>OX451736.1:853818600-859221891 GCA_948472305.1 Vicia faba | reverse complement strand
AATTTTCAGAGGGTAATATAAAATAAAAATAAAAATAGAAGTGTTTTTACATATTTTTCTATTTATCCTAAATAATAGTATATATAATATTTATGTATAAACAAAAGAAAATCAAATAAAAATCAAATAAAATCAAAAAATGATGAGAAAAATATTTTCAAAATTTTAATATGCTGAGAAAAAATAAATGAGTCAAATAAGAAAAGAAAAAGTCAAAAATCATGAAAAATGAAGCAAATGGGCTTGGGGGTGCAAAACAGAAAAAGTGGTGTGAATAATAAAAATGTTCAGGCCCAGCCCAAGAAGCCACCTTCTTCAACCTCTGAACAAAGTTTGTTCAAAAACGCGCGCCAACAAGCTTCCTTCGAATGTCCTGATTCTTTAATTTTTTGAGCAAACTTCCAACACAAAAGATGTTAAGCATGAAATCACGATTCCAACCATATGCATAACTTGATCTAACTCTCTAAGATGAGGGAGAATTTCTTCTCCCCCAAATCCTAACCTAGTTTTTCTGCCATTTTCAAACTCCAAATTCTCTCTACTCAGGCAAAAGAAATGAAAAGTAAAGGAATGTACATGTTCAGTGGCATGAGTATGACATTATTTCTTCACAAACCTAAGACTAATGATGCATAATAAGAGAGATACGAGTTCAAAAAACTACTTGTTCAGCTGAAGTTCTATCTTGCAATGTAGGAACTTTCAGTGCAAGGTGATGATTGGAAAAGCTTCCTTGAGGTCCAGGGATGCTGTTTCAATGCTTACTTTGTCTTGAGAGCTTCTGAATCGAGCTAGAGAACTTCAACTGCAAAACAGAAACACAAAAATGGTGAAGTGGTTTAGAGGTGTTACAGATCGTGCTTTTGCTTTTGGTTAGCTTGCATAGGTAGTATGGAAGGTGTGTGAACTGGTTTGGGCAAGAAAGCTTGAGAGAAATGGGAGATGGCCCTCAATCTGCAGGGGTTGCTCTGTTTGAGCAGTTTCAAGGTGATTCTGAGATGGAGGGTGTTTGAGAGGTGCAGGGGTCGTGTATTAGCTTGGTTGTGATGTGTTGAGTATGTTTGATAAGTTTGTTCTTGTGTGTCTAAGCTGAGATGGATGATGTTGTGAGTTATGGCTCTTTTCTTCACACTTAAGCAACAAAATGCAACTTGTGTTTCTAGGCATGTAGAGGGCCCCTAATGTGCTGCATAATCCCTCCTTGATCAGTGTGTTATGCTCATAAACTTGTGCCATTCAGATTTGCAATGTACTTGTTGGATTTCCAAATTGACATAAAGTGAATTTTAGCAAAAATGGATAATTCACTTTATCTAAAAATGGATTAGGCTTGTGTATAATACTTGAACTCATAGAATAACATCTTGACACAATGAACAAGCATTAAATTATTGAGTGTAACTTGGTTTAAGGACCTGTAATCTAGCCTAAAGCATGCTGAGTTCAAATTGCAAAGTTATGTACATGGAACTTGGTCATGAACAAAGTGGTTTTTTGCTATATTGTGAAATTCGATTCTCTCTAACCATGAGGTTGTTTGAGAAGTTCTTGGACATTTTGGAAAGCTTGGAATGTGTACTACAATCCATATTTGAAATGCAATTTGAAATTCCAAGTGGAAGTGTATGGAAAATGGCCTTGAAGTTAGGTAGAAAACCTTGTCAAAATAGGTTAAAATTTCACTAAGTTAAAAATGGTTTAGTGCCCTTATTCAAAAAATTGTAACTTGAGATACAAGCTTCAAATAAGAAAACTTTGTGAATCAAAGTTGTAGATTATGCAACAAGATACAACTTTCATGTTTTGACTTTTGTTTGAATCCAAATGGATCTTGGTGAAAGAGTGGGGAAAAGTTGGGGAAAAATTAGGGTTTTTCATAACTTAGAAAAATTCTAAGTTATGAAAAATTCAAATTTCTAACCCTAATTTGCATTTTGTGATTTCTTGGTGAACAAGTTTCATGATTTGGCATGTTTTGATGGAAAATGAATCTTGACTTTTGATTTTGACCAAAAAGTCAAAGTTTGACTTTTCAGTATACAGTCAAAATTGATCAATTGACTGGGAAATTCAACTGTCAATCTTGTGTACTTGGGATCTTTTGAGTTTGTTGATCATGTCAAGATGATTCCATAGGGTCCTTGAGTCTATGTGTGAGCTTGGTTTGCCATTGGCTAGGTCAAACAGTCAAAAATTGCCTTTGTGCAGTCAAAACCCTAAAAATGACCATTTTGCCCTTTTGGTGATCTGATCAAATTTCTTGGGGAATTGTGATCCAAACTTGATCAAATGGTCCATATGAGTTCTAATGTTGATGTGGGTCAAATTTCATGAGGTTTGACTGTCAATTGGCCACAGTTGACTTTTTTTCCCCAACACAGCTGATTTCTAGGTCAACTGTCCAAATGACTGGGCAAAACTTGGAATCAGGACTTGAAACTTGGTATGGGTAAACTTGGGAGTCCAATATGAAGCAAGAAAGTCATCTTGGGCACTTTAGGCCAAAACCTCTTTGTGCAAGCACAAACCCTAATTTGGGTTAGCAGTGCAAGGAGGAGTCTTGAGCAGATGAAACCCTAACTGGATCCTGAGCTTCAAGGGCTTTGTAATGAGAAATCAATGAGAAATGGGAGGGCAAATTTTGGGGTACAACAGTTGCCCCTGTTCAATCTTCTTGAATCCGAAGAGTTAGATGGGCAAGCTTGCCTTTCGTGACTCGAGGGTAAAAGGAGATTGGACACTAGAGTGCCCGGAAATTTGCACTCGTCAAAGCAATGGATGCGGGAATGGGCTTAGAGATGCTATTTGGAGATGGGCTTAACGATGCCATCTGGGAGAGTGACCGAAATCTTGTCGGGGATGGGCTTAGAGATGCCACCGGGAGAAGAGTATCAGAAGGGTGTTCATTTCTGAACTGGGGGGTCTGAACAAGCAATAGATTGACATCCGTTGTTGGGAGGAATCTGTAAACTGTTTTCAGACGTCTTGAGAAGAATCTGAACAAGTGATAGGTTAACATCCGTTACTTGGCGAACCCGTGAACTGTTTTCAGAAATCTTGAAGTTGAATAAGCAATAGAGCAGCATCCGTTGTTGGGAAGCGTCCGTAAACTGTTTTCAAAAAGTTGCATCTGAACAAGTGATAGATTAACATCCGTTGTTGGGAGGAATCCATGAACTGTTTTCAGAAGTCTTGAGAAGAATCTGAACAAGTGATAGGTTAACATCCGTTACTTGGAGAACCCGTGAACTGTTTTCAGAAATCTTGAAGTTTGAATAAGCAATAGAGCAGCATCTGTTGTTGGGAAGTGTGATACGGTGGGAGAACTGACTTATGAATTTTGCGTTTGTTTTCGCAAATGTTTCGGTTGAGCAAGAGTCGCCACCGACTTTTTATTTTATCCTAAGGAAAGGTTTAAAAAGCACAGCAAAAACCTTTGAGATGTTTTCTTGGGTTCGGGGAGTAGATTATAGAAAGGGAAGGTATTAGCACCCTTTCTATCCATGGTTATCCATGGGCTCTTAGGTACTTGCTTAGATCACTTGCCTTTTTCAATTGTTTGAAATGGTGTTTGTGTGTGTGTGGGTTTGAAAATGTTTTGAAAAGAGGCCAATGTAGTGGCAACCTTTGTAATGATCCATGTTGGGATGTATACAAAGGTGTATGTCTTTTGAAAAGGTTTTCATTTGTTTTTTGAAAGTCGTTTTGAAAGTGTAGTGATGTGTGATTTTGAAATTAGGCAAGTGTTTTGTTTTGCAAATTTGATTCAAGTAACTAAGAGGTTGTCTACTCCTAAATTTCTCAAAAGATTATTGCTATGTTTTAACCCTTTTAACAAGTTTGTTCCACCATTGTATTTGGTGGACAATCTTGTGTTAGGATGTTAACGGGACGGGCGCGGGTCATCGTTTAGACCATAATTGCAATGGTGCCAAGTATCTTTGGGCATTTCCCTTAAGGGACTTGATCATTTTGTTTTGAAAAAATATTATCGAGGGACCATGATCATTTAAATTGTTTGTTTTGCCCAAAGAGACCTAACATACAATATGGCCCAATTTTGAAAGGCAACAAGTGGATATAACCCTAGGGGTGTTAGTGTGCAAGTGTGTTTTATTGCATACAAGAGTTTTTCTTTGAATTAGGTTTTTCTATTTCATTGATTTTATCTTGTCATACACGTCCTAATTACTAGCAATAAGAAGCGAAAATGTAAAATCCTACGCTATTACAATAATTAGGGGAGGGGGATACACATTTGTACATGGGGGGTTCAACGAGAAAAATAGACAAAAAAGAAAATAGCGAAAAACAAGATATATAGAGAGAGGGAGGGAGCCTGCGCGCTGTTGGGAGACCATCAGAAGTTCTGACCCAGATCCACTGTCAGATGATCAACCTGTTGGTGAAACTGGATGAGTCAGAACTTCTGACTCTGGAACCTGCAAAACAGAATCTGGTTAGTGGGGAAACCAGAGGTTCTGATTTCCCTGCGCTGCAAGACAGAAGTTTGTTAGTGGAGAACCCAGAAGTTCAGATTCTGCTGAAAAGGCAATAACTCTCAGAGGATCTGATGTCATTGACAGCAAAACAGGCTTCAGATGTGCTAACGTCAAAGTCAGCACTGGGCTTTTTCCTGCACTAATCAGAACATCTGCAATCTTGTTGTTACTCCACAAAATAGAAAACATATTTGGAACAGATCCAGCAAAATAGCAAAATGTCTCAGAGGTCAGAATCACCAAGGTCACAGGCAAGTCCTAAGCTGGCTCAGAATGTTCTGAGGTATGAGAGTCCTCAGAACAAAAACAATAATAACATGAATATTTACATTATGTTACTTGAATATGCACAGCAGATGATGCTTAACAGTGTGGTGAGGGTCAGCAGGTGCTTACCTGACTGTCTGGAAAGTGGTGGGTGAAAGTTAGTTTGGTTCTGGTGGTGTTCTGGACAGATTTTGAAAAAAAAAGGGAAGTGAAAGCGTATACGTGTATAGGGTCAGAAGTTTGGAAAGAACGTTTTTGGTTTACAGAAAAAGAGTTGGATGTTTGATGAAGTTGAAGGTGAGAAACTTTAAAGTTATGAAACAAAGCTGGAAATTTTGGCAGAGTTTCAGAATGTTACGTTGCTAGGAGTTTGGTTTCTCTCTTAGCAATTTTTCTGTTTCTTCTCTTGAACTTCTTGAACGTCTTTTGCAGCGGTGAAAGCTCTCTATTTATAGGCAAAGTTCTTGTGGATACCTTGAACATTTAAGGCGCCAACAGAGTTTGAATTTGTTCTTTGACAGAAATTCCTGGGAAGTTGTGATAACAGCTATTTTTCAGCCTAGGTAGCAGCAGCAGGCGTAGATTGGGGGAAGTGACCTCTGAAATGGGCGGTGGCGTGAAGACCCATGCTAGAATCTGTGCAAAAGCATTTTCCAAGCCACACGTGAACGCTCAGGAGTGGTTGGAAGCATTAATGGGCATTAAATGGTGACAAGACCTGTCAATACCAACATTCTGGTTGTTGAATCAGCAGCGTAAACCATGCTCTGGCCTTGGCTACCTGTTGTCTTAGCAAGCTCTGGAGATTCTCCTGGTTTTTTGGTACGTTCCTTGGATCTACTTCTGGACAATCTGGACTTAGAGATTTTGTATCAATGTGACACCTATCCCTCTGACCTTTCATCTTCTGACTTCAACCTGTTCTGAAGGAGCCTTTATACTTTCATATTTCTCTTGCATTCCTTTAGCAAGTTCTGACTGAGCTTGTGTAACTGCTGAAGGGGTATGTTCTGTTTGAGGCTTACACTCTGAACCACGTTTACAACTTCTGATTGAACTGATGTAGCTGCTGAAGAGACAACTTCTGATCATCCTGAGCCAAACTTGCAACTTCTGACCGTCTTCATCTGGAATGGATCCAGAAGTTCTGAAGCGCTGATTTTTCCAAAAAAAACACTTATTTTAAAGAAACATTCTAAGCACTTAGAATTTGATTTTCCTCAAGATGAAAGCATTGTTGTTGGAGTTTGTGAGATCATCTTGCTCTTGTAAGTGACCTGCTTGGGCAAAAGGATAACTCAGGACTTGGATTTGTTCCAGGGATTTTTGAAAAATCTAAGATGGTTTCCTAAAGAAAGGGAGGGCAAATTTTGGGGTACAACAGTTGCCCCTGTTCAATCTTCTTGAACCTGAAGAGTTAGATTGGCGAGTTTGCCTTTCGCGACTCGAAGGTAAAAGAAGATTGGACACCAGAGTGCCCTGAAATTTGCACTCGCATGTTGAAGTATCAGCAATGTGATGTTAGGAATGGGCTTATAGATGCCATTTGGAGAGGTGACAGATAGGGAGATGGGCTTATAGATGCCATCTGGAGACGTGACAGAACCTTGTCGGGAATGGGCTTATAGATGCCATTTGGAAGTGTCGATCGCATAAGAGATTCCTTAGCGAGAAATTTGTATATTTGAGAAAGACGGATGTTTTCCTGGCTTGTTACAGGTGTTTGATCTTCAATCTCCTTATGCAGATGTGCCCTGGCTAGATACAGGTATCGAATCTACAATCGGTTGTTCACAGATGTGCCCTGGCTAGATACAGGAGTCGAATTTGGAAATAGTCATTAATAGATGTGCCCTGGCTGGATACAGGAATCGAATCTTCGGACTCTTCAGACGTGCCCTGGCTAGATACAGGAATCGGGTCTGGAAACGTGACAGTTGATAGATGTGCCCTGGCTGGATACAGGAATCGAATCTTCGGACTTTTCAGACGTGCCCTGGCTAGATACAGGAATCGAGTCTGGAAACGTTGTAGTTGATAGATGTGCCCTGGCTGGATACAGGAATCGAATCTTCGGACTTTTCAGACGTGCCCTGGCTAGATACAGGAATCGAGTCCGAAACTGGTCACTCTCAGATATGCCCTGGCTAGATACAGGTATCGAATCCGGAATTTGTGACAGTTGAAGGCAGCTGTCTTTGGGATTGTCTTTCTCCCTGAAGAGGCAAAAACATAAGTTATACGCAATGTCATGATGTATGATATGCATGATGTTCAATCATGAGATAGTGTTGTATGCACTTTATCATGTATGTAAGTAAGATGTATGAAAGTGTGAAATGCTTATGAATGTATCTTCGTCTTAGGAAAATAGATCTTTGACGATCGGCTGGGGAGTTGCCCTGTGGCCGAGATACTTTGCTGAAGTTTTGATGAGAGGCCTGCTGAGGACTTTTAAAGATGGATTCCGCTGGGGATAATGATGATAGACTCCGCTGGGGATTATCAAAGATAAAATCCGCTGGGGATTGAAAGATAAACTCCGCTGGGGATCGAAAGATAAACTCCGCTGGGGGTACCAAAGATAAAATCCGCTGGGGATAATCTTCCGTGGCGATTAGCTGAGGATAACCTAGTTATAAGCCCTCGTGAGGAATAACTCTGAATAAAGCTCGGGAGAGACGTCCGTACTCTGCAGGAGATAAGCTTCCAGAATCTACTGGGGATAAGCTTACTGCTTGGGGAGATGGATTCTAACTTTTCCTGGGGAAACTTTTGGAATTGTGCTGGTAAACGGTTCTACTGGGGTGTCCGTATTTCGCCAGGTAACAAACTTAGATCAAGACTGACGGGGATGCTTGCTGACGAATGCCTATACTCTGCTAGGGAATGTGGTGCCTTTTCAGGAACGATAGGGAATCAACTCTGCTTGGTGAAAGTATTGCCGAATCTTGTCTTACTCTGCGGGGAGTTGAGATGATTTAGTCGCATTCTTCAGTCGAATCTACCTTGGTACCTTGGCGGACAAAGCAACCCGACTGCATCAGACAACTTTACATTGCCCTGTGTCCGATGTC
This sequence comes from Vicia faba, assembly GCA_948472305.1. Lineage (NCBI taxonomy): Eukaryota > Viridiplantae > Streptophyta > Magnoliopsida > Fabales > Fabaceae > Vicia > Vicia faba. The sequence goes on along the minus strand of OX451736.1, from coordinate 859,214,042 downwards.
ACCTGTAATTGATTTTTTTGTCTCATACGCGAGCATTTATGAATCAGCAATTTTAATGTCAAATGCATATATCAAAAACGGACATTGGACGTTGTGATCGGTGGATCTGGAACTGACTGTTTAACGCTGGTTCGCGAAATGTCGCGGAAGCAAGAGTCGCCACCGTCTTTTATTTTCTCCAAATGGAAAGGACAAAAGCACAGAAAAATTCCTTATAGAGATTGCTCTCGGTTCGGGAGGTAGATTATAGAAAGAGAAGGTGTTAGCACCCTTTCTATCCATGGTTATCCATGGGCTCTTAGATACTTGCTCAATGTGTTTTCAAAATTGTTTTGTTTGCTTTTCAATGTGGGTTTAAAAAAGTTTCTTTGAAAAGTTTCAGTTCGACTCGTACGTCAGAGTGTTTGAAAAGTTTGCTTTGAAAGCTTTTGAAAAGTGTCGGTGTGAAAAGATGTTTTGATTTGTTTGAAATTAGAGCAAGTATCCTTGAGAACCTACCTACCCTAAGGAATTCGTCTGTGTAAATGTCCTTTAAAGTAGTGCCATCCCACCATTGAGAGGTAGGTAGCACCACCGTTGGAGGTGTTCGGGTCAATTCGAGTTTTAGGGACATGGTGATCACCAGAGCAATGGGAAGACACCTTAGAAGCTACCCTCATGCCAGGTTCCCGGATCATGAGGACTTACTAAGACGTCCTCTACTCGACGATCACCTTTCGAAAGGCAACAGTGAGGCGTACCCTAGGGGTGGTGTGTGCGAATTGTGTGTCATGTTTCAGTTATTTGTCTTGTCATGTTTGTTGTGTTCTACGCTTGATTTTAATTTATCCATTCATTCTTGCATGCTTTTTAACAGTTAAAATTTGCGGGAAATAAATCTAAGGCTATTACAAAGGCGCGGGTCCACATCGCCAAAAATTAAACCGGACCCGATTTGACTGAAAAATAAATAAAGCGAATAAAAGTGCGAGAAATAAAATTGTTACAAGGCTTTGGGACATGTACATAATTATAATAAGCGACAAAGTAAAATGCGCGAAATAAAATAATTAAAACAATGGGCGTTGGACCCTTTTGCAAAATATTAAATTAATAAGGAATTAAAATAAAAAAGAAAATTAAATGTTTTTGGTATTTTGTTTTTTATAAGGTTTAAAAGAAAAAGAATTAATTGAAATTAAAATGAAGCGTCAAACCCTAATTCTAACGTTTTTTAAGTTTATTGTGAAAATATTAAGTTTTATCCTAATTTAAATCTAAGTTATTTATGTACAAATTTAATTATAAAAATAAATAAATAAATGATTATTACTGTGAAAAAAGGGCAAAATATGAAAAAGAATCAAAATTGTTAATTAGCCTAATTCTATATTTTTTGGGATTTTTAGTTGTTAAAAAGAATAAAATTATAACCTAATTAAAACTAAGTTTATTTACATGCCAAAATTTTAATTATAGAAAATAAATAAAATAAATATTATTATTAAAAAAGGAAATTAAGAAGAATAAAAATTAAACCTAATTCTATTTTTGGATTTTTTATTATGAAAAAGAATTAACAATAAACCCTAATTTAAATTAACTAATTAATATGCAAATTTTTATGAAAAATAATTAAGATAAAATAAATATTATATTTTTTGCCTTTTTCTGATTTTATGATATTTTTCATATTTTATAAAAATAATTAATTAATTAAAACGAATAAAAAAAAACAAATAACATAACAATTAAAAAAATAAACATGAAAAGAAAAGCAAACCAGGGGGGGTAGCCCCAAATTGGAGGTCTTGATCTTAGAAGGCTGGCCCAATTGATTTTGGCCTCATTGACTTTTTGGAATAGTGTGTGGATGCTTTGACTTAAGCCTACAACGTTCTTTGAATCTTGGCCATTGAGCTGGATTGGATGGACGCGTGTATGTCTGGATGAGGATGGAACATGGTATGTCTCCACAAAAGCGCTGCATAGGAATTTGAGTTGAAAAATAACATGAAGCATTATACAGACCTGGGACTCGAACCCAGGTCTTGGAGGTTGTATGCGTTGGTACCTGCCACTGAAGCGCTTGATCTCAAGTTAATATAGAATGGTTATTAAATATAATAAAAGAAACAAAGTGTTAGTGGATGGCTTGGCGCGAATTTTCAAACGCGCCTATCACGTTTTGACACGGAGTCGTCTTCCCCATTTTTCTGAAACATGGACATATGGCCACGGTTTTCTGGGCGTTGCGTTAGGTGAGCTATAAGAAAATAGCGAATAGCTCAATTCCAAACATAAATTAGGCGCGATAGTTGGGATTTCTTCGTCTCTAGGCGCTGATTGCAATGGTGGTACCGTGATGGTCTAATTGTTCTTGGTCTGAAAACCCCTAATTTAAGAAACCTGCAACCCTAGAAATTGATTATGGCAAAATCGCATACGATGCATGATTATTCAATTAAATACCATGGTCAGCTTTAGAACTTCATAAGGAACAAGAATCAACAAATAAAAAGTGCAAAGGATGCTTAAATTATGATGCACGATTTCAAAAATTTGGAGATACAGTCTGAGTTCATGATACCGATTCAAGGCGTTTTGGTGGTTGATATCGATTGGAATCTGTTCAGGAATGCCTAAGGAAGCTATTGAAATAGGTTTGGTGTCTTGAATCGCCTTATAACCTTGAAATCAGTTTTGAACTTTTAGGGAAAATTTTCAAGTTTGTGTATAGCTTTTGAGCGCAGCTGAGAGTGTCATGGCCATTAGGGTTGATTCCTGATCATATAGTGAAGGCATTAGGTCAATAAAATTGAACAAAACCTCATGAATTCAATGATTTGCATATTTGATTTTATAAGATCTTTTCATATCTTTTTTTCATGTGAAATTTTGTGTCAATTAGCTCCAATCAAACCAAATCCTTCCATAATTGGCTAAGCACGAGATATTGAGAGTAGAATGTGCACAAAAAGATTTTTTTAGGTCAAGTTTATATTTTCTACATATTTAAATGATTTAAGTGAATTAATATTAATATAAATTCAAATAAATAATTAAAAATTGAGAAAATACTTCCCCTTGGGCTTAATGGTCGTGCATAGGCTTGGCATGAAGAAACTTGGAAGAAAAATGGGCCCATTTGCATTTTTGGATCATTTGCATCAATGTTGACTTTTCAAAATTCCCAAAAATTTCCCAACTTCCACAAGGCATAACTTGCTCAATTTTCAAGCTTTTCACATGTTCTTGGACATTTTGGAAATGTCTTTGAGTCCTATAACCAATGCCTTTGGTCCCATGTCATTTTGATTTACCAATCTCAAGTTATGGCCTTTGACTTAAAGTCCCTTTTTGTTGACTTTTGAAAATGACCTATAATGTTGAAATTGATAACTTTTTGTGAGAGCATTTCTTGGACTTGAAGTATGAAGATGAGTTGTAGGAAATGTCTTTCTCTTCAAAATGAGCTTTGGATGGAATTTGTCTGATAATCCATGTGAAAGTTATGCCCTGGTCAATTTCAGTTGACTTTTTCAGCTGTCCAAATATAGCAACTTTTGCATCTTTGATGATTTCTGAGCCAATTTTTGAGAATCATGATCAAGCATTGATCAAATGATGTTTGTGGCTTCAAAATGATGTGTTGACCAAAAATTTGAACTTTTGACTGTCAAATGACCATTTTGCCCCTACAGTTGACTGTAGTGCAATATAGGGTTTTGACTGTGCAACTTTGAACTGAATGCCTTGAAACTTGATATGAGGATACTTGACCATCTTTGTAGGCATATGAGACTTGATTGGGCCTTTGAAAACTTTCAATTCTTGATCAGAACACAAACCCTAGTTTTGACTGTATAGGAGACAGTTGAACTGCATAACCCTTGGGGAATTTTGTGACCTTGACTTGACAAATCTTGGAGAATATGGGAGGGCAAATTTTGGGGTACAACAGTTGCCCCTGTTCAATCTTCTTAGACCTGAGGATGCAGATTGGCTGGCGTGCCTGTCGTAATCCGATGGTAAAAGATGATTGGACACTAGAGTGCCCAGAAATTTGCGCTCACATAGTGGCAGTGATGGTGGAATGGGCTTATAGATGCCATTTAGGGATTGCTGGATAGGGTGATGGGCTTATAGATGCCATATGGACGTTGATCGCGTGGGAGATTCTTTAGCTAGAACCTGCATACCTGCAAAAGAAAAAATGAGTACCTGACACGTTGCAGGAGCTGATTTTAGATGCTTGGTAGAGATGTGTCCTGACTGGTTACAGGAGCTGAGTCTGGAGCTTCAAACGCTGATGAATGACCCAGGGATGGTTACTACCTTAGCATGAATGATAAGAGAACCTTGGATGACTTTAATCTCAACAACGCTCGTTGAGAAAAATCTTGATGGGAATTATTATCTTCGCAGTATTGGGCCGAGAACCATAGGCAATTATAATCTGAAAGGAATGATCACCTCACACTCATCGTCGGAGAGGGAAACATCTGAAAAAGGGATTACTACCTCACACACCGTTGGAGAGGGAACCATAGGGATTTTTTGATGAAGGAATCTGAGACGATTGCTACTCCAAATATATGATGAAGGAACCTGGGACGATTACTACCTCAGCAGGATGATGAAGGAATCTGAGACGATTGCTACTCCAAATATATGATGAAGGAATCTGGGACGATTACTACCTCAGCGGAATGATGAAGGAATCTGAGACGATTGCTACTCTAAATATATGATGAAGGAATTTGGGACGATTACTACCTCAGCGGGATGATGAAGGAATCTGGGACGATTACTACCTCAGCAGGACGATGAAGGAATCTGGGACGATTGCTACCTCAACGGGTGATGAAGGAATCTGAGACGATTACTACTCCAAGTATATGATGAAGGAATCTGGGACGATTACTACCTCAGCGGAATGATGAAGGAATCTGGGACGATTGCTACTCCAAATATATGATGAAGGAATCTGGGATGATTACTACCTCAGAAAAATGATGAAGGAATCTGGGACGATTGCTACTCCAAATATATGATGAAGGAATCTGGGATGATTACTACCTCAGAAAAATGATGAAGGAATCTGGGACGATTGCTACTCCAAATATATGATGAAGGAATCTGGGGCGATTACTACCTCAACAGGATGAAGACTTTTATCTGTTGATCGTTCTTTCCTGAAAAAGTAACGAATTAGTTGTATGCAATGTCATGATGCGTGAATTGCATGATTTTCAGATGTTCTCAAAAATAAATGAGATTGGGGTGATATGATGCGTCTATGCATGCTATAATGATGTATGTGACGTTTTATGAATGTGTTTTTCGTCTAGGAAAGTAAATCCTTGACGGGTGCCAGGAAGTCGTATCCTGGGCTGATGTTTGAAGAATGGATTTTGCTTCCGCTGGGGATGATAGTTGCAAGTATACCGGTGGGAGAAAATAACTCCGTTGTGGAACAATCTTGGCAAATGGAAGATTCTGCGGGGAGAAAAAGATATTCTAGCGACCATGATGGGAAGAAATACTCTGTGGGGAGATGCTTTTGCTGAATTGTTGATAATAGTTTGCTGAGGATACCCTTGTCGTTGGAAGTGTGAATAGACTTCGCTGGGGTAAGAAGACTTCGTCGACGACGCTCTTTCCATGGCTTTTGGCTGAGGATAACCCAGTTATATCCTGTTAAGGAAATAACTCTTTAAATCAAGCCGGACGACGCGTTCGTGCCCTGCTAGGGGATAAGCTTCCAGAATCTACTGGGGGTACGCTTATTGCTCGGGGAGATAGATTCCAACCTTCCTGGGGAACTGGATTGGACTCTCCTGGGGAAGTTTTGAACTGCGTTGGCTATATTCTTCAACGAAGCTTACCCTGATACCTTGGAGGACAGAACAATCAGATTGCTTAGACCATTCTTTATTGCCCCTGTTTCTATGGGGGAGGCACTTGTGGGATGCTGATAGTCGTTGAGAGTCAAACCTTCTTCTGGTAGGCGAGTGACAAGATGATAGGACATAGTCGTACGCTTTGATCCCTAACTTTTGCCTGGACCGCCCTTTCGGGTTTTCAGTCCACCGGGATACCCATTTTTGCCCAAGCCGCCTTTTCAGGTTTTCGACTTGCCGGGTGTACAGATTTTTCATTTCATCCCTTCATTTTGCCCGAACCCTTTTAGTTCGCCGGGAAGCCCTTATTTTTGCCTAGGTATGTCAACCTAGCGGGTCTTTGATTTTGCGTAGTATCTTTTCGACTATGTCCACGCTCTCAGAATATAGGGAGTTGCCCCTGGCTGCTTGTGTTGCCATATTACCAGAAGGTGCTTGATCAGGCAAGATTTATTGTTGAAACGCCCCCAAGTGACTCAGGCGGAGATTTGCCCCAGGCTATTTGGCCTTTGAGAGATTCTCCAAATCTTGACTTAACTGCCCCAGATGATGGACAATAGTCATGTCATGCCCCTTGATTGGGAGTGCTTTTGTTCACTAGGTACTCATCGTGCGAATTTCCCTGCTGTTCAAACAAAAAGTCATATGCAAACAAAGTTATGTTAAAAATGCAAAGCTTATGTCTGTCTTGAAGATTTTGAAAATACATTCTTTTTTCATAAAACAAATGAATGTTTGTAAAACGTGATGTCAACTCCGTACTTTACCGTAGGCCTTCAGGAGTCAGGATACCCTTTGTCACAGTATGCTTTCGAACTAACCCATGCTTCAGCTAGGACTTGTAAGGGTTATAACGTGGCCTGGTTCACGGTTTAAGAAACAAAGGATAAGGCTCAAATTTTATTTGTACCCACCCACTCTTCGTGATGTTCTCCAAACCTAAACTCAGTTGATCGTGCGTTAGACCTCGCTTGAGTCTTTGCTTTGATGTTCCAATAATGGTTCAGATGTTGATAGCTTATTTTGAATAGGCAGTTATCTTTTGCTTTGGTTGAGGGTTTATGAGACCTCTTTCTTGATTTTGTTATCCCTTTCTTTTTTGCCTGAACTGTTTCCTTTTTTGGAATTACAGTCAGCGGGATGTCCCAGTTTCATAAGTCCCCTTTGTAGGTTTAGACTTTTTGGGCTTTTCATTTATGAATTCGATGATGACTGCCTGTCCTTTTGATTGTTCTGAATCATCATGTCTTTGTTCGTTTTGTAAAGATCTCTTTGGTGCCATTCGTTATGCACTTGGATCAACTGAGAGAACTACCCTGCCCCCAGGTTATGATAAAGGGTTTTAAATTTCGAAAAGAAAAACTCCTACTTCTTTGGCTCAGAGGGGTTGACGAGGGATTATCATCCTTATAACTCCAGTGTTTAGGATTTGAAACAATGCTTGTACCTCATCAGCGAGGTCTGTTCAAAAGCATACTGTAGATCGTGGTATCATTTTCGTCATCCTCCCTCAAGAGGCTTAGAATTATTTAAGATCAAGAGTTGACATCAGAAAAAATATGAAAACAGTTTGCATATAGTGAATGCGAATATATTGATTCAAAATAGACATAAGCGATGCATTAATGGAATAACAGTGTTTTAACATGAATAAATGTTTGAACAATCAAAGAAAAAAATACAACTTGAACATTTGAATGAACATAAGACATTCTCGATGATTTGGTGTAGGATCAGTGTTCAAACTCGACCTCCTTGGCGTCAATCAAATCCTGGATCTTGTTCTTCAAGGTCCAACAGTCGTCGGTGTCATGTCCAGGACTGTCAGAATGGTAGGCACATCTCACACCCGGGTTGTACTTGGGAGAGGAAGTGTCAGGATTTTGAGGAGGATCCTTAAGTGTGATCATTTTCGCCTTCAGCAATTGCTGTAGTGCCTGAGACAAAGACATGTTGATGTCAGCATACTTCCTATCTTGATGCTTTATCCTACGCCTATTGCTCTTTCTTGGTTGAACGGGCGTGGGATCAGAAATCTGGATTGCCCCTGCATCATGACGACCCTTTTTACCATGTATAGCATTGGACTCTTTCTTTCCACTGTGGGGCTTTTTCTGAGTATCAGCAGGTGCGGTTTCCTGAATCTTCCCCGACTTGATACCAGCTTCGATTCTCTCCCCAGTCAAGACAAGATCTGTAAACCCAGCAGCAGAATTCCCAATTAGGTGGTTGAAGAATGGACCAGACAGGGTCCCCAAGAACATGTCGACGAGCTCGCGGTCCGTCAGAGGTGGTTGTACCCTTCCAGCAAGGTCCCTCCATTTTTGAGCATACTCCTTGAAACCTTCACTTGACCCCAATGACATACCCTGGAGTTGGGTACGTGTGGGAGCAAGGTCGGCATTGTACTGGTACTGCTTATAGAAAGCAGTTGCCAACTCCTCCCAGTTACAAACTTTGGTCCCATCCAGTTGATAGAACCATTCGAGGTGAGTCCCTGAAAGACTTTCCTGGAAGAAGTGGATCCACAAATTCTTGTCCACCGTATATGGCTGAATCCTCCGAACATAGGACCTTAGATGCAGCTTGGGGCAAGACGCCCCGTCATACTTAGTAAAGGATGGTGCTTTGAACTTCCGGGGAATAACCACACCAGTTGACAAACCCAAATCTCCAAGATCCAGCCCGGGTACTTGTTGGGTCTCCATAGCATTCAGCCTATCCTCCAACTGTTTGTACTTGTCCTCAGCCGGAGGGTACTGTTCGTCGTCGAAATCTGTTTCATTGTCAGAGACCTCTGGACTGGGCACCCTTTCCTCTTGATGACTGCTTTTTCCCACAGATGGGGTTGTCCTCTCAGTTTCAATTTGCGGTGTATTCCCAGATCTGCGTCTAGGGCTGAACAAAATAGTCCTCTTCTTCTTCTTGTCCTTCTTCAAGAGCAGAGCCTTCAGATCTTGTTGCCCCTGGGTCAAATTCATGATCAGCTCTTGGAACTGGGCGTTCTGAGCCTGGAGATCCTTGATAGTCTGCTCGGCTGATGATTCAGGATTCATGGCGATCGGCTGAAATAAACAGCGGAAGAGTAAGCGACCTGTCAAAGGGATACCTGCAATGCAATGAGATGTATGACATGCATGTAATGTTTTCAAGGACCTCGCGGGGTAGACAAAAAATTTGTTAGAATTGGGAACTGGCAACTTGATTGAAGGAACTTCCCGTTGTAGAGAGCCCTTCTTCAAGGGTCAAAGGCTCACCATATCCAGTGGGTCATAGCCCCTGACAACCTTGGCTAGAGGAAAATAAATCCTCTTTGCCCCTTGCTAGATGCTTGATTCATCACGACCTGCATCACAAGCCCTTGAGATCCTTGAAATGGGTTAGGATGTATGCAATGGTATGATGTCATGCTATGCATGGGGTGATGTAGGTAAACCCTGCTATGAGTCCCAATTAAGGACTATGAACAGACCCTGCAAGAAATTCAGTATACTTTGTTATGAGTCCCAATTAAGGGCTATAAACAAAACCTGCAAGAGATCTAGTAGACCCTGTTATGAGTCCCAGTTAAGGACTATAAACAAAACCTGCAAGAAATTTGGTAAACCTTGTCATGAGTCCTAGTTAAGGACTATAAACAAAACCTGCAAGAAATTCATGTGTCAGCTAACAAGCATGCAAGTAGGCAAGTACAACGGCACACAAGTCACACAAGAAAAACCCTTAGGGTTTAGGCCAGCATGAGGTCTGGGTATTACCCTCTTGAAGTTGGTGGGCTCAACCTGTCCTATTAGAAGTAACCGGGTTCTAAGGGTCCCAATATCACGGGATTGCTTTCATTGTTCATCATTTCGATTTAGCCACTGAACTGGCGACCGAAATATTCCAGGAAAGCAACCCTCAATTGAGTGTAGTATCGAGTATCAACCAACCTCGGACTGCACCAAAGTCAGTTATCTCACTACCCTAAAGAGGCCAAGATAGTTCAATTAAGGTTCCTAAGGTCTGTTGATGCTTCACGACACCACGCGGAGGCCCCGTACTCTCCTTGACTGAACTCAAGGGTTACCGGTACACACCAAAGTGTCACATCAACGTAGCAGACTGCTTCAACCATGTCGGTATACCCCGCACAGTTCCCTCACAGCCTTGTTGCTACTTTCTAAGAAGGTATCCCCCAGATCCGGGTTTAGGATCTATAGAACTCCCAAGCAACCCACAATTTAAAGCACACAAAGCAATACAATTGAAAACATAGTTATGACCTAGCCCTAAGGTACACCTCACTTTAAGTAGTTTCCCCAGCAGAGTCGCCAGTTCTGTGATCGGTGGATCTGGAACTGACTGTTTAACGCTGGTTCGCGAAATGTCACGGAAGCAAGAGTCGCCACCGTCTTTTATTTTCTCCAAATGGAAAGGACAAAAGCACAGAAAAATTCCTTATAGAGATTGCTCTCGGTTCGGGAGGTAGATTATAGAAAGGGAAGGTGTTAGCACCCTTTCTATCCATGGTTATCCGTGGGCTCTTAGATACTTGCTCAATGTGTTTTCAAAATTGTTTTGTTTGCTTTTCAATGTGGGTTTAAAAAAGTTTCTTTGAAAAGTTTCAGTTCGACTCGTACGTCAGAGTGTTTGAAAAGTTTGCTTTGAAAGCTTTTGAAAAGTGTCGGTGTGAAAAGATGTTTTGATTTGTTTGAAATTAGAGCAAGTATCCTTGAGAACCTACCTACCCTAAGGAATTCGTCTGTGTAAATGTCCTTTAAAGTAGTGCCATCCCACCATTGAGAGGTAGGTAGCACCACCGTTGGAGGTGTTCGGGTCAATTCGAGTTTTAGGGACATGGTGATCACCAGAGCAATGGGAAGACACCTTAGAAGCTACCCTCATGCCAGGTTCCCGGATCATGAGGACTTACTAAGACGTCCTCTACTCGACGATCACCTTTCGAAAGGCAACAGTGAGGCGTACCCTAGGGGTGGTGTGTGCGAATTGTGTGTCATGTTTCAGTTATTTGTCTTGTCATGTTTGTTGTGTTCTACGCTTGATTTTAATTTATCCATTCATTCTTGCATGCTTTTTAACAGTTAAAATTTGCGGGAAATAAATCTAAGGCTATTACAAAGGCGCGGGTCCACATCGCCAAAAATTAAACCGGACCCGATTTGACTGAAAAATAAATAAAGCGAATAAAAGTGCGAGAAATAAAATTGTTACAAGGCTTTGGGACATGTACATAATTATAATAAGCGACAAAGTAAAATGCGCGAAATAAAATAATTAAAACAATGGGCGTTGGACCCTTTTGCAAAATATTAAATTAATAAGGAATTAAAATAAAAAAGAAAATTAAATGTTTTTGGTATTTTGTTTTTTATAAGGTTTAAAAGAAAAAGAATTAATTGAAATTAAAATGAAGCGTCAAACCCTAATTCTAACGTTTTTTAAGTTTATTGTGAAAATATTAAGTTTTATCCTAATTTAAATCTAAGTTATTTATGTACAAATTTAATTATAAAAATAAATAAATAAATGATTATTACTGTGAAAAAAGGGCAAAATATGAAAAAGAATCAAAATTGTTAATTAGCCTAATTCTATATTTTTTGGGATTTTTAGTTGTTAAAAAGAATAAAATTATAACCTAATTAAAACTAAGTTTATTTACATGCCAAAATTTTAATTATAGAAAATAAATAAAATAAATATTATTATTAAAAAAGGAAATTAAGAAGAATAAAAATTAAACCTAATTCTATTTTTGGATTTTTTATTATGAAAAAGAATTAACAATAAACCCTAATTTAAATTAACTAATTAATATGCAAATTTTTATGAAAAATAATTAAGATAAAATAAATATTATATTTTTTGCCTTTTTCTGATTTTATGATATTTTTCATATTTTATAAAAATAATTAATTAATTAAAACGAATAAAAAAAAACAAATAACATAACAATTAAAAAAATAAACATGAAAAGAAAAGCAAACCAGGGGGGGTAGCCCCAAATTGGAGGTCTTGATCTTAGAAGGCTGGCCCAATTGATTTTGGCCTCATTGACTTTTTGGAATAGTGTGTGGATGCTTTGACTTAAGCCTACAACGTTCTTTGAATCTTGGCCATTGAGCTGGATTGGATGGACGCGTGTATGTCTGGATGAGGATGGAACATGGTATGTCTCCACAAAAGCGCTGCATAGGAATTTGAGTTGAAAAATAACATGAAGCATTATACAGACCTGGGACTCGAACCCAGGTCTTGGAGGTTGTATGCGTTGGTACCTGCCACTGAAGCGCTTGATCTCAAGTTAATATAGAATGGTTATTAAATATAATAAAAGAAACAAAGTGTTAGTGGATGGCTTGGCGCGAATTTTCAAACGCGCCTATCACGTTTTGACACGGAGTCGTCTTCCCCATTTTTCTGAAACATGGACATATGGCCACGGTTTTCTGGGCGTTGCGTTAGGTGAGCTATAAGAAAATAGCGAATAGCTCAATTCCAAACATAAATTAGGCGCGATAGTTGGGATTTCTTCGTCTCTAGGCGCTGATTGCAATGGTGGTACCGTGATGGTCTAATTGTTCTTGGTCTGAAAACCCCTAATTTAAGAAACCTGCAACCCTAGAAATTGATTATGGCAAAATCGCATACGATGCATGATTATTCAATTAAATACCATGGTCAGCTTTAGAACTTCATAAGGAACAAGAATCAACAAATAAAAAGTGCAAAGGATGCTTAAATTATGATGCACGATTTCAAAAATTTGGAGATACAGTCTGAGTTCATGATACCGATTCAAGGCGTTTTGGTGGTTGATATCGATTGGAATCTGTTCAGGAATGCCTAAGGAAGCTATTGAAATAGGTTTGGTGTCTTGAATCGCCTTATAACCTTGAAATCAGTTTTGAACTTTTAGGGAAAATTTTCAAGTTTGTGTATAGCTTCTGAGCGCAGCTGAGAGTGTCATGGCCATTAGGGTTGATTCCTGATCATATAGTGAAGGCATTAGGTCAATAAAATTGAACAAAACCTCATGAATTCAATGATTTGCATATTTGATTTTATAAGATCTTTTCATATCTTTTTTTCATGTGAAATTTTGTGTCAATTAGCTCCAATCAAACCAAATCCTTCCATAATTGGCTAAGCACGAGATATTGAGAGTAGAATGTGCACAAAAAGATTTTTTTAGGTCAAGTTTATATTTTCTACATATTTAAATGATTTAAGTGAATTAATATTAATATAAATTCAAATAAATAATTAAAAATTGAGAAAATACTTCCCCTTGGGCTTAATGGTCGTGCATAGGCTTGGCATGAAGAAACTTGGAAGAAAAATGGGCCCATTTGCATTTTTGGATCATTTGCATCAATGTTGACTTTTCAAAATTCCCAAAAATTTCCCAACTTCCACAAGGCATAACTTGCTCAATTTTCAAGCTTTTCACATGTTCTTGGACATTTTGGAAAGGTCTTTGAGTCCTATAACCAATGCCTTTGGTCCCATGTCATTTTGATTTACCAATCTCAAGTTATGGCCTTTGACTTAAAGTCCCTTTTTGTTGACTTTTGAAAATGACCTATAATGTTGAAATTGATAACTTTTTGTGAGAGCATTTCTTGGACTTGAAGTATGAAGATGAGTTGTAGGAAATTTCTTTATATTCAAAATGAGCTTTGGATGAAATTTTTCTGATAATCCATGTGAAAGTTATGCCCTGGTCAATTTCAGTTGACTTTTTCAGCTGTCCAAATATAGCAACTTTTGCATCTTTGATGATTTCTGAGCCAATTTTTGAGAATCATGATCAAGCATTGATCAAATGATGTTTGTGGCTTCAAAATGATGTGTTGACCAAAAATTTGAACTTTTGACTGTCAAATGACCATTTTGCCCCTACAGTTGACTGTAGTGCAATCTAGGGTTTTGACTGTGCAACTTTGAACTAAATGCCTTGAAACTTGATATGAGGATACTTGACCATCTTTGTAGGCATATGAGACTTGATTGGGCCTTTGAAAACTTTCAATTCTTGATCAGAACACAAACCCTAGTTTTGACTGTATAGGAGACAGTTGAACTGCATAACCCTTGGGGAATTTTGTGACCTTGACTTGACAAATCTTGGAGAATATGGGAGGGCAAATTTTGGGGTACAACAGACGTTCTTCGCAAGACAAACAGAAAGAAGAAAACAATGGTAATTTGTATGGACAAGTGAATTTGTATTGATTTGAACTTTGCCTGTGAATAGGCGTTTTTATACAAGAGGCTGACATCCTAGTAAGAGGACGCCGCCAAATGACATAGAATTTGAAAAGGAAATAAAACAGCTATGTGAACGATCCCACTGGGTTCCAACTCTGCTATTGCCTTTATGTCTTCGAACGTCTCATCGCTTTGCTACCTAGTTGAAGATGAAGCTGATTGGTCGATACCGACGTCTGAGACAGGTAGTGGATACTGAATTCTGGATGCGATGTGATCCAATGAGACATAGTGTTACGCTCCATCCCTAACTTTTGCCTGGACCGCCCTTTCAGGTTTTCAGTCCACCGGGATACCCATTTTTGCCCAAGCCGCCTTTTCAGGTTTTCGACTTGCCGGGTGTACAGATTTTTTCATTTCATCCCTTATTTTTGCCCGAACCCTTTTGGTTCGCCGGGAAGCCCTTATTTTTGCCTAGGTATGTCAACCTAGCGGGTCTTTTATTTACGCGTAGTATTTTTTTACTATGTCTGCATTGGCGGGGTGAGGAAGGTCGTCACCATCCATGGTGGTTAGGATCATGGCTCCTCCTGAGAACACATGTTTAACCAAAAATGGCCCTTCGTAAGTAGGGGTCCATTTGCCCCTGGGATCACTTTGAGGAAGGATGATGCGTTTGATTACCAGGTCCCCAACTTGATACTCTCGTGGTTTGACTTTCTTGTTAAATGCCCTAATCATCCGTTTTTGATACGTTTGACCATGACAGATAGCAGTGAGCCTCTTTTCGTCAATCAGATTTAATTGATCAAGTCGAGTCTGGATCCAATCATCTTCATTCAAGTTTGCATCCTTCATTATCCGGAGAGAGGGTATCTGAACTTCAATTGGCAAGACCGCCTCCATGCCGTAGACCAAAGAGAAGGGAGTTGCCCCGGTTGACGTTCTGGCTGAGGTGCGGTACCCATGAAGAGCGAACGGTAACATCTCGTGCCAATCTTTATAGGTCACTGTCATCTTCTGCACAATTTTCTTGATATTTTTATTGGCTGCCTCTACAGCCCCATTCATCTTCGGCCGGTAGGGAGAAGAATTGTGGTGCTGTATTTTGAATTGTTCACAGAGTTCAGTGATCATTGTATTATTGAGATTGGTACCGTTGTCTGTAATGATTCTTTCTGGGACACCGTACCGACAAATCAGGTTATGCCGGATGAAACGTGCCACGACGCTCTTGGTTACTGTGGCATAGGATGCTGCCTCAACCCACTTCGTGAAGTAATCGATCGCCACCAGGATGAAGCGATGTCCATTAGATGCTGTAGGTTTAATCTCGCCGATCATATCAATGCCCCACATTGCAAAAGGCCAAGGTGCAGTCAGGACGTTCAGAGGAACTGGAGGAATGTGCACCTTGTCGGCATAGATCTGGCATTTATGACAAGTTTGGGAGTGTTGGTAACAATCAGCTTCCATTGTGGACCAGAAATATCCTGCCCGAAGGATTTTCTTGGCCATGGTGTGTCCACTGGAATGTGTTCCAAATGTGCCCTCATGTAATTCCATCATAATTTTCTCTGCTTCAGTTTTATCCACACAACGTAGCAGAGTTGAATCATGATTCCGCTTGTAGAGAATGCCGTTGCTGAGGAAGAATTTTGCAGCGAACCTTCTCATGAACTTTTTATCATTGACAAACGCACCTTCAGGGTATTCCTGAGCTTCCAAGTACCTCTTTACCTCGTGATACCAGGGTTTTTCAATCACCTTCTCAGCCTCGAGCTCAATGCAGTATGCCGGTTCACCCAACTTCCAGATGATGATTCGGGGAGCCTCATTGTCCCATTTAACTTTGAACATTGAAGACATTGTAGCTAGTGCGTCCGCTAGTTGATTCTCCTCTCTTGGGAAGTGTTCGAAGGTTATCTCTTCAAAGTGGGGAAGCAAGGTCAACACATACTCCTTGTAAGGAATAAGATTCGGGTGTTTCGTATCCCACTCGCCTTTGATCTGATTGATTATGAGAGCGGAATCTCCGAAAACACTTAGAAATTTGATCCTTAAGTCGATTGCAGCTTGTAAACCCATGATACATGCCTCATATTCTGCCATGTTGTTGGTGCAGTTGAAACATAATCGGGCGATGAGTGGAGTATGAGTTCCTTTGGGGGATATGATTACAGCGCCGACGCCGTTACCCAAAGCATTGGAGGCTCCATCAAAGTGCATAGACCATCGGGATCTCTCCTCAGGTCCTTCATCTGGTCCAGGTACTTCACAGTCAGTTACCACCATGATGTCTTCGTCCGGAAAATCAAAGTTTAATGATTGGTAATCGTCCACAGGCTGGTGTGCCAAATGATCTGCCAGTACACTTCCCTTAATTGCTTTCTGAGTTGTATACTGGATGTCATATTCTGTTAAGATCATTTGCCACCTCGCTATTCTTCCGGACAGAGCAGGCTTTTCAAATATGTACTTGATGGGATCCATTTTTGAAATCAACAAGGTAGTGTGAGTCAGCATATACTGTCTCAGCCGGCGAGCAGCCCATACAAGAGCGAAGCAAGTTTTCTCAAGCAGTGAGTAACGAGACTCACAGTCGGTAAACTTTTTGCTCAAGTAGTAAATAGCGTGCTCTTTTCGGCCAGACTCGTCATGCTGTCCCAGCACACACCCCATTGATTTGTCAAGCACTGTCAAGTATAGTATCAGAGGTCTTCCTTCCACCGGTGGCATAAGAATGGGTGGCTCTTGGAGATATTCCTTTATCCTTTCAAAGGCGGCCTGACATTCCTCATTCCAGCGTACCACTTGATCTTTCTTTAGCAATTTGAAGATTGGCTCACAAGTAGCAGTCAGATGTGAGATGAATCGGGCAATGTAATTTAGTCGTCCCAGGAAGCCTCTGACTTCTTTCTCTGTTTTTGGAGTCGGCATCTCTTGTATGGCTTTTACCTTGGCAGGGTCCACCTGAATACCTTTATCACTTACAATGAAACCTAGCAATTTTCCGGACCTTACCCCAAAGGTGCATTTGTTGGGATTCAACCTTAGCTTGTATAACTTGAGTCGGTCAAACAACTTCCTCAGATGGTCAAGGTGCTCCTCCTCATTTTGAGACCTTGCAATCATGTCATCAACGTATACCTCAATCTCATGATGGATCATATCATGAAACAAAGCAACCATGGCACGCTGATAGGTTGCCCCAGCATTTTTCAATCCGAATGGCATGACCTTATAACAGAAGGTGCCCCATTGAGTCACAAAGGTAGTCTTCTCCATATCTTCTGGAGCCATCTTGATCTGATTATACCCTGAAAAACCATCCATGAAGGAGAACACCTTGTGTTGAGCTGTATTGTCAACAAGGACATCAATGTGAGGTAAGGGGAAGTCATCCTTGGGGCTGGCCCTGTTCAGATCCCTGTAGTCGACACACATTCTGACTTTACCGTCCTTTTTTGGCACTGGCACCACATTGGCAACCCACTGAGGGTAAGAAGTCACTGCAAGGAATCCAGCATCAAACTGTTTCATAACCTCGGCCTTGATCTTTTCAGACATCTCTGGCCGCATCCGTCGGGCTTTTTGCTTTACCGGAGGGCAATCTTCCTTGGTTGGCAGGTGGTGAACTACAATGTCGGCATCCAAACCAGGCATATCTTCATAGGACCAAGCAAAAATATCCATGTAATCTTGTAGCATATGGATCAATCGTTGCTTCACGTTGAGCTCTAGATTGGCACCAATCTTGACCTCTTTCCTATTTGTCT
Organism: Vicia faba; assembly: GCA_948472305.1. Taxonomy (NCBI): domain Eukaryota; kingdom Viridiplantae; phylum Streptophyta; class Magnoliopsida; order Fabales; family Fabaceae; genus Vicia; species Vicia faba. Next base: position 859,196,161 of record OX451736.1, on the reverse strand, counting down.
CAGTACCCAGGTTAATTGTCTCCACCGGCTCTTCATGTGGTTGAATAGCTCTTTCTTCCTGGAGCAGCAGTCTTGCGAGTTCACCAGGCACTTCGCAATCATCTTCACCTTCGTCCTCGGCCAAGTTGATCGGATTTTCGAAGTCATAACTGGCGGTAGCAGAGCTGTTACCAGTGAGATCCAGAGTGGATTGAAACCTGTATAAGTGAGTGTGTGTAAATATAGCTGTTTTGCAATATATATAACACAGAAAGAAAAAAGAGCATAAGATTTGAAATGCAACAAACGTCCAATGTTTTGATTGATGATATATGGAAATGACATACAAAAAGCCCTCACAAATGGAGCCACGATGCCCCGGGTAGGACACCGAGCTAACAAAGTTTTAACATATTGTCTGTTACAAATTTGGAATTTAAAAGAAATCAATTACTGCGTGACAAATGTGATAGGGGTAAAATCCTTTGCCGTCCAGTTGCTTGGTCCGTCGCTGGTAGTCGGGTAGATCCAACTGTCAAACTCTGCTTCCTCTACATCCTCCTCGATAGCGTTCACTCTTGAGCTGGAGATAAACACCGGAGCCTTTCTGATCTTCTCTTTGCGCACAACCCTCTGAGCCTCTGCAGTAAAGCCCAGCCCAAACTTGTCGTTCTTCTGAGTGAAGTCAGGAAGCTGACCCCAGTTTGCACAATTGCCTTTCTGAACCACAGCCCGGGCATCCCTTAGGGAAGCCATCTTCAAGGAAACAAACTCTTCGACTGTCGTTTCTGCTGCTGCTGAAATTGGATGCACCTCCTCAAAATGCTGAAAGGGGGTTTCAATAAACTCCCCATCCATCTCAATGTACCTGAAGGAATTCAAATGGCTCACCATATACTCCTCTTCTCCTTGCACAGTGACAATCTTTCCCCTGACAGGGTACTTCAGCTTCTGGTGCAAAGTAGAGGTTACTGCCCCGGCTTTATGGATCCAAGGTTGACCCAGTAGACAAGAGTACGATGGACGTATATCCATCACATAAAAAGTAGAGTCAAATACTTGAGAGCCCACACGAATAGGGATGTTAACCTCTCCATGAACCATCCTTTTTGAACCGTCAAAGGCCCTGACGATGATATTGCTGGGCTTCAGTTCCAGACCTTCATAATCCAAACGGTCTAAAGCCTTTTTCGGTAGAACATTCAAGGAAGAACCAGTATCCACCAGTACATGTGCCAGAGTAGTGCCCCTGCATTCGATAGAGACATGCAGGGCGTCATTGTGGTCTCTTCCCTTCGCAGTCAGGTCAGCATCTGAAAAACCCAAGCCGTTGTCTGCTATCAGATTTGCTACACAATCAGCGAATTGGACTGCAGATGTCTCTTGTGGCACATGGGCCGTCTTGAGAAATGAGATCAAGGCCTTAGCATGGGCCTCGGAGCATAGCAATAAGGAGAGTAGGGAGATCTTGGAGGGGGTATGCCCCAGCTGCTCGACAACATTGAAGTCACTCTTCTTTATTATTTTCAGGATCTCCTCCATCTCTTGTTGGGAGGCCTCAGCATTCATGGGTATTGGTGCCTCCTTCCGGGCAGGCTCTTCTTCAATCCCTTTGCCCCGAGCATTTGATGACTCGGCGGCAGGGGAAACAACTTGATCAGCAGCAGGAACAGGTAAACTTGTAGGTTTTATAAGGAGGGGTCTTTGAATAGCAGGCGGTGCAATGTCAGGCGAGAAGAGCCTGCCACTGCGGGTGACCTTGGCTGGACCAGTGATATCGCAGATACTGGCGCCAGTGTCGAATTCTTGTTTGATTCCATTTACATACACTTCTGCCCCATAATGCCAGGGGACAGCTTTATCAGACACGTAGGGGAGAGGCCCCGGAACAGTAATAATCACAGGTGCAACAGTCATGATTTGAACAGGCTTCTTCGGGAGAGCCTTGATTGGATTTTTGAAGATGGTAACCACAGAAATTTCTTTTATCGGAACTACTTGAACAACAGACTTCTGAAACAAAATCTCCTTACTATCCATTAGGCTTTGGATGCCTATCTTCAGCAAGGGACAACCAGATAGGGAAATAGCACAGAGCAGGCAACCTTCACTGCAACCCGGAAATAAACCGGCCAGCAGTAGGTTCTTCTTGACGGTCTTCAGAGGGGTAACAACTTCATCTACCGAAACAGCAAATATTTCTTCCTCAATGGCATTTACCCTATGCTGGGGCATAGGAGCAGTTACAACGTTTGGTCTCTCCGGGGCTTCAAACTGAATTTCCTTTGCGTCGATCAGATCTTGCACTTTGTTCCTCAAGGCCCAGCAATCATCAGTAGTGTGCCCGGGACTATCAGAATGATAAGCACACCGGGCATTTGGGTTATACTTAGGAGACGCAGTGTTGACGACCTTAGGAGCTTCTTTGAGGGTCACCAGGTTGGTGGATAACAGTTGGGGTAAAATTTGAGATAAGGTCATACTCAGCCGAGTATATTGCCTCTTGGGCCTTTCACTTCTTTGTTGATTGTACTGCTGAGGAGCAGCAACAGGTTTTGAGATGACCAAAGCATTGACGGCTTGGCGACTTTCGGGCTTGACTTGTCTTCTAAGACCATAGACGGCGCTTGCTTCTTTCTTAAACGGCCTCTTCTCAGCATTTGTGGAGGCAGCCTTTTGTATCTTGCCTGACCTGATGCCAGCTTCAATTCTTTCTCCCGTCAATATCAAATCTGTAAACCCAACGGAGGAGTTACCAACCAAATGATTGAAAAATGGACCAGACAACGTCCCTAGAAACATATCAACTAGCTCCCGATCAGTCAATGGAGGCTGAACCCTGCCAGCCAAATCTCTCCATTTTTGAGCGTACTCCTTGAACCCTTCACCCGTTCCTATAGACATACCCTGAAGTTGGGTACGCGTAGGAGCGAGATCAGAATTGTATTGGTATTGTCTGTAGAATGCGCTTGCCAAATCTTCCCAGTGTCGTATGCTAGTTCCCTCTAACTGGTAGAACCATTCAAGTTGCGACCCCGAGAGGCTATCTTGGAAGAAGTGAATCCAAAGGTTCTTATCCGCCGTGTAAGGTTGGATTTTCCTTACGTACGACCTCAGATGCAGCTTTGGGCAGGAGACCCCATCATACTTGGCGAAGGCAGGCGCCTTAAACTTGTGTGGAATTACTACCCCAGAAGATAACCCCAAATCTCCGAAATCTAGTCCCGGCATATTCTGAATTTCCATGGCGCTCAAGCGGTCCTCCAATTGTTTGTATCTGTCAGCAGCAGGTGGGTATTGTTCGTCGTTATAGTCCGTCTCGTTGTCGGAGACTGCGGGACTAGGAGCTCCTCCCCCTTGGGGACTGTTTTTCTCAGCAGACGAAGTAGTTGGATCAGCTTCATTATGGAGTGTGTTCCCAAATCTGCGTCCGGTGTTGAACAACGCAGTTCTCTTTTTCTTTTTCTTCTTCAGGAGTAGAGTCTTCAACTCTTGCTGACCCTGGGCTAGGCTTAGGACCATCTCTTGAAACTGTGCACTTTGGGCCTGAAGGGCCTTGATTGCTTGCTCACTGGACGAGTCTGGATTCATGATGACTGACTGTTCCAAATAAACAGCGAAGAAGATTAAGCAACCTGTAGAAAAATGGGTACCTGTTATGCACATGATGCATGAGATTCTATCTATGCAATGCATCCAAGGGTTCTTGGAAATTCATAATTGTTGTAGACAAAAAGAACGCACGTCATTTTAATAAGAAAAGATTTGTTAGTACATAAATGACCCATGGGCCAAAAATTACAAAATAATTTCTCAGGGTAGAAAGACATTGCGCATCCTTTTTGGTGCGATGTAGGTGTTGAGGACCTCTTGCTCATGGAGTCGGCGGGTAAGCTCTAGAACCTTCTTCTCACTGGTGTAGAAGCTAGCCTCAAAAGTATTACGTTCTTCCTTGAGCTGAATCCAGCTTTTCTGCATCTCCTCCCACGATGTAGGCATGTCTGGATGTAGGATGGTGTAGGAAACCTCTCCTTCATTGACGGGCTCTTTAATCATAGGGAGAATATGAGGATAAGGCATTACCAATCTTTGGGCTCGGGCTCGTACCCATTTGAGATAAGGTTCAAGAGGGATGGAGTTCTTGTGTCCCAAAGTTTTGCTATCAACCTTGTTGAGTTTTGCCCAAGCTCTGATGAATCTTTGGCGAAGTCCTTGCGCATCGTTGTCGAAGTCAAAAACTAAGCTAGGAATCAACATATCATGAGGGCCATCCCTCCGGGCATATCCAAATTGCCTCAAAGCTAGGCAAGGATTGTAGGTGATACCCCCTCTAATTCCAAGTAAAGGAACATTAGGGAATTCTCCGCAACGATCGATAATGATGATATTTTCTCTGGACCGAGAACACCAATGCACATCAGAATGAGTAAGAGCCATCAATCGTTGGGACCACCTTGTACCTTGATCATTCTTCAGGACAGATTGTGGAAGGTGCGAAATAAACCACCTTGCGAGGAGAGGAGTACAGCACATGAGAACACCCCTCTTTCTCATTGTTCGTGTGTAAAATGAGTGAAGGATGTCCCCAAGCAATGTTGGTATTGGGTTTCTGGACAAGAAGATTTTGACAGCGTTGACATCTACCAATTGGTCAGGATTTGGGAACAAGACCAACCCATAGATAAGGAGTGCCACAATCTCTTCAAAGGCTTGTAGGTCCAATGAGTTCCAACATTCTTGTGCCTTCTCAAACAAGAACTTGGCTAAGAATCCTTTGACGTCGCTTCTGGTTTCCCAATGCCCCTTGATGTCGGATGGTTGTAGATGTAATGCTCGAGCAACATCTTCCGGCCTTGGTTCCTTTTCCGTACCGTTGAAGGGTAGTTGATTAAGGATATGAATTCTCAGGAGTTGAGAAAATTCCTCCAAAGTGGGTACCAACTGGTAATCGGAGAAAGTGAAACAGTGGTGAAGAGGGTCAAAGAACTGGAATAGCACTTTCACCATGTCTTCTTCAATGTTGGCGTTGACTAGGCTGAGCAGTCTACCATGTCTTTCACTGAAGGATGAATTTTCCGGAATTCTTGAGGCGAGCTCCTTGAGTTGAGGAGAGATTCTCACAAGGTTGACTTGAATGGTATTTCTGCGAGGAATCTCCATGTCCTGCAAAACAAGAACAAAGATGAAGATCCAAAACCCTTGAAATGGTTAGCAAATGCATATGATGCTTCATGATGTTTATGATGTATGCACAAAACATATGTACAAGCAAATCACACTAAACCCTAGTTTCAGGCTCGCATGGGGTTTCATAGGTAAGTACCCTCTTGAGTGTAGTTGGCTTAAAAACCTGTCCTATAAATAGTAACCGGGTTCTAAGGAGCTCAATATCATTGGATTGTTTTCAATGTTCATTGTTTCGGTTTAGCCACTTAACTAGCGACCAAAATATTCCAAGAAAACAACCCTCAATGAGTGTAGTATCGAGTATCTACCAACTTCGGACTGCACCAAAGCCGGTCATCTCACTACCCCTAATGAAAGGCCAAGATGGTCAAGTAGGGTTCTAAGTCATTAGTGCTTAGTGACATCACTCAGCGGCCCCGTACTCTCCTTGATTGAACTCAAGGGTTACCGGTACTCACAAATATGTCGCACTAATATAGCTATTGCTTAGACCGTGTCGGTATACCCCGCACAGTTTCCACAACGTATTGCTATCTATGAATGTTTCCTAAAATCCGGGTGGAGGATTGTAAACCCAAACAATAGAGCCAAAGTATAAAGCAAGCAAATCAAACAATTAGTCATGCAAGAGGGTGATCTAAGCCCTAAGGTTACTCCACTTTTAAAGAATCCCCAGCAGAGTCGCCAGTTCTGTGATACGGTGGGAGAACTGACTTATGAATTTTGCGTTTGTTTTCGCAAATGTTTCGGTTGAGCAAGAGTCGCCACCGACTTTTTATTTTATCCTAAGGAAAGGTTTAAAAAGCACAGCAAAAACCTTTGAGATGTTTTCTTGGGTTCGGGGAGTAGATTATAGAAAGGGAAGGTATTAGCACCCTTTCTATCCATGGTTATCCATGGGCTCTTAGGTACTTGCTTAGATCACTTGCCTTTTTCAATTGTTTGAAATGGTGTTTGTGTGTGTGTGGGTTTGAAAATGTTTTGAAAAGAGGCCAATGTAGTGGCAACCTTTGTAATGATCCATGTTGGGATGTATACAAAGGTGTATGTCTTTTGAAAAGGTTTTCATTTGTTTTTTGAAAGTCGTTTTGAAAGTGTAGTGATGTGTGATTTTGAAATTAGGCAAGTGTTTTGTTTTGCAAATTTGATTCAAGTAACTAAGAGGTTGTCTACTCCTAAATTTCTCAAAAGATTATTGTTATGTTTTAACCCTTTTAACAAGTTTGTTCCACCATTGTATTTGGTGGACAATCTTGTGTTAGGATGTTAACGGGACGGGCGCGGGTCATCGTTTAGACCATAATTGCAATGGTGCCAAGTATCTTTGGGCATTTCCCTTAAGGGACTTGATCATTTTGTTTTGAAAAAATATTATCGAGGGACCATGATCATTTAAATTGTTTGTTTTGCCCAAAGAGACCTAACATACAATATGGCCCAATTTTGAAAGGCAACAAGTGGATATAACCCTAGGGGTGTTAGTGTGCAAGTGTGTTTTATTGCATACAAGAGTTTTTCTTTGAATTAGGTTTTTCTATTTCATTGATTTTATCTTGTCATACACGTCCTAATTACTAGCAATAAGAAGCGAAAATGTAAAATCCTACGCTATTACAATAATTAGGGGAGGGGGATACACATTTGTACATGGGGGGTTCAACGAGAAAAATAGACAAAAAAGAAAATAGCGAAAAACAAGATATATAGAGAGAGGGAGGGAGCCTGCGCGCTGTTGGGAGACCATCAGAAGTTCTGACCCAGATCCGCTGTCAGATGATCAACCTGTTGGTGAAACTGGATGAGTCAGAACTTTTGACTCTGGAACCTGCAAAACAGAATCTGGTTAGTGGGGAAACCAGAGGTTCTGATTTCCCTGCGCTGCAAGACAGAAGTTTGTTAGTGGAGAACCCAGAAGTTCATATTCTGCTGAAAAGGCAATAACTCTTAGAGGATCTGATGTCATTGACAGCAAAACAGGCTTCAGATGTGCTAACGTCAAAGTCAGCACTGGGCTTTTTCCTGCACTAATCAGAACATCTGCAATCCTGTTGTTACTCCACAAAACAGAAAACATATTTGCAACAGATCCAGCAAAATAGCAAAATGTCTCAGAGGTCAGAATCACCAAGGTCACAGGCAAGTCCTAAGCTGGCTCAGAACGTTCTGAGGTATGAGAGTCCTCAGAACAAAAACAACAATAACATGAATATTTACATTATGTTACTTGAATATGCACAGCAGATGATGCTTAACAGTGTGGTGAGGGTCAGCAGGTGCTTACCTGACTGTCTGGAAAGTGGTGGGTGAAAGTTAGTTTGGTTCTGGTGGTGTTCTGGACAGATTTTGAAAAAAAAAGGGAAGTGAAAGCGTATACGTGTATAGGGTCAGAAGTTTGGAAAGAACGTTTTTGGTTTACAGAAAAAGAGTTGGATGTTTGATGAAGTTGAAGGTGAGAAACTTTAAAGTTATGAAACAAAGCTGGAAATTTTGGCAGAGTTTCAGAATGTTACGTTGCTAGGAGTTTGGTTTCTCTCTTAGCAATTTTTCTGTTTCTTCTCTTGAACTTCTTGAACGTCTTTTGCAGCGGTGAAAGCTCTCTATTTATAGGCAAAGTTCTTGTGGATACCTTGAACATTTAAGGCGCCAACAGAGTTTGAATTTGTTCTTTGACAGAAATTCCTGGGAAGTTGTGATAACAGCTATTTTTCAGCCTAGGTAGCAGCAGCAGGCGTAGATTGGGGGAAGTGACCTCTGAAATGGGCGGTGGCGTGAAGACCCATGCTAGAATCTGTGCAAAAGCATTTTCCAAGCCACACGTGAACGCTCAGGAGTGGTTGGAAGCATTAATGGGCATTAAATGGTGACAAGACCTGTCAATACCAACATTCTGGTTGTTGAATCAGCAGCGTAAACCATGCTCTGGCCTTGGCTACCTGTTGTCTTAGCAAGCTCTGGAGATTCTCCTGGTTTTCTGGTACGTTCCTTGGATCTACTTCTGGACAATCTGGACTTAGAGATTTTGTATCAATGTGACACCTATCCCTCTGACCTTTCATCTTCTGACTTCAACCTGTTCTGAAGGAGCCTTTATACTTTCATATTTCTCTTGCATTCCTTTAGCAAGTTCTGACTGAGCTTGTGTAACTGCTGAAGGGGTATGTTCTGTTTGAGGCTTACACTCTGAACCACGTTTACAACTTCTGATTGAACTGATGTAGCTGCTGAAGAGACAACTTCTGATCATCCTGAGCCAAACTTGCAACTTCTGACCGTCTTCATCTGGAATGGATCCAGAAGTTCTGAAGCGCTGATTTTTCCAAAAAAAACACTTATTTTAAAGAAACATTCTAAGCACTTAGAATTTGATTTTCCTCAAGATGAAAGCATTGTTGTTGGAGTTTGTGAGATCATCTTGCTCTTGTAAGTGACCTGCTTGGGCAAAAGGATAACTCAGGACTTGGATTTGTTCCAGGGATTTTTGAAAAATCTAAGATGGTTTCCTAAAGAAAGGGAGGGCAAATTTTGGGGTACAACAGTTGCCCCTGTTCAATCTTCTTGAACCTGAAAAGTTAGATTGGCGAGTTTGCCTTTCGCGACTCGAAGGTAAAAGAAGATTGGACACCAGAGTGCCCTGAAATTTGCACTCGCATGTTGAAGTATCAGCAATGTGATGTTAGGAATAACCCAGTTATAACCCAGTTATAAGCCTTTGTGAGGAATAACTTTGAATAAAACTCGGGAGAGACGTTCGTGCTCTGCGGGGAAATACCTTCCGGAACTTTACTGGGGATAAGCCTCGAGAATCTGCTGGAGATAAACCTCAGGGTTCACTAGGGATGTGGATTCCAAATCTCTTGGGGGGTTTCCTTCGAAAGGGTGTCAAGATATCCATCTGTATCCTCATCCTATCAGTAATCCTCCTTCTTAGGTTCATTTAGGAAGTGATTATGTTTCAAATGCATATGCCTATTTAACAAAACATTGGACGTTTCTCAAAATAAAACAAATAGTGCAAGAGAAAAAGAAAAGGGAAATGACACAAATTTTCGGGAAGAGTATTTGTATTGATTTTCTTTGAGTATATTTGTACAAAGGAGACAATCATCCTAGTAAGAGGACTTTGTCGTAAATATTTGAAAAATTTTATACAAAATAAAGGATGGCTATGTGAAATAATTCCATGGGATTCCGTTCCGCTATAGCTTTCACAACTCTGAGTATCTGTCCATTCAATGCTTCGTTTGACGATGACTGGATTGATCAGAAGTCTGGAACTGGTTGATGAAGAAATGGTCTCTGAAATGATCCGACGAGACATAGTCATACGCTTCAATTCCCTAACTTTTTCCTGAATCGCCCTTTCGGGTTTTCGATCCACCGGGAAACCCCCTTTTTGCCCAAGCCGCCCTTTCGGGTTTTCGACTTGCCGGGTGTACAGATTTTTTTGTTTTTTATCCCTAATTTTTGCCTGAACCGCCCTTTCGGGTTTTTGGTTCACCGGGATGCCCATTTTTGCCCAAGCCGCCCTTTCGGGTTTTCGACTTGTCGGGTTATTTTATGCGTAGTATCTTTTGACTATGTCTGCGTTTGCAGGGTGCGGCAAATCGTCGCCGTCCATGGTGGTCAGAATCATTGCACCACCAGAAAATATGCTTTTGATCACAAATGGTCCTTCATATGTAGGAGTCCATTTGCCCCTGGGATCACTTTGCGGCAATATAATCTGCTTGATTACGAGATCCCCGACTCGATACACTTGACGTCTGACTTTCTTATTGAAGGCCTTGATCATCCGTTTTTGATACGTCTGACCATGGCATATATCAGCAAGTCGCTTTTCATCGATCAGATTGAGTTGATCAAGTCGGGTCTGCATCCAATCATCTTCATTCAAACCTGCATCCTTCATAATCCTTAGAGAAGGGATCTGGACTTCCATAGGCAAAACAGCTTCCATGCCATAAACCAAAGAAAATGGGGTTGCCCCAGTTGAAGTACGTGTCGTCGTACGGTATCCATGCAGAGCAAACGGTAACATCTCATGCCAGTCTTTGTAAGTGACTGTCATTTTCTGAATGATCTTCTTAATGTTCTTGTTTGCAGCTTCAACAGCACCGTTCATCTTCGGCCGATAGGGAGATGAATTGTGATGATAAATCTTGAACTGTTTGCATAATGCAGTGATCATTGTGTTATTCAGATTTGTACCGTTGTCCGTGATGATCCTGTCTGGAACACCATATCGACATATGAGATTTTGCTTGATAAAGCGGGCAACCACATTTTTGGTGACAGAGGCGAAGGAAGCTGCTTCGACCCATTTAGTGAAGTAGTCAATGGCAACTAGGATGAAGCGATGTCCGTTGGAAGCCGTGGGCTTGATCTCCCCAATCATATCAATGCCCCACATTGCAAAGGGCCACGGAGCAGTCAGGACGTTGAGAGGAACCGGAGGGATATGAACTTTGTCAGCATAGACTTGACACTTGTGGCAAGTACGGGAATGTTGATGGCAGTCAGCTTCCATGGTAGACCAGTAATAGCCTGCCCTCAGGATCTTCTTGGCCATTGTATGCCCGCTCAAGTGAGTGCCAAATGTGCCGCTGTGTATATCAGTCATGATCAGCTCTGCTTCAGCTTTATCCACACATCGGAGTAATACACAATCATGGCTTCGTTTGTAAAGGATGTCGTTTCTCAGGAAGAACTTAGCAGCGAATTTCCTTAAGAACTTCTTGTCATTTACAGAAGCTCCTTCAGGATAATCTCTAGTCTCGAGATACCTTTTGATTTCATGGAACCAGGGTTGTTCCGCTACTTCATCGGTATTAATCTCATGGAAATGTGTCGGTTCATCCATTCGCTTGATGGTGATTTGGGGAGCCTCGTTATCCCAATTGAGTTTAAACATGGAAGACATTGTGGCCAGAGCATCGGCTAACTGATTCTCTTCTCGCGGGAAATGCTCGAAGGTAATTTGCTCGAAACGAGGCAACAATGTCAAGACATGTTCTTTGTATGGGATAAGATTAGGATGCTTGGTATCCCAGTCTCCTTTGATTTGGCTGATGACCAAAGCCGAGTCCCCAAATACGGTCAAAGATTTGATCCCCAAGTCTATAGCAGCCTCGAGACCAAAGATGCAAGCTTCATACTCAGCCATGTTGTTTGTGCAACTGAAGCAAAGTCGGGCCGTGAAAGGAGTGTGACAACCTTCCGGAGAAATGAGTACTGCGCCAATACCGTTTCCAAGTGCATTTGAAGCACCGTCAAAGTACAGGGTCCATCGGGATCCCTTTTCGGGTCCGTCATACGGTCTGTCATTTTCAACGTCGTCCAAATTCATGATGTCCTCGTCTGGGAAGTCAAATCTCATGGGTTGATAGTCTTCGATAGCCTGGTGAGCCAGATGGTCAGCTAGTACACTCCCTTTTATAGCTTTTTGGGTGGTGTACTGGATGTCATACTCGGTTAAGATCATTTGCCATCTAGCTATCCTTCCAGATAAAGCGGGCTTCTCAAAGATATACTTGATAGGGTCCATTTTGGATATCAACAAAGTAGTATGAGTCAGCATATACTGTCTTAGTCGGCGAGCAGCCCATACCAAAGCGCAGCAAGTTTTCTCGAGCAGTGAGTAGCGAGTCTCACAGTCGGTAAACTTTTTGCTAAGGTAATAAATAGCATACTCTTTTCGACCAGACTCGTCATGCTGGCCCAAAACACACCCCATCGAGTTATCCAAGACAGTTAAGTACATGATCAATGGTCTTCCTTCGACAGGTGGCATCAGAATAGGAGGTTCTAGCAAATACTCCTTGATTCTATCAAAAGCAGCTTGGCAATCGTCGTTCCATTCAACTACCTGATCTTTCTTCAAGAGTTTGAAAATTGGCTCACAGGTAGAAGTCAGATGTGAGATGAATCTGGCAATATAGTTTATGCGCCCCAAGAATCCTCTGACCTCCTTTTGAGTACGGGGAGCAGGCATCTCTTGTATTGCTTTTACTTTTGCCGGATCGACTTCAATGCCTTTGTTGCTTACAATGAATCCCAGGAGTTTACCAGACCTAACTCCAAAAGTGCATTTACCTGGATTCAGCCTGAGCTTGTATTCTTTCAATCTGGCAAACAGCTTCTCCAAATGCTCAAGGTGCTCTTCCTCTGTTTGTGACCGAGCTATCATATCGTCTACGTAAACTTCAATCTCATGATGTATCATGTCATGAAATAAAGCTACCATGGCGCGTTGATAAGTCGCCCCTGCGTTCTTCAGCCCGAACGGCATCACTTTGTAACAGAAAGTGCCCCATTGTGTGACAAAAGTTGTTTTCTCCATATCTTCGGGAGCCATTTTGATTTGATTATAGCCCGAAAATCCATCCATGAAGGAAAACACCTTATGTTGAGCTGTATTGTCGATCAAGATGTCAATATGAGGTAGCGGGAAATCATCCTTAGGGCTGGCCCTATTCAAATCCCGGTAGTCCACACACATTCTGACTTTGCCATCTTTCTTCGGTACTGGCACAATGTTAGCGACCCATTGAGGATAGGACGTAACAGCCAGAAAGCCAGCGTCGAACTGCTTCATTACTTCTGCTTTGATCTTTTCGGACATGTCAGGCCTCATTCGGCGAACTTTTTGCTTGATTGGTGGACAGTCTTCTCTTGTGGGGAGACGGTGAACCACGATGTCGGTGTCTAGACCCGACATGTCTTCATAGGACCAAGCGAAGATTTCAACATACTCATTCAGCAACTGTACCAAGCGCTCCTTGACTTTTGGTTCCAGGTTGGCACCCACTTGCACCTCCTTCCGATCCTCCTCGGTTCCCAAGTTAACAGTTTCCAATGGCTCTTCATGCGGTAAGATGGCCCTTTCCTCTTGTTGCAGGAGTCTGGCTAGTTCCCCGGGTACTTCACAACCTTCGTCATCTTCATACTCGGCTAGATTGACCAGGTCTTCAGAGTTATTGAAAGATACAGCAGAATAGTCACCCATGGAATCCGGAGTGGATGGGTACCTGCATTGGTGAGTGTGGGTGTGTGTAAGGGATAGCCATCCTTAAACAAAAAATGCAAAAGGAACAAAAATGAACATAAGCAGTTTACCAAATGAAAAACGTCCAATGAATCATTAAACATGGCATATGAATATGAAAAATAGTCAAAACCCTTACAAGTGGACCTACCTGCCCCGGGCAAGGCAGGAGGTGAAAAGATAGTGTACGGATTGTTTGAAAGTAAAATATTACAGACCAAATAGGAAATGTTTAATAGATAAATTACTGATGAATAAAAGTGATGGGGACAAAGTCTTTAGCCTCCCAGTTGCTCAACCCTCCTCTGACAGTTGGATAAATCCACTCTTCAATGTTGCTTTCCTTGTCTTCATCTTCCAGGGCGTTGATTCTGTGAGGAGAAATTTTGACCGGCGCTCTTTCAATCTTTGATTGGCGCATAGCTTTCTGGCCAGCAGCTGTGAACCCTAATCCAAACTTGTCAGTTTTATGCGGGAAGTCGGGTAACTGCCCCCATGCTGAATTCTTCCCTTCTTTAACTGCAGCCCTTGCATCCTCCAGAGACGCCATCCTGGCCATCTGTCTTGGTGTCTCAGCCGTCGATTTTGCTACCGCTATTTCAGGAAGTACCTCTTCGAAATGTTGAAACGGTGTCTCAATGAACTCTCCTTCAACCTCTACGTACCGGAAAGAGTTTAAGTGGCTAATCATGTACTCTTCTTCGCCGTGAACAGTAATGATCTTTCCCTTTACAGGATACTTCAGCATCTGATGCAAGGAGGAGGTGACTGCTCCAGCATGGTGTATCCAAGGTCTACCCAGCAGGCAGGAATATGATGGACGGATGTCCATTACATAGAAAGTGGATTTAAACACCTCAGTACCTATCTTAACAGGAATTTCAACTTCTCCATGGACCATTCTTTTCGACCCATCGAAAGCTCTGACGACAATATCACTCGGCTTCAATTCCAACCCTTCGCAATCTAGCCGGTCCAAGGCCTTCTTAGGCAAAACATTCAGCGACGACCCGGTATCAACCAAAACATGTGCAAGGGTGGTTCCGCGACACTCGATTGAAATATGCAAGGCATCATTGTGGTTTCGGCCTTTAGGGGTTAGGTCGGCATCAGAAAAACCTAATCCATTATCCGCAGTCAGGCTGGCCACGCAATGTTGAAATTGATCCGCAGAGGTTTCCTGGGGCACATGAGCTGCCTTCAGAAACTTAATCAAAGCTTGAGCGTGCGCTTCTGAGCAAAGCAATAGTGCTAGCATGGAGATCTTGGAGGGGGTTTGCCCCAACTGTTCCACCACATCGTAGTCACTTATCTTGATTATCCTCAAAATCTCGTCCATTTCTTTCTTGGAGGCTTCCGGGATCACCAAGGGTTGAACCCTCGTCCTGACGGGCTCATCTTGTATTCCCTTTCCTTTATCAGCAATGGTAGGAGAGACAGCACTAAGAACGACAATTTCTTCAATCAAAGGAGTTCTAGCGGAGAGTTTTACTGGTGCAGGGATGACTTCTTTAGCTGATGAGGGTCCAAAGACTGCTCTTGGAGGGGCAATCTCTGGAGAAAATATTCTCCCGCTCCTGGTGATTTTGCTGGTGCCCGCAATGTTACTAATGCTGGCTTCTTCATCATCTGAATTTTCTTCAATTATTTCAACTTGCTTGATACCATGGTAATAGATGTCACCACCATAGTTCCAAGGTATCGACTTCTCAGAAACATAGGGAATAGGCCCCGGCATTGTTATCTTCAAAGGTATAGACTTTGCAGCTGGTGTAATCTTAACAGGCTTTTTGACGGCCTTGGAAAGATTGGCGTGAATGGTTATGATTGAGACATTTTCAACATGAACTGGAACAGCAGGAACTTTTTCGAACAAAATTTGTCGGCTATCCATGAGGCCTTGGATGCCTTTCTTTAATAGCGGACAATCAAACGGCAGAGAGTGGCAACAGTAGCAGTCTTCTTTACATCCCGGGAAGATCCCGGCCCTTAACAAATTCAACTTAATGGTTAGCAGTGGAGTAGTCAGATCACTAACGTCAGCAACATACAGATCCTCTTCAATGGCATTGACATTCCGACCGTGCTTCGGCATAGGTGCAGATATCACATTGGGTTTCTCTGGAGCGTCAAACTCTACCTCCTTAGTCTCTATCAGGTCCTGGATCTTATGCTTGAGTGCCCAACAATCATTGGTGTCGTGTCCAACACTGTCTGAATGATAGGCTCATTTAGCATTGGCATGATAATGCGGAGAGGACGTATTTACATTCTTTGGCGCCTCCTTGATGGTGGCAAGATTCAACTTCAATAGATGGGGAAGCACATGCGCTGGAGTCATATTAATACGGGTGAACTGCCGTTGTGGCCTTTCCACCCGTTGCTGATTTGGTCTGGATTGGTTGTAGCGAGGCTGCTCACTTGGAGTGTTTTGAATCATTACGGCCCCCACAGTTGGCCGACGCTCCATCTTCCCTGCTCTTCTCTGAGAATATACCATAGTTGTCTCCTTCTTAAAAGGCTTCTTCTCAACACTTGCAGCAACACCCTTCTGAATCTTTCCTGACTTGATGCCAGCTTCTATTCTTTCTCCTGTTAAGATCAAATCGGTAAACCCTGCGGAAGAGTTACCAATTAAATGATTGAAAAACGGCCCAGATAGGGTCCCAAGAAACATATCAACGAGCTCACGATCGGTTAAAGGAGGCTGCACCCTGCCAGCTAAATCCCTCCATTTTTGTGCATACTCTTTGAATCCCTCACTTGTTCCTAGTGACATACCCTGAAGTTGGGTACGAGTAGGAGCAAGATCGGAATTATACTGATATTGTTTGTAGAAAGCGGTGGCCAAATCTTCCCAATTTCTGACACTGGTTCCTTCTAACTGATAAAACCATTCCAACTGAGCTCCCGACTGGCTGTCTTGAAAGAAATGAATCCAGAGATTTTTATCTGCTGTATAGGGTTGAATTTTTCTCACGTAGGACCTGAGATGCATTTTGGGACAGGACAGCCCATCATACCTCACAAACACTGGCACTTTGAATTTTGGGGGAATCACAATTCCGGCAACCAAGCCCATGTCTTCAAAATCCAAACCCGGTACCCTTTGTAATTCCATGGCAGCCAATCTGTCTTCTAAACCCTTATATTTGTCATCAGCTGGAGGATACTGCTGGTCAGAATAATCTTCATCCTCTTCAACCTCTTCCTCCTCTGCATCAGACTCGGAAGGCACCGCAACTCAATCTCTTTTACTAGTCCCCTCATCAGAAGTAGGAGGAAATTCAAGCACTCTCCGAGCTTCTCTGTCAAATCTTCTCCCCAAAGTAGCCACTCCGACCCTCTTTTTCTTCTTCACTGGGTCCTTATTCTCCAGATGAGCCTTGATATCCTCTTAACTTTTAACCAAAGTCATCAAGAGTTGCTGGAACTGTGCATTCTGGGCTTGTAGGTCTTTGACTGTTTGCTCGAGATCCATCCTACTGAAATAAACAGCAGATAGATAAGGAAACCTGGAGTGAGACCTGCTTATGCACATGATGAATGGTATGCTGATGTATGCAATGCATTCAAGGATTTAGGACATTCAAAGTTGTTTCAGACAAAGAAGAACGCACGTCATATTGATAAGAAGAAATTTGTTAGTACATAAATGCCCCATGGGCCAAATGTTACAACATAAACTTCTCAAGGCAGAAAGACATTGCGCATCCTCTTTGGCGCGATGTAGGTGTTGAGGGTCTCTTGCTCGTGGAGTCGGCGGGTAAGCTCTAGAACCTTCTTTTCACTGGCGTAGTAGCTAGCTTCAAAAGTGTTCCGTTCCTCCTTGAGTTGAATCCAACTTTTCTGCATTTCCTCCCACGATGTAGGCATGTCTGGATGTAGGATGGTGTAGGGAACCTCTCCTTCATTGACGGGCTCTTTAATCACTGGGAGTACATGAGGATAAGGCATCATTAGACTTTGGGCTCGGGCTCGTACCCACTTGAGATAGGGCTCAAGAGGGATGGAGTTCTTGTGTCCCAGAGTCTTGCTATCAACTTTGTTGAGTTTTCCCCAAGCTCTGATGAATCTTTGGCGAAGTCCTTGCGTATCGTTGTCGAAGTCAAAAACTAGGCTAGGAATCAACATATCATGAGGGCCATCCCTTCGTGCATATCCAAATTGCCTCAATGCTAGGCAAGGGCTGTAGGTGATACCTCCCCTGATTCCAAGTAAAGGAACATTAGGGAACTCTCCGCAACGATCGACGATGATGACATTTTCTCTGGACCGAGAACACCAATTCACATCAGAATGAGTAAGAGTCATCAATCGTTGGGACCACCTTGTACCTTGGTCATTCTTCAAGACAAATTGTGGAAGGGGCGAAATAAACCACCTTGCGAGGATAGGAGTACAGCACATGAGAACACCCCTCTTTCTCATTGTTCGTGTGTAAAATGAGTGAAGGATGTCCCCAAGCAATGTTGGTATTGGATTTCTGGACAAGAAGATTTTGACGGCGTTGACATCTACCAATTGGTCAGGATTTGGAAACAAGACCAACCCATAGATAAGGAGTGCCACAATCTCTTCAAAAGCTTGTAGGTCCAATGAGTTCCAACATTCAGCATGCAACTTGATTACAGGCCCCTAAACCATCCAACACTCATAAATTTAATACCAATCCTTTGTGCCAAAGTGTTGTTCTATGAGTTCAAACATTATATGCAAGTTTAATCCATTTATGGAAAAAGTGAAATAGCCATTTTTGAAAAGTTAAGCTTTATGTCAAAGTTGCAAATCAGCAAGTACAGATCAAATCTCTTTGGCATAAGTTTAGGGACTAATCACACTGATCAATGCCAAGTTTTGCAGCATGTTATGGGGGCCTCTACCTGTCTAAACATCAACTTGGCTTTTGGTTGCTTAAAGTGTAAGAAATATGGCATAACTGAAGACAACTTTCATCTCAGCAATAGAACCCTTAAGCAAATAGTTTGTACACATTCAAGACATCCTAACTGAGCTAGCACACGACTCCAACACCTCCATTGCCCTCTAGAACACAGAACCACCCTCAAACTGCCCAAACAGAGCTCTTACTGCAGTTTGAGTGCCAACTCTCATCCCTTTCATGCATTCTTGCTAAAAGCTCATCAAACACATTCCCTAGCATCACTTGAAGCTAACCAAAGTCTCAAACACGACCTGTAACTCCTCTAATCAGTTCCACCATTTTCACTTTCTTGTTTTGCAGTTGAAGGTCCATAGCTCGATTCAAGGTGTTTCAAAGCAAAGTAAGCATTGGAATAGCATCACTACACTTCAGGCAAGCTGTACAAATCACCACCTTGCTCTGAAAGTACCTCCATCATCAGATACAACTTCAACTGAACAGGTATCTTCTTGAACTTCTAACTCTTAGTGTAGGCATCATTAGCTCTAAGTTTGTGAATAAAAAGTGTTCTACTCATGCCCCTGAATATGTACATACTTTTACTTCTCATTTATTTTGCCTGAGCTATGAGAATTTAAGGTCTGAATATGGAAGAAAAACTAGGTCAAGATTTGGGAATGATAAAACTCTCTCTCATTTTCTGAGAGTTAGGATGAGTTCTTTACATATTTAGAATCGTGATTCAATGCTTAATATGTTTGGTGTTGTAAGTTTTTGCTAAAACTCAAAGAATCAGGACCTTGCAATGGAAGAAACAGGCGCGCGTTTTTGAACACTTTTCTGTCCAGAGGTTGAAGAAGAAGCCACGTGGGCTGGGCCTGCTTTGATATTTCTTTTCACACCATGTTTTTGGTTTTACACCCCCTGAGCCCATTTTGTTTGTTTTATTGATTTTTTGACTTTTCTTTTTTCATTCTGGCTTATTTATTTTTCCTCATGATATTAAAAATATAAAAATAATTTTTTACACCATTTTTGAATTTATAGCCATTTATTTGTTTAAATTAGTTATTTGTACATAAATAATATATATACTATTATTTAGAAAAACTAGAAAAATAATGCAAATATATTTTATTTCTGATTTTTTATTTCATTTTTTCTTTTGAAAATATTTTATACAAAATATACTTTTTTTATAAATATTAAATATTATTCTTGTATATATAATATATATTTAGTAAATAATAAAGATATATATATATATATATATATATATATATATATATATATATATATATATATATATATATATATATATATATATATATATATATATATATATATATATATATATATATATATATATATATATATATATATATATATATATATAAGTATATTTAGGTTAAAATACACAAATATATACATTTTTTTTATTCTATTAATATTTGACACAAAAATACTTTTTTATAAATATACTTCATTTTATTTTATTTTTTGTATATAATAAATAAATACTTGTATAAATTAAATAATATATATATATTTACTTAATAAATTAGGGTTTTACCCTAAACATTAAAAAAAAAACTCCAAAAAATATTGCTTTTTATTTTATTCATATTTTGTTTATTTGACATAAAAAATACCTTTTTTCCATACATATAAAAACCCTTTTTTACATCTTGCATATTTATTTTATTTTCCATTTAATTTATACAATTAATTATCTTGTAAATATTCCAAAACTGATGTAATAGTTAGATTTAAATTTCTTGTCTAAATATCCCCCCATTTGAACATATGTACCCCCTTCCCATATTGTGTTGTAATAGTTTAGAACTTTACTTTTCGCACTTTAACGCTTTCTAATTATGCCATGTTAGAATTAGGGTTTGTATGCAAATAAAAACAACAAAAATAGTTTGACCTAATTTCAAGATAAACAAGCATGAATATGGACAACACATATCACACTTGCACCCCTAGGGTATTCCACTTGTTGCCTTCAATAAATGGGCCATATTGCATGTTAGGTTTCTTTGGGCAAAACAAATACAAAATCAAATGATCATAGTCCCTCGATGACGCTTTCGAAAAGTTTCCTAAAATGATCAAGTCCCTTTCAAAGTCCCTTTCAAGGAAAAATTGCCCAAAGATACTTAGCACTATTGCAACTATGGCCTAAACGATGTCCCGCGCCCGTCCCTTTCACCTCCTAACACAATATTGTCCACCAAATGCAATGGTGGAACAAAATTGTTAAAAGGGTTAAAACATAACAAAAATCTTTGAGAACTTTAGGGTAGATAGCTCTTAAGTACTTGTCAATTTGCAAACGAAAACACTTGCCTATTTTCAAACCACACTTCACAAACACCTTTCAAAACAAACTTTAAAAAAAAAAAACCTTGAAACATCTTTTCAAAAAAGACAAACACCTTTTGTAAAACATTCGAGTAAAGAATTGTTACAAGGGTAGTGTGATACGGTGGGAGAACTAACTAGGGTTTTGCGTTCGTTTTCGCAAATGTTTCGGTTGAGCAAGAGTCGCCACCGACTTTTTATTTTATCCTAAGGAAAGGTTTAAAAAGAACAGCAAAAACCTTTGAGATTTTTCTTGGGTTCGGGGAGTAGATTATAGAAGGGGAAGGTATTAGCACCCCTTCTATCCATGGTTATCCATGGGCTCTTAGGTACTTGCTTAGATCAACTTGCCTTGGTTTTCAATTGTTTGTAATGGTGCTTTGTGTGTGGTTTTGAAAGTGTTTTGAAAAAGATGCCTTGTATAGGCTACCCTTGTAACAATTCTTTACTCGAATGTTTTACAAAAGGTGTTTGTCTTTTTGAAAAGATATTTCAAGGTTTTTGAAAGTTTGTTTTGAAAGTGTTTGTGAAGTGGGTTTTGAAATAAGGCAAGTGTTTTCTTGGAAAGTTGACAAGTACTTAAGAGTTCATCTACCCTAAAATTTTCTCAAAGCTCTTTGTTATGTTTTAAACCTTTTGACAATTTTGTTCCACCATTGCATTTGGTGGACAATCTTGTTTTAGGAGATTAAAGGGACGGGCACGGGTCATCGTTTAGACCATAATTGCAATAGTGTTAAATGTCTTTGGGCAATTTTCTTTAAAAGGGACTTGATCATTCATTTAAGCAACATTTTGTGGGACTATGATCATTTGATTGTTTGTTTTACCCAAAGAAGTTCAACATGCAACATGGCCCAATTATTTGAAGGCAACAAAGTGGAATACCCTAGGGGTGCAAGTGTGAAATGTGTTGTCCATTTTTTCATGCTCATTTATCTTGTATTAGGTCCAACTATTTTGTTCATTTCTTTATTCGCATACAAACCCTAATTCTAGCATAGTATGTTTAGAAAGCGATAAAGTGCGAAATTTAAATTCCTACGCTATTACATCACAATAATATAGGGAGGGGGGTACAATGTTCAAATGGGGATATTTAGACAAGAAATTAAACCTAAGCTATTACATCATTTTCTATGAATAATTACAAGATAAATAAATTGCATAATCAAATGGAAATTAAATAAATATGCAAAATGCAAAAAAGAGAATTTTTATATGTATGAAAAAGTATTGTTCATGTAAAATAAAAGAAAAATAAAAAGGTATTATTTTTGGAGTATTTTCATATTTAGGGTAAAAACCCTAATTTTAATCAAAATGAATATTAATTAATTAATTCATATAATATTTGCTATTTACATACAAAAATAAAAATAAAATATGGTATATTTGTAAAAAAGGCATTTTTTAGTATTAAATATTAAAAATAAAATATGTACATTTTTTGGTATTTTTACTCTAAATGTATTAATATATATATTAATATATATATATATATATATATATATATATATATATATATATATATATATATATATATATATATATATATATATATATATATATATATATATATATATATATATATATATATATATATATATATATATATATATATATATATATATATATATATATATATATATATATATATATATATATATATATATATATATATATATATATATATATATATATATATATATATATATATATATATATATATATATATATATATATATATATATATATATATATATATATATATATATATATATATATATATATATATATATATATATATATATATATATATATATATATATATATATATATATATATATATTTGTATTATTTTGAATATGTATTATATATATAAATAATAATAATAGTTAAATTTTTTAGAAAATAGTATTTTTTATATAAAATATTTTCAGAGGGTAATATAAAATAAAAATAAAAATAGAAGTGTTTTTACATATTTTTCTATTTATCCTAAATAATAGTATATATAATATTTATGTATAAACAAAAGAAAATCAAATAAAAATCAAATAAAATCAAAAAATGATGAGAAAAATATTTTCAAAATTTTAATATGCTGAGAAAAAATAAATGAGTCAAATAAGAAAAGAAAAAGTCAAAAATCATGAAAAATGAAGCAAATGGGCTTGGGGGTGCAAAACAGAAAAAATGGTGTGAATAATAAAAATGTTCAGGCCCAGCCCAAGAAGCCACCTTCTTCAACCTCTGAACAAAGTTTGTTCAAAAACGCGCGCCAACAAGCTTCCTTCGAATGTCCTGATTCTTTGATTTTTTGAGCAAACTTCCAACACAAAAGATGTTAAGCATGAAATCACGATTCCAACCATATGCATAACTTGATCTAACTCTCTAAGATGAGGGAGAATTTCTTCTCCCCCAAATCCTAACCTAGTTTTTCTGCCATTTTCAAACTCCAAATTCTCTCTACTCAGGCAAAAGAAATGAAAAGTAAAGGAATGTACATGTTCAGTGGCATGAGTATGACATTATTTCTTCACAAACCTAAGACTAATGATGCATAATAAGAGAGATACGAGTTCAAAAAACTACATGTTCAGCTGAAGTTCTATCTTGCAATGTAGGAACTTTCAGTGCAAGGTGATGATTGGAAAAGCTTCCTTGAGGTCCAGGGATGCTGTTTCAATGCTTACTTTGTCTTGGGAGCTTCTGAATCGAGCTAGAGAACTTCAACTGCAAAACAGAAACACAAAAATGGTGAAGTGGTTTAGAGGTGTTACAGATCGTGCTTTTGCTTTTGGTTAGCTTGCATAGGTAGTATGGAAGGTGTGTGAACTGGTTTGGGCAAGAAAGCTTGAGAGAAATGGGAGATGGCCCTCAATCTGCAGGGGTTGCTCTGTTTGAGCAGTTTCAAGGTGATTCTGAGATGGAGGGTGTTTGAGAGGTGCAGGGGTCGTGTATTAGCTTGGTTGTGATGTGCTGAGTATGTTTGATAAGTTTGTTCTTGTGTGTCTAAGCTGAGATGGATGATGTTGTGAGTTATGGCTCTTTTCTTCACACTTAAGCAACAAAATGCAACTTGTGTTTCTAGGCATGTAGAGGGCCCCTAATGTGCTGCATAATCCCTCCTTGATCAGTGTGTTATGCTCATAAACTTGTGCCATTCAGATTTGCAATGTACTTGTTGGATTTCCAAATTGACATAAAGTGAATTTTAGCAAAAATGGATAATTCACTTTATCTAAAAATGGATTAGGCTTGTGTATAATACTTGAACTCATAGAATAACATCTTGGCACAATGAACAAGCATTAAATTATTAAGTGTAACTTGGTTTAAGGACCTGTAATCTAGCCTAAAGCATGCTGAGTTCAAATTGCAAAGTTATGTACATGGAACTTGGTCATGAACAAAGTGGTTTTTTGCTATATTGTGAAATTCGATTCTCTCTAACCATGAGGTTGTTTGAGAAGTTCTTGGACATTTTGGAAAGCTTGGAATGTGTACTACAATCCATATTTGAAATGCAATTTGAAATTCCAAGTGGAAGTGTATGGAAAATAGCCTTGAAGTTAGGTAGAAAACCTTGTCAAAATAGGTTAAAATTTCACTAAGTTAAAAATGGTTTAGTGCCCTTATTCAAAAAATTGTAACTTGAGATACAAGCTTCAAATAAGAAAACTTTGTGAATCAAAGTTGTAGATTATGCAACAAGCTACAACTTTCATGTTTTGACTTTTGTTTGAATCCAAATGGATCTTGGTGAAAGAGTGGGGAAAAGTTGGGAAAAAATTAGGGTTTTTCATAACTTAGAAAAATTCTAAGTTATGAAAAATTCAAATTTCTAACCCTAATTTGCATTTTGTGATTTCTTGGTGAACAAGTTTCATGATTTGGCATGTTTTGATGGAAAATGAATCTTGACTTTTGATTTTGACCAAAAAGTCAAAGTTTGACTTTTCAGTATACAGTCAAAATTGATCAATTGACTGGGAAATTCAACTGTCAATCTTGTGTACTTGGGATCTTTTGAGTTTGTTGATCATGTCAAGATGATTCCATAGGGTCCTTGAGTCTATGTGTGAGCTTGGTTTGCCATTGGCTAGGTCAAACAGTCAAAAATTGCCTTTGTGCAGTCAAAACCCTAAAAATGACCATTTTGCCCTTTTGGTGATCTGATCAAATTTCTTGGGGAATTGTGATCCAAACTTGATCAAATGGTCCATATGAGTTCATAATGTTGATGTGGGTCAAATTTCATGAGGTTTGACTGTCAATTGGCCACAGTTGACTTTTTTTCCCCAACACAGCTGATTTCTAGGTCAACTGTCCAAATGACTGGGCAAAACTTGGAATCAGGACTTGAAACTTGGTATGGGTAAACTTGGGAGTCCAATATGAAGCAAGAAAGTCATCTTGGGCACTTTAGGCCAAAACCTCTTTGTGCAAGCACAAACCCTAATTTGGGTTAGCAGTGCAAGGAGGAGTCTTGAGCAGATGAAACCCTAACTGGATCCTGAGCTTCAAGGGCTTTGTAATGAGAAATCAATGAGAAATGGGAGGGCAAATTTTGGGGTACAACAGGTAGCCTAGACAAGGCATCTTTTTCAAAACATTTTCAAAACCACACACAAAGCACCATTTCAAATAATTGAAAACCAAGGCAAGTTGATCTAAGCAAGTACCTAAGAGCCCATGGATAACCATGGATAGAAAGGGTGCTAATACCTTCCCTTTCTATAATCTACTCCCCGAACCCAAGAAAAAAATCTCAAAGGTTTTTGCTGTGCTTTTTAAACCTTTCCTTAGGATAAAATAAAAAGTCGGTGGCGACTCTTGCTCAACCGAAACATTTGCAAAAACAAACGCAAAACCATAGTCAGTTCTCCCACTGTATCACAACAGCCCTTAGAGTTTAGGCCAGCATGAAGTTTGGGGTACTACCCTCTTGAAGTTGGTGGGCTCAGAAATCTGTCCTATCAAAAGTAACCGGGTTCTAAGGAGCTCAATATCATTGGGTTGTTTTCTATGTTCATTGTTTTGATTTAGCCACTGGACTGGCGATCAAAATATTCCAAGAAAACAACCCTCAATGAGTGTAGTATCGAGTATCTACCAACTTCGGACTGCACCAAAGTCGGTCATCTCACTACCCCTAAAGAGGCCAGGATGGTCAAGTAAGGTTCCTAAGGTCAGTTGATGCTTCACGACACCATGCGGCGGCCCCGTACTCTCCTTGACTTGACTCAAGGGTTACCGGTACTCACCAAAGTTCCACATCAACGTAGCAAACTGTTTCAACCGTGTCGGTATACCCCGCACAGTTCCCTCACAGTTTTGTTGCTATTTTCTAAGAAGGTATCCCCCAGATCCGGGTTAGGATCTATGAAATATCCAAAACAGGCCCACAATATTTAAAGCAAACAGAGCAAGCAATTGAAAACATGATGATGAACTATTCCTAAGGTACACCTCACTTTTAGTATCCCCAGCAGAGTCGCCAGTTCTGTGATCGGTGGAAATGAGAACTGACTGTTTCTTAGCTGGTTTCGTGAAATGTCGCGGTAAGCAAGAGTCACCACCGTCTTTTATGTTCTCCAACATGGAAAGGACAAAAGCACAGCAAAATTCCTTATTCAAGAATGTTTCTCGATTCGGGAGGTAGATTTATAGAAAGGGAAGGTGTTAGCACCCTTTCTATCCGTGGTTATCCACAGGCTCTTAGGTACTTGCTCTTATGTTTTCAAAATTGTTTGCTTTTTAAATGTGTGCGGGTTTTGAAAAAAAGTTCGTTTCGGAAAACTTCTAAGTAACTCTTGTATCAGTCCTCAAGAGTGTATGAAGTGTTTTGTTTGAAAACTTTTTGAAAGTGTGGGGCGCGAAAAGTTGTTTTTATTTGTTTTGAAAAGAGCAAGTACTTAAGAGAATCTACCTACTCTAAGGAATTAGGCTGTGTAAGAGTCCTTTAGACAGTGCTATCCCACCATTGAGACGTAGGTAGCACCGTCGTTGGAGTTATTCGGGTCAATTCTATTATTAGAGACATGTGGTCACTAAAGCAACGTTAGGACGTTTTAGTGGTAATCCTAATGTCTTAGATCATTTTTATCGAGGCGACCATTTCGAGGCAACTTATGATATTGGGACAAAGGACGATCTCTAAAACATCATATACTTAATGACCACGTTCGAGGCAACCAGTGAGGCGTACCCTAAGAGTGGCATGTGCATGTGTGTTATTTCAGTTTATGTTTGTCTTTGCATGTTATTTGTGAGCTACAGATTGATTTTTAAGTTTAAGAGTTGATCTTGTCATACAATCCTAGTTAGCATACATCTAAGCAGTTAATATATGTACAGGAATTTAAAGTGCGGGAATTGTAAATCCTACGCTATTACAAGGCTTTCGGGGAGGGGGATTATTTACATGTCCAAAAATATTGGGGGAATAAAGCAGTAAAGCGTAAAAAGGTATCAGCTAAGCTATTACAAACCAATAAAATAAACGCGCGTGAATCTAAAAAATCCTAATAATAAGAACTCTTTTTGTTCTTTTATCTTATTTTGGGAAAAAATAATCTAAATCTATTTAATTTTAGTTTTGGAAAAATGTTAAGATAATTTAAAGGTTAATTAACAAAATTAATTTAATAGAAAAAGAACTAGCCTAATGTTTTTTTGTGGTTTTTTGATTTTAATGTTAATTAAAAGGAAGTCTATGAAAACAAAAATAAAATACAAGGGGAATCCTTCGATCCAAGGAGAAAACGGGACTTTCGACCCAGGGAGAGAAATAGAAGCTTCGATCCAGAGGGGGTCAGGGTCCTTTCGATTGGGCCAAACAGCAAGGTGTGAGTAGCCTTCGATCCAGGGAAGAGGACTGTCTTTTGATCATGGAGGTCATGGATTTCGATCCAGGAATGAGATGCCTCCTTCGATCCAGCATGCTAATGGGTTCGATCCAGAGAAGGTGTCTCCTTCGATCTGGGATGTTATACCTGCAAGAGTATGTTAGCGAAATAAAATGCAGGGCCTGGGTATTGAATCCCAGGCCCTTCGATCCTGCACTTGTTGGGGTCTCTTCAGGCTAAATCTGCAGCAAGTGTTAGCAAACGAAAAAACATGACCTGGGTGCCAAACCCAGGCCCTTTGATCCTGTCTAGGATTGCAAATCGAAAGTAACAACAAGTATGAATGTATTATGCAAATATGAGGTTGGATAGTTTACCCTTTCTTACCAACAGATTGGACTTTTAATTTGGGCTCTTCCTGGATGTAGGAACCTTCGATCTGGGCACTTCCTGGATGTAGGAACTTTTGATTTGAGGGCTTCTGGGCGTGGGCACCTTCGATCTGAGGGACTGCTTTGGCTTGGAAAATTCTGGGCAGCGTCTCTCCAATGTTTTGTTCTCCTGCAGATTTTTTTGAAGAAGTGTGTATAATTTTCGTTCTATGATTTTCGTGTGATTGTTCGTGTAATTTTTATTTTGTGTTTTCTGTAATGTGTCACTGGCCTCCTATTTATAGGAGTGTGGGAGTGCACGAAAATGGCAAGGGACAACCATTAAAATAGGCATTTAACGCTCTGGACAAAAATCAAACACATTAAATCATTTCCTTTTTTGAAACATTCGTGTCCCTTGAATGAACCTGGACGCTTGGATTTCGAGTGCTTTTAGGCCATGCTCTTCGATTAGTCCTAATTTGCCTCTTTCGAATGGACTCCCCGCGTACCCTTCGAATGGGCCTGGCCCAAATATCAATCGAAGGATTCCAATTGAAATGCTTTGCTAACAGGCCAATCAAAAGGTGTTGTTCATGCCAAATGAAGGACATGGTTGACATGCCTGTCGACATTGCCTTGACATAATTCCAATCGAATGCTTGTCCATAATGCCAATCGAAATACTCCTTCAGAATTCCAATTGAAATACTCCTTCAGAATGCTAATTGAAAGGTATTTGAAGTACCACTCAAAAATCTTCTTTTTCCTTAGGCAAGAGTTTGTGATCAACCAGGCAGGGGGAAGACTTTGGAAAACATGAGAGGGCAAATTTTGGGGTGCAACACACCCGGATTTGGGAAACATTATAGGTAAATAGCAATACATTGTGGAAACTGTGCGGGGTATACCGACATGGTCTAAGCAATAGCTATGTTAGTGTGACATATTTGTGGGTACTGGTAGCCTTTGAGTTAATCAAAGAGAATACGGGGCCGCTGAGTGATGTCATGAAGCACTAATGAACTTCTAGAACCTTTACTTGACCAACTTGGCCTTTAGGATGTAGTGAGATGACCGGCTTTAGTGAAGTCCGAAGTTGGTAGGTACTCGACACTAGACTCATTGAGGTTTGGTTTCTTGGGATATTTCGGTCGCCATAAAAGAGGCTTGAGCTGAAACAATGACCAAGGAAACAATCTGGTGATATTGAGCTCCTTAGAACCCGGTTACTATTACAAGGACATGTTGAGCCAACTAAACTTCAAGAGGGTACTTAACTACAAACTCCACGCAAGCCTAAAACTAAGGACTTGTTTGCTTTGTGTGAATATGATTATTTGTATATAAACTTGCTTACCTCGCATATCTGTACATAACATCATAACATCATACCATAGCATTTTCAATAACCATTTCAAGGATCTCAAGG
Source organism: Vicia faba (assembly GCA_948472305.1). Classification (NCBI taxonomy): domain Eukaryota; kingdom Viridiplantae; phylum Streptophyta; class Magnoliopsida; order Fabales; family Fabaceae; genus Vicia; species Vicia faba. The sequence continues at coordinate 859,167,033 of OX451736.1, read as the reverse complement.
GTCTTTGATGCAGGGTCACATTGAACCAGACGTCTACCCAGGGGGCAAGAGGATTTATTTTCCTCTAAACAAACACCGTCAAAGATCAATTACAACAAACTTGAGTCAAGGGCTATGACCCACTTGACATGGTGAGCTTAATTCTTGTGGAAGGACGTCCACTGATACAAAGTTCTCCAATCAAAGATGTTGATCTCTAACTTTTTCTTGTGTTTACCCCGCGAGATCCTTAAAAACATGCATCCACATATCATGTATCATATCATGACAGGTTTCTCCCATACAGGTCTCCTTATCTTCCTACTATTTATTTCAGTAAGATGGATATGGAACAAACGGTGAAAGATCTCCAAGCTCAAAACGCTCAATTCTAACAAATGTTCCTGGATATGGCTAAGGGGCAAGAAGACCTGAAAACTCTCCTTCTCAAGGACAAAGGGAAGAAGTCCAATAAGTCAGTAGGCGTCCTGAACTTGAGAAGAAGACCTAAAGGACCAGTCAAAAGAGCTCTAGATCTTTCAACTCCATCCAACATGGGGGATAGTCATGAAGAAGACAATAGTCTGGAGATTGATGAAGTTGAAGCTGACTACTCCGAGGAACAATATCTTCCCACTGATGACAAGTATAAATTATTGGAGGATCTCCTCAGTGCTATGGAGATTCAACAGACATCTGGCTTAGATTTAGGAGACATGGGTTTGGTTTCTGGAGTGGTCATCCTGCCAAAGTTCAAAATCCCTACTTTTGCCCTGTACGATGGAGTCTCTTGCCCTAAGATGCACTTAAAGTCTTATGTCCGCAAGATTCAACCATACACAACTGATCTGAAGCTTTGGATCCATTTCTTCCAAGAAAGCCTGGCAGGGACTCAACTCGAATGGTTTTATCAATTGGAGAGTTCTCGCATCCACACCTGGGAGGATTTAGCTGCTGCTTTCTACAAGCAGTATCAATACAATGCTGATCTTGCACCAACTCGTGTGCAATTGCAGAACATGACCATGGGTTCCAGCGAGAGCTTCAAAGGATACGCCTAAAAGTGGAGAGATCTGGCTGGTAGGGTGCAACCCCCTTTAACTGACAGGGAGCTGATCGAAATCTTCATGGGAACTTTGACAGGGCCTTTTTTCAAACACCTAATCGGAAGCTCCTCGGCCGGGTTCACCGAGCTGATACTGACTGGTGAAAGGGTCGAAGCTGGCATCAAAAGTGGAAAGATCCAAGGATTTACACCCTCTGACGTTCAGAAAAAGCCAGAAAATGGAAAGAAAGAGTCCAATTCTGTGTACAGCCGAAAGAGTCGTCATGATCAACGGGTAGGGGAAATCTTGATCTCTAATCCTACATTTGTTCAATAAAGACAGGGCAATAGGCGTAGGGTAAGATATCAAGAAAGGCAGTACACTAACATTAACATGCCTTTGTCTCAAGCATTACAACAATTGCTGAAGGTGAAACTGATCACACTAAAGGATCCTCCTCAAAATCCTGATACCTCATCTTCTAAGTACAATCAGAGCGTAAGATGTGCCTATCATTCTGACAGTCTCGGACATGACACCGACGGCTGTTGGACTTTGAAGAACAATATTCAAGACTTGATTGATGCCAAGGAGATCGAGTTTGACCCTCTAGAGACTCTAAACGTGATCACTGCTCCTATGCCAAATCATTGAAGGTTTTTGTTTCATTTGAATTTTCAATTTGTAATTTCTTTTGTTATTCAAACAATTACCTATTAATGTCAAACTTTGTTTCATTAATGCATTGCATATGTTTGTCTTGAATTATTTCATTTTCATTACATTTAAACTATGCTTTTTACTCACTTTATGACATTCAACTTTTGCTAAAAGTTACAAGCCTTTAGAGGAAGGATGACGAAAACAACGCCATAATCTCATACAGTATGCTTTTGAACAGACCTTGCTGACGATGTACATGCATTCTTTCAAATCCTAAACACTGGAGTTATAAGGAAGATAGTCTCTAGTCAACCCCTTCGAGCCAAAGAAGTAGAAGTTTTCTGTTTTAACACAAATTGAAACCTTTAATCAAAACCTGGGGCAGGGTAGTCTCTCAGTTAATTCAAACGCGCATTTAGCCGCAAACTCTCATTTCGTAATACAACGAATGACGTCAAGAAACATTCCTATGGGATCAAAAGACAGTGATGGTTCCCTATCACATAGGCAGTCATTATCTCTCAAAAATAAAAGTCCGCTAAGTCAAAACCTACGAAGGAGACTTAAAGAAAAATGGGGCATCCCGCTGACTGTAATCTCAAAACAAGAACAGTCGGGCAAAAATTAGGGATAACAAATCAAAAGAAAGAGGTCATACAAATCCTCAACAACATGAAAAAAATGTTGCAAAAATGACTGCCTTCCAACAAACTTAACTTGTTTGAACCATCACTAAAATGTCATTCCAGACTCAATTGGAGTTCAAAACGCACAATTAACTGAGTTTAGGACTGAAGAACATCACGAAGAACGGGCGGGTACAAATACATTTTGAGCCTTTATCCTTTGTTTCTTAAACCGTGAACCAAGCCACGTTACAACCCTTCAAAAGTCCTAATTGAAGCATGGGTTATTTTGAAAGCATACTGTTACAAAAGGTATCCTGACTCCTGTAAGGCTTTACTCAAAATCCTGAGTTGAATTTTTCTTACAAAAAAAAAATTCTTGCTAAAAAACGCATTTTCAAAATTTCAAGACAAGCATAAACTTTTCATTATTTGAATATTGTTGTTTGCATATGGCTATTTTTTTGACAGCGGAGAAATTCACACAACGAACATTCGATGAACGAAAGCTCTCTCAGTGAACAAAATCACTTCAAAGAAGGACGGCACTTCCATTGACAAATATCCTATAAGAAGGGGGACATGACATGTCACTACCCAACACACCTGGGGCAGTCCAGTCAAGATTCCAAGAAATCTCTCAAGAATTACAGAGTAACCAGGAGCAAGTCTTCACCTCCATCACTTGGGCATTGAATGTCAATCCTGACAAAGGGTTACGTACAGTCAAACATTTCATGGTGTGATCGGTGGGAATGAGAACTGACTGTTTAACGCTGGTTTCGCGAAATGTCGCGGTAAGCAAGAGTCGCCACCATCTTTTATTTTCTCCAACATGGAAAGGACAAAAGCACATCAAAATTCCTTATTGAGAATAGTTCTCGGTTCGGGAGGTAGATTTATAGAAAGGGAAGGTGTTAGCACCCTTTCTATCCATGGTTATCCATGGGCTCTTAGATACTTGCTCATTTGTGTTTCCAAAATGTTTGCTTTTCAATTGTGAGTGAGTTTGAAAAAGTTTCGTTTAAAGATTTCAGATCGACTCTTGTATCAGTCCTCAAGAGTGTTTGAAAAATTGTTTTGAAAGCTTTTTGAAAAGTGTTGGTGTGAAAAGAGTTTTTGATTGGTTTTTGAATAGATCAAGTATCTATGAGTCATCTACCTACCCTAAGGAATTAGGCTGTGTAAATGTCCTTAAGGTAGTGCCATCCCACCATTGAGAGGTAGGTAGCACCACCGTTAGAGGTGTTCGGGTCAATTCGTTTGCAGGGACAGTGTGGTCACCAGAGCAACAGTAGGACACCTTAGAAGCTACCCCTATGCCATTGATCATGGACATAAGGACTTACTAAAATGTCCTATACTCGACGACCACGTTTCGAAGGTAAGGCAACAGTGAGGCGTACTCTAAGAGTGGTGTGTGAATTTGTGTGTTATTTTCATGTTATGTTTTATCTTGTACATGCATCATGGTGATCTACGTTTGTTTTTAATTTAGGCCATACATTCTTTCATTATCATTTAAAAGTGCGGAAATTTAAATGCGGAAAGTAAAATCCTACGCTATTACAAGGCGGGGGTCTATACATCGCCAAATTACAAAGACTCGTTTTAATAAAAATGCGGAAAGTAAAACCTAGTTACTATTACATGGCTTGAACAGTTACATAATATTGAAAAAAGAAAAATAAGAATAAATGCGCAAAAGAATTAAAGTTGAACGTTCGAGGGCGTTGGACCCTTTTGAAATTAAATTGAATTAAAAGTCTAGTTATTATTTAATTAAAAGAAAAGAAATTGTTTTTTTTTTAAGTTTTTGGTATTTATGAGATAAAGAAATTAAGAGAAACCCTAATTCTAAGTTGTTTTTAACTATTAATGAAAAAATATTAAAGTTTAACCTAATTTACTAAATAATTAATGTACATGTTTATTTACAAAATATTTAGTAATTAATAATAATAATGAGAAAAAATATTTATTAAAAAGATGAAAAGGTTAAAAACCCTAATTTCTACCTATTTTAATTTATTAAGAAAACATTAAAGTTTTAAAACCTAATTTACTAAATTAATGGTTAGAGTTTATTTACAAAATAAATTAATAGTGAATTAAATATTAATTAAACATATTTTTAGTTTTTGATTTTCTGGTTTTTATTATGAAAATTAATTATTAGTGAATTAAATAAAACAATTAAAACAAATTAAAACAAATTAAAATAAAAAGGAAAATCAAATAAAAAATAAAAATGATGCAAACCATAGGGGGTGTCTGGCCCATTTAGGAGGTGAATTGGAGCAATTTGGCCCATCAGAACCCAAGGCCTTCGTTGACTTTCCAGCTTGTGTGTATGCTGGTTGACTTGGGCGTATCCTGGAGTTCACGTTATGGTCATTGGATTGATCATCAGAGACATTTGGCAAGCCTAAGCGCTGGGATGCATGGTGGAATATTTGAAGGAAACTGCATGGGAACGTGTTAATGCAAAAATTATGAATAATATGGGGGGGGACCTGGGAATCGAACCCAGGTCCCAATGCCTGCAGGACAACTCATCCACCAACTGAGCCATTGAGTTTCTTTGTCAACATAACGCATGGAAAATATAATATACAAATAATGTTGGTTAGTGGTGTAAACAAAAAATTACGCGCCAGTATTTGAATCCTCCACTCACGCTTGGACACATAGGCTTCTTCTTCATCTTTCTGCAAAAACACAAAACAAGTAGCGGGGGTTTTAAACCCCCACTAAACAAGACCTGTAAAAATAGCGAATAGCCCATGCTGTAATATAAAAAGGGCGCGAGGTCATGGTTCGTTTCGTTTGGATGTCACGATTTCAATGGCATAGGTTTTAGGATCCAATTTTTCCATATGCAGAAAGCCCTATTTTGGAGCTTCTGAAACCCTAGGTTTCAACAATGGTGGATTCTTATTTAGGCAGCCATAATTCAATTGAATGGTACCAACAGCTTCAGAATATCATTGTTAGTATAAATCAACAGTTAAAAAACATGAATAATGCATGGAAATTGAAAAACGATGATGAACACATTTATGAAAAGTGAGGCTCTGTTCTACCAATTCTTGAGGTCTGGAGACTGGTTCTTGATTGCAACACGTTCCTAGCAATGTCAGGAATGTATTGGAAGGCTTGTTGTGCTTTGAAACGCCTTGTAACTATGTTTTCAGTTTTCAACTTTTTGTGTAAATTTTGCACTTTGGTTCTGAGTTTGTATGGCTCTCTAGGTCGTGAATCCCTTTGTGGCAGCTTGCACATGTGTTATGTAAAGAGTTTCAATCAGAATTAAGAGCCTTGAAGCCTTGCATTCATGTTTAAGATTTTGCCATAACCTCCATTGAAACCACTTTCCATTTTTGTGTCAAATTTGAATTCTTGCTTGGAATAGCCCCTTGCACGAATTTGGAATGTGTTTTAAGGTGATTCAAAGCAATTCAAAGCAAAATATGTCCCTTAATTAACCTTTTTGATTTTTATTTGATTTTAAAAGATTTAAAATGAATTAAATCCAATAAAATTAAATAAAAATGAAAAAATTAATTTTAAATTTTGAAATAAATTTTGGGACACGTGGGAGGCATGGCCAAGCTTAATCAAGTGGAAAAAGTGGGCCCCTTTTGTCAAAAATGAATTTTCAAGGATAATTGACTTTGGCCATTTCACAAAAATTTCCCAACTTCTCCAATGCATATCTTGCTCAATTTTGAAGCTATGAACATGTTCTTGGACATTTTGGAAAGGTCTTGAAGTCCTCTAACCAATGTCTTTGGTCCCATGTAATTTTGATTTACCAATATCAAGTTATGGTCTTTGACTTAAAGTCCCTTTTTGTTGACTTTTGAAAATGACCTATAATGTTGAAATTGGTAACTTTTTGTGAGAGCATTTCTTGGACTTGGAATGTGAAGATGAGTTGTAGGAAATGTCATCCCCTTCAAAATGAGCATTGGATGGGATTTTTTTGATGAGCCATGAGGAAGTTATGCCTTGGTCAAGTTACAGTTGACTTTTCAGCTGTCCAAAAATAGAAACTTTTGCATCTTGATGATCTTTGAGCCATGCTTGTGGAATCATGGTCAAGATTTGACCAAATGATGATTGTGGCTTCAAAATAAGATGTTGACCAAAAATTTTGACTTTTGACTGCCAAATGACCATTTTGCCCCTACAGTTGACTGTTGAGCAATTTAGGGTTTTTGATTGTGCAACTTGACCTTGTGAGCCTTGAAACTTGACATGTAGATGCTTGACAATGTGTATGAGCATATGGGACTTGATTGAGCCCTTGAAAAACCTCAACTTCCTTGCAAGAACCAAAACCCTAATTTGACTGGCTTAGGAGGATGGTTGACTGTGTAGCCCTTGAGTAGACTTTGAACCATTGGAGGTGATGCTTTGTCAAAAACTTTGAAGATTATGGGAGGGAAAATTTTGGGGTACAACACATGGCAGGGCTACAAACACTCGCTACTAGGGACAGTGACAAATCTCCCCAAAATCCTTCTCATAGGATGACTCCCAGCCAGATTTTCAATATCTGATAACCTCTTCCCAACTAAGTCGACCTCAAGAATCCTCGAGGATTTTTCTCCAGTAAAGTCACCGCCTTTCCAATAGACTGAGCAACAAGGTTTATTTCCAACAAACGGCAGGATTCTCCAGTTTGAGTTTGCCTCTCCGACTACTACAAATCAGAGGACCACAACCCCTCTTCCCCAGTAGACTACTCTACAATCCCCAACAAGTTACTGTGAAACCTGGACCCGACCAGATATCATTTCAACTTCGACTCCCCAGTAGAGCAACGGACAATCAAGACTCCTGAACTCTTTCCCCAAGCAGGAATAAACATACTCCTCACAGAGTTCTCAATATTCCCCAGCGGAGTTCTCCTCAAACAACAAAACAGGAATCCCCAGTAGAAATATTCTAAGCAAAGCTTGAAGACACACATACTCTTCAACAGCAGTCCAGGATTTAACGACTCCTTGACACTTGTCAAGGATTTATTCTCCAAGACAAAATTACATTTCAACAACATTCATAGCATATACATACAAAATACATATAACATAAATGTCATTTATTTTGAGAACATCATTACACAATGCATACATCATGACATTGCATACAACTAACTATTTACCTTTTCAGGAAAGATCAATCGACAGATAAACGTTATCATTACCTTTTGGAGTAGCAGTTGTCAAAGATTCCTTCATTACCTTTTGAGGTAGTAATCGTCCAAGATTCCTTCATCATCCTGCTGAGGTTGTAGTCGTCCAAGATTCCTTCATCATCCTGCCGAGGTTGTAGTCGTCCAAGAATCCTTCATCATCCAGCTGAGGTTGTAGTCGTCCAAGATTCCTTCATCACCCTGCTGAGGTAGTAATCGTCCAAGATTCCTTCATCATCCTTTTGAGGTAGTAATCGTCCAAGATTCCTTCATCATCCTACTGAGGTAGTAATCGTCCAAGATTCCTTCATCATCCTGCTGAGGTAGTAATCGTCCAAGATTCCTTCATCACCCTGCTGAGGTAGTAATCATCCAAGATTCCTTCATCATCCTGCTGAGGTAGTAATCGTCCAAGGTTCCTTCATCACCCTGCCGAGGTAGTAATCGTCCAAGATTCCTTCATCATCCTGCTGAGGTAGTAATTGTCCAAGATTCCTTCATCACCCTGCTGAGGTAGTAATCGTCCAAGATTCCTTCATCATCCTGTTGAGGTAGTAATCGTCCAAGATTCCTTCATCATCCTACTGAGGTAGTAATCATCCAAGATTCCTTCATCATCCTGATGAGGTAGTAATCGTCCAAGATTCCTTGATCATCCTGCTGAGGTAGTAATCGTCCAAGATTCCTTCATCACCCTGCTGAGGTAGTAATCGTCCAAGATTCCTTCATCATCCTTTTGAGGTAGTAATCGTCCAAGAGTCCTTCATCATCCTGCTGAGGTAGTAATCGTCCAAGATTCCTTCATCATCCTGTTGAGGTAGTAATTGTCCAAGATTCCTTCATCATCCTGCTGAGGTAGTAATCGTCCAAGATTCCTTCATCATCCTTTTGAGGTAGTAATCGTCCAAGATTCCTTCATCATCTTGATGAGGTAGTAATCGTCCAAGATTCCTTCATCATCCTGCTGAGGTAGTAATCGTCCAAGATTCCTTCATCATCCTGCTGAGGTAGTAATCGTCTAAGATTCCTTCATCATCCTGCTGAGGTAGTAATCGTCCAAGATTCCTTCATCATCTTGCTGAGGTAGTAATCGTCCAAGCTTCCTTTATCACCCTGCTGAGGTAGTAATCATCCAAGATTCCTTCATCATCCTGCTGAGGTAGTAATCGTCCAAGACTCCTTCATCATCGTTTTGAGGTAGTAATCGTCCAAGATTCCTTCATCATCCTGCTGAGGTAGTAATCGTCCAAGATTCCTTTATCATCCTGCTGAGGTAGTAATCGTCCAAGATTCCTTCATCATCCTGCTGAGGTAGTAATTATCCAAGATTCCTTCATCATCATGCTGAGGTAGTAATCGTACAAGATTCCTTCATCATCCTGCTGAGGTAGTAATCGTCTAAGATTCCTTCATCATCCTGCTGTGGTAGTAATCGTTCAAGATTCCTTCATCATCCTTGTTGAGGTAGTAATCATCCAAGATTACTTCATCGTCCTGCTGAGGTAGTAATCGTCCAAGATTCCTTCATCGTCCTGCTGAGGTAGTAATCGTCTAAGATTCCTTCATCATCTTGCTGAGCATTCAAATACAGTTCAGATACGCACCAGATACGGAAGCCATTTTGTTACTCATTCAGATTCAACCTTTTGATACAGTACAGATACGCTCCAAACGCGGTTGTCATTCTGTTACTCATTCAGATTTCAAGTTCATAATACAGTACATATACACTCCAGACGCGGAAGCCATTCTGTCACTTATTCAGATTTCAAGTTCATGATACAAATCAGATACGCTCCAGATACGGATCCCATCCTGATACTCATTCAGAGACATCTTTTTGATACAGTTCAGATACGCTCCAGATACGCTCCAGATACGGATGCCATCTTGTTACTCATTCAGATTCAGACTTCAGATACAGTTCAAATACACTCTAGACACGGACGCCATTCTGACACTCAAACACTCTTGGATGGAATCTACAAGACCATCCCCAACAAGATTCTATCACCTCTCCAAATGGCATCTTTAAGCCCATTCCTTCAACCACGCGTCACCGAGTGCAAATTTCTGGGCACTCTAGTGTCCAATCATCTTCCACCTTCGAGTCACGAATGGTAAAACTCGTCAATCTAACTCTTCAAGTTTAAGAAGATTGAACAGGGGCAGCTGTTGTACCCCAAAATTTGACTTCTCATTTGTGAAGTATTTGCTCACAAGATATTCTACGACGTCAAGTTTGCAGCACTGATACATCAATTTAGGTTTGAAATTGGCACAAGGGCAAAATGGTCAATTGCATAGTAGAAAGTCAAACTTTGAATTTTTGGTCAACATTACATTCCAAGGATCAAATTTCATCAAGACATTCAAAAATATGAAACTCGATCATCAAGGAATCAAGAAAGTCAAAAGTCAATGTGAAAGTTCAAACCCTTCAAGACTTAGAAATTTTTCTAAGTGTTTTTTACACATGATAATCTCATTTCTTCATGCCAACTTTTCACCTTGATGCAAGATGATTCAAGAGAAGCTTCCAACATGAAAGTTGTAGATCTCCATGATATCTACAATATTTCTTTACACAACTTCTCCTAAACAGGCTTGGATTTCAGGTTATAAATTCATGAAGTCATGACATTTTCATTTAAACACTTAGAGAAATTTTCAGCAGTTTTGGTTAGGTTTTTATCCCAACTTCTTGCCCTTTTTTCATCAAGTTCCAGTTTGATTTAACAAAAGTGGCCAACATGAAAGTTATAGAGGGTGTTTCAAGCTTTCCAAAACATCCAAGAGCATAAATTTATCATATTTGATCTAGAAGATACAAGGATCTGAAGTTGAGCATCCATCCTTGAATTACAAGCCATTTTTGTTGAAGAACACATAATCCAATTGGCATGATGTGCTGCATAATCTCACTTTGCAGGTCTTGTGACTTGCAAATCTAAACATAATTTAATGTTTACACAAGATCTTGAGCTATTACCCAAGTGTTTGAGCCATTGTCCAAAAGATCTTTCCATTTATGGCATAAAGGCACCATTACTACTCTTGAAAAGCAGGCCTTTTGGTACAAAGTTTGTCTTGAGCCCATACCTTGCTTGTTTCTGATTTCACTCCACCATAAAACATGGAAACCAACCCCTCTAAACCAGCAACTTTGGTACTTCACCTTGGGACCATGGAGTACTTGACATAGTTTGATACTTACATCCCAACCAAACCATAACATGTGGTGTTGTAAACATATTCAACCTTTATTCATAAACCTCCTGCCTATAAATAGAAGAAGCATTTGCAAAACAAGGAGGTTAGAAAAAATAGAGAGAGAGAGAGAGAGAGAGAGAGAGAGAGAGAGAGAGAGAGAGAGAGAGAGAGAGAGAACAAGGAGAACAACCAGTAGTTTTATTGATAAACCTTCAAAAAAAGCCATAACAGTCCCTAAGACTTCCACTCTTGAGTTTTGAAGTCTAAACCTTAAAACCTCTCACACTTTGCATATTCCATCTAAAAACCATCCAAACATTTCATACCACACAGAAGTTGTTTAGTAACCTTCAATAAAAAAGAAGTCTTGAAGCCTGTTGGAGCTTCCTTAAGGTTCATACAACATCTTGAAGGGTATTTGGATTCAAAAACCTAAAGTGCAGTTTTAAGGTAAGTCATCTTTACCTTGCCTTTTCCATACATCAATTTTTCTGTTTACAGGATGTAGTAATCACTATTTTTGAAGTTAATCATTTTTTCATGTTATTCACTTATATGTTAAAAACTAATTGATGTATGCAAAGAATGGTGTTTAAGGCAGAAAAAGGCAATATGTATCGACACATATCCACATGTGTCGACCCATCTTAGTGAAAATACAGGGTATGAGTCGACACATGACCCTCATGCATCGACCCATACTGAGTTCAGGTCACAAAACAGAAACTGGAAAGGACTATGAGTCGACACATACGCATTTCACGTTGATGCAAAAAGGTGTATGAGTCGATACATCCCATTATGTGTCGACTCATACTGAACAAATTTCACTTTACAGAAGCTGGAAAGGCCTATGAGTCGATACATACGCGTTTCGCGTTGATGCAAAAGGCGTATGAGTCGATACATCCCATTATGGGTCGACCCATACTGAACTAATTTTGTTTTACAGGGGCAGGGAAAAGCTATGTGTCGATGCATAGCAGCATGGGTCGACACATAGCAGTTCAAAATGCATTTTCCTTTATTCTATAATGTTTTCACATTCTTTTCATTATCATTCGATGTGGTTGTAATATTTTAGTTCCTACTTCATCCCCATTGTTAAATTGTATCCCCATCCCCCTAAAGTGATGTAATAGCTTAGATTTTACTTTCCGCTTTTTACTTGCTTTTCATATATTGCTAGTAAATAAGATGTATGACAAGATGAAATCAACAAATAGATGACTTTCGAAAAAACAAGACAAAATGCATGCAAACTAACACACTATTCACACATGCACCGTTAGGGTAATCCCATCTCGTTGCCCCTTTCGGAAAATAGTCATGTCCCTCGAGCATGGGCATTTTAGAAAAGACCCTCGATAAAAAGATCGTAGTCCCTCAATGACCCTCGATGTTGCCTTCGGTAAACGATCTAGTCCCTAATACGACATTGCTAAAACGTCCCATATGTTGCCTTCTATGACTATACAAACGTCCCAACGCCCGTCCCTTTACATCCAACGATGGGGCTTCTTATCAAATCAATGGTAAGATAGCAACATCTAAAGGAGGAGGAAAAGCACATTTAATACCTTTCGAGTAGGTAGGTTCGCTCTCAGTTACTCGCTTGCTCACGACAAAAACATTTTATACACCCACACTCTCATCTTTGAACTATTTTCGAAACAAACACTTTGTAGGCGTTCTTATAGAAACAAGAACCATTACGATGTTCCATTTTCAAAATACTTTCAAAAACACATCTCACAAACACACTTTTGAACTATTTTCTAAACAAACACTTTATAGGCGTTCTCATAGAAACGAGAACCATTACGAAGTTCCATTTTCAAAATACTTTCAAAAATCACCACCATAAGCACACATTCAAACAAAAGCAAGTGATCTAGCAAGTAGCTAAGAGCCCATGGAAAACCATGGATGAAAAGGGTGCTAATACATTCCCTTTTCATAATCTACCCCCCGAAATCAAAAAAACATCTCTAAAGGTCTTTCCTGTGCTTTTTAACCTTTCCTTTTTGGATAAAAGAAAAGTCGGTGGCGACTCTTGCTAACCGCAACATTTGCGATAAAACGCAAAAACCTTCAAGTCAGTTCTCCCACCGTATCACATTATGTTAATAGAAATTAAATTAGAAAAACTAAATTATATTAATTAAGTTTAGTTTTTAAAATAGCAGTATGGTTTAGAACAAACAAAAAGAACTAGCAGTATGTTTAGAAAAAGAACTAGCAGTATGTTTAGAAACTAAGGAATAGCAGTATATACTTGAATTAAGGAAACTAATAAACTAGATGTATAGTTTGGAAAAAAACAAAAACATACAGCATATATTACATGAATTAAGGAAAACTACTAAACTAACAGTATAGAAAACTAAAGTACTAGCGGCATTAGCGGTATATTAATTGAATTGAAATTAAGTTTAGAAAATTAATTAATTTATGTTTTGTTTTTCTTTTCTTAATTTAATATATTAAATATTTATATTAATTAAATACAAATATGATATAAGTTAGCCGATTTAATTTGGAACCCGATTATGTCCGATTTCCCGATTTCGGCAATTTCGGCGACAGAGCTAGTTGCTCCGAATTGAACGAAAATTGATGTGCTAGCTAATTTCGACGTGTAGAACGTCGTGGTGAGGTTAGTTTTTCGAGATTTTGAGTTTTTATGAAGCGACCAAAAATAGGCCAATTTACGGTTAATTTGAAATGGGTTGTGTTTTAGTCGGTTTAAGTCGTGTATAGACAATCTGATTGCGACGTTAATGATTATTATTGATGCCGATTATTATGAATGACTTTCGCGACAATTATTGATGTTTGACTATTTTTCCGTGTTTGAAATTTAGTGAATTATTTGATAATGATATGGTGTGATTAAATATGATGTTTGCGACGTTTTATTTATAATGAATACTTGATGATATGCGATGCGATGATATGTTTATCTTGATGTGGATGAATATGGCGACGTGGGTTTTATACCAATTTTGATGTGCGATGATGATGTTTTGTTGTGTCGTGTTTGTGATGTCGTGTTGTCGAGTCACATATATTGCATTGGCGACGAGGGCTTTTATGCCAAAGCGACGATGGGCTTTTATGCCGAATGTCCCTAATTATGGACAAAGAGACGGGTACCACATGCATAACATAGTCATGTCTCATGGAGTCGGTTATGTTTATTTTTGAGTCTTTTGGCGTTGAGTTTTATTTCATGGCTTATGATGAATTGCGATGATATATGATACTTTGTTTTGTGATGATTTTTGTGTTGAACATAAAGTAAATATGATGCGATAATTTCATGATGAGTAAGCGATGGATATGACATGACGGTAAAGCGACGATATGAGTTTATGGCGATGAAGTTTATGTCTTGTTTTGCTGACATACCCTTATTAATCCTATATCATTTATGATTCCAAAACTATTTATATATTTTATTATGCCTTTAATTATATGTTTTGGAGTATCTCACTCTTTACTTGTTTCGCCGTTGCCTTTATATTGGTAACGTGCAGGTGATCCGCGAGGATGATGAGGATTAACTCGAGTCTCTTTATTTTGAGTCGCTCTGCTCTGATAGTAGTAACACTCGAGATTTGGACGATGTTATTATTTTGATAGGATAGTTTATGTATGCTATCTTATGACTTTATGTATTGATGATAACATGATGATACATATATTTTGTGAACACATCCGATGTGCTGTGATTAGTCATATGTTTATATGATGATTTATGTTATGAATCGGTATATCTGACTTTTGATTTTGTGATGTGCATTATAATGCAAAGTGATGAAAAACACGAATATGTGATACCTCAATTTATGTTTGGATGAAATTTTGAAACTCTGATTTTATTATTAATTACGAGGGGTAGATTTGGGGTGTTACAATCAGCATCATCTCTTCTTCTTCATGTTTTGCAAACTTTGCATCAGTTTCTTGATTCTTTCGTTTTTCTGGACAATCACTCGAATAGTGACCATACTTTTGACAATTGTAACATTGAATGTGACTCTTGTCAGATTTTCGACCACCACCTCTTCCTTTTTTTGCAACACCACCTCTTTGGTTGCCTTGGTATGGTCTTCTTTGATTCGACATATTTCCTTTATTCTGGTTTCCTCTACCATTCGATTTGTTGTAGTCGCCTCTACCTCTATCGAACCACTTTTCTTTGTCTTTGGTTTCTTTTGCTGAATGTTCCTGCAAAACCACATCACTCTTCAATTTGCCTGCAGCTCTTTCATTCATTATTTGTTCATGAGATTCAAGCGTCCCTTGAAGCTCTTCCTTTGTCAATTTCGACAAGTCTTTCCCCTCTTCTATAGCCACCACTATATGGTCGAACTTAGGGGCCAAAGATCTCAAGTTCTTCGAAACAACAGCTCTTGTTGTTAATATTTCTCCATATACCTTGATTTGATTCACTAGTTTTGTAACCTTATTGAAGAAATCAGATATGCTTTCACTATCTTCCATCTGAAGCAATTCATACGTTCTCTTGTGAGTTTGTAACCTCACTTCTTTCACCTTTTCTGCACCACCAAAGGACTTCTCAAGAACATCCCAAGCTTCTTTTGCAGATTCTGAATCACTCACTTTTTCAATTTTTTCTGGACTCACACATTGATGAATTATAAAGAGTGCTTTATAACTCAGCTTCTCAATTTCTGTGTGTTTCTTCTTTTCTTCTTCTGAAGCGTTTTCTCCAAGGACTTCGAATTCATCTTTTACAAGATCCCAAAGACCTTGACATTTGAATAACACTTTCATCTGTTTGCACCAACTCTCATAGTTGTCTACTTTCAGAATTTGTAGAGTTGTTGGATAATTTGCATTACCATAATTCACCATCGTGAATTCTTCAATCGTTCTTGATTGATATTTCCCTTGAATCGAAACTGAGCTCTGATACCATATGTTGGAAATCCACCAAATGTCTATGACAAATTTCTACTCAATGGCAATGAATTATGAGAAAGAAAAGAAAAAAGATAAGACAATTATTTTCTGCAGAGTTTCTCTCTTCCCACAAACTGTGGAAAACTTTGTTATTCACTTACAACTGCAAATTTTGTTAATACAACTTAATTGACTTGATTACAAAATTAGAGGTTACTCCCTCTATTTATAGATTTAGCTTGCTCTCTAAGCCAAAAACTATAAAAGTCCAAAATACATATTTTGATATTAAATCAAATTTATTCTATTTTAGACTTAAATAAAATCTATCTAAATCTAAAACCAATCAAATTTGTTTCGACACAATCGAATTACAATTTAAAAATTATAAGATTATGAGCATATATAACAAGTGATATCATAGTGAGTCATATCCAATTCAATTTGTTTTTTTTTTTAATATTTTTTTAAAACTCTTATTTTTATAAAATTGGGATTTTTTTATTAGGGTTCTAACATTAAGATTTACAATTATGTTTCAATTCGTGTAAAATCTATTTAATATGTTAATTGTATGAAGTTACTGATTATCAAAGTATACACGATAATTTCTTTTTAGTGCTGGTACCATTAATATGTGAACAATTGCTTTTGTTAATAAGATTACCGTCGTCGTCGCCATTGATATGGTTACAGTTATCGGTACCATTAATATGTGTCAATTGCTTTTGTGAACAATTACTTACATTACTTAGCACATACTCAAGTATTCCAGTAAGTTTGTATAGAATACAAACAGAATAATTAAAAAAATAAAGGGAAGAATTAGATAAATATTTGAATCCTTGAAAACGGGTTTCAATGCTATTAACTATCTAACTGAGAATATTACATGCCTAATAACACTTTAAATTACCCTTTTCTCAAAATTTAATATGTCCTTAATTATAATTTACTAAACCAAATTTTATTCCAACCAATTAGTTTTTATCATTCTTCCAAGTGGCACACATTTCTCAATCTTCATATTTGATGTTTGTTGATACATGCATTGACCAGTGGGTATTTCCCTCCACCCCTTCAAATCCGAAAACCCTTTCATAACATCCTACCTATTTCATTTTCAATACATTTCATATTTGCAGAGCTCTTATTTTCATTCTCTCTCCAACAAAACCAAACCTCTACCTTTCATCTTCCTCATCCTGTTTCAACAGCATTCCACTAAGATATCTCAACTTTTTCCAGATTCTATTTTTGTATGTTTTGTGTTTGATTCTTTCTTTTGATGTTGTTATCTCTGTCACTTCAACTTCAGCTTGTGTTAGCTGTGTTTTAAGTTTCACACAACGTTTGGATTGTTGTAATCTTCTCCATTTTTATCTTTGGTGTAAGCTTCTCCAAGTTATCGATTTTATTTTATTTATAACTTTTTCGTTTGATTTTATGTTTTCATGGGATTTTAAAGTGCCAATCAACTACTTTTTTTCTCATCCATTTTGCTTTGAATATGTTTACTTAATAATTTTTACAAGTTTTTAAGTCGGTTTCATAAGGTTACAACTTGTTAGCTTGAGAAAAGTTTTGATTTTTAAGGATTTTTGTATCAGTTTTGATGTGGGCTTTTTTCTCATCAGTTTTGCTTTGTATATGTTTGTTTAATAGTCTTTATAACTTTTGATGGGGGTTAGTTTCCTGTTAAATATAGAGTTTTTCACACTATGTTGCCTTATTATGTTATTCATCAAGTAACAATGTCGATGTTGTGTTTTTACCTTTATGAGTTCTCCTATCAAAGATGTCAAGACCACCAATTATGATTAGCGACTTGAAGCCTGGACAAGACGTTTGGAAAATTATTGTTCGTGTCGTCGACATATAGATCGTCAAGGAATGCAATGGCCACCAGCATGTTGAAGCAATTATTCAAGATGCAAAAGTAATGTCTTTTGTATTTAGCATATTTTCTTGCCTTTTACATTACCCTACTGTCTTATCATTGTTTGGCCTCATTTGTCGTGAAATAGGCTGAGCAAATCCATGTTGTTACTCGGTTAAGAGAACTTAAAGTTTGGAATAAGATCTTGCAGGAAAATCATACATACATGGCTTATAATGGTGAAACTTTGTTGAATGACATGCCTTTGAAAGTTTGTGACAACAACTACAAGTTGTTTTTTAATCGTGCCACTACCATCACTGTCATTGACATCCCAGACATTCCACAACACTGCTTCCAATTCAAGTTCTTTGCTAAATTCTTAAATGGAGAATTTGTTGTTAATCACATTTATGGTACATCATTACCGACTTTGGCCTTAATAGATAATATTTCCATTTTGTCACAACTTCTTAACTGTCACAGTTTTTCTTCAGATGTCATAGGTGTTGTTCAGCAAGTTATTGGGACTCAAGTAGTTGGTGCTGGAAAAAAAGGATTGCATAAACCTCGCGTTGGCTGATGAATTGTTTATTCTTATAGTTTCTCAAAACATTTTGACTTCAACTTTTGGCCATAATTACTTATTTTAAATTAACACTCAATTGTACCTTGCATTGTAGTGGTACTGAACTTGATGTCACTCTATGAGAAACATATGCAAACCAGTTTATGAACTACGCTGTCGAAAGTGGGCAACTGGTCCTCATTCTGACTCGCGCATGGTGTCGACAAAGCTAGTGTAATGTATATTTTTAAGAATTGCTAATGTCATTTTGTCATTACATTTTAATGACTGTCTATTTCTTGCATCCAATGGAAAGTTAAACATTTCTAATGTGTGGAATGGATCAAAACTACTTCTGACCATGACCACCCTCAAGTTGATGAGTTCAAAACAACGTATGAAATCAAGAAGCCTTATGTCAACTTCTTATATTGTGTAACAAATATGAATATATGTTTTGTATGTTGGCAGATTTCTGGAGGGTAATCATTATCAAACTGCATCCCAATCATTCTCTCTCAATTCATGTTCACAAGGATCATCCGATGATAGAGCTTTCTCTTTCACAAAGGATGTTAAAAGCATTGCAGAGATGATCACTCTTACTGAAGTATGTTTATTTTATTACCATTCTTTGACGTCACCTTTCTTCACCTTTATTTCATCGGTCACAATTTTATAATGACTATTAATGTTTACGTAGGAGTCCTTCTGTAATACGGTGCAATAAATAATAAGGTTCGGGGCTAATCCGTTCAGATAGTATTATGAGGTGTGTCCTACTTGTAACGAAACCAACCAGACTCTCGGCTGCCCATTCCAATGCAACTGTTTTGATAATAGTTTAACCCCTAATAACTAAGTAAGAATTGTGTTGTACCCCAAAAATTTTCCTCCCCTTTTCTCAAGATATTTCTCACCAAAGATCTCAAATGCTTAAGGGTTCTCAAGAGTTTGATCAGACAAGCTCACCTCCAAAGCACTAAGCCTCCAAATTAGGGTTTTGAATGAGAATGATTGATCACTGACTTTTGACCTAATGACTTGAAACATAATCCCAACGACTCAAACTCAACATGTTTACCTAATTTCATAGCTCGAATCATTTCTCGGGATCAAAGATTTAATAGTTGAAATTTGGATCAAACTGACGAAAAGTCAACCGATACACAAAAGTCAAACTTTAACTTTTTGGTCAACATTGAATTTCAAAAATCAAAACTCATCAAGACATTCAAGAATATAAAACTTGGTCAACAAGAATCAAGAAAGTCAAGAAAGTCAACAAAAAGTCAAGATTTTCAATACTTAGAAAATTTCTAAGTGTCTTTAACCTTGATAATTTCAACACTTCATGACATTTTTACACCAAGATGCAAGATGATTCAAAGAAAACTTTCAACATGAAAGTTGTAGATCTTGATGAATTCTAAAACTTTGTATTAGAGAGTTTATGTCCAAAAAATTCTTAGATTTGAAGATATAAGCCCATGAAGTCACGACATTTTTATCTAACACTTAGAGAAATTTTCAATAGGTTTGGTCAGGTTTTTGTTCCAACTTCTTGGCCAATTTTCATTAAATTCCAGTTTAATTTAGCCAAAGTAGTCAACATGAAAGTTGTAGACAATGTTTCAAGCTTTCCAAAACATCCAAGAGCATGAATTTATCATACCTGAGCTAGGAGATTCAAAGGCATGAAGTTAGACATCCATTCTTGAGTTACAAGTCATTTTGGTGAAGAACACATAACCCAATCTACATGTTATACTGCATAATCTTGTGTTTCAGACCTTCTAACTTGTAAATCTCACCATAATTTAATGCTTACACAAACTTTTGAGCTATGGTCCATTTGGTTTAAGCATTGTCCAAGTGATCTTTCCATTTTTGGCACAAAGGCACCATTGTCATTCTTGAAAAGCATGCTTTAATCACAATGTCAACTCCTTGAGCCTCTCAATGATTTCTTTTGCACATACATAATGTCAAAGCAAGAAGCAACCATCTACAACATGCAAAGCACTCCTAAAAAACAGGCCATGCCCACATTGGAACTATGAAAAGTCATGAACTCTCACTTACAACCCAACCCAACCACAACATGTGATTTTGAAAATCTGATTAACCCTTGTCTTAAAATCTCTTGCCTGTAAATAGAGAGACCATTTGAAAGATAAAAAAGGGATATAAACAAGCCCTCAAAAATCCTATACTCTCAGAAAAACAGAACTGTCCACAAAAACCTCTATTTTGAACTTTGAAGTCCAAATCTTTGAACCTCTCACACCTTGCAAGTTTTGCCCAAACAAACCACCAAAATACCTCACATATATCATATAAAAGTTGTTCAAACACAAGAACAACTATTGTAACATCATCATCACCATCTTCCAAACTCAAAAACGATACTTGCAACTTGATTTGGTTGGAGTGATTCAGCAACTTTCAACATAAAGTAGAGATTGGAACAACTTCAAAGAGGTTCAAATAAGCTTAATCAATCACCACTTTGCATCCGGAAACATTTGTACGTGTTCTAAAGTTTTCACTTCAAGAGGTAAGGTTCCTCAAACTTTGATATCTTTATCTATATGTCATTTGTTTTCGTTTTCAAAAGGATAAAACAGGACAGACCCAAGAAATAACTTAGCAAAAAGCCAGGCCAGGGGCTGACACGGGTGCCCGTGTCACACGACACGGCCCGTTTCAGCTCAGCTGGGTTGAAAACTTAACAAAAATTCAGGGCAGGAGCTGACACGGGTTCCCTTGTCACACGAAACGACTCGTGTCAGTCAGAAATATACAGAGCGGGAAGGGCAGGGGTTAACACGGGTGCCAGTGTGTTGGCTGAAGATTTTGATGATACCGTTTGAAATGAAGCAATATGGATGTTTCGTTGGAATAAAGCAAAATGTTACAGTTCGGAATGGTAGAAGCAGTTCTTCGAACGGACATGTCAAAGTTCGGAGCTTCGAGTGACAGTTGTGAAGATATATTTAAAAGAAGCCTCGAAGTGGTAACGAGACTGTGTCTGAGAAATGAGTTCGACGCGAAGAGTGCCAAAGCATTTGAAATTCAAACGCAAGCGAGATGTTGGAATTCAAATATATATGCGCTGGAGCGTTCGAAGACGCGTGGAAGCTAGAAAGGAGAAGTGCTCTGCATGTTCTGAACGTGGCAGAATCTTATAGGCAAGACCGTTATGGTCGAAGTAGTATAAATAGAAGTCTTAGTATTAGGATTTCGTGTGTCATATCTATTGTACAAAATTCAGTAAACATTCAAAATACCACATGGCTAGGGAAACGAATGCTCGAACAATGTACGTATGATAACACCAAACATTTATAATTCAGTAAAACTCTTTACCTTTTCCAGTTCATCTTCTATTTTCATGTCGATGTCATTCATATGCCTTTTCATTCAAAGTCATTTACTTATTTCTTGCATTTAAACGTTTTCTTCTATTCGAATCCTTTACATTTCAGAAACTCTTTTACATTTCATGCTTTTATATTCATGCTTTTTACATTAAAGTCTTTTAATTCAAAGTCATTTACTTATTTCTGCATTTAAACATTTCTTTGCAATCGAATCTTTATTCATACAATTCAGTTTCGTATTTCTTTACTTGATCATGTCATTAGACTCTTTTAACATGGTAATCGAAGTGAGTTGAACGTCTATAAAACATTCTAAATACAAATCCTAACTATGAATATCAGTTTTACATTTAGAGTTATCCAAACGACCAATACCCCATAGGATCAATCTAGTCGATCTTGCAAGTTACCAGAGAGATTAAATAACAGTCATTAAGATTATTTGATAGTTTGGAGGACTAGCGGTTGTTTACCAGAAATCACTGTAAACAAATTGGCACGCCCAGTGGGACCGTCATTGGTCGTTACGAAATTTAGAACAAAGTAAAGATTGTTAGGACATAATCATTGTAAAAGTGCTTTCTGAGTGATAAGTTCGTTGTTATATGAACCTTAGAAGTGGTAGAATAACCAATAGCAATCAACCCTTACCCAGAAGAAAATGTAATAACAAGATGTCTAATCCAAACAATCAACAAGGGGAACAAAGTGCCCCACATGGAACAGGCACTAATATGTCTGCTTCGACGGGAACGTCTAATGCGATCCCTTCGAGCGCACAGTCTGTTGCATCCTCTACCAGTAGTGTAGCCACGAATGGAACAAGTGGCATGTCGACTAACAGTTCGATCCTAGGAAATACAGGAACCATTGGTTATCCTGGGGGATTCGTCCCACCATCAGGGACACAAACCCATTTCGCCACCCCACTAACTAGACCACCCGGTTTCGATGGTAACAGACACAAAAATTCCTCTTATGGGATGCCAACATCTTTTATGGCGGGTCTGCACACTTCAACATCGAATACGTCACCACAATTAGGGTCTGGATCTGGGGCTAATAAATTTATGACAAATAACCAAGGGTCGGTGGGTTATAGTGCATTGCCTATCTTAACCACAGAAAATCAGATGGCTTTTAGGCAATTAATGGATGATAGTAACCATAATATGATAGGAGTGTTAGCACAAACTATGCAAGAGATCTTTGCCCCAATAGTACAAAATGTAACTGTGACAAACAGAGAAAACGCGGATAACATGAGTCGAATAGCAGATTTTTTCGCTCCCCCAGAAAGGCGTAGGCAGAATCAGGTGGGGGTTCGAGCAAATGTACCTATCATAGAACAAACTGCTGATGACCCACCCTATAGACCAGCCAGAGAGGGGGTTAATTTAGGGGCAAGGGCACAAAGGTTAGAAGCCCCAATGATTCAAGGCCCACAAAGGGAAATTATAGAACCAGGGGCAAGGATCGAAAGGTTAGAAGTCCCAGAGTTTCGAGAAGAACAACCTAGAGGAGTTGTCATGGTGGGTCGAAATCAAGATGCTGATGCAGTCGTTCGCAGAATTCGAAACGATAACATCTTGGCAGAAAATAATTTAACCACCATGATAGAGAGGATCATGGCCCAAAATGGCCTCAATACAGGAATTAGAAGGCCAAATTATGCCTCTCCTATATTAGATTACATAATGCATACTGATTTATCAAGGGGATATAAGGTCCCTAAGTTTACAAAGTTTGCTGGAGATACCAACGAATCAACAGTCGAACACATAGCCAGGTATCTAACCGAAGCAGGAGATATAGCAAATAATGAAGACCTTAGGATCAAATATTTCCCAAGTTCCCTAACTAAGAACGCTTTCACATGGTTCACCACTTTGCCTCCTGGCTCCATAGATACTTGGGCTCTGTTGGAGAGATTATTCCATGAACAGTTCTACATGGGACAATCTAAAATAAGTCTGAAGGAACTAGCCAGTGTCAAGAGGAAGTTTACTGAACCCATAGATGATTATCTGAATAGGTTCAGACTCTTGAAATCTAGATGCTTCACAGTAGTTCCTGAACATGAGTTAGTCGAAATGGCTGTTGGCGGCCTGGATTACTCTATTCGAAAGAAATTAGACACACAATACTTGAGGGACATGGCTCAATTAGCCGATAGGGTTCGACAAGTCGAAAGGCTAAAGGCCGAAAAGGCCTGAGTTTTTAAAAATAACAAGAAAGAAAGGGTCTCCTATGTTGGAGCCGAGGAAGCAAAAGATTACCCTGAATTCGAAGAGGTCGAAATTGATCTCGCTGAATTGAAACAAGCTCCACCTTACTCTTGTAAATTATTAGTTCCCACAAAAGGGAAAGAAATTGTTGAAAATGAGAAGAGTGACAAATTCCCAAAGAAGGTTTATACTTTCGATGTAACAAAGTGTGACGAGATTTTTGATTTGCTTGTCAAAGATGGCCAACTCATTGTGCCATCGAATGTCAAAATACCTCCTTTAGATCAAAGGAAGAAAAGAGGATTTTGTAAGTATCATAGTTTCCTAGGCCACAAAACCTCACAGTGTTTTCTTTTCAGGGATCTAATTCAAAATGCAATTAAGGATGGCAGATTGAAATTCGCTGACAAACCAAAAATGAAAGTAGATGAAGATCCTTTGGATGTCGCAGACACCAATTAATCCGAGCCTGCATGCATTGGAGAAATCAATATGGTGGAAGCAGATCAAGATGACACTCCATTAGGAGAAAAAGGCACTGAGAATGAAAATTGGGTGTTTGTCGAAGTCAACAAGGGGGTCACTGAGGACGTCCACAAGCAACTAGAGGCTTCGATCGAAGCAGTACCTTTGGCTGTTTCGAAAGAGATCCAGGCTACTGAAGGCCAGGAGAACCAAAAGCAAGAGTTGACACAGGTTACTGAAGGCCTGAGGCTAAAATTGGAGAAAGTCCAGATCACAAAGCCAGCCTCCCCTCAGAAAGAAATATGGGATACTTTAGGAGAGCCCAGTGGAAAGTTTGACTACTTGGTGAAGTATTCTGCCCCAGAAAGTTCAAAAATCCAAATCGAAGATGTAAAACCTACAGGACGGGGAGATGATGACATAAAGGGGGAGGATGTAGATGTCAACATGGTGGATATGGAGAGACCTCGTTCTGAAATGGAGGAGATGGAGAGATACTTAGAAAAAGAAAAATACAAAATGGAGGATAATTATGCTGGGGATGCCAGTCTTAAAGACTACCTCATGTTGTGCCACAAAGGAGATGCCGAAATGATACTATGCCCTAGATGCAGCATCATCTGCAACCAGAGAATTGCTGCAAACTTCGAGAGGAAACAAAGGGCATGAACTGGCATCAACTGGCGCCAGGATAACCAGTTATTCAGGTGTTACCCTAAAGCTGGAGAAAGTTTGTTGGAGTTTTTGGTTCGCTGTTACAAAGGGGCAACCAAATGCCTAGTATGCCCAAGGTGTTCTGCAGTGTACAATCAAAACATGGCCGAAGCCTTCGAAACAATCCCTTTCTCCCCATGCTGGAACCACAAAGAGACTGGTCAGATGAGCCAACGTTTCGAGAGCAAATACACTTAACGAAGGCCTGATAGTCCTCATCCCAAAGGCGCACGAAGGGTAACGTTCAAAATTCCTGCTGAAATACCAACAGACAAATGGCTGCAAGTCAGAACTGACAAGGGCAAAGACAAATGGAGAAACAATGAACGAAACGCACGCCACACCATGACATATAAAAGGCAGTTCAACATGGCAAAGAGGGAAGAAGTGAGGTTAAAAAACTACAAAGGAAGAAACCCTATGTCAAGATCACAATGGCGAAGGCAACAGAGAGTTCGAAAGGCTGAAAGGGAAGCTATGGCAAATAAAGGAGCAACTTCGATCAAAAACCAAGGAGAATCAAGCACCAACAAACCTACACCAAATAATCAACCTGAGGACAAACCCCCAGTTAGTAGGAGACTCTTCTCTAAAACACAACCAAATGAATTGAAGGAGTACACACCAGGTCCAGAAGAAGACGAGGATATGCTAACGGACAACTTCGAATCAGAGGGGGAGTCTTCACTCAATATCAATTGCAACGTGGTATCTGTACTACCTTGTGAGTTTGGACAGGAAACTGAAATCGAAGAATATGAGGAGGATGATACAATAGATCTGATGAAGCATAGGCCCGTGTGTTACTATGTAATGGATAAAGGAGCTGTCGAGGAGCAGAATGCTTTCTTCGAGCGCCCAGAGCCAGCTATGAAAAATCATCTGAAGCCATTATTCATTCGGGCAAAGGTTGGTGCCCATGGCGTAAATAAGGTCTTAGTGGATGGGGGCGCTGCAGTTAACTTAATACCCCATTTCATGCTGAAAAAGTTAGAAATACGCGAGGGTGACATCAAACCACACAACATGGTCCTATCCAACTATGAAGGGAAAGTAGGTCAAACATTGGGGGTAGTTCAACTGGACTTGACGGTAGGGTCGAGCTGCAGGCCCACCATGTTCATGGTGATCGAAGCCAAAGCCAACTACAACTTGTTGTTGGGAAGAGAGTGGATCCATGGCGTGGGGGCAGTTCCTTCGTCAATGCATCAGAGGTTGGTTTTATGGAGAGAAGATGGGATTGTGGAGAACATCGAAGCGGACCAGAGTTACTTCATGACAGCAGTCAACTTAGTTGACAAGAGAAATTATGACAAACATTTGGCCAAGATTGCTCCTTGTGCCCCTAACGACGAAATCAACGAAACCAGGAATGCACACTATTATATGACCCTTCGCCATGATGGCATGTATTGGGATAGAAGAATAGTCAGTGAAGATGAAGGAGTCGAAGGTACTACGCAAAGACGGCCAGCAGGCTGGGAGTTCGACAACCTTGCTCATGATTGAGTCCTCCTTCTTCGAAAGGATTTCGGCCTATATGGCTTAGAACGAATGGAAAGCGGCCTTAGAGGCTGAAATAGATAAATCGGCTGTAGAAGTGAACGAAATAAATGGGGATGGTTCGAAAGGCTCACCCTTTGAAGAACACGAAATAGATCAAAGGCTAGATGCCATCTATGATAAAGAACCCTTAGGCTTCGAGAAGGACCCCTCAGACTCAGGTGCCAAAATGTTGGCGTAGGATCCGCTCGAAGAAGTGAATCTGGGGGATGAGAACACGAAAAGAATAACCTACATAAGCGCGAAACTTGATCCAGGCCTCAAGCAGGAAGTGATCGAAGTCCTCAAGAGAAACAAAGATTGCTTCGCGTGGGACTATGATGAAATTCCTGGTTTAAAGAGGGAGTTAGTGGAGCATAGACTTCCAATCAAGGATGGCAAGAAGCCCATCAAGCAAACTCCTAGAAGGTTCGCACCAGCGGTCCTCACAAAGATCAAAGCTGAGATCGAAAGGTTGCTGCGCTGCAGATTCATCAGAACCACAAGGTATGTCGAATGGTTAGCAAATATAGTGCCTGTTATTAAGAAAAATGGCTCTCTGAGAATTTGCATAGATTTTAGGGATTTAAATACTGCAACCCCTAAAGATGAGTATTCCATGCCTGTGGCAGAAATGTTAATAGACTCTGCTGCAGGATTCGAATATTTAAGTATGTTAGATGGATACTCTGGGTACAATCAGATTTTTATTGCTGAAGAAGATGTTGCCAAGACAGCATTTCGTTGCCCAGGAGCCTTAGGCACCTACAAATGGGTAGTGATGCCTTTTGGTTTAAAAAATGCTGGGGAAACTTATCAAAGGGCAATGAATTCGATTTTCCATGATTTCATTGACACCTTTATGCAGGTGTATATTGATGATATAGTCATCAAATCTATATCTGCAGAAACCCATTTGCATCATTTGAGCCAATCATTCGAACGAATGAGAAAACATGGCTTAAAAATGAACCCCCTTAAATGTGCATTTTTTGTGCAGGCTGGAGATTTCCTTGGCTTTGTGGTTCATAAAAAAGGAATCGAGATCAACCAAAATAAGACCAAAGCCATAATGGAGATGAAAGCACCTACATCAAAAAGGGAGCTGCAATCTTTGTTAGGGAAGATTAACTTTCTCAGAAGGTTCATTTCGAATCTAAGTGGAAGAATTCAAGCTTTCTCTCCGTTGCTTCGTTTGAAGCAAGGCCAAGCCTTCGAGTGGAACGAAGCTCATCAGGAGGCATTTGACAAGATAAAAAGATATCTCTCTCAGCCTCCCATCTTGTCCCCACCTTCATGGGGAAAGCCCATGAGACTATACATATCCGCCTCTGAAGTTAGTATAGGTAGTATGTTAGCGCAAGAAGATAGCAATGGCATCGAAAGAGCCATATACTATTTAAGTAGGATATTGAATGATGCAGAGACTAGATATAGCAATATAGAAAAGCTATGTCTCTGTTTGTACTTTTCTTGTATGAAACTTAAGTATTATATAAAGCCTATTGATGTTTATGTTTCATCTCATTTCGATGTTATCAAACACATGCTTTCGAAACCAATAATGCATAGTAGAGTTGGTAAATGGGCTTTAGCCTTAACAGAATATTCTTTGACTTTCATGCCTTTAAGAGCTGTGAAAGGTCAAGTAATTTCTGATTTCATTGTGGACCATTCACTGGTCGAAAAGACTGTCATGGGTTACGTTGAAATGCAACCTTGGAAATTATACTTTGATGGTTCGACTCATAGGGATGGAAGTGGTGTTGGGGTTCTTATAATTTCTCCTGAAGGAATTCCAACAAAATTCAAGTATAAGTTAGATGGTCCTCGTTGCTTGAACAACGAAGCTGAGTATGAAGCGCTTATTGTTGGACTTGAAGCTTTGTTGGAATTGGGGGCAACTAGAGTCGAAATTAAAGGAGACTCAGAGTTAGTGGTCAAGCAAATAACAAAGGAGTACAAATGCATAAAGGAAAATCTGATGACATACTTCGTCATAGTTAATAGGCTACTTAGAAAATTCGAATACATGGATATTCAACATATACCAAGAATAGAAAACCAAGAAGCAAATGACTTAGCACAATTGGCTTCAGGTTATAAAGTTTCTACCAAAAACTTTGAGGATTTGGTCGAATTAAGAGGTAGAGTTATGGCTACTAGATTCATACCATCAGATCTAGAGAATATAAAATTAGGTTATGCTGATAAACAAGGATTCAAAGTACTATCCATAGACACCTTATCAGATGCAAATTGGCGAAGTCCACTTGTGAGTTATTTAACAAATCCAACTTTGAATGTTGATAGGAAGATAAAATATAGAGCATTATCATATGTCCTCATGGGAAATGAATTGTTCAAAAAGACCCAGGAAGGCGTATTACTGAAATGCCTAGGAGAAAGTGAGGCATACTTAGCATTGTCAGAAGTCCACAATGGGGCATGTGGGGCACATCAAGCAGGTCATAAAATGAAATGGTTGTTATTTCGATATGACATGTATTGGCCCAGCATGCTCAAAGATTGTATAAACTTTGCTAAAGGGTGTGAAGAATGCCAGAAACATGCAGGGATTCAACATGCTCCTGCAAGTGAGTTACATTCGATCATTAAACCATGGCCCTTTAGAGGATGGGCATTAGATTTAATAAGAGAAATTAATCCCGCTTCGTCTAAAGGACAAAAATATATCTTGGTAGGAATAGATTATTTTACCAAGTGGATCGAGGCAATACCATTAATAGCTGCTGATCAAGAGGCTATTATTGAGTTCATACAGAAATAAATTATCTATAGGTTCGGATTGCCAGAGAGCATAACCACAAACCAAGGTTTTGTGTTTACTGGTAGGAAGATGCAAGAATTTGCTCAAGAGATGGGGTTTAGATTACTAACATCAACACCATATTATGCTCAAGCAAATGGTCAGGTCGAAGCAGCCAATAAAGTGATAATAGGGTTAATTAAGAAACATGTTGGTAAAAAGCCAAGGAACTGGCACAAGACTTTGGACCAAATACTATGGGCCTGTAGAACATCTCCTAAAGAAGCTACTAACACCACGCCTTTCCAACTAACATTTGGTCATGATGCAGTTCTACCAGTAGAAATTCATCTACAATCAGTTCGAATTCAAAGACAAAACGAAATCCCATCTGCATTATATTGGGAGATGATGATGAATGAGTTAGTTGAGTTAGATGAAGTTAGACTGCATGCATTGGAAATCCTAATGAGACAAAAGGAAAGGGTAGCCAGGGCATATAACAAAAGGGTGAAAGGAAAAGCATTCACTATTAATGACTTAGTCTGGAAAGTCATATTGCCCATGGACAAGAAAAATAAAACATTAGGTAAATGGTCACCTCATTGGGAAGGATCTTTTCGAATAATAAAGATATTTTCAAACAATGCATATGAAATCGAAGAGTTGGCTTATGATAAGCGAATCCTAAAGGTTAATGGGAAATATTTAAAGAAATATAAGCCACGCCTGCAGGAGATTCGAATAATAACAACGTAATCGAAGCATCATAAAGGAATGCCAAAATGGTAATATAGATTGCCAAAATGGCATTGTTTGGATATTACAGACCGAAATTCAACCAAGTTTCAAAACTAATTAAATAAACAGAGATTTAAAAATAGGCATTGTTCCTCAATCTATTAAAAGTACTCCGAAAGGACTCAAGCCTTTGTTGAGTGAAACGCCTTGCTCCTTCCAAGGTAGCTACTTCTCCCTTAAGTTGCTCTGCTGCTTCCATTTCTGCAAGTCCTTTGTTGAGGAGGTCTTTGAACTGATTGCCAGCAGTATTGGTTTCATATGCCAATTGTTGTTGTTAAGCCTCCTTAACCTTTTGTTGGAGCTCTTGAATTTGCTTTTCCCAGAGAAGAATAGACTGAGCTCGAGCTTCATAGTCAGTTTTGGCTTGCTTTATATGCATGGCTTGGTCTTCAGCTTCTTTAGAGAGCTTCGAAGCATGCTCATAAGCAGCGTCCATGGAAGTTCGTTTCTCCTGGACCTTTTTAGTAGCAAATTCATCTTGAAGAAGACACCCAGTCACGTTATCTAACAGAGATTGAAGATCGAATAATATGGTGCTGACTGGCAAAGAGCAGGTGGCAAGGTTAACTTGTGTAAGTAGCTCCTTCATGGTATAGCAAGTTGTACTATCCTTCTTGAGCACTTCGAACAAGTCCACATCAAGGATTGTTCTCCTAATTCTGTTAAGGAGTATAACTCTATCATCTGAGGGCAATGGATTGGTAGTCGAACTAGTACCAGCCCTAGCAAGAGGAATGTCCCTTTGAGCTAGTTTAGCCTTCATATACCCAATTGGGTCATTTCGTCTTAGGAGAGCTAGCTCCTCTTCAGTCATTTGAGATTGAGACGATTGAGGAAGTTCCATGCGCAAGGGAGTCACGTCCATTTCAACTTCCATAGGCTCATTGGTCTGGTCACCATCACCTTCACTTGTTTCCTGCTCATTGCCTTCTTCATTATCAACCAGATCCACCACTTCGATATCATTGTTCTCACTGCTATTGGCATCTGACTCTGTTCCAGCAGTCGAACCATTTTGGGCATCTTCTTCCTCGGTTCCTTCCTCTGCAGATTCTTCGTTCTCTTGATCAGAATCAGCCTTCTCCTCTTCAGCATGAATGTCCTTTGGGTTCTCTTGAAGGGTTTCGAGAGGAGACTTTTGAAGAGAAGTTTCAGGTAAAATCTCTGCAGATTCATGAAGCGTTGCTTCATTCGTTTATTTCAAAGGAGGAGAAGTGCTTTGGTCATCTTGTTGCTCTGAAGCCCCAGTCGGAAGCGCCATGTTGGAGGATCCTTTGTTTTGCACCAGGTTACTGGAGTCCCCATGAGGAGAAGAGTTGATAGGAGCAGCAGTCTTTGACGGAGAAGTCGAAGTAATAGGAGTTGGGTTCGAAATGTCCTGCAGAGACAAAGAATATTAAGAGCATGCACCAAGGTAATTAATAACTATTTTTGTTAAAAATTCGAGTTCAATTTACCTGTGGATTCTCAGAGGAAAGGTTACTATCTATATGTTCCAACATTACGTTGGAGGTCGAAGGTGGATTTTTGGATTTTGTTGAGGGAGCAGCATCTCTGGAATCGAGTCCAGAAATGCCAGTTGGTTCAGCGCCTTTGGAAATTTCTTTCTTCTGCTTCTTCTTTGAAGCGGTTGGTGAATTCCCTCCAGCATTGGGATTCTTCCCAGTAGTGCTTGTTTTCCTTTTCTTCGGAGTGGTTGGTGGGAGTTTGTTAGTCTGAAAAGATTTAAACATGAGTTAGATCTAAATCATGAGTTTCAGTTTATTCGAAACATCAGGGCTAATTGATTACCTGTGGAGTAGGAACAATTGTTATTGCTGGTGTTGTTGTTGTTGCAGTAGTTGTTATGGCTAAGGTCACATCATCAGTGGTTTCGACAGATTGTTGGGAGGCACTTCCTTCTTTAGAATTCGAAGCAACGGACTTTATCCTGATGGCTGAAAATCGAAACAATTAAGGTAAAAGTTAAAAATGAAGAAAGTAAGAAACATTTGGGATTTTCCCAAGCATTCGCACCTGCGCCTTGATTAGATATAATCGACATGGCAGAAAGGTCATAGCGAAGATGTCCTGGGAAATCATGGAGCCAATGACGAGCCCATGTAACTGTCTCAGATGGCTTTGGTTTCTTTTGAAGGTATTTGAACATTTCTTTGCAAGTGAACCACCAAGGGTATGGAGGAAACCAAGCCAGAGCCAGTTCTGAGGTAGGCAATCTAGGGAATTTAGGTGGATGCATTTCGAGTGCCAACCTATACCTATCCTCAGGTGACAACCCTGAAGGAAGTTTGAGCTTAGAAATTTTTTCTTTAAATTTTTCCTTCAAGGTCTCAGCCGCTTGATGCACAGTGGTTTCCAAGTGTGTGGGATCATAAGTGGTTTCGAAATAATTTTGAAAAGCCCTAATCTCTTTGGCGTGAGTGAACATACCTTTCTTGGAGTATACCTGCACATCGAATGCATCAGTTAGTTTCTGTTGAATGGAGAGGGTATCGAACATATAAGATTGGTAGAACTTAGTCCACCATTCCAGAAAACCCTTCGTTGTGAAGTGTGTGGGTTCAAAGGGTAGTAGTTCAAATTAAGCGAAGTCTTGATATTGTTCCTGTTGCAGTTTGGCTTCTCTTGCTTTAAAGGTTCGACCAGAAGTGATGGAACTCTCTGTTTGGAACAGAGGTTCAGGGATTAGTTGGCACAGGCCAAATTGTCTGGAAACAAAGTTAGGTTGATAGGCAAAGAGGAAGATTTGATTCTTGGAAGGAGTGATTCGTGAGGAAATTAATCTAGGAAGCAAAAAGGCTTTCCAAATATCTTGAATTTCTTTGCTTTTAACTACTTCTGAAAGAGACATGGTGAACCATGATGGTCCATGAGTCCTTGAAGCAAAGGGTGCCATGGTCTCTTCAAATTTGTGTCTTTTGGAAAAAAATCATGATGTAGTTTGAGAAAAGGACCTTGAAGTCATCTTTATCATCATTCGGGGTGAGTTTTCGCAGCCTTGTACCTTCAATAATTCTATCCGCTATCTCCGGATCTTGTTCAACAACGGTGTCAGCAGTTGATAATGAGGGTTCAAACATGGCATTAAGCCATAATTGGAGTAACCAGAAGGGGCCAGCTAGAAGGATGTTTTTGGGAGTATGGGATTTCAAACTCGAAACGGCTGATCTTAAGCTTTCGTAAAGATCAACAAGTAACAGTTCGCTCAAACATACCCTCCTATTCTCATGTAAGTCTCTAGCTAGAGGGATGAACCTGCTTGCTACCTGTAAGGACCTGCTACAGAATACGTATCTTGATAACCATAAAGTGAGAAAAGCAATATGTTCCACATCTGACACATTATCTCCTTCAGTGTGGTAATGGCTAATAAATTTGGAAAAACTGGCTAATTTGACTTCGAAGTCAATAATGCTGGAGTGTTCTTCATTATCAGGGATATAGGTTTCTCCTACTGGTGACAAACCAGTGATGGCTGCTATATCGAAAAATGTGGGTGTTATCATTCCCCCAGGGAGATGAAAGGTGTTGTCCCAGAAATATAAGGATGCAAATAATAATGGATGACTATAGGTGAAGCCTGGTTTCGATAACTTAATCAGATTATAGATTCCTAATTCCTCCCAATGCTGGGATTTCTTGGCTTCTACTTTGGTAAGCCAGTTTTGGTAAGCTATGTCAGAGGTAGGGCAGGATCGGAATGGTTTAAAGTTGCTCTTCACGTAGTCTAACACAAAGGGATCTTTTGGGGGAACGGTTGGAGTTTCTATGGTTGTCGAATCAGAAGACTCGCCTATCTTAGGGATATCCATCTTATTAAACAAGGGCTTAAAGTTGTAACAAACAGGGAAGATTTTTCTAGTATCTTTCAAGATTTCAAAAACTGTAAGAGGACCCATTAGAGCAAACCTCTTTCCAGCAGCGTTAGTTGGAATCAATACCTGAGAGGCGTAGAGCATTTCCTTTTCCTTGGAGATCATTTAAGGGATAAGCACAGATTGACCTTGATAAGTACCGACCTTGCTTTCCATAATTGTTCCTGTGTTCTTGCTTTTTCTCTTGGAAGTTTTCTTCAGTTGGGATGATGTTGTTGAAGACATTGTTAAAGATTGTTGGAAGTTTTAGGGTTTTAGTAAGAGGAGAGGAAGAAAAAGTTTCAGAATATGGAAAAAGAATAAAAGACTAAGTTGATTAGTTTTTATAGTGTGGAAGCTTAAACATCCACTAAGTGAGACTAGGATACGTGGGAGTCGTGGGTTGGATTGAGGAGGAGGTGGCGTAAAGGCTGATATTGGTAATAAGCGTGGTTAATAATAATCATTGTTTTATAACTGCACCATGTTGTGAAATACTGATTCAAGACGGTTAAGAAATCCAAGAGGCGTCGTGATTGACGTGATTGGGATCATACACAATAAATGTTATGATTAATCAAAGGCCACATCAAAATCTTGCAAATATATTTAAAATAAGTGTTTCTCAAAGGATCGAAATACATATTTTAAAGGGGAATTTTGTTGGCTGAAGATTTTGATGATACAGTTTGAAATGAAGCAATATGGATGTTTCGTTGGAATAAAGCAAAATGTTACAGTTCGGAATGGTAGAAGCAGTTCTTCGAACGGACATGTCAAAGTTCGGAGCTTCGAGTGACAGTTGTGAAGATATATTTAAAAGAAGCCTCGAAGTGGTAACAAGACTGTGTCTGAGAAATGAGTTCGAAGCGAAGAGTGCCAAAGCATTTGAAATTCAAACGCAAGCGGGATGTTGGAATTCAAATATATATGCGCTGGAGCGTTCGAAGACGCGTGGAAGCTAGAAAGGAGCAGTGCTCTGCATGTTCTGAACGTGGCAGAATCTTATAGGCAAGACCGTTATGGTCGAAGTAGTATAAATAGAAGTCTTAGTATTAGGATTTCGTGTGTCATATCTATTGTACAAAATTCAGTAAACATTCAAAATACCACATGGCTAGGGAAACGAATGCTCGAACAATGTACGTATGATAACACCAAACATTTATAATTCAGTAAAACTCTTTACCTTTTCCAGTTCATCTTCTATTTTCATGTCGATGTCATTCATATGCCTTTTCATTCAAAGTCATTTACTTATTTCTTGCATTTAAACGTTTTCTTCTATTCGAATCCTTTACATTTCAGAAACTCTTTTACATTTCATGCTTTTATGTTCATGCTTTTTACATTAAAGTCTTTTCATTCAAAGTCATTTACTTATTTCTGCATTTAAACATTTCTTTGCAATCGAATCTTTATTCATACAATTCAGTTTCGTATTTCTTTACTTGATCATGTCATTAGACTCTTTTAACATGGTAATCAAAGTGAGTTGAACGTTTATAAAACATTCTAAATACAAATCCTAACTATGAATATCAGTTTTACAATTAGAGTTATCCAAACAAACAATACCCCATAGGATCAATCTAGTCGATCCTGCAAGTTACCAGAGAGATTAAATAACAGTCATTAAGATTATTTGATAGTTTGGAGGACTAGCGGTTGTTTACCAGAAATCACTATAAACATCGTGTCACGTGACACGGCCCGTGTCATTTTGGCTGGAACAAAAAATGTGCATAGAATCTTTAACAGGTCCTAACACGGGTGCCCGTGTCCACTGACACGGCCCGTGTCCACTGACACGACCCGTGTCCACTGACACAGCCCGTGTCAGCTCATGCACCAAACTTCCTGATTTTGAGTTTTTTAGTATATTTTGGACATATTGCCTTGCTTGGAGATGACCTAACACCATAAAACCATTTTTCTAAAACGAGACATCAAAAGATATTTTCCTAAACAATTAGTTTTCTTTTTTATGTTAACTTAGACCTAGGTTTATTCTTCAATTTAATGTACTACAAAAACCTTTTCTATCAAAAAATCCTAAAAAAGAACAATTTTCTTTTCTCTTTTACATCCCTTTGTAAAATATTTCACATTAAATTATGTAATTGCCAAAGCCTTGTAATAGTAATTAGGGTTTATTTTTTATTTTTTTACTTTTCATCCCCATTTGTAAATGTGTATCCCCCATTCACTCAAGCATTGTAATAGCGTAGGACATTTAAATTCCGCAATTTATCGCTTTCCATATTATTGCTAGTAATTACGGTTTGTATATGTTGTACCCCAAAATTTTCCCTCTCATTTATCAAGATATTTCCTATAAAGATCTTCAATGCCTCAAGTTTGCACAAGTATCGACTAGGTCAAACAATTTTCCCAACACTAATACCTCAAATTAGGGTTTGGGTTTGTACAAAGGCAGTTGGATTGCTAATGTTTCAAATGACTTTCATGAATCATTATGGACCCTCAGGATTATTTTTGTCAAGTTTCAAGTTTGGGATCACAATTTTCCAAGAAAGTCATTCAAATTACCAAAAGGGGCAAAATGGGTGAAATTAGGGTTTTGACTGGAAAATGACCGAACTTTGATTTTTACCTAATAACTGGTTTTTTGGTTGGAAGCATGATCTCAAGGATCCGAGCGCGTCATTTTGACCTAATTTCATATTTCAATTCATCTCCTGAGATCAGTGGATTGATAGACAAATTCAGTCAACTGGTGAGAAAAGTCAATTGTAGACTAAAAAGTCAAACTTTGACTTTTTGACCAAAATTGAGTCCCAAAAATCATATTTCATCAAGACCATCCAAAATATGAAATTTGATCATCAAAAATCTAACTTTGCAAGACTTTGAAATTTTTCTAAGTATTTTCTATACTTGGTTAATTTCATTTGCTTCATGACATTTTTTACTACAATTCCAAATAATTCAAAATGATGCAAGTAATTCAAGTTATTACAAAGTGGCATTTTTGAAAGTTTACAAATCCTAAACTTTGTATTGCTTGGACTTTTTTTTCTTTGATTCAAAACTTTGCCACAATGCTTTGTCCTTGATACAACATGCATAAATTGCTCCACAAACCAAACTTATTTCATACTACAAACTATGCTGCCCAGGTTATTGCTTGGAAAAATGATATGTTACTTCTATACTTTGCCACAACACTCCAAACCCTTGCTCATTTGTTGTCTTACAAAACCTTGTGCCATGATGCACCATAAACCTGTCACAAAACCTGCATTGCTGTCCTATACAATCCAAAATATGTCCATAAAACTAGTAAAAAACTGCTCTATGCAGTCTGCCCCAAGCCTGCATCATAACAGCCCCAAAGTTGCACCAAAATGGCAAAGGAAATTTGTGCAGAAAGTATCAAAAACAGTAGGCAAAACTAATTCAAAATAGCTTATTTGATTTCCCCCCTAAATCACAGTAAAAGGTCTACAAAAGGGGACTGTCTCATAAGACATAGAGGTTGGAATTTTTGGAGAGAAAAAGAGAGAAGAGAAAAATAAAAATGTTGTTAAACTCTGCTCATTCATAAAACCCGACTCATTTTCATAAAAAACTGAGTTCATCCATAAAAACTTTTCTCATCTTCAACTCTGTTTTCACTAACAAAAATAGAAAAAATCCTCAATCCATTGTTGTACAACCTTGCAAACTTTACCCTAAACTAACTACCCAAATACCTCATATACATCACATGGAGATTGTTCTAACATAAGAACCGTTTCTGTAACACCTTTATCATCACCTTCCAAGCATAAACAAAAACAGTACTTTACACCTTTGACTGGGTTGGAGCGATTCTGGAACTTGGTCACACAGAGCAAGGATTGGAGTAGCTCTAAAGAGGAGTTCGGTCATTCATCACTTTGCATCCGGAGGTATCCATACGTATTCAAAAGTTTCACTTCAAGAGGTATATTTTTCTTCAAACTGTAATATCTTTTTCCATACATCATTTTTTGTTTGCGTCCAAAAGATATGTACAAGATAAGTCAAAAAAAGGGAAAGCTCAGTAAAAAAGAGCATGACAGGGGCTGACACGGGTGTCTGTGTCACATGACACGGCCGTGTTAGCTCCACTGTTGAAAAAAATCTCGCAAAAATGCAGGTCAGGGGCTGACACGGGTGCCCGTGTCACAGGACATGGCCGTGTCAGCCATACTAGAAATTTACGCTAACAAAAATGCAGGTCAAGAGCTGACACGGGTGCCCGTGTCACTGGACACGGCCCGTGTTATTTTAGCTGGTACAGAAAAGGAAAAGAGGCACATGAACCATTACAGAAGTTGATACGGGTGCCTGTGTCATAGGACACGGCCCGTGTCGGACCAGACAACATAAATTTTTATTTTTCTTTTGATCTTTTGCTTTTATTTTCGTTCAATTTGGTTGTAATAATTAGGAATTTTATTTTTTGCAACCCCCACTTGTACACTTGTATACCCCATCCCTCAAAAGGCATGTAATAGCGTAGGACCTTTATTTTCCGTATTTTTTGCTTTCATAAATAGTAGTAATTAGAGTGTATGGCAAGATAAAACCAACAAGTAGACTACCCTAATCAAAGACTAAACACATGCAATCAAACACACCATTCACACATGCACCTCTAGGGTAATCTCACTTTGTTGCCTATCAGAAAAATAGTCATGTCCCTCGAACATGGGCATTTTAACAAAAGACCATCGATAAAAGATCGTAGTCCCTCGATGACTCTCGATGTTGCCTTGGGTAAACGATCTAGTCCCTAAAACGACATTGCTAAAACGTCCCATAAGTTTCCTTCTATGACTATTCAAACATCCCACGTCCGTCCCTTCACATCCAACGATGAGACTTCTTACCAAATCAATGGTAAGATAGCCATATCTAAAGGAGAAGGAAAATCACGTTTAAGACCTTTCGAGTAGGTAGATTCGCTCCTAGTTACTCGCTTGCTCACGACAAAAAACATTTTTACTCATCAACACTTCCATTTCTAAAACATTTTCAAAAAGATAAAACATTTTGTATACATTCTTATAGAGACGAGAACCATTGCAAAAATATCTTTCCAAAAACCACTTTCCAAAACACAATCCACAAACACGTCTTTGAACTATCTTTCGAAACAAAACTTTGTATGCGTTCTTATAGAAACGAGAACCATTACAAAGATATTTTCAAAACACTTTCAAAGCCCACATCACAAGAAAATTGTCAAATTAAAAGCAAGTTGATCTAGCAAGTAACTAAGAGCCCATGGAAAACCATGGATGAAAAGGGTGCTAACACCTTCCCTTTTCATAACCTACCCCCCGAACTCAAAAAACATCTCTAAAGGTCTTTCTTGTGCTTTTTCACCTTTCCTTTTGGATAAAAGAAAAGTCGGTGGTGACTCTTGCTAAACCGAAACATTTGCGAACACAAACACAAAACCTCAAGTCAGTTCTCCCACCGTATCACAGTATAGAAAAACTTAAAATCAATACTAGACAACCCTAATCAAGACAAAAATGCATGAAAACAAAAACACTTTGCACATTGCACCTCTAGGGTAACCCACACTTGTTGTCTCGGATAAATCAGTTATGTCCCTCGAATGTGGGATACTTTAGCAAAGGCCCTTGATTACAAGATTGTAGTCCCTCGATGACCATTCGATGTTGCCTTTGGTAAATGATCTTAGACCCTTACGACAAATTGCTAAGGTATCCTACAATGTTGCCTTCTATGACTGTACGATGACTCACGCCCGTCCCTTCACATCCAATTATATGGTTTCTTACTAACTAATCGTAAGATAATATTATCTAAAGAAGGAAGAAAAGAACTAAGACTTTTTGAGTAGGTTGAACGCTCATAGTTGCTTGCTCACAAACTAAAACCATTTCTACACTCACACTTTCAAAACATCTTTCCAAAGACAAACATCTCTTTGAAATATTTTCAAAAACCAACACTTTGTATACATTCTCGCCGAAACGAGAATCATTACAAAGTTTTCCGAAACAAAGGCGTTTTAAAAATATCTTCAAACTTACACCAAGCACAAAAACATTTACAAAACATTTCAAAGTGAGCTAGCAACTAAGAGCCCGTAGATAACTACAAATGAAAAGGGTGCTAACACCTTCCCTTTTCATAACCTACCCCCCGAACTCAAGAAAATTCTCAAAAGTCTTTCCTGTTATTTTCACCCTTTCCTTTATTGGATAAAATAAAAGTCGG
This sequence comes from Vicia faba, assembly GCA_948472305.1. Classification (NCBI taxonomy): domain Eukaryota; kingdom Viridiplantae; phylum Streptophyta; class Magnoliopsida; order Fabales; family Fabaceae; genus Vicia; species Vicia faba. Next base: position 859,126,912 of record OX451736.1, on the reverse strand, counting down.
TGGCAACTCTTGCTATCCGCAACAATTGCGATAAAACGCAAAACACCCAAGTCAGTTCTCTCACTGTATCACACATTGTAACACATATAACCTTATTTAGTTTTTTTTTACCTACAGTTTATATATATATATATATATATATATATATATATATATATATATATATATATATATATATATATATATATATATATATATATATATATATATATATATATATATATATATACACACACACACACATTACACTATATCCCCCTTGTAGGTATAAAATTGAGGTTGAGGTGGAACATGAATCCAAATCTGCAAATTTTGTCTTCTCGTTCAAGGATGCCTTTACTACGTTATAAAGACTTCTATTTATAACATATACTCAACTGGATTTGGGCCTTCAAAACATAGCTCTTTGGTCGTTACAATCAGCAGTGACTTCTGCTAGAAACAAGGTCTTCAATCATTAATTTCCTAAAATATCTCTGATCTTACCAGTTGATCAGAACCTGCAAGGTGGCCAGATGATGATCTGTAGTCGGGATATGATGTCGAGGAGGAAAAAAGGAGGTTGTACCTGCAAGGCACTCCGACGATCAAGTAAGAGCGGGAACAATGAGATACAAGTAAAGTGTTAAGGTATTGGTTGGGAATAGTGAATATTCGATATTTGGCCCTCACGGGTGTGAGGGTTTATATAATGACCCTAGCGCACGACCATTGATTCCTGTATTTACGCCTGGATATACGGGTTCGTAAAATCAGGTAACTGGTAAGACTTGGTCAAACTGGGCAGATTTGCCCGTAACTAGCCGTTAGTTCCAAGGAGAAGGCAAGTTACGGGCATCTCTCTGGTCGATTCCTCGTGACCTGCACGACTTTGATGTTGGACAGGATGAGAGATGCTCGTCAATCATCCTAGGCCAGTGCTGGTTTGGAAGGGCAAATGGTCGATATTGCCCGATGGAGAGAGGGCGTTTTGGGTCATGGATGTGTAGGTCATACCGAAAGAAAGGGTTAAATTGGGCCCATTTTAGCTGTCGGGGCAGTCCAGAATAGTAGCCCCCAAGTCCTTTCTTCTAGGTACAGGAGTGATGACTTTAACACCTACTCGGGGCGCGTCTTATGGGGGAAATGAGTGTTGCCTGTTGCGCCTTTCTCATGGAGAGATGAGGAGTTGGTCGTTTATGAGCCTTGAACTTGAAGAGGTATCGTGTTTCGGGTAGCGTGTTGGTGAAGCGGTGCAATGATGGCCTAGGGGCTAGGGTGTAATGATGACGACCCTAGGGTTTCCCAAGAGCGTATCTCGCACACACAGATAACCTCAACTATAAATACGAGAGGAGTAAGGAGTTTAGTGTTTTTCGTCTTCTCTCTCAATTGCTCGTAATAGCTCGACTGTTGACCACCATCGTTTCTTGTGTTTATTTGCTCGCTGCTGCTACTTCCAACAATCCTTCTTCTATTAACTGGTAAGTTTTCAGTTTTCCACTATCGTTTGCTTTCTGTAGTTCATATTTTCGTCATTTTCTTTCTAGAGATGCATGCGGCTAGGGTTTAGCATTTTGTTTGTTGGAACATCGTTGGGGAGTGTTGGTGGTAGGCGGCGGTTATGTAGTTTAGAATCGCCGGAGCTGCCGTGGAATCTCCCTGGGCACTTCGTGATGTGTCGTAGATGGTCGCTTAGGGCCTAGATTTTTTTTGTAACTTCTGCCCATTTATGCGCCTTAGTGAGGGTTTTGGTCGAGGACAAAATCCCCGTTTCCCAGCGCCCTTTCGCTTGATTAGTGGTGGAAGGGTGGTTCTGGAATTGATGTCGAACTCATCTTTATCCTCCGCTTTTCAGGTACTATGGCCTACAATTCCTGGATTAATATCTCGAGCGAGTCTTCACAATCTTCAAGAAGTTCTTCAGACGAGGCGAGTAGCTCGTCGAGCATTTTGGAGATTTCTAGGGACACGCAGAATTAGCCGGAGCAGCAAACGGGAGGAGGCGATGTGGAGATGACCTCCACCGACCAAGGTTTCTTGTTTACTCCTGGGGACGAGGAGGATCCACGGGCTTGGGTCACAAACGATCCCTGGGAGTGGCCCTCATATTTCTTTGAGCATCAAAACAATGTTTTTACAAAGGTGTATTCTTATGAGGGGGAACCAAGGAGAGTGGTCACTATACATCCTCAAGAAAGAGAGCAGAATCTGCTCGAAATACGTCAGGAAGCGGATTCCCATGTATGACATCGTATTTTGGAAAATGGGTTTTCGGCTTCCTTTCTCAGATTTCGAGGTGGCCGTATTCAGGCACCTGCACGTGGCTCCTTCCCAACTGCACCTGAATGACATTGTGTTCATGCGAGCGTTCAAGATAGTTTGCGATTACTTGAAGATAGGTGCCACCATTCCCTTGTTCTTATACTGCTTCCACCTCCAGAGGAGAAAGGTTGACGGTAAATGGGGGTGGGTTTCCCTGAAGCAAAGCAACATGAAGTTGTTTAAAGTTTAGCTGGTGTCCGTCCGCCACTTCAAAGACAAACACATATTGGTGCAGCCTTCTTCGAGCAAGGTGATGTTGAACGTCTTTAGGACCGTACTGGTGCATAACGAGGATGATACTCACCATCTGAATGAGCTAGGAGACCCCGTTGTAAAACTGGTTTACAAGTTCCCGTTCTAGTGGACGAGGAAGCATTTTGATAATGAATTGGGCTCCTATGTCTGGACGAAGGGGGAGCTTGGAGCCAAGGACCTGGAGAGCTTCGCTATATTAACTGCGTTCCTAGCTTAGTTCCCTCGCGTTCAGCGAGTCGGCAGGTGAGGCAGGCCAGTGATCGACAAGAACGGGGAGTCTGTATATGAGTCGGGCCTCATAATTGTCAAAGAGCCCATCGGGAGCGAGGACCCCGTTAAATACTTGGGTATTTATGTTTTAAACAGTAGTATGTGGTCGTTGTTTATTTGACTCCTCGTTTACTAACTATGTTTCTTTTTGTTTGTTTTGCAGATAACATGAATTCCGCCCAAGAGCGTATAGCCAAGACTCTTGCTGCTAGAGCGAGGAAGGCTCAGAAGGATGCACAGACTGGCTCGGGGTCACTCATACCTCGGGGTAGGGCGACTCATCTTTGGCCTAAGCTATGGTCGCTCTTTCTCCTTCCACCATTTCCTCGAAAGAGAAGAGGTCGCGTTGACCTGACTGGGGAAAAGGGGAAGGGGACGTACGACCTGCCCTCCTATGATTTTGGATAATTTTAAAAATATTTAAGTTTTGATATTCAATAATTTACATTTTGTACATAAAGTTATTGATTGATCTCACTAAAGTAAAGTAGGACCAGTTCAAAATCGACATATAAAGACCAACTTCATGTGATTTTCATGTTGCAGATTTCATGATGGATTTATGTTATTTAGTTATGTCACTATTGGTGATCATTGATGGGTTTAGTTATGATTGATATATTGAAAATTACCTTAACTCTATATATTGGCATGACATAATGGACAAGATAATTTGGATATGCTTAAGGAATATAATGGCAAATTTTGAGCTCATAAAGTCTAACACAAGTGTATGATTACATATGTGACCAGTGGGAGATTGTTAGAATTTTTGGGTCATAAATATAATATTACATGTGTTAGGGCCATTATGTAATTAGCCAAAATTATAGTGGTCTAATTAATAATAAGTTTGTGACTAAAAGAAAAAATGTCATAAAAAGTTAGGTTATTGTCCAGATACCATAAGTCAATATCTAATTTGATGAGGGGCCAAGTTAGATTATTGAAAACTAAGAAATAACTCTATGGTCATTTATAATGGTTATGGTCCCCATTCGTAGACAATGCAAAATGAATTATTAGGAAGTCTTTCTTCATCCTCATTAGAGAAAATCAAGGAGCCATAACAAATTCTACAAATCGAAAGATCAAATACCTGTAAGCCTCTAGTGATTCCCAATGACAAATTCAGGTATGCTTCTGCTTTCATTATCATAATTGTATTCGGGTATGAGTTTAAGGGTTTTATTTAGAGTTATATTCTTAATTTATATATTGATAGAAATTATAAGGTTATGAACAAATCTAACAATTAACGTTAGCTAGCTAGCAGGAAAACGATGATAGAATTAGATGAAACTTGATCAAAGGTCAGAGTCACAATTTCTTTTCATAGCTAACTTTTTCAGTCAGAGGTTTCTGATAAATTTAGATGAAGCTTGATGAGAGATCAAAGTATGTCTTCATAGCTTTGAGAACTTTGATACTTCAGGGTCTTAACATATCATAGTCATTATGCATACTATTCTTTCAAGAGTTGACTAGATGCTTTCAGATGTAGATTTTCCATTGTAGACACATCTTTGTATTCTCCACTGGTTTAGAGTTCATTTTTTTCCAGAGTTATAGTTGCTTATTCAGAGTTTAGAAATTCACTTGTCCAGAGTCAACAATTTTCTACCTCATAGTCCAGAGTCTAAATAAATATGCACACTCAGTAAAATGTTAGAGTACAAAATTGTTCTCCATACATTGTATACTTTGTTATCATCAAAACTCAAGGATTAGTTACAAAACCAAACTTGTCCTAACACGGTCCCTTGGTCAGGGACATGTCCAACCTCTCTTATGTGTTTTCGGGATTGTCTCATGGGGTTGAGGCAATCTGACGCCTCTAATTTTCGACTCTTCTCTGATGAGTCAGGGATGACCAGTTGTTCACTCGAGCAATGCTGGAATCCCTTTGTGTTCACTCTTTTTTAGAGAAAATTTGAGAGTTTTAGTGGTGAGCTTGTCAATTCATAATGTTGTAAGATGGTCGGATCTAGATATTGACGAGTTTTCCATCAATTAGAGCGTGAGACGCCTTTCAATGTCTAATTCCAATTGGTCCATTCTTCACAGTCTGGTCAGGGTGACTCCAGGTGTGTCCATTAGAAACCCTACAATATCCATGAGACGTACCCTGATATTCGTTTGGCTCTCGATGTTAACTACAAACTAGTGCCACTCGGACGCCATTAATTATGAACTTGTGAGACCCATTTGATACAGACTACACAACCATCGCGGTCGTGTCGTCAAACGTTGGTATCTTCATCGAACTGGCATTTGGCGAGGTTTATGCCCAATTTTTTAGAGATTGCCTTATAAGTCAGTTTAATCTTATAACTGGATCCGAGCTCATTTCCCCTGTTGAACTTTGAATTTGTTGTAGGAGTTGCAAATCTTAATGGCAAAGAGGTGGTTGAGGCGGAGACTGACTGGGTCGCCTGCAGTGAATCTTTGCTAACAAAACTGTTTCTGAAATCTAGAAAGGTGCAATTGAAGAAATCAAAAAGCCTTAGCAGATTCATATAATTCATTTGGATCTGATGGTTGAATATAGACTCGATTCTACATTTTGCATACATTGGGAATCAATGTTACAAAATCGTGTAAGTCGTAGGAATCAGAAGTCGATTCCCATAAATGACGCCACAGTTCTGCTATGGAACTAGAAATGGAGAGGATTGCAGAAACTACAACGGAGTGAAGCTTCTTGAGCACTACATCGATGAGGCACTATTGATCAAAGGTTGCAATCATGGTGCTCCTTTAACCAAAGAAGTTGATCTTGAATTGGCGTCGTTGCTTTTGGGTACGACATATCAAAGAAAGAGGGCGGGGGTATCTGTGAAATTAACACTTCAACGCTCAAGTCAGTTTAGGATTTAAGATAGTTCTAGTGAAAGTGGAGATTAGAGATTGCATACCCAAAAACCCTTTATGAAGGTACTTATACCTTGGATTTGATGGAGCAGACTATATAATTTCCCTCGTTTAATTGGGCCTTTGGCCGACATGGCACAAGTCTTACGGTCGTTTGAGCTTCATCCAAAGTGATAATACTTTTCTTACCATAAATAGTGACATCCTTAAAGTGCTTGAAGGATATACGTAGTCAGCTTATCAAAAATAGAGTCTTCTCTTCAACATCATCACCGTCATCATCAATTTTCACCTTAATTTTTTTTTGTTGCAAATTATCAATGATTTTAGAAATTTTGTCAACTGCTCCACAATAGATTTATTCTCCACCATACAAAAATAGTAAAGGTGTTATTTTAGACACAATTTTTTAGCCAAAAACTTGATCATATACAATGATTCAATCTTGACCCACATCTCAGTCAATGTCTTCTCCCTCACGACTTTCTTTAGAACTTTATCTCTGAGACATAAGATAATGACACTCCTTGCCTTATTCACCATTTCGATTATCTCTGACAATGTTAGGTTTGCAAGCATAATCTCTCTTTCTTTAATGCTTCCACACACCTTTGTTTAGTTAAGATTATTTGCACGTTCAACTTCCACAACCCAATGCCATTTGGAACCCATGGTACTCACGTGTAAACATTACACATTTGTTCCACGGTAGGTGTCACTTGTTGTGAAATTGAAATATTCAATCGCACCAAGACATTTTTTAAAACAAAGAATATTTTGATTGAATCAAAAACCAAAATGTACAAGGCGATCACACAGATCCAACCCGAAACAAACAACAAAAAGGACCAAAAGACAAAACAACCAAGCTTAAAATATCATAAGATTAACAAGGTGTGTCCTAAGCTTTCGATTCATCCATCCTCTATAAACTATGTTATCTATGATTTTCCTTTCAATCCGCTTGTTTTGTACATCATTACCAAAACTCTTCGCACCAAGACATTTGATACATGGGAAAAAGAAGAATGACAAGCAACCAAATAACTTTAGTGCAATAAAAATATAAAAGGGGGAAAACAGAAGAAAAAAATTACTTTGTTCAATCAAATTAATATTGTGTGGTTCTTTCTATTGCACTCTTGAATATTACTTTATCAATAATAATTTGATTTACATGATGTTACTCGTATATTATAATTATTATTACAATATTGCTATCTTGACACCCATTTTTACACTACACCGTATAACATTGTTCACCAATACAGTGAACAATATTTTTTTTATAAATTAAATAATATATTTTATGAATAGTACAATGAAAGTGTATGAACAGTATAATGAATAATGTATGAATAGTACGATGAACAGTGCATGGACATTACAATGAACAATTCACGTACAATAATTTTTATTAGTAAAATATAGTTGGTTAATGAAATATAAAAATTTGGTTAATTAAGTGATAAAGTTGGTTAATAAACATTCAGATTTTAAAAATAATTTAGTAGTAAAACATAGTTGCTTAATAAAATATAAAAAAAAAGGTTAATGAAGTGATGAAATTGATTAATAAATGCCTAGATATTAAAAATAATTTAGTTGTAAAATAAAATTGATTAATGAAAAGTAAAAAATTAGTTAATGAAACAGTGAAGTTGGTTAATTAATACTCGGATATTAAAAATAATTTTTAGTTATAAACAAAGTTGATTAATGAAAAGTAAAATGTTGGCTAATGAAGTTACGAAGTTGGTTAATAAATGTCCAGATAATAAAAATAGTTTTTAGTAATAATATAAAGTTGGTTAATGAAATGTAAAATTTTGATTAATAAAATTATGAAGTTAGTTAATATTAAAATTAAATTTTTATAGTAAAAATAAAGTTGGTTAATAAAATATAAAATATTGATTAATAAAGTTATGAAATTGGTTAATAAACACCTCTATATTAAAATTAAATTTTTGTAGTAAAATAAAATTAATTAATAAAATGCAAAAGATTAATTAATGAAGTTACGATTTAGTTAATTATATAATTTTATATCTATCTATGAATCATAAAATCAATAAAAAAAATTTAATAAAAAATAAAAAATATATTTATTATTATAATATTTTACTTATGAAATACACTATAACGTAAGAATGAGTGTCAAAATAGTTTTTTTATTATTATTATAATGAAAAAAAATATTATTTCACCAAAACTAAATATTATGTTTTATTTTTGTTTAGATCTAAAATAATTAGTCATTTCCGAAAAGTCAAAACCTGTTACAACCTGCGAAGTGATCAAGGTTTGTCTCGTAATTCAACTATTTCACTTCACTTCATGTTCTCAGCATCATGGAATCAGTTTCACCTTCTTCTTCACCCGTCATCTCCTCCAACAAAACTCCATCATTAACATTGGAAGAATGGAACGGTTCATCTCCCACTAAGCTCTCCAAGACTTTCACCATCAAAGCCTCTTCTTCCTCTTTCTCCATACACAGATCTGGTGCCCGATTTACCCATGTTTGGAGACGCTTTCTTCAAGCATTTGTTCCTGAGGCAAGCTTCTACATCATGATTTATAACTATAGTCGATTTCAACTACTACATTACTATGTGATTGTTGAAAGGGTTTGTTTCTCTTTCAGGGGTTTCCAAGCAGTGTTACTCCGGATTATGTTCCTTTTCAAATCTGGGATTTATTGCAGGTAGCTATTGAATTAAGAACTATGTCATCAAAACTATTTATTGTTATTGTTTTTGAGTTGATTATATATTTATTTTTGCAGGGTCTTTCAACATATATAAGGACCATGCTTTCTACCCATGTAAGGATTTGTTTCATTGTATATGTAGTAGTACAAAATTTTGAGTAGTGAATGAGTTGTCAACAAAATCCCTTTCAGGCTCTCTTGAGTGCTATTGGAGTTGGTGAGAAATCAGCTACTGTCATTGGTGCCACTTTTCAGGTATCAACTAGTTTTATTATGTGTTTACTTGAACAATATGTAGCAACGATACTTTAGATTGGAGGCATGTCTGGTGTTCAACACGAGTCTGTGTTAGAAACCGACATATGTGGTTACTTTCAATATGTGTTTACTTTCATTTTTCAAATTATTATTAATGTGGACGCTTGAGTGTCATGTCTGGTGTTTGTGTGGTATGGCACTTGGGGTTGTTTGTCTTTTTTTGGTTTTATTTTGGTAGGTTGCTTTTAGTGTTTCTTAGCCTGCAATGTGTTGACATTGAATGTTGAAACTATTTCCAGTGGTTTTTGAGAGATCTAACTGGCATGCTTGGAGGAATCTTATTCACATTCTACCAGGTCTGTAATATGAAATTATAGTTCTTATTAATTTTGAAATGAAATATGCAGCAATGACTCCGTATGCTGGTTCAATCTCCACTCAAATGATTCCGAAAGCATGATCTATTAACTATATTTCTATTTATTGTATATGCTGCAGGGATCAAATCTTGATAGTAATGCAAAAATGTGGCGTTTGGTTGCAGATCTCATGAATGATCTCGGTAGATTATTTGATACTTCGTCTTTTTATAGAAGAAATTTGTGTAACCATGTTCTTTATGAAAATTTTTCTAGAGATGTATAGACATATCCGTTAACTAATTCTAAACAATATAGTAATATATTCTAATTAAGCTTTTCTGAATTGTTCATCAGTTCTACATTGTCAATTATTTAAAACGAAATATTCAGATTTCCAAGATATAGTACTTGCCATAAAGATATTGTTCTGCGTTGTCAATTTTTTTTTTGTTTCATGAAACTAAAAGTTAACAGGAAGGCTTCAATATATCTTTTATCGTTGCTACTGTGTTATATTTGATCGTTCACATTGCAATCTTCGTATCTCATATTGATCTGTTAAGGTTTATAAACTGATTGCAGGTATGCTAATGGACCTCATTTCACCATTATTTCCATCAGCTTTTGTTTTTATTGTTTGCTTAGGAAGCATATCAAGATCTTTCAGTAAGTTCTAACATTTCTTTAAGTTCAAAAATAGATCAGTAACATAATTTCTTAGTTAGTTTCTGTAAGTTTTTATTCCTCTCTTTAATTTCCATGTCAGTAATTTAATATTTTGCTTCTTAAATCATGATTTTGAACTAGCCGGGGTTGCGAGTGGAGCTACTAGAGCAGCTTTGACTCAACATTTTGCTCTTCAGGATAACGCTGCAGATATATCTGCTAAGGTATACATTGTATTAATTTTATTTGTTTAGCTTATTATTAAGTCTTTTATTTAGTACAGCATAAAAAATAGATACATTTTGATTTGTGAGCATACATCAATAGGAAGGAAGTCAAGAAACAGTGGCTACAATGATTGGCATGGCACTGGGAATGCTTGTTGCTCGCATTACTATTGGACATCCACTAGCAATTTGGTTTTCTTTTTTATCTCTGACCCTGTTTCATATGTATGGTATGTTTTCAAATTGTATTTTGTTTTTATGCATTCCTTCGAGTTTTGGAAATAGTGAAGAACACTAAAAGAAAATGAGGGTACATAGTGATGGTATTGGCATGCCTATGATATGATTGACCAATTTTCATACTGTTTTTTCAGGACATATATGAAAACTTTGATAATGCTAATGTTGTCCTGTTTCAATGTAGCAAACTACCGAGCTGTTCGATGCTTGGCACTGAACTCACTAAACCCTGAAAGAAGCTCTATTCTTTTGCAGCATTTTACGGAGACTGGCCAAGGTATTATCTGTTTCCATTATTACGACTTATCTTTGATGTTAGACTTAGACCATTTACTCTTCTGTTTATGATTTTGGCACATAAAATCGGCTGCATTTTAGAACAGTTTTGCAACATAAAGCAAGGTTCGTTTGGTAGAGTTATCACCCTGTCAAAGAGAATGTTATTTCCAGTTTAGAAGCTAGCTAATTCTGTTCTCGTTGTTTCTCTCTATATTAATGCCTGCTTCTAAACTTTTTGCCAGTTCTCTCCCCTAAACAGGTCTCTTCTCTTGAGCATATTTTACCGATACAACTAACTTCATGGAGTTCAAAAAAGACTAATTCATTGGATACGAAAGTACGTTTAGGCACAAGAATTTCTTCATTCGATGAAATAGAAATGTGAGTTACTAAAATTTAGTCTGTGCCCTCGTCATAGATAACAAATTTCTTCTTTGAAATGTCGTTCATAAAGCTTACTTAGAAAATTCTGTGGTACCAACAGTAAGGAGCATTTGCTTTCGGTAGCATCTTACTACACAAAAGGTTAATTTCTCAAATTTTCTTCACTACTTGCTTTCCGCTTCTTACTTTAAGTCTTAAAACCTTAATTCGTTTTCTTGTTGCTGTATTTAGCCAAGTACTTACTAGTGGAAAAGAAAGGAATCGTTAACGTTATTGTTCATAAAGATTCAAGTAGTGCTGATGTTCTGAAGTCATTTATTCATGCTCTTGTCCTCGCAAATAATGCTTATAAAAGCAAATCTTTGCATTCAGACAGCCAAACATGGATGGAAAATAAGTATGAAGTATTTATTCAGAAGGTACATATTTAAACATGAATGGAAAAACTAATTTTAACTTGTAAAAAAGGCATCGTCTAAATAACTCGGTTATTGTAAGATTATTTTCAAGAGTTTATCGAAACTGAGCCTGTTTGGTACAGGTCAAGTCATTAGGGTGGAAAACAGAACGCCTCCTATCATCACCTATCGTATGGAGAGCAAACTGGATACACCAACCGTCGGCCGAAAAAATTGATTAGGCTCATCTCCAGTTGTGATACATTAACACTGGCCAAGGGGAAACTAATGGAAGGACCGGATGGACTGAGTTATTTATGATTGTACAACATGTTTATGATTTTATTGAAGTTCTGTCAAGATACAGAAAATTTGATCATGTAACTGTTGCATTGCTCTTGCATCCTATTTCTCTTTTTATTTTATTTTTTATTACACAATATTATATACTTCAAAACAAAACAAACGAGATGTGATATTTGATGAAAATAAAGGTTGAAACTAGAAACTAGTCACGGTAAGCACAAGTTCTATCAATGAAGATATACATGAATATGATACAAGAGTTGTATTAAAAGAAGACCAACTGAAACACTAAGGTTCCTTGAAAATAGTTTAAGAAGATCAAGCAGGACTATAATTCAATCGATCAAGTTAAGAGTTAGTATGATGTGTTTCCTAATCTAGTAATCACATAAGATAGTCATAATGCATAATTTTGAAATGTCTGATCTTGAAAACTTGTCATATTTATTGGGAATGGAATTTATGTAAACAAGCATAGACTCTTTCTAAAAAAGAAGTATGTTGAATATATATCGAAAAGGTTTCATTCAAGCGGTTGCAATGCTACAATAACTCCAATGGAACGTGGAGCAAAACTGGGAAAATATACAGATGAAGAACTAGTTGGTTGATGCATCACTATACAAATAAATCATTGGTTCCTTGAGGTACTTGTGCAATACAAGGATATAATTGTGCCAAAGTGTATGCTTGACGAGAAGATTCATGGAGTAGCCAAGAATATGTCATCTAATGGCTTCAAAAAGGGGTACTCAGGTATGTTAAAGGCACAATTGATAATGGAATTTTGATACCAAAGTAGAAGAATAGTATGGGAGATGCAAGTAAACAATGGCAAATTAGAGCTTGAATATTGTATAACAAAGGTACAATTGGCAACATGTTAACAAAGTCGTCGAAGAAGGCAATATTTGATGAATTGAGGAAGCTTATAGTTATAAGAATGAAAAGACTTTCAAATATGAATTAGCTAGTGTTTTGAATTGTAATTCGGTTTTAGAAAGTTTGTCTAACAAACATCAATTATGAAGTTTGTTAAAAGTTAGTTTATCGGTTAAGTGGATTAGAGTTAGTTACATAACTTGCTGAGAAAGTTATGTTTATTTTGAGACTGCTTAATTATCTAATCAATCCATCGATTTGAAAAAAAAATATCAATTTTCATTTTCACAGTCTCTTAGTAGCTATTACTTGTGTTGCAAGTAACCAAGATTTTAAACTTCATTAACCATACACTTAATATATGCTTTTGAATACAAATTGCTTAATATAAATTATCATCGACCTCATAATAAACAAGGACTCCAAACACATGTTTGCAGTTAATTTTTATGATAAAAGGGTGGAGATTTTAAGCATACAAACTTCTTCAATTTGTTTCATTTATCATTGATTTTAAAGTGATTAACATGTCCAAGAAGTGTTAGCTGAGTGATAACTTTACTTTATAACTTCAAAAGACATGAATCAAATTCCATGATGGTTAGTTTTAAGTGACATATATTGTTGATTGAAGAAGCATCATAAGATGACACATTGTTCAAAGTTAAAATGAAGAAACTTAATTGGAACAAAATTAAACTTACAAGGCATTGCACCATTAACTTCTACTTTTACATCAACATCAGACCTAAGGTTTTATTACATGTCCCGTCTTGTACTTCCAAAACTCATCTTTTTTCCTCTTACTTTTCTTAATGCCCATCTTTTTGTTAATTATACCATACAAGGCTACCTTATCACTCTTGTTCTTGTCTGCGGCTCCGATGTCGAGAATATCACGTAGCTTCCGGTAAGAACTGATATCCATCACCTGCCCACTTTTGATCATCTGCTTGTGATAGTAAAATGCCCGCTTATAGTCTCGAACACGGACAAAGGCGTATAACATGGTTGAATATGTTACCGAATCTGGTCTTAATTTAAGAGCTTCCATTTCTTTCAACAACTGCGGCAGCTTCGAGTCTAGCCCTCCTCGTGCATATGCATTCATCAGCATATTATAGGTCATCACTGTTGGTTGCAATCCGATCTTCCCGAATTCAGAGATCACATCTCTTGCTTCCATGAAGAGACCTTGTTTGGAAAAACCATCAACAAGAATGTTGAATGTAACCTCTGTCCCTTTAACTTTCTCGCTCATCATCAGCTTCCATATTTTCATCAATGTTTCAGTGTCACCATCTCGTCTGAACGCATCTAGTAAAGTAGTGTAGGTTTCTATTGAAGGTTTGATACCTTCTCTGATCATGTTTTCAAATGCAGCATAAGCTTTCTCATACCAGCCACTAACTGAATAAGCATGGATCACTGCTGTATAGGAATGCGAAGTGGGTTTTATACCGACTTTCTTCATCTTCAAGAATACATCGTAAGCCATGTGGCTCATCTTTTTCTGCCTCCCATATGCACTGATTAGACAAGTATATGAATTGGCATTTGGCTTCAAGCCAAAGTCCTGCATTTCTGAAAGTAGATTATCTACAATCTTAGGTTGCATTCTTCGGCTGTATGCATGCATTAGAATGTTGAAGGTAACTGCGGTTGGTTTAATCTCTTTAGCTTTCATCTCGACAAAAAGGCCTTCGGCTTCTTCCACGCGATTGGATTTACAATATGCATCCAACAGAGTGTTGTACACAATTGCATTTGAAGAAATCCCTTTCTTCTCCATTTCAGATTGGATGATGAGAGCTTCACTCACCAGACCCTCAACACAAAATGACTTTATCAGTGCACCGAGGACTTCTTCGCTCAATCGGACTCCTTTTCTGTTCATTTTCTCGAAAAACTTCCATGCATCTTTTGCACTATGGCCAAGTTTTCTCATAACAATAATCATAATAGAACAAGTTACATGATCTGGAAGAACGTTATCTGTTTCCATCGACTCATAAACCTTCCAAGCATCTTCATATCTAATAAACACAACCAGGAAGGCATCAACAATGAACTCTAATGTTATGCAATACTCCAAGGTATTTGAAATATCTTTCTTACAAGTAGGCTAATGAAAGCTGTATTTGGATACCAAAACAAGCACACAGGAAGTTACATAAGCCGCAAGTTGTTCATAAGTTTCTAATAACAAACTAACCAATAAATATAAAGACAAAACAAGCTAAACATGTAAACAAAAGGAATAACATCTGCTGCAATGGAAAAACCACATTGGTATGAACATATACAATAACACACATATACTATAGCACCATAGCACTGACACCTCAGAAAAAAGATGTGTATGTGTGTCAGTGACCGAAACCAACACAGACACTTCAATTACATTTAATTTATTCGTTTTTTTTAAATTATTACTAGTGTGGAAGTGTGAGCGTTGTGTTTCCGGTATCCGGGCTTGCCAGGAATATAGAAATGATGGAATGTGACTAAATGTGTAGCTACCTGTCATCAGAGAGAAGTCCTGAAATTGCAGCATTATAAACACGAACATTTCTGAATTTCTTGCTAGACGGCAAGTTTCTGAACAAAACCATCAACTTATCACCCATCCTTGCTCTTCCCAACAAAGGGAACAACACAGTAAAAGCCCTTGGTGTAACAAGTGATGGTTCCTGTGACCTCATCCACTGAAAGAAATACAAACAACACGCCACAAGACGTTCTTTCCCAAGTATTTGCAAAACCTCTATACACTCTTTCTCACTGACCCTTTTTTCATACTCTCCCAAAGCTTCCTCTAGAGTCAAATTCTGTGGCAAATTCCTTGCAAGATGGAGAATTTCCCAAACAACACCTTCAGGTAGTGATGATTCCTTCTTTTGAGACCCCATTTCTTGATTGTCTTCAACCAAGAAAGGGATTTCTTCTTCTTCTTCTTCGTCGTCGAATTCTTCTGAAGCAAGGTGCCACGTTGAACGGCGATGGTTCTGAAGGGACAATTTTCCTTCTTGTCCAGGGTTTTGAGATGGAACTGAAGTGCGGGTTTTGAAGAATTTGTAGATTGGATCATTTGGGTCATAGGATTGTTCATTTTCTTCTTTTTTTTCTTCTTCTTCTATGTTTTGGTCTTGTTCGTGTTGTTCGAAATATGGGAGAAAAATGGGGGTAGTTGAAGAGTTAGGGGTTGGAGAAAGGGATAGTGATGAAAGATGGGTTTTGTGTGAGTGAATGGGGAAAGAGGGTTTAGAATGAGTGTTGGGTGAAATTGAAGGTTGAAGATAGAAGAAACAATAAGAAGAAGAAGAAAGAGAGAGTTTATGATTTATGAGAGTGAGAAACATGGTTTGTTAGTTCATCTCATGTTGTGTTGGTTTGGATTTGGAAGGATAAATTTGGGTAAAATAAGGGATTGGTATTATTGACTTGTTTGGAATTCAAGGAAAAAATAATTATTTGGATTTTGTTTGAAAGTGTTAATGTGCTTTTTTTTTTATTATTTTTTTTTTATTTAGGTGTTTTTAACTTTTTTTTTGTTCTCCTATTTTAAAGTCCAGTATTTTAATTCCTAAATTTTATATTGTTTGAGATTTTGTTGGTTCCCTATACTTTAAAGATGAACAAAATATAATACACATGGTATTATGAAGAAAATTAAAAGAGAGATAGAAAAAGAAAAATATACACAAGATGGTTCAACAATTTATTCTCATTATGTCTACTCTACTCTTTAATGATTTTAACTAATGGAAATTATAACATCTTCTGTAACGCCCTAGGCCACTTTTAGGACTACCGACTGACCTCACAAATCAACACGAGTCTTTTCAGCGTATTTTATCCTCACTCACACACTTTTCGAAAAACTTTCTAGAAGGTCACCCATCTAAATATTACTACTGCAAGTCAAACACATTTAACTGTGGAGTTCTTATCTCTTAGGTTATCGAAAAGAAGACGCATCTTGTTGGTATATGTAGTACCAATTAATCCTTGCAAGTCTTCCTTCAATCATGCAGTCTCATACCTGTACGGTCTCAGGATCCCTCTCATTCCGATGTGAATTCGGCGACCACTCCTCGCCCTTTCCAACCTCGGGAGTGTCTTATTATCATGCCTCATGCACTGAAAACCATTCCTCTTCCTCGTTGGCCTCAGGTGTTACATGCCTACCAACTTTCGATTAGTTCGTCCCTGAACCACATTGTAATGGGAGAGGTTTGCTCTAATACCATTTGGAACGTCCCATACTACTTTTAGGATTATCGACTGACCCCACAAACCAACATGAGTCTTTTCAGCGTGTTTTATCCTCACTCGCATGCTTTTCGAGAAACTTTCCAGAAGGTCACCATCTAAATACTACTCCAAGTCAAGCACGCTTAACTGTGGAATTCTTATCTCTTAAGATATAGAAAAGAAAGATGCGTCTTATTGGTATATGTAGTACCAATCAATCCTTATAATCCCTCTTTCAACCATGCAATCTCATACCTGCACAGCCTCAGGATCCCCCTCATTCTGATGTGAATTCGTCGATCACTCCTCGCCCTATTCAGCCTCGGGGGTGTCTTATTATCATGCCCCGTGCACTGGTAACCACTCCCCTCCCTCGTTGGCCTTGGGTGTTACATCTTCCACCGTTTCAAAGTAATAATACAAGTATTTTGGTACAACGGGTTATCATCAAACTGAATACTAACAGCTCAATGCTTTAGCCAACACAGATAAAAAAATGATTTTCCCTTCTATTGGCGAAGATTACTAAACTGCTAATACACAAATAAGATCTTCAATGATCTTAACCCAACACACTTTCTAGACACAATAATCTTGCTCCAAGCTCCAATTCTGCATCAACTTTTACTCGGATCGGATGAAGACTTGTCTGAGTGATTGTTTTAACCAAGAATGATTGAACAACTCCCAACTTTATTCTGCGACAACCTTTACCCAGTTCCAACAAACTCTTCTACGGAGTATCGAAAAACTCTTATCCCGCTTTATAAGCACCATCTAATACTTTGGACAAGAAGAGATCATTTCTCCTGATACACAAAAAAAATTCACAAAAAAATAATTGATTCCCTAATATACCTTTATTCTACCTCTCTTTAAAATTGAGCACCACAACAATGTTTCTTGGTATAAGGTTGAAAATGATTAATAGTATCTAAAGGATCTCACATAACAGGACTATAAACTCTCATAACATCAATATTCTATGAATTTTTTCACAAAGTTGAATCAAGGAGATAATGTGTGTGAATGAAGAAACTCTCATGGCTTCTCTCAAGATTCTTGACAAAAGGAATATTTGGTTCTCGGTGAATATCTTTATCACTCTTAACTAACCATCAATAATGATTATTGAAAAATGATTATCTCTCATAAAATGATTTTTAGAAGAGTCACTAACTGGTTAAATAAGTGTGCGAGGTTTGGCCCAAAAAGATGAAAGAAAGACAATAAGATTTGAGTCAAATCACGAGGTTATGATTTGAATAAAAGAAATAAAGATTTGAATTAAAGGTAGTAAAGTGAAGAATTTTTTATTTTAATTTGACTCATGTTTTGTGTCTATGATTTGAGTCACACTAAAACATGATTCGAATCATAATTGATTTTAAAGAAAATTTTGATTCACATGATTCAAATTAAATACCATGTGATTTGAGTCTATAAGTACTATGATTTGAATTACACACAATTGTGATTCGAATAAAGGTGGCATAACCAAATTCTAAACTTCCAGGGAAGTTTAATTCGAATCATAGCATTGAAGTTGCATATCTAAATGGGGAGAATATTGCATGTCCCTAACACATTCAGGGGAGCACCCCGAATACGATTATTTTGTTGCTTGTCTTATCACTTTCATTTATAATTGTTTGTTGAGTCTCCTTCATGATTGCACATCTCTGAGTCAAGTTTGAATCGATTCATTTATTCATTTTAGCATGCATAAATCAATAATTATATTAGAGCTTGATCATGATGCTTTTAGCCAATTGCATGAGTCAGTGGAATAAGAACCATATATATTATTGATTCTATTAGAATAAAAAATAGTTGGGTTAAATGCCTTCTACCCCCTTGCAATAGTAGTGATATTTGATTTATCCCCCTTTAAAAAAAAATATTTTCGCCCCTCAACAAACATAGATTCCATAACCAAAAACCTTTTAGCCCAAGATTCCATTTGAAATGCAGACGTGGTCAGGATCTGTTTGCTGACTGGGTCATGTATGCCATCGTGACATTAGAAAATGGCCGACTGGGCTTATTAAAACCCACATAGAATTTTATTTTATTTTATTTTATTTATTTTTAATTTTTAATTTTATTAATTTTTTAAAACTATTTTTATTAACTTTTTTTTTTAATTTACATTTATTTAAATTTTTTTATTAATATTTTTAGAAATAATTTTTTTAAATTATCAAAATATTTTATTTGGGCCAAAGCCCATTTAGGTTTCAATAGCAATCCACTTACTCTCACATTGTTTTCAATTCATAATTCCATAAGTTTGATTGGTATATAAACACTAATGGTGTTTTTATACCAACCGATATGGGACTATTAATGAAGCAACACAATACTGCCATCTATTCAATATTGTCTCAATACTTCCATCTCATGCCTCTCTAATTTCATCCCTTATAACAAAAGAAATATGTTAGGAACAAATCAAAAGAACGGAATCTCTTGCTGCAAGAGCAAGTATATCGGCGCAAGACACAACGTCAGGACATACTTGTTCAATTTCCTCCTTAATCATGTCAATTATGTCAAAACCTTTCAATGTCTGATTTGGAATAGCTTGCTTCTTATAAGAAATGTTTCCATTACCACTGTCCTCCAATAGCAATGAAGCATCACACTCCTAATTCAACAACACACAAAGTAATTAGAACAGAAAATAAAAACCATGATCAAAGTAACAAGAAGTTTAACTAAATATAGCATACATAAGTATTTCATAGAGCCTATAAAATTGGAGTGAATAACATTAACAGAAGATGCTTAACAATTGGAGGAGAAATATCAAAATCCCAAAGGAACATATAAATAATAAGTAAGGGCCTGTTTAAGACAATAGGAGAATGCATGTTTTTTTGTTTGAAATATTTTACAAGAATAAGCAAGAAGCTGAGAGTGTAGTTGTTGTATTGTTGCAGATGTATGACTAAAGTATGGAAGAAATGCTTTATGAAAAAATTGAGTGCAAACAAATTTTGGTCGTTATGAAGGTGCTGCGATTATTGGTAGATGACGTCATATCCAGAATCAAAGAAGACAAAGGTTTTACATGTAGTTAGTGAAGCCATGAACATCATCGTCACGTCGCCACTGCCGCAGTTGATACAATGCCTTCACTTTATGATCAAAGATGAAGACGGAAAAAGAAAAGCGTTAATATTGTGGCTTGGCCTGGACAAAAGAGGAACTTTGATTTGTTAGATAGAAAAACTTTAATTTTTTTGTGTTACTGAGAGTGGAGTAGTGCTGGTGTAGAAGAGGCGTAAGAAAGGAGGAACTAGTGTGGTAGTGTACTGAAGGTTTTTAGTCCCACATCATTTGGCATAGAAACAAAATGAATGTTTATAAGCCAATTAAACATATATATATATATATATATATATATATATATATATATATATATATAACAATACAAAAATTAAATTAAAAAATAAAGTTAATCCACATGGATATTAATCTGTGTTTTATAAGGGGGAAATCACAAAAAATTATTAAAGGGGGGTAAACCAAAATACACCTATATGGCTGGGGATATAAGACATTTAACCCAAAATAGTTTGTACTATATCCATTGGGTTTTGATGATAATAAAGTATTTAAAGAACAATTGGGTATACTAAAATTCTAGCACTTGCAATGCACATGTTAAGACTGATATCTCAACATAAAACACAATGTCAGGACAAATGTTATGGCATTTGTTGACAATAAACCACAGATTGTGTAGAAATATAAATTACAGAAAATTGAATAACACAATCAATTGTTAACTCAGTTCGGTGCAATGTCACCTACTTTGGGGTCTACCAAGCCAAGAAGGAAATCCACTATGATAATATTAGTTCAGAGCCTAAACAATCCTAGTTTACAATTTATCTCCTAATCACTACTGTTAATTCTCTTTTTTTTTGTGGTTGGCATTATGTTTGGTAAAACTAACTTAGTAGAAACATGTTGAATGAATATGTCATATCTACTGAAGCAACATGTCGTATGTGATGTCATATGCAAGTTCTTTTGATATCGTGATTTTGTACAACTGGGTTGTTAGATATTTTAGTTGTTACATGTGCGGAATATTATGGAAATATTATGATATTCCCTGTGGCATGCAAGTTGAAGATTGATAAAGATTCCAACTGAATTTAAGGAATATTATTAGTTTCTAAATTAGGAGAAAATTTAGGAAACTAATGATTGAAGCCCTAATGTGTGCATAAGATTCTGCTGAGTTTTAGCAGCTGATTTGCTGCGTTTGAAAAGCCCAATCCAATCCAGAGGATAGCTTTAAACATAATGTCACTAACCTAGTTTGGATGTGGAACATACTTTGTATTTTTATTAGGATTTGTGTGCTTATTGTGAGCCTCTAGATTGCCATATTGATGAAATGGTAGGACTATACTTTTGAGTTGTAAGTTTTGTCAATCATTCTAAAGCTTTGAAGCCGTGAATGATTGTGTGTCTTTGAAGTGTGACTTCAATGTTTGTTCTAAGTGTTTAGAATTGGTAGATCACTGCGTCTATGATTGGAAGGGATTTGAGAAGGGTCTCATACCTAGGTGAGTCTTAGGTAGAAGTTAAGAACGGGTAACTATTAAGTGTGTAGATTATAAACTAGGTGAAAGTTTGTTGTGGGTCTACGAATTGATACTATCAAGTTAACTTGGTCCCTGGCTTGGTAGTCTCCAGAGTAGGTGTGTCGATTCACTGAATTGGGTTAACAATTCCTGGTGTTTTTTATTTTTCTGTAATGTGTTTATCGTTCATATTATTCATTGTGTGCATGTTCAGTAAAATGTGTCTCAATATCTTTTAGGACATCTTTAATTTGAATACTGGATTTCAATTAGCAATAGAGAAAGCATCCTACTCTGACTCTGGGTGAGATTCAGGGAAGTTACCTTCGGGTACAATGAAAAAGGAAGGAGGATTTGGGAATAGACCACTGTTGTACCCCAAAATTTTCCCTCTCATTTTACTCAATACATGCCCATAGAGATCCTCAATTTGCTCAAGGTTTCCCAAGAGTTGACCAGACAAACTCCCTCCTAAGGCAATATACCTCAGACTAGGGTTTCCATTTTCATCAAGATGGGTGAACTCCAAAGACTTCATATGCTCTACATGGTCCTAATATGTTCTCAAGACCCTCCATGTCAAATTTCAAGCCTTGCACAAGAAGTTTGCTCAGTCAACTGCCCATATGCTTGAGAATCGACGGTACTAGGTCAAAAGTCAATTGTGGCCCCACGTATAGTCACATTTCAATATTTTTGGTCAACATAAACATTTTGAAGTTATATCCATTATTTTATCAAGGATTGATCATGATTCCTCAAGGAATGCCCCAAATCAACAAAACCCAAAAGTTGTTAAATTAGGGTTTCTCAGGAGAAGTCAACCAAACTTTGACAAAGCATAACTTCCTCATACTTTATCAAAATTTTTCCATCCAAGGATAATTTTGAAGAGGATGCAATCCATACAATTCATCTTCAGCCCTCAAGTTTAAAATGTGCACTCACAAAAAGATATGAATTTCCACATTATAGGTCCTTTTGAAAAGTCAACAAAAACACTTTGTGGATCAAAGCTCCTTACATGAACATGAAAGAATCAATTGAGATGATACCAAAAGGGTTGCTTAGGAGACATCCTAAGCTTTCTAAAAAGTCCAAGAAAACTTATCTAGGGTTAAAATTGGAAGAGATATGCCTTGTCAAAGTTGACCTTTTTTTGCAAAATTGCCAAAAGTCAAATGTGCTCCAAAATGCATTTTTTACCAAATGGGCCTAACTTTTTATGCTTGCACCTTACTCATGACATGTTCCACGACCCAAATGTTCACTCACATGTTATTTGCTCCATTATTTATTTTATTTTGATTTTTTATTTATTAAAAATTGAATTAAATCAAATAATTGGTAAATAATAACAAAGATTTATTTTGATTGGAATTTTGGACAGAATCACGAGCTCATTATGCTGGCATATCAGAATCAAATCATATCAAAGCTAATTAGCACAAGAATGGCATGATTAGGCCAAATTTGGAAGGATATCATACCACATGAAAACCAAATCAAATCTCCATAAATTTCAAGATACAAGTTGGTTTTTACAACCCTAATTCACTCTACAAATACATAACGCAGCCAAGGCAGGAAAACAAGGGTTGAGGTCGTGAAAGTCATCAAGCAAACTCAAGTTTTTGAAGAAAAAGTGTAAATCAGATCTTCAATTTCAGACCAGTTCAAGGTGTGCTGAAGGTCAAATCGTGTTCCTGGGCGATCGTTGAAGCAATAACAAGCATCCTCAAGGCCTGGAACATCAAGAAACGAGCGCTAGCTATAACATGGTTCATTCATAATTTTGAATTTGATTTTCACAATTCATGTATGATCATTGAGTTATGAGCATATATTCGTGTTTATATCGCCTTTTAGAACGTTTTTACATACTTAATTGCATGTTTTGGTGCGTGTTGGATGAGACACCATTGCTAGGGTTTACAAGGTTGCTTTAGGGCTTTCAATGTAGGAAAAATTGGATCTCAAGATGGATACCATCATGATCAGAGGATCGAATCCAATTGATTCATGACCTTGAATCTGATTTATATTGCCTAGACAGGATATTTGAGAATTGCAGGTTTTTAGCTATGGCTGATTGTCCGTGGGTAAAAGCTCTGAACCTAAGACGATAGTTCCCTGGAGGAGACGAGTGCATGTCACGACTTGAGTGGATGGTTTAAACTTCGCGCACGTTTGGTTATAGTCACTGACCAATTCACAATATATTGTTTTTATGTGTTTATATTAACAAATAACTTGGCAGCGCAGTTGGCAAAGGAGGAAACCTATGAGGTGCACGTCTTGGGTTCAACCCCAGGCGTGTTACTTTTGCATTTTCTTGATGTTTTCTACAGGTTCCAATTCACCATGTCCAACGAAGTCCACCGTGAGACCTCAGATCTAACCCTCAAGATCTCATCATATCCAATCTAACGTCTCACACATGCAGTCATACCATAGATCATCAGGGGACCAACTCACTGGATCAGCGTAAGGCTTTGGGCTTAGCACATCTTGGGCTCAACAAAATCAGCAATACACCCCCATTCAGCTTTCATCACAAGCCCAATCTAATTTTTTATTTATTTTATTTATTTTGTTTTATTTAGTTATTTACTTTCACAAATTAATTAATTTTTTTTAACTACAAAAAAACCATAAAATCACAAAAACACCCAAAAATCATTTTTTCATAAAATAGTTATTTTATTTAATTAATTATTTTAGTTTAAATTAGGTTAATTTAATTCCTTTTCATAATTAAACTAATTAGAAATTAGGATTGTAAATAATTAATTTTTCTCCAAAAAAAATAACCAAATTATTTTTTTAATTAGGTTTTAGGTCTCTTAATTAATTCTTCGCGTTTAATTCGTCGCGCATATTTTAATTACCGTTTTGATTATTATTTATGTAACTGTTTCGAGGTTGTAATAGATTTTAATTAGGGTTTTAATTTCGCATTTTATTTTCAGTTAAATAATTCTGTATCTGCGAAAGCCATGTAATAGTTAGGATTTCTATTTCCGCACTTTAAATTTCCGCAATTATTAACTATTAGATGTATGCTAATAGGATTGTATGGCAAGAATATTTGAAAATTAAAATGGTAGATAACCTAAATGTGCAAAGACAAATTAACAGAAAAAAGCTCACTCGTACATGCTCACTCCTAGGGTTTACTCCACTTCAGTTGCCTTCGGTTAAGCGGTCATAAAGTATAGGGTTTGTTAGTGGTCGTCCTCTAGCCCCGAAAGATCTCAAATGACCCATTGGGATGTTGCCTCGGAAACAAATATTTAAGGCTTTAGGATGATTACTAACACCTCCTAACATTGCTTTTGTGGCCGTATCTGTCCCTTCGAACGTCCCTTAAAACTCCAACGACGGTGCTACATATTCCTTAATAATGGGATAACGCTGCTAAAGGAAAACGAATAGTCTTTTTCGAGTAGGTAGATTAACTTTTAAGTACTTGCTCAAACAAACAAAACTTTTCACACAAATACCTTTCAAAACAATTTTCAAAACAACTTCGTCACATCCTTGAGGACTGATACAAGGGTTATCAGGAAGTAAACTTTTTTCAAAACATGCACACACAAGCAATTTTCAAAATAAGCAAGTACCTAAGAGCCCATGGCAAACCATGGATAGAAAGGGTGCTAACACCTTCCCTTTCTATAATCTACCCCCCGTACTCAGAAATATTATCGAAAAAGGTTTTTTCTGTTCTTTTTCCTTTTCCTGATTGGATAAAATAAAAGTCGATGGCGACTCTTGCTTACCGTAACATTTGCGAACAAAAAACGCAAACCAGTATTAACAGTCGGTTCTGCCACCGTATCACAGAACTGTCGACTCTGTTGGGGAAATGAATAAAAGTGGGGTTACCTTAAGAGTTAGTTCATTTTAAAATTGTTTTAATTGCTTGCTTTGTATGCTTTATTCTTAAAAGGGGTTGCTTGGGTTACTATAGATCCTACACCCGGATCTGGGGGCATTTATTAGGTAAACAACAATAGATCGTGGAGATTGTACATCGTAGACCGATATGGTTTAAGCGATGGCTGTGTTGGTGTGGCACTTTAATTGGTACCGGTATCCTTCATGGGGAAACGAGGAGAATACGGGGCTTCCGCGTGGTGTCGTGAAGCACTAACGGACCTTAGAACCTTAGTTGAACAAACTTGGCCATTAGAAAGTAGTGAGATAGTTGGCCTCGGTGTAGAGATGAGGATTGGTTGATACTCGATGCTACACTCATTGGGATCAGACTTTCGGGATATTTCGGCCGCAAGAAAAGATTGCTTGAGCTGAGACAATGCCCGATAAAGGATGGTCAGTGATATTGAGATCCCTTAGAACCCGGTTACTTTTTAAAGACAAGTTTGAAACCAACTAAGCTTCAAGAGGGTATGACCTTTAACCTCATGCATGCCTTAAACCTAAGTATTTGGTGTGATTTATCTATGTTTGCTGTACATGTGGTTTATCATGACATCATGCATCATAACATAACATCCATTCTTATTGTACTAACCATTTCAAAGACCAGGGGAATTTATCTTTGTTCTATTTTGCATATCATGGCTTCCATTCATAGAAACACATCCGAATCAGCTTTGTGAAGATACCTTCTCAACTCAAAGAGCTAGTATCAAGGGTTTCCAAAACTTTTGCGTTCACTAAGAGACATGGTCAACTTCTTAACCTGGTTACTTTAAACTTTGATGAAAAGATGTTGAGTGTACTCTTTTAGTTCTTTGATTCCAAGCACCACTGCTTCACCTTTCCAGATTATCAGTTGGTTCCTACCATGGAAGAATTCTCTCAGCTATTGGATATACCCATTCTTGAACAATTGCCCTTCATAGGTCTGGAAGAAGTTCCTAAGTCAGAAGTCATTGCCTCAGCCTTGCATCTGAAACGGGCCGACGTGGTATCCAATTGGGAAACAAGAAGCGGAGTCAAGGGTTTTCTAGCCAAGTTTCTGATAGACAAGGCCCAGCTGTTTTGGGATGATATGGATTTTCAGGCTTTTGAGGAGGTCTTGGCTCTTCTAATCTATGGGTTAGTTATATTCCCTAATCCAGACTCATTCATAGATGTGAATTCTATCAAGATCTTTCTCTCTCGCAACCTTGTGCCTACCTTGCTCGGAGATATTTTGCACACTCTCCATACTCGTACCATGAAGAGAAGAGGGGTTCTTATGTGTTGCATGCCATTACTGTCGAGGTGGTTTATTTCTCACCTCCCTAAGTTTGTACTGAAGAATGAAGAAGGTTTGGGTTGGTCACAAAGGATAATGTCACTCGCTCATATGGATATTCTCTGGTGTTCGCGAGCTATGGAAAACACTTCTATTATTGACCGCTGCGGGGAGTACCCTAATGTCCCTTTACTTGGCATCAGAGGGGGTATAACCTATAATCCTTGTTTAGCTCTGTGAAAATTTGGTTACGCTCGAAGAGATGGTCCCCACGAGTTACTTATTGAGGGTATTGTATTCAACTATGAGGATAACGTTCACGAGTATCTTCGGAGGTTCATACGAGCTTGGGGCATGGTAAACCGATCTGGTGCCAAGGCTTTGGGGCCAAAGGCTTCCATTCCTATGGAACCTTACCGCCAATGGGTACGAGCTCACGCCTAGAAGCTTATGATGCCCTATGTGGCTGTTTTACCAGTGATTATGGAACCCACTACTGAAGGGGGTATTCCTTACACGGTTCTCTATCCTTATATGCCCACTGATCTTGGAGAATTATAGAGGTTTTGGATTCAGTTGAAGAAGGAGCGGGATACTTACAAGGATTAGTTCCATGCTCAAGAGAGGAAGGTTTTAGAGCTCACAAAGCAGCTCCATGAGGAAAAAGGACTCAATGTCTATCTCGGCACAAAGAGGAAGCATCCATGGGAATTTTGATTTCTTTTCTAGTTTTAGATTTGTTTTAATTGTAACGCCAAAAAGGCATTTAAACTTTGAATTCAACTAATAAAATCTTTGTTTTATTTTGGTTTGCAAATTTAAATTTCCCAAAGTCTTTGAAATCATTGCATGCGCATCCCATTCATAGCATTGCATGTACATGTACCATTACATGTTTCTCATCTTCTTCACTATTTATTTCAGCAGAAATGTCTTCCGAACAAAGCATCAAGGACCTTTAGGCATAAAACGCCCAGTTCCAACAAATGTTCATAAGTCTGGCAAAAGGACAGAAGGATCTGAAAGCCCTCATCCTGAAAGAGAAAAATAAAAAGAAAAAGGTTGCCGGTATTCTGAATATGGGCAGAAGGTTTAGAGAGTGGTTGAAGTGACAAGTCGATCTGACCTCTTCATCCAAGGACGGGGAGAATCAAGAAGAAGAGACAGGGGAGAAGGACCCCAGTCCTGCAGTTTCTGACAATGATATCGACTACAATGATGAGCAGTATTCTCCTGCTGGGGATGGATACAAGCAGTTGGAAGATCGTTTGAGTTCCATGGAAGTTTAAAGGATACTTGGGATGGATTTCGAAGAATTGGGATTGGTGTCGGAAGTGGTCATCCCGCAGAAGTTCAAAGCTCCAATTTTTGCTAAGTATGATGGGGTGTCCTTCCCAAAAATCCATCTCCGCTCTTATGTTAGAAAGATCCAGCCCCACACCGCTGATAGAAATTTGTGGGTTCATTTCTTTCAAGATAGTATGTCAGGGACTCAGCTTGAATGGTTCTACCAACTGGTGGGAGCCAACTTCTGAAACTGGGAAGATTTGGCTGCTGCGTTCTATAAGCAGTATCAATACAACGCCGACCTTGCTCCTACTCGTACTCAACCCCAGAGTATGTCCATGGGTGAAAGTGAAGGATTTAAAGACTATGCACAGAAATGGAGAGATTTGTCTGGAAGAGTTCAATCCCCATTGTCTGATAGGGAGTTGGTTGATATGTTTCTGGGGACGCTATCTGGTCCATTCTTTAATCATTTGATCGGCAGCTTGTCAGCTGGTTTCATCGAGCTGATTCTAATTGGAGAAATAGTAGAAGCTGGGATTCGAAGCGGCAAGATACAGAAGGATGCCTCTTCGAGCTCAGTAAAGAAGCCTTTTGTTGGTAAGAAGGAAGCCAGTGCCATCTATAGCTTGATGGGCCAAAACAGGGCTGAACATCGTCAGACAGTAAGTGCCGTAATGATACCTAGGCCTGCAGTTGCTCCACAATGCAACAATCAACAAAGGGTGGAAAGACCATAACGACAGTTTACCCGAATCAATATGACATTGGCTGAAGTGCTACCTCATCTGCTGAGATCCAACTTAGCAACCTTGAAAGAGGCTCCCAAGAATCCAAATACCACATCTCCCCGATATAATCCAAATGCTCGGTGTTCCTATCATTCTGAGAGTCCTGGTCACGATACCAATGATAGTTCGGCTCTAAGAAATAAGGTACAAGATCTGATTGAAGCCAAGGAAATTGAGTTCGATGCTCCGGAGAAGCCCAATGTCATAACTGCTCCCATGCCTAAGTACGGTCGTGGAGTAAACACTGTTGATACCGACTTGTTTGTGACCTTGGTGAATGAAGTTTCTACTCCTCTCATGACGGTGAAGAAGAATTTGCTGTTGGCCGGTTTATTTCCGGGTTGTGGTGAAGGTTGCCACATGTGTTCATTTCTACCTTCTGGTTGCCATTTGCTGAAGTCAGGTGTTCAACGCCTGATGGACAGCAAATAAATTTTGTTCGAGAAAACTTTGATTTCTGTTGTTCCATCTGAAGACATTTCCATTATAACCATTTCCTCCAATCCTTCCAAGGTCTCCTCGAGAAGACCTGTTAGGATTACATATGCTCCAAGAATCGCTCCGCTAATAATTACTATTCCTGGTCCTGTACTGTATGTCTCGGACAAAGTTGTCCCCTGACATTATGGTGCTGATGTGTACTATCATGGCATCAAACAAGATTTGAAAAATGAAGAGGCTGATCCTGATGTTGGTAACATTGTTGGGACCAACAAAGTTACCCGAAGTGGAAGGGTCTTCTCTCCTGAGATTTCCCCCGAGACTGTCAACAAGCCTATTGTCATTCCATATGTTGTTCCTGCTGGTACATCAATTACTAATCCTGTTCTTACTCCAGTTATTACCCCTGTCGGTGAATCATCTGATACCCACGACAAAGAAGTTATAGGTGAGCCTGCCCGGACGGAGGCGCCTAGGAAAATTATTGTGGAAGTCTCTAAGCAAGAGATAGAGGAAAAATTGAAAATAATTAAGAAGAGCGACTACAATATGGTCGAGCAGCTGGGGCATACCCCATCAAAGATATCCATGTTGTTTCTGCTGTTGTGTTCCGAAGCCCATGCGAAGGCTTTGATTGCATTCCTCAAAACTGTGCATGTGCGGCAAGATACTTCAGCTGATCAATTTAAAGATTGTGTGGCCAGCCTGATTGCTGATAAGGGGTTGGGCTTTTTAGATGCAGACTTGACACCGAAGGGAAGGAAGCATAATGATGCTCTGCATGTCTCAATTGAATGCAGGGGCACCACTATGGCTCATGTGTTGGTAGATAATGGGTCTTTGCTGAATGTTCTGCCGAAGAAGGCATTGGTCCAGTTGGATTGCAAGGGTTTGACTTTAAAGCCTAGTAACATTATGGTAAGGGCTTTTGATGGGTCGAAGAGAATGGTGCAAGGAGAGGTGGACATCCCTGTCAAAGTGGGTTCTCAGACTTTTGGGTCCACCTTCTATATGATGGACATCAGGCCGTCGTATTCTTATTTGTTGGGTCGTCCTTGGATCCATGAGGTTGGGGCAGTTACTTCCACACTCCACCAAATGCTGAAGTATCCAGTAAAAGGGAAGATTGTCACTGTGCGGGGTGAAGAGGAGTATATGGTGAGCCACCTCAATTCCTTCCGCTACATAGAGATGGACGGGGAATTCATAGAAACTCCTTGTCAGAACTTCGAATAGGTCCCTCAGATCTTGGCATCGAATGAAACTACTACCAGCAGAAAACCTCCTCTAAAGACGACTTCCCTCAAGGACGCCAGGGCTGTGGTTGAAGAAGGTGGGTGTGCCAATTGGGGCCAGCTCCCTGATTTCACTCACAAAACTGACAAATTTCGTTTGGGCTTTACTACAGGGGCTCAAAGGGTTGTTCGACGCGCTCGGGCTGGAGGACCTCCCCTACGCATCAACAATTGTGGGGTTAATGCCATTGAAGACAACGAGGAAGAGTCAGACATCGACAGTTGGATCTACCTAACTACCAACGGTGGACCGAGTAACTGGACAACTAGGGACTTTATACCAGTTTCTTTTATTCTTCAGTAACTGTCTTACTTGTTTTGAGATTTGTAATAAAAAATTTAAAACTTTATGGCCTTGTGCCTTGCCCGAGGCACATTGGTTTTTCTTGTGAGGGCTTTTATTTGTCATTTCATATATCATTAATAAAGCATTGGACGTTTCTTGCATATAAATTTTATGCTCTCTGTTTTTCTTTTCTGTCTTCACTTTATCAAAACATCTATTCTCTTACACACACTCACGTATCATAATGCAGATCCATATCCACTCTGGATCCCATTGATAACAGCTCTGCTATTGCCAGTTATGACTTCAAAAATCTGATCAATCGAGCCGAAGATGAAGGTGAGGATGATTGTGAGGTGCCTGGAGAACTTACTAGACTATTACAACAGGAAGAAAGGGCCATACAACCCCATGAAGAGCCAGTTGAGACAGTGAACTTGGGTACTGAGGAAGACAAAAAAGAGGTTAAAATAGGTGCAAATCTGGAGCTTAGCGTCAAACAGAGGTTGATACAGATGTTGCACGACTATGTTGAGATCTTCGTCTGGTCCTATGAAAACATGCCTGGTTTGGACACTAATATTGTGGTACACCACCTGCTGAATAAAGAAGACCATCCTCCGGTTAAACAGAAGGTCCTCCGTATGCGTCCCGAAATGTCAGAGAAGATCAATGTAGAGGTCATGAAGCAGTTCAACGCAGGATTCTTAGCTGTCACTTCCTATCCACAGTGGGTTGCCAATGTATTTCCAGTACCTAAGAAGGACGGTAAGGTACGAATGTGTGTAGATTACAGAGACTTGAACAGGGCAAGCCCCAAGGATGACTTCCCCCTTCCTCACATTGACGTTCTGGTTGACAACACCGTGCAACACAAAATCTTCTCCTTCATGGATGGTTTCTCTGGCTACAACTAGATTAAGATGGTTCCTGAAGACATGGAAAAGACAAACTTCGTTACACAATGGGGCACCTTTTGCTACAAGGTGATACCTTTTGGGTTGAAGAATGTTGGGGCAACTTATCAGCGCGCCATGGTCGCTTTGTTCCACGATGTGATTCACCACGAGATCGAAGTTTATGTTGATGACATGATAGCCAGGTCTCAAATGGAGGAAGAGCACCTTGATCATCTACAAAAGTTGTTCTACAGGTTAAAGATATACAAGCTAAGGTTGAATCCGAACAAGTGCACCTTCGGGGTAAGGTCTGGTAAACTTCTGGGTTTCACTGTCAATGATAAAGGCATCCAAGTAGATCCTGCAAAGGTAAAAGCTATACAAGAAATGCCAACTCCCCGTACAGAGAAGGAGGTTAGAGGTTTCTTGGGACGCCTGAATTATATCACCAGATTCATTTCACATCTGACTGCTACTTGCGAGCCAATCTTCAAGCTTCTGAAGAAAGATCAAGTGGTAAAATGGAATGATGAATGCCAGACGACTTTCGAAAGAATCAAGGAATACCTTCAAGAACCACCAATTCTGATGCCTCCAGTTGAAGGAAGACCTTTGATATTGTACTTGACAGTGCTAGACAATTCAATGGGGTGTGTGCGGGGGCAGCATGACGAGTCTGGTCAAAAAGAGCACGTAATATACTACCTTAACAAAAAGTTTACCGACTGTGAGACACGATACTCATTGCTCAAGAAAACTTGCTTCCCTTTGGCATGGGCTGCTCGCCGACTGAGATAGTATATGCTGACTCACACTACTTCGTTGATATCGAAGATGGATCCTATCAAGTACATTTTCGAGAAGCCCACTCTCTCTCAGGAAGGATAGCAAGGTGGAAAACGATCTCAATTGAGTACGACATATAATATACAACCCAAAAAGCAATAAAGGGGAGTGTATTGGCCGATCATTTGGCTCATCAGGCCGTGGACGATTACCAGTCCATGAATTTTGAGTTCTCGGATGAGAATATCATATTGGTGACTGACTACGAAGAACCTGGACCGAATGAAGGACCTGGGGAGGGATCCCGATGGTCTATGTATTTTTATGGAGCCTTAAACGCACTGGGTAACGACATTGACGTTTTAATCATATCTCCCGAGGGCTGTCATACTCCGTTCACTGCCCGATTATGTTTCAACTGCACCAACAACATGGCGGAGTATGAAGCATGTATTACGGGTCTTCGAGCTGCTATCGACCTAAGGATCAAGTTCTTGAGTGTATTCGGGGATTCTGCTTTGGTGATTAGTCAGTTCAAAGGCGAGTGGGATATGAAGCACCCGAATCTCATCCCATACAAAGAGTACGTACTGACATTGCTCCCACACTTTGAGGAGGTAACCTTTGAACATTCCCACGAGAGGAGAACCATTTAGCGGACGCGCTAGCTACCATGTCTTATATGTTCAAGGTTAGGTGGGACAATGAAGCTCCCCAAATCACCATTGAGAGGTTGTATGATATGGTGGGAGAACTGACTTGAGGTTTTTGCGTTTTATCGCAAATGTTACGATTAGCAAGAGTCACCACCGACTTTTATTTTATCCAAAAGGAAAGGTGAAAAAGCACAGGAAAGACCTTTGAGATTATTTCTTGAGTTCGGGGGATAGATTATGAAAAGGGAAGGTATTAGCACCCTTTTCATCCATGGTTTTCCACGGGCTCTTAGTTACTTGCTAGATCACTTGCTTTTGTTTGAAATTATGCTTTGTGTGGTTTTTGAAAGTATTTTGTAAAGAGGCCATTGTTTAGGAAATCTTTGTAATGATTCTCGTTAGTAAGAATGTATACAAAGATGTTTGATCTTTTGAAAATGTTTTCAATGTTTGTAAGATGTTTGAAAGTGTGTAGGTGTTTGTTTTAAAAATAGCAAGGATATTGGTTTTGAAATGGAGCAAGTAACTAAAAGTAATCTACCTACTCAAATGTCTTTCTTGTTCATCTTCTTTTCCTTTTATATTGTTGTCTTACCATTGATTTGGTAAGCAACCCTATCTTTGGATGTAAACGGGATGGGCGTAGGTCATCGTATAGCCATGATTAGCAATTTTGTGAAGTATCTTAGCATATTTTGAGGGACTAAGATCATTTTTGTAAGGCAACTTTGAATAGCGTCATCGAGGGACTATGATCTTGTATTTGTTTGTTTTTGCTAAGACACTTTACATGCGTAATATGGCCATTTTGTATAAGGCATCCAAGTGGGATAACCCTAGGGGTGTTTTGTGTGCAAGTGTGTCATTTTCATGCTTGATTTTGTCTTGGATTAGGGTTTTCTATTTGATTGGTTTTATCTTGCTATACAAACCCTAATTATTAGCATGTTGTATAAAAGCGATAAATTGTGAAATTTAAAGATTACTACGCTATTACAACACTTTGTGGAAGGGGGGTATACAATTGATGAATGGGGATTGCAATAATATAAACCTAATTAATCTATTACAACCAAATTGAATTTATACAAATATTGGAATAAATAATGTACAAGATAAATTAAATATGCAAGGATATGTAAATGCAAAAGAAGATTTTGTTTTGTTTTTTATGTGAAAAAGAAAAAAAACAAAATTAACCTAAGCCTAATAAATAAATCAAGATTAAACTTAAATTAATTAAGAAAGGAAATTATTTTTCAGAAAAGATTTTGATTAAACCCTAATCCTAATTTATTAAAAGGAAATAAATTTCTTTAAGAAAAGTAAGTATTTTTGTATTTTTGTCTTGAAAAATAATATATGGTATTTATGAGGTATTTTGGTCTTTTTATATGTTAAAATAAATATTTAATAGTTGTGAAGAAAAATAAATATTTAACCTAATTCTAATTTAATTTACAAGTTATTTAACAAAAATAGATAATATATAACTAAATAAAAATATTTTTTATGAGAAAATAAAATAAAACAAAATATAATATTTATCATTTTTATATTTTTTATGATTTTTTATTATTAAGAAAATATATTTGATAAAATAAAATGAAAACAAAATAAGTAAATAAAATATTTGGGCCAGGGGTGCTGAAGGCAAATGGGGGGTAAAATGTTAGCAAAAACAAAAAAAAAACCCAAGATCCAAAAAAGGCCCATGCCGCAAGAGGACAAAAAATGAAGCAAAATGTGAGAAAAAATGCAAAAGGCAGGCGCCAAGGCTCGAACCCACGACCTATGGCATTTTTGCGCGCTGCCTTACCACTGGGGTGGCTGTACATCCGTTAGTCTAAATGAAAACACAAATACATAACACAAAACATTGCCTTGCCCTGTACTTCATCTCCAACCTCTAGCCAGCCGGACCCCCTGTAACTTTTTCATTTCTCAACAAAAATGGAAAGTGATAACATGAACATTATAACATTTTACTTCACGATTCTAACGATGTGCATAACTAAAACTATAAGTCCAAGATCAGAGAGAATTTTGTTGGCCCTAATTCTTAACCTAATTTTTTCAGAAACTTCAAACTTAAAATTCTCTAAACTCAAGCCAAATAAATGCAAGCTATGGATATGTACAGCTTAGCAATGATGTCTACATTTTATATTCACAAATGGAAAGCTAATTATGCCTGTATTAAGAGTTATAAAAACAGAAAACTCACCTTGAAAATGGAAATCGTGTTTTGAAAATGAGCTTGCTTTAGGATACTGTGATGATCAGGTTAGCTTCCTTGAACCTCTAGAAAGCTAATGCAATGCTTAACTTGTCTTGAGGGTGGCTGGAATGGTCTAGAGAAGTCCACCTATGTTGCTCTATTTTAGAACTTCAACAATGGGAAAGATGGAGTTACAGTGATGTTTCAGGGTGTGGGATGGTTTACTTGTAAGGTAAGGAAGCTTGGTAAAGCAAAAGGCCTGAAAACGCACGAGTGAAATGGAAGATTCAGTTCACAAGTCAGAAATGGCAAGTTTGGAGGCTTGGTATGCAACTTCTGATTCTAGGGTGTTTCAAGGCTTGGGAATCCGTGGTTTTAGTTGCAAAATGATGGCTTTATATAGAGCAAAAGGTTGGAGGACTTGTGCTTGCTCAGAAGTACAAGATCACATGTCTTGCTACATTTCTTCTTTTTGAAGCAAGTGTGAGAAGTGACTTCTTAAGGCATGATTCTGATCTTGTAGGGTGGCTTGAAGCTTTAAACATGTTTTGTTCAGGTTTAGAGGCTTGATTTGTGCAGAAAGAACAAGTCCAAGGCTCAAGAAATCGAAAAATGCAAAAAG
Organism: Vicia faba; assembly: GCA_948472305.1. Taxonomy (NCBI): domain Eukaryota; kingdom Viridiplantae; phylum Streptophyta; class Magnoliopsida; order Fabales; family Fabaceae; genus Vicia; species Vicia faba. The sequence goes on along the minus strand of OX451736.1, from coordinate 859,091,131 downwards.
CATGCTTTTCCAAAATGGCAATGTTGCCTTTCTTCCAAAAATGGATATTTTCTTGTACAATGCATTGAATGCCAGGATTTAGGGCATGGAACCTTGTGCAATCCATTAATGGTGGAGTGACAAATGATTTTGAGGCCTGGAAAGTGAAGATTGTACAACCAATTTGCAAATTTGAAAACTTGTTCTTCATGAAAATGACCTATAATCAAAGTGATAAAACCCTAACTTCATCTCTTCGATTATCCCTACTAAAGAATGATCTCAAGGAGTTCTTTGACATTTTGGAAATCTTGTAATGTTCTCTGCAACCCATCTTTGAAATTCTTTTGAAAATTCCTCTTGGAACTAGGTGAAAAGTTGCCATGAAGTTAGGTAAAAAACTTGCCTAACTAGGGCAAAATTTCACTAAGTTATTGTAGTTCATGAGCATGTATTCACAAAATTATATCTTGATATCCAAGCATATTTAGGAGAAATTGTATGAAGAAAATTTGTAGATTTCATGGAGATCTACAACTTTCATGTTGGGAACTTCCTTTGAATCATTTTGTATCATGGTTAAAATTTGGCCTACAGTTGAGAAAAAACAAGAAATTTTCTATACTTAGAAAAATTTCTAAGTTAAGAAATTTCAAATTTCAAATTTCAAAACAAGATCTTCAATCCTTGATTTCTTGATTAAAAAGTTTCACATTTTGACATGTTTTGATGAATTGTGATCCTTGGCACTTGAATTTGACCAAAAAGTCAAAGTTTGACTTTTCAGTATACAATTGACTTTTAATCAGTTGACTGAAAAATTCATCTGTCAATCCAATGAATTTGTAATATTTTGAATCATGTAATTAGGTAAATATGATGCAATTGAACTCTTGAAATCATGCTTCGAACCAGTTGATCATTTGCTAGGTCAAAAATCAGAAATTGCCCTTTCTTAGTCAAAACCCTAATTTTGACCATTTTGCCCTTTTGATGATTTGATCAAATTTCTTGAGGAATTGTGGTCCAAACTTGATCAAATGATACATATGAGTCTAAGATGTTGATGTGGATAAAAAGTTATAAAGTTTGACTGTAAATTGGCCATGATTGACTTTTTCCCCAATACAACTGATTTTTAGGTCAATTGTCCAATTGACCGATCAAAAGTGTGATTCAAGGCTTGAAACTTGACATGAATAATCTTGGGGGTCCCTAATGACCCTTGAAAGTCATATGAAGCATTGATAGTCCAAAAATCCTTGTGCAAACTCAAACCCTATTTTTGGTCATCAGTGCGTGAGGAGGTGTCTTGAGCTGGTCAAACCCTAATGCAGTCTTGAGTCAAAGAGATCTTGTGAGAAAATTCTTGATAAGTGAGAGGGAAAATTTTGGGGTACAACAGCTGCCCCTGTTCAATCTTTTTAAACCTGAAGAGTTAGACTGGTGTGTTTTTCCATTCGTGACTCGAAGGTGAAAGATGACTGGACACTAGAGTGCCCAGAAATTTGCACTTGGCGATGCGATGATAGAAGGAATGAGCTTAAAGATGCTATCCAAAAGTGATTGTTGATTTGTAATTCATAAGCTGGAATAATGAGTATCAGAATGGCGTCCGTGTTTGGAGCATATCTGTACTATATTTGAAAGTCGAATCTGAATGAATATCATAATGGCATCCGTGTTTGGAGCGTATCTGTATTGTATCCGAAAGTTGAATCTGAATGAGTATCAGAATGGAATCCGTATCTAGAGAGTATCTATATTGTATTTGAAAGTTGAATCTGAATGAGTATCAGAATGGCATCCATATCTAGAGCGTATATGCAATGCATCTGAAAGTTGCATGAGTTTTAGGATGGCATCCGCGTCTGGAGCATATCAGAACTGTATCAAAAGGTTGAATCTGAATGAGTATCAGGATGGCATCCGTATCTGGAGCGTATCTGAACTGTATCTGAAAACTTTGAACATTGTTAATTATAGCTGTTAATCTTATCCTGAAAAGGGTAAAATGTTAGCTTAAAATGCCAAGTCATGATACATGAAATGTATGCATAATGGGATTATGTTGTATGCATTCGTTTTTATCAATGTTTATGATATATAAATGCGATATATGCATATGTGAGTTGATTTGCTGCACTGTTGTTGGATTGGGGAAAATAAATCCCTGACTGTTGTTGAGGATATGTAAGTTTTCATGTCTTGAAGTTGGAATGTTGATGAATTTCTCTTCGAGAAATAAACTCTGTTGTAAGGAAAACACCGTGTACTGCTTGTAGAACTTGTTGGGGAGTCCTGAGAAATTTTGACAACTTCTACCGGGGATCAATAATTTGAAACTGTGTTCCGCTGGGGATTTAAATGACGTACTGCAGGGGATTACTTATGGAATAGCCTAGAGACCTTTTCCTATCCTTTTAGCCTATCAGTAATTGTCTTTTCATTTTGTTTTATTTGTAAACAGTAATTATGTTCAGATGCATATGCTCAACAATGAATCATTGGACGTTTTTGTAAACAAAACACAAGTGTAAAGAAAAGACAAATAACTTTTGCACTTTCAAAGGATTATTTTGTATTGACTTTGAATAAGTATCTTTTGTACAAGGAGACAAACATTCTAGTAAGAGAATGCTGTCGTGAAAAAAAAGAAAATTTTGATACAAAGAAAAGATAGCTATGTGTACAAAAATCCCATGGGGTTTCCATTCTGCTATAACCTTCGTTTCTCTGAGTGTCTTGTCTATTTGTTGCCTCATCCGAAGATGACTGAATTGATTAGAACCTCTGAGTTTTTCAGTGGAAGCCAAAGGTTGTTTGTAAAGTGATCCGATGGGACATATTCATACGCTTTAATTCCCTAACTTTTTCCTGGACTGCCCTTTCAGGTTTTCAGTCCAATGGGAAACCCTTTTTTGCCCAAGTCGCCCTTTCGGGTTTTCAACTTGCCGGGTATACAATTTTTGTTGTTGTTTTATACCTAACTTTTGCCCGAACCTTTTTGGTTCGCCAGGATGCCCTTGTTTTGCCTAGGCATGTCAACCTAGCGGGTCTCTTATGCATAGTATCTTTTGACTATGTCGGTGTTCGTAGGGTGTGGCTGGTCGTCGCCATCCATGGTGGTCAAGATCATTGCCCCACCGGAGAATATGTTTTTGATTACAAATGGTCCTTCATAGGTAGGTGTTCATTTTCCCCTGGGATCACTTTGTGGCAAGATGATGCATTTGATCACTAGGTCCCCAACTTGATACACTTGGCGTCTGACTTTCTTGTTGAAAGCCTTGATCATCCGTTTTTGATACATTTGACCATGGCAAACAACAGTAAGTCTCTTTTCATCAATCAAATTCAGTTGATCAAGTCGAGTCTGGATCCAATCGTCTTCGTTCAGTCCTGCATCTTTCATAATCCTTAGAGAAGGGATCTGGACCTCGATAGGTAAGACAACTTCCATGCCGTAAACCAAAGAATTGGGTGTTACCCCAGTTGATGTGAGAGTCATGGTACGATACCCATGGAGAGCGAATGGTAGCATCTCGTGCCAGTCTTTGTATGTGACTATCATTTTTTGTATGAACTTTTTAATGTTTTTATTTGCAGCTTCGACAACACCATTCATCTTTGGCCGATAGGGAGAAGAATTGTGATGCTGAGTCTTGAATTGCTCGCACAATGCGGTGATCATAGTGTTATTGAGATTTGTACCATTGTCAGTGATGATCCTTTCTGGGATACCGTACCGGTAAATAAGGTTTTTCTTGATGAAGCGGGCAACAACGTTCTTGGTAACGGAGGTGAAGGAGGCTGCTTCAACCCACTTTGTAAAATAGTCAATGGCCACTAGGATGAAGCGATGTCCATTGGAGGTTGTCGGCTTGATTTCCCCAATCATATCAATTCCACACATAGAAAAAGGCCAGGGAGCTATCAAGACATTCAGAGGAACTGGGGGTACATGCACTTTGTCGGTATAAATCTGGCATTTATGACAGGTTCGAGAGTGTTGATAGCAATCTGCTTCCATGGTAGCCAATAATAGCCTGCCAGTAGGATTTTCTTCGCCATCGTATGCCCGCTGGAATGGGTGCCAAAAGTACCTTCAGGTAATTCAACCATGATCCTTTCAGCTTCAACCTTGTCTACGCACCGAAGCAATACGAAGTCATGATTGCGTTTGTACATGATGCCGTTACTAAGGAAGAATTTAGAAGAGAATCTCCTTAAGAACTTCTTATCATTGATTGAAGCTCCTTCTGGATATTCTTGAGCCTCGAGATACCTCTTGACTTCATGAAACCAAGGCTGGTCCACTACTTCTTCAATATTAATCTCGTGACAGTGTGCTGGTCCATCCATTCGTTTGATGGTGATCTGGGGAGCCTTGTTATCCCAATTAAGTTTAAACATAGATGGCATTGTGGCTAGAGCGTCTGCTAGCTGATTTTCTTCTCGCGGGAAGTGCTCGAAGGTAATCTCCTCAAAATGTGGTAGAAATGTCAGAAGATGTTCTTTGTAAGGGATAAGTTTAGGGTGTTTTGTGTCCCATTCCCCTTTGATCTGACTGATGACCAAGGTTGAGTCTCCGAATACATCCAATTATTTGATCCCCAAGTCTATGGCAGCTCTGAGACCAAAGATGCACGCTTCGTATTCTGCCATGTCGTTCGTACAATTGAAGCAAAGTCTGACGGTAAAGGGAGTATGACACCCTTCCGGAGATATGAGTACAACACCGATACCATTACCAAGTGCATTGGATGCTCCGTCAAAGAACAGGGTCCATCGGGATCCTTGTTCAGGTCTGTCATATGGCCTGATTTCTTCGCATTTGTCTAATGTCATGATGTCTTCATCTGGGAATTCAAACTTCATGGACTGATAGTCTTCTACAGCTTGGTGAGCAAGGTGATCGGCTAGCACACTACCCTTTATAGCTTTCTGGGTAGTATACTGTATATCGTACTCTGCCAGGATCATATGCCATCTCGCTATTCTCCAAGAAAGAGCAGGCTTCTCGAAGATGTATTTTATCGGATCCATCTTAGATATCAACAAAGTATTATGAGTCAGCATAGACTATCTTAACCGGCGAGCAGCCCATGCCAGAGCGCATCAACTTTTATCGAGCAGTGAATATTTAGTTTCACAGTCGGTAAACTTTTTGCTCAGGTAATAAATAACGTGCTCTTTTCGACCAGACTCGTCATGCTACCCCAATACACACCCCATTGAGTTTTCTAAAACAGTCAGATACATAATTAATGGTCTTCCCTCGACTGGTGGCATTAATATAGGAGGCTCTTGCAAGTATTCCTTGATTTTGTCAAAAGAAAATTGGCACTCATCATTCCATTTGACTACTTGATCTTTCTTCAATAGCTTGAAGATTGGCTCACAAGTAGCTGTTAAGTGAGAAATGAATCTGGTAATATAGTTCAAACGTCCCAAGAATCCTCTGACTTCCTTCTCAATACGAGGAACAGACATCTCTTATATTTCTTTAACTTTGGCAGGATCGACCTCAATACCTTTGTTACTGACGACAAAGCCTAGGAGTTTACCGGACCGTACCCCAAATGTGCACTTGTTTGGATTCAACCTCAGCTTGTACTTCTCCAGTCTCTCAAACAACTTTTGTAAGTGATCAAGATATTCTTCTTCTGTTTGTGATCTGGATATCATATCGTCTATGTAGACCTCTATTTCATGATGTATCATGTCATGAAATAAAGCTACCATGGCATGCTGATAGGTTTCCCTAGCATTCTTCAGTCAGAATGGCATCACCTTGTAGCAGAATGTGCCTCACTGTGTGACAAATGTTGTTTTCTCCATGTCCTCAGGTGCCATTTTGATTTGGTTGTAACCTGAGAATCCATCCATGAAGGAAAACACTTTGTATTGTGCCGTATTGTCAATTAAGATATCAATGTGGGGGAGTGGAAAATCATCTTTAGGGCTCTCCCTATTCAAATCTCTGTAGTCCACACACATTCGTACTAAAACGTCTTCTTTAGGTACAGGAACAATGTTGGCAACCCATTGAGGGTAGGAAGTGACAGTCAAGAATCCAACATTGAATTGCTTCATAACCTCTACTTTAATCTTTTATGACATATCAGGTCTCATGCGGCGGACCTTTTGTTTTACTGGCGGACAATCTTCTCTTGTAGGCAAACGATGTACCACAATGTCTGTATCAAGTCCCGACATGTCTTCATATGACCAGGAAAAGATTTCAACATAGTCATGTAACAACTGAATCAAACGCTCCTTGACACTGGGTTCCAAATTGGCACCTACCTTGACCTCTTTTTTGTATTCTTCGGTACCCAGGTTGATTATATCCATGGGTTCCTCGTGAGGCTGAATGGTTCTTTCTTCTTGTTGTAGCAGTCTGGCCAGTTCCCCCGGTACTTCACAATCTTCCTCATCTTCGTCTTCGGCTTGGTAGATTAGATTCTCAGAGTCACGAAAGGCCATAGCAGTATCGTTACCCATGGGATTCAGAATGGATGGATACCTGCATTGTGAGTGTGGGTGTGTGTAAGGGTAGAGCTATCTTTGAAAGAAAATAAAATGTAAAAGAAAAACAATGAGCATAAAAGTTTATATGCGAAAACGTCTATGATTCATTGATGTCATATGAAGATGAAATAATAACCCTTACAAATGGACCATTGTGCCTCGGGTAAGACACAAGGTTTTTAAGAGTGCAAATTGTTTTTGAATATTACAGATCCAACAAAATGTAAAGATAAATTAATGAGGGATGAAAGTGATTGGGATGAAGTCTCTGGCCTCCCAATTGCTGAGCCCTCCATTGACAGTCGGAAATATCCATTCCTCCAGGTTGCAATCATCTTCACCATCTTCTACTGCGTTGACCTCACGGTTGCTGATCTTCAAGGGTGGCCTTCTAGCACGGGCACGACGTACAACCTTTTGAGCACTTGAAGTGAAACCCAGGCCAAACTTGTCAGACTTATACGGGATATCTGGAAGTTTCCCCCAGATAGTGCATCCTCCTTCTTCCACCACTGATTTGGCATCCTTCAGAGATGACATCCGGAGTGGAGGCCTTGTAATCTTGCGAACAACTTTGGTCACTGCCACCTCTTGGAGGACCTCTTCAAAGTGTTGAAAAGGAGTTTCAATGAATTCCCCATCCAATTCCACATATCTGAAGGAATTGAGATGGCTGATCATGTATTCTTCCTCTCCATGTACGATGATAATCTTCCCTTGAACCGGATGCTTCAACATCTGGTGCAGTGTAGAGGTAACAACGACAACATTATGGATCCATGGTTGGCCTAGTAGGCAGGAGTATGAAGGGCGGATGTCCATCACATAAAAGGTTGAATTGAAAGTTTGGGTTCCAACCTTTATGGGAATGTCTACCTCCCTATGTTTAAGACTCCGGTTACCTTCTTTGTTTTATTTTTCCTCTCTTCAGCTAACAGAGTCTTCAATTCTTCTTTCCCCTTGGCTAGGGTCATGAGCAATTGTTGAAACTGCGTATTATGGGCTTGGAGATATTTCACTGTTTGCTCGAGATCCATCTTACTGAAATAAACAGTAGAGAGATGAGGAGACTTGTTGCAAAAGACCTGTTTATGCTATGATGAATGATATGTGTATATGCGATGTTTTCAAGGATTTCAAAGATTCAAGTTTGTTTTAGACAAAAAGAAACACACGTTATATTAATAAGATAAAGTTTGAGTACATCAATGTCCCTTGGACAAAATAATATAAAACTCTAAGATAAAAAAGTAGTGCGCATCCTTTTTGGTGCAATGTAGGCATTCAGAGTCCGCTCCTCATGAAGTAGCCTAGTGAGTTCCAAAAACTTCTTCTCGCTTGCGTAGAATTGGGCTTCGAAAGTATCTCGCTCTCCCTTGAGTTGTATCCAATCCCTTTGGAGGTCTTCAAGAGATGTGGGCATGTCAGGATGTAGGATAGTGTATGGAACATCTCCTTCCATGACAGGCTCAATGATTACCGGGAGAATGGAGGGGTAAGGCATCATAAGACTCTGAGCACGAGTTCGTACCCATTTGAGGTAAGGCTCAAGAGGGATGGAATTATTATGCCCCAAAGTCTTGCTATCCACCTTGTTTAGCATCCTACGAGCTCGGATAAATCTCTGGTAAAGACCTTGATTGTCGTTGTCGTAGTCGAATACCAAACCTTGAATCAACATCTCGTGCGGGCCATCCCTTCGGGTGTAACCTTAAGGCTAAGCAAGGGTTGTAGGTGATTCCTTCCCTAATGCCAAGTAAAGGGACATTAGGAAAATCTCCACAATGGTCGACAATGATAATATTCTCTTTGGAACGGGAGCACCAATGAATGTCTGAATGTTTGAGCGTCATCAACCTTTGTGACCACCTTGAACCTTGCTCATTCTTTAAGACTGGTTGGGGAAGATGACAAATAAACCATCTTGCTAAGATAGGAGTGCAACGCATAAGGACACCTCTTTTCCTCATTGTACGAGTGTGAAAAGAGTGTAGGATATCCCCTAGCAATGTAGGCACCAGGTTGCATGATATGAAGATTTTGACGGTGTTCACATCTATGAGTTGGTCAGGATTTGGGAACAGAACCATCCTATAGACGAGGAGAGCCACAATTTCCTCAAAGGCTTGCAGATCCAAAGAGTTCCAACAGTTTTGGGCTTTCTCAAACAATAACTTTTCTAGGAAACCTTTGACACCACTCCTTGTTTCCTAATTAGTTGTGACATCAGATGACTGCAAGTGTAGAGCTTGAGCAATCTCTTCTGGCTTTGGATCTCTTTCCGTACCGTTGAAATGTAGTTGATTGAGAATGTGAATCCTCAAGAGTTGGGAGAATTCTTCCAAAGTTGGCATAAGTTGATAATCAGGAAATGTGAAGCAATGGTGCAAAGGATCAAAGAACTGAAAGAGCACATTCATCATATCCTCATATGTGTTGGAGGTGACCAAGTTGAGTAGATGACCATGTCTCTCGGTGAATGGAGAGTTTTCAGGAATTCTTGAAGCTAGCTCCTTTAGTTGTGGAGGAATTCTCACAAGGTTGACTTGAATAGTTTTCCTGCAAAGTGAATCTATTTCCTACAAAACAAGAACAAAGATGAATCCCAAAATCCTTGAAATGGTTAGTGGATGTATATGATTTTCATGATGTCCATGATGTTATGTACAAGTATGCATATACAAGCAAAGAAAACAAGTCCTATGGTTTAGGCTTGCACGGAGTTTTATAGGTAAGTACCCTCTTGAAGTTTAGTTGGCTTAAACCTGTCCTAGTAATAGTAACCGGGTTCTAAGGAGCTCAATATCACTGGATTGTTTCCTTGGTCATTGTTTCAGCTCAAGCCTCTTTAATGGAGACCTAAATATCCCAAGAAACCAAACCTCAATGAGTGTAGTATCGAGTATCTACCAACTTCGGACTGCACCAAAGCCGGTCATCTCACTACATCCTAAAAGGCCAAGTTGGTCAAGTAAAGGTTATAGAAGTTCATTAGTGCTTCATGACACCACTCATCGGCCCTTTATTCTCTTTGATTAACTCAAAGGCTACCGGTACCCACAAATATGTCGCACTAACGTAGCTATTGCTTAGACCATGTCGGTATACCCCACACAGTTTCCACAATGTATTGCTACTTACCTATAATGTATCCCAAATCCGGGTAGAGGATTCAAACCCAAATAAAGAACCACAATGTAAAACATACAAGTCAAACAATGTAAGAAAGTAAATGTGATATAAACCCTAATGTAACCCCACTTTTAGAGGTTTCCCCAATAGAGTCGCCAATTCTGTAATACGGTGGGAGAACTGACTTCAGGTTTTTGCGTTTTATTGCAAATGTTGTGGTTAGCAAGAGTCGCCATCGACTTTTCTTTTATCCAAAAGGAAAGGTGAAAAAGCACAGGAAAGACCTTCGAGATTGTTTCTTGAGTTCGGGGGGTAGATTATGAAAAGGGAAGGTATCATCACCCTTTTCATCCATGGTTTTCCATGGGCTCTTAGTTACTTGCTAGATCACTTGCTTTTGTTTGAAATTGTGCTTTGTGTGGTTTTTGAAAGTATTTTGTAAAGAGGCCATTGTTTAGGCAATCTTTGTAATGATTCTTGTTCGTAAGAATGCATACAAAGATGTTTGATCTTTTGAAAATGTTTTCAATGTTTGTAATATGTTTGAAAGTGTGTAGGTGTTTGTTTTGAAAATAGCAAGGATATTGGTTTTGAAATGGAGCAAGTAACTAAAAGTAATCTACCTACTCAAATGTATTTCTTGTTCATCTTCTTTTCCTTTGATATTGTTGTCTTACCATTGATTTGGTAAGCAACCCTATCTTTGGATGTAAACGGGACGGGCGTGGGTCATCATATAGTCATGATTAGCAATTTTGTTAAGTATCTTAGCATTTTTTGAGGGACTAAGATCATTTTTGTAAGGCAACTTTGAATAGAGTCATCGAGGGACTATGATCTTGTATTTGTTTGTTTTTGCTAAGACACTTTACATGCGTAATATGGCCATTTTGTATAAGGCAGCCAAGTGGGATAACCCTAGGGGTTTTTTATGTGCAAGTGTGTCATTTTCATGCTTGATTTTGTCTTGGATTAGGGTTTTCTATTTGATTGATTTTATCTTGCCATACAAGCCCTCATTATTAGCATATTGTATAAAAGCGATAAATTGTGAAATTTAAAGAATACTACGCTATTACAACACTTTGTGGGAGGGGGGTATACAATTGATGAATGGGGATTGCAATAAGATAAACCTAATTAATCTATTACAATCAAATTAAATTTATACAAATATTGGAATAAATAATGTACAAGATAAATTAAATATGCAAGGATATGTAAATGCAAAAGAAGATTTTGTTTTGTTTTTATGTGAAAAAGAAAAAAAAACAAAACTAACCTAATACTAATAAATAAATCAAGATTAAACTTAAATTAATTAAGAAAGGAAATTATTTTTTAGAAAATATTTTGATTAAACCCTAATCCTAATTTATTAAAAGGAAATAAATTTCTTTAAGAAAAGTAAGTATTTTTGTATTTTTGTCTTGAAAAATAATATATGGTATTTATGAGGTATTTTGGTCTTTTTATATGTTAAAATAAATATTTAATAGTTGTGAAGAAAAATAAATATTTAACATAATTCTAATTTAATTTACAAGTTATTTAACAAAAATAGATAATATATAACTAAATAAAAATATTTTTTATGAGAAAATAAAATAAAATAAAATAAAATATAATATTTATCATTTTTATATTTTTTATTATTAAGAAAATATATTTGATAAAATAAAATGAAAATAAAATAAGTAAATAAAATATTTGGGCCAGGGGTGCTGAAGGCAAATGGGGGGTAAAATGTTAGCAAAAAAAAGCCCAAGATCCAAAAAAGGCCAGCGCTGCAAGAGGAAAAAAACTGAAGCAAAATGTGAGAAAAATTGCAAAAGGCAGGCGCCAAGGCTCGAACCCACGACCTATGGCATTTTTGCGCGCTGCCTTACCACTGGGGTGGCTGTACATCCGTTAGTCTAAATGAAAACACAAATACATAACACAAAACATTGCCTTGCCCTGTACTTCATCTTCAACCTCTGGCCAGCCGGACCCCCTGTAACTTTTTCATTTCTCAACAAAAATCGAAAGTGATAACATGAACATTATAGCATTTTACTTCACGATTCTAATGATGTGCATAACTAAAACTATAAGTCCAAGATCAGAGAGAATTTTGTTGGCCCTAATTCTTAACCTAATTTTTTCAGAAACTTCAAGCTTAAAATTCTCTAAACTCAAGCCAAATAAATGCAAGCTATGGATATGTACAGCTTCGTAGCAATGATGTCTACATTTTATATTCACAAATGGAAAGCTAACTATGCCTATATTAAGAGTTAGAAAAACAGAAAACTCACCTTGAAAATGGAAATCGTGTTTTGAAAATGAGCTTGCTTTAGGATGCTGTGATGATCAGGTTAGCTTCCTTGAACCTCTAGGAAGCTAATGCAATGCTTAGCTTGTCTTGAGGGTGGCTGGAATGGTCTGGAGAAGTCCAACTGTGTTGCTCTGTTTTTGAACTTCAATAATGGGGAAGATGGAGTTACATTGATGTTTCAGGGTGTGGGATGGTTTACTTGTAAGGTAAGGAAGCTTGGGAAAGCAAAAGGCCTGAAAACGCATGAGTGAAATGGAAGATTCAGTTCACAAGTCAGAAATCGCAAGTTTGGAGGCTTGGTATGCAACTTATGATTTTAGGGTGTTTCAAGTATTGGGCATCCGTGGTTTTAGTTGCAAAATGATGACTTTATATAGAGCAAAAGGTTAGAGGACACTTGCTTGCTCATAAGTACAAGATCACATGTCTTGCTATATTTCTTGTTTTTGAAGCAAGTGTGAGAAGTGACTTCTTAAGGTATGATTCTAATCTTTTAGGGTGGCTTGAAGCTTTAAACATGTTTTGTTCAGGTTTAGAGGCTTGCTTTGTGTATAAAGAACAAGTCCAAGGCTCAAGAAATGGAAAAATGCAAAAAGCATGCTTTTCCAAAATGGCAATGTTGCCTTTCTTCCAAAAATGGCTATTTTCTTGTACAATGCATTGAATGCTTGGCTTTAGGGCATGAAACCTTGTGAAACCCATTAATGGTGAAGTGACAAACGAGTTTAAGGCCTGAAAAGTGAAGATTATACAGCCAATTTGCAAATTTGAAAACTTGTTCTTCATGAAAATGACCTATAATCAAAGTGATAAAACCCTAACTTCATCTCTTCGATTCTACCTACTCAAGAATGATCTCAAGGATTTCTTGGACATTTTGGAAAGCTTGTAATATACTCTACAACACATATTTGAAATTCTTTTGAAAATTCCTCTTGGAACTATGTGAAAAGTTGCCATGAAGTTATGTCAAAAACCTACCTAACTAGGGCAAAATTTCACTCAGTTATTTTAGTTCATGAGCATGTATTCACAAAATTATATCTTGAGATCCATGCATCTTTAGGAGAAATTGTGTGAAGAAAATTTTTACATTTCATGGAGATATACAACTTTCATGTTTGGAACTTCCTTTGACTCATTTTGTATCATGGTGAAAATTTGGCCTAAAGTTGAGAAGAAATAAGAAATTTTCTATACTTAGAAAAATTTCTAAGTTAAGAAATTTCAAATTTCAAAACAAGATCTTCAATCCTTGATTTCTTGATGAACAAGTTTCACATCTTGACATATTTTGATGAATTGTGATCCTTGGCACTTGAATTTGACCAAAAGTCAAAGTTTGACTTTTCAGTATATAGTTGACTTTTGATCAGTTGACTGAAAAATTCATCTGTCAATCCAATGAATTTGTAATGTTTTGAATCATGTAATTAGGTCAAGATGATGCAATTGAACTCTTGAAATCATTCTTCAAACTAGTTGATCATTTTCTAGGTCATAAATCAGAAATTGCCCCTTCTCAGTAAAAACCCTAATTTTGACCATTTTGCCCTTTTGATGATTTGATCAAATTTCTTGAGGAATTGTGGTCCAAACTTGATAAAATGATACATATGAGTCTAAGATGTTAATGTGGATAAAAAATTATGAAGTTTGACTGTAAATTGGCCATGGTTGACTTTTTCCCTAATACAATTGGTTTTTAGGTCAATTGTCCAATTGACTGATCACAAGTGTGATTCAAGGCTTGAAACTTGACATGAGTAATCTTGGGGGTCCCTAATGACCCTTGAAAGTCATATGAAGCATTTATAGTCTAAAAATCCTTGTGAAAACTCAAACCCTAATTTTGGTCATCAGTGCATGAGGAGGTGTCTTGAGTTGGTCAAACCCTAATGCAGTCTTGAGTCAAAGAGATCTTGTAAGAAAATTCTTGATAAGTGAGAGGGAAAATTTTGGGGTACAAAAGGTGGGATGAACCAACACACTACTGTGAAATCGATACTGAAGAAGGGGTATACAAACCCTGGTTTCACGAAGTCAAAAGGTATCTCGAGACTCAAGAGTATCCCGAAGGGGCATCTGTCAATGATAAGAAGTTTCTGAGAAGGTTCGCTGCAAAGTTATTCCTCAGTAATGGAATCCTCTATAAACGCAACCATGACTCCACACTACTACGGCGTGTAGACAAGAGTGAAGCAGAGAGGATCATGTCAGATCTACATGAAGGCACCTTCGGAACCCATTCTAGTGGACATACCATGTCAAAGAAGATCCTACGGGCAAGATACTACTGGTCCACTATAGAAGCCAATTGTTATCAGCACTCTCGAACTTGTCATAAGTGTCAAATATACGCTGAGAAGGTGCATGTGCCTCCGATCCCCTTAAACGTCTTGACAACTCCATGGCTCTTTGTAATGTGGGGCATCGACATGATCGGAGAAATCAGGCCCACCGCTTCTAATGGACATTGCTTCATCCTAGTAGCCATTGATTACTTCACAAAGTAGGTTGAGGCAGCCTCTTTTTCTACAGTAACCAAGAATGTTGTGGTGCGGTTTATCCGACATAACCTGATATGCCGACATGGTGTGCCAGAGAGAATTATTATTGACAATGGTATGAATCTCAACAACACAATGATCACCGAGCTCTGTAAACAACTGAAGATACAACATCATAATTCTTCTCCCTACCGGCTGAAGATGAATGGCACTGTTGAAGCAACTAACAAGAACGTCAAGAAGATTATACAGAAGATGATGGTGACATACAAAGACTGGCATGAGATGTTACCATTTGCTCTTCATGGGTACCGTACCTCAGCATGGACGTCGACAAGGGCAACACCCTATTCTCTAGTATATGGCATGGAGGCAGTCCTACCCATCAAAGTCCAGATACCTTCTCTCAGGATTATGAAGGATGCGGGTTTGAACAAAGACGACTGGATCCGAACCCGACTTGATCAGTTAAATCTAATCAATGAAAAAAGGCTTACTGCTATCTGCCATGGTCAGACGTATCAAAAGCGAATGATCAAGGCTTTTAACAAGAAAGTCAGACGCCAAGAATATCAAGTCAGGGATCTAGTGATCAAACACATCATACTACTGCAAGGTGATCCCAGGGGTAAATGGACCCCCACGTATGAAGGGCCATTTGTGGTTAAGAACATTTTCTCGGGAGGAGCTATGATTCTAACCACCATGGACGGTGACGACCTTCCTCACCCTGTCAATGCAGACATAGTGAAAAGATACTACGCCTAATCAAAGACCCGCTAGGTTGACTGGCCTAGGCAAAAATAAGGGCTTCCCGGCGAACCAAAAGGGTTGGGGTAAAAATAAGGGATGAAAATGAAAAAATTTGTACACCCGGCAAGTCGAAAACCCGAAAGGGCGGCTTGGGCAAAAAAGGGTATCCCAGTGGACTGAAAACCCGAAAGGGCGGTCCAGGAAAAATTTAGGGATATAAAGTGTACCACTATGTCTCATTAGATCATCTTGCGACCAAACTTCGGTATCGGCTATGAAGCTCGGACGACACCAATCAATCTGATAAACTTTTGGCCAAGAAGCAAAGTGATGAGACACTTGAAGATATAAAGGAAATAACAGAGTTGGAACCCAATGGGGTTGTTTCACATAGCTGTTTTTTTTTATTTTACACAAATTGTATAATTTCTATCTTTCGGCGGCGTTCTCTTATTAGAACACCAACCTCCTTGTACAAAACGCCTATTACAGGCCAATTTCAAAAAATCAATACAAATCATTTTCACAAGAAGCTTCGATCTGTTTTTATTTTTCCGTTTTATTTTACAAGAACGTCCAATGACTTATTTTTGATATATGCATTTGAAAATAATTGCTGCTTATAAATATTTACATAAGAAACAAAAGACAATTACTCGTAATTCCAGAAATAGGGGTAAAAAGAAGAAGTGCCAAACCCGACGGTTACTCTGCCCATCAGGTATCGAGATAGAGTCAGCTTTGGAACATAATCACGGGTACATATACTTCCCACAAAGGCAAAGTATTCAAAAAGAATTGATGTCATCTTTCCTGAAACAGGACGTAACCACCCCAGCTGAAGTTCATAATCACGGGAAAGTCAGTAAAATTCATTCCCCAAGCAGAGTTTATTTCTCTGGACACAAAGGCTCAATCCCCGGCAGAGTTCATCGCTTCAGCTACAAAAATACACTTCCTAAGTTTGTTCTCCGCAGAGTTATTCTCAAGCAACATCTCTTCCCGACAGAATATTTACAAATCTCCAGCAACTGTCAGGGATTTATTTTCCCGGATGCGGGCATACTCCGATAGCATTTCATGAACATACATCATGACATACACATACATATCATATACAACATAATCTCATTTATTTTGAGAACATCATCTCACCCTGCACTTCATACATCGCATATAACTAACCCTGATATCTTTTCAAGAAAAGACGTTTAGCTTCAACAAATCGAGCAGTTATGCAGGTCACATCTACAGACGACTAATGGAAACTCAGTTCCTGAAACCAAACGGGTCAACTAATTTACACTATCTCTTTGAAGTAACCTTAATATCCAGGTTTCTTCCCGCAAGCCTTACTATCTAGGCTTTCATTTCGAAGTAACCCCACGACCCAAGTTCCTTCCAACAGCCTTACTATCCAGGCTTTCATTTCGAAGTAACCCTACGACCCAGGTTCCTTCTCACAACCCTACTATCCTAGATTTCATTTCGAAGTAACCCTACTATCCAGGTTCCTTCTCACAGCCATACTATCCAGGCTTTCATTTCGAAGTAACCCTACGACCCAGGTTCCTTCTCACAACCTTACTATCCAGGCTTTCATTTCGAATAACCCTACGACCCAGGTTCCTTCTCACAGCCCTACTATCCTGGCTTTCATTTCGAAGTAACCCTACTATCTAGGTTCCTTCTCACAACCCTACTATCCATGCTTTCATTCCGAAGTAACCCTACGACCCAGGTTCCTTCTCACAGCCCTACTATCCAGGCTTTCATTTCGAAGTAACCCTACGACCCAGGTTCCTTCTCAAAACCCTACTATCCTGGCTTTCATTTCGAAGTAACCCTACTATCCAGGTTCCTTCTCACAGCCCTACTATCCAGGATTTCATTTCGAAGTAACCCTACAACCCAGGTTCCTTCTCACAGCCCTACTATCCAGGCTTTCATTTCGAAGTAACCCTACTATCCAGGTTCCTTCTCACAGCCATACTATCCAGGCTTTCATTTCGAAGTAACCCTACGACCCAGGTTCCTTCTCACAACCCTACTATCCAGGCTTTCATTTCGAAGTAACCCTACGACCCAGGTTCCTTCTCACAACCCTACTACCCAGGCTTTCATTTCGAAGTAACCCTACTATCCAGGTTCCTTCGCATAGCCTTACCATCCAGGTTTTCTTCTCTCTTATCTCCAGACAACAATTCACAACACTGTAAGACCTGGACCTGATCAAACACGATTGGTTTTGCATTTCCCCAGTAAGTCGCGGTGCAGCCTGTACCCTGACCAGATATGCAGTTCACTTCCGCTCCTGCAAGCAGGAGTTATTCCCCCAGTAGAATAACGGACAACTAAAGCTCCTAAAAATCTACGTCTCCCAAGACTGATACCAACATTCCTCAGCAGATTCCTCCTCAAGGAGGGAACATGACTCTTATCAAAGGAATATCTTAGGAAATCAACACCCTCTAGATGGCATCTTTAAGCCCATCGCCAACAATCTTCTGTCATCAACTCCCAAATGGCATCTGTAAGCCCATTCCTGATATCACAAATCAAGTATCACTTCACACGAGTGCAAATTTCTGGGCACTCTAGTGTTCAATCATCTTCCACCTTCAGATCACGAAAGGTAGACAAGCCAATCTACATCCTCAGGTTTAAGAAGATTGAACAGGAGCAGCTGTTGTACCCCAAAATTTTCCCTCTCATTTTAATCAATACATGCCCATAGAGATCCTCAATTTGCTCAAGGTTTCCCAAGAGTTGACCAGACAAACTCCCTCATAAGGCAATATACCTCAGACTAGGGTTTCCATTTTCATCAAGATGGGTGAACTCCAAAGACTTCATATGCTCTCCATGGTCCTAATATGTTCTTAAGACCCTCCATGTCAAATTTTAAGCCTTGCACAAGAAGTTTGCTCAGTCAACTGCCCACATGCTTGAGAATCGACTGTACTAGGTCAAAAGTCAACTGTGGCCCACATACAGTCAAACTTCAAGATTTTTGGTCAACATCAAAATTTTGAAGTTATATCCAACATTTGATCAAGGGTTGATCATGATTCCTTAAGGAATGCCCCAAATTCATCAAAACCCAAAAGTTGCTAAATTAGGGTTTCTCAAGAGAAGTCAACCAAACTTTGACCAAGCATAACTTCCTCATAATTTATCAAAATTTTTCCATCCAAGGCTCATTTTGAAGAGGATGCAATTCCCTACAATTCATCTTCAGCCTTCAAGTTCAAAATGTGCACTCACAAAAAATATGAATTTCCACATTATAGGTCCTTTTGAAAAGTCAACAAAAACACTTTGTGGGTCAAAGCTCCTTACATGAACATGGAATACTCAATTGAGATGAGACCAAAAGGGTTGATTAGGAGACATCCTAAGCTTTCTAAAAAGTCAAAGAACACCTATCTAGGGTTAAAATTGGAAGAGATATGCCTTGTCAAAGTTGACATTTTTTGCAAAATTGCCAAAGGTCAAATGTGCTCCAAAATGCATTTTTTACCAAATGGGCCTAACTTTTTATGCTTGCACCTCACTCCCGACATGTTCCACGACCCAAATGTTCACTAAAATGTTATTTGCTTCATTATTTATTTTATTTTGATTTTTTATTTATTAAAAATTGAATTAAATCAAATAATTGGTAAATAATAACAAATATTTGTTTTGATTGGAATTTTGGACAGAATCACGAGCTCATTATGCTGGCATATCAGAATAAAATCATATCAAATCTAATTGGCACAAGAATGGCATGATTAGGCCAAATTTGGAAGGATATCACACCACGTGAAAACCAAATCAAATCTCCATAAATTTCAAGATACAAGTTGGTTTTTACAACCCTAATTCACTCTAGTACAAATACATAACGCAACCAAGGCAAGAAAACAAGGGTTGAGGTCGTGAAAGTCATCAAGCAAACTCAAATTTTTGAAGAAAAAGTGTGAATCGGATCTTCAATTTCAGACCAGTTCAAGGCGTGCTGAAGGTCAAATCGTGTTCCTGGGCGATCGTTGAAGCAATAACAAGCATCCTCAAGGCCTGAAACATCAAGAAACGAGCGCTAGCTGTAACACGGTTCGTTCATAATTTTGAATTTGATTTTCACAATTCATGCATGATCATTAAGTTATGAGCATATATCCGTGTTTATATCGCCTTTTAGAATGTTTTTACATACTTAATTGCATGTTTTGGTGCGTATTGGATGAGACACCATTGCTAGGGTTTACAAGGTTGCTTTAGGGCTTTCAAATGCAGGAAAAATTGGATCTCAAGATGGATACCATCATGATCAGAGGATCGAATCCAATCGATTTATGACCCTGAATCTGATATATATTTCCTAGACAAGATATTTGAGAATTGTAGGTTTTTAGCTATGGTTGATTGTCTGTGGGTAAAAGCTCTGAACCTAAGACGACAGTTCCCTGGAGGAGATGAGTGCGTGTCACGACTTGAGTGGATGGTTTAAAATTCGCGCGCGTTTGGTTATAGTCACTGACCAGTTCACAATATATTGTTTTTATGTGTTTATATTAACAAATAACTTGGCAGCGCAGTTGGCAAAGGAGGAAACCTATGAAGTGCACGTCCTGGGTTTGACCCCAGGCGTGTTACTTTTGCATTTTCTTGACGTTTTCTACAGATTACAATGCACCATGTCCAACGAAGTCCACCGTGAGACCTCAAATCTAACCCTCAAGATCTCATCACATCCAATCTAATGTCCCACACGTGCAGTCATACCATAAATCATCAGGGGACCAACTCACTAGATCAGCGCAAGGCTTTGGGCTCAGCACATCTTGGGCTCAACAAAATCAGCAATACACCCCCATTCAACTTTCATCACAGGCCCAATCTAATTTTTTATTTCTTTTATTTATTTTGTTTTATTTAATTATTTACTTTCACAAATTAATTAAATTTTTTTAACTACAAAAAAACCATAAAATCACAAGAACACCCAAAAATCATTTTTTAATAAAATACTTATTTTCTTTAATTAATTATTTTAGTTTAAACTAGGTTAATTTAATTACTTTTCATAATTAAAACTAATTATAAATTAGGGTTGTAAATAATTAATTTTTATCCAAAAAAGTAACCAAATTATTTTTTTAATTAGGTTTTAGGTCTCTTAATTAATTCTTCGCATTTAATTTGTCGCGCGTATATTAGTTACCATTTTGATTATTATTTATGTAACTGTTTCGAGGTTGTAATAGATTCTAATTAGGGTTTTAATTTCCGCATTTTATTTTCAATTAAATAATTCTGTATCTGTGAAAGCCATGTAATAGTTAGGATTTTTATTTCCTCACTTTAAATTTCCTCAATTATTAACTGTTAGATGTATGCTAATAGGATTATGGCAAGAATATTTGAAAATTAAAACGGTAGATAACCTAAATGTGCAAAGACAAATTAACAGAAAAAAGCTCACTCGCACATGCTCACTCCTAGGGTTTAATCCACTTCGGTTGCCTTCGGTTAAGCGGCCATAAAGTATAGGGTTTGTTAGTGGCCGTCCTCTAGCCCCGAAAGATCTCAAATGACCCATTCGGATGTTGCCTCGAAAATAGATCTTTAAGGCTTTAGGATGATTACTAACACCTCCTAACATTGCTTTTGTGACCGTATCTGTCCCTTCGAACGTCCCTTAAAACTCCAATGACGGTGCTACCTATTCCTTAATAATGGGATAGCGTTGTCTAAAGGAAAACAAACAGTCTTTTTCGAGTAGGTAGATTAACTTTTAAGTACTTGCTCAAACAAAAAAACTTTTCACACAAACAAATTTCAAAACAATTTTCAAAACAACTTCGTCACATCCTTGAGGACTGATACAAGGGTTATCACGAAGTAAACTTTTTTCAAAATAAGCACACACAAGAAATTTTCAAAATGAGCAAGTACCTAAGAGCCCATGGCAAACCATGGATAGAAAGGATGCTAACACCTTCCCTTTCTATAATATACCCCTCGTACTCAGAAATATTCTCGAAAAAGGTTTTTTCTGTTCTTTTTTCCTTTTCCTGATTGGATAAAATAAAATTCGATGGCGACTCTTGCTTATTGCAACATTTGCGAACAAAAAACACAAACCAGTATTAACAGTCGGTTCTGCCACCGTATCACAACCACAAATTCTCAATGGAACAAACTATGATTATTGGAAAGCTCGTATGGTGGCTTTCATTAAATCCATGGACAACAAGGCTTGAAAGGCTGTGGTCAAGGGATGGGATCCACTAGTGGTTGTAGGTTCTGATGGGAAAGAAGTTGTGAAGGCTGAAGAAGACTGGAATGATACTGATGAAAAATCATTATAGGGAAACTCCAAAGCATTGAATACTCTATTTAATAGAGTGGACAACAATATATTTAAATTGATAAGAAACCGTAATGTTGCTAAAGAAGCTTGGGAGATCTTGAAGACTGCTCATGAAGGAACCTCCAAGGTGAAAACATCAAGACTCCAAATTCCTACCACTCAGTTTGAGAACTTAAGAATGAAGGAGGAAGAGAATATTCATGATTTCCATATGGATATCCTTGAGATAGCCAATGCCTCAGGTGCCCTAGGGGAGAAGATGTCAGAAGCCAAGCTGGTGAGAAAGATACTCAGATCTCCTCCCATGAGATTTGAAATGAAAGTGAATGCCATTGAGGAAGCTCAAGATATAAATAACATAAAGGTTGGGGAGCTTATAGGATCGCTACAAACATTTGAGTTAGGGACCGGTGAAAAATCTGAAAAGGAGAAGAGCTTAGTCTTCGTCTCTAACACTAATGATCCCAAAGATGAGTGTTACTTGGATACAAAAGAAGGGATATCCAACGTTGTTTTGAAAATAATTCAACAAAGTGTTGAGGAAGATTGACTGGAAATGAAGATCAAATGTCAGGAACAAGTCATCTGACAAGTCATTCGAAATTAACAAGAACCAGGACTCTGAAGAAAAAGATGGATCGAATGATAAATCTATCCAAGGAAGAGGAGTCTGGTGTTATGAATGTGAAGGATTTGGGCACATAAGATCTGAGTGCCCCACTTATCTTCAGAAACAGAAGAAAGGTATGTTCGTGTCTTGGTCATAAGAAGAATCTGACAGTGATAGTGTAAAAGAATTTTCCAAACAAGTGAATGCCTTGTTTAGAGTTTGTGATTCAGATAGTGAAACTGTTGTTGGAGATCTGACTTTTGAAGACCTTGTTACTTTCTACAATGATTCGTTCCTCAAGTGTCAAGAGGAGGTTCAGTTGATAAAAAGACAAGAGAACATTATTTCTCAACTGGAGGCCGAAAAAGAAGAGCAATTGTCTACTATCTCTGGTATGGAAGCTGGAAATTAGAGCACATATCTGCCATAACTGATTTGAAGGGTGAAGTTCTTCTGCTCAATTCTCAGCTTGATAATATGCTTGATAAAATTATTAAGTCTGGCAAGAATGTTGGAAAGATTCAAGGGGTTGGCTATGTCAATCAGTCTATGAAAAAAGAAAGAAAAAGGGATGAAGGAAAAAAGGCTGAAGTGAAGATGGTTCATCCAAAACTGAAATATAAGAATCACTAAGGAAACAATGACTCTACTGTTCTAGATGAAACAACCATTCTAATTGGGAAGAATACTGTAAAGAGTTAACGGTCTTGGTCATGATAATCAAGCTACGAAGAATAGAGGAGAGAAACCTGAGGCAAAATTTGTAACCCCAAATAAGAAACAAGGGCAGAAGATGTTGAACCACATGTCTCAACATCAGCAGAGAAGGTGCAATGGAGGAAAAAAATCAACATTGGAGATGTGATTATTATGGATGGTTTTGACATTTAAAATCCTTCTACTACAGATTGTATGGCTATCCTAATCCTACTACACATCATAGGAGAATAAAAGGTGATGTTAAAGTCAAGTCTAAAAGGTTTTCTAAGAATAACACTCATGGACTTGTAGTTTACACCTCCTTCAGAGCTTCTACAAGGGAAAATTGGTATTTTGATAGTGGTTGTTCTAGACACATGACCGGTGTCAAGAAATTTCTTGTGAATATTAAACCACATTCCTCTAATTATGTCACCTTTGGAGATGGGTCAAAAGAAAAAAATAAAGGGTTCGGGAAGGATGAGCTCCAGTAAGTTTCCATATCTCAATAAGGTGTTATTTGTTAAGGGGCTAACTGTTAATATGATAAGCATTAATTAACTGTGCAATCAAGGACTCAAAGTCAACTTCACTGCTTCTGAATGTTTGGTAACTAATGAAAATAATGAAGTGATCATGAAGGGAGTCAGATCAAAAGATAATTGTTACTTGTGGATTCCTCAAGAAACAAATTTTTCTCCACATGCTTAATGCCAAAAGAGGTTAAGATGAAGTTGTTACAGAAAAAACTTGATCAGTTACTCCTGAAAGATGTGAAGAGAATCAAATCAAAGGAAGAAGCCAGAGGTTTATCCAAACTCATGGAAGGAAGTTCCTGTGCTGAAGATCAAGTTGAGAAGCAAACTAAGACGCTATCTCAAAAGTTGCAGCATCATATTATTTCTAAAAGGGAAGAAACACTTCATAGGGCACTAATAAAATCTGATGAAGTTGACGGTTTTGGGTAGGAAGAAATATAGTGGCATACCTGTTGATGATTCATCTGGTATTGAAGGCCTTATGGATTTATAGCAATTACAGACGGGGAGGAGTGACACAAATTCTCTATCCCTTATCCAGGTTATTGTAATTGGAACTGCCAAAGGAAGGAACAAAAGGTCTCTACAAATGAATGATTTGAATGAGATTCTTACTAAGGTGGTGACAAGTGAAGTTCGTAATGTCTCTCCTAATACTTGTGATGGACGCAAGGAGTGCAGAAGGCTATTTTATAGGGGCAAGAGGTGGAGGATCATCTGAAAAGATCATGACTGTTTTGTTCCCATGGATATAGTATGTTTCCACTACTATTGCTGATGGAGATTTGTGTGTGTGTGAAAAATGTCCTATCAAATGCTATGACATCCTTTCTGATGTGTGAACTTTGAGAAGTTCATATTGGTTTTCTGAGGTTTTAGATCACTAGTGTGAAGATTACACCTTCTCCAAGTGGCTCATCTTATTTTGTGTTGGTCATCCATGTCTATTGGGGATTGTGGATGTATTTCTCATACTGGCATTGGGACTTTGTCTCAAATTTTTGAAGGCTTCAGAAGTAAGGAGGAGCTTTATCTGAGAACTATCTGGTCATGACTGCTAGTTTGGGTGTCTAGTTCCTCTCTTGATGGAAAGATAGTAGTTAGTGAAACAACTGAAGTATATATGTGTTTGGCCATGATTGGAGCGATAAATGGAAAATTCTTCATCGTGGCTCTGTGTGTGGATATAACTTACTTGTGTATTCTGGTCTTGCTCAAAGACTATGGCTAATATTGGAGGCATACTAATTTTGGAGGTGTGATAGTTTGCAAAGCTCAATCGGGTGTCATGAAAATTGTAGGTTAATCCTGACGTGTGAAGCTAGCTTTGTTGGAAAGGGAAAATGTGGTTTCAAAGATTGAGTATAGTCTCTAGTGACTTGTTTGCCTACATCTAGTGTCATGTGAATAAGTATTCCCTTTAGTTGAAGAAGTTACATTTTATGTTGGAACATCTTTGCTTTCAAGACTTGGAAGAGAGAATGGTGCACAGTTAACTAGGATGATCTTATCTTCTTGAAAAATGCATACATTGACTGAGTGTGTTACAGACTATGGTAACCCTCTTTGGATTCAATTAGTCCTCTCTATGTCATTGGTTGTGTCTTCTTTTGGCTAAAAAAAGGAAGAAAAGGTGCTTGTTGAATATTGGTGCTTGCCGTTGGTATTGCTGAATGTTGCTACTTATCTCTTTGAGATGCAACAATTAAGGGGGAGAAAGTTTCTCTCTTATTTGTGCCTTGTGACCATAGTGGCGTCCCGGGTTCTAAATTACCCTGAGTTCCACGGTTTGTTCAGGAAAATTCTGTGATTTTTCCGTGTCAAGGGTTGGTTCTAAGTCTGAGAGGGAGTGATTTGGATGGTTATGAAGATACAGGTTATTGGCATGTACATCAACTGATGTGTTCCACTTCAGTGTGGTTGAAGAGGTGTTTGGTTGACTCTCGGGTGTGTTTGACGTGCTTCTATTTAGGGGGAGAATATGTTGCTGTTGAGAGGGAGAATCTTCTTCAAAATTCTCTATTGGGATCTAAGCAGTATTTGAAGAGAAGGTACTGATGGATATGACTTAAAAATTTGACTTGAAGAATGTCAGACATGATGTTTGGACATGTTGAGAACTAGATTGTTATTCTCTTGTGTGTTATGTTGAAATAGCTTCCACTAGCTGCATATGCTGCTCTGATATTTTTTGTTTTGACTTCAGCTGTTGTGCCTTTGATTATGATTATGTGTGTTTGATTAGGTTCAAACCTGAGAAGCTATTTGGTTGTTTTTGTATGGAAGAAGTAATAAGTTGTTTTAGCCAAAATAAGCCAAAAGGGGAGATTGTTAATTCACTTATTCTGTGTTTGATATTATGTTTGGTAAAACTAACTTAGTAGAAACATGTTTAATGAAGATGTCCTATCTACTGAAGCAACATGTCGTATATGGTGTCCTATGCAAGTTCTTTCGACATCGTGATTTTGTACAACTAGATTGTTAGATATTTTAGTTGTTACAGGTGTAGAATATTCTATAAATATTATGCTATCCCCTTGGCCCACAAGTTGAAGATTGATTAAGATTCCAGCTGAATTCAATGAATACTATTAGTTTCTAAATAGGAGATAATTTAGGAAACTAATGATTGAAGGCATAATGTATGCAAAAGGCTCTGCTGGGTTTTAGCAGCTGATTTGTTGCGTTTGAAAAGCACAATCCAATCTAGAGGATGGCTTTAAATAGAATGTCACTAACCTAGTTTTAGTGTGGAACTTACTGTGAATTTTGATTATGGTTTGTATACTTATTGTGAGCCTCTCATTTGTCATATTGATGAAAGAGTAGGACTATACTTTTGAGTTGTAAGTTCTGCCAATCATTCCAAAGCTTTAAAGCAGTGAATGTTTATATGTCTTTGAAGTGTGACTTCAGTGTTTGTTCTAAGTGTTTAGAATTGGTCAATCACTGTGACTGTGATTGGAAGGGATTTGAGAAGGGTATCATACCTAGGTGAGTCTTAGGTAGAAGTTAATAACCAATAATGATTAAGTGAGTAGGTTGTAAACTAGGTGAAAGTTTGTTGTGGGTCTACGAATTGATACTATCAAGTTAACTTGGTCCCTGGCTTGGTAGCCCCTAGAGTAGGTGTGTTGATTCACCGAACTGGGTCAATAATTCCTGGTGTTCTTTATTTTTCTGCACCGTGTTTATCATTCATATTGTTCATTATGTGCAGGTTTAGTAAAAGGTGTCTCGATATCTTTTTAAATCAGCTGTAAGATCTTCACATGAAAATAGGAACAAATCTTTTAAAGTTTCCTAAAAAGTATCCAAGATCCTTTTTAAAGAAACAAATCAAATTTGCACATGTTCCTAATAAATCTCATTGACCTGTGAAGAATAATGAGATATATCCAAAAGGATCTCTCACAAACAAATCATATATGTCAAGAGAAATAAAACAGCAACGCCTGCTGCATAAGAGACCAAGATGTCAAGACATCTGGCTTAACATCTGTCTGATACACATGACAACAAAACCTGTCATGACAATTGATTAAGATGTTGTGACATCTTTCTCAGCATTAGCCCAGAACCATGTTTTAGCAAAATTCAAGCCAAACCTAAAACCATGGATTTAATAATTACCCCCCTTTGGAAATTTTCGGCTAAAATAACCAAAGCATAAAAACCCTGGAGAGAGGAATACAACCACAACACAAGCTACATAAAAACATGTAAACTTTGTACAGTTTGCAACAGAAAAATACATCAAAGAGTGCATGTAGTTAGAAATAACCATCTTCAATACTCCAGAAGACAAATGTCAAAACATGAGGTCTGACATCATAGACATGTCCAAACTCCCACTGTCACATATGAACAAGACTCCTCATCAAAGGGAAAACCCAAATCACCAGAAAATCCAAAATACCAAATATGAACTACCCAAGTTCACACATCAGAGGCAACAACGACAGAAGATAAAACATCCTCACAACTAGATTTTCACACATCTTCACCAGGCAGGATGTTAAAACATCTGATAAAACTTCCTACCATTACAGCAGTAGCAGAAGATCCTACAAGCATGATAAACTATCATGCTCCCTTAAATATTTGCATCCAATAAGTAACCATAATCACTACTCTCCCTTTAACAGTAGCACATTCTTATCAACATGCTAATTAACATGTCAAGACATGTTTCATAACATTAGGACACACATAACACACTAACACTTTACTCCCCCATTTTTAGCCAAAAATTGACAAAAATAGAGTAAATGTAAACAAAATGGAAGCACACAAGAAATAAACACAGATGGAAACACACAAACTTCAACAACTTCAGGCGGTCATTCATCTTTTTCCCCTGTTAAATATCCTCATGTACTCCTTGGTGTTGTCACTAGCCTTTCCGTCTTGTAGAAAACCTTTGTCCCATCTAATAGAAAATTACTTAAGCTTCCTAAGCATCAAAGTATAGATGAAAGACGCAGTATCAATTGCGTTCCTCCATATATCTAATTTCTATAACTCTTCAATAATGCAAGTTCCAGTCCCACTGCTTATGTTTTCAATCTGATCTTTTAACATAACAATAAGTTGTTCCTTGTTGTCTATATATTCCAGAGTAATAACCTTTCCCTCACCAAGATTCTTGATAAGTTGATTGTGATTATCAAGATTCTTATTCCAGTTATGTTGAATGAGATATCTGATATCATTCAGATCTTCACCAAATAATATCATGACATCATGTTTGACATTATGATCTTTCAACATCTGGTCAATCCATACCAGTTGAGAACAACCTCTCCTTGTTCCACCATACTCAGAAATAATAACACATATATGTTCTTTATTGAAACAGGAAATAATTTTTTTCTTAGATATAAATACCTACTGACCCACTTTGACCCAATGATGCAGTTCAAAATCCTTCTCTCTTGAAAAGTAGAACACAATCTTGGTTCAAGTTTAGAAACAAGACATGAATTTGATATATCTTTATTGAATTTTGTAATGTCTGCTTTATTAGAGTATCTTGTATCGATCTTCTTGAATTGTTCTGTGTGAACTCTAACTTCTGAATCAACACTTGTGTAATCACAAATTGCTTCTTTTCCTGACTCCTCAGTCTGCAAAGAAGATGTCCCAACATTGTCTTCGACATCCTTCTCCCTTTCAGTGAAGGAATAATCAATTATCACACTAGTGGGTTCCATAACATCTTTAGTTCTGGAGTTAAACACTCTATAAAATCTTTTGTTTTAAGAGTAACCAGAAATATCCCTTCACTCCTTATGAGATTCTCCTTACCTTTTTTTATCTTTGTTTACCAAGACATAGCATTTACTTCCAAAGGTATGAAAATACTTGATTATGGGCTTACTTCCTTTCCATATCTCACAGAGAGTAGTTGAAGTACCTTCTCTCAAAGTGACCCTAGCAAGAAGTACTCATAGCTTCAGCCCAAAACTCCAATGGTAATTACTTAGTAGACATCATAACTCTAGTTGATTCCTGCATAGCCCTAGTGTTTTGCTCAAAAATCCCACTTTGCATAGAAGTGATGAAATAAGAGAAATCATGACTAATACCTTCAGAAACACAAAATTCAGATAATTTTGCACTCTCAAACTCCTTGTCATGTTCACTTATGACCTTGACAGTTACAATATTCTTCTTTTCTTGAACGCTTTGACACATATTTTTGAAGACTTCAAAAATATCTGATTTTTCTCTAAGAAAATTCATCCAAGTATACCTAGAAAAATAATCTATAACCATATAGAAATACCTCTTTCCACCAAGGCTATCTATCTGCATAAGTTCCATTATATCCATATGAAGAAGTTTCAGCACTTTCAAAGTAGTCTGATGTTACAACATCGGGTGTGACATCATTGTTTTATTTTTAATTTCAGACTTACCACATACTTTACCTTCTCCAATTTGAGCTCTAGCATTCCCTTGATAGCTCCTTCAGATAAAATCTCCATCACTCCTTTTATATTAAGGTACCTAAGCTTTTGGTGCCACAAATTTACTTCTTCTTCATGATTTATCAAGCATGTGGAAGTATAAGAAATTATCTGAGATTCCCATAGATAGCAGTTGTCTTTAAATCTAATTCCCTTCATCAGAATAACATTCTTTTTATCTTTTACCAGACACTCTGACTTTGAGAAGTAGACTAGCAGACCTTGATCACATAATTGATTAATACTAATGAGATTAGCAGTTAATCCTATCACATAAAGAACATCTTCTAAACTAGGAGAACCAACACACATCAACTTTCCAACTCCTTTGATTTCACCTTTAAAACCATCACCAAATTTGACAGAACCCGTGGGAAGAGGTCTAATGTTCACCAATAACTTTTGAACTCCTATTATGTGTCTAGAACACCCACTGTCAATGTATCATTCTTCTCCATTTGAGTCTCTTAAATAAGTATGAGCAATAAATTTAATATCCCTATTTTTAACACTTCTCTTTTTACTCACTTGATCAACCTTAAAATGAACTGAAGATTTTTTTATCTCCATATAATTTATAACAGAAAGGCTTAATATGGTCATGTTCACAATAATAAGGACATATCCAAGTGGATGATTGAAATATGGATAAAGTTTCACCACGTATTCTAGGATGTTGTAACATGTTATTGTAACATGTTGTTGTACATGTTGATCATTCTCTTCCTTTTAGAAGGAAAAGACTTCTTCTCAGAATCTCTTTGTTTATTATCAGATTGATAATCAACTTTTGTATCTCCATCCTCTTTTACCATATCAGCTCTACTATTCATCTTCTTCAAAGAATCTAACATGTTATTAAGCTTGGAATTTAAGATGGTTATTGATTAGTGAATTTTGATGCACATTCTTCCATGATTATAATTATGCATTTCCATGGTTTTTTTAGCTTATTTTTGTTTTATTTTCTATTTTAGTTTATTTCTACTCTTATTTGATTTTCGCACTTTATTTTTAGCATTAGCAGTCTGCACGAATAAATTCATAACTAGAGCATCGGGAGTCGGAATGAGGCGTGCTACCAGTTGTTGGAAAGCTAAGAGAAAGAGCTACGATTTTTATTCAGAAGTCAAGAGATGAATCCGAATGTAGCAGGGCCATAAAATTCGTTGAAGCTATAGTATTTTATATTTAAGTTTTGGGTCATTTGTTTTGGGTCAGGGTTATGTTTTCGACCCAGTTAGGTTATGAACCGAATCCTTGTCCTTGCTATACCTAGTAGTTGCTACAGTAATTTCGTTTTTACCTTTTTATTATTCAGAAAAAAATACATTTTGCTTTTACGATTGTGATGAGGAACTAAACATCTAGAGTCAATCTACTGTAACCACGTTTCCAACGCTTTAAGGTTTATACTTTATCAATCAATTTCGTTCTCTTTCAATACTATTTTGTGATTTACAATTGCTTAATCTGTATTACATAAAATTGTTTTGATTAAATTCGTATGATTGGATCCCTAATGTTTATTCGCTGTTACGTCGCTTTGTCGTTAATCCGCGTTTGTAATTCGTGTTTGCTTAATTCACGAGGGCTTAATCCGTTTGCTTAATTCGGAATATGAATCCAATATGTTTGTATTTGTTGCACTTGACAATAGGTATAGAAATCGAATAGAGATTGATTCCACTTAGGAAATTGTTAAGTTAAAAATCAATGATTAGTAGGAAACTGAACAATAGATTGGCTTAATTCTATAATCACTTATTTTAAATCGCTTATTTGCTTTGTGTTTTCTGAATCGAAAACCTAAAACCAAAACCCCCTCATTCAGTTACGTTTTATTAATACAAACAAGAATCCTTGTGAGCCGATTCGAGTGACATTGTCGCTGTACTGCATTTTTAAAAATACTCTGCTTTCAAATTCCCTAATTCATCTTTTTTTTCTATTTTTAACGAATTTTTTACTGTTTTCATAGAGTCGAAAAAAATCGAAAAAATTCTTAAAATTGTTATTTTGCCTAATTAGATTAAATCCAGTGTTGTTTTATTTTTCTGAATTTTATTTAATCGATTTCATTCATTGTGTTTGTTTTTGATAATTAGGGACATTTTTGTAAATGGTTGAGGAATGGGCAAGTTACAGGTCCTTTGGCTGGAGGTTGAAGATGAAGTACAGTCAGGACAAGTTTTATGTTATGTATTTATTTTTGTGCCAATTTTAACGGATGTATAGCCACCCCAGTAGTAAGGCAGCGCGCTGGTAACCAAGAGGGCGTGGGTTCAACACCCAGCGCGCTGCCTTTTGTCATTTTTCATACTTTTTCCCACATTTTTGTTTCTTTACAGCGCCTGGGGCCAACTTTGGGCTTTCTCCATTTTTGCTGCACCACACCCCCTGCTTGCTTGCTACCACACAGGTCCAAACCTTTTTTTTATTTTCTGATTTTTAAACAAAAAATATCATTTGGGCCAGATTCAAAAACTACTTTTCTAACAAACCCCTAAGTTTTATTTCACACCTCCCTGTCTTTTTCTTTATATTTTATTTTTATTTTATTTTCTTTATTATTTTTATTATTATTATTATTATTATTATTATTATTATTATTATTAATAAAAAAATCAAAAATATATTTTTATTTATTATTTATATACTTATAGTTTACTTTCCTTATAAAACTAAAAAAATACTTTTTAAACAAACTTAATTTCTTTTTCTTAATAATAATTAGATTTAGGTTTAGTTGTTTTATTATTTTTATTATTTAAAATTAATTTAGAATTTAGGTTTTCTTTAATTAATTAATTACCATATTATTTTCATTAAGTTTAAACCCTTTCATAAAAAACCCTAAAAATGCTTCAAACTTAATTTCATTTCTTAATTAGTTTAGGTTTGATTTTTATTTAACTTTAATTAATCATTTTTCTTAATTAGGTCAAGACCAAACCCCTTCCTAAAAAATCCAAACAAAAATCTATTTCCTTTTTCCATTTATGTTCTTGAATATTTATTCATTTTTGTACATTTATTCAAATTTAATATAGTTGTAATAGATAATTAGGGCTTTAATTTCTTGCAATTCTCCATTTGTAATTTGTATATCCCCTCCCTAATGATGTAATAGCTTAGTATTTTTATTTCCTGCAATTTAATGCTTCATATACAAATGTTAGTAATTAGGGTTTATATGGAAAAATTAAAACCAACAAATAGCAAACCCTAATCAAGATAAATCAAGCATGTAAACCAATACACTTGCACACATACACCCTTAGGGTAAATCCACTTTGTTGCCTTATAAAATGGCCATATTATGCATGTGGGGTATCTTAGCAAAAACAAACAAAATATAAGATCATAGTCCCTCGACGACGCTATCAAAGTTGCCTTTCAAAGATGATCTTAGTCCCTTAAAGAAAATGCTAAGATATCTTACAATATTGCTAATCATGGCTATACGATGACCCTTGCCCGTCCCTTTTACATCCAAATATAGGGTTACTTACCAAATCAATGGTAAGATAACAATGTCAAAGGAAAGAGGAAATAAACATGAAAGACTTTTGAGTAGGTAGAATATTCCTAGTTGCTTGCTCAATTTCAAAACCAAAAACATCCTTGCTATTTTCAAAACAAACATCAACACTTTCAAAAAATATTTCAAACTTCAAAACATTTTCAAAAGATCAACACTTTGTATACATTCTTACGAACGAGAATCATTACAAAGTTTGCCTAAACGATGACGCCTTTTCAAAATACTTTCAAAAACCACACAAAGCACATTTTCAAACAAAAGCAAGTGATCTAGCAAGCAACTAAGAGCCCGTAGATAACCACGGATGAAAAGGGTGCTAATACCTTCCCTTTTCATAATCTACCCCCCCGAACTCAAGAAAACGTCTCAAAGGTCTTTCCTGTTCTTTTCAGCCTTTCCTTTTGGATAAAAGAAAAGTCGGTGGCGACTCTTGTTAACCGCAACATTTGCGATCAAACGCAAAACAACTAAGTCAGTTCTCCCACCGTGTTACAAAACTGGCGACTCTGCTGGGGAAATCTTAAAAATGGGGTTACATTAGGGCTAGATCACATTTACTTGCTTCCTTTGTTTGACTTGCATGATTTACATTATGGTTCCTTGTTTGGGCTTACTAAAGATCCTACACCCAGATTCGGGGAACCTTTTTTAGGTAAGTAGCAATACGTTATGGAAACTATGCGGGGTATACCGACATGGTCTAAGCAATAACTACGTTAGTGTGACATATTTGTGGGTACAGGTAGCCCTTGAGTAGTCAAGGAGAATACATGGCCGCTGAGTGATGTCATGAAGCACTAACTGACTTTTAGAACCTTTACTTGACCAACTTAGCCATTAGGACGTAGTGAGATGACCGACTTTGGTAGATACTCTATACTACACTCATTGAGGTTTGATTTTTTGGGATATTTCAGTCGCCATTAAAGAGGCTTGCGCTGAAACAATACCCGAGGAAACAAACCAGTGATATTGAGCTCCCTTAGAACCCGATTACTATTGCTAGTACAAGTTTGAGCCAACTAAATTTCAAGAGGGTACTTACCCATGAGACTCCATGCAAGCCTAAACCTAAGGACTTGTTTGTTTTGTAGGAAATGGATTCTATTCACAGGAAAACCATTCAAGTCAATCTCGTAAGGATCCCTCCTCAACTTAAAGACTTATCATCAAGGGTTCATGAGAATTCTTCATTTACCAAAAGACATGGTCTCCTCCTAAACTTGGTCACCTCTAACACTGATGAGGATATGTTGAAGGTGCTCTTCCAATTCTTTGATCCTCTACACCATTGCTTCACATTTCCCGATTATCAACTTGTGCCAACTTTAGAAGAATTATCCCAACTCTTGAGGATTCCCATTCTCAATCAACTACCCTTCAACGGTACAGAAAGAGATCCAAAACCAGAAGAGATTGCTCAAGCCCTACACTTGCAACCGTCTGATGTCACAACTAATTGGGAAACAAGGAGTGGTGTCAAAGGTTTCTTAGCCAAGTTCTTGTTTGAGAAAGCTCAAAACTGTTGGAACTCCTTGGACTTGCAAGCTTTTGTGGAAGTTGTGACTCTCCTCATCTATGGGATGGTTTTGTTCCCAAATCCTGACCAACTCATAGATGTAAACACAGTCAAAATCTTCATGTCTCGTAACCCGATGCCTACTTTGTTAGGAGACATCCTACATTCTTTTCACACTCGCACTATGAGGAAAATAGGTATCCTTATGTGTTGTACTCCTCTCTTGGCAAGATGGTTTATTTCACATCTTCCCCAATTTGTATTGAAGAACGAGCAAGGTTCAAGGTGGCCACATAGGTTGATGATGCTCAGACATTCAGATATTCATTGGTGTTCCCGATCTGTGGAGAGTGTTACTATCGTCGACCATTGTGAAGAACTCCCTAATGTCCCTGTGATACGATGGGAGAACTGACTTAGAGGTTTTACGTTTGTGTTCGCAAATGTTACGGTTTAGCAAGAGTCGCCACCGACTTTTCTTTTATCCAATAAGGAAAGGTGAAAAAGCACAGGAAAGACCTTTAGAGATGTTTTTGAGTTCGGGGGGTAGATTATGAAAAGGGAAGGTATTAGCACCCTTTTCATCCATGGTTTTCGATTGGCTCTTAGTTACTTGCTAGATCACTTGCTTTTGTTTGAAAAGTGTGCTTTGTGTGATTTTGAAAGAATTTCAAAAAGGTGCCATCGTTTAGGAAAACTTTGCAATGATTCCCGTTCGTAAGAATGTATGCAAAGTGTTGAGCTTTTAAAAATATTTCAAGTTTTGGAAAGATGTTTGGAAAGTGTATGTGATTGTTTTTGAAAATAGCAAGGATGTTTGTTTTGAGAGTGAGCAAGTAACTAAAAGTAATCTACCTACTCAAAAGGTCTTTAGATGTGCTTTTCCTCCTCCTTTAGATGTTGCTAACTTACCATTGATTTGGTAAGAAGCCCCATCGTTGTATGTGAAGGGACATCGTTGGGTCATCGTATGACCATGATAGCAATATTGTGTGATGACTTGGCACTTTTCTTTAGGGACTAAGATCATTTTGAAAGGCAACTTTGATAACGTCATCGAGGGACTATGATCTTGTATTTTTCGATTTGTTTGTGCTAAGACATCCCACATGCATAACATGGCCATTTTTATAAGGCAACAAGTGAGATTACCCTAAGGGTGCATGTATGCAAGTGTGTTTGATTTGCATGCATTTAATCTTTGTTTAGGGTTATCTTCTTGTTGATTTTTATCTTGTCATACACACCTAATTACTATACAGTATAAGAAAAACAGTGAATTGTAGAAACTGAAATTCTACGCTATTACAATATTTAGGGGATGGGGATACATATGTACGAATGGGGATTGCAAAGAAAATAAGCCCTAAATTACTATTACAACCATATTGAAATGCATAAGAATGTACAATAAAATGTGAAACGAACTTGTTTTGTTTTAAGAAACTATTTTTGGTCTTTTGTTTTAAGAAATAAAATAAAGTGTGAAGGAAATACTTTTGATGTTTGCTGATTAATGGAATGGAGAGTGATAGCAAAATAATGAAAAAAAGGAAAAAGAATCAGCGTGTTGCTAATAAAAATGAAGTCAGAGGTTCTGACCCTGGCACGCTGCAAAATAGAAACCTGTTAGTGAAAATGTATAAGGTCAGAAGCTATGAACCCACTTGGAACATAGTAGTTTTCAGAAGTTTTGATACCACTAGCAACAAAACAGGCTTCAGAAGTTCTGATACCACTGGAAACTAAACAAAATTCAGAAGTTCTGAGACCACTGGCAGATCTTGGTCTCTCTCTTTATACTAGTCAGAATATCTGCAATTTGGTAATTTCTCCATAAAACAGAAGATGAACATAGAACAGTTATAGCAAGTGTCATAGTGTTTCAGAAATAGGAAATATCAGAACTACAAATCAGAGGGAAGTATGAAGTTAATAATCCTAATTCTGAGTTCTAATTCCTTCAAGAAGTTCTGAACTGATTTATTCCCTACTTAGGCAGGCAAAATGCATGAAATCTCAGAATATGTATAACACCAAAAACATGATATCTACATTGTATCTGAGCATGTAAATCTGGTAATGCTCTAAGTAACGTGATAAGAGTCAGCATAAGCTTACCTTGCAGCTGAGAAGATTCTATGGAATATAGGTTGGTCCTGAATCCTGATGAGGTTCTGAGCAAACTTCTTCACGTACCCAGCATGATGGAGGTTCTCAACTTCTGGTACAACAACAAGGTGACGTTCTGATTTCTTTGAGCAAATGGATGGAGAATGTGAGGTAGTATGAAGACAGGAGTTAAGGAAGTTTCT
Organism: Vicia faba; assembly: GCA_948472305.1. Taxonomy (NCBI): domain Eukaryota; kingdom Viridiplantae; phylum Streptophyta; class Magnoliopsida; order Fabales; family Fabaceae; genus Vicia; species Vicia faba. The sequence goes on along the minus strand of OX451736.1, from coordinate 859,054,329 downwards.
AATATGTGAATCAGAGACTGTGTGAATGGTTTTAGTCAGGACATATTTGAGAACAAATGGAGTTTGAATGCAAGGGATCAAAAGTTAGCAGATCTTGTGTTTTATGTTTACAGTTCTTGGCACTCTTGGGATTTTGGCAGGGGTTCAAGGCTTTTCTTTCTCAAATTTTTCGACCTCTTTTTAATGGCTAAAGGTGTTCTATTTATAGGCAAAGACTTTGTAGTTTTGGAGAGGTCAAGTAGTGCCAACATCATACGCTAGATGCTGACTTGTTCTTGAAGCAAGTTTAAAAAAAGGGTGTGATAGTTGACAGTTTTTTAGCCTAGACTGGATTAGCAAGCAGGGATTAAGGAAAAGTAAACCCACAAGCAAAAAGTAACGCATGGACCCTCCCATATATCGGTATAAAAGTTGCTTTTAAGGATAACAAGGGTATTTCTATGCCACACGTGGGGAGATCCTTTGGATAAAGACTCAAAAGTGGACGTGATCATTAAATGAGCATTAAATGATGATGAGATTTGTCAAAAATCAGAAATCCTGTAATTTGAGATTTTGCATCATTTCTTAATTCTGGATCAGAAGTTCTATCTAGGACAAACATCCAACTTCTGATCTTTGTACCTTGTTGCCTCAGCATGTTCTGAAGGATTCCCCAGGCTTTCCAGTAACCTTCTTTGATTTATCTTTGAAAAATCTGGATTAGAAGTTCTGCTTCAGCGTAGTATCCAATCTTCTGATCCTCTTACCTTCTGGCTCCAGCACGTTCTGAAGGAGCTTTCAGGATTCATATTACGCTTTATTACCTTCTTTGCATTACCCTAGCAAGCTCTGTCTGAACTTGCGTAGATGCTGAAGAGCCATTTTCTGACTGAAAACTATATGCTGAACCATGTTTACAACTTCTGACTGCACTTGCCTGGAGGCTGGCTCAGAAGTTCTGAAGTGTCATTTTTTCTTAAATACTTAGAAAGAAATCCCAAGTATTTAGAAATTTGGCTTTTCCATAGTAAATTTGACTTTTGAACTTTTTGATGATACACATTTCATATTCCAACATGTCTTGATGAAATATGATTCTTGAAACGTGGTTTTGGTCCAAAAGTCAAAGTTAGACTTCTCATCATGCAAATGACCATTTTGCCCTTGTGAATGGTTTGCTTGGAAAAATTTATAATTCAAGGCTTGGAATTGTATGAGAGAAAACTTGAGAATCCAGGGCGATTCCTTGAGAAATGAAAGGGCAAATTTTGGGGTACAACAGCTGCCCCTGTTCCAACTTCTTGAACCTGAAGGGTTAGATTGGTGGATCTGCCATTTGTGACTTGAAGGTGAAAGATGTTTGAACACTAGAGTTCCCAGAAATTTGCCCTCGAAGATGGATGGTGAATGGGCTTATAGATGCCATTTGGAGGAATGTTGGTAAACGCTAGAAGAAGTATCAGCACAAACCTCTTGTTGATTTATACCAAACTTGATGTTTTACCTGTGAGAAAAGGGTTAGTAAAAATGCAGATGTTTGCATGATGTTCACCAGATGTGGTATCATGCCAAATGCGTATGGTATGTACATGCTATGATGTATGAATGCGAAGTGTATGTTTTTTTTTGTCTGGGGAAAATGAATCCCTGACTATTGCTGAGGAAAATCTGAGAGATGGAATCCCTGATTGCCTGTTGGAGATGGAGAATGAGCATATCTTCAAATTTTGTTGAAAGGATGCTTTTGCTAGGGAAGATTACTCCAATGTCAGCTGTTATCTGGTCGGATCTAGGCTTCACAGTTGCTGAGGATGAAGTAGTCGACTGCTATCTGGTCGGGTCCAGGTTTCACAACCCCTTAGTGGAGGATGAGACAAATTAATTGTTATCTGGTCGAATCCCAGGCTTTACAGAAGATTCCTTGAAATTGAATAGTTATTTGGTCGGATCCAGGCTTCACCACAACTTTCTGGGGATACGGAAGTTAATTGTTATCTGGTCAGATCCAGGCTCTGCAGTAACTTGGAATGGCAACTACTATCTGGTCGGATCCAGGCTTCATGTTTTTTTTTTATGGAAAACTGTACTATTATCTGGTCGAGTCCAGGCTTCATAGTGTCTTACTGGGAATCATAGTTAATTGTTATCTGGCCGGGTCCATGTTTCGCATATTTCTGAGGTCGATGCAGTTAATTGTTATCTGGTCGGGTCCAGGTTTCACAATAAACTGCTTGGGGATTTAGTTGTTATCTGCTCGGTTTCCAGGTTTCACAATGAATCTATGAGGATGATTGCTATCTGGTCGGGTCCAGGCTTCGTAACGGCTTTCTTGAAAGGATGGAAATGAGGACTGATATCTGGTCGGGTCCAGGTTTCTCAACCATTTGTTAGGGATAAAGAGTCAACTCTATTGGGGAAAAGAAGTTAAATCTCGATCAGATTGAGTACAGGTTCTTCTATATCTTTGAAGAGCTAGGCTATTATCTGGCCGAGTCCAAGTTTCATAGCATTTTGGAATTTAGATCAACTGTTATCTGGTCGGGTCCAGGCTTCAGTAACTCAAACTATTATCTGGTCGGGTCCAGGTTTCAGTAATTCGAAGAAGTCAAACTGTTATCTGGTCGGGTCCAGGCTTCAGTAATAACTTGAAAATTATGATAATATCCGGTCGAATCCGAGCTTCATAGCATTTCTTGGTAATAATAGAGGCTTTGTGGAAGGTTTTACTGGGGATTAGGGGTTGTGGCCCTTTGATTTGCAGTATTCTGAAAGGAAAATTCAAACCTGGAGAGTATAAACTCAGTGGGTAAGGCAAACTCAGCTTGGGGAGGATGCAATCGATTGGGAACGATGGGCTCAGCTGGGGAGGATAGGTTCTGTTTGGAGAAAATATCCTTGGTTGGAGAAGATGTACTCAACTGGGGATTATGGGCTCAGCTGGGGATGATGAGCTCAGCTGGGCAAATTGTGGTGTCTTGATTGTTGTATGTTGAGGCTTTTGAACTCGGCTGGGGAAATAACTCTGTTGGGGAAGTGAATTTTCTTTAGAAAGAGATCCCATAGGTTTCAATCTTGTAAAAATTTATTTAGCTGGGGAGCAAGTTGCTAAGAGGTTGACACCCTGGCCGGGGATTATCCCGTGTAAGGAGATTTTGTGGGCAACTCCGTTGGGGAAAGGTTTATTGTCACTGCCCTAGTGGGGATAATGATGATGAGATAACTCTGTGGGGCTATTTCACATACATTAAAAGAGATGCTTACTGCTGTGTGCTGATGCTTTGTTGATGCTGTTGCTTGGCAGGACACATGTGCCAAATAGTTTTGATTATGTTCATATGCATATATTAATTCAATTTTAGTCATTGGACAAATTTGCATTCAAAATAGAGATAGAAAATTTTGAACTTCAAAGTGTATTTGTATTGATATTTTGCCCATGAATAGTCGTTTTTGTACATAGAGACGGAAATCCTAGTAAGAGGAAATCGTTAGAAAGGAAAAAAAATTTGAGAATGAAAACAAATAGCCATGTGAAATGATCTCATTGCCTTCCAGCCCTACTATTGCCCAATATGTATTCGAACATCCTTTGCCGTTGATCGAAATTTATTGGATTGATCCTGGACCATTTGAACTTGGACCTTGGTGATGGAATTGTCTGTGTTGATTCCACAGGACATAGTTGTACGCTTTTAATCCTTAATTTTTTCCTGAACCTCCCTTTAGGGTTTTCAGACCAACAGGATACCCCTTTTTGCCCAAGTCGCCCTTTCAGGTTTTCAACTTGCCGGGTGTATAATCTTTTGCATATATCCCTAATTTTTGCCCAAACCTTTTGGTTTGCCGGGATGCCCTTATTTTTCTTAGGTGTGTCAACCTAACGGGTCTCTTATGCGTAGTATTTTTTGACTATATCCGTGTTTACCAGATGCGGGGAATCTTCGCCATCTATGGTAGTCAGCATCATGGCACCGCCAGAGAAAACTCTCTTGACAATAAATGGTCCTTCGAAAGTAGGAGTTTACTTGCCCCTGGGGCCGCCTTGTGGTAGAATGATGCGTTTTATCACCAAGTCACCAGCTCGATATACCCTAGGCTTAACCTTTTTGTTGAAAGCCTTGATCATCCATTTTTGACACGTCTGACCATGGCAAATAGTAGCTAATTGTTTTTCATCGATCAAGTTCAATTGATCCAATCTCGTTTGAATCCACTCGTCTTCTCCTAGGCATGTCTCGATCAGAATCCTCAGCGAGGGAATTTGAACTTCCACTGGCAAAACAGTTTCCTTGCCATAGACTAGAGAGAAGGGAGTTGACCCAGTTGATGTTCTAGCTAAAGTACGGTAGCCATGTAGAGCAAATGGTAACATCTCATGCCAATCTTTATAGGTCACTACCATCTTCTGCACAATCTTCTTGATATTTTTGTTGGCCGCTTCGGCTGCTCCATTCATCTTGGGTCTATACGGAGAAGAATTGTGATGCTTGATTTTGAATTGAGTGCAAAGCTCAGTAATCATAACATTGTTGAGGTTAGTGCCATTGTCAGTAATGATCCTTTCAAGAATACCGTAACGGCAGATGAGGTTATATTTGATAAACCTGGCTACCACATTCTTGGTTACTGAGGCATAGGAGGCAACTTCGACCCATTTGGTAAAATAGTCAATGGCGACAAGAATGAAATGGTGTCCGTTGGAAGCGGTTGGTCTGATTTCCCCGATCATGTCAATGCCCCACATTACGAATGGCCACAGAGCAGTCATGACATTGAGAGGAATAAGAGGTACATGGACTTTGTCAGCGTAGATTTGGCACTTGTGGCAAGTCCTAGAGTGTTGATGGCAATCGATTTCCAAGGTTGACCAATAAGAACCAGCTCTTAGGATTTTCTTGGCCATAGTATGTCCACTGGAATGGGTTCCAAAGAGGCTATTATCGGAGTAGAGTAAAATTGTGGTTGCGTTTGTACAGAATTCCGTTTCTTAGAAAGAATTTATCCGAAAATCTTTGCAATAACTTTTTATCATTGATGGAAGCCCCCTCGGGATATTCTTGTTCCTCAAGATACCTCTTCACCTCATGATACCATGGTTTTTCTTCGTTGGTGTCGAGCTCATTGCAATGTGCAGGTTCGTCAAATCTCTCAATCATAATCATGGGAGCTTCATTGTCCCACCTGACTTTGAACATAGAAGACATAGTGGCCAAAGCATCAGCCAATTGATTCTCTTCTCTAGGAAAATGATCAAAAGTGATCTCCTCGAAGTATGGTATCAGAGTCAACACAAGCTCCTTGTAAGGAACGAGGTTAGGATGCTTAGTGTCCCATTCCCACTTTACCTGTCTAATCACTAAAGCAGAGTCTCCAAAAACACTCAGGTGCTTGATTCTCAAATCAATGGCAGCTTTCAATCTCAGGATGCATGCTTCGTATTCCGCCATGTTATTCTTACAATCAAAGCATAATCTGGTTGTGAAGGGAGTATGGCAACCCTCAGGAGAGATAATTACAGTGCCTATTCCATTGCTCAGAGCGTTGGAAGCCCCATCAAAAACCATGGTCCATCGGGATCCTGGTTTAGGTCCATCATATGGTCCAGGTTTTGCACAGTCAGTCACCAACATAATGTCTTCATCTGGGAAGCTAAAACTCATAGATTGATAGTCATCAACAGCTCGGTGAGCCAAATTATCTTCCAATATGCTTCCTTTGATGTCCTTATGTGTCGTATATTGAATATCATATTCGGTCAGAATCATTTTCCACTTAGCTATTCTTCCGGATAGGGCCGGTTTCTCAAAGATGTATTTGATAGGGTCCATCTTAGAAATCAACAAAGTGGTGTGAGTCAGCATATACTGCCCTAGCCGGCGAGCAGCCCACGCTAAAGCACAACAAGTTTTCTCGAGCAGTGAATATCTGGTTTCACAGTCGGTAAACTTTTTGCTTAGGTAGTAAATTGCGTGCTCTTTTCGGCCAGACTCGTCATGCTGACCCAACACACACCCCATAGAGTTCTCTAGTACCGTCAAATACATGATTAATGGTCTTATTTCCACTGGAGGCATCAGAATAGGAGGTTCTTGCAAATACTCTTTGATTTTATCGAAGGCAACTTGACAATCGTCATTCCACTTGATTACTTGGTCTTTCTTCAAGAGTTTAAAGATCGGTTCACAAGTAGCGGTCAGGTGGGATACGAAACATGCGATGTAGTTAAGGCGACCCAGGAATCCTCTAACCTCCTTTTCAGAACGAGGAACAAGCATTTCTTGAATGGATTTTACCTTAGAAGGATCAACTTCGATGCCTTTATCAGTGACGATAAAACCTAGGAGCTTCCCAGATCTTACTCCGAACGTACACTTATTAGGGTTCAATCTCAACTTGTATTTCTTCAACTTCTCAAATAGCTTCTGTAAGTGATCGAGATGTTCTTCCTCAGTTTGAGACCTTGAAATCATATCGTCCACATAGACCTCTATTTCATGATGGATCATATCATGAAACAAAGCTACCATAGCTCTTTGATATGTTACCTCTGCATTCTTCAATCCAAACTGCATGACTTTGTAGCAAAAGGTGCCCCATTGCATAACGAAAGTTGTCTTCTCCATGTCTTCGGGAGCCATCTTGATTTGGTTGTAGCCAGAAAATCCATACATAAAGGAAAAGACCTTGTGTTGAGCGGTATTATCAACCAAGACGTCAATATGAGGTAGAGGGAAGTCATGCTTGGGGCTTGCCCTATTCAGATCCCTATAATCTACACACATGCGGACCTTTCCATATTTCTTTAGCACAGGAACTACATTTGTAACCCATTGAGGATAAGATGTGACAGCCAGAAAACCTACGTCGAACTGCTTCATTACCTCAGCCTTTATCTTCTCAGACATATCCATCCGCATCCGACGAACCTTTTGTTTAACAGGAGGGCAGTCTTCCTTCGTGGGCAGGCGATGAACCACAATATCGGTATCCAACCCTGGCATATCTTCATATGACCAAGCAAATACTTCCACGTAGTCATGTAGCATCTGAACCAATCTGCTTTTGACACTGTCTTCTAGGTTGGCCCCTATCTTGATCTCTCTCATGTCTGTCTTAGTACCTAAGTTGATGACTTCAATTGGCTCTTCATGAGGTTGGATACCTTTCTCTTCTTGTATTAAAAGTATGGCTAGTTCCCCTGGTATTTCACAATCTTCCTCGCCTTCATCTTCGGCTTGGTGAACTGGATGTTCAAAATCATATTTGGCAATAGTAGAGTCGTTGACAATAAGATCTAGAGTGGATGATGATCTGCAAATGTGTGTGTGTGTGTGTGTGTTTGTAAGATACATGGCTATTGAAAAAGTAATAAAGGAAATGAAAGACAATGAACATAAAATTTGAATGCGAAGAGGTCTAATGTTTTATATTAAATGATCATATGATAGATGAAACATGAGCAAAACCCTTAACAAATGGACCAAAGTGCCCCGGGCAAGGCACATGGCTTAAAAGTCGTTGTTTGGAAATAATATTACAGACATAAAGTTCTCGAATTGACAGAAAAAGTAAACAGTAATTACTCCTCAATGAAAGAAACATGGATGAAATCCTTTTCATGCCAATTGTTGAGCTTCCCTTCGGTTGTTGGGTAGATCCAGTCTTCAAAAGCACACTCATCATCGGAGTCTTCTATAGCGTTCACTTCAAGATTTTTGAGGTGGAGAGGCGGCTTTCCAGCACGAGCACTTCTAACTTCTTTCTGAGCTTGGGAGGTGAAAGCTAACCCAAACTTGTCTGCCTTGAATGGGATGTCTAGGAGTTGACCCCACATCATATTGTTTCCTTCTTCTACCACAACACGGTCATCCTTAAGAGAAACCATCTTGGGAATAACTTTATCAGCTCTTGGAGTGTCGAAGGAGATTTTGGTGGTGGCTATAACTTCAAACGTCTGGCAAGGAGTTTCTATGAATTCGCCATCAATTTCTACGTATTTGAAAGAATTTAGATGGCTTACCATAAATTCTTCCTCGCTGCAAACAGTGACAACCTTCCCTTGAACCAGATATTTTAACTTCTGGTGGAGAGTAGAAGTGACCGCACCCGCCCCATGGATCCATGGGCGTCCTAGATAGCAAGAATATGCAGGCCGTATGTCCATTATATAGAATGTGGAGTTGAAAATCTGTGAACCAACCTTAATTGGAAGATCCACCTCTCCATGAACCATCATTCTCGACCCATCAAATACGCTCACAACAATATCACTTGGCTTCAAAACCAAACCTTCACAGTCTAGCCGGTATAAAGCGCCTTTAGGTAACACATTTAAAGATGAGCCAGTTGAAGTAGTGAAAAACACAAGAATGGGGGGTTGAATTGTAAAACTGAAAATCAATGCAATGAACAAGATATTTTTATCCTGGTTCGTTTGATCTCAAACTACTCCAGTCCACCCGTCAAGGTGATTTAGCCTCTCTCCAACGAGGTCTTAATCCACTATATTCAACTAAATATTACAAACTGCTTTAACAACTGCTAAAGCCTTCTTGATGCAAACCACAACCCGGTTTGTCAAGGAAACACTTTCTTACAAAGAAGATAAATCTAAGTGTGTGAATGTTTTCTACAAAACTGTATCACAACTGTGATGTATACACAACTTAAAGCTTAGAAACTAGATTGCTAAACAATGATTGAATAAGAGAATGTGTAGTGTTTAGCAAAACTGAGAGAAGGAAGATTTTGATCAGCTTTTATGCGTGTAAATATTTGGAGAGCATTAGCCAATTCAATCTTCAAAGTCTTGTTTATATAGCACTGAGATGTTGAACGTTGGAGCAATATTCTTGATTCAATGCTATTAAAAAACTTTCCTTATCGAGCAGATCTTGTCTGGAATGAGGCCGTTGGTATTAATTTGCTTTCAATGCACAGTACCGTTGCTTACTTAATGCAAGTTCTGGCTTGGCTCATTCTGACTCTGCTTAGCTGCTGATGAACTGTTGTGTTTCTTTATTAGAGTGTTGAGCGCAGTTGTGTTCATCAGGCTTCAGCATATACGTGAGTTAATCTTCTGATTCTGACATTCTGATATGGCAACTTCTGATGCTGATGTCAGGAACCAAATTTCTGATGCTGATTAGGTGTGATCTTGCTTATATCAATCAGAGTATCTGCAAATCAGAACGTAATAATTTAGGCAGCAAATAGTTCATACATGAATCATATAAATAATATATCTTTTCACTTTGTTATCATCAAAACTTAAACATAGGGTAGTAGATTCAAACTTTGTTCTAACAATCTCCCCCTTTTTGATGATGACAAAAACTAGATATTTTTAAATGAAAATAACGTGAAAAGGTATCAGAGAGATGCATCAGAGTAAGAGGTTATCAAAGATATCAGAGTTGAGAGATACTCCCCCTGAGTTTATTACTTCCCTTTGATTACAAGTGTTCTTCAGGATCAGATCTTTTTGCCTTTCTTTGAACATCAGAGTATCAGAGTCTTTGACTATCGGAAGCTTTAGATCAGCATATCAGAGCAGAGCTTCAGATCAGCATATCAGAGCTTTTCTTGTCAGAGCTTTGCTTTTGATCAGAGTATCAGAGCGGATCAGAGCTTCATAGCTTTTAGTCTTCAGAGTGTCCAGGAGCTTCCTTGTACCTGTAGACTTTAAGCAAAAACAAAAAAAAAACATTTTCAAGTATAATAGAGTTAGAATGTTTGAGAATTTCTGTCTTAGTTAACCGTTATTGTTTAAAATATCATTCTTGTTCTCCCCCTTTTTGTCAGCAATCAAAAAGTGTAGGTGAGTGCTAAAACAATTAAGATCAGAAAAACTTGTCATATTAAAAGGTTCAGAATCAAACACACATATTCAAATAGTACATCAGAAAATCAAAGAAAACATGAAAAAGACATGAATGAAAAAACTAAGGTTGGGGAGGAAAGCGTGTGAACAGGTTCTCCAGCATGGCTTTGATCTGATCAGTAGTCTCATTCTGCTTGTGCACCATGCTGACAACAATGTCAATCTTGCTATCATGCACATCCATTCTTTCTTTCATCTTCTGGTCGTTTTCATCCATCCTCTGCTGCAGACGCATGTCATTCAGCTTCAGTTCTTCCAGAGTCTGCCTGTCCAAGGCAGCTTGAGAAGCGTCAGAAGCAGGAAGCTTCTGAGAGCTTTCTGCAACATCTTCTGCTTGACTTGCTTCAGCTTGAATGGTCTTGTCTTCTTCTGGTTGCACCTTTGAAGCTAGCTGTTTCTCAGACCAAGGTTCACTATCCAGAGGGAGCACAACTTCCTGAGGCAGCAGACTGTCAACTTCCTTCAGCAGCTTGCTGAAGTTCTATTGTGCCTGCTCATAGTTGATATCCTGCAACTTGAGGGCTTCAGCACGTACCCAAAGTCTGAATTGTGACCAGAGCTGATCAGAAGCAGCTGGGTCAATCATTCCAGGACAGACTTGCTTCAAAGAAGCAATCCATTGCTGCACACCTGTTTCAAAATTCATAATACCAGAGCCAACGTCTGGTTGTTTTGGTTTAGGGATGGCTATTTTATGTTTCATATCAGCAAGACGGTCAAGACTGGTTAAGTCTATGAAGGTCCTGCTGGGGTTTTCGGTGGTTTGCTTGGCAGCTGTTTGTTTTGGAGATGGAGTGGGAGAATCAGAGATTATGATTGGACTGCTTGGTGTTTTGGGAGTATTGGGTGGTGTAGATTCTGGTGAGGATGGCAACTTGGCCATGGTGATTGTTGTTCCACCTGGCAGCTGGATTGCCAGAGGTGATGGTTGTGGTGAATGAGGTTCAGATGGTTGAGGAGAAGGAGTTTCAGAGTGATGAAACTCAGGTTGAGGTGATGGTGGATGAATTTCTGGTTGAGGAGAGGGAGACGGAATTTCTAGTTGTTCAGGGATAAGGGGTTCTTCTGGAATTGATGAGAGAGGTTGTTGTTGTTCTGGTTCTTCAGCAGATTGCTGTTGTTCTGGTTGTGGAGGAGGGACAATTTTTGGTTCAGAGTTTGGATTGGCGGAGTGATCAGAAGTGTGTTGATCAATGTCAGACAGCACTTTGTCAATTGCTGATGTTGTTGAGATTGGTTTGGGATGTTTGGTTCTGGGTCTTCTGAGTTTTAATGCCTCAGAAGGGTCATCTTCTGGTTCAGTTTCATCTATTGTTGGGATGGGGATTGAGATTCTATGAGAGGTTGGAGGAGGAATAGATGCTGGAATAGTAGAAGAATTTAAAACAGAAGCAGCAGATAAATTACCTCTTTTCTTGGGTGTCTGCTGGGATGATCCTTCTGAAGGTGCCTTCCTCTTCTTCGTCTTCTTCAGAGTCACTTCTTGTTGAGGTTGATGCAGAGCTTTGATAATCAGATTTGGATCTGTACCATCTGCCTTGCACGCATCTAAGTATCTGAGAACCACCTCTGGTTTAGATTCTATCTCAGAAAATAAAGGAAAGTCACTCAGAGGAACTCTTCTGCTGGTGATATCAGCAATAGGAGTAGCTCTGGGTTCCTTTTTGATATTCTCTATCAACTTCATTTTCTTCAAGTTCTTTGCGTTCAGAGGCTTCCCAACTGTTGGTTCAATGGTGCTTAACTCTTGAGCTTCTATCAGATGCTCTATCAGCCTATTCTCTGTCAGAATATCTGATATCAACCTTCCAAAGGGTATCCAATCCCTCTTTGTTCTTTCTTCTTCCCTGGTTTCCTTCACACTTGTTCTGAGGTGGTTGAACAGAAGATGAGCCAGGTTGATTTTTACCTTCTGATCAATAAAGTAGATCAGAAACTGCTGATCCACATTTATGTAATCAGGTGAACTAGTTGGCTTCCTATGGTTGAAGCACCCCAGAATAATTTTAGCCCAAACTCTGTGATGATCCTTCAGATCTTTGATCTTGCTGCTGGGCACCCCATGGGTGAAAATCCTTGCAGCTATCACACCCACGTCAGCACATCTCTCAGCCATATCAACACAGCAGACGCCACCGCCACTGTAACCGATTAACCTTGCTATGTGATCCTCAGTGATCACAATCTTCTTCCGCATAACAAAGGAGGTGACTAGATGCGTTGAAGCCTTGGCATGAATCCAGAATTCCTTGACTAACATAGGGAATGTTGGTCCAACCAATCTGTCAAAATACCTTTCCCATTTCTGTGCCCTAACTTCTTCTGTTAGGTCAAAACCGTTCTCCTTCAAGCTTCCAAAATCAATGATCAATTCAGATAACACTTCAAGATTCTTCACAGGAGTGAGGAGTGTTCTGAATGGCACTTGATACTGTTCAGATGATGCTTTCTTCTGAGGACCTGCAGAAGCACTGCTGGAGGTTGCCATGTTCACACTAAAAGATTTTGAGAAGAAACTGGGAAAAAGGGTTTTGCAAGAGATGAACACAGAAAAATGCAGAGAATGCTTGAGTATTAGTGAGAAACTGTAAAGAATTAGAATGAGAGATTAATGTGTTTAAATAGAGTTTCACAATATTTTGAAAAAATAAACGTTTTTAAGAAAGAGAAAAATCATGATTGCATTTTAAAAGCATGATTACTTTTTATTAAATGCTTGCTGATTTTGGGGGATTTGAGAGAGATACTTAAAAACGGTTACCAGACATGTGTCTCAATGCACCCAATCAGCGTTTTGCCTTCTCAGAAGCGTGCACGCGTTCTGCTTCAGAGATTTGCTAATGATTGGATGACACTTGTTTGATGTAGTGATCAACACGTCTGTCTTTGAGCTTAGACTCTCAGATCTTTAGACTTGCATCTGATACAATCTGCATGTTCTATCTTTCTGAAAGAAGATTGATCAGAAGTTCACAGTGAAACAATTACATTCTGAAGGTAAATATATGGAATTAAAACATTTTCACTCTGGACAGACTTTCATGCTGAGATGTTTCAGAATGAAATTGAACCTATCTTCTGAAAGGTGTTTAGTAAAGATATCAGCCCATTGATGGTCTGTATCTATAAATTTTAAGTTCAAAATTCCTTTATGAATATAGTCCCTAATGAAGTGATGTTTTATTTCTATATGCTTAGCTCTAGAATGTAAAATGGGATTCTTACTTAAGCAAATAACAGAAGTATTATCACAGAGTATAGGAATGTTACTCTCAAAAATCTGGAAGTCTTCAAGCTAACTTTTCATCCAGAGCATTTGTGTGCTACATCCTGCTGCTGCTATGTACTCAGCTTCTGCTGTTGATAGCGCAATTGTTGATTGCCTTTTGCTGGACCAAGAGATCAGATTTTCTCCCAGAAACTGGCAGCTTCCAGAAGTACTTTTACGTTCCACTCTGTCTCCAGCAAAATCAGCATCGCAGTAGCCTACTAAGCTGTAATCACTAGATTTTCTATAAAACAAACCCAGATTAGTAGTACCTTTCAGATACTTGAAAATTCTCTTAACAGCTGTTAAGTGAGATTCTCTAGGATCTGATTGGAATCTAGCACAGATACAAACACTGAATAATATGTCAGGTCTTGAAGCAGTCAGATAGAGGAGAGAACCAATCATACCTCTGTAGACTTTCTGTTCTACATTTTTGCTTACCTCTTCTCTTTCCAGAATGCACGTGGGATGCATTGGAACCTTTGATGGCTTACATTCTGAGAGGTCAAATTTCTTCAGAAGATCTCTGATGTATTTGCTCTGATGAATGTAAGTTCCCTCTGGAGTTTGATTGATCTGAATTCCTAGAAAGAATTTCAGTTCCCCCATGAGGCTCATCTCAAATTCTGCCTGCATACACTTAGCAAATTTTCTTCCAAGAGAAGGATTAGTAGAACCAAAAATAATGTCATCAACATAAATTTGACAAACTAAGATGTCATTCTTAACTGATTTACAGAATAGAGTAGTGTCCACTTTCCCTCTGGAGAATTCATTTTCTAATAGAAAGTTACTTAGCCTTTCATACCAAGCTCTGGGAGCTTGTTTCAGACCATACAGTGACTTCTTTAGTTTGAAAACATGTTCTGGATGTTTTGTATTTTCAAACCCAGGGGGTTGGTGTACATAGACTTCTTCTTCTATATAACCATTTAAGAATGCACTTTTGACATCCATCTGATACAGAGTGATGCCTCTATTAACAGCAAATGAAATTAAAAGTCTGATAGATTCTAACCTGGCGACTGGGGCAAAGGTTTCTGTATAGTCTATCCCCTCTTGCTGACTATAACCTTGTGCAACCAGTCGTGACTTGTTTCTGATGACTCCACCTTGTTCATTTAGCTTGTTTCTGAACACCCATCTTGTTCCAATGACGTTGAATCCTTTTGGTCTGGGAACGAGATCCCATATGTCGTTTCTGGTGAATTGATTCAGCTCTTCTTGCATTGCCAGAATCCAGTCATTATCCAGAAGTGCTTCATCAATAGAAGAAGGTTCAATCAGAGACACAAGTCCCGTGAAAGTTTCTTCAGAGTTTCTGAAGCTTGCTCTTGTTCTGATTGGATCTTCCTTTCTTCCTAAGATGGTCTCTTCTGGGTGATCCAAGCTGCTTCTGGGTAATATCTTCTGAGGTTGATCAGCAGCTGTTGTAGGATTGCTAGCAGTGCTCCTTTCAGACGTTGAAGGAGTGTCTGTATTGAGAGCTTCTGATGACTTGTCTTCAGAACCTGTAAATTCAATTTCCATACCTGCAAAAACTTCATTCTGCTTTGACTTTTCAGAGTCAAGCTTATCATCAAAACGAACACTGATTGATTCTTCCACAATCTGTGTTTCTGTATTGTATACTCTGTACCCTCTTGAGCATTCAGAGTATCCTAACATGATACACTTCTGTGCTTTAGAGTCAAACTTGTTCAAATAATTCTTTGTATTTAATATAAAGAAAGTACATCCAAATGGATGAAAATATGAAATGTTGGACTTTCTGTTCTTCCACAATTCATATGGAGTCTTTTCCAGAATAGGTCTTATTGAGATTCTATTCTGAATGTAGCACGCTGTGTTTATTGCCTCTGCCCAGAAGGTCTTAGCAATGTTTGTCTCATTGATCATGGTTCTGGCCATTTCTTGCAATGTTCTGTTCTTTCGTTCTACAACACCATTTTGTTGGGGAGTTCTAGGACAAGAGAAATCATGCAGAATGCCTCTGTCATTAAAGAATGACTCAAAATCTTTGTTTTCAAATTCTCCACCATGATCACTTCTGACTTTAACGATTCTAAGATCCTTTTCATTCTGAACTTGGTTATAGAAGGTAACAAACACAGAATGTGACTCGTCCTTGTGTCTTAAGAACTTTACCCATGTCCATCTGCTATAGTCATCTACGATTACTAACCCATACTTCTTACCACTGACTGAAGCAGTTTTAACTGGTCCAAATAAGTCAATGTGCAGAAGTTCTAATGGCTTAGAGGTAGAAACAACATTTTTGGATTTAAAAGAAGGTTTTGCAAACTTGCCTTTCTGACATGCTTCACACAGAGCATCTGAATTGAACTTCAAATTAGGAAGTCCTCTGACCAGATTGAGTTTGTTAATCTGAGATATTCTTCTCATACTAACATGCCCCAATCTTCTGTGCCAGATCCACTGCTCGTTGTTAACAGACAGAAGACATTTTACATTCTGACTCTTTAGTTCAGAAAGTTTGATTTTGTAAATGTTGTTTTTCCTCTTACCATTAAACAGGATAGTCCCATCTTTCTGACTAACAGCTTTACATGATTTTTGATTAAAGATTATATCATAACCGTTATCACTTAATTGACTTATGGATAACAGATTATGCATCAATCCATCTACTAGCAGAACATTATTAATAGAGGGAAGATTTCCATTACCTACAGTTCCAGAGCCAATTATCTTTCCCCTCTGATTGCCTCCAAAACCAACGTGGCCTCCAGGCTTAAGTTCCAGGCTTTGGAACATATGCCTTCTTCCCGTCATGTGTCGTGAGCAGCCAGAGTCCAGGTACCATGACTGGTGTTTCTGACTTGCTGCTAAAGATATCTGCAACATGTATTATTTTATCCTTAGGTACCCAGATTTTCTTGGGTCCTGATTTGTTAGTTTTACCAAAACTCTGGTTGAATTTTGGTTTCACAGAGTGCTTACTGCTAGTGTATTTAATATCATGTGTGTGATCATACACAAAATGTGAATTCAGAGGAGTGTGTTTAATGGTTAAGTCCATGACATTCTTTGGTGTATGAACCTTACCTTGGTATCCTATTCCTTTCCCGCCGTTTCTGCTAACTCCATAGATCATTGAAGCCATTTTGCTTCTATCTATGCTTTTAGCGAGGAACTTCTGGAAACTGTGATCATACTCCTTGATGATCTCATCAGCGTTACTGGGAGTTTTAGAAATTGGTTCCTTCTGAGAGTTTTGTAAAGTGTTTTCTAATTTTGAAATCTTATTTCTCAGCTCAGAATTCTCCAATTTGAGACTCTCAGTCTTATTAGAGTCAGATTCAAGATTCCTTTTCAGGTCTCTGAATTTAACTCTAATTTGCTGATACCGTTCCAGAATCTCATTAAGGCTTTCAGCAAGTTCAGCCTTTGTAAAGTTAACAGCAAAGTTAGGAAATACCTCTTCAGTATCTGATTCTGAGTCTGATTCAGAAGCTTCACTATCTTCTGAGATGTTAGCCATGAGAGCTATGTTTGCCCTCTCATCATCTGATTCTGAGTCAGCTTCAGACGAGTCAGAGTCATCCCATGTAGCCATGAGACTTTTCTTTTTCTCTCTTCCAAACTTCTTTTTAGGCTTTTCCCTCTGAAGCTTTGGGCAGCCACTCTTATAGTGTCCTTGCTCATTGCACTCATAGCAGATGATGTCCTTGGTGTTTGGCTTTTTGCTACTGGAGGAGACTTCAGATCTTCTGTATCCAGAGGAAGAATC
The DNA here is from genome assembly GCA_948472305.1 of Vicia faba. NCBI lineage: Eukaryota > Viridiplantae > Streptophyta > Magnoliopsida > Fabales > Fabaceae > Vicia > Vicia faba. Next base: position 859,037,439 of record OX451736.1, on the reverse strand, counting down.
TGTCCTTCTGTATCTGGAGGAAGACTCGTTCTGATCAGATCTTCTGGGATTCCTGAACTTCCTTTGTCTTTGCTTCCACAGTTGATTTACTCTTCTGGAGAGGAGGGAGAGTTCGTCTTCTTCTGATGAGGATCCATCAGATGTTTCTTCAACTGCCTGCAAAACTTTAGACTCAAATTTTTTGTTAGATTTTAATGCTAAAGGCTTACCTTGCTTCTGAGGCTCGTCAGCTTCTAGCTCTATCTCATGACTTCTGAGGGAGCTGATAAGTTCCTCCAGAGTGATTTTGTTGAGATCTTTAGCTAGCTTCAGAGCTGTAACCATTGGTCTCCACTGCTTGGGTAAACTTCTGATGATTTTCTTGACATGGTCAGCAGTAGAGTATCCTTTGTCCAGAACCTTGAGACCAGCTACCAGAATCTGGAATCTTGAGAACATTGTTTCAATGGATTCAGATTCTTCCATTTTGAACGCCTCATACTTCTGAATGAGCGCCAGAGCTTTAGTTTCTTTGACCTGAACGTTGCCCTCATGCGTCATTCTGAGTGAGTCAAAAATGTTCTTTGCTGTGTCTCTGTTGGAGATCTTTTCATATTCAGTATAGGAGATGGCGCTGAGGAGGATGGTTCTGGCCTTATGGTGATTCTTGAAGTCACGCTTTTGTTGGTCAAACATTGTTTTTCTATCAATCTTCTGACCGCTTGCATTCACAGGGTGCGTGTATCCATCTGTCACCATATCCCACAGATCAGCATCATGTGCCAGAAAGAAGCTTTCAATTCTGTCTTTCCAGTAATCAAAGTTTTCTCCATCAAAGACTGGAGGTTTGCCGCTGAATCTGTCTCTGTCCTCATTGTTGTCATTGCTGGTGTGAGAATTGTTTCCTGCCATTGTGTTTTTCTGACGCTGGATCTTGTACTGACACGGTTAAGTGTTTTAGCTCAGAACCAGGCGCTTTGATGCCAATTGAAGTAGTGAAAAACACAAGAAGGGGGGGTTGAATTGTAAAACTGAAAATCAATGCAATGAACAAGATATTTTTATCCTGGTTCGTTTGATCTCAAACTACTCCAGTCCACCCGTCAAGGTGATTTCGCCTCTCTCCAACGAGGTCTTAATCCACTATATTCAACTGAATATTACAGACTGCTTTAACAACTGCTAAAGCCTTCTTGATGCAAACCACAACCCGGTTTGTCAAGGAAACACTTTCTTACAAAGAAGATAAATCTAAGTGTGTGAATGTTTTCTACAAAACTGTATCACAACTGTGATGTATACACAACTTAAAGCTTAGAAACTAGATTGCTAAACAATGATTGAATAAGAGAATGTGTAGTGTTTAGCAAAACTGAGAGAAGGAAGATTTTGATCAGCTTTTATGCGTGTAAAGATTTGGAGAGCATTAGCCAATTCAATCTTCAAAGTCTTGTTTATATAGCACTGAGATGTTGAACGTTGGAGCAATATTCTTGATTCAATGCTATTAACAAACTTTCCTTATCGAGCAGATCTTGTCTGGAATGAGGCCGTTGGTATTAATTTGCTTTCAATGCACAGTACCGTTGCTTACTTAATGCAAGTTCTGGCTTGGCTTATTCTGACTCTGCTTAGCTGCTGATGAACTGTTGTGTTTCTTTATCAGAGTGTTGAGCGCAGTTGTGTTCATCAGGCTTCAACATATACGTGAGTTAATCTTCTGATTCTGACATTCTGATATGGCAACTTCTGATGCTGATGTCAGGAACCAAATTTCTGATGCTGATTAGGTGTGATCTTGCTTATATTAATCAGAGTATCTGCAAATCAGAACGTAATAATTTAGGCAGCAGATAGTTCATACATGAATCATATAAATAATATATCTTTTCACTTTGTTATCATCAAAACTTAAACATAGGGTAGTAGATTCAAACTTTGTTCTAACACCAGTATCCACCAAGACATGAGCCAAAGTTATCCCATTACATTCAACAGAAACATGCAAGGCTTTATTGTGATTTTTTCCCATGGGAGTTAAATCTGCGTCGGAGAACCCCAGACCATTGTCAGCTGTCAGACTTGCTACACAGTTCTCAAATTGATCGGCTGTAGTTTCTTGAGGTACATGAGCCTTTTTCAAAAACTTAATCAAAGCTTGTGCATGGGCATTAGAGCATAGCAATAAGGATAACATTGACATTTTATAAGAGGTTTACCCCAACTGCTCTACTATTTTAAAGTTGCTTTTCTTGATGATCTTCAGAATCTCCTCCATCTCTTGAATGGATGGTTCTTCCATAATATACTTTTTAGCAGGCGCCTCTTCCCTAGAAGGCTCCCCTTATTTACCTTTCCCCTTAGTACTGGAACCAGAATTGGCATTGGTTATGCAGACTGGAACAGTGGTAGTGGTTGGTGGTGAGATAACAGGGGAAGAGACCCTTCCCGTTCTTGTGACCTTACTAGAACCAGTAAAATTAGTAATAACAGCTTCATTATCATCAATCCAAGAATCTTGTTTTACCCCATGGTAATAAACCTCGGCACCGTAATTCCATGGCACCGCTTTATTAGAGGCGTATGGAACAGGTCCGGCAGCAGTGATTATGAGAGGAGTAATGATCGGTTCGTTCGAAATCCTGATAGGACCTTTGGACGAGATCCTAAAAGGTTTGTTTGAAATTGTTATGATGGCCAAATATTTAGCTTTGTCGATTTAATTTTTGATGGTGGGAATCTTTTCGAAGAGAATCTCGCGGCTATTTATCAGGCGTTGCACACCTTTCTTCAGTAGCTCGCATCCATTTTCTTGTTGATCACAACAGGCACAATTTGCGGAACATCCAGGAAACACACCGAATTTTAGCAAATTAGTTTTCACAATGGTCAAGGGAGTTGTTAAATCTTTGATAGAGGCAATAAAAGTAACATTATCAATGGCGTTAACCTCTTTGCCATGCTATGGCATTGGCGCGGTTATCACATTTGGAGTAGCGGGTGGATCAAACTCAACTGGCTTGTTATCTATTAGATATTGAACTTTGTTTTTCAATGCCCAACACTTATCGGTCTCATGGCCGGGGCTGTTGGAATGGTATGCGCATTTCACATTCAGTTTGTAATTAGGTGAGGAAACATCAGGGTTGGGTGGTGGATTATGCAGAGTCACCAAATTGGCCTTTAGCAGATGTTGTAAGGCTTGTGATAATGACATGCTTATTCTTGTAAATTTTCGTCGAGGAATTTCAGGTCTCCGATTGTTGGAGGGTTACCTTTGAGTAGGTTGAGGGTTGGAAATTAATACAACATTTACAGATGAATGGTGATCCTTCTTGGTATGGGCTCTTGCCCCATACACAACATATATTTCCTTTTTTCCAGTGAAAGGTCTTCTGACGAAGTTGGATGTGGAACCAGATGCCATATGAATTTTGCCACTTTTAATACCGCTTTCAATCCTTCCACTAGTTAGAATCAACTTGGTGAATTCGAACGAAGAACTTCCAATTAATAGGTTGAAGAATGGACCAGTTAACGTACCCATAAACACATCAACTAGTTCTCTTTCGGTCAAAGGTGGCTGGACTCTACTGGCAAGGTCCTTCCACTTTTGGGCATATACTTTAAACCCTTCGTCACTTCCCATGGTCATATTCTGAAGCTGAACTCTCGTTGGTGCCAAATCGGTGTTGTATTGATACTGGTGATAAAAGTAAGTGGCCAAATCCTCCCACGTATGGACGCGAGAACCTTCTAATTGATAAAACCACTCTAACTGAGTTCCAACTAGACTCTCCTGGAAAAAGTGAATCCACAATTTTCTGTCAGCAGTGTGTGGTTGTATTTTTCGCACATAAGATCTTAGATGTAGTTTGGGACAGGAGACCCCATCATACTTGGTGAAGACTGGTGTTTTGAACTTATAAGGAATGACGACCCCAGGAACTAGGCCCAAATCACTAAAATCCAAGCCAGGCACAACTTGAATTTCAACTGCCTTTAGCCTATCCTCCAATTCTTTGTACCTTTCCTCACCAGCAGGTGGGTACTGTTTGTCAAAGTGATCCTCATCTTCAGATGCTTGATAATTCACACCTTCAGCACGGGTGTTTCTTGCCTCTTCTGCTTGGTTCTCATCCTCCTCAGAGAAGTCTTCGACTACTTGCACTTGGCGAATCTGTTCCTTGAATCTCTTCCCCATGTTGATGAGGGCTTTCTTTTTCTTCTTTTTAGTGGTCAACGCTGTCATTAGCTCTTTCTGCCCTTTGGCCAAGGTCATCAAGGTGACTTGGAACTGAATGTTCTGAGCTTTCAAGTCCTTCACTGTTTGTTCGAGATCCATCCTTACTAAAATAAACAGTAGAAAGATGAGGAAACCTGTTGTGAAAAGCTTGCTTATGATATGATGCATGAATATGTATATGCGAATGATTTCAAGGATTTAAAGAATTTAAATTTGTATAGACAAAGAGTGAACAAACGTTAAATTGCATTAAAAAGTTCTGATTTGAATACAAACACGCCTCTTGGGCTTACAACAACAGAAATAAGCATAAAGTAAACTCCTAAGACAGAAAAGTTGTGCGCATCATCTTTGGCGCAATGTAGGTGTTTAAACTCCTTTCTTCATGAAGATCCCTTGTAATCTCTAATATCTTCTTCTCGCCCTCATAGAACTTAGCTTCAAAGGTGTCTCGCTCTCCTTTTAACTGAATCCAAGCGTTTTGCAAATCTTCCAGAGAAGTAGGCATATCAGGTTAGAGAATAGTATGTGGAACGTCTCCCTCAACTACTGGCTCCATGATAACATGTAAAACGGCTTGATAAGGCATCTTAAGACTTTGAGTGCGAGCCCACACCCATTTAAGATAAGGTTCAAAAGGAATGGAATTCTTATGCCCCAACGTCTTGCTATCAACTTTGTTAACCATACTCCAAGCTCGTATAAATATTTGACGGTAACCTTGGTCTTCTTTGTCATAGTCGAACACCAAACCCTGAATGAGCATTTCACGAGGACCATCTCTTCGGGCATACCCAAACTGTCAAAGAGCTAAACAAGGATTGTAGGTGATACCTCCCATAATACCAAGCAAAGGAACGTTAGGGAATTCCCCACAGCGGTCAATGATGGAGATGTCTTCCAAGGATCTTGAACACCAACAGATGTCAGAATGGGTGAGGGGCATTATCCTTTGAGACCATGTCAATCTTTGCTCGTTCTTCAATACTGATTGAGGTAGATGTGAGACAAACTATTTGGCGAGTAAGGGAATACAACTCAAGAGAGTGCCTCTTTTCTTCATGGTGCGGGTATGAAGGCAATGCAAGATGTCTCCCAATATGGTAGGTATGGGATTGCGAGAGAGAAAGACTTTGATGGTATCAACATCTATGAGTTGGTCCGAGTTGGGGAATAGAACCAAACTGTGATCGGTGGGAATAGAACTGACTGTTTAAAGCTGGTTTCGCGAAATGTCGTGGTAAGCAAGAGTCGCCACCGTCTTTTATGTTCTCCAACCTGGAAAGGACAAAAGCACAACAAAATTTCTTATTGAGAATGTTTCTCGGTTCGGGAGGTAGATTTATAGAAAGGGAAGGTATTAGCACCCTTTTCTATCCATGGTTATCCATGGGCTCTTAGGTACTTGCTCTTATGTTTTCAAAATGTTTGTTTGCTTTTCAAGTGTGGGTGTGCTTCGAAAAAAGTTTCATTGAAAATTTTCTAAGTGACTCTTGTATCAGTCCTCAAGAGTGTATGAAAAGTTTGTTTTGAAATCTTTTAGAAAGTGTCGGTGTGAAAAGTTGTTTTGTTTTTAGAAATAGAGCAAGTACCCATGAGTCGTCTACCTACCCTAAGGAATTAGGCTGTGTAAGAGTCCTTAAGATAGTGCCATCCCACCATTGAGAGGTAGGTAGCACCATCGTTGGAGGTATTCGGGTCAATTCGATTTTAGGGACAGTATGGTCACCGAAGCAATAGTAGGACACCTTAGAAGTAGCCCTAATGTCCTAGATCCTTTTTAATCCGAGGCAACTGTTTCGAGGCGACTGGATCTTTAGACAGAAGGGCGACTGCTAAAACACCCTATACTTGACGACCACGTTCGAGGCAACGAGTGAGGCGTACCCTAGAAGTGGCATGTGCATTGTGTGTTGTATTTATGTTAAATTATCTTTAATCAGGCAATCGTGAGCTACGAGTTGTTTTTAGTTGTCATACATTCTTTCATGCAATTTACAGTTAGGAGTGCGGAAAATTTAAAGACAGAAAGGTAAAAGCTACGCTATTATAAGGCGCGGGTCTATACATCGCCAAAAAAACAAAGACCCGTTTTTGATAAAAATGCGGAAAGTGAAGAAAAGCAATAAGCCTAATTACTATTACATCCTTGGATGCAGTTACATAATAATCAAATAAAAACATGCGGAAAGAATTAAAATGGACGTCCTAGGGTTTTGACCATTTGCTTGAAATTAAATTAATTTAGAACCTAATTAATTATTTAAATAAAGAAAAGAAAGTGTTTTTTATGTTTTTTTGTATTTAATGAAAAATAGGAAGAAAAAAAAATTTAAAAGTTAGTAAACCCTAGTTCTAGATTATTTTAATTATTAATGAAAGTGTCAAAGTTGACCTAACTTAAACTAATTAATTAATTTACATGTTAATGTACAAAAATAATAATAATGAATAATGATAATAATAATTAATTAAGAAAAAAGATTAAAAGTGTCAAAACTTAATTCTATGTAATTTTTATTTATTAAGAAAAAGATTAAAGTTAAAACCTAAATTAAACTAATTAATTGTTTAGAATTTATTTACAAAAATAAGTTAGTAATGAAATTAAAAAATATATTTACAATTTTGATTTCTGATTTTTATTAGGAAAAAATTAATTTAGTGAATTAATAATAATAATTAAGACAATTAAAAGAAATTAAAGTGAAAAGAAAATAAAATAAATTATGCAAACCAAGGGGGTTAGATGGCCCAAAGTGGAGGTTTTTGAAGTAATTCTGGCCCATTAGAAATCCAGGCCACGTTGACTTTCTCAATCACCTGTGTGCTGTTTGACTGGGGTACACTATGGACGTCACCTCCTGGCCACTGGATTGATCTCATGGCCACTTGGCAGGCTTATGCTGAGCGTGTATGATGGACCACTGAATGGATGCTTCATTGGAACACATTATGAAAAATAATATTGAAGTTGAGTGGACTTGGGAATCGAACCCAGGTCCCAGTGTTTGCCAGCAACGTCTCCAACCACTACGCCATTCAAACGCGTTTGTAAACATAATAACAAATAAAAATAATATATGAAGAATAATAATTATGCTGGAGACTTGAAAAAATGCGCGTGGATTTGAATCTTCCAACCATGCCTTGCCACCTATGTCGTCTTCTTCGTTTCCTGAAACAAAAAGCAGGCAAATAGCGGGGGTTTTAAACCCCCACAAAACAAAAGTCCCAATAATAGCGATTAGCAACACAAGTTACATAAAAAGAGCGCGAGGATCTCATTGATTTCGTCTTGTCCTGAAGATTTTACCCACATAGGTCTTGAGGTCTAATTTTACAGTATACGTAAAGCCCTAATTTTCAAGCTTTGAAACCCTAGATGTCTCCCATGGTGGATTTCGATTTAGGAAGTTTCAACACAATTCAACTATACCAAAAGCTTCAGGGAGATGTCAGCAATACAAATCAATCAGCAAAACATGTCAATGATGCATAGAAATTAGTTTTCGATTATGAAAATATTTGTTCAAACCGTGACTTTGTTTTACCGTTTCTTTGAGATATGAAGATGGAAAGTGCTTGCAATACATTCAGGGAATTCTCTACAATGGATTAGAGTCACCAAATTCCCTTGAATCAAACTGTAAATTAGAAAACAGTTTTGAGTTTTTTCACTTTTTTTTCAATGTTGCATATGGTGTTCTTGCAGCAATTTTTCGTGTCCAGGGATAGGGTTTCACTCAGCATATGTATGTGAAGAGAATTAGGTTAAAACCTTGGCCCAAAAGTCCATGAAATTATGTTTTCAATCTTTGATTTTTATCAAATATTTTCCAACTTTTTTGATTGCCAAAACTTGCCAAACATGGATGATTTTGCCTTTTTGATTGAGAAACGAGTTTGCCAGCTTGCCCTGATCTGATTTGCTTCACAAAAGATCCAAAAACCATATCTTTTTGATTCTCCTATAATTAAAACCAATTAAATGAATTAATATTAATATAAATTCAATTAATTAATTAAAAATAAGAAAATAAATTATTTTAAGCTCAATGGGTCGTGCATAGGCTTTTGGTAAAGTTTCAAGAAGGAATTTGAGGCCCATTATAAAAAATGAAGTGTTTTAGGCAAAGTTGACTTTTGAAAGTTCCCAAAAATTTCCCAACTTCTCCAATGCATATCTTGCTCAATTTTGAAGCTATGAACATGTTCTTGGACATTTTGGAAAGGTCTTGAAGTCATCTAACCAATGTCTTTGGTCCCATGTCATTTTGATTTACCAATCTCAAGTTATGGTCTTTGACTTAAAGTGCCTTTTTGTTGACTTTTGAAAATGACCTATAATGTTGAAATTGATAACTTTTTGTGAGAGCATTTCTTGGATTTGGAATGTGAAGATGAGTTGTAGGAAATGTCATCCCCTTCAAAATTAGCATTGTATGGGATTTTTCTGATGAACCATGAAAAAGTTATGCCTTGATCAAGTTACAGTTGACTTTTCAACTATCCAAAAATAGAAACTTTTGCATCTTGAGACTTTTTGAGCCATGCTTGTGGAATCATGATCAAGAATTGATCAAATGATGATTGTGGCTTCAAAATAAGATGTTGATAAATTTTTTTGACTTTTGACTGTCAAATGACCATTTTACCCCTACAGTTGACTGTGAAGCAATTAGGGCTTTTGACTGTGCAACTTGATGCTGTGAGTCTTGAATCTTGACATATGGATGCTTGGCAATGTATATAGGCATATGAGGCTTGATTGGACCCTTGAAAACCTCAATATCCTTGCAAGAACCAAAACCCTAATTTTGACTGTGTTAGGAGGGTATTTGAACTGTGCAATTCTGAATCCATTTGAAGCTTGATCTTGACAAGTCTTGAAGAATATGGGAGGGCAAATTTTGGGGTACAACAGTTGCCCCTGTTCAATCTTCTTAAACCTGAGGATGTAGATTGGCTTGCGTGCCTTTCGTAATCCGAAGGTGGAAGATGATTGAACACTAAAGTGCCCAGAAATTTGCACTCACATAGTAGAATGTCAGCAGTGGGATGACGGGAATGGGCTTACAGATGCCATTTGGAAGAGATGATGGATAGGAGGATGGGCTTATAGATGCCATCTGGAGGTGTCGGTCGCATAAGAGATTCCTTAGCGAGAACTTGCGTGCCTGAAAAAAGAAAGATAGTTACCTAGCCTGTTACAGGGGTTGATCCTCAAATTCTTTATATAGATGTGCCCTGGCTGGATATAGGTATCGAATCTACAAACAATCGCTCACAGACGTGCCCTGGCTTGATACAGGAATCGAATCTGGAACTTCAAAAGGTTGCTTACAGACGTGCCCTGGCTAGATACAGGAATCGAATCTAAAACAAACACTCATAGATATGCCCTGGCTAGATACAGGAATCGAATCTTTAATTAGTCGTCAACAGATATGCCCTGGCCGGATACAGGAATCGAATCTTCAAACTCTTCAGACGTGCCCTGACTAGATACAGGAATCGAGTCCGGAATTAGTCGTCAACAGATATGCCCTGGCTGGATACAGGAATCGAATCTTCGAACTCTTCAGACGTGCCTTGGCTTGTTACAGGAATCGGGTCCGGAATTAGTCGTCAACAGATATGCCCTAGCTGGATATAGGAATCGAATCTTCAAACTCTTCAGACGTGGCCTGGCTAGATACAGGAATCGAGTCCGGAATAGTCGTCAACAGATATGCCCTGGCTGGATACAGGAATCGAATCTTCAAACTCTTTAGACGTGCCCTGGCTGGATACAGGAATCGAGTCCGGAATAGTCGTCAACAGATATGCCCTGGCTGGATACAGGAATCGAATCTTCAAACTCTTCAGACGTGCCCTGGCTAGATACAGAAATCGGGTCCAGAATTAGTCGTCAACAGATATGCCCTGGCTGGATACAAGAATCGAATCTTCAAACTCTTTAGACGTGCCCTGGCTGGATACAGGAATCGAGTCCGGAATAGTCGTCAACAGATATGCCCTGGCTGGATACAGGAATCGAATCTTCAAACTCTTCAGACGTGCCCTGGCTGGATACAGGGATCGAGTCCGGAATAGTCGTCAACAGATATGCCCTGGCTGGATACAGGAATCGAATCTTCAAACTCTTCAGACGTGCCCTGGATAGATACAGGAATCGAGTCCGGAATAGTCGTCAATAGATATGCCCTGGCTGGATACAGGAATCGAATCTTCAAACTCTTCAGACGTGCCCTGGCTAGATACAGGAATCGGGTCCGGAATTATCTTTATGTAGACATGCTCTGGCTAGATACAAGTGTCGAATACACAATTAATCGCTCACAGATATGCCCTGGCTTGATACAGGTATCGAATCCGGAATTGCGATAGTTGATGGTAATCATTTTTGGATTGACCTTTCCTGAAAAAGGCAAAACATTAGTTATATGCAATGTCATGATGCATGAAATGCATGGTGTCATGATGCTTATAATAAATGGGATTGTATAATGTGATGTGTATATGTATGTATTATGTATGAAAATGTGATGTTTGTGAACGTATTTTTATCTAGGAAAATAAATCCTTGACGAATGCCGGGAGCTTATCCTGGGCTGATGTTGAAGAGTAATTCTTCATCTCCGCTGGGGATGATAATTGCAAGAATAAACCTGTTAGGAGAAGATGACTCCGTTGGGGAAGAAACTTTGGAGGGATTATTCTGCGGGGAGAGGTACTTTGCTGAGATGTTGATGATAATTCCGCTGGGGATACCATTGTTGAGTTATGTTGGAAGGTTTGCTGAACTCCGCTGGGGACGATCTTTCTGTGGTAATTAGCTGAGGATAACCCAGTTATAAGCTCTGGTGAGGAATAACCTTCTGAACAAAGCCGGGGAGAGATATGCTCTGCGAAGGATAAGCTTCCAGAATCTACTGGGGATAAGCTTCCTAATGGGGAGATGGATTCTCCTGGGGAGATTTTGGATGGTACTGGGGTGTCTGGTATTCCGCCGGGGAACAATCTTATACTAAGACTGCCGGGGATGCTTGTTAAGGAATAGCTGTACTTCGCTGGGGAATGTTGAGATCTTCTAGGGATACCCAACTTCCTTAAGGCTGACTGAAGGCTAACTCTGCTTGGGGAGAGTATCGCTGACTTGCTGGAGACGCTGTGCCTTTTTAGGGCTAGCTCTGCTCTGGGAAGAGTATTGCTGAACCTTGTTTCACTCTGTGGGGAATTAGGGTATCTTGGTTGCATTCTTCAGCCGAACTTACCTTGGTACCTTGGTGGACAAAGCAATTAGATCGCTTAGACAACTCATTATTGCCCCTGTTTCCGATGTCACCTGTAATTAATCCTTTGTTTCGTACGCAAGTATTTATGAGTTAGCAGTTAATGTCAAATGCATATATCAAAATTGAACATTGGATGTTCTTCGCAAGACAAAACAGAAAAAGGAAAAATAATTGGCAATTTGTCTGAAAATGTGAATTTGCATTGATTTTGAATTTGCCTGTAAATAGGCGTTTATGTACAAGAGGCTGACGTCCTAGTAAGAGAACACCGCCAAACAACAGAGTTTATACATTTTGAAAAGGAAAAACAAAACAGCTATGTGAAAAATAATCCACTGGGTTTCAACTCTGCTATCGCCTTTATGTCTTCAAGCGTCTCATCACTTGGCTGCTTAGTTGACGATGAAGCTGATTGATTGGTGCCGTCTGAACTTGATAGTTGATACCGGATTCTGGATGCAAGGTGATCCGATGAGACATAGTATTACGCTTTATCCCTAATTTTTGCTTGGACTTCCCTTTCGGGTTTTCAGCCCACCGGGATACCCTTTTTTGCCCAAGCCGCCTTTTCAAGTTTTCGACTTGCCGGGTGTACAGATTTTTTTCAATTTCATCCCTTATTTTTTCCCGAACCCTTTTGGTTCGCCGGGAAGCCCTTAATTTTGCCTAGGTATGTCAACCTAGCGGGTCTTTTATTATGCGTAGTATCTTTTTACTATGTCTGCATTAGCGGGGTGAGGAAGGTCGTCACCATCCATAGTGGTTAGAATCATGGCTCCTCCTGAGAAGATATGTTTAACCACAAATGGCCCTTCGTACGTGGGGGTCCATTTGCCCCTGGGATCACTTTGAGGAAGAATGATGCGTTTGATTACCAGGTCTCTGACTTGATACTCTTGTGGTCGGACTTTCTTGTTAAATGCCCTGATCATCTGTTTTTGGTACGTTTGACCATGACAAATAGCAGTGAGTCTCTTTTCGTCAATCAGGTTTAATTGATCAAGTCGAGTCTGGATCCAGTTATCTTCGTTCAAATCTGCATCCTTCATTATCCGGAGAGAGGGTATCTGGACTTCTATGGGTAAGACTGCCTCCATGCCATAGACCAAGGAAAAGGGGGTTGCCCCTGTTGACGTCCGTGCTGAGGTACGGTATCCATGAAGAGCAAACGGTAACATCTCGTGCCAATCTTTATAGGTCACTGTCATCTTCTGCACAATCTTTTTGATATTCTTATTTGCTGCTTCGACAGCCCCATTCATCTTCGGCCGGTAGGAAGAAGAGTTGTGGTGCTGTATCTTGAATTGCTCGCAGAGCTCAGTGATCATCTTGTTATTAAGATTGGTACCATTGTCCGTAATAATCCTTTCTGGTACGCCATATTGACAGATCAGGTTGTGCCGAATGAATCGTGCCACGACGTTCTTGGTTACCGTAGCGTAAGAAGCTGCCTCAACCCACTTCGTGAAGTAATCAATCGCTACCAGGATGAAGCGATACCCATTGGATGCCGTAGGTCTGATTTCACCGATCATATCAATGCCCCACATTGCAAAAGGCCAAGGTGCTGTCAAGACGTTCAGAGGAACTGGAGGAATATGCACCTTATCAGCGTAGATCTGGCATTTGTGACATGTCCGAGAATGTTGGTAACAGCCGACTTCCATTGTGGACCAGTAATATCCTGCTCGGAGGATTTTCTTCGCCATAGTATGTCCACTGGAATGCGTTCCGAAGGTACCTTCATGTAGCTCTGCCATGATCCTTTCTACTTCAGTTTTATCCACACAACGCAGTAAGGTTGAATCATGGTTTCGCTTGTATAGAATACCGTTACTGAGGAAGAACTTAGCTGCGAACCTTCTTAGAAACTTCTTGTCGTTAACGGATGCACCCTCGGGGTATTCTTGAGCTTCCAAGTACCTCTTTACTTCATGATACCATGGTTTCTCAGTCACTTCTTTAGTCTCAAGATCACAACAATATGCAGATTCGTCCAATTTCCAGATAATGATCCGGGGAGCCTCGTTGTCCCATTTGACTTTGAACATAGAAGACATCACAGCCAGCGCGTCCGCTAACTGATTCTCCTCTCTGGGGAAGTGTTCAAAAGTTATCTCCGTAAAGTGGGGGATCAATGTCAACACATACTCCTTGTAGGGAATAAGATTTGGGTGTTTCGTATCCCAATCGTCTTTGATCTGATTGATCACGAGAGCGGAATCTCTGAAGACACTCAGAAACTTGATCCTTAAGTCAATTGCAGCTTGAAGACCCATAATGCACGCCTCATACTCCGCCATGTTGTTGGTGCAGTTGAAACATAGTCGGGCGGTAAGTGGAGTATGAGAGCCATTAGGAGATGTGATCACAACTCCGATGCCATTACCCAAAGCGTTCGAGGCTCCGTCAAAGTACATAGACCATCAGGATCCCTCCTCAGGTCCTTTATCCGGTCCAGGTACTTCACAATCGGTCACTATCATGATGCTCTCGTCTGGAAACTCAAAGTTCATAGACTGGTAGTCGTCCACGGCCTGGTGTGCCAAATGGTCTGCCAATACACTTCCCTTGATCGCTTTCTGAGTTGTGTATTGGATGTCGTATTCAGTCAAGATCCTTTGCCATCTTGCTATTCTTTCGGACAGAGCAGGCTTTTCAAATATGTACTTTATCGGATCCATCTTTGAAATCAATAGAATAGTGTGAGTCAACATATACTGTCTCAGCCGGCGAGCAGCCCATACCAAAGCGCATCAAGTTTTCTCGAGCAGTGAGTATCGGGTCTCACAGTCGGTAAACTTTTTGCTAAGGTAATAAATGGTGTGTTCTTTTCGGCCAGACTCGTCATGCTTCCCCAACACACACCCCATTGAGTTGTCAAGTACTGTCAAGTATAGTATTAGAGGTCTCCCTTCAACCGGTGGCATAAGAATGGGTGGTTCTTGGAGATACTCTTTGATTCTGTCGAAAGCAGCCTGACATTCATCGTTCCAACGTACTACCTGATCTTTCTTCAGCAGCTTGAAGATTGGTTCACAAGTAGCAGTTAGATGCGAGATGAATCGGGCAATGTAGTTCAATCGTCCCAGAAAGCCTCTGACTTCTTTCTCTGTCTTGGGGACTGGCATCTCTTGTATGGCTTTCACCTTAGCAGGTTCCACTTGAATACCTTTGTCACTCACGAAGAAACCTAACAGTTTTCCAGATCTCACCCCGAAGGTACACTTGTTCGGGTTCAACCTCAGCTTGTACAACTTCAGACGGTCAAACAACTTCTGTAGATGGTCAAGGTGTTCCTCCTCAGTTTGGGACCTTGCAATCATGTCGTCGACATACACTTCAATCTCATGATGGATCATGTCATGAAATAAAGCAACCATGGCACGTTGGTAGGTTGCCCCAACATTTTTCAACCCAAATGGCATGACCTTGTAGCAGAAGGTGCCCCACTGAGTAACAAAAGTGGTCTTCTCCATGTCTTCAGGGGCCATCTTGATTTGATTATATCCGGAGAACCCGTCCATGAAGGAGAACACCTTATGCTGAGCCGTATTGTCAACTAGAACATCGATGTGAGGTAGAGGGAAATCATCCTTGGGGCTGGCCCTGTTCAAATCCCTGTAATCAACATACATTCTGACCTTACCATCCTTCTTCGGCACCGGAACCACGTTGGCGACCCACTGAGGGTAAGAAGTCACAGCTAGAAACCCGGCATCAAATTGTTTCATGACCTCAGCTTTGATTTTCTCGTACATCTCGGGGCGCATACGACAGACCTTCTGTTTAACTGGCGGGAAGTCTTCCTTGGTAGGCAAATGATGAACCACAATGTCGGTATCCAACCCAGGCATGTCTTCGTAAGACCAGGCAAAGATTTCCACATAATCATGCAACATCTGAATCAACCGTTGTTTCACGCTGAGCTCCAGATTGGCACCAATCTTGATTTCCTTTCTGTCTGTCTCAGTACCCAGATTTACTGTTTCCACCGACTCTTCATGTGGCTGAATAACCCTCTCTTCCTGGAGTAACAGTCTTGCAAGCTCGCTAGGCACTTCACAATCATCTTCACCTTCGTCTTCGGCTAAGTTGATCGGATTTTCAAAGTCATAACTAGCAGTAGCAGAGTCGTTACCAGTGAGATCCAGAGTGGATTGGAACCTGTATAAGTGAGTGTGTGTAAATATAGCTGTTTTGCAATATTATAACAAAGAAAGAAAGGGAGCGCAAGATTTGAAATGTGAAAAACGTCCAATGTTTTTATTCATGATATATGAAAATGACAAGTAATAAGCCCTCACAAATGAAGCCACGATGCCCCGGGTAAGACACCGGGTCATAAAGTTTCAAATTATTGTTTATTACAACTTTAAAAAACAAAGGAGTTCATTACTGAGTAAAAAAAGTAACAGGTACAAAGTCTTTCACGGTCCAGTTGCTCGGTCCACCGTTGGTCGTCGGGTAGATCCAGCTGTCAAATTCAGATTCGTCCATATCTTCACCAATAGCATTCACTCCCGGGTTGGTAATGAACACAAGAGGTCTTCTAGTCCTTGCATGACGTACAGCCTTCTGAGCCTCTGCAGTGAAACCCAGCCCAAACTTGTCAGTCTTCAAAGTAAAGTCAGGAAGTCTGCCCCAGTTTGCACACTCACCCTTCTCAATCACAGCCTGGGCATCCTTTAAGGAGGCCATCTTCAACGGAGGATCTTCAATTGCTGCTTCTGCCGCTGCCAAAGTCTGAGGCACCTCTTCAAAATGTTGAAAGGGGGTCTCAATGAACTCCCCATCCATCTCTATGTACTGGAACGAGTTAAGATGGCTGACCATGTATTCTTCTCCCCCCTGCACCGTAACAATCTTCCCTCTGACCGGGTACTTGAGCTTCTGATGTAAGGTAGAAGTCACAGCTCCTGCCTTGTGGATCCAAGGGCGACCCAGCAAACAAGAATAGGATGGTCGGATGTCCATCACATAGAAAGTTGAATCAAAGACCTGGGAACCAACCCTGATTGGAATGTCCACTTCACCATGCACCATCCTCTTCGACCCGTCAAAGGCCCAGACAATAATGTTACTAGGCTTCAACTCTAAACCCTCGCAATCCAGCCTGTCCAAAGCTTTCTTGGGTAACACATTCAACGAAGAACCAGTGTCAACCAGCACATGGGCGAGAGTAGTGCCCCTGAATTCAATAGAGACATGCAGGGCGTCATTATGGTTTTTTCCTTTAGCGGTCAGGTCAGCATCAGAGAAACCCAATCCATTGTCAGTAGTTAAGTTGGCTACACAGTCAGTGAATTGATCCGCGGACGTCTCTTGTGGCACATGAGCCGTCTTCAGGAAGGAGATCAAGGCCTTAGCGTGGGCCTCTGAGCACAACAGTAGTGATAGCATAGAGATCTTAGAGGGGGTATGCCCCAGCTGCTCAACGACGTTGAAATCACTCTTCTTGATAATCTTAAGGATCTCTTCCATCTCTTGCTGGGAGGCTTCAGCATTAACAGTCTTCGGTGCCTCCATCCGGGCCGGCACATCAGTAGCAATCCCCTTGCCTCGAGCGTCAGATGACTCGGCAGCAGGGGTAGAAACTTGATCAGGAGGGGAGACAGGCACACTGACAGGTGTGATGACAAGGGGTCTCTGAATAACTGGAGGTGCAATATCAGGCGAGAAGAGCCTGCCACTGCGAGTAACCTTAGCGGGACCAGTGATGTTACTGATGCTGGTAGCAGTATTGAACTCTTGTTTTACTCCCAGAACGTAAACATCTGCCCCATAATGCCACATGACAGCTTTATCAGATTTATAGGGGAGGGGCCCCGGAACAGTGATGATGACAGGAGCAACCTTGTGAACATGCGTAATTTGGACAGGCTTCCTCGGGGGAGCCTTGGCAGGATTATTGAAAATGGTGACAACGGACACTTCTTCGGTAGGAACCACAGGAACATCAATCTTCTTGAACAAGATCTCTTTGCTATCCATCAGGTTTTGGATGCCTGACTTCAGCAAAGGACAACCAGCAGGGGATACAACACATAAAAGGCAACCTTTTCTACATCCCAGAAATAAACCGGCTAGCAACAAGTTCCTTTTAACGGACAACAACAGAGTAACAATCTCATCCACAGAGGCAACATACAGATCTTCTTCCACAGCATTCACCCCATGCTGGGGCATGGGAGCAGTCAACACATTGGGCCCTACAGGCGTCTCAAATTGTATTTCCTTAGCATCAATAAGGTTCTGAACCTTATTCCTTAGGGCCCAGCAATCATCAGTAGAATGCCCCGGGCTATCGGAGTGATAAGCACAGCGGGTATTGGGGTTATACTTCGGAGAGGTAGTATTCACAACCTTTGGAGCTTCCCTGACAGTTACCAAATTAGTTGACAGCAGTTGCGGCAAAATCTGAGAGAGAGTCATGCTAAGCCGAGTATATTGCCTTTTGGGTCTCTCACCCCTTGGTTGGTTGTATTGCTGAATGGCAGCAGCAAGCTTAGAGATAACCACCGCGTTGACAGCTTGGCAGCGTTCCGGTTTATTCTGTCTTCTAGGACCATACACAACACTAGCTTCCTTCTTGAAAGGCTTCTTGTCAGAACTTGAAGATGAACCTTTCTGTATCTTCCCCGATTTCATACCAACTTCTATCCTTTCACCAATCAGAATGAGGTCTGTGAACCCTGCAGAAGAATTACCAATAAGGTGGTTGAAAAACGGCCCAGATAGGGTCCCCAGGAACATGTCTACAAGTTCACGATCAGTCAGCGGTGGCTGTACCCTACCAGCCAGGTCTCTCCACTTCTGCGTGTACTCTTTAAAACCTTCTCCCGATCCTAACGACATACCCTGGAGTTGGGTACGTGTAGGAGCGAGGTCGGCATTGTACTGATACTGCTTGTAAAAAGTAGTAGCCAAGTCCTCCCAGTTTCGAATACTGGCTCCATCCAGCTGATAGAACCACTCGAGTTGAGCCCCTGAAAGGCTCTCCTGGAAGAAATGGATCCACAAGTTCTTGTCTGCAGTATACGGTTGAATCTTCCGCACATAGGATCTGAGATGCAGCTTGGGACACGATGCCCCATCATACTTCGCAAAAGAGGGTGCTTTGAACTTGTGTGGGATCACCACCCTAGAAGATAAACCCAGATCTCCGAAATCCAACCCAGGCACATGTTGAATTTCCATGGCATTCAGACGATCCTCTAGTTGCTTGTACCGGTCCTCAGCTGGAGGGTACTGCTCATCATTATAATCCGTCTCATTGTCAGAGACCACAGGACTAGGGACCCCTCCCCCTTGGGGACTTCCTTTCCCTACAGAGGAAGCAGCTTGATCAGTCTCATTTTGCAGGGTGTTACCAAACCTCCGTCCAGAGTTAAACAGCACAGTCCTACCCTTCTTCTTCTTCTTCATCAGCAGAGTCTTCAGCTCTTGTTGACCCTGGGCCAAACTCATGACCATCTCTTGAAACTGGGCGTTTTGGGCCTAGAGGGCCTTGATAGCTTGCTCGGTAGATGATTCAGGATTCATGATGATTGCTGAAATAAACAGCGAAGAAGATTAAGTAACCTGTAAAAAGAGTACCTGTCATGCACATGATGCATGATATGCTATTTATGCAATGCATTCAAGGGTTTGAAAGTTCAACTTCGTTGTAGACAAAAAGGAACACACGTTATATTAGAAAATGATCTGTTCAGTACATCAGGGCCCCATGGGCAAAACAAACAAAATAATCAGTCCCAAAAGATACTGCGCATCCTCTTTGGAGCTATGTAAGTATTGAGAGTCTTTTCCTCGTGAAGCAGGCGGGTGAGCTCCAAGACCTTCTTCTCGCTGGCATGTAGACTGGCTTCAAGAGAATTCCGTTCTTCCTTAAGCTGGATCCAGCTCTTCTGCATTTCTTCCCAGGAGGTAGGCATGTCAGGATGCTGGATGGTGTAGGACACCTCTCCTTCTAAAACTGGTTCTTTGATCACGGGGAGAACATGAGGATATAGCATCACAAGCTTCTGGGAGCGGGCTCGTACCCACTTAAGATAAGGCTCCAAAGGGATGGAGTTCTTGTGCCCCAGTGTCTTGCTGTCTACCCTGTTAGGCATCCTCCAAGCTCTGATGAATCTCTGGCGAAGTCCTTGCACATCATTGTCGAAGTCAAAAACTATGTCAGGAATAAACATATCATGAGGGCCGTCCCTCCGCGCATATCCAAACTGTCTCAAAGCCAGGCACAGGTTGTAAGTAATGCCCCCTCTGATCCAAAGTAAAGGAACATTTGGAAACTCTCCACAACGATCAATGATAGTGACACTCTCTCTGGACCGAGGACACCAATGTATATCAGCATGTGTAAGGGTCATCAACCGTCGCGACCACCTCAAACCCCGCTCGTTCTTCAAAACTGATTGTGGAAGGTGCGAAATAAACCACCTTGCCAGGAGAGGAGTGCAGCACATGAGAACACCTCTCTTTTTCATGGTTCGAGTGTAACATGAATGGAGGATGTCCCCAAGCAACGTAGGTATGGGATTCCTGGACATGAAGATCTTGACAGCATTGACATATATAAGCTGATCTGGATTCGGAAACAACACCAACCCGTAGACAAGGAGTGCCACAACTTCTTCAAAGGCTCGCAGGTCAAGAGAATTCCAACATTCTTGGGCCTTCTCAAACAGAAACTTTGCCAAGAATCCTTTGATACCACTTCTAACTTCCCAATGTCCCTTAATGCCAGATGGTTGCAGGCATAATGCTTTAGCTACCTATTCAAGTTTGGGTTCCCTTTCCGTACCATTGTGGGGTAGTTGACTAAGGATAGGAACCTTCAGCAGCTGAGAAAACTCTTCCAAAGTGGGCACCAATTGATAATCCGGGAAAGTAAAACAGTGGTGCAAGGGGTCAAAGAACTGGAACAACACTTTCACCATATCCTCTTCAATGTTGGTGTTGACCAAGCTGATGAGTCTACCATGCCTTTCACTGAAAGAAGAGCCCTCGGGAATCCGGGATGTAAGCTCCTTAAGCTGAGGAGAGATCCTTACAAGGTTGACCTGAATTGTCTTTCTGCGGATAATTTCCATGTCCTACAAAACAAGAACAAAGATGAAGATTCGAACCCTTGAAGTGGTTAGTAAATGCAGATGATGCTTTATGATGCTATGATGTTATGATAAAAGCACACCACAAGTATTCACCAAAAGCAAACATGATAAGGCACACAAGTTACACCACAACCCTTAGGGTTTAGGCCAACATGAAGTTTGGGGTACTACCCTCTTGAAGTTGGTGGGCTCAAAAACCTGTCCTATCAACAGTAATCGGGTTCTAAGGAGCTCAATATCATTGGGTTGTTTTCTGTGTTCATTGTTTTGATTTAGCCACTGGACTGGCGATCAAAATATTCCAAGAAAACAACCCTCAATGAGTGTAGTATCGAGTATTAACCAACTTCGGACTGCACCAAAGTCAGTTATCTCACTACCCCTAAAGAGGCCAGGATGGTTCAATTAAGGTTCCTAAGGTCAGTTGATGCTTCACGACACCACGCGGCGGCCCCGTACTCTCCTTGACTTGACTCAAGGGTTACCGGTACTCACCAAAGTGCCACATCAACGTAGCAACTGCTTCAACCGTGTCGGTATACCCCGCACAGTTCCCTCACAGTTTGTTGCTACTTCTAAGAAGGTATCCCCCAGATTCGGGTTAGGATCTATAGAACTCCCAAAACAGGCCCACAATATTAAAGCAGACAAAACAGGAAATTGAAAACATAAGTATGATCTATCCTAAGGTACACCTCACTTTAAAAATTTCCCCAGCAGAGTCGCCAGTTCTGTGATCGGTGGGAATAGAACTGACTGTTTAAAGCTGGTTTCACAAAATGTCGCGGTAAGCAAGAGTCGCCACCGTCTTTTATGTTCTCCAACCTGGAAAGGACAAAAGCACAACAAAATTCCTTATTGAGAATGTTTCTCGGTTCAGGAGGTAGATTTATAGAAAGGGAAGGTATTAGCACCCTTTCTATCCATGGTTATCCATGGGCTCTTAGGTACTTGCTCTTATGTTTTCAAAATGTTTGTTTGCTTTTCAAGTGTGGGTGTGCTTTGAAAAAAGTTTCATTGAAAATTTTCTAAGTGACTCTTGTATCAGTCCTCAAGAGTGTATGAAAAGTTTGTTTTGAAATCTTTTAGAAAGTGTCGGTGTGAAAAGTTGTTTTGTTTTTAGAAATAGAGCAAGTACCCATGAGTCATCTACCTACCCTAAGGAATTAGGCTGTGTAAGAGTCCTTAAGATAGTGCCATCCCACCATTGAGAGGTAGGTAGCACCATCGTTGGAGGTATTCGGGTCAATTCGATTTTAGGGACAGTGTGGTCACCGAAGCAATAGTAGGACACCTTAGAAGTAACCCTAATGTCCTAGATCCTTTTTAATCCGAGGCAACTGTTTCGAGGCGACTGGATCTTTAGACAGAAGGGCGACTGCTAAAACACCCTATACTTGACGACCACGTTCGAGGCAACGAGTGAGGCGTACCCTAGAAGTGGCATGTGCATTGTGTGTTGTATTCATGTTAAATTATCTTTAATCAGGCAATCGTGAGCTACGAGTTGTTTTTAGTTGTCATACATTCTTTCATGCAATTTACAGTTAGGAGTGCGGAAAATTTAAAGACAGAAAGGTAAAAGCTACGCTATTACAAGGCGCGGGTCTATACATCGCCAAAAAAACAAAGACCCGTTTTTGATAAAAATGCGGAAAGTGAAGAAAAGCAATAAGCCTAATTACTATTACATCCTTGGATGCAGTTACATAATAATCAAATAAAAACGTGCGGAAAGAATTAAAATGGACGTCCTAGGGTTTTGACCCTTTGCTTGAAATTAAATTAAATTAGAACCTAATTAATTATTTAATTAAAGAAAAGAAAGTGTTTTTTATGTTTTTTTGTATTTAATGAAAAATAGGAAGAAAAAAAAATTTAAAAGTTAGTAAACCCTAGTTCTAGATTATTTTAATTATTAATGAAAGTGTCAAAGTTGACCTAACTTAAACTAATTAATTAATTTACATGTTAATGTACAAAAATAATAATAATGAATAATGATAATAATAATTAATTAAGAAAAAAGATTAAAAGTGTCAAAACCTAATTTTATGTAATTTTTATTTATTAAGAAAAAGATTAAAGTTAAAACCTAAATTAAACTAATTAATTGTTTAGAATTTATTTACAAAAATAAGTTAGTAATGAAATTAAAAAATATATTTACAATTTTGATTTCTGATTTTTGTTAGGAAAAAATTAATTTAGGGAATTAATAATAATAATTAAGACAATTAAAAGAAATTAAAGTGAAAAGAAAATAAAATAAATTATGCAAACCAAGGGGGTTAGATGGCCCAAAGTGGAGGTTTTTGAAGTAATTCTGGCCCATTAGAAATCCAGGCCACGTTGACTTTCTCAATCACCTGTGTGCTGTTTGACTGGGGTACACTATGGACGTCACCTCCTGGCCACTGGATTGATCTCATGGCCACTTGGCAGGCTTATGCTGAGCGTGTATGATGGACCACTGAATGGATGCTTCATTGGAACACATTATGAAAAATAATATTGAAGTTGAGTGGACCTGGGAATCGAACCCAGGTCCCAGTGTTTTCCAGCAACGTCTCAAACCAGTACGCCATTCAAACGCGTTTGTAAATATAATAACAAATAAAAATAATATATGAAGAATAATAATTATGCTGGAGACTTGAAAAAACGCGCGTGGATTTGAATCTTCCAACCATGCCTTGCCACCTATGTCGTCTTCTTCGTTTCCTGAAACAAAAAGCAGGCAAATAGCGGGGGTTTTAAACCCCCACAAAACAAAAGTCCCAATAATAGTGATTAGCAACACAAGTTACATAAAAAGAGCGCGAGGATCTCATTGATTTCGTCTTGTCCTGAAGATTTTACCCACATAGGTCTTGAGGTCTAATTTTACAGTATACGCAAAGCCCTAATTTTCAAGCTTTGAAACCCTAGATGTCTCCCATGGTGGATTTCGATTTAGGAAGTTTCAACACAATTCAACTATACCAAAAGCTTCAGGGAGATGTCAGCAATACAAATCAATTAGCAAAACATGTCAATGATGCATAGAAATTAGTTTTCGATTATGAAAATATTTGTTCAAACCGTGACTTTGTTTTACCGTTTCTTTGAGCTATGAAGATGGAAAGTGCTTGCAATACGTTCAGGGAACTCTCTACAATGGATTAGAGTCACCAAATTCCCTTGAATCAAACTGTAAATTAGAAAACAGTTTTGAGTTTTTTCACTTTTTTTTCAATGTTGCATATGGTGTTCTTGCAACAATTTTTCGTGTCCAGGGATAGGGTTTCACTCAGCATATGTATGTGAAGAGAATTAGGTTAAAACCTTGGCCCAAAAGTCCATGAAATTTTGTTTTCAATCTTTGATTTTTATCAAATCTTTTCCAACTTTTTTGATTGCCAAAACTTACCAAACATGGATGATTTTGCCTTTTTTATTGAGAAACGAGTTTGCCAGCTTGCCCTGATCTGATTTGCTTCACAAAAGATCTAAAAACCATATCTTTTTGATTTTCCTATAATTAAAACCAATTAAATGAATTAATATTAATATAAATTCAATTAATTAATTAAAAATAAGAAAATAAATTATTTTAAGCTCAATGGGTCGTGCATAGGCTTTGGGTAAAGTTTCAAGAAGGAATTTGAGGCCCATTAGCAAAAATGAAGTGTTTTAGGCAAAGTTGACTTTTGAAAGTTCCCAAAAATTTCCCAACTTCTCCAATGCATATCTTGCTCAATTTTGAAGCTATGAACATGTTCTTGGACATTTTGGAAAGGTCTTGAAGTCCTCTAATCAATGTATTTGGTCCCATGTCATTTTGATTTACCAATATCAAGTTATGGTCTTTGACTTAAAGTGCCTTTTTGTTGACTTTTGAAAATGACCTATAATGTTGAAATTGATAACTTTTTGTGAGAGCATTTCTTGGATTTGGAATGTGAAGATGAGTTGTAGGAAATGTCATCCCCTTCAAAATGAGAATTGGATGGGATTTTTCTGATGAACCATGAAAAAGTTATTCCTTGGTCAAGTTATAGTTGACTTTTCAACTGTCAAAAAATAGAAACTTTTGCATCTTGAGACTTTTTGAGCCATGCTTGTGGAATCATGATCAAGAATTGATCAAATGATGATTGTGGCTTCAAAATAAGATGTTGATAAATTTTTTTGACTTTTGACTGTCAAATGACCATTTTACCCCTACAGTTGACTGTGAAGCAATTAGGGCTTTTGACTGTGCAACTTGATGCTGTGAGTCTTGAATCTTGACATATGGATGCTTGGCAATGTATATAGGCATATGAGGCTTGATTGTACCCTTGAAAACCTCAATTTCCTTGCAAGAACCAAAACCCTAATTTTGACTGTGTTAGGAGAGTATTTGAACTGTGCAATTCTGAATCCATTTGAAGCTTGATCTTGACAAGTCTTGAAGAATATGGGAGGGCAAATTTTGGGGTATAACACAAACCATAAATGAGAAGATCCATGACGTCTTCAAAAGCTTGGAAATCCATGTCGTCCCAAAATGAACGAGCCTTCTCCAATAGAAACTTAACTAGGAAACCTTTGACCCCACTTCTTGTCTCCCAATTGGCTATAACGTCAGCTTTTTTCAGATGCAAAGCTTCAGCGATGACTTCGGGCTTTGGATTCCCTTCTAGGCCGGTGAATGGTATCCGATCAAGCACGGGCACCCCTAAGAGTAGAGAGAACTCTTCTAGTGTAGGTACCAACTGATAGTCCGGGAAAGTGAAACAATGATATACGAGATCAAAGAATTGGAACAATACACATATCATCTCTTCTTGGAAGTTGGATGTAGCAAACTGAGGAGTCGACCATATTTCTTGGTAAAAGGAGAATCCTCGGGCACTCTTGAGGCTAACTCTTGAAGTTGAGGGTGTGCTTTTACAAAGCTGATTCGAATGGTGTTTCTTTGGCCGGGATTCATGACCTACAAAACAAAAACAAAGATACATTTCTAAATCCTTGAAATGGTTAGTGAGTATGCGTATGATGCTTTATGATGTTTATGATGTTATGTACAAGTAAGTATATACACACAAAGCAAACAAATCCCTATGTTTTAGGCTTGCAGGAGGTTTTATAGGTAAGTACCCTCTTGAAGTTTAGTTGGCTGAACCTGTCCTAGTAATAATGATCGGGTTCTAAAGGATCTCAATATCACAGAACTTTCTTCTAGGCACTGTCTCAGCATAATCAATCTTTTCTTGCGGCCGAGATATCCCAAAAGTCCAGCCTCAATGAGTGTAGTATCGAGTATCAACCAATTTTCAACTTTACACCGAAACTGGTTATCTCACTACGTCCTAATGGCCAAATTGTTCAATTAGGGTTCTAAAGTCAATTAGTGCTTCACGATGCCACTCAGCGGCCCCGTATTCTTCTCGATTCACCACGAGGGATACGGGTACCCACAAATGCGTCACACTAACATAGCCATTGTTTCAACCATATCGGTTTATGCTGTACAGTTTCCACAATCTATTTCTATTTACCTAAAATGTGTCCCCAAATCCGGGTGGAGGATCAAAGCAAACCCAAGCAAGGAACCAATAATGTAAAGCAAGCAATTCAAACAAGTGAAGGCAAGTAAATATGATCTAACCCTAAGGTAACCCCACTTTTAAAATTATCCCCAGCAGAGTCGCTAGTTCTGTGATACAGTGGGAGAACTGACTTTGAGGATTCGCGTTTGTGTTTGCAAATGTTGCGGTTTAGCAAGAGTCGCCACCAACTTTTCTTTTATCCAATAAGGAAAGGTGAAAAAGCACAGGAAATACCTTTAGATATGTTTTTGAGTTCGGAGGGTAGATTATGAAAAGGGAAGGTATTAGCACCCTTTTCATCCATGGTTTTCCATGGGCTCTTAGTTACTTGCTAGATCACTTGCTTTTGTTTGAAAAGTGTGCTTTGTGTGGTTTTGAAAGTATTTCGAAAAGGTGCCATCGTTTAGGCAAACTTTGCAATGATTCTCGTTCGTAAGAATGTATGCAAAGTGTTGAGCTTTTAAAAATATTTCAAGTTTTGGAAAGATGTTTGGAAAGTGTATGTGATTGTTTTTGAAAATAGCAAGGATGTTTGTTTTGAGAGTGAGCAAGTAACTAAAAGTAATCTACCTACTCAAAAGGTCTTTAGATGTGCTTTTCCTCCTCCTTTAGATGTTTCTATCTTACCATTGATTTGGTAAGAAGCCCCATCGTTGGATGTGAAGGAACAACGCTGGGTCATCGTATGACCATGATAGCAATATTGTGAGATGACTTAGCACTTTTCTTTAGGGACTAAGATCATTTTGAAAGGAAACTTTGATAGCGTCATCGAGGGACTATGATCTTGTATTTTTCGATTTGTTTGTGCTAAGACATCCCACATGCATAACATGGCCATTTTTGTAAGGCAACAAGTGAGATTACCCTAAGGGTGCATGTGTGCAAGTGTGTTTGATTTGCATGCATTTAATCTTTGGTTAGGGTTATCTGCTTGTTGATTTTTATCTTGTCATACACACCTAATTACTATACAGTATAAGGAAAACAGTAAATTACAGAAACTGAAATTCTACGCTATTATAATATTTAGGGGATGGGGATACATATGTACGAATGGGGATTGCAAAGAAAATAAGCCCTAAATTACTATTACAACCATATTGAAATGCATAAGAATGTACAAGAAAATGTGAAACGAACTTGTTTTGTTTTAAGAAACTATTTTTGGTCTTTTGTTTTAAGAAATAAAATAAAGTGTGAAGGAAATACTTTTGATGTTTGCTGATTAATGAAATGGAGAGTGATAGCAAAATAATGAAAAAAAGGAAAAAGAATCAGCGTGTTGCTGATAAAAATGAAGTCAGAGGTTCTGACCCTGGCACGCTGCAAAATAGAAACTTGTTAGTGAAAATGTATAAGGTCAGAAGCTATGAACCCACTTGGAACACAGTAGTTTTCAGAAGTTCTGATACCACTAGCAACAAAACAGGCTTCAGAAGTTATGATACCACTGGAAACTAAACAAACTTCAGAAGTTCTAAGACCACTGGCAGATCTTGGTCTCTCTCTTTATACTAGTCAGAATATCTGCAATTTGGTAATTTCTCCATAAAACAGAAGATGTGCATAGAACAGTTATAGCAAGTGTCATAGTGTTTCAGAAATAGGAAATATCAGAACTACAAATCAGAGGGAAGTATGAAGTTGCTAATCCTAATTCTGAGTTCTAATTCCTTCAAGAAGTTCTGAACTGATTTATTCCCTACTTAGGCAGGCAAAATCCATGAAATCTCAGAATATGTATAACACCAAAAACATGATATCTACATTGTATCTGAGCATGTAAATCCGGTAATGCTTTAAGTAACGTGATAAGAGTCAGCATAAGCTTACCTTGCAGCTGAGAAGATTCTATGGAATATAGGTTGGTCCTGAATCCTGATGAGGTTCTGAGCAAACTTCTTCACGTACCCAGCATGATGGAGGTTCTCAACTTCTGGTATAGCAACAAGGTGATGTTCTGATTTCTTTGAGCAGATGGATGGAGAATGTGAGGTAGTATGAAGACAGGAGTTAAGGCGGTTTCTAATATGTGAATCAGAGACTGTGTGGATGGTTTTGGTCAGGAAATATTTGAGAACAAATGGAGTTTGAATGCAAGGGATCAAAAGTTAGCAGATCTCGTGTTTTATGTTTACAGTTCTTGGCACTCTTGGGATTTTGGCAGGGGTTCAAGGCTTTTCTTTCTCAAATTTTTCGACCTCTTTTCAATGGCCAAAGGTGTTCTATTTATAGGCAAAGAGTTTGTAGTTTTGGAGAGGTCAAGTAGCGCCAACATCATACGCTAGATGCCTACTTGTTCTTGAAGCAAGTTCAAAAAAAGGGTGTGATAGTTGACATTTGTTTAGCCTAGATTGGATTAGCAAGCAGGGGTTAAGGAAAAGTAAACCCAAAAGCAAAAAGTAACGCATGGACTCTCCCATATTATGTATAAAAGTTGCTTTTAAGGGTAACACAGGTATTTCTATGCCATACGTGGGGAAATCCTTTGGATAAAGACCCAAAAGTGGCTGTGAGCTTTAAATGAGCATTAAATGATGATGAGATTTTTCAAAAATCAGAAATCCTATAATTTGAGATTTTGCATCATTGCTTAATTCTGGATCAGAAGTTCTATCTAGGACAAACATCCAACTTCTGATCTTTGTACCTTGTTTCCTCAGCATGTTCTGAAGGATTCCCCAGGCTTTCCAG
This sequence comes from Vicia faba, assembly GCA_948472305.1. Lineage (NCBI taxonomy): Eukaryota > Viridiplantae > Streptophyta > Magnoliopsida > Fabales > Fabaceae > Vicia > Vicia faba. The sequence continues at coordinate 859,008,518 of OX451736.1, read as the reverse complement.
TAACCTTCTTTGATTTATCTTTGAAAAGTCTGGATTAGAAGTTCTGCTTCAGCGTAGCATCCAATCTTCTGATCCTCTTACCTTCTGGCTCCAGCACGTTCTGAAGGAGCTTTCAGGCTTCGTATTACGCTTTATTACCTTCTTTGCATTACCCTAGCAAGTTCTGACTGAACTTGCGTAGATGCTGAAGAGCCATTTTCTGACTGAAAACTATATGCTGAACCATGTTTACAACTTCTGACTGCACCTGACTGGAGGCTGGCTCAGAAGTTCTGAAGTGTCATTTTTTCTTAAATACTTAGAAAAAAATCCCAAGTATTTAGAAATTTGGCATTTCCATAGTAAATTTGACTTTTGAACTTTTTTATGATACAAATTTCATATTCTAACATGTCTTGATGAAATATGATTCTTGAAACATGGTTTTGGTCCAAAAGTCAAAGTTAGACTTCTCAGCATGCAAATGACCATTTTGCCCTTGTGAATGGTTTGCTTGGAAAAATTTATAATTCAAGGCTTGGAATTGTATGAGAGAAAACTTGAGAATCCAGGGTGATTCCTTGAGAAATGAGAGGGCAAATTTTGGGGTACAATAGTCCCCTTACTTGGCATTAGAGGAGGTATCACCTACAACCCCTGCTTAGCCTTAAGACAGTTTGGTTACGCCTGAAGGGATGGTCCACATGAGATGGTTATTCAAGGTTGGTATTTGACTACGAGAATGACGATCAAGGTCACCGCCAGAGGTTTATCCGAGCTTGGAGGATGTTGAACAAGTTAGACAGCAAGACGTTGGGGCATAAGAATTCCATATCTCTTGAGCCTTATCTCAAATGGGTACGAGCCCATGCTCAAATTCTTATGATGCCTTACCCCTCCATTCTACCGGTTATCAAAGAGCCTGTTGTGAAAGGAGATGTCCCATATACTATCCTTCATCCTGACATGCCCACCTCTCTCGAAGACTTGCAAAGGGATTGGATACAACTTAAGGGGGAGCGAGACACTTTCGAGGCCCAATTCTATGCCAACGAGAAGAAAGTTCTGGAACTCACCAAGCAAGTTCATGAGGAGTGGAGTCTGAACGCCTACATCGCACCGAAGAGGATGCGTTCAACTTTTTTATCTTAGAGTTTTTTGTATTTCCTTGTAATCCCAAAGAGGCATGATGTACTCAAATTTTGATTTATTAATATAACGTGTGTTCCTTTTTGGTCTAAAGAAAATTTAAGTCTCTAATTTCCTTAAAATCATTTTCATATGCATCTCCATTCATTATAACATAAGCAGGCTTCTTAAAACATGTCTCCTCATCTTTCTACTGTTTATTTCAGTAAGATGGACATGGAACAGATGGTAAAAGATCTCCAGGCGCTAAATGCTCAGTTTCTACAAATGTTCTTGACTTTGGCAAAAGGACAAGAGGATTTGAAAACTTTGCTGATCAAAGAAAAGAAGAAGAAATCAAAGTAATCAAAGTAATCAATCGGTGTTTCGAATCTAGGAAGATGGTTCCCAGGGCCATCCAGACGAACCCTAGACTTCGTAACATCATCGGGTGAAAAGGATAATCAAGAAGGGAAAAACAAAGAAGTGATTGACCATCCAGAACCTGAAGAGGAAGAAGAAAATGATTACTCTGAAGAGAAGTATCCTCCGGATGACGACAAATACAAACATATGGAAGAGAGTCTAAGTGCAATGGAGATTCAGAAAGTGCTCGGGATGGAATTTGAGGAGCTGGGTTTGGTGTCTGGGATTGTTATTCCACCAAAGTTCAAGGCACCAGTCTTTGCTAAATACGACAGGGTTTCATGTCCCAAGATGCACCTCCGATCTTATGTGAGGAAGATACAGCCTCATAATGATGACAGAGATTTGTGGGTCCACTTCTTTCAGGATAGTCTATCCGGGACTCAGCTAGATTGGTTTTATCAACTGAAGAGGGCCAATATCCATAATTAGGAAGACCTGGCCGCTGCTTTTTATAAACAATATCAATACAACACAGACCTTACTCCCACCCATACTCAACTCCAAAGTTTGACTATGGGTTCGAACGAGGGTTTCAAAGACTACGCTCAGAAATGAAGGGACTTAGCAGGAAGAGTCCAGCCTCCCCTGTCTGACAGGGAGCTAGTAGACATGTTTTTGGGTACCCTATCAGGTCCTTTATTTAATCATCTAATTGGAAGCTCCTCAGCCGGCTTCACTGAATTAATCTTGACTGGGGAGAGAGTGGAAGCTGGGATTAAAAGTGGGAAGATCCAAAAGGACGCATCCTCCAGTGTCGTGAGAAAACCATTCATTGGGAAGAAAGAAGTTGGTGCTGTATACCCTTAAAGGAATCAGGACAGAACTGAACACCCTCCAATGGTAGGGGCCGTCATGATCCCTAAGCTTGCACCTACTCAACAAAGGAACAACCAGCCTAGAACGGAAAGACCAGTAAGACAATTTACCTGGATAAATATGACGTTGTCTCAAGTCCTTCCACATTTGTTGAGATCTAATCTGGTAGCTTTGAAGGAAGCCCCGAAGAATCCCAACACCGTATCGCCTCTACAACCCTAATGCTCGCTGTGCCTACCATTCAGAAAGTCTAGGCCATGATACCAACAACTGTTAGGCTTCGAAAAACAAGGTGTAAGACCTTCTCGAGGCAAAAGAAATTGAATTTTATGCTCCTGAGATCCCAAATGTTATCACCACTCCTATGCCCAAGCATGGCCGTGATGTTAACGCTGTTGAAGATGATATGTTTGTTACTGTTGTTGATGAACTTGTTACTCCTCTCCTAACCGTCAAGAGGAACCTGTTGAAGGCCGGTTTATTTCCGGGATGTGGTGAAGACTGTCACCTCTGTTTATCCCTACCAACTGGTTGTCATTTATTGAAAGCAGGTGTCCAGCGCCTAATGGATGACAAAGAGATTTTGTTTGAAAAGACTCCTGTTCCAACCATTTCTTACAAGGATGTTTCAATAGTAACCATTTCCGCCAATCCTTCCAGGGTCTCCACCAAAAGACCCGTTAGGATTACATCTGTTCCTAAGGTGACTCCACTGATAATTACTATGCTAGGACCTATCCCGTACTCATCAGATAAAACTATCCCCTGGAACTATGGGGGTGACGTCTACTACCACGGCGTCAAGCAAGATTGGCTGGCTGATGAAGACTCGATTTTTGAGAAGGCTGACCCCGACACTGGCAATATTGTGGGAATCAACAAAATAACCCGAAGTGGAAGAGTATTCTCCCTTGAGATTGCTCCTCCAAAAACTGTTACCGGTCTTGTGATCATCCCTGCTTTTGTTCCTGTTGACACTACTACTAAAATCCCTATGGTTACCCCTACTGACACCCCTACCGCCGAGTCAACCGAGACTCGCCGCAAAGGAATTTTGGTTGAGCCTGTCCGGATGAAGGCGCAATCAGTATCTATCCCAGAAGCCTCCAAGAAGGAGATGGAAGAAATTTTAAAAATTATAATGAGAAGTGACTACAACGTAGTCGAACAGCTAGGGCAGACTCCGTCAAAGATTTTTATGCTATCTTTACTGTTGGGCTCCGAGGCTCATGCGAAGGCCTTGGTGAAATTTCTTAAAACTGCCCATGTGCCACAAGAAACCTCTGATGATCAGTTCAAAGATTGTGTGTCCAGTTTAACAGCTAAAAACGATTTAGGCTTTTCTGATACTGACCGGACACCTAGAGGGAGGAAACATAACGAGGCGTTGCATGTCTCTGTTGAATGCAGGGGCAACACTTTGGCCCATGTCCTGGTTGATACTGGTTCATATTTGAATGTGCTACCTAAGAAGGATCTTGATAGACTAGACTGTGAAGGTCTGACCTTAAAACCCAGCAACATAGTGGTAGGGGCCTTCGACGGTTCAAAGAGAATGGTGCATGGGGAGGTGGACATCCCCATTAAATTGGAACTCAAACCTTTGATTCAACTTTCTACGTGATGGACATTCGCCCTTCCTATTCCTGTTTATTGGGCCGACCTTGGATTCATGACGCTGGTGCCGTCACCTCTACATTACATCAGATGCTGAAATACCCAACCAAAGGGAAAATCATCATTGTCCATGAAGAAGAGGAATATATGGTCAGTCACTTGAACTCCTTCAGATACGTAGAAATGGATGGTGAATTCATCGAAATACCGTGTCAGCATTTCGAGGAAGTCCCACAAATAGTGGCAACAACCAAGACTGTTTCCCAAGTCCCGAAGATTACCAGACCTCCGCTAAAGATGTCTTCTCTGAAAGATGCCAAGGCAGTGGTCGAAGAAGGAGGGTGTACTATTTGGGGACAACTCCTGGATATCCCTTACAAATCTGACAAATTTGGTTTGGGTTTCACTTCAGGAGGCCAAAAAGCTTTTCGTCATGCTCGTCCGGGGGGACCACCTTTGCGGATCAGTAACCATGGAGTCAACGCAGTGAAGGATAGTGATAACAGTTGTGACCTAGAAGATTGGATTTTCCCAACTATCAACAGAGGACTCAGCAACTGGGAAGCCAAATAATTTGTGCCTATTACTTTTATCCAACAATAATTGTCTTTAAATTTATGTCGGACTTGTAATAATTAAACAATTCATACTTTTAAAACCTTGTGTCTTACCCGAGGCACAACGGTCCATTTGTAAGGGTTGTTACTTCATTTTCATATGTCATCAATGAATCATAGACGTTTTTGCATGAAAACTTTGTGCTCTTTGTCTTTCTTTTTCTACATTTTTATTTCTTTCAAAAATAGCTATGCTCTTACACACACTCACATATCAAAATGCAGATCTACATCCACTCAGGATCCCATGGGTAACGATTCTGCTATGACCTATTATGACTTTGAAAATTTGATCTACCAAGCTGAAGACGAAGATGAGGAAGATTGTGAAGTGCCAGGGGAACTAACCAGGTTACTACAATAGGAAGAAAGGACCATACAGCCCCACGAAGAACCAGTGGACACAATTGACTTAGGTACCGAAGAGGACAAGAAAGAAGTCAAGGTGGGTGCCAATTTGAAACCTAGTGTCAAGAAGCGCTTAACTCAGTTACTACATGACTATGTTGAGGTCTTTTCCTGGTCATACGAAGACATGCCAGGTGTTGTACCCAAAAATTTTCCCTCTCATTTCTCAAAAGGATCATCCTGGACCCCCAGGTTTAATTCTATCAAGTTCCAAGTCTTGAATTATCAACTTTTCAAGAAAATTACTCACAAGGGCAAAATGGTCAAAAGCACACTGAAAAAAGTCAAACTTTGAATTTTAAATCAAAAATCAAGTTTCAACCATTATATTTCATCAAGACGTGAAACTAGTTCATCAAAATCAGAAGTCAGAAATTACTTTGAAAAAAATCAAATTTCTAAACATTTAGAAAATTTTCTAAGTGTTAAGAGAATACGATACTTCAGAACTTGAGTCAGCCTCCATGCAAGTCCAGTCAGAAGTTGCAAACATGGTTCAGAGCATAGTTCTTCAATCAGAACATAACTCTTCAGTGCATCGAGGTTACGTTTCTGATCTTCTGCGATCAGAACATCACCAGATCCCAAAACCTCATTTAAGCAACCTGCTGCCCTGCTGCATCACAGTCCTGCAATCAGCTGCTGACCCAGTCCACGCCTGCAGTTTCTCAAACCCCATATTTGCATAAAATTAGCATACAAAAACTGTGATTAAAAAGCAATGGAACAGTATACCAAAAAGGTTTGAATCCCATTTGTTTTTCCCCCTAAAACCACAGCAAACCCATCTATAAATAATTTTCTCCATCACACGTTCAAGGGGATGGCTTTTGAAAAGAGAGAATTGTCAAAAAGAGAGAGAAGAAAGCTGCGAAACCTTCATAAAAAAATCAAGAATTCCCAAACATAAAAACCAAAACCTTTGTTATTCCCTTTGAGTCGAGGAACTTGGAATTTTTCTCTTCCGTTGCTCTTGCTGACTCAGAACATCTAAAGGAAGCAGTCCAAGTTCCAAACACACGCTCCAGGTTTAAGGTAATTCTTTTTGACTTTGCATCTTTTCATTCAAAACATCATTAAACATGTAAATATCATAGTATTGATGTTGTCTATATCATTGCATGAGTAGAAAAAAAACTGTGGATCAGAACTTCTTGATTAAGGATAGGCTTAGGAGTAGGATTAGAACTTCTATAAACTGTTGTGCTCTTACCCCTCTGATTTGTGGTTTGATTAAGAACTGAATAAATTGCTGATGGTTTATTAATATGAGAAAAGAGTTGAAATATAACATAGAATTTCTGATGTTTCCACTCACTTATATAACACATAGAACCTCTGATGCTCACTCACTGTTTTAGCATAGCACAGAACTTCTAAGTTCTCCTTATTGTTAAGCACACTGAACTTCTGATACTTCCACTCGCTGTTTTAAACACTCAGAGTTTCTGATTTTCACATGCTGACAATACACTGAATTTATGATGCTTACTCACTATTTTAGCGTAACACAGAGCTTCTGACTTTTGGCCCACTGTCTTAATATCACCCAGAACTTCTATGTTTTCTCTCTAACGTTTCTTGTAGGACCTCAGAGTTTACCAATCCAGAACTTCTGATGCCCACTGACGTTTCCTTCTGAGTCACAACACTCCTGGAACCAGATATCATCCATTTCCTTTCTTATCACTTTTAATATTAATATTATTTTTATCAATATAAAAAAGACATAAAAAGTATTTTCTTTTTACTAGCTACTTCATCTTTTTTTTCTTTTTATTCGCTAAGACAAAAAAACCCTTTTTTTTAACAAGTCCTTTTTCTTTCTTGCTTTATCATTTCAATATGGTTGTAATAAGCAATTAGGATTTATTTTCTTGCAAACCCCCATTCGTAAATTTGTACACCCCATCCCCCTAATAATTGTAATAGTGTAGAATCTTTACTTTCCGCACGTTTATTGCTTTCATATATTGTTAGTAAGTAGGGTGTATATGGAAAGACATGAAATCAACAAATAGATCACCCTAATCAAGATTAAAATGCATGCAATCAAACACACTTGCACACTAGCACCCTTAGGGTAATCCCACTTCGTGGCCTATCGGAAAAATAGTCATGTCCCTCGAATATGGGAATTTTGGTAAAGACCCTCGATAAAAGATCATAGTCCCTCGATGACCCTCAAGGTTGCCTTTGTTAAACGATCTAGTCCCTAAAAACGACATTGCTAAAACGTCCCATAAGTTGCCTTATATGACTATACAAACGTCCCACGTCCGTCCCTTCACATCCAACGATGGGTCTTTTTACCAAATCAATAGTAAGATAGCGACATCTAAAGGAAGAGGAAAAGAACATCCAAGACCTTTTGAGTAGGTAGATTTGCTCCTAGTTGCTCGCTTGCTCACAACAAAAAAACTTCATATACCAACACTCTCATTTTGAAAAATTTTCGAAAAAAAACACTTTGCACGCATTTTTATAGAGACGAGAACCGTTACAAAGATACCTTTTCAAAATCACTTTCAAAAAACACGTTTCACAAACACATCTTTGAACTATTTTCCAAACAAACACTTTGTACGCATTCTTATAGAGACGAGAACCATTACAAAGACGTTTTCAAAATACTTTCAAAATCCATACCACAAGCACATTAAAAAAAAAGCAAGTGATCTAGCGAGTAACTAAGAGCCCATGGAAAACCATGGATGAAAGGGGTGCTAACACCTTCCCTTTTCATAATCTACCCCCCGAACTCAAGAAAACATCTCTAAAGGTCTTTCCTGTGCTTTTTCACCTTTCCTTTTGGATAAAAGAAAAGTCGGCGGCGACTCTTGCTAAACCGCAACATTTGCGAAACGCAAAACCAAAGTCAGTTCTCCCACCGCATCACAGAACTGGCGACTCTGCTGGGGAAACTAACTTAAAAGTGGGGTTACCTTAGGGCTAGATAACTTGTATAATGCTTTCTTTGTTTGACTTGCTTGCTTTAGATTTTTTGGGGTCATTGTTTGGGTTTTGCTTTGATCCTCCACCCGAATCTGGGACACCTCTTTAGGTAAATAGCAATAGATTGTGGAAATTGTACAGCGAAGACCGATACGGTTGAAACAATGGCTATGTTAGTGTGACACATTTGTGGGTACCAGTATCCCTCGTGGTGAATCGAGGAGAATACAGGGCCGCTGAGTGGCGTCATGAAGCACTAACTGAATTTAGAACCCTAATTGAACAAACTTGGCCATTAGGACGTAGTGAGATAATCGGTTTTGGTGTAGAGCTGAAAATTGGTTGATACTCGATACTACACTCATTGAGGCTAGACTTTTGGGATATCTCGACCACAAGAAAATATTGATTGTGCTGAAAACAATGCCTAAGATAAAGGTCGGTGATATTGAGATCCTTTAGAACCCGATCACTATTACTAGGACATGTTGAGCCAACTAAACTTCAAGAGGGTACTTACCTATAAGACCCCATGTAAGCCTAAAACATAGGGACTTGTTTGCTGTGTGTGTATATATTTACTTGTACATAACATTATAAACATCATAAGCATCATACACATACTCACTAACCATTTCAACGATTTAGAAATTTATCTTTGTTTTTGTTTTGTGGGTCATGAATTTCGTTCGAAGGAACACCATCCGAATCAACTTTTTAAAAGCATACCCTCAGCTTCAAGAGTTAGCCTCAAGATTTCAAGGGGATTCTCCTTTTACCAAGAAATACGGTCGACTCCTCAGTTTGGCTACATCCAGTTTCCAAGAAGAGATGATGTATGTGCTGTTCCAATTCTTTGATCTCGTGCATCATTGTTTCACTTTCCCAGACTATCAGTTAGTACCTACACTGGAAGAGTTATCTCTACTCTTAGGGGTGCCCGTGCTTGATCAGATACCGTTCACTGGTATGGAGGAGATTTCAAAATCAGAAGTCATCGTCGAAGCTTTGCATATGAAGAGAGCTGACATCATAGCCAATTGGGAGACAAGAAGCGGGGTTAAAGGTTTCCTAGCCAAGTTTCTATTGGAGAAGGCTCGTTCATTCTGGGATGACATGGATTTCCAAGCTTTCAAAGACATCCTGGCTCTTCTCATTTATGGTTTGGTTCTGTTCCCCAACTCAGACTAATTCATAGACGTTAACGCCATCAAAGTCTTTCTCTCTCGCAATCCCGTACCTACTTTACTGAGAGACATCTTGCATTTCCTTCATACCCGCACCATAAAGAAAAGGGGCACTCTTTTATGTTGCATCCCCCTACTCGCTAAGTGGTTCGCTTCACACCTACCTCAATCAGAATTGAAGAACGAGCAAAGACTGACATGGTCCCAAAGGATGATGTCCCTCACCCACTCTGACATCCGTTGGTGTTCAAGATCCTTGGAAGATGTCTCTATCATTGACCGCTGTGGGGAATTCCCTAACGTCCCTCTACTTGGTATTAGGGGAGGTATCACCTATAATCCCTGCTTAGCTCTTCGACAGTTTGGGTATGCCCGAACAGACGACCCTCATGAGATGCTCATTCAAGGTCTAGTGTTCGACTACGACAAAGAAGACTTAGGTTATCGCTAAAGGTTTACACGAGCTTGGAAAATGGTGAACAAGGTGGATAGTAGAACTTTGGGACACAAAAACTCTATCCCTCTCGAGCCTTACCTTAGGTGGGTGTGAGCTCGTGCTCAGAGTCTCGTGATGCCTTATCCTTCTCTCCTCCCTGTTATCATAGAGCCTGTTGTTGAAGGAGACGTCCCATACACTGTCCTTCATCCTGACATGCCTACCTCTCTCGAAGACTTGCAGAAAGCTTGGGTTCAGTTGAAGGAAGAGAGAGACACCTTTGAAGCCCAATTTTACGCCAGTGAGAAGAAGGTTTTGGAACTCACCAAGCTGCTTCATGAAGAGCGGAATCTAAATGCCTACATCGCTCCAAAGAGGATGCGTTCAACCTTTCTATCTTAGGGTTTTTTTTTGTTGTATTTTGTTCCTTTCATTGTAAGCCCAAAGAGGCATGATGTACTCAAACGTGGATTTAATATAACGTGTGTTTCTTTTGGTTCGAACAAATTTAAATCTCTAATTTCCTTGAAATCATTTTCATATCGCATCCTCATTTATCATAACATCATACAGGTTTCTTACAACATGTCTCCTTATCCTTCTACTGTTTATTTCAGTGAGATGGATATTGAATAGATAGTGAAAGATCTTCAGGCACAGAACGTCCAGTTTCAACAAATGCTCTTGACTCTAACAAAAGGATATGAGGAGTTGAAGACTCTACTGGCCAAAGAGAAGTAGAAGAAAGCGAAGAAACCAACCGGTATTGTGATCATGGGAATAAGGTTCAAAGGACAAGCCAGACGAACTTTGGACTTTGCAACATCATCGGGTGAAGGAGATAATCAAGAAGACAGGACCAAGGAAGTGAACAACAACCCAGCATCCAAAGAAGAGGAAGAACCTGACTACTCTGAGGAACAGTATCCTCCTGCTGATAATAAATACAAAGAGCTAGAGGATTGTTTGAATGCTATGGAGGTCCAGAGGGTACCCAGACTGGATTTTGAAGAGTTAGGACTTGTCTCAGGGGTTGTCATCCCACAGAAATTCAAGGTCCCCACTTTCGCTAAATATGATGGTGTCTATTGCCCGAAGCTGCATTTAAGGTCATACGTCAGAAATATTCAACCCCATACGGATGATAAGAATCTATGGGTGCATTTTTTCCAAGAGAGCTTGTCAGGGACACAGTTGGATTGGTTCTATCAGTTGGAAGGGACAAATATTCGCAATTGGGAAGATTTGGCTACTGCCTTCTACAAACAATACCAGTATAATGCTGACTTAGCTCCAACTCGGATGCAATTGCAAGGCATGTCTATGGGTGCAGGTGAAGGTTTCAAAACCTATGCTCAAAATGGAGGGATCTCGCAGGAAGAGTCCAGCCCCCTCTGTCTGGCAGAGAATTAGTGGATATGTTCCTAGGCACACTATCAGGTCCATTCTTCAACCACCTGATCAGAAGTTCCTCGTCTGGATTTACTGAACTAATCATGACCGGTGAGCGGGTCAAAGCCGGTATAAAAAGTGGAAAAATTCAAAGAGATGCATCCTCGAGCACGATGAAGAAACCCTTCACTGGTAAGAAGGAGGCCAATGCCATTTATAGCCCGAAAGATTAGAGCAGAAAGGGATACCGTCCAACGGTAAGCACTGTAATAATACCTAAGTCGGCGGCTGCCCCACAATGCAACAATCAGCAAAGGGTAGAAAGACCACAAAGGCAGTTCACCCGGATCAAGATGACACTGACAACTTTAAAAGAGGCTCCCAAGAATCCTAATACCTCTTCTCCTCGATACAATCCGAATGCTCGGCGCGCCTATCATTCTGGGAGTCCCGGTCATGACACAAATGACTGCTGGGCTCTAAGAAATAAAGTACAAGATTTGATTGAAGCCAAGGAGATTGAGTTTGAAGCTCCAAAAAATCCCAATGTCATAACCGCTCTCATGCCTAAGCACAACCATGGAGTTAACACCGTTGAAACCAGTCTGTTCGTAACCTCAGTGGACGAAGTTTCTACTCCTCTTGTGACTGTTAAGAAGAATTTGCTGTTGGTTAGTTTATTTCCGGGTTATGGTGAAGGTTGCCACATGTGTTCATTTCTACCTTCTGGTTGCCATTTGCTGAGGTCAGGTGTTCAACGCCTGCTGGAAAGTAAAAAAATTTTGTTCGAGAAAACTCTGGTTCCCGTTGTTCCATCTGAAGACATTGCCATTATAACCATTTCCGCCAATTCTTCCAAGGTCTCCTCGAGAAGACCTGTTAGGATTACATCTGCTCTAAGAATCGCTCCACTGATAATCACTATTCCTGGTCCTGTCCCGTATGTCTCAGACAAAGCTGTCCCCTGGCATTATGGTGCCGATGTGTACTATCATGACATCAAACAAGATTTGAAAAATGAAGAGGCCGATCCTGATATTGGTAACATTGTTGGGACCAGCAAGATTACTAGAAGTGGAAGGGTTTTCTCTCCTGAGATTTCCCTGAAGACTGTCACTAAGCCTATCGTTATTTCATCTTCTGCTCCCGCTAGTACTTCAGTTACTATTCATGTTCTTACTCCAGCTGTTACCCCTGCGGATAAGTCATCTGGGACTCAAGGTAAAGAAGCTGTAGATGAGCCTTCCTGAACGGAGACACCTAGAAAAGTTGTAATGGAATCCTCTAAACAAGAGATAGAGGAAAATTTGAAAATAATCAAAAAGAGTGACTACAATGTGGTCGAGCAGCTGGGGCAGACCCCCTTAAAGATATCCATGTTATCCCTGCTATTATGCTCCGAGGCCCATGCGAAGGCTTTGATTGCATTCCTCAAAACTGCACATGTGCCGCAAGAGACTCCAGTTGATCAATTTAAAGATTGTGTGGCTAGCCTAACTGCTGACAATGGGCTGGGTTTTTCAGATGCAGACTTGACACCGAAGGGAAAGAAGCATAATGATGCTCTGCATGTCTCGATTGAATGCATGGGCACCACTATGGCTCATGTGTTGGTCGATACTGGGTCTTCACTGAATGTTCTGCCCAAGAAGGCGTTGGACCGGTTGGATTGCGAGGGTTTGACTTTAAAGCCTAGTAACATTGTGGTAAGGGCTTTTGACGGGTCGAAAAGAATGGTGCATGGGGAAGTGAACATCCCTGTCAAGGTAGGCTCTCAGACTTTCGAGTCCACCTTCTATGTGATGGACATCAGGCCATCATACTCTTGTTTGTTGGGTCGTCCTTGGATCCACGAAGCTGGGGCTGTTACTTCTACACTACACCAAATGTTGAAGTATCCGGTGAAGGGGAAGATAGTCACTGTGCATGGCGAAGAGGAGTATATGGTGAGACACCTGAACTCCTTCAGGTACGTAGAGATGGACGGAGAATTTATAGAGACTCCTTGTCAAAACTTTGAAGAGGTTCCCCAAATTTTGTCGTCAACTGAGACCACTATCAACACCAAATCTCCTCTGAAGATGGCTTCTCTCAAGGATGAAGAGCAGTAGTTAAAGAAGGCAGGAATACTAATTGGGGACAACTTCCTAAATTTATTCATAAAACTGACAAGTTTGGCCCGGGCTTTACTTCAGGGGCTCAGAGGGCTGTTCGGCGCGCTCAAGTTGGAGGACCTCCCCTATGTATCAGCAATCGAGGGGTCAATGCTATTGAAGACAGTGAGGAAGACCTTGATTATGACAGCTGGATTTACCCAACTACCAACGGTGGACCGAGTAATTGGACGACCAAAGATTTTATACCAGTGTCTTTTATTCCATAGTAATTGTCTTACTTGTTTTCTAAATTTGTAATGCACAATTTAATCTTTATGGCCTTGTGTCTTACCCGAGGCTCAAAGGTTCTATCTGTGAGGGTTATTATATGTCATCTCATATATCATCAATGAAGCATTGGACGTTCTTTGCATACAAATTTTGCACTCTCTATTTTTTCTTTTCTGCCTTTGCTTTATCAATACATCTATGCTCTTACACACACTCACGTATCAAACTGCAGATCCATATCCACTCTAGATCCCATTGATAACACTCTTGCTATTGCCAGTTATGACTTCGAAAATCCGATCAACCAAGCCGAGGACGAAGGTGAGGACGATTGTGAGGTACCCGGAGAACTTTCTAGACTGCTACAACAGGAAGAGAGGGCTATACAGCCTCATGAAGAGCCAGTTGAGACAATAAACTTGGGCACAAAGATAGACAGAAAAGAGGTTAAAATAGGTGAAAATCTGGAGTTTAGCGTCAAACGGAGGTTGATACAGATGTTGCACGACTATGTTGAGATCTTTGCCTGGTCCTATGAAGACATGCCTAGTGTGGACACTGATATTGTGGTACATCGCCTGCCGACTAAGGAAGACTGCCCGCCGATTAAACAGAAGGTCCGCCGTATGCACTATGAAATGTTAGAGAAGATCAAGGCAGAGGTCATGAAGCAGTTCGACGCAGGGTTCTTAGATGTCCCCTACTATCGACAGTGGGTTTCTAATGTCGTTCAAGTACCTAAGAAAGATGACAAGGTACGAATGTGTGTGGATTACAGAGGTCTGAACAGGGCAAGCCCCAAGGATGACTTTCCGCTTCCCCACATTGATGTTCTGGTTGAAAACACCGCACAACACAAAATATTCTCCTTCATGGATGGTTTCTATGGCTACAACCAGATCAAGATGGCTCCTGAAGACATTGAAAAGACAACTTTCGTTACACAGTGGGGCACTTTCTACTACAAGGTGATGCCTTTTTGGTTAAAGAATGCTGGAGAAACTTATCAGCGCGCCATGGCCGCTTTGTTCCATGATATGATTCACCATGAGATCAAAGTTTATGTTGATGACATGATAGCCATGTCTCAAACTGAAGAAGAGCACCTCGATCATCTCCAAAAGCTGTTCAATAGGTTGAAGATATACAAACTGAGGTTGAATCCGAACAAGTGCACCTTCGGGGTAAGGTCTGGTAAACTTCTGGGTTTCATTGTCAGCGACAAAGGCATCCAAGTAGATCCCGCAAAGGTAAAGGCTATACAAGAAATGCCATCTCCCCGTACCGAGAAGGAAGTCAGAGGTTTCTTGGGACGCCTGAATTATATCGCCAGGTTCATTTCGCATCTGACCGCTACTTGTGAGCCAATCTTCAAGCTTCTGAAGAAATATCAAGTAGTAAAGTGGAATGATGAGTGCCAGACCGCTTTCGAAAGAATCAAGGAATACCTGCAAGAACCACCAATTCTGATGCCTCCAATTGAAGGGAGACCTTTGATATTGTACCTAACAGTGCTAGACAATTCAATGGGGTGTGTGCTGGGGCAGCATGACGAGTCTGGTCGAAAAGAGCACGCAATATACTACCTTAGCAAAAAGTTTACCAACTGTGAGACATGATACTCATTGCTTGAGAAAACTTGCTGCACTTTGGCATGGGCTGCTCGCCAACTAAGACAGTATATGCTGACTCACACTACCTTGTTGATATCAAAGATGGATCCGATCAAGTACATTTTTGAGAAGCCCGCTCTCTCCGGAAGGATAGCAAGGTGGAAAATGATCTTAACTGAATACGACATACAATATACAACCCAGAAAGCAATAAAGGGGAGTGTATTAGCTGATCATTTGGCTCATCAGGCCGTGGATGACTACCATTCCATGAATTTTGAGTTCCCGGATGAGATTATCATGTTAGTAACTGACTGTGAAGAACCTGGACCAGATGAAGGACCTGAAGAAGGATTCTGATGGTCTATGTATTTTGATGGAGCCTCAAACGCACTGGGTAACGACATTGGCGCTGTAATCATATCTCCCAAGGGCTGTCATACTCCGTTTAATGCTCGATTAAGTTTCAACTACACCAACAATATGGCGGAGTATGAAGCATGTATTATGGGTCTTCGAGCTGCTATCGACCTAAGGATCAAGTTCTTGAGTGTATCCGGGGATTCCTCTCTGGTGATAAGTCAGATCAAAGGCAAATGGGATACAAAACATCCGAATCTTATCCCGTACAAAGATCACGTACTTACGTTTCTCCCACACTTTGAAGAGGTAACCTTTGAACATTTCCCACGAGAGGAGAATCAGTTAGCGGACGCGTTAGCCACCATGTCTTCTATGTTCAAAATCCGGTGGGACAACAAAGCTCCCCGAATCACCACTGAAAGGTTAAATGAACCAGCACACTATTGCGAGATTGATACCGAAGAGGTAGCAGACAAACCCTGGTTTCACGAAGTCAAAAGGTATCTCGAGGCTCAAGAGTATCCCGAAGGGGCATCTGTCAATGATAAGAAATTCCTGAGAAGGTTCGCCGCGAAATTCCTCCTCAGTAATGGAATCCTCTATAAGCGCAATCATGACTCTACCTTACTGCGGTGTGTAGACAAGAGAGAAGTAGAGAGGATTATGATAGATCTACATGAAGGTACCGTCGGAACCCATTCCAGTGGACACACCATGGCTAAGAAGATCCTACGGGTAGGATATTACTGGTCCACTATGGAAGTTGATTGTTATCAGCACTCTCGAACTTGCCATACGTGCCAAATCTACGCTGATAAGGTGCATATGCCTCCGGTCCCTTTGAACGTCTTGACAACTCAGTGGTCCTTTGCAATGTGGGGCATCTACATGATCGGAGAAATCAGGCCCACCGCTTCTAATGGACATCGCTTCATCCTAGTAGCCATTGATTACTTCACGAAGTGGGTTGAGGCAACCTCTTTTGCCACAGTAACCAAGAACGTTGTGGCGCGGTTTATCTGACATAATCTAATCTGTAGATATGGTGTGCCAGAGAGAATTATTACTGACAATGGTACGAATCTCAACAACACAATGATCACCGAGCTCTGTAAACAGTTCAAGATATAAAATCATAATTCTTCTCCCTATCGGCCAAAGATGAATGACGTTGTTGAAGCGGCTAACAAGAACATCAAGAAGATTGTATAGAAGATGACAGTGACTTACAAAGACTGGCATGAGATGTTACCATTTGCTCTTCATGGGTACCGTACCTCAGCACGGATGTCGACGGGGGGCAACACCCTACTCTCTGGTATATGGCTTGGAGGCAGTCCCACCCATCGAAGTCCATATACCTTCTCTCAGGATTATGAAGGATGCGAGTTTAAACAAAGACGACTGGATCCGAACCCAGCTTGATCAATTAAATATAATCGATGAAAAGAGACTTACTGCTATCTTCCATGTTCAGACGTATCAAAAGCGAATGATCAAGGCTTTCAACAAGAAAGTCAGACACCAAGAGTATCAATTCGGGGATTTAGTGATCAAGCGCATCATACTGCTGCAAGGTGACCCCAGGGGAAAATGGACTCCCACATACGAAGGGCCACTTGTGGTAAAAACATTTTCTCGGGTGAAGCCATGATTCTGACCACCATGGGCGGTGACGACCTTCCTCACCCTGTCAACGCGGACATAGTGAAAAGATACTACGCATGATAAAAGACCCGCTAGGTTGATTGGCCTAGGCAAAAATAAGGGCTTCCCGACGGACCAAAAGGGTTCGGGAAAAAATAAAGGATGAAAATGAAAAAAATCTGTACACCCGGCAAGTCGAAAACCTGAAAAGGCGACTTGGGAAAAAAAGGGTATCCTGGTGGACCGAAAACCCGAAAGGGCGGTCCAGGAAAAAGTTAGGGATGAAAAGCGTATCACTATGTCCCGTTGGATCACCCTGCAATCTGAACTCAGTATCAATTGTCAAGCTCGAACGACATCAATCAATCTAGTTAGTTTCAGACAAGCAGCAAAGTGAGGAGACGCTTGAAGGCATAGCGGCAGTAGCAGATTTGAAATTCAATGGGATTGTTGCACATAACTGTTTTCTTTTCGTTGTACACAATATTGTATAGCTTCCATTTTTACGGCGGCGTTCTCTTACTAGAGCGTCAGCTTCCTTGTACAAAAATGCCTATTACAAGACAACTTTAAAAATTAATACAAGTCATTTTTACAAAACTATTTGTTTTTCTTTTTTCTGTTTTATTTTTGCAAGAACGTCCAATGATTTATTCTTGAAATATGCATTTGAATACGATTACTGTTCACGAATATTTGCATAGGAAAAAGAAAGAAAATTGCTCATAACTTAAGAAACATAGACGAAAAACTAAAATGTCAAACCCGACAGTTACCCTATTCAGTAGGTTCCAGGGCAGAGATAGCTTTGGAGCACAATCATCAATACATGTGACCTTGTAACATCTATATTCCCCACTGAGTAGAGGTAATCAAAGCCTTGATATCAGTTCTCTCAAAACGGGAAGTATTCTCTCTAGCCAGGGTCGTCTAGAAACCTGACGTCTATATCCCCCAGCCAAATTTCATAATCGCGAGCGGATCATCATAAATTCTAACTACCCAAGCAGAGTTTATTTTTCTGGATACAAGAGCTCAATCCCCGACATAGCCCATTACTTCAGCTAGGGAAATTCACCTTCCAAGTTGTTCCCCGCAGAGTTATTCTCAAAATAGAATCTCCCCCTGACAGAAGTACGATCACTTCCATTCATCATCCCCGGTGGAAGTAGAAGAGCCACGATTCTCTATGGCAGTCAGAAATGCTATTTTCTCCAGCAGCAGTCAGGGACTTATTTTCCCAGACTCGGATATGTCGCAACTAACATCCCATGCTCATACATCATTGAAGATGTGAAAAACACAAGAAGGGGGGTTGAATTGTAAAACTTTAAACCAAATGCTAGACAATGTTGTATTTTTATCCTGGTTCGTTTGATCTCAAACTACTCCAGTCCACCCGTCAAGGTGATTTCGCCTCTCTCCAACGAGGTCTTAATCCACTATAATCAAAAGATTACACAACTACTTTAACAACTATTAAAGCCTTCTTGAGTATAACCACAAACCAGTTTATCTCAAGGAATTCTCTTTACAAATAATTGAACAATAATGTGTTTGATGTTTTCTAATAAAACAGTATACCACAACTGTGATAATACACAAATTTAAGCTTAGAATGAAACTGGATTGCTAATGCGTTTGAGTAGGAGTGATTTGAAATCTTAGCAAATTGTATGAGTGCGTGCGTAGATTATTAGCCTTTTCTTTTCTCACACAGACTTGTTTTTATAGCTAAGGAAGAGAGACGTTGTTGTCCATAAATCACTTTCAATTATAATAACGTTCTTTCCTTTTTGAGAAGATCTTGTCTTGAATAAAGCCGTTGGTAATTAATTTGTCTTGAATGCTTGGCAACGCTTCAGAGTGTTCTCAGCTTTAACTGATGCTGACGCTTCTGAATGCTGATGACTTGTTAAAGATCTTAATCAGAGTCAGAGTGTTTTATACGTAGATTCTGGTCATCAAGCTTCAGTGTATGATCTGGTAGGTTCAGCGTGTAGCATAAATTATTGATCTTCTGATGCTGATATGTTGCTGATCTTCTGATGCTGATTCCATCATAACTTCTGTATACCTGTATACACAAAGCATAATTTTAAGCAGCATATTTGTTCTATATAAATATATCATTGAATTTATTTTATTCTTTGTATTTTGTTATCATCAAAACTCTAATTAAGGGTTGTAGAATCAAACTATGTTCTAACAATCTCCCCCTTTTTGATGATGACAAAAACCAGATTTTTTTCAATTAAAAATAAAGAATAAAAAGTATCAGAGATTAAAAGTAAAGAATAAAAGGTATCAGAGTTTAAATACAAAGAATAAAAGGTATCCGAGTTATGAAGAGAAAAACTCCCCCTGAGTTGTTTACTTCCCTTTAATTCCATGAGACCTTGAGCATCAGAACTTTACTGTATCAGAGTTCGTCAGATTCATCAGAGTTTTGTACCTGTAAGCTTTTCAGAAGATAAAATATTAAATGAATCAGAATGTTTGAGACTTATGTCTCAGTAATCCGTTATTAAAAAATATCATTCTTTCTCCCCCTTTTTGTCAGTTATCAAAAAGCACAAATAATCAGAGCTAAAATGATCAGAGCTAAAATGCGTTTATATTAAAAACATAAGCAATGAGAAAAGTTCAGAACATTGTAAAAATATTACAGATAGTCATGTTAAAGAAAATGAGAAAATTCTAAGAAGGAGGAGGGATACGTGTGAACAGAGCTTCCAGCATGCCCTTGATCTGATCGTTGGTTTCCTTTTGTTGAGAAACCATGCTGGCTATTGCATCAATTTTGCTATCCTGTATATCCATTTTTTCCTTCATCAGAATATCATTTCTTTTCAGATCCTCTAGAGTCTGCCTGTCCAAGGAAGCTTGAGAATCTTCAGAAACAGAATGCTTTTCAGAGCTTTCTGCAACATCTTCTTTCTGACCCAGGTCTTCAACATGAATCATCTTCTCTTTAGTATCAGGTTGAAATTTGGAAGCTGGACGATGTTCAGGCCAGGGAGCAGAGTCCAGAGTGAGAACTTCTTCCTTAAGAAACTGGCTCAGAACTGGACCTTCAATCTCTTTCAGCAGATTGCTGAAGTTCTACTGAGCTTGTCCGTAGCTCTGTTCCTGCAACTTATGAGTTTCATAAGATACCCATCTTCTAAACATTGTCCAGAGGTAGTCTGATGCAGCAGGATCAACCAGCTCCAGACTTGCTTATTTCAAAGAAGTGATCCACTTCTGTAATTCTGTTTCAAAGTTCAATATGCTGGTACCAACATCAGGATATTTTGGCTTTGGGATATCATTTTTGTGGTTGATGGCAGCAAGACGTTCAAAAACTGTTAAGTCAATGACGGTCTTGATGTTGTCTTCTGGTGTGTTCTTTGGTGAGGGAGTGGGAGAGTCAGGAATTATGATTGGACTTGATGGGGAGTTTGGTGGAGTGAGTTCTGGTGATGAGGGAAGTTGGGGAATATTCACAAGTGTACCAAGGGGAAAAAGAATGGCCAGAGGTACTGGTTCAGGGGATTCAGAGGGTTGATCCTCAGAGGTTTGAATATTAGGTTGTGGAGATTGTTCAGGTTGAGGAAATGGTGGATTAATTTCTGGTTGAGGAGATGAGGGTAGTGGAATTTCTGGTTCTGGTGAGAGTGGAATTTCTGGTTGTGGTGAGAGAGGGATTTCTGGTTGTTCTTCTGTGTTTGGATTTTCTGGAGTGGGAGCGGAAGTATGTTGGTCTATATAAGATAGAACTTTTGCAAGTTCTTGTTCTGGTATGGCTTCAGTATTTGGATTTTGTGGTTGGGAGCGAGATCTTCTGAGAGTTAATGACTCAGAAGGGTCAAAGTCAAGGTCAAAATCATCAAAAGTTTGAGGTGTTGGGTTTTCAGATGGAGTTGGAATGTGAATATATGTTGATACAACAATTGAATCTAAAACAGTTACAGAGGAATGGTTACCTCTCTTTTTCGGAGTCTGCTGGGATGATCCTTCTGTCACAGCTTTCCTCTTCTTTGTCTTCTTCATAACTACCTCTGGAGCCTTCTACTGAAGATCTTGAATATTCAGATTTGGTGCTGTACCATCAGCCTTGCAAGCATCCAAGTATTTGAGTATGATAACAGGTTTAGAGTCAATTTTTGAGAACAGTGGGAAGTCATCCAGAGGGACTCTTCTGCTGGAGATTGCAGCAACAGAAGTGACGCTGGGCTCCTTCTTGATATTCTCTATCAACTTCATTTTCTTCAAATTTTTGGCATTCAGCTATTTGCCAACAATAGCTTCCAAGGAGCTGATCTCCTGAGCCTCAGTCAGATGATCAATCAGCTTATTCTCTCTCAGAATATCTGATATCAGTCTTCCTAAGGGTATCCAATCCCTTTTTGTTCGCTCCTCTTCTCTTGTTTCTTTGACACTTGTCCTGATATGGTTGAACAGAAGATGAGCCAGATTTATCTTGACCTTCTGAGAGATGAAATAGATTAGAAACTGCTGATCAATATTAATGTAATCAGGAGAGCTGGTAGGCTTCCTGTGGTTGAAGCACCCCAGAATGATCTTGGCCCAAATTCTGTGTTTGTCCTTTAAGTCCCTTATCTTGCTGGAGGGAAGCCCCAGAGTGAAGATTTCCCTTGCAATTAGGGCAACATTTGCACACCTTTCTGCCATATCAATGCAACGAACACCACCACCATCGTACCCTACTAAACGTGCAATGAGGTCTTCAGTGATAACAATCTTCTTCCCCATGATGTAAGAAGTGACTTGATGGTTTGAAGAAGAAGCGTGAATCCAAAATTCCTTTACCAGAATAGGAAATGTTGGACCCACCAGTCTCTCAAAGTACCTTTCCCAGCCTTGAGCTTTAACCTCTTCAGATAGATCAAACCCATTCTCTCGAAGACTTCTGAAATCAACAATCAATTCTGACAGAACCTCTAGATTTTTGATTGGAGTGAGAAGCATTCTGTAGGGCTCTTCATATTGTTCAGATGAAACAGTTTTCTGGGAACCTGAAGTAGGAATACTGGAAGAAGCCATTGTTCACACGAAGGTTTTGTGAAAAAATATGAAAGGGTTTTGAGAATGCAAGCTGAAAAACAACAGTTTGTAGAGAAAATGATAGTGAAGGTAAAAAGTGTAAACGGTGTGAAGTGTGTTTAAATAGATTTCTAAAAAGGTTTTTTTGAAAACATAAACGTAAAGAGAGAGAAATTAATAATGATTCTTATCATTTAATGATAGATGATTTTAGGGGATTCAGAAAGATATTTGGAACGATTACCCATGACATGTGTCTCAATGCATCCAATCAGCGCTTATGCCTTTTCAGAACCGTGAGCGCGTGTTCAGCCTCAGAAAATAGATGATGATTGGATGACACTTGTTTGATTGAGTGAACAACACATTTCTATCCTTGAAATGAAGCGCTCAGATCTTCATGGATAGATTCCGATACAATCTGCACTTCTAAAGTTCTGAAAGAAGATTGATCAGTAGTTCACAGTAAAATAAACAAAGTTCTGAAGGTTAAGATATGGAATCAAAACAATTTTATTCTGGGCAGAGCTTCATGCTGAGATGTTTCAGAATGAAGTTGAACCTATCTTCAGAAAGAGGTTTTGTAAAAATATCAGCCCATTGATGGTCTGCGTTAATAAATTTAAAATTTAAAATCCCTTTCTGAATATAGTCCCTAATAAAATGATGTTTTATTTCTATATGCTTAGCCCTAGAATGCAGAATTGGATTTTTACTAAGACAAATAGCAGAAGTATTGTCACAGAGGATATGAATGTTACTCTCAAATATCTGGAAGTCCTCAAGTTGACTTTTCATCTAGAGCATTTGTGTGCTGTATCCAGCTGCTGCTATGTATTCAGCTTCTGCTGTTGATAGAGCAATTGTGGATTGTCTTTTGCTGGACCATGAGATCATATTTTCTCCCAGAAACTGGCAGCTTCTAGAAGTGCTTTTTCATTCTACTCTGTCTCCAGCAAAATCAGCATCACAGTATCCTACTAAGCTGCAATCACTTGATTTTCTATAAAACAAACCCAGATTAGTAGTACCTTTCAGATACTTGAAAATTCGCTTAACTGCTGTTAAGTGAGATTCTCTAGGATCTTATTGGAATCTAGCACAAATGTAAACACTGAATAAAATATCAGGCCTTGAAGCCGTCAAATATAGAAGAGAACCAATCATACCTCTGTAGACCTTCTGTTCTACCTTTTTACTTACCTCTTCTCTTTCCAGAATGCACGTGGGATGCATTGGAATCTTTGATGGCTTACATTCTGAGAGATCAAATTTCTTCAGGAGTTCTCTGACATATTTGCTCTGATGAATGTAAGTTCCTTCTGGGGTTTGACTAATCTGAATGCCCAGAAAGAATTTCAGTTCCCCCATTAGGCTCATCTCAAATTCTGCCTGCATACATTTAGCAAACTTTCTTCCCAAAGAAGGTTTAGTAGATCCAAATATGATGTCATCAACATAAATCTGACATACTAAAATGTCATTCTTAACTATTTTACAGAATAAGGTTGTGTCCACTTTCCCTCTGGTGAATTCCTTTTCTAACAGGAAGTTACTTAGTCTTTCATATCAAGCTCTAGGAGCTTGCTTCAGACCATATAGTGACTTCTTTAGTTTGAAAACATATTCTGGATTTTTTGAACTTTCAAAACCAGGGGATTGGTGCACATATACCTCTTCTTCTATATAGCCATTTAAGAATGCACTTTTAAGATCCATCTGATACAGAGTGATGCCTTTATTAACAACAAATGAGATTAAGAGTCTGATAGATTCTAACCTTGCGACTGTAGAAAAGGTTTCTGTATAGTCTATCCCCTCTTGCTGACTATAACCTTGTGCTACCAGTCGTGCTTTGTTTCTGATGACTTCACCTTGTTCATTCAGTTTGTTTCTGAACACCCACTTTGTTCCAATGACGTTGAATCCTTTTGGTTTGGGAACTAGATCCCATACGTCATTTCTTGTGAATTGATTTAGCTCCTCTTGCATTGCTAGAATCCAGTCATTGTCCAGAAGTGCTTCATAAATTGATGTTGGTTCAATTAGAGAAACCAGTCCCATGAGGGATTCTTCAGAGTTTTTGAAGCTAGATCTTGTTCTGATTGGATCTTCCTTTCTTCCTAAGATTGTTTCTTCTGGGTGATCCATGCTGCTTCTGGATAGTCTTTTCTGGAGTTGATCAACAGAAGGTGCTGGATTGCTTGCAGTGTCTCTTTCTGATGTTGAGGGAGTGTCTCTGTTGAGAGCTTCTGATGAATTGATTTTGTCTTCAGTACCTGTGAGTTCAACTTCCATACATGCAAGGAATTCATTCTGCTTTGACTTTTGAGAGTCAAGCTTATCATCAAAACGAACACTGATTGATTCTTCCATAATCTGTGTTTTTGTATTGTATACTCTGTACCCTCTTGAGCGTTCAGAGTATCCTAACATAATACACTTTTGTGCTTTAGAGTCAAACTTGTTCAAATAATTTTTTGTATTCAACATAAAACATGTACATCCAAATGGATGAAAATAGGAAATGTTGGGCTTTCTGTTCTTCCACAATTCATATGGAGTCTTTTCCAGAATAGGTCTTATGGAGATTCTATTCTGAATGTAACACGCTGTGTTTATTGCCTCTGCCCAGAAGATCTTAGCAACGTTAGTCTCGTCGATCATGGTTCTGGCCATTTCTTGCAATATTCTGTTCTTTCATTCTACAACTCCATTTTGCTGGGGAGTTCTAGGACAAGAGAAATCATGCAGAATGCCTTTGTCATTAAAGAATGACTCAAAATCTTTGTTTTCAAACTCTCCACCATGATCACTTATGACTTTGACGATTCTAAGATCCTTTTCATTCTGAACTTGGTTGCAGAAGGTAACAAACACAGAGTGTGACTCGTCCTTGTGCCTTAAGAACTTTACCCATGTCCATCTGCTATAGTCATCTACGATTACTAACCCATACTTCTTGCCACTGACTGAAGCAGTTTTAACTGGTCCAAATAAGTCAATGTGCAGAAGTTCTAATGGCTTAGAGGTGGAAACAACATTTTTTAATTTGAAAGCTGGTTTGGCAAACTTGCCTTTCTGACATGCTTCACACAGAGCATCTGAATTGAACTTCAGGTTAGGAGTACCTCTGACCAGATTGAGTTTGTTAATCTGAGATATTCTTCTCATACTAACATGTCCCAATCTTCTGTGCCAGATCCATTGCTCGTTGTTAACAGATAGTAGACATTTTACATTCTGACTTTTCAGTTCAGAAAGTTTTATTTTATAAATGTTGTTTCTCCTCTTTCCATTAAATAGGATAGTCCCATCTTTCTGACTAACAGCTTTGCATGAATTTTGATTAAAGATTATATCATAACCGTTATCACTTAATTGACTTATGGATAAGAGGTTATGCATTAATCCATCTACTAATAAAACATTACTTATAGAGGGAAGATTTCCATTACCTACTGTTTCAGAGCCAATGATCTTTCCTCTCTGATTGCCTCCAAAGCCTACGTGGCCTCCAGGCTTAAGTTCCAGGCTCTGGAACATATGCCTTCTTCCCGTCATGTGTCATGAGCTGCCAGAGTCCAGGTACCATGACTGGTGTTTTTGCTTTGCTGCTAAAGATATCAGCCACATGTATTATTTTATCCTTAGGTACCCATATTTTCTTGGGTCCTGATTTGTTAGTTTTACCAAAACTCTGGTTGAATTTTGGTTTGACATAATAATCACTACTTGTGTATTTTATGTCATGTGTGTGCCCATATACAAAGTGTGAATCAAGTGGAGTGTGTTTTATAACTAAATCCATGGCATTTTTTGGTGTATGTATCTTACCTTGATATCCTATCCCTTTTCTTCCATTTCTGCTAACTCCATAGATCATTGAAGCCATTTTGCTTCTATCTATGTTTTTAGCTAGAAACTTCTGAAAGTTGTGATCATACTCCTTGATGATCTCATCAGTGTTGCTGGGAGTTTCAGGGATTGTTTCCTTCTGAGAGTTTTGCAATTGATTTTCTAATTTTGAAATTTTATTTTTTAACTCAGAATTCTCCAATTTGAGACTCTCAGACTTATCAGAGTCAAAAGCAAGATTCCTTTTCAGGTTTCTGAATTTGACTCTGATCTCCTGATATCTTTCCAGAATTTCATTAAGGATTTCAGCTAGTTCAGCCTTAGTAAAGTTTATAGTAAAGTCAGGGAATACCTCTTCTGTATCTGATTCAGAGTCTGACTCAGAAGCTTCTCTGTCTTCTGTTATGTTTGCCATGAGAGCTATGTTTGCTCTCTCATCATCTGATTCTGAGTTAGCTTCAGATGTGTCAGAATCATCCCATGTGGCCATGAGACTTTTCTTCTTTTCCTTGCCAAACTTCTTTCTGGGCTACTCCTTCTGAAGCTTTGGGCAATCACTTTTGTAGTGCCCTTGTTCGTTACATTCATAGCAGATGATGTCTTTGTTGTTTGGCTTTCTGTTTCCTGAGGAACCTTCAGATCTTCTGTGTCCAGAGGAGGATTCAGACTTTCTGTATTTGGAGAAGGATTCATTCTGATTATCTGATCTTCTGGGATTCCTAAACTTCCTTTGCCTCTGCTTCCATAGTTGGTTCACCCTTCTGGAGAGGAGGGACAATTCATCTTCTTCTGATGAGGACCCATCAGAGGTTTCTTCCACATCCTGCAAAACTTTGGAGTCATATTTTCTGTTAGATTTTAAAGCTAATGGCTTACCTTGCATTTGAGGTTCATCTGCTTCTAGCTCTATCTCGTGACTTTTGAGGGAGCTGACAAGTTCCTCCAGAGAGATTTTGTTGAGATCCTTGGCTAGCTTAAGCGCTGTGACCATTGGCCTCCACTGTTTTGGAAAGCTTCTGATGATCTTCTTAACATGATCAACAGTGGAATACCCTTTGTCAAGGACTTTTAGACCGGAAACCAGAATCTGAAATTTTGAGAACATAGTTTCTATTGATTCACTTTCTTCCATATTGAATGCCTCATACTTCTGAATGAGTGCAAGGGCTTTGGTTTCTTTGACTTGAATGTTGCCTTCATGCGTCATTCTCAGAGAGTCAAACATATTCTTTGCAGTGTCTCTGTTTGATATTTTCTCATACTCTGAATAAGAGATGTCGCTGAGAAGAATTGTTCTAGCCTTGTGATGATTTCTAAACTCACGCTTTTGCTGATCAGTCATTGTTTTCCTGTCAATCTTCTGACCACTTCCATCCACTGGGTGTGTGTATCCATCAGTCACCATATCCCACAGATCATCATCATGGGCCAGAAAGAAACTTTCAATTCTGTCTTTCCAGTAGTCAAAGTTCTCTCCATCAAAGACTGGAGGTTTGCCACTGAATCTGTCTCTTTCTTCATTGTTGTCATTGCTGATGTTTTGATGTGGTCCTTCCATTTTGTTTTTCTGACGCTGGATCTTGTACTGACACGGTTAAGTGTTATAATCTAAGAACCAGGCGCTCTGATGCCAATTGAAGATGTGAAAAACACAAGAAGGGGGGTTGAATTGTAAAACTTTAAACCAAATGCTAGACAATGTTGTATTTTTATCCTGGTTCGTTTGATCTCAAACTACTCCAGTCCACCCGTCAAGGTGATTTCGCCTCTCTCCAACGAGGTCTTAATCCACTATAATCAAAAGATTACACAACTACTTTAACAACTGTTAAAGCCTTCTTGAGTATAACCACAAACCAGTTTATCTCAAGGAATTCTCTTTACAAATAATTGAACAATAATGTGTTTGATGTTTTCTAATAAAACAGTATACCACAACTGTGATAATACACAAATTTAAGCTTAGAATGAAACTGGATTGCTAATGCGTTTGAGTAGGAGTGATTTGAAATCTTAGCAAATTGTATGAGTGCGTGCGTAGATTATTAGCCTTTTCTTTTCTCACACAGACTTGTTTTTATAGCTAAGGAAGAGAGACGTTGTTGTCCATAAATCACTTTCAATTATAATAACGTTCTTTCCTTTTTGAGAAGATCTTGTCTTGAATAAAGTCGTTGGTAATTAATTTGTCTTGAATGCTTGGCAACGCTTCAGAGTGTTCTCAGCTTTAACTGATGCTGACGCTTCTGAATGCTGATGACTTGGTAAAGATCTTGATCAGAGTCAGAGTGTTTTATGCGCAGATTCTGGTCATCAAGCTTCAGCGTATGATATGGTAGGTTCAGCGTGTAGCATAAATTATTGATCTTCTGATGCTGATATGTTCCTGATCTTCTGATGTTGATTCCATAAGAACTTCTGTATACCTGTATACACAAAGCATAATTTTAAGCAGCATATTTGTTCTATATAAATATATCTTTGAGTTTATTTTATTCTTTGTATTTAGTTATCATCAAAACTCTAATTAAGGGTTGTAGAATCAAACTATGTTCTAACAATCATGACATGCACATACATATCACATACATCATAATCTCGTTTATTTTGAGAACATCATCTCACAATGCATTTCATGCATCGCATATAACTAACCTTGTTATCTTTTCAGGAAAGACAACTATCACCAACGGTTCCAGCAGTTATACATGTCGTATCTGCAGGCAACCAAGGGAAAATCAGTTCCCGAACCAAACGGGTCAACTAATCTACATGATCAAACAAAGTAACCTTACTATCAAGGTTCCTTCCCACAAGCCCTACTATCCAGGCTTTCATCTCGAAGTAACCCTACTACCCAGGTTCCGTCCCATAAGCCCTACTATCCAGGCTTTCATCTCGAAGTAACCCTACTACCCAGGTTCCTTCTGTTAACCCTACTATCCATGCTTTCATCTCTAAGTAACCCTACTATCCAGGTTCCTTCCCACAAGCCCTACTATCCAGGCTTTCATCTCGAAGTAACCCTACTACCCAGGTTCCTTCTCTTAGCCCTACTATCCAGGCTTTCATCTCAAAGTAACCTTACTACCTAGGTTCCTTCCCACAAGCCCTACTGTTGTACCCCAAAATTTTCCCTCTCATATTATCAAGATTTTTCCTCACAAGACTTCTTGAATTCCAGACAGGATTAGGGTTTGCTCAGCTCAAGACCTCACCTTACACTGATAGCCTGAAATTAGGGTTTGAGTTTGCACAAGTATTTTTGGACCATCAATGCTTCATATGACTTTCATACACCATCTTGGACCCCTAAGATTTCTCATGCCAAGTTTCAAGCCTTGAATCACATTTTTGCCCAGTCAATAGGACATTTGACCTAAAAATTAGCTGTATTGGGGAAAAAGTCAACCATGGCCAATTTACAGTCAAACTTCATAATTTTTGATCCACAACAACATTTTAGGCTCCTATGTACCATTTGATCAAGTTTGGACCACAACTCCTCAAGAAATTTGATCAGATCATCAAAAGGGCAAAATGGTCAAAATTAGGGTTTTGATTGAGAAAGGGAAATTTCTGATTTTTGACCTAGCCAATGACCAATTGGGTTCAAGCATGACTTCAAGGACTCAATGGCATCATCTTTACCTAATCACATAGTTCAAAAGATCTCAAATGCACATGATTGATAGATGAATTTTCCAGTCAATTGATTAAAAATCAACTGTACACTGAAAAGTCAAACTTTGACTTTTTGGTCAAAATCAAGTGCCAAGGGTCATAATTCATCAAGATATGCCAAAATGTGAAACTTGTTGGCCAAGAAACATAAAATTGCAAATTAGGGTTTAATTTGAAAATTTTTCATAACTTAGAAAAATTCTAAGTATGGAAATTTTCTTATTTTTTCCCAACTTTCCAAAACTTTTTCACCATGATGCAGTTGGATTCAAACAAAACTTCCAACATGAAAGTTGTAGTCCTCCATGAAATATAAAACTTTGATTCACAAAGTTTTCCCAAAATATTCTTGGATCTCAAGTTATGATTTTGTGAATAAGGGTCCATAAACTTTTTAACTTAGTGACATTTTGCCCTAGTTTAGGCAGATTTTTGACCTAACTTCATGGCAACTTTTCACCTAGTTTCAAGAGGTATCTCAAAATGAATTTCAAATATGGATTATAGAGCATGTTATAAGATTTCCAAAATGTCCAAGAACTCTCGAAGATCATTTATGGTTAGGGAGAATCGAAGAAATGAAAATGGCAATTTATCACTTTTGTGCAAGGCATTTTCACAATGTTACAAGTTGAAAATCAGTTTCAAACATGTTTGTAATTGGTTTTACAGGTCCTAATACCTTCTACACTCCATAATTAAATGCAAACACATTGGATAATGGTCTTGTTCTGACTTTTGAAGCATTGCACAATGAATTAATCCAAAAATGGCATAAAGTTTATAATACCATTTTGATAAAGCATGCTTTTTGCAACTTTGCAAATCTTGAGCCATGGACCTGATCTTTTGTTGAAAACAAGATCCACAAAAATCAGGAAAATTACACCAACCCTATGCATTACATAAGCTAGCATGTACAGGCCTTTGGCTTTGTCACTTCACCTTTTGTTCAAAAGCAAGCAAACTTGCAAAAGTCAAGTAAGCTTGTGTATCTGATAAAGGCAAGACTTTGTATCATTTGAAACAACTTCAGAATATTGTAACAAGCCTAAGCACGAATTTCTAACATCCTAAACACCCTCAAACACAAAAAACACCATTTTTTGCCCAAACAGGGCAGCTTCTGCAAATCTCAAGCCAAATCAATACTGGCTCGTGCGTTTCTTGATTCAACCCTTGAAACACCTTCCATACATCACACATAAACTGTCCAGGCCCTTGTCTTGCAATTGTGTTCCCTGTTTCAAGCTTCACCATTTTCATTTTGAAGGTTTGCAGGTTGACTCGTGCAGCAAGATTCAAGCATCTACAAGGCAAGCTGAGCATTGGAGAAGCTTGAGGTAACTCCAAGGAAGCTCACAAGAACTTCAGGCCTCACTCAATGTTCCCACATTTCCATATCCAAACTCAACTGAACAAGGTATTTTTCAAGTTTCTATCTCTCTATTTAGGCATCTTTAGGTCACGATTTGTAAAGCAAAAATGTAGTCCTTAACTTGCTTAAGCTGTACATATGCATAGTTTTCATTTATAT
Source organism: Vicia faba (assembly GCA_948472305.1). Classification (NCBI taxonomy): domain Eukaryota; kingdom Viridiplantae; phylum Streptophyta; class Magnoliopsida; order Fabales; family Fabaceae; genus Vicia; species Vicia faba. The sequence goes on along the minus strand of OX451736.1, from coordinate 858,977,416 downwards.
TAACTGAGTAGTGAGAATTTGAAGCTTGAAGTTCATGAAAATTTTAGGTCAGAAATTAGGGGTGATAAAATTCTCTTTGATCTTTGAGTGTTAGGTCATGAATTTTATATCACTGGAATCGTGATTAAAAATGCTATAAGTTTCATGTTGTAAGTTTTTAATTTCATGCAAGCATGAGCAAGAACAGAATCAAGCTCAGAAACACGCGCAGGGACAGAGGACAGGGATGAAGATGCTGTCTTGGGCTTTTTTGTTTCTGGCCTTTTTTGTTTCTTCTTTTCACACCCCCTATTTTACTTATGCACCCCCCTTTGCATATTTTTATATATTTTTTTTTGTATTTTCTTGCATATTTTATATTTCTGACTTTATTATTTTTTTTCTGAACATTTAAAAATCCCAAAAATATTTTCTTTATTTTTTGCATTTTTATTTTATTTTTATTTTATTTTTTACATAGTAAGATAGTTTATTAGAATAAATAGAAATTCATTTTCTTAAAAAATAGTAAAAAAACATTTAAAAATACCATGCATTTTATTTTATTATTTTTTATACCTAAAATATTATTTTCATACATATTTAATTATTTTTAAATATTTTTATTTATTTATTTCTTGTACAAAATGAATAAAATAATATTAGAAAACATATTTTCTTTTAAAACAAAAAACTAGGGTTTCCCCTTTCAAAAATAATAATATAATTTTTTCTTATTTTTAGGAATTAGATAATCTTATTTTCTCATACATAAAACAATTACAAAAACATTTTTGCGTATTTACATTTTATTGCATATTAAAATAATTATTTATTTATTTATTGTACAATAAATTCAATTGGGTTGTAATAGTGAATTAGGGTTTTATTTTGAGCAATGTCCCCCATTCAAAACTTGTATCCCCCCTCCCATAATATTGTTGTAATAGCTTAGATTTACTTTACGCAATTTATCGCATTATATACATGTTTTGTAAATTAGGGTTTGTATGATAAGACAAAAATCAAAACAAATAGCATGACCTAATACAAGACAAACAAAATTGCATGAAAAATGACAACACATTACACACAAGCACCTCTAGGGTTTCACCCACTTGGTTGCCTTAAAACATGGCCATGGTATGTATGCTAGGTATCTTGGCAAAACAAAACAAAACAAAAGATCATAGTCCCTCGATGACGCTATCTTGGTTGCCTAAACAAAAATGATCTTAGTCCTTAAAACTTACTAAGATACTTGGCACTATTTCTATCATGATCATACGATGACCCACGCCCGTCCCGTTTAACATCCAAAGATAGGGTTGTCTAATAAAACAATAGTAGGTCAACAATGTCAAAGGAATAAAAATATACGAGAAAGACTTTTGAGTAGCGTAGAATGCTTCTAGTTACTTGATTTCTTTGCAAACAATCCTTGCTATTTTCAAACAAACACACACACATTTCAAAATAATTTCCAAACAAATTTCAAACATTGAAACATTTTTTCAAAAGACAAACATCTTTGTATACATTCTTGCAAACAAGAATCATTACAAAGATTGCCTAAACGATGGCCTATTTTCAAAATACTTTCAAAACCACACAAAGCACCATTTCAAACAATTGCAAAAGCAAAGCAAGTGATCTAAAAAAAGTAACTAAGAGCCCATGGAAAACCATGGATGAAAAGGGTGCTAGCACATTCCCTTTTCATAATCTACCCCCCGAACCCAAAAACAATCTCAAAGGTCATTCCTGTGCTTTTTTACCTTTCCTTTGGGATAAAATAAAAGTCGGTGGTGACTCTTGCTAAACCGCAACATTTGCGAACACAAACGCAAAACCTCAAGTCAGTTCTCCCACCGCATCACACCTACTATCCAGGAGTTAATCTTAAAGTAACCCTACTATCCAGGTTCCTTCCTGTGATACGGTGGGAGAACTGACTTGAGGTGTTTTACGTTTGTGTTTGCAAATATTGCGGTTTAGCAGGAGTCGCCACCGACTTTTCTTTTATCCAAAAGGAATGGTGAAAAAGCACAGGAAAGACCTTTAGAGATATTTTCTTGAGTTCGGGGGGTAGATTATGAAAATGGAAAGTATTAGCACCCTTTTCATCCATGGTTTTCCATGGGCTCTTAGTTACTCGCTAGAGCACTTGCTTTTGTTTGAATGTGTTTGTGGTGTGGGTTTTGAAAGTATTTTGAAATGTGACTTTGTACCGATTCTCGTTTCTATAAGAATGCGTACAAAGTGTTTGTTTCGAAAATGTTTTAAAGAAAGGGTTTGTGAGATGTATTTTTGAAAGTGATTTTGAAAAGGGTTTTCTTTGTAATGGCTCTCGGTTCTATAAGAACGCGTACAAAGTATTGTTTTCAAAAGTGTTTCAAAATGAGAGTGTTGGTGTATAAAATGTTTTTGTTGTGAGCAAACGAGTAACTGAGAGCGAACCTACCTACTCAAAAGGTCTTAGATGTGCTTTTCCTCCTCCTTTAGATGTTGTTATCTTACCATTGTTTTGGTAAGAATCCCCATCGTTGGATGTGAAGGGAAGGGCGTTGGGACATTTGTATAGTCATATAAGACAACCCATGGAACGTTTTAGCAATGTCATTTTAGGGACTAGATCGTTTACCGAAGGCAACATCGAGGGACTACGATCTTTTATCGAGGGTCTTTTGCTAAAACACCCATGTTTGAGGGACATGACTATTTTCCGAAAGGCAACAAAATGAGATTACCTTAGAGATGCTAGTGTGCAAGTGTGTTAGTTTGCATGCATTTTTTCTTGTATTTGAAGGTCATCTATTTGTTGATTTTATCTTGCCATACATCTTATTTACTAGCAATATATGAAAAGCAAGTAAAAATGTAGAAAATAAAATCTAAGCTATTACATCGCTTTAGGGGGATGGGGGTACAATTTAACAATGGGGATGAAGTGAAGACTGAAATATTACAACCATATCGAATAATAATGAAAGCAATGTGTGATCGGTGGATCTGGAACTGACTGTTTAACGCTGGTTTCGCGAAATGTCGCGGTAAGCAAGAGTCGCCACCGTCTTTTATTTTCTCCAAATGGAAAGGACAAAAGCACAGAAAAATTCCTTATTGAGATTGTTTCTCGGTTCGGGAGGTAGATTTATAGAAAGGGAAGGTGTTAGCACCCTTTCTATCCATGGTTATCCATGGGCTCTTAGATACTTGCTCATTGTGTTTTCAAAAGGTTTGCTTTTCAATTGTGAGTGGGTTTGAAAAAAAGTTTCTTTGAAAGTTTCAGATCGACTCTTGTATCAGTCCTCAAGAGTGTTTGAAAAGTTGTTTTGAAAGCTTTTTGAAAAGTGTAAGGTGTGAAAAGTATTTTGATTTGTTTTTGAAAAGAGCAAGTATCCATGAGTCATTTACCTACCCTAAGGAATTAAGCTGTGTAATTGTCCTTTAGGTAGTGCCATCCCACCATTGAGAGATAGGTAGCACCACCGTTGGAGGTGTTTGGGTCAATTCGAGGGTTAGGGACAGTGTGGTCACCGGGCAATAGTAAGATACCTTAGAAGCTACCCTTATGCCATTGATCTTTTTATTTCGAGGCAATCGTTTCGAGGCAACCGTTCCGACGCAACTTGTTTCGAGGCAACTAGATCAATGGAACATAAGGACTTACTAAGACGTCCTGTACTCGACGACCACGTTTCGAGGGGCAAGGCAACAGTGTGATCACCAGAGCAACAGTAGGATATCTTAGAAGCTACCCTTATGCCATGTTCATGGACATAAGGACTTACTAAGACGTCCTATACTCGATGACCACCTTTCGAGGGGCAAGGCAACAGTGAGGCGTACCCTAAGAGTGGTGTGTGAATTGTGTGTCATTTTCAATTTATTATTTGTCTTGTCATGCATTGGTGATCTACGTTTTGATTTTATTTTTGGGCATTCATTCTTTCATGTGATTGTTAACAGTTTAAAGGTGCGGGAATTTAAAGTTCGGAAAAGATAAAGGTCCTACGCTATTACAAAGGCGCGGGTCTACATCGCCAAATTAAACCAAGACCCGATTTAAAATAAAGTGCAGAAAATAAATGCCTAATTAACTATTATAGGGCTTTGGGGCAAATACATTACATTCATAAAAAAGAAATAAAATAAACGCGCGAAAAGAAAATATAATCGAATGCGAGGGCGTTGGACCCTTTAAAGGAATTAAATTGAAATTGAAAATTGATTTAATTATTAAATAAAGCAAGAACTTATTTTTTGATGTTTTTGGATTTATGGAATTACAGAAAATTAAATTGGAATTAAAAGTCAAATAATTCTAGTTCTAATTGATTTTTTTAATTTATTAAAGAAGATTGTCTAAGTTAAACCTAATTTAAACCTAATTGATTAATTATAAGTATTTACAAAATTAATTAATGGTTAATAATAATTATAATAAGAAAATAAAAATATTTAATTAAAAAAAGATAAAAATGTGCTAAAGACCTATTTTTTTTTATATTTTTTAGTTATTGAGAAAAAACATTAAAGTTAACAACTTAAAACTAAAACTAAATTAATTATTAAATTTATTTACAAAATAAAATATTAGTGAATTAAATAACAAACATATTTTATTTTTGACTTTTTGACCTTTTTTGTATTTTTTGTATTATGAAAATTAATTTAATAAAAAGAAATAATTAAGCATTAAAAAGAAATAAAAGAAATCAAATAGAAAATAAAAATCAAAATAATGCAAACCATAAGGGGTGGTAGACCCAATTTTGGAGGTGATTTGAGGAATTAAGCCCATTTGAATGAGGCCCCTTCTGACCTTTCAGACTTGTATGTGGAGCGTTGACCAGTGCATATGATGGAACTCACATGATAGCCTTTGGATTGACCTTTCCAGGCGCGTGGCAGGCAGAGGCGTTGGGCTTCATGGTGGTCATTAGGATGGAAGCTGCATGGGAAAGGGTTAAACAAAATAATAGAAACAAATCGAGGGGACCTGGGATTCGAACCCAGGTCCCAGTGTTTACCAGCTAATGCTTTGACCAATTGAACCATTTGCGCGCTTTGTACATAGGATAAAAAACAAATAATATAAAACAAAATTGACATTAGTGTTATGAAATAAAAAAAAAGGCGCTGGAATTCAAACCATCCACTCACGCCATGCCACGCAGTCGTCTTCTCCGAATGTTCCTGTAAAAAAAGGGATAGCGGGGGTTTTAAACCCCCCCAAAACACAGGCTTTTTGAAAATAGCGAATAGCTCACGTTCACTCATAAATTGAGCGCGATGGGTGATTTGGAATTGTCATGTTGCCACGATCTCGTTCATACTGATTTTAGAGTCTAATTTTACCATATACCTAAAGCCCCAATCTAAAGTTTCAGGAACCCTAGTTTTTGTACATGGTAGATTCTGATTCAAGCGCCTATAACTCAATTGGGTGGCACCAATAGCTTCAGGGAACTCTCATTAGTGCAAATCAAATAATAAAAATCAATGAAAGTGTATGAATCGTGTTATGCATTTCTGAAAAAAAAAAGACAAACCGTGTAGCTTCGTGGGACTGGTTCTTTGCATGTTTGGGCGTGGTTTTGATTGCTAGAGTTTCCTTGGGACCTCAGGAAGGTGTTTGGATCAGAATGGGGACTCAAAAAGTGCTCTAAGGAAGTTTTCAGTTTTGAAATTTTTGTGTGAAAATGCCAAGTTCGTTCTGAGATTGCAGCGCAGCTTCTGTGTTATTCTTGTGTCTGATCACTTGTATATACATTATGCAATGTATTTCAATTGGAATTAAGGGCCAATAATGCAAGGCATTCAAGTTCAAGATTTCCATAAACCTCCATTAACAACCTTCCATTTTTGAACCAATTTTTGAATTATTGCTTCATTTAGCCTTGGCACGAATATGGGATATGCATAATGATGTATCAAAGCTAATCAAATCCAAATATCCCTTTTAATTAACCTTTTTGATTTTTATTTGATTTTAAAGGATTTAAAATGAATTAAATCCAATAAAATCTAATAAAAATGAAAAAATTAATTTTAAATATTGAAATAAAAGGTGGCACACGTGGGAAGCATGGCCAAGCTAATTCAAGTGGAAAAAGTGGGCCCCTTTTGTCAAAAATGAAATTTCAAGGATAAATGATTTTGGCCATTTCACAAAAATTTCCCAACTTCTCCAATGCATATCTTGCTCAATTTTTAAGCTTTGATCATGTTCTTGGACATTTTAGAAAGGTCTTGAAGTCCTCTAAGCAATGACTTTGGTCCCATGTCGTTTTGATTTACCAATCTCAAGTTATGGTCTTTGACTTAAAGTCCCTTTTTGTTGACTTTTGAAAATGACCTATAATGTTGAAATTGATAACTTTTTGTGAGAGCATTTCTTGGACTTGGAGTGTGAAGATGAGTTGTAGGAAATGTCTTCCCCTTCAAGATGAGAATTGGATGGGATTTTTCTGATGAACCATGAAAAAGTTATGCGTTGGTCAAGTTACAGTTGACTTTTCAGCTTCCCAAAAATAGAAACTTTTGCATCTTGAGACTTTTTTGAGCCAAACTTTGAGAATCATGATCAAGCATTGATCAAATGATGTTTGTGGCTTCAAAATAAGATGTTGACCAAAAAATTTGACTTTTGACTGCCAAATGACCATTTTGCCCCTGCAGTTGACTGTGGAGCAATTAGGGTTTTTGACTGTGCAACTTGACCTTGTGAGCCTTGAAACTTGACATGTAGGTACTTGACAATGTGCATGAGCATGGGAGACTTGATTGAGCCCTTGAAAACTTCAACTTCCTTGCAAGAACCAAAACCCTAGTTTGACTGGCTTAGGAGGATGGTTGACTGTGTAGCCCTTGAGTAGACTTTGAACCATTTGCTTGTCATAACTTTGAAGATTATGGGAGGGCAAATTTTGGGGTACAACAGTTGCCCCTGTTCAATCTTCTTAGACCTGAGGATGTAGATTGGCGTGTGTGCCTTTCGTGATCCGAAGGTGGAAGATGATTGAACACTAGAGTGCCGAGAAATTTGCACTCACATAGTAGAGTATCAGCAGTGTGATGTCGGGAATGGGCTTATAGATGCCATTTGGGACTGTGATGGATAATTCTGGAGATGGGCTTATAGATGCCATCGGGAGGTGTCGATCGCGTAAGAGATTCCTTAGCGAGAACTTGCGTACCTGAGAAAGAAAGAAAATTACCTGGTCTGTTGCAGGAGTTGATCTTTTAAATTCTTTATGTAGATGTGCCCTGGCTGGGTGCAGGAATCGAATCTCTAAACTCTTCAAACGTGCCCTGGCAGGATACAAGAATCAAGTCTGGTACTGTAGTCGTCAACAGATACACCCTGGCAAGATACAGGAATCGAATCTTCGAGCTCTTCAGACGTGCCCTGTCAAGATACAGGAATCGAGTCTGGTACTGTAGTCATCAACAGATACACCCTGGCAAGATACATGAATCAGATCTTCTAACTCTTCAGACGTGCCCTGTCAAGATACAGGAATCGAGTCTGGTACTGTAGTCGTCAACAGATACACCCTGGGAAGATACAGGAATCGGATCTTCGAACTCTTCAGATGTGCCCTGTCAAGATACAGGAATTGAGTCTGGTACTGTAGTCGTCAACAGATACTCCCTGGCAAGATATAGGAATCAGATCTTCGAACTCTTCAGACGTGCCCTGTCAAGATACAGGAATCGAGTCTGGTACTGTAGTCGTCAATAGATACACCCTGGCAAGATACAGGAATCGGATCTTCGAACTCTTCAGACGTGCCCTGTCAAGATACAGGAATCGAGTCTGGTACTGTAGTCGTCAACAGATACACCCTGGCAAGATACAGGAATCGGATCTTCGAGCTCTTCAGACGTGCCCTGTCAAGATACAGGAATCGAGTCTGGTACTGTAGTCATCAACAGATACACCCTGGCAAGATACAGGAATCGGATCTTCGAACTCTTCAGACGTGCCCTGTCAAGATACAGGAATCGAGTCTGGTACTGTAGTCGTCAATAGATACACCCTGGCAAGATACAGGAATCGGATCTTCGAACTCTTCAGACGTGCCCTGTCAAGATACAGGAATCGAGTCTGGTACTGTAGTCGTCAACAGATACACCCTGGCAAGATACATGAATCGGATCTTCGAGCTCTTCAGACGTGCCCTGTCAAGATACAGGAATCAAGTCTGGTACTGTAGTCATCAACAGATACACCCTGGCAAGATACAGGAATCGGATCTTCGAACTCTTCAGACGTGCCCTGTCAAGATACAGGAATCGAGTCTGGTACTGTAGTCGTCAACAGATACACCCTGGCAAGATACAGGAATCGGATCTGGAATCACGACAGTTGATAGCAATTATCTTTGTATTAACTTTTGTCCTGAAAAGACAAAACGTTAGTTGTATGTGATGTCATGATGTATGACATGCGAGATGCTCTCAGAATGAATGAGATTGTATGTTCATGACGCGTATATGCATGCTATAATGTATGAAGATGTGTTGTTTATGAATGTATGTTTTCTTCTTAGGAAAATAAATCCTTGACGGATGCTGGGAAGTTGAATCCCGGGCTGATGTGGAAGAAAAGAGCTTCTTGTTTCCGCTGGGGATGATGGTTGCAAGAATAAACCGGTAGGAGAAGATGACTCCATTGGGGGATAAACTTGGCGAATGGATTACTCTGCGGGGAGAAAAGTACTCTGACGATCTTGCTGGGGAACAATACTCTGTGGGGAGAGAGGTACTTTGCTAGGGTATTGATGGTAACTTCGCCGGGGATACCGTTGTTACGTTGGAAGTGTTAATAGACTTTGCTGGGGATAAGAAGACTTCGCCGAGAACTATCTTTCCGTGGCTTTTGGCTGAGGATAACCCAGTTATATCCTGGTAGGGAAATAACCTTTGAAGAAAGCCGGGAGACGCGTTCGTGCTCTGCGTGGGAGAAGCTTCCAGAATCTACTGGGGATAAGCTTCCTGTTGGGGAGATGACTCCAACTTTCCTGGGGAAACTGGATTGGACTCTCCTGGGGAAATTTTGAACTATATTGGGGAAGTGACTCCACTGAATGTCTGGTATACTGCCGGGGAACAATCTTTAGGTTAAGACTGCCGGGGATGCTTGTTTTAAGGATATTTGTACATTGTGCTGGGGAATGTTAAGATCTGCGGGGGCTACCCAACTTCCTTAAGGCTGATAATGTAGCTTGGCTTGGGGAGAGTGCATTGACTTGCTGACTCACTCTCTGGGGAAATAAAGATATCTTGGTTATGTTCTTCAGCTGAACCTACCTTGGTACCTTGGTGGACAGAACAATTAGATTGCTTAGACAAACATTATTGCCCCTGTTTATAATGTCACCTGTAATTAATCCTTTGTTTTGCATGCAAATATTTATGAGTTAGCAATTAGTGTCAAATGCATATATCACAAATTGAACCTTGGACGTTCTTCGCAAAACAAAACAGAAAAAGGAAAAACAATTGGCAATTGATCTGAAAAATGAATTTATATTGATTTTTGAGTTTGCCTGTAAATAGGCGTTTTATATACAAGAGGCTGACGTCCTAGTAAGAGAACGCCGCCGAACAACAGAGTTTATACAAATTTGTACAAAGGAAAATAAAACAGCTGTGTGAAAAGAATAATCCCACTGGGTTCCAACTCTGCTATCGCCTTTATATCTTCGAGCGTCTCATCACTTGATGACCTAGCTGAAGATGAAGCTGATTGATCGATGCCGTCTGAACTTGATGCTGATGCCGGATTCTGGATGCAAAGTGATCCAATGAGACATAGTATTACGCTTTATCCCTAACTTTTTGCCTGGACCGCCCTTTCGGGTTTTCAGTCCACCGGGATACCCATTTTTTCCCAAGCCGCCTTTTCAGGTTTTCGACTTGCCGGGTGTACAGATTTTTTCATTTCATCCCTTCATTTTGCCCGAACCCTTTTGGTTCGCCGGGAAGCCCTAATTTTTGTCTAGGTATGTCAACCTAGCGGGTCTTTTATCATGCGTAGTATCTTTTTACTATGTCCGCATTGGCGGGGTGAGGAAGGTCGTCACCATCCATGTTGGTTAGAATCATGGCTCCTCCTGAGAACACGTGTTTAACCACAAATGGCCCTTCATACGTAGGGGTCCATTTGCCCCTTGGATCACTCTGAGGAAGGATGATATGCTTGATTACCAGATCCCCAACTTGATATTCATGTGGTCTGACCTTCTTGTTAAATGCTCTGATCATCCGTTTTTGGTACGTCTGACCATGACAAATAGCAGCAAGTCTCTTTTCGTCGATAAGGTTTAGCTGATCAAGTCGTGTCTGGATCCAATCATCTTCATTCAGGTCTGCATCCTTCATTATCTGGAGAGAGGGTATCTGCACTTCGATCGGTAAGACTGCCTCCATGCCGTAGACCAAGGAGAAAGGAGTTGCCCCGGTTGATGTCCTGGCTGAGGTACGGTACCCATGTAGAGCGAACGGTAACATCTTGTGCCAATCTTTATAAGTCACTGTCATCTTCTGCACGACTTTCTTAATGTTCTTATTTGCTGCTTCTACAGCCCCATTCATCTTCGGTCGGTAAGGCGAAGAGTTGTGGTGCTGTATCTTAAACTGCTCGCAGAGCTCAGTGATCATCTTGTTATTGAGATTGGTACCGTTGTCAGTAATGATCCTTTCTGGGACGCCGTATCGACAGATCAGATTATGCCGAATGAACCGTGCCACAACGTTCTTGGTTACTGTAGCGTAGGAAGCTGCCTCAACCCACTTCGTGAAGTAATCAATTGCTACCAGGATGAAGCGATGCCCGTTGGATGCCGTAGGTTTAATCTCGCCGATCATATCTATGCCCCACATTGCGAACGGCCAAGGCGCAGTCAGAACATTCAGAGGGACTGGAGGAACATGCACTTTGTCAGCATAAATCTGGCATTTGTGACATGTCCGAGAATGTTGGTAGCAGTCAGCTTCCATTGTGGACCAGAAATACCCTGCCCGAAGGATCTTCTTTGCCATAGTGTGTCCACTGGAATGTGTTCCGAAGGTCCCTTCATGTAGCTCTTCCATGATCCTTTCTGCTTCTGTCTTGTCCACACAACGCAGTAAGGTCGAATCATGGTTTCGCTTATACAGAATGACGTTGCTAAGGAAGAACTTCGCTGCGAACCTTCTCAGAAACTTCTTATCATTGACAGATGCACCTTCAGGGTATTCCTGAGCTTCCAAGTATCTTTTCACCTCATGGTACCAAGGCTTCTCAGTCACCAATTCAGTCTCAAGATCACAACAGTATGCCGGTTCGTCCAGTTTCCAGATAATGATCCGGGGAGCCTCATTGTCCCATTTGACTTTGAACATAGAAGACATCGTAGCTAACGCGTCCGCTAACTGATTCTCCTATCTCGGAAAGTGTTCAAAGGTTATCTCTGTGAAGTGGGGGATCAATGTCAACACACATTCTCTGTAAGGAATAAGATTCAGATGTTTCGTATCCCACTCTCCTTTGATCTGATTGATCACGAGAGCGGAATCTCCGAAGACACTCAGATACTTGATCCTTAGGTCGATCGCAGCTTGAAGACCCATGATGCATGCCTCATACTCCGCCATGTTGTTGGTGCAGTTGAAACATAGTCGGGCAGTGAGTGGAGTATGAGTGCCTTGGGGGGATATTATCACAGCGCCGATACTGTTACCCAAAGCATTGGAGGCTCCATCAAAGTGCATAGACCATCGGGATCCTTCCTCAGGTCCTTCATCCGGTCCAGGTACTTCATAATCAGTTACTATCATGATGCTCTCGTCCAGAAACTCGAAGTTCATTGACTGATAGTCGTCTACTGCCTGATGTGCCAAGTGGTCTGCCAATACACTTCCTTTGATGGCTTTCTGAGTCGTGTACTGGATGTCGTATTCTGTCAAGATCATTTGCCATCTTGCTATTCTCCCAGACAGAGCAGGCTTTTCAAATATGTATTTTATAGGATCCATCTTTGAGATCAACAAGGTAGTGTGAGTCAGCATATACTGTCTCAGCCGGCGAGCAGCCCATACCAAAGCGCAGCAAGTTTTCTCAAGAAGTGAGTATCGGGTCTCACAGTCGGTAAACTTTTTGCTAAGGTAATAAATGGCATGCTCTTTTCGGCCAAACTCGTCATGCTGCCCCAGCACACACCCCATTGAGTTGTCAAGTACTGTCAGGTATAGTATCAGAGGTCTCCCTTCAACCGGTGGCATAAGGATGGGTGGTTCTTGGAGATACTCTTTGATTCTATCAAAAGCGGCCTGACATTCATCGTTCCAACGTACTACCTGATCTTTCTTCAGCAGTTTGAAGATTGGTTCACAAGTAGCAGTTAGGTGCGAGATGAATCGGGCGATGTAATTCAGGCGTCCTAAAAAGCCTCTGACCTCTTTCTCTGTCTTAGGAGCTGGCATCTCTTGAATGGCTTTAACCTTGGCAGGGTCCACTTGAATGCCCTTGTCACTCACAACGAAGCCTAACAACTTTCCAGATCTTACCCCGAAGGTGCACTTGTTCGGGTTCAACCTCAGCTTGTACAACTTCAGACGGTCAAACAGTTTCTGCAGATGGTCAAGGTGTTCCTCCTCAGTTTGGGACCTTGCGATCATGTCGTCAACATACACTTCTATCTCATGATGGATCATGTCATGAAATAAAGCAACCATGGCACGTTGGTAGGTTGCCCCAGCATTCTTCAGTCCAAATGGCATGACCTTGTAGCAGAAGGTGCCCCACTGAGTGACGAAGGTAGTCTTCTCCATGTCTTCAGGAGCCATCTTTATTTGATTATAACCTGAAAAACCGTCTATGAACGAGAACACCTTGTGCTGAGCAGTATTGTCAACAAGGACATCAATGTGAGGTAGGGGAAGTCATCCTTGGGGCTAGCCCTATTCAGATCCCTGTAATCGACACACATTCTGACCTTTCCATCTTTCTTTGGTACCGACACCACATTAGCAACCCACTGAGGGTAAGAAGTCACTGCAAGGAACCCGACATCAAACTGTTTCATAATCTCGGCTTTGATCTTCTCAGACATCTCTGGACGCATACGGCGGACCTTTTGCTTGACCGGAGGGCAGTCTTCCTTGGTAGGCAAATGATGGACCACAATGTCGGTGTCCAACCCAGGCATGTCTTCGTAAGACCAGGCAAAGATTTCCATGTAGTCATGCAGCATCTGGATCAACCGTTGCTTCACGCTGAGCTCCAGGTTGGCACTAATTTTGACTTCCTTCCTGTCCGTCTCAGTACCCAGATTTATTGTTTCCACCGGCTCTTCGTGTGGTTGAATTGCCCTCTCTTCCTGGAGTAACAGTCTTGCAAGCTCGCCAGGCACTTCGCAATCATCTTCACCTTCGTCTTCGGCTAAGTTGATCGGATTTTCGAAGTCATAACTGGCAGTAGCAGAGTCGTTACCAGTGAGATCCAGAGTAGATTGAAACCTGTATGAGTGAGTGTGTGTAAATACAGCTGTTTTGCAATATATGTAAAGAAAGAAAAGAAAGAAAAGGGAGCGTAAGATTTGAAATGTGAAAAACGTCCAATGCTTTTATTCATGATATATGAAGTTGACAAACAAAAGCCCTCATAAATAAGACCACGGTGCCCCGGGTAAGACACCGGGCCATACAGTTTCAAATTATTGTTTATTACAAATCCAAAACAAAGAAGTTCATTACTGGGTGACAAAAGTTATGGGGGTAAAGTCTTTCGCGGTCCAGTTTCTAGGTCCACCGTTGGTCGTCGGGTAGATCCAGCTATCAAACTCTGACTCTTCCACTTCGTCTTCCTCCCCAATAGCATTCACTCCTGGATTGGTGATGAGCACAGGAGGTCTTCCGATCCTTGCCTTGCGCACCGCCTTCTGAGCCTCTGCAGTGAAACCCAGCCCAAACTTGTTAGTTTTAGGAGTAAAATTAGGGAGCTTGCCCCAGTTTTCACATTCACCTCTTTCAATCACAGCCCGGGCGTCCTTTAAGGAGGCCGTCTTCAAAGGAGAAACCTCTTCAACCACTGCTTCTGCTGCTGCCAATGTTTGTGGCACCTCTTCAAAATGTTGAAAGGGGGTCTCAATGAACTCCCCATCCATTTCCACGTACCTGAAGGAGTTAAGGTGGCTGACCATGTATTCCTCTTCCCCTTGCACTGTTACAATCTTCCCCCTGACCGTGTACTTGAGCTTCTGATGCAACGTGGAGGTCACAACTCCAGCCTTGTGGATCCACGGGCGACCCAGAAAACAAGAATAGGATGGACGAATATCCATCACATAGAATTTTGAATCAAAGACCTGTGACCCAACCCTGATTGGGATGTCAACCTCACCATGTACCATTCTTTTGGACCCGTCAAAGGCCCGGACAATAATGTTACTTGGTTTGAGCTCCAAACCCTCACAGTCCAGCCTGTCCAAAGCCTTCTTGGGTAGCACGTTTAATGAAGAACCAGTGTCAACCAGCACATGAGCAAGCGTAGTGCCCCTGCATTCAATGGAGACATGCAGGGCATCATTATGGTTCTTCCCCTTGGCTGTCAGATCGGCATCAGAGAAACCCAGGCCATTATCAGCGGTTAGGTTGGCCACACAGTCGGTGAACTGATCAGCAGACGTCTCTTGGGGTACGTGGGCCGTTTTTAAGAAAGCAATCAGGGCCTTGGCATGGGCCTCTGAACACAGCAGCAGTGATAGCATGGAGATTTTGGAGGGGGTATGCCCCAGCTGTTCGACAATGTTGAAATCACTTTTCTTTATTATTTTGAGGATCTCTTCCATCTCCTGCTTGGAAGCCTCAACAATGGTCTTTGGTGCCTCCGTCCGGGCAGGCACATCAGCAGCAATCCCCTTGCCCCGAGCATCAGATGACTCGGCGGCAGGGGTGGAAACTTGGTCAGGGGAAGAGACAGACACACTGGCAGGTGTGATGATCAAAGGCCTCTGAATTACCGGAGGAGCAATGTCTGGTGAGAACAGTCTTCCACTACGAGTGACCTTAGCAGGCCCAGTGATGTTGGTGACACCAGTATCAGTATTGAACTCTTGCTTTACTCCCAGAACATAAACATCTGCCCCATAGTGCCATGGGACAGCCTTATCAGACTTGTAGGGGATGGGCCCCGGGACAGTAATAGTGATGGGAGCAATCTTGTGAACAGGCAAAATTTGGACAGGCTTCTTTGAAGGAGCCTTGGAAGGATTATTGAAAATGGTAACAATTGAAACCTCTTCAACAGGGGCAGCAGGAACGGAAGTCTTCTTGAACAAAATCTCTTTACTATCCATCAGGTTTTGGACGCCTGATTTCAGCAAAGAATAACCAGCAGGGGAATCAGCACATAGAGGGCAACCTTCGCTACATCCCGGAAATAAACTGGCTAGCAACAGGTTCCTCTTGACAGTCAGCAGCGGAGTAGCAACATCATCCACAGAAGCTACATACAAATCCTCCTCAACAACATTCACTCCATGCTGGGGCATGGGAGCGGTCACAACATTTGGCCTCTCGGGCGCCTCGAACTGTATCTCCTTGGCATCAATAAGGTCCTGAACCTTATTCTTTAGGGCCCAACAGTCACCTGTGTTATGCCCCGGGCTATCCGAGTGATAAGCGCAACGGGCGTTGGGGTTGAACCTGGGGGATGTAGTATTCACAACCTTCGGAGCCTCTCTGACAGTTACCAGGCTAGTTGACAGCAGTTGTGGCAGGATCTGAGAGAGAGTCATGCTGAGCCGAGTATACTGCCGTTTGGGCCTCTCAGCTCTGGGTTGGTTGTACTGTTGTGGAGCAGCAGCAGGCTTAGAAATAACCACCGCGTTGACAGCTTGGCGGCGTTCAGGTTTGCTTTGCCTTCTTGGACCATACACAGCACTTGCCTCTTTCTTGAAGGGCTTCTTTTCAGCATTGGAGGAGGCAACCTTCTGTATCTTCCCCGATTTTATACCAGCCTCGATCCTTTCACCCGTCAGGATCAGATCAGTAAACCCAGCAGAGGAATTACCGATGAGATGATTGAAAAATGGACCAGATAGGGTCCCCAAGAACATATCCACCAGCTCCCGGTCCGTCAATGGTGGCTGTACCCTGCCAGCCAGATCTCTCCATTTCTGTGCGTACTCCTTAAAACCTTCACCCGACCCTAGCGACATACCCTGGAGTTGGGTACGCGTAGGAGCGAGGTCGGAATTATATTGATACTGCTTGTAAAAAGCAGTGGCCAGATCCTCCCAGTTATGAATGTTGGTCCCATCCAGCTGATAGAACCATTCGAGGTGAGTCCCTGAAAGACTCTCCTGGAAGAAGTGGATCCATAAGTTCCTGTCCGCTGTGTAAGGCTGGATCTTCCTTACATAAGAACGGAGATGCATCTTGGGACAGGAGGCCCCGTCATATTTCACAAAGGCAGGTGCCTTGAACTTGTGTGGGATCACCACCCCAGTAGATAACCCCAAGTCTCCGAAATCCAGTCCAGGCACACGCTGAATTTCCATAGCATTTAATCTGTCCTCCAGTTGCTTGTACCGGTCTTCAGCAGGAGGGTACTGTTCGTCGTTGAAGTCTGTCTCAGTATCAGAGACCACAGGACTAGGGACCTCCCTTTCTTGGTGACTACCTTCCCCCACAGATGGAGTAGTCCTCTCAGCTTCATTTTGCAAAGTATTCCCGAGCCTGCGCCCAGTGTTAAATAGCACAGTCCTCTTCTTCTTCTTACTCTTCTTCAGGAGCATAGCCTTCAGCTCTTTTTGACCTTGAGCCAAACCCATGATCAGCTCCTGAAATTGTGCGTTTTACGTCTGAAGGGCCTTGATAGTCAGCTCGGTAGATGATTCAGGGTTCATGATGCTGAAATAAACAGCGAAGAACAGTAAGCAACCTGAAAATAAGAGTACCTGTGATGCACATGATGAATGATATGTGTTTATGCAATGCATTCAAGGGTTCGAAAATTCAAATTTGTTGTAGACAAAAAGGAACACACGTTATCATTAAGGAAATAATTGTTTGATACATCAAAGCCTCATGGGCAAACATTACAAAGCAGATCAATCCCAAAAGACACTACACATCCTCTTCGGAGCAATATAGGTATTGAGATTCCTTTCCTCGTGCAGTAGGCGGGTGAGCTCCATGACCTTCTTCTCACTAGCATGTAGACTGGTCTCCAGAGAATTCCGTTCTTCCTTAAGCTGGATCCAGCTCTTCTGCATCTCTTCCCAGGACGTGGGCATGTCAGGATGTTGAATGGTGTAGGACACCTCTCCTTCCAAGTCTGGCTCTTTGATCACGGGGAGAACATGAGGATATGGCATCACCAGCTTCTGGGAGCGGGCTCGTACCCACTTGAGATAAGGCTCCAATGGGATGGAGTTCCTGTGCCCCAGGGTCTTGCTGTCTATCTTGCTGGGCATCCTCCAAGCTCTGATAAATTTTTGGCGAAGTCCTTGTGCATCGTTGTCGAAGTCAAAAACTATGTCAGGAATTAACATGTCATGTGGGCCATCCCTCCGAGCATAACCAAACTGTCTCCAAGCCAGGCATGGGTTGTAAGTAATACCTCCTCTGATTCCAAGTAAAGGAACATTAGGGTACTCCCCGCAACGATCAATGATAGTGACATCCTCTCTGGACCGAGAGCACCAATGTATATCTGCATGTGTAAGAGTCATCAATCGTTGTGACCACCTCAAACCCCGCTCGTTCTTCAAAACTGATTGTGGGAGGTGCGAAATAAACCACCTTCCCAGGAGGGGAGTGCAGCACATAAGAACACCCTTTTTTCTCATGGTTCGAGTGTAACATGAGTGAAGGATGTCCCCCAGCAACGTAGGTATAGGATTCCTGGACATGAAGACCTTGACAGCACTGATATCTATAAGCTGATCTGGCTTAGGGAACAACACCAACCCATAGACAAGGAGGGCTACAACTTCTTCAAAGGCTTGTAGGTCAAGGGAATTCCAACACTCTTGGGCCTTCTCAAACAGAAACTTTTCCAAGAACTCTTTGATACCATTTCTGGCTTCCCAATGCCCCTTGATGTCAGATGGTTGTAGGCATAATGCTTTAGCTACTTCTTCAAGTTTTGGTTCCCTTTCCGTACCGTTGTAGGGTAGTTGATTGAGAATGGGAATCTTCAGAAGCTGGGAAAACTCTTCTAAAGTAGGCACCAACTGATAATCCGGGAAAGTAAAACAGTGATGCAGAGGGTCAAAAAACTGGAAGAGGACCTTTACCATCTCTTCCTCAATATGGGTATTGACCAGGCTGATGAGTCTACCATGCCTTTCACTGAATGACGAGTTCTCGGGAATCCTGGATGTAAGCTCCTTAAGCTGAGGAGGGACCCTTACAAGGTTGATCTGAATTGTCTTTCTGCGGATAGTTTCCATGTCCTACAAAACAAGAACAAAGATGAAGATTCGAATCCCTGAAATGGTTAGTGGATGCATATGATGTTGTATGATGTTATGATGCTATGATAAGGGCATACCACAAGTATTCACAAAAAGCAAACATGATAAGGCACACAAGTCACACCACAGCCCTTAGAGTTTAGGCCAACATGAAGTTAGGGGTACTACCCTCTTAAAGTTGGTGGGCTCAAACCTGTCCTATCAAAGTAACTGGGTTCTAAGGATCTCAATATCATTGGATTGCTTTCATTGTTCATCGTTTCGATTTAGCCACTGATTGGCGATCAAAATATCCCAAGAAAACAACCCTCAACTGAGTGTAGTATCGAGTATCAACCGACTTCGGACTACACCAAAGTAGTTATCTCACTACCCTAAAGAGGCCAAGATGGTTCAATTAAGGTTCCTAAGGTCTGTTGATGCTTCACGACACCACGCGGAGGCCCCGTACTCTCCTTGACTGAACTCAAGGGTTACCAATACACACCAAAGTGCCACATCAACGTAGCAGACTGCTTCAACCATGTCGGTATACCCCGCACAGTTCCCTCACAGCCTTGTTGCTACTTTCTAAGAAGGTATCCCCAGATCCAGGTTAGGATCTATAGAACTCCCAAGACAGTCCCACAATTTAAAGCAAACAAGTCAAAGCAATTGAAAACACAGTGATCTGAGTCCTAAGGTACACCTCACTTTAAAGAGTCCCCAGCAGAGTCGCCAGTTCTGTGATCGGTGGATTTGGAACTGACTGTTTAACGCTGGTTTCGCGAAATGTCGCGGTAAGCAAGAGTCGCCACCGTCTTTTATTTTCTCCAAATGGAAAGGACAAAAGCACAGAAAAATTCCTTATTGAGATTGTTTCTCGGTTCGGGAGGTAGATTTATAGAAAGGGAAGGTGTTAACACCCTTTCTATCCATGGTTATCCATGGGCTCTTAGATACTTGCTCATTGTGTTTTCAAAAGGTTTGCTTTTTAATTGTGAGTGGGTTTGAAAAAAAGTTTCTTTGAAAGTTTCAGATCGACTCTTGTATCAGTCCTCAAGAGTGTTTGAAAAGTTGTTTTGAAAGCTTTTTGAAAAGTGTAAGGTGTGAAAAGTATTTTGATTTGTTTTTGAAAAGAGCAAATATCCATGAGTCATTTACCTACCCTAAGGAATTAAGCTGTGTAATTGTCCTTTAGGTAGTGCCATCCCACCATTGAGAGATAGGTAGCACCACCGTTGGAGGTGTTTGGGTCAATTCGAGGGTTAGGGACAGTGTGGTCACCGGGCAATAGTAAGATACCTTAGAAGCTACCCTTATGCCATTGATCTTTTTATTCCGAGGCAACCGTTTCGAGGCAACCGTTCTGAGGCAACTTGTTTCGAGGCAACTAGATCAATGGAACATAAGGACTTACTAAGATGTCCTGTACTCGACGACCACGTTTCGAGGGGCAAGGCAACAGTGTGATCACCAGAGCAACAGTAGGATACCTTAGAAGCTACCCTTATGCCATGTTCATGGACATAAGGACTTACTAAGACGTCCTATACTCGATGACCACCTTTCGAGGGGCAAGGCAACAGTGAGGCGTACCCTAAGAGTGGTGTGTGAATTGTGTGTCATTTTCAGTTTATTATTTGTCTTGTCATGCATTGGTGATCTACGTTTTGATTTTATTTTTGGGCATTCATTCTTCCATGTGATTGTTAACAGTTTAAAGGTGCGGGAATTTAAAGTGCGGAAAAGATAAAGGTCCTACGCTATTACAAAGGCGCGGGTCTACATCGCCAAATTAAACCAAGACCCGATTTAAAATAAAGTGCAGAAAATAAATGCCTAATTAACTATTACAGGGCTTTGGGGCAAATACATTACATTCATAAAAAAGAAATAAAATAAACGCGCGAAAAGAAAATATAATCGAATGCGAGGGCGTTGGACCCTTTAAAGGAATTAAATTGAAATTGAAAATTGATTTAATTATTAAATAAAGCAAGAACTTATTTTTTGATGTTTTTGGATTTATGGAATTACAGAAAATTAAATTGGAATTAAAAGTCAAATAATTCTAGTTCTAATTGTTTTTTTTAATTTATTAAAGAAGATTGTCTAAGTTAAACCTAATTTAAACCTAATTGATTAATTACAAGTATTTATAAAATTAATTAATGGTTAATAATAATTATAATAAGAAAATAAAAATATTTAATTAAAAAAAGATAAAAATGTGCTAAAGACCTATTTTTTTATATATTTTTTAGTTATTGAGAAAAAAACATTAAAGTTAACAACTTAAAACTAAAACTAAATTAATTATTGAATTTATTTACAAAATAAAATATTAGTGAATTAAATAACAAACATATTTTATTTTTGACTTTTTGACCTTTTTTGTATTTTTTGTATTATGAAAATTAATTTAATAAAAAGAAATAATTAAGCATTAAAAAGAAATAAAAGAAATCAAATAGAAAATAAAAATCAAAATAATGCAAACCATAGGGGGTGGTAGACCCAATTTTGGAGGTGATTTGAGGAATTAAGCCCATTTGAATGAGGCCCCTTCTGACCTTTCAGACTTGTATGTGGAGCGTTGACCAGTGCATATGATGGAACTCACATGATAGCCTTTGGATTGACCATTCCAGGCGTGTGGCAGGCAGAGGCGTTGGGCTTCATGGTGGTCATTAGGATGGAAGCTGCATGGGAAAGGGTTAAACAAAATAATAGAAACAAATTGAGGGGACCTGGGATTCGAACCCAGGTCCCAGTGTTTACCAGCTAATGCTTTGACCAATTGAACCATTTGCGCGCTTTGTACATAGGATAAAAAACAAATAATATAAAACAAAATTGACATTAGTGTTATGAAATAAAAAAAAGGCGCTGGAATTCAAACCATCCACTCACGCCATGCCACGCAGTCGTCTTCTCTGAATGTTCATGTAAAAAAAGGGATAGCGGGGGTTTTAAACCCCCCCAAAACACAGGCTTTTTGAAAATAGCGAATAGCTCACGTTCACTCATAAATTGAGCGCGATGGGTGATTTGGAATTGTCATGTTGCCACGATCTTGTTCATACTGATTTTAGAGTCTAATTTTACCATATACCTAAAGCCCCAATCTGAAGTTTCAGGAACCCTAGTTTTTGTACATGGTAGATTCTAATTCAAGCGCCTATAACTCAATTGGGTGGCACCAATAGCTTCAGGGAACTCTCATTAGTGCAAATCAAACAATAAAAATCAATGAAAGTGTATGAATCGTGTTATGCATTTCTGGAAAAAAAAAGACAAACCGTGTAGCTTCGTGGGACTGGTTCTTTGCACGTTTGGGCGTGGTTTTGATTGCTAGAGTTTCCTTGGGACCTCAGGAAGGTGTTTGGATCAGAATGGGGACTCAAAAAGTGCTCTAAGGAAGTTTTCAGTTTTGAGATTTTTGTGTGAAAATGCCAAGTTCGTTCTGAGATTGCAGCGCAGCTTCTGTGTTATTCTTGTGTCTGATCACTTGTATATACATTATGCAATGTATTTCAATTGGAATTAAGGGCCAATAATGCAAGACATTCAAGTTCAAGATTTCCATAAACCTCCATTAACAACCTTCCATTTTTGAACCAATTTTTGAATTATTGCTTCATTTAGCCTTGGCACGAATATGGGATATGCATAATGATGTATCAAAGCTAATCAAATCCAAATATCCCTTTTAATTAACCTTTTTGATTTTTATTTGATTTTAAAGGATTTAAAATGAATTAAATCAAATAAAATCTAATAAAAATGAAAAAATTAATTTTAAATATTGAAATAAAAGGTGGGACACGTGGGAAGCATGGCCAAGCTAATTCAAGTGGAAAAAGTGGGCCCCTTTTGTCAAAAATGAAATTTCAAGGATAAATGATTTTGGCTATTTCACAAAAATTTCCCAACTTCTCCAATGCATATCTTGCTCAATTTTTAAGCTTTGATCATGTTCTTGGACATTTTAGAAAGGCCTTGAAGTCCTCTAACCAATGTCTTTGGTCCCATGTCATTTTGATTTACCAATCTCAAGTTATGGTCTTTGACTTAAAGTCCCTTTTTGTTGACTTTTGAAAATGACCTATAATGTTGAAATTGATAACTTTTTGTGAGAGCATTTCTTGGACTTGGAGTGTGAAGATGAGTTGTAGTAAATGTCTTCCCCTTCAAGATGAGCATTGTATGGGATTTTTCTGATGAACCATGAAAAAGTTATGCCTTGGTCAAGTTACAGTTGACTTTTCAGCTGTCCTAAAATAGAAACTTTTGCATCTTGAGACTTTTTTGAGCCAAACTTTGAGAATCATGATCAAGCATTGATCAAATGATGTTTGTGGCTTCAAAATAAGATGTTGACCAAAATTTTTGACTTTTGACTGCCAAATGACCATTTTGCCCCTGTAGTTGACTGTGGAGCAATTAGGGTTTTTGACTGTGCAACTTGACCTTGTGAGCCTTGAAACTTGACATGTAGGTACTTGACAATGTGCATGAGCATGGGAGACTTGATTGAGCCCTTGAAAACTTCAACTTCCTTGCAAGAACCAAAACCCTAGTTTGACTGGCTTAGGAGGATGGTTGACTGTGTAGCCCTTGAGTAGACTTTGAACCATTTGCTTGTCATAACTTTGAAGATTATGGGAGGGCAAATTTTGGGGTACAACACAATGTAAAAACAGTGTAAAATAAAAGGAAAAATGCATTTTGGACTGCTATGTGTCGACCTATGCTGTTATGCATCGACACATAGCTTTTCCTTGCTCTTGTAAAACAAAAATAGCTCAGTATGAGTCGACACATAATAGGATGTATTGACTCATACACCTTCTTGTATCAACACGAAACGCGTATGTATCGACTCATAGGCTCTTCCAGCTTCTATTTTGCAACCTGAGATCTAGTATGGGTCGATGCATGGGGGTTATGTGTCGACTCATACCCTGTTTTTTCACTAGGATGAGTCGACACATGAGGATATGTGTCGATACACGCTGCATTCTCTTGTCTTAAACATTGTTTTGCTGTCCATACATGTCGGTTTACAGGATATGATTGATAAACATGAACAACAAATGATTGAATAAGCCTAAACAATAAGCAAGAAAACAGTTCAAAAGGATCATAAAATGCTACATCTCATCTTCAAAACAAATTATTAATGGTGTATGGAAATATATCAAGTCAAGAAGACTTACCTTGAGGCTGCACTAGCTGTTTTAAATCAGAATGCTTTTCCAAATGCTGTGATGACTTTGTGAATCTTCAGAAAGCTGCTCCGGACTGTTGAAACTGAGTTAGACTGTACTGTAATGTTTTGATGTTTTGAGGGTGAAGATGATAGCACTACAAGGATTGTCCTTATGTTTGGACAATCTTTATGTGTGATGAGCTGTTTGGATTATGGGAGACTTTGTCTGGTGGAATAATGGATTCGGTTTCTGTTTTGAACAAGAACCGATTTGATTTTGAAAAATCAGTCAAGGTTAACAAGAATACTGTTTTTTTGCTCAACAAAACTCTCTATTCTCTCTCTTAATCCTCTCTCTTCAATCCAGCGCTTTTGTCCTATGAGACAGTCCTTCTTGTAGACCTTTTACTATGGTTTAGAGGGGAAACCAAATAAGTTATTTTGAATTGTTTTTGCTTACTGTTTTGATACTTTCCTCCCACAATTTTTCTTTGCCATTTTGGTGCAATTCTGGGGTTGTTGTGATGCCGGCTTGGGCAGACTGCATAGAGCAATTTTGGACGGAATTGGGCAGCATGCATACTTGGGGTGCAACATAGCACAAGCTTGATTGCAGGGCAGCATGGGGTGTTGTGGCAATGTGGCATATCACATTTTGTTCAACTTGGACATTATGATTTGTAGCATGACACAAATTTGGTCTTGTGGAATATTTCATGTACATTATGTCAAGGGCAAAATAATGTGGCAAGGTTTTTTGAGAGAACTTAATCAAGACATAGTTTTAGAATTTGTAATTTTGAAAAAATGCCACTTTTTCATAACTTGAATTACTTGCATCATTTTGAATTATTTGGAATTGTAGCAAAAAATGTCATGAAGTAAATGAAATTAATCAAGTATAGAAAATACTTAGAAAAATTTCAAAGTCTTGCAAAGTTGGATTTTTGATTCTCTTGATTTTTGATGATCAAACTCCATTTTTTGGATGTCTTGACATAATGTGATTTTTGGGACTCAAATTTGGTCAAAAAGTCAAAGTTTGACTTTTTAGCATCCGATTGACTTTTTCCAACTGAAACTCCGATTTTGCTCATTTTGCCTCCTTTTGACAATTTGAATGGTTCTTCTTAGAAAATTATGATCTGAGGTTTACAACTTGACTGAATTAATTCTAAGAGTCCTTGAGACATGAGAGGGCAAATTTGGGGGTATAACAACTGCCCCTGTTCAATCTTCTTACACCTGAAGAGTTAGATTGGTAATTCTGCCATTCGTGACTTGAAGGTGGAAGATGATTGAACACTAGAGTGCCCAGAAAATTTGCACTCGAAGATGTGTTAGTTGGTTATGTAGGGAATGGGCTTAAAGATACCATTTGGAGAGGTAATGGATAGTTGTTGGATATGGGCTTAAAGATGCCATCCGAAGGTGATTGTATCTGAAATGTATTTTAATGAGTGACAGAATGACATCCGAATCTGGACCGTATCTGGACTGTATTTGAAGGTTGGGTTGTTTGATGATGAGTCCGTGTGAAACTTCATCTTGGAAAGAGAAGGAACCGGTGTAGGGTTTCTTGATGATGAGTCCATATAAAACTTCATCTACAAAAGAGGAACTTGTGTAGAGTTGCTTCATGATGAGTCTATGTAAAACTGCATCTTGAAAAGGAGGAACCCGTGTAGGGTTTCCTGATGATGAGTCCGTGTAAAACTGCATCTTAGAAAGAGAAGGAACCGGTGTAGGGTTGATATGATGATGAGTCCATGTAAAACTACATCTTGGAAAAAGGAACTTGTGTAGGGTTGCTTCATGATGAGTCTGTGTAAAACTGCATCTTGGAAAGGAGGAACTTGTGTAGGGTTGCCTGATGATGAGTCCGTGTAAAACTGCATCTTGGAATGGTAAGGAACCAGTGTAGGGTTGATATGATGATGAGTCAGTGTAAAACTGCATCTTGGAAAAAGGAACCTGTGTAGGGTTGCTTCATGATGAGTCCGTGTAAAATTGCATCTTGGAAAGGAGGAACCTGTGTAGGGTTTCCTGATGATGAGTGTGTGTAAAACTGCATCTTGGAATGGTAAGGAATCGGTGTAGGGTTGATATGATGATGAGTTAGTGTAAAACTGCATCTTGGAAAAAGGCACCTGTGTAGGGTTGCTTCATGATGAGTCAGTGTAAAACTTCATCTTGGAAAGGAGGAACCTGTGTAGGGTTGCCTGATGATGAGTCCGTGTAAAACTGCATCTTGGAATTGTAAGGAACCGGTGTAGGGTTGCTTGATGATGAGTCCGTGTAAAACCTCATATGGGAAGGAGGAACCTGTGTAGGGTTTCTTCTTGATGAGTCCGTGTAAAACTGCATTTTTGAAAGGAGGAACCTGTGTAGGGTTGCCTGATGATGAGTCCGTGTAAAAATGCATCTTGGAAAGAGAAGGAACCGGTGTAGGGTTGCTTGATGATGATTCCGTGTAAAACTTCATCTGGAAAGGAGGAACCTGTGTAGGGTTGCTTGATGATGAGTTCGTGTAAAACTGCATCTTAGAAAGAAGAACCTGTGTAGGGTTGCTTCATGATGAGTCAGTGTAAAACTGCATCTTGGAAAGGAGGAACCTGTGTAGGGTTGCCTGATGATGAGTCCGTGTAAAACTGCATCTTGGAAAGAGGAACCTGTGTAGGGTTGCTTCATGATGATTTCGTATAAAACTGCATCTATGAAAGAGAAGGAACTGGTGTAGGGTTGATATGATGATGAGTCAGTGTAAAAACGTCATCTGGGAAGGAGGAACCTGTGTAGGGTTGCTTCATGATGAGTCCGTGTAAAAATGTATCTTAGAAAGAGAAGGAACCGTTGTAGGGTTACTTAATGATGAGTCCGTGTAAAACTGCATCTTGGAATGGTAAGGAACCAGTGTAGGGTTGATATGATGATGTGTCAGTGCAAAAATGCATCTTGGAAAAAGGAACTTGTGTAGGGTTGCTTCATGATGAGTCTGTGTAAAACTGCATCTTGGAAAGGAGGAACTTGTGTAGGGTTGCCTGATGATGAGTCCGTGTAAAATTGCATCTTGGAATGGTAAGGAACCAATGTAGGGTTGATATGATGATGAGTCTGTGTAAAACTGCATCTTGGAAAAAGGAACCTGTGTAGGGTTGCTTCATGATGAGTCCATGTAAAATTGCATCTTGGAAAGGAGGAACCTGTGTAGGGTTGCCTGATATAAGTCTGTGTAAAACTGCATCTTGGAATGGTAAGGAACCGGTGTAGGGTTGATATGATGATGAGTCAGTGTAAAACTGCATCTTGGAAAAAGGAACTTGTGTAGGGTTGCTTCATGATGAGTCCGTGTAAAACTGCATCTTGGAAAGGAGGAACCTGTGTAGGGTTTCCTGATGATGAGTCCGTGTAAAACTGCATCTTGGTATTGTAAGGAACCGGTGTAGGGTTGCTATATGATGGGTCCGTGTAAAACCTCATATGGGAAGGAGGAACCTGTGTAGGGTTTCTTCATGATGAGTCCGTGTAAAACTGCATCTTGGAAAGGAGGAACCTGTGTAGGGTTGCCTGATGATGAGTCAGTGTAAAAATGCATCTTGGAAAGAGAAGGAACCAATGTAGGGTTGCTTGATGATGAGTCCGTGTAAAACTTTATCTGGAAAGGAGGAACCTGTGTAGGGTTGCTTGATGATGAGTCCGTGTAAAACTGCATCTTGGAAAGAAGAACCTGTGTAGGGTTGCTTCATGATGAGTCAGTGTAAAACTTCATCTTGGAAAGGAGGAACCTGTGTAGGGTTGCCTGATGATGAGTCCGTATAAAACTGTATCTTGGAAAGAGGAACCTGTGTAGGGTTGCTTCATGATGATTTCGTATAAAACTGCATCTATGAAAGAGAAGGAACTGGTGTAGGGTTGATATGATGATGAGTCAGTGTAAAAACTTCATCTGGGAAGGAGGAACCTGTATAGGGTTTCTTCATGATGAGTCAGTGTAAAACTGCATCTTGGAAAGAGAAGGAACCAGTGTAGGGTTGCTTAATGACGAGTCTGTGTAAAACTGCATCTTGGAATGGTAAGGAACCGGTGTAGGGTTGATATGATGATGTGTCAGTGTAAAACTGCATCTAGGAAAGAGAAGGAACCGGTGTAGGGTTGTTTGATGATGAGTCCGTGTAAAACTTCATCTTGGAAAGAAGGAACCAGTGTAGAGTTGCTTCATGATGGTTGAGTAGATAGTTGTCCTGTCTGATTTTTTAGGGTTAATCTTTGACCTGAAGAAAAAATATAGTTTTCATGGCTTGTTACAAGTGTTAATCTTTAATCTCTTCAGGTAGATAGTTTTCCTGGCTTGTTACAGGTATTAATCTACAATCAATCGTCCCCAAATAGTTTTCCTGGCTTATTACAGGTATTAATCTGGAACTTGAAAAGGATGATGGTAGCCATCTGTTGATTGACCTTTTCCTGAAAAGGTAAAACGTTAGCTGTATGCAATGTCATGATGTATGAAATGCATGATGTCATGAAATTGTGTCGTATTCACTTATCATGTATGTAAATAGGATGTATGAAATGTGAAATGTTTATGAATGTATTTTTTTCTGGGAAAATAAATCCTTGACAAATGTTGGGGAGTTGTTAAATCCTGGACAACTATTGAAGAGTTGGTGTGTCTTCAAACTTTGCTTAGAATATTTCCACCGGAGATTCTTGTTTTGTTGTTTGAGGAGAACTCTGTTGGGGAATATTGAAAACTCTGTTGGAGAGTGTTGATTCCTGTTGTACCCCAAGATTTGCCCTCCCATATTTCTCAAGACATGTCAAGAATAATCTCCAAGTTGCTCAAGATTGGCTCAAGGGTTGGACAGTCAAATCACCTCCTAAGGCAGTCAACCTCAAAATTAGGGTTTTATGTTGCATCAAGGTCCTTGCATCCAAATGACCTCAATTTCTCCCCAATGTCCTAATATGTTCTCAAGTTCATCCATGTCAAATTTCAAGCCTTGCAGAGGAAGTTTGGTCAGTCAATTGCTCAAGAGGTCCAAAAATCGACTATGCTAGGGCAAAAGTCAACTGTGACCTACAGATAGTCAAACCTCAATATTTTTTGTCAACATTCTCATTTTAAAGGATAATTCATCATTTTATCAAGGGTGGATCATGATTCATCAAGGATTGCTCATGATTCATCAAGATTCAAAAGTTGCTAAATTAGGGTTTTGTAGGAAAAGTCAACTCAACTTTGACCAAGCATAACTTTCTCATACTTTATGAGAAATGACCCATCAAAATATCATTTTTAAGAGGATGAAATTTCCTACAATCCATCTTCACACCCCAAGATCAAGAAATGCTCTCACAAAAAGTTAAAAATTTGGACATTATAGGTCATTTTTTAAAGTCAACAAAAACACCTTTTTTTCCAAAGCTTATAACTTGAGCAATGAAGATAAAAATGAGATGAGACCAATAGGGTTGATTATAGGACATCTCAAGGTTTCTAAAAAGTATAAGAACACCTCCAAAGGTTCAAAATTGAAGAAGTTATGGATTGTTGAAGTTGGACATTTTTCCAAATTTGCCAAAAGTCAACTATCCTCAAAACTCCAATTTTTGAAAAAGGGCCCACTTTTTTGCACTTGATATCATCTTGTCATGCCACACACGTGTCCCATATTTGATTTCATGGCCATTCATTTATTTTTCTATTTTATTTAATTTTTATTGATTTAATTCATTTTTAATCAATATTAAATCAAATAAAATCTAAAAATTGATGAAATCATATCTTTGTGATTGGTACAACTTTCAATTGGCATGATTCATCAAATCAATTCGCATCAAGGCTCATTCATGCATAAAAAATCAGATTTGGCCTTTATTTGGAAACTTGATAACGGTGATCAAAATCAAATCCTCCATCTTCAATGCACTTGGATTATGGCCCATGTTTTGACCTAAATTCATTCTATAACATTCACACAAGCCACACAAAGCAAGAACATGCATAAAAAGCATTGCAGAAACGGCCATACAAAGTTTGAAAAAAAGTGTGAAAAGTGAGAGATCGAATTCTTGTTTGGAGGCGTTTCTAAGGCAAAAGCTTCACGTAGCTCTCTTGCCAGCAACCTCCTGAAGCTATAGCAACCCAAACCGGACCTTAAGACCACCTGTAACACGCTGTAAGTGTTCCTGAATATGCCTCTGCACATGAAAATATAACTCCTCATTCTTGCATCTTTTTGACCAAATATTAACATATTCTTGATCCATGCTTGATTTCGAAGCTTTCTACATCATTCAATTTTATTTTCATGGCTTCTAATGTGATACCCGAACCTAGGGTTTCCTTGCTTCGTTTTTAGGCATTTTGTGTACAGGCAAAATCAAGACAATTCATGGCTATAGTCGTGTTCAGGGAAGCAAGACGAACACGATGATGGCCTTAGCTCACGTTTACATGGCCTAGGGAGAATTTTGGAGACATCCCACGAATCTTCCTTCGGATAAAAATCCGCAGGTAAATAACCAGAGTTATTTTGGAGAAGACGACCAGACGTCACCCTCCCATTGGCCCATTTAAAATTACGCGCTTTTATTTTTTTATTTCAGGCATAGTTGATTTTTGCGCATATAATGTTTATTGATTATCCTATTAACAAGAAACACCAATGGCTCAGCTGGAAAGGCGTTTGCGCATGATACCATTGGGACCTGGGTTCGAATCCCAGGTCCCCCCAAACTTTAATAAATTTTGTTTTCAAGAAATCTTGTGCAACGTCAAGGATGCAGTCCACCATGCGCTTGCAGAGATCAACGTGCCAAGTGGCTTCAGGCCAAGATCCAGAGGCCAGAATTGAGTATCCACCATACTCTGCAGTCAACGCACATGCATGGAATGGCGAAGGTCAAACAAAGGCTGGACGTTCTGGGCCTAAAAAATTGCTAATTTCCTCATCAAATTCAGGCCCACACCCCCCTGAGTATTTCTTTTAATTTCTATAATCTTTTTATTTATTTACTTATTTTATTTAATCAATTATTAACCAATTAACCTTTTTCATAAAAAATCAGAAACAACAAAAAAATAATATTTTTATTAATTCCATTGATTTCATTATTTATTTTTGTAAATAAAAATTAATTAATTTATTTAGTTTAAATAGGTTTAACATTAATATCTTTTGCAATAAATTAAAATCAAATTAGAATATTAGGTTTTTAATATTTTTAACCATTCTTATTTTATTTCCTTAATTAAAATAAAAACCCAAAAATCTTTTCATTTAATTAATTAATTCAATTATTAATTTAGACTAATTTTTAATTCAAAAGATAACAAAAAATATGCTTTATTTAAATAAAAAGGGTCAAAACTCTAAGACACTCCGATTTAATTTTCTCGCGCGCGTATTTATTTTTTATCCATATTTCAATATTGTAACTGCTTCGAGAATGTAATAGTTTTGAACTTAGGACTTTATTTATTTATTTATCGCTTTTATTTACTTTTCGCAATTTAATTTTAAAAGGGTTTGTCTTTGGCGATGTAAATACCCGACGCCTTGTAATAGCTTAGATTAATTTCCCGCAATTTAATTTCCACTCAATATTAACTGTTAAATGTTTGATAAATAGGCAATGCATGACAAGATTAACCTTTAACCTAAAAACAACAGTAGCTCACCATTAACATGTACAGAGATAAATAACTGAAAAACAATACACTCGCACATGCGCACTCTTAGGGTACACCTCACTTGGTTGCCTCGAACGTGGTCATTGAGTATAGGAAGTTTTAGAGGTCTCCCTCTTGTCCAAAGATCATAAGTTGCCTCGAAACGGTTGCCCCAGATAAAATGATCTAAGACATTAGGGTTACCACTAAGGCGTCCTAACATTGCTTTAGTGACCACACGTCCCTTAATCGAATTGACCCTTAAACTCCAACAACGGTGCTACCTACTCCTTAATAGTGGGATAGCATTGTCTAAAGGACACTTGTATAGTTTAATTCCTTTTTGAGTAGGTAGATGGTTCTTAAGCACTTGCTCCTTTTAAAACAAAACAAAACTTTTCGCACTTACACTCTCTTCAAAACAAAAACTCTTTTCAAACCCACAAACACAAAGAAAAGCAAACTTTTGAAAACACTTTGAGCAAGTACCTAAGAGCCCGTGGATAACCACGGATAGAAAGGGTTCTAACACCTTCCCTTTCTATAATCTACCTCCTGAACCCGAGAAATATCTCAAAAAGGAATTTTTCTGTGCTTTTGTCCTTTCCTTGTTGGATAAAATAAAAAACGGTGGAGACTCTTGCTTACCGCGACATTTTGCGAAACGCAAACGCGAACCAGCATATCCAAAACAGTCAGTTCTCATTCCCATCGATCACAGAACTGGCGACTCTGCTGGGGACTATTATATAAGTGAGGTGTACCTTAGGATTAGATCACTATGTTTTCAATTGTATGCTTTGTATGCTTTAATTTTGTGGGCTTCTATCGGAGTTCTATAGATCCTAACCCGGATCTGGGGATACCCTTTAGGTAAGTAGCAATAAACTGTGAGGGATCTGTACGGCATAGACCAATACGGATGAAGCAGTAGCTACGTTGGTGTGGCACCTTGGTCTGTACCGATATCCATTGTGTTGGAACGAGGAGAATATGGGTCTTCTAAGGAGTCATTAAGCACCAACTGACCTTAGAACCTTAAATTGACCAACTTGGCCATAGAACAGTAGCATTATGCTACACTCATTGAGACTAAACTCTCGCGATGATTCCGACCGCAAGAAAAGGTTGCTAAACTGGAATTATGACCGATTGAGGGTAGTCAGTGATATTGAGATCCTCTAGAACCCGGTTACTATTTTTAGGACAGGTTTAAACCAACTGAACTGAAAGAGGGTAGTACCTAAGCTCCATGCTAGCCTGAAATCTAAGGGATCTTAGTGTGACTTGTGTGCCTTTACCATGTTTGCTTTTTGTGGATACTTGTGGTGTGCCTTTATCATGATATCATGACATCATAACATTGCATACATCTTGCATAAAGACTAACCTATTTCAAGGACAAGAGGGTTTCATCTTTGCTCTATTTTGTAGGTCATCATGATGCCCATGCGTAGGAATACTATCTGGATCAACTTTGTCCAAGTCCCTACCTTGCTTAAAGAGTTGGTTGTCAGGATTCCAGACACTACTTCCTTCATCAGAAGGCATGGTTCTCTTCTCAGTTTGGTCACCTCAAAGTTGGACGAACAAATGATGAGTGTCCTGGTCCAGGTTTATGATCCGCTGTACCATTGCTTCACTTTTCAATACTATCAGCTGGTTCCTACCCTAGAAGAGTTCTCTGAGCTGCTCGATATCTCTGTTTTGGAGCAGACCCCGTTTACTGGATGGGAGAAGACTCTTAAGCCCAAAGAAATTGCTGCATCCCTTCACTTGACCAAAGAAGAGGTAATGGCTAACTGGGAGACTAGAAGTGAAGCTAAGGGTTTTCTGACTAAGTTTTTGGTTGACAAAGCTAATTACTTCTGGGATAGCCTAGACTTTAAGGCTTTCGAGGATATTCTGGCTCTCTTGATTTATGGCTTGGTATTGTTTCCGAATCCTGACACTTTTATTGATATTAATGCCATAAAGATCTTCATCTCTCAGAACCCTGTACCCACTCTCTTGGGTGACATCCTTCATCAGCTTTATGCTCGTACTGCCCGAAAGCGGGGAACTTTGATGTGCTGTGCTCCTTTATTGTCGAGGTGGTTTATTTCGCACCTCCCTAAGTCTGTATTGAAGAACAAAGAAGGAATGGGCTGGGCTTATAGGGTGATGTCTCTTTCTAATAATGACATTATCTGGACTCTCAAAGGTATGGATGAGGTGACTGTCATTGATCGCTGTGGAGAGTATCCTAATGTTCCATTGATCAGAACCCATGGAGGGATTTCTTACAACCCATGCTTAGCTCTCCGTCAGTTTGGAAGAGCCAGAAGAGAAGGGCCTCATGAGATGTTGATGCCTCATATCATCTTTGATTTTCAGGGAGATAGAGACAAGCTGCGTCGTAGATTCATAAGGGCTTGGGACAGAGTTCACCAATCTGATCCACATGAATTGGGTCCAAAGACTTCTCTGCCAATGGAGCCATATCTCAGATGGGTCTGCATCCGTGCCCAGAAGCTAGGTATGCCATATGAAGTTATCAGACCTGTTACTCTTGAAGTTGCTAATGAGGGGGGGGGGGGGGGGGGGTTCTTCCAACTATTCTCCACCCATATATGTCCACTGATATTGGGACATTGAAGAGGTCTTGGATGTAGTTGAGGGATGAACAAGATTCCTACCGAGAGAGGTTCAATGAACAGGAGCAGAAGATCAAGAAGCTGACTAGGCAACTGGAGAACGAGCGGATCCTGAATGATTATGTCCGCACTGAGAAGAAGAGACCATGGGAGCATTGATGAACCTTTGATGATTTCTTTTACAATTTTTGTTTACTTTTTAGTATTTCCATTCTTGTAACGCCTAAGGGAAATTTGTTGAACAATTTAAATTTCGAAGTTTAAATCTAATAAAGTGTGTTTCCTTTCTTGTTTACAAATTTGAATCCCGATTGTCTTTGAAATCATAATCATACGCATTTCATCCCATGCACTTCATAAACCGGTACCCTTTTTACAGGTCTCTTATCTCCTTCGCTGTTTATTTCAGCAATCATCATGTCTGCTGAACCTTCAACTGAGCAAGCTATCAAGGCCCTCCAGGCCCAGAATGCCCAATTTCAAGAGCTGTTCATGAATCTAGCTAAGGGTCAGCAGGACCTGAAGACCTTGATTCTGAAGGAGAAAAAGAAGAAGAATAAGAGGACCATCTTGTTCAACACTGGATGCAGGTTTGGAAACGGGCTGCAGAATGAAGTTGACATGACCATCTCATCTGGAGGGAAAGATAGTCCACAACAAAGGAGGGCTCCTATCCCTATGGTCTCCGACAACGAGACGAACTATGATGAAGAACAGTATCCTCCTGCTGAGGATAAGTACAAACAGCTGGAAGACCGTTTGAGCGCTATGGAAATACAGAAGGTGCCCGGTCTGGACTTCGGAGATCTAGGTCTATCCTCTGGGGTGGTGATTCCCCATAAATTCAAGGCACCTACCTTTGCCAAGTATGACGGATTTTCCTGTCCGAAGCTGCACCTCCAGTCATATGTGAGGAAGATCCAGCCTTACACTGCTGGTAAGAACTTGTGGATCCATTTCTTTCAAGACAGTCTCTCAGGGACTCAACTTGAGTGGTTCTATCAGTTGGAAGGAGCCAGTATCTGCAGCTGGGAGGATTTGGCTACTGCATTCTACAGGAAGTATCAGTACAACTCCGACCTCGCTCCTACGCGTACCCAACTCCAGGGTATGTCAATAGGAACGGGTGAAGGATTTAAAGAGTATGCTCAGAAATGAAGAGACCTTGCCGGAAGGGTGCAACCACCTTTGGATGATCGTGAGCTTATGGACATGTTTCTGGGGACACTGTCTGGTCCATTCTTTAATCATCTATTTGGAAGCTCTTCAGCTGGGTTTACAGATCTTATTTTGACTGGTGAGAGGATTGAAGCTGGTATTAAGGCTGGGAAGATACAGAAGGGCGCCTCATCGAGTACCGAGAATAAACCGTTTAAGAAAGAGTCCAGTGCTGTCTACAGTTCGAGAAGACAGGATAGACCTGAACACCGCCAAGCTGTCAATGCGGTTGTTATTTCAAAACCTGCTGGTGCTCCTCAGCATCACAATCAACAAAAGGACGAGAGACCTCGAAGGCAATTCACTCGTCTCAGCATGACTTTGTCTCATATTCTGCCACAGTTGCTGAAGACCAATCTGGTAATTCTAAAAGAAGCTCCGAAGAATCCAAGTACCACATAACCAAAGTACAACCCTAATGCCCGCTGCGCTTTTCACTCTAATAGCCCGGGGCATAATACAGATGATTGTTGGGTTTTGAGGAACAAGGTGCAAGACCTAATTGATGCGAAGGAGATTGAGTTTGAGGCGCCCGAGAGGCCTAATGTTGTAACTGCTCCCATGCCCAAACATGGAGTAAATGCTGTAGAGGAAGACTTGTTTGTAGTTTCCGTGGATGATATTGCTACCCCTCTGATGACTGTCAAGAAGAACCTGTTGCTAGCCGGTTTATTTCTGGGTTGTGGCGAAGGTTGCCATATGTGTTTTGTTTTACCTACTGGTTGCCCATTTCTGAAGTCAAGTATCTAAAACCTGATGGATAATAAGGAGATCCTGTTTGAGAAGATTGTCGTCCCTTCCATTCCTACTGAAGAAGTTGCCATCATTACCATTTTCAACAATTCTTCCAAGGCTCCCTCGAGGAAGCCTGTTAGAATTACATCTACTCCAAAGATCACACCTGTGATTATCACTGTTCCGGGGCCCATCCCCTACACCTCTGAAAAAGCTGTCCCCTGGCACTATGGGGCTGATGTTTATGTTCTTGGTGTTAAGCAAGAGTTGGATGCTGATACCAGCGTCAGCAACATTACTAGACCTGCTAAAGTCACCCGCAACGGTAGACTTTTCTCACCTGATATTGCTCCACCAACTGTCCGAAGACCTGTTGTCATTACACCTACAATTGTACCTATCACGATTCCTGATCAAGTTCCTATCCTTACCCCTGTCGCCGAGTCATCTAACGCTCGGGGAAAAGGGATCACCACTGGTATGCCTGCCCAGACGGAGGCACCGAAGACTATTACTGTTGAAGCTTCTAAACAGGAGATGGAAGAGATTCTGAAGATTATTAAGAAGAGTGATTATAACATAGTTGAGCAGCTGGGGCAAACCCCATCCAAGATTTCTATGTTGTCACTGTTGTTGTGTTCATAGGCCCATGCCAAGGCTCTGATTACCTTCCTGAAGACTGCCCACGTGCCACAAGAGACATCAGCTGATTAGTTTGCCGATTGTGTGGCCAATTTAACTGCTGATAATGGTTTGGGTTTCTCCGACTCCGATTTGACTGTTAAAGGGAAGAACCACAATGAAGCCCTGCATGTCTCCATTGAATGCAGGGGCACTACTCTTGCACATGTATTGGTTGACACTGGTTCCTCATTGAACGTCTTGCCCAAAAAAACCCTAGACCGGTTGGATTACAAAGGGTTAGAGCTAAAGCCAAGTAACATCATTATCAGGGCCTTTGACGGGTCTAAAAGGATGGTGCATGGCGAGGTTGATATTCCAATTAAAGTTGGTTCTCAGGTCTTCAATTCTACGTTCTACGTAATGGACATTCGGCCACCCTATTCTTGTTTGCTGGGTCATCCATGGATCCAAAAAGTCGGGGCCGTAACCTCAACGCTTCACCAGAAGCTAAAGTACCCTGTCAGAGGGAAGATTGTGACAGTTCAATGGGAGGAGGAGTACATGGTCAGCCACCTCAACTCATTCAGATACGTAGAGATGGATGGGGAGTTCATTGAGACCCCATTTCAGCACTTTGAAGAGGTTCCTCAGACACTGGCATCAGCTGAGACTGTGGTTGAAGATTCTCCTATGAAGATGGCTTCCTTAAAGGATGCCTGGGCTGTTATTGAGAAGGGTGAGTGTGCAAATTGGGCCCGACTTCCTGATTTCACTCAGAAGACTAACAAGTTTGGTCTGGGTTTCACTGCAGAAGCTCAAAGGGCTGTTCGAAGTGCAAGGATTGGAAGACCTCCCGTGTTCATCAGCAACTCAGGAGTGAATGCCATTGAGGATGATGTGGAAGAGTCGGAATTTGATAGCTGGATCTATCCTACGACCAACGATGGACCAAGAAACTGGACAGCAAAGGACTTCATCCCTATTACTTTTGTTACCCAGTAATGAACTCTTTGTTTTGAATTTGTAACAGACAATGTTTTGAAACTTTATGGCCCGGTGTCTTACCCGGGGCACCATGGCTTCATTTGTGAGGGTTTTTGTGTGCCATTTTCATATCATTAATAAAAGCATTGGACGTCTTTTGCATTTCAAATTTTGCGCTCCTTGTTTTTCTTTATTATATATTACAAAACATCTATTTTACACACACTCACATATACAGGTCTCAATCCACTCTGGATCTCACTGGTAACGACTCTGCTACTACCAGTTATGACTTCGAAAATCCGATCAACTTAGCCGAAGACGAAGGCGAAGATTATTGCAAAGTGCCGGGTGGACTTGCAAGACTGCTACTCCAGGAAGAGAGGGCCATTCAGCCACACGAAGAGCCAATGGAAACAGTGAATTTGGGTACTGAGACAGACAAGAAGGAAGTCAAGATCGGTGTAAATCTGGAGCTTAGTGTGAAGCAGCGGTTGATTCAGATGCTGCATGACTATGTTGAGATATTTGCCTGGTCCTACGAAGATATGCCTGGGTTGGATACTGACATTGTGGTTCATCGCCTTCCTACCAAGGAAGACTGCCCTCCCGTAAAACAGAAGGTTCGCCGTATGCGCCCAGAGATGTCCGAGAAAATCAAGGCTGAAGTTATGAAACAGTTTAACGCCGGTTTTCTAGCAGTTACTTCTTACCCTCAGTGGGTCTCCAA
Source organism: Vicia faba (assembly GCA_948472305.1). Taxonomy (NCBI): domain Eukaryota; kingdom Viridiplantae; phylum Streptophyta; class Magnoliopsida; order Fabales; family Fabaceae; genus Vicia; species Vicia faba. The sequence goes on along the minus strand of OX451736.1, from coordinate 858,939,153 downwards.
TGTGGTTCCTGTGCCGAAGAAGGATGGTAAGGTTCGAATGTGTGTTGACTACAGGGATTTGAACAGGGCAAGCCCTAAGGATGACTTCCCTCTACCTCACATCGACGTTCTGGTAGACAATACTGCTTAGCACAAGGTATTCTCCTTCATGGACGGTTTCTCCGGTTATAATAAGATAAAGATGGCTCCCGAAGACATGGAGAAAACCACTTTTGTTACTCAGTGGGGTACCTTTTTCTACAAGGTCATGCCTTTTGGGTTGAAAAATGTTGGGGCAACGTCAGCTTGCCATGGTTGCTTTGTTTCATGATATGATCCATCATGAGATTGAAGTATACGTCGACGATATGATTGCGAGTTCCCAGACTGAGGAGGAACACCTTGACCATCTACAGAAGCTGTTTGACAGGTTGAAGTTGTACAAGCTGAGATTGAACCCGAACAAGTGCACCTTCGAGGTGAGGTCTGGTAAGCTACTGGGCTTCGTCGTGAGCGACAAAGGTATTCAAGTGGACCCTGCCAAAGTGAAAGCCATACAAGAGATGCCAGCTCCCAAGACAGAGAAGGAGGTCAGAGGCTTTCTAGGACGACTGAACTACATTTCTCGATTCATCTCGCACCTAACTGCTACTTGTGAGCCAATCTTCAAGCTGCTGAAGAAAGATCAAGTGGTACGTTGGAATGATGAATGTCAAGCCGCTTTCGAAAGAATAAAAGAGTATCTCCAAGAGCCACGCATTCTGATGCCACCAGTTGGAGGGAGACCCCTGATCTTATACTTGACAGTACTTGACAACTCAATGGGGTGTGTGCTGGGGAAGCATGACGAGTCTGGCCGAAAAGAGCATGCTATTTATTACCTTAGCAAAAAGTTTACCGACTGTGAGACCCGATACTCACTGCTTGAGAAAACTTGCTGCGCTTTGGCATGGGCTGCTCGTCGGCTGAGACAGTATATGCTGACTCACACTACTCTATTGATATCAAAGATGGATCCCATCAAGTATATCTTCGAAAAGCCTGCCCTGTCCGGAAGAATAGCAAGATGGCAGATGATCTTGACTGAGTATGACATCCAGTACACAACTCAAAAAGCAATTAAGGGAAGTGTATTGGCAGGCCATTTGGCACATCAGGCAGTGGATGATTACCAGTCTATGAACTTTGAATTCCCGGACGAGAATATCATGTTGATAACTGATTGTGAGACACCTGGACTGGATGAAGGACCTGAGGAAGGATCCCGATGGTCTATGTACTTTGATGGAGCTTCGAACGCTTTGGGTAATGGCATTGGCGCTGTGATCATATCTCCTAAAGGCTCTCATACTCCGTTTACCGCCCGACTATGTTTCAACTGCACCAACAACATGGCGGAGTATGAAGCGTGCATCATGGGTCTTCGAGCTGCAATTGACCTAATGATTAAGTTTCTAAGTGTCTTCGGAGATTCCGCTCTCGTGATCAGTCAGATCAAGGGCGAGGGGGATACGAAACACCCTAATCTTATTCCTTACAAGGAGTATGTATTGACGTTGCTTCCCCATTTCGAGGAGATAGCCTTTGAACACTTCCCAAGAGAGGAGAATCAGTTGGCGGACGCGCTAGCTACGATGTCTTCTATGTTCAAAGTCAATTGGGACAACGAGGCTCCCCGGATCATTATTGAAAAATTGGACGAACCTGCACATCGCTGTGATCTTGAGACTGAAGAGGTAACAAAAAAGCCCTGGTATCATGAGGTGAAAAGGTACCTTGAAGCTCAAGAATACCCCGAGGGTGCATCTGTTAATGACAAGAAGTTTCTGAGGAGGTTTGCAGCCAAGTTCTTCATCAGCAATGGCATTCTTTACAAACGTAACCATGATTCGACCTTACTATGTTGTGTGGATAAGATTGAAGCAGAAAGAATCATGACAGAGCTACATGAAGGTACTTTCGGAACTCATTCCAGTGGACATACCATGGCAAAGAAAATCCTTCGGGCAGGATATTACTGGTCCACAATGGAAGCTGACTGTTATCAGCATTCTCGGACATGTCACAAGTGCCAGGTCTATGCTGATAAGGTGCACATTCCTCCAGTTCCTCTAAATGTTCTGACAGCACCTTTTTCTTTTGCAATGTGGGGCATTGATATGATCGGCGAGATCATACCTACGGCATCCAACGGGCATCGTTTCATCCTGGTAGTGATTGATTACTTTACAAAGTGGGTTGAAGCAGCTTCCTTTGCTACCGTAACCAAGAATGTTGTGGCACGGTTCATTCGGCACAACCTGATCTGTCGATACGGTGTACCAGAGAGGACCATTACGGACAATGGTACTAATCTTAATAACAAAATGATCACTGAGCTCTGCGAGCAATTCAAGATACAACATCATAACTCTTCTCCCTATCGGCCGAAGATGAATGGGGCTGTCGAAGCGGCAAATAAGAACATTAAGAATATTGTGCAGAAGATGACAATGACATACAAAGACTGGCACGAGATGTTACCATTTTCTCTTCACGGGTACCGTGCCTCAGCACGGACGTCAACAGGGGAAACACCCTTTTCCTTGGTTTATGGCATGGAGGCAGTCTTGCCCATCAAAGTTCAGATACCCTCTCTCCGGATCATGAAGGATGCTAGTTTGGGCGAAGATGACTGGATTCATACCCGACTTGATCAACTGAATCTAATCGACGAAAAAAGACTTACTGCTGTTTGTCATGGTCAGACGTACCAAAAATGGATGATCAAGGCATTTAACAAGAAAGTCAGACGATAAGAGTATCAAGTTGGGGACCTGGTAATCAAGCGCATTATTCCACCTCAAGGTGATCCCAGGGGCAAGTGGACCCCTACTTACGAAGGGCCATTTATGGTTAAGAACATTTTCTCAGGAGGAGCGATGATTCTAACCACCATGATGGTGACGACCTTCCTCACCCCGTCAATGCAAACATAGTAAAAAGATACTACGCATAATTAAAGACCCGCTAGGTTGACTGGCCTAGGCAAAAATAAGGGCTTCCCGGCGAACCAAAAGGGTTCGGGAAAAAATAAGGGATGAAAATAAAAAATCTGTACACCCGGCGAGTCGAAAACCTGAAAAGGCGGCTTGGGAAAAAATGGGTATCCCGGTGGACTGAAAACCCGAAAGGGCGGTCCAGGCAAAAGTTAGGGATTAAAGCGTAACACTATGTCTCATTGGATCACCTCACATACGGACTTCGGTATCAACTATCAGGCTCGGACGACACCAATCAATCAGATTCATCTTCAACTAAGTAGCAAAGTGATGAGATGCTTGAAGATATAAAGGCAATAGCAGAGTTGGAACCCAGTGGGACTATTCACATAGCTGTTTTGTTTTCTTTTCACAAATTGTATAAATTCTATTTGTTCGGCGGAGTCCTCTTACTAGGACGTCAGCCTCTTGTACAAAAATGCCTATTTACAGGCCAAACTTCAAAATCAATACAAATTCATTTTCGGAAAAATTTCAAATTGTTTTTCCTTTATCTGTTTTGTTTTACAAAGAACGTCCAATGTTCATTTTTGATATATGCATTTGACATTAATTGCTGCTCATAAATATTTACACGCGAAACAGAAGGCAAATTATTGGTAATATCATAAACAGGGGCAATAAGAATTGCTCGAGCTGTCTAGTTGCTCTGTCCACCAAGGTACCAAGGGAGGTTCAGCTGAAGAATATGACCAAGATACCGTCACTCCCCACAGAGTAAAACAGTAATGGTAGCTCTCCCCACCGAGACTTGCAACTATGAACGAATCGGCAATGCTCTCCCCAAGCAGAGTTAATCTACCATCAGCCCTAAAAAGGCTTGGTATCCCCAAAATATCTTAATCTTCCCCAGCAGAGTATAAATATATTCCCCAGCAAGTATAAGAGCATCCCCGGCAGTCTTAATATTCCCCAATGGAATATAAGAATGTTTCCCGGAAGAATACAAGATATCCACAGTGGAGCCATTTCCCCAGCGCAGTTTTAAAAAGGCTTCCCCGCCAGAGTTGAATCATCTTACCCAGTAGATTCTGGAAGCTTATCCCCTGCAGAGCACAAGTAAATCTCCCCAGCCAAATTCAGAAGGTTATCCTCACAAGAGTCTAACTGGGTTATCCTCAGCAAGTTGCAACTGAAAGATCATCCCCAACAAAGTTCTTTCTTTCCCCCCAGTAGGACTTCTATCCTTAACAGATTCAATATCACCAGCAACGGTAATCCATCCCCAGTGGAGTTTATCGTTGAAATCCCCAACAGAGCTTATCAACAGAATCCCCAATGGGAGTTTATCGTTAAAATCTTCAGCAAAGCATCTCTCTCCCACAGAGTAATCCCCCTCCGAGTAATCTCCTCATCAGTTTATTCCCAAACGGAGTTCTTTTCTCCTACAGATTTACCATCCTCGTTCATCATCCCCAGCGGAAACGAAGAACTCAACTCTATTCTCCAGCAGCTCCGGGATTTATTTTCCCCAGCTAAAGCATCATATTCCCATACGTCATGATACATGCATATACGCATCGTATGAATACAATCTCATTTATTTTGAGAACATCATTGCCTGATCCATATCATGCATTGCATATGACTGACCTTTACCTTTCAGGAAAGATACAGTTAAAGTTCTCAGCTTAGTCGAAGACCTGACCAGTTCTTAAATCTCAATTGAATTATCCTCAGTTGAATTTCAGATAAGGTCCTCAATCTCGACAGTTTCCTCCGTCATAATGTGGACAAGTTCTATAACCTCAGCGGTATACTATGTTGAGCACGAGTCAGTTCCTAGATCTTGATGTTTTCCTCCGTCATAGTGTGGACAAGTTCTATAACCTCAGCGGTATACTACGTTGAGCACGAGACAGTTCCTAGATCTTGATGAAGATGTTTCCCTACGTCATAGTGTGGACGAGTACTATAACCTCAACGGTATACTCCATTGAGCACGAGTCAGTTCCTAGATCTTGATGTTTTCCTCCGTCATAGTGTGGACAAGTTCTATAACCTCAGCGGTATACTACGTTGAGCACGAGACAGTTCCTAGATCTTGATGAAGATGTTTCCCTACGTCATAGTGTGGACGAGTACTATAACCTCAATGGTATATTCCATTGAGCACGAGTCAGTTCCTAGATCTTGATGTTTCCCTATGTCATAGTGTGGACGAGTGCTATAACCTCAACGGTATACTACGTTGAGCACTAGTCAGTTCCTAGATCTTGATGCTTTCCTCCGTCATAGTGTGGATGAGTTCTCTAATTTCAAAAGTATACTACGTTGAAGACCAGAAAGTTCCTAGATCTTGATGAAGATGTTTCCCTACGTCATAGTGTGGACGAGTACTATAACCTCAACGGTATACTACGTTGAACACTAGTTAGTTCCTAGATCTTGATGTTTTCCTCCGTCATAGTGTGGACAAGTTCTCTAATTTCAATGGTATACTACATTGAAGACCAGACAGTTCCTAGATCTTGATGAAGATGTTTACCTACGTCATAGTGTGGACGAGTACTATAACCTCAACGGTATACTCCATTGAGCACGAGTCAGTTCCTAGATCTTGATTTTTTCCTCCGTCATAGTGTGGACAAGCGCTATAACCTCAACGGTATACTACGTTGAGCACGAGACAGTTCCTAGATCTTGATTAAGATGTTTCCCTCCAATTGAATTATGGACAGGTTCTTAAGACTCAGTCGAGGCATTCTCTCGGTTGAAGTACAAGCCAGATTCCTAAATCTCAACAAAGTTTAGACTTCTCCAGTGGAATCTTTTACAACCACAGGTATGCAAGTTCTCGCTAAGGAATCTCTTATGCGATCGACATTCCTGCAGAAGGCATCTGTAAGCCCATCCTCCTACCAACAATCTCCAAATGGCATCTGTAAGCCCATTCCTTACATCACAATGCTGATACTACACCATGCGAGTGCAAATTTCTGGGCACTCTAGTGTTCAATTATCTTCCACCTTCGAATCACGAAAGGCTCGAAAGCCAATATATATCCTCAGGTTTAAGAAAATTGAACAGGGGCAACTGTTGTACCCCAAAAGTTTCCCTCCCATATTTCTGAAGACATGTCAAGAATAATCTCCAAGTTGCTCAAGATTGGCTCAAGGGTTGGACAGTCAAATCACCTCCTAAGGCAGTCAACCTCAAAATTAGGGTTTTGTGTTGCATCAAGGTCCTTGCATCCAAATAACCTCAAGTTCTCCCCAATGTCCTAATATGTTCTCAAGTTCATCCATGTCAAATTTCAAGCCTTGCAGAGGATGTTTGGCAAGTCAATTGCTCAAGAGGTCCAAAAATCGACTGTGATAGGGCAAAAGTCAACTGTGACCTACAGACAGTCAAACCTCAAGATTTTTTGTCAACATTCTCATTTTAAAGGATAATTCATCATTTTATCAAGGGTTTATCATGATTCATCAAGGATTGCTCAAGATTCATCAAGATTCAAAAGTTGCTAAATTAGGGTTTTGTAGGAAAAGTCAACTCAACTTTGACCAAGCATAACTTTCTCATACTTTATGAGTAATGACCCATACAAATCTCATTTTGAAGAGGATGCAATTACCTACAATCCATATTCACACCCCAAGATCAAGAAATGCTCGCACAAAAAGTTAAAAATTTGGACATTATAGGTCATTTTTGAAAGTCAACAAAAACACCTTTTTTTCAAAAGAGCCCTTAGATTTCAGGCTGGCATGAAGTTTAGGTACTACCCTATTTCAGTTTCGTTGGTTAAGATCTGTCCTAGAAAATAGTAACCGGGTTCTAGAGGATCTCAATATCACTGACTACCCTCAATCGGTCATAACTCCAGCTTCGCAATCTTTTCTTGCGGCCAGAACCATCGCGAGAGTTTAGCCTCAATGAGTGTAGCATACTGCTACTGTTCTATGGCCAAGTTGGGTCAATTTAGGGTTCTAAGGTCGGTTGGTGCTTAATGACTCCTTAGAAGACCCATATTATCCTTGTTCCAACACAAGGGATATCGGTACAGACCAAGGTGTCACACCAATGTAGCTACTGCTTCACCCGTGTCGGTCTACACCGGACAGGTCCCTCACAGCTTATGCTACCTAAAGGGTATTCCCCAGATCCGGGTTAGGATCTATGAAACTCCGATGCAAGCCCACAAATATAAAAGCAATCAAGGCATACAATTGAAAACATAAGAGTGGTCTAATCCTAAGGTACACCTCACTTAAAAAGTTTCCCCAGCAGAGTCGCCAGTTCTGTGATCGGTGGAAATAGAACTAATTGTTTTAAAGCTGGATCGCGTATGTCGCAGAAGCAAGAGTCACCACCGTCTTTTATTTTCTCCAACAAGGAAAGGACAAAAGCACAACAAAATTCCTTTTCGAGATATTTCTCGGTTCGGGAGGTAGATTTATAGAAAGGGAAGGTGTTAGCACCCTTTCTATCCGTGGTTATCCACGGGCTCTTAGGTACTTGCTCTTATGTTTTCATAATTTGTTTGCTTTTCAAATGTGCGTGGGTTTTGAAAAAGTTTCATTGAAAAGTTTCTAAGTAACTCTTGTATCCGTCCTCAAGAGTGTATGAAAAATTTGTTTTGAAAGCTTTTGAAAGTGTCAGTGTGAAAAGATTTTTTTTTATTTGTTTTTGAAGAGAGCAAGTACCCATGAGTCATCTACCTACCCTAAGGAATTAGGCTGTGTAAAAGTCCTTAAGGTAGTGCCATCCCACCATTGAGAGGTAGGTAGCACCACCATTGGAGGTGTTCGGGTCAATTCGATTTTAGGGACAGTGTGATCACCGAAGCAATAGTAGGACACCTTAGAAGTAACCCTAATGTCCTAGATCCTTTTTAATCCGAGGCAACTGTTTCGAGGCAACCGAATCTTTAGACATAAGGGCGACCTCTAAAACACCCTATACTTGACGACCACGTTTCGAAGGCAACGAGTGAGGCGTACCCTAGAAGTGGCATGTGCATTGTGTGTTGTTTTCATGTTAAGTTTATCTTGGATCAAGCAATTGTGAGCTACGGATTGGTTTTAGTTATCATACATTCTTTCATGCAATTAACAATTAGGAGTGCGGAAAATTAAATACAGAAAGATAAAAGCTACGCTATTACAAGGCGCGGGTCTATACATCGCCAAAATACAAAGACCCGTTTTTGATAAAGATGCGGAAAATAAAAAAGGGCAATAAACCTAATTACTATTACATCTCGGAAACAGTTACATAATAATCAAAAGAAATAAGAATAACGTGCGCGAAAGAATTAAATTGGACGTTTTTTAGGGTTTTGACCCTTTTGAGAAAATTAAATTAAATTAAAACCTAATTAATTATTTAATCAAAGAAAAGAAAGTGTTTTTTATGTATTTTGTATTTATTATGGAAATAAAGAAATTAAAATCAAAAGAAAACACTAGTTCTAAGTTTATTTTAATTATTAAGAAACTGTTAAAGTTAACCTAATTTAAGCTAATTAATTAATTTACATGTAGATGTACAAAAATAATAATAATTAATAATGATAATAAGAAAATTAAAAAGTCAAAACCTAATTCTAGGCAATTTTTATTTATTAAGAAAAAGGATTAAAATTTAAACCTAAATTAAACTAAGTTAGTTATTAGTTATTTATTTACAAAAATAGGTTAATGGTGAAATAAATAAATAATTAAATATATATTTACAATTTTGATTTCTGATTTTATTATGGAAAAAAAATTAATTTAGTGAATTAATAATAATTAAAACAAATTAAAAGAATTAGAAAAGAAAAGAAAATAAAATTATGCAAACCAAAGAGGGTGGATGGCCCATATGGAGGTCTTTTGAAGTAATTCTGGCCCAATAAACAAAGCCACGTTGACTTTTCTGGCATCACGTGCACGCTTGTTGACTAGACCACACCATGGACGTCACCTTCTGGCCACTGGATTGGGCATCATGGCCACTTGGCAAGCTTATGCTGAGCGTGTATGATGGACCACTGGATGATTGCTGCATTGGAACGTTTGAGAAAAAATATTATGAATTATATGGGGGACCTGGGAATCGAACCCAGGTCCCAGCACTTACCAGCCACGTTCCCAACCAACTGAGCTATCCAACGCGTTTGTAAACATAATGAACAAAGAATATTATATAAAAAAACAAAGCGTAATGGTATAAAACAAAGTAAAGCGCGCCAGATTTGAATCTTCCAACCATGCATTGCCACGCATGTCATCTTCTTCGTTTCCTGAAACAAAAAGCAAGCAAATAGCGGGGGTTTTAAACCCCCACAAACTGAAAGCGCCAAAAATAGTGATTAAGCACACAGGTTATATAAATTGAGCGCGATAGTCTGGTTGAATTCGCCTGGCCTTGAAGAATTCAACCATGGTCATGACATGGTCCAATTTTTCCTCATGAGTGAAGCCCTAATTTGCTAGCTTCGGAACCCTAGATTTCACCCATGGTGGATTTTGATTCAGAGCGCATTAGTTCAATTAAACTGTCTCATTAGCTTCAGAAGGTCCCTAACAACACAAACCAATCAAAAAAATGGATTAAAAGCACATGAAACATGATATGCAGATTTGAAAAATAAGGCAAACCGCGTGGCTTATTGTCTTTGATTCTTTGCGTGTTTGGACTGGTTCTTGATGCCAATAGACTCCTAGAGACTCAAGCAAGGTGTTTGAATCCTTTTTAGGCCTTGAAATACGCTGCAAATAGGAAATCAGTTTCACACCTTTCTTGAGTTTTTTGCAATTTGGTTCTATGGTTTCAGCAGCAATCGTGCGTGTCTAGCTTTAGGGTTAGCTCTTGCATTTGTATTGGAACAAAATTAGGTTAAAACCTTGGCCCCAAAGTCCATGAATTAATGTTTTCAATCCTTGATTTTCAATCATATAATTTCCAATCTTTTTTCAATGAAAACCTTGCCAATTTGGGAGATCTTGTCCCCTTGAGTGATACACGAGATCTTCAGCATATATGGAGTGTATTTGCTTCAACAAAAGATTTGACAACCATGTTTAGATATTTTCCTACAATTAAAACCAATTAAATGAATTATTATTAATATAAATTCAATTAATTAATTAAAAATAAGAAAATAAATTATTTTAAGCTCAATGGGTCGTGCATAGGCCTTGGGTAATGATTCAAGAAGGAATTTGAGGCCCATTAGCAAAAATGAAGTGTTTTAGGCAAAGTTGACTTTTGAAAGTTCCCAAAAATTTCCCAACTTCTCCGATGCATATCTTTCTCAATTTTGAAGCTATGAACATGTTCTTGGACATTTTGGAAAGGTATTGAAGCCCTCTAACCAATGCATTTGGTCCCATGTCATTTTGATTTTCCAATCTCAAGTTATGGTCTTTGACTTAAAGTGTCTTTTTGTTGACTTTTGAAAATGACCTATAATGTTGAAATTGATAACTTTTTGTGAGAGCATTTCTTGGACTTGGAGTGTGAAGATGAGTTGTAGGAAATGTCATCCCATTCAAAATGAGCATTGTATGTGATTTTAATGATGAACCATGAAAAAGTTATGCCTTGGTCAAGTTACAGTTGACTTTTCAACTGTCCAAAAATAGAAACTTTTGCATCTTGAGACTTTTTGAGCCATGCTTGAGGAATCATGATCAAGAATTGATCAAATGATGATTGTGGCTTCAAAATAAGATGTTGATAAAAAATTTTGACTTTTGACTGCCAAATGACCATTTTACCCCTACAGTTGACTGTGAAGCATTTAGGGTTTTTGACTGTGCAACTTGATGCTGTGAGTCTTGAAACTTGACATATGGATGCTTGGCAATGTATATAAGCATATGGGACTTGATTGGACCCTTGTAAACCTCAACTTCCTTGCAAGAACCAAAACCCTAGTTTTGACTGTGTTAGGAGGGTGTTTGAACTGTGCAATCCTTAATCCATTTGAAGCTTGATCTTGCCAAATCTTGAAGAATATGGGAGGGCAAATTTTGGGGTACAACAGTTGCCCCTGTTCAATCTTCTTAGACCTGAGGATGTAGATTGGCTTGCGTGCCTTTCGTAATCCGAAGGTGGAAGATGATTGAACACTAGAGTGCCTAGAAATTTGCGCTCACATAGTAAAGTATCAGCAGCGTGATGGCGGGAATGGGCTTACAGATGCCATTTGGAGAGACGATGGATAGGGGGATGGGCTTATAGGTGCCATCTAGAGGTGTTGATCGCGTAAGAGATTCCTTAGCGAGAACTTGCGTACCTGAAAAAGAAAGATACTTACCTGGCCTGTTATTGGGATTGATCTTCAAATTCTTTATGTAGATATGCCCTGGCTGGATGCAGGTATCGAATCTACAAAACTATCGCTCACAGACGTGTCCTGGCTAGATACAGGAATCGAATCTGGAACTTCAAAAGGTTGCTTACAGACGTGCCCTGGCCGGATACAGGTATCAAATCTAAAACAAACACTCACAGATATGCCCTGGCCGGATACAGGAATCGAATCTAGAATTAGTCGTCAATAGAAATGCCCTGGCTTGATACAGGAATCGAGTCTTCAAACTCTTCAGACGTGCCCTGGCTTGATACAGGAATCGAATCTGGAATTAGTCGTCAACAAACATGCCCTGGCTTGATACAGGAATCGAGTCTTCAAACTCTTCAGACGTGCCCTAGCTTGATACGGGAATCGAATCTGGAATTAGTCGTCAACAGACATGCCCTGGCTTGATACAAGAATCGAATCTTCAAACTCTTCAGACGTGCCCTGGCTTGATACAGGAATCGAATCTAGAATTAGTCGTCAACAGACATGCCCTGGCTTGATACAGGAATCGAGTCTTCAAACTCTTCAGATGTGCGCTGGCTTGATACAGGAATCGAATCTGGAAATAGTCATCAACAGACATGCCCTGGCTTGATACAGGAATCGAGTCTTCAAACTCTTCAAACGTGCCCTGGCTTGATACAGGAATCGAATCTGGAATTAGTCGTCAACAGACATGCCCTGGCTTGATACAGGAATCGAGTCTTCAAACTCTTCAGACGTGCCCTGGCTTGATACAGGAATCGAATCTGGAACTAGTCATCAACAGACATGCCCTGGCTTGATACAGGAATCGAGTCTTCAAACTCTTCAGACGTGCCCTAGCTTGATACAGGAATCGAATCTGGAATTAGTCATCAACAGACATGCCCTGGCTTGATACAGGAATCGAGTCTTCAATTAATTGCTCACAGATATGCCCTGGCCAGGTACAGGTATCGAATCCGGAATTGAGATAGTAATCATCTTTGTATTGACCTTTCCTGAAAAAGGAAAAACATTTGTTATATGCAATGTCATGATGCATGAAATGCGTGGTGTCATGATGCTTATAATAAATGGGATTGCATAATGTGACGTGTATATGTATGTTTTATGTATGAAAATGTGATGTTTGCGAATGTATTTTTGTCTAGGAAAATAAATCCTTGACGAATGCCGGGAAATTAACTCCTGGGTTGATACTGAAGAGAGAGTTCTTCGCCTCCGCTGGGGATGACGATTGCAAGAATAAACCAGTAGGAGAAGATGACTCCGTTGGGGAATAAACTTGGTGGTGAGATTACTCTACGGGGGAAATTACTCTGTGGGAGGAGAGGTACTTCGTTGATATTTTAACGATAACTCCGCTGGGGATTCCGTTGATAAGCTCTGTTGAGGGAATTTGATGAACTCCACTGGGGATAGGAAGAACTTTGCCGAGGACGGTCTTTCCGTTGTAATTTGCTGAGGATAACCCAGTTATAGGCTCTGGTGGGGAATAACCTTTGAATATGGTCGGGGAGAGATGCACGTACTCTGCAGGTGATAAGCTTCCAGACCCTACTGGGGATAAGCTTCCAGAATCTACTGGGGAGGATGATTCAACTCTCCTGGGGAAACTTTTGAGACTGCACTGGGGAAGTGGCTCCACTGGGGTGTCTGGTATTCTACCGGGGAACAATTTTATATTAAGACTGCCAGGGATGCTTGTTGAGGAATATCTGTATACTCTGCTGGAGAATATTGAGATCTTCTGGGGATACCCAACTTCCTTAGGGCTGACAGTAGCCTAACTCTGCTTGGGGAGAGTGCTGCTGCCTTGCTAGGGATATTGTGCCTTTTCGGGGCTGATGGGAGACCAACTCTGCTTCGGGAGAGTATCGCTGAATCTTGTCTTACTCTGCGGAGAGTGAAGGTGTCTTGGTCATGTTCTTCAGCTGAACTTACCTTGGTACCTTGGTGGACAGAGCAACTAGATCGCCTAGACAATTCTTGTTGCCCCAGCTTCTGCGGGAGAAGAAGGCATGTGAGATGCTTGATAACTGCTGATTGACAAATCTCTTCTGGTAGGCAAGTGACGAGATGACGAGACATAGTCGTACGCTTTGATCCCTAACTTTTGTCTGGACCGCCCTTTCGGGTTTTCAGTCCATCGGGATACCCTTTTTTGCCCAAGCTGCCTTTTCAGGTTTTCGACTTTCCGGGTGTACAGATTTTTTCATTTTCATCCCTTATTTTGCCCGAACCCTTTTGGTTCGACGGGAAGCCCTTATTTTTGCCTAGGTGTGTCAACCTAGCGGGTCTTTAATTATGCGTAGTATTTTTTGACTATGTCCATGCTCTCAGGATGTAGGGAGTTGTCACGGTCAGTAGTGTTGTATCACCGTACCACTAGAAGATGTCTGGTCATGTAAGCTTCGTTGCTGGAATCCATGTCCAATGCCCCAAGTGACTCAGGCGGAGATTTGCCCCTGGGTGTTAGGCACCTTGAGAGATTCCCTGAATCTTGACTGGACTGCCCCAGATGATGGATAATGATCACGTCTGCCCCTTGGTTGGAAGTGTCTGTTCCACTGGAGGTGACTCTTTTTGTTGAGAAGACTTTTATTCACTAGATATTCGTCGTGCGAATTTCTCTGCTGTTGAACAAGTAGTCATATGCAAACAATGTTATTTTAAGAATGCAAATCTTATGTCTGTCTTGAAGTTTTTGAAAATGCCTTTTTCAATAAAACAAGTGAATTTTGTAAAATGTGATGTTAACTCAGTATTTTACAGCAAGCCTTAAGGAGTCAGGATACCTTTGGTAACAGTATGCTTTCGAACTAACCCACGCTTCAGCTAGGACTTTTAAGGGTTATAATGTGGCCTGGTTCACGGTTTAAGAAACAAAGGATAAAGGCTCAAATTTTATTTGTACCCACCCGTTCTTCGTGATGTTCTTCGATCCTAAACTCAGCTAATCGTGCATTAGATCTTGTTTGAGTCTTTGCTCTGATATACCAGTGATGGTTTGGATACTGACAGTTTATTTTGAACAAGCAGTCATTTTTTTCTGTTGAGGGTTTGTAGGACCTCTTTTTTTTTTTATTATCCCTGTCTTTTTGCCTGACCTGTTTCTTTTGTGATTACAGTCAGCGGGATGCCCCAGTTTTGTAAGTCTCCTTCATAGGTTTTGACTTATTGGGCTTTTATTTTGATAGATAATGACTGCCTGTCCTTATGATTATAGGGAACCATCACTGTCTTCTGTTTTTGGAAGGACTCCTTTGATATCATTCATCGTGCACCTGGATCAATTGAGAGAACTACCCTGCCCCTGGTTATGATTAAGGGTTTTAATTTTTTGAAAAGAAAAACTCCAACTTCTTTGGCTCAAAGGGGTTGACGAGGGATTATCTTCCTTATAACTCCACTGTTTAGGATTTGAAACAATGCTTGTACCTCATCAGCGGGGTCTGTTCAAAAACATACTGTAGATTGTGGTATCGTTTTCGTCATCCTCCCTCAAAAGGCTTAGAATTGTTTTTTCGAGAGTTGATCATCACAAAAAATGAAAGCAATTTGAATATAGTGAATACGAATGGATTGATTCAAAATAGACATATGCGATGCATTAATGAAATAAGAAAGTTTTCCATGACAATAATTGTTTGAATAACAAAGAGATTACAACTTGAAAATTCTAATAAACAAAAAGTCTTCTCGTCTCAGGATTTGTCACTTCAGCTGGTGAACCTTGGAGGGATGGTAGAAGAACTCAGCCTGACCATCTTGGGTGAATTCCAATGCTCCTTCATCAATCAGGTCTTGGATCTTGTTCTTCAGAGACCAACAATCGTCGGTGTCATGTCCTAGACTGGCAGAGTGGTAGGCACACCTTTTATTGGGATGATAGGTAGGAGCTGAGATGTTGGGATTCCGGGGAGGAGCCCTTAATGTGATCAGATTCAATCTCAACAGGCGTTGTAAAGCTTGAAACAGCGACATGTTGAGCTGGGTGAATTGCCTCCTAGGCTTGTTTGGCTTACTCTGATCAACCCGTTGTTCTTGGCAAGGTTGTTGTTGGACCTGTGAAGTGGTAGCGACTTGGAGAGGTCCATTCTTCACCATATCAGCCCCGTGTCTTCTTGGAAGCTGATCAATGACCTGGTCCCTGACTTTGACTATTTGCTTCATGTTGTATCTGTCTTGATGAAGCTGACTGATCATGGTCCTCAACTCTTCTTGCTCCCGAGCTAAACCTTGGATAAGAGCCATTTGCCCCAGCATCTGGGTTCTCATTGCATCTACCTCAGCTTGCAGATGTTTCAGCCATTCGTCCTTATCATCTTCAGGACTTTTCATGACCAAATTCCCCATGAGAAGTGTCCTCAACTCTTCCTGCCCCTTGGATAGGTTTAGGAAGATTTCCCTGAACTGAGTCTCTTTAGTACAAAGCTCCTGATTGTCTTGTTGGGAAGCCATTGCTGAAATAAACAGCGAGAACATGAGAGACCTATACTGGAAGACCTGTTATGAAATGACATGTATGTATGCAATGTTTTCAAGGATCTCGCGGGGTAAACAAAGAAACTTGTTAGAATTTGAATCTGGTTGCTTGATTGAAGGAACTTCATGTTGTTAAGAGTCCTTCTTCAAGAGTCAAGGCTCACCATATCGAGTGGGTCATATCCCCTGACTCAAGTTATCATGTTTGGATTTCTGGATAACCTCGGCTAGAGGAAAATAAATCCCCTTTGCCCCTTGCTAGATATTTGGATTCATCCTGACCTGCATCATAGACCCTTGAAATCCTTGAAATGGATTAGTCCTCATGCAGGATGTATGCAATGGTATGATGGTATGATGTTATGCTATGCGTGGAGTGATGTAAGTAAACCCTGTTATAAGCCCAAATTAAGGACTGTAAACAAAACCTGCAAGGAACTCATATTGTCAGACAACACGAATGTGCAAGTAGTCCAGGTATGAAAGCACACAAGTCACGCAAAAGAGCCCTTAGATTTCAGGCTGGCATGAAGTTTAGGTACTACCCTCTTTCAGTTTCGTTGGTTAAGACCTGTCCTAGAAAATAGTAACCGGGTTCTAGAGGATCTCAATATCACTGACTACCCTCAATCGGTCATAACTCCAGCTTCGCAATCTTTTCTTGCGGCCAGAACCATCGCGAGAGTTTAGCCTCAATGAGTGTAGCATACTGCTACTGTTCTATGGCCAAGTTGGGTCAATTTAGGGTTCTAAGGTCGGTTTGTGCTTAATGACTCCTCAGAAGACCCATATTCTCCTCGTTCCAACACAAGGGATATCGGTACAGACCAAGGTGTCACACCAACGTAGCTACTGCTTCACCCGTGTCGGTCTACACTGGACAGGTCCCTCACAGCTTATGCTACCTAAAGGGTATTCCCCAGATCCAGGTTAAGATCTATGAAACTCTGATTCAAGCCCACAAATATAAAAGCAATCAAGGCATACAATTGAAAACATAAGAGTGGTCTAATCCTAAGGTAAACCTCACTTAAAAAGTTTCCCCAACAGAGTCGCCTGTTCTGTGATCGGTGGAAATAAAACTAACTGTTTTAAAGCTGGATCGCGTATGTCGCAGAAGCAAGAGTCGCCACCGTCTTTTATTTTCTCCAACAAGGAAAGGACAAAAGCACAGCAAAATTCCTTTTCGAGACGTTTCTCGGTTCGGGAGGTAGATTTATAGAAAGGGAAGGTGTTAGCACCCTTTCTATCCGTGGTTATCCACGGGCTCTTAGGTACTTGCTCTTATGTTTTCAAAATTTGTTTGCTTTTCAAATGTGCGTGGGTTTTGAAAAAGTTTCATTGAAAAGTTTCTAAGTAACTCTTGTATCCGTCCTCAAGAGTGTATGAAAAATTTGTTTTGAAAGCTTTTGAAAGTGTCAGTGTGAAAAGATTTTTTTTATTTGTTTTTGAAGAGAGCAAGTACCCATGAGTCATCTACCTACCCTAAGGAATTAGGCTGTGTAAAAGTCCTTAAGGTAGTGCCATCCCACCATTGAGAGGTAGGTAGAACCACTGTTGGAGGTGTTCGGGTCAATTCGATTTTAGGGACAGTGTGATCACTGAAGCAATAGTAGGACACCTTAGAAGTAACCCTAATGTCCTAGATCCTTTTTAATCCGAGGAAACTGTTTCGAGGCAACCAGATATTTAGACATAAGGGCGACCGCTAAAACACCCTATACTTGACGACCACGTTTCGAAGGCAACGAGTGAGGCGTACCCTAGAAGTGGCATGTGCATTGTGTGTTGTTTTCATGTTAAGTTTATCTTGGATCAGGCAATTGTGAGCTACAAATTGGTTTTAGTTATCATACATTCTTTCATGCAATTAACAGTTAGGAGTGCGGAAAATTAAATACATAAAGATAAAAGCTACGCTATTACAAGGCGCGGGTCTATACATCGCCAAAATACAAAGACCCATTTTTTATAAAGATGCGGAAAATAAAAAAGGGCAATAAACCTAATTACTATTACATCTCAGAAACAGTTACATAATAATCAAAAGAAATAAGAATAACGTGCGCGAAAGAATTAAATTGGACGTATTTTAGGGTTTTGACCCTTTTGAGAAAATTAAATTAAATTAAAACCTAATTAATTATTTAATCAAAGAAAAGAAAGTGTTTTTTATGTTTTTTGTATTTATTATGGAAATAAAGAAATTAAAATCAAAAGAAAACCCTAGTTCTAAGTTTATTTTAATTATTAAGAAAATGTTAAAGTTAACCTAATTTAAGCTAATTAATTAATTTACATGTAGATGTACAAAAATAATAATAATTAATAATGATAATAAGAAAATTAAAAAGTCAAAACCTAATTCTAGGCAATTTTTATTTATTAAGAAAAAGGATTAAAATTTAAACCAAAATTAAACTAAGTTAGTTATTGGTTATTTATTTACAAAAATAGGTTAATGGTGAAATAAATAAATAATTAAATATATATTTACAATTTTGATTTCTGATTTTATTATGGAAAAAAAAATAATTTAGTGAATTAATAATAATTAAAACAAATTAAAAGAATTAGAAAATAAAAGAAAATAAAATTATGCAAACCAAAGGGGGTGGATGGCCCATATGGAGGTCTTTTGAAGTAATTCTGGCCCAATAAACAAAGCCACGTTGACTTTTCTAGCATCACGTGCACGCTTGTTGACTGGACCACACCATGGACGTCACCTTCTGGCCACTGGATTGGGCATCATGGCCACTTGGAAAGCTTATGCTGAGCGTGTATGATGGACCACTGGATGATTGCTGCATTAGAACGTTTGAGAAAAAATATTATGAATTATATGGGGGACCTGGGAATCGAACCCAGGTCCTAACACTTACCAGCCACGTTCCCAACCAACTGAGCTATCCAACGCGTTTGTAAACATAATGAACAAAGAATATTATATAAAAAAACAAAGCGTAATGGTATAAAACAAAGTAAAGCGCGCCAGATTTGAATCTTCCAACCATGCATTGCCACGCATGTCATCTTCTTCGTTTCCTGAAACAAAAAGCAAGCAAATAGCGGGGGTTTTAAACCCCCATAAACTGAAAGCGCCAAAAATAGCGATTAAGCACACAGGTTATATAAATTGAGCGCGATAGTCTGGTTGAATTTGTCTGGCCTTGACGAATTCAACCATGGTCATGACATGGTCCAATTTTTCCTCATGAGTGAAACCCTAATTTGCTAGCTTCAGAACCCTAGATTTCACCCATGGTGGATTTTGATTCAGAGCGCGTTAGTTCAATTAAACTGTCTCATTAGCTTCAGAAGGTCCCTAACAACACAAACCAATCAAAAAAATGGATTAAAAGCAAATGAAACATGATATGCAGATTTGAAAAATAAGGCAAACCGCGTGGCTTATTGTCTTTGATTCTTTGCGTGTTTGGACTGGTTCTTGATGCCAATAGACTCCTGGAGACTCAAGCAAGGTGTTTGAATCCTTTTTAGGCTTTGAAATGCGCTGCAAATAGGAAATCAGTTTCACACTTTTCTTGAGTTTTTTGCAATTTGGTTCTATGGTTTCAGCAACAATCGTGCGTGTCTAGCTTTAGGGTTAGCTCTTGCATTTGTATTGGAACAGAATTAGGTTAAAACCTTGGCCCAAAAGTCCATGAATTAATGTTTTCAATCCTTGATTTTCAATCATATAATTTCCAATCTTTTTTCAATGAAAACCTTGCCAATTTGGGAGATCTTGTCCCCTTGAGTGATACACGAGATCTTCAGCATATATGGAGTGTATTTGCTTCATAAAAAGATTTGACAACCATGTTTAGATATTTTCCTACAATTAAAACCAATTAAATGAATTGTTATTAATATAAATTCTATTAATTAATTAAAAATAAGAAAATAAATTATTTTAAGCTCAATGGGTCGTGCATAGGCCTTGGGTAATGATTCAAGAAGGAATTTGAGGCCCATTAGCAAAAATGAAGTGTTTTAGGCAAAGTTGACTTTTGAAAGTTCCCAAAAATTTCCCAACCTCTCCGATGCATATCTTGCTCAATTTTGAAGCTATGAACATGTTCTTGGACATTTTGGAAAGGTCTTGAAGCCCTCTAACCAATGCCTTTGGTTCCATGTCATTTTGATTTACCAATATCAAGTTATGGTCTTTGACTTAAAGTGTCTTTTTGTTGACTTTTGAAAATGACCTATAATGTTGAAATTGATAACTTTTTGTGAGAGCATTTCTTGGATTTGGAGTGTGAAGATGAGTTGTAGGAAATGTCATCCCCTTCAAAATGAGCATTGGATGGGATTTTACTGATGAACCATGAAAAAGTTATGCCTTGGTCAAGTTACAGTTGACTTTTCAGCTGTCCAAAAATAGAAACTTTTGCATCTTGAGACTTTTTGAGCCATGCTTGAGGAATCATGATCAAGAATTGATCAAATGATGATTGTGGCTTCAAAATAAGATGTTGATAAAAAAATTTGACTTTTGACTGCCAAATGACCATTTTACCCCTACAGTTGACTGTGAAGCATTTAGGGTTTTTGACTGTGCAACTTGATGCTGTGAGTCTTGAAACTTGACATATGGATGCTTGGCAATGTATATAAGCATATGGGACTTGATTGGACCCTTGAAAACCTCAACTTCCTTGCAAGAACCAAAACCCTAGTTTTGACTGTGTTAGGAGGGTGTTTGAACTGTGCAATCCTTAATCCATTTGAAGCTTGATCTTGCCAAATCTTGAAGAATATGGGAGGGAAAATTTTGGGGTACAACACTAACCAATTAACCTTTTTCATAAAAAATGAGAAATAACAAAAAAATAATATTTTTATTAATTCCATTGATTTCATTATTTATTTTTCTAAATAAAAATTAATTAATTTATTTAGTTTAAATAGGTTTAACATTAATATCTTTTGCAATAAATTAAAATCAAATTAGAATATTATGTTTTTAATATTTTTAACCATTCTTATTTTATTTCCTTAATTAAAATAAAAACCCAAAAATCTTTTCATTTAATTAATTAATTCAATTATTAATTTAGACTAATTTTTAATTCAAAAGATAACAAAAAAATATGCTTTATTTAAATAAAAAGGGTCAAAACCTTAAGACACTCCGATTTAATTTTCTCGCGCGGGTATTTATTTTTTATCCATATTTCAATATTGTAACTGCTTCGAGAATGTAATAGTTTTGAACTTAGGACTTTATTTATTTATTTATCGCTTTTATTTACTTTTCGCAATTTAATTTTAAAAGGGTTTGTCTTTGGCGATGTAAATACCCGACGCTTTGTAATAGCTTAGATTAATTTCCCGCAATTTAATTTCTGCTCAATATTAACTGTTAGATGTTTGATAAATAGGCAATGCATGATAAGATTAACCTTTAACCTAAAAACAGCAGTAGCTCACCATTAACATGTACGAAGATAAATAACTGAAAAACAATACACTCGCACATGTGCACTCTTAGGGTACACCTCACTTGGTTTCCTCGAACGTGGTCATTGAGTATAGGAAGTTTTAGAGGTCGCCCTCTTGTCCAAAGATCGTAAGTTGCCTCGAAAGGTTGCCTCGGATAAAATGATCTAAGACATTAGAGTTACCACTAAGGCGTCCTAACATTGCTTTAGTGACCACACGTCCCTTAATTGAATTGACCCTTAAACTCCAACAACGGTTCTACCTACTCCTTAATAGTGGGATAGCATTGTCTAAAGGACACTTGTATAGTTTAATTCCTTTTTGAGTAGGTAGATGGTTCTTAAGCACTTGCTCCTTTTAAAACAAAACAAAACTTTTCGCACTTACACTCTCTTCAAAACAAAAACTATTTTCAAACCCACAAACACAAAGAAAAGCAAACTTTTGAAAACACTTTGAGCAAGTACCTAAGAGCCCGTGGATAACCACAGATAGAAAGGGTGCTAACACCTTCCCTTTCTATAATCTACCTCCCGAACCCGAGAAATATCTCAAAAAGGAATTTTTCTGTGCTTTTGTCCATTCCTTGTTGGATAAAATAAAAGACGTGGCGACTCTTGCTTAACGCGACATTTTGCGAAACGCAAACGCGAACCAGCATATCCAAAACAGTCAGTTCTCATTCCCACCGGTCACAATTCCTGCTTGGGGAAAAGAGCTTTGGAGCCTCGGTTGCCTGTTGCTCTACTGGGGTCGAAGTTGAACTGATATCTGGTCGGGTCCAGGTTTCACAGTAACTTGCTGGGGATTGTAGAGTAGTCTACTGGGGAAAGGGAGTTGTGGTCCTTTGATTTGTATTAGTTGGAAAGGAAAACTCAAACTAGGGAATCTGTAGTTTGTTGGGGAAATAAACCTTGTTGCCAGTCTACTAGAGAGGTGACGACTTTTTTGGGGAAAGTCCTCGAGGACTCTTGAGGTTGTCTCAGCTGGAGAAAGGTTTTCAGAGATTAAACTCTTGCTGGTGAATCATCCTATGAGAAGGATTTTGGGGAGATTTGTCACTGCCCCTAGTAGCGAGTGTTTGTGGCACTGCCTGGAAATGTTTGACTGTACGTAACCCTTTGTCGGGTTTGACGTTCAATGCCCCAAGTGATGGGGATGGAGCCCTGCCCCTGGTTACTCTGCAATTCTTGAGAGATTTCTTGGAATCTTTCCTGGACTGCCCCAAGTGTGTTGGATAGTGACATGTCATGTCCCGCTGTTGATAGGAGATTTGTCAATGGGAGTGTCATCCTACTTGAATTGATTTTGTTCACTGAGAGAGCTTTCGTTCATCGGATATTCGTTGTGTGAATTTCTCCGCTGTCAAACAAATAGCCATATGCAAACAGTGATATTCAAGTAATGCAAAGTTTATGTTTGTCTTGAAGTTTTGAAAATGCATTTTAGCGAGTAAATAAATTTTGTTAAGAAAATTCAAACTCAGGATTTCGAGCACAACCTTACAGCAGTCAGGATACCTTTTGTAACGGTATGCTTTTGAACTAACCCATACTTCAATTAGGACTTTTGAAGTGTTGTAACGTGGATTGGTTCATGGTTTAAGAAACAAAGGATAAAGGCTCAAAGTGTATTTGTAACCACCCGCTCTTCGTGATGTTCTCCAGTCCTAAGCTCAGTTAATTGTGTGTTTGAATTCCAATTGAGTCTGGAATGACATTTTGGTGATGGTTCAGACAAGTTTAGTTTATTGGAAGGCAGTCATTTTTGCAACATTTTTTTCCATTGTGTTGAGGATTTGTAGTGACCTCTTTCTTTTGATTCGTTATCCCTGATTTTTGCCTGACTGTTCTTGTCTTGAGATTACAGTCAGCGGGATGCCCCAATTTTCTTAAGTCTCTGTTGTACCCCAAAATTTGCCCTCCCATATTCCTCAAGACTTTTCAAAGATTGCACAGTCCAACATCCTCCTAAGCCAGTCAAAATTAGGGTTTTGGTTCTTGTAAGGAAGTTGAGGTTTTCAAGGGCTCAATCAATTCCCATAGGCCTATATACATTGTCAAGCATCCATATGTAAAGTATCAAGACTCACAGGGTCAAGTTGCACAGTCAAAAGCCCTAATTGCTTCACAGTCAACTGTAGGGGTAAAATGCTCATTTGGCAGTCAAAAGTCAAATTTTTGGTCAACATCTTATTTTGAAGCCACAATCATCATTTGATCAAGTCTTGATCATGATTCCACAAGCATGGCTCAAAAATCATCAAAGATGCAAAAGTTTCTATTTTTGGACAGTTGAAAAGTCAACTATAACTTGACTAAGGCATAACTTTTTCATGATTCATCATAAAAATCCCATCCAATGCTCATTTTGAAGGGAATGACATTTCCTATAACTCATCTTCACATTCCAAGTCCAAGAAATGCTCTCACAAAAAGTTATCAATTTCTACATTATAGGTCATTTTCAAAAGTCAACAAAAAGGAACTTTAAGTCAAAGACCATAACTTGAGATTGGTAAATCAAAATTAAATGGGACCAAAGGCATTGGTTAGAGGACTTCAAGACCTTTCCAAACTGTCCAAGAACATGTTCATATGATCAAAATTGAGCAAGATATGCATTTGAGAAGTTGGGAAATTTTTGGGAATTTGCAAAAGTCAACTTTGCCTAAAACACCTCATTTTTGCTAATGGGCCTCAAAATCCTTCTTGAATCTTTACCCAAGGCTTATGCACGACCCATTAAGATTAATTTGAATTATTTTCTTATTTTTATTAATTATTTGGATTTTTAATTGATTAATAATTCATTTAATTGATTTAATTGTAGGAAAATTCAAAAGATATTATTTTCAAATCTTTTATGGAGCAAATATGATCAGCACATGCTGAAGATTTCATGTATCAATCAAGGAGACAAAATCATCCTATTTTAGCAAGTTTTATCAATCAAAAATTGGAAAAAGATTTGATTGGAAATCAAGGATGCAAAACATAAAGCCATGGACTTTTGGACCAAGATTTACCCTAGTTTTCATTCCCATACAAATACTGAAGCCAACCCTAGTGTTGTAGACGTGCAAAAGCTGATGAGAAACCATAACCAAATTCCAAAAAATCAAGAAAAAGTTGAAAACTGAAATCAACCCTCCAGCACAATTCAAAGCCTTTTCTTGATTCAATCACGTTGCTGACATTCCCAGGAACCTATTGCAACCAAGAACGAGCTCTAACACTCAAAGAATCGTCCAGAACAAGTCACACGGTTTGGCTTGTTTTCCATAATCGCATATCATTATTCATGCATTTTTAACCTCTCTTTTGGATTGATTTATGTTAATAGGACCATTCTGAAGCTATTGGTATGATTCAATTGGATTATGGTGCTCTGAATCGAAAGACACCATTGAAGAACTTTAGGGTTTCGAAGCTTGGATTTTAGGGCTTTCCACATACAGAAAAATTGGACCTTGAAACGTATATGGTTGAGTTCATCAAGGCCAGAAGAATTCAACCCAATCATCGCGCCTTTTTTATATTACCTGTAGACCTAATCGCTATTTTGGATATTTGCACTTTGTGGGGGTTTAAAACCCCCGCTATTTGATTGTTTTTATTACAGGCCAAGTGAAGAAGATGATATGTGGAAGCATGTGATTGGGGCATTCAAACGTGGCGCGCGTTTTTATGATTTCCAGCATAACTACCAATATTGATATATTATATTTGTTGTTTATTATATGAACAAACGCAACACAATGGCTTGGTGGTTGATGACGTGTCTGGCAATCGTTGGGACCTGGGTTCGATTCCCAGGTCCCCCATATAATTGTTCACATTTTTTCTAATGTTATCCAATGCAACGCTTGTCAATGGTTCCACCATAAACCTCACTCATCCAGTGTGCCATGTGTCCCAATCAATAATCTGAAGGCCAAGAAAATGGGATTACCATGCTCCTCAGTCAACTACGCCATGGACAATTCAAAAAGTCAAACGTGGCTTTTTTTGTGTTAATGGGCCAGATTCAACAAAAACCTCCTAATTGGGTCAACACCCCCCTGTTTTAAAGCTGGATCGCGTATGTCGCCGTAAGCAAGAGTCGCCACCGTCTTTTATGTTCTCCAACAAGGAAAGGACAAAAGCACAACAAAATTCCTTTTCGAGATGTCTCTCGGGTTCGGGAGGTAGATTATAGAAAGGGAAGGTGTTATCACCCTTTCTATCCGTGGTTATCCACGGGCTCTTAGGTACTTGCTCTTATGTTTTCAAAAATTGTTTGCTTTTCAAGTGTGTGGGGGTTTTGAAAAAGTTTTGTTTGAAAAATTTCTAAGTAACTCTTGTATCTGTCCTCAAGAGTGTATGAAAAATTTGTTTGAAAACTTTTTGAAAGTGTAAGTGTGGAAAGATGTTTTGTTTGTTTTGAGAGAGAGCAAGTACCCATGAGTCATCTACCTACCCTAAGGAATTAGGCTGTGTAAGAGTCCTTTAGATAGTGCTATCCCACCATTGAGAGGTAGGTAGCACCATCGTTGGAGGTATTCGGGTCAATTCGATTATAGGGACAGTGTGGTCACCGAAGCAATAGTAGGACACCTTAGAAGTAACCCTAATGTCCTAGATCCTTTTTATCCTAGGCAACCGTTTCGAGGCAACTGGATCTTAGACAGGAGGGCAACCTCTAAAACACCCTATACTTGACGACCACGTTTGAGGCAACGAGTGAGGCATACCCTAGGAGTGGCATGTGCTTGTGTGTTGTTTTCGGGTTAATATTTATCTCTGAACATGTCATTTGTGAGCTACGCGTTATTTTTAATTTCCATACATTCTTTCATGCATTTTTAACAGTTAAGAGTGCGGAAATATGAATCTACGCTATTACAAGGCGCGAGTCTATACATCGCCAAAAACAAAAACCCGTTTTGATAAAGTGCGAGAAATTAAAGAAAGCGGTAAACCTAATTACTATTACATCCTTTGAGCAGATACATAAATAATCAAAATAAGAATAATGCGCGAAAGAAATTCAATCAAGACGTCCTTAGGGTTTTTGCCCTTTTCAGCAATTATGAGTTTTTTGTCCTTTGCTTTTAATTAAATTAAAATTAAACCTAGTACTAATTAATTATTTAATTAAAAAGAAAAATGTTTTTTTTATGTTTTTTATATTTATGAAAATAAAATAAAAGGACTTAAAAAGTTAGTAAACCCTAATTCTAAACCTATTTTACTTATTAAGAAAAAAGTTAAAATTAAACCTAAATTAAACTAAGTTAATTATTAGTATTTGTTTACAAAATAAATTAATAATGAAATTAATACATAATAATAAATATTATAAATATTTGAGTTTCTGAATTTAATATGAAAAATATTTTGTTTATGAATTAATAATAATAATTATAATAATTAAAAGAATTAAAAGGAAAAGAAAATAAAAGAAAATAAAAAAAGGAATAGCAAACTAGGGGGGGTGTTGACCCAATTAGGAGGTTTTTGTTGAATCTGGCCCATTAACACAAAAAAAAGCCACGTTTGACTTTTTGAATTATCCATGGCGTAGTTGACTGAGGAGCATGGTAATCCCCTTTTCTTGGCCTTCAGATAATTGATTGGGACACATGGCACGCTGGATGAGTGAGGTTTATGGTGGAACCATTGACAAGCGCTGCATTGGATAACATTAGAAAAAAATGTGAACAATTATATGGGGGACCTGGGAATCGAACCCAGGTTCCAACGATTACCAGGCACGTCATCAACCACCAAGCCATTGTGTTGCGTTTGTTCATATAATAAACAACAAATATAATATATCAATAATGGTAGTTATGCTGGAAATCATAAAAACGCGCGCCACGTTTGAATGCCCCAATCACATGCTTCCACATATCATCTTCTTCACTTGGCCTGTAATAAAAACAATCAAATAGCGGGGGTTTTAAACCCCCACAAAGTGCAAATATCCAAAATAGCGATTAGGTCTACAGGTAATATAAAAAAGGCGCGATGATTGGGTTGAATTCGTCTGGCCTTGATGAACTCAACCATATACGTTTCAAGGTCCAATTTTTCTGTATGTGGAAAGCCCTAAAATCCAAGCTTCGAAACCCTAAAGTTCTTCAATGGTGTCTTTCGATTCAGAGCACCATAATCCAATTGAATCATACCAATAGCTTCAGAATGGTCCTATTAACATAAATCAATCCAAAAGAGAGGTTAAAAATGCATGAATAATGATATGCGATTATGGAAAACAAGCCAAACCGTGTGACTTGTTCTGGACGATTCTTTGAGTGTTAGAGCTCGTTCTTGGTTGCAATAGGTTCCTGGGAATGTCAGCAATGTGATTGAATCAAGAAAAGGCTTTGAATTGTGCTGGAGGGTTGATTTCAGTTTTCAACTTTTTCTTGATTTTTTGGAATTTGGTTATGGTTTCTCATCAGCTTTTGCACGTCTACAACACTAGGGTTGGCTTCAGTATTTGTATGGGAATGAAAACTAGGGTAAATCTTGGTCCAAAAGTCCATGGCTTTATGTTTTCATCCTTGATTTCCAATCAAATCTTTTTCCAATTTTTGATTGATAAAACTTGCTAAAATAGGATGATTTTGTCTCCTTGATTGATACATGAAATCTTCAGCATGTGCTGATCATATTTGCTCCATAAAAGATTTGAAAATAATATCTTTTGAATTTTCCTACAATTAAATCAATTAAATGAATTATTAATCAATTAAAAATCCAAATAATTAATAAAAATAAGAAAATAATTCAAATTAATCTTAATGGGTCGTGCATACGCCTTGGGTAAAGATTCAAGAAGGATTTTGAGGCCCATTAGCAAAAATGAGGTGTTTTAGGCAAAGTTGACTTTTTCAAATTCCCAAAAATTTCCCAACTTCTCCAATGCATATCTTGCTCAATTTTGATCATATGAACATGTTCTTGGACATTTTGGAAATGTCTTGAAGTCCTCTAACCAATTCCTTTGGTCCCATGTCATTTTGATTTACCAATCTCAAGTTATGGTCTTTGACTTAAAGTGCCTTTTTGTTGACTTTTGAAAATGACCTATAATGTAGAAATTGATAACTTTTTGTGAGAGCATTTATTGGACTTGGAATGTGAAGATGAGTTGTAGGAAATGTCATCCCCTTCAAAATGAGCATTGGATGGGATTTTTATGATGAATCGTGAAAAAGTTATGCCTTAGTCAAGTTACAGTTGACTTTTCAGCTGTCCAAAAATAGAAACTTTTGCATCTTTGATGATTTTTGAGCCATGCTTGTGGAATCATGATCAAGACTTGATCAAATGATGATTGTGGCTTCAAAATAAGATGTTGACCAAAAATTTGACTTTTGACTGCCAAATGACCATTTTACCCCTGCAGTTGACTGTGAAGCAATTAGGGCTTTTGACTGTGCAACTTGACCCTGTGAGTCTTGAAACTTGACATGTGGATGCTTGACAATGTATATAGGCCTATGGGACTTGATTGAGCCCTTGAAAACCTCAACTTCCTTACAAGAACCAAAACCCTAATTTTGACTGGCTTAGGAGGATGTTGGACTGTGCAATCTTTGAAAAGTCTTGAGGAATATGGGAGGGAAAATTTTGGGGTACAACAGTTGCCCCTGTTCAATCTTCTTAGACCTGAGGATGTAGATTGGCTTGCGTGCCTTTCGTGATCCGAAGGGGGAAGATGATTGAACACTAAAGTGCCCAGAAATTTGCACTCGCATAGTGTAGTATCAGCAATGTGGTGTCGGGAATGGGCTTATAGATGCCATTTGGAAAGATGATGGATAGGAGGATGGGCTTGTAGATTCCATCTGGGGATGTGACAGAACCTTGTCGGGAATGGGCTTATAGATGCCATTTGGAATTGTAATGTATAGTTGTGGAGATGGGCTTATAGATGCCATCCGGAAGTGTCGATCGCGTAAGAGATTCCTTAGTGAGAACTTGCGTACTTTGAGAAAGAAAGATAATTACCTGGCCTGTTACAGGGGTTGATCTTCAAACTCTTTATGTAGATATGCTCTGGCTGGATACAGGTATCGAATCTACAAACAATCGCCCGCAGACGTGCCCTGGCTAGATATAGGAATCGAATCTGGAACTTCAAAAGGTTGCTTATAGACGTGCCCTGGCTGGATGCAGGTATCAAATGTAAAACAAACACTCACAGATGTGCCCTGGCTGGATACAGGAATCTAATCTGGAATTAGTCGTCTACAGATATGCCCTGGCTGGATACAGGAATCGAATCTTCAAACTCTTCAGATGTGCCCTGGCTAGATACAGGAATCGGATCTGGAATTAGTCGTCTACAGATATGCCCTGGCTGGATACAGGTATCAAATCTTCAAACTCTTCAGAAGTGCCCTGGCTAGATACAGGAATCGGATCTGGAATTAGTCGTCTACAGATATGCCCTGGCTGGATACAGGAATCGAATCTTCAAACTCTTCAGATGTGCCCTGGCTAGATACAGGAATCAGATCTAGAATTAGTCGTCTACAGATATGCCCTGGCTGGATACAGGTATCGAATCTTCAAACTCTTCAGATGTGCCCTGGCTAGATACAAGAATCAGATCTGGAATTAGTCGCTCACAGATATGCCCTGGCTAGATACAGGTATCGAATCCGGAATTGCGACAGTTGGTAGTAATCATCTTTGTACTGACCTTTTCCCTGAAAAGGCAAAACATCAGTTGTATGCAATTTCATGATGTATGAAATGCATGATGTCAGGATGTTCTCAAAATAAATGAGATTGTGTAATGTGATGTGTATATGTATATATCATGATGTATGAAAATGTGAAATGTCTATGAACGTATTTTCGTCTAGGAAAATAAATCCTTGACGAATGCCGGGAGTTAAATCCTGGGCTGATGTTGAAGAGAGATCTTCGTTTCCGCTGGGAATGATGATTACGAGAATACCGGTAGGAGAAGATGACTCCGTTGGGGAATAAACTTGATGGATAAATTACTCTGCAGGGAATTGCTCTGTGGGGAGAGATACTTCGCTGAGGTTTTGATGATAACTCCGCTGGGGATACCGTTGATAAGTTTTTGTTGAGGAATTTTATGAACTCCACTGGGCATAGGAAGACTTTCGCTGGGGACGATCTTTCTGTGGTATTTAGCTGAGGATAACCCAGTTATAAGCCCTGGTGGGGAATAACCTTTGAATAAATCCGGGGAGACACATGTACGCTGCAGGTGATAAGCTTCCAGAATCTACTGGGGATAAGCTTCCAGAATCTATTGGGGAGGATGATTCAACTCTCCTGGGGAGACTTTGGACTGCACTGGGGAATGGCTCCGCTGAATGTCTGGTATTCCGCCGGGGAACAATCTTATATCAAGACTGCCGGGGATGCTTGTTGAGGAATATCTGTACCGCTGGGGAATATTGAGATCTTCTGGGGACGCCCAACTTCCTTAAGGCTGACAATAGGCTAACTCTGCTTGGGGAGAGCGTTGCTGACTTGTTGGAGATACTGTGCCTTTTGTAGGGCTGATGATAGACCAACTCTGCCCGAGGAGAATTTTTGAATCTTGTCTTACTCTACGGGGAGTGAAGGTATTCTGGTTACATTCTTCAGCCGAACTTACCTTGGTTCCTTGGTGGACAGAGCAACTAGATCGCTTAGACAACTCATTATTGCCCCTGTTTCTGATGTCACCTATAATTAGTCCTTTGTTTCGCATGCAAATATTTATGAGTTAGCAATTAGTGTCAAATGCATATATCAAAAGTGAACATTGGACGTTCTTCGCAAGACAAAACAGAAAAAGGAAAAATAATTGGCAATTTTGTCTGGAAAAGTGAATTTGTATTGATTTTTGGAATTTGCCTGTAAATAGGCGTTTATGTACAAGAGGTTGACGTCCTAGTAAGAGAACGCCGCCGAACAACATAGAGTTTACAATTTTGAAAAGAAAACAAAACATCTATGTGAAAAATAATCCCACTGGGTTTCAACTCTGCTATCGCCTTTATGTCTTCAAGCGTCTCATGACTTGGCTGCTTAGTTGAAGATGAAGCTGACTGATTGGTGCCGTCTGAACCTGATAGTTGATACCGGATTATGGATGCAAGGTGACCCAATGAGACATAGTATTACGCTTTATCCCAAATTTTTGCCTGGACCTCCCTTTCGGGTTTTCAGTCCACCGGGATACCCATTTTTGCCCAAGCCGCCTTTTCATGTTTTCGACTTGCCGGGTGTACAGATTTTTTCCCTTCATTTTCATCCCTTATTTTTGCCCGAACCCTTTTGGTTCGCCGAGAAGCCCTTATTTTTTTCCTAGGTGTGTCAACCTAGCGGGTCTTTTATTCATGCGTAGTATCTTTTACTATGTCTGCATTGGCGGAGTGAGGAAGCTCGTCACCATCCATGGTGGTTAGAATCATAGCTCCTCCTGAGAAGATATGTTTAACCACAAATGGCCCTTCATACGTAGGGGTCCATTTTCCCCTGGGATCACTTTGAGGAAGAATGATGCGCTTAATTACCAGGTCTCCGACTTGATACTCTTGTGGTCTGACTCTCTTGTTAAACACCCTGATCATCCGTTTTTGGTACGTCTGACCATGACAAATAGCGGTGAGTCTCTTTTCGTCGATTAGGTTTAATTGATCAAGCCGAGTCTGGATCCAATCATCTTCGCTCAAACCTGCATCCTTCATTATTCGGAGAGAGGGTATCTGGACTTCAATAGGCAAGACTGCCTCCATGCCATAGACCAAGGAAAATGGTGTTGCCCCTATTGACGTCCGTGCTGAGGTACGGTACCCATGAAGAGCAAACGGTAACATCTCGTGCCAATCTTTGTAGGTCACTGTCATCTTCTACATAATCTTCTTGATATTCTTATTCGCCGCTTCTACAGCCCCGTTCATCTTCGGCCGGTAGGGAGAAGAGTTGTGGTGCTGTATCTTGAATTGCTCGCAGAGCTCAGTGATCATCTTGTTGTTAAGATTGGTACCATTGTCTGTAATGATCCTCTCTGGGACGCCGTATCGACAGATCAGGTTGTGCCGAATGAACCGTGCCACGACGTTCTTGGTTACGGTGGCAAAGGAAGCTGCTTCGACCCACTTTGTGAAGTAATCAATCGCCACTAGGATGAAGCGATTCCCGTTAGATGCCGTAGGTCTGATCTCGCCGATCATATCAATGCCCCACATTGCAAAAGGCCAAGGTGCTGTCAAGACGTTCAGAGGTACTGGATGAGTGTGCACCTTATCAGCATAGATCTGGCATTTGTGACACGTCCGAGAATGTTGGTAACAGTCGGCTTCCATTGTGGACCAGAAATATCCTGCCCGAAGGATTTTCTTTGCCATAGTATGTCCACTGGAATGAGTTCCGAAGGTACCTTCATGTAGCTCTGCCATGATCCTTTTTGCTTCAGTCTTATCCACACAACGTAGTAAGGTTGAATCATGGTTTCGCTTGTAGAGAATGCCATTACTGAGGAAGAACTTTGCTGCGAACCTTCTCAGAAACTTCTTGTCGTTAACGGATGCACCCTCGGGGTATTCTTGAGCTTCCAAGTACCTCTTCACTTCATGATACCATGGGTTTTCAGTTACCTCTTCCGTCTCAAGATCACAACAATATGCAGGTTCATCCAATTTCCAAATAATGATCCGGGGAGCCTCGTTATCCCATTTGACTTTGAACATAGAAGACATCGTAGCCAGCGCGTCCGCCAACTGATTCTCCTCTCTTGGGAAGTGTTCAAAGGTTATTTCTTCGAAGTGTGGAAGCAACGTCAACACATACTCCTTGTAAGGAATAAGATTTGGGTGTTTCGTATCCCACTCGCCTTTGATCTGATTGATCACGAGAGCGGAATCTCCGAAGACACTTAAAAACTTGATCCTTAGGTCAATTGCAGCTTGAAGACCCATAATGCATGCTTCATACTCCGCCATGTTGTTGGTGCAGTTGAAACATAGTCGGGCGGTGAACGGAATATGAGAACCATTAGGAGATGTGATCACATCACCGATGCCGTTACCCAAAGCGTTTGAGGCTCCATCAAAGTGCATAGACCATCGGGATCCTTCCTCAGGTCCTTCATCCGGTCCAAGTACTTCACAATCAATCACTACCATGATGTTCTCGTCTGGAAATTCAAAGTTCATAGATTGGTAGTCGTCCACTGCCTGGTGTGCCAAATGGTCTGCCAATACACTTCCCTTGATTGCTTTCTGAGTCGTGTACTGGATGTCGTATTCTGTCAAGATCATCTGCCATCTTGCTATTCTTCCAGACAAGGCAGGCTTTTCGAATATGTACTTGATCAGATCCATTTTTGAAATCAACAGGGTAGTGTGAGTCAACATATACTGTCTCAGCCGGCGAGCAGTCCATACCAAAGCGCAGCAAGTTTTCTCGAGCAGTGAGTATCGGGTCTCACAGTCGGTAAACTTTTTGCTAAGGTAATAAATGGCGTGCTCTTTTCGGCCAGACTCGTCATGCTGCCCTAGCACACACCCCATTGAGCTGTCAAGTACTGTCAAGTATAATATTAGAGGTCTCCCTTCAACCGGTGGCATAAGAATGGGTGGTTCTTGGAGATACTCTTTGATTCTCTCGAAAGCGGCCTGACATTCATCGTTCCAATGTACTACTTGATCTTTCTTCAGCAGCTTGAAGATTGGTTCACAGGTAGCAGTTAGATGCGAGATGAATCGGGCAATGTAGTTAAGCCGTCCTAGGAAGCCTTTGACTTCTTTCTCTGTCTTGGGAACGGGCATCTCTTGTATGGCTTTCACCTTGGCAGGGTCCACTTGAATACCTTTGTCGCTCACGACGAAACCTAGCAATTTTCCAGATCTTACCCCGAAGGTGCACTTGTTCGGGTTTAACCTCAACTTGTACAACTTAAGACGATCAAACAGCTTTTGTAGATGGTCTAGGTGTTCCTCCTCAGTTTGGGACCTTGCAATCATATCGTCGACATATACTTCAATCTCATGGTGGATCATGTCATGAAATAAAGCAACCATGGCACGTTGGTAGGTTGCCCCATCATTTTTCAACCCAAATGGCATGACCTTGTAGCAGAAGGTGCCCCACTGAGTAACAAAAGTGGTCTTCTCCATGTCTTCGGGAGCCATCTTGATTTGATTATATTCGGAGAACCCGTCCATGAAGGAGAACACCTTGTGCTGAGCAGTATTGTCAACCAGAACGTCGATGTGAGGTAAAGGGAAGTCATCCTTAGGGCTGGCCCTGTTCAAATCCCTGTAATCAACACCCATTCGGACCTTACCATCCTTCTTCGGCACTGGAAACACGTTGGCAACCCACTGAGGGTAAGAAGTCACTGCTAGGAAACCGACATCGAATTTTTTCATAACCTCAGCTTTGATTTTCTCGGACATCTCTGGACGCATACAGCGGACCTTTTGTTTAACCGGAGGGCAGCCTTCCTTGGTAGGCAGGTGATGAACCACAATGTCGGTGTCCAACCCAGGCATGTCTCCGTAGGACCAGGAAAAGATTTCCATATAATCATGCAACATCTGAATCAACCGTTGTTTCACACCAGCCTCTAGATTGGCACCAATCTTGACTTCCTTTCTGTCTATTACAGTACCCAGATTTACCGTTTCCACTGGCTCTTCATGTGGATGAATGGCCCTCTCTTCCTGGAGTAACAGTCTTGCAAGCTCGCCAGGCACTTCACAATCATCTTCACCTTCGTCTTCGGCTAAGTTGATCGGATTTTCAAAGTCATAACTGGTAGTAGCAGAGTCGTTACCAGTGAGATCCAGAGTGGATTGGAACCTGTATAGGTGAGTGTGTGTAAATATAGCTGTTTTGCAATATATATAATAAAGAAAGAAAGGGAGCGCAAGATCTGAAATGCGAAAAACGTCCAATGTTTTTATTCATGATATATGAAAATGACAAATAATAAGCCCTCACAAATGAAGCCACGGTGCCCCGGGTAAGACACCGGGCCATAAAGTTTCAAATTATTGTTCGTTACAAACTCAAAACAAAGGAGTTCATTACTGAGTAACAAAAGTAACAGGTACAAAGTATTTCGCAGTCCAGTTTCTTGGTCCACCGTTGGTCGTTGGGTAGATCCAGCTGTCAAATTCAGATTCCTCCACATCGTCCTCAATAGCATTTACTCCTGGGTTGGTGATGAATACGGGAGGTCTTCCAGTCCTTGCCTTACGCACAGCCTTCTGAGCTTCTGCAGTGAATCCCAAGCCAAACTTGTCAGTCTTTAGAGTAAAATCAGGAAGTCTGCCCCAGTTTGTGCACTCACCCTTCTCGATAACAGCCCAGGCATCCTTTAAGGAAGCCATCTTCAAAGGAGGATCTTCAATCACAGTTTATGCTGCTGCCAGTGTCTGAGGCACCTCTTCAAAATGTTGAAAGGGGGTCTTAATGAACTCCCCATCCATCTCTATGTACCGGAACGAATTAAGGTGGCTGACCATGTATTCTTCTTCCCCCTACACTGTTACGATCTCCCCTCTGACCGGGTACTTCATCTTCTGATGTAATGTGGAGGTCACAGCTCCGGCCTTGTGGATCCAAGGGCGACCCAACAAACAAGAATAAGATGGTCGGATGTCCATCACATAGAAAGTAGAATCAAAAACTTGAGAACCAACCCTGATTGGAATGTCGACTTCACCATGTACCATCCTCTTCGACCCGTCAAAATCCCGGACAACAATGTTACTAGGCTTCAACTCCAAACCCTCGCAATCCAACCTGTCTAAAGCTTTCTTGGGAAATAGGTTCAACGAGGAACCAGTGTCAACCAACACATGGGCAAGAGTAGTGCCCCTGCATTCATTGGAGACGTGCAGGGCATCGTTGTGGTTCTTCCCCTTAGCGGTCAGATCAGCATCAGAGAAACCCAACCCGTTGTCAGCAGTTAGGTTGGCCACATAATCGGTAAATTGATCAGCAAACGTTTCTTGTGGCACATGGGCCGTCTTCAGGAAGGAAATCAGGGCCTTGGCATGGGCCTCCGAACACAACAACAGTGATAGCATAGAGATCTTAGAGGGGGTGTGCCCCAGCTGCTCAACGACGTTGAAATCACTCTTCTTGATAATCTTGAGGATCTCTTCCATCTCTTGCTGGGAAGCTTCAACAGTGGTTATCTTTGGTGCCTCCGTCCAGGCAGGCACATCAGTAGCAATCCCTTTGCCCCGAGCGTTAGATGACCGGTAGAAGGGGTAAAGACTTGATCAGGAGGGGAAACAGGCACATTGGCAGGTGTGATAACAAGAGGTCTCTGAATAGCCGGAGGTGCAATATCTGGTGAAAGCAGCCTACCACTTCGAGTGACCTTGGCAGGCCCGGTGATGTTACTGATGCCAGTACTAGTATTGAACTCTTGTTTTACTCCGAGCACATAAACATCTGCCCCATAGTGCCACGGGACAGCTTTGTCAGATATATAGGGGAGGGGCCCCGGAACAGTGATGATTATAGGAGCAATCTTGTGAACAGGTATAATTTGGACAGGCTTCCTCAAGGGAGCCCTGGCAGGATTGTTGAAAATGGTGACAACGGACACTTCTTCAGTAGGGACAACAATCTTCTTGAATAAGATCTCTTTGCTATCCATCAGGTTTTGGACGCCTGACTTCAGCAAAGGACAACCAGCAGGTGAAACAGCACATAGAAGGCAACCTTTGCTACATCCCGGAAATAAACCGGCTAGCAACAGGTTCCTTTTGACGGACAACAACGGAGTAACAATATCATCCACAGAGGCAACATACGAGTCTTCTTCCACAACATTCACAACATTGGGCCTTCCGGGCGCCTCGAACTGTATTTCTTTAGCATCAATAAGGTCCTGAACCTTACTCCTCAGAGCCCAACAATCATCAGTAGAATGCCCCGGGCTGTTAGAGTGGTAAGCACATCGGGCATTGGGGTTATACTTGGGAGACGTTGTGTTTACCACCTTCGGAGCTTCTTTGACAGTTACCAGATTGGTTGACAGCAGTTGCAGCAATATTTGAGAGAGGGTCATACTAAGCCGAGTGTACTGCCTTTTGGGTCTCTCACCTCTTGGTTGGTTGTACTGCTGAGGAGCAGCAGCAGGTTTAGAAATGACCACCGCGTTGACAGCTTGGCGGCGTTCCGGTTTATTCTGTCTTCTGGGACCATACACAACACTAGTTTCCTTCTTAAAAGGCTTCTTTTCAGAACTTGAGGATGCACCTTTTTGTATCTTCCCCGACTTCATACCAGCTTCTATCCTCTCACCAGTCAGAATGAGGTCTGTAAACCCTGCAGAAGAATTACCAATCAGGTGGTTGAAGAACGGCCCAGACAGGGTCCCCAAGAACATGTCCACAAGTTCACGGTCAGTCAACGGTGGCTGCACCCTGCCAGCCAGGTCTCTCCACTTTTGTGCGTACTCCTTAAAACCTTCTCCCGATCCTAGCGACATACCCTGGAGTTGGGTACGTGTAGGAGCGAGGTCGACATTGTACTGATACTGCTTAAAAAAAGCAGTAGCCAAGTCCTCCCAGTTTTGAATACTGGCTCCATCCAGCTGATAGAACCACTCGAGTTGAGCCCCTGAAAGGCTATCCTGGAAGAAATGGATCCAAAGATTCTTGTCTGCAGTGTAAGGTTGGATCTTCCTTACATAAGATCTGAGATGCATCTTAGGGCAGGATGCCCCGTCATACTTCGCAAAAGAAGGTTCCTTGAACTTGTGTGGGATCACCACTCCAGAAGATAAACCCAAATCTCCAAAATCCAACCCAGGCACATGTTGAATCTCCATGGCACTCAGACGGTCCTCTAGTTGCTTGTACCTGTCCTCAGCAGGAGGGTACTATTCATCATTGTAATCCGTCTCGTTGTCGGAGACCACAGGACTAGGAACCCCTCCCCCTTAGGGACTGCCTTTCCCTACAGAGGAAGTAGCTTGATCAGCCTCATTTTGCAGTGTATTACCAAATCTCCGTCCATTGTTAAACAACACAGTCCTCCCCTTCTTCTTCTTCTTCAAAAGCAGAGCCTTCAATTCCTGTTGACCCTGGGACAAGCTCATGACCATCTCTTGAAACTGGGTGTTCTGGGCCTGGAGGGCCTTGATGGCTTGTTCAGTGGATGATTCAGGATTCATGATGATTGCTGAAATAAACAGCGAAGAAGATTAAGCAACCCGAAAAAAAAAGAGTGCCTGTTATGCATATGATGAATGGAATGCGTATGATTTATGTTTTCAAAGACAATCGGGATTCAACTTTGTAAACAAAAAGGAAACACACTTTATTAGATTCAAACTTTAAGTTGTTCAAGACATTGCCCTTGGGCGTTACATAAATTAAAATACTGAAAAGGAAATAAAAGCTGTAAAGGAACATCCAAAGCTCATCAGTGATCCCATGGTCTCTTCTTCTCAGTACGGATGTAGTCATTCAAGGTCTTATCGTTCTCCAATTCCTTAGTCAGCTTCTGGATCTTCTGTTCTTGTTCATTGAATTTATCCCGATAAGAATCTCGTTCTTCTTGCAGTTGCGCCCAAGACCTCTTTAGTGTATCAACATCAGTGGGTATCTGAGGAGGGAGTACAATTGGAGGAACCCCGTCTCTGTCAGGAAATTCAAGAATGACGGGCCTGACAGCTTCGTATGGCATACCTAAATTCTGAGCACGGATGCGGACCCATCTGTAGTAGGATTCCATAGGTAGAGAAGTCTTCGGTCCCAACTCATGTGGGTCAGCTTTGTGAATTCTGTCCCAAGCCCGGATGAATCTACGACGCAGCTTGTCACTGTCTACCTGAAACTCAAAGCTGATGTAAGGTACCAACATCTCATGAGGTCCTGCTCTTCTGGCCCTTCCAAACTGACGGAGAGCTAGACATGGATTATAAGAGATTCCTCCCTGGGTACCAATCAATGGAACGTTAGGATATTCTCCGCAACGATCAATAACAGCTACCTCATCCAAGCCTCTGAGAGTCCACATGATGTCCTTATCAGTGAGAGACATTAACCTATGAGCCCAGCCTCTTCCTTCTTGGTTCTTCAGCACGAACTTAGGGAGGTGCAAACTAAACCACCTCACTAACAAAGGAGCGCAACACCACAGAGTTCCCCATCTTCGGGCTGTACGAGCATAGAGTTGTTGCAGGATATCACCCAAGAGAGTGGGCACAGGATTCCGAGACATGAAGATCCTTATGGCGTTGACATTAACAAAGTTATCCGGATTTGGAAACAAAACCAGGCCATAGATTAAGAGATCCAGAATGTCTTCGTACGCCCTGAAGTCTAAGTCATTCCAGAAACTGTTAGCTTTACCAATCCGAAACTTAACCAAAAAGCCCTTAACTCTGCTTCTAGTCACCCAGTTGTCCATTACCTCTTTGGTGGTCAAGGGAAGGGCTGCAGCAATCTCCTCAAGCCTAAGAGTCTTTTCCCAACCAGTGAAGGGAGTCTGATCCAAGATAGGGATACCAAGCAAATCAGAGAATTCTTCCAGGGTAGGGACCAGCTGGAAGTCTTGAAAGGTGAAGCAATGATATAGAGGATCATAAAATTGGGTCAGGACACTCATCAGTTGTTGGTCCCACTTTGCAGTGACTAGACCGAGAATAGAACCATGCCTCTGGATGAAGGAAGTAGTGTTTGGAATTCTGTCAACCAATTCTTTAAGCATCTCAAGTGGGTCAGTCCTTATGCAGGATGCATGCAATGTTTATGATGGTATGATGTTATGATAAAGCACACCACAAGTATTCACAAAGGCAAACATGATAAGGCACACAAGTCACACAAGACAGCCCTTAGAGTTTAGGCCAGCATGAAGTTCAGATGCTACCCTCTTTCAGTTTCGTTGGTTAAGACTTGTCCTATAAAAAGTAACCGGGTTCTAGAGGATCCCAATATCACTGACTATCCTCAATCGGTCATAACTCCAGCATCGCAATCTTTTCTTGCGGCCAGAACCATCGCGAGAGTTTAGCCTCAATGGGTGTAGCATACTGCTACTATTCTATGGCCAAGTTGGGTCAATTAGGGTTCTAAGGTCGGTTGGTGCTTGATGACTCCTCAGAAGACCCATATTCTCCTCGTTGCGACATAAGGGATATCGGTACAGACCAAGGTGCCACACCAACGTAGCCACTGCTTCACCCGTGTCGGTCTACGCCAGACAGGTCCCTCACAACTTATGCTACCTAAAATGGTATCCCCAGATCCGGGTTTAGGATCTATGAAACTCCGATGCAATGCCCACAAATATAAAGCAATCAAAACAAGCAATTGAAAACATAAGTATGATCTAATCCTAAGGTACACCTCACTTTTAAGTCTCCCCAGCAGAGTCGCCAGTTCTATTTCCACCGATCACAGTCTCCTTCGTAGGTTTTAACTTAGTGGGCTTTTCTTTTTAAAAGATAATGACTGCCTATGTGATAGGGAACCATCACCGTCTTTTGATTCCAGAGGAATGTTTCTTGACGTCATTCGTTGCATTACGAGATGAGAGTTTGTGACTAAACGCGCATTTGAATTAACTGAGAAACTACCGTGCCCCAGGTTTTGTTTAAAGGTTTTTAAAAAAGAAAAACTTCTACTTATTTGGCTCGAAGGGGTTGACTAGGGATTATCTTCCTTATAACTCCAGTGTTTAGAATTTGAAAAAACGCATGTACATCGTCAGCAAGGTCTGTCCGAAAGCATACTGTATGAGATTATGGCATTGTTTTCGTCATCCTCCCTCTAAAGGCTTGTAACTTTTAGCAAGAGTTAAATGTCATAAAGAAAGTAGAAAGCATAGTTTAAATGTAATGAAAATGAGTGGATCAAATCAAGACAAACATATGCAATGCATTAATGAAACAAAGTTTGACATTAATAGATAATTGTTTGAATAACAAAAGAGAAATTACAACTTGAAAATTCAAAATGAACAAAAGCCTCTTTTAATGTCTTGGCATAGGAGTAGTGATCACGTTTAGAGTCTCCGGAGGATCAAACTGGATCTCCTTGGCGTCAATCAAATTTTGAATTTTGTACTTCAATGCCCAAAAATCGTTAGTGTCATGCCCGGGACTGTCAGAATGATAAGCACATGTTGCATTCGGATTGTAGTTAGGAGAAGAAGTTTTGGGGTTTAGATGAGGTCCTATCAATGAAATCAGATTCATCCTCAACAAGTGTTGTAGCGCTTAAGACAGCGACACGTTGATGTTGGTAAACTGTCTTTTGAGCTTGTCTGGCCTTCGTTGATTTCCCCTCTGCTGTTGTCGGTGTGATGCAGAACCAGAGATCAGGACTGCCCCTACTTGTTGGTTATGACGACTCTTTTGACCAGACACTGCATTGGACTCTTTCTTCTCATTGTATGGCCTTTTCTGAGCATCAGAGGGTGTAGCTCCTTGGATTTTTCCACTTTTGATGTCGGCTTCAACTCTTTCGTCGGTCAGTATTAGCTCGGTGAACCCGGCTGAGGAGCTTCCGATTAGGTGTTTGAAGAAAGGCCCTATCAAAGTTCCCATGAAGATGTCAATCAGCTCCCTGTCAGTTAAAGGTGGCTGCACCCTACTAGCCAGATCTCTCCACTTTTGGGCATACCCTTCGAAGCTCTCGTTGGAACCCATGGTCATGTTCTGCAATTGCACATGAGTTGGTGCAAGATAAACATTGTACTGATAATGCTTATAGAAAGCAGCAGCTAAATCCTCCCAGGTGTGGATGCAAGAACTCTCCAATTTATAGAACCATTCGAGTTGATTCCCTACTAGGCTTTCTTGGAAGAAATGGATCTAAAGCTTCAGATCAGTTGTGTATGGTTGAATCTTGCGGACATAAGACTTTAAGTGCATCTTAGGGCAAGAGACTCCATCGTACAAGACAAAGGTAGGTGTTGTACCCCAAAATTTGCCCTCCCATATTCCTCAGGGTTTGTCAAGAATGATCCTCAAATTGTTCAAGATTGCTCAAGAGATTGTACAATCAAACCACCTCCTAAGCCAGCTGAAATTAGGGTTTTTGTTCTTTCAAGGAATTTGAGGTTTTCAATGGTTCAATCAAGTCTCATAGGCCTATATACATTCTCAAGCACCTACATGCCAAGTTTCAAGGTTCACAATGCCAATTTGCACAGTCAAAAGCTCCATTTGACCTACAGTCAACTGCAAGGGCAAAATGGTCATTTTGCAGTTAAAAGTCAGAATTTTTGGTCAACATCTTATTTTGAGTTCACAATCATCATTTTATCAAGCCTTGGTCATGACTCCACAAGGATATCTCAAAGATCATCAAGGTGCAAAAAGTTACTATTTTTGGACAGTAGAAAAGTCAACTGTATCTTGACCAGGGCATAACTTTTTCATGGTTTGTCAGAAAAATACCATCCAATGCTCATTTTGAAGGGGATGATATTTCCTACAATCCATATTCACATTCCAAGTCCAAGAAATGCTATCACAAAAAGTTATCGATTTCTACATTATAGGTCAAATTCAAAAGTCAATAAAAATGCACTTTAAGTCAAAGACCATAACTTGAGATTGGTAAATCCAAATGACATGGGACCAAAGGCATTGGTTAGAGGACTTCAAGACCTTTCCAAAATGTCCAATAACATGTTCATATGATCAAAATTGAGCAAGATGTGCATTGGAGAAGTTGGGAAATTTTGTGAATTTGCAAAAGTCAACTTTGCTCAAAACACCTTATTTTTGCTAATGGGCCTCAAATCTCTTCTTGAAACTTCATCCATGACTTATGCACGACCCATCAAGCTTAATTGAATTTATTTTCTTATTTTTATTGATTAATTGGATTTTTAATTAATATTAATTCATTTAATTAATTTAAATTGTAGGAAAACACAAAGATTTAGTTTTTCAATCTTTTTGTGAAGCAAATATGGTCAAGATATGCTGGCAATTTCGTGTACAAATCAAAGAGACAAAAATCTCCAAAATTGGCAACTTTTTCCAATCATGAAAATGCAAAAAGATTTGATTTTCAATCAAATATTCAATCATCAATTCAAAGGATTTTGGCTCAAGATTGTGACCTAATTTCATTCCTCTATATATGTACAAGCTAACCCTAATGCCACACACGTGAGAAAGCTGCAGAAAAAGCCATAGCCATTCAAGAAATTTCAAGAAAATTGCAAAATTGATTTCTATATTCCAGGACGATTCAAAGCTTTTTGTTGATTCCAATACCTTGCAGGAGTTCCCAGGGATAATTTGCAATTGAATTCACGTGCTAAAACTCAAAGAATCATCCATTACAGAACCACGGTGTTGTACCCCAAAATTTGCCCTCCCATATTCCTCAAGATTTCTCAAAGGTTGCACAGTCAAATCACCTCCTAAGGCAGTCAAGTCAAAATTAGGGTTTTGTGTTGCATCAAGGTCCTTACATCCAAATGACCTCAAGTGCTCCTTAATGTCCTAACTTATGCTCAAATTCAGGTTCGGCTCAAGAGTCAATTCTTTAAAGAAGGTATCCGACTGTGTGAGTTTTCTCGAAGAAATATGGTGAAAAAGTGTGCTGAAAGTGCAGTTTTTACGCGCTAAAAAATTCATAACTTGAAGATCGTGACTCGTTTTGAACCCGTTCCGGTGGCCAAAATTCCGTCTTGACATTATCTACGTTTTCATCTCTCACGACTGGAAGCCAATTTCGAACAGAAGGTCTTCAAAAATGTGGATTTATCAAGTATTTTCGTACAAAATATTTTTGACAGAAGTTTATTTGGGTCATGTTCAGAAAATCATAACTTGGTCGATTTTCATCGTATCGAGCTAGTTCCTGCGACAAAATTTCACAAATTGAGTTGGCTACATTTTCACAGAAGGTATTGAGTTCAAACGGTATTCAAAAGGCCTTCGTTTTTTGCTCAGAGTGCGTGACACACCGAAAATCCGGAATGCTGAATATTATTTCATGTGGGCTGAAACTTCGAAAATTCATAACTCGGTCAATTTTTATCGGATTGGGCTCATATTTTTACACAAGGTCACTGACTCATAGATCTACAACTTTGCTTCAAAAGTCGAGACCGAATTATGCTCCGATCAATACCAGTTTTTTATTGAAGAACGTGTCAGAGTCGACACTAGAGCCCAAAATAAGTTTGTCTGAGCTGAAACTTCAAAAATTCATAACTAATTCACCGTTTATCCGATTGAGCCGATTT
Source organism: Vicia faba (assembly GCA_948472305.1). Taxonomy (NCBI): domain Eukaryota; kingdom Viridiplantae; phylum Streptophyta; class Magnoliopsida; order Fabales; family Fabaceae; genus Vicia; species Vicia faba. Next base: position 858,894,675 of record OX451736.1, on the reverse strand, counting down.
TCGGACAGGAGTTAGTTCTCGATATAGGATACATTTTGTTTTCACATTTCAACTTCAAAAATTGCACTACATCCCTGCGATTTAGCCTGGAAAGTGACGAGCTCAAGTGAACATTGGAGGCCCAATTGCACATTCAAAGCCCATTTTCTTTACCCTAATTTCCATTATATAATCACCTTCTTTTCACACAAACCAAGGAGGAAAAAAAAGAGAAAAAAGGAAAACCTTGCCACAACACTGTTAGAATATCAAATTCTTTAAAGAACCCTAAAATCTTGAAATCCTTATTACAAATCCCTCTCTCACTACAAACAAGTCATCACAGTTACAAACCAACACCTCACTACTTCTTCAGTAAGGGTAAGGCTGGCTTGATCTCTATGATCCAAAGGGCATAAAAGCATTCATGTCACTAATTTTCCAGTAAGGATTTAGACAGGATCCCATGCAGGTTCATTAAGGAACGTTGAGGCCAGAACACAAATGGCCAACAGCCAGAACACAAATGGCCATGAAACCCAATCCAATGGCCAAAGAATGCAGACCACGGTACTCAGGAGTCAATGAACACGCACGTGATCCAGAAAGTCAAACAAGACTTTTTGTTTAATGGGCCAGAATTGCACAATTAACCTCCACATGGGCCTGATACTCCCCTTGGTTTGCATCTTTTTCTTTTTAATTTTATTTTATTTTCTTTTCTAATTCTTTTCAATTGTTTTTAATTGTTTTTATTAATTCACCATTAATTAATTTCCCATAAAAAATCAGAAACTAAAAAATGTTTTAATTTTTAATTATTTATTAAATTTACCATTAACAAATTTTTGTAAATAAACTCTAATAATTAATCTAGTTAATTTAGGTTTTAACTCAATATTTTCTTAATAAATAAAATACATAGAATTAGGTTTTGACATTTTATCTTTTTCTTAATTAATTCTTCCTCATTATTTATTATTATTATTAACTATTATTTTTGTAAATAAACATGTAAATAATTTAGTTAATTAGCCTAATTTTGACCTTTTTTCTTTAACAATTAAAATAATTTAGAACTAGGGTTTCACTAACTTTAATTTTAATTCTTTTTTTAATAAATAAAAAAACATAAAAAAACACTTTCTTTTCTTTAATTAAATAATTAATTAGGCTTTAATTTAATTTCTCAAAAGGGTCCAACACCCTCGGACGTTCAATTTATTCTTTTCGCGCATTATTTCTTTATTGAATATTATGTAACTGCTTTCTGGATGTAATAGTAATTAGGTTTATCTTTCCGTCTTTACTTTCCACATCTTTATCAAAACGGGTCTTTGTATTTTGGCGATGTATAGACCCGCGCCTTATAATAGCGTAGCTTTTACCTTTCCGTCTTTTAATTTTCCGCACCCTTAAATTCTAAATTGCATGAAAGAATGGATGGTAATTAAAAACAAGCGTAGCTCACAATGCCATGATCAAAGATAACTGTTAAACTGAAAACAATACACAAATACACACACCACTTCTAGGGTACGCCTCACCTGTTGCCTTCGAAACGTGGTCGTCAAGTATAGGACGTTTTAGCGGTCCTTATGTCCATGATCCAGTTGCCTCGAAACGGTTGCCTCGGATTTAAAAAGGATCAAGGACATAAGGGTAGCTTCTAAGGTGTCCTACTATTGCTTCGGTGACCACACTGCCCCTTAACTCGAATTGACCCGAACACCTCCAACGGTGGTGCTACCTACCTCTCAATGGTGGGATGGCACTACCTTAAGGACTTTTACACAGCCTAATTCCTTAGGGTAGGTAGATGACTCATAGGTACCTGCTCTCTAAAAAACAAATAAAACAATCTTTTCACACTGACACTTTCTAAAAATTTTCAAAACAAACGCTTCACAACACTCTTGAGGATTGATACAAGAGTCGAATTGAAGTTTTCAATGAAACTTTTTCAAACTCACTCACACTTTGAAAAGCAAACAAACATTTTGAAAACATAAGAGCAAGTACCTAAGAGCCCATGGATAACCATGGATAGAAAGGGTGCTAACACCTTCCCTTTCTATAAATCTACCTCCCGAACCGAGAACTATTCTCATAAGGAATTTTGCTGTGCTTTTGTCCTGTCTATGTTGGAGAAAATAAAAGACGGTGGCGACTCTTGCTTCCGCGACATTTCGCGAACCAGCGTTAAACAGTCAGTTCTAAATCTACCGATCACAGAACTGGCGACTCTGCTGGGAAACTTTTAAAGTGAGGTGTACCTTAGGATAGCTCATACTTGTGTTTTCAATTGCTGTGTTTTGTTTGATTTATTATTGTGGGCTTTGTATCGTAGTTTCATAGATCCTAACCCGGATCTGGGGATACCCTGTTTAGGTAGCATAAGCTGTGAGGGACCTGTCCAGCGTAGACCGACACGGGTGAAGCAGTGGCTACGTTGGTGTGGCACCTTGGTCTGTACCGATATCCCTTGTGTCGCAACGAGGAGAATATGGGTCTTCTGAGGAGTCATTAAGCACCAACCGACCTTAGAACCTTAAATGACCCAACTTGGCCTATAGAACAGTAGCAGTATGCTACACCCATTGAGGCTAAACTCTCGCGATGGTTCTGGCCGCAAGAAAAGATTGCGATGCTGGAGTTATGACCGATTGAGGGTAGTCAGTGATATTGGGATCCTCTAGAACCCAATTACTTTTGATAGGACAGGTTTTGAGCCCACCAACTTCAAGAGGGTAGTACCCCAAACTCCATGCCAGCCTAAACTCTGAGGGCTGTCTCTGTGTGACTTGTGTGCCTTAAAACTTGACTACTTGCATGCTTGTTATCTAACCCATGAGTTCGTTGTAGGTTTTGTTTATAGTCCTTAATCTGGACTTATAACAGGGTCTACTTACATCACCCCATGCATAGCATACACATCATACCATTGCATACATCCTGCATAAGGACTAACCCATTTCAAGGATCTCAAGGGTCTGTGGTGCAGGTCATGATGGACCAACTGTCTAGCAAGGGGCAAAGGGGATTTATTTTCTTCTAGCCAAGGTTGATAACTTGAGTCAGGGGCTATGACCCACTCGATATGGTGAGCCTTGACTCTTGAAGAAGGACTCTCAATAATATGCAGTTCCTTCAATCAAGCTACGAATTCAAACTCTAACAATTTTTATGGTTTACCCCGCGAGATCCTTGAAAACATTGCATGCATACATACATATCATTGCATTACAGGTACACTTTTTGACAGGTCACTTACCTTCTTCGCTGTTTATTTCAGCAATCATCATGAATCCTGAATCATCCAATGAACAAGCTATCAAGGCTCTCCAGGCCCAGAATGCCCAGTTCCAGGAGATGGTTATGAGCCTAGCCCAGGGTCAACAGGAATTGAAGACTCTGCTTATGAAGAAGAAGAAGAAGAGGACTGTGTTGTTCAACCCTAGGCACAAATCTGGGAATGTCTCACAAAATGAGGCTGATCAGGCTACTTCCTTTGTAGGAAAAGACAGTCCCCAAGAGAGAGAGGTTCCTAGTCCAGTGGTCTCCGACAACGAGGTTGATTTTAATGATGAGCAGTACCCTCCAGCAGAGGACCGGTACAAGCAATTAGAGGATCGTCTGAATGCCATGGAAATTCAACAAGTGCCTGGGTTGGATTTCGGAGATCTGGGTTTATCTTCGGGGGTGGTGATCCCACACAAATTCAAAGCACCTTCTTTTGCTAAGTATGATGGGGCATCCTGTCCCAAGATGCATCTCAGATCCTATGTGCGGAAGATTCAGCTGTATACTGTTGACAAGAATCTTTGGATCCATTTCTTCCAGAAGAGTCTTTCAGGGACTCATCTCGAATGGTTCTATCTGCTGGATGGAACCAAGGTTCGTAATTGGGAGGATCTGGCCACTGCTTTTTACAAGCAGTATCAGTACAATGCCGTCCTCGCTCCTACACGTACCCAACTCCAAGGTATGTCGCTAGGATCGGGAGAAGGTTTTAAAGAGTACGCGCAGAAGTGGCGAGACCTGGCTGGTAGGGTACAACCACCGTTGACTGATCGTGAGCTTGTAGACATGTTCTTGGGGACCCTATCTGGGCCGTTCTACAACCACCTTATTGGTAATTCTTCTGCAGGGTTCACATACCTCATTCTGACCGGGGAGAGAATTGAAGCTGGTATCAGGTCTGGAAAGATTCAAGAAGCCTCGCCTTCTGATAAAAAGCCTTACCATGGGAAAAAAGAGTCCAATGTTGTGCACGGTAAAAAGAATCGTCATGATCAACATGTGGGGGCAACTCAGATCTCTAATCCTACATCTGCTCAACAAAGATAGGGGCAGCAACGTAAGGAGGTCGCACCCAAACGATAGTTCACCAAGATTAACATGTCACTGGATCAAGCACTACAACAATTGTTGAAGGCAGGGCTGATTACCTTGAGGGCTCCTCTTCGGAATCCGAACACTTCTGCTCCTAACTATCATCTTAATGAGAGATGTGCATACCACTCCGATAGCTCGGGGCATACTACAGACAACTGCTGGCCTCTGAAGAACAAAATTCAAGACATGATTGATGCCAAGGAAATCCAGTTTGAAGCACCGGAGACTCCAAACATAATCACTGCTCCTTTGCCCAACCATTGAAGGCTTTTGTTTATTTGAATTTCCGAGTTGTATTTTTCTTTGCTTATACAAACAATTAATGTCATAGCAAACTCTTTTATTCCATTAATGCATCGCATATGTCTGTTTTGAATTAATACAATTGTTTTTGTTATATTCAAATTGCTTTCATTTTTTCGATGTTCAACTCTTGATTTAAAATTCTAAGCCTCTTGAGGGAGGATGACGAAAACGATACCACAATCTACAGTATGCTTTTGAACAAACCCCGCTGATGAGGTACAGGCATTGTTTCAATTCCTAAACACCGGAGTCATAAGGAAGATAATCCCTCGTCAACCCCTTTGAGCCAAAGAAGTAGGAGTTTTTCTTTCACAAAAAAATTAAACCCTTAATCATAACCTGGGGCAGGGTAGTTCTCTCAGCTGATCCAAATGCACAAAATGGCATCAAAAGAGTCCTTACAAAGCAAAAGACAGTGATGGTTCCGAACAATCGTAAAGACAGGCGGTCATTACAAAAAATAAAAATAAAAGCCCATTAAGTCAAAACCTATGATGGAGACTTACAAAACTGGGGCATCCCGCTGACTGTAATCACAAAAGAACAGTTCAGGCAAAAAAAAATAGGGATAACAAAATCAAAAAGAAAGAGGTCCTACAAACCCTCAACAAGAAAGAATTGACTGCCTATTCAAAATAAACGTTCAGTATCCGAACCATCACTGGTATATCAAAGCAAAGACTCAACAAGGTCTAATGCATGATCAGCTGAGTTTAGGTTTGAAGAACATCACGAAGAACGGGCGGGTACAAATCAATTTGAGCCTTTATCCTTTGTTTCTTAAACTGTGAACCAGGCCACGTTATAACCCTCAAAAGTCCTAGCTGAAGCATGGGTTAGTTCGAAAGCATACTGTTACGAAAGGTATCCTGACTCCTTAAGGCTTGCAGTAAAACAACAAGTTGACATCGCAGTTTACAAAATTCACTTGTTTTTATGAAAAAATGCATTTTCAAAAAACTTTCAAGACAGACATAAGCCTTGCATTTCTAATATAACTTTGCTTGCATGTGACTATTTGTTTGAACAGCATAGAAGTCTGCACGAAGAATATCTGATGAACAAAAGCACTTCCAATCAAGGGGCATGGCATGATCATTGTCCTTCATCTGGGGCAGTCCAGTCAAGATTCGGAGAACCTCTTAAAAGGCCAACAGCCTGGGGCAAATCTCCATCTGGATCACTTGGGGCATCGGACGACCAAACGAAGATCTTCTGGTGGTATGGTAACACTGCAATATTGACGGGGGCACCTCCCTACACTCTGAAAACATGGACATAGTCGAAAAAATACTACGCATAATTAAAGACCCGCTAGGTTGACATACCTAGGCAAAAATAAGGGCTTCCCGGCGAACCAAAAGGGTTCAGGCAAAAATAAGGGATGAAAAAGAAAAATTTGTACACCCGGCAAGTCGAAAACCTGAAAAGGCGGCTTGGGCAAAAATGGGTATCCCGGTGGACTGAAAACCCGAAAGGGCGGTCCAGGCAAAAATTAGGGATCAAAGCGTACGATTGTGTCCCGTCATCTCGTCACTTGCCTACCAGAAGAAGATTTGTCAACCGGCAATCATCAAGCATCTCCACAGGTGCCTACTCTCACTGAAACAGGGGAAATAATGAGTGGTCTAAGTGATCTATTTGCTCTGCCCACCAAGGTACCAAGGTAAGTTCGGCTGAAGAATGTAACCGAGATACCCTAATTCCCCACAGAGCGAGACAAAGTTCGGTAATACTCTTCCCCGAGAAGGCACAGCATATCTCCAACAAGTCAGCGATACTCTCCCCAAGCAGAGTTATCCCATGGTCAACCTCAAGGAAGTGGATATCCCCGTAAGATCTCAACCTTCCCCAGTAGAGCAGTCATCTCCTCAACAAGCATCCCCGGCAGTCTTGATCTAAGATTGTTCCCCGGCGGAATTTAGACATCCAGCGGAGCCCCTTCCCAATACAGTTCAAAATCTCCCCAGAAGAGTTAAATCAGTATCCCCAGTAGGAAGCTTATCCCTAGTAGATTCTGGAAGCTTATCCTTTGCGGAGCATATCTCTCCCCGTCTTTATTCAGAAGGTTGTTCCTCACCAGAGCGTATAACTGGGTTATCCTCAGCTATTTCAACAGAAAGATCGTCCCCAGCGAAGCCTTCCTATCCCCAGTGAAGTTCATCAAACCTTCCAACATAACTCAACAATGGTATCCCCAGCAGAGTTCTCATTTAACATCTCAGCAAAGTACCTCTCTTCCCACAGAGTATTTTCCCCAGCAAGATCGCTAGAGTAATTTTCCCTCGCAGAGTAATTTCTTCACCAAGTTTATTCCCCAACGGAGCCATCTTCTCCTAACAGGTTTATTCTTGCAATCATCATCCCCAGCAGAGGCAAAAAACTCTCTCCTCAACATCAGCCCCGGATAATCTCCCGGCATTCGTCAAGGATTTATTTCCTAGACAAAAATATCTTCATAAATATCACATTTTCATACATTATAACATACATATACGCATCACATCATACAATCCCATTGGTTATAAGCATCATGACACCATGCATTTCATGCATCATGACATCGCATATAACTAATATTTTGCCTTTTCAGGAAAGGTCAATACAAAGATGATTACTATCAACTATCGCAATTCCAGATTCGATTCCTGTACCTAGCCAGGGCATGTCTGTGAGCGATTGATTGTGGATTCGATACCTGTATCCGGCCAGGGCATGTCTACGTTAAAAAGATTAAAGAGATAGCTCGGAAATGCTCCAGACGTGGATGCTATTCTTTCGCTTATTCACAGTTTCTTCTCAGAGATAACTTAGAGATGCTCCGGACACGGAGGCTGTTCTATTGTTTATTCAGAGATCACATTTCTAGAGATGGTTCAGATGTGACCCAGATATGGCTACCTTCTGATACCTATTCCAGATTCCCTCCCAGATAGCTTGGAAATGCTCCAGATATGGATGTTGTTCTTTTGCTTATTCAAGGAGTTTCCTTCAGATATAGCTGGGAAATGCTCCAGATGTGGATGCTGTTCTTTTGCTTATTCAAACTTCCCTCTAGAGATAGCGTGGAAATGCTCCAGACATGGATGCTGTTCTAATGCTTATTCAGATATCCTTCTAGAAATAGTTCAGATCTGACCCAGGCATGGCGACGTTCTGCTACTTATTCCAGATTTCCTTCAGATATAGCGGGGAAATGCTCCAGATGTGGATGCTGTTCTTCTGCTTATTCAGACTTTCTCTTCAGATATAGCTTGGAAATGCTCCAGACATGGATGATGTTCTATTGCTTATTCAGATGTCCTTCTAGAAATGGTTCAGATGTGACCCAGGCATGGCGACGTTCTGACACTTATTCCAGATCCCCTCTCAGATAGCTTAGAGATGCTCCAGACCCGGATGCTATTCTGTTGCTTATTCAGAGTTGCTTTTCAGATATAACTTAGAGATGCTCCAACCACGAATGCTGTTCTATTGTTTATTCAGAGATTCCTTCTAGATATAGTTCAGATGTGACCCAGGCATGGCGACGTTCTGATACTTGTTCCAAATTTCCTTTCAGAGATAACTTGGAAATGCTCCAGATATGATTGCTGTTCTTTTGCTTATTCGAGACTCCTCCTAGAGATAGTTCAGATGTGACCCAGGCATGGCGACGTTCTGACACTTATTCAGATTTCCTTTGAAATATAGCTCAGAGATGCTCCTAACCCGGACGCTATTCTACTGCTTATTCAGATCCCAATTTCTAAAGACGACTTAGAGATGCTCCAGACCCGGAGGCTATTCTATTGTTTAGTCCAGATTCATTCAAAAGGCATTCCGTACTCGATTCCTGTATCCTGCCAGGGCACGTCTGTAAGCAACCTTTTGAAGTTCCAGATTCGATTCCTGTATCTGGCCAGGGCACGTCTGTGAGCAATAGTTTCGTAGATTCGATACCTGCATCCATCCAGGGCATGTCTACATAAAGAATTTGAAGATCAATCCCGGTAACAGGCCAGGTAAGTATCTTTCTTTTTTCAGGTACACAAGTTCTCGCTAAGGAATCCCTTACGCGATTGACACCTCCAGATGGCATCTATAAGCCCATCCCCCTATCCATCATTCCTCCAAATGGCATCTGTAAGCCCATTCCCGCCATCACATTGCTGATACTACACTATGCGAGTGTAAATTTCAGGGCACTCTAGTGTTCAATCATCTTCCACCTTCGGATCACAAAAGGCACGCAAGCCAATCTACATTCTCAGGTTTAAGAAGATTGAACAGGGGCAACTGTTGTACCCCAAAATTTGCCCTCCCATATTCCTCAAGATTTCTCAAAGGTTGCACAGTCAAATCACCTCCTAAGGCAGTCAAGTCAAAATTAGGGTTTTGTGTTGCATCAAGGTCCTTACATCCAAATGACCTCAAGTGCTCCTTAATGTCCTAACTTATGCTCAAATTCAGGTTCGGCTCAAGAGTCAATTCTTTAAAGAAGGTATCTGACTGTGTGAGTTTTCTCGAAGAAATATGGTGAAAAAGTGTGCTGAAAGTGCAGTTTTTACACGCTAAAAAATTCATAACTTGAAGATCGTGACTCGTTTTGAACCCGTTCCGGTGGCCAAAATTCCGTCTTGACATTATCTATGTTTTCATCTCTCACGACTGGAAGCCAATTTCGAACAGAAGGTCTTCAAAAATGTGGATTTATCAAGTATTTTCGTACAGAAAATTTGTGACAGAAGTTTATTTGGGTCATGTTCAGAAAATCATAACTTGGTCGATTTTCATCGTATCGAGCTAGTTCCGGCGCCAAAATTTCAAAAATTGAGTTGGCTACATTTTCACAGAAGGTATTGAGTTCAAACGGTATTCAAAAGGCCTTCGTTTTTTGCTCAGAGTGCGTGACACACCGAAAATCCGGAATGCTGAATATTATTTCATGTGGGCCGAAACTTCGAAAATTCATAACTCGGTCAATTTTTATCGGATTGGGCTCATATTTTTACACAAGGTCACTGACTCATAGATCTACAACTTTGCTTCAAAAGTCGAGACCGAATTATGCTCCAATCAATACCAGTTTTTTATTGAAGAACGTGTCAGAGTCGACACTGGAGCCCAAAATAAGTTTGTCTGAGCTGAAACTTCAAAAATTCATAACTAATTCACCGTTTATCCGATTGAGCCGATTTTCGGAAAGGAGTTAGTTCTCGATATAGGATACATTTTGTTTTCACATTTCAACTTCAAAAATTGCACTTAAGTCCCTGCGATTTAGCCTGGAAAGTGACGAGCTCAAGTGAACATTGGAGGCCCAATTGCACATTCAAAGCCCATTTTCTTTACCCTAATTTCCATTATATAATCACATTTTTTTCACACAAACCAAGGAGGAAAAAAAAGAGAAAAAAGGAAAACCTTGCCACAACACTGTTAGAATATCAAATTCTTTCAAGAACCCTAAAACCTTGAAATCCTTATTACAAATCCCTCTCTCACTACAAACAAGCCATCACAGTTACAAACCAACACCTCACTACTTCTTCAGTAAGGGTAAGGCTGGCTTGATCTCCATGATCCGAAGGGCATAAAAGCATTCATGTCACTAATTTTCCAGTAAGGATTTAGACAGGATCCCATGCAGGTTCATTAAGGAACGTTGAGGCCAAAACACAAATGGCCAACAGCCAGAACACAAATGGCCATGAAACCCAATCCAATGGCCAAAGAATGCAGACCACAGTACTCAGGAGTCAATGAACACGAACGTGATGCCAGAAAGTCAAACAAGACTTTTTGTCTAATGGGCCAGAATTGCACAATTAACCTCTACATGGGCCTGATACTCCCCTTGGTTTGCATCTTTTTCTTTTTAATTTTATTTTATTTTCTTTTCTAATTCTTTTCAATTGTTTTTAATTGTTTTTATTAATTCACCATTAATTAATTTCCCATAAAAAATCAGAAACTAAAAAATGTTTTAATTTTTAATTATTTATTAAATTTACCATTAACAAATTTTTGTAAATAAACTCTAATAATTAATCTAGTTAATTTAGGTTTTAACTCAATATTTTCTTAATAAATAAAATACATAGAATTAGGTTTTGACATTTTATCTTTTTCTTAATTAATTCTTCCTCATTATTTATTATTATTATTAACTATTATTTTTGTAAATAAACATGTAAATAATTTAGTTAATTAGCCTAATTTTGACCTTTTTTCTTTAACAATTAAAATAATTTAGAACTAGGGTTTCACTAACTTTAATTTTAATTCTTTTTTTAATAAATACAAAAACATAAAAAAATACTTTCTTTTCTTTAATTAAATAATTAATTAGGCTTTAATTTAATTTCTCAAAAGGGTCCAACACCCTCGGACGTTCAATTTATTCTTTTCGCGCATTATTTCTTTATTGAATATTATGTAACTGCTTTCTGGATGTAATAGTAATTAGGTTTATCTTTCCGTCTTTACTTTCCACATCTTTATCAAAAACGGGTCTTTGTATTTTGGCGATGTATAGACCCGCGCCTTGTAATAGCGTAGCTTTTACCTTTCTGTCTTTTAATTTTCCGCACCCTTAAATTCTAAATTGCATGAAAGAATGGATGGTAATTAAAAACAAGCGTAGCTCACAATGCCATGATCAAAGATAACTGTTAAACTGAAAACAATACACAAATACACACACCACTTCTAGGGTACGCCTCACATGTTTCCTTCGAAACGTGGTCGTCAAGTATAGGACGTTTTAGCGGTCCTTATGTCCATGATCCAGTTGCCTCGAAATGGTTGCCTCGGATTTAAAAAGGATCAAGGACATAAGGGTAGCTTCTAAGATGTCCTACTATTGCTTCGGTGACCACACTGCCCCTTAACTCGAATTGACCCGAACACCTCCAACGGTGGTGCTACCTACCTCTCAATGGTGGGATGGCACTTCCTTAAGGACTTTTACACAGCCTAATTCCTTAGGGTAGGTAGATGACTTATAGGTACCTGCTCTCTAAAAAACAAATAAAACAATCTTTTCACACTGACACTTTCTAAAAATTTTCAAAACAAACGCTTCACAACACTCTTGAGGACTGATACAAGAGTCGAATTGAAGTTTTCAATGAAACTTTTTCAAACTCACTCACACTTTGAAAAGCAAACAAACATTTTGAAAACATAAGAGCAAGTACCTAAGAGCCCATGGATAACCATGGATAGAAAGGGTGCTAACACCTTCCCTTTCTATAAATCTACCTCCCGAACCGAGAACTATTCTCATAAGGAATTTTGCTGTGCTTTTGTCCTGTCCATGTTGGAGAAAATAAAAGACGGTGGCGACTCTTGCTTCCGCGACATTTCGCGAACTAGCGTTAAACAGTCAGTTCTAAATCTACCGATCACACACGGTTTGCGTTTTTTTTCTCAAAATCATATTGTTGAATTCATGCATAATTAACATGTTTTATTGATTGTGTTGCATTGCCAGAGGTCATACCAAGCTCATGGAACCATTTAATTTAATTATAATGCATTGAATCACAAAATGCCATGGACGATTTCTAGGGTTCATAAGTTTTGGAATTGGGGCTTTGCATTCCAGGAACAATTAGGGTTCATAAGGCATATGGTTGGAATCGTTGAGACCAGACGAACATGATTCTATCCTCGCGAAATATTTATATACACCATGGCTCTAGTCGCTATTTTTCCTAGTGTCATATTGTGGGGGTTAAAAACCCCCGCTATCTAATGTGTTTTTTTTGCAGAACAACAAAGAAGATGATGAGGTGTTAACCTCTCAGTGGTTAATTCAAATAAGCGCGCATTTTTATGTTGTTTACAGCTTAGTGATTTATTTCCCAATATAATATTTGCCTATTATCTAAATAACAAAAGCGTGCAAATGGTGTAGTGGATGATGCGTTGGGTTGGAATCATTGGGACCTGGGTTCGAATCCCAGGTCCCCCAAAACACTTGTTTCTATTTTTCTCTATATGTTCATATGCAGCGTTCCAGGAGATGTCCACCGTGTACCTCAAATATCCAGGCGCCAAGTGGCCACAAACTTGAATCTAATGGCCATGAGATGATGGTCACCATACCCCTCTGTCAATGCCTGCGTGGACAATCTCAAAAGTCAAAGAGGCTTGCATGTTGTTGGGCCTGGAAATTCCAAACTTACCTCCTAAAGGGGCCAACACACCCCCTTGGTTTATTCTCCTTTTAATTTCTTTTCCTTTTTATTTTCTTTTACTAATTATTATTATTATTATTATTTAATTAACATAATTAATTATTTTTCATAATAAAATCAGAAAACTAAAACATTTTTATTTTCACCTTTAATTTATTATTTTTGTAAATAAATACTAACAAATTAATTTAGTTTAATTAGGGTTAATTTTAACTTTTTCTCAATAATTTAAAATCAACATAGAATTAGGGTTTCTTTTGACAATTTTAATCCTTTTGAATTTATTTTCCTTAACACATAAAAAACAAAAAATATTTCTTTTATTTAATTAATTAGTTTTAGGTTTAATTTAATTAAATGCAAAAAGGACAAAAACTTCTTTCTTTCTAAAAAAAGGGTCAAAACCCTAAGGACTTCTCCGACTCAATTTTTATTCGCGCATATTAATTTTTGATCATATTTATGTAATTGTTCCGAGGATGTAATAGCGTTAATTAGGACTTTTTATCGCTTTCTTTAATTTTCCGCAATTTAATTTTCAAAGGGTTGTTTTTGACGATGTAAATACCCGACGCCTTGTAATAATGTAGATTTACTTTCCGCACAACTATTAACTGTTAGATGTATGTTAACTAGGCTATGCATGACAAGACTTGTTCTCAAAATAAAATCAAAACGTAGCTCACCATAACATGTGCAAAGATAACTTAACTGAATCCTGACACACTCGCACATGAGCACTCTTAGGGTACGTCTCACTTGGTTGCCTCGACGTGGTCATTGAGTATAGGGTGTTTTAGAGGTCGCCCTCATGTCTAAAGATCAAGTTGCCTCGGAACGGTTGCCTCGGAACGGTTGCCTCGGATAAAACGATCTAAGACATTAGGGTTACCGCTAAGGTGTCCTACCATTGCTTTGGTGACCACATGTCCCTATAATCGAATTGACCCGAAAACTCCAATGGCGGTGCTACCTACTTCTCAATAGTGGGATAGTACTGTCTAAAGGACATTTACACAACTTAATTTCTTTTGAGTAGGTAGAGGTTCTTAGATACTTGCTCTTTCAAAACAAAACAACTTTTCGCACTTACACTTTTCAAACAAAAGTTTTCAAACAAACACTTCATACACTCTTGAGGACTGATACAAGAGTTAAAACGAAGTTTTCAAACAAAACTTTTTCAAAACCCACAAACACAAGAAAAGCAAAACATTTTGAAAACACAGTGAGCAAGTACCTAAGAGCCTGTGGATAACCACGGATAGAAGGGGTGCTAACACCTTCCCTTTCTATAATCTACCTCCCGAACCGAGAAACATCTCAAAAAGGAATTTTGCTGTGCTTTTGTCCTTTCCTTGTTGGAGAAAATAAAATACGGTGGCGACTCTTGCTTACCGCGACATTTCGCGAACCAGCATTCCAAAACAGTCAGTTCTATTCCCACCGGTCACAGAACTGGCGACTCTGCTGGGGACTTTTAAATAAGTGAGGTGTACCTTAGGATTAGATCACTTATGTTGTATTGCTTTGTATGCTTTAATATTGTGGGCTTGTATCGGAGTTTTATAGATCCTAACCCGGATCTGGGGGCACCTTTAGAAGTAGCAACAAACTGTGAGGGAACTGTGCGGGGTATACCGACATGGTTGAAGCAGTTGCTACGTTGATGTGGCACTTTGGTGAGTACCGGTAACCCTTAAGTCAAGTCAAAGAGAGTATGGGGCCGCCGCGTGGTATCGTGAAGCATCAACTGACCTTAGAACCTTACTTGACCATCCTGGCCTCTTTAGGGGTAGTGAGATGACCGACTTTGGTGCAGTCCGAAGTTGGTAGATACTCGATACTACACTCATTGAGGGTTGTTTTCTTGGAATATTTTGGTCGCCAGTTAAGTGGCTAAATCAAAACAATGAACACAGAAAACAATCCAATGATATTGAGCTCCTTAGAACCCGGTTACTATGTATAGGACAGGTTTTGAGCCAACTAACTTCAAGAGGGTACTTACCCATGAAACTCCATGCCAGCCTAAACTTGAGGATATATGTGTGACTTGTGTGCCTTCAAACTTGAACTACTTGCACATTCTTGTTATCTGACAGCATGAGTTCCTTGCAGGTTTTGTTTACAGTCCTTATCCAACAATTGTGATTTATTGCAGGGCTTACTTACATCACCTCACACTTTGCTTACACGCATGGCATACGCATCATAACATCATACCATAGCATTTCCTTAACCATTTCAAGGATCTCAAGGGTCTGTGATGCAGGTCAGGATGAACCAAATGTCTAGCAAGGGGAAAAGGGGATTTATTTTCCTCTAGCCAAGGTTGTTCGGAGATCAAAACATGATAACTTGAGTCAGGGGCTATGACCCACTCGATATGGTGAGCCTTGACTCTTGAAGAAGGGCTCTCAGCAACATGAAGTTCGTTCAATCAAGCTACGAAATTCAAATTCTAACAATTTCTTGTTTACCCCACGAGATCCTTGAAAACATTGCATACATATCATTGCATTACAGGTACTTTTACATGTCACTTATCTTCTTCGCTGTTTATTTCAGCAATCATCATGTCTACTGAACCTTCCACTGAACAAGCTATCAAGGCCCTCCAGGCCCAGAATGCCCAGTTCCAAGAGTTTGTTATGAGCCTAGCCCAGGGTCAACAGGATTTGAAGACTCTGATTCTGAAAGAGAGGAAGAAGAAGAAGAAGAGGACCGTCTTGTTCAACGCTGGACGCAGATTTGGGAATGGACTGCAGAATGATGTTGAGCTGACCACCTCATCTGTAGGAAAGGTTAGTCCACAAGAGAGAAGGGTTCCTAGTCCCTTGGTCTCCGACAACGAGACGGATTATGATGATGAACAGTATCCTCCTGCTGAGGATAAGTACAAACAGCTGGAAGACCGTTTGAGTGCCATGGAAATACAGAAGGTTCCCGGTCTGGACTTTGGAGACCTAGGCTTATCCTCTGGGGTGGTGATTCCCCATAAGTTCAAGGCACCTGACTTTTCCAAATATGAAGGAGCTTCCTGTCCAAAACTGCACCTCCGATCATATGTGAGGAGGATCCAACCTTACACTGCTGACAAGAACTTATGGATCCATTTCTTTCAGGACAGTCTTTCGGGGACTCAGCTGGAGTGGTTCTATCAGCTGGATGGGGTCAGTATCTGCAACTAGGAAGACCTGGCTACTGCGTTCTATAAGCAGTATCAATATAATTCCGACCTCGCTCCTACGCGTACCCAACTCCAGGGTATGTCAGTAGGGACGAGTGAAGGATTTAAAGAGTACGCCCAAAAATGGAGAGACCTTGCTGGAAGGGTGCATCCACCTTTAACTGATCGTGAACTTGTGTATATGTTCTTGGGGACCCTGTCTGGTCCATTCTTCAACCATTTGATTGGAAATTCTTCAGCCGTGTTTACAAACCTTATCTTGACTGGTGAGAGGATTGAAGCTGGCATCAAAAGTGGGAAGATTCAAGAAGATACACCTGCAGATACTCAGAAAAAGCCCTAAAATGGAAAAAAAGAGTCCAATGTTGTGTATGGTAAAAAGAGTCGTCATGATCAACATGTAGGGGCAACCCAGATCTCTGATCCCATGCCCGTTCAACAAAGAAAGAACAATAGGCGTATGGTAAGATATCAAGAAAGGCAGTATACTAACATCAACATGCCTTTGTCTCAAGCGTTACAACATTTGCTGAAGTTGAAGATAATCACGCTAAAGGATCCTCCTCAAAATCCTGATACTTCCTCTTCCAAGTATAACCCGGGTGTGAGATGTGCCTACCATTCTGACAGTCTCGGACATGACACTGACGACTGTTGGACTTTGAAGAACAAGATTCAAGACATGATTGGTGCCAAGGAGATCAAGTTTGACCCTCCACAGACTTCAATGTGATCACTGCTCCTATGCCAAATCATTGAAGGCTTTTGTTTCATTTGAATTTTCAAGTTGTATTTTTCTTTGCTTATTCAAACAATCATTATCATGTCAAACTCTTTTATTTCATGAATGCATTACACGTGTCTGTCTTGAATTAATTGTTTTCACTATGCTTAAAATTACTTTCATTTTTGTGATGTTCAACTCTCGATTAAAAACTTCTAAACCTTTTGAGGGAGGATGACGAAAACGATACCACGATCTTTACGGTATGCTTTTGAACAGACCCCGCTGATGAGGTACATGCATTGTTTCAAATCCTAAACAGTGGAGTTATAAGGAAGATAATCCCTATTCAACCCCTTTGAGCCAAAGAAGTTGGAGTTTTTCTTTTCACAAAAATTAAAACCCTTAATTATAACCAGGGGCAGGGTAATTTTCTCAGCTGATCCAGGTGCACAATGAATGACATCAAATAAGTCCTTCTGAAACAAAAGACGGTGATGGTTCCCTATAATCGTCAAGACAGGCAGTCATTATCTCTCAAAATAAAAGCCCGATAAGTCAAAACCTATGAAGGATACTTACAAAACTGGGGCATCCCGCTTACTGTAATCATAAAAGAAACAGTTCAGGCAAAAAGACAGGGATAATAAAATCAAAAAGAAAGAGGTCCTGCAAACTCTTATAAAAATGACTGCCTGTTCAAAATAAATTGTCAGTATCCGAACCATCACCGGAATATCAGAGCAAAGACTCAAACAAGATCTAATGCACGATTAGCTGAGTTTAGGATCGAAGAACATCACGAAGAACGGGTGGGTACAAATAAAATTTGAGCCTTTATCCTTTGTTTCTTAAACCGTGAACCAGGCCACATTATAACCCCCTAAAAGTCCTAGCTGAAGCATATGTTAGTTCGAAAGCATACTGTTACAAAAGGTATCCTGACTCCTGTAGGGCTCGCTGTTAAAATCCTGAGTTGACATCACATTTTACAAAAATTCACTTGTTTTACTGAAAATGCATTTTCAAAAACTTCAAGACAGACATACACTTTGCATTCTTAAAATAACATTGTTTGCATATGGCTAGTTGTTCAAACAGCAGAGAAATTCGCACGACGAATATCGAGTGAACAAAAATATTCTCAACAAAAAGAGTCACCTCAAGTGGAAGAAACACTTCCAACCAAGGGGCAGGCATGAGCATTATCTATCATCTGGGGCAGTCAAGTCAAGATTCAAGGAATCTCTCAAGATGCCAAATAGCCAGGGGCAAATCTCCGCCTGAGTCACTTGGGGCATTAGGCATGAATTCCAGCAATGAATCTTGCATGATCAGACATCTTCTGGTGGTATGGCAACACAACACTAATGACAGCGATAACTCCCTACACTCTGAGGGCGTGGACATAGTAAAAAAAATACTACGCATAATCAAAGACCCGCTAGGTCGACTGGCCTAGGCAAAAATAAGGGCTTCCCGGCGAACCAAAAGGGTTCGGGCAAAAATAAGGGATGAAAATAAAAATTTGTACACCCGGCAAGTCGAAAACCTGAAAAGGCGACTTGGGCAAAAAGGGGTATCCTGGTGGACTGAAAACCCGAAAGGGCGGTCCAGGCAAAAGTTAGGGATCAAAGCGTACGACTATGTCCCGTCATCTCGTCACTTGCCTACCAGAAGAAGATTTGTCGATCGGCAGTTATCAAGCATCTCATAGGCCTTCTTCTCCCACAGAAACCAGGGCAATAAGAACTGTACAAACTGCTCTGTCCTCTAGATACAAGGTGGATTCAGCTAAAGGATATGGCTAAGATATCTTCACTCTACGCAGAGTAAAACAGCAATAACAAGTTCCCCCCACCGAGACTTGCAATCATGAACGAATCAGCAATACTCTCCCCAAGCAGAGTTAGTCTACCGTCAGTCCCTAAAAAGGGTAAGTATCCCCAGCAGGTCTCAATATTACCCAGTGGAGTATACAGATATTCCTCATCAAGCTGCAACCGAAAGATCATCCCCAACGAAGTTCTTTCTATCCCCTAGCGAAGTTCATCATCAAAAACCTCAACGGAGTCCCCAACGGAGTTATCACTAAAATCTTAACAAAGCATCTCTTCCCACAGTAATTTCACCGCAGAGTAATCTCTTCACAGGTTTATTCCCCAATGGAGTCATCTTCTCCTACAGGTTTCTTCTTGCAAATATCTTCGTTCACCATCCCCAGTGGAAACGAAGAACTCAACACTATTCTCCAGCAGCTCCGCGATTCATTTTCCCCAGCTTTAAACATCATGACATCATTACGACATGCATACACATCATATAACACGAATCTCATTTATTTTGAGAACATCATTACACAATGCATACATCATGACATTGCATACAACTAACTCTTTACCTTTTCATGAAAGATTGATCAACAGATAAAAGTCTTTACCTTTTGGAGTAGTAATCGTCAAAGATTCCTTCATCATCCCGTTGAGGTAGTAGTCATCAAAGATTTCTTCATCATCCCGTTGAGGTAGTAGTCGTCAAAGATTCCTTCATCATCCCGCTAAGGTAGTAGTCGTCAAAGATTCCTTCATCATCCCGCTGAGGTAGTAATTATCCAAAGATTCCTTCATCATCCCGTTGAGGTAGTAATCATCCAAGATTCCTTCATCATCCCGTTGAGGTAGTAGTCGTCAAAGATTCCTTCATCATCCTGTTGAGGTAGTAGTCGTCAAAGATTCCTTCATCATCCCGCTGAGGTAGTAGTCGTCAAAGATTCCTTCATCATCCCGCTGAGGTAGTAATCATCCAAAGATTCCTTCATCATCCCGTTGAGGTAGTAATCGTCCAAGATTCCTTCATCATCCCGTTGAAGTAGTAATCGTCCAAGATTCCTTCATCATCCCGTTGAGGTAGTAATCGTCCAAGATTCCTTCATCATCCCGTTGAGGTAGTAATCGTCCAAGATTCCTTCATCATCCCATTGAGGTAGTAATCGTCCCAGATTCCTTCATCATCTATTTGGAGTAGCAATCGTCCCAGATTCCTTCATCATCTATTTGGAGTAGCAATCATCTCAGATTCCTTCATCACATCATTATCAAAGGCCTTCTATGGTCCAGTTAAATCGATTCCTAAAGATTTTTCTGATGCCGATCCAGTCAAAAGAGACAATTCAGTCAAAAGAGACAATCTAGTCAAAAGAGACAACTCGTCAATAGAGACAACTCGTCAATAGAGACAACACATCAATGAAGACAATCCGTCAATGAAGACAACCCGTCAATGAAGACAATTCGTCAATGAAGACAACCCGTCAATGAAGACAACCCGTCAATGAAGACCACCCGTCAATGAATACAACCCGTCAATGAAGACAACTCGTCAATAGAGACAACCCGTCAATGAAGACAACTCGTCAACGAAGACAAAATTACCTACCAACAATCTCCGGGTGGCATCTATAAGCCCATCCGCCCATCCATCATCTCTTCAAATGGCATCTGTAAGTCCATTCCCAACATCACAATGCTGATACTATATCATGCGAGTGCAAATTTCTGGGCACTTTAGTGTTCAATCATCTTCCACTTTCAGATCACGAAAGGCACGCAAGCCAATATACATCCTCAGGTTTAAGAAGATTGAACAGGGGCAACTGTTGTACCCCAAAATATGCCCTCCCATATTCCTCAGGGTTTGTCAAGAATGATCCTCAAATTGTTCATGATTGCTCAAGAGATTGTACAGTCAAACCACCTCCTAAGCCAGCTGAAATTAGGGTTTTTGTTCTTTCAAGGAATTTGAGGTTTTCAATGGTTCAATCAAGTCTCATAGGCCTATATACATTCTCAAGCACCTACATGCCAAGTTTCAAGGTTCACAATGCCAATTTGCACAGTCAAAAGCTCCATTTGACATACAGTCAACTGCAAGGGCAAAATGGTCATTTTGCAATCAAAAGTCAGAATTTTTGGTCAACATCTTATTTTGAGTTCACAATCATCATTTGATCAAGCCTTGATCATGATTCCACAAGGATAGCTCAAAGATCATCAAGGTGCAAAAAGTTACTATTTTTGGACAGTAGAAAAGTCAGCTGTATCTTGACCAGGGCATAACTTTTTCATGGTTTGTCAGAAAAATCCCATCAAATGCTCATTTTTAAGGGGATGATATTTACTACAATCCATATTCAAATTCCAAGTCCAAGAAATGCCCTCACAAAAAGTTATCAATTTCTACATTATAGGTCAAATTCAAAAGTCAACAAAAATGCACTTTAAGTCAAAGACCATAACTTGAGATTGGTAAATCCAAATGACATGGTACCAAAGGCATTGGTTAGAGGACTTCAAGACCTTTCCAAAATGTCCAATAACATATTCATATGATCGAAATTGAGCAAGATGTGCATTGGAGAAGTTGGGAAATTTTTGTGAATTTGCAAAAGTCAACTTTGCTCAAAACACCTTATTTTTGCTAATGGGCCTCAAATCTCTTCTTGAAACTTCATCCATGACTTATGCACGACCCATCAAGCTTAATTGAATTTATTTTCTTATTTTTATTGATTGATTGGATTTTTAATTAATATTAATTCATTTAATTAATTTAAATTGTAGGAAAATACAAAGATTTGGTTTTTCAATCTTTTTGTGAAGCAAATATGGTCAAGATATGCTGGCAATTTCGTGTACAAATCAAAGAGACAAAAATCTCCAAAATTGGCAACTTTTTCCAATCATGAAAATGCAAAAAGATTTGATTTTCAATCAAATATTCAATCATCAATTCAAAGGATTTTGGCTCAAGATTGTGACCTAATTTCATTCCTCTATATATGTACAAGCTAACCCTAATGCCACACACGTGAGAAAGCTGCAGAAAAAGCCATAGCCATTCAAGAAATTTCAAGAAAATTGCAAAACTGATTTCTATATTCCAGGATGATTCAAAGCTTTTTGTCGATTCCAATACCTTGCAGGAGTTCCCAGGGATAATTTAAAATTGAGTTCACGTGCTAAAACTCAAAGAATCATCCATTACAGAACCACAGTTTGCGTTTTTTTATCAAAATCATATTGTTGAATTCATGCATAATTAACATGTTTTATTGATTGTGTTGCATTTCCAGAGGTCATACCAAGCTCATGGAACCATTTAATTGAATTATAATGCATTGAATCACAAAATGCCATGGACGATTTCTAGGGTTCATAAGTTTTGGAATTGGGGCTTTGCAATCCAGGAACAATTAGGGTTCATAAGGCATATGGTTGGAATCGTTGAGACCAGACGAACATGATTCTATCCTCGCGAAATATTTATATACACCATGGCTCTAGTCGCTATTTTTCCTCGTGTCATATTGTGGGGGTTAAAAACCCCCGCTATCTAATGTTTTTTTTGTTGCAGAACAACGAAGAAGATGATGAGGTGTTAACCTCTGAGTGGTTAATTCAAATAAGCGCGTGTTTTTATGTTGTTTACAGCTTAGTGATTTATTTCCCAATATAATATTTTCCTATTATCTAAATAACAAAAGCGTGCAAATGGTGTAGTGGATGATGCGTTGGCTTGGAATCATTGGGACCTGGGTTCGAATCCCAGGTCCCCCAAAACACTTGTTTCTATTTTTCTCTATATGTTCATATGCAGCGTCCTAGGAGATGTCCACCGTGTACCTCAAATATCCAGGCGCCAAGTGGCCACAAACTTGAATCTAATGGCCATGAGATGATGGTCACCATACCCCTCTGTCAATGCCTGCGTGGACAATCTCAAAAGTCAAAGAGGCTTGCATGTTGTTGGGCCTGGAAATTCCAAACTTACCTCCTAAAGGGGCCAGCACACCCCCTTGGTTTATTCTCCTTTTAATTTCTTTTCCTTTTTATTTTCTTTTACTAATTATTATTATTATTATTATTATTTAATTAACATAATTAATTATTTTTCATAATAAAATCAGAAAACTAAAACATTTTTATTTTCACCTTTAATTTATTATTTTTGTAAATAAATACTAACAAATTAATTTAGTTTAATTAGGGTTAATTTTAACTTTTTCTCAATAATTTAAAATCAACATAGAATTAGGGTTTCTTTTGACAATTTTAATCCTTTTGACTTTATTTTCCTTAACACATAAAAAACAAAAAATATTTCTTTTATTTAATTAATTAGTTTTAGGTTTAATTTAATTAAATGCAAAAAGGACAAAAACTTCTTTCTTTCTCAAAAAAGGGTCAAAACCCTAAGGACTTCTCCGACTCAATTTTTATTCGCGCATATTAATTTTTGATCATATTTATGTAATTGTTCCGAGGATGTAATAGAGTTAATTAGGAATTTTTATCGCTTTCTTTAATTTTCCGCAATTTAATTTTCAAAGGGTTGTTTTTGGCGATGTAAATACCCGATGCCTTGTAATAGCGTAGATTTACTTTCCGCATAACTATTAACTATTAGATGTATGTTAACTAGGCTATGCATGACAAGACTTGTTCTCAAAATAAAATCAAAACATATCTCACCATAACATGTGCAAAGATAACTTAACTGAATCCTGACACACTCGCACATGCGCACTCTTAGGGTACGCCTCACTTGGTTGCCTCGACGTGGTCATTGAGTATAGGGTGTTTTAGAGGTCTCCCTCTTGTCTAAAGATCAAGTTGCCTCAGAACGGTTGCCTCGGATAAAACGATCTAAGACATTAGGGTTACCGCTAAGGCGTCCTACCATTACTTTGGTGACCACATGTCCCTATAATCAAATTGACCCAAAAACTCCAACGGCGGTGCTACCTACTTCTCAATAGTGGGATAGTACTGTCTAAAGGACATTTACACAGCTTAATTTCTTTTGAGTAGGTAGAGGTTCTTAGATACTTGCTCTTTCAATACAAAACAACTTTTCGCACTTACACTTTTCAAACAAAAGTTTTCAAACAAACACTTCATACACTCTTGAGGACTGATACAAGAGTTAAAACGAAGTTTTCAAACAAAATTTTTTCAAAACCCACAAACACAAGAAAAGCAAAACATTTTGAAAACACAGTGAGCAAGTACCTAAGAGCCCGTGGATAACCACGGATAGAAGGGGTGCTAACACCTTCCCTTTCTATAATCTACCTCCCGAACCGAGAAACATCTCGAAAAGGAATTTTGCTGTGCTTTTGTCCTTTCCTTGTTGGAGAAAATAAAAGACGGTGGCGACTCTTGCTTACCGCGACATTTCGCGAACCAACATTCCAAAACAGTCAGTTCTATTCCCACCGATCACAGTAGGGATTTTGAACTTTGGCGGAATGACCACTCCAGAAACTAAACCCATGTCTCCTAAATCCAAGCCAAGTATCTGTTGAATCTCCATAGCACTGAGGCGATCCTCCAACTATTTGTACTTGTCATCAGTGGGAGGATATTGTTCTTCAGAGTAGTCAGCTTCAACTTCATCAATCTCTTAATTGTACTCTTCTTTGAGACTATCCCCCGTTTTGGACGGAGTTGAAAGATCTAGAGCTCTATTGACTGGTCCCCCAGGTCTTCTTCTCGAGTTCAGGACACCTACTGACATTTTTGGACTTCTTCCTCTTATCTTTGAGAAGGAGAGTTTTCAGGTCCTCTTTCCCCTTAGCCATAGCCAGGAACATTTGTTGGAATTGAGCGTTTTGAGCTTGGAGATCTGTCACCATTTGTTCCATATCCATCTTACTGAAATAAACAGCAGGAGGATAAGGAGACCTGAATGGGAGAAACCTGTCATGAAATGATACATGATATGTGGATGCATGTTTTCAAGGATCTCGCAGGGTAAACACAAGAAAAATTTAGAAGTTGAACTTTGATCAACAACTTTTATTGGAGAACTTTGTATCAGTGGTTGTCCTTCCACGAGATTTAAGCTCACCATGTCAAGTGGGTCATAGCCCTTGACTCTGGTTCGTTGTACCTTATTTTGAAGGTGTTTGGTTAGAGGAAAATAAATCCTCTTTCCCCTTTCTAGACGTTTGGTTCATCGTAACCTGCACCACAATCCCTTGAGATCCTTGAAATGGTTAAGGAAATGCTATGGTATGATGTTATGATGTTATGTACAAATATGCGAGGTAAGCAAGTTTACATACAAACAATCATATTAACACAAATCAGACAAGTCCTTATGTTTTGGCTTGCATGGAGTTTGTAGGTAAGTACCCTCTTGAAGTTTAGTTGGCTCAACCTGTCCTAGTAATAGTGATCGGGTTCAAAGGATCTCAATATCACTGACCTTTCTTTTATGAATTGTCTCAGCTCAATCAAACTTTTCTAGTGGCCGAGATATCCCAAAAGTCCGGTCTCAATGAGTGTAGCATCGAGTATCAACCAATTTTTAGCTCTACACTGAAACCGGTTTTCTCACTACGTCCTAATGGCCAAGTTGGTCAAGTAAGGTTCTAAGGTCAGTTAGTGCTTCATGACACTGCTCAGCGGCCCTGTATTCTCCTCGTTTCAACACAAGGGATACCGGTATCCAAAAATGCATCATACTAACGTAGCCATTGTTTCAACCATATCGGTCTACGCCGTACAGTCTCCACAATCTATTGCTACTTACTTAAAAAGGTGCCCCAGATCCGGGTGGAGGATCAAAGCAAACCCAAAAAGAAAACCATAATGTAAAGCAATAGAAATCAAACAAAAAAGCAAGTAAATGTGATCTAACCCTAAGGTAACCCCACTTTCATATTTCCCCAGCAGAGTCGATAGTTCTGTGAGACAGTGGGGGAACTGACTTGAGGTGTTTTATGTTTGTGTTTGCAAATGTTGCAGTTTAGCAAGAGTCGACACCGACTTTTCTTTTATCCAAAAGGAAAGGTGAAAAATCACAGTAAAGACCTTTATAGATATTTTCTTGAGTTCGGGGGGTAGATTATGAAAAGGTAAGGTATTAGCACCCTTTTCATCCATGGTTTTCCATGGGCTCTTAGTTACTCGCTAGATCACTTGCTTTTGTTTGAATGTGTTTGTGGTGTGGGTTTTGAAAGTATTTTGAAAATGTGACTTTGTAATGATTCTCGTTTCTATAAGAATACGTACAAAGTGTTTATTTCGAAAATGTTTTCAAGAAAGTGTTTGTGAGATGTGTTTTTGAAAGTGATTTTGAAAAGGGTTTTCTTTGTAATGGCTCTCATTTCTATAAGAACACGTACAAAGTGTTGTTTTCAAAAGTGTTTCAAAATGAGAGTGTTGGTGTATAAAATGTTTTTGTTGTGAGCAAGCGAGTAACTGAGAGCGAACCTACCTACTCAAAAGGTCTTAGATGTGCTTTTCCTCCTCCTTTAGATGTTGCTATCTTACCATTGTTTTGGTAAGAAGCCCCATCGTTAGATGTGAAGGGACGAGCATTGGGACGTTTGTATAGTCATAGATGATAACCCATGGAACGTCGAGGGTCTTTTATCGAGGGTCTTTTGCTAAAACGCCCATGTTCAAGGTACATGACTATTTTCCGAAAGGCAACAAAATGAGATTACCTTAGAGATGCTAGTGTGCAATTGTGTTAGTTTTCATGCATTTTGTCTTATATTTGAAGGTCATCTATTTGTTGATTTTATCTTGCCATACATCTTATTTACTAGCAATATATGAAAAGCAAGTAAAAATGCGGAAAATAAAATCTAAGCTATTACATCGCTTTAGGGGGATGGGGGTACAATTTAACAATGGGGATGAAGTGGAGACTGAAATATTACAACCATATCGAATAATAATGAAAGCAATGTAAAAACAGTGTAAAATAAAAGGAAAAATGCATTTTGGACTGCTATGTGTCGACCCATGCTGTTATGCATCAACACATAGCTTTTCCTTGCTCCTGTAAAACAAAAATAGCTCAGTATGAGTTGACACATAATGGGATGTATCGACTCATACACCTTCTTGTATCGACGCGAAATGCGTATGTATCGACTCATAGGCTCTTCCAGCTTCTGTTTTACAACATGAGATCCAGTATGGGTAGATGCATGGGGGTTATGTGTCGACTCATACCCTATTTTTCCACTAGGATGAGTCGACACATGAGGATATGTGTCGATACATGCTGCATTCTCCTGTCTTAAACATTGTTTTGTTGTCCATATATGTCAGTTTACAGGATATGATTGATAAACATAAACAACAAATGATTGAATAAGCCTAAACAATAAGCAAGAAAACAGTTCAAAAGGATCATAAAATGCTACATCTCATCTTCAAAACAAATTATTAATGGTGTATGAAAAGATATCAAGTCAAGACTTACCTTGAGGATGCACAGGCTGTTTTAAATCAGAATGCTTTTCCAGATGTTGTGATGACTTTGTGAATCTTCAGAAAGCTGCTCCGGACTGTTGAAACTGAGTTAGACTGTACTGTAATGTTTTGATGTTTTGAGTGTGAAGATGATAGCACTACAAGGACTGTCCTTATGTTTGGACAATCTTTATGTGTGATTAGCTGTTTGGCTTATGGGAGACTTTGTCTGGTGGAATAATGGATTGGGTTTTTGTTTTAAACAAGAACCGATTTGATTTGGAAAAATTAGTCAAGGTTAACAAGAATACTGTTTTTCTGCTCAACAAAATCTCAATTCTCTCTCTTAATCCTCTCTCTTCAATCCAGCCCCTTTGTCCTATGAGACAGTCCTTCTTGTAGAACTTTTACTATGATTTAGGGGGGAAACCAAATAAGTTATTTTGAATTGTTTTTGCTTACTGTTTTGACACTTTCCTCCCACAATTTTTCTTTGCCATTTTGGTGCAATTTTGGGGCTGTTGTGATGCAGGCTTGGGCAGACTGCATAGAGCAGTTTTGGATTGTATTGGGCAGCATGCATACTTGGGGTGTAACATAGCACAAGCTTGATTGCAGGGAAGCATGGCTTGTTGTGGCAATGTGACATATCACATTTTGTTCAACTTGGACAGTATGATTTGTAGCATGACACAAATTTGGTCTTGTGGAATATTTCATGTACATTATGTCAAGGGCAAAATAATGTGGCAAGGTTTTTTGAGAGAACTCAATCAAGACATAGTTTTGTAATTTGTAATTTTGAAAAAATGCCACTTTGTAATAACTTGAATTACTTGCATCATTTTGAATTATTTGGAATTGTAGCAAAAAATGTCATGAAGTAAATGAAATTCATCAAGTATAGAAAATACTTAGAAAAATTTCAAAGTCTTGGAAAGTTGGATTTTTGATTCTCTTGATTTTTGATGATCAAACTCCATTTTTTGGATGTCTTGACATAATGTGATTTTTGGGACTCAAATTTGGTCAAAAAGTCAAAGTTTGACTTTTTAGCGTCCGATTGACTTTTTCCTGCGGAAACTCCGATTTTGCTTATTTTGCCTCCTTTTGACAATTTGAATGGTTCTTCTTAGAAAATTATGATCTGAGGTTTACAACTTGACTGTAGTAATTCTAAGAGTCCTTGAGACATGAGAGAGCAAATTTTGGGGTACAACACTTCCCACAAACCCTACTATCCAGGTTCCTTCTCCCTTATCTCCAGACAACAACTTACAATACTGTAAGGCCCGGACTCGACCAGATACGTTCGGTTTCGCATTTCCCCAGTAAGTCGTTGTACAGCCTGGACCCTGACCAGATATACATTCTACTTTCGCCCCCCTCAGTCAGGAGATAATTCCCTAGTAGAGTAATGGACAATCGAAGCTCCTAAACTTTACTTCCCAGTGCATAAATGAACATTCCCTGGCAAAGTCCCCCTCAACAGCAGTACAGGAATACTCGCCAAGGAATCTCTTAAACAACCGATCTTTTCCGGATGGCATCTTTAAGCCCATCTCCGATGATTCCCCGTCGCCTTCCAAATGACATCTGTAAGCCCATTTCCGATATCACCAATCAACATTACTTCATGCAAGTGAAAATTTCTGGGCACTCTAGTGTTCAATCATCTTCCACCTTCAGATCACGAAAGGCAGACCAGCCAATCTACATCCTCAGGCTTAAGAAGATTGAACAGGGGAAACTGTTGTACCCCAAAATTTTCCCTCTCATTTCTCAAAAGGATCATCCTGGACCCCCAGGTTTGATTCTATCAAGTTCCAAGTCTTGAATTATTAACTTTTCAAGAAAATTACTCACAAGGGCAAAATGGTCAAAAGCACACTGAAAAAGTCAAACTATAAATAATTTGCTCCATCACACGTTCAAGGGGCTGGCTTTTGAAAAGAGAGAATTGTCAAAAAGAGAGAAAAAAAAGCTGTGAAACCTTCATAAAAAAAATCCAGAATTCCCAAACAGAAAAACCAAAACCTTTGTTATTCCCTTTGAGTCGAGGAACTTGGCATTTTTCTCTTTCGTTGCTCTTGCTGACTCAGAACATCTAAAGGCAGCAGTCCAAGTTCCAAACACACGCTCCAGGTTCAAGTTAAGTCTTTCTGACTTTGCATCTTTTCATTCGGAACATCATTAAACATGTAAATATCATAGTATTGATGTTGTCTATATCATTGCATGAGTAGAAAAAAAAACTGTGGATTAGAACTTCTTGATTAAGGATAAGCTTAGGAGTAGGATTAGAACTTCTATAAACTGTTGTGCTCTTATCCCTCTGATTTGTGGTTTGATTAAGAACTGAATAAATTGCTGATGGTTGATTAATATGAGAAAAGAGTTGAAATATAACACATAATTTGTGATGTTTCCACTCACTTATTTAACACATAGAACCTTTGATGCTCACTCATTGTTTTAGCATAGCATAGAACTTCTGAGTTCTCCTTATTGTTAAGTACACTGAACTTCTGATGCTCACTCACTGTTTTAGCATAACACAGAACTTCTGAGTTCTCCTTATTGTTAAGCACACTGAACTTATGATACTTCCACTTGCTGTTTTAAACACTCAGAGTTTCTGATTTTCACATGCTGATAATACACTAAATTTTTGATGCTTACTCACTGTCTTAGCATAACACAGAGCTTCTGACTTTTGGCCCACTGTCTGAATACCACCCAGAACTTCTGTGTTTTCCCTCTAATGTTTCTTGCAGGATCTCAGAGTTTACCAATCTAGAACTTCTGATGCCCACTGACGTTTCCTTCGGAGTCACATCACTCATAGCATCAGAACTTCTGATTCAGTTTGTTTTGTTTGTAGAAGCACGTGGATTCTAATCTCATCCATTTCCTTTATTATCACTTTTAATATTAATATTCTTTTTATCAATATAAAAAAGACATAAAAATATTTTCTTTTTACTAGCTACTTCATATTTTTTTCTTTTTATTCGCTAAGACAAAAAACCCTTTTTTTTAACAAGTCCTTTTTATTTCTTGTTTATTATTTCAATATGGTTGTAATAAGCAATTAGGATTTATTTTCTTGCAAACCCCCCATTCGTAAATTTGTACACCCCATCCTCCTAATAATTGTAATAGCGTAGAATCTTTACTTTCCGCACTTTTATTGCTTTCATATATTGTTAGTAAGTAGGGTGTATATGGCAAGACATGAAATCAACAAATAGATCACCCTAATCAAGATTAAAATGCATGCAATCAAACACACTTGCACACTAGCACCCTTAGGGTAATCCCAATTCGTGGCCTATCGGAAAAATAGTCATGTCCCTCGAACATGGGCGTTTTGCCAAAGACCCTCGATAAAAGATCGTAGTCCCTCGATGACCCTAAAGGTTGCCTTTGTTAAACGATCTAGTCCCTAAAAACTACATTGCTAAAACGTCCCATAAGTTGCCTTCTATGACTATACAAACGTCCCGTGTCCGTCCCTTCACATCCAACGATGGGGCTTCTTACCAAATCACTGGTAAGATAGCCACATATAAAGGAAGAGGAAAAGAACATCAAGACCTTTTGAGTAGGTAGATTTGCTCCTAGTTTCTTTCTTGCTCACAACAAAAAACATTTCATATACCAACACTCTCATTTTGAAAGATTTTCAAAAAAAACAACACTTTGCACACGTTCTTATAGAGACGAGAACCGTTACAAAGATACCTTTTCAAAATCAATTTCAAAAAACACGTTTCACAAACACATCTTTGAACTTTTCCAAACAAACACTTTGTACGCGTTCTTATAGAGACGAGAACCATTACAAAGATGTTTTCAAAATACTTTAAAAACCCATATCACAAGCACATTCAAACAAAATCAAGTGATCTAGGGAGTAACTAAGAGCCCATGGAAAACCATGGATGAAAGGGGTGCTAACACCTTCCCTTTTCATAATCTACCCCCGAACTCAAGAAAACATCTCTAAAGGTCTTTCCTGTGCTTTTTCACCTTTCCTTTTGGATAAAAGAAAAGTCGGTGGCGACTCTTGCTAAACCGCAACATTTGCGAAACGCAAAACTAAAGTCAGTTCTCCCACTGCATCACACCAGGACTTGACGCTGATATCGTGGTCCATCGTCTACCGACAAAAGAAGACTGCCCTCCGGTAAAATAGAGAGTCTGTCGGATGCGGCCAGACATGTCAGAAAAGATCAAGACTGAAGTCATGAAACAATTTCACTATGTATTCTTAGTTGTAACCTCCTATCCATAATGGGTCTCCAATGTTGTTCCAGTTCCGAAAAAAGAAGGTAAAGTACGCATGTGTGTGGACTACAGAGATTTGAATAGGGCAAGCCCTAAGGATGACTTCCCGCTTCCCCACATCGATGTTCTGGTTGACAACACCACACAACATAAAGTATTTTCCTTCATGGATGGTTTCTCAGGCTACAACCAAATAAAAATGGTACCTGAGGACATGGAGAAAACGACCTTCATCACACAATGGGGCACATTCTATTACAAGGTTATGCCATTCAGGTTGAGGAATGCTGGGACAACTTATCAACGCGTCATGATAGCTCTATTTCACGACATGATCCATCATGAAATAAAGGTCTATATGGATGACATGATAGCCATATCTCAAAACTAAGAGGAACATCTTGACCATTTGCAGAAACTGTTTGAAAGGCTAAAGAAATACAAACTAAGGTTGAACCTAAATAAATTCACATTTGGAGTGAGGTCCGGTAAACTCCTAGGCTTCATCGTCAGCGGTAAAGGTATCGAAGTGGACCCTGCCAAGGTGAAAGCAATATAAGAAATGCCTGCTCCTCGCATCGAGAAGGAAGTCAGAGGATTCTTAGGACGACTTAACTACGTCGCCAGATTCATTTCTCACCTAACCGCTACATGTGAACCAATCTTCAAATTACTGAAGAAAGATCAATTAGTCAAATGGAATGATGAATGCCAAGCTACCTTCGATAAGATCATGGAGTACCTTCAAGAGCATCCTGCTTTGATTCCGCCGGTCGAGGGGAGACCTTTGATCATGTATCTAACTGTCTTGGAAAATTCAATGGGGTGTGTGCTGGGGCAGCATGACGAGTCTGGCCGAAAAGAGCATGCTATTTACTACCTGAGCAAAAAGTTTACCGACTGTGAAATAAGATATTCACTGCTTGAGAAAACTTGCTGCACTCTGGGATGGGCTGCTCGCCGACTAAGACAGTATATGCTGACCCATACTACCTTATTGATATCCTAGATGGATCCAATTAATTACATATTCGAGAAGCATGCCCTCTCTAGGATAATAACGAGATGGAAGATGATTCTGACTGAATACGACATTCAGTACACTACCCAAAAAGCAATAAAGGTCAGTGTGCTAGCCGATCACCTTGCTCATCAGGATGTGGATGACTATCACTCCATGAAATTCGAGTTCCCAGATGAAGACATCATACCGGTAAGAAATTTTGAAGAACTCAGACCATATGACGGACCTTGGTTTTTGACGGAGCCTCCAACGTGCCCGACAATGGCATAGGTGCTGTAATCATATCCCCTGAAGGATGTCATACTCCCTTCACTGCAAGACTTTGTTTCAAATGTATCAATAATATGGAAGAATATGAAGCGTGTATTTTGGGACTCAAAGCTGCCATAGATTTGGGAATCAAGTCCTTAAGTGTATTTGGAGATTCAACCTTAGTCATCAGTCAGATCAAAAGAGAATGGGACACGAAGCCCCCTAATCTCATCCCCTACAAAGAACATTTGTTGACATTAATCCCACATTTCGAGGAAATTACCTTTGCGTATTTTCTACGAGAGGAAAATCAACTAGTGGACGCGCTAGCCAATATGTCATCCATGTTTAAACTCCAGCGGGGTAACGAGCCTCCCCAGATCACCATTGAGCGGATGGATGAACCAACTTACTGTTACGAGATCGATACTGAAGAAGTAGTGGACCAACCTTGGTTCCATGAAGTCAAGAGGTATCTCGAGGCCCAAGAGTATCCGGAGGGAACTTCAGTCAATGATAAGAAGTTCTTAAGAAGATTCTCTGCTAAGTTCTTCCTTAGTAATGGAATTCTCTACAAGCACAACCACGACTCTGTTTTGCTTCGTTGCATACACAAGGCCAAGGCGGAAAAGATCATGGCTGATCTTGATGAAGGCACTTTTTGCACCTATTCTAGTGGGCATACGATGGCTAAAAAGATCCTACAGGCAGGGTACTACTGGTCTTCCATGGAAGCAGATTGCTATCAACATTCACAAACCTGTAACAAATGTCAGATCTACGCTGACAAAGTGCATATACCTCCAGTGCCTCTAAACGTCCTAACTGCTCCCTGACCATTCGTGATGTGGGGTATCGATATGATTGGAGAAGTCAAACCAACAACTTCTAATGGGCACCGCTTCATCTTGGTGGCCATTGACTATTTCACAAAGTGGGTTGAGGCAGCTTCTTTCACTTATGTTATCAAGAATATGGTGGCCCGATTCATCAAACAAAATCTCATCTGTCGGTACGGTATCCTGGAAAGAATCATCACAGACAATGGTACGAATCTCAACAATATTATGATCACCGCACTATGCGTGCAATTCAAGATCCAACACCATAATTCTTCTCCTTACTGGCCAAAGATGAATGGCTCTATCAAAGCCGAAAATAAAAACATCAAAAAGATCATACAAAAAATGACAGTAACCTACAAAGACTGGCATGAGATCTTACCATTTGCTCTCCTCGATTATTGTACCACGGCACGCACATCAACAGGGGAAATTCCCTTCTAGTTGGTATACGACATGGAAGTTGTTCTACCAATTGAAGTCCAAATACCTTCTCTGAGAATCATAAAGGATGCAGAGCTAAATGAAGATGATTGGATCTAAACTCGACTTGACCAGTTGAACCTAATTTATGAGAAGAGGCTTACAACTGTCTGTCACGGCCAGATGTACCAATAACGTATGATCAAAGCTTTTAACAAAAAGGTCAGATGTCAGGTATATCAGGTTAGTGACTTGGTAATCAAGCGTATGATATTGCCACAAGGTGATCCCAGGGGAAAATAGACTCCTACATACGAGGGACCATTTGTGATCAAAAGCATATTCTCTGGTGGAGCAATGATCTTAACCACTATGGATGGTGACGACCTTCCGCACCTTGTGAACGCGGACATAGTCAAAAAATACTACGCATGAATAAAGACCCGCTAGGTCGATTGGACTAGGAAAAAATTAGGGCATCCCGGTGAACCAAAAAGGTTCAAGCAAAAATTAGGGATAAAATACAAAAAAATCTGTACACCCGGCAAGCTGATAACCCGAAAGGGCGGCTTGGGCAAAAAGGGGTATCCCGGTGGACTGAAAAACCGAAAGGACAGTCCAGGAAAAAGTTAGGGAATTAAAGCGTATGACTATGTCCTGTTGGATCACCTTATAGACGACCTTTAGCATCGACTGACAAACTCAACGATTCTAATCAATCCAATCAGCTTCAGATAGGGCAACAAGTGGATGAGATGCTCAGAGACATGAAGGCTATAGCATAATGGGAACCTCATGGGATCATTTCACATAGCTATCTTTTCTTTGTATCAATTTTCATTTTCTACGACGATATTCTTTTACTAGAATGTTCGTCTCATTGTACAAAAATACTTATTCAAGTTAATACAAAGATATCCCTTTGAAAGTGCAAAACTATCTGTTTTTCTTTTATTTCCGTGTTTTGTTTGCGAAAACGTCCAATGATTGTTTTTGAACATATGCATTTGAACATGACTACTGTTTACAAATGAACAAAAAAGAGGAACAGAAAATAGAAAAACAATCACTAATGGATTTAAGAAATAGGATAATATCTTTAGACTATTCCATTGTGATACGGTGGCAGAACCGACTGTTATACTGGTTTGCGTTTTTTGTTCGCAAAATGTCGCGGTAAGCAAGAGTCGCCACCGACTTTTATTTTATCCAATCATGGAAAAGGAAAAAGAACAGAAAAACCTTTTTTCGAGATTTCTGAGTATGGGGGGTAGATTATAAAAAGGGAAGGTGTTAGCACCCTTTCTATCCATGGTTTTCCATGGGCTCTTAGGTACTTGCTCATTTTTTTAAATTGCTTGTGTGCTTGTTTTGAAAATGTTTTTACTTCGTGATAACCCTTGTATCAGTCTTCAAGGATGTGACAAAGTTGTTTTAAAAATTATTTTGAAAGGTGTTTGTGTGAAAAGTTTTATTTGAGCAAGTACTTAAGATTCTACCTACTCGAAAAAAGATTGTTCGTTCTCGTTTCCTTTAGAAAACGCTATCCCACTATTAAGGAGTAGGTAGCACCGTCATTGGAGTTTGTAAGGGAAATTCGAAATAGACAAGTACAATCACTAAAGCCACAATTAGAAAACTTTAGTAGTAACCCTAAAGTCTTAAGATCTTTCCGAGGCAACATTTCCGAGGCAACATTCGAATGAGACATTTTGATCTTTTAGACTGGAGGGCAACCACTAAAATCTCCTATGCTTTATGACTGTTTTACCAAAGGCAACCAAAGTGAGGTAAACCCTAGGGGTGAATATGTGCATATGAATTGTTTCAGTTAATTAGTCTTTGCACATTAGGTGATCTACCGTTTTAATTTCAAGTAATCTTCCCATACAATCCTATTAACCATGCATCTAACAGTTAAATATTTGCAGGAATTTAAATTGCGAGAAAATAAACCTAGCTATTACAAGGCTTTGGCAGTTACATAATTATCTTGACGGAAAATAAAAATGCCGAAGTTTAAAACCCTAATTATTATTACAATCTCGGAACAGTTACAATAATAATAAAACAAATTAAAATGTGCGCGGCAAATTAAATGCGAGAAGAAATTGAAAATCCTAAAAATCTAATTGAAAAAAATATTTAAGTTATTTTTTGAGAAAAGACTTAATTAGGTTATGCACAATTAAAACCCTAATTCTAATCATTTTTTAATTATAAAAATAAATTGAAATTAACCTAATTTAAACTAAATTAAATAATTCAATAAAATATTTTGTACAAGAGATTTTATGTATTTTTGTGATTTTTTATTTGAGAAAAGAGACAATTTAATTACAAAATTTAAACCTAATTTCTATTTAATTTTAATTAAAACAAATAATCAAATAAACTAATTAACCTAATTTATTTTAAAAAATATTAATTTGAATAAATAATATTTAATTCTGTATTTTTGTGATTTTTTAGTTTTATAAAAAATAATAATTTTTGTCTTAATAAATTAAAACAATTAAAGAAATTAATTTAAGAAAATAAAAAAATAAAAAGAAAGAAAAGCAAACTGGGCCTGTATGTGGTTAGCAAATGGGGGGTATGATTCTGAATTTCCCAAGCCCAATAGTCCTCCAAGCCCAGTCAGCGCCTGGTTCCATGTGGCGTTGACCTGAGGGTCAATCATGGTCCCTCACTACTTATGCGTTGGATCTGATACTATGCTTGATCAAGTGGCTGGATGTTGGTGATGTATGGTAGACACCTGGATAAGAGATGCACATGATCTGTTGAGAGAAAATAAAATAAAGGGAAACGCTGGGACCTGGGATCGAACCCATGTCCTTATGCTTGCCAACAACGCGCCTCTGCCAACTGGGCTACGCTAGTTAGTTGTTAAAGAAATAAGAACAATATATAATATATCAAAACAAATTCCATGAGACTGAAGCAAAAATCACGCGCGCTATTTTCCAATGAACCAATAGGGTGATGCCAAATCACCTTCTTCTACCTCCAGCCCGTCGTCTTAGGTATATGACATATACCTACAAATATTGTCTGTTGCTACAACCTGCGTATTTTAAACATATAAAATATGCATGATAAATGAATTCAAAGACCAGGGATCAATTGGTCTTGATGTCACGGTCATCCCAGTATCCAGCTTGTGATCTAATTTTGCCTGTAGCCAAAAACCCTAAAACGCATATGGAAACCCTAACAATGGCAAGTACAGATATAGGCTTCAAAAATGCAATTAAACTATTCAGTTAGCTTGCAAACATGAGAAAGATCACAAATATGCCAATTAAATGTATTAACAATGCAGGAAATTCAATAATCGATTTGGAAAAACTAAGCAAAGCGTGAGAGCTGTAGTGCGCGATTCCGAATGTTTAAGACCTTGCCAATGCTTGTTGCAGGTTCAGTGAGTATCTAGGGAGATGACTTGATCTTTGGAAACGCTTGAAACGGCCAATGGAACAAGATTGAATCTGCACTTTTCTTTCAAAAATTGAAACTTTTTTCTTCCTGTTCACGCCTGCAAAACCTTGTCTCATGCCTTGTACATGTTCCCTATATATCTTAGAATGAATTAGGGTTACAAACTTGGATTGAATCTTTGCAATTATGAGAGATTAGATTTGATTTTCATGCTACATGTAAACTTTCTATTTTGAGCCAAATCATCCCTTTCTTGTACCAATTATGCTTGATTCATTTTGGTCTTGATAACTCATCATATTTTGATTGCCAACCTGTCCAAAAACCAAATCAAATCATATCTTTGCTATTATTCACCAATTATTTGATTTAATTCAATTTTTAATTAATAAAAAATCAAAATAAATTTAAAAATGAAGCAAATAATGTGTGGGTGAATATTTGGGTCGTGGACCATATTATAAGTGAGGTGCAAGCATAAAAATTTAGGCCCATTTGACAAAAAATGTAATTTTGAGCCTATTTGACTTTTGGCAATTTTGAAAAAAAGGTCAATTTTGACAAGGCATATCTCCTCAAATTTTAACCTTAGAGAGGTGTTCTTGGACTTTTTAGAAAGCTTAGGATGTACCCTAAGCAACCCTTTTGGTATCATTTCAATTGATTCTTCCATGTTCATGTAAGAAGCTTTGACCCAAAAGATGTTTTTGTTGACTTTTCAGAAGACCTATAATGTAGAAATTCATATCTTTTTATGAGTTCATATTTTGAACTTGTGGGATGAATATTAATTGTAGGTAATTGCATCCTCATCAAAATGAGCCTTGGATGAAAAATTTATGATGAAGCATGTGGAAGTTATGCTTGGTCAAAGTTTGGTTGACTTTTACTTAGAAACCCTAATTTACCAACTTTTGGGTTTTGATGAATTTGGAGCATTCCTTGGGGAATCATGATCAACCCTTGATCAAATGATGAAAGTCACTTCAAAATGTTAATGTTGACCAAAAATCTTGAAGTTTGACTGTTTGTGGGTCACAATTGACTTTTGACTTAATATAGTCGATTCTCAAGCATCTGAGCAGTTGACTGAGCAAACTTCTTGTGCAAGGCATGAAACTTGACATGTAGGGTCTTGAGAACATATTAGGACCATGGAGAGCATATGAGGTTTTTGGAGTCCACCTATCTTAATGAAAATGGAAACCCTAATTTGAGACACCCTGCCTTATGAGAGAGTTTGTCTGGTTAACTCTTGGGCAAACATGAGCAACTTGAGGATCTCTAGGAGTATGTATTGAGTAAAATGAGAGGGAAAATTTTGGGGTACAACATATGCCCCTGTTCAATCTTCTTAAACCTGAGGATGTAAATTGGCTGTCTGCCTTTCGTAATCTGAAGGTGGAAGATGATTGAACCTTAGAGTGCCCAGAAATTTGCACTCTAAGGAAGTAATACTTGATTTGTGCTATCGGGAATGGGCTTACAGATTCCATTTGGAAGTTTCTAGAGAATTGTCGGAGATGGGCTTGAAGATGCCATCCAAGGTGTGACGGAGTATCGTCGGAGATGGGCTTAAAGATGCCATCTAGAGGATGTTGATTTCCCGAGATATTCCTTTGATGAGAATTCCTGTTCCTGTCATTAAGGAGGAATCTACTGAGGAATGTTGGTATCTGTCTAGGGAGAAATAGAATTTTAGGAGCTTCAGTTGTCCATTATTCTACTGGGGAATTAACTCCGGAGGTTAACTGCATATCTGGTCAGGGTACAAGCTGCACCGCGACTTACTGGGGAAATGCGAATCCAATCGTGTTTGATCAGGTCCATGTCTTATAGTGTTATGGACTGCTATCTGGAGGTAAGAGCAAAGAAACCTGGATGGTAAGGTTATGAGAAGGAACCTGGATAGTAGGGTTTCTTTGAAATGAATGCTCTGGATATTAGGGATTATGGGAAGGAACCTGGGTAAGGCTGCTTCGTGAGGAGTTTGGGTAAAATTGCATCTGAACTGAGAAGGAACCTGGGTAAGGTTACTTTGTGAGGAGTTTATGTAAAATTACATATGAACTGAGAAGGAAACTGGGCAAGGTTGCTTTATGAGGAGTTTGGGTAAAACTGCATCTGAACTGAGAAGGAACTTGGGTAAGGTTACTTTGTGAGGAGTTTGGGTAAAACTGCATCTGAACTGAGAAGGGAACCTAGGTAAGGTTGCTTTGTGATAAGTTCGTCTAAAACTTCAGAAGGAACCTGGGTAAGGTTACTTTGGGATAAGTTCGCGTAAAAATTCCGCAGGAACCTGTGTAAGGTTACTTTGGACTAAGTCTGTGTAAAACTTCAACAGGAACCTGGGTAAGGTTACTTTGTGATAAGTTCGTGTAAAACTTCAGAAGGAACCTGGGTAAGGTTACTTTGGGATAAGTTCATGTAAAACTTCGACAGGAACCTGGGTAAAGTTAATTTGTGATAAGTTCATGTAAAACTTCAGGAGGAACCTGGGTAAGGTTACTTTGTGATAAGTTCGTATAAAACTTCATTCAGAAATGTATGAGAAAGGACTCGTGTAAGATTTTTCAGGATAAACTTGTGTGAAGTTGCATTTAGGAGAAACCCGTGTAAGATTGCTTCGTGACGAACCCGTGTAAATCTTCATTTGATCGTGCAGATAATTACTCTGTTTAGTTTCAGGAGCTAATCTTGAACTTGCTAGAAGTTGTTGATGATAACCATCTTTCCTGAAAAGGTACATGATTAATCGTATATGATGCATGAAATGCATTGTATGATGACGTTCTCAAAATGAATGAGATTATGTTGTATGCAATATGTATGCGCATGTCATGATATATGAACATGAAATGCTATCGTGGCACGTCCGAATTTGGGAAAATAAATCCCTGACTGCTGTTGGGGAGTACTGGGAATTACATTCCTAATCGTTGTAGAAAAAGTGGTTCTTCTACTTCCGCTGGAGACGGTGAACCGGAGATGACTATGCTGGGGATTTTCCCCTTGTTTACGGATATTCTGCCGAGGAGTCTCTGCTTGAGAACAACTCTGCGGGGGAATAACTCTATTTGAGATTGAGCTTCTGTATTTAGAGAAATAAACTCTGCTTGGGAGACAACTTTACGAACCGCTCGCGATTACAAAATTCGGCTGGGGAATATAGACGTCAGCTCTCCTAAAGAGCTTGGTTGGGGAACGTAGCTCCTGTTTCGGGGAGCCTATGTCAAAGCTTTAGTTTCCTCTACTCTATGGGGAGTTTAGATGTTACAGGCTCGTATGCTGAGGATACGACAATGGCTTCACATCAGGACTTTTCAGCCCCTGTACCTGCTGGAGAAAGTACCCACAGAGGCTTTGTGGATGCTGATCAGGATGATAAGTCTTCTATCGATAAACAAATGATAAGATGAAGGGACATAGTCGTACGCTTCAAATCTCTAACTTTTTCCTGGACCGCCCTTTCGGGTTTTCAGTCCACCGGGATACCCATTTTTGCTCAAGCCGCCTTTTCAAGTTTTCGACTTGCCGGGTGTACATATATTTTTGTTTTTATCCCTAATTTTTCCCCGAACCCTTTTAGTTCGCCGGGATGCCCTTATTTTTGCCTAGGCCAGTCAACCTAGTGGGTCTTTGTTCATGCATAGTATTTTCCGGCTATGTCCATGTTCACCGGGTACGGAGAACTGTCGCTGTCCATAGTAGTAAGTGTTACCACACTACCAGAAGATGTTTGTTTGATCGTACAGGATTCGTTGCTAGAATTCATGCCCAATTCCCCAAGTGATTCAGATGGAGATCTGCCCCTGGCTATTTGGATCTTTGAGAGATTCCTTGAATCTTGACTTGACTGCCCCAGATGATAGACAATGATCATGCCGTGCCCCTTGGTTGGAAGTGTTTTTCCACTTGACGTGATCCTTTTTATTGAGAAGGTTTTTGTTCACTAGATATTCGTCATGTGAATTTCTCTGCTGTTGAACAAATAATCATATGTAAACAATGTTATTTTAAGAATGCAAAGCTTATGTTTGTCTTGAAGTTTGAAAATTCATTTTTTAGTAAAACAAGTTTTTTTTGTAAAAGTGTGATGTCAACTCAGGATTTATAGCAAACCTTATAGGAGTCAGGATACCTTTTGTAACAATATGCTTTCGAACTAACCCATGCTTCAGCTAGGACTTTTAAGGGTTATAATGTGGTCTGGTTCACGGTTCAAGAAACAAAGGATGAATGCTCAAATTTTATTTGTCCCCAACCCATTCTTCGTGATGTTCTTCAGTCCTAAACTCAGCTAATTGTGCATTTAGATCCCGTTTGAGTCTTTGCTCTGATATTCCAGTGATGGTTCGGATACTGACAGTTTATTTTGAATAGGCAGTCATTCATTTTTTTTGTTGAGGGTCTGTAGGACCTCTTTCTTTTTGGTTTTATTATCCATATCTTTTGCCTGAACTATTTCTTTTTGTGTTACATTCAGCGGGATACCCCAGTTTTTTCCTTAAGTCTCCTTCATAGGTTTTTACTTAATGGGCTTTTATTTAGAGAGATAATGACTGCCTATCTTGAAGATTATAGGGAACCATCACCATCTTTTGTTTTGGAAGGACGTCTTTCATGCCATTCATTGTGCACCCAAATTAACTGAGAAAAGTACCTTGCCCCAGGTTGTGATTAAGGGTTTTAATTTGTGTGAAAGAAAAACTCCTACTTCTTTGGCTCAAAGGGGTTGACTAGGGATTATCTTCCTTATAACTCCACTGTTTAAGATTTGAAACAATGCATGTACACCATCAGTGGGGTCTGTTCAAAAGCATATTGTAGAGATTGTGGTATCATTTTTGTCATCCTCCCTCTAAAGGCTTAAAGTTTTTTAGTCGAGAGTTGAATATCATGAAAAGGAAGTATAAAGCAATTTAAGCATAATGAAAATAAATTAATTCAAGACAGACATGTGTAATGCATTAATGAAATAATAAAGTTTGATATGACAATAATTGTTCGAATAAGAAAAGAAAATAAAACTTCATAATTCAAAATGAACAAAAATGCTTTACATCCTAGCCATGTTTTGGTAAGGGAGCAGTGATCACGTTGGGAGTCTCAGGAGGGTCGAATTCGATCTCCTTGGCGTCAATCATATTCTGAATCTTGTATTTCAACGCCCAACAATCGTTAGTATCGTGCCCCGGGCTACCAGAATGATAAGCACACCTTGCATCCGGGTTGTAGTTAAGAGAAGAAGTCTTAGGGTTCGGATGAGGGTTTATCACTGTAATTAGATTCATCTTCAACATGTGTTGCAATGCTTGTGACAATGGCATGTTGATTTGGGTGAACTGCCTTTGAGGTCTTTCCACCCTTGGCTGATTGTTTCATTGTTGTGGTCGTTGTGTGCGTGCTGAATTAGAGATCAACACTACCCCCATATATTGGTGGTAGTCTGCCTTGCTACGCCCCTTCTGGCCGTGCACAACATTGGCTTCCCTCTTGCCACCAAATGACTTCTTCT
Organism: Vicia faba; assembly: GCA_948472305.1. Taxonomy (NCBI): domain Eukaryota; kingdom Viridiplantae; phylum Streptophyta; class Magnoliopsida; order Fabales; family Fabaceae; genus Vicia; species Vicia faba. Next base: position 858,851,813 of record OX451736.1, on the reverse strand, counting down.
TTGTACTCGAAGAGGTATTTTTTTGGATCTTACCACTCCGGATCCCAGCTTCTACTCTTTCTCTAGTCAGAATCAGCTCGGTGAAACCCGCTGACGAGCTGCCGATTAAATGATTAAAGAATGGACCAGATAGCGTCCCTAGAAACATATCAACCAACTCCCTATCCTAGAATGGGGGTTGGACTCTTCGCGCCAAGTCTCTCCACTTCTGGGAATAGTCTTTAAAGCCTTCACTTGCCCCCGTGGACATACTCTGGAGTTGAGTACGAGTAGGAGCAAGGTCTGCGTTGTATTGATACTGCTTATAGAAAGCAGCAGCTAGATCTTCCTAATTTCGGACACTGGCTCTCTACAGTTGATAGAACCATTCAAGCTGAGTCCCTGACAGACTATCTTGAAAGAAATGAACCCATAAATTTCTATCAGCGGTGTGGGGATGGATCTTTCTGACATAAGAGCAGAGATGGATTTTTGGGCAGGACACCCCATCATACTTTGCAAAAATTGGAGCTTTGAACTTTTGCGGGATGACCACTCCCGACACCAATCACAATTATTCAAAATCCAACCCAGGTATCCTCTGGACCTCCATAGCATTCAAGCGATCTTCTAACTTCTTGTATTTATCCTCAGTGGGAGGATACTGCTCATCATTGTAGTCGGTATCTGTTGTACCCCAAAATTTTCCCTCTCACTTATCATGAATTTACTCACAAGATCTCCTTGGGCTCAATTCTGCATTAGGGTTTGATCAGCTAAAGACACTTCCTTATGCACTGATGACCAAAATTAGGGTTTGAGTTTGCACAAGTATTTTTGGACTATCAATGCTTCATATGACTTTCAAGGATCATTATGGACCCCTAAGATTACTCATGTCAATTTTCAAGCCTTGGATCACACTTTTGACCAGTCAATTGAATAGTTGACCTAAAAATCAACTGTATTGGGGAAAAAAGTCAACCATAGCCAATTTACAGTCAAACTTCATAATTTTTTATCCACATCAACATCTTAGGCTCATATGTATCATTTTATCAATTTTGGACCATAATTCCTCAAGAAATTTGATCAAATCATCAAAAGGGCAAAATGGTCAAAATTAGGGTTTTGACTGAGAAAGGGCAATTTCTGATTTTTGACCTAGCAAATGATCAATTGGTTTGAAGCATGATTTCAGGAGTTCAATTGCATCATTTTTACCTAATAACATGATTCAAAACATTACAAATCCATTGGATTGACAGATAAACTTTGCAGTCAACTGATCAAAAGTCAAATGTATACTGAAAAGTCAAACTTTGACTTTTTGGTCAAATTCAAATGCCAAAGATCATAATTCATTAAAACATGTCAAAATGTGAAACTTGTTCATCAATAAATCAAGAATTCAAGATTTTATTTTGAAAAGATGAAATTTCTTAACTTAGAAATTTTTCTAAGTATAGAAAATTTCTTATTTTTTCACAACTTTGAGTCAAATTTTCACCATGATGCAAAATGATTCAAGAGAAACTTCCAACATGAAATTTGTAGATCTCCATGAAATATACAACTTTTCTACAAACAATTTCTCCTAAAAATGCATGGATCTCAAGATATAATTTTTTGAATACATGCTCATGAACTAAAAAGACTTAGTAAAATTTTGCCCTAAGTTAGGCAGATTTTTGACCTAACTTCATGCCACTTTTTCACATAGTTCCAAGAGGAATCTTTAAAAGAAATTCAAATATGATTTGTAGATCACATTTCAAGCTTTCCAAAATGTCAAAGAAATCCTTGAGATCATTCTTGAGTAGGGAGAATCGAAGAGATGAAGTTGGTGTTTTATCACTTGGATTTCAAGCCATTTTGTGAAGAACATTGGATCCAATCCTCAAGCATGCTCTACAAATCCCACTTTGCAGGCTTCTAACTTGACGTTCACTCCATAATTAAATGTTTTCATAGCTGTTGGAAGCTTTAATCCAAGCATTCAATGCATTGTACAAAGTTAATTCCATTTTCGGGAGAAAGGCAACATTGCCATTTTAGAAAAGCAAGCTTTATGCAAAGTCAGCTTGCATTGAGCCTTGCATTTGTTCTTTCTGCACAAACACACTCCACACAATCAGAACAAGTGTGTTTAAAGGTCTCATCCACCTACAAGCTTTGTACTTCCCCTTGAAACCATGCTTGCTAGCTTTGCTTCAAAAACAAGTAACCAAGCAAAACATGTGAGTTTTTGAAATCTGAGTTGTTACAAGTCTTAAAACCTCTTGCTTATAAGTAGACACACTATTTACAAGTGGACACGAATAATTTTTCCCTGAAACTGCCTTAAACATTCCAAAACCAAAAACCTGTTCAAGAATACCATTAACATATAGTTTTGAACCAAAACTCATGATCTTCATTTCCACTCGTGCATTTTGAAAACCAATCACTCAAACACCTTCTATACATCATACCAAAGCAATCCATGCCCCTGTTTCAAGACTATAGCTCCTCCATCACTATCCACCATTTTCAAAAACCAAGCTTGCAGGTTGACTTGAGAAGAGAGATTCAGGGACATTCAAGGCAAAGTAAGAGTTGGGATACACTCAAGGAGGTCCAGGCAAGCTAAACAGATCCTCAGGCCATCTCAAAAGTTTCTCAAACTCCATTCACGACTCCAGCTGCAAGAGGTAAAAACTCAAACTTCTATCTCTTCATAGAAGCATCATTTGATCCTGATTTGTGAAAACAAAATATAGATATCCTTGCTCTAAAACTAACCATGTTCATAGTTTTCATTTATATTAACTATGTATAGAGAATTTTGGATTTGAAATTTCTGAGAAAATTAGGTTTCAATTTAGGGCCAATAAAATTAGATTTTATCTTTGACTTTTAGTTTACATAAGTTATATGGTTGAATTCGTGGGAAGAAACACCACAACTTTCATGTTTGAACTTTCCATTTTTGTGGAGAAATGAGGAAGATACAGGTGGTCCGGCCATGGCTCAAGGTTGAAGATGAAGTAGCCTTCAGAAAGCAGTTTCTAATATATATTTATTGTTTTGTTTATATAAACGGATGTACAGCCACCCCAGTGGTAAGACAGCGCGCGTTATTGCTAGAGGTCATGGGTTCGAGCCTCAGCGCGTTGCCTTTTGCATTTTTCACATTTTCCCACATTTTTTTGCTTCTTGCAGCGCTGGGCCTCCACTTCATGGGCCTATTGTATTTTTCTAACATTTCCTCCCTGTCTCATATTTGCACCCCTGACCCATTATTATTTTATTTTTATTTTATTCTCATTTTATTTTCTTAAATATATTTATTTCAATATTAAAAATCACAAAAATACAAAAATTAGTAGAGTTATATTTTAACTTTATTTATTTATTTTTTCACAAAAAATATATTTTATTTTGATCACATTTTATTTATTTTTACTAATTATCTTGTAAATTTAATTAAAACTAAAATATTATTTATTTTTATACTAATGGAAATATATTTTTGATACAAAAAAGACTAAAGAATATTTTATAACACTATAATTTATTTTTCAAGAAAAAAAATATAAAATACAAAAAAATACCCTTTTTCTATAAACTTCATTCCTTTTAATAAATTAAGAAGAATTAGGGTTTTAGTCAAGAATCTTTTTTTAATGAATTTTAAACTTGACAAATTATTTTCTCTATCTAATTTAGGTTAAAATCAAGACCCTTTTTTCTTAAGAAACCAAACAAAAAAAATATTTTTCTTTGCATTTACAATTCTTGTATATTTAATTCATCTTGTATATTATTTATTCCAAATCTTGTACAAATTCAATTTGGTTGTAATAGATTAATTAGGTTTATATTATTTCAATCCCCATTCACAAATTGTATACCCTCCCATAAGTGTTTTAATAGCGCAATAACTTTAAATTTTGTAATTTATCGCTTTTACATAACATGCTAGTAGTTAGGGTTTATATGGCAAGATAAAACCAATCAAATAGAAAACTCTAATTCAAGACAAAATCAAGCATGAAAATGACACACTTGCACACAAACACCCCTAGGGTTACTCCACTTGGTTGCCTTATACAAAATGGCCATATTACGCATGTAAGGTATCTTACCAAAAACAAACAAATACAAGATCATAGTCCCTCGATGGCGCTATCTATGTTGCCTTTTAAAAATGATCTTAGTCCCTCAAAAAATGCTAAGATACCTTGCAACATTGATAATCATGGTTATACGATGACCCACACCCGTCCCGTTTACATCCAAAGATAAGATTGCTTACCAAATCAATGGTAAGACAACAATATCAAAGGAAAAGAAAATGAACAAGAAAGACATTTGAGTAGATAGATTGCTCCTAATTACTTGCTCCATTTCAAACAAAACATCCTTGCTATTTTCAAAAACAAACACCTACACATTTCAAAACATCTTACAAAACTTGAAAACATTTTCAAAAGATCAACATCTTTGTATACATTCTTACGAACGAGAATCGTTACAAAGATTTCCTAAACAATGGCCTCTTTACAAAATACTTTCAAAAACCACACAAAGCACAGTTTCAAACAAAAGCAAGTGATCTAGCAAGTAACTAAGAGCCCATGGAAAACCATGGACGAAAAGGGTGCTAATACCTCCCCTTTTCATAATCTACCCCTCGAACTCAAGAATCAATCTCAAAGGTCTTTCCTGTGGTTTTTTCATATTATTTGCGATCAAACGCAAAACCCTCAAGTCAGTTCTCCCACTGTATCACAGAACTGGCTACTCTGCTGGGGAAAATTCTAAAAGTTAGGTTACCTTAGGGAGTAGATCACATTTATTTGCTTACATTGTTTGAGTTGTATGCTTTACATTATGGTTCTTTGTTTGGGTTTGAATCCTCTACCCGGATTTGGGATATATTATAGGTAAGTAGCAATACGTTATGGAAACTGTGTGGGGTATACCGACATGGTCTAAGCAATATCTACGTTAGTGCGACATATTTGTGGGTACCGGTAGCCTTTGAGTTAATCAAAGAGAATACGGTGCCGCTGAGTGATGTCATGAAGCACTTATGAACTTTAAAAGCTTTACTTGACCAACTTGGCCTTTAGGATGTAGTGAGATGACCGACTTTGGTACAGTCCGAAGTTGGTAGATACTCGATACTACACTCATTAAGGTTTGGTTTCTTGGGATATTTCGGTCGCCATTAAAGAGGTTTGAGCTGAAACAATGACCAAGGAAACAATCCAGTGATATTGAGCTCCTTAGAACCCAGTTACTATTACTAGGACAGGTTTGAGCCAACTAAACTTCAAGAGGGTACTTACCTATAAAACTCCACGCAAGCCTAAAACTAAGGATTTTTTTTATTTTGCTTGTATATGCATATTTGTACATAACATCATGAACATCATGAACATCATATACATCCACTAACCATTTCAAGGATTTTGGGATTCATCTTTGTTCTTGTTTTGTAGGATATGGATTCACGTTGCAGGAAAACTATTCAAGTCAACCTTGTGAGAATCCCTCCACAACTTAAGGAGATAGCTTCAAGGATTCCTGAAAACTCTCCATGCACCAAGAGACATGGTCGCCTACTCAACTTGGTCACCTCCAACACAGATGAGGACATGATGAAGGTGCTTTTTCAGTTTTTTGATCCTTTACACCATTGCTTCACATTTCCCGACTATCAAATTGTGCCTACTTTGGAAGAATTCTCCCAACTCTTGAGGATTCCAATTCTCAATTAACTACCTTTCAACGGTACGGAAAAAGACCCAAATCCAGAAGAGATTTCTCAAGCTCTACACTTACACTCATCTGATATCACAACTAATTGGGAAACAAGGAGTGGTGTCAAAGGTTTCCTAGCAAAGTTCCTATTTGAGAAGGCCCAAAGATCTTGGAATTCTTTAGACTTGCAAGCCTTTGAGGAAATTATAGCTCTCCTCATCTATGGGATGGTTTTGTTTCCAAACCCTGACCAACTCATAGATGTGAACACCGTCAAAATCTTCATATCACACAACCCGGTGCCTACATTGCTAGGAGATATCCTACACTCTTTTCACACTCGCACCATGAGGAAAATAGGTGTCCTTATGTGTTGCACTCCTCTCTTGGCAAGATGGTTTATTTCTCATCTTCCCCAATTTGTATTAAAGAATGAGCAAGGTTCAAGGTGGTCACAAAGGTTGATGACGCTCAAACATTCAGACATTCATTGGTGCTCTCGATCCAAAGAGAATGTTATCATTGTCGACCGTTATGGAGAATTCCCTAATGTCCCTTTATTTGGCATTAGGGTAGGTATCACCTACAACCCTTGTTTGGCCTTAAAACAGTTTGGTTACGCACGAAGGGATGGCCTGTATGAGATGCTGATTTAAGGTTTGGTATTCGACTACAACAACGACAATAAAGGTCTTTGCCAGAGATTCATCTGAGCTTAGAGGATGTTAAACAATGTGGATAGCAAGACTTTGGGGCACAAGAATTCCATCCCTCTTAAGCTTTACCTCAAATGGGTACGAACTCGTGTTCAGAGTCTTATGATGCCTTACCTCTCCATTCTCCCGGTAATCATTGAGCCTGTCATGGAGGGAGATGTTCCATACACTATCCTACATCCTGACATGCCCACATCTCTTGAAGACCTACAAAGGGATTAGATACATATCAAGGGGGAGCGAGATACGCTCGAAGCCCAATTCTACGCAAGCGAGAAGAAGGTTTTGGAACTCACTAGGCTACTTCATGAGGAACAGACTCTGAATGCCTACATTGCACCAAAGAGGATGCGTACTACCTTTTTATCTTAGAGTTTTTGTATTATTTTTCCCAAAAGGCATTGATGTATTCAAGCTTTAACTTATTAATATAACGTGTGTTTCCTTTTTTGTCTAAAACAAATTTGAATCTTTGAAATCCTTGAAATCATTACATATGCATATATCATTCATCATAACATAAGCAGGTCTTTTGAAACAAGTCTCCTCATCTCTCTACTGTTTATTTCAGTAAGATGGAACTTGAGCGAACAGTGAAGGATCTCCAAGCTCAGAATACACAGTTTCAATAGTTGCTCTTGACCTTAGCCAAGGGACAAGAAGAGTTGAAGACTTTGCTAGCTGAAGAGAGGAAAAAGAAGACAAAGAAGGTAAATGGAGTCCTAAACATGGGAAGAAGATTTCATGAGCAAACAAGAAGGACCTTAAACTTTGCAACAACATCCGAAGAAAAAGACAATCAGGAAGGGAGGGGTAAAGAAACAGTTGTCCCGTCAGAATCAGAAGAGGAAGAGGAGGAAGAAGACTACTCTGAGGAACAATACCCTCTAGCTGATGACAAGTATAGACATCTCGAAGAGAGGTTGAGCGTGATGGAAATCAAAAAAGTTCCAGGCTTGGGCTTTGAGGAATTGGGTTTAGTGTCGGGGATTGGGATTCCTCCGAAATTTAATGTACCTATATTCACCAAATATGATTGAGTTTCATGCCCTAAAATGCATCTCCGATCATATGTAAGGAAAATCCAACCCCATACCACTGACAAAGACTTATGGGTGCAATTCTTCCAAGACAGTTTGTCTAGAACTCAACTTGACTGGTTTTACCAACTAGAAAGAGCCAACGTTCACAATTGGGAAGATCTTGCTGCAGCTTTCTACAAACAATACCAATACAATGCTGATTTGGCGCCTACCCGTACTCAACTCCAGAGTATGGCCATGGCTTCCAATGAAGGTTTCAAGGACTATGCACAAAAATGGAGAGACTTGGCTGGAAGAGTTCAACTCCCTCTATCTGAGAGAGAGTTGGTAGACATGTTCTTGGGAACCTTGTCTGGTCCTTTCTTCAATCATTTAATTGGAAGTTCATCTACAGGCTTTACCAAACTAATATTAACCAGAGAGAGGGTAGAAGCCGGTATAAAGAATGGACAGATTCAGAAAGATTCATCTTCTTCTACAGCTGTAAGGAAGCCTTTCATCAGGAAGAAAGAGGTGGCTGCTGTATATCCGCAAAGAAACCAAGATAGGGCCGAACGCCAACCAATGGTGGGGGCCGTTATGATTCCTAAGCCTGTGTTTGATCAACAAATAAATAATCAACCAAGGATAGAAAGGCCAGTCAAGCAGTTCACCAGAATCAACATGACCCCGTCTCAAGTATTACCACATCTACTAAGATCCAATTTGGTGACCTTGAAAGAAGCTCCGTAAAACCCCAATACAACATCTCCTCACTATCATCCCAATGCCCGTTGCGCATATCACTTTGAAAGTCCTGGTCACGATACTAATAACTGTTGGGCTCTAAAGAACAAAATACAAGACCTCATTGAAGCAAAATAAATTGAGTTCGATGCGCCTGAAAAGCCAAATGCCATTTCTTCCCCTATGCCCAGACATGGCCACAATACTAATGCCATTGAGGAATATTTGTTTATTACCTTAATTGATGAACTCATGACCCCACTTCCGACTATTAAAATGAATTTGTTGAATGCCGGTGTGTTCCCGGGCTGTGATGAAGTTTGCCATCTCTGTTTATCCTCACCAACTGGATGTCCTTTGTTGAAAGTAGGCATTTTGTGCCTGATAGATAACAAAGAAATTTTGTTTGAAAAGACTCTTGTTCCACCTATCCCTTCTGAAGATGTTTCTATCATTACCATTTCCGCCAATTCTTCCAGGGTCTCCACCAAAAGACCCGTTAGAATTACATCAGTTCTGACAGCAACTCCTTTAATAATCACAATGCCTGGACCAGTCCCATATGTGTCAGACAAAACCGTGTCGTGGAATTATGGAGGGGAAGTCTACTATCATGGTATCAAGAAATACTGGCCGGCCACCAAAGATATAAATTCCGAGAAAGAAGATTCTGACGTCAGTAATATTGCAGGAACTAGTAAGATTACCCAAAGCGGTAGGATCTTCTCTCTAGAAATTGCTCCCCCAAAGGATATTTCTGGACCCATAAGCATCCCTGTGGATGCTCCAAAGGTTACTCCCATACCCATAATCATGTCTGCAAGTACTCCTATTGATGAAGCCGTTACAACCCCTGTTATCATTCCTACTTACACTCCCGCTGCCGAGACTCGAGGAAAGAGTATTCTGGTTGAGTTTGTCCGGATGAAGGCTCAGTCATTAACTATCCCTGAGACATCCAAGAAAGAAATGAAGGAGATCCTAAAAATTATAAAGAGGAGCGACTACGATGTAGTTCAACAACTGGGGAAAACTCCCTATAAAATCTCTATGCTGGCATTACTACTATGTTCTGAGGCACATGCAAAAGCCTTGGTAAAGTTCTTAAAAACCGCTCATGTACCTCAAGAGACATCTGTCGATCAGTTTCAAGACTGCGTAGCCAGCCTAACTGCAGACAATGGTTTAGTTTTTTCAGACGCTGATCTGACGCCGAGGGGAAGGAAGCATAATGAGGCATTGCATGTCTCAGTGGAATGTAGGGGCATAACTCTGGCTCATGTTTTGGTGGACACAAGCTCATCTTTGAATGTATTACCGAAAAAAGCTCTTGATAGACTTGACTGTGAGAGACTAACATTAAAGCCAAGAAACATAGTAGTAAGGGCTTTTGATGGCTCGAAAAGGACGGTGCATGGGGAAGTGGATATCCCCATAAAGGTTGGAACCCAAACTTTCAGTTCAACCTTTTATGTAATGGATATCCGCCCTTCATACTCCTGCTTGTTAGGCCGACCATGAATCCATAGTGCTGGCGCTGTTACTTCTACATTGCACCAGATGTTGAAATATCCATTTCAAGGGAAGATTATCACCGTTCATGGAGAGGAAGAATACATGATCAACCATCTCAATTCCTTCAGATATGTGGATTTAGATGGAGAATTTATTGAAAATCCATTTCAACACTTTCAAGAGGTCCCGCAAGATGTGGCAGTGACCAAGGCTGTGTCTCAGGTTCCCAAGGTTACAAGGCCTCCACTCCGGATGTCATCGCTGAAGGACGCCAAAGTAGTGGTAGAAGAAAGAGGGTGCACTATCTGGGGACAACTCCCAGACATCCCGTATAAGTCTAACTAGTTTGGCCTAGGTTTGACTTCAAGTGCTCAAAAAGCTGTACGCTGTGCCCGTGCGGGAGGACCACCCTTGAAGATCAGCAACCGTGAAGTCAACGCGGTAGAAGATGGTGAAGATGGGTGCAACCTGGAGGACTGGATATTCCCGACTGTCAATGGAGGGCTCAACAATTGGGAGGTTAGAGACTTTGTCCCGATCACTTTTATCCCACAGTAATTTGTATTTACATTTTATTGGATCTGTAATATTGAAGCAATTCACACTCTTAAAACCTTGTGTCTTATCCGCGACACAATGGTCCATTTGTAAGGTTTATTATCTCATTTTCATATGACATCAATGAATCATAGACGTTTTCGCATACAAACTTTTGTGCTCATTGTTTTTATTTTACATTTTACTTTCTTTCAAAGATAGCTATACCCTTACACACACCCACACTCACAATGCAGGTATACATCCATTCCGGATCCCATGGGTAACGATAATGCTATGGCTTTTTGTGACTCTGAGAATCTAATCTACCAAGCCGAAGACGAAGGTGAGGAAGATTGTGAAGTACCAGGGGATCTTGCCAGACTACTACAACAGGAAGAGAGAGTCATTCGACCTCACGAGGAACCTGTGGATACAATCAACCTAGGTACCAAAGAAGACAAAAAATAGGTCAAAGTGGGTGCCAATCTGGAACCCAGTGTCAAGGAGCGTCTGATTCAGTTATTACACGATTATGTTGAAGTCTTTTCCTAGTCGTATGAAGACATGCCGGGGCTTGATGCAGACATTGTGGTACATCGTCTGCCTATCAGAGAAGATTGTCCGCCAGTAAAGTAAAAGGTTCGCCGCAAGAGACCTGATATGTCAGAAAAGATTAAAGCAGAGGTCATGAAGCCATTCAACACTGGATTCTTGGCTGTCACCTCTTACCCTCAATGGGTTGCCAATATTGTTCCCGTACCCAAAAAAGACGACAAAGTGTGAATGTGTGTGGACTACATATATTTGAATAGGGCGAGCCCTAAGGATGATTTTCCACTCCCCCACATTGATATCCTAGTTGACAATACGACACAACAAAAAGTGTTTTCCTTCATGGACGGATTCTCAGGTTACAACCAAATCAAAATGGCGCCTGAGGACATGGAGAAAACAACATTCGTCACACAATGGGGCACATCTGCTATAAGGTAATGCCATTAGGACTGAAGAACGCAGGGGAAACCTATCAGTGTGCCATGGTAGCTTTATTTCATGACATGATACATCACGAAATAGAGGTCTACATGGACGATATGATATCCAGATCTCAAACAGAAGAAGAGCGTCTTGATCACTTACAAAAACTGTTTGAGAGACTAAAGAAGTACAAGCTGAGGTTGAATCCAAACAAATGCACATTTTGGGTACGGTCTGGTAAACTCTTAGGCTTTGGTGTTAGCAACAAAGATATCAAGGTCGATCCTGCCAAAGTTAAAGCAATACAAGAGATGCCTGCTCCTCGTACTGAGAAGGAAGTCAGAGGATTCTTGGGACGTTTGAACTATATTGCCAGATTCATTTCCCACCTGACAGCTACTTGTGAGCCAATCTTCAAACTATTGAAGAAAGATCAAGTAGTCAAATGGAACGATGAATGCCAAATTTCTTTTGACAAAATCAAAGAATACTTACAAAAGCCTCCTGTGTTGATGCCACCAGTTGAGGGAAGACCATTGATCATGTATCTGACTCTTTTAGAAAACTCAATGGGGTGTGTATTGGGGCAGCATGACGAGTCTGGCTGAAAAGAGCATGCTATTTACTACCTGAGCAAAAAGTTTACCGACTGTGAAACAAGATATTCACTGCTCGAGAAAACTTGTTACGCTTTAGAATGGGCTGCTCGCCGGCTAAGATAGTATATGCTGACTCATACTACTTTGTTGATATCTAAAATGGATCCGATAAAATACATCTTTGAGAAACTTGCTCTTTCTGGAAGAATAGCGAGATGGCAGATGATCCTAACAGAGTACGACATACAATATACTACCCAGAAAGATATAAAGGGCAGTGTACTAGCTGATCACCTCGCTCACCAAGCTGTGGAAGGCTACCAGTCCATGAATTTCGAATTCCCGGATGAAGACATCATGACATTAGACAATTGTGAAGAATTCAAGCCATATGACATACCTGAACAAGGATCTCGATGGACCCTGTTCTTTGATGAGGCATCCAACGCACTTGGAAATGGTATCAGTGTTGTAGTCATATCTCCTGAAGGGTGTCATACTCCCTTTACCGCCAGACTCTGCTTCAATTGTACAAACAACATGGAAGAACACGAAGCGTGCATCTTTGGTCTCAGAGCGGCCATAGACTTGGGGATCAAATCATTGGATGTGTTCAGAGGTTCAGCTTTGGTCATCAGTCAGATCAGAGGGGAATGGGACACCAAACACCCTAACCTTATCCCTTATAAAGAACATGTTTTGACATTGCTACCACATTTTGAGAAGATCACCTTTGAGCATTTCCCGCGAGAGGAAAATCATGTAGCAGACGCTCTAGCCACAATGTCATCTATGTTTAAACTTAATTGGGATAACGAGGCTCCCCATATCACCATTGAACGAATGGATAAACCAGGGCACTATCACGAGATTAAGACTAAAAAAGTAGTGGACCAGCCTTGGTTTCACGAAGTCAAGAAGTATCTCGAGGCTCAAGAATATCCATAAGGAGCTTCAGTCAATGACAAAAAGTTCTTAAGGAGATTATCTGCTAAGTTCTTCCTTAGTAATGACATCCTGTATAAACGCAATCATGACTCTGTTGCTTCGGTGCGTGGATAAGGTTGAAGCTGAAAGGATCATGGCTGAATTGCATGAAGGCACTTTTGGCACCCATTCCAGTGGGCACACGATGGTGAAGAAAATCCTACGGACAAGCTATTACTGGTCTACCATGGAAGCAGATAGTTATCAACACTCTCGAACCTGCCATAAGTGTCAGATTTATGCTGACAAGGTGAACGTGCCTCCGATTCCTCTGAATGTCTCGACGACTCCTTAGCCCTTCACTATGTGAGAAATTGATATGATTGGGGAAATCAAGCCAACAGCCTCCAATGGACACCGCTTCATCCTAGTGGCCATTGACTATTTTACAAAGTGGGTTGAAGCAGCCTCCTTCACCTCCGTTACCAAGAATGTTGATGCCTGTTTCATCAAGCAAAATATCATTTGCCGGTACAGTATCCCAGAAAGGATCATCACTGACAATGGTACAAATCTCAACAACACTATGATCACCGTATTATGCGAGCAATTCAAGATTTAACATCACAATTCTTCTCCCTATCGGCCAAAGATGAATGGTGATGTCGAAGCTGTAAATAAAAACATTAAAAAGATCATACAGAAAATGAAAGTCACATACAAAGACTGGCATGAGATGTTACCATTCGCTCTCCACGGGTATCATACCACGACTCGCACGTCAACCAGGGCAACACCTTATTCTCTGGTTTATGGCATGGAGGTTGTTTTGCCTATCGAGGTCCAGATTCCCTCTCTGAGGATTATGAAGGATGCAGGGATGAACGAAGATGATTGGATCCAAACTCGACTTGATCAACTGAACTTGATTGATGAAAAAAGACTTACTGCTGTTTGCCACGGTCAAATGTACCAAAAACGAATGATTAAGGCTTCAAACAAGAAAGTCAGGCGCCAAGTGTATCAAGTTGGGGATCTAGTGATCAAACGTATCATATTGCCACAAAGTGATCCCAGGGGAAAATGGACTCATACCTATGAAGGACCATTTGTAATCAAAAACATATTCTCTGGTGGGGCAATGATCTTGACTACCATGGATGGTGACGACCTGTCGCATCCTGCGAACACGGACATAGTCAAAAGATACTACGAATAAGAGATTCGCTAGGTTGACATACCTAGGAAAAACAAGGGCGTCCCGGCGAACCAAAAAGGTTCAGGCAAAAATTAGGGATAAAACAAAAAAAAAACTCTGTACACCCGGCAAGTTGAAAACCCGAAAGGGCGAATTGGGCAAAAAAGGGTTTCCCGGTGGACTGAAAACCCGAAAGGGCGGTCCAGGCAAAAGTTAGGGAATTAAAAGCGTATGATATGACCCGTTGGACAACTTTACGGACAACCTTTGGATTCTACTAAAAAACTCAAAGGTTCTGATCAATTCAATCATCTTCGAACGAGGCAACAAATAGACAAGATGCTCAGAGATACGAAGGCTATAACAGAATGGAAACCCTATGGGATTATTACACATAGCTATATTTTCTTTGTATCAAAATTTTCATTTTTTTACGACAACATTTTCTTACTAGAATGTTTTTCTCCTTGTACAAAAATACTTACTCAAAGTCAATACAAAAATATCTCTTTGAAAGTGCAAAAACTATCTGTTTTTTCTTTACGCTTGTATTTTGTTTACAAAAACGTCCAATGATTCATTGTTGAACATATGCATTTGAACATAATTACTGTTTACAAATAAACAAAATGAGAAAGGCAATAACTAATAGGTGGAATGGATAGGGAAAAACCTCTAGGCTATTCCATAAAATAATCCCCCGCAGTATGCCATTTAATCCCCCAGCGGAACAAAGCTCCAATTTATCAATCCCCATTAGAAATCGTCCAATTTCTCCAAACAAATTTTTTAAACAACATATGGTATTTTCCTTACAACAAGAGTTTATTTCTCTCAGTAGAAATTCATCAACACTTTGACTTCAAGACATGAAGACTTACATACCCTCAACAACAGTCAGGGATTTATTTTCCCCATATCCAACAACAACACATCAAATTAGCTCACATGCACATACATCACATTCATATATCATAAAAATTGATAAAGCAAATGCATTATATCATACATTTCATGCAACATGACCTTGCATCTTATCTAACCTTTTACCCTTTTCAGGATAAGATTAAAAAGCTACCATTAACAATGTTCAAAGTTTTTCAGATACAATTCAGATAGGCTCCAGACACGGAAGCCATTTTGATACTCATTCAGATTGAAATTTCAAATACAGTTCAAATACACTCCAGACACGGATGCTACTTTGATGCTCATTCAGATTCAACTTTCAGATACAGTTCAGATACGCTCCAGACACGGATGCCATTTTGATACTCATTCAGATTCAACTTTCAGATACAGTTCAGATACGTTTCAAACACGGATGCCATTCTGATACTCATTCAGACTCAATTTTCAGATATAGTTCAGATACACTCCAGACACAGACGCCATTCTGATACTCATTCAAAATCAGCTCTAAGATACAGTTCAGATACGCTCCAGACACGAACGCCATTCTGATACTCATTCTTTCAGCTTACAAATTACAATTCAACAATCATTCTTGGATGGAATCTACAAGCCCATCTCCAACAAGTTTTTATCATCTCTCCAAATGGAATATTTAAGCCCGTTCCCTCAACCTTCACATAGTCGAGGGAAAATTCCCGGGCACTCTAGTGTCCAATCATCTTCCACCTTCGAGTCACGAATGGAAAAACTCGCCAATCTAACTCTTCAGGCTTAAGAAGATTGAACAGGGGCAGCTTTTGTACCCCAAAATTTTCCCTCTCACTTATCATGAATTTACTCACAAGATCTCCTTGGGCTCAAGACTGCATTAGGGTTTGATCAGCTCAAGACACTTCCTTATGCACTGATGACCAAAATTAGGGTTTGAGTTTGCACAAGGATTTTTGTACTATCAATGCTTCATATGATTTTCAAGGATCATTATGGATCCCCAAGATTAATCATGTCAAGTTTCAAGCCTTGGATCACACTTTTGACCAGTCAATTGAATAATTGACCTAAAAATCAACTGTATTGGGGAAAAAGTCAACCATAGCCAATTTATAGTCAAACTTCATAATTTTTTATCCACATCAACATCTTTGGCTCATATGTATCATTTTATCAAGTTTGGACCACAATTCCTCAAGAAATTTGATCAAATCACCAAAAGGGCAAAATGGTCAAAATTAGGGTTTTGACTGAGAAAGGGAAATTTTTTATTTTTGACCTAGAAAATGATCAATTGGTTTAAAGCATGATTTCAAGAGTTCAATTTCATCATTTTGACCTAATAACATGATTCAAAACATTACAAATCCATTGGATTGACAGATGAATTTTGCAGTCAACTGTATACTGAAAAGTCAAACTTTGACTTTTTGGTCAAATTCAAATGCCAAAGATCATAATTCACCAAAACATATCAAAATGTGAAACTTGTTCATAAAGAAATCAAGAATTCAAGATTTTATTTTGAAAAGATGAAATTTCTTAACTTAGAAATTTTTCTAAGTATAGAAAATTTCTTATTTTTTCACAACTTTGAGTCAAATTTTCACCATGATACAAAATGATTCAAGAGAAAGTTCTAACATGAAAGTTGTAGATCTCCATGAAATCTACAACTTTTCTTCACACAATTTTTCATAAAAATGCTTGGATATCAAGATATAATTTTGTGAATACATGCTCATGAACTAAAAAGACTTGGTAAAATTTTTCCCTAAGTTAGGCAAATTTTTTACCTAACTTCATGCCACTTTTTCACATAGTTACAAGTAAAATCTTTAAAATCAATTCAAGGATGAGTTGTAGATCACATTGCAAGCTTTCCAAAATGTCCAAGAACTCCTTGAGATCATTCTTGAGTAGGGAAAATCGAAGAGACGAAGTTGGTGTTTTGTCACTTGGATTTCAAGGCATTTTATGAAGAACATTGGATCCAATCCTCAAGCATGCTGTACAAATACCACTTTTCAGGCTTCTAACTTTACTTTAACTCCATAATTAAATGTTTTCACAACTGTTGGAAGCTTTAATCCATGCATTCAATGCATTGTACAAAGTTAATTCCATTTTGGGGAGAAAGGCAACATTGCCATTTTAGAAAAGCAAGCTTTATGCAAAGTCAGCTTGCATTGAGCCTTGCATTTGTTCTTTATGCACAAACACACTCCACACAATTAGAACAAGTATGCTTAAAGGTCTCAGCCCCCCTACAAGCTTTGTACTTCACCTTGAAACCATGCTTTCTAACTTTTCTTAAAAAATAAGTAACCAAGCAAAACATGTGAGTTTTTGAAATCTGAGTTGTTACAAGTCTTAAAACCTCTTTTATAAGTAGACATACTATTTGCAAGTGGACAAAAATAATTTTCCCTGAAACTGCCTCAAACATTCCAAAACCAAAAACCTATTCAAGAATACCATTAACATACAGTTTTGAACCAAAACTCATGATCTTTATTTCCACTCGTGCGTTTTGAAAACTAATCACTCAAACACCTTCTATACATCATACCAAAGCAATCCAGGCCCCTGTTTCAAGACTGTAGCTCCTCCATCACTATCCACCATTTTCAAAAACCAAGCTTGCAGGTTGACTTGAGCAGAGAGATTCAGGGACATTCAAGGCAAAGTAAGAGTTGGGATACACTCAAGGAGGTCCAAGCAAGCTAAACAGATCCTCAGGCCATCTCAAAAGTTGCTCAAACTCAATTCACGACTCCAACTGCAAGAGGTAAAAACTCAAACTTCTATCTCTTCATACAAGCATCATTTGATCCTGATTTGTGAAAACAAAATGTAGATATCCTTGCTCTAAAACTAAATGTTTTCAAAGTTTCCATTTATATAAACTATGTATAGAGAATTTTGGATTTGAAATTTCTGAGAAAATTAGGTTTCAATTTAGGGCCAGTAAAATTATATTTTATCTTTGACTTTTAGTTTACATAAGTTATATGGTTGAATTCGTGGGAAGAAACACCACAACTTTCATGTTTGAACTTTCCATTTTTGTGGAGAAATGAGGAAGATACAGGTGGTCCGGCCATGACTCAAGGTTGAAGATGAAGTTGCCTTTAGAAAGAAGTTTCTAAGATATATTTATGTTTTTTTTATATAAATGGATGTACAGCCACCCCAGTGGTAAGGCAGCGCGCGTTATTTCTAGAGGTCATGGGTTCAAGCCTCAACGCGCTGCCTTTTGCATTTTCCACATTTCCCACATTTTTTTTGCCTCTTGCAGCGCTGGGCTTCCACTTCATGGGCCTATTGTATTTTTTCTAACATTTCCTCTCTGTCTCATATTTACACCCCTGACCCATTATTATTTTATTTTTATTTTATTCTCATTTTATTTTCTTAAATATATTTGTTTCAATATTAAAAATCACAAAAATACAAAAAATAGTAGAGTTATATTTTAACTTTATTTATTTATTTTTTCACAAAAAAATATATTTTATTTTGATCACACTTTATTTATTTTTACTAATTATCTTGTAAATTTAATTAAAAATAAAATATTATTTATTTTTATACTAATGAAAATATATTTTTGATACCAAAAAGACTAAAAAATATTTTATAACACTATAATTTATTTTTCAAGACAAAAAATATAAAATACAAAAAAATACCCTTTTTCTATAAACTTCATTCCTTTTAATCAATTAAGAAGAATTAGGGTTTTAGTCAAGAATCTTTTTCTTAATGAATTTTAAACTTGACAAATTATTTTCTTTATCTAATTTAGGTTAAAATCAAGACCCTTTTTTCTTAAGAAACCAAAAAAAAAAATCTTTTTCTTTGCATTTACAATTCTTGCATATTTAATTCATCTTGTATATTATTTATTCTAATTATTGTATAAATTCAATTTGGTTGTAATAGATTAATTAGGTTTATATTATTGCAATCCCCATTCACAAATTGTATACCCCCCCCCCCCCCCACAAGTGTTGTAATAGCGTAGTAACTTTAAATTTCACAATTTATCGCTTTTACATAACATGCTAGTAATTAGGGTTTGTATGGCAAGATAAAACCAATCAAATAGAAAACCCTAATTCAAGACAAAATCAAGCATGAAAATGACACACTTGCACACAACCACCCCTAGGGTTACTCCACTTGGTTGCCTTATACAAAATGGCCATATTACGCATGTAAGGTATCTTACCAAAAAACAAACAAATACAAGATCATAGTCCCTCGATGACGCTATCTATGTTGCCTTTTCAAAATGATCTTAGTCCCTCAAAAAATGATAAGATACCTTGCAACATTGCTAATCATGGTTATACGATGACCCACGTCCGTCCCGTTTACATCCAAAGATAGGGTTGCTTACCAAATCAATGGTAAGACAACAATATCAAAGGAAAAGAAAATGAACAAGAAAGACATTTGAGTAGGTAGATTGCTCCTAATTACTTGCTCCATTTCAAACAAAACATCCTTTCTATTTTCAAAAACAAACACCTACACATTTCAAAACATCTTACAAAACTTGAAAACATTTTCAAAAGATCAACATCTTTGTATACATTCTTACAAACGAGAATCATTACAAAGATTTCCTAAATAATGACCTCTTTACAAAATACTTTCAAAAACCACACAAAGCACAATTTCAAACAAAATCAAGTGATCTAGCAAGTAACTAAGAGCCCATGGAAAACCATGGATGAAAAGGGTGCTAATACCTTCCCTTTTCATAATCTACCCCTCGAACTCAAGAAACAATCTCAAAGGTCTTTCCTGTGCTTTTTTCACCTTTCCTTTTGGATAAAAGAAAAGTCGGTGGCGACTCTTGCTAACCGCAACATTTACGAAAACGTAAAACCCTCAAGTCAGTTCTCCCACCGTATGACAATATCATTGTCAGAAACTTCAGGACTGGGATCTTTCTCCCTTGTCTCTTCTTCTTGATTCTCCCCTTCCTTGGATGAAGAGATCAACTCGACTTGTTGCTTTAATGGCCCTCTAAACCTTCTGCCTATATTCAGAATACCGGCAACTTTCTTCTTTTTCTTTTTCTCTTTCAGGATGAGGGTTTTCAGATCCTCCTGCCCTTTTGCCAGATTTATGAACAATTGCTGGAACTGGGCGTTTTGTGTCTGAAGGTCCTTGATCCTTTGTTCGGAAGACATTTTTGCTGAAATAAATAGTGAAGAAGATGAGAAACCTCTAATGGTACTTTTAATGATGTGTATGATATGCATGCAATGTTTTCAAGGATCTCGCGGGGTAAACAAGAAACTGTTAGAATTTGATTGCAGCTTGATTGAAGAAACTCCGTATCGTTGAGGGTCCTTCGTCAAGAGTCAAGCTCACCATATCAGTGGGTCATAGCCCTTGACTCAAGATCCTTTGACAACATTGGCTATAGGAAAATAAATCCCCTTGCCCCTTGCTAGATGTCTGGTTTGCCATGACCTACATCACAAACCCTTGAGATCCTTGAAATGGTTAGTATGATATGCCATGTTTATGATGTCATGATGTCATGATTATGTTGAGAAATCACAGGTATAACAAGGACAAACAAATCACACCAAGTCCTTAGGTTTAAGGCTTGCTTGAGTTTAAGGTAGTACCCTCTTGAAGTTGGATTGGTTCAGCCTATCTTAAAAAGTAACCGGGTTCTAAGGGATCTCAATATCACTGACCAGCCTTTATCGGGCATTGTCTCAGCTCAAGCAATCTTTTCTTGCAGCCAAAATATCCTGAAAGTCTGATCTTAATGAGTGCAACATCAAGTATCAACCAATCCTCAGCTCTACACCGAGGTCGACTATCTCACTACTTTCTAATGACCAAGTTTGTTCAACTAAGGTTTTAAGGTCCGTTAGTGCTTCACGACACCACACGGAGGCCCCGTATTCTCCTCGTTTCACCACAAAGGATATTGGTACCAACCAAAGTGCCACACCAACACAGCCATCGCTTAAACCATATCGTTCTATGTCGTACAGTTTCCACGATCTATTGATGTTTACCTAATGAGTGCCCCCAGATCCGGGTGTAGGATCTATAGTAACCCAAGCAAAACCCTTTAAGAATAAAGCAAGCAAGCAAAAAAGCAATTTGAAAGACCTAGATCCTATGGTAAACCCCACTTTATACATATCCCTAACATAGTCACCGGTTCTATGATACGGTGGCAGAACCGACTGTTATACTGGTTTACATTTTTTGTTCGCAAAATATCATGGTAAGAAAGAGTCGCCACCGACTTTTATTTTATCTAATCATGGAAAAGGAAAAAGAACATAAAAAACCTTTTTTCGAGATTTCTGAGTACGGGGGGTAGATTATAGAAAGGGAAGGTGTTAGCACCCTTTCTATCCATGGTTTTCCATGGGCTCTTAGGTACTTTCTCATTTTTTCAAATTGCTTGTGTGCTTGTTTTGAAAAAAAATTTACTTCGTGATAACCCTTGTATCAATCTTCAAGGGTGTGACGAAGTTGTTTTGAAAATTATTTTAAAAGGTGTTTGTGTGAAAAGTTTTATTTGAGCAAGTACTTAAGATTCTACCTACTCGAAAAAATATTGTTCGTTCTTGTTTCCTTTAGACAATGTTATCCCACTATTAAGGAGTAGGTAGCACCGTCGTTGGAGTTTGTAAGGGACATTCGAAAGGGACAAGTACAATCACTAAAGCCACAGTTAGAAAACTTTAGTAGTAACCCTAAAGTCTTAAGATTTTTCTAAGGCAACATTTCTGAGGCAACATTCGAATGGAACATTTTGATCTTTTAGACTGGAGGGCAACCACTAAAATCTCCTATGCTTAATGACTGTTTTACCGAAGGCAACCGAAGTGAGGTAAACCCTAGGGGTGAATATGTGCATATGAATTGTTTCAATTAATTAGTCTTTGCGCATTGGGTGATCTACCGTTTTAATTTCAAGTAATCTTCCCATACAATCCTATTAACCATGCATCTAACAGTTAAATATTTGCAAGAATTTAAATTGCGAGAAGATAAACCTAGCTATTACAAGGCTTTGGCAGTTACATAATTATCTTGACGGAAAATAAAAATGCCGAAGTTTAAAACCCTAATTACTATTACAATCTCGGAACATTTACAATAATAATAAAACAAATAAAAATGCACGCGGCCAATTAAATGCAAGAAGAAATTGAAAATCCTAAAAATCTAATTGAAAAAAATATTTAAGTTATTTTTTGAGAAAAGACTTAATTAGGTTATGCACAATTAAAACCCTAATTCTAATCATTTTTTAATTATAAAAAGAAATTGAAATTAACCTAATTTAAACTAAATTAAAAAATTCAATAAAATATTTTGTACAAGAGATTTTATGTATTTTTGTGGTTTTTTATTTGAGAAAAGCGACAATTTAATTATAAAATTTAAACCTAATTTCTATTTAATTTTAATTAAAACAAATAATCAAATAAACTTATTAACCTAATTTACTTTAAAAAAATATTAACTTGAATAAATAATATTTAATTCTGTATTTTTGTGATTTTTTAGTTTTTTAAAAAATAATAATTTTTGTGTTAATAAATTAAAACAATTAAAGAAATTAATTAAAAAAAATAAAAAAAGAAAAAGAATGAAAAGCAAACTGGGCCTGTATGTGGTTAGCAAATGGGGGGTATGATTCTGAATTTCCCAAGACCAATAGTCCTCCAAGCCTAGTCAGCGCCTGGTTCCATATGGCGTTGAATTGAGGGTGCATCATGGTCCCTCACTGCTTATGCGTTGGATCTGACACTATGCTTGATCAAGTGGCTGGATGTTGGTGATGTATGGGAGACACCTGGATAAGAGCTGCACATGATCTGTTGAGAGAAAATAAAATAAAGGGAAACGCTGAGACCTGGGATCGAACCCAAGTCCTTATGCTTGCCAACAACGCGCCTCTTCCAGCTGGGCTATGCTAGTTAGTTGTTAAAGAAATAAGAATAATATATAATATATCAAAACAAAATTCCATGAGACTGAAGCAAAAATCACGCGCGCTATTTTCAAATGAACCAATTGGGTGATTCCAAATCACCTTCTTCTACCTCCAGCCAGTCGTCTTAGGTATATGACCTATACCTACAGACATTGTTCGTTGCTACAACCTACGTATTTCAAACATCAAAAATATGCATGATAAATGAATTCAAATACCAGGGATCGATTGGTCTTGATGTCACGGTCATCCCAGTATCCAGCTTGTGATCTAATTTTGCCTATAGCCAAAAAAACCCAAAATGCATATGGAAACCCTAACAGTAGCAAGTACAGATATAGGCTTCAAAAATGAAATTAAACTATTCAGTTAGCTTGCAAACATGATAAAGATCACAAATATGCCAATTAAGTGTATTAACAATGCAGGAAATTCAATAATCGATTTGGAAAAACTAAGCAAACCGTGAGAGCTGTAGTGCGCGATTCTGGATGTTTCAGACCTTGCCAATGCTTGCTACAGTTTCAGTGAGTATCTAAGGAGATGACTTGATCTTTGGAAACGCTTGAAACGGCCAATGGAGCAAGATTGAATCTGCACTTTTCTTTCAAAAATTGAAACTTTGTTCTTCCTGTTCACGCCTGCAAAACCTTGTCTCATGCCTTGTACATGTTCCCTATATATATCTTAGAATGAATTAGGGTTACAAACTTGGATTGAATCTTTACAATTATGAGAGATTAGATTTGATTTTCATGCTACATGTAAACTTTCTATTTTGAGCCAAATAATCCCTTTCTTGTACCAATTATGCTTGATTCGTTTTGGTCTTGATAACTCATCATATTTTGATTGCAAACCTGTCCAAAAACCAAATCAAATCATATCTTTGCTATTATTCACCAATTATTTGACTTAATTCAATTTTTAATTAATAAAAAATCAAAATAAATTGAAAAATGAAGAAAATAATGTGTGGGTGAAAATTTGGGTCGTGGACCATATTATAAGTGAGGTGCAAGCATAAAAATTTAGGCCCATTGGACAAAAATTGTAATTTTGAGCCTATTTGACTTTTGGCAATTTTGCAAAAAAGGTCAATTTTGACAAGGCATATATCCTCCAATTTTAATCCTAGAGAGGTGTTCTTGGACTTTTAGAAAGCTTTGGATGTCCCCTAAGCAACCCTTTTGGTATCATTTCAATTGATTCTTCCATGTTCATGTAAGAAGCTTTGACCCAAAAGATGTTTTTGTTGACTTTTCAAAAGGACCTATAATGTAGAAATTCATATCTTTTTATGAGTGCATATTTTGAACTTGTGGGATGAATATGAATTGTAGGGAATTTAATCCTCTTCAAAATGAGCCTTGGATGGAAAATTTCTGATGAAGCATGTGGAAGTTATGATTGGTCAAAGTTTTGTTGACTTTTACTTAGAAACCCTAATTTAGCAACTTTTGGGTTTTGATGAATTTGGAGCATTCCTTGGGGAATCATGATCAACCCTTGATCAAATGATGAAATTCAATTCAAAATGTTAATGTTGACCAAAAATATTGAAGTTTGACTGTATGTGGGTCACAGTTGACTTTTAACTTAATATAGTCGATTCTCAAGCATCTGAGCAGTTGACTGAGCAAACTTCTTGTGCAAGGCATGAAACTTGACATGTAGGGTCTTGAGAACATATTAGGACCATGGAGAGCATATGAGGTCTTTGGAGTCCACCTATCTTGATGAAAATGGAAACCCTAATTTGAGACACCCTGCCTTAGGAGAGAGTTTGTCTGGTCAACTCTTGGGCAAACATGAGCAACTTGAGGATCTCTAGGAGTATGTATTGAGTAAAATGAGAGGGAAAAGTTTGGGGTACAACATCCATAAAATCCCCCACAGGTACTTTTTCCAGCAAGAGCGGAAGACGGGACATCCCACTACAGGATCACTAACATATCTCCAGTATACAACTTAATGATATCAAGCTCTCTCACATCCCCAACGAAACAAAACTTCCGGTTACAGCTCCAAAGATTCCTCAGTGAAACTTGCCCAATTTCTCAGGATTCCCCAACAGGATTTCACAAGGTCCACAAGCAATGCACAATGTTTCCCCTTACACAACATAGTTTATTTCTCTAACAATTGGAAACTCATCAACACTTCAAAACATGAAGGCTTACACTCCTTATACCCAGCAGTACTCAGGGATTTATTTTCCCCGACTCCAGCAACACTGCGGAATAACAATTAACATGTCCATACATTGCATCCATACGTCATGGTATTGACAACACAAATACATACGACACAATCTCATTTATTTTGAGAACATCATTGCACCATGCATTTCATACATCATGACATTGCATGCAACTAACCTTTCATCTTTTTCAGGAAAGATCAATCAACAGAAAATCATCGTCAAATTTGCAACAAGTCAATTACAGATCAATTCCCAAGAAAGGACTGGTCAACCATCTACATAACAGACATTTCTTTCAGACTCCTGTCGGTTCAGTTTAAATATCTCAACGGTTTATTCTGATTCTTTCCCGCAGACGTCTTCTCTGGTTCAGATAAATCTCTCAATGATTTGTTCTGATTCTTCTCCAGATCCATGCCGGTTCAGTTTAAATCTCTCAACAGTTTATTCTAATTCTTTCCCGCAGACGTCTTTTTTAGTTCAGATAAATCTCAATGATTTGTTCTGATTCTTCTCCAGACCCCTGCCGGTTCAGTTTAAATCTCTCAACGGTTTATTCTGATTCTTTCTCGCAGACATCTTCTCTGGTTCAGATAAATCTCTCCATGATTTATTCTGATTCTTCTCCAAATCCATGCCAGTTCAATTTAAATATCTCAATGGTTTATTCTGATTCTTTCCCGCAGATGTTTCCTCTATTTCAGATAAGCCGCTCCAAAGATTTGTTATGATTCTTCTCCAGATCCATGCCGGTTCAACTTAAATCTCTCAACGGTTTATTCTGATTCTTTCCTGCAGACGTCTTCTCTGGTTCATATAAATCTCTCAGCGATTTGTTATGATTCTTCTCCAGATCCCTGTCGGTTCAACTTAAATCTCTCAATGGTTTATTCCGATTCTTTCCCACAGACGTCTCTTCTGGTTCAGATAAATCTCAATGATTTATTCTGATTCTTCTCCACACCCCTGCCGGTTCAGTTTAAATCTCTCAATGGTTTATTCTGTTTCTTTCCCGCGGACGTCTTCTCTGGTTCAGATAAGTCTCTCCATGATTTGTTATGATTCTTCTCTAGATCCCTGCCGGTTCAGTTTAAATCTCTCAACGGTTTATTCTGATTCTTTCCCGCAGATGTTTCCTCTGTTTCAGATAAGTCGCTCCAAAGATTTGTTATAATTTTTCTCCAGATCCCTGCCGATTCAGATTAAATCTATCAACGGTTTATTTTGATTCTTTCCCATAGATGTTTCCTCTAGTTCAGATAATTCTCTCAACGATTTATTCTGATTCTTCTCCAGATCCATGCCGGTTCAGTTTAAATCTCTCAACGGTTTATTCTGATTCTTTCCCGCAGATGTTTCCTCTAGTTCAGATAAATCTCCCAACTATTTATTTTGATTCTTCTTTAAATCCCTACCATTTCAGCCTAAATCTCTCAATTATTTATTCTGATTCTCTTTTAGTAGGCACTTTCTCTGTTTCAGATAAGTCGCTCCAAAGATTTGTTCTGATTCTTTTCCAATTGAAATCATGTTCAAACTTAGTCCATCCTATGTCAACAGTCATCTTTGGATGGCATCTACAAGCCTATCTCCGGAAAATCTCCATCATTCCTCCAAATGGCATCTATAAGCCCATTCCCATCTCATCTTCGAGTGCAAATTTCTGGGCACTCTAGTGTCCAATCATCTTCCACCTTCAAGTCACGAATGGCGGATCCTCCAATATAACTCTCCAGGTTTAAGAAGATTGAACAGTGGAAGTTATTGTACCCCAAAATTTTCCCTCTCATTTATTAAGAATTTTCTCACAAAATCTCCTTTGGCTCAAGACTGCACAAGGGTTGATCAGCTCAAGACACCTCCTTAAGCACTGATGTCTGAAATTAGGGTTTGAGATTTCACAAGGATAATTGAACTTTCAATGCCTCATATGAATTCAATGGATCATTATGGACCCCCAAGATTTCTCATGTCAAGTTTCAAGTCTTGGATCACATTCTTGCTCAGTCAATTGAGCAGTTGACCTAAAAATCAGCTGTATTGAGGAAAAAGTCAATTGTGATCAATTTACAGTCAAACTTCATAATTTTTTATCCATGTCAACATTGTGAATTCATATATGTCATTTTATCAAGTTTGTATCACAATTCCTCAAGAAACTTGATCAGATCATCAAAAGGGCAAAATGGTCAAAATTAGGGTTTTGACTGAGAAAGGGCAATTTCTGATTTTTTGACCTAGAAAATGGTTAATTGGTTTGAGACATGATCTCAAGATTTTAATTGCATCATTACGACCTAATAACATGACTCAAAACATCCCTCAAGATCAACTGATTGATAGTTGATTTTCAGTAACTGATCAAAAGTCAATTGTACACTGAAAAGTCAAACTTTGACTTTTTTGGTCAAAATCAAGTGTCAAAGATTACAATTCATCAAAACATGTCAAAATATGAAACTTGTTCATAAAGAAATCAAAAATTCAAGATTTCATTTTGAAAAGTCAAAATTTCCAAACTTAGAAATTTTTCTAAGTGTTGAAAACTTCACGTTTTTTCACAACTTTGAGCTATTTTTTCACCATGATGCAAGATGATTCAAAAGAAAATTTTAACATGAAAGTTGTACATATCAATGACATATAAAATATTTCTTTACACAACTCCTCCTAGAAATGCTTGTATTTCAAGTTATTAATCCATGAAATCATGGTCATGAAACTAAAACACTTAGTAAAATTTTGAGCATTTTGGTCAGGATTTTGACCTAACTTATGAGCCAAGTTTCACATAGTTCCATTTGGATTTTGCAAAAGTGATTAAAAGAGGGGTTGTAGAGAACATTACAAGCTTTCTAAAAAGTCAAAGAAATCCTTGAGATCCTTTGTGAGCAAGGAGAATCGAAGGTCAGAAGTTAGGGTTTCAAGTTGTTTTACAAGGCAGAATTTCATGATGAACAAGAATGCAAATCCATGCTAAGCTGCACAATATTTGCTTCGCAGGCCCAAAAGTTGTTTGGAACTCCATGATTAAAGGTTTTGTACAACTGTTAGAGGCTTCAACTTAAGCATTCAATGCATTTCCCATGCTTATTTCCATTTTAGGAAGAAAGTGCACATTGCCATTTTGAAAAACTAGATTTATGCACAAAATCCATTCTTGAGCTTTGAACTTGTTCTCTTCTGATCTTACACAACCTATAACCCAAAATAAATTTGTCTCAAGCCTCTAACAAGTTAGCCCATGCTTGTACTTTACCTTGAAACCATGTTTTCACTTTTCTTCAAAATCAAGTAACATAGCCATAACTTGTACTTATGTGATTCTGACCCTCTCAAGCCTCACATCCTTTTCCTTACTTATGTACAAGTCATTTGCAATAAAACACATGCATACACAAGCCCTCAAACTCCCTTGAACTGAGAACTGTATTACAAATCACCATTGTTGCACATTCTGACCAAAAACTTGAAACTCACATCTCCCTCGTGCGTTTCCAAGACTTTTGGTTCCTAAAGCTTCTAAGCATCAAATACAACTCATCCTTGACCCTGTTTCATAACTGTAACACCTCCATCATCAAGTTCCATTTTCAAAAATAGGGGTTTGCAAGTGGACTTCTCCAGAACTCCTCAGCCACTTTCAGCTCAAACCAAGCATCACATTAGCTTCCTGGGAACTTGAGGAAGCTCACCGAATCACTGGAACTCATCAAAAGCTACTCAAACTCAAAACATGATACCCTCTTGCAAGGTGAGTTTTTTGACTTTTGAAGTATTCATATATGCATTGTTAGGCTTGAATTTGTGAAGATAGAATGTAGACATCATTGTCCTGAAACTATACATGTCCATAGATTTCATTTATGTTGCTTGAGTATGAAGAATTTTGAGTTTAAACTTGCTGAAACATTTAGGTCAAAATTTGGTACTTTCATAAATTCATATTTATCTTTGAATGTTAGTTTAAATTAGTTACATGGTTGGATTCGTGATGAAAAAATACACAAGTTTCATGTTTACATTTTTGAAAATGCTTGAGGAATGAGCAAGTTACAGGTCCTTTGGCTGGAGGTTGAAGATGAAGTACAGTCAGGGAAAGTTTTATGTTATGTATTTATTTTTGTGGCAATGTTAAATGATGTATAACCACCCCCAGTGGTAAGGCAGCGCGCTGGTAACCAAGAGGGCGTGGGTTAAACACCCAGCGCGCTGCCTTTTGTCATTTTTCATACTTTTTTTCCATATTTTTGTTTCTTTACAGCGCCTGGGCCCAGCTTTGGGCTTTCTCCATTTTTGTTGCACCACACCCCCTGCTTGCTTGCTACCACATAGGTCAAAACCTTTTTTTTTTATTTTCTGATTTTTAAACAAAAAACATCATTTGGGACAGATTCAAAAACTAATTTTCTAACAAACCCCCAAGTTTTATTTCACACCTCCCTGACTTTTTATTTATATTTTATTTATTATTTTATTTATTATTATTATTATTATTATTATTATTATTATTATTATTATTATTATTATTATTATTTTTATTATTATTAATAAGAAAATCAAAAAAATATTTTTATTTATTATTTATATACTTATAGTTTACTTTCCTTATAAAACCAAAAAACACTTTTTAAACAAACTTAATTTATTTTTCTTAATAATAATTAGATTTAGGTTTAGTTATTTTATTATTTTTATTATTTAAAATTAATTTAGAATTTAGGTTTTCTTTAATTAATTAATTACCATATTATTTTCATTAAGTTTAAACCCTTACATAAAAAACCCTAAAAATGCTTCAAACTTAATTTCATTTATTAATTAGTTTAGGTTTAATTTTTATTTAACTTTAATTAATCATTTTTCTTAATTAGGTCAAGACCAAACCCCTTCCTAAAAAATCCAAACAAAAATCCATTTCCTGTTTCCATTTATGTTCTTGAATATTTATTCATTTTTGTACATTTATTCAAATTCAATATGGTTGTAATAGATAATTAGGGTTTTAATTTCTTGCAATTCCCCATTTGTAATTTCTATATCCCCTCCCCTAATGATGTAATAACTTAGTATTTTTATTTCCAGCAATTCAATGCTTCATATACAAATGCTAGTAATTAGGGTTTGTATGGAAAGATTAAAACCGACAAATAGCAAACCCTAATCAAGACAAATCAAGCATGTAAACCAATACACTTGCACACATACACCCTTAGGGTAAATCCACTTTGTTTCCTTATAAAATGGCCATATTATGCATGTGGGGTATCTTAGCAAAAACAAACAAAATACAAGATCATAGTCCCTCGATGACGCTATCAAAGTTGCCTTTCAAAGATGATCTTAGTCCCTTAAAGAAAATGATAAGATATCTTACAACATTGATAATCATGGCTATACGATGACCCTTGCCCGTCCCTTTTACATCCAAAGATAGGGTTACTTACCAAATCAATGGTAAGATAACAATGTCAAAGGAAAGAGGAAATAAAAATGAAAGACTTTTGAGTAAGAAGAATGTTCCTAGTTGCTTGCTCAATTTCAAAACCAAAAACATCCTTGATATTTTCAAAATAAACATTAACACTTTCAAAAACATCTTTCAAACTTGAAAACATTTTCAAAAGATCAACACTTTGTATACATTCTTACGAACGAGAATCATTACAAAGTTTGCCTAAATGATGGCGCCTTTTCAAAATACTTTCAAAAACCACACAAAGCACATTTTCAAACAAAAGCAAGTGACCTAGCAAGCAACTAATAGCCCATAGATAACTACGGATGAAAAGGGTGCTAATACCTTCCCTTTTTATAATCTACCCCCCGAACTCAAGAAAACGTCTCAAAGGTCTTTCATGTTCTTTTCAGCCTTTCCTTTTGGATAAAAGAAAAGTCAATGTCGACTCTTGCTAACCACAACATTTTCAATCAAATGCAAAACAACCAAGTCAGTTCTCCCACCGTGTTACACTTGCATACACGACGTAGAAAAGTCCAGGCTACCACTAGTTCACCACCCACAATTGAGTCTGATTATTTGCATAACTTGTTTGCTTCGGATTTTGAATTTGTTTTTGATATGGCTGACCAAAGAACCTTAAGGCAGCTGGCTGCCCCTGATGTGAATTATAATGGCATGTGTATTGAATATGATAATGTTGTTGTTCCTTTTGAATTAAAGTCGAGTTTAATACACTTGTTTCCCAAGTTTAGTGGTCTTGCAGGTGAGGATCTACACAAAAATTTGAATGAATTTTAGGTCGTGTGTTCTACACCATTGAATCCAGAAGGGATCACTGAAGATCACATCAAACTTTGAGCTTTTCCTTTTTCATTGCAGGGTCAATAAAGGATTGGATATACTATCTTGAGCCAAATTCAATCACAAGTTGGAATGCACTGAAAAAAGTGTTCTTGGAGAGATATTTTCCTGCCTCTTGAGCTGCCTCAATAAGAAAGGATATTTATGGTATTAGACAAGGCAATGAGTCGTTGACCGAGTATTGGGAGAGATTCAAACACTTGGTATCTAGCTTCCCTCAACACCAGACTACCGATCAACTACTTATCCAGTACTTTTATGAAGGCTTGTTACCGATGGATAGGAACATTCTTGATGCTGGTAGTGGTGGAGCACTTGTCGATAAAACTCCAGCTGTTGTTAAAGCCCTTATTGAAAATATGTCTCTTAATTCTCAACAATTTACCACTAGAGACAATTCTGTTCAAAGCAAAGGCGTGGATCAAATTCAAGTTTCTTCCACCAAAGCTTTAGAGACCAGAATTGACGAGCTGACTACCTTAGTCAAACAGTTGGCAATAGCAAAACCTCAAACAACAAATGTGTGTGGTATTTGTACTTCTCATAAGCACCTGACTGTCACCTGTCCTATTCTGAGAGATGAGTCCATTACTGAGATGCCTCAAGCTTATGCAACCAACCTTTACAATCAAAACAGGTATAACAACACTCCTGACCTGTCCACCAATAAATACCATCCCAATTGGAGGAACCATCCCAACCTTCGATATGGAAATCCACAAACCAGCCAACAACAGAACCCACCCCAAGTGGCTTCCCCTGCACCTTCCGGACCATCCTTAGAGGATCTTGTCAAACAAATGGCTGTCAACAACCTCCAGTTCCAAAAAAGGACCGATTCTAGCATTTAGACCTTGCACACACAGATGGGACAACTTTCTACTCAAATAAATGCCATGCAATCCCAAGGATCGAACCAACTTCCAGCCCAAACAATTGTCAATCCAAATGGTCCTAATGCTAATGTTAGTCCAATTTCTTTAAGATCTAGAAAGGTTACAGAACCGACCCCTGAAAAAAATAAAAAATTTATTGAGGTAACATCTGAGCCTTCTCCTTTTGAATCTGTTTCACCTAAACTTTCCTCACCTTTTTCTGTTACGGTGGAAACTGAAAAAATTAAAGAAAAGGAGTATGTCCCACCAGTTCCCTTCCCACATAGAGTTATGAAAAATAAAAGAATTGAGGAGGGAGAGAAAGAAATAGATATATTGGATGTTTTCCAAAAAGTCGCGGTAAACATTTCGCTTCTTGATGTAATTAAGCAGGTTCCTAAGTATGCTAAGTTTCAGAAGGATTTGTGTACCAACAAGAGGAGGATTAAGGGAAGTGAAAGAGTCAACTTTGGAATAAATATTTTTGCTTTTATTCAGCCCAAACCTTCATTTGAAAAGGTTGTAGGCGAGCAAAATGTTTCAGCGCTCACTACTCAGGTTCTGCCACAAAAGTAGAAGGATCCAGGAACATTTTCTATTCCTTGCACCATCGAGAACAGTAAATTTGAGAATTGCATGCTTTATTTGGGAGCGGGCATTAATGTTATGCCTAATTCTGTTTATAATAACCTTTGTCTTGGTCCTTTGCAACATACAGATTTAATCATTCAATTGGTGAACAGGAGCAACGCTCGCCCCGCCGGCGTAGTCGAAGATGTCCTTGTTCAAGTTAACGATTTGATTTTTCCTGTAGATTTTTACATTCTGGACATGGAAGGAGAAATAAAATCTAGCAGAGCTCCCATCATTTTAGGCATATCGTTCATGAAAATGGAAAAAACAAAAATTGATGTTGACAATGGGACCATGTCCATGGAATTTGGTGAAATTGTCGCAAAATTCAACATTTTTTATGCCATGAAGCATCCCCTGGAGGAGCATTCCGTTTTTCACATTGATTTGATCTCTGGATTGGTTGATGACACTTGTTCTAAATTATTTTCCATTGATTTTCCGTCTTTATCTAGATTTGATGATGTTTACTTGTGTTCTGATTATACTGACAATAACTTGTGTGTTGTGTGTGCTGAGATTGATGCTGCCTTGCAGGATGATGTGTTTCCTACAGGTGAAGTTGTTATTGATGAAGCTGTTTTTGCAGCTGATACCCTTGACATCCCGGCTGCCCCAAACACTCCATCCATAGAGCAGCCCCCGTCCTTAGAGCTAAAATAACTCCCTGAAAACCTGAAATACGTTTATTTGCAGAGTAATGAAAAAATCCATGTTATTATTTATTCTAACCTTGATTTTGATCAAGAAAATAAACTTTTGTAGGTCTTGAAAAAGCACAAGAAGGCAATCAGATGGACATTAGCCGACCTTCCTGGTATTAGTCCATTGATGTGCATGCATATAATTTTACTTGAGGAAGGAGCAAAAACAGTAAGGCATCCCCAAAGGAGGCTTGATCCTTTGATTCTTGATGTTATGAAGAAAGAGATAACCAAACTCTTGCAAGCAGGTATCATTTATCGATCTCTGACAGTAAATGGGTAAGTCCAGTGCAGGTTGTACCTAAGAAATCTGGACTCACAGTGGTGAAAAATGAAAAGAATGAACTTGTTCCCACTAGAATTCAGAACAGTTGGAGAGTTTGTATTGATTACAAGAGATTGAACCAAGCGACTAGAAAGGATCACTTTCCTTTACTGTTCATTGACCAAATGCTTGAACGGCTAGCTGGTAAATCACATTATTGTTTTCTTGATGGCTTTTTAGGTTACTTTCAGATTCATATTGCACCGGAAGATCAAGATAAGACCACTTTTACTTGTCCCTTCGGTACTTTTGCTTACAGGAGGATGTCTTTTGGTATTTTCAATGCTCCTGGCACTTTCCAGTGACGTATGATTAACAATTTTGCTGATTTCATTGAAAATTGCATGGAAGTTTTTATGGATGATTTCACTGTTTATGGTTCTTCTTTTGATGCATGCCTGAGTAGTTTGAACATGGTTTTAGAAAGATGCATCGAGACTAACCTTGTTTTAAATTATGAAAAATGTCATTTTATGGTTGAGCAAGGAATTATTCTTGGTCACATAATTTCTGAAAAAGGAATTTCTGTTGACCCTGCTAAAATTGATGTGATTTCTACACTGCCTTACCCTTCTTGCATTCGCGAGATTCATTATTTTCTTGGTCATGCAGGTTTTTATAGGCGTTTCATCAAGGATTTCAGCAAGATAGCTTTTCCACTATCAAACCTGTTGAAGAATGACGTTACTTTCAACTTCGATGACAAATGCAAACAAGTGTTTGACTTCTTGAATAAAGCATTGACCTCTGCTCCGATAATTCATCCCCCTGGCTAGACTATCCCTTTTGAGCTTATGTGTGATGCTTCTAATTATTCTGTTGGGGTTGTCCTTGCACAAAGAGTTGACAGGGCTACACATGTTATTTACTATGCTTCTAGGACTTTAGATTCTGCACAGTCAAATTACACTACCACTGAAAAGAACTTCTAGCTATTGTTTTTGCGCTTGATAAATTCAGATCATATTTGCTAGGTTCCAAGGTTGTTGTTTTTACTGACCATGCAACTTTAAAGTACTTGTTGAAGAAGCCGGATGCAAAACCGAGATTTATTCGATGGATGTTATTGCTCCAAGAGTTTAATGTAGATATTAAATACAAAAGTGGAGCTGAGAACTTAGTGGCTGATCACTTGAGTAGGATATAAAGAGATGAAGATCCTTTCGCTATTCAAGATGACTTTCCGAATGAGCAGCTTTTACTTTTGTATGGGGTAACTCCTTGGTTTGCTGACATTGTTAATTATCTTGTTGCTGGTGTTTTTCCTGCAGGTGCATCCAGGTCACAGATTCACAAACTCAAGAGTGATGCCAAATATTATGTTTGGGATGATCCATATCTTTGGAAGTTTGGTAGTGATCAGGTAATTAGGAGATGTGTCCATGACTATGAGATTGAATCTATTTTGAATTTTTCTCATTCATCCCAAGTCGGGGGACACTTTGGTCCGCAAAGAACTGCAAGAAAGGTCCTAGACTCAGGTTTCTATTGGCCCACTATTTTTAAGGATGCTTATGAGACTTACCGCACTTGTAAAGAGTGCCAGATAGAGGGTACAAGCATCACTCGCAAGAGTGAAATGCCTCAGCAGCCTATGCTTTTCTGTGAGGTATTTGATGTATTGGGAATCGACTTCATGGGTCCCTTTCCTGTATCATTTGGTTTCCTTTATATTTTACTTGCTGTTGATTATGTTTCAAAGTGGGTGGAAGCTATCCCCACTAGGACTAATGATTCTAGAGTTGTTGCAGATTTTGTCAGGTCTAATATCTTTTGCAAGTTTGAAATACCACGGGCTATAATAAGTGACCAAGGCACTCATTTTTGCAACCGTACCATGGAAGCCTTGCTCCGGAAGTATGGAGTTGTGAATATAGTCTCTACTGCATATCACCCACAAAGTAATGGGCAAGCTGAGATCTCAATTAGAGAGATCAAACAGGTTTTATAGAAAATGGTGCAGCCAAATAGGAAGGATTGGATCCGTCGTCTCGAAGATGCACTTTGGGCTCAAAGAACAACTTTCAAGACACCCATTGGGATGTCTCCTTATCGACTTATTTTTGGTAAGGAATGTCATCTTCCCGTTGAGATAGAACACCGTGCTCATTGGGCAGTGAAAAGTTGTAATTTGGAGATGCAACAAACAGGTATTGAAAGAAAACTCCAATTGCAACAACTTGAAGAGCTTAGACTAGAGGCTTATGAAAGCTCTAGGATTTATAAAGAGAAAACTAAGCACTTCCATGATAAAATTATTTCTAGTAAGGAATTTTCTGTGGGCCAACAGGTTTTACTATTTAACTCTGCCTTAAGCTTATGGATGGGAAACTCCGATCCAAATGGATTGGTCCTTTTGTTGTTACTAATGTTTTCCCTCATGGTGTAGTAGAAATTAAAAGTGCAGGTACTGACAAAGTTTTCAAGGTTAATGGGCAGAGCCTAAAGCTATCTCATAAAAGTCCAGTAGCTGAAGATACAACCATATAAGATATTTCTTTGGAAGCACCCAACTACTCTACAACTTAATCAGGGAGTTTGTCTTTCCCTCTCTCTAATGTAATAGTCATGTCCTTTCATTGAGGACAATACTTGCTTTAAGTGTGGGGGAGGGAATCCTTTATTTTATTTGCTTTTGTTCTCTGTTTTCTTGTTTTGTTTTCAGTTATAAAAAAAATGCATCTTTTTGAAAGTTATGGGTTATAGATTAATTTGAGGTTAGTTGTGGAGACTTGAGAAAAGTTCACAAGATCGGTATCGTCTTAACACTGTAAGTCTCATGCATATGGAAGTTAATTTGAATTTTTATTATGACGTATCCTTGAATTCCCATCTTTTAATAGCTCTTGAGTAGTTTATTTCAGCAGTCAACACCATCTCATGCACACTCTACACAGGGAAGCCGATGAAAATAAGTGAGTGATCCAAGTTTTATTTGAAAAAAAAGGAAAGAAAAAGGAATTCACCTTCTAAGTTTGGTGTCCCTCAACCCGGTCACTTAACACAACGGTCGTAGAACCTACAAAAAAAAGTTGATAATAAGACTCGTTGTTAGTTGGTTCAGCGGTTTCTGGTGCTGAACTTGGTAGGGCGGATTACGGTTTGATCCCCAGCAACTACAACTGAGTAAGCAAAGGGTTATGCCACGTAAGTACCAGAACCCCGTGCAAAAAGGATCAGAGTCACTAACCGTTCACCTTGCTATGAGTGTGTGGAGATAACATGCTTAATGTGATTGCGCCTGAATGAAAAAGAACAAAAATGAGGATGAGTAAGTTAGGCTTTAGCATAATAATATGATTCAAATTAGTTTATATATTCAAGAGACAAGATTAGTGTTCCTATGATATCCTTAGTATGCAATATTAGTACCTATTGATACAATCTTAACCAAAGAAGAGTTTGTAGCCTAGAATGAGTAGCTGATGATGCTGTTGTGTTTCTTTTGATTATTTTGCTCGGAGTGCAAAAGTTCAAGTGTGAGTGAATTTGATCAGTGTATTTTGATTCACATTCTTCCATGATTATACTTATGCATTTCCATGGTTTGTTTAGCTTATTTTTGTATTTTATAGTGTTTTTTTATTTTAGTTTATTTATACTCTTATTTGATTTTCGCACTTTATTTTCAGCATTAGCAGTCTGCACGAATAAATTCATAACTTGAGCATCAGGAGTCGGAATGAGGCGTGCTACCATTCATTGGAAAGCTAAGAGAAAGAGCTATGATTTTCATTCATAAGTCGAGAGATGAATCAAACTTTAGCAGGGCTATAAAATTCGTTGAAGTTGCAGCATTTCATATTTAAGTTTTGGGTCATTTATTTTGGGCCTGGGTTATGTTTTCGACCCTGTTAGGTTATGAAACGAATCCTTGTCCTTGCTATACCTAGCCGCTACTACATTAATTTCGTTTTTACCTTTTCATTATTCAGAAAAAATACATTTTGCTTTTACGATTGTGATGAGGAACTAAACATCCAGAGTCAATCTACTGTAACCGCGTTTCCAACGCTTTAAGGTGTTTACTTTATCAATAAAATTCGTTCTCTTTCAATACTATTTTGTGATTTACATTTACTTAATATGTATTACATAAAAAAAATTTGATTAAATTCGTATGATTGGATCCCTAACGTTTATTCGCTGTTACGTCGCTTTGTGGTTAATCCGCGTTTGTAATTCGTGTTTGCTTAATTCACGAGGGCTTAATCCGTTTGCTTAATTCGGAATAGGAATCCAATCTGTTTGTATTTGTTGCGCTTGACAATAGGTATAGAAATCGAATAGAGATCGATTCTGCTTAGGAAATTGTTAAGGTAAAAATCAATGATTAGCAGGAAACCGAACACTAGACTAGCTTAATTCTATAATCACTTAATTTAAATCGCTTATTTGCTTTGTGTTTTCTGAATCGAAAAACTAAAACCAAAATCTACTCATTCAGTTACGTTTTATTAATACAAACAAGAATCCTTGTGACATGATTCGAGTCACATTGTCGCTGTACTGCATTTCAAAAAATACTCGTTTTGATCCGTGCGCGAAAGCGGATCAGTTATCTCATTTTGTAGATGAGAAACAATACATAAAAGTTTCTTCTTATCATTCTCTAATTCAGATACGATATTCCTCTGTTCTTCCTTTGTCTTAAATATTTCTTCACACTTGTCACAAGTATTCTTGTAAAATACATCCAGATCTTCATAGAGATCGTTCTCATTACAAACTTCTACTTCATCTTCACATTTTCCAGAAAGAGCCATTACAAGCTTGACAATCTCATTATTAGCCTCATCTTCTGACTCATCGTCAGACTAGGATATAGTAAATCCCTTTTTTCGCTTCTTGAGAAAAGTGGGACATTCTGGTTTAATATGACCAAAACCTTCACACTCATATCATTAAATGCATCTACTTTGATTGGACTAGTCCTTAGATCTGGAGTTTTTCTAAAACTTATCATTATTATTGATGTCAGATGAACATTTGGTTTTCCTCTTCTATCCATTCTATTCAGAATTCTATTGAATTGTTTACCAACACTTTTAGAGTTTTTGTATCCCTTGTAGTAAATCTTGATTGACCATTGCATCAATTAGTCACCCTTGTATCTTTTGATACTTATGGTAGGCGTGATATTCTCACTCAGAAGCCTTTAGGTAATGAGTCGAGTATTGTTCTTGGTTGAACCTTTTAAGCAAAACCAAGATTTTTTCTTAGTCAAGAGTCATGACTAAGTATTTTTGAATTGGAAGTTTAATCTTCTTGTTGAGTTGTTTTTGATACATTCACTTGGATTGAGAATGTTAGATATCACTAAGGTGATTTAGGAAGTGAGATGGTGATTTCTCATACCTAGAGGTTCCTAGGTAGAGGTTGCTCTGGGTAGAGATTAAGTGAGAAGTTATAAACTGGGATTGTTTAGCTTTAAATTGATACTACTGATAGTGGATTTCCTTCATGGCTTGGTAGCCCCCATAGTAGGTGAGTTACACCGAAATGGGTTAACAACTCTATGTGTTATTTATCATTCTGCAATTTAATTTTAGTATCACTTGCATCTTGATAAATCTATTCAGGATGTCAAAACGAATGTTGTAACATTTGTCTTGACATTGTTCTGATGTTGGGATATCAGTATTAACATGTATTACCTGTACCAGAAAATTTCACTGATGTAAGTGTAGTGAGCTATTTTATGCATTTTATGCTTAACCTGGGTAAAAATCACATGAATGCAATAATTCGAATCATGTGGTACTTGAAGTCCTCGCTTGGAAAAGGCTTAATGTTCATAAAAATAATCAATAAAATGTTGAAGGTTATACAAATGCTAACTGGGCAGGAGATGCCACTAATAGGAAATCCACCTCTGACTATTTTATATTTATTGGAGAGAATTTGGTTATATGAAAAAGTATGCAATAAAAGGTTGTTAAATTATCAAGTTTTGAAGGAGAGTTTCAAGTGATGACTAAGGGTCTTTATGAGCTTCTCTGGCTTCGTAGACTATTCTCATAATCTAGTTTAACATGATCAGACAAAACATGTTGAAGTAGATCGACATTATATCAAACAAACTTTGGAGTACAAGATAATTCAATTTCCATTTGTTAAATCTAAAAATCAATTGGCGAACATTCTCACAAAAGTTACACGTAAAGTAGATCTTTACAACTCACTTAACAAGTTAGGTATTCGAAACCTCGACGCACCAACTTGGGAGAGTGTTGGCACGAACAATCAATTACAAAATATAAGGAGCAATATTAATTACCTTGATTTTGGTTATAAATAAAAACTACACTATGGCCCGCATGTTGTGCATCAAAAATTAAATTTATTTATTTATTATAAAAATTATTTTAATCTATAATTATAATTAGAAGGATGATGATTTAAATTAAGATAAATAAAAATGAATATATTTAGTAAATCAGTAATGTTTGAAATAATATATTTAAGGTTTAAATGCATTTTTGACCCCATATTTACATTCTTTTGAACTTTTGATCCCCCTTTACAAAATTCAGCCTTTTAGTCCCCAAACATACTATTTTTTTGGCAATTATTTAGTCCCTCTCCAGAATTACATATTGGCACATAGGAATGCTGACCTGTTTAAATGAACATGGTGCCACGTAATTTAAATATATTATTTAATTATTTTTAATTAAAAAAATTATTTTTGAAATTCTTAAATTATTATTGTTTGTAATTACTGTTTTTAAAAAAATTAAAAAAAGAAAATAATTAAACAGGATATATATTGTAAGTTTCGAGGAGATGACCCCTAAATCCACTTCATCTTCGTTCAATCATCTTCGACCTTCATTCTTCTATCATCTTCGTTCATTGCCCACAATCGCATCTTGCTTTCTCAAACTACCATGTCTCAGTGTTCTGAAGCAAGCATTCGAACAAAATCTCCCTCCGCCCATGGAAAATGTAGATGTGATCTCGATGCACTGTTGATGACATCATGGACTGATGCTAACCCATGACGCCATTTTTATGGGTGTGGGATGTACAAGGTTATAAGCTATCTAAATTTATGTAAATTCCATCTATAATTTTCATCAATTACCATTGAGAATTGCTGTAAATTTCTGTAGATTCAGGGGTACAAGTGATGCAATCATTTTATTTGGTATCATGAAGAGATGGGTCCTAGAGCAAAAGACATGATTTCAACATTGAACTAGAGACTAATAATTGCAAAGCTCAAAATCGATACAGGAGATCCAATTAGATGAATTGAACAAAAAGATCAAGATTTTGATTACTGGGATCAAGTATTTGAAGTTTTCGATTGCTATGATGGTTGTGTTAGTAGTGGAACTAGTTGTAGGATGTGTAATGAAGTAGG
Source organism: Vicia faba (assembly GCA_948472305.1). NCBI lineage: Eukaryota > Viridiplantae > Streptophyta > Magnoliopsida > Fabales > Fabaceae > Vicia > Vicia faba. The sequence goes on along the minus strand of OX451736.1, from coordinate 858,810,490 downwards.
ATGTCAAATGTTGTTCAATGTTTTGTCTCATTTTCCAAATGTAGTAATTTGTTCAATGTAATGTTGCCAAATGTTCCAAATGTATCAATTTGTTTATCAATGAGAATATCAGTGTGTTTATCAATGAGAATATCAATTTGTTTATCAAGATTTAGGTTGTTCATTCTTGACATGTAATTGTTACAAGTCATTAGTCATTAAATACCATCATATGTTCATTATAGACCGACTAATATATGTTTATTACATACCAATATATGTTTATTACAGGTTATTGTTAACTTACAAACTAATATATGTTCATTACAGGTCATTGTTAACTTACAGACCAATATATGTTCATTAATGCTTTCATGACATACCAATATATGTTCATGATAGATAAAAAAAGGTACCAGAATAACAATAACACAAATTAACCATAATACTTGTTCATTACAACAAAATCTTAAGCATAATACCAGATAACAACATTACAACTTAACCATAGTACTTGTTCATTACAACTTAACACAAAAGGTACTTCAAAAGTTACATAACCAAAAGGTACTCAAATTAACATAAGGTACTTATAGTACTTGATAATTACTCATAGTACTTGAGCATTACATTATAAAAGATACTCAAACTAACAAAAGGTACTTATAGAACACTACTGCTGATATGGTTGTATAGGTGGAAGGGCTTGTGATGAGCTTCCGATCTCAACTTGAGTTGTATTTTTTTTCTTCCCTTGGCTACCCTTTTTAGTCTTCTTGTTATTTCCACCTTTTGGGATGGCTCTTTCAACATGAGTCTTCCCCTTACAACTTCTTTTTTTTATGTACCATTGCTCCATACTAATGACAAGTGACTAGTGCCAATTTTCTAGGAAGGACATGTGGATTATTATGGTTCATCATTCCCCTTTTTTATCAGTTTCTTGGGATAACCTATAGCACTTCTCATAACTGGTGGATTCATAATGGACTGCTCATACAAAGGCCACAATTGTGGACCATTAGTAGGGAAAATAATTGTAAGAACGAGATTTGGTTCTGTAATATCATCTATGAGTTTCGATGATAAAAAATGAGTATGATTGTATGAACAATTTTGTTGTACTTATGTTTGTTATTGTTGAGTACTTAACAAACATGTTCTGCTTTTGATGGATAGCATGACTAAGACATTAGAAGAGAATTAGTTTCACTTCTGCACTACATAAGTTTTGTTGAACAATAGCAAGACACTTCAAAATTCTCTGAAGTGTAAGCTATGATATTTGTCTAAAGAAACTAGTCAGAAGATATGAAGACAAAGGTTGTCATTTAAGTCCAGATGCTGAAGACTCATGTTTCTAAAAGACAGTGTGTTCCAAAGAAACAAAGTTAGAAGATCTGAAGACAAAGTTTCTACTGAAGTCCAGATGCTGAAAACTTAGTTTCTAAAAGATAACTTATTTCAAAGAAGACAAATTTAAAATATATGAAGACAATGTTCCTAACTGAAGTTCAAATGCTGAAGACTTTGTGTTTCTAATAACAAGGTTCTAAAGACAAGGATTCTTAAAGAACCAAGTGCTAAAGATTCTAAAGACAGAAGGTCTAAAGATTCTAAGACTTGAAGTTCTAAAGGTCCAATAATAACTATAATGAGTTCTCAAGACCAAGTGCTGAAAACTATGAAGACACAACTCTTAAGACTCTGAAGACTTGAAGTGCTTCTGATCCAAGGTTCTCTATAAGGGGTTCTCACGACCAAGTGCTGAAGACTCTGAAGACACATTTCTGAAGACTCTGAAGACTTGAAGTTTTGAAGACCTTATGTTATGTTCCCTCTTCTAACCTCATGCTCGTAGAAGCCTCTGAAGTGAAAAAGGAATGAATATAACGGTAACATGGTATAATAGTATAAATTACAAAAAATATTTATTCCACTACCTCTCCACTAGCTTAAAGCGTGGAAGAGATAAGGACATAGCAGTACCATTTGTAACAAATCTTTTTCAAATAGTCAATGGCTCTACTTTGCTTGGCTATATAATAAAAGAATCATATGTTTAAACATGTTGGTTAGCTGGTTGCATATCACATAATGCTGGAAGATGCTAGTTGAAAGTCGTAAGTTACTCACATCTAGTTGCAACGTTGTTGCTATTCAATGTTAAAAATGAAAGTTGTCATTATTGGAACACAACCAAAAAGTTATCATCCACTATAACAACAATAATAACTCTACAAGATGTTATTCAAACTAGAAATCATATGCATCTTGGAAGAATCATGAAAAATCAAGGAGTTGTTACTCATATCTTTCTTAATGAACAAAGGAGATGAAAATGAAGAATTCTACAAGATGTTATTCAAAATATCAATCATATACATCTGGACAAAATTATCAAAAAGCAAGGAGTTATTGCTCATAGCTTTCTCAATGATTAAGATGAAGACAAGAATACTACAAGATGATACACTTAACTTAGATTATGTTCATCTTTGTATAAATATGTAAAACATAAGAGTTGTTGCTCAGATTATGTTATTGCTTAAGATCTTCATGTCTATTATTTGTACACAAGAGTTGTTAGTCAGAGTTGTGTCAAACCATATGTACTTAAATTAGAAGTAATATGCTTTGTAATACAGTGGGAGAGCTGATTTGATTTTTTGTTTTATCGTAAATGTTTCAGATAGTAAGAGTCGCCACCAACTTTTCTTTTATCCAATAAGGAAAGGGTAAAAAGAACAGGAAAAACCTTCGAGATTTTCTTGAGTTCGGGGGGTAGGTTATGAAAAGGGAAGGTGTTAGAACCCTTTTCATCTGTAGTTATCTACGAGCTCTTAATCGTTAGATCACTTTGTTTTGAAAATTTGCTTTGTGAATGTGTGTTTGAAAATATTTTGAAAAATTCCAATTGTGAGGCAACTTTTTAATGATTCTTGTATTGGTTAAGAATGCGTACAAAGTGTTCATTTGAAAATATTTTGAAAATGTGACAAGTGAGAAATGTTTTTGTTTTGAAAAATGTGAGCAAGCGATTAAGAACTATCTACCTACTCAAGGTCTTTCGTATTATTTTCCTCATCCTTTAGATAGTGATATTCTACCATTAGTTAGGAGGAATCCCTATCGTTGGATGTGAAGGGACAGGCGCGGGTCATCATATAATCATAAAGGAAACTCGTAGGGGCGCTTTAGAAATTTTACCGTAAGGGACTAGATCGTTTATCGAAGGAAACATTCGAAGGGACATCGAGGGACTATGATCTTTTTTAATTGAGGGACAGTGCTAAAGCTTCCATGCATTCGTGGGATATGACTGTGTTTCCGAAGGCAACAAGTGAGGTCACCCTAGAGGTGCGAGTGTGAAGAGTGCTTTAATTCAGTTATTTTAGTCTTTTATTAGGGTTTTCTTTGATTGTTTTTAATCTTGCCATACAAACCCTATTAGCATACATCTAACAATTATATATAAGACATAAAAATATAAGTGCAGAAAAGTAAAATTCTACGCTATTACAAGGCTTCGGGAATAGGGGTATAAATAGTAAAATGAGGGAAAAAAAGTAAAACCCTAATTAAACTATTACAAACCGTAAGCAGTTACATAACTGGAAAAAACACGAAAGAATAAAATATGCGAAAGTAAAAGGAAGAGGAAACGAAAAACGTCTTGTGATTGTTTGATAGAAAAAGTTTGATGATTAATCTAAAAAAACCTAATTAGTTTTAATTAAGAAAAAGAATTAATTAATTTAAACAAACCCTAAATTGATTTTGATTAAAAGAAAGTTTAGTGAAAAAATTAAAAAACTAAGTTAATTAATTAAATGAAAACCAAAAAATTAATTAGGTTTAATTAAATGTTAGGGTTTTGAAAAAAGGTTTTTTGCAAAAAATAATGAAAGGAAAGAGTAAGAAGAAGAGAATTTGTAAAAGAAATAAACCAAATGGTAGGGGTGGGTGTGGAACCTACGCCCTTGGTACCCTTAGCCAACACCGTCACCACTGGGTCAAGCGCGCCTTGGTGATAGCAAACAACTCCAATGAATTTTGTACTCAATCCTGTAAAACATGAAAATATAAGTAAAATAATGGAAAAGGCTGGATCGAACCCATGCCCTCTGATACCAGTTCCTTAACGCACACGCTTCAATCTCCGGGGCGGTGATACATCTATTAACTTAAATAAAATAAAACATATATAATATACAAACGATTCCTAAACCGGAGAGGCGCTGGAGCCCTAACTTCGGTCGTCTTCTCCGGTTGCCTCTTTTATCAACCTGCAAAGAACAAAGGCGTTAGCAAACAAAAGGAACCCTACCCCCTAAATCGATGGTTGCGAATCCAATGGAAGGATTATTTGGAGCTAAAACAGTCTAGTTTAAGAGCTATGGTGAAAACAACCCGAATCGATGCAAACATGGTGTTTTATGATTTGGCCTGCTTGGGATCATTATGATGATCCAAATTTATTCAAATACACCTCAAAAGTATGTTAGTGACATTAGTATGGCTTAAAACGAAACAAAAATTAAAATATGAATTTTGCAAAAGTATGAAATTGAAGATGCCATGTGATGGTGTTTCATGCGTTTTGGACCATCAAATTTGATCCTATATTACTCTGTATGATCGTTAAGAATGAATGGAGCAGTTGTTTTGTAGTGAAAGGGCTTGTGATGAGGGTTTCAAGTTATTATGGTTCTTGAAAAGTTTGAAGATTTTTGTCAAGTTTTGAGGAAAAGGTTTCATGTGTTGTTTATATGTGTTGTACCCCAAAATTTTCCCTCTCATTTATCAAGTATTTGATCACAAGATCTCCTTTGGCTCAAGACTGCACTAAGGTTGATCAGCTCAAGACACCTCCTTAAGCACTGATGACCAAAATTAGGGTTTGAGATTACAAAAGGATATTTGAACTTCTAATGCCCCATATGACTTTCATGAATCATTATGGACCCTCAAGATTACTCATGTCAAGTTTCAAGCTTTGGATCACACTTTTGCCCAGTAATTGAGCAGTTGACCTAAAAATTAGATGTATTAGGGAAAAAGTCAACTGTGGCGAATAAATAGTAAAACTTCATAATTTTTGATCCACATCAACATTTAAAACTCATATGTATCATTTGATTAAGTTTGGACCACAATTCCTCAAGAAACTTGATCAAATCTTCAAAAGGGCAAAATGGTCAAAATTAGGGATTTGACTCGGAAAGGGCACTGATTTTTTGACCTAACAAATGATCAATTGGTTTAAGGCTTGATCTCAAAAGTCAAATTGAATCATTTTTAACTAATAAAATGGCTCAAAACATTGCTCAAGTCTAATGGATTGACAAATGAATTTTCAGTCAACTGATCAAAAGTCAATTGTATACTGAAAAGATAAACTTGAACTTTTTGGTCAAAATCAAATGCCAAAGATCATAATTCATCAAAGCATGTCAAAATATGAAACTTATTCATCAAGAAATCAAAAATTCAAGATTCCATTTTTGAAAAGTTAAAATTTCTAAACTTAGAAATTTTTCTAAGTGTTGGAAATTTCTTATTTTTTCACAACTTTGAGAAAAAATTTCACCATGATGCAAGATGATTCAAGAGAAACTTCCAACATGAAAGTTGTCGATATACATGAAATATACAACTTTTCTTTACATAACTCCTTCCAAAAGTGCTTGGATCTCAAGTTATAATTTTAAGAATACATGGTCATGAAACAAACACACTTAGTGAAATTTTGCCCTAATTTGGTCAGGATTTTGACCCAACTTCAGAAACTTTTTTATATAGTTCCAAGGGGAATTTTCAAAAGTGATTCAAAGATGGATTGTAGAGCACATTTCAATATTTCCAAAATGTCCAAGAACTCCTTGAGATCATTTTTGAGTAGGGAGAATCGAAGAGATGAAGTTAGGGTTTTATGACTTGAATTACAAGTCATTTTGTGATGAACAAATTCAAAATTCAAACTTGTGTTGCATAACCTCTACTTTGCAGGCCTCAAACTTGTTAGGCAACCCATAATTAATTGCTTGCAAAGCTGTTAGAGGTCTCATTTCAAGCATTCAATGCAAGGCCATGCTTTATATCCATTTTGAGAAGAAAGTGCACAATGCCATTTTGATAAAGTGACTTTTTGCATAAAACTTTTTCTTGAGCTTTGCACTTGTTCTTTTCTGATCATACATGTCTTATAACACAAGAGAAACTTGTTAGACACTTACAATCACTCAGCCCATGCTTGTACCTCCTCTTGAAACTTGTTTTCCCACTTTTCTTCAAAATCAAGCAACCTAGCAATTAGCTTGTAACTTGTACTTCTGACTTTCAAAACCACTCAAGACCTTTTGCTTATACATACACAAACCATTTGCCATAAATTCCACGCATGCTTAAGCTCCGAAAACACCTAGAACACAAAATCACCAAAAATACTTCAAAACTTGTTATTTCTGAGTTTTGAATCCAATCTCAAAATTTACTCGTGCATTTTTTGGCCTTTTACTTTCAAAAGCTTCTAAATAACATACATAAATAATCCCAACACCTGCAGCACCACTGTAACACCTCCACCATCATCCACCATTTTCAAAAACAGCACCTTGCATCTTGACTTCTCCAGAACTCCTCAGGCACTTTCAGCTCAAGTTAAGCATCCCATTAGCTTCCTGGGAACTTGAGGAAGATAATCCAATCATTGGAACTCACTGAAATCTACTCAAACTCCAAACCCGATACCCTCTTGCAAGGTAAGTTTTCTAACTTTAGAACTTTTGATACAAGCACCATTAATGTTTTATTTGTGAATGAAAAATGTAGATATCATTGCCCTAAAGCTAACCATGTCCATAGTTTTCATTAATTTTGTTTGAGCTTAGAGAATTTTAAGATTTAAGTTTTTGAGATTTTTAGGGTTCATATTAGGGCCATTAAAATTCATGCTTATCTTTGATCTATAATTTTATTGCTTTGCATTTCTGAAATCGTGAGGAAATTTGCTAGAAGTTTCTTGTTTACAGTTTTCATTTTTGTTGAGTTTTGAACAAGATACAGAGGCTCTGGTTGGGCGTGAGGTTGAAGATGAAGTTCAGGCCATGGACTTGTTTACTATCATATATTTATTGTTTTAATTATATAAACGGATGTATAGCCACCCTAGTGGTAGAAGCGTGCACCTGTGACTAGAGGGACCTGGGTTTGAGCCCCAGTGGTACCCTTTTGGATTTTTCCATATTTTTTTTCACACATTTTGACTTTATTTTGACATGCGCTGGGCCTCCTTTGGGCCTTATGTTTTTTTGTTACCTCTCACCCCCTATTTCACTTACACATCCCCTGGCCCATTTTATTTCCTTTTCTCATTTTTATTTATTTATTTTCTTAAATTATTTTATCTAATGCTAAAAAATCAGAAGAAAAAGAATATAAAAACACCAGATTTATATTTTAATATAGTTTGTTTATTGTTTACACAAAAAAATTATTTTATTTAATCATACTTTATTTATTTTACTCATTTGATTTGTAAATTTAATTAAAAAACTAGGGTTTTAATTATTTCTTTTTACACATTTTAAATATTTTATTATAAAATATAAAAAGACCAAAAATATTTTATAATACTATAAATTATTTTTAAGACAAAAAATACCAAAAATATTCTTCTTATAAACTTAATTTCTTTTTAATCAATTAATAGATTAGGATTTTATTTAATTTCTTTTCCTAGTAAATTAGGGTTTTACTTTTAATTAATCATTTTCCCTTTAGTTAATTAATTTAAAACCAAAACCCCTTTTCTCTAAACAATCCAAAAAAAACATCCATTTACTTTACATTTACATTCTTGTATATTTATTCATTTTGTACATTATTTATTCTAATTCTTGTACAAATTCAATATGGTTGTAATAGATAATTAGGTTTATTTTCTTACAATTCCCATTTATAATTTATACATCCCCCTCCCACAAGTATTGTAATAGCGTAGCAATTTTAAATTCCGCAATTTATCGCTTTATATACAAATGCCAGTAATTAGGGTTTGTATTGAAAGACTAAAAATAACCAATTAGAAAACCTTAATCAAAGACAAAACCAAGCATGAAAATAATACACTTGCAAACAAGCACCCTTAGGGTAAAATCCACTTGGTTGCCTTACAAATGACCATGTTACGCATGTGAGGTATCTTAGCAAAATACAATATCATAGTCCCTCAATGACGCTATCTATGTTGCCTTTCAAATGATCTTAGTCCCTAAAAGAGAATGCTAAGATACCTTGCAACATTTCTAATCATGGTTATACGATGACCCACGCCTGTCCCGTTTACATCCAAAGATAGGGTTATTTACCAAATCAATGGTAAGATAAAAATGAAAAAGGAAAAGAAAATAAACAAGAAAGACTTTTGAGTAGGTAGAATTCTCCTAATTACTTGCTCCATTTAAAAACAAACATCCTTTCTATTTTTAAAACAAACACCCACACTTTTAAAACATCTTACAAACTTGAAAACATTTTTAAAAGATGAACATCTTTGTATACATTCTTACGAACGAGAATCATTACAAAGTTTGCCTAAACAATGGCATCTTTACAAAATACTTTCAAAAAACCACACGAAGCACAATTTCAAACAAAAGCAAGTGATCTAGCAAGTAACTAAGAGCCCATGGAAAACCATGGATGAAAAGGGTGCTAATACCTTCCCTTTTCATAATCTACCCTCCAAACTCAAGAAATAATCTCAAAGGTCTTTCATGTGCTTTTTCACCTTTCCTTTTGGATAAAAGAAAAGTCGGTGGCGACTCTTGCTAACCGCAACATTTGCAAACAAACGCAAAACCTTCAAGTCCGTTCTCCCATCGTCACACAAAACTGGCGACTCTGCTGGGGAAAATTCTAAAAGTGGGGTTACCTTAGGGTTAGATCACATTTACTTACTTTCATTGTTTGACTTGTTTGCTTTACATTATGGTTCTTTGTTTGGGTTTGAATCCTCTACCTGGATTTGGGATACCTTATAGGTAAGTAGTAATACATTGTGGAAACTGTGCAGGGTATACCAACATGGTCTAAGAAATAGCTATGTTAGTGCGACATATTTGTGGGTACCGATAGCCCTTGAGTTAATCAAGGAGAATACGGGGCCGCTGAGTGATGTCATGAAGCACTAATGAACTTTTAGAGCCTTTACTTGACCAACTTGGCCTTTAGGACGTAGTGAGATGACCGGCTTTGGTGCAGTCTGAAGTTGGTAGATACTCGATACTACACTCATTGAGGTTCGGTTTTTGGGATATTTCGGTCGCCATTAAAGAGGCTTGTGCTGAAACAATGACCAAGGAAACAAACCAATGATATTGAGCTCCTTAGAACCCGGTTACTATTGCTAGGACAGGTTTGAGCCAACTAAACTTCAAGAGGGTACTTACCTATAAGACTCCATGCAAGCCTAAACCTAAGGACTTGTTTGCTTTATTTGTATATACATACTTGTACATAACATCATAAACATCATAACATCATACTCATTCACTAACCATTTCAAGGATTTTGGGATTTATCTTTGTTCTGTTTTGTAGGACATGGATTCTATTCGCAGGAAAACCATTCAAATCAATCTTGTAAGGATCCCTCCACAACTTAAAGAGCTAGCTTCAAGGATTCTTTAAAATTATCCATTCACCGAGAGACATGGTCACCTACTAAACTTGGTCACCTCCAACACTGATGAAGACATGATGAAGGTTATCTTTCAGTTCTTTGATCCTTTACACCATTGCTTCACATTTCCCGATTATCAACTTGTGCCAACTTTGGAAGAATTCTCCCAACTCTTGAGGATTCCCATTCTCAATCAACTACCTTTCAACGGTACGGAAAGGGATCCAAATCCAGAAGAGATTTCTCAAGATCTACAGTTGCAACCATCTGATATCACAACTAATTGGGAAACAAGGAGTGGTGTCAAAGGTTTCCTAGCAAAGTTCTTATTTGAGAAAGCCCAAAACTGTTGGAACTCCTTGGACTTGCAAGCCTTTGAAGAAATTGTGGCTATCCTCATCTATGGGATGGTTTTGTTTCCAAATCCTGACCAACTCATAGATGTGAACGCCGTCAAAATCTTCATATCCCGCAACCCGATGCCTACTTTGCTAGGGGACATCCTACATTCTTTTCACACTCGCACTACGAGGAAAAGAGGTGTCCTTATGTGTTTTACTCCTCTCTTGGAAAGATGGTTTATTTCGCATCTTCCCCAATATGTATTGAAGGACGAGCAAGGTTCAAGGTGGTCACAAAGGTTGATAACACTCAAACATTCAGACCTTCATTGGTGTTCCTGATCCATAGAAAATGTTACTATTGTCGACCATTGTGGAAAATTCCCTAATGCCCCTTTACTTGGCATTAGAGGAGGTATCACCTACAACCCCTGCTTAGCCTTAAGACAATTTGGTTACGCCCGAAGGGATGGCCCATATGATATGCTCATTCAAGGTTTGGTATTTGACTATGAGAACGACGATCAAGGTCATTGCCAAAGGTTTATCCGAGCTTGGAGGATGTTGAACAAGGTAGATAGCAAGACATTGGGGCATAATAATTCCATCCCTCTTGAGCCTCACCTCAAATGGGTACGAACTCGTGCTCAAAGTCTTATGATGCCTTATCCCTCCATTCTCCCGGTAATCATGGAGCCTATTATGGAAGGAGATGTTCCATACACTATCCTGCATCCTGACATGCCCACCTCTCTTGAAGACTTACAAAGAGATTGGGTACAGCTCAAGGGGGAGTGAGACACTTTTGAAGCCCAATTCTACGCTAGCGAGAAGAAGGTTTTGGAACTCACTAATCAACTTCATGAGGAGAGGAACCTGAATGCCTACATCGCACCAAAGAGGATGCGTATAACCTTTTTATCTTAGAGTTTTTGTATTATTTTCCCAAAGAGGCATTAATGTGCTCAAGATTTAATTTATTAATATAACGCGTGTTTCCTTTTTGTCTAAAACAAATTTGAATCTTTAAAATCCTTGAAATCATTGCATATGCATTTACCAATCATCATAACATAAGCAGGTTTCTTGCAACAAGTCTCCTCATCTTTCTACTGTTTATTTCAGTAAGATGGATCTTGAGCAAACAGTGAAGGACCTCCAAGCACAAAATGCCCAGTTTCAATAGATGTTCTTAAATCTAGCCAAAGGACAAGAAGAGTTGAAGACCTTGCTGGTTGAAGAGAAGAAAAAGAAGACAAAGAAAGTGACCGGAGTTATAAATATGGGAAGAAGATTCCAAGGACAAGCAAGAAGGACCCTAGACTTTGAAACGTCATCCGGGGAGAAAGACAATCAAGATGGAAAGGCAAGGAAGCAGTTGTCCAGCCAGATTCAGAAGAGGAAGAGGAAGAAGAAGACTATTCTGAAGAACAACACCCTCCGGCTGATGAAAAGTATAAGCATCTGGAAGAACGGTTAAGTGCAATGGAAATCCAAAAAGTGCCTGGACTAGAATTTGAGGAGTTGGGGTTAGTATCTGGGATTGTCATTCCTCCAAAATTCAAAGCACCGGTGTTCGCCAAATATGACGGGGTTTCATGTCCCAAAATGCATCTTCGGTCCTATGTGAGGAAAATACACCTCACACTGCCGACAAGGATTTATGGGTACATTTCTTTCAAGACAGCCTGCCTGGAACTCAACTTGATTGGTTTTATCAGCTAGAAAGAGCTAATCTTCATAATTGGGAATATCTTGCCGCCGCCTTTTACAAACAATACCAATACAATGCAGACCTTGCGCCCACCCGTACTCAACTCCAGAACATGGCCATGGTTTCAAGTGAAGGCTTTAAAGATTATGCGCAAAAATGGAGGGACTTAGCAGGAAGAGTCCAGCCTCCTCTATCTGAAAGAGAGTTGGTAGACATGTTTTTGGACACCTTGTCCGGTTCCTTTTTTAATCACTTAATTAGGAATTCATCGGCAGGTTTTACCGAATTAATATTGACCGGAGAAAGGGTATAAGCCGAGATAAAGAATGGGAAAATTCAAAAAGATGCGTCTTCTGCTATTGTAAGAAAACCCTTCATTAGAAAAAAAGAAGTTGTTGATGTATATCCTCAGAGAAATCAAGATAGGGCTGAACGCCGTCCAATGGTGGAGGTTGTCATGATTCCTAAACCCGAACCTGCTCAACAAAGAAGCAACTAGCCAAGAATGGAGAGACCAGTCAGACAGTTCACTCGAGTTAATATGACACTATCTCAAGTATTTCCATATTTGTTAAGATCCAATCTAGTGACTTTGAAAGAAGCTCCAAAGAATCCTAACACAACCTCTCCTCACTATCATCTTAATGCTCGCTGTGCATACTATTCTGAGAGTCCAGACCATGACACTAACAACTGTTGGGCTCTGAAGAACAATGTACAAGACCTTCTTGAAGCCAGAGAGATTGAATTTGATGCGCCATAAATTCCCAATGTTATTATTGCCCCTATTCCCAAGCACGACCGTGATTTTAATGTCGTTGAGGAAGATATGTTTGTTACTTCAGTTGATGAACTTGTGACCCCACTCCCGACTATCAAAAAGAACTTTTTGAAAGCCGGTGTATTCCCAGGCTGTGATGAAAGCTGTCATTTCTGTTTATCTTCACCAAACAGCTGTCATTTGTTAAAAGCAGGCGTGCAATGCCTAATAGATAATAAGGATATTTTGTTCGAAAAGATTTCTATTCCAACTGTTTCTTATAATGATGTTTCCATCGTGATCATTTCCGCCAATTCTTCCAGGGTCTCCACCAAAAGACCCGTAAGAATTACATCAGTTCCTAAAGTAGCTCCGTTGATAGTTACAATGCCTGGACCAATCCTGTATTTGTCAAACAAAACCGTCCCATGGAATTATGGAGGTGATGTCTACTACCACGGTATCAAGCAAAATTGGCCAGCTGCTGAAGATTCACGCTCTGAGATAGTTGACTCTGATATCAGTAACATCGCAGGCACTAGCAAGATAACCCGGAGTGGAAGGGTATTCTCTCCGGAAATTGCTCCTCCAAAAGCTATTTTTGTACCTATAATCATTCATGTTGTTGTTACTCCTCCAAAGACTATTCCCAGTCCTAAAATCATCTCCGTTAATACTCCTGTTGACAAAACCGTTGTAGTCCCTATTGTCACCCCTACTGACATTCCTGTTTCCGAGTCAACCGAGACTCGAGGTAAAGGTATTCTGGTTGAGCCTGTCCAGACGAAGGCACAATCAGTAGCTATCCCTGAGACCTCCTGAAAAGAGATGGAGGAAATTCTAAAGATTATAAAAAGAAGCGACTACAATGTAGTCGAGCAACTGGGGAAAACTCCATCAAAAATTTCCATGCTGGCTTTAATACTATGATCCGAGGCTCATGCAAAGGCCTTGGTAAAATTCCTTAAAACTGCCCATGTACCCCAAGAAACATCTACCGATCAGTTCCAAGATTACGTAGCCAACTTGATTGCAGGTAATGGTTTAGGTTTTTCAGATGCTAATTTAACGCCAAGGGGAAGGAAGCACAATGAGGCATTGCATGTCTCATTCAAATGCAGGGGAACGACCTTAGCTCATGTCTTGGTGGATACGGGTTCGTCTCTGAATGTTTTGCCTAAAAAGGCTCTTGATAGGCTTGACTGTGAAGGATTAACCCTGAAACCTAGAAATATAGTAGTGAGGGCTTTCGATGGCTCAAAAAGGATGGTGCATGAGGAAGTGGACATCCCCATAAAAGTTGGAACCTAAACATTTGATTCAACTTTTTATGTAATGGATATTCGCCCTTCATATTCCTGCTTATTAGGCCTATCGTGGATTCACAATTCTAGTGTCGTTACTTCTACGTTGCATCAAATGCTGAAATATCCAATTCAAGGGAAAATCATCACCGTTCATGGAGAAGAAGAGTATATGGCCAGCCAACTAAATTTCTTCAGATATGTGGAATTAGATGGTGAATTTATTGAAACTCCATTCCAACACTTTGAAGAAGTCCCGCAGACTGTGGCAGTAACCAAGGATGTTTCTCAAGTCCCAAAGATCACAAGGCTTCCGCTCAAGATGTCGTCTTTGAAAGATGCCAAGGCAGTGATAGAGGAAGGTGGGTGCACTATTTGGGGCCAACTCCTAGATATCCCATACAAATCTGACAAATTTAGTTTGGGTTTCACTTCAGGAGCCCAGAAAGCTGTACGTCGCGCTCGTGCCAGAGGACCACCCTTGAAGATCAGCAACCACCAAGTCAACGCCATGGAGGATGATGAAAACAACTATAACTTGGAGGATTGGATTTTCCCAACTGTCAGTGGAGGGCTCAACAACTGGGAAGCTAGATATTTTGTCCTGATCACTTTTATCCCACAGTAATTTATCTTTAAATTTTGTCGGATCTGTAATATTAAACAATTCAGACTCTTAAAACCTTGTGTTTTACCCGAGGCACAATGGTCCATTTGTAAGGGTTTTTATCTCATTTTCATATGACATCAATGAATCATGGACGTTTTTTGCATACAAACTTTGTGCTCATTGTTTTTCTTTTTTACATTTTCATTTCTTTCAAAGATAGCTATACTCTTACACACACTCACATTCAAATTGCAGATCTACATCCATTCAGGATCCCATGGGTAACAATTATGCTATGGCCTTTTGTGACTCTGAAAATCTAATCTACCAAGACGAAGACGAAGGTGAGGAAGATTGTGAAGTACCAGGGGAACTCGCCAGGTTACTACAACAATAAGAGAGGACCATTCAGCCCCACGAAGAACCAGTAGACACAATCAACCTAGGTATTGAAGAATACAAAAGAGAAGTCAATGTGGGTGCCAATCTGGTACCCAGTGTCAAAGAGCGTCTGATTCAGTTTTTACACGATTATGTTGAGGTCTTTACCTGGTCATACAAAGACATGCCGGGACTTGATGCAGATATCATAGTACATCGTCTACCTAAAAAAGAAGACTTCCCACTAATAAAACAAAAGGTTCGTCGCATGCGACTAGACATGTCGGAGAAGATCAAAGCGGAAGTCATGAAACAATTCAACGCCAGATTCTTGGTAGTCACTTCTTATTCGCAATGGGTTGCCAATGTTGTTCCCGTGCCCAAAAAGGACGACACGGTGTGAATGTGCATGGACTACAGAGATTTGAATAGGGCAAGCCCTAAGGATGATTTCCCACTTCCCCACATTGATATTCTAGTTGACAATACGGCACAACACAAAGTGTTTTCCTTCATGGATGGTTTCTCAGGCTACAACCAAATCAAAATTGCTCCTGAGGACATTGAGAAAATAACCTTTGTCACATAGTGGGGCATATTCTGCTACAAGGTTATGCCATTCAGGCTGGAGAATGATGGGGCAACCTATCAGCGTGTCATGGTAGCTCTATTTCACGACATGATACATCACGAAATAGAGGTCTATGTGGACGACATGATAAATATATTTAAAATAGAAGAAGAGCATCTTGATCATTTACAGAAACTGTTTGAGAGGTTAAAGAAGTACAAGCTGAGGTTGAACCCAAATAAATGCACATTTGGGGTGAGGTCCGGTAAACTCCTAGGCTTTGTTGTCAGCAATAAAGGAATCAAAGTGGATCCTGCCAAGGTGAAAGTGATACAAAAGATGCCTGCTCGTCGCACTGAGAAGTAAGTCAGAGGATTCTTGGGACGTTTGAACTACTTTTCCAGATTCATTTCTCTCCTGACAGCTACTTGTGAACCAATCTTCAAATTACTGAAGAAAGATCAAGTAGTCAAATAGAATGACGAGTGCAAAACTGCTTTTGACAAGATCAAAGAGTACTTACAAGAGCCTCCTATTTTGATGCCACCAGTCGAGGGAAGACCATTGATCATGTATCTAACTGTTTTGGAAAATTCAATGGGGTGTGTGTTGGGGCAGCATGACGAGTCTGGCCAAAAAAAGCATGTTATTTATTACCTGAGCAAAAAGTTTACCGACTATGAAACAAGATATTCACTACTCGAGAAAACTTGCTGCGCTCTGGCATGGGCTGCTCGCCTGCTAAGACAGTATATGCTGACCCATACTACCTTATTGATATCTAAAATGGATCCAATAAAATACATCTTCGAGAAACCTGCCCTCTCTGGGAGAATAGCAAGATAGAAGATAATCCTGACAGAATATGACATACAGTATACTACCCAGAAAGCAATAAAGAGCAGTGTACTAGTTGATCACCTTATGCATCAAGCTGTGGATGATTACCAGTCCATGAAGTTCGAATTCCCAAATGAAGATATCATGATGGTAAACAACTGTGAAGAATTCAGACCATATGACGGACCTGAACAAGGATCCCGATGGACCTTGGTTTTTGATGGGGCATCCAACGCATTCGGCAATGGTATAGGTGTTGTACTCATATCTCCTGAAGGATGTCATACTCCCTTTACGACAAGACTCTGCTTCAATTGTATGAATAACATGGGAGAATACGAAGCGTGCATTTTTGGTCTCAAAGATACCATAGATTTGGGGATCAAATCCTTAAGTGTATTCGGAGATTCGGCTTTGGTCATCAGCCAAATCAAAGGGGAATGGGACACCAAACACCCTAACCTTATCCCCTACAAAGAACATGTGTTGACATTAATCCCACATTTTGAGAAGATTACCTTCGAGCATTTCCCGCGAGAAGAAAATCAGCTAGCAGACGCACTAGCCATAATGTCATCCATGTTTAAACTTAAATCGGATAACGAGGCTCCCCAGATCACCATTGAACAAATGGATGAACCAGCTCACTGCCACGAGATTAATACTGAAGAAGTAGTGGACCGACCTTGGTTTCACGAAGTCAAGAGGTATTTCGAGGCTCAAGAATATCCGTAAGGAGCTTCAGTTAATGATAAGAAGTTCTTAAGGAGATTCTCTGCTAAGTTCTTCCTTGTTAATGGCATTCTCTACAAACGCAACCATGACTCTGTGTTACTTCGGTGCGTAGACAAGGTTGAAGCGAAAAAGATCAAGGCTGATCTACATAAGGGCACTTTTGGCACCCATTCCAGTGGGCATACGATGGAAAAGAAGATCCTACGGGCAGGCTATTACTGGTCTACCATGGAAGCAGATTGCTATCAACACTCTTGAACCTGCCATAAGTGTCAAATTTATGCTAAAAACGTGCACGTACCTCCGATTCCTTTGAATGTATTGACGGCTCCTTGGCCCTTTGCTATGTGGGGAATCGATATGATTGGGGAATCAAACCAACAACCTTTAATGGACACCTCTTCATCTTAGTGGCCATTGACTATTTTATAAAGTGGGTTGAGGCAGCCTCTTTCGCTTCTGTCACCGAAAATGTTGTAGCCCGGTTCATTAAACAGAATCTCGTATGTCGGTATGGTATCCCTGAGAGGATAATCATAGACAATGGTACGAACCTAAACAATACTAAGATCACCGCCCTGTGCGAGCAATTCAAGATCCAGCATCACAATTCTTCCCCTTACCGGCCAAAGATGAATGGTGTTGTCGAAGCCGCCATTAAGAACATCAAAAAGATCATACAAAAAATGACAGTCACGTACAAAGACTGGCATGAGATGCTACCATTCGCTCTCCACGGTTATCGTACCACAGCACACACATCAACCTGGGCAACACCCTACTCTCTGGTATACGGCATGGAGATTGTCTTGCCTATCGAGGTCCAAATCCCCTTTCTGAGAATTATGAAGGATGCAGGGTTGAATGAAGATGACTGGATCCAGACTCAACTTGATCAACTGAACTTGATTGATGAGAAAAGGCTTACTGCTGTCTGTCATGGTCAAATGTATATAATACGGATGATCAAGGCTTTCAACAAAAAGGTCAGACGCCAAGTGTATTAAGTCAGGGATCTGGTAATCAAACGCATTATACTGCCGCAAGGTGATCCCATGGGAAAATGGACTCCTACCTATAAAGGACTGTTTGTGATCAAAAGCATTTTCTTTGGTGGATCAATGATCTTGACCACCATGGATGGTGACGACCTGCCGCACCTTGTGAACGCGGATATAGTCAAAAGATACTACGCATAAGAGACCCGCTAGGTTGACACACCTAGGAAAAACAAGGGCATCCCGGTGAACCAGAAAGGTTCGTGCAAAAATTAGGGATAAAACAAAAAAATATGTACACCCGGCAAGTTGAAAACCCGAAAAGGCGGCTTGGGCAAAAAAGGGTATCCCGGTGGACTGAAAACCCGAAAGGGCGGTCCAGGCAAAAGTTAGGGAATTAAAACATATGACTATGTCCTGTTGGATCACCTTACGGACAACCTTTGACTTCAACTGACAAACTCAAAGGTTTTGATCAATTCAATCAGCTTTGGACAAGGCAACAAATAGATAAGATGCTCAGAGACACGAAGGCTATAGCAGAATGGGAACCCCATGGGATTATTTCACATAGCTATCTTTTCTTTGTATCAAATTTTCATTTTTTTACGACGGAATTCTCTTACTAGAATGTTTGTCTCATTGTACAAAAATACTTACTCAAAGTCAATACAAAGATATCCCTTTGAAAGTGCAAAACTATCTGTTTTTCTTTACTCTTGTGTTTTGTTTACAAAAACGTCCAATGATTTATTTTTGAACATATACATTTGAACATAATTACAATTTACAAATGAACAAAATAAAAAGACAATCACTGATGGCTTTAAGAGATAGGGAAATCTCTCTAAGCTATTTCCATAAAATCCCCCACAGTATGCAGTTTAATCCCCAGCGGAACAAACATCCAGTTATCACTCCCCAATAGAAGTCGCCTATTTGTTCAGGATTCCCCAACAGGATTTTACAAGCAGTACATGGAGTTTCCCTTACAACAAAGTTTATTTCTCTAAGCGGAAATTCATCAACACTTCAATTTCACAACATGAAGACTTACACTCCATATCCTCAATAGCAGTCAAGGATTTAATTTCCCCAATCCAACAACAGTGCAGCAGATTAACTCACATACGCATACATCACATCCATATATCATAAACATCGATAACATGAATGCATGTATCACAATCTCATTATACCATGCATTTCGTACAATATGACATTGCATATTAGCTAACATTTTACCTTTTCAGGATAAGGTTAATCAACAACTACCATTAACAAGGTTCAAAGTTTTTTGATACAGTTCAGATACGCTCCAGACACGGATGCCATTCTGATACTCATTCAGATTCAACATTCAAATACAGTTCAGATACGCCCCAGACACGAATGCCATTCTGATACTCATTCATATTCAACATTCAAATACAGTTCAGATACACTCCAGACACAGATGCCATCCTGATACTCATTCAGATTCGATCTTCATATACAGTTCAGATACGCTCCAAATACGGATTCCATCCTGATACTCATTCAGATACAGTTCTTAGATACAATTCAGATACGCTCCAGGCCCAGATGCCATCTTGATACTCATTCAGATTCGGCTTTCAGATACAGTTCAGATACGCTCCAGACACGGATGCCATCTTGATAATCATTCAGATTCATCTTTCAGATACAGTTCAGATACGCTCTAGACACAGACGCCATTCTGATACTCATTCAGATTCAGCTTTCAGATACAGTTCAGATATGCTCCAGACACGGATTCCATTCTGATACTCATTCATATTCAGCTTCAAATACAATTCAGATACGCTCCAGACACGGTCGCCATTCTGATACTCATTCAGATTCCGCTTACAAATACGGTTCAACAATAATTCTTGGATGGCATCTACAAGCCCATCTCCAACAACTTTCCATCATCCCTCCAAATTTCATCTTAAAGCCCATTCCCTAATTCCATCAATCATCACATCACCGAGTGCAAATTTCTGGGCGTTCTAATGTCCAATCATCTTCCACCTTCGAGTCACGAATGGCAAAACTCGCCAATCTAAATCTTCGGGATTAAGAAGATTGAACAAGGGAAGCTATTGTACCCCAAAATTTTCCCTCTCATTTATCAAGTATTTTCTCACAAGACCTCCTTTGGCTCAAGACTGCACTAGGGTTGATCAGCTTAAGACACCTCCTTAAGCACTGATGACCAAAATTAGGGTTTGAGATTGCACAAGGATATTTGAAATTACAATTCTCCATATGACTTTCAAGGATCATTATGGACCCTCAATATTACTCATGTAAAGTTTCAAGCTTTGGATCACACTTTTGCTCAGTCAATTGAGCAGTTGACCTAAAAATCACCTGTATTGGGGAAAAAGTCAATTGTGGCCAATTTAAAGTCAAAGTTCATAATTTTTTATCCACATCAACATTTTAAACTCATATTTATCATTTGATCAAGTTTGGACCACAATTCCTTAAGAAATTTGATCAAATCTTCAAAAGGGCAAAATGGTCAAAATTAGGGTTTTGACTGGGAAATGGCAATTTCTGATTTTTTGACCTAGAAAATGATCAATTGGTTTAAGGCATGATCTCAAGAGTACAATTGCATCATTTTGACCTAATAACATGGCTCAAAACATTGCTCAAGTCCAATGGATTGACAGATGAATTTTCAGTCAACTGATCAAAAGTCAATTGTATACTGAAAAGCCAAAGATAACAATTCATCAAAGCATGTCAAAATATGAAACTTATTCATCAAGAAATCAAAATTTTAAGATTTCATTTTTGAAAAGTTAAATATTTCTAAACTTAGAAATATTTCTAAGTGTTGGAAATTTCTTATTTTTTCACAACTTTGAGCAAACTTTTCACCATGATGCAAGATGATTCAAGAGAAACTTCCAACATGAAAGTTGTATATCCCCGTGAAATATATAACTTTGATTTACACAACTCCTTCCAAAATTGCTTGTATCTCAAGTTATAATTTTAAGAATACATGGTCATGAAACAAAAACACTTAGTGAAATTTTGCCCTAATTTGGTCAGGATTTTGATCCAACTACATGGCACTTTTTCATATAGTTCCAAGGGGAATTTTCAAAAGTGATTCAAATATGGGTTGTAGAGAACATTTCAAGCTTTCCAAAATGTCAAAGAACTCCTTGAGATCATTTTTTAGTAGGGAGAATCGAAGAGATGAAGTTATGTTTTTATCACTTGAATTACAAGTCATTTTGTGATGAACAAATTCAAAATTCAAACTTGTGCTGCATAACCTCTACTTTGCAGGCCTCAAACTTGTTAGGTACTCCATAATTAATTTCTTGCACATCTGTTAAAGGTCTCATTTCAAGCATTTAATACAAGGTCGTGCTTTATATCCATTTTGGGAAGAAAGTGCACAACGCCATTTTAATAAAGTGACTTTTTGCATAAAACTTGTTCTTGAGCTTTGCACTTGTTCTTTTCTGATCATACATGTCTTATAACACAAGAGAAACTTGTTAGACACTTACAATCACTCAGCCCATGCTTGTACCTCCTCTTGAAACTTGTTTTCCCACTTTTCTTCAAAATCAAGTAACCTAGCAATTAGCTTGTAACTTGTACTTCTGACTTTCAAAACCACTCAGGACCTTTTGCTTATACATACACAAACCATTTTTCATGAATCCCACGCATGCTTAAGCCTTGAAAACACCTAGAACACGGAATCACCAAAAACACTTCAAAACTTGTCATTTCTGAGTTTTGAATCCTATCTCCAAATTTATTCTAGCGTTTCTTGGCCTTTTACTTTCAAAAGCTTCTAAACAACATACATAAACAATTCCAACACCTGCAGCACCACTGTAACACCTCCATCATCATCCACCATTTTCAAAAACATCACCTTGCACCTTGACTTCTCCAGAACTCCTCAGGCACTTTCAGCTCAAGCTAAGCATCCCATTAGCTTCCTGGGAACTTGAGGAAGCTAATCCAATCATTGGAACTCACTGAAAGCTACTCAAACTCCAAACTCGATACCCTCTTGAAAGGTAAGTTTTCTAACTTTGGAACTTTTCATACATGCATCATTAATGTTTTATTTGTGAATAAAAAATGTAGATATCATTGCCCTAAAGCTAACCATGTCCGTAGTTTTCATTAATTTTTTTTGAGCTTAGAGAATTTTAAGATTGAAGTTTATGATATTTTTAGGGTTCAGATTAGGGCCATTAAAATTCATGCTTATCTTTGATCTATAATTTTATTGCTTCGCATTTCTGAAATCGTGAGGAAATTTGCAGTTTCCTGTTTACAGTTTTCATTTTTGTTGAGTTTTGAACAAGATACAGAGGCTCTGGTTGGGCGTGAGATTGAAGATGAAGTTCAGGCCATGGACTTATTTACTATCATATATTTATTTTTTTAATTATATAAACGGATGTATAGGCACCCCAGTGATAGAAGCGCGCACCTGTGACTAGAGGGACCTGGGTTCGAGCCTCAGTGGTACCCTTTTGGATTTTTCCATATTTTTTTTCACACATTCTGACTTTTTTTTTGGCATGCACTGGGCCTTCTTTGGGCCTTATGTTTTTTTGTTACCTCTCACACCCTGTTTCACTTACACAGTCCCTGGCCCATTTTATTTCTTTTTCTCATTTTTATTTATTTATTTTTTTAAATTATTTTATCTAATGCTAAAAAATTATAAAAAAATATAAAAACACTACATTAATATTTTAATATAGTTTATTTATTTTTTACATAAAAAAAATTATTTTATTTAATCATACTTTATTTATTTTACTCATTTGATTTGTAAATTTAATTAAAAAACTAGGGTTTTAATTATTTCTTTTTACCCATTTTAAATATTATATTTTAAAATATAAAAAGACCAAAAATATTTTATAATACTATAAATTATTTTTAAGACAAAAAATACCAAAAATATTCTTCTTATAAACTTAATTTCTTTTTAATCAATTAATAGATTAGGGTTTTATTTAATTTCTTTTCCTTGCAAATTAGGGTTTTACTTTTAATTAATTATTTTCCATTTAGTTAATTAATTTAAAACCAAAACCCCTTTTCTCTAAACAATCCAAAAAAACATCCATTTACTTTACATTTACATTCTTGTATATTTATTCATTTTGTACATTATTTATTCAAATTCTTGTACAAATTCAATATGGTTGTAATAGATAATTAGGTTTATTTTCTTGCAATCCCCATTTATAATTTGTACACCCCCTCCCACAAGTATTGTAATACCATAGCAATTTTAAATTCCGCAATTAATGCTAGTAATTAGGGTTTGTATGGAAAGACTAAAAACAATCAATTAGAAAACCCTAGTCAAAGACAAAACCAAACATGAAAATAGTGCACTTGCACACACGCACCCTTAGGGTGAAATCCACTTGGTTTCCTTACAAATGACCATGTTACGCATGTGAGATATCTTAGCAAAAACAAGCAAAATACAAGATCATAGTCCCTCAATAACGCTATCTATGTTGCCTTTCAAATGATCTTAGTCCCTAAAAGAGAATGCTAAGATACCTTGAAACATTTCTAATCATGGTTATACGATGACCCATGCCTGTCCCGTTTACATCCAAAGATAGGGTTATTTACCAAATCAATGGTAAGATAACAATGTCAAAGGAAAAGAAAATAAACAAGAAAGACTTTTGAGTAGGTAGAATGCTCCTAATTACTTGCTCCATTTCAAAACAAACATCCTTCCTATTTTTAAAACAAACACCCACACTTTCAAAACATCTTACAAACTTGAAATTTTTTTCAAAAGATCAACATCTTTGTATACATTCTTACGAACGAGAATCATTAAAAAGTTTGCCTAAACAACGGCCTCTTTACAAAATACTTTCAAAAAACCACACGAAGCATAATTTCAAACAAAAGCAAGTGATCTAGCAAGTAACTAAGAGCCCATGGAAAACCCTGGATGAATAGGGTGTTAATACCTTCCCTTTTCATAATCTACCCCCCGAACTCAAGAAATAATCTCAAAGGTCTTTCCTGTGCTTTTTTACCTTTCTTTTTGGATAAAAGAAAAGTCGGTGGCGACCCTTGCTAACCGCAACATTTGCGAACAAACCAAAACCTTCAAGTCAGTTCTCCCACCGTATCACAATATGATTGAAGAACAATATATAGTGCTTGATTAGGTCAAAGATAGGATGGGCTTGGACTCTTGTAAGAAGATATGATTTTATCTTATTTTATTTTTACTTTAAATTAATAAAAAATAAAATAAAAACCAAGGAGTGTATGAATGAGTTATGATGTGTGTAAGGAGTATAGAGCATGTTTGGACTCTGAAATAATGACCCAGTAGTCCAAAATATCAAGCTTGCTCAATTTGAACTTCATGTATTTGTTCAAAATTTCCCAACTTGAACTGGTCATAACTCTCTCAATTTTCATCTTTTGAATGTTATATTGGACTTTTTGGAAATCCCAAGGCATCTTCTATAATCTCTATGTTGATCATTTTTTCATTTGAAGAATTTATCTTGATGTAAGTTCCCTTGACAAAAAGTGTCTTTTTGTTGACTTTTGAAATGACCTGTAATGTATTGGCCCATATCTCTCAAATGAAGCATTTTTGGTCTTGAGCTTAGAGAGTCAAAGTGGTAGAGAATTTAATTTTCTTCAAAATGATCTTAAGTAGGGAGAAAAACTTATGAAGCATGTGAAAGTTATGCTTGGTCAAAGTTCAGTTGACTTCTCTTAAGGAAACCCTAATTTGGAAATTTTTGACTTTTGATGATTTGATGGCTTTTATTGAGGAGTCGTGATCAACCCTTGATCAAATGATGAATATAACTTCAAAATGTGGATGATCACCAAAAATCTTGAAGTTTGACTGTATATTAACCACAGTTGACTTTTTACCTAATACAATTGATTTTCAGTTATCTGAACCATTGACTGAACAAACTTGTGATGCAAGGTTTGAAACTTGGTATGAGAATTCTTGGAGACATATAAGATACCATGAATTCCATTTAAGACCTTTTAAACCCAAACTTCCTTGTGAAAAGTAAAACCTTATTTGTAGATCCATTGCTTAGGAGGAGAATTTTTCTGATCGATTCTTGAGCATTTGGGAACCCTAGGAGGATGTCTTTAAAAATGAGAGGGCAAATTTTTGGGTACAACAGCTGCCCCTGTTCAATCTTCCTAAACTTGAAGAGTTAGATTGGCATGTTCTCCATTCGTGATTTGAAGGTAGAAGATGATTGGACACCTAAGTGCCCAAAAATTTGCACTCGCCTGTGTAAAAAGTAACGCAGTTGATTGATTGTATTGCTTGAATGGGCTTAAAGATTCCATTCGAAGAAGTGATGGAATGTCGTCGGATATGGGCTTATAGATGCCATCCAAAGTATTGTTAATGGGAGTATCAGAATGAGTCTATGCTCGTCTATATCTGAAGAATGCTTTCCAGAATGAACCCGTGAGGAAGGTGATTGAGTAGCTGCTTGTCAGATTTAGTCTCTGAGGGAAAGATGCTTGTCATGTAGATAGCCTCCTCATCTTGTTTCGGGAATTTATATATAGTCTATTTTTGTTGGTAAATTCGTCATGTTTTAAGAATTCATACCATCCGGTGATAAAGATAGTCGTCTCATCCTATTTTAGGAATTGATATTTACCTGGTGATAAAGATAGAAAGATAGTTTCCTTTTCCTGTTTCAGGAGTTAATCTTTGCTTGGCCGTATAGATAGTTCCACGTCTTGTTTCGGGAGTTAATCTTTGAGTTGTTCATGTAAATAGTTGCCCCGTCCTGTTTCAAGGATTGATCTATAATTTGTTTTCACAGATAGATGCCCTGTCTTATTTCAGAAAATATATTGTGTCTGGTCATATAGATAATTGCCCCGTCTTATTCTAGGAATTAATTTGCGACCTGTTTGAGAATAATTGATGATATTCGCTTGTTTGTAGACTTTCATCTGAAAAGATAAAAAGTTAGTTGTATGCGATGTCATGATGTATGTAATGCATCGCGTAATGATGTTCTCAAAGTAAATGAGAGTGTCATATGCGTTTCGTATGCATATGTTATGATATTTGTAAATAATGTATGAATGTGGGATGTTGCTGGAACATATCAATAGCTTTTTATATCATATTTGATTGGGGAAGATAAATCCCTGATGGTCGCTGGGGATGAAGAAATAGATGTAATCTTCAATCTTTCCTGGAATGTTTTCGCTGCAGATTTCTGCTTGCTTTATGAGAAAACTCTATTGGGGATGTTGACTTCTGCTTGGGAAGAAAAGTTCAAGAACATTGGTCGTTCATCGCTCTACTGGGGAATTTTAATTCTTTATATACCCTGACTGGGGATAAAGTGATGGATAAACTTCCGAGGTGCTTTCTTACGAGTTTCCGATATGGATGTCGACTCTTCTGG
Source organism: Vicia faba (assembly GCA_948472305.1). NCBI lineage: Eukaryota > Viridiplantae > Streptophyta > Magnoliopsida > Fabales > Fabaceae > Vicia > Vicia faba. Next base: position 858,784,090 of record OX451736.1, on the reverse strand, counting down.
GGAGGATAGAGTGAAATGATATCTGGTCCGATTTTAGATTTCGGAGCAACTCTCTGGGGGTAGTTGTATGGACTATCCTTCACTAGAGAGAGGAATTTTGCCGGTTATTTGTAGTAGTCAGAGGAATAAACTTAAGTTAGGGAGATTGTATTTTGTTGGGTAAATAAACCTTGTTGGAGAAATAAACCATGTTGGAGAAATAAGCCCTGTTGGAGAAATAATCTGCTGAGGAAATGAGCCCTGTCGGGGAAGATAATTCTGCAGGGGATTTTGTAGTTGGAGAAATAAACTCAGCCGGGGAAGAGAATTCCTGTAAACCGTGCTGATGACATAATCTCTGATAAGGATCGAGACTCTGTAGGTTGGCGACGTTGCTAGGGAAAATATCATACTCCTTTCTTTTCTAGGGGATCTGTTGGGGAGTATGATTAGGTTAATTGCTGGAAGATGCCCCAATTCTTGTCTTGAAAGCATATTGGACTTACGGGGTATGTATCTTTGTCGGGAATGAGCTTGAAAAGATAGCTCTGTGGGGATTTCTCAGTGGAGATTTATGCATGACTTGGGCTCTATCCCAACTCCTAGAGTCTTGAGAAACTGTGTAATACGGTGGGAGAACTGACTTGGGTGTTTTGCGTTTTATCGCAATTGTTGCGGATAGCAAGAGTCGCCACCGACTTTTCTTTTATCCAATAAAGGAAAGGGTGAAAAGAACGGGAAAGATCTTTTTAGAATTTTCTTGAGTTCGGGGGGTAGGTTATGAAAAGGGAAGGTTTTAGAACCCTTTTCATCTGTAGTTATCTACGGGCTCTTGGTTGCTAGCTCATTTTGAAATGCTTTGCAAAATGTGTTTGTGTTTGTTTGAAAGTATTTTCGAAAAGTGCCTTTGTTTAGACAAACTTTGTAATTATTCTCGTCTCTATAAGAATGCATACAAAATGTTGAATTTTGAAAATATTTCATGAAAGTGTTGGTGTGTTTGAAATATATTTGTTTTGAAATGTTTGTGAGAAAAAAACTACGAGCATTCTACCTACTCAAAAAGTCTTTGTTTTTTTCCTCCTCCTTTAGATAATGATTGTCTATCGTTGATTGATAGAGATCCTTATCATTGGATGTGAGAGGACGTGCGTGGGTCATCATACAGTCATAGAAGGCAATATTGTAGGGTACCTTAGTAATTTGTCGTAAGGGTCTAAGATCGTTTACCGTAGGCAACATCGAAGGGTCATCGAGGGACTATGATTTTGTAATCGAGGGTCTTTTCTAAAGTATCCCACGTTCGAGGGACATGACTGTTTTTATTCGAGGCAACAAGTGTGAGTTAACCCTAGAGGTGCAAGTGTGCAAGGTGTGCTTATTCCATGCATTTTTGTCTTGAATTAGGGTTATCTTATTTGTTGATTTTATGCCTTGCCATACAAACCTTAATTACTAGAAATTATATTGAAAGTGATAATTTGCGGAAATTTAAAGTTCTACGCTAAGGGGATGGGGATACAAGTCACAAATAGGGGATGAAAGAGATTAAAACCTAATTACTATTACATCCAAATTGAATATTGCAAAATAATAAAATGTACAAGAATATAAAGATAACGTAAAAGAAAATGTTTTTATGAGTTTTTGATAGAAGAGGTTTGATGGTTAACCTAATTAAACTAATTAATTTACAAGAGAAATTAATTAATTATTTAATAAAACCTAAAGTCTAAGTTTATTAAAAAGAAAAAAAATAAAAACCTAATTCTAATTTAGTTTTAATTCAAAAAAGAAAAGGTTAATTTATGGAAAAGGTTTTGATTTAAAATAAAAATTATGAAATAAAAAATATTATTGTGATATTTTTTAATATTTGTAAAGAAAAGGTGATAATTTAATAGTCTACAAAAAATCAGCTTGAAATGATTAAATTTAGATGCTAAAAGAATTAGTTGAAAATGATGAAAATAAATGATAACAAAAGAAAAGAAAAAAACAAAAGTTGCATAGGAGGGGTGTTGAACCCACACCCCCTAAAGCTCCAGCGCACGCCTTTATCACTAGGCCAAGCGCCTATTTGTGTTTTAGATACAAGTATCACACAAAATATAATAAACCTGCGTGTTAGTTTGAAAAATAATAAATAAAATGCAAAAGGGTACCTCTAGGACTCAAACCCAGGTCCCTATAGACAAGTGACTTAGCGCGCACATTGTTTACCACCGGGGTGGTTGTTTCATCCATTTATAAAATATGTTCTATTAAATATAAAATAAAATATTTTAAAAAAATGGATTTTTTCTCTTCTTCTTCTTCTTCTTCCTTGCATTCATCGTTAGTGTTACTGTAATAATATATGATTTCCATTTTTTTAAAACTCTAACTTCCTCATTTCTCAACCAAATTCAAAAATGTAAAAATGAAACTTGCTTAGAATTTCTCAAGGATTTCAAATATGCAATTAGTTTTTATTTATTCCCACTATAACTCACGAATTTCTACATGTACCAAACTGAAAACCTAAATTTCCAAAAAAGTCAGTTTCAAAATTCTCATCCCACAGTCAATTAAAATGAAATTTAAAGATATGGTTAGCTTCATAGACATGATATCTACATTTTTATCTTTTAAAAGTAAGTGCAAATGATGCTTGTATCAAGATTTCAAAGTTGGAAAAACTTAACTCTTGATGCAAAAATTCAATGTCCTCTACACGACTTCTATAAGCAATATGATGATTGCTTTAGCTTCTTATGACCTTAGTGCGTATGTTGCAACTCTTACTTTTCCTTGAAAGTGTCTGGATTGGTTTTCTCAAGTCAAGTTGCAACGGTAGATTTTGAAAATGATGGATGATGAAAATGATGTTACAGTGAGGAAACATGGGTATAGATAGCTTCTATATGATATATATATATATATATATATATATATATATATATATATATATATATATATATATATATATATATATATATATATATATATATATATATATATATATATATATATATATATATATATATATATATATGAAGTGTTTGGATGATTTGTTTGGACAATATGATGTATAGATAGCTTCTATATGATGTTACAGTGACGAGTTTCGAAGTTAAGGTTTCAAAAGCTTAAAAATGGTGATTTTTAGCAAATTCTGCCTTGGGAAAGATTGAGGGGGTTTGATGGATTGTTTTTTCATGTCTTTGGTTGTAAAATAGTGTCTCTATTTATAGGGAAAGGTTGGAGAAAATCAAGTTGATCATAATTCAAAATCACATGTTAAGCTCAACATGTGATTTTCTTGAAAAATCAGGTTTCAATGCCTTGTACCTTTGATCATAGAGTGGTTAAAAACTTTAAACATGTTGCTTCTGACTTTGTAGATTGAATGTGTGCAGAAGAAACAATTTTGAGGCTCAAGGAGTGGACTTTTACAAAAATCTTGCTTTTCAAGAATGGAAATGGTACCTTTCTCCCTTAAATGGCAAGATGCATTGGACAATGCTTGAATCAAGTGGACAATAACCCAAAAGTTTGTGTAAACATTTAATTATTGTGAGATTTGCAAGTTAAGAGGCCTGCAAAGCAAGATTATGCATCATGGAATGAGATCGGATCATGTGTTCTTCATGAAAAATGACCTATAATCCATGTTTGTGATGCCATCTTCTTCTCTTCGAATCTCCTAGCTCAAAAATTATCTCTTCAAGTTCTTGGACATTTTAGAAAGCTTTAAACATCCTATACAACTTTCATGTTTTCCACTTTTTCAAAATCCAATTGGAACTATGTGAAAAATGGCCAAGAAGTTGGGACAAAAATCTGCCTAAACTAGGTCAAAATTTCACTAAGTGTTTAAGAAAAAGTGCATGACTTTATAGGCTTATAACTCAAAATCTAATCATTTTTTGGATATGAGCCCTCTAATACAAAGTTGCAGATCTCATCAAGATCTACAACTCTCATGTTGTAAATTTCCTCTAAATCATCTTGCATGTTGGTGAAAAATTGGCATGAATTCTTGATGATCAAGCTTTATATTTTTTAATGTCTTGATGAATTATGATCTTCAAAATCAAATCTTGATCAAAAAGTCAAAGTTTTACTTTTTGTGCATCAATTGACTTTTCATCAGTTGATCGAATTTCAACTATTAATTCAATAATCTTGAGAAATGTTTTGAGTCATGAAATTAGGTCAACATGTTATGTTTGAATCCTTGTGATCATGCCTTAAGCCATTAAGTCATGTACTAGGTCCAAAAGTCACTGATCAATCAATTACAGTCAAAACCCTAATTTTGACCATTTTGACCCTTTGGTAAATTGAGTGCTTTTCTTGAGGGATTGTGATCAATACTTGATCAAATGATGAATATGACTTTAAAATAATGATGTTGGCCAAAAATCATGAAGTTTGACTGTAGGTTGACTATAGTTGACTTTCTATCCAATACAATTGATTTTCAGTCATCTGGTCAATTGACTGAACAAATTTGTAATTCAAGACTTGAAACTTGTCATGATTATTCTTGGAGGACTATAATGATCCATGAAGGTAATATGAGGCATTAGAAGTCCAATTATCCTTGTGAAAATCAAAACCCTAATTTGAGACATCAGTGTTTAGGAGATGGTTTGACCTAGTCAACACTTGTGCAAACTTGAGCTTTTGGAGATCTTGTGAGAAATGTATTGAGAAAGGAGAGGGAAAATTTTGGGATACAAAAAAAAAGCTTATTCCTGTTTTTATGCATATATTTATTAATAGTAATCATATTCATATGCATATGTTCATTCAATTTAGTCATTGGACGTTTTTGCAAACAAAACAGAAAAAGTAAAACAAAAATTTGAATTTTGAAATTGTATTTATATTGATAGTTTTCCTATAAATAGGAGATTATTGTATAAAGAAACAAAAATCCTAGTAAGAGGAAATAGTCGTAAAAATAAAGAAGAGTATAGAGTAATAACAAAACATATAGCTATGTGGAAATAATCTCGTCGAGTTTCAACTCTGCTATTTCCCCTATATCTTCGAGCATCTCATCCCTTGTTGTCAGAAGAAGTTGACTGGATTGGTCTCTATCATTTTAACTTGATGTTGGTAATGAAGCTTACTATAAGTGATCCCACTAGACATAGTTAAACACTTTAATCCCTAACTTTTGCTTGGACCGCCCTTTCAGGTTTTCAGTCCATCGGGATACCCTTTTTTGCTCAAGCCGCCTTTTCAGGTTTTCGACTTGTCGGGTGTACGATCTTTTATACACACACACACACACACACACACACACACACACACACACACATATATATATATATATATATATATATATATATATATATATATATATATATATATATATATATATATATATATATATATATATATATATATATATATATATATATATATATATATATATATATATATATATATATATATATATATATATATATATATATATATCCCTAATTTTCCCGAACCCTTTTGGTTTGTCGGGATGCCCTTATTTTTGCCTAGGTCAGTCAACCTAGTGGTTCGTTTTTATGCATAGTATCTTTTAACTATGTCCGCGTTCACAGGGTGCGGAATATCTTCACCGTACATGGGGATAAGTTTCGTAGCACCTCCTGGAAATATTCTCTTGATAAAAAATGGCCCTTCGTAGGTTGGAGTCCATTTCCCCTGGGATCACTTTGCGGTAGAATGATGCGCTTTATTACCAAGTCACCATCCTGATATACCCGATGCTTGAATTTCTTGTTGAAGGATTTGATCATACGCTTCTGATACATCTGACCGTGGCAGAAAACCACCAATCTTTTCTCGTTAATTAAATTCAACTAGTCCATCCTAGTCTGAATCCATTCATCTTCATCCAAATCTGCATCTTTCATGATCCTTAGAGAAGGAATTTGAACTTCAATAGGTAGGAAAACTTCCATACTGTAGACCAGAGAGAATGAGGTTTCCCCAGTTGATGTCCAAGTTGAAGTGCGATAGCCATGAAGAGAGAATGGTAACATCTCGTGCCAATCTTTATATATCACTGTCATCTTCTGTATAATCTTCTTAATGTTCTTATTGGCGGCTTCCACTGCGCCATTCATTTTTGGTCGATACAGAGAAAAGTTGTGGTGCTTGATCTTGAACTGCATGCAGAGTTCCATGATCATAGTGTTGTTGATATTGGTACCATTGTCCGTGATAATTCTCTCGGGGATGCCATATCAACATATAAGGTTATGCTTAATGAACCAAGCAATAACATTCTTGGCAATGGAGGTAAATGAGGCTGCTTTAACCCACTTCGTGAAATAATCAATGGCGACGAGGATGAAGCGGTGTCCGTTGGAAGTCGTAGGCTTGATCTCTCCAATCATATCAATGCCCCACATTGTGAACGACCAAGGAGCAGTCAAGACATTCAGAGGTACCAGAGGCACATGTACTTTATTAGCATAGATCTGGCACTTGTGACAAGTTCTTGAGTGGTGATGGTTATCAGTTTCCATGGTAGACCAATAGTATCCCACTCTCAGAATCTTCTTAGCCCTCGTATGTCCACAGGAATGAGTACCAAGATACCTTCATGCATATCATCCATAATTTTCTCTACTTCCTTCTTGTCCATACAACGAAGCAGAGTCGAATCATGGTTGCACTTGTACAAAATTCCATTGCTAAGGAAGAACTTGGAAGAGAACCTCCGTATGAATTTCTTGTCATTGATAGATGCTCCTTCAGGATACTCTTGAGCCTCGAGATATCTCTTCACCTCATAAAACCAAGGCTTATCTTCTACTCCTTCAGTATCAATTTTGTAACAGTGTGCCGGTTTGTCCATTATTTCGATAGTAATTCGAGGAGCCTCATTGTCCCATCTGACTTTGAACATAGATGACATGGTAGCCAATGCATCTTCCAGCTGATTCTCTTCTCATGGGATATTCTCAAAATTAATCTCCTCGAAGTACAAAATTAGTGTCAATACATGCTCCCGATAAGGAATGAGATTCGGGTGCTTAACATCCTATTCTCCCTTGATTTGACAGATCACCAGGGTTGAGTCCCCATATACATTCTAGAACTTGATTCATAGGTCAATAGAAGCTTTGATACCCATGATGCACGCTTCGTATTCAGCCATGTTATTGATATAGTCAAAGCATAATATGGTGGTGAAGGGTGTATGGCATCCATGGGGAGAGATAATTACAACACCAATTATATTTCCAAGTGCATTAGAAGCTCCGTCAAAAACCATAGTACATCTGGATCCTGGCTCAGGTCCTTCACATGGTCCAGGTTCTTCACAATCCGTTACTAGCATAATATTCTCGTCCGGGAACTCGAAATTCATAGGTTGGTAGTCGTCTACAGCTTGTGAGCTAGATGGTCTGCAAGTACACTTCCTTTGATTGCCTTCTGAGTGGTGTACTGAATGTCGTATTATGTTAAGACCATTTTCCATCGGGCTATTCTTCCGAAGAGAGCTGGCTTCTCAAATATGTATTTGATGGGATCTATTTTAGAGATCAACAAAGTGGTATGGGTTAACATATGTTGTCTTAGTCAGCGAGAAGCCCATGCCAAAGCGCAATAAGTTTTCTCGAGTAGTGAGTATCTTGTTTCACAGTCGATAAACTTTTTTCTAAGGTAGTATATTGCATGCTCTTTTTGACCAGACTCGTCATGTTGGCCCAGTACACACCCCATTGAGTTCTCCAACACTGTTAGGTACATAATTAAAGGTCTTCCTTCAACTGGTGGCATCAAAATTTGAGGTTCTTATAGGTACTCCTTGATCTTACCAAAGGATGTCTGAAAGTCGTCGTTCCACTTTACTAGCCGATCTTTCTTCAGCAGTTTGAAGACTGGCTCAAAGGTAGCATTCAAATGAGAAATGAATCGAGAAATGTAATTCAGTCATCCCAAGAAACCTCTGACTTCCTTCTCGGTACGAGGGACTGACATTTCTTGAATAGATTTTACTTTGGCGGGATCAACCTCAATTCCTTTACCATTGACAACAAAATCCATAAGTTTATCGGATCTCACCCCAAAGGTGCACTTGTTCGGATTCAACCCCAGCTTGTACTTATTCAGTCTCTCAAACAACTTGTGCAGATGGTCAAGATGCTCTTCTTCAGTATGAGAGTTGGCTATCATATCTTCTACATAGATCTCTATCTCGTGATGGATCATGTCATGGAATAAAGCTACCATGGCACGCTGATATGTTGTGCCGACATTCTTTAACCCAAAATGCATAACTTAGTAGCAGAAAGTGCCCCACTGTGTTACAAAGGTAGCTTTCTCCATGTCTTCAGGTGTCATCTTGATATGATTATAACCCGAGAAACCATCCATGAAAGAGAATACCTTGTGTTGAGCGGTATTGTCAACCAGAATATCAATATATGGAAGTGGGAAGTCATCTTTGGGTATTTCCCTATTCAGATCCTTGTAGTCTACACACATACATACCTTTCCGTACTTCTTTGGTACCGGAACAACATTTGCAACCCATTGAGGATATGACGTAACAACCAAGAAACCTACGTTAAATTGTTTCATAGCCTCGACCTTGATCTTCTCTGACATCGTGGGACGCATGCGACGAACCTTCTGCTTTATTGGAGAACAAACCTCTTTCATCGGCATACGGTGAACCACAATATCAGTATCGATCCATGGCATGTCTTTGTATGACCAAGAAAAGATCTCAACATATTCATGAAACATCTGTATTAACCTGTTCTTGACATTGTCCTCTAAGTTGGTGCCTATCCTGACTTCTTTTCTGTCTGCTTATGTACCCAAGTTTACAATTTTAACTGGATCTTCATGTGGTTGAATAGCCTTTTCCTCTTATATTAACAGTCTGGCAAGTTCTCCAAGTATTTCACAATCTTCCTCACCTTCGTCCTCGGCTTGGTAGATCAGATTTCCAAATTCATAAGTGGCAATAGCAGAGTCGTTATCAACAAGATCTAGAGTGGATGTGGATCTGCAATTTATTGTGTGGTTGTGTGTAAGAACACATAGCTATTTGAAAATGATAAAAGTAAAAAAGAAAGACAGAGAGCGCAAAATATGAATGCAAAACGTCCAATGCTTTATTAAATGAAAATATGTTTATGAAATGACAACCCTTAACAAACGAACCATTGTGCCCCGGGTAAGGCACGAGGTTTAAAGTCATTGTTTAAATATTACATAACCAAACTTTGAAAGCAATGAAAACACAAATGCAGCTATTACTCCTGACTAAAGGAGATAAAGATAATGTCTCGAGTCTCTAGTTGTTGGGTCCGTTACCGATGGTAGGAAAGATCCAGCTATCAAGGTCATAATCATTGTCATCATCTTCTATTATGTTGACTCCATTGTTGCTGACACAAAATGGTGGTCTTCCAGCACAAGCGCGATGAACAACCCTATGACCCTCTGCAATGAAAGCCAAACCAAATTTGTCAGATTTATATGGAATGTCAGGAAGTTGACCCCAAGTAGTACAACCACCTTCTTCTACAACAATTTTAGCGTCCTTCAAAGAATCCATTCTGGGTGGAACCCTGGTAACCTTGGGAATGGAAAAATCATCTTCAGTAACGGCTGGAGGGATAACTTCAAAATTATGACAAGGAGTCTCAATGAATTCGCTGTCCATCTCTACATACCAGAATGAGTTCAAGTGCCATATACTCCTCTTCACCATAGACAATAACAACCTTTCTGTTCACATGATATTTTAACTTCTGATGTAGAGTCGAGGTAACAGCTCCTGCCCCATGGATCCAGGAGCGTCCCAGTAAGCAAGAATAAGCTAGTCGAATATCCATTACATAAAAGGTATATTTGAAGACCTGTGAACCTACCTTGGTTGGGAGATCCACTTCTCCGTGTACCATCCTCTTTGATCCGTCAAAGGCTGGGACTATAATATCACTGGGTTTCACTACAAGAGCACCCTTCGGTAGAACATTTAATGAAGAGCCAGTATCAACCAATACATGAGCCAGAGTATTGCCCATGCATTCAATAGAGACATACATGGCTTTATTATGGTTTCTTCCCTCAGGAGTCAAGTCGGCATCAAAAAAACCTAACCCATTGTCAGTCGTCTAGCTAGAAACATAATTCTCAAATTGATCGGCAGAAATCTCTTGTGGCACACAAACATACTTCCATAATTTCACCAAAGCTTGTGCATGGGCTTCAGAACATAATAACAGGGATAACATAGAGATCTTAGATGGGTTCTACCCCAGCTATTCAAGGATCTTGTAATCGCTCTTATAGATAATCTTCAAAACCTTCTCCAACTCTTGCTTAGAGGTATCTTCAACTGTAACTTCTTTAGGTGCCTCCATCTGGGCAGGCTCTGTTATTTGCTCTTTGCCCTGAATCTTAGAAGTTGACTCGGTAGAAGTAACTCAAACATGTGTAGAAACAGTCTTCAGAGAGATTTCTGGGGAGAAAACCCTTCTGCTTCTAGTAACCTTATTGGTCCCAGCAATATTGTCAATGTCGGGATCAACAAATTTAGTAACTTCATCTTCAATAGTCGATAGTTCTTGCTTGAAGCCATGGTAGTAGACGTCGGATCCATAATTCCACGGGATAGCTTTGTCCGCAGAGTATGGAATAGGTCCAGGTGTGGTGATTATTAGAAGAGAAACTTTTAGATTGGTAGTAATCCTTACAGGACCTTTGGAGGTGATCCTGATAGGAGGGTCGGATATTACAGATAAGTCTTAAAATAGGTTCTCAGCATATGGAATCTTCTCGACCAGAATTATGTGATTGTCCATTATACACTGAATTCCTTCCTTCAGTAACATGCAGCCATTGAGTTAGGCTACGCAGCAGTAACATCTTTCAATACAACCCAGAAGTAAACTGACTTGCAACATATTCTCTTTGATAATTGGGAGGGGAGTAACCAGTCCACTTACCGTAGCAACATAAATAACATCATCAACATCACTTAATCCTTTGTCATGCTTCAACATTGGTGCAGTAATTACATTCGGAGTCTCCGGAGGATCAAACTCAATCTCTTTGTTGTCAATCATATCCTGAATTTTGTTTTTTAGGGCCTAATAATTGTTGGTGTCGTGCCCAGGATTGTTGGAATGATAGGCACACTTTGCATTTGGATTGTAGCAAGGAGAGGAGGTGTTGGGATTCTGGGGAGGATCCCTTAATGTAATCTTCTCTGATTTCAATAAATGTTTAAATCCCTAGGACAATGGCATACTGATCTTGGTAAACTGTCTTCTCGGTGCGTCTGATCTACACTGATTTCCCTATTGTTATTGTTGAACAAGCGCAGGATTAGAGAATAGCACCGCTCTTATAGACTGATTACGGTCGCTTCTAACACGACCCTTCTGGCCATAAATAGAATTAACCTCTTTCTTTCCACTAAATGTCTTCTTTACAGCACTTGAAGACGCAACCACTTGAGTTTTTCCACTCTTGATACCACTTTCGACATGTTCCCCGGTTATGATCAACTCATTAAAACCAGATGAAGAGCTTCCAATAAGGTGATTAAAGAAAGGCCCTGTCAGAGTGCCCATGAACTTATCAACCAGCTCCCTGTCAGACAAAGGAGGTTGTAATCTTCCGGCTATATCTCTCCACTTTTGGGAATAATCTTTAAATCCTTCATTCGAGCCCATAGTCATATCTTGTAATTGCACACGAGTCAGTGCGAGGTCAGCATTATATTGATACTGCTTGTAAAAAACAGCAGCCAGGTCTTCCCAAGTATGAATGTTGATTCCTTCCAACTGATATAACCATTCAAGTTGCGTACCAGACAAACTTTCCTGAAAGAAGTGAACCCATAACTTTCCGTCAGCAGTATGGAGTTGGATCTTCCGAACATAAGATCTCAAATGAAACTTTGGACATGACACACCATCATACTTGGAAAAGGTAGGAACTTTGAACTTGTGAGGGATAACAACCCCTGAGATAAGACCCAACTCTTCAAAGTCCAGCCCGAGCACTTTCTGTATCTCCATAACATTAAGTCATCTTCCAGCTGCTTGTATCTGTCATTAGCAGGAGGATACTATTCGGTAGAATAGTCTTCATCAGAATCTTGGTCAAAACCCAGTTTGTTACTCTCTTCAGCTTTCACACTCTCGTCATCTTTTTCTTGGTTATCATCTTCATTCAGGGGGACCTCAAAATCTAGAGCCCTTCTGACTGGGCCCTTGAATCTTCTGCACATATTAAGAAAGACTGCATGCTTTTTAGTCTTATTCTTATTCCTCTTTGTGATGAGGGTCTTTAACTTGTCTTGACCCTTAGCTAAGTCCAAGAACATCTATTGAAACTGAGCGTTCAGAGCTTGAAGTTATTTCACAGTTTGCTCAAGTGCCATCTTTTACTGAAATAAACAGCAAGAAGATGAGAAAACCTTCCTAGAAAGTACCTGTTATGTGATGATATGCATGATATGAAAATTCAAGTGCAATGTCTTCAAGGACCTTTGTGGGATTTAAACTTGTTTAAACAAAAGGAAACAAAATAAATTTTTAGTAACAAGCTCAAATTATAATTGCTTTCAATAAAAAGAGTTACAAAGAAGCAAAATGTTAATTCAAGTCTCCCATGGACGCTTCCTCTTTGTGTTGACATATGCATTAAGGATTTGTTCTTCATGGAGTCGTTTCGTCAGCTCCAGTACTTTCATCTCACTAGCATAGAACTGAGCCTCAAAGGTATCCCTTTCTTCCTTGAGATGAATCTAGGACTTCTGTAGTTCTTCGAAGTCATTAGGCATATAAGGATGAAGAATGGTATGAGAAACATCCCCTTCAAGAACAGGCTCTACGATCACTGGTAAGATGGCAGGATATGGAATTTTAATATTTTGAGCACGAGATAGCACCCATCTGAGCTAAGGTTCTAGAGGAATGGAGTTCTTGTGTCCCAAAGTCTTGCTATCAGTCTGGTTGACTGTGCCCTAAGCACGTATAAACCTTTGATGGTAATTTTGAGGGTCATTCTCATAGTCGAACATGATACCGTGGGTGAGAATATCATGAGGACCGCCCCTTTGAGCATAACCAAACTGGCGCAGAGCCAGAGAAGGTTTGTAAGTGATGCTCCCTCTTATACCAAGGAGTGGTACATTAGGTAATTCATCATAAAAATCAATAATAGTGACATCTGCCTGAGATCGAGAACACCAATGGATATCTGCACGAGTGAGTGACATCAACCTTTGAGACCACCTCAAACCTTGTTCGTTCTTTATCACTGATCAGGGCAGGTGCGAAATTAACCACCTAGATAGTAGAGGTATGCAACACATAAGAGTTCCTCACTTCTTCATAGTACGAGTGTGGAGGGAATGCAGGACATTTCCAAGCAAAGTAGGTATCGGATTATGAGTGAGAAATATTTTGATGGCATTTACATCTATGAATTGGTTCAGATTAGGGAACAGTACCAGACCATATATCAATAGAGATAAAATATCCTCAAAAGCACAAAAATCCATGGCATCTAGAAATCACTGAGCCTTCTCTATCAAAAATTTAGAAGAAAAACCCTTGACTCCATTCCTTGTCTCCTAATTATATACGATGTCTGATCGTTTCAGATGTAAGGATGCTGCGATGTCTTCAGGTATTAGAACTTTCTCTAGACCGGTAAAAGGTATCTTATCAAGAATAGGCACTCCGAGTAATTTAGAGAACCCTTCCATTGTAGGCACCAACTGATAATCTGGGAAGGTAAAACAGTGATGTTTAGGATCAAAGAATTGGAACAGAACACTCATCATGTCTTCCTGGAATCCAGTAGTAACCAAACTGAGTATATGACCATGTCTCTTGGTGAATTGAGAATTGTTGGGAACCTTTGAGACAAATTCCTCAAGCTTTGAAGGTATCCTTACGAAGTTGATTCAGATAGTATTCCTACGACTGGAAGTCATGACCCTGCAACACAGAACAAAGATAAATCCCCTAGGTCCTTGGAATGGTTAGTAGTGATATGATGTTATAATGTCATGCTTAAATAGATAATCAATCACAAGAAAACACACAAAGGCCTTAGGTTTAAGGCTTTCATGGGGTTTGGAGGTAAGTACCCTCTTGAAGTTTAGTTGGCTGAACCTATCCTAAAGAAGTAACCAGGTTCTAGGGATCTAAATATCACAAATTTTTCCAACAAGTTCTGTCTAGCACGACAACTGACTTGCCACTAAACAAAACTGGAGAGTCGAATCTCAATGAGCTTAGCATCGAGTATCAACCAACTTCAAACTGCACAAAGTCGGCTATCTCACTACCTTCTAATGGCTAAGTTGGGTCAATTAAGGTTCTAAAGGTCAGTTAGTGCTTCTTACATCACGCGGAAACCTAGTATTCTCCCCGACTGACTCGAGGGACACCAGTACAAACCAATGTGTTTCACTAACATAACCACCACTTTAACCATATCGGTATACACCATATAGTTTCCATGATCTATTGCTACTTACCTAAAATGTCCCCAGATCCGAGTGTAGGATCTTTGCAAGAAAATAAACCCGAGCAACCCTCAAATTTATAGCATACAAGACAAACAAGGAAGGAATTTAAAAATGATATAACTCTAAAGGTAACCCCAATTTTAAGTCTCCCCAGCAGAGTCGCCAGTTCTGTGATACGGTGGGAGAACTGACTTGGTTTTGCGTATAATTGCAAATATTACGGATAGCAAGAGTTGCCTCCGACTTTTGTTTTATCCAATAAGGAAAGGGTAAAAAGAACATGAAAGACCTTCGAGATTTTCTTGAGTTCGGAGGTAGGTTATGAAAAGGGAAGGTGTTAGCACCCTTTTCATCCGTAGTTATCTACGGGCTCTTAATCGCTAGCTCACTTTGTTTTGAAAATTTGCTTTGTGAATGTGTGTTTGAAAATATTTTGAAAAATGCCAATTGTGAGGCAACTTTGTAATGATTCTTGTATTGGTTAAGAATGCTTACAAAGTGTTCATTTGAAAATGTGATAGTGAGAAATGTTTTTGTTTTAAAAAATATGAGCAAGCGATTAAGAACTATCTACCTACTCAAGGTCTTTCGTATTATTTTCCTCCTCCTTTATATTGTGCTATCCTGCCATTAGTTAGTAGGAAGCTCTGTCATTGGATGGGAAGGGACAAGCATGAGTCATCATACAGTCATAAAAGCAACTCGTAGTGGCGCTTTAGAAGTTTTACCGTAAGGGACTAGATCGTTTACCGAAGGAAACATTCAAAGGGTCATCGAGGGACTACGATCTTTTTTAATCGAGGGACAATGCTAAAGAGTCCCTACATTCGAGGGACACGACTGTGTTTCCAAAGGAAACAAGTGAGGTCACCCTAAAGGTGCAAGTGTGAAGAGTGCTTCGATTCAGTTATTTTAGTCTTTGATTAGGGTTTTCTATGATTGTTTTTAATCTTGACATACAAACCCTATTAGCATACATCTAACAGTTATATACAAGGCTTAAAAATATAAGTGCGGAAAAGTAAAATCCTACGCTATTACAAGGCTTCGGGAATGGGGATATAAATAGTAAAACAAGGGGGAAAAATAAAACCCTAATTAAACTATTACAATCTATAAGCAATTACATAACCGGAAAAAAGTGAAAGAGTAAAATACGTGAAAGTAAAAAGAAATGGAAAAAGAAAACGTCTTGTGATTGTTTGATAGAAAAAATTTGATGATTAATCTAAAAAAACCTAACTAGTTTTAATTAATAAAAATAATTAATTAATTTAAACAAACCCTAAATTGATTTTGATTAAAAGAAAGTTTAGTGAAAAACCTAAAAAACTAAGTTAATTAATTAAATAAAAACCTAAAAATTAATTAGGGTTAATTAAATGTGAGGGTTTTGAAAAAAAGGTTTTTTTGTAAAAAATAGGGAAAGGAAAAAGTAAGAAGAAGAGAATTTATAAAAGAAATAAACCAAGTGGTAGGGGTGGGTGTTGAACCCACGACATTGGTACCCTCAGCCAACACCTTCACCACTCGGTCAAGCGCGCCTTGGTGATAGCAAATAACTCCAACGCGTTTTATACTCAATCCTGTAAAACATGGAAATATAAGGAAAATAATGGTAAAAGGCTGGATCGAGTCCATGCCCTTTGATACTAATGCCTTAACGCGCATGCTTTAACCGCTGGGCTGGTGACACATCCATTAACTTAAATGAAATAAAACATATATTATATACAAATGATGCCTGAACCAGAGAGGCACCAGAGACCTAGCTCTGATCGTCTTCTCCGGTTGCCACTTTTATCAACCTGCAAAGAACAAAGGCGTTAGCAAACAAAAGGCACCCTACCCCCCTAAATCGAGGGTTGTGAATCCAATGGAACGATTATTTGGAGCTAAAATAACTTGGTTTAAGATCTATGGTGAAAACGACTCGGATCGGTGCAAACATGGTATTTTATGATTTGGCCTGTATGGGATCATTATGATGATCCAAACCTATTCAAATACATCTCAGAAGTATGTTAGTGACATTAGTATGGCTTAAAACGAAAAAAAAAAATTAAAATAAGAATTTTGCAAAAGTATGAAATCGGAGATGCCATGTGATGGTGTTTTCATGCGTTTTGGACCATCAAATTTGATCCAATCTTGCTTTGTATGATCGTTGAGAATGAATGGAGCGGTTGTTTTGTAGTGAAAAGGCTTGTGATAAGGGTTTCAAGTTTTTAGGGTTCTTAAAAAGTTTGAAGATTTTTGACAAGTTTTTAAGCAAGAGTTTCATGTGTTGTTTGTATGAATGAAGAATAATATATAGTGCTTGATTAGGTCAAAGATAGAATGGGCTTGGACTCTTGTAAGAAGATATGATTTTATCTTATTTTATTTTGACTTTAAATTAATAAAAAATAAAAAATAAAAAAAATAAAAAAACCAAGGAGTGTATGAATGAGTTCTGGCGTGTATAAGGAGTATAGAGCACGTTTGGACTCTGAAACAATGGCCCAATAGTCCAAAATATCAAGCTTGCTCAATTTGAACTTCATGTATTTGCTCAAAATTTCCCAACTTGCACTGGTCATAACTCTCTCAATTTTCATTGTTTGAAGGTGATCTTGGACTTTTTGGAAATCTCAAGGTATCCTGTACATATCTATGTTGATGATTTTTGCACTTGAAGATTTTATATTAATGTAAATTTCCTTGACAAAAAGTGTCTTTTTGTTGACTTTTGAAATGACCTGTAATGTTTTGGCCCATATCTCTCAAATGAAGAATTTTTGGACTTGAGCTTAGAGAGAAAAAGTGGTATACAATTGAATTTTATTCAAAATGAGACTTGGTTGGGGAAAAACTGATGAAGCGTGTAAAAGTTATGCTTTGTCAAAGTTTAGTTGACTTCTCTTAAGGAAACCCTAATTTGGTAACTTTTGACTTTTGATGATTTGAGGGCTTTTCTTGAGGAATCATGATCAAGCCTTGATCAAATGATGGATATGACTTTAAAATTTTGTTGTTGACCAAAATTCTTGAAGTTTGACTGTATGTTGACCATAATTGACTTTTTACCCAATATAGTTAATTTTCTGTTATCTGAACCATTGACTGGGCAAACTTGTGATGCAAGGCTTGAAACTTAGTATAAGCATTCTTGGAGACATATAAGAGACCATGAATTCCATTAAGACATTTGAAACCCAAACTTCCTTGTGAAAAGTAAAACCCTATTTGTGGATCTATTGCTTAGGAGGAGAATTTGTCTGACCAATTCTTGAGCAACCTTGAGCATTTGGGAACCCTAGGAGGATGTCTTCAAAAATGAGAGGGAAAATTTTGGGGTACAACATGCTTGATAAGAAGAACTCATGTAATCTCCATAAAATTGGTTGGTTCCTCAAGTGATCGAGTGAAGATCAAAAGACTTGAGAAGACTTTGGCTGCATTCATCATAGGTGAAATCCTGGTAGTAGATTTTATTGGGTTAATAATAGTCAAATCTCAAAGGGGACTGAGTGTAGGCCAACCTTCTTGGATCACTAATGGATATCATTGGAAGGAAATCCTGATAGGAGATTCTGAAGAATCATATTCTGTTGGGTCAGGGAACGTTATATCCAGTCTGGATCCCTGAATACATCATTGAATGTTAGTCACCGGCGATTGCCTGTGCGATTGTAATCAGAATGATTATAATGGATTAAGTCCTTAAGTTCAAGGAGAAATAACCTCAAAAGGGTGGACTAGACTAGCTTGGGGGTTTCTAAAGTGAACTAGGATATATCACGTGTTCTTTACTTTTGCTTACGCTTTAGAGTTTATGTTTTCTTAACTTAATTAGAAGCATTGTTCAACGAATAATGCTTAGAAGCAAAAGTTATCCAAGAAATGAAAAACCAATTCAACCCCCCCTTTCTTATGTTTTCTTTACACCTTCAATAATGTATGAGTAAATGTTCTTTAAATTACTCTTCCTGCAAATCATATTTCAAACTATAGTAGTCAATTTTCAAATATACACTTATAAGTCAGATTGCAATTAAACATAAAACAGTCTGTTTTTAACTAATACATGTAATATTGATAAACATATTCTTTAGGTTTTCTCTTATTTTTCCTTATACATGTGTTAAAATGACTACAAGGGATGACAGTTAAATCCCATTTCCTACATGCACAAGTCTCTTTATTTAGATTAACAACATATGTGTCTCTTCCATTAGTTACACCATATATTGCCACGTCATTATCACCATGCCATGTAGGAGTATAATGTTTTGCATTCTTATTGTTCTTTTCAAGCACCGGCTGTATTTTAGGGCATATGTCACCACTGTAATTACTCATGACTTCCTTTTGCTTAATTATTATCTTAGTAAGGTAGTGCTTAATCCCTTCCAACAAAGTGATGATTGGCTTATCCTTATATTCTAGAATTACCATATTGAAAGCCTGACACATGTTGTTTACCTGAAGATCACATTTGGATTATGTTTTGAAGTGAGATCGACTCTAGTAATGTGCAGGGATATCCACCATTTCCTTCCAAGCAGATGGTTTAATGCTATTTATCTTTGCCATTGCTTTTTCCCATTCAGGTACAATTGTAGCTATTGTTGCACTCCACATAAACTCTTTTAATTCAAGCCCGTGATTTTTCTTCTTCCAATTCCCATATAGATGCTTCGCAAAATTGCGTTGCTAAACATGAGCGCTCACAAATGCTTGCCTTTTCTTCACACCTTCAATTGGTATTAGAGCCCAGTTTTTTTATTGATGGATATCAAATACCTAACAGTGTCAGATAAAGATCCAGATGCTATGTGAAGAAATAATCTAAGGTGATAGTTATTCAACTTTCAACTATTGTCTAAAACCAGAAAGTTGAAGAACAAGCTGACAAGGAAGACTCATCAGATAAGAAGTTATATCAATTGAATGCTTTTGATTGAGTTCCTTGAGAAGTATGAGATGTTTTTAAAAAACAGATTAGTCTACCATTCAATTTCTCATAAGATCTCATTAGGAATCTTTTCAAAAGAATAAATATTGTTGTCTTATGATACAAAAGAACCTTATGATAAAACCGTCTATTCAAGCAGACAAAAGATCTTTTGCAGAAGATCTAATCATTGGTTCTGTCGAAAGAGACTTTGCAGAAAACCAACCATTACTGTGGAAAGAACGCTCACTGATTCATATGAAGTATGATCAAAGAATAATTATAAACAAGTTAGCTAAACATTTCAAGAACAAGATTGTCAATGAAAATCGTCAAAGTTTAATGATATTTGTTTTAGAACAAATTTTGCAATTTGTTCAAGAAATAAAAAATTCAGAAGACAATAGGCAATGACTGTTAACTTTCTGTCGAGCACATAGCTTCTCAGAAGTTCATGACATTTTGACCTTTTGAAAAATAAGCTTCTGTTCAAAGAAATCTTGACAAGCAGATGTATGATTCTGATAATAAAAGATCAGAATATCGGTGTTCTGAGGATTCTCTCAAGAAGTTAGACGGGTAATTCTAAACAAAATATTGAAGAAATCATCGGAAGAGAATAGTGATCCTAGTTATCATATTAGAGATTAGAATTCAGAAGAAGATTTCTCTTCTCAAATCAAAAAACTGAGAATAAGAGGAATCAATATGAAAATATTTTTCAGTTCATAATCAGACTCCAAGAAGTTAAATATGGAATCAAAATCTCCTACTTCTAATATTGTTGATAGTCCCTCTAATCAACCTCGACCAAGGAAGAACAAAATCACATCCTCTCATCCTGAAGATTTCATTCATGGAAGTAAAGATGTTCCAGTCAGAACAAGATCGACACTCAAACTTTATGATGAAGTGCTTTTGGGTTTAGTTTCTTTAATAGAACCTACATCTATTTAAGAATCCAATATAAATAAGGATTAGATTTCGGCTATGAAAGAAGAACTAAACCAATTCTCAAAGAATGATGTACGGGAACTTGTTCAGAAACCTAAACGTGTCTACTTTATTGGAACCATATGGGTGTTCAGAAACAAGCTCAATGAGAAGGGTGAAGTTGTCAGAAACAAAGCACGACTAGTTGCACAAGGTTATAGTCAACAAGAAGGAATATACTATAGATAAAACTTTGCACCAATCTCGAGAAGAAGTGTATGTCATACAACCTTCTGGCTTTGAAAACTCTGAGAATTCTGACTTTGTTTTTAAACTAAAGAAATCTCTTTATAGCTTGAAACAAGTATGACAGATTGAGAAATTTTCTTTTAGAAAATAAGTTTACTAGAGGAAAGGTTGACACTACACTCTTCTATAAAACATTCAAATGTGATATTCTAATTTTTCAAATTTATGTTGATGATATTATTTTTAGTTATGCTAATTCATGCCTTTGCGAGGAATTCCCTAAGTTAATGCAAGCTGAATTTGAAATGAGCATGATGGGGGAATTGGAGTTCTTTCTGGGAATTCAGATTGATCAAAAACCAGAGGATACTTACATTCATCAAAGTAAGTACACCAAAGAACTTCTGAAGAAATTTAACATGGCAGACATCACTGTAGCAAAATCTCAAATGCATCCAACATGTATTCTGGGGAAAGAAGAGGTAAGTGGAAAGGTATGTTAGAAGTTCTATCGTGGTATGATAGGCTCTCTTTTGTATCTGATTGCATCTAGACCTGATATTTTATTCAGTGTCCATATTTGTGCTAGATTCCAATTTGATCCTATGGAATCTCATTTAACTGCCGTTAATAGGATTCTAAGGTATCTAAAAGGAACCCTAAACCTTGGCTTGATGTATGAGAAAACATCAGAGTATTCTCTTTCTAGTTTTTGTGGTGCAGACTATGCTGGAGATCAGCTAGAGAGGAAAAGTACTTCTAGAAACTATCAGTTTCTAGGAAAGAATCTGATCTCATGGTCAAGTAAGAGACAATCAACAATTTCTCTTTCAACAACAGAAGCAGAGTACATTTCAGCAGCACTATGCAGTACTCAGGTGCTATGGGTGAAGAATCAGCTGGAAGATTACCAGATATATGAGAGTAAAATTCCTATCTTTTGTAACAACATCTCTACTATTTTATAAATATTTAGGCATTATAAATTCATCAAAGTCTGAAATAAAACAGTCACACACGCGTCTCCAGGGCATAGATTAGGTTTTAGACCTTTGATGTTTTGACAGTTACTTTATTCACGCATTAGAAGATAGTTATTTAAAGTTCTAAACAACTTGGTATGCCCTCATAAATGATATCAACTATTCTTTTTTCCTTTCCCATACATCTATATGTCCTAGTATACTCTAGATACTCACAACCTGATTCAAAGATATCAACTGTTACTCTTTTCTCTCTCTTATTGAATCTTACGAGTTATTTCCGCCCTCCTGACCTGCCTCAGTTATTTATTATTGATTCTCCCATTATTGATTATCTTACATAAGGAAAATCATTTCTCGTGTCAAGTAACATCTTCTTGATTCCTTTTATACA
Source organism: Vicia faba (assembly GCA_948472305.1). Classification (NCBI taxonomy): domain Eukaryota; kingdom Viridiplantae; phylum Streptophyta; class Magnoliopsida; order Fabales; family Fabaceae; genus Vicia; species Vicia faba. Next base: position 858,762,089 of record OX451736.1, on the reverse strand, counting down.
CCATGTTTTCCCTCTACCTCTCCTAACAAGTAATCTCTAACAATTGATAACAATTGCCTTCTACTTCATTCTCTCTCTCTCTCTCTCTCTCTCTCTCTCTCTCTCTCTCTCTCTCTCTCTCTCTCTCTCTCTCTCTCTCTCTCTCTCTCTCTCTCTCTCTCTCTCTCTCTCTTCATAATGACTTCAATAAGTTCTCATGAAAATGATGATCACTTGGAAGTTATCTTTGAAAGACATCCAACACTTTTAGGTGCGAGTCTTGAATTCCATCTCAATATCCTCTTTCAAAACTAGAATCACTATCTTTCCTTACTAAGAGGACCTGCTTATCCAAATCTTGTAAAGAATTTTTGGAAAAATGCCTCTGTCAATTTGGATGTTACCTTAATCTCTTCAAACACCTATGGTTGTGATGTTTTCTTTACTGCCGAATGCATTACTGAGATGATAAATTGTCTATGCGCAGGTATCGCGACTGGTCGTGTCTCTCTCGATAGCATCCCCGATGGTAAAATCATTTCCATATTTGAATCATCTTCTGAGTTTGACTTTACTAACCCTGAGAGTCTTAAACCCATTACCAAATATTGGTTTCACTTTATTCTGACAAATCTTTGTCCGTGCGAAATTAACAAAAATGTCTTAACTAAGGATAATAAGACTCTAATTTTCTGTCTGATCAAACTAATTTTGATTAATATTCCTCAAGTCATCCTCAATCATCTCAAAAGATCCATCACTTCCTCTAGAAATTTAAACAAAACCTTCATTCTATATGGAAGAATCCTGTCAGAAGTTTTTGTTCAAAATGACATTGTGAGAATCCTTCAAAGGATTCCTGATGGTCCTAGTGATGCTCTGAATCAATAGGAGTGTGAGAAGTTTGATGATCAGTGGTTCCCATAGGATTTTATTTTGTAATTTGTTTAATTCTATCATCAATGCAACTATTTCTGATTAGCACTTATTGTTACTTCTATTAACTTTTAATGTTTTTCATGAATAATTATCTTTTTGATGATGTCAAAAAGGGGGAGAAGTATAATGATTTTGATGAATCTAAAGAAATGCAAAAGCTCATCATAATAATAGAATTATATAAAATGTGCATTTACCACTAACGTGTGTTTGTCTGTTTGATGATTAACCAAGGAACTTTGAACAAGTTCACTAGGCCTTCTAAAGATAGGTCAAAATGAAAGAAATCTGTTTAATCTGTTAAAGACTGATTGTTCATATATTCGAAGATATATGGACATATGTTCAAGAATTAGATAGACCCAATACTGTTCAGAAGTTGAGAACTTTCTGAAAGTTAAAGTTATCTTCATTTTGGTATCATAATGTTCAGAAGATGTAAAATTTCTGAGAATATGATATTCAGAAAATAAGAATCAAAAGCAGAAGCAAATGTCTTCTAGATGAACAGAGCAAATCAGAGGTTGAAGATTGTCTGAAATTCCAGAAGTCAAGACTCTCAAAGATCTCGATATCTGATCTATTAGAACCAGGGGAATTTTACTCAAATGGTTCTGAGTCAGGATAATCGATCTTCATCAAGTCATTGAGTCAGGGGGATTATCATAAAACGGATAAGTATTTCTTACTTTTATAATTTCATTGATTATGATTATATGTACAAAATTGTGTCATCAAAATACATAGTTTTGTCATCATCAAAAAGGGGGAGATTGTAAGAACAAGATTTGGTTTTGCAATATTATCTCGAAGTTTTGATGATAACAAATGAGTATGATTTTGTGAACAATTTTGTTGTACTAGTGTTTTTTATTGTCGAGTACTTAACAAACAGGTTATGCTTTTGATGGATGGCGTGGCCAAGACATTAAAAGAGAATTAGTTTCACTTCTACACTACACAAGTTTTTTTGAACAATTGAAAGACACCCCAGAAGGCTCTGAAGTGTAAGCCCTGATATTTTTCTAAAGAAATGAGTCAGAAGATCTGAAGACAAAGGTTGTCACTTAAGTCCAGATTCTGAAGACTCGTGTTTCTAAAAGACAGTGTGTTCCAAAGAAACAAAGTTAGAAAATATAAAGACAAAGTTTCTACTAAAGTCCATATTCTAAAAACTTAGTTTCTAAAAGATAACTTGTTTCAAAGAAGACAAAGTTAAAAGATATGAAGACAATGTTCCTAACTGAAGTCCAGATGCTGAAGACTTTGTGTTTCTAATAACAAGGTTCTAAAGACAAGGATTCTTAAAGAACCAAGTGATAAAGATTCTAAAGACAGGAGGTATAAAGATTCCAAAACTTGAAGTTCTAAAGGTCCAAAGTTATCTTCAACGGGTTCTCAAGACCAAGTGCTAAAGACTCTGAAGACGCAACTCTTAAGACTCTAAAGACTTGAAGCTCTTCTGATCCAAGGTTCTCTACAACGGGTTCTCACGACCAAGTGCTGAAGACGCAGTTCTGAAGACTCTGAAGACCTTATGTTATGTTCCCGCTTCTAACATCACGCTCACAAAAGCCTATGAAGTGAAGAAGGAAAGAATATAACAGTAACATGGTACAATAACACAAAGTACTAAAAGATTTATTCCACTACCTCTCCACTAGATTAAAGTATGGAAGAGATAAGGACAATACTATTTGTAACGACTCTTTTTCAAATAGCCAACGACTCTATTTTTCTTGGCTATATAAGAAAAGAATCATTTGTTTAAAAATGTTGGTCAGCTGGATACTTATCACATAATGTTGGAAGATTCTAGTTGCAAGTCACAAGTTGCTCATATCTAGTTGCAATATTGTTTGTATTCTATGTTAAAAATGAAAGCTGTCATTATTGGAATACAACCAAAAACTTATGATCCACTATAACAACAACAAGAACTCTACAAGATGTTATTCAAACTAGCAATCATATACATCTTGGCAAAATCATGAAAATGCAAGGAGTTGTTGCTCATATCTTGCTTAATGAAGAAAGGAGATGAAAATGAAGAATTCTACAAGTTGTTATTCAAACTATCAATCATATACATCTTGGTAAAATTATGAAAAAGCAAGGAGTTGTTGCTCATAGATTTCTCAAAGGGGACTGAGTGAAGGTCATCCTTCTGGGATCACTAATGGATATCATTGGAAGGAAATCCTGATAGGAGATTCTGAAGAATCAGATTCTGTTGGATCAATGAACATTATATCCAGTTTGGATCCCTGAACGCGTCATTGGATGTTAGTCATCGGCGGTTTCCCGTGCGATTGTAATCAGAATTATTATAGTGGATTAAGTCATTGAGTTCAAGGCGAAATCACATCGGTAGGGTGGACTGGACTAGCTTGGAGGTTTCTCAAGTGAACCAAGATATATCACGTGTTCTTTACTTTTTCTTAAGCTTTAGAGTTTATGTTTTCTTAACTTAATTAGAAGCATTATGTTGTACCCCAAAATTTTCCCTCCCATATTTCTCAAAACATTTCAAGAAAGATCCTCAAGTTGTTTAAGGAAGCTCAAGGGTTGACCAGACAAGCTCCCTCCTAAGACAGTCTACCTCAAAATTAGGGTTTCAGTTTGCATCAAGATGTTTGAATCAAAAGGGTCTCAAACGATCACCATTGTACTAATATGTTCTCAAGATCATCCATGTCAAGTTTCAAGCCCTACAGAGAACATTTGCTCAGTCAATTGCTCAAAGGCCTGAAAATCGACTATGCTAGGGCAAAAAGTCAACTATGGCCCACATACAGTCAAACTTAAAGATTTTTGATCAACATCCTCATTTGAAGTATAATTCATCATTTTATCAAGGGTTGATCATGATTCATCAAGGATTGCTCATAATTCATCAAGAACCAAAAGTTGCTAAGTTAGGGTTTTGTAGAAAAAGTCAACTCAACTTTGACCAAGCATAACTTTCTCATAATTTATGAGAAATGACCCATCCAAAGATCATTTTGAAGAGGATGCAATTATATACAATTCATCTTCATCTCCAAAGTTCAAAATATGCACTCACAAGAAGTTATGAATTTGGACATTATAGGTCATTTTGAAAAGTCAACAAAAACACCTTTTTTGTCAAAGCTTCATACACGAGCATGGAATATCAAATTGAGATGATACCACAAGGGTTGCTTAGAGGACATATCAATATTTATAAAAAGTCATAGAACACCTTAAAAGAGTCAAAATTGAGGAAGTTATGCATTTGTGAAGTTGACCCTTTTTGCAAAATTGTCAAAAGTCAACTATGCCTAAAATTGCAATTTTTGCCAAATGGGCCCAATCTTTTGCACTTGTTCTAAGTTGGCAACATGGTCCACGAGCCCTAGCCCTTGCCACTTGTAATTATCTTGTTTTTATTATTTATTATTTATTTTTATTTGAATTAAATCATTTTAAATCAAAACAAACCATAGAAAATCTAAAACATTGAAATTCAAAGATCTTATGCTTGTTTCAGGTCCTACATCCATCTAGCATAAGATTGAATTCGTGCCAAGGCTTTGTGTGTAAAAAAGATTGAATTTGCCTAATTTTAGAAAGATATTCAAAGTGAATCAAATCCAAATCAAAAGCAGTGATGGAGGAAGATTGTGATCATATTGGCAACCCTAATTCATTCCTAAGTACATAAGGAGTATTTGCAGACCCAAAAGAGGGCTAGAGAGAGGCGCACAAGGTAAAAAAAAACTTGCAAAAAAAAATAAAAGTGGTGATTTGAATTCATAGTTCCAGGCTATTCCAGGGCTTCCTGATCATTCCAATCGTTTCCTGGGATCATAAGCAACCTATACCAACCAAGAATAAGCAATTTCAAACGCCAAAAACCACTGTAAGGCATTCACGACATTGAAACTTTCTTGAATTCGATTTGCGTAATTCTTGCACATTTATCACATTCTAATCATATATTCTTGTTCACCATCACATATGCAAGCTTTCTGTAACATTTAATTTCACTTTTATGGACTATATGAGATTTCACCATTGTTATGGTTTGTAGCTTCGATTTGGGATCTTTCCATACAGGTGAAATTGGGCCATGAAAGGGGCACCATTGTGCTCAGTAAGTCCAGATGAATCTATCCATGGCTTTAGTTTTTATTTACATGCGTATGTTTGATTTTGAGGATGTGCAGATTTGTAGTGACGGACAAACGTCCGTAGGTAAAAGTCTGGGACTTTTACCAACGGAGCAAGGAGGAAGAAGATGTCGTGGCAAACCATCATTTGCACGTTTGGATATGGGAATCTTGTTGTTTTCCATATTATTATTTATGTTTATTATGTGAACAATTGAAATGCGTAGCTCAATTGGTGGCCAGGTGGTGGGAAAGTGCTTCAGAACCTGGGTTCGAATCCCAGGTCCCCCAATTTCTTCACATTATTTTTCTTTCAGGGATTACATGCGCGTACAAGGCCAAGGTCTATCATGTGACCTCATCATCCAGCCTGCCAAGTGGCCAGATGGCCAGATCCAAAGGCCATTAAATGAAGGAGCACCAAAGTCCCCAGTCAAGGCAACGCATGGGATCCAAAAAGTCAAAGTGGATCAATTTCTGTTGGGCTCAAGACTTGCTATCCACACCCCCCCTTCAGATTGCTTCCCCGGCCTAATTTCTCTTTATCTTTTCTTTTTTATATATTTTATTTAATTTAGTTTATTTATTTTACTAACAAACTAATATTTTCTTTTATAAAAAAATATCACAAAAAATAATAAAATAATATTTTTCACCCAATTAGACTTAGGTTTATTTTTTATCAATAAATTAATTAATTTAATTAGATTTTAATTTTAGATAACTTTAATTATTTTGTAAATAAATTAAAAATAATTAGAACAATTAGGGTTTTGTTTATAATTTAATTCTATTTCTTTTTTCTTAAGATAACCAAAAACATAAAAAATAGGCCATTTATTATTTTCATTAATTAATTTAATCACTAATTATTTTTGTATTTAATTTTAAAACCTAATTCTTTTCTTAAAAATAATTAAAAACAACAAAAACAATGTTTTCTTTCAATTAGGTTAGAAAGGGTCAAAACCCTAATTCTCTCCCGATCTAAATTTCATCGTGTGCACTTTATTATTATTTTTATCCTATTAATGTAATTGCTCACATGTTGTAATAGTTTAATTAGGTCTTTTATTTTCATTTATCGATTTATTTTTAAGGGTTTGTTTTTGGCTATGTAAATACCCGAAGCCTTGTAATAGCTTAGCCTTAATTTCCACATTTTAAATTCCGCAAATATTAAAGTATTAGATGTATGATATTAGGGTTGCATGACAAGAATGTGTGATTAACTTTAAAATAGTTAGCAAGCCCTAAATGTGCAAAGATAAATAACTTGAAATTGAATCACTCGCACATGCGTACTCCTAGGGTATACTCCACTTCGGTTGCCTTCGGTAAACGGTCATTGAGTATAGGATATTTTAGTGGTTGCCCTTTTGTCTCAAAGATCAAAGTTGTCTCAGAAAGGTTGCCTCGGATATTGTTGCCTCGAATAATTGATCTGAGACATTAGGGTTATTACTAAGACGTCTTAACATTGCTTTAGTGATTGTATGTCCCCTTCGAATTGACCCTTAAAACTCTAACGACGATGCTACATACTCACTAATAGTGGGATAGCACTGTCTAAAGGAAACAAACATAGAACAATTCTTTTTTATTTCGAGTAGGTATAATCTTAAGTACTTGCTCAATCCAAATAAACTTTTTCACACTTACACTCCTCTTTCAAACAAAGCTTTTCAAAAACACTTCGTAACACTCTTGAAGACAGAAGCAAGAGTTAAATCGAAGTCAAAACAAAAACTTTTCAAATCACACAGACACAAAGAAGCAATTTTGAAAATGATGAGCAAGTACCTAAGAGCCCGTAGATAACTACGGATAGAAAGGGTGCTAATACCTTCCCTTTATATAATCTACCCCCCGTACTCAGAAAATCTCGAAAAAGGAATTTTTTTGTGCTTTTCTTTCCTTTCCTTGTTGGATAAAATAAAAGTCAGTGGCGACTCTTGCTTACCGCGACATTTTGCAAACACAAAAGCAAAACGCAAACCAGCATTCCTAAAAACAGTCCCGGTTCTGGCCACCGTATCACAGAACTGACGACTCTGTTGGGGATATAATAAGTGGGGTATTCCTTAGGATTAGTTCATCATATTGTTTTCTATTGTTTGATTTGATTGCTTTATCTTTGTGGGCTTTGTATCGGAGTTACTATAGATCCTAACCCGGATATGGGGAACACCTTTTAGGTAAGTAGCAATAGACTGTGAGGAAACTGTACGGCGTAGACCGATACGGTTGAAGCAATAGCTACGTTGATGTGGCACATTAGTTGGTACCGATATCCCTTGTGGAGAAACAAGGAGAATATGGGGCTGCTATATGGGTCATTAAGCATCAACTGACCTTAGAACCTATAATTGACCAACTTGGCCATAGGAAGTAGTGAGATAGCCGGTCTCGGTGTAGATCTGGGAACTGGTTGATACTCGATGCTACACTCATTGAGACCATACTCTCGCGATAATTCTGGCCACAAGAAAAGATTACGTGAGCTGAAACCATGACCGATGGAGGATGGTCAGTGATATTGAGAACCTCTAGAACCCGGTTACTATTATTAGGTCAGGTTGAACCAACTAAACTGCAAGAGGGTAGTACATAGACTCCATGCAAGCCTGAAACTTAAGGGCTATTGTGTGACTTGTGTGCCTTTACCATGTTTGCTATCTGTGATACCTATTGTGTGTTTTTATCATGACATCATGCATCATGACATAACATGCATACTTCATTATACTAATCATTTCAAATACCAAGGGGATTCATCTTTGTTCTGTTTTGCAGATCATGACTTCTATGCGCAGAAATACCATTCAGGTCAACTTTGTGCAAATCCCTGCTCAGCTCAGAGAGTTAGTCTCAAAGGTTCCTGATACTTCTTCATTTGTTAGAAGACATGGTCATCTCCTTATCTTGGTCACTTCAAAGTTGGATGAGCAAATGATGAGTGTGTTATTCCAGTTCTTTGATCCATTGCATCATTGTTTCACCTTCCCGTATTATCAGCTAGTCCTTACTTTGGAGGAGTTTCTGATTTGTTGGGTATATCCATTCTCGAGCAGACACCTTTCACATGTTTGGAGGAGATTCCTAGACCTGAGGACATCACTTTAGCTTTACACTTGACAAAGGATGATGTAGTGTCTAATTGGGAGACACAGAGTGGGGTTAAAGGTTTCTTGGCTAAGTTCCTAATAGATCAAGCTCAATAGTTCTGGGATAACTTGGACTTTCAAGCTTTCAAAGACATCTTGGCTCTCCTCATCTACGACTTGATTCTGTTCCCAAATCCAGATTCTTTCATAGATGTGAATGCGGTCAAGATCTTCATGTCTCGTAACCCAGTGCCTACTCTTCTAGGTGATATTTTACATGCTCTCTATACCCGTACTGTGTGGAGAAGGGGAACCCTCATGTGTTGCATACCACTGCTGGCGAGGTGGTTTATTTCACACCTCCCCAAATCTGTATTGAAGAATAAGGAAGGTGTAGTTTGGGCTTACAGAATCATGTCCCTTGCTCATACGGACATCCTTTGGAGTTCTAAGGATATGGAAAGGGTAGCTGTCATTGATCGATGTGGGGAATACCCTAATGTTCCGTTGCTTGGAATTAGAGGAGGTATAACCTATAATCCTTGTTTGGATTTACGACAATTTGGACGTGCTCGGAGAGACGGTCCCCACGAGCTTCTACTTACAGATATTGTCTTTGACTATAAAGGGGACGTGAATGAGCATCGCCGAAGGTTTATACGAGCCAGGGGCAGGGTGAATAGGTCTGACCCACATGATCTAGGACTGAAGACTTCTCTCCCGATGCAACCTTATCTCCAGTGGGTTCGAGCCCGTGCTTAAAAGTTGGGGATGCCATATGAAGCTGTTTTTCCGGTGATTATAGAGCATACTAATGAAGAAGGGGTTCCTTATACAGTCCTCCATCCATATATGCCTACTAATCTTGGGGAATTGAAGAGATCTTGGATCCAGTTAAAGGAAGAAAGGGATACCTATAGGGAGAAGTATCATGAGCCGAAACGAAAGATCTTGAGGCTTACAAGGCAACTTGAAAATAAAAGGACAATCAACGATTATGTCAACACGAAAGGAAAACGACCATGGGATTTCTGATATCTTTTATTGTTTCTAGTTTAGATTTGCTTTTCAGTTTGTTTCTTTTGTAACGCCTCTAAGGCATTGTTACAAGTTTGGATCTAATAAAGTTTGTTTATTTCTTTGTTTTACAAATTTGAATCTCCCAAAGTCTTTGAAATCATTTCATATGCATTTCATCATCAAGCACCTCATTACAGGTACCATTACATGTTTCTCATCTTCTTCGCTGTTTATTTCAGCACAAAATGTCTTATGAAACACCTACTGAGCAAGCTATCAAGGCTCTTCAGGCTCAGAATGCTCAGTTCCAGGATATGTTCTTGAACTTGGCCAAAGGGCAGCAATATTTGAAGACTCTCATCTTGAAGGACAAGAAGAAGAAGAAGAGGGTGGTTCTGCTGAATATGGGTTACAGATTCGGGAACAATTTGCGACATGAAGCTGATTTGTCTCATTCATCTGGAGGAGGAGAGAATCAAGAGGAAAGAAAGGGGCCTAGTCAAGTGCTCTCTGATAATGACACTGATTTTGATGAAGAACAGTATCCTCCGGCTGAGGATAGGTATAAGCAACTTGAAGACCGGATGAGTGCAATGGAGATCCAGAAGATACCTGGTTTGGACTTTGGATAACTGGGACTAGCATCTGGGGTGGTGATCCCACATAAGTTTAAAGCTCATGTCTTTTCTAAGCATGATGGGGTATCCTGCCCGAAGCTACACCTCCGCTCATACGTCAGAAAGATTCAACCATACACTACTGATAGAAACCTGTGGGTTCACTTATTTCAAGATAGTCTGTCAGGGACTCAACTTGAATGGTTTTATCAACTGGAAGGAGCTAATGTCCGCAACTGGGAGGACCTTGCTACTGCTTTTTACAAGCAATACCAGTATAATGTCGACCTTGCTCCCACGCATACTCAACTTCAGGGTATGTATATGGGTGCGAGCGAAGGTTTTAAGGACTACGCTCAGAAGTGGAGAGATCTGGCTAGAAGAGTACAACCATCTCTGTCTGATAGGGAGTTGGTGGATACGTTTCTTGGGACTTTGTCAGGTCCGTATTTCAATCATTTGATCGGTAGTTCATCGTCTGGGTTCACTGAATTGATTATGACTGGAGAGAGAGTAGAAGCTGGTATCAGACGTGGCAAAATTCAGAAAAGTGCTTCATCAAGTATAGAAAAGAAGCCTTTCAAGAAATAATATAGTGCAGTTTACAGCTCAAGGAGCCAAAATCGACCCGAACGCTGCCAAGCAGTTGATGAGGTAGTAATATCAAGACCCACTGTTGCCCCAAAATGCAACAATCAGAAAAGAGTAGAGAGACCGCAAAGACAGTATACTCGGCTCAGTATAACCTTATCTCAAATATTACCGCAATTATTGAAGACTAACCTGGTAACTCTGAGGGAAGATCCGAAGAATCCCAGCACCACATCACCACTATATAATCTGAACGCCCGTTGTGCTTATCACTCTGATAGCCCGGGGCATGATACAAATAACTACTGGGCCTTGAGGAATAAGGTGCAAGATTTGATTAAAGCTAAAGAAATTGAGTTTGACGCACCAGAAAAGCCTAATGTCATGACTGCTCCTATGCCCAAGCATGGACTAAATTCTGTGAATGATGATTCTTTTGTGACCTCTGTGGAAGACATTGCTACCCCGTTGATGACTGTAAAGAAGAATCTATTGTTGGCCGATTTATTTATGGGTTGTGGTGAAGGTTGCCATTTATTGAAATCAGGTGTTCAACGCCTGATGGATAACAAAGAGATCTTGTTTGAGAAAACTTTGATTCCATTGATTCCTGTTGAAGATGTTTCCATAATAACCATTTCCACCAATCCTTCCAAGGCTTCCTTGAGAATTCCTGTTAGGATTACATCTGTTCCGAGAGTTGCTCCATTGATCATTACTATTCCTGGTCCTATCCCTTACACTTCGGATAAGGCTGTCCCGTGGCACTATGGGGCCGATGTGTATTATCATGGGATCAAACAATACTTAAAGGTTGAAGAGGCTGATACTGATGTCAGCAATATTGTCGGGTCTAGCAAGGTCACCCAAAGCGGAAGACTTTTCTCTCCTGAGAATTCCCCTCCAACTGTTCAAAAGCCTATTGCCATTCCATCCTCCAGTACATCTGCTACTGTCCCAGTTCATGTTCCAATTATCACCCCTGTCGCTGAGTCATCTGACACTCGAGGCAAAGAAGTAATAGGTGCGCCTTCCCAGACGGAGGCACCTAAGAAGATTATTGTTGAAACCTCTAGGCAGGAGATAGAGGAAATTTTGAAGATTATCAAGAAAAGCGACTACAACATAGTCGAACAGCTGGGGAAACCCCGTCGAAGATCTCCATGTTATCCTTATTATTGTGGTAGGAAGCCCATGCAAAGGCTTTAATTTCTTTCCTTAAAACTGCGCATGTGTCGCAGGAAACATCTGCTGATCAATTCAAAGACTGTGTGGCTAGTTTGACCGCTGACAACGGGTTGGGTTTTTCTGACGCAGATCTGACTGCCAAAGGAAGGAATCACAATGATGCTATGCATGTATCGATCGATTGCAGGGACACTACTCTGGCCCATGTACTGGTGGATACTGGGTCCTCATTAAATGTTTTACCCAAGAAAGCATTAGATCGGCTGGATTGTGAAGGGTTGGTTCTGAAGCCAAGTAATATTATGGTTAGGGCCTTTGACGGGTCCAAAAGGATGGTACATGGAGAGGTGGATGTCCCTGTTAAGGTTGGTTCCCAGACTTTTGCGTCTATGTTTTATGTGATGGACATCCGACCATCTTATTCTTGCTTGCTAGGTCGCCCATGGATTCATAAGGCTAGGGCAGTGACTTCTACGCTCCATCAGATGTTAAAATATCCAGTGAAGGGGAAGATTGTTACAGTACAAGGAGAAGAGGAGTATATGGTGAGCCACCTTAACTCTTTTCGGTATGTGGAGATGGATGGGGAGTTCATTGAAACCCCGTGCCAGAACTTTGAAGAAGTCCCCCAAACTCTGGCGTCGACTGAAACTGTTGCTGAAGAATCTCCGATGAAGATGGCTTCCTTCAAGGATGCCAGGGATGTCATTGAAAAAGGTGGGTGTGCAAATTGGGGCCAACTCCCTAACTTTGCACACAAGACTGACAAGTTTGGTTTGGGTTTTACTGCAGAAGCTCAAAGGGTTGTTCGACGTGCGCAGATTGGAAGACCTCCCCTGCGTTTCAGTAATCCGGGAGTGAATGCAATTGAAGATAATGATGAAGAGTCAGATTTCGACAAATGGATTTACCTGACTATTGATGGTGGCTTGAACAATTGGACAGCAAAGGACTTCGTGCCCATTTCTTTTATTACACAGTAATAGACTTTTGTTTTTGAGATTTGTAATAGACAGTTTGAAACTTTACGGCCCGGTGCCTTGCCCGAGACACCGTGGCTTTGTTTGTGAGGGCTTAATGTTTGTCATTTCCATATGTCATCAATAAAGAATTGGACGTTCTTCTTGCATTACAAATGTCACGCTCCTTGTTTTTCTTTTCTATTTTACACTTTATTAAAACAGCTATTGTCTTACACACACTCACATATCATAATACAGGTCCACATCCACTCTGGATCCCACTGATAACGACTCTGCTACTGCCAGTTATGACTTCGAAAATCCGATCAACCAAGCCGAAGACGAAGGTGAGGATGATTGTGCGGTTCCTGAGGAACTTGCTAGACTGTTACTTCAGGAAGAGAGGGCCATACAGCCGCATGAAGAGCCAGCGGAATCAGTAAATTTGGGTACAGAGGAAGACAAGAAAGAGGTCAAAATTAGTGAAAATCTGGAGTCTAGCGTCAAGCAACGGTTGGTACAAATGCTACGTGACTATGTTGAGATATTTTCTTGGTCTTATGAAGATATGCCTGGCTTGGATACTGATATTGTGGTTCAACGCTTGCCAACCAAAGACGACTGTTCTCCAGTGAAGTAGAAAGTTCGTCGTATGCGTCCAGAGATGTCTGAGAAAATCAAATCCGAGGTCATGAAACAGTTTGATGCCGGTTTTCTAGCAGTTACTTCTTACCCGCAGTGGGTTACTAACGTGGTTCCAGTGCCGAAGAAAGATGGTAAGGTTCGAATGTGTGTTAACTATAGGGATCTGAACAGGGCAAGCCCCAAGGATGATTTCCCTCTGCCTCACATTGATGTTTTGGTCGACAACACCGCACAACATAAGGTCTTCTCCTTTATGGATGGTTTCTCCGGTTACAATCAGATTAAGATGGCTCCCGAGGATATGGAAAAGACAACCTTTGTTACACAGTGGGGTACCTTTTGCTACAAAGTCATGCCGTTCGGATTGAAGAATGCTGGGGCAACGTATCAGCGCGCCATGGTCGCTTTGTTTCACGACATGATTCATCATGAGATTGAGGTATACGTTGACGACATGATTGCAAGGTCCCAGACTGAAGAGGAACATCTTGACCATCTCCAGAAACTATTTGACAGGTTGAAGTTGTACAAGCTGAGGTTAAACCCGAACAACTGCACCTTCAGGGTAAGGTCTTGTAAGCTGCTGGGTTTCGTCGTTAGTGATAAAGGTATTCAAGTGGACCTTGCAAAGGTGAAGGATATACAGGAAATGCTAGCTCCTCGAACAAAAAAAGAAGTCAGAGGCTTTTTGGGACGTCTGAACTACATTTCCCAATTCATTTCACACCTGACTGCTACTTGTGAACCAATCTTCAAGCTGCTGAAGAAAGATCAAGTGGTAAGATGGAATGATGAGTGTCAGGCCGCTTTCGAAAGGATCAAGGAATACCTACAAGATCCACCTATTCTGATGCCTCCATTTGAAGGAAGACCGTTGATCCTATACTTGACAGTACTCGACAATTTGATGGGGTGTGTGCTGGGGCAACATGACGAGTCTGGCCGAAAAGAGCATGCTATTTACTACCTTAGCAAAAAGTTTACCGACTGCGAGACCCGATACTCGTTGCTTGAGAAAACTTGTTGCACTTTGGCATGGGATGCTCGCCGGCTGAGACAGTATATGCTGACTCACACTACCCTATTGATATCAAAGATGGACCCAATCAAGTATATCTTCGAAAAGCTTGCCTTGTCCGGAAGAATAGCAAGATGGCAGATGATCTTGACTGAGTATGACATCCAATACACAACCCAAAAAGCAATCAAGGGGAGTGTGTTGGCAGATTATTTGGCACATCAGGCAGTGGATGATTACTAGTCTATGAATTTCGAGTTTCCGGATGAGAGCATCATGTTGGTGACTGACTGTGAAATACCTAGACCGGATGAAGGACCCGAGGAGGGATCCCGATGGTCTATGTACTTTGATGGAGCTTCAAACACTTTGGGTAATGGCATTGGCGTTGTGATCATATCTCCTGAAGGCTATCATACTCCGTTCACCGCCCGATTATGTTTTAACTGCACCAACAACATGGCGGAGTATGAAGCGTGTATCATGGGCCTTCAAGCAGCTATTGACCTGAGGATTAAGTTCTTAAGTGTATTTGAAGATTCCACTCTCGTAATCAGTTAGATCAAAGGCGAGTGGGATACGAAACACCCAAATCCTATTCCTTACAAGGAGTATGTACTGACGTTGCTCCCACACTTCGAGGAGATAAACTTTTAACATTTCCCCAGAGAGGAGAATCAGTTGGCGGACGCGCTAGCTATTATGTCTTCTATGTTCAAGGTCAGGTGAGACAATGAGGCTCCCCAGATTATCATCGAGAAGTTGGACGAACCTGCACATTGCTGTGACATTGAGACTGAAGAGGTAGCAGATAAACCATGGTTTCATGAGGTGAAAAGGTATCTTGAGGCTCAGGAATACCTCGAGGGTGCATTTGTTAATGATAAGAAGTTCTTGAGGAGATTCGCGGCAAAGTTCTTCATCAGTAATGGTATCTGTTGTACCCCAAAATTTTCCCTCTTTTCATACACGCATATTATTGGTTTTATGGTTATGGAATAAAGGTATATTTATCAAGCTTCTTTAGGTTACAAGTTACATTTATTTCGTCAATGGATATTCTCAGAGTATTTTCCGTGTTGAAGATCGGTTCGCCGTTTTGTAACGATTTGGGGTTCAAAGATTCACAAGTCCAACTCGGTGCTTCATATTCAGGTGTTCTTTCGCCAAGATATCTCTGATAATGTATTCTCAAATTCAGGTTCGTCTCAAGAGTCAATTATTTAAAGAAGGTATCCGAATGTGTGAGTTTTCTCGAAGAAATATGGTGAAAAAGTGTGCTGAAAGTGCAGTTTTTACGCGCTAAAAAAATTCATAACTTGAAGATCGTGGCTTGTTTTGAATCCGTTCCGGAGGCCAAAATTCTGTCTTGACATTATCTACGTTTTCATCTCTCACGGATGGAAGCCAATTTCGATCAGAAGGTCTTCAAAAATGTGGATTTATCAAGTATTTTCGTACAGAAAATTTGTGACAGAAGTTTATTTGGGTCATGTTCAGAAAATCATAACTTGGTCGATTTTCATCGTATCGAGCTGGTTCCGGCGCCAAAATTTCACAAATTGAGTTGGCTAAGTTTTCCCAGAAGGTATTGAGTTCGAATGGTATCCAAAAGGTCTTATTTTTTTGCTCAGAGTACGCGTGATGCACCGAAAATCCTAAATGCTGAATATAATTTTATATGGGTCTAAACTTCGAAAATTCATAACTCGGTCAATTTTTATCGGATTGGGCTCATATTTTTACATAAGGTCACTGACTCGGATATCTACAACTTTGCTTCAAAAGTCGAGACCGAATTATGCTCTGATCAATACCAATATTTTATTGAAGAACGTGTCAGAGTCGACACTGGAGCCCAAAATAAGTTTGTCTGAGCTGAAACTTCAAAAATTCATACCTAATTCACCGTCTATGCGATTGAGCCGATTTTCGGACAGGAGTTAGTTCTCGATGTCGGCTACATTTTGTTTTCACATTTCAACTTCAAAAATTGCACTTATGCCCCTGCGATTTAGCCTGCAACGTGACGAACTCAAGTGAACATTGGAGGCCCAATTGCACATTCAAAACCCATTTTCTTTGCTCTAATTTCCATTATATAATCTCATTCTTTTCATACAAACAGGGGAAAAAAACCTTGCCACAACGCTGTCAGAATATCAAATTCTTTCAAGAACCCTAAAACCTTGAAATCTTTATTACAAATCCCTCTCCCACTACAAACAAGTCATCCCGGTTACAAACCAACATCTCACTACAAATAAGTCATCCCAGTTACAAACCAACATCTCACTAATTCTCCAGTAAGGGTAAGGTTGGTTTGATCTCCATGATCAAAAGGGCATAAAAACATTCATATCACTACTTCTCCAGTAGGGTAAGGCTGATTTGATCTCCATGATCAAAAGGGATCTCATGCAGGTTCATTAAGGAACGTTGAGGCCAAAACACAAATGGTCAAAAGGCAAAACACAAATGGCCAAAACAGAACAACTTACACATGACACCAATACATGGCGAGGCAGACATCCTGAGAAGGTTAAGGAACATTGAGGCCAGAACACAAATGGCCAAAAGTCAAAACACAAATGACAAAAACAAAACAGCTTACACATGACACCAACAGCCGTTGCACCCTAAAATCAGTCCATTTCTCACCATTTATTTCTTTTTTCTATTTTTATTTTTACTAACAGTTAATTAATTTTCTTTTTTATCAAAAATCACAAAAATATTTTTATGTCCAAATAAACTTAGAATTTTATTTTTTATCAATAAATATTAATTAATTTAATTAGGTTAATTTTAGATAACTTTCATTTATTTTGTAAATAATTTAAAATTAATTAGAATAAATACGTTTTATTACTAACTTAATTATTTTATTTCTTTCCTAAAATAACAAAAACCAAAAAATATGTCATTTAATTATTTTCATTAATTAATTTAATAACCAATCAATTTTGCATTTAATTTAAAAATCTAATTTCTTTTCTTAAAAAAATAATAAAAATAACGAACAAATCTTTCTTTAATAATCAAAGGGTCAAAACCCTAAAAAATTCGCCCGATTTAATTTCTCGCACGCGATCCATTTTTATTCAATATTGTATCTGTTTCCCGGACTGTAATAGTTTAATAGGACTTTAATTATTTTATCGCTTTATTTATTTTCCGCATTTTAATTTCAAGGGTTGCTTTTGGCGATGTAAATACCCGACGCCTTGTAATAGTTAGTTTTAATTTTCGCAATTTAATTTCCGCAACTTATAAATTGTTAGATGTTTGATAATAGGGAATGCATGACAAGATCAAATGTTAAACCTAAAATCAACGTAGATAACCATTGACATGTACAAAGACAAAATTAACTGAAAATGACACACTCGCACATGCACAATCTTAAGGTACACCTCACTTGGTTGCCTTCGAACGTGGTCATTGAGTATAGAAATTTTTAGAGGTCACCCTCTTGTCCAAATATCATAGTTGCCTCGAAACGGTTGCCTCGGAAAAATGATCTAAAGACATTAGGGTTACCGCTAAGGCGTCCTAACATTGCTTTAGTGACCACACGTCCCTTAATCGAATTGACCCTTAAAACTCCAACGACGATGTTACCTACTCATCAATAGTGGGATAGCACTGTCTAAAGGACATTAGCATATATTGATTCTTTTTTCGAGTAGGTAGATGGTTCTTAAGTACTTGATCTCTCAAAACAAAACAAAACTTTTCGCACTTACACTTTTCAAACAAAAAAAACTTCTTCAAACCCACAAACACAAAGAAAAAGAAAATTTTTTAAAACACTTTGAGAAAGTACCTAAGAGCCCGTGGATAACCGCGGATAGAAAGGGTGCTAACACCTTCCCTTTCTATAATCTACCCCCAAGACCCGGGAAACATCTCGAAAAAGGAATTTTTTTGTGCTTTTTTCCTTTCCTTGTTGGATAAAATAAAAAACGGTGGTGACTCTTGCTCACCGTGACATTTTGCGAAAACAAATGTAAAACGCGAACCAACATTCCAAAAACAGTCAGTTCTCTCCCACCGTATCACAGAACTGGCGACTCTGCTAGGGAGATTATAAGTGGGGTGTACCTTAGGAATAGTTCATAATGTTTTCAATTGCTTGACTTGTATGCTTTATCTTTGTGGGTTGAATCGGAGTTACTATAGATTCTAACCCGGATCTGGGGGATACGCTTTAGGTAAGTTGCAATAAACTGTGAGGGAATTGTACGGTGTAGACCGATATGGTTAAAGCAGTAGCTACGTTGGTGTGGCACTTTAGTATGTATCGATATCCCTTGTGGCGTAACAAGGAGAATATGGGTCCGCTAAGGGGTCATTAAGCACCAACTGACCTTAGAACCTTTAAATTGACCAACTTGGCCATAGAACAATAGCAGTATGCTACACTCATTGAGACTAAACTCTCGCGATGATTTCGGCCGCAAGAAAAGGTTGCTAACTTGGAATTATGACCGATCGAGGGTAGTCAGTGATATTGAGATCCTCTAGAACCCGGTTACTATTACTAGGACAGGTTGAACCAACTAAACTGAAAGAGGGTAATACCTAAACTCCATGCCAGCCTGAAATTTAAGGGCTATTGTGTGACTTGTGTGCCTTTAAAACTTGAACTACTTTCACATTCTTGTTATCTGACAACATGAGTTCCTTGCAGGTTTTATTTACAATCCTTATCCAATAATTTGGATTTATTGCAGGGTTTACTTACAGCACCTCACACTTTTGCTTAAACATATAACATACACATCATAACATCATGCCTTAACATTTCCTTAACCATTTCAAGGATCTCAAAGGTTTGTGATGCAGGTTATGATGAACCAAATGTCTAGCAAGGGGCAAGGGGATTTATTTTCCTATAGCCAATACCGTCTAGAGATCAAAACATGATAACTTGAGTCAGGGGCTATGACCCACTCGATATGGTGAGCTTGACTCTTGAAGAAGGACTCTTAACGACATGAAGTTTCTTCTAACAAATTTTAACATTTTCTTGTTTATCCTGCGAGATCCTTGAAAACATTGCATACATATATCATATATATCATTGCATAACAGGTCTCCCAGTACAGGTCTCTCATGTTCTTGCTGTTTATTTCAGCAATGGCTTTCCAACAAGACAAACAAGATCTTCAAACTCGAGAAGCTCAGTTCAGGGACGTATTCCTAAACCTGTCCAAGGGGCAGGAAGAGTTGAAAACTCTCCTCGTTGGGAACTTGGTCAAGAAAAGTCCTGAAGACAATAAGGACGAACGGCTGGAACAACTGCAAGCTGAGTTCAGTGCCATGAAAACCCAGATGCTGGGGCAGATGTCTCTTATCCAAGGCTTAGCTCGGGAACAAGAAGAGATGAGAACCATTATCAACCAGCTTCATCAAGACAGATACAACAACAAGAAGCAAACAGTCAAGGCCAGGGACCAAGTCATTGATCAGCCTCCAAGAAGACAAGGGTTTGGTTTGGTAAAGAATGGACCTCTCCAAGTTGCTGCTACCTCACGGGTCCAACAACAACCTTAACATAAACAACGGGTTCATCAGAGTAAGCCAAATATGCCCAAGATGCAATTTACCAAGCTTAACATGTTGCTGTCTCAGGCTTTACAACACCTGTTGAGATTGAATCTGGTGACGTTAAGGGACCCTCCTAAGAATCCCAACATAGCCTCCCCAAGGTACAATCCTGATGCAAGGTGTGCATATCACTCCAACAGCCCGGGGCATGGTAATAACATCTGTTGGGTGTTGGCCAACAAAATTCAAGACCTGATTGATGAAGGAGCATTGGAACTTACACAAGACGGTCAGATTGAATTCGTTTGCCATCCCCCCAAGGTTCTCCATTTGAAGTGACAAGTATTGAGACGAGAAGACTTTTTGTTCAGTAGAATTTTCAAGTTGTAATTTTCTTTTGATTGTTCGAACATTTATTCATGTCAAACTTTATTACTTTATCAATGCATTGCATATGTCTATTTTGAATCAATCCATTCATATTCACTATATTCAAATTTCTTTCATTTATTGTGATGATCAACTCTCGATTAAAAAATTCTAAGCCTTTAGAGGGAGGATGACGAAAATGATATCAAAATCTCTACAGTATGCTTTTGAACAGACCCCACTGACGAGTTATAGGCATTGTTTCAAATCCTAAACAGTGGAGTTATAAGGAAGATAATCCCTAGTCAACCCCTTTGAGCCAATGAAGTTGGAGTTTTTATTTTCACAAATTAAAACCCTTAATTATAACCTGGGGCAGGGTAGTTTTCTCAGTTGATCCAGGTGCACAATGAATGGCATCAAATAAGTCCTTCCGAAACAAAAGACGGTGTTGGTTCCGTATAATCGTAAGGACGTGCAGTCATTATCTCTCAAAATAAAAGCTCATTAAGTCAAAACCTATGAAGGAGACTTACAAAATTGGGGCATCCCGCTGACTGTAATCACAAAAAGAAACAGTTCGTGCAAAAAACATGGATAATAAAAACCAAAAAGAAAGAGATCCTACAAACTCTCAACAAAAATGACTGCCTGTTCAAAATAAACTGTCAGTATCCGAACCATCGCTAGAATATAAGAGCAAAGACTTAAACGGGATCTAATGCATGATTAGCTGAGTTTAGGATCGAAGAACATCACGAAGAACGGGTGGGTACAAATACATTTTGAGCATTTATCCTTTGTTTCTTGAACCGTGAATCGGGCCACGTTATAACCCTTAAAAGTCCTAGCTGAAGCATGGGTTAGTTCGAAAGCATACTGTTATAAAAGGTATCCTGACTCCTGTAGGGCTTGCTGTAAATCCTGAGTTGACGTCACATTTTACAAAATTTTCCTATCTTACTGAAAAAATGCATTTTCAAAAAAAACAAAAAAAACTTCAAGACAGACATAAGTTTTGCATTCTTAAAATAACATTGTTTGCATATGACTATTTGTTCAAACAGCAGAGAAATTCGCACGACGAATATCTAGTGAACAAAAACATTTTCAATAAAGAGGGTCACCTCAAGTGGAAAAAACACTTCCAACCAAGGGGCACAGCATGAGCATTGTCCATCATCTGGGGCAGTTAAGTCAAGATTCAAGGAATCTCTCAAAATGCCAAATAGCCAGGGGCAAATCTCCATCTGAATCAATTGGGGCATTGGATATAAATTCCAGCAACAATCTTGCATGATCAAACGAAGATCTTCTGGTAGTATGGCAACACAACACTACCGACAGTGACACCTCCCTACATCCTGAGAGCGTGGACATAGTCAGAAAATACCGCGCATGAATAAAGACTCGCTAGGTTGACTGGCCTAGGCAAAAATAAGGGCTTCCCAGCGACCCAAAAGGGTTCAGGCAAAAATTAGGGATGAGAATAAAAAAATTGTACACCCGGCAAGTCGAAAACCTGAAAAGGCGGCTTGGGCAAAAAAAGGGTATTCCGGTGGACTGAAAACCCGAAAGGGTGGTCCAGGCAAAAATTAGGGATCAAAGCGTATGACTATGTCTCGTCATCTCATCACTGGCCTACCAGAAGAAGACTTGTCACTTTAATCGAAAGTTACCAAGCACCTCATAGGTGGGGATAATACTCGATCCATAGGGCCTCCGCAGGAACTTTCTCCCACAGAAACAGGGGCAATAAAAATTGTCCATAGCTTTACAGTTTCTCTATTCACCAGGTACAAAGGTAAATTCAGCTGAAGAACATGGCTAAGATACTTTTACTCCCCGCAGAGTAAGGCATTAATGATAGCTCTCTCCAACTGAGACTTGCAACTGTGAATGAATGAATCGGTAATATTCTCCCCCAAGCAGAGTTTATCTACCATCAACACTGAAAAGATTTAATATCGCCAGTAGTCTTAATATTCCCCAATGGAATAAAAGAATGCTCCCCGGCAGAATACAAGATATCCCCAGTGGAGTTAAAATTTTCCTAGCGCAGTTTGAAAAAGCTTCCCCGGCGGAGTTGGGAGAATCATCCCCAATAGACTCTGGAAGTTTATCCCCAACGGAGTACAAAAATAAATCTCCCCAGTAGACTCTAGAAGTTTATCCCCAGCGAAGTTCTTTCCTTTTACAAACAGGAATTCAATCCTCAACAGATTCAATATCACCTGCAACGGTAATCCATCCCCAGTGAAGTTTATCAGTGGAATCCTCAACAGAGTATCTCTTCCCCATAGAGTAATCTCCTCATTAGTTTATTCCCCCCAACGGAGTCATCCTCTCCTGCAGGTCTATTACCTTCGTTCATCATCCCTAGCGGAAACGAAGAATTCAACTCTATTCTCCAGTAACTATCTGGGATTTATTTTCCCCAGCTAGAAACATTACATTTCCATACATCATGATACATGCATATACGCATCATACCACACAATCTCATTTATTTTGAGAACCTCATTGCTTGATCCATATCATGCATTGCATATAACTGACCTTTACCTTTCAGGAAAGATGCAGTTAAATTCTCAAATATGTCAAAGACCTCCTCTGGTTCAGTTAGATCGCCGCGAAGATCTCCCTGATTCGTATTCCAGTTGAAGATATTCCAAGACCTTGTCTGGTCCAGTTAAATCGATTCCTAAAGATTTTTCTGATGCCAATGCAGTCAAAGTTAATCCAAGATCTTGCCTAGTCCAGTTAAATCGATTCCTAAAGATTTTTCTGATGCCGATCCAGTCAAAGTTATTCCAAGACCTTGTCTGGTCCAGTTAAATTGATTCCTAAAGATTTTTCTGATGCCGATCCAGTCAAAGTTAATCCAAGACCTTGTCTGGTCCAGTTAAATCGATTCCTAAAGATTTTTCTGATGTCGATCCAGTCAAAGTTAATCAAAGACCTTGTCTGGTCCAGTTAAATCGATTCCTAAATATTTTTCTGATGCCGATCCAGTCAAAATTATTCCAAGACCTTGTCTGGTCCAGTTAAATCGTTTCCTAAAGATTTTTCTGATGCCGATCCAGTCAAAGTTATTCCAAGACCTTGTCTGCTCCAGTTAAATTGATTCCTAAAGATTTTTCTGATGCCGATCCAGTCAAAGTTATTCCACGACCTTGTCTGGTCCAGTTAAATAGATTCCTAAAGATTTTTCTGATGCCGATCCAGTCAAAGTTATTCCAAGACCTTGTCTGGTCCAGTTAAATCGATTCCTAAAGATTTTTCTGATGCTGATCCATTCAAAGTTAATCCAAGACCTCCTCTAGTTCAGTTAGATGGCCGTGAAGATCTCCCTGATTCGTATTCTAGTTGAAGTTATTCCAAGGCCTTGTCTGGTCCAGTTAAATCGATTCCTAAAGATTTTTCTGATGCCGATCCAGTCAAAGCTAATCCAAGACCTTGTCTGGTCCAGTTAAATCGATTCCTAAAGATTTTTTTGATGCCGATCCAGTCAAAGTTAATCCAAGACCTTCTCTGGTTCAGTCAGATCGATCCTAAGATCTCCCTGATTCGTATTCCAGTTGAAGATATTCTAAGACTTTTGTCTGGTCCAGTTAAATTGATTCCTAAAGAATTTTCTGATGCCGATCCAGTCAAAGTTAATCCAAGACCTTGTCTGGTCCAGTTAAATCGATTCCTAAATATTTTTCTGATGCCGATCCATTCAAAGTTAATCCAAGACCTCCTCTAGTTCAGTTAGATTGTCGCGAAGATCTCCCTGATTCATATTCCAGTTGAAGTTATTCCAAGACTTTTTGTCTGGTCCAGTTAAATCGATTCCTAAAGATTTTTCTGAGGCCGATCTAGTCAAAGTTAAACCAAGACCTTGCCTGGTCCAGTTAAATCGATTCCTAAAGATTTTTATGATGCCGATCCAGTCAAAGCTAATCCAAGACCTTGTTTGGTTCAGTTAAATCGATTCTAAGATTTTTCTGATTCTTATCCAGTCAAAGTTAATCCAAGACCTTCTCTGGTTCAGTCAGATCGACGCTAAGATCCCCCTGATTCTTATTCCAGTTGAAGATATTCTAAGACTTTCGTCTGGTTCTGTTAAATCGATTCTAAGATTTTTATGATTCTTATCCAGTTAAAGTTAATCCAAGACCTTCTTTGGTTCAGTCAGATCGACGCTAAGATCTCCCTGATTCGTATTCCAGTCGAAGTTCAAACCTCCTATCAACAGTCTCCAAATGGCATCTGTAAGCCCATTCCTGACATCACCAGGCTGATACCACTTCATGCGAGTGCAAATTTCTGGGCACTCTAGTGTTCAATCATCTTTCACCTTCGGATCACGAAAGGCACAAAAGCCAAATCTACATCCTCAGGTTTAAGAAGATAGAACAGGGGCAGCTCTTGTACCCCAAAATTTGCCCTCTTTTCATACACGCATATTATTGGTTTTATGGTTATGGAATGAAATTCTGGCTGCAGATACTCAATGTCACGTTCAATGTTATGACACCGTATCTGACTTACTATATGACAGTAAATACAAAAACAATAAAGAACACAGTCAATTGTTTACCCAGTTCAGTGTGCAACAACACCTACTCTGGGGGCTACCAAGCCAGGGAGGAAATCCACTATAAGAGATGTTAATTCAGGAATAAACCAACCAGTTTATCTCCTTCACTTAAGACGTACCCAATGCAATTTCAATCTAAGTACAACTTAAACCTGAGTTCCTACTCACTCCCCCTCAATCACAGCAGTGATACATAAAACAATTTGACTAATGAATTGATGAAGACACTCTTCAAAAACATACACTTGATTAAGCTTCACAGCTTTTTAATCAAGTAACACAACCACTCTTGCTTCACAGCTTTGAGTGATACACAACTTAACTTGACTCTGCTTCACAGCTTTAGTCAAGAAACATTCAAACACTCTTGCTTCAAAGCTTTGAGTGCTACACAACCCTTACAATTAAAAACCTATTCCAAGTCACTTATCACAATGATAATTTCTTGTAGTACAATAATTAAACCTATACAGTTTACAAATGATCTTCTGACCAAAAAGGGATTCCTTGCAAAACAGCAGCTCTGTTGAATATATAGCAGCTGCAACTTCAGTTAGGGTTTCCACAAAAACCTAGGGTTAATTCCGTTTGACCTTAAGACTAGGTCACAGGACTTTATTAACCAGGTTAGGGTTGAGCTAGGTTAACCCTCAGAAAACGCAGGATTCAGTTCTGGAAAGACTGAGTTATTTTCCTGAAAAAACTCAGAATTAACCAACCTGCAAACCTGTTAGTTCAGGACAGAATGTCTTAACATCTGTTATGACATCTGAGGAACCTGTCTACTGATTTAGGAAAATGTGATCACTTTGCAAAATGCTCAGATACACACTTATAAACATCAGTACCTGAATGACAATATTTTTCTGCAAAGGTACCTAATGAATCAGTACAAACTAAACTAGAATGTTATGACATCAGTCATGACATTCACACATACACTTGGGTTTTACCAAAAATGCAAGCCAATACCTAAACAACTACAAACTCCCCCTTTGGCAGATTTTTGGCTAAAGACCCTAAGCAATCAGAGATAGATAGCAGCAGAAAGAAATGACTGCAGAAAAATAGGATGTCTAATTGAGCAAGTACTAATTAAGTAAGTACCAAAATATTCTCCCCCTCTTTAGCCACAAATGGGCCAAAGATACATGTTCATAAAGATTATACAGTTATCCAAACCAAATAATAAGAGCAGCAGCAGAAAAAAAACTGAACACACTTCCAAACTCCACCAGATATCAGCACCAACCAGCAACACCACCAAACAGCAACCAACCTTTAAGCACTGTCATCAGACTCAGAGGAGCTAGTTTCTTCAATGTTGAGATGGCCTTCAGCTTCTACACCTTCTTCCCTTCTGTTTCCTTCATCTTCCTCCTTTTCTAACCTGGCAATTAGGATTTCTAGGGTCTTTTTCCTAGCATCCAGCTCTTTG
Organism: Vicia faba; assembly: GCA_948472305.1. NCBI lineage: Eukaryota > Viridiplantae > Streptophyta > Magnoliopsida > Fabales > Fabaceae > Vicia > Vicia faba. The sequence goes on along the minus strand of OX451736.1, from coordinate 858,735,936 downwards.
CAAGTCTCTTTTAAAATAGCTATGACATCAGATGTCTTGGACTGGGTCTTCACAGACGATGTCTCAGCTGATGTTATGACAATATCTGGAGCATGAGATCCCTGAAACAGTTTGTAGTGCAAGCCAAGGGCAGGAGCTCTTTTGCAGGCTGTATCTCTTGCCACAAGGATATCAGGGTATTGTGCAAGGATAATTCCACAAAGGAGGGAGGGAAAGGCGATTGGTCCTTTGACAGCATAACTACCAGCATGCTTTAAAGTTTGTTCAAAGATGTACCTGCCATAGTCAAAAGCAGTCTTGGTTCCCACAGCATAAATAAATCTCCCCAATCCTGTGGAGATAGTTGATTTATGATTTGTAGGCACCCAGTTGGCTGCACCTATCTTATGCAGGATGGCAAATTTCATGCTGAGTTTGCTGGCATTCAGCTTGCCTTTCAAGGGCCAGCACTTCACTTGCCTGGCTGTGATGGTTTGACAAACTTCATTGTCAGTGACCTCCAGATCAGGACAATCCTCATTTGTTCTTCCAAGAAATTTGTTAATTTCTGATGGAGAGAACTTGACCCTTCTTCCTCTAACAAAAACACTTTCAAAGTCAGCTGACCTTCCATCAACACAATCATTAGACAAGTTCACTACAAACTCCTTGACCAGATTTTCATAACACTTGTTAAATTTTATCACTGTCTTCATTAGTCCAGCATTCTTGATCAGGTCCATGATGTCTTTGCACTCCAAGGCATCATTGTTGAGTTCCCTTTCTAAAGCTATTCTCTTTAAGCAAACATACTTCCATCTGTTTGCATTGTCAGGATGATGAAAAGAGATGTTGTCTGTTGGGACTTCAGGCACTCTAGCAATTTTGCTGGAGGGGAGCTTCCTTCTGATAGGAATTTCTTCAGCATCAATCTCGAATTCTGATTCCTCATCAGAATCAGAAGATTCAGGTTCTTTTCTCTTCCTTGAAATTGGTTGTCTAGCAGTATGCACCTGGCCCTTCTTCCCTTTGGTCTGAATAGTTTTCACAGATTCTACCTCAGCCATGCCTTCAGCCTTGGATTTCTTAGCAGCAGGTTTATCTTTGGACACACATTTTGCATCATTCTGATTACCCTTCCTTTTCATCAATCTCCTAGCTATGCTAGGGTTTACATTGGCAATCAGATCATTATCTGAGTAATCCTCATCCACATCAATGATAGGTGGATCAGTAGTCTTTTCTGAAGGGTTCTGAATGTTGTCATTTTGTGTCATGACATTTTCAGAGACATCCACATTTGGGCTTCCTGATTGATTTAAAGGGACAGAAATCCCCGGTACAGGTTGGTTTCCTCCCAGTATACTGGTAACAAGCCTAGCAATAGCTTGATGAACTTGAATTGATCCTTCTCTATTTGGTCCAGAAGAAGAAGGATGAGAAGGATTACCAGGGGCTGCAGCTTGAGCTCTTCCTGCATGTCTAGTTCTTAGCTTTTTGACTTTGGCTGGGTCAGTTGCCATCTCTCTGAGAGGAGTGACCTCAAGAACTTCAGATTCTATGCATGTGGTGTTTGCTCTAGAGTCTTGGTCAGATGATGAGGATGATGAGGATGATGAAGTCGCCTTGGTTGAAGATGATGTCTGAGACATTTTGATTGACTTTGAGCACCAGTAGCAATTTGAGAAGAAAATTTGATTGAGAGGAGGGAACAGGTTGCAAAGACGAGGGAGGTAGGAGGCAAACGAGAGTCTTTTCAACTTCTTAAGGATTTTGAAGGAATTGGGAAAACATATGATTAACCCACTAAAAATAGACTTAATAAAATTAACTCCTTCAACCCTTGTTTTAAGCAAAATTAATTGCTATAATTTCCCATGTTGGTAAATACCCAACCTGCCCTTCAAGTTTTCAAGTTTATTTCCAACAAGAGCCTTGGTAGAAGAATCAGTCAGCTGAAGCTTAAAGATATCATGTTCCAGTTTAAATGACTTCTTCTCTTCAAAGTCAATGTGCTTGTTCCTGTTATGCTGAATAGGGTTCATGGAAATATTGGTTGTATTCAGATTGTCACAACACAATGTCACAACATCTTGTGAGACATTATACTCAGTGAGCATCTGTTTTGACCAGATATTTTGAGAACAGTTATTCCTAGCAGCAACTATTTCCGCACAGAGTTGGGAAGGCATTCTTTTGACATGAATCATAGTTCTGGTTGATTCTTGAATGATTTTCTTTTTGTCCACTCCATGGAGAGTTATGGGAGAGGAGACTTCACGCCTCATTTTTTCAGGGAAACAAAATTTATTAGACTTGTTATTTCCAACATCCTTGTCATGATAACTTATGGTTCTGACAACACATCCTTCTTCAAGTTTATTTGCCACATCATAGACATTATCAACCTGTAGTTTTGGAGTCCTTCTGACTGCTTCCATAGAGATAGCTCTTTTCATTCTTCTTAGATGAAGATGACCAAGCTTATGCTGCCACTGTTTCATCTCTTTTTCTTCTTTGGTAATTGGACACACAGATGAGAAATTAGTGTTCTCAGGCTCCCACAAGTAACAGTTGTCTTTGGATCTGACTCCTTTCATTACTATCTCTTGTTTGTCATTGATTACAAGACATTCAGATTTTGAGAAATTGACCTTGAATCCTAGATCACACAATTGACTGATACTAATGAGATTAGCAGTCAGCCCTTTTACCAGCAGTACTTCATTCAGACTTGGAACTCCAGGGCAGTCCAAATCACCAACTCCTTTGATTTCACCTTTAGCACCATCTCCAAAGGTCACATAACTAGTGTTGTGAGGTTTGACATGATTGAGAATGTTCTTTATTCCAGTCATGTGTTTAGAGCAACCACTGTCAAAGTACCGGCCTTCCTTTGCAGATACTCTCAGGGAAGTATGGGCTATCAGGGCAGTAGCCTTTTTCTTCCAATGAGGAGTATGTGGTACCCTTTTTGGCTTAGGTTTAGCACCTGAGTTTTGATTAGGGTATCCATGTAATTTGAAGCAGAAGGGCTTTATGTGTCCATACCTCCCACAATGATGACATCTCTATCTTTGGTATTTTTTCTTCATGTATTTCTGATGTTGAGAGTTGTGTTGAGACATCTGCTTTGACAATTGTTTAACATGCCTGATCTTCTTGTCTGCACCAGATTTCTTAGCTTCCACAAATCCTAGACCAGATTTGTTTCCCATATTTTGTCCAACTTGAAGAATCTCTTCCAATTTATCTGATCCATTGGTCAACATCTTGACAGATTTTGTCATTTGGTTCAGTTGTGAGTTCAGTAATTGAACTTCCCTTTCTAGGTGACTTATGGTTTCAAGATCTGCCCTTTTTTTAGCCTCCAGCTTTATAATGAGTTTTGATTGTTTCTCATTCTGCACACAGACTTCAGCACTTCTGATACACAATTTCTTGTAGGTATCAGCCAGTTCTTCAAATGTCACTTCTTCATCACTAGTGTCACTGTCAGAGGTACAAACACCAGTTAGAGCAGTAACTAGTTTGGAAGATTCTTCTTCAGAATTACTTTCTGAATCACAGCCAGACCAAGTAACAGTCATTCCTTTCTTTTGTTTCTTAAGAAAGGTAGGACATTCAGCTCGAATATGTCCATATCCCTCACAGCCATGGCATTGAATGCCTCTGCCTTGGTTTCCCTTTTCTTCTGACCTTGGTCTTCTGCTGGAACTGTCAATGTCAGAGGGAATGTTATGAACATTAGACCTTGACTTTGGATCCATTCTTTTGATGAGCTTGTTGAACTGTCTTCCAAGCATGGCTATAGCTTCTGAAAGATTTTCTTCTTCATCCTCCTTGTTTTCAACATCAGTGTTGGATACAAGTGCTATGCTCTTGTTCTTCTTGTCACCATTATCAATGATCCCCATCTCAAAAGTCTGAAGAGACCCAATAAGTTCATCCACTTTCAACTTGCTGATGTCCTGGGCTTCCTCTATGGCAGTTACCTTCATTGCAAATCTTTTAGGCAAGGATCTGAGAATCTTCCTCACCAGTTTTTCTTCTGACATCTTTTCTCCCAGTGCTCCTGAGGTGTTGGCAATCTCCAAGATGTTCATGTGAAACTCATGAATGGTTTCATCTTCCATCATTTTTAGATTCTCAAACTTGGTAGTCAACATCTGAAGCCTTGACATTTTTACTTTGGAAGTGCCCTCATTAGTAGTTTTGAGAGTGTCCCAAACTTCCTTGGCCAGTTCATATTGATGTACTAGTCTGAAAATGTTTCTATCAATTCCATTGAACAAGGCATTTAAAGCTTTGGAATTTCCCAGAGCTAACTCATCTTCTTCTTTAGTCCAATCTTCCTCAGGCTTCAGACTGATTGTCCCATCTTTCTCAGTTATGGTGGGATGGATCCATCCTTTGTCAGCAGCTCTCCAAGCCTTTTTGTCCAGAGATTTTAGGAAGGCAATCATATGAGGTTTCCAGTAGTCATAATTAGTTCCATCCAGAATGGGTGGTCTATTTCCAAAGATTCCTTCTTTGTCCATAGTGCCAGAAAGTGATATCCCTAGATCTCACCCAGTAATACAGGCAGGGTGCCTGCTCTGATGCCAATTGAAATTCTGGCTGCAGATACTCAATGTCACGTTCAATGTTATGACACCGTATCTGACTTACTATATGACAGTAAATACAAAAACAATAAAGAACACAGTCAATTGTTTACCCAGTTCAGTGTGCAACAACACCTACTCTGGGGGCTACCAAGCCAGGGAGGAAATCCACTATAAGAGATGTTAATTCAGGAATAAACCAACCAGTTTATCTCCTTCACTTAAGACCTACCCAATGCAATTTCAATCTAAGTACAACTTAAACCTGAGTTCCTACTCACTCCCCCTCAATCACAGCAGTGATACATAAAACAATTTGACTAATGAATTGATGAAGACACTCTTCAAAAACATACACTTGATTAAGCTTCACAGCTTTTTAATCAAGTAACACAACCACTCTTGCTTCACAGCTTTGAGTGATACACAACTTAACTTGACTCTGCTTCACAGCTTTAGTCAAGAAACATTCAAACACTCTTGCTTCAAAGCTTTGAGTGCTACACAACCCTTACAATTAAAAACCTATTCCAAGTCACTTATCACAATGATAATTGCTTGGAGTACAATAATTAAACCTATACAGTTTACAAATGATCTTCTGACCAAAAAGGGATTCCTTGCAAAACAGCAGCTCTGTTGAATATATAGCAGCTACAACTTCAGTTAGGGTTTCCACAAAAACCTAGGGTTAATTCCGTTTGACCTTAAGACTAGGTCACAGGACTTTATTAACCAGGTTAGGGTTGAGCTAGGTTAACCCTCAGAAAACGCAGGATTCTGTTCTGGAAAGACTGAGTTATTTTCCTGAAAAAACTCAGAATTAACCAACCTGTAAACCTATTAGTTCAGGACATAATGTCTTAACATCTGTTATGACATCTAAGGAACCTGTCTACTGATTTAGGAAAATGTGATCATTTTTCAAAATGCTCAGATACACACTTATAAACATCAGTACCTGAATGACAATATTTTTCTGCAAAGGTACCTAATGAATCAGTACAAACTAAACTAGAATGTTATGACATCAGTCATGACATTCACACATACACTTGGGTTTTACCAAAAATGCAAGCCAATACCTAAACAACTACATGGAATACAGGTATATTTATCAAGCTTCTTCAGGTTACAAGTGACGTTTATTTCGTCAATGGATATTCTCAGAGTATTTTCCGTGCTGAAGATCAGTTCGCCGTTTTGTAACGATTCAGGGTTCAAAGATTCACAAGCCCAACCCGGCGCTTCATATTCAGGTGTTCTTTCGCCATGATATCTCTGATAACGTATTCTCAAATTCAGGTTCGTCTCAAGAGTCAATTCTTTAAAGAAGGTATCCAAATGTGTGAGTTTTCTCGAAGAAATATGGTGAAAAAGTGTGCTGAAAGTGCAGTTTTTACGCGCTAAAAAATTCATAACTTGAAGATCGTGGCTTGTTTTGAACCCGTTCCAGTGGCCAAAATTACGCCTTGACATTATCTACGTTTTCATCTCTCACGGCTGGAAGCCAATTTCGATCAGAAGGTCTTCAAAAATGTGGATTTATCAAGTATTTTCGTACAGAAAATTTGTGACAGAAGTTTATTTGCGTCATGTTCAGAAAATCATAACTTGGTCGATTTTCATCGTATCGAGCTGGTTCTGCCGCCAAAATTTCACAAACTGAGTTGGATAAGTTTTCCCATAAGGTATTGAGTTTGAACGGTATCCAAAAGGTCTTTGTTTTTTGCTCAGAGTATGCGTGACGCGCCAAAAATCCTGAATGCTGAATATTATTTTATCTGGGTCGAAACTTCGAAAATTCATAACTCGGTCAATTTTTATGGGATTGGACTCATGTTTTTACACAAGGTCACTGACCTAGATATCTACAACTTTGCTTCAAAAGTCGAGACCAAATTATTCTCCGATTAATACCATTTGTTTATTGAAGAACGTGTCAGAGTCGACACTGGAGCCCAAAATAAGTTTGTCTGAGCTGAAACTTCAAAAATTCATAACTAATTCACCGTCTATTCGATTGAGCCTATTTTCGGACAGAAGTTAGTTCTCGATGTCGGCTACATTTTGTTTTCACATTTAAACTTCAAAAATTGCACTTAAGCCCCTGTGATTTAGCCTGCAACGTGACGAACTCAAGTGAACATTGGAGGCCCAATTGCACATTCAAAGCCCATTTTCTTTGCTCTAATTTCCATTATATAATCTCATTCTTTTTACACAAACAGGGGGAAAAAAACCTTGCCACAACGCTGTCAGAATATCAAATTCTTTCAAGAACCCTAAAACCTTGAAATCCTTATTACAAATCCCTCTCTCACTACAAACAAGTCATCCCGGTTACAAACCAACATCTCACTACAAACAAGTCATCCCAGTTACAAACCAACATCTCACTACTTCTCCAGTAAGAGTAAGGCTGGTTTGATCTCCATGATCAAAAGGGCATAAAAGCATTCATATCACTACTTCTCCAGTAAGGGTAAGGCTGATTTGATCTCCATGATCAAAAGGGATCCCTTGCAGGTTCATTAAGGAACGTTGAGGCCAAAACACAAATGGCCAAAAGCCAAAACACAAATGGCTAAAACAGAACAGCTTACACATGACACCAATACATGGCGAGGCAGATATCCTGAGAAGGTTAAGGAACGTTGAGGCCAGAACACAAATGGCCAAAAGCCAAAACACAAATGGCCAAAACAAAACAGCTTACACATGACACCAACAGCCGTTGCATCCTAAAATCAGGTCCATTTCTCACCCTTTATTTCCTTTTTCTATTTTTATTTTTACTAACATTTAATTAATTTTCTTTTTTATCAAAAATCACAAAAATATTTTTATGTCCAAATAAACTTAGAATTTTATTTTTTATCAATAAATATTAGTTAATTTAATTAGGTTAATTTTAGATAAGTTTCATTTATTTTCTAAATAATTTAAAATTAATTAGAATAAATAGGTTTTATTACTAACTTAATTATTTTATTTCTTTCCTAAAATAACAAAAACCCAAAAATATGTCATTTAATTATTTTCATTAATTAATTTAATAACCAATCAATTTTGCATTTAATTTAAAAATCTAATTTCTTTTCTTAAAAAAATAATAAAAACAACGAAAAAATCTTTCTTTAATAATCAAAGGGTCAAAACCCTAAAAAATTCGCCCGATTTAATTTCTCACACGCGATCCATTTTTATTCAATATTGTATCTGTTTCCCGGACTGTAATAGTTTAATAGGACTTTAATTATTTTATCGCTTTATTTATTTTCCGCATTTTAATTTCAAGGGTTGCTTTTGGCGATGTAAATACCCGACGCCTTGTAATAGTTAGTTTTAATTTCCGCAATTTAATTTCTGCAACTTATAAATTGTTAGATGTTTGATAATAGGGAATGCATGACAAGATCAAATGTTAAACCTAAAATCAACGTAGATAACCATTGACATGTACAAAGGCAAAATTAACTGAAAATGACACACTCGCACATGCACACTCTTAGGGTACACCTCACTTGGTTGCCTTCGAACGTGGTCATTGAGTATAGGAAGTTTTAGAGGTCGCCCTCTTGTCCAAAGATCATAGTTGCCTCGAAACAGTTGCCTCGGAAAAATGATCTAAAGACATTAGGGTTACCGCTAAGGCGTCCTAACATTGCTTTAGTGACCACACGTCCCTTAATCGAATTGACCCTTAAAACTCCAACGATGATGTTACCTACTCATCAATAGTGGGATAGCACTGTCTAAAGGACATTAGCGCAAATTGATTCTTTTTTCGAGTAGGTAGATGATTCTTAAGTACTTGCTCTCTTAAAACAAAACAAAACTTTTCGCACTTACACTTTTCAAACAAAAAAACAACTTCAAACCCACAAACACAAAGAAAAAGCAAATTTTTGAAAACACTTTGAGCAAGTACCTAAGAGCACGTGGATAACCACTGATAGAAAGGGTGCTAACACCTTCCCTTTCTATAATCTACCCCCCGGACCCGAGAAACATCTCGAAAAAGGAATTTTTCTGTGCTTTTTTCCTTTCCTTGTTGGATAAAATAAAAGACGGTGGCGACTCTTGCTCACCGCGACATTTTGCAAAAACAAACGCAAAATGCGAACCAGCATTCCAAAAACAGTCAGTTCTCTCCCACTGTATGATAGTATCCTTTACAAATGTAACCATGATTTAACCTTACTGCGATGTGTGAACAAGAATGAGGCAGAAAAGATCATGGCAGAGTTGCATGAAGGTACTTTCGGAACTCATTCCAGTGGATATACCATGGCAAAGAAAATCCTTCGGGCAGGATATTATTGGTATACTATGGAAGCCGATTGTTATCAGCATTCTCGGACCTGTCATAAGTGCCAAGTCTATGCTGATAAGGTTCACATACCTCCAGTTCCTCTGGACATCTTGACAACCCCTTGGCCTTTTACAATGTGGGGCATTGATATGATTGGTGAGATCAGACCTACTGCGTCCAATGGGCATCGTTTCATTCTGGTAGCGATTGATTACTTTACAAAGTGGGTGGAAGCAGCTTCCTTTGCTACGGTAACCAAGAACGTCGTGGCACGGTTTATTTGTCACAATCTGATATGTCGATACGGTGTACCAGAGAGGATCATTACGGACAATGGTACAAATCTCAATAATACAATGATCACCGAGCTCTGCAAGCAGTTCAATATATAGCATCACAACTCTTCTCCTTACCGGCCGAAGATGAATGGGGCTGTTGAAGCGGCTAATAAGAACATCAAGAAGATTGTGCAGAAGATGACGGTGACATACAAAGACTGGCATGAGATGTTACCATTTTCTCTTCATGGGTACCGAACCTCAACACAGACGTCAACAGGGGAAACACCCTATTCCTTGGTGTATGGCATGGAGGAAGTCTTACCCATTGAGGTCCAGATACCCTCTCTTCGGATTATGAAGGACGTAGGTTTGAGCGAGGACGATTTGATCCAGACCCGGCTTGATCAGATGAACTTAATTGATTAAAAGAGACTTACTGCTATTTGTCATGTCCAGACGTATCAAAAACGGATGATCAAGGCATTTAACAAAAAAGTCAGACGACAAGAGTATCAAGTTGGGGATCTGGTGATCAAACGCATCATATTACCTCAAGGTGATCCTAGGGGAAAATGGACCCCTACTTATAAAGGGCCATTTGTGGTTAAGAACATCTTCTCAGGAGGAGCTATGATTCTTACCACCATGGATGGTGACGACCTTCCTCACCCCGTCAATGCAAACATAGTGAAAAAATACTATGCATAATCAAAGACCCGCTAGGTCGAATGGCCTAGGCAAAAATAAGGGCTTCCCGGCGAACCAAACGGGTTCGGGAAAAAATAAGGGATGAAAATGAAAGAACTGTACACCCAGCAAGTCGAAAACCTGAAAAGTCGGCTTGGGCAAAAAAGGGTATCCCGGAGGACTGAAAACCCGAAAGGGAGGTCCAGGAAAAAATTAGGTATTAAAGCGTAACACTATGTCTCATTGGATCACCTTGCAACCAGACTTCGGTATCAACTATCAAGCTCGGACGACACTAATCAATCTGATCTACCTTCAACCAAGTAGCAAAGTGATGAGATGCTCGAGGATATAAGGGCAATAGCAGAGTTGGAACCCAGTGGGATTGTTCACATAGCTGTTTTTCTTTGTTTTTCACAAATTGTATAAATTATATCTTTCGGCGGTGTTCTCTTACTAGGACGTCAGCCTCTTGTACAAAAAACGCCTATTTACAGGCCAACTTCAAAGTTAATATAATTCATTTTCATAAAAAAATTCAAATTGTTTTTCCTTTTTCTGATTTTTTTTGCAAGAACGTCCAATGGTTCATTTTTGATATATGCATTTGACAATAATTGCTGCTCATAAATATTTACATATGAAACAAAAGACGATTACTCGTAATATCAGGAACAGGGGAAAACAAGAAATGTCCAAGCTTTACAATTGCTCTGTCCACCAGGTATAGGGATAAACCTAGTTAGAGAAAACAATTAAAGATACATTCACTCCCCGCAGAGTAAGAGAAAGACAGTGGTGTTAATTCTCCCCAGCTGAGGCTCGCAACCGCGAATGAGTCGGTAAGATTCTCCCCAAGCAGAGTTTATCTATCATTAACACTAGAAGATTATCCCCAGGAGACTCTGGAGGATTGTCCCCAGTAGAGTCTAAAAGATTATCCCCAGTGAAGGTGCCACTGGAAAATCATCCCCAGCGGAGTTCATTCCTTTCACAAACAGAAACTCAATCCCCAACAGAGTGCATCATCGCCAACAACGGTAATTCATCCCCAGCTGAGGTTGTTGCTCCAAATCAGCAGATCATTCTAGAAGAGCATCTCTTCCCTACAGAGTTATTTTCTCGCCAGTATATTCTCCAGCAGGATTATTCTCCCATTCATCTTCGATCGTTATCCCCAGCGAGCGAAACTCTTTATATTCTCCAGCACGCAGTCCGGGATTTATTTTCCCCAACTAGAGAATATCATAAAAACATTGCATATCCATACATCATGACACGCGCATACGCATCATACAACACAATCTCATTTATTTTGAGAACATCATTTCCTGATACATATCATGCATTACATACAACTAACCTTTACCTTTTAGTAAAGATACAATCAAATTCTCACAAAATTCAAACTATGAAGCCCAGGTACGATCGGATAGTATGTTGATTTCTACAGCATATTGTGAAGCCTGGAGAACGACCGGATAACAGTATCAGACTACCGTGAAGCCTGGATTACGACCAGATAGTGGTATTTCTTAAAAACAAGCTATGAAGCCCGAATTCAACCGGATAATAATTTAATCCCCCGCAAGCCATGAATCCCAGATTACGACCGGATAACAGCTCAGCCAGTTACTCTGAAGCCTGGATTACGACCAGATAGCAGTGCAAGACACCATGAAGCCTGGATTCGACCAGATAATGGTTTATCATAAGCAGCAAGCCGTGAAGCCCGGATTACGACCGGATAGCAGCTCAACAAGTTATTGTGAAGCCTGGATTACGACCAGATAGCAATACAAGTTTCTGTGAAGCATGGATTACGACCAGATAGCAGCTAAGACACCACGAAGCCTGGATTACGACCAAATAGTGGTATATCTTTAACACAAGTTATGAAGCCCGGATTACGACCGAATAGTATCTTAATTTCCTCCGAACACCATGAAGCTTGGATTTCGACCAGATAATGGTATGAGACGTCGCGAAGCCTGGATTATGACCAGATAGCAGTAAAAAGCACTGAAGCCTGGATTACGAACAGATATAGTGAGAGACACTATGAAGCTTGGATTACGACCAAATAGCAGTTTACTCGGCCATTACTATGAAGCCCAGATTCGACCGAATATTAGTAGGCCCAAAGCCAAAGGGGAAGCCCAGATTACAACCAGATAACCATTTGATCTCTTCTAAAGCCTGAATTACGACCAGATAAGAAGTAAGGTATTGTGAAGCCTGGATTACGACCAGATAGCAGTACAGGACACCATGAAGCCTGGATTCGACCAGATAATGGTATAAAACACCGTGATGCCTGGATTACGACCAAATAACAGTACAAGACACTATGAAGCTTGGATTTCGACCAAATAACAGTTTATCTAGACAATTGCTAAGAAGCCTGGAGTCGACCGGATATTAGTGTGCCCTAAGTTCAAGTTGAAGCCCAGATCACGACCGGATAACAACTCATTTCCTTCTAAAGCCTAGATTATGACCAGATAAGAATTGAGAAATTGCGAAGCCTGGATTACGACCGAATAGTAAGTTTAATCTTATCTCCCCAGTAAGTCACTGTAAAGCCTGGATTACGACCAGATAGCAGTCGACCTTATCAATATGAAGCCTGGATTACAACCAGATAGTAGTTCATTTTCACCTCCTCAAAACAGAGACGATTCCCCAGTAGAATAACGGACGACCGAAGCTCCTAAAATTCTATTTCTCTCAAGACAGAGATCGGCATTCCCCAGCGTAATCCTCCTCAACAACAGGTATACAAGCTCTCGCTAAGGAATATCCTACGCGATCGACACTCCTTTGGATGGCATCTTTAAGCCCATCTCCTATCATTCATTTCCAAATGGCATATGTAAGCCCATTCTCGACATCACAAGACAAATACTACTTCATGCGAGTGCAAATTTCTGGGCACTCTAGTGTTCAATCATCTTCCACCTTCAGATCACGAAAGGCAGACAAGCCAATATAAATCTTCAGGTTTAAGAAGATTGAACAGGGGCAGCTGTTGTACCCCAAAATTTTCCCTCCCATATTTCTCAAAAACATTTCAAGAAAGATCCTCAAGTTGCTCAAGGAAGCTCAAGGGTTGACTAGACAAGCTCCCTCCTAAGGCAGTCTACCTCAAAATTAGGGTTTCAGTTTGCATCAAGATGTTTGAATCAAAAGGGTCTCAAATGCTCACCATTGTCCTAATATGTTCTCAAGATCATCCATGTCAAGTTTCAAGCCCTACAGAGAAAATTTGCTCAGTCAATTGCTCAAAGGCCTGAAAATCGACTATGCTAGGGCAAAAAGTCAATTATGGCCCGCATACAGTCAAACTTCAAGATTTTTGATCAAAATCCTCATTTTGAAGTATCATTCATCATTTTATCAAGGTTTGATCATGATTCATCAAGGATTGCTCATAATTCATCAAGAACCAAAAGTTGCTAAGTTAGGGTTTTTTGGAAAAGTCAACTCAACTTTGACCAAGCATAACTTTCTCATACTTTATTAGAAATGACCCATCCAAAGCTCATTTTGAAGAGGATGCAATTATCTACAATCCATATTCATCTCCAAAGTTCAAAATATGCACTCATAAGAAGTTATGAATTTGGACATTATAGGTCATTTTGAAAAGTCAACAAAAATACCTTTTTTGTCAAAGCTTCATACCTGAGCATGGAATATCAAATTGATATGAGACCAAAAGGGTTGCTTAGAGGACATCTCAATCTTTCTAAAAAGTCTAAGAACACCTTCAAAGAGTCAAAATTGAGGAAGTTATGCAATGGTGAAGTTGACCCTTTTTGCAAAATTGTCAAAAGTCAACTATGCCTAAAATTGCAATTTTTGCCAAATGGGGACAATCTTTTGCACTTGTTCTGAGTTGGCAACATGGTCCACGAGCCCTAGACCTTGCCACTTGTCATTATCTTGTTTTTATTATTTATTTTTATTTTTATTTGAATTAAATCATTTTAAATCAAAACAAATCATAGAAAATCCAAAACATTGAAATTCAAAGATCTTGTGCTTTTTTCAGGTCCTACATCCAGCTAGCATGAGATTGAATTCATGCCAAGGCTTTGTGTGCACAGAAAGATTGAATTTGCCTAATTTTAGAAAGATATTCAAAGTGAATCAAATCCAAATCAAAAGCAATGATGGAGGAAGATTGTGATCATATTGGCAACCCTTATGTCATTCCTCAGTACATAAGGAGTATTTGCAGACCCAAAAGAGGGCTAGAGAGAGGCGCACAAGGTCAGAACAAACTTGAAAAAAACAAAGAAAAGTGGTGATTTGAATTCATAGTTCCAGGCTATTCCAGGGCTTCCTGATCATTCCAATCATTTACTGGGATCATATGCAACCTATACCAACCAAGAATAAGCAATTTCAGACGCCAAAAACCATTGTAAGGAATTCACGACATTGAACCTTTCTTGAATTCAATCTGCGTAATTCTTGCATATTCATCACATTTTAATCATATATTCTTGTTCACCATCACATATGCAAGCTTTCTGTAACATTTAATTTCACTTTTATGGACTACATGAGATTTCACCATTGTTATGGTTTGTAGCTTCGATTTGGGATCTTTCCATACAGGTGAAATTGGTGAAAGGGGCACCATTATGCTCAGCAGGTCCAGACGAAGCTATCCATGGCTTTAGTTTTTATTTATCATGCGTATGCTTGATTTTGAGGATGTGCAGATTTATAGTGATGGACAAACGTCCGTAGGTAAAAGTCTGGGACTTTTACCAACGGAGCAAGGAGGAAGAAGATGTCGTGGCAAACCATCATTCACGCGTTTGAAAATTCGCGCGTTTGGATCTGGGAATCTTGTTGTTTTCCATATTATTATTTATGTTTATTATGTGAACAATTGAAACGCATAGCTCAATTGGTGGCCAAGTGGTGGGAAAGTGCTTCAGGACCTGGGTTCGAATCCCAGGTCCCCCAATTTCTTCACATTATTTTTCTTTTAGGGATTACATGCGGGTACAAGGCCAAGGTCTATCATGTGACCTCATCATCCAGCCTGCCAAGTGGCCAGATGGCCAGATCCAAAGGCCATTAAATGATGGAGCACCAAAGTCCCCAGTCAAGGCAACGCATGGGATCCAAAAAGTCAAAGTGGATCAATTTCTGTTGGGCTCAAGACTTGCTATCCACACCCCCCTTCAGATTACTTCCCAGGCCCAATTTCTCTTTCTTTTTTTATATATTTTATTTAATTTAGTTTATTTATTTTACTAACAAACTAATATTTTCTTTTATAAAAAAAAATCACAAAAAATAATAAAATAATATTTTTCACCCAATTAGACTTAGGTTTATTTTTTATCAATTAATTAATTAATTTAATTAGATTTTAATTTTAGATAACTTTAATTATTTTGTAAATAAATTAAAAATAATTAGAACAATTAGGGTTTTGTTTATAATTTAATTCTATTTCTTTTTTCTTAAGATAACCAAAAACATAAAAAATAGGCCATTTATTTATTTTCATTAATTAATTTAATCACTAATTATTTTTGTATTTAATTTTAAAACCTAATTCTTTTCTTAAAAATAATTAAAAACAACAAAAACAATGTTTTCTTTCAATTAGGTTAGAAAGGGTCAAAACCCTAATTCTCTCCCGATCTAAATTTCATTGCGCGCACTTTATTATTATTTTTATCCTATTAATGTAATTCCTCACAGGTTGTAATAGTTTAATTAGGTATTTTATTTTCATTTATCGCTTTATTTTTAAGGGTTTGTTTTTGGCTATGTAAATACCCGAAGCCTTGTAATAGCTTAGCCTTAATTTCCACATTTTAAATTCAGCAAATATTAAACTGTTAGATGTATGATATTAGGGTTGCATGACAAGAATGTATGATTAACTTTAAAACAGTTAGCAAACCCTAAATGTGCAAATATAAATAACTTGAAATTGAATCACTCGCACATGTGCACTCCTAGGGTATACTCCACTTCGATTGCCTTCGGTAAACGGTCATTGAGTATAGGATATTTTAGTGGTCACCCTTTTGTCTCAAAGATCAAAGTTGCCTCGGAAAGGTTTCCTCGGATATTGTTTACTCGAATAATTGATCTGAGACATTAGGGTTATTACTAAGACGTCTTAACATTGCTTTAGTGATCGTACGTCCCCTTCAAATTGAACCTTAAAACTCCAACGACGATGCTACCTACTCACTAATAGTGGGATAACACTGTCTAAAGGAAACAAACATAGAACAATTCTTTTTTTCCGAGTAGGTAGAATCTTAAGTACTTGCTCAATCCAAATAAACTTTTTCACACTTACACTGCTCTTTTAAACAAAGCTTTTCAAAAACACTTCGTAACACTCTTGAAGACAGAAGCAAGAGTTAAATCGAAGTCAAAACAAAAACTTTTCAAATCACACAAACACAAAGAAGCAATTTTGAAAATGATGAGCAAGTACTTAAGAGCTCGTAGATAACTACGGATAGAAAGGGTGTTAATACCTTCCCTTTCTATAATCTACCCCCCGTACTCAGAAAATCTCGAAAAAGGAATTTTTCTGTGCTTTTTTTCCTTTCCTTGTTGGATAAAATAAAAGTCAGTGGCGACTCTTGCTTACCGCGACATTTTGAAAACACAAACGCAAAACACAAACCAGCATTCCTAAAAACAATCCCGGTTCTGGCCACCGTATCACACATTACTTAGAAGTAACATTCTTAAGCATTATTCAGAAGCAAAAGTTATCCAAGAAATGAAATCCCAATTCAACCCCCCCCCCTTTCTTGCGTTTTCTTCACACCTTCAATAATGTGTGAGTAAATGTTCTTTAAATTAATCTTCCTGCAAGTCAGATTTCAAACTATAGCAGTCAATTTTCAAATATACACTTACAAGTCAAATTGCAATTAAACATAAACCAGTCAGTTTTTAACTAATACCTGTAATATTTAGAAACATATTCTTTAGGTTTTCTCTTGTTTTGCCTTATACATGTGTTAAAATGACTGCAAGGGGTGACAACCCTATTTCCTACATGCACAAGTCTCTTTATTTAGATTAACAACACATGTGTCTCTTCCATTAGTCACACCATATATTGCCATGTCATTATCACCATGCCATGTAGGAGTCAAATGTTTTGCATTCTTATTGTTCTTTTTAAGCACCAACTGTATTCTAGGGCGTATGTCACCATTGTAGTTAATCATGACTTCCTTTTGCTTAGTTATTCTCTTAGTAAGGTATTGCTTAATCCCTTCCAACAAAGTGATGATTGGCTTATTCTTATATTCTAGAATTACCCTATTGAAAGCCTCACACATGTTGTTTACTTGAAGATCACATTTGGAATATGTTTTGAAGTGAGACCGACTCTAGTAATGTACAGGGATATCCACCATTTCCTTCCAAGCAGATGGTTTCATGCTATTCATATTTGCCATTGCTTTTTCCCATTCTGGTACAGTTGTAGTTCTTGTTGCACTCCATATAAACTCTTTTAATTCAAGCCCATGATTTTTCTTCTTCCAATTCCCTTATAGATGCTTCACACAAATGCGTTGCTAAACATGAGCACTCACACTTTGAATTGTTGGTACCAATCCCTAACATACAAACAAGACATTTATAATGTAACAAACAAGACCAATGAATAATTGCAAGTCAGAAAAAATAACTAGATCATTACCTTTTGTTGGTCAGAAATAAAAACATAAGCTATTTGGTTTATAGCTTCCAATTCTCCAATAGAAGTTTGATGAGGAAATCTCAAGAATCTTTTATCTCATCTTCCACAACAACATAAGAAATAGGAAAAATATTATTTTTCTGTCTCTCCCAATAGCAGCCATCAATTGCCCTCCAAAATCACCTTTCAATAAATAGGCATCCAACCCAATTAATGTCCTAGAGTATTTTGCAAACCCATATTTTCAAGCCTCTAGACATACATAAATCCTTTCAAACACAGAGCCTTCATTTGAAGGAGAACATCTTATCACAACACTGCTATTAAGGTTAGATTTCGGTAACTCTTGGGCATAGCTCCTAAATTGGTTGAATTAGTCTATAGCAGCACCTTGTAACAAATCCATAGCCTTTTTTTTAGCTCTATATGCCTGATCATGTGACAACTTCACTCCCCATATTTCAATAGCTTGAGAAATCAATCTTTCTAGATTCATATCAGGGTTGTCTCTTAGAATGTGACCAATTTTCTTAGCCAATTATGTATTCTTTAATTTCCTATTGTTTAGAGTTCTAGAACAACTGTGTTCATCAACTAAACTAACTGCTTGCCAAAATTGATTCCCAACCCTTTTAATAAACCTCATGTGAAAACGACATCCTTCCATGCATTTCATCACCACCATCTTTGCATCATTTTTCTTAATCACACCATTTTTGTTCATCTTCAAAGCATAGTCTACCACAACCTCATGAACCTTTTCTTTGCTACTAAACACCATACCTATATCAAACTTTGAGGACTCACTTTTAAAAGAAGGAAACTTCTCGAGTTCCTCACCACTTCCACTCTCATTAGATGTATGCAACATATCAGAATCATCCCCCTCCTCATAATTTCAGCCTTATCTCCAGCCTCATCACATGGAATGACAGTTGTCCAATCCAAATCCATATTCTATTCAACATTCTCACCTTCAACAACATGCTCATTCAAATCATGATTATAATCTCACCCTAACTTATAATATAGTATTCATCATCATCATCATAATTGTTGCACCCCAAAATTTTCCCTCCCATTTCAAAAGATCTCTTCTTGCTCCTAAGGTTCTCAAGTACTCAAGACTATTCAAGAATTGATCAGATGAACCCTCCTCCTAATCAGTGGTCTACAATTAGGGTTTTGGTTTTATCAAAGAAAATTGAGGTTATAAATGCCTCAAGTGAGTTTTATGGTTCCTCATATGCTTCAAAAAATCCTCATGTCAAGTTTCAAGCCTTGCATCACAAGTTTGCTCAGTCAATTGCTCAAATGATTCTAAATTAACTATATTGGATAAAAGTCAATTATGGTCAATATACAGTTAAAACTCAATATTTTTGGTCAACATCAAGATTTTGAAGTCACATTCATCATTTGATCAAGGGTTTATCATGATTCATCAAGAAAACTCAAGATTCATCAAAAGTAAAAAATTACTAATTAAGGTTTTCTTAAGGAGAAGTCAACTAAACCTTGACCAAGCATAACTTTCACATGCTTCATCAGAAATTTCTCAACCAAGGCCCATTTTTAAGGAAATTCAATTATTTATTTGATAGATATGGATCAAGGCTAAAAATGCTTCATTTGAGAGATATGGATCAAAACATTACAGGTTATTTTAAAAGTCAACAAAAATACATTTTTTATCAAGGCAATTTTCATCAAGTTAAAGACTTCAAATGAAAAAAATGACCAACATGAAAGTTGTAGGATACACCTTGAGGTTTCAAAAAATCCAAGATCACCTTCATATGACAAAAATTGTGAGAGTTATGGTTGACACAAGTTGGATAATTTTTGAGAAATACATGAAACCTCAATTGAGAAATTTTGAATTTTTGGACTAATAAGCCTAACTTTTGAGGATCAAACATGCTTATTACATGATAAAATACCTTTAAGTCCATTGAAACATGGTCATATTTTTTATCCTATTTATTTAAATTTTGTAAAATAATTAAATTAAAAATAACAAATAGTTGGATTAATGTTGGACTATGATCATTTGGACATCTTCTAGAAGGTCCAAGACCTGATAAAAGCTTGCCAAAACCGTGAGAGACATGTTTAAGACAAGGATCTTATAAAATGGCAAGTTAGAAAACATGTTTCATTGATTTTGGGTAACACCATGATCACTTGATTCTTTCTTTCTTTAGTGACTTAAATCTCCTCCTCTATAAATACGCAAGCCCTCACACTACAATGACACAAAAATTTTGCCTCAAGAAAAGTCTCAAAAATCACAAATTTTCAAAGAAAATGCATAATTGAATCTCAACTTCCAGTTTGATTTAGTCCAAACCACCACCTCAAATCACTTCCAGAACATCTCCAAGGTGAGAATAGATAACTTTCCATGCCTATTTGTACCTAAATCTTGCATGCATGCCATGTTGGGTATGCATTATTTTTAATTATTCGTATTACAGATTATACACATTGTTAACTGATTCTAAAAATTCAGATTGCTTAGCATGATTGTTTAGAACAGGTTTGAATCCTTACATGTAATTTTTAACATGAGGAATACGAGATGCCATTTTTAGGGCATAAATTTCTGTTTGTTTCATGGCATTGTGGTAGTGTTCTTACTTGTAAAATGAGAGGGCATGGGTTCAAGCCTGGGCGCTTGCAACCATCATTTATCTGTTTTCTAATGTTTTCGACTTTCCATTATTTTTACTTATTTTCTTATTTAATTTTCTACTAATCATTTTAATCCATAAAAAAAATAGTCTTAGGGTTTTCATTAGACTTAGTTTTTTTTAATTAATTAACCTTTGTAATTAATTTAGGATTAGATAACTAATTATTTTCTAAAAGCTCAAAATTAACCCAAAATACAAAAAAAATGTGACATTTTAGACATATAGGTTTTAAAAAAAAATTTAACATGTATTTTTATTTATTTGCTATTTATTTTTAAACAAGTGTATAGGTTGTATAAAAATTATAATAGCTTAATGTTTAATTTCTCACAAAATTTTATTAAATATTGCAACTGCCCCGAAGCCATGTAATAGTCCTAGGGCTTTATTTTTCGCACTTATATTATTATATACCTATATATAACTGTGTTAGCTGAAAATTTTGATATTTGATAAAAATATGAAAGTTAATTTGAGAAGATCATATTTTAAAAATAACATGAAATTTGACCTTATAAATTTATTTTATAAAACTCATTTTTATGATTCGACATGTCGAAGGGAAACTTAAAGTAAAAGGAATATTTCAAGATATATGAATACTTCAACATTCACGTTGGTTGAATTCAAAGTTGAATTTAAAAGCTTCGAGCGGGAAGTTTAAATTTCAAACTAACATGTTTCGCCAGGAAGACGCGTGGAAGCGCCAAAATGTATGCATGTAAAAAGTGTCGAACGTGGCGTAATCTCATAGAAAGACCGTTATGGTTGAATTAGTATAAATAGGAGTCATAGATGTTAGGATTCAGTGTGTTCACATCTTTCTACAATATACTTAAATACTCAAAGTACTAGTGTTAGAGAAACGAGTTAATGAGACATGTACGTATGAGGCACCATATTTACATTCGAAAGTTATTTACATTTAATGAAATTTCTTCATGTAATTTATGTTCTATACGATTTACAGACTAGAGTAGTTTTCTGTTTTGTTACTTTTATAAGGACACTTTATTTTGATATCAAAGTGATTCTCTTCATTTAAAGAAGTTATCATCAAAACCTTTTCCTAAAAACTAGAACACAATAGTCCTGAGATCAATCTGACTGATCTCGCAAGTAACTGAGTCTTTTTAGAGATTTAGAAGATCAATGGTTGTTTACCAAATTACATGGTAAACAAATTGGCACGCGCAGTGGGACCCTATGTCTAGTTTTCAGTTTTATTTAACTTTTTTCGTTGTATGAAATTAAGAAGTGGAAAAATAGCCAATACCACAGATCCTAGAACAAAAAAGCAGAACAATAGGAGAATGGCTAACCCACCTGTTAGCAGTGCACAACAAGTTCCTCCCCCCACGGGAGGGAATATAAATGCTTTGAATACAACCGAATCCATAGCGATAGGTCAAGGGACTATAATTATCCCTTCGACTACGAATGCTACAGTCATACCCCCAAATACAAGTGCTTCAACCATATTGTCAAACACACAAAATGAACCTTTTGTAATGTCCGTGGCTAGCCAAAATCCGCCAGTTTCCCTCAGACCTTTAGTAGGCAGTGTCTCTAGAACTTATGTACCAGGATTCACAATCCCAACATCAGATCCAATATATGGCATGCCAACTACATTCATGACAAGACTTCAAAATGACAATCCGACATACACACATCCTTTAACATCTGCCTTCTCACCATTACAAGGATCAGTTCAGGGGTAAACCATATGGCACGAAACAATTCGCAACCAAGATATGTTGCCCAATTGCCTCCTATTACCACAAATATGCAGGTAGTTTTAAGGCAACAGATGGATGATAGTAACCACGAAATGGTGGGAATACTCGCCCATCAAATGAGTACAATCTTTAACCCTCTAATCCAAAGCACCACACAGACGAATTTGCAGAATGCCCAAGCAAACTAACAAATGGCAGCACAAATTGGGTGCCTTGCAGATTTTTTTGATGCACCCAGAGAATCAACTCGACAACCACAACCCACATGGACAAGGGAGAATCAAGGAATATTGTTTCAAGAAGAACCAACCATTGACCAGGCCCAACCAGTGATACACCCAGAAGTTGAAATTCAACAACCAGTTCGAAGGGAAGAACCGCATAGATTTCAACAGGCTATTCCCAGGGAGGAACCATGAAGAAGGGTAGTCATGGTGAATCGGAACCAAGACCCTGACAAAATTCTCCAAGGGTGTCGACATGATGATATGGTAGGAAACAATAATCTAGCAGCCATAGTCGAAAGAATAATGGCACAAAATGGAGTAAATATTGGCATGTGAAGGCCAAACTATATATCCCCTTTGTCTGAGTACATTCAGCAAACTGAGTTACCTAGGGGATGGAAAGTGCCAAAATTCACGAA
Source organism: Vicia faba (assembly GCA_948472305.1). Lineage (NCBI taxonomy): Eukaryota > Viridiplantae > Streptophyta > Magnoliopsida > Fabales > Fabaceae > Vicia > Vicia faba. The sequence continues at coordinate 858,713,257 of OX451736.1, read as the reverse complement.
GTTCTCTGGTGACACCAATGAGTCAACCATAGAACATATGGCTAGATATCTTAAAGAAGCGGGGGATATAGCAAACAATGAAAATTTAAGGATTAAATATTTCCCTAGTTCACTAACCAAAAATGCTTTTACTTGGTTTACAACTCTTGCAGCAAATTCCATCCATGATTGGACTCGTTTGGAGAGATTATTTCATGAACAATTTTATGTAGGTCAATCCAAAATCAGCCTAAGCGAATTGGAAAATGTTAAGCGCAAATTTAGCGAGCTGATATATGATTATCTTAACAGGTTCCGTATGTTAAAGGCAAGGTGTTTCACACAAGTGCCTGAACACGAGTTGGTCTAAATGGAAGCAAGAGGATTGGAATTCTCTATCAGAAAGAAGTTAGTTCCCCGATATCTAAGAGACATGGCACAACTGGATGACAGGGTTCGACAAGTGGAGCGTTTGAAGATTGAAAAAGAAAGGGCTAACAAAAGTCACAGGAAATAAAGAGTGGCTTATGTTGAAGCATGCTCAGATGAAAGAGATATCGAAGATGACTCTTTAGAGGTTGAAGATCACGAGACAGATCTTGCAGAATTAAAGCAAGGATCACCTTATCCTTGCAAAGGGCTACACATGCGAATGGGAAGAATCCCATCCAACCAGAAAGGAATGATAAATTACCAAAGAAAGCATATACCTTCGACATCACCAAGTGTGGTGAAATATTTGACTTATTAGTAAAAGATGACCAGATGATAGTGCCCTCCTGGCGCTAAAATTCCTCCGTTAGAACAATGGAAGAAAAGGGGTTTTTGTAAATATCATAATTTTTTAGGCCATAAAACCTCACAATGCTATCTTTTCAGGGATTTGATACAGAGTGTAATCAAGGAAGGAAGGTTGAAGTTTGGAGAGAAGCCCAAGATGAAGGTCGACACAGATCCTCTTTAAGTTGCTGAGACAAATTTTGCAGAGCCTGTAGATTTCAACATGGTGGACGCTGTTGAAATCAAAGAAGGTCAACTCGACAAAGTATCTGAAGATGCTCATGGGCTGGAGAATACTGAGGGGCTCATGGGCCAGTTCGAAGGGAATGCTACTGATGGCAATACCAAAACGGTTGGCGAACCTAAGACTACTGAGGGTCTTAGAGTCAAATTTGAAGAGCTGGAGATTGCTGAAGGTCCCAAGTTCGAAGTTAACAAAACTTAGGGCAGGGCCAAACTTGCTATCAAATCTAACACTATTGAGGGTCTTAGAGTCAGATTCAAAGAGCTTGAGAATGCTGAAGGTCCCAAGTTCGAAGTATACATGGTGAATCTGAACCAGCTATCCCCAGAGATGGTAGAGATTGAGAGATGTTTGAAGATGGAGGATCACAGGATGTGAACTGGGAACCAGAAAGTAAGCCTGGTGGAATATCTTTTTCATTGCCATACGAGGAATCCTGAAGGACTAGTGTGTCCAAGGTGCAGCGTAAAGAATGATCGAAGCGCTACAACGACATACCAGAAAGTGCACCAAGAGAGGGATGGAAACAACTGGAGGAATGCCAGAGAACTGCTGCCATACCCAAAAATGGGAGAAAGCTTGATGGGATTTCTGGTTAGGTGTCATAAGACAGGATCAAAAGTTTTAATGTGCCCATGGTGCAGTGTTATTTATGACAGGAAAGCAGCAGAAGCATTCAAAAGAATTAAGTCTACACAATACTGGAACAATCAAAGGAGTAGCAGGGGCAGGTATGTAACCAATGCGAAATGGATTCCAAAAAGGGAAGATAGCCGACACCCCAGAGTAAATCGACAAGTCACCTTCAAGCCACCATCCAACATACCAATAGACAAATGGCTGAAGTCTAGTCAAAGAAAGGGGAAAGGAAAAGGTAAATGGAAATGGAAGAATTTCGCAGAAGGTGGCAGATTCATATGGGTATATCGAAGACAGTTTCAATCAACAAAGCAACAAGCCTATGTTTATGAGAACTACAAAGGAAAATACACAATGACAAGGACCTAGTGGGGAAGGTGCCAAAGGACCAAGAAGGCTCAAAGGGAACTCACCAGCAACGAAGTAGAGGGATTCCAGTAAGAATCAAACTCCGTCTGCTGCACTTGTCAAAGAGAAGCCACCACCACAAAGGAGGCTTTTTCCCCCCAGAAAGACTAAGGTATCCGTTGAAAGGGCTCCAGAGGAACCAACTAACGAAGAGCAAACCAACAATGAGGACATGCTTACTGATAACTTCGACTCAGGTGGGGAGTCCTCTCTGAATATCGTCTGCAATGTGGTTTATGTACTACCACATGAGTATGATCAAGTAACGGAGGTAGAAGATTTTGAAGAAGTAGGTGAATTAGAGATGGCAAATCACAAACCTGTGTTCTATTATGTTATGAATAGTGGAGCAATTGAAGAACAGAACGCGTTCTTTGAAAAACCAGACCAAGGTATGAAGAACCATCTGAAGCCTCTCTTTGTCAGGGGGAAAGTAGAACAAGCAAAGATCAACAAAGTAATGATAAATGGGGGTGTTGCTGTCAACCTCGTGCCTCAATTCTTGCTGAAGAGGATAGGTATGTATGATATAGATATAAAGCCTCATAATATGGTATTGTCTAATTATGAAGGAAAAATTGGCCATACACTTGGCATAGTTCAAGTTGATCTCACTATAGGAACCATCACCAGACCAACGATGTTCATGGTCATAGCGGCCAAGACAAACTACAATTTACTCTTGGGCCGTGAATGGATTCATGGGATAGGCGCAATTCCCTCCTCAATGCACCAACGCGTGGTAATTTGGAGAGAAGATGGAATTATGGAAAATATTGAAGCAGACCAAAGCTATTATATGGAAGAGGTTAACCAGGTTGATCGAAACTTGGCCAACATAGGGCCTTGCAGTGCTGCAGATGGCGCATATGCGCCAAACAATAATGCTATGTACTTTCTGAACTTGCATCCAAGGCATGGATTTTGCTGGGATTGAGAGACTTTGGGGCAGGTAGATGATGTACCTGGACTTCCAAGGATACGACCAACAGGATGGGATGATGAAGACAGTTACCATGTCTGAATCTTCCTTCTTCGAAAAGATTTCGGCCTATTTGGCTGAAAACAGACTAAAAACGGCTTTAGAAGCCGAAGTAAAGATTATGGCTATAAAGGCCAATGAAGAAACAAATCATGCAAAAGGACCTGGGATTTTCTTCAAGCCAAAACCCCCTAACAAATAGAAGCCCGTCGAAGAAAAAGACCAAAGGCTAGACGCAATATATGATGATGGGCCTTTGGGTTTCGAGAAGGATCCAGTGGCGTCGAACGCAAAGATGCTAGCGCAGGACCCTCTTGAAGAAGTGGATCTGGGAGATGGGACTGTACAAAGACCCACGTATGTCAGTTCAAAGCTTAGTCCAGGAGTGAAAGAAGAAGTGATCCAGTTGCTTAAGGAGTACAAAGATTGTTTTGCCTGGGACTACGATGAAATTCCAGATTTAAGCAGGGGTCTGGTAGAACTGAAGCTGCCCATAAAAGATGGCAAAAAAACCAATCAAACAGACACCAAGAAGATTTGCACTGGAGATCCTCTCGAAGATAAAGGAAGAAGTTGAAATACTCTTGCGCTGAAAATTCATCCGAACCACAAGGTATGTCGAATGTATTGCAAATATAGTACCAATAATTAAGAAAAATGGATCTCTTAGAGTATGCATAGATTTTCGTGATTTAAATTTTGTAACTCCCAAAGAAGAATATCCAATGCCTGTGGTTGAAACGTTAGTAGATTATGCTGCTGGTTTTGAATATCTTAGTATGCTTGATGGGTACTTAGGATACAATCATATTTTTATTACAGAAGAAGATGTGTCAAAGACAACATTCGATGCCCTGGGGCAATAGGCACCTATGAATGGGTGGTTATGCCATTTGGTTTAAAAAATGCTGGGGCAACTTATCAAAGAGCCATGAACTATATATTTCATGATTTCATAGAATCTTTCATGTAGGTCCATATTGATTATATAGTAGTGAAATCTATATCAGGATCTAGTCACCTGGATCACCTTCTCCAGTCATTTGAAAGGATGAGAAAATATGGCCTGAAGATGAATCCCCTTAAATGTGCATTCTTTGTGCAGGCTGGTGACTTTCATGGCTTTGTGGTCCATAAGAAATGCATATAAATCAACCAAAACAAACCAAAGGCAATAATGGAAGCAAAAACTCCATCAACGAAGAAAGAGTTGCAATCATTGCTAGGAAAGATAAACTTCTTGCGAATATTTATATCAAACTTAAGTGGTCGAACTCAAGCCTTTTCTCCACTCTTGTGGCTGAAGCAAGGAGTCTTTGCATGGAACAAAGAACATCAAGAGGCATTCTAGAAAATCAAACAATACTTAATGCATCCACATATTCTAACGCCTCCTCAAAGAGACAAGTGCATGAGGTTATACATATCTGCGTCAGATAAAACTATAGGAAGCATGCTGGCTCAAGAGGATGAAAATGGCGTCGAAAGGGCCATTTACTACTTAAGTAGAGTACTGAATGACGGAGAGACTAGATATAGTTCAATACAAAAATTATGTCTTTGCTTGTACTTCTCATGTACCAATTTAAAATATTATATAAAACCAGTTGACGTTTATGTTTCCTCACATTTTGATGTTATTAAGCATATGCTGTCGAAACCAATTCTACATAGTCGAATTGGTAAGTGGGCTTTGGCCCCAACAGAGTACTCTTTAACTTTCACACCTTTAAAAGCAATGAAGGGGCAAGTAGTCTCTGATTTCATTGTCGACCATGCATTGGTCGAAACATCCCAGAACCTTGTGGAGTTGGAACCTTGGAAATTGTTCTTTGATGGTTCTACACATAAGGAAGGAAGTGGAATTGGAGTTTTGATTATTTCTCCAAATAAAATTCCAACAAAGATGAAGTACAAAATAGACGGCCCCCCTTGTTCGAACAATGAAGCGGAATATGAAGCATTGATAGCAGGACTTGAAGCTTTATTGGAATTGGGGGCAACTAGTGTCGAAATAATGGGTGACTCTGAATTAGTAATCAAGTAAATTACCAAAGAGTACAAGTGCATAAAAGAAAACTTGATATTTTACTTCATTATAGAAAATAGATTGCTATGGAAATTTGAATACGTAGATATCAAGCACATCCCCAGGTATAAGAATCAAGAAGAAAATGATTTGGCCCAGATTGCCTCAGGATATAAAGTATCAAAAGAAAGATTGGAAGATTTGATCAAAGTATGGGGCAAGGTACTAGATACTAAACTTTCTCCAGCAGATTTAAAAAACTCAAGTCTAGGTTATGCAAATGAAGTACATTTTGAAGTATTATCCATGGACACTTTAGCAAATACAGATTGGAGAAATCTAATAATAAGTTATTTAAAAAACCCAACAACAAATATTGAAAGAAAGGTAAAATATCATGCCTTAAGTTATGTGCTAATAGGCAACGAATTGTTTAAGAAAACCCTAGAGGGGGGTCTTGTTGAAATGTTTAGGAGAAAGTGAAGCTTATTTAGAACTAGCCAACGTGCATAGTGGGGCATGTGGAGCACATAAGGCATGTCACAAGATGAAGTGGCTTTTGTTTCGATATGACATGTATTGGCCTACAGTTCTAAAAGATTGTATAGATTTTGCCAAAGGATGCCAAGAGTTCCAGATTCATGCAGGAATTCGGCACGTTCCTACAAGTGAACTACATTCAATTGTTAAGCCATGGCCTTTTAGGGGTTTGGCATTGGATTTGATTGGCAAAATTATACCATCATCTTCAAAAAATCAGAAATACATTTTGGTGGGAATAAATTATTTCACAAAATGGATAGAAGCAATACCTTTGGTGAATGTTGATCAAGAAAGCATCATCAAATTCATCCAGAGGCATATGGTTTATAGGTTTGAAATTCCAGAAACTATTACAACAAAACAAGGATCGTTATTTACTGGTCGAAGGATGCAAGAGTTTTCTAAGAATATGGGTTTCAAATTACTAACTTCTACGCCTTATTATGCACAAGCAAATGGACAAGTTGAAGCAGCTAACAAGGTAATCATTGATTTAATCAAGAAATATGTAGGCAGAAAGCCAAAGAATTAGCACAAAACCTTAGATCAAGTCTTATGGGCTTGTCGAACATCCCCCCAAAGAGGCAACAAATACAACTCCGCTTCGTCTAACATTTGGACATGATGCAGTTTTACCAGTAGAGATTTACTTACAGTCAGTCAGAATCCAAAGACAAAACGAAATTCCCACATATCTTTATTGGGAAATGATGATGAACGAATTGGTGGATTTAGATGAAGAAAGGTTACATGCTTTGTAAATTCTAAGAAGGCAAAAAGAAAGAGTAGCCAGAGCATATAGTAAGAGAGTTAAGGGAAAAACCTTCTCAAATGATGATGTGGTTTGGAAGGTGATTCTTCCAATGGATCGAAAGAATAAGTTATTCGAAAAATGGTCCCTGCATTGGGAAAGCCCCTTTCGAGTCATTCAAACATTCACTAACAGTGCCTATGAAATCGAAGAACTGGCAGAAGATCGAAGAATCTTGAAAGTTAACAGTAAGTATTTGAAAAAATACAAACCTTTTCTTCAAGATTTAAAGATTGCGACAAACTAGTAAATTAGTGAAATAATGAAGCCAACATGGTATAAAACATAAGGGTTCCAAAATGGCTTTGTCTAAGCATGCTTACAATGTAAAGAAAATACAATGAATGGTTTATTACATAAATCAAAACAGGATATTTTTCTTCATCCTTTCATACTTGATCTTTGCTAGGCCAAGCTTATATTGAACAACAACGTGTATGCTTTTGAGGCGTAAAATGTATTCAGTCATGGCTGAAGCTCTTTCGACATGCTCAACACTCTGTGCAGCAAAAGTATCAGCTTTAATGGTGTCCAATCTTTTTATAACAGCTTTTTTTGCCCTAGCATTAGCTATTTTCTTAAGTAACTCCATAATGTGAGACTCCCAAAGTGTGATCGAAGCAGTGTAAGGGTCGAATTTCACTTGGGCTGCCTTCTTCGAAGCCAACAAATCCTTAGATTCTTTAGAAGTACTATGAGCTTTGTCAAATTCAGTAGTTTTCTCCTGTTCTTTTGCTTGAAGCTTCGAAGTTGCATCAACCTCCCTGTTGTACTCAGCGCAGATTTGGTCAATTAGATTTTGAATATCCATTAAGACCTCACCTAAATTAGCAGGACAAGCAGTTATGTTGATGCGATTAATCAGCTTTTTCATCCCAAAGTGAGCAGTAACATCTGTTTTCAGCACTTCAAACAAATCAACTTCGAACACAAATTTTTCACTTGCTGAAGGAGTTCGTCATAAGAAGCTTCACTAGCGCTAGCACCGGATTGGGTCAAAGCCCCATAAGTGCTTTTGTCAACAGAAGAATCCCTTAGAGCCATCAACAAATCTACATATTTTAGGGGATCACTCTTCTTTAGCGCTATTTTTTCCTCCTTAGTGGGTGTTGGAGTCAGGATGGGATGTGGAATTGATCGAGCTTGTGTGCTTGGTTCATCAGTAGTATCAGTATGCATCTGATGAGTATCTTCAGGTTGTGGTTCGACTTCCTCCATGTCCTCATCATCTCAAAAGTATGTCTCAACCCCATCTGAATATTGCTCTTCGTCCTCGGCATAATCTACAAGAAATTGAGCCCTTTTTAGAGAAGAATCTCTGGGAATGCTTTCAGAATCTTCATTTTCCTCCAATATTTGCTTGCCAAATTCTGAAAAGTTATCTTCACTAGGAGAGGAAGTCTCCTGTTCGACTTGGACGTCACCTGGTTTAGATTTGGGAACCACAGTCAAAGACTCTTTATTTTGGACAACAAGACTGGATGTGGGAGGAGGCGAAGGAGTCTCTGTATTCAAAGGAGCATCTTGGTTGATAGGAGAAATGGGAGGAGTAGTGGATTTATCCTGCAGATAAAAAAGAAGTTGTTAGGTCAAAAGATATTTGAGCAAGAAATAAAAAGATTGAAATAAAGACGTACCTTTTGATCATCAGGGTTAGAAGCATTGCTACTAATATGATCCAAAATTACAACCCCAGAAGATGCAGGTTGAACTTCACGTTGAGGAGGAGGAAGGATTTTTACTTCGACATTTTTTTGATTGGTGGCTTGATATGGAGCACCCTCTGACGTTTTGACTTTCTTATGTTTCTTCTTGGCCTTGAAAGGAGTGAGGGGAACATCGTCATCATCATCAGGAATAATGATTGTTTCTTCACCAGAAGCTTTTCTCTTCTTTGGTGTTTTAGGGGGTAAGCCACTACCCTAAAAAAAGGAAAGATTGCAAGGAAAATCATGGTCACAGAATGCAAAAAGTAAGAAGGATTTTTAGAAATAGTACCTTTACATTCTTCGCTACCTTTTTGGGAGAAGCACCCTTTGCATAATAGAGTCCTTGGCTGGAAGAAGTTCCTGCTTTTGAGGCAGTAGTCGAATCCGCCTTCGCTACAAGTTTTTCCTTCTTTGTAGTTTTCCTTTCAACAGCTAGAAAACACTATCAAGGTTAGTCAAATGCTCAAAAATTGAAAATTTCCTAAAAATTAAAAGGACCAAGGAATCCTTTGGTTCAACACCTTCACGTGTCGGAGACACAATAGAGACTGCTGATAAGTCATAGTGAAGGAAGCCTTTGAAACTGTCCGGAGTGCACTTAGTCGAAACCACCCTCTTAGCAGGTTTTTGGGAATCATTTTTTAACTCATTGAAAATATTGCCACAGGTAAACCAATTTGGATAGGGTGAAAGGAATGCTAAGGCAAAATCAACACTAGGCAATTTTGGAAATTTTGGTGGTTGCAACTCAAAGGCCAAATCATATCTATGTCCGGGTTTTACAGAAGAGGGAATCTTCAAACGTGGAAGTTTCTTTGTAAATTTTTCTTTCAAAGTAGCTGCTGCTTGAAAAACGGTTCGACTAAGATTGGTTGGATCATAGACAGTTTCAAAGAATTTCTGGAAATCCTGGATTTCCTGAGTATGCGTTAATTTACCTTTTGGGACATTTTCCTGCACAAGGAAAAAAAAGCTTTTGTTAAGCGCTCATTTATTTGAGCAGTGTCGACCATGTTGTTCGAGTAAAAGTCAGTCCACCAGGTGTAAAAGACTTTGGTCATGTAGAAAGTAGGATGATAAGGAGTGAGACCAAATTCAACAAAATTAGCATGGTACTCTTGGTGTTTCTGGATATCTTGAACAAAGTAATCTACACCTGCAACGCAGATCTCATGTTTTCGATTGAAAAGAGGCTCAGGGATAAGTTGGAACAATCCAAGTTGTCGAGAGACAAAGTTGGGTTGATAAGATAATAAGCTAACATGGCTCTTCACTGGTAAGATCCTAGAGAATAGAATTCTAGGAAGAAGGAATACGCGCCATATGTTTTTGATGTCAGTATCTGCATTCTTTACAATATCTTCAATTGACGAAGTAAACCAGGAGGGACCACGGGTTCTGTTGGTGAAAGGAGCCATAGTGGGAGTTAAATTGTGAAGTTTCAAGAACATCAACATATATTTGGTGAGGCAAGCTTGAAGGGTCTCAGCATCATCACTGGGAGTTAGTTGTAAGAGTCTAATTCCTTCAATGCTTCGACCTGCTATTTTGGGGTCCTCTTCATCAATATTTCCAGTAGTTCGAAGAGAGGGTTCAAAAGTGGCATTTAGCCACAATTGAAGTATCCAGTAAGGTCCAGATAGAAGTAAGTTGGTACCTGCTTCATAATATTTAAGTTTGACAGCAGTAGCCCCTAAACTTTCATACAAACTAGATAAAAGCAACTCACTTAAGCATACCTTTCTACCAGAATGTAACTGGTTCGCTAAGGTTAGAAATCTCTTAGCCACTTGCAGAGATTTGCAACAGAAAATGAACTTAGATAATCACACACCTAAGAAAGCTATATGCTCAACATCAAAAACATCTTCACTGTCCACATGATATAGATCTATGTAAGTACTAAAAGAGGCATTTTTGACATTGAAGTCAATAGTGTTTTCAGACTCCAAATAGGGATCAAAAGCCTCTCCAGTAGGAGGAAGTCCAGTAATGGTAGCTATATCAAAGAAGGTGGGAGTTATCATTCCACAAGGGAGGTGAAAAGTGTTGTAGGTACTATCCCAGAAATACAGGGAAGCTAACAGAAAAGGTTGGCAATAACTAAAGCTTAATTTTGACATTTGAATTAGGTCAAAAATTCCCAATTCTTTCCAAGATTGAGATTTTTTCTTCTCAACTTTAGTAAGCCAAGCTAAGTAAGATTATCTAAGGTGGGACATGATCTAAAAGGTCTAAAGCTCTCAGTTATATAATCCAATTGGGAAGCTTCTCTCTTTATCTTAGGGTTTGAATAACTATTTTCAGAAGTTTTCTTAGAATATATTTTAGGTTTCTTGGTGGAATCCTCTGTGATACGATGGCAGAACCGACTGTTTAATACTGGTTTTCATTTTGCGTTTTGTGTTTGCAAAATATCGCGGTAAGCAAGAGTCGCCATCGACTTTTATTTTATCCAACAGGAAAGGAAAAAAGCATAGAAAAAAAATCCTATGGTTTTACATGGGCTCTTAGGTACTTGCTCATTTTTAAATTTCTTGTGTGTGCTTTGTTTTGAAAAGTTTTACTTCGTGATAACCCATGTATCAGTCCTCAAGGGTGTGACGAAGTTGTTTTGAAAATTTGTTTAAAAAGTATAAGTGTGAAAATCTTTGATTGGAGCAAGTACCTACTAGCATCTACCTACTTGAAAAAAGATCGTTTCTATTCTTGTTTCCTTTAGACAGCGCTACCCTACTATTGAGAAATAAGTAGCATCGTCGTTGGAATTTGTAAGGGTCAATTCGAAAGGGACGTACGGCCACTAAAGTAATATTAGGACACCTTAGTAATAACCCTAGAGTCTTAAGATCTTTTTCGAGGCAATATTTCTGAGGCAACATTTCTGAGGCAACGTTTCCGAGGCAACATTCGAATGGGACATTTGATCTTTTTAGACGGGAGGGCAACCACTAAGACACCATATGCTTAATGATCGTTTACCGAAGGCAACCTAAGTGAGAGTATACCCTAAGAGTGAATATGTGCGAGTGATTTATTTTCAGTTCATTATCTTTACGCATTAGGGTTTTCTAACCATTTTAATTTTGTCATGCATTCTTACCATACAATCCTATTAGCATTCATCTAACAGTTAATAATTGCGGAAATTTAAAAGCGAAAAATATAAAACCTAACTATTACAAGGCTTCGGGGAGGGGGGATTAATTACATAGCCAAAAATCGGGGAAAAAGCGATAAGTAAAAACCCTAGTCAAAACTATTACATCCTCAAAACAATTACAAAAATAATAAAAGAATTAAATGCGCTCGGTAAGTTAAATGCGAGGCAATTAGGATTTTGACCCTTTGACTAATCCTAATTGCAATTGATTAAAGAGAAAAATGTTTTTTTTCATGTTTTGTTATTTTAAGAAAATAAGAAATATTAAATTAAAGAAAATCCTAAGTTCTAATTAATGTTAACTTTTGAAAATAAATTAATTAATTCTAAACAACTTATTTTTGTATTTTTATTTTATTTGAAAAAAAGAAAACAAATTAAATCAAGAATTAAACCTAATTTTTCTAGTTGATTTTAATTGTACAAATAAGTTTAAGTTACCCTAAATCAAATATTAATCTAATTAATTAACAAAATTAAATTTGATAAAAAAAACTCTAAATTTATGAATTCTTTATTTTATGATTTTATGAAAAAAATTGATTTTAAAAATAAAATAAATAAAGAATTAAGAATAAAGCAAAAATAAAATAATAAGAAAAAAATGAGGAATGGGCCTGTTAGTGCTGAAAGAGGGGGTGCAAATCTGAATTCTTTGGCCCAAATACTCCAAGCCTGGTTGACCACGCTTGATCTGGTGCAATATTGACTTTGCATGTGCACCATGGACATCCATTGTTGGCACGTTGGATCTTATTAGCTAGGCATCCAATGGCCAGGCGTTGAGGGTGTATGGAAGGCGTATGATGATGTATTGCATGGGATTAACCTGAAACAATCAAGAAAATAATAAAATGCACACGCCTGGGATCAAACCCAGGACGTGTGCATCTAAGGCATTCCCTCCAACCATCTGCGTTAGGGTGTTAACTTGTAAGTATAATAAACAAACAAAACCAAAAGCCAAGTCAAATATTATGCCATCCAAAACGCGCGAACAATTAAACGGGCCAGTCACATGTTGCAACGCCATCATCTTCTTCACTGATTCCGTCGTTTTAGAAAAAAGACTTTTACCTACAAACGTTCACTGTAGGTATAACCCTGCATATTTCAAAAATTGCATACAAGCAAGATAAATGAAATGTAATGGTACCAATCAACTCGTCTCATCCTCACGAGCATCATGGTACCAGATTCAAAGCCCAATTTTTCTTGTACAAAAAGACCCTAACACAAACATGGAAACCCTAACAATGGCAGATGCGTGTAAAGGCTTCAAATATGCAATTAAATGACATGGTTAGCTTGCAAACATGATGACAAACATGAATATAACAATTAAAATGGATAATGATGCAATAATTGTGATAATCGAATCTTGAAAAAAAACGCAAACCGTGTGAGTTACAATTGGTGTTTCTGGGTGCTTCAAGCCTTGCAACTGATCCAATTGGCTTCTGGGAAGGTCCAGCAATGGGTTAGCAACGTTGGAATGGTCTAAATTGATCTCTATATGCAAAAACGATCCAACACCTTTGTCTCTTTTTTGAGTTTTGTTCTATGCCTCTCACGACCTCTAACCCTTGTTTTATGATCTGGAATTCTTCATTATATAACCTAGAGTGAATTAGGTTAACAAACTTGGATTGAATCTTTGCATTTATCCAGGATTTGATTTGATTTTCAAGCTATATGATATGTTCTTATTTTGAGCCAAAACATGTCTTTCTTGTATCAATTGCCCTTGATTCGATTTGCTCTTGTTTACTCAACATATCTTGATTGTCAATCTGTCCAAAAAACAAATCAAATCATATCTTTGTTAATTTTCATCATTTATTTGATTTAATTCACTTTTTAATTAATGAAAAATCAAAGTAAATTGAAAAATGAAGCACATAATGGGTGAATGAACATTTGATTCTTGGTCCACATTATAATTGAGGTGCAAGTATAAAAAGTTGGGCCCATTTAGCAAAAAATGCAAATTTGAGCACATTTGACCTTTGGCAATTTTGCAAAAATGGCCAAATTAGCCAATGCATAACTCTCTCAATTTTGACCCTAGAGAGGTGTTCTTGGACTTTTTAGAAATCTTAGGATGTCCTATAAACAACCCTATTATGTATCATCTCAATTTAGTCTTCCATGTTCATGTATGAAGCTTTGACCCAAAAGGTGGTTTTCTTGACTTTTCAAAAGGACCTATAATGTAAAAATTCATATATTTTTGTGAGTGCATATTCTGAACTTGGGAGATGAATATGAATTGTAGGGAATTTCATCCTCTTTAAAATGAGATTTGGATGGGTCATTTTTGATAACGTATGAGAAAGTTATGCTTGGTCAAAGTTTAGTTGACTTTTCCTATAAAACCCTAATTTAGCAACTTTTGGGTTTTGATGAATTGTGAGAAATCCTTGAGGAATCATGATCAATCCTTGATAAAATGATGGATAATACTTAAAAATGAGGATGTTGACCAAAAATCTTGAAGTTTGACTGTATGTGGGCCACAGTTGACTTTTGACCTAGTACAGTTGATTTTTAGACATTTGAGCAATTGACTGAGCAAACTTCTTCGGCAAGGCTTGAAACTTGACATGGATGATCTTGAGAACATATACGGACAATAGTGAGCATTTGAGTCCTTTATGGTTCACACATCTTGATGAAGGTGGAAAACCTAAGTTGAGGTATACTGCCTTAGGAGAGAGTTTGTCTGGTCAACTCTTGAACTTCTTTGAGAAATTTGGGGACTTCACTTGTCATGTGTTGAGAAATATGGGAGGGAAAATTTTGGGGTACAACAGCTGCCCCTGTTCAATCTTCTTAAATCTGAGGATGTAGATTGGTTGCTCTGCCTTTCATGATCTAAAGGTGGAAGAGGATTGAACACTAGAGTGCCCAGAAATTTGTACCTCGCATGAAGTGGCACTTGATTTATGATACCGAGAATGGGCTTAAAGATGCCATCTAAAGACGTGTCGGTCGCATAAGAGATTCCTTTGTGAGAACCCGTATACCTGTTGTTGAGGAGTACTTCGCTGGGGAATGGTGGTCTCTGTCTTGGGAGAAATAGAGTTTTAGGAGCTTCATTTGTTTGTTACTTTATCGGGGAATAACTCTGGTTTAGGGAAGTAGAAGTGAACTGCGTATCTGGTTGGGGTATATGTTGCACCGCGACTTACTGGAGAGATGAGAAACCAATCGTGTTTGATCGTATCCTAGTCTTATAGTGTTGTGGACTGCTATCTGGGGATAAGAGAGAGAACCCGGATATTAAGGTTATGAGAAGGAACCTGGGTAGTAGGGTTACTTCGATATGAAAGCCTGGATAGTAGGGCTATGAGAAGGAACCTGGATAATAGGGTTACTTCAATATGAAATCCTGGATAGTAGGGTTGTGAGAAGGAACCTGGGTCATAGGGTTATTTCGATATGAAAGCCTGGATAGTAGGGTTGTGAGAAGGAACCTGGATAGTAGGGTTACTTCGACATGAAATCCTGGATAGTAGGGCTGTGAGAAGGAACCTATATAGTGGGGTTACTTCGAGATGAAAGCCTGGATAATAGGGTTGTGAGAATGAACCTGGATAGTAGGGTTACTTCGATATGAAAGCCTGGATGGTAGGGATGTGAGAAGGAACCTGGGTAAGGTTGCTTTGTGAGGAGTTTGGGTAAAACTTCAGAAGGAACCTGGGTAAGGTTATAAGTTTGTGTAAAACTTCAGGATGAACCGGGGTAAGGTTATTTTGTGAGGAGTTTGGGTAAAACTGCTGAAGGAACCTGGGTAAGGTTATAAGTTTGTGTAAAACTTCAGGATGAACCGGGGTAAGGTTGTTTTGTGATAGCGATGATTACTCTGTTTAGCTTCGAGTGTTGATCATGGACCTGCTGGAAATTGTTGATAATAATTGTCTTTCCTGAAAGAAATACATGGTTAGTTATATGCGATGCATGAAATGCGGGGTGAGATGATGTTCTCAAAATAAATGAGATTATGCTGTATATGATATGTATGTGTCTGTCATGATGTATGTTCATGAAATACTGACGTAATAATCTGAGTCCGGGAAAATAAATCCATGGCTGCTGTTTGGAGAGTATGAGAAATGGTATTCTTGACTGCTGTAAAATACCATAGTTCTTCTACTTTTGTTGGGGATGGTGAACAAATATGACTAGCTGGGGATTCACATCTATTCGGTTGGTGAATATTCTGCCGGAAGAGCCCCTGTCTGAGGATAACTCTGCGGGGAATAACTCTGTTAGAGAGGAAATACTCTGTGGATTGATCTAGCGATTTGGAGGAATGAACTCAGCTGGGGATGAATTTACGTTTCTGGTGATAATGAATTCTATTGGAGATTGAATATCTGCTTGTGAGAGAAATAAACTCTGCTTGGGGAAAAATTTACTGACTCACTCGCGATTGTGAACCTCAACTGGGGAGAGTTATGTCATGTTTGGGAAAGTTAACATCACTGTCTTTGGGTACTTTTTACTCTGTGGGGAGCATATGTACCACTGCTAATGTTCTCAAGTTGGCGCTATCCCGGTACCTGATGGCAAGAGTAACTGTAAGGTTTGGGCACTTCTTGTTTTCCCTGTTTTTTGGCATTACGAGTAATCGTCTTTTGTTTCTTGTGTAAATATTTATGAGCAATCATTATTTTCAAATGCATATATCAAAAATGAATCATTGGACATTCTTGCAAAAAAAAATAGAAAAATAAAAACAAAATGAAATTTCTTGTGAAAATGAATTGTATTGATTTTGAAATTGGCCTGTAATAGGCGTTTTGTACAAGGAGGCTGACGTCCTAGTAAGAGAATGCCGCCGAAAGTCAAAAATTATACAATTTGTGTAAAAGAAAGAAAAACAGCTATGTGAAACGACCCCATTGGGTTCCAACTCTACTATTGCCTTTATATCTCCAAGCGTCTCATCACTTTGCTACTTGGCCGAAGGTTGATCAGATTGATTGGCGCTGCCCGAGCTTGATAGTTTATACCGAAGTCTGGTTGCGAGATGATCCAATGAGACATAGTGTTACGCTTCGATCCCTAATTTTTTTCCTGGACCGCCCTTTCGGGTTTTCAATCCACCGGGAGTCCCTTTTTTGCCCAAGTCGCCTTTTCAGGTTTTCGACTTGCTGGGTGTAGAGTTTTCCATTTTCATCCCTTACTTTTGCCCGAACCCTTTTGGTTTTCCGGAAAGCCCTTATTTTTGCCTAGGCCAGTCAACCTAGAGGGTATTTGATTATGTGTAGTATCTTTTCACTATGTCTGCATTGATAGGGTGAGGAAGGTCGTCACCCTTCATGGTGGTTAGAATCATAGCTCCTCCCGAGAAAATGTTCTTAACCACAAATGGCCCTTCGTATGTGGGGGTCCATTTGCCCCTGGGATCACCTTACGGTAGTATGATGCGTTTGATCACTAGATCCCCGACATTATATTCTTGACGTCTGACTTTCTTGTTAAAAGCCTTGATCATTCGCTTTTGATACGTATGACCATGACAGATAGCAGTAAGTCTCTTTTCATCAATTAGATTCAGCTGATCAACTCAGGTTTGGATCCAGTCGTCTTCGTTCAAACCTGCATCCTTCATAATCCTGAGAGAGGGTATCTGGACTTCGATGGGTAAGACTGCCTCCATGCCATACACCAAAGAGTAGGGTGTTGCCCCTGTCGACATCCGTGCTGAGGTACGGTACCCAGGAAGAGCAAATGGTAACATCTCATGCCAGTCTTTGTATGTCATCGTCATCTTCTGTACAATCTTCTTGATGTTCTTGTTAGCCGCTTCAACAACCCCGTTCATCTTCGGCCGGTAGGGAGAAGAGTTATGATGCTAAATCTTGAACTATTTACAGAGCTCGGTGATCATTGTGTTGTTTATATTTATACCATTGTCGGTAATAATCCTCCCTGGTACACCATATCGACAGATCAGATTGTGTCGGATGAACCGCGTCATGAAATTCTTGATTACTGTAGCAATGGAAGCTGCCTCAACCCACTTCGTAAAGTAATCAATGGCTACCAGAATGAAGCAATTCCCGTTAGACGCAGTAGGTATAATCTCGCCGATCATGTCGATGCCCCACATTGCAAAGGGCCAAGGAGTTGTCAAGACATTAAGGGGAACTAGAGGTACATGCACCTTATTAGTATAGATTTGGCACTTATGACAGGTTCGAGAGTGCTGATAACAATCGGCTTCCATATTGGACCAGTAATATCCTTCCCGTAGGATCTTCTTATCCATGGTATGTCCATTGGAATGGGTTTCGAAGGTACCTTCATGTAAATCCATCATGATCCTCTCTGCTTCGCTCTTGTCTACACACTGCAGTAAGGTTGAATCATGGTTACGCTTATAAAGGATTCCATTAATGATGAAGAACTTCGCAGAAAACCTTCTCAGAAACTTCTTATCGTTGACAGATGCCCCCTCAGGGTATTCTTGAGCCTCAAGATACCTTTTTACCTCGTGAAACCAGGGTTTATCTGCTACCTCTTCGGTCTCAATGTCACTGCAATGTGTGGGTTCTTCCAACCTCTCAATGGTAATCTGGGGAGCTTAATTGTCCCACCTAACTTTGAACATAGAAGACATGGTAGCTAGCACGTCCGCCAACTGGTTCTCTTCTCGTGGGAAATGCTTAAAGGTTATCTCCTCAAAGTGTGGGAGAAATGTCAGTACATACTCTTTTTAAGGAATAAGATTCAGGTGCTTCGTATCCCACTCGGCTTTGATTTGACTTATTACCAGAGCGGAATCTACGAATACACTCAAGAACTTAATCCTCAGGTCAATAGCAGCTCGAAGACCCATGATACACGCTTCATACTCTGCCATATTATTGGTGCAGTTAAAACATAATCGGGCGGTGAATGGAGTATGACAACCCCCAGGAGATATAATTACAGCGCCAATGCTATTACCCGATGCGTTCGAGGCTCCATCAAAATACATAGACCATCGGGATCCCTCCTCGGGTCCTTCATCCGGTCCAGGTTCTTCGTAGTCGGTTATCAACATGATATTCTCATCCGGTAACTCGAAATTCATGGACTGGTAGTCATCCACGGCCTGATGCGCCAAATGATCCGCCAATACACTCCCCTTGATTGCTTTTTGGGTTGTGTATTGGATGTCGTACTCGGTTAAGATCATCTGCCATCTTGCTATTCTTCCAGATAAGGAGGGCTTCTCGAAAATATATTTGATCGGATCCATCTTTGATATCAACAAGGTAGTGTGAGTCAGCATATACTGTCTCAGTCGGCGAGCAGCCCATGCCAAAGTGCAGGAAGTTTTCTCGAGCAATGAGTATCGGGTCTCACAGTCGGTAAACTTTTTGCTAAGGTAATAAATGGCATGCTCTTTTCGACAAGACTCGTCATGCTGCCCCAGCACACACCCCATTGAATTGTATAGCACTGTCAAGTATAATATCAAAGGTCTTCCTTCAAATGGAGGCATCAAAATTGGTGGTTCTTGAAGGTATTCCTTGATTCTTTCGAAAGCGGTCTGGCATTCATCATTCCACTTTACCACTTGATCTTTCTTCAGCAGCTTGAAGATTGGCTCACAAGTAGTAGTCAGATGTGAAATGAACCTGGGGATATAATTCAGACGTCCCAAGAAACCTCTAACTTCCTTTTCTATGCGGGGAGCCGGTATCTCTTATATGGCTTTTACCTTTGTAGGGTCTACCTGAATACCTTTGTCACTGACAACAAAACCCAGAAGCTAGCCAGATCTTACCCCGAAGGTACACTTGTTCGGATTCAACCTCAGCTTGTACGTCTTCAGCCTGTCAAACAGTTTCTGGAGATGTTCAAGATGCTCTTCCTCAGTCTGGGACCTGGCTATCATGTCATCAACATAAACCTTGATCTCATGGCGAATCATATCGTGGAACAAAGCGACCATGGAGCACTGATAATTTGCCCTAGAATTCTTCAACCCAAAAGGCATCACCTTGTAACAGAAGGTACCCCACTGTGTAACGAAGGTTGTCTTCTCCATGTCCTCAGGAGCCATCTTGATCTGGTTGTAGCCAGAAAAACCATCCATGAAGGAGAAGATCTTGTGTTGCACGGTGTTGTCGACTAGAACATCAATTTGAGGAAGTGGGAAGTCATCCTTGGGGCTTGCCCTGTTCATATCTTTGTAGTCCACACACATCCGTACCTTACCGTCCTTCTTAGGTACCGGAACGATGTTGGCAACCCACTGCAGATAAGAAGTGACAACTAAGAATCCTGCGTCGAACTGTTTCATGACCTCTGCCTTGATTTTCTCTGACATTTCAGGGCTTATACGGTAGACCTTCTGCTTTACCGGAGGGCAATCTTATTTAGTCGGTAGGCGATGTACCACAATATCAGTGTCCAAACCAGGCATGTCTTCATAGGACCAGGCGAAGATCTCAACATAGTTGTGTAGCATCTGTATTAACCGTTGTTTGACACTAGGCTCCAGATTCACACCTATTTTAACATTTTTCCTGTCTTCCTCTGTACCCAAATTCACTGACTCAACTGGCTCTTCATGAGGCTGTATAGCCCGCTCTTCCTGCTGTAGTAGTCTAGAAAGTTCTCCAGGCACCTCACAATCATCCTCACCTTCGTCCTCGGCTTGGTTGATCAGATTTTTGAAGTTATAACTGGCAGTAGCAGAGCTGTTATCAATGGGATCCATAGTGGATATGGATCTGCTGTATGATACGTGAGTGTGTGTAAGAAAATAGTTGTTTTGATAAAGTGAGAGACAGAAAAGAAAAAACAAGGAGCACTAAATTTGTATGCAAGAAACGTCCAATGCTTTATTAATGATATATGAAATGACAAATAATAGCCCTCACAAGCAAAGCCAAGGTGCCCCGGGCAAGGCACCGGGCCGTAAAGTTTCAAATTGTTTATTACAAATCTTAAAACAAATGAGTCAATTACTGCGGAATAAAAGAAACAGGTGTGAAGTCCCTAGCCGTCCAGTTATTCGGTCCACCGTTGGTTGTTGGGTAGATCCAACTATCAATGGCTGAATCCTCTTCAATGTCTTCAATTGCATTAATTCCCCGATTGCTGATGTGTAGAGGAGGTCTTTCAGCCTGAGCGTGCCTAACAACCCTTTGAACCCCTGTAGTAAAGCCCAAACCAAATTTGTCAGTTTTGTGAGTGAAATCAGGGAGCTGAACCCAATTGGTACACCCACCTTCTTCAACCGCGGCCCTGGCATCCTTGAGAGAAGCCATCTTCAACGGAGGTTTGTTGGTAGTAACTTCAGTTGATGCCAAGATCTGAGGGACCTCTTCGAAATTCTGACAAGGATTTTCTATGAATTCCCCGTCCATCTCTACGTAGCGGAAGGAATTGAGGTGACTCACCATATATTCTTCTTCACCTTGCACTTTGACAATCATTCCCTTCACCGGATACTTCAACATTTGATGGATTGTGGAAGTAACTGCCCCAGCCTCATGGATCCAAGGACGACCAAACAAGCAAGAATACGACGGCCTGATATCTATTACGTAGAAGGTGGACCAAAAAGTCTGAGAACCCACTTTGACAGGGATGTCCACCTCCCCGTGCACCATTCTCTTCGATCCGTCAAAATCCATTACCACAATGTTACTATGCTTTAGAGTCAAACCCTCATAATCCAAACGGTCCAACGCTTTCTTAGGCATAACATTCAGTGAAGACCCGATATCTACCAGCACATGAGCCATAGTGGTGCCCCTGCACTCAATCGAGACACGCAGAGCATCATTATGCTTCCTTCCTTTCAGTGTCAGATCCGCATCTGAAAAACCCAGACCATTGTCAGCAGTCAGGCTGGCCACACAATCTTTGAAATGATCTGCTAAAGTTTCCTGCGGCACATGCGCAGTCTTGTGAAATGCAATCAAAGCCTTTTCATGGGCTTCAGAATACAACATCAGAGACAACATGGATATCTTTGATGGGGTCTGCCCCAGCTGCTCGACGACATTGTAGTCGCTCTTCTTAATGATTTTCAGTATTTCCTCTATTTCTTGTTTAGAGGCTTCCACAACAACTTTATTAGGTGCCTCCGTCCGGGCAGGCTCACCTATAATTTCCTTGCCCCGAGTCCCAGATGGCTCAGCGGAAAGGGTAACAACTGGAGTAGGAACAGGAGAAATCTTAGGAGTGCTAGTTGGAGCAGCAGTTGGAATAACAGTAGGCTTAATGATCTTCGGCACAATCTCAGGAGAGAAAACCCTTCCACTTCGGGTAACCTTACTAGTACCGACAATATTACTGACATCAGTATCAGCTTCTTCATTCTTCAGATCTTGCTTAATGCCATGATAGTACACATCATCACCATAATGCCATGGGACAGCCTTGTCTGAGGTGTACGGGATGGGACCAGGAACAGTGATTATCAGCGTAGCAATTCTTTGAACAAGTGTAATCCTAACAGGTTTTCTCGAGGAAACCTTGGAAGGATTGGCGGAAATGGTTATAATAGCGACGTCTTCAATGGGAACAACAGGGATCAGTCTTTTCAAACAAAATCTCTTTATTATAAATCAGGCGCTGAACACCTGACTTCAACAAACGGAAACCAGAAGGTAGAATCGAACACATGTGGCAACCTTCACCATAACCCGAAAATAAACCGGCCAACAGCAAATTCTTCTTAACAGTCATAAGAGGGGTATAAATTTCTTCAAAAGAAGTCACAAATAAATCAGTGTCAACAACATTAACTCCACGACCATGTTTGGGCATGGGGCAGTTATAACATTAAGCTTTTCTGGAGCATCGAACTCTATCTCCTTGGCTTCAAGCAAGTCTTGTACTTTGTTTCTCAGATCCCAACAATCATTTGTATCGTGGCTAGGACTCTCAGAATTGTAGGCGCACCGCGCGTTGGGATTGTATTTGGGAGAGGTAGTGTTTGGATTCTTGGGAGCCTCTCTCAAGGTTGCCAAGTTGGATTTTAATAAGTGAGGTAGAACTTCAGCCAAAGTTATGTTGATGCGGGTAAACTGTCGTTGTGGTCTTTCCACCCTTTGTTGATTGTTGCATTGTGGAGCAACTGCGGGTCTTGGTATCACTACAACATTTACCGTTTGATGGTGTTCAGATCTTCTTTGGCCCCTCGGGATATAGACTGAACTGGCTTCCTTCTTACCAGCAAAAGGCTTCTTTTCTGAACTCGACGAGGCATCCTTCTGTATTTTACCACTCCAAATTCTAGCTTCTACTCTTTCTCCCGTTAAAATCAGCTCAGTGAATCCAGCTGATGAACTGTTGATCAAATGATTGAAGAACGGACCAGACAGCGTACCAAGGAACATATCCACCAACTCCCTATCAGACAAAGGAGGTTGAACTCTCCCAGCCAAGTGTCTCCATTTTTGAGCATAATCTTTAAAACCTTCACCTGCACCCTTGGACATACTCTGGAGTTGAGTACGAGTGAGAGCAAGGTCGGAATTATACTGATACTGCTTGTAGAAAGTAGTAGCAAGATCTTCCCAGTTTCGGACATTGGCTCCCTCCAACTTGTAGAACCATTCAAGCTGAGTCCCTAACAGACTATCTTGAAAGAAGTGCACCCACAAATTTCTACCAGCGGTGTGGGGTTGGATTTTTCTGACATAAGAGCGGAGATGGAGTTTTGGACAGGACACTCCATCATACTTGGCAAAAGATGGAGCTTTGAACTTCTGAGGGATGACCACTCCCAATACCAGTCCCAATTCTTCGAAATCCAGTCTAGGTATCTTCTGAACTTCCATGGCACTCAGACGATCTTCCAACTGTTTGTATCTATCCTCAGCAGGAGGATATTGCTCATCGCTATAATCAGTATCATTGTCAGAGATTGCAGGACTAGGTTCCTTTTCCCCTTCTTGGTTCTCCCCTTTCTTGGATGAAGGGTCAGATCATTTTGTTGCTTCAACCTTTTTCCAAACCTTCTGCCCATATTCAGAATACCGACAACCTTCTTCTTCTTCTTCTTTTCTTTCAGCATGAGGGCTTTCAGATCCTCTTGCCCTTTAGCCATACTTATGAACATCTATTGGAACTGGGCGTTCTGTGCCTGAAGATCCTTGATGGCTTGATCGGAATACATTTCTGCTGAAATAAACAACGAAGAAGATGAGAAACCTATAGTGGTACCTTTAATGATGTGTATGATAATGGGATGCACATGTAATGATTTCAAAGACTTCCGGAAATTTAAATTTGCAAACCAAAATAAACAAAAACTTTATTAGCTTAAATTTGAAGGTTCAAAATGGCTTTAAGGCATTACAAATAAGTAAATAAAACAACTCTAAAACTAGAAAAGAAAAAAATATCAAAAGTCCCATGGACGCTTTCTCTTTGTGCTGATATAATCATTGGGCACTCTTTCTTCCTGGAGCTGCCTGGTGAGCTTTAAAACCTTCCTCTCTTGATCATGGAACTGTTCCCTGTAAGTATCCCGCTCATTCTTCAGCTGAATCCAAGACCTCTATAACTCCCCAAGATCCATGGGCATGTAAGGATAGAGAACCGTGTAAGGAATGCCTTATTCAGTAGTGGGCTCCACAATCACTGGTAATACGGCCACATAAGGCATCATAAGCTTCTGGGCATGAGCTCGTACCCATTGGAGGTAAGGCTCCATAGGAATGGAAGTCTTTGGTCCCAACTCTTTGGGATCAGATCTGTTTACCACGCCCCAAGCTCGTATGAACCTCCGGCGATACTCATTAACATCATCCTCATAGTTGAATACAATGCCCTCAATAAGTAACTCATTGGGACCATCCCTTCGAGCATGACCAAATTTTCGCAAAGCTAGACAAGGATTGTAAGTTATACCCCCTTTGATACCAAGTAATGGGACATTAGGGTACTCCCCATAGCGGTCAATAATAGCAATGCCTTTCATAGCTCAGGAACACCAAAGAATATTCGTATGAGCGAGTGACATTATCCTGTTTGACCAACCCAAACCTTCTTCGTTCTTCAGTACAGACTTAGGGAGGTGAGAAATAAACCACCTCGACAGCAACGGCATGTAGCACATAAGAGTCCCTCTTCTCTTCATGGTACGAGTATGGAGAGTGTGCAAAATATCTCTAAGCAAGGTAGGCACAAGGCTGCGAGAAAGGAAAATCTTGATAGCATTCACATCTACGAAGGAGTTCGGATTAGGGAAGAGAACTAAACCATAGATAAGAAGAGCCAAGACCTCCTCAAAATCCTGAAAATCTAGATAATCCCAAAATAGATGAGCTTTGTCTATAAAAAATTTGGCTAGAAAACCCTCAACTCCACTTCGAGTTTCCCAATTGGATACCACGTCGGCCCATTTCAAATGCAAAGCTGAGGCAATGAATTCTGGCTTAGGAAATTCTTCTATACCTGTGAAGGGTACCTATTCAAGAATGGGTATGCCCAATAGCTGAGCGAAATCTTCCATGGTGGGTACCAACTGATAATCTGGAAAGGTGAAGTAGTGATGCTTGGGATTGAAGAACTGAAAAAGTATGCTCATCATCTGTTTATCAAAGTTTTAAGTAACCAGGCTGAGAAGTTGACCGTGTCTCTTAATGAAAGTATAAGTTTCAGAAACTCTTGATGCTAGCTCTTTGAGTTGGGAAGGTATCTTCACAAAGCTGATTCAAATAGTATTTCTATGCACGGAAGCCATGATCTGCAAAACAGAACAAAGATAAATTCCCTTGGTATTTGAAATGGTTAGTGTAATGAAACATGGATGCCATGTTATGATGCATGATGTCATAATAAACGACAGTTATAGCAAACATGAGTATTGCAAACACAATCAAATCACACAAAGCCCTTAAGTTTAAGGCTTGCATGAGGTCAAAGGTAATACCCTCTTGAAGTTAAATTGGTTTCAAACCTATCCTAGAAAAGTAATCGGGTTCTAGAGGATCTCAATATCACCGACCATCCTTTATCGGTCATGGTTTCAGCTTACGCAATATTTTCTTGCAGCCAAAATATTCCGAAAGTCTGGTCTCAATGAGTGTAGCATCGAGTATCAACCAATTCTCAGCTCTACACCAAGGCCGGCTATCTCACTACTTTCTAATGGCCAAGTTTTTCAACTAAGGTTCTAAGGTTCGTTAGTGTTTCACGACACCATGCAGCGGCCCCGTATTCTCCTCGTTTAACCACAAGGGATACCGATACCAACCAAAGTGCCACACCAATGTAGCTACTGCTTTAACCGTATCGGTCTATGCCATACAATTCCCTCACAGTTTATTGTTACTTACCTAAAATGTGTTCCCCAGATCCGGGTGTAAGATCTATAGTAACCCCAAACAAAACCCTCAAAAATAAAGCAAACAAAGCAATCAAGAGAAGCAATTTTAATGACCTAGATCCTAAGGTATACCCCACTTATAATTCCCCAGCAGAGTCGCCAGTTCTGTGATACGGTGGCAAAACCGACTGTTTAATACTGGTTTGCGTTTTGTGTTTGCAAAATGTCGCAGTAAGCAAGAGTCACCACCGACTTTTATTTTATCCAACCGGAAAGGAAAAAAGCATAGAAAAAATCCTTTTTCGATATTTTGAGTACGGGGGGTAGATTATAGAAAGGGAATGTGTTAGCACCCTTTCTGTCCATGGTTTTCCATGGGTTCTTAGGTACTTGCTCATTTTTAAATTGCTTGTGTGTGCTTTGTTTTGAAAAGTTTTACTTCGTGATAACCCATGTACCAGTCGTCAAGGGTGTGATGAAGTTGTTTTGAAAATTTGTTTGAAAAGTATAAGTGTGAAAGGCTTTGATTGGAGTAAGTACCTACTAGCATCTACCTACTCGAAAAAAGATCATTTCTATTCTTGTTTCCTTTAGACAGCGCTATCCCACTATTGAGAAATAAGTAGCATCGTCGTTGGAATTTGTAAGGGTCAATTCGAAAGGGACGTACGGTCACTAAAGCAATATTAGGACACCTTAGTAATAACCCTAGAGTCTTAAGATCTTTTTCGAGGCAACATTTCCGAGGCAACATTTCCGAGGAAACATTTTCGAGGCAACATTTCCGAGGAAACATTCGAATGGGACATTTGATCTTTTTAGACGGGAGGGCAACCACTAAGACACCATATGCTTAATGATCTTTTACCGAAGGCAACCGAAGTGAGAGTATACCCTAAGAGTGAATATGTGCGAGTGATTTATTTTCAGTTCATTATCTTTGCGCATTAGGGTTTTCTAACCATTTTAATTTTGTCATGCATTCTTGCCATATAATCCTATTAGCATTCATCTAACAGTTAATAATTGCGGAAATTTAAAAGCGAAAAATATAAAACCTAACTATTACAAGGCTTCTGGGAGGGGGATTAATTAAATATCCAAAAATCGGGGAAAAAGCGATAAGTAAAAACCCTAGTTAAAACTATTACATCCTCAAAACAGTTACAAAAATAATAAAAGAATTAAATGCATGCGGTAAGTTAAATGCGAGGCGATTAGGGTTTTGACCCTTTGACTAATCCTAATTGCAATTGATTAAAGAGAAAAATGTTTTTTTGTCATGTTTAGTTATTTTAAGAAAATAAGAAATATTAAATTAAAGAAAATCCTAAGTTCTAATTAATGTTAACTTTTGAAAATAAATTAATTAATTCTAAACAACCTATTTTTGTATTTTTATTTTATTTGCAAAAAAGAAAACAAATTAAATCAAGAATTAAACCTAATTTTTCAAGTTAATTTTAATTGTAAAAATAAGTTTAAGTTACCCTAAATCAAATATTAATCTAATTAATTAACAAAATTAAATTTGATAAAAAAACTCTAAATTTATGAATTCTTGATTTTATGATTTTATGAAAAAAATTGATTTTAAAAATAAAATAAAGAAAGAATTAAGAATAAAGCAAAAATAAAATAATAAGAAAAAAAATGAGGAATGGGCCTGTTAGTGCTGAAAGAGGGGGTGTAAATCTGAATTCTTTGGCCCAAATACTCCAAGCCTAGTTGACCACGCTTGATCTGGTGCAATGTTGACTTTGCATGTGCACCATGGATATCCATTGCTGGCACATTGGATCTGATAAGCTAGGCATCAAGTAGCCAGGCGTTGAGGGTGTATGGAAGGCGTATGATGATGTATTGCATGGGATTCACCTGAAACAATCAAGAAAATAATAAAATGCACACGCCTGGGATCGAACCCAGGATATGTGCATCTAAGGCATTCCCTCCAACCATCTGCACTAGGGTGTTAACTTGTAAGTATAGTAAACAAACAAAACCAAAAGCCAAGTAAAATATTCTGCCAGCTAAAACGCGTGAACTTTTAAACAGGCCAGTCACATGTTGCCACGCCATCATCTTCTTCACTGATTCTGTTGTTTTAGAAAAAAGACTTTTATCTACAGACGTTCACTGTAGGTATAACCCTGCATATTTCAAAAATTGCATACAACCAAGATAAATGAAATGTAATGGTACCAATCAACTTGTCTCATCCTCACGAGCATCATGGTACCTGATTCAAAGCCCAATTGTTCCTGTACAAAAAGACCCTAAAACAAACATGGAAACCCTAACAATGGCAGATGCATGTAAAGGCTTCAAAAACGCAATTAAATGACATGGTTAGCTTGCAAACATGATGACAAACATGAATATAACAATTAAAATGGATAATGATTCAAGAATTGTGATAATCGAATTTGGAAAAAAGTGCAAACCGTGTGAGTTACAGTTGGTGTTTCTGGGTGCTTCAAGCCTTGCAACTGATCCAATTGGCTTCTGGGAAGGTCCAGCAATGGGTTAGCAACGTTGGAATGGTCTAAATTGATCTCTAGATGCAAAAACGATCCAACACTTTTGTCACTTTTTTGAGTTTTGTTCTATGCCTCTCACGACCTCTAACCCTTGTTTTTTTATCTAGAATTCTTCATTATATAACCTAGAGTGAATTAGGTTAACAAACTTGGACTGAATCTTTGCATCTATCCAAGATTTGATTTGATTTTCAAGTTATATGACATGTTCCTATTTTGAGCCAAAACATGCCTTTCTTGTATCAATTTCCCTTGATTCGATTTGCTCTTGTTTACTCAGCATATCTTGATTGTCAATCTATCCAAAAAACAAATCAAATCATATCTTTGTTAATTGTCATCATTTATTTGATTTAATTCACTTTTTAATTAATGAAAAATCAAAGTAAATTGAAAAATGAAGCACATAATGGGTGAATGAACATTTGAGTCGTGGACCACATTATAATTGAGGTTCAAGTATAAAAAGTTGGGCCCATTTAGCAAAAAATGCAAATTTGAGCACATTTGACTTTTGGCAATTTTGCAAAAATGGCCAACTTGGCCAATGCATAACTCTCTCAATTTTGACCCTAGAGAGGTGTTCTTAGACTTTTTAGAAATATTAGGATGTCCTATAAATAACCCTTTTGTTCTCATCTCAATTGAGTCTTCCATGTTCATGTATGAAGCTTTGACCCAAAAGGTGTTTTTGTTGACTTTTCAAAAGGACCTATAATGTCAAAATTCATATCTTTTTGTGAGTGCATGTTCTGAACTTTCAAGATGAAGATGAATTGTAGGGAATTGAATCCCTTTAAAAATGAGCTTTGGATGTGTCATTTATGATAAAGTATGAGAAAGTTATGCTTGGTCAAAGTTGAGTTGACTTTTCCTATGAAACCCTAATTTAGCAACTTTTGGGTTTTGATGAATTGTGAGCAATCCTTGATGAATCATGATCAACCATTTATGAAATGATGGATAATACTTCAAAATGAGGATTTTGAACAAAAATCTTGAAGTTTGACTGTATGTGGGCCATAGTTGACTTTTGACCTAGTATAGTTGATTTTCAGACATTTGAGCAATTGACTGAGCAAACTTCTTCAGCAAGGCTTGAAACTTGACATGGATGATCTTGAGAAAATATTAGGACAATGGTGATAATTTTAGTCCTTTGTGTTTCACACATCTTGATGAAGGTGGAAACCCTAAGTTGAGGTATATTGTCTTAGGAGAGAGTTTGTCTGGTCAACTCTTGAACTTCCTTGAGCAATTTGGGGACCTCACTTGTCATGTGTTGAGATATATGGGAGGGAAAGTTTTGGGGTACAACATCCTCAATGTTCTCTTCAGAATCCACATTTTTATTTGCTAAAAGTTTAGTAACATGATAAGTTGGAAAGAATTCCACATATTTTTCTAAATCGCCTGTAGCGATTAAAGGCCCTAAGAAGCCTAAGGTTTTACCAGAAAACAAAGAAGGAATTAATACCTGAGAAGCGTAAATGGATTTTTGTTCCCTAGTGAGTTTGGTAGGTGTGATAAATTCTTGATTCCCAGAAGTGATGATTTTTCTTGTTGGTATGTATTGAGAAGATGAACCTTTAGAGATTCCAGATTTCTCAGCATGTTTGGAATCTTGTTTACCGTAAGACATTGTTGCAGATTTGAAGAAATGATGAATTTTTCAAGAAGGAATAAGAGCGTAAATCATAGAGAATATGAAGATTTATGAGTTTTCAAAAGTAGAAAAAGAAATAATAAAAGAGGTAACTTTTTTATAGTGGTAAGTGGAAACGTTGGAGGTTACACCTCAGAAAGATAGTGGGACACGTTTCAACATCTGACGGAGAAAAGTGAAAGATCACTTTTCATGTCCTTGGAAGTTGGTATTTAATGATGGTGAAATTATTGTGCGCATGTCTTGATGAGACATTTTGAAAAAAGAAGTCATGATTAACTATGACGTCGGGAAATGAAAGGTTGCTAGTCGAAATCTGGTGATTACAAAAAATGGCCATTTATGCATTGATTCGAAATGGACATTTATTGGGGGAAATTTTTTAGCTGAAGATTTTGACATTTGATAAAAATATGAAAGTTGATTTAAGAAGATCATGTTTTAAAAATAACATGAAATTTGATGTTATAAAGTTATTTTATAAAACACATTTTTATGATTCGACATGTTGGAGAGCAACTTAAAGTGAAAGGAATATTTCAAGATATATGAATACTTCGACAGTCACGTTGGTTGAATTCTAAAGCTTCGAGCGAGAAGTTTAAATTTCAAACTAATGCATTTTTCCAGGAAGATGGGTGGAAGCGCCAGAATGTATGCCTGTAAAAAGTGTCGAACGTGGCGTAATCTCATAGAAAGACCGTTAGGGTCGAATTAGTATAAATAGGAGTCTTAGATGTTAGGATTCAGTGTGCTCACATCTTTGTACAATATACTCAAATACCCAAAGTACCAGTGTTAGAGAAACGAGTTAGTGAGACATGTATGTATGATGCACCATATTTACATTCGAAAGTTATTTACATTTAATGAAATTTCTTCATGTCATTATGTTCTATACGATTTACAGTCTAGAGTAGTTTTCTATTTTATTGCTTTTATAAGGACACTTTATTTTGATATCAAAGTGATTCTCTTTGTTTAAAGAAGTTATCATTAAAATCTTTTTCCTAAAAACTAGAACACAATAGTCCTGAGATCAATTTGATCGATCTCGCAAGTAACTGAGTCTTTTTAGAGATTTAGAAGATCGGTGATTATTTACCAAATTATAGGTAAACAAACTGTTAGATTTATGCTAATAAGGTTTGTATGGAAAGAATAAAATCAATTGATAGAAAACCCTAATTCTCAAGATAAATATAACTGAATTGAACACACTTTTCATACTCACACCTCTAGGGTAACCTCTCTTCGTTGCCTTTGGAAATAATGATCATGTCCCTCGAAAATAGGGATATTTTAGCATAAGACCCTCGAATAAAGATCATAGTCCCTCGATGACCCTTCGATGTTGCCTACGAAAAATGATCTAGTCCCTCCGATACGAAATTGCTAAAGTATCGCTATATGTTTCCTTCAATGACCATTCGATGACCCTTTGCCTGTCCCTTCACATCCAATAGATAGGGCTACCTACCAACTAATGGCACGGATAACACTATCTCTAAAGGATAAGGAAAATAATAAGAACGATCTTGAGTGGGTAAAGAACTTTTAATCGCTTGCTCACAAATCTTTTCTAAAAAATAAACATTTTACGAATCACTTTTTCAAAACAAATATTTTCAAACACTTTGTACGTGTTCTTGAGGACTGATACAAGAACCATTACAAAGTTAGTCGTACTTTGGCTTTTCAAAAATATTTTCCAATCATACACACAAAGCAAATTTCAAAAGTAAGCTAACGATTAAGAGCCCGTAGATAACTACAGATGAAAAGGGTGCTAACACCTTCCCTTTTCATAACTTACCCCTGAACTCAAAATCTATCAAGGTCTTTCCTGTTATTTTCATCCTTTCCTTATTGGATAAAATAAAAGTCAATGGAAACTCTTGTTATCCGCAACATTTGCGTAAAAGCGCTAAAAAGTCAATTCTCCCACTATATTACAGAACTAGTGACTCTGTTGGGGAGTAACTTAAAAAGAGGGGTTATCTTAAGAGTTTAGATCACTTTACTTGCTTAAATTGTATGCTTTGTCTGCTTTAAACTTTAAGGGTTGCTTGGGTTTTTATTACTTGTAAGATCCTACACCCGGATCTAGGGATGCCTTAGGTAAGTCGGAATAGATCATGAAAACTGTACGGTGTAGACCAATATGGTTGAAGTGATGGCTACGGTTAGTGTGGAAATTTGGTTTGTACTAATGTTCCTTGAGTCAGTCAAGGATAACATTAGGCTTTCGCATGGTGTCTGTTGTACCCCAAAATTTGCCCTCGCATTTTTTCCACAAGAAATCTCAGCTTCAGGCATTTCCTGACTTTTCAAACTGGCTCAAGAATCGGACAAACGGACTTTTCTCGTCAGTCAAACAAAAATTAGGGTCTTATTGATTTTTAGGGCTCTGGATTGTTTCACACAATTGGCTTAAGGTTGTGGTTGATTCTGGCGCATTTTGATCAAGCGAACGTTATTTGGCATTTAATCAGGAATTAAGGTTTTATGGGCATATTCTCAGAAAGATTAAATTTCCACAGCACTTTGCAAGTTATTCCAAGATTCGGGTTGAATTAGCGTTGTTTTGATTTAATCAGTAAAAGAGGCAGTTGGTTTGAATTCACGTTGTTTTGTTTGAGCCAGTCAAAAGAAATATGCAGTTTGGATTTACAGTGCTTGGTAAGAAATCAGCAAGAAAGGATTGCGTCTGACCGATTATTGCGTTCGACTGTGCGTTGCTTTGGATGATGGAGACGTCAAGTTCATTTATTTTTGATCGACGAAGAATCAAGGTTTAGTTGATTATTTATGGTTCTAAGAATTAAATATTTGAAATTTAATTTTCATTTTATTTAATTTAAGGAACTATAAATAACAAGTAAATAATTGAAAAGGAATTGAAAAGAATTAAATGAACCAATAGAATTTTTATTTCATATTTAATATTTGTTACAATTATTATTTGGATACAAGTATTTATTTACGAAGTATTTAAAATAATAATGGTTTACAATAATTAAATTGAAAATAAAAACTATCCTATTTTTTCTAAATATTTTCTAAGTCCCTAATTCTTCATTCTTCACTTCGCTCCGGTGCTCCATTTTTCATCTACAAAAGAAAAGAGAAAAGTAAAAAAAAAGCAGTTAAATTGAAAAGACAGATAAAATTTGCAGTCATCATTAAGGGCCACTGATTGGGATCAGTTAACCCTCTCTGCAAATCACGGGATTTCTCCCGGTTCACAAAGAGGGAAGAATTTTATTTAATCATGAATGCAAAGTTGAGAAAAAATGCAAAGTGTCAAAATGCATAAAATGTCAAACTGCATAAACTCAATCTCAAATTCCAAGTTCAAACCAAACTGAAAATCCAAAAGTATCAAACTTACTGTCAAAAAAG
This sequence comes from Vicia faba, assembly GCA_948472305.1. NCBI lineage: Eukaryota > Viridiplantae > Streptophyta > Magnoliopsida > Fabales > Fabaceae > Vicia > Vicia faba. The sequence goes on along the minus strand of OX451736.1, from coordinate 858,680,054 downwards.
TACAAAGTCTACTCAAGGCTGTCAATAAAAAGATTTGGCAAAGATATGGAAAGTTCACAAAGTGTAGAAAGCTGTCAAAGAAGAGATGAAGAATGCAGAGGAAAGCATGATATGCAAGAAAACTCTTTTATGATCATTTCCCATCAGTAGCCACTTTCAGAATAAAGTACAGGAAAGAAGCATATTAAAATATCCAACTGTACTGAGAAAGAGGAGAGAGAGATAAAGTAAGCAAGATGCAGGTTTTCAGGCTTAAACAGGCAGAGGCATAGATGAAAAGGATATACAAAAAGAACAACACAGTTCAAAGAAAAATAGGCAGAATTTTCACCAAAGTAAAAGAGGAAACCAACACAAAAGAAAAGATATAGAAAACCTGCTTGGTCTCAAACCTGAAGCAGAGAAAACCGGCTCAAGTTCATAAATAACCAGTTAAACCTGAAGCAAGCCTGAAGCTTCACCTGTTAAGCACTTCCAAACACATAACCATACAAATCTGCAAAGCCTGTTTAAGCCTAACCCGTCAAGACCTCAACCAAGCCATAAACCAGAAACAAAACACCTCCAAACAGATAACCTGCTAAAAATCAGTATCACATGCTAAACATATAGCCTGCTGAAGCACAAAACCCAAACCTACTGCCCAAAACCAGGCCTACTGCATAACCATTCAAAAAAAAAGAAAGCCTTTCAAGAACCCTGTCAAAAGAAAAGATCAGAGAGCCTTACCACTTTTCAAAACCTCAAGCAAAAACCTGTTAAGGCCATCAAACAAAAGCCTGATATCTAAGGCAACTCAAGCCCTCAGAATTCCAGGAATTCATCATTGGGGTATCCAACTTAAGCGAAAAGCCAGCAAATCATCATAATTAACAGTTTCAAAGGGAAATTCAGGGACGAAGAAGAAAGATAACAAAAGCAACCAAGGCAACTCAATTTCCAAACCCCCACACCAAGGCCCTCAGGATACCATCATTGGGCCAGTAACCAACGTTTCAAAAAACAATAAACCATCCAGGCATCCAACTCAAGGCGAGGCCCTCAGAACCCTAGGTTCATCCTAGGGCAAGGAAGTAGCAAGAGAAACAAGCATTCAAGACAACCAGTCAGAAGAAGAGAGAAGCGTTCAAGACAACAAAAGTATCAAAGGCAACGTGTAGACAGTAGGAGAGAAGAAGAAAGAAGTGAGGTTTCAAAAAAAAAGGGATTTTCAGTCAAATCATCATCAAACCCTAAATGGGAAAAAAGTAAAGATACCAGTTAAAGCTAGCTTCATCGTGCAAAGCTCTTCACCATTAAGCCGCCTCAGCGCTCCCTCGTCCTCTTCTCCTCCATTGTCTTCCCCTCAAGGTAGATTATTCCCTCCTCGTCTTTTTTTTTTCACCACCTCGTTAAACAAACAAAATGAGCATAAAAATCAGAATATAAAATCATGACATGCGAATCTAAAACGTCCAACAAATTTGAGACATTTTGTTACCCTGATTTACCGTCGTTTGGACAAACGTGAAGAGAGGAGAAGAGGTGGTAATGCTGGTGGCTAAGGCAAGAAGCTCGGATTTCTGGGTCCATGGGCAAAGAGTGAACGATCGAAGAAGACGAAACCCCAAGACGGACGCCGCCGCTGTCTCAAAACCTAAGCGTATCCAAATGAACAAAAAAGCTTCAAACCCTAAAAAACGTTTGTTTCACTTGGGCCAGCATAACCAAACACCAAGCCCATTCATATTAATTAACCCCTTTTTTGTTACTTAATACTAATTGCATTCTATTATTACACTAACAGTATTTTTCATAGAAACATAATTAAAAATACAAAATATGATAATAATACTTTAATACAAAAAAAATACTTAAAAACATATTTCTATATATACATAACTCTAATAAATTTAATAGAACCATTTTTTTTTATACAATATAGTAAAAATTGAAAATACCTTTTTTCTTTTAAATGTTTCTTTTGTACATAACAATATAAAAATAAGCTTCTTTTTTAATATATATAATTCAATTCTTGACATTTAATACTTTTTGTATATAATGACAAAAATACATTTTTTACATCAATCAAAATTGAAAACACTTTTTTTTCTTTAAATTCAAATATTCTTACTAATAAACAAAAATACTTTTTTCCACTTTGTTTCTTGATATTTATTTAAATATACTTTTTATAATAGATAAAGATACATTTTGATACATAATATAATTGAAAACATTTTCATTCAATTAAAACATTTCTTTTGTACATATTAAAAGAAATACAAGATTACTAATTAAACAAATAAGCATTTAAATTATTTAGGTCAAAACAAATACCTAACAATACCTTCTTAAATTCATATTGTCATACATGTAAATAATCACATATACATATACATCTCACACTTACACAATGCAAATACATTCACATTGCCCTATACACATTTGTTTATCTTATATTTGTATATTCGTTATTTACATTTGATCGCAAATTCGATTTGGTTGTAACTTATTGGATACTATGAGTCTCATCCCCATTCATAAACTTGTACCCCAATCCCGGATACTTATTCTGTAACAGCGTAGATTTTACATTTTCGCAATTTACCGCTTTCAATTATACCATGGTTAGACCTAGGGTTTGCATGTACATAAAATCAAACGCTAGATAACCTAATACAAGACAAATACATGAAATCAATACACAATCACACTTGCACCCTCTAGGGTAATCCCACATGTTGCCTTCCAAAATGGGACATGTTTGCACGTCGAGTATCTTTGGCAAAACAAATTCAAATGATCATAAGTCCCTCGATGACGCTTTCGGTTGCCTAAACGGAATGATCATAGTCCCTTCAAAGCAAATTTCCAAAGACACTTGGCACCATTGCATTCGTGGTCCATACGATGACCCGCGCCCGTCCCGAACAAACTTCCTAAACGCAAGATTGTCCACGAAATTCAATGGTGGAACAAAATTGTTAAAAGGGGTTGAAACATAACAAATACCTTTGAGTACAATAGGGTAGACAAAACTCTTAGTTACTTGAGATCAACTTGCAAAAACACTTGCCTTCTTTTCAAAAACCACAATCCACAACACTTTCAAACAAACTCTCAAAAAGACATTTGAAACATCTTTTCAAAAAGATACACACTCTTGTAAAACACTCAAACATGAGTCAAATACATTGGTCGCCTAAGACAAGGCATCTCTTCAAAAACATTTTCAAAACACACACACACACACACCATTTCAAGCAATCGAAAATCAAGGCAAGTGATCTAAAAAACCAAGTAACTAAGAGCCCATGGAAAACCATGGATGAAAAGGGTGCTAATACCTTCCCTTTTCATAATCTACCCCCCGAACCCACGAAATATCTCAAAAGGTTTTTGCTGTGCTTTTTTTAACCTTTCCTTTAGGATAAAATAAAAAGTCGGTGGCGACTCTTGCTCAACCGAACAAGTGCGAATACAAACGCAAACCTCTAGTCAGTTCTCCCACCGTATCACAGAACTGGCGACTCTGCTGGGGAGATTTTTTAGTGGGGTTACCTTAGGGTTTAGATCACTTTTACTTTCAATTGATTGCTTTGTTTGCTTTTACATTTGTGGGCTTTGTATCAGAGTTTCATAGATCCTAACCCGGATCTGGGGAATACCCTTTTAGGTAGCATAATATGTGAGGGACCTGTCCGGCGTATACCGACATGGGTGAAGCAGTGGCTACGTTGATGTGGCGTCTTGGTCTGTACCGATATCCCTCGTGTTAAAACGGGGAGAATATGGGTCTTCCAAGGAGTCATTAAGCACCAACCGACCTTAGAACCCTAAATTGACCAACTTGGCCATTAGAACAGTAGCAGTATGCTACGCTCATTGAGGCTAAACTCTCGCGATGGTTCCGGCCGCGAGAAAAGGTTGCGATGCTGGAGTTATGACCGATTGAGGGTAGCCAATGATATGAGATTCTCTAGAACCCGGTTACTTTTGATAGGACAGGTTTTAACCAACAAACTGAAAGAGGGTAGTACCTGAACCTTATGCAAGCCTAAACCTAAGGACTTGTTTGCTTTGTGTGAATATGTTTGCCTGTATATACACTCACTTGCTTGTGCATACATGTACATAACATCACGACATCATACCATAACATTTTCAATAACCATTTCAAGGATCTCGAGGGTTCTTTTGATGCAGGGTTACGTTGAACCAGACACCTACCAAGAGGCAAGAGGTTTCTCCTCTAAAACAAATGCCATCAAAGATCAAGTGCAACAACTTGAATCAGTGGCTATGATCCACTCAACATGGTGAGCTTGATTCTCGTGGAAGGACATCCACCGGTGCAAGGTTCTCCAATCCAAGAGCAGAGTTCAACCTCTAAAATTTTCTTGTGTTTACCCCAAGAGATCCTTGAAAGCATGCATCCACATATCATGCATTGCATTTTGACAGTCTTTCCTTTTTCAGGTTTCCTTACTCTCCTGCTGTTTATTTCAGCAAGAGATGGCTCTAGAAAGGTCTGTCGAAGACATCCAAGACCAGACTGCTCAGCTGCAGGAGATGTTCCTGAACTTGTCTCTGGGGCAAGAAGAGATGAAAGCTCTCCTCGCAAAGGGCCTGGAGAATTCCAACAATGCCAGAAGTGACCAGTTGGAAACACTGCAGTTTGATTTGGCAACATTCAAGATCCAAGTGATGGGACAGTTGGTGGGCCAGATGGCTCTCATCCAAGACCTATCTCAAAGACAAGAGGAACTCAGAGTTCTTGTCCGCCAACTGCTACCAAACAACCAACTGGGGCAAACATCTGAGGTCAAAGAGCAAGTCACCGCTCAACCTCCATCCATTCAAGAAGACAAGGGGAAAGCTCCTTTGCTTGCTTCAGGGTCACAAACCCATCAACAACCTCGCCAGCGTCAACGGGGCAATCGGCGTAAGCAAGAAAAGTCGGGAAGACAGTTTACGGAGACTGAAATACCATCATTCTTCATACTGAAGCGTCTGTTGGAGGTCAACTTGCTTACCGTAAAGGACCCTCCTCAGAAGCTCAATACCTCCTCTCCTCACTATCATCCCGACGCATTCTGTGTTTACCACTCCTACAGCCCTGGACACGACACCAACGACTGTTGGGCCTTGAAGAACAAGATTCAAGATCTGATCGACATTGGGGTGCTGGAATTCATGCCAGACGGTGAGATGAAGATCTTCCGTTAAAGGGTTCTCCACTTGAAGTGACGAAGCTCAAACTGAAATACTTTTGCTTCTTTTTGAATTTTCAAAGTTGTAATTTCTTTTGTTGTCAAACAATTATTTGTTGATGTTAAACTCTGTTTTCATTAATGCATTGCATATGTTTGTCTTGAATTCATCCATTCGTTTCACTACTCTTATGCTTTTCTTTATGATATTTGACTCTTGATAAAAAGTTGTAAGCCTTTAGAGGGAGGATGACGAAACAATACCATGATCTTATACAGTATGCTTTTGAACAGACCTTGCTGATGATGTACAGGCGTTTCTTTCAATTCCCAAACACTGGAGTTATAAGGAAGTTAATCCCTAGTCAACCCCTTCGAGCCAAAGAAGTAGGAGTTTTCTGTTTTGAAACGATCAAAACCCTTGATATAAACCTGGGGCAGGGTAGTATCTCAGTTAATTCAAGAGAAAAGGCGCATTGAAGTCGCAAACTCTCAGTTCGTAATACAACGAACGACGTCAAAAAAGAGAAAGCGTTCCTTTGGAATCAAAAGACAAGGGTGGTTCCCTATCACATAGACAGTCAATCTCTCAAAAGAGAAAAGCCCGCCGAGCCAAAACCTATAAAGGAGGCTTAAGAAAGCTGGGGCATCCCGCTAACAAAAATCCCGGAAAACGGTAACAGTCAGGCAAAAGTTAGGGATAACAAATCAAAATCAAAATAGTGAGGTCATTACAAAATCCTCAACAACATGAAAAAGTGTTGAAAAAAGAAAAAGGAGATGATGACTGTCTCCCAAAATTCAACTGGTGGACCATTGCCCAAAAGTCATTCAAAACTCAAAACAGAGTGTGACGCATAATTAACTGAGCTTAGGTTGGAGAACATCACGAAGAGCGAGTGGGTACAAATATACTTTGAGCCTTTATCCTTTGTTTCTTAAACCGTGAACCAGGCCACGTTACAACCCTTCAAAAGTCCTAATTGAAGCATGGGTTAGTTCGAAAGCATACTGTTACAAAAGGTATCCTGACTCCTACAAGGCTTTACTCTAAATCTTGTGTTGATTTGTCTTATAAAAAGTGTTATGCTAAAAAACGAATTCTTCAAAACTTCGAGACAAACATAAACTTTACATTATTTGAATATCTCTGTTTGCATTTGGCTTTTTGTTTGACAGCGAAGAATTTCATACAGCGAATGTTCGGAGGAACGAAAACTCTCTCAGTAAGTCAGAATCACTTCAAAAAGGATAACACTTCCATTACAAATCTCCTATCAACAAGGGGCATGACATGTCACAATTCAATTAACCTGGGGCAGTCCAGTCAAGGTCCAACAGATCTTTCAAAGTTCAGTTAACCTGGGGCAGTCCAGTCAAGATTTCAATAAATCTCTCAATATGCAGAGTAATCTGATTCAAGACTCCTTCATCACCACTTGGGGCATTCGAATGCCAAAAGTGTTCAACAAATCAACTATTACATTTCCAGACTCGATTCCTGTATCTAGCCAGGGCACGTCTGAAGAGTTTGAAGATTCAATTCCTGTATCCAGCCAGGGCATGTCTATCAACTATCACAATTCCAGATTCGACTCCTGTATCCAGCCAGGGCATATCTGTTGACCACATTTCCAGACTCGATTCCTGTATCTAGCCGGGGCACGTCTGAAGAGTTCGAAGATTCGATTCCTGTATCCAGCCAGGGCATGTCTATCAACTATCATAATTCCATATTCGCTCCTGTATCCAGCCAGGGCATATCTGTTGACCACATTTCCAGACTCGATTCCTGTATCTAGCCGGGGCACGTCTGAAGAGTTCGAAGATTCGATTCCTGTATCCAGCCAGGGCATGTCTGTTGACGACTATTTCCAGATTCGACTCCCGTATCCAGCCAGGGCATATCTGTTGACCACATTTCCAGACTCGATTCCTGTATCTAGCCGGGGCACGTCTGAAGAGTTCGAAGATTCGATTCCTGTATCCAGCCAGGGCATATCTGTTAACTATTACAATTCCAGATTCGATTCCTGTATCCAGCCAGGGCATATCTGTTGACGATCATTTCCAGACTCGACTCCTGCATCCAGCCAGGGCACGTCTGAAGAATTCCAGATCAACACCTGTAACAATCCAGGAAAGCATCTGTGGACGACCGATTGTAGACCAACACCTGTAACAAGCCAGGAATTTATCTACATCACCACTTGGGGCATTCGAATGTCAAAAGTGTTCAAAAACCCGATGCAGTTTTACACGGACTCATCGTCAGGAAACCCTACACAGATCTCCTCAAAACATGAAGACCCCAGTAGTTTGGCATACAACCCAAGCTTATGATTCTCCCAACAGAGGTCCCAAGACCTCTCATTTTCAACAATTGAAGACTCTTGCCTTTCACAGCAGCAGCCAAGGATTTATTTTCCCCGGCAGCAATCAAGATTCTTTTATCTTTCAGCCGTCCAGGATTCATGTATCCTCAGCAAGATAACTCATCAGCTTACACGCGCATTCATCACATTCATGTCATAAACATTGATGTCACATACATTGCATCATGCATCATAACATTGCATACAACTAACCCTTTACCTTTTCAGGTAAGATCAGTCGGCAGACAAAGATCATCTTCCAAGTATACTCAGATGTGACCCGGACACGGCGACCTTCTGATACTTATTCCAGATTCATCCAAATGCAGCTTTACACAAGCTCATCATCAAGACGTCTGAAAACAGTTTACGGATTCTTCCCAACAACGGATGTCAATCTACCAACTTGTTCAGACTCTTCTCAACTTTTGAAAACAGTTTACAGATTCTTCCCAACAACGGATGTCAATCTATCAACTTGTTCAGATGCCAACTTCTGAAAACAGTTTACGGATTCTTCCCAACAACGGATGTCAATCTACCAACTTGTTCAGACTCTTCTCAACTTCTGAAAACAGTTTACGGATTCTTCCTAACAACGGATGTCAATCTACCAACTTGATCAGACTCTTCTCAACTTTTGAAAACAGTTTACGGACGCTTCCCAACAACGGACGTTGCTCTATTGCTTATTCAATCCCAACTCCTGAAAATAGCCTACGAGTTCTCCGAAACGTGGATGTCAATCTATTGCTTGCTCAGACCCCCGATTCAGAAATGTTCCAAAACAGGGATGCCTTTCTGATACTCGTCCACTCACCATTTGACATACAGTTCAACATTTCCAGATGGCATCTTTAAGCCCATTCTCAGATGGCATCTCTAAGCCCATTCCCCGACAAGATTCTAATCGCACCAGATGGCCTCTTTAAGCCCATCACCAAATGGAATCTTTAAGCCCATTCACCTCCACCATCATATCGCCGAGTGCAAATTTTCTGGGCACTTTAGTGTCCAATCTTCTTTTACCTTCAAGTCGCGAAAGGAAAACTTGCCAATCTAACTCTTCAGGTTCAAGAAGATTGAACAGGGGCAACTGTTGTACCCCAAAATTTGCCCTCGCATTTTTTCCATAAGAAATCTCAGCTTCAGGCATTTCCTGACTTTTCAAACTGGCTCAAGAATCGGACAAACGGACTTTTCTCGTCAGTCAAACAAAAATTAGGGTCTTATTGATTTTTAGGGCTCTGGATTGTTTCACACAATTGGCTTAAGGTTGTGGTTGATTCTGGCGCATTTTGATCAGGCGAACGTTATTTGGCATTTAATCAGGAATTAAGGTTTTATGGGCATATTCTCAGAAAGATTAAATTTCCACAGCACTTTGCAAGTTATTCCAAGATTCGGGTTGAATTAGCGTTGTTTTGATTTAATCAGTAAAAGAGGCAGTTGGTTTGAATTCACGTTGTTTTGTTTGAGCCAGTCAAAAGAAATATGCAGTTTGGATTTACAGTGCTTGGTAAGAAATCAGCAAGAAAGGATTGCGTCTGACCGATTATTGCGTTCGACTGTGCGTTGCTTTGGATGATGGAGACGTCAAGTTCATTTATTTTTGATCGACGAAGAATCAAGGTTTAGTTGATTATTTATGGTTCTAAGAATTAAATATTTGAAATTTAATTTTCATTTTATTTAATTTAAGGAACTATAAATAACAAGTAAATAATTGAAAAGGAATTGAAAAGAATTAAATGAACCAATAGAATTTTTATTTCATATTTAATATTTGTTACAATTATTATTTGGATACAAGTATTTATTTACGAAGTATTTAAAATAATAATGGTTTACAATAATTAAATTGAAAATAAAAACTATCCTATTTTTTCTAAATATTTTCTAAGTCCCTAATTCTTCATTCTTCACTTCGCTCCGGTGCTCCATTTTTCATCTACAAAAGAAAAGAGAAAAGTAAAAAAAAAAGCAGTTAAATTGAAAAGACAGATAAAATTTGCAGTCATCATTAAGGGCCACTGATTGGGATCAGTTAACCCTCTCTGCAAATCACGGGATTTCTCCCGGTTCACAAAGAGGGAAGAATTTTATTTAATCATGAATGCAAAGTTGAGAAAAAATGCAAAGTGTCAAAATGCATAAAATGTCAAACTGCATAAACTCAATCTCAAATTCCAAGTTCAAACCAAACTGAAAATCCAAAAGTATCAAACTTATTGTCAAAAAAGTACAAAGTCTACTCAAGGCTGTCAATAAAAAGATTTGGCAAAGATATGGAAAGTTCACAAAGTGTAGAAAGCTGTCAAAGAAGAGATGAAGAATGCAGAGGAAAGCATGATATGCAAGAAAACTCTTTTATCATCATTTCCCATCAGTAGCCACTTTCAGAATAAAGTACAGGAAAGAAGCATATTAAAATATCCAACTGTACTGAGAAAGAGGAGAGAGAGATAAAGTAAGCAAGATGCAGGTTTTCAGGCTTAGACAGGCAGAGGCATAGATGAAAAGGATATACAAAAAGAACAACACAGTTCAAAGAAAAATAGGCAGAATTTTCACCAAAGTAAAAGAGGAAACCAACACAAAAGAAAAGATATAGAAAACCTGCTTGGTCTCAAACCTGAAGCAGAGAAAACTGGCTCAAGTTCATAAATAACCAGTTAAACCTGAAGCAAGCCTGAAGCTTCACCTGTTAAGCACTTCCAAACACATAACCATACAAATCTGCAAAGCCTGTTTAAGCCTAACCTGGCAAGACCTCAACCAAGCCATAAACCAGAAACAAAACACCTCCAAACAGATAACCTGCTAAAAATCAGTATCACCTGCTAAACATATAGCCTGCTGAAGCACAAAACCCAAACCTACTGCCCAAAACCAGGCCTACTGCATAACCATTCAAAAAAAAAAGCCTTTCAAGAACCCTGTCAAAAGAAAAGATCAGAGAGCCTTACCACTTTTCAAAACCTCAAGCAAAAACCTGTTAAGGCCATCAAACAAAAGCCTGATATCTAAGGCAACTCAAGCCCTCAGAATTCCAGGAATTCATCATTGGGGTATCCAACTTAAGCGAAAAGCCATCAAATCATCATAATTAACAGTTTCAAAGGGCAATTCAGGGACGAAGAAGAAAGATAACAAAAGCAACCAAGGCAACTCAATTTCCAAACCCCCATACCAAGGCCCTCAGGATACCATCATTGGGCCAGTAACCAACGTTTCAAAAAACAATAAACCATCCAGGCATCCAACTCAAGGCGAGGCCCTCAGAACCCTAGGTTCATCCTAGGGCAAGGAAGTAGCAAGAGAAACAAGCATTCAAGACAACCAGTCAGAAGAAGAGAGAAGCGTTCAAGACAACAAAAGTATCAAAGGCAACGTGTAGACAGTAGGAGAGAAGAAGAAAGAAGTGAGGTTTCAAAAAAAAAAGGGATTTTCAGTCAAATCATCATCAAACCCTAAATGGGCAAAAAGTAAAGATACCAGTTAAAGCTAGCTTCATCGTGCAAAGCTCTTCACCATTAAGCCGCCTCAGCGCTCCCTCGTCCTCTTCTCCTCCATTGTCTTCCCCTCAAGGTAGATTATTCCCTCCTCGTCTTTTTTTTTCACCACCTCGTTCAACAAACAAAATGAGCATAAAAATCAGAATATAAAATCATGACATGCGAATCTAAAACGTCCAACAAATTTGAGACATTTCGTTACCCTGATTTACCGTCGTTTGGACAAACGTGAAGAGAGGAGAAGAGGTGGTAACTCTGGTGGCTAAGGCAAGAAGCTCGGATTTCTGGGTCCATGGGCAAAGAGCAAACGATCGAAGAAGACGAAACCCCAAGACGGACGCCGCCGCTGTCTCAAAACCTAAGCGTATCCAAATGAACAAAAAAGCTTCAAACCCTAAAAAACGTTTGTTTCACTTGGGCCAGCATAACCAAACACCAAGCCCATTCATATTAATTAACCCCTTTTTTGTTACTTAATACTAATTGCATTCTATTATTACACTAACAATATTTTTCATACAAACATAATTAAAAATACAAAATATGATAATAATACTTTAATACAAAAAAAATACTTAAAAACATATTTCTATATATACATAACTCTAATAAATTTAATAGAACCATTTTTTTTTATACAATATAGTAAAAATTGAAAATACCTTTTTTCTTTTAAATGTTTCTTTTGTACATAACAATATAAAAATACGCTTCTTTTTTAATATATATAATTCAATTCTTGACATTTAATACTTTTTGTATATAATGACAAAAATACATTTTTTTACATCAATCAAAATTGAAAACACTTTTTTTTCTTTAAATTCAAATATTCTTACTAATAAACAAAAATACTTTTTTCCACTTTGTTTCTTGATATTTATTTAAATATACTTTTTATAATAGATAAAGATACATTTTGATACATAATATAATTGAAAACATTTTCATTCAATTAAAACATTTATTTTGTACATATTAAAAGAAATACAAGATTACTAATTAAACAAATAAGCATTTAAATTATTTAGGTCAAAACAAATACCTAACAATACCTTCTTAAATTCATATTGTCATACATGTAAATAATCACATATACATATACATCTCACACTTACACAATGCAAATACATTCACATTGCCCTATACACATTTGTTTATCTTATATTTGTATATTCGTTATTTACATTTGATCGCAAATTCGATTTGGTTGTAACTTATTGGATACTATGAGTCTCATCCCCATTCATAAACTTGTACCCCTAATCCCGGATACTTATTCTGTAATAGCGTAGATTTTACATTTTCGCAATTTACCGCTTTCAATTATACCATGGTTAGACCTAGGGTTTGCATGTACATAAAATCAAACGCTAGATAACCTAATAAAAGACAAATACATGAAATCAATACACAATCACACTTGCACCCTCTAGGGTAATCCCACATGTTGCCTTCCAAAATGGGCCATGTTTGCACGTCGAGTATCTTTGGCAAAACAAATTCAAATGATCATAAGTCCCTCGATGACGCTTTCGGTTGCCTAAACGGAATGATCATAGTCCCTTCAAAGCAAATTGCCAAAGACACTTGGCACCATTGCATTCGTGGTCCATACGATGACCCGCGCCCGTCCCGAACAAACTTCCTAAACGCAAGATTGTCCACGAAATTCAATGGTGGAACAAAATTGTTAAAAGGGGTTGAAACATAACAAATACCTTTGAGTACAATAGGGTAGACAAAACTCTTAGTTACTTGAGATCAACTTGCAAAAACACTTGCCTTCTTTTCAAAAACCACAATCCACAACACTTTCAAACAAACTCTCAAAAAGACATTTGAAACATCTTTTCGAAAAGATACACACTCTTGTAAAACACTCAAACATGAGTCAAATACATTGGTCGCCTAAGACAAGGCATCTCTTCAAAAACATTTTCAAAACACACACACACACACCATTTCAAGCAATCGAAAATCAAGGCAAGTGATCTAAAAAACCAAGTAACTAAGAGCCCATGGAAAACCATGGATGAAAAGGGTGCTAATACCTTCCCTTTTCATAATCTACCCCCCGAACCCACGAAATATCTCAAAAGGTTTTTGCTGTGCTTTTTTTAACCTTTCCTTTAGGATAAAATAAAAAGTCGGTGGCGACTCTTGCTCAACCGAACAAGTGCGAATACAAACGCAAACCTCTAGTCAGTTCTCCCACCGTATCACAGTGTCATTAGCACTAACTTACTTTTAGAACCTTAATTGACCCATCTTGGCCATTAGAAGGTAGTGATATGGTCGGCTTTGGTGTTGTCTAAGGTTGGTTGATACTCGATGCTACGCTCATTGAGATTCGACTCTCGGGATGTTTTGGCGGCAAGATAGTTTCCGTGCTAAAATAAAAACTGTGAGAAAGATCAGTGATATGAGATTCCTAGAACCCAGTTACTATTTTTAGGACAGGTTGAGCCAACTTAACTTCAATAGAGATGGGTACTTACCTATAGACCTCTTGCAAGCCTTTAAACCTAAGGCCCTTGTGTGATTTTTTTGTGTTTTCTACTTGTTTAAACATGAACATAACACGTGACATCCTGACATCATAACATTTTTACTAACTGTTTCAAGGACCTATGGATTTATCTTTGTCCCTTGTTGCATGTCATGGCTTCTTCTTGCAAAAATACTATCTGAATCAACTTTGTAAGGGTGCCTTCCAAGCTTAAGGAGTTAGTCTCAAAGGTTCCTGAAAACTCTCAATTCACCAAAAGGCATGGTTATATACTCAGTTTGGTCACCTCTGGTTTTGAAGAAGACATGATGAGCGCTCTATTTCCGTTCTTTGATCCTAAGCATCACTATTTTACCTTCTCATATTATCAGTTGGTGCCCACAATAGAAGAGTTATCTAAGCTACTTGGAGTGCCCATTCTTGATCAGACATCCTTCACAGGTCTAGAGAAAGTTCCAAAACCTAAAGATATTGCAGTAGCCTTACATATGAAGAAGTTATACATTTCATCTAATTGGGAAACAAGAAGTGGAGTTAAAGGTCTTCTTGCTAAGTTTCTAGTAGATAAGGATCAATTATTCCTAGATGCCATGAGTTTTCAAGCTTTTGAAGATATTTTGGCTTTATTGATCTACGGGTTGGTACTATTCCCTAATCCAGACCAACTTGTAGATGTGAACGCCATCCAAATATTTCTTACTCATAATCCTATGCCTACTTTGCTTGGAGATATTCTACATTCTCTTCACACTCATACTATGAGGAAATGAGGGACTCTCATGTGTTGCATACCTTTACGTTCCAATTATTTTATTTCCCACCTTCCCAGATCAGTGATGAAGAAAGAACAAGGTTTGAGGTGGTCTCAAAGGTTGATGTCACTTGCTCATTCAGATATCTATTGGTGTTCCTGATCTCAAGAGGACATCATTATTACTGACTGTTGTGGGGAATTCTCTAATGTTCCACTCCTTGGTATAAGGGGAGGTATCACTTACAACCCTTCTCTAGCTCTACGTTAATTTGTTTATGCTCGAAGAGATGGTCCTCATGATATGCTTATCCAGGGTATTATATTCGATTACAAGAACGGTCCTCAAGGCTACCGTCAAAAGTTGATACATGCTTGGGGCATGATCAATAAGATTCATAGCAAGACTTTTGGGCATAATAACTCCATCCCTTTAGAGCCCTACCTCAGATGGGTGAGATCTCGTGCTCAAAATCTTATAAGGCCATATTCTGTTGTCCTACCAGTAATTATGGAGCTTGTTGTTGAAAGAGATGTTCCTTATACCATTCTCCATCCTGATATGCCTACTGACTTTGAAGAACTACGGAAGTCCTGGATTCAACTCAAGGAAGAAAGGGATGCCTTTGAGACTTATTTCTATGCTAGTGAGAAGAAAGTATTGGAGCTAAAAAAATGACTCCATGAAGAGCAGAGACTTAATGCATATGTCAACACATAGAGGAAGCGTCCATGGGAGACTTAATGCCTTAGACCTTAGGAGTTTCATAATTTAACTATCTTGTTTTCATTTTAAGCCTAAAAGGAAGTTATAATTTGAACTTACTACTAAGTTTATTTGTTTCCTTTTTTATTGACAAATTTAAATCCCACGAGGTTCTTGAAAACATTGTATATGCATCTTGTAAATTTGATTGATGATAAAAGGCTTGCTGCTGTCTGTCATGGTCAAATGTACCAAAAGCAAATGACCAAGGATTTTAACAAGAAGGCCAGACGACAGGTATATCAAGTGGGTGATCTAGTAATCAAGCGCATCATCCTGCCACAAGGTGATCCCGAGGCAAATGTAATCCTACATACGAAGGGCCATTTGTAATCAAAAGCATATTTTCTGGTGGAGCCATGATTCTAACCACTATGGATGGTGACGACCTTCCTCACCCTGTGAATGCGGACATAGTTAAAAGATACTACACATGAATAAAGACTCGCTAGGTTGATTGGTCTAGGCAAAAATAAGGGCATCCCGGCGAACCAAAAGGGTTCGGGCAAAAATTAGGATAAATACAAAAAGATTTGTACACCCGGCAAGTCGAAAACCTGAAAAGGAGGCTTGGGTAAAAAAGGGTATCCTAGTGGATCGGAAACCCAAAAGGTCGGTCCAGGCAAATGTTATGGATTTAAAGTGTATGACTATGTCCCATTAGATCACCCTGCGACCAGACTTCAGTATCAACCATCAAGCTCAAACAATACCAATCAATCTAGTCAGCTTTGGACAAGTAGCAAACTGATGAGACGCTCAAGGACATAAGAGCAATAGCAGAATTGAAACTCAATGGGATTATTACACGTAGTTGTTTTCTCTTTGTACACTATTTCTTGTACCCCAATTTTTGCCCCTAATATTCCTCTATCATATCATATCAACTCGATCATAACAAGATCACATTAGGGTTGGTTCTTCCTCTTTTTCTATCTCCTATGTTTAAGTTTGCTCTTGATGAATCTCCAAGCACCTTAGTTGTGTATTTTGTATATGTGTTGTTGACTAACTTCTAATCAAAATACAAAAAATATTTGTCTTTGTATTTGTATATTTTTGTTTTGTAGGTACCAAGTCGAAGCATCTGACAAATAAGGATTTCTGGTATTATTTTCCTAAAATCTCTATTTGCAAAGAAAAAGAATTAAAAATTTTCATTTTTTCACTAATGCAATCGATTGCTCTTAGAGTGCAATCGATTGCACATAGTGCATTTGCGCCATTTTTGAAAAAATACACTGTGCAAATCGATTTGCACTATAATGCAATCGATTGCACAACGTGAAAATTTGAAAAAATCAGCAATTTTAAGCTTGTCAAATTTTGGCTCCAATTTTTCTTCATTTTTGAAAGATGTATTATTAATTCAAATTTTAGTGCCAATCTTTCATTTTTAAGAAGAATTATCATTAATTCAAATTTTGGCTCTAATATTTGAAAGAATTATAATTAATTCAAATTTTGGCTCCAAGAATCAATTACCAAATTACCACTAATCCCAATCCTAAACTCTATAAATAGAGCCCTCATTTCATTCAAATTTCAAGCTTTTGATAGTCAAATCCACCTTGCTAAAAAATCTCTCAATTCTCTCCATCTACCAAATTCACTCAAAGCTCCATTTTCAAAAAGTTAGTAAGCTTTGCATTGAAGCTTACTAATCTTTGAGCTAAACCTTCATCCAAACACTTTTTCTTCATCAATTCTCTACATCCAAGCTTGTTCAATTGATTCTTGTGGTTGAATTGAAGTAAATTCTTGAAGTTGAGTTGATAATTCTCTAGATCTACCTTTGGTAAGTTGGTTAATTCATCTTTCACAATGTGATCTCTTGGTGATCTTTGGGTTTGATTCTTTGAGCATTATTTTGTGATTCTAATGGTGTTATTTTCTCATAATTTGATGGAATTTTCGTGCTCAATTGGATCCATGATCATAAGGTATTTGATGGAAGGTTTGAACAAGAATTTGGCCTTTTAAAATGTTGTTTTGTTGCCTGTAACAGTGTGTAATCGATTGCAGTAACTGTGCAATCGATTGCCCAGAAGCAATTTTGCACAAATTTTTGAAAACTGTATTGTGTAAATCGATTTACACAGTGGTGCAATCGACTTACACAAGGATAAAATGCATTTTTTTGCCTTGTTTTGGGGCATATTTTTCCAAAATGCTTTTTCTACTCACTCCTTTTGATTGTTGGTTTGGGTTGCAATTTTAAATGTCTAATTTGTCTTTAAACTCAATGGACTTTGTGATGTAGATGAAGTTGGATAAATGTTCATCAATTCAAATCTACCTAAGAGTGAATTATTTAATTCATTTTTGGTGCTTTGGATTAATGATATGTTTAGTGCTTTAATCCATCTAGAGGAGGGGTTGAATTTAAAGATGAAAGAATTTTGAAATGGTGATCCAGATTAGCTTATCATTCTCTCCCCTCTTCATCTTATCCCTTTCTTTTTAATTGTGTTATATGTTAAGGGATGATGATCTCTATATCCTTTATCCAAACATGAAGTACATAGATTACTATTGACCGATCTCAAAATAGGTGTGACTTCTACATAAGTCCACTTATGATTGCTTAACATAGCGTTAAATTTTGTCCTGATTCGAATAATTAATCATTTGTGGCCCAAACTTATGATTTCAAGCCCAAGTATGTTAATTTGATATCTTTGATCCAATAACCTTGAGATTCATTGTGTGGAGGATTTGGTTCTACCAATCCTCTAATGGATCTACAACACCTTTGGTCAATGCGTATCACTTAAACATCATTGATCACTAAATGGTACTTGTGAGGATTCCAAAATGGATGATATACTTGACAAAAAGCAAATGCAACTTGTTGTGTGGAGGCTTTGGTTCTACCAATCCTCTAATGAGTTCCAAATGCAAGTTTCAAGATGGCCATCCAACTAACCACTAATTTCTAACAATTGACTTTACCTAATGCTTTTATTTTTATGCTTTATGTACCATTTAATTTAAGCATTTACATTTCATGCCATTTTTATTTTTCTCACTTGAGCTTTTATTCTTATGCCATTTTAATTTTGCTCACTTGAGCATTTACTTTTATGTCATTTTTATTTTGCTCACTTGAGATTTTCTTTTCCTTTTGAAAACACCTAATAATCAACATGAACCATAAAAAACTTTAATGGTACTTGGACTATTTGTTTACTATCCTTGGCATTATGGAGTATTGGACTTCTTGGACTTAGGATTAGAGACCTTGGCCTATGTTGGAGACCTTGTGACCTTAATTCATATTTTATCTGGAGTTCTTGAGGTTTATCTCAAGACATTAGGATGTTTGTTTGTTTTGTGTGCAGGTTATTGTGATTACATACTTTGTTTGTAATCTGGAATTCACCCGTATACAGTTGTTACTCTGCCCATTTTTTTGCGAAGACTTAATACACTTGAAGTTTGGTTCTCTCAAGAGGTCTAGTATCTTTCCTTGCTTGGTTTTAATCCGAAGAATGGGAATTCCATATTGACTCATAATGTCAAGTGTTGGCTTCTTGTTGGTTAGATGGTTCTTATCCCTAGCTTTTACCTTATGTTTTAGGATAGTCTCTTCATCTCCTCCCATCTTCTTTAATTTCAAAAATCTTCTCCCTCCTTTTGAAAACTCTTCTTGTTTTGAAACTTGAACCATTTTCATAATAAACTTGGACTTATGTCCATGAATTTTCAAAACATTTTCATAAATAAACTTTAATCAATTTAATAATACCTTGACATTTTTTGTGAGAAGACTAAAAGTCAATCAATCTCATTTCAAACCATTTTTTCCACTTTGGCTTTTTATTTTAAAATCTTTCTCAAAAGATTAGACTCTTGTCAATCCTTGTAGTGATGCAAACAACTATACTTCTACAATATGTAGTGAAGAGAGATATTTTCCACTTGGGTGTTGAGTGAGTCATTGTTGATTTTAAAATCCAAGTCATATCCTCCATTTTGAGATGATGCAAATTCTCCTTTCTCATGATTGTGAGTAGTAAGTATGTTTTCCACACGGACAATGACGATGATGTCTTATCTCTTAAAATCAACCAACACACTTGTGTTTCAAATTTTTAAAAGAGGAACTACGTGTACCCTGATTCCCTATTGCATGAAAGGTGGTACATAGGCACTAAAAGTTCGCAACCACAGCGGGTGCAAAAATCATAAAAATATTTTTTTCTCACCTCCACCATCCATTTTATATACAACACATTTTTATAGCCAAAATATACAGATTTTACAAAGAGGTTCTTGCGGAGTATCGTAGATGTTTAGGGTGCTAATACCATCCCTTTACATAACTAACCCTCTTACCTTGAATCTTTCCCCCTGTTTTGGGTTATTCGCTCTTTTCCCATTCCTTTGGAAACAATAAAGCGCGGTGGCGATTTTTATTTTGATTTGTATAAAGTCTAGTCAATCCAATGGCTTAGTCTTGAACATTTCTACCGCTACACTATTTTGTATAGTTTTCATTTTCACGACCTTGTTCTCCTACTAGAACGTCAGTCTCTTTGTACAAAAAAATGCCTGTTATAGGTAAACTTCAAAATCATTGCAAATCATTTCTCTGAAAGTACAAAGCTAGTTTGTTTTCTATTTTACTGTTTTGTTTTTCAAAAACGTCCAGTGATTATTTTTGACATATGCATTTCAATATGATTACTGTTTACAAATACTTGCGTAAAAAATGGAAAGACAATTTCTAATGACTTTAAGAAATGGGACAAAGTCCAAAAGCCATTTGTAGTCCTCACGGACACTTTCTCCAGCGGGTGCAGGGGCAGATACTTCTTGAGACGAAGTCACCGCTACATCCTCAGCACACGTCCTAGTGATGTTTATGTTCCCGCAGAGTGAAAACAACCAAAGTTCTAACCTTTTCTTCCCCAAGCAGGAATTACCTCCTCTAGCAAAGTTCCCTCAGAGAACTGAAATCCATGTTACCAGCTAAGTTTTTATAATCTTGAACAGTTTATAAAGCCTTATCCCTGATAGAGTTTATTTCTCTAACTGCGGAAGTTTATCCCCCAATAGAGTTTATTTTTCTACATGGATAAAATCTTCCAACAGAGCAACCTTTTCCCCAGCAGAGTCGCCAGTTCTATGATACGATGGCAGAACCGACTGTTTATACTGGTTTTGCATTTGTGTTTGCAAATGTTGTGAAAGACAAGAGTCGCCGCCGACTTTTCTTTTATCCAACAAAGGAAAGGGTGAAAAGAATAGAAAAAGACATTTTCGAGAATTTTCTGAGTAAGGGGGTAGATTATGGAAAGTGAAGGTGTTAGCACCCTTTCCATCCGTGGTTTTCCACAGGATCTTAGGTACTTGATTATTTTGGAAATTGTTTTCGTGTTTGTGTGTTTTGAAAAGTTTACTTGCTTTATGATAACTCTTGTATCAGTCCTCAAGAGTGTTGATAAAGCGTTTTTTAAAAGAGTTTTGAAAGTGTGATGTGAAAAAGATTGTTTTGAGCAAGTACTTAATAGCTATCTACCTACTCGAAAAAGGTGTTATTTTCCTCATATCCTTTAGATAGTGCTATCCTACTATTAGTGAGTAGGTATCCCTATCGTTGGATGTTGAGGGACTATCTAAGGGACATTTACGGTTACTAAGGGAACTGGGCAAGAACTCTTACTAATTGTCCTAAAGTTCTAAGATCACTTTTTAAACCGAGGCAACAATCGAAAGGGTCATCGAGGGACTTGTGATCTCTTGAACTCGAGGACAATCACTAAAAATTCTCACGTTTCGAGAATGGTGACCGTTTCAAAGGCAACCGAGGTGGGAAATACCCTAGGGGTGAGCATGTGCAAGTGTATTGGTCCAGTTCATTTATCTTGTGCATTTAGGGTTATCTAATCGTTTTAATTTCAGTCTTTTTCATGCAATCCTATTAATCTAAAGAGTTAATAATAGTTCAAGAATTTAAAAGACAAAAATTAAACCTAGCTATTACAAGGCCTCGGGGAAGGGGATACATAACCAAAACTGGGGGAGTGCGGAAATCTGAAGCAGTAATAAACCCTAAATTAAACTATTACAAACTGTATACAGATACAATAAATTGGAAAATAATAAAACAGAAAATGATAAGCACGCGGAGATTAAAATGAGAACAAGTTAAAAAACCTAAAAATCTAATTGATTTAAAAATATTTTTGTATTTTTATCGAGAAAAGGATGTGAAGTGATTGACACTAATTCTAATTGGTTTTAAATTAATCAAAATGATTAAATTAATTAATTTACCCAAAAAAGTTAAATTTAATTAGAAAAAAAACCTAAATCTATTTTTTTGTGATTTTCTGATTTTATCATAAAAAATAAATTTGGTTTTAAAAAAAATATAAAACTATTAAATAAATCAATCTAAAATAAAGAGAGAATAAATAAAAGGGGCCTGGTGTTATGAAGCAGACTGGGGGGATGCACACTAAAAATTTGCTAGGCCCAACCAAAACAAGCCCAAACCTCTACGTGCTTCAGTGTTTCTGGCTCCTTGAGGGTCTAGTGAGGGCGCTCAAATCTAGGACATTGGATATGATGCTGTGATGCGTTGATGGTGATGATCTGGTGACACATGGTTTACACGCTTGGACCTGGTGTATTGGATTTTCAAGAAACATGCTTAGAAAAATAAAATATATGACCTGGGAATCGAACCCAGGTCCTTTTCGTTGCAGCGCGTCTTCCTCACCAACCTGGTCGAAAGATTTCCATTCATTGGTACAAATGAAACAACAATATTACGTTAGAAACAAAAAAACACAATATTGACTTAAATATCAAATCCACGCGCTCAGTGGACCCCTATGGTATTTACCCATCGAAGATAAACTAAGGCTGTAAGAATCGAAGGTGAGTTCATATCGTGCCCCAACAATGGCATGATCTCAATCCTGCATCTTTGCTCACATGTAACACACTCAAATAAACATGAACATTAGCAGCAATATGTATGTATGTTCGACATGAATTTAGATCATGTTTAACAAGCTTTAGATCAAAGACAAAATTACCAATAGAGGGATTGTATGAGGGATGATTCTGCATGAATTCCAGGAACACGATTTAGGTGTTAGTTTGGATGGAGGCTGCTTGCAAAATCAGCTTTGAGTTTGACAATCTTTGGAAATTTTGTGCAACTTTCTGGAACATCGTGGGGCAGGCTGAATTTTTTTTGTGAGGCCGTATATGTTTATGTATATACATGAAGCCACATTAGGTTAACAAATATGGAGGGGTATCAATGCTTTAAAAAAATATTTGATTTCCAAACTTTCCATTTTTGAATATTTCTTTCTACTCTTGGCTTGCACGTTTCTCTTTGCCATGTGACAACTTTCATGAGTTGTCTTGGGCCTCAAATATGATGGAAATCGAAAGATGACACGCCCCTGCAGATAAATTTTCTCTCTTTGAAGGCTTTAAACTTGACTCGAATGGCTCATATTCTCAGCATAAGAGTTTCTTTGATTAGCCCTTAAACATTATTCTTCTTGATGGCACTGAGTCTTGATTCTAATTGCTCAAGGCTCCCCTCAATAGAGCTTCTTCGCTTGATCTGTGGTTCGTAGAAATTTGAAAGGCTCAAAGTTGTCCTCTCCCATATGCATGAATTCGAATGGCTCATCATCAGAGCTTCTGGAACCCTTTATGTTCTTACTCTTTTTTATCTCATTTTCTCTAACTTGGACAATCAGAATATCACCCTGTTGATATGCCAATCAACACATCACTTGGTTAACATGCCTGTCGAAAGGCACTTTGTACGCTCTAAAGAAAAAAAACCTTATTTAAGATGCCCGTCGAAGCTACCTTATTTGAGATGCCCATCGAAAGGCCCTATACCAGTCGAAAGACCTTTTGTAGATGCTAATCGAAGGGCATTTTGTAGATGTCAATCGAAGGACCTTTTGTAGATGCCAATCGAAGGGAATTTTGTAGATGCCAATCGAAGGACCTTTTGCATATGCCAATCGAAGGATCTTTTGTAGATTCCAATAAAAGGGCATTTTGTAGATGCCAATCGAAGGACCTTTTATAGATGCCAATCAAAGGGAACTTTGTAAATGTCAATCGAAGGATACTTAACCATCATTCAAAAAATTTCCTTTTCTTTAGGCAAAGGTTTGTAACCACCTATGCAAGAGAAAATCTTGGAAAAATATGAGAGGGAAAATTTTGGAGTACAACACATTTACATACCATATCATTGCATAACAGGTATTCTCAAGACAAGTTTCTCACCTTCTTGCTATTTATTTCAGCAGAAAATGGCTCTCGAACAAACTGTCAACTATCTTCAAGCTCATAATGCCCAGTTCCAACAGATGTTCCTGAACTTAGCCAAGGGGCAGGAAGAACTGAAGGCACTCATCACCAAAGAGAAGAAGAAAAAAACAAAGAAACCAGTTGGCATTCTTAACATGGGAAGAAGGTTCAGGGGTCCAGTCAACCAAGTTCAGGATCCCGATACTTCATTAGACGAAGACGACAAACAGGATAAAGATGATAAGATTGGTGAAACTGAAAAAAGCAACCATGGTCCTGTCAAATACTCTGATGAAGAGGAACAATATTATTTAAATGAACAATGTCCCCTTGATGATGAAAAATACAAGCAGCTAGAAGATCGTCTAAATGCTATGGAGAACCAGAAAGTGTCTGGGTTGGATTTTGAGGATTTGGGTTTAATCTCAGGAGTGGTCATTCCTCATAAGTTCAAAGTCCCCACATTTGCAAAGTATGATGGTGTTTCTTTCCAAAATCTTCATTTGAGGTCATATGTTCGGAAGATTCAACCACACACTGCTGACAGGAAGTTATGGGTGCATTTCTTTCAAGAGAGCCTGTCTGGAACACAGTTGGAATGATTCTATCAACTAGAAGGGACCAATATCCGTACCTGGGAAGATTTGGATGCTACTTTTTATAAGCAATACCAGTATAATATTGATCTTGCACAAACCCGTGTGCAATTATAGAGTATGACCATGGGCTCCAACGAAGGCTTTAAAGAGTATGCCCAAAAATGGAGAGATCTAGCAGGAAGAGTCCATCCTCCCTTGTCTGATAGGGAATTGGTTGACATGTTTATGGGAACTTTGAAATGTCGTTTCTTCAATCATCTGATTGGAGCCTCTTCAGTTGGGTTCACCAAGTTGATTTTAACAGGTGAACATGTTGAAGGTTGAATCGAAAGCGGAAAAATTCAGATGGCTGCGTCTTCAAGTACTGTCAAGAAGTCATTCAATGGGAAGAAAGAAGCTAATGATGTGTACGACCAGAAAGGTCGTAGTAAAGGTGACTTCCATCAATATATGGGGGTAGTAATGATTTACAATCCCGCACCAATGCAATATCAACAACAACGCAATCATCATAGGCCGAATGCACCCAAGAGACAATTCACCAAAATCAATATGTCGTTGTCTGAAGCATTGCAACACCTATTGAAGGCCGATCTGATTACGTTGAGGGATCCTCCTCATAATCCCTATACTTATGCTCCTAGCTATCATCCCAATGCAAGGTGTGCATACCATTCTAATAGTCTTGGACATGATACAAATGGTTGTTAGGTGTTGAAGAACAAAATCCAAGACATGATTGACTCCAAGGAAATTGAATTTGATCCTCCTGAGACCCCTAATGTGATCACTGCACCTATGCCTAATCATGACAAGGGTTTTAATGCTATTAATGTTGTGGAATATGCTGATATTGACTGTGACATAGACAATTGTATCTTCCCTGCCACCGGTAGTGGGCTTAATAATTGGAAGGCTTAAGACTTTATACCAATCTCCTTTAGTCAGGAGTAAATGCTATTTTCTATTTTCTTGCTTTCAAGTTTTTTGATATGTAATTTAAATAAAAACTTTAAGCCTTGTACCTTACCCAGGGCATAATGATCCATTTCTTAGGGTTATCATCATTCATCAGCATATTGTCATTTAATAAATCATCTGACGTTTGCATTCAAATTTTGTGCTCTCTGTTTTTATTTTACTTTATTACTTTCGAAATATCTATGTGTTCTTATACACACCCATATAACAAATTGAAGATCCATATCCACCCTGCATACCATTGATAACAATTATGTTATTTCCAAATATGACTTCAAAAATTTGATCTACCAAGTCGAGGATGAAGGTGAGGAAGATTATGAAGTTCCTGGAGAACTTGCTAGACTATTAGAGCAAGAAGAAAGAGCTATACAACCGCATGAAGAGCCATTCGAGGTTGTGAACTTGGGTACTAAAGAGGACAAAAAATAAATCGAGATAGGCGTCAACCTAGAAGACAATGCCAAAGAGAGGTTAATCTAGATGTTGCGTGATTATGTTGAGATTTTTGCTTGGTCGTGCGAAGACATGGCAGGGCTTGATACTGACATTGTGGTTCACCGTCTACCGATGAAGGAAGGTTTTCCTCATATAAAGCAGAAGGTTCATCATATGCGTCCCGAGATGTCTGAAAAGATCAAGGCTGAACTTATGAAGCAGTTCAATGCAGGTTTCTTAGCTGTTACGTCGTATCCTTAGTGGGTTGCAAATGTAGTTCCAGTACCTAAGAAGGATGGTAAGGTGAGTATGTCTATAGACTACAGGGATCTGAATAGAGCAAGCCCCAAAGATGACTTTCCGCTTCCATATATTGATGTTCTGGTTGATAACACTGCACAACACAAAGTATTTTCCTTCATGGATGGTTTCTCCGGTTATAATCAAATCAAGATGGCACCTGAAGACATGGAGAAGACTACTTTTGTCACATAGTGGGGCACTTTCTGTTACAAAGTTATGTCTTTCGGTTTGAATAACTTTGGTACAACATATCAGTGTGCTATGGTAACTTTGTTCCATGATATGATCCATCACGAGATAGAGGTTTATGTTGATGACATGATAGCTAGGTCTCAGACTGAAGAAGAACACCTTGACCACCTCCACAAGCTGTTTGAGAGATTGAAGAAATAAAAGCTGAGGTTGAATCCAAACAAGTGAACCTTTGGGGTAAGATCCGGTAAACTCTTAGGTTTCATCGTCAATGGTAAAGGTATTGAAGTTGATCCCGCCAAGGTTAAAGTTATTCAAGAAATGCCAGCTCCCCGTACTGAGAAGGAAGTCAGAGGTTTTCTGGGACGATTAAACTACATTGCCATATTTATTTCCCATTTGACCGCAACTTGTGAGTCGATCTTCAAGTTGCTAAAGAAATATCAAGTAGTGAAGTGGAATAAAGACTGTCAGATAGCCTTAGAAAAAATCAAAGAATATCTTCAGGAACCTCCAATTCTGATGCCACCGGTTAAAGGAAGACCCATGGTCATGTACCTAACAATGTTAGAGAACTCAATAGGGTGTGTATTGGGGTAACATGAAGAGTTTGGTTGAAAAGAGCATGCAATATACTACCTTAGCAAAAAGTTTACCGACTGTGAAACAAGATACTCACTGCTCGAGAAAAATTGTTGCACTTTGGCATGGGCTGCTCACCGACTAAGGCAGTATACATTGACTCATACTACCTTGTTTATCTATAAAATGGATCCAATAAAATATATATTCGAGAAACCCGCTCTCTCTGAAAGAATAGCAAGATGGAAAATGGTCTTGACTGAATACGACATTCAGTACACTACTCAGAAAGCAATCAAAGGCAATGTGTTGGCAGATCATTTGGCTCATCATGCTATAGATGACTATCAGTCTATGAATTTTGAGTTTCCGGATGAGAATATTATGCTAGTTACTGATTATGAAGAACCTAGATCGTATGAAGGACCTGAGCCAGGATCCCGATGGACTATGGTCTTTGACGAAGATTCTAATGCGCTTGTTAATGGGATTGGTGTTGTGATTGTCTCTCCCAAGGGTTGTCATACGCTCTTAATCGCCATGTTATATTTTGACTGTACCAACAACATGTCAGAGTACGAAGCGTGCATCATGGGTATCAAGGCTACTATCGATATGAGAATTAAATTCTTGAATGTATATGGGGACTCAACCCTAGTAATAATTCAGATTAAGGGAGAATGGGATACGAAGCATCTGAATCTCATCCCTTATCGGGAGCATGTGTTGACATTAATTATGTACTTCGAAGAAATCACTTTTGAACATATTCCACGAGAAGAGAATCAATTGGCAGACGCATTGGCTACCATGTCATCTATGTTCAGAGTTAGATGGGACAATGAAGCTCCTCAAATTACTATTGAGAGACTAGATGAATCGGTATATTGCTATGAAGTTGATACTGATGGAGTAGAGGAAAAGCCTTAGTACCACGAAGTAAAGAGATACATCGAGACTCAAGATTATCCTAAAGAGGCATATATTAATGATAATAAATTCCTAAGGAGATTCTCTTCTAAGTTCTTTCTGAGTAACATAATTTTGTACAAGCGCAATGATGATTCTACTTTGCTTCGCTGTATAGACAAGAAGGAAGTTGAGAAGATTATGGAAGATATGCATGAAGGAGTCTTTGGTACCCACTTCAGTGGGCATATGATGGCTAAGAAAATTCTAAGAGCGGGTTATTATTGGTCTACCATGAAACTGAATGCCACCATTATTCCAGAACTTGCCACAAATGCCAGATTTATGTTGACAAGGTACATATGCCTTCGGTTCCTCTGAATGTATTGACTACTCCTTGGCCATTTGCGATGTGGGGTATTGATATGATTAGAGAGATAAATCCTACCGCTTCTAATGGTCATAATTTAATCCTGGTCGCTATTGATTATTTCACGAAGTGGTTTGAAGCAACCTCATTTTCCTCCGTTACCAAACATGTTGTGGCCCCGATTCATTAAGCATAACCTCATTTGTCGGTATGGCATACCTAAAAGGATAATCATGGAAAATGGTACTAACCTTAACAATACTATGATCATGGAACTCTGCACGCAATTCAAGATTAAGAATCATAGTTCTTCTCTGTATCAACCAAAGATGAATGGCTTAGTGGAAGCCGCCAACCAGAATATCCAGAAGATTTTGCAGAAGATGACAGTGACATATAAAGAATTGCATGAGATGTTACCTTTTGCTCTTCATGGTTATTGCACTTCAATGCGTACATCAACTGGGGCAACCCTGTTCTCTCTAGTATATGGTATGGAGGTTGTCTTACATGTTGAAGTTCAGATTCCTTCTCTAAGGATTATGAAAGGCGCATGTTTAGATGAAGACGACTGGATTCAGACTAGGATTGACCAGATAAACTTGATTGACGAGAAAAGGCTTGCGGCTGTTTGTCATGGTCAGATGTACTAGAAATGCATGATCAAGGCCTTTAACAAAAAAGTCAGACATCAGGTGTACCAGGCTGGTGATTTGGTAATAAATCGCATCATCCTACCATATGATAATCCCAGAGGCAAATGGACTCCCACACAAGAAGGTCCATTTGTAATCAAAAAGATATTTATTGGTGGTGCTATAATACTTATCACCATGGACGGTGAAGATTTTCTGCACCATGTGAACGCAAACATAGTCAAAAAATACTACGCATAAAAGAGACCCTCTAGGTATACAAGCCTAGGAAAAAATAAGGGCATCCCGGCAAACCAAAAGGGTTTGAGCAAAAATAAGGGCATCCCGACGAACCAAAAGGGTTCGTGAAAAAATTAGGGATATATATACATATATATATATATATATATATATATATATATATATATATATATATATATATATATATATATATATATATATATATATATATATATATATATATATATAGATATATATAAATTGTACACGTGGCAAGTCGAAAACCTGAAAAGGCGGCTTGGGCAAAAAAGGGTATCCCGGTGGACTGAAAATCCAAGAAAAAGTTAGGGATTAAAGCTTATGACTATGCCCCGTTGGATCATCTACTTACAACAAGCTTTATTATCAACGTCAAGATCAAACGATACAGATCAATCTAGTCATCTTCTTCCGATGATAAGTGATGAGATGCTTGAAGATATAGAGGCAATAGTAGAGTTGAAACTCGATGTGATCATTTCCACATAGTTGTTTATCTTGTTTATCACTTTGTATTTTTTCAATTTCACAACTTCCTCTTACTAGGATTTTTGTCTCCTTGTATAAAACTGCCTGTTCATAGGCACACTTTCTAAATCAATACAACTCAGTCTATTTCAAAATTCAAAACTTTTTATTTTTACTTCCTCTGTTTAGTTTGGGAATACGTCCAATGGTTACTTTGAATGAACATATGCATTTGAATATGATCACCATTTATAAATATTTGCATAAAAAACAGGATTAGCATTTATCGAAGACTCTAAGAGTTGGGATAATGTTTAAGTCATTCATAAATTCCCACAGAGCAATATCCATGAAACTATCTCTACAAAGCTATCTTCACAAGCTCATCCCCAACAGAGATATATTCTCCAGCAAGTCTAATATACCCTCAGGAAGAAATTGGGGCATCTTCCAGCAGTTCACCTCTGTTGTACCCTAAAATTTTCCCTCCCATTTTCTTCAAGACATTCTCATGAGGTCCTCATTTGCTCAAAACTACTCAAGAGTTAACTGGTCAAAACCACCTCCTAAGCAACGGTCTTCAACTAGGTTTTGGTGTTTCTCAAGAAAGATTGAGTTGAAAGTGTCTCAAATGACTTTCATGGTTCATCGCAAGTCTTCAATAATGCTTCTGTCAAAATTTAAGTCTTGCATCACATGTTTGCTCAGTCAATGGCTCAAATGATTCAAAATAAACTGTGTTGAGTAAAAAGTCAATCATGGTCAACATACAGTCAAACTTCAAGATTTGTTTTGTCAACATCAATATTTTGAGGTGATATTCATCATTTGATCAAGGGTTGATCATTATTCCTCAAGGAAAGCCCTCAAATTATCAAATGTAAAAAATTGACAAAATTAGGGTTTTTACTGAAGATGATTGATCATTGACTGTTGGCCTAGTGCATGACCTAATGGCTTAAAGCATGATCTTAAGGACTCAAATACAACATCTTTACCTAATTACATGGCTCAATACATTTTAAAAGATGCAAGTGATTGATAGTTGAAGAATTGAATCAATTGAATGAAAAGTCAACAGTCACTCAAAAGTCAAACTTTGAATTTTTGGTCAACATTGAAATTCAAAAATCAAGATTAATAAAAACCTTCAAAATTATCAAGTTGGATCATCAAGAATCGAGAAAGTCAACAAAAGTCAAAGTTGAAGGAATTTTAAACACTTAGAAATTTCAAGTGTTTTGTACCTAAAAAACCCTAACTTCACAAGCAAGTTTCCTCAAGATACAAGTTGATTCAAAGAAAACTTTCAACATGAAAGTTGTAGGGATTAATGAATTCTACAACTTTGACAATGTGGGATGATCCTCAAAAAGTGCTTGGATTAAAAGATATAGGCCCGTGAAGTTTTGATCAGTTTTTTATCCCAACTTCTTAGCCAATTTACACCAAGTTCTCTTTTGATTTAGCCAAAGTGATCAACATGAAAGTTGTAGAAAATGTTTTAAGCTTTCCAAAATGTCCAAGAACACAAATTTATCATGCTTGAGCTAGAACTTTTGAAGAGATGAAGATGGCATGTCAAACTTGAATTATAGGTCATTTTTGTGATGAACTCATGACCAAATCTCATAACTTTGCTGCATAATCTCACTTTGCAGACCTCTAAACCTCCAAATCTATCCATAGTCAGAAGATTGCACATAATTTTGAGCCATTATCAAAGTGATTCAAGCTTTGTCCAAGCTTACTTGCCATTTAAGGAAGAAAGCTAACACTTTCATTCTTGTAAAGTGACTTTAATCACAAATTCCACTCTCCTTCCTCTAACTTGTTTCCTCTGCACACACTCAACATAAAAGCCAGAAGCAACATGTCTAAAGCCTCTAAACACTTTAGATTGTCTTATACTTCACATTGGAACTATGGAATGGCTATGACTTTCACTTACAATCCAACCAAGCCATAACTCCATAACTTTCAAACTTGATCATCCCTTGCCCTCAAACCTTTTATCTATAAATAAATATGTCCTTAGCAAGCCATAGTACTAATAAACAAGCCCTCAAACCCTCTCAATCTCTCTCAAATTAGAATTGGTCAAAAACCTCCATTTTCAATCTTTTGAAACCTTAACATTAAAACTCATCACTCTTGCAACTTTTGTCCAAACAAATCATCCAAACACTTCATATTTATCATATATAAGTGATCCAAAGATCTGTTTCATCACTATACCATTATCTTTATCATCCACCATTTTCACTTTTCATACTTGCAAGTTGACTTGGTCAAAGGTATCCAGAGGTTCTCAGCACCAAGTGAGTATCCAAACAGCTTCCTCAGGGTCCAAGCAAGCTCACCAAATCATCATTTCACCTCTAGAAGTCGTGTAGAGGGAATTGGAATTTTGCATCAAGAGGTAAGTTTTCCAAACTTTGAAATCTCTGTACAAGCATCATTTACACTAACTGTGTGATGAGAATTTTGGAACTGAGTTTTCTGAAGTTTTAGGGTTTCAGTTTGGTACCAAACAAAATTCGTCCTAACCATTGATTTATAGATTTTAAGATTTATATGGTTGGATTCATGATAAAAAATAAAGCAAGTTTGATTTTGGAAGTTTTCAATTTGGTTGAGAAATGGAGATTTTCAAAATCAACAATGGTGTTGTTGTTGCTACTGTCTGTGCGCAGGGAAGAAGAAGGTGTGTTGGCAATTTCAAAATTTCAAAAGTGAGTTTATAATATATTTATTGAGTGTTGTTTCATAACTGGATGAAACAACCACCCCAGCGGTAGAAGTGTGCATGCTCATGTCACTTTCACTACAAGGGCAAGGATTCGAACCATAGTGAATCCCCCTTTTGCCAATTTGTGATTTATTCTGATTATTTGTGATTTCAGCATCCCAAACTACACAAGAAATGTGGGCCTCCTACTCTTGGGCCTAACGTTGTCTCCTTTTCACACCCCCAATTTCCTTTCATAACTCAAGCCCATTAACATTCTTTTTTTAATTAATTGTTTGCTTTCTTTTTCAATTAATTTTATTTAAAATCAGAAAAAATCATGAAAAAATTAGATTTAGATTTTATTTAATTAATCTAATTTTTATAAATAAAAAATTAATTTAATTTAATCATTTTTTTATTGTTTTAATTAGTTTGTAAATCAAATTAGAATTAGGGTTTATGCTATAAAATATTTTTTCTAAATAAAACATCAAAAATATTTTCTAACAATTAGTTTCTTTTTAAAATTAAAATGAATTTAGACTTAGGTTTTTTAATTAGGTTAATTAAATTAGCTTTCTTTTTAATTAATTAAATTAATTAACCTTTTTATTAAATTTAATTTAGTCTCTTTAGGTTTTTACTAATCTCTTATTTATTGAAAATTAATCAAATAATTAGGTTAATCATCAAACATTTTTCTATCAAAAAATCACAAAAAATAATTTCCTCTCTCTTTTCTTTATTTTATATTTTTGCGTATATTATTATTTTGCATTTTTCTGATTATGTAATTGCTTACAGTTTGTAATAGTTTAATTAGGGTTTACTGCTTTTCATCCCCATTCATAAATTTGTACCCCCATTCCCGAAGCGTTGTAATAGCGTAGAACATTTAATTTCCGAAATTTACTATTTTCCTTATTACTGTTAGCAATTAGGGTTTGTATGGCAAGATTAAAATCAATCATTAGAAAACCTAATCTCAAAGATAAACACTTGAAGTCAAAACACTTCGCACACACGCACCTCTAGGATAACCTCGCTTGTTGCCCCGGATAATAAACAATCATGTCCCTCGAACGTGAGATGCTTTAGCAAAGACCCTCGAATAAAAGATCATAGTCCCTCGATGACCCTTCAATGTTACATTCAGTAAAACGATCTTAGTCCATTACAAAAAATTGCTAAAACGTCCTACATGTTGCCTTCTATGATTGTACGATAACCCACGCCTGTCCCTCACATCTAATGATATGGATTCCTACTAACTAATGGTAGGGTAGCACTATCTAAAGGAGGAGGAAAAGAACAAAGACTTTTTGAGTAGGTAGAACGCTCGTAGTCGCTTTCTAACAAACTTTTTAAAACAAAAACACTTTAAAAAACAACACTTCCTTTCAACAAATATTTTCAAAACAAACATTTTGTATACATTCTCAACGATACGAGAATCATTACAAAATTGCCATACTTGGGCATTTTTCAAAATATTTGCAAACATACACAAAACACAAAGAATTTTCAAAGTGAGCTAGCGATTAAGAGCCCTTAGAAAACTACGATTGAGAGACAGAGAGAGAGACAGAGAGAATTGATGAGTTAGTTATGCATAATTAACTATCTAAACTGAATTGTATTATTGTTTCTTCGATTAAAAATAATGACCTTATATATAGGCAAGATAGCCCAAGTCCAAATACATGCTAAAAAGCCCAAATAATTACATAACAAGAATTAACCAACTAACACACCCCCTTAATTCATGCTATCAAGACTTCTCATCCCAATGCCTTTCTTTAACTCTTCGAACCTCACTTTCTTCAGAGGTTTGGTGAATATGTGAGCTAGTTGCACTTCTTTCTTGCAATGTTTTATTTCAAGTTTCCCTTTGTTAAGTTGATCCCTCAGAAAATGATACCTTCTTTCAATGTGCTTACTTCGACCATGACACACTGGGTGATTCGCAAGGTTTATAGCTGACTTGTTATCAACAAACAACTTCATCTTCGACTCCATTATTCTGAGTTCCTCAAGTAGAATTTCGATCCATGCTTCTTGGCATACATCATATGATGTAGCCACATATTCTTCTTCACATGATGACAAAGCTACAATGCTTTGCTTCCTCGAACTCCAGGAGATTGGTGCTCCTTCGATCATGAAAATATATCCTGCGGTACTCTTCTTTTCATATTGATCTCCACTGAAGTTAGAGTCAGTGTATCCATGAACTTAGACATTTGTGTTGTTATTCGACTTCTTTGGTAACAACACACCATGATCAATAGTTCCCTTTATGTATCTCAACACCCTCTTTACTGCAATAAGACGACATTCTTGAGGCTTCTCCATAAATCTGATCAACAATCCTACACTTTGGCAGATATCTAGTCTAGTATTGCAAAGATACCTCAAGGATCCAATGATTTGTTTGTAAAGGGTCGAACTTACAAACTCATCATTCAATTCCTTCTTCAGCTTTGCTCCAGTCTCTAATAGAGTAATATCTGCCTTACAATTTCTCATGTTGAACCTCTTCAGTATATCTTGAGCATACTTCGTTTGATGCAAGAAAACTCCTTCTTCGACATCTTTGAATTCCTTTCCCAAGAAATGGAGAGATTCCCTAAATCAAACATTTTGAATTCCTGCATTAACTTTGACTTTACCTTCATTATCTCAGCTTTGTCTGCTCCTGTAATGAGTAAGTCATCAACATAGAGGTATAAAATGATTCGATTGACACTTTCGACATCATTTACATACACTCTATGTTCATAGACACACTTTGTGAAACCTGCTTCGATTAGGAAGCTATCTATCCTTTTATTCCAAGCTCTAGGAGCTTGCTTCAAGCCATAGAGATCCTTCCTTAATTTGTCAACTTTCTACTCCTACCCTTTGAAGTTGAAGCCTGGTGGTTGATTAACATAGACTTCTTCTCCCAATGGACTATTCAAAAATGCTGACTTCACATCAAGTTGGTGCATTTTCCATCCTCTACATGCAGCTATTGAAACAACAATCCTGATTGTTTCGATCCCCGCAACAGGCGCATATAATTCGTCGAAGTCAATACCGGGTTTTTGTAGAAAACCTCTGGCCACCAATCTTGCCTTATACTTTTCAATTTCACCATTTGGCCTTCGTTTCACCTTGTAGACCCATTTCACATCGATTGGTTTCTTGTTGGTTCTTTAAACAAGCTCCCAAGTCTTGTTCTTCTCAATGGCTCTAAGTTCTTCTTTCATGGCTTCACACCAATTCGAATTGCTCAAGGCTTTACCCAAATCAATTGGTTCTGCTTCAGCCATCATCATGGCTTCTTCGATTAAGTCTCCATCTGCATCAATTGCTTGATCTGGAAACCTCTCATATCCAATCAGCCTAGTCGACTCAGTTCTTGTTCTTGTGGATCTTCTTTCATTTCTCACAAGTGGTTCTTCATTTTGACTTGTCGAAGCTTAGTTCTCTTCATCTTCTTCAAACATAGTTGTGATTGTGTCTGATTCATGTCGAAATGAACTTCGACTCCAATCCCATCCTTTTCTTTCATCTACAAGAACATCTCTACTAATCACCAGTTTATCTTCAATTGGTGAATACAACTTGTATGCACCATTAAAATGATAACCTATGAGCACCATGACTTCACTTCGATCATCCAACTTCTTTCTCAATTGTTCAGGTACATGCATGAAACACATTGATCCAAAAATTCTAAGATGACTTACATTTGGGTTCGATCCTGTCCAAGCCTCGTGTGGTGTCTTTTCGACCATTTTCTTTGTTGGGCATCTATTTAGAATGTATACTGCTGTCAAGGCTGCTTCAGCCCAAAATCACTTAGGCATATTCTTAGCTTTCAACAGACATCTTGTCATGCTCAATACACTTTTATTCTTAATCTCAACTATGACATTATTCCGAGGCGTATAGGGTGCAACAACCTCATGCTCTATACCTTCCTCATTGCAAAATATGGCAAATTCAACAGAAGTATATTCACCACCATCATCAGTTCTCAACTTCTTCAATTTGCAGCCACTTTGTTTCTCAGCATGCAACTTAAACTTCTTGAACTGTGTGAATACCTCACTCTTCCTTTCAATAAGGTAAATCTACATATGTCTGGTAAATTCATCAATGAATGTAAGGAAATACCTGTTACCTCCATTGGACTTTACTTCAATGGGTCCACACACATCTGAATGAACCAACTCAAGTTTTTGCCTTGATTTTATAGGCAAGTCACATTTGAATGCCTTCCTTTCCTATTTAGATTTGCAGCATTCCTCACATATCTGCTTTGGTTCCTTCACATACAACAACCCAAACACCATTCTTTTCTGATTGAGCATACATAAACTCTTGAAGTTTAGATGTCTATACCTGTGATTCCATAGCCAGTTCTTGTCTTGTTTTGTAGTTGAAGAAATACATTTGTTATCTGATGTGTTGAGTTCGACTTTGAAGGTTTTGTTCTCTGCCAATGGTGCTTTCATGATTAGCCTCCCATTAGCCCTATATACCTTCATCCGATTTTTCTCTAACTTCATATTGAAGCCTTTTGCAAGTAATTTACCTATACTTATCAAGTTACTTGTCATCAAAGGTACATATAGAACTTCAGTGATAGTAGCCTTTCGACCATCCTTTCTGATAATAGAAATATCTCCTTTACCACTTGATTTGATATGCCTGCCATCTGCAAACTTTATCATCTTTTCAACTGACTCATCTAACTTGGTAAACCAGTTTTTATTGCCAGTCGTGTGGTTTCTACATCTTGAATCCAGATACCACATGTTGTTTTTCTCAGTGTTCGATTGAGTGTTCACCAGCAGCAACACATCATCAGAATCACTACTTCTAGCTCGTGCATATTGAGCTTCATCACTATCTTTTAACTTCACAACTTTCTTTCTTCGACAGTCTCTAGCATAGTAGCCAAAACCTTGACAATTGTAACATTGCACCTCTTTCGTGTCAACTTTCTTCCCAGAATACTTGTTGCCCACTCCTTTCGAATCAATATTCTTGCTTGACTTCTCATCACCAGCAAGATTCTTTCGCTACTTCGATTTCTCTTTTCCAGCTTTCTTGCTGAATCTTGATTGCAATGCTTGTTCAACTGCTTTCTCCGTTTCTGAGTTTCTTTGCTACAACCTCATTTCATGAGCCTCCAAAGAAGCTTGAAGTTCTTCCAACTTCATCTCAGATAGATTCTTGGCCTCTTCGATTGTTATAACAAAGTAATCAAAATCTGCAATTCATGATCTCAATACCTTTTCTATCTTCTGCAGATCCGTTAGCGCTTCACCACACACCTTCATCTGGTTTTTTAGCGCTACAACTCTTGAGAAATATGCAGAAATAGATTCACCCTCTTTCATCTGAAGCACCTCATACTGATTCCTCAAAGTCTGCAACTTCACCTTCTTCAGTTTCTCATCTCCGCCATCCAAGGATTTCAGCTTTTCCCAAGCTCCTTTTGTTGTTTCTTCTTCAATTATCTTCTCAAATACATCACAATCCACACATTGGCGAATCAAGAATAGTGCCTTGCCATCTTTCTTCCTCTGATCTTTGTGTGTAGCTTTCTGGGCTTCCGTAGCATCTTTATCTAGTTGTGATATTTCATCATTCAAGATTCCTACAACATCTTGAAATCTGAAAATAACCTTCATTTGTGCCACCCATCGTTGATAGTTTTCACCTTTGAAAACTGGTAGATTCGCTGGAAATTATGTGGATGTTGTTGATTCGTTTGCCATTAGATTCTCTCTGAATCGCAAACAAGTTCTGATACCAATTTGTTGGAACAAAAGATTCAAGAAAGATGATATTGTGAAAGCAAGAAGAAGAAGAAGAAGAAGAAGAGAGAGAGAGAGAGAGACAGAGAGAGAGAGACAGAGAGAGAGAGAGAGAGAGAGAGAGAGAGTGAGAGAGAGAGAGAGAGAGAGAGAGAGAGAGAGAGAGAGAGAGAGAGAGAGAGAGAGAGAGAGAGAATTGATGAGTTAGTTATGCGTAACTAACTATCTAAACTGAATTGTATTATTGTTTTTTCGATTACAAATAATGGCCCTATATATAGGCAAGATAGCTCAGGCCCAAATACATGCTAAAAAGTTCAAATAACTACATAACAAGAATTAACCAATTAACAATTAATAATTTATATATTAAATATGTTTTAAAATATAATAATATGAATATATTTAATATTAATATTCTAGAAGAAAATTAATTAGAATCGCATAACAAATATCACTATTAAAATAAATAAAAAATTAATGTTATAAACTTATAAACCAAATACATGTAAAAATGAGTGAATTAAACTCATATTCTTGAAAATGTTTTAATTTATGCGTTAACTTCAGTTAATTATTATTCTATTCATTATTTTGTAAATTTTATATTATGCATTAATTTTAATTAATTGTTATTCTATTTATTATATGCGTTAACTTCAGTTAATTATTATTCTATTCATTATTTTGTAAATTTTATAATATGCATTAATTTTAATTAATTGTTATTCTATTTATTATTTTAAATTATTTATAAATATGAAAAAAAATGTATTTAGTACTTTGATAGAGGAAGGTTATTTCATGGAATAAATAAACTCACTTCTTTTTTTTTGTCACAATCGTCCAACTTAAATAGTTATAATGCTTTATTGTTTCTTTATTAATTTTAATATACCAATTTCTGTTTACATTGAGATACGTGAGTTTAGTTTTTTTTAAATAATATATTTTGGGAAGAATAATAATAAATTTAAATAAAATTAAAA
This sequence comes from Vicia faba, assembly GCA_948472305.1. Classification (NCBI taxonomy): domain Eukaryota; kingdom Viridiplantae; phylum Streptophyta; class Magnoliopsida; order Fabales; family Fabaceae; genus Vicia; species Vicia faba. The sequence goes on along the minus strand of OX451736.1, from coordinate 858,641,326 downwards.
ATAGTTAAAACATTACTACAGAAAATCCATTTAACAACGGTTGAAACAGAGGTACCATCACGCGGGTTATACTGTTGTTAAGTAGGATGTGGTTGTAAGTTCGTTGTTTCTACCACGGTCTAGAAACCATTATTGAAAGGCAGAACGCGCGCCACTTATCACAACCGTTTATAAGTATAATCGTTGTGATATATATACTTAGGTACTGTGTGTTCGAAACTCATCAACAACAAATTATATAAAACATAAATGACATTTGATCACGGTTATAATAGATAACAAATCATTGTTTTTCTGATTGCATACGTCCCATAGTGTATTTCGTGATCTTTTACATATATATTGTGGTTTATTGGTCTAACTCATTCAATACATCGTTATCTTCGATTATAGTTAAATTTCTATAACAACAAGACATTGAATAATCTTCCTCATCATCATCACTTATCATCGTAATTTTTATAATTGTAATTTTTACGATCATTACTGTTGATGAAGAGACAGACTATCTAATAAATTGTATTTAATGAAATTTAACTATAATCGAAGACAACCATGCATCTGATGAGCCATACCATTATACCATAATCTATATGTAAAAGAACATAAAATGAATGATGAGACACATGTAATTCAGAAACAATGATTGATATAAGTTGGTTTTCAAATATAATTTAATTTGTCGATTATAAGTATCTATGTCAATATAAATGAAAGTATTTTAAGTGAGAATTAGTGAAACAAACAATCTACATATAATATAATAAACTCAAACAACATCATACAACAAAACCAGATATTATAAATTTGTGAGCAATGAAAAAATATATTATAAATTTCTAAGACGCACCTTTTATTGAAACTAATCGTTGAACATAAATCAATTCTGAAGTTCATCTAGTTTGTGAAGTAATGAGAAAGAAATATAAAGAGGAAGAAGTTTGCATAACAACTTCACACTTCTTATATTTCTTTTCATTGTATCTCATACTATATGAAGTTTGTTGCCGTTGTTGTTTCTTCATTAACTAAAATATGTTGTTCTTGTTGAATCCTACAATAAACATGAAAGTTATCAACATGTGGAAATGCATACTTATTTGTCAACAGAGTATGAAAAACATCTTGTTTGTGGAGCTATAAAAAAAGTACAAGGTGAATGAAGTTTTCATCCTAGCTTCATGCTTCTTGTACTTTTTTTCATAGCTACACAAACAATATGTACCATAGCTAAAGTATGGTCTTTGTTAAAGTAGTGAAGACGAATCTGAAAAGATGAAAACAATTAAACAACAAAAATAACATGCAACAAACGAGATAATGGGGAACTATATAACAATAAGATGTAAAAAGAAGAATACCTTAATGTATATGAAGCATAAGATTCATGGTTAATGGCAAATAAAAAATTGGTGTCAAGGTTTCTCTGTGAAGGAAACAATGCTATTGTCAATAGGTGAGAGTTAATTTGCTTATATATGGGTAAATTATTTCACAACAGTGGAACATACCAACCATAGTCATATTCCTTTAGGTTTTTATATAGAAATAAATAAAAAAGAAAACGTGCTCACAAACATTAAAGGAATAATATATATGATGGCACTGAGGTTCCAACCCATGAAAGCTTGATGGTTTTACCATGATTGACTTCTCAACCGTTGTCATATACAAATAATTTTCAATTAAAAAACAAAAATAATATGAAAATTGTAACGCTCGATAATTTAATTAATTATTTAATTAAATTATTTTTGGATTAATCGTTGATGTTGTGACATGTTGATTTAAGTTGTCATGTTGTTAGTTGATTATTTGGTTGATTAAGTTGTAGAAATAGTACGGGAATAATACTAGATTTATTATATGGGCTTAATTAATGGTTGGTGATAGTAAAAGTGGGGGATGTTGAGATTAGGCCTGTTGTACCCCAATTTTTGCCCCTAAGATCCCTTCATCATACCATAATTATTCAATCACAACAAGATCACATTAGAGCTTTTGGTTCTCCTCCCTATCTTTAGCTTTTCTCTTTGAGGAATCACCAAGCACATTAAATTGTTTTTCTTTTGTGATCATGCATGTTTTGTTTTAACTTTCCTTTTAACTAATAAAATGCAATGTTGTTTTGTCTTACTTGTTAATAATGTAGGTAAAGACAATGTGGCTTAGCAAGTTGATCCATGGGTTCATGAGTTTATTTCCATGCCCTAGTCAATAAAGATTGAGAAACTCAAACCTCACCATTGAAGTTGTTTTGGAAGAAATGACATGACAAGGTTTATTTTGGTTCACCACATTTCAAAATTATCAAGATTGACTCAAAAGTACAAGGGGTTGATTGAAGAAGTTGTCATGGTTGGACAAGGCCTTGTTCCCACTGGTCACAAGTGCATATTTCTCTAAATTCTCAAGGTATGAAAGTGGTTTTTATTGCTATGAGTTATGATTATCACCCTCAACAACTTCTATCTACAAAGCAAAAGTGTTGGTACAAGAAGTTTGTTTAAAATTGTCAAAGTTCCTCAAAGCATTTTTCTTGATCTATGAGCTAGGATTTTGAACTTCAAAGAAGTATATCTTGCTCATCTTTTGGTATTTTTGAGTGATTCCAAAAACATACTTCTCTTAAAAGGGTTATTAACAAATCACTTCAAAAGTTTCAAGGATTTTTCATGTGGAAGAAACTTGATGATGAAGAAAGATTACAAGTCCTCCAAATGAACCCCCAATTTCCCATGTGTGACTTCAAAAGATCATAACTTGGTCAATTTTTATCACCTTGAGCCAAATATTTTTCCATAATGATCTTTAGGATGTGAACTTTATTTCTTATTTTATGTGCAAAGTGAGAAAATGGATGGAAGACGCCTTAAGGATACAAAAGATTATAGATCATTTCATGATTTTTTGCCAACTTCAACAATTCATAACTCTCAATTTTTGGAGATTTTGAATGGTTCAAGTTTCAAAATGTCATTAAATAGGTCTATTTCATGCCATATTTTTTGGTCAAGAGGAAGGCCATGTTTGGATGCAAAACATTATAGGTCACTTTTGAAGAAAAACTTGAAATATTTCTAAGTATGGAAAGTCAACCTCTTTTTCCCAACTTTGACTCAACACAACTTCTTGCTCAAACATACATTTGATTCCATTATTTTCCCATTGCAAAGCTTGTAATATCATCTTTCTAAAGCATTAAAAACCATACACTAAGACTCCTTGAGCTGAGAATACCATTGATTTGAACTTGGTAACTTGAAACTGAAGTTTCTTCAAAAGTCAGAATTTGAAATCCTTGATTTAGCTTCTAAATAAAAAATTGTTGCGCGTTTTTTCTTCTAAACATGTTTAGTGAACCTCCAGAAGTGATTAGCACATCAAAATGCAAGGTTTGGATGAGTTTTGATTAAAATAGAAGTCACACTTTTCTTGTTTGCAACTCCACACGAATTCCCTCCAAAATGCATCATTCACCCTTTCTTTTGATCCCATTTGCTTCTCCTATAAATACATGAGCTATCCCATTCGTTTTCTCAAGCTTGAACAACCAAAATCACTCTGCCAAACTCATTCCATAACTCACTTTTCTGCAACTTCGAAATCAGTGGTCAAGCCTTTTTCAATCCATTTTTTCTATCAATTCACCTTCCTTGATCTTCCCTGAAGATAGTAGAAGAAGAATTGAGCCTTGAAACCTTATGAATTAATCTGACCAAGTTCATTTGCAGAGCTCTGCAACTGAACTTCAATAAGTATATTTCTCCATCAATTCTTCCAAACTTTGATATCATTGTGAAGCTCTCATTACTCTGGTTCTAGTCGCAACACTTTCTTTTAACTGGAAACACGTTTTGGCCATGAATTTTCAAATTCCTTTTCAAAACTTTTCTTCCAAATTGTTTGAGCTATAATTTATATAAATTTTTCGCGAAAGTGTAGTTGTCTTCGTTTTGATGAGACGAAGCGAATGGCATAGGTCTGAGCTTCTGATTTTACAGTTTGAGAGACCTGTATTTCACATTGGCTGGAGGTTGAAGATGACCAACGTGTCATCTTTCAACCAATGATGGCATGCCATTTGTATTTTTAAAAAAATCTGATTTATATTTGATTCAGTATTTTATTCAGTAATGACCATGATATGCACAGCGCGCAAGATCCCTTGGATTTGATTACTAACGCGCTTTGACTCTCATCCATTGGTCCACATCTTTTTGGTTTTTATTTTATTTTCTGATTTTTATATTTAAATTGTTTTAAACTTAAAAAATTCATAGAAAATTCATTTTAAGTCCAAAAAATATGAAAAATTTATGAAAAATATTTTTGATTATTCTATTTCTGATTTTTATTTTTTTACAATTTTATTGTGTTTTGGTACTTTTTTTAATAAATTTTCACTTTATTTGAATTGTTTTAAATGTTTAAAAATACTTTTATGCATTTTTAAATTCTAAAAAAAAATATGGAACGATCCAATGATATTGTGACAAATATTGGTGACCTTATTTATTTTTTATTTCTGACTTTGTTATTTTTTTTATCATTTTTGATTTATTTTACTCATTTCTTTTAATTTTAAAAAATAGTTTCTGACTTTAAAAAAATACAAAAAATTTTATAAAAAGATTTGAGTTCATTTCTAATTTTACTATGGTCTTACTTAATTTTTCTTGATTAATTTGAACATGGTTGGTATTTTTTCTCTCTTATTTCTATTTTAAAACATTTTAAAACTCTTTTTTAATGCATATATTAAATGTAATATTATTTTGTGATTATTTTCTGGCTGATCTTGGGTTGAATTTTTTATCATGAACTTTATTAACATCATTGAATCCATGGTGTTTAGTCTAACTTCATAAAAATGAATGAATGATTTTAATAATAGTTTGATTAAGTTTTAATTCAAAAGTGGTTTGTATATTCTTTCCCACCCCTCTTCATCTTATCCCTTTCTTATTGCACTAAGTGTTATTGGAGCATGATCTCTATATCATGTCTCAAAATAAATGGTGCATAGATTGCTATTGACCGGCCTCAAAATAGGTGCGACTTCTACATAAGTCCACTTACGATTACTTAACATAGCGCTAAATTTTATTCTGATTCGAATAAATGATCATTCGTGGCCCAAATCTATGTTTGAAAGTCCAAGTATGTTAATTTGATCTCTTTGATCTAATAACCTTGAGATTCATTGTGTGGAGGCTTTGGTTCTACCAATCCTCTAATGGATCTTCATTAATTTTGGTCAACGCGGATCACTTAAACATCGTTGATCATTAAATATTACTTTCTGAGGATTCCAAAATGGATGATATACTTGACAAAAAGCAAATGCAACTTGTTGTGTGGAGACTTTGGTTCTACGAATCCTCTAATGAGTTCCAAATGCAAGTTTCAAGATGGTCATCTAACTAACCACTAATTTCTAACAATTGACTTTACTTTATACTTTTATTTTTATGCTTTATGTACCGTTTACTTTAGCATTTATATTTCATGCTATTTTTCATCTTTGCTCACTTGAGCCCCTTTATATTCTTGTCATTTTTATTTTTTGCTCACTTGAGCTTTTCTTTTCTTTTTGAAGATACCTAATAATCAACATGAACCATAAAATACTTTAATGATACTTGGACTATTTGGTTACTATCCTTGGCATTATGGAATATTGGACTTCTTGGACCTTAATTGATATTTTGTCTAGAGTACTTGAGGTTTACCTCAAGACATTGGGTTTTTTTTTGTGCAGGTTATTGTGATTACATTCTTTTTTTGTAATCTGGAATTCACCGGTACATAGCCGGTACTCTGCCCAATTTTTGTGAAGGCTTAATACACTTGAAGGTTAGTTCTCTCAAGAGGTCTAGTATCTTTGCTTGTTTGATTTCAATCCAAAGAATGGGAATTATATCTTAACTCATAATGTCAAGTATTGGCTTCTTGTTGGTTAGATGGTTCTTATCCCTAGTTTTTTACCTTATGTTTTAGGATAGTCTCTTCTTCTCCTCCCATCTTCTTTAATTTCAAAAATCTTCTCCATATTTTTGAAAACTCTTCTTGTTTTGAAACTTGAACCACTTTCATAATAAACTTGGACTTATGTCCATGCATTTTCAAAATATTTTCATAAATAAACTTTAATTAACTTAATAATACCTTGACATTTTTTTGTGAGAAGACTAAAAGTCAATCAATCTCATTTCAAACTATTTTGCCACTTTGGTTTTTTATTTAAAAACTTTTCTCAAAAGATTAGACTCTTGTCAATCATTATAGTGATGCAAACAACTATACTTCTACAATATGTAGTGAAGTGAGATATTTTCCACTTGAGTGTTTAGTGAGGCATTGTTGATTTTAAAATCCAAGCCATATCCTCCACTTTGAGATGATGCAAATTTTCCTTTCTCATGATTGTGGGTAGTAAGTATGTTTTCCACAAGGACAATGACAATAATGTCTTATCTCATAAAATTAACCAACACACTTGTGTTTTAAATTTTTTTTTAAAAAAAAGAGGAACTACGTGTACCCTGATCCCCTATTGCACGAAAGGTGGTACATAGGCACTAAATATTCGCAACCGCGGCGGGTGCAAAAATCATTAAAAAAAATACTTCTTTTCTCACCTTCACCATCTATTTTACATACAACATTTTATAGCCAAAATATACAGATTTTACAAAGAGGTTCCCGTGGAGTACCGTAGATGTTTAGGGTGCTAATACCTTCCCTTTGCATAACCAACCCCATTACCTTGAATATTTCCCCCTCTTTTTGGGTTATTCTCTCTTTTCCCATTCCTTTGGAAACAATAAAGCGCGGTGGCGATTTTTATTTTGATCTATATAAGTTTAGTCAATCTAATGGCTTAGTCTTAAACATTTCTACCGCTACAGAAAAAAATGGCGATTTCATTGGGGAGAGATTGACCTCTTGCTGGTCCATCCCTAAGTGGGTTAAACCTATCTTTGTTTATATCTGTATATGTGATATTGTTTGTTATATGTTGTTTGTTATATGTGCTATTGTTATATATATATATATATATATATATATATATATATATATATATATATATATATATATATATATATATATATATATATATATATATATATATATATATATATATATATATACATATATATATATATATATATATATATATATGTTTGTCTGGATTTTCCTGGTTTTCAGGGTGCTTGGTGATTACTTATAAGTCCTATAATCAGACTTGAGTAAACTTTAAGATATGACATGCGATATAGTCATGTTAACTTTGAGGGAGTAATCCCCAAAAAGGAGGCATAAGATCCCCCACTCAGTGGAGGCCCCTTTGATTGTAGTGTCGTTTACCGAGTAATCAGGAAGACATATTATTTTCGACCTGGGAGCCTGCTGAAGTTGAGGACCGTAGAATACCTAACCCATCTTGGCCTCTTAGGTGTAGTGCGAAAGCTATGACGGAGTAATTCAGAAATAGTTGTCACGCGATACTACGCTCGGATGAGTTTTTTGAGAATATTACTAATTACCGAGTTAATCGGGAAGTTGATAATATCCGAAGGAAGGATGTAGACTCTGGGAACCTTTAGAACCTTGTCCGGCAGGTGACAACTTTTAGACCATACCTTATGGGTAGTACCTTCGACCTCATGCTCGTGACGTTGAACCTATGAATCCTATGTTTATGATCTTGTGTGTGATTGTTGCATCATGCATCCATGCACTCATAAGCATCTTTTGAAGGAATTTTATTTCAAGGGACTCGAAATTTGACCATTTATGAATATCTCAGGCACCTTTTGACCATGGATTCTGGAAAAAGAAAGACTGGGAAATACAGTTTCAAAGATCCCAAGATAGATGAGTTGATCAGTCTAATTCCCAAGATTAGGTGTTCTACAGATTTTCGAAAGAAGTATGGATCCATCATTCCTCTCATGAAGCTTAGGATGAACGAGGGTATTCTCTCGACCTTGGTCCAAAACTATGATCCGATGTATCATTGCTTTACTTTCCCTGACTATCAGTTGATGCCACTAGAGGAGTATTCTTATCTGTTGGATTCACCTATTACCGACCGTGTTCCTTTTACTAGTTTGGAGGGTGAGCCAAAACCACACGAGATTGCTGCTTTGATCCATCTGGGGAAGTCTGAGGTTAAAGCCCATATGACTACTAAAGGATAGATTAGAGGATTACCAGCTCAGTTCTTATTGGAGAAAGCTCGTTACTTTGCCAGGATGAAGAGTACAGTCGCTTTTGAGGCCATCTTTTCTCTACTTGCTTACGGGTTATCTTTATTTACTAATGTGGATAAGTTTGTTGACATTAATGCTATCAGGATCTTTATGATTGGAAACCCAGTTCCTACATTGTTGGGTGATGCTTATTACTCTATTCATCTTCTGAATTCTTATCATGGGGGGATGATTATCTGTTGCGCACCTATGTTGTACCGGTGGTTTATTTCTCATATGCCTCAGTCTGATGCTTTCTGGGATGTCAGGAAGGAACCCCGTTGGGCTCCTAAGATCATGGCACTTACTCAATCAGATATTGATTGGTATCATCGGGATTACAATGATGTAGAGATTATCGACAATTGTGGTAGTTTCCATAATGTACCTCTTCTTGGTACAAAGGGAGGAATTAACTACAACCATGTTCTTGCACGACGACAACTTGGTTATCTGATGAGGGATAAACCAAATAGTATTCATTTGAGCAGTTTCTTCCTGAAGGAGGGAGAAGACTGTAAGGAAGCTAGGGAGTAGATTGCAAAGTCATGGCATCACATTCATAGGAATAGTAGGAAAGACCTGGGACCTAGGGGGGCTGTTTCTTTGGAGCCTTATCTTCAGTGGGTCCAAACGAGAGCTATTCAGTTGAAGATGTCGTATTCTCGGGAAGCACCTATGCCTGATTTGTTTGTGAAGACCACTCCCCCCTATTGGATGATGTGGAAGAGCTACAACTTGCTTTAATCAGGATGCAACAGGAAAAGGATTCCTGGAAGAATAAGTGCCAAACTTTAGAGATTTCCTATAGAGTAGACTTGAATGAGAAAGACAACTTGATTGAGATCCTTGAGAGTTGGGTTGTAGAGATAATGGACAGACAAGGAGATTTATTTTCCTCTAAGCCTCAGTCAGATGCTAGTTGCTCACTTCATGATTCATGTGATTGTAAGGAGGTTGCCACCAGATATGCGGAAGAAAACCAGAGGTTAAAGGCTCAGATTGCCAAGTTTACGGGGAAGCGCCAACGTATAGAGTGATCTCCATCAGCTTTACTTCTTAGGGTTTTAGAATTTATTTTCATCTTGTACTTGGGATTATTGAAACTTGTAATCCATTTGAAGTTATTATAATAAAAATTTTCAGTATTTCAAATGTGTTATTATTTTTATATTTGCAATGTGTCTATAAATCTTTAAGTCCCTTGAAATATTAATAAAAATAAATCATGTGCATTGCATATCATGCATCATATTGCACATATTTCTTGCATCTATTATGCATATGCAGGTGTCTTACCAAGCTTCTTTACTTCATTCAGCAAACTGTCTCACCACTACAATACTCTAGCTAATTTCATAAGGAAGATGGAAAACTTAGAACAAGAGAGTCGTGAGCTGCGCGAGGAAGCTTCTACTCTGAAGACCGGCATGGCCAGTCTTACTGCTCTGATGGAATCTCTGGTGGCTTCTCAGAATCAGCCATCGAGTGTTCAACCTCAACAGACAAGGGTTAGTACTGAAGCTCCAACTGTTGCTGTGTCTGCCATTCCAACTGTTGTTAAGAACCGCATGCCTCAAGGTTATCCATGGGGAATTACAGAGAACTTTGTGCCTAGAGGTTTCAATCTTGATCCTCAAGTTACTCTAGTTGTTCAAACTACTGTTACTCCTGCACTTCCTGTGGTTCATGCTACTCCTGCTGCACCTCCTTCGGTGAATATGGCCCCATTTGCTAATGATTATATGTATCGTCCTTTTCCTCCACCAAGTGAAGGCTTGGATCTCTATGATAGAATGAATGATTTTCAAGATCAGTTTTACAAGATGCAGAGAGAGATGAAGGCCCTCAGGGGAAAGGAATTGTTCGGGCAGAATGTGAATGATTTATGCTTGGTCCCGAATGTCAAGATACTTGTGAAGTTTAAAGTCCTGAAATTCGAGAAGTACAAGGGCAACACTTGTCCTAGTGCTCAAGTTGTGATGTATATAAGAAGAATGTCTACCCACACTGATGATCAGTGTCTGTTGATTCATGTTTTTCAGGATAGTTTGACTTGTGCTACTTTGAAGTGGTATATGAGTTTGGACAACGCCGATATCCATAATTTCAATGAATTGGGAGAAGAATTTATCAGATAATACAAATACAACATGGACATGGCACCTGACTGTGATCAACTCAGAGACATGGTCCAGAAGGACATGGAATCATTCAAAGAATATGCATAGAGATGGCGTGAGGTAGCCTCCCAAGTGATTCCTCCCATGGAAGAGAAGGAGATGACTAAGATTTTCCTGAAGACTCTGGGTGCTTTCTACTATGAGAGGATGGTGGCGTGTGTGCCAAGTGACTTTACTGAAATGGTGGGTATGGGTATCAGTTTAGAAGAGACTATAAGAGAGGGCCGTTTAACAAAAAGTGAAAGTTCTGGAAGTACGAAGAAGCCATCCTATGGGTTTTCTAAAAAGAAGGAAGGATACAAATGATGTTATGCAAGAGAGGGGGTGTTAATCCTCCTAGAAGAAATTATCAGCGTCATCAACAAGTTGCCTCAATGACTCCAGTTGTTGGTATAGCTCCAACCACCGTTGCTTATCAGAGACCATCCCATCAGGGGAATCAAGGGTATAATTAGAGAAGGGAGGCTTATGACCCTATCCCTATGAGCTATACAGAATTACTCCCTGCGTTAATTCCGAAGAAGTTGATTCAGACCAGACCACCTCCCGTTATACCATCACCATTGCCTTGGTATTACAAGGCATACCAAACATGTGCTTTTCATCAGGGAGCACCAGGTCACAATGTTGAGAACTGCTATCCTTTGAAAACTGAAGTACAAAAATTGGTGAAGTCCGGTATCTTGTCCTTCAAAGATGTTGGCCCTAATGTGAAAGATAATCCTTTGCCAAAGCATGGAGGAGCAAATGCTATGAACATGGTGGCTGGTTGTCCAGGCGATTTCCGGATTTTCGATATTAATTTGGTTAGAGGAGATTTGGTAAAAATGCATGCAGACCTTTATGAATTTAGATATTATACACATGACCATGCTGGTTGTGCTATTTGCAGTATGGATATACAGGGTTGTGACAAGATAAAGGCTGATTTGCAGGAGATGATGGATGAGGGCCTCATCCATATAATCAGGCCTAGGGCAGAGTATGAAGAGGTAGTAAACATGGTTTCTGGATGTTCTGGAGAGGTCAGAATCTTTGATGTGGAATATATGAATGAGGATCTTGTACAATTGCATGCTACTTTCTGCCATATGGATGGTCAAGTAGAACATCAGTATGGATCTTGCCGAATTTGTTGTCGGGATTCCCGAGGATGTTCAATTGTAAGGAAAGGCATCCAGTTGTTATTGGATAACAGAACTATCAAGGTTACATGACAAAGGGATGATTACCATGAGGTTAATGAGATTGAGGTTTGTTTGGCTGAAGAAGAGTCAGATGATGAGTATGCCTCTGCGGATGAGTTCTTCTCCTCAGATAAAGATTTGTTTTCCAGAGATGACTCTACAATAACTGAATGTGTTAAAGAGGGAGTAAATGTTATTGTGCCTTTTTTGGTGCACTTACCCCTTTTGAATTTGAATATCATGGCAATCCATTTATTTCTCCATTGGTGATTAGTTTGTCGGGTCCTGTTCCTTACAAGTCAGACAAGGTTGTACCCTACAAATATAATGATACAATTTTAGAGGATGGTGTGGAAGTTCCCATCCACCCAATACCTAATGTTGGAAATATTGCTGAGACTAGTAGAGTGACCCGCAACGGTCGTGTATTTGCACCAGTTGTTTGTGGAGATGTTAGTACTGGAAAGAAAATTGTTGAAGATGTTGAACTAAAGAAGGCTACAGGTGAATCTAGTGGAGCTACGCTAGAAAAAGAGGCGGATGATATTTTGAAGATAATCAAGATGAGCGACTACAGAATTATAGATCAACTACTGCAGACTCCTTCAAAAATATATATCTTGGCTTTATTGATGAACTCCTCTGCTCATAGAGAATATTTGATGAGGGTATTGGACCAAGCTTTAGGGGAAAGTTATATGCATGTAGATTAATTTAGCAGTGTGGTAGGGAACATTACATCATGTAATAATCTGAGTTTCTGCGACGATGAACGTCCTGATGAAGGAAGGAATCACAATTTGGCCCTCCACATCTCTATGAACTGCAAGAATGATTCATTATCCAATGTGCTGATTGATAATGGATCCACATTGAACGTTATACCTAGGAGCACTCTTATGAAGTTGAAATATCACGGAACGCCCATGCGCCCAAGTGGCATTATTGTGAAAGCATTTGATGGATCAAGGAAATATGTTATTGGTGAAGTGGACTTGCCTATTCATATAGGCCCACATTTGTTTCAGATTACTTTCTAGGTCATGGATATTGTACCCGCTTATAGTTGCTTGTTGGACGACCATGGATACATGAGGCAGGAGCTGTCACTTCGACTTTACACCAGAAGCTGATGTTTGTGCGTGAAAGAAAAGTGGTAATTATAAATGGAGAACAAGCATTATTGATATCTCATTTGTCCTCTTTCAGCATTGTGGAGGCGGATGAAGCTGCTGTTGGAACCCATATCCAAGCTTTATCCATTGATAATATAAGAGGAAATGATAATTCTATGGCTTCATTTAAGTATGCTCAGCAAGTTGTGCGTAATGGCCATAGTGAAGTATGGGGAAAGATTGTTGATCCACCTGTAAACAAGAATAAAGTCGGCTTGGGGTTCTTTGTGAAGAATGATAAAGGTAAGAGCATGAAGCCGAAGTCTGTTGCAGGCAAGTATTAAGACATATTTCGTAGCGGGGGTTATCTTCATCCAACTATTTTCGGGATTAATGCCATTGTGGAAGATGAAGCAGAACTAGAAATGCCAAATTATGTGACGCACGGAGTTAGAGTTCAGAACTGGATCATCATTGATGTTCCCTCTTGCATACATGTTTCTAAGTAATTTGTTTTTGTTAATCTTTTTGAAAATATTTCACTCTGCCCAAAGTATTGTATGGGCTTATCTGTTTGCTTTGATTTTTAAAATCAATAATAAAAGTTGTCTTTGTTTCCCAAATTGTGTTTTTATTTTTTTCTTTTTTCTTGGAAAATAGTAATCAGAAAAAAAACCTTTCAAAATAAATAATAACTAAAATTCAATCTGCATGATCACTTGTTATATGTGTCGGTTTCTAAAAGCAATCATAAATCATATGTGCAGATTAATTAAAAAACCCGTTGAATACAATGACCCTACACCCTCTCCCAACTTTGAATGTCCTGTGTATGGGGCCGAAGAAGAAGAATATGATGAGATTCTGGAAGAGGTCTCACGTTTGCTTGAGCGCGAGGAGAATTTCATTCAGCCATATAAAGAGCCATTGGAAGTAATCAATTTGGGTTCAGAAGAAAATCTGAAGGAAGTCAAGATTAGAGCATTGCTGCATCCTGATGTGAAGAGAAGGTTGATTGAGATGTTGAAAGAGTATGTGGACATTTTTGCTTGGTCTTACCAAGATATTCCTGGTCTAGATACAGATACTGTAGAGCACCGTTTGCCACTGAAGCCAGAGTGCCCTCAAATCAAACAGAAGTTGCAAAGAACTCACCCAGATATGGAATTGAAGATCAAAGAGGAAGTTCTAAAGAAGATTAATGCCAGTTTTCTTATGACATCAGTGTACCCTCAGTGGATTGCCAATATTGTCCCAGTACCGGAGAAAGACAGAAAAGTCTGCATGTGTGTAGATTACAGAGATCTAAATAAATCTAGTCCAAAAGATGATTTTCCATTGCCACACATTGGTATGTTAGTGGATAGCACAGCAAAATTCAAATTTTACTCATTCATGGATGGATTTTCCAGATATAATCAAATAAATATGACTCTTGAGGACATGGAAAAAACGATGTTTATCACACCCTGGGGAACATTCTGTTACAGAGTGATGCCCTTCGGGTTGAAGAATGCTGGTGCAACGTACTAGAGGGATATGAGAACCCTATTCCATGATCTGATGCACAAGGAAATTGAGGTATATGTTGATGATATAATTTCTAAATCCCATACTGAAGAAGGGCATGTAGAAGATTTGTTGAAGCTGTTCCAGCATTTGAGGAAGCATCGTCTCCGCTTGAATCCAAATAAATGTACCTTCGGTGTTCGGTCAGGGAAATTGTTGGGTTTCATTGTTAGCCAGAGAGGGATTGAAGTTGGCCCTGATAAAGTCAAAGAAATTCAAGAAATGCCAGCATCTAGAACTAAAAAGCAAATCAGAGGGTTCCTCGGGCATTTGAATTATATTTCCAGATTCATTTCCCACATGACTGCAATGTATGGACCGATCTTTAAGTTGTTAAAGAAAGATCAAGGTTGTGTATGGACAGATGACTGCAAAAGGGCATTTGAAAGTATTAATGAATATCTACTTGGACCTCCTATCTTACTCCCTCCTGTTGAAGGAAGACCATGGATCATGTATCTGACAGTGTTAGATAATTCCATGGGTTGTATTCTGGGACAACAAGATGAAACAAGGAAGAAAGAGTATGCCATTTATTATCTCAGTAAATTTTTTACCGATTGTGAGTCACGGTATTCCATGATAGAAAAGACATGTTGTGCTCTGGCCTGGGTGGCAAAACGTTTGCGGTAGTATATGTTGAATCACACTACTTGGTTGATCTCCAAAATGGATCCAATCAAGTAAATTCTTGAAAAGAATGCTCTTACTGGGAGAATTTCCCGCTGGCAGATGCTGTTATCTGAATATGACATCGAATACCACACTCAAAAAGCTATTAAAAGCAGTGTGTTGGCAGATTATCTTGCTCACCAACCAGTTGATGATTATCAGTCTGTGATGTATGATTTCCCCGATAAGGATGTGATGTTTCTGAAAATGAAAAATTATGATGAACCATTGCCTGAGGAAGGTCTTGATCTTGACTCTCACTAGACCATGATATTTGATGGAGCTGTGAATGCTTATGGTAAAGGAATTAGTGATGTGATTTTCACTCCACACGGATCACATATTCCTTTTATTTAAGGTTGACATTTTATTGTACTAATAATATGGCAGAATATGAGGTTTGCATCATGGGTCTCGAGGAAGCTATTGATCTCAGAATTAAAATTTTAGATGTGTATGGCAATTCAGCTTTGGTAATAAATCTGATTAAAGGAGAGTGGGATACTCGTCACCCCGGCTTGATCCCTTACAAAGATTATGCTAGAATATTATTACCCTTATTTAATAAAGTTGAATTCCATCACATCCCCATAGACCAAAATCAAATGGTGGATGCTCTGGCAACTCTGGCTTCTATGTATCAAGTGAATACTTGGAATGATATACCTCGAATTATAGTTCGGCGACTGGATAGGCCCACTCATGTATTTACAACAGAAGAGGTAGCATATGAGAAACCTTGGTATTATGATATCAAACATTTTCTCCAGACTCAGGAATACCCGATTGGTGCTTCGAATAAAGATAGGAAGACATTAAGAAGATCGACTAACAGCTTCTTCCTCAGTGAAAATGTGTTGTACAAGAGAAATTATGACATGGTCTTGCTCAGATGCATAGATAGACATGAAGCAGACATGTTGATGCATGAGATTCATGAAGGTTCATTTGGCACTCATACCAATGGACATTCGATGGCTAAAAAGATACTAAGGGCAGGTTACTATTAGCTGAAAATGGAATCTGACTGTTACAAATTTGCAAAGAAGTGCCATAAATGCCAGATTTATGCAGACAAGATTCATGTGCCTCCGACACTTCTAAATGTTATTTCTTCCCCGTGGCCTTTCTCTATGTGGGGTATTGACATGATTGGAATGATAGAACCCAAAGCTTCGAATGGACACCGTTTTATCTTAGTAGCAATTGATTACTTCATCAAATGGGTGGAAGCTGCTTCATATGCTAATGTTACTAAGTAGGTGGTAGTGGGCTTCATTAAGAATAATCTGATATGTCAGTATGGTGTGCCGAGCAGAATTATCACCGAAAATGGCTCGAATCTGAACAACAAGATAATGACAGAAATTTGTGAAGAATTCAAGATTGTCCATCACAATTCATCTCCGTACAAACCAAAGATGAATGGGGCTGTTGAAGCTGCTAATAAGAATATCAAGAAGATCATATAGAAGATGGTTGTTACTTATAGAGATTGGCGTGAAATGCTCCCTTTTACTTTACATGGATATCGGACATATGTCCGCACTTTAACAGGAGCAACCCCGTTCTCCCTTGTGTATGGAATGTAAGGAGTGCTCCCAATCGAGGTTGAGATTCCCTCTTTGCGTGTGATAATGGAAACCAAGTTGTCAGAGGCTGAATGGGTCCAGAACATGTTCAACCAATTGAATTTGATCGAAGAGAAGAGAATGACGGCTTTGTGTCATGGGCAGTTATATTAGAAGAGAATGAAGAAAGCTTTTGATAAGAAGGTCAAACCTCGTGAATTCAGAGAAGGCGGCCTCGTGCTCAGAAAGATCATGTCTTTTAATGTTGATTCTAGGAGCAAGTGGACTCCTAATTTTGAAGGCCCATATGTTGTCAAGAAAGCCTTCTCTGGCGGTGCATTAATTCTTGAAACTATGTATGGCGAGGATTTCCCACGTTCCATGAATGTTGATGCAATCAAGAAATACTTCGCCTAAAGAAATAAAAGAACAGCTTGCTAAGTTGAAAACCCGAAAGGGTGGCTTAGGCAAAAAGGAGCGTCTCGGTAGGCCAAAAACCCGAAAGGGCGGTCTAGGCAAAAATTAGAGACATAAATAGAATAAAGTTTCCCGCTAAGTTGAAAACTCGCAAGGGCAGCTTAGGCAAAAGTTAGGGACTTTCTTGGAAAGTAACTACATCAGACAAGACTTGATCATTGAAGCAACGATCTTCTTGGATCCTCACCATACTTCAACGAAAGTTGCTGCTCAGAATTTCAAAGTTGTTAGAGGGAATAGTGGTCATTGTATATCAATGTATCTTTTCCATTATATATTACTATTTTTCGAACTTTGTAATCATCCATGGAGTCTCGCCATTCGCAGACTACCATTCTATCAATAAAATTTGAGCTTTTACCCAATTCTTTGTAATTCTTACTTTATTCAGCTTACAAAGACTCCATTTATTATTGATAATAATTTTCAAATCAAAATGATTAAATAACAAAATTGTTTTCAAAAGAATTTACAACTTACTTTTACTTTAGATTTTGTGATTCAAGAGGAAAACAAAAGTGGTGATCCCAGGAATGGACGAACTCCAGTAATTTTGGGAAGTTTGTTTCCCCGGGGATGGTTTTCTCATGTCGTTTTCGCTGGTATGTGCGTGATTTTTGTATATTGAAGACAATACCAATTGGCATAAGGTGCAGTATTAGGTTTGTGATCCCAGTGTCCCCAGTCAAGTCTTGGTTCATTTTTCATTTTGGGTTTGCATAGTCTGAAGTCTCTATCCCAGATTCCCCAGCGAAATGTTCCCTCATATGATGAAAGGTCTTTTTCCATTGGTGTGCTGAGATGGAACTATTGGCAAAATGTCGCTCTTTCTGCAGTATTGGCATTATTGTTGGTATTTATTTCACAGGCAACTATACCAGGGCAATATATTTTCTAAGAAGTGTTGAGACAGTTGTCAACCCTTTGGGTTTTCACCCGCCAAGTGCTGGGTTTGATTTAAAATCCTCACGAGTTTGACCCTTTTCTATAATGTTGACTTCTTGATTCCCCAGGAAGGCTATCCCAGGTCATCTTTTGTTGGAATAAGTTTGCATGATATGAAGAATCAATCCAACATTCCCTAGTGAAGGCTTCTCTATTTGATAGAAGTATTTTATCCATGTGCATGCTGAGATTTGACTCATTTACAAAGTATCTCCCTTTTGCCAGTACTTGCATTTTATTTGGTTGCCCGATAATCAGGAAAGGGCAATGTTTTATTTAAGAAGTGTTGAGGCATTTGTCAATTTTTTGGGTTTCCACCCGCCAAGTGTTGGGTTTGATTTAAAATCCCCATAAGATTCATTTCTTGCTGTAACATTTGACTTCTTAACTCCCCAAGTTGTTATCCCCATGAGGTTTCATACTCTCTCCCCAGAGAAGTTGGTGCAATACTTACTCTCAATATTTAAGAACGTATCTCGGTTCCCTCTCTTTGATATGGTGTTGGCCTCCCCAATAAAGTCAGCACGAGGTCCTCGGTTGATGTCTCGATGATGAGGCATTATCTCCCCTAGTGAAGTTTATATGATGTTCCCCCCATGAAGTCAGCTTGAATTCCTTAGTTGATGTTTTGCCAATATGGTTTCCATCTGCCTTATTTGAAATCAGTATTACAATCCCCAGTAGAAGTACAGACCGTGAAACATTTGTTTCCCCATTGAAGTCTGAGTGCTATTCCCCGGTGAAGCCTGGAGAAGGATGTTATATCCTTGTATCTGTACTGTTTTGTCGCTATGATTTGATTACTTCCGGATTATGTTCCTTCCCAGTGAAGTTAAGCCGCGAAATAAGATTTTTTTCCTCGTTTGGTGCTTATTTTCTTATGGAATGTTCATCTTGGATGTGACTTAGCCGAGTGTTGATTGTGCCTGAGTTGGTTTTGCCTGGTTATTCCCAGTGTTATATGTCTGTTTTGTCAGCATATACATGATAACACTCATACATTCATACACACACCATGCATAGTTAAATTTATAAAATCATTGCTCATTCACATTCGTTAATATTTTGTTGACATATTACCCTATTTTACAGAGTCATATTTCCCTCTCTCCAATAGAGTGTTAGCCTTAAGCAGAAAGTGTATATTCTTTCAATTTCCCCACTGAGTTATCCCTCGTGGAAGATTTCTGCTTTAGCCTTCCTATAAAACTCTTTTTCTGGATAGATTGGGTTTCCCTCTTGAGTTTATTTCTCAAAGGATGTATTTTGGTTGACTGTTTCACTCCAGTTTATTTCTAGTTTGAATCTTTGTTTCCCAGCAATATTATTACTTTATATTTCTGCAAGCTCCGAGCCTTGGTTTGAGAATGTGCATTTATTTTGCACAAGACTTTATCTCCTCAGAAGGAATATATTGGCATTTCCCCAGGAAGTCATGATTCATTCCCCAGGAAGTCATATTTTTTTCCCCAGGAAGCAATATTGCTTTCCCCAGAAAGTCATTTTTACAATCCTTCCTATAACAACAAGTAGCAGGTCTCTTTATTTGAGCAACTTGTACTTCCCCATAAAAGTCGACGTTACTTTTTTTGCTATCTTCTCTATGAGTGGATAGTTTGCAGTTCATTGTCAAATTACTCCAATAGATGGCAAGTCTTTCAATATCGCAGAGACAGTTCGTGTGAAATCTTTACAAGTGGTGGTCTCTTTATTTGAGATAACTTATATATTACCCTTTCCAGGAGGAATGCCTTGGTTAAAGAAGAAGTTGAGACCCATTCTAGGTGAAACCCTGAAATTTTGGGGAAACTTGCTATCTTTTTACTACCTTCAGTGAAAGTTGGTAGTTCACCATCAATGAACGTTGGTGATTGTTATATTTTTGCTACCCTCAGTGAATGTTGGTAGTTCACCGTCAGTGGACGTCGGTGCTATGATATTTCTTTTCTCTCTAACTTCAGTGAAAGTTGGTAGTTCACCATCAGTGAATGTTGGTGATTTTTATCTTTTTGCTACCTTCAGTGAACATTGGTAGTCCACCGTCATTGAACGTCAGTGCTATGATATTTCTTTTCTCTCTACCTTCAGTGAAAGTTGGTAGTTCACCAACAGTGAACGTTGGTGATTGTTATATTTTTGCTACCTTCAATGAACATCGGTAGTTCACCGTCAGTGAACGTCGGTGCTATGATATTTCTTTTCTCTCTACCTCCAGTGAAATTTGGTAGTTCACCATCAGTGAATGTTGGTGATTGTTATCTTTTTGCTATCTTCAGTGAACGTTGGTAGTTCACCATCAATGAACGTCGGTGGTTTGATATTTCTTTTCTCTCTACCTTCATTGAAAGTTGGTAGTTTACCATCATTGAACATTGGTGATTGTTATCTTTTTTCTACCTTCAGTGAACGTTGATAGTTCACCGTCAGTGAATGTCGGTGCTATGATATTTCTTTTCTATCTACCTTTAGTGAAAGTTAGTAGTTCACCATCAGTAAACATTGGTGATTGTTATCTTTTTGCTACCTTCGGTGAACGTTGGTAGTTCACCGTCAGTGAACGTAGGTGCTATGATATTTCTTTTCTCTACACCTTCATAGAAAGTTGGTAGTTCACCATCAGTGAATGTTGGTGATTGTTATCTTTTTGCTACCTTCAGTGAATGTTGGTAGTTCACCGTCAGTGAACGTCGGTGCTATGATATTTCTTTTCTCTCTACCTTCTGTGAAAGTTGGTAGTTCATCGTCAGTGAACGTCGATGTTTATCTCTCTACCTTCAGTGAACGTTGGTAGATCACTGTCAGTGAATGTCGGTGTTGTTATTCTTTTCTTTTTCTACCTTCAATAAACGTTGGAAGTTTCGCCTTCAGTAAAAGTTGATGTATCCTTTGATATTTTACCATCATCTGTGAGTCAGTATCTTTTTGATATTCTACCTCCGACTATTGAGTTTGGTAGTTCACAGTTGGTTGTTAATCACTTTTATCATGTACTATCTCCTCTTTAGCTGAGTTGATGCTACCTTATCTCTTCTTTGGGTGTTACACCTATAGAGACGGGTCTTTTTGATTCACTAGTGATTTATTTTCCTGGTCGGGTTTCTCTTTTGATCCTTATTTCCTTTGCTACATTCCCAGTGGTGTTTTGCGTCCCTTTTGAAGTTGTTCATATGCATTCATACTCATAAGCATTGCATGATATCTTAGGGCCAAAATAGGATTTGTTTTATATTTAAGTATCTTCGATCACGTCGAACTGAAGATTTTTAACCTTCGTATCTCCGGATAGAAGAAACTTAAATAAGGGCAACTATTGTACCCCAAATTTTTAACCTAAGATCCCTTCATCATACCATATCGATTCAATCTCAACAAGATCACATTAGGGATTTGGTTCTCCTCCCTATCTTTAGCTTTTCTCTTTGAGGAATCACCATGCACCTTGACTTGTTTTTCTTTTTTGATCATGAATGTTTTGTTTTGACTTTCCTTTTAACTAATAAAATGAAATGTTGTTTTGTCTTACTTGTTAATAATGTAGGTAAAGGCAATGCGGCTTAGCAAGTTGATCCATGGGTTCATGAGTTTATTTCCATACCGTAGTCAATAAAGCTTGAGAAATTCAAACCTCACCATTGAAGTTGTTTTGGAAGAAATGTCATGGCAATGTTTATTTTGGTTCACCATATTTCAAAGTTATCAAGATTGATTCAAAAGTACAAGGGGTTGATTGAAGAAGTTGTCATGGTTGGACAAGGCCTTATTTCCATTGGTCACAAGTGCATATTTCTCTCAATTCTCAAGGTATGGAAGTGGTTTTGGTTGCTATGAGTTCTCATTATGATCCTTAACAACGTCTATCTACAAAGAAAAAGTGTTGGTACAAGAAGGTTGTTTAAAACTGTCAAAGTTCCTCAAAGCATTTTTCTTGATCTAGGAGCTAGTGTTTTGAACTTCAAAGAAGTATATCTTGATCATATTTTGGTATTTTTGAGTGATTCCAAAAAAATACTTCTCTTCAAAGTGTTATTAACAAATCACTTCAAAAGTTTCAAGGAGTTTTCATGTGGAAGAAACTTGATGATGAAGAAAGATTACAAGTCCTCCAAATGAACCCCCAATTTCCCATGTGTGACTTGAAATGATCATAACTTGGTCAATTTTTATCACCTTGAGCCCACTCTTTTTCCAAAATAATCTTTAGGATGTGAAATTTATTACTTCTTGTATGTGAAAAGTGAGAAAATGGATGGAAGATGCCTTAAGGATACAGAAGATTATAGGTTATTTCATGATTTTTTGCCAACTTCAACAATTCATAACTCTCTCAATTTTTGGAGATTTTAAATGGTTCAAGTTTCAAAATGTCATTCAAGAGGTCTATTTCATGCCATCTTTTTGGTCAAGAGAAAATTCAAAGAGGAAGGCCATGTTTGGATGAAAAACATTATAGGTCACTTTTGAAGAAAAACTTGAAATATTTCTAAGTATGGAAAGTCAACCTCTTTTTCCCAACTTTGACTCAACACAACTTCTTGCTCAAACATACATTTGATTCCATTCTTTTCCCATTTCAAAGCTTGTAATATCATCTTTCTAAAGCATCAAGAACCATACACTAAGACTCCTTAAGCTGAGAATTCCATTAATTTGAACTTGGTAACTTGAAACTGAAGTTTCTTCAAAAGTCAGAATTTGAAATCCTTGATTTAGCTTCTAAACACAAAATTTTTGCGTGTTTTTGCTTCTAAACATGTTTAGTGAACCTCCAAAAGTGATTATCACATCAAAATGCAAGGTTTGGATGAGTTTTGATTAAAATAGAAGTCACACTTTTCTTGTTTGCAACTCCACACGAATTCCCTCCAAAATGTATCATTCACCCTTTATTTTGATCCCATTTGCTTCTCCTATAAATACATGAGCTATACCATTCATTTTCTCAAGCTTGAACAGCCAAAATCACCCTGCCAAACTCATTCCATAACTCACTTTTCAGCAACTTCGAAATCAATGTTCAAGCCTTTTTCTATCAATTCACCTTCCTTGATCTTCCTTGAAGCTAACAGAAGAAGAATTGAGCCTTTTCTTCTGAATTGATCTGACCAAGTCCATTTACAGAGCTCCGCAACTGAACTTCAATAGGTAGATTTCTCCATCAATTGTTCCAAACTTTGATATCCTTGTGAAGCTCTCATTGCTCTAGTTCTAGTCGCAACACTTTCTTTTAACTAGAAACATGTTTTAGACATGAATTTTCAAATTTATTTTCAAAACTTTCCTTCCAATTGCTTGAGCTACATTTGATATAAAGTTTCCGCGAAGGTGTGGTTCTCTTCGTCTTGATGAGACGAAGCGAATGGCATAGGTCTGAGCTTATGATTTTATAGTTTGAGAGACCTATATTTCACGTTGGCTGGAGGTTGAGATGACCAACGTGTCATCTTCCAACCAATGATGGCGTGCCATTTGTATTTTTTAAAACATCTAATTTATTTTGATTCCGTGTTTTATTCAGTAATGACCATGATATGCACAGCGCGCTAGATCCCTTGGATTTGATTACTAACGCGTTTTGACTCTCATCCATTGGTCCACATCTTTTTGGTTTTTATTTATTTTCTGATTTTTATATTTAATTTTTTTAAACTTCAAAAAATCATATAAAATTCATTTTAAGTCCAAAAAATATGAAACAATTATGAAAAATATTTTTGATTTTTCTCTTTCTGATTTCTATTTTTTTACAATTTTATTTTGTGTTTTGATATTTTTTATAAATTTTCACTTTATTTGAATTGTTTTAAATGTTTAAAAATACTTTTATGCATTTTTAAATTCTAAAAAAAAGGAATGATCCAATGATATTGTGAAAAATATTGGTGACCTCATTTATTTTTTATTTCTGACTTTATTATGTTTTATCATTTTTTGTTTATTTTACTCATTTCTTTTAATTTTAAAAAATAGTTTCTGACTTTAAAAAATTACAAGAAATTTTATAAAAAGATTTGAGTTCATTTCTCATTTTTCTATGGTTTTACTTAATTTATCTTGATTAATTTGAACATGGTTGGTATTTTTTCTCTCTTATTTCTATTTTAAAACATTTTAAAACTCTTTTTTTATTGCATATATTAAATGTACTATTTTTTTGTGATTATTTTCTGGATGATCTTGGGTTAAATTGTTTATCATGAACTTTATTAACATCAATGGATCCATGGTGTTGAGCCTAACTCCATAAAAATGGATGAATAATTTTAATAATAGTTTGATTAAATTTTAATTCAAAAGTGATTTGTATATTCTTACTCACCCCTCTTTATGTTATCCCTTTCTTATTGCACCAAGTGTTATTAGAGCATGATCTCTATATCATGTCTCAAAACAAATGGTGCATAGATTGCTATTGATCGGCCTCGAAATAGGTGCGACTTCTACATAACTCCACTTACGATTGCTTAACATAGCGCTAAATTTTGTCCCGATTCGAATAAATGATCATTGTGGCCCAAACTTATGTTTGCAAGCCCAAGTATGTTAATTTGATCTCTTTGATCCAATAACCTTGAGATTCATTGCGTGGAGGCTTTGGTTCTACCAATCCTCTAATGAATCTTCATCAATTTTGGTCAACGCGGATCACTTAAACATTGTTGATCATTAAATGTTACTTTTTGAGGATTCCAAAATGGATGATATACTTGACAAAAAGCAAATGCAACTTGTTGTGTGGAGGCTTTGGTTCTATCAATCCTCTAATGATTTCCAAATGCAAGTTTCAATATGGTCATCCAACTAACCACTAATTTCTAACAATTGACTTTACTTTATGCTTTTATTTTTTATGCTTTATGTACCATTTTCTTTAGCATTTACATTTCATGCTATTTTTCATATTTGCTCACTTGAGCCCCTTTATATTCTTGTCATTTTAATTTTTTGCTCACTTGAGCTTTTCTTTTCTTTTTGAAGATACCTAATAATCAACATGAACCATAAAAAACTTTAATGATACTTGGACTATTTGGTTACTATCCTTGGCATTATGGAGTATTGGACTTCTTGGACTTATGATTAGAAACTATGGCCTATCGTGGAGACCTTGTGACTTTAATTGATATTTTGTCTGGAGTTCTTGAGGTTTACCTCAAGACATTGGGTTGTTTGTTTGTTTTGTGTGCAGGTTATTGTGATTACATTCTTTGTTTGTAATCTGGAATTCACCGGTATACAGCCGTTACTCTGCCCAATTTTTGTGAAGACTTAATACACTTGAAGTTTAGTTCTCTGAAGAGGTCTAGTATCTTTGCTTGTTTGGTTTCAATCCAAAGAATGAGAATTCTATCTTGACTCATAATGTCAAGTATTAGCTTCTTCTTGGTTAGATGGTTCTTATCCCTAGCTTTTTACCTATGCTTTAGGATAGTCTCTTCTTCTCCTCCCATCTTCTTTAATTTCAATAATCTTCTCTGTTGCACGGTGGCAGAACCGACTGTTTAATATGCTTCTTTTTGCATTTTTTGTTTGCAAATATGCGGTAAGCAAGAGTCTCCACCGTCTTTTTTTTATCCAAATTAAGGAAAGGGTGAAAAGAACAGAAAAAGACCTTTTCGAGATGTTTTCTGAGTAAGGGGGTAGATTATGGAAAGGGAAGGTATTAGAACCCTTTCCATCTGTGGTTTTCCACGGGCTCTTAGAGGTTTGCTCATTTTTAAAATGCTTTTGTGCTTTATGTTTGAAAATGTTTTAAAAACGCCTTAGTGCGGCGATTTACTTTGTGTTTAATTCTTGTATCGGTCCTCAAGAATGTTAACAAAGAAATTTGAAATTGTTTTTGAAAAGTAATTTTTTGTGTAAGTGCAAAATAGTATTTTTTGAGCAAACTTCTAACAACTATATACTTTTTGTACTCGAAAAGGGTCATTCTTTTCCTCTTTTCCTTTAGACAACGCTATCCTACTATTAGTGATTAGGTAGCCTTGTCGTTGGATGTTTGAGGTACAATCGAAGGGACGTTACAATCAGGAAGGTAATTATGGAGATGCTTTAGCAATTCTGTTTTAGGGACTAGATCATTTACCGAGAAGGCAACTTTAGGGTCATTGAGGGACTATGATCTTTCATTTTTTTACGGGTCTTTGCTAAAGCATTCCTGCCCCATGACCGTTTTATTGAAGGAAACCAAAGTGGGCGTACCTTAGAGGTGCTTATGTGCAATTGTGTTGTGTTTCCGTTATTTTTGTCTTTTTATTAAGTTTACTAGCGTTTGATTATTAGTCTTATCATACAAGCCTAATTACTAACAGTTAATATGAAGAGCAGTAAAATGTAGAATATAGAGGTCATACGCTATTACAATGCTTCGGGGAGGGGATTTACATTATATAAGGATAATGAGGAATAAAAGCAGTAAATATCTTAATTTATCTATTACATCCAGTAGGCAGATACAATAATAGTAAAATAGGTAATTAAATAAATGTGCGTGAAATAGAAAAGACGTCTAAAAACTTCTAAAGAAAATAAGTCTTTTTTTTTGTTAATGTTTTTGGTATAAAAGAAACAAGGCCTAAGTCTATTTAATTTTAATTTTAAGAAAATTTTTAAGATAATTAATTAATTAATTAACAAAATTATTTTAATTGGAAAAAATAACTAGCCTAATATTTTTGTAGTTTTGATTTTTACGTTAAAAAAAGTGAAAATAGAGAAATGAACCAAAAAGTAAATAATACAAATGGGAACACCCTTCGATTGCAGGGAAAGGGGGGCTTCGATCCCAGGCAAATTAATGTTCTTAGATTCAGGAGAGGTGTGTCCTTTTCGATTCAGAAGAACATTCCTTCTTTCGATTGGGCTAAGGAATAAGCATGACTAGACTTCGATCCAAGGAAGGAGGTCGTCTTTCGATCTTGGAGGTCATGGCTTTCAATCTAGAGAGGAGATGCCTCCTTCGATCTGGGATGCTACACCTGCGGAAGTATGTTAGCGAAACCAAATGCAGAACCTGGGTATCGAAACCCATGTCCATCGATCTTGCGCTTGCTGAGTCTTCTTAGGCCATGTCTGCAGCAGATGTTAGCAAACGAAGAACATGACCTGGATGCCAAACCCAGGCCTTTTGACCCTGTCTAGGATGGAAAATTGAAAGTAATAACAAGTAATGATGTGTTATGCAAATGCAAAGTTGGACATTTTACCCTTTCTTACCAGAAGATTGAGTCTTCGATTTGGGTGCTTGCTGGAGGTGAGCACCTTCAATATGGGGCTTCTGGGCGTGGCTGTTGCTTGGAAAATTCTGGAAACTTTTGATGGATTTTTTGGGCAGCCTCTCTGTTTACTGTGGGAATTGGTAAACAACCGCTGATCTTCCAAATGGTTACTTATTTGGTTACTCGCAGGATCGATCAGATTGATCCTAAGACATGGTTGATTTTGGGGTTTTGATTAAGTTTGACAATGGTTAAATGACAAGAAGATAAAGAAGCTTTATGTAAATTGCATGAAGAAGAGAACTTGATAAAATAAAGGAAGGCTTGAAATAAAGGTTTTCGACAGGAAAAGTAAAGGAGAAAGCAAGTAAAGTTTCTGGAAAATAAATGACTTTGATTAATAAAAGTGGTGTTTCACACATACATTCTCAACAATTCTTTCTCACACGCTGGGTACTCGAATCTATATGAGTGACTTGTATATAATTTTGAACACACGCGAAAAACTGCGTGAACTACTAATATTTATACTAAAACATCCCAAGTAACCGTCGGACAGTTACACTGCTTCGAGATGACTACACTTGGCACGTTCTCAGCGTTCGACGCTCCAGATATTTGCACGTTGCACTTGGTAACCGCTGGGAACCGTTTTCCCTCCAAACGCTTGAATTTCAAACCATCCCACTCTGAGCAATCGAACACCTTCGTCGAGAGGCATCTTCGACGAGCCACACCTTCGACGTCGAAGGCAACCAAATTCTCCCTTGGAAGAAATCCTCTAAGTACATTGCCATCTTCCAATGGGCATTTCGACAGACCCGGCTAGTCGAAAACATCCTTCAGCTTTAATGGCTGATATTAATAAAAACAAGGGTGTCGAATTTAGGAGCCAACAAATTGCCCCCCAAGAATGCCTTATTTCGACTCTGAAAAGAAAAAGGCATTCTTTGAAATTCCATTCGACACCTATCTTTTCACGCTTAGTCACAAATTAAATTGTGCACTTTTTGTCTTCTACCAACCACTGACAATCCCAAGAAAAAGCCATCATTTCATCCGTACCTAAGACGTCACCTCAGTACGGCGTGCAGCGTGCCAAATGTCTTTTCACAAATTGTCTCCATGACAATTCCCAAAAACGAGGGCGCACGCTGCACCCTTTTATTTCTGCATAACGACTATGTCAACAGGGGGACGCCACGTGTCCCACTACCTTCTGCAACATTAAATGGCATTAAATGGCCTCGAATTTGGGGATTTCCCAACTACTATAAATAGCGCCAAGTACCCATTGTGGGACTTTTTCACGCTACCTTGCCTTCAAACTTCCTTATTGAATACAAACTCTCTGCAAACTTTGCAAACCACCTGTTCTTCACTTCATCTTCAACCTTAATATCAACAATGGCGTCCGGTTCTTCCACCGCTCCTAGTTCTAACATCCCCTCCGGAAATGTTAAACCCAAGATTTTCTCCACCGCTCCCGTAGTTACTCCTACAGGCCAACGAAGGGTCCCTGAGCCCTTAGACATTGCTGAACGTGACGCTTATTCACGCCAACTCATGATTCCGGTTGGATACTCCAACCAAATCTTCACCATGTCTGGCCCGCTCAACCCAAGCATCGCTGAAGCCATGAAGATCAAAAGCTTCTTTCCAGAGCTCGAAAAGCTCAAACCTGTTGGATGCTCTAAGAAAGATGCAGAGGATAACGAAGATCCCGCTAAGGAGAAAATCGATCTTCGCTTCTTCAATAGGGGTGTTAGGGCTTTCAGGTCTAGCCCTAGCCTCACTCCTGACTATAGTGCTTGGCTGGAAAAAATGGAGAAAAGCCAGGCTTCGATCTGGAAAGACCTGGGGATATTCGACCTAGTTATGTTGTCGAAGACGGGTCTCAACTACTCCCCAGAAATGTTGATAGCTTCCTTACTCTTCTGGGATTACACTCATTTCACCTTCCACCTTCCCTGTGGAATGCTGACACCTACGATGTTCGATGTGGCTGCCATCACTGGCCTTCGACCCAGTGGGGATTATTTCGACCCAGAAGAAATGTCGGAGGATCTGATTGGATTCTCTGCCACAAAACCAACCTACACCACCTATATCAACCATTACCACGATAAGTCGACGGCCACTGTGTCGGATGTAGAGCATATCGCGTTTCTAGCCTTATGGCTGTCACGCTTTGTGTTTTGCACAAAGTCTTTACAGGTGACAAAGAAGATGGTCACCCTCGCCACTCAACTCCACCATGGCCAAAATATTTGTTTGGCAGAATTGATCTTGGCGAATCTGTACGAGTCGATTAGCAGCGGAGCGACTCTTTTGAAGATCATCGAGAACAGAGCCAGTCTGCTGCTTGCAGGACCTTTTTGGCTACTTCAGCTGTGGCTCAATGCCACCTTCGAGTCTTTCTTACCTCAGAAGACTCAAATAAATGAGCAAGCTCCGGAGATAGCAAATAGGTGCATCGAAGGCACCAGATTGGCTCTGCTGACCCCAACTGAAGATGGGCTGGAGCTTCAACAAACTTTTACAAACTTCGTCTTGATGTTTGCAAAAAGGAAAGAGTTTGTTTCGACCATGGCTCCCTTTGCTCGACGAAAGGTTGGTCCAGAGTGGTTCACGAGGCCCCATCCTAAGTCGTCAAGTGGCCCTCAGGTCGAAGAACATACAACAGTGTGGGAAGCATTTCTCACACCAAGAATAATGCCCCTGCGATTCAAGAGCTCCAAGACTCACTTGAGCCTGATCGCGTATCAACCAAACTTGGTCTCTCGCCAGTTTGGTATCATTCAAATGCTTCCTTCTCCTATTTTTCCCAGGGAGAAGTCTATGTTATACTTTTGCAACGACTACACTGAAGACGCTGCCACTAAGCATATCGGCAGGTATGCTGGTCGAACAGTTCTTTCGTTGTTCGACTATCAGCTTAACTTTCTCTGCTCACCATCCTTTGAAGAGTGGTGGAAAAGTTACTACGCTGAAGAGTTCTTCGACGAGAAGGACTTCGTGGACGAACTTCAGAAGTCTTTTGTTCTTGTCTTGGACAAAATAAAGAAATATAAGTTCATTCTTCCAAATTATTTTGTCTTTCCCTTTCGACTGGCAGCCTGTTAATTATTTTGTCTTCTTTCAGTTGTTCGAAAGCCTGCAGCCAAGAAAGCTACAGAAGGCCATCAGGGAGGAGGTCCCTTGACAAAACCTCCACCACCGGCAAAGACTATAGCACCGGCGAAGACTACAACAAGCCATCAGGGGGAAGGTCCTTTGAAAAAGCCTTCTGCACCGGTAACCAGGCTTTTATTATTTTCTTCTGGCTTTAACATTCTGACTTTCGATGTAGCTTCTAAATCGAACTCCAATTGGTTTTTAGGCACCTTCACCCAAGAAACGACCAGCACTGACGGTCGAATCTGGGAGTGACGAAGAAGACGATTCTCCCCCTGCTCCTCTTAAAAGGCGAAAGCTGAAGAAGGACGTTCCTTCTCCTGAGACTCGAACAATCAGAATAAAGGTTGCTGGGAGAAAGCCCAGGCCACCTCCAGTAATTATTGAAGAGCCAACAGAGGAGGAACTAAATGTTCTTCTCAATAAACCTGTCGAAAGCGACAATTCCAGCCCTGGGGCTGAAGTTCCTCTGCAGGTAATTTCTTTGACCCTTTTTTAACTCAGGTGTCGATACCCACGTTCGATTATGTCCCTTCCTAACTTAGAAGATCCTTCTTCTTCTTTTTCCAGGAAACCACTGAAAGCTCAGAGCCCAAGACTTCTGAAACGTTAGATTCTGCTGAACTCAGTAGGCCACAAGAAAAAGACTTGGCGAACGATGAAGCCAATGCTGAAACGGACGAAGCCAATGCTGAGACAGAAGAACAACGAACAGAAGATCCACAAACAGAAGAGCAACAACCAAAAGAGATTCAAGTGGTTGATCTGTCGGAGGGACAACATGACGAAGGGGATCACGCTGACGCTGGCACTGCTGATCTTCAGGTCGAAGAAAGTCAAGTCGAGGCAAATGCTACTCAACAGCCTCAACCCCAGGGCAATGCTGCTGCAAAGGTTACCATCTCAACAAAGCATAGGTCAAAAGAAGACTTAGCACTCTTGAAGCAAACTGATCCAGTTGGCTATCTGAATGCCATTATCGAGAGCAAGGGAAGTTCGTCTGATATTAGTCAGGAGGCTTCTACTCAGTCGGGGAAGTCCACTGAAACTTCTCCTCTCGATGAGGCTTTGACGAAGGTCAAGGCTCAGTTCTTCAAGAAAGATTTGATGAAAGCTTTGGAGGGGGACCCTACTGCTCCATCATATTTGGGGGCTGTTTTGAATGCCGTAGACTTGCTAGCTGTGACTCCGCAGGTTTCAGGCTTTATCATGGAGTTACACTCCATTATTGATCAAGTCTCAGCAGACTATCGGCGACAAAGGGGCTTCAACAGCCAGCTTGAAGTGTTATATGGCAAAAGTTCTTCTCCATGGACTGCTGTAGCAGAGACGACTTCTCGAATTGCAGAGTTGTCGAAGCAAAAGGCGTCTAAGCAGGAAGAAAGTGATGCCATAGATCGAGAGAATGCTTCCATAAAGGCGCAAATCGAAGAGCTAGAGGCCAAGATGAATGCCAATACTAAGCGCAAGGAGGAACTTCTCTCGACTGTTCCAGACACCGAAAGTCAAGCTGAAATCACACAAGGCCTAGAATTTGCTGAGAAAGCTCAAGCCTTCGACGATTAAATTGCCAAGCTTGCCCAGGCGAATGCCTTGTGCAACAAAAGATTGGAGTTGCAGCAAGCTAAATACCTTCGACTCAAGGATTCCATCCCCTTCTGATTGACTCAGCCCTTTAACCATGTATTGTAATGTGTATTTGACAATATTGCCATTTTGGCTAATTTATAAATTTTTCCATTTTGGCTTATTTATGGTTAATTTAGTCGTTACTTGTTACTTATTTTTATCTCTTGGAGCATAGGTTTATACTTTTTCAAATATTTTCCATTTACTCTCAAGAGCCTTTTATCGTCACCTAACTCTTCGACTTCATAAGCTCCACCAGAAAAAGTCTGGATAATTCTGAATGGTCCTTCCCATTTGGGTGACCATTTTCCCATGCTTCGATCCCTTCGATCCATGGGAAGAATCACCTTCCAAACTAATTCTCCAGGCGAGAATGCCTTAGGTTTCACTTTTTTATTGTAAGAGTCTTCCACTCTTTTCTTCTGAAGCCTTAGTAGGTCGAGAGCGCGCAATCTGTCTTCGTCTAAATCTACTAGTTCGTCTAACATCATATCCCAATAAACTTCAGAGGGAATATCATGGTGTCTCTGAACCCTTGCAGATTGAAGACAAATTTCTGTTGGCAACACTGCGTCATGACCAAAAGTTAGCCTATATGGTGTTGTACCTATGGCTTCTTTTGGGGACGTTCGCAGGCCCACAAAATCTGGTCTAACGTCTTGTGCCAATTTTTTGGCTTCTTCCCAACATGCTTTTTTATCAAGCCAATCACTACTTTGTTCGCTGCTTCGACTTGACCGTTCTCCTGTGCATAATAAGGCGTTGATGTTAGGAGTTTAAAGCCTGTTTCCTGAGCGAATTCCTGCATCTTTCGACCAGTGAAAACTGATCCTTGATCAGTAGTTATAGTCTCAGGGATTCCATATCTAAAGATAATGTTCTTTTGAATAAATTCAATGACATTTTCTTGGTCTACATTGACTAAAGGAATGGCTTCGATCCACTTAGTAAAATAATCAATGCCTACCAATATATACTTCTGGCTCTTTGATGATGCTGGTTGAATCTCTCCAATAAGGTCCAACGCCCATCCTCTAAAGGGCCAAGGTTTCACTATCGAGTGAAGTTCGCTTGCTGGTATATGTTGGATGCCTGTATGGACTTGACATTCTTGACAACCCTTGGCGAACTCGACACAATCTTTCAACATGGTGGGCCAGTATAGTCCTTGTTGAAACAACAACCATTTCATCTTATGGCATACTTGGTGAGCCCCACATGCTCCAGCGTGCGTAGTCGAAAGGGCTATGTATGCTTCAGTTTCACTTAAGCATTTTAGCAATACCCCTTCAGGCGTCTTTTTAAATAACTCATTACCCATGAGTACGTAACTCAACGCCCTATACTTTGTTTTTCGTTCTGTCGAAGCCACTGGATTTTGAAGATAATCCACAATGGGTTTCCTCCAATCTTGCTCTGACAAATTGTCTATGAACGAAATTTCGAAGTTAGTTTGATCAGCATACCCTAGTCTTGTCGATTCCAAGTCTGTTGGTGACAAACAAGTTGCTTTTATCTTTTCTCGAACTTCAATTGCTCTTTGTAATCTCGTTTTTGAAATTTTGTACCCAGATGCAATTTGTGCCAAATCGTTGGCTATTTAATTTTCCAATCTGGGTATGTGTCGAATATTGACCATTTCAAATTTTTTCAACAAACGATTTGCTATCACAAAGTACATAATGAGATTTTCTCTTATGCGTTTATATTCTTTTGTGACTTGCTTAATGACTAACTCTGAGTCTCCCATTATTTCGACTCGAGTTGCCCCCAATTCCAACAATATCTCAAGGCCAGTAATTAGAGCTTCATACTCAGCCTCATTGTTCGAACAAGAACCTGATATCTTGTACTTGAATGTTGTTGGAATTTTTTCTGGAGAAATAATCAAGACTCCTACTCCTGTTCCATCTTTATGGCTGGAACCATCGAAGTAGAATTTCCAAGGTTCTATCTCCACATAATCATTACTCTCAACTTGAATTGAGTGGTCGACTATAAAGTCTGCCACCACTTGTCCTTTTACTGCCTTAAGAGGCATAAAGGTCAAGGAGTATTCAGTTAATGCTAGTGCCCATTTGCCAATTCGACTGTGCAAGATGGGTTTCGACAACATGTACTTGAAAACATCTAAATGATACGAAACATACACATCAATTGGTTTTATATATTGCTTGAGCTTTGTACAAGAGAAATACAGACATAGACACAATTTTTCAACTTCACTATATCTAGTTTCTGCATCGTTCAAAACTCAACTAAGATAGTAAATGGGTCTTTCGACTCCATTTTCATCTTCTTGGGCTAACATGCTTCCCAAAGTTTTGTCGGACGCAGCTATGTACAATCTCATACTCCTGTTGCTACAAGGAGGCACCAAAATAGGTGGCTTTGTGAGGTACCCTTTGATTTTGTCGAAGGCTTCTTGTTGCTCTTGCCCCCATTCGAATCCCTCTTTGTTCAGTCGAAGCAAGGGTGAAAAGGCTTGAGCTTTCCCACTTAGGTTAGATATGAATCTCCTTAAGAAATTTATCTTGCCTAACAGAGATTGCAGATCCTTTTTATTCGATGGCGCTTTCGCTTCCAGAATTGCCTTCGTCTTGTTCTGGTTGATTTCGATTCCTTTCTTGTGGACAACGAAGCCCAAGAAATCTCCAGCTTTCACACAGAATGCACACTTCAAAGGGTTCATCTTGAGACCATGTTCTCTCATTCTTTCGAATGATTGTCGAAGGTGGTCTATATGGTTCTTCCTGGAAACAGATTTTATAACAATGTCATCAATATATACTTGCATAAAGGTGTTAATAAAATCATGGAAGATAGAATTCATTGCTCGCCGGTATGTTGCCCCAGCGTTCTTTAGGCCAAAAGGCATCACTACCCATTCGTAAGTTCCTAAAGCCCCAGGGCATCGAAAAGCTGTTTTTGACACATTCTCTTCAGCAATGAATATTTGATTATATCCTGAATAACCATCGAGCATACTCATGTATTCATAGCCAGCGGCAGAATCGACTAGCATTTCCGCCACAGGCATAGGATATTCATCTTTGGGTGTAGCAGCATTCAAATCTCTGAAATCTATGCACACCCTCAATGTACCATTCTTCTTAATTACTGGCACAATGTTTGTAATCCATTCGACGTACCTCGTAACGCGTATGAATTTGCACTTCAGCAGTCTTTCGACTTCCATTTTGATCTTCGACAGTATTTTTGGAGCGAAGCGTCTTGGACTTTGCTTGATTGGCTTCTTCCCAGGTTTGATTGGCAACTGAAGTTCCACCAATCCTCTGTCGAGACCAGGCATTTCGTCGTAATCCCATGCAAAATAGTCCTTGAACTCTTTCAACAAATGGATTACTTCCAACCTGAGTTCTGGGTCAATTTTTGCGCTGATGTAAGTTGGCTTTTTCTCTGACCCCTCGCCCAAGTTGATTTCTTCTAAAGGATCCTGCGCTAACATTTTAATGTTGTTCGCCAAGGGGTCCTTTTCGAAGCCCAAAGGCTCATCGTCATAGATGGCGTCGAGCCTCTGTTCCTGCATCCCTTCTGGCATGATATCAGGAGGTTCTGGATCGAAGTCCTTTCCAGGACCTGTAGAAGATAACTGTTGATCATTGGCCTGTGTGGCCATGTATTTCACTTCGGCTTCGAGAGCCGTTATCATCTTTGTTTCGGCTACATAATCCGAAATTCGCTTCAATGGTTGTGACTCAGTCATTATCACTGAATTCACTTCCCCAACCAGTTGGTTGGATATCAGTTAACCCACTGAAGTCTATGTGGGACAAGTCTTCTCTGTCCCATTGAAAACCATGCTCAGGGTGCAGGTATAGGGAACAAAAAGTATTTGGCGCTGGCGCCAAGTCGAAGTCAGGTGTTGGACATGGCCCAATGTGAGCCAAGTTCTTGTCGAAGTCTGCCAGCCCTAGGTGATTCACTTCGCCCAGGTAATAGCTTTGGTCCGCTTCTATGTTTTCGACCATCCCATCAGGACGCCATAGCAGCAACCTCTGGTGCATTGATGATGGTACAGCTCCAACACCATGAATCCACTCACGGCCCAACAAAAGATTATAGTTAGGTTTGGCCGATATGACCATGAACATAGTTGGTCGAAGGATAGATCCCACCTTGATATCCAGTTGGATCACACCCATTGTGGTCCCTATGCCGCCTTCATAATTCGACAGGACCATGTTGTGAGGCTTGATATTCTCATCACTTTTGCCTATTTTTCTTAGCATAAAGTGAGGAATAATGTTGATGGTTGCCCCACAATCCACTAAGATTTTATTTACTATGGTTTCTTCGAGTTTAGCCCTTATAAATAAAGGCTTGAGGTGATTTTTCATCGCCTCTGTAGGTGGCTCGAAGAACCCATTCTGCTCCTCAGTAGTTCCATTATCCATGACGAAATATCACACTGGCCTGTGTTTGGCCATTTCTTGCTCCACTTCCCAATCACTTGTTTCGACCTCCACCTGACGGTTGAACTCTCTGGGCAGCACTGAGACTATATTCACCATGATGTCCAAAGTGTCATCAGACTCAGAACCATCTTCGTCATCAACTTCACCTTGGTTAGGCCAAACTAGCCTATTGGTTACTGGTTCTCTTTCCAAAGGTTTCCTTTGCTTTCTTTGAGGAACATTTGAACTGGTTTCTGCCTTTGGTTCATTAGCAGCCTCCCTCTCAGCTTTTCGTCGCCTCTGGTATCTCCTCCATTGAGATCGAGACATGAGATTTTTCCCTTTGTAGTTGCTTGACACCTGTGTCACTTTAGGGGCAGCAACCTGAGGCTCTTTCTTATGTGTTAAAGATGAACCTCTTGGCACATCGAAGGAGTGCCATCTTTCCTCGCTTGGCCTCTTTCGACCAGATGTTTTGTACCATGTATCTACTGGCACATTAGTTGGAGGCCTGAAAGTCAGTGGCCTCTTTTCTTGGTTTGAACCTCTTTGGGAGGTTCTTCTGGGATCATGTCGAAGATCAACACTTTCCCTTTTTTTATTTGCTGCTCTTACACCTTGAATATGTTCAGCAGCTTTTTTGTCGAAGATCGAACTGCATATGGGACACAACATCACTTCTGACTTCTTTTTCTGGCATCTTTGCAGAAAATCTGCCAGATTTTCATTTTCCGAAGGGAAAGCAGTTTTGTTAGCTTGTTCTTGCCTCATGGCCTCCTCTGATTCTTTTGGTTCAGAGACTTCGACCATGTTGACATTCATGGTATCTTTGTTGGCAAGAGTCAACTGCTTCATTTGAATCTCCAAGCCCTCTGTCTGGCCTTGATCTGCGGCCATGTGAGAACTGGGTTTTGTTCCAGATTTTTGGGCTCCAACTGTCTCCAGCTTTGGGCTTTCGACCGCTTTCTGAACCGCTTCAATTGTCTTTCTGGATAGATTCCCAGAAAAACTGCCAAAGATTGGCATGTTGACATGGTCCTTTGAGACTTCGACCATTGTGATTCCTGGCCTCTTCGACTGGCTTCTGGATGCCTCTATCACGTTCACCTCTGAAGGTTCAGCATAATGGGCTTCAGACTGCAACGGGTTGGAGTCCACAGTTATGGGGGTCTTGTCAGCAAACTTCAACCTCCCTTCTTCGATAGCGTCTTGCACAAGACTCCTGAAAAGAAAACATTGAGACGTTTTATGGCCCAGAAAATTATGATATTTACAAAAGCC
This sequence comes from Vicia faba, assembly GCA_948472305.1. Lineage (NCBI taxonomy): Eukaryota > Viridiplantae > Streptophyta > Magnoliopsida > Fabales > Fabaceae > Vicia > Vicia faba. Next base: position 858,603,626 of record OX451736.1, on the reverse strand, counting down.
TCTCTTCTTTCTTTGATCAAGAGGAGGCACTTTTACCCCTGGGGGTATTATCATTTGGCCATCTTTTACAAGCAAGTCAAAGATTTCATCGCATTTTGTAATATCAAAACTATAAATCTTTTTGGGGAACCTATCGTTGGTCCTTTCTGGACCAGTGGGATTTTTTCCACTTGAGGGGACTAACAGTTTGCAAGAATATGGTGGTCCTTGTTTTAGTTCCGCTAAATCGACTTCGCCTTCTTCGACAGTTATAGTTTCGTCGAAGGTTTCTAGATCTTCGTCATCCATCTCAACAAACACTATCCTCTCTCTTTTATGAGTTTTCGTTGCCTTGGCTTTCTCATCTTTAAGGCGTTCGACCTGTCGAACTCTATCGGCCAGTTGGGCCATGTCTCTCAGGTATTGAGTGTCTAACTTCTTCCTAATGGAATAATCTAAGCCGCCTGCGACTATTTTGACTAACTCATGTTCTGGCACTTGTGTAAAACATCTCGCTTTGAGCAACCTAAACTTATTTAGATATTCGTCTATAGGTTCAGTGAAACGTCTCTTTACACTGGCCAATTCCTTCAGGCTTATCTTGGTTTGTCCCATGTAGAATTTCTCATGGAACAATCTCTCCAACTGGGTCCAATGATGGATCGAATTGGGAGGGAGAGTTGTAAACCAAGTAAAAGCGTTCTTTGTTAAAGAACTCGGGAAGTACTTAATCCTCAGGTTTTCGTTGTTTGAAATATCTCCTACTTCGATCAAGTATCTCGCCACATGTTCGACAGTAGATTCTGTCGTGTCCCCAGAGAATTTAGTGAACTTAGGGACTTTACATCTAGGAGGTAAGTCTGTTTGTAACACGTATTCTGGCAGTGGGGATGTGAAGTTGGGCCTACGAAAGCCCATGTTCATCCCATTTTGCGTCATGATTCTTTCGATCATGGCTGCCAGATTATTTTCCAAACCCATATTTTGGTATTGGATATGCTGAACTACTTCGTCAGCATTTTGGTTTCTGTTAACTAACCTTACCTCTGGGGTTATTACCCTAGGTTCTTCGACAGGCTGTTCCAATCGTGCCCTAAGGTTTTCTTCGACAGGCTGCTGGACTTGGTTGATAGTGGTTTCTTCCTCTAAGAGTATACCTTGGTTTCCCCTCATTGGCGCCCTTTGGGGCTGTCGAATAGGTTGGGGTACTCCAAAGAAATCAGCCAAACGCGTCATTTACGCTGTCATCTGCTGATTCGATTGGGTGGTGTTTTGTATTAGAGGATTCAACACTGTACTTAAAGTTTGTGCCAGCATTTGAACCATATCATGGTTGCTTTCGTCCATTTGTTGCCTCAAGACTGCTGTCGAGGCATTTGTAAGGCCATGTGCTACTTGGGACGTTCCTCCTCAGAGTTGGGTCCTATTTCTGTTCGCCATACCTACTCCAGAACCTTGGAGTGGCGAAGAGGCACTCACTAAAGGGTCTGAAAAAGTGGACGCAGCGTTCGTTAGGCTAGCCAAGTCAGACGTTGGCATGCCATAGAGTGGTTCTCGATTATGACCGCCTGTCATAAATCCTGGGGGAACATAAGGCCTTGTGCCCAAATTTCCCCTTGGTGGGGGAGTTCCCAAAGGCACTCTGGGGCCAGTGAACGGAGGTAATGGCCCCGTCGTTATGATCGTTACTGCTGGTGTTGAACTAGCGGTTATCGCTTCACTTACGGTTGGGATAACCGTTGATCCCAAATTCGTTTGTGGGATTTCGTTATTGTTTGGCGGATTCGCCATCTCTTCTCTTCTTCTGGCAGTATTGGTATTGTTAGTGTATATTTTACCACTTCTCAATAACATACAACACTCCTCGAAAAAGATGATATTTTATGTAAAAAGATTAAACTTCAAAATCAACACAAAGTCCCACCAGGTGTGCCAATTTGTTTACCGTGGGAATTGGTAAACAACCGCTGATCTTCCAAATGGTTACTTATTTGGTTACTCACAGGATCGATCAGATTGATCCTAAGACATGGTTGATTTTGGGGTTTTGATTAAGTTTGACAATGGTTAAATGACAAGAAGATAAAGAAGCTTTATGTAAATTGCATGAAGAAGAGAACTTGATAAAATAAAGGAAGGCTTGAAATAAAGGTTTTCGACAGGAAAAGTAAAGGAGAAAGCAAGTAAAGTTTCTGGAAAATAAATGACTTTGATTAATAAAAGTGGTGTTTCACACATGCATTCTCAACAATTCTTTCTCACACGCTGGGTACTCGAATCTATATGAGTGACTTGTATATAATTGTGAACACACGCGAAAAACTGCGTGAACTACTAATATTTATACTAAAACATCCCAAGTAACCGTCGGGCAGTTACACTGCTTCGAGATGACTCCACTTGGCACATTCTCAGCGTTCGACGCTCCAGATCTTTGCACGTTGCACTTGGTAACCGCTGGGAACCGTTTTCCCTCCAAACGCTTGAATTTCAAACCATCCCACTCTGAGCAATCGAACACCTTCGTCGAGAGACATCTTCGACGAGCCACACCTTCGACGTCGAAGGCAACCAAATTCTCCCTTGGAAGAAATCCTCTAAGTACATTGCCATCTTCCGATGGGCATTTCGACAGACCCAGCTGGTCGAAAACATCCTTCAGCTTTAATGGCTGATATTAATAAAAACAAGGGTGTCGAATTTAGGAGCCAACACTCTCTCCAAGGTTTTTTTTGTTCTCCTACCTCTTTCCCCTTTTTGTAATGTGTCCTTGGCCTCATATTTATAAGAGTGTGAGGGGACAAGAGAAATAATGCTGGTAACGACCATTTGAATGCCATGAATGTAAAATGTAACCTTGGCCAAAGTTAAGGGATTTTGTCCCTTTTTGAATTTTGAATGATTATGTAACTGGCCTTCGAATGCTCTGATGAGGCTCCTTCGAATGGATGATGGCCTCCTTTGAATGGATCTTTTGAATGGGCTGATGACCCCCTTCGAATGACACTTTCAAAGCTCCTTCAAATGGACCTTTGCATGTTCTTCGAATGGAACCTCTGAAAGATTCTTCGAATGGAACTTGTTGAAATTCCAATTGAAGGACCTTGTTGAAATGCCAATTGAAGGACCTTGTTGAAATTCCAATCGAAAGGCCTTGTTAAAATGCCAATTGAAAGGCCTTGTTAACAGGTCAACCGAAAGACCTTTTTCTATGCCAATCGAAGGGCGCTATATGGATGCCAATCTGTGATACGGTGGGAGAACTGACTTGGTTGTTTTGCATTTTATCGCAAATGTTGCTGTTAGCAAGAGTCACCAGTGAATTTTCTTTTATCCAATAAGGAAAGGTGTAAAAGCACAGGAAAGACCTTTGAGATTGTTTCTTGAGTTCGAGGGGTAGATTTTGAAACGGGAAGGTATTAACACCCTTTTCATCCATGGTTTTCCATGGGCTCTTAGTTACTTGCTAGATCACTTGCTTTTGTTTGAAAATGTGATTTGTGTGGTTTTTGGAAAGTATTTTGAAAAGGTGCCATCGTTTAGGAGAACTTTGTAATGATTCTCGTTCGTAAGAATGTATATAAAGTGTTGATCTTTTGAAAATGTTTTCAAGTTTGAAAGATGTTTTTGAAAGTGTTGGTGTTTGTTTTGAAAATAGCAAGGATGTTTTTGTTTTGAAATTGAGCAAGTAACTAGGAACATTCTACCCACTCAAAAGTCTTTCATGTTCATTTCCTTTTTCTTTTGACATTGTTATCTTACCATTGATTTGGTAAGTAACCCTATCTTTGGATGTAAACGGGACGGGCGTGGGTCATTGTATAACCATGATTAGCAATGTTGCAATGTGTCTTAGCATTTTTCTTTAGGGACTAAGATCATTTTGAAAGGAAACTTTTGATAGCGTCATCGAGGGACTATGATCTTGTATTTTTGCTTGTTTTTGCTAAGATACCTCACATGCATAATATGGCCATTTTTATAAGGAAACCAAGTGGATTTTATCCTAGGGGTGCTTGTATGCAAGTGTATTAATTTTTCATGCTTGATTTGTCTTTGATTAGGGTTTGCTAATTGATTGGTTTTAGTCTTTCCATACAAACCCTAATTACTAGCATTTATATAAAGCGATAAATTGCGAAAAGTAAAATTACTATGCTATTACATCATTAGGGGAGGGGGTGTACAAATTTACAAATGGGGATTGCAAGAAAATTAAACCTAATTATCTATTACAACCATATTGAATATTGTACAAAATTGAAAATAAAATGCAAGAATATAAATGGAAAAAAGATATGATTTTTGTTGTTTTCATGAAAGGGTTTTTTCATGACCTAATTAAATAAAATGATTAAGTAAAATTAAATAAAATTAACTTAAACTGATTAAGAAAAGAAGTTAATTTGAAATGGATTTTTTTAGGTTTTTTTATGAAAAGGTTTTAAATTAATGAAAATGAAAATGAAGATTAATTAATTAAAATAACCTAAGTTCTAAATAAATTTTAACTAAAAATAAAATAATATACTAATTTATCCTAAGTCTAAAAGTTAATTATTTAAGAAAAAAGAAATTAATTTGTCTTTAAGAAAATATTTTTTAGTCTTTTGTTTTATGGAGAAAATAAAATATATAAGTACAAATAATAAATAAAAAAATAAATTTGTATTTTTTATGGTTTATGAAAATAATAATAGTAATAATAATAATAATATTATTATTATTAATAATAATAATAATAATAATAGTAAAGAAAAATAAAATAAAAATAAAAATAAAAAAATGTAAAGAAAAGTCAGGGGGGTGGATCAGTAACACAAGGAGTAATATGAGAACAAATGATTAGGCCCAGCAAAAGGGAGCCCAACGCTGCAAACTAACAAAAAAGTGAAAATGTGAAAAGAAAAAAAAGCAAAAGGCAGCGCTGGGTCTTGAACCTGTGACCTTGAGGTTACCAGCGCGCTGCCTTACCACTGGGGTGGCTGTACATCCGTTAATATAACTGAAACAATAAATATATAATACAAAATGCGCCCTGATTACACTTCATCTTCAACCTCCAGCCAAAGGACCTGTATCTTCTTCATCTCTCAATAAAAATGAAAAGTTCAAACATGAAAGTTGTGGAATTTCTTCCCACGAATCCAACCATATAAATAACTTAAGCTAATAGTCAAAGATGAAAGAGAATTTTTCTGGCCCTAATTCAAAACCTAAAAATTTCAGAAAACTTCAACTCTAAAATTCTCTAAGCTCAGGCCATATAAATGCAAACTATGGATATGTACAGCTTCGTGGCAATGTTATCTACATTTTATCTTCACAAATCAAAGTCAAATAATGCCTGAATATAAAGATAGAAGTTCAAGAAAGATACGTCAAAACTGGAAATTGTGAAATGGATTTGAGCTTGTTTCAGGCAGTGGTGATGATCAGGTTAGCTTCCTTGGACCTCTAGGAAGCTAATGCAATGCTTAGCTTGAGTTGAGAGTGGCTGAAATGGCCTGGAGAAGTCCAACTGCAATAATCTGTTTTTGGCTATGGAAGTTGATGAAGATGATGTTACAGTCTGCAAACAGGGACATGGATGGTTTTTATTTGATATGAGGAAGCTTTTGAAACTAAAAGGCCAAGAAATGCACGAGTGGTTTTGAAGATTGAAGTTCAAAATCAAAAATGACACAAAGATGGAGGTTTTGTGCAATATGAGTTTTTAGATAGTTTAGGAGCTTTTCAAATCGTGTGTTGGCTTGCAAATAACTTGTATGGTTATATGAAAAAGGTTAGTGCCCTTGAGGAGGTCAGAAACACAAGATATAGACTTATGGCTATGTTACTTGATTTTGAAGAAAAGTGACAATATGGTTTCAAGGTATAATACAAGCATTGCCTGAGTTTATGGGAGGCTCTAGACATGTTTCTTTTGCCTTTGACATTGCTTGTGATCATAAGGAACACGTGCAAATCTCTATGCATTGACTTTGTGATTAAAGCTTCTTTACAAGAATGGAATGGTTACTTTGTGCCATAAATGGAAAATTTACTTGGATAAAGCTTGAATCAAGTGGATAATAGCTCAAAAGCAAGTGTAATCTTCTGATTATGTAGAGATATTGAAGTTTAGAGGCCTGCAATGCAATATTGTGAAGCATAGGTTTGAAATTGAATTCTTGTTCATCAGAAAATGACTTGTAATTTAAGTTTGAAAACCCTAACTTCCTCTCTTCGATTACCCATGCTCAATAATAATCTAAAGGAGTTATTGGACATTTTGGAAAGCTTGCAATGTGCTCTATAACCCCTCTTTGAATAACTTTTGAAAATTCCCCTTGGAACTATATGAAAAAGTGCCATGAAGTTAGGTTAAAATCCTGACCAAAACTAGGGCAAAATTTCACTAAGTGTTCAATTTCCAGACCATGACTTTGTGAATTAATAACTTGAGATCCAAAATTTTTTAGAAGAAGTTTTGTAAATAAACTTTGTAGATATCATGGAGATCTACAACTTTCATGTTGAAAGTTTCTTTTGAATCATCTTGCATCATGGTGAAATATTGGCTCAAAGTTATGAAAAAACATGAAGATTTAAACAAAAAAAATTCTAAGTTAGAAAACTTTGACTTTTCAAAATGAAATCTTGACTTTTTGATCTCTTGATGAATAAGTTTCATATTTTGACATGTTTTGATGAATTGTGATCTTTAACATTGGATTTTGACCAAAAAGTCAAAGTTTGACTTTTAAGTGTACAATTGACTTTTGATCAGTTGATTGAGAATTCACTATCAATCCAATTGATCTTGAGCAATGTTTTAGGTCATGACATTAGGTAAAAATTATGAAATTGAACTCTTGAAATCATGCTTCAAACCAATTGACCATTTGCTAGGGCAAAAATCATAAATTGCCCTTTCTCAGTCAAAACCCTAATTTTGACCATTTTTGCCCTTTTGATGATTTGATCAAATTTATTGAGGAATTATGGTCCAAACTTGATAAAATGATACATATGAGTTTATAATGTTGATGTGGATAAAAAATTATGAAGTTTGACTGTAAATTGGCCATAGTTGACTTTTTCCCCAATACAGCTAATTTTTAGGTCAACTGCTCAATTGACTGAGCAAAAGTGTGATCCAAGGCTTGAAACTTGACATGAGTAATCTTGGGGGTCCATAATGATCCATGAAAGTCATATGAAGCATTGAAAGTTCAATTTTCCTTGTGCAATCTCAAACCCTAATTTGGTCATCAGTGCTTAAGGAAGTGTCTTTAGCTGATCAACCCTAGTGCAGTCTTGAACCAAGAGAGATCTTTGTGAGAAAATATTTGATAAATGAGAGGGAAAATTTTGGGGTACAACAGCTGCCCCTGTTCAATCTTCTTAAACCTGAAGAGTTAGATTGACGGATCCTCCATTCGTGACTTGAAGGTGAAAGATGATTGAACACTAGAGTGCCCAGAAATTTGCACTCGAAGATGGATGGTGAATAGGATTATAGATGCCATTTGGAGGAATGTTGGTAAACATTGGAAGAAGTATCAGCACAAATCTCTTGTTGATTTAGACTAAAAATTTATGTTTTACCTGTGAGAAAAAGAGTTAGTAAAATGCAGATGTCTGCATGATGTTCATCAGATGTGGTATTATGTTAAATGCATATGGTATGTACATGCTATGATGTATGAATGCGAGATGTATGTTTTTGTCCGGGAAAATAAATCCCTGACTGCAGTTGAGGAAATTCTGGGGGGTTGAGTCCCTGATTGCCGTTGGGGATGAAGAATATGCATATCTTCAAACTTTGTTGAAAGGATGCTTTCACTGGAGAATATATCTTGAATGCCGGTTGTTATATGATCGAATCCAGGCTTCACAATTGGCTGAGGATGAAGTAGTCAACTACTATTTGGTCGGATCCAGGCTTCACGAAAACATATTGGGGGAAGAGATGAATTAACTATTATCTGGTCGGATTCCAGGCTTTGCAGAAAATTTTCTTGAAATTGAATATTTATCTGGTCGGATCCAGGCTTCACAATAACTTGCTGGGGATACGAAAATTAATTGTTATCTGGTCGGATCCAGGCTTCGCAATAACTTGCTGGGGATACAGAGGTTAATTGTTATTTGGTCGGATCCAGGCTTCGAAGTAACTTGAAGTAGTAACTACTATCTGGTCGGGTCCAAGTTTCATGGTTTTTGGAAAGTTGTACTATTATCTGGTCGAGCCCGGGCTTCATAGTGTCTCTCTGGGGATCATAGTTAGTTGTTATTTGGTCAGGCTCCAGGTTTCACAATAAACTGCTTAAAAAACTGTTATCTGGTCGGGTCCAGGCTTTACAGATTTCTGAGGTTGATGAGGCCAATTGCTATCTAGTCAGGTCCAGGTTTCACAACAAATCTCTGAGGGTAATTTCTATCTGGTCGGATCCAGGCTTCACAACAACTTTCTTAAAAATATGAAATTGAAAACTGATTTCTGGTCGGATCCAGGTTTCACAGTAATTTGTTAAGGAAGAGGAAAACTCTATTGGGGAAAAGAAGTTAAACCTTGGTCGGGTTGAGTCCAGGTTCTTCTATATCTTTGAAGAGTTAGACTATTATCTGGTCGGGTCCAGGTTTCATAGTATCTTGAAATTGAGATCAACTGTTATCTAGTCGGGTCCAGGTTTCAGGTACTCAAATTGTTATCTGGTCGGGTCCAGGTTTCAATAATTCACTAGGGATAGTGGAAAACTCTAATTGAGAAGAGGAGTTTTGATAATGATTTTGTAGGAATTAAACTGCTATCTAGTCGGGCCCAGGATTTAGTAATTGAAGAAGTCAAACTATTATCTAGTCGGGTCCATGCTTCAGTAATAACTTGAAAATTGTGTTAATATTTGGTCGGGTCCAGGCTTCATGGTATCTTTTTTTTTTTGGAAATAGTAAAGGCTTTGCTGACGGCTTTACTGGGGGTTAGGGGTTATGGCCCTATGATTTACAATAATCTGAAAGGAAAATTCAAACTGGAGAGTGTAGACTCAGTCGGGTAGAACAGACTCAGCTTGGGGAGGATACACTCAACTAGTGAGGATATACACAACTAGGGAATAACGAGCTCAGCTGGGGTGAATGGACTACGCCAGGGGAATACAGACTCGGTTGGGGGAGGATGTACTCGATCGAGGAATTATGTGGTTCCTCAATTGTTGTTGGGGAAATAAACCCTGTTGGCGAAATAAACCCTGTTGGGGATTGAGTTTCTTGTAAAAATCGACTTAGATGGAGAGAGAGCTGCCAAGAGATTGAGACTCTGGTCGGAGATTATCCTATGCAAAGAGAATTTGTGGGCAACTTCGTTGGGGAAAGGTTTATTGTAGCCATCCTTGTGGGGATAATGATAATGAGATGACTCTGTGGGGATATTTCATATACATTAAAGAGATGCTTGTTGCTGCTTAGCAGGACCCATGTTCCAAATAGCTTTAATTATATTTATATACATATGTTCATTCAATTTTAGTCATTGGACAGATTTGCATTCGAAACAAAGACAGAAATTTTCCACTTCAAAGTATATTTGTATTGTTATTTTGCCCATGAATAGGCGTTTTTGTACAGAGAGACGGAGATCCTAGTAAGAGGGAATCGTCGAAAGTAAAAAAAATTGAGAATGAAAACAAATAGCCATGTGAAATGATCTCATTGCCTTCCAACTCTACTATTGCCCCAATGTCTTCGAATGTCCCTTGCCGTTGATAGAAGTTGATTGGATTGATCTTGGACCATTTGAACTTGGAACTTGGTGATAAAATTGACTGTGTTGATTCCACGGGACATAGTCATACGCTTTTAGTCCTTAACTTTTTCCTAGACCGCCCTTTCGGGTTTTCATCCCACCAGGATACCCTTTTTTTCCCAAGTCTCCCTTTCGGGTTTTCAACTTTCCGGGTGTATAATCTTTTGCATATATCCCTAATTTTTCCCAAACCTTTTAGTTTGCCGGGATGCCCTTATTTTTCCTAGGTGTGTCAACCTAACGGGTCTCTTATGCGTAGTATTTTTTAACTATGTCCGTGTTTATAGGATGTGGGAAATCTTCACCATCCATGGTAGTCAGCATCATGGCACCTCCAGAGAAAACTCTCTTGACAACAAATGGCCCTTCATAGGTGGGAGTCCATTTTCCTCTGGGGTCTCCTTGTGGTAGAATGATGTGTTTTATCACCAAGTCACCAACTTGATATACTCGAGGCTTGATATTTTTATTGAAAGCATTGATCATCCATTTTTGGTACGTCTGACCATGGCAAACAACAGCTAACCGTTTTTCGTCAATCAAGTTCAACTGATCCAATCTCGTTTGAATCCACTCATTTTGACCTAGGCCTGCCTCATTCATAATTCTCAATGAGGGAATCTGAACTTCCACTGGCAAAACATCTTCCATTCCATAGACTAGAGAAAAAGGAGTTACCCCAGTTGACGTTCTAGCTGAAGTACAGTAGCCATGTAGAGCAAACAACAACATCTCATGCCATTCCTTATAGGTTACTACCATTTTCTGCACAATCTTCTTGATATTTTTGTTGGCCACTTCGACTGTGCCATTCATTTTCGGTCTATACGCAGAAGAATTGTGATGCTTGATCTTAAAATGAGTGCAAATCTCGGTGATCATAGCATTGTTAAGGTTAGTCCCATTTTCAGTGATGATCCTTTCGGGGATACCATAACGGCAGATGAGGTTGTGTCTGATGAATCTGGCTACCACATTCTTGGTGACTGAGGCAAACGAGGCAGCTTCGACCCATTTGGTAAAATAGTCGATAGCAACAACAATGAAGCGATGTCTGTTGGAAGCGGTAGGCTTGATATCTCCAATCATGTCAATGCCCCACATTGCAAATGGCCATGGAGAATTCATGACATTCAGAGGGATAGGAGGCACATGGACCTTGTCAGCATAGATTTGGCATTTGTGACAAGTTCTTGAATTTTAATGGAAATCAGTCTCCATCATTGACCAATAGTAACTGGCTCTTAAGATTTTCTTAGCCATCGTATGTCCACTTGAGTGAGTACCGAAGATACCTTCGTGCATGTCTTCCATGATTTCCTCTGCCGCCTTCTTGTCCACACATCGGAGTAGAGTTGAATCATGGTTGCGCTTGTACAATATCCCGTTACTTAGGAAGAATTTGGCTGCAAATCTTCGCAAGAACTTTCTGTCATTGATATATGCCCCTTCTGGATACTCTTGTGCTTAAAGATATCTCATCACCTCACAGTACCATGGTTTTCCAGATCAGTGTTAAGCTCATAGAAATGTGAAGGTTCATCTAATCTTTCAATTGTTATCATAGGGGCTTCGTTGTCCCATCTGAGCTTGAACATTGAAGACATGGTTGCCAAAGCTTCAGCCAATTGGTTTTCTTCCCTAGGGAAGTGCTCAAAAGTGATCTCTTCGAAGTAAGGTATTACGGATAGCACAAGTTCCTTGTAAGGGATAAGATTAGGATGTTTAGTGTCCCAATTTCCTTTTACTTGTCTGATCACTAGGGAGGAATCCCCGAACACATCCAAATGCTTGATCCTTAAGTCAATAGTAGCTTTCAGACCTAAGATGCATGCTTCGTACTCGGCCATATTGTTTGTGCAATCGAAGCATAGTCTGGCAGTGAAAGGAGTGTGGTAACCTTCAGGAGAGATGATCACAACAACAATTCTGTTACCTAAGTCGTTGGAAGCCCCATCGAATACCATAGTCCATCGGGATCCTTGTTCAGGTCCGTCACACGGTCCAGGTTTCACACAGTCGGTTATCAGCATGATGTTCTCATCAGGGAAGTCAAAGTTCATTGACTGGTAATCAGCCACAGCTTGATGGGCCAAATAATTTGCTAGTACACTTCCTTTGATGGCCTTTTGAGTCGTGTATTGAATGTCGTACTCAGTCAAGATCATTTGCCACCTGGCTATCCGTCCGGAAAGGGCAGGTTTCTCGAAGATGTACTTGATTGGGTCCATCTTAGAAATCAATAAAGTGGTATGAGTCAACATATACTTTCTTAGCCGACGAGAAGCCCATTCCAGAGCGCAAAAATTTTTCTCGAGCAGTGAATATCTGGTTTCATAGTCGGTAAACTTTTTTCTCATGGAATAAATAGCATGCTCTTTTCGGCCAGACTCGTCATGTTGCCCAAAACACACCCCATAGAGTTCTCTAATACCGTCAAGTACATGATCAAGGGTCTTCCTTCAACTGGAGGCATGAGAATTAGAGTTTCTTGTAGGTATTCTTTAATTTTGTCGAAAGCAGCTCGGCATTCATCGTTCCAATTGATTACCTGGTCTTTCTTCAAGAGTTTGAAGATCGGCTCACAAGTAGCAGTCAAGTTAGATATGAAGCGAGAAATGTAATTGAGACGACCCAGGAATCCTCTGACTTCTTTTTCAGAATGAGGGACTGGCATTTCTTGGATGGACTTTACCTTGGCAGGATCAACTTCAATTCCTTTATTACTGACAACAAAACCTAGAAGCTTTCCAGATCGTACTCCAAACATGCACTTGTTAGGGTTTAACCTCAACTTGTACTTCTTCAGCCTCTCGAATAATTTGTACAGATGATTGAGATGTTCTTCTTCGGTTTGTGATCTGGCAATCATATCATCCACATATACCTATATCTCATGATTAATCATGTCATGAAATAAAGCTACCATACCCCCTTTGATATGTTGCCCCTAAATTTTTTAATCCGAACGGCATGACCTTGTAGAAGAAGGTGCCCCATTGCGTAATGAAAGTGGTCTTCTCCATGTCTTCGAGGGCCATCCTTATTTGATTATATCTTGAGAAGCCATCCATGAAAGAGAAGACTTTATGTTGAGCAGTATTATCAACTAAGACGTCAATGTATGGTAGAGGGAAGTCATCCTCGGGGCTTGCCCTATTCAGATCCCTATAGTCTATTCACATACATAGTTTCTCGTCTTTATTTGGTACTGGAACCACATTAGCAACCCATTGAAGATAGGATGTCACAGCTAGGAACCCTGCATCAAATTGTTTCATCACTTCAGCTTTGATCTTTTCAGACATATCAGGCCTTATGTGACGAACCTTTTGTTTAACAGGAGGGAAGTCCTCTCTTGTCAGCAGACGATGAACTACGATGTCGGTATCCAACCCAGGCATATCTTTATAAGACCAAGCAAATACTTCTAAATAATCACGCAACATATGAACTAACCTGCTCTTGACACCACTTTCCAAGTTAGCACCGATCCTGATTTCCCTCTTATCTTCCTCAGTACCCAGGTTGATAAATTCAACTGACTCTTCGTGTGATTGGATATCTTTTTCCTCTTGTAATAGAAGTATGGCTAGCTCTCCTGGTATGTCACAATCTTCCTCGCCTTCATCTTCGGCTTGGTTGATAGGAAATTCAAAGTCATAGTCGACAATAGTAGAGTCATTGGCAACAGGATCCAGAGTGGATGTGGACCTGCAAGAGTGTCTGTGTGTGTGCATGTAACATACATGGCTATATATATTTTTTTTGAAAAATGTATTTGCAAGAAAGGAAAGACAATAAACCCAAATATTTGAATGCAAAAGAGTCTAATGTACTGAATGATCATATGGTTAGATGAACATAAATAAAACCCTTGACAAATGGACCAACGTGCCCCGGGTCAGGCATATGGGAATCAGAGAGTTAGATGTGAAGTTCGCATTAAGATTAGTAGTATCGAGCAGATTTTCGAGGAGAAAAATATTCTAAGTGGGAGAGAGTTGTAACGCCCGATAATTTAATTAATTATTTAATTAAATTATTTTTGGATTAATTGTTGATGTTGTGACATGTTGATTTAAGTTTTCATGTTGTTAGTTGATTATTTGGTTGATTAAGTTGTAGAAATAGTATTGGAATAATACTAGATTTATTAAATGGGCTTAATTAATGGTTGGTGGTAGTAAAAGTGAGGGGTGGTGAGATTAGGCCCAATGGAATTATTGAGAATAATAGTGTTATTATATTGATTTAGTTGAATAAGAAAATGAAATTAGATGTGACAGTTAGGAAAATAGGTTTTGTCAAGCAGAAGAGGAATAAGGGTTGGAAGAGAGAAAGAGAACGTAGAAGTTGCAGAGCAAAGCGAAGAGAGGCAAAGCTAGATTCGATCGAAGAACTGTAGAGCGGTCTCTAATCCAAGGTAAAGGTTGGGTTCTGACTCTATAATTTGGTATATAATTAATAGCATGTGGGAATCGGGTCGTGTAAAATTGCTTCTGTGCGTGTATATTTATTGTGGTTACTTCTAAAATTGCTGAAATTGTCTTACTGTCAATGAATTTGTTGAGGGGAAAATTATCCTATGTTGATGTTTCTATAGGGATTATGTTGCTGCGATCACATGTTGTGTTAGTCTGGTATTTAAGAAACTATTAATCAAAGAGAAATCTGTGTTCAATTCAGTAAGAATGTGAAAAGGAAATAGTCTGTACCGAGGGGCGCAAGTGTTGTGCTGGACATCACAAAGCGAATGGGCGTGCCAAGGAGCACACAAGCCTGCCGATAGGCATGGTATGGGGAGGAGTGTGCCAAGCGATAAAACTCCATGATGAGCGGCATAGACTTTTAGTCTTGTGCCGAGGGGCATAATTGGGTGACGAGGGGCACACCCTAAACATTTGTTTTCTTTTGGTTACTATGTTTCCTGTGTGTCTGTTACCTTATTCTGTTAATTGGTTAATAGAAGAAAATTAAGTACATAAATTATAGAATTGGCTCATATAGCAGAGTAATGAAATAGATGATTGGATTGGATTATGGAACTACTGAGTATTTGGCAGGATGACCTTAACAGTAGAATATTTTAGTAGAAGTGAATTAATAGGACTTGATCGATAATAGTATTGATTTATATAAGTCGATGTGATGTGGTTGCTATTAATTGTTGAAGTTGCAGGCATGAATGAATTGTGTGGTGTTTCCTGTATTGATTGACTAAAACTAAGTTGTAGGCTACTAACAGTAAAACAATATCAGAGATAATTTATGGTTGTAGGAGATGATTCATAGTAGTAAGATGTAATTGTAGGAACCTTATCGGAAAACTATTAACAGTATAAAAGCATAGTACATGTAGTAGAAATAAGTTGACAGTAAGAGTTAATTGTGAAATAGTGATAGAAAGTTATTAGCAATAAAACAATAGTGGAGAATTAATTAGTAGTACTAGAAGTAGTAGAATTTATTGATAGCCGTACTAGCTCATGTAATAGTTGTAGCAGATTAATATTAGAGGAACCATCACAGAACGTCTAATAGCCGAATATAGATGTACAGCTAAATAATTATGTAGTGTTATTGCAATGGGTTTCGATTTTATTTGTGAATTTTACTATGTTATTGTGATGTCAATATTGTTGACAAAGCGAAGTTACAGGATATACCGATATTGTTGAAATTCCTCGAATTCTTGGCAGATGTTATGTTGTAGCCTTACGACCAAAGTTGAATTATGTTGAGTTGATGTGAATTGTTGTTGTAGGCTTATGGCCAACGTTGATTTATGTTGAATTTATATTGAATTATTTTCGATGTTGTAGGCTTATGGCCAACATTGATTTATATTGAGTTGTTATTTGTTGTTGTTGTTGCTACATTCATGTTGTGTCGCATACATCACATATCAAGTTAGAGCTGATGCTTGTAACACCCCAATTCTACCCGACGATTATTATAAAAATTAGAGTTATAAAATTCCATCATACAAATCAGGATGTTACAATTTCAACTTAATACATATGATATTCATTACAGATACATAACACATTAAACTGGAATGAACCAATAGCAACATAATTTAATCTTTTAAAATAAACAACTTTCATAACTACACATTGGAATCAAATACTAAACTTAAAATTCATCAACTGAACTAAAATCAACAACAAAGCATTAAGCGTTCATCCCCCGAGTGTTACGTATCAGAGCAATGACACCTGACTCGAACTAATGAAGGTAAACAATCTTCAATATGGAATACCTGCACGTTCACAGTATAAAGGCAACGTCCAACAAAATAAAGGGAGAGATATCAAATATTATAATCGATTATATGATAAACTATATATTAGATCAGGCCATATAAAATCACCAATAACACAGCTTTATAACAACGTTTATTACAACACAATTACCAACATAATATAACAACAAATTCATCATTTTGACAACTCAATTATGCACCAAGAAATGCAACACGTACAATGCACATGAGTGTGGTACCAGCGGAGCAGAACTCCCGACTTAAAAATGGAGCAGAACTCCCAACTTAAAAACGAAGCAGAACTCCCAACTTAGAAATTTCCAATTAATATAGGCATCAACAAGGCGTAAACCTTCAACCTTTTGCCAATCCAGACCAACTTGTTATGCTATGCATGTGACAACAACAACTACAACATCAACCATTCAACAACAATACAACAACAACAATTCAACTACAACTTAACAACAATTCAACGACAACCTAATAATAATTCAACACTGTCCATAAGCCTACAATTTGATATTTCAACAACAACAATCAACGCAACATTGGCATAAGCCTACAACTTATTACGTCACAACAATAATAACATATCAACAATAGTAATTTGATAACAACATCAACAAGACAACAACATTGGCCATAAGCCTAACAATTTAATACCACCTGCAATTCATATTTTTCAGCAAAGTATTCAACATACTATATCGACTAAAATATACGACAATTATTTCGTATAGTTATTCAGACAAATCGACTAAATCCTGCTAATTAATTATCGGTTAAAATTTCTATTATTTCTATTTTATACTAATATCCTTATCGGTCCTTTGCTAACTTAATACTACACGGCTACCATATATATATATATATATATATATATATATATATATATATATATATATATATATATATATATATATATATATATATATATATATATATATATATATATATATATATATCAGTCACTATTGTTTCCACCAATATTACTAGTTCTACTATTACTACCACAATATATTCCTGCTATATGTAGTATTATTCTGCTATCAATAACTACCTCTTATGCACCAAATATTAATTAGACCAAATGATATAACTGAGATTTATTATATATATATATATATATATATATATATATATATATATATATATATATATATATATATATATATATATATATATATATATATATATATATATATATATATATATATATATATATATATATATATATATATATATATATATATATATATATATATATATATATATATATATATATATATATATATATATATATATATATATATATATATATATATATATATATATATATATATATATATATATATATATATATATATATATATATATATATATATATATATATATATATATTACCCTTAATTTATTAAGTTAATTATTATAGAATACAAAAACACTTAATTAGTTCTTGGAACAATCTATGCCTACCGTCACAATAATGGTGTCCCTCATCATATAGATTGTGCCCCTAGGCACATATAAAAACAAAAGGAGAACATGCACCCGTAGGAACCATTAAATTAATAATTCAGCTACTATTAAGTTACTACTAATGTCCCACTTTTTAATATACTACCTTAAATAAATAATAACCAAACCATTAATCTTGAATCTTGTACCATGACCAGGAAAAAAAATGAAATGTATCTAATGATAGGTGCCCCTCTCCATGGCTACTGGTGCCTAACGGCATGTTCCCTTTTCCTTTTAGGGTGCCGATCGGCACCCCCTTCCTCTCCACATGTGTCGTTCAACACAATGCTTCATGCCGGTCGTCACTTCCTTTTGAAGAATGGAAATACACAAGAAGGGGGGTTGAATTGAGATTAAAACTTAAATTAAAGAACACGTTAGTTATCCTGGTTCGTTTGAACCTAAACTACTCCAGTCCATTCGCCAAGGTGATTCCGCCTCTCTCAACGAGGTCTTAATCCACTAATCAATCTTGATTACAAAATCACAATGACAACTGTCAATGTCTTCTTGAGTTTAAAACCACAACCATGTTTTCTCAAGGAATTACAAAGTAATATATGAAAGTATGTACAAATATATTTTCTAAATAAAACACTATCACAACAGTGATGTATTACACAATTTAAGATGACTAGGTAGAACTGGATAAATGATTTTCTTTTTCGTGTGCAAATGTTTGTCACTTGATTTATTTTATATGACTTCTTTATATAGGCCTTGCAAGAGTGACATAATAATATGCCTTTGGAATGTTTATAACATTAGTTAATGAACTTTATAAACCAGGAGATTATTGTATCCTTATAGTCGTTACCTTTGATATTCCATTAATAAACTGTAACACTTTAGAACTTTCTCACATCAGAAGATGAATGTTACTGTTGGGAGTCCCTTTTATCTTGTTTAAGAAATTTACAGACCAGAGATCATGTTTCACAGTGTTGGTGCATTTAGAAGTTGTAACATAGAACTTCTTCATTCAGCGTATTACACAGATTTTCTTCTAAGTATGTTGTGTCTGAACAGATCTTCAAAACAAAACTCTCTCATCTTCTTATATCATAACTTCCAGATGTTCTAGCAGATCTTATATGCTTCTTACATCAGAACTTTTATTATATTTTAGTAGATCGTTTTCACATCAGAACTTCCCTACATATAAAGATACTTTATTAGCGAGCATATTTGTTCTATATATATATATATATATATATATATATATATATATATATATATATATATATATATATATATATATATATATATATATATATATATATATATATATATATATATATCATGTGTTTGTTATCATCAAAACTCTTACAGGGATGTAGAACCAAATTATGTTCTAACAATCTCCCCCTTTTTGATGATGACAAAAACTAGTATATTTTGATGGAATATAAAGAACAAAAATTTAAAACCCCCCCTGAGTAAAATACTCAGATAACAAGAAAATAAGATACTTCCCTGAAGATCTTCTGATCTAGCTTCTGATAGGAGTCAAAATATCTTTCATTCTCCCCCTTTTTGTCAAGAATCAAAAAGTAGTAAAGACTATTTTACTTGCTTTGACAAAAGTTGCTTGAAAAGGTGTCACATCCTCTTCTGGATTCAACTGAGATTCTATAGAGAACTTATGATATTGTATTCTCATTACTGTTCCCAATAGTTCCAGAGCCAATAATCTTTTCTTTCTGATTGCCTCTGAAACCTACAGATCCTCCAGATTTAAATTCCAGGCTTTGGAACATATGCTTTCTTCCTGTCATGTGTAGAGAGCATCCAGAATCCAGGTGTTAAAACTAGTGTTTCAACCTTGCTGTTAAAAATATCTGCAACATAGATGATTTTATCATTTGGCACCCATATCTTTTTGGGTCCATGATTGTTAGAGTTTCCAAAATTCTGTTTGAATTTTGGTTTAGCAGAAAACGCCTTACTAGTATATTTTATATCATGTGTTTGCCCAGAAGTGAAGTGAGAATAAATGGGTGTGCATCTTATAACCATATCCTTTACCTTTTTAGATTGAGATACTTTACCCTTGTATCCTATTACTTTTCTTCCATTTCTGCCAATTCCATAGATCATTGAAGCCATCTTGCTTCTATCTATGTTTTTAGCAAGAAATTTTTGAAAGCTCTGATCATATTCTTTTATGATTCTATCAGAGTTACTAGAAATTTCTGAAGCAGTTCCTTTATGAGCTTTTTGTAATTTGTTTTAGATATTAGAAATTGTTTCTTTAAGCTTAGAGTTTTCTGTTTTCAGTTTCTTAGTATCTTCAGAGTCAGAAACTAGATCCTTTTTAAGGTTCTTGTTTATGGCTCGAAGTTCCTAATATCTGTAGCGGTAGAAATGTTTAAGACTAAGCCATTGGATTGACTTGACTCGTACAGAGAAAAATAAAATTACCACCACGCTTTATTGTTTCCAAAGGAATGGGAAAAGAGTGAATAACCCAAAAGAGGGGGAAAGATTCAAGGTAAGGGGGTTGGTTATGAAAAGGGAAGGTATTAGCACCCGAAACATCTATGGTACTCCGCATGAACCTCTTTGTAAAATATGTATATTTTGGCTATAAAATGTTGTATAAAAATAGATGGTGGAGGTGAGAAAATAAATATTTTTTTATGATTTTTGCACCCGCCGCGGTTGCGAACCTTTAGTGCCTACGTACCACCTTCTTTGCAATAGAGGATCAGGGTACACGTAGTTCCTCTTTAAAAATTTTAAAACACAAGTGTGTTGGTTAATTTTATGAGATAAGACATCATCGTCATTGTCCGTGTGGAAAACATACTTACTACCCACAATTATGAGAAAGGAGAATTTGCATCATCTCAAAGTGGAGGATATGGTTTGGATTTTAAAATCAACAATGCCTCACTCAACACCCAAGTGGAAAATATCTCTCTTCAATACATATTGTAGAAGTATAGTTGTTTGCATCACTACAAGGATTAACAAGAGTCTAATTTTTTTTGAGAAAATTTTAAAGATAAGAGACAAAATGGAAAAATGGTTTGAATGAGATTGATTGACTTTTAGTCTTCTCACAAAAATATCAAGGTATTATTAAGTTGATTGAAGTTTATTTATGAAAATGTTTTAAAAATGCATGGACCTAAGTCCAAGTTTATTATGAAAGTTGTTCAAGTTTAGAAACAAGAAGAGTTTTAAAAAGGAGGGAGAAGATTTTTGAAATTAAAGAAGGTGGGAGGAGATGAAGAGACTATCCTAAAGCATAAGATAAAAGCTAAGGAGAAGAACCATCTAACCAACAAGAAGCCAACACTTGACATTTTGAGTCAAGATAGAATTCCCATTCTTTAGATTAAAACCAAGCAAGCAAAGATACTAGACCTCTTTAGAGAATCAAACTTCAAATGTATTAAGTCTTTACAAAAATTGGGCAGAGTAACAGCTGTATACAGATGAATTCCAGATTATAGACTAAGTATGTAATCACAATAACCTGCACACAAAACAAACAAACAACCCAATATCTTGAGGTAAACTCGAAGAACTCTAGACCAAATATCAATTAAGGTCACAAGGTCTCCAACACAGGTCAAAGTTTCTATTCTTAAGTCCAAGAAGTCCAATACTCCATAATGTCAATTATAGTAACCAAATAGTCCAAGTATCATTAATGTTTTTTATGCTTCGTGTTGATTATTAAGTATCTTTAAAAGGAAAAGAAAAGCTCAAGTGAGCAAAATAAAAATGGCATAAAAGTAAATGCTCAAGTGAGCAAAGATGAAAATAACATGAAATGTAAATGCTAAAGTAAATGGTACATAAAGTAAAAGCATAAAATAAATGCATAAAATAAAGTCAATTGTTAGAAGTTAATGGTTAGTTGGATGAACATATTGAGACTTGCATTTGGAACTCATTAGAGGATTGGTAGAACAAATGTCTCTCAATAACAAGTTGCATTTGCTTTTTGTCAAGTATATCATCCATTTAAGAATCCTCAAAGCAACATTTAATGATCAATGATGTTTAAGTGATCCGCGTTGACCAAAACTGATGAAGATCCATTGGAGGATTAGTAGAACCAAAGCCTCCTAACAATGAATCTCAAGGTTAGTGGATAAAAGGGTTCAAATTGACATACTTGGACTTGAGAACATAGGTTTGGGGCACGGATGATCATTTTCTCGAATCGGGAAAAAAATTAACGCTCTATTAAGCAATCGTAAGTGGGCTTATGTAGAAGTCACACCTATTTTGAGGTTGGTCAATAGCAATCTATGTACTTCATATTTGGATAAATGATATAGAGATCATCATCCCATAAAATGTAGCACAAATAAAAAAGAAAGGGATAAAATGAAGAGGGAGGGGAATGATAAGCTAATTTGGATCACTACCTCAAATTTTGTCATCTTTAAATTCAATCACTCATCTCAATGGATTAAAGTACTAAACATATCATTAATCCAAAACACCAAAAATGAATTAAATAATTCACTCCTTGGTAGATTTGAATTAATGAACATTTATCCAACTTCATCTACACCCAAAGTCCATTGAATTTAAAGAGAAATTGGACAATTTAAATTGAAATCCAAATCAACAATCAAAAGGAGTGAGTAGAAAAAGATAAATGGATCAAAACAACCCCCAAAACAAGGCAGAAAAAGCATTTTGTCACTATTTCAATCGATTGGGCTCTGATAGCAATCGATTGCATCAGTGTTTTTTTTCAAAAAAACGTAAAATTATTGTGACAATCGATTATGCTGTGAGTGAAATCGATTGCACCTTGTTAAAAACAAAAAATCGGCATTTTAAAAGGCCAAATTCTTGTTCAAACTTTCCATCAAACACCTTATGATCATGGATTCAATTGAGCACGAAAATTCCATCAAATTATGAGAAAATAGCACCAATGGAATCACAAAACAATGCTCAATGAATCAAACTCAAAGATCAACAAGAGATCACATTGTGAAAGATGAAAAATCCAACTTACCAAAGGTAGATCTAGAGAATTATTAAAACAACTTCAAGAATTTGCTTCAATTCAACCCCAAGAATCAATTTCCCAAGCTTGAATATAGATAATTGGTAGAGAGAAAGTGATTGGATGAAGGTTTAGCTCAAAGATTAATAAGCTTCAATGCAAAGCTTACTATTTTTTTTTGAAAATGAAGCTTTGAGTGGATTTAGTAGATGGGGAGAATTTAGAGATTTTTTAGTAAAGTGAGTTTGGCTATCAAAAGTTTGATATTTGAATGAAATGAGGATTCTATTTATAGATTTTATGCTTGGGATTAGTGGTGGTTTGGAGTTTGGTTTGGGAAATGAAATTAGGCTTGGTAATTAATTCTTAGAGCCAAAATTTGAATTAATGATATATCTTTCAAAAAATGAAGAAAAATTGGAGCCAAAATTTGAATTAATGATATATCTTTTAAAAAATAAAGAAAAATTGGAGCCAAAATTGACAAGCTTGAAATTGCTGATTTTTTTTCAAATTTTCACTGTGCAGTTGATTGCACTCTGGGAGCAATCGATTGCATCAATGTTTTTTTCAAAAATTACGCAAATGCATTTTGTGCAATCGATTGCACTCTATGAGCAATCAATTGTACAGTGAAAAAAATGAAAAATTTTAATTATTTTTCTTTGCAAATAGAGATTTTAGGAAAATAATACCGGAAAACCTTATTTGTCAGATGCTTTGACTCAGCACCTACAAAACACAAATATACAAAGGCAAAGACAAATATTTTTTTGTATTTTGATTAGAAGTTAGTCAACAATACATATACAAAATACAAAACTAAGGTATTTGGCGATCCCTCAAGAGCATACTTAAAGATAGGAGATAGAAAAAGAAGAAGAACCAACCCTAATGTGATCTTGTTATGACCGAGTTGATATGATATGATAGGGGAATCTTAGGGGGAAAATTGGGATACAACAGCTGCTATTATTTAAGTGTCTTCTATCTAGAGATGCAAAGATTTAAAAATCTTCATGTTGACGCGATTAAATATACTTAAATATAAAATAAGCCATATTTTTGGTCCTAAGATACCATGCAATGCTTATGAATATGAATGCAGATGAATAAGTCTAAAAGGATGCAAGACACCACTAGGGATGTAGCAAAGGAAACAAGGATCAAAAGAGAAACTCGATCAGGAAAATAAATCACTGGTGAACAAAAAACCTGACTCTATTGGGGTAAAGCCCAAGAAGGAGACAAGGTAGCATCAACTCAAATATCAAGGAGAGACAGTAAAGGATAAAAGTGATCGACAGATAACTGTGAACTATCAACTCAAAAGTCGAAGGTAGGAGATAAAAAAAGATACCGACTCACAGATGACGGTAAAATACCAGCTCAATAGTTGAAGGTAGAAGATAAAAAAGATACCAGCTCATAGATGATGGTAAACTACCAACTCAATGGTTGAAGGTAGAAGATCAAAAGATATCGACTCACAGATGAAGGTAAACTAACAACTCGATAGTTGAAGGTAGAAGATCAAAAAGATACCGACTCATAGATGACGGTAAACTACCAACTAAATAGTTGGAGGTAAAAGATCAAAAGATACCGGCTCATAGATGACGGTAAACTACCAACTCAATAGTTGAAGATAGAAGATCAAAAAGATATTGACTCATAGATGGCGGTAAACTACCAACTCAATAGTTGAAGGTAGAAGATAAAAAAGATACCGACTCACAGATGACGGTAAACTACCAACTCAATAGTTGAAGGTAGAATATCAAAAAGATATCAACTCATAGATGACTGTAAACTACCAACTCAATAGTTGAAGGTAGAAGTTCAAAAGATACTGGCTCATAGATGACAGTAAACTACCAACTCAATAGTTGAAGGTAGAAGATCAAAAAGATACCGGCTCATAGATGATGGTAAACTACCAAATCAATTGTTGAAGGTAGAAGATCAAAAAGACACTGACTCATAAATGACAGTAAACTACCAACTCAATGGTTGAAGGTAGAAGATAAAAAAGATACCGACTCATAGATGATGGTAATCAACCAACTCAATGGCTGAAGGTAGAAGATAAAAAAGATACCGACTCACAGATGACGGTAAACTAACAACTCGATAGTTAAAGGTAGAAGATAAAAAAGATACCGACTCACAGATGACGATAAACTACCAACTCAATAGTTGAAGGTAGAAGATAAAAAAGATATTGACTCGTAGATGCCGGTAAACTACCAACTCAATAGTTGAAGGTAGAAGATAAAAAAGATATTGGCTCATAGATGATGGTAAACTACCAACTCAATAGTTAAAGGTAGAAGATCAAAAAGATATCGACTCACAGATGATGATAAACTACCAACTCAATAGTTGAAGGTAGAAGATAAAAAAGATACTGACTCATAGATGGCGGTAAACTACCAACTGAATAGTTGAAGGTAGAAGATCAAAAATATATCATCTCATAGATGACGGTAGACTATCAACTCAATAGTTGAAGATAGAAGATGAAAAAGATACCGACTCACAGATGACGGTAAACTACCAACTCAATAGTTGAAGGTAGAAGATCAAAAATATATCAACTCACAGATGACCGTAAACTACCAACTCAATAGTTGAAGGTAGAAGATAAAAAAGATACCGACTCATAGATGACGGTAAACTACCAACTCAATAGTTGAAGGTAGAAATAAAAGAATAACACCAACATTCACTGAAGGTGACCTACCAACGTTCACTGAAGGTAGAGAGAAAAGAATAACACCAACATTCACTGAAGGTGAACTACCAAAGTTCACCGAAGGTAGAAAAAAGAACGTATTGACAATAACAAGTTTTCAAAAATCATGGCGTTTCACCTAGAACGAGTCTTAACTTCTTCTTTAAACAAGGAATTCCGCCTTGAAAGGGTAATATATAAGTTGTCTCAAATAAATAGACTTCCACTTGTAAAGATCTCTCAACGAACTGTCTCTACCACATTAAAAGGACTTGCCATCCATTGGAGTAATTTGATAATGAACTGCAAACTATCCACTCATAGAGAAGATAGTAAAAAAGTAACGTCGACTTTTACGGGGAAGTATAAGTTGTTCAAATAAAGAGACCTGGTACTTGCTGTTGTGGGAAGGATTGTAAAAATGACTTCCCGGGGAAAGAAATATGGCTCCTTAGGGAAAGAAATATGGCTTCATGGGGATAGAAATATGGCTTCCTGGGGAAATGCCAACATACTCCTATTGAGGAGATAAAAGTCTTCTCCTGCCAAAATAAATGCACATTCTCAAAGCAAGGCTCGAAGCTTGCAGAGATCATAATAGTACTTATGATACGGTGGCAGAACCGACTGTTATACTGGTTTTGCGTTTATGTTTGCAAATGTTGCGGTAAGCAAGAGTTTCCACTGACTTTTCTTTTATCCAAATTAAGGAAAGGGTGAAAAGAACAGAAAAAGAACTTTTAGAGAATTTTCTGAGTAAGGGGGTAGATTATGGAAAGGGAAGGTGTTAGCACCCTTTCCATCCGTAGTTATCTACGGGATCTTAGATGCTTAGATCATTTTGAAATACCTTGTGCTTTATGTTTTTGAAAAGTATTTGAAAATGCCTTAGTGCGGCGATTCTCTTTATGATAACTCTTGTATCAGTCCTCAAGAGTGTTGATAAAGCGTTTTTTGAAAGAGTTTTTGAAATTTTTGTGTAAGTGTGAAAGTTTTGTTTTTTTAAGCAAGCATCTATGAACTATCTACTTATACTCGAAAAGGTTTGTTCTTTTCCTCCTATCCTTTAGACAGTGCTATCCTACTATTAGTGAGTAGGTAGCCCTATCGTTAGATGTTTGAGAGACATTCGAAGGGACGTTTTTATAGTCACAAAGAAAATTTGACAAGACGTTTTAGTAAATATCCTAGGATTCTAAGATCATATTTTTACCGAGGCAACGTCGAGAAGGTCATTGAGGGACTTATGATCTTTTTGAACCAGAGGATAGCCACTAAAACCTCTCATGTTTCGAGAGTTGTGACTATTTTCCGAAGGCAATCGGAGTGGGAGTACCCTAGAGGTGTACATGTGAAAGTGATTCAGTTCAGTTCATTTATCTTTGTTATTAGGTTTTCGAGCACTTTGTTTTCAGTATTTCCATACAAGCCTAGTTATTAACAGTTAATATTTTACAGAAATTTAAGGTGCGAGAATCATAAATCCTACTC
The DNA here is from genome assembly GCA_948472305.1 of Vicia faba. Taxonomy (NCBI): domain Eukaryota; kingdom Viridiplantae; phylum Streptophyta; class Magnoliopsida; order Fabales; family Fabaceae; genus Vicia; species Vicia faba. The sequence goes on along the minus strand of OX451736.1, from coordinate 858,576,850 downwards.
TATTACAATGCTTCAGGGAGGGGGTAATTACATGTTCAAAAAATAGGGGAAAATAAATAAATCAGTAAAGTAACGTCCTAGTTAATTCTTTTACAACCCATGAACAGTTACAATAATATGCAAAGTACGAAAATAAATGTGCGCGAATTGAAAATAATGTCTAAGAATCCTAAGGGAAATAAAATATTTTGATTGTTTTTATTTATGATAGAAAACAAAGCCTAAGTCAACTTAATTTTAATTTAAATAAAAAGTTAAAATAATTTATTTATTTATTTAATTAACTTAATTAGAAAAAATACTAACCTAATGTTTTTTTGTGATTTTCTTTGATTTTTGATTTAAAAGAAATGAGTAAAAATAAAAATAAAAATAAATGCAAGAAGAAGAATCCTTCGATCAAAGAAAAATGATGGCCTTCGATCCTAATGAAGGATGGCCTTCGATCCTGTGAAGACATGTGGTCTTTGATCCATGTGAAGGATAGCCTTCGATCCTGTGAAGGATGGACTTCGATCCTATGAATATATGCGGCCTTAGATCCAGTAAAGAATGTTGTTGGAGGCGTATGATGAATTGCCTGTGGAGGAAGGCACTGAAATCTGCAAGAAAAAGTGTCAACAAAATAAAAGCATGGTATGGGTGTGAACCCATGTCTTTTTCCTAATTCGACCTCCCCTTAATTCGACTCCTTTGAGTTCAAATCTGGGTTTGTTTGCCTTAAAACCCATGGTTTCTTGAGATTTAATGAAGAGCACAGATCGTGCCCTCTATCTTTGTATGTTCCATGTGAATGTTGTGCTATATGATACCATGGGAATAAATCAAACACTGGACAACATTCATACAACATGAAAACATAAATATGAATTTGAAAGTTTACGAAGGATGAGATGCTCCGATTTGGTGTGGAATGGCTTGGAGTAGATTCTAGGGAGTCTAAGGAGCACAAATATAGTATTTGTTTGGACTGGGGTGCCTGCAAAACTGGTTAGAACTTTGATATGTTTTCTGAGGCAGCATGTGCGTATTCTTTTGATAGGTAATCTGTGTGTGTATGAGGCAGTATATAGGCGTAGGTCTGTATGCGTATGTAAGTAGTCTCCGTCCTTTGGCTTGTGTTGGTGTCTTGTATTTATAGGAGTTGGAGGAGACAAGAAAATTGGGAAAGAAACATGTCCTTAAAGACTAGCCATTAAACATGGCTTTGAAAATAAAATCAGACCAATTTAAAGATTGCCATTTAGAGAATTTTCATGCCATTTTGGAATTGGGAATGAACCTGGATAGGTGATAATTAGCGCCTTGCAGGAATTCAAATTGCTCAGAATTTTCTTCACCAGAGTGTCTTCGATCAGCACCCAAGTGTTACTTTCTTCGATTGCCTTTCCTTCAATTCAAACCAATCGAAGCATTAACTCTTACTTTTTGACTGGTCGAATGTTGCTTCAGCTCTTTATCAATCAAAGGCTTTATATAAGCCTCTTCACCTTCCTTCGAATTTCCACAGGCCTCAGCATTATGGCATTCAATTGAGCCACTATTTGCCTTAGTAGCTTGATCTGAAACACTTCAACTAACCCAATCGAAAGCTCTTTTATGGCCAATCAAAACTTCTTTTGTCAAGAATGTGATTGTGCAAGAGGCTTGGGTCTGGCAGTATGCAAGACTTTGGCCAGCAAGCAAAAATTGTTTCCAACCATTGTATGTATTTTGACTGGACCAAATGCATGTCCTTCGAAGGCATCATTCACGTGTCCTTCGAATAGGCCTTACTAGGTGTCGAAAGGTGGAAAACTGTGTGTTAAGGATTTTAGATGTGGAATCAAAGCAAGCCATTTCAGAGGGAGCCATGGCCTAGTCGAAACTAGCACAAAGGAAGTTAATTCCTTGTGGATGTTAGATGAGGGAGGCTAAATCAAGCATAAAAGAGGCCATTGCCTAGTGGATTGAAGGAAAATCTGAAGAAGTCTTAGCCTTGTATGCTGAAGGCACGCATAGGAAAAGTCATTTTCTTGCCAATCAAATCAGGCATGAAACAGCCAATGCTCAATCGAAGTCTTGTGAACCAAGTCTGTGTCGAAAGATTTTGGACACTCGATCGAATATCCTTGTCCAGATACCAATCGAAGGACAACCTGCTCAGATGCCAATCGAAGACACCTTGTCCCAATGCCAATCAAAATCACCTTGGTTCAATGCCAATCGAAGATACCTTGTTTAAATTCCAATCGAAGATACCTTATTTAAATGCCAATCGAAGATACCTTGTTTATCTTCAAAATTCTTATTTTCTTTAAGCAAGTGTTTGTAATCACCCATGTAAGAGAAAATCTTGGAAACCATGAGAGGGAAAATTTTGGGGTACAACAGCTGCCCCTGTTCAATCTTCTTAAACCTGAGGATTTAGATTGGCTTGTATGCCTTTCGTGATCTGAAGGTGGAAGATGATTGAACACTAGCGTGCCCAGAAATTTGCACTCTCATGAAGTAACACTGATGGTTGATGATGTTGGGAATGGGCTTACAGATGCCATTTTGACAAGATGACAGAGAGTCATCGGAGATGGGCTTAAAGATGCCATCTAAAGTAGATACTGATTTCATAAATGGTCCCTTTATGGGGAATTCTTGCTCCTGCTGTCTGAGGAGGACTCCACTGGGGAATGTGAGTTTCTGTTGTTCTCCCACTTTAGGGAAACTCTATGGGGAATAGAGTCTAGGAACTTCAGTTGTTCAAGGCTCTACTGAGGAGTTATCTCTGGACTGGAGAGACAAAAGTTTGTTGTTTTCTGGTTGAAATCCAGGATTCATAGTAACTTTCTGGGGATAATGGAATTAACCGTTCCCTGAAAATGTATTAGAAAGAGCCTGTGTAGGGCTATTTCGGGATGAGTCAGTGTTAGTTTGCATTCTGAGGTATATGAGAAGGAGCATGTGTGGGGCTGCTTCAGGATGAGTCCGTGTTAGACTGCATCTGAAGATCATTAGAAGAAACCTGTGTAAGATTGCTTCAGGATGAGTCCGTGTTAGATTGTATCTAGAGATCATGAGAAGAAACTCGTGTAAGATTGCTTCATCTGGTCGTGTAGATAGTTTTCCTGTCTGGTTTCAGGTATTAATCTACAAATCAGTTGTTCACATATAGTTGTCCTGGCTAGTTTCATGTGTTAATCTGGAACTTGAAAATAGTTGGTCGTTGAGATAGTCGTCCTGGTTGGTTTCAGGTATTCATCTCTGACTTGAGAAAGAAAGATAATTTTCTTGGCTTGTTACATGTATTAATCTTCAATATCCTCATATAGATAGTTTTCCTGACTTGTTACAAGTATTAATCTACAGTCGATCGTCCACAGATAGTTGTACTGGCTTGTTACAGGTATTAATCTAGAACTTGAAAATATTTGGTCTTTGAGATAGTTGTCCTGGCTGGTTTCAGGTATTAATCTCTGAGCTGAGTAAGAAAGATAGTTTTTCTGGCTTGTTACAGGTATTAGTCTTCAATCTGCTCATGTAGATAGTTTTCCAGGTTTGTTACAGGTGTTAATCTACAGTCGATCGTCCACAGATAGTTGTCTTGGCTGGTTTCAGGTATTAATCTGGGACTTGGCAACATTGGTCGCATAGATAGTTTCCTCGTTTAGTTTCGAGCATTAACCGGTGGCCTTCTATATTTGTGGGTAAACCCGTCTTGCTTCGAGAGTTCATACCATTTGGCCGTGTAGATAGTTTCCCTGTCTGGTTTCAGGGATTAATCTTTGACTTGTTGTATAAGTTGATAGTGTTTGTCTGTCTGCAAACTAAACCTGGAAAGGTAAAGTCAGTTCCATGCAATATCATGATGTATGAATTACATGATGCTCTCAAAATAAATGATATTGTGATATATGCATTTGTGCTGCAAATTCTATGATGTTTGTAAAATGATGTATGAGTGCAATGTATGAACGTATCAGTTATTCTATTGTCGTATTGTTGAATTAGGGAAAATAAATCCCTGATTGCAGTTGGCGATGAAGAATGTAGGTATTTAGATTTTGTTCGAAGTTGAATGCTGGGAGATGAACTTTCGTTGTTAGAGAAATAAACTCTATTAGGGAAGGAAAACTCCGTGAATTGCTTGGGGATTTTGTTGAAATTCTGTTGGGGAATCTTGAGAAGCTTGACGACTTCACTGGGGAATTTTTTTTGTTGGAGCAGTAATTTGGAGATTTCACTCTGTCGGGGATATGAGAACCTGACACCATTAGTTTGCATGCCGAGAATATGGCAGTGACTTTATAGTAGGATGCCCCTGCCTTTGTACCTATTGGAGAAGGTATCTGCTGGAGAAAATATATGCGGGGATTGTGTGGATGGCCTTTAGATATTGTCCCATTTCGTAAAGCCATTAGTAATTATCTTTCTGCTTTTTATGCATATACTGATAAGCAGTAATCACATTCAAATGCATAAGTTCAAAAATAATCACTGGATGTTTTGCAAACAAAACAGAAAAATGAAAAACAAATAGTTTTGCACTTTCGAAGAGATGGCTTTGTATTAACTTAAATAAGTGTTTTTGTACAAGGAGATTGACATCCTAGTAAGATAATGTCGTCGTAAGAATGAAACTAATACAAATATAGTATAAAAATAAAAATAACTATGTGAAATAATCCCATTGGGTTCCTGTTCTGCTATTACCTTTATGTATTTGAGCGTCTCATCTCTTTCTCTGCTTGTCCGAAGCTGATTGGATCAATTAGTATCGTTTGAGCTTGATAGTTGGTAATGAAGATTGGTTGTAAGGTGATCCAACGGGACATAGTTATATGCTTTAAATCTCTAACTTTTGCATGGACCGCCCTTTCGGGTTTTCAGTCCACCGAGATACCCTTTTTTGCCCAAGCTGCCTTTTTAGGTTTTCAACTTGCGGGTGTACAGATTTTTTATTTATATATATCCCTAATTTTTGCCCGAAACCTTTTGGTTTACGGGATGCCCTTATTTTTGCCTATGCCAGTCAACCTAGCGGGTCTTTGTTCATGTGTAGTATCTTTTAACTATGTCCGCGTTTACAGGGTACGGAAGGTCATCACCGTCTGTTGTACCCCAAAATTTTCCCTCCCATATTTCTCAAAACATTTTAAGAATGACACTCAAGTTGCTCAAGGTAGTCCAAGGGTTGGCCAGACAAGCTCTCTCCTAAGGCAGTCTACCTCAAATTAGGGTTTCATGTTGCACCAAGATACTGGAACCCAAGTGATCCCAAATTCCTACCAATGTCCTAATATGTTCCCAAGATCATCCATATCAAGTTTCAAGCCTTGCAGAGAAAATTTAATCAATCAATTGCTCAAAGGCCTGAAAATCGACTATGCTAGGGCAAAAGTCAATTGTGGCCCACATACAGTCAAACTTCAATATTTTTGGTCAACATTTTCATTTTGAAGTATATTTCATCATTTGATCAAGGGTTGATCATGATTCATCAAGGATTTCTCATAATTCATCAAGACTCAAAAGTTGCTAAATTAGGGTTTTGCAGGAAAAGTCAACTCAACTTTGACCAAGCATAACTTTCTCATACTTTATGATAAATGACCCATCCAAATCTCATTTTGAAGAGGATGAAATTCCCTACAATCCATATTCATCTCCAAAGATCAAAATATGCACTCACAAGAAGTTATGAATTTGGACATTATAGGTCATTTTGAAAAGTCAACAAAACACCTTTTTTGTCAAAGCTTCACACATGAGCATGGAATATCAAAATTAGATGAGACCAAAAGGGTTTATTATAGGACATCTCAAGCTTTCTAAAAAGTCCAAGAACACCTCCAAAGAGTCAAAATTGAGGAAGTTATGCATTGGTGAAGTTGACCTTTTTTGCAAAATTGCCAAAAGTCAACTATCCCTAAAACTTCAAATTTTGCCAAATGGGCCCAATATTTTTCACTTGTTTTGAGTTGGAAACATAGCCCATGTTCTATAGCCTTTGCCACTTGTCCATATCTTATTTTTATTATTTATTTTGGTTTTTATTTGAATTAATTCAATTTAAATCAAAACAAATCATATAAAATCAAAATTATTGAAAACTAAAGATTTGGTGATTGTTTCAGGTCTTAAATTACAGATACCAATCATTCAAGCTCGTGTAAATGCATAGATTGGACAAAAAGATTGAAAAAGGCCATGTTTGGAAAGATATTAAAAGTGAATCAAATCAAATCACAAATCATTGATGGAGGGAGATTTGGATGCAGTTATCAACCCTAATGCATTCACTCATACATATAGAATGAGGCCAGACCTAAAAAGGAGCTTGAAACAGGCGCAAGAGCAAGAACCAGATTTGAAAAAAAAACAAGAAAAGTGTGAGATCGAAACTTCCTTTAGAGGCAGTTTCAAGACCTTTGAACGATCCCAATCGACTCCATGGACTCTTAGCAAGCTAAAGCAATCAAGAATAAGACCATCCCAGTCCCAAAACGCATTGTAAGTCCATCACAACATACCCCTGTTCTTGAATTCATATCTAGTAATATAAGCATTGTTAACATGAATTAATTGCACATTATTGATCTATGATACATTTGCAAGCTTTCTGCATAATTCAATTGCATTTATATGGCCTGTAGAAAAATTCACCATTGTTAGGGTTTGGGAGTTTTCTTTAGGGTTTTTTATTACAAGGACAATTAGCCTTGATGAAGGGTACTATCATGTTCAGGAGGACGAGACGAACACAATCATGGCATTAGATTCCATTTATATGGCCCATGGAGGATTTTGGAATGGACACGACCTATAGCGACGGACAAAACGTTCGTAGGTAAAAGTGTTTTACTTTTACCCACAGAGAGAGGAAGGAGACGATTAGTTGTCATCCCTCTATTAGCTCTTTTGAATTTCCGCACTGAAATTCCGTTACTGCGCTTATTTCATATATTATGTTTATTATTTATCTTATGTAAAACAAAGACAACTGGCCCAGTGGTAACCAGGCAAGCGCTTAAAGTGTTGATGTGCATGAGGTCAAGGGTTTGACCCCTGCCTCCAACATTTGTGGTTTTTCTTGATTTATTTTAGGTTATCCAGTGCATATGCAATACCCAGAACCATGGTACGCCCTCATCATCAATCATGCCAATTGTCAGATGGCCAAATCTGATGGCCATCATCTGAAGGTGCACCAAGGCCAAGTCAAATGCATCACATGGGATCCTCAAGGTCAACGTGGACCTTCTCTTTTGGGCCCAGAATTCTGTTTGCACCCTCCAAAAATTGCTATCCAGGCCCATTTTCTTACTCTTTTTTCCTTTTCACATTTACTTTAATTATTTCATTTAATTATTTTTATTAACAAATTAAATTATTTTCTTTTATCAAAAAATCACAAAAAATATAATTTTTCACCAATTAAATTTTAGGTATTTATTTTTAGTAAAAAATCAATTAATTTAATTAGGTTATTAATTTTTAGACAATTTTAATTTCCTTTTGTAAATTGTTAAAATCAATTAGAATAAATAGGTTTTATTACTAACTTAATTATTCTATTTTTTTCCTAAAATAACCAAAAACCCAAAAATATGTCATTTAATTATTTTCGTTAATTAATTTATTAATTTATTAATTTAGCATTTAATTTAAAAAACCTTAATTCCTTTCTTAAAAAATATTAAAAACAACAAAAAACTTTTTTTTCTTTTAAATTAGGATAGAAGGGTCAAAACCCTAGTTTCGCATTTGATCTAATTTGTCATCGCGCGCTTTATTATTTTTATCCAATTATTGTATCTGCTCACAGTTTGTAATAATTTTAATTAGGACTTTTAAATTTACCGCTTTTAATTTTCAAAGAGTTTGTTTTTGGCTATGTAAATACTTGAAGCCTTGTAATAGCGTAGTTTAATTTCCGCACTTTAAATTCTGCAAATATTTAACTGTTAGATGAATAATTAGGGTTTGCATGACAAGAATGTATGACTAAGTTTAAAACAGTTAGATGATCCTAAATGTACAAAGATACAAATAAACTGAAACCGAAACACTCGCACATGCGCACTCCTAGGGTACACTCCCACTTGGTTGCCTTCGGTAAACGTTCATTGAGTATAGGATGCTTTAGTGGTCATCCTTTTGTCCAAAGATCAAAGTTGGCTCGGATAAATGATCTAAGACATTAGGGTTACTACTAAGACGTCCTAACATTGCTTTGGTGACCGTACGTCCCTCTCGAATTGACCCTCAAAACTCCAACGACGGTTCTACCTACTCACTAATAGTGGGATAGCATTGTCTAAAGGAAACAAGCATAGAACGATCCTTTTTTCGAGTAGATAGATTAGTTCTTAGATACTTTCTCATCCAATACAAACTTTTTTTCACACTAACACTCCTTTACAAACAAGTTTTCAAAAACACTTCATTACACTCTTGAAGACAGAAGCAAGAGTTAAATCGAAGTTAAAACAAAAAACTTTTCAAAGCACAAAGAAAACAATTTTGAAAATGATGAGCAAGTACCTAAGAGCCCGTAGATAACTACGGATAGAAAGGGTGCTAATACATTCCCTTTCTATAATTTACCCCCGTACTCAGAAATATCTCGAAAAAGGAATTTTTCTGTGCTTTTTTCCTTTCCTTGTTGGATAAAATAAAAGTCGGTGGCGACTCTTGCTTACCGCGACATTTTGCAAAAACAAACGCGAAACGCAAACCAGCGAATTCCTTAACGAAATAGGGAAACACAATCCTGGTTCTGGCCACCGTACACCAGAACTGGCGACTCTGCTGGGGAGAATTAATAAGTGGGTGTACCTTAGGATTAGTTCATCATATTGTTTTCAATTGTTTGATCTATATGCTTTATCTTTGTGGGCTTTGTATCGGAGTTACTATAGATCCTAACCCGGATTTGGGGACACCTTTTAGGTAAGTAGCAATAGACTGTGAGGGAACTGTACGGCGTAGACCGATACGGTTGACGCAGTAGCTACGTTGGTGTGACACTTTATTTGGTACCGATATCCCTTATGGAGGAACAAGGAGAGTATGGGGCTGCTAAGGGGTCATTAAGCATCAACTGACTTTAGAACCTATAATTGACCAACTTGGCCATAGAAAAGTAGCAGTATGCTACACTCATTGAGACCATACTCTCGCGATGATTTCGGCTGCAAGAAAAGGTTGCTAAACTGGAATTATGACCGATCGAGGATGGTCAGTGATATTGAGATCCTCTAGAACCCAGTTACTATTACTAGGACATGTTGAACCAACTAAACTGAAAGAGGGTAATACCTAAACTCCATGCCAGCCTGAAATTTAAGGGCTATTGTGTGACTTGTTTTCCCTTACCATGTTTGCTATCTGTGATACCTGTGGTGTGTTTCTACCATGACATCATGCATCATTACATTGCATGCATATTTCATTGTACTAACCATTTCAAAGAGCGGGGGGATTCATATTTGTTCTATTTTGCAGATCATGGCATCTATGCGTAGAAATACTATTTGGATCAGCTTCGTGCAGATACTTGCTCAGCTTAAAGAGTTGGTTTCAAAAGTTCCTGATACTTCTTCCTTTGTCATAAGACATGGTCATCTCCTGGGTTTGGTCACTTCCAAGCTGGATGAGCAAATGATGAGCGTCTTGTTCCAGTTCTTTTACCCGTTGCATCATTGTTTTACCTTCCCAGACTACCAGTTGGTCCCTACTTTGGAGGAATTCTCTGATTTACTCGGCATATCTATTCTAAAGCATACACCATTTACAGGTTTGGAGATAGCTCCTAGGCCAGAGGATATTGCTTCAGCCCTCCATCTCACAAAGGCTGATGTAGTGTCTAACTGGGACATTCGGAGTGGGGTTAAAGGCTTCCTGGCTAAGTTCTTGATTGATCAGGCTCAATAGTTCTGGGATAGTTTAGACTTTCAAGCATTTGAAGACATCCTGGCTCTTCTCATCTATGGCTTGGTTCTGTTCCCTAATTCAGATTCTTTTGTCAACGTGAACACGATCAAGATCTTCATGTCCCGTAACCCAGTGCCTACTCTCTTGGGTGATATTTTGCATGCTCTTTATGCCCGTACCGCTCGGAGAAGGGGAACCCTTATGTGCTGTGCACCACTGCTGGCGAGGTGGTTTATTTCTCACCTCCCCAAATCTATATTGAAGAATGAGGAAGGTATGGGTTGGGACTACAAGATCATGTCCCTTGCTCACACGGACATCATCTGGAGTACTAAGGATATGGAAGAGGTAGTTGTCATTGACCGGTTCGAAGAATACCCCAATGTTCCATTGCTTGGAATTAGGGGAGGAATAACCTATAATCCTTGACTGGCCTTACGACAGTTTGGACGGGCTCGAAGGGACGATCCTCATGAGCTGCTACTTCCAAGCATTGTATTTGACTTCCAGGGAGATTTTGAAGGGCATCACCGTAGATTCATACGAGCATGGGATAGGGTAAACAGGTCTGATCCGCATGAGCTACGAATGAAGACGTCTCTCCCAATGTAAGCGTATCTCCCGTGGGTTCGAGCCCGGGATCAAAAGCTGGGGATGCCATACGCAACTGTCTTACCGGTAATTATGGAGCATGCTGATGAAGAAGGGGTTCCTCATACGGTCCTCCATCCATATATGCCTACTGATATTGGGGCATTAAAGAGATCTTGGATCCAGTTAAGGGAAGAAAGGGATACTTACAGAGAGAAGTATCATGAGCAGGAGCGGAAGATCTTGAAGCTTACAAGTCATATAGAGAATGAGAGGGTCCCCAACGATTATGTCAGCACCAAAGGAAAACGACCATGGGAGCGCTGATGTCTTTTTGCTATTTCTAGTTTAAATTTGCTTTTCAGTATTTCTTTTGTAATTCCTTAAAGGAATTTGTTAAACATTGTTTCAAGTTTTTAATCTAATAAAGTGTGTTTTATTTTGGTTTACAAATTTGAATCTCCCTAAGTCTTTGAAATCATTTCATATGCATTCTATTCCCATGCACCTCATTACAGGTACCCTTACAGGTTTCTCATCTTCTTCGCTGTTTATTTCAGCAATCATGTCTTCTGAAACATCTACTGATCAAGCCATCAAGGCTCTGCAAGCTCAGAATGCTCAGTTCCAGGAAATGTTCATGAACTTGACCAAGGGTCAACAAGATCTGAAGACTCTTATCTTGAAAGATAAGAAGAAAAAGAAGAAGAATACGGTCCTCCTGAATATGGGTCACAGATTTGGGAACAGGTTGCGAGAAGAAGCTGATTTATCTCACTCATTTGGAGGGGGAGAGAATCAAGAAGAAGGGAGGGCTCCTAGCCCTGTGGTTTCAGACAATGACACAGACTTTAATGAAGACCAGTATCCTCCTGTCGAGGATAGATATAAGCAACTTGAAGACCGATTAAGCGCAATGGAGATCCAGAAGATACCTGGGTTGGACTTCGAAGATTTGGGTTTGGCATTTGGGGTGGTGATCCCACACAAGTTTAAGGCTCCTGCCTTTGCTAAGTATGACGGGGTATCTTGTCCAAAGCTACACCTCCGCTCGTATGTTAGAAAGATTCAACCATATACTGTCGATAGGAACCTCTGGGTTCATTTCTTTCAAGATAGTTTGTCAGGGACTCAACTTGAATGGTTCTATCAACTAGAAGGAGCTAACGTCCGTAACTGGGAGGACCTTGCTGCTGCTTTTTACAAGCAGTACCAATATGCTTTTTACAAGCAGTACCTATATAATTCCGACCTTGCTCCCACGCGTACCCAACTTCAGGGTATGTCTATGGGTGCGAGTGAAGGTTTTAAGGACTACGCTCAGAAGTGGAGAGATCTTGATAGGAGAGTACAACCCCCTCTGGCTGATAGGGAGTTGGTGGATATGTTTCTTGGGACTTTGTCTGGTCCGTATTTCAATCATTTGATCGGAAGTTCATCGTCTGGTTTCACTAAGTTGATTATGATTGGGGGGAGAGTTGAAGCCGGTATCAAGAGCGACAAGATATAGAAAGGTGCTTCGTCAAGTACAGAGAAGAAGCCTTTCAAGAAGGAGTCTAGTGCAGTTTACAGCTCGAGGAGCCAAAATCAACCTGAAAGCCGCCAAGCAGTTAATGCGGTAGTTATATCAAGACCAACGGTTTCCCCACAATGCAACACTCAGCAAAGAGCAGAGAGGCCTCAGAGACAGTTTACTCGGCTCAGTATGACTCTATCTCAAATTCTGCCGCAATTGTTGAAGACTAACTTGGTGATTCTGAAGGAGGCTCCAAAGAATCCCAACACCACATCACCGCTGTATAATCCGAACGCCCGCTATGCTTATCACTCTGATAGCCCAGGGCATGATACCAATAACTGCTGGGCTTTGAAGAATAAAGTGCAGGATTTGATCGATGCTAAGGAGATCGAGTTTGAAGCGTCGGAAAAGCCTAATGTCATAACGGCTCCTATGCCAAAGCATGACGCGGGAGTAAATGCGATTGAAGATGATGATGAAGAGTCTGAGTTTGACAGCTGGATTTACTCGACTACCGACGGTGGATTAAGCAATTGGACGGCAAAGGACTTCGTGCCCATTTCTTTTATTACACAGTAATAGATTTTTGTTTTGGATTTGTAACAGACAATTTTAAATTTTATGGCCCGGTGCCTTGCCCGAGACACCGCGGCTTTGTTTGTGAGGGATTTATATGTGTCATCTCCATATATCATCAATAAAAGCATTGGACGTCTTCTTGCGTTACAAACATTACGCTCCTTGTTTTTATTTTCTATCTTTCAAAACAACTATTTGTCTTACACACACTCACATATACAGGTCTACATCCACTCTGGATCCCACTGATAACGACTCTGCTACTGCTAGTTATGACTTTGAAAGTCCGATCAACCAAGCCGAGGACGAAGGTGAGGATGATTGCGAAGTGCCTGGTGAACTTGCTAGACTGTTACTTCAGGAAGAGAGGGCCATACAGCCGCATGAAGATCCAGTGGAAACAGTAAATCTGGGTACAGAGGTAGACAAGAAAGAGGTCAAGATCGGTGCAAATCTGGAGTCTAGCATCAAGCAACGGTTGATGCAGATGTTGCGTGACTATGTTGAGATCTTTGCCTGGTCTTATGAAGATATGCTTGGGTTGGATACTGACATTGTGGTTCACCGCTTGCCAACTAAGGAAGACTGCCCTCCAGTGAAACAGAAAGTTCGCTGAATGCGCCCAGAGATGTCTGAGAAAATCAAGGTTGAGGTTATGAAACAGTTTGATGCCGGTTTTCTAGCAGTTACTTCTTACCCACAGTGGGTTGTCAACGTGGTTCCAGTGCCGAAGAAAGATGGTAAGGTTCGAATGTGTGTTGACTATAGGGATCTGAACATGGAATGCCCCAAGGATGATTTCCCTCTACCTCATATCGACGTTCTGGTTGATAACACCACACATCATAAGGTCTTCTCCTTTATGGATGGTTTCTCCGGTTACAATCAAATTAAAATGGCTCCCGAGGATATGGAGAAGACAACGTTTGTTACGCAGTGGGGTACCTTTTGCTATAAGGTCATGCCTTTCAGATTGAAGAATGCTGGGGCAACGTATCAGCGCACCATGGTCGCTTTGTTCCACGACATGATCCATCATGAGATTGAGGTATACGTTAACCACATGATTGTGAGGTCCCAGACTAAAGAGGAACATCTTGACCATCTTCAAAAATTATTCGACAGGTTGAAATTGTACAGACTGAGGCTAAATCCGAACAAGTGCACCTTCAGAGTGAGGTATGGTAAGCTGCTGGGTTTCATCGTTAGTGATAAAGGTATTCAAGTGGATTTTGTAAAGGTAAAGGCAATACAGGAAATGCTAGCTCCCCGAACAGAAAAAGAAGTCAGCGGCTTTCTGGGATGTTTGAATTACATTTCCCGATTCATCTCACACCTGACTGCTACTTGTGAGCCAATCTTCAAACTACTGAAGAAAGATCAAGTGGTAAGATGGAACGATGAATGTCAGGCCGCTTTCTAAAGGATCAAAGAATATCTCCAAGAGCCACCTATTCTGATGCCTCCAGTTGAAGGGATACCTTTGATCTTATACTTGACAGTACTCGACAATTCGATGGGGTGTGTGCTGGGGCAATATAACGAGTCTGGCCGAAATGAGCATGCTATTTATTACCTTAGAAAAAAGTTTACCGACTGCGAGACTCGATACTCGTTGCTTGAGAAAACTTGCTGCGGTTTATCATGGGCTGCTCGCCAGCTGTGACAGTATATGCTGACTCACACTACTCTATTGATATCAAAGATGGATCCAATCAAGTATATCTTCGAAAAGCCTGCCTTATCCGGAAGAATAGAGAGATGGCAGATGATCTTGACTGAGTATGACATCCAATACACGACCCAAAAGGCAATCAAGGGAAGTGTGTTGGCAGATCATTTGGCACATCAGGCAGTGGATGATTACCAGTCTATGAACTTCGAGTTCTCGGATGAGAATATCATGTTGGTGACTAACTGTGAGACACCTGGACCGGATGAAGGACCTGAGGAGGGATCCCAATGGTCTATGTACTTTGATGGAGCTTCAAACGCTTTGGGTAATGGCATTGGCGTCGTGATCATATCTCCTGAAGGCTCTCATACTCCGTTCACCGCCCGACTATGTTTCAACTGCTCCCACAATATGGCGGAGTATGAGGCATGCATCATGGGTCTTCGAGTAGAAATTGACCTAAGGATTAAGTTCTTAAGTGTATTCGGAGATTCCACTCTCGTGATCAGTCAGATCAAAGGAGAATGGGATACGAAACACCCAAATCTTATTCCTTACAAGGAATATGTACTGACATTTCTTCCACATTTTGAGGAGATAACCTTTGAACACTTCCCCAGAGAGGAGAATCAGTTGGCGGACGCGCTAGCTACTATGTCTTCTATGTTCAAGGTCAGGTGGGACATCGAGGCTCCCTGGATTACCATTGAGAGGTTGGACGAACCTGCACATTGCTATGACATTGAGACTGAGGAGGTAGCAGATAAACCCTGGTTTCACGAGGTAAAGAGGTATCTTGAGGCCCAGGAATACCCTGAGGGTGCATATGTTAATGATAAGAAGTTTCTGAGGAGGTTCGCGGCGAAGTTCTTCATCCGTAATGGTATCCTTTACAAACGTAATCATGATTCAACCTTACTGCGATGTGTGGATAAGAGCGAAGCAGAAAGGATTATGGTAGAGTTACATGAAGCTACTTTCGGGACTCATTCCTGTGGACACACCATGGCAAAGAAGATCCTACGGGCAGGATATTATTGGTCCACCATGGAAGCCGACTATTATCAGTATTCTTGGACCTGTCACAAGTGCTAAGTCTATGCTGATAAGGTGCATATACCTCCAGTTCCTCTGAACGTCTTGACAACTCCTTGGCCTTTTGCAATGTCGGGCATCGACATGATCGGCGAGATCAGACCTACTGCGTCCAACAGGCATCGTTTCATCTTGGTAGCAACTGATTACTTTAAAAAGTGGGTTGAAGCAGCTTCCTTTGCTACTGTGACCAAGAACGTTGTGGCACGGTTTATTCGGCATAATCTGATCTGTCAATATGGTGTACTAGAGAGGATTATTACGGATAACGGTACAAATCTTAACAATAAGATGATCATAGAGCTCTGTAAGCAGTTCAAGATACAACATCACAACTCTTCTCCCTACCGGCCGAAGATGAATGGGGTTGTTGAAGCGGCCAATAAGAACATCAAGAAGATTGTGCAGAAGATGGCAGTGACATACAATGATTGGCACGAGATGTTACCGTTTTCTCTTCATGGGTACCGCACCTCAGCGCAGACGTCAACAGGGGCAACACCTTATTCTTTGGTATATGGCATGGAGGCAGTCTTGCCCATTGAAGTTTAGATACCCTCTCTTCGGATTATGAAGGATGCAGGTTTGAGCGAAGATGACTGGATTCAGACTCGACTTGATCAGCTGAACTTAATTGATGAAAGGAGACTTACTGCTATTTGTCATGGTCAAACGTATCAAAAGCAGATGATCAAGGCATTTAACAAGAAAGTTAGACGACAAGAGTATCAAGTTGGGGATATGGTCATCAAGCGCATCATATTACCTCAAGGAGATCCCAGGGGAAAATGGACCCCTACGTACGAAGGGCCATTTGTGGTTAAGAACATTTTCTCAAGAGGAGATATGATTCTAACCACCATGGATGGTGACGACCTTCCTCACCCCGTCAATGCAGACATAGTGAAAAAATACTACGCATAATCAAAGACCCGCTAGGTTGACTGGCCTAGGAAAATATAAGGGCTTCCCGGCGAACCAAAAGGGTTCGGGAAAAAATAAGGGCTTCCCGGCGAACCAAAAGGGTTCGGGCAAAAATAAGGGATGAAAATTAAAAAAAAATTTGTACACCCGGCAAGTCGAAAACTTGAAAAGCCGGCTTGGGCAAAAAAGGATATCCCGATGGACTGAAAACCCGAAAGGGCAGTCCAGGCAAAAATTAGGGATCAAAGCGTAACACTATGTCTCATTGGATCACCTTGCAACCAGACTTCTGTATCGACTATCAAGCTCGAATGGCACTAATCAATCTGATCTACCTTCAACCATGTAGCAAAGTGATGAGATGCTCGAGGATATAAGGGAAATAGCAGAGTTGGAACCCAGTGGGATTATTCATATAGCTATTTTTATTTGTTTTTACAAAATTGTATATATTCTATTGTTCGGAGGCGTTCTCTTACTAGGACGTCAGCCTCTTATACAAAAACGCCTATTTACAGGACAAACTTCAAAGTCAATACAATTCATTTCCACAAATAAGTTTCAAATTTTTCTTTTTTCTGTTTTGTTTTGCAAGAACGACCAATGTTCATTTTTGATATATGCATTTGACATTAATTGATGCTCATGAATATTTACATACGAAACAAAAGACGATTACTCGTAATATCAGGAACAGGGGCAAATAAGAATTGTCCAGACTTTACAGTTGCTGTATCTACCAGGTACAGGGATAGATTTGGCTGAAGAATATGACTAAAGTACATTCACTCCCTGCAGAGTAAGAAAAAGACAGTAATGTTAACTCTCCCCAGCTGAGACTTGCAACCTCTAATGAGGCGGTAAGAGTCCCCCAGAGCAGAGTTTATCTATCACCAACACTGGAAGGCTATTCCCAGCAGAGTATAGAAGACCACCCCCAGTGGAGTTTGAAAAATGATCCCAAGTAGACTCTGGAAGGTTGTCCCCAGTAGGGTCTAAAAGATTATCCCTAGTAAGGTCGCAATTGGAAAATCACCCCCAGCGGAGTCCATTCTTTTCACAAACAGAAACTTAATTCCCAACAGGGTTCATTATCACTAACAACGGAAATTCATCCCCACCTGAATTTGTTAGTGGAATCCCCAGCAAAACAAGTCCTCCCCACAGAGCCATTTCATCATCAGTTTATTCCCCAGTGGAGTTATTCTCTCCTGGAGGTTTATTCTCACAATCATCTTCATTCGCTATCCCCAGCGGAAATGAAGAATTCAACTCTTTTCTCCACCATCTATCTGGGATTTATTTTCCCCAGCTACAAACATCACATTTCCATACATCATGACACATGCATATACGCATCATACAACACAATCTCATTTATTTTGAGAACATCATTGCTTGATGCATATCATGCATTACATGCAGCTAACCTTTACCTTTCAGGAAATATACAATCAAGTTCTCACAAAACTCAAGCTATGAAGCTTTTACCTCAGTTGAGTACGGACGATCGAAGTTCCTAAATATCAGCAGAGATGTTTCCTCAGTTGAGTACGGACGATCAAAGTTCCTAAATACCACTACAAATGACTCCTCAGTTAAGTACGGACGATTGAAGTTCCTAAATATCAGCAAAGATGTTTCCTCAATTGAGAACGGACGATCGAAGTTCCTAAATATCACTAGAGATGAATCCTCAGTTGAGTACGGACGATCGAAGTTCCTAAATATCAGCAGAGATGATTCCTCAGTTGAGTACGAAAGATCGAAGTTCCTAAATATCAGCAGAGATGTTTCCTCAGTTGAGTACGGACGATCGAAGTTCCTAAATATCAGCAGAGATGTTTCCTCAGTTGACTACGGACGATCGAAGTTCCTAAATATCAACAGAGATGATTCCTCAGTTGAGTACGGACGATCGAAATTCCTAAATATCAGCAGAGATGTTTTCTCAGTTGAGTACGGATGATCGAAGTTCCTAAATATCAGCAGAGATGTTTCCTCAATTGAGTACGGATGATCGAAGTTCCTAAATATCACTAGAGATGACTCCTCAGTTGAGTACGGACGATCGAAGTTCCTAAATATCAGTAGAGATGATTCCTCAGTTGAGTACGGATGATCGAAGTTCCTAAATATCAGCAGAGATGTTTCCTCAGTTGAGTACGGACGATCGAAGTTCCTAAATATCAGTAGCGATGTTTCCTCAGTTGACTACGGACGATCGAAGTTCCTAAATATCAACAGAGATGATTCCTCAGTTGAGTACGGACGATCGAAATTCCTAAATATCAGCAGAGATGTTTCCTCAGTTGAGTACGGACGATCGAATTTCCTAAATATCAATAGAGATGATTCCTCAGTTGAGTACGGACGACCGAAGTTCCTAAATATCAACAGAGACGACTCACCAGCAGAATAACGGACGACCGAAGCTCCTAAAATTCTACTTCTCCCAACAAAGATCAGACTTCCCCAGCGGAATCTTCCTCAACGATAGGTATACCAGCTCTCGCTAAGGAATCTCTTATGCGATTGACGCTCCTCCAGATGGCGTCTTAAGCCCATCCCTTCGTCAGCAATATCAAAATGGCATTTATAATCCCATTCCCGATATTGCAAGACGGATACTACTTCATGCGAGTGCAAATTTCTGGGCACTCTAGTGTTCAATCATCTTCAACATTCGGATCACGAAAGGCAGATAGCCAATCTACATCCTCAAATTTAAGAAGATTGAACAGGGGCAGCTGTTGTACCCCAAAATTTTCCCTCCCATATTTCTCAAAACATTTTAAGAATGACACTCAAGTTGCTCAAGGTAGTCCAAGGGTTGGCCAGACAAGCTCTCTCCTAAGGCAGTCTACCTCAAATTAGGGTTTCATGTTGCACCAAGATAATGGAACCCAAGTGATCCAAAATGCTCACCAATATCCTAATATGTTCCCAAGATCATCCATATCAAGTTTCAAGCCTTGCAGAGAAAGTTTACTCAATCAATTGCTCAAAGGCCTGAAAATCGACTGTGCTAGGGCAAAAGTCAATTGTGGCCCACATACAGTCAAACTTCAAGATTTTTGGTCAACATCCTCATTTTGAAGTATATTTCATCATTTGATCAAGGGTTGATCATGATTCATCAAGGATTGCACATAATTTATCAAGACTCAAAAGTTGCTAAATTAGGGTTTTGCAGGAAAAGTCAACTCAACTTTGACCAAGCATAACATTCTCATACATAATGATAAATGACCCATCCAAAGCTCATTTTTAAAAGTATGCAATTCCCTACAATCCATTTTCATCTCCCAAGATCAAAATATGCACTCACAAGAAGTTATGAATTTGGACATTATAGGTCATTTTGAAAAGTCAACAAAAACACCTTTTTTTCAAAACTTCATACATGAGCATGGAATATCAAAATGAGATTATACCAAAAGGGTTGATTAGAGGACATCTCAAGCTTTCTAAAAAGTCCAAGAACACATCCAAAGAGTCAAAATTGAGGAAGTTATGCATTGGTGAAGTTGACCTTTTTTGCAAAATTGCCAAAAGTCAACTATACCTAAAACTTCGAATTTTGCCAAATGGGCCCAATCTTTTCACTTGTTTTGAGTTGGCAAAATAGCCCATGTTCTCTAGCCTTTTCCACTTGTCCATATCTTATTTTTATTATTTATTTTGGTTTTTATTTGAATTAATTCAATTTAAATTAAAACAAATCATATAAAATCAAAATTATTGAAAACTAAAGATTTGGTGATTGTTTCAGGTCTTAAATTACAGATACCAATCATTCAAGCTCGTGTTAATGCATAGAGTGGATAAAAAGATTGAAAAATTCCATGTTTGGAAAGATCTTAAAAGTGAATCAAATCAAATCACAAATCATTGGTGGGGGGAGATTTGGATGCAGTTATCAACCCTAATGCATTCACTCATAATATAGAACGAGGCCATACCTAAAAAGGAGCTAGAAACAGGCGCAAGAGCAAGAACCAGATTTGAAAAAAAACAAGAAAAGTGTGAGATCGAAATCCTATTTAGAGGCACTTTCAAGACATTTGAACGATCCCAATCGACTCCTTGGACTCTCAGCAAGCTAAAGCAATCAAGAACAAGTCCATTCCAGTCCCAAAACGCATTGTAAGTCCATCACGACATACCCCTATTCTTGAATTCGTATCTCGTAATATAAGCATTGTTACGTGAATTAATTGCACATTGTTGATCTATGATACATTTGCAAGCTTTCTGCATCATTCAATTGCATTTATATGGCCTGTAGCGAAATTCACCATTGTTAGGGTTTTGGAGTTTTCTTTAGGGTTTTTGATTACAGGGACAATTAGCCTTGATGAAGGGTACTATCACGTTCAGGAGGACGAGATGAACACAATCATGGCATTAGATTCCATTTATATGGCCCATGGAGGATTTTGGAATGGACACGGCCTATAGCGACAGACAAAACGTCTGTAGGTAAAAGTGTTTTACTTTTACCCATGAAGAGAGGTAGGAGACGATTAGTTGTCATCCCTCTATTGGTTCTTTTGAATTTTCGCGCTGAAATTCCATTACTGCGCTTATTTCATATATTATGTTTATTATTTATCTTATGTAAAACAAAGACAATTGGCCCAGTGGTAACCAGGCAAGCGCTTAAAGCGTTGGAGTGCATGAGGTCAGGGGTTTGACCTCTGCCTCCAACATTTGTGGTTTTTCTTGATTTATTTCAGGTTATCCAGTGCATATGCAATACCCAGAACCATGGTACGCCCTCATCATCAATCATGCCAATTGTCAGATGGCCAAATCTGATGGCCATCATCTGAAGGTGCACCAAGGCCAAGTCAAATGCATCACATGGGATCCTCAAGGTCAACGCGGACCTTCTCTTTTGAGCCCAGAATCCGGTTTGCACCCTCCAAAAATTGCTATCCAGACCCATTTTCTTACTCTTTTTTCTTTTTCACATTTTATTTAATTATTTCATTTAATTATTTTTATTAACAAATTAAATTATTTTCTTTTATCAATAAATCTCAAAAAATATTATTTTTCACCAATTAAATTTTAGGTATTTATTTTTAGTAAAAAATCAATTAATTTAATTAGGTTATTAATTTTTAGACAATTTTAATTTCCTTTTGTAAATTGTTAAAATCAATTAGAATAAATAGGTTTTATTACTAACTTAATTATTCTATTTTTTTTCCTAAAATAACCAAAAACCCAAAAATATGTCATTTAATTATTTTCGTTAATGAATTTATTAATTAATTAATTTAGCATTTAATTTAAAAAACCTTAATTCTTTTCTTAAAAAATATTAAAAACAACAAAAAACATTTTTTTTTAAATTAGGATAGAAGGGTCAAAACCCTAGTTTCACATTCGATCTAATTTGTCATCGTGCGCTTTATTATTTTTATCCAATTATTGTATCTGCTCACAGTTTGTAATAATTTTAATTAGGACTTTTACATTTACCGCTTTTAATTTTCACAGGGATTGTTTTTTTGGTTATGTAAATACCTGAAGCCTTGTAATAGCGTAGTTTAATTTCCGCACTTTAAATTCTGCAAATATTTAACAGTTAGATGAATAATTAGGGTTTGCATGACAAGAATGTATGACTAAGTTTAAAACAGTTAGATCACGCTAAATGTACAAAGATAAAAATAAACTGAAACCGAAACACTCGCACATGCGCACTCCTAGGGTACACTCCCACTTGGTTGCCTTCGGTAAACGGTCATTGAGTATATGATGCTTTAGTGGTCGTCCTTTTGTCCAAAGATCAAAGTTGCCTCGGAAAGGTTGCCTCTGATATTGTTGCCTCAGATAAATGATCTAAGACATTAGGGTTACTACTAAGACGTCTTAACGTTGCTTTGGTGATTGTACGTCCCTCTCGAATTGACCCTCAAAACTCCAATGACGGTGCTACCTACTCACTAATAGTGGGATAGCATTGTCTAAAGGAAACAAGTATAGAACGATTCTTTTTTCGAGTAGGTAGATTAGTTCTTAGATACTTGCTCATCCAAAACAAACTTTTTTTTCACACTAACACTCCTTTACAAACAAGTTTTCAAAAACACTTCATTACACTCTTGAAGACAGAAGCAAGAGTTAAATCGAAGTTAAAACAAAAAACTTTTCAAAGCCCACAAGCACAAAGAAAACAATTTTGAAAATGATGAGCTAGTACCTAAGAGCCTGTAGATAACTACGGATAGAAAGGGTGCTAATACCTTCCCTTTCTATAATCTACCCCCCGTACTTAGAAATATCTCGAAAAAGGAATTTTCTGTGCTTTTTTCCTTTCCCTGTTGGATAAAATAAAAGTTGGTGGCGACTCATGCTTACCGCGACATTTTGCGAAAACAAACACAAAACGCAAACCAGCGAATTCCTTAACGAAATAGGGAAACACGATCCCGGTTCTGGCCACCGTATCACACCGTCCATAGTGGTTAGGATCATGGCTCCACCAGAAAATATGTTCTTGATCACAAATGGCCCTTCGTATGTGGGAGTCCATTTGCCCCTGGGATCACCTTGGGGCAGTATGATGCTCTTGATTACCAGGTCACCAGCCTGATATACTTGACGTCTGACCTTCTTATTAAAACCTTTGATCATACATTTTTGGTACATCTGACCATGACACACAGTCGCGAGCCTCTTCCCGTCAATCATGTTTAATTGGTCAAGTCGAGTCTAAATCTACTCGTCTTTATTCAGCTCTACGTCCTTCATGATCCTCAAGGAAGGGATCTGGACCTCAATGGGTAGGAAAACTTCCATACCATATACCAAAGAGAAATGAGTTGCCCCTGTTAATATGAGCACGATAGTATGGTAACCATGAAGAGAAAATGGTAACATCTCATGCCAGTCTTTGTATGACACCATCATCTTCTGTATGATTTTCTTGATGTTTTTATTAGAAGCTTCTACAATGCCATTCATCTTCGGACGATAAGCAGAAGAGTTATGATGTTGGATCTTGAATTGTGTGCAGAGCTCGATGATCATAGTGTTATTGAGATTGGTGTTATTATCCGTAATGATTCTTTCTGGAATACCATACTGACAGATAAGGTTATGTCTGATGAATCGAGCCACAACGTTCTTGGTAACAGAAGCAAATGAAGCTGCCTCGACCCATTTTGTGAAGTAATCAATGTCAACTAGGATGAAGCGGTGCCCATTAGAAGCTGTAGGTCTAATCTATCTGATCACGTTGATGCCTTACATTGCGAATGGCCAAGGAGAAGTTAAGACGTTTAGAGGAACCAGAGGCACGTGTACTTTATCCGCATAGATCTGGAATTTGTGACAAGTTCGCGAATGCTGATAATAATTTGCTTCCATAGTGGACCAATAGTATCCTGCCTGTAGGGTATTTTTAGCCATCATGTGCCCACTAGAATGGGTACCAAAGGTACCTTCATTCAAATCAGCCATAATCTTCTCTGCTTCACTCTTGTCAACACACCGAAGCAAGGTAGAGTCGTAGTTGCACTTGTAGAGGATCCAGTTACTAAGAAAGAACTTGGCAGAGAACCTTCTTAGGAACTTCTTATCATTGACCGAAGCTCCCTCAGGATACTCTTGGGCTTCGAGATATCTTTTGACTTCATGGAACCAAAGCTTGTCCACTACTTCTTCAGTACCAATCTCGTGACAGTATGCTGGTTCATCCATCCTTTCAATGGTGATCTGAGGAGTTTCATTCTCCCACCTGACTTTGAACATGGATTACATTGTTACTAGCGCACCTGCTAGTTGATTTTCCTCTCGTGGAAAATGCTCAAAGGTAATTTCTTCAAAGTTTGGGATCAGTTTCAACACATGCTCTTTGTAAGGGATGAGATTAGGATGCTTCGTGTCCCATTCTCCTTTGATTTGACTGATCACTAGGGCCGAGTCTCCAAATATATTTAAGAATTTGATCCTCAAATCAATAGCAGCTTTGAGATCCATAATGCATGCTTCATATTTAGCCATGTTGTTGGTGCAATTGAAACATAGCCTGGCAGTGAAAGAAGTGTGAAAACCTTCAGGAGATATGATCACAGCGCCGATGCCATTGCCAAGAGCGTTGGAAGCTCCGTCAAAAACCATAGTCCATTAGGATCCTTTTTCAGGTCCTTCATCTGGTCCAGGTTCTTTACTATCAGTTACTAGCATGATGTTCTCATCCGGGAACTCAAAATTCATGGATTGGTAGTCGTCCATAGCCTGGTGAGCTAAATGATCAGCTAATACACTTCCTTTAATTACTTTCTGGGTTGTATATTGAATATCATACTCGGTCAGGATCATTTTCCATCTTGCTATTATTCCGGACAGAGCGGGCTTATCAAAGATGTATTTGATAAGATCCATTTTAGATATCAACAAGGTAGTGTGAGTCAGCATATACTGTCTTTGTCAGCAAGCAACCCATGCCAAAGCGCAGCAAGTTTTCTCGAGCAGTGAGTATCTTGTTTCACAGTCAATAACTTTTTGCTAAGGTAGTATATTGCATGCTCTTTTCGACCAGACTCGTCATGCTGCCCCATCACACACCCCATTGAATTCTCTAATACTATTAAGTACATGATCAAAGGTCTTCCTTCGACTGGAGGCATTAAAATTGGAGGCTCTTGAAGATATTCTTTGATTTTGTCAAAGGTTTTCTAGAAGTCGTCATTCCACTTCACTTTTGATCTTTCTTCAGTAACTTGAAGATTGGCTCACAAGTAACAGTTAGATGGAAAATGAATTTGGAAATGTAGTTTAGGCATCCTAAGAATCCCCTGACCTCCTTCTAAGTGCGAGGAGTTGGCATTTCTTGTATAGCTTTAACCTTTGCAGGGTCCACTTTGATGCCTTTGCCGCTGACAACGAAGCCTAATAGTTTACTAGATCTTACTCCAAAGGTGCATTTATTCGGGTTTAGCGTCAGTTTATACTTCTTCAGCCTTTCAAATAGCTTCTGTAGGTGATCGAGGTGCTCTTCTTCAGTCTGAGACCTGGATATCATGTCATCAATGTAGACCTCTATCTCATGATGGATCATATCGTGAAACAAAGCTACCATAGCACGCTGATAAGTTACCTCGGTGTTCTTTAACCCAAATGGCATAACTTTGTAGCAGAAAGTTCCCCACTGTGTGACAAAGGTCGTTTTCTCCATATCCTCAGGTGCCATTTTTATCTGATTGTACCCAGAGAAACCATCCATGAAGGAGAATACCATATGTTGTGCGGTGTTTTCAACCAGAACATTGATATGGGGAAGCGAGAAGTTATCCTTGGGGCTTGCCCTATTCAGGTCTCTGTAATCCACAGACATACGTACCTTACCGTCCTTCTTAGGTACCTGAACAACGTTAGCAACCCATTATGGATAAGAGGTGACAACTAAGAAACCAACATTGAACTGTTTCATGAATTCAACCTTGATCTTTTCTGACATCTCTGGCCGCATGCGACGAACCTTCTGTTTCACTGGAGGGCATTCCTCTTTTGTAGGTAGGTGATGAACCATAATATTGATGTCAAGTCCTGGAATGTCTTTGTATGACCAGGAAAAAACCTCAACATAGTCATGTAGCATCGGAATTAATTGCTCCTTGACACTATGCTCCAGACTGGCACCTATCTTGACTTCTTTCTTGTCCTCTTCAGTACCCAAGTTAACTGTCTCAACCGGCTCTTCACGAGGCTGCATTGCCCTTTCTTCCTATTATAACAGTCTGGCAAGTTCTCCTGGTACTTCACAATCTTCCTCACCTTCATCCTGGACTTGGTAGATCATATTTTCAAATTTATAACTGGAAATAGCATAATGGTTATCAATGGGATCCAGAGTGGATGTGGATCTGTAATTTGATATATGGGTGTGTGTAAGAGCATAGCTGTATATTTTTTTTGATAAAGTAAAAAGCAGAAAAGAAAAAACAAAGAGCGTAAAATTTGCATGCAAAACGTCCAATGTTTTATTGATGACATATGAAAATGAAGCAATAACCCTCACAAAATAGACCATTGTGCCTTGGGTAAGACACAAGGCTTTAAAGTTTCAATTGTTCAAATATTACATATCCTCAAAAACAAAAAGACAATTACTCCTGAATAAAAGTAAGAGGGAGAAAGTCTTTGGCCTCCCAATTGTTGAGTCCACCGCTGGAAGTTGGGAAGATCCACTTGTTTAAGTCGCAGTCACTATCACTGTCTTCTAGAGCATTGACTCCATGGTTGCTAATCCGTAATGGTGGTCCCCCAGTGCGAGCATGACGAACAACTCTCTGGGCTCCTGAAGTAAAACCCAAACCAAACTTTTCATATTTATAAGGAATTTTTGGAAGTTGGCCCCAAATGGTACACCCACCTTCTTCAACTACTGCTTTGGCACCCCGAAGAGAAGCCATCTGCAGTGGAGGTATGGTAGTCTTTGGAGCACTGGCAGTAGTCTTAGTCGCAGCAACTGTCTGTAGCACCTCCTAAAAGTTTTGACAAGGGGTCTCGATGAACTCGCCGTCCATTTCAACATACCTGAAAGAGTTCAGGTGGCCCACCATGTATTCCTCCTCCCCATGATCTATGATAATATTTCCATTGATTGGGTACTTCATCATCTGATGCAGGGTAGAAGTAACAACACCAGCACCATGGATCCAAGGTCGACCCAATAAACAGGAGTAAGACGGGTGGATGTCCATCACATAGAAAGTTGAGTCAAAATTATGAGTACCAACTTTGATAGGGATGTCCACCTCCTCGTGCACCATTCTTTTAGAACCGTCGAAGGCCCTCACCACAATGTTACCGGGCTTTAGTGTAAGACCTTCACAATCTAACTTGTCTAGAGCATTCTTGGGAAAGACATTCAGTGAAGAACCTGTATCCACCAGAACATGGGCTAATGTAGTGCCCCTTCACTCAATGGAGACATACAGGGCATCATTGTGTTTCCTTCCCTTGGGAGTTAAATCTGAATCAGAGAATCCCAGGCCATTGTCAACTGTCAAACTAGCCACGTAATTCTTGAATTGATCAGCAGAGGTCTCTTGAGGCACATGGGCAGACTTCAAGAATTTTACTAAAGCCTTAGAGTGGGCTTCAGAGCACAAGAGTAAGGCCAACATTGCGATTTTTGAAGGGGTCTTCCCCAATTGTTTCATGACATTATAATCACTTTTCTTGATTATCTTTAATATCTCTTCCATTTCCTTTTTAGAAGCCTCAGGGATGACTTCTTTGTGTGCCTTCGTCTGGACAGGCTCAACCAATACCTCTTGGCCCCGAGTCTTGGCCGACCCAGCAGCAGGGATAACAACAAGGATAACAGTAGGAGTAGCAATGGGAGTACTAGCAGGAGTAGCAACAGGAATAATCACAGGAGTAGTGACAATTTTTGGAGAGGTCTCGGAAGAGAAAACTCTTCCTTTTCTCGTAATTTTACTGGTCCCAAAAATGTTGTCGATGTTGGGATCAATATCTTCAGCAACTTTATCCTCAATAGCCAATAAGTCTTGCTGGACGCCATGGTAATAGACGTCAGTCCCATAATTCTAGGGAACAACTTTATTAGAGGAATATGGTATTGGCCCAGGAAGGGTGATGATCAAGGGAGCAAACTTGGGAATAAATGTAATGCTGACGGGTCTTTTGGTGGAGACCCTGGGAGGATTGTCGAAAATGGTAATTATCGAAACGTCTTCACAAAAATTTCTTACAAAGGGAACTTTCTCGAACAGAATTTCTTTGTTAACCATCAAGCGTTGGACGCCCATCTTTAACAACAAACAACCATCTGGTAGAGACATACATAAGTGGCAACCTTCACCACAACCCAGAAATAAACTGGCTCGCAACAAATTCTCTTTAACAATTAGAAAAGGAGTATCTAACTCATCCACAAAAGAAACAAACCGACCATCATCAACATCATTGACACCTTGTCCATGTTTGCGCATTGGCGCAGTTATCACATTAGGTGTCTCTAGAAGGTCAAACTCAATCTCCTTCGCCTCAATGAGATCATGTACCTTATTCTTTAAAGCCCAACAGTCGTTTGTATCATGCCCCGGAGTTTCAGAGTGGTAGGCACATTAGGCATTTGGGTTGTAGCGGGGAGACGCAGTATTGGGATTCTTAGGGGCTTTCTTCAGAGTCACCAAATTAGACTTTAGAAGATGGGGAAATACCTGGGAGAAGGTCATGTTGATCCGGGTGAACTGTCTTTTGGGCGCATCTGGTCTGCGCTGATTGTTTCGTTGTTGGTTTGAGGCAGGATTTGGAAATCATAACATCTCCTACGGTCGGACGATGTTCAGTTTTGTTGTGATTTCTTTGGCCATAGGCAGCACTGACCTCCTTATTTCTAGTGAAAG
Source organism: Vicia faba (assembly GCA_948472305.1). Classification (NCBI taxonomy): domain Eukaryota; kingdom Viridiplantae; phylum Streptophyta; class Magnoliopsida; order Fabales; family Fabaceae; genus Vicia; species Vicia faba. The sequence goes on along the minus strand of OX451736.1, from coordinate 858,548,154 downwards.
GTTTCTTTGTTGTACTGGAGGATGCATCTCTCTGGATTTTACCACTTCTGATGCTAGCTTCTACCCGTTCACCAGTCAGTATCAGTTTAGTGAACCCGACAGAAGAGCTTCTAATCAGATGGTTAAAGAATGGATCAGATAATATGCCCAAGAACATGTCCACCAGCTCCCTATCAGACAACATAGGATGGACTCTTCCCGCAAGGTCTCTCCACTTTTGGGCATAATCTTTAAAACCTTCGACAGAACCCATAGACATAATTTGCAATTGTGTATGAGTTAGGGCGAGGTCAGTGTTGTATTGGTACTACTTGTAGAAAGCAGCAGCCAGATCTTCCCAATTACAAATGTTGGTTCTTTCCAACTGATATAACCATTCCAACTGAGTCCCTAAAAAACTTTCTTGGAAGAAATGTATCCACAGATCCTTATCGATAGTGTGGGGTTGAATCTTCCTGACATATGACCTTAAGTGCAACTTAGGACAGGAGGCACCATCATACTTAGCAAATATAGGAACCTTGAATTTCTGTGGGATGGACACCTCTGAGACCAGTACTAGATCTTCAAAATCCATCTCGGGTACCCTATGGATCTCCATAGCATTGAGGCGATCCTCTAGTTGTTTGTATTTATCGCCAGCAGGAGGATACTGCTCCTTACAGTAGTCAGCTTCATCTTACTCATACCCTGGGTTGTTGTCTCCTTCCTTGGGTTTTTCTTCTTGATTGTCCCCTCCATCCAACATGGTTGTGAAATCTAGAGCTCGCTTGGTCGGACTGAAGATGTGAAAAACACAATAGGGGGGGGGGGGGGTTGAATTGAAAACTTGGATCTAAAACAGCTTATTGACACAGTATTTTTATCCTGGTTCGTTTAATCTCAAACTACTCCAGTCCACCCGTCAAGGTGATTTTGCCTCTCTCCAACGAGGTCTTAATCCAATAATCTCAAAAGATTACAACAGCTACTTTAACAACTGTTAAAGTCTTCTTGAGTACAACCACAATCCGGTTAATCTCAAGGATCTCTTTTACAATATAATTTAAACAAAATGTGTTGTTGTTTTTCTAACAAAAATGGTTTATCACAACTGTGATAATTTATACAGGTTTATAGCTTAGAATAAAGATTGAATTTGCTTAAGCTTGAATATGTGTGGTTGGTGATCTTAGAAAATTATTGTGTGTACGTACGTGCTTCATTTTGAAAGCAGACTTGTTTATATAGGCAATGTAATGACGTTGTCCATAAAACATGTTTAATGTCATTAACATACTTTCCTTTTTGGAGAAGATCTTGTCTGAAGAAAGCCGTTGGAATTAATTTTGTCTTGAATGATCAGTAACGCTTCAGAGTCTTTTCTCCTTACTGCTGATGACGCTTTAGAATATTGATGACTTAGTTTAATATGTCTTTGTTCAGAATCAGAGTTTACTATAACAAAGTGCAGGTTCTGGTCACCAATCTTCAGCGTATAATCTGATTGCTTCAGCTTGTAATACTTTATGACTTATCTTCTGATGCTGATCAGATCAAAACTTCTGCATACATAAAACATATTTTTAAGGTGCATATTTGTTCTTTGTATTTATTTATTCTTTATATTTGTTATCATCAAAACTCTAACCAAGGGTTGTAGAATCAAACTATATTCTAACACGGACCTCTGAACCTTCTTCCTATGTTCAAGACACCAGCTGGTTTCTTTGGCTTCTTAGTCTTCTCTTTGATGATCGGAGCTTTCATATCTTCTTGCCCCTTAGCCAGAGCCAGGAACATTTGCTGAAACTGAGCGTTCCGAGCTTGGAGGTATTTCACTGTTTGTTCAAGATCCATTTCTTTTGCTGAAATAAACAGGGAAAAGATAAGAAACCTGTCTTAAAATACCTGTTTACACAATGAAATGCATGATATGCTTATGCAATGCTTTCAAAGGCCTCATAGGATTCAAACTCTTTTAACCAAAACAGAAATAAAGACTTTTTATTAGAAAGTTCAAATGAAATCAAAGTTTACAAAAGGAATAACAAATAAGAAACTTCTAAGATTCCTAAGTCTCCGAAGGACGCTTCCTTTTGGTGTTGATGTAGGCATTGAGATTATGCTCTTTGTGAAGCTGCTTTGTCAGTTCCAACACCTTTTTCTCATTGGCATAGAATTGGGACTCAAAGGTATCTCGTTCTTCTTTGAGATATATCCAAGACTTTTGAAATTCTTCGAAGTTTGTTGGCATATCAGGATGAAGAATGATGCGAGACTCGACCCCTTGAACAATAGGCTCTGAGATCACTGGTAGGATAGCAGCATATTGCATTATAAGACTTTGGGCATGAGCTCGCACCCATTTGAGGTAAGGCTCCAAAGGGATGGAGTTCTTGTGTCCTAAAGTCTTACTATCAGTCTTTTTAATCATTCCCCGGGCACGGATGAACCTCTGACGATAACCTTACAGATCATTTGAATAGTCGAATACAATACCCGGAATGAGAATATCTTGAGGACCATCCCTCCGGACGTAACTGAACTGATGTAAAGCTAAAGAGGGGTTGTAGGTGATGCCTCCTTTAGTGCCAAGGAGTGGAACATTGGTAAATTCTCCATAGAGATCAATAAAAGAGATGTCTTCTTGAGAGCGAGGGCACCAATAGATGTTAGAGTGAGAAAGAGACATTAATATTTGGTTCCACCTTAAACCTAACTCATTCTTCATTACTGACCAAGGAAGGTGCGAAATAAACCACCTATAGAGTAGAGGTATAAAACACATAAGAGTCCCTCGCTTCTTCATGGTACGGGTATGGAGTGAATGCAGAATATCCCTGAGTAATGTAGGCACTGGATTATGAGCAAGGAAGATGTTGATGGAACTGACATCTATAACCTGGTCTGAATTGGGGAACAGAACCAACCCATAGATCAAAAGAGCTAAAACATCTTGAAAGGCATGGTAACTCATAGCGTTTAGGAATACCTGAGCTTTCTTTATCAGAAAACTTGTAAGGAGGCCCTTAACTCAACTCCTTTATTCCCAGTTGGACTCAATGTCAGACGACTTCAAGTGCAAAGCTATGGCAACATCTTCAGCAATTGGATCTTATTCTAAACCGGTAAAGGGTATCTGCTTCAATATAGGCAAACTAAGTATTTTGGAGAATTCTTCTAGCGTAGGCACTAAGTGATAGTCTAGAAATGTGAAGCAATGGTGTTTAGGGTCGAAGAACTGGAATAAGACACTCATCAAACCCTCGTCAAGACCGGCAGTGACCAAACTGAGCAAGTGACCATATCTCTTGTTGAATGATGAGCTCTCAGGAACTTTTAAGACCATTTCTTTTATTTTTGGAGGAATCTCTACAAAATTGATTCGGATGGTTTTTCTGCAAGCTGAATCCATAACCTACAAAATAGAGGAGAGATAAATCCACAGGCCCTTGAAATGGTTAGTGTACATGACATGTTATTATGTTTATGATGTTATGATTATGCTTTGAAATCACAAGTATATAAAACACAAACAAGTCACACAGAGACCTTAGGTTTAAAGGCTTTCATGAGTTTTAAAGGTTAGTACCCTCTTAAAGTTTCAGTTGGCTCAAATGTCCTATTAATAGTAACCGGGTTCTAAGGAGTCTCATATCATTGACCTTTCTTTTAGGCATTGTTCTAGCTCAACCACCAAAGTATTGCGGCCAGAATATCCCAAAAGTCTAGTCTCAATGAGTGTAGTATCGAGTATCAACCAATCTTCGGTCAAAACCAAAGCCGACCATCTCACTACTTTCTAATGGCTTAGGATGAGTCAATTAAAGCTTCAAAAGGTCAGTTAGCACTTAATGACACTATAAGGAAGCCTAATGTTATACTTTACCGACTCAAGGAACATTAGTACAAGCTAGAGTATCACGCTAATGTAGCCATCACTTCGTCTATAACGGTCTACACCGTACATCCTCCATGATTTATTGCTACTTACCTAAAAAGGTGCGCCAGATCCGGGTATAGGATCTTTTAGTAACAACCCAAACAAACCCCCAAAAGTAAAGCATACAAAACACACAATGTAAAGCAAATTTTAAAATGATCTAACTCTAAGGTAACCCCACTTTATAAGTTTTAACTCCCCAGCAGAGTCTCCAATTCTGTGATACGGTGGCAGAACCGACTGTTATACTGGTTTTTTGTTTATGTTCTCAAATGTTACGGTAAGCAAGAGTCGCAACCTACTTTTCTTTTATCCAGATTAAGGAAAGGGTGAAAAGAACAGAAAAATACCTTTTCGAGAATTTTCTGAGTAAGGGGGGTAGATTATGGAAAGGGAAGGTGCTAGCACCCTTTCCATCCATAGTTATCTACGGGTTCTTAGATGCTTATCTAATTTTGAAATACCTTGTGCTTTGTGTTTTTGAAAAGTATTTGAAAATGCCTTAGTGCGGCGATTCTCTTTATGATAACTCTTGTATCATTCCTCAAGAGTGTTGACAAAGCGTTTTTTGAAAGTGTTTTTTGAATGTTTTGTGTAAGTGTGAAAGTTTTGTTTTTTCAAGAAAGAATCTATGAACTATCTACTTATACTCGAAAAGGTTTTTTCTTTTCCTCCTATCCTTTAGACAATGATATCCTACTATTAGTGAGTAGGTAGCCCTATCTTTGAATGTTTAAGGGACATTCGAAGAGACGTTTTTATAGTCACAAAGGCAACTTGGCAAGAAGTTTTAGTAACTATCCTAGGGTTCTAAGATCATATTTTTATTGAGGCAATGTCGAGAGGGTCATCGAGGGACTTATGATCTTTTTGAACTAGAGGATAGCCACTAAAACCTCTCATGTTTCGAGAGTTGTGACTATTTTCTGAAGGCAACCAGAGTGGGAGTACCCTAGAGGTGTACATGTGCAAGTGATTCGATTCAGTTCATTTATCTTTGTTATTAGGTTTGCTAGCGCTTTGTTTTCAGTCTTTCCATACAAGCCTAGTTATTAACAGTTAATATTTTGCATAAATTTAAAGTGTGGGAATCATAAATCCTATGCTGTTACAATGCTTCGGGGAGGGGGTATTTACATGTTCAAAAAATGGGGTAAAATAAAGAAAGCACTAAAGTAACGTCCTAGTTAATTCTATTAGAATCCATGAACAATTATAATAATATGCAAAGTGTGAAAATAAATGTGCACGAATTGAAAATAATGTCTAAGAATCCTAAGGAAAAGAAAATCTTTTGGTTATTTTTATTTATGAAAGAAAACAAAGCCTAAGTCTACTTAATTTTAATTTAAATAAAAAGTTAAAATAATTTATTTATTTATTTAATTAACTTAATTAGAAAAAATACTAACCTAATGTTTTTTTTTGTGATTTTATTTGATTTTTGATTTAAAAGAATTGAGTAAAAATAAAAAATAAAAATAAATGCAAGAAGAAGAATCCTTCGATCAAAGAAAAATGATGGCCTTCGATCTTGTGAAGACATGTGGTCTTCGATCCATGTGAAGGATAGCCTTCGATCCTGTGAAGGATGGCCTTCTATCTTATGAATATATGGGACCTTAGATCCAGTAAAGAATGTTGTTGGAGGCGTATGATTAATTGTCTTTGGAGGAAGGCACTGAAATCTGCAAGAAAAAGTGTCACCAAAATAAAAGCATGGCCTAGGTGTGAACCCAAGTCTTTTTCCTAATTCCACCTCCCCTTAATTTGAATCCTTTAAGTTCAAATATGGTTTTGTTTGCCTTAAAACTCATGGTTTCTTAAGATTCGATGAAGAGCACAAATTGTGCCCTCTATCTTTGTATGTTCCATGTGAATGTTGTGCTATATGATACACTGAGCATAAATCAAACACTGGAAAACATTAATACATCATGAAAACATGAATATGAATTTTAAAGTTTACCAAGGATGAGATGCTTCGATTTATTGCGGACTGGCTTGGACTGAGGGTGCTTGCAAAACTGGTTAGAACTTTGATATGTTTTCTGAGGCAGCGTGTGCGTATTCTTTTGATAGGTAATTTGTGTGTGTGTATGAGGCAGTATGTAGGCGTAGGTCTATGTGCGTATGTAAGTAGTCTTTGTCCTTTGGCTTGTGTTGGTGTCTTGTATTTATAGTAGTAGGAGGAGACAAGAAAATGGGGAAAGAAACATGTCCTTAAAGACTAGCCATTAAAAATGGCTTTGAAAATAAAATCAGACCAATTTAAAGATTGTCATTTAGAGAATTTTCATGCCATTTTGGAATTGGGAATGAACCTGGACTGGTGATAATTGGCGCCTTGCACGAATTCAAATTGCTCATAATTTTCTTCACCAGAGTGTCTTCGATCAGCCCTCAAGCGTTACTTTCTTCGATTGCCTTGACTTCAATTCAACCCAATCGAAGCATCAACTCTTCCTTTTTTAATGGACGAATGCTGCTTTATATCTTTATCAATCGAAGGCTTTATAGAAGCCTCCTCACCTTCCTTCGAATTTCCCCAGGCCTCAGCATTGTGGCCTTCGATTGAGCCACTATTTGCCTTAGTATCTTGATCTAAAACTCTTCAACTAACCCAATCGAAAGCTCTTTTCTGGCCAGTCGAAACTTCTTTTGTCATGAATGTGATTGTGCAGGAGGCTTGGCCTGGAAGTATGCAAGACTTTGGCTAGAAAGCAAAAATTATTTCCAACCATTGTATGTCTTTTGACTGGACCACATGCATGTCCTTCAAAGGCATCATTTGTGTGTCCTTCGAATAGGCCTTACTAGGTGTAGAAAGGTGGAAAACTGTGTGTTAAGGATTTTAGATGTGGAATCGAAGCCAGCCTGTTGTACCCAAAAAATTTCCCTCTCACTTATCAAATATTTTCTCACAAAGATCTCTCTTGGTTCAAGACTGCATTAGGTTTTGATCAGCTCAAGATACCTCCTTAAGCATTGATGACCAAAATTAGGGTTTGAGATTGTACAAGGATAATTGAACTTTCAATGCTTCATATGACTTTCATGGATCATTATGGACCCCCAATATTACTCATGTTAAGTTTCAAACCTTGGATCACACTTTTGCTCAGCCAATTGAGCAGTTGACCTAAAAATCAGCTATATTAGAGAAAAAGTCAATTGTGGCCAATTTACAGTCAAACTTCATAATTTTTGATCCACAACAATATTATAAACTCACATGTATCATTTGATCAAGTTTATACCATAATTCCTAAAGAAATTTGATCAAATCATCAAAAGGGCAAAATGGTCAAAATGAGGGTTTTGACTGAGAAAGGGCAATTTCTGATTTTTGACCTAGCAAATGGTCAATTGGTTTGAAGCATAGTTTCAAGAGTTCAATTTCATATTTTTGAGCTAATGGTATGGCCTAAAACATTGCTCAAGATCAATTGGATTGATAGTGAATTCTCAGTCAACTGATCAAAAGTCAATTGTACACTGAAAAGTCAAACTTTGACTTTTTGGTCAAAATTCAATGTCAAAGATCACAATTCATAAAAACATGTCAAAGTATGAAACTTATTCATCAAGAAATCAAAAAGTCAAGATTTCATTTTGAAAAGTCAAAGTTGTCTAACTTAGAAATTTTTCCAAGTGTTTAAAACTTCATGTTTTTTCATAACTTTGAGCCGATTTTTCACCATGATACAAGATGATTCAGAAGAAACTTTCAACATGAAAGTTGTATATCTCCATGATATATAAAACATTTATTTACACAACTTCTTCCAAAAATGCTTGGATCTCAAGTTATTAATTCATAAAGTCATGGTCTTGAAATTGAACACTTAGTGAAATTTTGCCCTAGTTTTGGTCAGGATTTTGACCTAACTTCATGGAAAATTTTCATATAGTTCCAAGGTGAATTTTCAAAAGTGATTCAAATAGGGTTTGTATAGCACATTACAAGCTTTCCAAAATATCCAAGAAATCCTTGAGATCATTCTTGAGCAGGGAGAATCGAAGAGAGGAAGTTAGGGTTTTCAAACATGAATTACAAGCCATTTCATGATAAACAAGATTTCAAATCCAAGCCTATGCTGCATAATCTTCACTTTTCAGGCCTCAAACTTGTTTGTCACTACATAATTAAATGTTTACACAACATATGGAGCCATTGTCCAAGCATTTGAATCATTATCCAAGTTGCATTTCCATTTTTGGAAGAAAGTAACCATTCCATTCTTATAAAGAAGCTTTAATCACAAAGTCAACTTGTATGGAGCTTTGCACTTGTTCTTTCTGCACAAGCATGCTCTATAAACTCAGAACAAACATGTTTAAAGTTACTAGCCACCCTACAAGACACGTACCTTGCATTGAAACCATGTTTGTCAAGATAACTTCAAAAACAAGTCAAAAGCTCATAACATGTGATTCTTTGTTTCTGACCATTTCAAACCTCAAAACCTTTCCTCTATAAATAGAGATACTATTTGCAAGAGAACACACGAATATACAAGCTCCAAAACTATCCAAAACTCAGGATTGCATCACAAACCACCATTGTTGCATATTCTGACCAAGAACTTCAAACTTCCATTTCACTCGTGTGTTTCTTGGCCTTTTGCTTCCAAAAGCTCCCAAACATCATACATAAGCCATCTCCAGATCATTCTAGCCACTCTCAGCTCAAGCCATCCATTGCATTAGCTTCCTAGAGGTCCAAGGAAGCTAACCTGATCATCAGCACTGCCTGAAACAAGCTCAAATCCATTTCACGATTTCCAGTTTTGAGATATTTTTCTTGAACTTCTATCTTCATATTTAGGCATTGTTAGACTTGCATTTGTGAAGATAAAGTGTAGACATCATTTCCCTGGAACTATACATGTCCATAGATTTCATTTTTTTTATTGAGCTAGGAGAATTTTGAGTTTGAACGTTCTGAAATATTTAGGTTAGAATTTGGTACTTTTAGAAATTCTCATTCATCTCTGATTTATAGCTTATGATATTTATATGGTTGGATTCGTGTGACAAAGTGGAGCTATTTTCATGTTTATATTTTTGCAAATGGTTGAGAAATGAGCAAGTTACAGATCCTTTGGCCGGAGGTTGAAGATGAAGTGTAATCAGGGTGTGTTTTGTGTTATATATTCATCCTTTCACACAAGTTAACGGGTGTATCACCATCCTAGTGATTAAAGCGTGCGCATGTCACTATGAGGTCCTGGGTTCAAGCCCCAGCGAGACCTTTTTTCCATTTTCACACTTTTTTGACATTTTTGGTGTTCTTGCAGCGCTGAGCGTCTCATTCTTTGGGCTTTTCCTTTTTTTTTACTAACTTATGACCCCCTGATTCATTAATCCACCCCCCTGACTTTTCTTTATATTTTTATTTTTATTTTTATTTTATTTTTCTTCTTTATTAATATTATTATTATTATTAATATTATTATTGTTATTATTATTATTATTATTATTATTTTCATAAATCATAAAAAATCCAAATTTATTTTTATTTATTATTTATACTTATGTATTTTTTTCTCCATAAAATAAAAAAACTAAAAAATATTTTCTTAAAACAAATTAATTTATTTTTTCTCTTAAATAATTAATCTTTAGACTTAAGTTAAATTAGTATATTATTTTATTTTCTAGTCAAAATTAATTTAGAATTTAGGTTATTTTAATTAATTAATCTTTATTTTATTTTCATTAATTTAAAACCTTTTCATAAAAAACCCTAAAAATTCTTTTCGAATTAATTTATTTCCTTAATTAGTTTAAGTTAATTTTATTTAATTTTAATTAATCATTTCCTTTATTTAGGTCAAGACAAAACCCTTTAAAAAAAACAACAAAAATCATTTCTCTTTCCATTTATATTCTTGCATTATATTTTTAATTTTGTACAATATTCAATATGATTGTAATAGATAATTAGGTTTAATTTTCTTGCAAACCCCATTAGTAAATTTGTACACCCCCTTCCCCTAATGATATAATAGCGTAGTAATTTTACTTTTCGCAATTTATCGCTTTATATAAATGCTAGTAATTAGGGTTTGTATGAGAAGATAAAATCAACAACTAGCAAACCCTAATCAAAGACTAAACAAAGCATGAAAATCAATACACTTGCACACAAGCACCCCTAGGGTAAATCCACTTGGTTGCCTTACAAAAATGGCCATATTACGCATGTGAGGTATCTTAGCAAAGACAAGCAAAATACAAGATCATAGTCCCTCGATGACGCTATCAAAAGTTGCCTTTCAAAATGATCTTAGTCCCTAAAGAAAGATGCTAAGATACCTTGTAACATTGCTAATCATGGTTATACGATGACCCACACCCGTCCCGTTTATATCCAAAGATAGGGTTACTTACCAAATCAATGGTAAGATAACAATGTCAAAGGAAAAAGGAAATGAACATAAAAGACTTTTGAGTAGGTAGAATGTTCCTTGTTACTTGCTCAATTTCAAAACCAAAAAAACATCCTTGCTATTTTCAAAAACAAACACCAACACTTTCAAACTTGAAAACATTTTCAAAAAATCAACACTTTGTATACATTCTTACGAACGAGAATCATTACAAAGTTTGCCTAAACGATGGTGCCTTTTCAAAATACTTTCAAAAACCACACAAAGCACATTTTCAAACAAAAGCAAGTTATATAGCAAGTAACTAAGAGCCCATGGAAAACCATGGATGAAAAGGGTGATAATACCTTCCCTTTTCATAATCTACCCCCCGAACTCAAGAAACAATCTCAAAGGTCTTTCCTATGCTTTTTCACCTTTCCTTTTTGGATAAAATAAAATTCGGTGGTGACTCTTGCTAACCGCAACATTTGCGATAAAACGCAAAACAACCAAGTCAATTCTCCCATTGTATCACAAAACTGGTGACTCTGCTGGGGAATATTTTAAAAGTGTGGTTACCTTAGGGCTAGATCATATTTACTTGCTTTCTTTGTTTTACTTGTGTGCTTTACATTATGGTTCTTTGTTTGGGTTTGAATCCTCTACCCGGATTTTGGATACCTTAGGGGTAAGTAGCAATATGTTGTGGAAACTGTGTGGGGTATACCGACACAGTCTAAGCAATAGCTACGTTAGTGCGACATATTTGTGGGTACCGGTAGCCCTTGAGTAGTCAAGGAGAATACGGGGCCGCTGAGTGATGTCATGAAGCACTAATGAACTTTTAGAACCATTACTTGACCAACTTGGCCTTTAGGACGTAGTGAGATGACCAGCTTTGGTGCAATATGAAGTTGGTAGACACTCAATACTACACTCATTGAGGTTTAGTTTTTTGGGATATTTTGGTTGACATTAAAGAGGCTTGCGCTGAAACAATACTCGAGAAAACAAACCAGTGATATTGAGCTCCTTAGAACCCGATTACTATTTTTAGGACAGGTTTGAGCCAACTAAACTTCAAGAGGGTACTTACCTATGAGACTCCATGCAAGCCTAAACCTAAGGATTTGTTTGCTTTGTTTGTATATATGTACTTGTACATAACATCATAAACATTATAACATCATACTCATACTCACTAACCATTTCAAGGATTTTTGGGATTTATCTTTGTTCTGTTTTGTAGGACATGGATTTTGTTTGCAGGAAAACCATTCAAGTCAATCTTGTAAGGGTCCCTCCTCAACTTAAAGAGTTAGCTTCAAGAGTTCCTGAGAATTCTCCATTTACCGAAAGATATGGTCGCCTCCTAAACTTGGTTACCTCCAACACTGATGAGGACATGATGAAGGTGCTCTTCCAGTTCTTTGATCCTTTACACCATTGCTTCACATTTCCTGATTATCAATTTGTGCCTACTTTGGAAGAATTATCCCAACTCTTGAGGATTCCCATTCTCAATAAACTGCCTTTCAACGGTACGGAAAGAGATCCAAAGCCAGAAGAGATTGCTCAAGCTCTACACTTGCAACCACCTGATATCACAACTAATTGGGAAACAAGGAGTGGTGTCAAAGGCATGACCAACTCATAGATGTGAACACCGTCAAAATCTTCATGTCTCATAACCCGATGCCTACTTTGCTAGGGGACATCCTACATTCCTTTCACACTCGTACTATGAGGAAAAGAGGTATCCTTATATGTTGTACTCCTCTTTTGGCAAGATGGTTTATTTCTCATCTTCCCCAATATGTATTGAAGAATGAGCAAGGTTCAAGGTGGTCTCATAGGTTGATGACGCTCAGACGTTCAGATATTCATTGGTGTTCCTGCTCTTTGGAGAATGTTACTATCATCGACCATTGTGGAGAATTCCTTGATGTCCCTTTTCTTGGTATCAGAGGAGGTGTCACTTACAACCCCTGCTTAGCCCTACGACAGTTTGGTTACGCCCGGAGGGATGGTCCCCATGAGATGCTTATCCAAGAATTGGTATTCGACTACAAGAATGACGATCAAGGTTACCGTCAGAGGTTTATCCGAGCTTGGAGGATGTTGAACAAGGTAGATAGCAAGATGCTGGGACACAAGAATTCCATTCCCCTCGAGCCTTACCTTAAATGGGTATGAGCTCGTGCTCAGAAACTTGTGATGCCTTATCCTTCCATCTTACCATTCATCGTGGAGCCTATGGCCGAAGGAGATGTTCCCTACACTATCCTCCATCCCGACATGCCTACCTCTCTCGAAGACTTACAAAAGGGTTGGATCTAGCTGAAGGAAGAACGAGATACTTTCGAGGCTCAATTCTATGATAGTGAAAAGACGGTCTTGGAGCTTACGAAGCAGCTACAAGAAGAACAAAGTGTGAACGCTTATCTTGCGTCAAAGAGGATGCGTTCAGTTTTTTTATCTTAGGAAGTTATTTTGTAAGCCCAAGAGGCATGATGTAATATTTCTTGTTTTGTCTAATGAAAATTAAAATTTGTTCATTCTTTTGTCTATATAAATTTAAATTTAATTAATCCTTGAAATCATTTGCATGTACATATTCCATGCATCATAACATGACAGGTTTTCGCATAACAGGTTTCCTTATCTTCCTGCTGTTTATTTCAGCAAGATGGATCTAGAGAAAACCGTGAAGGATCTCAAACCCAGAATTCTCAATTTCAGGAGACTCTACTAGCCCTAGCCAAGGGGAAGCAAGATATGATGCATTTGTTGGCTGTTAAGGAGAAGCCAAATAAGAAAGCTCTACTCAATATGGGTAGAAGGTTCAAGGACACAGTCCGTCGAATCCCAGTAGGAGAAGATTCATCTGAAGAGGACGAGAACTAGATTGGTGAGGTCAAGATTACTCAGGATGACTGTATCAATGATCAAGTATCCGATGATGATTATTTCAACAAGTAGTATCCACCCGTTGATATCAAATACAAGCAGTTAGAAGACAGATTAAAAGCTATTGAAATCCAAGCCGTCCCCGATTTAGATTTTGATGATTTGGGTTTGATCTCTGGGGTAGTCATTCCCCACAAATTCAAAATACCAATCTTTACAAAGTACGATGGGGTTTCTTGTCCAAAACTCCATTTGAAATCTTATGTGCGCAAGATACAACCGCACACTGTTGATAAGCTCTGGGTTCACTTTTTCCAAGAGAGCTTAGCTGGAACAAAACTTGAATGGTTTTATCAGTTAGATGGTTCTCGTATCAATACTTGGGAGGATTTAGCTACTGCCTTCTACCATCAGTATCATTACAACACCGACTTGGCGCCAACGAGGGTTCAGTTGCAAGATATGACCATGGGGAAGAATGAAGGATTTAAGGAATATGCACAAAAGTGGAGAGACCTTGCTAGTAGGGTCAAACCTCCCTTGACTGATAGGGAGCACATTGACATGTTCATGGGAACTTTATCTGGTCCTTTCTTTAATTTGTTAGTTGGCTGCTCTTCTTCTGGTTTCACCGAATTGATCTTAACCGGCGAAAGAGTTAAAAGTGGCATCAAAATTGGGAAGATCTATGTGGCATCTACCTCCGCTCCCAATCCTATCAAGAAACCTTTTGCTGAAAAGAAGGAAGTCAATGTCGTGTATAGGGCAAGGGCCCATACCAAGAAAAACGATCACCCGTCTGTCAATGTTGTCTGAATCTCCAATCCAACTCCTACTCCAAGACCATTTGCAAATCATCAATGCTTTGAAACTCCAAGAAGACAATTTATGAGGTTAGGTATGTCACTGTCTCAAGCCCTTCAACATTTGCTCAAGGCTAATTTAGTGACGTTGCGCGATCCTCCCGCCAACCCTAACACCTCGTCACCAAAGTATAATCTGAACGCTAAGTGTGCTTACCATTCAAGCAGCCCTGGGCACGAGACTGACCAGTGCTGGGCCTTGAAGAACAAAATCCAGGATTTGATTGATAACAAAACTATTGAATTTGATCCTCCTCCAACGTCGAATGTAATCACTGCTCCAATGCCAAAGCATGACAAAGGTGTTAATGCTGTCGAAGATGCAATTTTTGTCGCCCCTGTTGAAGAATTAACTACTCTGCTGAATATAATCAATAACAATCTGTTGAAAGTTGGGATCTTCCCTGGCTGTGTAAAGGACCGTGTGTGCTATACAAGACAACTCAATGGATGTGAAGGGCTGAATAAAGGCATTCAACGCCTGATGGATAGCCAAGAAATTCTATTTGAGAAAACCCCATTTGCCAAAAGTTTGATTGACAAATGTGAAGACCTCTCCATTATTACCATCTCAAACAAGCCTCTTAGGATCACATTTAAAGGTCATATTAGGATTTCAAATGAACCCACTATTGCTCCCTTAATAATTACCAATCCACTACTCTTCAAACAAGGCAGTACCATGGAATTATTGTGCTGAGGTGTTTTATCATGGGATTAAACAAGATGCCTGGATCGAAGAAGAAAAAGATGACAATGTTGGAAACATAGATGGCTCAAGCAAAGTAACTAGAACTGGGAGAATATTTTCACCCAATATCTCACCACCAGTTGTTACAAAGATGCCCATTCGCATTACTGTTGTCAAGCCAAGTACCAATACAAGAGGGAAGGAGAAGGTTGTTGAGCCTGATGTGATTGAAGTACCCTCCAAGGACGTAGCTGATGAAGAACCCTCCGCTCGTGAGATGGACGAGATTTTGAAGATCATAAAAAGAAGCGACTTTAAGATTGTAGAACAGTTGGGGCAAACCCCTTCTAAGATTTCAATGTTGTCATTACTGCTTTTCTCCGATTCCCATGCTCGAACATTAATCAAGTTCCTGAAAAAGGCTCATGTCCCCCATGAGACAACAACAGACCAATTTGAGAATTGTGTGGCTAGCCTGAAAATTGATAATGGCTTGGGATTTTCAGATGCTGACTTAACACCTCTCAGGAAGAATCACAATAAAGCTTTACATGTTTCTATCAAGTGCAAAGGGACTACCTTAGCACATGTTCTAGTCGACACTGATTCTTCTCTGAATGTATTACCCAAGGGGGAGTTAAACCGTCTAGATTGTGAAGGTTTAGTCTTGAAGCCAAGCGATATCATTGTAAGGGCATTTGACGGATCAAAAAGGACTGTTTATGGGGAGGTAGATCTTCCAATGAAAGTGGGATCCAAAATCTTCAGCTCTACCTTCTATATTATGGATATTCGTCCTGCCTATTCTTGTCTGTTAGTTTGCCCATGGATCTATAAAGTTGGGGAAGTAACCTCAACCCTCCACCAGAAACTCAAATATCCAGTCAAGGGAGAAATAGTCACCGTCTGTGGAGAAGAAGAGTTTATGGTGAGCCACCTTAACTTTTTCAAGTACGTAGAGATGGATGGAGAATTCATTGAAAGCCCTTGTCAAGCCTTTGAAGTCATGCCACCGATGATTGTTGCTACCAAATGTTCTTCTAATGAGTCTAAAGTTGTTAAGGCCACACCAAAGATGGTTTCAGTCAAAGATGCCCATGCAGCAATTAAAGAAGGAAACTACGATACTTAGAGGTAACTCCTTGATATCCCATTTAAAGCGGACAATTTTGGTTCGGGCTTCACTGTCAAAGCTCAGAAGGAAGTGAGGCGTGCTCGTGCTGGAAAGCCACCTCTCCGCATTGGAAGCCATGAAGTCAACGTCGTGGGTGATTCTGATGAAGAAGCTACATTTGAAGAGTGGTTGTATCCAACTACAATAGAGATGAAGAATTGTCATACAAAGGACTTTGTGCCCATATCCTTCACCGAGGAGTAATCTACTTGTTATTGCTTTTATTTCAATTCAAGAACATGTTTGTCTGTAATATTTTAACAATGACTTTTCAGCCATTTTCCTGACCCGGGGAACTTTGGTCCATTTGTTAAGGGTTTTATTTATGTTCATCTAGTTATATGATCACTCAGTACATTGGACTCTTTTGCATTCAATTATTTGTGTTCATTATCTTTCCTTTCTTGCAAATACATTTTTCAAAAAAAATAGCCATGGATCTTACATGCACACACACACACATTTGCAGGTCCATATCCACTATGGATCCTATTGCCAATGACTCTACTATTGCCGACTATTACTTTGAATATCCTATCAACCAAGCCGAAGACGAAGGCGAGGAAGATTGTGACATACCGGGAGAACTAGCCAGACTTCTATTACAAGAGGAAAAAGCTATTCAATCGCACGAAGAGTTAGTTGAAGTTATCAACCTGGGTACTGAGTCAGATAAGAAGGAAATCAAGTTCGGTGCTAATTTGGAAAGCAATGTCAAGAGCAGGTTGGTTCAGATATTGCATGATTATATGGAAGTATTTGCTTGGTCTTATGAATATATTCCTGGGTTGGATACCGACATCATAGTTCATTGTCTGCTGACAAAAGAAGATTGTCCGCTTGTCAAACAAAAGGTTCATCGTATGAGGCCTGATATGTCTGAAAAGATCAAAGCTAAAGTAATGAAACAATTCGATGCAGGATTCTTAGCTGTGACATCCTATCCCCAATGGGTTGCTAATGTTGTGCAAGTTCCAAAGAAAGACGGGAAAGTTCACATGTGCATAGACTATAGGGATCTGAATAGGGAAAGCCCCAAGGATGACTTCCCTCTACCACACATTGACGTCTTAGTTGATAATACTGCTCAACATAAAGTCTTCTCATTCATGGATGACTTCTCAGGCTATAATCAAATAAGGATGGCTCCCGAAGACATAAAGAAGACTACTTTCGTTACACAATGGGGCACCTTCTTCTACAAGGTCATGTCGTTCGGATTAAAGAATGTAGGGGAAACATATCAAAGGGCTATGGTAGCTTTACTTCATGACATGATTCATCATGAGATAGAGGTAATTGTGGATGATATGATTACCAGATCACAAACCGAAGAATAAAATCTCGATCATCTGTACAAATTATTCGAGAGGCTGAAGAAGTACAAGTTGAGGTTAAACCCTAACAAGTGCACGTTTGGAGTATGATCTGGAAAGCTTCTAGGTTTTGTTGTCAGCAATAAAGGCATTGAAGTTGATCCTTCCAAGGTAAAGGCCATCCAATAAATGCCGGTCCCACATTCTGAAAAAGGAAGTTAGAGGATTCTTGGGTCGTCTCAATTACATTGCCAGTTTCATATCTCACTTGACTGCTACTTGTGAGCCAATATTCAAACTCTTGAAGAAAGATCAGGTAGTCAGATGGAACGATGAATGTCAAGCTTCCTTCGACAAAATCAAAGAATACCTACAAGAACCTCCTATTATCATGCCTCCAGTTGAAGGAATACCGTTGATCATGTACTTGACAGTACTAGAGAACTCTATGGGGTGTGTTTTGGGCCAACATGACGAGTCTGGCCGAAAAGAGCATGTTATTCGTTACCTGAGCAAAAAATTTACCGACTGTGAAACCAGATATTCACTGCTCGAGAAAACTTGCTGCGCTCTAGCATGGGCTGCTCGCCGGCTAAGACAGTATATGTTGACTCATACCACTTTGTTGATTTCTAAGATGGACCCAATCAAGTACATCTTCGAGAAACTTGCCCTTTTCGGACGGATAGCCAGATGGCAAATGATCTTGACTGAGTACGACACTCAATACATGACTCAAAGGCCATCAAAGGAAGTGTACTAGCAGATCATTTGGCCCATCAAGCTATGGATGATTATCAGTTAATGAACTTCGACTTCCCTGATGAGAACATCATGTTGGTAATCGAATGTGCGAAACCTGGACCATATAATGGACCTGAACAAGGATCCCGATAGACTATGGTATTTGATGGGGCTTCCAACGCCTTAGGTAACGGAATTGGTGTTGTGATCATCTCTCCTGAAGGTTGCCACACTCCTTTCACTACCATACTATGCTTCGATTGCACAAACAATATGGCCGAGTATGAAGCATGCATCTTAGGTCTGAAAACTGCTATTGACTTAAGAATCAAGCATTTGGATGTTTTCGGGGATTCTGCCCTAGTGATCAGTCAAGTAAAAGGATATTGGGACACTAAACACCCTAATATTATCCCTTACAAGGAACTTGTGCTATCCCTAATTCCTTACTTCGAAGAGATCACTTTTGAGCACTTCCCTAGGGAAGAAAACCAGTTGGTTGACGCTTTGGCAACCATGTCTTCAATGTTCAAGGTTGGATGGGACCACGAAGCCCCTATGATAACAATTGAAATATTTGATGAACCTGCACATTGCTATGAGCTTGACACCGATGCGGAAAAGCCATGGTACCATGAGGTGATGAGGTACCTTGAAGCACAAGAGTATCCAGTGGGGGCATCTATCAATGACAGAAATTTATTGCAAAGGTTTGCAGCCAAATTCTTCCTAAGTAACGGGATATTGTACAAGCGCGACCATGATTCAACTCTACTCCGATGTATGGACAAGAAGGAGGCGGAGAAGATCATGGAAGACATGCACGATGGTCTCTTCGGTACTCATTCAAGTGGACATATGATGGCTAAGAAAATCTTACGAGCCGGTTACTATTGGTCAACAATGGAGACTGATTGCCATCAACATTCAAGTACTTGTCACAAATGCCAAATCTACGCTGACAAGGTCCATGTGCCTCCTATCCCTCTGAATGTGATGACCACTTCGTGGCCATTTGCAATGTGGGGCATTGACATGATTAGAGAGATCAAGCCCACTGCTTGCAGTGGACATCGCTTTATTCTTATTTCTATCGACTATTTTACCAAATGGGTCGAAGCCGCCTCATTTGCCTCAGTCACCAAGAATGTGGTAGCTAGATTCATCATACATAACCTCATTTGTCGTTATGGTATCCCCGAAAGGATCATCAATGACAATGGGACTAACCTAAACAATGCTATCATCACTGAGCTTTGCACTCAGTTTAAGATCAAGCATCACAATTATTCTCCGTGTAGACCGAAAATGAATGGCGCAATCGAAGCGGAGATGTTGTTGTTTTCTGTACATGGCTACCGTACTTCAGCTAGAACATCAACTAGGGCAACTCCCTTTTCTCTAGTCTATGGCATGGAAGCTGTTTTGCCAGTGGAAGTTCAGATTCCCTCGCTGAGAATTATGAATGAAGAAGGCCTAGGAAAAGACGAGTGGATTCAAACGAGATTGGATCAGCTGAACTTGATTGACGAAAAACGGTTAGCTGTTGTTTGCCATGGTCAGACGTACCAAAAATTGATGATCAATGCTTTCAACAAAAAGATCAAGCCTCGAGTATATCAAGTTGGTGACTTGGTGATAAAACACATCATTCTACCACAAGGAGACCCCAGAGGCAAATGGACTCCCACCTATGAAGGGCCATTTGTTGTCAAGAGAGTTTTCTCTGGAGGTGCCATGATGCTGACTACCATGGATGGTGAAGATTTCCCACATCCTATAAACGCGGACATAGTCAAAAAAATACTACGCATAAGAGACCCGCTAGGTTGACACACCTAGGTTGACACACCTATAAAAGATTGTACACCCGAAAAGTTGAAAACCTGAAAGGGCGACTTGGGAAAAAAAGGGTATCCTGGTGGGCTGAAAACCCGAAAGGGCGGTCCAAGAAAAAATTAAGGATTGAAAGTGTATGACTATGTCCCATGAAATCAACACAGTCAATTTTATCACCAAGGTCCAAGTTTAAACGGTCCAAGATCAATCCAATCAACTTCTATCAATGGCAAGGGACATTCGAAGACATTGGGGAAATAATAGAGTTGAAAGGAAGTGAGATTATTTCACATGGCTATTTGTTTTCACTCTCAATTTTGTTTTCCTTTTAACGATTTCCTCTTACTAGGATCTTCGTCTCTCTGTACAAAAACGCCTATTCATGGGAAAAATATCAATACAAATATACTTTGAAGTGCAAAATTTTTGTCGTTGTTTTGAATGCAAATTTGTCCAATGACTAAAATTGAATGAACATATGCATATGAGCATAATTAAAACTATTTGGCACATGTATCCTGCTAAGCAGCATCAAGCATCTCTTTAATGTATATAAAATATCCCCACAGAGTTATCTCATTATTATTATCCCAACAGGGACGACTACAATAAACCTTTCCCTAACAGGCACTCACAAAGTCTCTTTGCATAGGATAATCCCCGACCAGAGTCTCAATCTCTTGGCAGCTCTCTCTCCATCTATGTCGATTTTTTACAAGTTAAAGCCTCGTGGATCTCTTCCTAAAAGAAACTCATTTCACCAACAGGGTTTATTTCCCCAACAGGGTTTATTTCCCCAACAGGTTTTATTTCCCCAACAACAATCGAGGAACCATAAAATTCCCCAGCCGAGTACATCCTTCCCAACCGAGTCTGTATTCCCTCGGCATAGTCCATCCTCCCTAGCTGAGCCCGTTATTCCCCAGCTGTGTATATCCTCCCCAGTTGAGTGTATCCTCCCTAAGCTGAGTCTGTCCTACCCGACTGAGTCTACACCCTCCAGTTTGAATTTTTTCTTTCAGATTATTGAAAATCATAGGGCCATAACCCCTGATCCCCAGTAAAGTTGTCAGCAAAGCCTTTACTATGTCCAAAAAGATATTATGAAGCCTGGACCCGACCAGATATTAGCACAATTTTCAAGTTATCACTGAAGCCTGGACCCGACCAGATAATAGTTTGACTTCTTCAATTTCCAAAGCCTGGGCCCGACCAGATAGCAGTTTAATTCCTACAAAATCATTAGAAAAACTCTTCTTCTCCATTAGAGTTTTCCATTATCCATAGTGAATTACTGAAACCTGGACCCAACCAGATAACAGTTTGGGTATCTGAAACCTGGACCCGACAAGATAATAGTTTATCTCAATTTCAAGATACTATGAAACCTGGACCCGACCAGATAATAGTCTAACTCTTCAAAGATATAGAAGAACCTGGACTCAACCCGACCAAGGTTTAACTTCTTTTCCCCAGTAGAGTTTTCTTCTGCCCCAACAAATTACTGTGAAACCTGGGTCCGACTAGATATCAGTTTTCAATTTCATCTTTTCAAGCAAGTTATTGTGAAGCCTGGATCCGACAAGATAACAATTACCCTTAGAGATTCGTTGTGAAAACTTGGAAACTGACGAGATGACAACTAAATCTCCAAACAGTTTATTGTGAAACCTGGACCCGACCAGATAACAATTGACCTCATCAACCTCAGAAATATGCAAAGCCTAGACCCGACCAGATAACCGTTTTTTCAAACAGTTTATTGTGAAATCTGGAACCCGACCAAATAACAATTAACTATGATCCCCAGAGAGACACTATGAAGTCTGGACTCGACCAGATAATAGTACAACTTTCCAAAAACCATGAAACCTGGACCCAACCAGATAGTAGTTACCACTTCAAGTTACTGCAAAGCCTGGATCCGACCAGATAACAGTTAACTTCCGTGTCCCCAGCAAGTTGTTGTGAAGCCTGGATTCGACCAGATGACTATTCAATTTCAAGAAATTTTCTGCAAAGCCTGGAATCCGACTAGATAACAGATAACTCATCTCTTCCCCCAGTAAGTTGTTGTGAAGCCTGGATCCGGCCAGATAGAAGTTGACTACTTCATCCTCAGTAAATTGTGAAGCCTGGATCCGACCAGATAACAACTGGCATTCAAGAGATATTCTCTAGTGAAATCATCCTTTTAACAAAGTTTGAAGATATGCATATTCTTCATCCCCAACGGCAATCAGGGATTCAACCCCCAGAATTTCCTCAGCAGCAGTCAGGGATTTATCTTCCCGAACAAAAACATACATCTCACATGCATACATCATAGCATGTACATACCATATGCATTTAACGTAATACCACATCTGGTGAACATCATGCAGACATCTGTATTTTACTAACTCTTTTTCTCACAGGTAAAAAATAAAGTTTTAGTATAAATCAACGAGATATTTGTGTTGATACTTCTTCCAGTGTTTACCAACATTCCTCCAAATGGCATCTATAAGCCCATTCACCATCCATCTTCGAGTGCAAATTTCTGGGCACTCTAGTGTTCAATAATCTTTCACGTTCAAGTCACGAATGGCGGATCCGCCAATCTAAATCTTCAGGTTTAATAAGATTGAACAGGGGAAGCTGTTGTACCCCAAAATTTTCCCTCTCCTTTATCAAATATTTTCTCACAAAGATCTCTCTTGGTTCAAGACTGCATTAGGTTTTGATCAGCTCAAGATACCTCCTTAAGCACTGATGACCAAAAATAGGGTTTGAGATTGTACAAGGATAATTGAACTTTCAATGATTCATATGAATTTCATGGATCATTATGGACCCCCAAGATTACTCATGTTAAGTTTCAAACCTTGGATCACACTTTTGCTCATCCAATTGAGCAGTTGACCTAAAAATCAACTGTATTAGGGAAAAAGTCAACTTGTGGCCAATTTATAGTCAAACTTCATAATTTTTGATCCACATCAATATTATAAACTCATATGTATCATTTTATCAAGTTTGGACCATAATTCCTCAAGAAATTTGAACAAATCATCAAAAGGGCAAAATGGTCAAAATTAGGGTTTTGACTAAGAAAGGGTAATTTCTGATTTTTGACCTAGGAAATGGTCAATTGGTTTAAAGCATAGTTTCAAGAGTTCAATTTCATCTTTTTGACCTAATGGCATGGCCTAAAACATTTCTCAAGATCAATTGGATTGATAGTGAATTCTCAGTTAACTGATCAACAGTCAACTGTACACTAAAAAGTCAAACTTTGACTTTTGGGTCTAAATACAATGTCAAAGATCACAATTCATCAAAACATGTCAAAGTATGAAACTTATTCATCAAGAAATCAAAAATTCAAGATTTCATTTTGAAAAGTCAAAGTTTCCTAACTTAGAAATTTTTCTAAGTGTTTAAAACTTCATGTTTTTTCATAACTTTGAGCCAATTTTTCACCATGATGCAAGATGATTCAGAAGAAACTTTCAACATGAAAGTTGTATATCTCCATGATATATACAACATTGCTTTACATAACTTCTTCCAAAAATGCTTGGATATCAAGTTATTAATTCATAAAGTCATGGTCTTGAAATTGAACACTTAGTGAAATTTTATCCTAGTTTTGGTCAGGATTTTGACCTAACTTCATGGCACTTTTTCATATAGTTCCAAGGGGAATTTTCAAAAGTGATTCAAAGAGGGGTTGTATAGCACATTACAATCTTACCAAAATGTCACAGAACTCCATGAGATCATTCTTGAGTAGGGAGAATTGAATAGAGGAAGTTAGGGTTTTTAAACTTGAATTACAAGCCATTTCATGATAAACAAGAATTCAAATCCAAGCCTATGTTGCATAATCATCACTTTGCAGGCCTCAAACTTGTTTGTCACTCCATAATTAAATGTTTACACAACATATGGAGCCATTGTCCAAGCATTTGAATCATTATCCAAGTTGCATTTCCATTTTTGGAAGAAAGTAACCATTCCATTCTTATAAAGAAGCTTTAATCACAAAGTCAACTTGTATGGAACTTTGCACTCGTTCTTTCTGCACAAGCATGCTCTATAAACTCAGAACAAACATGTTTAAAGTTTCTATCCACCCTACAAGACATGTACCTTGCATTGAAACCATGTTTGTCAAGATAACTTCAAAAACAAGTCAAAAAATCATAACATGTTATTCTTTGTTTCTGACCATTTCAAACCTGAAAACCTTTCCTCTATAAATAGAGATACTATTTGCAAGAGAACACATGAATATACAAGCTCCAAAACTAGCTAAAACTCAGGATTGCATCACAAACCACCATTGTTGCATATTCGGACTAAGAACTTCAAACTTCCATTTCACTCCTGCGTTTCTTGGCCTTTTACTTCCAAAAGCTTCCAAACATCATACATAAGCCATCCCCATCCATGTTACACGACTGTAACACCATTTTCATCCATTTCTAAGTTCAAAAATAGAGTATCACAGTTGGACTTCTCTAGATTATTCCAGCCACTCTCAGCTAAAGCCAGCCATTGCATTAGCTTCCTAGAGGTCCAAGGAAGCTAACCTGATCATCAGCACTGCCTGAAACAAGCTCAAATCAATTTCACGATTTCCAATTTTGAGGTATTTTTCTTGAACTTCTATCTTCATATTTAGGCATTGTTAGGCTTGTATTTGTGAGGATAAAATGTAGACATCATTGCCCTGGAACTATACATGTCCATAGATTTCATTTATTTTGATTGAGCTAGGAGAATTTTGAGTTTGAAATTTCTGAAACATTTAGGCCAAAATTTGGTACTTTTAGAAATTCTCATTCATCTCTGATTTATAGCTTATAATATTTATATGGTTGGATTCGTGTGACAAAATGGAGCAATTTTCATGTTTACATTTTTGCAAATGGTTGAGAAATGAGCAAGTTACAGATCCTTTGGCTGGAGGTTGAAAATACTGTGTAATCAGGGCGCGTTTTATGTTATATATTCATCCTTTCACACAAGTTAACGGATGTATCACCACCCCAGTGGTTAAAGCGCACACATGTCACACTTTTTGACATTTTTGGTGTTCTTGCATCGTTGGGCCTCCCATTCTTTGGGCTTTTCCTTTTTTTGTTTTTACTAACTTCTGACCCCCTGATTCATTAATCCACCCCTTGACTTTTCTTTATATTTTTATTTTTATTTTATTTTTCTTTATTATTATTATTAATATTATTATTGTTATTATCATTATTATTAATTTCATAAATCATAAAAAATCCAAATTTATTTTTATTTATTATTTATACTTATGTATTTTATTTTCTCCATAAAATAAAAAGACTAAAAAATATTTTCTTAAAACAAATTAATTTCTTTTTTCTCTTAAAGAATTAATCTTTAGACTTAGGTTAAATTAGTATATTATTTTATTTTCTAGTCAAAATTAATTTAGAACTTAGGTTATTTTTATTAATTAATCTTCATTTTATTTTCATTAATTTAAAACCTTTTCATAAAAAACCCTAAAAATCCTTTTCAAATTAATTTCTTTTCTTAATTAGTTTAAGTTAATTTTAATTAATCATTTCCTTTATTTAGGTCAAGACAAAACCCTTTCATAAAAAAACAACAAAAATCATTTCTTTTTCCATTTATATTCTTGCATATTATTTTCAATTTTGTACAATTTTCAATATAGTTGTAATAGATAATTAGGTGTAATTTTCTTGCAATCCACATTCGTAAATTTGTACACCCCCCTCCCCTAATGATGTAATAGCGTAGTAATTTTACTTTTCGCAATTTACCTCTTTATATAAATGCTAGTAATTAGGGTTTGTATGAGAAGATAAAATCAACAAGTAGTAAACTCTAATCAAAGACTAAACAAAGCATTAATATCAATACACTTGCACACAAGCACCCCTAGGGTAAATCCACTTGGTTGCCTTACAAAAATGACCATATTACACATGTGAGGTATCTTAGCAAAGACAACCAAAATACAAGATCATAGTCCCTCGATGACGCTATCAAAAGTTGCCTTTCAAAATGTTCTTAGTCCCTAAAGAAAGATGCTAAGATACCTTGCAACATTTCTAATCATGGTTATACGATGACCCACACCCGTCCTGTTTACATCCAAAGATAGGGTTACTTACCAAATCAATGGTAAGATAACAATGTCAAAGGAAAAAGGAAATGAACATAAAAGACTTTTGAGTAGGTAGAATGTTCCTAGTTACTAGCTCAATTTCAAAACCAAAAAAAAACATCCTTGCTATTTTCAAAAACAAACACCAACCCTTTCAAAAACATCTTTCAAACTTGAAAACATTTTCAAAAGATCAACACTTTGTATACATTCTTACAAACGAGAATCATTACAAAGTTTGCCTAAACGACGATGCCTTTTCAAAATACTTTCAAAAACCACACAAAGCACATTTTCAAACAAAAGCAAGTGATCTAGCAAGTAACTAAGAGCCCATGGAAAACCATGGATGAAAAGGGTGCTAATACCTTCCCTTTTCATAATCTACCCCCCAAACTCAAGAAATAATCTCAAAGGTCTTTCCTGTGCTTTTTCACTTTTCCTTTTTGGATAAAAGAAAGGTGGTGGCGACTCTTGCTAACCGCAACATTTGCAATAAAATGCAAAACAACCAAGTTAGTTCTCCCACCATATCACAAAGCCATTTCAGAGGGAGCCATGGCCCAGTCGAAACTAGCACAAAGGAAGCGAATGCCTTGTGGATGCTAGCATGAGGGAGGCCAAAGCAAGCATAAAAGAGGGCATTGCCTAGTGGATTAAAGGAAAATCTGAAGAAGTCTTGGCCTTGTGCGCTGAAGGCATGCACAGGGAAAGTCATTTCGTTGCCAATCGAATTAGGTATGAAATAGCCAATGCTCAGTCGAAGTCTTGTGAACCAAGTTTGTGTCGAAGGATTTTGGACACCCGGTTGAAGCTCCTTGTCCAGATACCAATTGAAGGATAACCTACTCATATGCCAATCGAAGACACCTTGTCCCAATGCCAATCGAAAACACCTTGGTTCAATGCCAATCGAAGATACCTTATTTAATTTCCAATCGAAGACACCTTGTTTAAATGCCAATCGAAGATACCTTGTTTATCTTCAAAATTCTTATTTTATTTAAGAAAGTGATTGTAATCACCCATGTAAGAGAAAATCTTGGAAAACATGAGAGGGCAAATTTTGGGGTACAACAGTACTTTTGCTGGGAAACAAAGATTCAAACTAGATAAACTGGAGTGAAACAGGGAACCGTAATACATCCTTTGAGAAATAAACTCAAGAGGGAAATCCAATCCATCCAGACAAAGAGCTGTACAGGAAGGCTGGAGAAAAAGTATTCCACGAGGGATAACTCGGTGGGGAAATTGAAAGAATGTACACTTTCTGCTTAAGGTTGACACTCTATTGGAGAGAGGATAACATAACTCTGCAAAATAGGGTAATATGTCAACAAAATATTAATGAATGTGAATGAGCAATGATTTTCTAAATTCAACTATGCATGATGTATGTATGAATGTATGAATGTTATCATGTATATGCTGACAAAATAGACATATAACACTAGGGATAATCAGACAAAACCAACATGGGTATAATCAATACTTGTCTAAATCGCATCCAAGATGAAAATTCCATAAAAAAGTAAGCATCAACTGAGGAATAGATTCCTACTTCACGGCTTAAATTCACTGGGAAGGAACATAATTAGGAAATAATCAAATCATAGCAACAAACCAGTACAGATACAGGTATATAACATCCTTCTCCAAGCTTCACCTGGGAATATCACAAAGACTTCAATGTGGAAAACAAAAGTTTCATGGTCTGTACTTCTACTGGGAACTGCAATACTGATTTCAAATAAGGCAGATGAAAACCATATCGTCAAAATATCAACTGGGGATCTCGTGCTGACTTCATTGGGGAAATATCATACAGACTTCACTAAGGGAGATAGTGCCTCATCGTTGAGATATCAATTGGAGACCTCGTGCTGACTTTATTGGGGAGAACAACACCACATCGTCGAGGGAAACCAAGATAATTTCTTCAATATTGAGATTAAGTATTGCACCAACTTCTCTGGAGAGAAAGTATGAAACCTCACGGGGATAACAACTTGGGAAGTTAAGAAGTTAAACATTACAGTAAGAAATCACACTTATGGGGATTTTAAATCAAACCCAGCACTTGGAGGGAGAAAACCAAAAAAGTTGATAACCATTTCAACACTTCTTAAATAAAACATTGTCCTTGCCTGACTATCGGGCAATCAAATAAAATGCAAATACTTTCGAAAGGAGATACTTCATAAATGAATCCAATTCAGCATGCACGGGGAGAAAAGACTTTTATTAAATGAGTGAAGCCTTCACTAAGGAATCTTGGATAGAGTCTTCATATAATGCAAACATGAGGTTCAAAACAAGATCATAAACCCAACACCGAGCCATACATCAATTGGTATCATCTTCAATTATCTGAGAAATACAAGAAGATCATACTTATTCCAACAAAAGTGACCTGGGATAGCCTTCCTGGGGAATCAAGAAGTTAGAATTATAGCAAGAGGTCAACTTATGGGGATTTTAAATCAAACTCAACACTTGGTGATAGAAAACCCGAAAAGTTGACAATTGTCTCAACACTTCTTAGAAAAGATTCTTCCCTTATCTAGCTACTTAGGGAGCATATAACAACAATAATTTTGTAACTGGAGGGAGCAATACTCTACAAGATATTTCATATAAATTCTAAATACACAAAAGGGAGAAAGAACTCCATCAAATTAGCAAAGGCTTCATAGCTCTTTTTAACCTTTGTTTGATCACCACCTGGCTGGGTAAAGAATCACACTCAGCTGGAGAAGTCTGCAACAAGACTGAAAAAATGGGATTATAAACCCAACACCATAACACAACCTATAGGAAACCCTTTAATTGATCAAAAACTATTAGAGGAAGCCAAACACGCATCTACAAAATAGATCACAAGAAACAATCCTACTTGAGGAAGATTCTTGGCTTGGGGTAGACGTAGCAGCTATCTTGACGAAATATGGATATGCCCTTGGAAACCAATCTGGTGTCCCAAGCTTACCGTGCTGATCAAGGTAACTTTCATAACTTTCCTTTGGCTGCATGCTTTTAAGATAACCTTTCTGATCAAATGGCTTCTAGAGATTTGTCGAATCTCAACATAACTGTCCCAGATTGGCTGAATGTTATATCCTCTTTGCTTCGTAACTTTTCTCGACAACATGCCTTTTACTGATACTCAAATGTAAACTTCCATGATATCAATCAGTTGTTTTACAAGCAGAAAATTTTTATTCTAAGAATGAGAATTCTAATACAACAATTATGTAAGTCTTGAAGATTTTATTTGAAAAGATTTCGCAAAACCTTGTGAACGAATCACTATCCAAGATGCGACATGGATTTTTTTGTATGAAATATAACAAAATCATATGATACCAATCACAATAATTTAGAAAAATTAATGGGAGTCATGAAACACTATCTCATTGGAGTATGCTTTCGAGATAAACCTTGTTTCAATTAGGACTTTTGAGGGTTGTAACATGGCCTGGTTCACGGTTTTAGAAGAAAAGAATTAAGGCTCAAAAATATTTGGTGCCCACCCCCTTCGTGATGTTCTTCAGTCCTAAGTTTAGTTAACCTGATACGAACATTCATCTCTCAAAAGAAATTTTGATATGGTTAAGGAATCAAACAAGGTTTTCTTTGGACATGCAAGTCACTCATTCATGCTTCTTTTGGTTTTCTTGTCACATGACTTTGTTCTTTGCTGAGTATTTCATACTTTAATCCTTTATCGCATTTCAGGCTTTCAATTTCTTCCTTGTTTTCTGGATAAATTCCTTTTGACTCTGAAGTGCAGCGGGATGCCCTGACTTTTGCCTAAGCGACTTTTTTTTCAAGTTCCGACTTAGCGGGGCTTTTTGTCTCTTTCTTTTCCATCATCGTCATTTTTTTTATTCATATCATTTTTTCTTTTTTTCTTTTTGAAAATGTCGCATGACTTCGAATCGTTTGTGACTTGTCGGAAGAATTGTGACTGCCCTATTTCTGGGTAGATGAAAGATAACCATTGTTATATCGTCTATTGATCTCTTGGTGTGTGAGAGATAGCCATTAAGATGTCGTCAATTGACGCACCCTCCTGATAAGTGAAGATTAACCATTGCGGTTTTGACTTTCCTCAACCTTTCGAGGGATAACCATTGTTATATCCTTAGATGCGCACTCTTGATGAGATCTGAATACTCATTCAGATTAACTGAACATCACCCTGCCCCGAGTTAAAACGAGGTTTTTTTTCTGAAGATAAAAAGAAACTCCTACTTCAAGGCTCAAAGGGTTTAACAAAGGTTTCACTCCCTTATATATCTGGTGTTTGGGAATTTGAAACAATGCATGTACATCGTCAACAAAGTTTTATCCAAAAGCATACAACCAGAAAATTTGCATTTTAATATCATCATCCTCCCTCCAATCTCTTCCTAGGCAATAAAATGGGTAACAAGTTGGTATCATAAAGTAATTTAAAATTGAAAACAAATACGAGTGAAACAAATGAATTTATTCAAGACAAACTGTTAGCTCCTAAATTCGACACCCACGACATATTGGTCTTATTGGCCAAAATATTAGATTGAACAAATATAAATTGGAAACACTTCAACATAAGGGCTTGTAACAAAAAGGTTTCGTCGAAGTCTCCCTTGTTAAGAAGGAGAAAACACTTAGAAAATTTTCTAAGTTAAAGTTGTTCTTCGACCAAGAGGTCCTTGTAGCCTTCGACTGAGAGGTTCCTGTGGCCTTTGACTTAAAGGTTATTGTATCAGCAAGCGAGTAATTTTGAATCTGAAGAAAGGAGGGAAAGATAGTTCACTTGGCAGTTGAGGAAAGCAACGTGGCATGAAGACAGAGGTCGAAGCACATGCAGAGGACACTTGTCCTCATCCTGGAACGAGGAAACTGCTCGACGGTTACTTAGTTTTAGTATAAATATAGGAAGTTTATGTAAAATTCTGTGTGTTCAACATATAATACATGTCACTCAAATATATCCAAGTACCCGCTGTGAGAGAAAAAATATTGAGAATGTACGTTTGAAACACCATATTTCATTTCAATAAAAGTCTTTACAATTCCTTTACATTCCTTGCCATTTACATTTCCTTGCAAACTTTATCATTACTGCAAATTTACTCTATCTTGCCTTTACTTGCACTTTTTATTGTTTTTTAACCTTTATCCTTAAACTCTTCTCAACCCCTTTCTATTTACTTTTTACTTTCACTTTCATCAAGTTTTCGCCTGCATCTCGCTACTACTCTTAATTCTCCTCGCAACCCTTTTTCACTTAAATTTTCTAAACTTACAAACTAACTTAGCATATGTATTAGGATCAATCTGATCGATCCTGCAATTCACCAAAATAACCCATTTTGGAAGATCGGCGGTTGCTTACCAATTTCCACGGTAAACAAAATGGCACGCCCGGTGGGACCTTTCTAAGTTTTCTTGCTTTACAAACTCTGATAAAAGTAATTTTGTTGTATGTTACTTAGAAGTGGAAAAACAACCACCCACAAATACATACCTAAGAGAAGAAATAGTAAAATGGAAAATCCGTCTAGTAGTGGAGAAATGCCTCCACCAATCTCTAGCATTGGAAAAACTATTATGTCAACAGTTAGTGAGCCTATGCCATCAACAGTTGGTTCGACACCAGCATTGACGGCTACACAAATAGGACCAATACCTTCTTAAGTAGGTCCTAGGGGTCCACTAGGAACACCCCTGCCAAGGGGAAATCTAGGGGTTCGACCCTTTGTCCCTCCAGGATTTTCGATAGCTTGGATGGGTCGAGAAAAACCTTATGGCATGCCAAAAAATGAAATGGCAAGCCTTATGAATGCTTCATCCACATTTTTAGAACCTTTGGTGAGTGCATATTCACCATTGTAGGGATCTGGAATTGGTATGGCAAATTTAGGTAGGAACCAATTCTTAGGAGGAACATCCCATACGATGCCAAGCCTCACAAATGCTTCTACAACAATTTTGAGGCAACAAATGGATGAAAGCAACCATGACATGGTGAAAATGTTAGCACAAACTTTGAGTACAGTGCTTAACCCTCTAATACAAAATACCACCCAGTCGAATAAGAAAATGACAACGCAAATGACGCGCATGGCTGAATTTTTTGGAGTTCCCCAACCTATTCGACAACCCCAAAGAGAGTTGATAAGAGGAAATCAAGGTGTAGTCTTAGAGGATGACATGACATTAACAAAAATCCACAGCCAGATAGGATAAACCATAGAGTGTAAATCGAACAACCTAGAGTCGAAATATCCAGGATTATCCCACAAATCCCTAGAGCTGTCGAACAAGGTATAGTTATGGTAAATAGAAACCAAAATGATGATGAACTAGTACAGCAGGTTCGACACCACAACTATGCACCAGATAATAACCTAACAGCCATGGTCGAGAGAATCATCGCACATAATGGAGTCAACATCGGCTTTCATAGGCCAAACTTTACATCTCCATTGCCAGATTATATCTTGCAAACAGAATTACCTCGTAGGTGGAAAGTTCCAAAGTTTACCAAATTTTCAAGGGATACGACAGAGTCCAATGTCGAACATGTAGCAAGGTATTTGATAGAGGGTGGGGAAATTTCGAATAATGATAATCTTAGGATTAAGTATTTCCCAAGTTCGTTGACCAAAAATGCCTTCACTTGGTTTACCATACTCCTAGCCAATTCGATCCATAATTGGAATCAGTTGGAGAGATTGTTTCATGAACAGTTATATATGGGACAAACCAAAATAAGTTTGAAAGAATTGGCTAGTGTGAAAAGGAGGTTCACTGAGCCAATTGATGAGTATCTGAATAGATTTCGATTACTCAATGCCCAATTCTTTACACAAGTGCCTGAACATGAGTTAGTCGAAATGGCTGCAGGAGGTCTAGATTATTCCATTAGGAAGAAATTAGATACTCAATACCTGAGAGATATGGCCCAATTGGCCGATAGAGTTCGACAGGTAGAACGCCTTAAGGATGAAAAAGCTAAGGCAAATAAGAATCATCGAAGAGAAAAGGTGGCGTATGTCGAAATGGATGATGACGATCCAGAGACATCTAATGACCCTTTAAATGTCGAAGAGAGTAAGATCGATTTAGCAGAGTTAAAGCAAGGGTCACCATACTCTTGCATATTGTTAACGCCCTCAAATGGAAAAAACCCTATTGAAACTGAAAAGAATAGTGATAGATTCCCAAAGAAATCATATAGTTTCGATGTCACAAAATGTGACGAAATATTTGACTTATTAGTTAAAGATGGTCGGATGATAGTGCCCCCTGGGGCAAAAATTCCTCCTTTAGATCAAAGGAAAAAGAGAGGTTTTTGTAAATATCATAATTTTTTGGGCCATAAAACCTCACAATGTTTTCTTTTCAGAGATCTTGTTCAAGGCGCGATCAAAGATGGAAGGCTTACATTTGTTGACAAGCCACCCATGAAGATTGACGCAAACCCATTGCAAGCTGAGGCCAACTATGCTGAACCTTCAAGCATCAACATGGTCAAAGTCTCAGCAAATTTCATCAACAAAACCGTCTTTGGTAGTTTCACTGAAGATGTTAGCAAAGAAGTTGTCGAGATGGTACAAAAAAAGGCTACTGAAGGCCTAAACAAAGAGGCCACTGAAGGTTCAAACAAAGGAACTGCTGCAGGTTCCTACTTGGCTGCTGTCACAGGTTCGACGAAGGGCCTAGAAGCCAAGATGCAAAAGTTGAACATAGCTGGTAAGAGCAATGTGCAAATCAATATGGTTGAAGTATCTGAACCTAAGGCTTCAGAAGATGCCATAAGACAAGATGAAGTCAACAAATTTTCATTTTCTAAAGAAGATGAAGATCTGGCAGACTTTCTGCAAAGATGCCAGAAAAAGAAGTCGAAAGTCATACTGTGCCCAAGATGCAGCTCCATCTTCGGAAAAAAGGTTGTTGAACACATACAAGGTATTAGTGTGGAAAAGAAGAAATGGTGCACTAATTCCCAACCCAACATGGATCCTGAGGTGAGATATGACCCTAGAAGAGGGTACCAAAAGGGGCCAATCAATCAAGTGAATAAGCCACCAACGTTCAGGCCTCTAACAAATGTCCCTGTGGACACCTGGTTGAAAACAACAAGCAGGAAAAGGCCCAACGAGGAAAAATGGAAAACATTTGATGTGCCAAGAGGATCTTCATTGGCCTATAGAGAGGAATTCCAAATAAAAACAAACAAAGTGGCTCATGTGTCGAGCAACGACAAAGGAAAAAACCCCATGACACACTCTAAATGGAGGAGATATCAAAGACGGGGAAAATCCGAAAGAGAGGCTACACAAGGGCCCTAACTTCAAACAAGCACTAATGTGCCACAAACAAAAGGAAAGGGAAAACTAAGAAAGCCTTTGGAAAGATAGCCAGTAGCCATAAAATTGAAATGGCCTGGAGAAAATGAATCAGAAGATGAATGTGATTCTGGGTCAGACGCTACACTGGGTATTATGATCAATGTGGTGTCAGTGTTACCCAGGGAGTATGACCGACAAGTCGAAGTCGAAGAGACTGAATGTGAGGTCGAATAAGAGATGGCCAAACATATGCCTGTTTGTTATTACGTTATGAATAACGGTTGTGTCGAAGAGTAGAATTATTTCTTCGAATGCCCCACTGAGGCGATGAAGAATCACCTCAACCCATTGTTCATCGAGCTAAAGTAGCAGAAGCAACCATAAACAAGGTTCCGGTTGATTGTGGAGCCACAATCAATATAATCCCATAATGCATGCTGAGAAAGATGGACAAGGGGGATGAAGATATCAAACCCCATAACATGGTTTTGTCGAACTATGAGGGTGGAGTTGGGACTACAATGGGAGTGATACAGTTGGAACTCAAAGTGGGATATATAGTTCGACCAACAATGTTCATGGTTATCTCAGCGAAACCTAATTATAATTTACTCATAGGCAGGGAGTGGATCCATGGCATAGGAGCAGTGCCATCATCAATGCATCAGCATGTCACTATCTGGCGCCCAGATAGCATAATGGAAAATGTTGAAGCTGACCAGAGTTATTATATGGTCGAAGTCAACAATGCTGGCAGAACAAGCTTCGATAGAAATTTGGCAGAACAAGCTTCAAGAATGTCGAACTTCCCCTAAAGAAGCTACCATAACGACACCCTTTCGATTAACCTATGGTCATAATGCAGTGTTGCCGGTTGAAATATGTATGCAGTCCACAAGAATTCAGAGACATCAAGATATTCCTTCGGAATCTTATTGGAATATGATGTTAGATGAATTAGTTGATTTGGACGAAGAAAGACTGATGGCTTTAGATCTTTTAAAGATACAGAAGAAAAGAGTGGAAAAGTCTTACAATAAGAAAGTAAAACCCAAGACATTCTTTCTTGAATATCTGGTATGGAAGGTAATTTTCCCAATGGATCGAAAGGATAGGAACATGGGAAAGTGGTCTCTTAAATGGGAAGGACCTTTTAAGATTATCCAAGCATTTTCTGGTGGTGCCTATGAGATCGAAGAATTAAATGACGATAAAAGACTCTTGAGAGTAAATGGTAAATATTTGAAAAAGTATAGACCTGATGTAACACGGTGGGAGAACTGACTTGGTTGTTTTGCGTTTGTGTTCGCAAATGTTGCGGTTATCAAGATTCTCCACCGACTTTTCTTTTATCCAAAAGGAAAGGATGAGAGGAACAGGAAAGACCTTTAGAGTTGTTTTCTTGAGTTCAGGGGGTAGATTATGAAAAGGGAAGATATTAGCACCCTTTTCATCCATGACTTTCCATGGGCTCTTAGTTGCTTGCTAGATTACTTACTTTGTTTTAAAATATGCTTTGTGTTGTGGGTTTGAAAATATTTTGAAAATGTCTTTGTAAAGGTTCTCGATTCTATAAGAACGGGTACAAAGTGTTGTTTAGAAAATAGTTCAAAGAGGTGTTTGTGGAATGTGTTTTTTGAAATTGTTCTTGAAAATATGGTTTTGTAATGGTCCTCGCCTCTATAAGAACGTATACAAAAAACTTTTGTCTTTTGAAAAAAGGTTTTAATGCGAAAATGTTGGTGTAAAATGTTTGGTTGTGAGCAAGCGAGAAACTAGGAGTGAATCTACTTACTCAAAATGTCTTAAATGTTCTTTTCCTCCTCTTTTAGATATTGTTAGCTTACCATTTATTTGGTAAGAAGCCCCATCGTTGGATGTGAAAGGACAGGAGCAGGACGTTTATACAGTCATAGAAGGCAACTTATGAGACGCTTTAACAATATTTTGTAAGGGACGAGATCGCTTTATCAAAGGAAACATCGAGGGACTAAGATCTTTTTATTAAAGGGTCTTTGCTAAAGCGTCCCATATTCGAGGGACGTGACTGTTTTTCGAAAGGCAAACAAAGTGAGATTACCCTAGAGGTGCTAGTGTGCAAGTGTGGTTGTTTGCATGCATTTTGTCTTGCATTTAAAAGTTATCTATTTGTTGATTTCATCTTTCCATACATCCTAATTACTAGCAATATATGAAAGAAAAATAAAATACGAAAAATAAAATCCAAAGCTATTACATCATTAGGGGGATGGGGGTACAATTTGAAAATGGGGATGAAATAAATGTCTAATTATTACAATCACGTCGAGCAAATGGGCAGCAATGAAAAATATATGTATAAACAGTGTAGAAAATGGGAGAAACTGCCTTTTGAACCATTATGTGTCGACACATGTTGTTATGCATCGACACATAACTTTTCCTTGCTCCTGTAACAAAAAATCAGCTCAGTATGAGTCGACACATAATGAGATGTGTCGACTCATACACCTTCTTTGTGTCGACACATATGCATTTTGTGTTGACTCATGGACTTTTCAACCTTCTGTTTTGGGACCTGGAATCAGTATGAGTCGATGCATGGGGTTTATGTGTCGACTAATACCCTGTTTTTTACTAGGATGGGTCGACACATGTGTATATGTGTCAATACATACTGCATTTTTCGGCCTTAAACATTGTTTTATTGTCCATACATGTCAGTTTACAGCACATGATTGATAAACATAAATAGCAAGCAAACGGTTAGCTAAAAGGGGCAATGATTACTACATCTTATCTTCAAAACTAAATCATTAATGATGTATGAAAAATACCAAGTCAAGAAGACTTACCTTGAAACTACACTCGGTGTTTGAAGTCTGAATACTTTCCGAGATGCTGTGATGGCTCCAATGAATCTCCAGGAAGCTTGTCCCAAGCTGTTGAAACCCAGTCAAGTTGTACAGTATTGTTTTTATGTTTGGAGGGTGAGGATAATGGCACTAACAGAAACTGTTTTAGTGTTTTTATAATCTCTATGTGCTAAGCTGTTTGGTTTATGGGAGAGTTTGTAACATGGAATAATGGATTGAAGTTCTGTTTTGAATGAGATTAGATATGGTTCTTTTCCTTGAATGAGCAAAAGTTACAAAGAATACTGTTTTTTTTTTCTGTTCAAAAAAACTCTCTATATCTCTCCAAAAATTCCAACCCTTATGTCTTATGAAACTGTCCCTTTTGTAGACCCTTGACTGAGGTTTAGGGGGGAAACAAAATAAGTCATTTTGAACTGTTTTTCCCTACTGTTTTGATATTTTATTCACACAATTTTCTTTTGTTATTTTGGTGCAATTTTGGGGCAGTTATGATGCAGACTGCATGGAGCAGTTTTGGACTGTATAGGACAGTATATGCAGATTTGTGGTGCAGCATAGCACAAGGTTTTTTGTAGTACATCAATGGAGCAGGTTTTTGGGGTGTTGTGGCAATGCAGCATGTCATACTTTGTTCAACTTGGACAGCAAAATTTGTAGCATGAAACAAATTTGGTCTTGTAGATTATTTTATGCACATTGTATCAAGGATAAAATATTGTGGCAAGGTTTTGAGTTAAATAGAAAAAAAATCCAAACAAGACATAGTTTTACAATTTGTAAATTTGCAAAAATGTCACTTGGTAATAACTTGAATTATTTGCCTCATTTTAAATTATTTGGAATTGTAGTAAAATGTCATGAAGCAAATGAAATTAATAAGTATAGAAAATACTTAGAAAAATTTCAAAGTCTTGCAAAAGTTAGATTTTTGATTCTCTTGATTTTTTATGATCGAATTTTACCTTTTGGATGTCTTGACGCAATATGATTTTTAGGACTCAAATTTGGTCAAAAAGTCAAAGTTTGACCTTTTTTAGCGTCCAGTTGACTTTTTCCAGCTGAAACTTCAATTTAGCTCATTTTCCCCCTTTTGATAATTTGAATGATTTTCTTAGAAAATTGTGATCTGAGGCTTGAAACTTGACTGAAGTAATTCTAAGGGTCTATGAAGATCAATGAAAGTCATTTGAAGCATTAGAAATTTGAATACCTCTGTACAGATTCAAAACCTAATTTGAGGTATTAGCGCTGAGGAGATTGTTTGACCTAGTCGGTACTTGCACAAACTCGAGGCATTGAAGATCTTTGTAGGAAATATCTTGAGAAATGAGAGGGCAAATTTTGGGGTACAACAGCTGCCCCTATTCAATCTTCTTAAACTTGAAAAGTGAGATCGTCATGTTTGTCGTTCGTAGCTTGAAAGTGGAAGATGATTGAACACTAGTGTGCCCAGGAATTTGCACTCGCATGAAGTAATACTGATTGGTAATATTGGGAATGGGCTTACAGATGCCATTTGAAAGGCGACGGAAAAAAGTAGGAGATGGGCTTAAAGATCCCATCCAGAAGAAGATATCAGTCACATAAACGATTCTTTTGCGAGAATTCCTGCACCTGCTATTGGAGGATTTTGTAAGGGAATGTTGATTTATGTCCTGAGAGGTAGAGTCTAGGAGCTTCGGTTGTCCATTACTCTACTGGGAAATTAAATCTTGATCGAGGGGGCAGAGATGAACTGCATATTTGGTCAGGATTCGGCTGCACAGCGCCTTACTGGAAAAATGTGAAATCGAACGTATTTGGTCGGGTCCAGGTCTTACAGCATTGTAAACTATTTTCTGGAGATAAGAGAGAAGGAACCTGGATAGTAGGGTTGCTTCGAAATGAAAGCCTGGATAGTAGGACTGTTTCGGAATGAAATCCTGGATAGTAGGGCTATAGGAAGGAACCTGGAGAGTAGGGTTACCTCAAGATGAAAGCCTGGATAATAGGCTATGAGAAGGAACCTGGATAGTAGGGTTACTTCAAGATGAAATCCTTGATAGTAGGGCTTATGGGAAGGAACCTGGGTCGTAGGGTTACCTCAAGATGAAAGCCTGGATAGTAGGGCTATGAGAAGGAACCTGGATAGTATGGTTACCTCAAAATGAAATCCTGGATAGTAGGGCTTATGGGCAGGAACCTGGGTCGTAGGGTTTCCTCAAAATAAAAGCCTGGATAGTAGGGCTATGAGAAGGAACCTGGATAATAGGGTTACCTCAAAATGAAAGCTTGGATAGTAGGGATTATAGGCATGAACCTGGGTCGTAGGGTTACCTAAAAATGAAAGCCTGGATAGTAGGACTTATGGACAGGAACCTGGGTCGTAGGGTTACTTCGAGATGAAAGCCTGGATAGTAAGGCTATGAGAAGGAACCTGGGTCGTAGGGTTACTTCGAGATGAAAGCCTGGATAGTAGGGCTATGACATGTATAGCTTCATGGGTTTAATCTTGAACTGTTGGAATTGTTGATGATAACCATCTTTCCTGAAAAGGTACATGATTAATTATATGCGATGCATGAAATGCATTGTGTGACGATGTTCTCAAAATAAATGATATTATGATGTATGCAATATGTATGCGCGCGTCATGATGTATGAACATGAAATGCTATTGTGACATGTCCGAGTCTGGGAAAATAAATCCTTGACTGCTGCTGGAGAGTATAGCATTTCTGACTATTGTAGATAATTGTGATTATTCCACTTTCGTTGGGGATGGTGAACGGAAATGACTGTGCTAGAGATTTGCTCTTTGTTGTTTGTGAATATTCTGCCAGGGAGAGACTCTGTATAAGAATAGCTCTGCGGGGGAATGACTCTGTTGGAAGGTGGACTTCCGTAGCTGAAGTAATAAGCTCTGCTGAGGATTGAGCTTCTGTATCCAGAGGGATAAACTCTTCTTGGGGAGATAAAAATTTATGATGATACGCTCGCGATTATGAAATTTGGCTGAGGGATATAGATGTCAGGTTTCTGGACGACCCTGGCTAGGGAGATTACTTCCCGTTTTGAGAGAACTGATATCAATGATTTGATTACCTTTACTCTGTGGGGAATATAGATGCTACGAGGTCATATGCGCTGATGATCATGTTTCAAAGTTGTCTCTGCCCCGGTACCGGCTGGACAGAGTAACTGTCAGGTTTTGACATTTCTAGTTTTTCCCCATGTTTCTTAAGTTACGAGCAATTGTCTTTCCGTTTCTTATGTAAATATTTATGAGCAGTAACCATATTCAATGCATATGTCAAGAATAAATCATTTGACGTTTTTGTAAAACAAAACAGAAAAGGAAAAAAAACTTATAGTTTTTTGTAAAAATGATTTGTATTGATTTTTCGAAGTTGTCCTGTAATAAGCGTTTTTGTACAAGGAGACTAACGCTCTAGTAAGAGAACGACGTCGTAAAAATAGAAGCTATACAATATTGTGTAAAAAGAAAAAAGCTATGTGCAACAATCCCATTGGGTTCAAACTCAGCTATTGCCCCTATGTCTTTGAGCGTCTCATTACTTTGCTGCTTGTCTGAAGTTGATTAGGTTGATCGATGACGTTCGAGCTTGACAGATGATACTGAGGTCTGATCGCAGGGTGATCCAATGGGACATAGTGATACGCTTTTAATCCCTAACTTTTTCCTGGACTTCCCTTTCGGGTTTTCAGTCCACCGGGATACCCTTTTTTGCCCAAGTCGCCTTTTCAGGTTTTCGACTTGCCGGGTGTATAGATTTTTCGTTTTCATCTCTTATTTTATCTCGAACCCTTTTGGTTCACCAGGAAGCCCTTATTTTTTCTTAGGCCAGTCAACCTAGCGGGTCTTTTATCATGCGTAGTATCTTTTTACTATGTCTATATTGACGGGGTGAGGAAGGTCGTCATCGTCCATGGTGGTCAGAATCATGGCTCCACCCGAGAAAATGTTCTTATTTACAAATGGCCCTTCGTATATGGGAGTCCATTTGCCCCTGGGATTATCTCGCGGAAGTATGATGCGCTTGATTACTAGATCCCAGACTTCATACTCTTGACGTCTGACTTCTTTGTTGAAAGCCTTGATCATCCACTTTTGATACGTCTGACCATGACAGACAGCAGTAAGTCTCTTCTCATCGATCAGATTTAGTTGATCAAGTCGAGTCTAGATCCAGTCATCTTTGTTCAAACCCGCATCTTTCAAAATCCTTAAAGAAGGAATCTGGACCTCAATGGGTAGGAATGCCTTCATGCCATATACCAGAGAGTAAGGTGTTGCCCCTGTCGATGTCCGTACTGAGGTACGGTACCCATGAAGAGCGAATGGTAGCATCTCATGCTAGTCTTTGTATGTCACTGTCATCTGTTGTATAATCTTCTTGATGTTCTTGTTAGCCGCTTCAACAACGCCATTCATCTTCGGCCGGTAGGGAGAAGAGTTATGATGTTGTATATTGAATTGCTTACAGATTTAGGTGATCATCGTATTATTTAGATTCGTACCATTCTCCGTGATAATTCTCTCTGCCACACCGTACCGACATATCAGACTATGCTTGATAAACCGCGCCACCACTTTCTTGGTCACAGTAGCAAAAGCAGAAGCTTCAACCCACTTTGTGAAGTAATCAATAACTACCAGGATGAAGCGATGCCCATTGAAACCGCCTGGCCGAACCTGTCATCTGGATGTAATGAAACATCAATGAAGTCGCCACCGAACGTCTTTTATCCCGCCGAGAGGGAAAGGTAAACATCGAGAAAACCTGGAAAGGGAGAAATCACGGTCTTTCGACCGAGAGATCGGGTAAGGGAGTCTGTTACGCGAGGGGAAGGTGTTAGCACCCCCACACGCCCGTAGTACTCTACGGTATCCACTCTTGTTGTCTAATCTAATGGGTATGGTCAAATCCTACGTTTATGGTTTACAAATGAAAAGGGAATGCATGCGAAAGAAAAAGAGAATATTGTAGGGAAAATAAAAAAATGCTCGGTTGGGCCCTACCCCAATGCCTACGTATCCCTTTTAAGGAATCAGAGCAACCGTAGTTCGGCTTATGTGTTTTGGTTGGTTTGTGTTTTTTAATTAAGACCAACAAAGATAGTGAAGATGGAAAAACATTAAATGAAACAACAAACAAATGAGGTGATCAAACATCGACTAAGTAATAACAAAGTAACATGTCAAAGATGGCAAGACATCGAATGATAAAACGATTGATAAAACATCACACCTAGCAATGATATTGAGAACCAAAGCAGGATAACATACATGTGCGATGGCGAAACATCGGCTTCAAACAAATGTGAGATGGCGACACATCGACTAAGAGATGACATGGCAAAGATGGCGAAACATCAATAAAACAAGTGACAAAACATCACACCTAAATATGATATTGGGAATCAAAGTAGGATAACAAACATGTGCGATGGCGAAACATCAGCTTCAAACAAATGTGCGATGGCGAAACATCGGCTAAGAGATATCAAAGATATCATGACAAATATGAAGAAACATCAATAAAATAGATGACAAAACATCACACATAACAATGATATTGGAAATCAAAG
The DNA here is from genome assembly GCA_948472305.1 of Vicia faba. NCBI lineage: Eukaryota > Viridiplantae > Streptophyta > Magnoliopsida > Fabales > Fabaceae > Vicia > Vicia faba. The sequence continues at coordinate 858,505,354 of OX451736.1, read as the reverse complement.
TAGGATAACAAACATGTGCGATGACGAGACATCGGCTTCAAGAAAAATGTGCGATGGCGAAACATCGGCTAAGAGATAACATGGTATCATGTCAAATATGACAAAACATCAATAAAACAGATGACAAAACATCACACCTAACAATGATATTGGAAATCAAAGTAGGATAACAAACATGTGCGATGGCGAGACATCGGCTTCAAGCAAATGTGCGATGGAGAAACATCGGCTAAGAGATAACATGGTATCATGGCAAATATGGCGAAACATCGATAAAACAGATTAAAAAGCAAAGCCAAGAGGCACACAAACTAATAGGATTTGTTTGTATCTTTTATTTTGAAGAGGAGTTTGAGTTTATTAGAGGTTTCTTATGATTTGCCAAGGAAACAAATTTTGTTTTAAGATGAAAAAATGCAAAGAAAGAAAAACAAATAAGGGTAACTAGCCTAGCACTATGCTAGTGTTATCGTACAATGTTTGACCCTAAGGTTGAGGATAAAGGGAAGATCCTATCCTAATTTGCATGTTAAAGGGAAATCAACAAAACTATCCTATAGGGAACATGCAATGAGAGCGAAGTCGTGATCTCAATTTCTAAATTGAGTGACTCATCGATCAACAATTAAAGAAGAAAAGCAATAAAAATCCTATAGGGAACATGCAATGAGAGCGAAGTCGTGATCTCAATTTCTAAATTGAGTGACTCATCGATCAACAATTAAAGAAGAAAAGCAATAAACATCTTATAGGGAACATGCAATGAGAGCGAAGTCGTGATCTCAATTTCTAAATTGAGTGACTCATCGATCAACAATTAAAACACATGCATCAGATAAAAAACCAGAGGACCTCCTGACATATATCAGCAATAGAGGTCCCATTATGCAATCAGAGAATTATGCAAAACGAAAACGGGAGAAAGGAAGTAGTACAATACCAAACAGATAACTATCTGTAGCAATCAAGCAAGAATAAAAGAAACCCGGAGAAACTTCAAGCAAGCTGGCATCAGTAAACAAATTGAGTCGGGAATCTATCAGATATGAACAAGTCCCAGGGGAAATGTATGGCATTCACAATTATATGTATATATCCTGCATAAACCATCAAACATGCCAAGCACAAAAAACAATGCCAATACAAAAGATTGTGTTTCACAAATAAAGTGAAACACATAAAATCCTCAAGCCAAAAGTGGCAACTTGCTCAGAGTACCTCGCACATTCAACAACCAAGTTAGTATTCCATATGTTGAAAGAGAAATGAGAACAACATGGTGGCAATTATCAACATTAGACATGATAGGCAAGAAGAAACAAGCATGTGCACAGATTAGGTCAAGAGAATCATAGGAATGTTGCTCCTTTCTATCACCATGTTGAATTGACAATTGAATGTCAATCAAGGATCATAAGATCTTGAGAATAATATGAACAAAAACCATGAAATTCAGTAGCAAACACATTTTCAATCACGCACAATTGATTCAAACACAACTTCATGAATACAATAGGAAATGAAACATTCATAATGCATTAGATGGTTCAAAATATTCAAACATGAGGCTTCTAAGTGAAATGGCTTGAGCTAACATGGACAAGTCATAACCAACATGATCATTAGGTTGCCAATTATATGCCTCACTCAATTTCATTGGCCCTCAAACAAATTGCAACAAGTCATGCAAACATGATTGGGTACCTTCACTTCAAAATTACATCAAATATAGAAATAAAGGTCCATAAATCAAACCAAAGAAATATTAACATCTTGGAAGTGTTTAGAAGTCAGAATGCAAGCCCTAAGTTCATGAATGATTGGGGAAGAGGCCAAATGAAGTGCAAAGTTTAAGACTAGTTGGCAAAACCACCAAACTAGACAAGTTTTCAAAATTATTTGTGGAAAAATGTCAAACCAAGTTAAATAATTCTAGAAAAATAATTTTTAAATTCCCAACATATTCATGAACCATGATCAAGACCTGGAATTCAATAAAAGCCCAAGGCACAAAGATTTTGAACATGAAACTTGCACCATAAGTAACAAAACCCTGGATTTTGACTTTTAATCCCAAATATTAATTAAATAGGATTAAAACTCAAACAAATCAAACCAAAGTAAAACCAATCACCAAGAAACCTTGAAAGTCAGAATATACATTTTTTCATATTTTTTTGAATTAGGAAAAGTCAAGAAAGAAATTAATATTCAAACAATTATGTAATTAACAAATATTCATATATCAAAATAATATTTAAATCAAAAACTCATAAAAATGTCCAAACAAAATTATATTCAAATATTAGGGCTAAAAACACACATCCCTGAATTTTTGTGAAATTTTTGGATCAAAGGAAAATACTAAAAAAAAAACAATTAATAATGGAATTATTATTTAAGGGAAAGAAAATGCAAATCATAACCAAAAAATTATGAAATGGTGAAAGTAAAAATATATTCAGATTCTATGATTAAAAACAAGATTAAATGATTTTTTTGGAATTTTGGAATTAATAGAAGTATTAAAAATAAAAAACAAACAAATATTACAAATAACCTTTTGAAATTAAATTTTTAATCAACAATAAAAAAATGATGAACAAAAGTCAGAATCAATTTTCACATTATTTTTTGGTTCTCCAATCATTTTTTTGCATTTTTTTGGATCAAGGAAATATTAAAATAAAAATAAACTTTGATCAATTAATTAGTTAAACCTAACAATTTTTGAACCAATCAAAATAATTTCAAAAAAAATTATCATAAAAATACACAAAGTCAGAAATATTATTTTGAATGTATGATAATTTTTTCAGAATTTTCCAATCAATTTTGCGCAAGATATAAAATCATGGAAATCAATTTATAAAACAAAAATTCGAATAAACCAAAAAAATCAAACAGACCAATCATGATGTGCCACCACATCATCTTCAACCTCTAGACATTCAAAAAACGCGCACATATCTCAAGCCTAGGGCTCACTTTCAGATCAACATAACTCACTCGATTTCGCATCATTTTTGATGAAATCAAAGGCAAATCAAAGCTAGCATGGCAAGGAATCCATAACAATTCGAATCAAATCAAATCATCAACCACATTGTCCACAATCAAGTCATGAACATGAACAAAAACATTCTGAATCGCAAGTTTTAGAACATCCAAACATGCATAATTCATCAAATTAAACGCTATAAAGCTTCAGAATCATTCCATGGACTTCAAACAACATGATTATGAACTTAAATCACACGAGGCATGGCTAGAAATCAGAATTCAAAGTTGAGAATTCAAACCTTTGAGAAAAAATGGATCTACTGTCTCCTTCACTCCAGTTGCAATCCAAGGGTACTAGCTTGATCTACTTGCTTTGCTGAAACAGAATCCACAAGAATTTTGAAGAAAACACCAAAGAATTGAGAGAATCGATTCAAGTTGCAAAAGATGAAGGAAAATTTCAGATCTAGAATTCTTGAAAATGGCGCGTTCTCCCTCTCTCTCTTTGCTTGCTTTCACTTATATAGAGTTTATAGAGAAGGATAGAAGTGGAAATCAGACATTAAATCTGTTGGAGGACAAGATTGGGAATTTTGGCCAAAAATGAGGTGCATTCTGAATCAGGTGTTTTCCCGTGCGTTCTCTTGCTTCTTATGTGTTTTGTGAGTCGAATAACTTCAGAGTTACACCCCCAAAATTCAAGATTATGATCATTTGAAATGAAGAAGTGTTGGTGAATTTGCAATTTTGAGCAAGTTTGTCATTTTTTCAATGCAACATGTGCAATACCATATGGGGCACGAAATAGTGAGTGTGATGGGTCTCAGCATGCCACAAATTACCAATGGGCTTGATTAGAATCAAGAGTAATGGCAAAAACTTGAGTTTGCAAGAAGTGGCCATTTTGCACATTTTGCCAAATTTCAATGAAATGCCTCAAACTTCCAAAACTCATAACTTGCTCATACTTTTAAGTTTTGGCACAAATGAGCACAATTTGAAAAGGTATTGAAAATATCCACAATCCCCTAGTTTTGAGTTTTCTCAAATTAATCAATTTAGGCTCCCAAAATCTAGCTTGAAATTCACTAATTTTGAAAAGTGACCTATAATTTTGTAACTTCAAAAGGCTATAACTCTTGATTCCTTGACAATTTGGTCATGAGACCAAAAGGAGGTGAAAGATAATTCTCTCAGCTTTCCATGAATATTTCATTTGCATCTTCTTGATCAAGGATGAATAAAATATGATTTTTTGAAATTAAGTCCTCATCTTCCAAAATTAGAAACTTTTAGGGTTTCTTCAAGAATAAGTTTCAACCCAAACTTCAATACCTTTGATCAAATGACCAAAATGGGCTTGAAATATGAAAATTACATCCTTGAATTGATGGTTGGCCAAAAATTCACTTGGTCAACCTTGACTTTGACTGATTTTGACCAAAATGACCATTTTTCCCCTCTGAATGAATTGATCCACTTCCCTTCAAAATTGATGATTAAAACTTCAAACATATGATCTTCCAAACATATAGAGGCAATGTGAAAAGTTTCACTTCAAAATTATCAAGAAAACCTGATAAAAACCAAAACCCTAATTTTGGTCAACACATTAGGAGACTGATGAATCATCTTCAAAACTTCAGATCCTCGGGCATCTTGACCAATTCCTTGTACAAGGACCTTTCAAATATCAAAGAAATGTTGTAGCTCCATAAATCAAGTCTTGTACATTGGCCAACAACCTTGCTCAAGCAAACCCTAATTTGGATGATGAATCCAATAAGTGATTCCATTTGTGATCAAACACAAGCTCCAATATTCTGATGATCTAAAGAGATGAATAAAGTATCTTGAGATATGAAAAAACTTTTGAGCTCAAAAGATTAAGAGGTTTGGATGATAAGATTCTTCTTGAGAAACTTGTCCATGTAATCAACCTTTAAAGCTTTGAGGAAAACTTGGTAACCAAAGTACTTTGATCCTATCACAATGTATGAATGCAATGCACTATGATGTTCATGATGAAACATAAGTCTAAAATAAGAGGGTAAATTTTGGGGTGCAACAGCTGCCCCTATTCAAATATCTTCAACATGATAAGTGAGAAAAGTGATAACTTTCGAGCGTTCAGGGTTGACGATGTTTGAATACGAAAGAACCCGAAAATTTACACTCTTGAAAGAAACAAAAATAGATACCCCCGAGATATGCGTCAGAATGAAGCTGTAACGCATGTTGAGTCAGAACGAAAACAAAGAAGAGTAGGCGCAACTAAACTTCCGGACAGACGTGCCAGGGAAAAACTAGGCTTCAAAAGGAAGGGGTGAGACAAAACCCAACCAACAGAGTATAGACGAAACTAAGCTCTGTAACAAAAAATGTACGCAGGTGAGGAGACAAAACCCTGAGTTTGACCCAAAGCAAAATGGCTAGAGTGTGATTCTAGGAACACTTGCTAATCTCAACTAGGATTGACAGTATGAAACCGGTTAGACGAAACTAAACCAGATGAGTACCAGGACGAGACTGGATTTCACGCACGGGTAACGAGGCGAAACTCGACCCAAAGCGAAGTGATGAGAGTGCATGTTTCTCAGAGCACCTGCTAGTCTCAAATCAATGGATAAATAGTGACGAAAACTGATAGAAGCATCCAAGGAACAAAGGAGACTGATCTCAAGCCATGGACGCAGTACGAAAACTGCACTCGGTAAATGATCACCGTCAAAAGGTCCAAGGTATGAAAACAAAGACGAGACGAAACTCGACTCAATAACCAGTTTGGAGAAACTAAACTAGATGAGTGCCAGGACGAAACTGGATTTCATGCACAAGGTGAGGAGATGAAACTCTGAGCTCAACCCAAAGCGAGGAGATTAGGGCGTACACCTAAAAACCTGCCAAAAGTGAAAATCAGGGCGAAACTGGTATTCGAAAGGTGCATCAATAGACATTGGAATGAACCGGAGAGGGTAGTGAAGACTAAACCCGAGAAGATCTTGTCAGGGCGAAAATGAATTATAATCAACAGTAGACGCTCAAACAAAAGATGATTGACGTCAGAAGGATATTGGTATGGGGCGGATAATGAGGATGAAGACCTCGCTGGGGATTTAATTCGAAGTATTAGAAAATCACTGGGGATGACGGAAATAATAATGGTTATGTTCTGATGCATGTTGGAATTATTTTTTATAGCATAATTGTTGTACCCCAAAATTTTTCCTCCCATATTTCTCAAGACATGTCAAGAATCATCTCTAAGTTGTTCAAGATGGCCCAAGAGTTGGACAGTCAAATCACCTCCTAAGGCAGTCAATTCAAAATTAGGGTTTTGTGTTGCATCAAGGTCCTTACATCCAAATGACCTCAAGTTCTCCCCAATGTACTAATATGTTCTTAAGTTCATCCATGTAAAATTTCAAGCCTTGCAGAGAAATTTTGGTCAGTCAATTGCTCAAGAAGTCCAAAAATCGATTGCGCTAGGGCAAAAGTCAACTGTGACCCAAATACAGTAAAACCTCAAGATTTTTGTCAACATTCTCATTCTGAAGGATAATTCATCATTTTATCAAGGTTTGATCATGATTCATCAAGGATTGCTCAAGATTCATCAAGATTCAAAAGTTGCTAAATTAGGGTTTTGTAGGAAAAGTCAACTCAACTTTGACCAAGCATAACTTTATCATACTTTATGAGAAATGAACCATCCAAAGCTCATTTTGAAGAGGATGCAATTTAATACAATCCATATTCACACCCCAAGATCAAGAAATTCACTCATAAAAAGTTACAAATTTGGACATTATAGGTCATTTTTGAAAGTCAGCAAAAACACCTTTTTTTCCAAAGCTTATAACTTGATAATGGAATATCAAAATGATATGATACCAAAAGGGTTGATTACAGTACATCTCAAGGTTTCTAAAAAGTCAAAGAACACCTCCAAAAGTTCGAAATTGAAGAAGTTATGTATTGTTGAAGTTGGGTATTTTTCTAAAATTGCCAAAAGTCAACTATCCTCAAAACTCCAATTTTTGACAAAAGGGCCCACTTTTTTCCACTTGATTTGGTCTTTTCACACCACACACGTGTCCCATCTTTAATTTCATGACCAATCATTTATTTTTCTATTTTGTTTAATTTTTATTGATTTAATTCATTTTAAATCAATATTAATTCAAATAAAATCTAAAAATGGATGGAATGATATCTTTTTGATCATTGCAGCTTTCAATTATCATGATTCACCAAATCAAATTCGTATCAAGCATTGTTGTGCACAAAAAATCAGATTTGGCATAGTTTTGGAAACTTTATCAATGGTGATCAAATCAAATCTTGATTCTTCAATGCTCATGGATTAAGGCCCAAGTTTTTAACCTAATGCATTCCTTATTACATACAAAAACCATACACATCAAGAACACGACCTGAAACTGCAAGAAACGGCCAGACAAAACTTGAGAAAAAGCTTGAAAACTTGAAAACTGAAATCACACTTAGGGCTCGTTTCAATCCAAAATCATAACGTGGTGTTCTTACTTGCAATCTCCTTAAGCTATAGCAACCAAAACCAGGCCTTGAGACCACTTGAAACGCGTTGTAAGTACTCACGAATATGGCCCTGTGCACGAAAACGTAACTCATCATTCTTGCATCTTTTTGACAAAACATTAGCATATTCTTGTTCATTGTATGATTTCTAAGCGCTTTGTAATGTTCAATTTCATTTTCATGGCCTGTATTGTAATGCCCGAACCTAGGGTTTTCTTGCTTTGCTTTTAGGTGTTTCAATTACAGATGAAATTAAGGCAAACCATGGACATGGTTGAGTTCAGGGAAGAGAGACGAGTAAAGTGATGGTCCCAAAAGTCGTTTCTATGGCCTAGGGATGATTCTGGGATTGAGCCATGAATTTTGTTGTGGATCCAAATCCGCAGGAAAAAAACCAGGACCATTTGGAGAAGATGACAATGTGGCTTGTCTTCATTGGCTTGTTCAAACAAATCGCGCGTTTTTTTTTATTTTCCAGAATGTTATTTTATTTTCTTTTATAATATTATTCATCCATCATAATAACAAATGAGCAGGTTAGTTGAGTTGGCAAACGCGTTGGTGGAAACCCCCTTGGGACCTGGGTTCGAATCCCAGGTCCCCCAAAACGTTTATTTGATTTTTCTTCAGGTATTCCCACGCAATGCTCAGAAGGTGGTCTACCGTGTGCATCCGATTTCCAAGCGTCAGATGGCCAGCAAATCAAATCCAATGGCCAAAGTTGAGTACCCACCATACTCTCCAGCCAATGCACACACATGGAATTAGAGAAGTCAATCAGGCCAATGCGTTTGGGCCTGGAACTTTGCTGAACCAACCTCCTTTCTAGGCCCAAACCCCCCTGGGTTTATTTCTTTTCTCTCTTTTATATTTTTTCCTTTTAATTGTGTTTGATTATTATTATTATTTAAATTAACCAATTAACATTTTTTCTCATAAAATCAGAAAACCTAAAAAATAATATTTTTATTAATTTCACTATTTCATTATTTTTGTAAATAAACTTTAACCAATTAATTTAGTTTTTAGTTAGGTACAATTTTAATTTTTTTTTGCATTAAATTAAAAGTAATTTAGAATATTAGGTTTTTATTCATTTTAATCATTTTATTTTATTTTGTTTAATATAAAAAACCCAAAAATATTTTCATTTAATTAATTAATTCCATTATTAACTTAGATTTAATTTTTTAATTCAAAAATAAGCAAAATCTTTTCTTTAATAAAAAAAAGGGTCAAAACCCTAAAAATGCTCCGATTTAATTTTCTCGCACGCGTATTATTTTTATCCAATATTGTAAATGCTTCCAGTATGTAATAGTTTCAATAGGACTTTTAATTATTTATCGCTTTTATTTACTTTCCGCAATTTAAATTAAAGGGTTTGTCTTTGGCGATGTAAATACTCGACGCCTTGTAATAGCTTAGATTTCCTTTCCCGCAATTTAATTTCCGCACAATATTAACTATTAGATGTTTGATAAATAGGCAATGCATGACAAGACCAATCTTTAACTTAAAATCAACAATAGCTCATCCATGACATGTACAGATAAAATTAGCCGAAATAACACACTTGCACATGCCACTCTTAGGGTACACCTCACTTCGTTGCCTCGAACATGGTCATTGAGTATAGGAAGTTTTAGAGGTCGCCCTCTTGTCTAAAGATCATAGTTGCCTCGAAACGGTTGCCTTGGAAAAATGATCTAAGATATTAGGGTTACCGCTAAGGCATCCTAACATTGCTTTAGTGACCACACGTCCCTTAATCGAATTGACCCAAAAACTCCAACGACGATGCTACCTACTCCTCAATAGAGGGATAGCATTGTCTAAAGGACATTTGTACAGTTTAATTCCTTTTTGAGTAGGTAGATGGTTCTTAAGTACTTGCTCCATTTAAAAACAAAACAAAACTCTTCGCACTTACACTCTTTTCAAACAAAAAACTCTTTCAAACCCACAAACACAAAGAAAAGCAATTTTTGAAAACACAATGAGCAAAGTACCTAAGAGCCCGTGGATAACCACGGATAGAAAGGGTGATAACACCTTCCTTTTCTATAATCTACCTCCCGAACCCGAGAAGTATCTCAAAAAGGAATTTTTCTGTGCTTTTGTCTTTTCCTTGTTGGATAAAATAAAAGACGGTGGTGACTCTTGCTTACCGCGACATTTTGCGAAAACAAACGCAAACGCGAACCAGCATTCCAAAACAGTCAGTTCTCATTCCCACCGATCCCAGAACTGGCGACTCTGCTGGGGATATCTATAAGTGAGGTGTACCTTAGGATTAGATCATTGTTGTTTTCAATTGTTTGCTTTGTATGATTTATCTTTGTGGGCTTATATCGGAGTTACTATAGATCCTAACTCGGATCTGGGGATACCCTTTAGGTAAGTAGCAATAAACTGTGAGGGATCTGTACGGCGTAGACCGATACGGATGAAGCAGTATCTACGTTGGTGTGGCACTTTAGTCTGTACCGATATCCCTTGTGTTGGAACGAGGAGAATATGGGTCTTCTAAGGGGTCATTAAGCACCAACGGACCTTAGAACCTTAAATTGACCAACTTGGCCATAGAACAGTAGAAGTATGCTACACTCATTGAGACTAAACTCTCGCGATGATTTCGGCCGCAAGAAAAGGTTGCTAAACTGGAATTATGACCGATTGAGGGTAGTCAGTGATATTGAGATCCTCTAGAACCCGGTTACTATTTTTATGACAGGTTTAAACCAACTGAACTGAAAGAGGGTAGTACCTAAGCTCCATGCCATCCTGAAATCTAAGGGCTCTCAGTGTGACTTGTGTGCCTTTACCATGTTTTCTTTTTGTGGATACTTGTGGTGTGCCTTTATCATTACATCATAGCATTGCATACATCCTGCATAAGGACTAACCTATTTCAAAGACAAGAGGGTTTCATCTTTGCTCTGTTTTGTAGGTCTTCATGATGCCCATGCGTAAGAATACTATCCGGATCAACTTTGTCCAAGTCCCTACCCTGCTTAAAGAGTTGGTTGTCAAGATGCCGGACACTACTTCCTTCATCAGGAGGCATGGTTCTCTTCTCAATTTGGTCACCTCCAAGTTGGATGAGAAGATGATGAGTGTCCTGGTCCAATTCTATGATCCGCTGTACCACTGTTTTACTTTTCAAGACTTCCAGGTGGTTCCTACCCTAGAAGAGTTCTCTGAGCTGCTCGGTATCTCTGTTTTGGAGCAGACTCCATTTACTGGTTTGGAGAAGACTCTTAAGCCTGAAGAGATTGTTGCACCCCTTCATTTGACCAAAGAGGAGGTAATGGCTAATTGGGAGACTAGGAGTGGAGCAAAAGGATTTCTGACTAAGTTCTTGGTTGGCAAGGCTAATTACTTCTAGGACAATCTGGACTTTAAGGCCTTCAAGGATATTCTGGATCTTTTGATATATGGCTTGGTATTGTTTCCGAATCCTGACACTTTTGTTGATGTTAATGCCATAAAGATCTTCATCTCTCAGAACCCTGTACCCACTCTCTTGGGTGATATCCTTCATCAGCTCTATGCTCGTACTGCCCGAAAGCGGGGAACCTTGATGTGTTGTGCTCCTTTATTGTCGAGGTGGTTTATTTCGCACCTCCCTAAGTCAGTGCTGAAGAACAAAGAAGGAATGGGCTGGGCTTATAGGGTGATGTCTCTTTCTCATAATGACATTATCTGGACTCTCAAAGGTATGGATGAGGTGACTGTCATTGATCGTTGTGGAGAGTATCCTAATGTTCCATTGATAGGAACCCATGGAGGAATTTCTTATAACCCATGCTTAGATCTCCGTCAGTTTGGAAGAGCCAGAAGAGAAGGACTTCACGAGATGCTAATGCCTCGTATCATCTTTGATTTTCAAGGGGATAGCGACGAGCAACATCGTAGATTCATAAGGGATTGGGACAGAGTTCACCAATCAGATCCACATGAGTTGGGTCCAAAGACTTCTTTGCCAATAGAGCCATATCTCAGATGGGTCCGCATCCGTTCCCAGAAGCTAGGTATGCCATATGAAGTTGTCCGGGCTGTCACTCTTGAAGTTGCTAATGAAGAAGGGGTTCTTCCAACCATTCTCCACCCTTATATGCCCACTGACATTGGGCCACTGAAGAGGTCTTGCATGTAGTTGAGGGATGAACGGGATTCTTACCGAGAGAAGTTCAACGAGCAAGAACAAAAGATCCAGAAGCTGACTAGGAAGTTAGAAAACGAGCGGATTCTCAACGACTATGTCCGCACTGAGAAGAAGAGACCATGGGAGCATTGATGGACCTTTGATGATTTCCTTTCTAGTTTTTATTTACTTTCCTGTATTTCCATTCTTGTAATGCCTTAAGGGCAAGTTGTTGAACATTTTGAATTCCAAAGTTATCTAATAAAGTGTGTTTCCTTTCTTGTTTACAAATTTGAATCCCGATTGTCTTTAAAATCATAAATCATACGCATTTCATCCCATGCACTTCATAAACAGGTACCCTTTACAGGTCTCTTATCTTCTTCGCTGTTTATTTCAGAAATCATCATGTCTACTGAACCTTCAACTAAGCAAGCTATCAAGGCCCTCCAGGCCCAGAATGCCCAACTTCAAGAGTTGTTCATGAGTCTAGCTAAGGGTCAGCAGGACCTGAAGACCCTGATTCTGAAAGAGAAGAAGAAGAAGAAGAAGAAGAGGACATTCATGTTCAACACTGGTCCTAGGTTTGGAAACAGCTTACGGGATGAAGTTGATCTGACCACCTCATCTGGAGGTAAAGATAGTCCACAAGAAAGGAAGGCTCCTAGCCCTGTGGTCTCCGACAATGAGACAGACTACGATGAAGAACAGTATCCTCCTGCTGAGGATAAGTAGAAACAACTGGAAGACCGTTTGAGCGATATGGAAATTCAGAAGGTGTCCGGTTTGGACTTCGGAGATCTAGGTCTATCATTTGGGGTGGTGATTCCCCATAAGTTCAAGGCACCAGCCTTTGCCAAGTATGACGGAGTCTCCTGTCCGAAGCTGCACCTCCGGTCATATGTGAGGAAGATCCAGCGTTACACTGCTGATAAGAGCTTATGGATCCATTTCTTTCAAGACAGTCTCTCAGGGACTCAGCTTGAGTGGTTTTATCAGTTGGACGGAGCCAGTATCCGCAGTTGGGAAGATTTGGCTACTGCATTCTACAGGCAGTATCAGTATAACTCCGACCTCGCTCCTACGCGTACCCAACTCCAGGGTATGTCAATAGGAATAGGTGAAGGATTCAAATATTATGCTCAGAAGTGGAGAGACCTCGCCGGTAGGGTGCAACCACCCTTGGCTGATCGGGAGCTTGTTGACATGTTTTAGGGACCCTGTCTGGTCCATTCTTCAACCACTTGATTGGAAGCTCTTCATCTGGGTTTACATATCTTATTTTGACTGGTGAGAGGATTGAAGCTGGTATTAAGGCTGGGAAGATACAGAAGGGTGCCTCATCGAGCACCGAGAAGAAGCCGTTTAAGAAAGAGTCCAGTGTTGTCTACAGTGCAAGAAGACCGAGTAGACCTGAACACCGCCAAGCTGTCAATGCGGTTGTTATTTCAAAACCTACTGGTGCTCCTCAGCACAATAATCAACAAAAGGACGAGATACCTAAGAGGAAATTCACTCGTCTCAGCATGACCTTATCTCAGATTCTGCCACAATTGCTAAAGACTAATTTGGTGACTCTAAGGGAACCCCTAAAGAATTCAAATACAACGTCACCAAGGTATAACCCTAACGCCCGTTGCGCTTATCACTCCGATAGCCCGAGGCATAATACAAATGATTGTTGGGCTCTGAAGAACAAGATACAAGACTTAATTAATGCAAAGGAAATTGAGTTCGAGGCGCTTGAGAGGCCTAATGTTGTGACTGCTCCCATGCCCAAACATGGAGTAAATGCTGTAGAGGAAGACTTGTTTGTAGTTTCTGTGGATGACATTGTTACCCCTCTGATGACTGTCAAGAAGAACCTATTGCTAGCCGGTTTATTTCTGGGCTGTGACGAAGGTTGCCATATGTGTTTTGTTTTACCTACCGGTTGCCCATTCCCACTGAAGAAGTCGCCATCATTACCATTTTCGACAATTCTTCCAAGGCTCCCTCGAGGAAGCCTGTTAAAATTACATCTATTCCGAAGATCGCACCTGTGATCATTACTGTTCCGGGGCCCATCCCCTACACCTCTGACAAAGCTGTCCCTTGGCACTATGAGGCTGATGTTTATTTTCATGGGGTTAAGCAAGAGTTGGATGTTGAAACTGACGTCAGCAACATTACTGGACCTGCTAAAGTCACCCGCAGCGGCAGACATTTCTCACCTGATATTGCCCTACCAATTGTCCGAAGACCTGTTGTTATTACACCTGCAAGTGTGCCTACTGCCATTCCTGATCAAGTTCCTATTCTTACCCCTGTCGCTGAGTCATCTGACGCTCAGGGCAAAGGGATCACCACTGACGTGCCTGCCCAGACGAAGGCACCAAAGACAATTACTGTTGAAGCTTCCAAACAAGAGATGGAAGAGATTCTGAAGATTATTAAGAAGAGTGATTATAACGTAGTTGAGCAGCTGGGGCAAACCCCATCCAAGATTTCTATGTTGTCATTATTGCTGTGCTCAGAGGCCCATGCCAAGGCTCTGATTACCTTCCTGAAGACTTCCCACGTGCCACAAGAGACATCAACTAATCAGTTTACCGATTGTGTGGCCAATTTGACTACTGATAATGGGTTGGGTTTCTCTGACGCCGATTTTATTTCAAAGGGGAAAAATCATAACGATGCCCTGCATGTCTCCATTGAATGCAGGGGCACTACTCTTGCACATGTATTGGTTGATACTGGTTCCTCATTGAACGTCTTGCCCAAGAAAGCTCTAGACCGGTTGGATTGCGAAGGGTTGGAGTTGAAACCAAGTAACATCGTTGTCAGGGCCTTTGATGGGTCTAAAAGGATGGTGCACGGTGAAGTTGATATTCCAATTAAAGTTGGTTCTCAGGTCTTCAATTCTACGTTCTATGTGATGGACATTCGGCCATCCTACTCTTGTTTGTTGGGTCGTACATGGATCCATAAAGCTGGGGCCGTAACCTCAACGCTCCACCAGAAGTTGAAGTACCCGATCAAAGGGAAGATTGTGACAGTACAAGGGGAGGAAGAGTACATGGTCAGCCACCTCAACTCGTTCAGATACGTAGAGATGGATGGGGAGTTCATTGAGACCCCATTTCAGCACTTTGAAGAGGTTCCCCAGACACTGGCATCAGCTGAGACTGTGGTTGAAGGCTCTCCTATGAAGATGGCTTCCTTAAAGGATGCCCGGGCTGTTGTTGAGAAGGGTGAGTATGCAAATTGGGGCTGACTCCCTGATTTTACACAGAAGACTAACAAGTTTGGTTTGGGTTTCACTGCAGAAGCTCAAAGGGTTGTCCGAAGTGCGAGGATCGGAAGACCTCATGTGTTCATCAGCAACTCGGAAGTGAATGCCATTGAAGAAGATGTAGAAGAGTCTGAATTCGACAGCTGGATCTATCCTACGACCGATGGTGGACCAAGCAACTGGACAGCAAAGGACTTCATCCCTATTACTTTTGTTACCCAGTAATGAAACCTTTTGTTTTGGATTTGTAATAGACAATGTTTCAAACTTTATGGCCCGGTGTCTTACCCAGGGCATCGTGGATTCATTTGTGAGGGTTTTTGTGTGTCATTTTCATATATCATTAATAAAGCACTGGACGTTTTTTTTCATTTCAAATCTTGCGCTCCTTGTTTTTCTTTATTATATATTGCAAAACAGTTATTTTACACACTCACATATACAGGTCCACATCCATTCTGGATCTCATTGGTAACGACTCTGCTACTATCAGTTATGACTTTAAAAATCCGATCAACTTAGCTGAAGACGAAGGTGGAGATGATTGTGAAGTGCCTGGTGAACTTGCAAGACTGTTGCTCCAAGAAGAGAGGGTTATTCAGCCACATGAAGAACCGGTGGAAACAGTGAATCTGGGTACTGAGACAGACAAAAAGGAAGTCAAGATCGGTGCAAATCTGGAGCTTAGTGTGAAACAGTGGTTGATTCAGATGATGCATGACTACGTTGAGATCTTTGCCTGGTCTTACGAAGATATGCCTGGTTTAGACACTGACATTGTGGTTCATCGCCTGCCTACCAAGGAAGATTGTCCTCCAGTGAAACAGAAGGTTCGTCGAATGCGCCCAGAGATGTCTGAGAAAATCAAGGCTGAAGTTATGAAACAATTTGATGCCGGTTTTCTAGCAGTGACTTCTTACCCTCAGTGGGTCGCCAATGTGGTTCCTGTGCCGGAGAAAGATGGTAAGGTCCGAATGTGTGTAGACTACAGGGATTTGAACAGGGTGAGCCCCAAGGATGATTTCCCTCTACCTCATATCGACGTTCTGGTTGACAATACTGCTCAACATAAAGTATTCTCCTTTATGGATGGTTTCTTCGGTTATAATCAAATCAAGATGGCTCCCGAAGACATGGAGAAGACCACCTTTGTTACTCAATGGGGCACCTTTTCCTACAAGGTCATGCCTTTTGGACTGAAGAATGTTGGGGCAACATATCAGCGTGCCATGGTTGCTTTGTTTCATTACATGATCCATCATGAGATTGAAGTATACATCGACGATATGATTGCGAGGTCCCAGACTGAGGAAGAACACCTGGACCATCTACAGAAATTGTTTGACAGGCTGAAGTTGTACAAGCTGAGGTTGAACCCGAACAAGTGCACCTTCGGGGTGAGATCTGGTAAATTACTGGTTTCGTCGTAAGCGACAAAGGTATTCAAGTGGATCCTGCCAAAGTGAAAGCCATACAAGAGATGCCAGCTCCCAGGATAGAGAAAGAAGTCAGAGGTTTCCTGGGACGTATGAACTACATTGCCCGATTCATCTCACACCTAACTGCTACTTGTGAGCCAATCTTCAAGTTACTGAAGAAAGATCAGGTAGTACGTTGGAACGATGAATGCCAGGCCGCTTTCGAAAGGATCAAAGAGTATCTCCAAGAGCCACCCATTCTGATGCCACCAATTAAAGGGAGACCTTTGATCTTATACTTGACGGTGCTTGATAACTCAATGGGGTGTGTGCTGGGGCAGCATGACGAGTCTGGCCGAAAAGAGCATGTTATTTATTACCTTAGAAAAAAGTTTACCGACTGTGAGACCCGATACTCACTGCTCGAGAAAACTTGCCGCGCTTTAGCATGGGCTGCTCGCCGGCTGAGAAAGTATATGCTAACTCACACTACTCTGTTGATATCAAAGATGGATCCAATCAAGTATATCTTCGAAAAGCCCGCTTTGTCCGGAAGAATAGCGAGATGGCAGATGATCTTGACTGAGTATGACATCCAGTACACAACTTAAAAAGCAATCAAGGGAAGTGTATTGGCAGACCATTTGGCACACCAGGCAGTGGATGATTACCAGTCTATGAACTTTGAATTCCCGGACGAGAATATCATGTTGGTTACTAATTGTGAGATACCTGGACCGGATGAAGGACCTGAGGAAGGATCCCGATGGTCTATGTAATTTGATGGAGCTTTGAACGCTTTGGGTAATGGCATTAGCGCTGTGATCATATCTCCTAAAGGCTCTCATACTTCGTTCACCGCCCGACTATGTTTCAACTGGACCAACAACATGGCGGAGTATGAGGCATGCATCATGGGTCTTCAAGCTGCAATTGACCTAAGGATTAAGTTTCTAAGTGTTTTCGGAGATTCCGCTCTCGTGATCAGTCAGATCAAAGGCGAGTGGGATACGAAACACCCAAATCTTATTCCTTACAAGGAGTATGTATTGACATTGCTTCTCCATTTTGAGGAGATAACCTTTGAACATTTCCCTAGAGAAGAAAACCAGTTGGCGGACGCGCTGGCTACGATGTCTTCCATGTTCAAGGTCAATTGGGACAATGAAGCTCCTCGGATCATCATTGAAAGATTGGAAGAACCTGCACATTATTGTGATCTTGAGACTGAAGAGGCAGCGGATAAACCCTGGTTTCATGAGGTAAAGAGGTATCTTGAAGCTCAGGAATACCCCGAGGGTGCATCTGTTAATGATAAGAAGTTTCTGAGGAGGTTCGCGGCGAAGTTCTTCATCAGCAATGACATTCTTTACAAGCGTAACCATGATTCAACCTTGCTACGTTGTATGGATAAGATTGAAGTGAAAAGGATTATGGCGGAGTTACATGAAGGTACTTTCGGAACTCATTCCAGTGGACATACCATGGCAAAGAAAATCCTCCGAGCACGATATTACCGGTCCATAATGGAAGCCGACTGTTATCAGCATTCTCGGACATGTCACAAGTGCCAGATCTATGCTGATAAGGTGCACATACCTCCAGTTCCTTTGAACGTCTTGACGGCACCTTGGCCTTTTGCAATGTGGGGCATTGATATGATCGGCAAGATCAGACCTACGGCATCCAATGGGCATCGTTTCATCCTGGTAGCTATTGATTATTTTACGAAGTGGGTTGAAGCAGCTTCCTTTGCTACCGTATCCAAGAACGTCGTGGCACGGTTCATTCGGCACAATCTGATCTGTTGATACGGTGTACTAGAGAGGATCATTACGGACAACGGTACCAATCTCAATAACAAGATGATCACTGAGCTCTGCAAGCAATTCAAGATACAGCATCATAAATCTTCTCCCTACCGTCCAAAGATGAATGGGGTTGTCGAAGCAACAAATAAGAACATTAAGAAGATTGTGCAAAAGATGACAGTGACGTACAAAGACTAGCACGAGATATTACCATTTGCTCTTCACGGGTACCGTACCTCAGCACGGATGTCAACAGGGGCCACACCCTATTCCTTGGTATATGGTATGGTGGCAGTCTTGCCCATTGAAGTTCAGATACCTTCTCTTCGGATCATGAAGGATGAAGGTTTAAGCGAAGATGACTGGATTCAGACCCGGCTTAATCAACTGAACCTAATCGATGAAAAAGACTTACTGCTATTTGTCATGGTCAGACGTACCAAAAACAGATGATCAAGGCATTTAACAAGAAAGTTAGACGACAAGAGCATCAAGTTGGGGACCTGGTGATCAAGCGCATCATTCTACCTCAAGGTGATCCCAGGGGCAAATGGACCCCTACTTACGAAGGACCATTTGTGGTTAAGAACATCTTCTCAGGAGGAGCTATGATTCTAACCACCATGGATGGTGACGACCTTCCTCACCCCGTCAATGCAGACATAGTAAAAAGATACTACGCATAATCAAAGACCCGCTAGGTTGACTGGCCTAGGCAAAAATAAGGGCTTCCCGGTGAACCAAAAGGGTTCGAGCAAAAATAAGGGATGAAAATGAAAAAAACTGTACACCCGGCAAGTTGAAAACCTGAAAAGGCGGCTTGGGCAAAAATGGGTATCCCGGTGGACTGAAAACCCGAAAGAGCAGTCCAGGAAAAAGTTAGGGATCAAAGCGTAACACTATGTCTCATTGGATCACCTCGCATCCAGACCTCGGTATCGGCTATCAAGCTCGGACGACACTAATCAATCAGATTCATCTTCAACTAAGAAGCAAAGTAATGAGATGCTTGAAGACATAAAGGCAATATCAGAGTTGGAACCCAGTGGGATTATTCACATAGTTGTTTTGTTTCCTTTTCACAAATTGTATAAATTCTATTTGTTCGGCGGCGTTCTCTTACTAGGACGTCAGCCTCTTGTACAAAAACTGCCTATTTACAGGCCAAACTTCAAAATCAATACAAATTCATTTTCAGAAATTTCAAGTTGTTTTTCCTTTATCTGTTTTGTTTTGCAAAGAACGTCCAATGTTCATTTTTGATATATGCATTTGATATTAATTGCTGATCATAAATATTTACATGCGAAACGAAAGATGAATTACTGGTAATATTAGAAACATGGGCATAAGAAATGTCCAAGCTGTGTAGTTGTTTCGTCCACCAGGTACCAAGGTACATCCAGCTGAAGAATATGGCTAAGATACCTTCATTCCCCGCAGGGTAAGACAGTAACAGTAGCTCTCTCAACTGAGACTCGCAACTATGAACGAATCAACAATACTCTCCCCAAGCAGAGTTAGTCTACCATCAGCCCTAAAAAAGTTTGGTATCCCCAGAAGGTCTTAATATTCCTCAGCGGAGTATAAAGATATTCCCCAGCAAGCATAAGAGCATCCCCGACAGTCTTAATATTCCTCAACAGAGTATAAGAATGTTCCCCGGCGGAATACAAGATACCCCTAGTGGAGCCATTTCCCCAGCGCAGTCTAAAAAATGCTTTCCCAACAGAGTTGAATCATCTTCCCCAGTAGATTCTGGAAGCTTATCCCCTGCAGAGTGCAAATAAATCTCCCCAGCCAAATTCAGAGGGTTATCCCCACAGGGGTCTAACTGGGTTATCCTCAGCAAGTTGCAATTGAAAGATCATACCCCCAGAAAAGTTTTTTCCTTTCCCCAAGCAGGAGTTCAATCCTCAACAGATCCAGTGTCACCAGCAACGGTAATCCATCCCCAGCAGAGTTCATCATTAAAATCCCCAACAGAGTTTATCAGCGGAATCTCCAGCAGAGTTTATCGTTAAAATCTTCAGCAGAATATCCTTTCCCCACAGAGTAATTACCCTTAGAATAATCTCTTCATCAGTTTATTCCCCAACGGAGTTCTTTTCTCCTGCAGGTTTATCCTCACAATCATCTTCGTTCACCACCCCTGGCGGAAGCGAAGCATTCAACTTTATTCTCCAATAGCTCCAGGATTTATTTTCCTTAGCTAAAACATTACATGTCCATACATCATGATACATGCATATACGCATCATACCATACAATCTCATTTATTTTGAGAACATCATTGCCTGATACATATCATGCATTACATACAGCTAACCTTTACCTTTCAGGAAAGATACAATCAAAATTCAAGTTATGAAGCCCGGGTACGACCGGATAGTATCTTGATTTCTATAGCATATTGTGAAGCCGGGATTACGACCGGATAACAATATCAGACTACCGTGAAGCCTGGATTACAACCAGTTAGTGATATCTCTCAAAAGTAAGCTACGAAGCCCGGATAATAGTTTATTCCCTAGTGAGCCGTGAAGCCTGGATTACAACCGGATAGCAGCTCAGTAAGCACCATGAAGCTTGGATTCTACCAGATAGTGGTATATCATAAACACAAGCCGTGAAGTCCGGATCACGACCAGATAACAGCTCAGCAAGTTATTATAAAGACTGGATTACGACCAGAAAGCAATACAAGACCATGAAGCCTGGATTACGACCAGATAATGGTAGAAGATGTTGTGAAGATTGGATTACGACCAGATGGCAACCAAGAGTACTACGAAGCCTGGATTTCGACTAGATAGTGGTATGATACATCGGGAAGACTGGATTACGTCCAGAAAGCAATACAAGACCATGAAGCCTTGATTACGACCAGATAATGGTAGAAGATGTTGTGAAGACTGGATTATGACCAGATGGCAACCAAGAGTACTACGAAGCCTGGATTTCGACCAGATAGTGGTATGATACATCATGAAGCCTGGATTACGACCAGATGGCATTAAAGGACACTGAAACTTGGATTGCGACCAAATAGCATTTTACCCAGCCAGTTAATATGAAGCCCGGATTCGACCGGATATTAGTAAACCAAACCGTCAAAGGGAATCCCGGGTGCGACCGGATAACCATTTGATTTATTCTGAAGCCTGGATTTCGGCCAGATAAGAAATGAGGTATTGGGAAGATTGGATTCGACCAGATAGCAGTACGTGACACCATGAAACCTGGATTCGACCAGATAATGGTATAACACATTGTGAAGCCTGGATTACGACCAGATAGCGGTACAAGGCACTGTGAAGCTTGGATTCCGACCAAATAGCAGTTTACATGGACAGTTACTAAGAAGCCCGGAGTCGGCCGGATATTAGTGTGCCCTAAATTCAAGTTGAAGCCCGGAGGCGACCGGATAGCCACTTGATTTATTCTGAAGCCTGGATTTCGACCAGATAAGAAGTGAGGTATTGCAAAGCCTGGATTACGACCGGATAGCAATTTTAATCTCATCTCCCCAATAAGTCACTGTAAAGCCTAGATTACAACCAGATAGCAGTCGGTCTTATCACTATAAAGCTTGGGTTACGACCAGATGGTAGTTCACTCTCACCTCTTCAACAGAGATGATTCCCCAGTAGAATAACGGACGACCGAAGCTCCTAAAGTTCTATTTCTCCTAAGACAAAGAACATCATTCCTCAGCGGAATCTCCCTCAACAACAGGTATACAAGCTCTCACCAAGGAATCTCTTACGCGATCGACACTCCTTCGGATGGCATCTTTAAGCCCATCTCCCATCATCAATCTCCAAATGGCATCTGTAAGCCCATTCCCGACATCACAAGGCAAATACTACTTCATGCGAATGCAAATTTCTGGGCACTCTAGTGTTCAATCATCTTCCACCTTAGGATCACGAAAGGCCCCAACGCCAATCTATATCCTCAGGTTTAAGAAGATTGAACAGGGGAAACTATTGTACCCCAAAATTTTCCCTCCCATATTTCTCAAGAATCATCTCCAAGTTGTTCAAGATGGCCCAAGAGTTGGACAATCAAATCACCTCCTAAGGCAGTCAATTCAAAATTAGGGTTTTGTGTTGCATCAAGGTCCTTACATACAAATGACCTCAAGTGCTCCCCAATGTCCTAATATGTTCTTAAGTTCATCCATGTCAAATTTCAAGCCTTGCAGAGAATGTTTGGTCAGTCAATTGCTCAAGAAGTCTAAAAACCGACTATGTTAGGGCAAAAGTCAACTGTGACCCAAATACAGTCAAACCTCAAGATTTTTTGTCAACATTCTCATTTTGAAGGATAATTCGTCATTTGATCAAGGGTTGATCATGATTCATCAAGGATTGCTCAAGATTCATCAAGATTCAAAAGTTGCTAAATTAGGGTTTTGTAGGAAAAGTCAACTCAACTTTGACTAAGCATAACTTTCTCATACTTTATAATAAATGACCCATCCAAATATCATTTTGAAGAGGATGCAATTTCCTACAATCCATCTTCACACCCCAAGATCAATAAATGCACTCACAAAAAGTTACAAATTTGGACATTATAGGTCATTTTTGAAAGTCAACAAAAACACCTTTTTTTCCAAAGCTTATAACTTGAGCATGGAATATCAAAATGATATGAGACCAAAAGTGTTGATTATAGGACATCTCAAGGTTTCTAAAAAGTCAAAGAACACCTCCAAAAGTTCAAAATCGAAGAAGTTATGTATTGTTGAAGTTGGGCATTTTTCCAAAATTGCCAAAAGTCAACTATCCTCAAAACTCCAATTTTTGACAAAAGGGCCCACTATTTTCCACTTGATTTGGTCTTATCACACCACACAAGTGTCCCATCTTTAATTTCATGACCAATCATTTATTTTTCTATATTATTTAATTTTTATTGATTTAATTCATTTTAAATCAATATTAATTCAAATAAAATCTAAAAATGGATGGAATGATATCTTTTTGATCATTGCAACTCTCAATTATCATGATTCACCAAATCAAATTCGTATCAAGCATTGTTATGCACAAAAAATCAGATTTGGCATAGTTTTGGAAACTTTGTCAATGGTGATCAAATCAAATCTTGATTCTTCAATGCTCATGGATTAAGGCCCAAGTTTTTAACCTAATGCAGTCCTTATTACATACACAAACCATAAACATCAAGAACACGACCTGAAACTGCAAGAAACGGCCAGACAAAACTTGAGAAAAAGCTTGAAAACTTGGAAACTGAAATCACACTTAGGGCTCGTTTCAATCCAAAATCATAACGTGGTGTTCTTGCTTGCAATCTCCTGAAGCTATAGCAACCAAAACCAGGCCTTGAGACCACTTGAAACGCGCTGTAAGTACTCACGAATATGGCCCTGTGCATGAAAACGTAACTCATCATTCTTGCATCTTTTTGACAAAACATTAGCATATTCTTGTTCCTTGTATGATTTCTAAGCGTTTTGTAATGTTCAATTTCATTTTCATGGCATGTATTGTAATGCCCGAACCTAGGGTTTTCTTGCTTTGCTTTTAGGCGTTTCAATTACATGTGAAATTAAGGCAAACCATGGACATGGTTGAGTTCAGGGAAGAGAGACGAGTAAAGTGATGGTCCCAAAAGTCGTTTCTATGGCCTAGAAATGATTCTGGGATTGAGCCACGAATTTTGTTGCGGATTCAAATCCGCAGGAAAAAAACCAGGACCATTTGGAGAAGATGACAACGTGGCTTGTCTTCATTGGCTTGTTCAAACAAATCGCGTGCTTTTTTTTTATTTTCCAGGATGTTATTTGATTTTCTTTTATAATATTATTCATCCATCATAATAATAAATAAGTAGGTTAGTTGAGTTGGCAAACGCGTTGGTGGAAACCCCCTTGGGACCTGGGTTCAAATCCCAGGTCCCCCAAAACGTTTATTTGATTTTTCTTCAGGTATTCCCATGCAATGCTCAGAAGGTGGTCTACCGTGTGCATCCAATTTCCAAGCGTCAGATGGCCAGAAAATCAAATCCAATGGCCAAAGCTGAGTACCCACCATACTCTCCAGCCAATACACACACATGGAATTGGAGAAGTCAATCAGGCCAATGCGTTTGGGCCTGGAACTTTGCTGAACCAACCTCCTTTCTAGGCCCAAACCCCCTGGGTTTATTTCTTTTCTCTCTTTTATATTTTTTTTCCTTTTAATTGTGTTTGATTATTATTATTATTTAAATTAACCAATTAACATTTTTTCTCATAAAATCAGAAAACCTAAAAAATAAAATTTTTATTAATTTCACTATTTCATTATTTTTGTAAGTAAACTTTAACCAATTAATTTAGTTTTTAGTTAGGTACAATTTTAATATTTTTTGCAATAAATTAAAATTAATTTAGAATATTACGTTTTTAATAATTTTAATCATTTTATTTTATTTTCTTTAATATAAAAAACCCAAAAATATTTTCATTTAATTAATTAATTCAATTATTAACTTAGATTTAATTTTTTAATTCAAAAATAAGCAAAATCTTTTCTTTAATAAAAAAAAGGGTCAAAACCCTAAAAATGCTCCGATTTAATTTTCTCGCACGCGTATTATTTTTATCCAATATTGTAAATGCTTCCAGTATGTAATAGTTTCAATAGGACTTTTAATTATTTATCGCTTTTATTTACTTTCCGCAATTTAAATTAAAGGGTTTGTCTTTGGCGATGTAAATACCCGACGCCTTGTAATAGCTTAGATTTCCTTTCCCGCAATTTAATTTCCGCACAATATTAACTGTTAGATGTTTGATAAATAGGCAATGCATGACAAGACCAATCTTTAACTTAAAATCAACAATAGCTCACCCATGACATGTACAGATAAAATTAACCGAAATAACATACTTGCACATGCCACTCTTAGGGTACACCTCACTTCGTTGCCTCGAACGTGGTCATTGAGTATAGGAAGTTTTAGAGGTCGCCCTCTTGTCCAAAGATCATAGTTGCCTCGAAATGGTTGCCTCGGAAAAATGATCTAAGATATTAGGGTTATCGCTAAGGCATCCTAACATTGCTTTAGTGACCACACGTCCCTTAATTGAATTGACCCGAAAACTTCAACGACGATGCTACCTACTCCTCAATAGTGGGATAACATTGTCTAAAGGACATTTGTACAGTTTAATTCCTTTTTGAGTAGGTAGATGGTTCTTAAGTACTTTCTCTGTTTAAAAACAAAACAAAACTCTTCGCACTTACACTCTTTTCAAACAAAAAACTCTTTTAAACCCACAAACACAAAGAAAAGCAATTTTTGAAAACACAATGAGCAAAGTACCTAAGAGCCCGTGAATAACCACAGATAGAAAGGGTGCTAACACCTTCCCTTTCTATAATCTACCTCCCGAACCCGAGAAATATCTCAAAAAGGAATTTTTTTGTGCTTTTGTCCTTTCCTTGTTGGGTAAAATAAAAGACGGTGGCGACTCTTGCTTACCGCGACATTTTGCAAAAACAAACGCGAACCAGCATTCCAAAATAGTCAGTTCTCATTCCCACCGATCACAACAATGTTCTAGATAATGGAAATGCTACGCGTTTTGGTAGATGCAATGTAAAGATGCATGTTTAAAAATTTCACTAGGGAATGGCCAATTGAGAAGTCAATAACCAAAGAGTCAGGATCTGACATGACTTGCAAAAATAAATTTCAAAATCCAAAGGAGAGGAGAAAATACGGGAAACCACTAGAGAGGGAACCTCAAAGAGATGAAGCTTTATGGGGAATAACAACCGAGCAACCAGTAGAAACGGGCCACAAACATTGAAGGGTGTTGCAAAAATAAATTGCAAACGTCTAGGGAAGATCAGATTGATACTACAGCTTCCGGAAAGGGATAAAAACCTCTGTTGGGGGAACAAAGCCCTGCTGAAGAGATGGGACCTCACCGGGGAGATAGAACTTTGTTGAGTATTTTCTCATTGGAGAGAGATTCTCGGAATGCAACTAATGAATGGATCATGCAGATAGTCGCACGGTAACGACCTTACTAGGGAATGAAAGGAGATTTTTCATAAGGATGCCTCGGCCAACAGACTGGATGGGGAACGAGAGGTCGTGGCGAGGGATCTCTGCTGGCGTTTCTGTCGGGGATCTGAAACTCCTTCAGAACGTGGGTTCCTACTTAACGACTCCACCAGGGATGGATGACACATCCAAACTTGAAGTCTTGGAACGAGGCTTTTTGAAAGGAAATCCCTGGAGTAATCAAAACTTTGCTGCAAAAAATGAAACTTCACCGGGGAAAGGAAACTTCACTGGAGAAACGAAACTTCACAGGGGATAAGTAGAAGAAGAAAGTCGAACATTCCCTTCTTGACAATCATTAAGCTCTTTACAGGTGTTCAACGTGTAAACTCTTTTGATGTCAAACAGCTGTTTTGCATACAGAAAAGTGTTTATTGAGAATGATAGACCTGATGCTATGATTATTTAAACCTTGAAGAACTTAACAAAGTGTCGCATCTCTGTTGTGAATGAATCACTAGCTAGAGTGCAAAAATGTTTTAAAAACTTTTCTTTCCCTTTTGAAAAACGAGTCAAAACGCGAGTGATAAGATACCAACACGGCTATGCAACACATATTTGGGGAGTTCAGGAAATGTTATCCCATTGTAGTATGCTTTCGAGCTAAACCCCTGTTTCAGTTAGTACTTTTAGAGGTTGTAATATGGCCTGGTTCGATTTGAGGTTCTTTTGAAAAAAAAATTTCAAGGCTCATGTTATTCGGTGCCCACCCCCTTCATGATATTCTCCTGTCCTAAGTTCATCTGGCTTATCACAAGCGTTCATCTTTCAAAAGGATTTATGATGACTGAGTGATCACGACAAATCCTCCAGCATGATCGTCGCTTAACCTTTGCTGCTTTTGTTGTTGATATTATTATTCCTCTTCTTTTGATGAAAATTTTATTTGAACAATCTCTCTTTTTCTTTATTTTTTGGCCTTTTAGGCTTTCTTTTCCATAACTTTTGCCTGGACAAAATCTTTTGAGTTCCCATTTTTGGGGGCCCAGCGGGATACCCTAACTTTTTCCTAAGCGACTTGTTTTCAAGTTTCGACTTAGCAGGGCTTTTTGTGTCTTTCTTATTCATGTTTTCCACTTTGAACAAGTCAAGGTGACTTTAGGTCATTGAACTTTTTCATTCTTTCTTTCTTTTGAAAATAAATGCCTCATTCCTTGGTCGGCGAGAGATAGCCATTATTGTATCGATTCGATCTCGACCTCCGGACTTTGTGAGAAAATGAACATTGTGGCTTAGACATTTTTCCTGATCTCATGATGTGAAAAATAAAATGAAGCGATCCTCGGAGGAAACATTCCTTCATAAATTTGAATGCTTGGGCAAATCAACTAAACATCTACCCTACCCCTGGTTTAAAAAAAGGATTATTTTTATTTGTCGAACAGAAAGAAAACTTCTACTTCGAAGGATCAGAGGGGTTAACGAGGGTCTAACTCCCTTATATCTCCAGTGTTTGGGGAATGAAACAATGCATGTACATCATCAAATGGGTTCTACTCAAAAGCATACCACTACAGTCACTATTTTCAGCTAAACTCCTTCCTCCAAACTCTTGGCCAAGCAAAAGAATTAGCACGGCTGGTATCAAAATTCCCGAAAAACGATTGAAGAGTGACATTGTATGAAAAAAATATTTTAAGGCAAAAAACATTCAATGCATCAAGGCTGACATTCAGCTATAAACAAAATCCTATATGCAGACAATGCTAAAACAATCAACCAAGACAACACGTGGAAGTGCAGCAAAGAAACGTAATAAAAGCCATCATGGGGAAGCAGTATCTCCAACCAGGTTCACCGGTCCTGTCGACTTGCCGTAACATTGATATCACCCTGACTTATGATTATCAACGGCCCGGAGCTGTGAAACAAAACCGCAAGGCAAAGTGCCTAAAAGAGTGAAAGAGAAGTCCACCAAACAGAGAAAAAAACATGCCCCTTGCACAATGGTGGTTGTGTTTGTTATCTGCATTTCAAACGATCAGCCAACCATGACTTAGATTATCATATCTATGTAAGGGCCACAAAGTTTATATGCTCATGCTTATCAAAAAATATTGGACGTTTTTGCAAACAAAATAGTAAAAAGAGAGAAAAGAAAAATATGCATACACTTGAAAGAAGAGATTCTATTGATTTTGAGAAATTAGCCTGTGAAAAAGGCATTTACATTTGGCAGAAAGTAATTATAAAATAAAAGTAAACAAGTGTTTACAAATGGCAACGTGAATGTGAATATCCACCAAGTCCCGACTCTGCTATGACTCTGATGACTCTCGTCTTCCTGCTTTCATACAAATCATTCTTGGGTTAGCTTCGAGCTTATGCCAGGTGACGGAATGAAGGAAAGAAACAAAGGATCCCATTCTGAGCGTAGTCATTTGCTTTAAGTACCTAACTTTTGCCTGAATCACCCTTTCATATTTTTGATTCACCAGGACACCCTCTTTTTTCCTAAACCGCCCTTTCAGGTTTTCAGTTTAGCGGGTTTTTATTACTTTTTATGCAAAGTATTTTTTAACTACGTCAGCATTCACATGGAGAGGGAAGTACTCTCCATCCATAGTCGTGAGCATCATCGCTCCTCCAGAGAAAACTTTTCTGACCACGAAAGGACCTTCATAAGTTGGAACCCACTTGCCCCTTGGATCTCCCTGAGGAAGAATTATCCTCTTGAGCACAAGGTCACCTGGTTTGTAACACTGAGGTTGTACCCTCTTATCAAAAGCTTTTCTCATCCTTTGTTGATATACCTGACCATGATAAATGGTCGTCAATCTCTTTTCATCAATAAGCTCCAGTTGATCTAGCCGATTCTGCACCCATTCACTTTTATCCAGCTCAACATCTCTCACGACCCTAAGAGAAGGAATCTCGACTTCTACCGGCAATACTACTTCCATGCTGTAAACCAATGAAAATGGGGTTGCCCCAGTCGAAGTACGCACTATGGTGCGATAACCATGCAAAGCGAAAGGCAGCATCTCATGCCAATCTTTATAGGTTACCACCATCTTCTGCACAATTTTCTTGATATTCTTATTGGCCGCTTCGACAGCACCGTTCATCTTTGGTCGGTATGGAGAAGAGTTATGATGCTTGATTTTGAAGGACTCACAAATCTCCTTCATCATCTTGTTGTTCAGATTAGACCCATTATCAGTAATAATCTTCTCAGGCACTCCGTAGCGACAGATAATGTTATGCTTAATGAACCGAGTTACCACTTGCTTGGTGACATTGGCATAGGATGCAACTTCGACCCATTTCGTAAAATAATCGATGTCAACCAGAATGAAACGGTGCCCGTTGGACACAGTCGGTTCAATTTTGTTGATCATATCAATTCCCCACATCGCAAACGGCCAACGGGAAGTCAAGACATTCAAAGGTACTGGCGGCACATGCACCTTATTAGCATAGACTTGACATTTGTGGCAAACCCGCGTATGATTGTAACAGTCAGTCTCCATGGTGGGCCAATAATAACCTGCTCGCAAAATCCTTTTAGCCATGGTATTCCCGTTGAAATGGGTCCCAAAATCACCTTCATGTATCTCCTTAATGATTCTAGATGCTTCTCTCTTGTCAACACATCTGAGCAGTAAACCGTCATGATACCTTCTGTATAACACACCACCACTAAGAAAGAACTTGGCTGAAAATCTTCTCAAGAACTTCGTATTTGTGACGGATGCCTCTTCAGGGTACTCTTGTGTTTCAAGATATCGCTTAACGTCATAAAACCAAGGGTTACCATCTGGTTCCAAACTGGCCTCAAAACAGAAAGCTGGCTCACTCAAACTTCTGATAGTAATGGAAGGTGCCTCATTAGCCCAATTAACCTTGAACATGGAGGACAAAGTTGCCAGTGCATCAGCTAGATTATTTTCTTCTCTGGGAATGTGTTCAAATGTGATCTCTTCGAAGTACGAAATCAGCTTCATAACATGCTCACGATAGGGAATTAGGTTCTGATGGTGAGTCTCCCAATCTCCATAAACCTGGATGATAACAAGGTTGGAATCCCCATAGACTTTCAAGAATTTGATGCGCAGGTCGATCGCTGCTTCAATGCCATAAATGCAAGCCTCATACTCGGCCATGTTGTTAGTGCAATCAAAACATATACGAGTCGTGAAAGGAATGTGGTATCCTTCAGGGGAAGTGATAATAGCTCTGATGCCGTTACCCATGGCATTAGAGGCACCATCGAAAACAAGCATCCAACGTGATCCCAGATCGGGTCCTTCGTCTGGGTCTGGTATATTACAATCCCAAATATACACAATTTCCTCATCCGGAAAATCAAACTTCATTGGTTCATAATCATTCAAGGGATGATGAGCAAGATGGTCGGTCAGTACACTACCCTTAATTGCTTTTTGAGTAGTGTATTGGATATCATATTCGGTGAGTATCATCTTCCAACGGGCTACCCTTCCTGTAAGAGCTGGCTTCTCAAAAATGTACTTGATTGGATCCATTTTGGATATCAAGTAGGTGTTGTGAGTTAACATGTACTGCCTCAAACGTTTACCAGCCCAAGCAAGCGCACAATAAGTCTTTTCCAGCAATGAGTACCTTGACTCACACTCCATAAACTTCTTACTCAAGTAGTAAATAGCCTGTTCCTTCTTCCCCGCCTCGTCGTGTTGACCGAGGACACAACCCATTGAGGTCTCCAACACAGTTAGGTACATGATTATTTGCCTTCCTTCCACTGGCGGCATGAGTATCGGAGGTTCTTGCAAATATTCCTTTATTTTGTCAAAGGCCTTCTGACAATCCTCATTCCATTTCAGCGTCTGACTTTTCTTCAACAACTTGAACATAGGTTCACAGGTGGTAGTGAGATGAGAAATAAATCTGGAAATATAATTTAACCTTCCCAAGAATCCACGTATTTCCTTCTTTGTTCTTGGCTCAGGAATTTCCTGTATCGCCTTGACTTTGGCCGGATCCACCTCAATACCTTTCTCACTTACAATAAAGCCCAAAAGCTTGCCGGATCTCACCCTGAACGTGCACTTATTCAGATTCAACCTTAGCAAGAACTGCCTTAGTCTCTCGAACAATTTTTCCATATGAACAAGATGTTCCTCTTCCGTGTCAGACTTAGCAATCATATCGTCTACATAAACCTCAATCTCTTTGTGAATCAAATCATGAAAGAAAGTGACCATGGCGCGCTGATTTGCCCCGGCATTTTTTAAACCAAACGGCATCACTTTATAGCAGAAGGTTCCCCAAGGTGTGATGAATGTTGTCTTCTCCATATCCTTCGGAGCCATCTTAATCTGATTAGAACCCGAAAAGCCATCCATGAATGAGAACACCTTGGAATGAGCAGTATTATCGATCAACACATCAATATACGGAAGAGGGAAATCGTCTTTAGGGCTGGCCCTGTTCAAATCCCTATAATCCACGCACATCCCGACTTTACCATCCTTCTTGGGCACAGGCACAATATTTGTAATCCATGGCGAATAACTGACGACCTTTAAGAAATTTGCATCCAACTGCTTCTGGACCTCCTCCTTGATCTTCTTGGACATCTCAGGATGAGTTCTTCGGAGCTTCTGCTTGACGGGAGAACAACCTTCTTTGAGCGGTAATTGATGCACCACTATGTATGTATCCAACCCAGGCATATCCTCATAAGACCAAGCGAAGATATCATAATACTCACGGAGTAGCTTGATCAATCTGACCTTTATATTGTCTTCGAGATCTGCCCCTATCTTGACTTCTCTTCTTACCACTTCTGTGCCAATATTAACCACCTCAATCGAAACCTGATTCGGCTGGATAACCTTTTCCTCTTATTTCAACAGTCTTGCTAATTCCTCAGGAAGATCACAATCCTCATATGCTTCTTCTTCAGCTTGATAAATAGGAGTATCAAAGTCATAATGAGCCATAGCAGAGTCGTTATCGATAGAATCGGTGGTGGAAGTGCATCTGCATGAATGACATTTTTGTGTTTTTTAGTGACAGTGTGTGAAAAGAGAAACATTGCCATAAAAAAGAAAAGAAAAAGAATCAAAATTTTGAATGCAAAAACGTCCTTTATTTCATGATAAACTTGCAAAATAAACATGGTGGCCCTACACAAATGATCCACTACGCCTTGGGCAGAGCGTAGGAATTATGATATGACAATAAAGAAACAAGAAAATTACTCCTCAGCGCTTGAAACTTGGATAACATCCACAGAAGTCCAATTGTTGAGTGTCTGGCCTAGAATACTCGGACGGATCCAATCTTCAATATTGTAGCCATCAGCCCTATCGTCACCAATTGCATTGACGTGTCTTTCTTGAGCAGCACAAGGGCGGGAAAACTTCACAGGAGTAGATAAACTAGATGCTCTGGGAGCTGCACTCTGCTGACCTGGGCTAAAACCAAGACCAAATTTATCAAACTTCGGAGTAACGTCCAGCACCTGACCCCAACCTTCAGGGTTACCACCCTCCACCACAACTTTTGCATCTTTGAGAGAAGACATAACAATTTCCGATTTCTTTTTCTGTTCTGGAGGAGGAAAATTGACAGCATGAACTGTCTCAAATGCCTGAAACGGAGTTCCGTGTATCTCGCCTTCAACTTCAACATAGTGGAATGACGTCAAATGACTCACAATGTACTCTTCTTTGCCGCATACATTTATCACATTTCCCTCTGCAGGATACTTGAGTTTATGATGAAGAGTAGAAGTGAATGCTCTTGCTCTATGAATTCACGGCCTCCTCAACAAGCAACAGTATGCTGGCTGTATATCCATCACAAAAAATGTGGCCGTGAAGGTGCAAGGACCAACCATGATTGGTAGCTCCACCTCCCCAAATACTGACCTTCGAGACCCATCAAACGCCTTTACCATCAAATCACTAGGGCGCAACTCTAGTCCAGAATAATCAATCTTCATTAATGCTGACTTGGGCAATACATTTAGAGACGATCCGGTATCCACCAAGACCTGGGATAAGGTAGTTCCCCTGCACTCCATTGAAATATGCAACGCTTTGTTATGGTCTGGCCCCTCTGGAGGAAGATCAAAATCAGTGAAGCCCAAACCATTCCCGGCAGATATATTAGCACAAACATTCTCAAACTGATTGACAGTTATCTCATGTGGCACGAACGCATTCTTTAACAACTTCATTAAAGCATTTATGTGAGGTTCTGAATAGATTAACAGAGACAAGATAGACATCTTAGACGGAGTATGGCTCAGATGATCAATTATGCTATAATCACTCTTTCTGATAATCCGCATTAACTCTTCAACCTCATCGGGAACTGAAGAAGCTTCTGGTATCAGAATTGGTTGAGTCACATTGGCTGGCGTAACCCTTGGATTACCGATCATTACCTGTTGTTTCCCTTTTTCTCTTGCAGAAGCATTTTCCGCATCTTGCACATTGGAAGGACCAAATACTCTCCCGCTTCTAGTCATTCTACCCACACCAGAAAAGTTATGGACTTCCTCTTCATCACCTTCAGCATGTTCTTCTTCAGACAAACGAGCACTTACTTCCTACTTCACCCCATGGTAATAAACATCAGCATCGTAATGCCATGGGATGGCCTTCTCACTGGTATACGGCACGGGTCTAGGTACCGTAATCATCAAAGAGGGTGCTCTTGAAGGGGCAGGAATGCGCGCAGGGGTGTAAGGAATAGATATTACAGCAACATCCTCTTCAATAATCTTGCGGTAGCTCGGTTTTCTATCGAACTGCAGGGAATCCTCCTTTATCATCAACTGGATACCGGCTTTTAAATCATTACAGCCCTTCGGTTGTTCTCTACACTTGGCACACTCTGAAGTACAACCCGGGAAAATAGAATTGTCAAGCAAATACCTCTTAACAAAGCTAAACGGAGTAGTTACTTGTTCCACGTTCATGATCAAATTCAACATCTCACCATTATCATCAATCATGTTAACAACACCCCCTCCATGCCTAGGCATTGGGTTCTGAGTAACATTCGGACCAGTCACTGGAGTAAACTCAATTGCCTTAGCATCCAATAAGTCTTATACCTTGCACTTCAATGCAAAACAATTATCAGTAGAATGACCAACTCTTCCTGAATGGAATTCGCATCTTGCATTAGCATCATAGTTAACAGGGAGTCTTGCGGGTGGCGGTGGCATATTCCTCAAACTGATCAACTTCAAATCAAGCAGATGGTGGAGTGCTTCAGTAAGACTTACTGGCAAGGGATCAAATTTTCTTGGTTGTCTCTAATGTTGGTTATTATACTGACGGGGAGCATCTTGTTGCCTTTGTTGTTGAGGCAATGTATTTGGTCTCTGCTGAGGAGCATTAACAGGAATAGAAACAGCATTGATTTGTTGGTGCTAACGATCCTCTCTTCTTCCTCTATGAGAGTAAACCACGCTTGTGTCTCCTTCCCTTTTCTTGGGGTAAGTGTTAAATGGTTTCTTACTGCCCCCTGATGAGCTGCTAGAACCTCCAATCTAAATCTTTCCCAATTTAAAACCCACTTCGATTCTTTCACCAGCCATAACCAAGTCTGCAAATCCTTCTGAAGTGCTTCCTATCATGTGCTCATAGAATGGCCCTTGCAGGGTACTCATAAACATATCAATGAGTTCTCTCTCCATGAGTGGAGGTTGAACCCTCGCAGCCAACTCACGCCACTTCTGAGCATATTCCTTGAAAGATTCTTTTGGTCCCTGTGACATATTCTGTAACTGAGTGCAATTGGGTGCCATGTCCACATTGTACTGATAATGTTTGACAAAAGCCCGAGCAAGATCATTCCAGCAACGAATATGGGTTTTTTCCAACTTCATGTACCATTCCAGGGATGCCCCAGATAGGCTATCCTGGAAAAAGTGAATCAAAAGCCCTTGATCCTCAGTATGTACTGACATCTTCCGGAAATAAGCAGTTGCATGAGTAATAGGAGATGACGTTCCGTTGTACTTCTCAAATGTAAGAGGCTTGAACTTTGGAGGAACTTTCACCCAAGACACCAACCCAACATCATTAGCATCCATACCAAGGACTCCTTGCCCTTCCACAGCCTTCAGAAGCTCTTCCAATAAACGATACTTCATATCCTCAATCTGAACCTCCGGCTCTGAATGTCGCACAGAAAACTGATCTTCATCCTGGTCAAAGTCAAAATCCTGATCCTGATAATTCCTTACACCGCCCTGATTAGCTCTCCTGTTCCCCACAAGACGAGGTCCAGGGGACGGAGGAAACTGTCCTACGTTGCACACAAAAGGGTTTCCCGGCATTCCATGAAAATTTCCAGTAGGCTGGTCTTGCACATCCCCCATTCCTACAGAAATGTCCTGATAGAGCCCTTGATTTCTACCATCCCCTGGATGGTGATGTTGGTTGATGACAAAGGCAGCTAGCTCCTCCTGTCGGCGATTCACATTGGTGATGACCTCCATGAACTGAGTCATCTGAGTAGCCATTTGGGCCCTCATCTCAGTGTGTTCAGCTTGAACCTATTCCATCTGTCTTGGCAAGTTGTTTCTGGTGGAATACCGATGAGTAGTCATCTTGAATTCTAAATAAGAAAAGCAGCAAAATAAGAAAACCTCCTTGAGATAACCTGTAATGTTATGAAATGCATGATGTGCATGATATGTTTGTCATTCCCAAGTATCCAAGAGTCCTTTTATTCACCAATCATGACGTGCATCCATACAAAAGGGAAAAGATAATAGGATGAACACTTAAAATTATTTAAAATAAAAGAAATGATGTCTAAGTGACTTCGGATAACTAAGAGAAAAATGATAAACAACTAAATACATGTCTAAAGCAAAAGAACTGAATAATAACAAAAATCAAATGGTCCTTTCCAACAATTCTGGGGGTGGCCAAATACACCAAAAGCAAATAACAGAACTAAATCTCCGGAACTAAACATGCTTCAAGATGTTGACAGTACTCTTCAAGTCTAGATTTCTCCTTCAAGAGTTGAGATGCGACAATTTTACTTTCTCGGAACCGATCTTCTGCGACACGCTTCTGGGCCACTTCCTTCTCAAGTAGAGCATATTTGTCTTTGAGTTGTTTTTCTAAGTTCTGAATCTTCTTCTTGTAACTATTTTCTGAGGCCTGAAGCTTCCAACACTCTCGTTGAATCTTACTCAATTCTTCTTCCATTTCAGCATGAGTCCTCTTCCTAGAACTGGTTGCATCAGAAGTTTCTCCTTGATCTTCCTTGAGTTTACGAGCTAAGTCGGTCCTTTCTTGATCTGCCCAATAAAGTTTCATCCCCGCCTCACGGTCTTTTGCACGAAGCTGAATATTCTCAACATGAACATGGGTAAACATCTCGATAGGCACCGTGTTACTTAGAACAGCAGGAGGTTGCTCATATAGAGGAGCTGACCTTGCAAATGGAAATCGCAGGATCTTAACCCTGGCTTTAACCCACTCCATGTAAGGAACCCTAGCAATAGGAACCTTCTTGCCCAAAGTAGTTCTATCCTTCTTGTGAATTCCCTTCCAAGCACTTGTCACTCTTTTCAACATCTCAGGATCACTTCCTGTAGCGAAATACACTGATTCAGACACCTCCTCAACCTTTGGTGGTCCATCCATTGCTTATCCTAATTGACGATAAGCAAGCACAAGATTATAGTTGATACACCCCTTAGTTCCTATGAGGGGAACATTAGGGAAACCTCTGCAGCTAGTGATAATACTTCGCACTTCCCCTATGTCATAATTCCACCGGATATTAAATGAAGTAAGGTTAACAAGCCTTGATGACCATCTGAGAGAAAGCCTGGTGTCCACGAAAGGGCCACTTACTGGTAGATGCAACTTAAGACATTGATACAACATCGAGTGGAATAAACTCACATTACCACCTTTTCCATGCCTGTAATGAATGGTATAAAGAGTATCTGCCAAGAGTGTCGGTATCGGGTTCTTGTTTCTAAAAACACAAATAGCCGCCAAATCCATAAAATTTCTTTTGCAGGGGAAAAGGACGATCCCATATATCATGAGAGCAAACAGAGAACTGAAGTCACTCCAATTTCCTTTCTTTGCCCAATCTTCAGCTTTCTTCACTAAGAAATCCAAATAAAACCCTGCAATACCCTCACTGGACTTCCAATTGTCTTTCACCTCTTTCCAACTTAAACAAAGAGTCTCAGCAACAACCTCGAACTTTGGCTTTTCCAGCACTTGGACAAAAGGAACTTCATCGAACAACTTGATTTTAAGAAGATGTGCGTACTCTTCTAGGGTAGGAACCAGTTGATAATCTTGAAAAGTAAATCACCGTAATTCTTTGTCATAGAACTGGAGGAGAGTGATCAAAGCCATGGGGTCAACTGGAGTGTTAAGGACTAGTAACAGATTGCCATAAGTTTTGCTGAAATTACTCAGAACATCACCCTTTAGATAAGAACTCAACCTCTTCAATTTGGACACATCAAAAGTAGGAATCTGATAAGAGAAAGTATGCTTGGTGAGCTCTTTAACACGGACTGAATCAAACTCAACTGGAGGGAGACCAGCCATTTCTGATGGAAAATAGACTCTTGAATGTCCCTGCAAAATGACATGCGCATGCTAGTTATTTTTTATACATCATTTTTTTTAGAAATAAATATGCTATGATGCAATATGACAGGATCAAAGTTTCACACTGGATCGTGGCTAGACCATTACAGAGTGACAGCACTCAAGATCACAAGAGAAACTCGAGGCTTCAAAACTAATCATGGGAACATGAGTCACCTTCGCAACACGAAGTCACCAACAGTACTTGTACCTGTAAGAAAAGTTTTCCCGCCCCTCTCACGGGTGTAGTCTAGGTCAAGGTAAGGTTAAAAGCCAAATCAAAGTACGAGAGCTCAAATGTCGGTATCATCATACGATGACACCTATCCGAACTACCTCCGAAGTCATGGGTCTCATGGTCAGGTCTACAAAGCATCCGCCTCGTAGCTGCCATGGCCACTCTATTCCTAGCACCTATGGATTCACTTATAGCCTGGGTACGAGGCCTTTTACCTCATGGAACAACCCACCCACCATGAAAATCCAGAAACCAAACAGTCCAGCCAAATCCAGTATGTAAAAAGTAAAGTGCACATAGGATGCGATGCAAACAGATAAACATGCAAAACGGTAAAAATAAACACCCAAAAAGAAAACAAACAAGAGCTAGGATCGACTCCGGGATGGACCAACAAGAGGTCAACCTGTCCCCAGTGAAGTCGCCAGCTGAAACCGCCTGGTCGAACCTGTCATGTGGATATAATGAAACATCAATGAAGTCTCCACCGAACGTCTTTTATCCCGCCGAGAGGGAAAGGTAAACATCGACAAAACCTGGAAAGGGAGAAATCACGGTCTTTCGACCGAGAGATCGGGTAAGGGAGTCTGTTACGCGAGGGGAAGGTGTTAGCACCCCACACGCCCGTAGTACTCTACGGTATCCACTCTTGTTGTCTAATCTAATGGGTGTGGTCAAATCCTACGTCTATGGTTTACAAATGAAAAGGGAATGCATGCGAAAGAAAAAGAGAATAATGTAGGGAAAATAAAAATTTGATCGGTTGGGCCCTATCCCAATGCATACGTATCCCTTTTAAGGAATCAGAGCAGCCGTAGTTTGGCTTATGTGTTTTGGTTGGTTTGTGTTTTTTAATTAAGACAAACAAAGATAGTCAAGATGGCAAAACATCAAATGAAACAACAAACAAATGAGGTGATCAAACATCGACTAAGTAATAACAAAGTAACATGTCAAAGATGGAAAGATATCGAATGATAAAACGAATGACAAAACATCACACCTATCAATGATATTGAGAACCAAAGCAGGATAACATACATGTGCGATGGCGAAACATCGGCTTCAAACAAATGTGTGATGGCGACATATCGACTAAGAGATGACATGGAAAAGATGGTGAAACATCAATAAAACAAGTGACAAAACCTCACACCTAACAATGATATTGGGAATCAAAGTAGGATAACAAACATGTGCGATGGCGAAACATCGGCTTCAAACAAATGTGCGATGGCGAAACATCGGCTAAGAGATATCAAATATATCATGACAAAGATGACGAAAAATCAATAAAACAGATGACAAAACATCACACCTAACAATGATATTGGAAATCAAAGTAGGATAACAAACATGTGCGATGGCGAGACATCAGCTTCAAGCAAATGTGTGATGCCGAAACATCGTCTAAGAGATAACATGGTATCATGGTGTGATACGGTGGGAGAACTGACTTGAGGTTTTGCGTTTGTGTTCGCAAATTTTTCAGTTTAGCAAGAGTCGCCACCGACTTTTTATTTTATCCTAAGGAAAGGTCAAAAAGCACAGGAAAGACCTTCGAGATGTTTTCTTGGGTTCAGGGAGTAGATTATAGAAAGGGAAGGTATTAGCATCCTTTCTATCCATGGTTATCCATGGGCTCTTAGTTACTTGCTTAGATCACTTGCTTTGATTTTCAATTGTTTGAAATGGTGCTTGGTGTGTGCGGTTTTGAAAATGTTTTGAAAAAGATGCCTTGTCTAGGAAACCTTTGTAATAATTCTTGTTTGAATATACACAAAGGTGTGTGTCTTTTTGAAAAGATATTTCAATGTTTTGAAAGTTATTTTGAAATTGTTTTGAAGTTGTGTTGTGAAGTGTGTTTGAAAAAATGGCAAGGATGTTTTGCAAGTTTTTTGATCAAGTAACTAAGAGTTGTCTACCCCATTTTACTCGAAGATATTTCTTATGTTTTCAACCATTTTGACAGTGTTATTTCACCATTGTATTTGGTGAATTACCTTGCGTTAGGATGTTAAATGGGACAGGCGCGGGTCATCGTATACAATCATTGAAGGCAATTTGTGAGACGCTCTAGCAATTTTTAAAGGGGGGAGATCGTTTTATCGAAGGCAACATCGAGGGTCATCGAGGGACTACGATCTTTGTTAATCGAAGGGGCGTTTGCTAGAGTGTCTCATACTCGAGGGGCATGATTGCATTTTCCGAGGCAACAAGCGAGGTTACCCTAGAGGTGTAAGTGTGAATTGTGTATTGATTTTCATGAATTTATCTTGTATTAGGTCATCTAGCGATTGATTTTAGATCTTCGCATACAAACCCTAATTACTATACAGTATATTGAAAGCGGTAAATTGCGGGAATTTAAAGTCTAAATTATTACAAAACAGTATCCGGGGATGGGGGTACAAATATTTACAAATGGGGATGAGTCTTATTAGAATAATAATGTCCAAGTATTATGTGTTACAACCAAATTGAATTGTCGCAATTCAATGTAAAAGATTATAACGAATTATGAAGAAAAAAAAAAGGTAACTATGAAATGCATGCATTTATTTACAAATGGACAAACAAAATTTAACCTAGTGAAGATTAAATATGAATATTATTATTTTTGTGTTTTTTTGTGAATTATGTAAACAAAGAGTTTTAAAGAAAGAAAATTTTATTTAAATCAATGTTTAAGATTATTTATGTATTTTTTATTAAATGTGACAAATATTAAGGAAAACTATATTAAGAAAATTTATACAAAATAATTAATATTTTTTTTAATTAACAAAAGAGAAAAAGAATTAGATTATAAAAAATGAAAATAAAATGATAAAAAAAGTATTAGTTCAACTAAATGGAATAAAAAAATGATGATGGGCCTTATGAGCTTGTGGCCCAAAAATAGAAAATGAAGAAGAACAAATTTAGTAAATCAGAAAAGGCAAAAAGGGGGGTGCTTAGCAGAAGCGCTGTGGGCTTAGCATATTGTATGGGGCGAAGGCCCAATTGAAGTGTACAACGTTTTTGTTAGGGTTTGTTCATTGTCTAGGGTTTGTACGTTTTGGCCACAGCGGCGCCGCTTCTCTCATCTTCTTCGTTTCTCTTCGTCTTTCTCAAGCCTATGAGCTTCTGATTCTCCTCTAGCCTTAAGCTGCCAAAGCGCCACCCTCTCTCGCTCTTTTCCTCTTCACCGTGGCCCACATTTTTGGGTTCGAACGGTATGAATCATTATCTTTTGTGCCTTAGGGTTTTTTACAGTTTGCTCATTTGTTTGATTCTTGCATGCACGTTTTGATTTATGGCTTTTAATGCTTGATATTCAGTAAAAGATTTGAGAACAAACTTACCTTGGGGAAGATTGAGAGGAAAAGGGAGGGAGCAAAGAGGGATCGGTGGCGCTTCTGGTGGCCGGAGCGGAGGATGAAGATGACGGCGTTTCTGGTATTTTTGTTGTTCTTTATATTGTTTGATGATGAGTGTCTGAAAACTTGCTTGAAACCTTTGCTTGCTTTTGTCTCTTGTTGATGATGAAGGATATACTTCTAAAATTCTTCCTTTTTGATATGTTTTTGTTGGCTTGATGATTCGTTGATGATGAAACTATATTCTGAAACTTTTGCTCCTTTATTTGTTTCTGGATCTCTTCCTCTCTCTTTGTTGACTGAATAATGATGAATTTGTTCTGAAAAGACTAGCTTTTGAACTGAGCTTGATGATTTTTGTTGATTCTCTTCCTTCCTCTGGATGTTTGTTAATGATGAAAGATCTGAAACTTATTGTTTGAACTTGCTACAGCTTGTTAGTAGGTTTGAGCAAGCTGGTTTGATTTGTTGTGCTTGTAGACTGTTGGTGTTTGGCCTGGACTGTGCCGTTAGTTTTGTAAACTTGTAATGCAGGTTTTGTGTTTTGGCTTGCTTGATGTGGGAAGCAGGTTTTTGATTTTGGTTTTTGACAGCAATTCTGAGTTTGTTTTTTGAGATGCAGTTTTGCAGATTTGTAAGTTTGGCTTGAAGGTTTGTTGTGTAGTTGGGCAGGCTGTGACCAAGTTGCAGTTTATGGCTTGAACTGTAAGTTTTTATTGAGATGCAGTTTTGCAGATTTGTGAGTTTGGCTTGCAGGTTTGTTGTGTTTACTGCAGTTTTTATAAATTGGGTATGCTTTGGTTTTGAGAGTTTGAGTTTTGGAAGCAGGCTTCAGGTTTTTGTTTGAGCTTGCAGTTTAGCAGGTTTGTAACTTGCAGTTTTTGGTAAGTTGCAGGCTGTTGAGTTTTGGCCAGGACTGTATGTTTGTTGAGCTTGTTGTTTTGTAGTTTTGAAAACTGCAGGTTTCTTTTTGTTGTTATTTTGACTAGTTTTTGGGCTAGCAGGTTTGTAACTTGCAGTTTAGGTAAGTTGCTTTGGCTAGCAGGTTATGCAGTTTAAACAGGTTTGCTTGTGTTTGATTAAACTTTTGGTAAGCAGGTTATACAGTTTAAACACGTTTGCTATGCAGGCTCAGTTCACTGCAAGTTTGTAATGCAGGTTTGAGTTATTTTTGCTCAATGTTTTTCTCTCTCCCCTGGACTGTTATACAGTCCCTCCTTTTATATCTTTTTGCTTTTACTGTCTTGAAAAACCTATTTTTGCCAAAACTGCAAACTCTCACTGAGGTTCTCTCTTTCTCTCTCTCCATAAGCATTTTTAATTGCTTATTATATTATAATTCTGAAAAGCTTGTTGGCCAGAAAATGATGATGAAATTGACAAGTCCCTTTGGCTTGTAACTTGGTTTATCTCTACATTGTGTACTTTCTGTACTTGTTTACTTTGACATTTTGCATATTTTCTGCTTTGTAGTTTGCCTTGACAGCTTTGCAACTTAGTTTGACATTCATCTTGGTTAGTGCATTTGTAGTTAGCTTGCCATGCTTTCTCATGTTTGCCTTGCTGTTGGTTGACTAATGCAGTTTGAAACTCAGTTTGTAGTACCCTTTGCTTTGCCTTGCAATTTGCCTATGTTTTTGCATTTTGAGTTAATTGTATTCTTGCAATTTATTTTTTAATTTTCTCTTTGTGAACCAAGAAGAGAAATCTTCTTGTGATTTGCAAAGAAAAAAAAGGTAAAAACATGATGAATCCAATAGCATTCTGATTCCGACCAACAAGCTTTAATGATGATTTCTTTTTATCTGCTTGAAAATTCTTTTCAGTTAATTGTGTTGATTTCTTTTTCTTCTGTCTTTTGCAGGTGAGTACCAGTTTGTTTAACCGATTCTTGAGCCAATCTCAAAAATCAGAGAAAATCCTAATTCTGGATTGACTGATAAAGAAAAGTCTGTTTGACCGATTCTTGAGCCAATCTCAAAAATCAGAGAAAACCCTGGGGTTGTGATTTCTTGTGAAAAAGGAAGGGCAAATTTTGGGGTACAACACATGGCAAAGATGACGAAACATCAATAAAACAGATGACAAAACATCACACCTAACAATGATATTGGAAATCAAAGTAGGATAACAAACATGTGCGATGGCGAGACATCGGCTTCAAGCAAATGTGCGATGGCGAAACATCGACTAAGATATAACATGGTATCATGGCAAAGATGGCGAAACATCGATAAAATAGATTAAAAAGCAAAGCTAAGAGGCACACAAACTAATAGGATTGGTTTGTATCTTTTATTTTGAAGAGGAGTTTGAGTTTATTAGAGGTGTCTTATGATTTGCCAAGGAAACAAATTTTGTTTTAAGATGCAAAAATGCAAAGAAAGAAAAACAACTAAGGGAAACTAGCCTAGCACTATCCCTAGTGTTATCGAACAATGGTTGACCCTAAGGTTGAGGATAAAGGGAAGATCCTATCCTAATTTGCATGTTA
Organism: Vicia faba; assembly: GCA_948472305.1. Classification (NCBI taxonomy): domain Eukaryota; kingdom Viridiplantae; phylum Streptophyta; class Magnoliopsida; order Fabales; family Fabaceae; genus Vicia; species Vicia faba. Next base: position 858,461,356 of record OX451736.1, on the reverse strand, counting down.
AAGGGAAATCAACAAAACTATCCTATAGGGAACATGCAATGAGAGCGAAGTCGTGATCTCAATTTCTAAATTGAGTGACTCATCGATCAACAATTAAAGAAGAAAAGCAATAAACATCCTATAGGGAACATGCAATGAGAGCGAAGTTGTGATCTAAATTTCTAAATTGAGTGACTCATCGATCAACAATTAAAGAAGAAAAGCAATAAACATCCTATAGGGAACATGCAATGAGAGCGAAGTCGTGATCTCAATTTCTAAATTGAGTGACTCATCGATCAATAATTAAAACACATGCATCAGATAAAAAACCAGAGGACCTCCTGACATATATCAGCAATAGAGGTCCCATTATGCAATCAGAGAATTATGCAAAATGAAAATGGGAGAAAGGAAGTAGTACAATACCAAACAGATAACTATTTGTAGCAACCAAGCAAGAATAAAAGAAACCCGGAGAAACTTCAAGCAAGCTGGCATCAGTAAACAAATTGAGTCGGGAATCTATCAGATATGAACAAGTCCCAGGGGAAATGTATGGCATTCACAATTATATGTATATATCCTGCATAAACCATCAAACATGCCAAGCACAAAAAACAATGCCAGTACAAAAGATTGTGTTTCACAAATAAAGTGAAACACAGAAAATCCTCAAGCCAAAAGTGGCAACTTGCTCAGAGCACCTCGCACATTCAACAACCAAGTTAGTATTCCATATGGTGAAAGAGAAATGAGAACAACATGGTGGCAATTATCAACATTAGACATGATAGGCAATAAGAAACAAGCATGTGCACATATTAGGTCAAGAGAATCAGAGGAATATTGCTCCTTTCTATCACCATGTTGAATTGAAAATTGAATGTCAATCAAGGATCATAAGAGCTTGAGAATAATATGAATAAAAACCATGAAATTCAGTAGCAAACACATTTCAATCACGCACAATTGATTCAAACACAACTTCATGAATACAATAGGAAATGAAACCTTCATAATGCATTAGATGGTTCAAAATATTCAAACATGAGGCTTCTAAGTGAAATGGCTTGAGCTAACATGGACAAGTCAGAACCAACATGATCATTAGGTTTCCAATTATAGGCCTCACTCAAGTTCATTAGCCATCAAACAAATTGCAACAAGTCATGCAAACATGATTGGGTACCTTCACTTCAAAATCACATCAAATATAAAAATAAAGGTCCATAAATCAAACCAAAGAAATCTTAACATCTTGGAAGTGTTTAGAAGTCAGAATGCAAGCCCTAAGTTCATGAATGATTGGGGAAGAGGCCAAATGAAGTGCAAAGTTTAAGACTAGTTGGCAAAACCACCAAACTAGACAAGTTTTCAAAATTATTTGTGGAAAAATGTCAAACCAAGTCAAATAATTCCATAAAAATAGTCTTTAAATTCCCAACACATTCATGAACCATGATCAAGACCTGAAATCCAATAAAAGCCCAAGGAACAAAGATTTTGAACATGAAACTTGCACCATAAGCAACAAAACCCTAGATTTTGCCTTTTAATCCTAAATATTAATTAAATAGGATTAAAACTCAAACAAATCAAACCAAAGTCAAACCAATCACCAAGAAACCTTAAAAGTCAGAATATACATTTTTTCAATTTTTTTTTTAATTAGGAAAAGTCAAGAATGAAATTAATATTCAAACAATTATGTAATTAACAAATATTCACATATCAAAATAATATTTAAATCAAAAAGTTAGAAAAATGGCCAAACAAAATTATATTAAAATATTAGGGCTAAAAACACACATCCCTTAATTTTTGTGAATTTTTTGGATCAAAGCAAAATACTAAAAACAAAAAACAAACAAACAATTAATAATGGAATTACTATTTAAGGGCAAGAAAATGCAAATCATAACCAAAAAATCATGAAATGGTCAAAGTAAAAATATATTCAGATTCTATGATTAAAAAAAGATTAAATGATTTTTTTTGGAATTTTGGAATTAATAGAAGTATTAAAAATAAAATAAAAACAAACAAATATTACAAATAACCTTTTGAAATTAAATTTTTAATCAAAAAAAAAAATGATGAACCAAAGTCGGAATCAATTTTCACACTATTTTGTGGTTCTCCAATCATTTTTGTGGATTTTTTTGGATCAAGGAAATATTAAAATAAAAATAAACTTTGATCAATTAATTAGTTAAACCTAACAATTTTTGAACCAATCAAAATAATTTCAAAAAAAATTATCAAAAAAATACACAAAGTCAGAAATATTATTTTGAATGTATGATAATTTTTTCAGAATTTTCCAATCATTTTTTAGCAAGAAATAAAATCATGGAAATCAATTTATAAAACAAAAATTCAAATAAACCAAAAAAATCAAACAGGCCAATCATGATGTGCCACCACATCATCTTCAACCTCTAGACATTCAAAAAACGCGCACATATCTCAGGCCTAGGGCTCACTTTCTGATCAACATAACTCACTCGATTTCGCATCATTTTTTATGAAATCAAAGGCAAATCAAAGCTAGCATTGCAACAAATCCATAGTAATTCTAATCAAATCAAATTAAATCATCAACCACATTGTCCATAATAAAGTCATGAATATGAACAAAAACATTCTGAATCGCGAGTTTTAGAACATCCAAACATGCATAATTCATCAAATTAAACGCTATAAAGCTTTAGAATCATTCCATAGACTTCGAACAACATGATTATGAACTTAAATCACACGAGGCATGGATAGAAATCAGAATTCAAAGTTGAGAATTCAAACCTTTGAGAAAAAATGGATCTACTGTCTCCTTCACTCCAGTTGCAATCCAAGGGTACTAGCTTGATCTACTTGCTTTGCTGAAACAAAATCCACAAGAATTTTGAAGAAAACACCAAAGAATTGAGAGAATCGAATCAAGTTGCAAAAGATGAAGGAAAATTTCAGATCAGGAATTCTTGCAAATGGCGCGTTCTCCCTCTCTCTCTTTGCTTGCTTTCACTTATATAGAGTTTGTAGAGAAGGATAGAAGTGGAAATCAGACTTTAAATCTGTTGGAGGACAAGATTGGGAATTTTGGCCAAAAATGAGGTGCATACTGTATCAGGTGTTTTTCCCGTGCGTTCTCTTGCTTCTTATGTGTTTTGTGAGCCAAATAACTTCAGAGTTACACCCCCAAAATTCCAGCTTATGATCATTTGAAATGAAGAAGTGTTGGTGAATTTGCAATTTTGAGCAAGTTTGTCATTTTTCAATGCAACATGTGCAATACCATATGGGGCACGAAATAGTGAGTGTGATGGGCCTCAGCATGCCATAAATTACCAATGGGCTTTATTAGAAGCAATAGGAATGGCAAAAACTTGAGTTTGCAAGAAATGGCCATTTTGCACATTTTGCCAAATTTCAATGAAATGCCTCAAATTTCCAAAACTCATAACTTGCTCATACTTTTGAGTTTTGGCACAAATCAGAACAATTTGAAAAGGTCTTGAAAAGATCCACAATCCACTAGTTTTTAGTTTTTGAAAATTAATCCATTAAGGCTCCCAAAATCTAGCTTGAAATTCACTAATTTTGAAAAGTGACCTATAATTTTGTAACTTCAAAAGGCCATAACTCTTGATTCCTTGCCAATTTGGTCATGAGACCAAAAGGAGGTGAAAGATTTTTCTCTTAGATTTCCAAGCATATTTAATTTGCATCTTCTTGATCAAGGATGAATAAAATATGATATTTTGAAATTAAGTCCTCATCTTCCAAAATTAGAAACTTTTAGGGTTTCTTCAAGAATAAGTTTCAACCCAAACTTCAATCTCTTTGATCCAATGACCAAAATGGGCTTGAAATATGAAAATTACATCCTTGAATTGATGGTTGGCCAAAAATTCACTTGGTCAACCTTGACTTTGACTGATTTTGACCAAAATGACCATTTTGCCCCTCTGAATCAATTGATCCACTTCCCTTCAAAATTGATGATTAAAACTTCAAACATATGATCTTACAAACATATAGAGGCCATGTGCAAGGTTTTACTTCAAAATTCTCAAGAAAACCTGATAAAAACCAAAACCCTAATTTTGGTCAACACATTAGGAAACTGATGAATCATCTTCAAAACTTCAGATCCTCTGGGCATCTTGACCAATTCCTTGTACAAGGACCTTTCAAATATCAAAGAAATGTTGTATCTCCATAAATAAAGTCTTGTACATTGGCCAACAACCTTGCTCAAGCAAGCCCTAATTTGGCTGATGAATCCAAAGAGTGATTCCATTTGTGATCAAACACAAGCTCCAATCTTCTGATGATCTAAAGAGATGAATAAATCATCTTGAGATATGCAAAAACTTTTGAGCTCAAAATATTCATAGGTTTGGATGATAAGATTCTTCTTGATCAACTTGTCCATGTAATCAACCTTTAAAGCTTTGAGGAAAACTTGGTAACCAAAGTACTTTGATCCTATCACAATGTATGAATGCAATGCACTATGATGTTCATGATGAAACATAAGTCTAAAACAAGAGGGTAAATTTTGGGGTGCAACACCCATTGGAAGAGGTAGGCCTGATTTCTCCGATCATGTTAATGCCCCACATTGCAAAGGGCCACGAATCTGTCAAGACATTCAAAGGAACCGGCGGCACATGCACCTTATCAGCATAAATTTGGCACTTATGACAGGTTCGGGAGTGCTGATAACAATCTGCTTCCATAGTAGACCAGTAGTATCCTTCCCGTAGGATCTTTTTAGCCATGGTATGTCCACTGGAATGGGTTCCGAAGGTACCTTCATGTAGATCTGTCATAATCCTCTCTGTTTCTCTCTTATCTATACACCGCAGTAAGGTAGAGTCATGGTTGCGCTTGTAGAGGATTCCATTACTGAGAAAGAACTTCGTAGTGAACCTTCACAGAAACTTATTATCATCGACAGATGCCCCTTCGGGATACTCTTGAGTCTTGAGGTACTTCTTCACTTCATAAAACCAGGGTTTATCTGCTACCTCTTCGGTATCAATCTCGCAACAGTGTGCTGGTTCATCCAACCTCTCAATGGTGATTCGGGGAGCTTCGTTGTCCCACCTGACTTTGAACATGGAAGACATGGTAACTAGCGCGTCCGCTAACTGATTCTCCTCTCTCGGGAAATGTTCAAAGGTTACTTCGTCAAAGTGTGAGAGCAATGTCAGTACATGCTATCTGTATGGGATAAGATTCAGATGTTTCGTATCCCATTGCCTTTGATCTGACTTATCACCAAGGCTGAATCCCCGAAGACATTTAAGAACTTGATCCTGAGGTCAATAGCGGCTTTGAGACCCATGATGCAGGCTTCATACTCCGCCATGTTGTTAGTGTAGTTGAAACATAATCGGTCAGTGAAAGGAGTGTGACATCCCTCAGGAGATATGATTACAGCGCAAATGCCATTACCGAGTGCGTTTCATGCCCCGTCAAAAACCATAGTCCATCGGGATCCTTCTCCAGGTCCTTCATCCGGTCTAGATTCTTCAAAGTCAGTCACCAGTATAATGTTCTCGTCTGGGAACTCAAAATTCATGGACTGGTAGTCATCCACGGCCTGATGAGCCAAATGATCAACCAATATACTTCCCTTGATTTCTTTTTGGGTTGTATATTGTATATCTTATTCAGTTAAGATCATCTGCCATCTCGCTATTTTTCTGGAGAGAGTGGGCTTCTCGAAGATGTACTTGATTGGACCCATCTTAGATATCAACAGAGTCGTGTAAGTCAGCATGTACTGTCTTAGTTAGCGAGCAACCCATGCCAAAGCGCAGCAAGTTTTCTTGAGTAGTGAGTATCGTGTCTCACAGTCGGTAAATTTTTTTCTAAGGTAGTATATTGCATGCTCTTTTCGACCAGACTCGTCATGCTTCCCCAGCACACGGCATTGAATTGTCTAGCACTGTTAAGTATAATATTAAAGGTCTTCCTTCAACCAGAGGCATCAGAATTGGTGGTTCCTGAAGGTATTCCTTGATTCTTTTGAAAGCATTATGGCATTCATCATTCCACTTTACCACGTGATCTTTCTTCAGAAGCTTGAAGATGGGCTCACAAGTAGCAGTTAGATGTGAAATGAACCTGTAGATATAATTTAGGCATCCCAAGAAACCTCTAACCTCCTTCTTTGTGCAGGGAGCCGACATCTCTTGTATGGCCTTTACCTTTGCGGGGTCTACCTGAATACCCTTGTCACTGACTAGGAACCCCAGAAGTTTACCAGACCTTACCTCGAAGGTGCACTTATTCGGATTTAGCCTTAGCTTGTATGTCTTCAACCTGTCAAACAACTTTTATAGATGGTCGAGGTGCTCTTCTTCGGTTTAAGACCTGGCTATCATGTCATCAACATAAACCTCAATCTCACGATGAATCATATCATGGAACAAAACGACCATGGCTCGCTGATAAGTTGCCCCAGCATTCTTCAACCCAAAAGGCATCACCTTGTAACAGAAGGTGCCCCACTGTATGACGAAGGTTGTCTTCTCCATGTCTTCAAGATCCATCTTGATCTGGTTATAGCCAGAGAAACCATCCATGAAGGAGAAAATTATGTGATGTGTGATGTTGTCAACCAGAACATCAATGTGAGGAAGCGGGAAGTCATCCTTAGGTCTTGCCCTGTTCAGGTCTCTGTAGTCTACACACATCCGTATCTTATCGTCCTTTTTAGGTATCGGAACAACGTTGGAAACCCACTGGGGATAGGAGGTGATGGCCAAGAACCCATCGTTGAACTGTTTCATAACCTCTGCTTTGATCTTCTCTGACATTTCAGGGTGCATAAGATGGACCTTTTGTTTAACCGGAGGACAATCTTCTTTAGCCGGTAGACGGTGTACCATGATATCAGTGCCTAAACCAGGCATGTCTTCATATGACTAATAGAATATCTCAACATAGTCGTGCAACATCTGTATCAGTCGTTGTTTGATCTTAGTCTCCAGATTTGCACCGATCTTGACTTCTTTTCTGTCCACCTTTGTGCCCAAGTTTATCATCTCAACTGGCTCTTTGTGAGGCTGTATAGCCCTCTCTTCCTGTTGTAACGGTCTAGCTAGTTCTCCAGGCACCTCATAATCGTCCTCACCTTCGTTCTCGGCTTGGTTGATCGGATTTTCGAAATCATAACTGGTAGTAGCAGAATTGTTATCAATGGGATCCTAGTGGATATGGATTTGCAGTTTAATACGTGAGTGTGTGTAAGAACATAGCTGTATTGATAAAGTAAAAACAGAAAAGAAAAACAGAGAGCACAAAATTTGTATCCAAAGAACATCCAATGCTTTAATGATGACATATGAAATGACATATAATAACCCTCACAGATAGAACCATTGTGCCTCGGGTAAGACACAAGGCCAAAAAGTTAAAAATTGTTTATTACAAATTCAGAACACAAGTAAGACAATTACTGCGGAATAAAAGAAACTGGTATAAAATCTTTAGCCGTCCAGTTACTCGGTCCACCGTTGGTAGTCGGGTAGATCCAGCTGTCAATGTCAGAGTCCTCCTCATTGTCTTCAATAATGTTGAACCTACGATTGCTGATGCGTAGGGGGGACCCTCTAGCTCGAGCGCATCAAACAACCCTTTGAGCTCCTGAAGTAAAGCCCAAACCAAATTTGTCAGTTTTGTGAGTAAAATCAGGGAGTTGTCCCCAGTTGGTACACCCACCTTCTTCAACCATTGCTCTGGCGTCTTTGAGAGAATCCATCTTCAGAGGAGGTTTGGTGCCGGTAGTATTCTCAGTTGACGCCAAAACTTGGGGAACTTCTTCAGAGTTTTGACAAGGGGTCTCTATGAATTCCCCGTCCATCTCCACGTACTTGAAGGAGTTCAGTTGGCTCACCATATACTCCTCTTCGCCATGCACAGTGACAATCTTCCCCTTCATAAAATATTTCAGCATTTGGTGCAGCGTAGAAGTAACAGCCCCAGCTTCATGGATCCAAGGACGACCCAACAAACAAGAGTACAATGGCCTGATGTCCATCACATAGAAGGTGGACCCAAAGGTCTGAGAGCCTACCTTGACAGGGATGTCCACCTCCCCATGCACCATTCTCTTCGACCCGTCAAAAGCTCTTACCACAATGTTACTGGGCTTTAGGGTCAAGCCTTCACAATCCAGCCGATCAAGAGCCTTCTTAGGCAGAAAATTCAGTGAAGACTCAGTATCCACCAGCATATGAGCCATAGTGGTACCCCTGCATTCGATCGAGATATTTAGAGCATCATTGTGCTTTCTCCCTTTCGGAGTTAACTCAGCATCTGAAAAACTCAGCCCATTGTCAGTAGTCAAGCTGGCCACACAGTCTTTGAACTGATCGGCTGAGGTTTCTTGCGGAACATGCGCGGTCTTGAGGAATGAAATCAAAGCCTTTGCATGGGCCTCAGAACATAACAGCAAAGACAACATCGATATCTTCGAGGGGGTCTTCCCCAACAGCTCGACCACATTGTAGTCGCTCTTTTTGATTATTTTTAAGATTTCCTCTCTCTCTCTCTCTTGCTTAAAGGATTACAAAACAACTTTTCTAGGTGCCTCCGTCTGGGAAGGCTCACCTACATCTTCTTTGCCTCGAGTCCTAGATGACTCATCGGCAGGGGTAACAACTGGAGTAAGAACGGGAGTAGTAGCTGAAGTATTAGCATGAACAGCAGATGGAATAATAACAGGTTTATTGACGGTCTTCGGGGAAATCACGGGAGAGAAATCCCTTCCACTTCTGGTAATCTTGTTGGTTCTGACAATGTTACTGACATCGGGATCAACCTCTTCATTCTTCAAATCATGTTTAACGCCATGATAGTAAACATCGGCACCATAATGCCAAGGGACGGCTTTGTCCGAGGCGTATGGGACAAGACCAGGAAAAGTGATTATTAACGGAGCAACTCTCGGAGCGGGTATAATCCTAACAGGTCTTCTCGAGGAGATCTTGGAAGGATTGGCGGAAATGGTTATAATAGCAACATCTTCGAACGGAACAGCTGGAGTCAAAGTTTTCTCGAGAAAAATTTCTCTGCTGTCCATCACGCGCTAGACACCTGTCTTCAGAAAATAGTAACCAAAAGGCAGAGATGAACACATGTGGCAACCTTCACCACAACCCAAAAATAAATCGGCCAGCAACAAATTCCTCTTAACAGTCATAAGGGGAGTAGAAACTTCATCAACTGAGGTCACAAACAGATCGGTATCTGTAAAATCAAGCTTCTCAAATGAACTTTTGTTTTGATGAAGACAAACCATTATTTACAAAGAAGGCAGAGATTTATGATCAAGCTCAAAGCATCTATGGACAAAGTCTTCAGTTCAAAACTCTTAGCAACTTTCAAGGTATAATAATAATACTTACTTTGATCTTAAGATATAGATTTTCAATGGTGAATAAGAAATGTTTTATAAATCATTACTCAATTTTTTCAAAGTTAAAATTCATTTTTCACTTGAGTGCAATCGATTTGCATATTAGTGCAATCGATTGCATGCTTCAATTTTTCAGATCTTTTGCTTCTGTTTCTCAGTGCAATCGATTTACATTGCTTGTGCAATCGATTGCATACTTAAATTTTCAAAATGTTTGCTTATGTTTCTCAGTGTAATCGATTTACATTGCTTGTGCAATCGATTGCACTCACTTATTGTTTGCTACTAACTTCACATGAAATCGATTTACATTGCTTGTGCAATCGATTGCACACTTAAAACTTTTGAAAATATAGTTGTTGAAACCCGATGCAATCGATTTATACAAAGGGTGCAATCGATTGCATGTTGCACGATTTTGAAAAGCAACAGCTTTGCACATGCCTGTTCATAATACCTTTTCATTGAAACCTTTTCACTCAATCTTGGAAATTGTTCATGATTCATTTTCAGAACTTTATGATGTTTCAAAAGGGTGCTATGAACATATAAGTATTCATTTTCAAAATTATTTTCAACAACCTCTTCCAAATATATTTTCTGAATTTTCAAAATACAAACTCAAGTTTTTCTTCACTTTCATACATAAGTTTTCTGCACACTTTCATACATTGTTAAACAGAAAACTTTGAGCAATTATATCTTGAGTCATTGTACAATATTATCATTAGAAGAGAAGATCATTCATTGTTAAATCACTCTAAGTGATCAATACTACTCAACTCACTCAAAATCAAATATTGATAGTTACTTAGTTATTTTTCCAGGATTATTGGAAATAAGTTTAAGTGGTTTTAAAATCTTGTCTTTCTAGGATTGTTGGATACAAGTGTAGTCACCTTGAGAGGATTGTTCTCATTGTTGACATAGTGAAAATCCAAGAGGATTGTTCTTGGTCCAAGAGGATTGCTCTTGGTGGTTTTATTGGTTAGAGTCTTGTATAGAAGGACTAGGGTGTCTTGTCTAGAGATCTAACAATAAGGAAATCTCTTTCATGTTGAAAGGGGACTGGAGTACTCTCGGACTGTGAGGGGAACCAGGATACATCTCTGTGTTCTTTACTTTTCTGCATTTACCGCTTTCATCACTAGTCATAAACCAGAAAAGAAAGAAACACATTTGTAAACTCATGCACTAAACCAGAAAAATAATATCCATCATCACTAAAACGGTTAATTTATTAAAGTACCTAATTCACCCCCCTCTTAGGAGCACTCTCATACTTAAAATTGGTATCAGAGAAAGTTATAGGTTACCTGCTCCTAAAAGATCCATAATGGCTTCCGCAAATCAAAATCCCGTTTTCAGAGATGGTGGTAGTAACAACAAGCCTCCTCTATTTTGTGGTGAATATTTTGACTTCTAGAAAATAAGCATGAAAGCACATCTAAAAGCACAAGGAGAATAAATATAGGATGTCGTCGAGAATGGTCCTTTTATCCCTATAATGGTAATCAATGGTGCTGGCTCATCAAAGCCTAAGGCTGCATGGGATGAAGATGATAAGAAGAAGGTTCTCTATGATAAAAAGGCAATAAATCTTCTTCAAGGTGCACTTAGCATGGATGAATTCTTTCGTGTCTCGGCATGCAAAATGGAGAAAGAAATATGGGATACCCTGGTAGAAACTCATGAAGGAACCTCTGAAGTTAAAAGATCGAGATTAAATACTTTGAGTCAAGAATACGAACTATTCATAATGCAGCCCCGAGAATCAATCCTCGATTTGCAGAAAAGATTTGTACACTTGACAAATCATTTGAAAGCACTCGGTAAGACATTAACTAATGATGAACTTAATCTTAAAGTGCTTAGATCTTTATCCATGGAATGGCAACCAAAAGTGACAACAATATCCGAGAAGAAGAATCTATCCACAATGACTTCCGCCACTTTGTTCGGAAAACTTCAAGAATATGAGACGGAACTTGCAAGACTTGAAAAGCATGATATCCAAGTAAAAGATTCAAAAGACATGGCTATAAATACAAGGAAAAAATCATGATAGCAATCAAGAGGATGAATCCACTAGTAGTGAAGATGATGATCTTATTAAGAAGATTGAAAAGGTTCTACGAAAAGAAAGAAAAAGGAAAGCACCAACAAGGAAGGTTATATGCTTTGAATGTGGAGAAAAAGGACATGTTAAAAGTGAATGTCCTACACTTGAAAAGAAGAATAAATATTTCAAGAGAAATAAATATAAGAAGTCAAAGAAAGAATATATAGCATGGGAAAGTTCATATTTCGATTCCGAAAACAATCAACGTGTCAATCTTGCATTGATGGCCTCACACCATTCTGATAGTGAAGACAACGAGCTTAGTAATGAATTTATCTTTTTGTTAGTGATGCACAAGGTTCTATAGATGAACTATTAAATTAATGCAAAATTATGTACAAAACTATTTCATATCAAAAGAAGCAAATTTCATCTTTAGAAGAAAAATGTGAGTCTATGGAAAAAGATCTCAAAGATGAAAAACAAAAATTTAGTGAGCAAAAACAGAATTTTGTTAGCAAAAATTTTGAATCACTCTCTTTCCAAATTGTCTAATTAAAAAGAGTTATTGAAAGATATGAAAAAGGTCAAATTGGATTGGAAGGTGTTCTTAGCCAACAAATATATTCCAATGATAAAAATGGACTTGGATATTCAAAGTTTTCAAAACCAATCTCTAATAAAACTATCTTTGTTAAGGCTAGTGATCAATCATCCAAAGAGAAAGTGAACAAATCTAAAATAGTTCATCACTATCCTAAAAAGAAAACATTTCCTAAGAAGAAATCTTATCCTTCTAGATATAGAAGTAACTTTGAACCTACTTATTTTTATTGTGGTATTAAAGGCCATACACCTAATGCTTGTTATGTTAGAAACTTTAGTGTGACAAGTGGGCATTATGTGTGGGTTAAGAAGGGAACTAACTATGATGGAACCAAAGAACATTGGGTACCAAATCAAACTAAATTTGTTTTGTAGGTATGCTTGAAGACCACATACAATCTTTGGTATCTTGATAGTGGTTGTTCAAAGCATATGACGGGAGACGTACACTAACTTTCAAATCTAGTTCAAGTCCAAGGATTATTTCACATATGGGAAATACCTTAAAGGAAGAATTCTTGGCATTGGAAAAGTTGATACACTATCTTTCATATCCATTGAAGATGTACTTCATGATTGAAGAACAAAAAACATCTTCTAAGTTCAAGTCAACTTTGTGACAAAGGCTTCAACATCATGTTCTCAAAAGATGAATGATTTATGAAGTCACTCTTGAGGTGAAACTCATTGGTATAAATTGCTTTTACTTTTGATAATTTCTTTATATATTATAAGGCTTTTCCCATTCTTTTTTAATGACAAAGGGGGAGAAGATATATATATATATATATATATATATATATATATATATATATATATATGTGTGTGTGTGTGTGTGTGTGTGTGTGTGTGTGTGTGTGTGTGTGTGTGTGTGTGTGTGTGTGTGTGTGTGTGTGTGTGTGTGTGTGTGTGTGTGTGTGTGTGTGTGTATGCTTGTCTCTAACTATTGCAGCCCAAAGAAAAGATAAAAATTCTCTATGCTTCAATGGAGAACTCTTATCAAGAGGGAGTTATCAAAGATAGGGGGAGCATTCACATAAGAGTTTCTCATTCTTTCTAAAAAAAGTCAAGCATCTTCAACATTATGTTTTGATGAAGATATCTACTATGTGCATTTATCAAAGGATGAGAAAAAGCATCATGGAGCAATATGGCTATGGTTAAACTTTCAATATTATCATATGTATTTTGTCCATTTTTATTGCATCTTTCCCTTCTTTTTGATAATGTCAAAGGGGGAGAAGGATGTGGTACTTTATGCTTGTATATTTCCTTGTCTTTAAAAGGTACTTTCCAACCAAGATGAACAAATACAAAAGGATTCCAACCTTCTCATACATAGGGGGAGTTTTGCATCTTAGGAGAAGCTCTTTCTGGAAACTACAACGCATAAAGTAAGATTGTTTGTCATCATCAAAAAGGGGGAGAGTGTAAAATCAAGCTTCTCAAATTAACTTTTGTTTTGATGAAGACAAACCATGATTGATAAAGAAGGCAAAGATTTATGATCAAGCTCAAAGCATATATGGATAAAGTCTTCAGTTCAAAGCTCTTGGAAAATTTCAAGGTATAATGATAATACTTACTTTGATCTTAAGATATAGATGCTCAATGGTGAATAAGAAATGTTTTATAAATCATTACTCAAGTTTTTCAAAGTTAAAATTCATTTTTCACTTGAGTGCAATCGATTTGCATATTAGTGCAATCGATTGCATGCTTCAATTTTTCAGATCTTTTGCTTCTGTTTCTCAGTGCAATCGATTTACATTGCTTGTGCAATCGATTGCATACTTAAATTTTCAAAATGTTTGCTTCTGTTTCTCGGTGCAATTGATTTACATTGCTTGTGCAATCGATTGCACTCACTTATTGTTTGCTACTGACTTCACATGCAATCGATTTACATTGCTTGTGCAATCAATTGCACACTTAAAACTTTTGAAAATATAGTTGTTGAAACCCCGTGCAATAGATTTACACAAAGGGTGCAATCGATTGCATGATGCACGATTTTGAAAAACAACAGCTTTGCACATGCCTGTTCATAATACCTTTTCATTGAAACCTTTTCACTCAATATTGGCATTTGTTCATGATTCATTTTCAGAACTTTATGATGTTTCAAAAGGGTGCTATGAACATATAAATATTCATTTTCAAAATCATTTTCAACAACCTCTTCCAAATATATTTTCTGAATTTTCAAAATACAAACTCAAGCTTTTCTTCACTTTCATACATAAGTTTTCTGCACACTTTCATACATTGTTAAACAGAAAACTTTGAGCAATTATATATTGAGTCATTGTACAATATTATCATTGGAAGAGAAGATCAGTCATTTTTAAATCACTATAAGTGATCAATACTACTCAACTCACTCAAAATCAAATATTGATAGTTACTTACTTATTTTTCTAAGATTATTGGAAATAAGTTAAAGTGGTTTTAAAATCTTGTCTTTCCAAGATTGTTGGACACAAGTGTAGTCACCTTGAGAGGATTGTTCTCATTGTTGACATAGTGAAAATCCAAGAGGATTGTTCTTGGTCCAAGAGGATTGTTCTTTGTGGTTTTATTGGTTAGAGTTTTGTATAGAAGGACTAGGGTGTCTTGTCTAGAGATCTAACAATAAGGAAATCTCTTTCATGTTGAAAGGGGACTGGAGTACTCTCGGACTGTGAGGGGAACCGGGATACATCTCTGTGTTCTTTACTTTTCTGCATTTACCACTTTCATCACTAGTCATAAACCAGAAAAGAAAGAAACACATTTGTAAACTCATGCACTAAACCAGAAAAATAATATCCATCATCACTAAAACGATTAATTTATTAAAGTACCTAATTCACCCCCCCCCCCCCCCTCTTAGGCGCACTATCATACTTACAGTATCAATGACATTAACTCCATAGTTGTTCTTAGGCATGGGAGCAGTTATGATATTGGGCTTCTCCGGAGCATCAAACTCAATCTCCCTGGCTTCAATCAGATCTTGTACTTTATTTCTTAGAGTCCAACAGTAATTTGTATCATGACCAGGACTCTCAGAATGGTAGGCACACCGAGCGTTTGAATTGTATCAAGGAGAGGTGGTATTAGGATTCTTGGGAGCCTCTTTCAAAGTTACCAAGTTGGATCTCAGCAGATGGGGTAGAACCTCTGTTAATGTCATGTTAATCTGGGTAAACTGCCTTTGTGATCTTTCTACCCTTTGTTGATTGTTTCATTGTGAAGCAGCCGCAGGCCTAGGTATCATTACAGCACTTACCGTCGGATGGTGTTCATCTCTGCTCTGACCTCTTGGGCTATATATAGCACTGGCTTCCTTATTACCAGCAAAGGGCTTCTTTACTAAACTCGAGGACGTGTCTTTCTGTATTTTGCCGCTCTGGATCTCGGCTTCTACCCTTTCTCTAGTTAGTATCAGCTCAGTGAAACCAGATGATGAGCTGCCAATCAAATGATTAAAGAATGGACCAGACAGTGTCCCAAGAAACATGTCAACCAATTCCCTGTCAGATAAGGGGGGTTGGACTCTCCCAGCCAAGTCTCTCCACTTCTGTGCATAGTCCTTAAAGCCTTCACCTGCACCCATGGACATACTCTGGAGTTGAGTACGAGTAGGGGCAAGATCGGCTTTATATTGATACAGCTTATAAAAAGCAGCATCCAAATCCTCCCAGTTTCGGACATTAGTTCTCTCCAGTTGGTAGAACCATTCAAGCTGAGTCCTGACAGACTGTCTTGAAAGAAGTGAACCCACAAGTTTCTATCAGCGGTGTGGGGCTAGATCTTTCTTACATAGGAACAGAGATGAAGCTTGGTACAAGACACCCCATTATACCTTGCGAAAACCGGAGCTTTAAATTTTTGTGGGATGACTACCCCAGACACCAATCCCAGCTCTTCAAAATCCAGCCCTAGTATTCTTTGGATCTCCATAGCGCTTAATCGATCCTCTAACTGCTTGTACCTATCCTCAGTGCGAGGATACTGCTCATTATTATAGTTTGTATCATTGCCAGAGACTTCAGGACTAGGGTTCTCCTCCCTTGTTTGTCTCTCTTAATTTTCCCCTTCTTTGGACGAGGAGGTAAGATCGACTGGTTGCCTTAGAGGCCCCCCAAATCTTCTGCCCATATTGAGGGCACCGACGGGCTTCTTCTTCTTCTTCTCTTTCAGTATGAGGGCCTTCAGATCCTCCTTCCCTTTTGCCAGAGTTATGAACATCTGTTGAAATTGGGCATTTTGTGCCTGAAGATCTTTGATGCTTTGTTCAGAAGACATTTTTGCTGAAATAAACAGCGAAGAAGATGAGAAACCTGTAATGGTAACTGCTTATGCAATGTTATGGATGATATGTATATGCAATGATTTCAAGGAAATTATAGATTCAAATTTGCTTTAGACAAAAAGGGAACACACGTTATATTAATAAATCAAAGCTTGAGTACATCATGCCTCTTTGGGCTTACAAAGAAATACAAAAACTCTAAGATGAAAAGGTTGTATGCATCCTCTTTGGTGCGATGTAGGCGTTTAGAGTCCCCTCCTCATGAAGCTGTTTGGTGAGCTCTAGATTCTTCTTCTCGCTGGCGTAGAATTGGGCCTCGAAAGTGTCTCGTTCCCCCTTAAGTTATATCCAATCCCTTTGTAAGTCTTCAAGAGAGGTGGGCATGTCAGGATGTAGGATAGTGTATAGAACATCTCCTTTCACAACGGGCTCTATGATCACCGGAAGAATGGAGGGGAAAGGCATCACAAGACTTTGAGCACGAGCTCATACCCATTTGAGGTAAGGCTCAAGAGGGATGGAATTATTGTGCCCCAATGTCTTGCTATCTACCTTGTTCAACATCCTCCAGGCTCGGATAAACCTCTGGCGATGACCTTGATTGTCACTCTTGTAGTCAAATACTAACCCTTGAATCAGCATCTCATGTGGACTATCCTTTCGGGCATAACCAAACTATCTTAAAGCTAAGAAGGGTTTATAGGTGATACCTCCCCTAATTCCAAGTAAGGGGACATTAGGGAATTCTCTATAACGGTTGACGATAATAACATTCTCTATAGATCGGGAACACCAATGGATGTCTGAATGTTTGAGCGTCATCAACCTTTGTGACCACCTTGAACCTTACTCGTTCTTCAATACAGATTGGGGAAGATGCGAAATAAACCATATTGCCAAGAGAGGAGTGCAACACATAAGGATAACTCTTTTCCTCATAGTGCGAGTCTGAAAGGAATGTAGGATGTCTCCAAGCAAAGTAGGCATCGGGTTACGAGACATGAAGATTTTGACGGTGTTCACATCTATGAGTTGGTTAGAATTCGGAAACAAAACCATCCCATAGATGAGGAGAGCCAAATTTTCCTCAAAAGCTTGCAAATCCAAAGAGTTCCAATAGTTTTGGGCTTTCTCAAACAAGACCTTCTCTAGGAAACCCTTGACACCACTCCTTGTCTCCCAATTAGTTGTGATATCAGATGGTTGCAAGTGTAGAGCTTGAGCAATCTCTTCGGGCTTTGGGTCTCTTTCCGTAACATTGAAAGGTAGTTGATTGAGAATGGGAATCCTCAAGAGTTTGGAGAATTCTTCCAAAGATGGCACAAGTTGATAATCGGGAAATGTGAAGCAATGGTGTAGAGGATCACAGAATTGGAAGAGCACCTTCATCATATCTTCATCAGTTTTAGAGGTAACCAAGTTTAGGAGGCGACCATGTCTTTCGGTAAATGGAGAATTCTCAGGAATCCTTGATGCTAACTCTTTGAGTTGAGGAGGAATCCTTATAAGATTGACTTGAATTGTTTTTCTATGAATCGAATCCATGTCCTACAAAACAGAAACAAAGATAAATCCCAAAAATCCTTGAAA
Source organism: Vicia faba (assembly GCA_948472305.1). Taxonomy (NCBI): domain Eukaryota; kingdom Viridiplantae; phylum Streptophyta; class Magnoliopsida; order Fabales; family Fabaceae; genus Vicia; species Vicia faba. Next base: position 858,443,377 of record OX451736.1, on the reverse strand, counting down.
TGGTTAGTGAGTATGAGTATGATGTTATGATGTTCATGATGTTCATGATGTTCATGATGTTCATGATGTTATGTACAAGTAAATATAAACAAAACAAACGAGTTCTTAGGTTTAGGCTTGCATGGGGTCTCATAGGTAAGTACCCTCTTGAATTTTAGTTGGCTTAAACCTGTCCTAGCAATAGTAACCGGGTTCTAAGGAGCTCAATATCACTAGTTTGTTTCTTTGGTCATTGTTTCAGTGCAAGCCTCTTTAATAGCGACCGAAATATCCCAAAAAACCAAACCTCAACGAGTGTAGTATCGAGTATCTACCAACTTCGGACTGCACCAAATTTGGTAAAGGTTCTAAAAGTCAATTAGTGCTTCATGACATCACTCAGCGGCCCTGTATTCTCCTTGACTACTCAAGGGCTACCAGTACCCATAAATATGTCGCACTAACGTAGCTATTGCTTAGACTTTATCGGTATACCCTGCACAATTTCCACAATGTATTGCTACTTACCTATAAGGTATCCTAAATCCGGGTAGAGGATTCAAACCCAAACAAAGAAACAAAATATAAAGCATACAAGTCAAACAAATGAAAGCAATTAGATGTGATCTAGCCCTAAGATAACCCCGCTTTTTAAAATTTCCCCAACAGAGTCGCCAGTTCTGTAACACGGTGGGAGAACTAACTTGGTTGTTTTGTGTTTGTGTTCTCAAATGTTGTGGTTAGTAATAGTTGCCATCGACTTTTCTTTTATCCAAAAGGAACAGCTGAAAAGAACAGGAAAGACCTTTAGAGATGTTTTCTTGAGTTCGGGGGGTAGATTATGAAAAGGGAAGGTATTAGCACCCTTTTCATCCATGCTTTTCCATGGGCTCTTAGTTGCTTTCTAGATCACTTGCTTTGTTTGAAAATATGCTTTGTGTTGTGGGTTTGAAAATATTTTGAAAATGTCTTTGTAATGGTTCTCGTTTCTATAAGAATGCGTACAAAGTGTTATTTCGAAAATAGTTCAAAGAGGTGTTTGTGGAATGTGTTTTTTGAAAGTGTTCTTGAAAAGATGTTTTTGTAATGGTCCTCGTCTCTATAAGAACGTATACAAAAATTTTTTGTCTTTTGAAAAAAGATTTTAATGCGAAAATGTTGGTGTAAAATGTTTGGTTGTGAGCAAGCAAGCAACTAGGAGCGAATCTACTTACTCAAAAGGTATTAAATGTTCTTTTCCTTCTTCTTTAGATGTTGTTATCTTACCATTGATTTGGTAAGAAGCCCCATCGTTGGATGTGAAGGGACAGACGCGGGAAGTTTATAAAGTCATAAAAGGCAACTTATGAGACGCTTTAACAATTTTTCATAAGGGACTAGATCGTTTTATCGAAGGCAACATCGAGGGACATCGAGGGACTACGATCTTTTTATCAAAGGGTCTTTGCTAAAGCGTCCCATATTCGAGGGACGTGACTGTTTTCCGAAAGGCAAACAAAGTGAGATTACCCTAGAGGTGCTAGTGTGCAAGTGTGTTTGTTTGCATGCATTTTGTCTTGCATTTAAAAGTTATCTATTTGTTGATTTTATCTTGCCATACATCCTAATTACTAGAAATATATGAAAGCAAAAATAAAATACCGAAAATAAAATCCTAAGTTATTACATCATTAGGGGGATGGGGGTACAATTTGCAAATGGGGATGAAATAAATGTCTAATTATTACAAACACGTCGAGCAAATGGGCAGCAATGAAAAATATATGTATAAACAGTGTAGAAAATGGGAGAAACTGCCTTTTGAACCAATATGTGTCGACACATGCTGTTATACATCGACACATAACTTTTCCTTGTTCCTGTAAAGAAAAATCAGCTCAGTATGAGTCGACACATAATGGGTGTGTCGACTCATACACCTTCTTTGTGTCGACACATATGCATTTTGTGTCGACTCATGGACTTTTCAACCTTCTGTTTTGGGACTTGGAATCAGTATGAGTGATGCATGGGGTTTATGTGTTGACTAATACCCTGTTTTTTACTAGGATGAGTTGACACATGTGTATATGTGTCGATACATACTGCATTTTTCTTCCTTAAACATTGTTTTATTGTCCATACATGTCAGTTTACAGCACATGATTGATAAACATAAACAGCAAGCAAACGGTTAGCTAAAAGGGGCAATGATTACTACATCTTATCTTCAAAACTAAATCATTAATGATGTATGAAAAATACCAAGTCAAGAAGACTTACCTTGAAACTACACTCGGTGTTTGAAGTCTAAATACTTTTCGAGATGCTGTGATGTCTCCAATGAATCTCCAAGAAGCTTGTCCCAAGCTGTTGAAACCCAGTCAAGTTGTACAGTATTGTTTTTATGTTTGGAGGGTGAGGATAATGGCACTAACAGAAATTGTTTTAGTGTTTTTATAATCTCTATGTGCTAAGGTGTTTGGTTTATGGGAGAGTTTGTAAGATGGAATAATGGATTGAAGTTCTGTTTTGAATGAGATTAGAGCTGGTTCTTTTTCTTGAATGAGCCAAAGTTACAAAGAATACTGTTTTTTTTTTCTGTTAAAAAAAACTCTTTATATCTCTCCAAAAATTCTAACCCTTATGTCTTATGAAACTGTCCCTTTTGTAGACCCTTGACTGAGGTTTAGGGGGGAAACAAAATAAGTCATTTTGAACTGTTTTTGCCTACTATTTTGATACTTTATTCACACAATTTTCTTTTGCCATTTTGGTGCAATTTTGGGGCTGTTATGATGCAGGTTGGGGTAGACTGCATAGAGCAGTTTTTTATTGTATAGGACAACATATGCAGATTTGTGGTGCAGCATAGCACAAGGTTTTTTGTAGGACATCAATGGAGCAGGTTTTTTGGGTGTTGTGGCAATGCAGCATGTCATACTTTGTTCAACTTGGACAGCAAAATTTATAGTATGAAACAAATTTGGTCGTGTGGAGTATTTTATGCACATTGTATCAAGGACAAAACATTGTGGTAATGTTTTGAGTTAAATAGAAAAAATCCAAACAAGACATAGTTTTAGAATTTGTAAATTTGCAAAAAATTCACTTGGTAATAACTTGAATTATTTTCCTCATTTTAAATTATTTGGAATTGTAGTAAAATGTCATGAAGCAAATGAAATTAATAAGTATAGAAAATACTTAGAAAATTTTCAAAGTCTTGCAAAAGTTGGATTTTTTATTCTCTTGATTTTTGATGATCGAATTTCACCTTTTGGATGTCTTGACGCAATAATATTTTTGGGACTCAAATTTAGTCAAAAAGTTAAAGTTTGACCTTTTTTAGCGTCTGGTTGACTTTTTCCAGCTGAAACTTCAATTTTGCTCATTTTCCCCCTTTTGATAATTTGAATGATTTTCTTAGAAAATTGTGATCTGAGGCTTGAAACTTGACTGGAGTAATTCTAAGGGTCCATGAAGATCAGTAAAAGTCATTTGAAGCATTAGAAATTTGAATACCTCTGTACAAATTCAAAATCTAATTTGAGGTATTAGCGCTGAGGAGATTGTTTGACCTAGTTGGTACTTGCATAAACTCGAGGCATTGAAGATCTTTGTAGGAAATATCTTGAGAAATGAGAGGGAAAATTTTGGGGTACAACACCTGCACTTCAAGAGGTCAAAATTGTCAGCATTTAATCTTAGTCACAATATATAGCCAAAATGGAAGATGCATTAAAATTAGCCAAAATGGCTCCAAGTCATTACATAAACATCATTTTACAAACAAAGAAGTCTAAATCAAAATGGAAGATTGGCTTTAATTTGGAGATATTTGATCTTTTGGAGTTCCAGGCGCCATTCACACAGAGCCCTCGACTGATGGAGAGCCTTGATATTTGCATCCAAGGCTTGAGCCTGTTTAGCATATTTCGATCCATGGTTAAGTTCCTCTTGGCTCTCAACATCATTGTTGACGGTAAGAAGCTCTTCTCTGCGTTTGTCATTTGCGACAATCTTGGCCTCTAACTCTTTGATGCGAGCCTTCATGTTGGTTGTACTTTGGTCAATCTCTTCGACCTCTTTTTTCCTAGCTTCTCATTCCTTCGATAGCTCATTTAGCTTCGAAGATGACTCAGTAGCAGCAACCCAGACAGCGCCAACTCGGCCATTGGCCTCTTCAATTTCACGATTGAGAGTCCTTCGGCGATTGTAATCAGCTGAAACCTGATCAATGATCGAAGTCAAATCCAGAATGATGCTAGATATATCAGGAGAGGCAACAAGAAGGTCGACAATTTTTAAAGTATTCTTCAGAAAGGAAGGGGCGGTAGGTTCTCCCTCCAAGGTCAACATCAAATCTCTCTTAAAAAGCTTAGCCTTAACTTTCTGAAGCACTTCTTCAAGGGGAGAAGTCGAAGTAGATTTCCCAGATGAAGTCGAAGCATTATGGCTTTGATCAGAGGAACTTTCTCGGCCTTCTAGAATGGAATTCAAATAGCCAAGAGGGTTATTCCGTTTAAGTAGTGCCAAGTCCTCTTTAGTATGGGAACTTGTCGATGTAACTCTTTCATTGGTAACACGAGCCACATTTTCTCCGACTGATAGATCCTGTTGTTGGACATGGACACCTTCAATGTTTGCAGGATTTCTCTCCCCCTTAGTAGAGTTTCCTTTGTCAGCAGACGCATGATTGTCCTCAGTTTGATTTCCTCCATCTAGTGTGCCCTTCATTTCTATTTCGACTTCATCGTCATCTTCTTCTTCTTCATGCTCATCATCAATAGCCTGTGGAGTCCTGGGATTCGCCTGTGGTAAGTCAGAATCTTCCTCACTAAGGACTTCTTTATTTTGCTCCCCAATGGCTGCAGTTTGATGTTCAGAAGTTTGGTTCACCTTACTGACTGAACTTACCAAAGATCAGTTCGCTGAAGAAGGCCTGTAAGTGGGATCGCCTTCACTGATTAGCAAAGTGACAGAATCTTCTACAGGAATGGGAGCCCGTTTGGAAGTGCCAGCAGTGTCCTGAGGATTGAGAGATTGTTATCAGAATTATTGCAAAAAAAACTAATTCAAGGAATAATCTTTAGATGGTCGAAGTTATTACCTTGGGTGGAACTTCAGCACCAGGGCTTGAATTGTCTCTCTTGCTTGGATCATTCATTCTAGCAACTATTTCTTGTTCAGTTGGCTCTCAAATGATGATGGTAGTAGGTTTAGGTTTGGTGACCGTAAACTTGACCTTGGTTTTTGAGCGAGGTTCAGGAATGGGAGACGGTTTCTTCAACTTTTGTCTCTTGAGAGGGATAGAAGGCATATCTTCCTCATCACTAGAAAGTTCGATTTCTTGAAATTTCCTCTTTGTTGGCGTAGATTTCTTGGTGGCCTAAAAAAGGAAAAGAGTCGAAAACGTCAGCATTGGTGATATGTTAAAGGAAATTGAAGGAAACAAAGTGTTTACCTGCGGTGGAGGTTTTGCAGAAGGATCTCCTCCCTTTGCGCTTTCAGCGACTTTCTTAACAGTGGTTCTTTTAACGGCTAGAAAATAAGCAGACATAAGCCAGATATCAGATGACTAAATCAAATACATTTTCTTTAAAAAAGAAAGATTACCTTTCTTGATCTTGTCCGAGACCAACATAAACGCCTCTTAAAGGTGGTCAGCAAAGTATTTTTCGTCGAAGAACTCTTCATCGTAATATTGCTTCCACCAGCCTTCAAAGATGGGCGAACACAGAAATTTGAGTTTGAAGTCGAACAAGGTTAGTACGGTTCGACCAACGTACCTACCAATTTGCTTGGTAGAAGCCTCCTCTGAATAATCTGCATTATAAAATAGAAGAAACTTTTCTCGGGTATAGATTGGGCTCGGGAGTGATTGAATTATGCCAAAATGGCGAGAAACAAGGTTCGATTGATAAGCAATCAAGCTCGGTTGTTTCTTCAAACTCTTGAATCTCAGTGGCATAATTCTAGGGCAAAGAAAAGACTCCCAAATGGCCACATACTCTTCGACACAATCCTCATCATTAGTTGAAGGATATGGTCGAGTAAACCATATCGGACCAACCTTTCGATTGGCAAAGGGAGCCATGGTCGAAACAAATTGCTTGCGCTTCGCAAACATCATTACAAAGCTGGTAAATGCTTTCTAAAATTGTTGACCTTCATCTGTTGGAGTCAATCGATCCAACCTGGTGCCCTCGACCCTCCTGTTAAGGACCTCTGGGGATTTCTCGTTGATTTTATTCTTCTGGGGAAGAAATTATTCGAACGTGGCATTGAGCCAAAGCTGGAGAAGCCAAAAAGGGCCAGAAAGGAGCAAACTGGCTTTATCACCTATAACTTTAAGTTAAGTCACACCATTACTGATGGACTCATAAAGGTTGGCAAAAATCAATTCATCCAAATAAAGATTGTGACCATGATGAAGCTGAGTAGCAAGAGTGAGCATTTTTTTCGTCACTTGGAGTGACTTGGTATAGAAGACAAAGCGAGACAACCACAAAGCTAAAAAAGCTATGTGTTCCACTTCAGACACAGTGTTGCTAGATTTGTCATGAAAGTGGTTGATGAAAGTAGTGTATGTGGGGTTTGTAGCTGAAAACCCAATGGTATCTTCGGTCATATCCTCCAGGTCGAAGTAGTCACCAAATGGTCGAAGACCAGTGATAGCTGCTATGTCGAAGAGAGTAAGGGTCACCATTCCACAAGGTAAATGGAAGGTGAAATGTGTGTTATCCCAAAAGTACAAAGAAGATACCAGCATTAGGGGAAAATAAGATAACCCATTCTTCGATAGCATGACCAAGTCGTAAATCCCTATGTCTTTCCAGATTTGGGTTTGCACTGTTCCATCTTATTCAACCATTCTAAGTATTTCGGAGTCAGGCTAGGGCAATACCTAAAGATTCGGTTCCCTTTATTCATAAACTGGAGGTTTATGTCTTCTTTCATTTGAGAATGTTGTTGATTAGCAGGAGTTTCATCCTCAGATACATCTATGGGCTTCTTCGTGCAACCTATAAGCTTGAGCCTAGGGTGAGTTGGGAAGAAAGCATTGTTCTGCTTAGGGTTTTCGACACATGCTGAAAATGGACCATACATGGCGTACATTTGCCCAGAAAATCTAACAGGAATAAGTACCTGTGAGTTGTAGGCATCACGCCAATCTTTAGTCATGGGTTCTGAGACGAACCTTCGTTCCCCAGATGAAGCAGGAACAAATCTAGTTGCGAAAATTTCTGGTTATTGTCGTGAATCAAAGGCATCTTTGGTTTTAGGGTTTTTTGGAGCGTTTGAGAGGAAAGTCGTGGCTATGTTAGTAGAAGAATGGTGAAAAATATGAAGTTCTCAAAGGTTTCTTTTGAATACAAGGAAATAAGGAATCTCATGCATTTGTTAAAAATTCCAAAGAGAAGCACTCGTGGCTTTTATAGTGGCCATGGAAGAGTGTTTTCCCTCAAAACCATTTAATGTTGCACAGCGAGTGGGAGACGTGGTGAGCTTTAAGACAGTTACACGGACAGGTAGTGGAGACGTTTTCCATGCTTTCCTAGGTTAGAGGGATAATGGCCATCATGGTAGCATGTAACGGCTGATTGACAGTGACGTCTTGGGAAAGTGTAATTATGACTCTGATGATAGTAGTGGTTGGTGGAAGATGAAGAGTGTACAATAAGCTTTTATGGTTAAAAAGCTTACAGGTGTCGAATAGATACATCAAAGAATGACTATTTCTTCTTGCGTCGAAATTGACATTCTTGGGGGGAAATTTGTTAGCTCCTAAATTCGACACCCGCAACATATTGGTCTTATTGGCCAAAAGATTAGATTGAACAAATCTAAATTGGAAACACTTCGACAGAAGGGCTTGTAACAAAAAGGTTACATCAAAGTCTCCCTTGTTAAGAAGGAGAAAACACTTAAAAAAATTTCTAAGTTAAAGTTGGTCTTCGACCAAGTGGTCCTTGTGGCCTTCAACTGAGAGGTTCCCGTGGCCTTCGACTTAAAGGTTCTCGTATTAGCAAGCGAGTAATTTGAATCTGAAGAAATGAGGGAAAGACAGTTCACTTGGAAGTTGAAGAAAGCAATGTGGCATGAAGATAGAGGTCGAAGCACATGAAGAGGACACTTGTCATCATCCTGGAACGAGGCAACTGCTCGACGGTTACTTAGTTTTAGTATAAATATAGGAAGTTTGTGTAAAATTATGTGTGTTCAACATATAGTACAAGTCACTCAAATATATCTAAGTACCCGCTGTGAGAGAAAAGATATTGAGAATGTACGTTTGAATCACCATCTTTCATTTCAATCAAAGTCTTTACAATTCCTTTACATTCCTTGCCATTTACATTTCCTTGCAAACTTTATCATTACTGCAAATTTACTCTATCTTGCCTTTACTTGCACTTTTTATCGTTTTTTAACCTTTATCCTTAACCTCTTCTCAACCCTTTTCTATTTACTTTTTACTTGCACTTTCATCAAGTTTTCGCCTGCATCTCGCTCCTACTCTTAATTCTCCTCTCAACCCTTTTTCACTTAAATTTACTAAACGTACAAACTAACTTAGAATATGTCCTAGGATCAATCTGATCGATCCTGTAAGTCACCAAAATAACCCATTTTGGAAGATCAACGGTTGTTTACCAATTTCCACGGTAAACACAAACATACTCATTGTATTAAGATTAAACATTCAAATGCAAACAAGTTTTTATATGCAAACAGTGCAATGATAAACAAGAAAAATTACAAATGAGAAAGCAGTAAAAATGTTAATAAACAAAGAAGACTCTCTTATTTGTACTTGCACTGAAGGAAACATTCCCCAAACTTTGGAACTACCACCAACAGAGATTCATTCATGCTCTGCTAAGGAATTATTTTGAACATTAGGGCCAATGTCCTTAAATAACAAGATACCGCTTTGGACTAACCTTTGAACTTCGACCTTCAAAGCAAAGAAATCTTTTAAATCGTGCCCAGGAGAATATTGATGAAAGGCACAGGAAGCGTCAGCCTTATATCCTCTTGGCAGTTTTTCAGGAACAACTGGTCGAGCTCGGGTTTGAACTAGATTCTTCTTCAACAAAGAAGGATACAACTTTGTGTATGTCATTGGAATTGGATCAAAGCTCATTTTCCTCTGATGACCTTGCCCTTGATTTACTTGTTGAGGTGCCCTCTGATATGCAACAACATTTGGAGCCACATTGACGACTGGAGCCACAGAAGCAACTTGTTGATTCCTATTATGAGATCTCCCTTGCCTAGCATGAAGTATAGCATATGTGTCTTGCTCTTTATTTTTGGAAGAACTATCACCATACTTCTTAGCACCATTTAACGAGTAACTGTATTTAGATAAGCGGCCTTCACGGACAGCTTCCTCCAAATGGACTCCAATGCTTACCATTTCAGAGAAATCAGTGGGAGCACTTGCAACCACCTTTTCATAGTAGAAAGAATTGGGAGTTTTCAGGAAGATATTTTGCCATCTCTTTTTCTTCCATTGGAGGAATCACTTGGGCGGATACCTCACGCCATCTCTGGGCATACTCCTTGAATGATTCCTTGTCCTTCTAGACCATGGCCCTGAGTTGATCATGGTCAGGCACCATGTCCACATTGTATTTGTATTTTCTGATAAACGCTTCACCCAAGTCATTGAAAGTATGAATATTGTCACTGTCCAAACTCATGTACCACATCAATGCAGCACCGGTCAAACTATCCTGAAAGAAGTGAATCAACAGATGCTGATCATTAGTGTGAGTAGACATTCTTCTTACATACATCACAATATGAGCACGAGGACAGGTATTGCCCTTGTACTTCTTGAATTCCGGAACTTTAAACTTTGCAGGTATCTTGACATTCGGGACCAAGAACAAATCATTCACATTCTGCCCGAACAATTACTTTCCTTTGAGGGCCTTCATCTCCCTATGTATCTTGTCAAACTGGTCCTGAAAATCATCCATTCAATCATAGAGACCCAAGTCTTAACTCGGTGGAGGAAAAAGACTATGAGCTTCGTCATTAACAAATGACACAACATTCACCGAAGGAGGTGCAGCAGGAGTAACATGCACCACAGGAGGTGCAGGAGTAACAGTAGTCTGAACAACTGGAGTAACTTGAGGACCAAGATTAAAACCTTCAAGCATAAAGTTCTCTATCATTCCCCATGGATAACCTTGAGGAAGGAGATTCTGAACAACACATGTAGTAGCAGACACAAGAATCGTTGGAGCTTCAGTAGTAACTATTGTCTGTTGAGGCTGAGAAATCGGTGGCTGATTCTGAGCAGCCACCAAAGATTCCATCAGAGCAGTGAGATTGGCCATACCGGCCTTCAGAGCAGAAACTTCCTCGCGCAGCTCACGATTCTCTTATTCTAAATTGTCCATCTTCCTTCTGAAGTTAGCTCGAGTATTGTACTGGTGAGACAACTTGCTGAACGAAGTAAAGAAGCTCAGTAAGACACTTGTGTGTGCATAAAAATGCAAGAAGTATGTACAATATTATGCATGAGGTGCAATGCACATGATTGTTTAAAAGTTTTAAAACCAAGTTTTCAAAGAACTTTGGAACATTATAAACGAATTGCAAACATCAATTAAAAGACATAATTGGGATAACTGAAAAACTCATTTCATTATTGGGAGGATAACATTGGAAGTACAAGACTTCACTAATCCTAAACAGAAGAAAGAGAAAGCTAAATCCTCAGGTCTAAATGAACTGCATCTAATTAAGATCCAACACCGTGTTGTAAAATCTTCTTGAGCTTGAATTTGGAATGCTAAAGGAAAATAAATTCTCTTGCACTCTTCTCTTCTACTTTGCTGATAACCGGGAAAATAAATCACCGATATAAAGGATTTAGGAGCTAGACCAAGAGCGTGGAGAAATCCATCTTCAAGATATCTAGGAGAATTTGAAGTTCCAAGGACTAGATACCAAGGATTAAGGCTTTCTCAATTCTTCCGAATCAGGACTCTTGACATTGTACTTCTTAGTACTCTTTCCAAAATCCATAATTACAAAACTTGTGATGTTTGCAAGCAAAAGTCTTAAGTTCCTTAAAATTTGGTTAAAACAATGTTCATGGGTGCATGGATGCATGATGCAACAATCACACACAAGATCATAAGCATAGGATTCATAGGTTCAACGTCACAAGCATGAGGTCGAAAGTACTACCCATAAGGTATGATCTAAAAGTTTATCACCTTCCAAACAATGTTCTAGAGGTTCCTAGAGTCTAAATCCTTCCTTTGGATATTACCAACTTCCCGATTAACTCGGTAATTAGTAATATTCTCAAGAAAAACTCGTCCGAGTGTAGTATCGCATGACAACTATTTTCGGATTACTCCATCATAGCTTCCGCACTACACCTAAAAGGCCAAGATGGGTTAGGTATTCTACGGTCCTCAGTTTCAGCAGGCTCCCGGGTCGAAAGCAGTATGTCTTCTCGATTACTCAGTAAACAACACTACAGTCAAAGGGGCCTCCACTGAGTGGTGGATCTCATGTCTCCTTTTTTGGGTTACTCCCTCAAAGTCAACATGACTATACCACCCGTCCTATCTTAAGTTTGCCCAAGTCCGGGTATAGAACTTATGTGAAATCACCAAGCACCCTGAAAACCAGAAAAGTCCATACAAACATATATACAACATATAACATATAAAAAACAATAACATATATACATATATAAACAAAGATATGCCCAACCCACTTAAGGATAGACTAGCAAGAGGTCAATCTTTCCTCAGTGAAGTCGCCATTTTTTCTGTAGCGGTAGAAATGTTAAAGACTAAGCCAATGGATTGACTTGACTCATATCAATAAAAATAAAATCTCCACCGTGATTTATTGTTTCCAAAGTTTTGTACCCCAAAATTTGCCCTCCCATATTCCTCAAGATTTCTCAAAGGTTGCACAGTCAAATCACCTCCTAAGGCAGTCAAGTCAAAATTAGGGTTTTGTGTTGCATCAAGGTCCTTACATCCAAATGACCTCAAGTGCTCCTTAATGTCCTAACTTATGCTCAAATTAAGGTTCGGCTCAAGAGTCAATTCTTTAAAGAAGGTATCCGACTGTGTGAGTTTTCTCGAAGAAATATGGTGAAAAAAGTGTGCTGAAAGTGCAGTTTTTACGCGCTAAAAAATTCATAACTTGAAGATCGTGGCTCGTTTTGAACCCGTTCCGGTGGCCAAACTTCCGTCTTGACATTATCTACGTTTTCATCTCTCACGGATGGAAGCCAATTTCAATCAGAAAGTCTTCAAAAATGTGGATTTATCAAGTATTTTCATACAGAAAATTTGTGACAGAAGTTTATTTGCGTCATGTTCAGAAAATCATAACTTGGTCGATTTTCATCGTATCGATCTGGTTCTGGTGCCAAAATTTCACAAATTGAGTTGGCTAAATTTTCACAGAAGGTATTGAGTTCAAACGGTATTCAAAAGGCCTTCGTTTTTTGCTCAGAATGCGTGACACGCTGAAAATCCTGAATGCTGAATATTATTTCATCTGGGCCGAAACTTCGAAAATTCATAACTCGGTCAATTTTTATCGGATTGGGCTCATATGTTTACACAAGGTCCCTGACTCATAGATCTACAACTTTTCTTCAAAAGTCGAGACCGGATTATGCTCCGATCAATACCAGTTTTTTATTGAAGAACGTGTCAGAGTCGACACTGGAGCCCAAAATAAGTTTGTCTGAGCTGAAACTTCAAAAATTCATAAATAATTCACTGTTTATCCGATTGAGCCGATTTTCAGACAGGAGTTAGTTCTCGATGTCGGCTACATTTTGTTTTCACATTTCAACTTCAAAAATTGCACTTAAGTCCCTGAGATTTAGTCTGGAAAGTGACGAACTCAAGTGAACATTGGAGGCCCAATTGCACATTCAAAGTCCATTTTCTTTACCCTAATTTCCATTATATAATCACCTTCTTTTCACACAAACCAGAGAGGAGAAATAAAAGAGAGAAAAAACCTTGCCACAACACTGTTAGAATATCAAATTCTTTCAAGAACCCTAAAACCTTGAAATCCTTACTACAAATCCCTCTCTCACTACAAACAAGTCATCACAGTTACAAACCAACACCTCACTACTTCTTCAGTAAGGATAAGGCTGGCTTGATCTCCTTGATCCAAAGGGCATAAAAGCATTCAGGTCACTAATATTCAGGTCACTAATTTTCCAGTAAGGGTAAGATTGATTTGATCTCCATGATCAAAAGGGTATAATCATTCATACATGCCATATTGTGCCTAAACATTAAATTTCTTCATATATTGGCTTTATTTGCATTTTATGATTTTATTTAATGTGTTCGTGAGATTCAACACTGCAGATTTAGACAGGATCCCATGCAGGTTCATTAAGGAACGTTGAGGCCAAAAGCCAAATGGCCAAAAGTCAAAAGCCAAATGGCCAAAAGCCAAAAGCCAAAAGCCAAAAGCCAAATGGCCAGAAGAACAACTTATGCATGAAACCCAATCCAATGGCCAAAGAATGCAGACCACGGTACTCAGGAGTCAATGAACACGCACGTGATGCCAGAAAGTCAAACAAGGCTTTTTGTCTAATGGGCCAGAATACTTCAAAAAAACCTCCCTTTGGGCCTGAAACCCCCCTTGGTTTGCATCCTCTTTAATTTTATTTTCTTTTCTTTTCTAATTCTTTTTTAATTGTTTTAATTGTTTTTTTCACCATAAAATAATTTTCTATAATAAAAACAGAAAAATCAAAAATACAAATATATTCAATTATTATTAATTTCATCACTAACCTATTTTTTGTAAATAAACTCTAACAATTAACTTAGTTTAATTTAGGTTTTTAAACTTTAATCTTTTTCTTAATAAGTAAAAAGTATCTAGGATTAGGTTTTTTTTGACATTTTCATCTTTTTCTTAAATAAATTATTAATCATCATTATTTATCATTATTATTAATTATCATTAATTTTGTAAATAAACATGTAAATAAATTAAATAATCTAGATTTAGGGTTTCCTTTTAATTCTTGTTCTTTATTTTCATAAATACAAAAACCTAAAAAACACTTCTTTTCTTAAATTTAATAATTAATTAACTTTTTAATTCAATTTAATTTCAAAAGGGTCCAACGCCCTCGAACGTTCTATTTTAATTCTTTCGCGCATTTATTCTTATTTTTCCTTTGTGAATATTATGTAATTGCTCAAGCCATGTAATAGTAATTAGGAATTTATTTTACTTTCCGCATTTTTATTAAAACGGGTCTTTGTATTTTGGCAATGTATAGACCCGCGCCTTGTAATAGCGTAGGATTTTACTTTCCGCATTTAAATTCCAGCACTTTTAAATTCTAATTGCATGAAAGAATGAATGACTAATTAAAAACAATGTGTAGCTCACCATGCCATGATCAAAAGATAAATGCTAAACTGAAAACAATACACAAATTCACACACCACTCTTAGGGTATGCCTCACTGTTGCCTTGCCTTCGAAAAGTGGTCGTCGAGTATAGGACGTTTTAGTAAGTCCTTATGTCCGTTGATCCATATGCCTCAAAACAAGTTGCCTCGGAAAAGTTGCCTCGAATTAAAAAGGATCAATGGCATAAGGGTAGCTTCTAAGGTGTCCTACTGTTGCTCCGGTGACCACACTGTCCCTAACAAACGAATTGACCCGAACACCTCCAACGGTGGTGCTACCTACCTCTCAATGGTGGGATGGCACTACCTTAAGGACATTTACACAGCCTAATTTCTTAGGGTAGGTAGATGACTCGTAAATACTTGCTCTATTTCAAAAAACAAATCAAAAACTCTTTTCACACTGACACTTTTCAAAAAGCTTTCAAAACAATTTTTCAAACACTCTTGAGGACTGATACAAGAGTCGATCTGAAATCTTTAAACGAAACTTTTTCAAACTCACTCGCAATTGAAAAGCAAACACTTTTGAAAACACAAATGAGCAAGTATCTAAGAGCCCATGGATAACCATGGATAGAAAGGGTGCTAACACATTCCCTTTCTATAAATCTACCTCCCGAACCGAGAAACTATCTCATAAGGAATTTTGTTGTGCTTTTGTCCTGTCCATGTTGGAGAAAATAAAAGACGGTGGCAACTCTTGCTTACCGCGACATTTCGCAAACCAGCGTTAAACAGTCAGTTCTAGATCCACCGATCACAGAACTGGCGACTCTGCTGGGGACTACTTTAAAGTGAGGTGTACCTTAGGACTAAGATCACTTGTGTTTTCAATTGCTGTGTTTGTTTGCTTTATTATTTTGGGTACTGTTTCGGAGTTACATAGATCCTAACCCGGATCTGGGGATACCCTGTTAGGTAGCATAAGCTGTGAGGGACCTGTCCGGCATAGACCGACATGGGTGAAGCAGTGGCTACATTGGTGTGGCACCTTGGTCTGTACCGATATCCCTTGTGTCGCAACGAGGAGAATATGGGTCTTCTGAGGAGTCATTAAGCACCAACCGTCCTTAGAACCTTAAATGACCCAACTTGGCCAATAGAACAGTAGCAGTATGCTACGCCCATTGAGGCTAAACTCTCGTGATGGTTCTGGCCGCAAGAAAAGATTGCGATGCTGGAGTTATGACCGATTGAGGGTAGTCAGTGATATTGGGATCCTCTAGAACCCGGTTACTTCTGATAGGACAGGTCTTAACCAACAAACTGAAAGAGGGTAATACCTAGACCCCATGCTGGCCTAAACTCTAAGGGCTCTCTTGTGTGACTTGTGTGCCTTCCAACTTGACTATTTGCATGCTTGTTATCTGACACTCGAGTTTCTTGCAGGGTTTGTTTACAGTCCTTAATCTGGACTCATAACAGGGTTTATCTACATTACTCCACGCATAGCATAACATCATACCATCATACCATCGCATGCATCCTGCATAAGGACTAACCCATTTCAAGGATCTCAAGGGTTTGTGATGCAGGTCATGATGAATCAAATGTCTAGCAAGGGGCAAAGGGGATTTATTTTCCTCTAAGCCAAGGTTGTCAGGGGCTATGACCCACTGGATATGGTGAGCCTTTGACCCTTGAAGAAGGACTCTCAACAACATGAAGTTCCTTCAATCAAGCTACCGGATTCAAGTTCTAACAAATTTTCTTGTTTACCCCGCGAGATCCTTGAAAACATTGCATGCATATCATACATATCATTGCATTACATGTACCCTTGTTGCAGGTCACTTACCATTTTTCGCTGTTTATTTCAGCAATGGCTTCCCAACAAGATAACCAGGGTCTTCATGCTCAAGAGACTCAGTTCAGGGAGATCTTCTTAAGCCTGTCCAAGGGGCAAGAAGAGTTAAGGACACTCCTCATGGGGAATCTGGCCAAGAAAAGTCCCGAAGATGACAAGGACGAACGGCTGAAACGTCTGCAAGCTGAGGTAGATACAATGAGAACCCAGATGTTGGGGCAAATGGCTCTCATCCAAGGCTTAGCTCGGGAGCAAGAAGAGTTGAGGACCATGGTCAACCAACTACACCAAGAGAGATACATCATGAAGCAACCAGTCCAAGCCAGGGACCAGGTCATTGATCAGCTTCCCAGAGGACAAGAGTCTGGTATGGAGAAGAATAGACCTCTCCAAATTGCTACCACTTCACAGGTCCAACCACAACCCCGCCCAGAGCAACAGGTTGATCAGAGTAAGCCAAGCAGGTCCAAGAGGCAATTCACCCAGCTTAACATGTCGCTGTTTCAAGCTCTACAACACCTGTTGAGGTTGAATCTGGTTACACTAAGGGCTCCTCCCCGGAACCCCAACATCTCTTCTCCTAACTATCATCCCAACAAAAGATGTGCATACCACTCCAATAGTCCTGGACATGACACTGCCGACTGCTGGGCTCTGAAGAACAAAGTACAGGACTTGATCAATGAAGGAGTAGTGGATTTCACCCAAGTGGGTCAGGCTGAGTGCTCCTACCATCCCTACAGGATTCACCATTTTAAGTAACAAGTCCTGAGACTAGGAGACTTTTTGTTCATTCGAATGTTCAAGTTGTATTTTCTTTGCTTATACAAACAATTATTGTCATAGCAAACTTTATTACTTTATCAATGCATCGCATATGTCTGTTTTGAATCAATATATTCGCATTCGCTATATTTAAAATTGCTTTCATCTTTTTTTGATGTCAACTCTCGATTAATAATTCTAAGCCTCTTGAGGGAGGATGACGAAAACGATACCACAATCTACAGTATGCTTTTGAACAGACTCCGCTGATGAGGTACAGGCATTGTTTCAATTCCTAAATACTGGAGTTATAAGGAAGATAATCCCTCGTCAACCCCTTTGAGCCAAAGAAGTAGGAGTTCTTCTTTTCGAAATTTAAAACCCTTAATCATAACCTGGGGCAGGGTAGTTCTCTCAGTTGATCCAAGTGCATAACGAATGACACCAAAGAGGTCCTTACAAAACAAAGAAAGACAGTGATGGTCCCGAACAATCATAAAGACAGGCATTCATTACTTCTCAAAATAAAAGCCCATTAAGTCAAAACCTATGAAGGAGACTTACAAAGCTGGGACATCCCGCTGACTGTAATCACAAAAGAAACAGTTCAGGCAAAAAAAAAGGGATAACGAAATCAAAAAGAAAGAGGGCACACAAACCCTCAACAAAAAAGGAATGACTGCCTACTCAAAATAAATTGTCCATATCAGAACCATCATTGGAATATCAGGACAAAGACTCAAACAGAGGTCTAACGCACGATCAACTGAGTTTAGGTTTGAAGAACATCACGAAGAGCGGGTGGGTACAAATAATTTGAGCCTTTATCCTTTGTTTCTTAAACCGTGAACTAGGCCACGTTATAACCCTTAAAAGTCCTAGCTGAAGCATGGGTTAGTTTGAAAGCATACTGTTACGAAAGGTATCCTGACTCCTTAAGGTTTGCGATAAAATAACGAGTTGACATCACATTTTACAAAATTTGCTTGTTTTACTAAAAAATGCATTTTCAAAAACTTCGAAATAGACATAAGCTTTGCATTCTTGAAATAACATTGTTTGCATATGACCTTTTGTTCGAACAGCAGAGAAATCCGCACGACGAATATCTAAGTGAACAAAAAGCACTTCCAATCAAGGGGCATGACATGATCATGGTCTATCATCTGGGGCAGTTAAGTCAAGATTCATAGAATCTCTCAACAATGCCAAGCAGCTAGGGGCAACTCTCCATCTGAGACACTTGGGGCATTGGACAGGAATTCCAGCAACGAATCTTGCCTGATTAAACATCTTCTGGTCGCACGACAACATTTCTGACAGGGGAAACTCCCTACATTCCAAGAGCGTGGACATAGTCGAAAAAATACTACGCACAATCAAAGACCCGCTAGGTTGACATACCTAGGCAAAAATAAGGGCTTCCCGGCGAACCAAAAGGGTTCGGGCAAAAATAAGGGATGAAATGAAAAAGATCTGTACACCCGGCAAGTCGAAAACCTGAAAAGGCGGCTTGGGCAAAAATGGGAATCCCAGTGGACTGAAAACCCGAAAGGGCGGTCCAAGCAAAATTTAGGGATCAAAGCGTACGACTATGTCCTGTCATCTTACCAGAAGGAAGATTTGTCAGTCAGCAGTTATCAAGATCTCAACAGGTACCTATTCTCCAGCAGAAACTGGGGCAATACGAGTCGTCTAAGCAATCTAATTGCTCTGTCCACCAAGGTACCAAGGTAAGTTCGGCTGAAGAATGTAACCAAGATATCTCAATTCCCCAGGAGAGTCCAGTCCAAAAGTTTCCCCAAGAAAGTGGAATCCCTCTCCCCAGCAGGAAGCTTATCCCCAGTAGATTCTGGAAGCTTGCCCCCCGCAGAGCACGAACGCCCCCCGGTTTTATTCAAAGGTTATTCCCCCACCAGGATATAACTGGGTTATCCTCAGCCAATTGCCACGAAAAGATCGTCCCCGGCAAAGTCTTCCTATCCCCAGTAGGGTTCATCCAATCTTCTAACAGAGCTCAACAATGGTATCCCCAGCGGAGTTATCATCAAACCTCAGCGAAGTACCTCTCTTTCCCCACAGAGTTCACTCCCCGCAGAGTAATTTATTTGCCAAGTTTATTCCCCAACGGGGTCATCTTCTCCTACCGGTATTCTTGCAACATCAGCCCAGGATTCAACAAGCTCCCGGCATTTGTCAAGGATTTATTTTCCTAGACGAGAATACATTCATAAACATCGCATATTCATACATTATAGCATGCATACATCATATCACATAATCTCATTTATGCTGAGAATATCACCACTTGATCCGTACCATGCATTGCATATAACTGACCTTTACCTTTCAGGAAGGATACAGTTAAATGATCAGCTATGTCAAAAAAGACAAACCCAGTCAAAGAATACGAATCCAGTTAAATCAATGCCTAAAGATTTCTCGGATACAAATCGTCGTTATAGACACTCGTAGTTATAGACACTCGTCGTTATAGACACTCGTCGTTAGAGACACTCGTCGTTACAGACACTCGTCGTTACAGACACTCGTCGTTACAGACACTCGTCGTTACAGACACTCGTCGTTAGAGACACTCGTCGTTATAGACACTCGTCGTTATAGACACTCGTCGTTATAGACACTCGTCGTTATAGACACTCGTCGTTATAGACACTCGTCGTTATAGACACTCGTCATTAGAGACACTCGTCGTTATAGACACTCGTCGTTATAGACACTCGTCATTATAGACACTCGTCGTTATAGACACTCGTCGTCATAGACACTCGTCGTCATAGACACTCGTCGTCATAGACACTCGTTGTCATAGACACTCGTCGTCATAGACACTCGTTGTCATAGACACTCGTCGTCATAGACACTCGTCGTCATAGACACTCGTCGTTGTAGACACTCTTCGTCATAGACACTCGTCGTCATAGACACTCATCTTTATAGACACTCGTCGTTATAGACACTCATCGTTATAGACACCCGTCGTTATAGACACTCGTCGTTATAGACACTCGTCGTTATAGACACTCGTCGTTATAGACACTCGTCGTCATAGACACTCGTCGTCATAGACACTCGTCGTCATAGACACTCGTCGTCATAGACACTCGTCGTCATAGACACTCGTCGTCATAAACACTCGTCGTTATAGACACTCGTCGTTATAGACATTCGTCGTTATAGACACTCGTCGTTAAAGACCACCCGTCCATGGAAATAACCTGTTAGTAGAGACAACTCACCACCCTTTCTGAATTCCAGACTCGATTCCTGTATCTCGCCAGGGCACGTCTGAAGAGTTCGAAGATCCGATTCCTGTATCTTTCCAGGGTGTATCTGTTGACGACTAACATTACCAGGCTCGATTCCTGTATCTTTCCAGGGCACGTCTGAAGAGTCTGAAGATCCGATTCCTGTTTCTCGCCAGGGTGTATCTGTTGACGACTATATTCTCCGGACTCGATTCCTGTATCTTGCCTGGGCACGTCTGAAGAGTTTTAAGATTCGATACATGTATCCAGCCAGGGCACATCTACATAAAGAATTTGAAGATCAACTCCTGTAACAGGCCAGGTAATTATCTTTCTTTCTCAGGTACGCAAGTTCTCGCTAAGGAATCTCTTACGCGATCGACACCTAGATGGCATCTGTAAGCCCATCCACATACCTACAGTCTCCAAATGGCGTCTATAAGTCCATTCCCGACAAAGTTCTGTCATACCTCCAGATGGCATCTATAAGCCCATCCTCCTACCCATCATCCTCTCCAAATGGCATCTGTAAGCCCATTCCCGCCATCACGCTGCTGATACTTTACTATGTGAGCGCAAATTTCTGGGCACTCTAGTGTTCAATCATCTTCCACCTTCGGATCACGAAAGGCACGCAAGCCAATCTACATCCTCAGGTCTAAGAATATTGAACAGGGGCAACTGTTGTACCCCAAAATTTGCCCTCCCATATTCCTCAAGATTTCTCAAAGGTTGCACAGTCAAATCACCTCCTAAGGCAGTCAAGTCAAAATTAGGGTTTTGTGTTGCATCAAGGTCCTTACATCCAAATGACCTCAAGTTCTCCTTAATGTCCTAACTTATGCTCAAATTAAGGTTCGGCTCAAGAGTCAATTCTTTAAAGAAGGTATCCGACTGTGTGAGTTTTCTCGAAGAAATATGGTGAAAAAAGTGTGCTGAAAGTGCAGTTTTTACGCGCTAAAAAATTCATAACTTGAAGATCGTGGCTTGTTTTGAACCCGTTCCGGTGGCCAAAATTCCTTCTTGACATTATCTACATTTTCATCTCTCACGGATGGAAGCCAATTTCAATCAGAAAGTCTTCAAAAATGTGGATTTATCAAGTATTTTCATACAGAAAATTTGTGACAGAAGTTTATTTGCGTCATGTTCAGAAAATCATAACTTGGTCGATTTTCATGGTATCGAGCTGGTTCTGGTGCCAAAATTTCACAAATTGAGTTGGCTACATTTTCACAGAAGGTATTGAGTTCAAACGGTATTCAAAAGGCCGTCGTTTTTTGCTCAGAGTGCATGACACGCTGAAAATCCTGAATGCTGAATATTATTTCATCTGGGCCGAAACTTCGAAAATTCATAACTCGGTCAATTTTTATCGGATTGGGCTCATATGTTTACACAAGGTCCCTGACTCATATATCTACAACTTTTCTTCAAAAGTCGAGACCGGATTATGCTCCGATCAATACCAGTTTTTTATTGAAGAACTTGTCAGAGTCGACACTGGAGCCCAAAATAAGTTTGTCTGAGCTGAAACTTCAAAAATTCATAAATAATTCACCGTTTATCCGATTGAGCCGATTTTCGGACAGGAGTTAGCTCTCGATGTCGGCTACATTTTGTTTACACATTTGAACTTCAAAAGATGCACTTAAGTCCCTGCGATTTAGCCTGGAAAGTGACGAACTCAAGTGAATATTGGAGGCCCAATTGCACATTCAAAGTCCATTTTCTTTACCCTAATTTCCATTATATAATCACCTTCTTTTCACACAAACCAGAGAGGAGAAAAAAAAAGAGAGAAAAAACCTTGCCACAACACTGTTATAATATCAAATTCTTTCAAGAACCCTAAAACCTTGAAATTCTTATTACAAATCCCTCTCTCACTACAAACAAGCCATCACAGTTATAAACCAACACCTCACTACTTCTTCAGTAAGGATAAGGCTGGCTTGATCTCCATGATCCAAAGGGCATAAAAGCATTCAGGTCACTAATATTCAGGTCACTAATTTTCCAGTAAGGGTAAGATTGATTTGATCTCCATGATCAAAAGGGTATAATCATTCATACATGTCATATTGTGCCTAAACATTAAATTTCTTCATATATTGGCTTTATTTGCATTTTATGATTTTATTTAATGTGTTCGTGAGATTCAACACTGCAGATTTAGACAGGATCCCATGCAGGTTCATTAAGGAACGTTGAGGCCAAAAGCCAAATGGCCAAAAGCCAAAAGCCAAATGGCCAAAAGCCAAAAGCCAAAAGCCAAAAGCCAAATGGCCAAAAGAACAACTTATGCATGAAACCCAATCCAATTGCCAAATAATGCAGACCACGGTACTCAGGAGTCAATGAACACGCACGTGATGACAGAAAGTCAAACAAGGCTTTTTGTCTAATGGGCCAGAATACTTCAAAAAACCCTCCCCTTGGGCCTGAAACCCCCCTTGGTTTGCATCCTCTTTAATTTTATTTTATTTTCTTTTCTAATTCTTTTTTAATTGTTTTAATTGTTTTTTTCACCATAAAATAATTTTCTATAATAAAAACAGAAAAATCAAAAATACAAATATATTTAATTATTATTAATTTCATCACTAACCTATTTTTTGTAAATAAACTCTAACAATTAACTTAGTTTAATTTAAGTTTTTAAACTTTAATCTTTTTCTTAATAAGTAAAAAGTATCTAGGATTAGGTTTTTTTTGACATTTTCATCTTTTTCTTAAATAAATTATTAATCATCATTATTTATAATTATTATTAATTATCATTAATTTTGTAAATAAACATGTAAATAAATTAAATAATCTAGATTTAGGGTTTCCTTTTAATTCTTGTTCTTTATTTTCATAAATACAAAAACCTAAAAAACACTTCTTTTCTTAAATTTAATAATTAATTAACTTTTTAATTCAATTTAATTTCAAAAGGGTCCAACGCCCTCGAACGTTCTATTTTAATTCTTTCGCGCATTTATTCTTATTTTTCCTTTGTGAATATTATGTAACTGCTCAAGCCATGTAATAGTAATTAGGAATTTATTTTACTTTCCGCATTTTTATTAAAACGGGTCTTTGTATTTTGGCGATGTATAGACCCGCGCCTTGTAATAGCGTAGGATTTTACTTTCCGCATTTATATTCCACCACTTTTAAATTCTAATTGCATGAAAGAATGAATGACTAATTAAAAACAATGCGTAGCTCACCATGCCATGATCAAAAGATAAATGCTAAACTGAAAACAATACACAAATTCACACACCACTCTTAGGGTATGCCTCGCTGTTGCCTTGCCTTCGAAAAGTGGTCGTCGAGTATAGGACGTTTTAGTAAGTCCTTATGTCCGTTGATCCATATGCCTCAAAACAAGTTGCCTCGGAAAAGTTGCCTCGAATTAAAAAGGATCAATGGCATAAGGGTAGCTCCTAAGGTGTCCTACTGTTGCTCTGGTGACCACACTGTCCCTAACAAACGGATTGACCCGAACACCTCCAACGGTGGTGCTACCTACCTCTCAATTGTGGGATGGCACTACCTTAAGGACATTTACACAGCCTAATTCTTTAGGGTAGGTAGATGACTCGTAGATACTTGCTCTATTTCAAAAAATAAATCAAAAACTCTTTTCACACTGACACTTTTCAAAAAGCTTTCAAAACAATTTTTCAAACACTCTTGAGGACTGATACAAGAGTCGATCTGAAATCTTTAAACGAAACTTTTAGTAGAAGAACGGTGAAAAATATGAAGTTCTCAAAGGTTTCTTTTGAATACAAGGAAATAAGGAATCTCAGGCATTTGTAAAAAATTCCAAAGAGAAGCACTCGTGGCTTTTATAGTGGCCACGGAAGAGTGTTTTCCCTCAAAACCATTTAATGTTGCACAGCGAGTGGGAGACGTGGTGAGCTTTGAGACAGTTACACGGACAGGTAGTGGAGACGTTTTCCATGCTTTCCTAGGTTAGAGGGATAATGGCCATCATGGTAGCATGTAACGGCTGATTGACAGTGACATCTTGGGAAAGTGTAATTATGACTCTGATTATAATAGTGGTTGGTGGAAGATGAAGAGTGTACGATAAGCTTTTATGGTTAAAAAGCTTACAGGTGTCGAATAGATACATCAAAGAATGACTATTTCTTCTTGCGTCGAAATTGACATTCTTGGGGGGAAATTTGTTAGCTCCTAAATTCGACACCCGCAACATATTGGTCTTATTGGCCAAAAGATTAGATTGAACAAATCTAAATTGGAAACACTTCGACAGAAGGGCTTGTAACAAAAAGGTTGCATCAAAGTCTCCCTTGTTAAGAAGGAGAAAACACTTAAAAAAATTTCTAAGTTAAAGTTGGTCTTCGACCAAGTGGTCCTTGTGGCCTTCAACTGAGAGGTTCCCGTGGCCTTCGACTTAAAGGTTCTCGTATTAGCAAGCGAGTAATTTGAATCTGGAGAAATGAGGGAAAGACAGTTCACTTGGAAGTTGAAGAAAGCAATGTGGCATGAAGATAGAGGTCGAAGCACATGAAGAGGACACTTGTCATCATCCTGGAACGAGGCAACTGCTCGACGGTTACTTAGTTTTAGTATAAATATAGGAAGTTTGTGTAAAATTCTGTGTGTTCAACATGTAGTACAAGTCACTCAAATATATCCAAGTACCCGCTGTGAGAGAAAAGATATTGAGAATGTACGTTTGAATCACCATCTTTCATTTCAATCAAAGTCTTTACAATTCCTTTACATTCCTTGCCATTTACATTTCCTTGCAAACTTTATCATTACTGCAAATTTACTCTATCTTGCCTTTACTTGCACTTTTTATCGTTTTTTAACCTTTATCCTTAAACTCTTCTCAACCCTTTTCTATTTACTTTTTACTTGCACTTTCATCAAGTTTTCACCTGCATCTCGCTCCTACTCTTAATTCTCCTCTCAACCATTTTTCACTTAAATTTACTAAACGTACAAACTAACTTAGCATATGTCCTAGGATCAATCTGATCGATCCTGTAAGTCACCAAAATAACCCATTTTGAAAGATCAACGGTTGTTTACCAATTTCCACGGTAAACACAAACATACTCATTGTATTAAGATTAAACATTCAAATGCAAACAAGTTTTTACATGCAAACAGTGCAATGATAAACAAGAAAAATTACAAATGAGAAAGCAGTAAAAATGTTAATAAACAAAGAAGACTCTCTTATTTGGACTTTCACTGAAGGAAACATTCCCCAAACTTTGGAACTACCACCAACAGAGATTCATTCATGCTCTGCTAAGGAATTATTTTGAACATTAGGGCCAATGTCCTTAAATAACAAGATACCGCTTTGGACTAACCTTTGAACTTCGACCTTCAAAGCAAAGAAATCTTTTAAATCGTGCCCAGGAGAATATTGATGAAAGGCACAGGAAGCGTCAGCCTTATATCCTCTTGGCAGTTTTTCAGGAACAACTGGTCGAGCTCGGGTTTGAACTAGATTCTTCTTCAACAAAGAAGGATACAGCTTTGTGTATGTCATTGGAATTGGATCAAAGCTCATTTTCCTCTGATGACCTTGCCCTTGATTTACTTGTTGAGGTGCCCTCTGATATGCAACAACATTTGGAGCCACATTGACGACTGGAGCCACAGAAGCAACTTGTTGATTCCTATTATGAGATCTCCCTTGCCTAGCATGAAGTATAGCATATGTGTCTTGCTCTTTATTTTTGGAAGAACTATCACCATACTTCTTAGCACCATTTAACGAGTAACTGTATTTAGATAAGCGGCCTTCACGGACAGCTTCCTCCAAATGGACTCCAATGCTTACCATTTCAGAGAAATCAGTGGGAGAACTTGCAACCACCTTTTCATAGTAGAAAGAATTGGGAGTTTTCAGGAAGATCTTTTGCCATCTCTTTTTCTTCCATTGGAGGAATCACTTGGGCGGATACCTCACGCCATCTCTGGGCATACTCCTTGAATGATTCCTTGTCCTTCTAGACCATGGCCCTGAGTTGATCATGGTCAGGCACCATGTCCACATTGTATTTGTATTTTCTGATAAACGCTTTGCCCAAGTCATTGAAAGTATGAATATTGTCACTGTCCAAACTCATGTACCACATCAATGCAGCACCGGTCAAACTATCCTGAAAGAAGTGAATCAACAGATGCTGATCATTAGTGTGAGTAGACATTCTTCTTACATACATCACAATATGAGCACGAGGACAGGTATTGCCCTTGTACTTCTTGAATTCCGGAACTTTAAACTTTGCAGGTATCTTGACATTCGGGACCAAGAACAAATCATTCACATTCTGCCCGAACAATTACTTTCCTTTGAGGGCCTTCATCTCCCTATGCATCTTGTCAAACTGGTCCTGAAAATCATCCATTCAATCATAGAGACCCAAGTCTTAACTCGGTGGAGGAAAAAGACTATGAGCTTCGTCATTAACAAATGACACAACATTCACCGAAGGAGGTGCAGCAGGAGTAACATGCACCACAGGAGGTGCAGGAGTAACAGTAGTCTGAACAACTGGAGTAACTTGAGGACCAAGATTAAAACCTTCAAGCATAAAGTTCTCTATCATTCCCCATGGATAACCTTGAGGAAGGAGATTCTGAACAACACATGTAGTAGCAGACACAAGAATCGTTGGAGCTTCAGTAGTAACTATTGTCTGTTGAGGCTGAGAAATCGGTGGCTGATTCTGAGCAGCCACCAAAGATTCCATCAGAGCAGTGAGATTGGCCATACCGGCCTTCAGAGCAGAAACTTCCTCGCGCAGCTCACGATTCTCTTATTCTAAATTGTCCATCTTCCTTCTGAAGTTAGCTCGAGTATTGTACTGGTGAAACAACTTGCTGAACAAAGTAAAGAAGCTCAGTAAGACACTTGTGTGTGCATAAAAAATGCAAGAAGTATGTACAATATTATGCATGAGGTGCAATGCACATGATTGTTTAAAAGTTTTAAAACCAAGTTTTCAAAGAACTTTGGAACATTATAAACGAATTGCAAACATCAATTAAAAGACATAATTGGGATAACTGAAAAACTCATTTCATTATTGGGAGGATAACATTGGAAGTACAAGACTTCACTAATCCTAAACAGAAGAAAGAGAAAGCTAAATCCTCAGGTCTAAATGAACTACATCTAATTAAGATCCAACACCGTGTTGTAAAATCTTCTTGAGCTTGAATTTGGAATGCTAAAGGAAAATAAATTCTCTTGCACTCTTCTCTTCTACTTTGCTGATAACCGGGAAAATAAATCACTGATATAAAGGATTTAGGAGCTAGAACAAGAGCGTGGAGAAATCCATCTTCAAGATATCTAGGAGAATTTGAAGTTCCAAGGACTAGATACCAAGGATTAAGGCTTTCTCAATTCTTCCGAATCAGGACTCTTGACATTGTACTTCTTAGTACTCTTTCCAAAATCCATAATTACAAAACTTGTGATGTTTGCAAGCAAAAGTCTTAAGTTCCTTAAAATTTGGTTAAAACAATGTTCATGGGTGCATGGATGCATGATGCAACAATCACACACAAGATCATAAGCATAGGATTCATAGGTTCAACGTCACAAGCATGAGGTCGAAAGTACTACCCATAAGGTATGATCTAAAAGTTTATCACCTTCCAAACAATGTTCTAGAGGTTCCTAGAGTCTAAATCCTTCCTTTGGATATTACCAACTTCCCGATTAACTCGGTAATTAGTAATATTCTCAAGAAAAACTCGTCCGAGTGTAGTATCGCATGACAACTATTTCCGGATTACTCCATCATAGCTTCCGCACTACACCTAAAAGGCCAAGATGGGTTAGGTATTCTACGGTCCTCAGTTTCAGCAGGCTCCCGGGTCGAAAGCAGTATGTCTTCCCGATTACTCAATAAACAACACTACAGTCAAAGGGGCCTCCACTGAGTGGTGGATCTCATGTCTCCTTTTTTGGGTTACTCCCTCAAAGTCAACATGACTATACCACCCGTCCTATCTTAAGTTTGCCCAAGTTCGGGTATAGAACTTATGTGAAATCACCAAGCACCCTGAAAACCAGAAAAGTCCATACAAACATATATACAACATATAACATATAAAAAACAATAACATATATACATATATAAACAAAGATATGCCCAACCCACTTAAGGATAGACCAGCAAGAGGTCAATCTTTCCTCAGTGAAGTCGCCATTTTTTCTGTAGCGGTAGAAATGTTTAAGACTAAGCCAATGGATTGACTTGACTCATATCAATCAAAATAAAATCTCCACCGTGCTTTATTGTTTCCAAAGTGTTGTACCCCAAAATTTTCCCTCCCATATTCCTCAAGATTTCTCAAAGGTTGCACAGTCAAATCACCTCCTAAGGCAGTCAAGTCAAAATTAGGGTTTTGTGTTGCATCAAGGTCCTTACATCCAAATGACCTCAAGTGCTCCTTAATGTCCTAACTTATGCTCAAAGTCAGGTTCGGCTCAAGAGTCAATTCTTTAAAGAAGGTATCCGACTGTGTGAGTTTTCTCGAAGAAATATGGTGAAAAAAGTGTGCTGAAAGTGCAGTTTTTACGCGCTAAAAAATTCATAACTTGAAGATCGTGGCTCGTTTTGAACCCGTTCTGGTGGCCAAAATTCCGTCTTGACATTATCTACGTTTTCATCTCTCACGGATGGAAGCCAATTTCAATCAGAAAGTCTTCAAAAATGTGGATTTATCAAGTATTTTCATACAGAAAATTTGTGACAGAAGTTTATTTGCGTCATGTTCAGAAAATCATAACTTGGTCGATTTTCATCGTATCGAGCTGGTTCTGGTGCCAAAATTTCAAAAATTGAGTTGGCTACATTTTCACAGAAGGTATTGAGTTCAAACGGTATTCAAAAGGCCTTCGTTTTTTGCTCAGAGTGCGTGACACGCTGAAAATCCTGAATGCTGAATATTATTTCATCTGGGCCGAAACTTCGAAAATTCATAACTCGGTCAATTTTTATCGGATTGGGCTCATATGTTTACACAAGGTCCCTGACTCATAGATCTACAACTTTTCTTCAAAAGTCGAGACCGGATTATGCTCCGATCAATACCAGTTTTTTATTGAAGAACGTGTCAGAGTCGACACTAGAGCCCAAAATAAGTTTGTCTGAGCTGAAACTTCAAAAATTCATAAATAATTCACCGTTTATCCGATTGAGCCGATTTTCGGACAGGAGTTAGTTCTCGATGTCGGCTACATTTTGTTTTCACTTTTCAACTTCAAAAATTGCACTAAAGTCCCTGCGATTTAGCCTGGAAAGTGACGAACTCAAGTGAACATTGGAGGCCCAATTGCACATTCAAAGTCCATTTTCTTTACCCTAATTTCCATTATATAATCACCTTTTTTTCACACAAACCAGAGAGGAGAAAAAAAAAGAGAGAAAAAACCTTGCCACAACACTGTTAGAATATCAAATTCTTTCAAGAACCCTAAAACCTTAAAATCCTTATTACAAATCCCTCTGTCACTACAAACAAGCCAAAACAGTTACAAACCAACACCTCACTACTTCGTCAGTAAGGATAAGGCTAGCTTGATCTCCATGATCCAAAGGGCATAAAAGCATTCAGGTCACTAATATTCAGGTCACTAATTTTCCAGTAAGGGTAAGATTGATTTGATCTCCATGATCAAAAGGGTATAATCATTCATACATGTCATATTGTGCCTAAACATTAAATTTCTTCATATATTGGCTTTATTTGCATTTTATGATTTTATT
Source organism: Vicia faba (assembly GCA_948472305.1). Taxonomy (NCBI): domain Eukaryota; kingdom Viridiplantae; phylum Streptophyta; class Magnoliopsida; order Fabales; family Fabaceae; genus Vicia; species Vicia faba. The sequence continues at coordinate 858,413,317 of OX451736.1, read as the reverse complement.
TAATGTGTTCGTGAGATTCAACACTACAGATTTAGACAGGATCCCATGCAGGTTCATTAAGGAACATTGAGTCCAAAAGCCAAATGGCCAAAAGCCAAAAGCCAAAAGCCAAATGGCCAAAAGAACAACTTATGCATGAAACCCAATCCAATGGCCAAAGAATGCAGACCACGGTACTCAGGAGTCAATGAACACGCACGTGATGCTAGAAAGTCAAACAAGGCTTTTTGTCTAATGGGCCAGAATACTTCAAAAAAACCTCCCCTTGGGCCTGAAACCCCCCTTGGTTTGCATCCTCTTTAATTTTATTTTCTTTTCTTTTCTAATTCTTTTTTAATTGTTTTAATTGTTTTTTTCACCATAAAATAATTTTCTATAATAAAAACAGAAAAATCAAAAATACAAATATATTTAATTATTATTAATTTCATCACTAACCTATTTTTTGTAATTAAACTCTAACAATTAACTTAGTTTAATTTAGGTTTTTAAACTTTAATCTTTTTCTTAATAAGTAAAAAGTATCTAGGATTAGGTTTTTTTTAACATTTTCATCTTTTTCTTAAATAAATTATTAATCATCATTATTTATCATTATTATTAATTATCATTAATTTTGTAAATAAACATGTAAATAAATTAAATAATCTAGATTTAGGGTTTCCTTTTAATTCTTGTTCTTTATTTTCATAAATACAAAAACCTAAAAAACACTTCTTTTCTTAAATTTAATAATTAATTAACTTTTTAATTCAATTTAATTTCAAAAGGGTCCAACGCCCTCGAACGTTCTATTTTAATTCTTTCGCGCATTTATTCTTATTTTTCCTTTGTGAATATTATGTAACTGCTCAAGCCATGTAATAGTAATTAGGAATTTATTTTACTTTCCGCATTTTTATTAAAACGGGTCTTTGTATTTTGGCGATGTATAGACCCGCGCCTTGTAATAGTGTAGGATTTTACTTTCCGCATTTAAATTCCAGCACTTTTAAATTCTAATTGCATGAAAGAATGAATGACTAATTAAAAACAATGCGTAGCTCACCATGCCATGATCAAAAGATAAATGCTAAACTGAAAACAATACACAAATTCACACACCACTCTTAGGGTATGCCTCACTGTTGCCTTGCCTTCGAAAAGTGGTCGTCGAGTATAGGACGTTTTAGTAAGTCCTTATGTCCGTTGATCCATATGCCTCAAAACAAGTTGCCTCGGAAAAGTTGCCTCGAATTAAAAAGGATCAATGGCATAAGGGTAGCTTCTAAGGTGTCCTACTGTTGCTCCGGTGACCACACTGTCCCTAACAAACGAATTGACCCGAACACCTCCAACGGTGGTGCTACCTACCTCTCAATGGTGGGATGGCACTACCTTAAGGACATTTACACAGCCTAATTCCTTAGGGTAGGTAGATGACTCGTAGATACTTGCTCTATTTCAAAAAACAAATCAAAAACTCTTTTCACACTGACACTTTTCAAAAAGCTTTCAAAACAATTTTTCAAACACTCTTGAGGACTGATACAAGAGTCGATCTGAAATCTTTAAACGAAACTTTTTCAAACTCACTCACAATTGAAAAGCAAACACTTTTGAAAACACAAATGAGCAAGTATCTAAGAGCCCATGGATAACCATGGATAGAAAGGGTGCTAACACCTTCTCTTTCTATAAATCTACCTCCCGAACTGAGAAACTATCTCATAAGGAATTTTGCTGTACTTTTGTCCTGTCCATGTTGGAGAAAATAAAAGACGGTGGCGACTCTTGCTTACCGCGACATTTCGCGAACCAGCGTTAAACAGTCAGTTCCAGATCCACCGATCACACAAAGGAATGAGAAAAGAGCGAATAACCCAAAAGAGGGGGAGAGATTCAAGGTAAGGGGGTTGGTTATGCAAAGCGAAGTTATTAGCACCCTAAACATCTACGGTATTCCGCAAGAACCTCTTTGTAAAATTTGGATATTTTGGCTATAAAATATTGTATAAAAATAGATCGTGGAGGTGAGAAAAGAAATATTTTTTTATGATTTTTGCACCCGCCGCGGTTGCGAACTCTTAGTGCCTACGTACCCTCTTCTGTGCAATAGGGGATCAGGGTACACGTAGTTCCTCTTTAAATTTTTTAAAACATAAGTGTGTTGGTTAATTTTATGAGATAAGACATCATCATCATTGTCCGTGTGGAAAACATACTTACTACCCACTATCACGAGAAAGGAGAATTTTCATCATCTCAAAGTGGAGGATATGGCTTGGATTTTAAAATCAATAATGCCTCACTCAACACCCAAGTGGAAAATATATCTCTTCACTACATATTATAGAAGTATAGTTGTTTTCATCACTACAAGGATCGACAAGAGTCTAATCTTTTTTGAGAAAATTTTAAAGATAAGAGCCAAAATGGTAAAATGGTTTGAATGAGATCGATTGACTTTTAGTTTTCTCACAAAAATGTCAAGGTATTATTAAGTTGATTGAAGTTTATTTATGAAAATGTTTTGAAAATGCATGGACCTAAGTCCAAGTTTATTATGAAAGTGGTTCAAGTTTATAAACAAGAAGAGTTTTCAAAAGGATGGAGAAGATTTTTGAAATTAAAGAAGATGGGAGGAGATGAAGAGACTATCCTAAAGCATAAGATAAAAGCTAAGGAGAAGAACCATCTAACCAACAAGAAGCCAACACTTGACATTATGAGTCAAGATAGAATTCACATTCTTTGGATTGAGACCAAGCAAGCAAAGATACTATACCTCTTGAGAGAATCAAACTTCAAATGTATCAAGTCTTCACAAAAATTGGGCAGAGTAATGGTTGTATACATATGAATTCCAGATTATAGGCCAAGTATGTAATCACAATAACATGTACACAAAATAAACAAACAACCCAATATCTTGAGGTAAACCCCAAGAACTCCAGACAAAATATCAATTAAGGTTACAAGGTCTCCAACATAGGTAAATGTTTTTATTCCTAAGTCCAAGAAGTCCAATACTCCATAATGCCAAGGATGGTAACCAAATAGTCCAAGTATCATTAATGTTTTTTATGCTTCATGTTGATTATTAAGTATCTTTAAAAGGAAAAGAAAAGCTCAAGTGAGAAAAATAAAAATGGCATAAAAGTAAATGCTCAAGTGAGCAAAGATGAAAATAGGATTAAATGTAAATGCTAAAGTAAATGATATATAAAGTAAAAGTATAAAATAAATGCATAAAATAAAGTCAATTGTTAGAAGTTAATTGTTAGTTGGATGACCATATTGAAACTTGCATTTGGAACTCATTAGAGGATTGGTAGAACCAAAGCCTCTCAACAACAAGTTGCATTTGCTTTTTGTCAAGTATATCACCCATTTAAGAATTCTCAAAGCAACATTTAACGATCAATGATGTTTAAGTGATCCGCATTGACCAAAATTGATGAAGATCCATTGGAGGATTGATAGAACCAAAGCCTCCTAACAATGAATCTCAAGGTTATTGGATCAAAGGGTTCAAATTAACATACTTGGGCTTACGAACATAGGTTTGAGCCACGAATGATCATTTTCTCGCATCGGGACAAAATTTAGCGCTATGTTAAGCAATCGAAAGTGGACTTATATAGAAGTCACACCTATTTTGAGGCCGGTCAATAGCAATCTATGTACTTCATGTTTGGATAAATGATATAGAGATCATCATCCCATAACATGTAGCACAAATAAAAAAAGAAAGGGATAAGATGGAGAGGGAGGGGAATGATAAGCTAATTTGGATCACTACCTCAAATTTCTTTCATCTTTAAATTCAACCACTCATCTCAATGGATTAAAGTACTAAACATATCATTAATCCAAAGAACCAAAAATGAATTAAATAATTCACTCCTTGGTAGATTTGAATTAATGAACATTTATCCAACTTCATCTACACCCAAAGTCCATTGAATTTAAAGAAAAATTGGACATATAAAATTGCAATCCAAATAAACAATCAAAAGGAGTAAGTAGAAAAAGATAAATGGATCAAAACATCCCTAAAACAAGGCAGAAAAAGCATTTTGTCACTGTTACAATCGATTGTGCTCTGGTAGCAATCGATTGCATCAGTGTTTTTTTTCAAAAAAAACGTAAAATTCTTCTGTGACAATCGATTGCGTTGTGAGTGCAATCGATTGCACCATGTTAAAAACAAAAAATCAGCATTTTAAAAGGTCAAATTCTTGTTCAAACCTTCCATCAAACACCTAATGATCATGGATTCAATTGAGCACGAAAATTCCATCAAATTATGAGAAAATAGCACCAATAGAATCACAAAACAATGCTCAATAAATTAAACCCAAAGATCAATAGGAGATCACATTGTGAAAGATGAAAAATCCAACTTATCAAAGGTAGATCTAGAGAATTATCAAAACAACTTCTAGAATTTGCTTCAATTCAATCCCAGGAATCAATTTCCCAAGCTTGGATGTAGAGAATTGGTAGAGAGAAAGTGTTTGGGTGAAGGTTTAGCTCAAAGATTAGTAAGCTTCAATGCAAAGCTTACTAACTTTTTTTGAAAATGGAGCTTTGAGTGAATTTGGTAGATGGAGAGAATTGAGAGATTTTTTAGCAAAGTGAATTTGGCTATCAAAAGCTTAAGATTTGAATGAAATGAGGGCTCTATTTATAGAGTTCAGGCTTAGGATTATTGGTGGTTTGGAGTTTGGTTTGGAGTTTGGTTTGGGAAATGAAATTAGGCTTGGTAATTAATTCTTGGAGCCAAAATTTGAATTAATGATATATCTTTCAAAAAATGAAGAAAAATTGGAGCCAAAATTTGAATTAATGATATATCTTTTAAAAAATGAAGAAAAATTGGAGCCAAAATTGACAAGCTTGAAATTGGTGATTTTTTTTTTCAAATTTCACTCTGTGCAATCGATTGCACTCTAGGAGCAATCGATTGCATCAGTGTTTTTTTCTTTCAAAAATTGCACAAAATGAACTCTGTGCAATCGATTGCACTCTAAGAGCAATCGATTGTACAGTGAAAAAAATGAAAAATTTTATTATTTTTCTTTGCAAATTGAGATTTTAGGAAAATAATACCGGAAAACCTTATTTGTCAGATGCTTTGACTCAGTACCTACAAAACACAACTATACAAAGACAAAGACAAATATTTTTTTTTTGTATTTTTCTTAGAAGTTAGTCAACAATACATATAAAAAATACACAACTAAGGTGCTTGGCGATCCCTTAAGAGAAAACTTAAAGATAGGAGATAGAAAAAGAGGAAGAACCAACCCTAATGTGTTCTTGTTATGATCAAGTTGATATGATATGATAGGGGAATCTTAGGGGGGAAAATTGGGTACAACAATATCTTTCAAGAATTTATGACAAACTCTCTTCTAATTGAGACCTAGAAAAGTTAGAGAATACCTCTTTTGACTCTGAGTCTGATTCTGATTTTGATTCAGATGATTCGGAGACATCTGATAAGTTGAGCGTTTGAGCTATATTGGCTCGTTTATCTTCTGATTCTGTTCCATCTTCAGAAGATTCAAAGTCATCCCATGTTTCCATAAGACTTTTATTCTTTTCTTTAGAGAGCTTATTTTTAGGTTTCTCTCTTTTGAAGATTTGGACAATCGCTCCTGTAATGACCTTGTTCATTGCATTCATAGCAGGTAATGTTTCTGTTACTGGATTTTCTGTATCCAAAAGATTATTCAGAGTGATTCCCTGCTCCTCTGGAATTTCTAAATTTCCTCTTCCTGTGCTTCCACAGCTGATTGATTCTTTTGGATAGAAGGAACAATTTGTCTCCTTCTGACGAGGATCCACCAGAGTTTTCTGCTTCTGCTTTTGCCTGCAAAAATTTGGTTTCATATTTATTAGATTTCAGAGCGAGAGACTTACCTTGCTTTTGAGGCTCATCTTGTTCTAATTCTATCTCATGACTTCTCAGGGAGCTGACAAGTTCTTCAAGAGAGATTTTGTTCAGATCTTTGGCCAGTTTAAGAGCTGTGACCATGGGTCTCCATTCCTTGGGTAAACTTCTTATGATCTTCTTTACATGGTCAACAGTTGAGTATCCTTTATCCAGAACTTTTAGACCAGCAACCAGAATTTGAAATCTTGAGAACATTGTTTCAATGGTTTCATCTTCTTCCATTTTGAAGGCTTCATACTTCTGAATGAGCGTAAGAGCTTTGGTTTCTTTGACTTGTGTGTTGCATTCATGCGTCATTCTTAATGAATCAAACATGTGTTTTGCTGACTCTCTGTTTGTGATCTTCTCATACTCTGTGTATGAGATAACACTCAAGAGAATAGTTCTAGCCTTGTGATGATTTCTTAAATCTTTCTTTTGATGATTTGTCATTCTTTTTCTGTCAATGTTCTGACCGCTTTCGTCAACAGGATGTATGTATCCATCAGTCACCATATCCCAGAGATCAGCGTCATAAGCTAGAAATAAAATTATGATTATGTCTTTCCAGTAATCAAACTTTTCACTATCAAATATTGGGGGTCTGCTGTTGATTTTGTCTTTCTCATCATGATGATCATTGTTGATGTTTTGACATGGTCCCACCATAGTGTTTTTCCACCTTGGATCTTTTTCTGACACGGTTAAGTGTTTGCACCCATATCCAGGTGCTCTGATACCAATTGAAGAATGGAAAAACACAAGAAGGGGGGTTGAATTAGGATTAAAACTTAAAGTAAAGAACATGTTGGTTATCCTGGTTCGTTTGAACTCAAACTACTCCAGTCCATCCTCCAAGGTAATTTCGCCTCTCTCAACGAGGTCTTAATCCACTAATCAATCTTGATTACAAAATCACAATGACAATTGTCAATGTCTTCTTGAGTCTAAAACCACAACCAGGTTTTCTCAAGGAATTACAAAGTAATATATGAAAGTATATACAAATATGTTTTCTAAATAAAACACTATCACAACAGTGATGTATTACACAATTTAAAATGACTAGGTAGAACTGGATAAATGATTTTCTTTTTTCGTGGAAAATGTTCGTCACTTGATTTCTTCTATACGACTTCTTTATATAGGCCTTGCAAGAGTGTCATAAGAAGATGCTTTTGAAATGTTCATAACACGAGTTAATGAACTTTCCAAACCAGGAGATTCTTATCTCCTTATAGCCGTTACCTTTGATATTACATTAATAAACTATAACGCTTTAGAACTTTCTCACATCAGAAGATGAATATTATCATTGGGAGTCCCTTACATCTTGTTTCAGAACTTTACAGATTAGAGTATCAGAGATCCTGTTTCACAGCGTTGGTGTATTCAAAAGTTGTAACATATAACTTCTTCATTCAGCGTATTACACATATTTGCTTCTAAGTATGTTGTGTCTGAACAGATCTTCAAAACGAAACTCTCTCATCTTCTTATATCAGAACTTCCAGATGTTCTAGCAGATCTTCTATGCTTCTTACATCAGAACTTCTATTATGTTCTAGTAGATCTTTTTCACATTAGAACTTCCCTGCATATAAAGATACTTTATTAGAGAGCATATTTGTTCTTTATATATATATATATATATATATCATGTGTTTGTTATCATCAAAACTCTTATAGGGATGTAGAACTAAATTATGTTCTAACACATTTCTCCTGCCTGTGCCACACGACACAAGCTTCTTCCCGTGGCTTCTGAAATTTTTTGTTTTTCTTCTCCATATTTTTCCTTCGATTCATCATTTTACCAATTTCAACAGCACAACACAGTACCACAACAACATAAAAAAAATTATATCAACATAGAATAATTTCTCACAAGAAAACCCCATTTGACAGAGACAACAACATAAGAACACAATTACTCTGCAACACAATCCAATCAAACAAGAATAATTTCATATAAATCTAACCCCACATATTATCCATCATATATCCTTTTATAGAGTTAGAACCTTACCCTTACCTTGGATTCGAGACCGCTCTATAACATTCTGATTCAACACCTAGCTTTTTCCTCTTTTCTGCAACTTTCAAACTTCACAGCAACTCTACGTACTCTCCAAAAACCTTATTTCCTTTCTTACTGATAACACCTATTTTCTTTCTTATTCAACTAACCAAATAATATTCTATTCTTCTCAATGGACCTAACTATCACACTCCACCTATTACTCCATACAACCAAATAATGAATCCAACTAATAAATCTTATATTATTCTAATATCTATATTAATATTATTGCTAATATTAATCAACCAATCAATTAAATATTAACCAAATAACAACTTAGCGACTTAAACCAACATTTCTCGATATTTCGCAACTTCAACAATTTCAACAACATTTTCAACCATTAATCCGTAATTAATTTAATTAAATAATTAATTAAATTAATGGGCGTTACAATGCTCGTTATGTTGGTGTGGATTGAAAAAATATTAAGTTGAAGGCTTATGCCTTGTTAATGCATCTATTTATTGGCAGATTATTAAGTTGGGAGTTTTGCTTCATTGGTACCATATGCATGTGTATCGTATAAGTCGCATTCCATGTTGCATAGTTATATTGTTGTGCAGCTGACTTGTGATGATTGATTTCGGTTGAAATTTGTGAAGTAGTGATTTTATATAATCTGATCTAATACATTATTTGTCATACATCCGATTATATTGCTTGATATATCACCCCTTCGGTTTAAATGTTACCCCGATGTTGGTAACGTGCAGGTAATCCAGAGTGAAGGTGGTTTACCTTCAGTAGTTTGAGTCGGTGTCATTGCTCTGATACGTAATACTCGGGGGGATGAACGCTTATTTTTTTATTGCTGATTTTACTTCGGTTGCTGAACTTTAAGTTGAATTTTGTTAAGTAATGGTTGTTTTGAAGTTGTTTCAGTTGGATAAAGATGTTATATTCTTGTAAGTCGAATATTATGATTCCGCTGCGTAGTTATGAAAGTTTTTGGTTTCAAAAGATTAATTTATGTTGTTGTTGGTTCATTCAAGTTTAATGTGTTATGTATCTGTAATGAAGGCCTTTGTTTCAAGTTGAGATTGTAGCATCCTGATTTAGCTGTTGAATTTTTATAACTTTGATTTTTATAATAATTGTCGAGTAGAATTGGAGTGTTACATAAACACCTTATTTCAAAGATATCACCACGGTGTAGTGAAGAACCGTGGTGACCATGTCCTTATTGTTTACGCGTTTTGTAGTAGTGAAAGATACATACATCATTATATAATCTTCATAATTTTATTTTTGATATAATTATATGTAATTTTTTTTCTCACATTTCTTAATTCTTCCCATTTTAATAAATAACTTATAATATTTACAATAAGATAAAAATATCAAACTTACAATAAATATTTTCTCATACACCATCGTGATCGGAGTAACATATTAGTATTTTACATACCAAAAGTAATGAATAGAAAGAAAAGTGATTGATATATATTTAGTCTATGATAAGAAAAATGAAAGAAACATAAATAAAAATGTTATTGAATCTACATTTTCGTATGAGAATTGATCTTTCAATAAAACTCTCATATATATCTTTAAAACCACTACTACAAAACACGCAAACAACAACGGTAAAATCACCACGGTTCGCCCCAAAACCGTGGTGACATCTCTAAACCCAGGCTCTAACATTTTATTTTATTTTTTATTAAAAATTATTAACATATAATAACAGTTGCAGCCATAACCGTAGTTATATAATCCATACTTTCTTGGGTTCGATACTCAGTGCCCTCAAATATATTATTCATTTAACGTTAAGGCGCGTCTTTTCTATTTTATTTATTTTTATATATAAAATAAATGGTTATGACCATGGTTGTTAACCTCAACCGTTGTGAGTATATTTATATATAAGCGCATTAACTGTCGCTCTTTCACACTAGCGTCGTATCTATCACAACAAAATCCTAGAACTCATTTTTTCTCTTCTTCTTTACCATTAGCATTTCTATTCTACAGTATAGCCGTCAATCTTGTTCTTCTTACACAAATGTATTCTTATTTTCCTTATTATCCCGTTTTCGTGTATATTGTTGTTATGTTTCACTTGGTTTTCCTATGAATTTGTCTTGTTAGATAGTTTATGGCTCTTTTATTGTTGTATGTTATTCTATGTTGTTGACAAATTGCGATTCCACATGTTGATAATTATCATGGTGTTTGTAGGATTCAAGAAAATTGAATGAAGAAACAACAACAACAACAGGAAACTTCATCTAATTTTAGAAGCTATAAAAAGAAATATAAGAAGTATGAAGCTATTGTGTTAACTTTATCCATCTTATATTTTTTCCGTTGCTTCACAAACTAGATGAACCTCATACGGTGATGATGATGATGGTAGCAAGCGTAAATTATGAGTTGATAAATAGTTTTTCATGTACAGCTAGCAAATGTTTATGGTTCTTTACTTATCACTTAAAGCTTCAAGAAATGGTTAGTTGTTCAGTTCTTCCAATCTATGTAAATTAATTTGATGTTTTTGTTGATAAATGGTTTTTCATGTGCAGCTAGCAAGTGTTTATGGTTATTTACTTATCACTTAAAGCTTCAAAAAATGGTTAGTTATTCAGTTCTCCCAATCTATGTAAATTAATTCAATATTTTTGTTGATAAATATTGTTAGTGAGTTTCTTATATTATATGTGATTGCTTGTTTCACTAACCCTTCATTGAACTTGCATTCATTTAAAAATATTTTTAAGATGATAATTAAAAAATTAAATTATTCTTGAAAATCAACTTATACGATCCAATATTTTTTGAATTGCATGCATCTTGTAAATCATAATTCTCTTTTTAGCGTATAGAATTTCATTAAATCTCACAAAATCTTCAAAATAATGTTCATAAATAGATGTCAGTCTGGATCTTTCACACAAAACTTGATGTTTGAAAAATAAAGTAGAAAAAAAAAGGAAATCAAATTTTATGTGAAAGACTCAGACTGACATCCATTTATCAACATTACTTTGAAGAGTTTGAGATTGAGTCAAATCATATAGGTTAAAAGAGGAAATCATGATTTACAGGATGCTTGCAATTCGAAAAATATTGGATCTCTTAAGTTGTTTTTCAAGAATAATTTAATTTTTCTGATTATTGTCTCAAAAATATATTTGAATGGTTGTATATGGTTAATAAGGGGCAGGGAAAAACAAACAATTCCATATTTTATAATAAACTCTTACATATACCACAACGGTTGAAAGTTTAACTGTGGTAAAATGCTATTTTTTCATGCGCTTTAATTTTGATTGTTGCTGGATTCAAACCCAATACCTTATATATCACAACAGTTAATAAACCTAACCATCGTGATATCACGCGAGCTTACCAGTATACTACAACAATTCTAGAATCGTAATTGTAAGTTACACATTTATAATAACACTCTACACAAAAACGCATGGACCCGCGTGATTATATGTGTTTTCCAACCATTGTTAAATGAGTTTTCTGTAATAGCGAATATATTTTAGAAAATGAAATAGTAAACATATGAAAATTAAAAAGAAATTAAAAAAATATAATTTTTTAAGATATTATAAAAAGAGACGTCTAAGTGAGATGTTTAATATAAAAATATACAAAGTAGTTGAAATGGTGATAGAATATTCATATTAGTTTCTACAATTACATTCATTTCAAAAGAAGTAATTCATAATATTAATAATGAAAATGAAAGAAAAGAAAATAGAAATATAAAATTTACATTAAATTTTTCTACTGTACAACCGAAATAACTGAAGTAACATATTGATATTTCACATACAAAAAATAATGAATAGAAAGAAAAGAGATATGATATACTCTAAGTGATACAATATTAAAGAAAAAGGAAAGAAGTATAAACTAAAATATTATTGTGTCTACCATTTTAGATGAGAAATAATATTTCAACAAAATCCTCATATTTATGTCTCTTAAATTAATGAAAAGTTAATGAAAAATTATAGAAATAAAAATGTTTATGAAATGTTAAATTAAAAGTTATTAAAATGAGAATTAAAGACTTCATAAAACAGATATTAAAATTGTAGAATTATGAAAAATTATAGAATTAATGTATTATAAAGTATTATGAGTTATAGAATCGTAAAAGTTATAGAAATACTTTTTCTAAGATATTAAAGTAAAAACTATTAAATTGAGAATTAAAGAATTTATAAAAGAGATAATAATTTTTTTTAAAAAAATTGGGTTACATTCAAAAAATAATTTAGTTAAATATAAAATTAAAATATTTTTTTACATATTAAAATGAGAATTATTAAATTAAGAATAAAAATATAGTAAAAATTAGACTAATAAAATAGGGGAAATGATTTTTTCTATAAATGTAACTTTTATATTATATATATTCTTAAAAGTTTCTTTCAAAAATATATATTTGAGATTTAAATTAAAATACAGAGATATCATTTAATAATATAAAATGGTCTTCTTTTTTTTTTAAATATTTTAAACTAATATTATTTATTTCATATGTAATGTTTATATTTTATATTGTCTCAAGATTTTCTTTCGAATGCAATTTATTTTGTGAGAATGTCACATGTACAAATGGTAGTTTGCTTTAAAGATATTGATGATTACAAAATGATATGGTATTGGAGGATTAAGTGTAGATATGTTACATGAGATAATGAGAATGATTGACCATGATTAAGTTGCATGAGAGATTGTCAACTAGACTTTTAAGGGATGTGACAAAATTTTAATGGTCTAGAATTTAATGTGGTGACATAAAAAATTGTCTCATTTCCATTTTTTCTCTATTTTAAAATAAAATTCTTTTTACAATATCAATGTAATATTTACTATACCGTTGAGACACATTTATAAACAACAAAAATAATTTTTACGATTATTAAGAAATTCAATTAAATATAATTATTTTTTTAGATTATAGTGAAAATATTAATTAAATTTACTATAATGTTCTCTTTATTAAATTTATGGAATGTTGGAAAATTAAATTTAATGTATTCTTTATAAATGTGTCCGGATAGTATATTACTTATAAACTACTATATTTTTATTTATTAACTTTCACTTTATTCAACTACTTTATTAATTATAATTAATAAAGACATTATAGTAAATAATATTAGTTTTAAGGTAATACTAATATGTGTTCGTAAGGTACATGTTAAGAGTTAAATGTGAAAATTATTTGTTGAAAATTGTGCATTATTTTAATTAAAAGTTCATAATTAATGTTTTCATTATTTTTTCCAACACAAATTTTCTATTTTTAGGTTTCTTAACATGTACCCTAAAGATATATGTTAGTATTACCTTTAATTTTATCATTAAAATCGACTTATTTAATTATTTTTTTAAGAATCGCACATCACTAAAATATAACATTTTTTATGAGACTAAAGGAGTATAATACATAGGGTTGTAGATATATGTTTGACACTAAGGTTATTTCCCAAACTCAAATTATGAGGGTTTCAAACCCCCGTAAATTACTTTACCATTTTCCCGTAAAATATAATATATCAATATTTATTCTTATTCAGAGGGGATTTTGAAACACGTCTCAAAATAACTGTCGCAATCAAGCATTTTTTTTATAGTGAAAGTTGATGGATCTATTGAAAAGTATAAAGCAAGACAAATAGCCAAAGGCTTTAAACAAACATGCAACATAGATTATCAAGAAATTTTCTCTCTTGCGGCCAAGTTAACCATTGTTGGAGTTCTTTTATTCTTTGCGGCAAATCTTGATTGGCCATTGCATTAATTAGAAGTCAAAAATGCCCTTCTCCACGTACACTTGAAAGAAGAATTATATATGGACATCCTCCCATAATACATGACAAATGGTGAGACTAAGGTGGTGCGTAAGTTTCAAGTTTATATAGCTTAAAGCAATCTTCTAGAACGTGGTTTGGGAGATTAGATGTGGTGATTAAAAAGTATGGTTTTCAAGTGGGAGTGGAAATAAGTTAGGATAGGCTAGGCTTTATAAGTCTTGGGTCTGGTCTACGATAAATTTATAAGACCTGAGTCTAGTCTATGGTCTATTATAGGTTTATTTTTTTGGCCTGACCTGATCTTTTTAAAAATATGGTCTGCTCTGAAAGCCTATTTAAAAGTATGTTTTTCATTAAGGTTTTCAATAAATCCATATTACTTATGAAGTCTTATAGATCGACCTATATGTTAATTTTGGAATAAACTCATAGTTTTCATTATGATTTGGAATGTACAAAACAACATTATATATACTGTTAAAGTAACAAACTGTTTAGTAACAAACTAAACAGAATTGTAACAAACTATAACAAACTAAAACTAACTGTTTAGTAATAAACTAAACAGTATTATTTTCATCATGTAATAGCCCCCCACAAGCTGGACCATGGATGTCTAATAGACCAAGCTTAGAAACAAGAGAATCGAAAGAGGGAGTTGCCAAAGGCTTGGTGAGAACATCTGCCAATTGAGAAGCAGAAGAAACTGGTAAAAGATGGATGAGACCAGTTTGGATTTTCTCACGAATGACGTGGCAGTCAATTTCGATATGTTTTGTCCGTTCATGAAAGGTGGGGTTGTGAGCAAGGTAGATAGCACTTTTGTTGTCACAATAGACTGAGCTAGGTTGATTGAAGGATATGTGGAGATCCTTGAACAAATACTGCAGCCATTGCAATTCACAAGTCAAGCTTGCCAAGGCCCTGTATTCTGCTTCTGAACTGGATTTGGATACTGTAGACTGCTTTTTGGATTTCCAGGATATGAGGGAATTTCCAAGGAACACACAATATCCAGTTACGGATCTGCGGGTAGCAGGGCAACTTGCCCAATCTGAGTCTGCGAAGCCAGAGATTTTGAGTGGAGAGGAAGATGAATAGAACAAACCCTTGGCAGGAGCACCTTTGAGATACTTGAGTACTCGAATTGCTGCAGAATGATGAACTTGCATAGGATGTGAGATGAATTGGCTGAGCTGTTGAACAATGAATGCAAGGTCAGGTCTGGTGGTAGTCAGATATAGAAGTTTTCCAACAAGCCTTCGATAAGCTGTGACGTCTTCGAAAGGTGGTGAGTTATCATCATGAAGCTTCAAGGAGGAATCGAAGGGAGTAGAGCAAGGTTTAGTAGCCAATAAGCCACTGTCTTCGAGCAATTCCAAAGCGTACTTTCTCTGATTGAGAAAAATGCCGTGAGTGGATCTGGCAACTTCTAGACCAAGAAAATATTTTAGCCTACCAAGGTCATTGATTTTGAAAGTGGAATCAAGGAAGAATTTGACATATTTGATTTCCTGCAAATCATTACCAGCTAGGACAATATCATTAACATAGACTAATAAAACAGTAAAAGAAGAGTCATGTGATTTTGTGAAAAAAGAATGATCAGCAGAAGAATATGAGTAGCCAAGAGAGATAAGGGCAGTGGATAATTTCGAAAACCACTGTCTGCTAGCCTGCTTCAGGCCATATAGTGACTTATGCAATTTGCAAACTTTGTTGGTCGAAGAAGTGCTGACTTCGTTGGTCAAAGAGGTGCAAACTTCGTTGGTCGAAGAGGTGCAAACTTCGTTGGTCGAAGGAGTGCAAACTTCGTTGGTCGAAGAAGTGCAAACCTCATTGGTCGAAGGAGTGCAAACTTCGTTGGTCGAAGGAGTGCAAGCTTTGTTGGTCGAAGGAGTGCAAACTTTGTTGGTCGAAGGAGTGCAAGCTTTGTTGGTCGAAGGAGTGCAAACTTTATTGGTCGAAGGAATGCAAACGTTGTTGGTCGAAGAAGTGCAGACTTCGTTGCTCGAAGTGCAAATTTTGTTGGTCGAAGAATTGCAGACTTCGTTGGTCGAAGAAGCAGGAAGCATGAATCCAGGAGGCAGATCCATATACACTTCCTCATGTAGATCACCATGAAGGAAGGCATTGTTGACGTCAAGTTGTTCCAAGTGCCAATTCTTAATGGCAGCCACTGAGAGAAGGGTTCGAATAGAAGTAAGCTTCGCAACAGGTGAGAAAGTGTCGAAATAATCCACCCCCTCCAGCTGAGTATATCCTTTCGCTACTAAACGTGCCTTGTATCGTTCGATGGATCCATCAGCATGATGCTTGATTTTGTAGACCCATTTGCAACCAATCGATTGTTTGCCTGCAGGCAAATCAACAACAGACCAAGTATTTGTAGATTCAAGAGCATCTAACTCAGATTTCATAGCATTGTTCCAACAATCAAATTTGTAGGCTTGTTTATAGGTTTTTGGTTCTGTGAAAGAACTTATGGATAGACAAAATAATTTGTGATCAGGACTACATTGGCTATAAGATAATACAGAAGAGAGAGGGTAGTTAGAGGAACTTGAGCCAGATGCTGGCAGCATGGGGGATAGCAAATTGCAGTGATAATCGGATAGATAAGCTGGAGATTTACTATTTCGATTGGATTTTCTGGTTGGCACAGGAGGGGAGGGGAAAAGGGAGTTGTTAGTGTCATTCGAGGAAGAAGAGAGGTTAGTGGGAGATTCTGGCTGGGGGAGAGAGGTAGGAGAGGAAGGTTCATTTGATGGTGGAGGTAAGTTGGGTGGAATGTTGGTGAAAATATCATGTGAATCAATCGAAGGAGGGTCAGGAGTAGGAATTATAGGATTAGGTGCAGGTGGGATGGATACAAAAGGGAACACAGTTTCATAAAAGAATACATTCCTTGAAATGTAAAATTCATGTGTGATAGGATCATAGAGAAGGTAGCCTTTTGTGCCTTCCCTGTAGCCAAGAAAAATAGATTTCCTTACTCTTGGTTCGAATTTAGTGCGATGGTTAAGCAAGGTCGAAGAATAGGCAAGACAACTAAAGACTCTCATATGGCTAAGGCTGGGAGGAATAGAATGGAGTTTTTGGTATGGAGAGTGGTTGTTTAAAAGAGGAGTGGGAAGACGGTTTATAATATGAATGGCATGTTGTATGGAAAGGTGCCAAAGGTTGTGAGGGAGGTGAGAGTGGAAAGAGAGGGCACGGGCAACATTCAAAATGTGTTGATGTTTTCTTTCCATGATACCATTCTGTTGAGGCGTTTCCACACAAGACCTTTGATGAATGATTCCTTTAGAAAGGTAGAAAGTGGTCATGAGAAACTCAGGACCATTATCACTTCGAATGCACTTGAGTTTCTTGTTAAATTGGGTTTCAATAAAGGATATGAAGTGAATTAAATGGTTTCTGGTTTCACTTTTGTTGGCCATAAAAATTGTCCAAGTAAACCTGCTGTAATCGTCTACGAGGGTTAAAAAATACTTGTGGCCACATATCGAAGGTGTGGAAAGAGGGGCCCAAATATCAACATGAAGTAAATCGAAGATGGCAACAGACTTAGTATTACTGTGAGTAAAGGGAAAATGTTTTTGCTTAGCCAAATGGCAAGTGTTACAGGGCTTATGATTGTCATTGTAGGTGACAAAAGGAAATTAAGAGGAAATACATTTGTGTATGTAGGGACTTAAGTGTCCAAGCCTAAGATGCCAAATAGTAGCAGGATCGAATTGGGGAGAAGAGGAGGTGTTGACAGATCCAGATGTGGGAGAGATGGTCTTAGGTGGGGTGGCATCAAGAACATACAATTTTCCAATCCTCCTAGCTGTAAATCCAGTCATCTTGGATTGGGGCAACTGCATAATTTGACAGCAATTAGGAGAAATTTTCACATCATATAAAGTGGAGTCAAAAAGAGTGGTGACAGAAATAATATTGACATGAAATGAAGGAAAGTAGTAAACATTGTGAAGGACAAGTGAACCACATAGTAAAACTGAACCAGCAATAGTTGTAGTGACAGAGTCACCATTAGGCATTGTCATAGATTTAGGTGCAATGTGGTATGTGGAAACGAAACTGGCAAAGGTATGGGTGATGTGATCAGTGGCACCTGTGTCAATGATCCACCAGTTATGACAAGGAAGATTTGAGGAATTCTTACCAGAGGAAGTATGAGGAGAGGTATTGGACACAGAATTAGAAGTATAAACTGAATTAATCGAGGGAAGTGAAGGAGATTGCAAATTAGATTGTTGGAGGAGCTGCAGAATCTGAGTGTATTGTTCTTGAATCGTAGACAAAGCACTTGGACTGGTGTTTGATGTGGATGCAGCATCTTGAATCGAATTCACTGTAGAATCAGCAGAATTCCCCACAGATGTAGTAGGCTTGCGTTGTTGAAATCCAAGGGGATAGCCATGTTTCAAGAAGCAAGTCTCAATGGTGTGATTGGTGCGGTTGCAATGGGTACAGAGTCTGTTTCCACGGCCACCACGGCCACGACCACGACCAGTGTTGTGAGAAGAACGAGAAGGTGTTTGAGAAAGGTGATTCACAGATGATTGAGACTCAATCGAAGAAGTAGAAGGTGAAAGAAGGTCGAATTGACGTTCTTGTTGAAGAACCAGATTAAACACATTATCAAGAGTGGGTAGTGGTTTCATCAGCATAATCTGGGATCGAACATTAGCGTATTGGTCACCAAGGCCCTTCAAGAACTTGATAACTTTATCTTGTTCTTTGAATTTGCGTAAGTCTGAAGCAGCACTACAGGAGCACGGTATAGCGCAAGTACAATCACGAATTGGCCGGAAGTTCTCAATTTCTTCCCAAAGCGTCATCAATTTTGTGAAGAACGAAGAGACATCAAGAGTTCCTTGTTGAAGACGAGCAACACTTTCTTGAATGTCAGCAATGCGAAAAATATCTCCCTGAGAAAAACGATTTTCCAAACTTTTCCATACAAGAGAAGCACGATCATACCAGAGAAGAGATTTGGCAATTTCCTCAGAAATCGAGCGTTGAAGCCATGAGAGGACGAGATTGTTGCATCGCAGCCAAGGTTCGTATAGAGAGTCGGAGGTAGGGGAGGAGAAAGAGTGCCATCAACGAATTTGATCTTGTTCTTGGAGATAAGAGCTACTTTCATTGATCTAGACCAGATCTGGTAGTTCTTTGCATCAAGAACAGGTTGAACAAGAACAAGAGAGGGATTTTCATTAGGGTGCATGTAGTAAGGATTTGAAGGATTGGTAGAAAAATCAGAGTAAGGAAGCGCCATAACAAACGCTGAAACAACAAGGGAAGAAGGGGGCGCGAAGGCGCGAAGAAGAAAGGCGCGGAAAAGAGAATTCAAACTGATACCATGTTAATTTTGGAATAAACTCATAGTTTTCATTATGATTTGGAATGTACAAAACAACATTATATATACTGTTAAAGTAACAAACTGTTTAGTAACAAACTAAACAGAATTGTAACAAACTATAACAAACTAAAACTAACTGTTTAGTAATAAACTAAACAGTATTATTTTCATCATGTAATATATATGAATATATAGGTCTACCTATTTAATATTTTTTTAATATATATATATATATATATATATATATATATATATATATATATATATATATATATATATATATATATATATATATATATATATATATATATATATATATATATATATATATATATATATATATATATATATATATATATATATATATATATATATATATATATATATATATATATATATATATATATATATATATCAATCTATTTAGTCTTTTTTTCCTTCTAATATATATGTATATATAGACGAATCTATTTAGACTATTTTTAAAATATATAAAAATATAGATTGGTCTATAAGACTTCGTAGACTTTTTTAATAGCTTAAGTCTGATCTATTTAATTAAATAAAATTTTAAAAAAATTTAAACTTAACCTTTTTAGTAAATAAACTTGACGTGACATAACCTCAAATAGACTAAATTATAGACCTCTGTAAACCGACCTGACCTATTTTCATCCATATTTTCAACAAAGAAATACATATTATACTTTGTTTTTAAAACATCGCCAAGGTAAAATCACAACTATGGTTGTAAATGTAGGTGACTGGGAAGAAATCACAAAGCATTAAAAGCAATTGACAACAAAGTTTGAGATGAAAAATTTAAGTGGACTCAAATATTTGAATCATGTGATAATTGAAGTCCTCACTTGAAAAAGACTTAATGTTCAGAAAGAATAATCATATAAATGATAAAGTTTATACAAAAGCTGATTGAGCAAGATACATCACCAATAAAAAATTCATCTCTGACTATTTTACCTGAGAGAATTTGGTTACATACAAAAATAAGAAGAAAAAAAGGTTGTTGCATTATTAAGTGCTTGAATAGAGTTTTGAGGGATGATTAAGCGTCTTTGCGAGCTTCTTTAATTTCAAAGACTAATTTGCTCCGAAATGTGTGATGAAACTCTTGTGACAATAAACTGGTATAAAAAATTTTCATAATTAAATTCAACATGATTAGACAAAATATATTAAAATAGATCGATACTATATTAAATAAAATTTGGAGTTTAAGATAATTCTATTTCTATTTGTTAAATCTAAAGATCAATCGATGCACATATCCACAAAAGCTGCGTGTAAGAGAGACTTTTACAACTCACATGAAAGTTAGACTTTCAAGAACTCTACGTTCCAACTTGAGGAGGAGGAGTTTTGGCATGAACAATCGATTATAAAATTTCAGAAGCTGTGGGATATTGGATCGAACTCTAGTATGATCGAAGTACATGTTGTAGTCGAAGAAAGGGTCTAGCATGTATTTGTCGAAGATGCTTATTAAATTAGGTTTTAGTGTTTAAACCCTAATTTGTTAAGTTAGCTTGTTTATTAAGTTAGCTTGTTTAATGGGCCTTGTGGAAAAAGCCCATTAGTTAGTATGTTAGGTTTTATTATAAATAGCATACTAGTCTCTCATCATTGCAACACAGCAAATCCTAATTTAGGGTGAGAGGGTTATTTGTTATTCTTGTAAACTTGTAATCTTGTTTTCTAAGAGAAAGTAAAGAATAGCAGTTATAACCAATTCTTGTGTTCTTCTTCTTCCTTGTTTGTTATTCCTCCCTTATACTATACTTTGTTATTGGCATTGAATTCACAACAAATTGGTGCGGTGAGCGTGGAGAAGATGCCTTCAACAAAGTATGAGATTGAAAAGTTCACCGGAGTGAATGATTTCGGTCTATGGCGCTTAAAGATGAAAGCCCTACTGGTTCAGCAGGGTTGTTTGGAAGCGTTGAAGGGAGCGACGGCGATGGACGCTGCGTTAACAGAAAGAGAGAAGACGGCCATGATCGAGAAAGCACACAACGCTATTTTGTTGAGCCTTGGTGATAAGGTTCTTCGACAGGTATCAAAGGAGACGACGGCATCAGGGTTATGGGTGAAACTTGAAAGTTTGTATATGACCAAATCTCTGGTAAATCGACTCTACCTGAAGCAAGCTTTGTATTCATTCAAGATGATTGAAGATAAAGTGTTGGCTGAGCAGTTGGATATGTTCAACAAGCTGATTCTTGATCTTGAAAATATTGATGTAAAGATTGATGATGAAGATCAAGCGCTGTTATTGTTGTGCGCTTTGCCCAGATCACATGCTCACTTCAAAGAAACCCTCTTGTATGGAAGAGAGTCCCTGACCTTTGAAGAAGTTCAATCAGCTTTGTACTCTAAGGACTTGAACGAACGTAAGGAGCATAAACCTTCGACGGTTGGTGAAGGTTTGGCTGTTAAAGGAAAATTCGACAAGAGGAAAGGTAAAAATCAGTCGAAGTCTTATAGTGGTGACGCATCTGGTATTAGATGCTATCACTGTAAGAAAGTAGGTCACACAAGAAAGGTGTGCCCTGAACGCCTGAAAGATCATGGAGGTAAGGATAATGGCAATGCAGCTATTGTCCAAGATGATTTCGAATCATCTGATGTTCTTGTGGTTTCAAGCAACAACTCGTCGAAGGAGTGGATTATGGATTCTGGATGCACTTGGCACATGACTCCAAACAAAGACTTGTTCGAGGAATTATGTGATCAAGATGGTGGATCTGTATTGCTGGGAAACAACAAAGCTTGCAAGATTGCAGGCGTTGGATCTGTGAGATTCAAGCTCCATGATGAGTCAATAAGATTGTTGACTGAAGTCAGGTATGTACCTGATTTGAAGAGAAATTTGATTTCTCTTGGTGAATTCGACAAGAAAGGATATGTGTTTCAAGGAGAGAAAAGTATCCTGAGAGTCATGAAAGGGTCGAAGGAAGTCTTGAGAGGCGTGAAGAAACAAGGCTTGTATACCCTTGAGGCTGAAGTTGTAAGTGGTTCGACAAATGTTGCATCCACGAAACCTTTGTCGAAGACAGAAATTTGGCACATAAGATTGGGCCATGTCAGTGAAAGGGGTCTGGTTGAATTAGGGAAACAAAATCTGCTTGGTGGAGATAAAGTCGAAAAGCTGAAGTTTTGTGAACCCTGTGTACTTGGAAAGTCCTGTAGAATGAAGTTCAACAAAGGCAAACAAAGAACACATGGATCCCTTGATTACATCCATGCTGATCTTTGGGGGCCTGCAAGGTGTCCATCACATTCAGGAGCAAAGTATTTTCTATCCATAGTAGATGACTATTCCAGAAAGTTATGGGTATTCATCCAGAAGACTAAGGATGAAACTTTTGAGAATTTCAAAAGTTGGAAGACTCTTGTCGAAAATCAAACTGGCAGAAAGGTAAAGAGGTTGAGAACCGACAATGGCCTTGAGTTTTGCAATGAGGCGTTCGACAGTTTTTGTGTTGCCTCTGGTATTGCAAGGCACAGAACTACCGCAGGTACTCCACAACAAAATGGTTTGGCTGAAAGGTTTAATCGAACTATTTTGGAGAGAGTTAGATGCATGTTGACTAGTGCGGGATTAAAGAAGGTGTTTTGGGCTGAGGCTGTTTCGACAGCAGCATATCTGATAAACAGATGTCCTTCGACAGCGTTAGATATGAAGACACCCGAAGAAGTTTGGTCGGGACATCCACCAGATCTCGACAAACTAAGAGTATTTGGCTGTGTAGCCTATGCTCACATTAGGCAAGACAAGGTCGAACCTAGAGCTCTGAAATGCATGTTTATGGGATACCCTGAAGGAGTGAAAGCTTATAGGCTATGGTGCCTAGAGCCAGGTCACAGGAGGTGTATCACCAGTCGAGATGTAGTTTTCAATGAAACTGAAATGGCTTTCAAGAAAACTGATGATGTTGACGAAGAGCTGGAACAGGTAGAGATTCCTGTTGAGGTGGAGCATGTTGATGCTGAAATGCGTATCCCAGATGAAGTCGAAGAAGAAACAGAAGATTCTGATGATGTTGAGGAAACTGTTGATGACTACCTATTGTCGAGAGATAGGCAAAGAAGAGTCATAAAACCACCTCAGAGACTTGGATATGCAGATCTTGTAGCTTATGCCTTAATCTCTGCAAGTGAAGTTCTAGACGAAGAACCTAGAGATTATAAGGAAGTTATGAGGAGTCGAATGAAGACTGAATGGCTAAAGGCCATGCATGATGAGATGAAATCTCTTCATGATAATCACACTTGGGAACTAATCAAGAAACCTGTTGGGGCAAGGTTAGTCAGCTGTAAGTGGATTTTCAAAGTTAAGGAAGGAATTGAAGGAGTAATGTCGAAAAGGTACAAGGCAAGATTAGTCGCAAGGGGTTTCACTCAGAAAGAAGGTGTCGACTTCAATGATGTATTTTCCCCTGTTGTGAAGCACAGATCCATCCGAATGTTGCTTGCAATGGTGGCTCAGTTCGACCTTGAACTGGAACAAATGGATGTGAAGACTGCGTTCTTGTATGGTGACTTAGATGAAACAATCCTGATGAGGCAACCTGAAGGGTACGTCGAAAAGGGGAAAGAAGATTATGTGTGCAAACTGAAGAGATCTTTATATGGACTTAAACAATCTCCTCGACAGTGGAATAAGAGATTCGACAAGTTCATGGAACACATAGGTTTCATTAGAAGTCAGTTCGATCATTGTGTTTACTCTAGATTTCGACCTGAAAATTCATTTGTTATTTTGTTGCTTTATGTTGATGATATTCTGATAGCAAGCAACAATGTCGAAGATGTAATGAGGGTGAAGGCTGAACTCAATAAGGAGTTCGACATGAAGGATCTGGGAGCTGCATCTAGGATTCTTGGAATTGACATTCGAAGAGATAGAAAGCAGTCGAAATTATGCTTATCTCAAGAGGCATACCTACGAAAGATTCTTGACAAGTTTGGTATGTCGAATTCAAAGCCTGTTGTGACTCCAACAAACCCTCAATTCAAGCTGAGCATTGATCAATGTCCCAGTACTGATGTTGAAAGAACCTATATGAACAGCATCCCATATGCTAATATAGTTGGTTCTTTGATGTATGTTATGGTCTGTACTAGACCCGACATAGCATATGCAGTAAGTCTTGTAAGCAGGTACATGGCGAATCCTGGAAAGGCTCACTGGAAAGCGTTAAAGTGGATTCTAAGGTACATAAATGGGTCTCTGAACAGAGTCTTAATTTATGGTGGAGCCTTGGGTGAAGATAGTAAAGCAGCTGTCGAAGGTTATGTTGACTCTGATTATGCAGGATGTATCGATTCCAGAAAATCTATTTCTGGATATGTTTTCACTATGTTTGGTACAGCAATTAGTTGGAAAGCAACTCTTCAGAAGGTTGTTGCCTTATCAACTACTGAAGCAGAATATATTGCCCTAACTGAAGCTGTGAAAGAAGCATTGTGGCTTGAAGGTTTTGCAAAGGAGCTGAAACTTCAAGGTCAAGGTATCACTGTTAAATGTGATAGTCAAAGTGCAATACACCTGTCGAAGAACTCAGCCTATCATGAGCGAACCAAGCACATAGATGTGAGGCTGCATTTCGTCAGAGGGGTATTCGAGCGTGGAGAAGTCCAAGTGCTGAAGGTCTCGACAGATCACAATGCCGCTGATATGATCACCAAAACATTGCCAAGTTGCAAGTTTTTCCACTGTATGCAGTTGATAAAGCTGCATGAAGAAAGCTAGTTAGTGTCTCTTGATGCTGTAGAGTTAGGTCCAAGGTGGAGATTTGTGGGATATTGGATCGAACTCTAGTATGATCGAAGTACATGTTGTAGTCGAAGAAAGGGTCTAGCATGTATTTGTCGAAGATGCTTATTAAATTAGGTTTTAGTGTTTAAACCCTAATTTGTTAAGTTAGCTTGTTTATTAAGTTAGCTTGTTTAATGGGCCTTGTGGAAAAAGCCCATTAGTTAGTATGTCAGGTTTTATTATAAATAGCATACTAGTCTCTCATCATTGCAACACAGCAAATCCTAATTTAGGGTGAGAGGGTTATTTGTTATTCTTGTAAACTTGTAATCTTGTTTTCTAAGAGAAAGTAAAGAATAGCAGTTATAACCAATTTTTGTGTTCTTCTTCTTCCTTGTTTGTTATTCCTCCCTTATACTATACTTTGTTATTGGCATTGAATTCACAACAGAAGCAATATTAATTATCTTGCTTTAATAATTATTACTTTTATTTTGGTTATAATTCAAATAGAATTGGACATGTATAAATATATAACCTATTCCTCCTCTATTATAAACTAACCGATTAAAAATATTATGCAATACACTCGCATCTGTTCACACCAGGGTTATTACCCAAATTCAAATACAAGGATAAATTCACCCAAGATTAACCAAATAAATAAGACGTGTTCACGATTTATAAGAATCAAGTGCAACAATTAGCTGAGTCACATCTTATTGGACAACATTAACCAAATAAAGTTGATGAACAATTAGTGCATCCATGCTTTCACATATATAAATTATTACATTAGTATTTCTGCAACTAAGAAGTGCATCAAAACTTTGATCACATATATAAATTGTTACAGTATAATTCTGTAAATAATTAGTTACTTAACAACATACTTAAGTTAATTAATTAAGTCACTAAAATACCAGCGGTTAATACAACTGATTAACTAACTGACTTGTTATAAATACCTTTACAATCAGTCTTTGAAGCTTGTCAAAAACCAGAATATTCTCCTCTTACTTTCTCTCCAAGAAACCACTAAATATTGCATTCTGTCAACAATATTCTGCTCATGGATTCACCACCACCACCACCACCACCACCACCACCACCACCACCACCACCACCACCCAAACCAGTGTCAAGTTCGGATCCAGCAAGCCCACCACAAGACATTCTTTCTCGGCCACAAGTCTCTCAGCCACAGCCACAAGAATCATCACAGGGCTTACAATGGTTTCAAGAAATGTTTCCCGGTCATCAAGATCTTCCAGAATGTCTCCAACCGGAGACGAATAACGTTCCTCCAAGAGACGACTCTTCACAAAGCATGCAGACTCTTCCGAGATCAAAACCTGTACCATGGCATGATTCTCAAGAAAGATTCTTATTACGTGAAATTTATCCTGATCTTGAGGCTCAATCTACGAATTTGATCTCACCACGAGGGTCACCGCCACCGCATCAAGAAATAGTTCCTGCAGCTCCGCCTCCACCGATGAGAGAATATCCCAAGATGCTCATCATCCTTCTCTTTCTATTTCTTCGCCGTCAGTACAGATAGAATCATCTGCGGAAGAAACTGTTCCATCTCCGCCCGCATGCAAAACCGTTCCTTAGTGTTGGATATTCGTCTTAATCTTAGTTGTTATTTATCATAATTGTTGCTGCGTCCTACTTATTTTACTCTTTCATTTTTATTACTAGCTGCTTCTACTATTACTCACGGTGATGATTGTTGTTTCACGTGTACGTTTTTAGACATTATTTACACATCAAGCTTTGATTATTAGTATTGAGGCTTCAGTCACCTTGTAGGTTCTTGAAATGAATTATTATAGATTTTTTCTGTAAAATGAGCAGATCTATGGTTATCACTCTTAAATGCAATTGCATATCAAATTAGTAAGTATTTAGGTTTAGCTAGCTTTGGATTTGAGACGAAATTAACAAATCATTAAACTTTAGATTTTTGCTCGACTGGATATGGACATATATAATTCCAGTGCAATTAGCCACCAAAGTATGATAAATTGCTGATGTTCTAGGGGACTAACTGACAACGTTAAGAATGATGCAACAATGAACAGTGGCATTATACAGAGAACTAACTCCTAATTCTAAGATTTTCTAATACTAGACGTAAATTATCGAAATGTAGTGTGGCTAGAAGTTAGAACGTTGTAATGTAATAAGTTAAATAATGCATAACATTTGGGACGTCATGTTAAATCCTATTTGAATCATCATTCCTGAACGTTGATAATCTAATATGTTGAATCCTATTTCAAGCTGCAATTTCTCTCTAACTTTCCCTTTCCTCTCTCTTTACCGAGGGTGGTGGTTGTCTATTTTTGGCCGATGAACAGTGGTAGAAGAAGGGGGGTAACGAAGGAATCAAGAAAGGGTTTACTTCTATCTTTTTTTCTGATTTTCCAGAAAGAATCAAAGCAAAATATCTTTGAGGTGGTGATTCCACCAAAGAAGAATAAGTTTGATAAGCGTTTTGGTTTTGATAGATTCAAAGATACTGAAGAACCGAGATTACTTACTATCAGATTAGACAATGTTATTATTGATGCTAGGAAAGTTCATGCGAACCTCCCTAAGTTCGAGAGAGGAATTGCTCATAACATTGGTGGTGATAAAGGTGGGAGGAGATCAGGTAATCAGGGTTTTGGGAAGGAGCAGTTTGGGGAGTAACAAAGGAATGAACAAAGGGTTTACTTCTATCTTCTTTTCTGATTTTCCAAAAAGAATCAAAGCAAACGATCTTTGAGGTGGTGATTCCACCAAAGAAGAATAAGTTTAGTAGGCGTTTTGGTTTTGATAAATTCAAAGATACTGAGGAACTGAGATTACTTGCTATCAGGTTAGACAATGTTATTATTGATGGTATGAAAATTCATACGAACCTCCCTAAGTTCGAGAGAGGAATTGCTCATAACAGTGGTGGTGATAAACGTGGGAGGAGATCAGGTAATCATGGTTTTGGGAAGGAGCAATTTGGGGAGTCAGTAAGAGCAATTTTGGGAAGGAGCAATTTGGGTTTGGGTGTACGGAGTTCCTTTACACGCATGGAATGGTGATCTTTTTGTCAGGCTTGAAAATTCTCTCGGAGCTTATGTCTTCTTAGATGATAATACGACAAAGAGGGATAGTTTTTGATCTTACCGGATCAGACTTGGACCGTCACGGCTGGCTCGAGCTGAATTTGAGTGAGATGGGGGGTACCTACAAGACACTCCGTTGCTAAAATGAATGGCGGAATGAGCAGGCAAAAAATGTATAGCTGCGTAATAGATGAATACCTGACCCTTTGGGAACAGAGGATATTTATAGCCCCCAGCGCTGGGTCAAGGTCCCCTCATTGGGCTGACCAGAACTGGCCCAATAAAGGAACTGCCAGGTTCTACGTGCGTAGTGGGGCCCCGCACGTGGTCCCCTCCCTGGTGGTGCTCTGCGAAGAATCAGGAGGGACGAAGACGCGGTTTTTCCGGAGCTTAGAGGATTCGATAACGGTCAGAATAGACAGAATCTGCCCTACAGGGAGGGTGCTCGAGCAGGACTCGAGCTGGAGTTCCCTTGTTCGGGGACACTGCGTGTCGCGGGCAATGGCGGGGATAGTGGCTACAGTCTGTGGTTAGGCACATCGGCGGTGGTCCGCTGGTGAGCGTTCCCCGAAGAGTTTGCTTGGATTGGGCCTTTATCTGTGCTTTGGACCTAGGTGGGCCCAGTCCAGAACAGGAGCCCTCCAAGTCGTTGCTCCTGGGGCAGGAGTTATGACTTGACTTCAGCTCGCCTTTACCACGAGAATCTGATGCACGGACCGAGGTTTTGCCTTTCCGACGCGCGCTCGAGGAGTTTCTCGCGGGCTGCGTTCGTCGGATACGCAGTGCAATCCCCGTCGGCGTGTGCTCGAGGAATTACTTGCGGTCTGTGTTTGTCGGATACACGAGGCAGTCCTTGGGAATCGTAACGCCACCCTAGCAACAATAGGGTCATTATTGCCTAGGGGAATAGATGTCGAGGACGGGGAAGTTTGTGGCTCCCCGATGTGACGTTTCGTATTCCACGTCATCCCTATAAATAGGATCCTTGGGTCCATAATTTGTTTTTCTTCTTCGCGCTTCTCCTTCTTCCTCTACTTCTGCCGCCGTCGTTTCCTGCAACGCCGTGAGATCACCGCACCATCCTCCGTTGATTACTTGCATCGCTTCCGTACGTTCCTCTTTTGTTCCAAGTAAGTGTTCATTCCTCCTGTTTTTCTTCGTTGTAGGTAGTTTTGACATTATTTGGATGTTAGAAACCCACATCTGGGAGTAGTGCCCGATAGATTCATGATTGTGCCTGGTAAAATCGTAGTTTTAGGTACATAACTCGCGATACTGCCCGTGACCTTCATAGTTTTAAGCATATGACTCATGGTGCTGCCCGTGACATTCATAGTTTTAGGCATATGACTCATGATACTGCCCGTGACATTCATAGTTTTGGTCGGCGCACCCATGAGCTGGCCGGGATGCTGATCCCTTAGGAAGTGTGTAGGGTAGCCCCCTCGCAGTATCCTAGGGTCGGGCAGGCGAAGTCAAGACCTTGGTCGAGTCATTCATGTTTTTCGCCCGGGGCGTTCGTGCTATTCCCTTGTTGTCCCCGATGCCTGGTCGGAGCTGGGGTGAGCACGCGGATTTGCTCTCGAATTTCACCGATTTCCTGTGCTTTGTAGGTAAATGGCCGACGAACCGGAATCTTCGAGGCAAAATTAAGTCGAGGACCCAAGTACCGAAGAGAACGTGACTTTAGTCGATACCATCGATGACCCCTCGTTGGACTGGGTGGGCGCCGAGCCCCGGGGGATTGCCTCGGCGTACTGTCAGCGTAGTCGGCGTGCATATACTGTCGTCGAGCATGGCGGTAGTCGTCCAGGTTTCCAGAAGAATTTTGTGGTGATGAGGCCGTCAATCGATGCGCGAATCTGCTCGGAGTTTACCGAGTATGGGTTTCCTATGTACGAGAACATATTCAAGGATCTCGGTCTTAAGCTCCCCTTCAGCGATTTTCAAGCCGGTGTGTTCTGCCATCTGAACTTGGCCCCTTCGCAGCTTCACCCTAACTCGATCGCCTTCCTTCGGGCATTCGAGCTGACGTGCCGTTTCTTGAGGATCGGGGCGACGATTCCCCTTTTCTTTAGGGTTTTTCACCTGCAGCGTCAGTCTCGAGGAGGCAGGCATAACTGAGTATCCCTGAAACAGTCGAAGAGGTTGTTCAGGATGTATGTGGATTCGTTCAGGGGCTTCAAGGATAAGTGGTACGTTCTGCAGCCGGTCACCCAGACTGCCTTGGATTCCTTGTTCGAATCAGAAACCGCGGTAGTCGATGAGGACGGGGAGCCCCTCATGGATGCTGAGGGTCGTCCAGCAGTAGGGCGCATATCCAAGTTTCCGATACATTGGTGCTCGGGACATTACGACCATGGCACCAGGTACTATCATACGCCTACGGGAAGCATGAGCGCCGAGGACGAGGAGGCCTATGTCGTCCTTTTCAAGTATGTCGACAGCTTCTTCCCTGCCCGGTGGGTCACGAGGGAGGGGGACGATATTCTTGACGAGGAAGGGTACCCGACATTCGAGGCTCGTCCCATCGACACGAAGGCGCTCTTCGAGTGCCAATCTTATGGGCAGGCTGTAGATCTGCTAGGTTTCTTGCTTCTGCTTTTATTATTTTATTCCATTTTAGTTGTTTTTGCTTACTTGCAACTAACCCGAGTTTTGCTCTTTTTTGCAGGCGACATGACTGAACGACGGGAGAGGTTGTTGAAACTAACTCAGGACAAGAAAGTAAACAAAAGGCTGGTGCGAGCTCCGCAAGCCACGAGGATGGGCCCGCCGGCCAGTTCGAGCGATGCCTCTAGTGGATCCCCGGGCTCCCCTGATGCTGAGCAGCCCACCGAGCTGATTACCAGAAAGAGAAGTCGGGATGATAACAGGTCGGAGGTTGGCGACGAGTCCGTAGCTGCGAGGGCCTTCGGCTTACCCCCCTGTTTTAAAGAAAAAGATTTCTTCGAGGGGTTTCCTCTGACGGTGAGCAATGACGAGGCCGAGACTATCAGACGACTCGACAAAGAAAGCCGGAGGAAACACCTGGCCGCTAGCATGGTCGGGATGGTGAAGATGGCCGAGATGGCCGTGATTCTTTCCGAGGAAGGGTCAGACTCCTCGGACCGTGTTAGGGAGTTGGAGTCGGAGAAAGCTGCCCTCGCTGCCAATTCTCGTAAGTTAATGGCGGTCCTCGGGCGGTCTGAGGAAATGTTTCGCGAGCAAGCCGACCTGCTGGCGGTGGAGAAGGAAAACTCTGGGAAGATTGCTGAGGAGAGGGATTGCCTCCAACTGGACAAGGAACGCTTCGAGAGTGATAACGAATGTTTGTCTAAGGAGGTCGAGGAGCTAAAAGCTGTTATGCTTCCTGTTGACGACGAGTCGGAGGAGACAGCCTCTTTGCGGACCCGTTCGGATTTGGTCGCGTGCATCCACCTCCTTGAGAAAGACTGTGTCGGTGCCTTAGCAGATGGGTTCGAGGCCGCGGTCAGCCAGCTCGCCATCCTGAATCCGGGCATGAATACCGAGGGAGTCGGGTTCATGTCTCAGATTATTGACGGTCAGGTCGTGCCTCCTCCTGAGTCTCCTGTGGTGGATGCCGGTAGTCTTGGGAACGTTTAGCGTGGAGTTTTTGGTCGGGCCTGCGTGCTCGCATATTGGTATTTGTTTTGGGGCCTGCGTGCTCGTGCTCATTTTTGGGGCCTGCATGCCCGTGCTTATTTCTTTTGGCCGTTGTGCCATGGCTTGTAACCCCGAACATCGCCGACCTTTTTGGTCGGTTCATTTTTAACTTGTCTTGTGTATAAACTTTTCAATGGATGTTCATTTAACTTTAACTTTGCTCGTATCTAAGCTTTGTATTTGACTGTTTACTTTGTGATGAAATTTTTGTCTAAGTTATGTCCTCGAGCGGAGATATCCTTTCGACCCCTTTGATGGTCCGACGTATTTTGAAATGCATCGGTTGTGCAGGGTGAAGCCCGCGTGTCGAGCGTATGACCCAGATCGAGGTCGTATGCCCGCGGCGTGAACTGCCCATCGCGAGCTAGGTGTTCTGCCATGTGGGTACGTCGACAGTGGAGCTCGATTGAGGTGTCCCTGCTGGGAATTGTCGTTCGACTCCGTTGGCTGAACGACGTTATGTCGTTTAGGTGTAGATCGGGCCCGTACCTTGGCCTGTCTACGTGGTCGAGACATTTTTCTCTGTTGACTAGAGGTGGATGTTCGACGGTGAAAGTCCTTAGTGTTTAAGGGCCTTAGCTATAGTATTGCTTTAGCTTAGCAGCGTTCCAGGGTCGTGGTAGTGGTTCTCCGTTTAGTAGCTCGAGGTAATAAGCCCCGGTGCCTGTGACGCCGGGAACGCGATAGGGTCCTTCCCAGTTCGCGGCCAATTTCCCTTCGCGGGAGTCTTTCTGGTTTCTTCGTAATACCAGGCTGCCAATCTAGAACTCACGTTTGATGATCTTGTCGTCATGACGCATGGCCACTCGTTGTTTTAGAGCAGTCTCGCGCAGGGTTGCCCCCGATCGAATTTCCTCGACCAGGTCGAGTTCGTCCCTGAGTGCTTCGTCGTTCATCTCTTCATCGAGGGGCATTTCTGTCCGCCTGGAGGGTTCCCTAATTTCTACGAGGATGACGGCCTCGGTTCCATATGTTAGTCGAAAAGGGGTCTCACCCGTTGTTGAATGGGGCGTGGTGAGATAAGCCCATAAGACGTTGTGCAGCTCCTCGACCCACCCTCTTTTAGCTTCACCGAGCCGGCGTTTGAGTCCTCACAGGATGACCCTGTTGGCGGCCTCGGCTTGCCCGTTGGTTTGGGGGTGCTCGACCGAGGTGAAATGTTGTTTGGTTCCTAGTTTGGTGATGAAGTTTTGGAACCCGTGGTCAGTGAATTGGGTGCCGTTGTCTGTGACTAGCACTCTCGGGATCCCGAATCTGTCGAGGATGTTTCTTTTGTAGAAATAGAGGATGTTGTGCAAGGTGATCTTCGCGAGAGACTCGGCCTTTATCCATTTCGTGAAGTAATCCACGGCCATAATGAGGAACTTGTTTTGGTAAGTCCCTTGCACAAATGGTCCGAGGATATCCATCCCCCACCATG
Organism: Vicia faba; assembly: GCA_948472305.1. Taxonomy (NCBI): domain Eukaryota; kingdom Viridiplantae; phylum Streptophyta; class Magnoliopsida; order Fabales; family Fabaceae; genus Vicia; species Vicia faba. The sequence continues at coordinate 858,380,155 of OX451736.1, read as the reverse complement.
CAAATGGCCACGGGGATGATAGTATGCTCAGCTCATGAGGGGGGGGGGGGGGGGGGCGAGATGCATGTCGGCGTGCTTTTGGAACTTGTCACACTTCTTAACGTAATCTTTGGCGTCCTTCTGCATCATCGACCAATAGTACCCCGCTCGTAAAGCTTTCCTCGCCAGGGACTTACCGCCCATGTGCTAGGCGTTAATCCCTTCGTGTATTTCCCGTAATACCTCAGGGACTGTGGATTCTTCGATGCACTTCAGGAGGGGAATGGAGAATCCTCTGTGGTACCGTTTATGCTCGAGCACCACGTAGGAGCATGCTCGTCGTTTTGTTGTGGTCGCTTCTGTCTGGTCCAAAGGGAGCTCGCCTTTTGTCAGAAAATTGTACACCGGGGTCATCTAGCACGAAGCGTCTCTGATGGCATGCACCTCGACTAGGGTCGACGTCCTTTTGATGCTCGGGCGCGATATGGATTCTTGTATGACGGATTTGTTTCTGCCTTTCTTCCTTGTGCTTGCGAGCTTTGACAGTATGTCGGCTCTTGTGTTTTGCTCGCGCGGGACATGTGATATTTCTGCTCGGTCGAACTTCCTCATCTGTTCTCTGACTAAGTTTAGGTATTCAATGAGGCTGTCGTTTTTAGCTTGGTAACTCCCTTGGACTTGGGAAGCAACGAGTTGAGAGTCCGTGAAAATTTGCACTTCGCGTGCTCCTAGGTCCTCAGCTAGCCTCAGTCCTGCGAGCAGGGCCTCGTATTCTGCTTGGTTGTTCGAAGTTGGGAAGGATAGGGTTAACGAGTGCTCGATCACTATGCCCTCCTCGTTTTCTAGGAGGATCCCCACGCCGCTTCTGGACGAGCTGGAAGCTCCATCGACGAAGATGGCCCACTTGTGCTCTTTCCCTACGGGCGGGTTGTGAGCGGTCATTTCCGCGACGAAGTCGGCCAAGGCTTGTGCCTTTAGAGCTTTCCTTCTCTCGTATTGAATGTCGAACTCGGATAGTTCCAAGGACCACTTCAGCATTCGGCCCGCCATGTTAGGTCGACCTAAGAGCTGTTTTACCGGTTGGTCGGTTCGTACTATGACTGTGTGGGCCAGAAAATAGTGTCTGAGTCTCCTCTCCGCGTTGAAGAGGGTAGAGCTACTTTTTCTATCTGTTGGTATCTTCTCTCGGGTCCTTGTAGGGCTTTACTCATGAAATAAACGGGTTTCTGCCCATCGGTGGTCTCGCGAATGAGAGCCGCACTGATGGCTTCGTTCGAGACGGCTAAGTATAGGAATAAAGGTTCCCCGTCGACTGGTCGAGACAGTACAGGCGGTTGGGATAGACTTTTTTTTAGGTGGCGCAATGCCCGTTCACATTCCTCGGTCCATTCGAAGGCTACCTTTTTGCGAAGGATTCTGAAGAAGGGGAGGGCGTGCTGAGCGGATCTCACGACGAAGCGGGACAGCGAGGTGAGCATGCCGTTCATGACTTGTATTGATTTCTTCGACATAGGTGTCGGGAGGTCGGAGAAGGCTCGACATTTGTCGGGATTGGCTTCAATTCCTCGTTCTGTCAGGTAAAACCCGAGGAATTTCCCTGCCTTGACCCCGAACGTGCACTTCTCGGGATTTCCCTGCATGATCGGTGTCTGCTCGGGACTTGACGATCATGTCGTCCATGTAAACCTCGAGCATGTCTCCCATTTTCTTGTGGAACACTCTGTTCATCATACGTTGGTAAGTTGCCCCTGCGTTCTTTAGTCCAAAGGGCATTACGTTGTAGTAATAGTTGCCCGAGCTGGTCATGAAGGCAGTGCAATGCTTGTCGCCCATGGCCATTGGGATTTGGTTATAGCCTAAATAGGCATCCATGAACGACAGTATTTTGTAACCGGCTGAGTTGTCGACCAGCATATCTATGTTCGGTAAAGGAAAAGCATCCTTTGGGCATGCCCGATTGAGATCAGTATAATCAACACACATCCGCCATTTTCCATTATTCTTTTTGACTAGTACAACATTTGACAGCCAGGATGAATACCGGGCTTCAGAAATAAAATTTTCCTCTAGGAGGTCTTTTACAGCTTTTTCAGCAGCCTCTGTTTTCTCCGAAGACTGCCTACGTCTACGTTGTACTACTGCCTTAGCGGCTGGATCTATGGCGAGACGGTGACAGGCGACCTCGGGGTCGAGTCCGGGCATCTCCGCGGCGCTCCATGCGAACAAGTCAGCATTCTCGCGCAAACAGGTTTTGATTTGCTTCCTTGCCAGGTCGGGGAGGTCGGTACCAATCTTCACTCCTTTGCTTGGGTCCTCTCCGAGGGGGACGAGCTCGAAGTCCCCGTCCGGAATTGGTCGGAGGGGGATTTGCTCGCCGTTGGGAGGTTCGTCCTGATCGAAACGGGTGTCCAGAGCTATGGAGTCGACCTTTGGGGGAGCTCTCTGCTCTTCTGTTTTGACGGGCTCTGGCTTGTCGGGCTCCTGTCGTGCTGTCGCTGGTGTCTTGGCGGGCCTTGTCCCAGTGTCGACCGTGTCGCGTCCCTTGGATGCGGCGTTGAAACACCTTCGAGCGGTGGCCAGGTCCCCCTGGATGGTGGCGACCCATGCCCTCTTGGTGTAAAACTTCATCTTCAAGTGGACGGTGGAAGGTACTGCGGTCCGTTCTGCCAGTGTTGGTCTCCCCAGGATGAAGTTGTAGAGGGACGGGCAATCGATGACGAGGAAGCGCACCTTGACCTGCCTCATCCCCGTGTACTCGCCAAAGGTAACCATGAGCTCGACATATCCCCAAGGTTTGGAGGTCGAGCCGTTGAAGCCCTATAAGTCCGACCCCACATACGGCGAGAGGTGCGAGTCGTCTAGCTGTAGAGTCTGGAATAATTGAATGTACATCATGTCGACGAGGACGCGGTGCACGTCAAAGTTAGCCATTCTTGCTCTTATCAGCAGAGGAATGACCGCGTTGGGGGCTCCTCCGGGGAGCTTTTCGAGGTAGAAGGTGATAGGCTCCGACCTACCTTTCACCCTTTCAAAGGTCACCGTCTGAGGAGGTGTCGAGTCGACCAGTTCATCCAGCTTCCTCTTGGCCGAATTGATGGTTAGGTCGTTGAATCCTCCACCATTGATGACCATGGTGGAGGGAAAGTATTCCCACCTGCTGTGTGTCGTAAGTGGCTCCTGCAGGTGTTCGGGGACGTAGAAGTCCTCCGGTCTGGTGACGGAGAAGGCGGTCTGGATGGGGATCGATTCGTCAGATGGTCGGGCATCCTCCTTTGGCTCTCTCGTCTCCCAGGCGTCACGACAAGGGGCGTCGTTTCGCCGGTATTGGGCGAGCCTCCCTCCCTTGATGAGGGTTTCGATGGCGTCCTTGAGGTAGACGCAGTCTTCAGTGAGATGACCATGGCTCCTATGGTACTGAAAATATTTGCTCTTGTCTACCCCGGGCTTGGCAGGAGCTGGTCGAGGGCGCTTGACGCCGCCATCTTTGAAATCTGTGCTGGCACACTCTGCCAAGATGCGTTCGCGGGAAGCTGTGAGCGGAGTGTATTATGTGAAATGCCCCGAGGGTCCTCTCTGTTCTCGGGCTTCTCGGGGTTTGTCCTCTTTTCTTTTCTCCCCGGTTCGTTGAGGAGGAGCAGCCTCTTGGTGCGGTTTGCTGCTGGATCCGCGATTTCTGGGGTCTCGGGCTCTATTGGCCTCTTCCCTTTCCTCGTAATCCATATACGCCCGGGCCTTCTCGAGGAGAGCATCGAATGTTCGGGGTGGTTCGATGCCCACCGCCTTTCTGAATTCTGTGCCGGGGAGGATCCCCCTCTCCAGAAAGTACCTTTTCATGTGGTCCGTGCAGGGGACCTGTACGGCTTCGCGATTGATAAATTCTCTCAAGGCTTCATCATGTCTCTGGATGATGGCCTCGAGCGCTGCCTCGGTCTTTGGATGTCGCCGAGACGCGGTGAACGAACTTATGAATTAATTCTTCAGGATTCGCCACGAGGTGATTGATCCCAGGGCGAGACCTTTATACCAATCCATTGCTGCCTTTCTGAGGGTCGTGGGAAACAACCGGCATTTGATGGGTCCCCCGACATTATGGTAATGCAACATAGCCTCGAACTCGTCTATGTGGTCGACTGGGTCCGCGACTCCGTCGTATTCTTTCAGATGTGGAGGCTTCTCCATGCCCGGGGGAATGGGCGCCTCCATGATGGCTTGTGAAAGGGGACTGCAGGGGTCATCCTCGTCACTTCGCTTTGGGGATAGGGACGGGGACCTGAGATATTGTCGGGCCCGTCGGTCCTGGTCGTGATGGATGCCCCTCGAGCGGGATGCTCGTTGGTCCACCCTCCCGTGCCTGTCTCCAGGGTGTCTTCTTTCTTGCCATACAGGGCCGTGGTTGCGCCATCCGGCTTCAATGACGGGTTGCCTCTCCAAAGGGGGTCGCCTCCCCGATTGTCAGAGCGACGGGATTCGGGAGGTGTCTCTGAATTGTCTCCGCGGGGGAGACGGGAGACGTACCTATGTTACTCGAGGAGGTGGGGTCTGAGGCCTCCTGTGTCTCCTCGCGGGTCTTCTGTCGTCTTCTAGTGCCCTCAATTTTTCCCCCTGGGCAAAGATGAGGTAGTTGGTTTGATTGATTGCCGCGAACAGCGCACGGGTCGTGGCATCTGCCCCGGTGGGGACAGGGACTTCCTGAAATTGGGCAGCTAGATAGTTTGGGGGATCCGTATTGTCTTCTTCGAGTGGCGAAGGGACTGAAGAAGATGAGGCAGTGGCTCCGTCGCGGTGGCCCGAGGGCCCGGGAATGGCGCCCCCGGGGAGTGTGCTATGGTCGGGGTTGCCGGCATTGTCGGGAATTTCGTTCTTATCCGCGAGGTTGTTGTTGACGTTGACGACGCGGACGTTCTGGTCATATCGAACTTGGTCAGCCATGACGGTAGGAGGTGATTTTTAGCTTTGGTCTTCGAGAGTTTGCAAGACGGGGAGGCTAGATTCCCACAGACAGCGCCATTGATCTTACCGGATCAGACTTGGACCGTCACGGCTGGCTCGAGCTGAATTTGAGTGAGATGAGGGGGGGGGGGGGGGGTACCTGCAAGACACTCCGATGATAAAATGAGTGGCGGAATGAGCAGGCAAAAAATGTATAGGTGCGTAATAGATGAATACCCGACCCTCTGGGAACAGAGGGTATTTATATCCCTCAGCGCTGGGCCAAGGTCCCCTCATTGGGCTGACCAGAACTGGCCCAATAAAGGAACTGCCAGGTTCTATGTGCGTAGTGGGGCCCCGCACGTGGTCCCCTCCCCGGTGGTGCTCTGCGAAGAATAAGGAGGGACGAAGACGCGGTCTTTCCGGAGCTTAGAGGATTCAATAACGGTCAGAATGGACAGAATCTGCCTTACGGGGAGGGTGCTCGAGCAAGACTCGAGCTGGAGTTCCCTTGTTCGGGGACACTGTGTGTCGCGGGCAATGGCGGGCATAGTGGATACAGTCTATGGTCGGGCACGTCGGCGGTGGTCCGCTGGTGAGCGTTCCCCGAGGAGTTTTCTTGGATTGGGCCTTTATCTGCGCTTTGGGCCTAGGTGGGCCCAGTCCAGAACAATTTTCATGTGGCCAGAATGATGATAAGAATGTCCAGTTCCGTTTCTTTGATTGACTCTATGCAGATTGAAATTTATGGGACGGGATTTTTTTAGTGATGCGTGAAGATACTTACAGACCGATTTGGCTTGGCCATCCAGTAAAAAATCACAAGTCTACTGTGGATACTTCTTCATCGGAGGAGGGTTTGGTCTGATAACTATTTGGAGGGATGAGTTTCTGTGATAAGGATAGTTTAGAGGAATTTTATGACCGGGCGGATGAGGAGCTCTCTGGGGAGATGTGTGGTGAAACGATGATGAACAATGCTCGATGTAAGGGGATTGCAGGCTTTTCGAGGGTAGAAGCAGCTTTATTAAAAAAGGTGGATAGCTCTTATGTATGAGGCACTTTTGACGAGGCCCTTGGGATAGCAAAAGAGTTCAAGACTAATGATGATGCTAAAGGTGGTACCAATTTGGACAACTTATCAACATCTGGTTCTGTTGGAACTAATATGTTTTGTTCTGTGGACACCCTTTTTAATCTGAAAAAATATAAAAAATATGGAGAAAAGAAGGAAGGTAAAAAAAGTTAAATTTAAACATCTAGTGGAATCGGGTGGTGTAATACGGTGGGAGAACTGACTTTTGGGTTTGCGTGTTATCGCAAATGTTGCGGATAGCAAGAGTTGCCACCGACTTTTCTTTTATCCAATAAAGAAAAAGGGTGAAAATAACAAGAAAGACCTTTGAGATTTTTCTGAGTAAGGGGGTAGGTTATGAAAAGGGAAGGTGTTACCACCATTTTTATCTGTAGTTGTCTGCGGGCTCTTAATCGTTAGCTCACTTTTTGAAATGCTTTGTGTTTATGTATGTTTGAAAATATTTTGAAAATGCCTAAGTACGACAATTTTGTAATGATTCTCGTATCGTTGAGAATGTATACAAAAATGTTTGTCTTGAAAATATTTGTTGAAAGGAAGTGTTTTTTTTGTGAAAAGATGTTTTGAAAATGCCAATGTAAGACAATTTGCTTTATAATAACCCTTGTATCAATCCTCAAGAGTGTTTATAAAGCGTTTTGAAAGTAGTTATTTTGAAAGTGTGAAGTGTGAAAATTGTTTTAGTTTGTGAGCAAGCGATTATGACCGATTTACCTACTCAAAAAGTCTTTGTTCTTTTCCTCCTCCTTTAGATAGTGCTATCCTACAATTAGTTAGTAGGCATCCCTATTGTTAGATGTGAGGGACATGCGCGGGTCATCGTACATTCATAGGAGGAAAATTGTAGGATACCTTAGGAATTTGTCGTAAGGGACTAAGATCGTTTACCGAAGGCAACATCGAAGGGTCATCGAGGGACTATGATCTTTTTAATTGAGGGTCTTTGCTAAAGTATCCCACATTCGAGGGACATGACTGTTTTATCCAAAGGCAACAAGTGAGTTTACCCTAGAGGTGCGTGTGTGAATAGTGATTGGTTTTAGTTTTTTTTTGTCTTTGAAATTAGGGTTTTGCTATCGGTTGATTTTAGTCTTGCCATGCAAACCCTAATTACTAACAGTAATAAGGAAAGTAGTAAATTGTGGAAATTAAATATTCTACGCAATTACAAGGCTTCGGGGGTGGGGAGTACAAACCATAAAAATGGGGAGGAAAAGAAATAAACCATAATTATCTATTACAAACCACTGACAAATTACAATATTGAAAAATAATGTGAAAAATTAAAATGAGCGCGCGGAGATTGAAAAGGGGAAAGACGTTTTAAAAACCCTAAAATACTTCTGAGTGTTTAAGAAAATATTTTTGGTGTTCTTTTGTTTAGAAAAATAATTTATAGTGTAAAATAATAACAAAATCTAATTCTAATTATTTTACAAATTAATTAACAAAGTAAAGCATAATGATTAAATTAAATAAATTTTTATTTATTAAAATTAAAAATAATTAATTAAAACCTAAGTCTAAATTTTTTATGATTTTATTATTTTTTTCTAATTAAATAAAAAATGATTTAGAAAATAAAAATTTAATTAAAATTTAAAAAAAAAAAAGTAAAATGGGCCTGGGTGTAAACAAGTAATGAAGGAGGTGAGAAAAAGCAAAAATGTCAGGCCCAACTCAAGGAGTCCAGGCGCCTGTAAGATTTAATGTGGGCAGCTCAATGGGGTGCACTGTGGGGAGGACACATATAGAGTGCTGGATCTGGATCTATTGAGATCTGAAGGTTGTAACATGAGGCACATGATGAGCACGTATGCCTGATTCACACTGGATCTGTATTGAAAATGTTAGAAAATAAAATGCCCCACGCCTGGATCGAACCCAAGACCAGGCATAGGTATGACTTAAACACGCGTGCTGCCACTGGGGTGGCCATTACATCCAGTCATTATACTACTTGCAATAAACATAAAATAAACTCAATTTTCACATTTTGAAAACGCGCCACCCTCCTTCTTCTTCTTCCTCGCGTGTATAACAATCGCATCACCATTTTCAAACATGTAGAACCTTCGTTTCTCAACCATTTTGAAAATTTTAAAAACCAAAATTACTTAGAATTTAACAAGGATTTCAAATATGCAAGCATCATGAATTGATATGGACTATAACTCACGAATTTTTATCAATACCAAAAATGAACCCTAACTAGTTAGAACTTCGATTCTCACTCCACAAGCAAAATTAATGAAAACTAATGACATGGTTAGCTTCAGGGCGTTGATATCTACGTTTTTTATTTAGAGTGTATGCACTAAATATGCTTGTATCAAGATATCACAGTTTGGAAAACTTACCTCTTGAAGTGAAAATCCAATACCCTCTACGCGACTTCTAGAAGCAGTGTGATGATGGATTAAGCTTGTTGGTGTTATACCCCAATTTTCCCCCTGAGATCATTCATCACATCACATATATCTCATGCATTTTATCAAGTCCATGGTTATGAGATCAAAGGGATCTTTGGCATCAGGGTTTTTCTCTATGGACTAAGGTCGCTACCTTACTCAAAGTTGATTCAGCTGGTGCTCTTATCATTCTTGGTATGAGATTAGGGTTTTGGATCTCAAGCAGGATAGACGTCTTCGCTAACAGGGTTCCTCAAGATAAAGGTTTCCTTCATCAGAGTTTCTTCAAGGAACAAAGGCACTAAGGTTTAGCTTATCCAAAGAATTAGGGATTCTCCTATGTTATACTTGAGCTTGGTATTAGATCTTCAGCAGAGGTTCATCATGCTAGGATTTGTCCTTAAGGCCACAAGGATCATTATTGGTTCCTTATTGTGATTTCATCGACGTCATTCAGGGTTCCTCTTAATTGCTTACACCATAAGTCAACCCTTCTCAAGAGGCTTAAAATATTGAATCAGTGTCTTCCTTCTGTTATGATACTGGTCAAGTGATTAAGTATGGCTTTGGGTTTTTAGCATAATATTTGTTGACTAAAGAGCAAATATACAACATGATAGGAGTTTGAGGATTATTTATGATCAAGACCATGTTATCTTTTCAATTTCTTGATTTTTTGAAAGCTAAATTAGATTTGAAGAGTGAAGTATAAAATGGATTCATTATTATGAAATGTTTCTTTCAAGATCGGTTTAATGGAATTCATGCATATGGTTTGGTTGGAATATAATTTACAAGTGTGATACGGTGGCAGAACCGACTGTTTTATGAAAATGCTGGTTTGCGTTTTGCGTTTGTGTTCGCAAAATGTATGGTAAGCAAGAGTCGCCACCGACTTTTATTTTATCTAACTGGAAAGGAAAAAAGCACAGAAAAATTCCCTTTTCGAGATTTTGAGTACGGGGGGTAGATTATAGAAAGGGAAGGTGTTAGCACCCTTTCTATCTGTGGTTTTCCACGGGCTCTTAGGTACTTCCTCATAATTTTAAAAGTTGCTTCCGCATTTGTGTGTTTGAAAAGTTTTTGTTTTACTTCGTTTTAACCATTGCTTCTGTCTTTAAGAGTGTTACGAAGTTGTTTTGAAAACTTTGTTTGAAAAAGTGTAAGTGTGGAAAAGTTTGTTTTTGAGCAAGTACCTACTAGCATCTACCTACTCGAAAAAAGAATGTTTCTGTTCTTGTTTCCTTTAGACAGCGTTATCCCACTATTAGTGAGTAGGTAGCACCGTCGTTGGAGTTGTAAGGGTCAATTGGAAAGGGACGTACGATCACTAAAGCAATGTTAGGACGTCTTAGTAATAACCCTAATGTCTTAAGATCATATTCAAGGCAACACTTCCGAGGCAACCTTTTCGAGTCAACATTTCCGAACGGGACTTTTGATCTTTGTTTAGACTAGAGGGCGACCACTAAAATATCATATACTTAATGATCGTTTACCGAAGGCACCCGAAGTGAGAGTATACCCTAGAAGTGCGCATGTGCGAGTGATTTGATTTCAAGTTATTATCTTTGCACATTTAGGGTTTGCTAACCATTTTAAAATTAACATATGTTCTTGTCATGCAATCCTATTATCATACATCTAACAGTTAATATTTGCCGAAATTAAAATGAGAGAAATAAAACTACGCTATTACAAGGCTTCGGGGAGGAGGATTAATTACATAGCCAAAAAACCGTAAAACGATAAATAAAAGAAAAATCCTAATTAAACTATTACATCCCATGAGCAGGTACATTAATATTGTAAAAATAAATAAACGCGCGATGAATCGAGGACGAGAGAAAATTAGGGTTTTGACCCCGTCTAAACCTAATTAAAAGAAAAAATCTTTTTTTTGTGGTTTTTGATTATTTTAAGAAACAAATAAGGTTTTAATTAAATAAATACAAACCTAATTACTAATTAATTTAAATTAAGAAAAATAATTAATTATGACCTATTTTTGTATTTTTTGTATTTTAAGAAAAGAAAATAAAAATTAAGTCAAATAAAACCTAATTTTCTAATTGATTTTAATTTATTTACAAAAGGTTAAAATTTCCCTAAAATTAAATTAAACTAATTAAATTAGTTTTGACAAAATATATAAAAATCCTAAATTTGATGAAATTGATTTTTATGGTTTTTGTGTAAAAAAGAATTAATTTTGTGAGAAAATAATTTAAACAAAATAAATTAAATAAAGAAAATATAGAAAGAAAAAGAAAGAATTGGGCCTGGTATACTATCAATTGAGGGGATATCCATAGCAATTTCTGAGCCCAAAAGCCTTAGCCCACGTTGACTCTTCTGATTCCATGTTGCATGTTTGACTAGGCCTATGGTAGACCTTCATGTGATGGCCTTTGGATCCAGCTTGTGGACATATGGTTGGCTGGTCATTAAGGACTTATGGTGGATATCCTAGAAGCCTGCGTATGGAAACATGTACAGAAAAATAATATTGAAGAACAAGGGGACCTGGGGATCGAACCCAGGCCCTTTGGTAATTTCCACATACCTCCTGACCAACTGAACCAACGCGCTTATGTTGTACAATAGATAAAAACAATGATTATATTGAGAAACACAACATGTTAACTTTCCAGCGCACGAATTTTTGAATGGGCTAGTCAGGGGGTGCCACGCCACCCTTCTTCTTCCTCCCTCCGTTGGTAAAAGTCCAAGACTTTTACCTACAGACAAAAGTATGTAGCTATAGCCCTGCGTATTTCCAGAATCTCATACACGCACCATAAATGAAAACTAATGCTACAGCCCAATTCGTCTTGGCCTTGTGAACATCGTGGTACCCCTCTTTTGGGCCAATTTCAACTGCATAAGAAAACCCTAAAACTAACAAAGAAAACCTAACAATGGTGGATCTCTGTATGGTTAACAAAGATGCAATTAATTGTTACCATTAGCTTGCAAATGCTTCAAGGATTCATGATATATAAACCAATCATGCTAACAATGTCAAATTCATGAGATTCGATTTCAAAAAGGGAAGGATGTCATGAGGCACTTACATTGCGTTTCTGGGCACGAAAATGCTTGTTGGTGATTGGGATAGACTCCTTGAACACCCAGGAAGCGAATGAGATAGCTTGGAAGGCTTGATATAGCCTGGAACTATGAAATCAGATTGCCACTTTTTCTTGATTTTTTGAAAGTTGTTCTTCTCTCTTCACGCCTCTAACCCCTGTGCTTTTGGTCTGGATTTGTTCTATATGTAGCCTTGAGTGAATTAGGTTTACAAGTTTGCATCCAATCTTCTCCGATATTGATTATTGATCAAGATTTGATTCTCATGTAAATCTTTCCAAAACAAGCCAAAAACCAATATTTTTGTGTACAAACAAGACTTGCACGATTTGATCTCATTTCCAGCTATCCATGGACCTGAAATATGCACAAAATCTCAAGGTTTAAATGATTTTGATATTTTCATGATTTTATTTTGATTTAATTTGATTTAATTGAAATAAAAATAAAAATAAATGGAAAAAATAAAATAAAGGCAAGTGGGAAGGATCATGGGTCGTGGATCATGTTACAAACTCAATACAAACACAAAAAGTTGGGCCCATTTGACAAAAATTGCAATTTGAGGCATATTTGACTTTTGGCAATTTTGTAAAAAAGGTCAACTTCACCAATGCATAACTTCCTCAATTTTGACCCTATTGGGGTGTTCTTAGACTTTTTAGAAATCTTGCGATGTACTCTAAGCAACCGTTTTGGTATAATCTCAATTTAGTCTTCCATGTTCATGTATGAAGCTTTGACAAAAAAGGTGTTTTTGTTGACTTTTCAAAATGACCTATAATGTCCAAATTCATAACTTCTTGTGAGTGCATATTTTGAACTTGGGAGCTGAATGTGAATTGTAGGTAATTGCATCCTATTCAAAATGAGCTTTAGATGGGTCATTCTTGATAAAGTATGAGAAAGTTATGCTTGGTCAAGTTGGGTTGACTTTTCTTGCAAAACCCTAATTTAGCAACTTTTGGGTTTTGATGAATTGTGATAAATCCTTGAGGAATCATGATCAACCCTTGATCAAATGATGAATAATACTTAAAAATGAGGATGTTGACCCAAAAATCTTGAAGTTTGACTGTATGTGGGCCACAGTTGACTTTTGCTCTAGCATAGTCGATTTCCAGGCCTTTGAGCAATTGATTGAGCAAACTTCCTCTATAGGGCTTGAAACTTGACATGGATGGTCTTGAGAACATATTAGGACAATAGTGAGCATTTGGGATCCTTTGGACTCAAACATGTTGATGCAACCTGAAACCCTAATTTGAGGTAGACTGTCTTAGGAGAGAGTTTGTCTGGTCAACCCTTGGACTTTCTTAAGCAATTTGAAGACCTTACTTGAAATGTATTGAGAAATATGCGAGGGAAAATTTTAGGGTACAACAACAAGTAACAAATTCAAAGTATAATCTGAATTCAAAATCTAGTCAAGTGGACCATCAACAATTCGAATTACAAAGGCCTTCATCATTATATCCATTGTTTGTTGCTTGTCATGAAAGTTGGTTTGGATATGAATTGAGAATTAAAATGGGATTCAAGTGATGTTTTGAGATTCATTCAAGAATCATTTAAGAATAAAGATTCATTCACCCATTATCATCAAGACAATACTTTTGACCAAGGTCCATTCAAAATGGTATGGATTCCATATTGCAAAGATTAGCCATTTGTTCACGAGTGCTTATAATGTCATGGGGTTAAAGTCTTGAGAATATCGCAAAAAAGGAGAAGGAATATTCAAGGATTGCATGGCAAGTATGTAATATCTTGGAACCATTTGATTATGTTCAAAATCTATTCAAAGATTCAAGCATTAAGTCAATGCAAGAATTCATTCAAGATTCTTCAAAAATGCAAGTTATAATACATTTCACTACACTTGCTTCAACAACTTTCATTACAAGAGATATTAAGCCTTACGCAAAATAAGAGAGTCTCACAAATTTGATTTTAATCCTAAAAGCTGCATTTCACAAAGTACACAAACCTAAGCCTATCCTAATCTTCAACCATTCAATATTCATGGCCAAGTTCCCATCTTCACTTCCCATAATCTCGGATTTGTTGATCATGCTAACTCAATTCCAAACTTGTCTAAGCTAAAAACTAATCCAATCCAATCGGTTTGCGTCACTCTCCAATAAGCAGCTTGCTTGCAGTTTTAAAACCATTTTGAGGTTTGATCAAAATAGAAATTAGAAAAAGAGTGCAAAATGGGTGTAAATTCTCAAGGTCATTTGATTAAAACGGAAGGAATTCGAAGCTGAAATGGAGGGGCTGCACTCAAATATAAAAAGGGATTCAATCATACGTCTGTACATGTAATAAATCAGTTTACAAAAAGTTAGAAAAGCCTTGCATTTTAATGAACCAGTTCACAAAAAAGGGGATGCTGATAGAAGAATGCTAATAGAAAAATCCGTCTAGAATAAAAATCAGAAGAAAAAAAGTGAAACTAAAAACAAAAATCAGAAACAGCTATAACATGCCACTGATTTTCCAACTGATTTGATAACTGTGTTACAACAGAATTTTTAGGAACCTGCTAACTGTTTCTAACAGATTTTTCCAATCCCTAACCAACTCGATAACTGTTTTTTTCTATAACTAATTTCTAACAAGCCTAACCGATTGGGGGGCTAACCGGTTGCTAGAGGAGTATCACACAACAACAGAATTCCAGGTCTTTATAACAGTTCCTAATAGAAAAAGAGAGGAAAGATTGGTTATGGATAACAAAAAAAAAGAGGACAGAAATGACTCACCTTTTCAACTCTAGATGCAACATATCTCTCTCTCTCTCTCTGATCCTCTTCATCTTCATCCTTCGATCATCAATCCCTTCTTGGCTGAAACTTCTTTTTCACCTTCCTTGATACTCCATCATCATCGTCATTAATTCTACATAATTGTGTTTCGTTCATGAGACCTCAAAGCTTCAACAATTTAAACTTCATCGATCTTTCTTCGGTCTTCACTCTTCTCTGGAAAACTGAATCTTCAAGCTCACAAGCTGTCATCAGACACCAGCATCTTCAATATAGGGTAACAGCTTCAACAACATCGCACTTCACTATAACAAAGAAAATGCAAGAAACAGAATCACAAAATAGGAGATGAAGAAGAAGTGAAAGCGAAGCGCTTCTTACCTTTGGGTTTTCTGATCATCCTCTCCAATCTGAAGGAGCATCAGACTCTCTCCGACAGGTAATCATCTCTCCTCCCTTCATCATCCTTTTTCTCCATACAGTTCGTACTTGTTTGTTTTTATCGATGATGCTTGAATTCACGAGCGAGATGAGAGACAATTTAGATGCGTCGAGTCGAAAATGAAAGTGAGTTAAAGTGATACAAAGAGGCTGAATCGAGGAGATGTTGAATGGAGTTGTTCGAAGAATACATGAGGCGGAGTCACGACATAATTATGGAGAATGATGGTGAATAGTTGATCAGCGATGGCGGATAAGGAACACGAAAGATAGAAGGATAAGACGGAGCATATCTGTTCACAAGGAATTGGGATCGTCACAAAGGATTTTCAAACCCTATCCATAACACAAAACGCCGCATTCCACTCCATATTAATTTTGTTGCATTGTTTGTTTGTTTCTTGTAATGAGTAAAAATCAACAAAACATGGGAAGTAGTCTAGGTGAAGTGGGCTTAGTCCCTTTGTTGGACTGGATTTAATTCCTCCTGAGCCCAATTGATCTGCAGTTTGGAACAAAAAAAAAGCGTTCTTCATGGATTTGCAGTCTGAGCCGAACCACCCTCCCACAAGCCCATTAACGTCTTTTGTTGCATAGTTAAGAGTTTAAGGACAAAAAACATCTTGATGGGCTTCCTTTGCTGGACCGAAACCCCCCCAATTTCAGTTTTACCCCCTTTGACTTTTTCTAATTTCTTTAGTTTTAAAATTTTTTTCTGGTTTAGTTTTCTTTTTGATAAAAATAGTAATAGAATATATAATAAAACAAAAAAATAAATAAAATTTAGATTTCGAATATTCGATCTCTGACTATTTATTTATGGATGCCAGCTCACGTGAAGTATTTCGGGTTTCTTTGCTTTGGTTGCACTTTTACGAACATTATTGTTGGTTTGGTGTTATACTGCTTCCATTTTATCTTTCCGCATTTTATAGCTTTCTAGATATCATGAGAAGTAGGAAATAAAGAGCTTGCGCTCAAAGTCGTTGTTTAAAGTCTTGTAGCATGCACCACTTTCTGTATGATATTTGTATTTGTTTAAAATCCTACCTTTGAAGTAGGTATTCCGCACGTATGTTTACAATTGTGCCCGCATTATATTACAAATGATAAGCCCTCAAAAGGAGGCAAGCGGGGAGGGTCCATAATCGACCACCGCACATTCTTGTCCATGTCATCCTTAGCTCACGTTGTACGTTGATGCTTCGGAGTTGTGCAGATCTTGTGTATTGAGTCTGTCAAGTGGGGAAGGGTTCCACAATCGAACCCCCACGCTTTGTCAAGAGTTCACATTGACCGATGCTGACACTTCGTAATCGTTCATATCGCCTTCTGTCACCTACCTCGATCTTCCATATCTTGGTTAGGTGTCCAGTCACTTTGGACGTCACATTTTTTTATTTCATCCGTCTCCCACTTGTTTGCTTCAGGTGATACGCTCCCCTTAGCTAAAGCATTTCTCTTGTTTCCCCCATCCCTTTGAGTCAGTATATGCTACTTATGTTTGTGTGCTTTTGCCAAAGCACTTATTTTCTTATTTGGTTACTATGTGCATGTTCCCTTAAGGTTGCTCGATTATAATAGATTTCGAGTTAGACATCAGGATAGTTATCCATGCATGCTAACATAAGATATTTTCCTTTCCATCCTTGACATAGGGCCATCATTGTATGATAACACTAGGTTAGAGATAGGATAGTCTCCTTTAGATGTTTTCTTCCCATTTTTGCATATTTGCATTTAACACTAAAATTTCCTTTTCTTGGCAAATGTATAAAACATGATGTAATACGGTGGGAGAATTGACTGTTATACTGGTTTTGCATTTGTATTCGCAAATGTTGCGGTAAGCAAGAGTCGCCACAAACTTTTATTTTATCCAACAAAGGAAAGAGTGAAAAGAACAGAAAAAGACCTTTCGAGATTATTTTTGAGTAAAGGGGGTAGATTATGGAAAGGGAAGGTGTTAGCACCCTTTCCATCCGTAGTTATCTACGAGCTCTTAGATTCTAGCTCATTTTAAAATACCTTGTATTTGTGTGTTTGAAAAAAAGTATTTTGAAAAGACGCCTTAGTGCGGCGAACTTTGTAATGTTTCTCGTATTGTTGAGAACGTATACAAAGTTTTTTTGAAAATATTTTTGGAAAGGAGTGTAGGTGTGGAAAATGTTTTTTTTTGAGCAAGCATCTAAGAACTATCTACCTACTCGAAAATGTTTGTTCTTTTCCTTTTTTCCTTTAGACAGTGCTATCCTACTATTAATGAGTAGGTAGCCCCATCGTTGGATGTTTGAGGGACAATCGAGGGTTATCGTACAGTCATAAAGGCAACTTGGCAAGATACTTTAGTAACACCCCTAATGTTTTAAGATCATGTACCGAGGCAACATCGAAAGGGTCATTTTATGATCTTTGAACCAAAGGGTTGCCACTAAAATCCCTCACATTCGAGAGTTGTGACTGTTTTATTCTGAAGGCAACCGAAGTGGGAGTACCCTAGAGGTGCACATGTGCGGGTGTGTTGTGTTTTAGTTTTTTGTCTTTTATGTTTAAGTTTTCTAACGTTTACTTTTAATTATTGTCATGCAATCATATTAGGTATACATCTAACAGTTCAATATATATACAAGTGCAGAAAATTTAAAGTGCAAAATTTAAACTAACTATTACATGGCTTCGAGGAGGGGGAAATTACAAGTCTAAAACTGGGGGTAAAAACAGTAAAGAAATCCTAATTTTAAACTATTACAAACCATGGGCAGATACAATATTTCAAAAGTAATAATGCGGAAAATAAAGAACACACAAAGATTAAGAAGGGACGTCTAAAAACCCAAAAAAGTTCTAAGCAAATTAAGACAATTTTTGTTGTTTTTGTTTTGTATTTATAGAGGGATGGAATAGTGAGTAAACATGGCAAGAATCCACACATAATGGCCCCCTTTCAAAGCAATATCAAACATATTAAAATACTTCCAAAATTGTGAAAAACATGTCTTTCTTGAGATGAAATGAACCTGGTCTTTTTCCTCATGCCTTGCACGAATTCTAAGGCCTAATATCAACCCAAATCATCAGCCCATGTGTCCATACTTTTTATTTATTATTTTATGCAATTTATTTTGTGTTTATTTGAATAAAAATAAAATAAATATGAATAAAATAGAGAAAAAATTCAAAGCAAGGTGAGAGTGAATTTAGGGGTCCTTGAGTAAGTCATAAACATATTTGAATCCCACAAAATAGGTCTATGAACTTAAAAATTCATTTATGCTCAATGTTGACTTTTTTGCATTTTCACCAATTTGCCCAATTTGTACTAGTCATAACTTGCTCAATTTTTATCTTTTGGAGATGATATTGGACCTTTTAGAAATCTAATGATGTCCCCTACAATCTCTATGTTGACCATTTTCGCATTTGGAGAAATTATCTTGATGTGACTTGCCTTGACAAAAAATGCCTTTTTGTAGACTTTCAAAAAGACTTGTAATGTATTGGCTCATATTTTTCCAATGATTCATATTTTGAACTTGAGGATAAAATAAAAACTGTAGGGAATTGAATTTTCTTCACAATGAGCTTTGTTTGGGGCAAAGTGGATAAAACATGTGAAAGTTATGCTTGGTCAAAGATTAGTTGACTTTTCCTAGGAAACCCTAATTTTGCACTTTTGGATTATTGATGATTTGAGAGCATTCCTTGAAGAATCATGATCAACCCTTGATAAAATGATGGATATCACTTCAAAATGTTGATGTTGACCAAAAATATTGAAGTTTGATTGTATGTTGACCATAGTTGACTTTTTGACCAATACAATTGATTTTCAAACATTTGAGTCATTGACTGAGCAAACTTGTGATGCAAGGCATGAAACTTGGCATGGATATTCTCGAGGACATATTAGGAACCATGGAAATCACTTGAGGCCTTTGAGACCTAAACTTCTTTGTGAAAAGTGAAACCCTAGTTGGAAGTCCATTTCTTAGGAGGATAATTTGTCTGGTCAATTCTTAGTCAACCTTGAGCATTTGAGGACCTCTATGAGTATGTCTTGAATAAAATGAGAGGGAAAATTTTGGGGTAAAACACATGTTAAACATACAAAAATACTTTTCATGGTAAAAAATACCAACCAATCCATTTATTTTCTCCATTCGGCTTTTCTCTTCTAAGAACGTGTTGATTCCTTTTCACTACAGTGCGTGAGTCTCCAATGGTCGATCGGTGGTGGAATGATTGAGTATAGCATTATTTATGTAAAAATACAAAAAAAGGAAATATGTGAGCTCAACAACGGCTGATGTGATTCCTTAAAAGGTATACGTAGGCATTGGAGTAGGGCTCGAACGAGCACAACTCTTATTTTCCCTACATTATTTACTATTTTATTTGCATGCATTCTCTCTTAGAATTTTATAGCTCTTAAGCATTAGATTGAACACACCCTTTGATTAGAACAACAAGATTGGATCCCGTAGAGTACTACATACGTGTGGGGTGTGTAATACGGTGGGAGAACTTACTTAGGTTTTTTGTGTTTTATCGCAATTATTGCGGATAGCAAGAGTCGCCATCTACTTTTCTTTTATCTAATAAAGGAAAGGGTGAAAAGAACAGGAAAGACCTTTTGATAATTTTCTTGAGTTTGGGGGGTAGGTTATGAAAAGGGAAGGTGTTAGCACCCTTTTCATCCCTAGTTATCTACGGGCTCTTAGTTGCTAGCTCACTTTGAAATGCTTTGTGTTTGTGTAAGTTTGAAAATATTTTGAAAACTCCTTCATTCGGAAAACTTTGCAATGATTCTCGTATCATTGAGAATTTATACAAAATGTTGGTTTTGAAAAATATTTGTTTGAAAAGGGAGTGTTTGGAAATATCAATGGAAGGAAATTTTGTACTGATTCTCGCTTTGTTGAGAATGTATACAAAATGTTTGTTTTTGGAAAGTGTTTTGAAAGTGTGAGGTGTAAAGATGGTTTTGTTTGTGAGCAAGCAATTACGAGCAATCTACCTACTCAAAAAGTATTTGTTCTTTTCCTCCTCCTTTAAATAGTGTTTGTCTACCATGAGTTAGTAGGAAGCCATATCATTGGATGTGTGGGACAAGCGTGGGTCATCGTACATTCATAGAAGGCAACTTGTAAGATGTTTTGGCAATTGTCGTAAGGGACTAATATTGTTTATCAAAGGCAACATTGAAGGGTCATCGGGGACTACGATATTTTAATCGAGGGTCTTTTGCTAAAACATCCCACGTTCAAGGGACATGATTGTTTTCATCTGAGGCAACAAGTGTAGATTACCCTAGAGGTGCATGTGTGCAAAGTTTTTTTGTTTTCATGCATTTGTCTTGAATTAGGGTTGTCTACTTGTTTGATTTTAAGTTTTTCCTTACAAACCCTAATTACTAGCAATAATAAGGAAAGTGATAAATTGCGGAAATTAAAAGTCCTACGCTATTACAATACTTTAGGGGATGGGGGTACAAATTACAAATGGGGATGATAAGAAAAATAAATCATAACTATTACAAGGCTTTGACAATTACATAATTTATAGTGCAAAATAATAAAATGTACAAAAATGCAAAGATAATGTAAAGAGAAAAGAAATTTGTTTTTATGGGTTTTTTGGTAGAAAAGGTTTTAATGTATAGTCTAAGTTAATTTAAAAGGTAAATCAAAACCTAAGTCTAAATTAGTTTTAATTAATTGAGAAAGAAAAATGTTTCTAGGGTTTTTATTATAAAATAAAGTAAAGAGAAAATAATATTTTTTAGTCTAAGTATATAAAAATATATTTTTGTATTTTTTAATTAGGTAAAATAATAATAAAAGAAAAAGAAAAGAAAAATAAAAATAAAAATAAAAATAAAATAAAATTAAATATGAAGTCAGGGGGTTTTGAAAATAGATTAGGAGGTTAGAAAGTACATTTGGAATTTATTAGGCCCAAAGCTTTTCTTTTTGGAATCAGAAAATAAGAAATGAATAAAAAAATGTTGTTGGACCTGCGTGGTAAAAGTGAAGTGGAGGGTGCTATTGAGTAAAATGATCAGGCCCATCAGGAAGGAGGCCCAAGCGCTTTTTTTTAACAAAAAGAAACAAAGAATAATGTTGTAAAAATGACAAAAGGTCTCGTTGGGGCTCGAACCCAGGACCTTCAATAGTAATGTCTTGCACGCGCACTTTCTACCATTGGGGGGTGATACATCTGTTGGTTTATACAAAACCATCACATTATATTATGAAATAAGTTCTAGTGACAACTTCATCTTCTTCCTCACGCCATAACCAGAACTCTGTAACTTTCTCATTTCTCAACCATTCTCAAAAGTGTAAACATCAAACTTGTTAGAAATTTTACCACGATTTCAAATGTGTAAATAACTTAAACAATGGATCAAAGATGAGCACGGATTTTAACTGGTACCAAATCTGACCTAATTTTTCAAGAAATTTAAACTTAAACTTCACATCACTCAGGCAATATAAATGAATTCTAAGGACATGGTTAGTTTCAGGGCTATGATGTCTACATTTTGTCTTCACAAATCAGAATCAAATGATGCTTGTATGAAGAGTTGAAAGTTCAGAAAACTTATCTTGCAGATAGAGATCGTGTTTTGAGTTTGAACACTCCTCAAGATGCTGTGATGATCATAATAGCTTCAGTTAACCTCCAGGAAGCTAATGCAATGATTAGTTTGGATTGAGGATGGCTGAATTGTGATGGAGAAGTCAAAGTGCAGCACCTTGTTTTTGGTTATTGAGGATGGTGATGGAGGTGTTATAGTTCCAAAACAGGGATAGGGATGGATTATATTTGATGTAAGGAATCTTTAGTATTAATTTGGAGAAGAAACACACGAGTGGATTATGAGATGGAAGTTTTTGGGAAGAAATGACAAGTTATGGAAGTTTGAATGCAATTCTGAGTTTGAGGGAGTTTCAAGGCTTGTAATTTCGTGTCCTTGGCTTGTAGATGATGGCTCAATTTATAGGACAGGGTTTGGAAACTTGAAATGATCAGAAAAGAAAGATCACATGTTATGGATCTTTGGCTTGTTTTTGAAGCAAACTGGACAAACATAGTTTCAATGCAAAGTACATGGCTATCTAGAGTGGTTACATACTTTAAACATGTTTATCTGACTTTGTAGATGAATCTTGTACAGAAGGAACAAGTTAGAGGCTCAATGCATTGACTTTTGCAATAAAGCTTGCTTTTCCAAAATGGAAGTGTTACCTTTGTTCCATTAATGGAAATGCAACTTGGATAATGGCTCAAATGCTTGGACAATGGCTCTAACGGTTGTGTAATCAATTAATTATGGAGTGAAACACAAGTTAGAGGCCTGAAAAGTGAGATTATGAAGCATGGCTTGAAGATTGGATCAAATGTTCATCAAGAAAATGACCTATAATTCAAGTATATGAGGTCATCTTCATCTCTTCGAAACTTCTAGCTCAAGCATGATCTCTTCAAGTTCTTGGACATTTTGGAAAGCTTGAATCATTTTCTAAATCATTTCTTTTAATAACTTTGGATAAATCATCTTGGAGCTTGGTACATTTTTTCCAAGAAGTTAGGTCAAAAATCTGCCTAAACTTGTCAAAATTTTCACTAAGTGTTTTATGAAAAATGTCATAACTTCACGGGCTTATATCTTCAAATCTAAGCATTTTTTGGACATAAACCCTTGAATACAGAGTTGTAGAATTCATCAAGATATACAATTTTCATGTTGAAAGTTTTCCTTGAATCATCTTGCATCTTGGTGAAAAAATGTCATGAAGTAGTGAAATTATCAAGTTCAAAACACTTAGAAAAATTTCTAAGTATTGAAAAGTTTGACTTTTTTTTGATGACTTTCTTGAATTTCTTGATTATTGATGATCAAGTTTGATATTTTTTGGATGTCTTGATGAATTTTTATCTTTTAAATTGAATCTTGACCAAAAAGTCAAAGTTTGATTTTTGTGCACTAGTTGACTTTGCATCAGTTGACCCAAAATTCAACTATCAATCCATTGATTTTGAAAAATGATTTGAGCCATGAGATAAGGTCAACATGTTGTATTTGAATCCTTGAGATTGTGCTTCAAACCATTATATCATGTATTAGGTCAAAAGTCATTGATCAGTCAATTACAGTCAAAACCCTAAGTTTGACCATTTTGCCCTTTTGGTGAATTGAGTACTTTTCTTGAGGAATTGTGATCAACACTTGACCAAATGATAAATATGACTTCAAAATGTTGATATTGGCCAAAAATATTGAAGTTTTATTGTAGATTGACCATAATTGACTTTTTACCCAATACAACTGATTTTCAATCATCTGATCAATTGACTAAGAAAAATTGTGATCTAAGACTTGAAACTTGGCATGAGTACTCTTGGAGACCCATAATGAACCATGAAAGTATTTTGAGGCATTATAAATCCAATTTCCCTTGTGAAAACCAAAACCCTAATTTGTGGCCTCAGTGCTTAGGAGATGAGTTTAACCTAGTCAACACTTGTGTAAACTTGAGCTATTGAAGATCTTTGTGAGAAATATCTTGAGAAAAGAGAGGGAAAATTTTGGGTCACAACAACTGCCCTTGTTCAATCTTCTTAAACCTGAAGATTTATATTGGCATGTCTGCCATTCGTGACTTGAAGGTGGAAGGTGATTGAACACTTAAGTGCCAAAAAATTTGCACTCGCATGTGCACGAAGTGAAATTATTTGTTGATTATGTCGGGAGTGGGCTTATAGATGCCATTTGGAGAGATGATAGCGAATATTTGGAGATGGACTTATAGATTCCATCCAGAGTGACTGTCGTTAGACGTATCATAATGAGTCCCCGCTTGACTGTATCTGAAAGAAATATCAGAATAAATCTTTGGTTGATTTAATCTAAGCCAGAGAAAATTTGGAATGAATGTGTGTCATGTAGATAGTCGCTCCGTCCTATTTCAGGAATTGATCTACAATCAGTGTTATTGGTAAACCCGTCCTATTTGGGAGTTCATACCATTTGGTGATAAAGATAGTCGCCCCGTCCTATTTCAGGAGTTGATCTTTAACCTGATCTCATAGATAGGTTCCCCGTCTTGTTTCGGGAATTAATCTTGGACCTGTTGTTCTTAGATAGTTGCCCTGTCCTATTTCAGGAATTAATTTGGAACCTATTTTTTGTTGGTCATCTGAGATAGTTGCCCTGTCTTGTTTCAGGAATTAATCTCTAACCTGGTCTCATAGATAGTTGCCCCGTCTTTTTTCAGGAATTAATCTTGGAACTATTGTTCTTAGATAGTTGCCCTGTCTTATTTCAAGAATTAATCTGGAACCTGTTTTTTGTTGGTCATCGGAGTTAGTTGCCATGTATTGTTTCAGGAATTAATCTCTAACCTGGTCTCATAGATAGTTGCCCCGTCTTGTTTCGGGAATTAATCTTGGACCCGTTGTTCTTAAGATAGTCGCCATGTCTTGTTTCAGGAATTAATCTGGAACCTGCTTTGAAATTTTTTGACGATATTCGTATGTTTATAGGTCTTTCCTGAAAAGGTAAAAAGTTAGATGTATGTGATATCATGATGTATGAAATGCATTGCATAATGATATTCTCAAAATAAATGAGACTGTGCCATATGCGTTTCGTATGCATATTCTATGATGTATGAATGTGAAATGTTGTTGAAGTGTATTTTTAAACCCAGGTGGTATCTTTGTCTGGGAAAATAAATCCCTGACCATTGTTGGGGATGAAAGGTACATGTATCTTCAAGCTTGTCTAGAATGTTTATGCTGGGGATTCCTGTTTGCTGAGGAAATTTTGCAGGGGAATATTGATTTCTGCTTGTGGAAAATAATTCTTATATACCCTAACTGGGGATAGAAGAGATAATTTTCCGATTTTCTTGGGGAAGGTAAAGTTAACTGGTATCTGGTTGGAATCCAGGCTTCGCAGTAATTCTCCAGGGATAGTATCAACTCTACTGGGGAAGAGGAGTTTTGTCAATGACTTGTAGTATTCCTAAGAATAGACTTAAGCTGGGGGATTGTAGCCTGTTGGGGAAATAAATCCTGTTGAGGAAGGTATTCTGACGACCTTACTGGGGGAATGAATTCTTTTTTCCAGGTTTCCTTTCCAGACTTAGAAGACCAGACTCGGCTGGGGAAAAGAATTTCCAAGAGATGTATTAATTGTGACTCCGTAAAGATATTGAAGAGAGTGTGTAAATTACTCTGTAGGGATATATGGATAGCATGATTGTTACCCTGGCTCCTTGAGTAAGTGCTTATTCCTGCTCTTACGCGTATATTTGTTAACAGTTTATCATGTTCATATGCATATGTTCATTCAATTTTAGTCATTGGACGTTTTTGCAATCAAAATAGAAAAACAAAAAGTTTGCACTTCAAATTATATTTGTATTGATAATTTGCCTATAAACATGCGTTTTTGTACAAAGAGACGGTAATCCTAGTAAGAGGAAATCGTCGTGAAATGAAAAGAATACAAAGTGAAAACAAATATATATATATATATATATATATATATATATATATATATATATATATATATATATATATATATATATATATATATATATATATATATATATATATATATATATATATATATATATATATATATATATATATATATATATATATATATATATATATATATATATATATATATATATATATATATATATATATATATATATATATATATATCCATGTGGAAGTGATCTCATCGGGTTCTAACTTTGCTATTGCCCCTATGTCTTCGAACATCTCATCATTTGATGTCAGAAGAAGTTGATTGAACTGTTCTTGTACCATTTGAACTTTTAATCTTGGTAATAAAGATGTCTGTAGTGATCCAACGGGACATAGTCGTACGCATTCATCCCTAATTTTTGCCTGGACCGCCCTTTCGGGTTTTCAATCCACCAGGATACCCTTTTTTGTCCAAGCCTCCCTTTCAGGTTTTCGACTTGCCGGGTATAAAATCTTTTGTATATATGCCTAACTTTTGCCTAAACCTTTTTGGTTCGCTGGGATGCCCTTATTTTTGCCTAAGTATGTCAACCTAGCGGGTCATTCTTTATGCGCAGTATTTTTTGACTATGTCCGCGTTCACAGGGTGTGAGAAATCTTCACCGTTCATAGTGGTTAGCATCATAGCACCGCCAGAAAATACTTTCTTGACAACAAACGACCCTTTGTAAGTAGGAGTCCATTTGCCCCTGGGTTTGCCTTGTGGTAAAATGATGCACTTTATTACCAAGTCTCCAGTCTGATATACTCAAGGCTTAATCTTCTTGTTGAATGCCTTGATCATATGCTTTTGATACATTTGACCATGACAGACATCATCCAGTCTCTTTTCATTAATCAAATTCAACTGATCTAATCTAGGCTGAATCCATTCGTCTTTGCCTAAGTCTGCTTCTTTCATAATCCTTAAAGAAGGGATTTGAACTTCGACAGGAAGGACTGCTTCCATGCCATAGACTAAAGAGAACAGGGTTGCCCCAGTTGATGTTCGTGCCGAGGTATGATAGCCATAAAGAGAAAACGATAGCATCTCATGCCAATCTTTAAAGGTCACCACCATTTTTTGCACAATCTTCTTTATATTCTTATTGACAGCTCCCACTGCGCCATTCATTTTAGGTCTGTATGGTGAAGAGTTGTGATGCTTGATTTTTAACTGCATGCAGAGTTCAGTGATCATGTCATTGTTGAGGTTGGTACCGTTGTCGGTGATGATCCTTTTAGGGATGCCGTATCGATAGATGAGGTTATGCTTGATAAACCGAGCTATAACATTCTTGGTAATTGAGGCAAATGAAGCTGCTTCGACCCATTTGGTGAAGTAGTCAATGGCGACGAGGATGAAACGATGTCCATTAGAGGAAGTGGGCTTGATTTCTCCGATCATGTCAATTCCCTACATTGAAAATGGCCAAGGAGCAGTCATGACATTTAAAGGTATTGGAGGCACATGAACCTTATCAGCATAGATCTGGCACTTATGGCAAGTCCTCGAGTGATAATGACAATCAATTTCCATTGTCGACCAATAGTAACCAGCCCTCAGAATTTTATTGGCCATGGTGTGTCCACTAGAGTGAGTTTCAAAGATACCTTCATGCATGTCTTCCATGATCTTCTCTGCTTCTTTCTTGTCCATGTAACGGAGCAGAGTTGAATCGTGGTTAGGTTTGTACAAAATCCCATTTCATAGGAAGAACTTGACTGAGCACTTCCATAGAAATTTCTTGTCATTGATTGAAGCTCTCCCAGGGTATTCTGATGCTTCAAGGTACTTTTTCACTTCGTGGTACCAAGGCTTCTCCTCATCAGTGTCAATCTCACAACAGTGTGCCGGTTCATCAAATCTATCGATAGTAATTTTGGGAGCTTCGTTGTCCCAATTGACCTTGAACATAGATGACATAGTTGCTAAGGCATCTGCCAAATGATTTTCTTCCCTCAGAATATGTTCAAAGGTGACCTCTTCAAAGTATGGGATCAGGGTTAGCATAAGCTCTTTGTAAGGGATCAAATTTGGATGTTTGGTATCCCACTCTCCTTTAACTTGACTAATCACCAAGGTTGAGTCTCCGTATACGCTTAAGAATTTGATTCTTAGGTCAATGGCAACCTTAAGACCCAATATGCATGCTTCATACTCAGCCATGTTGTTGGTACAGTCGAAGCAAAGTGTGGCAGTGAAAGGTGTATGGAAACCTTTGGGAGAAATGATCACATCACCAATTTCGTTACCCATTGCGTTGGAAGCTCCATCAAAAACCATAGTCCATCGGGATCCTTGTTCAAGTCCTTTATACGGTCCAGGCTCTTTAAAATCTGTCACTAACATGATATTCTCATCCGGGAATTCAAAGTTCATGGATTGGTAGTCATCAACAACTTGATGGGCCAAATGATCTGCCAGTACACTTCCTTTGATTGCTTTTTGTGTAGTATACTAGATGTCATATTCAGTCAAGATCATTTACCATCTGGCTATTCGTCCAGAAAGAACTGGCTTCTCGAAGATATACTTGATGGGATCCATCTTAGAGATCAATAGAGTAGTATGAGTCAACATATACTGTCTTAGTCGGCGAGTAGCCCATGCCAAAGCACAATAAGTTTTCTCAAGCAGTGAATATCTTGTTTCACAGTCGGTAAACTTTTTCTAAGGTAATATATTGCATGCTCTTTTTGACCAGACTCGTCATGTTGGCCCAACACACACCCCATTGAATTCTCTAATACAGTCAGGTACATAATCAGAGGTTTTCCTTCAACTGGTCAGGATCAGAGGTTCTTACAAGTATTCCTTGATCTTGTCAAAAGCTATTTGGAAATCTTCGTTCCACCTGACTATTTGGTCTTTCTTCAACAGTTTGAAGATGGGCTCACAAATAGTACTGAAATGGGATATGAATCGGGCAATGTAGTTCAGTCGTCCTAGAAAACCTTTGACCTCCTTCTCAGTACTGGGAGCCGAAATTTCTTGGATAGCTTTAATATTTTCGATATCGACCTTAATTCTATTACCACTAACGACAAAGCCTAGGAGCTTACCAGACCTTACCCCAAAGGTACACTTGTTGGGATTCAACCTGAACTTGTATTTCTTCAAACTTTCAAATAGCTTGTGCAAGTGATCAAGGTGTTCTTCCTCATTTTGTGATATTGCAATCATGTCATCAACATAGACTTCTATATCATGATGAATAATATCATGAAATAGAGCTACCATAGCCCATTGATAAGTTGCGCCTGCATTCTTCAAACCTAAAGGCATAACCTTATAACAGAAGGTGCCCCACTGTGTGACAAAAGTGGTTTTCTCCATGTCTTCAGGCGCCATTTTGATTTGGTTGTATCCGGAGAAGCCATCCACGAAGGAGAATACTCTATGTTGATCAGTGTTATCGACCAAGACATCAATGTGTGGTAGTGGGAAATCATCTTTGGGGCCTGCCCTATTTAAATCCTTGTAGTGTACGCACATACAGACTTTACCGTCTTTCTTCAGCACTGAGACCACATTGGCCACCCATTGGGGATATGATTTCACTGTCAGGAAACCTGCATCGAACTGTTTCATTACCTCATCCTTTATTTTCTCAGACATATCTGGTCGCATGCGATGGACCTTTTGTTTGATCGGAGGATAGCCTTCCTTCATTGGCAGACGATGAACCACAATATCAGTATCAAGCCCCGACATATATTCACATGACCAAGCAAACACCTCAATATAGTCATGAAATATCTAGACCAATCTTCCTTTGACACTTTCTTCTAAGTTAGCGCCAATCTTGACTTCCTTCTTTTCATCCTCAGTACCCAAGTTGATTACTTTAACTGGCTCTTTGTGTGGTTGAATGGCCTTTTCCTCTTGTATCAGGAGTCTTGAGAATTCCCCAGGTATTTCATAATTTTCTCCACCTTCGTCTTCGACTTGATAAATTGGATTTTCAAAGTCATAGATGGCAATAGCAAAATCGTTGTCAATGAGATCCGAAGTGGATGTGGATCTGCAAATGTGTGTGTGTGTGTGCACGTAAGGTCACATGGCTATTTGAAAATGTAATAAAAGTAAAAGAAAGACAAAGAGAACAAAATTTGAATGCAAAATAGTCCAATGTTTTCATTAAAATGAGCATATGGCATATGAAAGTGACAAACCCTTAACAAATGGACCATTGTGCCCCGAGCAAGGCACATGGTTTAAAGTCATCGTTTTAATGGAAATTACAAACAAATTTCTCAAAGTAATAAAAATAGGAAATGGAAATTACTCCTGGTTGAAGGAGATTGGGATGGGGTCTTTGGTATGCCAGTTGTTGAGTCCTCCATCAGCAGTTGGGTAGATCCAGTCGTCCCAGTCACCGTCACTGTCAGAGTCTTCAAGAGCATTAACTTCATTGTTGCTAATACAGAGTGGCGGTTTCCCAACACGAGCACGTCGAACCTCCATTTGAGCCTTGGAAGTGAAGCCTAAACCAAACTTGTCTGACTTGTATGGGATATCGGGAAGTTGTCCCCAAATAGTACAACCTCCATCTTCAACTACGGCAAACCATCTTTGAGAGATGCCATCCTTGATGTATCTTCAGCAGCTTTTGGAGTGACAGAAGTGGCCTTGGCAACAACAATCATTGAAGAGACCACTTCAAAAGCTTAACAAGGGGTCTCAATGAACTCTCCATCCATTTCAACATATTTGAATGAATTTAAATGATTAATCATAAACTCCTCCTCCCCACAGACGGAGACAATTTTCCTTTGGACCGGGTACTTCAGCTTTTGATGTAATGTGGAGGTAACCGCACCTGCCCCATGAATCCATTGGCGTCAGAGCAGGAAATAATAAGTAAGGCGGATATCCATCACATAGAATGTTGAGTTGAAGACTTGAGACCCAACCTTGATAGGGAGATCAACCTCTCCATGGACCATTCTTTTTGAGCCATCAAAAGCCCTTACTACAATATCACTAGGTTTCAAAACCAGTACATCATAGTCTAGTTTGTCCAAAGCTCCTTTAGGTAAGACATTGAGAGAAGATCTAGTATCCACTAATACATGTGCCAGGGTAGTGCCCTTGCATTCTATGGATATGTGGAGAGCTTTATTGTGATTCTTCCCCATCGGGGCCAAATCTGCATTAGAGAAACCTAAACCATTATCCTCAGTCAAGCTTGCTACACAGTTTTCAAATTGGTCGGTCGTAGTTTCTGGTGGGACATGTGCACTTTTCAGGAATTTTAAAATGGCTTGGGCATGTGCCTCAGAGCATGGCAACAAAGACAACATGGAAACCTTCGAGGGTGTCTTCCTCAACTGCTCCACTATCTTGTAGTCACTTTTTCGGATAATTTTTAAAATCTCTCCCATCTCTTGGGTGGATGGGTCTTCAACTGTAATATCTTTTGTGGGCGCCTCCATCCGGGAAGGCTCAGTCAATTTTTCCTTTCCTCGAGTATCAGGAACAAGTTTAGCAGCAGTAATACGAATGGGTGTAGTAGTGGTTGTCGAAGGTGAGATCTCCAGAGAGAAGATCCTTCTCATCCTAGTAACTTTACTTGATCCAACAATGTTTGTAACTTTAGCATTCTCATCTTCAGCGATCCACGACTCTTGTTTGATACTGTGATACGGTGGAAGAACCGACTGTTATATATTGGTTTTGCGTTTGTGTTCTCAAATGTTACGGTAAACAAGAGTCGCCACCGACTTTTCTTTTATCCAAATTAAGGAAATGGTGAAAAGAACAGAAAAAGACCTTTTCGAGAGTTTTCTGAGTAAGGGGGTAGATTATGGAAAGGGAAGGTGTTAGCACCCTTTCCATCCGTAGTTATCTACGGGCTCTTAGATGCTTAGCTCATTTTGAAATACCTTGTGCTTTGTGCTTTTGAAAATATGTTTTGAAATTCCTTAGTGCGGAAATTTGTTTTGCTTTAACTCTTGTATCAGTCCTCAAGAGTGTTGACACAACAAATATTTTTGAAAGTTTGTTTTTGAAAATGTGTAAGTGTAAAAAGGTTTGTTTTGAGCACAACATCTAAGAACTATCTACTATACTTGAAAGGACTTGTTCTTTTCCTCCTATCCTTTAGACAACGCTATCCTACTATTAGTGAGTAGGTAGCCCTATCGTTATATGTATGAGGGACATTCGAAGGGACGTTACGGTCACGAAGGAAACTTGGCAAGGAATTTTAGTAATTGTCTTAAAGTTCTAAGATCACTTTTAACCGAGGCAACATCGAGAGGGTCATCGAGAGACTTGTGATCTTTTCAAACTAGAGGACAGACACTAAAACTTCTCATGTTTCGAGAATTGTGACCGTTTTTCGAAGGCAACGGAAGTGGGATACCCTAGAGGTGCATATGTGCATGTGTGTTATGTTCAGTTATTTTTGTCTTTATTGTTAGGTTTGCTAGAGTTTTGTTATTAGTCTTTCCATACAATCCTATTAGTCATACATCTAGCAGTTAATATGAAAAGTAGTAAAAATGCAGAAAGTAAGGGTCCCACGCTATTACAACCAAATCGAAAGACAAGAAAAATGTAAAAAACAAAGAACAAAAATAAAGAAGAGAAGTGAGTTCTTTGATCCAGGCCATGGACTCCTTCGATTTACCCTTCTTTTGCCTTCTTTCGACTAGGCTTGAGAATTGACGTGATCAAGCTTTAATTTGCACCTTTTCCTGCCTCCTTTGACTGAGTTTGGGAATGGTATGGGAAACCTTCGATTTACACCTTCTCTATTTCTTTCGATTGAGCCAGGAAGTGGGCATAAGCAACCTTCGACTGCTAACTCCTCTGCTTCTTTCAATTTAGAATATGAAGTAACATGGACATGTAGAGAAGCATGAGTGCATATCCTTCATTCACACTCTTTTTGTCTTTCGTTTGAATCTGTAGAGGTTAGTTCCAACAAGAAAAGCAAACAAACCAAGAGGGAAGAAATGAAGAACACAACTAAGAGGCTATCTACATATTATGCTGAAACAAAAAGTAAGTACAAGGCTATTTACATGTCATGCTGAAAATGAAAGATGCAAGGTCAAGGGGACTTACCAAAAATGGAACTTGTGTGGGGGACTAAAGTTGCTGGATACTCTTGGATTTGAAAGGATATAGAACAAGTGTGGTGTGATCTTGTCGAGTTTTGAGTGTTTTTAGTATGCTTCTCTTAGGCTATGTATACGTGTAAAACAATATGTGTGTATGGTTCCCCTGGGCTTATGTTTCTCTCCCATGTGCGTATGTATGTGGTCTCCTTATATATAGGGGATGGATGGGACAAGAGGATAAAGGAATAAACAACCATTAAGTTGGTGTTTAAGGCCATAAATATCACTTTGAATACTTTGCCAAAGACATGGCTTCTTGTCCCTTTTTGATTTTCGAATGCCCTCCTTCGAATGACTTTGATTGCCTCCTTCAAATGGCTCTGATTTCCTCCTTCGAGTGGCTATGATTTCCTCCTTCGAATGACTCTGATTCGGCTCTTTCGAATGTCTCTAATTGCCTCCTTCGAATGGATCTGATTGCCTCCTTAGAATGGCTCTGATTCATCTCCTTCGAATGGCTCTGATTGCCTTCTTCCAATGGATCTGATTGCCTCCTTCGAGTGGTTCTGATTGCCTCCTTCGAATG
Organism: Vicia faba; assembly: GCA_948472305.1. NCBI lineage: Eukaryota > Viridiplantae > Streptophyta > Magnoliopsida > Fabales > Fabaceae > Vicia > Vicia faba. Next base: position 858,347,221 of record OX451736.1, on the reverse strand, counting down.
GCTATGATTCAGATCCTTCAAATGGCTCTGATTCAGCTCCTTCGAATGGCTCAATGCATGTACTTCGAATGTACCTTTAGAATGATCTTTCAAAGGGGTCATATTGTGTGTCATAGTGCAGAAACTGTGTTAAGGGGTCTTGGCCCTATGCATTGAAAGAAAGCACAGGGGAAGTCTTTTCCTTTTGGATGTTAGCATGAGAAGGTCATTGCTCTGTGAATTTAAGGCCAGTTGAAAGGGTCTTGGCCTTGTGAATTGAAAGTAAGCATAAGGGAAGCCTTTTCCCTTGTGAATCGAAACAAACTTGTAGGGGGTTCTTGCCTTACACAGTCGAAGCCTTGTGAACTTAACTTGATCGAAGGAAGCCCAGCGGCCAGTCGAAGACCTTGTAAACTTATCTTGCTCGAAGGATGCCCAGCACCCAGTCGAAGACCTTGTGAACTTATCTTGATCGAAGGATGCCCAGTGCCCAATCGAAGACTTGCAGACCAAAGCCTGATCGAAGGGTTTTAGATGCCCAATTGAATCTCCTTGTCCAGATGACAATCGAAAAACAAACAGCTCAAGGGCTAATCGAAAACACCATGTCTCAAAGCCAATCGAAGACACCTTGTTTATCTTCAAAATTTCAATTTTATTTAACCAAGTGTTAGTGACCACCCATATGACAGAAAATCTTGGAAAACATGAGAGGGAAAATTTGGGGGTACAACAGCTGCCCCTGTTCAATCTTCTTAAACCTGAAGATGTAGATTGGCTTGTCTGACTTTAGTGATCTGAAGGTGGAAGATGATTGAACACTAGAGTTCCCAGAAATTTGCACTCGATGATGTGTCAGTTGATTTTTTAGGGAATGGGATTACAAATGCCATCCAAAGGTGATTGTTGATAGAAATTAGATCAAGTCTAAACTTGACTATAACTGGGAGGAGTGTCAGAATAAATCTTTGGTTGATTTAACTCTGAATGATATGCTGGAATGGACCCGTGTTAAGCCGTGTCTGGAAATGTATTAGAAGGATTCTGTGTAAGATTACTTTATGATGAGCCTGTGTAGGGATGCTTTAGGAGATATATGAGAGGGAAGCCTGGGTAGGGATGCTTCAGGATGAATCCATGTGAAACTTCATCTGGAAATGTATGGGAAGGAAACTGGGTAGGGTTGCTTCATGACGAGTCCGTGTTAAACTTCATCTGGAAATGTATGAGAAGGAATCTGAGTAGGGTTGCTTCAGGATGAGTCAGTGTGAAACTTCATCTCGAAATGTATGAGAAGGAACCTGGGTAGGTTTGCTTCAGGATGAGTCAGTGTGAAACTTCACCTGGAAAATGAAAAGGAACCTGGGTAGGGTTACTTCATGATGAGTCCGGGTAAGACTGCATCTGGAAATGAGAAGAAACTTGGGTAGGGTTGCTTCATGATGAGTCAGTGTAAAACTTCATATGGAAATGAGAAGGAACCTGGGTAGGGTTTCTTCATGATGAGTCCGTGTGAAAATTCATCTGAAAATGAGAAAGAACCTGGGTAGGGTTGCTTCAGGATGAGTATGTGTAAAACTTCATCTAGAATATGAAAAGGAACCTGGGTAGGGTTGCTTCATGATGAGTTCGGGTAAGACTGCATCTGGAAATGAGAAGAAACCTGGGTAGGGTTGCTTCATGATGAGTCAGTGTAAAACTTCATCTGGAAATGAGAAGGAACCTGGGTAGGGTTGCTTCATGATGAGTTCGTGTGAAACTTCATCTGGAAATGTATGAGAAGGAACCCGGGTAGGGTTGCTTCATGATGGTCGAGTAGATAGTTGTCATGTCTTGTTACAAGTATAATCTACAATCGGACGTCCACAACTAGTTTTCCTGTCTTGTTTCAGGTATTAATCTGGAACTTGTTTTTTGGTTGGTCGTTGAGATAGTCATCCTGTCTTGTTTCAGGAATTAATCTCTGACCTTTTAAAAATGGTTCTAGTATTTTCCAAAAAGGACTTTTGTTGATTTACTTTTCCCTGCAAGGAAGAGGGTTAGTTGCATGCAGATGTATGCATGGCTTGATGATATTCTCAAAATAAATGAGATTATGCTATATGCATTTATCATGTATGTAATATGATACATGAAACGTGAAATGTTGTTAGAATGTATCTTTGTCTTGGAAAATAAATCCTTGACAAATGTTGGGGAGTTTTAGGAAATTAAATCTCAGAATGTCGTTGGGGATGAAGAGTATGCCCCTCTCCAGACCTTATTTTAGAATGATTCCGCTGGGGATTCCTGTTTTTGTTGTTTGAGGAGAACTCGTTGGGGAATATTGGCTTTGTCTTGAGAAAAAACTCTATGGAGAGTGTTGGTTCCTGCTTGGGGAAGAGAGTTCATGAGTTTTAGTTGTCTGTTGCTCTACTGAGGAGCTATCTCTTGATGGAAGAGAAAAGAAGTTAACAACTTGTTGGGGATAAAGAAGTTAACGGTTATCTGGTTGTCTCCCCAGTTTTGCAGAAACTCGCTGGGGATTGTAGGAAAGTCTACTGGGGAAGAGGGGTTGTGATCCCTCAATTTGTAGTAGTTGGAGAGGCAAACTCAAGCTGGGGAATCTGTAGTTTATTTGGGAAATAAAACCTGTTGCCAATCTGCAGGAGAGGTATTTTATTTTGGCAGAACTCCTTGAGGATTCTTCTTGAGACTAACTTAGTTGGGAAGAGGGTTTTTCGGAGATTGAAACTCTGGATGGGGATTTCCTGGATCCAACTTTGTGGGGATGTCCATGAATTTGGCCTGGAGGGGTTTGCACCCTTATTTATGAAGATTATATTGTGGGGGTAACCTTATAGAGACGACTTCATGGGGACCTGACTGGGGATCATCCTATGAAAAGGACTTTGTGGGAGAATTGTCACTGCCCCTAATAACAAGTGTTATAGCATTTCCAGGAAAATGTTTGCTTGGTCGTATGTAACCCTTTGCTGGAATTCAAGTTCAATGCCCCAAGTGATTCAGATGGAGATCTGCCCCTGGCTATTTGGCACTTTTGAGAGATTCCTTGAATCTTGACTTGACTGCCCCAGATCAGCGGGACACCATGTCATGCCCCTTGATTATGAAGGGCCTGTTACTGTAAATGTCTTTCCATTTGAGGTGTTTCTATCCATTGAGAGGATCTTTGTTCACTGAATATTCGTTGTGCGAATTTCTCTACTTGTTTGAACAATAGTCATATGCAAACAATGGTATTAAAAATATAAAGCTTATGCCTGTCTTGAAGTTTGAAAATTCATTTTTTAAGTAAAACAAAAATTTGCAAGAATGTGATATCAACTCAGGATTTATAGTGAACTCTACAGGAGTCAGGATACTTTTTGTAACAGTATGCTTTCGAACTAACCGATGCTTCAACTATGACTTTTAAGGATTTTAACGTGGCCTGGTTCATGGTTCAAAAAACAAAGGATAAAGGCTCAAATTTTATTTGTATCCAACCCGTTCTTCGTGATGTTCTCCAGTCCTAAACTCAGTTAATTGTGTGTTTAGATCCCAATTGAGTTTTGAATCTTTACTCTGATACAGGGTGATGATTCGAAAATCGAATGTTTTGTTTGAGAAGGAATTCATCCTTTCTTTTTTGTTGAGGATTTGTAGGACCTCTTTTTTTGTTATCCCTACTTTTGCCTGAACTGTTTCTTTTGCGATTACAGTCAGCGGGATGCCCTAGTTTTTCTTAAGTCCCCTTCATAGGTTTTGACTTAGCGGGCTTTTCTTTTGAGAGATAATGACTGCCTGCCTTGACAATTATTGTGGAGCCATCAACATATTTTAAAGCATTTTCTACATTATTTATCGTGTACGAAAGTAGAGCTTGCGGTTGAATGCACAACTGAATTAACTGAGGAAACTACCCTGCCCCAGGTTATGATTAAGGGTTTTAATTTGTGTGAAAAGAAAAACTCCTACTTCTTTGGCTCAAAGGGGTTGACTAGGGATTATCTTCCTTATAACTCCATTGTTTAGGACTTGAAATTACGCATGTACAACGTCAGCGGGGTCTGTTCAAAAGCATATTGTAGAGACTGTGGTATCGTTTTCGTCATCCTCCCTCTAAAGGTTTAGAGCTTTTAATCGAGAGTTGAATATCACAAAAAGGAAGTGAAAATGCAGTTTGAATATAATGAATACGAATGAGTTGATTCAAGACAAACATATGCAATTCATTGATGAAATAAAAAAGTTTGATATGAAACAAATGTTCGAACAATCAAAATAAAATTACTGTTGTACCCCAAAATTTTCCCTCCCATTTTCACACAAAACATACTCCTAGATGTCCTCAATTTCTCAAAGTGGACTAAGGATTGACCAGACAAATCCTCCTCCTAAGACAATAAGCCTCAAACTAGGGTTTCACTCCTCATCAATATGGTTGAGTTTAAAGGGTCCCAAATGGTCTCCATTGTCCTAATATGTCCTCAAGATCATCCATGCAAAGTTTCATGCCTTGCACAACGAGTTTGCTCAGTCAACTGCTCAAGTGCCTGAAAATCAATTGTACTAGGTCAAATGTCAATTGTGGTCCAAATACAGTCAAACTTCAATATTTTTGGTCAACATTAACATTTTGAAGTAGTATCCATCATTTGATCAAGGGTTGATCATGATTCCTCAAGAAATGCTCCTAACTCATCAAAAGTCAAAAAATGGCAATTTAGGGTTTCTATAGGAAAAGTCAACCAAACTTTGACCAAGCATAACTTTCTCATACTTTATCAGAAATTTTTCCACAAAGTATCATTTTGAAGAGAATCCAATTCCCTACACCTTCTCTTCAACCCTCAAGTTCAAGAAATGCCTCAATTAAAAGATATAAGCTCAGACATTATAGGCCATTTCAAAAAGTCAACAAAAAACACCTTTTGGGTCATCGTCAGAGAAGATCAAGGCGAAAGTCATGAAATAATTCAACGCCAGAATCTTAGCTGTCACATCCTATCCATAATGGGTTGCCAATGTTGTTCCCGTGCCCAAAAAGGACGGCAAGGTACGAATGTGCGTGGACTACATAGATTTGAATAGGGCAAGCCCTAAGGATGATTTCTCACTTCCCCACATTGATATTCTAATTGACAATACGGCACAACATAAAGTGTTTTCTTTCATAGACGGTTTCTAAGGCTACAATCAAATTAAAATGGTGCCTGAGGACATGGAAAAAACAACCTTTGTCACACAATGGGGCACTTTCTGCTACAAGGTTATACCATTCGGGTTGAAGAACGCTGGGGAAACCTATCAGCGTGCCATGGTAGCTCTATTTCATGACATGATACATCACGAAATAGAGGTCTATGTGGAAGACATGATAGCCAGATCTCAAACAGAAGAAGAGCATCTTGACTATTTACAGAAACTCTTTGAGAGACTAAAGAAATACAAGATGAGGTTGAACCCAAATAAATGCACATTTAGGGTGAGGTCCAGTAAACTCCCAGGATTTGTCGTCAGCAGTAAAGGTATCAAAGTGGACCCGACCAAGGTGAAAGCGATATAAGAAATGCCTGCTCCTCGTACCGAGAAGGAAGTCAGAGGATTCTTGCGACGTTTAAACTACATTTCCAGATTCATTTCTCACCTGACAGTTACTTGTGAACCAATCTTCAAATTGCTGAAGAAAGATCAAGTAGTCAAATGGAATGATGAGTGTCAAACTGCATTCGACAAGATCAAAGAATACTTACAAGAGCCTCCTATTTTGATGCCACCAGTCGAGGGAAGACCCTTGATCATGTATCTAGCTGTTTTGGAAAAGATAGTGATTAATTGAACCTAGATAACCCTAATTGCGCAAGATAATATATCTGGAAAAATACACCATTGCACAGTTGCACCCTTAGGGTATACCTCACTTGGTTGCCTCGGAAAATAACGGTCACAATTCTCGAATCGTGAGAATTCTTAGTCGCTGTCCTCATGTCTAAAGAGATCACTAGTCCCTCGATGACCCTCTCGACTGTTGCTTCAGTTTAAAAGTGATCTTAGGGCTTTAGAAAAGTTACTAAGAGTTCTTGCCCATTTGCCTTAGTGACCTTACGTCCCTTTCGATAGTCCCTCAAAAATCCAACGGCTAGGGTTACCTACTCACTAATAGTAGGATAACACGGTCTAAAGGATAGGAGGAAAAAACATTTTTTTTGAGTAGGTAGATAAATTTTAGGTACTTGCTCAAATAATCCTTTTTACACCATACACTTTCAAACATACTTTTCAAACAAAAGTTTTCAAACAAAACACTTTGTCACACTCTTGAGGACCGATACAAGAGTTACCATAAAGTGAATCGCCGCACTAAGGCAATTTTCAAAGTTTTTTAAAACACACAAACACGAAATCAATTCCAAAAATGAGCAAGTACCTAAGAGCCCATGGAAAACCATGGATGGAAAGGGTACTAACACCTTCCCTTTCCATAATCTACCTCCCTTACTCATAAACTCTCAAAAAAGGTCTTTTTTTGTTCTTTCCACCCTGTCCTTTGTTAGATAAAAGAAAAGTCAGTGGCGACTCTTGCTTACCGCGACATTTGCGAACAAAAAACGCAAACCAGTATTAACAGTCGATTTTGCCACCGTATCACATAACTGGTGACTCTGCTGGGGAATAGTATAAAGTGGGGTTTACCTTAGGGTCTAGATAATTTTAAATTGCTTTCTTATGTTTGCTTTGATTGCTTTTATCTTTGAGGGTTTTGTTGGGGTATTCTTGTAAAGATCCTATACCCAGATCTGGGGCACCTTATTAGGTAAGTAGCAATAAACCATGGACGGTGTACGACATATACCGATACGGACGAAGTGGTGGCTACGTTAGCGCGATGCTTTGGATTGTAATAATGTTCCTTAAGTAAGTTAAGGATAACATTAGGCTTCCTCATAGTGTCACTAAGCGCTAAATGACCTTTAGAACCTTTAATTGACTCATCCTAGCCATTAGGAAGTAGTGAGATAACCGGCTTGGGTTCCGACCGAAGATTGGTTGATACTCGATACTACACTCATTGAGGCTGGAGTTTCAAGATTTTTTGGCCGTAATACTTCGGTGCGGAGCTGAAACAATTTCTGAAGGAAAGGTCAGTGATATTGAGGCTTCTTAGAACCCGGTTACTATTAATAGGACAGGTTGAGCCAACTGAATATTCAAGAGTGTACATACCTTAAAAACTCATGCAAGCCTTTGAACCTAAGTTCTATTGTGTGATTTGCTTGTGTTTATCTGTGATTTTTAGCATAATCATAACATCAAAAGCATCATGACATTCATACATACTAATCATTTCAAGGACCTGTTGGATTTACCTCTTGGTTGTTTTGTAGGATATGAATTCAGGTCGCAGAAAAACCATCCGGATTCACTTCACAGCAGTTCCTCCTAAGCTCAAGGAATTAGTCTTGAAAGTCCCCGAGGAGTCATCATTCCATAAAAGACATGGTCACTTGCTCAGTTTGGTTACCACCGGGTTTGACGAAGGTTTGATAAGTGTCTTATTCCAGTTCTTCGACCCTAAGCATCATTGCTTCACATTCCCCGATTATCAACTGGTACCTACGCTGGAGGAATTCTCTAAGTTACTTGGTTTACCTATATTGGAGAGAGTACCTTTCACTGGTTTAGAACAAGACCCGGCTTCTGAAAATGTTGCCGTAACTTTGCACTTGAAACAATCTGACATTGAGGCCAATTGGGAAAAAAGAAGTGGAGTTAAGGGTCTCCTTGCAAATTTCCTAATGAAGAAAGCTCAGATTTTCCTGGATGTTATGAGCTATCATGCCTTTGAAGATTTGTTAGCCCTCTTGATCTATGGGTTGGTCCTGTTTCCTAATTCAGATCAACTTATAGATGTGAATGCCATCAACATCTTTCTTACTCACAATTCGGTTCCTACATTGCTCGGGGATATCCTACATTCTCTCCATACTCGTACTCTGAAGAAGCGAGGAACCCTCATGTGTTGTATCCCTTTTCTATATAGGGGGTTTTTTCGCACCTTCTTCGGTCAGTAATGCAAAATGATTTGGGCTTAAGGTGGAGTCAAAGAATAATGTCTCTCTCTCACTGCGACATCTATTGGTGTCCTCGCTCTCAAGAGGACATTTCTTTTATTGATCGCTGCGGAGAATTTCCTAATGTGCCACTCCTGGGCATTAGGGGAGGCATCACCTACAATCCTTCTTTAGAACTACATCAGTTCAGTTATGCACGGAGAGATGGTCCACTGGATATGCTCATCCAGGGTATTGTGTTCAACTACTCAGATGATTTGCACAATTATCGTCAGAGGTTCATTCGCTCTTGGGGCATTGTTAAGAAGACTGATAGTAGGACTTTGGGGCGTAAGAACTCCATCCCTTTGGAACCTTACCTCAAATGGGTAAGAGCTCGAGTCCAAAGTCTTATGATGCCATATGATTCCATCTTACTGGTGATCTTAGAACCTATTGTTCAAGGGGGCGAGTCCCGTATTATTCTCCATCTTGATATGCCAACCAACTTCAAAGAGCTGCAAAAGTCTTGGATCCAGCTCAAGGAAGAACGGGATACTTTTGAGGCTCAATTATATACAAGTGAGAAGAAGACGCTGGAATTAACAAAACAACTTCATGAAGAGAGGAATCTTAACACCTACCTCAACACCAAGAGGAAGCGCCCATGGGAGAAATAGGAATTTCCTTTTAATGTTTATCCTTGTGTAATTTTTTGTTTCTTTAAAAACTTACTAATAAAAGGTTTTGCTTTTTGTTTTGTTTAAAAGAGATTGAATCCAATAAGGTCCTTGAAATCATTGCATACACATGTCATACATATCAATGCATAAACATGTTTCATCACAGGTTTCTCATCTTCTTCGCTGTTTATTTCAGCAAGAAATGGCTCTCGAACAAATTGTGAAAGACTTACGGACTCAGAACGCACAATTCCAACAGATGATCTTGGCTCTAGCCAAAGGGCGGGAGGAACTGAAAGCCTTGATTGTTAAAGACAAGGCTAAGAAGCCAAGAAGGACAGCTGGGGTGGTAAATCTGGGAAGAAGATTCAAGAGACCGTTGAAGCAAATGGTTGATCTGACCTCCTCATCCAAGGAAGGAGAGAGTTAGGAGGGTGAGATAAGAGAGGAAGATGCTAGTCCGTAGGAATCTGATAATGATACTGATTACAATGAAGAGCAATATCCTCCGGCTGATGAAAAGTACAAATAGTTGGAAGAGTGTTTTAGTGCGATGGAGATTCAGAAAGTGTCCCGGATGGACTTTAAAGAGCTGGGTTTGGTGTCTGGGATTGTTATTCCGCCAAAGTTCAAGTCACCAGTGTTTGCGAAGTACGAAGGGGTTTCGTGTCCCAAGATGCACCTCCGATCTTATGTGAGGAAGATACAACCTCACACTGATGACAGAGATTTATGGGTCCATTTCTTTCAGGACAGTCTATCTGTAACCCAGTTAGATTGGTTCTATCAACTGGAGAGGGCCAACATCCATAATTGGGAAGACCTGACTGCTGCTTTTTATAAGCAGTATCAGTACAACACAGACCTTTCTCCCACCCGTACTCAGCTCTAGAGTCTGGCTATGGGTTCGAGCGAGGGTTTCAAACACTACGCTCAGAAGTGGAGGGACTTAGTAGGAAGAGTCCAGCCTCCCCTGTCTGATAGGGAACTAGTGGACATGTTTCTGGGTACCCTGTTCAGTCCTTTCTTTAATCATCTAATTGGAAGCTCCTCAGCCGGCTTCACTAAATTAATCTTGATCGGGGAGAGAGTGGAAGCTGGAATTAAGAGTGGGAAAATCCAAAAGGACGCATCCTACAGTGCCATGAGAAAACCATTTGCTGGGAAGAAAGAGGTTAGTGTTGTGCACCATCAACAAAGTCAGGACATAACTGAATTCCGTCCAACAGTAGGGGCTGTCGTGATTCCTAAGCCTGCGCCCACTCAATAGAGAAATAATCAGCAGAGAACAGAAAGGCCGGTAAGACAATTCACTCGGATAAATATGACTTTAGCTCAAGTTTTGCCTCATTTGTTGATATCCAATCTGGTAACCTTGCGTGAAGCGCCGAAGAATCCCAACACTATCTCTCCCCGCTACAATCCAAATTCCTGTTGTGCTTAACATTCGAAAAGTCCAGGTCATGATACAAATGACTGCTGGGCTTTGAAAAACAAAGTACAAGACCTTCTCGAGGTAAAGGAAATTCAGTTTGACGCCCCTGAGATGCCAAATGTTATCACTGCTCCTATGCCCAAGCATGGTCGTGGTGTTAACGCTATTGAAGATGATATGTTTGTTACTACTGTTGAAGATCTTGTTACTCCGCTTATGCCCATTAAGTGGAACTTGTTGAAGGCCGGTTTATTTCCGGGTTGTGGAGAAGGTTGCCATTTCTATTTATCTCTACCGACTGGTTGTCATTTGTTGAGGGCAGGTGTTCAGCGCCTGATGGATGTTGGAGATATTTTGTTTGAGAAGACTCCCGTTCCAACCATTATGTGCAAGGATATTTGAATAATAACCATTTCTGCAAATCCTCCCAGGGTCTCCACCAAAAGACCCGTCAGGATTACATCTGTTCCGAAGATTACTCCGCTAAGAATTACTGCGCCAGGGCCAATCCCATACTCCTCAGAAAAAACTATTCCTTGGAACTATGGGGGCGACGTCTAATACCACGGCGTCAAGCAAGATTGGCTGGATGATCAAGACCAGGCCTCTGAGAATGCTGTTCCCGACATTGTCAACATTATTAGAACCAACAAAATAACAAGAAGTGGAAGAGTGTTCTCCCCTGAGATTTCTCCTCCGAAAGCTGTTACTGGTCCTGTGATTATTCCTACTTTTGTTCCTGCTCCTACTACTACTGCAATTCCTTTGATTACTCCTGCTGACACCCCTATCACCGAGTAGACCGAGACTTGGGGAAAAGACATATTGATTGAGCTTGTCCAGATGAAGGCGTAGTCAGTATCTATTCCTGAGGCTTCCAAGAAGGAGATGGAAGAAATTCTGAAAATTATCAAGAGAAGTGACTACAACATGGTCGAACAGCTGGGGCAGACCCCTTCGAAGATCTCCATGCTATCCTTGTTGTTGTGCTCCGAAGCTCGTGCGAAGGCTTTGGTGAAGTTTCTGAAGACTGCCCACGTGCCTCAGGAAACTTCTGTTGACCAATTTAAAGATTGTGTGGCTAGTTTGACGGCTAACAACGGTTTGGGCTTTTCTGGTTCCGATTTGACCCATAGAGGGAGGAAGCATAATGATGCGTTGCACGTCTCCGTCGAATGCAAGGGCACCACTCTGGCCCATGTTATTGTAGATACTGGTTTGTCGTTAAATGTGCTGCCTAAGAACGCTCTGAATAGACTGGACTATGAGGGCTTGACTTTGAAGCCCATCAATATTGTAGTGAGGGCTTTTGACAGATCAAACAGAATGGTGCACGAGGAGGTGGACATCCCCATCAAGGTTGGTTCTCAGACTTTCGGCTCTACCTTCTACGTGATAGATATCAGGCCATCTTATTCATGTTTGTTGGGCCGCCCTTGGATAGATGGGGCTAGAGCTGTTACGTCCACTCTCCATCAGATGATGAAATACCCGGTCAAAGGGAAAATTGTCACTGTACGCGACAAAGAGGAATACATGGTCAGTCATTTGAATTCCTTCAGATATGTGGAAATAGAGGGTGAGTTCATCGAGACTCCGTGCCAGAATTTCGAAGAGGTACTTCAGACTCTGGCTATAACTGAAACTGTTACCAACGCGTCAAAGATTACCAGACCTCCCTTGAAGATGGCCTCTCTCAAGGATGCAAAATCGGTTGTCAAAGAAGGTGAGTCTACCATCTGGGGTTAACTCACTATTATTTCGTACAAGTCTGATAAATTTGGTTTGGGTTTATCTTCAGGGGCTCAAAGGGATGTTCGACGTGCTCGTGCTGGAAAACCTCCCCTACGCATCAGTAATTACGGGGTCAACACTGCAGAAGACGGAGACAGTGACAATGACATGGATAGCTGGATCTTCCCTACTACCAACGGTGAATCTATTAACTGGACGGAAAAGGATTTTGTACCTATTACTTTTGTTAAGAAGTAATTGTCTTTGTTGTTTTTTGGATATGTAATAAATAATATAACTTTATGGCCATGTGTCTTACCCGGGGAACATCGGTTTATTTGTGAGGGTTATCATGTTTCACTTTCATATGGCATTAATAAAGCATTCGACGTTTTGCATACAATTTTTTGCGCTATCTGTCTTTCTTTTCTGCTTTTTACTTTATCAATACAGCTATGCTCTTACACATACTCACATATCGAACTGCAGATCCATATCCACTATAGATCCCATTGATAACAATTCTTCTATTGCTGGTTATGATTTTGAAAATCCGATCAACCAAGCCGAGGACGAAGGTGAGGAAGATTGTGAGGTACCTGGAGAACTTGCTAGACTGTTATAGCAGGAAGAGAGGGCTATACAGCCTCATGAAGAGCCAGTTGAGACAATAAACTTAAACTTGGGCAAAGAGGTAGACAGAAAAGAAGTCAAGATCGGCGTAAATCTGGAGCTTAATGTTAAACAGTGGTTGATACAAATGTTGCATGACTATGTCGAGAGCTTTGCCTGGTCATATGAAGACATGCCAGGACTGGATACAGATATTGTGGTTCACCGACTGCCAACTAAGAAGATTGCCCTCCAGTAAAGCTGAAGGTCCGTCGCATGCACCTTGAAATATTAGAGAAGATCAAAGTAGAGGTTATGAAGCAATTCAATGTTGGGTTCTTAGTTGTCACCTCTTACCCGCAATGGGTTGCCAAAGTGGTGCCGGTGCCTAAAAAAGACGGTAAGGTACGGATGTGTGTGGACTACAGAGATCTGAACAAGGCAAGCCCTAAAGATGACTTTCCGCTCCCCCACATCGATGTTCTGGTTGATAACACCGCGCATCATAAGATATTTTCCTTCATGGATGGTTTCTCTGGTTACAATCAGATCAAGATGGCACCCGAAGATATGGAGAAGATAACCTTCGTCACTTAATGGGGCACTTTCTGCTACAAAGTGATGCCGTTTGGATTAAAGAACGCTGGGGCAACCTATCAGCGAGCCATGGTCGCCTTGTTTCATGACATGATTCACCATGAGATAGAGGTATATGTGGATGACATGATAGCCAGGTCTAAAACTGAGGAAGATCCCCTTGATTATTTACAAAAGTTGTTTGATAGGTTGAAGACGTACAAGCTGAGGTTGAATCCGAACAAGTGCACCTTCAGGGTAAGGTCTGGTAAACTGCTAGGTTTCATTGTCAGTGACAAGGGCATTCAGGTAGACCCTGCAAAAGTAAAGGCTATACAAGAGATGCCGGATCCTTGCACTGAGAAGGATGTCAGAGGCTTTTTGGGACGCCTAAATTACATTTCCAGGTTCATTTCCCATCTAACTGCTACTTGTGAGCCAATCTTCAAACTCCTGAAGAAAGATTAAGTGGTAAAATGGAATGACGAATGCCAGACTGATTTTGAAAGAATCAAGGAATACCTTCAAGAACCACCAATTCCGCCAATTAAAGGAAGACCTTTGATAATGTACTTAACAGTGTTAGATAATTCAATGAGGTGTGTGCTTGGGTAGCATGACGAGTCTGGTCGAAAAGAGCATGCAATATACTACCTTAGGAAAAAGTTTACCGACTGTGAGACAAGATACTCACTGCTCGACAAAACTTGATGTGCTTTGGCTTGGGCTGCTCGCTGACTGAGACAGTATTTGATCAAGGGTTGATCATGATTCCTCAAGAAATTCTCCTAACTCATCAAAAGTCAAAAAATGGCAATTTAGGGTTTTTATAGGAAAAGTCAACCAAACTTTGACCAGGCATAACTTTCTCATACTTTATCAGAAATTTTTCCACAAAGGCTCATTTTGAAGAGAATCCAATTCCCTACAACCTCTCTTCATCCCTTAAGTTCAAGAAATACCTCAATAAAAAGATATAAGCTCAGACATTATAGGTCATTTCAAAAAGTAAACAAAAAACACCTTTTGGGTCAAAACTCCTTACATGAACATGGAAGATCCAATTGAGATGAAACCAAAAGGGTTGTTTAGAGTACATCCTAAGCTTTCTAAAAAGTCAAAGAACACCCTCTTAGGGTCAAAAATGAGAGAGATATGCATTTCTAAATTTGACCAAATTTTGGAAATGTGCATAAAGTCAACATTGATCAAAATTGATTTTTTTTCCAAAGGGGCCCATGTTTTCTTGTTTGAAACTTGTTCCTAAGAGGACCCACGACCCTTGAGCTTATCCACCTATTATTTTATTATATTTATTATTTGTTTTGATTTTTTATTCATTTAAATCAAAATAAATCAATTTAAATAATGGAATAATAAAATAAAATCAAAGATTGGATTTTATGAGCACATTATAGGTCTCTAATCAACTGGAAAATCAAGATTTTCGTGCAAGGAATGATTGGGATGAATAGAGCATGTTTTGGCCAAATTTAGAAACTTAAAGTATCAATTGCAAATCAAAACTTCTTCCTCCAAATCTTCAAGATTGCATCCAATTTTATTGACCTAATGCACTCTAGTATATATTCATAACCTTGCCTGACCAAAAGAGAGAGGTTTTGCCGCATAGAACACTGACTGCAAGTTCCAATTTCTTACAAAAAAGTGGCAATCAGTTTGATATTTGTAGGTAGATTCAAGGCATTCTAAAGCTTGCAATCAACTCCTGGGCACGTTTGGAAGCTGTTTGGACCATTACCACGCATCAAAGCACACAAGAACGCTCCATACGGTATCACAGTTTTTCCTCCATTCTTGAATTCGATTTTGAATATTTACATGTTATAAATGATTTCTAGACATGTATTCATGTTTGTATCATCATTTAGAAGCTGTTTGTATAATTAATTATGAGTTTTGATACTTGTATGGACAACTGCGATTGCTAGGGTTTGAAGCTTTATTTTAAGGTTTTGCAGTACAGGTGAAATTAAGCCAAACGATGAACACCATTGCACTCACGAGATCAAACCCAATTGATCTATGTATTTAGGTTTCATTTTTATTGCGTCGCTGTGATTTTTGAAATATTGTAGTTACAACAAGTTGTCCGTAGGTAAAAATCTTGCCTAAAACGACAGCCCTTTGGAGAAGATGATGGCGTGTCCAGGTCTGGTTAGCCAATTTGAATGGCGTGTGCTTTTCATTAATTATTACTACTAATTATTAAATAAGATGTATCATTCTTGTTTGGTATCACAAAATACCAAATGGCCCAGTGGCAGGAGCGAAGGGTGTTAAGGAATTGCATGTGTGGGAGGTCAGGGGTTACACCCTTGCCTCCTGCATATTATTTTTCTCATAATCTATTTGCAGATTCAATGTTATCATGCCCAGCACGTTCATTATACACCCAAAATTCACCACTCTTGGATCAATCAACATCCATATCTAACGCCTCCAGGTTGCACCCTCAGGATGGACCTCCAGGCTCCTAACAACACTGGACCCAGTGCTGGTGATGGCCCACAGGATTGGGCTTTGGACAAATTCAGCATGCCACCCCCCAGATTTGGGTTTACACCCCTCAGGCCCATTCCTTCACTCTTTCTTTGTTTTTACTATTTTTATTTTTGTGCAATTAATTTAATTCCTTTTTTAAAATCATTTTTTTATAAAATAAAAAATAACAAAAATAGGACTTAGCTTCTTTTGAGTAAATTAATTTTTTGCAAATTAATTATTTTAATCAATCTTAACTTATTTTCATTAATTAAAATTAGTTAGAAAATTAGGTCAATTTCACATCATTTTTTATAAAAAGATCCAAAAAATATTTCATATTAGTTTTTTAGGGTTTGCACTTTTCTTTTCAATTTTAATTCTCGCGCTTAATTATTCTTGCCGTACGATTTATTTTTCATTATTGATGTAATTGCGCCCAATTTGTAATAGTTTAATTAAGGTTTTAATTATGCATTTTTACCTTTCAATCACTAATTATGTAACTGCACCAAAGCCTTGTAATAGTTAGGAATGTTATATTTCTTCCATTTACTTTCCCGTATGATAAACTGCTTAGATGAATTTTTAATAGGGTTGCATGAAAGATAATGATTAATTGAACCTAGATAACCCTAATTGCGCAAGATAATATATCTGGAAAAAAATACACTGTTGCACACTTGCACCCTTAGGGTATACCTCACTTGGTTGCCTCGGAAAATAACGGTCACAATTCTCAAATCATGAGAATTCTTAGTGGTTGTCCTCAAGTCTAAAGAGATCACTAGTCCCTCGATGACCCTATCGACTGTTGCCTCGATTTAAAATTGATATTAGGGCTTTAGAACAGTTACTAAGAGTTCTTGCCCAGTTGCCTTAGTGACCGTACGTCCCTTTCGATAGTCCCTCAAAAATCCAACGACTAGGGTTACCTACTCAGTAATAGTAGGATAACACGGTCTAAAGGATAGGAGAAAAAAAACGCCTTTTTTCGAGTAGGTAGATAACTGTTAGGTACTTGCTCAAATAATCCTTTTTACACCATACACTTTCAAACATACTTTTCAAACAAAAGTTTTCAAAAAAAAACTTTGTCACACTCTTGAGGACCGATACAAGAGTTACCATAAAGTGAATCGTCGCACTAAGGTAATTTTCAAAGTTTTTCAAAACACACAAACACGAAAGCAATTCCAAAAATGAGCAAGTACCTAAGATCCCATGGAAAAGTATGGATGGAAAGGGTACTAACACCTTCCCTTTCCATAATCTACCCCCCTTGCTCAGAAACTCTCGAAAAAAGGGCTTTTTATGTTCTTTTCACCCTGTCCTTTGTTGGATAAAAGAGAAGTCGGTGGCGACTCTTGCTTACCGCGACATTTGTGAATAAAAAAACTCAAACCAATTTTAACAGTCGGTTCTTCCACCGTATCACAATTACAAATTGAGAAATTCTAATGAATAAAAACCTCTTTGTCTGAACTTGTCACTTTAGATGATGTGCCTTTGAGAGATGGCAGAAGAATTCAGTCTGGCCATCTTGTGTGAACTCCAGCACTCCTTCGTTGATCAAGTTCTAAATCTTATTTTTCAGTGCACAACAATCATTCGTATCATGTCCAGGACTATTGGAATGGTATGAGCACATTGTATCAGGGTTGTAGTTAGGGGAAGAAGTTTTGGAGTTTGGATGAGGTCTTATCAATGTAACCAAGTTCATCCTCAACATATGTTGCAATGCTTGAGACAATGGTATGTTGATTTTGGTAAACTACCTCTTGGTCTTGTCTTGCCTTTGCTGATTACCTCGTTGTGGTTGGCGAGGTTGTGGTTGGGCTTGTGACGTAGCAGCAATTTGGAAAGCTCTACTCTCCAAGCCAACTTTTCATCCCATCAGGGGTTGATGAATGACTTGATCCCCAACCTTGACTGTTTGCTTCATACGGTTGCATCCGTCTTGATGAAGCTTGTTGACAATGGCCCTCAGCTCTTCTTGTCCCCGGGCTAGGCCTTGGATAAGAGCCATCTGCCCCAGCATCTGGATTCTCATTGCTTCTACCTCAGCTTGCAGTTGTACCCGCTGTTCATCCTTTTTGTTGCCAGGATGCTTCTTGGTCAAGTTCCCGTTGAAGAGTGCTTTCAATTCTTCTTGCCCCTTGGATAGGTTGAGGAACATTTCCATGAACTGAGCCTCTTGAGTTTGGAGATCTTTGTTGTTCTGTTTGAGAGCCATTTCCATTGCTGAAATAAACAGCGAGAACATGAGAAATATGTACTGGAAGACCTGTTATATAATGACATGCATGATTTGTGGATGCAATGTTTTCAAGGATCTCGTAGGGTAAACACGGGAAAATGTTAGAATCCAACTGTAGATTTGATTGAAGAACTTTCGTATTATTGAAGGTCCTTCTACGAGAATCAAGCTCACCATGTCGAGTGGATCATAGCCCCTGATTCAAGTTCTTGTGTTTTGATCTTTTGACGACATTGGCTAGAGGAAAATAAATCCCCTTGCCCCTTTCTAGACGTCTTGTTCATCGTAACCTGCACCACATGCCCTTGAGATCCTTGAAATGGTTAAGGAAATGCTATGGTATGATGTTATGATGTATATGATATGCGTCAAGAAAAATTGTAAGGTGATGAAGACGATTTAGTCTTGCAAGAAACCTAGGTTATTAGACAATGACTCACATCATCAGATGATAAATAAAACCCTGCAGGGAATTCAAATTGTTAGATAATGCAAGCAAAAAAGTCGCACAAGAAGCCTTAGGTTCAGGCTTGCATGGGGTTTGTAGGTAAGTACCCTCTTGAAGTTTAGTTGGCTCAACCAGTCTTAGAAAGGTAATCGGGTTCTAAGGAGTCTCAATATCACTGATCTTTATTTATCGAGCATTATTTCAACTTAGCAACCTTTTCTTGCGGCCGAAATATCTCAAAAGTCCGATCTCAATGAGTGTAGCATTGAGTATCAACCAATCCCCAGCTTTACACCGAGGTCGGCTATCTCAATACTTTCTAATGGCCAAGTTTGTTCAACTAAGGTTCTAAGGTTCGTTAGTGCTTCACGACACCATGTGGCGGCCCCGTATTCTCCCCGATTCAACACAAGGGATACCGGTACCAACCAAAGTGTCACACCAACACAGCTATCGCTTCAACCATATCGGTCTACGCCATACAGTCTCCACGATCTATTGTTGTTTACCTAAAAATGTGTCCCCAGATCTAGGTGTAGGATCTATAGTAACAACCCAAACAAACCCTCCAAAGATAAAGCATACCAAGCAAGCAATTAAAACAGTTTTAAAATTATCTAACTCCAAGGTAACCCCAATCTTTCTTCTTCCCTAACAGAGTCTCCGGTTCTGTGATACGATGGCAGAACCGACTGTTATATACTGTTTTTGCGTTTGTGTTTGCAAATGTTGCGGTAAGAAAGAGTCGCCACCGACTTTTCTTTTATGCAAATTAAGGAAAGGGTGAAAAGAATAGAAAAATACCTTTTCGAGAGTTTTCTGAGTAAGGGGGGTAGATTGTGGAAAGGGAAGGTGTTAGCACCCTTTCCATCCGTAGTTATCTACGGGCTCTTAGATGCTTAGCTCATTTTGAAATACCTTGTGATTTGTGCTTTTGAAAAGATGTTTTGAAATGCCTTAGTGCGGTAATTTGTTTTGCGTTAACTCTTGTATCAGTCCTCAAGAGTGTTGACAAAGAAAATGTTTTTGAAAGTTTGTTTTTGAAAATGTGTAAGTGTAAAAAGGTTTGTTTTGAGAACAACATCTAAGAACCATCTGCTATACTCGAAAGGACTTGTTTTTTTCCTCCTATCTTTTAGACAGCACTATCCTACTATTAGTGAGTAGGTAGCCCTATCGTTGGATGTATGAGGGACATTCGAAGGGACGTTACGGTCACAAAGGCAACTTGGAAAGGAATTTTAGTAATTATCCTAAAGTTCTAAGATCACTTTTAACCGAGGCAACATCGAGAGGGTAATCGAGGGACTTGTGATATTTTCAAACTAGAGGAGAACCACTAAAACTTCTCACGTTTTGAGAATTGTGACCGTTTTCCGAAGGCAACTGAAGTGGGATACCCTAGAGGTGCACATGTGCATGTGTGTTATGTTCAGTTATTTTTGTCTTTTTTTTTAGGTTTGCTAGCATTTTGTTATTAGTCTTTCTATACAATCCTATTAGTCATACATCTAGCAGTTAATATGAAAAGCAGTAAAAATGCAGAAAGTAAGGGTCCTACGCTATTATAACCAAATCGAAAGAAAAGAAAAATGTAAAAAACAAAGAACAAAAATAAAGAAGAGAAGTGAATTCTTCGATCCATGCCATGTACTCCTTCGATTCACCCTTCTTTTTCCTTCTTTCGATTGGGCTTGAGAATTGACGTGAGCAAGCTTCAATTTGCACCTTTTCCTGCCTCCTTTGACTGAGTTTGGGAATGGTATGGGAAACCTTCGATTTGCACCTTCTCTATTTCTTTCGATTGAGCCAGGGAGTAGGCATGAGCAACCTTCAACTGCAAACTCCTCTGCTTCTTTCGATTTAGAATATGAAGTAACATGGACCTGTGGAGCAGCATGAATGCATATCCTTCAGTCACACTCTTTTTGTCTTTCGTTTGAATCTGTACAGGTTAGTTCCAACAAGAAAAGAAAACAAACCAAGAGGGCATAAATGAAGAACACAACTAAGAGGCTATCTACATATTATGCCAAAACGAAAAGTAAGTACAAGGCTATTTACATGTCATGCTGGAAAAGAAAGATACAAGGTCAAGGGGACTTACCTTGCTTAAAACCGGAACTTGTGTGGGGGACTAGAGTTGTTGGGTGCTCTTGGATTCGAAAGGAGAGAGAATAAGTGTGGTTTGATCTTGTTGAGTTTTGAGATTTTTTGGTGTGCTTCTCTTAGGCTATGTATACGTGTAAAACAATATGTGTGTATGGTTCCCTGGGCTTATGTTTCTCTCCCCTGTGCGTATGTATATGGTCTCCTTATATAGAGGGGATGGAGGGGACAAGAGGACAAAGGAATAAACAGTCACTAATTTGGTGTTTTAAGGCCATAAATATCACTTTGAATACTTTGCCAAAGACATGGCTTCTTGTCCCTTTTTGAATTTGCTATGAACCTGGACACATTTTATTTTAGAATGCTCTCCTTATAATGACTTTGATTTCCTCCTTCGAATGGCTCTGATTGCCTCCTTCGAATGGCTCTGATTGCCTCCTTCAAATGGCTCTGATTTAGCTCTTTCGAATGGCTCTGGTTGCCTCCTTCGAATGGCTCTGATTGCCTCCTTCGAATGACTCTGATTCAGCTCCTTTAAATGGCTCTAATTTCCTCCTCCGAATGGCTCTGATTGCCTCCTTAGAATGGCTTTGATTTCCTCCTTCGAATGGCTCTGATTCAACTCCTTCAAATGGCTCTGATTTCCTCCTTCGAATGGATCTGATTCAACTGCTTTGAATGGCTCAATGTGTGTCCTTCGAATGGAACTTTGGAGTGCTCTTTCGAAGGGGTCATATTGTGTGTCATAGTGTAGAAACTAGGTTGAGGGGTCTTGGCCCTATGCATTGAAAGCAAGCATAGGGGAAGTCTTTGCCTTGTGGATGTTAGCATGAGAAGGTCATTGCTCTATGAACCGAAGGCCAGTTGAAAGGGTCTTGGCCTTGTGCATTGAAAGCAAGTACAAGGGAAGCCTTTACCCTTGTGAGTCGAAACAAACTTGTAGGGGGTTCTTGCCTTGTGCAGTCGAAGCCTTGTGAACTTAACTTGATCGAAGGAAGCCCAGCGCCCAGTCGAAGACCTTGTGAACTTATCTTGATCAAAGGATGCCCAACACCTAGTCGAAGACCTTGTGAACCTATCTTGATCGAAGGATTCCCAGTGCCCAATCGAAGACTTGTATACCAAAGCCTAATCAAAGGGTTTTAGATGCCCAATCGAATCTCCTTGTCCATATGACAATCGAAAAAACAAACTGCTCAGGGGCTAATCGAAAACACCTTGTTTCAAATCCAATCGAAGGCACCTTGTTTATCTTCAAAATTTCATTTTTCTTTAACCAAGTGTTTGTGACCACCCATATAAGAGAAAACCTTGGAAAACATGAGAGAGAAAATTTTGGGGTACAACAGATACAATGGTAATATACTTCCGCCCCATAATTCCAGGGCACAACTCTATCATAAGAGTAGTGGATAGCGACATGCCTATCCTTGTGTATTGTCTTCGCGGAGCCTCAAACCATTGATGATTGGAAGATTGCCTTTGAACAGGTGGTGGGTTGGAAATCTGAACAGCATTAACAGATGAACAGTTATCCTTCTTGGTACGGGCCCTATCCCCATACATATCATTGATTTCTTTCTTCCCAGTAAAAGGTTTCTTTACGGGATTGGAGGTGGAAGTAGATGCTATGGGAATCTTTCCGCTTTTGATACTGCTTTCAACTCTTTCACCGGTTAAGATCAGCTCGGTGAAACCGGAAGAAGAACAACCAACCAATAAATTGAAAAATGGACAGATAAAGTGCCCATAAACATATCAATATGCTCCCTATCAGTTAACGACGGTTGGACCCTGCTGGCAAGACCCCTCCACTTTTAGGCGTACTCTTTGAATCCTTCATTCTTATCCATTGTCATGTCTTATAGTTGAACTCTCGTCGGCGCCAGGTCAGCATTTTACTAGTATTGGTGGTAGAAAGTGGTGGATAAGTCTTCCCATGTATGGATACGAGAACCCTCCAGTTGGTAAAACCACTCTAGTTGCATCCCAACCATGCTTTCTTGAAAGAAGTGAACCCAGAGTTTTTTTGTCGGCGGTGTGCGGTTGAATTTTGCACACATAAGACTTCATGTGAAGTTTTGGGTAGGAAACCCCATCGTATTTAACTAAGACTGGTATCTTGAATTTGTGGGGAATGATAACCCCAGATATTAAACCCAAATCGTCAAAATCCAAACTGGGGACGGCTTGAATCTCAACGACCTTGAGTCTATCCTCTAGCTGCTTGTACTTAACATCGGCAGGAGGATACTGCTCGTCAAAATAATCTTTATCATCGGACGCTTGATCATTGATACAACCAGCCTGGGTACTCCTTGCTTCTCCAATTTAATTTTCGTCTTCCTCAGATGAGTCTTCCACTACCGGTATCTGACGGATTGGCTCTTTGAATCTCTTACCCATATTGAGTAAGGCTTTCCTCTTTGGTTTCTTTTTAGATGCCAACAACGTCATCAACTCTTGTTTCCCCTTGGCCAGGGTGAGCAGAGTCTCTTGAAACTGGGAGTTTTGTGCTTGTAGGTCTTTCACCATTTTCTCGATATCCATCTTACTGAAATAAACAGTAGAGAGATAAGGAAACCTGTCGTGGAAAACCTATTATGTTATGATGCATGGAAGATGTGTATGCAAATGATTTCAAGGATTTAGGAAATTTAAATTTGTATAGACAAAGAATGAACAAACGTCAAATTTCATTAATTAGTTCAAAATGATTACAACATGCCTCTTGGGCTTACAAAGTAAATCTCTAAGATAAAAAGGTTGAACTCATCCTCTTCGGTGCAATGTAGGCGTTCAAGCTCTATTCTTCAAGTAGTTGCTTTGTAAGTTCCAGAACCCTTTTCTCGCTAGCGTAGAATTGAGCTTCGAAGGTATCTCATTCTTCCTTTAGCTGAATCCAACCTTTTTGCAAGTCTTCAAGAGAAGTAGGCATGTCGGGATAGAGGACAATATACGGGACATCTTCTTCAGCCACAGGCTCCATGATAACTGGTAGGATAGAGGGGTAAGGCATCACGAGCTTCTGAGCCCGACCTCATACCCACCTAAGACAAGGCTCAAGGGGAATAGAATTATTGTGTCCCAACGTCTTGGTATCCACTCGGTTTACCATCCTCCAAGCTTGTACGAACCTCTGCCGGTAGCCTTGATCGTCGCTCTCTTAGTCGAATACCACTCCTTGGATGAGCATATCATGAGGACCATCTCTTCGGGCATACCCAAACTGTCGTAAGGCTAAGCAAGGGTTGTAAGTGATACCTCCTCTAATTCCAAGCAAAAGGACATTATGGAATTCCCCACAATGGTCGATGATAGTAATGTTCTCTAAGGATCGAGAACACCAGTGAATATCTGAATGTCTGAGTGACATCAACCTATGGGACCATCTCAAACCTTGCTCGTTCTTCAACACAGATTGGGGAAGATGCGAGACACACCATCTAGCCAATATAGGAGTGCAACACATGAGAGTTCCTCTCTTCCTCATAGTGCGAGAGTGGAGAGAATGTAGGATATCTCTCAACAAAGTAGGCACCGAATTGCGAGACATGGAGATTTTGACGGTATTTACATCTATAAGTTGGTCAGGATTTGGAAATAAAACCATCCCATGGATGAGAAGGGTCAAGATTTCTTCAAAAGCTTGTAAATCCAAATAGTTCCAACAATCTTGAGATTTTTCAAACAAGAACTTGGCTAAGAACCCTCTGACACCAATCCTTATTTCCCAATTAGTCGTGACATCGGATTGTTGCAAGTGAAGCGCTCGGGCAATTTCTTCAAGGCTTGGATCTCTTTTTGTACCGTTTAAGGGTAGTTGATTGAGAATGGGAATCCTAAAGAGTTGAGCGAATTCTTCCATAGTAGGTACGAGCTAGTAATCGGGAAAGGTGAAGCAATGGTGGAAAGGGTCGAAGAACTGGAAAAGCGCTTTCATCATATCTTCACCAGTGCTCAAGGTAACCAAGTTTAGGAGGAGACCATGTCTTTCGGTGAATGAAGAATTCTCAGGGAACCTTAATGCCAATTCTTTGAGTTGAGAAGGAATTCTTACGAGATTGACTTGGATAGTATTCCTGCGGATGTAAGCCATGTCCTACAAAACAGAACAAAGATAAGCATATACACACAAGGCAAACAAGTCCTTAGGTTTAGGCTTGCATGGATTATTATAGGTAAGT
Organism: Vicia faba; assembly: GCA_948472305.1. NCBI lineage: Eukaryota > Viridiplantae > Streptophyta > Magnoliopsida > Fabales > Fabaceae > Vicia > Vicia faba. The sequence continues at coordinate 858,322,654 of OX451736.1, read as the reverse complement.
ACCCCTCTTGAAGTTTAGTTGGCTCAAACCTGTCCTAGAAATAGTAACCGGGTTCTAAGGGATCTCAATATCACTGATCTTTCTCACCGAGCATTGTTTCAGCGCAAGCCTCTTTAATGGCGACCGAAATATCCCGAGAAGTCTGATCTCAATGAGCGTAGTATCGAGTATCAACCAACTTCAGACTGCACCAAAGCCGGCTATCTCACTACTTTCTAATGGCCAAGTTTGTAAAGTAAAGGTTCTAAAGTCAATTAGTGCTTCATGACACCACACAGCGGCCCCGTATTCTCCTTGACTACTCAAGGGCTACCGGTACCCACAAATGTGTCACACTAACGTAGCTATTGCTTAGACCATGTCGGTATTCCACGCACAGTTTCCATAATCTATTGCTACTTACCTAAAAAGGTGTCCCAGATCCGGGTAGGGGATCAAAGCAAGCCCAAACAAGGAACCGTAATGTAAAGCAAGCAAGTCAAACAAATGAAATCAAATAAAGGTGATCTAGCCCTAAGGTAACCCTACTTTTAAGTAATTTCTATCCCCAACAGAGTCGCCAGTTCTGTAATACAGTGGGAGAACTGACTTGGGATGTTTTTCGTTTTAACGCAATTGTTGCTGATAGCAAGAGTCTCCACCGACTTTTCTTTTATCCAATAAGGAAAGGGTGAAAAGAACAGGAAAGACCTTTGAGATTATTTCTTGAGTTCGGGGGGTAGATTATGAAAAGGGAAGGTGTTAGCACCCTTTTCATCCATAGTTATCTATGGGCTCTTAGTTTCTTGCTAGATCACTTGCTTTGTTTGAAAATGTGCTTGGTGGTGGTTTTTGAAAGTATTTTTGAAAATGCGCCTTCGTTTAGGAAAACTTTGTAATGGTTCTCATTTTGTAAGAACGTATACAAAGTGTTGGACTTTTGAAAATATTTCAATGTCTTGAAAGTGTTTGGTGTTTGTTTGTTTTGAAAGTGAGCAAGCAACTAGGAACGTTTCTACCTACTCAAAAATATTTTGTTCATTTCTCTCCTTTCCTTTGATATTTCTATCTTACCATTGATTGGTAAGAAGGCTTATCTTTGGATGTAAAGGGACGGGCATGGGTCATCGTATGGTCATGATAACAATGTTGTGAGATATCTTAGCATTTCTCTTTGAGGGACTAAGATCATTTGTAAGGCAACATTTTGAAGCGTCATCGAGGGACTATGATCTTGTATTTTGATTGTTTTTGCTAAGACATCCCACATGGGTAACATGACCATTTTTTAGGCAACAAGTGGAGTTAAACTTAGGGGTGCAAGTGTGCAAGTGTTTATTTTTTCATGCTTGGTTTATCTTTGAATTAGGGTTCTCTAAGTATTAATTTTATCTTTCCATACAAACCCTAATTACTAGAATTTATATGAAAGTGATGAATTGCGGAAAGTAAATTTACTATGCTATTACATCATTTGGGGATGGGGTATACAAATTTACAAATGGGGATTGCAAAAAATTAAACCTAATTATCTATTACAACCATATTGAAACTTGAATGATGTACAAGAATTGAAAGGAATATAATGTACAAGGATATAAATGGAAAAGAAATGGATTTTTTTTGGTTTTGTTAAGGATTTGGTTTTGACCTAATTATCTAAAAGAAAATAATTGATTAAAATAAGTAAAAATAAATCCTAGTTTAAAAGAAATAACATTAATCAAGAAAGCATTTTTAGGGTTTTTTTAGAAAAGGTTTTAAGTTTAATCAAAATAGTACGGAAATTAATTAATTAAAAAGAAAACCTAAATTCTAAGTTAATTTTAATTAAAAAAGAAAACAACTAAACCCAAATCTAATTATTAATTTATTAAGAAAAAGAAATTAAGTTTGTTTAACAAAATATTTTTTGTCTTTTGTCTTTTTTTTTAAAAGGAATAAAATATAAGTATATAGAATGCAAATAATAAATAAAAATATATTTTTGGGTTTTTTGATTTAATAAATAATAATAATAACAATAATAAAAATAAATTAAAGAAAATAAAATAAAATATGAAAAATAAAGTCAAGAGGGAAAAATGGAATTTAGGGTGTTTGTTATGAAAAAACTGTTTTTGTTTGAAGCCTGACCCATTAATGTTTTTGTAAACATAAAGAAAAGAAAAGAAAAGAAAATGAAATGGGCTGCATTGTCAAAAGGAAACAGGGGGTCAGAATATGTAAAAATGCTAAGGCCCAGTTGTGGAGGCCCAGGCGCGTTGGCTGCTTGCAAAATAAAGGAAAATGTTGGAAAATGTGAAAAAAGGCAGCATTGGGGCTTGAACCCATGACCTGTTAGAACACAGTTTGATTCTACAACCCTTAGTTAGAGTTTTGATGATAACAAATACAAAGAACAAATATGCACCCTAAAAATTATGTTATTGTGTATACAAAAGTTCTGACCAAAGCAGCATCAAAAGTTAAGCTATAGAAGCTACACACTGAAGCAATCAGAATTTGCACTGAAGATTGATGACCAGAACCTGCGCTTAAGTGAAGTAAACTATGATTCTGAACAAGAGCATAATAATCTAAGTCATCAATGTTCTAAAGCATCAGCAGCAGGAAAGGATGTAAGATTTTGAAGCGTTACTATTCAATAAAGACATCATCAATTACAACAGCTTCATTCAGACAGGATCTTCTCCATATGGAAACTGAGTTAATGTCATTTATCATGCTTAAGGATCAACATGAATCCATTGCCTATATAAACAAGCTCAGTGATCAAATCGTACACGATTTTCCAATACTACTATACGAGAATTCAAAAATGATGCAAGCTTACTCATTTATTCCACGCTCTAAATTTGTGTAAAATATCACAGTTGTGATAACTGTTTTTGTAACGAAAAACATTTGTACACACATTCTTGTATATTTGTTTAAGACAACGTTCCTTGAGATTAACCAGATTGTGGTTGTACTCAAGAAGACTTTGACAGTTGTTAAAGTAGTGATTGTAATCTATTTGTGATTAGTGAATTAAGTCCTCGTTGGAGAGAGGCGAAATCACTTTGATGGGTGGACTGGAGTAGTTTGAGATCAAACGAACCAGGATAAAAATATTGTGTCATTACGCATTTGATTTCAAGTTTTCAATTCAACCCCCCTTCTTGTGTTTTTCACTTCTTCAATTGAATCATAGCGCTTGGTTTTGAGCTTAACACTTAACCGTGTCAGTACAAGATCCAATCTTCAGAAAAACACTATGGTGGGACGAAGCCAAAACATCAACAATGACTACCATGAAGACAAGGACAGAATCAGTGGAAAACCTCCAGTCTTTGATGGATAAAACTTTGACTACTGGAAAGATAGAATTGAGAGTTTCTTTCTGGCCCATGATGCTGATCCGTGGGACATGGTAACTGATGGATACACACACCCAGTGGATGGAAGTGGCCAGAAGATAGACAGAAAAATGATGTCTGACCAGCAAAAGCGTGATTTTAGAAACCACCACAAAGCCAGAACAATACTCCTCAGCGCTATCTCATACTCAGAATATGAGAAAATCTCAAAAAGAGAGACAACCAAGAACATGTTTGACTCTCTGAGAATGACGCATGAAGGCAACATTCAAGTCAATGAAACCAAGGCCATTGCGCTCATTCAGAAGTATGAGGCATTCAAGATGGAAGATAGTGAATCCATAGAAGCTATGTTCTCAAGGTTCCAAATCCTTGTTGCTGGGCTGAAGGTTCTTGACAAAGGATATTCTACTGGTGATCACGTAAAAAAGATCATCAGAAGCCTACCCAAGCAATGGAGGCCAATGGTCACAGCACTTAAGCTAGCCAAAGATCTCAACAAAATATCTCTGGAGGAACTTGTCAGCTCCCTCAGAAGTCACGAGATAGAGCTAGAAGAAGATGAGCCTCAAAAGCAAGGCAAGCCACTAGCTTTAAAATCTAACAAAAAATATGATTCTAAGGTTTTGTAGGTTATGGAAGAAACTTCTTATGGATCCTCATCAGAAGAAGATGAACTGTCTCTCCTTTCCAGAAGGGTGAATCAACTGTGGAAGCAGAGACAAAGGAAATTCAGAAATCCCAAAAGACCAGAGAATCAAAATGAATCCTCCTCCAGATACAGAAAGTCTGAGTCTTCCTCTGGACACAGAAGATCTGAAAGTTCTTTAGGATACAGAAATCCAAATAACAAGGACATCATCTGCTATGAGTGCAATGAGCAGGCGCACTACAAAAGTGACTGTCCAAGGCTTCAGAAGGAGAAGCCCAAAAAGAAGTTCTTTAAGGAAAATAAGAAAAGCCTCATGGCAACATGGGATGATTCGGACTCCTCTGAAGCTGACTCAGAGTCAGATGATGAAAGATAAAACATAGCTCTCATGGCAAACGTGTCAGAAGACAGTGAAGCTTCTGGTTCAGACTCAGAATCAGACATTGAAGAGGTATTCCCTAACTTTGCTATTAATTTCACTAAAGCTGAACTTGCAGAAAGTTTAAATGAAATTCTGGAAAGGTATCAGCAAATCAGAGTCAAATTCAAGAACCTGAAAAAGGAACTTGTATCTGACTCTAAAAAGACTGAGAGTCTCAGATTAGAAAATTCTGAGTTAAAAGAAAAAGTTTCAAAATTAGAAAATGATTTGTAAAACTCTCAGAAGGAAATAATCTCAGAGACTCCCAGTAATGCTGATGAGATCATCAAAGAATATGATCACAACTTTCAGAAGTTTCTGGCTAAAAGCATAGATAGAAGCAAGATGGCTTCAATGATCTATGGAGTTAGCAGAAATGGCATAAAAGGGATAGGATATCAAGGTAAGGTATCTACACCTACACAGGCCATGGACTTAGTCATAAAACGCAAACCACTTAAATCACATTTTATATATGGGCACACACATGACATAAAATACACTAGTAGTGATTACTCTGTCAAACCAAAATTCAACCAGAATTTTGGTAAAACTAACAAACCAGGACCCAAGAAGATATGGGTATCTAAGGATAAAATTATATATGTAGCAGATATCTTTAGCAGCAAGGCTAAAACACCAATCATGGTACCTGGACTCTGGCTGCTCTCGACACATGACGGGAAGAAAGCATATGTTCCAAATCCTGGAACTTAAACCTGGAGGCTACGTGGGCTTTAGAGGCAACCAAAGAGGAAATATCATTGGCTCTGGATTAGCAGGTAACGGAAATATTCCCTCTATAAATAATGTACTGCTAGTTGATGGATTAATGCATAACCTCTTATCCATAAGTCAATTAAGTGATAATGGTTATGATATAATCTTTAATCAAAATTCATGCAAAGCTATTAGTCAGAAAGATGGAACTATCCTTTTTAATGGAAAGAGGAAAAACAACATTTACAAAATAAAACTTTCTGAACTTAAGAGTCAGAACGTAAAATGCCTTCTTCCTGTTAACAACGAGCAATGGGTCTGGCACAAAAGATTGGGGCATGTTAGTATGAGAAGAATATCTCAGATTAACAAACTCAATTTGGTCAGAGGACTTCCTAATTTTAAGTTCAGCTTAGATGCTCTGTGTGAAGCATGTCAGAAAGGAAAATTTTCAAAACCTGCTTTTAAATCTAAAAACGTTGTTTCCACCTCTAAGCCATTAGAACTTCTGCACATAGACTTATTTGGACCGGTAAAAACTGTGTTTGTCAGTGGAAAGAAGTATGGGTAAAGTTCTTAAGACACAAGGACGGGTCACACTCTGTGTTCATTACCTTCTGTAACCAAGTTCAGAATGAAAAGGATCTTAGAATTGTTAAAGTCAAAAGTGATCATGGTGGGGAATTTGAAAATAAAAAATTTTGAATCATTTTTTAATGAAAAAGGCATCTTGCATGACTTCTCTTGTCCTAGAACTCCCCAACAAAATGGAGTTGTAGAATGAAAGAACAGAACACTGCAAGAAATGGCCAGAACCATGATCAATGAGACTAACATTGCTAAGATCTTCTGGGCAGAGGCAATTAACATAGCGTGTTATATCCATAATAGAACCTCCATAAGACCTATTCTGGAAAAGACTCCATATGAATTGTGGAAGAACAGAAAGCCCAACATTTCTTATTTCCATCCGTTTGGATGCACTTGCTTTATTCTGAATACAAAAAATTATCTGAACAAGTTTGACTCTAAAGCACAAAAGTGTATTATGTTAGGATACTCTGAACGCTCAAGAGGGTACAGAGTATACAATACAAAAAAACAGATTGTTGAAGAGTCAATCAATGTTATATTTGATGATAAGCTTGACTCTCAAAAGTCAAAGCAGAATGAATTCCTTGCAGATATAGAAGTTGAATTCACAGGTACTGAAGACAAATCATCAGAAGATCTCAACAAAGACGCTCCAACAACGTCAGAAATAAATTATACAAGCATTCCAGCACCTTCTGTTGATCAACTCCAGAAAAGGTTTTCCAGAAGTAGCATAGCTCACCCAGAAGATAAAATCCTGGGAAAGAAGGATGGTCCAATCAGAACAAGATCAACATTCAGAAACTATGAAGAATCCCTCATGGGACTGGTCTCTCTGATTGAACCAACAACAATTGATGAAGCGCTTATGGACAATGACTGGATTCTTGAAATGCAGGAGGAATTAAATCAGTTCACCAGAAATGATGTATGGGATCTGGTTCCCAAACTAAAAGGATTCAACGTCATTGGAACAAAGTGGGTGTTCAGAAACAAACTGAACAAGCAAGGAGAAGTCATCAGAAACAAAGCACGACTGGTGGCACAAGGTTATAGTCAGCAAGAGGGGATACACTATACAGAAACCTTTGCTCCAGTCTCCAGGTTAGAATCTATCAGACTCTTAATCTCATTTGCTGTAAACAATGGCATCACTCTGTATCAGATGGATGTCAAAAGTGAATTCTTCCATAGTAGGTACGAGCTAGTAATCGGGAAAGGTGAAGCAATGGTGGAAAGGGTCGAAGAACTGGAAAAGCGCTTTCATCATATCTTCACCAGTGCTCAAGGTAACCAAGTTTAGGAGGAGACCATGTCTTTCGGTGAATGAAGAATTCTCAGGGAACCTTAATGCCAATTCTTTGAGTTGAGAAGGAATTCTTACGAGATTGACTTGGATAGTATTCCTGCGGATGTAAGCCATGTCCTACAAAACAGAACAAAGATAAGCATATACACACAAGGCAAACAAGTCCTTAGGTTTAGGCTTGCATGGATTATTATAGGTAAGTACCCCTCTTGAAGTTTAGTTGGCTCAAACCTGTCCTAGAAATAGTAACCGGGTTCTAAGGGATCTCAATATCACTGATCTTTCTCACCGAGCATTGTTTCAGCGCAAGCCTCTTTAATGGCGACCGAAATATCCCGAGAAGTCTGATCTCAATGAGCGTAGTATCGAGTATCAACCAACTTCAGACTGCACCAAAGCCGGCTATCTCACTACTTTCTAATGGCCAAGTTTGTAAAGTAAAGGTTCTAAAGTCAATTAGTGCTTCATGACACCACACAGCGGCCCCGTATTCTCCTTGACTACTCAAGGGCTACCGGTACCCACAAATGTGTCACACTAACGTAGCTATTGCTTAGACCATGTCGGTATTCCACGCACAGTTTCCATAATCTATTGCTACTTACCTAAAAAGGTGTCCCAGATCCGGGTAGGGGATCAAAGCAAGCCCAAACAAGGAACCGTAATGTAAAGCAAGCAAGTCAAACAAATGAAATCAAATAAAGGTGATCTAGCCCTAAGGTAACCCTACTTTTAAGTAATTTCTATCCCCAACAGAGTCGCCAGTTCTGTAATACAGTGGGAGAACTGACTTGGGATGTTTTTCGTTTTAACGCAATTGTTGCTGATAGCAAGAGTCTCCACCGACTTTTCTTTTATCCAATAAGGAAAGGGTGAAAAGAACAGGAAAGACCTTTGAGATTATTTCTTGAGTTCGGGGGGTAGATTATGAAAAGGGAAGGTGTTAGCACCCTTTTCATCCATAGTTATCTATGGGCTCTTAGTTTCTTGCTAGATCACTTGCTTTGTTTGAAAATGTGCTTGGTGGTGGTTTTTGAAAGTATTTTTGAAAATGCGCCTTCGTTTAGGAAAACTTTGTAATGGTTCTCATTTTGTAAGAACGTATACAAAGTGTTGGACTTTTGAAAATATTTCAATGTCTTGAAAGTGTTTGGTGTTTGTTTGTTTTGAAAGTGAGCAAGCAACTAGGAACGTTTCTACCTACTCAAAAATATTTTGTTCATTTCTCTCCTTTCCTTTGATATTTCTATCTTACCATTGATTGGTAAGAAGGCTTATCTTTGGATGTAAAGGGACGGGCATGGGTCATCGTATGGTCATGATAACAATGTTGTGAGATATCTTAGCATTTCTCTTTGAGGGACTAAGATCATTTGTAAGGCAACATTTTGAAGCGTCATCGAGGGACTATGATCTTGTATTTTGATTGTTTTTGCTAAGACATCCCACATGGGTAACATGACCATTTTTTAGGCAACAAGTGGAGTTAAACTTAGGGGTGCAAGTGTGCAAGTGTTTATTTTTTCATGCTTGGTTTATCTTTGAATTAGGGTTCTCTAAGTATTAATTTTATCTTTCCATACAAACCCTAATTACTAGAATTTATATGAAAGTGATGAATTGCGGAAAGTAAATTTACTATGCTATTACATCATTTGGGGATGGGGTATACAAATTTACAAATGGGGATTGCAAAAAATTAAACCTAATTATCTATTACAACCATATTGAAACTTGAATGATGTACAAGAATTGAAAGGAATATAATGTACAAGGATATAAATGGAAAAGAAATGGATTTTTTTTGGTTTTGTTAAGGATTTGGTTTTGACCTAATTATCTAAAAGAAAATAATTGATTAAAATAAGTAAAAATAAATCCTAGTTTAAAAGAAATAACATTAATCAAGAAAGCATTTTTAGGGTTTTTTTAGAAAAGGTTTTAAGTTTAATCAAAATAGTACGGAAATTAATTAATTAAAAAGAAAACCTAAATTCTAAGTTAATTTTAATTAAAAAAGAAAACAACTAAACCCAAATCTAATTATTAATTTATTAAGAAAAAGAAATTAAGTTTGTTTAACAAAATATTTTTTGTCTTTTGTCTTTTTTTTTAAAAGGAATAAAATATAAGTATATAGAATGCAAATAATAAATAAAAATATATTTTTGGGTTTTTTGATTTAATAAATAATAATAATAACAATAATAAAAATAAATTAAAGAAAATAAAATAAAATATGAAAAATAAAGTCAAGAGGGAAAAATGGAATTTAGGGTGTTTGTTATGAAAAAACTGTTTTTGTTTGAAGCCTGACCCATTAATGTTTTTGTAAACATAAAGAAAAGAAAAGAAAAGAAAATGAAATGGGCTGCATTGTCAAAAGGAAACAGGGGGTCAGAATATGTAAAAATGCTAAGGCCCAGTTGTGGAGGCCCAGGCGCGTTGGCTGCTTGCAAAATAAAGGAAAATGTTGGAAAATGTGAAAAAAGGCAGCATTGGGGCTTGAACCCATGACCTGTTAGAACACAGTTTGATTCTACAACCCTTAGTTAGAGTTTTGATGATAACAAATACAAAGAACAAATATGCACCCTAAAAATTATGTTATTGTGTATACAAAAGTTCTGACCAAAGCAGCATCAAAAGTTAAGCTATAGAAGCTACACACTGAAGCAATCAGAATTTGCACTGAAGATTGATGACCAGAACCTGCGCTTAAGTGAAGTAAACTATGATTCTGAACAAGAGCATAATAATCTAAGTCATCAATGTTCTAAAGCATCAGCAGCAGGAAAGGATGTAAGATTTTGAAGCGTTACTATTCAATAAAGACATCATCAATTACAACAGCTTCATTCAGACAGGATCTTCTCCATATGGAAACTGAGTTAATGTCATTTATCATGCTTAAGGATCAACATGAATCCATTGCCTATATAAACAAGCTCAGTGATCAAATCGTACACGATTTTCCAATACTACTATACGAGAATTCAAAAATGATGCAAGCTTACTCATTTATTCCACGCTCTAAATTTGTGTAAAATATCACAGTTGTGATAACTGTTTTTGTAACGAAAAACATTTGTACACACATTCTTGTATATTTGTTTAAGACAACGTTCCTTGAGATTAACCAGATTGTGGTTGTACTCAAGAAGACTTTGACAGTTGTTAAAGTAGTGATTGTAATCTATTTGTGATTAGTGAATTAAGTCCTCGTTGGAGAGAGGCGAAATCACTTTGATGGGTGGACTGGAGTAGTTTGAGATCAAACGAACCAGGATAAAAATATTGTGTCATTACGCATTTGATTTCAAGTTTTCAATTCAACCCCCCTTCTTGTGTTTTTCACTTCTTCAATTGAATCATAGCGCTTGGTTTTGAGCTTAACACTTAACCGTGTCAGTACAAGATCCAATCTTCAGAAAAACACTATGGTGGGACGAAGCCAAAACATCAACAATGACTACCATGAAGACAAGGACAGAATCAGTGGAAAACCTCCAGTCTTTGATGGATAAAACTTTGACTACTGGAAAGATAGAATTGAGAGTTTCTTTCTGGCCCATGATGCTGATCCGTGGGACATGGTAACTGATGGATACACACACCCAGTGGATGGAAGTGGCCAGAAGATAGACAGAAAAATGATGTCTGACCAGCAAAAGCGTGATTTTAGAAACCACCACAAAGCCAGAACAATACTCCTCAGCGCTATCTCATACTCAGAATATGAGAAAATCTCAAAAAGAGAGACAACCAAGAACATGTTTGACTCTCTGAGAATGACGCATGAAGGCAACATTCAAGTCAATGAAACCAAGGCCATTGCGCTCATTCAGAAGTATGAGGCATTCAAGATGGAAGATAGTGAATCCATAGAAGCTATGTTCTCAAGGTTCCAAATCCTTGTTGCTGGGCTGAAGGTTCTTGACAAAGGATATTCTACTGGTGATCACGTAAAAAAGATCATCAGAAGCCTACCCAAGCAATGGAGGCCAATGGTCACAGCACTTAAGCTAGCCAAAGATCTCAACAAAATATCTCTGGAGGAACTTGTCAGCTCCCTCAGAAGTCACGAGATAGAGCTAGAAGAAGATGAGCCTCAAAAGCAAGGCAAGCCACTAGCTTTAAAATCTAACAAAAAATATGATTCTAAGGTTTTGTAGGTTATGGAAGAAACTTCTTATGGATCCTCATCAGAAGAAGATGAATTGTCTCTCCTTTCCAGAAGGGTGAATCAACTGTGGAAGCAGAGACAAAGGAAATTCAGAAATCCCAAAAGACCAGAGAATCAAAATGAATCCTCCTCCAGATACAGAAAGTCTGAGTCTTCCTCTGGACACAGAAGATCTGAAAGTTCTTTAGGATACAGAAATCCAAATAACAAGGACATCATCTGCTATGAGTGCAATGAGCAGGCGCACTACAAAAGTGACTGTCCAAGGCTTCAGAAGGAGAAGCCCAAAAAGAAGTTCTTTAAGGAAAATAAGAAAAGCCTCATGGCAACATGGGATGATTCGGACTCCTCTGAAGCTGACTCAGAGTCAGATGATGAAAGATAAAACATAGCTCTCATGGCAAACGTGTCAGAAGACAGTGAAGCTTCTGGTTCAGACTCAGAATCAGACATTGAAGAGGTATTCCCTAACTTTGCTATTAATTTCACTAAAGCTGAACTTGCAGAAAGTTTAAATGAAATTCTGGAAAGGTATCAGCAAATCAGAGTCAAATTCAAGAACCTGAAAAAGGAACTTGTATCTGACTCTAAAAAGACTGAGAGTCTCAGATTAGAAAATTCTGAGTTAAAAGAAAAAGTTTCAAAATTAGAAAATGATTTGTAAAACTCTCAGAAGGAAATAATCTCAGAGACTCCCAGTAATGCTGATGAGATCATCAAAGAATATGATCACAACTTTCAGAAGTTTCTGGCTAAAAGCATAGATAGAAGCAAGATGGCTTCAATGATCTATGGAGTTAGCAGAAATGGCATAAAAGGGATAGGATATCAAGGTAAGGTATCTACACCTACACAGGCCATGGACTTAGTCATAAAACGCAAACCACTTAAATCACATTTTATATATGGGCACACACATGACATAAAATACACTAGTAGTGATTACTCTGTCAAACCAAAATTCAACCAGAATTTTGGTAAAACTAACAAACCAGGACCCAAGAAGATATGGGTATCTAAGGATAAAATTATATATGTAGCAGATATCTTTAGCAGCAAGGCTAAAACACCAATCATGGTACCTGGACTCTGGCTGCTCTCGACACATGACGGGAAGAAAGCATATGTTCCAAATCCTGGAACTTAAACCTGGAGGCTACGTGGGCTTTAGAGGCAACCAAAGAGGAAATATCATTGGCTCTGGATTAGCAGGTAACGGAAATATTCCCTCTATAAATAATGTACTGCTAGTTGATGGATTAATGCATAACCTCTTATCCATAAGTCAATTAAGTGATAATGGTTATGATATAATCTTTAATCAAAATTCATGCAAAGCTATTAGTCAGAAAGATGGAACTATCCTTTTTAATGGAAAGAGGAAAAACAACATTTACAAAATAAAACTTTCTGAACTTAAGAGTCAGAACGTAAAATGCCTTCTTCCTGTTAACAACGAGCAATGGGTCTGGCACAAAAGATTGGGGCATGTTAGTATGAGAAGAATATCTCAGATTAACAAACTCAATTTGGTCAGAGGACTTCCTAATTTTAAGTTCAGCTTAGATGCTCTGTGTGAAGCATGTCAGAAAGGAAAATTTTCAAAACCTGCTTTTAAATCTAAAAACGTTGTTTCCACCTCTAAGCCATTAGAACTTCTGCACATAGACTTATTTGGACCGGTAAAAACTGTGTTTGTCAGTGGAAAGAAGTATGGGTAAAGTTCTTAAGACACAAGGACGGGTCACACTCTGTGTTCATTACCTTCTGTAACCAAGTTCAGAATGAAAAGGATCTTAGAATTGTTAAAGTCAAAAGTGATCATGGTGGGGAATTTGAAAATAAAAAATTTTGAATCATTTTTTAATGAAAAAGGCATCTTGCATGACTTCTCTTGTCCTAGAACTCCCCAACAAAATGGAGTTGTAGAATGAAAGAACAGAACACTGCAAGAAATGGCCAGAACCATGATCAATGAGACTAACATTGCTAAGATCTTCTGGGCAGAGGCAATTAACATAGCGTGTTATATCCATAATAGAACCTCCATAAGACCTATTCTGGAAAAGACTCCATATGAATTGTGGAAGAACAGAAAGCCCAACATTTCTTATTTCCATCCGTTTGGATGCACTTGCTTTATTCTGAATACAAAAAATTATCTGAACAAGTTTGACTCTAAAGCACAAAAGTGTATTATGTTAGGATACTCTGAACGCTCAAGAGGGTACAGAGTATACAATACAAAAAAACAGATTGTTGAAGAGTCAATCAGTGTTATATTTGATGATAAGCTTGACTCTCAAAAGTCAAAGCAGAATGAATTCCTTGCAGATATAGAAGTTGAATTCACAGGTACTGAAGACAAATCATCAGAAGATCTCAACAAAGACGCTCCAACAACGTCAGAAATAAATTATACAAGCATTCCAGCACCTTCTGTTGATCAACTCCAGAAAAGGTTTTCCAGAAGTAGCATAGCTCACCCAGAAGATAAAATCCTGGGAAAGAAGGATGGTCCAATCAGAACAAGATCAACATTCAGAAACTATGAAGAATCCCTCATGGGACTGGTCTCTCTGATTGAACCAACAACAATTGATGAAGCGCTTATGGACAATGACTGGATTCTTGAAATGCAGGAGGAATTAAATCAGTTCACCAGAAATGATGTATGGGATCTGGTTCCCAAACTAAAAGGATTCAACGTCATTGGAACAAAGTGGGTGTTCAGAAACAAACTGAACAAGCAAGGAGAAGTCATCAGAAACAAAGCACGACTGGTGGCACAAGGTTATAGTCAGCAAGAGGGGATACACTATACAGAAACCTTTGCTCCAGTCTCCAGGTTAGAATCTATCAGACTCTTAATCTCATTTGCTGTAAACAATGGCATCACTCTGTATCAGATGGATGTCAAAAGTGAATTCCTAAATGGCTATATAGATGAAGAGGTATATGTGCACCAACCCCCTGGGTTTGAGAATTCGAAACACCTAGAATATGTTTTCAAACTAAAGAAGTCACTCTATGGTCTGAAACAAGCTCCCAGAGCTTGGTATGAAAGACTAAGTAACTTCCTGTTAGAAAAGGAATTCACCAGAGGGAAAGTGGTCACAACCTTATTCTGTAAGACATTTAAGAATGACATTTTAGTATGTCAGATTTATGTTGATGACATCATCTTTGGATCTACTAAACCCTCTCTGGGAAGAGAGTTTGCTAAATGCAGGCAGGCAGAGTTTGAGATGAGCTTAATGGGGGAACTCAAATTCTTTCTGGGCATTCAGATAAACCAAACTCCAGAAGGAACTTACATTCATCAGAGGAAATATGTCAGAGAACTTCTGAAGAAATTTGATCTCTCAGAATGTATGCCCTAAAAGACTCCAATGCACCCCATGTGCATTCTGGAAAAGGAAGAGGTAAGTAAAAAGGTAGAACAAAAGGTCTACAGAGGTATGATTGGTTCTCTCCTTTATCTGACGGCTTTAAGGCATGACATTTTATTTAGTGTTTGCTTATGTGCTAGATTCCAATTAGATCCTTGAGAATTTCACTTAACAACAGTTAAGCAAATTTTCAAGTATCTGAAAGGTACTACTAATTTGGGTTTGTTTTATAGAAAATCAAATGATTACATCTTAGTAGGATATTGTAACGCCGATTTTGCTGGAGACATAGTAGAACGTAAAAGCACTTCTGGAAGCTGCCAGTTTCTGGGAGAAAATCTGATCTCATGGACCAGCAAGAGACAGTCCATAATAGCACTATCAACAGCAGAAGTTGAATACATAGCAGCTGCTGGATGTAGCACGCAAATGCTCTGGATGAAAAGTCAACTTGAAGACTTCAACATATTTGAGAGTAACATTTCTATCTTATGTGATAACACTTCAGCTATATGTCTCAGTAAGAATCCTATTTTGCATTCTAGGGCTAAGCATATAGAAATAAAACATCACTTTATTAGGGACTATATTCCGAAAGGAATTCTCACTTTAAAATTCATTGACACAGACCATCAATGGGCTGATGTATTTACAAAACCTCTTTATGAAGATAGATTCAATTTCATTCTGAACCATCTCAGCATGAAATTATGCCCAGAATAAAATGTTTTATTTACATATCTTAACCCTCAGAACTTTATTATCTTTTGTGAACAACTGATCAACCTGTCTTCAGAGTTTAGAAGTACAGATTTCCTCAGAATCTATCCATGAAGATCTGAATGTTTCATTTCAAGGATAGAGGCGTGCAGCTCACATCATCAAACACTTGTCATCGTCTCACCAGCTACGTTCTGAGGTTGAACACGCGTTCAATTTCTGAAGGGTCCAAGGATCTGATTGGATGCATTGAGACACTTGTCAGTGGTAAACCGTTCAAATATCTTTATGAATCCCCTAATCTCAGGTTTCATTAATGCATATAATCATTACATTATTTTCTTACTTACTGCTTACATTTTCCAAAAACCTATTTAAACTCAAATTCACTATTTCATTCATTCACTTTTACTATCTTCTCCATTCACTCTTATTTCAAGTTTAATTTTCAAAAACCCTTTTGATCTTCTCCAACAAACTCGTGTGAACAATGGCTTCTTCATCAAACCTCAAAAACCTCAGTGCTCCTGAATCTGCTTCAACGGAACAATATGAAGAACCCATCAGGACTCTTCTCACTCCTGTTGATAACCTGGAAGTTCTCTCAGAACTGGTCATTGATTTTGAGAGTCTACAAGAAAATGGGTTCAATCTCTATGAAGACGTGACTGCTCGAGGTTGGAACATGTATTTTGACCGTATGGTGGGTCCAACGTTTCCCATTCTCGTCAAAGAATTATGGATTCACGCTACATCTTCAAACCACCAGGTTACTTATTATGTTATGGGAAAGAAAATTGTGATAACAGAAGATCTTATTGGGAAGCTCATTGGATACAATGGTGGTGGAGTCAGATGCATAGATATGGTAGAAAGATGCTCCGACCTAAAATCAATTGTCAAGGAAATTTTCACTTCTGGACAACCATCAAGCAAAATCAGAGATTTGAAGGATCATCACAAAATCTGGGCCAAAATCATTCTGGGATGCATCAACCACAGGAAGCCCACAAGCTCTCCTGATTACATCAACATTGATCAGCAGTTTCTAATCTATTTCATTGCAAAGAAGACAAAGATTAATCTTCCACACTTGCTCTTCAACCATCTCAGAACGAGTGTGAAAGAGACCAGAGAAGAAGAAAGAACTAAGAGGGATTGGATTCCCTTAGGAAGATTGATATCAGATATTCTAACAGAAAACAGGCTGATAGAATATCTGACAGAGGCTCAAGAAATAAGCACCCTGGAAGCAACTGTTGGGAAGCCTCTGAATGCAAAGAATCTGAAGAAAATGAAGATTATTGAGAACATTAAGAAGGAACCATCTATTGCTTCTCACGAGACCATTACTTCAAGGAGGATACCTCTGAAGGATTTTCCTCTATTTTCTGAGATAGACAGCAACCCAGAAGTCATAGTCAGATACCTTGAAGCTTGCAAGGTTGATGGGACTATTCCAGAAATAAACATTCAAGATCTGCACAGGCCAACTCCAGAGGTTGTGCTAAAGAAATCCAAGAAGAGGAAAGCAGCAGGAGAAGGATCCTCTCAGAAGGCACCTAAAGTTGCGAAAAAGAAAGGTAATCCATCTTCTGTTTCTGTTATAGAATCAATTGCTGTTACAACATCTGATATTAATCCCCCTCAACCTATAGAAAATCCTTCACCATAAACTTTTGAAGATTTTGACATAGAGTTTGATCCATTCGTAACTCTAGGTAATATTTTGAATGAACCTCACTCCCATACTCAAAATCCAAATCCTGAACATCATCAACCAGAACTTGCCAAAGTTCTTTCTAACATTGAACTATTTGATCAAGATTTTTCCTCTCCTATACAAGAAAATTCAAACTCTCAACTCCCAGAAAATCCAAACACTCAACAACCACCAGAAATTCCTCAACCAGAAATCCCACAATCTCCTCAACCAGAAATTCCAAATCCACAATCACCTCAACAAGAAATTCCACAACCACACTCACCTTAACAAGAAATTCCACAACCAGAAAATACTCAACCACAATCTCCTCAACTAGAAGATCTGAACCCCAACTCACCATAACCAGAAACTCAACCTTCTGAAAATCCATCTTCTGATATTCCTGAATCAGAAACCCAACATGCTGCCACAAACCAATCTGAAGACTCTCCTTCTGATTCTAATACTACAATCCAAATTCCTGGAATAACAGAACCTCTTGCGATTTGCATGCCTCTCACCATTCATGACATTCCATAAATTCCCTCATCCCTTGAATCCACACCACCAAACTCCCATAACAGACCAATTCTAATTCCCGACTCTCTCACTCCTTCACCCACTAACCATCCAGCTGACAACTTCAGACTTGTCATTGATCCAATTGTGCTGGAAAGACTAGCTTCCACCTCACACAAAACTGCCATTCCCAAACCTAAACCAACTGCAACCACATAAGATGTTGGTTTAAGTTTGTTGATTTTTAAAACAGGAATGCAGGAATGGATCAATTCTTTGAAGCATGCAAGTCAAGAGATTTCTAATCCTACTGCTTCTGATTATATATGGGAAAGATTCAGAAACTGGCTCAACTCTGAAACACTGAAGCTGAAGGAATTGGGTTATGAAAAGGCTCAGCAGAACTTTAGTGATCAGCTGAAGGCTTTCCAAGACCAAGTTCTGAGCCAACTGTTCAAGAAAGATATCCTCTCGTTGGATAATGCTCCCTAGAAAGAGCATCATCCTTCAGAAGTAGCTGAACCAGAATCAGAAAGTCTCTCTCTGACTACTACTCCAGAAGACATGATTGTAGCAAAAGAAATGGTTCACTCAAAAGAGGCTGTAGAATGTTCTGAGCAACATCCAACCCCTGGAGAGACACCAGCTTCCTCCTTAGTCATGAAAACTCTGGAAGAGTTGAAGAAAGAGAATGCTTTAATCCATGCAAGACTGGATAAGCAAGAGGATACGAACAAAGATATTAAAAGTATTCTGGGTAAACAAGAAGACACTACAAAGGAAATCAAAGGCATTCTGGGCAAGCAAGAAGAGTCAAATACTCAGATCAAGAGCTTGTTGGAAGCGTTGCTCACACGTCTTCCCCCTCCTTCTTAGATTTTCTTTTAAAATTGTTTATCTGTAACTTTTATCTTTACCTATTTGCTTCTGAAACTTGTCATTGCATTATGTTTTAAATATAATTCATCTATTTTGGCTCTAATTATATTGCCTTTTTGATACCTGACAAAAAGGGGGAGAAAGTAAGATATTTTCAATAATGGTTTACCGAGACAAAAGTCTCAAACATTTTGAATTATTTAACCTCTACTTTTTGAAAAGTTTGAACAGGAACAAATTATGATAGGAGATGCAGCTAAACTCTAATGAGAAGGAACTTCAGGGAAGTAATCAACTCAGGGGTAGTTTCTCTTAAACCTTTTGTTCTTTATTTTTCATTGAAAATTCTAGTTTTTGTCATCATCAAAAAGAGGGAGATTGTTAGAACACAGTTTGATTCTACAACCCTTAGTTAGAGTTTTGATGATAACAAATACAGAGAACAAATATGCACCCTAAAAATTATGTTATTGTGTATACAAAAGTTCTGACCAAAGCAGCATCAAAAGTTACGCTATAGAAGCTACACGCTGAAGCAATCAGAATTTGCGCTGAAGATTGATGACCAGAACCTACGCTTAAGTGAAGTAAAATCTGATTCTGAACAAGAGCATAATAATATAAGCCATCAATGTTCTAAAGCATCAGCAGCAGGAAAGGATGTAAGATTCTGAAGCGTTACTATTCAATCAAGACAGCATCAATTACAACGACTTCATTTAGACAGGATCTTCTCCATATGGAAACTGAGTTAATGTCATTTATCACGCTTAATGATCAATAAGAATCCATTTCCTATATAAACAAGCTCAGTGATCAAATCGTACACGATTTTCCAATACTACTATACGAGAATTCAAAAATGCTGCAAGCTTACTCATCTATTCCACGCTCTAAATTTGTGTAAAATATCACAGTTGTGATAACTGTTTTTGTAACGAAAAACATCTGTACACACATTCTTGTATCTTTGTTTAAGACAGTGTTCCTTGAGATTAACCGGATTGTGGTTGTACTCAAGAAGACTTTGACAGTTGTTAAAGTAGTGATTGTAATATATTTGTGATTAGTGAATTAAGTCCTCGTTGGAGAGAGGCAAAATCACCTTGACGGGTGTACTGGAGTAGTTTTAGATCAAACGAACCAGGATAAAAATACTGTGTCATTGCGCATTTGATTTCAAGTTTTCAATTCAACCCCCCTTCTTGTGTTTTTCACTTCTTCATGACCTTGACCATAAACGTGCGCTGCCTTACCACTGGGGAGGCTATACACCTGTTAACTTAAACAAAAAAATAAATATATATTACAAATCCATTCCTAGAAATGAACTTCATCTTCAACCTCCAGCCAGGGTCCCTATATCTCATTCATTTCTCATCCATTCTCAAAACTTCCAACATCAAACTTGTTAGAAATTTTACCAGGATTTCAGAAATGTAAACAATTTGGACTAACAATCAAAGATGAGCATGTATTTATAAAAGTACCAAATCCCGACCTAACTTTTTTCAGAGATACAAACTTAAAATTCTCTAAGCTCAGTCAGTATAAATTAAAACCATGGATATGTACAGCTTCAGGGAAATGATATCTACATTTTTCTTTGAAAATGCAAGCCTAATAATGCCTAAATGAAGAGATGAAAGTTCAGAAAATTACCTCAAAAACTGGAAATCGTGAAATGAGTTTGATCTTATTTCAAGTGATGGTGATGATCAGGTTAGCTTCCTCAAGTTCCCAGGAAGCTAATGCAATGCTTAGCTTGAGCTATGGATGGCTGGAATGGTCTGGAGAATTCAAGTTGCAGACCTCTATTTTTGGTTATGGAGGATGGTGATGGAGATGTTACAGTTCCAAAACAAGGACATGGATGGACTATATTTTAGGTATAGAAGCTTTGCAAATGATTTTTAGGGAAAACGCACGAGGGGAATGAAAGATACAAGTTCAAGGTCAGAACTGTGTATCAATGGTGTTTTTTGAGAAATTTCTGATTTGTGAGTGTTTGAGGGAGTTTCAGGGCCTTAGAATTCGTGTGTTAGCTTGAAAATAGTGTATGAATTTATAGGAAAGAGGTTTTGTGACTTGAAACAACTCAGAATTTGAATTTACATGTTTAAGCTCAACATGTGATTTTTTGACAAAAAAGTTTTCATGCCTTGTACTTGGTTCATAGAGTTGTTAACCACTTTAAACACAATACCTTTGACTTTGTGAATGCAGTGTACTCAAAGCAAACAAGTTAGGAGCTCAAGAAGCTGACTTTGTGCATAAAGCTTGCTTTACAAGAATGGATATGTTACTTTCTCTCCAAAATGGCAAATTGGTTTGGAAAAAGCTTGAAACACTTGGATAAGGGCATAATCAGTTGTGTATACCATTAAATATGGAGTGAAAAACAAGTTTTAGGCCTTCAAAGTGAGGATTATGCAGCATGGCTATGGATTTGGTTCATGTTCATCACAAAATATGTCTTTCAAAACAAGTTTGAAACCTTAACTTCTTGCCTTCGATTCTCCTAGCTCAAGAATGCTCTCAATGAGTTCTTGGACATTTTGGAAAGCTTGTAACATCCTCTACAACCTTTATGTTGGAAATTTTTGAAGAATAAACTTGGAACCATATGAAAATTTGCTATGAAGTTAGTACCAAAAATCTGCCTAACTAGGGCAAAATTTCACTAAGTCTTTTAGTTTCATGGACTTGTCTTCATAAATTCATAACTTGAAATCCAAGAATTTCTAGGAAAAGTTCTGCCCTACAATGTTTTAGATCTCATTGAGATCTACAACTTTCATGTTGGAAGTTTCCCTTGAATCATCTTGCATCATGGTGGAAATTTGGCCCAAAGTTATGAAAAAATGTTAACTTTCCAACACTTAGAAAATTTTTCTAAGTCCTAGAATTTTGACTTTTCAAAGATAACTTTGACTTTTCAATTTATTGATGAACAACCTTCATATTTTGACATGTCTTGATGAAATATTATTTTTTAAACTTGATTTTGATCAAAAAGTCAAAGTTTGACTTTTCAGTATACAATTAACTTTTCATCAGTTGACTGAAATTCATCTGTCAATCCAATGATCTTGAGAGGTGATTTGAACTATGAAATTAGGTCAATATGGTGCATTTGAATCCTTGATATCATGTCTTAACCCAATAAGTCATTTCCTTGGTCAAAAGTCAAGAACTGAGCCTTCTCAATCAAAACCCTAATTTTAACCATTTTACCCTTTTGGTGTTCTGATCAAATTTCTTTGAGGAATTATGATCCAAAGTTGATCAAATGACATATATGAGTTCATAATGTTGATATGGATAAAAAATTATGAAGTTTGACTGCAAATTGGCCATAGTTGACTTTTCCCTAATACGATTGATTTTAGGTCAACTGATCAACTGACTGAGAAAAAATGTGATACAAAGCTTAAAACTTGACATGAGAAATCTTGGGGATTCAAAATGATCCATGAAAGTCATATAAGGCATTATAAGTTCAATTATATTTGTACAAACTCAAACCCTAATTTTGAGTTGTCAGTGCTTGAGGAGGTGTCTTGAGCTGATCAAACCTTGTGTAGCCTTGAATCAATGGAGATCTTATGAGAGATTTCTTGAGAAATGAGAGAGAAAATTTTGGGGTACAACAGGTAGGAATAGAATATTGATAGAGGTATTGATTTATACGAGACACTCGTACTCGGCGTCTTCTAATAATAGAGCGCTCAGGTTCGGAAATTGGTAGCACTAAGCCTTCACCTTTAGAGCGAGTGCTTGGCATACAATTGGGAATGGTGCCTTAGTCTCTACAACATAACTAAAAGAGTTACAATATTGACTTGTTAGTCCCCGACAACGGCGCCAAAAACTTGATCGCGACTTTGTGAGTCTTAAAGAATCTAGACCGCAAGTATACAGTCCTATCGCGTGTAGCTTTAAAGATTATCGAATCCCAAGGGACTAAATGTCGAACTACCATTATCTTAGGTTACTACATAAATCTAAGGCTAATAATGTAATTAATAGGGGGTTTAGGGAACCTAACTGATTATAATCTAGTTTAGATTCAAGGGAGAATATCGGTATGTAATGGTTGGACTTCGGGGATTTAGCAACTCATTGACCTAACTCGGATTAACAAGATAGTTTTCAGTAGGTATTTGTTTGAAAAGCCTCTTCTTACACTCTCGTGTTTATTGATTCAGATCCTACGATTAAACCTAAGTGAGTGCTCTCGCTGTTTCAATTAGAGTTTAAAAATAGTTTTTAGAAACAAACAAAACCTAATCAACTTAAAAGCGCTCTCGTTGTATTTTAAGTTGATGCACAATTACCACTATCCAGTTATTATCTCAAACTCTCGTTTTATTGATCCTAACTTATTTCTGTATTTTACTCTCGTAACAAAACAGTTAATATTTAGAACTAGTAATTGAAACCAGAAAATTATTCTTTTTTAAAAGGAACTGATCAATTGGCGTTGCTAAACCCCGTTGGCTATATGACCTTACGTACCGATAAATAAATTTAGCCTAGCATATTAAACGATTTAATAACAGCGCAACCGAAATAATTACCATCTAGGAATTTAAATAAACTAAATGTTGCAGACAATCCTGGCATAAATAAATAAAGTACTTAAATTAAACCTGAAAATATTATGGCAGAGTATTTGTCTGATATCAGATGTCTCCCACAGATCAGTAAAGAAAGGAAAGAAGATGATGCGGAAAATATTCGGCACAGTAACAGTAAAAACAGATAAAAGAAAGCATGTTTAAAAATGGGAATTTTAGGTCCAATTTATAGGCTTGGAGATGCGCAGGGAGTTGAGATATTTTCTCCTCCGGATTTGCCTCAGTGTAATGGTCGTTACACTCCTTCTTTTGAGGGAGGGCTGGTGTGGCAAGGTGTAAAGGTCGTTACACCCCCTGCTTTTGAGGAAGGGCTAGCGTGGCAGGGTGTAACGGTTGTTATACCTGGGCTAAGGAATGTGTAAAGGTCATTACACCCCTTGGGCCTTTGGTGGATTGGGCCAGCGCTTGTTTCTTCTTTGGACTTCCAAGGATTTTTACTTTGTGATGCACCCAATTTTGCCACACCCCCCTTAATTGCATGATTTCTCTTTCTTTGTGCGGATTTTAAATACGATTAGCTCGACTTTTCTTGACTTTCTTCGCACATGCCTTGCAAACATCAAATTCATGAAAACATAGAAAATACCAGCATAATACGAATAAAGAGTAATTTAATTAATTAAAATATGGATAAAATTCATGTAAATTGATCCAAATATTCGATACATTTCCGATTTATCAAAGTTGAAAAATGGTCCGGTCAATGTTCCCGTAAACATATCTACCAATTCTCTATCATTTAAAGGTGGTTGCACCCTGCCAACCAAGTCTCTCCATTTTTGGGCGTACTCTTTGAAGCCCTCATTTGAACCCATGGTCATGCCTTGCAATTGCACCTGAGTTGGCGCAAGATGAGCGTTATATTGATATTGGCGGTAAAAGGCAGCAGCCAAATCCTCCCAAGTATGGATGTTTGTCCCTTCCAATTGGTAAAACCACTCCAATTGCGTCCCAGATAGACTCTCTTGAAAAAAGTGCACCCATAATTTTCTATCAGTGGTGTGCGGCTGAATTTTACGGACATAGGATCTTCAATGAAGCTTTGGATAAGAAACTCCATCATACTTGGCAAAAATTTGGATTTTGAATCTGTGGGGAATGGCCACCCCAGGAACTAAGTCCAAGTCCCCAAAGTCCAAGCCAGGCACAACTTGGATCTCTACAGCCTTTAGTGTGTCTTCTAGTTGCTTATATCTGTCATCTGTTGGCGGGTATTGCTCATCAGAATAATCTTTGTCTTCAGAGATTTGATTGTTTCCACCCCCATCACGGGTGATCCTAGCATCTTCATCTTGATTCTCATCCTCTTCGGAGGAGACTTCATCAATTTGAACTAGTCGGATGAGGCCCTTAAACCTCTTCCCCATGTTGATTACAACTTTCTTCTTTGTCTTCTTCTTCATAACAAGAAGAGCCATCATTTCTTGCTGACCCTTTGCAAAGTTGAGCAGAGTCTCTTGGAATTGAGAGTGTTAAGTATGCATGTCCTTGACAGTTTTCTTGAGATCCATCTTATACTGAAATAAACAGTAGAAAGATGAGAAAACCTGAGTCGAAAAACCTTCTTATGATATGATGCATGTCATGCAAATGCAATGTTTTCAAGGATTTTAAGGAATTTAAATTTGCTAGACAAAGAGAAAACAACAAACATTAATTGCATTTAATAAGTTCAGGAATTACAAATGCCTCTTGGGCTTACATTGGAAGAAACAAAAAGGTTTTAAAAAGAAAACAAAATAAACTCCTAAAACAAAAAGATTCAGGCTTCCCATGGGCGCATCCTCTTTGGTGCAATGTAGGCATTCAGGCTTCTCTCTTCATGAAGTTGCCTTGTGAGCTCCAGTACCTTCTTCTCGTTTGCTTAAAATAGAGCTTCAAAGGTGTCTCTCTCCCCTTTGAGTTGAATCCACGATCTTTGCAATTCCTCAAAGTTGGTAGGCATGTCAGGATGAAGAATGGTGTAAGGAGTGCCTCCCTTAGCAAAGGGCTCCATAATTACAGGTAGGATTGATAGGTAAGGCATCATGAGACTTTGAGCACGAGTTCGTACCAATTTGAGGAAAGGCTCAAGGGGGATGGAATTTTTATGCCCCAAAGTCTTGCTATCAACCTTTCTTACCATTCCCCAAGCATGCACAAACCTTTGATGATAACCTTGGTGATCGTTCTCATAGTAAAAAATAATACCTTGAATGAGTGCATCGTGGGGACCATCTCTTGGAGCATAGTCGAACTGTCGTAGGGCTAGAGAAGGGTTATAAGTGATACCTCCCCTAATGCCCAAGAGTGGAACATTAGAGAACTCCTCACAACGGTAAATGATAGTAATGTCTTCTTGAGATCGAGTGCACCAATGGATATCAGAATGGAATAGCGACATCAACCTTTGAGACCACCTTAAGCCTTATTCATTCTTCAAGACTGACCGAGGAAGGTGAAAAATAAACCACCTAGACAGCAATGGCAAGCAACACATAAGAGTTCCTGGTTTCTTCATAGTGCGAGTATGAAGAGAGTGCAAAATGTCTCCAAGCAATGTAGGCACAAGATTGCGGGTAAGGAAAATTATGACGGCATTCACATCTTCGAGTTGGTCCGTGTTAGGGAACAATACCAAACCGTAGATTAGAAGAGCCAAAACTTCTTCGAAAGCTTGTAGATGCATGGCCTCCCAAAATAATAGAGCTTTCTCCATCAAGAATTTCAGAACTCTTCAAATGTAAGGCCTCGATAATAACCTCAGGTCTTGGAACTTCTTCTAGACCGGTGAAGGGTATTTGATCCAGAATAGGCACTCCTAGTAGTTGAGAGAATTCCTCCATCGTAGGCACCAATTGGTAATCGGGAAAAGTGAAACAATGATGCGTAGGATCAAATAACTGAAAGAGCACCTTCAACATGTCTTCATTAAAGCTTGAGCTAGCCAGGTTGAGAAGTCAACCATATCTTTTGGTGAATGGAGAATTTTCAGGAACCCTTGATGCTAACTCCTTGAGTTGAGGAGGTACCCTTACGAAGTTGACTCAGATGGTATTTATGCGGGTGGAAGCCATATCCTACAAAACAAAACAAAGATAAATCCCCAAATACTTGAAATGGTTAGTGAGAATGCTTATGATGTTATGATGTTTATGATGTCATGAATAATTAATCACAAACAAAGCACAAAATGACCTTAGGTTTAGGCTTGCATGGGTTTCATAGGTAAATACCCTCTTGAAGTTTAGTTGGTTCAACTTGTCCTAACAAAAGTAACCGGGTTCTAAGGAATCTCAATATCACTAATCTTTCTTCATCGGGCATTGTTTCAGCACAAGCTTCTTTATTAGCGACCAAAATATCCAGAAATTACGATATCAATGAGCGTAGTATCGAGTATCAACCAACTTCTGACTGCACCAAAGCCGACTATCTCACTACTTACTAATGGCCAAGTTGTTCAACTAAAGGTTCTACCGTCAGCTAGTGCTTCATGACACCACACAAAGGCCCTGTATTCTCCCTGACTTGACTCAAGGGACACCGGTACCAATAAATGTGTCACACTAACGTAGCCATCGTTTCAACCGTGTCAATATTACGCCGCACAGTCCCCATGATCTATTGCTACTTACCTAATAATGCCCCCAGATCCGAGTAGAGGATCTATACAAAACCCAAACAACCTTTTTAAGAGTAAAGCAAGCAAGTCAAACAATGAAAGCAATAAAGGTGATCTAGTCTCTAAGGTAACCCCACTTTTAAGTTTATCCCCAGCAGAGTCGCCAGCTCTGTAATACGGTGAGAGAACTGAATTGGGTGTATTGTGTTTTATCAAAATTGTTGCGGATAGCAAGAGTCGCCATGAGTTAGTAGAAATCCATATCATTGGATGTGAGGGACATACGTGGGTCATTGTACAGTCATAGAAGGCAACTTGTAAGATGTTTTGGCAATTGTCGTAAGGGACTGAGATCTTTTATCAAAGGTAACATTGAAGGGTCATCGAGGGACTACAATCTTTTAATCGAGGGTCTTTTGCTAAAACATCCCACGTTCGAGGGACATGACTGTTTTCGTCTGAGGCAACAAGTTTGGTTTACCCTAGAGGTGCATGTGTGCAAAGTGTTTTTGTTTTCATGCATTTGTCTTAAATTAGGGTTGTATACTTGTTTGATTTTAAGTCTTGTCATACAAACCCTAATTACTAGCAATAATAAGGAAAACGATAAATTGCGGAAATTAAAAGTACTACGCTATTACAATACTTTAGGGGATGGGGGTACAAATTACAAATGGGGATGATAAGAAAAATAAATCCTAACTATTACAAAGCTTTGACAATTACATAATTTATAGTGCGAAATACTAAAATGTACAAAAATGCAAAGATAATGTAAAGAGAAAAGAAATTTGTTTTTATGGGTTTTTTTGGTAGAAAAGGTTTTAATGTATAGTCTAAGTTAATTTAAAAGATAAGTCAAAACCTAAGTCTAAATTAGTTTTAAGTAATTAGAGAAACAAAAATGTTTCTAGGGTTTTTATTATAAAATAAAGTAAAGAGAAAATAATAATTTTTAGTCTAAGTATATAAAAGTATATTTTTGTATTTTTTAATTAAGTAAAATAATAATAAAAGAAAAAGAAAAGAAAAATAAAAATAAAATAAAATAAAAATTAAATATGAAGTCAGGGGGATTTGAAAAGAGATTAGAAGGTTATAAAGTACATTTGGAATTTATTAGGCCCAAAGCTGTTTTTTTTTGAATTAGAAAATAAGAAATAAATAAAAACAATTTGTTGGACCTATGTGGTAAAAGTGAAGTGGAGGGTGTTATTGAGTAAAATGATCAGGTCCATCAGGAAGGAGGCTCAGGCGTATTTTTTTGAACAAAAAGAAACAAAGAAGAATGTTGTAAAAATGACAAAAGGTCTCGTTGGGACTAGAACCCAGAATCTTCGATAGTAATGCCTTACGCGCGCGCTTTCTACCACTGGGGTGGTGATACATCCGTTGGTTTATACAAAACCATCACATTATATTCTAAAACAAGTTCTAGTGACAACTTCATCTTCTATCTCGCGCCATAAACAAAACTCTGTAACTTTCTCATTTCTCAACCATTCTCAAAAGTGTAAACATCAAACTTGTTAGAAATTTTACCATGATTTCAAATATGTAAATAACTTAAACAATGGATCAAAGATGAGCATGAATTTTAACTGGTACCAAATATGGCCTAATTTTTCATGAAGTTCATACTTAAAATTCACATCACTCAGGAAATATAAATGAATTCTAAGGACATGGTTAGTTTCAGGGCTATGATGTTTACATTTTGTCTTCAAAAATCAGAATCAAATGATGCTTGTATGAAGAGTTGAAAGTTCAGAAAACTTACCTTGCATATGGAGATCGTGTTTTGAGTTTGAGAATTCCTCAAGATGTTGTGATGATCAGAATATCTTCAGTGAACCTCCAGGAAGCTAATGCAATGATTAGTTTGGATTGAGGATGGCTGAATCGTGATGGAGAAGTCAAAGTGCAACACCCTGTTTTTGGTTATGGAGGATGGTGATGGAGGTGTTACGGTTCCAAAATAGGGACAAGGATGGGTTATATTTGATGTAAGGAAGCTTTAGGATTGATTTGGAGAAGAAACGCACGAGTGGGTTATGAGATGGAAGTTTTTGGGCCGAAATGAGAAGTTATGGAAGTTTGAATGCAATTCTGAGTTTGAGGGAGTTTAAGGGAGTTTCAAGGCTTGTAATTTTGTGTCCTTGGCTTGTAGATGATGGCTCAATTTATAGGAGAGGGTTTGGAAACTTGAAATGATCAGAAAACAAAGATCACATGTTATGGATCTTTGGCTTGTTTTTTAAGCAAGCTTGACAAACATAGTTTCAATGCAAAGTACATGGCTATCTAGAGTGGTTACATACTTTAAACATGTTTATCTGGCTTCCTAGATGAAGCTTGTGCAGAAGGAACAAGTTAGAGGCTCCATGCATTGACTTTTGCAATAAAGCTTGGCTTTTCCAAAATGGAAGTGTTACCTTTGTGCCACTAATAGAAATGTAACTTGGATAATGACTCAAATGCTTGGACCATGACTATAAAAGTTGCGTAATCAATTAATTATGGAGTGAAACACAAGTTAGAAGCCTGCAAAGTGAGATTATGCAGCATGGCTTGAAGACTGGATCAAATGTTCATCAAGAAAATGACCTATAATTCAAGTTTATGAGGCCATCTTCATCTCTTCGAAACTTCTAGCTCAAGCATGATCTCTTCTTGTTCTTGGACATTTTGGAAAGCTTGAAACATTGTCTACAAACTTTATTTTAATCACTTTTGCTAAATCATTTTTGAGCTTGGTGAAAATTGGCCAAGAAGTTAGGTAAAAAATCTGCCTAAACTTGTCAAAATTTTCACTAAGTGTTTTATGAAAAATGTCATGACTTCACGGGCTTATATCTTCAAATATAAGAATATTTTGGACATGAACCCTTGAATAAAAAGTTGTAGAATTCATCAAGATCTATAACTTTCATGTTGAAAGTTTTTCTTGAATCATCTTGCATCTTGGTGAAAAAATGTCATGAAGTAGTGAAATTATCAAGTTCAAAACACTTAGAAAAATTTCTAAGTATTGAAAAGTTTGAATTTTTTGATGACTTTCTTGACTTTCTTGATTCTTGATGATCAATTTTGATATTTTTTGGATGTCTTTATGAATTGTGATCTTTGAAATTGAATCTTGACCAAAAAGTCAAAGTTTGACTTTTATGCATCAGATGACTTTTTATCAGTTGGCCCAAAATTCAACTATCAATCCATTTATTTTGAAAAATGATTTGAGCCATGAGATTAGGTCAACATGTTGTATTTTAATCCTTGATATTGTGATTCAAACCATTAGATCATGTATTAGGTCAAAAGTCATTGATCAGTCAAAACGCTAATTTTGACAATTTTGCCCTTTTGGTGAATTGAGTACTTTTCTTGAGGAATTGTGATCAACACTTGACCAAATGATGAATATGACTTCAAAATGTTGATATTGGCCAAATATCTTGAAGTTTGACTGTAGGTTGACCATAATTGACTTTTTATCCGATACAACTGATTTTCAGTCATCTGATCAATTGACTGAGCAAAATTGTGATCCAAGACTTGAAACTTGGCACGAGTACTCTTGGATACCCATAATGAATCATGAAAGTCTTTTGAGGCATTAGAAATCCAATTTCCCTTGTGAAAACCAAAACCCTAATTTGTGGCCTCAGTGCTTAAGAGATGAGTTTGACCTAGTCAACACTTGTGTAAACTTGAGCTATTGAAGATCTTTATGAGAAATATCTTGAGAAAAGAGAGGGAAAATTTTGGGGTAAAATAGGGTTCTAATACCTTCCCCTCGCGTAATCGACTCCCTTACCCAATCTCTCGGTCGCAAGACTTTGATTTCCCCTTTAGGTTTTTCTACGATGATTTTCCTTTCCCTTTTTATGGGATAAATAAATACTCGGTGGAGACTTCATTGATGTCCCCAGTCGAAGTCTATATGACACTCTCGGGTGAGACCTAGAGGAGTTTATTATATCCTCTCAACCTTATTTGTTACTAGACATGTGGTGCTTTGACTGTTTTCAAGCCATGTTCTTCCCAGTGAAGTTAAGCCATGAAGTAGGACTTTGTTTTCTCAGCATGTGCTTACTCTCTTATGGAACCGTCATCCTGAATGTAATTTAGCCGAGTGTTGACTTTACCCAAGTTGGCTTTGTCTGGTTCTCCCCAGTGTAGTTTATTTGTTTTGTCAACATATACATAATAACATTCATACATTCATACACATCATTCATAGATAAATTAAAATTCATTGCTCATTTGCATTCGTTGATGTTTTTGTTGGCATATTATTCTCTTTGCAGAGTTATGTTATTCTCTCTCCAACAGAGTGTTAACCTTAAGTAGAAAGTGTATGTCCTTTCAATTTCCCCACTGAGTTATCCTTCGTGGAAGAATTTTTCCTTAGCCTTCATATTCAGTTCATTATCTAGATGGAATGTGATCCACTTTTGAGTTTATTTCTCATTAGGTGCTGTCTTGGTTGACTGTTTCATTCCGGTTTACTTCTGGTTTGAATCTGTGGTCCCCGGCAATATTATTATTCTGATTTCTATAGGATGTGAACCTTGGATTGAGAATGTGCATTTATTTTGCACACGAAAACATTTTTTCTCCTCAATATAAATGTGTTGGTATTCCCCCAATAAAGTCAAGATTCATTTCCCAGCAGTGTTATTGCAATTCCTTCTTAAACAGGAAGTGGCATGTCTCTTTATTTGAGCAACTTGTTCTTCCCCAGTAATCCTGTTAATGCCAGAGAAGATGTGTTACTCCAATGAATGGTAGTATTTTCAATATGATAAAGATAGTTTGTTGTTGAGATTTTTTACTCCAATGGATGGAAAGTCTTTTCAATATGATAAAGACAGTTCGTTATGAAATGACTCCAATGGATGGCAAGTCTTTTCAATTTGACAGAGATAGTTCATTGTGAAATCTTTACAAGTGGAAGTCTCTTTATTTGAGATAGCTTGTATATTACCCTTTCCAGGTGAAACATCTTGGTTAAAGAAGAAACTGAGACCAGTTAGTGGCTTATGGTCAGGATCAAGGGGAAGTTTATTCGATTCTCCATCAAATGGTATCTCTTCGAAGAAGTCTCGCAAGAGAATTTTGTTGTGAAATCATTGCAAGTGGTAGTCTCTTTATTTGAGATAGCTTGTATATTACCCTTTTCAGGTGAAACATCTTGGTTAAAGAAGAAACTGAGACCAGTTCATGGCTTATGGTCAGGATCAAGGGGAAGTTTATATACTTCTCCATCAAATGATATCTCTCCGAAGAAGTCTCGCAGAGAAGTTTGTTGTGAAATCATTTCAAGTGTTATACCCCAATTTTCCCCCCTAAGATCCCTCATCCTACTCTATACATCTCGCACATAGTATTGGTCGCATGGTTACATGATCGAAGAGCTTTGGCATTAGGGTTTCTCTTTATGAATTAAGGCTGTCGTCTTACTAGAAATTGATTTAACTGGCGCTCTCATTATTCTTGGTATGAGAATAGGGTTTTGGATCTCAAGCAGCATAGATGGCTTCGCTAGCAGGTTTCCTCAAGATACAAGGCCATTTCTTCCTCAATTGTCACCAAAGGGTCATGGAGTTAGGGTTGGTTATTCACTGGTTTTCACATTCATCGTGTATAAGTGTTTCATCGATTGTGACTCAATAGAATGTAGTCACATCTCATAGGTTATCTTGAGAATCCTTCAAGTTTTATCCTGATCAAAGGATTATTCAAAAGCTTTTTTGTTGAAGTAATCAAACTAAAGAATGATTTTGTCAAGTCAGAGGTTTGAGAATTAAGTTGCCAAAGCTTTGAATCATGATACAAAAGATAAGGTTGTGATCAAGGAATTGGTGTTTTATTGTAACACAAGTTAGCATGGACTAAGAAGTTGAATCAGAATTTCATTAAAGCAAAAATTGATTCAGGTGATTTCGTGAATTCAAATTTAGCCAAAGTTGTCAAAGGTTGCTTAAATATGAGAATTTGGAAGAGTGATTTTCTTGGCATACAAATTACATATTTCATGGCATTCTTGACTCAAGGTTCGTACATCCATGTGTCCATTAAGTCTATCACCATCCAAAATTCAAGTGGTACAAAGTTGTTATTCAATCAATCTCCATTCAATTTTCAACAAAATTACATCACAAATTTATTTCAAATATCCCATTACAAGTCCATCACATTTTGCTAAGTTTGAAACCATCAATGAAAGGTTCTTCCAAATGATTGTCATAAACCTTCTCCAAAGTTGTGTCATAAAGACCATTGAGCCCAAAGCATTTTCTGTGTCCGATGATCTGAAAAATGTTGTTAAGAAAGTCAATATTCGCGAGGAAGAAGGTAGAATTTCTCCATGGAATGATGAACATATTCCAAAATAAATCTTCTCTATAAAACCAAATGGGGGCGTGTCGTGAAGGAATTGGAGTACTCAAATATTGGAGCTACTGAACTAATTCTGTCAAAATATTGATGCGGATGGCTGAAGAAGCAGTCTGTGCTCAAGATAGGGATCCTTATACTGCTTTTACAAACTGTGTAAAGGAGCTTAATTATGGAAATTCATGTTTTTTAGGCCAATTAAAAAAAACTTGACCTACAAAAGTACCTAGGCGGAATACCAGAGCCCCTTGAACCTGTTATGCATTTTAATCATGATATGCTTTCCTATGGAGCTGGAGAATGGGACCATGGTAGAAGAGATTCACTTTGCCGAGGTTCTGAGCAAGCTTCTGGAAACAAAAATAATGCAGGTTCTTCGTTTCAAGCATGGGCAGATATACTCTGTAGGTGTTTCGGCACTCCTTGGCAGTAATAAACCCTTAAGGATTGGTCTTGTTCGTGGAGACGTTAGTATAAATTTCTCATGTGATCTAGAGATATCTTTCAAGTTGGTAGATATTGCTTTAGAAGAAATGTTGCTTCTTCAAGAGGGATGACCGACAGAGTAGGATGTTTCAACCATACCTGAAATTGAGCAAAGAGCGCATGAGAATGGATTGCAGGAAAATTATTTCTGGCTGGACAAGATTTTACACAGCTACCAATACAAGACTATACATCATATGACATTTCAAAATTACGAAGAAAATTTCAAAAAAAAATCCTCCTAAAACTTAGTTCTAATCTTCCATCCTACTTCCGTTTCTTCTCACTTCAACCTTGCTTGCACCATGCCTAAAATCTTCGTACTTCCTTCAAAAAAAATTCACAGGAACCACCCTGCAAATTACCATGCCCTGCTGCAACTTTTTCAAACCATAGGCAGCCCTGCATCAATACAGAAACGGTTCAGAAATTTCAAGAAATAGAAGTCCAAAAGCAAATTCAAATGGAAAATCAGTTTAGCATAAGAGTAGAAAACTCCAATATCTGTATAAACTTTTCCCCTTCATTCTGTTACATTTTTGCAATCACAGTAAGTACACAGAGCTTTCGCTTCATTCTCCTCTCCGGCTCTGCATCAAATATGGGAAAAGAGGATTCCGCCAAAAGTCTGGCCCTGCAAGAAAACCAGTTCAAGTATCCAACACTCTTAGCAAATAAAACTGATTCATCATAAATTGCCTTGATATCCAAAGCAAAAAAAAAACGGAAATTACTAAAGGCAGAGTAAAAATGAGAGAAGGGGAATCAATTTCAAAACAGGGATGTCCTAAGACAATTTCCACTAACAAATTTGGTTACATCAGAATCCGTAACTAACTTCCAACTAACTCTTAATAGAAAGCTCTAACTGTCGTATAACGGTCCTAACAGAAAAGCCCAGAGATTTTTCCCTAACTATTTACTAGAAGCATAACAGATTGATAAATGAATCAATCCAGTTCATTCATCCATAATATAATTCTTAAAACCTATTACAGACTCCTAACCATCTCCCAACTAACTTTCTAACAAAATACAAACATAAATCAGAACAAAGAGGAGGAGATTTTCTAACAGAATGGCCAACAGATTGAAAAAAAAGATAGCAGGAAGATAACAAAATTTAAAGGGGATTCATAAGAAAAAACAAAAAAGGATAGAGAGGGGATTGATCTTTCAACTCTCTCGGGAATCTCTGATCTCGAACTTTGACTCTCTCTTCTATCTTCAGGTCCTCTCCCTCCGATCCATCTTGATTTTCAGCTTTCATCAATGGCCTCTTCTCTGAAACATCATCGACACCTTCCTTGATCCTCCATTATCATCGTGATCCTCTCAATATCCTTCAACTGGAAAAAGCAATAACGGTAGCACCATCTCTTCATGCAACAACGATTTCTCCAATCATGATCAACAACTCTGCTTCTCGACATCATTTTCCTTCGTCGTCAATTACCTGCAACGATATCGTATCTTAATCAACGTTGTTTATCCTGCAACATCAGACAACAAAGTTTTCATCACAGCGTTTCTTTCCTTTAACCTTCTGCTTCATCTCTACAATAGCGCACATTAGTACGACAGAAAAAGTAGAAAGCGGAAAAGTAAATCAAGAAGAAAGATACGAACGAGTACGTATATCAGAAATTCAACGGAGCGATATCTGGATTTCTCGTCATCGCAACGGTGTTGAAGGAACACCGTACTCATCTACGATAGGTAACTCTTTTAAATCTTTTCCTTCGGTATGCAATATTGCTGTGTTATTCTTTTGGATCATTGAAAAGATGAGAAATTTTGGCTGAAATCAGGAACAAGATCGGAAAATTGACGGGCAATTTCAGACAGATTGAAATCACGCCGTCGTGAGCAAGAGATCGATGACAATGGTCGGAAAACGAACGAGATGGAGACAGTCGTGCCGATGTGGCTTGCCATGAGAGAAGAATATATGTTCCCTTGGACAAGATGAAAACGTAAGGTAAAGAAAATCTGGAGCAGAACGGACCGAGTAGCTTTGACAGTTGTGTTCGAGTGAAGGTAACATCGGAGAATCGTTTGAGACGAAGATGAGGCGGCGATTCGTCGTTGGAGGTAAATCGGCGACGAAAGGGAGTCTCCTGGAAGATGAAAGGTCATATCCAAATTCAACCCTAATTCCTCCTAATTATTTTTCTTCCCATTTAAATTTTATTAATTGTTTTTTTTGTTATAATTCAATAAATAATTAACAAAATAAAGAGAATTGGCTCACTGTCTCAATGGTTGGGCCGAACTAATCTTCCCTGGCCCGTATTGTTGATTTTTTAGAAAGCTTCTTGCATGCTTTGCAAAAAAATGCTTCATGGATTTCCAATATGGGCTTAACGCCGTTAATTCATACACACCCAAAATCCAGTTTAACACCCCCCTTGGCTATTTCTATTTCCTATGTTTTTCTAGATTTCGTTTTGTCTTAGTTTAAATTCCTTTTACAATAAAAGTAGTAGTAAGATACATATAATAAAAATAATAAGGAATGTAGATCTTAGGAATACCTCTTATTATTTTTAGGTAATAAATTGCAAAAAACCAATAAAAAAATTTGTTAGATTTCTCCTTTGGTTTTTTTTAGGAAGTTAATTCCTAATCCCTGATTACTTGAAACTTGCGAATCACCTTTTCTTATTGAGTTGAGTCTTATGCAAGTTCATTATTTGATATACGGATGTGTTTGGATTCCGATTATGATTTATTTTTACATCGATGAAGCTTCGACCTATTCCAAATATTCGATCTATGACTGTTTGTTTGTTGATGCCAGCTCACGCGAAGTATTTTGGGTTTATTTTCTTTGGTTGGACTTTTTGCGGACATCATTGTTCGTTTGGTATTATACTGCTTCCAAGTTATATTTCTGCATTTATCTCTTTTCTAGATATCATGAGAAGTAGGAAATAAAGAGCGTGCGCTTGAAGTCGCTGTTTAAAGACCTGTAGCAGGCATTCTATACTTCATTTATCATATGTATCATGTTTGTGTTTGTCTCCTTTCTTGTTGATTGATGAGTTACTCAATTTAGAAATTGAGATCACGACTTAGCTCTCAGTGCATGCTCCCTGTAGGATTTTATCGCTTTCCTTTATTTCTTGTTGATCGATGAGTCACTCAATTTAGAAATTGAGATCATGACTTCGCTCTCATTGTATGTTCCCTATAGGATAGTTTGTTAGATTTTCTTTGGCATAATAACTTTGATAGGATCCCTCATTGTATGATAATATAAGGTTAGAGATAGGTTAGTCTCCCTTAGATGTTTTCTTCCCATTTTTGCATAATTTCATTTAAAACTAAAACTTCTTTATCTTGGCAAATGTGTAAAAAATGCTAAGCATACAATAATTCTTTTCATGGTAAAAAAATACCAACCAATCCATTTCTTTTCTCCATTCGACTTTTCTCTTCTAAGAGCATGTTAGCTCCTTTCCACTATAGGTCATAAGTCTCCAAAGGTCGATCAGCGGTGGAATGAGCGAATGCAACATTGTTCATTTAAAAAATACAAACAAACAAAATATATGAGCCGAACTGCGGTGCTCTGATTCCTTAAAGGGGATACATAGGCATCTGGTCACGGGGCTCAGCCGATCGAAACGTTGTAAACATTTCCTTCTTTTCCCCTCGTGTAATCGACTCCCTTACCCAATCTCTCGGTTGCAAGACCTTGATTTCCCCCTTTAGCTTTTTCTTCGATGATTTTCCTTTCCCTTTTATATGGGAAAAATAAATACTCGGTGGCGACTTCATTGATTTTACCGCTATAGAAAAATGGCGACTTCACTGGGGAATACAATGTCGACCAACTGCTGGTCCATCCCGTGAGTCACTCCTAGCTCCCGTTTTCATTTTCTTAGGGTGTTTATCGTTAGGCTTTATAGCTTATTCATTTGTATATGTTTGAGCACATGTATGCATTGCATTTTTTTTGCTCTCCATATATTATATATTTTTGCAGTGCTGGATTTTGTGTTTCTTGATGGGTGGGATGTTACTATAAGGTAAAAGGCCCAATACCTAGGCCAAGTGGAAACCACAGGAACACTAGGAATAGAGTGGAACATGAATGACTAGTTGACTTAGGTTTCACTATTCCGCCATGTCGTCCACGCTCATATGAGATACAAATGAGGGGTTATCATTTTCAAGTAGGTGATATGGCGATAGTTTTTCAGGAGTACCCTCGATTCTGAGTTACCCGGCTTTACCCTGACCTAGTTTTCACTTGTGAGTGGGGAGGGAATCATTATTACAAGTACAAATGGTGACTATACATGTTCTGTTGGTGACTATGCTCTGCTGGTGACTTCAGCTCTTGGTATTCTGAATTGGTCCGGACCTTTGATCTTATTACATATGACAATGGTTCTATTATCAGCTCAGCAGCTATCCAATATTGGAGAAGCTTTGATCCCGCATATTGACATACATAGCATGTTAATATAATCATCAGCATACATATTCTCCGTTTCCAAATATCATTTCTTTGATTCCAGTTGCTAAGCTAAAAAAAAAAGCAAAAAAAAATAAAATAATAAATACACAAAAAACTATATAATGGTATTGTGGCTTAGTAACAGGAATCAAACCATAGAAACTTTTGGAAATAAAAACATGGCATTTGTATTGAATTTCATGCATCATGTTACGTTTGACTATGCATTTCATGATTTCCACAGAAGTCTTACCCAAAGTCCTTTGGTCTTCAGAATCAAGTTGTCTCACCGGTACAACACTCGAGCTAACTCTAAGAAAAAGATGGAAAATCTCGAACAGGAGAATCGCGAACTGCGCGAAGAGGTTACCACTTTAAGAACCGGAATGGCGAACTTAACTGCTTTGGTAGAGTCGTTGGTGGCTACTCAGAATCAGCCACCACCTCCTCCACCTCCTCATGCTATGCATCCGCAACAAGCAACGGTTATCTCTAAAATTATGACAGCTCCCGTCTCAGTTGCTCCAAATGCTACCGCTGCTCAGAATTGCATGCCTCCTGGTTATCCATAGGGAATTCCTGAAGGTTATACGCCGGAAGGATATAACCATACTCCCCAAATTTCTCAATCTGCTCAACAAGTTATGGCTTCTGCCCCTCCTGTGGTACACGTTACTCCTACTGTTAACAATGAGATCTGTCATGTTGTGCCTCTAGTAATGAATGTTGTCCCTATTATTAATGATGTGGTTCACCATAATACTCCCCCACCAAGTGAAGGAATTAGATTTTATGACAGAATGAATGACTTCCAAGATCAGTTTAATGAGATGCGAAAAGAAATGAAGGCCCTCCGAGGAAAAGAACTGTTCGGACATAATGTAAGAGATCTATGCCTAGTTCCAAATGTAAAAGCACCTGCGAAATTCAAAGTTCCGAAATTCGAGAAATACAAGGGCAATACTTGCCCCCGTGCTCATCTGGTAATGTATGTTAGGAGGATGTCCACTCACACTGACGATCAACGTTTTCTAATCCATTTTTTTCAAGATAGTCTTACTGGCGCTGCACTGAAATGGTACATGAGTTTGGATAGTGCTAATATTCATACCTTCAACAACCTAGGAGAGGCGTTCGTTAAGAAATACAAGTAGAATATGGACATGGTGCCTGACCGCGATCAACTCAGGGCTATGGTCCAGAAAGACAAGGAGCCATTTAAGGAATACGTGCAAAGATGGCGTGAAGTGGTCGTCCAGGTAATCCCCCCAATGGAAGAGAAGGAGATGACCAAGATATTTCTAAAGACTCTGGGTTCCTTCTACTATGAAAGAATGGTGGCGAGTGCGCTAAGTGACTTCACTGAAATGGTGGGTATGGGTGTTCGCTTAGAAGAAGCTGTGAGGGAAGGTCGTCTGACCAGAGATGAAAGTTCCAGTGGTACAAAAAAACTGTCATATGGATTTGCTAGAAATAAAGAAGGAGATACAAATGTTGTTGTTCAGGAGAGAAGGGCTAAACCTCCTAGAAGGCGTCATGTGCATCAATAGCAGGTTGCTTCGGTGACTCTGGTTGTTAATGTGGCTCCGACTTCTGTTGCATATCGAAGAACACCATAACAAAGCAATCAAGGGTAGGGTCAGAAGAGAGAATCCTTCGATCCCATCCCTATGAGCTATACAGAGCTATTTTCCAGCATTGATTCAGAAAAACTTAGTGCAAACCAGGAATCCTCCCGCTATACT
Source organism: Vicia faba (assembly GCA_948472305.1). Taxonomy (NCBI): domain Eukaryota; kingdom Viridiplantae; phylum Streptophyta; class Magnoliopsida; order Fabales; family Fabaceae; genus Vicia; species Vicia faba. Next base: position 858,282,865 of record OX451736.1, on the reverse strand, counting down.
GTTTCCATTTCCATGGTACTACAAGACAGACCAGATGTGTGCCTTTCATCAGGGAGCCCCCGTGCACAGCATCGAGAACTGCTATACTTTGAAGTTTGAGGTTGAGAAAATGGTGAGATATGGCCTTCTGTCCTTTAAAGACGTTGGTCCCAACGTGAAAGACAACCCGTTGCCTAAACATGGAGGTGGAGGAACGGTGAATATGATTTCTGATAATCCAGGAGAGTCCAGGATTTATGATGTGAATTTGATAAAAGGAAATTTGGTGAAGATGCATGTTGAACTTTGCATGCTCGACTATTGTATGCATGACCATAATATGTGTAATATCCGCAGCCAAAATAATCGTGGATGTGATAAGGTGAAAGTTGACCTTCAAAAAGTGATTGATGAAGGCCTTGTTTGTATTATAAGGACCAAGGCTGAATGTGAAGAAGGAGTGAAGATGGTGCACAGATGTCCCGGTGAGTTCCGAATTTATGACGTGAATGATATGGAGGACAATCTGGTACAGTTACATGCCCACTTTTGCCATATGCCAGGACAAGAGGTACATCAACACGGTGGTTGTCAGATCTTTTGTAGAGACCCCCATGGATGTTCCATCATAAAGAGGGGTATCCAATTACTTCTAGATGAAGGAACTATTAGCATCACAAGAAATAGAGACGGTTATATTAACATGATTAGGGACCATTCTGGTGAGATCGTGTCGGATGATGAATACATTTTTGCTGATGATTTCTTTTCTGATGATGAGTCCAAGCCTGTGGTTGAAGATGATACTTTTGTTGGTGATTCTGTGAAGTCTGAATGTACGAAATAGGTAGGGTGAATGTTATTATACCCCATTTTTACATTCCTACTCCGGTGGAGATTACATATTGCAGCAAGCCTGCAATAACCCCTGTTGTTATATGTTTACCTGGTCGTGTCCCGTATGAATCAGACAGAGCTGTACCCTATAAATACAATGCGACCATCCTAAAAGACATGATGGAAGTTCTAATACGACCTTTGACACATGTAGAGAACACCGCTGAAGCCAGTCGAGTGACGCGTAGTGGCCGTGTATTTGCTCCTACTTTTCAGGGAGATGTTGATCATGGCAAGAAAGTCGTCGAGACTAATGTTGAACCTAAAAAGGCGGCCGGGGAATCTAGTGGCACTACCTTAGAGAAAGAAGTTGATGATGTGCTAAAGATCATTAAGATGAGTGACTACAAGATTGTTGATCAGTTGTTACAGGCCCCGTCTAAGATTTCTATATTGGCTTTATTGATGAATTTTGATGCCCATCGAGAATCCTTGATGAGGGTACTAGATCAGGCATTTGTTGAAAGAGATATTCCCATGGACCAGTTTAACGATGTTGTCGGGAACATTACTTCTTGTAATAATTGGAGCTTTTGTGATGAAGAATTACCCGAGCAGGGAAGAAACCACAATATGGCTCTACACATCTCGATGAATTGCAAACATGATTCTTTATCCAATGTATTGATTAATAACGGTTCTGCCTTAAACGTGATACCAAGAAGCACTCTCTTAAAGCTTCAGTATCAAGGAGCTCCCATGCGCCCCAGTGGTATCATAATGAAAGCTTTCGATGGCTCCAGGAAGTCGGTCATTGGAGAAGTGGACTTGCCCATGCATATAGGTCCACACATGTTCCAGATTACTTTCCAGGTGATGGATATTGTTCCCGCTTATAGCTGTCTATTGGGAAGACCATCGATCCACGAGGCAAGGGCTGTTACGTCGACTCTTCATCAGAAGTTAAAGTTTGTCCGAGAAGGGAAGGTGGTCATCGTAAACAGCGAGCAAGCTTTATTAATATCTCATTTATCTTCCTTCAGCGTTGTAGAGGTTGATAAGGCTATTGTTGGAACACAGTTCCAAGCTTTATCGATCGATAATATAAGGAAAAATGAGGATTCTATTGCTTCATTCAAAGATGCTCAATAGGTGGTACAGAATGTCCCTAGCAAGGCATGGGGGAAAATTATTAATCCACCAGTGAACAAGAATAAAGCTGGTATGGGCTTCTCGGTGAAGAATAATAAGTGTGAGATTTTGAAGCCGAAGTCTTCTTTCAGCAAGTATCAAGACATATTCCACAGTGCAGGGTATCTGCATTCAACTACTTCGAAGATCAATGCCATCCTTGAGGATGGGCCAGGGCAAGAGATGCCGAATTTCGTAACGCATGGAGTGAGCGTCCATAATTGGATCACCATTGATGTGCCTTCTTGCATCCACATCTCGAAGTAATTTGTTTTTTGTTCATCTTTCCAAAAAATCCTTTCACTCTGCCCAAGGTGAAAGTGATATTGTACGGGCATGTCTTCTGTTTTGGACTTTTACATCATTAATAAAAGATGTTTTTGTCTTCCAAATTATGTTTTATTTATTGCTTTTTCTTGGAAAATGGTAATCAGATAAAACCTTTCAAAACAAATGATAATCATTAGTAAATCTGCATAATCACTTATACATCGGTCAGTTTCTAAAACCAATCATAATCGCATGTGCAGATTAACTAAGAAAACCATTGAATACAATGACCTTGCGCCCTCTCCCAACTTCGAATATCCTGTGTATTTGGCCGAGAAAGAAGAATACGATGAAATCCCAGAAGAGGTTTCACGGTTGCTTGAGCGCGAGGAGAATACTATTCAGCCGTATAAAGAGCCGTTGGAGGTGATTAACTTGGGATAAGAGGAAGGCCCAAGACAAGTCAAGATTGGAGAATTGCTTCATCCCGACGCGAAAATAAAATTGATTGAGTTACTGAAAGAATATTCTGATATTTTTGCTTAGTCTTACCAGGATATGCCTAGGTTAGACACTGACATCGTGGAGCACCACCTGCCGTTGAAGCCAGAATGTCCTCCCATCAAGCAGAAGTTAAGAAGAACTCACCTTGATATGAAGTGAAGATAAAAGAAGAGGTATTGAAACAGATTGATGCTGGCTTTCTTGTGACATCAGTGTATCCTTAATGGATTGCCAATATTGTTCCGGTACCAAAGAAAGACGGAAAAGTCCGCATGTGCGTTAATTATAGAGACCTAAATAAATCAAGTCCAAAAGATGACTTTCCATTACTGCATATTGATATGTTGGTAGATAGCATAAAAAAATTCAAAGTGTTCTCGTTCATGGACGGATTTTTTAGATACAATCAAATTAAGATGGCTCCTGAGGACATGGAAAAAACAATGTTTATCACACCCTGGGGAACATTCTGTTACAGAGTGATGCCCTTCGGGTTGAAGAACGTTGGTGCAACGTACCAGAGGGCTATGACAACCCTATTCCATGATCTGATGCATAAGGAAATCGAAGTATATGTTGATGATATGATCGCTAAATCTCATACCGAGGAAGGACATATGGAAGATTTGTTGAAGTTATTTCAGCGTTTGAGGAAGTATTACCTTCATTTAAATCCGAATAAATATACCTTTGGTATTTGTTCTGGAAAGTTGCTAGGCTTCATTGTCACCCAAAAAGGAATTGAAGTTGATCCTGATAAAGTCAGGGCAATTCAAGAAATTCCCGCTCCAAATACTGAAAAACAAGTTAGAGGTTTCCTCGGGCGTTTGAATTATATCTCCAGGTTCATCTCCCATATGACTGCAACGTATGAACCCATCTTCAAGCTTTGGAAGAAAGATCAAGGGTGTGTATGGACCGATGATTTCCAGAGGGAATTTCAAAGCATTAAAGAGTATCTGCTTGAACCTCCTATCTTGCTCCCTCCCGTTGAGGGAAGACCGTTAATTATGTATCTGACAGTGTTGGATAATTCTATGGGTTGTATTTTGGGACAACAAGATAAAACGGGAAGAAAAGAATACGCCATTTACTATCTGAGTAAAAAGTTCACTGATTGCGAGTCGCGATACACTCTACTTGAAAAGACATATTGTGCTTTGGCTTGGGCAGTGAAGCGTCTGTGTCAGTATATGTTGAATATCACTACTTAGTTGATATCCAAAATGGATCCAATTAAGTACATCTTCGAAAAGCCCGCTCTTACCGGAAGAATCGCTCGCTGGCAGATGTTGCTGTCTGAATACGATATTGAATACCGTACTCAGAAGGCTATTAAAGGTAGTGTGTTGGCAGAATACCTTGCTCACCAACCGGTTGAAGATTATCAGTCTGTCAAATATGACTTCCCCGATGAAGATGTGATGTTTTTGAAAGTAAAAAATTGTGATGAACCTCTGCCTGAGGAAGGTCTTGACCCTGAGTCCCGATGGGGTATGGTGTTTGACGGAGCTGTGAATGCTTACAGAAAAGGAATTGGTGTTGTGATTATCACCCCTCATAAGTCTCATATCCCTTTCACTGCAAGGTTAACCTTTGATTGTACCAATAACATGGCGGAGTATGAAGCATGCATCATGGGTCTCAAAGCGACTATGGATCTCAGAATTAAAATCCTTGATGTCTATGGTGATTCAACTTTAGTAATAAACCAGATTAAAGGATAATGGGATACTCGTCACCCTGGCTTGATCCCTTATAAAGACTATGCCAGAAGATTATTTCCCTTCTTTAACAAAGTTGAATTCCATCATATTCCTAGAGAGGAAAATCAAATGGCGGATGCGTTGGCGACTTTGGCGTCTATGTATCAAGTGAATACTTGGAATGATGTGCCTCATATCACAATGCGACGTCTGGATAGACCAGCCCATGTATTTGCAATAGAGGAAACGCTAGACGAAAAGCCTTGGTATCATGATATACAACATTTTCTTCGAACTCAAGAATACCCGTTGGGTGCATCAAATAAAGATAAGAAGACCCTAAGAAGGTTGGCAGGTAGCTTTTTCCTTAATGAAGATGTGCTATACAAAATAAATCATGACACGGTCTTACTCAGATGTGTGGACAGACACGAAGCATACATGTTGATGCATGAGATCCATGAAGGTTCCTTTGGTACTCATGCCAACAGAAATTCGATGGCAAAGAAGATGCTTAGGGCATGTTATTACTGGCTGACAATGGAATCTGACTGTTGCAAATTTGCAAAGTGCCACAAGTGTCAGATTTATGATGATAAGATTCATGTGCCTCTGACACTTCTCAACGTTATTTCGTCCCCGTGGCCCTTCTCTATATGGGGTATTGACATGATTGGAATGATCGAACCTAAGGCGTCGAATGGACATCGTTTTATCTTGGTAGCGATTGACTATTTCACCAAGTGGGTGGAAGCAGCTTCATATACCAATGTTACTAAGAAGGTGGTAGTACGCTTCATCAAGCATAATCTTATTTGTCGATATGGTGTGCCAAGTAGGATTATCACTAATAACGGCTCGAATTTAAATAATAAGATGATGACGGAACTTTGTGAAGAATTCAAGATTGTCCATCATAATTCATCTCCCTATAGGCCAAAGATGAATGGGGCCGTCGAAGCTTCGAATAAGAACATTAAGAAAATCATCCAGAAGATGGTTGTTACTTATAAAGAATGGCATGAAATGCTTCCTTTTGCTTTGCATGGGTATCGTACATCTGTCCGTACCTCAATAGGGGCAACCCCTTTCTCGCTTGTGTATGATATGGAAGCAGTGCTCCCCGTCGAGGTTGAGATTCCCTCTTTACGCGTAATGATGGAAACCAAGCTATCAGAGGCTGAATGGATCCAGAACAGGTTTGACCAATTGAATTTAATTGAAGAAAAGAGAATGACGGCCTTGTGTCATGGTCAGTTATACCAAAAGAGTATGAAGAAAGCTTTTGATAAGAAGGTCAAGCATCGTGAATTAAGAGAAGGCGACCTCGTGCTCAGGAAGATCATGTCTTTTAACGTTGATTCTAAGGGAAAGTAGACTCCCAATTATGAAGGCCCATATATTGTCAAGAAAGCCTTCTCTGGCCGTGCATTGATTCTTGAAACTATGGATGGCAAGGAGTTCCCACGTCCTTTGAATGCTGATGCAGTCAAGAAATACTTTTCCTAAAGAAATAAAAGAACAACTCGCTAAGTTGAAAACCCGAAAGGGCAACGTAGGCAAAAAGGAGCGTCTCGGTAGGCTGAAAACCCGAAAGGGCAGTCTAGGCAAAAATTAGAGACACAAACAGAATAAACCTTCCCGGTAGGTTGAAAACCCGTAAGGGCAACCTTGGAAAAATTTAGGGATTTCTTGGCAAGTAACTGCGTCAGACAAGACTCGATCATTGAAGCAACAATCTTCTCAGATTCTCATCACACTTCAATTGAAGTCTTTGCCCACGAGTTTGAATTTTTTAGGGAGAATAATGGTAATTGTATTCCAATGTATCTTTTCCATATATTTACCATTTTCCAAACTTTTTAATCATATAGGGAGTTTCGCCGTTCGCAGACTACCATTATATTAATAAAGTTTGAGCCTTTATCCAATTCTTTGTAGTTCTTACTTTATTCTGTTAGCAAAAATTTCATTTATTACCGATAGAAATTTTCAAAACAAAAAGACTTAATGATAAAAAAATGTTTTGTAAAGAATTTACAAATTACCTTTTACTTCGGATGTTGCGATTTGGGTGGAACAAAAGTGGTGATTCCAAGGATGAACGAACTCCTAAGTTTTGAAAAGTTCCCTGGTTACGCTTATTGATATGTGCGTATTCCATTTATGATATTGCTTCTTAGGACAGATGAATCTCATACAAGTTGACATATGATGTGGCATTTGGGCTTATGTTCCCATCTTTCCCCAGTTAAGTTTTGGTTCAGATTGTCTTCAAGCAGCTATTTGATGTTGGGTTTGTAATCCCATCCTCCCCAGTCAGGTCCTGATTCAGATTTCTTCGACTGAGGGGTATTACGCCCTCCAGTTATGATATTGTTGTTGTAGTGTGCCTCTAAGCAACCAGACAAGGGCAACATACCTTCTAAGAAGTTTTGAGATAAGCATTTACTCCTTGGGTTTTCTCTCGTTGTGCGCTGAGTTTGATTTAAAATCCCCATAAGCTGACCTATTACTGTGATGATAATTTCTTAATTCTCCATATGTGTCGAATATGATGCTTCCCTCTGAAGTTGTTATCCCATGAAATTCCATGATCTCCCTCCAGAGAATTTTGCACAACTGTTATGCCTGATATTAAAGACTGTATCCAGGCTCTCTTTGGTGTGTGTGGCTTCTTTTTCCCCGATGAAGTTAGCATAACAATCTCCAGTCGAGGTATCAATGATGTGGTTTTTCATCTTCCCCGGTGAGGTCTATATTGACATCCCCAGTTGAAGTCTCGACGACACGGTTTTAATCTCCCCATAGTGAAGTTATTTTTGGAATCTCCAGTGAAGTCTAGACGATGAAGCTTTCCCTTCCCTTATCAAAGTCCGTAATGATGTTCCCTGATGAAACCTAGAGAAGTTTATTGTATCTCTGCAACTTTATTTATTGCCAGTCAAGTGGTTCTTTGATTGTTTTCAAAGCATGTTCTTCCCATTGAAGTTAAGCCGTGAAATGGGACTCTGTTTCCTCTGTTGATGCTTACCCTCTCGTGGAATCTAATCTTCATCCTGCATGTGACTTGGCCGAGTGTTGTCTTCACCCAAGATTAGATTTGTCTAGTTATCCCTAGTGTATTATGGTTATTTTGTCAGCATATACATGATGACATTCATACATTCATACATACATCATGCATATCTAAATAAAACTCATTACTCATTCGCATTCATTGATGCTTTGTTGGCATTGTGTTCTCCTTGCAGAGTTATGTTACTCTCTCTCTAATAGAGTTGCCAACGTTAAACAGAAAGTGTATATCCTTTCAATTTCCCCACCAAGTTATCCCTCGTGGAAGAATTTTGCTTCACCCTTCCCAAATCATTATCTGGATGGAGTGTGATCCCCTTTTGAGTTTATTTCTCATCGGATGCTGACTTGGTTGATTATTTCATTCTAGTTTGTTTCTGGTTTGAATATGTAGTTCCCGACAACATTATTATTCTGATTTCTGCAGGCTTCGAGCCTTGATTTGAGAATGTGCATTTATTTTGCATACAAAGACTTTTTCTCCTCAACAGGAATGTATTAGTATTTCCCCAGGAAATCAAGCTTCATTTCTCACCGGTCTTATTACAATTCCTTCTTGAACAGCAAGCGACAATTCTCTTTATTTGAGCAACTTGTTTTTCCCAGTGAAATATCTTGGTTAAAGAAGAAACTGAGACCAGTTTGTGGCTTATAGTCAGGATCGGGGGGAAGTTTATCTGATTCTCCATCAAATGGTATCTCTTAGAGGAAGTTTCGCAAGAGAAGTTTGTTGTGAAATCTTTACAAGTGGTAGTATATTTATTTGAGATAGCTTGTGTTTTTACCCTTTCCAAGTGAAACATCTTGGTTAAAGAAGAAACTGAGAACAGTTCGTGGTTTATGGTCAGGATCGAGGGGAAGTTTATCTGATTCTCCATCAAATGGTATCTCTTCGAGGAAGTTTCGCAAGAGAAGTTTGTTGTGAAATCTTTATAAGTGGTAGTCTCTTTATTTGAGATAGCTTGTGTTTTTACCCTTTCTAGGTGAAACATCTTGGTTAAAGAAGAAACTGAGACCAGTTCGTGGCTTATAGTCGGGATCGAGGGGAAGTTTATCTGATTCTCCATCAAATGGTATCTCTTCGAGGAAGTTTCGCAAGAGAAGTTTGTTGTGAAATCTTTACAAGTGGTAGTCTCTTTATTTTAGATAGCTTGTGTTTTTACCCTTTCCAGGTGAAACATCTTGGTTAAAGAAGAAACTGAGACCAGTTTGTGGCTTATGGTCAGGATCGAGGGGAAGTTTATCTGATTCTCCATCAAATGGTATCTCTTCGAGGAAGTTTTGCAAGAGAAGTTTATTGTGAAATGTTTACAAGTGGTAGTCTCTTTATTTGAGATATCTTGTGTTTTTACCCTTTCCTTGTGAAACATCTTGGTTAAAGAAGAAACTGAGACCAGCTCGTGGCTTATGGTTAGGATCGAGGGGAAGTTTATCTGATTCTCCATCAAATGGTATCTCTTCGAGGAAGTTTCGCAGGAGAAGTTTGTTGTGAAATATTTATAAGTGGTAGTCTCTTTATTTGAGATAGCTTATGTTTTTACCCTTTCGAGGTGAAACATCTTGGTTAACGAAGAAACTGAGACCAGTTGGTGGCTTATGGTCAGGATCAAGGGGAAGTTTATCTGATTCTCCATCAAATGGTATCTCTTCTAGGAAGTTTTGCAAGAGAAGTTTGTTGTGAAATCTTTACAAGAGGTAGTCTCTTTATTTGACGTAGCTTGTGTTTTTACCCTTTCTAGGTGAAACATCTTGGTTAAAGAAGAAACTGAGACCAGTTTGTGGCTTATGGTCAGGAACGAGGGGAAGTTTATCTGATTCTCCATCAAATGGTATCTCTTTGAGGAAGTTTCACAAGAGAAGTTTGTTGTGAAATATTTACAAGTGGTAGTCTCTTTATTTGAGATAGCTTGTATTTTTAGTCGTTTTAGGTAGAACGTCCGAATTTTGGGAAGCTCGTTATTACTCTTTGAGACATCACCTTCAGTAAAAGCTGGTGCATTCTCTTTTCTCCACCTTCAGTATACGTCGGTGTATCTTCTGTTTCTTTACCTTCAATAAAAGTCAGTATTGTCCTTTGTTTTTCTACCTTCATTCTTGAGTGGGTAGTTCATGAACATTCTTAGGCAAGATTGATCTCTTCCTCCTCGATTGGACTTTACTTCGATTGAGTTGAGTTGTTTCCATCCATATGTGTTAACGTCAAACCATTGTTACCAGGCATAAGCACTGATACCAAGCATTCACTTACTAATCTAGGAATTTATGTTCATCGTCATCTCTGAGCGGGTATTATTTTCACCACTTCTGTTCGTACCCTTCGGGTTAACAGTTGTCGATCCCCTGTGTTGATGTTACTCTCTTTTTGCTATCTTCTCTAGGAGTGGGTAGTTCACTATTCTCGGTCAACCACTGTTATCCTCCCTTTGTTAAGTTGATGTTATCCGATCCCTTCTCTGGATCTTACCCTAGTAAAGTTGAGTCTTCTTTTCCCCAACGGAGTCAATTTATCCCCAATAGATCCAAATTTCTATCCCCGGAGTCGTTTTGTTCTCCAGAGATTTTTTATCAGGGTTGAATTCTTTTTGTTAATTCGTCGATTTTACTTTTGCTTCCCCAATGTGTGTCTTGCCCATATGCATGAAGTTTATATGTTACATCCATAATCATAAACATCGCATGGCATCTTAGGGCCAAAAATAGGGTTTGTTTTATATTTAAGTATCTTCAATCGCGTCGAAATGAAGATTTTAATCTTCGTATCTCCGGATAGAAGACACTTAAATAAGGGAAACTGTTATACCCCAATTTTCCCCCCTAAGATCCCTCATCCTACTCTATACATCTCGCACATAGTATTGGTCGCATGGTTACAGAATCAAAGAGCTTTGGCATGAGGGTTTCTCTCTATGAATTAAGGTTGCTGTCTTACTCAAAATTGATTCAACTGGCACTCTCATTATTCTTGGTATGAGATTAGGGTTTTGGATCTCAAGTAGCATAGATGGCTTTGCTAGCAGGTTTCCTCAATATACAAGACCATTTCTTCCTCAATGGTCACCAAAGGGTCATGGAGTTAGGGTTGGTTATTCACTAGTTTTCACATTCATTATGTATAAATGTTTCATCGATTGAGAATCAATAAAATGTAGTCACATCTCATAGGTTATCTTGAGAATCCTTCAAGTTTTATCCTGATCAAAGGATTATTCAAAAGCTTTTTTGTTGAAGTAATCAAACTAAAGAAGGATTTTGTCAAGTCAGAGGTTTGAGAATTAAGTTGCCAAAGCCTTGAATCAAGATATAAAAGATAAGGTTGTGATCAAGGAATTGGTGTATTTCTTGTAACACAAGTTAGCATGGACTAAGAAGTTGAATCATAATTTCATTAAAGCAAAAATTGATTCAGGTGATTTCATGAATTCAAATTTAGTCAAAGTTGTCAAAGGTTGCTTAAATGTGAGAATTTGGAAGAGTGATTTTCTTGGCATAAAAATTACATATTTCATTGCATTCTTGACTCAAGGTTCGTACATCCATGTGTCCATTAAGTCTATCACCGTCTAAAATTCAAGTGGTACAAAGTTGTTATTCAATCAATCTCCATTCAATTTTCAACATGATTACATCACAAATTTATTTAAAATATCCCAATACAAGTCCATCACATTTTTGCTAAGTTTAAAACCATCAATGAAAGGTTCTTCCAAATGCTTGTCATAAACCTTCTCCAAAGCTGTGTCATAAAGACCATTGAGCCCAAAGCATTTTCTGTGTCTGATGATCTAAAAAATGTTGTTAAGAAAGTCAATATTTGCGAGGAAGAAGGTAGAATTTCTCCATGGAATGATGAACATATTCCAAAATAAATCTTCTCTATAAAACCAAATGGGGGCGTGTTGTGAAGGAATTGGAGTACTCAAATATTGGAGCTACTGAACTAATTCTGTCAAAATATTGATGCGGATGGCTGAAGAAGCAATTTGTGCTCAAGATAAGGATCCTTATAATGCTTTTACAAACCGTGTAAAGGAGCTTAATTATGGAAATTCCTATTTTTTTTAGGCCAATTAAAAAAAAACTTGACCTACAAAAGTACCTAGGCGGAATACCAGAGCCCATTGAACCTGTTATGCATTTTAACTGTGATATGCTTTCCTGTGGAGATGAAGAATGGGACCATGGTAGAAGAGATTCACTTTGCCGAGGTCCTGAGCAAGCTTCTGGAAACAAAAATAATGCAGGTTCTCCATTTCAAGCATGGGCGGATATACTCTGTAGGTGTTTTGGCACTCCTTGGCAGTAATGAACCCTCAAGGATTGGTCTTGTTCGTGGAGACATTAGTATAAATTTCTCATGTAATCTAGAGATATCTTCTAAGCTGCTAGACATTGCTTTAGACGAAATGTTGCGTCTTCAAGAGGGATGACCGACATAGTAGGATGTCCCAACCATATCTGAAATTGAGCAAAGAGCGCATGAGAATGGATTGCAGGAAAATTATTTCTGGATGGACAGGATTTTACACAGCTACCAATACAAGATTATACATCATATGACATTTCAAAATTACGAAGAAAATTTCAAAAAAAATCCTCCTAAAACTTAGTTCTAATCTTCCATCCTACTTCCGTTTCTTCTCACTTCAACCTTGCTTGCACCATGCCTAAAATCTTCGTACTTCCTTCAAAAAAATTCACAGGAACCACCCTGCAAACAACCATGCCCTGCTGTAACTTTTTCAAACCATAGTCAGCCCTGCATCAATACAAAAACGGTTCAGAAATTTCAAGAAATAGCAGTCCAAAAGCAAATTCAAATGGAAAATCAGTTTAGCATAAGAGTAGAAAACTCCAATCTCTGTATAAACTTTTCCCCTTCATTCTGTTACATTTTCGCAATCACGGTAAGTACACAGAGCTTTCGCTTTATTCTCCTCCCCGGCTCTGCATCAAATATGGGAAAAGAGGATTCCGCCAAAAGTCTGGCCCTGCAAGAAAACCAGTCCAAGTATCCAACACTCTCAGCAAATAAACCTGATTCATCATAAATTGCCTTGATGTCCAAAGCAAAAAAAATAGAAATTACTAAAGGAAGAGTAAAACCGAGAGAAGGGGAATCAATTTCAAAACAGGGATGACCTAAGCCAATTGCCACTAACAAATTCAGGTACATCAGAATCCGTAACCAACTTCCAACTAACTCCTAATAGAAAGCTCTAACTGTCGTATAATGGTCCTAACAGAAAAGCCCAGAGGTTTATCCCTAACTGTTTACTAGAAGCATAACAAATTGATAATTGAATCAATCCAGTTCATTCATCCATCACAGAATTCTAACAACCTAGTACATACTCCTAACCATCTCCCAACTAACTTTCTAACAAAAGCCTAACAGAAATCAGAACAAAGAGGAGGAGATTTTCTAACAGAATGGCCAACAGATTGAAAAAAAAGATAGCAGGAAGATAACAGAATTGAAAGGGGATTCATAGCAAAAAACAAAAAAGGATAGAGAGAGGACTGAGCTTTCAACTCTCTCAGGAATCTCTGATCTGGAACATTGACTCTCTCTTCCATCTTCAGGCCCTCTCCCTCTGATCCATCTTGATTTTTAGCTTTCATCAATGGCCTCTTCTCTGAAACATCGTCTACACCTTCCTTGATCCTCCATCATCATCATGATCCTCTCAATATCCTTCAACTGGAAAAAGCAATAACAGTAGCACCATCTCTTCACGCAGTGACGATTTCTCCAATCATCGTCAACAACTCTGCTTCTTGACATCATTTTCCTTCTTCGTCAATTACCTGCAACGATATTGTATCTTCATCAATGCTGTTTCTCTTGAAACATCAGACAACAAAGTTTTCATCGAAGAGTTTCTTTCCTTTAACCTTCTGCTTCATCTCTACAATAGCGCACAGTAGTACGACAAAATAAGTAGAAAGGGGAAAAGTAAATTAAGAAGAAAGATACGAACGAGTACGTATACCAGAAATTCAACAGAGCGATATCTAGATTTCTCTTCGTCGCAACGGTGTGGAAGGAATACTAGACTCATCTTCGATAGGTAACTCTTTTAAATCTTTTACTTCGGTATGCAATATTGTTGTGTTGTTCTTTTGAATCATTGAAAAGAAGAGACGTTGTGGCTGAAATCGGGAACAAGATCGGAAGACTGACGGACAATTTCAGACGGATTGAAATCACGCCGTCGTGAGCAAGAGATCGATGACGGTGGTCGGAAAATGAACGAGATGGAGACAGTCGTGTCGCTGTGGCTTGCCATGAGAGAAGAATTTATGTTCCCTTGGACAAGATGAAAACGTAAGGAAAATAAAATCTGGAGCAGAACGGACCGAGTAGCTTTGACAGTTGTGTTCGAGCGAAGGTAACATTGGATAATCGTTTGAGACAAAGATGAGGCGGCAATTCATCGTTGGAGGTAAATCAGCGACGAAAGGGAGTCTCGTGGAAGATGAAAGGGCATACCCAAATTCAACCCTAATTCATACTAATTCTTTTTCTTCCCATTTAAATTTTATTAATTGTTTTTTTTGTTATAATTCAATAAAAAATTAACAAAATAAATAGAATTGGCTCATTGTCTCAATGGTTGGGCCGAACTAATCTTCCCTGGCACGTATTGTTGATATTTTAGAAAGTTTCTTGCATGCTTTGCAAAAAAATGCTTCATGGATTTCCAATATGGGCTTAACGCCCTTACTTCATACACACCTAGAATCAAGTTTAACACCCCCCTTGGCTATTTCTATTTCCTATGTTTTTCTAGATTTCGTTTTGTCTTAGTTTAAATTTCTTTTACAATAAAAGTAGTAGTAAAATACATATAATAATAATAATAAAGAATGTAGATCTTAGGAATACCTATTATTATTTTTAGGTAATAAATTGAAAAAAACCAATAAATTTTTTTTTTTAGATTTCTCATTTAGTTTTTTTAGGAAGTTAATTCCTAATCGTTGATTACTTGAAACTTGCGAATCACATTTGCTTGTTGAGTTGAGTCTTATGCAGGTTCATTATTTGATGCAGATGTGTTTGGATTCCGATTGTAATTTATTTTCACATTGATGAAGCTTCGACACCTATTCCAAATATTCGATCTCTGACTGTTTGTTTGTTGATGCCAGCTCGCGCGAAGTATTCCAGGTTTCTTTTCTTTGGTTGCGCTTTTTGCGGACATCATTGTTCGTTTGGTATTATATTGCTTCCAAGTTATATTTCCGCATTTATCGCTTTTCTAGATATCATGAGAAGTAGGAAATAAAGGGCGTGCGCTCGAAGTCGCTGTTTAAAGACCTGTTGTAGGAATTTCGTACTTCATTTATCATATGTGTCGTGTTTTTGTTTGTCCTATTTCTTGTTGATCGATGAGTCACTCAATTTAGAAATTGTGATCACGACTTCGCTCTCAGTGCATGCTCTCTGTAGGATTTTATCGCTTTCCTTTATTTCTTGTTGATCGATGAGTCACCCAATTTAGAAACTGAGATCACGACTTCACTCTCATTGTATGTTCCCTATAGGATAGTTTGTTAGATTTTCTTTGGCATAATAACTTAGATAGGATCCTGTAGCGATAAAAAATGTAGCGGGGTAAATCGGAGATCGAATTATTGATTAATTCGTCTCGCAATAGCAAGAGTCGCCACCGCGCTTTATTGTTTCCAAAGGAAAAGGGAAAAGAGCGAAATAAAACCCTAATTATGCAATGTAAATAAAAATACAAATACAAAGCGTTTTTTCGAAAAGAGATCGAGAGTTCGGGGGTTGGTTATACAATGGGAAGGTACTAGCACCCAATGCATCTATAGTACTCTATAGGAACCTTTTGAAATATCTGTTTTATTTAAAATTGATCGCTTGATTGAAAATAAATCGTTTTGGCCGAAGAAGGGATACGGACGGGTTTTTTGAAGATGCGACGACCTAATGTCGAAGTTTTGGCTTAAAAGGGATAAGTCTTGAAAAGGTTGAAATTTTGAAGAAAGGTGAATATTTGAGGAAAATTAACCTAAGTTTTTAATGAATGAGAGTATTCGCTCGGTCATTTTTGAGGACATGAAGTCAACAAAAAAATTAGACAATTCCCTTTGGATTGACGCAAACAGAATAATCAAGTAAATGCGAGATATTGACAGAAAACGATACACAACAATTAAATATGAACATGCATTTTATATGATTTTGTTTAATATGCGAAAAGAAAAAGTTTTAATTGGTTTTCATTTTTTACGCATTTTAATGATCAAAGGTAATGAGAATTAATAGAAATGTTTTTTTAGATTTTTATATGTTTCTATTTTTTTATGTTTTTATTATATTGGTACTTAATCAAAATGAGGGGAATAAAATAAAATGTCTTTTAGTCTTCATTTTTTTACTTTCACATGTTTTTTAAAGATATTAAATATTTATCAAATTAAACAAAACTTATAAATCAAATATCTAATTAAAATAAAGAAGACTAAAATTAAATAAACTTAAATAATATTTGGGTAAAGTGTCAAAATTATCTATTTAAAATCATATGTGTATTCCTAAGAAAAATTAACTAATCTAAATTAATTAAGTTAAGAAAATGAAATAAAATTAACTAAAGAGTAAATAAATATGGGGTGGATAACAATTAGCAATGGGCTTTTAGTGTAAGAAAAGAATTGGGTTGGGTTGAGAAATGGAGCGGGTCGTGGGTTTAAGGGGTCCAAGGGATTAAATCCTAATTAGGGTTGTGTTTGTTTGATAAAGGGATTTTAGGGTTTGGTTTAAGGCAGAACGGCGCCTCTCTCACGATCTTCATCTCTCTCTCGCGCAGCTTCTTCGTTTCTTTGCCTCCAACGCCGATGTTTCCATGTTCCGGCCACCCACACCAAGTCTTTCTCTTCCCTCCATTGTTGACGCGGCGGCTTCAAGCGGAGACGGTAATGACCAAAACGCTTTCGTTACTGTTGATTTAATTCGCGTATAAGCTTTACAGATTCGCTGTTGATTTTACAATTTCTTAGTTGATTTCATGGCTTCTTGGTTGATTCTGACTAGTTTACCATTTTTACTGTCCGTGTCGATTTGAATGATGTTTTAAGGAATAAGAATGAAAGAAAGCGTTACCTAGGTGGAGAAGGAGGAGGAGCTTGGGGGTGATGGAGGCCGGACAGCAGGGAGGCAGCGGGCGCACGCGGTGGTGAACGGTATTTGATTTCCTTCCTTTTGCTTGAATGTTACTGTGTTTGCTATTGTTGGAACCCGTTGAACTGCACTTTGGCTCTTTCTTCTTCTTCTTTTTTCTGATTTTTTGTACAATCCTAGAGTTTTATGATGGACTCTGAGGTTTGGGTATTTGATCTATAGTTTTGGTTTTATGAGGGGTGATATTGGCTTTTGTGGCTCAATCAAATTCTTTGAGGTTTAGGCCATGTTTACTGGTTTGACAGCAGCAGGCTAACGGTTTTAGCAGTATGTTTTCACTGGTTTTTTTTGAAAATGGGTTAGGCCATGTAGATAGGCATGGTGTTTATGCTGTAAGCTCTATAGTTTTGGTTTTATGAGGGGTGATATTGGCTTTAGGTTTGTGCAGGTTATTTTGATATGGTGAACTGGTTTTCGGTTAGGTTGGACAGGGCCAAGGTTTTACTGATGTGAGGCCATTGCAGGTTTTTGTTGGTTTGGTGATGGCTATCAGGTTTTGAATGATGGTTCTACAGGTTTTGAAAATGGTTTGAGGGTTGTTTTTTTTGTGTTTTGGTGATGAACAGGTTTATGGTTATGTATGCAAGATGTTTTAAAAAAAATGGTTTGTATCTTTTTTGTTAACAGCAGTGTTTCTAAGTTTTTTTAAGGCTTGGAGATTGACTTCTTTTTTCTGTTCTCAAGTGATCCTAACGTTATATCACTGCCTCCTTTTGTTACAGGCTGAAGATTGAAAATATATTTTTACCCTCCTCTTGGCCTTCTGCGTCAAACTGTTACATTTAGTTTGTCTCTATTCCTCTTTTATGTTTTACTCCCTACTGGCCATATTACTGCAGTTTGTCTTGTATCTCTTCCTGCCTAAACCAAACCTGCAAAACCAATTCTCTATCTCTCTTCTCTCTCTTCAATGCAAATTTGATATAAAATGATGTTTGCATTTGCTCTGAAAAAGCACCCCTGCTGGAAAATGATGAAAATAGGAAACAAACATTGCTTGCATATTGGTTAAACTGCATATTCTCTTTTGCATGGTACAGTGGGTTTACGTTGGCATTGGCTTTATTCTTGATGCTGCTGCTACTTTGTGTATGCTGTATGCTCTTTTGAAATAGGCATTTGGATTTTTGAAAATGCAATTACTTTCAAATATGCAGTTTTAAAAAATGAAAAAAAATGAGTTTGTGCATGTTTTAAATTGCATTCATTTATGAAATAAAATTCCTCCCTTTTTTGTGAACCGGGAGAAATCCCGTGATTTGCAAAAAAGGTAAACTGATTCCGGCCCGTGCTTTTAATGATGAGCATTAAATAATTTTCTGCATTTAATTATTTATTTGAATTCTAATTCTTTTCTTTTAATTGTGCAGGTAAAATTAAATGAGCGGACACGCATTGGATTGGAAGCTTTAGAATTAAGATAGACTAGTTTATTTCATTTCATTTTAATTTTGTCAATTCATTATTGTAATTTACTGTAATATATACAATATTTACAAAATAACTTGTACCAAAAATGAATAAAAGAAACTATTTGTCCATTAATTCTTCTTCTTTATTTATTTATCGTTTATTATTTCTCCGAACGAATAATAATTGAAAACAAATTTCCAATTACCTACATTCAAAATAATAAGCAGATAAATAATAAATATCATTGATCAACTAATATCTTCGGTTATTTAATTCCTCATTCCCAACTAAATTATAATAATTAAAACAGGGTTTCAATTATTTAACTTAGAACGGCGAGTGATTAAACAATCGTTATTGACCAATGAATTCTTCGAATGCTTATTATATTATTCATAACTTTTAAATTACGTAATAACTAAAAAATAAATTCTAGTTACTTAAATTTAAAATAATGAGTAATAAATAAATACTATCCACACAATTAATGCGCTTCTTCTCTGATGTTCATTTTATTATCCATACATCTTTAAACTAAATAATAATCAAAATGAATTTCAATTATTTAAGTTTTAGATAATAGATAATTAATAAACATCATTTTTCGCACGAATCGGTTAAATGATTTAATGTTCAGCATAAATAGCTCTTGGCCTGAAAAAGTCATGAAATTTAAAATCGATGGATCAAAACAAATGTAATGTAAAGATGCAGATAGGAGACGACGTCTTAGGTCAAAATTTGGGGTACAACAGCTGCCCCTATTTAAGTTTCTTCTATCCGGAGATATGAAGATTAAAATCTTCGTGTCGACGAGATTGAAGGTACTTAAATACATAACTACGCAAATTTTGTCCTAAGATGCCGTCGTCACGTCTGGTATGAATGCAACGATCTAACTCACAGAGAAAGATACTGTGAAACGAGACAATGTTGAGGGAATCGAACGTCAACAAAACACAAAGACATGAGTTATACGCTACGGGGAGAACGAGCTATCGACTTCAAACGACAGACTCCTGACAGCGAATAAAACTGAGGGAAAACGACCTCTAACCCTAACAAAGAGAGCATCTTGCATAGGCCATAACAGATTATTGATCCAAATAGTGAATTCGCAACTCAAGGTCGACGGTAGACAGGGAGTATCGAATTGCTGATAACTGGTTACCGACTTCTGGAGGTGTAGATTCGTACCAGACTTCTCTGCGAGATTTCAGAGGTATACTCATTAATGCTGAGGTGATAAGACTGTAGATACGAAGGTTGTTCAAATAAAGAAAATTGCCAGCTGTTGGCGTCCAAAGAAAATACCGATAACAAACAAGTCGCTCCAATAAAGAAGCCGCCGCTTGCTGTCGTCCAAAGAAAATACCGATAACGAACAAGCTGCTCAAATAAAGAAGCTGCCGCTTGCTGTCGTCCAAAGAAAATACCGATAACGAACAAGCTGCTCAAATAAAGAAGCTTCCGCTTGCTGTCGTCCAAAGAAAATACCGATAACGAACAAGTTGCTCAAATAAAGAAGCTGCCGCTTGCTGTTTTCCGAAGAATAATAACGTACTGGTAACACGTACTGGTAACTCATGAAGAGTTTGCTGCTTGTTGCTTTCAAAAAGAGTAAATGACGCACTAGTAGTTCATGAAGAACTGCTGCTCGGCGCTTCCCAAAAAGGGTAAAATGACGATGACGCACTAGTAGCTCATGAAGAACTGCTGCTCGGCGCTTACACAAAGTCATAACTGACGCACTAGTAGCTCATGAACTGCTGCTCGGTGCTTTCCAACGGAATAAAATGACGCACTAGTAGTTCATGAAGAACTGCTGCTCGGCGCTTCCCAAAAAGGGTAAAATGACGCACTAGTAGTTCATGAAGAACTACTGCTCGGCGCTTGTCGAAGATAGTAACGTACAAGTTGCTCGTGAAGAGCTACCGCTTGTCGTTTTCCAACATAATTCAGAGGGAAACTGCGATGATATTGGCAGAGAATAAAATCTTCATCAAAAAGAACCCTGAATCAATCCTTCCCGAGGAGATCACATATTTAAACGTGCGAAATAAATGCACCGACCGTCTAGGTCGCAATTTCACTGGGGAAAAACACTGAGGTAGCCTATGCAAGAGGCAACAACTTCATCCAGGAATAACCAGAGAGAAAACAGTCAAACAAGACTCCTCCCAAATGAGAAAGTAAATCGATTGGGGAAATTATCCTATCCAGAAATGGACAAGGTAAGCTAAATCAAAAATTACCCATGAGGATTAGCTCAGTTGGGGAATTAGAAAGGAGGCACATTTTATGCTTAAATTGGCACTCTATTTGGAAAGATCAAATGCGTTATTTGAAAAAGACACAACTGAGGTGTACGAATTTAATGACATTAACAAATACAACTGTGTGCATGAT
Organism: Vicia faba; assembly: GCA_948472305.1. NCBI lineage: Eukaryota > Viridiplantae > Streptophyta > Magnoliopsida > Fabales > Fabaceae > Vicia > Vicia faba. The sequence goes on along the minus strand of OX451736.1, from coordinate 858,262,267 downwards.
GCAAGTGTGGATGAATAAGTGAATGTCATGTATATGCTGACAAAACAGACAGATGGGATATCTTGGAGATAATAAGGTGTCACAGCAACGTAAATGCTCGGCCACTCTTGAGAAGATGGAAGATAGACGGAATACGAAGCAACGTCGGAAGATGTCACGCTACAAGGCCCAAGTCTTCTGAAGAGACGAACAATCAAATCCAATCTCCTAGCACCAACAAACCACTGGCATAAGACGAAGTGTACCGCACTTCAAAATCTCCCAAACAAAGGTAGCTAAAACCACACTTAACTGGGACAACTGGGGAGTCACCAAATTTAGCACCACCGTAACCAAGCATGTACACAGCCAACACTTAATGACGATTTTGAAAGAAAACAAATTCATCATGCAAGTAAAAATTACTGTACTGTTTTGCATTTCATGGCTTGACCATTTTCGGAACGACTGTTAATATTCCCTTCGTTATTCACGACACATTTTAGAAATAAGAATGTTTTAAATAAATTTGTTTCAAGTATTTCCATAAAAATTAAAATTTTGCCCACAAAAGGTAAATGCTCAAATTTCATTAAGATGGTAGTTCGCTAACAATGCGACTCCAATGGTTTACAAAAGTTTGGGGAAATAGTATGTGAAGTAAAAGGTCATACAAAAACAATGATCACTATTCTCCCTAACAACTTTGAATTCCAGAATATGCTCAGATGCCAAGACTGATTTGACCAGAAATTTGCCTAAGCGAAATACTTCTTGACTGCATCGGCGTTCAGGGGACGTGGGAGGTCTTCGCCATCCATATTGGCGAGAATCATGGCACCTCCGGAGAAAACTTTCTTAACAACAAACGGTCCTTCATAGTTCGGAGCCCATTTGCCCCTAGAATCGGGTTGGAAAGATAATATCTTCTTGAGCACGAGGTCACCTTCTCTGAACTCGCGCGGCCGAACCTTCTTATCAAAAGCCTTCTTCATTCTTTGCTGATACAACTGACCGTGACACAAAGCCGTTAATCTCTTTTCTTCGATTAAATTCAACTGATCGTACCTACTCTGACACCATTCGGCCTCGGAAAGCTCGGCTTCCATCAACACTCTCAGAGACGGAATCTCAACCTCCACGGGGAGTACTGCTTCCATACCATAAACTAGGGAGAAAGGAGTCACGCCTGTTGAAGTTCGAACTGAAGTACGATACCCGTGTAAAGCAAACGGAAGCATTTCATGCCAGTCCTTATAAGTTACCACCATCTTCTGGACGATCTTCTTGATATTCTTGTTAGCAGCTTCAACAGCCCCATTCATCTTCGGCCTGTAAGGAGAGGAATTATGATGCTCGATTTTGAACTCTTCACAAAGCTCCTTCATCATCTTGTTATTCAAATTCGACCCATTGTCAGTGATGATCTTACTCGGGATACCATACCGACAAATAATCTGATTCTTGATAAATCTGACTACCACCTGTCTGGTTACATTAGCATAAGATGCGGCTTCCACCCACTTAGTAAAATAATCAATCGCTACCAAGATGAAACGATGACCATTTGAAGCTTTGGGTTCAATCATCCCAATCATATCAATGCCCCACATGGAGAAAGGCCAAGGTGAAGATATAACATTGAGGAGGGTCGGCGGTACGTGCATCCTGTCCGCATAAATCTGGCATTTATGACACTTCTTCACATACTTGCAGCAATCAGACTCCATGGTCATCCAGTAGTAACCAGCTCTCAACATCTTTCTAGCCATTGCGTGTCCATTGGCATGAGTGCCAAAGGACCCTTCGTGCACCTCTTGCATTAGCATGTCTGCTTCACGTCTGTCTACACATCTGAGCAAGACCATGTCGTAATTCCTCTTATACAACACTTCTTCATTGAGAAAGAAACTGCTTGCTAATCTTCTCAACGTCTTCCTATCTTTGTTGGATGCCCCTGGCGGGTACTCTCGAGTTTGAAGGACACGTTTGATGTCATAGAACCAAGGTTTGTCGTCGGTGACCTCTTCTACTGCAAACACATGAGCAGGTCGGTCGAGGCGCATAACTCGGATTGTAGGCACGTCGTTCCAATCATTTACTTGAAACATTGAAGACAAAGTAGCCAAAGCATCCGCCATTTGATTCTCATCCCTAGGGATATGATGCAGTTCCACCTTGTTGAAGAAGGTTAACAACCTTCTAGCATAGTCTCTGTACGGGATCAAACCAGGATGACGAGTTTCCCATTCTCCTTTGATTTGATTAATCACCAGTGCCGAATCTCCGTAAATATCCAGAATCTTAATCCTCAAGTCCACTGCTTCTTCGAGACCCATAATACACGCTTCATACTCCGCCATGTTGTTCGTACAGTCAAACTTCAGTCTTGCCGTGAACGGGATATGAGTACCTCGGGGAGTAACGATGATTGTCCCAATTCCATTTCCGTAGGAATTCACAGCTCCGTCAAATATCAAACCCCATCGGGATTCAGGATCAGGTCCTTCTTCGGGTAACGGCTCTTCACAATCTTTGGCTTTCAAGTACATAACATCTTCATCGGGGAAGTCAAACTTGATGGACTGATAGTCTTCAATTGGTTGGTGAGCCAAATGATCGGCCAAAATACTCCCTTTGATCGCTTTCTGAGTGTGATACTCAATGTCATACTCAGATAACAACATCTGCCAACGGGCTATCCTTCCAGATAAGGCGGGCTTCTCAAAGATATACTTGATTGGGTCCATTTTGGAGATCAACCAAGTAGTGTGATTAATCATATACTGGCGCAGACGGCGAGCAGCCCAGGCTAAAGCACAACAGGTTTTCTCAAGTAATGAGTATCGAGACTCACAGTCTGTGAATTTCTTACTCAGATAATATACAGCATGCTCCTTTCTTCCAGTCTCGTCTTGTTGACCAAGCACACATCCCATGGAATCCTCTAATATGGTCAAATACATAATCAAGGGCCTTCCTTCCACCGGAGGAATCAAAATGGGAGGCTCGAGCAAATATTCTTTGATACTATCGAAAGCTTTCTGACAATCCTCTGTCCACACACATCCTTGGTTCTTGCGGAGAAGCTTGAAAATCGGCCCACAAGTAGCAGTCATGTGAGATATGAACCTAGAAATGTAATTCAATCTCCCAAGGAATCCTCTTACTTGTTTTTCTGTCTTGGGTGCGGGCATTTCCCGAATAGCTTTGACTTTATCGGGATCCACTTCAATACCTTTCTGAATGACAATGAAACCTAAAAGTCTTCCTGAACGAACGCCAAAAGTGCACTTATTGGGATTCAGACGGAGTTTGTACTTCCTCAAACGCTGGAATAGCTTTAACAAATGCTCCAAGTGATCTTCTTCAGTCTGTGATTTGGCAATCATATCATCCACATATACTTCGATCTCCTTATGCATCATGTCATGAAACAAAGCAGTCATGGCCCTTTGGTACGTTGCACCAGCATTCCTCAAACCAAACGGCATAACTCGATAACAGAAAGTTCCCCACGGTGTAATGAAAGCGGTCTTTTCCATATCTTCCGGCGCCATCTTGATTTGATTGTAGCCAGAGAAACCATCCATGAAAGAAAAGACTTTGAACTTGGCGGTACTGTCGACCAATACGTCAATATGAGGTAATGGGAAATCATCTTTCGGACTAGCCCTGTTCAGATCTCTGTAGTCTACACACATCCGAACCTTACCATCCTTCTTAGCAACAGGTACGATGTTGGCTAACCACTGAGGATAGACCGACGTCACAAGAAAACCTGCGTTGATCTGCTTCTGAACCTCTTCTTTAATCTTGTCGGCCATGTCAGGACGAGTCCTTCTCAACTTCTGTTTGATCGGTGGACACTCAGGTCTCAACGGTAAACGATGCTCCACAATGTCGTTGTCCAACCCTGGCATATCTTGGTAAGACCACGCAAACACATCAACATACTCTCTGAGAAGCTCCAACATCTTCTCCTTAACTTCCGGGATAAGCAAAGCTCCGACTTTGACTTCCTTTCTATCCTCTTCATCACCCAAATTGACCAACTCTACAGGTTCTTCAAATGGTTGAATGACCTTCTCATCTTGCTCAATCAAACGGGAAATCTCAACAGGAACCTCTTCATCATCCTCTCCTTCGGCTCTGAACACAGGGAATTCAAAGTTGGGAGAGGGCATAGGATCATTGTTTTCGATGGTTAAGTCATGAAGTAATCTGCACACATGATTATGCTTTATTTTAGAAATCGATTTGTGCAAATAAAACAAAATGCTCTTAATCAATTTTCATTATTATTTCCCAAAAAATGAAAAATAAAACAGCAGTGGACAAAATAACATTTTTATTCATTAAAGAGGAAATACTTGAAACAACAAGCCCAGACATTTCTCTTTTGCCTTGGGCAGAGCAAAAGGAGTTATTTTTCATAGCCCGACACAAAATACGTTTCGCCTTGGGCAGAGCGATTTTTTTTAAAGAAAAATGAACAAAACATTACTCGGAAACGTGCATAACCACAGGAATATCAACAGCTATCCAGTTTTGGCAAGCCAATCCAGGCGTCACAAACACGGGCAAATCCTCCTCGGAATCATCATCTATGACAGCATCAACCTCAGGATGTACAAACCCTGCACTCCGAAAGACCTCTTGAATTGGACGAACAAACACCTCTTTCTTGACCCTTGCAGCTATTGGATGAAAACCCAAACCTTCCCCAGACTTGTTCTCGGGTAACGTCAACACCTGGCCCCATCCTTCGACCGAACCACTCTCCACTACTCGCCGTGCATCCTCAAAAGAAGAGATGGATGCCCCCTGCTTCTTCACGGTATCCTTAACAACAGATAGGCCCTGAAACTGGGTCCCGACGTCTTCGTCAGCATCAATAAAAGAAAACGATGATAAATGACTTACCACCATGGCCTGCTCTCCCCCAATCATCACTAGTTTCCCATGCTTCACAAATTTTAATCTCTGATGGAGCGTGGAAGTGACTGCCCCGGCATCATGGATCCAGGGACGGCCCAATAAACAACTATAAGCAGCACGGATGTCCATCACTTGGAAAGTGATTTGAAAAGTGTGGGGGCCAATCACTATGGGAAGATCCACTTCACCGATAACCGTCTTCCTGGAACCGTCAAAGGCTTTGACAATTACTCCGCTAGGCCTCATAGGAGCACCTGGATATGAAAGTCGAGACAACGTGGTCTTGGGCATCACATTCAATGACGAGCCGGTATCCACTAACACGCTTGATAAGGTATCGTTCCCACAACTTACTGAAATGTGCAGAGCCATATTATGGTTTCTCCCCTCCTCCGGGAGTTCTTCATCACTGAAACCCAAGTTGTTACACGAGGTTATATTCCCCACAATCCCGTCAAACTGATCAACTGTCACATCATGGTCTACAAACGCCTGGTCCAACACTTTCATCAAGGCTTCTCTGTGTGCCCCAGAATCTCTCAATAAGGCAAGCAAGGAAATCTTGGAAGGTGTTTGCAGAAGCTGGTCCACAATTTTATACTCGCTTCTTTTGATAAGCTTTAAGATTTCATCTTCTTCAGGGTGAGGGATAGGTTCACTGGATCGACCTACCTCAACCCTTGGTTCATTTCTTACAGGAATCTCCGCCGGCATGGGCCTCCTTACTTGAACTTCTGGTCTTCTTGTCGGTACCGCGGCAAAAACACGCCCACTTCTTGTCACTCTACTTACATCGGCAATATTAACGAAGGACGGTCTAGTTGGGATGGGGATCTCTACCCCGTTCTCGATCATGGTGGCGTTATACTTGTACGGCACGGCTTGGTCTGAGCTATAAGGCACAGGGCCAGGTGGGTAAATAATCAAAGGATCAGCAGACGCAGTCTGGCTGTTGTAAGCAATCTCTACTGATTCTGGCAAATTAAACTGTGGGGTTATCACATTCACTTCATCTTCAGGATTTCGGTCATAGGTAATAGTAATAATTCTCTGATCTAGCAACTTCTGAATGTCCTCCTTCACAATAGGACAATCCTCTTCTCTTGAACAAAACTGGCAAACGTCATAGTCATGTTGGTGCCTAACAAAGGCAAGTCTTCTCAAACTTTGGTGTAACCTGATCAATGATTCTCTGATGTGCTCGACTTGGAAAACTCGGAACTTCCCCGGGCAACCCTCCACCATATTCACAGAAGCTGCCCCATGTCGGGGCAAAGGGTTATCTCTGACATTTGGATTCACATCCTTAAAAGACAAGATGCCATGCTTAATTAATCTCTGCACATCCGCCTTCAACGCAAAGCAATTCTCAAGGTTGTGCCCCGGTGACCCTTGATGATATTCACAGAATTGATCCGCCTTATACCACGGGGAAGCACTGTTCGGTGCGACAGGAGGTGGTTTTGTTGTGATGAGATTCTTTCTAATGAGAGCGGGAAACAATTCAGTATACGTCATAGGAATGGCATCAAACTGCGGCTTTCTGGGCGAGCGATTCTGATTGTTGAGCGGATAGGCCTGTTGTCGAGGCTGCTGTTGAAAAGGTCGTTGTTGAGGTGGCGGAATCTGATGAGATGGGGCTACCAAAGCCGGGCGGACAGCCGGAGTGACTGCCGCGACGTGAGAGTAGCCTCTCCTAGGCCTACCTGGAAACAAAGCACTAACATCCTGTTCTTTCCTCTTCGGGAAAACACCTCCGAACTTCTTCACACTGCTGGACGTACTCCCTTCTTTAATCAAACGTCCTTCATGAATTCCTTCCTCTAATCGCATACCCATGCTCACCATCTCGGTAAAGTCACTGGGCGCGCTGGCTATCATCCTCTCATAGTAAAAGGATCCCAAAGTCTTCAAAAATATCTTAGTCATCTCTTTCTCCTCCAGAGGTGGATGGATCTGAGCAGCAATTTCACGCCACCTCTGGGCGTACTCCTTAAAAGATTCTCGGTCTCTTTGCGACATTGCCCGGAGTTGATCCCTGTCCGGCGCCATGTCAACATTATACTTGTACTGATGGACAAAGGCTTCACTGAGATCGTTAAAATTGCGGATTCGAATGCTGTCCAATCCCATATACCACTTCAAGGCAGCACCCGTCAAACTATCTTGAAAATAATGAATCAATAAATCATGATTATCAGAATACGTGGACATCTTCCTCACGTACATTGTCAAATGGCTTCTAGGACACGAATCCCCCTTGTATCTTTCAAAGTCTGGTGTTTTGAACTTTGCCGGAATCTTGACATTCGGAACCAGGCAAAGATCATGTGTGCTCTTCCCAAACAGATCCTTCCCCTTCAAGGCTCTAAGCTCTTTCTGCATTTCCTGGAACTGATCCTGAAATTCCTCCATTCTATCAAAAAGGCCCATACTTTCAGCAGGTTCGGCAGGATAAACTGGTTCGTTCAAGTATGGCACTGAGTGGATCACAGGAGCAACGGTCGTCATGACTGGTTGCGGAAAGGGTGTTACAGATGGAATTACTGGCGGCAGTGTAGTCGTCTCCGGTTGAGGAAGAGACAAAGCAGGCTGAAATATAGGTTGGGCGGTAGGCTGACACCCCTCTGGCATAAAGTTGTAAGGCATTCCCCAAGGAAAACCTTTCGGCATCTGATGCTGGATCGGAGAGTTGATTTGAGTTGCGGAGGCAGGAGCGATAACAATCTCGGAAACCACTGGAGTTGAAGTCTGAATCTCGGCAGCCGTAGTCGATGGCTGATTCTGAACAGCCACCAAACTTTCCACCAATGCTGTTAACTTTTCCATCTCGGCACGAAGCGTAGCAACTTCCCCACGAAGCTCTTGATTTTCCTGTTCCAAATCTTCCATTCTTTTCTGACGACTGGCCCGAGTGTCGTGTTGGTGAGACAGCTTGGCAACCTTCGGTGGAAAAAGAACAAGAATGAGACTCTAGAAAACATGTGATGTGGAATGTGAAATGATGCATGATGGTGATGCAAATGATGACTCGTTTTAAAAGTTTTTCAAGGAACTTTTAGTAACTTTGCATACATCAATGGTAAAGGAATTTGGAACAACAAAAACTCAATCCGTTAATCGAAAGCGATAAATTACAACTTACAAATTGGAATAGTAAATTACAACCTTGGAATAACAAATCCACTAATGAAAGCAATAAATTACAACTTACAACCTGAAAACCATAATAAAGTGATAAATTACATTTCAAAACATGAAGCAGTAAATTACAACTTGGAGCATGAAGCCCGAAATAAGACCATAAGTTACAACTTCGGAGCATGAAGCCCTTTTACATAGTTTTACAAAATGACATCAATAAAAATAAACTAAAGCTAAAGCTCACTCAGAATCCTCAGATGACGGACCAAACACCAGCTGTAGTCGGAGCTTCTTGATCTTTTCTTCATAAAAGTCTTCCAAATCTTTCTTTTCCGCTATCAGTCGATCGATGATTTCTTCTTGTGGATTAGGAACGAGAGCCACGTTTACTGAACATTCCCTTTTCCTCTTCCTTTCATTCGCGTATTTCTTCAACAAGGCATCCTTCTGGCGAAGCTTCTCATCGTGGTCAACGAATCGGCCATCTTGAATAAGCAACAACTCCTTCTTCTCTTTCAGCTGTCGAGTCAGGACTCGATTCTCGTATTCGGACATATGGTACTTTTCCTTCCAAGCATCCCTCTCGGACTTCATCCTAGCCAGGTTCCCTTGATATTCTCCTACATCTGCGATTGGGATAGCAACTGATGATGGTGCGATGGCAGGGAACAAAGGTTTCTCAAGTTTATACGGCATCTTGAGAGCACAAGCCCTAGCACGGACCCACTGTAGGTAAGGTTCCAAAGAAACGGCACCTCTATGTCCCAGCATATCTCTCCCTTTCTTGTGGATATGGCGCCAAGCTCCTTCAATCTCTCTCTTAGCAGTCTGATGATCTTGTCCTTCCTGAAGAAAGAAACCACTCACATGGATACTGTTCGGCTTATCTCTCATTGGGTACCCGAACTGACGGCGCGCTAGAACAGGGTTGTAGTTGATTCCGCCCCTCGTACCAAGAAGAGGTACATTGGGAAAAGCACCACAGCTGTCAATGATCTCTACGTCATGGTAAGCTCGATTGTACCAGTCAATGTCGAAATGAGTGAGAGCCATAATCTTTGGCGCCCAACGCGGTTCTTTCTCGAGATCCCAGAAAGCATCGGACCCAGGTAAATGCGAGACGTACCACTGATACAGCAACGGCACGCAACAACTAATCATTCCTCCTTGACGAGAGTTTCGAAGATGGATAGAGTAATACGTGTCCCCTAGCAGCGTAGGGACCGGATTTCCAATCAGGAAAACTCTGATGGCATTGACATCCACAAATTTATCAATGTTAGGGAATAAGAAAAGACCATACGCGAGTAAAGCAAACACGTCCTCGAAGGCAACGGTATCCTTTGTATCAGCAAAATGACGAGCTTTCTTCAACAGAAACTGAGCCGGTAAACCCCGGATTCCTCCTTTCGTAGTCATATTCTCTTCTATCTCTGACTTCTTTAGATGAGTGATGACTGCTATCTCATGAGATTTAGGCTCCTCTTCTAATCCAGAAAAAGGAACACGGTCGACGATCGGCAAACCAAGGATATAGGAGTACTCCTCTAAGGTAGGCATCAACTGATAATCCGGGAAGGTGAAACATCGATACAAGGGATCATAGAACTGAACCAAAGTGTTGAGGATGCCTTTCTTCATCTTGCGCTTCATGAGCGGTACGATGGACCCATATTTCTTCTGAAAATCTGTCGGACTCTCTATCTTCGGAATCAAACTCTTCAATTCTTCAATCTCAGGCTCTTTGAAGCTAAAGCTTCGAGTATTTCTCCTTCCAAGTTCCATAGTACCCTAAGACGTTTGCAAAAATCATTCCAAAGTTCCTTGAAAAACGAGTTTTTACAAAGATGTTGATGAATGCATGAATGAATGATAATGCGACAGTCACACACAAATTTGCAAACATGGGGTTTAAAGGTTCAAAGTTCAGCATGGAGTCGAGGGTAAAGCCCACCCAAAGGTATGTACTAATGTTTCGATCACACCTGTAAGACAAGGTTCTAAGAGTTCCCAGAGTCTGCATCCCTCTTTCGGATATTACCAACGTCTTGATTACTCAATAATCAGCAATATTCTCAAGAGAAACTCGTCCGAGCGTAGCATCGCGTAACAACTACTTCCGAATTACTCCGTGATAGTCTCCGCGCTACACCTAAAAAGGCCAAGATGAGTCAGGGTTCTACGGTTCTCAACTTCTCGGGCTCCTAGGTCGAAAATAATAATGTCTTCCCGATTACTCGGTAAACAAATATTAAGTCCAAGAGGGCCTTCCATTGAGTGGGGGATCTCATGCCTCCTTCTTCGGGATTACTCCCTCAAAGTTAACATGACTATACCGCCCGTCCTATTCCTTAAGTGTTACTTAATCCGGGTATAGGATTTGTCCTTCAAAAAACCCAAACACCCCAATTTAAACATATAATCAAGCAAATCAAATAATAGTAAAACAGATAAGACAAATTAGGCTTAACCCACTTAGGGATGGACCAGCAAGAGGTCAATCTTTCCCCAGCAGAGTCGCCAATTCTGTAGCGATAAAAAATGTAGTGGGGTAAATCGGAGATCGAATTATTGATTAATTCGTCTCGCAATAGCAAGAGTCGCCACCGCGCTTTATTGTTTCCAAAGGAAAAGGGAAAAGAGCGAAATAAAATCCTAATTATGCAATGTAAATAAAAATACAAATACAAAGCGTTTTTTCGAAAAGAGATCGAGAGTTCGGGGGTTGGTTATACAATGGGAAGGTACTAGCACCCAATGCATCTATAGTACTCTATAGGAACCTTTTGAAATATCTGTTTTATTTAAAATTGATCGCTTGATTGAAAATAAATCGTTTTGGCCGAAGAAGGGATACGGACGGGTTTTTTGAAGATGCGACGACCTAATGTCGAAGTTTTGGCTTAAAAGGGATAAGTCTTGAAAAGGTTGAAATTTTGAAGAAAGGTGAATATTTGAGGAAAATTAACCTAAGTTTTTAATGAATGAGAGTATTCGCTCGGTCATTTTTGAGGACATGAAGTCAACAAAAAAATTAGACAATTCCCTTTGGATTGACGCAAACAGAATAATCAAGTAAATGCGAGATATTGACAGAAAACGATACACAACAATTAAATATGAACATGCATTTTATATGATTTTGTTTAATATGCGAAAAGAAAAAGTTTTAATTGGTTTTCATTTTTTACGCATTTTAATGATCAAAGGTAATGAGAATTAATAGAAATGTTTTTTTAGATTTTTATATGTTTCTATTTTTTTATGTTTTTATTATATTGGTACTTAATCAAAATGAGGGGAATAAAATAAAATGTCTTTTAGTCTTCATTTTTTTACTTTCACATGTTTTTTAAAGATATTAAATATTTATCAAATTAAACAAAACTTATAAATCAAATATCTAATTAAAATAAAGAAGACTAAAATTAAATAAACTTAAATAATATTTGGGTAAAGTGTCAAAATTATCTATTTAAAATCATATGTGTATTCCTAAGAAAAATTAACTAATCTAAATTAATTAAGTTAAGAAAATGAAATAAAATTAACTAAAGAGTAAATAAATATGGGGTGGATAACAATTAGCAATGGGCTTTTAGTGTAAGAAAAGAATTGGGTTGGGTTGAGAAATGGAGCGGGTCGTGGGTTTAAGGGGTCCAAGGGATTAAATCCTAATTAGGGTTGTGTTTGTTTGATAAAGGGATTTTAGGGTTTGGTTTAAGGCAGAACGGCGCCTCTCTCACGATCTTCATCTCTCTCTCGCGCAGCTTCTTCGTTTCTTTGCCTCCAACGCCGATGTTTCCATGTTCCGGCCACCCACACCAAGTCTTTCTCTTCCCTCCATTGTTGACGCGGCGGCTTCAAGCGGAGACGGTAATGACCAAAACGCTTTCGTTACTGTTGATTTAATTCGCGTATAAGCTTTACAGATTCGCTGTTGATTTTACAATTTCTTAGTTGATTTCATGGCTTCTTGGTTGATTCTGACTAGTTTACCATTTTTACTGTCCGTGTCGATTTGAATGATGTTTTAAGGAATAAGAATGAAAGAAAGCGTTACCTAGGTGGAGAAGGAGGAGGAGCTTGGGGGTGATGGAGGCCGGACAGCAGGGAGGCAGCGGGCGCACGCGGTGGTGAACGGTATTTGATTTCCTTCCTTTTGCTTGAATGTTACTGTGTTTGCTATTGTTGGAACCCGTTGAACTGCACTTTGGCTCTTTCTTCTTCTTCTTTTTTCTGATTTTTTGTACAATCCTAGAGTTTTATGATGGACTCTGAGGTTTGGGTATTTGATCTATAGTTTTGGTTTTATGAGGGGTGATATTGGCTTTTGTGGCTCAATCAAATTCTTTGAGGTTTAGGCCATGTTTACTGGTTTGACAGCAGCAGGCTAACGGTTTTAGCAGTATGTTTTCACTGGTTTTTTTTGAAAATGGGTTAGGCCATGTAGATAGGCATGGTGTTTATGCTGTAAGCTCTATAGTTTTGGTTTTATGAGGGGTGATATTGGCTTTAGGTTTGTGCAGGTTATTTTGATATGGTGAACTGGTTTTCGGTTAGGTTGGACAGGGCCAAGGTTTTACTGATGTGAGGCCATTGCAGGTTTTTGTTGGTTTGGTGATGGCTATCAGGTTTTGAATGATGGTTCTACAGGTTTTGAAAATGGTTTGAGGGTTGTTTTTTTTGTGTTTTGGTGATGAACAGGTTTATGGTTATGTATGCAAGATGTTTTAAAAAAAATGGTTTGTATCTTTTTTGTTAACAGCAGTGTTTCTAAGTTTTTTTAAGGCTTGGAGATTGACTTCTTTTTTCTGTTCTCAAGTGATCCTAACGTTATATCACTGCCTCCTTTTGTTACAGGCTGAAGATTGAAAATATATTTTTACCCTCCTCTTGGCCTTCTGCGTCAAACTGTTACATTTAGTTTGTCTCTATTCCTCTTTTATGTTTTACTCCCTACTGGCCATATTACTGCAGTTTGTCTTGTATCTCTTCCTGCCTAAACCAAACCTGCAAAACCAATTCTCTATCTCTCTTCTCTCTCTTCAATGCAAATTTGATATAAAATGATGTTTGCATTTGCTCTGAAAAAGCACCCCTGCTGGAAAATGATGAAAATAGGAAACAAACATTGCTTGCATATTGGTTAAACTGCATATTCTCTTTTGCATGGTACAGTGGGTTTACGTTGGCATTGGCTTTATTCTTGATGCTGCTGCTACTTTGTGTATGCTGTATGCTCTTTTGAAATAGGCATTTGGATTTTTGAAAATGCAATTACTTTCAAATATGCAGTTTTAAAAAATGAAAAAAAATGAGTTTGTGCATGTTTTAAATTGCATTCATTTATGAAATAAAATTCCTCCCTTTTTTGTGAACCGGGAGAAATCCCGTGATTTGCAAAAAAGGTAAACTGATTCCGGCCCGTGCTTTTAATGATGAGCATTAAATAATTTTCTGCATTTAATTATTTATTTGAATTCTAATTCTTTTCTTTTAATTGTGCAGGTAAAATTAAATGAGCGGACACGCATTGGATTGGAAGCTTTAGAATTAAGATAGACTAGTTTATTTCATTTCATTTTAATTTTGTCAATTCATTATTGTAATTTACTGTAATATATACAATATTTACAAAATAACTTGTACCAAAAATGAATAAAAGAAACTATTTGTCCATTAATTCTTCTTCTTTATTTATTTATCGTTTATTATTTCTCCGAACGAATAATAATTGAAAACAAATTTCCAATTACCTACATTCAAAATAATAAGCAGATAAATAATAAATATCATTGATCAACTAATATCTTCGATTATTTAATTCCTCATTCCCAACTAAATTATAATAATTAAAACAGGGTTTCAATTATTTAACTTAGAACGGCGAGTGATTAAACAATCGTTATTGACCAATGAATTCTTCGAATGCTTATTATATTATTCATAACTTTTAAATTACGTAATAACTAAAAAATAAATTCTAGTTACTTAAATTTAAAATAATGAGTAATAAATAAATACTATCCACACAATTAATGCGCTTCTTCTCTGATGTTCATTTTATTATCCATACATCTTTAAACTAAATAATAATCAAAATGAATTTCAATTATTTAAGTTTTAGATAATAGATAATTAATAAACATCATTTTTCGCACGAATCGGTTAAATGATTTAATGTTCAGCATAAATAGCTCTTGGCCTGAAAAAGTCATGAAATTTAAAATCGATGGATCAAAACAAATGTAATGTAAAGATGCAGATAGGAGACGACGTCTTAGGTCAAAATTTGGGGTACAACAGATCCCTCATTGTATGATAATATTGGGTTAGAGATAGGTTAGTCTCCCTTAGATGTTTTCTTCCCATTTTTGCATAATTGCATTTAAAACTAAAACTTCTTTTTCTTGGCAAATGTGTAAAAAATGCTAAGCATACAAAAATTATTTTCATGGTAAAAAAATACCAACCAATCCATTTCTTTTCGCCATTCAACTTTTCTCTTCTAAGAGAATGTTAGCTTCTTTCCACTATAGGTCATAAGTCTCCAAAGGTCGAGCAGCGGTGGAATGATCGAATGTAACATTGTTCATTTAAAAAATACAAACAAACAAAATATATGAGCCGAAATACGGTGCTCTGATTCCTTAAAGGGGATACGTAGGCATCTGGTCACGGGGCTCAGCCGAGCGAAACTTTGTAAATATTTCTTTCTTTTCCCCGTGTTTTCTTTACATGCATTCCCTCTTAGTTTATAGCTCTTAAACATTAGATTGAACACACCCTTTGATTAGAATAACTAGAGTGGATCCCGTAGAGTACTATGGACGTGTGGGGTGCTAATACCTTCCCTTCGCGTAATCGACTCCCTTACCCAATCTCTCGGTTGCAAGACCTTGATTTCCCCCTTTAGGTTTTTCTTCGATGATTTTCCTTTCCCTTTTATATGGGATAAATAAATACTTGGTGGTGAATTCATTGATTTTACTGC
Source organism: Vicia faba (assembly GCA_948472305.1). Classification (NCBI taxonomy): domain Eukaryota; kingdom Viridiplantae; phylum Streptophyta; class Magnoliopsida; order Fabales; family Fabaceae; genus Vicia; species Vicia faba. The sequence goes on along the minus strand of OX451736.1, from coordinate 858,247,206 downwards.
TACAACAAGTGGTAGTCTCTTAATTTGAGATAGCTTGTATTCTTACCCTTTCCAAGTGGAATACCTGGATAAAAGAAGGAGTCGAAACCCGTTCTAGGTAGAACGCCATAGTTTTGGGAAACTCGTTATTGTTAATACAGATTTCACCTTCAGTAAACATTGGTGTATCTTTCGAATCCCTACCTTCAGTGAAAGTTGGTATCTCACCTTCAGTAAAAGTTGGTGCATTTGTTATCTCTACCTTCAGTAAAAGTTGGTAGCTCACCTTCAGTAAAAGTCGATGCATATTATTTTCTCTCTACCTTCAGTGAAAGTTGGTAGCTCAGCTTTAGTAAAAGTTGGTGTATCATCTGTTATCTCTACCTTCAGTGGAAGTTGGTAGTTCACCTTCAGTAAATGTTGGTGTACCCTTGATATCTTTACCTTCGGTAAAAGTTGGTGTATCTTTTTTTCTCTACCTTCAGTAAAATTTGGTAGCTCACCTTTAGTAAACATTTGTGTCATCCTTTATATCTCTACCTTCAATGGAAGTTGGTCGTTCATCTTCAGTAAATTTTGGTGTATTCTTTGATCCTCTACCTTCAGTGGAAGTTGGTAGTTCACCTTCAATAGAAGTTGGTGTATTCTCTTTTCTCCCTACCTTCAGTGGAAGTTGGTAGTTCACCTTCAGGAAAAGTAGGTGCATCTTTTGAATCTTTCCCTTCAGTAAAAGTTGGTATTGTCTCCATATTTCTACGTTCAGTGGAAGTTGGTAGTTCACCTCCAGTAAACGTCGATGTCATCTTTTCTCCCTACTTTCAGTAAAAGTTGGTGCATATTTTGTATCTCTACCCTCAGTAAAGTCGGTAGCTCACCTTCAGTAAAAGTCGGTGCATATTTTGTACCTCTATCTTCAGTAAAAGTCGGTAGGCTCACCTTCAGTAAAAGTCGGTGCATATTCCATATCTCTACCTTTAGTGAAAGTTCGTAGTCCACCTTCAGTAAACGTCGGTGTATTTTCTGTTTTCTTTACCTTCAATAAAATTCGGTATTGTCCTATGTTTTTTTTCTACCTTCATCTTTGAGTTGGTAGTTTATCATAGTTCTTAGTCAACATTTATCTCTTTCTCCTCATTGGACTTTACTCTGATAGAGTTGAGTTGTTCCTAGTCATAAGTGTTGATGTCAAACCTTGTTTCCAGGCATAAGTGCTGATGTCAAATCTTTGTTACCAGTCATAAGTACTGATACCAATCACTCGTTTATTAGTCTCGATGTTAATGTTTACCGTCACCCCTGAGCCGGTATTATCTTACCGTTTCTATTCGGTTCCGTTGGGTTAGCAGTTGCCGATCCCTTGTGAGTTAAGGTTACTCTCTTTTTTCTATCTCCTCTATGAGTGGATAGTTCACAGTTATCGGCTAATTGTTGTTATCCATTACTTTTTCTTGTTTTATCGAGTGAATGTTATTTTGTCTCCTCTTTGGGCCTTACCCCAGTAAAGTTGAGTCTTCTTTCCCAGCGGATTCGATTTTTCTCCAAAGGATTCAAATTTCTATCCCCAAAGTCGTGTTGTTCCCCATAGATTAATTTTCCTGGTCGAACTCTTTTTATTAGTCCGTTGATTTTATTTTTGCTTCTCCAGTGTGTCTTGTTCACCTGCATAAAGTTTACATTTTACATCCATAAACATAAGCATTGCATGGCATCTTAGGGCAAAAAATAGGGCTTGTTTTATATTTAAGTATCTTCAATCGTGTCGAGATGAAGATTTTAACCTTCGTATCTCCGGATAGAAGACACTTAAATAGGGCAGGTGTTATACCCCAATTTTTTCCCCTAAGATCATTCATCACATCACATATATCTCATGCATTTTATCAAGTCCATGATTATGAGATCAAAGGGCTCTTTGGCATCAGGGTTTTCTCTATGGACTAAGGTCGCTACCTTACTCAAAGTTGATTCAGCTGGTGCTCTTATCATTCTTGGTATGAGATTAGGGTTTTGGATCTCAAGCATCATAGACATCTTCGCTAGCAGGGTTCCTCAAGATATAAGGTTTTCTTCATCAGAGTTTCTTCAAGGAATAAAAGCAATAAGGTTTAGCTCAGCCAAATAATTAGGGATTCTCATATGTTATACTTGAGCTTGGTATTAGATCTTCAGCATAGGTTCATCATGCTAGGTTTTGTCCTCAAGGCTACAAGGATCATTATTGGCTCCTTATTGTGATTTCATCAAAGTTATTCAGGGTTCCTCTTAATTGCTTACACCATAAGTCAACCCTTCTCAAGAGGCTTAAAAGATTGAATCAGTGTCTTCCTTATGTTATGATACTGGTCAAGTGATTAAGTATGGCTTTGGGTTTTCAGCATAATATTTGTTAACTAAAGAGCAAATATACAACATGATAGGAGTTTGAGGATTCTTTATGATCAAGACCTTGTTATCTTTTCAATTTCTTGATTGTTTGCAAGCTAACTTGGATTTGAAGAGTGAAGTATAAAATGGATTCACTATTGTGAAATGTTTCTTTCAAGATCGATTCAATGGAATTCATGCATATGGTTTTGTTGGAATATAATTTACAAGTAACAAATTCAAATTATAATCTGAATTCAAAATCTAGTCAAGTGGACCATCGAAAATTCGAATTACAAAGGCCTTCATCATTGTATCAATTGTTTGTTGCTTGTCATGCAAGTTGGTTTGTGTTGTACCCCAAAATTTGCCCTCTCATATTTCTCAAAGCATTGCAAGAAAAATCTCCAAGTGGCTCAAGGTTGCTCAAGAGTTGGACAGTCAAGCTATCTCCTAAGGCAGTTAACCCCAAATTAGGGTTTTGTGTTGCATCAAGATCCTTGAGTCCAAATGACCTCAAGTTCTCCCCAATGTCCTAATATGTTCTCAGGATCATCCATGTCAAATTTCAAGCCTTGCAGAGGAAGTTTGCTCAGTCAATTGCTCAAAGGGTCCAAAAATCGACTGTGTTAGGGCAAAAGTCAATTGTGACCTACAAATAGTCAAACTTCAAGATTTGTTATCAACATTCTCATTTTGAAGGATATTTCATCATTTGATCAAGGGTTGATCATGATTCATCAAGGATTTCTCAAAATTCATCAAGACTCAAAAGTTGCTAAATTAGGGTTTTGCAGGAAAAGTCAACTCAACTTTGACCAAGAATAACTTTCTCATACTTTATGAGAAATTACCCATCCAAAGCTAATTTTTAAAAGGATGCAATTTCCTACAATCCATCTTCATACCCCAAGATCAGAAAATGCACTCACAAGAAGTTACAAATCTGGACATTATAGGTCATTTTTGAAAGTCAACAAAAACACCTTTTTTTCCAAACCTTATAACTTGAGCATGTAATATCAAATTGAGATTAGACCAAAATGGATGGTTAGAGGACATCTCAAGCTTTCTAAAAAGTCCAAGAACACTTCTAAAAGTTCAAAATTGAGGAAGTTATGCATTGTTGAAGTTGGGCATTTTTGCAAAATTGCCAAAAGTCAACTATCCCCAAAACTTCAAATTTTGTCAAATAGGCCCATTCTTTTCCACTTGATTTGATCTTGCCACATTGCACACGTGTCCTAGCTTCAGCCTTGTGTCCATTTATCAATTTTATTATTTTATTTGATTTTTAATGAATTATTTCATTTTTAATCAAATTAAATCCAATAAAATCCAAACATTGATTACTTGATCTCTTTTTGGCTATTTCAGGATTGAATCATCATCATCAAGTGTATCAAATTCGTATCAAGCATTCCTTGTGCAAAAAGATTGGATTTTTGACAAAATAGGCAAGCTTTCAATGGTGGATCAAATCCAATCTCAAGGCATTGATGTGGAAAGATTCAAGACAAATTTGTTGACCTAATGCATTCTATCATATATACACAAGTCAAAGCACACGAAATCAGACCTAGAGGCTGCAAGAACACTGAGAACCAAACTTGCAAAATTGACAAAAAAGTGTGAAATCGAAATCATCTTTGGAGGCAAATTCAGAAGCAAAACTCAACATCAATCAATTGTTGGAGGTTCACTGAGTCAGAACCAACCCCTAGCAAGCTCTCATACACGCCCAAAAGCACTGTAAGAGTCACGAAAAATCGCTTCTTTCTTGAATTCGTATATCCTTTTTTCTGCATCTTTTGCCCAAACCATTTGCATATTCATGATCCTCATCAAATTTCCAAGCTTTCTATATCATCCAATTGCATTTATCTGATTTGTAACCCCATAGCCGAATCTAGGGTTTCTTGGTTGTTTTTTTTTTGGGCGTTTCTTTTACAGGCAAAATTAACTCCATTGATGGCCATGGACGTGAACGGAAGGGAAGGACGAACTCAACCATGCGCTTGGATTTAATTTTCATGGCCTAGAATTGATTTTTGGAACGTCCTGCGAATTTAGCTGCGGATCTAAATCCGCAGGTAAATTTATAAGCTTTGAAGGTCAGGGACGACAAACGTGTCTCCGTCTGAGTGGACCATTCAAACTTGGCGCGTTTTTATTTTTTGTTCTGGCATATTAATCTATTATCCCATATTATTATTATTGATTAATATATTGACAAGCAGAGAAAAGTGGCTGAGTGGTGGGCGTGTACATGCAATGACCAACAAGACCTGGGTTCGATCCCAGGTCCCCCACATACTTTGTTATTTTTTCTCTTCATGTAATCAGGTGTAGATCCATGTGTGTAGCATACAATGTGCCTCCATATCTTCAATGGACAGATGGCCTTAGGCCATATCTGAAGGCCAAGAGATGGACGTCCACCATGGGACCAAGTCAGAAGGTGCACATGGGATCCAAAAAGTCAACCAGGCCTGCACCAATTGGGCCATGAAATTGCTATTCCAGACCTCCAAATCAGGCCCACACCCCTAACTCTTTTTATTTCTTTTTTTTATTTTAATTATTTGTTTTATTATATTTTTATATTCAATTAACCAATCAAACTTTTTCCTAATAAAATTAAAACCAACAAATATTTTCTTTATTAATTTAAATTTTAGTATTTTCTTTTTATTAACAAATCAATTAATTAATTTAGTTTTAATTAGGAATAACTTTAATATATTTTTCAATAATTAAAATTAACTTAGACAATTAGGTTTTATTAACATTGATTAAATTTATTTTTATTTCTTTAAATAACAAAAAACCAAAAATATTTATTTTCATTAATTAATTAATTTAATTTAGTTTAATAATTAACCTAGTTTAATTTCTTTCATAAATTCAAAAAATTACCACAAAAAAATCTTTTCTTTAATAATCAAAGGGTCAAAACCCTAAAACCTGCGCCCGATTTAATTTTCCCGCACGCGATCCATTTTATTCAATATTGTATTTGTTTCCGGAATGTAATAGATAATTAGGACTATTTTTATCGCTTTATTTATTTTCCGTATTTAATTTTCAAAGGGTTACTTTTGGCGATGTAAATACCCGACGCCTTGTAATTTAATTTCCGCAATTTATAATTGTTAGATGTTTGATAATAGGTATGCATGACAAGAATGAATGTTTAAACCTAAAATCAACTTAGATCACCATTAACATATACAAAGATAAAATTAACCGAAAACGACACACTCGCACATGCGCACTCTTAGGGTACACCCCACTTGGTTGCCTTCGTACGCGATCATTAAGTATAGATTATTTTAGAGGTCGCCCTCTTGTCCAAAGATCATAGTTGCCTCGAAATAGTTGTCTTGGATAAAATGATCTAAGACATTAGGGTTACCGCTAAGGCGTCCTAACGTTGCTTTGGTGACCGCACATCCCTCAATCGAATTGACCCTTAAACTCCAAAGACGATGCTACCTACTCATCAATAGTGGGATAGCATTGTCTAAAGGAAGATAGCATAGAAAGATTCCTTTTTTGAGTAGGTAGATGGTTCTTGAGTACTTGCTCTTTCAAAAAACAAAAATACTTTTCACACTTACACTTTTCAAACGAAGTTTCAAAACAAAAACTCTTTCAAACCCACAAACACAAAGAAAAGCAAATTTTGAAAACAATTGAGCAAGTACCTAAGAGCCCGTGGATAACCACGGATAGAAAGGGTGCTAACACCTTCCCTTTCTATAATCTACCCCCCGAACCCGAGAAACATCTCAAAAAGGAATTTTTTTGTGCTTTTTTTCCTTTCCTTGTTGGATAAAATAAAAGTCGGTGGCGACTCTTGCTTACCGCGACATTTTGCAAAAACAAACGCAAAACGCAAACCAGCATTCCAAAAAACAGTCAGTTCTTTCCCACCGGATCATAGTTTGGATCTGAATTGAGAACTAAAATGGGATTCAAGTGATGTTTTGAGATTCATTCAAGCATCATTTAAGATTCAAGATTCATTCATCCATTATCATCAAGACAAGACTTTTGACCAAGGTCCATTCAAAATGGTATGGATTCCATATTGCAAAGATTAGCCATTTGTTCACAAGTGTTTATGATGTCAAGGGGTTAAAGTATTGAGAATATCACAAAAAAGGAGAAGGAATATTAAAGGATGGCATGTCAAGTATGGAATATCTTGGAACCACTTGATTATGTTCAAAAGCTATTCAAAGATTCAAGCATTAAGTCAATGCAAGAATTCATTCAAGATTCTTAAATAATGCAAGTTATAATACATTTTACTACACCTGCTCCAACTACTTTATCAATCCTTACGCAAAATAAGAGAGTCTCACAAATTTGATTCTAATCCTAAAAGTTGCATTTCACAAAGTACACAAACCTAAACCTATCTTAATCTTCAACCATTCAATATTCATGGCCATGTTCCCATCTTCACTTCCCATAATCTCGAATTTCTTGATCATGCTAACTCCAATCCAAACTTGTCTAAGCTGAAAACTAGTTCATAAAATCAGTCTGCGTCACTCTCTAATAAGCAGCCTGCTTGCAGTTTTAAAACCAATTTGCGGTTTGATCAAAACAGAAATTAGAAAAAGAGTGCAAAATGCATGTAAATTCTCAAGGCTAATTGATTAAAACGGAAGGAATTCGAAGTTGAAATGGAGGGGGTGCACTTAAATATAAAAAGGGATTCAATCATACGTCTGCACCTGTAATAAATCAGTTTACAAAAAGTCAGAAAAGCCTTGCATTTTAATGAACCAGTTCACAAAAAAGGGGGTGCTGATAGAAGAATGCTAATAGAAAAATCGGTCCAGAATAAAAATCATAAAGAAAGTGAAACTAAAAACAAAAATAAAAAACAGCTATAACATGCCACTGATTTGATAACTGTTACAACAGAATTTTTAGGAACCTCCTAACTATTTCTAACATATTTTTCCAATCCCTAACCAACTCGATAACTATTTTTTGCTATAACTAATTTCTAGCAAGCCTAAGCGATTGAGGGGCTAACCGATTGCTAGCGGAGTATCACACAGCAACAAAATTCAAAGGCTTTATAACAGTTTCCTAACAGAAAAAGAGAGGAAAGATTGATTATGGATAACAAAAAAAAAGAGGACAGAAAGGACTCACCTTTTCAACTCTTGCTGCAACCTCTCTCCCTCTGATCCATCTTCATCTTCATCCTTCGATCATCGATCCCTTCTTGGCTTAAACTTCTTCTGCACCTTCCTTGATACTCCATCATCATCGCCATCAATTCTGCATAACTGCGTTTCGTTCATGAGACCTCAAAGCTTCAACAATTTAAACTTCATCGATCTTGTTTCGGTCTTCACTCTTCTCTGGGAAACTGAATCTTCAAGCTCACAAGCCGTCATCAGTCACCAGCATCTTCAATATAGGGTAACAACTTCAACAACGTCGCGCTTCACTATAACAAAGAAAACGCAAGAAACAGAATCGCAGAATAGGAGATGAAGAAGAAGTGAAAGCGAAGCGCTTCTTACCTTTGGGTTTTCCAATCATCCTCTCCAGTATGAAGGAGCACCAGACTCTCTCCGGCAGGTAATCATTTCTCCTTCCTTCATCATCCTTCTGCGCCATATGGTTCGTACATGTTCGTTCGTGTCGATAATGCTTGAATCCGCGAGCGATATGAGTGACGAGTTAGATGCGTCGAGTCAAAAACTAAAGCGAGTTAAACTGATACGAAGAGGATGAATCGAGGAGACATTGAATGGAGTTTTTCGAAGAATACATGAGGCAGAGTCACAGTGTCATTACGGAGAATGACGATGAATAGTTGATCAGTGATGGCAGATAAGGAACACGGAAGAGAGAAGGAGAAGACGATGCATCTCTGTTCACAAGGAATTGGGATCGTCACAAAGGATTTTCAAACCATATCCATAACACAAAAACGTCGCGTTCCACTCCATATTAATTTTGTTTTTTTTTAGTTTCCTGTAATGAGTAAAAATCAACAAAACATGGGCAGTAGTCTAGGCGTAGTGGGCTTAGTGCCTTTGCTGGACCGAATTTAATTCCTCCTAAGCCCAATTGATCTGCAGTTTGGAACAAAAAAAAGGGTTCTTCATGGATTTGCAGTGTGGGCCGAACCACCCTCCCACAAGCCCATTAACGCCTTTTTTTGAATAGTTGAGAGTTAAAGGACATAAAACATCTTGATGGACTTCCATTGCTGGACCGACCCCCCCCCCCCCCCCCCCCCCCCACCATTTCAGTTTTTCCCCCTTTGACTTTTTAAATTTATTTAGTTTTAAAAATTTTGTTTTCTAGTTTAGTTTTCTTTTTGATAAAAATAGTAATAGAATATATAATAAAACAAAAAATAAATAGAATTTAGATTTTTTTATGATAAAAAATTATGAAAATCAATGATTTTTTTAGGCTTGTTTTTATTTTTTATTTTTAGAAATTAATTCCTAATTTTTAGATTACTTGAGACATGTGATTCACCTTTGCTTATTGAGTTGAGTCTTATGTAGGTTCATTGTTTGATATGCGGACATGTTTAAGTTTTCGACTGTGATTTATAGTCACATCGATGATGCTCCAACACCTATTCCGAATATTCGATCTCTGATTATTTGTTTGTTGATGCCAACTCGCGTGAAGTATTCTGGGTTTCTTTGCTTTGGTTGCGCTTTTACGAACATTATTGTTCGTTTGGTGTTATATTGCTTCCAATTTATCTTTCTGCATTTTATTGCTTTCTAGGTATCATGAGAAGTAGTAAATAAAGAGCGTGCACTCGAAGTCATTGTTTAAAGTCATATAGCAGGAACCACTTTCTGTATGATATTTGTGTTTGTTTAAAATCCAACCTTTGAAGTAGGTATTTCACATGTATGTTTACATTTGTGCCCGCATTTATATTACAGATGATAAGCCCTCAAAAGGAGGCAAGCGGGGAGTGTCCATAATCAACCCCTGCATATTCTCGTCAGTGTCATCCTTAGCTCACATTGTACGTCGATGCTTTGGAGTTTTGAAGATCTTGTGTATCGAGTCTGTCAAGTGGGGAAGGGTTCCACAATCAAACCCCGATGCTTTGTCAGGAGTTCGCATTGGCCGATGCTGACACTCTGTAATCGTTTATATTGCCTTCTGTCACCTACCTTGATCTTCTATATCTTGGTTATGTGTTCATTCGCTTTGGACGTCACATTTTTTTATTTCATCAGTCTCCTGCTTGTTTGCTTCAGGTGATACGCTCCCCTTAGCTAAAGCATTTCTCTTGTCTCCCCCATCCCTTTGAGTCAGTATGTGCTACTTATGTTTGTGTGCTTTTGCCAAAGCACTTGTTTTCTTATTTGGTTACTATGTGCATGTTCCCTTAGGGTTGCTCGATTATAATAGATATCGAGCTAGACATTAGGATAGTTAACCATGCATGCTAACATAGGATATAGATTTCCTTTTCCATCCTTGACATAAGGCCATCATTGTATGATAACACTAGGTTAGAGATGGGATAGTCTCCCTTAGATGTTTTCTTCCCATTTTTGCATATTTGCATTTAACACTAAAATTTCCTTTTCTTGGCAAATGTATAAAACATGATAAACATACAAAAATCTTTTTCATGGTAAAAAATACCAACCAATCTAGTTATTTTCGCCATCCGGCTTTTCTCTTCTAAGAACGTGTTGATTCCTTTTCACTACAGTGCATGAGTCTCCAATGGTCGAGCAGCGGTGGAATTATTGAGTATAGCATTGTTCATTTAAAAAATACAAACAAATAAAATATGTGATCCGAACTACAGCTGCTCTAATTCCTTAGAAGGGATACGTAGGCATTGGGGTAGGGCCCGAACGAGCACAACTCTTATTTTCCCTACATTATTTTCTATTTTCTTTGCATGCATTCCCTCTTAGCATTTTATAGCTCTTAAGCATTAGATTGAATACACCCATTTGATTAGAACTACAAGAGTGGACCCCGTAGAGTACTACGAACGTGTGGGGTGGTAATACCTTCCCCTCGCGTAATCGACTCCCTTACCCAATCTCTCGGTCGCAAGACTTTGATTTCCCCTTTAGGTTTTTCTTCGATGATTTTCCTTTCCCTTTTGTGGGATAAATAAATATTCGGTGGCGACTTCATTGATTTTACCGCTACAACTGGGATCTTCCTTGAGCTAATGGGATAACTACTTTACTTTGAAAGTTGTTGAATTGATCCAACCAAGTCAATGTGCAAGCTTCAGATATGGAGTTTAGAGTATGATGAAGATTGTGTTACAGAAGTGTAACAGGGGTTTGGATGGCTTCTATATAATGTATAAATGATGTTTGAATGATAAAAAGGGAAAATGCACGAGTGGATTGAGAGTTGGATGTTGGAAGCTTCAAATGTGCAACAATGGCGGTTTCTTAGTGATTATGAGTTTGAGATTGTTTGAGGGCTTGTGAAATCATGTATTGGCTTGAAAATGGACCCTATATTTATAGGAAAAAGCTTTTAAAGGTTGAAGTAAACAGATTTGAAAGATCACAAGTTATGGTTTGGAAGCTTAGTTTTGAAGTAACTTTGAAGAACATGGTTCCAATGCAATGTAGGGTGGTTGGTAGGTGTAATATGGTAGGAGAACCGACTTGGGTGTTTTGCGTTGGATCACAATTGTTGCTGATAGCAAGAGTCGCCACCGACTTTTCTTTAATCCAATAAAGGAAAGGGTGAAAAGAATAGGAAAGACCTTTTGAGAATTTTCTTGAGTTCGGGGGGTAGGTTATGAAAAGGAAAGGTGTTAGCACCCTTCTCATCCGTAGTTATCTACAGGCTCTTAGTTGCTAGCTCACTTTGAAATACTTTGTAAATGTGCTTGTGATTTGTTTTGAAAATAAAAAGTGCCTTCGTTTAGGCGAACTTTGTAATGTTTCTCATTTCGGCAAAAACGTATACAAAGCGTTTGACTTTTGAAAATATTTCATGAAGGTGTTGGTGTGTTTGAAAATATTTTTGTTTTGAAATGTGTGAGCAAGAAACTACGAGCGTTTTACCTACTCAAAAGAAAGTCTTTGTTCTTTTATTCCTCCTTTAGATAGTGTTATCTTACCATTAGTTAATAGGAAACCTTATCACTGGATATGATGGGATAGGCGTGGATCATCGTACAGTCATAGAAGGCAACATTGTAGGATACCTTAGCAATTTGTCGTAAGGGTCTAAGATTGTTTACCGAAGGCAACATTGAAGGGTCATCCAGGGACTATGATCTTGTAATCAAGGGTATTTGCTAAAGTATTCCATGTTCGAGGGACATGACTGTCTTAATCTAAGGCAACAATTGTGGGTTAACCCTAGAGGTGAAAATGTGAAAAGTGTATTGTTTTTATGCATTTACCTTGAATTAGGGCCGTCTATTGTTTGGTTTTAAGTCTTGCCATACAAACCATAATTACTAGCAATAATATGGAAAGCGATAAATTGCGGAAATTAAAAGTCCTACACTATTACATCACTTTAGGGGATGGGGATATAAATTACAAATGGGGATGATAAGTAAATTAAATCCTAACTACTATTACAAGGATTTGATAATTACTTAAATTATAGTGTGAAATAATAAAATATACAAAAAATGCAAAGATAATGTAAAGAGAAAAGAAATTTGTTTTTGTTTGAGTTTTTGATGGAAAGGGTTTTAATTAATGGAAAAGAAGTTAATTAACTAAATTCATAAAGGCTAAGTTGATTTAAATGAAAGAAAAGAGATTAAGATAAATAAAACAAAACCCAAGTCTAAATTAGTTTGATGAAGAAAAGAAATTAATTGTTTTTAGGGTTTTTGGTTTAAAGGAAATAAAATAATAGTGAAAATAAAATAATAATTTTTTAGTCTAATTATTTAATAAAAAATGTTTTTCATATTTTTTGATTAAATGAAAAATAATAATACTAAAGAAAATAAAATAAAATAAAAGGGTTAGGGGGGTTGAAAAGAAAATAGGGAGGTTAGAAAGTATTTTTGATTTATTAGGCCCAAAACTGTTTTTGTTATCAATCGGAAAATAAATAAAAAAAACAAAATAAAAATGGGTTGCGTGGTATGAATAATTAGGGGGTGAGGGGAAGAAAAAACGATGGCCCAATGTTGGAAGGCCTAGCCCGCTGCCAAACAAAAAAGAATAAGGAAAATGTTAGAAAAATAACAAAAGGTCTCGCTGGGGCTTGAACCCAGGACCTTATACACTAATGCCTTACGCGCGCGCCTTCTTCCACTAGGGTGGCTATTTCATCCGGTTATAAAACATATTGCAATAAATTTAAAATAAACTAAGTTCATGACTGTACTTCATCTTCTTCCTCGCGCCATAACCAGAGCTTTAGAAATTTCTCATCTCTCATATATTTCAGAAATTATAAACATCAAACTTGTTAGAAATCTCACCATGATTTCAAATATGTAAATAACTTAAGCAATGGATCAAAGATGAGCACAGATTTTAAATGGTACCAAATTCTGACATAATTTTTCAGGAAGTTCAAACTCAAAATTCACACTACTCAGGCAACGCAAATGAATTCTAAGGACATGGATAGTTTCAGGGCTATGATATCTACATTTTATCTTCACAAACCAGAATCAAATGATGCTTGTAGGAAGATATAGAATTTTAGAAAAACTCACCTTGCAGATGGAGATCATGTTTTGAGTTAGAGCACCTTTCAAGGTATTGTGATGATCAAAATAAATTCAGTGAACCCCCAGGAATCTAATGCAATGCTTAGTTTGGATGGAGAATGGTTATATTGTTCTGCAGAGGTTGGTGATGGAGGTGTTACAGTTTGGTAACAGGTGTTTGGATTGCCTCTATATGTGTATTAGAAGCTTAGTGGTTGATGAAAATGGAAAAAGCACGAGGGAAATGAGAGATGGATGTTCAAGGTCAAAACTGTGGTAAAAATGGAGTTTTTGTGCTATTTCTGGTTTGAGGGAGTTTTAATCCTTGTTAATTCGTGTGTTAGCTTGCAAAGATGACCTCTATTTATAGGCAAGAGGTTTGGAGGTTTGAAATGATCAGAAACTAAAAATCACATGTTATGGATTTTTAACTTGTTTTTTATGCAAACTTGAAGAACATGGTTTCAAGGTGAAGTACCATGTCCTCTAGGGTTCCTAGACACTTTAAACATGTTTCTTCTGATTTTTTATGTTGAGTGTGATCAGAACAAACAAGTTAGAGGCTCAAGAAATTGACTTTGTGATTAAAGTGAACTTTTCCAAAATGAAAGTGTGACCTTTCTTCCCTAAATGGCAAGTCAACTTGGACAAAGCTTGAATCACTTGGACAATTGATCAATCAGCTATGTAAACATTAAATTAAGGAGTGATTTCCAAGTTAGAATCCTTCAAAGCAAGATTTATACAGCATGGTTTGAAATTTGGTTGAATGTTCATCATCAAAATGACCTAAAAATCAAGAATGAAACCTCAACTTCTTCTCTTCGATTATATTTTCTCAAGAAAGATCTCTTCAAGTTCTTGGACATTTTAGAAAGCTTAAAACATTTCCTACAACCTTCATGTTTACCATTTTGGCTAAATCATCTTGGAACTAGGTGAAACTTGGCTAAGAAGTTAGGTCAAAATCTGCCTAAACTTGTCAAAATTTTCACTAAGTGTTTTATGAAAAAGGTCATGACTTCATGGGCCTATAACTCAAAATCTAATCACTTTTTGGACATGAACCCTTGAATGCAAAGTTGTATAATTCACCAAGATCTACAAATTTCATGTTGAAAGTTTTCCTTGAATCATCTTGCATCTTGTGAAAAATTGACATGAAGTAGTGAAATTATCAAGGTTAAAACACTTAGAAATTTTTCTAAGTCTTGAAAACTTTGACTTTTTAATGGACTTTCTTGAATTTCTTGATTCTTGATGATCAAGTTTGATATTTTTGAATGTTTTGATGAATTGTGATCTCTGAAATCAAATCTTGATCAAAAAGTCAAAGTTTGACCTTTTGTGTATCAATTGACTTTTCATTAGTTGATCCAAAATTCAATTATCAATCCGTTGACCTTGAAAGATTATTTGAGCCTTGAAATTAGGTCAACATGTTTTATTTGAATCTCTGATATCGTGCTTCAAACCATTGGATCATGTATTAGGTCAAAAGTCAATGATCAGTCAATTACAACCAAAACCCTAATTTTGACCATTTTGCCCTTTTGGTGAATTGGGTGCATTTCTTGAGTAATTGTGATCAATACTTTATCAAATGATGAATATGACCTTCAAATTTTGATGTTGGTAAAAAATTATGAAGTTTGACTGTAGGTTGACCATAGTTGACTTTTTACACAATACAACTGATTTTCAGTCCTCTGAGCAATTGACTGAGCAAACTTGTAGTGCAAGACTTGAAATTTGACATGAGTATTCTTGGAGACCCATGATGAGCCATGGAATTCATTTAAGCATTAAAAGTCCAATTTTTATTTAGAAAACAAAAAACCTAATTTGTGGTCTTAATGCTAAGGAGGTGAGTTTGTCTGATCCAATCTTGAGAATTCTTGAGAAATGTCTTGAGGAAAGAGACGGAAAATTTTGGGGTAAAACAACTTCCCCTGTTCAATCTTCTTAAACCTGAAAAGTTAGATTGGTTTGTCCGCCATTCATGACTTGAAGGTAGAAGAGGATTGAACACTTAAATGCCCAGAAATTTGCACTTGCAGGTGTACGAAGTAATGTTGTTGGTTGATTATATCGGGAATGGGCTTAAAGATGCCATTTGGACAGGTGATAAAGAGTTATTGGAGATGGGCTTATATATGTCATCCAGAGTGACTGTCGGTAAGTCTAATGCTTGACTGCGACTATTATTTTAACGGATACTGGAAGGAATTTGTGGCGAGTACTACCTCAGTAGGTAATGAAGGAATCTCTGGCGACTACTACTTCAACAAGTAATAAAGGAATCTTTGATGTCTACTACTTCAATAGGTAATGAAGGAATCTGTGACGACTACTACTTTAACAGGTAATGAAGGAATTTGTGACGACTACTACTTCAACAGGTAATGAAGGAATCTATGACGACTACTACTTCAACAAGTAATGAAGGAATATATGACGACTACTGCTTCAATAGGTAATGAAGGAATCTGTGACGACTACTAATTCAATAGGTAATGAAGGAATCAATGACAACTACTACTTCAACAGGTAATGAAGGAATCTGTGACGACTACTACTTCAACAGGTAATGAAGGAATCTGTGACGACTACTACTTCAACAGGTATATTCTTAAGAATGACTCCCTGGGGAAAGTCTTCGACAGAAATACTTGTCAGATTTTCGTCTCTGTAGAAATTCGTAGATAGTTGATGATTTTCATCTGTTGATTGATCTTTTCCCGAAAAGGTAAAGAGTTAGTTGTATGCAATGTCATGATGTATGAAATGCATTGCTTAATGATATTCTGAAAATAATTGAGATTATATGTTGTACCCCAAAATTTTCCCTCTCTTTTCTCAAGACATTTCACACAAGATCTCCAATAGCTCAAGTTTGCACAAGTGTTGACTAGATCAAACCATCTCCTCAACACTGATGTTTCAAATTAGGGTTTTGATTTTCACAAAGGCAATTGGAATTATAATGCCTCAAATTACTTTCATGGATAATTATAGACCTCCAAGAATACTCATGACAAGTTTCAAGCCTTGAATCACAATTTTTCCCAGTCAATTGCTCAGATGATTGAAAATCAACTGTATTGGGTAAAAAGTCAATTATGGTCAACCTACAGTCAAACTTCATGATTTTGGCCAACATCATTTCAAAATCCTATTCATCATTTGATCAATTATTGATCATAATCTCTCAAGAAAAGCACTCAATTTACCAAAAGGGCAAAATGGTCAAAATTAGGGTTTTGATTGTATTTGATTGATCAGGGACTTTTGACCTAATACATGATCTAATGCCTTGAAGCACAATCTCAATGATTCAAATACAACATTTTGACCTAATTTCATGGCTCAATATTTCTCAAGATCAATTGATTGATAGTTGAAATTCAGTCAACTGATACACCAAAAGTCAAACTTTGACTTTTTTATCAAAATTGAGTTTCAAAGATCAAAATTCATCAAGACATCCAAAAATGTGAAGCTTGATCATCAAGAAATCAAGAAGGTCAAAAGTCAATGTGAAAAGTCAAACTTTTCAAGACTTAGAAATTTTTCTAAGTGTTTTTAAACATAATAATTTCATAACTTCATGACACTTTTTCACCAAGATGCAAGATGATTCAAAGAAAACTTTCAACATGAAAGTTGTAGATCTTGATGAGATATACAACTTTGCTTACTGATAAAGTTTTAGAAATTCTTGGATTTTGAATTATGAATCCATGAAGTCATGTACTTTTTCTTAAACACTTAATGAAATTTTGACCTAGTTTGGTCAGGATTTTGACCTAACTTCTTGGACAATTCTCACATAGTTCCAATTTGATTTTGCAAAAATGGAAAACATGAAAGTTATAGAGGATGTTTCAAGCTTTCCAAAATGTCCAAGAACATGAATAGATCATGTTTGAGCTGAGAGAATCGAAGACAAGAAGTTGGACATTCATTCTTGAATTATAGGTCATTGCCATGATGAACAAGAAATCAAATCTCTTAGCCATACGTTGTAATCATGCTTTGCAGGCTTCTAAACCTCTAAATCTATCCATAATCAGTTGATTGCACAAGCTTTTTAGCTATTGTCCACTTAATCCAAGCATTATCCAATACATTTTTCTATTTTGAGAAGAAAGCCAAGACTTCCATTTTGGAAAAGCATACTTTTGTAAAATTTCAACCCTTCTTGAGACTCCAACTTGTTCCCTCTGCACACACTCCATCTAAAGGATCAGAAGCAACATATTTAAAGTTCTCAACCACTCTACATTACTTGTACAACACATTGAAACTTGGTTTTCCACTTTTATTTAAAATCAAGTAACATAGTCGTAACTCTATATCTCACAGATCTGTCAACTTCAAGCCCTAAGACCTTTTGCTTATAACTATACAAGTTAATTGTAAGCTAAGACACAAATTTACAAGCCCTCAAGCACCCTAATTCTCTCTCAAATCATAAACTGCAACACAAGAACAAAAACTTGTCATTTCTGACTTTGAAATCCAAACACAAAATCTACTCGTGCGTTTTCCTTTCAAATCATTCTAAAAGCTTCCATACATCAAATACAAACCATCCCAATCCCTATTTCCCAACTGTAACTTTATTTTCACCATTGTCCAAGCTTAATGTTGTACCCCAAAATTTTTCCTCTCACTTATGAAAAATTTGCTCACAAGATCTCCATTGACTCAAGACTGCATTAGAGTTTGATTAGCTCAAGACACCTCCTTATGCACTGATAACCAAAATTAGGGTTTGAGACTGCACAAGGATTTTTGAACTTTAAATACTTCATATGACATTAATGGATCATTATGGACCCCCAAGATTAATCATGTCAAGTTTCAAGCCTTGGATCACATTTTTTCCCAATCAATTGAGCAGTTGACCTAAAAATCAGTTGTATCAGGGAAAAAGTCAACTATAGCCAATTTACAGTCAAACTTAATAATTTTTTATCCACGTCAACATTTTAAACTCTTATGTATCATTTGATCAAGTTTGGTTCACAATTCCTTAAGAAATTTGATCAAATCTCCAAAAGGGAAAATGGTCAAAATTAGGGTTTTGACTGGGAAAGGGCAATTTCTGATTTTTAACCCATCAAATGGTCAATTGGTTTAAGGAATGATATCAAGAGTCCAATTGCATCATTTTTACCTAATTACATGGTTCAAAACATTACAAATCCATTAGGTTGATATATGAATTTTGCAGTCAACTGATCAAAAGTCAACTGTATATTGACAAGTCAAACTTTGACTTTTTGGTCAAATTCAAGTACCAAAGATCACAATTCATCAAAACATGTCAAAATATGAAACTTGTCCATCAAGAAATCAAGAACTCAATATTTCATCTTGAAATGTTAAAATTTCTTAACTTAGAAATTTTTCTAAGTATGGAAAATTTCTAATTTTTTCATAACTTTGAGCCAAATTTTCACCATGATGCATGATGATTCAAGAGAAACTTCCAACATGAAAGTTTTATGTCTCCATGAAATATGAAACTTTGCTTCACACAACTTCTTCCAAAAATTCTTGGATCTCAAGTTACAATTTTATGAACATAGGGTCATGAAACAAAACACTTAGTGAAATTTTGCCCTAATTTGGACAGGATTTTGACCTAACTTCATGATACTTTTTGATAAAGTTCCAAGAGGAATCTTCAAAAGAAATTCAAAGATGGGTTATATATAAAATTTCAAGCTTTCCAAAATGTCCAAGAACTCCTTGAGATCATTCTTGAGTAGGGAGAATCGAAGAGATGAAGTTAGGGTTTTGTCACTTAAATTACAAGCCATTTTATGATGAACAAGAAGTCAATTTCAAACCTATGATGCACAATCTTGTTTTGCAGGCCTCTAAACCTCAATATCTATCCATAATCAGAAGATTACACTTGCTTTTGAGCTATTATCCAAGTGTTCCAAGCATTGTCCAAGCCAATTT
Source organism: Vicia faba (assembly GCA_948472305.1). Lineage (NCBI taxonomy): Eukaryota > Viridiplantae > Streptophyta > Magnoliopsida > Fabales > Fabaceae > Vicia > Vicia faba. The sequence continues at coordinate 858,228,176 of OX451736.1, read as the reverse complement.
GCCATTTTAGGAAGAAAGTTACCATTCCATTCTTGAAAAGTTGCTTTAATCACAAAGTCAACTTGTCTTGAGCTTCTAACTTGTTCTTTATACACACACAACCCCTATAAACCAAAAGCATTGTGTCAAAGGTCTCAAGAAGCTCAGAACATGCTTATATAATACTTGAGATTTGTCACTTCAATTTTCTTAAAAAGCAAGTTATAGAGCCATAACCCTATAACTCAGAAACTTTGAGTGATTTTATGCTCTAATCTTTTCCATACATATTAACAAGTCAATTGCAACACAACAGACGTTTTTACAAGCCCTAAAACACTCCCAAGTACCTTTCTGCACATAACTGCCCAAACTTGACAGTTTTGAGAAAAAACTCACCATCTTTATTTCCACTCGTGCGTTTTGAAAACTAATCATCCAAACACCTTCCATACATCATATCAAAGTGATCCAGGATCTCATTTCCTAACTATAACTCCTCCATCATCATCCACCATTTTCAAAACTGAAGCTTGCAACTTGACTTGAGTTGGGAGCTCCAGCCATCCTCAAAGCAAAGTGGGAGTTAGAACACATTCAAGGAGGTCTAGGCAAGCTACATAAATCATCAGGTCATCACAAAGGTTTCTCAAACTCCATACACGACTCCAGCTGTAAGAGGTAAGTTTTCAAACTTCTATCTCTTTATACAGGCATCATTTGAGTTTGGTTTGTGAAGATAAAATTTAGATACCATTGCCACGAAGTTGTACATATCCATAGTTTACATTTGTATGACCTGACCTTAGAGAATTTTAGGGTTGAAGTTTTCTGAAATTTTTAGGTTTTGAATTAGGGCTAGAAAAATTCTCATCCATCTTTGATTGTTAGCTTAAGTTGTTTATATGGTTGGATTCGTGGAAAAAATGCCACAACCTTCATGTTTGAACTTTTCATTTTTGTTGAGAGATGAAGAAGATATAGGTTCTTTGGCTGGAGGTTGAAGATGAAGTGTAATCAGGGCGCGTTTTGTGTTATGTAATTATTGTTTCAGTTATATTAACAGATATACACCTAACCCAGTAGTAAGGCAGCGTGCGTTATTGGTAGAGGTCATGGGTTGGAACCTCAGCGCTGTCTTTTTGCATTTGTTTTACATTTTTGGTCATTTTTCTTTTTTTCCAGCAAATAGGCGCTGGGCCTTTTGGGCTTAGTTTTTGTTTTGTTTTTTGCTTACTAACCCCCCTGCAGGCTTTTGACACCCTTGGCCCATTTATTTTATTTTCCATTTTATTTTCATTTTATTTTCTTAAGTATTTTTTTTTTAAATACTAAAAAATCATGAAATACAAAAAATAGTAGATTTATATTTTGACTTAGTTTATTTATTTTTTCTCACAAAAATATATTTGACCACACTTTATTTATTTTACTAATTATTCTTGTAAATTTAATTAAAACTAGGATATTATTTATTTTCTTTTACACCAATTAAAATATATTATTTTAATACCAAAAAAATAAAAATATTTTATAATGCTATAAATATTTTCAAGATAAAAAATGCCAAAAAATACTTTTCTTAAACTTATTTTCTTTTGATTAATTAATAGAATTAGGGTTTTCATCTAAAATCTTTTCTCAATAATTTCGAACTTAATAAATTATTTTCTTTATTTTATTAGGTTAAGGTAAAATTCCTTTTTCATAAAACATCAAACAAAAATATCCATTTTCTTCACATTTACCTTCTTGCATATTTAATTCATCGTGTACATTATTTATATCAATTATTGTATAAATTAAATTTGGTTGTAATAGACTAATTAGGGTTTTAATTTCTTGCAATCCCCATTTGTAATTTGTACACCCCCTCCCACAAATGTCGTAATAGCGTAGTAACTTTAAATTCTGCAATTTATCGCTTTATATACAATTGCTAGTAATTAGGGTTTGTATGGAAAGACTTAAAACCAATAAATAGCAAACCCTAATTCAAGACTAAATCAAGCATGAAAATAATACCTTTGCACACAAGCACCCCTACGGTAAAATCCACTTGGTTGCCTTATAAATGGCCATATTTTGCATGTGAGGTATCTTAGCAAAAATAAGCAAAAATACAAGATCATAGTCCCTCGATGACGCTATCCAAGTTTCCTTTCAAAATGATCTTAGTCCCTAAAGAAAAATGCTAAGATACCTTGCAACATTGCTAATCATGGTTATACGATGATCCACGCCCGTCCCGTTTACATCTAAAGATAGGGTTACTTACCAAATCAATGGTAAGATAACAATGTCAAAGGAAAAAGGAAATGAACATAAAAGACTTTTGAGTAGGTAGATTATTCCTAGTTACTTGCTCCATTTCAAAACAAAAACATCCTTTCTATTTTCAAAACAAACACCTACACATTTCAAAACATCATACAAACTTGAAAACATTTTCAAAAGATCAACATCTTTTTATACATTCTTACGAACGAGAATCATTACAAAGATTGCCTAAAAATTGGCCTCTTTACAAAATACTTTCAAAAAACCACACAAAGCACCTTTTCAAACAAAATCAAGTGATCTAGCAAGTAACTAAGAGCCCATGGAAAACCATGGATGAAAAGGGTGCTAATACCTTCCCTTTTCATAATTTACCCCCCGAACTCAAGAAACAATCTCAAAGGTCTTTCATATGCTTTTTAACCTTTCCTTTTGGAGAAAATAAAAGTCGGTAGCGACTCTTGCTAACTGCAGCATTTGCAATCAAACGCAAAACACCTAAGTCAGTTCTCCCACCGTATCACAGAACTGGCGACTCTGCTGGGGAAAATTCTAAAAGTGGGGTTACCTTAGGGTTAGATCCCATTTACTTGCTTTCATTGTTTGACTTGTATGCTTTATATTATGGTTCTTTGTTTGGGTTTTAATCCTCTACCCGTATTTGGGATACCTTATAGGTAAGTAGCAATACGTTGTGGAAACTGTGCGCGGTATACCGACATGGTCTAAGCAATAGCTATGTTAGTGCGACATATTTGTGGGTACCGGTAGCTCTTGAGTTAATCAAGGAGAATACGGGGCCGCTGAGTGATGTCATGAAGCACTAATGAACTTTTAGAACCTTTACTTGACCAACTTGGCCTTTAGGACGTAGTGAGATGACCGTCTTTGGTGCAGTCCAAAGTCAGTAGATACTCGATACTACACTCATTGAGGTTTGGTTTCTTGGGATATTTCGGTCGCCATTAAAGAGGCTTGTGCTGAAACAATGATCAAGGAAACAAATTGGTGACATTGAGCTCCTTAGGACCCGATTACTATTACTAAGACATGTTTGAGCCAACTAAACTTCAAAAGGGTACTTACCTATGAGACTCCATGCAAGCCTAAACCTAAGGACTTGTTTTCTTTATTTGTATATACATACTTGTACATAACATCATGGACATCATAACATCATATTCATTCACTAACAATTTCAAGGATTTCTAGGATTTATCTTTGTTCTTGTTTTGTAGGACATGGATTATATTCGCAGGAAAACTATTCAAGTCAACCTTGTAAGGATTCCTCCTCAACTCAAGGAGTTAGCATCAAGGATTTCTGAGAATTCTTCATTCACCGAGAGACATGGTAGCCTACTCAACTTGGTTACCTCCAACACATATAAAGATATGATGAAAGTGCTCTTTCAGTTCTTTGATCCCTTACAACATTGCTTCATATTTCCCGATTATTAACTTGTGCCAACTTTGGAAGAATTCTCCCAACTCTTGAGGATTCCCATTCTCAATCAAATACCTTTCAACGGTACGGAAAGAGAACCAAAGCCATAAGAGACTGCTAAAGATCTACACTTGCACTCATCTGACGTCACAACTCATTGGGAAACAAGGAGTGGTGTCAAGGGTTTCCTAGCAAAGTTCTTGTTTGAGAAAGCGTTGGAATTATTTGGACCTGCGAGCCTTTGAGGAAATTATGGCTCTCCTCATCTATAGGATGGTTTTGTTTCCAAATCCTGACCAACTCATAGATGTGAACACCGTCAAAATCTTCATATCCCGCAACCCGGTGCCTACATTACTAGGGGATATCCTACACTCTTTTCAAACTCGTACAATGAGGAAAAGAGGTGTCCTTATGTGTTGCACTCCTCTCTTTGAAAGATGATTTATTTCTCATCTTCCCCAATCTTTATTAAAGAATGAGCAAGGTTCAAGGTGGTCACAAAGGTTGATGACGCTCAAACATTCAAACATTCATTGGTGCTCCTAATCTATAGAGAATGTTACTATTGTCGACCATTGTGGGGAATTTCCTAATGTCCCTTTACATGGAATTAGGGGAGGAATCACCTACAACCCCTTCTTAGCTTTAAGACAGTTTGGTTACGCCCGAAGGGATGGCCTGCACGACAACGACGATCAAGGTCTTCTCCAGAGATTTATCCGAGCTTGGAGGATGTTAAACAAGGTAGATAGAAAGACACTGGGACACAAGAATTCCATCCCTCTTGAGCCTTACCTCAAATGGGTATGAACTTGTGCTCAGAGTATTACGATGCCTTACACCTCCATTCTCCCGGTAATCATTAAGCCTATCATGGAAGGAGATGTTCCATACACTATCCTACATCCTGACATGCCCACCTCTCTTGAATACCTACAAAGGGACTGGATACAACTCAAGGGGGAGCGAGATACCTTCGAAGCCCAATTCTACGCAAGCGAGAAGAAGGTTTTGGAACTCACTAAGCTACTTCATGAGGAGCAGACTCTGAATGCCTACATTGCACCAAAGAGGATGCACACTATCTTTTCATCTTAGGGTTTTTGTACTATTTTGCCCAAGAAGGAATTGATGTACTCAAAGCTTTAATTTATTAATATAACGTGTGTTTCTTTTTTTGTCTAAAACAAATTTGAATCTTAAAATCCTTGAAATCTTTGCATACAAATTTATCATTCATCATAACATAAGCAGGTTTCTTTAAACAAGTCTCCTCATCTCTCTATTGTTTATTTCAGTGAGATGGATCTCGAGCAAACAGTGAAGGACCTCTAAGCTCAGAATGCCCAGTTTTAACAGTTGTTCTTGACCCTAGCCAAAGGATAAGAAGAGTTGAAGACTTTACTGGTTGAGGAGAAGAAAAAGAAGACAAAGAAGGTAACCAGAGTTCTAAACATGGGAAGAAGATTTCATGGGCAGACAAGAAGGACCCTAGACTTTGCAACGACATATGGTGAAAAAGACAATCAAGACGGGAAGGGTAAAGAAACAATTGTCCAGTCAGAATCAGAAGAGGAAGAGGAAGAAGAATACTATTCTGAAGAACAATACCCTCTAGCTGATGACAAGTATAAGCATCTCGAAGAGCGGTTGAGCGTAATGGAAATCCAAAAAGTGCCTGGATTGGACTTTGAGAAATTGGGTCTAGTATCGGGGATTGTCATTCTTCCAAAATTCAAAGCACCTGTGTTTTCCAAATATGAAGGAGTTTCATGCCCTAAAATGCATCTCCGGTCCTATGTGAGGAAAATCCAGCCCCATACCACTGACAAAGACTTATGCGTACACTTCTTCCAAGACAGCCTGTTTGGAACTCAACTTGATTGGTTTTACCAGTTAGAAAGAGCCAATGTTCATAACTAGGAAGATCTTGCTGCAACCTTTTAGAAACAATACCTATACAATGCTGATCTTGCGCCTACCCGTACTCAACTCCAGATTATGGCCATGGTTTCCAATGAAGGTTTCAAGGACTATGCGCAAAAATGGAGAGACTTGGCTGGAAGAGTTCAACCTCCCCTATCTGAAAGAGAATTAGTAGACATGTTTTTGGGCACCTTGTCTGGTCCCTTCTTCAATCACCTAATTGGGAGTTCATCGGCAGGTTTTACTGAACTGATATTGACCGAAGAGAGGGTAGAAGCCGGGATAAAGAGTGGAAAGATTCAGAAAGATACATCCTCTGCTGCTTTAAGGAAGCCATTTATCAGAAAGAAAGAAGTGGTTGTTGTTTATCCTCAGAGAAATCAAGATAGGGTTGAACACTGTCCAATGGTGGGGGCTGTTATGATTCCTAAACATGCGCCTGATCAACAAAGAAACAACCATCCAAGGATGGAAAGACCAGTCAGACAATTCACCAGAATTAACATGACCTTATCTCAGGTATTGCCACATCTGCTGAGATCTAACCTAGTGACCTTGAAAGAAGCTCCAAAGAATCCTAATACAACATCTCCTCACTATCATCCTAATGCCTGTTGTGCATACCACTCTGAGAGTCCCGGCCATGACACTAATAATTGTTGGGCTCTAAAGAACAAAGTACAAGACCTCATTGAAGCCAAAGAGATTGAATTCGATGCGCCCGAAAAGCCAAATGTCATTTCTGCCCCTATGCCTAAACATGGCCATAATACTAAAGCCATTGAAGAAGATATGTTTGTTACTTCAGTTGATGAACTTAGGACCCCACTCCTGACTATTAAAGTAAACTTGTTGAATTCAGGTGTTTTCTCGTGCTGTGATAAAGGCTGTCATTTCTGTTTGTCCTCACCAACCAGCTGTCCTTTGTTGAAAGCAGACGTTCAGTGCCTAATAGATAACAAAGAAATTTTGTTTGAAAAGACTTCTGTTCCACCTGTTCCTTTTAAAGATGTTTCTATCATTACCATTTCCGCCAATTATTCCTGGGTCTCCACCAAAAGACCTGTTAGAATTACATCAGTTCCAAAAGCAACTCCTTTGATAATTATAATGCCTGGACCAGTCCCCGTATTCTTCAGACAAAACCATACCATGGAATTATGGAGGAGATGTATACTACCATGGTGTCAAGCAAGATTGGCCAGTTGCCGAAGATTTAAGTTCTGAGAAAGTTAACTCCAATATCAGTAATATTACGGGGACTAGCAAGATTACCCGAAGCGGAAGGATATTCTCTCCATAAATTGCTCCCCCAAAAGCAGTTTCTGGACCCGTAATCATTCATGTTGTTGTTTCTCCTCCGAAGGCTATTCCCAATCCTACAATCATCTCCACCAATATTCCAACTGACAAAGCTGATACAACCCCTGTTATTACTCCTACTGACATTCTTGCTGCCGAGTCAATCAAGACCCGAGGTAAAAGTATTCTAATTGAGCCTGTCCGGACGAAGGCACAATCATTGGATATCCCTGAGACCTCCCGGAAAGAGACGGAGGAAATTCTGAAGATCATAAAAAGAAGCTACTACGATGTAGTTGAACAATTGGGGGAAACTCCATCTAAAATTTCCATGCTGGCTTTACTATTATGTTTCGAGGATCTTGCAAATGCCTTGGTAAAATTCCTGAAAACTGCCCATGTACCCCAAGAGACATCTGCCGATCAGTTCCAAGACTGCGTAGCCAGCCTGACTGTAGATAATGGTCTAGGTTTTTCGGATGCTGATTTAACGCCAAGAGGAAGGAAGCATTGTTGGTGTAAGCCCTAGAGGCCAATACTTTTGGTACTTGTATCGAATTATTTATTAATAATAAAAGGCATTTCTTTATTATGTTTGCTTTCCAAAATAATAAAGTCCCTAGAATGGTTTATTTGTTTAATGAAATGTTAAGTGTGACTTAATCATGAGATCCCATTAAACATAAGACACTATTCTTAAAGTATTTGTAGTCAAGCTTTAATGTGAAGTGGGATAACATTAAAGCATTAAGATTATTATGAAGATAGATTGATGATCACATCTCATGGATCATAGATAAGGAGTTATCAAGTCTTGACATAGGTATGAATATTAGGAGTAATATTTATACTGGATTGACCCGCTATGAGAATACTACATAGAATGTTATGCAAAGTGTCATAAGTTATTCTCATGATGATAATGCTGTATACCACCCTTCGACCTGAAACCACTATGGACCCTAGATGTAGAGTCAAGTACTTTATTGCTGATCAAACGTCATCCGTAACTGGATGACTATATAGACGGTTGATGGGTACTTCACAAAGTATGCTAAGGGACATGAGTGACCTAGATGGAATTTGCTCATCCTGCATAACAGGATAAATGTCTAAGGGCCCAATAATGAACTAGACAAGGGTGACACAGTGTATGCCTTGTGTTCAATATAGACATGAGGGCAAAAGGGTAATTGTACAACACAAATATTATCACGGAAAAGGTTTGGTCAGATCACATGACATTTTCGTGACTTGGGTAACAGTGATGTGTTGCTAGATACCTCTCACTGTTTATTATATTAAATGTGTGATTTAATATAATTGCCAACGTCGCGAAAACCTACAGGGTCACACACATAAGGACAGGTTGATGAGAGATAGAATAAATAAGGAACACCGTAAGGTATGGTGCACTTAAGTGTAATACGGAAAGTGATAAGGTACCACGTGGATAAGTGATATATGGTACATCATAAGGTATGATGTCCATAAGCTTAATTGGGCTTTTAGCTTATAGCCTTAATTGGGCTTTTAGCTTGTAGCCCACACGAGTGATTCTATAAATAGATCCCTTGTGATGAAGCAATTTCACTTGATGCAATTTCGTTTTTGATTCTCTCTCTCACTCAAGGTTTCCGTTCGTGATCAGCTAGCACTATGACCGGAAGCGATCTATTCGTGTGGACTGAGTAGAGGCGTTGTTCTTCATCAATGCTCGTGATCACAACATCAAAGGTCTGAATCGCCACAAGAGGTAAATATTTCTATCACTGACCATGCTCATTCTTAAGGATCGCTAAAGGAATATTTTAAATTCCGCTGCGCTTTTGATCGCAATTTTCCTTTAGTGGTATCAGAGCCACTTACGAAACCATGGATCTGATAGTTGTTTATGTTCTATATTTTCTGTTTTGATTCGATTAAAACCAGAATGAATTAAATAATAAACGAGTAATTAAATTTGGCATCTATTGTGTATGATTTGGATGATTGATGTTGACTATGCTTCGGAATCTGACATTAGTATGGTGAAGCAACGATACATCGATCGTCCATAGGTTACACAAATAAGATCAATCACTTTTATATATGATATAAGTAAATCTGATGCAATGAAGGTATATGGGATATACTGTTTCTGTTTCGTTCATTCAAACACTTGATGATTGTTATTCCTTTGACCGATCACTGTTCATATGCTTCAGGATCCGACATTAGTATGGTGAAGCAATGGCATGTGATTAATCATACTGAATTATCAATCGAAATGTGTTTGACAGCATGAAACTGTTGCATTAGGGTTCATGACGGCACAAGGGTTGTGTTGTTGCAGAGTTATGCGATTAGGGTTGTGAATGCACAAGAGTTGTGCGAAAATGACGCTGATTTCAAATGAATTGTTCATTAAAATTTTGCGTCGGGGCGCTGCCCCTAACAACCCCGCAAAGGTGTGCTGCCCCCTTGACCCCCGTCCACTGAACGGTCAGCGAAACCACCGTCCGCTGACCGGTCAGCGGAACCACCGGCTAACTCTGCGTAGTGTGATCAATCGTCGAAATTTAATTTGCCTTTTTTTAATTAACAAAATTTAAACTAATAATAAAAGTGTGTTTATTATTATTGTCTTGTGGTGATCAGTTATGGCCTTAGTTTTTTCCTTTATTTTGTTTTGGGATTGTAAAATACGGCCTGCGTGTCGTGCCTCTCTCTAAAATTATTGATGTAACTTCTTTTCTCATCTCACTCCCTCGCATGTAAAACGAGTTTCTTTTATGTAATGTAATGTTATGAAGAAAGAGAAGAATACAATATCAAAGGAGGATAACCCTGGAGATCTTGCTTTGAGAAGTTTAGATCGTTATTAGGTTAGCTTAGGTTCTCTCATTGGCTTGGGAGAACAATTGCGCTAGGGGCCATAACTGTATCCTTTTATGTATATTGATGCATGTGTTTGTATGTTGATGCATGAGAGAGACGAATTGCATGTTAAGCCGGTGAGATCAAACTAATAACAAAATCCCTCAAGTTAAATATTAAGTTCGTGCTTTCCAAGTTTTAGCACTCATCAAGACTAGTATCGAACAATGTAGGTTTCGCCTACGCGATGTGCATGTTCTATATTAGTAAGGTGCGATGGGATAATTGTAATATCCAACTGCTAAAACAATGGGTCAAACTTAACTAAACACGTTATAATAAGATTATACATGTTTAGAAGCAAGAGTTGGGAATGATTCATATGATGAATTAGAATAAGGAGTTATTCACCCAACTGAAAATATTCGAGAGTTGTATGAGATACAATTGGAAGGAGTTCCTACCTAAATAACCTAGTTTTATGTAATCAGCCTAACGCTGACTTAAAATGAAGTGAAATGTGGATCTCGACCCACTAGAAAGTCTTCCAACGGGATTTTACGAATCAAATGATGAGGGTCATTTGGTTTGAGTAAAATAGTGGGAGCATATTTGATTAAAGGCCTAATTAAATATGTTGTTTTAATGATACTTATATTTTCATTTTTTTTGTAGATTACCATGACAACAAACAACCATATTTTGCGATCAATCCTAGATAAGGAAAAATTGTCTGGGACAAATTTCCTGGATTGGCACCGAAATCTGAGGATTATCCTCAAGCACGATAAGAAGTTGTATGTCTTGGAGACACCTGTTCCTGAAGAGGAACCGCCTAGTTCGGCACCTAAGGCAGAAAGAGATGCTTATAAGAAGCATTTTGATGATGCTAACGAAGCCGCTTGTCTCATGCTAGCTACTATGAACTCGGAGTTGCAAAAGTAACACGAGAACATGCCAGCGTTCGATATGATCGGACATCTGAAAATGCTCTATCAAGAGAAGGCAAGAAATGAGAGGTTTCAGGTTTCAAAGGCCCTTTTTAACAGCAAGTTATCTGAGGGAAACCCTGTAGGTCCCCATTGTGATCGGTGGATCTGGAACTGACTGTTTAATGCTGGTTCGCGAAATGTCGCGGAAGCAAGAGTCGCCACCGTCTTTTATTTTCTCCAAATGGAAAGGACAAAAGCACAGAAAAATTCCTTAAAGAGATTGCTCTCGGTTCGGGAGGTAGGTTATAGAAAGGGAAGGTGTTAGCACCCTTTCTATCCATGGTTATCCATGGGCTCTTAGATACTTGCTCACTTGTGTTTTCAAAAATGGTTTGTTTGCTTTTCAACTGTGGGTTTTAAAAAGTTTCTTTGAAAATTCCAGTTCGACTCTTGTATCGGTCCTCAAGAGTGTTTGAAAAATTGCTTTCGAAAGCTTTTTGAAAAGGTGTCGGTGTGAAAAGTATTTTTGATTTGTTTTGAAATTTAGAGCAAGTATCTAGAGTCGTCTACCTACCCTAAGGAATTCGTCTGTGTAGATGTCCTTTAAAGTAGTGCCATCCCACCATTGAGAGGTAGGTAGCATCACCGTTGGAGGTGTTCGGGTCAATTCGAGATTCGGGACATGGTGATCACCGGAGCAATGGGAAGACACCTTAGAAGCTACCCTCATGCCAGGTTCCCGGATCATGAGGACTTACTAAGACATCCTCTACTCGACGATCACCTTTCGAAGGCAAGGCAACAGTGAGGCGTACCCTAGGGGTGATGTGTGCGATTTGTGTGTCGTTTTCATTTGCATTTGTCTTGTCATGTTATTGGTGTTCTACGCTTGATTTTATTTTGACATTCATTCTTGCATGCTTCGTTTAACAGTTTAAAAGTATTGCGAGAAAAATAAATCTAAGGCTATTACAAATGGCGCGGGTCCACATCGCCAAAATTAACCAGGACCCGATTTGACAGAAAATAAAGAAAGTAAAAGAAAATAGAGTGCGGCATATTAATTTACAAGGCCTTGGGAGAGATACATAATTATTTGAGCGGAATAAAATAAATATGCGAACGAATAAGAAATTAAGAACGAAACGAGGGCGTTGGACCCTTTTGCAAAAATTAAATTAACGACAAATTAATTAATTAAAAAAGAAAGCAAGAAATTGTTTTTTTGGGTATTTTTTAGTGTTTTTAGAAAAAGAATTAATTAAAATTAAAATAAAAAGCAAACCCTAATTCTAGTTACTTTTTTAATTTATTAAGAAATATTGAAATTTGACCTAATTTAAATCTAAATTATTTTCATGCAAATTTAATTATAAAAAATAAATAAAATAAATATTATTATTGTGAAAAAAAGAATAAAACATTAATTAAACCTATTTCTACATTTTTTAGATTTTTTATGAAAAGAATTAATATTGCAAACCCTAATTTAAACTAAATTTATTTACATGCATTTATTTATGAAAATATTAGAAATAAAAATTATTTATTACGTTTTTTATCTTTTCTGATTTTTATGAGGTTTTTGTATTTTGTAAAAAATAATTAATTAAATTAAAACAATAAAGAAAATAAAACAATAATTGAAAAAATAAAATATGAAGAAAATTGCAAACCAGGGGGGGTTCAGGCCCCAATTGTGAGGTGTGATTGTGAAATTCTGGCCCAACAAGCTTCAGGTCCATTGGCCTTTTTTGAGTAGCGTGTAGTGCGTTGACTAGGGCTTAGCGTGTTCATCAATCTTGAGCCTTTGATTTGATTCTGATGGACGCGTGGGTGGATAGATCTGGAGGACGTATGGTGTGTCTTGGCATGGGCGCTGCATGGGAATTGTTATTGCAAAATAATATGAGAAATTATACAGACCTGGGGCTCGAACCCAGGTCTTGGACGTTAATACACTCCTCGCTTGCCAACTGAACTAAACAACGCATTTGTTATATAATCAACAAACAAATAATATAATAGAAAGTGGATCAACGCTTGGAAACACGCGCGAACTTTTGAACAAGCCAATCACTTGTTGCCACGACTCCATCGTCTTCACCATCCCTGTAACACAAAAGACAAAAGCAACGGTTTTACACGCGTGGGTTTAGAGGGCTTTAAAGAAAATAGCGATTAGCTCTCCTTGGCACATAAATTCAGCGCGATGGGTGGTTCTTCTTCGTCTCCATGCGCTGAATTGAATGGTGGTGGTCACAAGCCTTAATTTTTCCTTGGGTGAAAAACCCCAATTCAAAACTCTGAAAACCCTAAAAGTCAAACATGGCATAATCGTATATAGCGCACAAAAAAGCAATTGGATATGTTGGTTAGAATCAAAACATCATAATGAACATGAATCAATGAATAAATTTCACAAATAATGCTTAAATCATGATGCACGATTGTCAATTTTTCTCTGTACAGTTCATGCTCGATATACCAGTTCTTGGAGTTTGAATGGATGATTCTGATTGGAATGTGACCAGTAATCCTTGAGGAAGCTATTGAAACTAATTTCGTGCCTTGAATCCACCTGTAACAATGATTTCAGTTTTTAGTTCTTTAGAGAATTTTCAAGTTTGTAGAGAGCTTTTCTGCGCAGCTTTTTGTCTAGTATGATTAGGTTTATGATCAGGCATATGTAGTGAGTCCATTAGGTTAACAAAACTCAATCAAATCTCTTGTAATCATGGATTTTGAATATTTGATTTCTTAAGATTTTTCCATATCTTTTTTTATGTGTATTTTGTTCTCAATCATGCCAATCAATCCAATTCTTTCCTAATTTGTATATGCACGAAATTTTGATGGCAAAACATGTATAAAAAGATTTGTTAGGTCAAGTTAGATATTTTTTCATATATTTAAATGATTTAAATGAATTAATATAAATAATAATTCAAATAAATAAATAAAAAATGAGAAAATACTTCCCTTTGGGCCAAGTGGTCGTGCACATGCTTGGAATGATGAATCATGGAAGAAAAATGGGCCCATTAGCAATTTTAGGTCATTTGAATCAATGTTGACTTTTCAAAATATCCAAATATTTCCCAACTTCCACAAGGCATAACTTGCTCAATTTTTAAGCTTTTCTCATGTTCTTGGACATTTTGGAAAGGACTTTGAGTCCTCTAACCAATGTCTTTGGTCCCATGTCATTTTGATTTACCAATCTCAAGTTATGGCCTTTGACTTAAAGTCCCTTTTTGTTGACTTTTGAAAATGACCTATAATGTTGAAATTGTTAACTTTTTGTGAGAGCATTTCTTGGACTTGGAATATGAAGATGAGTTGTAGGAAATTTCTTTCTCTTCAAAATGAGCTTTGGATGGAATTTTTCTGATAATCCATGTGAAAGTTATGCCCTGGTCAATTTATAGTTGACTTTTTCAGCTGTCCAAATAAGGAAACTTTTGCATTTTGATGATTTTTGAGCCAAGCTTTGAGAATCATGATCAAGCATTGATCAAATGATGTTTGTGGCTTCAAAATGATGTGTTGACCAAAAATTTGAACTTTTGACTGTCAAATGACCATTTTGCCCCTACAGTTGACTGTAGTGCAATTAGGGTTTTTGACTGTGCAATTTTGAGCTGAATGTCTTGAAACTTGATATGAGGATACTTGACCATATTTGTAGGCATATGAGACTTGATTGGGCTTTTGGAAACTTCATTTTCTTGACCAGAACACAAACCCTAGTTTTGACTGTATAGGAGACCTTTGCACTGTGCAACCCTTGGGGGAGGTTTGAAGCTTGGCTTGGCAATTTCCTGAAGAATATGGGAGGGCAAATTTTGGGGTACAACACCCATGTACTCAAAATGATTGGGTATGTGGAGAACCTTGAAAGGTTAGGGTTTCCGCTTGGAAAGGAACTTGCAACTGATTTTATCTTGCAACCATTGCCAAATAGCTTTAATCAGTTTGTCATGAATTTCAACATGAATGACATGGATAAGAGTCTTCCAGAATTGCTAAGCATGTTGAAAACTGCTGAGCAGAATATGAAGACAAAAGGGAAGTCCATTCTGATGGTCAGTAATGGAAAGAAGCTGAACAAGAGGCCTACCAAGCAGGTTGGTAAAGGGAAAGGAAAGGAAGTTTCCAAGCCTAAACCTACTGTTCCTGCTTTGAAGCCTAGTGGAGGCATAACAAAGGAGGGCACTTGCTTCCATTGCGGTAAGACCGGACATTGGAAGAGAAACTGCCCAAAGTACCTGGAAGATATGAACAATGGAGTAGGGACTTCAAATTCAGGTATTTTTGTTATTGAAATTAATTTATCTACTTCTGCATCATGGGTATTAGATACTGGATGCGGTTCTCACATTTGTACTAATGTGCAGGGGCTAAAAAGGAGTAGAGATTTGGCAAAAGGTGAAGTTGACCTACGAGTTGGAAATGGAGCAAAGGTTGCTGCTTTAGCCGTAGGAACTTATGTTTTGACTTTACCTAGTGGTTGAATAATTCAGTTAGAGAACTGTTATTATGTACCTGCAATTAGTAGGAATATTTTTCCGTTTCTTGTTTGGACAAGTTTGGTTTTTCATTTATAATAAAGAACAATTGTTGCTCTATTTATTTGAATGATATATTCTATGCTTCTGCACAAATGAACAATGGACTATATGTCCTTGATCTTGAAATGCCAATTTATAACATTAATACTAAACGGATTAAACCTAATGAGTTAAATCCAAGCTACCTTTGGCACTGTCGCTTAGGCCACATAAATGAGAAACGCATTTCCAAACTCCATAAAGATGGACTCTTGGACTCTTTTGATTATGAATCATATGAGACATGCAGATCTTGTTTAATTGGAAAGATGACAAAGTCCCCATTCACAGGAAAAGGTGAAAGGGCTAATGATCTTTTGGCCCTCATACATACTGATGTATGTGGACCACTGAACATACCAACCAGAGGAGGTTTTCAATACTTCATCATATTTACTGATGATTTCAGTAGATATGGTTATGTGTATTTAATGAAACACAAATCTGAAACCTTTGAAAAATTCAAGGAATTCAAGAATGAAGTACAAAACCAACTAGGTAAGAATATTAAAGTTCTTCGATCAGATCGAGGCGGTGAATATTTAAGCCTAGAGTTTGATGACAATCTAAAGGAATGTGGGATTTTATCCCAACTTACTCCTCCCGGAAAACCACAATGGAATGGTGTATCTGAGAGAAGAAATCGAACCTTGTTAGACATGGTCCGATCCATGACGAGTCACGTCGATCTTCCGAACTCCTTTTGAGGACATGCACTATTGACTGCAGCTTACACACTTAACCGGGTTCCATCCAAAAAGGTTGAGAAGACACCATATGAGATATGGAGTGGTAAGAAACCACATATGTCTTACATGAAGATTTGGGGTTGCGAAGTTTATGTGAAACGACAAATTTCAACTAAGCTTGAGCCCAAATCTGACAAATGCTTATTTGTGGGGTATCCTAAAGAAACAAGAGGGTATTACTTCTACAATCCTTCTGAGGGCAAAGTGTTTGTCGCTCGAACTGGAGTTTTTCTGGAAAAGGATTTTATTTCCAAAATAATCAGTGGGAGGAAAATAGAGCTTGAAGAAATTCAAGAACCACAAAGCATTGATACACCTATGGAGGAATTAGAGCAGGAAACACAAGTAGTTGTGGAAGAGCAACCTTCTCAAGTAGAACAAGACCAACGTAGGTCAAGCAGGATACGTCAACAACCTGAGAGATATGGATATCTCATAAGTGATCAGGGTGATGTATTACTCATGGATCAAGATGAGCCTGTGACCTACTAAGAGGCCATAACTGGTCCTGAGTCCGAGAAGTGGCTAGAAGCCATGAAATCTGAAATGGATTCCATGTACACAAACCAAGTTTGGACCTTGGTAGAGCCTCCTATAGGAGTTAACCCTATAGGATGCAAGTGGGTCTTCAAAAAGAAGACTGACATGGATGGTAAGGTACATACCTATAAGGCAAGACTGGTTGCAAAAGGCTATAAACAAATTCATGGGGTTGACTATGATGAAACCTTTTCACCAGTTGCAATGCTTAAATCTATTCGGATTTTACTTGCTATCGCTGTATATCATGATTATGAAATATGGCAGATGGATGTAAAAACTGCTTTCCTTAATGGGAATCTTCTTGAGGATGTGACATACCAGAAGAAACCCAAAAGATATGTAAGTTACAACGATCAATTTATGGATTGAAGCAAGCTTCCAGAAGCTGGAATCTTCGTTTTGATGAAACAGTAAAACAATATGGATTCATCAAGAATGAAGATGAGCCTTGTGTCTACAAGAAGGTTAGTCGGAGCATGATCGTATTCCTGGTATTATATGTAGATGACATATTACTCATTGGAAACGATGTCCCTACCTTGCAACAAGTGAAGACTTGGTTAGGGAAATGCTTTTCAATGAAGGACCTAGGTGAAGCAGCCTATATATTAGGAATCAGGATCTGTAGAGATAGGTCACAAAAACTGCTTGACCTAAGTCAGAGTACATACATAGAAAAAGTGTTGAGATGCTTTAATATGCATGATTCCAAGAAAGGATTCATACCTATGCAACATGGCATGTGTCTGTCAAAAACACAATCCCCTTCAAGTAAGGAAGAAAGGGATTACATGGATAAGATTCCATATGCATCTGCAATAGGATCTATCATGTATGCCATGCTATGTACTCGACCAGATGTCTCGTATTCTTTAAGTGCAACGAGTAGGTACCAGTCTAATCCCGGTGATGCTCATTGGGTAGCTGTCAAGAATATCCTTAAGTACTTGAGAAGGACTAAGGACTCATTCTTGATATATGGAGGTCAGGAAGAGCTTGCTGTAATTGGATACACCGATGCTAGCTTCCAGAAAGATAAGGATGACTTTAGATCGCAATCTGGTTATGTGTTTTGTTTAAATGGTGGCGCTGTGAGCTGGAAAAGTTCAAAGCAAGATACAGTTGCTGATTCTACAACCGAGGCTGAGTATACTGCTGCCTCAACTGCAGCAAAGGAAGCTGTTTGGATCAAGAAGTTCATTAGTGAACTTGGCATAGTCCATAGCATTGTGGATCCCATTGATCTTTATCGTGATAACAATGGTGCTATCGCACAAGCTAAGGAGCATAGATCTCACCAACGATCCAAACACATACTTAGGAGTTATCATCTCATTCGAGAGATAATCGATCGGGGAGATGTGAAAATATGCAGAGTACCTACACTTGAAAATGTTGCTGACCCATTAACAAAGCCTCTTGCGCAGCTGAAGCATGATGGACATACTAGATCTATGGGTATTAGGGGTATGCCTGATTGGCTCTAGTGCTAGTGGGAGATTGTTGGTGTAAGCCCTAGAGGCTAATACTTTTGGTACTTGTATCGAATTATTTATTAATAATAAAAGGCATTTATTTATTATGTTTGCTTTCCAAAATAATAAAGTCCCTAGAATGGTTTATTTGTTTAATGAAATGTTAAGTGTGACTTAATCATGAGATCCCATTAAACATAAGACACTATTCTTAAAGTTTCTGTAGTCAAGCTTTAATGTGAAGTGGGATAACATTAAAGCATTAATATTATTATGAAGATAGATTGATGATCACATCTCATGGATCATAGATAAGGAGTTATCAAGTCTTGACATAGGTATGAATATTAAGAGTAATATTTATACTGGATTGACCCGCTATGAGAATACTACATAGAATGTTATGCAAAGTGTCATAAGTTATTCTCATGATGATAATGGTGTATACCACCCTTCGACCTGAAACCACTATGGACCCTAGATGTAGAGTCAAGTACTTTATTGCTGATCAAACGTCATCCGTAACCGGATGACTATAAATACGGTTGATGGGTACTTCACAAAGCATGCTAAGGGACATGAGTGACCTAGATGGAATTTTCTCATCCTGCATAACAAGATAAATGTCTAAGGGCCCAATATTGAACTGGACAAGGGTGACACAATGTATGCCTTGTGTTCAATATAAACATGAGGGTAAAGGGGTAATTGTACAACACAAATATTATCACGGAAAAGGTTTGGTCAGATCACATGACATTTTCGTGACTTGGGTAACAGTGATGTGTTGCTAGATACCGCTCACTGTTTATTATATTAAATGTGTGATTTAATATAATTGCCAACGTCGCGAAAACCTACAGGGTCACACACATAAGGACAGGTTGATGAGAGATAGAATAAATAAGGAACATCGTAAGGTACGGTGCACTTAAGTGTAATACGGAAAGTGGTAAGGTACCACGTGGATAAGTGATATATGGTACATCATAAGGTATGATGTCCATAAGCTTAATTGGGCTTTTAGCTTATAGCCTTAATTGGGCTTTTAGCTTGTAGCCCACACGAGTGATTCTATAAATAGATCCCTTATGATGAAGCAATTTCACTTGATGCAACTTCGTTTTTGATTCTCTCTCTCACTCAAGGTTTCCGTTCGTGATCAGCTAAAACTGTGACCGGAAGCGATCTGTTCGTGTGGACTGAGTAGAGGCGTTGTTCTTCATCAACGCTCGTGATCACAACATCAAAGGTCTGAATCGCCATAAGAGGTAAATATTTCTATCACTGACCATGCTCATACGTAAGGTCACTAAAGGAAAATTTTAAATTCCGCTGCGCTTTTGATCGCAATTGTCCTTCAAGCATAATGAGGCATTGCACGTATCAGTTAAATGTAGGGGCATAACCTTGGCTCATGTTTTGGTGGACATTGGCTCATCTCTGAATGTGTTGCATAAAAAATCTCTTGATATGCTTGACTGTGAGGGATTGACATTGAAGCCGAGCAACATAGTAGTAAGGGCTTTTGACGGCTCGAAAATGATGGTGCATGGGGAAGTGGATATCCCCATAAAGGTTGGAACCCAAAAATTCGATTCAACTTTTTATGTAATGGACATCTGCCCTTCATACTCCTGCTTGCTAGGCCGACCATGGATCCACAATGTTGGCGATGTTACTTCTACGTTGCACCAAATGCTGAAATATCCGATTCAAGGGGAGATTATCACCGTTCATGGAGAAGAAGAGTATATGATCAACCATCTCAATTCCTTCAGATATGTGGAATTAGATGGTGAATTTATTGAAACTCCATTCCAACATTTTGAAGAAGTCTTGCAAGACGTGGCAGTAACGAAGGTTGTGTCTCAGGTTCCCAAGATCACAAAAGCCTCCCCTCTGGATGTCATCTTTGAAGGATGCCAAGGCTATAATAGAAGAAGGTGGGTGCACTATCTGGGGAAAACTCTCGAATATCCCATACAAGTCAAACAAGTTTGGCCTGGGTTTCACTTCAAGTGCTCAGAAGGTCGTACGCCGCGCTCGTGCTGGAGGACCACCCCTAAAGATCAGCAACCGTGAAGTCAACGCGGTAGGGGATGATGAAGATGGTTGTAACCTGGAGGATTGGATCTTCCCAATTGTCAGTGGAGGGCTCAACAATTGGGATGCTAGAGATTTTGTCCCGATCACTTTTATCCCACAGTAATTTGTCTTTACATTTTGTTGGATCTGTAATGTTAAAACAATTCAAACTCTTAAAACCTTGTGTCTTACCTGAGGCACAATGGTCCATTTGTAAGGGTTATTATCTCTTTTCCACATGACATCAATGAATCATGAACGTTTTTCAAAGATAGCTATACCCTTACACACACTCACACTCACAATGCAGGTCTACATCTATTCTTGATCCCATGGATAACGGTTCTGATATGGCTTTTTGTGACTATGAAAATATAATCTACCAAGCCGAAGAATAAGGTGAGGAAGATTGTGAAGTACCAGGGGAACTTACCAGATTACTACTGCAAGAAGAAAGAACCATTTAGCCTCACGAGGAACCCGTGGACACAATCAACCTGGGTATCGAAGAAGACAAAAGAGAGGTCAAGGTGGGTGCCAATATGGAACCAAGTGTCAAGGAGCGTCTGATCCAGTTTCTACACGAGTATGTTGAGGTCTTTGCCTGGTCGTATAAAGATATGCCAGGACTTGATGCAAATATTATGGTACATCGTCTGCCTACAAAAGAGGATTGTCCACCAGCAAAACAAAAGGTTCGTCGAATGTGACCAGATATGTCAGAGAATACTAAAGCATAAGTCATGAAACAATTTAACGCTAGATTCTTGGCCGTCACCTCCTATCCGCAATGGGTTGCCAATGTTGTTCCCGTGCCCAAGAAAGACGGCAAGGTACGAATGTGCGTGGACTACAGATATTTGAATAGGGAGAGCCCTAAAGATGATTTCCCACTTCCCCACATTGACATCCTAGTTAATAATACGGCACAACACAAATTGTTTTCTTTCATGGACGGTTTCTCAGGTTATAACCAAATCAAAATGGCGCCTGAAGACAAGAAGAAGACAACCTTTGTCACACAATGGGGAACATTCTGCTACAAGGTTATGCCATTCGGACTAAAGAATGCTGGGGTAACCTATCAGCGTGCCATGGTAGCTCTATTTCACGACATGATACATCATGAAATAGAGGTCTATGTGGACGACATGATAGCTAGATCTCAAACAGAAGAATAACATCTTGATCATTTACAGAAACTGTTTGAGAGGCTAAAGAAGTACAAGATGAGGTTGAACCCAAATAAATGCACGTTTGGAGTAAGGTCTGGTAAACTCCTAGGCTTTGTCGTCAGCAATAAGGGTATTGAAGTAGATCCTGCCAAGGTGAAAGTGATACAAGAGATGCCTTCTCCTCGTACTGAGAAGGAAGTCAGAGGATTCTTGGGACGTTTAAACTACATTGCCAGATTCATTTCTCACCTGACAGCTACTTGTGATCCAATCTTCAAACTATTGAAGAAAGATCAAGTAGTCAAATGGAATGATGAATGCCAAACTGATTTCGACAAGATCAAAGAATACCTGCAAGAGCCTCCTGTTTTAATGCCACCAGTCGAGGGAAGACCATTGATCATGTATCTAACTGTTTTAGAAAATTCAATGGGGTGTGTGTTAGGGCAGCATGACGAGTCTGGCCGAAAAGAGCGCGCTATTTATTACCTGAGTAAAAAGTTTACCGACTGTGAAATAAGATATTCACTACTCGAGAAAACTTGCTGCACTCTAGCATGGGCTGCTCGCCGGCTAAGACAGTACATGCTGACTCATACTACCCTATTGATATCTAAAATGGATCCAATAAAATACATCTTCGAGAAGCCTGCTCTCTCTGGGAGAATAACGAGATGGAAGATGATCCTGACGGAATATAACATACAATATACTACCCAGAAAGCAATAAAGGGCAGTGTACTAGCTGATCACCTTGCTCACCAAGCTGTAGAAGACTACCAGTCTATGATGTTCAAATTTCTGGATGAAGGCATCATGACGTTAGACAATTGTGAAGAATTCAGGCCATATGACGGACCTGAACAAGGATCTCGATGGACCCTATTCTTTGATGGGGCATCCAACGCACTTGGAAATGGTATCGGTGTTGTACTCATATCTCCTGAAGGGTGTCATACTCCCTTTACCGCAAGACTCTACTTCAATTGTATAAACAACATGGCGGAATACGAAGCATGCATCTTTGGTCTCAGAGTTGCCATAGACTTGGGGATCAAATCCTTGAATGTATTTGGAGATTCAGCTTTGGTCATCAGTTAGATCAAAGGGGAATGGGATACCAAACACCCTAACCTTATCCTTTATAAAGAACATGTTTTGACATTGCTACCACATTTTGAGAAGATTACCTTCGAGCATTTCCCGCGAGAAGAAAATCATCTAGTAGATGCACTAGCCACAATGTCATATATGTTTAAACTTAATTGGTATAATGAGGCTCCCCAGATCACCATCGAATGAATGGATGAACCAGCACACTGTCACGAGATTAATACTGAATAAGTAGTGGACCAACCTTGGTTTCACGAAGCCAAGAGGTATCTCGAGGCTCAAGAATATCCGGAAGGAGCTTCAATCAATGATAAGAAGTTCTTAAGGAGATTCTCTGCAAAACTCTTCCTTAGTAACGACATTCTTTACAAATGCAACCATGACTTTGTGTTACTTCGGTGCGTAGACAAGGTTGAAGCTGAAAGGATCATGGCTGAATTGCATGAAGGCACTTTTGGCACCCATTCTAGTGGGCATACGATGGCAAAGAAAATCCTACGTGCAAGCTATTATTGGTCTACCATGGAAGCAGATTTCTACCAACACACTCGAACGTGCCATAAGTGCCAGATTTATGCTGATAAAGTGCACGTACCTCAGGTTCCTCTAAATGTCTTGATGGCTCCTTGGCCCTTTTCTATGTGGGGAATAGATATGATTTGGGAAATCAAGCCGACAGCCTCCAATGGACACCGCCTCATCCTAGTGGCCATTGACTATTTTACAAAGTGGGTTGAGGCAGCCTCCTTCGCTTCTGTCACCAAGAATTTTGCCGCCCGTCTCATCAAGCAGAATCTCATTTGCCGGTACGGTATCCCAAAGAGGATCATTACTGACAATGGTACAAATCTCAACAACACTATGATCACCGCTCTATGCGAGCAATTCAAGATTCAGCATAACAATTCTTCCCGTTATCGACCAAAGATGAATGGTGTTGTCGACGCTGCAAATAAGAACATTAAAAAGATCATACAGAAAATGACAGTCACATACAAAGACTGGCATGAGATGCTACCATTCGCTCTCCACGGGTATCGTACCACAACTCGCATATCAATCGGGGCAACACCCTATTCTCTGGTTTACGACATGAAGGTTGTCTTGCCTATCGAGGTCCAGATCCCCTCTCTAAGAATTATTACGGACGTAAGGTTGAATGAAGAAGACTGGATCCAGACTCGACTTGATCAATTGAACTTGATTGATGAGAAAAGGCTTACTGTTGTTTGCCATGGTCAAATGTATCAAAAACGGATGATCAAGGCTTTCAACAAGAAGGTCAGACGCCAAGTGTACCAAGTCGGGGATCTGGTGATCAAGCGCATCATACTGCCTCAAGCTGATCCCATGGCAAATGGACTCCTACCTATGAAGGACCATCTGTAATCAAAAACACATTCTCTGGTGAGGTAATGATCCTAACCACCATGGATGGCAATAATCTGCCACACCCTGCGAACGCAGACATAGTCAAAATATACTACGCATAAGAGACCCGCTAGGTTGACACACCTAGGCAAAACAAGGGCATCACGGCGAACCAAAGGTTTGGGCAAAAATTAGGGAAAAACAAAAAAATCTGTACACCCGACAAGTTGAAAACCCGAAAGGGCGACTTGGGCAAAAAAGGGTTTCCCGGTGGACAGAAAACCCAAAAGGGAAGTCCAGGAAAAAGTTAGGGAATTAAAGCGTATGACTATGTCCCGTTGGATCACTTTGCGGACAACCTTTGGCTTCAACTGACAAATTCAGCGATTATTATCAATTCAATCAGCTTCGGACAAGGCAACAAATAGACAAGATGCTCAGAGATACGAAGGCTATAACGGAATGGGAACCCCATGGGATTATTACATATAGCTATCTTTTCTTTGTATCAAAATTTTCATTTTTTACGACAGCATTCTCTTACTAGAATGTTTGTATCATTGTACAAAAATACTTACTCAAAGTCAATACAAAGATATCTCCTTGAAAGTGCAAAAACTATCTGTTTTTCGTTACACTTGTGTTTTATTTACAAAAACATCCAATGATTCATTGTTGAACATATGCATTTGAACATAACTACTGTTTACAAGTAAACAAAATAAAAGACAATTACTGATGGCTTTAAGAGATAGGGAAATCTCTCTAAGTTATTTTCCATAAAAATCCCCCATAGTGTATAATTTAATCCCCAATAGAACAAGGCTTCCAATTATCAATCCCCGGTAGAAATCATCCAATTTCTCCAGATTCCCCAAACAGATTTTTCAAGCAGTACATAGCATTTCCCTTACAACAGAGTTTATTTCTCTAAACGGAAATTCATAAACACTTTGACTTCAAGACATAAAGACTTACATATCATAAACATTGATAAAACAAATTCATTATATCATACATTTCATACAACATGACTTTGCATTTTAGCTAACATTTTACCCTTTTCAGGATAAGGTTAACAACTACCATTAACAATGTTCAAAGTTTGAAGATACAGTACAGATACGCTCCAGACGCGGATTCCATTCTGATACTCATTCAAAACCAGCTTTCAGATACAGTTCAGATATGCTCCAGACATGGATGCCATTCTGATACTCATTCAGATTCAACTTTCAGATACAGTTCAGATACACTCCATGTAACAGCCCGAGCCTTCAGCATTCCCGACACTATTACCTCATGATCTTCTCTACCCCCCTCACTAGTAGAGTTTTTGCCTTTCATGGGAATCGAACCCTGTACCATGGGGTTCAAGTACATGCTCAATGCATTCCCACTACCAATTGAGCTAAGTTGTAACGGCCCATTTTATTTAATATTATATTATATTAATATTTTCGAGTTACCATTTCACGTTTATTTTTGCGACGAGAATATTTAAATTAACCGATATATTTGTTAATATATTCGGCGACGTTTTATTCAGACCGGTAATTATTTTATTCGGTCCGATATTTATTTTGAGGGACCGGTAATTATTTTATTCGGTTCGGTATTTGTTTTGAGGGACTGATAATTATTTTATTCGGTCCGATATTTGTTTTGAGGGACTGGTAATTATTTTGTTCGGTCTGGTTTTTATTCCATTCGGTTCAGTAAAATATTATTTGGACCGATATTTTAATTATTTGGAGTTATTTTAATTATTTGGGTTAATAATATTATTTGATATTATTTAGTGTTAATTAGTAATATATTTTAAGAAGGGATTTTTGGTATTTTGTCTAGCTTGTGTCTTGCTACTAAACAAACCAAACCCACCATTTCCTTTGTTTTATGTCATAACACTAAAACACATTTTGAGAGAGTTAGAGAGAGCTAGAGGTCTTGGAAGAGAAGAAGAGGAGAAAGAACAAAGCTTGAGTTTTGGGTTGGTTGGAACATCAAGAATCATTTCAAGTATCTATGGTAAGGGGTTTGATTTTCCAATGCTTATAGTTAGGGTTTGATTTGGTATATTTTGATTTGGGATAAAATTGATGTTAGGGTTCTTGAGATTTGTTGAGATAAATTAAGAGAGTTAATTTAGGTGTTAGTGTTGTAGGATTAATGCTTTGTTAATAAAAATTAAATTAGAAAAACTAAATTATATTAATTAAATTAAGTTTATAAACTAAAGTAAAGTATGTTCATTATACGAGGTTTAGAAGACTAAAAAGTATGCATAGCAGTTAATTGTTAAAAACTAAAGAATGCAATATGAAATTGATGCACTAGCAGCTTGCATAATTGAAATTAAGTTTAGAAAAAGAACTAGCAGTATTCATAAAATGAAGTTTAGAAACAAGGCTAGCAGTATATTACGTTTCCTAAAGTATATTACGTTTCCTAAAGAACTTGCAGTATGGAATTTGAATTAAGTTTAGAAAATTAATTAATTAATGTTTTGTTTTTCTTTTTTTAATTTAATTTATTTAATATTTATATTAATTAAATACAAATATGACATAAGTTAGCCGATTTAATTTGGAACCCGATTATGTTCGATTTCCCGATTTTGCAATTTCGGCGACGGAGCTAGTTGCTCCGAATTGAACAAAAATTGACGTGCTAGCTAATTTCGACGTGTAAAATGTCATGGTGAGGTTAGTTTTTCGAGATTTCTAATTTTTATGAAGCGACCCGAAATAGGCCAATTTACGCTTAATTTAAAATGGGTTGCATTTTAGTCGGTTTAAGTCGCGTATGGATAATTCGATTGCGACGTTAATGATTATGATTGATGTCGATTATTATGAATGGATTTTGCGACGATTATTGATGTTTGACTATTTTCCCGTGTTTGAAATTTAGTGAATTATTTGATAATGATGTGGTGTGATTAAATATGATGTTTGTGACTGTTTATTTATAATGAATACTTGATGATATACGATGCGGTGATATGTTTATCTTGATATGGATGAATATGGCGACGTGGGTTTTATACCAATTTTGATGCGCGATGATGATATTTTATTGTGTCGTGTTTGAGATATCGTGTTGTCGAGTCACATACATTACATTGGCGACGAGATCTTTTATGCCAAGCGACAAGGGCTTTTATGCCAAAGCGATGATGGGCTTTTATGCCGAATGTCCCTAATTATGGACAAAGCGACGGGTACCACATGCATAACATAGTCGTGTCTCATGGAGTCGGTTATGTTTATTTTTGAGTCTTTTGGTGTTGAGTTTTATTTCATGGCTTATGATGAATTGCGATGATATATGATACTTTGTTTTGTGATGATTTTTGTGTTGAACATAAAGTGAATATGATGCGATAATTTCATGATGAGTAAGCGATGAGTATGACATGACGGTAAAGCAACAATATGAGTTTATGGAGATGAGGTTTATGTCTTGTTTTGGTATGATTATGATGATTACGTGGTGAAATTAAAGTGTTGATTTTATACACTAAATGATGATTTAAAGTGTGTGAGATTTGGATATGTGTTTACATACTCTTATTAATCCGATATCATTTATGATTCCAAAACTATTTATATATTTTATCATGGCTTTAATTATATGTTTTGGAGTATCTCACCCTTTACTTGTTTCACCGTTGCCTTTATATTGGTAACGTGCAGGTGATCCGTGAGGATGATGAGGATTAGCTCGAGTCTCTTTATTTTGAGTCGCTCTGCTCTGATAGTAGTAACACTCGGGATTTGGGCGACGTTATTATTTTGATAGGATAGTTTATGTATACTATCTTATGACCTTATGTATTGATGATAACATGATGATACATATATTTTGTGAACACATCCGTTGTGCTGTGATTAGTCATATGTTCATATGATGATTTATGTTATGAATCGGTATATCCTACTTTTGATTTTATGATGTGCATTTTAATGCAATGTGATGAAAAACACGAATATGTGATACCTCAATTTATGTTTGGATGAAATTTTGAAACTCTGATTTTATTATTAATTACGAGGGGTAGAATTGGGGTGTTACATTAGTGGTATCAGAGCAGGTCAGTTTGTCTGGCCAAGTTATTGAGTTTGTTGTCATCTATCAATCAAGTATTGTTATTTGTTGATTCCAATCCTTATTTTGTTTTGAGCAGAAGTTTTTATGGCTGGAAGGAACACTGGTAGGAATGATGAGGCTCTTGTTGCTACTATGCAGGCAATGGCTCGGGCTTTCCAAAACCTGCCGAATTCTGACGAGAACGATGGGTCTCGTAGTTTGGCAACCTTCCAAAGAGAGAATCCTCCTACTTGCCAAGGAAAGTATGATCCCGAAGGTGCTTTGCCGTGGCTGAAGGAGATTGAAAGAATCTTCCGTGTGATGGATTGCACTCCTGTGCAAAGGATCCGTTATTGTACTCATAAACTAAGTGCTGAAGCGGATGACTGGTGGGTTGAAATCCGTCAGAGGCTTGAGGTTGCTGGTGAGGAAGTGACATGGGAAGTTTCTGAAGGGAATTCATGAGGAAGTATTACCCGGAAGATGTTCGGGGAAAGAAGGAGATAAAGTTCCTTGAATTAAAGCAAGGAAGCATGTCTATCACTGATTATGCTGCAAGGTTCACTATGTTGGGCATGTTCTATCCACATTATGATGGGCCGAATGGCGAGTTCTCTAAATGCGTCAAGTTTGAAAATGGTTTGCGTCCTGAGATTAAGAAAGCTGTTGGTTATCAGAAAATCCGTGTCTTTTCGGATTTGATTGATAGTTGTAGGATCTTTGAGGAGGACAATAATGCTCATTATAAGATTATGTCTGATAAGAGAAACAAAGGTCAGCAAAGCCGTGGAAAACCGTATGATGCTCCAGCTGGTAAGGGGAAACAGAAAGCGTTTCAAGGGCGAAGAACTAGTGGGGGAGATTCTCCTGCTAGTATTGTTTGTTACAAGTGTGGGAAACCTGGCCACAAGAGTAATGTCTGTTGAAGCGATGTTAGAGATAAGGAGAATGAGGTGAGATGTTTCCGATATGGAGAAGTGGGCCATATGACTCGCGATTGTAGATATAAGGATGTGGTCTGTTTTAATTGTGGCGAGGGAGGTCACATTAGTGCTCGACGTAAGAAGCCTAAGAGGACTCAAGGAGCAGGAAAGGTGTTTGCTTTGTCGGGTGCTCAGACGGAAAACGAGGATGGTCTTGTGCGAGGTACTATTTTCATTAATAACATTCCTCTTATTATTATTATTGATACTGGTGCTACTCACTGTTTTATTTCTTCTGATTGTGTAAAGAGATTGGGTCTCACTTTGTCGTCTCTGGATAGAGATATGGTGGTAGAAGTCCCGGCTAAGGGAACAGTTACTACTTCTTTTGTGTGTGCAAGTTTCCCTTTATCAATATTTGATAGAAACTTTGTGGTGTATCTTGTTTGTTTACCGCTTGTCGGGTTGGACGTGGTTTTAGGTATGGACTGGTTAAAAGCTAATTATGTCCATATCAATTGCTATGACAACACTGTGAGGTTTTCTACCTTAGTAGAAGAAGAACAAGCTATGATGGTGTCGATGAAGCAGTTGTATGAGTTCATGAAAGATGAGGTGTTGGTTTTCTTGTTGATGGCGACTCTTTCTGTGGAGAGTCAAGCTGTGATTGCAAAATTTCCAGTGGTGTGCGACTTTCCCAAAGTATTCCCTGATGAGATTCCTACTGCACCTCCAGAAAGAGAAGTTGAATTTTCTGTGGATCTTGTCCCTGGTACCAGACCTATCTCTATGGCACCATACCGGATATCCGCATCTGAGTTAGCAGAATTGAAGAGCCAATTAGAAGATTTGCTCGAGAAGAAGTTTGTTAGACCTAGTGTGTCTCCGTGGGGAGCTCCTGTGTTATTGGTGAAGAAGAAAGACGGTAGCATGAGACTTTGTATTGATTAACGTTAGTTGAATAAAGTTACTATCAAGAATATGTATCCACTTCCTAGGATTGATGATTTGATGGACCGATTGGTTGGCGCTCGCATGTTTAGTAAGATTGATTTGAGACCGGGTTACCATCAAATAAGGGTGAAAGAAGAAGATGTTCAGAAAACTGCTTTCAGGACGAGGTATGGACATTACGAATATTTGGTGATGCCTTTCGGTGTCACTAATGCACCAGGAGTATTCATGGAGTACATGAATCGTATATTCCATCCTTACTTGGATCGTTTCGTGGTTGTTTTCATTGATGATATTCTGGTTTATTCTAAATCGGAAGAAGAGCACGCAGAACATTTGCGCATCATGTTGGAAGTTCTGAAAGAGAAGAAGGTTTATGCTAAGTTGTCAAAGTGAGAGTTCTGGTTAAGTGAAGTGAGCTTTTTGGGGCATGTCATTTCTGGTGATGGCATTGCAGTTGATCCTTCTAAAGTTGATGCTGTGTTGAGATGGGAAACTCCTAAGTCTGTTACTGAGATTAGAAGTTTCTTAGGATTGGCTGGTTACTATAGAAGGTTCATTGAAGGTTTTTCTAAGTTGGCGCTCCCTTTGACAAAGTTGACTTGTAAAGGAGTTTCATTTGTGTGGGATGTCAAGTGTGAAGAAAGTTTTGTTGAATTGAAGAAAAGGTTGACAACAACTCCGATCTTGATTCTACCTAATCCTGAAGAAACGTTTGTTGTTTATTGTGATGCTTCTAAGATGGGTCTAGGTGGTGTGCTTATGCAAAATGGAAAAGTGGTTGCGTATGCTTCTAGGAAATTTAAGATTCATGAGAAGAACTGTCCTACGCATGATTTGGAACTTGCAGTGGTTGTTTTTGTGCTTAAAATTTGGAGGCATTATCTTTATGGTTCTAGATTTGAAGTATTTAGTAACCATAAAAGTTTGAGGTACTTGTTCGATCAGAAAGAGCTTAATATGATACAAAGACGGTGGCTTGAATTGTTGAAAGATTATGATTTTGGATTGAATTACCATCCTGGTAAAGCTAATGTGGTGGCTGATGCTTTAAGTCGAAGGACTTTGCATATGTCACTTTTGATGGTGAAAGAGTTGGAATTGATTGAACAATTTAGAGATATGAGTCTTGTAATAAAAGTGACGCCGAAGAGTGTTATCTTGGGAATGTTAAAGATCAACAATGATTTCCTTGATAGTGTTAAAGAAGCTCAGAAGCTTGATGTGAAACTTGTTGATTTGTTGGTTGGTATTGGACAAACTGAAAATGAAGATTTCAGGTTGGATGCTCAGGGTGTATTGAGGTTCCGAGATAGTATTTGTATTCCCGATGATGTGGATTTAAAGAGAATGATCTTGGAAGAAAGTCATAGAAGCAATTTGAGTATTCATCCTGGATCGACCAAAATGTATCAAGATTTAAAGAAACTATTTTGGTGGTCGGGCATGAAGAGAGAGGTGGCTCAGTTTGTTTATGCTTATTTAACTTGTCAGAAGTCTAAAGTGGAGCATTAGAAACCTGCAGGGTTGATGCAACCGTTAGAGATTCCATAATGGAAATGGGATAACATTTCTATGGATTTCGTAACGGGGTTACCGAATACACCAGGAGGACACAATGTGATTTGGGTGATTGTTGATAGGCTTACGGAGTCGACTCACTTTATTCCTATTAACATCACTTATCCCGTATCGAAGTTGGCGGAAATTTATACGCATGTGATTGTGATATTACATGGTATTCCTTTGTGTATTGTTTCGGATAGAGATCCGAGGTTTACTTCTGAATTTTGGAAGAGCTTGCAAGAGGCTTTGGGTTCAAAGTTGAGGTTGAGTTCGGCTTATCATCCTCAAACTGATGGTCAGACGGAAAGGACGATTCAATCGTTGGAAGACTTGTTACGTGCTTGTATTCCTGAACATGGTGGTTCATGGGATACATATCTTCCTTTGATTGAGTTTACTTATAACAATAGTTTTCATGCTAGTATTGGAATGGCACCGTTCGAGGCTTTGTATGGTCGGAGGTGTAGAACTCCTTTATGTTGGCATGAGTCAGGTGAAAGTGTGGTGCTTGGACCAGAATTGGTTAGAGAGACTACTGAGACGGTGAAGATGATCAGAGAAAAGATGAGAATTTCTCAAATTCGACAAAAGAGTTATCATGATAAAAGGAGAAAAGACTTGGAATTTCAAGATGGTGATCATGTATTTTTGTGAGTTACTCCTACAATCGGTGTTGGGAGAGCATTGGAGTCGAAGAAGCTAACTCCTCGCTTTATTGGTCCTTACCAAATTACTAGTAAAGTGGGAAAAGTGGCTTATAGAGTGGCGTTACCGCCAAATCTTTTGAACTTGCATGATGTGTTCCATGTGTCGCAACTTCGGAAGTATGTTCCGGATCCTTCACATGTGATTGAGATGGATGATATTCAAGTGCGAGACAATCTTACGGTGGAGACGATGCCATTAAGGATCAAAGATCGTAAGATGAAGTCTCTTCGTGGCAAAGATATCTCCTTGGTTAAAGTTGTTTGGATAGGAGCAGTTGGTGAAAGTGCGACGTGGGAGTTAGAAACCAAGATGCGATATTCCTATCCCGAGCTTTTCGAGTCAGGTAATTTCGAGGACGAAACTTTTTTATGTGGGGGAGAGTTGTAACGACCCATTTTATTTAATATTATATTATATTAATATTTTCGAGTTACCGTTTGACGTTTATTTTTGCGACGAAAATATTTAAATTAACCGGTATATTTGTTAATGTATTTGGCGATGTTTTATTCGGACCGATAATTATTTTATTCGGTCTGGTATTTATTTTGAGGGACCGATAATTATTTTATTCGGCCCAGTATTTGTTTTGAGGGACCGGTAATTATTTTATTCGGTTCGGTATTTGTTTTGAGGGACCAGTAATTATTTTATTCGGTCCAGTTTTTATTCCATTCGGTTCGGTAAAATATTATTCGTGCCGATACTTTAATTATTTGGAGTCATTTTAATTATTTGGGTTAATAATATTATTTGATATTATTTAGTGTTAACTAGTAATATATTTTAAGAAGGCCTTTTTGGTATTTTGTTTAGCTTGTGTCTTGCTATTAAACAAACCAAACCCACCATTTCCTTTGTTTTATGTCATAACACTAAAACACATTTTGAGAGAGTTAGAGAGAGCTAGAGGTCTTGGAAGAGAAGAAGAGGAGCAAGAACAAAGCTTGGGTTTTGGGTTGGTTGGAACATCAAGAATCATTTCAAGTATTTAAGGTAAGGGTTTTGATTTTCCAATGCTTATAGTTAGGGTTTGGTTTGGTATATTTTGATTTGGGATAAAATTGATGTTAGGGTTCTTGAGATTTGTTGAGATAAATTAGGAGAGTTAATTTAGGTGTTAGTGTTGTGGGATTAATGCTTTGTTAATAGAAATTAAATTAAGAAAACTAAATTATATTAATTAAATTAAGTTTATAAACTAAAGTAAAGTATGTTCATTATATGAGGTTTAGAAGACTAAAAAGTATGCATAGCAGTTAATTGTTAAAAACTAAAGAATGCAATATGAAATTGATGCACTAGCAGCTTGCATAATTGAAATTAAGTTTAGAAAAAGAACTAGCAGTACTCATTAAATTAAGTTTAGAAAAAGAACTAGCAGTATTCCTAAAGTATATTACGTTTCCTAAAGAACTTGCAGAATGGAATTTGAATTATGTTTAGAAAATTAATTAATTAATGTTTTGTTTTTCTTTTATTAATTTAATATATTTAATATTTATATTAATTAAATACAAATATGACATAAGTTAGCCGATTTAATTTGGAACCCGATTATGTCCGATTTCCCGATTTCGGCAATTTCGGATACGGAGCTAGTTGCTCTGAATTGAACAAAAATTGACGTGCTAGCTAATTTCGACGTGTAGAATGTCGTGGTGAGGCTATTTTTTTTCTAGATTTTGAATTTTTATGAAGCGACCTGAAATAGGCCAATTTACGATTAATTTGAAATGGGTTGCGTTTTAGTCGGTTTTATTCGCGTATGGACAATCCGATTGCGACGTTAATGATTATGATTGATGCCGATTATTATGAATGACTTTCGTGATGATTATTGATGTTTGACTATTTTCCCGTGTTTGAAATTTAGTGAATTATTTGATAATGATGTGGTGTGATTAAATATGATGTTTGCGACGGTTTATTTATAATGAATACTTGATGATATGCGATGCAATGATATGTTTATCTTGATGTGGATGAATATGGCGACGTGGGTTTAATACCAATTTTGATGTGCGATGATGATTTTTTGTTGTGTCGTGTTTGTGATGTCGTGTTGTCGAGTCACATACATTGCATTGGCGACGAGGGCTTTTATGCCAAGCGACGAGGGCTTTTATGCCAAAGCGATGATGGGATTTTATGCCGAATGTCCCTAATTATGGACAAAGCGACGGGTACCACATGCATAACATAGTCATGTCTCATGGAGTCGGTTATGTTTGTTTTTGAGTCTTTTGGCGTTGAGTTTTATTTCATGGCTTATGATGAATTGCGATGATATATGATACTTTGTTTTGTGATGATTTTTGTGTTGAACATAAAGTGAATATGATGCGATAATTTCATGATGAGTAAGCGATGAATATGACATGACGGTAAAGCGACGATATGAGTTTATGGCGATGAAGTTTATGTCTTGTTTTGGTATGATTATGATGATTACGTGATGAAATTAAAGTGTTGATTTTATACACTAAATGATGATTTAAAGTGTGTGAGATTTGGATATGTGCTGACATACTCTTATTAATCCGATATTATTTATGATTCCAAAAATATTTATATATTTTATCATGCCTTTAATTATATGTTTTGGAGTATCTCACCCTTTACTTGTTTCGCCGTTGCCTTTATATTGGTAATGTGCATGTGATCCGCGAGGATGATGAGGATTAGCTCGAGTCTCTTTATTTTGAGTCGCTCTGCTCTGATAGTAGTAACACTCGGGATTTGGGCTACGTTATTATTTTGATAGGATATTTTATGTATACTATCTTATGACCTTATGTATTGATGATAACATGATGATACGTACATTTTGTGAACACATCCGCTGTGCTGTGATTAGTCATATGTTTATATGATGATTTATGTTATGAATCGGTATATCTGACTTTTGATTTTGTGATGTGCATTTTAATGCAATGTGATGAAAAACACGAATATGTGATACCTCAATTTATGTTTGGATGAAATTTTGAAACTCTGATTTTATTATTAGTTACGAGGGATAGAATTGAGGTGTTACACTCCAGACACGAATGCTATTTTGATACTCATTTAGATTCAACTTTCAAATACAGTTTAGATACGCTCCAGACACGGATGCCATTCTGATACTCATTCATATTCAGCTTTCAGATACAGTTTAGATATGCTCTAGACACTGATGCCATTCTGATACTCATTCAAAACTAGCTTTCAGATACAGTTCAGATAAGCTCCAGACACGGATGCCATTCTGATACTCATTCAAAATTTGCTACCAGATACAGTTCAGATACGCTCGAAACAAGGACGCCATTCCGATACTCATTCTTTCAGCTTACAAGTTACAATTCAAAAAATCACTTTTGGATGGCGTCTAAAAGCTCATCTCCTACAATTTTCTATCACCTCTCCAAATGGAATCTTTAAGCCCATTCCCTCAACCATCACATCGTCGAGTGCAAATTTTTGGGCACTCTAGTGTCCAATCATCTTCCACCTTCGAGTCACGAACGACAAAGCTTGCTAATCTAACTCTTCAGGCTTAAGAATATTTAACAGGGGCAGCTGTTGTACCCCAAAATTTGCCCTCTCACTTATCAAAAATTTGTTCACAAGATCTCCATTGACTCAAGACTGCATTAGGGTTTGATCAGCTCAAGACACCTCCTTATACGCTGATAACCAAAATCAGGGTTTAAGATGGCACAAGTATTTTTGAACTTTCAATACTTCATAGGAAATTCATGGATCATTGTGGACCCCCAAGATTACTCATGTCAAGTTTCAAGCCTTGGTTCACATTTTTGCCCAGTCAATTGAGCAGTTGACCTAAAAATCAACTGTATTGGGGAAAAAGTCAACTATAGCCAATTTACAGTCAAACTTCATAATTTTTTATCCACATCAACATTTTAAACTCATATGTATCATTTGATCAAGTTTGGACCACAATTCCTCAAGAAATTTGATCAAATCTCCAAAAGGGCAAAATGGTCAAAATTAGGGTTTTGACTGGGAAAGGGCAATTTCTGATTTTTAACCCAGAAAATGGTCAATTGGTTTAAGGCATGATCTCAAGAGTCAAATTGCATCATTTTTACCTAATGACATGCTTCAAAACATTGCAAATCCATTGGGTTGATAGATGAATTTTGTAGTCAACTGATCAAAAGTCAACTGTATACTGAAAAGTCAAACTTTGACTTTTTGGTCAAATTCAAGTACCAAAGATCACAATTCATAAAAACATGTCAAAATATGAAACTTGTCCATCAAGAAATCAATAATTCAAGATTTCATCTTGAAATGTTAAAATTTCTTAACTTGAAATTTTTCTAAGTATGGAAAATTTCTTATTTTTTCATTACTTTGAGCCAAATTTTCACCATGATGCAAGATGATTCAAGAGAAACTTACAACATGAAATTTGTATATATCCATGAAATATACAACTTTGCTTCACACAACTTATTCTAAAAATGCTTGGATCTCAAGTTACAATTTTATGAACATAGGGTCATGAAACAAAACACTTAGTGAAATTTTGCCCTAATTTAGACAGGATTTTGACCTAACTTCATGACACTTTTTCATATAGTTCCAAGGGTAATCTTCAAACGAAATTCAAAGATGGGTTGTATATCACATTGCAAGCTTTCCAAAATATCCAAGAAATCCTTGAGATCATTCTTGAGTAGGGAGAATCGAAGAGATGAAGTTAGGGTTTTGTCACTTAAATTACAAGCAATTTTGTGATGAACAAGAAGTCAATTTCAAACCTATGCTGCACAATCTTGTTTTACAGGCCTATAAACCTCAATATCTATCCATAATAATAAGATTACACTTGCTTTTGAGCTATTATCCAAGTCTTCCAAGCATTGTCCAAGCCAATTTGCCATTTTAGGAATAAAGTTACCATTCCATTCTTGAAAAGTTGCTTTAATCACAAAGTCAACTTGTCTTGAGCTTCTAACTTGTTCTTTCTGCACACACAACCCCTATAAACTAAAAGAATTATGTCTAAGGTCTCAAGAAGCTCAGAACATGCTTGTACAATACTTGAGATTTGTCACTTCACTTTTCTTAAAAAGCAAGTTATAGAGCCATAACCCTATAACTCAGAAACTTTGAGTGATTTTGTGCTCTAATATTTTCCATGCATATTAGCAAGTCAATTGCAACACAACAGACGTTTTTACAAGCCCTAAAACACTCCCAAGCACCTTGCTGCACAGAACTGCCCAAACTTGACAGTTTTTAGCAAAAACTCAACATCTTCATTTCCACTCGTGTGTTTTGAAAACTAATCATCCAAACACATTTCATACATCATATCAAAGTGATTCAGGCCCTCATTTCCTAACTGTAACTCCTCCATCACCATTCACCATTTTCAAAATTGAAGCTTGCAACTTGACTTGAGTTGGGAGCTCCAGCCATCCTCAAAGCAAAGTGGGAGTTGGAACACATTCAAGGAGGTCTAGGTAAGCCACAAAAATCATCAGGCCATCACAAAGGTTGCTCAAACTCCATACACGACTCCAAATGCAAGAGGTAAGTTTTCAAACTTCTATCTCTTCATACAAGCATCATTTGAGTTTGGTTTGTGAAGATAAAATGTAGATACCATTACCACGAAGCTGTATATATCCATAGTTT
This sequence comes from Vicia faba, assembly GCA_948472305.1. NCBI lineage: Eukaryota > Viridiplantae > Streptophyta > Magnoliopsida > Fabales > Fabaceae > Vicia > Vicia faba. The sequence goes on along the minus strand of OX451736.1, from coordinate 858,190,412 downwards.
ACATTTATATGGCCTGAGCTTAGAGAATTTTAGGGTTGAAGTTTTCTGAAATTTTTAGGTTTTGAATTAGGGCTAGAAAAATTCTCATTCATCTTTGATTGTTAGCTTAAGTTGTTTATATGGCTGGATTCGTGTAAAAAAATGCCAGAACTTTCATGTTTGAAATTTTCATTTTTGTTGAGAGATGAAGAAGATACAGGTCCTTTGGCTGGAGGTTGAAGATGAAGTGTAATCAGGGCGGATTTTGTGTTATGTAATTATTGTTTCAGTTATATTAACGAATGTACATCCACATCAGTGGTAAGGCAGCGCGCGTTATTGGTAGAGGTCATGGGTTCGAACCTCAGCGTTGCCTTTTTGCATTTGTTTTAAATTTTTGGTCATTTTTCTAATTTTTTCAGCAAATAGGCGTTGGGCCTTTTGGGCTTAGTTTTTGTTTTGTTTTTTGCTTACTAACCCCCTGCAGGCTTTTGACACCCCTGGCCCATTTATTTTATTTTCCATTTTATTTTCATTTTATTATCTTAAATATATATTTTTTTTAAATACTAAAAAAATCATGAAATACAAAAAATAGTAGATTTATATTTTAACTTAGTTTATTTATTTTTTCTCACAAAAATATATTTGACCACACTTTATTTATTTTACTAATTATTCTTGTAAATTTAATTAAAACTAGGATATTATTTATTTTCTTTTACACCAATTAAAATATATTATTTTAATACCAAAAAGACTAAAAATATTTTATAATGCTATAAATATTTTCAAGATAAAAAATGCCAAAAAATACTTTTCTTAAACTTATTTTCTTTTGATTAATTAATAGAATTTGGGTTTTCATCTAAAATCTTTTCTCAATAATTTCAAACTTAATAAATTATTTTCTTTATTTTATTAGGTTAAGGTAAAATTCCTATTTGATAAAACATCAAACAAAATATCTATTTTCTTCACATTTACCTTCTTGCATATTTAATTCATCTTGTACATTATTTATTTCAATTCTTGTATAAATTCAATTTTGTTTTAATCGACTAATTAGGGTTTTAATTTCTTGCAATCCCCATTTGTAATTTGTACACCCCTCCCACAAATGTCTTAATAGCGTAGTAACTTTAAATTCCGCAATTTATCACTTTATATACAATTTCTAGTAATTAGGGTTTGTATGGAAAGACTTAGAACCAATAAATAGCAAACCCTAATTCAAGACTAAATCAAGCATGAAAACAATACATTTACACACAAGCACCCCTAGGGTAAAATCCACTTGGTTGCCTTATCAATGGCCTTATTACACATGTGAGGTATCTTAGCAAAAACAAGCAAAAATACAAGATCATAGTCCATCGATGACGATATCCAAGTTGCCTTTAAAAATGATCTTAGTCCCTAAAGAAAAATGCTAAGATACCTTGCTAATCATGGTTATACGATGACCCACGCCCGTCCCGTTTACATCCAAATATAAGGTTACTTACCAAATCAATGGTAAGATAACAATGTCAAAGGAAAAAGGAAATGAACATAAATGACTTTTGAGTAGGTAGATTGTTCCTTGTTACTTGCTCCATTTCAAAACAAAAACATCCTTTCTATTTTCAAAACAAACACCTACACATTTCAAAACATCTTACAAACTTGAAAACATTTTCAAAAGATCAACATCTTTGTATACATTCTTACGAACGAGAATCATTACAAAGATTGCCTAAACAATGTCCTCTTTACAAAATACTTTCAAAAAACCACACAAAGCACCTTTTCAAACAAAAGCAAGTGATCTAGCAAGTAACTAAGAGCCCATGGAAAACCATGGATGAAAAGGGTGCTAATACCTTCCCTTTTCATAATTTACCCCCCGAACTCAAGAAACAATCTCAAAGGTCTTTCCTGTGCTTTTTCACCTTTCCTTTTGGATAAAAGAAAAGTTGGTGGTGACTCTTTCTAACCGTAATATTTGAGATCAAACGCAAAACACCCAAGTCAGTTCTCCCACTGTATCACACTTTAAAATAGAGCATTGCATTTGGACTTCTCCAGATCATTCCATCCACTCTCAACTCAATCTAAGCATTGCATTGGCTTCCTAGAGGTCCAAGGAAGCTAACCTGATCATTGCAGCACCTTGAAACAAGCTCAAACTCAAAACACGAATTCCATTTTCAAGGTGAGTTTTATTACTTTTGAACTCTTCATATAGGAATCATTTTGTTTCCATTTTTGAAGATAAAATATAGACATCACGGCCTTGAAACTAACCATGTCCTTAGAATTCATTTATATTGCTTGAGTAGTGAGAATTTTGAAGATGATCTTTCCGAAAATTAGGTCAGAATTTGGTACCATTAGAAATTAGTGTTCATCTTTGAGTGTTAGCTTAAGTTATTTACATTTCTAAAATCGTGATGAAATTTCTAACAATTTGATGTTCATATTTCTGAGAATGGTTGAGAAATGAATGAGTTGCAGAAGCTCTGGCTGACGCGAGGAAGAAGATGAAGTTGATAACATGAACTTAGTTTATTTTAAGTTTATTATATGTTGTATTACTAACAGATGAAACAGGCCACCCCAGTGGCAGCAAGCGTGCGCATAAGGAATTATTATGGAAGGTCCCGGGTTCGAGCCCCAGTGAGACCTTTTGTATTTTTTCACATTTTCTTTGTTTCATATTTTTTTACAGGCGCATTTGGGCCTCCCTCCATTGGGCCATCTTGTTTTTTCTTCTCCTCACCCCCTGGTTGCTTCATGTATGCAGGCCCACGTTTTCATCTTTTATTTTCATAATCTTTTCTGATTACAAAAAAGCCAATGTTGGGCCTCAAACCAAAACCCAAAACAATTTTACTTACCAACCCCTTAAACTATTTTCAAACCCCCTGACTTATATATATATATATATATATATATATATATATATATATATATATATATATATATATATATATATATATATATATATATATATATATATATATATATATATATATATATATATATATATATATATATATATTTTTTTTTTCATTATCATTGTTTTTATTATTATTATAATTTTATTAATCAAAAATACCAAAAATATATTATATTAAATATTTAAATTATTTAGTTTATTTTTATTTAACTTCTTAAAATGAAAGACCAAAAATATTTTCTTAATGAACTTAACTTCTTTTTCTAATTTAAAATAAATTTAGACTTAGGTATTATTTTTAGTTTTTTCTTTTAATTAATTCACATTTTAGAAGTTTAAATTAATTAATTCCTTTCTTGTTGTCAACTTTAAACCCTTTCATAAAAAACCCTAAAAAATTGTATTCTTAATTAATTCAAGTTCATTTTCTTAATCTCTTTAAGTTTAGTTTTATTAAATCAACTTAGACTAATTTTAATTAATTTCTTTCTTTATTTGTTTAATTAGGTTAAAACCTTTCATTAAAAACTCAAATCAAAACAAATTTCTTTTCTTGTACATTATTTTCATATTCTCGCATAGTTTATTTTGCAATATTCAATATGGTTGTAATAGTAAATTAGGGTTTTAATTGCTTTCTTTCCCCATTTGAAAATTGTATCCCCATCCCCAAATGATGTAATAACGTAGAACTTTAAATTTCCGTCATTTATCGCTTTCAATATAATTTCTAGTAATTAGGGTTTGTGTGGCAAGACATAAAATCAATAATAGAAAACCCTAATTCAAAGAAAAAAATGCATGAAAAACAAAACACCTTGCATACTTGCACCTCTAGGGCTAACCCACACTTGTTGCCTTCAAATAAAACAGTCATGTCCCTCGAACGTGGGATACTTTAGTAAAGACCCTCGATTACCAGGTCGTAGTCCCTCGATGACCCTTCGATGTTGCCTATGGTAAACGATCTTAGACCCTTACGACAAATTGATAAGGTATCCTATAATATTTATTTCTATAACTGTACGATGATCAACGCCCGTCCTTTCACATCCAATGATAGGGCTTCTTACCAATCAATGGTAATATAGCAATATCTAAAGGAGGAGGAAAATAATTAAGACTTTTTTAGTAGGTAGAACATTCATAGTTGCTTGCGCACAAACATTTCAAAACATCTTTCAAACACACCAACACTTTTCCCATGAAATATTTTCAAAAGTAAACACTTTGTATACATTCTTATAGAGACGAGAATCATTAGAAAGTTCGCGTAAACAAAGGCACTTTTCAAAAATACTTTCAAAACAAATCACAAACACATTTCAAACAAAGCATTTCAAAGTGAGCTAGAAACTAAGAGCCAGTAGATAACTACGGATGAAGAGGGTGCTAACACCTTCCCTTTTAATAACCTACCCCCCGAACTCAAGAAAATTCTCAAAAGGTCTTTCCTGTTCTTTTCACCCTTTCCTTTATTGGATAAAAGAAAATTTAGTGCCGACTCTTGTTATCCGCAACAATTGCGATAAAACACAAAACACCCAAGTCATTTCTCCCACCGTGTTGTACCCCAAAATTTTCCATCCCATATTTCTCAATACATTTCAAGTGAGATCCTCAAGTTGCTCAAGGAAATCCAAGGGTTGACTAGACAAGCTCTCTCCTAAGGCAGTCTACCTCAAATTAGGGTTTCATGTTGCATCAAGATACTTGAGTCCAAGGGATCCCAAATGCTCACCATTGTCCTAATATGTTCTCAAGATCATCCTTGTCATGTTTCAAGCCTTTTAGAGGAAGTTTGCTCAGTCAATTGCTCAAAAGTCTGAAAATCGACTATGCTAGGGAAAAAGTCAACTGTGGCCCACATACAGTCAAACTTCAAGATTTTTGGTCAACATTCTAATTTTGAAGTATTATTCATCATTTGATCAAGGGTTGATCATGATTCATCAAGGATTTCTCACAATTCATCAAAACCCAAAAGTTGCCAAATTAGGGTTTTGTAGGAGAAGTCAACTCAACTTTGACCAAGCATAACTTTCTCATACTTTATGAGAAATGACCCATCAAAATCTCATTTTTAAGAGGATGCAATTCTCTAAAATCCATATTCAGCTCCCAAGTTCAAAATATGCACTCACAAGAAGTTATGAATTTGGACATTATAGGTCATTTTGAAAAGTCAACAAAAACACCTTTCTTGTCAAAGCTTCATACATGAACATGGAAGACTCAATTGAAATGAGACCAAAAGAGTTGATTACAAGACATCTCAAGCTTTCTAAAAAGTCCAAGAACACCTTCATAGAGTCAAAATTGAAGAAGTTATGCATTGGTGAAGTTGACCTTTTTTGCAAAATTGTCAAAAGTCAAAAGTGCCTCAAATTGCAATTTTTGTCAAATGGGCCCAACTTTTTGCACTTGTTTTGAGTTTGTAACATGGTCCACGAGCCCTAGATCTTTCAAATTGACTTTATTTTATTTTTTCCATTTATTTTGATTTTTTATTTCAATTAAATCAATTTAAATCAAAATAAATCATGGAAATATCCAAATCATTCAAACCATAAGATTTTGTGCATATTTCAGGTATCTTATACAGCTAGCAAGAGAATCAAATTGTGTAAGGCATGGTTATGCATAAAAAGATTTATTTTTGGCCTATTTTGGAAAGATTTTCATGAAAATCAAATCATGATCAAAGACCATAATTGCCAAAGATTGAGAGCACATTTGTAACCCTAATTCAATCAGTGGTATATAGTGGACAAGTGCAGACCAAAAGCAGAAGGTTTTGAGGCGTGTAGAGGACGAACAAAACTTGGAAAAACTCAAGAAAAGCGGTGACTTGATTTCATACTTCCAAGCATTTTCAAGACTCCCAAGCCATCTCATTCGCTTCCTGGGAGTGCAAGGAACCTATACCAATCAAAAGCAAGCGTTGTTGTGCCCAGAAACGCAAGGTAAGTGCTTCCAATATCGTTATTTTGGCATTTGTGGCATGAACCATTTACATATTCTGAATCTTTGAAGCATTTGTAAGCTAATGGTAACCATTAATTGCATTTTCACTAACTGTATAGGAATCCACCATTGTTAGGGTTTCTTGTTGTGTTTTGGGTTTTTCTTGTACATGAAAAATTGGTCCACAAGAAGGGCACTATGATGCTCAGCAGGCCAAGACGAATTGGTCCACAACATTAGATTTCATTTATCGTGCCTGTATGTGATTTTGAAATGTGCAGGGGTTATAGCTACAGACATTGGTCCGTAGGTAAAAGTCCATAACTTTTACCAACGGAGAGAGGAAGAAGAAGACCTGTGTGGCGCCACCCCATTTGCCTGTTTGAAATTTCGCGCGCAGGGAATTAACAAGTTGTATTTTTTTTATATTAATTATTTGTTCCTCTATGTACAAAAAAGGCGCTTGGCACAGTTGGCAACAAGGTGATGGTTGGAAGCCTAGGGACCTGGGTTCGATCCCAGGCCCCAGCACAAATGCTATTTTCTTGTTTTCTTATTACAGATCCAGTACACCTTTAGTCCAAGAATCCACCATACGCCTTCAACGCTTAGCTAGCCAGATGTCCATGTGCTGGATCCAAAGGTCATCATCTGAAGGTCTACCAAGGTCCCTAGTCAAAGTGCAGCGCTAAATCTAGGAAGTCAATAGGAGTCAACGGACCTTGGGCCCAGAAGTTGCTAATAACACCCCCTGCAATTGCTAGCAAACAGGCCCAATACTTTTTTTTCTTTATTCTTTTATTTAATTTATTTAATTATTTTACTAACACAAAAATTTAATTCTTTTTTATCAAAAAATCACAAAAATAATTTTTCATCAAATTAGATTTTAGGTTTTATTTTTTATTAAAAATTAATTTAATTAGTTAATTTAATTTTTTTAGGTAACTTTAATTTTCTTTGTAAATAAAATAAAATAAGTTAGAAACTAGAGTTTTTGTTTAATTTAAATGCTATTTTCTTTTCTTAAAAAATCCCCAAAACACAAAATAGGTCAAAGATTTCTTATTTTTATTAATTTAATCTAATTAGTAATTTTGTACATATTTAATTTAAAACCTTATTTTCTTAAAATAATCAAAACAACCAAAAAATTATAATTCTTCTTGTAATTAGGTTAGACGGGGTCAAAACCCTATTTTTCTCTCGTTCTCGATTCATCGCGCGTTTATTTATTTTTTTAAATATTAATGTAATTGCTCATGGGATGTAATAGATTAATTATGACTTTTTTCGTTCGCTTTTCGTTTTGACGGGTTTTTGGCTATGTAATTAATCCCGAAGCCTTGTAATAGCGTAGCTTTATTTTCCGCATTTTGAATTTCTGCAAATATTAATTGTTAGATGTATGATAATAAGGTTGCATGACAAGACTGTATGTAAATTTTAAAACGGTTAGCAAACCCTAAATGTGCAAAGATAATAACTTGAAATTGAATCACTCGCACATGCGCACTCCTAGGGTATACTCCCACTTCGGTTGCCTTCGGTGAACGATAATTAAGTATATGGTGTTTTAGTGGTCGCCCTCTTGTCTAAACAAAAGATCAAAGTCTCGTTCAAAAATGTTGCCTCAGAAAGGTTGCCTCAGAAATGTTGCCTCGAATATGATCTTAAGACATTAGGGTTATTACTAAGACGTCCTAACATCGCTTTAGTGATTGTACGTCCCTTTCGAATTGACCCTTAAAGCTCCAACGACGGTGCTACCTACTCACTAATAATGGGATAGCGCTGTCTAAAGGAAATAAGAACAGAAACATTCTCTTTTTTCGAGTAGGTAGATGCTAGTAGGTACTTGCTCAAAACAAACTTTTTCATACTAAACACTTTACAAACAAAGTTTCCAAAACAACTTCGTAACACTCTTGAAGACGGAAGCAAGGGTTAAATCGAAGTAAAACAAACTTTTTTTCAAATCAAACACACACAAGCAATTTTGAAAATGATGAGCAAGTACCTAAGAGCCCGTAGAAAACTACGGATTGAAAGGGAGCTAATACCTTCCCTTTTTATAATCTATCCCCCGTACTCAAAATCTCGAAAAAGGATTTTTTCTGTGCTTTTTTCCTTTCCGGTTGGATGAAATAAAAGTCGGTGGCGAATCTTGCTTACCGCGATATTTTGCAAACACAAACGCAAAACGTAAACCAACATTTTCCTAAAACAGTCCGGTTCTGCCACCGTATCACAGAACTGGAGACTCTGCTGGGAATTTAATAAGTGGGGTATACCTTAGGATTAGTTCATCATATTTGCTTCTATTGTTTAATTTGATTGATTTACCTTTGAGGGCTTTGTATTGGGAGTTACTATAGATCCTAACCCGGATCTGAGGGACACCTTTTAGGTAAGTAGCAATAAACTGTGAGGGAACTGTATGGCGTAGACCGATACGGTTGAAGCAGTAGCTACATTGATGTGTCATATTGGTTGGTACCGGTATCCCTTGTGGAGAAACGAGGAGAATACAGGGCTGCTATATGTGTTGTTAAGAATCAACTGACCTTAGAACCTATAATTGACAAACTTGGCCATAAGAAGTAGTGAGATAGCCGGTCTCGGTGTAAAGCTCGAAACTGGATGACACTCGATACTACACTCATTGAGACCATACTCTCGAGATAGTTCCGGCTGCAAGAAAAGATTGCGTGAGCTGAAACCATGACTGATGGAGGATGGTCAGTGATATTGACAACCTCTAGAACCCGGTTACTATTATTAGGGAAGGTTGAAACCAACTGAACTTCAAGAGGGTAGTTCCTAGACCCCATGCAAGCCTGAAACTTAAGGGCTATTGTCTGACTTGTTTGCCTTTACCATGTTTGTTATCTGCTATACATGTTTGTGTGTTTTACCATGACATCATGCATCATAACATAGCATGCATACTTCATTTAGACTAACCATTTCAAAGACCGAGGGGATTTATCTTTGTTCTGTTTTGCAGATTATGGCTTCCATGCGCAGAAACACCATCCGAGTTAACTTTGTGCAAATACCTGCTCAACTCAAAGATCTAGCCTCGAGAGTTTCTGATACTTCTTCATTCATTAGGAGACATGGTCAGCTTCTTAGCTTGGTTACCTCAAAGGTTGATGGGCAGATGATGAGTGTGCTCTTCCAGTTCTTCGATCCGGTGCATCATTGCTTCACCTTCCCGGATTATCAGCTAGTTCCTACTATGGAAGAATTTTCTTACTTATTGGGTATATCCATCCTCGAGCAGATGCCTTTCATAGGTTTGGAAGAGGCTCCTAAACCAGAGGACATTGCTTCAGCTTTACATTTGAAAAGGGCTGATGTAGTATCCAACTAGGAGACACGGAGAAGAGTTAAAGGTTTCTTAGCCAAATTTCTAATAGATCAAGCTCAACTATTCTGGGACAGTTTGGACTTTCAGGCTTTTGAAGACATCTTGGCTCTCCTCATCTACAGTTTGGTTCTTTTCCTGAATCCAGACTCCTTCAAAGATGTGAACACGGTTAAGATCTTCTTGTCTCGCAATCCTGTGCCTACTCTTCTGGATGATATTTTGCATGCTATCTACACTCGTGCTGTGCGAAGAAGAGAGACCCTCATGTGTTGCATGCCGCTGTTGGCAAGGTGGTTTATTTCGCACCTCCCCAAGTTCGTGTTGAAGAATGAAGAAGGGTTAGGATGGTCTTACAGAATCATGTCACTTGCCCATACAGACATTCTTTGGAGTTCTAAGGATATGGAACGTGTTGCTGTCATTGATCGATGTGGGGAATACCCTAATGTCCCGTTGCTTGGAATTAGAGGAGGAATAACCTACAGTCCTTTCTTGGTTTTACGAAAGTTTGGTCGCGCTCGGAGAGACGGTCCTCATGAGTTGCTTCTTACAAATATTGCATTTGACTATAAGGAGGACGTTGATAAGCATCGCCGCAGGTTTATACGAGCTTGGGGCATGGTGAACAGGTCTGATCCTCACGAGCTAGGACCAAAGACTTCTCTCCCTATGCAACCTTATCTCTAGTGGGTTCGAGCCCGTGCTCAAAAGCTTGGGATGCCTTATGAAGCTGTGTTTCCAGTGATTGTGGAGCATACCAATGAAGAGGGCGTTCCTTATACAGTCCTTTATCCCTACATGCCTACTGATCTTGGGGAATTGAAGAGATCCTGGATTCAGCTGGAGGAAGAAAGGGATACCTACCGGGAGAAGTATCATGAGCAGGAAAGGAAGATCTTGAAGCTCACAAGGAAACTTGAGAACGAAAGGACAATCAATGATTACGTCAGCACGAAGGGAATGCGACCATGGGATTTCTGACTTTGCTTGTTTCTAGTTTAGATTTATTTTCAGTTTATTTCTTTTGTAACGCCTTAAGGGCATTGTTAAACATTTTTACAAGTTTAATCTAATAAAGTTTGTTTATTTCTTGGTGTGCAAATTTAAATCTCCCAAAGTCTTTGAAATCATTTCATACGCATTCCATTATCACACACCTCATTACAGGTATCATTATAGGTTTCTCATCTTCTTTGCTGTTTATTTTAGCACAAAATGTCTTCTGAAATACCTACCGATCAAGCCATCGAAGCTCTTCAAGCGCAGAATGCTCAATTCAAAGAGATGTTCTTGAACTTGGCTAAAGGGCAAGAGGATTTGAAGACTCTCATCCTGAAGGAGAAGAAGAAGAAGAAGAAGGTGGTTCTTCTGAACATGGGTCACAGATTTGGGAATAGGTTGCGACAAGAAGTTGATCTGTCTCATTCATCCAAAGGAGGAGAGAATCAGGAGGAAGAAAAAGGGACTAGTCCTGTAGTCTCTGATAATGATACTGATTTTGATGATGAACAGTACCCTCCTGCTGAGGATAGGTACAAACAACTTGAATACCGTATGAGTGCTATGGAGATTCAGAAGATCCTTGGTTTGGATTTCGGAGATCTGGAACTAGCATCTGGGGTGGTGATTCCTCATAAGTTTAAAGCTCCGGTTTTTGCTAAGTACGGCGGAGTGTCCTGTCCAAAACTCCATCTCCGCTCGTACGTCAGGAAAATTCAACCTTACACTGCTGATAGGAATTTGTGGGTGCATTTCTTTCAAGACAGTCTGTTAGGGACTCAACTTGAATTGTTTTATCAATTGAAGGGAGCTAATGTCCGAAACTGGGAAGACCTTGCTGCCTCTTTCTACAAGCAGTACCAGTATAATGCCGACCTTGTTCCCACTCATACTTAGCTTCAGGGTATATCTATGGGTGCAAGTGAAGGCTTTAAGAACTATGCTTATAAGTGGAGAGATCTGGCTGGAAGAGTCCAACCCCCTCTGTCTGATAGGGAGTTGGTTGATATGTTTCTAGGGACCTTGTTTGGTCCATTTTTCAACCATCTGATCGGCAGTTTGTCATCTGGGTTTACAGAATTGATTCTGACTGGGGAGAGAGTAGAAGCTGGTATCCGAAGTGGTAAGATATAGAAGGAAACTTCGTCAAGTACAATAAAGAAGCCTTTCACTGGAAAGAAGGAAGCTAGTGCATTTTACAGTTTAAGGAGCCAAAACCGACCTGAACGCCGTCAAGCAGTAAATGCGATAGTAATATCAAGACCCACCGTTGCCCCACAATGTAACAATCAGCAAAGAATGGAGAGACCGCAGAGACAGTACACTCTGCTTAATATGAATTTGTCTCAAATTCTACCGCAATTGTTGAAGACCAACCTGGTAACTCTAAGGGAAGCCCCAAAGAATCCCAGCACCATATCTCCGTTGTATAATCCGAACGCCTGTTGTGCCTATCACTCCGATAGCCCAGGTCATGATACGAACAACTGTTGGGCTTTGAAGAATAAGGTACAAAATTTGATTGAAGCTAAAGAGATTGAGTTTGATGCTCCAGAGAAAGCCAACGTCATGACTGCTCCTATGCCCAAACATGGTCATGCAGTAAATGCTGTGGACGATGATTTATTTGTGACCTTTGTTAAAGATATTTCTACTCCGTTGATGACAGTTAAGAAGAACCTATTGTTGGACGGTTTATTTTCGGGCTGTGGCGAAGGTTGCCACCTACGCTCAATCCTGCCTACTGGTTGCCATTTATTGAAATCAGGTGTTCAACGCCTGATGGATAACAAAGAGATCCTGTTCGAGAAGACTTTGATTCCGCTAATTTCTGTTGAAGATGTTTCCATCATAACCATTTATGCCAATCCTTCTAAGGCTTCCTCGAGAAAGCCTGTTAGGATTACATTCGTTCCAAGAGTTGCTCCATTAATCATTACTATTCCTGGTCCTATCCCATACACTTCAGATAAGGCTGTCCCGTGGCATTATGGGGCCGATGTGTATTATCATGGGGTCAAAAAAGATTTGAAGATTGAAGAAACTGATACTGATATCAGTAATATTGTTGGGGCTAGCAAGGTCACCAGAAGTGGAAGACTCTTCTCTTCTGAGATTTCCCCTTCGACTGTTCAAAAGCCTGTTGCCATTCCATATGCCAGTACATCAGCTATTGTTCCAATTCTTACTCCAGTTATCACCCCTGTCGCCAAGTCATCTAACACTCGGGGCAAAGAAGTTACAGGTGAGCCTGCCCGGATGGAGGCACCTAAAAAGATCATTGTAGAAACCTCTAAGCAGGAGATAGAGGAAATTCTGAAGATTATCAAGAAGAGTCACTACAACATAGTCGAGCAGCTGGGGAAGACCCCGTCAAAAATCTCCATGTTATCTTTGTTATTATGCTCGGAAGCCCATGCAAAGGCTTTAATTGCTTTCCTCAAGACTGCGCATGTGCCGCAGGAAACTTCTGCTGATCAATTCAAAGGCTGTGTAGTTAGTTTGACTGCCGACAACGGTACGGGTTTCTCAGATGCAGATCTAACTGCTAAAGGAAGAAATCACAATGATGCTTTGCACGTCTCGATCGAGTGCAGGGGCACTATGTTGGCCCATGTACTGGTGCATACTGGGTCCTCATTGAATGTTTTGCCAAAGAAGGCATTAGACTGTCTGGACTGTGAAGGTTTGATTTTGAAGCCGAGTAATATTGTGGTCAGGGCTTTCTACGGTTCAAAAAGGATGGTGCACGGGGAGGTGGACGTCCCTGTTAAAGTTGGCTCTCAGAATTTTGCATCTACTTTCTATGTGATGGATATCCGACCATCTTATTCTTGCTTGTTAGGTCGCCATTGGGTTCATAAGGTTGGGGCAGTGACTTCTACACTCCATCAGATGTTGAAATATCCAGTAAAAGGGAAGATTTTTATGGTACGAGGAGAAGAGGAGTACATGGTGAGTCATCTTAATTCCTTTCGCTATGTGGAGATGGATAGGGAGTTCATCGAAACCCCGTGTCAGAACTTTGAAGAGGTCCCCCAGACTTTGGCGTCGACTGAAGTTGCTGCTGACAAACCTCCGATGAAGATGACTTCCCTCAAGGATGCCAGGGCTGTAATTGAAAAAGGTGGGTGTGAAAATTAGGGTCAACTCCCTGACTTCGCACACAAAACTAACAAGTTTGGTTTGGGCTTTACTGCAGAGGCTCAAAGGGCTGTTCGGCGCGCGCGGATTGGAAGACCTCCTATACGCATCAGTAATCAGGGAGTAAATGCAATTGAGGATGACGAAGAAGAGTCAAAGTTCGACAGCTGGATTTACCCGACTACCAACGGTGGATTTAACAACTGGACGGCGAAGGACTTTGTGCCTGTTTCTTTTATTACACAGTAATAAACTTTTGTTTTGAGATTTGTAACAAACAGTTTAAAACTTTACAGCCCGAGGCACCTTGGCTTTGTTTGTGAGGGCTTACTATTTGTCATTTTCATATATCATCAATAAAGCATTGGATGTTTTCTTGCATTACAAATTTTACGCTCCCTATTTTTTATTTCCTATCTCTCACTTTATCAAAACAGCTATTGTCTTACACAAACTCACGTATCATAATGCAAATCCACATCCACTTTGGATCCCATTGATAACGACTCTGCTACTGCCAGTTATGACTTCTAAAATCCGATCAACCATGCCGAGGACGAAGGTGAGGATGATTGAGAGGCGCCTGGGGAACTTGTTAGACTGTTACTACAGGAAGAGAGGGCCATACAGCCTCATGAAGAGCCAGTGGAATCAGTAAACTTGGGTACAGAGGAAGACAAGGACGAGGCAGAAAGGATTATGGAAGAGTTACATGAAAGTACTTTCGGAACTCATTCCAGTGGACATACCATTGCGAAGAAAATCCTACGGGCAGGATATTATTGGTCTACTATGGAAGCCGATTGTTATCAGCATTCTCGGACCTGTCATAAGTGCCAAGCCTATGCTGATAAGGTACATGTACCTCCAGTTCCTATGAATGTCTTGACAGCTCCTTGGCCCTTTGCAATATGGGGCATCGATATGATCGGCGAGATTAGACCTACTGCGTCCAACGGGAATCGTTTCATCCCGGTAGAAATTGATTATTTTACGAAGTGGGTTGAGGCAGCTTCCTTTGCTACAGTAACCAAGAACGTCGTGGCACAGTTTATTCGGCACAATTTATTTTGTCGATATGGGGTACCATAGAGGATCATTACAGACAATGGTACAAATCTCAATAATACGATGATCACCGAGATCTGCAAGCAGTTCAAGCTACAACATCACAACTCTTCTCCCTACCGGTCGAAGATGAATGGGGTTGTTGAAGCGGCTAATAAGAACATCAAGAAGATTGTGCAGAAGATGACGGTGACATACAAAGACTGGCACGAGATGTTACCATTCACTCTTCATGGGTATTGCACCTCAGCGCGGACGTCAACAGGGGCAACACCCTACTCTTTGGTGTATGGCATGGAGGCAGTCTTGCCCATTCAGGTCCAGATACCCTCTCTTCGGATTATGAAGGATGCAGGTTTAAGCGAGGACGACTAGATCCATACCCGGCCTGATCAGCTAAACTTAATCGACGGAAAGAGACTTACTGCTATTTGTCATGGTCAGACGTACCAAAAGCGAATGATCAAGGCATTTAACAAGAAAGTTAGACGACAAGAATATCAAGTTCGGGATCTGGTGATCAAGCGCATCATACTGCTGCAAGGTGATCCCATGGGAAAATGGACCCCTACGTATGAAGGGCCATTTGTGGTTAAGAACATTTTCTCAGGAGGAGCTATGATTCTAACCACCATGGATGGTGACGACCTTCCTCACCCCGTCAATGCAGACATAGTGAAAAAATACTTCGCATAATCAAAGACCCGCTAGGTTGACTGGCCTAGGCAAAAATAAGGGCTTCCCGGCAAACCAAAAGGGTTCGGGCAAAAGTAAGGGATGAAAATGAAAAATTCTGTACACCCGACAAGTCGAAAACCTGAAAAGGCGGCTTGGGCAAAAAAGGGTATCCCGGTGGACTGAAAACCCGAAAGGGCGGTCCAGGCAAAAATTAGGGATCAAAGCGTAACACTATGTCTCATTGGATCATCTTGTAACCAGACTTTAGTATCGACTATCAAGCTCGGGCGGCGCCAATCAATCTGATCTAACTTCAACCAAGTAGCAAAGTGCTGAGACGCTCTAAGATATAAAGGCAATAGCAGAGTCGAAACCCAGTGGGATTGTTCACATAGCTGTTTTTCTTTCTTTTACACAAATTGTATAAATTCTATCATTCGGCGGCGTTCTCTTACTAGGACGTCGGCCTCTTGTACAAAAACGCCTATTACAGGCCAACTTCAAAAATCAATACAATTCATTTTACGATAAATTTCAAAATTGTTTTTCTTTTCATGTTTTGCATTGCAAGAAAGTCCAATGATGCATTTTTGATATATGCATTTGACAATAACTGTTGCTCATAAATATTTACATACGAAACAAAAGACTATTACTCGTAATTCCAGGAATAGGGGCAAACAAAAATGTCCAAGCCTTACAATTGCTCTATTCACCAGGTACAGGGATAGACCTAGATGGAGAATATGACTAAAGGTATATTCACTCCCCGCAGAGTAAAGGGTATCTAAAAACTGTGGTGTTAATTCTTCCCAAGCAGAGTTCATCTATCACCAACAATATAAGATTATTCCCCAGAGGAGTTGATTTCTTCCATAATCAGAAACTTTATCCCCGACAGAGTTCATCATTGCCAGCAACGATAATTCATCCCCAGCCGAGGTTATGTCTCCAAATCAGCAAATCTTCTGGTAGAGTATCTCTCTTCCCCACAGAGTCATTTTTCTCACCGATTTATTCTACAACAGAGTTATTCCCCCTCCAATTTATTCTCAAAACATCTTCGGTCGTTATCCCACAGCGAGAAAGAAGAACTCAACTCTTTATAGTCTCCAGCAGCAGCCCGAGTTTTATTTTCCCCAGCTAGAGAACATCATAAAAACATCACATTTCCATACATCATGGCACACGCATATGCATCATACAACACAATCTTATTTATTTTGAGAACATCATTGCTCAATACATGCCATGCATCATGGCATTACATACGACTAACTCTTTACATTTCAGGAAAAGATACAATCAAATTCTCACAAAGTTCAAGCTATGAAGCCCGGATTCGACCGGATAGTATCTTGATTTCTACATCATATCGTGAAGCCCGGAGAACGACCGGATAACAGTATCAAACACCGCAAAGCCTGGAATCGACCAGATAGTGGTTTATCATCAAGATATGAAGCCCGGATTCAACCGGATAATAGTTTAATCCCCAACAAGTTATTGTGAAGCCTGGATTACGACCAGATAGCAATACAAGTTTCTATGAAGCCTGGATTACGACCAGATAGCAGCCAAGAATACTACGAAGCCTGGAGTCGACTAGATAGTGGTATATCTTTAATACAAGTTATGAAGCCCGGGTTCGACCAGATAGTATCTTGATTTCTCCGAACACCATGAAGCCTGGATTCGACCAGATAATGGCATATTACATCGTGAAGCCTGGATCACGACTAGATAGCGGTAAGAGACACTGAAGCCTGGATTACGACCAGATAACAGTGAGGGACAGTGTGAAGCTTGGATTTCAACCAAATAGCAGTCTACCCGGCCAGTTACTATGAAGCCCGGAATCGACCGGATATTAGTAGGCCTAAAATTTAATGGAATCCCGGATGCGACTGGATAACCACTTGATTTCTTCTGAAGCCTGGAATACGACCAAATAAGAAGTAAGGTATTGTGAACACTGGATTATGACCAGATAGCAGTACGGGACACCATGAAGCCTGGATTTGACCAGATAATGGTATAAGACATCGTGAAGCCTGGATTACGACCAAATAGCGGTAAAGGACACTGAAGCCTGGAATTGACCAGATAACAGTATAAGACACTGAAGCTTGGATTTCGACCAATTATCAGTTTACTTGGACAATTACTAAGAAGCCCGGAATCGACCGGATATTAGTATGCCCTAAATTCAAGTTGAAGCCTAGATGCGACCGGATAACAATTTAATTCCTTCTGAAGCCTGGATCATGACCAGATAAGAATTGAGAAATTGCGAAGCCTGGATTACGACCAGATAGCAAGTTTAATCTCATCTCCCTAGTAAGTCACTGTAAAGCCTAGAGCACGACCAGATAGCAGTCGATCTTATCACTATGAAGCCTGGATCACGACCAGATAGTAGTTCATTTTCACCTCTTCGACCGAGAGACGATTCCCCAGTAGAATAACTGATGACTGAAGTTCCTAAAATTCAACTTTCTCAAGATAGAGAGCAACATTCCCCAGCGAAATCTTCCTCAACAACAGGTATGCAAGCTATCGCTAAGGAATCTCTTATGCGATCGAAACTCCTTCGGATGGCATCTTTAAGCCCATATTCCATCATCAATCTCCAAATGGCATCTATAAGCCCATTCCCGACAAATATCACTTCATGCGAGTGCAAATTTCTGGGCACTCTAGTGTTCAATCATCTTCCACCTTCGGATCACGAAAGGCAAGCAAGCCAATCTACATCCGGTTTAAGAATATTGAACAGGGGCAGTTGTTGTACCCCAAAATTTTCCCTCCCATATTTCTCAATACATTTCAAGTGAGATCCTCAAGTTGCTCAACGAAATCCAAGGGTTGACTAGACAACCTCTCTCCTAAAGCAGTCTACCTCAAATTAGGGTTTCATGTTGCATCAAGATACTTGAGTCCAAGGGATCCCAAATGCTCACCATTTTCCTAATATGTTCTCAAGATCATCCTTGTCAAGTTTCAAGCCTTTCATAGGAAGTTTGCTCAGTCAATTGCTCAAAAGTCTAAAAATCGACTATGATAGGGCAAAAGTCAATTGTGGCCCACATACAGTCAAACTTCAAGATTTTTGGTCAACATTCTCATTTTTAAGTATTATTCATCATTTGATCAAGGTTTGATCAGGATTCATCAAGGATTGCTCACAATTCATCAAAACCCAAAAGTTGCCAAATTAGGGTTTTACAGGAGAAGTCAACTCAACTTTGACCAAGCATAACTTTATCATACTTTATGAGAAATGACCCATCCAAAGCTCATTTTGAAGAGGATGAAATTATATACAATCCATCTTCATCTCCGAAGTTCAAAATATGCACTCACAAGAAGTTATGAATTTGGACATTATAGGTCATTTTGAAAAGTCAACAAAAACACCTTTTTTGTCAAAGCTTCATACATGAACATGGAAGACTCAATTGAGACGAGACAAAAAGTGTTGCTTAGAGGACATCTAAATCTTTCTAAAAAGTCAAAGAATATCTTCATAGAGTCAAAATTGAAGAAGTTATGCATTGGTGAAGTTGACCTTTTTTGCAAAATTGTCAAAAGTCAAAAGTGCCTCAAATTGCAATTTTTGTCAAATGGGCCCAACTTTTTGCACTTATTTTGAGTTTGTACCATGGTCCATGAGCCCTAGCTCTTTCAAATTGCCTTTATTTTAATTTTTCCATTTATTTTGATTTTTTATTTCAATTAAATCAATTTAAATCAAAATAAATCATGGAAATATCCAAATCACTGAAACCTTAAGATTTTGTGCATATTTCAGGTATCTTATACAGCTAGCAAGAGAATCAAATCGTGTAAGGCATGGTTGTGCATAAAAAGATTGATTTATGGCCTATTTTGGAAATATTTTCATGAAAATCAAATCATGATCAAAGACCATAATTGACAAAGATTGAGAGCACATTTGTAACCCTAATTCAATTAGTGGTATATAGTGGACAAGTGCAGACCAAAAACAGAAGGTTTTGAGGCGTGTAGAGGAAGAACAAAACTTGGAAAAACTCAAGAAAAGTGGTGACTTGATTTCATACTTCCAAGCATTTTCAAGACTCCCAAGCCATCTCATTCGCTTCCTGGGAGTGCAAGGAACCTATACCAATCAAAAGCAAGCGTTGTTGTACCCAGAAACACGAGGTAAGTGCTTCACGACCTCCCTTCCTTTTTGAAATCCAATATTGTTATTTTGGCATTTGTGGCATGAACCATTTACATATTCTGAATCTTTGAAGCATTTGTAAGCTAATGGTAACCATTAATTGCATTTTCACTAATTGTAAAGGAATCCACCATTGTTAGGGTTTCTTGTTGTGTTTTGGGTTTTTCTTGTACAGGAAAAATTGGTCCACAAGAAGGGCACCGTGATGCTCAGCAGACCAAGACGAATTGGTCCACAACATTAGATTTCATTTATCGTGCCTGTATGTGATTTTGAAATGTGCAAGGGTTATAGCTACGGACATTGGTCTGTAGGTAAAAGTCCATAACTTTTACCAACAGAGAGAGGAAGAAGAAAACCTGTGTGGTGCCACCCCATTTGCCTGTTTGAATTTTCGCACGCAGGGAATTAACAAGTTGTGTTTTTTTTATATTAATTATTTGTTCCTCTATGTACAAAAAAGGCGCTTGGCACAGTTGGTAACAAGGTGATGTTTGGAAGCCCGGGGACCTGGGTTCGATCCCTGGGGACTTGTTTTCTTATTACAGATCCAGTACACCTTTGGTCCAAGCATCCACCATACGCCTTCAACACTTAGCTAGCTAGATGTCCATGCGCTGGATCCAAAGGTCATCATCTGAAGGTCTACCAAGGTCCCTAGTCAAAGTGCAGCGTTGGAACCAGGAAGTCAACAGGAGTCAACGGACCTTGGGCCCAGAAGTTGCTAATAACACCCCCTGCAATTGCTAGCAAACAGGCCCAATACTTTTTTTTCTTTATTCTTTTATTTAATTTATTTAATTATTTTACTAACACAAAAATTTAATTCTTTTTTATCAAAAAATCACAAAAATAATTTTTCATCAAATTATATTTTAGGTTTTATTTTTTATCAAAAATTAATTTAATTAGTTAATTTAATTTTTTTTAGGTAACTTTAATTTTCTTTGTAAATAAAATAAAATAAATTAGAAACTAGGGTTTTTGTTTAATTTAAATGCTATTTTCTTTTCTTAAAAAATAACCAAAACACAAAATAGGTCAAAGATTTCTTATTTTTATTAATTTAATTTAATTAGTAATTTTGTACATATTTAATTTAAAACCTTATTTTCTTAAAATAATCAAAAGAACAAAAAATAATAATTCTTCTTGTAATTAGGCTAGACGGGGTCAAAACCCTATTTTTCTCTCGTTCTCGATTCATCGCATGTTTATTTATTTTTGAAAATATTAATGTAATTGCTCATGGGATGTAATAGATTAATTAGGACTTTTTTCGTTCGCTTATCATTTTGACGGGTTTTTGGCTATGTAATTAATCCCGAAGCCTTGTAATAGCGTAGCTTTATTTTCTGAATTTTTAATTTCCGCAACTATTAACTGTTAGATGTATGATAATAGGGTTGCATGACAAGACTGTATGTAAAATTTAAAACGGTTAGCAAACCCTAAATGTGCAAAGATAATAACTTGAAATTGAATCACTCACACATGCGCACTCCTAGGGTATACTCCCACTTCGGTTGCCTTCAGTGAACGACCATTAAGTATAGAGTGTTTTAGTGGTCGCCCTCTTGTCTAAACAAAAGATCAAAGTCCCGTTCGGAAATGTTGCCTCGGAAAGGTTGCCTCAGAAATGTTTCCTCGAATATGATCTTAAGATATTAGGGTTATTACTAAGACGTCCTAACATTGCTTTAGTGATCGTACGTCCCTTTCGAATTGA
Organism: Vicia faba; assembly: GCA_948472305.1. Classification (NCBI taxonomy): domain Eukaryota; kingdom Viridiplantae; phylum Streptophyta; class Magnoliopsida; order Fabales; family Fabaceae; genus Vicia; species Vicia faba. The sequence continues at coordinate 858,169,318 of OX451736.1, read as the reverse complement.
CCCTTAAAACTCCAACGACGGTGCTACCTACTCACTAATAATGGGATAGCGTTGTCTAAAGGAAATAAGAACAGAAACATTTTTTTTTTTCGAGTAGGTAGATGCTAGTAGGTACTTGCTCAAAACAAACTTTTTCATACCAAACACTTTACAAACAAAGTTTCCAAAACAACTTCGTAACACTCTTGAAGACGGAAGCAAGGGTTAAATCGAAGTAAAACAAAAACTTTTTTTCAAATCAAACGCACATAAGCAATTTTGAAAATGACGAGCAAGTACCTAAGAGCCCGTAGAAAACTACGAATAGAAAGGGTGCTAATACCTTCCCTTTCTATAATCTACCCCCAGTACTCAAAATCTCAAAAAAGGAATATTTTTATGCTTTTTTCCTTTTCGGTTGGATGAAATAAAAGTCGGTGGTGACTCTTGCTTACCGCGACATTTTGCAAGCACAAACGAAAAATGCAAACCAGCATTTTCCTAAAACAGTCCAGTTCTGCCACCGTATCACACACCGTATTACAGAGCTGGAGAATCTGCTGGGGAGATACTTAAAATTAGGGTTACCTTAGAGACTATATCACCTTTAAATGCTTTCATTGTTTGACTTGCTTGCTTTACATTTTTGGGCCTATGTTTGGGTTTCTTGTATAGATCCTCTATCCAGATCTAGGAACATCATTAGGTAAGTAGCAATAGACTGTGGAGACTGTACATCATAAACCGATATGGTTGAAACAATGGCTACGTTAGTGTGACACATTTGTTGGTACTAGTATCCCTTGTGTTGAATCTAGGAGAATACGGGGCTGCTGTGTGGTGTCATGAAAAACTAACTAACCGTAGAACCTTTATTTGAACAACTTGGCCATTAGGAAGTAGTGAGATAGACGACTTTCGTGCAAAGCTAAAGATTGGTTGATACTTGATACTACACTCATTGAGATTGGACTTTTGGGATATTTTGGCTGCAAGAAAAGATTGATTGTGCTAAAATAATGCCCAATGAAGAAAGATCAATGATATTGATATTCCCTAGAACCCGTTTACTTTCTAGGACATGTTGAACCAACTAAACTTCAAGAGGGTACCTACCTATGAAAACCTATGCAAGCCTAAACCTAAGGTCCTTGTGTGTTTTGTTTGTGATTATTATTCATGACATCATAAACATCATAACATCATGAGAATTCTCACTAGCCATTTCAAGGATTTAGGAATTTATCTTTGTTCTGTTTTGTATGACATGACTTCTACTCGTAGAAATACCATTCGAGTTAGATTCGTGAATGTGCATACTCAACTTCAAGAGCTAGCATCAAGGGTTCCTGGAGATTCTCCCTTCACCAAGAAATATGGTTGACTTCTTAACTTGGCTACCTCAAACTTCCAAGAAGAAATGATGTGTGTGCTCTTCCAATTCTTTGATCCTATGCATCATTGCTTCACATTTACCGACTACCAATTGGTGCCTACATTGGAAGAATTCTCTCAACTGTTAGGAGTGCCTGTTCTTGATCAAATACCATTCACCAGTTTAGAGGAAACTCTAAAGCCTGGGGTTATTGCCAAAGCCTTGCATTTAAAGAGACATGATATTGTGGCAAATAGGGAAATAAGAAGTGAGGTTAAAGGTTTCTTAGCCAAGTTTCTATTGGAGAAGGCTAGTTTATTTTAGGAAGATATATACTTACAAGCTTTTTAAGATGTCTTGGCCCTTCTAATCTATGGTTTGGTTCTTTTCCCTAATCCGGACCAACTCATAGATAAGGTTTTTCTCTCCCGTAATCCCGTGCCTACGCTACTTGGAGACATCCTACATTGTTTTCAAACTCGCACCATGAAGAAGAGAGGGACTATTTTGTGTTGTATTCCATTGTTGTCTAGGTGGTTTATTTCACACCTACCTAGATCAACATTGAAGAATGAACAAGGCTTGACATGGTCTCAAAGGATGATGTCACTCTCACACTTGGATATTCATTAGTGTTCTCGATCGTTGGAGGATATTACCATCATTGACCGTTGTGGGGAGTTCCATAATGTTCCACTCTTTGGCATTATGGGAGGTATTACCTATAACCCTTCTCTTGCATTACGACAGCTTAGGTATGCACAAAGAGATGGTCAACATGATGCGCTCATCCAAGGTTTGGTATTCGACTACGAGGGTGATGTCCAAGGCTATCGTTAAAGGTTTGTACGAGCTTGGAGAATGGTAAACAAGGTGGATTGCAAGACCTTGGGGCCTACAAATTCCATCCCTCTTGATCCTTACCTCAAGTGGGTACGAACTCGTGCTCAAAGTCTCGTGATGCCTTACCCCACCATCCTACCTGTGATTATGGAGCCCGTTGCTGAGGGAGAGACCCCTTACACTCTTCTTCATCCTGACATGCCTACCGACTTCGAGGAATTGCAAAGATCGTGGATTCAACTCAAAGGGGAACGAGATACCTTTGAAGCCCAGTTCTACGCAAGCGAGAAGAAGGTTTTGGAGCTCACGAGGAAACTTCATGAAGAACAAAGCCTGAATGCCTACATTACACCAAAGAGGATGCGGCCATGGGAAGCTCGAGTCCTTTTTGGTTTAGGAGTTTATTTTATATAATTTTTGTTTCTTCAATTGTAAGCCCAAGAGGCACTTGTAATTCATGAACTTATTAATGCAATTAATGTTTGTTGTCTTCTCTTTGTCTAGCAAATTTAAAATTTCATAAAATCCTTGAAAACATTACATTCGCATAACATGCATCATATCATAAGCAGGTTTTCCAACATAAGTTTCCTCATCTTTTTGCTGTTTATTTCAGTACAAGATGGATCTTGAGCAAACTGTGAAGGACTTACAGACTCAAAACTCTCAGTTTCAAGAAACTCTGCTCAACTTAGCAAAGGGGCAGCAAGAAATGTTGGCTTTTCTTGCTACGAAGAAGAAGACAAAGAAGAAAGTCGTAATCAACATGGGGAATAGATTCAAAGGCCCCGTCCGAAAAGTTCAAGTTGAAGAAGACTCCTCTGAGGAGGATGAGAATCAAGATAAAGATGCTAGGAGCACCCGTGCTGGGGGGTGGAAACAATAAAATCTATGAAGACGAAGATTATTTTGATGAGCAATATCCACCGGCCAACGACAAATATAAGCAACTAGAAGACAGATTGAAGGTTGTAGAAATCCAAGTTATGCTTGGCTTGGACTTCAGTGACTTGGGTTTGGTTCCTAGGGTAGTCATTCCCCACAAATTCAAGATTCCCTCTTTTTCCAAGTACGATGGTGTTTCATGTTCGAAGCTTCACCTAAGATCTTACGCCCACAAAATTCAGCCGCATACTGCTGATAAGAAATTATGGGTGCACTTTTTTCAAGAAAGTTTGTTGGGACGCAGTTGGAGTGGTTTTACAAATTGGAAGGAACTAACATCCATATTTGGGAAGATTTGGCCACTTATTTTTACCGCCAATATCAATATAACGCGGATCTTGTGCTAACTAGGGTTCAATTTCAAGGAATGACCATGGGTACCAACAAGGGCTTCAAAGAATACGCTAAAAAATGGAGAGATATGGCTGACAGGGTGCAACCACCTTTAACTGATAGAGAGTTGGTAGACATGTTTATGGGAACATTGACTGGACCATTTTTCAACTTACTGATTAGAAGTTCGTCATCCGGATTCACTAAATTAATCTTGACTTGTGAGAGGGGTGAAAGCGGAATTAAAAGCGAGAAGATACCCATGGCCTCCACCTCATATGCTGTGAAAAATCCGTTTATCGGTAAAAAAGAGACTAATGTTGTGTATGGGTCAAGAAGTCATGCTAGGAAAGACTGTCCTCAGTCAGTAAGTGAAGTTTTAATCTCCAATCTAACTTCTACTCAACAATCACAACAACGAGCTAATCAACAAAGGGAGAAGTTTCAAGAAAGACAGTACACCAAGATTAGGATGTCCTTACCACAAGCCTTACAACATTTGTTGAAAGCCGAGCTCATTTGACTAAGAGATCCTTCACAAAATTCCAATACATCCTCACAAAAATACAATCGCAATGCAAGATGCGCTTACCACTCAAACAACCCTGGACATGATACCAACAACTATTGGGCATTAAAAAACAAAATCCAAGACCTAATTGATAACAAGACAATTGAATTAGACCCTCCTCCAACTCCAAACGTAATCACTGCACCCATGCCAAATCATGGTAAGGGTGTCAATGCTGTTGAAGATGCCTCTTTTGTTTCCTCTATCAAAGATTTGACCACCCCATTGAAGATTGTTAAAAAGAATTTTTTGAAAGGTGGGGTATTCCCTGGTTGCTTTGAAAACTGTTGCTGTTATGTTGTAAAAATTAATGGTTGTGAATGGCTTAAGAAAGGTGTCCAATACCTGATGGATAGCCATGAGATTCTATTTGAAAAAACTCCACCTGTGAAAAGTTTGACCCAAAGTGTATCTCGAGAATTTGAAGACGTGTCCATCATTACTATCTCAAACAAGCCTATTAGGATCACCTCCAAAGGTCCTATTAGGATTACCATTGAACCAAGAATAGCTCCACTAATTATACCACGCCAGGGCCAGTCCCCTACTCTTCTGATAAGGTTGTGCCCTCGAATTATGGGGCGGAAGTGTACTACCATGGTATCAAACAAAATTCCTGGATTGATGAAGATGAAACTGTTGACATTACAAACATTGTTGGATCAAGTAAAGTTACTAAGACAGAGAGGATCTTCTCTCTAGAGATTTCACCTCCGAAAATCACTATTACACCCACTCGTATTACTATTGTTAAACCTATTGTTGATACTCTAGGAAAGGAAAAAATGACTGAGCCTGCCAGGACGAAGGCGTCCACAAAAGATATCACCATTGAGGACCCATCCACCCAAGAGATGGAGGAGATTTTAAAAATTATCAGAAAAAGTGACTATAAGATAGTGGAATAGTTAGCGAAAACACCCTCTAAGATTTCTATGTTATCTTTGTTGCTATGTTATGAGGCACATGCTCAAGCACTGATAAAGTTCTTGAAGAAATCACATGTTCCTCAAGAAACTACAACCGACCAATTTGGAAACTGTGTAGCAATCTTGACTGCCGATAACGGTTTAGGGTTCTAGATTTGACCCCGATGGGGAAGAATAACAACAAAGCTCTCCATATTTCCATAGAATGCAAGGGAACTACCCTAGCACATGTATTAGTGGATACTAGATCTTCTCTCAACGTCTTACCTAAATGAGCATTGGATAGGCTAGATTGTGATGGACTGGTTTTAAAACCCAATGACATTGTAGTAAGGGATTTCGATGGTTCTAAAAGAATGGTCCATGGAGAGGTTGATCTCCCTATCAAAGTTGGGTCTCAAGTTTTAAACTCAACATTCCACGTGATAGACATCCGTTCTACTTACTCATGCCTACTTGGATGCCCATGGATACATGGGGCATGTGCGGTGACTTCCACACTACATCAAAAGTTGAAATATCCGGTCAAGGGGAAAATTGTTACCGTCTGTGGTGAAGAAGAGTTTATGATTAGTCATTTAAATTCATTCAAATATGTTGAAATGGATGGTGAGTTCATAGAAACTCCTTGCCAAGCCTTTGAAGTGATGTCTCCCATGGTTTCTATCGCCAAAGCCACTCCTGACACTCCTAAAGATACTAAAGATACGCTGAGTATGGCCTCTCTCAAAGATGCTCGTGTTGTTGTTGAAGAAGAAGGTTGCACCATTTGGGGACAACTTCCTGGTTTCCCTTTCAAGTCAGACAAATTTGGATTGGGCTTTACTTCCAAAGCTTAAAAGGAGGTTTGACGTGCTCGTGCAGGGAAACCACCTCTCCGCATTACTAACCATGAGGTTAATGCCCTTGAAGACTCTGATGCTGATAGCGACTTTGACGACTGGATCTACCCGACTGCTGATGGAGGACTCAACAAATGGAAGACCAAGGACTTCATTCCAATCTCCTACAGCCAGGAGTAATTACCATTTTCTGTTTTTATTACTTTAAGAACTTTGTCTGTACTTTCTATTAAAACAATGACTTTAAGCCATCTGCCTTACCCGGGGAACTGTGGTCCATTTGTTAAGGGTTTGTCATTATCATATGCCATATGCTCATTTTAATGAAAAACATTAGACTATTTTGCATTCAAATTTTGCGCTCTTTGCCTTTCTTTACTTTATTGCATTTTCAAATAGCCATGTGATCTTACATGCACACACACATATCTGCAGATCCACATCCACTCCGGATCTCATTAACAACGACTCTGTTATGGCCATCTATGATTTTGAACATCCAATCTATCAATCCAAAGACGAAGGAGAGGAAGATTGTGAAATACTCGAGGAACTCTCCAGACTTCTGATGCAAGAGGAAAAGACCATTCAACCACACGAGGAACTAGTTGAAGTGATAAACCTGGGTACTGAGGCAGACAAAAAAGAAGTCAAGATCGGCACTAACTTGGAAGATTCACTACGCCAAAAAAGACCTTTAAAAGCGCTTTTTTTGGGCTTTAAAAGCGCTTAAAAGCGCTTTAAAAGCTTGCGCTGGCGTAGGTAACAAAAGCGCTTCTAAAAGCGCTCTGGTAGACCCCCCCTTTAAGAGCGCTTCCTGGAAAAAGCGCTCTGGTAGGACCCCCTATAAGAGCGCTTTCCTGGAAAAAGCGCTCTGGTAGACCCCCCTTTAAGAGCGCTTTTTAAAAGCGCTGCCAAAGACCAGTAAAAAAGCAAAAAAAATTAAAAAAAAACGCAGCCTACAAAAGCGCTTTTGTAAAAGCGCTCTGGTAGGCCCCCCTATAAGAGCGCTTTTTCCAGAAAAAGCGCTCTTATAGGGGGGCCTACCAGAGCGCTTTTACAAAAGCGCTTTTGTAGGCTGCGTTTTTTTTTAATTTTTTTTGCTTTTTTACTGGTCTTTGGCAGCGCTTTTACTAAGAAGCGCTTTAGTAGGTGGACCTTTAAGAGCGCTTTTTAAAAGCGCTGTCGTTTCTAAATGAGGTATTTTTATGTGCAGCCTATAATTTAATCCTCCCAGTCGACCTGTAATGTTTTCGACCTGTAATATTTTCGACCTGTAATATATTTTTGACCTGTAATATATTTTCGACGCTATTATTTCAGCCATCAGTAAGACAATATATGTACTAATATAATACCATTATAATATCCAAAATTATATATATACATCATTACATCAATAATATTATAGTTCAAATCGACACAAATCCTACATGAAAAATTGCCTAATATAATATTGACACAAATCTTCTTTAATTTCTTCCAACTTAAGCTTCGGGTACGCAGCAGCACGGAATTCGTCAAGGTACTACAAAACAAAAACATAATATAAATGATATATTTAGTTAAATGTAATAAATTATATGAAATTATCTTAAGTTATAAATTCATACCGTGAGCGGAATCTCTAATTGATTCGCCTGAAGGATTTCTTTCATGAACCTCAAAACAAAGTATCCGCAATCATGACTGTTTCGCTGTTGCGGACACTACATAATAAAACAAATAAGATTCTATAGTTGTCTTGTTTTACCAAGTAGCATAAATATTATAAGCAAAATTGTGAAAAGTAATGTACCTGCACTTGGATCCAAGTGATGTTGTTCGATTTAGTTCGGGATACCTGTGCGTCCCGTTGACTACGGAACACTTGTATTGATCTAATTATTAAATATATAAAAGCATATGTTTAAATCAATCCCACAAATAAGAAAATATATAAATATACACGAATATATATTTAGAACGATCCCACTTACAAATCAACGATTTCCTTCATAGCCGGATAATTGGTCCATTCACCATTTACCGAATTCAGATAATACACGACTTCTCTTATCGGGTTGATAGCAAGCAGCAACCAGTGTGCTCTATAAATTAAAACAATAGGTTATATGAAAATTTTGCTATACACAAAAGAAACAGAGATTAGATGAACCAAGAATGAGAAACTAACCCTACTGGTCGGGTATTATACGCCCAAAGATGCAGACTTTCTGTATTGCCGGTGGACATGAATCTATCTACTAAGCGCTGTCTAACTGATTCCGGTTCCGAAGCAATTGTCATTCCGCTGCAATGGGCGGAAGACACGAAACGGAATCTGTCAGACAATGCAGTCCCGCGCAACACTCTGTCATACAACAACCTTAAATAAAAACATAATAAACATTAGATTATTTTCATTGAAATGTGTAAATAAATTATATTGTGGGACTAATTAAATAATATATCGGATGAGTGAATATTACCGGATGTATGAGTGCATATTACTGACGCCTAGTTGATCATGGGTAAAAATCTCTTCCAAGTCATCAAATGTAATATGTGACTGGAATTCAATACCGAAGACACTTTCATCCATGTTGATTTCACGTAAACCACCATCCTTCAAATCGGACATATCAACCATTGTTGCGAGTGTCGAACGGTATCGAGGCACAAAAGCACCGCCTTTTTTTGCCGCTTGCTTCGGAGGACCAGTGGGTGGTAAGCTACGAACCTGCTGCGTCACTTGTTGTGACTCCCGAGCGGATGCCTAAAAATCATATAAGTTAGGTAAAATATAAAATCATGCAGATTTAGATTCAGACTATATATTAACACTTTAAATGTACCTCTTTTAGTGATGCAACAGACTCCTCCTCCTGTAAAATCCCTTTACCCTTAATTGCGGGTTTTATAGGAGCAGTCTAAAATTAAAATGTAAAAAATAATTAATAAACGGTTTAGAATTGACATTCGAAAACTAAATGATTCATAATCGTTTTCAGTATACCTCATCACTAATGGTAATGAGCTCCGAGGGCCATGCAACAAATGATCCTATTGCATCTCGCAGCAATGTCGTCTCTGAGACCATGTCGGGTACCGGTAGAATCGCATCACGATCTAATACAACATCCACCGATACTTTCAGGTGTCCATCAGGGAGGGGTCTGTGGTGAAGTAAATCTCCCGAAGTGTTGTGCACTTTTCCCTTGCCAACTAGTCGATAATTCGGTGACGATAAGTATAGTTGGCAAGATGAAATGCCCTAAACAAATAGAAAATATAAAGTCATTATCATTAATAAAATAGAACAGTTTGTAAGGAAAAAAACTTATAATTACCTCGGGAAATTTCTTTTGATAGTTGATACTAGCCTTATCACTAGTATCTCTCACCGATGAAGTGTTGCATTTTTCTCTCATATACATATCTTTATCTCTTTGCAATTCAGAGACCTGTGCTTGCAATTCCTGCAACTTTTGCAACACTTCTTCATTGGTAAGATTTGATCTTCTCCTAGAACTCTTATAAAAAGAGGTTGGAGTCACACCATGACCCTTACCCCTCACCCGACCGGGATACTCGGGAGCATCTAGTACTCTACTAAGTACGCTCTCCTCACCGGTGGATGCCGATTGCGACAAGGTCTCCTGTAATTCATTTACATTTAAATAATTATTAGTGGAGATAAAAAATCATTTATATATTAAAAAACATTTGATTTAATTAAAGACACAGTATTATACTTACACATTCAGTATAAACTCTCTGAACATCGGGATCGACAGCTTGATTTTTGCCCACACGAGCTTCCTTCCACAACACATGTACAGGAAGTGAAGCTTCCTCACTTTTAGTCTCCTCTAACTATGCATTGACACAAACGATAAAATCGTCAATTAAAACATGCACATGTAGACAATTAATTAAAACGCATTTCTATTTACTTACAATTTTATCCTCTAAGCGTGCATATCCCAAACGCCCTTTCTTGTATGGATACGCGGGTTTGGATGCTCTCTTACTATTCGTGGCACTCTTTTTCTGAAATGCTTCATCTCTTTGCTTTAAAAACTCAGCCCAATCTGCTTCATCAATGAATGTCGCATACTTTGTTGGCCGTCCCGGTGCCTCTTCAAGAAATTTTCCATCTTTATCCTTAAGATAGGTGTTTGTCAAAAAACTTTTCCACCCTCTATATCTTTTGCCGGCCAAACTAAGTATGTAGCTTTTACGTTCATCTGGTATCTCAAAAGTCCTCTGCAAAAATAACAACAATTAACCATATATGATATATACCTGAAGTGTTAGTATAAGTAATTTAAACAATTTATCGTCAAGATAATAACAACAATTAACCATATATGATATATACCTGAAGCTCTTCCCAAATCGCTTGTTTTTTCTCCTCCAATTCTGAATTTTTCGTTTTCGATTTCCAGGTAGGTACGGAGACCGGAATATGCATACGGACAAGTGTACCAATATAACTTGTCAACTTTGCAGAATTAGGACCAATTGGTTGTTTATCAGAATTCCATTCCAATCGGTATACTAATCCTTGGTCTCTATGTCGAATGATTCCCTTCATAATAGTGATGCCTCGTGCCACCTCTTTTGCTTCAGTATCAGGTGGAGCATTTGTATCCGAAGCAACTCTTTCTTGTGAGTTTTCTTGTGCGTTTTCAGGTGGGTTTTGAGGTGGAGCATCTCTATCTGGAGCCATTGAACCTGTATCAAACAAACTAAAGCACATTAGTACACTATTAACACTAACTTTATATGAGAAACATTTCAAAAAATTACATAAAAATAATAAAGATGTCCTCAAAACTCAACCCCTTTTACTAAAAATAATAAAGTATTTAACAACAAAAGAAACTAAACCCATAGATAATAAATAAGCAGTCCAGTAATATTTTTCTTGCTTTGAAGAGATACCTAAAACATAAAAAAAATGTTAGAAAAAACATCTTAATATTAAAATAAAAACAAAACACTGTTGGAGGATATACTAAAAACAAAAATGAAAACTTTAAAACAAAATAAAAAGATAATACCTTTAATTCGAATTACCCCTTAACTCTTGAACAACTAGATAATATGTAGATGGTATATGAACCAGTAAGACAAAAATGAAGGAAAATGAAGGAGACAAAAATGACAAAAATAATATTAGATGATACTCATATTAAGATTGAAATAGAGAGAACATGTATATATTTGAACATGTACACCTTTAAACTAACATTACAGTACCAACAATCAAGATTGAAATAGAGAGAACATGTATATATTTGAACATGTACAACAATCAAGTTTCATCATTGCAACAAGTCATCATAGCATACAAAAATGCTTCAAATTTTGAACCTGTATCAAACAAACTAAAACATTGACACTATTAACACTAACTTTATCACTAACGTCTCTTTCTTTTCTTGGTAGGATTGTGTACTACGCGTCTCTTAACAATGCGGACGGTTGGATTGATCCAAATACCCTCATTATGATCATTTCTAATACAAGATTCATTCTCATTTTGATCGTTTCTTGTACAAGATTCAATGCCAACACCAATATCACCTTGATCTTCAATTTTTTCATCAACTATTTTGTTAGATAAAAGCACTATAGACCATTTCGTACTTGTCGGATCATTGACATAGAACACTTGTTTAGCTTGAGAGGCTAGAATGAAAGGCTCATCTTTGTACCCTACCCTATTGAGATCCACTTGCAAAAATCCTGACTTATCCATTCGTACGCCACTATTATTTTCAACCCACTTGCAACCAAATACAGGAATCTGAAACTTCGCGTAATCAAACACCAAAATGCGCTCGATAACCCCAAAATATGACAAATTTGCAAATTTCGGATTTAAGTCATTCGCACTTGATATGTGCATAGCTTCAGCTACCAAGGTAACACCACTATTTTGCATAGTACTTTTATCATCCTGTTCTTTGGTATAAAATGTGTATCCATTAATTGCGTATGCGCTATAAGAAAGCACAATTACAGATGGACCATAGGCTAAACATCTCAACCTTTCTGTTACTGAAGCAGGATCTGAACGATACTTTGAATAAATATGATCTCTAAACCACGGTATGAAACTTCGATTGTGCTCTCGTACTATCCAGTTCTCATTTCTATTTGGATTTAAATCTCGGAGAACAACTTTGTGCATTTCAACAAACGGCTCAACCTCAATCTCATTGTGCAGAACATACAAGTGCACTTGATCCCGTTCGACCATTGATACTGTCACAACTTTATTTCCAATTAGCCTTTTTCCTTCTTTTTTTTCGACAATATGAGATTTGGGGAGTCCAATTGATTGAACATTTGACAGATATTCAGTACAAAACTCAACCGCTTCTTCAGCAACGTATCGCTCGGCAATACAACCCTCTGGTCGACTTCTGTTTTTCACGTACCCTTTTAATATTTTCATATAACGTTCAGCAGGGTACATCCATCTCATATAAGCTGGTCCGCACAGTTGTGTCTCTTTCACAAGATGAACGACTAGATGAACCATTATGTCAAAAAACGAGGGAGGAAAATACATTTCAAGATCACATAAAGTAACAACTATCTCATTTTGCAATGTTGGTAAGATCGCGGGATCGACCACCTTACTGCAAATAGACCTGAAGAAGAAACACAGCTTAGTTATTGCGCTTCTTACTTTTTCTGGCAGAATAGAACGTATACCTATTGGTAAAAAATGTTCCATTATAACATGGCAATCATGCGTCTTCAAACTCTTTAACTTGAGGTCTTTCATGGACACAAGTCTTCTAATATCTGAAGAGTAGCCTTCTGGAACTTTTACTTCACTGAGGAACTTACACAATGTTTTCTTCTCCTTTCTAGATAGAGTGTAAACAGCAGGTGGCAGATATGTTCGTCTTCCTTTCGTCACGGGCCCCAATTCAGTTCTCATCCCCATGTTTACCATGTCATTCCTTATGTTAACGCCATCCTTAGACTTTCCTTGTATATTGAGTAGCGTACCTATAACGCTGTCAAATACATTTTTTTCAATATGCATAACATCCAGGAAATGTCTTACGTACAACGACTTCCAATATGGAAGTTCAAAGAAAATTGACTTCTTCTTCCACCCACCCTTGACAATTGAATGTGCAAAAGGCTTGCCAAACTGAGTGCTCACATCTTTCACCTTTTCAAAAATTTGATCACCTGACAAAAAAGGCGGGGCTGTACGATGTTCGGCCTCTCCATTGAATGCTTTTCTCCACCCACGGTAGTGATGATTAGAATTTAAGAATCTACGATGGCCGAGAAAGACATTCTTCTGACAAAGCGCCAATCGTGTCGTATCGGTTTCATCTTCACAAACAGGACACGCCTTTTGACCCTTGTTGCTGTACCCGGATAGATTTCCGTATGCTGGAAAATCATTAATTGTTCCAAACAACATCGCCCTCAAGTTGAAACTTTCTTTCCTATACCCATCGTAAACCTCCACACCTCTCTCCCACAAAAACTTTAAATCTTCGATTAAGGGTGCCAAGTATACGTCTATGTCATTCCCTGGTTGTTTAGGCCCAGAAATTAGCATAGATAACATCATGTACTTACGCTTCATACATAGCCACGGAGGTAAGTTATAAATCATAAGAATCACAGGCCATGTGCTATGCGAGATACTTTGAATACCATGCGGGTTCATTCCATCAGTAGACAATGACAACCGAAGGTTTCTTGCTTCTTTTCCAAATTCAGGATATTCAGTATCAACTTTACTCCATTGTGGTGAGTCTGCCGGATGTCGCAACTTTCCATCAATAATTCTTTCATCTGCATGCCAAGTCAAGTGTCTTGAATCGGTCTCACTACGATACATGCGTCTAAATCTCGGAATTATAGGAAAATACCATAAGACTTTAGCAGGAGACAACTTTTTCTTATATCGAGGGGCACCACATTTAGGACACTCATTCAACGCTGCATACTCGTTTCGAAACAAAACGCAATCGTTTGGACATGCATGTATCTTATCATAGCTCATTCCAATAGAAGACAACATCTTTTTGGCTTCATACGTTCGATTGGGAAGAACATTATCCTCTGGTAGCATATCTTTCATAAGGGCTAATAACTCTGTGAAACTTTTATCCGACCATCCATTGTCCGCCTTTAAGTTGTACAACTTTAACACCGCCGACAATCTTGTGAATTTTGAACAACCAACATACAACGGTTTCTCTGCATCGCTTACCAACCTCTCAAACATTTTGGGACAATCCGCAAGATCTTCTTCAAGCGCTTCTGCAATCTCTTCGACTCGATCACAATCGTATGTGTCTGTGCAATCGTCGTTTGAAGCATACTTCCTATTACAACTCGACTCAGCATTCCCGGTACTTTTCTCACCATGCATTGTCCAACATGTATAACTTCTATCAATTCCAAACCGTAGTAAATGAGATCCCAACTGATTCCCGTCAACCTTACCCCCGGCATAACAGCAACCCAAGCAAGGACACGGCATTCGAAGCGGGTCTTTGGAGTGCGCAACCGCAAACTCAACAAATTCCCATACCCCTTTCTCGTACTCTTTCGACAATCGGTTTGAATTCATCCATGTCTTATCCATGTCTTAATTAAGCTAAACAAAAACGGTCAAACTTTCACTCTTCACAAGTAACCCCTATGGCGAATTCAATTCACAAAGTTAGTAAGTACCTCACTTAACGATAAACGAAATTAAAGAGTTACTGAGAGGAAATTAATTTTAATAAATAACTAATAAAATAAAATAAAATAAATATATAAAATTACTAAAAAAAAACCTTAATTTTAACTCCAAAATAATTTAATAGACTTCACAACTTTAATATATAAGATATATGATTCACTCTAACCTAACTTTCACTTCAAATTTAGTATTTATTTCACCTATTTGTCATCATAATCTAACAACATGTTTCACACTAACCTAACTTTCACTTCAAATTTATAGAGTATTTCTTTCACCTATTTGTCATCATCTTAATTATTTAAATTCTATTAAGAACATGATACATAAAGGCCGAACATATGCTAACACTTGAATCAAAAAATTATGTTGCTTAAGAATCAGGACTAAAGATAATTTATAAACATCGACATTCTTCAACCAATGAGACGAGTTTCACACAAAGAACAAAACTATTAAAACTCACACAAAGTTCAAAACAGACTTCATAAACACAATAATATAAACCTTAGATTAGAACAATAAGCTTATTTAAGGAACTTTAAATATATAAACCTTAGTCTACATTGTTTGTTATGGGTGGGAAATAACAGTTTCATTACTACAGCAAATACATTCCCTCCCCATTCTTGATGTTGTTTTGGAAGGCATGTCCATGACTTTCATAACTGGAATTCCTAAATTGCACAGATTCAAGGCCATCCTATTACTTCCACTACTAATAGGGGTTAAGTTCTCTTCATCTATTTCTTTCCTATTGAAAAAAGAATCATTTTTTCTACTCTTCATTATCACTTTTGTGATGCATAATCAATTAAATAAATTAACACAACACAACAAAATCTCAAAATTATCTAAGTTCCAATCTTACACATATTAGTAAGTACCAATTCTCTAAATTCCAATTCCACTACATTATAGCGCATTAAAAATATAACCACCTCTAATATAAACAAATTCCTTCTACTCCTAACAAATTAAAAAATAAACACTACCATTTTTCTATTAATGTCTTATGTAACTAATAATTAAAGTTTACAAAATTTCAACTTCTAAGGCACCAAACTAAAAAAAATTATCACATTATCACAATACAAACACAATACTTCAAACCAGAACATCAACTTAATAAAACAAACCAAAAACACATTATCACATTATCACAATATTATACTTCAAACTAAAACACCAACCTACAACAACACAAGATTACTTCAAGATTAATTTTTAAAAACAATGTTAAATCTTACTTAAGATTTAAGAGGAAGGAAGCAAGTTAGATGAAGAAGATGGACTTCTAAAAACCAGTTCGTGAAGGCCTCTGGAGGATTGAGATTACTTGAATGAGAGAGATTACTTAAGCAATTGAACGAGAGAAAGAAATTGTTCTCCTGGAATGCGAAAATATCAATTGGTTAGGGTAAACAAGAACAATGACATTAGTTTCTTTGACATTAGTTTGAAGAAACTGTTGAATGAAGAGTATAAAAATACACAAGTTTCCTTGACATCCATCACAAATGACTTACTTAGTGAAGCATCAAAAGATAGTGATACCTTAAATCTTGAGCGCTTTAGCTTGTTTGTTGTTGAAAACAATTGAAATGGATAGTGAAGAACACTGTAAAGATCATTTTCATTACTAGAAATTAGTAAACATGATTGTGCACATTGAGGTGAATAGCATAGAACAAACACAACAGTAGTTAGTAATCACGATTCTATGTCAATAGATTAGCACAATATCAAGAATTAGTTCTTATGTCAAGAATTAGCAATTCAATTCTATGAGGAATTTCTACGTACACCTAATGTGCAAATGTTATGTCTACAAATCTATGTTAAAATCTACATCACAAATTCACATAAACATTATCACAAACACATAATATGCATGCAGAAATTACTCAAGTATTCAACAAAACTATGAAAATCAAGTAATGTTACCTAAGATAATTTGTAGAAAATTGGAAGTTGGATGTTGTTGATGATGATAACAGGGAACCACGTTTGGACTTGACAAAGAGCTTTGAAGTAGGAGCGACGGAGATGGCTGAGGAAGTGACGGCAAGTGACGGTGACGGCAAGTGACGGAGCTTTGAACAAATGGAAATAGAAGAAGAATGGCGGCAGCAGTGAAGTAACGGTCGCGGATGGGGTTTTACGGATGGAGATGAGGCAGAAGTGAAGGTTATGGAAGTTCGTAACAGTACTGATGTCTGGACTTTGGAGTGTGAAGGTTGATGTGAGAAGACGGATGGGGTTTGTATAATTTTGTTTTTAAAAATTTTAATTTTAAAAAGGCTATGAAAGCGCTTTTGAAAAGCGCCTTAGTAGATGTAGCTATACCAGCGCTTTTAAGGGTAAAGCGCTCTTGTACCCCACCCCCTACCAGAGCGCTTTTGAAAAGCGCTCTCATACCCCCTTACCAAAGCGCTCTCATACCCCCTTACCAAAGCGCTTTTCAAAAGCGCTCTCATACCCCCCCTTACCAAAGCGCTTTTCAAAAGCGCTCTCATACCCCCCCTTACCAGAGCGCTTTTTAAAAGCGCTTTCATACCCCCCCCACTATAAGAGCGCTTTTTTAGCGTGTTTTTTAATTTTGTCTTTAGCGAAGCCTATGCCAGCGCTTTTCCTAAAAGCGCTTTCGTAGGGGTGCTGCTAAAAGCCAAATTTGGTATAGTGATTGTGTCAATAGAAGATTGGTCCAGATGTTGCACGACTACGTAGAGGTGTTCACTTGGTCATATAAAGATATACCGGGGCTCGATATTGATATCATAGTTCATCATCTGCCAATGAAGGAAGATTATCCTTCAGTCAAGCAAAAGGTTCGTTGCATGCGGCCAGACATGTCTGAGAAAATAAAGGTTGAGGTAATGAATAAATTTAATGCAGGTTTCCTAGCAGTAACGTCATACCCTCAATGGGTGTAAAATGTTGTTCTAGTACCGAAGAAAGACGATAAGGTCCATATGTGCGTAGACTATAGGTATTTGAATAGGGAAAACCATAACGATGATTTCCCACTATCTCATATTGATTTCTTGGTCGATAACACAGCTCAACACAAAGTGTTCTCCTTCATGGATAGATTCTCTGGTTACGACCAGATCAAAATGGAACCCAAAGACATGGATAAAACCACCTTTGTCACACAATGGGGCACCTTCTGCTATAAGGTCATGCCTTTCAGTTTGAAGAATGCATGGGCAACCTATCAACGAGCTATGGTAGCTCTATTTCATGACATGATCCATCATGAGATAGAAGTTTATGTTGATGACATGATTGCAAAATCTCAAACTGAGGAACAACACCTTGATCATCTTCACAAGCTATTTGAAAGGTTGAAGAAATACAAGCTGAGGCTGGATCCCAATAAGTGCACCTTCGGGGTGAGGTCTGGAAAATTTTTAAGGTTTATTATCAGTGGAAAAAGTATTGAGGTCGACCTGCAAAAGTCAAAGACATACAAGAAATTCCAGCTCCCTGTACTGAGAAGGAGGTCAGGGGTTTCTTAGGTCGACTCAACTATATTTCCCAGTTCATATCTCACTTAACTGCTACTTGTGAGTCAATCTTTAAACAATTGAAGAAAGGTCAAGTAGTCAGATGGAACGACGATTGCCATGCAGCTTTCGACAAGATTAAAGAGTACTTACAAGAACCTCCAATCCTGATGCCTCAAGTTGAAGTAAGACCTCTAATTATGTACTTAATTGTATTAGATAATTCAATGGGGTGTGTGTTGGGTCAACATGACAAGTCTGGCCGAAAAGAGAATGCAATATACTACCTTAGCAAAAAGTTTACCGACTGTGAAACAAGATATTCATTTCTCGATAAAACTTGTTGCACTTAGGCATGGGCTGCTCGCCGGCTAAGACAATATATGTTGACTCACACCACTTTATTGATTTCTAAGATGGATCCCATCCAGTATATCTTCGAGAAGCCAACTCTCTTCGGATGAATAGCTAGATGGAAAATGATTCTGACCGAATATGACATCCAATATACTACATAAAAAGCAATCAAAGGAAGTGTATTGGCGGATCATTTGGACCATCAAGATGTTGATGACTACAAATCCATGAACTTTGAATTCCCAGACGAGAATATCATGCTGATAACTGATTGTGAGAAGCCTGGACCGTATGAAGGACCTGAACAAGGATCCCGATGGACTATGGTATTTTGCGTAGCTTCCAATGCTTTAGGTAACAGAATTAGGGTTGTGATCATTTATCCCAACGTTTGCCATATGCCTTTCACTTCCAGACTGTGCTTCGACCGTACAAACAACATGGCCGAGTATGAAGCATGCATCTTGGGTCTTAAGGCTGCCATTGACCTAAGAATTAAATTCTTAAGCGTGTACGGAGATTCATCCCTAGTAATTAGTCAAGTTAAAGAAGAGTGGGATACAAAACATCCAAATATGATCCCTTACAAAGAGCTTGTGTCAACCTTTGTCCCTTACTTCGAAGAGGTCACCTTTGAACACTTTCCAAGAGAAGAAAACTAGTTGGCAGATGCCTTAGCAACTATGTCGTCTATGTTCAAGGTCAATTGGGAAAACAAAGCTCCCAAAATTACTAACGAAAGATTTGACGAACCTACGCACTGTTATGAGATTGAAACTGATGAAGAGAAGCCTTGATATCATGAAGTGATGAGGTACCTTGAAGCACAAGAGTATCCTGAAGGAGCCTCAATCAATGACAAGAAAATCATGCGAAGGTTCTCAACCCAATTCTTCCTAAGCAATGGGATCCTGTACAAATGTAACCACGATTCAATTCTGCTCCATTGTATGGACAAGAAAGAAGTAGACAAGATCATAGAGGATATGTGTGATACGGTGGAAGAACCAACTGTTAATACTGGTTTGCATTTTATATTTGCAAATGTCGCGGTAAGCAAGAGTCGCCACCGACTTTTCTTTTATCCAACAAAGGAAAGGGTGAAAAGAACATAAAAAGACCTTTTTCGAGATTTTCTGAGTAAGGGGGGTAGGTTATGGAAAAGGAAGGTGTTAACACCCTTTCCATCTGTGGTTTTCCATGTGCTCTTAGGTACTTGCTCATTTTTGAAAACTGTTTGTGTTTGTGTGTTTTAAAAGATTTTGTTAGCTTTATGATAACTCTTGTATCAGTCCTCAAGAGTGTAATAAAGCATTTTTTGAAAGTAGTTTTTGAAAGTGTGTAAGTGCAAAAAGTTCAGGGTTGAGCAAGTACTTCAGAACTATCTACCTACTCGAAAAAGGATGTTCTATTCCTCATCTCCTTTAAATAGTTCTATCCTACTATTAGTGAGTAGGTAGCCCTATCGTCGGATGTTGAGGGACTATCGAAAGGGACGTTTATGGTCATTTAAGGCAACATGTAAGGATATCTTAGAGTTCGAAGGGACTATCATCATATAGGCAACATCGAGGGACAAGATCATTTCTCATAGGCAACTTGAGGGACAGTAAGGGACCATGATCTTTTATGATGACGTTTATATTGAGGGTCTTTGCTAAGATACCCTTACGTTCGAGGGACATGACCATTTCCGAGGCAACCAAGTGAGGAGTACCCTAAGGGTGCAAGTGTGCAATAGTGCTCTTTTCAGATATTTGTCTTGAGATTAGTGATCTAATGATTAATTGACTTTATCTTGTCATGCACGCCTAAGTTACTAACAATTTTTATACAGGCATACAATATAGTGGGGAAAGTAAAACCTACAACTATTACAAGGCTTCGGGACAATTACAGTTATATATGACTAAAATGTAAAGTGCGGAAAATGAAAATCCTAATTAAGGCTATTACAATCCATAGGCAGATACATAATCAGGAAATAAAATGCGCGCGCGATAAAGTTACAAACCATAGGCAAGTACACAATGATATAAGCGCGTGGAATAAAGAAAGGTCTAAAAACCTAGCAAAAAAATTCTAAGTAAACAAGAACGTATTTTTGTTTGTTTTTTTTCTTTCTAATTTTTAATAAAATAACTAAGTGAAATAAATACCTAAAACTTAATTAGAGAAGAAAAAAGTTGGATGAAATAAATCTGAATCCTAATATCTTTGTATTTTTATTAAGAAAATAACTTAAATTAAAGCGAACCTAGGTCTAATTTGATTTTAAATTGATAAAATAACATTAAAATAATTAAATAATTAATTAATATAATTTTTAGAAAAAAACCTAAATCTATTTATAATTTTTTTGATTTTTTATGACTTATTAAAAAATGACTTTTGAAAATAATAAACAAAAATATAATAAAATTAGAAAATAAATAAATGGGCCTGACATCAAAAACAAAATGGGGGGTGTGTTAAAAAAACGTTGGGCCCAATCCAGATGGAGCCCAAAAGCTGTACTGGGATTCAGTGAGGAGCGCTTTTGATAGATCATGGTGCACCTACGTGTGGGAACCTTTTGATCTAGATCAACCAAGATGTAGTGGTTGTGATTTGGAAGCACATGATGGACTAGCGTAGCTAACACATACTAGATCTGCAGTTAACAATGTTAGAAAAATAAAATGCTGGACCTGGGACTCGAACCTAGTCCTCTCCCTCACTAACACGCCTGTTTACCAACTGAGCTGCCTTACAATTCATTTATCAATATACAACCAAGATATTATATGTAAAAATGATTTCCAAATATATTAAAAAATAATACGCGCGCGCTGATGGGCCCCTTTGTATTTGAATGGGCCAATCAGAACATGCGATCTTGCCACGCCAGCGCCCACCCGAGTCAACTGTCCGGAGAGACACCGGAGTCAAATTCCAGTCGTCTTCTCCAGGATGCCAAAATACGAAACCTACAAAAATGGAAAGATCAAAGCCTACAATCAAGGCTACCCCCCTCCCCAAATCGATCCTCCTGCTTTCATTTTTGGGGTTTATTTATCCTGAAACAGCCTAAATTGGGAGGTACAATGAAGAATATAGATCGTGCCCTAGAAATGGAACGATCTTGTTCTAGCCCCTTCCTCATATATTTTATGTTGGATTTGTCCTATAGGATACCCTGAATACAAATCAAACAATGAAAGGGGTAAATTCATCATGAAAATAAAAAATATGAATTCAAAAAGTAACCAACGATGAGTGTTTCAGTTTGGTGCTACTGGGCGTGAGGTTGCTCGAACAAAGATTGATACATGCTCATGGGAGTTTCTAGAAGTGAATGGAGGACTTATGCTAGACTGAAACAGGCTGGGAATGTCTGTTTGGATTTTCAGGATTTGGATGATTTTTTGCAAATTTGGTAGCACTCTTGTACAATGTATATGCGTCCTTTTGGCTTGCCAAAGTGATGTACTTATAGCATAGACGGAGGGGACAAGATAAGGAGGAAAGAATCAAGTCCATAAAGCCATGGTTTAAAGCCATTATCACAATTTTGAAAAATTACCAAACTTGATATTTCATGCCATTTTTTCAAGTTCAATGAATCTGGTCAGGTTTACACGAAAAATGGGCCTCAAGACTGACCCAAAACACTAGCCCGCATGCCTAAGCCCATTTCTAAATATTTTGTACCTTTTATTTTATATTTATTTGAAATAAATTAAAATAAATATGTAAAAGAATCTTAGCATCGATTCGACTGAACCAGACAAAAGTCTTGGAATATATTCAATTGGAATAGGAATCAGAGAGATCTTAGCATCGATCTGACTGAACAAGAGAAGGTCTTGGATTAAATTTGACTGGAATGGAAATCAGGAAATTCTTAGTATCGATTCAACTGAACCAGATAAAAGTCTTGGAATATCTTCAACTAGAATAGAAATCAGAGAGATCTTAGTGTTGATCTAACAGAATCAGGGAAGATCTTGGATCAACTTTGACTGGAATGGAAATCAGAAGAATCTTAGTATCGATTCAACTGAACTAGACAAAAGTCTTGGAATATCTTCATCTGGAATAGAAATCAGAGAGATCTTAGTGTCGATCTTACTGAACCAGGGAAGATCTTGGATCAACTTTGACTGTAATGGAAATCAGAAGAGTCTTAGTATCGATTCAACTGAACCAGACAAAAGTCTTGGAATATCTTCAATTGGAATAGAAATCAGAGAGATCTTAACGTCGATTTGAATGAACTAGAGAAGGTCTTGTGAGGACATCTTTATGAGGAAATTGCTGAAATAGCCTTTCATCAGACGTAGCTTTTGAGAAGACTACCAGGCCACATAAGTGGTCAACAGTGTTTGTTGATTTGATCTTTTCCCTGAAAAAGGTAAAGAGTTAGTCATATGTAGTGTCATGATGTATGAAATGCATTGTGTGATAATGTTCTCAAAATAAATGAGATTATACTGTATGCGACGTGTATGCGCATGCCATGATGTATGACTATGGGATGCTATTGCGATATTTGCTAGTCTGGGAAAGTAAATCCCTGACTGCATGCTGAAGAGTATTGGGGAGTCGAATCCTTCATTTGTGCTAAGGATGATGAATGGATATGATTTTCCGGGGATTTCCTCTTTCTGATTGAGGGTATTCTGCCAGGGATCTTTGACTCCTGCTTCAGAATGACTCTGTGGGGAGGAAGATGCTCTATTGGAAGATTTTACTGATGTAGAGAAATAAACTCTGTTGGGGGATAAACTTGCGCCATTAGATAGATAAACTCTATCGGGGAGGAGGTTTTATAAACTATTTAAGATTATAAAGCTCGGCTGGGGAATACAGATTTCAACTCTCTGAAGGAACTTTGTTGGAGAAGATAATTCCTTATTGAGGGAGAAGAGATAAATTTTTGGTTATTTCTACTTTGTGGGGAACATATACATCACTGGTCCGTATGCTAAGGATGTAGCGATGACTTCTTCCCAAGGCGTCTCTTCCCCTGTACCTGCTGGAAAGAGTAACTGTCGGGACTAAAAATTGCTTTTTAGACTTTGTTCCGTTTCTTAAAGTCATTAGCAACTGTCTTTCTGTTTCTTATACAAGTTGTGTATATTGATCATATTTAAATTCATATGTCAAAAATAATCATTGGACGTTTTTGCAAAACAAAACAGAAGAATAAAACAAATAGTTTTGTACTTTCAAAGAATGATTTGTATTGATTTTTTGAAGTTTTCCTATGGAAGGCATTTTGTACAAAGAGACTAACGTTCTAGTAGGAAAACGCCGTCGTAAAAATAAAAACTATACAAAATAGTGTACAAAGAGAAAACAGCTATGTGTGATAATTCCATTGAGTTTCAATTCTGCTATTGCCCCTATGTCCTTGAGCGTCTCATCACTTTGCTACTTGTCCGAAGCTGACTGGATTGATCGGTGTCGTTTGAGCTTGATAGTTGATACCGAAGTCCGATCGCAAGGTGATCCAATGGGACATGGTTGTACGCTTCAAATACCTAAATTTTGCCTGGACCGCCCTTTCGGGTTTTCAATCCAACGGGATACCCTTTTTTGCCCAAGTCGTCTTTTCAGGTTTTCGACTTGCCGAGTGTACAAATTTTTTGTATGTATATCCCTAATTTTTGCCCGAACCCTTTTGGTTTTTCGGGATGCCCTTATTTTTTCCTAGGCCAGTCAACCTAGTGGGTCTTTATTTACACGTAGTATCTTTTCACTATTTCAGCATTCACATGGTGAGGAAGGTCGTCACCATCCATGGTGGTCAAAATCATGGCTCCACCAGAAAATATGTGTTTGATTACAAATGGCCCTTCGTATGTGGGAGTCCATTTTCCCCTGGGATCACCTTGCGGCAGTATGATGCGCTTGATTACTATATCACCCACTTGATATACTTGACGTCTGACCTTTTTGTTGAAATCCTTGATCATTTGCTTTTGGTACATTTGACCATGACAGACAACATTAAGCCTTTTCTCATCAATCAGATTCAGTTGATCAATTCGAGTCTGAATCCAATCATCTTCGTTCAAACCTTCATCCTTCATGATCCTCAAAGAAGGGATCTAGACCTCAATAGGCAGGACAACCTCCATACCATACACCAGAGAATAAGGTTTGCCCCTGTTGACGTACGTGCTGAGGTGCGGTAGCCATAAAGAGCAAATGGTAACATCTCATGCCAGTCTTTGTATGTCACCGTCATCTTTTGTATGATTTTCTTGATATTCTTGTTAGCATCCTCCATAACGCCATTCATCTTCAGCCGGTAAGGGGAAGAATTATGATGCTGGATCTTGAATTGTTTACAGATTTCGATGATCATTTTATTGTTGAGATTTTTACCATTGTCTATGATGATTCTCTCTGGCACACCATACCGACAAATCAGGTTATGCTTGATAAACCGTGCCACAACATTCTTGGTAACAGTAGCAAAAGAGGCAACCTCAACCCAATTTATGAAGTAATCAATGACCACTAGGATGAAGCGATGCCCATTGGAAGCGGTAGGTCTAATATCTCCGATCATGTCAATGACCCACATTGCAAAGGGCCAGGGATCCATCAAGACATTCAAGGGAACCGAAGGTACATGTACTTTATCAGCATAGATCTGATATTTGTGACAAGTTCGGGAATGCTGATAACAATCTGCTTTCATAGTGGACCAATAGTATCCTTCCCGTAGGATCTTTTTAGCCATGGTATGTCCACTAGAATGGGTGCCAAAGGTACCTTCGTGTAAATATTCCATAATCCTCTCTGCTTCACTCTTGTCTATGCACCAAAGTAAAGTAGAGTCATGATTGCGCTTGTAGAGGATTTAGTTACTGAGGAAGAACTTTGTGGCGAACCTTCTCAGAAACTTCTTATCATTGGCAGATGCCCCCTCAGGATATTCTTGAGCCTCGAGATACCTCTTTACTTCATGAAACCAAGGTTTGTCTGCTACTTCTCCAGTGTCAATCTCATAGCAGTATGCTGGCTCATCCAACCTTTCCATAATGATCAGAGGAGCCTTGTTGTCCAACTTGACCTTGAACATAGATGACATAGTAGCTAGCGCGTCCGCTAACTAGTTCTCTTCTCGTGGAAAATGTTCAAAGGTGACTTCCTCAAAGTGCAAAAGTAATCTCAGCACATGCTCTTTGTAAGGGATTAGATTCGGGTGCTTAGTGTCCCACTCGCCTTTGATTTGACTTATTACCAAGGCTGAATCCCCGAAAATGCTCAAGAACTTGATCCTTAGTTCAATAGCAGCTTTGAGGCCCATGATACATGCTTCATACTCTGCCATATTATTGGTGCAGTTGAAACATATCCTGGAGGTGAAAGGAGTATGTGATCGGTGGATCTGGAACTGACTGTTTAACGCTGGTTCGCGAAATGTCACGGAAGCAAGAGTCGCCACCGTTTTTTATTTTCTCCAATATGGAAAGGACAAAAGCACAGAAAAATTCCTTATTGAGATTAGTTCTCGGTTCGGGAGGTAGATTTATAGAAAGGGAAGGTGTTAGCACCCTTTCTATCCATGGTTATCCATGGGCTCTTAGATACTTGCTCATTTGTGTTTTCAAAAGTGTTTGTTTGCTTTTCAAGGTGAGTGGGTTTGAAAAAGTTTCTTTGAAAGTTTCAGTTCGACTCTTGTATCAGTCCTCAAGAGTGTTTGAAAAGTTGTTTTGAAAGCTTTTTGCAAAGTGTCGGTGTGAAAAGAAATTTTTGATTTGTTTTGAATTAGAGCAAGTATCTACGAGTCATCTACCTACCCTAAGGAATTAGTCTGTGTAAGAGTCCTTTAGATAGTGCTATCCCGCCATTGAGAGGTAGGTAGCACCATCGTTGGAGGTGTTCGGGTCAATTCGATTATTAGGGACATGTGTGGTCACCTAAGCAATGGTAGGGCACCTTAGAAGTAACCCTAATGTCCTAGATCTTTTATCCGAGGCAACCGTTTCGAGGAAACTGGATCTTTAGACAAAGGGCGACCTCTAAGACACCCTATACTTGATGACCACCTCGAGGCAACCAGTGAGGCGTACCCTAAGGAGTGGCATGTGCTTTGTGTGTTGTTTTTCAGTTAATTTTCTTTGTACATGTTATTTGTGAGCTACAGATTGATTTTATTTACATACATTCTTTCATGCATTTAACAGTTAGGGGTGCGGAAAGTAAATTGCAGAAATGTAAATTCTAACCATTACAAGGCGCGGGTCTATACATCGCCAAAAAAACAAAGACCCGATTTGAAACAAAATGCGGAAAGTAAATATCCTAATTATCTATTACAAGGCTTTGGGGCAGGTACATTACATTCATAAAAAAATAAATGCGAAAAGAAATAATAAATCGAGAGTGCGAGGGCGTTGGACCCTTTAAGGAATTGAATTGAAATTGAAAATTAATTAAAGAAAAGAAGTTATTTTTTTGATGTTTTTGTATTTAATAGAAATGAAGAAAATTAATTGGAATTAAAACCCTAATTCTAAGCATTTTTAATTATTAAAGAAATAAATTCAAGTTTGACCTAATTTACTAATTATTTAATTATAAGTTATTTACAAAAATAATTAATTATTAATGATAAGAATAAGATGAAATTATTTTATTGAGAAAAAGAATAAAAATCTAAAACCTAATTTCTACCTTTTTTAGTTATTTAGAAAAAAACAAATTAAAATTTAAACCCTAAATTAAAACTAAATTGATTATTAAATTTATTTACAAAAAAAAACTATTAAATGAAAACATATTTTTTTTATTTTTACTTTTCTGATTTTTGTGTATTTATGAAAATTATTTTTGATGAATATATTAAAATAAATAAAACAAATAAAAAAAATGAAAAGAAAGAAAACAATATGCAAACCATGGGGGGTGTTGACCCCAATTGAGGAGGTGGTTTGAGGAATTTTGGTCCAACAGGAGGAGGCCCTTTGTTGACTTTTTGAATCATGTGAGGAACGTTTGACTGATGCGTATGGTGGATTGCTGGTCATGGTCACTGGATTGATCTTCAAGGACATGTGGCGTGCCAAGGCGTTGGGCTTCATGGTGGTCATTAGGATGGAAGCTGCACAGGAATATATTGCAAGAAAAATTATGGAATAAAGTGGGGGACCTGGGAATCGAACCCAGGTCCCTGCGTTTGCCATGTTAACGTTTTGCCAATTGCGCTGTTGGTGCGCTTTGTATATGGAATGAAAAATAAATAATATAAAACAAAATCAAAATCAATGTTATGAAAAAAAAAGGCGCTGGAATTCAAACCCTCCAGTCACATCTTGCCATGCAGTCTTCTTCTTCATTTGTTCCTGTAACAAAAAGGATAGCGGGGGTTTTAAACCCCCCCCAAAATGCAGGCTTATGGATAATAGCGAATAGCTCATATGGAAACATAAATAGGGCGCGAATAGTGGGTTAGCTTCATCTGGAGGTCCTGATTCCAACCATGGTAATTGGATGTCCTGATTTTACCGTATGTGCAAACGCCTAATTCCAAACCTCTGGAACCCTAATGTTCATCAATGGCAACTTTTGATATGGGATGCCATTGCTCAATCAAATAATACCAAACGCTTCAGAAGGTCATGGTTAGTATAAATCAATAGTTTAAATGCATGAAAAATGTACAGAAATCAAAACACGATTATGAGAAAAGTTTGAGAAAGTTTGACATCAATATACCAATTCCTTGCGCGTGGAGAGTTGATTCTGATTGGAATACCTTCCTTGGGATATCAATAAGGTGTTTGGATAGGAATGAGGACTTGACACAAGCTATATGTATGTTTTCAGTTTTGAAATTTTTGAGAGAAAATGCAAAGTTGGTTTCTGAGTTTTTGCGCAGCTTAGGTCTTTTCCTCCCTTCTGATCACTTGTATATGCATTATGTAATGTGTTTCAATTGGAATTAAGGGCCTTGAAGCCTTGCATTCATACATAAGATTTTGCCATAAACCTCCATTAAAACACCTTCCATCTTTGTACCAAATTTTGAATTCTTGCTTGATTAGGCCTTGGTACGAATTTGGGATGTTGTATAATGATGATTCAAGGCTAATCAAGACCAAATATGTCCCTTAATTAACCTTTTTGATTTTTATTTGATTTTAAAGGATTTAAAATGAATTAAATCCAATAAAATCTAATAAAAATGAAAAAATTAATTTTAAATATTGAAATAAAAGGTGGGACACGTGGGAAGCATGGCCAAGCTGATTCAAGTGGAAAAAGTGGGCCCCTTTTGTCAAAAATGAAGTTTCAAGGATAAATGATTTTGGCCATTTCACAAAAATTTCCCAACTTCTCCAATGCATATCTTGCTCAATTTTTAAGCTTTGATCATGTTCTTGGACATTTTAGAAAGTTCTTGAAGTCCTCTAACCAATGTCTTTGGTCCCATGTCATTTTGATTTACCAATCTCAAGTTATGGTCTTTGACTTAAAGTCCCTTTTTGTTGACTTTTGAAAATGACCTATAATGTTGAAATTGATAACTTTTTGTGAGAGCATTTCTTGGACTTGAAGTGTCAAGATGAGTTGTAGGAAATGTCTTCCCCTTCAAGATGAGCATTGGATGGAATTTTTCTGATGAACCATGAAAACGTTATGCATTGGTCAAGTTACAGTTGACTTTTCAGTTGTCCAAAAATAGAAACTTTTGACACCTTGATGATTTTTGAGCCATTCTTGTGAAATCATGGTCAAGACTTGACCAAATGATGATTGTGGCTTCAAAATAAGATGTTGACCAAAAATTTTGACTTTTGACTACCAAATGACCATTTTGCCCCTACAGTTGACTGTTGAGCAATTAGGGTTTTTGACTGTGCAACTTGACCTTGTGAGCCTTGAAACTTGACATGTAGGTGATTGACAATGTTTATGAGCATATGGGACTTGATTGAGACCTTGGAAACTTCAACTTCCTTGCAAGAACCAAAACCCTAATTTTGTTGTTAGGAGGCCATTGAACTATGCAACCGTTGGGAGATTTTGAAGCATGCTCTTTGCAAATCTTGAAGAATATGGGAGGGAAAATTTTGGGGTACAACAGTTGCCCCTGTTCAATCTTCTTAGACCTGAGGATGTAGATTGGCTGACGTGCCTTTCGTAATCCGAGGGTGGAAGATTATTGAACACTAGAGTGCCCAGAAATTTGCGCTCACATGTTAGCAGTGTGATGGTGGGAATGGGCTTACAGATGCCATTTGGAGATTGATGGATAGGAAAATGGGCTTACAGATGCCATGTTGAGAGGTGATGAATAGGTGGATGGGCTTATAGATGCCATCTGGGTGTCGATCGCGTAAGAGATTCCTTAGCGAGAACTTGTGTATCTGAAAAAGGAAGATGATTACCTGACCTGTTACAGGAGTTGGTCTTCAAACTCTTTGTGTAGATGTTCCCTGACTGGTTACAGGAATTGAATCCTTAAACCTCTTCAAACGTGCCCTGGCGAGATACAGGAATCGAGTCTGGAGCTTCAAAAGGTGATGAATGAATCAGGGATGGTTACTACCTCAACAGGATGGTGAGAGAACCTCAGATGATTACTACCTCAACAGTAACGATGAGAGAACCTTGGGCGATTACTGCCTCAACAGTAACGATGAGAGAACCTTGGGTGACTACTACCTCAACAGTAACAATGAGAGAACCTGG
This sequence comes from Vicia faba, assembly GCA_948472305.1. Taxonomy (NCBI): domain Eukaryota; kingdom Viridiplantae; phylum Streptophyta; class Magnoliopsida; order Fabales; family Fabaceae; genus Vicia; species Vicia faba. Next base: position 858,139,201 of record OX451736.1, on the reverse strand, counting down.
GGCGATTACTACCTCAACAGTAACACTGAGAGACTCATAGGCGACTTCAACCTCAACAGTAACGCTGAGAGAATCATAGGCGACTTCAACCTCAACAGTAACGATGAGAGAATCATAGGCGACTTCAACCTCAACAGTAACACTGAGAGAATCATAGGCGACTTCAACCTCAACAGTAACGCTGAGAGAATCATAGGCGACTTCAACCTCAACAGTAACGATGAGAGAATCATAGGCGACTTCAACCTCAACAGTAACGCTGAGAGAATCATAGGCGACTTCAACCTCAACAGTAATGCTGAGAGAATCATAGGCGACTTCAACCTCAACAGTAACGATGAGAGAATCTTGGACGTCTTCTACTGAGTCTTCATCAGAAAAATATTTAGGAATCGATTTAACTGGACCAGAGAAGGCCTTTGACTGGATAAAAATCAGAAAAATCTTTAGGAGCCGATTTAACTGAACCAGACAAGGTCTTGGAATCTTCAACTGAGTCTTCATCAGCAAAATCTTTAGGAATCAATTTAACTAGACCAGAGAAGGCCTTTGACTGGATAAGAATCAGAAAAATCTTTAGGAGTCGATTTAACTGAACCAGGCGAGGTCTTGGAATCTTCAACTGGATAAGAATCAGGGAGATCTTAGGGTCGATATGACTGAACCAGAGAAGGTTTTGGACATAGCTGAGAACTTGACTGGATCTTTCCTGAAAGGTAAAGGTCAGTCATATGCAATGCATGATATGGATCAAGCAATGATGTTCTCAATCATAAGTGAGATTGTGTGATGCGTTTATGCATGTATCATGATGTATGTGATATTTATGAATGTATGTTTTCGTCTTAGGAAAATAAATCCTTGACGGGTGCCGGGAATTAAAATCCAGGGCTGATGGAGAGCTTCCGTTTCCACTGGGGATGATAGTTGCAAGAATACTGGTAGGAGAAGATAACTCCGTTGGGGAATAAACTTGGCGGATGTATTACTCTGCGGGGAGAAAATTACCCTAGCGATCTTGCTGGGGAACAATACTCTATGGGAAGAGAGGTATTCTGTTGAGATGTTGATGGTACCTTCGCTGGGGATACCGTTGATGTTGGAAGTGTTAATAGACTTTGCTGGGGATAAGAAGACTTCGCCGAGGACGATCTTTCCGTGGCTTTTGGCTGAGGATAACCCAGTTATATCCTGGTAGGGAAATAACCTTTGAGTAAAGCCGGGAGACGCGTTCTTGCTCTTGTAGGGGATAAGCTTCCTACTGGGGAGATGGATTGAACTCTTCTGGGGAAACTTCAGACTGGACTCTCCTGAGGAAATTTTTGAACTGTAATTTTTTGTAAGTTGAAAGAGGGAACCTATGTAGGGTTGCCTGGTGATGAGCTCGTGTGAGACCGCATCTTGGAAAGAAGGACACCTGTGTAGGGTTACTTTGAGGTTGAGCTCGTGTGAAGCTGCATCCTTGAAGAAAGGAAACCTGTGTAGGGTTTGCTGATGACGAGTTCGTGTAAAACTTCATCTTTGGAGGGAGGAAACCTGTGTGGGGTTTATTGATAATGAATCCGTATGAGACTTCTGGAGGAACCGGGGTAAGGTTACTTCAGGATAAGTTTGTGTAAAACTTCTTGATGAACCGGGGTAAGGTTATCTTAAGATGAGTCTGTGTGAGACTTCTGGAGGAACCGGGGTAAGGTTACTTCGGGATAAGTTCGTGTAAAACTTCTTGATGAACCGGGGTAAGGTTATCTTAAGATGAGTCCGTGTGAGACTTCTGGAGGAACCGGGGTAAGGTTACTTCGGGATAAGTTCGTGTAAAACTTCTTGATGAACTGGGGTAAGGTTATCTTAAGATGAGTCCGTGTGAGACTTCTAGAGGAACCGGGGTAAGGTTACTTCAGGATAAGTTCGTGTAAAACTTCTTGATGAACCGGGGTAAGGTTATCTTAAGATGAGTCCGTGTAAGACTTCTGGAGGAACCGGGGTAAGGTTACTGCAGGGCAAGTTCGTGTAAAACTTCTTGATGAACCGGGGTAAGGTTATCTTAAGATGAGTCCGTGTAAGACTTCTGGAGGAACCGGGGTAAGGTTACTGCAGGGCAAGTTCGTGTAAAACTTCTTGATGAACCGGGGTAAGGTTATCTTAAGATGAGTCCGTGTGAGAATTCTTTTGAAATAAAAGGAACCGGTGTAGGGTTACTTCGGTGATAAATCCGTGTAAGACTTCTTCTGAAAATTTGAGAAGGAACCGGTGTAGGGTTGCCTGATGATGAGTTCGTGTAAAACTACATCTGAGATTGAGAAGGAACCGGTGTGGGGTTGCTTCATGATGATCAAGTAGATAATTGTCCTGTTTGGTTTCGGATATTAACCCACGATCAGTCGTCCGCAGAATTTTCATGGCTAGTTACCAGTGTTGATCTGAAACTGTAAAGGTAGATGGTAATCATCTTTTGATTGACTTTTCCTTGGTACTTTGGTTGACAGAGCAATTGGATCGCCTGGACAACTCATTATTGCCCCTGTTTCTGAGGTGAGGGAAGAAGATACCTGTGGGGGTAATTGACAAATCTTCTGGTAGACAAGCGACGAGATGCCAGGACATAGTCGTACGCTTTGATCCCTAACTTTTGCCTGGACCTCCCTTTCGAGTTTTCAGTCCACCGGGATACCCATTTTTGCCCAAGCCGCCTTTTCAGGTTTTCGACTTGCCGGGTGTACAGATTTTTTTTCATTTTCATCCCTTATTTTTGCCCGAACCCTTTTGGTTCGCCGGGAAGCCCTTATTTTTGCCTAGGTGTGTCAACCTAGCGGGTCTTTGATTATGCGTAGTATTTTTTCGACTATGTCCATGCTCTCAGAATGTAGGGAGTTTCCCCTGTTAGAAGTGTTTTGCCATGCCACCAGAAGATGTTTGATCAGGCAAGATTCGTTGCTGGAATGCCCCAAGTGACTCAGGCGGAGATTTGCCCCAGGCTATCTGACCTTTGAGAGATTCTCCGAATCTTGATTGGACTGCCCCAGATGATGGACCAGGATCAGACCATGCCCCTTGATTGGAAGCACTTTTGTTCATTAGATATTCTTCGTGCGAACTTCTATGCTGTTCAAACAAAAAGTCATATGCAAACAATATTATTCTAAGAATGCAAAAGCTTATGTCTGTCTTGAAGTTTTGAAAATGTATTTTTTCATAAGAACAAGTAAAGATTTTTTTGTAAACTGTGATGTCAACCCGTTATTTTACCGCAAGCCTTCAGGAGTCAGGATACCTTCGTAACAGTATGCTTTCGAACTAACCCATGCTTCAGCTAGGACTTTTAAGGGTTATAACATGGTCTGGTTCACGGTTTAAGAAACAAAAGATAAAGGCTCAAATTATTTGTACCCGCCCACTCCTCGTGATGTTCTTCAAACCTAAGCTCAGTTGATCGTGCGTTAGACCTTGTTTGAGTCTTTGTCCTGACGTTCCGATGATGGTTCGGATATTGATGATTTATTCTGAATAGGAAATCATTTTTGTTTTTGTTGAGGGTTTGTATGACCTCTTTCTCTTTGATTTCGTTATCCCTATTTTTTGCCTGAACTGTTTCTTTTTGTATTTACAGTCAGCGGGATGCCCCAGTTTTGTAAGTCTCCTTCATAGGTTTTGACTTATTGGGATTTATTTTTTAGTTTTTTTTTTTTTGGTAATGACTGCCTGTCTTTATGATTATTCGGAACCATCATTGTCTTTTGTTTTGTAAGGACCTCTTTGGTGCCATTCGTTATGCACTTGGATCAACTGAGAGAACTACCCTGCCCCAGGTTATGATTAAGGGTTTTAATTTTCGAAAAGAAAAACTCCTACTTCTTTGGCTCAAAGGGGTTGACGAGGGATTATCTTCCTTATTACTCCAGTGTTTGGGAATTGAAATAATGCCTGTACCTCATCAGTAGGGTCCGTTCAAAAGCATATTGTAGAGATCGTGGTATCGTTTTCGTCATCCTCCCTCAAGAGGCTTAGAATTATTAATCAAGAGTTGATCATCACAAAAAATATGAGAGCAACTTTAAATATAGTACGCATAATTAATTCAAGACAGACATGTGTAATGCATTCATGAAATAAAAGAGTTTAACATGACAATTGTTTGTTTGAACAAGAAAAGAAAAATACAACTTGAATTCAAATGAACAAAAATCTCTCAATCCTAGCCATGTTTTGGCAAAGGAGCAGTGGTCACAATAGGAGTCTCAGCAGGCTCGAATTCGATCTCCTTAGCATCGATCATATTCTGGATCTTATACTTCAGCGCCCAACAGTCCTCAGTATCGTGCCCCGAGCTATCAGAATGATAAGCACACCTCGCCTCTGGATTGTAGTTTGGAGAGGAGGTCTTGGGATTTGCAGGAGGGTTGATCACCCAATCAGGTTCATTTCAACATGTGCTGCAATGCTTGTGACCATGGCATGTTGATGTTGGTGAATTGTCTTTTAGGCTCGTCCGGCCTTCGCTGATTTCCCTTTTGTGGTTGGCGGCATGGTGCAGAACCAGAGATCATGACTGCCCCTGCCTGTTGGTCACGACGACTCTTTTGACTGTATGCAGCATTAGACTCTTTCTTGCCCATGTAAGGCTTTTGGTGAGTATCCGAAGGTGTGGCCTCCTGAATCTTCCCACTCTTGATACCAGCTTCAATTCTTTCCCCAGTCAGAATGAGGTCGGTAAACCCTGCAGATGAATTACCAATGAGATGATTGAAGAACGGCCCGGATAGGGTCCCCAAGAACATATCAACGAGTTCCCGGTCAGTCAAAGGTGGTTGTACCCTCCCAGCAAGGTCTCTCCATCTCTGCGCATACTTTGAAACCTTCTCCCGATCCTAACGACATACCCTGGAGTTGGGTACGTGTAGGAGCGAGGTCGGCATTATACTGATACTGCTTGTAAAAAGCAGTAGCCAACTCCTCCCAGTTACGAACCTTGGTTCCATCCAGCTGATAGAACCATTCGAGATGAGTCCCTGAAAGACTCTCCTGGAAGAAGTGGATCCACAAGTTCTTGTCCATAGTGTATGGTTGAATCTTCCGCACATAAGACCTGAGATGCAGCTTGGGACAGGATGCCTCATCATACTTAGCAAAAGAAGGAACCTTGAATTTGTGTGGGATCACCACACCAGAAGATAGACCCAGGTCTCCGAAATCCAACCCAGGCACTTGTTGAATTTCCATGGCATTCAGATGATCCTCTAGTTGCTTGTACCGGTCCTCAGCAGGGGGGTACTGTTCATCATTGAAGTCTGTCTCGGTGTCAGAGACCACAGGGCTAGGAACCTCTCTCCCTTGGTGACTGCCTTCCCCCACAGATGGAGTAGTCCTCTCAGCTTCATTCTGCAGTGTGTTCCCAGATCTGCGTCTAGGATTGAACAAAACAGTCCTCTTCTTCTTCTTCTTCTGAATCAAAGTCCTCAATTCCTTTTGACCCTGGGCTAGGCTCACAATCAACTCCTGGAACTGGGCATTCTGGGCCTGGAGGGCCTTGATAGCTTGTCCATTGGATGATTCAGGATTCATGATGATTGCTGAAATAAACAGCGAAGAAGGTAAGTGACCTGCAACAAGTGTACCTGTAATGCAATGATATGTATGATATGCATGCAATGTTTTCAAGGACCTCGCGGGATAAACAAAGAAGCTTGTTAGAATTTGAATCCGGTGACTTGATTGAAGGAACTGCATATTGTTGAGAGTCCTTTTTTCAAGAGTCAAGGCTCACCATATCGAGTGGGTCATAGCCCCTGACAACCTTGGCTAGAGGAGAATAAATCCCCTTTGCCCCTTGCTGGACAGTTGGTTCATCATGACCTGCATCACAAGCCCTTGAGATCCTTGAAACGGGTTAGTCTTTATGCAGGATGCATGCAATGGTATGATGTTATGCTATGCATGGGGTAATGTAGGTAAACCCTGTTATGAGTCCCAATTAAGGACTGTAAACAAAACCTGCAAGAAACTCAAGTGTCAGATAACAAGCATGCAAATAGTCAAGTTGGAAGGCACACAAGTCACACAAGAGAACCCTTAGAGTTTAGGCCAACATGGGGTCTGGGTATTACCCTCTTGAAGTTGGTGGGTTCAACCTGTCCTATTAGAAGTAACCGGGTTCTAAGGGTCCCAATATCACTGGATTGCTTTCATTGTTCATCGTCTCGATTTAGCCACTGAACTGGCAACCGAAATATCACAGGAAAGCAACCCTCAATTGAGTGTAGTATCGAGTATCAACCAACCTCGGGCTGCACCAAAGTCAGTTATCTCACTACCCTAAAGAGGCCAAGATGGTTCAATTAAGGTTCCTAAGGTCAGTTGATGCTTCACGACACCACATGGAGGCCCCGTACTCTCCTTGACTGAACTCAAGGGTTACCGGTACACACCAAAGTGCCACATCAACGTAGCAGACTGTTTCAACCATGTCGGTATACCCCGCACAGTTCCCTCACAGCCTCGTTGCTACTTTCTAAGAAGGTATCCCCAGATCCGGGTTAGGATCTATAGAACTCCCAAGACAGTCCCACAATTTAAAGCAAACAAGTCAAAGCAATTGAAAACACAGTGATCTTAGTCCTAAGGTACACCTCACTTTAAAAGATTTACCCAACAGAGTCGCCAGTTCTGTGATCGGTGGATCTGGAACTGACTGTTTAACGCTGGTTCGTGAAATGTCGCGGAAGCAAGAGTCGCCACCGTCTTTTATTTTCTCCAATATGTAAAGGACAAAAGCACAGAAAAATTCCTTATTGAGATTAGTTCTCGGTTCGGGAGGTAGATTTATAGAAAGGGAAGGTGTTAGCACCCTTTCTATCCATGGTTATCCATGGGCTCTTAGATACTTGCTCATTTGTGTTTTCAAAAGTGTTTGTTTGCTTTTCAAGGTGAGTGGGTTTGAAAAAGTTTCTTTGAAAGTTTCAGTTCGACTCTTGTATCAGTCCTCAAGAGTGTTTGAAAAGTTGTTTTGAAAGCTTTTTGCAAAGTGTCGGTGTGAAAAGAAATTTTTGATTTGTTTTGAATTAGAGCAAGTATCTACGAGTCATCTACCTACCCTAAGGAATTAGTCTGTGTAAGAGTCCTTTAGATAGTGCTATCCCGCCATTGAGAGGTAGGTAGCACCATCGTTGGAGGTGTTCGGGTCAATTCGATTATTAGGGACATGTGTGGTCACCTAAGCAATGGTAGGGCACCTTAGAAGTAACCCTAATGTCCTAGATCTTTTATCCGAGGCAACCGTTTCGAGGCAACTGGATCTTTAGACAAAGGGCGACCTCTAAGACACCCTATACTTGATGACCACCTCGAGGCAACCAGTGAGGCGTACCCTAAGGAGTGGCATGTGCTTTGTGTGTTGTTTTTCAGTTAATTTTCTTTGTACATGTTATTTGTGAGCTACAGATTGATTTTATTTACATACATTCTTTCATGCATTTAACAGTTAGGGGTGCGGAAAGTAAATTGCAGAAATGTAAATTCTAACCATTACAAGGCGCGGGTCTATACATCGCCAAAAAAACAAAGACCCGATTTGAAACAAAATGCGGAAAGTAAATATCCTAATTATCTATTACAAGGCTTTGGGGCAGGTACATTACATTCATAAAAAAATAAATGCGAAAAGAAATAATAAATCGAGAGTGCGAGGGCGTTGGACCCTTTAAGGAATTGAATTGAAATTGAAAATTAATTAAAGAAAAGAAGTTATTTTTTTGATGTTTTTGTATTTAATAGAAATGAAGAAAATTAATTGGAATTAAAACCCTAATTCTAAGCATTTTTAATTATTAAAGAAATAAATCCAAGTTTGACCTAATTTACTAATTATTTAATTATAAGTTATTTACAAAAATAATTAATTATTAATGATAAGAATAAGATGAAATTATTTTATTGAGAAAAAGAATAAAAATCTAAAACCTAATTTCTACCTTTTTTAGTTATTTAGAAAAAACAAATTAAAATTTAAACCCTAAATTAAAACTAAATTGATTATTAAATTTATTTACAAAAAAAAACTATTAAATGAAAACATATTTTTTTTATTTTTACTTTTCTGATTTTTGTGTATTTATGAAAATTATTTTTGATGAATTAATTAAAATAAATAAAACAAATAAAAAAAATGAAAAGAAAGAAAACAATATGCAAACCATGGGGGTGTTAACCCCAATTGAGGAGGTGGTTTGAGGAATTTTGGCCCAACAGGAGGAGGCCCTTTGTTGACTTTTTAAATCATGTGAGGAACGTTTGACTGATGCGTATGGTGGATTGCTGGTCATGGTCACTGGATTGATCTTCAAGGACATGTGGCGTGCCAAGGCGTTGGGCTTCATGGTGGTCATTAGGATGGAAGCTGCACAGGAATATATTGCAAGAAAAATTATGGAATAAAGTGGGGGACCTGGGAATCGAACCCAGGTCCCTGCGTTTACCATGTTAACGTTTTGCCAATTGCGCTGTTGGTGCGCTTTGTATATGGAATGAAAAATAAATAATATAAAACAAAATCAAAATCAATGTTATGAAAAAAAAGGCGCTGGAATTCAAACCCTCCAGTCACATCTTGCCACACAGTCTTCTTCTTCATTTGTTCCTGTAACAAAAAGGATAGCGGGGGTTTTAAACCCCCCCAAAACGCAGGCTTATGGATAATAGCGAATAGCTCATATGGAAACATAAATAGGGCGCGAATAGTGGGTTAGCTTCGTCTGGAGGTCCTGATTCCAACCATGGTAATTGGATGTCCTGATTTTACAGTATGTGCAAACGCCTAATTCCAAACCTCTAGAACCCTAATGTCCATCAATGGCAACTTTTGATATGGGATGCCATTGCTCAATCAAATAATACCAAACGCTTCAGAAGGTCATGGTTAGTATAAATCAATAGTTTAAATGCATGAAAAATGTACAGAAATCAAAACACGATTATGAGAAAAGTTTGAGAAAGTTTGACATCAATATACCAATTCCTTGCGCGTGGAGAGTTGATTCTGATTGGAATAGCTTCCTTGGGATATCAGCAAGGTGTTTGGATAGGAATGAGGACTTGACACAAGCTCTATGTATGTTTTCAGTTTTGAAATTTTTGAGAGAAAATGCAAAGTTGGTTTCTGAGTTTTTGCGCAGCTTAGGTCTTGTCCTCGCTTCTAATCACTTGTATATGCATTATGTAATGTGTTTCAATTGGAATTAAGGGCCTTGAAGCCTTGCATTCATACATAAGATTTTGCCATAAACCTCCATTAAAACACCTTCCATCTTTGTACCAAATTTTGAATTCTTGCTTGATTAGGCCTTGGTACGAATTTGGGATGTTGTATAATGATGATTCAAGGCTAATCAAGACCAAATATGTCCCTTAATTAACCTTTTTGATTTTTATTTGATTTTAAAGGATTTAAAATGAATTAAATCCAATAAAATCTAATAAAAATGAAAAAATTAATTTTAAATATTGAAATAAAAGGTGGGACTCGTGGGAAGCATGGCCAAGCTGATTCAAGTGGAAAAAGTGGGCCCCTTTTGTCAAAAATGAAGTTTCAAGGATAAATGATTTTGGCCATTTCACAAAAATTTCCCAACTTCTCCAATGCATATCTTGCTCAATTTTTAAGCTTTGATCATGTTCTTGGACATTTTAGAAAGTTCTTGAAGTCCTCTAACCAATGTCTTTGGTCCCATGTCATTTTGATTTACCAATCTCAAGTTATGGTCTTTGACTTAAAGTCCCTTTTTGTTGACTTTTGAAAATGACCTATAATGTTGAAATTGATAACTTTTTGTGAGAGCATTTCTTGGACTTGAAGTGTCAAGATGAGTTGTAGGAAATGTCTTCCCCTTCAAGATGAGCATTGGATGGAATTTTTCTGATGAACCATGAAAACGTTATGCATTGGTCAAGTTACAGTTGACTTTTCAGTTGTCCAAAAATAGAAACTTTTGACACCTTGATGATTTTTGAGCCATTCTTGTGAAATCATGGTCAAGACTTGACCAAATGATGATTGTGGCTTCAAAATAAGATGTTGACCAAAAATTTTGACTTTTGACTACCAAATGACCATTTTGCCCCTACAGTTGACTGTTGAGCAATTAGGGTTTTTGACTGTGCAACTTGACCTTGTGAGCCTTGAAACTTGTCATGTAGGTGCTTGACAATGTTTATGAGCATATGGGACTTGATTGATCCCTTGGAAACTTCAACTTCCTTGCAAGAACCAAAACCCTAATTTTGCTGTTAGGAGGCCATTGAACTATGCAACCCTTGGGAGATTTTGAAGCATGCTCTTTGCAAATCTTGAAGAATATGGGAGGGCAAATTTTGGGGTACAACAGAGTATGACAACCCTTGAGAGATATGATTATAGCACTGATGCCATTGCCAAGTGCATTGGAAGCCTCGTCAAAAACAATATTCCATCGGGATCCTTCCTCAGGTCCTTCATCCGGTCAAGGTCCTTCATTATCAGTCACTAACATAATATTCTCGTCTGGGAACTCAAAATTCATGGAATGGTAGTCATCCATAACCTGATGATCCAAATAATCAGCTAGTACACTTCCCTTTATTTCCTTCTAGGTTGTGTATTGGATATCATATTCGGTCAGGATCATTTGCCATCTTGCTATTCTTCTGGACAGAACGGGCTTCTCGAAGATGTACTTGATCAGATCCATCTTAGATATCAACAGAGTAGTGTGGGTCAACATATATTGTCTCAGTCGGCGAACAGCCCTTGCCAAAGCGCAACAAGTTTTCTCGAGCAATGAGTATCTTGTTTCACAATCGGTAAACTTTTTACTAAGGTAGTATATTCCGTGCTCTTTTAGACTGGACTCGTCATGCTGCCCCAACACACACCCCATTAAATTATCTAACACTGTTAAGTACATTATCAAAGATCTTCCTTCAATCAGAGGCATCAGAATTGAAGGCTCTTTAAGGTATTCCTTGATTCTCTCGAAGGCAGTCTGGAATTCGACATCCCACTTCACCACTTGATCTTTCTCCAGGAGTTTGAAGATTGGCTCACAAGTAGCAGTTAGATGGGAAATGAACCTGGCAATGTAATTTAGGCGTCCCAAGAAACCTCTAACCTCCTTCTCAGTGCGAGGAGCCAACATCTCTTGTATAGCCTTCACCTTTGCAGGGTCTACCTGAATACCCTTGTCGCTGACAATGAAACCTAGCTGTTTACCAGACCTTACCCCGAAGGTGAACTTATTCGGATTTAACCTCAGCTTGTACGTCTTAAACCTATCAAACAGTTTTTGCAGATGATCGAGGTGTTCTTCCTCAGTTTGAGACCTGGCTATCATGTCATCAACATAGACCTCTATCTCATGGTGAATCATCTCATGAAACAAGGCTACCATGGCTCGCTGATAGGTTGCCCCAGCGTTCTTCAACCCAAACGACATCACTTTGTAGCAGAAAGTGCCCCATTGTGTGACGAAGGTTATCTTTTCCATGTCTTCGGGTGCCATCTTGATATGATTGTAACCAGAGAAATCTTCTATGAAGGAAAAGATCTTATGCTGCACGGTGTTGTTGACCAGAACGTCAATGTGGGGAAGAGGAAAGTCATCCTTGGGGCTTGCCCTATTCAAATATCTGTAGTCTACACACATTTGTACCTTGTCGTCCTTTTTAGGCACCAGGACTACGTTAGCAACCCATTGGGGATAAGAAGTGACAGCTAGGAACCCAACATTGAACTGTTTCATAACCTCTGATTTAATCTTCTCTGACATTTCAGGGCGCATACGACGGACCTTCTGCTTTACCAGAGGGCAGTCTTCTTTAGTTGGCAGACAGTGAACCATAATATCCGTGTCTATTCCCGACATGTCTTCATATGACAAGGCAAAGATCTCAACATAATCATGCAACATTTATACCAACCACTGTTTGACACCAAGCCCCATATTTGCACCTATCTTTACTTATTTTTTGTCCTCTTCTGTGCCCAAGTTTATTGTCTCGACTAGCTCCTCATGAGGCTGTATAGCCCTTTCTTCCTGCTGTAACAGCCTAGCAAGTTCTCCGGGTACCTCACAATCTTCCTCACTTTCGTCCTCGGCTTGGTTAATCGGATTTTCAATGTCATAACCGACAATAGCAGAACTGTTATCATCCATAGTGGATATGGATCTGCAGTTTGATACGTGAGTGTGTGTAAGAACATAGCTATATAGACAAAGCAAAAAGTAAAAAAGAAAAAAACAGAGAGCGCAAAATTTGTATGCAAGAACGTCCAATGCTTTATTAATGACATATAAGATTAGAACATGATTACCCTCACAAATAAAACATTGTGCCCCGGGTAAGACACAAGGCCATAGAGTTTATACTGTTTAATTATTACATATCCAAAACAAAAAGACAATTACTTATGAATAAAAGTAATTAGTACAAAGTATTTTGTCGTCCAGTTACTGGGTCCACCGTTGGTAGTAGGGAAGATCCAGCTATCCATGTGATAGTCACCATCATTGTCTTCTAGAGCGTTGATCCCATGGTTGCTGATATGTAGGGGAGGTCCTCCAGCACGAGCACGACGAACAACCCTTTGAGCCCCTGAAGAGAAACCCAAGCCAAACTTATCAGATTTGTATGGGATGTCAGGGAGTTGGCCCCAGATGGTACACCCACCTTCTTCAATAACTACTTTGGCATTCTTGAGAGAAGCCATCTTCAAGGGTGGTCTTGTGATCTTTGGCAGATTGGTGACAATTTCAGTTGCGGCCATAGTTTGAGGCACCTCTTCGAAGTTCTGACACAGAGTATCGATGAACTCGCCAAACATTTCCACGTACCTGAAGGAGTTCATGTGACTGACCATGTATTCTTCTTCACCGTGTACCATGACAATCTTTCCTTTCAGCGGGTATTTCATCATTTGATGCAGAGTGGATGTGACAGCTCCTGCCCCATGGATCCAAGGGCGACTCAACAAGCAAGAGTAAGATGGCCTGATATCCATCACGTAGAAGGTGGAGTCAAAGGCCTGAGAACCAACTTTGATGGGGATGTCCACCTCCCTGTGCACCATTCTCTTCGATCCATCGAAATCTCTCACTATAATGTTGTTGGGCTTCAAGGTCAAACCTTCACAGTCTAGTCTATCTAGAGCCTTCTTGGGCAGCACGTTCAATGATGAACCAATATCTACTAGAATATGGGCCAAAGTAGTGCCCCTGCATTCAACGGAAACATGCAGCGCATCATTGTGTTTCCTCCCTCTGGGTGTCTCCGTCCTTTGATGAAGTTCCCAGTTCAGAGGCTCGCCGCACTGGTCCTCTGATCCTTCTTCCTAAGTTCACCACACCATCTGGTTTCCTTGGCTTCTTAGTCTTCTCTTTAACAATCAGGGCTTTCAGTTCCTCTTTCCCCTTGGCCAGAGCCATGATCATCTGTTGAAACTGAGCATTCTGAGTCTGTAGATCCTTCACTATTTGTTCTAGAGCCATTGCTAAAATAAATAGCGAAGAAGATGAGAAACCTGCTTTGAAACCTGCTTATGCAATGATATGTATGATATATGTATGCAATGTTTTCAAGGATTTCTAAGACTTAAAATTTTTTAAACAGAAAGGAAACAAACGTTAATTGCATTAAGAAGTTTTATCGATCACAATTATGCCTCTTGGGCTTACATTGGAAGTAACAAAGCAAAAGCATAAACTCTCCAAGCAAAAAAAGACTCAAGCTTCCCACAGGCGCATCCTCTTTGGTGCAATGTAAGGGTTTATACCCTTCTCTTCATGAAGTAACCAGGTGAGCTCTAAAACCTTCTTTTTGCTGGAGTAGAATTGGGTTTCAAAGGTATCCCGTTCTTCATTGAGTCGGATCTAGGACTTCTGTATCTCCTCAAGATCATTTGGCATGTCAGGATGAAGAACGACGTAAGGAGTGTCTCCCTCAGCAATTGGCTCCATAATCACATGTAAGATGGCAGGGTAAGGCATCATAAGACATTGAGCATGAGCTCACACACATTTGAGGTAAGGCTCAAGAGGGATGGAATTCTTGTGCCCTAGTGTCTTGCTATCAATTCTGTTTATCATGCCCCAAGCTCGAATGAACCTCTTGCGATAACCCTGAACATCATTCTCGTAGCCAAATGTTATTCCTTGGACGAGTGTGTCGAGAGGACCATCCCTTCTAGTGTAACCAAAATGTCACAATGCTAAATAAGGATTATAAGTGATTCCTCCCCTAATGCATAAGAGAGGGACATTAGGGAATTCCCCACAGCGATCAATGATGGTGACACTCTCCAAGGACCAAGAACACCAATGAATATCCGAATGTTTAAGGTACCTCAACCTATGAGACCATCTCATACCCTGTTCATTCTTCAAAATAGACCAATGTAGGTGCGAAATAAACCACCTAGCCAACAAAGGAGTGCAACACAGAAGGGTCCCTCTTCTCTTTAGAGTGCGAGTATGCAGAGAGTGTAGAATATCCCCAAGTAAAGTAGGCACTGGATTATGCGACAGAAAAACCTTAACCGCATTCACATCTATGAGTTGGTCCGTGCTAGGTGTTGTACCCCAAAATTTTCCCTCCCATATTCTTCAAGGTTTGTCAAGGATCATCTTCAAATGGTTCAAGATTCCTCAAGGATTGCACAGTCCAAATGCCTCCTAAGCCAGTCCAAATTAGGGTTTTGTTTCTTTCAAGGAATTTGAGGTTTTCAATGGTTCAATCAAGTCTCATGGGCCTATATACACTGTCAAGCATCTACATGCCAAGTTTCAAGACTCACAGTGTCAAATTGCACAATCAAGAGCTCCATTTGGTCAACAATCAACTGCAAGGGCAAAATGGTCATTTTACAGTCAAAAGTCAGAATTTTTGGTCAACATCTTATTTTGAGCACACAATCATCATTTGATCAAGTCTTGATCATGATTCCACAAGCATGGCTCAAAAATTATCAAGGATGCAAAAGTTACTATTTTTGGACAGTAGAAAAGTCAACTGTATCTTGACCAAGGCATAACTTTTTCATGGTTCATCAGAAAAATCCCATCCAATGCTTATTTTGAAGGGGATGACATTTCCTATAACTCATCTTCACATTCCAAGTCCAAGAAATTATCTCACAAAAAGTTATCAATTTCTACATTATAGGTCAATTTCAAAAGTCAACAAAAATGCACTTTAAGTCAAAGACCATAACTTGAGATTGGTAAATATAAATGACATGGGACCAAAGGCATTGGTTAGAGGACTTCAATTCTTTTCCAAAATGTCCAAGAACATGTTCATATGATCAAAATTGAGCAAGATATGCATTGGAGAATTTGGGAAATTTTTAGGAATTTGCAAAAGTCAACTTTGCTCAAAACACCATGTTTTTGCTAATTGGCCTCAATTTGCTTCTTGAAACTTTATCCAAAGCATATGCATGACCCATTGAGATTAAATTGAATTATTTTCTTATTTTTTATTAATTATTTGGATTTTTAATTGATTTTAATTCATTTAATTAATTTAAAATGTAGGAAATTCAAAGATTTGATTCTTCAATCTTTTGGTGAAGCAAACAAGCTCAATATATGCTGGCAAATTCGTGTGCACATCAAGGGGACAAAAATCTCCAAGTTTGGCAAGTTTTCTCAATAAAAAAAATGCAAATTGATATGACTGAAAATAAAATATTGAAACCCTTATTCCATGGATTTCTTGGCCAAGATTTAACCTAAACTCAGTCTCCTATATATACACAACTCAACCCTAATGCCATGGACGTGAAATCTCGGCAGAAAAAAGCCATAGCCATTCAAAAAAATCAAGAAAAACTTGAAAACTGTTTTCCAGGTTCCATCATGATTCAAAGCGATTGGTGGATTCTAATACATTGCTGGAACTCCCAGGGACCTTTTGCAATCAAAATAATACTCTAGAACTCAAGAAACACGCAAGAACAGTTTCACGGTTTGAACTTTTTTTTCCAGAATCGCGTCTCATTATTCATGCGCATTTGACATGTTTTGTTGATTGTTTTGTGTTCATAGGGACTATGCAAAGCTTTTGGCATAGGTTAATTGGACTGAAACACCCTGAATCATAAATCACCATGAACGAGTTCTAGGGTTTTCGAGTTCTGGATTTGGGGCTTTGTAAACCAAGTAAAATTAGGATTCATGAGGCATATGGTTGTAATCTTGAGAACCAGACGAATTTAACCCTACCCTCGCGAACAATTTATATTGAACACACTACTATTCGCTATTATTCCTCATGTCAAATTGTGGGGGTTAAAAACCCCCGCTATCTGTTTATTATTTGCAGGCTTCAGCGAAGGAGATGAAGACGTGTTGAGTTGTGGTTGGAGCATTCAAAACTACGCGCGTTTTTTGTTGTGTCCAGCATATTGATTATTTTCTTAATAATATATTTGTTTGTTATTATAATTACAAAAGCAAGCAAGTGGCTGGGTGGATAGTGCGCTGGACGTTGACCATTGGGACCTGGGTTCGATTCCAAGGTCCCCCAAAATAGTTCTATTATTTTTCATAACATGATTATATGCAGGCTTCCAAGGGAATTCCACCATGCACTGCAAACCTCCAAGCGCCATGTGTCTCTAAGCCCAGATCTGAAGGCCAAGCGTGAGTGTTCATGGTACTCCCAGTCAATGCATGTGCAGCTGATCTCCAAAGTCAAACGTGGTTTGATTGCTAATGGGCCAGGAATTGCTAGCATACCTCCTAAGGGCCCATCACCCCCTGGTTTATATTTCCTCTTTTATTTCTTTCTTTTTATTTTCTTTTACTAATTATTATTAATTAATATTATTATTATTTAATTAACTTAACTAATATTTTTTTCATAATAAGTTCTGAAAACTAATATTATTATTATTATTATTCATTAAATTCACTATTAATTATTATTTTTGTAAATAAATACTAACATAAATTAATTTAGTTTAATTAGGTTAAATTTGACTCTTTTTCATAATAAATAAAATAAATTAGAATTAGGTTTTACTAACTTTTGACTTTATTTTTATTTTCATTAAAAACATAAAAAACACAAAAATACTTTTTTCTTTTAATTAATTAATTGATTAGTAATTAGGTTTAATATTAATTAAATGCAAAAAAGGACCAAAATTCATTCTTTTCTCAAAAAAAGGGTCAAAACCCTAAGACTTTTCCCGATTCAATTTTATTTCGCGCATGTTTATTCTTGATTCCTATTTTGATCATATTTATGTATCTGTTCCGAGAATGTAATACATAATTAGGGCTTTTATCGCTTTCTTTATTTTCTCGCATTTATTTCCAAAAGGGTTATGTTTTTGGCGATGTATATACCCGCGCCTTGTAATAGCGTAGATTTACTTTCCGCACAATTATTAACTGTTAACTATGCATGACAAGACTTGTATGAAAATTAAAATCAACTCGTAGCTTACCAATAGCATGTACAAGATAATTAAACTGAAACCTGACACACGTGCACATGTCACTCCTAGGGTACGCCTCACTTGGTTGCCTCGAGGTGGTCATCAAGTATAGGGTGTTTTAGAGGTCACCCTCCTGTCTAAAGATCCAGTTGCCTCGGAATGGTTGCCTAGGATAAAAAAGGATCTAGGACACTAGGGTTACCGCTAAGGCGTCCTACTATTGCTTTGGTGACCACCCATGTCCCTATAATCGAATTGACCCGAATAACTCCAACGACGGTGCTACCTACTTCTCAATAGTGGGATAGTACTGTCTAAAGGACTCTTACACGGTTTAATTCCATGGAGTAGGTAGATTTCTCCTGGGTACTTGCTCTTTTAAAAAAAACAAAAAAAAACATCTTTTCGCACCTACACTTTCAAAAAGTTTTCAAACAAATACTTCATACACTCTTGAGGACTGATACAAGAGTTACCTAGAAGTTTTCAAACGAAACTTTTTTCAAAACCCACAAACACTTGAAAAGCAAACAATTTTTGAAAACATAGTGAGCAACTACCTAAGAGCCCGTAGATAACCACGGATAGAAAGGGTGCTAACACCTTCCCTTTCTATAATCTACCTCCCGAACCGAGAAACATCTCGAAAAGGAATTTTGCTGTGCTTTTGTCCTTTCCATGTTGGAGAACATAAAAGACGGTGGCGACTCTTGCTTACCGCGACATTTCGCGAACCAGCTTTAAAACAGTCAATTCTATTCCCACCGATCACAGAACTGGCGAATCTGCTGGGGACACTTAATAAGTGAGGTGTACCTTAGGATTAGATCATTTTATGTTTTCAATTGAATGCTTTGTTTGATTTAATATTGTGGGCTTGCATCGGAGTTTCATAGATCCTAACCCGAATCTAGGGAATACCCTTTAGGTAGCATAAGCTGTGAGGGACCTGTCCGACGTAGACCGACACGGGTGAAGTAGTAGCTACGTTGGTGTGACACCTTGGTCTGTACCGATATCCCTTGTGTTGGAACGAGGAGAATATGGGTCTTCTGAGGAGTCATTAAGCACCAACCGACCTTAGAACCCTAAATTGACCCAACTTGGCCAATAGAACAGTAGCAGTATGCTACACTCATTGAGGCTAAACTCTCGCGATGATTCTGGCCGCAAGAAAAGATTGCGAAGCTGGAGTTATGACCGATTTAGGGTAGTCAGTGATATTGAGATCATCTAGAACCCGGTTACTATTTTCTAGGATAGGTCTTAACCAACGAAACTGAAAGAGGGTAGTACCTAAACTTCATGCTGGCCTAAACTCTAAGGGCTGTCTTGTGTGACTTGTGTGTCTTATCATGTTTGCCTTTGTGAATACTTGTGGTGTGCTTTATCATAACATCATACCATCATAACATTGCATGCATCCTGCATAAGGACTAACCCATTTCAAAGACAAGAGGGTTTCATCCTTGCTTCTGTTTTGTAGGACATCATGATGCCTGTGCGAAGGAATACTATCCGGCTCAACTTTGTTCATCCACCTGATTTTCTTAAAGAATTGGTGGATAGGATTCCAAATACTACTTCCTTCATTAAGAGGCATGGTTCTATTCTCGGTTTAGTCACTTCAAAGTGGGACCAACAACTGATGAGTGTCCTGACCCAGTTTTATGATCCCCTATACCATTGCTTCACCTTTCAAGACTTCCAGTTGGTCCCTACCCTGGAAGAATTCTCTGATTTGCTTGGTATCCCTGTTTTGGAACAGACCCTATTCACTGGTTGGGAAAAGACTCTTAGGCTCGAGGAGATTGCTGCAGCCCTTCCCTTGACCAACAAAGAGGTAATGGATAACTGGGTGACCAGAAGTGGAGTTAAGGGCCTTTTGGCTAAGTTTCTGATTGGTAAAGCTAACAGTTTCTAGAATGACTTAGACTTCAGGGCGTACGAAGACATTCTGGCTCTCTTAATCTATGGTCTGGTATTGTTTCCAAATCCTGATACTTTTGTTAGTGTCAATGCCATAAGGATCTTCATCTCTCGGAACCCTGTGCCCACTCTCTTGGGTGATATCCTGCAACAACTCTATGCTCGTACTGCCGGAAGACGGGGAACTTTGTGGTGTTGTGCTCCTTTGTTAGTGAGGTGGTTTATTTCGCACCTCCCTACGTTCGTGCTGAAGAACAAATAAGGAAGGGGCTGGGCTCATAGGTTAATGTCTCTCACTGATAATGACATCATTTGGACTCTCAGGATTGGATGAGGTAGCTGTTATTGATTGTTGCGGAGAGTATCCTAATGTTCCATTGATCGATACCCACGTAGGAATCTCTTATAATCCATGTTTAGCTCTCCGTCAGTTTGGAAGAGCCAGAAGAGCAGGACCTCATGAGATGTTGGTACCTCACATCAGTTTTGAGTTTCAGGTAGACAGTGACGAGCTGCGTCGTAGATTCATCCGGGCTTGGGACAGAATTCACAAAGCTGACCCACATGAGTTGGGAGCACAGACTTCTCTGCCAATGGAATCCTACTACAAATGGGTCCGCATCCGTGCTCAGAAGTTAGGTATGCCATACGAAGCCGTGAGACCTATTATTCTTGAATTTCCTGATAGAGACGGGGTTCCTCCAACTGCACTCCCTCCTCAGATACCCACTGATGTTGATACACTAAAGAGGTCTTGGGTGCAACTACAAGAAGAATGGGATTCTTATCGGGAAAGGTTCAATGAACAGGAGCAGAAAATCCAGAAGCTGACCAAGCAATTGGAGAATGAGCGGATCCTGAATGACTATATCCGTACTGAGAAGAAGAGGCCATGGGAGCACTGATGGGCTTTGGATGTTCTTTTATAGCTTTCATTTCCTTTTCAGTATTTTCATTTATGTAACGCCTAAGGGAAATTTCTTGAACAATTTAAAGTTTGAAACTAATAAAGTGTGTTTCCTTTTTGTCTACAAATTGAATCCCGATTGTCTTTGAAAACATAAATCATACGCATTCCATTCATCATATGCATCACATGTACCCTTTTCACAGGTCACTTATCTTCTTTGCTGTTTATTTCAGCAACCATCATGTCTTCTGAGCCTACTACTGAACAAGCTATCAAGGCCCTCCAGGCCCAGAACGCCCAGTTCCAAGAGTTGGTCATGAGCTTAGCCCAGGGTCAACAGGAGTTGAAAACTCTGATTCTGAAGAAGAAGAAGAGGACTGTATTGTTCAACACTGGACGGAGGTTTGGGAATGCACTGCAAAATGAGGTTGATCTGGCTACTTCCTCTGTAGGGAAAGATAGTCCCCAAGGGGGAAGGGTTCCTAGTCCCGTGGTCTCCGACAACGAGACATATTACAATGATGAACAGTAACCTCCTGCTGAGGACAGGTACAAACAGCTGGAGGACCGTTTAAGTGCTATGGAGATCCAACATGTGCACGAGTTGGACTTTGGAGACCTAGGCTTATCCTCGGGGGTGGTGATTCCCCACAAGTCCAAGGCACCTGCTTTTGCAAAGTACGACTGAGCTTCCTGTCCTAAGCTGCATCTCAGATCATATGTGAGGAAGATCCAACCGTACACTGCTGACAAGAATTTATGGATCCATTTCTTCCAGGATAGTCTTCCAGGGACTCAACTCGAATGGTTCTATCAGCTGGATGGAGCCAGTATTCGTAACTGGGAGGACTTGGCTGCTACGTTTTATAAGCAGTATCAGTATAATTCTGACCTCACTCCTACGCGTACTCAACTCCAGGGTATGTCACTAGGGACGGGTGAAGGATTTAAGGAGTACACTCAAAAGTGGAGAGACCTGGCTGGAAGGGTGCAGCCACCTTTGACTGACCGTGAGCTCGTCGATATGTTCCTGGGGACCCTGTCTGGTCCGTTCTTCAACCATCTGATCGGGAATTCTTCTTCCGGGTTTACAGATCTGATCTTGACTGGTGAGAGGATAGAAGCTGGTATTAAGTCTGGAAAGATACAAAAGGGTGCCTCCTCGAGTACTGAAAAGAAACCCTTCAAGAGAGAATCTAGTGTTGTCTATGGTTCAAAGAGACAGAATAAACCGGAACGTCGCCAAGCTGTCAACGCGGTGGTTATTTCAAAGCCTGCTGCTGCCCCTCAGCAATACAACCAGCCAAGGGGTGATAGACCTAAAAGGCAGTACACTCGACTCAGTATGACCCTATCTCAGATATTGCCACAACTACTGTCAACCAATCTGGTAACTGTCAAAGAAGCTCCAAAGGTTGTGAACACCGCCTCTCCAAAGTACAATCCCAACGCCCGCTGCGCTTACCACTCTGACAGCCCGGGGCATAATACGGATGATTGCTGGGCTCTGAAGAATAAGGTTCAGGACCTTATTGATTCTAAAGAGATAGAGTTCGAGGCGCCCGAAAGACCCAATGTTGTGACTGCTCCATGCCCAAGCATGGAGTGAATGCTGTTGAGGAGGATCTGTATGTAGCCTCTGTGGATGATATTGTTACTCCGCTGTTGACAGTCAAGAGGAACCTGTTGCTAGCCGGTTTATTTCCGGGATGTAGTAAAGGTTGCCTTCTATGTTCTGTTTCACCTACTGGTTGTCCTTTGTTGAAGTCAGGCGTCCAAAACCTGATGGATAATAAAGAGATCTTGTTCGAGAAGATTGTTGTTCCTGCTATCCCTACTGAAGAAGTGTCCATTGTCACCATTTTCAACAACTCTCCTAAGGATCCCTCAAAGAAGCCTGTCAAAATCATGTCTACTCAGAAGATTGCTCCTATAACCATCACTGTTCCGGGGCCCATCCCCTATAAATCTGACAAAGCTGTCCCTTGGCACTATAAGACAGATGTTTATGTGCTCGGAGTTAAGCAAGAGTTTGATACTAGTACCGGCGTCAGCAACATCACCAGGCCTGCCAAAGTCACTCGCAGTGGTAGACTCTTCTCACCTGATATTGCGCCACCAGCAATTCAGAGACCTCTTGTCCTTACACCTGCAAGTGTGCCCACTTCCCTGCCTGACCAAGTTCCTATTTCTACCCCTGATGCCGAGTCATCTGACGCTTGGGGCAAAGGGATTGCTACTGATGTGCCTGCCCAGACGGAGGCACCTAAGACAACCACTGTTGAAGCTTCTAAGCAGGAGATGGAAGAGATTCTTAAGATTATCAAGAAGAGTGATTTCAACGTAGTTGAGCAGCTGGGGCACACCCGATCTAATATTTCTATGCTATCACTATTGTTGTGTTCAGAGGCCCATGCCAAGGCCCTGATTACCTTCCTGAAGACGGCCCACGTGCCACAAGAGACGTCAGTTGATCAATTTATCAATTGTGTGGCCAACTTAACTGCTGATAATGGTTTGGTTTCTCCGACGCCGATCTGACTGCTAAGGGGAAAAACCATAACGATGCCCTGCATGTCTCCATTGAATACAGGGGCACTACTCTTGCCCACGTGCTGGTTGACACTGGTTCCTAGTTGAATGTATTACCCAAGAAATCTCTAGACATGCTGGATTGTGAGGGTTTAGAGCTCAAGCCAAGTAACATTGTTGTCTGGGCCTTTGACGGGTCCAAAAGGATGGTACATGGTGAAGTTGATGTTCTGATCAGGGTTGGTTCTCAGGTCTTTGATTCTACCTTCTACGTGATGGACATCCGACCGTCCTACTCTTGTTTGCTGGGTCGTCCTTGGATCCATAAAGTTGGAGCTGTGACCTCCACATTACATCAGAAGCTGAAGTACCCGGTCAGAGGGAAGATTGTGACAGTTCAGGGGGAGGAAGAATACATGGTCAGCCACCTCAACTCATTCCGGTACATAGAGATGGATGGGGAGTTCATTGAGACCCCCTTTCAACACTTTGAAGAGGTCCCTCACACATTGGCATCAGCAGAGACTGTGACTGAAGAGGTTTCTCCTTTGAAGATGGCTTCCTTAAAGGATGCCCGGGCTGTTATTGAGAAGGGTGAGTGCACAAACTGGGGCCGACTTCCTGATTTCACTCTGAAGACTGACAAGTTTGGTTTGGGTTTCACTGTAGAAGCTCAGAGGGTTGTTCGTAAGGCAAGGATTGGAAGACCTCATGTATTCATCACCAACCCGGGAGTAAATGCTATTGAGGACGACGTGGAGGAATCCAAATTTGACAGCTGGATCTACCCAACGACCAACGGTGGACCAAGCAACTGGACTGCCAAAGACTCCATACCTATTACTTTTGTCACTCAGTAATGAACTCCTTTGTTTTGAATTTGTAACCGACAATAATTTGAAACTTTATGGCCCGGTGTCTTACCCGGGGCACCGTGGCTTCATTTGTGAGGGCTTTTGTGTGTCATTTTCATATATCATTAATAAAAGCATTGGACGTTTCTTGCATTTCAAATCTTGCGCTCCTTGTCTTTCTTTATTATATATTGCAAAACAACTATATTTACACACACTCACCTATACAAGTTCCAATCCACTCTGGATCTCACTGGTAACGACTCTGCTACTGCCAGTTATGACTTCGAAAATCCGATCAACTTAGCCAAAGACGAAGGTGAAGATGATTGTGAAGTGCCTGGTGAGCTTGCAAGACTGTTACTCCAGGAAGAGAGGGCCATTCAGCCACATGAAGAGCCAGTGGAAACGGTAAATCTGGGTACTGAGACAGACAAAAAGGAAGTCAAGATTGGTGCCAATCTGGAGCTTAGTGTGAAACAACGGTTGATTCAGATGCTGCATGACTACATGGAAATCTTTGCCTGGTCCTACGAAGACATGCCTGGGTTTGATACCGACATTGTGGTTCATCACCTGTCGACCAAGGAAGAATGCCCTCCGGTAAAACAGAAGGTTCGCCGTATGCGTCCAGAGATGTCCAAGAAAATCAAGGCTGAGGTTATGAAAAAATTTAACGCCGGTTTTCTAGCAGTAACTTCTTACCCTCAGTGGGTCGCCAATGTGGTTCCGGTACCGAAGAAAGATGGTAAGGTCCAAATGTATGTTGACTACAGGGATTTGAACAGGGAGAGCCCCAAGGATGATTTCCCTCTGCCTCATATCGACGTTCTGGTTGACAACACTGCTCAGCATAAGGTATTCTCCTTCATGGACGGGTTCTCCGATTATAATTAAATCAAGATGGCTCCTGAAGACATGGAGAAGACCAGCTTTGTTACTCAGTGGGGCACCTTCTGCTACAAGGTCATGCCGTTTGTGTTGAAAAATGCTGGGGAAACTTACCAACGTGCCATGGTTGCTTTGTTCCATGATATGATCCATCACGAGATCGAAGTATACGTCGATGATATGATTGCAAGGTCCCAAACTAAGGAGGAACACCTTGACCATCTACAGAAGCTGTTTGACCGTCTGAAGTTGTATAAGCTGAGGTTGAACCCAAACAAGTGCACCTTCGGGGTGAGATCTGGGAAATTGCTAGGTTTCATCGTAAGCGACAAAGGTATTCAAGTAGACCCTGCCAAAGTGAAAGCAATACAAGAGATGCCAGTTCCCAAGATAGAGAAAGAAGTCAGAGGCTTTCTAGGACGATTGAATTACATTGCCCGATTCATCTCGCACCTAACTGCTACTTGTGAACCAATCTTCAAGCTGCTGAAGAAAGATCAGGTAGTACGTTGGAACGGTGAATGTCAGGCTGCTTTTGAAAGAATCAAAGAGTATCTCCAAGAGCCACCTATCCTTATGCCACCTGTTGAAGGGAGACCTCTGATCTTATACTTGACAGTACTTGACAGCTTAATGGGATGTGTGCTGGGGCAGCATGACGAGTCTGGCCGAAAAGAGCACGCCATTTATTACCTTAGCAAAAAGTTTACCGACTGTGAGACCTGATACTCACTGCTCGAGAAAACTTGCTGCGCTTTGGTATGGGTTTCTCACCGGCTGAGACAGTATATGTTGACTCACACTACTCTGTTGATTTCAAAAATGGATCCGATCAAGTATATATTCGAAAAGCCCGCCTTGTCCGGAAGAATAGCAAGATGGCAGATGATCTTGACTGAGTACGACATCCAGTACACGACTCAAAAAGCAATCAAGGGAAGTGTATTGGCAGACCATTTGGCACATTAGGCAGTGGATGACTACCAATCTACGAACTTTGAGTTTCCAGACGAGGATATCATGGTAGTGACTGATTGTGAGACACCTGGACCGGATGAAGGACCTGAGGAAGGATCCCGATGGTCTATGTACTTTGACGGAGCCTCAAACGCTTTGAGTAATGGAATTGGCGATGTGATCACATCTCCTAATGGCTCTCATATTCCGTTTACCGCCAGACTATGTTTCAAATGCACCAACAACATGGCGGAGTATGAAGCATGCATCATGGGTCTTCAAGCTGCAATTGATCTAAGGATCAAGTTTCTGAGTGTCTTCGGAGATTCCGCTCTTGTGATCAATCAGATCAAAGGCGAGTGGGATACGAAACACCCAAATCTTATTCCCTACAAGGAGTATGTGTTGAAGTTGATTCCACATTTCAAGGAAATAACTTTTGAACACTTCCCAAGAGAAGAGAATCAGTTGGCGGACGCGCTAGCTACAATGTTTTCTATGTTCAAAGTCAAATGGGACAACGAGGCTCCCCGGATCATTATTTGGAAACTGGATGAACCTGCACATTGCTGTGATCTTGAGACCGAAGAGGTAACATAAAAGCCCTGGTATCATGAAGTAAAGAGGTACCTGGAAGCTCAAGAGTACCCCGAGGGTGCATCTGTTAATGACAAGAAGTTTCTGAGAAGGTTCGCGGCAAAGTTCTTCCTCAGTAATAACATTCTCTACAAGCGAAACCATGATTCAACCTTACTGCGTTGTGTGGATAAGACTGAAGCAGAAAGGATCATGGCAGAGCTGCATGAAGGCACCTTCGGAACTCATTCCAGTGGACATACCATGGCAAAGAAAATCCTTCGGGCAGGATATTACTGGTCCACAATGGAAGCAGACTGTTACCAACATTCTCGGACATGTCATAAATGCCAGATCTATGCTGATAAGGTGCACATTCCTCCAGTCCCTTTGAACGTCATGACGGAACCATGGCCGTTTGCAATGTGGGGTATTGATATGATCGGTGAGATCAGACCTAAGGCATCCAACGGGCATCGCTTCATTCTGGTGGCGATTGCTTACTTTACAAAGTGGGTTGAAGCAGCTTCCTTTGCTACCGTAACCAAGAATGTCGTGGCACGGTTCATTCGGAACAACCTGATATGTCGATACGGTGTACCAGAAAGGATCATTACGGATAATGGTACCAATCTTAACAACAAGATTATCACTGAGCTCTGCGAGCAATTCAAGATACAGCACCGCAACTCTTCTCCATACCGGCCGAAGATGAATGGGGCTGTAGAAGCATCTAATAAGAACATTAAGAAGATTGTGCAGAAGATGACAGTGACGTACAAAGATTGGCACGAGATGTTACCGTTTGCTCTTCATGGGTACCGTACCTCAGCACGGACGTCAACAGGGGCAACACCCTTTTCCTTGGTCTATGGCATGGAGGCAGTCTTGCCTATTGAAGTCCAGATACCCTCTCTCCGGATAATGAAGGATGCAGGTTTAAGTGAAGACGACTGGATCCAGACTCGGCTTGATCAACTAAACTTCATCGACGAAAAGAGACTCACCGCTATTTGTCATGGTCAGACGTACCAAAAACGGATGATCAAGGCATTTAACAAGAAAGTCAGACGACAAGAGTATCAAGTTAGGGACCTGGTAATCAAGCGCATAATTCTACCTCAAGGTGATCCCAGGGGCAAATGGACCCCTACGTACGAAGGGCCATTCGTATTTAAGAACATCTTCTCAGGAGGTGCGATAATTCTGACTACCATGAACGGTGACGACCTTCCTCACCCCGCCAATGCAGACATAGTAAAAAGATACTACGCATCATTAAAGACCCTCTAGGTTGACACACCTAGGCAAAAATAAGGGCTTCCCGGCGAACCAAAAGGGTTCGGGCAAAAATAAGGGATGAAATGAAAAAAAAATCTGTACACCCGGCAAGTCGAAAACCTGAAAAGGCGGCTTGGGAAAAAAAGGGTATCCCGGTGGACTGAAAACCCGAAAGGGCGGTCCAGGAAAAAGTTAGGGATTAAAGTGTAACACTATGTCTCATTGGATCACCTTGCATCCAGAATTCGGCACCAACAATCAGGCTCGGACGACATCAACCAATCAGCTTCATCCTCAACTAAGCAGCAAAGTGATGAGACGCTTGAAGACATAAAGGCGATAGCAGAGTTGGAACCCAGTGGGATTTTTCACATAGCTGTTTTGTTTTCTTTTTCACAAATTGTATAAACTCTTTTGTTCGGCGGTGTTCTCTTACTAGGACGTCAGCCTCTTGTATACAAAAATGCCTATTTACAGGCAAATTTCAAAATCAATACAAGCTCATATTTTCCAGACAAATTGCCAATTGTTTTTCCTTTATCTGTTTTGTTTTGCAAAGAACGTCCAATGTTCATTTTTGATATATGCATTTGACATTAATTGCTAATCATAAATATTAGCATGCGAAACAAAGGACCAATTACAGGTGACATCAGAAACAGGGGCA
Organism: Vicia faba; assembly: GCA_948472305.1. NCBI lineage: Eukaryota > Viridiplantae > Streptophyta > Magnoliopsida > Fabales > Fabaceae > Vicia > Vicia faba. The sequence continues at coordinate 858,111,137 of OX451736.1, read as the reverse complement.
ATAATAATTGTCTAAGTGGTTTAGTTGCTCTGTCCACCAAGGTACCAAGGTAGGTTCGGCTGAAGAATGTAACCAGGATGCCTTCACTCCACGCAGAGTAAGACAAATCAACAATGCTCTCCCCCAAGAAGAGTTGGTCTCCCGTCAACCCGAAAAGGCGCAGTATCCCTAGCAAATCAGCGACGCTCTCCCCAAGCAGAGTTAGGCTACTGTCAGCCCTAAGGAAGTTAGGTATCCCCAGAAAATATCAATATTCTCCAGCAGAGTATACAGATGTCCCTCAGCAAGCATCCCCGGCAGTCTTAATATTCCTCGAAAGAAATATAAGATTGTTCCCCGGCGGAATACAGACACCCCAGTGGAGCCATTCCCCAGTGCAGTCTTATAAGTTTCCCCAGGAGAGTTGAATCATCCTCCCCAGTAGATTCTGGAAGCTTATCCCCAGTAGATTCTGGAAGCTTATCCCCAGTAGATTCTAGAAGCTTATCCCCTGCAGAGCACAGATATCTCTCCCCGACCATAGTCAAAGGTTATTCCCCACCAGAGCCTAACTAGGTTATCCTCAGCAAATTGCAACGAAAAGATCGTCCTCAGCGAAGTTCTTCCTATCCCCAGCGGAGTTCATTAAATCCCTCAACAAAACTTATCAACGGAGTTCCCAGCGGAGTTATCGTTAAAATCTCAGTGAAGCATCTCTTCCCCAAAGAGTAATTCCCCGCGGAGTAATCTCTTCATCAAGCTTATTCCCCAACAGAGTCATCTTCTCCTACAGGTTTATTCTTGCAATCATCTTTGTTCATCATCCCCAGCGGAAACGAGGAACCCTACTCTTCAACGTCAGCCCAGGATCTAACTTCCCGGCATTCGTCAAGGATTTATTTTCCCAGACGAAAACACATTCACAAACATTTCACATTTCATATCTCCTATTTACATACATGATAAAGTGCATACGACACCATCTCATGACATCATTCATTTCATACATCATGACATTGCATACAACTAATGTTTTGCCTTTTCAGGAAAAGGTCAATCCAAAGATGATTACCATCAACCTTTTGTTCCAGATTCGATACCTGTATCTAGCCAGGGCATATCTGTGAGCGATTGTTTGTAGATTCGATACCTGTATCTAGCCAGGGCATATCTATGAGCGATGGACAGAGATCTACACCTGTATCTAGCCAGGAAAGCTATCTCGATCAACCTGTTGAAATTCCATATTCGATACCTGTATCTAGCCAGGGCATATCTGTGGACGACTAAGTCCAGATTCGATACCTGTATCTAGCCAGGGCATATCTGTGAGCGACTGATTGGAGGTCTACGCTTGTATCCAGCCAGGAAAGCTATCTCGATCAACCTTTTGAAGTTCCAGATTCGATACCTGTATCTAGCCAGGGCATATCTGTGAGCGACTGATTGGAGGTCTACGCCTGTATCTAGCCAGGAATGTTATCTCGATCAACCTTCTGAAGTTCCAGATTAGATACCTGTATCTAGCCAGGGCATATCTGTGAGCGACTGATTGTAGATTCGATACCTGTATCTAGCCAGGGCATATCTATGAGCGATGGACAGAGATCTACACCTGTATCTAGCCAGGAAAGTTATCTCGACCAACCTTTTGAAGTTCCAGATTCGATACCTGTATCTAGCCAGGGCATATATGTGAGCGAATGATTAGAGGTCTACGCCTGTATCCATCCAGGAAAGCTATCTCGATCAACCTTTTGAAGTTCCAGATTCGATACCTGTATCTAGCCAGGGCATATCTGTGAGCGACTGATTAGAGGTCTACGCCTGTATCCAGCCAGGAAAGCTATCTCGATCAACCTTTTGAAGTTCCAAATTCGATACCTGTATCTAGCCAATGCATATCTGTGAGCGACTGATTGGAGGTCTACGCATGTATCCAACCAGGAAAGCTATCTCGATCAACCTTCTGAAGTTCCAGATTCGATACCTGTATCTAGCCAGGGCATATCTGTGAGCGATTGTTTGTAGATTCGATACCTGTATCCAGCCAGGGCATATCTGTAAGCGACTGATTAGAGGTCTACGCCTGTATCCAGCCAGGAAAGTTATCTCGACCAACCTTTTGAAGTTCCGGATTCGATACCTGTATCTAGCTAGGGCATATCTGTGAGCGACTGATTGTAGATTCGATACCTGTATCTAGTCAGGGCATATTTATGAGCGATGGACAGAGATCTACACCTGTATCTAGCCAGGAAATCTATCTCGACCAACCTTTTGAAGTTCCAGATTCGATACCTGTATCTAGCCAGGGCATATCTGTGAGCGATAGTTTGAAGATCAACCCCTGTAACGAGCCAGGAAACCATCTTTCTTTCTCAAGTATGTAAGTTCTCGCTAAGGAATCTCTTACGCGATCGACACCCCCGGATGGCATCTTTAAGCCCATCTCCACAACTATCCATTACGTTTCCAAATGGCATCTATAAGCCCATTCCCGACAAGATTCTGTCACATCTCCAGATGGCATCTATAAGCCCATCCTCCTATCCCTCATATCTCCAAATGGCATCTGTAAGCCCATTCCCGACATCACATTGCTGATATTCTACACCATGCGAGTGCAAATTTCTGGGCACTTTAGTGTTCAATCATCTTCCACCTTCGGATCACGACAGGCACGCAAGCCAATCTACATCCTCAGGATTAAGAAGATTGAACAGGGGCAACTGTTGAACCCCAAAATTTGCCCTCCCATATTCTTCAAGGTTTGTCAAGGATCATCTTCAAATGGTTCAAGATTCCTCAAGGATTGCACAGTCCAAATGCCTCCTAAGCCAGTCCAAATTAGGGTTTTGTTTCTTTCAAGGAATTTGAGGTTTTCAATGGTTCAATCAAGTCTCATGGGCCTATATACATTGTCAAGCATCTACATGCCAAGTTTCAAGACTCACAGTGTCAAATTGCACAACCAAGAGCTCCATTTGGTCAATAATCAACTGCAAGGGCAAAATGGTCATTTTACAGTCAAAAGTCAGAATTTTTGGTCAACATCTTATTTTGAGCACACAATCATCATTTGATCAAGTCTTGATCATGATTCCACAAGCATGGCTCAAAAATCATCAAGGATGCAAAAGTTACTATTTTTGGACAGCAGAAAAGTCAACTGTATCTTGACCAAGGCATAACTTTTTCATGGTTCATCATAAAAATCCCATCCAATGCTCATTTTTAAGGGGATGACATTACCTATAACTCATCTTCACATTCCAAGTCCAAGAAATTCTCTCACAAAAAGTTATCAATTTCTACATTATAGGTCAATTTCAAAAGTCAACAAAAATGCACTTTAAGTCAAAAACCATAACTTGCGATTGGTAAATCTAAATGACATGGGACCAAATGCATTGGTTATAGGACTTCAAGAACTTTCCAAAATGTCCAAGAACACGTTCATATGATCAAAATTGAGCAAGATATGCATTGGAGAAGTTGGGAAATTTTTGGGAATTTGCAAAAGTCAACTTTGCTCAAAACACCATGTTTTTGCTAATGGGCCTCAATTTGCTTCTTGAAACTTTATCCAAAGCCTATGCACGACCCATTGAGATTAAATTGAATTATTTTCTTATTTTTTATTAATTATTTGGATTTTTAATTGATTTTAATTCATTTAATTAATTTAAAATGTAGGAAATTCAAAGATTTGATTCTTCAATCTTTTGATGAAGCAAACAAGCTCAATATATGCTGGAAAATTCGTGTGCACATCAAGGGGACAAAAATCTCCAAGTTTGGCAAGTTTTCTCAATCAAAAAGATGCAAAAAGATATGATTGAAAATCAAATATTGAAACCATTATTCCATGGATTTCTTGGCCAAGATTTAACCTAAACTCAGTCTCCTATATATACACAACTCAACCCTAATGCCATGGACGTGAAATCTCTGCAGAAAAAAGCCATAACCATTCAAAAAAATCAAGAAAAACTTGAAAATTGTTTTCCAGGTTCCAGCACGATCCAAAGCGATTGGTGGATTCTAATACATTGCTGGAACTCCCAGGGACCTTTTGCAATCAAAATCATACGCTAGAACTCAAGAAACACGCAAGAACAGTTTCACGGTTTGAACTTTTTTTTCCAGAATCGCATCTCATTATTCATGCGCATTTGACATGTTTTGTTGATTGTTTTGTGTTCATAGGGACTGTATAAAGCTTTTGGCATAGGTTAATTGGACTGAAACGCCCTGAATCACAAATCACCATGAACGAATTCTAGGGTTTTCGAGTTCTGGATTTGGGGCTTTGTAAACCAAGTAAAATTAGGATTCATGAGGCATATGGTTGTAATCCTGAGAACCAGACGAATTTAACCCTACCCTCGCGAACAATTTATATTGAACACACACTTATTCGCTATTATTCCTCATGTTAAATTATGGGGGTTAAAAACCCCCGCTATCTGTTTATTATTTGCAGGCTTCAGCGAAGGAGATGAAGACGTGTTGAGTTGTGGTTGGAGCATTCAAAACTACGCGCGTTTTTTGTTGTGTCCAGCATATTGATTGTTTTCTTAATAATATATTTGTTTGTTATTATAATTACAAAAGCAGGCAAGTGGCTGGGTGGATAGTGCGCTGGACGTTGACCATTGGGACCTGGGTTCGATTCCCAGGTCCCCAAAAATAGTTCTATTATTTTTCATAACATGATTATATGCAGGCTTCCAAGGGAATTCCACCATGCACTGCAAACCTCCAAGCGCCATGTGTCTCTAAGCCCAGATCTGAAGGCCAAGCGTGAGTGTTCATGGTACTCCCAATCAATGCATGTGCAGCTGATCTCCAAAGTCAAACGTGGCTTGAGTGCTAATGGGCCAGTAATTGCTAGCATACCTCCTAAGGGCCCATCACTCCCTGGTTTATATTTCCTCTTTTATTTCTTTCTTTTTATTTTCTTTTACTAATTATTATTATTAATTAATATTATTATTATTTAATTAACTTAACTAATATTTTTTTCATAATAAGTTCTGAAAACTAATATTATTATTATTATTATTATTCATTAAATTCACTAGTAATTATTATTTTTGTAAATAAATACTGACATAAATTAATTTAGTTTAATTAGGTTAAATTTGACTCTTTTTCATAATAAATAAAATAAATTAGAATTAGCTTTTACTAACTTTTGACTTTATTTTTATTTTCATTAAATACATAAAAAACACAAAAATATTTTTTTCTTTTAATTAATTAATTGATTAGTAATTAGGTTTAATATTAATTAAATGCAAAAAAGGACCAAAATTCATTCTTTTCTCAAAAAAAGGGGTCAAAACCCTAAGACTTTTCCCGATTCAATTTTATTTCGCGCATGTTTATTCTTGATTCCTATTTTGATCATATTTATGTATCTGTTCCGAGAATGTAATAGATAATTAGGGCTTTTATCGCTTTCTTTATTTTCTCGCATTTATTTCCAAAAGGGTTATGTTTTTGGTGATGTATATACACGCGCCTTGTAATAGCGTAGATTTACTTTCTGCACTTCATTTTCCGCACAATTATTAACTGTTAACTATGCATGACAAGACTTGTATGAAAATTAAAATCAACTCGTAGCTCACCAATAACATGTACAAGATAATTAAACTGAAACCTGACACACGTGCACATGCCACTCCTAGGGTACGCCTCACTTGGTTGCCTCGAGGTGGTCATCAAGTATAGGGTGTTTTAGAGGTCGCCCTCCTGTCTAAAGATCCAGTTGCCTCGGAACGGTTGCCTCGGATAAAAAAGGATCTAGGACACTAGGGTTACCGCTAAGGCGTCCTACTATTACTTTGGTGACCACCCATGTCCCTATAATCGAATTGACCCGAATAACTCCAACGACGGTGCTACCTACTTCTCAATAGTGGGATAGTACTGTCTAAAGGACTCTTACACAGCTTAATTCCTTGGAGTAGGTAGATTTCTCCTGGGTACTTGCTCTTTTAAAAAAAAACAAAAAAAACATCTTTTCGCACCTACACTTTCAAAAAGTTTTCAAACAAATACTTCATACACTCTTGAGGACTGATACAAGAGTTACCTAGAAGTTTTCAAACGAAACTTTTTTCAAAACCCACAAACACTTGAAAAGCAAACAATTTTTGAAAACATAGTGAGCAAGTACCTAAGATCCCGTGGATAACCACAGATAGAAAGGGTGCTAACACTTTCCCTTTCTATAATCTACCTCCCGTACCGAGAAACATCTCGAAAAGGAATTTTGCTGTGCTTTTGTCCTTTCCATGTTGGAGAACATAAAAGACGGTGGCGACTCTTGCTTACCGCGACATTTCGCGAACCAGCTTTAAAACAGTCAGTTCTATTCCCACCGACCACACTAGGGAATTGTACCATCCCACAGATGAGAAGGGCCAACACTTCTTAAAAAGCCTGTAAATCCAGGCTAACCCAAAAATAGTGAGCTTTCTCAAATAGAAACTAAACTGGAAATCCTTGGACACCTCTTCTGGTTTCCCCATTTGCCACTACATTAGACCGTTGTAAAGATAGAGCTTGAGAAATCTCTTCAGGCTTTGGGTTTCTTTCCATACCGTTGAATGGTAACTGATTAAGGATAGGTACCCCCAATAACTGAGAAAACTCCTCCATAGTAGGCACTAACTGATAATCCGGAAATGTGAAGCAGTGATGCAACGGGTCAAAGAACTGAAAGAACACCTTTAACATTTCTTCATCAGGATTTGAGGTGACCAAGTTGAGAAGTCGACCATGTTTTTCAGTGAAGGGAGAGCTTTTAGGAATCCTTGATGCTAACTCCTTGAGTTGAGGAGGTACTTTCACAAGGTTGATTTGGATGGTGTTCCTGCGAGCGAATGTCATGTCCTACAAAACAAGACAAATCAAATCACATGTTAGTATGATACGCCATGTTATTATGTCATGATTATGCTAAGAAATCACACATGTAGCAAGCACAATCAAATCACACCAAGACCCTAGGTTTAAGGCTTGCATGGGTTTTAAGGTAATACCCTCTTGAAGTTGGATTGGTTCAACGTGTCCTATAAATAGTAACTGGGTTCTAAGGGATCTCAATATCACTGATCTTTCCCACAAGTTTCGTTTAATAGGCAACTGACTTGCAACCAAACAAAACTCAGGAGTCAAACCTCAATGAGTGTAGCATCGAGTATCTGCCGACTTTGGGAATACACCAAAGACGATCATCTCAATATGTCCTAATGGCCAAGTTGCTCAATTAAAGGTTCTAAGGTCAGTTGACGCTTCATGACACCATGCAGCGGCCCCGTATTCTCCTTGATTAACTCAAGGGATGCCGATACCAACCAAAGTGTCGCATCAACATAGCCATCGCTTCAACCGTGTCGGTATACCCCGCACAATTTCCACGATCTATTGCTACTTACCTAAAATGTTTCCCCAGATCCGGGTGTAGGATCTATAGTAACCCAAACAATACCCTTAAAAGTAAAGCAAGCAAACAGAAAAGAAGCAAAATGATCTAGACCCTAAGGTAAACCCCACTTTATAACATTCCCCAGCAGAGTCTCCAATTCTGTGATACGGTGGCAGAACCGACTGTTAATACTGGTTTGCATTTTGTATTCACAAATGTCGCGGTAAGCAAGATTCGCCACCGAATTTTCATTTATCCAACAAAGGAAAGGGTGAAAAGAATATAAAAAGACCTTTTTCGAGATTTTTTGAGTAAGGGGGGTAGGTTATGGAAAGGGAAGGTGTTAGCACCCTTTTCATCCGTGGTTTTCCAAAGGCTCTTAGGTACTTGCTCATTTTTTAAAACTGTTTGTGTTTGTGTGTTTTGAAAGATTTTGTTAGCTTTATGGTAACTCTTGTATCAGTCCTCAAGAGTGTAATAAAGTGTTTTTTAAAGTAGTTTTTGAAAGTGTTAAAGTGTAAAAAATTCAGGGTTGAGCAAGTACTTAAGAACTATCTACCTACTCGAAAAAGGATGCTCTCTTCCTCCTTTACTTTAGATAGTGTTATCCTACTATTAGTGAGTAGGTAGCCCTATCGTCAAATGTTGAGGGACTATCGAAAGGGATGTTTATGGTCATTTAAGGCAACATGTAAGGTTATATTAGCCTTCAAAGGGACTGTCATCATATAGGCAACATCGAAGGACAAGATCATTTCTCGTAGGAAACTCGAGGGACAATAAGGGACCATGATCTTTTATGATGACTTTTATACCAAGGGTCTTTGCTAAGATACCCTTACTTTCGAGGGATATGACCATTTCCGAGGCAACCAAGTGAGGAGTACCCTAAGGGTGCAAGTGTGCAATAGTGCTCTTTTCAGATATTTGTCTTGAGATTAGTGATCTAATGATTAATTGACTTTATCTTGTCATGCACGCCTAAGTTACTAACAATTTATATACATGCATACAATATAGTGCGGAAAGTAAAACCTATAGCTATTACAAGGCTTCGGGACAATTACAGTTATATCTGACTAAAATGTAAAGTGCGGAAATTGAAAATCCTAATTAAGGATATTACAATCCATAGGCAGATACATAATCAGGAAATAAAATGTGTGCGCGATAAAATTACAAACCATAGGAAAGTACCCAGTGATATAAGCGCGCGAAATAAAGAAACTTCTAAAAACCTAGCAAAAATATTCTAAGTAAACAAGAACGTATTTTTGTTTGTTTTTTTTCTCTCTCTAATTTTTAATAAAATAACTAAGTGAAATAAATACCTAAAACTTAATTAGAGAAGAAAAAAGTTGGATGAAATAAATCATAATCCTAATATTTTTGTATTTTTATTAAGAAAATAACTTAAATTAAAGCGAACTAGGTCTAATTTGATTTTAAATTGATAAAATTACATTAAAATAATTAAATAATTAATTAATATAATTTTAGAAAAAAAACCTAAATCTATTTATTATTTTTTTGATTTTTTATGACTTATTAAAAGATGACTTTTAAAATAATAAACAAAAATAAAATAAAATTAGAAAATAAGTAAATGGGCCTGGCATCAAAAACAATATGGAGGGGGGGTGTTGTTAAAAAAATACTGGGCCCAATCCAGATGGAGCCCAGAAGCTGTACTGGGATTTAGTGAGGAACGCTTTTGATAGCTCATGGTGCACCTGCGTGTGGGAACCTTTTGATGTAGATCAACCAAGATCTAGTGGTTGTGATCTGGAAGCACATGGTGGACTGGCGTAGCTAACACATACTGGATCTGCAGTTAACAATGTTAGAAAAATAAAATGTTGGACCTGAGACTCGAACCCAGGTCCTCCCCCTCACTAACGTGCCTGTTTACCAACTGAGCTTCCTTACAATACATTTATCAATATACAACCAAGGTATTATATGTAAAAATGATTTCCAAATATATTAAAAAATAATACGCACATGCTGATGGGCCCCTTTGTATTTGAATGGGCCAATCAGAACAAGCGATCTTGCCACGCCAGTGCCCACCTAAGTCAACTGGCCAGAGGGACGTCAGAGTCAAACTTCGGTCGTCTTCTCCGGGATGCCAAAATATGAAACCTGCAAAAATGGAAACATCAAAGCCTACAATCAAGGCTACCCCCTCCCCCCAAATCGACCCTCCTGATTTCATTTATGGGGTTTATTTATCTTGAAACGGCCTGAATTGGGAGGTACAACAAAGAATACAGATCGTGCCCAAGAAATGGCACGATCTTGTTCTGGCCCATTCCTCATATATTTTACGTTGGACCTGTCCTATAGGCTACCCTGAATACAAATCAAACAATGAAAGGGGTTAATTCATCATGAAAATAAAAAAATATGAATTCAAAAAGTTACCAACGATGAGTCTTTCAGTTTGGTGCTATTGGGCGTGAGGTTGCTCGAACAAAGATTGATACCTGCTCCTTGGAGTTTCTGTAAGTGGATGGAGGGCTTATGCTAGACTGAAACAGGCTGGGAATGTCTGTTTGGATTTTCACGATTTGGATGATTTTTTGCAAATTTTGTAGCACTCTTGTACAATGTATATGCGTATGTTTGGCTTTCTAAAGTGATGTACTTATAGCATAGAAGGAGGGGGAAAGATAAGGAGGAAAGAATCAAGCCCATAAAGCCATGGTTTAAAGCCATTATCACAATTTTGAAAAATTACCAAACTCGACGAGAAACTAGGGTTTTGACCCTCCTAACCTAATTAAAAGATAAAATTGTTTTTTTTGTTGTTTTTATTAAAAAGAAATAAGTTTTCTAAATTAAAAATGCAATTAATTAGTTAATTAAATTAATTAATGAAATATAATTAAATGACATATTTTTGGATTTTTGCTTATTTTTGGAGAGAAATAAAATAATTAAGGTAGTAATAAAAACCTATTGATTCTAATTAATTTTAATTATTTGCAAAAAGAGAAATTAAAGTTTTCTAATTTAACCAAACCTAATTAAATTAATTAATTTATTGATGAAAAATAAAATTATAATTTTAATTGGACATCAAAATATTTTTGGTGATTTTTTTGATAAAAGAAAAATAATTTTTTGTTAGTAAGTAAATAAATAAAATAATTAAATGAAATAAAATAAAATATAGAAAATGATAGAGATTGGGCCTGAGAAAGGGGTGTCAATAGCAATTTCCTGGGCCCATTAGTGATGATCCATGTTGACTTTTGTGATCCTGTGTATTGTGTTTGACTTGGCCTATGGTGTTCCTTCCTGGATGGCCATCAGATTTGGCCATCCAGCCACTTGGCATGCCAGATCTTGAGGGAGTATGATGGGACCTGGAGTTATGCGTGCACTGAATTCCATGAAAGAAAATAGAAAAATAGCAAATGCTGGAGGCAGGGGTCGAACCCCTGACCTCCAGCCTCCTAATGCCTTAAGCGCCCATCTGGCATCCACTGCACCACTGTTTTTTATTGTTATCATATTACAAAAACAATAATAATATACAAAAACGAATGTTAGTGGAAAACAAAAGAAAACACGCGCTTCACATTTGAATGGGCCAATTGGGAAGTGACAACTCATCGTCTCCTTCCTCTCTCTGTAGCTAAAGGTTTGATAACCTATACCTACGGACAAATGTCCGTTGCTACAGACTTGTGCCTTCTCAAAATCTTCCACAGGCCATGGAAATAACATCTAAAGCCATGGTTGTGTCCGTCTCGTCCTCCTGAACATACCAGTACCACTTACGAAGGCCAATTGTCCCTGTAATCAAAAACCCTAAAACAAAGTTCTGAAACCTAGCAATGGTGATTTACAGTATAGGCCATATAAATGAAATTGAATGATGTAGAAAGTTTGCAAATGCCTCATAGATCAAGAATATGCAATTAATTCATGTTAACAATGCTTATATTACGAGATACGAATTCAAGAACAAGGGTATGTCATGATGGACTTACAATGCGTTTTGGGGCTGGAATGGACTTGTTCTTGGTTGCTTTAGCTTGCTGAGAGTCCCAAGAGTCGATTGGGATCGTTCAAAGGTCTTGAGGATGCCTCTAAGTGCAAATTCGATCCCACACTTTTCTTTCTTTTTTTCAAATTTGGTTCTTTCTCTCACGCCTCTTTCTAGCCTTTTTTTAGGTCTGGCCTCGTTCTATATGTATGAGTGAATGCATTAGGGTTGATAACTGCATCCAAATCTTTCTCCTTCAATGACTTTTGATTTGATTTGATTCACCTTTAAAATATTTCCAAACATGGCCTAAATCAATCTTTTTGTTCACACTATGCATTTACACGAGTTTGAATGATTGGTATCTGTAATTTAAGACCTGAAACAATCACCAAATCTTTAGTTTTCAATATTTTTGATTTTATTTAATTTGTTTTGATTTAAATTGAATTAATTCAAATGAAAATCAAAATAAATAATAAAAATAATATATGGACAAGTGGCAAAGGATAGAGCTCGTGGGCTATGTTTCCAATTCAAAACAAGTGAAAAAGATTGGGCCCATTTGGCAACATTTGAAGTTTTGGGCATAGTTGACTTTTGGCAATTTTACAAAAAAGGTCAACTTCACCAATGCATAACTTCCTCAATTTTGACTCTTTTGAGGTGCTCTTGGACTTTTTAGAAAGATTGAGATGTCCTCTAATCAACCCTTTTCTTCTCATCTTATTTTGATATTCCATTCTCATGTATGAAGCTTTGACAAAAAAGGTTTTTTTGTTGACTTTTCAAAATAACCTATAATGTCCAAATTCATAACTTCTTGTGAGTGCATATTTTGATCTTGGAAGATGAATATGGATTGTAGGGAATTTCATCCTCTTCAAAATGAGATTTGGATGGGTCATTTGTCGTAAAGTATGAGAAAGTTATGCTTGGTCAAAGTTGAGTTGACTTTTCCTATAAAACCCTAATTTAGCAACTTTTGAGTCTTGATGAATTGTGAGCAATCCTTGATGAATCATGATCAACCCTTGATCAAATGATGAAATATACTTCAAAGTGAGTATGTTGACCAAAAATATTGAATTTTGACTGTATGTAGGTCACAGTTGACTTTTGCTCTAGCAAAGTTGATTTTTGGGCCTTTTGAGCAATTGACTGAGCAAACTTTCTCTGCAAGGCTTGAAACTTAACATGGATGATCTTGAGAACATATTAGGACATTAGTGAGAACTTGGGATCACTGGGACTCAAGTATCTTGATGCAACATGAAACCCTAGTTTGGGGTAGACTGCCTTAGGAGAGAGCTTGTCTGGCCAACCCTTGGACTACTTTGAGCAACTTGAGGATCTTTCTTGAAATGTTTTGAGAAATATGGGAGGGCAAATTTTGGGGTACAACAGCTGACCCTGTTAAATTTTCTTAAACCTGAGGATGTAGATTGGCTTTCGTGCATTTCGTGATCCGAAGGTGGAAGATGATTGAACACTAAAGTGCCCATAAATTTGCACTCGCATGAAGTGGTAATTGTCTTGCGATGTCGTGAATGGGCTTACAGATGCCATTTTGAGATTGCTGATGGGAAACAGGCTTAAAGATGCCATCTGAAGGAGTGTCGATCGCATAAGAGATTCCTTAGCGAGAGCTTATATACCTGTCGTTGAGGAAGATTCCGCTGGGGAAGTCTGATCTTTGTTGAGAGAAGTAGAATTTTAGGAGCTTCGGTTGTCTGTTATTCTGCTGGTGAGTCGTCTCTGTTGATATTTAGGAGCTTTGGTCGTCCGTACTCAACTGAGGAATCATCTCTGTTGATATTTAGGAACTTTGGTCGTCCGTACTCAACTGAGGAGTCATCTCTATTGATATTTAGGAACTTTGGTCGCCCGTACTCAACTGAGGAGTCATCTCTGTTGATATTTAGGAACTTCAGTCGTCCGTACTCAACTGAGGAATCATCTCTGTTGATATTTAGGAACTTTGGTCGTCCGTACTCAACTGAGGAAACATCTCTGCTGAGATTTAGGAACTCGTCCATAATTCAACTGAGGAAACATCTCTGTCGAGATTTAGGAACTCGTCCATAATTCAACTGAGGAAACATTTTTGCTGAGATTTAGGAACTCGTATGTAATTCAACTGAGGAAACATCTCTGCTGAGATTTAGGAACTCGTCTGTAATTCAACTGAGGAAACATCTCTGCTGAGATTTAGGAACTCGTCCGTAACTCAACTGAGGAAACATCTCTGTTGAGATTTAGGAACTCGTCTGTAATTCAATTGAGGAAACATCTCTGCCGAGATTTAGGAACTCGTCCGTAATTCAACTGAGGAAACATCTCTGTCGAGATTTAAGAACTTGTCCGTAATTCAACTGAGGAAACATCTCTGCTGAGATTTAGGAACTCTTCTATAATTCAACTGAGGAAACATCTTTGCTGAGATTTAGGAACTCGTCCGTAATTCAACTGAGGAAACATCTCTGTCAAGATTTAGGAACTCATCCATAATTCAACTGAGGAAACATCTCTGTTGAGATTTAAGAACTCGTCCATAATTCAACTGAGGTAAAAGCTTCATAGCTTGAATTTTGTGAGAATTTGATTGTATCTTTCTTGAAAGGTAAAGGTTAGCTGTATGTAATGCATGATATGTATCAAGCGATGATGTTATCAAAATAAATGAGATTGTGTTGTATGATGCGTATATGCATGTGTCATGATGTATGGAAATGTAGTGTTTTGATCTGGGGAAAATAAATCCCAGATTGCTACTGGAGAAAAGAATTGAATTTTTCGTTTCCGCTGGGGATAGTGAATGAAGATGTTTGTGAGAATAAACCTGCAGGAGAGGATAGCTCCGTTGGGGAATAAATTGACGAGAGAATGACTTTGTGGGGAAGAGATGCTCTGTTGAGGATTTTGCTGATAAATTCAACTGGGGATGAATTACCGTTGCTGGTGATAATGAAACCTATTGGGGATTTGAGTTTCTGCTTGTGAAAGGAATGAACTTCGCTGGGGATGATTTTCCAATCGCGAATTTACGGGGAATAACCTTTTAGACTCTACTGGGGACAATCTTCCAGAGTCTATTGGGGACATTTTTTCAAACTCCACTGGGGATATTTTTTATACTCCACTGGGGATGATAAGACTTTTCAGTGTTGATGGTAGATAAACTCTGCTTTGGGGAGAATATCGTCAATTCATTCACAGTTACGAGCCTCAAGTGGGGATAGCTAACACCACTATCTTTCTCCTTACTCTGCGGGGAATGAATGTACCTTCAATCGTTTCCTCCAGCTAGGTCTATCCCTATACCTGGTGGACAGAGCAACTGTACGATTTGGACATTTCTCGTTTGCCCCTTGTTCCTGATATTACAAGTAATCGTCTTTTGTTTTGTATGTAAATATTTATGAGCAGCAATTAATGTCAAATGCATATATTAAAAATGATCATTGGTCGTTCTTGCAAAACAAAACAGAAAAAGGAAAACAGTTTGAAATTTCTTTGTAAAAATGACTTGTATTGATTTTGAAGTTAGCCTGTAAATATGCGTTTTTGTACAAGAGGCTGACGTCCTAGTAAGAGAACACCGCCGCACAATAGAGTTTATACAATTTGTGAAAAACAAATAAAAACAGCTATGTGAACAATCCCACTAGGTTCCAACTCTGCTATTGCCTTTATGTCCTCGAGCATCTCATCACTTTGCTACTTGGTTGGAGGTAGATCAGACTGATTAGTGTCGTCCGAGCTTGATAGTCCATACCGAAGTCTGGTTGCAAGGTGATCCAATGAGACATAGTGTTACGCTTTAATCCCTAACTTTTTCCTGGACCGCCCTTTCGGGTTTTTAGTCCACCGGGATACCCTTTTTTATCCAAGCCTCCTTTTCAGGTTTTCGACTTGCCGGGTGTACAGTTTTTATTTTATTTTCATCCCTTATTTTTGCCCGAACCCATTTGGTTCACCGGGAAGCCCTTATTTTTTCCTAGGCCAGTCAACCTAGAGGGTCTTTGATTATGCGTAGTATTTTTTCACTATGTCTGCATTGACGGGGTGAGGAAGGTCGTCACCATACATGGTGGTTAGAATCATAGCTCCTCCTGAGAAAATGTTCTTAACCACAAATGGCCCTTCGTACGTAGGGGTCCATTTTCCCCTAGGATCACTTTGTGGCAGGATAATGTGCTTGATCACCAGATCCCCAACTTGATACTCTTGTCGTCTGACTTTCTTGTTAAATGCCTTGATCATCCGTTTTTGATACGTCTGACCATGACAAATAGCAGTAAGTCTCTTTTCGTCGATTAAATTCAACTGATCAAGCCGGGTCTGAATCCAGTCATCTTCGCTCAAACCTGCATCCTTCATAATCCGAATAGAGGGTATCTGAACTTCAATGGGCAAGACGGCCTCCATGCCATAAACTAAGGAATAGGGTGTTTCCCCTGTTGACGTCCATGCTGAGGTACGATACCCATGAAGAGCAAATGGTAACATCTCGTGCCAATCTTTGTATGTCACCGTCATCTTATGCACAATCTTCTTGATATTCATTAGCCGCTTCAACAGCCCCATTCATCTTCGGCCGGTAGGGAGAATAGTTGTGATGCTGTATCTTGAACTGCTTGCAAAGCTCGGTGATCATCTTATTATTGAGATTTATACCATTATCCGTAATGATCATCTCTGGTACACCATATCGACAAATCAGAATAAACCGTGCCACAACATTCTTGGTTACAGTAGAAAAGGAAGCTGCTTCGACCCACTTTGTAAAGTAATCAATTGCTACCGGGATGAAACAATGCCCGTTGGACACAGTAGGTCTGATATCGCCAATCATATCGATGCCCCACATTGTAAAAGGCCAAGGAGCTGTCAAGATGTTCAGAGGAACTGGAGGTATGTGCACCTTATCAGCATAGACTTGGCACTTATGATAGGTCCGAGAATGCTGATAACAGTCGGCTTCCATGGTAGACCAATAATATCCTGCCCGAAGGATTTTCTTTGCCATGGTGTGTCCACTGGAATGAGTCCCGAAAGTACCTTCATGTAACTCCGCCATGATCCTTTCTGCTTCGTTCTTATCCACACACCGCAGTAATGTAGAATCATGGTTATGCTTGTAAAGGATGTCATTACTGATGAAGAACTTCACCGCGAATATCCTCAGAAACTTCTTATCATTAACAAATGCACCCTCGGGGTACTCCTGAGCCTCAAGATACCTCTTCACCTCTTGAAACCAGGGTTTATCTGCTACCTCTTAAGTCTCAATGTCGCAGCAATGCGCAGGTTCGTCCAACCTTTCAATGGTAATTTGGGGAGACTCAATGTCCCACCTGACTTTGAACATAGAAGACATCATAGCTAGCGCGTCCGCCAACTGATTTTCCTCTCTAGGGAAGTGTTCAAAGGTTATCTCCTCGAAGTGCGGAAGCAACGCCAATACATACTCCTTGTAAGGAATAAGATTAGGGTGTTTCGTATCCCACTCGCCTTTGATCTAACTGATCATGAGAGCGGAATCTCCGAAAACACTTAGAAACTTAATCCTTAGGTCAATTGTTGCTCGAAGACCCATGATGCACGCTTCATACTCGCCATGTTATTGGTGCAGTTGAAACATAGTCGGGCGGTGAACAAAGTATGAGAGCCTTCAGGAGATATGATCACAGCGCCAATGCCATTACCCAAAGCATTTGAAGCTCCATCAAAGTACATAGGCCATCGGGATCCCTCCTCAGGTCCTTCATCCGGTCCAGGTGCTCACAGTCAGTTACCAACATGATGTTCTCATCCGAGAATTCAAAGTTCATGGATTGGTAGTCGTCTACTGCCTGATGTGCCAAATGATCTGCCAACACACTTCCCTTAATTGCCTTTTGGGTCGTGTATTGGATGTCATACTCAGTCAAGATCATCTGCCATCTTACTATTCTTCCGGACAAGGCAGGCTTTTCGAAGATATACTTGATTGGATCCATCTGTGATATCAATATAGTAGTGTGAGTCAGCATATACTGTCTCAGCCGTCGAGCAGCCCATGCCAAAGTGCAGCAAGTTTTCTCAAGCAGTGAGTATCGGGTCTCACAGTCGGTAAACTTTTTGCTAAGATAATAAATATCATGCTCTTTTCGGCCAGACTCGTCATGCTGCCCCAGCACGCACCCCATTGAATTATTGAGTACTGTCAAGTATAAGATCAAAGGTCTCCCTTCCACTGGAGGCATCAAAATATGAGGCTCTTGGGGATATTCTTTGATCCTCTCGAAAGCGGCCTGACATTCATCGTTCCATCTTACCACTTGATCTTTCTTCAGTAACTTGAAGATTGGATCACAAGTAGCAGTTGGGTGTGAGATGAATTGGGCAATGTAGTTCAAACGTCCTAGAAAGCCTCTGACTTCTTTCTCTGTTCGGGGAGCTGGCATTTCCTGTATAGCCTTCACCTTTGCAGGATCCACTTGAATACCTTTATCACTTACGACGAAACCCAGCAGCTTACCAGATATCACCCCGAAGGTGCACTTGTTCGGGTTTAACCCCAGCTTGTATAACTTCAACCTGTCAAATAGCTTCTGAAGATGGTCAAGGTGTTCTCCTTCAGTTTGATACCTTGCAATCATGTCGTCAACGTATACCTCAATCTCATGATGAATCATGTCATGGAACAAGGCAACCATGGCACGCTGATACGTTGCCCCAACATTCTTCAATCCGAAAGGCATGACCTTGTAGCAAAAGGTACCCCATTGAGTAACAAAGGTTGTCTTCTCCATATCATCGGGAGCCATCTTAATCTGATTATAACTGGAGAAACCATCCATAAAGGAGAAGACCTTATGCTGCACGGTGTTGTTAACCAGAACATCGATATGAGGCAGAGAGAAATCATCCTTGGGGCTTGCCCTTTTCAGATCCCTATAGTCCACACACATCTGAACTTTAACATCTTTCTTCGGCACTGGAACCACGTTGGCAACCCACTGTGGGTAAGAAGTAACTGCTAGAAAATCGGCATCAAACTGTTTCCTGACCTCGGCTTTGTTTTTCTCAGACATCTCTGGGCGCATTCGGCGAACTTTTTGTTTCACTAGAGGATAGTCTTCCTTGGTGGGCAGGCGGTGAACCACAATATCGGTATCCAACCCAAGCATATCTTTATAAGACCAGGCAAAGATCTCAACATAATCACGCAACATCTGAATCAACCTTTGCTTAACACTAGACTCCAGATTTGCACCGATCTTGACCTCTTTCTTGTCCACCTCTGTACCCATATTTATTGTTTCCACTGGCTCTTCATGCGGCTGTATGACCCTCTCTTCCTGAAGTAATAGTCTAGCAAGTTCACCAGGAACTTCACAATCATCTTCAGCTTCATCCTCGGCTTGGTTGATTGGACTTTCAAAGTCATAACTGGCAGTAGCAGAGTCGTTATCAGTGGGATCCAGAGTGGATGTAGACCTGTATATGTGAGTGTGTGTAAAATAGTTGTTTTGCAAGATAGAAAAGAAAAACAAGGAGCGCAAAATTTGTAATGCAAGAAAACATCCAATTCTTTTATTGATGATATATGGAGATGACAAATATAAATCCCTCACAAACAAAGCCACGGTGTCTCGGGAAAGGCACCGGGCCGTAAAGTTTAAAATTTTCTGTTACAAATCCAAAACAAAAGTCTATTACTGTGTAATAAAAGAAATTGGCACGAAGTCCCTTGCCGTCCAATTTCTTAATCCGCCGCCGGTAGTCGGGTAAATCCAGCTGTCAAACTCAGATTCTTCATCATTGTCTTCAATCGCATTCACTTCAGGATTTGTGATACGCAGTGGAGGTCTTCCAATCCATGCACGCTGAACAGCCCTTTGAGCTTCTGCAGTAAAACCTAAACCAAACTTGTCAGTCTTGTGTGCAAAGTCAGGGAGTTGGCCCCAATTCGCACACCCACCTTTCTCAATAACAGCCCGAGCATCCTTGAGGGAAGCCATCTTCATTGGAAGATCTTCAACAACAATTTTAGTTGACGCCAGCGTCCAGGGGACTTCTTCAAAATGTTGACACGGGGTCTCAATGAACTCCCCGTCCATTTCCACATACCGGAAAGAGTTGAGGTGGCTTACCATGTACTCCTCTCCTCCTTGTACTATAATAATTTTCCCCTTTACTGGGTATTTCAGCATCTGGTGAAGCGTAGAAGTTACTGCCCCAGCTTTATGGATCCACGGGCGACCCAGCAAACAAGAATAAGATGGTCGAATGTCCATCACATAGAATGTAGACGCGAAAGTCTGAGAACCAACCTTAAATGGAACATCCACCTCTCCATGTACCATCCTCTTGGACCCGTCAAAGGCTCTAACCACGATATTACTTGGCTTCAGCACCAACCCTTCACAGTCCAACCGGTCTAACGCTTTCTTGGGTAATACATTTAACGAAGACCCAGTATCCACCAACACGTGAGCTAGAGTAGTGTCCCTACACTCGATTGAAACATGCAGAGCGTCATTGTGATTCTTTCCTTTGGCATTCAAGTCTGCGTCGGAGAAACCCAACCCGTTATCAGCAGTCAAACTAGCCACACAGTCTTTGAACTGGTCAGCAGATGTTTCTTGGGGCACGTGCGTAGTTTTTAGGAAAGCAATCAGAGCCTTAGCATGGGCTTCTGAACATAGCAATAAAGACAACATAGAGATCTTTGACGGGGTTTGCCCCAGCTGTTCGACTACGTCGTAGTCGCTTTTCTTGATGATCTTTAAAATTTACTCTATCTCCTGTCTAGAGGCTTCAACAGTAATCTTCTTCGGTGCCTCCGTCTGGGCAGGCTCACCGGTGATCCCTTTGCCCGGAGTGTCAGATGACTCGGCAACAGGGGTAATGATTGGAACATGAACCGGAACAGTAGCAGATGTACTGGCAGGTGTAATAGTAACAGGCTTCCGAACGGTTGGTGGGGAAATCTCAAGGGAGAAAAGTCTTCCGCTTCGGGTGACTTTACTAGATCCAACAATATTGCTGACATCAGTATCAGCCTCTTCGTCCTTCAAGTCTTGTTTAATCCTGTGATAATACACATCGGCCCCATTGTGGCACGGGACAGCCTTATCTGACGTGTAAGGGATAGGTCCAAGAACAGTAATGATCAACGGAGGAATTCTCGAAACAGATGTAATTCTAACAGGCTTTCTCAAGGAAGCCTTGGAAGAATTGGCGAAAATGGTGATTATAGAAACATCTTCAATAGGAATCAAAGGAACCAAAGTTTTCTCGAACAAGATTTCTTTATTATCCATCAGGCGTTGGACACCTGACTTCAATAGATGGCAACCAGTAGGTAGGATGGAACACAGGTGGCAACCTTTGCCACAGCCCGGAAATAAACCGGCCAATAATAAGTTCTTCTTCACTGTCATCAATGGAGTAGAAATTTCTTTCACGGAAGTCACGAACGAGTCATCATCCACAGCATTCACTCCATGCTTGGGCATAGGAGCAGTCATGACATTAGGCTTTTCTGGCGCCTCAAACTCAATCACCTTAGCATCAATTAGATCCTGCACTTTATTCTTCAAAGCCCAACAGTTATTGGTATCATGCCCTGGGCTATTAGAGTGATAAGCACAACGGGCATTCGGATTATACAACGGTGATGTGGTGTTGGGATTCTTTGGAGCCTCCTTAGGAATCACCAAGTTGGTTTTCAACAGTTGCGGCCGAATTTGAGATAAAGTCATACTGAGCCGAGTAAACTGTCTTTGAGGTCTCTCTACTCTTTGCTGATTGTTGCATTGTGGGGTAACAATAGGGCTTGATATAACTACTGCATTAACCGCTTGGCGGCATTCAGGTCGGTTCTGGCTCCTCGAGCTGTAAACTGCACTAGACTCCTTCTTGAAAACCTTCTTCTCTGTACTTGACGAAGCACCCTTATGTATTTTGCCGCTCTTGATACCGGCCTCAACTCTCTCCCCAGTCATAATCAATTCGATGAACCCAGACGATGAACTACCGATCAAATGATTGAAGTATGGACCAGACAAAGTCCCAAGAAATATATCCACCAACTCCCTATCAGCCAGAGAGGGTTGTACTCTTCCTGCCAGATATCTCCACTTCTGAGCGTAGTCCTTAAAACCTTCGCTCGCACCCATAGACATACCCTAAAGTTGGGTACGCGTGGGAGCAAGGTCGACATTATATTGGTACTTCTTGTAAAAAGCAGCAGCAAGGTCCTCCCAGTTACGGACATTACCTCCTTCTAGTTGATAGAACCATTCAAGTTGAGTCCCTGACAGACTATTTTGAAAGAAATAAACCCAGAGGTTCCTATCGACAGTATATGGTTGAATCTTTCTAACATACGAGTGGAGGTGTAACTTCGGACAGGAGACCCCATCGTACTTAGCAAACACGGGCGCTTTAAACTTGTGGGGGATCACCACCCCGGATGCCAAACCCAAATCTCCAAAGTCCAACCCAGGTATCTTCTGGATCTCCATTGCGCTCAATCGGTCTTCGAGTTGCTTATACCTATCCTCAGCAGGAGGATACTGGTCTTCATCAAAGTCATTGTCATTGTCAGAAACAACAGGGCTAGGAGCCTGCCTTTCTTCTTGATTCTCTCCCCCTCCAGATGAGTGAGACAAATCAACTTCCTCTCGCAACATGTTCCCAAACCTGTGACCCATATTCAGGAGGACCGTCTTCTTCTTCTTCTTCTTCTTCTTCTTCTTATCCTTCAAGATAAGAGTCTTCAAATCTTTCTGCCCCTTGGCCAGGTTCATGAACATTTCCTGGAACTGAGCATTTTGAGCTTGAAGAGCCTTAATAGCTTGATCAGTAGGTGTTTCAGAAGACATGATGTGCTGAAATAAACAGCGAAGAAGATGAGAAACCTGTAAGGGTACCTGTAATGAGGTGCATGGGAATGGAATGCGTATGAAATGATTTCAAAGACTTTAGAGAGATTCAAATTTGTAAACCAAAATAAAACACACTTTTATTAGATCAAAAACTTGAAACAATGTTTAACAAATGCCCTTAAGGAAATACAAAAGAAAAACTGAGAAGTAAATCTAAACTAGAAATAGCAAAAGACATCAGCTCTCCCACGGTCGTTTTCCTTTGGTGCTAACATAATCGTTGAGGACCCTCTCATTCTCCTGTTGCCTTGTAAGCTTCAGGATCTTCCATTCCTGCTCATGGTACTTCTCTCTATAAGTATCCCGTTCTTCCCTCAACTGGATCCAAGACCTCTTTAATGCCCCAATGTCAATAGGCATGTATGGATGGAGGACCTTGTGAGGAACCCCTTCTTCATCAGTACTCTCAACAACTACCGACAAGACAGCTTCGTACGACATCCCCAGTTTTTGAGCATGGGCTCGAACCCACCGAAGATACGGTTGCATCGGGAGAGAAGTCTTCATTCCTAGCTCATGCAGATCAGACCTGTTAACCCTATCCCAAGCTCGTATAAATCTGCGACGATGTCCCTCAACATCTCCCTGGAAGTCAAAGAGAATGCTTGGAAGCAGTAGCTCATGAGGACCGTCCCTTCAAGCTCGTCCAAATTGTCGTAAGGCCAAACAAGGATTATAAGTGATTCCTCCTCTAATTCCCAGCAATGGAACATTGGGGTATTCTCTGCACCGGTCAATGACAACTACCTCTTCCATGTCTTTAGTACTCCAAATGATATCCTTGTGAGCAAGGGACATGATCTTGTAGGCCTAACCCATACCTTCCTCATTCTTCAATATATATTTGGGGAGGTGAGAAATAAACCACCTCGCCAGCAGCGGTGCACAACACATAAGGGTTCCCCTTCTCCGAGGGGTACGGGCATAAAGAGCATGTATAATGTCACCTAAGAGAGTGGGTACTGGATTATGGGACATGAAGATCTTGATTGCATTCACGTCGACAAAAGAATCTGAATTAGGGAACAAAACCAAGCCATAGATGAGAAGTGCCAGGATGTCTTTAAATGCTTGAAAGTCCAAACTGTCCCAGAACTGTTGAGCCTGATCAATCAAGAACTTAGCCAGGAAGCCTTTAACCCCACTCCGAATGTCCCAGTTAGACACTACATCAGTCTTTGTCAGATAGAGGGCTGAAGCAATATCCTCCGGCCTAGGAGCTACCTCCAAACCTATAAATGGTGTCTGCTCTAGAATAGATATGCCAAGTAAATCCAGAACTCCTCCAAAGTAGGGACCAACTGATAGTCCGGGACGGTGAAACAGGGATGCAATGGGTCAAAGAACTGGAACAAGACGCTCATCATTTGCTCATCCATCTTGGAAGTGATCAAACCAAGGAGATGACCATGCCTTCTAACAAAGGAAGAAGTATCAGGAACATTGGAAACCAATTCCCTAAGCTGAGCATGTATCTTCACGAAACTGATCCGAATGGTATTTCTGTGCATAGATGTCATGATCTGTAAAACAGAACAAAGATGAATCCCCTCGGTCTTTGAAATGGTTAGTCTAATGAAATATGCATGCAATGTCATTATGTATGATGTCATGATAAGAACATACCACATGTATCATAGATAGCAAACATGGTAAGGGCAAACAAGTCACACAATAGCCCTTAGATTTCAGGCTGGCATGGAGTTTAGGTACTACCCTCTTTCAGTTTAGTTGGTTCAAGCTGTCCTAGTAATAGTAACTGGGTTCTAGAGGATCTCAATATCACTGACCATCCTCGATCGGTCATAATTCCAGTTTAGCAACCTTTTCTTGCAGCCGGAATCATCGCGAGAGTATGGTCTCAATGAGTGTAGCATACTGCTACTTTTCTATGGCCAAGTTGGTCAATTATAGGTTCTAAGGTCAGTTGGTGCTTAATGACCCCTTAGCAGACCCATATTCTCCTTGTTCCTCCACAAGGGATATCGGTACAAACTAAAGTTTCACACCAACGTAGCTACTGCTTCAACCGTATCGGTCTATGTCGTACAGTTCCCTCACAGTCTATTGCTACTTACCTAAAAGGTATCCCCCAGATCCGAGTTAGGATCTATAGTAACTCCGATACAAAGCCCATAAAATAAAGCAATCAAATTAAGCAATTGAAAACAATATGATGAACTATTCCTAAGGTACACCCCACTTATATTCTCCCCAGCAGAGTCGCCAGTTCTGTGATACGGTGGCCAGAACCGAGACTGTTTTTGGAATGTTGTTTTGTGTTTTGCGTTTATGTTTGCAAATTGTCGCGGTAAGTAAGAGTCGCCACTGACTTTTATTTTATCCGACAAGGAAAGGAAAAAAGCACAGAAAAATTCCTTTTTCGAGATATTTTTGAGTACGGGGTAGATTATAGAAAGGGAAGGTATTAGCACCCTTTCTATCCGTAGTTATCTACGGGCTCTTAGGTACTTGCTCATCATTTTCAAAATTGCTTTCTTTGTGTTTATGGGTTTTGAAAAGTTTTTGTTTTAACTTCGATTTAACTCTTGCTTCTATCTTCAAGAGTGTAATGAAGTGTTTTTGAAAACTTGTTTGTAAAAGAGTGTAAGTGTGGAAAAAAAGTTTGTTTGGATTGAGAAAGTACTTAAGAACTAATATACTTACTCGAAAAAAGAATTGTTCTATGTTCGTTTCCTTTAGACAATGCTATCCCACTATTAGTGAGTAGGTAGCACCGTCGTTGGAGTTTTGAGGGTCAATTCGAAAGGGACGTACGCTCACTAAAGCAATTTTAGGACGTCTTAGTAATAACCCTAATGTCTTTGGTCATTTATCCGATGCAACAATATCTGAGGCAACTTTTCCGAGGCAACTTGATCTTTGGACAAAAGGACGACCACTAAAGCACCCTATACTCAATGACCGTTTATCGAAGGCAACCAAGTGGGAGTGTACCCTAGGAGTGTGCATGTGCGAGTGATTCGGTTTTAGATTTATTTATCTTTGCATATTTAGGGTGATCTAACTGTTTAAAATTAGTCATACATTCTTGTCATGCAAACCCTAATTATTCACATATCTAGCAGTTAAATATTTGCAAAAATTAAAGTGAGGAATTTAAACTAAGCTATTACAAGGCTTCGGGTATTTACATAGCCAAAAACAAACCCTTTGAAATTAAAAGCGGTAAAAATAAATAAATGTCCTAATTAAATTATTACAAATCGGGAGTAGATACAATAATTAGGCAAAATAATAATAAAGTGCGCGATTAAAAAAATTAGATTGACGAGAAACTAGGGTTTTGACCCTCCTAACCTAATTAAAAGAGAAAATTGCTTTCTTGTTGTTTTTATTAAAAAGAAATAAGTTTTCTAAATTAAAAATGCAATTAATTATTTAATTAAATTAATTAATGAAAAATAATTAAATGACACATTTTTGGATTTTTGCTTATTTTTGGAGAGAAATAAAATAATTAAGTTAGTAATAAAAACCTATTGATTCTAATTAATTTTAATTATTTGCAAAAAGAGAAATTAAAGTTTTCTAATTTAACCAAACCTAATTTAATTAATTAATTTATTGATGAAAAATAAAATTCTAATTTTAATTGGACATGAAAATATTTTTGGTGATTTTTTTGATAAAAGAAAAATAATTTTTTGTTAGTAACTAAATAAATAAAATAATTAAACGAAATAAAATAAAATATAGAAAAAGATAGAGATTGGGCCTGAGAAAGGGGTGTCAATAGCAATTTCTTGGGCCCATTAGTGATGATCCATGTTGACTTTTGTGATCCTGTGTATTGTGTTTGACTTGGCCTATGGTGTTCCTTCCTGGATGGCCATCAGATTTGGCCATCCAGCCACATGGCATGCCAGATCTTGAGGGAGTATGATGGGTCCTTGAATTATGCACACACTGAATTCCCTGAAAGAAAATAGAAAAATAGAAAATGATGGAGGCATGGGTCGAACCCCTGACCTCCAGCCTCCTAATGCCTTAAGCGCCCATCTGGCAACCACTGCACCACTGTTTTTATTGTTATCATATTACAAAAACAATAATAATATACAAAAACGAATGTTAGTGGAAAACAAAAGAAAACGCGCGCTGCACATTTGAATGGGCCAATTGGGAAGTGACAATTCATCGTATCCTTCCTCTCTCTGTAGCTAAAGGTTTGATAACCTATACCTACGGACAAATGTCCGTTGCTACAAACTTGTGCCTTCTTAAAATCTCCCACAGGCCATGGAAATAACATCTAAAGCCATGGTTGTGTCCGTCTCGTTCTCCTGAACATACCAGTACCACTTACGAAGGCCAATTGTCCCTGTAATCAAAAACCCTAAAACAAAGCTCTGAAACCTAACAATGGTGATTTACAGTATATGCCATATAAATGAAATTGAATGATGCAGAAAGTTTGAAAATGCCTCATAGATCAAGAATATGCAATTAATTTATGTTAACAATGCTTATATTACGAGATACGAATTCAAGAACAGGGGTATGTCGTGATGGGTTTACAATGCATTTTGGGGCTGGAATGGACTTGTTCTTGGTTGCTTTAGCTTGCTGAGAGTCCCAGGAGTCGATTGGGATCGTTCAAAGGTCTTGAGGATGCCTCTAAGTGCAAATTCGATCCCACACTTTTCTTGCTTTTTTTCAAATCTAGTTCTTGCTCTCACGCCTCTTTTTATCCTTTTTTTAGGTCTGGCCTCGTTTTATATGTATGAGTGAATGCATTAGGGTTGATAACTGCATCCAAATCTTTTTCCTTCAATGACTTTTGATTTGATTTGATTCACCTTTAAAATCTTTCCAAACATGGCCTAAATCATCTTTTTGTTCACACTAGGCATTTACACGAGTTTGAATGATTGGTATCTGTAATTTAAGACCTGAAACAATCACCAAATCTTTAGTTTTCAATATTTTTGATTTTATTTGATTTGTTTTGATTTGTTTTGATTTAAATTGAATTAATTCAAATCAAAATCAAAATAAATAATAAAAATAAGATATGGACAAGTGGCAAAGGCTAGAACTCGTGGCCTATGTTTCCAATTCAAAACAAGTGAAAAAGATTGGGCCCATTTGGATAAATTTGAAGTTTTGGGCATAGTTGACTTTTGACAATTTTGCAAAAAAGGTTAACTTCACCAATGCATAACTTCCTCAATTTTGACTCTTTGGAGGTGCTCTTGGACTTTTTAGAAAGCTTGAGGTTTCCTATAATAAACCCTTTTTGTATCATCTCATTTTTATATTCCATTCTCATGTATGAAGCTTTGACAAAAAAGGTGTTTTTGTTGACTTTTCAAAATGACCTATAATGTCCAAATTCATAACTTATTGTGAGTGCATATTTTGATCTTTGGAGATGAAGATGGATTGTAGGGAATTGCATCCTCTTCAAAATGAGCTTTGGATGGGTCATTGCTCGTAAAGTATGAGAAAGTTATGCTTGGTCAAAGTTGAGTTGACTTTTCCTACAAAACCCTAATTTAGCAACTTTTGAGTCTTGATGAATTATGAGAAATCCTTGATGAATCATGATAAAACCTTGATAAAATGATGAAATATACTTAAAAATGATGATGTTGACCAAAAATATTGAAGTTTGATTGTATGTAGGTCACAGTTGACTTTTGCCCTAGCACAATCGATTTTTGGGCCTTTTAAGCAATTGACTGAGCAAACTTTCTCTGCAAGGCTTGAAACTTGAAATGAATGATCTTGGGAACATATTAGGACATTGTTGAGCACTTGGTATCAGTGGGACTCAAGTATCTTGATGCAACATGAAACCCTAGTTTGGGGTAGACTGCCTTAGGAGAGAGCTTGTCTGGCCAACCCTTGGACTACTTTGAGCAACTTGAGGATCTTTCTTGAAATGTTTTGAGAAATATGGGAGGGAAAATTTTGGGGTACAACAGTCTTCATTTGCTTCAGTTACCAAGAATGTTGTAGCCCAGTTTATCAAGCATAACCTCATATGTCGTTACGACGTCCCTGAAAGGATCATCACCGACAGTGGAACCAACCTCAATAATGCTTTGATCACTGAACTTCGTACGCAGTTCAAAATCAAGCATCAAAACTCTTCTCCTTACAGACCTAAGATAAATGGTGTAGTAGAAGCTGCCAATAAAAACATAAAGAAGATTATGCATAAGATGGTGGTGACCTACAAAGATTGGCATGAGATGCTACCATTATCTCTTCATGGCTACCGTACTTTGGCTCGAACGTCAACTGGGGCGACCCCTTTCTCTTTAGTCTATGGCATGGAAGATGTCCTGCCTGTTGAAGTTCAGATTTCTTCTTTGAGGATCATGAAAGAAGCGGGTTTAAGTGAAGACGAATGGATCAAAATAGGTTGGATCAGTTGAACTTGATTGATGAAAAGAGACTGGCGGCTGTTTGTCATGGTCAAATGTATCAAAAGCGTATGATCAAGGCATTCAACAAAAAGATCAAACCTCGAGTATACGAGGATGGCGAATTGGTAATAAAGCACATCATTTTACTACAAGGCAATCCCAGGGGAAAATGGACTCCCACATACGAAGGACTATTTGTTGTTAAGAAAGTATTCTCTGAAGGAGCTATACTGCTAACCACTATGGACGACGAAGATTTCCCGCATCCTGTGAACACGGACATAGTCAAAAAATACTGTACATAAAGATTGACCAGTTAGGTTGACATACCTAAGAAAAAATAAGGGCATCCCAGTGAACCCAAAGGGTTTGGGAAAAATTAGGGATATATACAAAAGATTGTACACCCAGCAAGTCGAAAACTTGAGAGGGCGGCTTGGGCAAAAAAGGGTATCCTGGTGGATTGAAAACTCGAAAGGGCGGTCCAGGCAAAAGTTAAGGATTAAAGCATATGACTATGTCTCGTTGATTCACTACATCCAGCTTTATTACCAAGATCAAAAGTTCAAATGGTATGAGATCAATCCAATCAACTTCTTTCGACAGCAAGGGATAATGTTCAAAGACATATGGGCAATAGAGGAGTTAGAACCTAATGAGATCACTTCCACATGGCTATACAAATTTTTTTGTTTTTACCTTGTATTCTTTTCATTCTTTCAGCGACTTCCTTTTACTGGGATTTTTGTCTCCCTGTACAAAAACGCTTGTTTTTAGGCAAATTATCAATACAAATATACTTTGAAGTGCAAAATTTTTGTTTTTCTGTTTTGAGTGCAAAATCGTCCAATGACTAAAATTGAATGAACATATGCATATGAGCACGATTAATTGTTAATAAATGAATGCACAAGAACAGTAATAAGCATTTACTAAGGATTCATGATATCCCCACATAGTCACTTCAATAATATTATCCCCACAAGGTGAAGTCATACATTCTCCATCCAGGGTTCCAATCAATATATCTCCTGGAAATTCCCTTCCCCAACCGAGTTTGGTATTCCAAAGCTGAGAAAAAGAAACTTTGCAAAAGTTCTTCCTCTGATGAATACATTTCCCCAGTAAGGTCTTCAAAATACCTTCCTCGACGTGGTTTATCTCCCCAACAGACAACAATCTCCCCAGCTTGAGTTTACTTCTCAACAGACAACACCCATTATCCCCAATAGTAGTCAGGGATTTATTTTCCCAGACAAAGATACATTTTAATAACATTCATGCATCATGACATATGCATACTAAACATATAGAATAATCTCATTTATTTTGAGAACATAATTATGTAATGTATGCATCTACATGCAACTAATTCTTTACCTATTTTAGGAAAGATCAATCAAAAGACATACAGATCATCTGTTGGATCAGATTAAGTTCTGATACTTCCTTCAGTAGACCTTTCTTTGGCTCAGATTAAGTTCTGATACTTCGCTCGGATAAAGACATCAAGATTATCTGTTGACTCATATTAAGTTCAAATACTTCCTTTAGTAGACCTTTCTCCGACTCAAATTAAGTTTTGATACTTCGTTCGGTTAAAAACATCAAGATTATCTGTTGGCTCAGATTAATTTCTGATACTTCCTTCAGTAGACCATTCTCTGGCTCAGATTAAGTTCTGATACTTCATTCGGTTAAAGACATCAATATTATCTGTTGGCTCAAATTAAGTTCTGATACTTCCTTCAGTAGACCTTTCTCCATCTCAGATTAAGTTTTGATACTTCATTCGGTTAAAGACATCAAGATTATCTGCTGGCTCAGATTAAATCGACCAAAAGATTTATTCTGATACCTCTCTCAGTAGGCATTTTCTAACTCAGATTAAATCGACCAAAAGATTTATCCTGATACTTCTCTCAGTAGGCATTTTCTGACCCAGATTAAATCGAACAAAAGATTTATCCCGATACTTATCTCAGTAGAAATTTCCTGGCTCAAATTAAATTGACCAAAAGATTTATTTTGATACTTCTCTCAGTAGACATTTTCTGGCTCAGTTTAAATAGACCAAGGATTTATTCTGATACTTCTTCCAGTAGATCTCTCTCTATGGCTCAGGTTAAGTTCTGATACTTCGTTCGTTTAAAGATATAAAGACCTCCTCTGGCTCAAATTTCTGATACTGCTTTAAGACATAGGCACCTTCTGATTCAGATTAAGTCGGATACCTCTTTCAGTGGATCTTTCTATGGCTCAAATTAAGTTCTGATACTTCTTTAGGATAAAGACAAAATCACTTCTCTGGTTCAGTTTTAAATCAACCCAAGATTTACTTTGAGACTTCTCCCAGTTAATGTCAAGCAATTATATTTGGATGGCATCTACAAGCCCATCTCCGAAGACTCTCCATCACCTCTCTAAATGGCATCTTTAAGCCTATTCCCGATACAATCAACCAATACATTATTTCATGCATCAACGAGTGCAAATTTCTGGGCACTCTAGTGTTCAATCCTCTTCCATCTTCAAGTCACGAATGGAGGACTCGCCAATCTACCTCTTAAGGTTCAAGAATATTTAATAGGGGAAGCTGTTGTACCCCAAAATTTGCCATCTCCTTTCTCAATACATTTCACACAAGATCTCCAATAGCTCAAGTTTGCACAAGTGTTGACTAGGTCAAACCATCTCCTCAACACTGATGTTTCAAATTAGGGTTTTGATTTTCACAAATACAATTGGACTTATAATTCCTAAAATGACTTTCATGGATCATTATAGACCTCCAAGAATACTCATGACAAGTTTCAAGCCTTGAATCACAATTTTGCTCAGTCAATTGCTCAGATGACTGAAAATCAACTGTATTGGGTAAAAAGTCAACTATGGTCAACCTACAGTCAAACTTCATGATTTTTGGCCAACATCAACATTTCAAAATCCTATTAATTATTTGATCAAGTATTGATCACAATCTCTCAAGAAAAGCACTCAATTTACCAAAAGGGAAAAATGGTCAAAATTAGGGTTTTGACTGTATTTGACTGATCAGGGACTTTTGACATAATACATGATATAATGGATTGAAGCACAATCACAGGGATTAAAATACAACATGTCGACCTAATTTCATGGCTCAAAACATTTCTCAAGATCAATTGATTGATATTTGAAATCCAGTCAACTGATGAAAAGTCAACTGATACACCAAAAGTCAAACTTTGACTTTTTGATCAAAATTGAGTTTCAAAGATCACAATTCATCAAGACATCCAAAAATGTGAATCTTGATGATCAAGAAATCAACAAGGTCAAAAGTAAATTTGAAAAGTCAAACTTTTCAAGACTTAAAAATTTTTCTAAGTGTTTTTTCACCAAGATGCAAGATGATTCAAAGAAAACTTTCAACATGAAAGTTATATATCTTGATGAGATCCAAAACTTTGCTTTACTGATCAAGTCCTAGAAATTCTTGAATTTTGAATTATGAATCCATGAAGTCATGCACTTTTTCTTAAACACTTAGTGAAATTTTGACCTAGTTTGGTAAGGATTTTGACCTAACTACTTGGCCAATTTTCACATAATTCCAATTTGATTTTGCAAAAATGGAAAACATGAAAGTTGTAGAGGATGTTTCAAGATTTCCAAAATGTCCAATAACTTTAATAGATCATGTTTGAGCTAATAGAATTGAAGACAAGAAGTTGGACATTCATTCTTGATTTATAGGTCATTTCCATGATGAACAAGAATTCAAATCTCTTAGCCATGCCTTATAATCTTGATTTGCAGGCCTCTAAACCTCTAGATCTATCCATAATCAGTTAATTGCACAAGATTTTGAGCTATTGTCCATTTAATCCAAGAATTACCCAATATATTTTGCATTTTGAGAAGAAAGGCAAGACTTCCATTTTGGAAAAGCATACTTTTGTAAAATGCCAACCCTTCTTGAGACTCCAACTTGTTCCCTATGTACACACTCCATCTAAAGGATCAGAAGTAACATGTTTAAAGTTCTCAACCACTCTACATTTCTTGTATCACATTGAAACTTGGTTTCCCATTTTTCTTAAAAATCAAGTAATATAGTCGTAACTCTATATCTCACAGATTTTTCAACTTCAAGCCCTAAGACATTTTTCTTATAACTATACAAGTTAATTTAAAGCAAAGACACGATTTTACAAACCCTCAAGCACCCTCATTCTCTCTCAAACCAAAAAACTGCAACACAAGCACAAAAACTTGTCATTTCTGACTTTGAAATCCAAACACAAAATCTACTCGTGTGTTTTCCTTTCAAATCATTCTAAAAGCTTCCATACATCAAATACAAACCATCCCAATCCCTGTTTCCTAACTGTAACTCCATTTTCACCATTGTCCAAGCTAAAAAATAGAGCATTGCAGTTGGACTTCTCCAGATCATTCTAGCCACTCTTAACTCAAGCTAAGTATTGCATTGGCTTCCTAGAGGTCCAAGGAAGCTAACCTGATCATTGCAGCACCTTGAAACAAGCTCAAACTCAAAACACGAATTCCATTTTTAAGGTGAGTTTTTTTTACTTTTGAACTCTTCATATTGGCATTATTTGGTTTCCATTTGTGAAGATAAAATGTAGACACCATGGCCTTGAAACTAACCATGTCCTTAGAATTCATTTATATTGCTTGAGTAGTGAGAATTTTGAAGATGAACTTTCTGAAAAATTAGGTCAGAATTTGGTACCATTAGAAATTTGTGTTAATCTTTGAGCGTTAGCT
Organism: Vicia faba; assembly: GCA_948472305.1. Lineage (NCBI taxonomy): Eukaryota > Viridiplantae > Streptophyta > Magnoliopsida > Fabales > Fabaceae > Vicia > Vicia faba. The sequence continues at coordinate 858,077,588 of OX451736.1, read as the reverse complement.
TAAGTTATTTACATTTCTGAAATCGTGATGAAATTTCTAATAAGTTTGATGTTCATACTTTTGAGAATGGTTGAGAAATGAATAAGTTGCAGAAGCTCTGGATGGCGCGAAGAAGAAGATGAAGTTGATAACATGAACTTAGTTTATTTTAAGTTTATTGCATGTTGTATTACTAACAGATGAAATAGGTCACCCCACTGGCAGCCAGCACACGCGTAAGGGCATTATTATGGAAGGTCCTAGGTTCGAGCCCCAGCGAGACCTTTTTTTTTTCTTCACATTTTCTTTGTTTCATATTTTTTTGTTTGCAGGCGCGTTTGGGCCTCCCTCCATTGGGCCATCTTATTTTTTATTCTCCTCACCCCCTGGTTGCTTCATGTATGCAGGCCCACGTTTTCATATTTTATTTTAATTATCTTTTCTGATTACAAAAAAGTCAATGTTGGGCCTCAAACCAAAACCCAAAACAGTTTTACTTACCAACCCCTTAAACTATTTTCAAACCCCCTGACTTATATTTATATTTATTTTATTTTATTTTATTTTATTTTATTTTATTTTATTTATTTTCATTATCATTATTATTATAATTTTATTAATAAAAAATACTAAAAATATATCATATTAAATATTTAAATTATTTAGTTTATTTTTATTTAACTTCTTAAAATAAAAGACCAAAAATATTTTCTTAATGAACTTAATTTATTTTTCTAATTTAAAATAAATTTAGACTTAGGAATTATTTTTAGTTTTCTCTTTTAATTAATTCACAGTTTAGAAGTTTAAGTTAATTAATTCCTTTCTTGTTGTCAACTTTAAACTCTTTCATAAAAAAAACCCTAAAAAATTATTTTCTTAATTAATTCAAGTTCTTTTTCTTAATCTCTTTAAGTTTAGTTTTATTAAATCAACTTAGACTAATTTTAATTAATTTCCTTTTTTATTAGTTTATTTAGGTTAAAACCTTTCATTAAAAACTCAAATCAAAACAATTTTATTTTCTTCTACATTATTTTCATATTCTCGTATATTTTATTTTGCAATATTCAATAAGGTTGTAATAGTAAATTAGGATTTTAATTACTTTCTTCCCCCATTTGAAAATTGTATCCCCATCCCCAAATTATGTAATAGCATATAACTTTAAATTTCCGCCATTTATCGCTTTCAATATAATTGCTAGTAATTAGGGTTTGTATGGCAAGACATAAAATCAACAAATAGAAAACCCTAATTCAAAGACAAAAATGCATGAAAAACAAAACACCTTGCACACTTGCACCTCTAGGGTTAACCCACACTTGTTGCCTTCAAATAAAACAGTCATGTCCCTCGAACGTGGGATGCTTTAGCAAATACCCTCGATTACAAGATCGTAGTCCCTGGATGACCCTTCAATGTTGCCTATGGTAAACGATCTTAGACCCTCACAACAAATTGCTAAGGTATCCTATAATGTTGCTTTCTGTGACTGTACGATGACCCACACCCGTCCTATCACATCCAATGATAGGGCTTCTTACCAATCAATGGTAAGATAGTAATATCTAAAGGAGGAGGAAATGAATTAAGACTTTTTGAGTAGGTAGAACGTTCGTAGTTTCTTTCTCACAAACATTTCAAACCATCTTTAAAACACACCAACACTTTTTCCATGAAATATTTTCAAAAGTCGACACTTTGTATACATTCTTATAGAGACGAGAATCATTACAAAGTTCTCCTAAACAAATGAAATTTTCAAAAATACTTTCAAAACAAATCACAAACACATTTCAAACAAAGAATTTCAAAGTAAGCTAGCAACTAAGAGCCCGTAGATAACTACGGATGAAAAGGGTGCTAACACTTTCCCTTTTCATAACCTACCCCCCGAACTCAAGAAAATTCTCAAAAGGTCTTTCCCGTTCTTTTCACCCTTTCCTTAATTGGATAAAAGAAAAGTCAGTGGTGACTCTTGCTATCCGTAACAATTGCAATAAAATGCAAAACACCTAAGTCAGTTCTCCCACCGTATTACATTATGCTATACGTTTCATATGCATATGTCATGATGTATGAATGTTGTTGAAATGTATCTTTGTTTAGGAAAATAGATCTCTGAATATTGATGTGAATGAAGAGTATGTGTATCTTCAACTTTGTCTAGAACACTTCCGCTGAGAATTGCTGTTTGCTGTTTGAGGAAGCTTTTCATGGGACGTTGGTTTCTGCTCGGGAAGTAGAATTTTAGGAATATTGGTCGTTCGTTGATTTACTGGGAAATTTATTTCTTATATATCTTGACCGGGGATAAAAGAGATGGTTAACCTTCTGACTTACTTGGGGAGAATGAAGTTAACTGGTATCTGGTCGGATTCCAGGCTTTGTAGCGACTTTCTGGGGATAGTATCAACTCTATTGGGGAAGAGGAGTTTTGTAGTAGTCGGAAGAATAAACTTAAGTTGTGGTATTATGGTGTGTTAGGGAAATAAACCCTCTTGAGGAAAAATATTTTGGCGACCTTACTAGGGGAATGAATTCTTCTGGGGAAGAATTATTTTTGCAAGGTTTCCTTTCCAGTCTTGGAAGACCAAACTCGGCTAGGGAAGAGAATTCCCAGGAGATGTACTAATTGGGACTCCGTAAGGATATTGAAGAGAATGTATAGATTACTCTGTGGGGATATACGAATATCATGAGTGTTACCCTGGCTCCTTGAGTAAGTGCTTATTCTTGTTTTTACGCATACATTTGGTAACAGTTAATCATGTTCATATGCATATGTTCATTCAATTTTAGTCATTGGACGTTTTTGCAATCAAATAGAAAAACAAAAAGTTTGTACTTCAAAGTATATTTGTATTGATAATTTGCCTATAAACAGACGTTTTTGTACAAAGAGACAGAAATCCTAGTAAGAGGAAGTCGTCGTGAAGTGAAAAGAATAATAAGTGAAAACAAATATGTATAGCCATGCGGAAGTGATCTCATTGGGTTCCAACTCTGCTATTTCCCCTATGTCTTCGAACATCTCATCCTTTATTGTCAGAAGAGGTTTATTGAAACGATATTGTACCATTTGAGTTTTTGACCTTGGTAATAAAGCTGGTTGTAGTGATCAAATGGGACATAGTCGTACGCTTTAATCCCTAACTTTTTCCTGGACCTCCCTTTCAGGTTTTCAGTCCACTAGGATACCCTTTTTTTCCCAAGCCGCCCTTTTAGGTTTTTGACTTGCCGGGTGTACAATATTTTGTATATATCCCTAATTTTTTCGCAAACCTTTTTGGTTCTCTGGGATTCCCTTATTTTTTCCTAGGTATGTCAACCTAGCGGGTCATTCTTTATGCGTAGTATTTTTTTACTATGTCCACATTCACAGGGTGCGGGAAATCTTCACCATCTATAGTGGTTAGCACCATAGCACCGCCAGAGAATACTTTCTTGATAACAAACGAGCCTTCATAAGTGGGAGTCCATTTTCCCCTGGGATCTCCTTGTGGTGAAATGATGTGCTTTATTACCAAGTCGCCAGTCTGATATACTCGAGGCTTGCTCTTCTTGTTGAATGCCTTGATCATACGCTTTTGATACATTTGACCATGACAAACAACAACCAGTATCTTTTCATCAATCAAATTCAACTGATCCAATCTAGTCAAAATCCATTCGTCCTCTCCTAAGTTTGCTTCTTTCATAATCCTTAAGGAAGGAATTTGAACTTCGACAGGCAGGACAACCTCCATGCCATAGACTAAAGAGAATGGGGTTTCCCCAGTTAAAGTTTGTGCCGAAGTACGGTAACCATGAAGAGAAAACAAAAACATCTCATGCCAGTCTTTATAGGTCACCACCATCTTTTGCACAATTTTCTTTATGTTCTTATTGGCAGCTTCCACTGTGCCATTCATTTTAGGTCTGTATGGTGAAGAGTTGTGATGCTTGATTTTGAAATGCGTGCAGTGTTCAGTGATCATGAAATTGTTGAGGTTGGTATTGTTGTTAGTGATGATCCTTTCAGGGATGTCGTATCGACAAATGAGGTTATGCTTGATAAACCGCACTACAACATTCTTGGTAACTGAGGCAAATGAAGTTGCTTCGACCCATTTGGTGAAGTAGCCAATGGCGACGAGGATGAAACAATGTCCATTAGAGGCAATGGGCTTGATTTCTCTGATCATATCAATGCCCCACATTGCAAATGGCCAAGGAGCAGTCATGGCATTTAAAGGTATTGGAGGCACATGAACCTTATCAGCATAGATCTGTCACTTATGGCAAGTCCTGGAGTGATGGTGACAATCAGTTTCCATTGTCGACCAATAGTAACCATCCCTCATAATTTTCTTGGCCATGGTGTGTCCACTAGAGTGAGTTCTGAAGATACCTTTATGCATGTCTTCCATGATCTTCTCTACTTCTTTCTTGTCCATGTAACGAAGCAGAGTTGAATTGTGGTTACGTTTGTACAAAATCCCATTGCTTAGGAAGAACTTGACTGAGAACCTCCGCAGAAATTTCTTGTCATTGATTGAGGCTCTCTCAAGGTATTCTTGTGCTTCAAGGTACTTTTCATTTCGTGGTACCAAGGATTCTCCTCATCAGTGTCAATCTCACAACAGTGTGCCAGTTCAACAAATCTTTTGATTGTAATTCTGGGAGCTTTGTTGTCCCAATTGACCTTGAACAAAGATGACATAGTTGCTAAGGCATCTTCCAACTAATTTTCTTCCCTTGGGATATGTTAAAAGGTGACCTCTTCAAAGTATGGGATCAGGGTTAGCACAAGCTCTTTGTAAGGGATCAAATTTGGATGTTTGGTATCCCACTCTCCTTTAACTTGACTAATTACCAAGGTCGAATCTTCGCATCTGCTTAAGAATTTGATTCTTAGGTCAATGGAAGCCTTAAGAACCAAGATGCATGCTTCATACTCAACCATGTTATTGGTACAGTCGAAGCAAAGTCTGGCGGTGAAAGGTGTATGGCAACCTTCGGGAGAAATGATCACCGCACCAATTCCATTACCCAATGCGTTGGAAGCTCCATCAAAAACCATAGACCATCGGGATCCTTGTTCCAGTCCTTCATACGGTCCATGCTCTTCATAGTCTGTCACTAACATGATATTCTCATCCGGAAATTCAAAGTTTATGGATTGGTAGTCATCAACAACTTGATGGGCCAAATGATCTGCAAATACACTTCCTTTGATTTCTTTTTAAGTAGTATACTAGATGTCATATTCAGTCAAGTTCATTTGCCATATGACTATTCGTCCGGGAAGAGCTGGATTCTCGAAGATATACTTGATGGGATCCATCTTAGAGATCAAGAGAGTAGTATGAGTCAACATATAATGTCTTAGTCGGCGAGCAGCCCATGCCAAAGTGCATCAAGTTTTCTCGAGCAGTGAATATATTGTTTCACAGTCAGTAAACTTTTTTCTAAGGTAAAATATTGCATGCTCTTTTCGACCAGACTCGTCATGTTGGCCTAATACACACCCCATTGAATTCTCTAATACAGTCAAATACATAATACATAATCAGAGGTCTTCCTCCAATTGAAGGAATTAGAATTGGAGGTTATTGTAAATACTCCTTGATTTTGTCAAAAGCTGCTTGGGAGTCGTCATTCCATCAAACTACTTGATCTTTCTTCAACAGTTTGAAGATTGGCTCACAAGTAGTAGTTAAGTGAGAGATGAATCAGGCAATATAGTTTAGTCGACCTAAGAAACCCCTGACCTCTTTCTCAGTACAGGGAGCTGGCATTTCTTGTATGTATTTGACTTTTGCAGGATCGACTTCAATCCCTTTTCCACTAACGAAAAATCATAGGAGTTTTCTAAACCTCACCCCAAAGGTGCATTTGTTGGGATTCAACCTCAGCTTATATTTCTTCAGCCTTTCAAATAGCTTGTGCAAATGATCAAGCTGTTCTTCCTCAGTTTGCAATCTTGCAATCATGTCATCAACATAGACTACTATCTCATGATGAATCATATCATGAAATAAAGCTACCATAACCTGTTGATAAGTTGCGCTTGCATTCTTCGAACTGAAAGGCATGACCTTATAACAGAAGGTACGCCACTGTATGACAAAACTGGTTTTCTCCATGTCTTCAGGCGCCATTTTAATTTGGTTGTATCAGGAGAAGCCATCCATGAAGGAGAATACTTTATGTTGAGCAGTGTTATCGACTAAGACATCAATATATGGTAGTGGGAAATCATCTTTGGGGCTTGCCCTATTCAAATCTCTGTAGTCTACGCATAAACAGACTTTACCGTCTTGCTTCGGCACTAGGACCACATTGGCAACCCATTGGGGATATGATGTCATTGCCAGGAAACTTGCATCGAACTGTTTCATTACCTCAGCCTTTATCTTCTCAGAAATATTTGGTCGCATGCGACGAAACTTTTGCATGATCGAAGGATAACCTTCTTTCATTGGAAGACGATGAACTATGATATCAGTATCAAGCCTCGACATATCCTCATATGACCAAGCAAACACCTCAACATAGTCATGCAAAATCTGAACCAATCTACCCTTGATACTGTCTTCCAGGTTAGTGCCAATCTTGACTTCCTTTTTATCTGCCTCAGTCCCCAAGTTTATCACTTTAACTGGCTCTTCATGCGGTTGAATGGCCTTTTCCTCTTGTATCAGGAGTCTGGTGAGTTCCCTGAGTATTTCACAATCTTCTTCACCTTCGTCTTCGACTTGATAGATTGGATTTTCAAAGTCATAGATGGAAATAACAGAATTATTGTCAAAGAGATCGGAGTGGATGCGGATCTTCAAATGTGTGTGTGTGCATGTAAAGTCACATGGTTATTTGAAAATGTAATAAAAGTAAAAGAAATACAAAGAGCGCAAAATTTGAATGCAAAATAGTCCAATTTCTTCATTAAAATGAGCACGTGGCATATGAAAATGGCAAACCCTTAACAAATCGACCATTGTGCCCTGGGTAAGGCACATGGTTTAAAGTCATTGTTTTAATGGAAATTATAGACAAATTTCTCAAAGTAATAAAAACAGGAAATGGAAATTACTCCTAGTGGAAGGAGATTGGAATGAAGTCCTTGATCTGCCAGTTGTTGAGTCCTCCATCATCACTTGGGAAGATCCAGTCGTCCCAGTCACCGTCACTATCAGAGTCTTCAAGAGCATTAACTTCATTGTTGCTAATATGGAGTGGCCGTTTCCCAACACGAGCACGTCGAACCTCCCTTTGAGCCTTGTAAGTGAAGCCTAAACCAAACTTGTCTGACTTGTATGGGATATCGGGAAGTTGTCCCCAAATGGTGCAACCTCCATCTTCAACTACAGCACGAGTGTTGTACCCCAAAATTTTCCCTCTCATTTTATCAACATTTATCATCACAAGGCTCTTTGAACTCAAGACCAAGCTAGGGTTTGCTTTGCTCAAGACATCTCCTTGCACTGTTGACCTAAATTAGGGTTTGAGTTTGCACAGGGATTTTTTGACTTACAATGCCCAAAGTGACTCTCATACTTCATGTTGGACTCATAAGTTTGTCCATACCAAGTTTCAAGCCTTGAATCAAATTTTTGCCCAGTCAATTGGACAGTTGACCTAGAAATCAACTGTATTGGGGAAAAAGTCAACTGTGGCCAATTTACAGTCAAACCTCATGAATTTTGACCCACATCAACATTATGAACTCATATGAACCATTTGATCAAGTTTGGACCACAACTCCACAAGAAATTTGATCAGATCACCAAAAGGGCAAAATGGTCATTTTTAGGGTTTTGACTGTACAAAGGAAATTTCTGATTTTTGACCTAGCCAATGAAAAATTGGGTTCAACCATAGATTCAAGGATTAAATGGCATCATCTTGACATATTCAACAAGTTCAAAAGATCTCAATTGCATTGGATTGATAGATGAATTTTTTAATCAACTGATCAAAATTTGATTGTATACTGAAAAGTCAAACTTTGACTTTTTGGTCAAAATCAAGTGCCAAGGGTCATTTTTCATCAAGATGTGTCAAAACATGAAACTTTTTCATCAAGAAACCCAAAATTGCAAATTAGGGTTTAAAATTGAAAATTTTCATAACTTAGAATTTTTCTAAGTTATGAAATTTTCTTAATTTTTCCTAACTTTGCCCCACATTTTCACCATGATGCAAATGGATTCAAACAAAACCTCCAACATGAAAGTTTTATTCCTACACAAAGTCTACAACTTTCATTCATAAAGTTTTCTCAAAAGAAGCTTGGATCTCAAGTTATGAGTTTTGGAACAAGGGTCCCTAAAACATTTAACTTAGTGAAATTTTGCTCTAGTTTAGGCAGGATTTTGACCTATCTTCATGGCCATTTTTCACATAGTTCCACTTGGAATCTCAAGTTTCATTTCAAAGATGGATTATAGAGCATGTTGCAAGATTTCCAAAATGTCAAGAACTCCTCAAACACATTTATGGTTAAAGAGAATCGAAGGCTTGAAGTTGGCAAAAACTCACTTTTCATACATGGCATATTCATGTTCATACAAGTTACAATTTCAAGTCAGCATGCCTTACACTAGTTTACAGGCCTCTTAACCACTTCACAATAAATAATTTAATGCAAATCCATTGGTCTAAGCTATTGTTTTGGTCATTAGGACATTGTACACAAAATTAAGCCCTGGGTAGAAAAAGGCACATTTCCATTTTTGCCATAATATTGCTTTATGTCAAACCACAATCTTTGAGCATTGGTCCAGATCTTTTGCAGCTAATCAAATACAAAAATTAGAGGGGCCAAGAGCAGAGGTTACAAGGTGTTGGATAGCCTGTACAGGCCTGCTACATATCACTTCCCACTTTTGCTTCATATACAAGAAATATGCAAAACACATGAGAACTTGAACACCAGCCAAGATAAACTGATACAAACAGTTTGGGCATCTTTCTCACACCCTTTTGAGCCAGAAACATGATTGCTTGAGCCTCTAAACACCCCATATCCAGAAATCACATCCCATTGGCAAAACAGGGCAGAATCTACAACTTGACTCCCAAACCTCAAACACCAACTGTAACTCCATTTACAGAGTTTGCCATTTTCATTTTGAGCTTTTGCAGGTTGAGTTCTATAGGTTGGTTCAAGGACATTCAAGGCAAGCAGGCTATTGGAGAAGGTCAAGTGAAGTTCAAGCAAGCTCCCAGACATCTCAAGCCTTGTTGAAAAGCTCTACATTGCCCTACACGAAGTCAGCTGAAACAGGTTTTTGTCAACTTCCTATCTCTCTATTTAAGAACATTTAGCCTTACGTTTGTGAATAAAAAATGTAGTATTCATTGCCATGAAGCTGTACATATGCTCAGTTTTCATTTATATTAAGCATGCTAAGAGAATTTCATCCATGAACATACTGAAAAAACTAGGTCAGATTTTAGGCCAGAGAAATTCTCTCTGGTCTTTGAGAGTTAAGACAAGTTGTTTATATGGTTGGATTCGTCTTAAAATTCTCTACAAGTTTGATGTTATGTGTTTTTTCAATAGAGCTTGTATACAGGATCTGGTATTTGACAGGGCGCGCGCGTTTTCAAAGTCTGAAGGTTGAAGATGAAGCTGGTTTGGGCTGGGCTTGGCCTGGCTCACTATTGGCACCTCCCTTTTTCATTTTTGCACCCCCTGGCCGAATTTCTTGTTATTTTATATTTTTGAATTTTTATTTTTTTTCTTCTGATTTTGTTTATTTATTTCCAAATATAAAAAATGCTCAAAAATATTTTTGTAATTTTTGCACATTTATTTTGCATTTTATTTTTATTTTTATAACATAAAAAGCAATTTAATTACGTTTATCTTATTTATTAAAACTTGAAAATAATATATAAATTATACTTTTTTTTTAGTTTTTATTTTTATTCACACTGAAAATATTATTCTAAATATAATCTATTTTTGTATATATATATATATATATATATATATATATATATATATATATATATATATATATATATATATATATATATATATATATATATATATATATATATATATATATATATATATATATATATATATATATATATATATATATATATATATATATATATATATATATATATATATATATATATATATATATATATATATATATATATATATATATATATATATATATATATATATATATATATATATACACTCTAATTTTATTATATATATATTTAGAACAAAAAATATAAAATATTACACTTTTATTTTTATTATCAAATATACTTAATAAATACTTTTTCTAAACATATTTTATTTTTTCATATATACTATTTTATTTTTATTGTATATAAATATAATAATTAATGTATTTATTTTCTTAAAGAAAACTAGGGTTTTACCCTTAATCTGATAAAATTAATCTTTTATTTATTTCTTTATTTTTTTACATTAAATATTTTTACATACTTGAAAAAATAAATATAATCTTTTTTGCATAATTCATATTATTTGATATATTTATCTATTTTATTCATTTAAATATTGTCCATTTATTATTTATGCATTTGAATTCAATTTGGATGTAATAGTAAATTAGGGTTTATATTTCTTGTCAAATACCCCCATTCAAAAAATTGTACCCCCATCCCCATAATCATGTTGTAATAGCTTAGACTTTTAATTCTCGCACTTTATGCTTTTAATTATGTCATGATTAGAGAATTAGGGTTTGTATGCAAAAATCCAAAATCAACAAGTAGCTTGACCTAAATCAAAGACAAAAAATGCATGAAAATCAAACAGAATGCACACTTGCACCCCTAGGATTACAATCCACTTGTTGCCTTAAAAATGGGCCATGTTATGCATGTTGGGTACTTTGGCAAAACAAAACAAAAACAAAAGATCATAGTCCCTCGATGATGCTATCTTGGTTGCCTAAACAAAAATGATCAAGTCCCTCAAAAATTTGCTAAAGATGCTTAACACAATTGCTATCATGGTCTATACGATGACCCGCGCCTGTCCCGTTTAACATCCTAACACAAGGTTGTTCACCAAATGCAATGGTGAAACAACACTGTCAAAAGGGTTAAAAACATATATGAAAGATCTTTGAGTAAAATAGGGTAGATAACTCTTAGTTACTTGATCAAAAGCTTGCAAAACATCCTTGCTATTTTCAAACACACTTCACAACACAATTTCAAAGCATTTCCCAAATCAAACTTTCAAACTTTGAAATCTTTTCAAAAGCCAAAAACACCTTTGTATACATTCAAACAAGAATAATTACAAAGGTTGCCACAATGATGGCCTCTTTTCAAAACATCTTTCAAAACCACACACAAAGCACCATTTCAAACAACTGAAAAGCAAAAGCAAGTGATCTAAACAAGTAACTAAGAGCCCATGGATAACCATGGATGAAAAGGGTGCTTGCACCTTCCCTTTTCATAATCTACTCCCCGAACCCAAGAAAACATCTCAAAGGTCTTTCCTATGCTTTTTGACCTTTCCTTAGGATAAAATAAAAAGTCGGTGGCGACTCTTGCTAAACCGAAACATTTGCAAATACAAAACGTAAAATCCCAAGTCAGTTCTCCCACTGTATCATAGAACTGGCGACTCTGCTGGGGATGACTTTAAAAGTGGAGTAACCTTAGGGTTTAGATCACCTTTGCATGCTTATCTTGTTTGCTTTGATTGCTTTACATTTGGTTCTATTGTTTGGGCTTGAAATCCTCTACCCGGATTTGGGGAAACATTCATAGGTAAATAGCAATACGTTGTGGAAACTGTGTGGGGTATACCGACATGGTTGAAGCAATAGCTATATTAGTGCGACATATTTGTGGGTACCGGTAGCCTTTGAGTCAATCAAAGAGAATACGGGGCCGCTGAGTGATGTCATAAAGCACTAATGAACTCTTAGAACCTTACTTGACCATCTTGGCCTTATTAGGGGTAGTGAGATGACCGGCTTTGGTGCAGTCCGAAGTTGGTAGATACTCGATACTACACTCATTGAGGGTTGTTTTCTTGGAATATTTTGGTCACTAGTTAAGTGGCTAAACCAAGACAATGAACACAGAAAATAATCCAGTGATATTGAGCTCCTTAGAACCCGGTTACTGTTTATAGGACAGGTTGAGCCAACTAACCTCAAGAGGGTACTTACCTATGAAACCTCATGCAAGCCTGAAACTAGGATCTTGTGTGATTTGCTTGTACATATGCTTGTGCATACATCATGAACATCATAAAGCATCATTTGCATCCACTAACCATTTCAAGGGTTTAGATCTTCATCTTTGTTCTTGTTTTGTAGGTCATGGAATCTCTTCGCAGGAAAAAAATTCAAGTCAACCTTGTGAGAATCCCTCCTCAACTCAAGGAGCTTACTTCCAAGATTCCAGAGAATTCTCCTTTCAGTGAAAGACAAGGTAGACTTCTCAACTTGGTCAACTCCAACATTGAAGAACACATGGTGAAAGTTCTCTTCCAGTTCTTTGACCCCCTACACCATTGTTTCACATTTCCTGATTACCAACTAGTACCTACTTTGGAGGAATTTTCTCAACTCCTGAGGATTCCTATTCTTCATCAACTACCCTACAATGGTACGGAAAGAGAACCAAAGCCTGAAGATGTTGCTCAAGCATTACACTTGCAACCATCTGATATCAAGGGTCATTGGGAAACCAGAAGTGGTGTCAAAGGTTTTTTGGAAAAGTTTATGTTTAAGAAGGCACAAGACTGCTGGAATTCTCTAGATCTACAAGCTTTTGAAGAGATTGTAGCACTCCCCATCTACGGGTTGGTCTTGTTCCCAAACCCTGATCAGCTTATAGATGTGAATGCTGTCAAGATTTTTATATCGCGGAATCATGTTCCTACATTGCTTGGGGACATCCTACACTCATTTTACACACGAATAATGAGGAAAATAGGTGTTCTCATGTGTTGTACTCCTCTTCTAGCAAGGTGGTTTATTTCTCACCTTCCCCAATCAGTTTTGAATAATGAACAGGGTTTAAGGTGGTCGCAACGGTTGATGACCCTCACACATTCTGATGTTCATTGGTGTTCTCGGTCCAGAGAAAATGTCATCATCATTGATCTTTGTGGAGAATTCCCTAATGTCCTATTACTTGGCATTAGGGGAGGCATTACCTACAACCCATGTTTAGCTCTGAGACAGTTTGGATATGCTCGAAGGGATGGCCCTCACGACATGCTGATTCCTGACTTGGTTTTTGACTTCAACAACGATGCTCAAGAACTTCGACAAAGGTTTATCCTATCTTGGAGGATGCCCAACAAAGTGGATAGTAAGACACCGGGACACAAGAATTCCATCCCCCTTGAGCCTTATCTCAAGTGGGTACGAACCTGCGCCCAGAATCTTATGATGCCTTACCCTTACATTCTCTCCGTGATCAAAGAGCCTGTTATGGAAGGATAGGTTCTATACACCCTCCTACATCCTGACATGCCAACATCATTGGAAGAATTACAAAAGATTTGGATACAGCTCAAGGAGGAACAAAATGTTTTTGAAGCCAGCTTCTATGCCAGTGATAAGAAGGTTTTGGAACTTACCCACCGACTTCATGAAGAAGAGACTCTTAACACCTACATCGCACCAAAGAGGATGCGCAATGTCTTTTTACATTAAGAATTTTGTAATATTTTTCCCATGGGGCATTTATGTACTAACAAATTTCTTCTTATTAATATGACGTGTGTTCATTTTGTTTGCAACAAATTTGAATTTCTGAATCCTTGAATGCATTACATGAATAACATATCATTCATCATATGCATAAAAAAGTCTTCACACCAGGTTTCCTTATCTTTCTTCTGTTTATTTCATCAAGATGGATATAAAGCAGATGGTTAAAGATCTGCAAGCACATAATTCGCAATTTCAACAACTCCTCATGACCTTAGCAAAGGGTCAAGAGGACCTTAAAGCACTGTTGGAGAAAGATAAAGACAAAGAGAAAAAGAAGAAAAGGACTGGTATGGCCACTATGGGAAGAAGGTTTGAGAGCCAGTCTAGAAAGGTCCTCGAGTTCCCCTCGATGTCTGATGAAGGGGTTAGTAAAGGTAAAGGAGTTGCAATGCCCTCTGAGTCTGAAGCTGAAGAGGAAGAGGAAGAAGAGGAGGAGGATTACTCTGAGCAACAATATCCTCCTGCAGATGATAAGTATAAAAATCTGGAAGAACGGTTGGCGGCTGTGATCGGTGGAAATAGAACTTATTGTTTTTAGCTGGTTCGCAAAATGTCACGGAAGCAAGAGTCGCCACCGTCTTTTATTTTCTCCAACATGTACAGGACAAAAGCACAGCAAAATTCCTTATGAGAATAGTTCTCGATTCGGGAGGTAGATTTATAAGAAGGGAAGGTGTTAGCACCCTTTCTATCCATGGTTATCCATGGGCTCTTAGGTACTTGCTCTTATGTTTTCAAAATGTTTGTTTGCTTTTCAAAAGTGCGTGGGTTTGAAAAAGTTTCGTTTGAAAACTTCAATTCGACTCTTGTATCAGTCCTCAAGAGTGTTGTGAAGTGTTTGTTTTGAAATCTTTTTGAAAGTGTCAGTGTGAAAAGGTTCTTATTTGTTTTTTAGAGAGCAAGTACCTATGAGTCATCTACCTACCCTAAGGAATTAGGCTGTGTAAAAGTCCTTAAAGTAGTGCCATCCCACCATTGAGAGGTAGGTAGCACCACCGTTGGAGGTGTTCGGGTCAGTTCGAGTTAAGGGACATTATGGTCACCGAAGCAATAGTAGGACACCTTAGAAGTAACCCTAATGTCCTAGATCCTTTTTAATCCGAGGCAACTGTTTCGAGGCAACCAGATCTTTAGACATCAGAGCGACTGCTAAAACGTCCTATACTTGACGACCACGTTTCAAAGGCAACGGGTGAGGCGTACCCTAGAAGTGGTGTGTGCGTTTGTGTGTTGTTTTCATGTTATATTTATCTTTGATCATGCAATGGTGAGCTACGCGTTGTTTTTTAATTAGCATTCATTCTTTCATGCAAGTTAGCAGTTAGGAGTGCGGAAAATTAAATACAGAAAGATAATAGCTACGCTATTACAAGGCGCGGGTCTATACATCGCCAAAATACAAAGACCCGTTTTGATAAAGATGCGGAAAGTAAAGACGGAAAGATAAACCTAATTACCATTACATCTGGGAAACATTTACATAATAATCGATACGAAAATAATGCGTAAAAGAATTAAAATTAGGACGTCCGAGGGTTTGGGACCCTTTTGAGAAATTAAATTGAAATTAAATTAATTAAAGAAAAGAAAGCCTTTTTTGTTTTTGTATTTATTATGAAAATAAAGAAAAGAATTTAAAAGGAAACCCTAATTCTAAATTATTTTTAGTTATTAAAGAAAATGTCAAAGTTGACCTAATTTACTAATTAATTAATTTACATGTTTATTTACAAAATTAATGATAATTAATAATAATGATAAATAATGATGGTTAATAATTTATTTAAGAAAAGATGAAAATGTCAAAAAAAAAACTAATTCTATATATTTTTATTGATTAAGAAAAAAAAAAGATTAAAGTTTAAAACCTAAATTAAACTAAATTAATTGTTAGAGTTTATGTACAAAAATATGTTAGTGATGAATTAATAATAATTAAATATATTTTACATTTTTGATTTTCTGTTTTTATTATGAAAAGAAAATTATTTTAGGTGAATTAAGTAAAAATAATTAAAGCAAATAAAAGAATTAAACAGAAAAGAAAATTAAATTTAAAATACAAACAAGGGGGGGTGTCTGGCCCATGTGGAGGTGTTTGTGGAATTCTGGCCCATTAGAACAAAGGCCTTGTTGACTTTTCAAGGATCATGTGCACGTTGGTTGACCCAGGCGTATGATAGACCTCCTTCTGTGGCCACTGGATTGATCTCATGTCCACTTGGCAGGCCTAAGCGTGAGTGTGTATGGTGAGCCATTGAGTGAGCGCTGCATAGGATGTGTTAAAACAAAAATCATCAAGTATATGGGGGGACCTGGGAATCGAACCCAGGTCCCAATGCTTGTAACACCTATCCTCCACCAACTGAGCCACTTAGCGCGTTTGTAAACAATATAACAAAGAATTATAATATATGAAAAAAGACAATTATGCTGAAACAAAGAAAAAACGCGCTAATATTTGAATCTGCCAGTAGCGCATGGACACCTCAGCTTTCTTCTTCGTTTTCACCTGCAATATGAAGGAGATAGCGGGGGTTTTAAACCCCCACTAAATGAAATAGTGAAAAATAACGATTACGCCCACAACTTATATAAATTGGGCGCGAGTATCTCAATGAATCAAGCTAGTTGCCACGAGTTCGTCCATATAGGTTTGGAGGTCTAATTTTACCATATATGAAAACCCCCAATATTGAAGTTCTGAAACCCTAGGTATCTCTCATGGCAGATTTTGATACAGGATGCTATAATGCAATTAAACCGTATCATTAGCTTCAGAATGTTCCTGTGAATACAAAACAACCAACAATATGCATCAAATGCGCATGAATTATGATATGAGTTTCTGGAAAATATGGCAAACCGTATGGCTTATGTTCTTCGATTCCTTGCGTGTTAGGATTGATTCTTGATGCCAATAGACTCCTGGAAGGTCCAGCAACGTGTTAGAATCCTTTTTAGACTTTGAAACGTACTGCAAATATGATTTCAGTTTTCAAGTTTCTCTCCAAAATTTGCAAATTGGTTATGGATTATCAGCAACTTTTTCGTGTCCTCTGCCCTAGGGTTCACTTGTGCATTTGTATGTGAAGCAAATTAGGTTAAAATAAAGCCCATGAATCCATGAATTGATGACTTGAATCTTTGATTGCTAATCATATCTTTTTTTCAATCTTTTTCCATGGAAACTTGGCAAATTATGGAAGATCTTGTCTTGTTGATTGATGCACGAAATCCTTAGCATGTGTGGAGTATATTTGCTGCATAAAAAGATTTGACAACCATTATTTGATATTTTTCTACAATTAAAACTAATTAAATGAATTAATAAGAATAAAAATTCAATTAATTAATTAAAAATAAGAAAATAAATCATTTTGAGCTCAATGGGTCGTGCATAGGCTTTGGGTAATGATTCAAGAAAGAATTTGAGGCCCATTAGCAAATTTGAAGCTTTTTAGGCAAAGTTGACTTTTGAAAGTTCCCAAACATTTCCCAATTTCTCCAATGCATATCTTGCTCAATTTTGAAGCTATGATCATGTTCTTTGACATTTTGGAAAGGTATTGAAGTCCTCTAACCAATGCCTTTGGTCCCATGTCATTTTGATTTACCAATCTCAAGTTATGGTCTTTGACTTAAAGTGCCTTTTTGTTGACTTTTGAAAATGACCTATAATGTTGAAATTGATAACTTTTTGGGAGAGCATTTCTTGGACTTGAAGTGTGAAGATGAGTTGTAGGAAATGTCATCCTCTTCAAAATGAGCTTTGGATGGGATTTTTCTGATAAACCATGAGGAAGTTATGCCTTGGTCAATTTGCAGTTGACTTTTCAGCTGTCCAAAAATAGAAACTTTTGCATCTTGAGACTTTTCGAGCCATGCTTTGAGGAATCATGATCAAGAATTGATCAAATGATGATTGTGGCTTCAAAATAAGATGTTGACCAAAAATTTTGACTTTTGATTGTCAAATGACCATTTTGCACCGGCAGTTTACTGTGCAGCATTTAGGTCTTTTGACTGTGCCACTTGATGTTGTGAGCTATGACACTTGATATGTGAATGCTTGGCAATGTTTATAGGCACTTGAGACTTGATTGGACCCTTGAAAACCTCAATTTCTTTGCAAGAACCAAAACCCTAATTTTGACTGTGTTAGGAGGCAATTGGATTATGTAACCCTTGAGGGATTTTGAAGCTTGATTTTGCCAAATCTTGAAGAATATGGGAGGGCAAATTTTGGGGTACAACAATTGCCCCTGTTCAATCTTCTTAGACCTGAGGATGTAGATTGGCTTGCGTGCCTTTCGTAATCCGAAGGTGGAAGATGATTGAACACTAAAGTACCCAGAAATTTGCGCTCGCATAGTAAAGTATCAGCAGTGCGATGACGGGAATGGGCTTATAGATGCCATTTGGAGAGATTATGGATAGGGAGATGGGCTTATAGATGACATCTGGAGGTGTCGATCGCGTAAGAGATTCCTTAGCGAGAACTTGCGTACCTGAAAAAGAAAGATACTTACCTGGCCTATTACAGGGATTGATCTTCAAATTATTTTATGTAGATGTGCCCTGGCGGGATACAGGAATCGAATCTACGAATGGTCGCTCACAGACGTGCCCTGGCTAGATGCAGGAATCGAATCTGGAACTTCAAACGGTTGCTTACAGACGTGCCCTGGCAGGATACAGGAATCGAGTCTGGAAAATAGTCATCAACAGATACACCCTGGCAAGATACAGGAATCGGATCTTCAAACTCTTCAGACGTGCCCTGGAAGGATACAGGAATCGAGTCTGGAATTAGTCGTCAACAGATACACCCTGGAAAGATACAGGAATCAGATCTTCAAACTCTTCAGACTTTCCCTGGCAAGATACAGGAATCGAGTCTGGAATATAGTCGTCAACAGATACACCCTGGCAAGATACAGGAATCGGATCTTCAAACTCTTCAGACGTGCCCTGGCAGGATACAGGAATCGAGTCTGGAATATAGTCGTCAACAGATACACCCTGGCAAGATACAGGAATCAGATCTTCAAACTCTTCAGACGTGCCCTGGGGAATCGAGTCTGGAATATAGTCGTCAACAGATACACCCTGGCAAGATACAGGAATCGGATCTTCAAACTCTTCAGACGTGCCCTGGCAGGATACAGAATCGAGTCTGGAATATAGTCGTCAACAGATACTCCCTGGCAAGATACATGAATCGGATCTTCAAACTCTTCAGACGTGCCCTGGCAAGATACAGGAATCGAGTATGGAATTATAGTCGTCAACAGATACACCCTGGCAAGATACAGGAATCGGATCTTCAAACTCTTCAGACGTGCCCTGGCAGGATACAGGAATCGAGTCTGGAATTATAGTCGTCAACAGATACACCCTGGCAAGATACAGGAATCAGATCTTCAAACTCTTCAGACGTGCCCTAGAAAGATACAGGAATCGAGTCTGGAATTATAGTCGTTAACAGATACACCCTGGCAAGATACAGGAATTGGATCTTTAAACTCTTCAGACGTGCCCTGGCTGGATACAGGAATTGAGTCTGGAATTATAGTCGTCAACAGATACACCCTGGCAAGATACAGGAATCGGATCTTCAAACTCTTCAGACGTGCCCTGGCAAGATACAGGAATCGAGTCTGGAATTATAGTCGTCAACAGATACACCCTGGCAAGATACAGGTATCGAATCTGGAATTATGACAGTTGATAGTAATCATCTTTGTATTGATCTTGGTCCTGAAAAGACAAAAAGTTAGTTGTATGCAATGTCATGATGTATGAACTGCATGCCGTTCTCAGAATAAATGAGGTTGTATGTTCGTGATGCGTATGTGCATGCTATAATGTATGAAGATGTGATGTTTATGAAGATATTTTCGTCTAGGAAAATAAATCCTTGACAAATGCCGGGAGCTTATCCTGGGCTGATGTTGAAGAGAGAGTTTTTCGTTTCCGCTGGGGATGATGATTGCAAGAATAAACCTGTTAGGAGAAGATGACTCCGCTGGGGAATGAACTGGGAGAGATTACTCTGCGGGGGAAATTACTCTAGCGATCTTGCTGGGGAAAATATTCTGTGGGAGGAGAGGTACTTCGCTGAGAGTTGAATGAGAACTCCGCTGGGGATACCCTTGTTGAATTATGTTGGAAGGTTTGATGAACTTCGCTGGGGATAGGAAGACTTCGCTGGGGACGATCTTTCCTTGTAAATAGCTGAGGATAACCCAGTTATAAGCTATGGTGAGGGATAACCTTCTGAATAAAGACGAGGAGAGAAACATGCTCTTCAAAGGGTAAGCTTCCAGAATCTACTGGGGATAAGCTTCCTACTGGGGATACTGATTTAACTCTTCTGGGGAGACTTTTGGACTGTACTGGGGAATGGCTCCGCTGGATGTCTAAATTCCGCCGGGGAACAATCTTAGATCAAGACTGCCGGGGATGCTTGTTGAGGAAATAACTGTACTCCATTGGGGAATGTTGAGATCTTATGGGGATACTCAACTTCCTTGAGGCTGACTGAAAGCTAACTCTGCTTGGGGAGAGTATCGCTGACTTGCTGGAGATATTGTACCTTTTCGGGGAAGAGTATTGTTGAACCTTGTCTCGCTCTGTGGGGAATTAGGGTATCTTAGTTACATTCTTCAGCCGAACTTACCTTGGTACCTTGGTGGGCAGAGCAAATAGATCGCTTAGACCACTCATTATTGCCCCTGTTTCTGATGTCACCTGTAATTAATCCTTTGTTTCGCAAGCAAATATTTATGAATTAGAAATTAGTGTCAAATGCATATATCAAAACTGAACATTGGACGTTCTTCGCAAGACAAAGCAGAAAAAGGGAAAACAATAGGCAATTTGTCTGAAAATGTGAATTTGTATTGATTTAGAGTTAGCCTGTAAATAGGCGTTTATGTAAAAGAGGCTGACGTCCTAGTAAGAGAACGCCGCCGAACAACATATAGTTTACAATTTTGAAAAAAAGGGAAACAAAACAGCTATGTGAAAAGAATGATTCCATTGGGTTTCAACTCTGCTATCGCCTTTATGTCTTTGAGCGTCTCATCACTTGACGACCTAGCTGAAGATGAAGCTGATTGATCGATGTCGTCTGAACCTGATAGCTGATACTGGATTCTGGATGCAAGGTGATCCAACGTGACATAGTATTACGCTTTATCCCTAATTTTTTCCTGGACCTCCCTTTCGGGTTTTCAGTCCACCGGGATACCCATTTTTGCCCAAGCCGCCTTTTCAGGTTTTCGACTTGCCGGGTGTACATATTTTTTCAATTTCATCCCTTATTTTTTCCCGAACCCTTTTGGTTCGCCGAGAAGCCCTTATTTTTGCCTAGGTATGTCAACCTAGCGGGTCTTTTATCATGCGTATTATCTTTTTACTATGTATGCATTGGCGGGGTGAGGAAGGTCGTCACCATCCATGGTAGTTAGGATCATGGCTCCTCCTGAGAACACATGTTTAACCACAAATGGCCCTTCGTACGTAGGGGTCCATTTGCCCCTGGGATCACTTTGAGGAAGAATGATGCGCTTGATTACCAGGTCTCCGACTTGATACTCTCGTGGTCTGACTTTCTTGTTAAATGCCCTGATCATCCGTTTTTGGTACGTTTGACCATGACAAATAGCAGCGAGTCTCTTTTCGTCAATTAGGTTTAATTGATCAAGCCGAGTCTGGATCCAGTCATCTTCGTTCAAATTTGCATCCTTCATTATCCGGAGAGAGGGTATCTGGACTTCAATGGGCAAGACTGCCTCCATGCCATAGACCAAGGAAAAAGGAGTTGCCCCGGTTGATGTTTGTGCTGAAGTAAGGTATCCGTGAAGAGAAAACGGTAACATCTCGTGCCAATCTTTATAGGTCACTATCATCTTCTGCACGATCTTCTTGATATTCTTATTAGCTGCTTCTACAGCCCCGTTCATCTTCGGCCGGTAGGGAGAAGAATTGTGGTGCTGTATCTTGAATTGCTCGCAGAGCTCAGTGATCATCTTGTTGTTAAGATTGGTACCATTGTCCGTAATGATCCTTTCAGGGACGTTGTATTGACAGATCAGGTTATGCCGAATGAACCGTGCCACGACATTCTTGGTTACCGTAGCGTAGGAAGCTGCTTCAACCCACTTCGTGAAGTAGTCAATTGCTACTAGGATGAAGCGATGCCCGTTGGATTCCGTAGGTCTGATTTCACCGATCATATCAATGCCCCACATTGCAAAAGGCCAAGGAGCTGTAAAGACGTTCAGAGGAACTGGAGGAATGTGCACCTTGTCAGCGTAGATCTGGCATTTGTGACATGTCCGAGAATGTGGGTAACAATCAGCTTCCATTGTGGACCAGTAATATCCTGCCCGAAGGATTTTCTTCGCCATGGTATGCCCACTGGAATGTGTTCCGAAGGTACCTTCATGTAGCTCTGCCATGATCCTTTCTGCTTCAGTTTTATCCACACAACGCAGTAAGGTTGAATCATGGTTTCGCTTGTACAGAATGCCATTACTGAGGAAGAACTTCGCTGCGAACCTTCTCAGAAACTTCTTGTCATTAACAGATTCACCCTCGGGGTATTCTTGAGCTTCCAAGTACCTCTTGACTTCATGATACCAAGGCTTCTCAGTCACCTCTTCAGCCTCAAGATCACAACAGTATGCAGGTTCGTCCAACTTCCAGATAATGATCCGAGGAGCCTCGTTGTCCCATTTAACTTTGAACATAGAAGACATTGTAGCTAGCGCGTCCGCCAACTGATTCTCCTCTCTTGGGAAGTGTTCGAAAGTAATCTCCGTGAAATGGGGGGTCAACGTCAACACATACTCCTTGTAGGGAATAAGGTTTGGGTGTTTCGTATCCCACTCGCCTTTGATCTGATTGATCACGAGAGCGGAATCTCCGAAAACACTCAGAAACTTGATCCTTAGGTCAATCGTAGCTTGAAGACCCATAATGCATGCCTCATACTCCGCCATGTTGTTGGTGCAGTTGAAACATAGTCGGGCAGTAAGTGGAGTATGAGAGCCATTAAGAGATGTGATCACAGCGCCGATGCCATTACCCAAAGCGTTCGAGGCTCTGTCAAAGTACATAGACCATCGGGATCCCTCCTCAGGTCCTTCATCCGGTCCAGGTACCTCACAATCAGTTACTATCATGACATCCTCGTCTGGAAACTCAAAGTTCATTGACTGGTAGTCATCCACTGCCTGGTGTGCCAAATGGCCTGCCAATACACTTCCTTTGATTGCTTTCTGAGTCGTGTACTTGATGTCGTATTCGGTCAAGATCATTTGCCATCTTGCTATTCTTCCGGACAGAGCGGGCTTTTCGAATATGTACTTTATCGGATCCATCTTTGAAATCAATAGAGTAGTGTGAGTCAGCATATACTGTCTCAGCCGGCGAGAAGCCCATACCAAAGCGCAGCATGTTTTCTCAAGCAGTGAGTATCGGGTCTCACAGTCGGTAAACTTTTTGCTAAGGTAATAAATGGCGTGCTCTTTTCGGCCAGACTCGTCATGCTGCCCCAGCACACACCCCATTGAGCTGTCAAGTACTGTCAGGTATAGTATTAGAGGTCTCCCCTCAACCGGTGGCATACGGATAGGTGGCTCTTGGAGATACTCTTTGATTCTGTCGAAAGCAGCCTGACATTCATCGTTCCAACGTACTACCTGATCTTTCTTCAGCAGATTGAAGATTGGTTTACAAGTAGCAGTTAGATGTGAGATGAATCGGGCAATATAGTTCAATCGTCCTAGAAAGCCTCTGACTTCTTTCTCTGTCTTAGGAACTGGCATCTCTTGTATGGCTTTCACCTTGGCAGGGTCCAGTTGAATACCCTTATCACTCACGACGAAACCTAGCAGTTTTCTAGATCTCACCTCGAAGGTGCACTTGTTCGGGTTCAACCTCAGCTTGTACAACTTCAGACGGTCAAACAACTTATGTAGATGGTCAAGGTGTTCCTCCTCAGTTTGGGACCTTGCAATCATGTCGTCGACATACACGTCAATCTCATGATGGATCATGTCATGAAATAAAGCAACCATGGCCCGTTGGTAGGTTGCCCCAGCATTTTTCAACCCAAATGGCATGACCTTGTAGCAGAAAGTGCCCCACTGAGTAACAAATGTGGTCTTCTCCATGTCTTCAGGAGCCATCTTGATTTGATTATAACCTGAGAACCCATCCATAAAGGAGAACACCTTATGCTGAACGGTATTGTCGACCAGAACGTCGATATGTGGTAGGGGAAGTCATCTTTGGGGCTGACCCTGTTCAGATCCCTGTAATCAACACACATTCTGACCTTACCATCTTTCTTCGGCACCGAAACCACGTTGGAGACCCACTGAGGGTAAGAAGTCACTGCTAGAAACCCGGCATCAAATTGTTTCATAACCTCAGCCTTGATTTTCTCAGACATCTCTGGACGCATACGGCGGACCTTTTGTTTAACCGGAGGGCAGTCTTCCTTGGTAGGCAAATGATGAACCACAATGTCGGTATCCAAGCCCGGCATGTCTTCGTAGGACCAGGCAAAGATTTCCACATAATCATGCAGCATCTGAATCAACCGTTGTTTCACACTGGCCTCTAGATTGGCACCAATCTTGACTTCCTTCCTGTCTGTTTCAGTACCCAGATTTACCGTTTCCACTGGCTCTTCATGTGGCTGAATAACCCTCTCTTCCTGGAGTAACAGTCTTGCAAGGTCACCAGGCACTTCACAATCATCTTCACCTTCGTCTTCGGCTAAGTTGATCGGATTTTCAAAGTCATAACTGGCGATAGAAGAGTCGTTTCCAGTGAGATCCAGAGTGGATTGAAACCTGTATAAGTGAGTGTGTGTAAATATAGCTGTTTTGCAATATTATAACAAAGAAAGAAAGGGAGCACAAGATTTGCAATGCGAAAAACGTCCAATGTCTTTATTCATGATATATGTAAATGACAAATAATAAGCCCTCACAAATGAGACCACGGTGCCTCGGGTAAGACACCGGACCATAAAGTTTCAAATTATTGTTTATTACAACTTAAAAAACAAAGGAGTTCATTACTGAGTAACAAAAGTAATAGGTATGTAGTCTTTTGCGGTCCAGTTGCTCGGTCCACCGTTAGTCGTCGGGTAGATCCAGCTCTCAAATTCAGATTCTTCCACATCTTCATCAATAGCATTCACTCCCGGTTTGGTAATGAACACAGGAGGTCTTCTAGTCCTTGCATGACGTACAACCTTCTGAGCCTCCTTCTCAATCACAGCCCGGGCATCCTTCAAGGAAGCCATCTTTAACGGAGGATCTTCAACCACTGATTCTGCTGCTTCCAAAGCCTGAGGTACCTCTTCAAAATGTTGAAAGGGGGTCTCAATAAACTCCCCGTCCATCTCTATATACCGGAACGAGTTCAGATGGATGACCATGTATTCTTCCTCCCCCTGCACTGTAACAATCTTCCCTTTGATAGGGTACTTGAGCTTCTGATGTAGGGTGGAGGTCACAACTCCTGCCCTGTGGATCCAAGGGCGACCCAGCAAGCAAGAATAGGACGGACGGATGTCCATCACATAGAACGTTGAATCAAAGACTTGAGACCCAACCCTGATCGGGATATCTACTTCACCATGTACCATGCTCTTCGATCCATCAAAGGCATGGACAATAATGTTACTAGGCTTCAATTCCAGACCCTCACAATCCAACCTGTCTAAGACCTTCTTGGGTAGTATGTTCAAAGAAGAACTAGTGTCAACCAGCACATGGGCGAGAGTAGTGCCCCTGCATTCAATAGAGACATGCAGGGCATCATTGTGGTTCTTTCCCTTAGCGGTCAGGTCGACATCAGAGAAACCTAATCCATTGTCAGCAGTTAAGTTGGCTACACAGTCAGTGAATTGGTCAGCGGACGTCTCTTGTGGCACATGAGCCGTCTTCAACAATGAGATCACGGCCTTGGCATGGGCCTCTGAACACAACAGCAAGGAAAGCATGGAGATCTTAGAAGGGGTGTGCCCCAGCTGCTCAACGACGTTGAAATCACTCTTCTTGATGATCTTAAGGATTTCTTCCATCTCTTGCTGGGAAGCTTCAGCATTAACCGTATTTGGTGCCTCCATCTGGGCAGGCACATCATTAGCAATCCCTTTGCCCCGAGCGTCAGATGACTCGGCAGCAGGGGTAGAAACTTGATCAGGAGGGGAAACAGGTGCATTTGTAGGCGTGATGATAAGAGGTCTTCGGATAGCTGGTGGCGCAATGTCAGGCGAGAAGAGCCTTCCACTGCGAGTAACTTTAGCGGGACCGGTGATGTTACTGATACCGGTACTGGTGTTGAACTCCTGCTTTACTCCAAGTACATACACATCTGCCCCATAGTGCCATGGGACAGCCTTGTCAGATTTATAGGGGAGGGGCCCCGGAACAGTAATAATGATAGGTGCATCAGACATGATTTTGACTGGCTTCCTCGGGGGAGCCTTGGCAGGATTGTTGAAAATGGTGACAACGGATACTTCTTCAGTAGGAACAAAAGGAACAGCGGTCTTCTTGAACAAAATCTCTTTGTTATCCATCAGGTTTTGGACGCCTGACATCAGCAAAGGACAACCAGCAGGTGAAACAGCACATAGGAGGCAACCTTTGCTACAACCCGGAAATAAACCGGCCAGTAACAGGTTCCTTTTGACAGTCAATAAAGGCGTAGCAACATCATCCACAGAAACTGCATACAGGTCTTCCTTAATAGCATTTACTCCATGCTGGAGCATAGGAGCAGTCACAACGTTGGGCCTTTCGGGAGCCTCAAACTGTATTTCCTTCGCATCAATAAGGTCCTGAACCTTATTCCTCAAGGCCCAGCAACCATCAGTAGAATGCCGCCAGCTATCAGAGTGATAAGCACAGCGGGCATTGGGATTATACTTCGGGGAGGTTGTGTTTACCACCTTCGGAGCTTCTCTGACAGTTACCAAGTTTGTCGATAGCAGTTGCGGCAAGATCTGCGACAAGGTCATACTAAGCCGAGTATATTCTCTTCTGGGTCTCTCACCCCTTGGTTGGTTAGGTTGCCGAGGAGCGGCAGCAGGCTTTGCAATTACCACCGCGTTGACAGCTTGGCGGCGTTCTGGTTTGTTTTGCCTCTTGGGCCCATACACAGCACTGGCTTCCCTCTTGAAAGGCTTCTTCTCAGAACTTGAGGATGAACCTTTCTGTATCTTCCCTGATTTCATGCCAGCCTCTATCCTCTCACCAGTCAAAATGAGGTCCGCGAAACCTGCAGAAGAATTACCAATAAGGTGGTTGTAGAACGGCCCAGATAGGGTCCCCAAGAACATGTCTACAAGTTCACGGTCGGTTAACGGCGGCTGCACCCTGCCAGCCAGGTCCCTCCACTTCTGTGCATACTCTTTAAAACCTTCTACCTATCCCAGCGACATACCCTGGAGTTGGGTACGTGTAGGAGCGAGGTCAGCATTGTACTGATACTGCTTGTAAAAAGCAGTGGCCAAATCCTCCCAGTTACGAACCTTGGTTCCATCCAGCTGATAGAACCATTCGAGATGAGTCCCTGAAAGACTCTCCTGGAAGAAATGGATCCACAAGTTCTTGTCCATAGTATATGGTTGGATCTTCCGCACATAAGACCTGATATGTAGCTTAGGGCAGGACGCCTCATCATACTTAGAAAAAGAAGGAGCTTTGAATTTGTGTGGGATCACCACACCAGAAGACAAACCCAGATCTCTGAAATCCAGCCCAGGCACATGTTGAATCTCCATGGCATTCAGACGGTCCTCTAACTTCTTGTACCAGTCCTCAGCTGGAGGGTACTGCTCATCATTATAATTTGTCTCATTGTCAGAGACCACATGACTTGGGACCCCTCCCCCTTGGGGACTACCCTTCCCAACAGAGGAAGCAGCTTGATCAACATCATTTTGCAGCGTGCTACCAAACCTCCCACCAGAGTTAAACAGCACAATCCTAGCCTTCTTCTTCTTCTTCATCAGGAGAGTTTTCAGCTCTTGTTGACCCTGGGCCAAACTCATGACCATCTCTTGGAATTGGGCGCTTTGGGCCTGGAGGGCCTTGATAGCTTGCTTGGTAGATGACTCAGGATTCATGATGATTGCTGAAATAAACATCGAAGAGGATTAAGCAACCTGAAAAAAGAGAGTACCTGTTATGCACATGATGCATGATATGCTATTTATGCAATGCATTCAAGGGTTTGAAAGTTCAACTTCATTGTAGACAAAAAGGAAAACACGTTATATTAGTAAATAATCTGTTCAGTACATCAAGGCCTCATGGGCAAAACAAAACAAAAGAAATCAATCCCAGAAGACACTGCGCATCCTCTTTGGAGCTATGTAGGTGTTGAGAGTCTTTTCCTCGTGCAGCAGGCGGGTAAGCTCCAAGACTTTCTTCTCACTGGCATGTAGACTGGTCTCTAGAGAATTCCGCTCTTCTTTAAGTTGGATCCAACTCTTCTGCATTTCTTCCCAGGAGGTAGGCATGTCAGGATGCTGAATGGTGTAGGACACCTCTCCTTCCAAAACTGGTTCTTTGATCACGGGGATAACATGAGGATATGGCATCACCAACTTCTGGGAGCGGGCCCGTACCCACTTAAGATAAGGCTCCAAAGGGATGGAGTTCTTGTGTCCCAATGTCTTGCTATCTACCCTGTTAGGCATCCTCCAAGCTCTGATGAATCTCTGGCGAAGTCCTTGTGCATCGTTGTCGAAGTCAAAAACTATATCAGGAATCAACATATCATGAGGGCCGTCCCTCCGAGCATACCCAAACTGCCTCAAAGCCAGACACAGGTTATAAGTAATACCTCCTCTGATTCCAAGTAAAGGAACATTTGGAAATTCTCCGCAACGATCAATGATAGTAACATTCTCTCTAGACCGAGGACACCAATATATATCAGCATGTGTAAGGGTCATCAACCGTTGCGACCACCTCAAACCCCGCTCGTTCTTCAAAACTGATTGTGGAAGGTGCGAAATAAACCACCTTGCCAGGAGAGGAGTGCAGCACATGAGAACACCTCTTTTTCTCATGGTTCGAGTGTAACATGAATGGAGGATGTCCCCAAGCAACGTAGGTATGGAATTCCTGGACATGAAGATCTTGACAGCATTGATGTCTATAAGCTGATATGGATTCAGAAACAACACCAACCCGTAGACAAGGAGTGCCACAACTTCTTCAAAGGCTCGTAGGTCAAGGGAATTCCAACATTCTTGGGCCTTCTCAAACAGAAACTTTGCCAAGAACCCTTTGATACCACTTCTGACTTCCCAATGTCCCTTGATATCAGATGGTTGCAGACATAATGCTTTAGCTATCTCTTCAAGTTTGGGTTCCCTTTCTGTACCGTTGTAGGGTAGCTGACTAAGGATAGGAATCTTCAGCAGCTGAGAAAACTCTTCCAAAGTAGGCACCAGTTGATAATCCAGGAAAGTAAAACAGTGGTGCAAGGGGTCAAAGAACTGGAACAATACTTTCACCATATCTTCTTCAATGTTGGTGTGGACCAAGCTGACGAATCTACCATGCCTTTCACTGAAAGAAGAGCGCTCGGGAATCCTGGAGGTGAGCTCCTTAAGCTGAGGAGGGATCCTTACAAGGTTGACCGGAATCGTCTTTCTGCGGATAGTTTCCATGTCCTACAAAACAAGAACAAAGATGAAGATTCGAACCCCTAAGATGGTTAGTAAATGCATATGATGCGGTATGATGCCATGATGTTATGATAAAGCAAACCACGAATATTCACAAAAGGCAAACATTATAAGGCACACAAGTCACACAAGGCAGCCCTTAGGGTTTAGGCCAGCATGAAGTTTGGGGTACTACCCTCTTGAAGTTGGTGGGATCAAAACCTATCCTATCAGAAGTAACCGGGTTCTAAGGAGCTCAATATCATTGGGTTGTTTTCTGTGTTCATTGTTTTGATTTAGCCACTGACTGGCGACCAAAATATCCCAAGAAAACAACCCTCAATGAGTGTAGTATCGAGTATCAACCAACCTCGGACTGCACCAAAGTCAGTTATCTCACTACCCCTAAAGAGGCCAGGATGGTTCAATTAAGGTTCCTAAGGTCAGTTGATGCTTCACGACACCACGCGGCGGCCCCGTACTCTCCTTGACTGACTCAAGGGTTACCGGTACTCACCAAAGTGCCACATCAACGTAGCGGACTGCTTCAACCGTGTCGGTATACCCCGCACAGTTCCCTCACAGTCTTGTTGCTACTTTCTAAGAAGGTATCCCCAGATCCGGGTTAGGATCTATAGAACTCCCAAAACAGGCCCACAATATTAAAGCATACAAAACAAAGCAATTGAAAACATAAGTGTTCTTAGTCCTAAGGTACACCTCACTTTAAGTAGTCCCCAGCAGAGTCGCCAGTTCTGTGATCGGTGGAAATAGAACTGACTGTTTTTAGCTGGTTCGCGAAATGTCGCGGAAGCAAGAGTCGCCACTGTCTTTTATTTTCTCCAACATGGACAGGACAAAAGCACAACAAAATTCCTTATGAGAATAGTTCTCGGTTCGGGAGGTAGATTTATAAGAAGGGAAGGTGTTAGCACCCTTTCTATCCATGGTTATCCATGGGCTCTTAGGTACTTGCTCTTATGTTTTCAAAATGTTTGTTTGCTTTTCAAAAGTGCGTGGGTTTGAAAAAGTTTCGTTTTAAAACTTCAATTCAACTCTTGTATCAGTCCTCAAGAGTGTTGTGAAGTGTTTGTTTTGAAATCTTTTTGAAAGTGTCAGTGAGAAAAGGTTTTTATTTATTTTTTAGAGAGCAAGTACCTATGAGTCATCTACCTACCCTAAGGAATTAGGCTGTGTAAAAGTCCTTAAGGTAGTGCCATCCCACCATTGAGAGGTAGGTAGCACCACCGTTGGAGGTGTTCGGGTCAGTTCGAGTTAAGGGACATTGTGGTCACCGAAGCAATAGTAGGACACCTTAGAAGTAACCCTAATGTCCTAGATCCTTTTTATTCCGAGGCAACTGTTTCGAGGCAACCGGATCTTTAGACATCAGAGCGACTGCTAAAACGTCCTATACTTGACGACCACGTTTCGAAGGCAACGGGTGAGGCGTACCCTAGAAGTGGTGTGTGCGTTTGTGTGTTGTTTTCATGTTATATTTATCTTTGATCATGCAATGGTGAGCTACGCGTTGTTTTTTAATTAGCATTCATTCTTTCATGCAAGTTAGCAGTTAGGAGTGCGGAAAATTAAATACAGAAAGATAAAAGCTACGCTATTACAAGGCGCGGGTCTATACATCGCCAAAATACAAATACCCGTTTTGATAAAGATGCGGAAAGTAAAGACGGAAAGATAAACCTAATTACTATTACATCTGGGAAACAGTTACATAATAATCGATACGAAAATAATGCGCAAAAGAATTAAAATTAGGACGTCCGAGGGTTTGGGACCCTTTTGAGAAATTAAATTGAAATTAAATTAATTAAAGAAAAGAAAGCCTTTTTTGTTTTTGTATTTATTATGAAAATAAAGAAAAGAATTTAAAAGGAAACCCTAATTCTAAATTATTTTTAGTTATTAAAGAAAACGTCAAAGTTGACCTAATTTACTAATTAATTAATTTACATGTTTATTTACAAAATTAATGATAAATAATAATAATGATAAATAATGATGGTTAATAATTTATTTAAGAAAAGATGAAAATGTCAAAAAAAAACCTAATTCTATATATTTTTATTGATTAAGAAAAAAAAAGATTAAAGTTTAAAACCTAAATTAAACTAAATTAATTGTTAGAGTTTATGTACAAAAATATGTTAGTGATGAATTAATAATAATTAAATATATTTTACATTTTTGATTTTCTGTTTTTATTATGAAAAGAAAATTAATTTAGGTGAATTAAGTAAAAATAATTAAAGCAAATAAAAGAATTAAAGAGAAAAGAAAATTAAATTTAAAATACAAACAAGGGGGGGTGTCTGGCCCATGTAGAGGTGTTTGTGGAATTCTGGCCCATTAGAACAAAGGCCTTGCTGACTTTTCAGGGATCATGTGCACGTTGGTTGACCCAGGCGTATGATAGACCTCCTTCTGTGGCCACTGGATTAATCTCATGTCCACTTGGCAGGCCTAAGCGTGAGTGTGTATGGTGAGCCATTGAGTGAGCGCTGCATAGGAATGTGTTAAAACAAAAATCATCAAGTATATGGGGGGACCTGGGAATCGAACCCAGGTCCCAATGCTTGTAACACCTATCCTCCACCAACTGAGCCACTTAGCGCGTTTGTAAACAATATAACAAAGAATTATAATATATGAAAAAAGACAATTATGCTGAAACAAAGAAAAAACGCGCTAATATTTGAATCTGCCAGTAGCGCATGGACACCTCAGCTTTCTTCTTCGTTTTCACCTGCAATATGAAGGAGATAGCGGGGGTTTTAAAACCCCACTAAATGAAATAGTGAAAAATAACGATTACGCCCACAACTTAAATAAATTGGGCGCGAGTATCTCAATGAATCAAGCTAGTTGCCACGAGTTCGTCCATATAGGTTTGGAGGTCTAATTTTACCATATATGAAAACCCCCAATATTGAAGTTCTGAAACCCTAGGTATCTCTCATGGAAGATTTTGATACAGGATGCTATAATGAAATTAAACTGTATCATTAGCTTCAGAATGTTCCTGTGAATACAAAACAACCAACAATATGCATCAAATGCGCATGAATTATGATATGAATTTCTGGAAAATATGGCAAACCGTATGGCTTATGTTCTTCGATTCCTTGCGTGTTAGGATTGATTCTTGATGCCAATAGACTCCTGGAAGGTCCAGCAATGTGTTAGAATCCTTTTTAGGCTTTGAAACGTACTGCAAATATGATTTCAGTTTTCAAGTTTCTCTCCAAAATTTGCAAATTGGTTATGGATTCTCAGCAGCTTTTTCGTGTCCTCTGCCCTAGGGTTCACTTGTGCATTTGTATGTGAAGCAAATTAGGTCAAAATAAAGCCCATGAATCCATGAATTGATGACTTGAATCTTTGATTGCTAATCATATCTTTTTTTCAATCTTTTTCCATGGAAACTTGGCCAATTATGGAATATCTTGTCTTGTTGATTGATGCACGAAATCCTTAGCATGTGTGGAGTATATTTGCTGCATAAAAAGATTTGACAACCATTATTTGATATTTTTCTACAATTAAAACTAATTAAATGAATTAATACGAATAAAAATTCAATTAATTAATTAAAAATAAGAAAATAAATCATTTTGAGCTCAATGGGTCGTGCATAGGCTTTGGGTAATCATTCAAGAAAGAATTTGAGGCCCATTAGCAAATTTGAAGCTTTTTAGGCAAAGTTGACTTTTGAAAGTTCCCAAAAATTTCCCAATTTCTCCAATGCATATCTTGCTCAATTTTGAAGCTATGATCATGTTCTTGGACATTTTGGAAAGGTCTTGAAGTCCTCTAACCAATGCCTTTGGTCCCATGTCATTTTGATTTACCAATCTCAAGTTATGGTCTTTGACTTAAAGTGCCTTTTTGTTGACTTTTGAAAATGACCTATAATGTTGAAATTGATAACTTTTTGTGAGAGCATTTCTTGGACTTGAAGTGTGAAGATGAGTTGTAGGAAATGTCATCCTCTTCAAAATGAGCTTTGGATGGGATTTTTCTGATAAACCATGAGGAAGTTATGCCTTGGTCAATTTGCAGTTGACTTTTCAACTATCCAAAAATAGAAACTTTTGCATCTTGAGACTTTTTGAGCCATGCTTTGAGGAATCATGATCAAGAATTGATCAAATGATGATTGTGGCTTCAAAATAAGATGTTGACCAAAAATTTTGACTTTTGACTATCAAATGACCATTTTGCCCCTGCAGTTGACTGTGCAGCATTTAGGTCTTTTGACTGTGCCACTTGATGCTGTGAGCTATGACACTTGATATGTGAATTCTTGGCAATGTTTATAGGCATATGAGACTTGATTGGACCCTTGAAAACCTCAATTTCTTTGCAAGAACCAAAACCCTAATTTTGACTGTGTTAGGAGGCAATTGGATTGTGTAACCCTTGAGGGATTTTGAAGCTTGATTTTGCCAAATATTGAAGAATATGGGAGGGCAAATTTTGGGGTACAACAGCGGCCATGGAAGTACAAAGGGTTCCCGGGTTGGATTTCGAAGAACTAGGGTTGGTTGTTGGGATCGTCATTCCTCCCAAGTTCAAAGTACCTACATTTTCTAAATATGTCGGTTTGTCCTGTCCGAAGATGCATCTGTGATCCTACGTCAGAAAGATCCAACCTCACTCTTTTGATAAGGATCTATGGGTCCACTTTTTTCAAGATAGTCTGTCGTGTACGCAATTGGACTGGTTCTATCAACTTGAGAGATCTGATGTTCATAACTGGGAGGACTTAGCTGCTGCTTTCTACCGACAATACCAATACAATGCAGATTTAGAGCCTACTCATACTCAACTACAAAGTATAGGTATGGCCTCTAACGAAGGATTTAAGGAGTATGCCCAGAAGTGGCAGGATTTGGCTGGAAGGGTGCAGCCACTGTTGTCGGATAGAGAGCTGGTTGACATGTTTTTGGGGACCTTGTCAGGTCCATTCTTTAATCACTTAATTGGGAGCTCATCTGCAGGGTTCACCGAATTAATACTGACAGGTGAAAGGGCGAAGCTTGCATTAAGAGTGGTAAAATTCAGAAGGATGCAATTGCTTCCACTGTTGTCAAGAAGACCTTCCCAGCTAAGAAAGAAGCTTCTGCTGTTTACTCCCAGAGAAATCAAGGAAGGACGGAGCGCCGACCAATGGTGGGGGCTGTGATGATTCAGAACTCTTCAACTGACCAACCTCAAAGCAGTCAACCTAGAGCTAACCAAAATAGGGTGGAAAGGCCACAACGGCAATTCACTCGGATCAATATGACACCGGCTCAGATCCTCCCTCATCTGTTAAAGTTAAACCTTACCAACTTGAAAGAAGCGCCGAAAAACCCAAATACCTCTTCTCCCTATTATTATTCAAATGCAAAATGTGCATATCATTCGGATAGTGTGGGGCATGACACCAACAACTGTTGGGCCCTTAAAAACAAGATCTAAGATTTGATAGACGCCAAGGAAGTAGAGTTTGATGCTCCCGAAAAACCTAATGTGATATCCGCTCCTATGCCAAAACATGGTCATAATGTCCATTCAATTGTGGAAGATTTTCGTGTTACCGCTGTTGATGAATTAATGACTCTGTTGTCAATGATTAAAATGAATCTGTTGAAAGCCTAGATTTTCTCGGGATGTGAAAAAGACTGTTACTTCTGTTTAACCTTGCAATCCGACTGTCCGCTGTTGAAATCAGGCATCCAACGCCTGATGGATACTCAAGAAATACTCTTTCAGAAAACTCCTGTTGACACCGTTACTCCTGTTACTCCAATCAATGACATTGCTATAATCACCATTTTCGACAATATTTCCAAGACCTGCAAAAGGCCTGTTAAGATTACGCCTGATCCTAAGTTTATACCGCTAAAGATTACCATGCCGGGGCCTATCCCTTATAAGTCCAACAAGACGATACCATGGAATTATGGAGGAGAGATCTTATACCATGGTGTCAAGCAGATCGAATCAGCCAAAGAGAACTCCGATGAAGAAACTCCTGATGTGGGAAATATTGCTGGGACAAGTAAGATAACTCGTAGCGGAATAATCTTCTCTCCGGAGATTTCTCCTCCACGGGAAGTCTTTGGACCCTCAAGTGCTTCTGTGCCTGTCAAGATATTTGTGCAAAGTCCAGTGATTGAAGAAATTGTTACTCCCGAAGTTGAACCCTCTGCTGCAATTGTTGATAAAGGTAAGGGAATCGAAGAAGGTCCCGTCAGGACGAGGGCCCAGGATTTGGTTATCCCCGAGACCACCCAAAAGGAAATGGAGGAAATCTTAAAGATAATTAAGAAGAGCGACTATGATGTCGTAGATCAGCTGGGGCAAACCCCTTCAAAAATCTCCATGCTAGCTCTGTTGCTTTGCTTCGAGGCTCATGCCAAGGCCTTGATCAAATTCTTAAAGACGGCGCACGTGCCTCAAGAAACTTCTGCAGATCAGTTTCAAGAATGCGTGGCTAGCCTTACAGCCGATAATGGTCTTGGTTTCTCTGACGCCGATCTAACCTCTAAGGGAAGTGAAATTCTGGCAGCAGATACTCAATGTCACAGTGAATGTTATGACACCGTATCTGACTTTCTATAAGACAATAAATAAAAACAGTAAAGAACACAGTCAATTGTTTACCCAGTTCAGTGTGAAACAACACCTACTCTGGGGGCTACCAAGCCAGGGAGGAAATCCACTATAAGAGATATTAATTCAGGAATAAACCAACCAGTTTATCTCCTTCACTTAAGACCTACCCAATGCAACTTCAATCTAAGTTCAACTTAAACCTGAGTTGCTACTCACTCCCCCTCAATCACAGCAGTGATACTTAAAACAATTGACTAATGAATTAATGAAGACACTCTTCAAAACATACACTTGATTATGCTTCAAAGCTTTTTAATCAAGTAACACAAACACTTGTGCTTCACAGCTTTGAGTGATACATAAACCTAACTTGACTTTGCTTCAAAGCTTTAGTCAAGAGACACAAACACTCTTGCTTCAAAGCTTTGAGTGATACAAAAACCCTTACAATCAAAACCTATTCCAAGTCACTTATCACAATGATACTTGCTTGGATTACAGCAGTTAAAACTATACAGCTCCTAATTGATCTTCTGTCAAAGGGTTACTTTGCAATCAGCAATCCTGTTGAATATATATGCAGTTGTTTCTTCAGTTTAGGGCTTCCACGAAAAGCTAGGGTTAATTAGGGTTAACCTCAAGACTAGGTCATAAGACTTTATCAACCAGATTAGGGTTGAGCTAGGTTAACCCAAAGTCCACGTGAGATTCTGTTCTGGAAAGAATGAGCCATCTTCCTGAAAAATCTCAGAATTAACCAAACTGCATATCTGTTAGATCAGTACAGGATGACTTAACATTTGTTATGACATCAGAATTCCTGTTTACTGATTTTGGTAGAAGGCAATAAATGTGATCATTGCAAAATGTTCAGATACACACTCATAAACAGTAGCTACTGTATGCCATACTTTTTCTGCATAAAGTACCTAATAATCCAGAATGTTATGACATCAGTCATGACATTTACACACCTGGTTTTACCAAAAATACATGCCAATAACTAAACACTTACAAACTCCCCCTTTGGCAGATTTTTGGCTAAAACCCCTAAGCAATCAGAGAATAGAGAGCAGCAGAATGAATATGTCTACAGAAAAATATAATGTCTACCAAGTAATTAACACAGAATATATCTCCCCCTCTTTAGCCATAAATAGGCCAAAGATAAATGTACTTATATGGTAATACAGTTATCCCAAATAAAGACAACAAAAATAAACAAAAAACTTGCATCAACAGGAACCAGCATCAGGCTTGTCAACTCCACCAAACTTTAAGCACTGTCATCTTCAGAGGAGCTACTTTCTTCAGCATTGAGCTGATCTTCAGCAGCACCCTCTTCCCTTCTGTTTCCTTCAGTCTCCTCCTGTTCTAATCTGGCAATTAGGTTTTCTAGAGTCTTTTTCCTTGTCTCCAGCTCTTTGCAGGTCTCTTTCAATACAACTATAACATCAGATGTCTTGGATTGAGTTTTTACAGATGATGTCTCAGCTGATGTTATAACAATGTCAGGAACATGAGATCCCTGAAATAGCTTGTAGTGTAACCCAAGAGCAGGATCTCTTTTGCAAGCAGTATCTCTTTCCACCAGGATATCAGGGTACTGAGCAAGGATAATTCCACATAGGAGGGAGGGAAAGGCAATAGGGCCTTTAACAGCATAGCTACCAGCATGTTTTAAAGTTTGATCAAAAATATACCTGCCATAGTCAAATCCAGTCTTGGTTCCAACAGCATAAATGAATCTCCCCAATCTTGTGGAGATGGTTGATTTATGGTTGGTAGGGACCCAATTGGCTGCACCAATCTTGTGCAGGATGGCAAATTTCATGCTTAGTTTGCTGGCATTCAGCTTGCCTTTTAAGGTCCAACACTTGACTTGTCTTGCTGTGATGGTTTGGCATACTTCATTGTCAGTGACTTCTAGTTCAGGGCAAGCCTCATTTGATCTTCCAAGAAATTTGTTAATTTCAGATGGAGAGAAATTAACCCTTCTTCCTATCACATAGACACATTCAAAGTCAGCTGACCTTCCATCAGCACATTCATCAGACAAATTCACTATGAATTCCTTGACCAGATTTTCATAGCATTTGGTAAATTTTACCACAGTCTTCATTAATCCAGCAGCTTTGATCAGGTCCATGATTTCCTTTCAATCCATGGCACCATTGTTTAGTTCTCTTTCCAAGGCTATTCTCTTTAAGAAAACATACTTCCATCTGTTGGCATTTTCAGGGTGGTGAAAAGAAATGTTGTCAGTGGGGACTTCAGGAACTCTAGCCATTTTGCTGGAAGGGAGTTTCCTTCTGAGAGGAATGTCTTCAGCATCAATTTCAAATTCTGATTCCTCATCAGAATCAGAAGGCTCAGGTTCTTTTCTCTTCTTTGTTATTGGTTGTCTAGCAGGCTTTGAGAGACTCCCAGTATGCACTTGGGCTTTCACCTTCCCTTTGGACAGTCCAGTCTTCACAGTTTCTACACCAGTCTTGCCTTCAGACCTGGTTTTCTTATCAGCAGGTTTCTCTTTGGTCAGACATTTTGCAGCATCCTGATTACCCTTTCTGTTCATCATTCTCCTAGCTATGCTAGGGTTGATATTTGCAATTAGGTCATTGTCTGAGTATTCCTCATCCACATCAATAACAGGTGGTTCAACATTCTTCTCTGAAGGGTTCTGAATGTCATTAAGGTTTTCAGATGATTTCTGAATGTTGTCATTTGGTGTCTCAACATTCTCAAAGACATCTGGATTTGCTTCAACATTTGGGCTTGCTGATTCTTGATTTAATGGAACAGAAATCCCCGGTACAGAGTGGTTCTCACTCAGTATTCTTGTAACAAGCCTAGCTATTGCTTGATGTACATAAGCTGATCCTTCCCTATTTGGTACAGAAGATGAAGGTTGAGAGGGATTACCGGATGAAGTAGCTTGATACCTTCCTGCATGCCTTGTTCTCAGCTTTTTGACCTTGGAGGGGTTAGTTGCCATTTCTCTAAGAGGAGTAATCTCCAGGACTTCAGAATCCATGCATGAGGTGATTGCCCGAGAATCTTGATCAGATGATGAAGATGAAACGGTCGTTTTGGATGAGGATGATGTTTGAGACATTTTGATTGACTTAGAAAACCAGTAGCAATTAGAGAGAAAACTTTGATTGAGAGAAAGGGATTTGTTGCAAAGTCGAGAGAGGAAGGAGGCAAATGAGTGTCTATTCAACTTCTTAATAATTTTGAAAGAATTGGGAAAACATATGATTAACCCACTCAAAATATACTTAACAAAAATAACTCCTTCAACCCTTGTTTTAAGCAAAATTAATTGCTACAATTTCTCATGTTGGCAAATACCCAACTTGCCCCTCAAGTTTTCAAATTGATTTGCATCAAGTGCCTTGGTAAAAATGTCAGCCAATTGTAGCTCAGTGGCAACATGTTCCAGATTAATTGTTTTCTCCTCTACAAGATCTCTGATTAAGTGATTTCTAATGTTAATGTGCTTGGTCCTGCTATGCTGAATAGGGTTCTTGGAATTGTTGATTGTACTCAGATTGTCACAGTACAATGTCATAACATCTTGTGTGACATTATACTCAGTGAGCATCTGTGTCATCCAGATAATTTGAGAACAGCTACTACCAGCTGCAATGTATTCAGCTTCAGCACAAAAATGAAAAGGAAGTCTTTTGGCATGTATCATAGCTCTGGCAGATTCCTGTATGGTCCTATTTTTCTTCTTTTCAACTCCATTTTGTTGAGGGGTTACAGGAGAAGAGAATTCATGACTAATTCCTTCTGAGGAACATAACTCATTAAACTTGTTGTTTTCAAATTCCTTGTCATGATCACTTCTGATTCTGACAATACACCCTTATTTTTCTCTTTGAATTCTTTTGCACAGTTCTTTAAAAACTTCAAATACATCAGATTTTTCCCTAATGAAGTTAATCCAGGTGAATCTGGAAAAATCATCCACAACAACATAGGCATATCTTTTTCCACCAAGACTTTCCACCTGCATTAGTCCCATCAGATCCATATGAAGAAAGTTCTAGAACCTTAGAAGTGGTCAGATGTCTTGAATTTGGGTGTGACATCCTAGTCTACTTACCAACCTGACATTCACCACAAACTCTCCCTTCATCAATTTGCAGTCTTGGAATCCCTCTGACTGCCTCCATGAAGATACTCCTTTTCATTCCTCTTAGATGAAGATGGCCAATTTTTTGGTGCCACAGTTTCACCTCTTTTTCTTCTTTAGCAATAGAACACACAATGGAGTAATTAGTGTTCTCAGACTCCCACAAGTAACAGTTGTCTTTAGATCTGACTCCTTTCATTACAACTTCTTGTTTTTCATTAGTTACAAGACATTCAGATTTTGAGAAGTTGACCTTGAATCCTAGATCACATAATTGACTGATACTAATGAGATTAGCAGTCAGGCCTTTTACCAATAGTACTTCATTTAGATTTGGAACTCCAGGGCAGTCCAAATTACCAACTCCTTTGATTTCACCTTTAGCACCATCTCCAAAGGTCACATAACTAGTGGTGTGAGGTTTAACATTATTGAGAAGGTTCTTGATTCCAGTCATGTGTTTAGAACACCCACTATCAAAGTACCAGTCTTCCTTTGCAGAGACTCTCAGGGAAGTGTGGGCTATCAGGGCAGTAGCCTTTTTCTTCCATTGAGGAGTATGTGGTACCCTGTTAGACTTAGGTTTGACACCTGGGTTCTGATTAGGGTATCCATACAATCTGAAGCAGAAAGGCTTTATGTGACCAAACCTCCCACAATGATGACATCTCCATCTTTGGTACTTTTTCTTCATATTTCTCTGTTCCCGATGTTGAGTGTTATGTTGAGACATCTGCTTTGACATTTGTTTATAAAACCTAATCTTCTTGTCTGCACCAGATTTCTTTGCTGCCACAAATCCTAGACTAGACTTGTTTCCCACATTTTGTCCAACCTGAAGGATTTCTTCCAATTTGTCAGTTCCATTTGTTAGCATCTTGACAGATTTAGTCATCTGGTTCAGTTTTGAGTTCAACATTTGAACTTCCCCTTCTAGATGACTTATAGTTTCAAGGTCTGCCCTTTTTTCAGCCTCCAACTTTATGATGAGTTTTGTTTGTCTCTCATTTTGCACACAGACTTCAGCACTTCTGATACATAATTTCTTGTAAGTATCAGCCAGTTCTTCAAATGTCACTTCCTTATCACTAGTGTCACTTTCAGAGGTACAAACACCAGTTAGTGCAGTAACTAGTTTAGCAGATTCTTCTTCAGAATTACTTTCTGAATCACAGTCAGACCAGGTAACAGTCATTCCTTTCTTTTGTTTCTTAAGAAAGGTAGGACATTCAGCTCGAATATGCCCATATCCTTCACAACCATGGCATTGAATTCCTCTGCCTTGATTTCCCTTCTCTTCAGACCTTGGTCTTCTGCTGAAGTCATAAGATCTGTTAATGTCAGAGGGGATGTTCTCAACATTTGACCTTGACTTTGGATCCATTCTCTTGATGAGTTTGTTGAATTGTCTTCCAAGCATGGCTATAGCTTCTGAAATATTTTCTTCTTCATCCTCCTTGTTTTCATCTTCAGTGTTGGATACAAGTGCTATGCTCTTGTTTTTCTTGTCAACATTGTCACTGATCCCCATCTCAAAAGTCTGAAGAGACCCAATGAGTTCATCCACCTTTAACTTGCTGATGTCCTGGGCTTCCTCTATAGCAGTTACCTTCATTGCAAATCTTTTAGGCAGGGATCTGAGAATCTTTCTCACCAGTTTTTCTTCAGACATATTTTCACCCAATGCTCCTGAGGTGTTGGCAATCTCCAAGATATTCATGTGAAACTCATGAATGGTTTCATCTTCCTTCATCCTTAGGTTCTCAAACTTGGTAGTCAGCATTTGAAGCCTTGACATTTTTACTTTGGATGTGCCCTCATGGGTAGTTTTGAGAGTATCCCACACTTCCTTGGCCAGTTCACATTGATGTACTAGTCTGAATATGTTCCTATCAATTCCATTGAACAAGGCATTTAAAGCTTTAGAATTACCCAGGGCTAACTCATCTTCTTCTTTGCTCCATTCTTCCTCAGGCTTCAGACTGATTGTCCCATCTTTCTCAGTTATGGTGGGATAGTTCCATCCTTTGTCAGCAGCTCTCCAAGCCTTTTTGTCCAGTGATTTTAAGAAGGCAATCATACGAGGTTTCCAGTAGTCATAATTTGTTCCATCCAGAATGGGTGGTCTGTTTCCAAAAACTCCTTCTTTGTCCATAGTGCCAGAAAGTGATATCCCTAGATCTCACCCTGTAATACAGGCAGGGTGCCTGCTCTGATGCCAATTGAAATTCTGGCAGCAGATACTCAATGTCACAGTGAATGTTATGACACCGTATCTGACTTTCTATAAGACAGTAAATAAAAACAGTAAAGAACACAGTCAATTGTTTACCCAGTTCAGTGTGAAACAACACCTACTCTGGGGGCTACCAAGCCAGGGAGGAAATCCACTATAAGAGATATTAATTCAGGAATAAACCAACCAGTTTATCTCCTTCACTTAAGACCTACCCAATGCAACTTCAATCTAATTTCAACTTAAACCTGAGTTCCTACTCACTCCCCCTCAATCACAGCAGTGATACTTAAAACAATTGACTAATGAATTAATGAAGACACTCTTCAGAACATACACTTGATTATGCTTCACAGCTTTTTAATCAAGTAACACAAACACTCG
Source organism: Vicia faba (assembly GCA_948472305.1). Classification (NCBI taxonomy): domain Eukaryota; kingdom Viridiplantae; phylum Streptophyta; class Magnoliopsida; order Fabales; family Fabaceae; genus Vicia; species Vicia faba. Next base: position 858,034,755 of record OX451736.1, on the reverse strand, counting down.
TGCTTCACAGCTTTGAGTGATACATAAACTTAACTTGACTTTGCTTCAAAGCTTTAGTCAGGAGACACAAACACTCTTGCTTCAAAGATTTGAGTGATACAAAAACCCTTACAATCAAAACCTATTCCAAGTCACTTATCACAATGATACTTGCTTGGATTACAGCAGTTAAAACTATACAGCTCCTAATTGATCTTCTGTCAAAGGGTTACTTTGCAATCAGCAATCCTGTTGAATATATATGCAGCTGTTTCTTCAGTTTAGGGCTTCCACGAAAAGCTAGGGTTAATTAGAGTTAACCTCAAGACTAGGTCATAAGACTTTATCAACCAGATTAGGATTGAGCTAGGTTAACCCAAAGTCCATGTGAGATGCTGTTCTGGAAAGAATGAGCCATCTTCTTGAAAAATCTCAGAATTAACCAACTGCATATCTGTTAGATCAGTACAGGATGTCTTAACATTTGTTGTGACATCAGAATTCCTGTTTACTGATTTTGGTAGAAGGCAATAAATGTGATCATTGCAAAATGCTCAGATACACACTCATAAACAGTAGCTACTGTATGCCATAGTTTTTCTGCATAAAGTACCTAATAATCCAGAATGTTATGACATCAGTCATGACATTTACACACCTGGTTTTACCAAAAATACATGCCAATAACTAAACACTTACAGGAAGAAAACATAATGATGCGCTGCATGTTTCAGTAGAGTGCATGGGGACCACACTTGCTCATGTTCTGGTCGATACCGGCTCATCCTTAAATGTACTACCAAAGAAAGCACTCGACAGTCTAGACTGTGAAGGTTTGACTTTAAAACCCAGTAATATCATTGTTAGAGCCTTCGACGGTTCTAAGCGGATAGTTCACGGAGAGGTGGACATCCCAATTAAGGTGGGAATAGAGGTTTTTAACTCTACTTTTTATGTGATGGACATCCGTCCTTCATATTCATGCTTATTGAAAAGGCCATGGATCCATAACGCTGGTGCAGTCACTTCTCCTCTACACCAAATGCTAAAGTACCCAGTCCAGGGTAAGATCATAACAGTTCATGGTGAGGAGGAGTATATGATAAGCCACCTTAACTCTTTCCGCTACGTGGAGTTAGATGGTGAATTCATAGAAACACCTTTCCAACACTTTGAAGAGGTTTCTCCTGAGGTTGCGGTAGCCAAGACAATGACTGATGTGCCCATCAGTACCAAGCCTGTGTCCCGTATGTCATCCCTTAAATATGCGGAGGCTGTAATCAAGGAGGGAGGAAGTACAGTGTGGGGTCAGCTGCCAGATTTTCCTCACAAGACAGACAAGTTCAGATTAGGTTTCACTGCTGCTAGCCAGAAAGCTATGCGTCGTTTCCGGGCTGGAGGACCACCCTTAAAGATCACTCACCATGGGGTTCATGCTTTAGAAGATGATGAAGAAGGAGGCAATTTTGAAGATTGGATCTTTCCAACCATTGAAGGGGGACTAAACAACTGGGAGGCGAAAGATTTTGTTCCCATTACTTTCATCAATCAGTAATTTATCTTTTGAATATTTCCTATGTTGGTCTGTAATAACTTTTAAAGAATTCGTACACTCTTTTTCCTTGTGCCTTACCCGGGGCATATAGGTCCATTTGTAAGGGCTTTGATTCTTCATTTTCATATGCCATTTTTAATGAATCATGGACGTTTTTCATCTATAAACTTTTGTCTTCATTTTCTTTCTTTTACATTTTGTTTTGTTTAAGGATGGATATCCCTTACACACACCCACACTCACAAAATGCAGGTACCCATCCACTCTGGATTCCATGGGTGACTATTCTGCTTTGGCTTTCAGTGACTCTGAAGATTTGGTCAATCATGCCGAGTACGAAGGTGATGAAGACTGTGAAGTGCCTAGAGAGTTAGCTGGACTTTTGCAACAAGAAGAAAGGGCTATTCTGCCCCATGAAGAGTTGTTAGAGACTATCAATCTGGGAACAGAGGAAGACAGAAAAGAGGTTAAAGTGGGTGCCAACCTGGAGCCAAATGTCAAGGAGCGCTTAGTTCAGTTGTTGAATGAGTTTGTTGAGATCTTCGCCTGGTCCTATGAAGATATGCCGGGACTAGATACAAATATTGTGGTTCACCGTCTCCCTACAAGAGAAGACTGTCCACCAATCAAACAGAAAGTCCGCCGAATGAGGCCCGACATGTCCGAAAATATCAAAGCTGAGGTGATGAAACAATTCAATGCTGGCTTTCCGGCTGTTACTTCCTATCCATAATGGGTTGCTAACATTGTGACCGTGCCTAAGAAGGACGGAAAAGTCAGAATGTGTGTGGACTACAGAGACCTAAACAGGGCTATCCCTAAAGATGATTTTCCACTACCACACATTGACATCTTGGTTGACAACACAGCTCAACACAAGGTATTTTCCTTCATGGATGGATTCTCGGGATACAACCAGATCAAAATGGCCCCCGAAGACATGGAGAAGACTACTTTTGTTACGCAGTGGGGTACCTTCTGTTATAAAGTGATGCCATTCGGACTGAAGAATGTTGGGGAAACCTATCAGCGAGCCATGGTAGCTTTGTTTCATGACATGATACATCATGAGATTGAAGTCTACGTAGACGACATGATAGCCCGTTCACAGACAGAAGAGGAACACCTCGACCATCTGCAAAAGTTGTTTGTTAGATTGAAGGAATATAAGCTCAGACTAAATCCTAGAAAGTGCACTTTCGGAGTTAGGTCCGGTAAACTCTTGGGATTCATCGTCAGAAACAAAGGCATTGAGGTTGATCCTGCTAAAGTCAAGGCTATACAAGAAATGCCTTCCCCCGCATTGAAAGGAGGTTAGAGGTTTCTTGGGACGCTTAAACTATATTGCAAGGTTCATCTCTCACCTAACATCTACCTGCGAGCCAATCTTCAAGTTGTTGAAGAAAGATCAGGTGGTTGAATGGAACAATGATTGTCAAGTTGCTTTTGATAAAATCAAGGAGTATTTGCTGGAACCTCCTATCTTGATGCCACCCGTCGAAGGAAGACCTTTAATCATGTATCTGACTGTTTTGGATAATTCAATGGGGTGCGTACTGGGCCAACATGACGAGTCTGGCCGAAAAGAGCATGCCATTTATTACCTTAGCAAAAAGTTTACCGACTGTGAGACTCACTGCTCACTGCTCGAGAAAAATTGTTGCGCTTTGGTATGGGTTGTTCGCCGGCTGAGGCAGTATATGTTGACACATACCACTTTGCTGATTTCCAAAATGGATCTGATTAAGTACATCTTCGAGAAGCCTGCTTTATCCAGAAGAATCACTAGATGGCAAATGATACTGACTGAGTACGATATCCAGTACACAACCCAAAAAGCTATAAAGGGGAGTGTACTAGATGACCATCTAGCTCATCAAGCCGTCGAAGATTACCAATCTATGAGATTCGACTTCCCTGACGAGGACATTATGACATTGGACAACATTGAAGGTAACAGACCGTATGACGGACCTGAACAAGGATCCCGATGGACCCTGTACTTTGATGGTGCTTCAAATGCACTTGGCAATGGTATCGGTGCGATACTTATTTCTCCAGAAGGTTACCATACACCTTTCACTGCTAGACTCTGCTTCAGCTGCACCAACAACATGGCCGAGTATGAAGCTTGTATCTTTGGTCTCAAGGCTTCTATTGACTTGGGAATCAAATCTTTGGTGGTATTTGGGGACTCAGCTTTGGTTATCAGTAAAATCAAAGGAGAGTGGGACACTAAACATCCTAATCTTATCCCATACAAAGAACATGTCCTGACATTTCTACCTCATTTCGAGCAGATTACCTTTGATCACTTTCCGCGAGAAGAAAATCAGCTAGCTGATGCTCTAGCTACAATGTATTCCATGTTTAAACTCAATTGGGATAATGAGGCTCCCCAAATCACCATCGAGCGAATGGACGAACCTGCGCATCATGAGATTAATACTGAAGAAGTAGTGGAACAGCCTTGGTTTCATGAAATCAAAAGGTATCTCAAGACTCGAGAATACCCTGAAGGAGCTTCAGTCAACGACAAAAAGTTCTTAAGGAGATTTGCTGCCAATTCTTCCTGAGCAATGGTATCCTATACAAGCGCAACCATGATTGTGTTCTACTTTGTTGTGTGGACAAAGTTGAAGTTGAGTTGATCATGGCTGAAATACATAGTAGTACTTTTGGCACCCACTTGAGCGGACATACGATGGCTAAGAAGATTCTAAGGGCAGGCTACTACTGGTCTACCATGGAAGCTGACTATCATCAATATGCCCGTACTTGTCACAAATGCCAAGTCTATGTCGACAAGGTACATATTCCTCCAGTTCCTCTCAATGTCTTAACAGCTCCTTGGCCATTCGTGATGTGGGGTATCGACATGATTGGAGAGATCAAGCCTACGACATCCAATGGATATCGCTTCATCCTGGTGGCTATTGATTACTTCACCGAGTGGGTCGAAGTAGCTTCCTTCGCCTCAGTTACAAAGAATGTGGTTGCCCGCTTCATCAAGCAGAACCTCATATGCCGGTATGGTATCCCCAACAGGATCATCACAGACAACGGTACAAATCTGAATAACATTGTGATCACCTCTCTATGCGAGCAGTTCAAGATTCAACATCACAATTCATCTCCCTATCGGCCAAAGATGAACGGTGTTGTTGAAGCTGCAAACAAAAATATCAAAAATATCATTCAAAAGATGACAGTCACCTACAAAGACTGGCATGAGATGTTACCGTTTACTCTGCATGGATATCGTACCACGACGCGTACTTCAACAGGGGAAACCCTTTTTTCTTTGGTATACGGCATGGAAGCTGTTTTACCTATGGAAGTTCAGATTCCTTCTTTGAGGATTATGAAGGATGTTGGCTTAAGTGAAGACGATTGGATTCAGAACCGGCTTGATCAACTTAATTTGATCGACGAGAAGCGACTTACTGCTGTTTGTCATGGTCGGACGTATAAAAAACGGATGATCAATGCTTTCAACAAGAAAGTCAGATGTCAGGTATATCAAGTCAGAGATCTTGTAATCAAGCGGATCATCTTGCCGCAAAGTGATCCCAGGGGAAAATGGACTCCTACTTATGAAGGACCGTTTGTGATCAAGAACATATTTTCTGGTGGGGCAATGATTCTGACCACCATGGATCGCGACGACCTGCCGCACCCGGTGAATGCAGACATAGTCAAAAGATACTACGCATAAATGACTCGACAAGTTGAAAATCCGAAAGGGCGACTTGGGAAAAAATGGGCATCCCGGTGAATCGAAAACCCGAAAGGGCGGTTCAGGCAAAAATTAGGGATAAATAAAAAATCTGTACACCCGGCAAGTTGAAAACCCGAAAGGGCGACTTGGGAAAAAAAGGGTTTCCCGGTGGATCAGAAACCCGAAAGGGCGGTCCAGGCAAAAGTTATGGAATTAAAGCGTATGACTATGTCTCGTCGGATCACTTTAAGGACAATCTCTTCAGGGACCAGCTCCAGGCTTCTGATCAACCTAATCATCTGCGGAAGAAGCAACGAATGGTCAAGATTCTCAGAGTTGTGAAGGCTATAGCAGAATGGGAACCCCATGGAATTGTTACACATAGCCATCTTTCTTTGTATAAAATGTTTCTCAATTTTTTGACAACATTCTATTATTAGGATGTTTGTCTCCTTTGTACAAAAATACTTACAAAAGTTAATACAAAGATATTTCAAAGTGCAGAAATTTGTTTGCCTTTTCTTTCTTTTTACACTTGTGTTTTATTTGAAAACGTCCAATGATTTATTAAATGAGCATATGCATTTGAATACAATCACTGCCTACAAATAAAATGAAATGGGAAAGTATAATTACTGATAGTTTGAAAGTATAGGAAAACGTCTTTAGGCTATCCCAGAAGAAATTCCTGCAGTATGTCATTCAGATCCTCAACAGAGCTAAAACCTTGAAGTATATATCCCCAACGGAGCCAGAATACTCTAAACTTTCTTCCCCAGCGGAGTCCAAAACTTCAAATCTTAAACCCTGGTGGAATACTATCCAGCTTCCTCTGATTCCCCAGCGGAGTTCTCCACAAAACAAGAATCCCCAGTAGATTGGCATACAACCCAAGCTCCTGATTTCCCCGGCAGGATAAACATTCTTCCCACAGAGTTATTTCCCTACAGAACGAGGATTCTTGTTCCCATTTCTCCGGTTGAAGCCTCCCAGGTTTTAATTCCCCAGTAGAGATCGTCAGAGTTATCCTTATTTTCCCAGCAAAGTCATAAAGGATTCTCAATTCCCCACAAGTCACCGAGATTTTCAATCATCAGCAGTAGCCCAAAGGATATCTCATCTTCAGCAATCAAAGATTTTTGGAATCCCCAGCATCGGTCAAGGATTTATTTTCCTCGGCAGCAGTCAAAAATTTCATTATCTCTAGTTATCAAGGATTTCTTTTCTTCAACAAGATGGCTAGTCAGCTCATATGCGCATCCATTACATTCATATATCATAAACATTGATAGAACACATTTTATTGCATCATACATATCATGCAACATAACATTATATTTCAGCTAACATTCTATCCTTCTCAGGATGAGATTAAAAGCTATCATTGACAACTATTCAACGATTTCAGATACAGTACAGACACACTCCAAGACATGGAAGTAATTATGCTACTCATTTAGAACTCTTATTTCGGATACAGTACGGATACACCCCCAGACACGGCGGTCATTCTATTACTCATTCAGAATTTCAAGTCAAGATACAATATAGATACACTCCAGACACGACGGTCGTTCTACTACTCATTCAGACTTCAGCAATCAGATATAGATTAGATACACTCCAAACACAGAATCCATTCTATTTCTCATTCAGATTCAACTATCAAATCCAAATTCAGATACACTCCAGACACGGAAGTCATTCTGTCACTTATCCAGATCCCGGTTACAGTACGGATACACTCCAAACACGGAAGTCATTCTGCTGCTCATACAAATCTCAACTTCAGATACAGTCCAGATACGCACCAGACATGGTTGCCATTCTGTCACTCATTCAAACCTATTCCCCAGCCCAGAGATATCCCAGACACGGATGTCTTTCTGTCGCTTATTCAGACTTCAGATTTCGGATACAATACAGATACACTCCAGACACGGCAGTCATTCTGATATTCATACAGTTACAGCTTGTATACGCTCCAGACACAGATGTCATTCCTTTACTCATACCAATCAAATCTCCAGATACAACTCAGATACGTTCCAGACGCGGATACCATTCTGATGTTCATTCTCCTGATTTTCAACAAACAGTTTTGGATGGAATCTCTAAGCCCATCTCCAGAAAGATTCTATCATCTCCAAATGGCATCTTTAAGCCCATTCCCTCAGCATTATTTTGACGAGTGCAAATTTACGGGCACTCTAGTGTCCAATCCTCTTTTACCTTCGAGTCACGAAAGGCAAACTGGCCAATCTAAATCTTCAGGTTCAAGAAGATTGAACAGGGGCAACTGTTGTACCCCAAAATTTTCCCTCTCATTTTATCAACATTTCTCATCACAAGGCTCTTTGAACTCAAGACCAAGCTATGGTTTGCTCTGCTCAAGACATCTCCTTGCACTGTTGACCTAAATTAGGGTTTGAGTTTGCACAGGTATTTTTTGACTTACAATGCCCAAAGTGACTCTCATACTTCATGTTGGACTCATAAGTTTGTCCATACCAAGTTTCAAGCCTTGAATCAAATTTTTGCCCATGCAATTAGACAGTTGACCTAGAAATCAGTTGTAGTGAGGAAAAAGTCAACTATGGCCAATTTACAGTCAAACCTCATGAATTTTGACCCACATAAACATTATGAACTCATATTAACCATTTGATCAAGTTTGGACCACAACTCCACAAGAAATTTGATCAAATCACCAAAAGGGCAAAATGATCATTTTTAGGGTTTTGATTGTACAAAGGCAATTTCTGATTTTTGACCTAGCCAATGGAAAATTGGGTTCAACCATGGATTCAAGGACTCAATGTCATCATCTTGACCTATTCAACAAGTTCAAAAGATCTCAATTGCATTGGATTGACATATGAATTTTTCAGTCAACTGATCAAAATTTGACTGTATACTGAAAAGTCAAACTTTGACTTTTTGGGAAAATCAAGTGCCAAGGGTCATTTTTCATCAATATGTGTCAAAAAATGAAACTTGTTCATCAAGAAACCAAAAATTGCAAATTAGGGTTTAAAATTGAAAATTTTCATAACTTAGAATTTTTCTAATTTATGAAATTTTCTTAATTTTTCCTAACTTTGCCCCACATTTTCACCATGATGCAAATGGATTCAAACAAAACCTCCAACATGAAAGTTGTATTCCTCCACAAAGTATACAACTTTTATTCACAAATTTTTCTCAAAATAAGCTTGGATCTTAAGTTATGAATTTTGGAACAAGGGTCCCTAAAACTTTTAACTTAGTGAAATTTTGCCCTAGTTTAGGCAGGATTTTGACCTATATTCATGGCCATTTTTCACATAGTTAAACTTGTAATCTCAAGTTTCATTTCAAAGATGGATTATAGATCATGTTGCAAGCTTTCCAAAATGTCCAAGAACTCCTCAAACACATTTGTGGTTAAAGATATTTAAAGGCTTCAAGTTGGCAAAAACTCACTTTTCATCCATGGCATATTCATGTTAATACAAGTTGCAATTTCAAGTCAGCATGCCTTACACTTGTTTACAGGCCTCTAAACCACTTCACACTCAACAATTTATTGCAAATCCATTGTTCTAAGCTATTGTTTTGGTCATTAGGACATTGTACACAAAATTAAGCCCTAAGTAGAAAAAGGCACATTTCCATTTTTGCCATAATCTTGCTTTATGTCAAACCACAATCTTTGAGCATTGGTCCAGATCTTTTGCAGCTAATCAAATACACAAATTAGAGGGTCCAAGAGCAGAGGTTACAAGGTTTTGGATAGCCTGTACAGGCCTGCTACATATCACTTCCCACTTTTGCTTCATATACAAGAAATATGCAAAACACATGAGAACTTGAACACCAGCCAAGATAAACTGATACAAACAGTTTGAGCATCTTTCTCACACCCTTTTGAGCCAGAAACATGATTGCTTGAGCCTCTAAACACCCCATATCCAGAAATCACATCCCATTGGCAAAACAGGGCAGAACCTACAACTTGACTCCCAAACCTCAAACACCAACTGTAACTCCATTTACAGAGTTTGCCATTTTCATTTTGAGCTTTTGCAGGTTGAGTTCTATAGGCTGGTTCAAGGACATTCAAGGCAAGCAGGCTATTGGAGAAGGTCAAGTGAAGTTCAAGTAAGCTCCCAGACATCTCAAGCCTTGTTGAAAAGCTCTACATTGCCCTACACGAAGTCAGCTGAAACAGGTTTTTGTCAACTTCCTATCTCTCTATTTAGGAACATTTAGCCTTAGGTTTTTGAATAAAAAATGTAGTATTCATTGCCATGAAGCTGTACATATGCTCAGTTTTCATTTATATTAAGCATGCTAAGAGAATTTTATCCATGAACATACTGAAAAAACTAGGTCAGATTTTAGGCCAGAGAAATTATCTCTGGTCTTTGAGAGTTAAGACAAGTTGTTTATATGGTTGGATTCGTCTTGAAATTCTCCACAAGTTTGATGTTATGTGTTTTTGCAATAGAGCTTGTATACAGGATCTGGTAATTGAACAGGGCGCGCGCGTTTTCAAAGTCTGAAGGTTGAAGATGAAGCTGGTTTGGGCTGGGCTTGGCCTGGCTCACTATTGGCACCTCCCTTTTTCATTTTTGCACCCCCTGGCCGAATTTCTTGTTATTTTATATTTTTGAATTTTTATTTTTATTTCTGATTTTGTTTATTTATTTCCAAATATAAAAAATGCTCAAAAATATTTTTGTAATTTTTTCACATTTATTTTGCATTTTATTTTTATTTTTATAACATAAAAAGCAATTTAATTACTTTTATCTTATTTATTAAAACTTGAAAATAATATATAAATTATACTTTTTTTTTAGTTTTTATTTTTATTCACACTGAAAATATTATTCTAAATATAATCTATTTTTGTATATATTTTATTTATTGTACATATTTAATATAATATATATATATATATATATATATATATATATATATATATATATATATATATATATATATATATATATATATATATATATATATATATATATATATATATATATATATATATATATATATATATATATATATATATATATATATATATATATATATATATATATATATATATATATATATATATATATATATATATATATATATATACTCTAATTTTATTATATATATATATATATATATATAATAAAATTAGAGTATATATATATATATATATATATATATATATATATATATATATATATATATATATATATATATATATATTTAGAACAAAAAATATAAAATATTACACTTTTATTTTTATTATCAAATATACTTAATAAATACTTTTCCTAAACATATTTTATTTTTTCATATATACTATTTTATTTTTATTGTATATAAATATAATAATTAATGTATTTATTTTCTTAAAGAAAACTAGGGTTTTACCCTTAATCTGATAAAATTAATCTTTTATTTATTTCTTTATTTTTTTACATTAAATATTTTTACATACTTGAATTCAATTTGTTCATTTAAATATTGTCCATTTATTATTTATGCATTTGAATTCAATTTGGATGTAATAGTAAATTAGGGTTTATATTTCTTGTCAAATACCCCCATTCAAAAAATTGTACCCCCATCCCCATAATCATGTTCTAATAGCTTAGACTTTTAATTCTCGCACTTTATGCTTTCAATTATGCCATGATTAGAGAATTAGGATTTGTATGCAAAAATGCAAAATCAACAAGTAGCTTGACCTAAATCAAAGACAAAAAATGCATGAAAATCAAACAGAATGCACACTTGCACCCCTAGGGTTACAATCCACTTGTTGCCTTAAAAATGGGCCATGTTATGCATGTTGGGTACTTTGGCAAAACAAAACAAAAACAAAAGATCATAGTCCCTCGATGATGCTATCTTGGTTGCCTAAACAAAAATGATCAAGTCCCTCAAAAATTTGCTAAAGATGCTTAACACAATTGCTATCATGGTCTATACGATGACCCGCGCCTGTCCCGTTTAACATCCTAACACAAGGTTGTTCACCAAATACAATGGTGAAACAACACTGTAAAAAGGGTTAAAAACATATAGGAAAGATCTTTGAGTAAAATAGGGTAGATAACTCTTAGTTACTTGATCAAAAGCTTGCAAAACATCCTTGCTATTTTCAAACACACTTCACAACACAATTTCAAAGCATTTCCCAAATCAAACTTTCAAACTTTGAAATCTTTTCAAAAGCCAAAAACATCTTTGTATACATTCAAACAAGAATCATTACAAAGGTTGCCACAATGATGGCCTCTTTTCAAAACATCTTTCAAAACCACACACAAAGCACCATTTCAAACAATTGAAAAGCAAAAGCAAGTGATCTAAACAAGTAACTAAGAGCCCATGGATAACCATGGATGAAAAGGGTGCTTGCACCTTCCCTTTTCATAATCTACTCCCCGAACCCAAGAAAACATCTCAAAGGTCTTTCCTATGCTTTTTGACCTTTCCTTAGGATAAAATAAAAAGTCGGTGGCGACTCTTGCTAAACCGAAACATTTGCAAATACAAAACGCAAAATCCCAAGTCAGTTCTCCCACCGTATCACAACGAGCATCTTTGAGAGGGGCCATCCTTGGTGTATTTTTAGCAGCTTTGGGAGTGATAGGAGTGGCCTTGGCAACAACAATCATTGGAGAGACCATTTGGAAAGCTTGACAAGAGGTCTCAATGAACTCTCCATCCATTTCAACATATTTGAATGAATTCAAATGACTAATCATAAACTCTTCCTCCCCACAGACAGTGACAATTTTCGCTTTGATCGTGTATTTCAGCTTTTGATGTAATGAGGAGGTAAACACACCTTCCCATGAATCCATGGAATCCGAGCAAGCAAGAATAAGTCAGGAGGATATCCATCACATATAATGTTGAGTTGAATATTTGAGACCCAACCTTGATAGGGAGATTGGCCTCTCCATGGACCATTCTTTTCGAGCCATCAAAAGCCCTTACTACAATGTCACTGGGTTTCAAAACCAATCCTTCATAGTCTAGTCTATCCAATGCTCATTTAGGTAAGACATTGAGGGAGGACCCAGTATCCACTAACACATGTGCTAAAGTGGTGCCTTTACACTTGATGGAAACATGCAGAGCTTTGTTTTGATTCTTCCCCACCGGGGTCAAATCTACACCAGAGAATCCCAAGCCATTGTCAGCAGTCAAACTTGCTACACAATTTTCAAATTGGTCGGTCGTATTTTCTTGTGGGACATGTGCATTTTTTAGGAATTTTAGCAGGGCTTGGGCATGTGCCTCAGAGCATAGCAATAAAGACAACATGGAAATCTTCGAGGGTGTCTGCTCCAACTGCTCCACTATCTTGTAGTCACTTTTTTGGATAATTTTTAAAATCTCCTCCATCTCTTGGGTAGACGGGTCTTCAACTGTAATATCTTTTGTGGACGCCTCTGTCCGGGAAGGCTCAGTCATTCTTTCCTTTCATCGAGTGTCTGCAATAGGTTTAACAACAATAATACAAATGGGTGTAGTAGTGGTTGTCAGAGGTGAGATCTCCGGAGAAAAGATCCTTCCCGTCCTAGTCAATTTACTTGATCTAACAATATTTGTAACTTCAGTGTTCTCATCTTCAACGACCCACGGTTCTTGTTTGATACTATGGTAATATACTTCCGCCCCATAATTCCAGGGCATAACTCTATCAGAAGAGTAGGGGACTGTCGCTAGTGTGGTGATAATTAGTGGCGTTATTCTTGGTTCAGAGGAAATGCTAATAGGACCTTTGAGGTGATCCTAACAGGAGTGTTTGAAATGGTAATGATGGACACGTCTTCAAACTCTTGAGATATACTTAGGGTCAAACTTTTCACTGATGGTGTTTTTTCAAATAGAATTTCATGGCTATTCATCAGGTATGGGACACGTTTCTTCAGCCATGTGCAACCATTAACTTTTGTAGCACAATAGTAATAGTCTTCAGAATAGCTTGGTAATATTCCGGATTTCAACAAATTCTTTTTGACAGTCTTCAAAGGAGTGGTTAAATCATTGACGGAGGAAACAAAAGAGGCATCTTCAATAGCATTAACACCCTTACCATGACTCGGCATGGGTGCGGGGATCACATTGGGAGTTGGCAGAGGGTCGAATTCAATTGTCTTGTTGTCAATCAGGTCTTGGATTTAGTTCTTTAAAGACCAACAGTCATTGATATCATGTTCGGGACTGTTTGAATGGTAAATACATTTGGCATTGGGATTGTATTTAGGAGAGGAGGTATCAGGGTTTTAGGGAGGATCCCTTAGTGTAATCAGTTCCACTTTTAGCAAGTGATGTAATGCTTGGGACAATGACATATTGATCTTAGTATACTGCCTTTCTTGAAACTTTGTCAAACACATATTCCCTTGTTATTGTTGAACTGGTGTACGATTGAAAATTAAAACTGCCCCTACTGAATGATCATGGTCCTTCTTAGCATGGCTCCTTTTCCCATATACCGCATTAGTCTCTTTTTTTACCAATAAATGGTTTTTTAACAACATTGGAGGTGAAGGCCATGGGTATCTTCCCTTTTTTAATCCTGCTTTCAACCCTCTCGCCAGTCAAGATTAATTCAGTAAATCCGGATGATGAACTCCCAATCAACAAGTTGAAAAATGGTCCAGTAAATATTCCCATAAACATATATACCAATTCTATATCAGTTAAAGGTGGCTTCACTCTGCTAGCCAAATTCTCCACTTTTGGGTGTATTCTTTGAAGCCCTCATTTGAACCCATGGTCATGCCTTGCAATTGCACCCGTGTTGGTGCAAGATCAGCGTTATATTGATATTGGCGGTAAAAGGCAGCGGCCAAATCCTCTCCAGTATGGATGTTTGTCCCTTCCAATTGGTAAAACCACTCCAACTGCGTCCCAGATAGACTCTCTTGAAAAAAGTGTACCCATAGTTTCCTATCGGTGACGTGCAACTGAATCTTACGGACATAGGATCTTAGATGAAGCTTTGGACAAGAAACTCCATCATACTTGGAAATGACTGGGATCTTGAATTTGTGGGGGATGACTACCCCAGGAACCAAACCCAAGTCTCCAAAGTCCAAGTCAGGCACAACTTGGATCTCAACAGCCTTTAGTTTTTCTTCTAGTTGCTTATATTTGTTGTCGGCCGACGGATATTGCTCATCAGAATAATCCTCATCTTTAGAGATTTGATTGTTTCCACCCCCAACACGGGTGCTCCTAGCATCTTCATCTTGATTCTCATCCTCTTCGGAGGAGTCTTATTCAATTTGAACTCGTCGGACGAGGCCTTTAAACCTCTTCCCCGTGTTGATTACAACTTTCTTCTTTGTCTTCTTCTTCGTCATAAGAAGAGCCATCATTTCTTGCTGACCCTTTGCTAAGTTGAGCACGGTCTCTTGAAACTAAGAGTGTTGAGTTTGCAAGTCCTTGATAGTTTTCTCGAGATCCATCTTATACTGAAATAAACAGTAGAAAGATTAGGAAACCTGTGTCAGGAAAATTTGCTTATGATATGATGCATGTCATGCGAATGCAATGTTTTAAAGGATTTTAAGAAATTGAAATTTTCTAGACAAAGAGAAGACAACAAACATTAATTGAATTAATAAATTTAGGAATTACAAATGCCTCTCGGGCTTACAACGGAATAAACAAAAAGGTTTCAAAACGATACAAAATAAACTCCTAAAGCAAAAAAGACTCAAGTTTACCACGGGCGCATCCTCTTTGGTGCAATGTAGGCATTCAGGCTTCGCTCTTCATGAAGTTGTTTGAAAATTGTTGATGATATTCTTTTGTTTGTAGACTTTACCTAAAAAGATAAAGAGTTAGCTGTATGCAATGTCATGATGTATGTAATACATTGTGTAATGATGTTCTTAAATTAAATGAGAGTGCGCTATGTGTGTCGTATGCATATGCTATGATATTTGTAAATGATGTATGGGTGTGAGATGTCATTGAAGTGTGTCGGTAGCTTCATATAACATCTCTGACTGGGGAAAATAAATCCTTGACTGCTGTTGGGGATGGAGATAGTAGTTCTTCAATATTGTTTAGAATGTCTCCGCTAGGGATTCCTGCTTTATGTTTGAGGATACTCTGCTGGGAAATGTTGATTTCTATTTGGGGAGAAGAGTTCAGGAACATTGGTCGTTCATCGCTCTACTGGGGAATTTAATTCTTATATACCCTGACTGGGGATAAAAGAGATGGATAACCTTCCAAGGTGCTATCTGACCGAGTTTCTGATATGGATGCCGACTCGTCTGGGGAGGATAAGGTTAAATGATATTTGGTTTGGTTTCAGATTTCATAGAAGCTCTCTAGGGATAACAGTCTGGACTGTCCTTTGCTAACGAGAGGAATTTCGCCGGTGATTTGTAGTAGTCGGAGAAATAGACTCAAATTGGGGAGACAAAATTCTATTGGGGAAATAAACCCTGTTTGGGAAATAAACCATGTTGGAGAAATAAACTCTACTGGAGAACTACTCTGCTGAGGAAATGAGCCCTACTGGAGAAGGGAATTCTGCAGGTGATTTTATAGTTTTGGAGAAATAAACTCAGCTGGGGAAGAGAACTTCTATGAACTGTGCTGATGATATGATCTCTGACGAGGATTTGGATTCCGCAGGTTGGCGAGTTACCGGGGAAAGATCATACTCCTTTATCTGCTAGGGGGGTCTGCAGGGGAATATCATTAGTTCAATTGCTAGAAGATACCTCAATTCTTGTCTTAAAGCATTTTAGATTTGTGGGGGAATGTATCTCTGTTTAAGATGAGCTCGTGAAGATGACTCTGCGGGGACAATCCCATGGAAGTTGTTCTGTGGGGATTTATGGATGACTTGAACGTTATCCCAACTCCTAGAGTCTTGAGTAAATACATTATTCCTATTTTTATGCATATATTTGTCAACACTAATCATATTAATATGCATTTGTTTATCCAATTTAGTCATTGGATGTTTTTGCAAACAAAACAAAAAGGTAAAACAAATTTGAATTTTGAAATTGTATTTGTATTGATAATTTGCCTATAAACAGGCGTTTTTATACAAAGAGACAAGAATCCTAGTAAGAGGAAATCGTCGTAAAATAGAAAGAGTACAAAGTAGCAACAAAACATATATCTATGTGTAAATGATTGTATCGAGTTCCAATTCTACTACTGCCCCTATGCCTTCGAGCATCTCATCCCTCGTTGTCGAAAGAAGTTGACTGAATTGATATGTACCATTTGAACTTGACATTGTTAACAATGCTTGCTGTGAGGGATCCAACAGGACATAGTGTTGTACCCCAAAATTTTCCCTCCTATTTCTTCAAGACATTCTCGTAGGGTTCTCAAATGCTCAAGGTGGCTCAAGATTTGATCAGACAAATTCTCCACATAAGGAATGAACTTACAATTAAGGTTTCATCTTTCACAAGAAAATTTGGGGTTCCAAAGATATCAAGGGGTTTTCATGGTTCTCCATAGGTCTTCAATAATACTCATATCAAGTTTCAAGTCTTGCATCACATGGTTGCTCAGTCAAAGGATCGAATGATTGAAAGTCAATTGTATTAGGTAAAAAGTAAAATGTGGTCAACATATAGTCAAACTTCAAGATTTTTGGTCAACATCAACATTTTGAAGTGATATTCATCATTTGATCAAAGGTTTATCACGATTCCTCAAGAGAAGCCCTCAAATCATCAAAAGTCCAAAGTTGCCAAATTAGGGTTTCATTAGGAGAAGTCAACTGAACTTTGACCAAGCATAACTTTCACACGCTTCATCAACTTTTCCCCAACCAAAGCCCGTTTTGAAGGAAATTCAATTCTATACCACTTAATATTTATGCTCAAGTCCAAAAGTGTTTCATTTTAGAGATATGAGTGTTAGAACATAGTTTGATTCTATAACCCTTGATTAGAGTTTTGATGATAACAAAATACAAAAAATAAATAAATTCAAATATATATACAAGGAACAAATATGCCACTTAAAATTATGTCTTGTATATGCAGAAGTTCTAATGGGATCAACATCAGAAGATAGGAAATAAAGCATTACACGCTGAAAGCAAAACAGGCTTTACGCTGAAGTTTGATGACCAGAATCTGTGCCTAAACAAGTACACTCTGACTCTGATCAAATACATCTTAACCAAGTCATCAACACTCTGAAGCGTTATCAGCAGTTAAAGAAAAGAAGACTCTGAAACGTTACTGGTTATTCAAGACAGAATTAAATGCCAACGGCTTTCTTCAGACAAGATCTTCTTCAAAAGGAAAGTGTGTTATTATCATTAAACTTGCTTTATGGATAACATCTCTTGCTTGCCTATATAAACAAGTCTGCTTGTGAAAGAAGCACGTACGTATGCACACAACAATTTGCAGAGAATTCCAAATCACGCATATTCAAGCTCTAGCAAATTTATTTTATTCCAAGCTTAATTTGTGTAACTATCACAGTTGTGATATACTGTTTTGTTAGAAAACAACAACACACTCTTGTTCAATTATTTGTAAAAGATTTCCTTGAGATAAACCGGTTTGTGGTTATACTCAAGAAGACTTTAACAATTGTTAAAGTAGTTGTTGTAATCATTTGAGATCAGTGGATTAAGACCTCATTGGAGAGAGGAGAAATCACCTTGACGGGTGGACTGGAGTAGTTTGAGATCAAACGAAGCAGGATAAAAATACTGTGTCATTAGCTATTTTTTATCTAAGTTTTTCAATTCAACCCCCCCTTCTTGTGTTTTTCACATCTTCAATTGGCATCAGAGCGCCTGGTTCTGAGCTTAAACACTTAACCGTGTCAGTACAAGATCCAGCGTCAGAAAAACACAATGGCGAGACCAAGTCAAAACATCAGCAATGACAACAATGAAGAAAGGGACAGATTTAGTGGCAAACCTCCAGTCTTTGATGGAGAGAACTTTGACTACTGGAAAGACCGAATTGAGAGTTTCTTTCTGGCCCATGATGTTGATCTGTGGGACATGGTGACTGATGGATACACGCACCCAGTGGATGGACGTGGTCAGAAGATTGACAGGAAAATGATGTCTGATCAGCAAAAGCGTGAGTTCAAAAATCATCACAAGGCCAGAATAATTCTTCTCAGTGTCATCTTATATTCAGAATATGAGAAAATATCAAACAGAGAAACTTCCAAGAATATGTTTGATTCTCTGAGAATGACACATGAAGGCAACATTCAAGTCAAAGAAACCAAAGCCCTTGCGCTCATTCAGAAGTATGAGGCATTCAAGATGGAAGATAGTGAATCAATAGAAGCTATGTTTTCAAGATTCCAAATTCTTGTTGCTGGTCTAAAAGTTCTTGACAAAGGGTATTCCACTGCTGATCACGTTAAGAAGATCATCAGAAGCTTGCCAAAACAATGGAGGCCAATGGTCACAGCGCTTAAGCTAGCCAAGGATCTCAACAAAATCTATCTAGAGGAACTTGTCAGCTCCCTCAGAAGTCACGAGATAGAGCTAGAAGCAGATGAACCTCAAAAGCAAGGTAAGCCATTAGCTTTAAAATCTAACAGAAAATCTGACTCCAAAGTTCTGCAGGCTGTGGAAGAAACCTATGATGGATCCTCATCAGAAGAAGATGAATTGTCTCTCCTCTCTAAAAGGGTGAACCAACTGTGGAAGCAGAGGCAAAGGAAGTTCAGGAATCCCAGAAGATCAGAAAATCAGAATGAATCCTCCTCCAGATATAGAAGGTCATAATCCTCCTCTGGACACAAGATCTGAAGGTTCTTTAGGATACAGAAAGCCAAACAACAAAGACATCATATGCTATGAATGTAACGAGCAAGGGAACTACAAAAGTGATTTACCAAAGCTTCAGAAGGAGAAGCCAAAAAAGAAGTTTGGCAAGGAAAAGAAGAAAAGTCTCATGGCTACATGGGATGATTCTGACACATCTGAAGATGACTCAGAATCAGATGATGAAAGAGAAAACATAGCCCTCATGGCAAACGTATCTGAAGACAATGAAGCTTCTGGCTCAGACTCTGAATCAGATAGAGAAGAGGTATTCCTTGACTTTACTATAAACTTTACTAAGGCTGAACTAGCTGAAAGCCTTAATGAAATCTTGGAAAGGTATCAGCAGATCAAAGTCAAATTCAGAAACCTGAAAAGGAATCTTGCTTCTGACTCTGATAAGACTGACAGTCTCAAATTGGAGAATTCTGAGTTAAAAGAAAAAATTTCAAAATTAGAAAACCAGTTGCAAAACTCTCAGAAGGAAACAATCCCTGAAACTCCCAACAATGCTGATGAGATCATCAAAGAGTATGATCACAGCTTTCAGAAGTTTCTTGCTAAAAACATACACAGAAGCAAGATGGCTTCAATGATCTATGGAGTTAGCAGAAATGGCAGAAAAGGGATAGGATATCAAGGTAAGGTTCCTACACCAAAAAATGCCATGGACTTAGTTATAAAACGCACTCCACTTGATTCACACTTTATATATGGGCACACACACAAGACATAAAGTATACAAGTAGTGATTACTCTATCAAACCAAAATTCAACCAGAGTTTTGGTAAAACTAACAAATCAGGACCCAAGAAAATGTGGGTACCTAAGAATAAAATAATACATGTGGCAGATATCTTTAGCAGCAAAGCAAAGACACCAATCATGGTACCTGGACTCTGGCTGCTTACGACACATGACGGGAAGAAGGCATATGTTCCAAATCCTGGAACTTAAGCCTGGAGGCCACGTAGGTTTTGAAGGCAATCAGAGAGGAAAGATCATTGGCTCTGGAACAGTAGGTAATGGAAATATTCCCTCTATAAGAAATGTTTTATTAGTTGATGGATTAATGCATAACCTGTTATCCATAAGTCAATTAAGTGATAACGGTTATGATATAATCTTCAATCAAAATTCATGCAAAGCTGTTAGTCAGAAAGATGGGACTATCCTATTTAATGGAAAGAGGAAAAACAACATCTATAAAATCAAAGTTTCTGAACTGAAAAGTCAGAATGTAAAGTGTCTTCTGTCTGTTAACAACGAGCAATGGATCTGGCACAGAATATTGGGACATGTTAGTATGAGAAGAATATCTCAGATTAACAAACTCAATCTGGTCAGAGGACTTCCTAACTTGAAGTTTAATTCAGATGCTCTGTGTGAAGCATGTCAGAAAGGCAAGTTTGCAAAACCTGCTTTCAAATCCAAAAATGTTGTTTCCACCTCTAAGCCATTAGAACTTCTGCACATTGACTTATTTGGACCAGTAAAAACTACTTCAGTCAGTGGCAAAAAGTATGGGTTAGTAATCGTAGATGACTATAGCAGATGGACATGGGTAAAGTTCTTAAGGCACAAGGACGACTCACACTCTATGTTTGTTACCTTCTGCAACCAAGTTCAGAATGAAAAGGATCTTAGAATCGTCAAAGTCAGAAGTGATCATGGTGGAGAATTTGAAAATAAAGATTTTGAATTATTCTTTAATGAAAATGGCATTCTGCATGATTTCTCTTGTCCTAGAACTCCCCAGCAAAATAGAGTTGTAGAACGAAAGAACAGAACATTGCAAGAAATGGCCAGAACCACGATCAACGAGACTAACGTTGCTAAGATCTTCTGGGCAGAGGCAATAAACACAACGTGTTATATTCATAATAGAATCTCCATAAGACCTATTCTGGAAAACACTCCATATGAATTGTAGAAGAACAGAAAGCCCAACATTTCTTATTTTCACCCATTTGGATGTACATGTTTTATTTTGAATACAAAAAATTATTTGAACAAGTTTGACTCTAAAGCACAAAAGTGTATTATGTTAGGATCCTCTGAACGCTCAAGAGGGTATAGAGTATACAATACATAAACACAGATTATTGAAGAGTCAATCAGTGTTCGGTTTGATGATAAGCTTGACTCTCAAAAGTCAAAGCAGAATGAATTCCTTGCAGGTATGGAAGTTGAACTCACAGGTACTGAAGACAACTCATCAGTGGCTCTCAATAGAGACACTCCCTCAATATCAGAAAGAGTCACAACAAGCAACCCAGCACCTTATGTTGATCAACTCCAGAAAAGACCATCCAGAAGTAGCATTGATCACCCAGAAGAAACAATTTTAGGAAGGAAGGAAGATCCAATCAGAACAAGATCTACCTTCAGAAACTCTGAAGAATCCCTCATGGGACTGGTCTCTCTGATTGAACCAACAACAATTGATGAAGCACTTCTGGACAATATCTGGATTCTGGCAATGCAAGAGGAGCTAAATCAATTCACAAGAAATGACGTATGGGATCTGGTTCCCAAACCAAAAGGATTCAACGTCATTGGTACAAAATAAGTGTTCAGGAAACAAACTGAACGAACAAGGTGAAGTCATCAGAAACAAAGCACGACTGGTAGCACAAGGTTATAGTCAGCAAGAGGGGATAGACTATACAAAAACCTTTGCTCCAGTCGCCAGGTTAGAATCTATCAGACTTTTAATATCGTTTGTTGTTAATAAAGGCATCACTCTGTATCAGATGGATGTCAAAAGTGCATCCTTAAATGGCTATATAGAAGAAGAGGTATATGTGCACCAACCCCCTGGTTTTGAAAGTTCCAAAAATTCAGAATATGTTTTCAAACTAAAGAAGTCACTCTATGGTCTGAAACAAGCTCCCAGAGCTTGGTATGAAAGACTAAATAACTTCCTGTTGGAAAAGGAATTCACCAGAGGGAAAGTGGACACAACCTTGTTCTGTAAGACTGTTAAGAATGACATTTTAGTATGTCAGATTTATGTTGATGACATCATATTTGGATCCAATAAACCCTCTCTGGGATGAGAGTTTTCTAAATGTATGCAGGCAGAATTTGAGATGAGCCTAATGGGGGAACTAAAATTCTTTTTGGGCATTCAGATTAATCAAACTCCAGAAGGAACTTACATTCATCAGAGCAAATACGTCAGAGAACTTCTGAAGAAATTTGATCTCTCAGAATGTAAGCCCTCAAGGATTCCAATGCATCCTACGTGCATTCTGGAAAAAGAAGAGGTAAGTAAAAAGGTAGAACAAAAGGTCTACAGAGGTATGATTGGTTCTCTTCTCTATCTGATGGCTTCAAGGCCTGACATTCTATTTAGTGTTTGCATTTGTGCTAGATTCTAATCAGATCCTAGAGAATCTCACTTAACAGCAGTTAAGCGAATTTTCAAGTATCTGAAAGGTACTGCTAATCTGGGTTCGTTTTATAGAAAATCAAGTGATTACAGCTTAGTAGGACACTGTGATGCTGATTTTGCTGGAGACAGAGTAGAACGTAAAAGCACTTCTGGAAGTTGCCATTTTCTGGGAGAAAATCTGATCTCATGGTCCAGCAAAAGACAATCCACAATAGCTCTATCAACAACAGAAGCTAAATACATAATAGTAGCTGGATGCAGCACGCAAATGCTCTGGATGAAAAGTCAACTTGAGGACTTTAATATATTTGAGAGTAACATCCCTATACTCTGACAATACTTCTGCTATTTGTCTCAGTAAAAATCCTATTTTGTATTCTAGGGCTAAGCATATAGAAATAAAACATCATTTTATTAGGGACTATATTCAGAAAGGGTTTCTTAATTTAAAATTCATTGACACAGACCATCAATGGGATGATGTCTTTACAAAACCTCTTTCTGAAGATAGGTTTAACTTCATTCTGAAACATCTCAGCATGAAGCTTTGCCCAGAATAAACTGTTTTATTTACATATCTTAACCTTCAGAATTTTGGTCATTTTCTGTGAACTGCTGATGAACCTGCCTTCAGATTTTTAGAAGTACAGATTGTATCAGAATCTATCCATGAAGATCTGAGCGTTTCATTTCAAGGATAGAAGTGTGTTGCTCACGTAAGCAAACAGTTGTCATCCATTCATCAGCTACCTTCTGAGGCTGAACACGCGTTCACTTTTCTGAAAGGTCAAAAGCGCTTATTGGGTGCATTGAGACACATGTCATGGGTAACCGTTCCAAATATCTTTCTGAATCCCCTAAAATTAGCTGTCATTAATGCTTATAATCATTACAAATTATTTTCTCTCTCTTGCAGTTTATGTTTTCAAAATCTATTTAAACGCAACTCTCACTCTTTACACTCTTTCACTTTCACTTTCTCTACAATCTAATTGTTTTCAGTTTGCATTTTTCTCAAAAACCCTTTCATTTTCTTCTCAAACTTTCTGTGTGAACATGGCTTCCTCAAGCATCCCAAATACCAGTACTCAGAGAACATAATCCATGGAATAATATGAAGAACCGTTCAGAACTCTCCTCACGCCCATTGACAACCTAGAAGTACTTTCAGAACTGATTGTAGATTTTGAAAGTCTTCAAGAAAATGGGTTCAATCTCTCTGAAAAAGTAAAGGCTCTAGGATGGAACATGTATTTTGACCATCTTCTAGGTCCAACATTTCCAATCCTTGTGAAGGAATTTTGGATTCATGCTTCATCCTCCAACCATCAAGTCACTTCGTATGTAATGGGGAAGAAGATAGTCATAACTGAAGACCTTATTGCAAGATTGATAGGTTACAGTGGTGGTGGCGTAAGGTGTATAGACATGGCTGAAAGATGTGCTGATGTTGCTTCAATTGCAAGGGAAATTTTAACTCTGGGTCTTCCTTCCAGCAAGATAAGGGATATGAAGGATCATCATAGAATATGGGCTAAGATAATTCTGGGATGCATAAACCATAGGAAGCCAACCAGCTCTCCTGACTACATAAACATTGATCAGCAATTTCTGATCTACTTTATCTCCCAGAAGACTAAGGTGAATCTGGCTCATTTGCTTTTCAATCATCTGAGGACCAGTGTTAAGGAGACTAGAGAAGATGAGCACACCAAAAGGGACTGGATACCCCTTGGAAGGCTCATATCATATATTCTGACAGAGAATAGGTTGATAGAGCATCTAACAAAAGCACAAGAAATCAGCTCTTTAGAGGCAACTGCTGTAAATTACTTAGAATTAGAGCTAATTGTTATTATCACTTTAACTATTTTTCATAAATAAAAACATCAAAAAATATTTTCCTAACATTACAAATTTTCTTTAAGTTTTAAATACCTTCTTCTAATTTATTTTTCTCCGCTATTTAAATTCTAGAAATCAAATGTATAGGTTGCACGGGTTATTTTGTAATAGTCGTATTTTTCTATTTGCTCGCTTTTTTTTTCTTCTATTATGTAACTGCCTATGGGATGTAATAGTCTAGGTTTATTTCTCCGCACTTTACTTTCTACACCTATGTATGTATGTTTGTATATATAACTGCTAGATGTATGCTAATAGGCTTGTATGGAAAGACTAAAAGTAAATGCTAGATAATCCTAACCAATACAATTAATTAAAAACAAATCACCTTGCACACGCGCACCTCTAGGGTGGCCCCCACTTGTTGCCTCAGATAAAACAATCATGTCCCTCGAACATGGGACGCTTTAGCAAAGACCCTCGGTTAAAAGATCGTAGTCCCTCGATGACCCTCTGATGCTTCCTTCGGTAAACGATCTTAGTCCCTTAGGAAAATTTCTAAAGTGTCCTACGAGTTGCCTTCTATTACTGTACGATGACCCGCGCCTGTCCCTCACATCCAACGGTAGGGCTTCTTACTAACTAATGGTAGGATAGCACTATCTAAAGGAGGAGGAAAAGAACAAAATTTTTTGAGTAGGTAGATAGCTCATAGTCGCTTGCTCACAATAAAATTTCAAAACAAAACATTTTTCACACAATAACACTTTTCAACAAATAATTTTAAAATAAACACTTTGTATGCATTCTCAACTGATACGAGAATCATTACAAAGTTTCCGCACTTAGGAATTTTCAAAATATTTTCAAAAACAAACATTTGTAGGCATTCTCAACGATACGAGAATCATTACAAAATTTTCACACTTAGGCATTTTCAAAATATTTTCAAACATACACAAACACAAAGAATTTTCAAAAAGTGAGCTAGTGATTAAAAGCCCGTAGATAACTACGGATAACAAGGGTTCTAACACATTCCCTTTTCATAACCTACCCCCCGAACTCAGAAAATTTTCAAAAGGTCTTTCTTGTTCTTTTCACCCTTTCCTTTATTTGATAAAAGAAAATTCGGTGGCGACTCTTGCTATCCGCAATATTTGCTATAAAATGCAAAACCAAAAGTCAGTTCTCCCCCCGTATTACAGAACTGGCGACTCTTCTGGGGAAAACTAAAAGTGGGGTTTGTTGTACCCCAAAATTTTCCCTCCCATATTCTCCAAGATTTGTCAAGAATAATTACTCAAGATGGCTCAAGGGTTTCACAGTCCAAATGCCTCCTAAGCCAGTCCAAATTAGGGTTTTGGTTCTTTCAAGAAAGTTGGGGGTTTCAATGGTCCAATCAAGTCTCATAGGACTATACATATCCTCAAGCACCTACATGCCAAGTTTCAAGGTTCACAATGCCAATTTGCACAGTCAAAAGCTCCATTTGATCCACAATCAACTGCAGGGGAAAAATGGTCATTTTATAGTCAAAAGTCATAAGTTTTGGTCAACAACTTATTTTGAGCTCACAATCATCATTTGATCAAGTCTTGATAATGATTCCACAAGGATAGCTCAAAAATCATCAAAGATGCAGAAGTTACTATTTTTGGACAGTAGAAAAGTCAACTGTATCTTGACTAGGGCATAACTTTTTCATGGTTTATCAGAAAAATCCCATCCAAAGCTCATTTTGAATAGGATGCAATTTCCTACAATCCATCTTCACACTTCAAGTACAAGAAAGGCTCTCACAAAAAGTTATCAATTTCTACATTATAGGTCAATTTCAAAAGTCAACAAAAGTGCATTTTAAGTCAAAGACCATAACTTGATATTGGTATATCCAAATGACATGGGACCAAAGGCATTGGTTAGAGGACTTCAAGACCTTTCAAAAATGTCCAAGAACATGTTCATATGATCAAAATTGAGCAGGATATGCATTGGAGAAGTTGGGAAATTGTTGTGAATTTGCAAAAGTCAACTTTGCTCAAAACACCTTGTTTTTGCTAATGGGCCTCAAATTTCTTCTTGAAACTTTATCCTTGGCCTATGCACGACCCATCAAGCTTAATTGAATTATTTTCTTATTTTTTATTAATTAATTGGATTTTTAATCAATTTTAATTCATTTAATTAATTTAAATTGTAGGAAATACAAAGATTTGATTTTTCAATCTTTTTGTGAAGCAAGAATGACCTAATCATACTAGCAATTTCGTGTGCAAATCAAAGAGACAAGAATCTCCAAATTTAGCAAGTTTTTCCAATAAAAAAGATTCAAAAATATTTGATTTTCAATCAAATATTCAAACCATCATTCCATGGATTTCTTTGCAAGATTTTGACCTAATTCTATTCCATTATATATACAGAAGCTAACCCTAATGCCACACGCGTGAAATCTTTGCAGAAAAAAGCCATAGCCATTCAAGAAAATTCAAAGAAAAGTCAAAACTGATTTCCATATTCTAGCACGATTCAAAGGCTTTTATTGCTTCTAACGCATTTCAGGAATCCCCAGGAACGTGTAGGAATCAAAACCAAGCTTTGAAGCTCAAGGAATCACCAAGAACAGTTTCACGGTTTGCTTGATATTTTGAAAATCAAATAGCTTAATTCATGCATCATTAACATGATTTATTGTTTGTTTTACATTGCTATAGTCCATATGAAGCTAATGGTACAGGTTAATTGAATTATGACACACAGAATCACAAGATGCCATTGATGAATTCTAGGGTTCATAAGCCTTAAAATTGGGGCTTTACAATCCAGGCAAAACTAAAACCTTTAAGGCATATGGTTGAACTCGTTGAGACTAGACGGACACATAGCCACCCTCGCGAAATATTTATATTCAACACAGAGCTATTCGCTATTTTTCGTGGTTGTAGTTTGTGGGGGTTAAAAACCCCCGCTATCTAATGTGTTTTATGCAGGTACAAAGGAGGAAGACGATGACGTGTTGATTCATGGTTGGATCATTTGAAACGCGCGCGTGTTTTTGCTTTTGTGCAGCATATGAATTAATTGTCTAATATAATAATTGCTTCTTATATTATTAATGACTAAAGCGTGCAGCTCAGATGGCCAAGGCATTGGTGTATTGATCATTGGGACCTGGGTTCGAATCCCAGGTCCCCCAAAACTCTTATAATATTTTTCATAACATGTTCACATGCAGGTTCCTTAATAGTATCTACCATGTACTGCAAACATCCAAGCGCCATGTGTCTCTAAGCCCAGATCTGAAGGCCAAGCGTGAGTGACTACCATGCTCCCAGTCAACGAACATGCAGCTAATCCAAAAAGTCAAACGGACTGGCAAACGAATGGGCCTGAAAGTTGCTTTCTCAACTCCATATTGGGCCATCACCCCGCTGGTTTATTATTCCTTTTTATTTTATTTTCCATTTTATTTTCTTTTATTAATTATTATTATTATTATTTAATTAACTCATAAATTAATTATTTTCATAATAAAAGTAAAAAAACTAAAATATTTTTATTATTATTAATTTCACCTTTAATTTATTATTTTTGTAAATAAATGTAATTAATTAATTTAGTTTAATTAGGTTAACTTTAGTTATTTTCATAATAGATAAAATAAACATAGAATTAGGGTTTTCTTGACAATTCTAATTTCTTTTCTTTTATTTCATTAAAACATAAAAAACATAAAAAATACTTTGTTTTCTTTTAATTAATTAATTGATTAGTTTTAGGTTTAATATTTAATTAAATGCAAAAAGGACCAAAAATTCATTCTTTTCTCAAAAAGGGTCAAAACCCTAAGGACTTCTCCGATTTAATTTCTTTGCGCGCATATTAATTTTTGATCATATTTATGTAATTGCTCCGAGGATGTAATAGCGTAATTAGGACTCTTTTATCGCTTTCTTTATTTTCCCGCATTTACTTTTCCAAGGGTTTGTTTTTGGCGATGTAAATACCTGACGCCTTGTAATAGCGTAGATTTATTTTCCGCAATTTACTTTCCGCAACTATTAATTATTAACTGTTATGCATGACAAGAATTGCCTGAAATAAAAATCAAAACGTAGCTCACCATGATATGTGCAAAGACAAAGATAATTTAACATGAAACCTGACACACTCGCACATGCCACTCCTAGGGTACGCCTCACTTGGTTGCCTCGACGTGGTCATTGAGTATAGGGAGTTTTAGAGGTCGCCCTCCTTTCTAAAGATCCAGTTGCCTCGAAACGGTTGCCTCGGATAAAAAGGATCTAGGACACTAGGGTTACCGCTAAGGCGTCCTACTATTGCTTTGGTGACCACACATGTCCCTATAATCGAATTGACCCGAAAAACTCCAACGACGGTGCTACCTACTTCTCAATAGTGGGATAGTACTGTCTAAAGGACATTTACACAGCTTAATTTCTTTTGAGTAGGTAGATGCTAATAGGTACTTTCTCTTTTCAAAACAAAAACAACTTTTCGCACTGACACTTTTCTGACAAAAGTTTTCAAACAAACACTTCATACACTCTTGAGGACAGACACAAGAGTCAAAACGAAGTTTTCAAACAAAACTCTTTTCAAAACCCACAAACACAAGAAAAGCAAACATTTTTGAAAACATAGTGAGCAAGTACCTAAGAGCCCGTGGATAACCACGGATAGAAAGGGTGCTAACACCTTCCCTTTCTATAATCTACCTCCCGAACCGAGAAACATCTCGAAAAGGAATTTTGCTGTGCTTTTTTCCTTTCCTTGTTGGAGAAAATAAAAGACGGTGGCGACTCTTGCTTACTGCGACATACGCGAACCAGCATTAAAAAACAGTCAGTTATATTTCCACCGATCACAGAACTGGCGACTCTGCTGGGGAGTGAATAAGTGAGGTGTACCTTAGGATTAGATCATTCTATGTTTTCAATTGTATGCTTTGTTTGCTTTAATATTATGGGTTTGTATCAGAGTTTTATAGATCCTAACCCGGATCTGGGGGTATCCTTTTTAGGTAGCAATAAACTTTGAGGGACCTGTCCGGCGTAGACCGACACGGGTGAAGCAGTAGCTACGTTGGTGTGGCACCTTGGTCTGTACCGATATCCCTTGTGTTGGAACGAGGAGAATATGGGTCTTCTGAGGAGTCATTAAGCACCAACTAACCTTAGCACCTTAAATGACCCAACTTGGCCAATAGAACAGTAGCAGTATGCTACACTCATTAAGGCTAAACTCTCGCGATGGTTCCGGCCGCAAGAAAAGATTGTGAAGCTGGAGTTTGACTGATTGAGGGTAGTCAGTGATATTGAGATCCTCTAGAACTCGGTTACTATTTCTAGGACAGGTCTTAACCAACTGAAACTGAAAGAGGGTAGTACCTAAATTTCATGCTGGCCTGAACTCTAAGGGTTGTCTTGTGTGACTTATGTGCCTTACCGTGTTTGCTTTTGTGAATACTTGTGGTGTGCCTTTATCATAACATCATATCATCATAACATTGCATGCATCCTGCATAAGGACTAACCCATTTCAAAGACAAGAGGGTTTCATCTTTGCTCTGTTTTGTAGGACATCATGATGCCCGTACGAAGGAATACTATCCGGCTCAACTTTGTTCAACCACCTGATTTGCTTAAAGATTTGGTTGATAGGATTCCAAACACTACTTCTTTCATCAAGAGGCATGGTTCTCTTCTCGGTTTAGTCACTTCAAAGTGGGACCAACAATTGATGAGTGTCCTGGTCCAGTTCTATGATCCGCTATACCATTGCTTCACCTTTCAAGACTTCCAGCTGGTCCCTACCCTGGAAGAATTCTCTGATTTGCTTGGTGTCCCTAATTTGGAGCAGACTCCATTCACCGGTTGGGAAAAGACTCTTAGACCTGAGGAGATTGCTGCAGCCCTTCCTTTGACCAAAGAAGAGGTAAAGGCTAACTGGGAGAATAGAAGTGGAGTTAAGGGCTTTCTGGCTAAATTTCTGATTGGCAAAGCTAATTGTTTCTGGAATGACTTAGACTTCAAAGCGTACGAGGACACTCTGGCTCTCTTAATCTATGGTCTGGTATTATTTTCAAATCCCGACACCTTTGTTGATGTTAATGCCAATTGGATCTTCATCTCTCGGAACACTGTGCCCACTCTCTTGGGTGATATCCTTCATCAGTTCTATGCTCGTACTGCCCGAAGACGGGGAACTTTGTGGTGTTGTGCTTCTTTATTAGTGAAGTGGTTTATTTCGCACCTCCCCAAGTATGTGCTGAAGAATCAAGAAGGAAGGGGCTGGGCTCATAGGATAATGTCTCTTGTTGATAAAGACATCCTTTGGACTCTCAAAGGCTTAGATGAGGTGGCTGTCATTGATCGTTGTGGAGAGTATCCTAATGTTCCATTGATCGGAACCCGTGGAGGAATCTCTTATAACCCATGTTTAGCTCTCCGTCAGTTTGGAAGAGCCAGGAGAGCAGGGTCTCATGACATGTTGATACCTCATATCGTCTTTGATTTTCAGGTAAATAGCGATGAGCTGCATCGGATATTCATAAGGGCTTGGGATAGAGTTTACAAAGCTGACCCACATGAGTTGGGACCGAAGACCTCTCTTCCTATGGAGTCATATTTCAAATGGGTCTGCACCCGTGCTCAGAAGTTAGGTATGCCATACGAAGCTGTCAGGCCTATTACTCTTGAAGTGGCTGATAAAGATGGGGTTCCTCCAGCTATTCTTCATCCTCATATGCCCACTGATGTTGACACACTGAAGAGGTCTTGGGCACAACTGCAGGAAGAACGAGATTCTTATCGGGAAAGGTTCAACGAACAAGAACAGAAAATCCAGAAGCTGACTAAACAATTGGAAAATGAACGGATCCTGAATGACTATATCCGTACTGAGAAGAAGAATCCATGGGAGCACTAACGGACCTTGGATGTTTCTTTTACAGCTTTTATTTTTCATTCTTGTAACGCCTAAGGGCAATTTGTCGAACAATTTGAATTCCGAAGTTTAATCTAATAAAGTTTGTTTCCTTTTTGTCTACAAAGTTGAATCCCGATTGTCTTTGAAAACATAAATCATACGCATTTCATATCATCATAGGCATCACAGGTACTCTTCTTACAGGTCACTTATCTTCTTCGCTGTTTATTTCAGCAATCATCATGTCTTCTGAACCTACTACTGAACAAGCTATCAAGGCCCTCCAGGCCCAGAACGCCCAGTTCCAGGAGTTGGTTATGATCCTAGCCCAGGGTCAACAGGAGTTGAAGACTCTGATTCTGAAGGAAAAGAAGAAGAAGAATAAGAATAGGACCATCTTGTTCAACACTGGATGCAGATTTGGGAATGGATTGCAGAACGAAGTCGATCTGACTGCCTCATCTGGAGGGAAGGACAATCCACAAGAGAGAAGGGTTCCTAGTCCCGTGGTCTCCGACAACGAGACAATTTATAATGATGAACAGTACCCTCCTGCTGAGAACAGGTACAAACAGCTGGAGGACCGCTTAAGTGCTATGGAGATTCAGAATGTGCCTGGGTTGGACTTTGGAGACCTAGGCTTATCCTCTGGGGTGGTGATTCCCCATAAGTTCAAGGCACCTGCTTTTGCCAAATATGACGGAGCTTCATGTCCTAAGCTGTATCTGAGGCCTTATGTAAGGAAGATTCAACCTTATACAGCTGACAAGAGTTTGTGGATCCATTTCTTCCAGGATAGCCTTTCATGGGCTCAACTCGAATGGTTCTATCAGCTGGATGGAGCTAGTATTCGTAACTGGGAGGATTTGGCTACTGCGTTTTATAAGTAGTATCAGTATAATTCCGACCTCGCTCCTACTCGTACCCAACTCCAGGGTATGTCACTAGGGACGGGCGAAGGATTCAAAGAATATGCCCAAAAGTGGAGAGACCTGGCTGGAAGGGTGCATCCACCTCTAACTATCCATGAACTTGTGGATATGTTCTTGGGGACCCTGTCTGGTCCATTCTTCAACCATCTGATTGGAAATTCTTCTGCTGGGTTTACAGATATGATCTTGACTGGCGAGAGAATAGAAGTTGGTATCAAGTCTGGGAAGATACAAAAGGGTGCCTCTTCGAGCACTGAGAAGAAACCCTTCAAGAAAGAATCTAGTTCTGTTTATGGTTCAAGGAGACAGAATAAACCAGAACGCCGCCAAGCTGTCAACGCGTTGGTAATTTCAAAGCCTGCTGCTGATCCTCAGCAATATAACCAACAAAGGAATGAGAAACCCCGAAGGCAGTTCACTCGCCTCAGTATGACCTTTTCCCAGATATTGCCGCAGTTACTGACAACCAATTTGGTGACTCTGAAAGATGCTCCAAAGATTTTAAATACAACATCACCAAAGTACAACCCCAACGCCCGCTGTGCTTATCACTTTGACAGCCCAGGGCATAATACGGATGATTGTTGGGCTTTGAAGAATAAGGTTCAGGACCTAATCGATGCAAAGGAAGTTGAGTTTGAGGCGCCCGAGACTCCCAACGTGATCACTGCTCCCTTGCCAAAGCATGGCTAGGATTGTGAGATTTTTGTTCATTTGAATTTTCAAGTTGTATTTTTCTTTGTTTATTCAGACAATTATCATGTCAAACTCTTTTATTTCATGAATGCATTACACGTGTATGTCTTGAATTAATTTTTTTCACTATGCTTAAAATTGCTTCATATTTCATTTTTGTGATGTTCAACTCTCGATTAACAATTCTAAGCCTTTTGAGAGAGGATGATGAAAACGATACCGCGATCTACAGTATGCTTTTGAATAGACCCCGATGATGAGGTACAGGCATTGCTTCAAATCCTAAACAGTGGAGTTATAAGGAAGATAATCCCTCGTCAACCCCTTTGAGCCAAAGAAGTTGGAGTTTTTCTTTTCACAAAAATTAAAACCCTTAATTATAACCTGGGGCAGGGTAGTTCTCTCAGTTGATCTAGGTGCACAACAAATGGAATCAAAGAAGTATTTCCGAAACAAAAGACAGTGATGGTTCCCTATAATCGTCAGGACAGGCAGTCGTTATCTCTCAAAATAAAACCCAATAAGTCAAAACCTATGAAGGAGACTTGCAAAACTGGGGCATCCCGCTGACTGTAATCACAAAAGAAACAGTTCAGGCAAAAGACAGGGATAATAAAATCAAAAATAAAGAGGTCCTACAAACCCTCAACAAAAAAGAAATACTGCTTATTCAAAATAAATGGTCAATATCCGAACCATCACCGGAATATCAGAGCAAAGACTCAAACAAGATCTAATGCACGATTAGCTGAGTTTAGGATCGAAGAACATCACGAAGAGCGGGTGGGTACAAATAAAATTTGAGCCTTTATCCTTTGTTTCTTAAACCGTGAACCAGGCCACGTTATAACCCTCAAAAGTCCTAGCTGAAGCATGGGTTAGTTCGAAAGCATACTGTTACAAAAGGTATCCTGACTCCTATAGGGCTTGCGGTGAAATCCCGAGTTGACATCACATTTTACAAAATTCACTTGTTTTATTGAAAACTGCATTTTCAAAAAACTTCAAGAGAGACATAAGCTTTGCATTCTTAAAATAACATTGTTTGCATATGGCTATTTGTTCAAACAGCAGAGAAATTCGCACGACGAATATCTAGTGAACAAAAACCTTCTCAATAAAAGGGTCATCTCAAGTGGAAGAAACACTTCCAACCAAGGGGCAGACATGATCATTTTCCATCATCTGGGGCAGTCAAGTGAAGATTCAAGGAATCTCTCAAGATGCCAAATAGCCAGGGGTAAATCTCCGCATGAGTCACTTGGGGCATTAGACATGAATTCCAGCAACGAATCTTGTGCGGTCAGACATCTTCTGGTGATACGGTGATACAACGCTACCGACAATGATAACTCCCTACATCCTAAGAGCATGGACATAGTCGAAAAAATACTACGCATAATCAAAGACCCACTAGGTCTACTGGCCTAGGCAAAAAATAAGGGCTTCCCGGCGAACCAAAAGGGTTCGGGCAAAAATAAGGGATGAAAAGAAAAGATCTGTACACCCGGCAAGTCGAAAACCTGAAAAGGCGGCTTGGGCAAAAAAGGGTATCCCGATGGACTGAAAACCCGAAAGGGCGGTCCAAGAAAAAGTTAGGGATCAAAGAGTACGACTATGTACCGTCATCTCGTCACTTGCCTACCAGAAGAAGATTTGTCAATCGACAGTTACCAAGCACCTCATAGGCTTTCTTCTCCCGCAGAAATTGGGCAATAAGAATTGTCTGAACTGTACAAGCTGTTCTGTCCTCCAGGTACAAGGTAGATTCAGTTGAAGGATATGGCTAAGATACCTTCACTCTCCGTAGAGTAACACAGTAATGGAAGCTCTCCCCACTGAGACTTGCAACTATGAGCAAATCAGCAATACTCTCCCCAAGCGGATTTGGTCTCCCATCAGCCCTAAAAAGGCACAACATCTCAAGCAAGTCAGCAATACTCTCCCCCGGGCAGAGTTGGTCTACCATCAGCCCTGGAAAAGTTGGGTATCCCCAGAAGATCTTAATATTCCCTAGCAGAGTATACAGATATTCCTCAGCAAGCATCCCCGACAGTCTTAATATCCCTCGATGAAATATAAGATTGTTCCCCGGTGGAATACAAACACCCCAGTGGAGCCATTTCCCCAAAAGGTTTCCCCAGGAGAGTTTGAATCATCTCCCCAGCAGATTCTTGAAGCTTATCCCCTGCAGAGTACAAATATCTCTCCCCAGCCATATTCAGAGGGTTATCCCCACCAAAGCCTAACTGGGTTATCCTCAGCAAATTGCAACGAAAAGATCATCCCCAGCGAAGTTCTTTCTATCCCCAACGGAGCTTATCAACGGAATCCCCAACGGAGTTATCATTAAAATCTCAGCGAAGCATCTCTTCCCACAGAGTATTTCCCCGCAGAGTAATATCTTCACCAGTTTATCCCCCAACGGAGTCATCTTCTCCTACTGGTTTATTCTGGAAAACATCTTTGTTCATCATCCCCAGCGGAAACGAAGAACTCTACTCTTCAACATCAGCCCAGGATTCAACGAACTTCACGGCATTCGTCAAGGATTTATTTTCCCATACGAAGATACATTCATAAACATCACATTGTCATACATCATGATACATGCATATACGCATCATATCACACAATCTCATTTATTTTGAGAACATCATGACATCGTGCATTTCATACATCATGACATTGCATACAACTAATGTTTTGCCTTTTCAGGAAAAGGTCAATCAAAAGATATTACCATCAACTTTTGAAGTTCCAGATTCGATACCTGTATCTAGCCAGGGTATATCTGTGAGCGACTGATTGTAGATCTATACATGTATCTAGCCAGGAAAGTATCTGCGTGAAGAGATTGAAGATCAAAACCTGTAACAGGCCAAGAAATTATCTTTCATTCTCAGGTCAGAGGTCTACACCTGTATCCAGCCAGGACAGATATCTCCCCGACCAACCTTACTTTATTCCAGATTAATACCTGTAGCCAGCCAGGAAAGTTATCTACATAAAGAGATTGAAGATCAACACCTGTAACTAGCCAGGAAGACTTTCTTTCTCAGGTCCGAGATTAATACCTGAAACCAGCCAGGACGACTATCTCATTGGCCCACCTTTTTAAGTTCCAGATGAAAACCTGTAACTAGCCAGGAAGATATCCGTGAACGACTGATTGTAGATCTATACCTGAAACCAGCCAGGAAAGTTATCTACATAAAGAGATTGAAGATCAACACCTGTAACTAGCCAGGAAGACTTTCTTTCTCAGGTCCGAGATTAATACCTGAAACCAGCCAGGATGACTATCTCATTGGCCCACCTTTTTAAGTTCCAGATGAACGCCTGTAACAAGCCAGGAAAATTCTGCGGACGATTGATTGTAGATCTATACCTGAAGCAAGCCAGGAAAGTTATCTACATGAAGAGATCGAAGATTAACACCTGTAACAGGCCAGGAAATTATCTTTCTTTCTCAGGTCAGAGATTAATACCTGAAACTAGACAGGATAACTATCTACTTGATCATCATCAGGCAACCCTATACAGGTTCCTTCTTACAAATCTACCAACGAACGCTAGATGGCATCTTTAAGCCCATCTCCATAAACTATCCAGCAAGCTCCAGATGGCATCTTTAAGCCCATCTCCATCAACTTTCTATCAATCTCCAGATGGCATCTATAAGCCCATCCTCATATCCATCATCTCTCCAAATGGCATCTGTAAGCCCATTCTTGACATCACATTGCTGATACTACACTATGCGATTGCAAATTTCTGGGCACTTTAGTGTTCAATCATCTTCCACCTTCGGATCACGAAAGGCACGCCAGCCAATCTACATCCTCAGGTTTAAGAAGATTGAACAGGGTCAACTATTGTACCCCAAAATTTTCCCTCCCATATTCTCCAAGATTTGTCAAGAATAATTACTCAAGATGGCTCAAGGGTTGCACAGTCCAAATGCCTCCTAAGCCAGTCCAAATTAGGGTTTTGGTTCTTTCAAGAAATTTGGGGGTTTCAATGGTCCAATCAAGTCTCATAGGCCTATACATATCCTCAAGCACCTACATTCCAAGTTTCAAGGTTCACAATGCCAATTTGCACAGTCAAAAACTCCATTTGATCCACAATCAACTACAGGGGCAAAATGGTCATTTTATAGTCAAAAGTCATAATTTTTGGTCAACATATTATTTTGATCTCACAATAATCATTTGATCAAGTCTTGATCATGATTCCACAAGGATAGCTCAAAAATCATCAAAGATGCAGAAGTTAAAATTTTTTGGACAGTAGAAAAGTCAACTGTATCTTGACTAGGGCATAACTTTTTCATGGTTTATCAGAAAAATCCCATACAAAGCTAATTTTGAATAGGATGCAATTTACTACAATACATCTTCACACTTCAAGTCCAAGAAAGGCTCTCACAAAAAGTTATCAATTTCTACATTATAGGTCAATTTCAAAAGTCAACAAAAGTGCATTTTAAGTCAAAGACCATAACTTGAGATTGTTAAATCCAAATGACATGGGACCAAAGGCATTGGTTAGAGGACTTTAAGACCTTTCCAAAATGTCCAAGAACATGTTCATATGATCAAAATTGAGCAGGATATGCATTGGAGAA
This sequence comes from Vicia faba, assembly GCA_948472305.1. NCBI lineage: Eukaryota > Viridiplantae > Streptophyta > Magnoliopsida > Fabales > Fabaceae > Vicia > Vicia faba. The sequence goes on along the minus strand of OX451736.1, from coordinate 857,997,218 downwards.
GTTGGGAAATTTTTGTGAATTTGCAAAAGTCAACTTTGCTCAAAACACCTTGTTTTTGCTAATGGGCCTCAAATTTCTTCTTGAAACTTTATCCTTGGCCTATGCACGACCCATCAAGCTTAATTGAATTATTTTCTTATTTTTTATTAATTAATTGGATTTTTAATCAATTTTAATTCATTTAATTAATTTAAATTGTAGGAAATACAAAGATTTAATTTTTCAATCTTTTTGTGAAGCAAGAATGACCTAATCACGCTGGCAATTTTGTGTGCAAATCAAAGAGACAAGAATCTCCAAATTTAGCAAGTTTTTCCAATCAAAAAGATTCAAAAATATTTGATTTTCAATCAAATATTCAAACCATCATTCCATGGATTTCTTTGCAAGATTTTGACCTAATTCTATTCCATTATATATACAGAAGCTAACCCTAATGACACACGCGTGAAATCTCTGCAGAAAAAAGCCATAGCCATTCAAGAAAATTCAAAGAAAAGTCAAAACTGATTTCCATATTCTAGCACGATTCAAAGGCTTTTATTGCTTCTAACGCATGGCAGGAATCCCCAGGAACGTGTAGGAATCAAAACCAAGCTTTGAAGCTCAAGGAATCACCAAGAACAGTTTCACGGTTTGCTTGATATTTTGAAAATCAAATAGCTTAATTCATGCATCATTAACATGATTTATTGTTTGTTTTACATTGCTATAGTCCATATGAAGCTAATGGTACAGGTTAATTGAATTATGAAGCACAGAATCACAAGATGCCATTGATGAATTCTAGGGTTCATAAGCCTTAAAATTGGGGCTTTACAATCCAGGCAAAATTAGAACCCTTAAGGCATATGGTTGAACTCGTTGAGACCAGACAAACACATAGCCACCCTCGCGAAATATTTATATTCAACACAGAGCTATTCACTATTTTTCGTGGTTGCAGTTTGTAGGGGTTAAAAACCCCCGCTATCTAATGTGTTTTATGCAGGTACAAAGGAGGAAGACGATGACGTGTTGATTCATGGTTGGATCATTTGAAACGCGCGCGTGTTTTTGCTTTTGTGCAGCATATGAATTAATTGTCTAATATAATAATTGCTTCTTATATTATTAATGACTAAAGCGTGCAGCTCAGATGGCCAAGGCATTGGTGTATTGATCATTGGGACCTGGGTTCGAATCCCAGGTCCCCCAAAACTCTTATAATATTTTTCATAACATGTTCACATGCAGGTTCCTTAACAGTATCTACCATGTACTGGAAACATCCAAGCGCCATGTGTCTCTAAGCCCAGATCTGAAGGCCAAGCGTGAGTGACTATCATACTCCCAGTCAACGAACATGCAGCTAATCCAAAAAGTCAAACGGACTGGCAAACGAATGGGCCTGAAAGTTGCTTTCTCACCTCCATATTGGGCCATCACCCCCTGGTTTATTATTCCTTTTTATTTTCTTTTATTAATTATTATTATTATTATTTAATTAACTCATAAATTAATTATTTTCATAATAAAACTCAGAAAACTAAAATATTTTTATTATTATTAATTTCACCTTTAATTTATTATTTTTGTAAATAAATGTAATTAATTAATTTAGTTTAATTAGGTTAACTTTAATTATTTTCATAATAGATAAAATCAACATAGAATTAGGGTTTTCTTGACAATTCTAATTTCTTTTCTTTTATTTCATTAAAACATAAAAAACATAAAAAATACTTTGTTTTCTTTTAATTAATTAATTTATTAGTTTTAGGTTTAATATTTAATTAAATGCAAAAAGGACCAAAAATTCATTCTTTTCTCAAAAAGGGTCAAAACCCTAAGGACTTCTCCGATTTAATTTCTTTGCGCGCATATTAATTTTTGATCATATTTATGTAATTGCTCCGAGGATGTAATAGCGTAATTAGGACTCTTTTATCGCTTTCTTTATTTTCCCGCATTTACTTTTCCAAGGGTTTGTTTTTGGCGATGTAAATACCTGACGCCTTGTAATAGCGTAGATTTATTTTCCGCAATTTACTTTTCGCAACTATTAATTATTAACTGTTATGCATGACAAGAATTGCCTGAAATAAAAATCAAAACGTAGCTCACCATGATATGTGCAAAGACAAAGATAATTTAACATGAAACCTGACACACTCGCACATGCCACTCCTAGGGTACGCCTCACTTGGTTGCCTCGACGTGGTCATTGAGTATAGGGAGTTTTAGAGGTCGTCCTCCTTTCTAAAGATCCAGTTGCCTCGAAACGGTTGCCTCGGATAAAAAGGATCTAGGACACTAGGGTTACCGCTAAGGCGTCCTACTATTGCTTTGGTGACCACACATGTCCCTATAATCGAATTGACCCGAAAAACTCCAACGACGGTGCTACCTACTTCTCAATAGTGGGATAGTACTGTCTAAAGGACATTTACACAGCTTAATTTCTTTTGAGTAGGTAGATGCTAATAGGTACTTTCTCTTTTCAAAACAAAAACAACTTTTCGCACTGACACTTTTCTGACAAAAGTTTTCAAACAAACACTTCATACACTCTTGAGGACAGACACAAGAGTCAAAACGAAGTTTTCAAACAAAACTCTTTTCAAAACCCACAAACACAAGAAAAGCAAACATTTTTGAAAACATAGTGAGCAAGTACCTAAGAGCCCGTGGATAACCACGGATAGAAAGGGTGCTAACACCTTCCCTTTCTATATTCTACCTCCCGAACCGAGAAACATCTCGAAAAGGAATTTTGTTGTGCTTTTGTCCTTTCCTTGTTGGAGAAAATAAAAGACGGTGGCGACTCTTGCTTACCGCGACATACGCGAACCAGCATTAAAAAACAGTCAGTTCTATTTCCACCGATCACAGAACTGGTGACTCTGCTGGGGAGTGAATAAGTGAGGTGTACCTTAGGATTAGATCATTCTATGTTTTCAATTGTATGCTTTGTTTGCTTTAATATTATGGGTTTGTATCGGAGTTTTATAGATCCTAACCCGGATCTGGGGGTACCCTTTTTAGGTAGCAATAAACTTTGAGGGACCTGTCCGGCGTAGACCGGCACGGATGAAGTAGTAGCTACGTTGGTGTGGCACCTTGGTCTGTACCGATATCCCTTGTGTTGGAACGAAGAGAATATGGGTCTTCTGAGGAGTCATTAAGCACCAACTGACCTTAGCACCTTAAATGACCCAACTTGGCCAATAGAACAGTAGCAGTATGCTACACTCATTGAGGCTAAACTCTCACGATGGTTCCGGCCGCAAGAAAAGATTGCGAAGCTGGAGTTATGACCGATTGAGGGTAGTCAGTGATATTGAGATCCTCTAGAACCCGATTAATATTTCTAGGACAGGTCTTAACCAACTGAAACTGAAAGAGGGTAGTACCTAAACTTCATGCTGGCCTGAACTCTAAGCGCTATCTTGTGTGACTTGTGTGCCTTACTGTGTTTGCTTTTGTGAATACTTGTGGTGTGCCTTTATCATAACATCATACCATCATAACATTGCATGCATCCTGCATAAGGACTAACCCATTTCAAAGACAAGAAGGTTTCATCTTTGCTCTGTTTTGTAGGACATCAAGATGCCCGTACAAGGGAATACTATCCGGCTCAACTTTGTTCAACCACCTGATTTGCTTAAAGATTTGGTTGATAGGATTCCAAACACTACTTCTTTCATCAAGAAGCATGGTTCTCTTCTCGGTTTAGTCACTTCAAAGTGGGACCAACAATTGATGAGTGTCCTGGTCCAGTTCTATGATCCGCTATACCATTACTTCACCTTTCAAGACTTCCAGCTGGTCCCTACCCTGGAAGAATTCTCTGATTTGCTTGGTGTCCCTATTTTGGAGCAGACTCCATTCACCGGTTGAGAAAAGACTCTTAGACCTGAGGAGATTGCTGCAGCCCTTCCTTTGACCAAAGAAGAGGTAAAGGCTAACTGGGAGACTAGAAGTGGAGTTAAGGGCTTTCTGGATAAATTTCTGATCGGCAAAGCTAATTGTTTCTGGAATGACTTAGACTTCAAAGCGTACGAGGACACTTTAGCTCTCTTAATCTATGGTCTGGTATTGTTTCCAAATCCCGACACCTTTGTTGATGTTAATGCCATTAGGATCTTCATCTCTCGGAACCCTGTGCCCACTCTCTTGGGTGATATCCTTCATCAGTTCTATGCTCGTACTGCCCGAAGAAGGGGAACTTTATGGTGTTGTGTTCCTTTATTGGTGAGGTGGTTTATTCCGCACCTCCCCAAGTCTGTGCTGAAGAATCAAGAAGGAATGGGCTGGGCTCATAGGATAATGTCTCTTGCTGATAAAGACATCATTTGGACTCTCAAAGGCTTAGATGAGGTGGCTGTCATTGATCGTTATGGAGAGTATCCTAATGTTCCATTGATCGGAACCCGTGGAGGAATCTCTTATAACCCATGTTTAGCTCTCCGTCAGTTTGGAAGAGCCAGGAGAGCAGGTCCTCATGACATGTTGATACCTCATATCGTCTTTGATTTTCAGGTAGATAGCGACGAGCTGCGTCGGAGATTCATAAGGGCTTGGGATAAAGTTCACACTACTGACCCACATGAATTGGGACCGAAGACCTCTCTGCCTATGGAGTCATATTTCAAATGGGTCCGCACCCGTGCTCAGAAGTTAGGTATGCCATACGAAGCTGTCAGGCCTATTACTCTTGAAGTGGATGATAAAGATGGGGTTCCTCCAGCTATTCTTCATCCTCATACGCCCACTGATGTTGACACACTGAAGAGGTCTTGGGCGCAACTGCAGGAAGAACGGGATTCTTATTGGGAAAGGTTCAACGAACAAGAACAGAAAATCCAGAAGCTGACTAAACAATTGGAAAATGAACGGATCCTGAATGACTATATCCGTACTGAGAAGAAGAGGCCATGGGAGCACTAATGGACCTTGGATGTTTCTTTTACAGCTTTTATTTTTCATTCTTGTAACGCCTAAGTGCAATTTGTCGAACAATTTGAATTTCGAAGTTTAATCTAATAAAGTTTGTTTCCTTTTTGTCTACAAAGTTGAATCCCGATTGTCTTTGAAAACATAAATCATACGCATTTCATGTCATCATAGGCATCACAGGTACTCTTCTTACAGGTCACTTATCTTCTTCGCTGTTTATTTCAGCAATCATCATGTCTTCTCAACCTACTACTGAATAAGCTATCAAGGCCCTCCAGGCCCAGAACGCCCAGTTCCAGGAGTTGGTTATCAGCCTAGCCCAGGGTCAACAGGAGTTAAAGACTCTGATTCTGAAGGAAAAGATGAAGAAGAAGAAGAAGAAGAAGAGGACCGTCTTGTTCAACACTGGACGCAGATTTGGGAATGGATTGCAGAATGAAGTCGATTTGACTGCCTCATCTGGAGGGAAGGACAGTCCACAAGAGAGAAGGGTTCCTAGTCCCGTGATCGCCGACAACGAGACAGATTATAATAATGAACAGTACCCTCATGCTGAAGACAGGTACAAACAACTGGAGGACCGCTTAAGTGCTATGGAGATTCAGAATGTGCCCGGGTTGGACTTTGGATACCTAGGCTTATCCTCTGGGGTGGTGATTCCCCATAAGTTCAAGGAACCTGCTTTTGCCAAATATGACGGAGCTTCATGTCCTAAGCTGCATCTGAGGCCTTATGTAAGGAAGATTCAACCTTATACAGCTCACAAGAGTTTGTGGATCCATTTCTTCCAGGATAGCCTTTCAGGGGATCAACTCGAATGGTTCTATCAGCTGGATGGAGCCAGTATTCGTAACTAGGAGGATTTGGCTACTGTGTTTTATAAGAAGTATCAGTATAATTCCGACCTCGCTCCTACTCGTACCCAACTCCAGGGTATGTCACTAGGGACGGGCGAAGGATTTAAAGAATATGCCCAAAAGTGGAGAGACCTGGCTAGAAGGGTGCAGCCACCTCTAACTGACCGTGAACTTGTGGATATGTTCTTGGGGACCCTATCTGGTCCATTCTTCAACCATCTGATTGGAAATTCCTCTGCTGGGTTTACAGATCTGATCTTGACTGTCGAGAGAATAGAAGCTGGTATCAATTCTGGGAAGATACAAAAGGGTGCCTCTTCGAGCACTGAGAAGAAACCCTTCAAGAAAGAATCTAGTGCTGTTTATGGTTAAAGGAGACAGAATAAACCAGAACGCCGCCAAGCTGTCAATGCGGTGGTAATTTTAAAGCCTGCTGCTGCTCCTCAACAATATAACCAACAAAGGAATGAGAAACCCCGAAGGCAGTTCACTCGCCTCAGTATGACCTTGTCCCAGATATTGCCGCAGTTACTGACAACCAATTTGGTGACTCTGAAAGAAGCTCCAAAGATTTTAAATACAACATCACCAAAGTACAACCCCAACGCCCGCTGCGCTTATCACTCTGACAGCCCGGGGCATAATACGGATGATTGTTGGGCTTTGAAGAATAAGGTTCAGGACCTAATCGATGCAAAGGAAGTTGAGTTTGAGGCACCCGAGACTCCCTACGTGATCACTGCTCCCTTGCCAAAGCATGGCTAGGATTGAGAGATTTTTGTTCATTTGAATTTTCAAGTTTTATTTTTCTTTGTTTATTCAGACAATTATCATGTCAAACTCTTTTATTTCATGAATGCATTACACGTGTCTGTCTTGAATTAATTGTTTTCACTATGCTTAAAATTGCTTCATATTTCATTTTTGTGATGTTCAACTCTCGATTAACAATTCTAAGCCTTTTGAGAGAGGATGACGAAAACGATACCGCGATCTACAATATGCTTTTGAATAGACCCCGATGATGAGGTACAGGCATTGCTTCAAATCCTAAACAGTGGAGTTATAAGGAAGATAATCCCTCGTCAATCCCTTTGAGCCAAAGAAGTTGGAGTTTTTCTTTTCACAAAAATTAAAACCCTTAATTATAACCTGGGGCAGGGTAGTTCTCTCAGTTGATCCAGGTGCACAACGAATGGCATCAAAGAAGTATTTTCGAAACAAAAGACAATGATGGTTCCCTATAATCGTCAGGACAGGCAGTCGTTATCTCTCAAAATAAATACCCAATAAGTCAAAACCTATGAAGGAGACTTGCAAAACTGGGGCATCCCGCTGACTGTAATCACAAAAGAAACAGTTCAGGCAAAAAGATAGGGATAATAAAATCAAAAAGAAAGAGGTCCTACAAACCCTCAACAAAAAAGAAATACTGCCTATTCAAAATAAACGGTCAATATCCGAACCATCACCGGGATATCAGAGCAAAGACTCAAACAAGATCTAATGCATGATTAGCTGAGTTTAGGATCGAAGAACATCACGAAGAGCGGGTGGGTACAAATAAAATTTGAGCCTTTATCCTTTGTTTCTTAAACCGTGAACCAGACCACGTTATAACCCTCAAAAGTCCTAGCTGAAGCATGGGTTAGTTCGAAAGCATACTGTTACAAAAGGTATCCTGACTCCTATAAGGCTTGCGGTGAAATCCCGAGTTGACATCACATTTTACAAAATTCACTTGTTTTATTGAAAACTGCATTTTCAAAAAACTTCAAGACGGACATAAGCTTTGCATTCTTAAAATAACATTGTTTGCATATGGCTATTTGTTCAAACAGCAGAGAAATTCGCACGACGAATATCTAGTGAACAAAAACCTTCTCAATAAAAGGGTCATCTCAAGTGGAAGAAACACTTCCAACCAAGGGGCAGACATGATCATTTTCCATCATCTGGGGCAGTCAAGTCAAGATTCAAGGAATCTCTCAAGATGCCAAATAGCCAGGGGCAAATCTCCGCATGAGTCACTTGGGGCATTAGACATGAATTCCAGCAACGAATCTTGCGCGATCAGACATCTTCTGGTGGTACGGTGATACAACGCTACTGACAGTGACAACTCCCTACATCCTAAGAGCATGGACATAGTCGAAAAAATACTACGCATAATCAAAGACCCGTTAGGTCAACTGGCCTAGGCAAAAAATAAGGGCTTCCCGGCGAACCAAAAGGGTTCGGGCAAAAATAAGGGATGAAAAGAAAAAATTTGTACACCCGGCAAGTCGAAAACCTGAAAAGGCGGCTTGGGCAAAAAAGGGTATCCCGATGGACTGAAAACCCGAAAGGGCGGTCCAGGAAAAAGTTAGGGATCAAAGCGTACGACTATGTCCCGTCATCTCGTCACTTGCCTACCAGAAGAAGATTTGTCAATCGGCAGTTACCAAGCACCTCATAGGCTTTCTTCTCCCGCAAAAACTGGGCAATAAGACTTGTCCGAACTGTACAAGCTGCTCTGTCCTCCAGGTACAAGGTAGATTCAGTTGAAGGATATGGCTAAGATACCTTCACTCTCCGCAGAGTAAGACAGTAATGGAAGCTCTCCCCACTGAGACTTGCAACTTTGAGAAAATCAGCAATACTCTCCCCAAGCGGATTTGGTCTCCCATCAGCCCTAAAAAGGCACAGCATCTCCAGCAAGTCAACAATACTCTCCCCCGGGAAGAGTTGGTCTACCATCAGCCCTAGAAAAGTTGGGTATCCCCAGAAGATCTTAATATTCCCTAGCAGAGTATACAAATATTCCTCAGCAAGCATCCCCGACAGTCTTAATATCCCTCGATGAAATATAAGATTGTTCCCCGGCGGAATACAAACACCCCAGTGGAGCCATTTCCCCAAAAGGTTTCCCCATGAGAGTTTGAATCATCTCCCCAGCAGATTCTGGAAGCTTATCCCCTGCAGAGTACAAATATCTCTCCCCAGCCATATTCAGAGGGTTATCCCCACCAAAGCCTAACTGGGTTATCCTCAGCAAATTGCAACAGAAAGATCATCCCCAGCGAAGTTCTTTCTATCCCCAACGGAGCTTATCAACGGAATCCCCAGCGGAGTTATCATTAAAATCTCAGCGACGCATCTCTTCCCACAGAGTAATTCCCCGCAGAGTAATATCTTCACCAGTTTATCCCCCAACGGAGTTATCTTCTCCTACTTGTTTATTCTGGCAAACATCTTTGTTCATCATCCCCAGCGGAAACGAAGAACTCTACTCTTCAACATCAGCCCAGGATTCAACGAACTTCCCGGCATTCGTCAAGGATTTATTTTCCCAGACGAAGATACATTCATAAACATCAAATTGTCATACATCATGATACATGCATATACGCATCATATCATACAATCTCATTTATTTTAAGAACATCATGACATCGTGCATTTCATACATCATGACATTGCATACAACTAATGTTTTGCCTTTTCAGGAAAAGGTCAATCAAAAGATATTACCATCAACTTTTGAAGTTCCAGATTCGATACCTGTATCTATCCAGGACATATCTGTGAGCGACTGATTGTAGATCTATACCTGTATCTAGCCAGGAAAGTATCTGCATGAAGAGATTGAAGATCAACACCTGTAACAGGCCAGGAAATTATCTTTCATTCTCAGGTCAGAGGTCTACACCTGTATTCAGTCAGGACAGATATCTCCCCGACCAACCTTACTTTATTCCAGATTAATACCTGTAGCCAGCCAGGAAAGTTATCTACATAAAGAGATTGAAGATCAACACCTGTAACTAGCCAGGAAGACTTTCTTTCTCAGGTCCGAGATTAATACCTGAAACCAGCCAGGACGACTATCTCATTGGCCCACCTTTTTAAGTTCCAGATGAACACCTGTAACTAGCCAGGAAGATATCCGTGAACGACTGATTGTAGATCTATACTTGAAACCAGCCAGGAAAGTTATCTACATAAAGAGATTGAAGATCAACACCTGTAACTAGCCAGGAAGACTTTCTTTCTCAGGTCCGAGATTAATACCTGAAACCAGCCAGGACGACTATCTCATTGGCCCACCTTTTTAAGTTCCAGATGAACGCCTGTAACAAGCCAGGAAAATTCTGCGGATGATTGATTGTAGATCTATACCTGAAGCAAGCCAGGAAAGTTATCTACATGAAGAGATCGAAGATTAACACCTGTAACAGGCCACGAAATTATCTTTCTTTCTCAGGTCAGAGATTAATACCTGAAACCAGACAGGACAACTATCTACTTGATCATCAGCAGGCAACCCTATACAGGTTCCTTCTTATAAATCTACCAATGAACGCCAGATGGCATCTTTAAGCCCATCTCCATAAACTATCCAGCAAGCTCCAGATGGCATCTTTAAGCCCATCTCCATCAACTTTCTATCAATATCCAGATGGCATCTATAAGCCCATCCTCCTATCCATCATATCTCCAAATGGCATCTGTAAGCCCATTCTTGACATCACATTGCTGATACTACACTATGCGAGTGCAAATTTCTGGGCACTTTAGTGTTCAATCATCTTCCACCTTCGGATCACGAAAGTCACGCTAGCCAATATACATCCTCAAGTTTTAAGAAGATTGAACAGGGGCAACTGTTGTACCCCAAAATTTTCCCTCCCATATTCTCCAAGATTTGTCAAGAATAATTACTCAAGATGGCTCAAGGGTTGCACAGTCCAAATGTCTCCTAAGCCAGTCCAAATTAGGGTTTTGGTTCTTTCAAGAAAGTTGGGGATTTAAATGGTCCAATCAAGTCTCATAGGCCTATACATATCCTCAAGCACCTACATGCCAAGTTTCAAGGTTCACAATGCCAATTTGCACAGTCAAAAGCTCCATTTGATCCACAGTCAACTGTAGGGGCAAAATGGTCATTTTACAGTCAAAAGTCAGAATTTTTGGTCAACATCTTATTTTGAGCTCACAATCATCATTTGATCAAGTCTTGATCATGATTCCACAAGGATAGCTCAAAAATCATCAAAGATGTAGAAGTTACTATTTTTGGACAGCAGAAAAGTCAACTGTATCTTGACTAGGGCATAACTTTTTCATGGTTTATCAGAAAAATCCCATCCAAAGCTCATTTTGAAGAGGATGCAATTTCCAACAATCCATCTTCACACTTCAAGTCCAAGAAAGGCTCTCACAAAAAGTTATCAATTTCTACATTATAGGTCAATTTCAAAAGTCAACAAAAGTGCATTTTAAGTCAAAGACCATAACTTGAGATTGGTAAATCCAAATGACATGAGACCAAAGGAATTGGTTAGAGGACTTCAAGGCCTTTCCAAAATGTCCAAGAACATGTTCATATGATCAAAATTGAGCAGGACATGCATTGGAGAAGTTGGGAAATTTTTGTGAATTTGCAAAAGTCAACTTTGCTCAAAACACCTTGTTTTTGCCAATGGGCCCAAATTTCTTCTTGAAACTTTATCCTTGGCCTATGCACGACCCATCAAGCTTAATTGAATTATTTTCTTATTTTTTATTAATTAATTGGATTTTTAATCAATTTTAATTCATTTAATTCATTTAAATTGTAGGAAATACAAAGATTTGATTTTTCAATCTTTTTGTGAAGTAAGAAAGACCTAAATATGCTGGAAATTTTGTGTGCAAATCAAAGAGACAAGAATCTCCAAATTTAGGAAGTTTTTCCAATCAAAAAGATTCAAAAATATTTGATTTTCAATCAAATATTCAAACCATCATTCCATGGATTTCTTTGCAAGATTTTGACCTAATTCTATTCCATTATATATACAGAAGCTAACCCTAATGCCACGCGCGTGAAATCTCTGCAGAAAAAAGCCATAGCCATTCAAGAAAATTCAAAGAAAAGTCAAAACTGATTTCCATATTCTAGCACGATTCAAAGGCTTTTATTGCTTCTAACGCATTGCAGGAATCCCCAGGAACGTGTAGGAATCAAAACCAAGCTTTGAAGCTCAAGGAATCACCAAGAACAGTTTCACAGTTTGCTTGATATTTTGAAAATCGAATAGTTTAATTCATGCATCATTAACATGATTTATTGTTTGTTTTACATTGCTTGAGTCCATATGAAGCTAATGGTACAGGTTAATTGAATTATGACGCACAGAATCACAAGATGCCATTGATGAATTCTAGGGTTCATAAGCCTTAAACTTGGGGCTTTACAATCCAGGAAAAATTAGAACCTTTAAGGCATATGGTTGAACTCGTTGAGACCAGACGAACACATAGCCACCCTCGCGAAATATTTATATTCAACACAGAGCTATTAGCTATTTTTCGTGGTTGCAGTTTGTGGGGGTTAAAAACCCCCGCTATCTAATGTGTTTTATGCAGGTACAAAGGAGGAAGACGATGACGTGTTGATTCATGGTTGGATCATTTGAAACGCGCGCGTGTTTTTGTTTTTGTGCAGCATATGAATTAATTGTCTAATATAATAATTGCTTCTTATATTATTAATGACTAAAGCATGCAGCTCAGATGGCCAAGGCATTGGTGTATTAATCATTGGGACCTGGGTTCGAATCCCAGGTCCCCCAAAACTCTTATAATATTTTTCATAACATGTTCACATGCAGGTTCCTTAATAGTATCTACCATGTACTACAAACATCCAAGCGTCATGTGCCTCTAAGCCCAGATCTAAAGGCCAAGCGTGAATGACTACCATACTCCCAGTCAACGAACATGCAGCTAATCCAAAAAGTCAAACGGACTGGCAAACGTATGGGCCTGAAAGTTGCTTTCTCACCTCCATATTGGGCCATCACCCCCCTGGTTTATTATTCCTTTTTATTTTCTTTTCCATTTTATTTTCTTTTATTAATTATTATTATTATTTAATTAACTCATAAATTAATTATTTTCATAATAAAAATCAGAAAACTAAAATATTTTTATTATTATTAATTTCACCTTTAATTTATTATTTTTGTAAATAAATGTAATTAATTAATTTAGTTTAATTAGGTTAACTTTAATTATTTTCATAATAGATAAAATCAACATAGAATTAGGGTTTTCTTGACAATTCTAATTTCTTTTCTTTTATTTCATTAAAACATAAATAACATAAAAAATACTTTGTTTTCTTTTAATTAATTAATTGATTAGTTTTAGGTTTAATATTTAATTAAATGCAAAAAGGACCAAAAATTCATTCTTTTCTCAAAAAGGGTCAAAACCCTAAGGACTTCTCCGATTTAATTTCTTTGCGCGCATATTAATTTTTGATCATATTTATGTAATTGCTCCGAGGATGTAATAGCGTAATTAGGACTCTTTTATTGCTTTCTTTATTTTCCCGCATTTACTTTTCCAAGGGTTTGTTTTTGGCGATGTAAATACCCGACGCCTTGTAATAGCGTAGATTTACTTTCCGCAATTTACTTTCCGCAACTATTAATTATTAACTGTTATGCATGACAAGACTTACCTGAAAATAAAATCAAAACGTAGCTCACCATGATATGTGCAAAGACAAAGATAATTTAACATGAAACCTGACACACTCGCACATGCCACTCCTAGGGTACGCCTCACTTGGTTGCCTCGACGTGGTCATTGAGTATAGGGTGTTTTAGAGGTCTCCCTCCTTTCTAAAGATCCAGTTGCCTCGAAACGGTTGCCTCGGATAAAAAGGATCTAGGACATTAGGGTTACCGCTAAGGCGTCCTACTATTGCTTTTGTGACCATACATGTCCCTATAATCGAATTGACCCGAAAAACTCCAACGACGGTGCTACCTACTTCTCAATAGTGGGATAGTACTGTCTAAAGGACATTTACACATCTTAATTTCTTTTGAGTAGGTAGATGCTAATAGGTACTTTCTCTTTTCAAAACAAAAACAACTTTTCGCACTGACACTTTTCTGACAAAAGTTTTCAAACAAACACTTCATACACTCTTGAGGACAGACACAAGAGTCAAAATGAAGTTTTCAAACAAAACTATTTTCAAAACCCACAAACACAAGAAAAGAAAACATTTTTGAAAACATAGTGAGCAAGTACCTAAGAGCCCGTGGATAACCACGGATAGAAAGGGTGATAACACCTTCCCTTTCTATAATCTACCTCCCGAACCGAGAAACATCTCGAAAAGGAATTTTGCTGTGCTTTTGTCCTTTCCTTGTTGGAGAAAATAAAAGACGGTGGCGACTCTTGCTTACCGCGACATACGCGAACCAGCATTAAAAAACAGCCAGTTCTATTTCCACCGATCACAGGGTTACCTTTAGAGTTAGATCACATTTAAAATTCTTTACTTGCTTAATTTATATGCTTTATATTTCATGGTTTTGCTCGGGTTTATTTTTGTATAGATCCGATACCCGAATTTAGGGGCATTTTAGGTAAGTAGCAATAGATCGTGGAAACTATACGGCGTAGACCGATATGGTTGAAGTAATGGCTACGCTATTGCGACACATTAGTTTGTGCTAGTTTCCCTTGAGCCATTCAAGGAGAATGTTTGGCTGCCGCGTGGTGTCATAAGTACTAACTGATTGTAGAACCTCAATTGACGCAACTTAGCCATTAGAAGGTAGTGAGATGGCCGACTTTGGTGCAGACTGAAGGTAGTTGATACTTGATGCTACACTTATTGAGATCGGACTCTTGGGATATTTCGATCGCAAATCAGATGCTTGTGCTGAAATAATACCTGAGAGAAAGATCGATGATATGAGACTCCTAGAACCCGATTACTTCTTTTAGGACAGGTTGAGCCAACTAAACGTGAAGAGGTTACTTACCTACAAACTCCATGCAACCCTTTAAACCTGAGGCTACTTGTGTGACTTATTTACATTCATTATCTAACAACTTAAACTTCTTGCAGGGCCCGTTTGTATTCATTATCTAAACGACATGAATTCCTTAAAGGACTTGTTTGTATTCATTATCCAATAACTTGGACTTCTTGCAAGAATTACTTGTTTTCATCACCTTACACTTTTGTTTGGTGAATAGCATACACATCATAACATCATACCATATCATTTTCACTGACCATTTCAAGGATCTCAAGGGCCTGTGATGCAGGTTATCATAAACCAGACATCTAGCGAGAGGCAGGAGGATTTATTTTCCTCCAACCAAATGCCGTCAAAGTATCATGAATTGACGTCTAACAAGGGGAAAGGGGATTTATTTTCCTCTAATCAATGTCGTCAAAGACCGAAGTACGTTATCTTGAGTCAAAGGCTAGAACCCACTCGACATGGTGAGCTTGATTTTTATAGAAGGACTTTCAACGCCATGTTCTTCAGTCAATGCTGCAGCAACTTATAACAGTTCACTTTTTGTTTATCCCACGAGATCTTTGAAAATATTGCATCTACATATCATGCATGTCATCACATAACAGGTAGTTCTCAAGACAAGTTTCTCATTTTATCCCTGTTTAATTCAGCAGAAAAATGGCTCTCTTATAGACCGTCAGAGATCTCCAAGCTCAAAATGCACAATTCTAGGAGATGTTCCTAAGCTTAGCCAAGGGGAAGGAGGAACTGAAAGCACTCCTAACCAAGAATCTTGAAGACAACAAGGAGGATCAATTGGAACAATTATTAGTTGAGATGGCAAATATGAGAATCCAGATGATAGGTTATATGGCTCTTATCCAA
This sequence comes from Vicia faba, assembly GCA_948472305.1. Lineage (NCBI taxonomy): Eukaryota > Viridiplantae > Streptophyta > Magnoliopsida > Fabales > Fabaceae > Vicia > Vicia faba. Next base: position 857,981,725 of record OX451736.1, on the reverse strand, counting down.
AACATAGCTCCGGGACAAGAAGAGTTGAGAATTCTCATCAGCAAACTTCATCGGGAGGAATACGACTATATGGGACGAACGGTTAGGATGGGGGATCAAATCATCAATCAAGCTTCAATAAGACATGAAGTTGTCTTGGTTGAAAGAAGGCCTTTTCGGATTGCTACTACATCGTTAGCCCAATAACGACCTCGCCAACAACAACAGGGTAGTCAGCATAAGCAGGATACATCCAAAAGGCAATATACCAAACTCAACATACCGATGTCGCAAGCCTTACAACACATGTTGAAGATGAATTTTTTCACGTTGAAGGACCCTCCTCGGAATCCCAATACTTCCTCTCCTAGCTACATTCCTGATGCAAGGTGTGCCTATCACTCCAAAAGTCCGAGGCATGATACTGATAACTGTTGGACTTTGAAATATAATATTCAAGACTTGATCGACGAAGGAGTGTTGGAATTCACACAAGATGGCCAGATTGAGTTTTTCTGTCATCCCTCAAAGCCACACCATCTAAAGTGACAAATTCAGGCAGAGAAGCTTTTTGTTCATTCAAATTTTCATTTGTAATTTCTTTAGTTGATTCAAACACTTATCTTTATATCAGACTTTGGTTGTCCCCATTAATGCATTGCATATGTTTGTCTTGAATTAATCTATTCGTTTTCACTATACTTAAGATATGCTTTTATTTCCTTTTTGTGATATTCGACTCTCGATTAAAAGCTATAAGCCTTTAGAGGGAGGATAACGAAAATGATACCATAATCTCTACAGTATGCTTTTGAACAGACCTTGCTAACGATGTACAGGCGTTGTTTCAAATCCTAAACTGTGGAGTTATAAGGAAAATAATCCCTAGTCAACCCCTTTGATCCTAAGAAATAGGAGTTTTCTTTTTCATATAAATTGAAACCTTTAATCATAACCTGGGGCGGGGTAGTTTCTCAGTTAATTCAAATGCACATTCAGTCGCAAGCTTTCACTTCATACACAACATGTGATATCAAAGACATCCTTCTGAATCAAAATTCAGTGATGGTTCCGCGTAATCATTAAATTAGACAGTCATTATCTTTCAAAAGAAGAGCCCGCTAAGTCAAAACCTTTGAAGGAGAAAACTGAGGCATCCCGCTGATTATAATCACAAAAGAAACAGCCAGGAAAAAATTAGGGATAATAAAATAAAAAAGAAGTCACTACAAATCCTCAACAACAGAAAAATGTTACAAAAATGACTGCCTTCTCAAATAAACTTCCAGTATCCAAACCATCACCAATATATCATTCCAGACTCAATTAGAATACAAATGCACAATTAACTGAGTATAGGGTTGAAGAACATCACGAAGAACAGGTTGAGTACAAATAAAGTTTGAGCCTTTATCCTTGGTTTCTTAAGTCGTGAACCAGGCCATGTTACAACCATTAAAAGTCCTAACTGATGTATAGGTTGGTTCGAAAGCATAGTGTTACAAAAGGTATCCTGACTCATGTAAGGCTTACTATAAATCCTGAGTTGAATTCATATTCTTACAAAATTATGCATTTTATTAAAAATACATTTTCAAAAAACTTCAAGACAAATATAAGCTTTTCATTTTTTAATACCACTGATTACATATGACTAATTATTCAACAGTAGAGAAATCGCACGGCGGATATTCAATGAACATAAGTCCTCTCAATGAACAGAATCACCTCAGATGGAAATAAATGTCCAGTAACAAGCCTCTCAATTGGTTATAAACCAAGGTGCATGACATGTTATTGTCCAAATCCTCTGTGGTAGTCAAGTCAAGATTCAAGGAATCTTTCAAAAGTGCTGAATAGCCAGGACAGATCTCCGTCTGAATCACTAGGGAAATTGAACATGAATTCTAGTAAAGAGTCACATACAATCAAGCAAACATTTTCTGGCAGTGCTATAACACTTACTACTATGGACAGTGACAATTCCCCGCACCCTATGCATACGGACATAGTCAAAAGATACTACGCATAAAAGAGACCCGTTAGGTTGACATGCCTAGGAAAAAGTAAGGGCATCCCGGTGAACCAAAAGGGTTCAGGAAAAAATTAGGGATATACATAAAGATTGTACACCCGACAAGTCGAAAACCTAAAAAGGCAACTTGGGCAAAAAAGCGTATCTCGGTGGACTGAAAATCTAAAAAGACAGTCCAGGAAAAAGTTAGGGATTAAAGTGTATGACTATGTCCCATTATCTCATCACTTGTCTATCAGTAGAAGAATCATCACCCTGATCAACATTTACTGATGTCTCTAGAAGTTAAGATAATGTTCAAGTCATCCATAAATCCCCACAGAGCACTTTCCACGGAATTATCCCTACAGAGCTATCTGCACAAGCTCGTCTTCAACAGAGATGCATTCCCCTCAAGTCTAATATGCCTTCATGACAGAAAGTAGGGCATCTTACAACTATTAACATAATCGTATTCACCAGCAAATGCCCCTAGCGGATAAAAGAGTACGATCTTTTCCTCGGCAATATCGTCAATCTATGGAGTCCCAATCCTTGTCAGAGATTATGGCGTCAGCACGATTCATAGGAATTTTCTTTCCCAGCCGAGATTATTCCTTCGAAATGGTAAAATCCCATGCAGAGTTATTTTCTCCAACAGAGCTCAATTCCTCAGCAAAGTGTCTCTCCAACAAGTTTAGGGTTTATTTCCCCAACAAGGTTTATTTCCTCAGCAGCGTTTATTTCCCCAATAGAAAACACTCTCCCCAGCTTGAGTTTGTCTTTCTAACTACTACAGATCACCACAAAACTTCTCTCTCCAGCAAAAGGGTAGTCTGAAACCACTATCCCCAGAGAGTTGCTACCGAATCTCAAACTGGACCAGGTATCATTCAACCTTATCCTCCCAGACGAGTCGGTGTCCATACCAGAAACTTGGTCAAACAACTCCTTGAAAGGTTATTCATCTCTTTTATCCCCAGTCAGGGTATATAAGAATTAAACTCCCCAGTAGATCGATGAACGAACAATGTTCATGAACTCTTCTCACCAAACAGAAGTCAACATTCCCCAGCAGAGTTTCCTCAAACAACAAGCATGAATCCCCACCGGAAGCATTTTAGACAAGGTTGGAGATTACACATGTTCTTCATCCCCAACACCATTCAGGGATTTATTTTCCCCAGCAAGAGGTTATACGATGCTACCAATTCACTTCAACGACATCTCACATTCATACATCATTTATCATAGCATATGCATACGGAACACATATAACACAATCACATTTATTTTGAGAACATCATTATGCAATGCATTTCATACATCATGATATTGCATACATCTAACTCTTTATCTTTTCAGGTAAAGTCTACAAACAGACGAATATCATCAACAATTTTCAAACAGGTCACAGATTAATTCCTGAAACAAGACAGAGAAACTATTTGTATGACCAGACACATATTAATTCCTGAAACAAGACAGGGCAACTACCTTTGGAAACAAATTGTAGATCAATTCCTGAAACAAGGCAGGGCGACTATCTACATGAACAGATCGAAGATTAACTTCTGAAACAGGACGGAGAAAATATCTTTCTTTCTTTATGGTCAGATAAAGATCAATTCCTGAAATAGGACGGAGCGACTATCTTTATCACCAATGGTACGAACTCCCTAAACAGGACGGGTTTACCAACAAACTGATTGTAGATCAATTCCCAAAACAGGATGGGCGACTATCTACATGAACATATCGAAGATTAACTCTCGAAATAGGACGGGGAATATCTTTCTATCTTTATGGTCAGATAAAGATCAATTCTCGAAACAGGACAAGGTGACTATATTTATCACCAAGTGGTATGAACTCCCGAAACAGGACGGGTTTACCAACAAAAACAGTTTGTAGATCAATTACCAAAACAGGACGGGCGACTATCTACATGATGAACCACTACGCCAAAAGTGAGTTTTAACAACGCATATTAGACAGCGCTTTTGTACAAAAGTGCTGCTATAAGTGAATTAAAAAAAAACATGGAAACCGTATAAAATAATTAGTAAAAGTGCTGCTAAACATATGACCGTAGACAGCGCTTTTAAAAAGCGCGGCTAAAAGATTGCTTTAGAAAGCGCTTTATCATAAGCGCAGGTAAAGGGCCACTTTAGACAGGGCTTTAAGAAAGCGCTGTCTAAAGTCATAAAAAAATTTAAAAAAATAATAGAAAAGCGCTGCTAAAGGAAACTATTAGCCAACGCTTTTCAAAAGCGCTGTCTAAGGTCCATATTAGCCAGCACTTTTAGAAAGCGCTGTCTAAACCCTTATAAGTGAAAATTTATTAAATAGAATCTTTGTATTCACAGTATCACGAAAACAGAAGCTTAAGCTAGAAACCCTTTCCCTCGCGAAACCCATTTCCTTCTCCATCTCAAATCGTTCTCCGTCGTACACCATCCTCCACCGTCTCGCTTCGTTTTCCTCCACCCACACCGACCGGTTCTCAAGGTATGTTCTTTATTGAAAATATGTTTAACTCCATTGATGTCCAAACTGAGTTATCATCCTTGAAAATGTGTTAATATCCATTGATGTCCAAACTGAGTTATCATCCTTGAAAATGTGTTAATATCCATTGATGTCCAAATGTGTTTATCTCCTATTGATGTCTAAATTGGGTTATATGTATGCATTTTAATTTTTAGATTCTTGGTAGGGCTTGATATATAACAACAACATTTTTAGCATTTAGCATTATTGCATTTTCTTTTGGTTTTATGTTTTAGAATATAAAAGATGATATATATGATGGGTTTTTATTTTATTTTAATTGGTTTCTGAATTGTTTATCATGTTTATATTTTCCATAAACTAGTATTTTGTTACTAGTATTTTGAACCTAAATATATATACAACTTGTTTTTGATGATCCTTTTGTATTGGTGTAGTTAGGTGAAGACCATCACCGATTCGAAGAACATCAAAGCTGCATCATCCGCCGTCGACACCAATAGCCCCTTTTCTTTATTTGGTAAGTCAAGTTCAAATTCTATTTGTATCGATCAATTAAAAATCACAATTATTTTTATATAGATATATTTATTTTAATCCATGTTATTAACTCTAGAAATAAATTTCTAGAAATAATTCGTTTAATTCAAACAAAAAGAGAATAATCTGTTTATAGTGTTTTTGTTTACTTGAATAAGTATAAAAAAATGGATAAAAAATGGATGTTTGTCGATCGATTGTCACAAGAGTACAAGAATGGGGTATTGGAATTCGTTAAGTTTGATGTTGAACACGCCAAAGACCCCAGTCGAATGAAGTGTCCTTGCTTGGGTTGTTGTTATGTGGGTCGGGTTAACGCGGATGGATTGAAATCGCATTTACTAATGCGTGGAATTGATAGAAGTTATACATGTTGGATATTTCACGATGAAAAAAGTAACGACAACGTTGAACCGGGGGAGAAAAGTAGTACGACATATGCTTCAGACGACAAGGACACAGATATATACGATTTTGATCGAGTCGAAGAGATTGCAGATGCACTTGAAGAAGATCTTCAGGATTGTCCCAAAATGTTTGAGAGATTGGTAAGCGATGCAGAGAAACCGTTGTATAAAGGGTGCACTAAATTCACAAGACTGTCTGCGGTATTAAGGTTGTACAACTTAAAGGCGGGCAATGGATGGTCAGATAAAAGCTTCAGAGTTATTAGCCCTTATGAGAGATATGCTTCAGGAGGATAATGTTCTTCCTAATCAAACCTATGAGGCCAAAAAAATGTTGTGCTCTATTGGCATGAGCTATGCTAAGATACATGATTGTCCAAACGATTGCGTTTCGTTTCGAAACAAATATGCTTCGTTAAATGAGTGCCCTAAATGCGGTTTGTCTCGATATAAGAAAAAATTGTCTCCAGCAAAAGTCTTATGGTATTTTCCTATAATTCTGAGATTTAGGCGAATGTTTCATAGCGAAACCGATGCAAGACACCTTACTTGGCATGCAGATGAAAGAATTATTGATGGAAAGTATCGACATCTGGAAGATTCACCACAGTGGTCGAAAATTGATAATGATTATCCTGATTTTGGAGAAGAAGCAAGAAACCTTCGGTTGGCTTTATCTACTGATGGAATGAACCTGCATGGTCTTCAAAGTATCTCACATACCACATGGCCTGTGATTCTTATGATTTATAACCTACCTCCATGGCTATGTATGAATCGTAAGTACATGATGTTATCTATGTTAATATCTGGGCCTAAACAACCAGGGAATGAAATAGACGTATACTTGACACCTTTGATTGAAGGTTTACAGATTTTATGGGAGAACGAGGTGGAGGTTTATGATGGATATAGGAAACAAAGTTTCAATTTGAGGGCGATGTTGTTTGGCCCAATTAATGATTTTCCAGCATACGGGAATCTATATGGGTATAGCATTATAGGTCAATGTGCGTGTCCTGTTTGTGAAGATGGAACCGATATGACGCGTTTGGAACTTTGTCAGAAGAATGTGTTTCTCGGCCATCGTAGATTCTTACATTCTAAACATCACTACCATGCATGGAGAAAAGAATTCAATGGAGACACCGAACAACGTAAAGCTCCACCTGCATTGTCAGGTGACCAAATTTTTGAAAAGGTGAAAGATGTGTGAACTCAGTTTGGAAAGCCTTTTGCGCATACGGTTGTCAAAGGTGGGTGGAAGAAGAGATCGACTGTTTTTGAATTGCCATATTGGAAGTCTCTGTATGTGAGACATTTTCTCGATGTTATGCATATTGAAAAAAATGTATTTGAAAGTGTTATTGGTACGTTACTCAATATTAAAGGAAAGTCTAAGGATGGCCTTAAAGCAAGGGAGGACATGTTAAAGATGGGAATACAAACTAAACTAGGACCCGTGAAGAAAGGAAGATGGACATATCTACCACCTGCTGCTTTTACTCTATCTAGAAAGGAGAAAAAGATATCGCGTAAGTTTTTAAGTGAAGTTAAAGTTCCAGAAGGATACTCTTCAGATATTAGAAGACTTGTGTCTATGAAAGACCTCAAGTTAAAGAGTTTAAAGACACATGATTGCCATGTTACAATGAAGAGCAGTATCCTCTGACCGACGAAAAGTACAAACAACTGGAAGAGTGTCTGAGTGCAATGGAGATTCAGAAAGTGCATGGGCTGGACTTTGAAGAGTTGGGTTTAGTGTCTGGGATTGTCATTCCGCCAAAGTTCAAGGTGCCAGTGTTTTCCAAGTATGATGGGGTTTCATGTCCTAAAATTCACCTCCGATCTTATGTAAGGAAGATACAACCTCACACTGCTGACAGGGACTTATGGGTCCACTTCTTTCAGGATAGTCTATCCGGAACTCAGTTAGATTGGTTCTACCAGATGGAAAGGGCCAACATCCATAATTGGGAAGACCTGGCCGCTGCTTTCTATAAGCAGTATCAGTGTAATGCAGACCTTGCTCCCACCTATACTCAACTCCAAAGTATGGCTATGGGTTCGAGCTAGGGCTTTAAAGACTACGCTCAGAAGTGGAGGGACTTAGCAGGAAGAGTCCAACCTCCCTTGTCTGATAGGGAGCTAGTGGATATGTTTCTGGGTACCCTGTTTGGTCCATTCTTTAATCACCTAATTGGAAGTTCCTCGACCGACTTTACTAAATTAATATTGACAAGGGAAAGAGTGGAAGCTGGAATTAAGAGTGGTAAGATCCAAAAGGATGCATCCTCCAGTTCAGTAAGGAAGCCATTTGCTGGGAAGAAAGAGGTTAGCGCTGTGTACAATCAAAGGAATCATGACAGAACTGAACACCGTCCAATGGTAGGGGATGCCATGATCCCCAAGCCTGCACCCACTCAACAGAGGAATAATAAGCAGAGAGAAGAAAGGCCGGTAAGACAGTTTACCTAGATAAATATCACTTTATCCCAAGTTTTGTCTCATTTTCTGAAATCTAATTTGGTAACCTTGCGGGAAACTCCAAAGAATCCCAACACTGCATCTTCCCACTACAATCCAAATGTTCGTTGTGCTTATCATTTGGAAATTCCAGGTCATGATACAAATGACTGCTAGGCTTTGAAAAACAAGGTACAAGACCTTCTCGAGGCGAAGGAAATTGAATTTGACGCCCCTGAGATGCCAAATGTTATCACTGCTCATATGCCCAAGCACGGTCGCGGTGTTAAAGCCATTGAAGATGATGCGTTTGTTACTGCTGTTGATGAACTTGTTACTCCTGTCCTGACCGTCAAGAGGGAACTGTTGAAGGCTAGTTTATATTCGGGTTGTGGTGAAGGCTTCCAACTCTGTTTATCTCTACCAACTGGTTGTCATTTGTTGAAGGCAGGTGTTCAGCACCTGATGGATGATAGAGAGATTTTGTTTGAGAATACTCCCGTTCCAACCATTACGTACAAAGATATTTCAATAATAACCATTTCCTCCAATCCTCCCAGGGTCTCCACCAAAAGACCCATTAGGATTACATCTGTCCCGAAAGTTATTCCACTAATAATTACTATGCCAGGGCTAATCCCATACTCCTTGGACAAAAGTGTTCTTTGGAACTATGGGGGTGACGTCTACTACCACGGCGTCAAGCAAGATTGGCTGGCTGATGAAGACCAGGTCTCTGAGAATGTTGATCCTGACATTGTCAACATTGTTGGAACCAGCAAAATAATAAGAAGTGGAAGAGTGTTCTCCCCTGAGATTTCTCTGCGAAAGCTATTACTGGTCCTGTGATCATTCCTACTTTTGTTCCTGCTGATACTACTACTATAATTCCTGTGATTACCCCTGCTGAAACCCTTATCATCAAGTCGACCGAGACTCAGGGCAAAGACATATTGGTTAAGCCTGTCCAGATGAAGGCACATTCGGTATATATCTCAGAGGCTTCCAAGAAAGAAATGGAAGAAATTTTGAAAATTATCAAGAAAAGTGACTACAACATGGTCGAACAGCTGGGGAAGACCCCTTCAAAGATCTATATGCTAGCCTTGTTGTTGTGCTCCAAAGCTCATGCGAAGGCTTTGGTGAAGTTCCTGAAAACTGCCCATGTGCCCCAGGAAACCTCTGCTGACCAATTTGAAGATTGTGTGGCCAATTTGACGGTTGATAACGGTCTGGGCTTTTCTGATGCTGATTTGACTCCTAGAGGGAGGAAGCACAATGATGCGTTGCATGTCTCTGTCGAATGTAAGGGCACTACTTTGGCCCATGTCCTAGTAGATACTGGTTCATCATTAAATATGCTTCCTAAGAATGCTCTGGATAGACTAGACTGTGAAGGTTTGACCTTGAAGCCCACCAATATTGTAGTGAGGGCTTTTGACGGTTCAAAGAGAATGGTGCTCGGGGAGGTAGACGTCCCTATCAAGGTTGGTTCTTAGACTTTCTACTCTACCTTCTGCGTGATGGACATCATACCATCCTATTCTTGTTTATTGGGTCGCCCTTGGATTCACGGGGTAGGGGCTATTACGTCTACTCTATATCAGATGATGAAATACCCGGTCAAAGGGAGAATTGTCACTGTACACGGTGGAGAAGAATACATGGTCAGTCACCTGAATTCATTCAGATATATGGAAATGGATGGTGAGTTCATCGAGAATCCGTGCCAGAATTTAGAAGAGGTACCTCATACTCTAGCTGCAACTTAAATTGTTACCAATATGCCGAAGATCACCATACCTCCCTTGAAGATGGCTTCTCTCAAGGATGCAAAATTGGTTGTCGAATAAGGTGGGTCTACCATCTGGGGTCAGCTCCCTGATATTCCATACAAGTCTAATAAATTTGGTTTGTTTCTCTTCAGGGGCTCAAAGGGCTTTTCGACGTGCTTGTGTTGGAAGACCTCCTCTACGCATCAGCAATCATGGGGTCAATGCTTTAGAATACGGACACGACGACGATGACATGGACAGCTGGATCTTCCCTACTACCAACGGTGGACTTAGTAACTGGACGGAAAAAGACTTTGTACCGATTACTTTTGTTCAGAAGTAATTGTTTTTCTTGTTTCTTTTGGATATGTAATAAAAAATATAACTTTATGGCCATGTGTCTTACTCGGGGCACATCAGTTTATTTGTGAGGGTTATCACGTTTCACTTTCATATGGCATTAATAAAGCATTAGACGTTTATGCATACAAATTTTGCGCTCCTTGTTTTTCTTTTCTATATTTACTTTGTCTATAAAGCTATGCTCTTACACACACTCACGTATCGACTGCAGATCTATATCCACTCTGGATCCCATTGATAACAGTTCTGCTATCGCTGGTTATGATTTTGAAAATCCGATCAACCAAGCCGAGGACGAAGGTGAGGAAGATTGTGAGGTACCTGGAGAACTTGCTAGGCTGTTACAGCAGGAAGAGAGGGCTATACAGCCTCATGAAGAGCCAGTTGAGACAATAAACTTGGGCACATAGGAAGACAAAAAAGAAGTCAAGATCGGCATAAATCTGGGGCTTACTGTCAAATAGCGGTTGAAACAGATGTTGCATGATTATGTCAAGATCTTTTCCTAGTCATATGAAGACATGCCAGGATTGGATACGAATATTATTGTTCACCGTCTGCCAACTAAAGAAGATTTCCCTCCAGTAAAGCAAAAGGTCCGTCGCATGCGCCCTAAAATGTCAGAGAAGATCAAAGCAGAGGTTATGAAGCAGTTCAATGACGGATTCTTAGTTGTCACCTCTTATCCCCAATGGGTTGTCAACATGGTGTTGGTGCCTAAAAAACGGCAAGGTATGGATGTGTGTGGACTACAGAGATCTGAATAGGGAAAGCCCCAAAGATGATTTTCCACTTCCTCATATCGACGTTCTAGTTGACAACACCTCGCAGCACAAGATCTTTTCCTTCATGGATGGTTTCTCTGGTTACAATCAGATCAAGATGGCACCCGAAGATATGGAGAAGACAACCTTCGTCACACAATGGGGAACTTTCTGCTACAAAGTGATGCCGTTTAGATTAAAGAATGCTGGGGAGACCTATCAACGAGCCATGGTAGCTTTGTTTCATGACATGATTCACTATGAGATGGAGGTCTATGTGGATGACATGATAACCATGCCTTAAACTGAGGAGGAGCACTTCGATCATCTACAAAAACTGTTTGATAGGTTAAAGACGTACAAGCTGAGGTTGAATCAAAATAAGTGCACCTTCGGGGTAAGGTCTGGTAAACTGCTAGGTTTCATTATCAGTGACAAGGGCATTCAGGTGGACCCTGCAAAAGTAAAGGCTATACAAGAGATGTCGGCTCCTCGCACTGAGAAGGAGGTCAAAGGTTTTCTGGGGCGACTAAATTACATTTCCAGGTTCATTTCCCATTTAACTGCTACTTGTGAGCCAATCTTCAAACTCCTGAAGAAATATCAAGTGGTAAAATGGAATGAAGAATGCCATAATGCCTTCGTAAGAATCAAGGAATACCTTCAAGAACCACAAATTTGGATGCCTCTGATTGAAGGAAGACCTTTGATAATGTACTTAACAGTGTTAGATAATTCAATGGGGTGTGTGTTGGGGAAGCATGACGAGTCTAGTCGAAAAGAGCATGCAATATACTACCTTAGCAAAAAGTTTACCGACTGTGAAACAAGATACTCACTTCTCGAGAAAACTTGCTGCGCTTTGGCATGGGTTGCTCGCCGACTGAGACAGTATATGTTAACCCACACTACTTTGTTGATATCTAAGATGGATCTGATCAAGTACATCTTCGAGAAGCCCGCCCTCTCCGGAAGAATAGCAAGATAGAAAATGATCTTGACCGAATATGATATATAATACACAACCCTGAAAGCAATCAAGGGAAGTGTACTAGCTGATCATTTGGCTCATCTGGCCGTGGATGACTACCAGTCCATGAATTTTGAGTTCCCGGATGAGAATATTATGCTAGTGACTGACTATGAAGAACCTGGACCGAATGAAGGACCTGAAGAAGGATCCCGATGGACTATGGTTTTTTATGGAGCCTCCAACCACTCAACAATGGCATTGGTGTTGTAATTATATCTCCTGGAGGCTGTCATACTCCTTTCACCGCCATATTATGTTTTAACTGTACCAACAATATGGCGGAGTATGAAGCATGCATCATGGGTCTCAAAGCTTCTATTGATCTGAGGATCAAGTTCTTGAGCATTTTCGGGGATTCAACCTTGGTATTAAGTCAAATCAAAGGAGAGTGGGATACGAAACACCCGAATCTTATCTCGTACAAAGAGCACGTGCTGACATTGCTTCCACACTTTAAGGAGGTAACCATTGAACATTTTGCACGAGAAGAGAATCAGTTATCGGACGCGCTAGCTACAGTATCATCTATGTTCAAGGTCAAGTGGGACAATGAGGTTCCTCGAATCACTATCGAGAGGTTGGATGAACCAGCATACTGCTACGAGATTAACACTGAGGAAGTCACAGACAAACCTTGGTTTCATGAAGTGAAAAGGTATCTCGGGGCTAAAGAATATCTCGAGGGGGCATCTTCCAATGATAAGAAGTTTCTAAGAAGGTTCGCCGCAAATTTCTTCCTTAGTAGTGAAATCCTCTACAAGCGCAACCATGACTCTACTTTACTTTGGTGCATAGACAAGAGCGAAGCAGAGAGGATTATGGAAGATTTACACGAAGGTACCTTTGGAACCCATTCTAGTGGACATACCATGGGTAAAAAGATCATACGGGCAGGATACTATTGGTCCACTATGGAAGCAGACTGTTATCAACATTCCCGAACTTGTCACGAATTCCATATCTATGCCGATAAGGTGCGTGTACCTCTAGTTTCTTTGAACATCTTGACGGCTCCTTAGCCCTTTGCAATGTGGGGCATTGACATGATCAGAGAGATTAGACCTACCGCTTCCAATGGGCATCGCTTCATCCTGGTGGCCATTGATTATTTCACGAAGTGGGTTGAAGCTGCCTCTTTTGCTACTGTTACCAAGAACGTTGTGGCGCGGTTTATCAAGCATAACTTGATTTGACGGTACGGTGTTCCAGAGAGAATCATCACTGATAATGCTACAAATCTCAACAATATGATGATCACCGAAATGTGTAAACAATTCAAGATCCAACATCATAATTCTTCCCCTTACCGACTGTTGTACCCCAAAATTTGCCCTCCCATATTCCTCAAGATTAGTCAAGAATAATCTTCAAATTGCTCAAGTTGGCTCAAAGGTTGGACAATCGAATCATCTCCTAAGGCAGTCAAGCCAAAATTAGGGTTTTATGTTGCATCAAGGTTCTCAAGACCATCCATGTCAAATTTCAAGCCTTGTAGAGAAACTTTGGTCAGTCAATTGCTCAAGAGGCCCAAAAATCGACTGTGCTGGGTCAAAAGTCAACTGTGTCCCAAATACAGGCAAACCTCAAGATTTTTTGTCAACATTCTCATTTTGAAGGATAATTCATCATTTGATCAAGGGTTGATCATGATTCATCAAGGATTTCTCAAGATTCATCAAGATTCAAAAGTTGCTAAATTAGGGTTTTGCAGGAAAAGTCAACTCAACTTTGACCAAGCATAACTTTCTCATACTTTATGATAAATGACCCATACAAAGCTAATTTTTAATAGGATACAATTTCCTACAATCCATCTTCACACCCCCAAGATCAGAAAATGCACTCACAAGAAGTTACAAATTTGGACATTATAGGTCATTTTTGAAAGTCAACAAAAACACCTTTTTTTCCAAAGCTTATAACTTGATAATGGAAGATCAAAATGCGATGAGACCAAAATGGTGGATTAGAGGACATCTCAAGGTTTCTAAAAAGTCCAAGAACACCTCCAAAAGTTCAAAATTGAAGAAGTTATGCATTGTTGAAGTTGGGCATTTTTCCAAAATTGCCAAACGTCAACTATCCTCAAAACTCCAATTTTTGACAAAAGGGCCCACTTTTTTCCACTTGATTTAGTCTTGTCATGCCACACACGTTCCCCATGCTTAATTTCATGACCAAACATTTATTTTTCTATTTTATTTCATTTTTATTGATTTAATTCATTATTAATCAATATTAAATCAAATAAAATCCAAAAATTATTGAAAAGGGGTCTTTATGATTTGTACAGCTTGCAAACATCATGTGACACCTAATCAAATTCGTGCCTTGGCTTTTTGTGCATAAAATCTCAGATTTGGCCATATTTGGAAAGTTTGTTAATGGGGATCAAAGGGCAAACCTAATTCTTCAATATACATGGATATAAGCCCAACTCTTGACCTAAAATCATTCTCATATATGCAAGCAAGCCTCACAAACCTAATACACGACCTAAGAACTTCTAAAACGGCCAAACCCAAAACTGAAAAAGCTTGGAAAACTTGGAATCTGAAATCCACCTTAGAGCACGATTCAAAGCCAAATCTTCACGCAGCTCTCTAGCCTGATATCCTGTGAAGCAAAAGCAATCAAAACCAGACCTCAAGACCCCCTACAACACGCTGTAAGTCGTCTCGAACTTAGTTCTGAACATGAGATCGTGATTCCATATTTTGGCATTGTCTGAACAAATCGTTTGTACATTCATGTTCACCATTCAATTTCCATTCATCCTGCATTATTCAATTGGATTTTTGTAGCCTAGATCTCCCTACCCGAACCTAGGGTTTTGGAGGTTTGCATTTGGGTTTTTGTTTTGCAGGAACAATTGGAACAAGCCATGGCCATTGACAGATTTAGGAGAACGAGACGAACAGGATGATGGCTTTGGCTGGCATTTTTGTGGCCTAGAACTCACTATAGGAGAAAGCAACGGATTTTGTTACGGATGATAATCCGCAGGAAAATACACAGGGGCCATCGAAGAAGATGATTGCATGGCCACACCCTATTCGCCAGTTCAAATTTCGCGCAACTTTTTTTTATTTTTTAGGCATAATTGTTTTGTTCCAAATATATTATTGTGTGCTTATTATATTAATAACAATCAAGCGTTGGTGGAGTTGTTGGGACGCTGGCCAATGAGCAATGGGACCTGGGTTCGAATCCCAGGTCCCCCAAAAATGCTTATTATTATTTTCTTGCATATATTCCAATGGATTTCCAGGTATGAAGACCACCATACGCCTCAGATATCAATACGCCAAGTGGCTTCAGGCCAAGATCCAGTGGTCAAAGTTGAAGGACCATCATACTCCCTGGTCAACTCGCTCCTAGGGAATCTAGAAAAGTCAAGCAGGCTGGACGAAAGTGGGCCTCAAAAACTGCTGATCAAACACCCCATTTGGGCCCAGACCCCCTAAGTTTGCCTTTTTTTTTATTTTCTTTCATTATATTTTTTATTTACTTGATTTCTTTTCTTAATTAACTACTAACTAAAATAATTAACATTTTCTTTATAAAATCAGAAAACAAAAAAATATAATATTTTTATTTATTAAATTAAATTAAATTTCATTATTTTGTAAATAAAAATTGACATAATTTGTTTAAGTTTTAATTAGGCATACCATTAATATTTTTGTAATAAATTAAAATCAATGTAGAATTAGGTTTTTAATATATTTAATAATTTTATTTTTTATTTCCTTAAACATTCAAAAACCCAAAAAATATTTCTTTTTATTAATTAATTAGTTTAGGTTTAATTAAATGCCAAAATAACAAAAAACTCTTTCTTTCCTAAAAAAGGGTCAAAACCCTAAAAAAACTCTCCGATTTAATTTTTCTCGCGCGTATTACTTTTTTTTTATCCATATAATTGTATTTGCTACGAGGATGTAATAGTTTTAACTTAGGACTTTTTACCGCTTTCATTTACCTTTCCGCATTTACTTTTTCAAGGGTTTGTTTTTGGCGATGTAAATACCCGACGCCTTGTAATAGCTTAGCTTTATTTTCCGGAACCATTAACTGCTAGATGTATGAATAATAGGCTATGCATGACAAGATCTATCTTAACTTAAAATCAACCGTAGCTCACCATAACATGTACAACGATAACATAACTGAAAGTTGACACATTTGCACATGCCACTCCTAGGGTACGCCTCACTTGGTTGCCTCGAACGTGGTCATTAAGTATAGGGTGTTTTAGAGGTCGTCTTCTTGTCTAAAGATCATAAGTTGCCTCGAAACAGTTGCCTCGGATAAAATGATCTAAGACATTAGGGTTACCGCTAAGGCGTCCTAACATTGCTTTAGTGACCACACGTCCCTTGAATTGAATTGACCCGAAAACTCCAACGACGTTGCTGCCTACTTCTCAATAGTGGGATGGCACTGTCTAAAGGACATTTGCACAGTTTAATTCCTTTTTGAGTAGGTAGATGTTCTTAAGTACTTGCTCTTTTGAAAACAAAACAAAAAAAACTTTTCGCACTTACACTCCTTTCAAAACAAAAACTCTTCTCAAATCCACAAACACAAAGAAAAGCAACTTTTTTGAAAACACAATGAGCAAGTACCTAAGAGCCCGTGGATAACCACGGATAGAAAGGGTGCTAACACCTTCCCTTTCTATAATCTACCTCCTGAACCCGAGAAACATCTCAAAGAGGAATTTTTCTGTGCTTTTGTCCTTTCCTTGTTGGATAAAATAAAAGACGGTGGCGACTCTTGCTTACCGCGACATTTTGCGAAAACAAATGCAAACGCGAACCAGCATTAAAAAACAGTCAGTTCTTTCCCACCGATCACAGAACTGGCGACTCTGCTGGGGATATTATAAGTGAGGTGTACCTTAGGATTAGATCACTTGTGTTTTCAATTGTATGCTTTGTATGCTTTAATTTTGTGGGCTTCTATCGGAGTTCTATAGATCCTAACCCGGATCTGGGGGTACCCTTTTTTAGGTAAGTAGCAATAAACTATGAGGGATCTGTCCGGCGTAGACCGACACGGATGAAGCAGTAGCTACGTTGGTGTGACACCTTGGTCTGTACCGATATCCCTTGTGTTGAAGCGAGGAGAATATGGGTCTTCTGAGGAGTCATTAAGCACCAGATGACCTTAGAACCTTAAATTGACTCAGTTGGCCATAGAACAGTAGCAGTATGCTACACTCATTGAGACTAAACTCTCGCG
This sequence comes from Vicia faba, assembly GCA_948472305.1. Classification (NCBI taxonomy): domain Eukaryota; kingdom Viridiplantae; phylum Streptophyta; class Magnoliopsida; order Fabales; family Fabaceae; genus Vicia; species Vicia faba. Next base: position 857,964,620 of record OX451736.1, on the reverse strand, counting down.
ATGATTCCGGTCGCAAGAAAAGGTTGCTAAACTGGAATTATGACCGATTGAGGGTAGTCAGTGATATTGAGATCCTCTAAAACCCGGTTACTATTTTTAGGACAAGTTTAAACCAACTGAACTGAAAGAGGGTAATGCCTAAACTCCATGCCAGCCTAAACTTAAGGCTATTCGTGTGACTTGTGTGCCTTCAAACTTGAACTACTTGCACATTCTTGTTATCTGACAGCATGAGTTCCTTGTAGGTTTTGTTTACAGTCCTTATCCAACAATTTGGATTTATTGCAGGGCTTACTTACATCACCTCACACTTTTGCTTAAACGCATAACATACACAGCATAACATAACACCATAGCATCTCCTTGACCATTTCAAGGATCTCAAGGATTTGTGATGCAGGTCATGATGAACTAGACGTCAAACAAGGGGCAAAGGGGATTTATTTTCCTCTAGCCAAGGTTGTCTAGAAATCCAAGCACGATAACTTGAGTCAGGGGCTATGACCCACTCGATATGGTGAGCTTGACTCTTGAAGAAGGACTCTCAGCAACATGAAGTTCCTTCAATCAAGCTGCAAAATTCAAATTCTAACAGTTTCTTGTTTACCCCGCGAGATCCTTGAAAACATTGCATACATACATATAATTGCATAACAGGTCACCCCTTACAGGTCTCTTATCTTCTTCGCTGTTTATTTCACCAATCATCATGTCTACTGAACCTTCAACCAAGGAAGCTATCAAGGCCCTCCAGGCCCAGAATGCCCAATTTAAAGAGTTGTTCATGAGTCTAGCTAAGGGTCAGCAGGACTTGAAGACCCTGATTCTGAAAGAGAGGAAGAAGAAGAAGAAGAGGACCGTCCTATTCAACACCAGACGCAGGTTTGGAAACGGGCTGCAAAATGAAGTTGATCTGACCACCTCATCTGTAGGTAAGGATAGCCCACAAGAAAGGAGGGCTCCTAGCCCTATGGTCTCTGACAACGAGACGGACTGTGATGAAGAACAGTATCCTCCTGCTGAGGATAAGTACAAACAGCTGGAAGACCGTTTGAGCGCTATGGAGATACAGAAGGTGCCCGGCCTGGACTTCGAAGATCTAGGTCTATCATCTGGGGTGGTGATTCCGCATAAGTTTAAGGCGCCTGCCTTTGCCAATTATGAAGGAGCTTCCTGTCCAAAGCTTCACCTCCGGTCATATGTGAGGAGGATCCAACCTTACACTGCTAATAAGAACTTGTGGATCCATTTCTTTCAAGACAGTCTTTCAGGGACTCAGCTTGAGTGATTCTATCAGTTGGATGGAGCCAGTATCCGCAGCTGGGAGGATTTGGCTACTGCATTCTATAGGCAGTACCAGTATAACTCCGACCTCGCTCCTACGCGCACCCAACTCCAGGGTATGTCAATGGGGACGAGTGAAGGATTTAAAGAGTATGCTCAGAAATGGAGAGACCTTGCCGGAAGGGTGCAACCACCTTTGGCTGATCGTGAACTTGTTGACATGTTTTTGGGGACCCTGTCTGGTCCATTCTTTAACCATTTGATTGGAAGCTCTTCAGCCGGGTTTACAGACCTTATATTGACTGGTGAGAGAATTGAAGCTGGCATCAAAAGTGGGAAGATTCAAGAAGCTACACATTCTGATGCTCAGAAAAAGCCTTACAGTGGGAAGAAAGAGTCCAATGATGTGTACAGTCAAAAGAGTCGTCGTGACCAACACGTAGAGGCAGTCTTAATCTCTGGTTCTGCGTCACACCGACAACAGCAAAAGGGAAATCAATGAAGTTCATACGCGCCTAAAAGACAGTTCACCAACATCAACATGCCATTGTCACAAGCATTGCAACACATGTTGAAGATGAATCTGATTACAGTGATAAACCCTCATCCGAACCCTAAGACTTCTTCTCCTAACTACAACCTAGATGCAAGGTGTGCTTATCATTCTGGTAGCCCGGGGCACGATACTAATGATTGTTGGGCGCTGAAATAAAAGATTCAGAATATGATTGACGCTAAGGAGATCAAATTCGAGCCTCCTGAGACTCCCAATGTGATCACTACTCCCTTGCCAAAACATGGCTAGGATTGAGAGACTTTTGTTCATTTGAATTCTGAAGTTGTATTTTTCTTTGCTTATTCAAACAATTATCATGTCAAACTCTTTTATTTCATTAATGCATTACACGTGTCTGTTTTGAATTAATTGTTTTCACTATGCTTAAAATTGCTTCATATTTCCTTTTTGTGATGTTCAACTCTCGATTAAAAAATTCTAAGCCTTTTGAGGGAGGATGACAAAAACGATACCACGATCTTTACAGTATGCTTTTGAATAGACCCCGCTGACGATGTACAAGCATTGTTTCAAATCCTAAACGGTGGAGTTATAAGGAAGATAATCACTAGTCAACCCCTTTGAGCCAAAGAAGTTGGAGTTTTTCTTTTCACAAAAATTAAAACCCTTAATTATAACCTGGGGCAGGGTAGTTCTCTCAGTTGATCCATGTGCACAATGAATGGCATCAAAGGAGTCCTTCCAAAACAAAAGACAGTGATGGTTCCCTATAATCGTCAGGACAGGAAGTCGTTATCTTTCAAAAAAAAAGCCCAATAAGTCAAAACCTATGAAGGAGACTTACAAAACTGGGGCATCCCGCTGATTGTAATCACAAAAGAAACAGTTCAGGCAAAAAGACAGGGATAATAAAATCAAAAAGAAAGAGGTCCTGCAAACTCTTATGAAAATGACTTCCTATTCAAAATAAACTATCAGTATTCGAACCATCACCGGAATATCAGAGCAAAGACTCAAACAAGATCTAATGCACGATTAGCTGAGTTTAGGATCGAAGAACATCACGAAGAACGGGTGGGTACAAATAAAATTTGAGCCTTTATCCTTCGTTTCTTAAACCATGAACCAAGCCACATTATAACCCTTAAAAAGTCCTAGCTGAAGCATGGGTTAGTTCGAAAGCATATTGTTACAAAAGGTATCCTGACTCTTGTAGGGCTCGCTGTAAAATCCTGAGTTGACATCACATTTTACAAAAATTCACTTGTTTTACTGAAAATTCATTTTCAAAAACTTCAAGACGGACATAAGCTTTGCGTTCTTAAAATAACATTGTTTGCATATGACTATTTGTTCAACAACAGAGAAATTCGCATGACGAATATCTAATGAAGAAAAACCTTCTCAATAAAAAGAGTCACCTCAAGTGGAAGAAACACTTCCAACCAAGGGGCAGACATGATCATTTTCTATCCTCTGGGGCAGTCAAGTCAAGATTCAAGGAATCTCTCAAGATGCCAAATAGCCAGGGGCAAATCTCCGCCTGAGTCACTTGGGGCATTAGACATGAATTCCAGCCACGAATCTTGCATGATCAAACATCTTCTGGTGGTATGGCAACACAATACTACCGACAGTGACACCTCCCTACATCCTAAGAGCATGGACATAGTCAAAAAAAGTACTACGCATAATCAAAGACCCGCTAGGTTGACTGGCCTATGCAAAAATAAGGGCTTCCCGGCGAACCAAAAGGGTTCGGGAAAAAATAAGGGATAAAAAATGAAAAAAATATGTACACCCGGCAAGTCGAAAACCTGAAAAGGCGGCTTGGGAAAAAAAGGGTATTCCGATGGACTGAAAACCCGAAAGGGCGGTCCAGGCAAAAATTAGGGATCAAAGCGTACGACTATGACCTGTCATCTCGTCACTTACCTACCAGAAGAAGACTTGTCATTTCAATCAAAGGAGACCAAGCACCTCATAGGTGGGGATAATACTCGATCCACAGGGCCTCCGCAGACACCTTCTCCCGCAGAAACAGGGGCAATAAGAATTGTCTGAACTGTACAAGCTGATCTGTCCACCAGGTACGAGGTAGATTCAGTTGAAGAGTATGACCAAGATACCTTCACTCCCCGCAAAGTAAGACAGTAATGGAGGCTCTCCCCACTGAGACCTGCAATCATGGACGAATCAGCAATACTCTCCCCCAAGCAGAGTTAGTCTAGCGTCAGTCCCGAAAAGGCTCGGTATTCCCAGAAGGTCTTAATCTTCCCCAACAGAGTATAAAGATATTCTCCAACAAGCGTAAGAGTATCCCCGGCAGTCTTAATATTCCCCAACAGAATATAGGAATGTTTCCCGGAAGAATACAAGATACCCCCAGTGGAGCCATTTCCCCAACGCAGTCTAAAAAAGCTTCCCCGCCAGAGTCAAATCATCTTACCCAGTAGATTCTGGAAGCTTGTCCCTTGCAGAATACAAATGCATCTCCTCATCCAAATTCAGAGGTTATCCCCACAAGAGTCTAACTGGGTTATCCTCAGCAAGTTGCAACTGAAAGATCATCCCCAGCGAAGTTCTTTCTATCCCCAGCGGAGTTTATCATCAAAATCCCCGACAGAGCTTATCAACGGAATCCCCAGCGGAGTTCATCATCAAAATCCCCGACAGAGCTTATCAACGGAATCCCCGACGGAGTTTATCATTAAAAATCTCAGCAAAGTATCTCTTCCCCACAGAGTAATTCCCCAATGGAGTTATCTTCTCCTGCAATTTTATCACCTTCGTTCATCATCCCCAGTGGAAACAAAGAATTCAACTCTATTCTCCAGCAGCTATGGGATTTATTTTCCCAGACAAAAATACATTCATAAACATTTCACATTTCATACCTCCTATTTACATACATGATAAAGTGCATACGACACGATCTCATTTATTTTTTGAGAACATCATGACATCATGCATTTCATACATCATGACATTGCATACAACTAACGTTTGACCTTTTTCAGGAAAAGGTCAATCAAAAGATGGCTACCATCAACCTTTTCAAGTCCCAGTTTAATACCTGAAACCTGACAGGACAATTATCTACTTGACCATCATGAAGCAACCCTACACCGGTTCCTTCTCTCTTTCAGATTAAGTTTTACACTGGCTCATCATGAAGCAACCCTACACCGGTTCCTTCTCAAAATCAGATGAAGTTTTACACTGACTCATCATCAGGCAACCCTACACCGGTTCCTTCTCATTTCTAAGATGAAGTTTTACACAGACTCATCCTCAGGGAACCCCAAACCGGTTCCTTCTCTTTCAGATGAAGTTTCCCACGAACTCATTATCAAGTAACCTTACCCAGGTTCCTCAAGAAGTTTTACACGGACTCATCATAAAGCAACCCTACACCGGTTCCTTCTCAATTTCAGATGAAGTTTTACACGGACTCATCATAAAGCAACCCTACACCGGTTTCTTCTCTTCCCAAGATGAAGTTTTACACGGACTCATCCTCAGGCAACCCTACACCGGTTCCTTCTCTTTCCAAAAAGAAGTCTTACACGGACTTATCATCAAATAACCTTACCCAGGTTCCTCAAGAAGTTTTACACAGACGTATCACAAAGTAACCCTACACCGGTTCCTTCTCTTTCAGAAGAAGTCTTACACGGACTTATCCTAAAGTAACCTTACCCAGGTTCGTCCAGAAGTTTTACACGGACTTATCACCTTACCCAGGTTCCTCTAGAAGTTTTACATGAACTCATCATCAAAGTAACCTTACCTAGGTTTCTCCAGAAGTTTTACACGAACTTATCCCTAAATAACCTTACCCAGGTTCCTCCTGACGTTTTACACGGACTTATCACAAAGTAACCTTACCCAGGTTCCTCCTTACAATTTCCCGACGTAGTTTTTACCCAAACTCCTTGCAAAGCAACCCTACAAGATGCAGTTTCACACGGACTCATCATCAGGCAACCCTACACCGGTTCCTTCTCATTTCCAAGATGCAGTTTCACACGGACTCATCATCAGGCAACCCTACACCAGTTCCTTCTCTTTCCAAAGATGCAGTTTCACATGGACTCATCATCAGTCAACCCTACACAGGTTTCCTTCCTTCCAAAATGCAGTTTTACACGGACTCATCATAAGGCAACCCTACACAGGTTCCTTCTTTCAAAATTACAATTCAACAAACAATCTCCAGATGGCATCTATAAGCCCATCCTTCTACCAACAATCTCCAAATGGCATCTTTAAGCCCATTCCCGACATCACAACGTTGATACTACACCATGCGAGTGCAAATTTCTGGGCACTCTAGTGTTCAATTACCTTCCACCTTCGGATCACGAAAGGCTCGAAAGCCAATCTATATCCTCAGGTTTAAGAAAATTGAACAGGGGAAAACGAAGTGGGTTGAAGCTGCCTCTTTTGCTACTGTTACCAAGAACGTTGTGGCGCGGTTTATCAAGCATAACTTGATTTGACGGTACGGTGTTCCAGAGAGAATCATCACTGACAATGGTACAAATATCAACAATACGATGATCACCGAAATGTGTAAACAATTCAAGATCCAACATCATAATTCTTCCCCTTACCGACCAAAGATGAATGGCACTGTGGAGGCTGCTAACAAGAACATTAATAAAATCATACAGAAGATGACGGTGACATACAAAGACTGGCATGAGATGTTACCATTTGCTTTTCATGGTTACCGCACCTTCACATGAACGTCGACAGGGGCAACACCCTACTCGTTGGTATATGGTATGGAGGTTGTCTTGCCTATTGAGGTCCATATCCCTTCTCTAAGAATCATGAAGGATGCAGGTTTGAATGAAGACGATTGGATCCAGACTCGACTTGATCAACTGAATCTGATTGATGAGAAAAGGCTTACTGCTATATGTCATGGTCAAATGTATCAAAAACGAATGATCAAGGCTTTCAACAAAAAGGCCAGACGCCAAGTATATCAATTCAGGGATCTAGTGATCAAGCGCATCATACCGCCACAAAGTGATCCCAGGGGAAAATGGACTCCCACATACGAAGGGCCATTTGTGATCAAAAGTATATTTTCAAGAGGAGCCATGATTTTGACCACCATGGATGGTGACGAACTTCCTCACCCTGTTAATGCGGACATAGTGAAAAGATACTACGCATGAATAAAGACACGCTAGGTTGACTGGCCTAGGCAAAAATAAGGGCATCCCAGCGAACCAAAAGTGTTCGGGAAAAAATTAGGGATGAAAACAAAAAAATATCTGTACACCCGGCAAGTCAAAAACCTGAAAAGGCGGCTTGGACAAAAAAGGGTATCCTGGTGGACTGAAAACCCAAAAGGGAGGTCCAGGAAAAAGTTAGGGATTCGAAGCGTATCACTATGTCCCATTGGATCACCTTGCGACCAGACTTCAGTATCAACTATCAAGCTCAAACAGAACCAACCAATCCAGTCAGCTTCGAACAAGTAGCAAAGTGATGAGACGCTCGAAGACATAGCGACAATAGCAGAATTGAAACTCAATGGGATTATTACATATAGCTATTTTCTTCTCTTTGTACACTACTTTGTATAGTATTCACTCTCACGACGGTGTTCTCTTACTAGAACTCCAGCCTCTTTGTACACAACGCCTGCTATAGGCAAACTTCAGAAATCAATACAAATCATTTCTTTGAAAGTACAAAACTGTTTTTTTTTTGTTTTTTCTCTTTCCTGTTTTGTTATGCAAAAACGTCCAATAACTTATTCTTGACATATGCGTTTGAATATGATTGCTATTCATAAATATTTGCATAAGAAATAGAAAGACAATTGCTAATGACTTTAAGGAACGGGGCAAAGTCTAAAAAAAACCATTTCAGTCCCGACAAGTTAATCCTTCCAGCAGGTATAGGGGGCAGGGACAATTTTGAGACGAAGTCACCATTACATATGACCCCTTTAACGTCTATGTTCCCCACAAAGTAGAAACAACCAAAGTTTCTATCTCTCCTTCCCCAAGCAGGAATTATCTTCTCCAGCAAAGTTCCTTCAGAGAGCTGAAATCTGTATTCCCCAACTGAGTTGTATGATCCAACAGTTATAAAACCTCCTCCCGAGTAGAGTTTATTTCTCTAACTATAGAAGGTTATTCCCAAACTGTGTTTATTTCTCTACAACGGTAGACTCTTCCAATAACACATCTCCCTCCATAGAGTTTATTCTCAAGCAGAGTCAATCCCCAACAGAATATCCTCAGACAGAAAGAGAAAGTCCCAAGCGAATCATCTCTGTTCATCATCCCCAACGGAAATGAAGGATTCAACCTCCCAAGACTCTTCAGCAGCAGTCTGGGATTTACTTTCCCAGACTAAGAAACACCGCAACGACATTCTATATTCATACATCATGGCATGCGCATACACATCGCATATAACATAGTCTCATTTATTTTGAGAACATTATTACTCAATGCATTTCATACATCATGACTAACTCTTCATCTTTTCAGGAAAGATCAAGTCAACAGATACTTTGGACTACTTACATGACCCGACAGTCTTCTCAAAGGCTATGTCTGACGAAGGGCTATTTCAGCATCTACCTCCAAAAGATTTTCTCAAAAGACCTTCTCTGGTTCAGTTAGATCGACACTAAGATCTCTCTGATTTCTATTCCAATTTAAGATACTCCAAGACTTTTGTTTGGTTCAGTTGAATCAATACTAAGATTCTTCTGATTTCCATTCCAGCCAAAGTTAACAAAAGACCTTTCTATGGTTCAGTCAAATCGACACTAAGATCTCTCTGATTTCTATTCCAATTGAAGATGTTACAAGACTTTTGTCTGGTTCAGTTGAATCGATACTAAGATTCTTCTGATTTCTATTCCAGTCAAAGTTAATTAAAGACCTTTCTCTAGTTCAGTCAGATCGACACTAAGACCTCTCTGATTTCTATTCCAATTGAAGATGTTCCAAGACTTTTGTCTAGTTCAATTGAGTCGATACTAAGATTCTTCTGATTTCTATTCCAGTCAAATTTAATTAAAGACCTTTCTCTGGTTCAGTCAGATTGACACTAAGATCTCTCTGATTTCTATTACAGTTGAAGATGTTCAAAGACTTTTGTCTGGTTCAGTCGAGTCTATACTAAGATTCATCTGATTTCTTTCCAATCAAAGTTAATTAAAGACCTTTCTCTGGTTCAGTCATATCGACACTAAGATCTCTCTGATTTCTATTCCAATTGAACATGTTCCAAGACTTTTGTCTAGTTTAGTTGAATCGATACTAAGATTCTTATGATTTCTATTATGGTCAAAGTTAACTAAAGACCTTTCTCTGGTTCAGTCAGATCGACACTAAGATTTTTCCTGATTTCTATTCCAGTTAAAGAAACGATGAAGCCCGGAACCCGACCGGGTAATAGTCAATCAACAATTAAAGACACTGTGAAGCCTAGATCCTAACCAGATAACAGTTTGAGAAACTGCTAAGCCTAGAGTACGACCAGATAACAACTTAATCTTGTTTCCCTGGTAAGTCGCTGTGAAGCCTAGAGTACGACCAGATAGCCTTATTATCCTCAACAAGTCACTGTAAAGCATGGATCCTGACCAAATAGAAGTTCACTTCTGTATCTTCAATCAAGAGATGACTCCCCAGTAGAGTAATGGACAATTGAAGCTCCTAAACTCTATTTCCAAAATAGAGACCAACATTCCTCAGCGCAGTCCTCCTCAACAATAGGAACAAGAATCCCCACAAAGGAATATCTCACAAAATCAACATTGTTCTCTATATGGCATCTTTTAAGCCCATCTCCGACGACTCTCCGTCATATTCTCTAGATGGCATCTTTATGCCCATCTCTGACAGCCTTCTATCCGCTTTCTCAAATGGAATCTGTAAGCCCATTTCCGACAATTATCCACCAACAGTGTCGCTTCAGACGAGTGCAAATTTCTGGGCACTCTAGTGTTCAATCACCTTCGACCTTCAGATCATGAAAGGCAGACCAACCAATCTACATCTTCAGGTTTAAGAAGATTGAACAGGGGCAGCTGTTGTACCCCAAAATTTGCCCTCTCATTTAACTCAACACATGCCCATTAAGGTCCCTAACTTGTCCTAGGATGACCAAGAATTGACTACACAAATGCTCCTCCTAAAATAATAAGCCTCAAACTAGGGTTTCCATCCTAAGAAAGATGTGTGAGTCCAAAGGATCCCAAATGTTATCCATTGTACTAATATGTCCTCGAGATCACCCATGCCAAATTTCATGCCTTGAACAACAAGTTTGCCCAGTCAACTGCTTAAATGCCTGGAAATCAACTATACTAGGTCAAAAGTCAATTGTGGCCCAAATACAGTCAAACTTTAAGATTTTGGTCAACGTCAACATTTTAAATTAATATTCATCATTTGATAAGGGTTGATCATTATTCCTCAAGAAATGCTCCTAACTCATCAAAAGTCAAAAATGGCAAATTAGGGTTTCTATAGGAAAAGTCAACCAAACTTTTACCAAGCATAACTTTCTCATACTTTATAAAAAAATTTCCAACCAAGGCTCATTTTGAAGAGAATCCAATTCCCTACAACTTCTCTTCAGCCCTCAAGTTCAAGAAATGCCTAAATCAAAAGATGTAAGTTCATACATTATAGGTCCTTTCAAAAAGTCAACAAAAACACCTTTTGGGTCAAAGCTCCTTACATGAACATGGAAGATCCAATTGAGATGAAACCAAAAAGATTGTTTAGAGGACATCTTAAGATCTCTAAAAAGTCAAGGAACAACCTCTTAGGGTTAAAAATAAGAGAGATACGCATTGCTAAAGTTGACCAATTTTTGGAAATGTGCATGAAGTCAATATTGACCAACTTGAATTTTTTCCAAATAGGGCCCATGTTTTTATGTTTGAAACTTGTTCCTAACATAGCCCACGACCCCTGAGCTTACTCATGTATTATTTAATTATCTTTATTATTTGTTTTGATTTTTTATTCATTAAAATCGAAATAAATCAAATAAAATAGTGGAATAATAAAATAAAATCCAAGATTTGATTTTATGAGCACATGATGAGTCTATAATCAGCTGGAAAATCAAGGATTTCGTGTAAGTGGTAATTGGAATAAAAATAACAAGATTTGGCCTATTTTAGAAACAAAAAATACAAGACACAAATCAAATCTTTTCTCATAAATCCTCAAGATTTCATTCAGTTTTTGTTGACCTAATTACTTCTATTATATATTCATCACATTCCTAGAGCAAAAAAGGGAGGATTAGCCATGTAGAACACTCACAAAAACTCAAGTTTTTTGGACAAAAAGTGGTGATTGAATTTTGAGATACAAGGAGATTCAAAGCATTTTGAAGGTTGCAATCCATTCTTGGCAGCATTTGGAAGCTACCTGGATCATTCCCACGCATTAAAGCACCAAGAAACGCCCCATACAGAACCACGGTTTACTCATTTTTCTTGAATTTGATTTTGATAATTTACGCATGATAAACGAATTTTAAGTATGCATTCATGTTTGTATGACCATTTGGAACATGTTTGCATGATTAATTGTGTGTTTTGATGCGTATTTGACTGAATTCCATTGTTAGGGTTTCAAGGTCCGTTTTAGGGTTTTTTATTTTAGGCAAAATCAGGGCAAAAGAAGAGTACCATTGTACTCACGAGATCAAACACAATTGATCTATATACATGGATTAAATTTATATAGCTACAACACTGTCCGTGGGTAAAAGTTCTTGACCTAAAACGACAGTCACTTGAGGAAGACGACTGTGTGGCAAGATCTGATTGGAACATTTGAACTACGCGCGTTTTTTAATTCAGAAAATTTATAGGCGTTTTTTTATTATATATTATTTGACTTTGGTTCTCTAACAAGAACAATCAAGTGGCCCAGTGGCAAGAAGAAATGGTGATAAGGCGTTGCCTGTGGGAGGTTAGGGGTTCAACCCCTGCCTCTTACGTTTTCTAGTTTTTTCCAATGTTTTTCTGCAGATCTAGTGGTTCCATGCTAAGCATGCTTACCATATGCTCCACCATCATCACCATAAGATCAATCATCCTCCAGATCCAACGCTCCAATGTGACAGCTCTATGGTGGACCTTCCCAAGCATGACAACACCAGATCCAACGCTTGCAAAGGGCCAACCAGATCTGGACTTTGGAATTTCAGCAGCTCACCCCCCATTTGGGTTTCACACCCCCATTAGGCCCATTATTTTTACTGTTTCTTTTTTTTTTATCTAAATTCTTTTCTATTTTAATTATTTCAAAACAAATCATTTTTTTTATTTAAATCATAAAATTAAAATAATCACAAAAAAATAGGATTTATTTATTTTTAATAAATTAATTTTTGCAAATTAATTATTTTAATTAAATTTAATTTTGTTTCATTAATTTAAATTAATTAGAAAAATTAGGTTAAATTTGAAATCTTTTTCATAAAAAATCCTAAAAATATTTTAAATAATCAAATTAGATTTATAGGGTTTTTGAACTTTTTTCAGTTTTAATTCTCGCGCGTTACTATTTTTCCGTACGATTATTTTTTTATTGATGTAACTGCGCCCAGTTTGTAATAGCTTAATTAGGGTTTTTCAATTCCGCATTTTTACTTTCAGCCATTCTTTATGTATCTACACCAAAGCCCTGCAATAGCGTAGGACCCTTTATTTCTCGCTTTTATATTTTGTATGCTTGTATATAACTGTTATCATACTCTTAAGGACTGATACAAGGGTTATCATAAAGAAAACTGCCGCACTAAGGCATTTTCAAAACAATTTTCAAAACACACAAAGCACAAGCAATTTTCAAAACATGAGCTAGCATCTAAGAGCTCGTAGATAACTTCGGATGGAAAGGGTGCTAACACCTCCCTTTCCATAATCTACCACCCTTACTCAGAAACTCTCGAAAGGTCTTTTTTCTGTTCTTTTCACCCTTTCCTTTGTTGGATAAAAGAAAAGTCGGTGGCGACTCTTGCTTACCGCGACATTTGCGAATACAAATGCAAAACCAATATTAAACAGTTGGTTCTACCACTGTATCACAATGAGTAAAAAATGTCAATAAATGAACCTAAAAAAAGATGTTTCTGGGACTAGAACCCATGACCCTTAGCACTAATGTCTTGTGCGCATGCTTTCGACCACTGGGGTGGCTGTACATCCAGTATTAGAAGAAAAAGCATAACCATGTATCACAAAGTAATTTTTGATGATGAATTTCATCTTCTTTTCCACACTAATCAGAACATCTATAACTTAGTCATTTCAGAACAGAAAATGCAAACATAGCAATTATGGCAGGTTTCATCATGGTTTTAGAAACATAAAAATATCAGGACTGTAAATCAGAAACAAGCATGTATCTGCTAATCCTAATTTCCTTAAGAATTTTTTATCTGATCTTCTCCCTAATTAGTCAAAAAAATACACGAAACCTCATAATATTTACAGCATTAAAATCAGGATGTCTACATTATATTTTTGAACATGCAAATCTAATAATGCTTAAGTAATATGATGAGAGTCAGCAGAAGCTTACCGTGCAGCTGGAAAATGTTCTATGAGCTGGAGCCTAGTTCTGACTGCTTGTGATGTTCTAATAAGCTTCCTCACATGCTCAGTAGGCTGGAACAATCTTTAACTTGGGCTATGAATGGCTGGAGAATTCTGGAACAGGCAAGAAGCAAAGTTCTGATTTTTTTGAGGTGGAGGTTGATGGAGAATGTGTTACAGTCTAAAAACAGAAGTTAGGATGGCTTTTAAATGTATATCAGAAGTTGTATGGATGACTTGGTCAAGAAACACTTGATGAAAAATGAAGTTTGAATGCAAAAATCATAAACTAGCAGGTTTTGTATTTGTGTTTGCAGTTTCGGATTCTTGGAATTTTAGCAAGGTTTCAAGGATTTTTCTTTTCAATTCTTCGACCTCTTTACATTTGCAAATGGATTTCAATTTATAGGCAAGGAATTTGTAGCTTGGAGTGATCAAGAGTACAACCATCATGCTAGGACGCTGACTTGCTCTTGAAGCAAACTAAATAAATATGGTGGTTGGCAGCTTTTAGCGGTGCCTAAGCTGCATTTGTAAGCAGGATTTAAGGAAAAGTACCCTCAGAAGAAAAAGCAAGGCAGGGGCCCAGCGTAAACTTGTACAAAACTTTTTCTTTTCAAGGACAACAATGTACTTCTATGCCACAAGTGGGGAAATCCTTTGGATAAAGACTTAAAAGTGGTTGTGAGCATTAAATGATGATGAGATTTATCAAAACAGATTCCTACAATATGAGATTGTGTATCATAGCTTAATCTGGATCAGCAGTTCAACATCAACACAACTTAGAATAAACATCCAACTTTTGATCTTTGAATCTCTTTGTTCCAGCAGGTTCTGGAGGAGCCTTCAGACTTTCCAGGAAGCTTGTAACACACTTTGTAGACTTTCTTTGAATTACCCTTGCAAACTCTGACTGAACCTTTATGAAAACAGGCCCAGAAATTGTAACCAAAATTTGTCTTGGAAGTGTCTAGAATTTGCTGAGTGTTTCAGTTCCATGGACGTGCCTTTGAGGATTTATAACTTGAAATCCCAACATTTCTGGGAGAAGCTCTGTTATGAAATGTTTCAGATCTTGTTAAAGTCTACAACTCTTGTGTCAGAAGTTCTTCCAGAATCAGCTTGCATCATGGTGAAAATCTGGCCAGAAGTTCTGAGCTTATCATCTTTCTTAAACACTTAGAAAAATTTCTAAGTATTTGAAATTTTGACTTTTGATTTTCTTGATGAAACAAACTTCATATTCCAACATGTCTTGATAAAATATGATTCTTAAAACTTGATTTTGATCCAAAAGTCAAAGTTTGACTTTTCAGTATGCAATTGACCATTTTGCCCTTGTACCAATTCCAACCCAAATTAATGTATTAGTGCTTCAAATCTTATGCCATGAGAGCTTTTAGGAGGAAAATCTTGAGAAATGAGAGGGCAAATTTTGAGGTATAACAGCTGCCCCTGTTAACTCTTCTTAAACCTGAAGAGTTAGATTGGTGAGTCCGCCATTCGTGACTTGAAGGTGGAAGATGATTGAACACTAGAGTGCCCAGAAATTTGCACTCGATGACGTGGTAGTTGATTGTGTAGGGAATAGGCTTAAATATGCCACTTGGAGAAATGATGGAAAGTATCAGGATAAATCTTTTGGTTGATTTATACTGAAATAATAGATGTCTTTTTCCTATTTTAACTGGAGGAAATGAATCTAACCAGAGGAGGTCTTTGGTCGCCTGTTTTAACTGGAAGAAATAAATCTAACCAGAGGAGGTCTTCGGTCGCCTGTTGTGATACGGTAGCAAAACTGACTGTTAATACTGGTTTGCATTTTTTGTTCGCAAAATGCAGCGGTAAGCAAGAGTCGCCACCGACTTTTAGTTCATCCAACAAAGGAAAAGGAAAAAGAACAGAAAAAACCTTTTTCGAGATGTTTCTGAGTACGGGGGTAGATTATAGAAAGGGAAGGTGTTAGCACCCTTTCTATCTATGGTTTTCCACGGGCTCTTAGGTACTTGCTCATTTTGAAAACTGCTCGTGTGTGCTTTGTTTTGAAAAGTTTTGTTTTACTTCGTGTTAACCCTTGTTTCTGTCCTCAAGAGTGTTACGAAGTTCTTTTTGAAAACTTTGTTTGAAAAATGTTTGTGTGAAAAAGTTTGTTTGTTTGAGCAAGTACTTAAGAACTAATCTAACTACTCGAAAAAAGTCAGTTCGTTTTCCTTTTAGACAGCGCTATCCCATTATTGAGGAATAGATAGCACCGTCCTTGGAGTTTTAAGGGACATTCGAAGGGACAAGTACGATCACAAAAGTAATGTTAGGAAATGTTAGTAATTATCCTAAAGCCTTAAAGATCTTTTTCCGAGGCAACATCCAAATGGGTCATTTTAGATCTTTTGGGGCTAGAGGACAACCACTAACAAACCCTAGACTTCATGACCGTTTACCAAAGGCAACCAGAGTGGAGTAAACCCTAGGAGTGAGCATGTGCGAGTGTATGTTTTCAGTTAATTTATCTTTGCACAATTAGGGTTTTCTACTGTATTAATTTTCAGTTAGTCTTTCCATACAATCCTATTAACATACATCTAAGCAGTTTATAGTTAGCGGAAATAAAATGCGGGAAAGTTAAAAGTCCTAGCTATTACAAGGCTTTTGTAGATACATAATTCTTTTGGACTGAAAATAAAGATGTGGAATTGAAACCCTAATTACTATTACAAACTCGGAGCAATTACAATAATAATAAAAAAGGAAATTAAAAATGCGCGCGATGAATTAAATGCGAGGATACTTGGAAAACCTAAAAAATCTAGTTGAAAAATATTTAGGTTATTTTTTGAGAGAAATTAGATTAAACTATGTACAAATTAACCCTAATTTCTAATTAATTTAAATTATGAAAAAAAAGGAATTAAATTTCCCTAAATAATTAAACTAATTAATTAAGGAAATAAAATATTTTTATGAAAAAAATGATTTTTGATGTTTTTTGTGATTTTTGATTTTATGATAAAAAAAGATTTTGTGTTATTTTGTAAAAAAAGATAATTAGTAAATAATAAAAATAAGAAATAAAAAGAAAAGAAAGAAATTGGGCCTGTTTAGCAAGAAATCCAAGGGGGGTGTATGTTGAATTGTTCAGGCCCAAGAACTGCTGAGCCCATTCCATGCGTGGGATCCAGTGCTGCCCCTTTCTGATGGTGTACCACGACCCTTCTTTGATGGAGCACTGGATTTGGATTAGAGATGCATCAAACAGTTGGATGGTTGTAGCGTATGGTAGATGCTTGGCAAGGTAATGCATGGGAACTGCAAAGGGATGTTAAGAAAATAAAATTTAGGGACCTGGGATCGAACCCAGGTTCTCCCACTTTCAAACGTGTGCCTTGGCCATCTGGGCTACAGTGTTTAATTGTTAATACAATAACAACAATTAATAATATATGAAAAACAAGTGGATAACTGAATAAAAGAAAATGTGCGCCAGCCATTCAAATGGTCCAATACTATGGTGCCAAGTCATCGTCTCCTTCATTAAGACCTTCGTCTTAGACCAAGACTTTTACCTACAGACAAAGGTCTGTAGCCATAACCTGTGCACTTCAAAAATCATGTTTAAGCAACATAAATAAAATTAAAGACCATGGATCAATTGGATTTGACCCTCTGATCATAATGGTGTCCTTCATTAGGGCCAATTATTCCTGCATTTAAAAGCCCTAAAACGATGAAGTAAACCCTAGCAATGGAAAATACGCATACAAGCATCAAAACTTCAATTAAATCATCCAAGCATGTTGAAAATGTGTCAATAATCACAAATACATTATTAAAATATACTTATGATGCAAGAATTGTTGTAGTTAATTTTGAAATAAAGAGCAAACCGCGTGTAGTCTAGAGGGCGATTCTGGGCTTGGGATTGGCTGCAATTGATCGTGTTAGCTTCTAGGAAGGTCCAGGAATCGATTATGAGCTTTGGAATGGCTTGAATTTATCTCTAGGTTAGAAAACTAATCACCACTTTCTTGCCAATTTTTGAGTTTTGTTGTTCCTTTCTCACGACTGCAATCCTGTTTGCTTGGCTTGGTTGTGCATTGTATTTGTACTAGAGCATATTAGGTCAACAAAAAAATTTGTATCTTGTTAAATCATGGAGATTTGATTTGATTTTTCTCCTTGTATGATATATTTCCAAAATAGCTTAATCATGCCAATTTTGCTCCTAATCATCCTTGATATGATTTGATCTTATATGCCAGCCTAATTAGATTTGATTCCTACAAAAAATCAGATCAAAACCAATCTTTTTATATTTTTTGCAATTTATTTGATTTAACTTTTAAATAATAAAAAGTCAAAATAAATAAATAAATAAACAAATAATGTGTGGATTCTGATTTGGGTCGTGGACTATGTCTCTAACAAGATGCAATCCTGAAAAGCTAGGCCCATTTGAAAAAAATGTATTTTTGAGCACATTTGACTCTTGGCAATTTTGCAAAAATGGTCAACTTTAACAAGGCATATCTCCTCCAATTTTAACCCTAGAGAGGTGTTCTTGTACTTTTAGAAAGCTTAGGATTTCCCCTAAACAACCCTTTTAGTTTCATCTCAATTGGGTCTTCCATGTTCATGTAAGAAGCTTTGACCCAAAAGGTGTTTTTGTTGACTTTTCAAAAGGACCTATAATGTAGACATTCATATCTTTTGATGAGTGCATATTTTGAACTTAAGGGCTGAAAATTAATTTTAGGTAATTGAATCCTCTTCAAAATGAGCCTTGGATGGAAAATTTCTGATAAATCATGAAGACGTTATGCCTGGTCAAAGTTTGGTTGACTTTTCCTGAGAAACCCTAATTTAGCAACTTTTGGGTTTTGATGAATTTGGGGGCATTCCTTGAGGAATCATGATCAAACCTTGATCAAATGATGGATATCTATTCAAAATGTTGATGTTGACCAAAAATCTTGAAGTTTGATTGTATGTGGGCCACATTTGACTTTTGACCTAGTACAGTTGATTTTCAGGCATCTGGGCAATTGACTGAGCAAACTTCTTGTGCAAGGCATGAAACTTAACATGGATGATCTTGAGAACATATTGGGACCATGGAAGGCATTTTGGACCTTTGGAGTTCCCACACCTGATGAAAATGGGAACCCTAGTTTGAGGTACATTACCTTAGGAGAGAGTTTGTCTGGTCAACTCTTGGGCATCCTTGAGAAAGTTAAGGACCTCAATGGGCATGTGTTGAGTAAACTGAGAGGGAAAATTTTGGGGTACAACATCTACCCCTGTTCAATCTTCTTAAACTCGCAGATGTAGATTGGTTGTCTGCCTTTCGTAATCTGAAGGTGGAAGATGATTGAACACTAGAGTGCCCAGAAATTTGCACTCGTCTGAGATGGTGCTGGACTGTGTAGGTAGTATCGGGAATGGGCTTACAGATGCCATTTGGAAAAGATGACGGAAGATCGTCGGAGATGGGCTTAAAGATGCCATCCGGTAGAAATTATGGAGAATCGTCGGAGATGGGTTTAAAGATGTCATCTAGAGGATATGACGGAGAATCGTTGCAGATGGGCTTAAAGATGCCATCTAGAGGATGTTGATTTCCCGAGATATTCCTTTGATGAGAATTCCTGTTCCCATCGTTGGGGAGGAATCTGCTGAGGAATGTTAGTCTCTGTCTTGAGAGAAATGGAATTTTAGGAACTTCAGTTGTCCGTTACTCTACTGGGGAATCATCTCTTAGTCGAGGAAGATGA
The DNA here is from genome assembly GCA_948472305.1 of Vicia faba. Lineage (NCBI taxonomy): Eukaryota > Viridiplantae > Streptophyta > Magnoliopsida > Fabales > Fabaceae > Vicia > Vicia faba. The sequence continues at coordinate 857,945,428 of OX451736.1, read as the reverse complement.
AAATGAACTGCTATCTGGTCATGCTCCAGGCCTTACAGTGATTTTCTGAGGATAATAAAATTGTCTGCTATCTGGTCGTGCTCCAGGTTTCACAGCGGCTTATTGGGGAGATGAGATTAAACTTTCTATCTGGTCATGCTCCAGGCTTTTCAATCTCAAAAAATGTTATCTGGTCGTGCTCCAGGCTTCAAAAGGAATTAAGTGGTTATCCGGTCGCATCCGGGTTTCAACTTGAATTTAAGGCATACTAACATCCGGTCGTTTCCAGGCTTCAATAGTAATTGGCCGAGTAAACTGCTATCTAGTCGAATTCCAAGCTTCGCAGTACCTCATATTGTTATCTGGTCATGCTCCAGGTTTCACAGTGTCTCTTGCCGTTATCTGGTCGTGCTCCAGACTTCACAGCGTCTCATACCGTTATCTGGTCGTGCTCCAAGCTTCACGGTCTCTTATACCATTATCTGGTCGTGTCCCGGGATTCAATAATTTGGAGAAATTAAGATACTATCTCGTCAATTTCCGAGATTCATAGCTTGAATTTGAGATATACCACTATCTGGTCGATTCCAGGCTTCGTAGTATTTTGTACTGTTATCCGGTCGTGTCCCAGGCTTCAGTAATTTGGAGAAATTAAGATATTATCCGGTCGATTTCCGGGCTTCATAGCTTGAATTTGAGATATACCACTATCTGGTCGATTCCAGGCTTTGTAGTATTTTGTACTGTTATCCGGTCATGCTCCAGGTTTCACAGTTTTTTTTAACTGGAATAGAAATCTTAGTATCGATTTGACTGAACCAGGGAAAGGTCTCGAGTTGTCTTAAACTGGGATAGAAATCTTAGTATCGATTTGACTGAACCCGGGAGAGGTCTCGGATTAACTTTGACTGGCATAGAAATAAGGGGAATCTTAGCGGCGATTCGGCTGACCCAGACGAAAGTCGTAGAACATCTTCAACTAGAATAGAAACCTTAGTGTCGGTTTGACTGAACCAGAGAAAATCTTGAAAAGTGTTAGAATATCTTCAACTGGAATAGAAACCTTGGTTTCGGTTTGACTGAACCAAAGAGAATTTGTGAGATCTTCAACTCGGAAAGAAATCTTAGTATCGATTTGACTGAACCCGGGAGAGGTCTCGGATTAACTTTGACTGGCATAGAAATCAGGGGAATCTTAGTAGCGATTCGGCTGACCCAAACGAAAGTATTAGAATATCTTCAACTAGAATAGAAACCTTAGTGTCGGTTTGACTGAACCAGAGAAAATCTTGAAAAGTGTTGGAATATCTCCAACTGGAATAGAAACCTTGGTGTCGGTTTTACTGAACCAGAGAGAACTTGTGAGATCTTCAACTGGGAGATAAAGCTTAGTATCGATTTGACTGAACCCGGGAGAGGTCTCGGATTAACTTTGACTGGCATAGAAATCAGGGGAATCTTAGCAGCGATTTGGCTGACCCAGACGAAAGTCTTAGAACATCTTCAACTAGAATAGAAACCTTAGTGTCGGTTTGACTGAACAAGAGAAAATCTTGAAAGTGTTGGAATATCTTCAACTGGAATAGAAACCGTGGTGTCGGTTTGACTGAACCAAAGAGAACTTGTGAGATCTTCAACTGGGAGAGAAATCTTAGTATCGATTTGACTGATCCCGGGAGAGGTCTCGGATTAACTTTGACTGGCATAGAAATCAGGGGAATCTTAGCGGCGATTCAGCTGACCCAGACGAAAGTCTTAGAACATCTTCAACTAGAATAGAAACCTTAGTGTCGGTTTGACTGAACCAGAGAAAATCTTGAGAAGTGTTGGAATATCTTCAACTGGAATAGAAACCTTGGTGTTGGTTTGACTAAACAAGAGAGAACTTGTGAGATCTTCAACTGCATCTTTCCCTAAAAGGTAAAGGGTTAGTCGTATGTAATGTCATGATGTATGAAATGTATTGAAAAATGATATTCTCAAAATAAATGAGATTGTGCTGTAAAATATGTATGTGCATGCCATGATGTATGGATATGCAATTCTATTGTGATATTCTCTAGCTGGGGAAAATAAATCCTAGACTGCTGCTGGAGAGTATAAGGAGTCGAGTTCTTCATTTCTGCTGGGGATAGTGACCGAAGATGATTAGCTGGAGATTTACATCCATTTTGCTTGAGAATATTATACCGGGAGAGACTCTGTCTGAGAATAATCCTGCGGGGGAATGACTCTGTGGGGAAGGGAGATACTCTATTGGAAGATCTACTGATTTGGAGAAATAAACTCAGCTAGGATGAACTTCCATTGCTGGAGAGAAGAGCTCTGTTGGAGATTGAGCTTCCACTGTCAGAGAAATAAACTCTGCTCGGGAGATGGCTTTATAAACTGCTTATGGTTATAAAACTCGGCTAGGGAATGCAGATATTAGCTTTCTGAAAGAGCCTATTGGGGAAGTGATTCCTTCTTAGGGACCTGGAGGTTGGAATTTGGTTGTCCTTACTCTGTGGAGAATATAAATATCACGGGCGCGTATGTGATAGTGACTTTTCTTCCAATTGTCTCTACCCCTTGTACCATGCTGGAAAAGTACATGCAGAGATTTTATGGATGGATATATGTCGTGATTGTACTTGAACATGTATTTAATGAGTGTCAGGATGACATCCGTCTCTGGATCGTATCTGAACTGTAGTTGAAACATGTGTTGAATGAGTGTCAGAATGACATCCGTCTCTGGATCGTATCTGAACTGTACTTGAAACATGTGTCGAATGAGTGTCAGAATGACATGCATCTCTGGATCGTATCTGAACTGTATCTGAAAGTTGAATCTGAATGAGTATCCGAATAGCATCTGTATCTGAAGCGTATCTGAACTATATCGAAAAGCTGAATCTGAATGAGTATCAGAATGGCATCCGTATATAGAGCGTATCTAAACTGTATCAGAAAGCTAAATCTGAATGAGTATCAGAATGGCATCCATATCTTGAGCATATCTGAAATATATCTGAAAGCTGAATCTAAATGAGTATTAGAATGGCATCTGTATCTAGAGCGATTCTAAACTGTATCGAAAAGTTGAATCTAAATACGTATTAGAATGGCATCCGTATCTAGAGCGTATCTGAACTGTATCTGAACGCTGAATCTGAATGAGTGTCAGAATGGCATCCGTATCTAGAGCATATGTGAACTGTATCTGAAAGCTGAATCTGAGTGAGTATCAGAATGACATCCGTATCTGGAGCGTATTTGAACTGTATCGGAAAGCTGAATCTGAATGAGTATCAGAATGGAATCCATATCTGAAGCGTATCTGAACTGTGTCTGAAAGCTGAATCTGAATATGTATCAGAATGGCATCTGTATTTGGAGCATATCTGAACTGTATATAAAAGTTGAATCTGAATGAGTATCAGAATGGCATCCGTATCTGGAGCGTATCTGAAGTGTATCAGAAAGCTGAATTTGAATGAGTATCAGAATGGTATCCGTATCTGGAGCGTATCTGAACTGTATCTGAAAGATGAATCTGAATGAGTATCAGAATGGCATCCGTATCTGGAGTGTATCTAAACTGTATCTGAAAGTTGAATCTGAATGAGTATCATAATGGCATCCGTATCTGGAGCATATCTGAACTGTATCGGAAAGCTGAATCTGAATGAGTATCAGAATGGAATCCGTATCTGGAGTGTATCTGAATTGTATCGGAAAGCTGAATCTGAATGAGTATCAGAATGACATCCATATCTGATGCGTATCTAAACTGTATCTGAAAGATGAATCTGAATGAGTATCAGAATGGCATCTGTATCTGGAGCGTATCTGAACCGTTTCTCGATTCTGGTGCTCTTACTGAATGTTGATCAAGGTATAAGTCTTCCACTGATAGACAGGTGACGGGACATAGTCGTATGTTTTAAATCCCTAACTTTTGCTTGGACCTCCCTTTCGGGTTTTCATTCCACCGGGATACCTTTTTGCCCAAGCCTCATTTTCAGGTTTTCGACTTGTCCGGTGTACAGATTTTTTTATGTATATCCCTAACCTTTTCCCGAACCCTTTTGGTTCGCCGGGATTCCCTTATTTTTGCCACTGTCCATAGTGTTGTGTTGTAGTACTGTCAAAAATGTTTTCTTGATGACACATGATTTGTTGCTGGAATGCGTGCGTAATGCCCCAAGCGATTCAGATGGAGATCTGCCCCTGGTTATTTGGCACTTTTTGAGAGACTGCCCCAGGTGTGTTTAGACGTCATGTCATGCCCCTTGCTTATGGAAGACCTGTTATTGGAAGTGTCTTTCCCGCTGAGTTGATTTTGTCCATTGAGAGGATGTCTGTTCATTGAATATCCATTGTGCGGATTTCTCTGCTGTCAAACAATTAGTCATATGCAAACAATGTCATTTAAAGAATACAAAACTCATGTATGTCATGAAATTTTTTAGAAAATGTGTTTTGTGTAGTAAAACGAAATTTGAAAGAATGTGATATCAACTCAAGATTCGTAACAAAGCCTACAGGAGTCAGGATACCTTTGTAACAGTATGCTCTCAAACTAACCCATGCTTCAGCTAGGACTTTTAAGGGTTATAATGTGGCCTGGTTCACGGTTCAAGAAACAAAGGAAAAAGGCTCAAATTTTATTTGTACCCAGCCCGCTCTTCGTGATGTTCTGCAGTCCTATGCTCAGTTAATTGTGCATTTAGATCTCGATTGAGTCTGGAATATTTGCTCTGATACTTGGTGATGATTCAAAAATTGAACATTTGTTCTAAAAAGGCAGTCATTTTTGTAATCTTCTCTTTGTCGGGGATTTGTAGTAACCTCTTTTTTTTCGTTATCCCTTCTTTTTCCTGAACTGTTTCTTCTGTGATTACAGTCAGCGGGATGCCCTAATTTTTCTCTTAAGTCTCTTTCATAGGTTTTGACTTAATGGGATTTTATTTCGAGAGATAATGACTTCCTGTCTTGACGATTATGCAGAACCATCATCGGCTTTCGTCTTCGATGCCATTCATTGTGTACGAAGCGGCAGATTGTGACTGAATGTGCCTCTGAATTAACTGAGAAAACTACCCTACCCCAGGTTATGATTAAGGGTTTTAATTTGTGTGAAAAGAAAAACTCCTAATTCTTTGGCTCGAAGGGGTTGACTAGGGATTATCTTCCTTATAACTCCACTATTTAGGATTTGAAACAATGCCTGTACATCGTCAGCGGTGTCTATTCAAAAGCATATTGTAGAGATTGTGGTATCATTTTCGTCATCCTCCCTCTAAGGCTTAGAGTTTTTAATCGAGAGTTGAATATCACAAAAGGAAATAAGAACGCATTTTTGAAATAGTGAATACAAATGAATTGATTCAAGACAAACATGTGCAATGCATTGATGAAATAACGAGGTTTGATATGAATAAATGTTCAAACAAATCAAAAGAAAATTACACATTGAAAATTATAATGAACGAAAAGTCTTCTTGTGAGAACTTGTCACTTCAGATGGTATTCCTTGGAGGGATGGCGGAAGAACTTAGCCTGACTGTCTTGTGCGAATTCTAGCGCTCCTTCATAAATCAGGTCTTGAATTTTATTTCTCAATGCCCAACAACTGTTGGTGTCATGTCCAGGACTGTTGGAGTGGTACGCACATCTTGCATTTGGATTTTACCTTGGGGATTCTATGTTGGGATTCTGAGGAGGGTCCCTTAATATAACCAACTTGGCCTTCAACATGCATTGCAACACTTGAGCTAATGACATGTTGATTTCGGTGAAGCGTCTTTCAGATGTATTCTTCTTATGCCGATTTCCCCGTTGTTGTTGGAGAGGTTGTGGTTGGGCTTGTGATGTAGTAGCAATCTGGAAAGGTCCGTTCCTGACCAAACTAACCTCTTCTCTCACTGGGGGCTGATTAATGCCTTGATCCACAATTTTAACTGTTTGTTTCATGGATCTGCATCCATCTTGGTGAAGCTTGTTAAGGAAGGCTCTTAGCCCTTCTTGTCCTCGAGCTAAGTTTTGGATAAGAGCCATCTGCCCCAGCATTTGGATTCTCATTGCTTCTACCTCAGCTTGCAGTTGTTCCAATTTTTCATCCTTGTTGTTGTCAGGACGTTCCTTGGTCAGATTCCCGGCGAAGAGTGTTTTAAGGTCTTCTTACCCCTTGGATAGATTCAGGAGAAATTCCTTGAACTGGGCATCTTGAGCTTGGAGATCTCTATTGTCTTGTTGGAGAGCCATTGCTGAAATAAACAACGAGAACATAAGAGACCTGTTTTGAAACCTGCTTATGCAATGATATGTATTATATATGTATGCAATGTTTTCAAGGATCTTGCTGGGTAAACAAGAAAATGTCAGAAGTTGAATTTTGCAGCTTTGATTGAAGAACTTTGTATCGTTGAGAGTCCTTCTACGAGAGTCAAGCTCACCATATCAAGTAGGTCATAGCCCCTGAATCAAGTTGTTGAGTTTTGATTTTCTGATGACATTGGCTAGAGGAAAATAAATCCCCTTGCCCCTTTCTAGACATCTAATTTATCATAACCTGCATCACAGGCCCTCGAGATCCTTGAAATGGTTAAGGAAATGTTAAGGCATGATGTTATGATGTGTATGTTATGCTTTTAAGTAAAGGTGCAAAGTGATGTAAGCAAGTAAACCCTGTAAGAAATCCAAGTTATTGGATAATAACTGTAAACAAAACCTGCAAGTAACTCATGTTGTCAGGTAATAAAACTCTACAAGTAGTTCAAGTTGAAAGAACACAAATCACGCAAACAACCTTAGGTTTAGGCTTGCATGGGTTTTAAGGTCATACCCTCTTGAAGCTGGATTAGTTCAACCTGTCCTATAAATAGTAACTGGGTTCTAAGGGATCTCAATATCACTGATCTTTCCCCCAAGCCTTGTTCAGTCGATGATTGACTCGTAATCAAACAAAACTCAGAAGTCAAACCTCAATGAGTGTAGCATCGAGTATCTGTCGACCTTGGGCATACACCAAAGTTGGCCATCTCGCTATGTCCTACTGGCCAAGTTGTGCAATTAAATGTTTTAAAGTCAGTTGATGCTTTATGACACCACGCGGCGGCCCCGTACATCTCCCTGATTGACTCAAGGGTTATGGGTATCAACCAAAGTGCCACATCAACGTAGCTACTACTTCAACCGTGTCGTTATACCCCAACACAACTCCCTCAAAGTTTATTTCTACTTACCTAAAAGGTGTTTCTCGATCCAGGTGTAGGATCAAATAACCTAAACAGTTCCCATAAATATAAAGCAAGTAAGACAATCAAGAGAAAGAAATTAAATATGACCTATATCCTAAGGTTTACCCCACTTTATATTTTACTCCCAAGCAGAGTCGCAAGATTTGTGATACAGTGTCAGAACCGACTGTTAATACTGGTTTGCATTTTCTGTTCGCAAAATGTCGCGGTAAGCAAGAGTCGCCACTGACTTTTATTTCATCCAACAAAGGAAAAGGAAAAAGAACAGGAAAAACCTTTTTCGAGATGTTTCTGAGTACGGGGGGTAGATTATAGAAAGGAAAGGTGTCAGCACCCTTTCTATTTGTGGTTTTCCACGGGCTCTTAGGTACTTGCTCATTTTGAAAACTGCTTGTATGTGCTTTGTTTTGAAAAGTTTTGTTTTGCTTCGTGTTAACCCTTGTTTCTGTCCTCAAGAGTGTTACGAAGTTGTTTTTGAAAACTTTGTTTGAAAAATGTTTGTGTGAAAAAGTTTGTTTGTTTGAGCAAGTACTTAAGAACTAATCTACCTACTCGAAAAAATTCTGTTCGTTTTCCTTTTAGACAGCGCTATCCCATTATTGAGGAATAGGTAGCACCGTCGTTGGAGTTTTAAGAGACAATTGAAGGGACAAGTACGATCACAAAAGCAATGTTAGGAAATGTTAGTAATTATCTTAAAGCCTTAAAGATCTTTTTCCGAGGCAACATCCGAATGGGTCATTTTAGATCTTTCGGGGCTAGAGGACAACCACTAACAAACCCTATACTTCATGACTATTTACTGAAGGCAACCGGAGTGGAATAAACCCTAGGAGTGAGCATGTGCGAGTGTATATTTTCAGTTAATTTATCTTTGCACAATTATGGTTTTCTACTATATTAATTTTCAGTTAGTCTTTCCATGCAATCCTATTAACATACATCTAAGCAGTTTATAGTTTGCGGAAATAAAATGCGGGAAAGTTAAAAGTCCTAGCTATTACAAAGCTTTTGCAGATACATAATTATTTTGGACTGAAAATAAATATGCGGAATTGAAACCCTAATTACTATTACAAACTCGAAGCAGTTACAATAATAATAAAAAAGGAAACTAAAAATGCGCGCGGCGAATTAAATGCGAGGATACTTAGAAAACCTAAAAGATCTAGTCGAAAAAAATTTAGGTTATTTTTTGAGAGAAATTAGATTAAACTATGTACAAATTAACCCTAATTTCTAATTAATTTAAATTATGAAAAAAAGGAATTAAATTTCCCTAAATAATTAAACTAATGAATTAAGGAAATAAAATATTTTTATGAAAAAAATGATTTTTGATGTTTTTTGTGATTTTTGATTTTATGATAAAAAAAGGATTTTGTGTTATTTTGTAAAAAAAGATAATTAGTAAATAATAAAAATAAGAAATAAAAAGAAAAGAAAGAAATTGGGCCTGTTTAGCAAGCAATCCAGGGGGTGTATGTTTTGATTGTTCAGGCCCAAGAACTGCTGATCCCATTCCATGCGTGGGATCCAGTGCTTCCCCTTTCTGATGGTGTACCATGACCCTTCTTTGATGAAGCTCTGGATTTAGATTAGAGATGCATCAAACGGCTGGATGGCTGTAGCGTATGGTACATGTCTGGGAAGCTAACACATGGGAACTACAAAGGGATGTTAAGAAAATAAAATGTGGGGACCTAGGATCGAACTCAGGTCCTCCCACTTTCAAACATGCGCCTTGGCCATCTGGGCTACAGTGTTTAATCATTAATACCATAACAACAATTAATAATATATGAAAAACAAGTGGATAACTGAATAAAAGAAAACGCGCGCCAGCCATTCAAATGGTCCAATACTATGGTGCCAAGTCATCATATCCTTCATTGAGGCCGTCGTCTTAGACATAGACTTTTACCTACAGACAAACGTCTGTAGCCATAACCTGTGTGCAGCGATAAAAAAATGTAGCGGGGTAAATCGGAGATCGAGCTATTAATTAACTCGACTAACAAAAAGAAAGAGTCGCCACCGCGCTTTATTATTTTCAAGGGAAAAGAGAAAGAGAGAAATAAAACCCTAAAATATGCAATGTAAAATAATACTTAAAAGTAATGAAAATATAATGCATTTTGAAACGAGATCTAGAGTTCGAGGGTTGGTTATACAATGGGAAGGTATTAGCACCCAATGCATCTATTGTATCCTATAGGAACCTTTTGACATATATGTTTACTAAAATTGTTTGTTTGATTAAAATGGTTTGTTTGTTTAAAATGGTTTGTTTGGCTAAAATGGGTGTGGACGAGATTTTGAAGATACGACGACCTAATGTCGAAATTTTGACTTAAAAGGTGTGATTGAGTTTTTTAAGGAAAATTATCATAAGTTAATCAAAATAGTAAACAATCAAAAAAATGAATGAGGGTATTCGCACGATCGCGTTACTTATGGAGTTAACAAAATATTTCCCTTGGATTAAATCGAGCGAGCAAAATAAAATAGACATCAAAATATAAGCAATCAAAATTCACAAGAAAATAAATATAACGAAACAGATTAATGACCAAAAGGCACCGAGAAATTAAAATGACAAAGATATAAAAATAAAAAAGGAATGGAACTAATTATTTAAATTAAAATTATAAGATTACTTACTAGAATAATTCTAAAAATTACTAAATTAGATCTAAACTAAATTAAAATTTTAATATTAATAAATTAAATCTAGATTAAATTAAAATCCTAAAGTTACTAAATTAAATCTAAAACAAATGAAAATTCCAAAGTTACTAAATTAAAATCTAAACCAAATAAAATTCTAAAATTACTAAATTAAATTTAAAGTAAGTTAAAATTCTAAAGTTCACTAACTAAATTAAAATTAAGATTTCAAAATTATTACAGTAAAAGGAAATTCGTGGTGGGCTTAAGAAGTAAAGCCCAAAAATTGAAAACAGACCACTGCACTAGGTTGGACCGGGTCGGGTTCAGACCCAGTCTTCTCTTCCAATCCCACGGGTTGAATAACGCTAAAGCGCGCCGCGATTGTAGTAAGAGGAAGGGACATAACAAATTATTATTATAATAAAAGAAAAAAAACAACAACATTTTTTCACTCTTCTTCTTACTTCACAGTACTTCATTCTTATGAAACAACGACAACACTTCTCACCCCATCATCTTCTCCTAAAGTCGTCTAACTCTCTCGCGGTAACAGTAATAACATCAATTGAAGTCTCCCACTCAGTTCAATTTCACATGTTTTACGGAATAAGAGCAAAAGAATTTATAAATTTTAGGTTTTTCTAACTCTGTTCTTTTTCTGATTTTGGCCATAGGCTTGCGGTTTTATTGTAAGAGAGATGGTTTTGACGCGTGTGGAGGTGGTGCATTTGATGGAGATGGGTTTGAAGGGAGATACGAGTATGACGATGAGGTTGAAGCCGTAACAAAAATGAGATCGCCGGGAAAGGTACACTCTAATCTTTTTGATTACTCTGAGTTTCCATGTGTTTCTTTCTTTTATGCTTGATTGACTTGGATGTGAGAAATATATAGAGCATCAACATCCAAACCTTTCACTTCAGTGTTACTCCCTGCATTCTTCAACAAATCAAGGATGAACTTAGTAGATTTGGCTGGCCACCTTCCTTGTCTGTTGGAGTGTGTGTTCTTAGCATGGGCTATCCTCCTAACACCATGGCAGAAACGTCTAAATGGAATGGCTTGTTTGTGGGCAAGAACATCTTCCAAGTACCTTGTAGCCTTGATCAAGGGCATCTCCCTGATGGAAAACGTTGTTTCCCTAGTGTTCTTGAAATGAACTCTAAGGTTTACCCCTCGTGCCTTGGTGGACTTGGTGGGATTATCGGGCTCTCTCGAGTACTTAACCATGACGACGGCTTGATAGGTCAATATATAGAAGAGCGTTAATGTGATGTTTGAAGGTGATGAATGTTATTAAGCATGTTGCAGAAGGTAATGACGAGAGCTGGGTATTTTTTTTGTCAATGGGTAGTTCTGCTTTGTTAGAAGTATTTATGACAATTGGAAATCCAACTCTATGTAGACACAGGTTCGAGTTTAAAATACAAATTAATTATTTGCTCTTTTCATTTCTATTTATTGGTCTGTTATGTATGTATATACAGGGCAAATTGAAAGTGAACGCGGTGACTGAAGTATTACGGTCTGTTAGGAGCGAAAGGAGTTGCAACAGAGACAGAAGGAGTAGAGGTTTTGAGTGAAAGTTATTGTTATTGTTGTTGCAGGTCTTGTTGATGTTGTTGCTGGAAGTTGAGCGCCACTGGGAGATAGGCAGAAGATAAAGGGAAAATTGGAGATCAGTGGATGCGATGGTGTTTGAAGGAAGAGAAAATTTGGCGAGGCTGGGGACTTCTTTAAACCAGCTTGCAATGCACTAGTATCAACAACGACAAATTTGAGGCATCATACCGCCAACAAGTAAAGTTTGATGGATGGATTATTAGAGCGTTTTTAGCAGAAAAAATAAAGGTATTGAGTTCTGATGCAGGTTTGATTTTGTTAATAGGTTAGGCATCTTGGAGGAGAATTAAATAATATCTGATTTGTTGTTTTAACAGATTATGCAGGTTTACAGTTTGGTAACGGGTCGGTGAATTTTTAAAGAAATATTTGTTAACAGGTTATGCTAATAGGCTGTAACCTATAGGTATATAACAATGTCCTATGCTTTTTCTAACAGATTACAATTTAATCTTAAGAATTAATATTCTGATTTGTTGGTTTTGACAGATTATGCATATATAAATTATCCAAGCATGAAAAATGATTAACTATGAAAATGAATTTGGCAGGCATGGATGTATATGTGAAAAAAGATTGCAGAAATAATGGGAAGAAGAATACCTATCAGAGTCTCTCCGATGGAGCTTCAGAAAAACAATAGTAAGTTCTCCCTCCTTTAATCTTCTATGTGTGTTTTCTGTTTTTCTCCTGCTTGTGATTCTTGAACCAAAGCTCTTTTTTCTGGTTTTTCTTCTTGCTGAATTTCTCTTGTTGTATATCCTTTCTTTTGTGTTGTTCCCTCTGAATTTTTCTCCCTGTATGTATTTTCGGATTTTTTTCTTCCTCTTGATGTTCCTCTTCTGATTTTTTAGTGTGATTCTTGGACAAAACTCCCTCTTTTTCTGTTGATAGAGGCCCTTATTTATAGTGAAATATGTGGGGTTTTAGGGGGGGGGGGGGGAATAGTAGAGATTTGAACTATTTTAGGCTCTGCTTTGATGTTTTATGAGACAGCTTTTTGAAGTATGCATTTTAGTGCAATGTTTGGAGTTTTGTAGACTGGTTTTTGTAGAAGCAAAGGTGCAGATTTTTGTCTTATGGGCTGCATTTTGGACTATTTTACAAGGCAGATTGAGACAACAACTTGGCATGGTTTTTGTTGAAACAAGGTCGGAGAAAATGGACAACATTATACTCAAGAATTGGACTGTTATTGGATTAAAATAGTGCTGGAAAAAATGGGCAGCATTGGGACTGTTTTGTAGCAAGAATAATAGCTTGATTTTCATGTACAAAATTTGCATTTCTTTTGTAACTTTGTAACAATAAATCCAAGTAAATTGTAACATGAATGGATATGTATTCTTAAATATATTCTCAATTCCCTTGTAATTGTAAATAACTTTGAATCTTCATTTGAAATTGAATCTTGATGTGTCTTGATAAAAATTCAAGGGCTTCCATTTGAATTGGGAAAGAATTGAATAATACTTGAATAAATTGTTGAATGATGAATAAATGATAATGCAAGCCTTAGATTTTAATCTTGCATTTTGTAATAGAGATCCAAATAAATCACATGAATTGATTTTGTAATTAAATAGCAACCATCATGTAATTAATCTTGTGATAAACGATTGTTTGAATTGAATTTCTTTTTCTAATATCTCCTTATTAAATGCTTCATGTGTGTTCAAATAACCATAATGTAAATCCACCAAAATACTCACACAAAATAATCTTGAATAAATATTCCGTCGCTTGTCGTTTTCCAAAGATGTCAATAACGCACAAGTTGCTCATGAAGAGACCGCCGCTTGTCGTTTTCCAAAGATGTCAATAACGTACAAGTTGCTCAAATAAAGAGACTGCCACTTGTTGTTTTCTGAAGATGTCAATAACATACAAGTTGCTCAAATAAAGATACCGCCGCTTGTCGTTTTCCGAAGATGTAAATAATGTACAAGTTGCTCATGAAGAGACCGCCGCTTGTCGTTTTCCGAAGATGTAAATAATGTACAAGTTGCTCATGAAGAGACCGCCGATTGTCGTTTTCCAAAGATGTTCCAGAAGAATGTTGTGATAACCTGCCAGGGAATAAAATTCTTCTTCAAAGGGAACCATGAATAGATCTTTCCTGAGGAGATCAAATACTTAAATGCTCAAAATAAATGCGTCATTCATCTAGGTTGCCCAACCTGGGGAAAACCACCAGGTAGCCTATGCAAGAGACAAAACTCAATCCAGTAATAAACCAGAGAGAAGACAGTCAAACAAGACTCCACCCAATGAGGAAATAACCCAATTGGGAATTCACCCTATCCAGAGATGGACAACGAAGGCTAAATCAAAAATTCATCCACGAGGACTAGCTCAGATGGGGAATTAGAAAGGAAGGCACACTTTCTGCCTAAGTTGACATTCTATTTGGAAAGTGCGGATATGTTGCGTGAACAGACATAAACAAGGCATATGAACCCAAAATCACCGACAAATGTAAATGTGCATGCATGATATAAGGGTAAATGAATGTCATGTGTATGCTAACAAAATAGATATAGGAAATAAATTAAAGATGATAAGATATCACAAAATAATTAGATACTCGAGGGAGAAAGGTATTCAAATCCAATCTTCTAATCATCAATAAACTACTGACATGACAACAAAATGTACTACACTTCCGAAATTTTCTCAATTAGAGATAATCGAATCAAGGCTTAACCAGAATTGTTGGGGAGTCACCAAATTTAGTACTCTACGAGAAACACAAGATTACACAACCAACACCTCATGACGATTTTGAAAGAAAACATGTTCATCATACAAGGATGAATTAATGTATTGTTTTGCATTTCATGGCTTAACCATACTCGGAGCAACTGTTAATATTCCTTCCAGTATTTATGACACATTTCAAAATAGGAATACTTTAATTAACTTTGTTTCAAATATTGCCATAAAAGCTAAAATTTTGCCCACAAAAATATAAATGCTCAAATTTCATTAATAAGATGGTAGTCTGCTATTGGCGCGACTCCAAAGGTTTACATAAATTTGGGAAATAGTACATGAAAGAAAAAGGTTACACAAAAACAATGATCACTATTATCCCTAACAACTTCAAATTCTGATATGTGCTCAAATGCCATGAATGGTTTGATAAAAAGCCTGCCTAATCCGCCCCTTCGGGTTTTCAACTTAGCGAACTATCAACTCAAGCTTAGGCGAAATACTTCTTGACTGCATCAGCATTCACGGAGCGCGGGAGTTCTTCACCATACATATTTGTGAGAATCATGGCGCCTCCAGAGAAAACCTTCTTAAAAACATACGATCCTTCATAATTCAGAGCCCATTTTCCCCTAGAATCGGGTTGGAAAGATAATATCTTCTTGAGCACGAGATCACCTTCTCTGAATTCGCGTGGTCGAACCTTCTTATCAAATGCCTTCTTCATTCTTTGCTGATATAGTTAACCGTGACACAACGCTGTCATTCTTTTTTCTTCAATTAAATTCAATTGATCATATCTACTTTGACACCATTCAGCCTCAGAAAGTTTAGCTTCCATTAGAACTCTCATAGACGGGATCTCAACCTCCACGGGGAGTACTTTTTCCATGGCATATACTAGGGAAAATGGGGTTGTGCCTGTTGAAGTTCGAACTGAAGTACGGTACCCATGTAGAGCAAACGGAAGCATTTCATGCCAATCTTTATAAGTTACTGTGATACGGTGGGAGAACTGACTTGAGGTTTTGCGTTTGTGTTCGCAATTGTTCAGTTTAGCAAGAGTCGCCACCGACTTTTTATTTTATCCTAAGGAAAGGTCAAAAATCACAGGAAAGACCTTTGAGATGTTTTATTGGGTTCGGGGGGTAGATTATGAAAAGGGAAGGTGCTAGCACCCTTTTCATCCATGGTTTTCCATGGGCTCTTAGTTACTTGTTTTAGATCACTTGCTTTTGCTTTTCAATTGTTTGAAATGGTGCTTTGTGTGTGGTTTTGAAAATGCTTTGAAAAAGAGGCCTTGTCTAGGCAACCTTTGTAATGATTCTTATTTGAATATATACAAAGGTGTTTGTATTTTTGAAAAGATATTTCAATGTTTTGAAAGTGGATTTGGAAAATGTTTCGAAGTTTGTTTTTGGGAAACGTTTCGAATTTGTGAAGTGTGTTTGAAAATAGCAAGAATGTTTTGCAAGCTTTTGATCAAGTAACTAAGAGTTGTCTACCCTATTTTACTCAAAGATCCTTTATATGTTTTTAACCCTTTTGACAATGTTATTTCACCATTGCATTTGGTGAACAACCTTGTGTTAGGATGTTAAACGGGACAGGTGCGGGTCATCGCATACAATCATTGAAAGCAACTTGTGAGACGCTCTAGAAATTTTGTAAGGGACGAGATCGTTTTATCGAAGGCAACATCGAAGGTCATCGAGGGACTACGATCTTTGTTTATTGAAGGGGAATTTGCTAGAGTGTCTCATATTCGAGGGACATGATTGCATTTTCCGAAGCAACAAGTGAGGTTACCCTAGAGGTGCAAGTGTGCATTGTGTTTGTCAATTTACATGCTTTTTGTCTTATATTAGGTTGTCTAGCGATTGATTTTGAATCTTGTCATACACGCCTAATTACTATACAGTATATTGAAAGCAATAAATTGTGAGAATTAAAAGTCTAAGCTATTACAAAAGTATCCGGGGATGGGGATACAATTATTTACAAATGGGGATGAGTCTCACAAGAATAATAATGTCTAAATATTACAACCAAATCGAATCGTCGCAATTCAATATAAGATTATAACAAATCAAGAAATCAATAACATTATGAGATGCATGTATTTATTTACAAATAAAAGTATATTCTAAAAGAAAGAAAGATTAAAAATTATATTATTATTTGTATGTATCTTATTAATTATGAAAGGAAAAGTTTAAAGAAAAAAATAGTTAAACAAAATTTCTATCTATTTTCATATTTTTTAAAGAAAACAAAATTAATAAAATTTCTATTATTCTTGTATTTTATTAATATATGTGAAAAGAAAAAAAATGATTTAAATTATTAGATATTATTAATAGTGTTATTATTTAACAAAGAGAAAATAAAACAAAATAATTAAAATGATTTAATTTTAAAAAAAAAAGAAATTGTTTTAAACAAAAGACAAGAAAAATGGCAGAATGGGCTTAGGGTTGAATATGGATTAGGCCCAAGATAAAAATAAAGAAGGCATGAGGGGTCAGATTTGAAAACGGAGGGGGTACTAGACAAATTAAGTGGGCTTAGCACTTCGTTGGCCCAATGCAAAGTTTATTCACATTTTTTGTTAGGGTTTGGATCAATTTAGGGTTTGTTCTGTTTGGTACACAGAGGCGCCGCTTGCTCCTTCTTCCTCTTCACCCCTCTCAGCCTTACATGCGCTTCTGATTCGATACTCCCTCCAAGCCCTAGCCACCGGAGCGTCACCCCCTCACTCTCTATCCTCTTTGCAACGATCCCGCGTTTGTTTGAACGGTACGATTCGTCATCTTTTTCGTGTTTTACAGTTTCATGGTTTGATTCGCTTGCTTCAGTTTTGTTTTTTAATCTATGGTGTTTATGTCTGTGACGTAGCAAAGGTTTGAGAAAAAAACTTACCTTGAGTTTTTCTGGAAAGTGGAGGGAGAGAGATGTTGGACCTGCGGCGCTTCCTTGGCGGCTAGAGGCGGAGGATGGAGGAGATGATGGCCGCGCGTTTGCTTTTGGTAACCCTTTTCCTCTTTCTCGGATATTGATGATGATGTGATTCTGAGACTTGAACGTTTATTTCATTTCTTGAACACTTTGTTTCCTCTTTCCCTCTCTCTTGATTTGATGTTGATGATGAAGTAATAATCTGAAATTGTTATTGTTGTTTTGCTTCTAAACCTCTCTTCCTTTTTCTGAATGTTGATGAATATGTTCTGAAACTTTTATTGTTGTTTTGCTTCTGAACCTCTCTTCCTTTTTCTGAATGTTGATGATGAATATGTTCTGAAACTGGTATTGTTGTTTGGTTGATGATGGTTAAACTGGGTTTATAGTTTGTGCAGTTTTTGCAATTTGTTTTGATAAGTTGGTTACAATTTGTAGTTTGTTTTGTTGGTTTGACAAACTTGTTACAGTTTGGCCAGCTTGATTGATGTTGTACAATTTGGCTAGGCTTTGCAGGTTGGCTTGCAGGTATATTGCAGGTTTTGGAATTGTTGGTTTTGGAATTGTTGGTTTTGGAATTGTTGGCCTGTTATGCAGGTTTTGTGGTTTCACAGTTTGGCCAAACAGTTTGGCAAGTTATGCAGGTTGGTTGGCTTTGTGGTTTGAGCTAGCTTGGCTATGCAGGCTTGGCAAGTTTGCAAGTTGTGGAGGTTTTGGATTGCAGGTATTCTGCAGGTTTTGATAGCAGGTTTGCTGGCTTGTTTGCACAGGCTTGCAAGTTTGTTACAGTTTTGCTGTAGTTTGGTGTTTTTGATAGCAGGCTTGGAGGGTTTTTATGATCTGTTAGCAGGTTGGAGAATTTTTGTTATGTTTGAGTTTTTGCAGGCTTGGCTGCAATGTTCTCTCCTCCTTCCAAACTGTTATGCAGTTTTATAGTTTTATATTTTTGCTCTTGTTAACTTATGACAGTCTTCCTTTGCCAAACTGTCAAACTTCACCCAAGGTGATATCTTTTTCTCTTTCTCTCTCCATGAAACAAGCATTTTTGCTTTTTTATTATATTCTGAAAAATTTGCTCTGTCTGGAAAATGATGAAAAAACTATGACAAGCTTTTGGCTTGTGAATTGGTTTTCCTGATGCACTGTATTTGCCTGCTGTATTTGCCTGCTTTTATTGTACTTTCTACATTGTGTACTTTTTGCCTTTGTAGTTGGCTTACTTGACAGTTTGCATCTGGTTTGGTTTGCCATGCTTAGTTTGCTTAGTTTGACATGCTTATGTTTGCCTTGCAATCTTGCTGCAATGTTTGCAATGTTTAGTTGTTATGTTTGCATTCAGCTTGCCTATGCTTGACAGTTTTGGCGCCTTGTTGCATTTGAAACTCAGCTTGCTTTGTATGCTTGCATTTTTCAATTTGTATTTTTAATTTTCTCTTTGTGAACCAAGAAGAGCAATCTTCTTGTGATTTGCAAATAGAAAAATAAGACGTGATGAAAAATAAGCATTCTGATTCAAGACGTCAGATTTTAATGATGAATTTCTCCTTTCTCTTTTTGTTTGAAAATTCTTCTGTACTAATCTTCTTTTCCTTCTTCTTTTTCAGGTGAATGCAACTTGGACGGCGACAAAGCAACGGAAGCAGAATACTTTGAGCATGGGAGCAATGGAGTTTAAGAGACTTAGGCTTAGATTTTTTATTCATTGTAATAATTTATTTTTCCAAGTACTATAAGTTGTAAAACTTAAAGTATATGAATAACAAACTATTTTTGTAACAACATTTGAAATGAATAAAAAAGTCTTTTATGAGATCATTTGATAATTCAATAAATCCTTCTACTGTCAATATCTTTCAATTCTTCCTTTGCATCTTCACTTTTTATTTAAGATTCCTGATTTAAAATAACTGAAATTGTATTCCAGCATTTCCAATACAGACAACTTAAAATCCAAGCAATCCCTAAAAACTTTGTAATCTCATAATCTTGCAACAGTATACCAATCACAATACGCATTGTATAATAAACAAGTAAGCATTCCATTAGCAAGCAAATGTTTAGTTCCATTAACAAGCAGATGCCTTAATATTCAAAATAAGAGTCTCAGCTCTTATCCCAGATAATCAGGCCTTGAGAACAACCAGTAAACTTGAACAAGCGTGAAAACGTGTAGCTGCTAATTGAATTTCTGTGGATTCAATTTCTTCTAAGAAATGCGAGAGAAACCTTGATTCTTGATTTACTGCCAAAGAAAAGTCTGTTTGATCGATTCCTGAGTCAATTTTGAGAATCTGAGAAAACCCTAGGGTTGTGACTTCTTGTGAAAAAAGGAGGGCAAATTTTGGGGTACAACAGTTACTACCATCTTGTGGATAATCTTTTTGATGTTCTTATTAGCAGCTTCAACAGCCCCATTCATCTTTGGCCTGTAGGGAGAAGAATTACGATGTTCGATCTTGAACTCTTCACAAAGTTCTCTCATCATTTTGTTATTCAAATTCGACCCATTATCAGTGATGATCTTGCCCGGGATGCCATATCGACAAATAATTTTATTCTTGATAAATGTGACTACCACCTGTCTGGTTACATTAGCATATGATGTTGCTTCCACCCATTTAGTAAAGTAGTCGATGGCTACCAAGATGAAATGATGACCATTTGAAGCTTTGGGTTCAATCATTCCAATCATATCAATGCCCCACATAGAGAAAGGCCAAGGTGAAGAAATAACATTGAGGAGGGTCGGTGGCACATGTATCTTGTTCGCATAAGTTTGGCATTTATGACATTTCTTCACATATTTGCAGCAATCAGATTCCATCGTCATCCAATAGTAACCAACCCTCAACATCTTTTTAGCCATTGCATGTCCATTGGCATGAGTGCCAAAGGATCCTTCATGTACTTCTTGCATTAACATGTCTGCTTCATGTCTGTCTACGCATATGAGCAAGACCATGTCATAATTCCTCTTATATAATACTTCTTCATTGAGGAAGAAACTACTTGCCAATCTCCTCAACGTCTTCCTATCTTTATTGGATGACCCAGGCGGGTACTCTTGAGTTTGAAGAACACGTTTAATGTCATAGAACCATGGTTTGTCGTCGGTGACTTCCTCTACTGAGAACACACGAGCAGGTCTGTCGAGGCACATAACTCTGATTGAAGGCAGGTCGTTCCAATTATTCACTTCGAACATAGAAGACAAAGTAGCTAAAGCATCATCAAATTGGTTTTCATCTCTAGGGATATGATGTAATTCCACTTCGTTGAAGAAAGTTAACAGTCTTCTAGCATAATCTCTGTAAGGGATCAAACCAGGATGACGAGTCTCCCATTCTCCTTTGATTTGATTAATTACCAATGCCGAGTCTCCGTATATATCAAGAATATTGATCCTTAGATCCACTACTTCTTCGAGACCCATAATGCATGCTTCATATTCAGCCATGTTGTTCGTACAGTCAAACTTAAACCTCGTTGTGAACGGGATATGAGCACCTCGGGGGGTGATGATGATTTCCCCAATTCCATTTCCTTAAGCATTTATAGCTCCATCAAATATCAAACCCCAACGGGATTCAGGATCAGGTCCTTCTCCAGGTAATGGCTCCTCACAATCTTTAGCTTTCAAGTATATAACATCTTCATCTGGGAAGTCAAACTTGATGGATTGATAATCGTCAATTGGTTGGTGAGCCAAATGATCGGCTAAAATACTCCCTTTGATTGCTTTCTGAGTGTGATACTCAATGTCATATTCAGATAACAACATCTGCCAACGGGCTATTCTTCCAGATAAGGCGGGCTTCTCGAAAATATACTTGATCGGATCCATTTTAGAGATCAACCAAGTGGTATGGTTAATCATATATTGGCGCAGACGGCGAGCAGCCCAAGCTAAAGCACAACAGGTTTTCTCAAGCATTGAGTATCGAGACTCACAGTCTGTGAATTTCTTACTCAGATAATATATGGCATGTTCCTTTCTTCCAGTCTCATCTTGTTGACCAAGCACACATCCCATGGAATCTTCCAATATGGTCAGGTACATAATCAAAGGTCTTCCTTCTACTGGAGGAATCAATATCGGAGGCTCAAGTAAATATCCTTTGATGCTATCAAAAGCTCTCTGACAATCTTTTGTCCACACACATCCTTGGTTCTTTCGGAGAAGCTTGAAAATTGGCCCACAGGTAGCAGCCATATGCGATATAAATCTACAAATATAGTGCAACCTTCGAAGGAATCCTCTTACTTGTTTTTCCGTCTTGGGTGTGGGCATCTCCCGAATAGCTTTGACTTTATCAGGATCTACCTCAATACCTCGCTGGCTGACAATGAAACCCAAAAGTCTTCCAGAACGAACACCAAAAGTGCACTTGTTAGGATTCAGACGGAGTTTATACTTTCTCAAACGTTGGAATAATTTCAATAAATGTTCCAAATGATCTTCTTCAGTTTGTGATTTGGCAATCATATCATCTACATAAACTTCTATCTCTTTATGCATCATATCATGGAACAAAGCAGTCATGGCTCTTTGGTACATTGCACCAGCATTCTTCAAACCAAACGGCATTACTCGATAACAAAATGTTCCCCAAGGTGTAATGAAAGCCGTCTTCTCCATATCTTCAGGTGCCATCTTGATTTGATTGTAACCAGAGAAACCATCCATGAAAGAAAAGACTTTGAACTTTGCGGTGTTGTCGACCAATACGTCAATGTGTGGTAATAGAAAATCATCCTTTGGACTAGCTCTATTCAGATCTTTGTAGTCCACACACATTTGAACTTTGCCATCTTTCTTAGCAACAGACACTCTATTGGCTAACCATTTAGGATAGACTGATGTAACGAGGAAATCTGCATTAATTTGTTTTTGAACTTCTTCTTTGATCTTGTCAGCCATATCGGGACGAGTCCTTACTTCTGCTTAACCGGCGGACATTCAGGTCTCAACGGAAAACGATGCTCCACAATATTGTTATCCAAACCTGGCATGTCTTGGTAGGACCAAGAAAACACATCTACATACTCTCTAAGAAGCTCCAACATTCTTTCTTTGACCCCTGCGATAAGCAATGCTCCAACCTTGACTTCCTTTTTGTCTTTTTCATTACCTAAATTGATCATCTCCACGGGCTCTTCAAACGGATGAATAGTCTTTTCATTATGCTCAAGTAAACGGGAAATATCATCAGGAATCTCTTCACTATCCTCTTCCTCGGCTCTGAACACAGGGAATTCAAAGTTGGGAGGGGGCATAGGGTCATTGTTTTCAATGGTTAAGTCATGGATTAATCTGCACATATGATTATGCTTAATTTTAGAAATCGATTAATGTGAATGTTGTACAGATATACAAAAGATTATTATATTTTCGGATTATTACTATTTAATTTTCGTTACCATTTTCCTGAAAAAGTGAAAAATAAAAACAGTATGGGACAAAATAACATTTTTATTCATGATTGACAATACTTGAAACAAAAGAGCCCAGACATCTTCTCTTTTTCCTTGGGCAGAGCAAAAGGATTTATTTTCAACATAGCCCGACACAAATACTCTTTCGCCTTGGGCAGAGCGAAAGGTTTTTTCAAAATAAAATAAAGCATTACTCAGAAATGTGCATCACAACAAGAATATCAACAGCAGTCCAGTTCCGGAAAACCACCCCATGCGTTACAAAGTCGGGTAAATCCTCTTCAGAATCATCTTCTATTATAGAATCAACTTCGGGCGGAGTCGGATGGATAAAACTTGCGCTTCGGAAAACTTCTTGTATCGGACGGGTAACTGTATCTTGCTTAACTCTTGCAGACACGGGATGAAAGCCAAGACCTTCTCCAAACTTGTTCTTAGGAAAAGTCAACACCGGGCCCCAACCTTCAGCCGAACCACTCTCAACCACTCGTCGCGCATCTTCAAAAGAAGAAATAGATGTCCCTTTCTTCTTCACTTCATTACTAGCAACGAATAGAGCTTGGAATTGGGTTCCAACATCCTCATCAGCATCAATAAAAGAGAAAGATGACAAGTGGCTTACCACCATAGCTTGTTCTCCACCAATTATTACCACCTTTCCATTCCTTACAAACTTCAATCTTTGATGCAGCGTGGAAGTGACTGCCCCTGCATCATGGACCCATGGGCGACCCAATAGGCAATTATAGGCAGCATGAATATCCATTACTTGAAAAGTGATCTTAAAGGTATAAGGACTAATTGTTATAGGAAGATCCACTTCACCGATGACAATTTTCGTAGAACCATCAAACGCTTTGACAATTACCCCACTAGGTCTCATAGGAGCACCTTGAGGTGAAAGTCGAGATAATGTAGTTTTGGTCAGTACATTTAATGATGAACCTGTATCTTTCAGCACACTTGATAAAGTATCATTTCCACAACATATTGAGATATGCAAAGCCATATTATGGTTCCTTCCCTCCTCCGGAAGCTCTTCATCACTGAAACCAAGATTGTTACATGAATTAATATTTCCCACAATTCCATCAAATTGGTCAACCGTCAAGTCATGATCTATGAATGCCTGGTCCAAGACCTTCACCAAAGCTTCCCTATGGGCACAAGAATCTCTTAGTAAAGAAAGCACATAAATCTTGGAAGGAGTTTCCAATAGTTGGTCCACAATCTTGTATTCACTTCTCTTAATGAGTTTCAAAATCTCATCATCATCAGGATGTGGGTTAGGTTCATTGGATCGGCCTACCTCAACTCTTGGTTCAACATTCCTCATCAGAATTTCTTCCGGTATAGGTCTTCTAACTTGAACTTCAGGCCTTTTCGATGGTACCGCTGCAAAGATACGTCTGCTCCTTGTGACTCTACTCACATCAGCAATATTAACAAAAGATGGCATTGGTGGTATGGGAACTTCTACCCCTTTCTCAATCATTGTGGAATTATATTTGTATGGTATGGTTTGGTCCGAGTTGTAAGGCACGAGACCAGGTGGAAAAATAATCAAAGGAGCAGCAGGTGAAGTCTGACTATCAAAAACAATCTCTACTTGCTCAGGCATGTTGAACTGTGGCACTATAACATTCACTTCATCATCTGGATCTCTGTCATATGTAATGGTGATAACCCTTTGATCCAACAACTTCTGAATATCCTCTTTCACAATAGGGAAATCATCTTCTATTGAGAAAAATTCACAAACGTCATAATCATGTCGATGTTTAAAGAAGGCGAGTCTACTTAAGCTTTGATGTATCCTGATCAACGATTCCCTTATATGCTCAACTTGGTAAACTCGAAACTTTCCAGGACATCCTTCCACCATATTCACCGTAGCTTCCCCATGTTGAGGCAAAGGATTATCTCGAACATTCAGGTTAACATCTTTGAAAGACAAAATACCTTTCTTGATTAACCTCTGGACATCTGCCTTCAAAGCAAAGCAATTTTCAATATTATGCCCCGGCGAACCCTGGTGATATGCACAAAATTGATCCGCCTTGTACCAAGGGGAAGTATTATTCTGTGAAATAGGAGGAGGCTTCGCCGTTATGAGATGTTTTCAGATCAGAGCGGGGAACAACTCAGTGTACATCATTGGGATGGCATCAAATTGTGGTTTCCTCGGAGAACAGTTCTGATTGTTGAAATGATGAGCCTGTTGTCGAGGTTGTTACTGAAATTGTCGTTGTTGAATTGGAGGGGCTAGATAAGTTTGGGTCACCATTGTTGGGCGGACATCAGAAGTGACTGCCGCAACATGTGAATACCCTGTCCTCTGCCTCCCAGGAAAAATTGCACCGACATCTTGTTCTTTCCTCTTGGGGAAGACACTTCCAAACATCTTGACACCTCTAGATGTACCTCCTTCCTTGACCAAAGGTCCTTCACGAATTCCTTCTTCAAGCCTCATGCCCATATTCACCATCTCAGTGAAGTCGCTAGGCGCACTCGCAATCATTCTCTCATAGTAGAAAGAACCTAAAGTTTTCAGGAAAATCTTTGTCATTTCTTTCTCTTCAAGGGAGGATATATTTGAGTGGCAATATCGCGCCACCTCTGGGCATATTCTTTAAAAGACTCTCTATCTTTCTGGGACATAGCTCGGAGTTGATCTCGGTCTGGGGCCATGTCAACATTGTACTTGTATTGACGAACAAAAGCTTCACTGAGGTCATTGAAGTTACGGATTCGGGTGTTATCCAAACCCATGTACCATTTTAGAGCGACACCAGTCAAACTGTCTTGGAAGTAGTGAATTAATAAATTATGATCATCAGAATAGGTGGACATCTTTCTCACATACATGGTCAAGTGACTTTGCGGACACGAGTCACCTTTGTATCTTTCAAAGTCCGGCACTTTGAACTTAGCTGGAATTTTCACATTTGGGACTAAACACAAGTCATGAGCATTTTTCCCAAACAAGTCTTTCCCTTTAAGCGTTCTAATTTCCCTCTGCATTTCTTGAAATTGGTCTTGGAACTCCTTCATCCTATCGAAGAGGCCCAAACTTTCAGCAGGTTCAGCATGATAAATGGGTTCATTTGTGTATGGAATAGTGTGAACCATTGGAGGGGCAGTAGTCATCACAGGTTGAGGGAAAGTTACCACAGGCTGGATTACAGGTTGCACAGTAGTTGTCTCAGGTTGAGGAAAGGACACAACAGGTTGAATCATGGGTTGTACAACAGGCTGGTACCCTTCTGGCATGAAGTTGTAAGGCATACCCCACGGAAAACCTTTTAGCATTTGATGTTGGAGCGGGGAGTTGACTTGAGTCAAAGATGTTGGAGCAGTGACGATCTCGGAAACCACAGTAGTTGGAGTTTGAATTTCAGCGGCTGAAGTCGATGGCTGATTCTGAGCAGCCATCAAGCTTTCAACCAACGCGGTCAACTTTTCCATCCAATATTAAGAGTAGTAACCTCTTCACGAAGCTCGTGATTTTCCTGCTCAAGATCTTCCATCCTTTTTTGACGGTTGGCTCGGGTGTTATACCGGTGAAACAGCTTGACAATCTATCGGAGTGGAAAAAGAAACAAGAATAAGACTCTAGAAAACATGTGAAATTGAATGTTGGATGATGCATGATATGCGATGCAAATGATCATTTATTTTGATAGTTTTTCAAGGAGCTTTAGAACTTTGATAACTTTGCGCACATCAATGGTAAAGGAATTTGGAACAACAAAAACTCATTTCATTAATCAAAGCAGTAAATTACAACTTTGGGACAACAAAATCCATTAATAAAAACAGTAAATTACAACTTTGGAACATGAAGCCCTTTTACAAAGTTTTACAAAATGACATAAGTAATAATAATAAAAAACTAGGAACTAAAGGTCACTCAGAATCATCATCGGATGGAGGACCAAATGCCAATTTTAACTGGAGCTTCCTAATCTTCCCTTCATAGAAGTCTTCCATCTCCTTCTTCTCAGCTACCAGTTGATCAATGATTTCCTTCCGTGGATTAGGAACAGGAGCAACGCCTACCAAATCTTCCTTCTTCCTCTTCCTTTAATTAGCATATTTCTTGATTAATGCATCCTTTTGACGAAGCTTCTCATCATGATCAATAAACCAACCGTCTTGAATAAATAGCATATCCTCCTTCTCCTCCAGCTGTCGAGTCAGGACCCTACTTTCGTATTCAGACATATTATACTTTTCCTTCCAAGCATCTCTTTCACACTTCATTCTATCCAGATTTTCTTGGTACTCTCTCATGTTCTCAATAGGGGTATCAATAGATGATGATGCAGCATCAGTGAATAAAGGTTTCTCGGGATTATAAGGCATCTTGAGAGCACAAGCCCTAGCACGAACCCATTGAAGGTAAGGTTCCAAAGAAACAACACCTCTATGCCCTAACATGTCACTTCCTTTTCTATGGATGTGGCGCCAAGCGCTTTCAATCTCCTCCTTAGCTGCTTTGTGATCCTTTCCTTCTTGTAGAAAGAAACCACTCACATGAATGTTGTTCGGCTTGTCCCTCATCGGGTATCTAAACTGGCGGCACGCAAGAACAGGATTATAGTTAATTCCTCCCTTCGTACCAAGAAGAGGTACGTTGGGAAAAACACCACAACTATCAATGATCTTCACGTCTTAGTAAGCTCGATTATACCAATCTATGTCGGAATGAGTAAGAGCCATAATTTTTGGCGCCCATCGTGGCTCCTTCTCGAGATCCCAGAAAACATCAGACCCAGGTAAATGAGAAACATACCACTGGTATAGCAACGGTGCACAACAGATAATCATCCCTCCTAGATAGGAGTTTCGAAGATGGATGGAATAGAAGGTATCTCCTAGCAGCATAGGGACCGGATTTCCAATCAAGAAGATTCTAATGGCGTTGATATCCACGAACTTATCGATGTTAGGGAACAAGAACAATCCATAAGCAAGTAAAGCAAATACATCTTCAAAGGCAACAATATCTTTTATCTCAGCGAAGTGACGAGCTTTCTTCAACAAAAACTGCGTAGGTAAGCCTCAGATTCCCCCTTTAGTAGTCATGTTCTCTTCTATCTCCGACATCCTCAAGTGGGTGATTGTTGCTATCTCGTGAGATTTGGGTTCCTCTTATAAACCAGATAAAGGAACACAGTCGGTGATTGGAAAACCAAGTATATAGGAGTACTCTTCTAAAGTGGGCATTAACTGGTAATTAGGAAAGGTGAAGCATCGATACAATGGATCATAGAATTGGACCAACGTACTAAGGATACCTTCCTTCATCTTGAGCTTCATGAGAGGGATGATGGATCCATATTTCTTTTGAAACTCTGTAGGGTTCTCAATCTTAGGAATCAAACTCTTCAACTCTTCAATCTCAGGCTCCTTAAAACTATAACTCCGAGTGTTTATTTTTCCAAAATCCATAGTAACAGTACTTGAGATGTCTGCAAAAATCATTCTTAAGTTCCTTGAAAAACATGTTTTACAAAAAAATGCTTATGGATGTATGGATGAATGATAATGCAACAATTACACATAAGTTCACAAACATGGGGTTCAAAGGTTCAACGCTTCGAGCATGGAGTCAAAGGTAAAACCCACCCCCAGGGTATGTACTAAAGGTTTAATCACACCTGCAAGACAAGGTTCTAAGAGTTCCCAGAGTCTACATTCCTCCTTCGGATATTACCAACATCTTGATTACTCAATAATTAGCAATATTCTCAAGAGAAACTAATCCGAGTGTAGCATCGCATGACAACTACTTCCGGATTACTCTGTTATAGTCTCCGCGCTACACCTAAAATGCCAAGATGGGTTAGGGTTCTACGGTTCTCAGCTTCTCTGGCTCCCAGGTCGAAAACAATAATGTCTTCCCAATTACTCGGTAAACAAATACTACGTTCAAAGGGGCTTTCCACTGAGTGGGGGATTTCATGCCTCCTTCTTCGGAATTACTCCCTCAAAGTTAACATGACTATACCGCCCGTCCTATTCTTAAGTGTAACTTAGTCCAGGTATAGGACTTGTCCTTCGTAAATATCATTAACACCCAAATAACCACAATATAAACATATAATCAAACAATCAAATAATGATAAAACAGATAAGACAAACTAGGCTTAACCCACTTAGGGATGGACCAGCAAGAGGTCAATCTTTCCCCAGTAGAGTCACTAATTCTGTAGCGATAAAAAATGTAGCGGGGTAAATCGGAGATCGAGCTATTAATTAACTCGACTCACAAAAAGAAAGAGTCACCATCGTGCCTTATTATTTCCAAGGGAAAAGGGAAAAGAGCGAAATAAAACCCTAAAATATGCAATGTAAAATAATAGTTAAAAGTAATGAAAATACAATGCATTTTGAAAAGAGATCTAGAGTTCGGGGGTTGGTTATGCAATGGGAATGTATTATCACCCAATGCATCTATAGTATCCTATAGGAATCTTTTGAAATATCTGTTTATTAAAATTGTTTGTTTGATTAAAATGGTTTGTTTGATTAAAATGGTTTATTTGGCTAAAATGGGTGTGGACGAGATTTTGAAGATACGACGACCTAATGTCGAAATTTTGACTTAAAAGGTGTGATTTTGAAAATTGAGTTTTTTAGGAAAATTATCATAAGTTTATCAAAATAGTAAATAATCAAAAAAATGAATGAGGGTATTCGCACGACCGCATTACTTATGGAGTTAACAAAATATTTCCCTTGGATTAAATCGAGCGAGCAAAATAAAATAGACATCAAAATATAAGCAATTAAAATTCACAAGAAAATAAATATAACGAAACAGATTAATGACCAAAAGGCACCGAGAAATTAAAATGACAAAGATATAAAAATAAAAAAGGAATGGAACTAATTATCTAAATTAAAATTCTAAGATTACTTACTAGAATAATTCTAAAAATTACTAAATTAGATCTAAACTAAATTAAAATTTTAATATTAATAAATTAAATATAGATTAAATAAAATCCTAAAGTTACTAAATTAAATCTAAAATAAATGAAAATTCCAAAGTTACTAAATTAAAATCTAAACCAAATAAAATTCTAAAATGACTAAATTAAATTTAAAGTAAGTTAAAATTCTAAAGTTTACTAACTAAATTAAAATTAAGATTTCAAAATTATTACAGTAATTCTAATTTCAATTAATTAATTTAAATTAATGAAATTAAGGAAATAAACTAATCTAAATATTAAAGGTGTGAGTAGAATAATAAGAAGTATATGTAGGAAATTCGAGATGGGCTTAAGAAGTAAAGCCCAAAAAATGAAAACAGACCACTCCACTGGGCTGGACCGGGTCGGGTCCAGACCCAGTCTCCTCTTCCAATCCCACGGGTTTAATAACCCTAAAGCGCGCCAATATTGCAGTAAGAGGAAGGGACGGAACAAATTATTATTATAATAAAAGGAAAAAAAACAGCAACAATCTTTCACTCTTCTTATTACTTCACAGTACTTCATTCTTATGAAACAACAACAACACTTCTCACCCCATCATCTTCTCCTAAAGTCGTCTAACTCTCTCGCGGTAACAGTAATAACATCAATTGAAGTCTCCCACTTAGTTCAATTTCACATGTTTTACGGAATAAGAGCAAAAGAATTTATAAATTTTAGGTTTTTCTAACTCTGTTCTTTTTCTGATTTTGGCCATAGGCTTGCAGTTTTGTTGTAAGAGAGACGGTTTTGACGCGTGTGGAGGTGGTGCATTTGATGGAGATGGGTTTGAAGGGAGATACAGGTATGACGATGAGGTTGAAGCCGTAACAAAAATGAGATCGTCGAGAAAGTTACACTCTAATCTTTTTGATTACTCTGAGTTTCCATGTGTTTCTTGCTTCTATGCTTGATTGACTTGGATGTGAGAAATATATAGAGCATCAACATCCAAACCTTTCACTCCAGCGTTACTCTCTGCATTCTTTAACAAATCAAGGATGAACTTAGAAGATTTGGCTGGCCACCTTCCTTGTCCGTTGGAGTGTATGTTCTTAGCCTGGGCTGTCCTTCCAACACCATTGCAGAAACGTCTAAATGGAATGGCTTATTTGTGGGCAAGAACATCTTCCAAGTACCTTTTATCCTTGATCAAGGGCATCTTCCTAATGCAAAATGTTGTTTCCCTAGTGTTCTTGAAATGAACTCTAAGGTCTGCACCTCGTGCCTTGGTGGACTTGGTGGGATTATCGGGCTCTCTCGAGTACTTAACCATGACGACGACTTGATAGGTCAAGATACAGAAGAGCGTTAATGTGATGTTTGAAGGTGATGAAAGTAGTTGAGCATGTTGCATAAGGTAATGACGAGAGATGGGTATTCTTTTTGTCAATGGGTAGTTCTGCTTTGTTAGAAGTATTTATGACAATTGGAAATCCTACTCTATGTAGACACAAATTCGAGTTTAAAATACAAATTGATTCTTTGCTCTTTTCCTTTCTATTGATTGGTGTGTTATGTATATATATACAGGGCAAATTGAAAGTGAACACATGGGTGAAGTATTACGGTCTGTTAGGAGTGAAAGGAGTTGCAACAGAGACTGAAGGAGTAGAGGTTTTGAGTGAAAGTTGTTGTTATTGTTGTTGCAGGTCTTGTTGATGTTGCTGCTGGAAGTTGAGCACGACTGGGAGATAGGCAGAAGATAAAGGGAAAATTGTAGATCGGTGGATGCGATGGTGTTTGACGGAAGAGAAAAGTTGGCGAGGTTGGGGACTTCTTTAAACCAGCTTGCAATGCATTAGTATCAGCAACAAAAAATTTGAGGCATCATACCACCAACAAGTAAAGTTTGATGGATGGATTATTAGAGCGTTTTTAGCATAAAAAACAAAGGTATTGAGTTCTGATGCAGGTTTGATTTTGTTAATAGGTTAGGCATCTTGGAGGAAAAATAATTAATATCTGATTTGTTGTTTTAACAGATTATGCAGGTTTACAGTTTGGTAACGGGTCAGTGAATTTTTAAAGAAAGATTTGTTAACAACTTATGCTAATACGTTGTAACCTATAGGTATATAACAATGTCCTATGCTTTTTCTAACAGGTTACGATTTAATCTTAAGAATTAATATTATGATTTGTTGGTTTTGACAAATTATGCATATGTAAATGATCCAAGCATGAAAAATGGTTAACTATGCAAATGAATTTGGCAGGCATGGATGTATATGTGAAAAAAGTTTGCAAAAATAATGGGAAGAAGAATACCTATCAGAGTCTCTCCGATGGAGCTTCATAAAAAAAACAATAAGTTCTTTCTCCTTTAATCTTCTATGTGTGTTTTCTGTTTTTCTCCTGCTTGTGATTCTTGAACCAAAGCTCTTTTTTCTGTTTTTTCTTCTTGTTGAATTTCTCCTGCTTGTGAAATATGTGGGGTTTTAGGGGGGGAAATAGTAGAGATTTGAACTATTTTAGGCTCTGTTTTGATGTTTTATGAGACAGCTTTTTGAAGTATGCATTTTAGTGCAATGTTTGGAGTTTTGTAGACCGGTTTTTGTAGCAGCAAAGGTGCAAATTTTTGTCTTATGGGCTGCATTTTGGACTGTTTTGTAGGGCAGATTAAGACAGCAACTTGGCATGGTTTTTGTTGAAACAAGGTTGGAGAAAATGGACAACATTATACTCAAGAATTGGACTATCATTGGATTACAATAGTGTTGGAAAAAATGGGCAGCATTGGGACTGTTTTGTAGCGAGAATAATAGCTTGGTTTTCATGTACAAAATTTGCATTTCTTTTGTAACTTTGTAACAATAAATCGAAGTAAATTGTAACATGAATGGATATGTATTCTTCAATATATTCTCAATTCCCTTGTAATTGTAAATAACTTTGAATCTTCATTTGAAATTGAATCTTGATATGTCTTGATAAAAATTCAAGGTCTTCCATTTGAATTGGGAAAGAATTGAATAATACTTGAATAAATTGTTGAATGATGAATAAATGATAATGCAAGCCTTAGATTTTAATCTTGCATTTTGTAATAGAGATCCAAATAAATCACATGAATTGATTTTGTAATCAAATAGAAACCATCATGTAATTAATCTTGTGATGAACGATTGTTTGAATCGAATTTCTTTTTCTAATATCTCGTTAATAAATGCTTCATGTGTGTTCAAATAACCATAATGTAAATCCACCAAAATAATCACACGAAATAATCTTGAATAAATATCTCATGTGATAAATGATTATTCTTGAATGAGATCTCTTGGTAGCTCCTCTTTAATTATCGCTTGAATTCAAAATAAAGAAAATTCCAAATATTCTGAATAAATTCTTCTAGAACAGTTTTGAATTTAATCATCCCATTTTGACGAAATTCACCCCGCGTCATGAGAAAAACTTGCAGATGACTTTTGATCGAAGTGATCGGAAATGACTGGCATAGCTTGGTTTTTTGTATTTTAAAGCAATGTGAAACACACATGAACCAATGGCAGCAGAACTTCGACTGTTCTTTCTGAAAATTTCAGAGTCGCTCGAGACCATCTGTTGGACAGAGTGTGGAAATAAACACACAATTCTCTAAAATTCCTTGATGAACCATCCTTTGAGAATCAACGATCGACCGCATTTCTGTCCCGAGACTCGAAACCCTAATTGATGTGTGACGTCCTATGCTCTTCTTTCAGACCTATTTCCTGCACTTGAATTCAAAAAAAGAAAACATACACTTCGTGCTTGATTAGTGGTTAGTCATTCATAAAATAAAATGCTCACAACACTCGATAATCTCTACACAGTCAAATCTCGAAGGCAAAATGTTCGAAACCTACCATATTCTGTGACCTTGATGTATATATAAAACAATGCAAATGAAGGAGGGATCTTATGTCAAAAATTGGGGTATGACACTGCGCACTTCAAAAATCACGTTTAAGCAACATAAATAAAATTAAAGACCATGGATCAATTGAATTTTACCCTCTGATCATAATGGTGTCCTTCATTAGGGACAATTATTCCTGCATTTGAAAGCCCTAAAACGATGAAGTAAACCCTAGCAATGGCAAATACGCATACATGCATCAAAACCTCAATTAAATCATCCAAGCATGTTGCAAATGTGTCAATAATCACAAATACATTATTAAAATATGCTTATGATGCAAGAATTGTTGTAGTTAATTTTGAAATAAAGAGAAAACCACGTGTAGTCTAGGGGGAGATTATGGGCTTGGGAATGCCTGCAATTGATCGTGTTAGCTTTTGGGAAGGTCCGAGAATCGATTATGAGCTTTGGAATGGCTTGAATTGATCTCTAGGTTAGAAAATGAATCACCACTTTCTTGCCAATTTTTGAGTTTTGTTCTTCCTTTCTCACGATTGCAATCATGTTTTCTTGGTTGTGCATTGTATTTGTACTAGAGCATATTAGGTCAACAAAAACAATTTGTATCTTGGTAAATCATGGAGATTTGATTTGATTTTGCTCCTTGTATGATATGTTTCTAAAATAGCCTAATCATGCCAATTTTGCTCCTAATCATCCTTGATATGATTTGATCTGATATGCCAGCCTAATTAGATTTGATTCCTACAAAAAATCATATCAAAACCAATCTTTTTATATTTTTTGCAATTTATTTGATTTAATTTAACTTTTAAATAATAAAAAATCAAAATAAATAAATAAATAAAGAAAAAAATGTGCGGATGCTGATTTGGGTCGTGGACTATGTCTCTAACAAGATGCAATCATGAAAAGCTAGGCCCATTTGACAAAAAATGTATTTTTGAGCACATTTGACTTTTGGCAATTTTGCAAAAATGGTAAATTTTAACAAGGCATATCTCCTCCAATTTTAACCCTAGAGAAGTGTTCTTGGACTTTTTAGAAAGCTTAGGATTTCCCCTAAACAACCCTTTTGGTTTCATCTCAATTGGGTCTTCCATGTTCATGTAAGAATCTTTGACCCAAAAGGTGTTTTTGTTGACTTTTCAAAAGGACCTATAATGTAGAAATTCATATCTTTTGATGAGTGCATATTTTGAAATTGAGGGGTGAATATGAATTGTAGGGAATCGCATCCTCTTCAAAATGAGCCTTGGATGGAAAATTTATGATAAAGTATGAAGAAGTTATGCCTGGTCAAAGTTTGGTTGACTTTTCCTAAGAAACCCTAATTTAGCAACTTTTGGGTTTTGTTGAATTTGGGGGAATTCCTTGAGGAATCATGATCAACCCTTGATCAAATGATGGATATATCTTCAAAATTTTGATGTTGACCAAAAAACTTGAAGTTTGACTGTGTGTGGGCCACAATTGACTTTTGACCTAGTATAGTTGATTTTCAGGCATCTAGGCAATTGACTGAGAAAACTTCTTGTGCAAGGCATGAAACTTGACATGGATGATCTTGAGAACATATTGGGACTATGGAAGGAATTTGGGACCTTTGGAGTTCCCACAACCTGATGAAAATGGAAACTCTAGTTTGAGGTACATTGCCTTAGGAGAGAGTTTGTCTGGTCAACTCTTGGGCATCCTTGAGCAAGTTAAGGACCTCAATGGGCATGTGTTGAGTAAAATAAGAGGTAAAATTTTGGGGTACAACACCTATTTTAACTAGAAGAAATAAATCTAACTAGAGGAGGTCTTTGGTCGCCTGTTTTAACTGGAAGAAATAAATCTAACCAGAGGAGGTCTTTGGTCGCATGTCATTAACTAGAAGAAATAAATCTAACTAGAGGAGGTCTTTGGTCGCCTGTTTTAACTGGAAGAAATAAATCTAACCAGAGGAGGTCTTTAGTCGCATGTTTTAATTGGAAGAAATAAATCTAATCAGAGGAGGTCTTTGGTCGCATGTCATTAACTGGAAGAAATAAATCTAACCAAAGGAGGTCTTTGGTCTCCTGTTTTAACTGGAAGAAATAAATCTAACTAGAGGAGGTCTTTGGTCACCTGTCATTAACTGGAAGAAATAAATCTAACTAGAGGAGGTCTTTGGTCGCCTGTCATTAACTGGAAGAAATAAATTTAACCAGAGGAGGTCTTTGGTCGCCTGTCATTAATTGGAAGAAATAAATCTAACCAGAGGAGGTATTTGGTCGCCTGTTTTATCTGGAAGAAATAAATCTAACCAGAGGAGGTCTTTGGTCACCTGTTTAGGGGGACTTTTTGAGATATATGGGGGGGGAAGCCTGGGTAGGACTGCTTCAGGATGAGTCCGTGTGAAACTATATCTGGAAATGAGAAGGAACCTGGGTAGGGTTGCTTCATGATGATTCCATGTAAAACTTCATCTGGAAATATATGAGAAGGAACCGGTGTAGGGTAACTTCATGATGAGTCCGTGTAAAACTTCATCTAGAAATATATGAGAAGGAACCGGTGTAGGGTAACTTCTTGATGAGTCCGTGTAAAACTTCATCTGGAAATGTATGAGAAGGAACCTGTGTAGGGTAACTTCATGATGAGTCTGTGTAAAACTTCATCTGGAAATGAGAAGGAACCGGTATATGGTAAGCTTGTGATGAGTCAGTGTAAAACTTCATCTGAAAATGTATGAGAAGGAACCTGTGTAGGGTAACTTCATGATGAGTCCGTGTAAAACTTCATCTGGAAATCAGAAGGAATTCGTGTGAGATTGCTTCATGATGAGCCCGTGTGAAGCTGCATTTGGAAATATAGAGAGTTGCTCTGTCTTGCTTCAGAAACTAATCTTGGACCTGTTGAAAATTGTCGATGATAACCATCTATTGATTGACTTTTCCCTGAAAAGGTAAAGCGTTAGCTGTATGCAATGTCATGATGTATGAAATGCATGATGTTCTCAAAATAAATGAGATTATGCTGTATGCATTTATCATGAATGTAAATAAGATGTATGAAATGTGAAATGTTATTGAAATGTATCTTTGTCTGGAAAATAAATTCTTGACAGATGCTGGAGAGCCTTGGGAAATGAAATCTCGGACCGCTAATGTGGATGAAGAGTAAGCTCCTCTTACTTTAGGATGTTTCCACTGGGAGTTCCTGCTTTTTTGATTGAAGAGAAACTTTGTTGGGGAATACTGGCTTTGCTTGAGAAGGCTCTGTGGAGAGTGTTGATTTTTTGCTTGGGGAAAGGAGTTCAGGAGTTTTGATTGTTCAATGCTCTACCGAGGAGTTATTCCTAACTGGAGAGCATAAAAAACTAGCTGTTATCTGGTCGAAATCCAATCTTGGCAGCAATTGGTTGGGGATACTGAATTTGACTGCTATATGTTCATATTCTAGGCTTCGTAGTGACTTGTAGGGTAAGATCTGAATTAACTGTTATCTGGTTAGAATCCAGGCTTTACAGAAAATTGCTTGAAGTTGAATTGTTATCTGGTCGGGTTCAAAGCTTTAACAACAACTTGTTGGGGATAAGGAAGTTAACTGTTATCTGGTCGGATTCCAGGCTTTGCAGTAACTTGTTAGAAAGGATGAATTTGAATTGATACCTGGTCTGGTCCAGGCTTCAAAGTGACTGATAGGTCAACTATTTTCTGGTCGGGTCCAGGCTTCATAGTTATTTAAAGGTTGTACTATTATCTGGTCGGATCCAGGCTTCATAGTGTTTTAAGTGAATGAAAGTTGATTGTTATCTGGTCGGCTTCAGGCTTCATCGCAACTCTGGAGATAACAAAGACTTTGTTGGCGACTTCACTGGGGATTAGGGGTTGTGGCCCTTTGATTTGGAATAGTTTAAGAGGCAAACTCAAGATGGGGAATCTGTAGTTTGTTGGGGAAATAAACCCTGTTGAGGAGTATTTGATGAATTGTTGATAAGGTGAGTTCTCTTAGGAGGAGATCCACAAGACTTCTTCTTTTAGAACCAAATCAGTTGGGGAAAAGATTATCCATGGATTGAAACTCTGGTTGGGGATTGCATGGATCCAACCTTATGGGGATATCCATGATTTTGGCCTTGAGGGGTTCGTA
The DNA here is from genome assembly GCA_948472305.1 of Vicia faba. Classification (NCBI taxonomy): domain Eukaryota; kingdom Viridiplantae; phylum Streptophyta; class Magnoliopsida; order Fabales; family Fabaceae; genus Vicia; species Vicia faba. The sequence goes on along the minus strand of OX451736.1, from coordinate 857,907,824 downwards.
CCCTTATCCGTGAAAATTAATCCATGGGGATAACCTTGTAGAGATGACTTTGTGAGGACTTGACTGGGGATCACCCTATGAAAAGGACTTTGTGGGAGATTTGTCCCTTCCCCTAGTAGCAGGTGTTTGTGGCACTGCTAGAAAATGTTTGACTGTTTGTAACCTTTTGTTGGGATTCACGTTCAATGCCCCGAGTGATTTAGATGGAGACCTACCCATGGTATATTCAGCGTTTCTCGAGAGACTTCTGGGAATCTTGACCAGACTACCCCGAGTGTGTTGGACAGTGATCATGTTGATGCCCCCTTGCTTACAGGAGATCTGTCATTGGGGGCATTTTCCCACTTGAAATGATTTTGCTCTTTGAGAGAGTTTTTGTTTACTAGATCTTCTTTGTATGAATTTCTCCGCTGTCAAACAATTAGCCATATGCAAACATCAATATTCAAATAATTCAAAGTTTATGCTTGTCTTGAATTTTTGAAAATGCGTTTTTAGTAGATAAAAGAATTTTTGCAAGAATGTGAATTCAACTCAGGATTTAGAGTAAGCCTTACAGGAGTGAGGATAACTTTTGTAACAATATGCTTTCGAACTAACACATGCTTCAATTAGGACTTTTGAAGGGTTGTAACGTGGCTTGGTTCACGGTTTAAGAAACGAAGGATAAAGGCTCAAATTTTATTTCTACCCACCCGTTCTTCGTGATGTTCTTCAATCCTAAACTCAGTTAATTGTACATTCGAACTCCAATGACGTTTTGGTGATGGTTCAGACAAGTTTAGTTTATCGGAAGGCAGTCATTTTTTGCAACATTTTTCATGTTATTGAGGATTTGTAGTGACCTCTTTTTTTTTTTTATTATCCATGATTGTTACCTAACGGTTCCTGTTTTGAGATTACAGTCAGCGAGATGCCCCATTTTCTCTTAAGTCTCCTTGGTAGGTTTTGACATAGTGGGCTTTTCTTTTTGAGAGATAATGACTGCCTATGTGATAGGGAACCATCACCGTCCTTTGATTCCTGAGGAATGTTTTTGATGTCACTCGTTGTATTACAAAGTGAAAATTTTGTGACTGAATGTGCATCTGAATTATCTGAGAGACTACCCTGCCCCAGGTTTTGATTAGAGGTTTCAATTTGTGTAAAAAGGAAAACTTATACTTCCTTATAACTCCAGTGTTTCAGGATTTGAAAGAACGCTTGTACATCGTCAGCAAGGTTTGTCTAAAAGCATACTGTATGAGATTATGGCATTATTTTCGTCATCCTCCCTCTAAAGGCTTGTAACTTTTAGCAAGAGTTGGGAGTAAAAAGCATAGTTTAAATATAGTGAAAATGGATGAATTCAAGACAAACATATGCAATGCATTAATGAAACATAGTTTAACATTAACAGATAATTGTTTGAATAACAAAATAAATTACAATTGAAAATTTAAAAATGAACAAAAGCCTCTTTGTCTGCACTTGCCACTTCAGGTTGTGAGCCTTTGAGGGATGGCAGAAGAATTCAGTCTGACCACCTTGTGTGAACTCTAGCACTCCTCCGACGATCAAGTCTTGGATCTTGTTTTTCAAAGCCCAGCAGTCATCTGTGTCATGCCCAGGATCATTGGAATGGTATGCACATATTGCAGTAGGATGATAGCTAGGAGCGGAGGTATTGGGATTCCGAGGAGGATCCCTTAGTGTGACCAAATTCATCTTCAGCAAGTGTTGCAAGACTTGCGATATTGGCATGTCAAGTTTGGTAAATTATCTACTGGATATGACCTGTTTACCCCGATTACTCTGTTCTGGTTGGCGGGGCGGTTGTTGGGACCGTGACGCGGCAGCAATTCAAAAAGGTTTGTTCTCCCCTGAACCAACCTCTTGTTTCATGGGCGGATGAGGAGTGACTTGGTCCTCAATCTTGATTGTTTGTTTCATACAGTTGCAACAGTCTGGATGAACTTGGGTGACAAGAACTCTCAGCTCTTCTTGTCCTTGAGCAAGATTTTGGATAAGAGCCATCTGGCCCACCAGTTGTCCCATCATTTTGACCTTCATTATGGCTATCTCGGTTTGTAGCCGCTCGAACTGGTCATCCCTGTCATCCCTAGAGTTTCCCATGGTCATGCCCCTGGTGAGGAGCGCCTTCACCTATTCTTGTCCCTTAGATAGGTTCAAGAACATCTCTTGAAGTTGAGCGTTTTGAATCTGAATGCTCTTGATGGCCTGTTCTAGGGCCATCCTTACTGAAATAAACAATAAGAAGATAAGGAGACTTGCATGAGAGAAACCTGTCATGGTATGATGCATGTTATATGGATGCTATGTTTTCAAGGATTTATGAAATTTAAATTTGTATAGACAAAGAATGAACAAATGTCAAATTTCGTTAATCAGTTCAGAATGGTTACAACGTGCCCCTTGGGCTTACAAAATAAATCTTTTAAGATAAAAAGGTCGAACACATCCTCTTCGGCGCAAGGTAGGCGTTCAAGCTTTGTTATTCATGTAGCTGCTTTGTAAGCTCCAAGACCCTTTTCTCACTAGTGTAGAATTGAGCTTCGAAGGTATCTCATTCCTCCTTTAGCTGAATCCAACCCTTTTGCAAGTCTGCAATAGAAGTAGGCATGTCGGGATGGAGGACAGTGTACAAGACATCTCTTTCAAACACAGGCTCCACAACAACTGGCAGTATGGAGGGATAAGGCATCACGAGCTTCTGAGCACGAGCTCGTACCCACCTAAGGTAAGGCTCAAGGGGTATGGAATTCTTATGTCCTAGCGTCTTACCATCCACTCGGTTTACCATCCTCCAAGCTCGTACAAACCTATGACAGTAGCTTTGATCGTCGCTCTCGTAGTCGAATACCACTCCTTGGATGAGCATATCATGCGGACCATCTCTTCGAGCGTATCCAAATTTTCGTAAGGCTAAGCAAGGGTTGTAAGTGATACCTCCCCTAATACCAAGAAAAGGGACATTAGGGAATTCTCCACAACGGTTGATGATAGTAATATTCTCCAAGGATCAAGAATACTAATGAACATCTGAATGTCTGAGCGTCATGAACCTATGGGACCACCTCGAACCTTGATCGTTCTTTAACACAGACCGGAGAAGATGCAAATTAAACCATCTAGCCAAGAAGGGAGTGCAACACATGAGGGCCACATTCTTCCTCATAGTGCGAGTGTGGAGAGAATGCAAGATATCTCCCAACAAAGTAGGCACCGGATTGTGAGACATGATGATTTTGACAGCATTTACATCTATGAGTTGGTCAGGGTTTGGAAACAAAACCATCCCATAGATGAGAAGGGCCAAGATTTCTTCAAAATCTTGTAAATCCAAAGAGTTACAAAAATCTTGAGGTTTCTCAAATAAGAACTTGGCTAAGAAACCTTTGACACCACTCCTTGTTTCCCAATTAATGGTGACATCAGATTGTTGCAAGTGCAGTGCTCGGGAAATCTCTTCAGGTCTTGGATCTCTTTCTGTACCGTTGAAAGGTAGTTGACTGAGAATGGGAATCCTCAAGAGTTGGGAGAATTCTTCCAAGGTAGGTACAAGCTGATAATTGGGGAAAATTGGAGCAATGGTGTAGAGGATCAAAGAACTGGAAAAGCACCTTCATCATATCTTCATCAGTCCTAGAGGTAACCAAGTTTAGGAGGCGACCATGTCTCTCGGTGAATGAAGAATTCTCAGGGACCCTTGATGCTAACTCTTTGAGTTGAGAAGTAATTCTTACGAGATTGACTTGAATGGTTTTCCTGCGGATAGAAGCCATGTCCTACAAAATAGAATAAAGATAAATCCCAAACATCCTTGAAATAGTTAGTGAAAATGCTTATGATGTTATGATGTTTATGATGTTATGTACAAGTAAGCATATACACACAAGACAAACAAGTCCTTAGGTTTAGGCTTGCATGGAGTCTTGTAGGTAAGTACTCTTTTGAAATTTAGTTGGATTAAAACTTGTCATAGAAATAGTAATCGGGTTCTAAAGGATCTCAATATCATTGACCTTTCTTATCAAGCATTGTTTCAGCGCAAGCCTCTTTAATGGCGACTGAAATATCCCAATAAGTCTGATCTCAATGAGTGTAGTATAGAGTATCAACCAACCTCAGACTGCACCAAAGCCGGTTATCTCACTACTTTCCTAATGGCCAAGTTGGTCAAGTAAAGGTTTTAAAGTCAGTTAGTGCTTCATGACACCACACAACTGCCCCGTATTCTCCTTGACTACTGAAGGGCTACCGGTACCCATAAATGTGTCACAAACGTAGATATTGCTTAGACCATGTCGGTATACCCCGCATAATTTCCACAATGTATTGCTACTTACCTATAAGGCATCCCAAATCCGGGTAGAGGATTAGAACAAACCCAAACAAGGAACCAAAAATGTAAATCAAGCAAGTCAAACAGTGAAAGCAAATAAAGGTGATCTAGCCCTAAGGTAACCCTACTTTTTAGTTTTTTCCCCAGCAGAGTCGCCAGTTCTGTCATACGGTGGGAGAACTAACTTGGGATGTTTTGCGTTTGATTGCAAATGTTGCGGTTAGCAAGAGTCGCCACAGACTTTTCTTTTATCCAAAAGGAAAGGTGGAAAAGAACAGGAAAGACCTTTGAGATTATTTTCTTGAGTTCGGGGGGTAGATTATGAAAAGGGAAGGTGTTAGCGCACTTTTCATCCATAGTTATCTATGGGCTCTTAGTTTCTTGCTAGATCACTTGCTTTTGTTTGAAAAATGTGCTTTGTGTGGTTTTTTGAAAAGGCGCCTTCGTTTAGGAAAACTTTGTAATAGTTCTCGTTCATAAGAACGTATACAAAGTGTTGGACTTTTGAAAATGTTTCATGTTTGGAAAGTGTTTTGAAAGTGTTTGGTGTTTGTTTTTGAAAATAAGCAAGGATGTTTGATTTGAAAATGAGCAAGCAAGTAGGAACAATCTACCTACTCAAAAGTCTTTGCTCATTTCTTCCTTTCCTTTGATATTGCTATCTCACCATTGATTTGGTAAGAAGCCTTATCTTTGGATGTAAAGGAACGGTCATGGGTCATCGTATAGTCATGATAGCAATGTTGTGAGATGTCTTAGCATGTTTATTTGAGGGACTAAGATCATTTTGAAAGGCAACATTTGTAGCGTCATCGAGGGACTATGATCTTGTATTTTTGATTGTTTTGCTAAGACGTCTCACATGCATAACATGACCATTTTTGTAAGGCAACAAGTGGAATTACCCTAAGGGTGCATGTGTGAATAGTGTTTGATTTGCATGCATTGTTTATCTTAAATTAATGTTATCTACTTTTTGATTTTAGCTTCCCATACAAACCCTAATTACTAGCATTTATATGAAAGCGATAAATTGCGGAAAGTAAATATTCTACGCTATTACAATCATTAGGGGGTGGGGTATACAAATTTACAAATGGGGATTGCAAGAAATTAAAGTCCTAATTATCTATTACAACCATATTGAATAATGTACAAGAAATGTAAAATGGACTTGTTTGGTTTTTGTTAAGAGAAGAAATAAACTTGCTTAAGGAAATATTTTTAGTCTTTTTGTTTTAAGAAATAAAATAAATCATGTAATTATAAAAATGTTTTTGGTGTTTTTGATTAATGAAAATAAAAGTGATGGTAAAAAAATAAAGAGAAAGAAACAAGAATCGGCGCATTGCTGAAATAAGAGAGATCAGAAGTTCTGACTCTGGTGTGCTGCAAAAACAGAAATAACATGTTAGCAGAAATAGGGAAGGTCAGAAGTTCTGGGTCCACTGAGAACAAATGAGATTTTAGAAGTTCTAATGCCGCTGGAAGCCTAGAAATGCTAATGTTACTGGAAAGTTAGGAGTTTCTGATTGTTGAGAGAGTTTGGAAGTTCTGATGTAGTTGGGAACCTAGAAGTTCTAGTGTCACTGGCAAGTCAGAAGTTCTGGTTGTTTGAGAGGGTGAGGTGATAATGATGTTGGGTGAGGATATTTAGAAGTTCTGATCTAGGAATATCATCTGACAGATTAATGGGTAAAAAATGTCAATAAATGAACCTAAAAAAATATGTTTCTGGGGCTAGAACCCAGGACCCTTAGCACTAATGTCTTGTGCGCACGCTTTCTACCACTGGGGTGGTTATACATCTGGTATTACAAGCAAAAGCATAAACATGTATCACAAAGTAAACTCTGATGATGAATTTCATCTCCTTTTCCACGCTAATCAGAACATCTACAACTTAGTCATTTCAAAACAAAAATGCAAACATAGCAACTATGGCAGGTTTCATCATGGTTTCAGAAACATAAAAATATCAGGACTGTAAATCAGAAACAAGTATGTATCTGCTAATCCTAATTTCCTTAAGAAGTTCTAAACTGATCTTCTCCCTACTTAGGCAAAAAAAATACATGAAACCTCAGAATATGTACAGCATTAGAATAAGGATGTCTACATTGTATTTTTGAACATGCAAATCTAACAATGCCTAAGTAATATAATGAGAGTCAACAGAAGCTTACCTTGCAGCTGGAAAATGTTCGATGAGCTAGAGCCTGGTTCTAACTGTTTGTGATGTTCTGATCATCTTCCTCACGTGCTCAGTAGGTTAGAACAATCTTTAACTTGGGCTATGAATGGCTAGAGAATTCTGGAAAAGCCAAGAAGTAAAGTTCCGATTTTTTTGAGGTGGAGGTTGATGGAGAACGTGTTACAGTCTTAAAACAGAAGTTAGGATGGCTTCTAAGTGTATATCAGAAGCTGTATGGATGACTTGTTCAAGAAACACTTGATGAAAAATGGAGTTTGAATGCAAAAATCAGAAACTAGCAGGTTTTGTATTTGTGTTTGCAGTTTCGGATTCTTGGAATTTTAGCAAGGTTTCAAGGCTTTTTCTTTTCAAATTTTTGACTTCTTTACAATTGCAAATGGATTTCAATTTATAGGCAAGGAATTTGTAGCTTGGAGTGATCCAGAGTACAACCATCATGCTAGGGACTGACTAGTTCTTGAAGCAAAATAAACAAATATGGTGGTAGGCAGCTTTTAGCCGTGCCTAAGTTGGATTTGTAAGCAGGATTTAAGGAAAAGTACCCTCAGAAGCAAAATCAAGGCATAGGTCCAGCGTAAACTTGTACAAAAGTTTTACTTTTCAAGGACATCAATGTACTTTTATGCCACACGTGGGGAAATCCTTTGGATAAAGACTCAAAAGTGGTTGTGATCATTAAATGATGATGATATTTATCAAAATAGAATCCTGCAATATGAGATTGTGTATCATAGCTTAATCTGGATCAATAGTTCAGCATCAGCGCAACTTTGAATAAATATCCAACTTCTGATCTTTGAATATCTTTGTTCCAGCAGGTTTTGAAGGAGCCTTCAGACTTTCCAGTAAGCTTGTAACACGCTTTGTAGACTTTCTTTGAAATACCCTTGCAAACTGTGACTGAACCTTTGTGAAAACTGGCCCAGAAGTTGTAACCAAAATTTGTCTTGGAAGTGTCCAGAATTTGCTGAGCGTTTCAGTTCCATGGACGTGCCTTGGAGGATTTATAACTTGAAATCCCAACATTTCTAGGAGAAGCTCTGTTCTGTAATGTTTCAGATCTTGTTGAATTCTATAACTCTTGTGTCAGAAGTTCATCCAGAATCAGCTTGCATCATGGCGAAAATTTGGCCAGAAGTTCTGAGCTTATCATCTTTCTTAAACACTTAGAAAAATTTCTAAGTATTTGAAATTTTGACTTTTGGTTTTCTTGATGAAACAAACTTCATATTCCAACATGTCATGATGAAATATTATTCTTGAAACTTGATGTTGATCCAAAAGTCAAAGTTTGACTTTTCAGTGTGCAATTGACCATTTTGCCCTTGTACCAATTCCAACCCAAATTAATGTATCGGTGCTTCAAACTTGATGCCATGAGAGATTTTGGGAGGAAATTCTTGAGAAATGAGAGGGAAAATTTTGGGGTACAGCAGTTGCGCTTGTACAGAATTTCGTTGCTTAGGAAGAACTTGGCAGAGAACCTCCGTAGGAATTTCTTGTCATTGATAGATGCACCCTCAGGGTACTCTTGAGCCTCGAGATATCTCTTCACTTCATAAAACCAAGGCTTTTCTTCTACTCCGTTAGTGTAAAATTCATAACAGTGTGCTGGTTCGTCTAATCTTTTGATAGTAATTTGAGGAGCTACATTGTCCCATCTGACCTTGAACATAGATGACATTGTAGCCAATGCGTCAGCCAGCTGATTCTCTTCTCGTAGAATATGCTCAAAAGCAATTTCCTCAAAATATGGAATTATGGTCAACACATGCTCTTTGTAAGGAATGAGATTCGGGTTCTTCATATCCCATTATCCCTTTATCTGACTCATTACCAAGGATGAGTCCCCATATATGCTCAAGAACTTGATTCACAGGTCAATAGCAGCTTTAATACCCATGATGCATACTTCGTATTCGGCCATGTTGTTGGTATAGTCAAAGAAAAGTATGGCAGTAAAAGGCCTATGAAAACCATGGGGAGAGATAATTACAACATCAATTATGTTTCCAAGTGCGTTACAAGCTCCGTCGAAAACCATAATCCATCGGGGTCCTGGCTCGGGTCTTTTATACGGTTCAGGTTCTTCACAATCTGTAACTAGCATAATATTCTTGTCCGGGAACTCGAAATTCATAGACCGGTAATCGTCGATAGCTTGATGAGCCAAATGATCTACCAGTAAACTTACTTTAATTTCCTTCCGAGTGGTGTACTGAATGTCGTATTCTACCAAGACCATTTGCCATTGGGCTGTCCTTCCAGAGAGAGCTGGCTTCTCGAATATTTATTTGATGGGATCTGTTTTAGAGGTCAATAAGCTAGTATGGGTCAACATAAGTCTTAGTCAGCGGGAAGCCCATGCCAAATTGCAACAATTTTTCTCGAGAAGCGAATATCTTATTTCACATTCGGTAAACTTTTTTCTAAGGTAGTATATTGCATGCTCTTTTTGACCAGACTCGTCATGCTGGCCCAGTACACACCCCATTGAATTCTCTAGCACTTTTAGGTACATGACTAAAGGTCTTCCTTCAACTGGTGGCATTAGAATTGGAAGTTATTGAAGGTATTCCTTGATTTTGTCAAAGGCTATCTGGCAATCGTCATTCCATTTTACCACCTGATCTTTCTTCGGCAGCTTGAAGATCGGCTCACAAGTAGCAGTCAAATGAGAAATAAAGCGGGCAATATAATTCAATCTTCTTAAGAAACCTCTGAATTCCTTCTCAGTCAGGGAGAGGGCATTTCTTTAATAGCTTTGGCCTTGGAGGGATCAACTTTGATACCTTTACCAGTGACAACAAAACCCAGGAGTTTACCAAATCTCACCCCAAAAATGCACTTGTTCGGATTCAACCTCAGCTTGTACTTCTTCAGTCTCTCAAACAGCATGTTTAGATGGTCAAGATGTTCATCTTCAGTCTGAGATCTAGCTATCATGTCATCAACGTAAACCTCTATCTCGTGGTGAATCATGTCATGGAACAAAGCTACAATGGCACGCCGATATGTTGCGCCGACATTCTTCAACCCAAAAGGAATAACCTTGTAGCATAAAGTTCCCCACTGTGTGATGAAGGTAGCCCTCTCTATATCTTTAGGTGCCATCTTGATCTGATTATAACTTGAGAAACCGTCCATGAAGGAGAAAACCTTGTCTTGAGCGGTGTTGTCGACCAAAACATCAATATATGGAACTGGGAAGTCATCTTTGGGGCTCGCCCTGTTCAGATCCCTATAGTCCATACACATATGAACCTTGCTCTCTTTCTTAGGTACCGGAACCACATTTTCAACCCATTGAGGATAGAATGTCACTGCTAAGAACCATGCGCTGAATTGTTTCATAACCTCGGCCTTGATCTTCTCTGACATCTCGGGACTCATGCAACGAACCTTATGCTTGATTGGAGAACAACCCTCTTTCATTGGCAGACGGTGAACCATAATATCAGTATCAAGCCCTGGCATGTCTTCGTATGACCAAGGAAAGATTTCAACATATTCATGCAACATCTTGATTAACCTGTTCTTGACACTGCCTTCTAGGTTGGCGCCTATGTTGACTTCTTTCTTGTCTGTTTCAGTACCCATATTTACAACTTCAACTGGCTCTTCCTGTGGTTGAATATCCTTTTCCTCTTGTATTAATAGTCAAGAAAGTTCTCAAGGTATTTCATAATCTTCCTCACCTTATTCCTTGGCTTGGTAGATCAGATTTTCAAAGTCATAAGTGGCAATAACAGAATCGTTATCAACGGGATCTAGAGTGGATGTGGATCTGCAATTTATTGTGTGGGTGTGTGTAAAAACACATAGCTATTTGAAAGTGTAATAAAGTAAAATAAAGACAAAGAGCACAAAATTTGAATGCAAAACTTCCAATGCTTTATTAAATGGAAATATGTTTATGAAATGACAATCCTTAACAAATGAACCATTGTGTCCCGGGTAAGACACAAGGCTTAAAGTTATTGTTTAAAAATTACATAACCAAAACTTGGAAAGAAATAAAAATAGAAATGTAGCTATTACTCCTGACTAAAGGAGATATAGATAATGTCTTGAGTCTTCCAGTTTTTGGGTCCGTCGCCGATGGCAGGAAAGATCCAGTTGTCAAGGTCATAATCACTGTTAGCATCTTCTATGGTGTTGACTCTGTTGTTGCTGGCATGGAATGGAGGTCTTCCAACACGAGCGCGACGAACAACCCTCTGCAGTGAAAACCAAACCAAATTTTTCAGATTTCTATGGAACATCAGGAAGATGACCCCAAATAGTACAACCACCTTCTTCTACAACAGCTTTAGCATCCTTCAAAGAAGCCATCTTGGGCGGAACCCTGGTAACCTCGGGGATTACAGAAATGTCTTCAGTAGCGGAAGAGGAAATCACTTAAAAATTATGACAGGGAGTCTCGATGAATTCTTCGTCCATCTCTACATACCAGAATGAGTTCAGGTGGCTAACCATATACTCCCCTTCACCGCAGACAGTAACAACCTTTTCGTTCACGGGGTATTTTAACTTCTGGTGCAGGGTAGAGGTAACAACTTCTTCCCCATGGATCCAGGGGCGTCCTAGTAAGCAAGAATAAGCTGGCCGAATATCCAACACATAGAAGGTAGATTCGAATACTTGTGAACCTACCTTGATTGGAAGATCCACTTCTTCGTGTACCATCCTCTTTGATCCGTCGAAGGCTCGGACTATAATATCACTGGGTTTCAGTATAACCCCTTCGTAATCCAACCTGTCAAGAGCACCCTTAGGTAGGACATTTAATGAGGAACCAGTATCAACCAATACATGAGACATAGTAGTGCCCCTGCATTTGATAGAGACATACAGGGATTTATTATGATTTCTTCCTTCAAGAGTTAGGTCATCATCAGAAAAACCTAATCCCTTTTCAGTCGTTAAGCTAGCAACATAACTTCCAAATTTATCGGCAGAAATCTCTTGTGGTACGTGAGAAGTCTTCAAAAATTTCACTAAAGCATGTGCATGGGCTTCAGAACACAGTAACATGGCTAACATGGAGATTTTAGATGGGGTCTTCCCCAACTGTTCAATAATCTTGTAGTTGCTCTTATGGATAATCTTCAAAACCTCTTCTAACTCTTGTCTAGAGGTGTCTTCAACGGCAACTTCTTTAGGCGCCTCCGTCTGGGCAGGCTCCGTCATTTGCTTTTTACCACGAGCCTCATTAGTTGACTTGGTAGAAGTAACCTTAACAGGTATGGAGACAGTATTTGGAGAGATTTCCAGAGAGAAAACCCTTCTGCTTCTAGTAACCTTACTTGTCCTAACAATATTTCAATGTTGGGATCATCAACTTTAGTATCTTCATCTTCAATAGTTTCTAGTTCTTGCTTGACGCCCTGGTAGTAGACATCGGATCCATAGTTCCACGGGATAGATTTATCTGAAGAATATGGGATAGGTCCGTGTGTAGTGATGACTAGAGGAGTCACTTTCAGATTGGAAGTGATCCATACATGACCTTTGGAAGTGATCCTGACAAGAGTGTCGGATATTACAGATAAGTCTTGACATAGATTCTCAGCAGACAAAATCTTCTCGATCAGAATTATATGATTGTCCATTAGGCATTGAATTCCTTCCTTCAGTAAATTGCATCCATTGGGTTGGGCTACGCAGCAGTAACATCTTTCAATACAACCCAAAAATACACCAGCCTGCAATAGATTCTTTTTGATAATCGGGAGGGGAGTGACCAATTCACTCATAGTAGAAACAAAAATAACATCATCAATAGCACTTATGCCTTTTTAATGCTTCGGCATTACTGGAGTAATTACACTCGGTGTCTCTGGAGGATCAAACTCAATCTCTTTGTTGTCAATCATATCCTGAATTTTGTTTTTCAGGGCCCAACAGTTGTTGGTATTGTGCCCGGGACTATTGGAATGGTAGCCACACTTCATATTAGGGTTATAACAAGGAGAGGAGGTGTTAGGATTCTAAGGAGGCTCCCTTAATGTAGTTAACTCTGTTTTCAACAGATGTTGTAACGCCTGGGACAATGGCATATTAATCTTGGTAAACTGCCTTCTCGGAGCGTCTCACCTACACTGATTGCCTTGTTGTTGTTGTTGAACCAGTGCAGGATTAGAAATTAATACCGCTCCCACATACTGATTACGGTCTCTTTTAATACGTCCCTTCTGGCCATAAATAACATTGTTCTCCTTCTTACCACTGAATGTCTTCTTCACAATACTTGAAGACGCATCCACTGGAATCTTTCCACTCTTGATACCACCTTCGACATGTTCCCCAGTTAGAATCAGCTCAGTAAAACCAAATGAAGAACTCTCAATCAGATGATTAAAGAATAGACATGTCATAGTGCCCATGAATATATCAACTAGCTCCCGGTCATACAAGGAAGGTTGCACCCTTCCAGCTAGATCTCTCCACTTTTGGGCATACTCTTTGAACCCTTCATTCGAGCCCATGGTCATATTTTGTAATTGCACACGAGTTGGTGAAATGTCAACATTATATTGATACTGTTTGTAAAAAGCAACATCCAAGTCTTCCCAAGTACAAATGTTGGTTCCCTCCAACTGATAGAACCATTCAAGTTATGTACCAGACAAGATTTCCTGAAAGAAGTGAACCCATAACTTTCTATCAGCAATATGGGGTTAGATCTTCCGAACATAAGATCTCAGATGAAGTTTTGGAGAAGACACACCATCATATTTAGAAAAATCAGGGACCTTAAACTTGTGAGGGATAACCACCCCCGGAATAAGACCCAACTCCTCAAAATCCAATCCAGGAACTTTCTAGATTTCCATAGCATTGAGGCAATCTTCCAGCTGTTTATATATGTCATCTCTAGGAGGGTACTGTTCATCAGAGTAGTCTTCATCCTCAGGAATTTTAGCAGAACCAATCTTTCTACCTCTCTCAGCCCTTACACTGTTATCTTCTTCACCCTGATTGTCATATTCATCAGAGGAAATATCACCATTCTGAATCTGTTTGAGAGGACCTTTAAACCTTCTTCCCATGTTGAGGACGGCTGGTTTTCTGGTCTTCTTCTTCTTCCCTTTTGTGATGAGGGCCATCATATCTTTCTGTCCCTGGGCTAGGTTCAGGAGCGCCTCTTGGAATTGGGCATTCTGAGCTTAGAGTTCCTTGACAGTTTGTTCTAAAGCCATCTTTTACTTAAATAAACAGCAAGAAGATGAGAAAACATGTATTGGAAAACCTGTGATGTAATGATGCATCATATGTAGATGCAATGTTTTGAAGGATCTCTTGGGGTAAACAAAAACAAGTGTTAGAAGTTGAGTCTGGCTGCAGCTTTGACTGAAGAACTTCGGGTCATTGAACGCCCTTCTACGAGAATCAAGCTCACCATGTCAAATGGGTCCTAGCCTTTGACTCAAGATGATGCACTTTGGTATTTGACGGAATTGGTTAGAGGAAAATAAATCCCCTTGCACCTTGCTAGACGTCTAGTTCATAATACTTTGAAAGCGTTTGATTAGAGGAAAATAAATCCTCTTTCCCCTTGTTGGACGTTTGATTCATGATAAACCTGCATCACAGGCCCTTGAGATCCTTGAAATGGTCAGTGAAAATGATATTGTATGATGTCATGATATTATGATGTCATGTTCGAACAGATAATCAAACACAAGAAAAGCACACAATAACCTCAGGTTCAGGCTTGCATGGGGTTTGTAGGTAAGTACTCTCTTTAAGTTCAGTTGGCTCAACCTGTCCTAAGAAAAGTAATCGGGTTCTAGGAGTCGCATATCTCCGATCTTTCTCTTAGGCATTGTTTCAGCACAACATCTGATTTGCGACCAAAATATCTCGAGAGTCGAATCTCAATGAGTGTAGTATCGAGTATCAACGAACTCCAGTTTGCACCAATGTCGGCCATCTCACTACCTTCTAATGGATAAGTTGGGTCAATTAAAGTTATAAACGTCGGTTAATGCTTATGACACCACACGGCAGCCCAACATTTTCCTTGACTGACTCAAGGGACAACATCACAAACCAATGTTTCGCACTAATGTAGCAATCTCTTCAACCATATCGGTCTATGTCGTACAGTTTCCATGATCTATAACTACTTACCTAAAATGTTCCCCAGATCCGAGTATAGGATCTTTGCAAGAAATAAACCCGAACAACCCCGAATTACAAAGCAATTAAATCAAACAAGTAAAGCATTTAAATGTGATCTAGCTCTAAAGGTAACCCCACCTTTTTTTTCGTTGTCCCCGGTAGAGTCGCCAGTTCTGTAATACGATGGGAGAAGTGACTTTTGGTTTTTCATTTTGTCGCAAATGTTGTGGATAGCAAGAGTCGCCACCGAATTTTCTTTTATACAATAAGGAAAGGGTGAAAATAATAGGAAATACCTTTGAGATTTCTGAGTTCGGGGGGGTAGGTTATGAAAAGGGAAGGTATTAACACCCTTTTCATCCGTAGTTATCTACAAGCTCTTAATCATTAGCTCACTTTGTTTTGAAAATGCTTTGTGTTTGTGTTTGAAAATATTTTGAAAAATGCCTAAGTACGACAACTTTGTAATGTTTCTTGTATCAGTCCTCAAGAATGTATACAAAGTGTTTGTTTGAAAATATTTGTTTTGAAAGTGTGATGTGAGAAAATGTTTTGTTTTGTGAGATTTATGAGCAAGCGATTAACAGTTTCTACCCACTCAAGGTTGTTCTTGTACTTTTCCTCTTCCTTTAGATACTGCTATTTGTACCATTAGTTAGTAGGAATCCCTATCTATTGGATATGAAGGGACAGGTGTTGTACCCCAAAATTTGCCCTCTCATTTATCAATATTTTCTCACAAGATCTCTTTGACTCAAGACTGGATTAGGGTTTGACCAGCTCAAGACATCTCATCATGCCCTGATGACCCAAAATTAGGGTTTGGGATTGCACAAGGATTTTTGGACTATAAATGTTTCATATGGCTTTCAAGTATCATTATGGACCCCTAAGATTACTCATGTCAACTTTCAAGCCTGGAATCACATTTTTGATCAGTCAGTTGGACAGTTGACCTAAAAATCAGTTGTATTAGGGGCAAAAGTCAACCATGGCCAATTTACAGTCAAACTTCACAATTTTTTATCCACATCAAAATTTTGGACTCATATGTATCATTTGATCAAGTTTTGACCATAATTCCTCAAAAATTTAATCAAATCATCAAAAGGGCAAAATGGTCAAAATTAGGGTTTTGATTGAGAAAGGGAAATTTCTGATTTTTGACCTAGAAAATGACCAATTGGTTTGAAGCATGATTTCAAGGGTTCAATTGTATCATCTTTACCTAATGACATGGTTCAAAACATTGCAATTTCATTGGGTTGACAGATGAAATTTGCACTCAACTGATCAAAAGTCAATTGTATACTGAAAAGTCAAACTTTGACTTTTTGGTCAAAATCAAGTGCCAAGGATCACAATTCATCAAAACATGTCAAAATGTGAAGCTTGTTCATCAAGAAATCAAATATTGAAGATTTTGTTTTGAAATTTGAAATTTTCTTAACTTAGAAATTTTTCTAAGTATAGAAAATTTCTTATTTTTTCTCAACTTTAAGCCAAATTCTCACCATGATACAAGATGATTCAAAGAAAGTTCCCAACATAAAAGTTGTATATCTCCATGAAATCTACAACTTTTCTTCACTCATTTTTCCATAAAGATGCTTGGATCTTAAGATATAATTTTGTGAATACATGCCCATGAACTAAAATAACTTAGTGAAATTTTACCCTAATTTAGGAAGGTTTTTGACCTAACTTCATGGAAATTTTTCCCCTAGTTCCAAGAGGAATCTTGAAATTAATTTCAAAGATGAGTTAAAGAGAACATTTCAAGCTTTCCAAAATGTCCAAGAACTCCTTGAGATCATTCTTGAGTAGGGAGAATCGAAGAAAGGAAGTTGGCAATTTCTCACTTTGATTTCAAGCCATTTCATGAAGAACAAAATTCAAATCTGAACTTATGCTGCCTAATCCTTGCTTTACAGGTCTCAAACTTATTTCTAACTTCATAATTTAATGCTTACACAGTTGATAAAGCCTTAATCCAAGCATAAGAGTCTTTGTCCAAGCTTTAATTCCATAAATGGCACAAAGTTGCCATTGCCATTTTAATAAAGCATAACTTTTGCAACTTTTCACTCCTTGAGCCTTGAACTTGTTTCTATGCATACACAAGTCCTATAAACTAAAAGAAAATTGTCTAGGACTTGTACCAACTCCAAGCAGGCTTGTACAAGCATGTAGAGAGTTGTCTCCTCACCTTTCTTAAAAAGCAAGCAATAGAGCAAAAAACCTACAATTGAGAAATCTGTTGTGGAGCTGACTTGAAACCTTATCTATACTTATACACAAACACATTGCAACCTAACACACAATTGCAAAAGGCCAGAAACTCTCTCAAACTATCTATCACCAAAAACCTGCCATAACTTGCAGTTTTGCATCAAGCATAGCAATCCAAAAATCTACTCGTGTGTTTCAAGTTCTAATCACCTAAACACTTAACCTACATCATATCTAAGTGTTCCAGACCATCATCCCTTCACTGTAACTCCTCCTTCTCCATCTGCCATTTTTGTTTTTCAAGCTTGCAGGTTGACTTGGATAGGGAGATTCAGGCACTTTCAAGACAAGGTAAAGATTGGAATATACTCAGGGAGGTCCAGGCAAGCTAAAGGGATCTTCAGGCCTTCATAAAACTCACTCAAACTCCATTCATGATCTCAGCTGAAAGAGGTAAGAACTCTAACTTCTATCTCTTCATACAGGCATCTATTGGTCTCGACTTGTGAAGATAAAATGTAGATATCTTTGTGCTAAAATTAACCATGTTCATAGATTTCATTTATATTCATTGTGCATAGAGAATTTTAGATTTCAAATTTCTGTAAAAATTAGGGTTGAAATTAGGGCCATTGAAATTAGATTTGATCTTTGATTGTTGGTTTACATGAGTTACATGGTTGAAATCATGGGAAAGATTACTACCATTTTTATGTTTGAAGTTTCCATTTTCATGGAGAAATGAGAAAGATACAGAGGTTCAGGCTAGCTTGAGGAAGAAGATGAAGTATAGGGCAAGGAAACATTTTGTGTCATCTATTTTTAGTTTCATATGAACTAATTGATGTACAGTCACCCCAGTGGATAGGTAGCACGCTGAAAATGCATAGGTCATGGGTTCGAACCTTTGCGCTACCTTTTGCATTTTTCATATTTTTCAGCTTCATTTTTGTCATTTTTGCAACGTGGGCTCAACAACTGGGCTTCTCATATTTTTTTTCTAACACACTACCTCCTGGTTACTCAGGACACCCCTAGCCCAACCATTTTATTATTCATTTTTATTTTCATTTTCATTTTATTAAATATATTTTCTTTAACATAAAAAATATAAAACATGATAAATATTTCATTTTGATTATTTTATTTTATTTTATTTTCACATAAAAAATATTTTTATTAAATTATACATTAACTATTTTTCTTAAAAAAACTTGTAAAATAAAATGGATTTAGATTAGTTTTTTTATTTCTTTTCCTTCATACTTGTAAATATTAATTTGACATATAAAAAGACTAAATATTTTCATAAATAATATTTATTATTTTCAAAGACAAAAATACACAAAAATAATATTTAAAGAACTTGATTTTCTTGTAATAAACTAGAATTAGGACTAACCAATTTCTAAAAATAACTTCCTTTTTCTTAAATTATTAGGTTTAGTTCAAGAACTCTTTTTTATATAAAAAACAAAAACAAAAATCTTTTTCTTACATATACATACCATTGCATATTTAATTTATATTGTATATTATTTGTTTAAATACTTGTACAAATTCGATTTGGTTGTAATAGCTTAATTATATTTACATTATTTCAAACCCCCATTCATAATTTGTATTCCCCCCTCCCATAAAATGTTGTAATAGCGTAGCAATCTTTAAATTACGCAATTTACCGCTTTTATATACCATGCTTGTAATTAGGGTTTGTATGGCAAGATAAAAACAAATCAAATAGAAAACCCTAATCCAAGACAAAATCAAGCATGAAAATAACACACTTGCACACAAGCATCCTTAGGGTTACTCCACTTGGTTGCCTTATACAAAAATGGCCATCTTATGCATGTAAAGTATCTTAGCAAAACAAACAAATATAAGATCATAAGCCCCTCGATGACGCTATTCAAAGTTTCCCTACAAAATGATATTGGTCCCTCAAAAATTCTAAGATACTTTGCAACATTGCTAATCATGGTTATAAGATGACTCATACCCGTCCCGTTTACATCCAAAGATAGGGTTGCTTACCAAATCAATGGTAAGACAACAATGTCAAAGGAATAGAAATGGAATAAGAAAGACATTTGAGTAGGTAGATTACTTCTAGTTACTTGCTCTATTTTCAAACAAACTATCCTTGCTATTTTCAAAACAAACACACACATTCCAAAACAACTTACAAACATTGAAAACATTTTCAAAAAAGACAAACATCTCTGTATACATTCTTACGAACGAGAATCATTACAAAGATTGCCTAAACAATGGCCTCTTTTACAAAATAATTTCAAAACCACACAAAGCATAATTTCAAAATGAAAGCAAGTGATCTAGAAAGTAACTAAGAGCCCATGGAAAACCATGGATGAAAAGGGTTCTAATACCTTCCCTTCTCATAATCTACCCCCTGAACTCAAGAAACAACCTCAAAGGTCTTTCCTTTGCTTTTTAACCTTTCCTTTTGGATAAAGGAAAAGTCGATGGTGACTCTTGCTAACCGCAACATTTGCGATAAAACGCAAAACAACCAAGTCAGTTCTCCCACCGTATCACAGAACTAGAGACTCTGTTGGGGAGATTTTAAAAGTGGGGTTACCTTAGGGATAGATCACATTTATTTGCTTACATTGTTTGACTTGTATGCTTTACATTATGGTTCTTTGTTTAGGTTTGAAATCCTCTACCCGGATTTGGAATACATTATAGGTAAATAGCAATACATTGTGGAAACTTTGCGGGGTATACAGACATGGTCTAAGCAATAGCTATGTTAGTGTGACATATTTGTGGGCCGCTGAGTGATGTCATGAAGCACTAATGAACTTCTAGAACCCTTTACTTGACCAACTTGGCCTTTAAGATGTAGTGAGATGGCCGGCTTTGGTGCAGTACGAAGTTGGTAGATACTCGATACTACACTCATTGAGGGTTGGTTTCTTGGGATATTTCGGTCGCCGTTAAAGAGGCTTGAGATGAAACAATGACCAAGGAAACAATCCGGTGATATTGAGCTCCTTAGAACCCGGCTACTATTACTAGGACAGGTTTAAGCCAACTAAACTTCAAGAGGGTACTTACCAATAAAACCCCATGCAAGCCTAAACTAAGAACTTGTTTGTTTTGCTTGTATATACTTGTACATAACATCATGGACATCATGAACATCATATACATCTACTAACCATTTCAAGGATTTTGGAGATTTATCTTTGTTCTTGTTTTGTAGGATATGGATTCACTTCGCAGGAAAACTATCCAAGTCAACCTTGTAAGAATTCCTCCACAACTTAAGGAGCTAGCTTCAAGGATCCCTGAGAACTCTCCATTCACTGAGAGACATGGTCGTCTACTCAACTTGGTCACCTCCAACACAGATGAAGATATGATGAAGGTGCTCTTTCAGTTCTTTGATCCTTTGCACCATTGCTTCACATTTCTCGACTATCAGCTTGTGCCTACTTTGGAAGAATTCTCTCAACTCTTAAGGATTCCCATTCTCAATCAACTACCATTCAACGGTACGGAAAGAGACCCAAAGCCAGAAGAGATTGCTCAAGCTCTGCACATGCACTCATCTGATGTCACAACTCATTGGGAAACTAGAAGTGGTGTCAAAGGCTTCTTAGCAAAGTTCTTGTTTGAGAAAGCCCAAAGCTGTTGGAATTCCTTAGACTTGCAAGCCTTTGAGGAAATTGTGGCTCTTCTTATCTACGGGATGGTCTTATTTCCCAATCCTAACCAACTCATAGATGTGAGCACCATCAAAATCTTCATGTCACGCAGTCCGGTGCCTACATTGCTAGGGGATATCCTACACTCTTTTCACACTCGCACAATGAGGAAAAGAGGTTTCCTTATGTGTTGCACTCATCTCCTGGAAAGATGGTTTATTTCTCATCTTCCTCAATCAGTCTTAAAGAATGAGCAAGGTTCAAGGTGGTCACAAAGGTTAATGACGCTCAAACATTTAGATATTCATTGGTGCTCTTGATCCAAAGAGAATGTTATCATTGTTGATCGTTGTGGGGAATTCCCTAATGTTCCTCTACTTGGCATCAGGGGAGACATCACCTATAACCCGTGCTTAGCTTTAAGACAGTTTGGTGATGCCCGAACGAATGGCCTGCACGAGATGCTGATTCAAGGTTTGGTATTCGACTACGACAACGACGATCAAGATCTTCGCCAGAGATTCATCCGAGCTTGGAGGATGCTAAACAAGGTGGATAGCAAGACTCTGGGGCACAAGAATTCCATCTCACTTGAGCCTTACCTCAAGTGGGTACGAACCCGTGCTCAAAGTCTTATGATTCCTTATCCTTCCATCCTTCCGGTGATCATTGAGCCCGTTAAGAAGGGAGAAGTTCCATACACTATCCTACATCCTGACATGCCCACATATCTTGAAGACCTACAAAGGGATTGGATACATCTCAAAGGAGAGCGAGATACTTTCGAAGCCCAATTCTACGCAAGCGAGAAGAAGGTTTTGAAATTCACTAGGCTACTTCATGAGGAGCAGACTCTAAATGCCTACATAGCACCAAAGAGGATGTGCACTACTTTTTTATCTTAGAGTTTTGTACTATTTTGCTCAAGGGGCATTTATGTACTCAAACTTTATCTTATTAATATAACGTGTGTTTCTTTTTGTCTAAAACGAATTTGAATCCTTTAAATCCTTGAAAACATTTCATATGCACATATCATTCTTCATAACATAAACAGGTCTTTTGCAACGAGTTTCCTCATCGCTATACTGTTTATTTCAGTAAGATGGATCTCGAACAAACAGTCAACGATCTCCAAGCTCAAAACATGCAGTTTCAACAGTTGCTCATGACCCTAGCCAAGGGGCAAGAAGAGTTGAAGACTCTGCTGGATGAGGAGAGAAAAAAAACAAAGAAGGTCACCGGGGTTTTAAACATGGGGAGAAGGTTTCAAGGATAGACTAGAAGAACCTTGAATTTTGCAATAACATCCGGTGAAGGAGAGGGGAAAGGAAAGGAAACAGCGGTCCCGTCAGAATCTGAAGAGGAGGAAGAAGCGGAAGACTACTCTAAGGAACAATGTCCTCTAGCTGATGATAAGTACAGACATCTTGAAGAGCGTTTGAGAGCTATGGAAATACAAAAGGTGCCAGGCTTAGACTTTGAAGAATTGGGGCTGGTGTCGGGGATTGTGATTCCTCCAAAATTCAAAGTGCCTTTGTTCGCAAAATATGATAGGGTGTCATGTCCTAAGATGCATCTCCGATCATATGTGAGAAAGATCCAGCCACACTCCGTTGATAAAGACTTGTGGGTGCATTTTTTCCAAGATAGCCTATCTGAAACACAACTCGACTGGTTTTACCAACTGGAAAGAGCCAACATCCATAATTGAGAAGATCTTGCCATAGATTTCTACAAGCAATATCAATATAATGTTGATTTGGCACCTACCCATACTCAACTTCAGAGTATGGTTATAGCTTCCAATGAGGGTTTCAAGGATTACGTGCGAAAATGGAGAGATCTAGTTGGAAGAGTTCAACCCCTTCTGTCTGAAAGGGAATTGGTGGACATGTTCTTAGGCACTCTATCGGGCCCTTTCTTCAACCATTTGATTGGGAGCTCATCTGCAAGATTTATTGAGCTAATACTGACCGGAGAGAGGGTGGAAGCTGGCATAAAAAGTGGAAAGATTCAGAAGGATTCATCTGCCTCTACAACTTTGAGGAAGCCTTTTATTGGGAAGAAAGAGGTAGTTGTTGTTTATCCACAAAGGAACCAAGAGAGAGCCGAACGCCGACCAATGGTAGGGGCTGTTATGATTCCAAAGCCTACGTCTGATCAACAAAGAAGTAATCAATTGAGGGTGGAAAGGCCAGTCCAGAAATTCACTAGAATCAATATGACTATGTCCCAAGTATTACTGCATCTTCTAAAATCCAATTTGGAAACTTTGAAAGAAGCTCCAAAAAACCCCAACACAACGTCCCCTCATTATCACCCCAATGCCCGTTGTGCATATCACTCCGAAAGTCCGGGTCACGATACTAACAATTGTTGGGCCTTGAAAAACAAAATTCAAGCCCTTATTGAAGCAAAAGAAATTGAGTTTGACGCGCCCGAGAAGCCAAACATCATTTATGCTCCTATGCCCAGACATTGTCACAACACCAGTGCTATTGAAGAAGATTTGTTTGTTACCGCAGTTGATGAACTCTTGACTCCACTACCAATCATTAAGATAAACTTGTTGAAAGTTGTTGTATTCCCGGGTTGTAATGAAGACTGCCACCTCTGCTTATCCTCACCAACTGTTTGCCCTTTGTTGAAAACAGGCATTCAACGTTTGATAGACAACAAATAGATTATGTTTGAAAGTATTCCTATTTCACCTATTCCTGTTGAAGATATTTCAATCATTACTGTTGTACCCCAAAATTTGCCCTCCCATATTCTTCAAGATTTTTCAAAGATCAAGCTTCAAAATCTCTCAAGGGCTGCACAGTCCAATTGCCTCCTAACACAGTCAAAATTAAGGTTTTGGTTCCTACAAGGAAATTGAGGTTTTCAAGGGACCAATCAAGTCTCATATGCCTATGTATATTGTCAAGCATCCATATGTCAAGTTTCAAGACTCACAGCATCAAGTTGCACAGTCAAAAGCCCTAATTGCTTCACAGTTAACTGCAGGGGCAAAATGGTCATTTGGCAGTCAAAAGTCAAAATTTTTGGTCAACATCTTATTTTGAAGCCACAATCATCATTTGATCAAGTCTTGATCATGATTCCTCAAGAATGGCTCAAAAAGTCTCAAGATGCAGAAGTTTCTATTTTTGGACAGCTGAAAAGTCAACTATAACTTGACCAAGGCATAACTTTTTCATGGTTCATCAGAAAAATCCCATCCAATGCTCATTTTGAAGGGTATGACATTTCCTACAACTCATCTTCACATTCCAAGTCCAAGAAATGCTCTCACAAAAAGTTATCAATTTCAACATTATAGGTCATTTTCAAAAGTCAACAAAAAGGCACTTTAAGTCAAAGACCATAACTTGAGATTGGTAAATCAAAATGACATGGGACCAAAGGAATTGGTTAGAAGACTTCAAGACCTTTCCAAAATGTCCAGAACATGTTCATAGCTTCAAAATTGAGCAAGATATGCATTGGAGAAGTTGGGAAATTTTTGGGAACTTTCAAAAGTCAACTTTGCCTAAAACACTTCATTTTTGCTAATGGGCCTCAAATTCCTTCTTGAAACATTTCCCAAGGCCTATGCACGACCCATTGAATTTAAAATGATTTATTTTCTTATTTTTAATTAATTAATTGAATTTTTATTAATATTAATTCATTTAATTGATTTTAATTGTAGGAAAATTCAAAAGATATGATTTTTAGATCTTTTGTGAAGCAAATAAGGCTAGGGCAAGCTGGCAATTCGTGTGCACCTCAAATACCTCAAAATAACCATGATTGGCAAGGTTTTATCAAAGAAAAATATTGAAAAAGATTTGATTGGCAATCACACATTCAAACTTGAATACAATGGATTTATGGGCCTAATTTTAACCTAATTCTCTTCATATACAAAGGCTGAAGCAAACCCTAAAGCCAGACACGTGAAACTGCTGCAAGAACACTATATGCAATATTGAATAAAAGTGGAAAAATTTCAAAACTGAAATCAGTCTTCCAGGCGAATTAAAAGCCTCTTTGTGATTCAAACATCTTGCCTGAGTCTCCAGGAACCGGTTGCCATCAAGAACAAGTCCTAACACGCAAAGAATCAAAGAATACAAGTCCCACGGTTTGAACATATTTCCAAAATTGCATATCATAATTCATGCGTTTTTAATCCATTTTCTTGGTTGATTTATGTTAATAGGGACCTCCTGAAGCTATTGGTATAATCCAATTTGACTGTAGCACTCTGAATCGAAAACCACCATTGAAGAATATTAGGGTTTCAAAGCTTGGATTTTGGGGTTTTCTACATACAGATCAATTGGACCTTGAAACGTGCATGGTTGAATTCGTCAAGGCCAGACGAATTCAACCCAACCCTCGCGCTCAATTTATGTTATCCCTAACTCTAATCGTTATTTTTCGTTGTTGTAGTTAGTGGGGGTTAAAAACCCCCGCTATCTTGTTTTGTTTTTTACAGGAAACGAAGAAGATGAAGGGCGTGGCAACATGTGGTTGGAGGGTTTGAATACAGCGCGTGTTATTTTGTTTCATAGCATAATGTTTGTTTTTTTTTAATAATATTTGTTGTCCAGTTATTTAACAAACGTGCATGGTAGTCCAACTGGCAAAGGCACTAAGGCAAGGAGTACTGGGACCTGGGTTCGATTCCCAGGTCCCCCATATCGTTGTTAATATTTTTCATAAAGCGTTCCAATGCAGCGTTCATCCAAAGTTCCATCATACACCCTCACGCGTAAGCTTGTCAAGTGGCCATGAAGCCCAATCCAGTGGCCAGGAGATGAAGACCATGGTGTTCAGGGGTCAAGGATCATGCACGTGATCATGAAAAGTCAACCATGCTTAGAGTTCTTGGGCCAGAATTGCTTCATAAAAACCTCCCCTTGGGCCAACATACCCCATTGGTTTGCAATTTTATTTTCTTTTCTTTTATCTCTTTTAATTATTCAATTATTATTATTAATTCACAACAAATTAATTTTCACAATAAATCAGAAATCACAAAATTGAAAATATATTTTAATTATTTATTAATTTCATCATTAACTTATTTTTGTAAATAAATATTAACAATTAACTTAGTTTAATTTAGGCTTAATTCTCACCTTTTTCTCAATAAATAAAAATTATGTAGAATTAGGTTTAGCATCTTCATTCATATTTTATTAATTATTATTATTATTTATTAATTACTATTATTTTTGTAAATAACATGTGAATTAAATAACTTAGTTAATTAGTTTAATTTTGACCTTTTTATTAATAATTAAAATAAACTTAGAACTAGGGTTTTCTTTTGACTTTTAATTTATTTTATTATCATTAAATACAAAAACACAAAAATACCTTTCTTGTAAATAGTTAATTAATAATTAGGTTTAATTTTAATTTAATTTCAAACAAAGGACAAAAAAACTCTTAATTTCACAAAAGGGCCAAAACCCTAGGACGTCCAATTTAATTCTTTTCGCGCGTTATTATTTATTTTTATTATTATGTAACTGCTTCCAAGAATGTAATAGTAATTAGGTTTACCGCTTTCTTTATTTTCCGCATCTTTATCAAAACGGGTCTTTGTTTTTTTGGCGATGTATAGACCCGCACCTTGTAATAGCGTAGCTTTACCTTTCCGTATTTCATTTTCTGCACTCTTAACTGTTAAATTGCATGAAAGAATGTATGATAATTAAAAACAACTCGTAGCTCACCATTGCATGATCAAAATATAAATGTTAACATGAAAACAACACACAATGCACATGCCACTTCTAGGGTACGCCTCACTCGTTGCCTTCGAACGTGGTCGTCAAGTATAGGGTGTTTTAGTGGTCGCCCTTATGTCTAAAGATCCGGTTGCCTCGAAACAGTTGCCTCGGATTATAAAGGATCTAGGACATTAGGGTTACTTCTAAGGTGTCCTACTATTGCTTCGGTGACCACACTGTCCCTAAAATCGAATTGACCCGAATACCTCCAACGATGGTGCTACCTACCTCTCAATGGTGGGATGGAACTATCTAAAGGACTCTTACACAGCCTAATTCCTTAGGGTAGGTAGATGACTCATGAGTACTTGCTCTCTTTCTAAAAAACAAAAATACTTTTCACACTGACACTTTCTAAAAGATTTCAAAACAAATTTTTCATACACTCTTGAGGACAGATACAAGAGTTACTTAGAAACTTTTCAACGAAACTTTTTCAAAACACACCCACATTTGAAAAGCAAAACATTTTGAAAACATAAGAGCAAGTACCTAAGAGCCCGTGGATAACCACAGATAGAAAGGGTGCTAATACCTTCCCTTTCTATAAATCTACCTCCCGAACCGAGAAACATTCTCAATAAGGAATTTTGCTGTGCTTTTGTCCTTTCCATGTTGGAGAACATAAAAGACGGTGGCGACTCTTGCTTACCGCGACATTTTGCGAAACCAGCTTTAAAACAGTCAGTTCTATTTCCACCGATCACAGAACTGGCGACTCTGCTGGGGAATACTTAAAAGTGAGGTGTACCTTAGGATTAGACCACTCATGTTTTCAATTGAATGCTTTGCTTGATTTAATATTCTGGGCTTTGTATTGGAGTTTCATGGATCCTAACCCGGATCTGGGGGTCCCCTTTTTTAGGTAGCAATAAACTGTGAGGGACCTGTCCGGCGTAGACCGACATGGGTGAAGCAGTAGCTACGTTGGTGTGGCACCTTGGTCTGTACCGATATCCCTTGTGTTGGAACGAGGAGAATATGGGTCTTCTGAGGAGTCATTAAGCACCAACTGACCTTAGAACCCTAAATTGACCCAACTTGGCCATAGAACAGTAGCAGTATGCTACACTCATTGAGGCTAAACTCTCGCGATGGTTCTGGCTGCAAGAAAAGATTGTGACGCTGGAGTTATGACCGATTGAGGGTAGTCGATGATATTGAGATCCTATAGAACCCGGTTACTATTTTCTAGGACAGATCTTAACCAACGAAACTGAAAGAGGGTAGTACCTAAACTTCATGTTGGCCTAAACTCTAAGGGCTCTTTGTGTGACTTGTGTGCCTTCAAACTTGAACTATTTGCACATTTCTTGTT
Organism: Vicia faba; assembly: GCA_948472305.1. NCBI lineage: Eukaryota > Viridiplantae > Streptophyta > Magnoliopsida > Fabales > Fabaceae > Vicia > Vicia faba. Next base: position 857,880,106 of record OX451736.1, on the reverse strand, counting down.
ATCTAACAACACGAGTTCCTTGTAGGTTTTGTTTAAAGTCCTTAATCTGGGCTTATAACAGGGTTTACTTACATCACTCCATGCATAGCATAGCATCATACCATTGCATACATCCTGCATAAGGACTAATCCGTTTCAAGGATCTCAAGGGTCTGTGATGCAGGTCATGATGAGCCAAAACGTCAAGCAAGGGGCAAAGGGGATTTATTTTCCTCTAGCCAAGGTTGTTTGGAAATAAAAACATGAAAACTTGAGTCAGGGGCTATGACCCACTCGATATGGTGAGCCTCGACTCTTGAAGAAGGACTCTCAACAACATGAAGTTCCTTCAATCAAGCTACCAGATTCAAATTCTAACAATTTTTCTGGTTTACCCTGCGAGATCCTTGAAAACATTGCATGCATACATACATATCATTGCATTACAGGTACCCTTGGTACAAGTCACTTACCTTCTTCGCTGTTTATTTCAGCAATGGCTTCCCAACAAGACAACCAGGAGCTTCATACCCAAGAGACTCAGTTCAGGGAAATCTTCCTAAACCTATCCAAGGGGCAGGAAGAGTTGAGGACACTCCTCATGGGGAATTTGGTCAGGAGCAGTCCTGAAGACGATAAGGACGAACGGCTGAAATGTCTGCAAGCTGAGGTAGATACAATGAGAACCCAGATGCTGGGGCAAATGGATCTCATCCAAGGCTTAGCTCGGGAGCAAGAAGAGTTGAGGACCATGATTAGTCAGCTTCATCAAGACAGATATAACATGAAGCAACCAAGCAAAATCAGAGACCAGGTCATTGATCAGCTTCCAAGAGGACAAGAATTTGGTATGGTGAAGAATAGGCCTCTCCAAATTGCTACCACTTCACAGGTCCAACAACAACCTCGCCCAGAACAACAGGTTGATCAGAGTAAGCCCAGAAGGCAATTCACCAAGCTCAACGTGTCGCCGTCTCAAGCTTTACAACAACTGTTGAGGTTGAATTTGGTAACTCTAAGGGACCCTCCTAAGAATCCAAACACTACACCTTCAAGGTACAACCCCAACGCCTGTTGCGCTTATCATTCTGACAGCCCGGGACATGACACGAACGACTGTTGGTCTCTGAAGAACAAGATCCAGGACCTTATTGATGAAGGAGCTGTGGAATTCACCCAAGATGGCCAGACTGAGTTCTTCTACTATCCCTACAAGGTTCACCATTTGAAGTGACAAGTCCTGAGACGATAAGACTTCTGTTCATTGGATTTTTCAAGTTGTAATTTCCTTTTGATTGTTCAAACAATTATTTGTCATGGCAAAAGTTTTTACTTTATCAATGCATCGCATATGTCTGTTTTGAATCAATCCATTCGTATTCACTATATTCGAACTGCTTTCATTTTTGTGATGATCAACTCTTGATTAACAATTTCTAAGCCTTTTGAGGGAGGATGACGAAAATGATACCAAAATCTCTACAGTATGCTTTTGAACAGACCCAACTGATGAGGTACATGCATTGTTTCAAATCCTAAACAGTGGAGTTATAAGGAAGATAATCCATGGTCAACCCCTTTGAGCCAAAGAAGTTGGAGTTTTTCTTTTCACAAAAAATTAAAATCCTTAATTATAACCTGAGGTAGGGTAGTTCTCTCAGTTGATCCGAGTGCACAATGAATGGCATCAAAGGAGTCCTTCCGAAACAAAAGACAGTGATGGTTCCGAATAATCATAAAGACAGGCAGTCATTATCTCTCGAAATAAAAGCCCATTAAGTCAAAACCTATGAAGGAGACTTACAAAACTGGGGCATCCCGCTGACTGTAATCACAAAAGAAACAGTTCAGGCAAAAAGATAGGGATAACAAAATCAAAAAGAAAGAGGTCCTACAAACCCTCGACAAAAAAGAAATGACTGCCTATTCAAAATAAATTGTCAAAATCCGAACCATCACCAGAATACCAGAGCGAAGACTCAAACAAGATCTAATGTACGATTAGCTGAGTTTAGGATCGAAGAACATCACAAAGAACGGGTGGGTACAAATAAATTTGAGCCTTTATCCTTTGTTTCTTAAACCGTGAACCAGGCCATGTTATAACCCTTAAAAAGTCCTAGCTGAAGCATGGGTTAGTTCGAAAGCATACTGTTACGAAAGGTATCCTGACTCCTGAAGGTCTGTTAAAAATCCTGAGTTGACATCACAGTCTATAAAATTTACTTGTTTTACTGAAAAAATGCATTTTCAAAAATTTCAAGACAGACATAAGCTTTTGCATTCTTAAAATAACATCGTTTGCATATGACTATTTGTTCAAACAACAGAGAAATTCGCACGACGAATATCCGCTGAACAAAGGTCTTCTCAACAAAAGAGTCACCTCAAGTGGAAAAACACTTCCAATCAAGGGGCACGGCATGATCATGGTCTATCATCTGGGGCAGTCCAGTCAAGATTCAAGGAATCTCTCAAGATGCCAAATAACCAGGGGCAAATCTCCGCCTGAGTCACTTGGGGCATTGGACATGAATTCCAGCAACGAATCTTGCACAATCAAGCATCTTCTGGTAGTATGACAACACAACGCCGCTGACAGTGACGCCTCCCTACATCCTGAGAGCATGGACATAGTCGAAAAAATACTACGCATAATCTAAGACCCGCTAGGTTGACACGCCTAGGCAAAAATAAGGGCTTCCCGGCGAACCAAAAGGGTTCGGGCAAAAATAAGGGATAAAAATGAAAAAATCTGTACACCCGGCAAGTCGAAAACCTAAAAAGGCGGCTTGGGCAAAAATGGGTATCCCGGTGGACTGAAAACCCGAAAGGGCGGTTCAGGAAAAAATTAGGGATCAAAGCGTACGACTATGTCCCGTCATATCGTCACTCGGCTACCAGAAGAAGATTTGTCAATCGGCAGTCATCAAGAACCTCATAGGCTTCCTTCTTTCTCCTGCAGAAACTGGGGCAACAAGAATTATCTGAACCGTACAAGCGGCGTTGTCCTCCAGGTACCAAGGTAAGTTCAGCTGAAGAACATGACCAAGATACCTTCACTCCCCGCCGAGTAGGACAAGACTCAGCAATACTCTCTCCGAGCAGAGTTGGTCTCCCATCAGCCTTAAAAAGGCACAATATCCCTAGCAAGTCAGCGAAACTCTCCCCAAGCAGAGTTAGGCTACTGTCAGCCCTAAGGAAGTTGGATATCCCCATAAGATCTCAATATTCTCCAACAGAGTACACGGATATTCCTCAGCGAGCATCCCCGACAGTTTTGGTATAAGATTGTTCCCCGACGGAATACCAGACGTCTAGCGGAGCCACTCCCCAATACATTTCAAAGTCTCCTCAAGAGAGTTGAATCAGTATCCCCAATAGGAAGCTTATCCCCAGTAGATTCTGGAAGCTTATCACCTGCAGAGTACATATATCTCCCCGACTTTGCTCAAAGGTTATTCCTCACCAGAGCTTATAACTGGGTTATCCTCAGCTAATTACCACGGAGAGATCGTCCCCGGCGAGAGTCTTCCTATCCCCAGCGGAGTTCATCAATCCTCCAACAAAGCTCATCAACGGTGTCCCCAGCGGAATTATCATCAACATCTCAACAAAGTACCTCTCCCCACAGAGTAATTCCCCGCAGAGTAATCTCTCCATTAGGTTTATTCCTCAACAGAGTCATCTTCTCCTACCTGTTATTCCTGCAATCACCATCCCCAGCGGAAGCGAAGAACTCTACTCTTCAAACATCAGCCCAGGATTTAACTTCCCGGCATTCGTCAAGGATTTATTTTCCTAGACAGAAAATACATTCGCAAACATCACATTTTCATACATAATGATACATACATATACACATCACATTATAAAATCCCATTTATTGTAAGCATCATGACACCATGCATTTCATGCATCATGACATTGCATATAACTAATGTTTTGCCTTTTCAAGAAAAAAAGGTCAATACAAAGATGATTACTATCAACTATCGCAATTCCAGATTCGATTCCTGTATCAAGCCAGGGCACGTCTGAAGAGTTTGAAGATTCGATTCCTGTATCCAGCCAGGGCATATCTGTTGACGACTAATTCCAGATTCGATTCATGTATCTAGCCAGGGCACGTCTGAAGAGTTTGAAGATTCAATTCCTGTATCTAGCACGGGCATATCTGTTGACGACTAATTCCAGATTCGATTCCTGTATCTAGCCAGGGCACGTCTGAAGAGTTTGAAGATTCGATTCCTGTGTCCGGCCAGGGCATGTCTGTTGACGACTTATTCTAGATTCGATTCCTGTATCAAGCCAGGGCACGTCTGAAGAGTTTGAAGATTCGATTCCTGTATACAGCCAGGGCATATCTGTTGACGAATAATTCCAGATTCGATTCCTGTATCTAGCCAGGGCACGTCTGAAGAGTTTGAAGATTCGATTCCTGTATCCATCCAGGGCATGTCTGTTGACAACTAATTTCATATTCAATTCCTGTATCAAGCCAGGGCACGTCTGAAGAGTTTGAAGATTCGATTCCTGTATCCAGCCAGGGCATATCTGTTGACGACTAATTCCAGACCTGATTCCTGTATCTAGCCAGGGAACGTCTGAAGAGTTTGAAGATTCGATTCCTGTATCCGGCCAGGGCATATCTGTTGACGACTAATTAAAGATTCGATTCCTGTATCAAGCCAGGGTATATCTGTGAGTGTTTGTTTTAGATTCGATACCTGTATCCAGCCCGGGCACGTCTGTAAGCAATATTTTGAAGTTCCAGATTCGATACCTGTATCCAGCCAGGGCACATCTGTGAGCGATTGATCATAGATTCGATTCCTGTATCTAGCCAGGGCATATCTACATAAAGAGTTTGGAGATCAACCCCTGTAACAGGCCAAGTAATTATCTTTCTTTCTCAGGTACGCAAGTTCTCGCTAAGGAATCTCTTACGTGATCGACACTTCCAAATGGCATCTATAAGCCCATCCTCCTATCCATCATCTCTCCAAATGGCATCTGTAAGCCCATTCCCGTCATCACACTGCTGACATTCTACTATGCGAGTGCAAATTTCTGGGCACTCTAGTGTTCAATCATCTTCCACCTTCGGATCACGAAAGGCACGCAAGCCAATCTACATCCTCAGGTCTAAGAAGATTGAACAGGGGCAACTGTTGTACCCCAAAATTTGCCCTCCCATATTCTTCAAGATTTGTCAAAGATCAAGCTTCAAAATCTCTCAAGGGTTGCACAGTCCAATTGCCTCCTAACACAGTCAAAATTAAGGTTTTGGTTCCTACAAGGAAATTGAGTTTTTCAAGGGCCCAATCAAGTCTCATATTCCTATGTATATTGTCAAGCATCCATATGTCAAGTTTCAAGACTCACAGCATCAAGTTGCACAGTCAAAAGCCCCAATTGCTTCACAGTCAACTATAGGGGCAAAATGGTCATTTGGCAGTCAAAAGTCAAAAAATTTGGTCAACGTCTTATTTTGAAGCCACAATAATCATTTGATCAAGTCTTGATCATGATTCCTCAAGAATGGCTCAAAAAGTCTCAAGATGCAGAAGTTTCTATTTTTAGACAGTGGAAAAGTCAACTATAACTTGACCAAGGCATAACTTTTTCATGGTTCATCAGAAAAGTCCCATCCAATGCCTATTTTGAAGGGTATGACATTTCCTACAACTCATCTTCACATTCCAAGTCCAAGAAATGCTCTCACAAAAAGTTATCAATTTCAACATTATAGGTCATTTTCAAAAGTCAACAAAAAGGCACTTTAAGTCAAAGACCATAACTTGAGATTGGTAAATCAAAATGATATGGGACCAAAGGCATTGGTTAGAAGACTTCAAGACTTTCCAAAATGTCCAAGAACATGTTCATAGCTTCAAAATTGAGCAAGATATGCATTGGAGAAGTTGGGAAATTTTTGGGAACTTTCAAAAGTCAACTTTGCCTAAAACACTTCATTTTTCTAATGGGCCTCAAATTCCTTCTTGAAACATTGCCCAAGGCCTATGCACGACCCATTGAATTTAAAATGATTTATTTTCTTATTTTTAATTAATTAATTGAATTTTTATTAATATTAATTCATTTAATTGATTTTAATTGTAGGAAAATTCAAAAGATATGATTTTTAGATCTTTTGTGAAGCAAATAAGGCTAGGGCAAGCTGGAAATTCGTGTGCACCTCAAAGACCTCAAAATATCCATGATTGGCAATGTTTTATCAAAGAAAAAGATTGAAAAAGATTTGATTGGCAATCACACATTCAAACTTGAATACATTGAATTTATGGGCCTAATTTTAACCTAATTCTCTTCATATACAAAGGCTGAAGCAAACCCTAAAGCCAGACACGTGAAACTGTTGCAAGAACACTATATGCAATATTGAAAAAAAGTGGAAAAGTTCAAAACTGAAATCAGTCTTCCAGGCGAATTAAAAGCCTCTTTGTGATTCAAACATCTTTCCTGAGTCTCCAGGAACCTGTTGCCATCAAGAACAAGTCCTAACACGCAAAGAATCAAAGAATACAAGTCCCACGGTTTGAACATATTTCCAAAATTGCATATCATAATTCATGCGTTTTTAATCCATTTTCTTGGTTGATTTATGTTAATAGGGACCTCCTGAAGCTATTGGTATAATCCAATTTGACTGTAGCACTCTGAATCGAAAACCACCATTGAAGAACATTAGGGTTTCAAAGCTTGGATTTTGGGGTTTTCTACATATAGAACAATTGGACCTTGAAACGTGCATGGTTGAATTCGCCAAGGCCAGACGAATTCAACCCAACCCTCGCGCTCAATTTATGTTATCCCTAACTCTAATCGTTATTTTTCGCTGTTTTAGTTAGTGGGGGTTAAAAACCCCTGCTATCTTGTTTTGTTTTTTTATAGGAAACGAAGAAGACGAAGGGCGTGGCAACATGTGGTTGGAGGGTTTGAATACAGCGCGCGTTATTTTGTTTCATAGCATAATGCTTGTTTTTTTTTATAATATTTGTTGTCCAGTTATTTAACAAACGCGCATGGTAGTCCAACTGGCAAAGGCACTAAGGCAAGGAGTACTGGGACCTGGGTTCGATTCCCAGGTCCCCCATATCGTTGTTAATATTTTTCATAAAGCGTTCCAATGCAGCGTTCATCCAAAGTTCCATCATACACCCTCACGCGTAAGCTTGCCAAGTGGCCATGAAGCCCAATCCAGTGGCCAGGAGATGAAGATCATGGTGTTCAGGGGTTAAGGAGCATGCACGGATCATGAAAAGTCAACCAGGCTTATAGTTCTTGGGCCAGAATTGCTTCACAAAAACCTCCCCTTGGGCCAACATACCCCCTTGGTTTGCAATTTTATTTTCTTTTCTTTTAACTCTTTTAATTATTCAATTATTATGATTAATTCACAACAAATTAATTTTCACAAAAAATCAGAAATCACAAAATTGAAAATATATTTTAATTATTTATTAATTTCATCATTAACTTATTTTTGTAAATAAATATTAACAATTAACTTAGTTTAATTTAGGCTTAATTCTCACCTTTTTCTCAATAAATAAAAATTATGTAGAATTAGGTTTAGCATCTTCATTCATATTTTCTTAATTATTATTATTATTTATTAATTACTATTATTTTTTTAAATAACATGTGAATTAAATAACTTAGTTAATTAGTTTAATTTTGACCTTTTTATTAATAATTAAAATAAACTTAGAACTAGGGTTTTCTTTTGACTTTTAATTTATTTTATTATCATTAAATACAAAAACACAAAAAATACCTTTCTTGTAAATAGTTAATTAATAATTAGGTTTAATTTTAATTTAATTTCAAACAAAGGACAAAAAACTCTTAATTTCTCAAAAGGGCCAAAACCCTAGGACGTCCAATTTAATTCTTTTCGCGCGTTATTATTTATTTTTATTATTATGTAACTGCTTCCAAGAATGTAATAGTAATTAGGTTTACCGCTTTCTTTATTTTCCGCATCTTTATCAAAACGGGTCTTTGTTTTTTTGGCGATGTATAGACCCGCGCCTTGTAATAGCGTAGCTTTACCTTTCCGTATTTCGTTTTCCGCACTCTTAACTATTAAATTGCATGAAAGAATGTATGATAATTAAAAACAACTCGTAGCTCACCATTGCATGATCAAAAGATAAATGTTAGCATGAAAATAACACACAATGCACATGCCACTTCTAGGGTACGCCTCACTCGTTGCCTTCGAACGTGGTCGTCAAGTATAGGGTGTTTTAGCGGTCGCCCTTATGTCTAAAGATCCGGTTGCCTCGAAACAGTTGCCTCGGATTATAAAGGATCTAGGACATTAGGTTTACTTCTAAGGTGTCCTACTATTGCTTCGGTGACCACACTGTCCCTAAAATCGAATTGACCTGAATACCTCCAACGATGGTGCTACCTACCTCTCAATGGTGGGATGGCACTATCTAAAGGACTCTTACACAGCCTAATTCCTTAGGGTAGGTAGATGACTCATGGGTACTTGCTCTCTTTCTAAAAAACAAAAATACTTTTCACACTGACACTTTCTAAAAGATTTCAAAACAAATTTATCATACACTCTTGAGGACATATACAAGAGTTACTTAGAAACTTTTCAATGAAACTTTTTCAAAACACACCCACATTTGAAAAGCAAAACATTTTGAAAACATAAGAGCAAGTACCTAAGAGCCCGTGGATAACCACGGATAGAAAGGGTGCTAATACCTTCCCTTTCTATAAATCTACCTCCCGAACCGAGAAACATTCTCAATAAGGAATTTTGCTGTGCTTTTGTCCTTTCCATGTTGGAGAACATAAAAGACGGTGGCGAATCTTGCTTACCGCGACATTTCGTGAAACCAACTTTAAAACAGTCAGTTCTATTTCCACCGATCACAATTACCATCTCCGCCAATTCTTCCAGGGTCTCCAAAAGACCCATTAGAATTACATCTGTTCCGAAAACCACTCCTCTAATAATCACAATGCCCGGGCTAGTCCAATATGAATCAGACAAAACTGTACCATGGAATTACGGTGGGGAAATTTATTACCATGGCATCAAACAAGATGGGCCAGTCGTCGAAGAGATAAGCTCCGAAGAAGAAGATTCTGACATTAGCAATATTGCCAGAACTAGTAAAATTACCCGAAGTGGTAGAATCTTTTCTCCAGAAATTGCCCCCCCCCCCAAAGGCAATTTTTGGACCCGTGGCTGCTCCAAAGGTTACTTCCGTACCAATATTCATCTCTGTAAGTGCTCCTATTGATGAAGCCGTTACAACCCCTGTTTTCATTCCTACCAACACTCCTGCTGCTGAAACTCGAGGAAAAAGTATTCAAGTGGAGCCTGTCCGGACGAAGGCTCAATCACTGACTATCCCCGAGACCTCCAAGAAAGAGATGGAGGAGATCCTGAAAATTATAAAAAGGAGCGACTACGACGTAGTTGAACAGTTGGGGAAAAATCCCTCCAAAATCTCCATGCTGGCATTGCTAATGTGTTCCGAGGCACATGCGAAAGCCTTGGTGAAGTTCCTAAAGACAACCCATGTGCTTCAAGAGACGTCTGCTGATCAATTTCAAGATTGTGTGGCCAGCTTGACAACGGATAATGGCCTAGGCTTCTCGGATGCTGATTTGACACCAAGGGGAAGAAAGCACAACAAGGAATTACATGTCTCTGTGGAATGTAGAGGCACAACTTTGGCCCATGTCTTGGTGGACACTGGCTCATCTTTGAATGTTTTATCAAAGAAATCTCTCGACAGACTGGACTGCGAAGGACTGACGTTAAAGCCAAGTAACATAGTCGTAAGGGCATTTGATGGCTCAAAGAGGATGGTACACGAAGAGGTGGACATCCCCATAAAGGTTGGGACTCAAACTTTCAATTCAACCTTTTATGTAATGGACATCCTCCCTTTGTACTCTTGCCTGCTAGGACGGCCATGGATCCATAATGCTGGCGATGTCACCTCTACATTGCACCAGATGTTGAAGTATCCGGTTCATGGAAAGATTATCATTGTCCACGAAGAGGAAGAATATATGATTAGCCACCTCAATTCCTTCAAGTATGTGGAATTGGACGGCGAGTTCATTGAAACTCCTTTTCAACACTTCGAAGAGGTCCCCCAAGAGGTAGTAGTGACCAAAGTTGTGTCCCAGATTCCCAAGATTACATGACCTCCACTCCGGATGTCATCTCTGAAGGATGCCAAAGCAGTAGTAGAGGAGGGTGGATGCACCATCTAGGGGAAACTTCCGGATATCCCGCATAAATATGACAAGTTTGGTTTAGGTTTCACTTTAAATGCTCAAAAGGATGTACGTCGTGCCCGTACTAGAGGGCCACCCTTGAAGATTAGAAACCGAGAGGTCAATGCGGTAGAAGATGGTGAAGAGGATTGCAGCTTGGAGGATTGGATATTTCCAACTGTCAACGGAGGACTTCGCAATTGGGAGGCCAGAGACTTTGTCCCAATAACTTTCATCCCTCAGTAATTTGTCTTCACATTTTATTTGGACTTGTAATATTCAAAAACAATTCGCACTCTCAAAACCTTGTGTCTTGCCCGAGGCACAATGGTCCATTTGTAAGGGTTATTATTTCATCTTCATATGACATTCAATGAATCATGGACGTTTTTCGCATACAAACTTTTGTGCTCATTGTTTTTTATTTTACATTTTATATTTAAGATGGCTATACCCTTACACACACCCACACTCACAAATGCAGGTACCCCTCCATTCTGGATCCCATGGGTAACGATACTGCTATGGCCTTTTGTGACTCTGAGGATCTAATATACCAAGCCAAAGACGAAGGTAAGGAAGATTGTGAAGTACCAGGGGAACTGGCCAGACTACTACAACAAGAGGAAAGAACCATTCAGCCTCACAAGGAACCTGTGGATACAATCAACCTGGGTACCGAGGAGGATAAAAAATAAGTCAAGGTGGGTGCCAATCTGGAACCTAGTGTCAAGGAGCGTCTGATTTAGCTGTTGCATGATCATGTTGAGATCTTTTCCTGGTCATATGAAGACATGCCAGGACTTGATGCGGACATCGTGGTACATCGCTTGCCTACAAGAGAAGATTGTCCGCCAGTAAAACAAAAAGTTCTCTGCATGAGACCTGATATGTCAGAAAAGATTAAAGCGGAGGTCATGAAGCAGTTCAATGTTGGATTCTTGGTTGTCACTTCCTACCCTCAATGGGTTGTCAACATTGTTCCTGACTAAAAAATATGGCAAAGTACGAATTTGTGTGGATTACAGAGATTTGAATAGGGCAAGCCCTAAAGATGATTTTCCACTCCCCCACATTGATATACTGGTTGACAATACGGCACAACACAAAGTGTTTTCCTTCATGGACGGATTCTCAGGTTACAACCAAATCAAAATGGCACCTGAGGACATGGAGAAAACTACATTTGTCACACAGTGGGGAACATTTTGCTACGAGGGAATACCATTTGGACAAAAAAATGCTGGGGCAACCTATCAACGCGCCATGGTAGCTTTATTTCATGACATGATACATCATGAAATAGAGGTCTACGTAGACGATATGATAGCGAGATTGCAAACGGAGGAAGAGCACCTTGATCACTTGCAAAAGCTGTTTGAGAGACTGAAGAGGTAAAAGCTGAGGTTGAATCCAAACAAGTGCACATTCGGAGTACGGTCCGGTAAACTCCTAGGATTTGTCGTCAGTAATAAGGGTATTGAAGTCGATCCTGCCAAAGTTAAAGCAATATAAGAGATGCCTGCTCCTCGTACTGAGAAGGAAGTCAGAGGATTCTTGGGACGCTTGAACTATATTTCCAGATTCATTTCTCACCTAACAGCTACTTGTGAGTCAATCTTCAAACTATTGAAGAAAGATCAAGTAGTAAGATGGAATGATGAATGCCAGGTTGCTTTTGACAAAATTAAAGTATACTTACAAGAGCCTCCTATGTTGATGCCACCAGTCGAGGGAAGACCTTTGATCATGTATCTGACTGTTTTAGAAAACTCAATGGGGGTGTGTATTGGGGCAGCATGACGAGTCTGGCCTAAAAGAGTACGATATTTATTACATGAGCAAAAAGTTTACCGACTGTGAAACCAGATATTCACTGCTCGAGAAAACTTGTTGCGCTCTGGAATGGGCTGCTCGCCGGCTAAGACAGTATATGCTGACTCATACTACCTTATTGATATCTGAGTTGGATCCGATAAAGTACATCTTCGAGAAGCCTGCTCTTTCTGGGAGAATAGCTAGATGGAAAATGATCCTAACAGAATACGACAAACAATATACTACCCAGAAAGCTATAAAGGGAAGTGTATTGGCTGACCATCTCGCTCACCAAGCTGTAGAAGACTATCAGTCCATGAAGTTTGAATTCCCGGATGAAGACATCATGACATTAGACAACTGTGAAGAAATCAAACCATATGACGGACCTGAACAAGGATCCCGATGGACCCTATTCTTTGATGGAGCATCCAATGCACTTGGTAATGGCATCGGCATTGTACTCATATCTCCAGAAGGGTGTTGTGATACGGTGGGAGAACTGACTTGAGGTTTTGCGTTTATGTTTGCAAATGTTTTGGTTTAGCAAGAGTCGCCACCGACTTTTTATTTTATCCTAAGGAAAGGTCAAAAAGCCCAGGAAAGACCTTTGAGATGTTTTCTTGGGTTCGTGGAGTAGATTATAGAAAGGGAAGGTATTAGCACCCTTTCTATCCATGGTTATCCATGGGCTCTTAGTTACTTGCTTAGATCACTTGCTTTGCTTTTTAATTGTTTGAAATGGTGCTTTGTGTGTGGTTTTGAAAGATGTTTTGTAAAGAGGCCATCGTTATGGCAACCTTTGTAATGATTCTTGTTTGAATGTATACAAAGGTGTTTTTGTCTTTTGAGAAGTTTTCAATGTTTTGAAAGTAGGTTTTTGAAATTTGTGTTGTAAAGTCTATTTTGAAGATAGCAAGGATGTTTTTGCAAGTTTTGATCAACTAACTAAGAGTTGTCTACCCTATTTTACTCAAAGATTTTTCTTATGTTTTTTAACCCTTTTAACAGTGTTGCTTCACCATTGTATTTGGTGAACAACCTTGTGTTAGGATGTTAAACGGGACAGGCGCGGGTCATCGTATAGACCATGATAGCAATAGTGTCAAGTATTTTTGGCAATTTTCTTGAGGGACTTGATCATTTTGTTTAGGCAAGTCAGATAGCGTCATCGAGGGGCTATTATCTCTTGTTTTGTTTTTGTTTTGCCAAAATACTTGACATGCATACCATGGCCCATTTTTGAAGGCAACAAGTGGATTGTAACCCTAGGGGTGCAAGTGTGCATTGTGTTTGTTTTTCATGCATTTTTATCTTGGATTAGGTCAAACTATTTGTTAATTTGATTTTTGCATACAAACCCTAAGTCTAATCATGGCATAATTGAAAGCATTTTAAAGGTGCGAGAATTTAAATTCTACACTATTACAACATGATATAGGGAGGGGGTACAAATTTGAATTGGGAATTATTTTTTAAGAAATTAAATCCTAAATTATTACGACCATATTGAATTTGCAAGGCATAATATTTAAATGTACAATAATTAAATAAAATACAATAAATAAATGTTAGATGAAATGTATTATGCAAAAAGGTTTTTTATGGAAAGAAATGTAAATAAATAAACAAAAAGTCAATTTTAATTATTTTTGTGTTTAGGGCAAAAACCCTAATTTCTTAGGAAAATAAATATAATGTATTTTTTATGTACAAAAATGTATCAATATTTACAAAAAAATGAAATGTATCCAAAAAAAGTATTTTTTTAATATAAAATGTCAATAAAATAAAATGTATTATTTTTGTGTTTTTTATTCTATACTTTTAATAAAATAAAGTATATATGTGTATAAATATATACTAAATATATTAAGTGTATAAAAGTTAAAATAAATTATTTACAAAAAATGTATATATTTCAAGAAAATATTTTCAAATGTGTATAAAATAATAAATGAAAATAAACATTTTTTTTTTACATTATTTTTAAGTTTTAACAAAAGAATATAAAGTATTTAAACATGTTTACATTAGGAAAAATTAAAATAAAATATCTAATAAATGAAAAAAAATGTGAAAATATTTTTAGAATATTTTTTATACTTGAAAATAAAATATCAAAGTCATAGAAAAAATAAAAATGCAAAAATAATGAAAATACAAAGCAATGGGCCAGGGGGTGCTGAAAGTGAACTGGGAGGTGTCAAAAGCAAAGAAATCCAAGCCCAACCCAGACTTCATCTTCAACCTCCAGAAGTTTGAAAAAACGCGCATTTTCCGCACAAACTTGTATCTCCTGTTTCAGTGAGCCTTTGACAAAACTCAAAACATGAAACTTGCAGAGTATCAAACAACGAATCTAACCATATAAAAAACTTAAGCTAACTCTCAAAGACCAGAGAGAATTTCTCTGGCCCTAATTTCTAACCTAGTTTTTTCAGAAAGTTCATGGATGAAATTCTCCTAGCACGATTAATGTAAATGAAAACTAAGCACATGTATGGTTTCAGGGCTATGAATACAACATCTTTCATTCACAAACCTAAGTCTAACTATTCCTAAATAGAGATATAGAAGTACATGAAATACCTGTTTCAGTTGAGTTCGAGCTGGACAATGTAGCAACTTTCAATGGTGCTTGAGGTTCTTTTGAGCTTGCCTGATGTCCACTGAACCTTCCCCAATGCTTGGTTTGTTTTGAAGTGGCCTGAATCGTGCTACAGAACTCAACCTGCAAAGCTTCCAAACAAAAATGGCAATGTGTGTTAATGGAGTTACAACAACTTGTAAATGGTCTGGACAACTTAGGTATATAGTTTGGAATGTGTTTGAAGTGCTTTTGGGCAAAACGCACGAGGGAATTTGGATGTGGCTTGCAATATGCAGAACTGGCCCTGTTTTGCAAGAAAATGGAGATTTTGAGTAAGAGGAGGTTTGAGTGGTGAAGAGCTCGTGCTTCTGGCTTGCTAGGGTATGAGAAACTTGTTTGACAACTTTGTTTGAGTTGGTTTTATCAGATGTGTGAGTTCTCTTGTTTTTGACAAGTTGCTTGGTTATGAAGCAAAGTGAGAAGTGACCAAGAGCAGGCATGTACAGGCTAGCTCTAACCCTGCATACATTGTGCAAGCTTGGCCCCAAGTTTGTGTATTTGGTTGACAGCATAAGATCTTGTTCAAGGCTCAAGGATTAGTGGTTTGACATAAAGCAACCTTTTGCAAAAATGGAAATGTGCCTTTTACCATTTAGGGATTAAACTTGTGTACAATACCCTAATGACCAAGACAATGCATTGGCTCAATGGATTTGCATTAAATTATGGAGTACAAACTGGTTTAGAGGCCTGTAATTGTGAACCAAGCTAGCTAGGTCATATTTGGCAAGTGGTATGAACATGTATTGGCCATGGTTGCAAAGTGAGTTTTTGCCAACTTCAAGCATTCGATTCTCCCTAACAACAAAGGTGTTTGAGGAGTTCTTGTACAATTTGCAAAGATTGCAACATGTACTATAATACATATTTGAAATTCAACTTAAGACTCCAAGTTGAACTATGTGAAAAATGACCAAGAAGATGGGTCAAAATCTTGCCCAAACTAGGGCAAAATTTCTCTAAGTTAAAAGTTTTAGGTACCCTTGTTCCGAAAATCATAACTTGAGATCCAAGCTTCTTTTGAGAAAACTTTATGAATCAAAGTTGTAGAATTTGTGATGGACTACAACTTTCATGTGGTACGTTTTGTCTGAATCCATTTGCATCTTGGTGAAAAAATGGGACAAAGTTAGGAAAAAATAAGAAAATTTTATAACTTAGAAAATTTCTAAGTTATGAAAATTTTCCATTTTAAACCCTAATTTGCATTTTTGGGTTTCTTGATGAACACGTTTCATAATTTTACATGCCTTGATGAAAAATGACCCTTGGCACTTGATTTTGACCAAAAAGTCAAAGTTTGACTTTTCAGTATACAATTAAATTTTGATCAGTTGACTGAAAAATTCATCTGTCAATCCTATGCATTTGAGATCTTTTGAACTTGTTGAATGGGTCAAGACAATGTCATTGAGTCCTTGAGTCCATGGTTGAGCTTGATTTGCCATTGGCTAGGTCAAACAATCAAAAATTGCCTTTGTACAGTCAAAACCCTAAAAATGACCATTTTGCCCTTTTGGTGATCTGATCAAATTTCTTGTGGAATTGTGATCCAAACTTGATCAAATGGTTCATATGAGTTCATGATGTTGATGTGGGTCAAATTTCATGAGGTTTGACTGTCAATTGGCCATAGTTGACTTTTTCTCCAATACAACTGATTTATAGGTCAACTGTCCAATAGACTGGGCAAAAATTTGAATCAAGGCTTGAAACTTGGTATGGACAAACTTGTGAGTCCAATATGAAGTATGAAAGTCATTTTGGACATTGTAGGTCAAAACATCCTTGTGCAAACTCAAACCCTAATTTAGGTCAACAATGCAAGGAGGTGTCTTGAGCAGAGCAAACCCTAGCTTGATCTTAAGTTCCAAGAGTCTTGTGATGAGAAATGTTGATGAAATGAGAGGGAAAATTTTGGGGTACAACAGTTGCCCCTGTTCAATCTTCTTGAACCTGAAGAGTTAGATTGGCAAGTTTGCCTTTCGCGACTCAAAGGTAAAAGAGGATTGGACACTAGAGTGCCCGTAAATTTGCACTCGTTAAAATATAACTGAGGAAATGGGCTTAAAGATGCCATTTAGAGATGGTAGAATCTTGCTGGAGATGGGATTAAAGATGCCATCCAAGAATGTTTGGTGAATTGCAATGTGGTAGGTCAGAAGAATGAGCATTAAAATGGTATCCGTGTCTGGAATGCATTTGAACTGTATCTGGAGACTGAGTTTGTATGAGCGAAAGAATGGCGTCCGTGTCTGGAGCGTATCTGAGTTGTAACTGTATTTGAACTTTGAATGAATATCAGAATGACTGCCATGTCTGGAGTGTATCTGTATTGTATCTGAATTCTGAATGGGCGACAGAGAAACATCTGTGTATGGAGCATCTCTGGGCTGGGGATAACTTCCGAATGAGTGATAGAATGGCAACCGTGTCTGGAGCGTATTTGGACTGTATTTGAAGTTGATATCTGTATGAGTAGCAGAATGACTTTCGTGTTTGGAGTGTATCTGAGACTGTAACTGGGATCTGAATAAGTGACAGAATGACTTCCGTGGCAACTTCACTGGGGAGAGTCAATCTTCTGGTGTAAGGGCCAGAATGGCATCCGTGTTTGGAGCGTATCTGGAATTGAAGTTGATAGTTGAATCTGAATGAGAGGTAGAATGGCCACCGTGTCTGGAGCGTATCTAGTCTGTATCTGATTGATGAAGTCTGGATGAGTAGTAGAATGACCACCGTGTCTGGGGTGTATCCATACTGTATTTTGACTTGAAATTATGAATGATTAATAGAATGACCGCCATGTCTGGGATGTATCTATACTGTATCCGAATAATTGTTAATGATAGCCTTTTAATCTTATCCTGAAAAGGGTAAAATGTTAGCTAAAACACAAAGTTATGTTACATGATATGTATGATGCAATGAACTGTATTTCATCAATGTTTATGATATATGAATGTAATGGATGTGCATGTAAGCTGAGTAGCTGTCTTGCTGAGGAAAATAAATCCTTGACCGATGCTGGGGGATTCCAAAAATCTTTGATTATTGAAGATGAGAAATCCTTGTTGACTGCTTGGGGATTAAAGATCTTTGATTGTTGAGAAGGAGAAATCCTGGGACCACTGCTGGAGATTGAAAATCCTCGGCGATTTGTGGGGATTAACAAGGAATTTGACAACTTCTGCAGGGAATGAGAATCCTTCATGAATTTCCTGGGAAATAGGGAAAACTCTGAAAATCTCTACTGGGGAGTTAAAACCTAGGAGGCTTCTGCTTGGAGAAATGAGACCGAGAATCTTCGACCTGTTGGGAGATAACTCTGTGGGGAGAATGTATACTCGGCCGGTGGGATCAGGAGTTTTGGGTTGTATGCCAAACTATTGGGGAAGCATCCTAGTTGGGGATAAGTCAAGAAGTTAACTGTTATTTACTTGGTTTTCAGACTTTTAAGATAACCTGCTGGGGAAATTGGGGGAAGTTGAACAGTTCCCACCGGGGGTTGGTTGTTGGAAATTTGACTTCGTTGGGGAAGAAGGTTTATACTATTCTGGCTACACTGGGGATAGGGTTTTCAGGTTTTTCGGGCTCCACTGGGGATCTTGAAGTTTAACTCTGATGGGAATTTTGAAGCTTAACTCAGCTGGGGAATCAAGCTTTTAGAATGCACTGGCTCCGCTGGGGATCCCGAAGCTTAACTCTGCTGAGGAATAATACTCCAAATTTTTAGCTTTGTTGAGGATCTGAACAATGTATTGTAGGGGATTTCTTCTAGAATGGCACAAAGATATCTTCCTACACCTTCAACCTATCAGTAATTATCCTTTCTCTATTTCGTTTTATTTGTAAGCAGTGATTATATTCAAATGCATATGCCTATTTAACAAAACTTTCGATGTTTTCAAATAAAACATAAATGTAAAAAAGAGAAAAGAAAGGTAAGCAAATTTCTGCACTTTGAAGTATCTTTGTATTATTTTTGTGAGTATCTTTGTACAAAGGAGACAGACATCCTAGTAAGAGAATGTTGTCGTAAAAATTGAAAAAATTTATACAAAAGAAAGATGGCTATGTGTAACAATTCCATGGGATTCCCATTCTGCTATAGCCTTCACAACTTTGAGTATCTTGTCCATTTGCTGCTTTGTCCGCCGATGACTGGATTGATCAGAAGCTTGGAGCTTGTTGTTGAAGAGATTGTTCTTAAAGTGATCCGACGATAGGGAGATGAAGGCTATAGGGAGATGATCAGAAGCAACAGCACCGTTCATCTTCGGCCGATAGGGAGATGAATTGTGATGATAAATCTTGAACTGCTCGCACAGAGCGGTGATCATAGTGTTGTTCAAATTTGTACCATTGTCTGTGATGATCCTGTCGGGGATACCATACCGGCATATGAGGTTCTGCTTGATGAAGCGGGCAACCACATTCTTTGTAATAGAGGCATATGAGGCTGCTTCGACCCGCTTGGTGAAATAATCAATAGCGACCAAGATGAAGTGATGTCCATTGGATGCCGTAGGCTTGATCTCTCCAATCATGTCAATGCCCCACATTGTGAATGGCCAAGGAGCTGTCAGAATGTTGAGAGGAACAGGAGGAATATGTACCTTGTCAGCGTAGACTTGGCATTTGTGGCAAGTACGGGAATGTTGATGACAATCAGCTTCCATGGTACACCAGTAGTAGCCTGCCCTTAGAATCTTCTTAGCCATTGTATGTCCGCTCAAGTGGGTGCCAAATGTGCCACTATGTATTTCGGTCATGATCAATTCTGCTTCAACCTTGTCCATACAACGAAGTAGAACACAATCATGACTGCGCTTATAAAGGATGCCATTGCTTAGGAAGAACTTGGCAGTAAATCTCCTTAAGAACTTTTTATCATTGACTGTAGCTCCTTCAGGATATTCTCTAGTCTGGAGATACCTTTTGATTTCATGAAACCAAGGTGGTTCCACTATTTCTTCGGTATTAATCTCATAACAGTGCACAGGTTCGTCCATTCGCTCGATGGTAATTTGGGGAGCCTCGTTATCCCAGTTGAGTTTAAACATGGAAGACATTGTAGCCAGAGCATCTGCTAGTTGATTTTCTTCTCGCGGGAAATGCTCAAAAGTATGGGATAAGATTAGGATGCTTGGTGTCCCACTCTCCTTTGACTGATAACCAAAGCCGAGTCCCCAAATATGACCAAAGATTTGATTCCCAAGTCTATAGCAGCCTTGAGACCAAAGATGCAAGCTTCATATTCAGCCACGTTGTTGGTACAGCTGAAGCAAAGTCGGGCAGTGAAGGGTGTATGGCAACCTTCCGGAGAAATGAGTACCGCACCGTTACCGTTGCCAAGTGCATTTGAAGCACCATCAAAGTACAGGGTCCATCGGGATCCTTGTTCAGGTCCGTCATACGGTCTGTTACCTTCAATGTTGTCCAATGTCATGATGTCCTCGTCAGGGAAGTCGAATCTTATAGATTGGTAATATTCGACGGCTTGATGAGCTAGATGGTCAGCTAGTACACTCCCCTTTATAGCTTTTTGGGTAGTATACTGGATATCATACTCAGTCAGAATCATCTGCCATCTAGCGATTCTTCCAGATAAAGCAGGCTTCTCGAATATATACTTGATCGGATCCATTTTGGAAATCAACAAAGTGGTATGGGTTAACATATATTGCCTTAGCCGGCGAGCAGCCCATACCAAAGCGCAGCAAGTTTTCTCGAGCAGTGAGTAGCAAGTCTCAAAGTCGGTAACTTTTTGCTAAGGTAATAAATGGCATGCTCTTTTCGGCCAGACTCGTCATGTTGGCCCAGCACGCACCCCATTGAGTTATCCAAAACAGTCAGATACATGATTAATGGCCTTCCTTCGACGGGTGGCATCAAAATATGAGGTTCTAGTAAATACTCCTTGATCTTATCAAAAGAAACTTGACAATCATTGTTCCATTCAACCACCTGATCTTTCTTCAACAGCTTGAAGATTGGCTCACAGGTAGATGTCAGGTTAGAGATGAACCTGGCGATATAGTTTAAGCGTCCCAAGAATCCCCTAACCTCCTTTTCAGTGCGGGGGGCATGCATTTCTTGTATAGCCTTTACTTTAGTTGGATCAACCTCAATGCCTTTGTCGCTGACAATAAATCCCAAAAGTTTACCAGACCTAACTCCAAAAGTGCACTTGCTTGGGTTCAGTCTGAGCTTATACTCCTTCAACCTGGAAAACATCTTTTGCAAATGATCAAGGTGTTCTTCTTCTGTCTGTGATCGAGCTATCTTGTCATCTACGTAAACTTCGATCTCATGATGTATCATATCATGAAACAAAGCTACCATGGCGCGTTGATAGGTTGCCCCTGCATTCTTCAGTCCGAATGGCATCACTTTGTAGCAGAAGGTACCCCATTGCGTGACAAAAGTAGTTTTCTCCATGTCCTCGGGGGCCATTTTGATCTGGTTGTACCCCGAGAATCCATCCATGAAGGAAAAAACCTTGTGTTGAGCTGTGTTGTCAACCAAGATGTCAATATGTGGCAGTGGAAAACCATCTTTAGGGATAGCCCTATTTAAATCTCGATAGTCCACACACATTTTGACTTTGCCGTCCTTCTTAGGCACGGGCACAATGTTAGCAACCCATTGTGGATAGGAAGTAACAGCCAGAAAGCCATCATTAAATTGCTTCATTACCTCAGCTTTGATCTTCTCAGACATGTCGGGCCTCATTTGGCGGACCTTTTGTTTGATCGGTGGACAGTCTTCTCTTGTAGGGAGACGGTGAACTATGATATATGTGTCTAGTCCCAGCATGTCTTCATAAGACCAGGCGAAGATTTCAACATACTCGTTCAACAACTGCACTAAGCGCTCTTTGACACTTGGTTCCAGGTTGGCACCCATTTTTACTTCTTTTTTGTCTTCCTTCGTCCCCAAGTTTATGGTTTCTAGCAACTCTTCATGAGGCATAATAGCCCTCTCTTCTTGTTGTAGAAGTATGGCTAACTCTCCCGGCACTTCACAGTCTTTGTCAACTTTGTACTCAGCATGATTGACCAAATCTTCAGAGTTATCGAAGGCTAAAGCAGAATAGTCACCCATGGAATCCGGAGTGGATGGGTACCTGCATTTGTGAGTGTGGGTGTGTGTAAGGGATAGCCATCCTTAAACAAAATAAAATGCAAAAGGAAAGAAAATGAACACAACAGTTTAGATGAAGACGTCCAATGATTCATTAAAACATGGCATATGATAATGAAGAAAAATCAAGCCCTTACAAATGGACCTACATGCCCCGGGCAAGGCATGAGATGAAAATAGTGTGCGAATTGTTTAGTTATTACAGACCATAAATGGGAAATTGTTCAAAGATAAAATTACTGGTTGATAAAGGTGATGGGAATAAAATCCTTTGCTTCCCAGTTTCTTAAACCCCCTTCGACGGTTGGAAAGATCCAATCTTCAAAGTTGCCCTCTTCATCATCTTCTACAGCATTGATTCAGTGGTGAGTGATCCTTACAGGTGGCCCTCCAGTCTTGGAACGACGCATAGCCTTCTGTCCTGCAGCTGTAAACCCTAGTCCAAATTTGTCCGTCTTATGGGGAAAATAAGGAAATTGTCCCCATACTGTACTCTTCCCTTCTTTGATCACCGCCTCTGCGTCCTTGAGAGATGCCATCTTAGGCACATGCTTGGGAACGATAGGCACCTCAAACATTGTCTTTGCAACTGCTACCTCAGGAGAAACTTCCTCAAAATGTTGGAAAGGCGTTTCGATGAACTCGCCATCCAACTCCACATAGCGGAAGGAATTGAGATGACTTATCATGTACTCTTCCTCACCGTGCACCGTTATAATCTTACCCTTAACAGGATATTTTAGCATTTGGTGCAAAGAGGAGGTAACTGCCCCGGCATAATGGATCAACGGTCTTCCTAACAAACACGAATATGACGGACGAATGTCCATCACGTAAAAGGTGGAGTTGAAAACTTTTGTGCCTAATTTGATAGGAATGTCAACCTCTCCACGAACCATTCTTTTGGACCCATCAAAAGCCCTAACAACGATGTTACTAGGTTTGAGGATCAATCCTTCGCAGTCCAAACGGTCTAAGGCTTTCTTCGGCAGCACAATCAAGGAAGAACCGGTATCAATTAAGACATGGCCGAGGGTGGTTCCCCTGCATTCAACTGAGACATGTAGCACGTCGTTGTGTTTCCTTCCTTTGGGAGTCAAGTCAGCATCGCAAAAGCCTAGGCCATTATCAGCAGTAAGACTGGCCACACACTCCTGAAACTGGTCAGCCGAAGTTTCTTGGGGCACGTGTGCCGCTTTCAAAAATTTGATCAGGGCCTTAGCATGGGCCTCAGAGCAGAGTAGAAGAGCCAACATTGAAATTTTAGAAGGGGTCTTCCCTAGCTGTTCCACGACGTCGTAGTCATTCTTTCTGATTATTTTCAAGATTTCATCCATTTCTTTCAGGGTGGTTTCGGGGATAACCACAGCATGAGCCTTCGTCCTGACAGGCGCTTCTAGTATCCCCTTACCCTTGTCGGTAGTATCAACAGATCGTCTTACTTCAGGAGTATCCAATTCTTAAATCATCGGGCCTTGCACAGATGGTCTAACAGGTACGGAAGCTTTCGAGGGTCCGAAAACTGCTCGAGGGGGAGCAATCTCCGGAGAAAAAATCTGGCCGCTGCGGGTTATCTTGCTTGTACCCGCAATGTTCCCTATATCAGGGTTTTATTCTTCAGGACTCTCTTGGACTGCCTCAATCTGTTTGATACCATGATAGAAGATTTCTCCCCCATAGTTCTATGGTATCGTTCTGCTAGATTGATACGGGACAGGTCCCGGCATGGTGATTTTTAATGGTACAAATTTAGGGTCGGGCGTAATCCTGAAAGGCCTTTTGCAAGCCTTGGGAGGATTGTCGGAAATGGTTATGATTGCAATATCATTGGTTGAAGTAGAAAAAGTAGTAGGAGTGAAGGTATCAACAGGGGTTTTTTGGAAAAGTATCTCTTGGGTATCCATCAGGCGTTGGACACCTGATTTCAACATTGGGCAGTCAACTCGTATGTTCAAACAAAAGTAACAGTCCTTCCCACAGCCTGGGAATATCCCGGCTCTCATCAAGTTCTCTTTAATCACTAGTAACGGAGTCAAAAGATCAGCAACATCAGTAACATGAAGGTCTTCCATAACGGCATGAACGTTATGGCCGTGCTTGGGCATCGGAGTAGATATCACATTGGGCTTCTCAGGAGCATCAAATTCTACTTCCTTGGTGTTAATTAGGTCCTGGATTTTGTTCTTAAGCGCCCAAAAATTATTGGTATCGTGCCCAACACTCTCAGAGTGGTAAGCACACTTGGCATTGGAGTGGTAGTATGGAGAGGAGGTGTTAGGGTTCTTTGGCGCTTCCTTCAAACTGGTAAGATTCAGCTTCAACAAATGAGGGATTACTTGAGCTGGCGTCATGTTAATTCAGGTGAACTGCCGTTGTGGCCTTTCTACCCATTGTTGATTAGGTCTCGACTGATTGTTATGAGGTTGATCATTTGAAGAGTTTTGAATCATCACAGCCCCTACAGTTGGCCGGCGCTCGGTTCTTCCCTGACTTTTCTAAGAGTAAACAGCAGAGGCTTCCTTATTAGTTGGGAAGGCTTTCTTAACAGCAGTAGATGCAGAAGTATCTTTCTGAATCTTACCACTTTTAATACCGGCCTCGACCCTTTCGCTGGTCAAAATTAGTTCGGTAAATCCCGCGGAGGAACTCCCAATTAAATGATTGAAGAAAGGGCCAGACAGGATCCCCAGAAACATGTCAACTAGCTCTCTATCCGACAACGGCGGCTTCACCCTTCCAGCCAGATCACGCCACTTCTAGGCATACTCTTTAAATCCTTCATTGGAAGCCATCCCCATACTTTGTAATTGAGTACGAGTGGGCGCCAAATCAGAATTGTATTGGTATTGACGGTAGAAAGTAGCAGCTAAGTCTTCCCAATTGTGAACCTCTGATCTCTCGAGTTGATAGAACCAGTCCAATTGCGTGCCTGACAAACTGTCTTGGAAAAAGTGTACCCAAAGGTCTTTATCAGATGAGTGGGGTTGGATCTTTCTGACATACGATCTCAGATGCATCTTTGGGCAAGACAGACCGTCATACTTAGCAAATGTTGGTACTTTGAACTTGGGAGGAATGACGATCCCCACAACCAACCCTAGTTCTTCAAAATCTAAACCAGACACCCTCTGCAACTCCATGGCTGCCAATCTATCCTCATATTCTTATATTTATCATCCATCGGGGGATATTGTTGTTCGGAGTAGTCTTCGTCTTCTTCCTCTTCTTCCTCTTCAACCTCAGATTCAGAAGGTACAGCAGCCCCTTTTCCTTTACCAACCCCTTTGTCAGACGTTGAGGGGAACTCAAGAACCTTCCTAGCATTCCTTTCAAACCTTCTTCCAAAAGTGGCTACTCCGGGCCTCTTCTTCTTTTTCTCTTTATTCCTCTCCAATAGTGCTTTCAGATCCTCTTGACCCTTTGCTAAGGACATAAGGAGTTGCTGGAATTGAGAATTCTGCGCACGCAGATCCTTAACCGTCTGCTCCAAATCCATCTTGCTGAAATAAACAGCAGAAAGTTAAGGAAGCCTGGTGTGGAGACCTGTTTATGCATATGATGAATGGTATGTTATTCATGTAATGCATTCAAGGATTCAGAAATTCAAACTTGTTACAAACAAAGAGGAACACACGTCATATTAAGAAGAAATTGTTAGTACATAAGTGCCCCATGGGCAAAATATTACAAAATTCTTAATGTAAAAAGACATTGCGCATCCTCTTTGGTGCGATGTAAGTGTTGAGAGTTTCCTCCTCATGAAGTCGGCTGGTAAGCTCCAAAACCTTCTTCTCACTGGCATAGAAGCTGGCTTCAAAAGTATTCTGTTCTTCCTTGAGTTGGATCCAACTCTTTTGCATTTCTTCCCATGATGTTGGCATGTCAGGATATAGGATGGTGTATGGAACCTCTCCTTCCATAACATGCTCTTTGATCAAGGGGAGAATGTGAGGGTATGGCATCATAAGATTTTGGGCGCGGGTTCGTACCCACTTGAGGTAAGGCTCAAGGGGGATGGAATTTTTGTGCCGTAGTGTCTTACTATCCACCTTGTTGGGCGTCCTCCAAGCTCTGATGAACCTTTGTCGAAGTCCTTGCGCATCGTTGTCGAAGTCAAAAACTAGGTCAGGAATCAGCATGTCATGAGTGCCATCCCTCTGAGCATATCCAAACTGTCTTAGAGCTAAGCATGGATTGTAGTTAATTCCTCCCCTAATGCCAATTAGTGGGACATTAGGGAATTCCCCACAATGATCAATGATGATGACATTTTCTCTGGACCGAAAACACCAATGTACATCAGAATGTGTGAGGGTCATCAATCGTTGTGACCACTTTAAACCCTGCTCATTCTTCAAAATTGATTGTGGAAGGTGAGAAATAAACCACCTTGCTAGGAGAGGAGTACAACACATGAGAACACCTCTTTTCCTCATTGTTCGTGTGTAAAATGAGTGTAGGATGTCCCCAAGCAATGTAGGTATAGGATTCCTGGATATGAAAATCTTGACAGCATTCACATCTATAAGTTGATCAGGGTTTGGGAACAAGACCAACCCGTAGATAAGGAGTGCCACAATCTCTTCAAAGGCTTGTAGATCAAGAGAATTCCAGCAGTCTTGTGCCTTCTCAAACAGAAACTTTGCCAAGAAACCCTTGACACCACTTCTGGTTTCCCAATGTCCCTTGATGTCAGATGGTTGCAAGTGTAATGCTTGAGCAACATCTTCAGGCTTTGGTTCTTTTTCCGTACCGTTGTAGGGTAGTTGATGAAGAATAGGAATCCTCAGGAGTTGAGAAAATTCCTCCAAAGTGGGTACTAACAGGTAATCAAGGAATGTGAAACAGTGGTGTAGGGGGTCAAAGAACTGGAAGAGAACTTTCACCATGTCTTCTTCAATGTTGGTGTTGACCAAGTTGAGGAGTCTACCATGTCTTTCACTGAAGAGAGAATTCTCTGGAATCCTAGAATTATGCTCCTTGAGTTGAGGAGGTATTCTCACAAGGTTGACTTGAATTGTTTTCCTGCGAAGAGATTCCATGACCTACAAAACAAGAACAAAGATGAAGATCCAAACCCTTGAAATGGTTAGTGGATGCATATGATGCTTTATGATGTTCATGATGTATGCACAAGCACATGTACAAGCAAGTCACACAAAAACACTAGTTTCAGGCTTGCATGGGGTTTCATAGGTAAATACCCTATTGAGTTTAGTTGGCTCAAACCTGTCCTATAAATAGTAACTGGGATCTAAGGAGCTCAATATCACTGGATAATTTTCTATGTTCATTGTTTTGGTTTAGCCACTTAACTAGCAACCAAAATATTCCAAGAAAACAACCCTCAATGAGTGTAGTATCGAGTATCTACCAACTTCGGACTGCACCAAAGCCGGTCATCTCACTATCCCTAATAAAAGGCCAAGATGGTCAAGTAAGGTCCTAAGAGTTCATTAGTGCATCATGACATCACTCAGCGGCCCCGTGTTCTCTTTGATTGACTCAAAGGCTACCGGTACTCACAAATATGTCGCACTAATATAGCTTTTGCTTCAACCATGTCGGTATACCTCGCACAATTTCCACAACGTATTGCTATTTACCTATGAATGTCTCCCAAATCCGGGTAGAGGATTTCAATCCCAAACAAGAGAACCAAATGTAGAGCAATCAAAGCACGCAATATAATCATACAAAGGGTGATCTAACCCCTAAGGTTACTCCACTTTTAAAATTATTCCCCAGCAGAGTCGCCAGTTCTGTGATACGGTGGGAGAACTGACTTGAGGTTTTGCGTTTATATTCGCAAATGTTTCAGTTTAGCAAGAGTCGCCACCGACTTTTTATTTTATCCTAAGGAAAGGCCAAAAAGCACAGGAAAGACCTTTGAGATGTTTTCTTGGGTTCGGGGAGTAGATTATAGAAAGGGAATGTATTAGCACCCTTTCTATCCATGGTTATCCGTGAGCTCTTAGTTACTTGCTTAGATCACTTGCTTTGCTTTTCAATTGTTTGAAATGGTGCTTTGTGTGTGGTTTTGAAAGATGTTTTGAAAAGAGGCCATCGTTGTGGCAACCTTTGTAATGATTCTTATTTGAATGTATACAAAGGGTTTTTTGTCTTTTGAGAAGTTTTCAATATTTTGAAAGTAGGTTTTTGAAATTTGTGTTGTAAAGTGTGTTTTGAAGATAGCAAGGATGTTTTTGCAAGTTTTGATCAAGTAACTAAGAGTTGTCTACCCTATTTAACTCAAATATTTTTCTTATGTTTTTTAACCCTTTTAACAATGTTGCTTCACCATTGTATTTGGTGAACAACCTTGTGTTAGGATGTTAAACGGGACAGGCGCGGGTCATCGTATAGACCATGATAGAAATAGTGTCAAGTATTTTTGGCAATTTTATTGAGGGACTTGATCATTTTGTTTAGGCAACTCAGATAGCGTCATCGAGGGACTATGATCTCTTGTTTTGTTTTTGTTTTTCCAAAATACTTAACATGCATACCATGGCCCGTTTTTTAAGGAAACAAGTGGATTGTAACCCTAGGGGTGCAAGTGTGCATTGTGTTTGTTTTTCATGCATTTTTATCTTGGATTAGGTCAAACTATTTGTTAATTTGATTTTTGCATACAAACCCTAAGTCTAATCATGGCATAATTGAAAGCATTTTAAAGGTGCGAGAATTTAAATTCTACACTTTTACAACATGATATAGGGAGGGGGTACAAATTTGAATTGGGGATTATTTTGCAAGAAATTAAATCCTAAATTATTACAACCATATTGAATTTGCAAGGCATAATATTTAAATGTACAATAATTAAATAAAATACAATAAATAAATGTTAGATAAAATGTATTATGCAAAAAGGTTTTTTATGTATGTAAAAAGTATTTTTTATGGAAAGAAATGTAAAGAAATAAACAAAAAGTCAATTTTAATTATTTTTGTATTTAGGGCAAAAACCCTAATTTCTTAGGAAAATAAATATAATGTATTTTTTATGTAAAAAAATGTATCAATATTTACAAAAAAATGAAATGTATCCAAAAAAAGTATTTTTTTAGTATAAAATGTCAATAAAATAAAATGTATTATTTTTGTATTTTTTATTCTATACTTTTAATAAAATAAATTATATATGTATATAAATATATATTAAATATATTAAGTGTATAAAAAATAAAATAAATTATTTACAAAAAATGTATATATTTCAAGAAAATATTTTCAAACGTGTATAAAATAATAAATGAAAATAAACAAATTTTTTACATTATTTTTAAGTTTTAACAAAAGAATATAAAGTATTTAAACATGTTTACATTAGGAAAAATTAAAATAAAATATCTAATAAATGAAAAAAAAAGTGAAAATATTTTTAGAATATTTTTTATACTTGAAAATAAAATATCAAAGTTAGAGAAAAAATAAAAATGCAAAAATAATGAAAATACAGAGCAATGGGCCAGGGGGTGCTGAAAGTGAACTGGGAGGTGTCAAAAGCAAAGAAATCCAGGCCCAGCCCAGACTTCATCTTCAACCTCCAAAAGTTTGAAAAAACGCGCATTTTCCACACAAACTTGTATCTCTTGTTTCAGTGACCCTTTGACAAAACTCAAAACATGAAACTTGTAGAGCATCAAACAACGAATCTAACCATATAAAAAACTTAAGCTAACTCTCAAAGACCAGAGAGAATTTCTCTAGCCCTAATTTCTAACCTAGTTTTTTCAGAAAGTTCATGGATGAAATTCTCCTAGCATGATTAATACAAATGAAAACTAAGCACATGTATGGTTTCAGGGCTATGAATACAACATCTTTCATTCACAAACCTAAGTCTAACTATTCCTAAATAGAGAGATAGAAGTCCATGAAATACCTGTTTCAGTTGAGTTCAAGCTGGACAATGTAGCAAGTTTCAATGGTGCTTGAGGTTCTTTTGAGCTTTCCTGATGTCCACTGAACCTTCCCCAATTCTTGGTTTGTTTTGAAGTGGCCTGAATCGTGCTACAGAACTCAACCTGCAAAGATTCCAATCAAAAATGGAAATGTGTGTTAATGGAGTTACAACAACTTATAAATGGTCTGGACAACTTAGGTATATAGTTTGGAATGTGTTTGAAGTGCTTTTGGGCAAAACGCACGAGGGAATTTGGATGTGGCTTGCAATATGCAGAACTGGCCCTGTTTTGCAAGAAAATGGAGATTTTGAGTAAGAGGAGGTTTGAGTGGTGAATAGCTCGTGCTTCTGGCTTTCTATGGTATGATAAACTTGTTTGACAACTTTGTTTGAGTTGGTTTTATCAGATGTGAGTTCTCTTGTTTTTGACAAGTTGCTTGGTTATGAAGCAAAGTGAGAAGTGACCAAGAGCAGGCCTGTACAGGCTAGCTCTAACCCTGCATACATTGTGCAAGCTTGGCCCCAAGTTTGTGGATTTGATTTACAGCATAAGATCTTGTTCAAGGCTCAAGGATTAGTGGTTTGACATAAAGCAACCTTTTGCAAAAATGGAAATGTGCCTTTTACCATTTATGGATTAAACTTGTGTACAATACCCTAATGACCAAGACAATGCATTGTCTTAATGCATTTGAATTACATTATGGAGTACAAACTGGTTTAGAGGCCTGTAATTGTGAACCAAGCTAGCTAGGTCAGATTTGGCAAGTGGTATGAACATGTATTGGCCATGGTTGCGAAGTGAGTTTTTGCCAACTTCAAGCATTCGATTCTCCCTAACCAAAAAGGTGTTTGAGGAGTTCTTGGATAATTTGGAAAGCTTACAACATGTACTATAATCCATATTGGAAATGCAACTTAAGACTCCAAGTGGAACTATGTGAAAAATGACCAAGAAAATGGGTTAAAATCCTGCCTAAACTAGGGCAAAATTTCTCTATGTTAAAAGTTTTAGGTACCGTTGTTCCAAAAATCATAACTTGAGATTCAAGCTTCTTTTGAGAAAACTTTGTGAATCAACGTTGTAGAATTTGTGATGGACTACAACTTTCATGTTGTAAGTTTTGTCTGAATCCATTTGCATCTTAGTGAAAAAATGGGACAAAGTTAGGAAAAAATAAGAAAATTTTATAACTTAGAAAATTTCTAAGTTATGAAATTTTTCCATTTTAAACCCTAATTTGCATTTTTGGGTTTCTTGATGAACAATTTTCATAATTTGACATGCCTTGATGAAAAATGACCCTTGGCACTTGATTTTGACCAAAAAGTCAAAGTTTGACTTTTCAGTATACAGTTAAATTTTGATCAATTGACTGAAAAATTCATCTATCAATCCTATGCATTTGAGATCTTTTGAACTTGTTGAATGGGTCAAGACAATGTCATTGAGTCCTTGAGTCCATGGTTGAGCTTGATTTGCCATTGGCTAGGTCAAACAGACAAAAATTGCCTTTATACAGTCAAAACCCTAAAAATGACCATTTTGCTCTTTTGGTGATCTGATCAAATTTCTTGTGGAATTGTGATCCAAACTTGATCAAATGGTTCATATGAGTTCATGATGTTGATGTGGGTCAAATTTCATGAGGTTTGACTGTCAATTGGCCATAGTTGACTTTTTCTCCAATACAACTGATTTCTAGGTCAAGTGTCCAATAGACTGGGCAAAAATTTGAACCAAGGCTTGAAACTTGGTATGGACAAACTTGTGAGTCCAATATGAAGTATGAAAGTAATTTTGGACATTGTAGGTCAAAACATCCTTGTGCAAACTCAAACCCTAATTTAGGTCAACAATGCAAGGAGGTGTCTTGAGCAGAGCAAACCCTAGCTTGATCTTAAGTTCCAAGAGTCTTGTGATGAGAAATGTTGATGAAATGAGAGGGAAAATTTTGGGGTACAACAGGTGTCATACTCCCTTTACTGCCAGACTTTGCTTCAACTGTACAAATAACATGGAAGAATACGAAGCATGCATCTTTGGTCTCAGAGCTGCCATAGACTTGGGAATCAAATCTTTAGATGTGTTTGGAGATTCAGCTTTGGTCATCAGTCAGATCAAAGGGGAATTGTACACTATGCACCCAAACCTTATCCCTTAAAAAGAACATGTTTTGACATTGCTACCACATTTTGAGAAGATTACCTTCGAGCATTTCCCGCGAGAAGAAAATCAGCTAGCAGACACTTTAGCCACAATGTCATCTATGTTTAAACTTAATTGGGATAGCGAGGCTCCCCAAATCACCATCGAATGAATGGACGAAACAACGCACTGTCACGAGATTAATACTGAAGAGGTAGTGGACCAGCCTTGGTTTCATGAAGTCAAGAGGTATCTCGAGGTTCAAGAATATCCAGAAGGAGCTTCAATCAATGATAAGAAGTTCTTATGGAGATTCTCTGCTAAATTCTTCCTTAGTAATGGCATCCTGTACAAATGCAATCGTGACTCCATTTTTCTTCGGTGTGTGGATAAGGTTGAAGCTGAAAAGATCATGGCTGAATTACATGAAGGTACTTTTGGCACTCACTCCAGTGGGCATACGATGGCGAAGAAAATCCTATGGGCAGGCTATTATTGGTCTACCATGGAAGCAGATTGCTGTCAACACTCTCGAACCTTCCATAAGTGTCAAATTTATGCTGACAAGGTGCACGTACCTCCGGTTCCTCTGAATGTCTTGACGGCTCCTTGGCCCTTCGCTATGTGGAGAATTGATATGATTGGAGAGATCAAGCCGACAGCCTCCAATGGACATCACTTCATCCTAGTGCCACTGACTATTTTACAAAATGGGTTAAAGCAACTTCCTTCGCTTCCGTCACCAAGAATGTTGTTGCCCGCTTCATCAAACAAAACCTTATTTTCTGATACGGTATCCCGGAAAGGATCATCACTGACAATGGTACAAATCTCAACAACACTATGATCACCGCCTTGTGCGAGCAATTCAAGACCCAGCATCACAATTCCTCTCCCTGTCATCCAAAGATGAATGGTGCTGTCGAAGCTGCAAATAAAAACATTAAGAAGATCATACAGAAAATGACAGTCACATACAAGGACTGGCATGAGATGCTACCATTCGCTCTCCACGGGTATCGTACTACGGCTCGCACATCAACTGGGGAAACACCCTATTCTTTGGTATACGGCATGGAAGTTGTTCTTCCTATTGAGGTTCAGATCCCCTCTCCGAGGATTATGAAATATGCAGGTTTGAACGAAGATGATTGGATCCAGACCCGACTTGATCAACTGAACTTAATTGATGAAAAGAGACTTACTATTGTTTGCCATGGTCAAATGTATCAAAAACAGATGATCAAGGCTTTCAACAAGAAAGTCAGGCGCCAAGTATATCAAGTTGGGGATCTAGTGATCAAACGTATCATCTTACCACAAAGTGATCCCATGGGCAAATGGACTCCTACCTATGAAGGACCATTTGTAATCAAAAGCATATTCTCCGGTGAGGCAATGATCTTGGCCACCATGGATGGCGACGACCTACCACACCCTGTGAATGCAGACATAGCCAAAAGATACTACACATAAGAGACCCACTAGGTTGACATACCTAGGAAAAACAAAGGGCCTCCCGACGAACCAAAAGGTTCGGGCAAAATTTAGGGATAAAATGAAGAAAAAAATTGTACACCCGGCAAGTAGAAAACCCAAAAGGGAAACTTGGGCAAAAAAGGGTTTCCCGGTGGACTGAAAACCCGAAAGGGCGGTCCAGGAAAAAGTTAGGGTATTAAAGCGTATTGTTATGTCCTGTCGGATCACTTTACAAACAACCTTTTACTTCCACTGACAAACTCCGAGTTTCTGATCAATTCAATCATATTCGGACAAGGTGAATAGACAAGATACTCAGAGATATGAAGGCTATATCAGAATGGGAACCCCATGGGATTATTAACATAGCTATCTTTCTTTGTATCAAAATTTTCCTGTTTTACGACAGCATTCTCTTACTAGAATGTTTATTCCCTTTGTACAAAAATACTTATTCAAAGTCAATACAAAGAGATCCCTTTAAAAGTGCAAAAACTATTTGTCTTTTTCTTTACGCTTGTGTTTTGTTTGCAAAAACGTCCAATGATTCATTGATGAACATATGCATTTGAACATAATTATTGTTTACAAATAAACAAAATGAGGAAGAAAATTACTGCTAGGTTGAAAGAATAGGAAAATGTCTCTAGGCTATTCCATAAGTGATCCCCTACAGTACATCATTTAAATCCCCAGCGGAACAAAATTTCAAGTTATTAATCCCCAGTAGAAATCATTAAATTTCTCAGGATTACCCAAGCAGACCTTGCAAGCAGTACATGGCATTGCCCTCACAACATAATTTACTTCTCTCAACAAAAGTTCACCAGTACTTCAACTTCAAGACATGAAAGACCACATATCCTCAATAGCATTCAGGGATTTATTTTCCTCAATCAAATAGCAATACAGCAAATCAGCTCACATACACATACATTGCATCCATATATCATAAACATTGATAAAGCAAATACATTGCATCATACATTTCATGCAGACATTATATTTTAGCTAACATTTTACCCTTTTCAGGATAAGATTAACAGCTACCATTAACAATATGAAACCTTGATACAGTTCAGATACGCTCCAGACGCAGATGCCATTCTAACACTCATTCAAATACAACTTACAGATACAGTTCAGATACGCTCCAGACACGAATGCCATTCTGATACTCATTCAGATTCAACTTTCAGATACAGTTCAGATACGCTACAGACACGGACGCCATTCTGATGCTCATTCTGAAACAACCTTACAGATACAGTTCAGATACGTTCCAGACACGGATGCCATTCTAATACTCATTCAGATTTAACTTTCAGATACAGTTCAAATACGCTCCAGACATGGACGCCATTCTGATGCTCATTCTAAAACAACCTTTTAGATACAGATCAAATACGCTTCAGACACGGATGCCATTCTGATACTCATTCAGATTCAACTCTCAGATACAGTTCATATACGCTCCATACACGGATGCCATTCTGATACTCATTCAGATTCAACTCTCAGATACAATTCAGATACGCTCCAAACACGGACCCCGTTGTGATACTCATTATTTTAGCTTATAACTTACAAATCAACAAACATTCTTGGATGGCATCTACAAGCCCATCTCCAACAAGATTATATCACCTCTCCAAATGGCATATTTAAGCCCATTCCCTCAACCACACATCGTCGAGTGCAAATTTTTGGGCACTCTAGTGTCCAATCATTCTTTCACCTTCGAGTCACGAATGGCAAAACTCGCCAATCTAACTCTTAAGGTTTAAGAAATTGAACAGGGGCAGCTGTTGTACCCCAAAATTTTCCCTCTCATTTATCAAGATTTTCTCACAAGATGTCTTTGACTCAAGACTGGATTAGGGTTTGACCAGCTCAAGACATCTCATCATGCCTTGATGACCCAAAATTAGGGTTTGAGATTGCACAAGTATTTTTGGACTATCAATATTTCATATGTATTTCAAGTATCATTATGGACCCCTAAGATTACTCATGTCAAGTTTCAAGCCTGGAATCTCATTTTTGATCAGTCAGTTGGACAATTGACCTAAAAATCAGTTGTATTAGGGGCAAAAGTCAACCATGGCCAATTTACAGTTAAACTTCATAATTTTTTATCCACATAAAAATTTTGGACTCATATGTATCATTTTATCAAGTTTGGACCACAATTCCTCAAGAAATTTAATCAAATCATGAAAAGGGCAAAATGGTCAAAATTAGGGTTTTAATTGATAATGGGCAATTTCTGATTTTTGACCTAACAAATGACCAATTGGTTTGAAGCATGATTTAAAGGGTTCAATTGTATCATCTTGACCTAATGACATGGTTCAAAACATTGCAATTTCATTGAATTGACAGATGAGATTTGCACTCAACTGATCAAAAGTCAACTGTATACTGAAAAGTCAAACTTTGACTTTTTGGTCAAAATCAAGTGCCAAGGATCACAATTCATCAAAACATGTCAAAATGTGAAGCTTGTTCATCATGAAATCAATGATTGAAGATTTTGTTTTGAAATTTGAAATTTTCTTAACTTAGAAATTTTTCTAAGTATAGAAAATTTCTTATTTTTTCTCAACTTTAAGCCAAATTCTCACCATGATACAAGATGATTCAAAGAAAGTTCCCAACATAAAAGTTGTAGATATCAATGAAATCTACAACTTTGCTTCACGCATTTTTCCCTAAATATGCTTGGATCTCAATATATAATTTTGTGAATACATGCCCATGAACTAAAATAACTTAGTGAAATTTTGCCCTAAATTAGGCAGGTTTTTGACCTAACTTCATGGAAATGTTTCACCTAGTTCCAAGAGTAATCTTGAAATTCATTTCAAAGATGAGTTATAGAGAACATTGTAAGCTTTCCAAAATGTCCAAGAACTCCTTGATATCATTCTTGAGTAGGGAGAATCAAAGAAAGGAAGTTGGCAATTTCTCACTTTGATTTCAAGCCATTTCATGAAGAACAAAATTCAAATCTGAACCTATGCTGCCTAATCCTTGCTTTACAGGTCTCAAAGTTGTTTCTAACTTCATAATTTAATGCTTACACAGTTGATAAAGCCTTAATCCAAGCATAAGAGTCTTTGTCCAAGCTTTAATTCCATAAATGGCACAAAGTTGCCATTGCCATTTTAGTAAAGCATAACTTTTGTAACTTTTCACTCCTTAAGCCTTGCACTTGTTTCTCTGCACACACAAGTCCTATAAAACAAAAGCAAATTGTCTAGGACTTGTACTAACTCCAAGCAGGCCTGTACAAGCATGTAGAGAGTTGTCTCCTCACCTTTCTTAAAAAGCAAGCAATATAGCAAAAAACCTACAATTGAGAAATCTGTTGTGGAGCTGACTTAAAACCTTCTTTATACTTATAAACAAACACATTGCAACCTAAAACACGATTGCAAAAGGCCAGAAACTCTCTCAAACTCTCTATCACCAAAAACCTACCATAACTTGTAGTTTTACATCAAGCATAGAAATCCAAAAACCGACTTGTGTGTTTCAAGTTCTAATCACCTAAACACTTAACCTACATCATATCTAAGTGTTCCAGACCATCATCCCTTCACTGTAACTCCTCCTTCTCCATCTGCCATTTTTGTTTTTCAAGCTCGCAGGTTGACTTGGATAGGGAGATTCAGGTAATTTCAAGACAAGGTAAAGATTGGAATATACTCAGGGAGGTCCAGGCAAGCTAAAGGGATCTTCAGGCCTTCATAAAACTCACTCAAACTCCATTCACGATCTCAACTGAAAGAGGTAAGAACTCTAACTTTTATCTCTTCATACATGCATCTATTGGTCTCGATTTGTGAAGATAAAATGTAGATATCTTTGTGCTAAAACCAACCATGTTCATAGATTTCATTTATATTCATTGTGCATAGAGAATTTTAGATTTCAAATTTTTGTAAAAATTAGGGTTGAAATTAGGGCCATTAAAATTAGCTTTGATTTTTGACTGTTGGTTTACATGAGTTACATGGTTGAAATCGTGGGAAAGAGTACTACCATTTTCATGTTTGAAGTTTCCATTTTCATGGAGAAATGAGAAAGATACAGAGGTTCAGGCTAGCTTGAGGAAGAAGATGAAGTACAAGGCAAGAAGCATTTTGTGTTATCTATTTTTAGTTTCATATGAACTAACAGATGTACAGTCACCTCAATGGCAAGGTAACGCGCTGAAAATGCATAGTCATGGGTTCGAACCTTGGCACTACCTTTTGCATTTTTCATATTTTTCAGCTTTATTTTTGTCATTTTTGCAACGTGGGCTCAGCAATTGGGCTTCTCATTTTTTTTCTAACACACTACCTCCTGGTTACTCAGGACACCCCTGGCCCAACCATTTTATTTTTTATTTTTATTTTCATTTTCATTTTATTAAATATATTTTATTTAACATAAAAAATATAAAACATGATAAATATTGCATTTTGATTATTTTATTTTATTTTCACATAAAAAATATTTTTATTAAATTATACATTAACTATTTTTCTTAAATAAACTTGTAAAATAAAATGGATTTAGATTAGTTTTTTTATTTCTTTTCCTTCATACTTGTAAAAATTAATTTGACATATAAAAAGACTAAATATTTTCATAAATAATATTTATTATTTTCAAGGACAAAAATACACAAAAATAATATTTAAAGAACTTGATTTTCTTGTAATAAACTAGAATTAGGATTAACCAATTTCTAAAAATAAATTCCTTTTTCTTAAATTATTAGGTTTAGTTCAAGAACTCTTTTTCATATAAAAAACAAAAACAAAAATCTTTTTCTTACATATACATACCATTGCATATTTAATTTATATTGTATATTATTTGTTTAAATACTTGTACAAATTCGATTTGGTTGTAATAGCTTAATTAGATTTACATTATTGCAAATCCCAATTCATAATTTGTATTCCCCCCTCCCATAAAATTTTGTAATAGCGTAGCAATCTTTAAATTACGCAATTTACCGCTTTTATATACCATGCTAGTAATTAGGGTTTGTATGGCAAGATAAAAACAAATAAAATAGAAAACCCTAATACTAGACAAAATCAAGCATGAAAATAACACACTTGCACACAAGAATCCTTAGGGTTCTACTTGGTTGCCTTATACAAAAATGGCCATCTTATGCATGTAAAGTATCTTAGCAAAACAAACAAATATAAGATAATAAGTCCCTCGAAGACGCTATTCAAAGTTTCCCTACAAAATGATCTTGGTCCCTCAAAAATGCTAAGATACTTTGCAACATTGTTAATCATGGTTATACGATGACCCATGCCCGTCCTGTTTACATCCAAAGATAGGGTTGCTTACCAAATCAATGGTAAGACAACAATGTCAAAGGAATAGAAAAGGAATAAGAAAGACATTTGAGTAGGTAGATTACTTCTAGTTACTTGCTCTATTTTCAAACAAACTATCCTTGCTATTTTCAAAACAAACACACACATTCCAAAATAACTTACAAACATTGAAAACATTTTCAAAAAAGACAAACATCTTTGTATACATTCTTACGAACGAGAATCATTACAAAGATTGCCTAAACAATGGCCTCTTTTACAAAATACTTTCAAAACCACACAAAGCTCAATTTCAAAACGAAAGCAAGTGATCTAGCAAGTAACTAAGATCCCATGGAAAACCATGGATGAAAAGGGTGCTAATACCTTCCCTTCTCATAATCTACCCCCCGAACTCAAGAAACAATCTCAAAGGTCTTTCCTGTGCTTTTTCACATTTCCTTTTGGATAAAAGAAAAGTCGGTGGCGACTCTTGCTAACCGCAACATTTGCGATAAAACGCAAAACAACCAAGTCAGTTCTCCCACCGTATCACAACAGGTGTGGGTCATCGTACATTCATAAAGTCAACTCGTAGGGGCACTTTATCAATTCGTAAGGGACTAGATCGTTTACTGAAGGCAACATTTGAAATGGTCATCGAGGGACTACGATCTTTTTAACCGAGGGACAATGCTAAAGCGTCCCTACGTTCGAGGGACATGACTGCTTTCATCTGAAGGAATCAAGTGAGGTTACCCTAGAGGTGCGCGTATGAAGAGTGTTTTGATTTTAGTTCATTTATCTTGATTAGAGTTTTCTATGATTATTTTTATGTCTTGCCATTAAAACCCTATTTACTAAGCAGTTAATATAGCAATAATGAAAAGCAGTAAAGTGCGGGAAATAAAATTCTATGCTATTACAAGGCTTCGAGAGTGGGGGTACAAACAGTGAAATCGGGGGAAAAAGAAACGCTAATTAAACTATTAAAAATTGTAGGCAGTTACATAATGATAAAAGCGCAACAACAATAAAATACGCGAAGCGGTACGAAGGAAAAGAAAAGCGAAAATTATTTTGTGATTGTTTGATGAAAAAGAAAGTTCGATGATTAACCTAAAACATAATTGACATTAATTAAAAAAAAGTTAGCTAATTAAATTAACAAAACCCTAAAATCTAGGTTGATTTTAATTTAATTAAGAAAAGCTAAAAAATTGAATTAATTGATTAAAAAATGAAATGAAATTAATTAAGAAAAATGATTAATTAAGTTAATTAAAAAACCTAAAGTCTAAATTAATCTTAATTAAGAAAAAAAAGTTAATTTAATTATGTTAAAAAATGGTTACAATAAAAAAATAAAAAAAATATGATTGGGCCTGTTATGGAAACAAACCGGGGGGTGTGAGAACAGAAATCCACTAGGCCAAAAACAGCAAGCCCAATATGCCTTCATTGGATTCGGTGTGGCTTCCAAGGAGGGTTCCCCATGGTCCAGCAGATCTAGGGAGTTAGATCTTAACTTGTGGAGATCTGATGGTGATGAGATGAGGTGCACGGTGGACGCATGATGGCTTGTCGCGCTGGATCTGCAAACACAAGAAAATACGAAAACAAAATACCATAGGCAGGGATCGAACCCGTGCCCTGATACAATAATGCTTTATCATACACGCTTCTATCGCTGGGGCGACTGTACATCTGCTTATTTAAATGAACCAATAAATATATAATATAAACATGAATGTATTGACCGGAGAGGCGCCGGAGCCCTAGCTCCGGTCGTCTTATCTGATTACGTTTTTCTTCAAACCTGCAAAATACGAAGAATTAGAAGTCCAAAAACAGCCTACCCCCTAAATCGAGGGCTGCGAGTTTGATGGGATTATTATGTTGGTCTAAAATTAGTTGGTTTAAGATATATAATGCAAATCGGTGCAACGATGGTGATTTAAGATTCTGACTGCATGGGACCTCCACAATTGTTCTATCTTGCACTACCAAACCTCACGAACACATTAGTGACATTAGTACATGTTAAAGCAAACAGAAAATGAAGATATGAACATTATGAAGATTATGAAACCGGAGATGCTATGCAATGGGATTTCATACGTTTTGGACCATCCAATTTGGTCCACACTTACTCTATAGGCTTGCTGGAAGAGAATGGAGTGGATGTTTTGTAGCTAAAGGGTTTGTAACAAGGGTTTCAAGATTTCTAAGAT
Organism: Vicia faba; assembly: GCA_948472305.1. NCBI lineage: Eukaryota > Viridiplantae > Streptophyta > Magnoliopsida > Fabales > Fabaceae > Vicia > Vicia faba. Next base: position 857,839,101 of record OX451736.1, on the reverse strand, counting down.
TCTTGAAAAGAAAATTTGATATTTTGACAAGTTTGAGAGGCAAGGTTTTCGTGTCCTTATTTATATGAAAATAATGAGATTATATAATGGAAGTTAGGACAAAGATATGGGCTTGGTCTTTGAAAGAAAGGCATATGTATTTTATTTTATTTATTTTGCATTATTAATGAATAAATCAAAAATAATTAAAATAATTAAAATAAAATAGGTCAAGGGGTGTAAGAACAAGATTTGAGGTGTATGAGGAGTATAATACACGTTTGGACTTTAAACCATGGCCCAATAGCCCAAAATATCAAGCTTGCTCAATTTGAACTTCATGCATTTGCTCAAACTTTCCCAATTTGAAATGGTCATAACTCTCTCAATTTTCATCTTTTGAATGTGATCTGGGACTTTTTGGAAAGCTCAAGATGTCCTCTACAATCACACTTTTGATAAATTTTGCATTTAGAGACTTTATCTTGATGTAAGTTGCCTTGATAAAAAGTGTCTTTTTGTTTACTTTTGAAATGACCTATAATGTATTGGCCCATATCTCTCAAATGAAGCATTTTTTGGACTTGAGCTTAGAGATTCAAAGTTGTAGAGAATTTAATTTCTGTCAAAATAAGCTTTGGTTGGGTAAAAGTTGATGAAGCATGTGAAAGTTATGCTTGGTCAAAGTTCAGTTGACTTCTCCTAAGGAAACCCTAATTTGGCAACTTTTTACTTTTGGACATTTGAGGGCTTTTCTTGAGGAATCATGATCAGGCCTTGATCAAAAGATGAATATGACTTCAAAACATTGATTTTAACCAAAAGTATTAAAGTTTGACTGTATGTTGACCATAGTTGACTTTTTACCCAATATAATTGATTTTCAGTCATCTAAGCCATTGACTGAGCAAACTTGTGATGCAATGCATGAAACTTGATATGAGCATTCTTAGGGACATGTGAAGAAAAATGGAACCAACTTGAGGCATTTGAAACCCAAACTTCCTATTGAAAAATGAAGTCCTAGTTGTGGACTCATTGCTTATGAGGAGAATTTGTCTGATCAAATCTTGGGTAACCTTAAGCATTTGAGAACCTAGGAGAATGTCTTGAATAATATGAGAGGGAAAAAAATTTGGTACAACAAGATAGAAATAAAAAAAGAAATTAGAAGAATAGAAATACCTGGTGAAAGCGTACTTTGCGTTTGAAAAAGATTTGTTGATGAGGAGAATGTTACAAGAATTAGAAACGGCAAAGAGTAAGGAAAAAAAGGAGGAAAACTAGGGTTTAAATAAAGAGATTCAATGAAAAATGAAAAGAATTGGGAACATGCACCATATTAAAATCATCATTACACTAGAAAGAGAAAATATCTATAAATAATTGCGACTCATCGCATGCCTGCCACGTAACTAAAAGTATAGTCCAGTTGGAGGGTAAGTTATGGGTTCTTCATGACCGAGCACATCGTCCCATAAAAGGGGTTCGTGCTCGGAGAGCTTGTTATATCCCCGAGAACTTTAATTGGTAGTAGCGACCTCAAGCCGGAGGAAGTATAGGAAGGAAGGTACCTCAAGGACCCGGGTTTACGAAATAAGCATAACTCTGGGTAGGGTCAATAGTTACAGCCAGAATCCTCATCCAGGAACCACTCTCCAGGGCGCGACCTAAGCATCAACAGAAAGTCACATGTGGAGCCTAGACGTAACTCCCGAAATAGTCTCTAGTTCATTAACATCAGTGTTATAAGAGATTCATTACGCTAATCATGGTTGACGGCAGACGTTGCCAATTGAGCGTAATTGAGCAAAATGAAGAGTCACTTCATAAATGTAGCTCTTAAAGGATGTATATATAAGGGGCTCCCAACAGAGGGATAAGCAAGACACTTATTATTGAGACAATATGAATTGTAAGCGTAGCTCTCAAATCCCCAATCATACCTACAAAAATCTACCTTTGAGGCTCTCCCTATTCCTATAGGGAAGCTACTCGTTTAGTGTTCCTACGCAAGAACAAAAAGGTAGGTTGATGGGGGATAGGAAGCTGGAGATGGATGAATTTATGGGGTTTATTGAAGATATCAATCTTTTTGATGTTCCTTGTAAAGGAAAAAAGTTTTCTCGATATAGTGGGGATGGAAAAGCGATGAGTAGAATTGATCGTTTCTAGTGTCAGAGGATATAGTGAGAAATTGGGGATGGTGGGCCAACTTATTAGGTCGAGAGATGTTTCAGACCATTGTCCCATTTTGTTAGTGAAAGAGAAAACTAAATGGGGGCCAGAACCTTTCAAAGTTATAAACAATTGGTTTTCTATTAAAGAGTTTGTTTCCTTTGTGGAGGACTGGAGGGCCTTGGGGATTCAAGGTAGAAGCAATTTTTTCTTAAAGGAGAAATTTCAGCTTCTTAAAGAGAGACTCGTATGGTGGAACAAGGAGGTGATCGGGAGGATCGATTTGAATATGGAGGAGGATGTTTGGGTGATGAATGAGGAGGACATAGTATTGGAGTATGTTGATGAGAATAAGAGGGAGGAGGCGTTAGGTAAAAGGAAGGAAGCCACAAGCCGTTTTTGGTTGAACCTAAGGATAAAGGAGAATATGCTCATTCAAAAAGCAAGGTTGAAGTGGTTTAATGACGGGGATTCAAATAGTAGATTTTTTAACAGTATTATGAAAGAGAGGAGTAGGCATAATAAACAACATATTTAAAATAGTAATTAGAAGAAAAATGAAAGAACACTAACCTCCCACCATTGTTGTGTCGGAATTGAGCTTCTTGTTGTAATGCCAGGATTGAACTTCTTGTTGCAGCAAGCGTAAGAATCATGACGATACTTCCTCTAATGAAGAGTAGTGTTGTACCCCAAAATTTGCCCTCCCATTTTTATTCAAGACATTCTCCTAGGGTTGTCATTTGCTCAAGAATTGATCAGATAAATTCTCCTCCTAAGCAATTGACCTACAACTAGGAGTTCACTTTTCTCAAGGAAGATTAGGTTTATAATTCCTCAAGTGGATTTCATGGTCCCTCATATGTCTCCAAGAATTCTCATGCCAAGTTTCAAACCTTGCATCACAAGTTTGCTCAGTTAATTGCTCAGATGACTGAAAATCAACTGTATTGGACAAAAAAGTCAATTGTGGTCAACATACAGTCAAACTTCAAGATTTTTGGTCAACATAAAGATTTTAAATTTATATTCATCATTTTATCAAGGGTTGATCATGATTCATCACTCTCAATTCATCAAAAGTCAAAATTTGCCAAATTAGGGTTTTCTTAAGGAGAAGTTAACTGAACTTTGACCAAGCACAACTTTCACATGATTCATAAGATTTTTCCTCAACCAAAGCTCATTTTGAAGAAAATTCAATTCTATACAACTTTGTCTCTCTAAGCTCAAGGCCAAAAAATTGCTTCATTTGAGAAATATGGGCCAAAACATTATAGGTCATTTCAAAAGTCAACAAAAAGACACTTTATGTCAAGGCAACTTACATCTAGATAAAGTCTTCAAATACAAAAATTATCAAAATAGAGATTATAGACGACATCTTGAGTTTTACAAAAAGTCCAATATCACCTTCAAATGATAAAAATTGAGATATTTGTGATTGGTGCAAGTTGGGAAATTTTGAGCAAATGCATGAAACCTAAAGTGACCAAACTTGAGTTTTTGGGCTAATGGGATACTGTTTCAAGGTCCATGCGTGTTATATACTTCATAGTGAACCTCATATCTTCTTCATGCACTCCTTGACCTTTTTATTCTATTTATTTTTATTTTTATTAATTTAAATTCAAAATTAAATAAGATAAGACCAAGGCTTCTTACAAAGGTCCAGGCCTATTCTTTATTTTTCCCTAATTTCAAGCATTATATATCTTCCTCATTCAGACAAAGGCAGACACGAAAAACTCTTGCACAAAAGATACATTTCCAAACTTCCAAAAATCTCAAGAATTAGGGAAACTTGAAACCCTAGCTTGCAGCCACTTTCACAAGAAACAAATTTGTCCATTCACTTTCAGAAGCATTGTAGGGTAAGGTTTGATCATTCCTGGTGATCCAAGAGGATTGGAAATCATACAAATGCCTCACCGGTTTTATTCATTGCGTGAATTTCATATTTTCACTTTCTTTGTGTTTTAATGCATACTAATGATATTAATGTTCTTATGATGTATGACAATGCAAGATCGAACCATAGCATGGACCCTATAATAGCTAAATCTAAGCTTACCATGTTCACACCGATTTGAGTTATTTTTATCATATCTCACAAACCAGCACAATTTTTCCAAAGATAATGGTTCCATTTAACTCTCAGGGCCTGATTTAGGGGGGAAGGGTCCTCTTGTGCTTTAAACGTGTGTTATTTTGTACCTTTCCCAGAAACACTTCACCGGAGAAGACGACCGGAGCTAGGGCTCCGACGCCTCTCTGGTCCATACAATAACGTTTATCTTATATTTAATTCGTTTTAAGGATATGCCGGATGAAACAACCACCCTAGTGGCAAACGAGCACGCGTTAAGGCATTAGTGTACAAGGGCATGGGTTCGATCCGGCATTTTATCATTTATTTTTTCCCATTTTCTCAATCCTTGCAGGTTAACTATGTTTTATATTGTGTGCGTCTAACCAGCACCAAAGTGCGCCTGGCGCAGTGGCAAGGCTTGGGGGAGAAAAGGCAAAGGGCGTGGGTTCAACACCCATCCCTGGTAGTTTTTTTTTTTTAACTTTGTTTTTCCCCTTAATTTCTCCATTAAACCCTAAATTCACTTAACCACAAAACCTTTTGATAAACCCTAATTAGGTTTTAGTTTCTTTTAATTAAGCTTTTTTAATTAACTTTTTTTCTTAAATAAAATTAATTAGTTTTCAGTTTTTTATCACTAACCTTTTTTAATTAATTTAATTAATCAATCATTTTTAATTAAAATCGATTAGTTTTTTAGGTTTCTTTAATCACCATCAAAAACCTTTTTTTAATAAAAAAAAACACTTCTTTTCCCTTCGATTCTATTTTTATTTTACATTTTTAGGTCAAATGTATAGGTCTTCGCGGATGTAATTATTTCTCGCTTTCTTTTTTCATTATTATGTAACTGTTTATGGGTTGTAATAGCTTAGGGTTTTTACTTTCTGCTTTACTATTTTGTATCTACCCCAAAGAGATGTAATAGACTAGGGTTTACGTTTCCGCTTTACTTTCCGCACATTCACCGTCTTTACTGTATTTATACTACTGCTTAGTAACTAGGATTGTATAGAAAGACTAAAACGAATCGTTAGCAAAACCTAAAACTTCAAGATAAATAACCGAATACAAATCACTTGCAGACTCACACCTCTAAGGTAGCCTCCCTTGTTTCCTTTCAATAAACGGTCATGTCCCTCGAACGTGGGGACGCCTTAGCAAAGACCCTCGATCAAGTCATCATACAAAAAGACCATAGTCCCTGGACGACCCTTTGGAAGTTGCCTTTTTGGTAAATAATCTAGTCCCTCGAGTTGCCTGTGAATAAACCGATGACAGCCCCTTACTAAAATTTCTAAAGCGTCCTTACGAGTTGCCTTCGATGACCGTACGATGACCATCGCATGTCCCTTAACATATAACAATAGGGCTTCCTACTAACTAATGGTATGGATAGAACTATCAAAAGGAGGAAGAAAAGTAGAAGAACGTGGGTAGATACTCTTAATCACTTGCTCATAAAAACAAAACATTTCTCACAATCACACTCTTTAAAATATTTTCAAATAAACGCTTTGTATACACTCTTACCGATACAAGAGTCATTACAAAGTTCGCCTTACATTGGCATTCAAAATATTTTCAAACACACACAAAGCAATTTCAAAAAGTGAGCTAAGCGATTAAGAGCCCGTAGATAACTACGAATGAAAAGGGTGCTAACACCTTCCCTTTTCATAACCTACCCCCCAAACTCAAAATCTATCAAGGTCTTTCCTGTTCTTTTAACCATTTCCTTATTGGATAAAAGAAAAGTCGATGGTGACTCTTACTATCCACAACATCTGCGATAAAACGCAAAACCAAGTCAGTTTTCCCACCGTATTACAGAACTGACGACACTGCTGGGGAATACTTAAAAAAGATGGGTTACCTTAGGTTTAGATTTCTTTTCATTTGCTTTTTTGCTTTGTTTGCTTTACATTTTGAGGGTTGCTCGAGTTTAATTCTTGCAAAGATCCTACACACGGATCTAGGGACCTTAGGTAAGTAGCAATAGATCATGGAAATTGTACGTCATAGACCGATATGGTTACAGTGATGGCTATGTTAGTGTGACACTTTGGTTTGTACTGGTGTTCCTTGAGTCAATCGAGAATAACATTGGGCTGACGCGTGGTGTCATAAGCACTAACTGACTTTTAGAACCTTAACTGACCCAACTTTTCCATTAGAAGGTAGTGAGATAGCCGGCTTTGGTACAGTACAAGGTTGGTTGATAATCGATACTACACTCATTGAGATTCGACTTTTGGGATATTTCTGTGGCAAGTCAGTTTCTCTGCTGAAATAAAACCTGCGAGAAAGATCGGCAATATGAAACTCCTAGAGCCCAGTTAGTTTTTAAGACAGGTTGAGCCAACTTGACTTCTATAGAAAGGGTACTTACCTACGGACCTCATGCAAGCCTTTAAACCCCAGGCTCTTGTGTTCTTTGTTTGTGTTTGTTATATTTTCAAACATGACATCATGACATCATAAACATCGTATTTTCACTAACAATTTCAAGGATTTTAGGGACCTGCGTTGCAGGTTTATCATGAACCAGACATCTAGTAAGGGGCAAGGGGATTTATTTTCGTCTAACCAGATGCCATCAAAGACCAAAGTACTTTCACTTGAGTCAAAAGCTAGGACCCACTTGACATGGTGAGCTTGACTCTCTTATAAGGGCGTTCAAAGACATAAAGTTCTTCAGTCAAAGTTGTAGCCAGACTCAACTTCTAACAGTTCATTTTTGTTTATCCTGCGAGATCCTTGAAAACATTGCATCTATATATCATGCATATCATCACATAATAGGTTTTCCTCACAGACAGGTTTTCTTATCTTCTTGTTGTTTATTTCAGTAAAAGATGGCTCTCGAACAAACCATGAAAGAACTTCAAGCTCAAAACTCTCAATTCCAAGAGACGCTGTTGAATTTAGCTAAGGGGTAGAAAGAACTGATGACGCTCATCACCAAGAAGAAAAAGACTAGGAAAACGGTTGGTATCTTCAACATGGGAAGGAGATTCAAAGGTCTCACCAAGCAAGTTCAAGCTTCTGACATCCCATCAGACGAGGATGACAATCAAGAGGAAGACAGTAAAAGTGTCAAAGCTGAAGGGGGAAGCAACCTTGGTTCTGGAAAAATTCCTGATGAAGAAGACTATTATGATGAACAGTATCCTCTTGTCGGTGAAAAGTACAAACAGCTGGAAGATCAACTTAATGCTATGGAGATCCAAAGAGTGCCTCGGTTGTATTTTGAAGAGCTGGGACTAGTCTTGGGGATTGTCATCCCTCACAAATTCAAGGTCCCTACTTTTGCAAAATATGATGGTGTTTCCTATCCTAAACTGCATTTAAGGTTTTATGTTTCGAAGATCCAACCTCATATTGCTAATAGGAAGTTATGGGTACACTTATTTCAAGAGAGCTTGTCAAGGACATAATTAGAATGGTTCTATCAACTAGAAGGAACCAACATCGCACTTGGGAAGACTTGGTTGCTGCCTTTTACAAACAATACCAATACAATGCTGACCTTGCACCAACTCGTGTGTAATTACAAAGTAAGACTATGGGCTCGAATTAAGGTTTTAAAGAGTATGCCCAGAAATGGAGATATTTAGCGGGAAGGGTTCAACCTCCTTTGTCTGATAGGGAGCTGGTTAATATGTTTATGGGCACTTTGACAGAGCCTTTCTTTAATCATCTTATTAGAAGCTCTTCATCTGGTTTTACCGAGTTAATACTAACGGGGGAACATGTTGAAGCTGGTATCAGAAGTGGAAAGATTCAAGTGGTTACATCTTCAAGTACTGTCAAGAAGATGTTCAACAGAAAAAAGGAAACTAATGTTGTGTATGGCCAGAAGGGTCGTTGTAGAGGTGACTGCAATAAATCTGTAAGAGTGGTGTTAATTTCTAATCTTAAGTCCGTGCAACAACAACAACCAAGTAATCAGCGCAGGTCAGACACATCAAGAAGATAGTTTACCAAGATCATCATGCCATTGTCTCAGGCATTGCAACATCTTTTGAAGGCGGAGTTAATAATGTTAAGGGATCCTCCTCAGAATCCCAATACCTCCTCTCCTCATAATAATCCTAATGTGAAATGCGCCTACCATTCCAATAGCCCCAGGCACGACACCAATAGCTTCTGGGCCAAGAATAAAATTCAGGATATGATTGACAACAAAGAGATTGAGTTTGATCCTCCCGAGACCCCCAATGATTACTGCACCTATGCCTAAGCACGACAAAGGCATTAATGCAATTGATGATGTTTTTTATGTTTCTGTTGTAAGTAAATTGGCTACTCCCCTCTCGATCATTAAGAAGAATCTGTTGTAAGCCGATTTATTTCCAGGTTATATTGAAATATGCTACTGCTATGCAGCCCAACCCAATGGCTGCAAACTACTGAAGGAAGGTATTCAATGTCTGATGGACAATCACATAATTCTAGTTGAGAAGACTCCCTCTATGGAGAACTTGTTTCGAGACTTGGAGCTGGAAGAGGTATCTGTAGTTTCTTGCACTCCTATCAAATTCATTGCCAAAGGCCCTGTGAGGATTTCGGCTGAACCTAAAGTCACTTCTCTAATCATCACTGCACCCGAACCAATTTCGTATTCCTCGGACAAGGCTATCCCTTGGAACTATGGAGCCTACATCTACTACCATGGCGTTAAGCAAGAACTATCGACTATTGAATATGAAGGTACTGAAGTTACTGATTCCAACATTGACAATATTGTTGGGACCAGTAAGGTTACTAGAAGCGGAAGGGTTTTCTCTCTAGAGATCTCTCCGAAGACTGTCGCCACACCAGTTTGTGTTACTGCTACCGAGTCAACTACTAAGACTCGGGGCAAAGAACAAATAATGGAGCCTTCCTAGATTGAGGCACCTAAAGAAGTTACAGCGGAAGATACCTCCAGGAAAGTGTGGGAGTAAGTATTAAAAATCATTCGAAAAAGTGATTACAAGATTGTTGAACAGTTGAGACAAACTCCCTCCAAGATATCCATGTTATCCCTTTTGTTGTGCTCTGAAGCCCATGCACAGGCTTTGGTGAAGTTCTTAAAGTCCTCTTACGTGCCACAAGAAATTTCTATCAATCAATTTGAAAACTATGTTGCTATCCTGACGACTGATGATGGGTTAGGTTTTTCTGATGCTGATTTGACTCCCGAAGGAAGAAACCACAACAAGGCCATGTATGTCTCTATTGAGTGCAGGAGCACTACTTTAGATCATGTGTTGGTTGATACATGTTCCTCATTAAATGTTCTACCAAAGGGTGCTCTAGATAGACTTGATTGTGAAGGGATTATGCTGAAACCCAGTGATATTATGGTGAGAGCCTTTAACAGTTCAAAGAGGATGGTGCACGGAGAGGTGGATCTTCCGATCAGAGTAGGTTCGCAGGTATTCAACTATACCTTCTATATAATGGATATTCAACCGGCCTATTCATGTTTACTTGGACGCCTCTGGATCTATGGGGTAGGCCCTGTTACTTCAACCATACACCAAAAGCTGAAATATACCGTGAAAGGAAAGGTTGTTATTGTTTATGGTGAAGAAGAGTACATGGTGAGTCATTTGAACTCATTCAAGTATGTTGAGATGGACGGAGAATTCATCAAGACTCCTTGCCAGACTTTTGAAGTTATCCCTCCTACCGCTACTGAAGACGTTTATGCTATTCCCAAGGTTACCAGGGTTTCGCCCAGAATGGCTTCTTTGAAGGATGCTAAAGATGTAGTAGAAGAAGGGGTGCACTACTTGGGGTCATCTTCCTGACATTCCGTACAAATCTGACAAATTTGGTTTGGGTTTCACTGCCGAGGCTCAGAGGGTTATGCGTCGTGCTCGTGCTGGAAGACCACCATTCCGTGTCAACAACAATGGAGTCAACGTGATAGAAGATGCTGATAGTGAATATGACCCGAACAATTGGATTTTTCCCACCACCGGCAACGGGCTCAGCAACTGGAAGACTGAAGACCTTATCTGAATCTCCTTAGTCAGGAGTAAATGCTACTTTCTGTTTTATTGCTTTCAAGTTTTGGCTATGTAACTTTTGAACAATAACTTTAAGCATTGTGCCTTACACGGGGCACAACGGTTCATTTGTTAGGGTTGACATTTCATTAACATATTTTCATTCAATAAATCATTGGACTTTTTGCATTCAAATTTTGCACTCTTTGTCTTTCTTTTATTTTATCACTTTCAAAATAGCTATGTGTTCTTACACGCACCCACACAATAAATTGCAGATCCACATTCACTCTGGATCCCATTGATAACAATTCTGCTATTGCCACTTATGACTTTGAAAATCCAATCTACCAAGCCAAGGCCGAAGGTGAGGAATATTGTGAAATACCTAGAGAACTTTCCAGACTGTTAGTTCAAGAGGAAAAGGCTATACAACCGCATGAAGAGCCAGTCGAGGTTGTGAACTTGGGTAATGCAGAAGACATGAAAGAAGTCAAGATAGGTTCCAACCTAGAAGACAGTGTCAAGAACAGATTAATTCAAATGTTGCATGACTATGTTGAGATCTTTGCTTGGTCGTACAAAAACATGATAGGGCTCGATACTGATATTGTGGTTCACCGTCTGTCGATGAAAGAGGGTTGTTCTCCAATAAAGCAAAAGGTCTGTCGTATGCATCCCGAGATGTCCAAAAAGATCAAGGCTGAGGATATGAAGCAATTCAACATAGATTTATTAGCTGTTACGCCCCATCCTCAGTGGGTTGCAAATGTGATATCAGTACCTAAGAAGGATGGCAAAGTGCATATGTGTGTAGGCTACATGGATCTGAACAGGGCGAGCCCCAAAGATGACTTTCCACTTCCACATATTGACGTTCTGGTTGACAACACTACTTAACATAAAGTATTCTCCTTAATGGATCGTTTCTCTAGTTATAATCAAATCAAGATGGCACCTGAAGACATGGAGAAAACTACCTTTGTCACACAGTGGGTGAGAGATACCCTAGGGGTGAGCATGTGCAAGTGTATTGATTCATTTCATTTATCTTGCATATTTAGGGTTATCTAATCGTTTTCTTTTACAATCTTTCCATACAATCATATTAATCTAAGCAGTTAATAGTGCGGAAAGTAAAAACAGGAAAATAGAGTCCTATGCTATTGCAGGGCCTCGGGGAGGGGGATACATAACCAAAACTTGGGGATAAAGACAGTAAATAAGCCCTAGTTTAAACTATTACAAACCATTATCAGTTACAATAAATTGAAAAATAATGAAACAGAAAATAATAAACGCGTGAAGATTAAAATGGGAACAAGTTTGAAAAACCTAAAGTATCTAATTAATTTAGAAGAAAAAAGTTTTTGGTATTTTATTGGAAAAAAATATTTGAAGTTTTAACCTAATTCTATTTAATTTTAGTTTAAAGAAAAACGGGTTAAAGTAATTAAATTAAATTAATTTACAAAAATTAATTTTAATTGAAAAAAAAACTAAATCAATTTTTTATGATTTTTTATTGATTTTATGATTAAAATAAAAAATGATTTTAAAACAATTAAAATAAAAATAAAGAAATTGAAAACAAAAAAAATAAGAGAATGGGCCTGATAGTGTTAGGCAATTTGGGAGGTGTGGCGCTGAATTTGGTTAGGCCCATATCAACTAGGCCCAACGCCTTGTCTAAGATCCAGTGAGATCTCATCTGGAATGTCCACCATGAGGATTGATTGTTGTGCGTTGGGTCTGATCTTATAGTGATCTAATGGATGAGATCTGGAGATGCATGGTGGACGTGTTAGCCCTTGTAACACTGGATATGCAAGAATGAATTAGAAAAATAATAGGCAAGAGGCAGGGATGGAACCCCTGCCCTTGCCCATAGTAACGCCTTAACATGCACGGCCTCTACCATTGGGACTATTTTATTTCCGGTAATATAAACGCAATAATAAATATATAATGTAAATCTAGTCCTTAGTGTTGACTGTTCAACGCATGCATGCCAAGTGGGTCATTTCCGTTTGAATGAACCAACCAGAGGACTCCATTATGCCACGCAGGGTCTCCGGCCAGTCAAACCACCTTAGACAGTGGCTCCGGTCACCATCTCCGGTTGGCCACAAACAAAACCTGTAAATCAAGCAAGATAAAGATGCAAAGGGTACCCTATCCCCCTATTTTGAGGGTTGCGATCACAATGGTGATGTTCTTTTTGACAGAAACGACCTGCAAACTCAGATATGAAGAAAAAGAATCTTTGGGCCCTAACAATGGAACTTCTTGATTCTGACATCAAAGCTTGCATATAATGGTTCTAAACATACGCAAACATAAACACAAATATATGCAGAGATATCATTTATATGTCATGAATCAAAAGTTTGAAGTTTTGAGAAGTTTACCAAACCGTGAGTTATTAGAGGGGATGATCTTGTATGCTTTAGCCTTCAAGATTGGGTTGGTTCAACCCGTGGGATCCTCAGAAGGATAATAGAATGCTTGGATCAGACTGAGGTTGGCTGGATCGAGCATTTTTGAATTGCACCAATCTTTGAAATTTTTGAACTTTTGGCTAGGGTTTGTTTGAGGCAGTTGCGCGTGTGTTTTTAGGTTGGGATCATTGTGTATATATGTGAGACAACATTAGGGTATCAAATATGGAGAGATATCAATGCCTTCATGAAAGAAATATTTGATTTCCAAACTTTCCATTTTTGAAGATTTCATCCTTTGCATGGTCTTGCATGTTTCTTTTGGACATAATCAGAATTTATTTCCCACTATTTAATAGAAATATGATCTCAATCCAATCTTTTATTATTTCCATTATTTACTTATTTAATTTTGAATTTTGATGAATAAAAAAAAAGCATAAATAATAGAATAATGCATGGGTGGGCTTTGAGGTCGTGGACCATGTTAGAAACAAGTTTCAAACATAAAAAGATAGGCCCATTTGGAAAAAATTCTAAGTTAGTTTAATATTTGCTTCATGCACCTTTCCAAAAATTGGCCAACTTTAGCAATGCATATCTCTCTCCATTTTAACTCTATGAGGGTGTTCTTGGACTTTTTAGAGAGCTTAGGATTTCCTCTAAACAAGTCTTTTGGTTTCATATCAATTGGATCTTCCATGTTCATGTAATGAGCTTTGATCCAAAAGGTTTTTTTGTTGACTTTTTGAAAGGACCCATAATGTCTGAGCTTGTATCTTTCAATTGATGCATTTCTTGAACTTGAGGGATGAAGAGAAGTTGTAGGGAATTAGATTATCTTTAAAATGAGCCTTGGTTGGGGGAAAATGGATGAAGTATGAGAAAGTTATGGCTAGTCAAAGTTTGGTTGACTTTTCCTATAAAAACCCTAATTAGCAATTCTTGACTTTTGATGAATTAGGAGCATTTCTTGAGGAAACATTGTGATACGGTGGGAGAACTGAGTTGGGTGTTTTGTGTTTTCTCGCAAATTTTGCGGTTAGCAAGAGTCGCCACCGACTTTTCTTTTATCCAAAAGGAAAGGTGAAAAAGCACAGGAAAGACCTTTGAGATTATTTCTTGAGTTCGGGGGGTATATTATGAAAAGGGAAGGTATTAGCACCCTTTTCATCCATGGTTTTCCATGAGCTCTTAGTTACTTGCTAGATCACTTGATTTTGTTTGAAATTGTGCTTTGTGTGGTTTTTGAAAGTATTTTGTAAAGAGACCATTGTTTAGGCAAACTTTGTAATGATTCTTGTTCGTAAGAGTGTATACAAAGATGTGGATCTTTTGAAAATGTTTTGAAAGTGTAGGTGTTTGTTTTAAAAATAGCAAGGATGTTTTGTTTTGAAATTGAGCAAGTAACTAGGAACATTCTACCTACCCAAAAGTATTTCATGTTCATTTCCTCTTTCCTTTGACATTGTTATCTTACCATTGATTTGGTAAGTAACTCTATCTTTAGATGTAAACGGGACGGGCGTGGGTCACTGTATAACCATGATTAGAAACGTTACAAGATATCTTATCATTCTCTTTTAGGGACTAAGATTATTTGAAAGGCAACATAGATAGCGTCATCGAGGGACTATGATCTTATATTTTGCTTGTTTTTGCTAAGATACCTCACATTCGTAATATGGTCACTTTGTAAGGCAACCAAGTGGATTTTACCCTAGGGGTGCTTGTGTGTAAGTGTATTGTTTTTCATGCTTGGTTTTGTCTTTGATTAGGGTTTTCTAATTGATTAGTTTTAGTCTTTCCATACAAACCCTAATTACTAGCATTTGTATATAAAGCGATAAATTCTGGAATTTAAAAATTACTACGCTATCACAATACTTGTGGGAGGGGTGTACAAATTACAAATGGGGATTGCAAGAAAATAAAGCCTAATTATCTATTACAACCATATTGAATTTGGATGAATAATGTACAAAAATGAATAAATACAAAAATGTAAATGGAAAGGAAATAGACCTTTGTTTTGATTTTTGTAGAAAAAAAAGGGGGTTTTGTTTTAACCTAATTAACTAAAAGAAAAATAATTAATTAAATTAGTAAAAAGTAAAACCTAAATTTACTAAAAAAAGATTTTAAATAAAACCCTAATCTATTACTTGACTAAAAAGGAAATTAAGTTTGTAAGGAGAATATTTTTGGTATTTTTGTCTTAAAAATAATTTATAGTATTATAAAATATTTTTAGTCTTTTTATATTTTAAAATAATATATTTAAATTGTGTAAAAGTAAATAACTAAAAAAAACCTAGTTTCTAATTAAATTTACAAATCAATTAGTAAAAATAAATAAAGTATGATTAAATAAAATAATTTTTTGTGTAAAAAAATAAATAAACTATATTAAAATATAAATCTAATATTTTTATATTTTTTCTGATTTTTTAGCATCAAATAAAATATTTAAGAAAACAAATAAATAAAATAAAATAAAGAAAATGAAATAGGCCAGGGTGTGAATAGCCAGCAAGGGGGGTCTACAGTAAGAAAAAAAAGTAAAAGCTCAAGACTGTTAGGCCCAGGCGCCTGTCTAAAAAAAGTCATAATGTGTGAAAAATGTAAAAAAAAATAATTCAAAAGGGTACCACTAGGGCTCGAACCCAGGTCCCTATAGTCACAGGCGCGCGCTTCTACCACTGAAGTGGCTATACATCTGCTTATATAAATCAAACCATAAATATATATGGTAAACACGTCCGTGAGGCCAACTTCATCTTCAACCTCACGCCCAGCCTGAACCTCTGTATCTCATTCAATTCTAAACAAAAATGAAAAATGTAAGTTTCCTCACGATTTCATCAATGTAAAGCAATAAAATTATAGATCAAAGACAAACATGAATTTTAATGGCCCTAATCTAAACCCTAAAAATTTCATAAACTTCAATCTTGAAATTCTCTATGCTCAAGCAATATAAATGAAAACTATGGACATGGTTAGCTTTAGGGCAATGGTATCTACATTTTTCATTCACAAATAAACCATTAATGATGCTTGTATGAAAAGTTCAAAAGTCAGAAAACTTACCTTGCAAGAGGGTATCGGGTTTGGAGTTTGGAGTTTGAGTAGCTTTTAGTGAGTTCCAATTATTGGGTTCGCTTCCTCAAGTTCCCAGGAAGCTAATGGGATGCTTAGCTTGAGCTGAAAGTGCCTGAGGAGTTCTGGAGAAGTCAAGGTGCAAGGTTCTATTTTTGAAAATGGTGGATGATGATGGAGGTGTTACAATGGTGTTGCAGGTGTTGGGATTGTTTATGTATGTTGTTTAGAAGCTTTTGAAAGTAAAAGGCCAAGAAACACACGAGCAAATTTGGAGATTGGATTCAAAACTCAGAAATGACAAGTTTTGAAGTGTTTTTTGTGATTATGTGTTCTTGGTGTTTTCAGGGCTTAAGCATGCATAGGATTTATGGAAAATGAGTTATGTATGTATAAGCAAAAGGGTTTGAGTTCTTTGGAGAGTCAGAAGTACAAGTTACAAGTTAATGGCTATGTTACTTGATTTTCAAGAAAAGTGGGAAAACAAGTTTCAAGAGGAAGTACAAGCACGGGCTGAGTGATTGTAAGTGTCTAAACAAGTTTATCTTGAGTTATAAGACATGTATGATCAGAAGAAAACAAGTTCAAGGCTCAAGAACAAGTTTTATGCAAAAAGCTACTTTATCAAAATGGCATTGTGCACTTTCTTCCCAAAATGGATATAAAGCATGGCCTTGCATTGAATGCTTGTATTGAGACCTCTAACCGTTGTGCAAGCAATTAATTATGGAGTGCCTAACAAGTTTGAGGCATGCAAAGTAGAGGTTATGCAGCAAGAGTTTGAATTTTGAATCTTGTTCATCACAAAATGACTTGTAATTCAAGTGTGAAAACCCTAACTTCATCTCTTCGATTCTCCCTACTCAAAAATGATCTCCAAAAGTTCTTGGACATTTTGGAAATCTTGTAATGAGATCTACAACACCTATTTGAATCACTTTTGAAAATTCCCCTTGGAACTATATGAAAAAGTTCCATGAAGTTAGGCTAAAATCCTGACCAAATTAGGGCAAAATTTCACTAAGTGTTTTGTTTCATGACCATTTATTCTTAAAATTATAACTTGAGATACAAGCACTTTTGGAAGGAGTTGTGTAAATAAATGTTGTATATTTCATGGAGATATACAACTTTCATGTTGGAAGTTTCTTCTGAATCAACTTGCATCATGGTGAAAATTTTGCTCAAAGTTGTGAAAAAATAAGAAATTTCCAACACAGAAAAATTTCTAAATTTAGAAATTTTAACTTTTTAAAATGATATCTTGAATTTTTGATTTCTTGATGAATAAGTTTCATATTTTGACATGCTTTTATGAATTGTGATCTTTGACATTTGATTTTGACCAAAAAGTCAAAGTTTGACTTTTTCAGTATACAATTGACTTTTGATCAGTTGACTGAAAATTCATCTGTCAATCCATTGGACTTGAGCAATGTTTTGAGCCATGTCATTAGGTCAAAATGATGCAATTGGATTCTTGAGATCATGCCTTAAACCAATTGATCATTTTCTAGGTCAAAAATAAGAAATTGCCCTTTTCCAGTCAAAACCCTAATTTTGACCATTTTGCCCTTTTGAAGATTTGATCTAATTTCTTGAGGAATTGTGGTCCAAACTTTATAAAATGATACATATGAGTTTAAAATTTTGATGTGGATCAAAAATTGTGAATTTTGACTGTAAATTGGCCACAATTGACTTTTTCCCCAATATAATTGATTTTTAGGTCAACTACTCAATTGACTGAGCAAAAGTGTGATCCAAAGCTTGAAACTTGACATGAGTAATATTGAGGGTCCATAATGATCCATGAAAGTCATATGGTGCATTGGAAGTTCAAATATCCTTGTGCAATCTCAAACCTTGATTTTGGTTATCAGTGTTTAAGGAGGTGTCTTGAGCTGATCAACCCTAGTGCAGTCTTGAGCCAAAGGAGATCTTGTGAGAAAATTATTGATAAATGAGAGGTAAAATTTTGGGGTACAACAGCTGCCCCTGTTCAATCTTCTTAAGCCTGAAGAGTTAGATTGGCGAGTTTTGCCATTCGTGACTCGAAGGTGGAAGATGATTGGACATTAGAGTGCCCAAAAATTTGCACTCGGTGATGTGAAGGTTGATGGTATAGGGAATGGGCATAAAGATGCCATTTGGAGGGATGATGGAAAGTTTGTTGAAGATGGGCTTGTAGATTCCATCCAGAAATGATTGTTGAACCGTATTTGTAAGCTGAAACTGAATGAGTACCAAAATGGCGTCCGTTTCTAGAGCGTATCTAAACTGTATCTTAAAGTTGAATCGGAATGAGTATCGGGATGGCATCTGTATCTGGAGCGTATCTGAACTGTATCTGAAGATTGAATCTGAATGAGTATCGGGATGGCATTCATGTCTAGAGTGTATTTGAACTGTATCTGAAGATTGAATCTGAACGAGTATCAGGATGGCATCTGTATATGGAGCGTATCTAAACTGTATCAAAAGTTGAATCTGAATGAGTATCAGGATGGCATCCATGTCTGGAGCGTATCTGAACTGTATCTGAAAGTTGAATCTGAATGAGTGTCAGGATGGCTTCCGTGTCTGGAGCGTATCTGAACTGTATCTGAGAGTTGAATCCGAATGAGTATCAGGATGGCATCCGTGTCTGGAGCGTATCTGAACTGTATCTGAAAGTTGAATCTGAATGAGTATCAAGATGGCATCCGTGTCTGGAGCATATCTGAACTGTATCTGAAAGTTGAATCTGAATGAGTATCAGGATGGCATCCGTGTCTGGAGCGTATTTGAACTATATCTGAAAAACCTTTGAACATTGTTAATGGTAGCTGTTGGTTAACCTTATCCTGAAAAGGGTAAAGTGTTAGTTAATATGCAATGTCATGTTGTATGAAATGCATGGTATAATTAGATTGTTATACATGCATTCGTGTTATCGATGTTTATGATATATGGATGTGATGTATGCATATATGAGCTAATCTGCTATACTGTTTGTTGGATTAGGGAAAATAAATCTCCTACTGCTGCTGAGGATACGGAGTGCAAGTCTTCATGTTTTGAAGTGTTGATGAATTTCCACTTAGAGAAATAAACTTTGTTGTAAGGGAAAGGTCGTGTACTGCTTGTGAAATCCCGTTGGGGAATTCTGAGAAATTTGGCAACTTCTACCGGGGAGTGATAACTGTAAGTTTTGTTCCTCTGGGGATCAAACTGTACACTGCGGGGGATTTTATGGAAATAGCTTAGAGAGATTTCCCTATTTCTTAAAGCCATTAGTGATTGTCTTTCTATTTTGTTTATTTTTAAACGGTAGTTACGTTCAAATGAATATGTTCAAAAATAAATCATTGGACGTTTTTGTAAACAAAACATAGGAGTAAAGAAAAACAGATAGTTTTGCACTTTCAAAGGGATATCTTTGTATTGACTTTGAGTAAGTATTTTTGTACAATGAGACAAACATTCTAGTAAGAGAATATCGTCGTAAAAAAATGAAAATTTGATACAAAGAAAAGATAGCTATGTGAAATAATTCCATGGGGTTCCCATTATGCTATAGCCTTTGTGTCTCTGAGTATCTTATCTATTTGTTGCCTTGTCCGAAGCTGATTGAATTGATCAGAACCGTCGAGCTTGCAGGTTATCCGTAAGGTGATCCAACGGGACATAGTCATACGTTTTAATTCCCTAACTTTTTCCTGGACCGCCCTTTTGGGTTTTCAGTCCACCGGGATACCCTTTTTCCCAAGTCGCCCTTTTGGGTTTTCAATATGTCGGGTGTACAATTTTTTTTTGTTTTATCCCTAATTTTTTCCTGAACCTTTTGGTTCGCCGGGATGCCCTTGTTTTGTCTAGGTGTGTCAACCTAGCAGGCCTCTTATGTGTAATATCTTTTGACTATGTTCGCGTTCACGGGGTGCGGCAGGTTGTCACCATCTGTGATCGGTGGATCTGGAACTGACTGTTTAACGCTGGTTTCGTGAAATGTCGCAGAAGCAAGAGTCGCCACCGTCTTTTATTTTCTCCAACATGGACAGGACAAAAGCACAGCAAAATTCCTTATTGAGATTAGTTCTCGGTTCAGGAGGTAGATTTATAGAAAGGGAAGGTGTTAGCACCCTTTCTATCCATGGTTATCCATGGGCTCTTAGATACTTGCTCATTGTGTTTTCAAAATGTTTGTTTGCTTTTCAAGGTGAGTGGGTTTGAAAAAGTTTCTTTGAAAGTTTCAGATCGACTCTTGTATCAGTCCTCAAGAGTGTTTGAAAAGTTGTTTTTGAAAACTTTTTTAAAAGTGTCGGTGTGAAAAGAGTTTTTGATTTGTTTTGAATTAGAGCAAGTATCTACGAGTCATCTACCTACCCCAAGGAATTAGGTTGTGTAAATGTCCTTTAGACAATGCTATCCCACTATTGAGAAGTAGGTAGCACCGTCGTTGGAGGTGTTCGGGTCAATTCGATTATAAGGGACATGTGGTCACCGAAGCAACAGTAGGACACCTTAGAAGCTACCCTTATGCCATTGATCTTCTTATTCCGAGGCAACCGTTTCGAGGCAACTTGTTTCGAGGCAACTAGATCAATGGAACATAAGGACTCACTAAGACGTCCTATACTCGACAACCACGTTTCGAGGGGCAAGGCAACAGTGTGATCACCAGAGCAATAGTAGGACACCTTAGAAGCTACCCTTATGCCATGTTCATGGACATAAGGACTTACTAAAACGTCCTATACTCGACGACCACGTTTCGAGGGGCAAGGCAACAATGAGGCGTACCCTAGGAGTGGTGTGTGAATTGTGTGTCTTTTTCAGTTATGTTTTATCTTGTCATGCATTTGGTGATCTACGCTTTGATTTTATTTGGGCATACATTCTTTCATGTGATTAGCAGTTAAAAGGTGCGGAAAATAAAAATGCGAAAAATAAAAGTCCTACGCTATTACAAGGCGCGGGTCTATACATCGCCAAATTAACAAAAACCCGATTTAAAATAAAAGTGCGGAAAGTAAATGTCCTAATTACTATTACAAAGCTTTCGGGCAATTACATAAATGTAAAACGAAAAATAAAGACAAACGCGCGAAAGGAAATTGGAATCGAAAGTGCGAGGGCGTTGGACCCTTTAAAGAAATTAAATATTGAAATTGAAAATTAATTAATGATTTAATAAGAAAAGAAGTTATTTTTTTGATGTTTTTGTATTTAATGGACATAAAGAAAATTAATTGGATTTTGAAATTAAATAAAAAAAACCTAGTTCTAAATTGTTTTTAATTATTAAAGAAAATATTTAAGTTTAAACCTAATTTACTAATTTTTTAATTACAAGAGTATTTACAAAAATAATTAATAATTAATAATGATAAGAATAAAAAGGAAAAAAAATACTAAAACCCTAATTTCTATATTTTTAGTTATTAAGAAAATATTAAAATTGAAAACCTAAATTAAACTAATTTGATTATTAAAATTTATTTGCAAAATAATATTAAATAAAACATATTTTTTATTTTTATGATTTCTGATTTTTTGTATTTTTTTTATTATAAAAATTAATTTGGTGAATTAAAAGAAAATAATTAAATTAAAATAAATAAAAGAGAAAAAAAAAATGAGAGAAAAAAAAATACAAACAAAAGGGGGGTTTTCTGCCCAATTTGGAGGTGTATGCCAGGAATTCAGGCCCATTAGGAAGCTGGCCACGTTGACTTTTCCCACTTGGATACTCCTTCATGGACTGAGGCACATGATGGATGCTCTTTGGTAGCCATCAGATTGAATTCCTGGGCGCGTGGCAGACTAGGAGCTGGAGTTGTATGGTGGTCTTTGGATGAGAAGCTGCATAGAAACATGTTAAGAAAAATAATGGAAATAATTTGAGGGGACCTGGGATTCGAACCCAGGTCCCAGCGTTTACCAAGCCACTTGCCTACCAACTGATCCAATGCAACGCGTTTGTAAGTAACATAGGAATGAAATAATATATAGAATAAAAACATTATATGCCAAAAAACAAAAAAATGCGCGCGTGGATTTGAACCCTCCACTCAGGTCTTGCCACGCCAACCTTCTTCTCCGTTTGCCCCTGTAACAAAAAGAGATAGCGGGGGTTTTAAACCCCCCCAAAACGCAACCTGCAAAAAAATAGCGATTAGGCCATGCTTGACCATAAATTGAGCGCGATGGGTCCGTTATGTTCGTTAGGATCTCACGAATTCAACCATGGCAGTTTGATGTCCCAATTTTACAGTATGGGGAAATCCCCAATTTGAAGCTTGAGGAACCCTAAAATATTTCAATGGTGAATCATGCTATGATGCGTTAAAATGCAATTGGATCAATCTACTAGCTTTAGAAAGCCCCTAGAAACACAAAACAACAAAGAAAATGGGTTAATTGCTTATGAAATATGATATACGATTTGAAAAAAAGAAGCAAACCGGAGGAGGCCTATGGCACGATTTCTTGAGTGATTATGCTTGTTTTTGATTGCCAAAGCTTCCTAGGGATGTCAGGAATATGTTTGGATGGGAATTGGGACTTAAAACTTACTGTAAGGAGGTTTTCAGTTTTCAAGTTTATGTGACAATTTTGCAATTTCGTATGGCCGTTTTTGGAGCTCTTCTGTCGTGAATCTGCTTGTGTTCACCTGTATACATGTTATGTAATGTGTTTTGATAAGAATTATGGCCAATAATGCCTTGCATTCATGCTTAAGATTTTCCATAAACCTCCATTGAAACACTTTCCATCTTTGTACCAAAATTTGAATTCTTGCTTGATTAGGCCTTGGCACGAATTTGGGATGTGTATAATGGTGATTCAAAGCTAATCAAAGCCAAATATGTCCCTTAATTAACCTTTTTGATTTTTATTTGATTTTAAAGGATTTAAAATGAATTAAATCCAATAAAATCAAATAAAAATGAAAAAATTAATTTTAAATTTTGAAATAAAATGTGGGACACGTGGGAAGCATGGCCAAGCTGATTCAAGTGGAAAAAGTGGGCCCCTTTTGTCAAAAATGAAATTTCAAAGATAAATGATTTTGGCCATTTCACAAACATTTCCCAACTTCTCCAATGCATATCTTGCTCAATTTTTAAGCTTTGATCATGTTCTTGGACATTTTGGAAAGGTCTTGAAGTCCTCTAACCAATGTATTTGGTCCCATGTCATTTGGATTTACCAATCTCAAGTTATGGTCTTTGACTTAAAGTCCCTTTTTGTTGACTTTTGAAAATGACCTATAATGTTGAAATTGATAACTTTTTGTGAGAGCATTTCTTGGACTTGGAGTGTGAAGATGAGTTGTAGGAAATGTCTCCCCCTTCAAGATGAGCATTGGATGGAATTTGTTTGATGAACCATGAAAAAGTTATGCCTTGGTCAAGTTACAGTTGACTTTTCAGCTGTCCAAAAATAGAAACTTTTGCATCTTGAGACTTTTTGAGCCATACTTTGAGAATCATGATCAAGCATTGATAAAATGATGTTCGTGGCTTCAAAATAAGATGTTGACCAAAAAATTTGACTTTTGACTGCCAAATGACCATTTTGCCCCTACAGTTGACTGTGGAGCAATTAGGGTTTTTGGCTGTGCAACTTGACCTTGTGAGCCTTGAAACTTGACATGTAGGTGATTAACAATGTGTATGAGCATATGTGACTTGATTGAGCCCTTGAAAACCTCAACTTCCTTGCAAGAACCAAAACCCTAGTTTGACTGGCTTAGGAGGATGGTTGACTGTGTAGCCCTTGAGTAGACTTTGAACCATTTGCTTGTCATAACTTTGAAGATTATGGGAGGGCAAATTTTGGGGTACAACAGTTGCCCCTGTTCAATCTTCTTAGACCTGAGGATGTAGATTGGCTTGTGTGCCTTTCGTGATCCGAGGGTGGAAGATGATTGAACACTAGAGTGCCTAGAAATTTGCACTCACATAGTAGAGTGTCAGCAGTGTGATGTCGGGAATGGGCTTATAGATGCCATTTGGGAGGTGTCGATCGTGTAAGAGATTCCTTAGCGAGAACTTGCGTACCTGAGAAAGAAAGAAAATTACCTAGTCTGTTACAGGAGTTGACTTTCAAACTCTTTATGTAGACGTGCTCTGGCTGGATACAGGAATCGAATCTTTAAACTCTTCAGACGTGCCCCGGCAGGATACAGGAATCGAGTCTGGAAATGTAGTCGTCAACAAATACACACTGGCAAGATACAGGAATCGGATCTTCGAACTCTTCAGACGTGCCCTGGCAGGATACAGGAATCGAGTCTGGTACTGTAGTCGTCAACAGATACACCCTGGTAAGATACAGGAATCGGATCTTCGAACTCTTCAGACGTGCCCTGGCAAGATACAGGAATCGAGTCTGGTACTGTAGTCGTCAACAGATACACCCTGGCAAGATACAGGAATCGGATCTTCGAACTCTTCAGACGTGCCCTGGCAAGATACAGGAATCGAGTCTGGTACTGTAGTCGTCAACAGATACACCCTGGAAAGATACAGGAATCGGATCTTCGAACTCTTCAGACGTGCCCTGGCAAGATACAGGAAATCGAGTCTGGTACTGTAGTCGTCAACAGATACACCCTGGCAAGATACAGGAATCGGATCTTCAAACTCTTCAGACGTGCCCTGGCAGGATACAGGAATCGAGTCTGGTACTGTAGTCGTCAATAGATACACCCTGGCAAGATACAGGAATCGGGTTTGGTACTGTAGTCGTCAACAGATACACCCTGGCAAGATACAGGAATCGGATCTTCGAACTCTTCAGACGTGCCCTGGCAGGATACAGGAATCGAGTCTGGTACTGTAGTCGTCAACAGATACACCCTGGCAGGATACAGGAATCGGATCTTCAAACTCTTCAGACGTGCCCTGGCAGGATACAAGAATCGAGTCCGGAAAATAGTCGTCAACAGATACACCCTGGCAGGATACAGGAATCGGATCTTCGAACTCTTCAGACGTGCACTGGCAGGATACAGGAATCGAGTCCGGAAAATAGTCGTCAACAGATACACCCTGGCAAGATACAGGAATTGGATCTTCAAACTCTTCAGACGTGCCCTGGCAGGATACAGGAATCGAGTCCAGAAAATAGTCGTCAACAGATACGCCCTGGCAGGATACAGGAATCGGATCTTCAAACTCTTCAGACGTGCCCTGGCAGGATACGGGAATCGAGTCCGGAAAATAGTCGTCAACAGATACACCCTGGCAAGATACAGGAATCGGATCTGGAATCACGACAGTTGATAGCAATTATCTTTGTATTAACTTTTGTCCTGAAAAGACAAAATGTTAGTTGTATGTGATGTCATGATGTATGACATGCGTGATGAGATTATATGTTCATGATGCGTATATGCATGCTATAATGTATGAAGATACGAGGTTTATGAATGCATGTTTTCGTCTTTAGGAAAATAAATCCTTGACGGATGCCGGGAAGTTAAATCCTGGGCTGATGTGAATAGTATTTCGCTGATCTTGCTGGGGAGCAATACTCTGTGGGAAGAGAGGTGCTCTGTTGAGATGTTGGTGATAACTCCGCTGGGGATGCTGTTGTTATGTTGGAAGTTTTAATAGACTCCGCTGGGGATAAGAAGACTTTGCCGAGGACGATCTTTCCGTGGCTTTTGGCTGAGGATAACCCAGTTATATCCTGGTAGGGAAATAACCTTTGAATAAAGCCGGGGGACACGTTCGTGCTTTTCAGGGGGAAGCTTCCAGAATCTACTGGGGATGAGCTTCCTGCTGGGGAGATGATTGAACTTTCCTGGGGAAACTTCTGGACTAGACTCTCCTGGGGAAATTCTTGAGATATACCGGGGAAGTGGCTCCACTGAATGTCTAGTATACCGCCGGGGAACAATCTTAGACCAAGACTACCGGGGATGCTTGTTAGGAATGTTCGTATATTATTGGGGAATGTTGAGATCTGCTGGGGATACCCAACTTCCTTAAGACTGACAGGATAATTCTACTTGGGGAGAGTGCATTGACTTGCTGGCTCACTCTCTGGGGACTCAAGATATCTTGGTTACGTTCTTCAACTGAACTTACCTTGGTACCTTGGTGGACAGAACAATCAGATCGCTTAGACAAACATTATTGCCCCTGTTTCCAATGTTACCTGTAATTAATCCTTTGTTTCGTATGCAAATATTTATGAGTTAGAAATTAGTGTCAAATACATATATCACAAATTGAACCTTGGACGTTCTTCACAAAACAAAACAGAAAAGGAAAAAACAGTTGGCAATTTGTCTGAAAAGTGAATTTATATTGATTTTTGAATTGCCTGTAAATAGGCGTTTATGTACAAGAGGCTGACGTCCTAGTAAGAGAACGCCGCTGAATAAAAGAGTTTACACAATTTGTACAAAGGAAAACAAAACAGCTGTGTGAAAAGAATAATCCCACTGGATTCCAACTCTGCTATCGCCTTTATATCTTCGAGCGTCTCATCACTTGATGACCTAGCTGAAGATGGAGCTGATTGATTAATGTCGTATGAACTTGATGGCTGATACCGGATTCTGGATGCAAGGTGATCCAATGAGACATAGTATTACGCTTCATCCCTAACTTTTGCCTGGACCGCCCTTTCGGGTTTTCGGTCCACCGGGATACCCATTTTTGCCCAAGCCGCCTTTTCAGGTTTTCGACTTGCCGGGTGTACAGATTTTTTCATTTCATCCCTCATTTTGCCCGAACCCTTTTGGTTCGCCAGGAAGCCCTAATTTTTGCCTAGGTATGTCAACCTAGCGGGTCTTTTATCATGCGTAGTATCTTTTTACTATGTCTGCATTGGCGGGGTGAGGAAGGTCGTCACCATCCATGGTGGTTAGAATCATGGCTCCTCCTGAGAACACATGTTTAACCACAAATGGCCCTTCGTATGTGGGGGTCCATTTGCCCCTGGGATCACTTTGAGGAAGGATGATGCGTTTGATTACTAGATCCCCAACTCGATATTCTTGTGGTCTGACCTTTTTGTTAAATGCCCTGATCATCCGTTTTTGATACGTCTGACCATGACAAATAGCAGCAAGTCTCTTTTCGTCAATTAGATTTAGCTGATCAAGTCGTGTCTGGATCCAATCATCTTCGCTCAGATCTGCATCCTTCATTATCCAGAGAGAGGGTATCTGTACTTCGATCGGTAAGACTGCCTCCATGCCATAGACCAAGGAGAAAGGAGTTGCCCCGGTTGACGTCCTTGCTGAGGTACGGTACCCATGTAGAGCAAACGGTAACATCTCGTGCCAATCTTTATAAGTCACTGTCATCTTCTGCACAATTTTCTTGATATTCTTATTCGCTGCTTCTACAGCCCCATTCATCTTCGGCCGGTAAGGAGAAGAGTTGTGGTGCTGTATCTTGAATTGCTTGTAGAGCTCAGTGATCATTTTGTTGTTGAGATTGGTACCGTTGTCCGTAATGATCCTTTCCGGGACGCCGTATCGATAGACCAGGTTATGCCGAATGAACCGCGCCACAACGTTCTTAGTTACAGTGGCGTAGGAAGCTGCTTCAACCCACTTTGTAAAGTAATCGATCGCTACTAGGATGAAGCGATGCCCATTGGATGCCGTGGGTTTAATCTCTCCGATCATATCTATGCCCCACATTGCAAAAGGCCAAGGTGCAGTCAGGACATTCAGAGGAACTGGAGGAACGTGCACCTTGTCTGTGTAAATCTGGCATTTATGACATGTTCGCGAATGTTGGTAACAGTCGGCTTCCATTGTGGACCAGAAATACCCTGCCCGAAGGATCTTCTTTGCCATAGTATGTCCACTGGAATGTGTTCTGAATGCACCTTCATGTAATTCCGCCATAATCCTTTCTGCTTCAGTCTTATCCACACAACGCAGTAAGGTCGAATCATGGTTTCGTTTGTACAGGATGCCATTGCTGAGGAAGAACTTCGCTGCGAATCTTCTCAGAAACTTCTTATCGTTGACAGATGCACCTTCAGGGTACTCTTGAGCTTCTAAGTATCTCTTCACCTCATGGTACCAAGGTTTTTCAGTCACTACCTCAGCCTCAAGCTCACAACAGTATGCCGGTTCGTCCAGTTTCCAGATAATGATCCGGGGAGCCTCATTGTCCCATTTGACTTTGAACATGGAAGACATCTTAGCTAACGCGTCCGCCAACTGATTCTCCTCTCTTGGAAAATGTTCAAAAGTTATCTCTGTGAAGTGGGGGATTAATGTCAACACACATTCTCTGTAAGGAATAAGATTCGGATGTTTCGTATCCCACTCGCCTTTGATCTGGTTGATCACGAGAGAGGAATCTCTGAAGACACTCAGAAACTTGATCCTTAAATCAATCGCAGCTTGAAGACCCATGATGCATGCCTCATACTCCGTCATGTTGTTGGTGCAGTTGAAACATAGTCGGGCAGTGAGTGGAGTATGAGTGCCTTGAGGGGATATGATCACAGCGCCAATACCGTTACCCAAAGCGTTGGAGGCTCCATCAAAGTTCATAGACCATCGGGATCCTTCCTCAGGTCCTTCATCCGGTCCAGGTACTTCACAATCAGTCACAATCATGATGCTCTCGTCTGGAAACTCAAAGTTCATCGACTGATAGTCGTCTACTGCCTGATGTGCCAAGTGGTCTGCCAATACACTTCCTTTGATAGCTTTCTGGGTCGTGTACTGGATGTCGTATTCTGTCAAGATCATTTGCCATCTTGCTATTCTCCCAGACAGAGCAGGCTTTTCAAATATGTACTTTATTGGATCCATTTTTGAGATCAACAAGGTAGTGTGAGTCAGCATATACTGTCTCAGCCGGCGAGCAGCCCATACCAAAGCGCAGCAAGTTTTCTCGAGCAGTGAGTATCGGGTCTCACAGTCGGTAAACTTTTTGCTAAGGTAATAAATGGCATGCTCTTTTCGGCCAGACTCGTCATGCTGCCCCAGCACACACCCCATTGAATTGTCAAGTACTGTCAGGTATAGTATCAGAGGTCTCCCTTCAACTGGTGGCATAAGGATGGGTGGTTCTTGGAGATACTCTTTGATTCTGTCAAAAGCGGCCTGACATTCATCATTCCAACGTACTACCTGATCTTTCTTCAGCAGCTTGAAGATTGGCTCACAGGTAGCGGTTAGATGCGAGATGAACCGGGCAATATAATTTAGGCGTCCTAAAAAGCCTCTGACCTCTTTCTCTGTCTTAGGAACTAGCATCTCTTGAATGGCTTTAACCTTGGCAGGGTCCACTTGAATACCCTTATCACTTACGATGAAGCCTAGCAACTTTCCAGATCTTACCCCGAAGGTGCACTTGTTCGGGTTCAACCTCAGCTTGTATAACTTCAGACGATCAAAAAGCTTTTGCAGATGATCAAGGTGTTCTTTCTCAGTTTGGGACTTTGCAATCATATCATCGACATAGACTTCAATCTCATGGTGGATCATGTCATGAAATAAAGCAACCATGGCATGTTGGTAGGTTGCCCCAGCATTTTTCAACCCGAATGGCATGACCTTGTAGCAGAAGGTGCCCCACTGAGTAACAAAGGTAGTCTTCTCCATGTCTTCAGGAGCCATCTTGATCTGATTATACCCTGAAAAACCATCCATGAAGGAAAACACCTTATGCTGAGCAGTATTGTCAACCAGGACATCAATGTGAGGTAGGGGGAAGTCATCCTTGGGGCTGGCCCTGTTCAGATCCCTGTAGTCGACACACATTCTGACCTTACCATCTTTCTTTGGTACTGGAACCACGTTGGCAACCCACTGAGGGTAAGAAGTCACTGCGAGAAACCCGGCATCAAATTGTTACATAACCTCAGCTTTGATCTTCTCAGACATCTCTGGACGCATACGGCGGACCTTTTGCTTAACCGGAGGGCAGTCTTCCTTGGTAGGCAAGTGATGGACCACAATGTCGGTATCCAACCCAGGCATGTCTTCGTAAGACCAGGCAAAGATTTCCATGTAGTCATGCAGCATCTGGATCAGCCGTTGTTTCACGCTGAGTTCTAGATTGGCACCAATCTTGACTTCCTTCCTATCTGTCTCAGTACCCAGATTTACTGTTTCCACTGGCTCTTCATGTGGTTGAATTTCCCTCTCTTCCTGGAGTAACAGTCTTGCAAGTTCGCCAGGCACTTCGCAATCATCTTCACCTTCGTCTTCGGCTAAGTTGATCGGATTTTCGAAGTCATAACTGGCAGTAGCAGAGTCGTTACCAGTGAGATCCAGAGTGGATTGAAACCTGTATGAGTGAGTGTGTGTAAATACAGCTGTTTTGCAATATATATAAAGAAAGAAAGGGAGCGCAAGATTTGAAATGTGAAAAACGTCCAATGCTTTTATTCATGATATATGAAGGTGACAAACAAAAGTCCTCACAAACAGAACCACGGTGCCCCAGGTAAGACACCGGGCCATAAAGTTTCAAATTACTGTTTATTACAAATCCAAAACAAAGAAGTTCATTACTGGGTGACAAAAGTAATGGGTGTAAAGTCTTTTGCGGTCCAGTTGCTAGGTCCACCGTTGGCCGTTGGGTAGATCCAGCTGTCAAACTCGGATTCTTCCACTTCGTCTTCATCCCCAATAGCATTCACTCCTGGATTGGTGATGAGCACAGGAGGTCTTCCAATCCTTGCCTTGCGCACAGCCTTCTGAGCCTCTACAGTGAAACCCAGCCCAAACTTGTTAGTCTTAGGAGTAAAATCAGGGAGCTTGCCCCAGTTTGCACATTCACCTCTTTCAATCACAGCTCGGGCGTCTTTTAAGGAGGCCATCTTCAAAGGAGAACCCTCTTCAGTCACTGCTTATGCCGCTGCCAATGTTGGTGGCACCTCTTCAAAATGTTGAAAGGGGGTCTCAATGAACTCCCCATCCATTTCCACGTACCTGAAGGAGTTAAGGTGGATGACCATGTATTCCTCTTCTCCTTGCACTGTTACAATCTTCCCCCTGGCCGGGTATTTGAGCTTCTGATGCAACGTGGAGGTCACAGCTCCAGCCTTGTGAATCCACGGGCGTCCCAGCAAACAAGAATAGGATGGACGGATGTCCATCACATAGAATTTTGAATCAAAGACCTGTGACCCAACCCTGATTGGGATGTCAACCTCACCATGTACCATTCTTTTGGACCCGTCAAAGGCCCGGACAACAATGTTACTTGGTTTGAGCTCTAGACCCTCACAGTCCAGCCTGTCCAGAGCCTTCTTGGGTAGCACGTTTAGTGAAGAACCAGTGTCAACCAGCAAGTGAGCAAGAGTAGTGCCCCTGCATTCAATGGAGACATGCAGGGCATCATTATGGTTCTTCCCCTTGGCCGTCAGATCAGCATCAGAGAAACCCAAACCGTTATCAGCAGTTAGGTTGGCCACACAGTCGGTGAATTGATCAGCAGACGTTTCTTAGGGTACGTGAGCCGTCTTCAAGAAAGAAATCAGGGCCTTGGCATGGGCCTCTGAACACAGCAGCAGTGATAGCATGGAGATTTTGGAGGGGGTGTGCCCCAGCTGTTCGACAATGTTGAAATCACTTTTCTTTATAATCTTGAGGATCTCTTCCATCTCCTGCTTGGAAGCCTCAACAATGGTCTTTGGTGCCTCCGTCCGGGCAGGCATATCAGCAGCAATCCCCTTGCCCCGAGCGTCAGATGACTCGGCAGCAGGGGTGGAAACTTGATTAGGGGGGAAACAGGCACACTGGCAGGTGTGATGATCAAAGGCCTTTGAATTGCTGGAGGAGCAATGTCTGGTGAGAACAGTCTTCCACTACGAGTGACCTTAGCAGGTCCAATGATGTTGGTGACACCAGTATCAGTGTTGAACTCTTGCTTCACTCCCAGAACATAAATATCTGCCCCATAGTGCCACGGGACAGCTTTATCAGACTTGTAGGGGATGGGCCCCGGAACAGTAATGGTGATGGGAGCAATCTTGTGAACAGGCAAAATTTGGACAGGCTTCTTTGAAGGAGCCTTGGAAGGGTTGTTGAAAATGGTAACAATTGAAACTTCTTCAACAGGGGCAGCAGGAACAGCAGTCTTTTTGAACAAAATCTCCTTACTATCCATCAGGTTTTGGACGCCTGATTTCAGCAAAGGACAACCAGCAGGGGAATCAGCACATAAAGGGAAACCTTTGCTACATCCCGGAAATAAACCGGCTAGCAACAGGTTCCTCTTGACAGTTAGCAGCGGAGTAGCAACATCATCCATAGAAGCTACATACAAATCCTCCTCAACAGCATTCACTCCATGCTGGGGCATGGGAGCGGTCACAACATTTGGCCTCTCGGGCGCCTCGAACTGTATCTCCTTGGCATCAATAAGGTCCTGAACCTTATTCCTCAGGGCCCAATAATCATCAGTAGAATGTCCCGGGCTATCAGAGTGATATGCGCAACGGGCGTTGGGGTTGTATTTCGGAGATGTTGTGTTTACCATCTTCGGAGCCTCTTTGACAGTTACCAGGCTAGTTGACAGCAGTTGCGGCAGGATCTGAGAGAGAGTCATGCTGAGCCGAGTATACTGCCGTTTGGGCCTCTCAGCTCTGGGTTGGTTGTACTGTTGTGGAGCAGCAGCAGGCTTAGAAATAACCACCGCGTTGACAGCTTTGCGGCGTTCAGGTTTGTCCTGCCTTCTTGGACCATACACAGCACTTGCCTCCTTCTTGAAGGGCATCTTTTCAGCATTGGAGGAGGTACCATTCTGTATCTTCCCCGATTTTATACCAGCCTCGATCCTTTCACCAGTCAGGATCAGATCAGTAAACCCAGCAGAGGAATTACCAATGAGATGATTGAAGAATGGACCCGATA
The DNA here is from genome assembly GCA_948472305.1 of Vicia faba. Classification (NCBI taxonomy): domain Eukaryota; kingdom Viridiplantae; phylum Streptophyta; class Magnoliopsida; order Fabales; family Fabaceae; genus Vicia; species Vicia faba. The sequence continues at coordinate 857,806,458 of OX451736.1, read as the reverse complement.
GGGTCCCCAAGAACATGTCCACCAGCTCATGATCTGTCAATGGTGGCTGCACCCTGCCAGCCAGATCTCTCCATTTCTGTGCGTATTCCTTAAAACCTTCTCCCGATCCCAGCGACATACCCTAGAGTTGGGTACGCGTAGGAGCGAGGTCGGAATTATATTGATACTTCTTGTAAAAAGCAGTGGCCAAATCCTCCCAGTTACGAATGTTGATTCCATCCAGCTGATAGAACCATTCGAGGTGAGTCCCTGAAAGACTCTCCTGGAAGAAGTGGATCCATAAGTTCATGTCTGCTGTGTAAGGCTGGATCTTCCTTACATAAGAACGGAGGTGCATCTTAGGGCAGGAAGCCCCGTCATACTTCACAAAGGTCGGCGCCTTGAACTTGTGCGGGATCACCACCCCAGAAGATAACCCCAAGTCTCCGAAATCCAACCCAGGCACACGTTGAATCTCCATAGCGTTTAACCTGTCCTCCAGTTGTTTGTACTGGTCCTCAGCAGGAGGGTACTGTTCATCATTGAAGTCTGTCTCAGTGTCAGAGACCACAGGACTAGGGACCTCTCTCCCTTGGTGACTACCTTCTCCCACAGATGGAGTAGTCCTCTCAGCTTCATTTTGCAGTGTATTCCCGAGTCTGCGCCAAGTGTTGAATAGCACAGTCCTCTTCTTCTTATTCTTCTGCTTAACCAGCAGAGCCTTCAATTCCTCTTGACCTTGAGCCAAGCCCATAATCAGCTTTTGAAATTGGGCGTTCTGGGCCTGAAGGGCCTTGATGGACTGCTCGGTAGATGATTCAGGGTTCATGATGCTGAAATAAACAGCGAAGAACGGTAAGAAACCTGAAAAGAAGAGTACCTGCTATGCACATGATGAATGATATGTGTTTATGCAATGCATTCAAGGGTTCGAAAATTCAAATTTGTTGTAGACAAAAAGGAACACACGTTATCATTAAGGAAATAATTGTTCAGTACATCAAAGCCTCATGGGCAAAACATTACAAAAGCAAATCAATCCCAAAAGACACTACGCATCCTCTTTGGAGCTATGTAAGTGTTGAGATTCCTCTCCTCGTGCAGTAGGCGGGTGAGCTCCAAGACCTTCTTTTCACTAGCATGTAGACTGGTCTCGAGAGAATTCCGTTCTTCCTTAAGCTGGATCCAACTCTTCTGCATTTCTTCCCAGGATGTGGGCATGTCAGGATGTTGAATGGTGTAGGACACTTCTCCTTCCAAGACTGGCTCTTTGATCACAGGGAGAACATGAGGATAAGGCATTACTAACTTCTGGGAGCGGGCGCGTACCCACTTGAGATAAGGCTCCAACGGGATGGAATTCCTGTGCCCCAGGGTCTTGCTGTCTATTCTACTTGGCATCCTCCAAGCTCTGATAAATCTTTGGCGAAGTCCTTGTGCATCGTTGTCGAATTCAAAAACTATGTCAGGAATTAACATGTCATGAGGGCCGTCCCTCCGAGCATAACCAAACTGTCTCCAAGCCAGGCACGGGTTGTAAGTAATACCTCCTCTGATTCCGAGTAAAGGAACATTAGGGTACTCCCCGCAACGATCAATGATAGTGACATCCTCTCTGGACCGAGAACACCAATGTATATCTGCATGTGCAAGAGTCATCAATCATTGTGACCATCTCAAACCCCGCTCATTCTTCAAAACTGATTGCGGAAGGTGCGAAATAAACCACCTTCCCAGGAGAGGAGTGCAGCACATAAGAACACCTCTTTTTCTCATGGTTCGAGTGTAACATGAGTGAAGGATGTCCCCAAGCAACGTAGGTATAGGATTTCTGGACATGAAGATCTGGACAACACTGATATCTATAAGCTGATCTGGGTTAGGGAACAACACCAAACCATAGACAAGGAGGGCCACAACTTCTTCAAAAGCTTGTAGGTCAAGGGAGTTCCAACATTCCTGGGCCTTTTCAAACAGAAACCTGGCTAAGAACCCTTTGATACCACTTCTAGCTTCCCAATGTCCCTTGAGGTCAGATGGTTGTAGGTGTATGGCCTTAGCAATCTCTTCAAGTTTGGGTTCTTTTTCCGTACCGTTGTAGGGTAGCTGATCAAGGATAGGGATCTTCAAAAGCCGGGAGAACTCTTCTAATGTAGGCACCAGTTGATAATCCAGGAAAGTGAAACAGTGATGCAGAGGGTCAAAGAACTGGAACAGGACCTTTATCATATCTTCCTCAATGTTGGTGTTGACCAAGCTGATGAGTCTCCCATGCCTCTCACTGAATGAAGAGCTCTCGGGAATCCTGGATATAAGCTCCTTAAGCTGAGGAGGGATCCTTACAAGGCTGATCTGAATTGTCTTTCTGCGAACAGTTTCCATGTCCTACAAAACAAGAACAAAAATGAAGGTTCGAACCCCTGAAATGGTTAGCCAATGCATATGATGCTGTATGATGTCATGATGCTATGATTAAACACACCACAAATATTTACAAAGGCAAACATGATAAGGCACACAAGTCACACAAGACAAGCCCTTAGAGTTTAGGCCAGCATGGGGTCTGGGTATTACCCTCTTGAAGTTGGTGGGTTCAACCTGTCCTATCAGAAGTAACCGGGTTCTAAGGGTCCCAATATCACTTGATTGCTTTCATTGTTCATCGTTTCGATTTAGCCACTGAACTGGCGACCGAAATATTCCAGGAAAGCAACCCTCAATTGAGTTTAGTATCGAGTATCAACCAACCTCGGACTGCACCAAAGTCAGTTATCTCACTACCCTAAAGAGGCCAAGATAGTTCAATTAAGGTTCCTAAGGTCAGTTGATGCTTCACGACACCACATGGAGGCCCCGTACTCTCCTTGACTGAACTCAAGGGTTACCGGTACACACCAAAGTGCCACATCAACGTAGCAGACTATTTCAACCATGTCGGTATACCCCGCACAGTTCCCTCACAGCCTTGTTGCTACTTTCTAAGAAGGTATCCCCAGATCCGGGTTGGGATCTATAGAACTCCCAAGACAGTCCCACAATTTAAAGCAAGCAAGTCAAAGCAATTGAAAACACAGTTATGAACTATCCTAAGGTACACCTCACTTTAAAATTGTCCCCAGCAGAGTCGCCAGTTCTGTGATCGGTGGATCTGGAACTGACTGTTTAACGCTGGTTTCGCGAAATATCGCGGAAGCAAGAGTCGCCAACGTCTTTTATTTTCTCCAACATGGACAGGACAAAAGCACAGCAAAATTCCTTATTGAGATTAGTTCTCGGTTCGGGAGGTAGATTTATAGAAAGGGAAGGTGTTAGCACCCTTTCTATCCATGGTTATCCATGGGCTCTTAGATACTTGCTCATTGTGTTTTCAAAATGTTTGTTTGCTTTTCAAGGTGAGTGGGTTTGAAAAAGTTTCTTTGAAAGTTTCAGATCGACTCTTGTATCAGTCCTCAAGAGTGTTTGAAAAGTTGTTTTTGAAAACTTTTTGAAAAGTGTCGGTGTGAAAAGAGTTTTTGATTTGTTTTGAATTAGAGCAAGTATCTACGAGTCATCTACCTACCCCAAGGAATTAGGCTGTGTAAATGTCCTTTAGACAGTGCTATCCCACTATTGAGAAGTAGGTAGCACCGTCGTTGGAGGTGTTCGGGTCAATTCGATTATAAGGGACATGTGGTCACCGAAGCAATAGTAGGACACCTTAGAAGCTACCCTTATGCCATTGATCTTCTAATTCTGAGGCAACTGTTTCGAGGCAACTTGTTTCGAGGCAACTAGATCAATGGAACATAAGGACTCACTAAGACGTCTTATACTCGACAACCACGTTTCGAGGGGCAAGGCAACAGTGTGATCACCAGAGCAATAATAGGACACCTTAGAAGCTACCCTTATGCCATGTTCATGGACATAAGGACTTACTAAAACGTCCTATACTCGACGACCACGTTTCGAGGGGCAAGGCAACAATGAGGCGTACCCTAGGAGTGGTGTGTGAATTGTGTGTCTTTTTCAGTTATGTTTTATCTTGTCATGCATTTGGTGATCTACGCTTTGATTTTATTTGGGCATACATTCTTTCATGTGATTAGCAGTTAAAAGGTGCGGAAAATAAAAATGCGAAAAATAAAAGTCCTACGTTATTACAAGGCGAGGGTCTATACATCGCCAAATTAACAAAAACCCGATTTAAAATAAAAGTGCGGAAAGTAAATGTCCTAATTACTATTACAAAGCTTTGGGGCAATTACATAAATGTAAAACGAAAAATAAAGACAAACGCGCGAAAGGAAATTGGAATCGAAAGTGCGAGGGCATTGGACCCTTTAAAGAAATTAAATATTGAAATTGAAAATTAATTAATGATTTAATAAGAAAAGAAGTTATTTTTTTGATGTTTTTGTATTTAATGGACATAAAGAAAATTAATTGGATTTTGAAATTAAATAAAAAAACCTAGTTCTAAATTGTTTTTAATTATTAAAGAAAATATTTAAGTTTAAACCTAATTTACTAATTGTTTAATTACAAGAGTATTTACAAAAATAATTAATAATTAATAATGATAAGAATAAAAAGGAAAAAAATACTAAAACCCTAATTTCTATATTTTTAGTTATTAAGAAAATATTAAAATTGAAAACCTAAATTAAACTAATTTGATTATTAAAATTTATTTGCAAAATAATATTAAATAAAACATATTTTTTATTTTTATGATTTCTGATTTTTTGTATTTTTTGTATTATAAAAATTAATTTGGTGAATTAAAAGAAAATAATTAAATTAAAATAAATAAAAGAGAAAAAAAAATGAGAGAAAAAAAAATACAAACAAAAGGGGGGTTTTCTGCCCAATTTGGAGGTGTATGCCAGGAATTCAGGCCCATTAGGAAGCTGGCCACGTTGACTTTTCCCACTTGGATACTCCTTTATGGACTGAGGCACATGATGGATGCTCTTTGGTAGCCATCAGATTGAATTCCTGGGCGCGTGGCAGACCAGGAGCTGGAGTTGTATGGTGGTCTTTGGATGAGAAGCTGCATAGAAACATGTTAAGAAAAATAATGGAAATAATTTGAGGGGACCTGGGATTCGAACCCAGGTCCCAGCGTTTACCAAGCCACTTGCCTACCAACTGATCCAATGCAACGCGTTTGTAAGTAACATAGGAATGAAATAATATATAGAATAAAAACATTATATGCCAAAAAACAAAAAAATGCGCGCGTGGATTTGAACCCTCCACTCAGGTCTTGCCACGCCAACCTTCTTCTCCGTTTGCCCCTGTAACAAAAAGAGATAGCGGGGGTTTTAAACCCCCCCAAAACGCAACCTGCAAAAAAATAGCGATTAGGCCATGCTTGACCATAAATTGAGCGCGATGGGTCCGTTATGTTCGTTAGGATCTCACGAATTCAACCATGGTAGTTTGATGTCCCAATTTTACAGTATGGGGAAATCCCCAATTTGAAGCTTGAGGAACCCTAAAATATTTCAATGGTGAATCATGCTATGATGCGTTAAAATGCAATTGGATCAATCTACTAGCTTTAGAAAGCCCCTAGAAACACAAAACAACAAAGAAAATGGGTTAATTGCTTATGAAATATGATATACGATTTGAAAAAAAGAAGCAAACCGGAGGAGGTCTATGGCACGATTTCTTGAGTGATTATGCTTGTTTTTTATTGCCAAAGCTTCCTAGGGATGTCAGGAATATGTTTGGATGGGAATTGGGACTTAAAACTTACTGTAAGGAGGTTTTCAGTTTTCAAGTTTATGTGACAATTTTGCAATTTTGTATGGCCGTTTTTGGAGCTCTTCTGTCGTGAATCTGCTTGTGTTCACCTGTATACATGTTATGTAATGTGTTTTGATAAGAATTATGGCCAATAATGCCTTGCATTCATGCTTAAGATTTTCCATAAACCTCCATTGAAACACTTTCCATCTTTGTACCAAAATTTGAATTCTTGCTTGATTAGGCCTTGGCACGAATTTGGGATGTGTATAATGGTGATTCAAAGCTAATCAAAGCCAAATATGTCCCTTAATTAACCTTTTTGATTTTTATTTGATTTTAAAGGATTTAAAATGAATTAAATCCAATAAAATCAAATAAAAATGAAAAAATTAATTTTAAATTTTGAAATAAAATGTGGGACACGTGGGAAGCATGGCCAGGCTGATTCAAGTGGAAAAAGTGGGCCCCTTTTGTCAAAAATGAAATTTCAAAGATAAATGATTTTGGCCATTTCACAAAAATTTCCCAACTTCTCCAATGCATATCTTGCTCAATTTTTAAGCTTTGATCATGTTCTTGGACATTTTGGAAAGGTCTTCAAGTCCTCTAACCAATGTCTTTGGTACCATGTCATTTTGATTTACCAATCTCAAGTTATGGTCTTTGACTTAAAGTCCATTTTTGTTGACTTTTGAAAATGACCTATAATGTTGAAATTGATAACTTTTTGTGAGAGCATTTCTTGGACTTGGAGTGTGAAGATGAGTTGTAGGAAATGTCTTCCCCTTCAAGATGAGCATTGGATGGAATTTTTCTGATGAACCATGAAAAAGTTATGCCTTGGTCAAGTTACAGTTGACTTTTCAGCTGTCCAAAAATAGAAACTTTTGCATCTTGAGACTTTTTGAGCCATACTTTGAGAATCATGATCAAGCATTGATCAAATGATGTTTGTGGCTTCAAAATAAGATGTTTTTGACTTTTGACTGCCAAATGACCATTTTGCCCCTACAGTTGACTGTGGAGCAATTAGGGTTTTTGGCTGTGCAACTTGACCTTGTGAGCCTTGAAACTTGACATGTAGGTGATTGACAATGTGTATGAGCATATGTGACTTGATTGAGCCCTTGAAAACCTCAACTTCCTTGCAAGAACCAAAACCCTAGTTTGACTGGCTTAGGAGGATGGTTGACTGTGTAGCCCTTGAGTAGACTTTGAACCATTTGCTTGTCATAACTTTGAAGATTATGGGAGGGAAAATTTTGGGGTATAACACCATCCATAGGGGTTAAGATCATGGCTCCACCAGAGAATATGTTTTTTATTACAAACGGTCCTTCATATGTAGGAGTCCATTTGCCCTTGGGATCACCTTGCGGCAGTATGATGCGCTTGATCACCAAATCCCCGACTTGATACACTTGGCATATGACCTTTTTGTTGAAAGCCTTGATCATTCGTTTTTGATACATTTAACCATGGCAGACAACAGTGGGCCTTTTCTCATTAATCAAGTTCATTTGATCAAGTCGAGTCTGGATCTAACCGTCTTTGTTCAGACCTGCATCTTTCATGATTCTCAAAGAGGGGATCTGGACCTCAATAGGCAAGACAACCTCCATGCCGTATACCAGAGAGTAAGGTGTTACCCCGGTTGATGTGCACGCTGTGGTACAATAACCGTGGAGAGAGAATGGTAGCATCTCATGCCAGTCTTTGTAAGTGACTGTCATTTCCTGTATGATCTTTTTGATGTTCTTATTTGCAGCTTCGATAACACCATTCATCTTTGGCCCGTAAGGGGAGGAATTGTGATGCTGGATCTTGAATTGCTCGCATAGGGCGGTGATCATAGTGTTGTTAAGATTCGTACCATTGTCTGTGATGAGCCTCTCTGGGATACCTTACCGACATATGAGATTCTGTTTAATGAACTGGGCTACAACATCTTGGTAACAGAAGCAAAAGAGGCCGCCTCAACCCACTTTGTAAAATAGTCAATGGCCACCAAGATGAAGCGGTGTCCATTAGAGGCTGTTGGTTTGATTTCCCCAATCATATCGATTCCACCCATAGCAAAGGGCCAAGGAGCCGTCAATACATTCAGAGGAACCGGAGGTATGTGCACCTTGTCAGCATAAATCTGACACTTTTGGCAGGTTCAAGAGTGTTGATAGAAATCTTCTTCCATGGTAAACCAGTAATAACCTGCCCGTAGGATCTTCTTTGCCATCGAATGCCCACTGGAATGGGTTCTAAAAGTGCCTTCATGTAACTCAACCATGATCTTTTCCGCTTAAACCTTGTCTACACACCGAAGTAACACAGAGTCATGGTTGCGTTTGTAGAGAATGTCAGTACTAAGGAAGAATTTAGCAGAGAATCTCCTTAAGAACTTCTCATCATTAACTGAAGCTCCTTCCGGATATTTTTGAGCCTAGAGATACCTCTTGACTTCGTGAAACCAAGGTTGGTCCACTACTTCTTCAGTATTAATCTCGTGACAGTGAGCTGGTTCATTCATCCGTTCAATGGTGATATGGGTAGCCTCGTTATCCCATTTAAGTTTAAACATGGATGACATTGTGGCTAGTGCATCTGCTAGCTGATTTTCTTCTCGCGAGAAATGCTCGAAGGTAATCTTCTCAAAATGTGAGATCAATGTCAACACATATTCTTTGTAGGGGATAAGGTTAGGGTGTTTGGTGTCCCATTCCCCTTTGATCTGGATGATGACCAAAGCTGAATCTCCGAATACATTTAAGGATTTGATCCCCAAATCTATGGCAGCTTTGAGACCAAAAATGCACGCTTCGTATTCTGCCATGTTATTTGTACAATTGAAGCAGAGTCTTGCCGTAAAGGGGGTATGAAATCCTTCAGGAGATATGAGTACAACACCAATACCATTGTCGAGCGCGTTGGACGCCCCATCAAAAACCAGGGTCCATCAGGATCGTTGTTCAGGTTCGTCATATGGTCTGAATTCTTCACAGTTGTTTACCATCATGATGTCTTCATCTGGTAATTCGAACTTCATGGACTGGTAGTCATCCACAGCTTTATGAGCAAGGTAGTGCACTGCCCTTTCTTGCTTTCTGGGTAGTATACTGTATGTCATATTCAGTCAGGAACATCTTCCACCTCACTATTCTCCCAGAGAGGGCAGGTTTCTCGAAGATGTATTTTATTGGATCCATTTTAGATATCAATAAGGTAGCATGAGTCAGCATATACTGTCTTAGCCGGCGAGCAGCCCATGCCATAGCGCAACAAGTTTTCTCAAACATTAAATATCTTGTTTCATAGTCGGTAAACTTTTTGCTCAGGTAATAAATATCATGCTCTTTTCGTCCAGACTCGTCATGCTGCCCCAACACACACCCCATCGAATTTTCCAAAACAGTTAGATATATGATCAAGGGTTTTCCATCGACTGGTGGCATCAAAATCGGAGGCTCTTGTAAGTATTCTTCGATCTTGTCGAAGGAAGTTTGGCACTCATCATTCCATTTGACTACTTGATATTTCTTCAGTAATTTGAAGAATGGTTCACAAGTAGCTGTCAGGTGAGAAATGAATCTGGCAATGTAGTTTAACCGTCCCAAAAATCCTATGACTTCCTTCTCAGTACGAGGAGAAGACATCTCTTGTATCACTTTCACCTTGGCGGGATCCACTTTGATAACTTTATTGCTGACGACAAAGCCTAGGAGTTTACCAGACTTGTGCATTTATTTGGGTTCAACCTCAACTTGTATTTCTTAAGCCTCTCAAACAGTTTCTATAAATGTCCAAGATGCTCTTCTTCTATTTGAGATCTAGCTATCATGTCAACCACATAGACCTCTATTTCATGATGTATCATGTCGTGAAATAGAGCTACCATGGCACGCTGATAGGTTGCTCCAGCGTTCTTCAACCCGAATGGCATAACCTTGTAGTAGAATGTGCCCCATTGGGTGACAAAGGTTGTTTTTTCCATGTCCTCAAGCGTCATTTTGATTTGGTTGTAGCCTGAGAAACCGTCCATGAAAGAAAACACTTTCTGTTGTGTCGGATTGTCAACTAGAATATCAATGTGGGGAAGTGGAAAAGAATCCTTAGGGCTTTCCCTATTCAAATCTCTGTAGTCCATGCACATTCGTACCTTGCCGTCCTTTTTAGGCACGGGAACAACATTGGTGACCCATTGTGGATAGGAGGTGACAGCCAAGAATCCGGCGTTGAATTGTTTCATGACTTCCGCTTTAATCTTCTCTGACATGTCTGGTCGCATACGACAGACCTTTTGTTTTACCGGTGGGCAGTCTTCTTTTGTAGGTAGACGATGTACTATGATATCTGCATCAAGTCCTGGTATGTCTTTGTATGACCAGGCAAAGACCTCAACATAATCATGTAGCAACTGAATCAGACGCTCTTTGACATTGGGTTCCATATTGGCACCCACCTTGACTTCTCTTTTGTCTTCTTCGGTACCTAGGTTAATTGTGACCACTGGTTCTTCGTGGGGATGTATGGTCCTCTCTTCTTATTATAGTAACCTGGCGAGTTCCCCTGGCACTTCACAATCTTCCTCACCTTCGTCTTTGGCTTAGTAGATTAGAATTTCAGAATCACAGAAGGCCATAGCAGAATTGTTACCCATGGGATCCCGAATGGATGTAGATCTGCATTTTGAATGTGAGTGTGTCTAAGAGTATAGCTATCTTTGAAAGAAATGAAAATGTAAAAATAAAAACAATGAGCACAAAGTTTGTATGCAAAAACGTCCATGATTCATTGATGTCATATGGAAATGAGATAATAACCCTTACAAATGGACCATTGTGCCTCGGGTAAGACACAAGGTTTTAAGAGTCTGAATTGTTTAATATTACAGATCCGACAAAATTTAAAGAAAAATTATTGTGGGATAAAAGTGATCGGGACAAAATCTCTAGCTTCCCAGTTGCTGAGCCCTCCATTGACCGTTGGGAAAATCCAATCCTCCAGGTTATAGCTGTCTTCATCATCCTCCATGGCGTTGACTTCGTGGTTGCTGATCTTCAAGGGTGGTCCTCCGGCACGAGCACGGTGTACAACCTTCTGGGCACCTGAAGTGAAACCCAAACCATATTTTTCATATTTGTATGGGATATCTGGGAGTTGGCCCCAAATAGTGCACCCACCTTCTTCTATCACTGCCCTGGCATCTTTCAAAGACGACATCTTGAGCGGAGGCCTTGTAATCTTTGGGACTTGAGAAACAGCCTTGGTTACTACCACAGTTTGCGGGACTTATTCAAAGTGCTGGAATGGAGTTTCAATAAATTCACCATCTAATTCCACATATCTGAAGGAATTTAGATGACTGACCATATACTCTTCTTCTCCATGAGCAGTGATGATTTTCCCTGTATTGGATATTTCAGCATTTGATGCAACGTAGAGGTAAAGCCTCCAGCATTGTGAATCCACGGTCGGCCTAATAAGCAGGAATATGAAGGGCGAATATCCATTACATAAAAAGTAGAATCAAATGTTTGGGTTCCAACTTTTATGGGGATGTCCACTTCCCCACGCACCATCCTTTTTGAGCCGTCGAAGGCCCTCACTACTATGTTGCTAGGTTTCAAGGTCAATCCTTCACAGTCAAGCCTATCAAGAGCCTTTTTAGGCAACACATTCAGAGATGAACCAGTATCGACCAAGACATGAGCCAAAGTTGTGCCCCTGCATTCGAATGAGACATGCAATGCCTCGTTATGTTTCCTCCCCCTTGGCGTTAAATCAACATCTGAAAAACCTAAACCATTATCCGCGGCCAAGCTGGCTACACAGTCTTGGAACTGATCGGCAGATGTTTCTTGGGGAACATGGACAGTTTTAAGGAACTTTACCAAAGCCATTGCATGAGCCTCGGAACATAACAATAAAGCCAACATTGAAATTTTTGATGGAGTTTGCCCTAGTTGTTCGACTACGTTGTAGTTGCTTCTTTTTATAATCTTTAGAATCTCCTCCATCTCTTTTCGGAAGGTCTCAGGGATAGCTACTGACTGTGCCTTCGTCCAGACAGGCTCAACTAGAATACCTTTGCCTCGAGTCTCGGCTGACTCGGCAGTGGGAATGTCAGTAGGGGTGATAATAGGGACTGCAACAATTTTGTCAGTAGGAGTATTAGCAGAGATGATTGTAGGACTGGGAATAGCCTTTGGAGGAGCAACAACAACAGGAATGATTACAGGTCCAAAAATAGCTTTTGGAGGAGCAATTTATGGAGATAATACCCTTCCACTTCGGGTTATCTTGCTAGTCCCGGCGATGTTACTGACATCGGAGTCAACTTTCTCAGAACTTGAATTTTCAGTAGCTGGCCAATCTTGCTTGATACCGTGATAGTAGACATCACCTCCATAATTCCATGGCACGGTTTTGTTTGACGAATACGGGATTGGTCCAAGCATTATAATTATCAAAGGAGCGTCCTTAGGAAATGATGTAATTCTAACGGCTCTTTTGGTGGAGGCCCTGGAAGAATTGGTGGAAATGGTCACTATGGAAACATCATTATAAGAAACAGTTGGAATAGAAGTCTTCTCGAACAAAATCTCCTTGTCATCTATTAGGCATTGAACGCCTGCTTTTAACAAATGACAGTTGGTTGGTGAGGACAAACAGAAATGACAGCTTTCGTCACAGCCTGGGAATACACCTACATTTAACAAGTTATTTTTGATAGTCGGGAGTGGGGTCACAAGTTCATCAACCAAAGTAAAAAACATATCTTCCTCAACGGCGTTGACATCACGGTCGTGCTTGGGCATAGGGGCAGTGATGACATTGGGAATTTCTGGTGCATCGAATTCAATCTCTTTGGCTTCAAAAAGGTCTTGTACCTTGTTTTTCATAGCCCAACAGTTGTTAGTGTCATGGCCAGGACTCTCAGAATGGTATGCACATCGGGCATTAGGATGATAATGAGGCGAGGTTGTGTTAGGATTCTTTGGAGCTTCTTTCAAAGTCACTAGATTGGATCTTAACAAATGCGGCAATACTTGAGATAGTGTCATATTAATTCGGGTGAACTGTATGACTGGTATTTCTGTTCTTGGTTGGTTGCTTATTTGCTAAGCAGTTACGGGTTTAGGAATCATGACATCCCCCGCCATTGGACGGCGTTCAGTCCTATCTTGATTTCTCTGAGGATATACAACAACAACTTCTTTTTTCCAATGAATGGTTTTCTTACAGAAGCATAGGATGCATCTTTTTGAATCTTCCCATTCTTTATCCCGACTTCCACCCTTTCTCCGGTCAATATCAATTCGGTAAAACCTGTCGAGGAACTCCCAATCAAGTGATTAAAGAAAGGACCAGACAGGGTGCCCAAAAACATGTCTACTAACTCTCTTTCAGATAGGGGAGGCTGCACTCTTCCTGCTAAGTCCCTCTATTTTTGTGCGTAGTCTTTGAAGCCTTCACTTGAAACCATGGCCATACTCTGGAGTTGAGTACGGGTGGGAGCAAGGTCTGCATTGTATTGGTATTGTTTGTAAAAGGCAGCGGCAAGATCTTCCCAATTATGAACATTGGCTCTTTCTAGCTGATAAAACCAATCAAGTTGAGTTCCGAACAGGCTGCCTTGAAAGAAGTGTACCTGTAAATCCTTGTCCGCAGTGTGAGGCTGTATTTTCCTCACATAGGATCGGAGATGGATTTTGGGACATGAAACTCCATCATACTTGGCGAACAACGGTGCCTTGAATTTTGGAGGAACGACAATCCCAGATACTAAACCCAATTCCTCAAAGTCCAGTCCAGGCACTTTTTGAATTTCCATTGCACTTAACAGTTCCTCCAGATGCTTATACTTGTCGTCGGCGGAAGGATATTATTCTTCAGAATAATATTCTTCTTCCTCTTCCTCTTCTGAATCTGGCTAGACAACTGCTTCCTTGCCTTTTCCATCTTGATTGTCTTTCTCACTAGATGACGTTGCAAAGTCTAGGGTCCTTCTTACTTGTCCTTGGAATCTTCTTCCCATATTTAGAACTCCGGTTATTTTCTTTGTTTTCTTCTTTTTCTCTTCAACAAGCAAGATCTTCAACTCTTCTTGTCCTTTGGCTAGAGTTAAGAACATCTGTTGAAACTAAGCATTTTGTGCTTGGAGGTCTTTCACCGTTTGCTCGAGATCCATCTTACTGAAATAAAAAGTAGAAAGATGAGGAGACTTGTTGTAAGGAACCTGCTTATGTTATGATGAATGGTAAATGCATATGCAATGATTTCAAGGATTTTAAAGATTCAAATTTGTTTTAGACAAAAAGGAAACACACGTTATATTAATAAATTAAAGTTTGAGTACATCAATGCCTCTTTGGGAAAAACAATACAAAAACTCTAAGATCAAAAGGTTGTACGCATCATCTTTGGTGCGATGTAGGCATTCAAAGTCCGCTCCTCATGAAGTTGCTTAGTGAGTTCCAAAACCTTCTTCTAGCTAGTGTAGAATTGGGCTTCGAAACTGTCTCGCTCCCCCTTGCGTTGTATCTAATCTCTTTGTAAGTCTTCAAGAGAGGTGGGCATGTCAGGATGCAGGATAGTGTATGGAACATCTCCTTCCACAACAGGCTCAATGATTACCGGGAGAATGGAGGGATAAGGCATCATAAGACTCTGAGCACGAGTTCATACCCATTTCAGGTAAGGCTCAAGAGGGATGGAATTCTTATGCCCCAATGTCTTGCTATCTACCTTGTTCAACATCCTCTAAGCTCGGATAAACCTCTGGCGATGACCTTGATCGTCGTTCTCGTAGTCAAATACCAAACCTTGAATGAGCATCTCATGTGGACCATCCCTTCGGGCGTAACCAAATTGTCTTAAGGCTAAGCAAGGGTTGTAGGCTATACCTCGTCTAATTCCAAGTAAGGGGACATTAGGAAATTCTCCATAATGGTCGACAATATTAACATTCTCAATAGATCGGGAACACCAATGAATGTCTGAATGTTTGAGCGTCATCAACCTATGTGACCACCTTGAACCTTGCTCGTTCTTCAATACAGATTGGGGAAGATGCGAAATAAACCATCTTTCTAAAAGAGGAGTACATCACATAAGGATACCTCTTTTCCTCATAGTGTGAGTGTGGAAAGAATGTAGGATGTCCCCTAGCAAAGTAGGCACCGGGTTACGAGACATAAAGATCTTAACGGTGTTCACATCAATGAGTTGATCGGGATTTGGAAACAAAACCATCCCATGGATGAGGAGAGACACAATTTCCTCAAAAGCCTGCAAATCCAAAGAGTTCCAACAGTTTTGGGCTTTATCAAACAAGAACTTTGCTAGGAAACCCTTGACACCACTCCTTGTTTCCCAATTAGTTCTGATATCATATGATTGCAAGTGTAGAGCTTGAGCAATATCTTCTGGCTTTGGATCTCTTTCCGTACCGTTGAAAGGTAGTTGATTGAGAATGGGAATCCTCAAGAGTTGGGAGAATTCTTCCAAAGTTGGCACAAGTTGATAATCAGGAAATGTGAAGCAATGGTGTAAGGGATCAAAGAACTAAAAGAGCACCTTCATCATGTCTTCATCAGTGTTGGAGGTGACCAAGTTTAGTAGGCGACCATGTCTTTCGGTGAATGGAGAATTTTCAGGAATCTTTGATGCCAGCTCTTTAAGTTGAGGAGGGATCCTTATAAGATTGACTTGAATAGTTTTCCTGCGAATAGAATCCATGTCCTACAAAACAGAACAAAGATAAATCCCAAGATCCTTGAAGTGGTTAGTGAATATGAGTATGATGTTATGATGTTCATGATGTTATGTACAAGTAAATATACACAAACAAAGAAAACAAGCCCTTAGGTTTAGGCTTGCATGGAGTCTCATAGGTAAGTACCCTCTTGAAGTTTAGTTGGCTCAAACCTGTCCTAGTAATAGTAATCGGGTTCTAAGGAGCTCAATATCACTGGTTTGTTTCCTTGGGAATTGTTTCAGCACAAGCCTCTTTAATGGCAACTGAAATATCCCAAAAAACCAAACCTCAATGAGTGTAGTATCGAGTATCTACCAACTTCGGACTGCACCAAAGCCGGTCATCTCACTACATCCTAATGGCCAAGTTGGTCAAGTAAAGGTTCTAAAAGTTCATTAGTGCTTCATGACATCACTCAGCGGCCCCGTATTCTCCTTGATTAACTCAAGGGCTACCGGTACCCATAAATATGTCGCACTAACGTAGCTATTGCTTAGACCATGACGGTATACCCCGCACAGTTTCCACAATGTATTGCTACTTACCTATAAGGTATCCCAAATCTGGGTAGAGGATTCAAACCCAAACAAAGAACGATAATGTAAAGCATACAAGTCAAACAATGAAAGCAAGTAAATGTGATCTAACCCTAAGGTAACCCAAATTTTAGAATTTTCCCCAGCAGAGTCACCAGTTCTCTGATACGGTGGGAGAATTGACTTGGGTGTTTTGCGTTTTATCGCAAATGTTGCGGTTAGTAAGAGTCGCCACCGACTTTTCTTTTATCCAAAAGGAAAGGTGAAAAAGCACAGGAAAGACCTTTGAGATTATTTCTTGAGTTTGGGGGGTATATTATGAAAAGGGAAGGTATTAGCACCCTTTTCATCCATGGTTTTCCATGGGCTCTTAGTTACTTGCTAGATCACTTGCTTTTGTTTGAAATTGTGCTTTGTGTGGTTTTTGAAAGTATTTTGTAAAGAGGTCATTGTTTAGGCAAACTTTGTAACGATTCTCGTTCGGAAGAATGTATACAAAGATGTTGATCTTTTGAAAATGTTTTCAAGTTTGTAAGATGTTTTGAAAGTGTCGGTGCTTGTTTTGAAAATAACAAGGATGTTTTATTTTGAAATTGAGCAAGTAACTAGGAACATTCTACCTACTCAAAAGTCTTTCATGTTCAATTCCTCTTTCCTTTGACATTGTTATCTTACCATTGATTTGGCAAGTAACCCTATCTTTGGATATAAACGGGACGGGCGTGGGTCATCGTATAACCATGATTAGCAACGTTTCAAGATATCTTAGCATTCTCTTTTAGGGACTAAGTTCATTTGAAAGGCAACATAGATAGCGTCATCGAGGGACTATGATTTTATATTTTGCTTGTTTTTGCTAAGATACCTCACATGCGTAATATGGTCATTTTGTAAGGCAACCAAGTGGATTTTACCCTAGGGGTGCTTGTGTGTAAGTGTATTGTTTTACATGCTTGGTTTTGTCTTTGATTAGGGTTTTCTAATTGATTGGTTTTAGTCTTTCCATACAAACCCTAATTACTAGCATTTGTATATAAAGCGATCAATTGCGGAATTTAAAAATTACTACGCTATTACAATACTTGTGGGAGGGGGTGTACAAATTACAAATGGGTATTGCAAGAAAATAAAGCTTAATTATCTATTACAACCATATTGAATTTGGATGAATAATGTACAAAAATGAATAAATACAAAAATGTAAATGGAAAGGAAATAGAGCTTTGTTTTGATTTTTTTAGAAAAAAATGGGGGTTTTATTTTAACCTAATTAACTAAAAGAAAAATAATTAATTAAATTAGTAAAAAGTAAAACCTAAATTTACTAGGAAAAGATTTTAAATAAAACCCTAATCTATTAATTGATTAAAAAGGAAATTAAGTTTGTAAGGAGAATATTTTTGGTATTTTTGTCTTAAAAATAATTTATAGTATTATAAAATATTTTTGGTCTTTTTATATTTTTAAATAATATATTTAAATTGTGTAAAATAAAATAACTATAAAAAAAACCTAGTTTCTAATTAAATTTACAAATCAATTAGTAAAAATAAATAAAGTATGATTAAATAAAATATTTTTTGTGTAAAAAAATAAATAAACTATATTAAAATATAAATCTAATATTTTTATATTTTTTCTGATTTTTTAGCATCAAATAAAATATTTAAGAAAACAAATAAATAAAATTAAAAAAAAATAAAAATGAAATAGGCCAGGGTGTGAAAAGCCAGCAAAGGGGGTCTGCAGTAAGAAAAAAAAAGTAAAAGCCCAAGACTGTTAGGCCTAGGCGCCTATCCAAAAAAAAGTCAGAATGTGTGAAAAATGTAAAAAAATAATCCAAAAGGGTACCATTGGGGCTCTAACCCAAGTCCTTATAGTCACAGGCGCGCGCTTCTACCACTGGGGTGGCTATACATATGTTTATATAAATCAAACCATAAATATATATGGTAAACATATCCCTGAGGCCAACTTCATCTTCAACCTCACGCCTAGCCTGAACCTCTGTATCTCATTCAATTCTCAACAAAAATGAAAAATGTAAACATGAAACTTGTAGCAAATTTCCTCTAGATTTCAGAAATGCAAAGCAATAAAATTCAAAGACAAACATGAATTTTAATGGCCCAAATCTGAACCCTAAAAATTTCAGAAACTTCAATCTTAAAATTCTCTAAGCTCAAGCAATATAAATGAAAACTATGGACATGGTTAGCTTTAGGGAAATGATATCTACATTTTTCATTCACAAATAAACCATTAATGATGCTTGTATGAAAAGTTCAAAAGTCAGAAAACTTACCTTGCAAGAGGGTATTGGGTTTGGAGTTTGAGTAGATTTTAGTTAGTTCCAATGATTGGGATAGCTTCCTCAAGTTCCCAGGAAGCTAATGGGATGCTTAGCTTGAGTTGAAAGTGCCTGAGGAGTTCTGGAGAAGTCAAGGTGCAAGGTGCTATTTTTGAAAATGGTGGATGATGATGGAGGTGTTGCAGGTGCTGGGATTGTTTTTGTATGTTGTTTAGAAGCTTTTTAAAGTAAAAGGCCAAGAAACACACGAGCAAATTTGGAGATTGGATTCAAAACTCATAAATGACAAGTTTTGAAGTGTTTTTTGTGATTATGTGTTCTTGGTGTTTTCAGGGCTTAAGCATGCGTGGGATTTGTGGCAAATGACTTGTGTATGTATAAGCAAAAGGGTTTGAGTGCTTTGGAGAGTCAGAAGTACAAGTTACAAGCTAATGGCTATGTTACTTGATTTTCAAGAAAAGTGGGAAAACAAGTTTCAAGAGGAAGTACAAGCATGGGCTGGGTGATTGTAAGTGTCTAAACAAGTTTCTCTTGAGTTATAAGACATGTATGATCAAAAGAGAACAAGTGCAAGGCTCAAGAACAAGTTTTATGCAAAAAGCTACTTTATTAAAATGGCATTGTGCACTTTCTTCCCAAAATGGATATAAAGCACGGCCTTGCATTGAATGCTTGAATTGAGTCCTCTAACAGCTGTGCAAGCAATTAATTATGGAGTTCCTAACAAGTTTGAGGCCTGCAAAGTAGAGGTTATGCAGCAAGAGTTTGAATTTTGAATCTTGTTCATCATAAAATGACTTGTAATTCAAGTGTGAAAACCCTAACTTCATCTCTTCGATTCTCCCTACTCAAAAATTATCTCTAGGAGTTCTTGGACATTTTGGAAAGCTTGTAATGTGCTATACAACACCTCTTTGAATCACTTTTGAAAATTAATCTTGGAACCATATGAAAAAGTTCCATGAAGTTAGGTCAAAATCCTGACCAAATTAGGGCAAAATTTAACTAAGTGTTTTGTTTCATGACCATGTATTCTTAAAATTATAACTTGAGATCCAAGCACTTTTGGAAGGAGTCGTGTAAAGAAATGTTGTAGATTTCATGGAGATCTACAACTTTAATGTTGGAAGTTTTTTTTTAATCATCTTGCATCATGGTGAAAATTTTGCTCAAAGTTGTGAAAAAATAAGAAATTTCCAACACTTAGAAAAATTTCTAAGTTTAGAAATTTTAACTTTTCAAAATGGAATCTTGAATTTTTGATTTCTTGATGAATAAGTTTCATATTTTGACATGCTTTGATGAATTGTGATCTTTGACATTTGATTTTGACCAAAAAGTCAAAGTTTGACTTTTTCAATATACAGTTGACTTTTGATTAGTTGATTGAAAATTCACCTGTCAATCCATTGGACTTGAGCAATGTTTTGAGCCATGTCATTAGGTAAAAATTATGCAATTGGACTCTTGAGATAATTACTTAAACCAATTGATCATTTTCTAGGTCAAAAATCAGAAATTGCCCTTTTCTAATCAAAACCCTAATTTTGACCATTTTGCCCTTTTGAAGATTTGATCAAATTTCTTGAGGAATTATGGTCCAAACTTGATCAAATGATTCATATGAGTTTAAAATGTTGATTTGGATCAAAAATTTTGAAGCTTGACTATAAATTGGCCACAGTTGACTTTTTCCCCAATACAACTGATTTTTAGGTCAACTGCTTAATTGACTGAGCAAAAGTGTGATCCAAAGCTTGAAACTTGACATGAGTAATCTTTAGGGTCCATAATGATCCATTAAAGTCATATGGGCTTGGGAAGTTCAAATATCCTTGTGCAATCTCAAACCCTAATTTTGGTTATCAGTGTTTAAGAAGGTGTCTTGAGTTGATCAACCCTAGTGCAGTCTTGAGCCAAAGGAGATCTTGTGAGAAAATTCTTGATAAATGAGAGGGAAAATTTTGGGGTACAACAATCATGATAAAACCTTGATCAAATGATGGGTATCACTTAAAAATGTTGATGTTGACCAAAAATCTTAAAGTTTGACGTATATAGGCCACAATTGACTGTTGACCTAATACAATTGATTTTCAGGCATTTGAGCAGTTGACTGAGAAAACTTGTTGTGAAAGGCATGAAATTTGTCATGGACAACCTTGAAGACATATTAGGACCATGGAAAACATTTGATACCATTGGAGCTCACACATCTTGATGAAAATTGAAACCCTAGTTAGAGGTTCATTTCCTTAGGAGGAGAATTTGCCTGGTCAATTCTTGGTCATCCTTGGTCAAGCTGGGGACCTCAATGGGCATGCCTTGAGTAAAATGAGAGGGAAATATTTGGGGTATAACAGCTGCCCCTGTTCAATCTTCTTATACCTGAGGATGTAGATTGGCTTGTCTGCCTTTCGTGATCTGAAGGTGGAAGATGATTGAACACTAGAGTGCCCAGAAATTTGCACTCGTCTGAAGTGATATTGTTGGTGGATAATATCAAGAATGGGCTTACAGATGCCATTTGGAAAAGATGTCAGAAGACTTCCGAAGATGGGATTAAAGATGCCATCCAAGGAAAGTGACGGAGATCGTTGGAGATGGGCTTAAAGATGCCATCTAGAGTAGATATTGATTTCCTAAGAGATTCCTTTGTGGGGATTTGTGTTCCTGCTGTCTGAGGAGGAGTTCGCTGGGGAATGTTTTAGGGGAATAGAAAATAGGAGCTTCAGTTGTCCATTACTCTACTGAGGAGTTATCTCTTGACTGGAGAGACGAAAGCAAGTTGTTATCTGGTCAGGATCCAGGCTTCACAGCGACTTGCTGAGGATAATAAGGCTGACTATTATCCGGTTGTATTCCAGGCTTCACAGCGACTTATCAGGGAATATGAAATTAACTGCTATCTGGTTGGTTCCAGGCTTCGCAGTAATTGTAGACATTGAACTGTTATCTGGTTGTATCCAGGCTTCAGTGATTTAAAGAAATTAAGCTGTTATTTGGCTGGGTCCAGGCTTCAACTTAAATCTGAGGTATACTGTTATCTGGTTGGGTCCATGCTTCGGTGTCATAGGTTATACTATCATTAGGTCGGGTCCAGGCTTCATAGTAATTAACAATATAAATTGTTATCTGGTCGGACTCCGGGATTTAGAGTATCTTTAAGTGGATAAGAATCAGAAACTCTTAGTATCGATTTAACTGAACCAGAGAAAAGTCTTGAATTATCTTTAACTGGATAAAGAATCAGAAAAATCTAAGGGTCGATTTAATTGAACCAGAGAAAGGTCTTGAATTATCTTTAACTGGATAAAGAATCAGAAAAATCTTAGGGTCGATTTAACTGAACCAGAGAAAGGTCTTGAATTATCTTTAACTGGAATAGAATCAGAGAAATCTTAGGGTTGATATGACTGAACCAGAGAAAGTATCTATCGAAAAAGAATCAGGATAAATCATTGGTCGATTTAGACTGAACCAGCAGAGGTCTTGAGAATGATCTTTCTGAGGAAAAATGTTGAAGTAGCCCTTCATTAGATGTAGCCTTTGATAAGACTGTCAGGCCATATAAGCAGTTAATGGTGCTTGTTGATTGACCTTACCTGAAAAGATAAAGAGTTAGTCGTATGCAAAGTCATGATGTATGAAATGCATCGTGTAATGATATTCTCAAAATAAATGAGATTGTGTTGTATGCAATATGTATGCGCATGTGATGATGTATGAACATGGAATATTGTTGCGACAATTCCTAGTCTGGGAAAATAAATCCCTGACTGCTGCTGGAGAGTACTGGGAAGATGAATCCTGGACTACTGTTTGGTAGATGAGGAAAGTGATTCTTTCATTTCCGCTGGGGATGATGTATGGAGATTATTTGTCGGGGATTTCCTCTTTCTGTTTGAGGGTACTCTGTCGGGGATCTTTGACTTCTGCTTGAGAATGCTCTGTCGGGGAGAAGATGCTCTGTTGGAAGATCTTACCAATGTAGAGAAATAAACTCTGTTGGGGGATGAACTTCTGCAGCTAGAGAAATAAACTCTACCAGGGATGAGGCTTTATAAACTGTTTGAGATTATAAAACTTAGTTGCGGAACATGGATTTCAGCTCTCTGAGGGAACTTTGCTAGAGGAGGTAATTCCTGCTTGGGGAAAAAAGAGGTCAAAACCTTGGTTGTTTTCACTCTGCAGGGATATAGACATCACCAGTACGTATGCTGAGGATTTAGTGGTGACTTTGCAGTAGGACGTCTCTGCCTTTGTACCTGCTGGAGAAAATAACTGTGGGGACTAAAAATGGCTTTTTAGACTTTTTCCCGTTTCTTAAAGTCATTAGCAATTGTCTTTCTGTTTTTTATGCAAGTATTTGTAAAGAGTAATCATATTCAAATTCATATGTCAAAAATAATCACTGGATGTTTTTTCAAAACAAAACAGAGAAAATAGAAAACAAAAAGTTTTATACTTTCAAAGAAGTGATTTGTATTGACTTGAAGAAATTTTCCTATAACATGCGTTTTTTGTACAAAGAGACTGACATTCTAGTAGGAGAATGCCGTCGTGAAAATAAAAACTATACAAAATAAAAAACAGCTATGTGTAATAATCCAATTGAGTTTCAATTCTGCTATTGCCATTATGTCCTTGAGCGTCTTCTCACTTTGCTATTTGTCTGAAGCTGACTGGATTGATTGGTACTGTTTGAGCTTGATAGTTCATACTGAAGTCTGGTTGCAAGGTGATCCAATGGGACATAGTTATACACTTTAGATCCCTAACTTTTTCCCGGACCGCACTTTCGGGTTTCAGTCCACCGGGATACCCTTTTTTGCCCAAGCCGCCTTTTCAGGTTTTCGACTTGCCGGGTGTAACGATTTTTTTTTGTATTTATCCCTAATTTTTGCCTGAACCCTTTTGATTCGCCAGGATGCCCTTATTTTTGCCTAGGGAAGTCAACCTAGCAGGTCTTTATTCATGCATAGTATCTTTTAACTATATCCGCATTCACATGGTGCGGAAGGTCGTTGTAACACCCCAATTCTACCCAGCAATTATAAATGTAAATCAGAGTTATAAAATTCATACAACTGAATCGGGATGCCACAAATTCAACCTAAAAACCATTGCATTCAACATGGATACATAACACTTTAAAACTTCAGATGAACCAACAGCAAAATAATTTAATATCTTAATTTAACAACTTGAACAACTACGCAGCGGAATCATAATAGCATCTTTGTCCAACAATTACAGCAACTTCAAAATAACACATACTTAGCAACAATCGAATTAAAGTTCAACAACTGAAATAAGCAATAACTAAAAGCATCAAGCGTTCATTCCCCCGAGTTTTACGTATCAGAGAAATGACACCAACTCGAACTACTGAAGGTATACTACCTTCACTCTGGATTACCTACACGTTACCAACGCAAGGGTGTTGTACCCCAAAATTTGCCCTCTCATTTTTTCAAAGGTCTTCCCTTACATGGTTGGTCACAAACACTTGCCTAACAAAAATAAAGTTTTTTTGAAGATGAACAAAGTGTCTTTCGATTGGCATCTGGGAAAGGTCTTCGATTGGGTATCCAAAATCCTTCGATACAGGCTTGACTCACCAGTCTTCGATTGGGCATTTGGCACTCTTCGATCAGGTTTTAATTAGTAAGCTTCGATTAGGTGTTTGGAACCCTTCGATCAAGCTTTGGTTCACCAGTCTTCGATTGGGCATTTGGCACTCTTCGATCAGGCTTTGATTAGTAAGCTTCGATTAGGTGTTTGGAACCCTTCGATCAAGCTTTGGTTTGCAAGTCTTCGATTGAGCGCTGGACCCCCCTTCGATCAAGTCAATGTCACAATGCTTCGACTATGCATTAATTGCTTCAGGCTTGCCTTTGACTCACCAGGCAAGAGGCTCATTCGAAGAACATGTAAATGAATCATTCGAAGAAGCATTCAGAAGGCCCATTCGAAGGGTACATAAGAAGTCCATTCGAAGGAGGAAACTCAAGACCATTCGAAGAAGCATTCAGAAGGCCCATTCGAAGGGTACATAAGAAGTCCATTCGAAGGAGGAAACTCAAGACCAATCGCAGAGCATGGCCCGGAGGCATTCGAAAATCAAAAAGTGTCCAGGTTCATTCAAGATTCCAAAGAGACATGAATATTTCAAAAAAGGAAATATTTTAATGTGTCTGATTCTTGTCTCATGGCTTTAATGGCCTGGTTAAATGGCTGTCCCTTGCCATTTTCATGCACCCTCACGCTCCTATAAATAGGAGGCCAGTGACACATTACAGAGGACGGGGAAAAAACACACAAAAAAATTGCCTCAAAAAGCCACACACATACACTTCCTCAGAAAACCATCTCAAAAATCTTATAAGTTGTCTAATACAAAACCAGCTTTACAAGCTCCCTCAGTACAAACGAATACCAGATTGGTTCTCCTGAGGCTTCCAGGAAGCCATACCCAATCCTTGAACAAGCCATTCCACACTCAGAACTATGGATCAAAGCACCTCTGTTTGGTAAAAAAAATCTAATCTCAAACTCATTCGATCTCTGATTTAAATTCATTTTGATTGCATATTCACGTTATTATTGTTGTTTGTGAATGATTTAATGTGATACATGTAAGTTGTAGCGTCCAAACGACAGGATACCATTGTTAGGGCCTTCGAAGCTTATTGCTTTCGAAACTCGTGATATAGGACATTTCAGGCCAAAACAACCCAGATTCGACTCAGGGAGTTCGAATTAGGGGGGTTAGAATCAAAGGGAAGAGACCTGGGTTCAATACCCAGGTCTTGCATTTCATTTTTCTAACATTTGTCTTGCAGATGAAATGCTTGCAGATTCCACGCGCACACCATACACCACATGATCATAACCAACGGATCCCCATCTGATCCAGATCTGAAGGCTTCAAATGTATGCCTCACCATGAACCTTCGAAGGACTCCTTAATTGGATCGAAAGGCAACATGGGCCTCTTTTTGATCCAGGCCTGCGCTCCACCCCCTGTTTACTTTTCCTGCCTGGCCCATTTATACTTGTTTACTTTGTTTCTGTTTATTTCTTTTAGTTTGTTTTTTTTAATCAACATAAAAATCATAAAAAATATAAGTAACTTAGAATTAGGTTTTTTTAAGGATTTAATTTAGTTAATTATTTTAACTTATTTTCTTCAATTTTAAAATCAGTAGACTTAGGATTTATTTGAATTCAATCGTTTTCATAAACAAAAAAATGCAAAAAATATTAGGTATGTTTTAGAGTTAATTTTAATCAGTATTTTTAATTAATTAAATTTGACTTAATTGAACATTTAGCATTTTCCAAACAAAATAAAACTCAAAAAATATTTTCTTTTTAATTAGTTAATTATTAGTTAGACTTAATTCTTAATTCAAAAAAGACCAAAAATATGCTTTATTTAATGAAAAAGGGTCAAAACCCTAGGACACTTCGATTCAATTTTTATCGCGCGCATATTATTTTTTATCCATATATTGTAATTGCTCCGAGGATGTAATAGCTTAAATAAGACTTTTACACTTTACTGCTTTATTCCCCCAATTTTGGACATGTAAATAATCCCCCTCCCCGAAGCCTTGTAATAGCGTAGGATTTACAATTCCCGCACTTTAAATTCTTGTACATATATTAACTGTTTAGAAGTATGCTAACTAGGATTGCATGACAAGATTAACCTTTAATTTAAAATCAACTGTAGCTCACCATAACATGTACAAAGATAATATAAACTGAAAATTTACACACTCGCACATGCCACTCTTAGGGTACGCCTCACTTGGTTGCCTCGAACGTGGTCATTGAGTATAGGAAGTCTTAGAGGTCGCCCTCCTGTCCAAAGATCAAAGTTGCCTCGAAATGTTTTCCTAGATAAAAATGATCTAAGACATTAGGGTTACCGCTAAAGCATCCTAACATTGCTTTAGTGACCACACATCCCTTAATCGAATTGACCCGAAAACTCCAACGACGGTGCTACCTACTCCTCAATAGTGAGATAGCACTGTCTAAAGGACATTTGCACAGTTTAATTCCTTTTTGAGTAGGTAGAGGTTCTTAAGTACTTGCTCCTGTTAAAAACAAAACAAAACTTTTCGCACTTACACTCTCTTCAAAAACAAAACTCTTTTCAAAACACACAATCACAAAGAAAAAGCAAACTTTTGAAAACACAATGAGCAAGTACCTAAGAGCCCATGGATAACCACGGATAGAAAGGATGCTAACACCTTCCCTTTCTATAATCTACCTCCCGAACCCGAGAAACATCTCGAAAGGGAATTTTTCTGTGCTTTTGTCCTTTCCTTGTTGGATAAAATAAAAGACGGTGGCGACTCTTTCTTACCGCGACATTTTGCGAAAACAAATGCAAAACGCGAACCAGCATTCCCAAAACAGTAAGTTCTCATTCCCACCGATCACAGAACTGGCGACTCTGTTGGGGATATCTTATAAGTAAGGTGTACCTTAGGATTAGATCACTTGTGTTTTCAATTGTATGCTTTGTATGCTTTAATTTTGTGGGCTTGTATCAGAGTTCTATAGACCCTAACCCGGATCTGGGGATACCCTTTAGGTAAGTAAAAGTAAACTGTGAGGGATCTTTCCGGCGTAGACCGACACGGATGAAGCAGTAGCTACGTTGGTGTGGCACCTTGGTCTGTACCAATATCCCTTGTGTTGAAACGAGGAGAATATGGGTCTTATGAGGAGTCATTAAGCACCAACTGACCTTAGAACCTTAAATTGACCAACTTGGCCATAGAACAGTAGCAGTATGCTACACTCATTGAGACTAAACTCTCGCGATGATTCCGGCCGCAAGAAAAGGTTGCTAAACTGGAATTATGACCGATTAAGGGTAGCCAGTGATATTGAGATCCTCTAGAACCCGGTTACTATTTCTAGGACAGGTTTGAACCAACTGAACTGAAAGAGGGTAATACCTAAACTCCATGCCAGCCTAAACATAAGGCTATTTGTGTGACTTGTGTGCCTTCAAACTTAAACTACTTGCACATTCTTGTTATCTGACAACATGAGTTCCTTGCAGGTTTTGTTTACAGTCCTTATCCAACAATTTGGATTTATTGCAGGGCTTACTTACATCACCTCACACTTTTGCTTAAACGCATAGCATACACATCATAACATCATGCCTTAACATTTCTTTAACCATTTCAAGGATCCCAAGGGTCTGTGATGCAGGTTATGGTAAATCAAATGGCTAGCAAGGGGCAAAGGGGATTTATTTTCCTCTAGCCAAGGTTGTCTAGAAATCAAAACACGATAACTTGAGTCAGGGGCTATGACCCACTCGATATGGTGAGCTTGACTCTTAAAGAAGGACTCTTAACAACATGAAGTTTCTTCAATCAAAGCTGCAAAATTCAGATTCTAACAGTTTCTTGTTTACCCCACGAGATCCTTGAAAACATTGCATACATATATCATACATATCATTGCATAACAGGTCTTCCAGTACAGGTCTCTCATGTTCTCGCTGTTTATTTCAACAATGGCTCTCCAACAAGACAACCAAGATCTTCATACTCAAGAGACTCAGTTCAGGGAAATCTTCCTAAACCTATCCAAGGGGCAGGAAGAGTTGAGAACACTCCTCATGGGGAACTTGGTCAAGAAAAGTCCTGAAGACAATAAGGACGAACGGCTGGAACAACTACAAGCTGAGTTCAGTGCCATGAAAACCCAGATGCTGGGGCAGATGGCTCTTATCCAAGGCTTAGCTCGGGAATAAGAAGAGCTGAGAACTATTATCAACCAGCTTTATCAAGACAGATACAACAGTATGAAGCAAATGGTCAAGGCTGGGGATCAAGTCATTAATCAACTTCCGAGAAGTCAAAGGTTTGTTTTGATGAAGAATAGACCTCTCTAAGTTGCTACTACCTCACAGGTCCAACAACAACCTTGCCAAGAACAACGGGTTGATCAGAGTAAGCCAAACATGCCCAGGAGGCAATTTACCAAGCTCAACGTGTCGTTGTCTCAAGCTTTACAACACCTGTTGAGATTGAATCTGGTGACGTTAAGGGGCCCTCCTAAGAATCCCAACATAGCCTCCCTAAGGTACAACCCTGATGAAAGGTGTGCATACCACTCTGACAGTCCGGGACATGACACAAACAATTGTTGGACTTTGAAGAACAAGATTCAAGACATGATTGATGCCAAGGAGACCCAGTTTGACTCTCTGGAGACTCCAAACATAATCACTGCTCCTATGACGAATCATTGAAAGCTTTTGTTCATTTGAATTTTCAAGTTGTAATCTCTTTGTTATTCAAACAATTATCTATTAATGCCAAACTTTGTTTCATTAATGCATTGCATATGTTTTTCTTGATTTGATCCAATCATTTTAATTACATTTAAACTATGCTTTTTACTCACTTTATGACATTCAACTCTTGCTAAAAGTTACAAGCCTTTAGAGGGAGGATGACGAAACAATGCCATAATCTCATACAGTATGCTTTTGGACAGACCTTGCTGACGATGTACAGGCGTTTCTTTCAAATCCTAAATACTGGAGTTATAAGGAAGATAATCCCTAGTCAACCCCTTCGAGCCAAAGAAGTAGGAGTTTTCTGTTCTAAACACAAATTGAAACCTTTTATTTAAACCTGGGGCAGGGTAGTCTCTCAGTTAATTCAAAAGATGTGCATTGAAGTCGCAAAACTCTCAGTCCATAATACAATGAACGACATCAAAAGAATTCCTCTGGAATCAAAAGACAGTGGTGGTTCCTTATCTCATAGGCAGTCAATCTCTCAAAAGAGAAAAGCCCACTGAGCCAAAAACTATAAAGGAGGCTTAAGAAAGCTGGGGCATCCCGCTGACTGTAATCTCGAAAACAGGAACAGTCAGGCAAAAGTTAGGGATAACAAATCAAAAGAACGAGGTCGCTACAAATCCTCAACAACATGAAAAATGTTGCAAAAAAATGAAATGATGACTGCCTTCCAAAATCCAACTTGTGTGAACCATCACCAAAACGTCGTTCCAAATTCGAATAGAGTTCGACGCATAATTAACTGAGTTTAGGATTGAAGAACATCACGAAGAGCGGGTGGGTACAAATATACTTTGAGCCTTTATCCTTTGTTTCTTAAACCGTGAACCAAGCCACGTTACAACCCTTCAAGAGTCCTAACTGAAGCATAGGTTAGTTCGAAAGCATACTGTTACAAAAGGTATCCTGACTCCTGTAAGGCTTTGCCCTAAATCTTGTGTTGAATTTGTCTTATAAAAAGTTTTCTGCTAAAAAACGCATTTTTCAAAACTTCAAGACAAGCATAAGCTTTGCATTATTTGAATATCACTGTTTGCATTTGGCTATTTGTTTGACATCGGTAAATATTCACACAACGAATATCCGATGAACGAAAGCCCTCTCAGTGAACAAGATCACTTCAAAAAGGATGACACGTCCATTGACAAATCTCCTATCAACAAGGGGACATGACACGTCACTATCCAACACACCTGGGGCAGTCCAGTCAAGATTTCAAGAAATCTCTGAAGAAGTGCAGAGTAACCAGGGGCAAGTCTCCATCTCCGTCACTTGGGGCATTGAACATCAATCTTAGTGAAGGGTTACGTATAATTAAACATTTTCTGGCAATGTCACTAACACTTGCTACTAGGGGCATTGACAAATCTCCACAAAATCCTTCTCATAGGATGACTCCCAGCAAGGGTTTAATCTCTGAAAATCTTTCCCCAGCTAAATCAACCTCAAGAATCCTCGAGGACTTCCCTCAACAAAGATGTCACCTCTCTAGCAGACTGACGACATGGTTTATTTCCCCAACAACACCAAGATTCCCCAGCTTGAGTTTTCCTCTCCGACTACTACAAATCAAAGGACCACAACTCCTCTTCCCCAGTAGACTACTCTACAATCCTCAGCAAGTTACTGCGAAACCTGGACCCGACCAAATATCAGTTAAACTTCAACTCCCCAGTAGAGCAACGGACGACTAAGACTCCTAAACTCTTTTCCCAAGCAGAAATAAACATACTCCCCACAGAGTTTTCAATATCCCCCAACAGAGTTCTCCTCAAACAACAAAGCAGGGATCCCTGGTGGAAACGTTTTGAGCAAAGTCCAAGACAAAATTACACTTCAACAACATTCATAACATATGCATACAAAATACATATGACACAAATCTTATTTTATTTTGAGAACACCATACATCATGACATTGCATACAACTAACTTTTTACCTTTTCAGGAAAGATCAATCAACAGGAAAAGATCATCATCTTTTGAGATTCCTTCTAGAGATAGTTCAGATGCGACCCAGATATGGCTGACATTCTGATACTTGAAATTCTGGCTGCAGATACTCAATGTCACGTTCAATGTTATGACACCGTATCTGACTTACTATATGACAGTAAATACAAAAGCAATAAAGAACACAGTCAATTGTTTACCCAGTTCAGTGTGCAACAACACCTACTCTGGGGGCTACCAAGCCAGGGAGGAAATCCACTATAAGAGATGTTAATTCAGGAATAAACCAACCAGTTTATCTCCTTCACTTAAGACCTACCCAATGCAATTTCAATCTAAGTACAACTTAAACCTGAGTTCCTACTCACTCCCCCTCAATCACAGCAATGATACATAAACCAATTTGACTAATGATTTGATGAAGAAACTCTTCAAAAACAAACACTTGATTAAGCTTCACAGCTTTTTAATCAAGCAACACAATCACTCTTGCTTCACAGCTTTGAGTGATGCGCACAACTAACTTGACTCTGCTTCACAGCTTTAGTCAAGGAACATTCAAACACTCTTGCTTCAAAGCTTTGAGTGCTACACAACCCTTACAATTAAAAACTTATTCCAAGTCACTTATCACAATGATAATTGCTTGGAGTACAATAATCAAACCTATACAGATTACAAATGATCTTCTGATCAAAAAGGGATTCCTTGCAAAACAGCAGCTCTGTTGAATATATAGCAGCTGCAACTTCAGTTAGGGTTTCCACAAAAACCTAGGGTTAATTCCGTTTGACCTCAAGACCAGGTCACAGGACTTTATTAACCAGGTTAGGGTTGAGCTAGGTTACCCCTCAGAAAACGCAGGATTCTGTTCTGAAAAGACTGAGTTATTTTCCTGAAAAAACTCAGAATTAACAAACCTGCAAACCTGTTAGTTCAGAACAGGATGTCATAACATCTGTTATGACATCTGAGAAAAACCTGTCTACTGATTTAGCAAAATGTGATCATTTTGCAAAATGCTCAGATACACACTTATAAACATCAGTTCCTGAATGACAATATTTTTCTGCAAAGGTACCTAATGAATCAGTACAAACTAAACTAGAATGTTATGACATCAGTCATGACATTCACACATACACTTGGGTTTTACCAAAAATGCAAGCCAATACCTAAACACCTACAAACTCCCCCTTTGGCAGAATTTTGGCTAAAGACCCTAAGCAATCAGAGATAGATAGCAGCAGAAATAAGTGACAACAGATAAATAGAATGTCAAGTACTAATTAAGTAAGTACCAAAATATTCTCCCCCTCTTTAGCCACAAATGGGCCAAAGATACATGTTCCAAAACAAATAATAAGAGCAGCATCAGAAAAAAACTGAACACACTTCCAAACTCTACAAGATATCAGCACCAACCAGCAGCACCACCAAACAACAACCATCCTTTAAGCACTGTCATCAGACTCAGAGGATTCGGGCTTCTTCCTTTTCTTGTGAGCAATGTCAGCATTCTTCTCTTTGTTTGATGTCTCAACATTCTTAGAGACATCTGGATTTGTTTCAGCATTTGAACTTTCTTGGTTCAGAGGAACAGAAATGCCAGGAACTGAGTGGTTCTCGTTCAGAATTCTTGAAACAATTTTTGCTATTGCTTGATTAACATAGGCTGTCCCTTCCCTATTTGCAATTTCAGGGGGAACTGAAGAAGAAGGATGAGATGGATTACCAGAGGCAGAAGCTTGGGACTTTCCTGCATGTCTTGTTCTCAACTCTTTGACCTTGGTGGGGTTAGTTCCCATTTTTCTACGAGAAGAGATCTCCAGAACTTCAGAGTCCAGACAGGAAGAGATTGTCCTAGAATCTTGATCAGAGGAAGAGGTTGAAATAGTCGTATTGGATGATGATGGTGTTTGAGACATTTTGACAGTCCTAGAGGACCAACAGCAACTGAGGAGAAAATTCTGATTGAGAGACTGGGTTTTGATGAGGAGACGAGAGGGGAAGGAAGCAAAGGAGTGTCTATTCAACTTCTTAAAAGAATTGTAGGAAATGGGAAAATATAATTTTAACCCAATCAGAACAGGCATAACTCCTTTGATCTTTGTTTTAAGCAAAATTAATTGCTACAATTCCTCATGTTGGCAAATACCCAACTTACCCCTTAAGTTTTCAAATTGATTTGCATCTAGAGCCTTGGTAAAAATGTCAGCCAGCTGTAGCTCAGTGGCAACATGTTCCAATTTGATTGTCTTCTCTTCTACAAGGTCTCTGATAAAGTGATGTCGTATGTCAATATGTTTGGTCCTACTATGCTGTATGGGATTCTTGGAAATGTTGATTGTACTCAGATTGTCATAGTACAATGTCATAACATCTTGTGTGACATTATACTCAGTGAGCATCTGTTTCATCCAAATCATTTGAGAGCAGCTACTACCAGCTGCAATGTATTCAGCTTCAGCAGTAGAAAGAGACACACAATTCTGTTTCTTGCTGAACCAGGAAACCAGATTATTTCCCAAGAAGAAACATCCTCCAGAGGTGCTTTTTCTATCATCAGCACTACCAGCCCAATCAGCATCACAGTACCGAGTCAGAGCTGGTTCACAGCCATGAGTATACATCAATCCATAGTTGTAAGTTCCACTTACATACTTCAAAATTCTCTTCACTTGATTGATATGACTGACTTTGGGATCAGCTTGGTATCTTGCACAAACTCCAACTGCAAAGGCAATATCAGGTCTGCTGGCAGTTAAGTACAACAAGCTTCCTATCATGCTTCTGTACAGACTTTGATCCACCTTAACCCCACTTGAATCTTTGGAAAGCTTTAGATGAGTAGGAGCAGGAGTCTTTTTGTGACTTGCATTCTCCATACCAAACTTCTTTACAATGTTCTTAGCATACTTGCTTTGAGATAAGAAGATTGAGTCCTCCATCTGTGAGACTTGTAGTACAAGAAAATAAGTTAGTTCTCCCATGAGACTCATTTCGAATTCAGCCTGCATCTGGTCAGCAAAGTGTTTAACCATATGTTCTGACATTCCTCCAAACACTATGTCATCAACATATATTTGGGCAACCATCAACTTCCCTCCTTCAGTTTTGACAAAGAGATTTTTGTCCAAGCCTCCTTTTCTGTAGCCTTTGTCTGAGAGAAACTTTGTTAACCTGTCATACCATGCTCTAGGAGCTTGTTTCAGGCCATATAGGGCTTTTCTCAATTTGTAGACATGATCAGGGTGGGTTGGATCCACAAAGCCTTTAGGTTGTTCCACATAAGCTTCCTCATTCAAGTATCCATTTAGAAAGGCACTTTTCACATCCATCTGAAATAACTTGAACTTCAGAAGACAAGCAATTGACAACAAGAGTCTGATTGATTCCAGCCTGGCTACAGGTGCAAAGGTTTCATCAAAATCAACCCCTTCAACCTAGGTGTATCCTTGAGCAACAAGTCTTGCCTTATTTATGGTGACAACTCCTTCAGCATCTGACTTGTTCTTGAATATCCATTTTGTCCCAATGATGTTAGTTCCTTCAGGTCTAGGAACCAGTTCCCAAACTTCATGTTGCTTGAATTGGTTCAGTTCATCTTGCATTGCACCAATCCAATATTCATCAGTTAAAGCTTCCTTGACATTTCTTGGTTCCATTTTGGACACAAAACAAGAGTTTGAGATGATTTCTCTAGATCTTGTGATGACTCCACTATTGGGATCTCCTATGATGAGCTCTTTTGGATGATCCTTCTGAATTCTGATGGAAGGGATCTTGCTAGCTTCCTTTGATTCAGATTCTGTTGTGGTGGAGTTGGGTAGGTCATTCTGTTGGGTTGAAGTCTCAAAGAATGTCTCAACAGTACAAGGAACATCTATTTCTTCATGATAATCATCAATTATAACATTTATTGATTCCATCATGGTTTTGGTTCTGGAGTTGAATATTCTATAAGCTCTGCTGTTTGAGGAGTATCCTAGGAATATGCCTTCATCACTTTTAGGGTCCAGTTTTCTTCTTTGTTCACGATCAGCCAGAATATAGCATTTGCTGCCAAACACATGGAAGTACTTCACAGTTGGTTTTCTTCCTTTCCAGAGCTCATATATGGTGGATGAGGTTCCCTTTCTCAAGGTGACCTTGTTATGAACATAGCAAGCTGTATTCATAGCTTCAGCCCAAAAATACATAGGAAGTCTTTTGGCATGTAACATTGCTCTGGCAGATTCCTGTATGGTCCTGTTTTTTCTTTCCACAACTCCATTTTGCTGAGGTGTTATAGGAGAAGAAAACTCATGACTGATTCCTTCTGAAGAACAGAAATCATCAAACTTGCTGTTTTCAAATTCCTTGCCATGATCACTTCTGATTCTGACAATACATCCTTCCTTCTCTCTTTGAATTCTTTTGCATAATTCTTTAAAAACTTCAAATACATCTGATTTTTCCCTAATGAAATTAATCCAGGTGAATCTGGAAAAATCATCCACAACCACATAGGCATATCTTTTACCACCAAGACTCTCTACTTGCATTGGTCCCATCAGATCCATATGGAGGAGTTCTAGAACCTTAGAGGTGGTCAGATGTCTTGACTTTGGATGTGACATCCTAGTCTGCTTACCAACCTGACATTCACCATAAACTCTTCCTTCATCAATTTGCAGTCTTGGAATCCCTCTGACTGCCTCCAAGGAGATAATCCTCTTCATACCCCTTAGATGAAGATGGCCAAGTTTTTGGTGCCACAGTTTCACCTCTTTTTCTTCTTTTGCAATGGAGCACACAGATGAGAAATTAGTGTTCTCAGGTTCCCACAAGTAACAGTTGTCTTTGGATCTGACTCCTTTCATTACTATCTCTTGTTTGTCATTGATTACAAGGCATTCAGATTTTGAGAAATTGACCTTGAATCCTAGATCACACAATTGACTGATACTAATGAGATTAGCAGTCAGTCCTTTTACCAGCAGTATTTCATTCAGACTTGGAACTCCAGGGCAGTCCAAATCACCAACTCCTTTGATTTCACCTTTAGCACCATCTCCAAAGGTCACAAAACTGGTGGTGTGAGGCTTTACATTATTGAGGAGGTTCTTGATTTCAGTCATGTGTCTGGAACATCCACTGTCAAAGTACCAGTCTTCCTTTGCAGAGACCCTCAGGGAAGTGTGAGCTATCAGTGCAGTAGCCTTTTTCTTCCATTTAGGAGCATGTGGTACCTTTTTAGACTTAGGTTTGACACCTGAGTTCTGATTAGGATATCCATGTAATCTGAAGCAGAAGGGCTTTATGTGGCCATATCTCCCACAATGATGACATCTCCATCTTTGGTACCTTTTCTTCATATGTCTCTGTCCCTGATGTTGAGAGCTGTGTTGAGACATCTGTTTTGACATTTGCTTACCAGTACCAGATTTCTTTGCTTCCATAAATCCTAGTCCAGATTTATTTCCCACATTTTGTACAACCTGAAGGATCTCTTCCAATTTGTCTGTTCCATTTGTCAACATCTTGACAGATTTGGTCATTTGATTCAGTTGTGAGTTCAGCAATTGAACTTCTCCTTCTAGATGACTTATAGTTTCAAGGTTTTCCCTTTTTTCAGCCTCCAGCTTTAAGATGAGTTTTGATTGTTTCTCATTCTGCACACAGACTTCAGTACTTCTGATACACAATTTCTTGTAAGTATCAGCCAGTTCTTTAAAAGTCACCTCTTCATTACTGATGTCACTTTCAGAGGTACAAACACCAGTTAAAGCAGTAACTCGTTTGGCAGATTCTTCTTCAGAATTACTTTCTGAATCACAGTCAGACCAAGTAATTGTCATTCCTTTTTGTTTCTTAAGAAAGGTAGGACATTCAGCTCGAATATGCCCATATCCTTCACAACCATGGCATTGAATTCCTCTGCCTTGAATTCCCTTCTCTTCTGACCTTGGTCTTCTGTTGGAACTGGCAATGTCAGAGGGAATGTTATGAACATTAGACCTTGACTTTGGATCTATTCTTTTGATGAGTTTGTTGAACTGTCTTCCAAGCATGGCTATAGCTTCTGAAATATTTTCTTCAACATCAGTGTTGGACACAAGTGATATGCTCTTGTTCTTCTTGTCACCATTAACAGTGATCCCCATCTCAAAAGTCTGAAGAGACCCAATAATTTCATCCACTTTCAACTTGCTGATGTCTTGGGCTTCCTCTATGGCAGTTACCTTCATTGCAAATCTTTTAGGCAAGGATCTGAGAATCTTCCTCACCAGTTTTTCTTCTGACATCTTTTCTCCCAGTGCTCCTGAGGTGTTGGCAATCTCCAAGATGTTCATGTGAAACTCATGAATGGTTTCATCTTCCATCATTTTTAGATTCTCAAACTTGGTAGTCAACATCTGAAGCCTTGACATTTTTACTTTGGAAGTGCCCTCATGAGTAGTTTTGAGAGTGTCCCAAACTTCCTTGGCCAGTTCATATTGATGTACTAGTCTGAAAATGTTTCTATAAATTCCATTGAACAAGGCATTTAAAGCTTTGGAATTTCCCAGGGCTAACTCATCTTCCTCTTTACTCCAATCTTCCTCAGGCTTCAGACTGATTGTCCCATCTTTCTCAGTTATGGTGGGATGGATCCATCCTTTGTCAGCAGCTCTCCAAGCCTTTTTGTCCAGAGATTTTAGGAAGGCAATCATACGGGGTTTCCAGTAGTCATAATTAGTTCCATCCAGAATGGGTGGTCTATTTCCAAAAACTCCTTCTTTGTCCATAGTGCCAGAAAGTGATATCCCTAGATCTCACCCAGTAATACAGGCAGGGTGCCTGCTCTGATGCCAATTGAAATTCTGGCTGCAGATACTCAATGTCACGTTCAATGTTATGACACCGTATCTGACTTACTATATGATAGTAAATACAAAAGCAATAAAGAACACAGTCAATTGTTTACCCAGTTCAGTGTGCAACAACACCTACTCTGGGGGCTACCAAGCCAGGGAGGAAATCCACTATAAGAGATGTTAATTCAGGAATAAACCAACCAGTTTATCTCCTTCACTTAAGACCTACCCAATGCAATTTCAATCTAAGTACAACTTAAACCTGAGTTCCTACTCACTCCCCCTCAATCACAGCAGTGATACATAAACCAATTTGACTAATGATTTGATGAAGACACTCTTCAAAAACAAACACTTGATTAAGCTTCACAGCTTTTTAATCAAGCAACACAATCACTCTTGCTTCACAGCTTTGAGTGATGCACACAACTAACTTGACTCTGCTTCACAGCTTTAGTCAAGGAACATTCAAACACTCTTGCTTCAAAGCTTTGAGTGCTACACAACCCTTACAATTAAAAACCTATTCCAAGTCACTTATCACAATGATAATTGCTTGGAGTACAATAATCAAACCTATACAGATTACAAATGACCTTCTGATCAAAAAGGGATTCCTTGCAAAACAGCAGCTCTGTTGAATATATAGCAGCTGCAACTTCAGTTAGGGTTTCCACAAAAACCTAGGGTTAATTCCGTTTGACCTCAAGACCAGGTCACAGGACTTTATTAACCAGGTTAGGGTTGAGCTAGGTTACCCCACAGAAAACGCAGGATTCTGTTCTGAAAAGACTGAGTTATTTTCCTGAAAAAACTCAGAATTAACAAACCTGCAAACCTGTTAGTTCAGAACAGGATGTCATAACATCTGTTATGACATCTGAGAAAAACCTGTCTACTGATTTAGCAAAATGTGATCATTTTTCAAAATGCTCAGATACACACTTATAAACATCAGTTCCTGAATGACAATATTTTTCTGCAAAGGTACCTAATGAATCAGTACAAACTAAACTAGAATGTTATGACATCAGTCATGACATTCACACATACACTTGGGTTTTACCAAAAATGCAAGCCAATACCTAAACACCTACAATACTTATTCCAGATTCCTTCTAGAGATAGTTCAGATGCGACCCAGATATGGCTGACATTCTGATACTTATTCCAGATTCCTTTTAGAGATAGTTCAGATGCGACCCAAATATGGCTGACATTCTGATACTTATTCCAGATTCCTTCTAGAGATAGTTCAGATGTGATCCAGATATGGCTGACATTCTGATACTTATTCCAGATTCCTTCTAGAGACGGTTCAGATGCGATCCAGATATGGCTGACATTTTGATACTTATTCCAGATTCCTTCTAGAGATGGTTCAGATGCGACCCAGATATGGCTGACATTCTGATACTTATTCCAGATTCCTTCTAGAGACAGTTCAGATGCGATCCAGATATGGCTGACATTCTGATACTTATTCCAGATCCCTTCTAGAGATAGTTCAGATGTGACCCAGATATGGCTGACATTCTGATACTTATTCCATATTCCTTCTAGAGACAGTTCAAATGCGATCCAGATATGGCTGACATTCTGATACTTATTCCAGATTCCTTCTAAAGACGGTTCAGATGCGATCCAAATATGGCTGATATTCTGATACTTATTCCAGATCCCTTCTAGAGACAGTTCAGATGCGATCCAGATATGGCTGACATTCTGATACTTATTCCAGATCCCTTCTAGAGACAGTTCAGATGCGACCCAGATATGGCTGACATTCTGATGCTTATTCCAGATTCCTTCTAGAGACAGTTCAGATGCGATCTAGATATGGCTGACATTCTGATACTTATTCCAGATCCTTCAAAATACAGTCCAGATACGATCCAGATTCGGATGTCATTCTGTCACTCATTCAAAATACAGTCCAGATACGATCCAGATTTGGATGTCATTCTGTCACTCATTCAAATACAGTTCAGATACGATCCAGATTCGGATGTCATTCTGTCACTCATTCAAAATACAGTCCAGATACGATCCAGATTCGGATGTCATTCTGTCACTCATTCAAATACAGTCCAGATACGATCCAGATTCGGATGTCATTCTGTCACTCATTCAAAATACAGTCCAGATACGATCCAGATTCGGATGTCATTCTGTCACTCATTCAAAATACATTTCAGATACGATCCAGATTCGGATGTCATTCTGTCACTCATTCAAATACATTTCAGATATGATCCAGATTCAGATGTCATTCTGTCACTCATTCAAATACATTTCATATACACTCCAGATGCAGATGCAATTCTGACAATCATCCAGTTCCAACTTATAGATACAGTCCATTAATCACTTCTGGATGGCATCTTTAAGCTCATCTCCTACCAACAATCTCCAAATGGCATCTGTAAGCCCATTCCCGACATCACATTGCTGATACTACACCATGCGAGTGCAAATTTCTGAGCACTCTAGTGTTCAATTATCTTCCACCTTCGGATCACGAAAGGCTCGAAAGCCAATCTATATCCTCAGGTTTAAGAAAATTGAACAGGGGCAACTCTTGTACCCCAAAATTTTCCCTCTCATGTTTTCAAAGGTCTTCCCTTACATGGTTGGTCACAAACACTTGCCTAACGATAATAAAGTTTTTTTGAAGATGAACAAAGTGTCTTTCGATTGGCATCTGGGAAAGGTCTTCGATTGGGTATCCAAAATCCTTCGATACAAGCTTGACTCACCAGTCTTCGATTGGGCATTTGGCACTCTTCGATCAGGTTTTGATTAGTAAGCTTCAATTAGGTGTTTGGAACCCTTCGATCAAACTTTGGTTCACCAGTCTTCGATTGGGCATTTGGCACTCTTCGATCAGGCTTTGATTAGTAAGCTTTGATTAGGTGTTTGGAACCCTTCGATCAAGCTTTGGTCTGCAAGTCATCGATTGAGAGCTGGACCCCCCTTCGATCAAGTAAATGTCACAATGCTTCGACTATGCATTAACTGCTTCAGTCTTACCTTCGACTCACCAGGCAAGTGGCTCATTCGAAGAACATGTAAATGACTCATTCGAAGAAGCATTCAGAAGACCCATTCGAAGGGTACATTAGAAGTCCATTCGAAGGAGGAAACTCAAGACCAATCGAAGAGCATGGCCTGGAGGCATTCGAAAATCAAAAAGTGTCCAGGTTCATTAAAGATTCCAAAGAGACATGAATATTTCAAAAAAGGAAATATTTTAATGTGTCTGATTCTTGTCTCATGGCTTTAATGGCCTGGTTAAATGGATGTCCCTTGCCATTTTCATGCACCCTCACGCTCCTATAAATAGGAGGACAGTGACACATTACAGAGGACGGGGAAAAAACACACAAAAAAATTGCCTCAAAGAGCCACACGCATACACTTCCTCAGAAAACCATCTCAAAAACTCTGAAAAATCTTATAAGTTGTCTAATACAAAACCAGCTTTGCAAGCTCCCTCAGTACAAACGAATACCAGAT
The DNA here is from genome assembly GCA_948472305.1 of Vicia faba. Lineage (NCBI taxonomy): Eukaryota > Viridiplantae > Streptophyta > Magnoliopsida > Fabales > Fabaceae > Vicia > Vicia faba. Next base: position 857,765,462 of record OX451736.1, on the reverse strand, counting down.
TGGTTTTCCTGAGGCTTCCAAGGAGCCATACCCAATCCTTGCACAAGCCATTCCACACTCAGAACTACGGATCAAAGCACCTCTATTTGGTAAAAAAAATCTAATCTCAAACTTATTCGATCTCTGATTTAAATTCATTTTGATTGCATATTCACGTTATTATTGTTGTTTGTGAATGATTTAATATGATACATGTAAGTTGCAGCGTCCAAACGACAGGATACCATTGTTAGGGCCTTCGAAGCTTATTGCTTTCGAAACTCGTGATATAGGACATTTCAGGCCAAAACAACCCAGATTCGGACTCAGGGAGTTTGAATTAGGGGGGTTAGAATCAAAGGGAAGAGACCTGGGTTCAATACCCAGGTCGTGCATTTCATTTTTCTAACAATTGTCTTGCAGATCAAATGCTTGCAGATTCCACGCGTACACCATACACCACATGATCATAACCAACGGATCCCCATCTGATCCATATCTAAAGGCTTCAAATGTATGCCTCACCATGAACCTTCGAAGGACTCCTTAATTGGATCGAAAGGCAACCTGGGCCTCTTTTTGATCCAGGCCTGCGCTCCACCCCTTGTTTACTTTTCCTGCCTGGCCCATTTATACTTGTTTACTTTGTTTCTGTTTATTTCTTTTAGTTTGTTTTTTTTAATCAACATAAAAATCATAAAAAATATAAGTAACTTAGAATTAGGTTTTTTTAAGGATTTAATTTAGTTAATTATTTTAACTTATTTTCTTCAATTTTAAAATCAGTAGACTTAGGATTTATTTGAATTCAATCCTTTTCATAAACAAAAAAATGCAAAAAATATTAGGTATGTTTTAGAGTTAATTTTAATCAGTATTTTTTAATTAATTAAATTTTACTTAATTGAACATTTAGCATTTTCCAAACAAAATAAAACTCAAAATTTATTTTCTTTTTAATTAGTTAATTATTAGTTAGACTTAATTCTTAATTCAAAAAAGACCAAAAATATGCTTTATTTAATGAAAAAGGGTCAAAACCCTAGGACACTCCGATTCAATTTTTCTCGCGCGCATATTATTTTTGATCCATATATTGTAATTTCTCCAAGGATGTAATAGCTTAACTAAGACTTTTACACTTTACTTCTTTATTCCCCAAATTTTGGACATGTAAATAATCCCCCTCCCCGAAGCCTTGTAATAGCGTAGGATTTACAATTCCCGCACTTTAAATTCCTGTACATATATTAATTGTTTAGATGTATGCTAACTAGGATTGCATGACAAGATTAAATTAAAAATCAACTGTAGCTCACCATAACATGTACAAAGATAATATAAACTGAAAATTGACACACTCGCACATGCCACTCTTAGGGTACACCTCACTTGGTTGCCTCGAACGTGGTCATTGAGTATAGGAAGTCTTAGAGGTTGCCCTCCTGTCCAAAGATCAAAGTTGCCTCGAAATGGTTGCCTCGATAAAAATGATCTAAGACATTAGGGTTACCGCTAAAGCATCCTAACATTGCTTTAGTGACCACACTTCCCTTAATCGAATTGACCCGAAAACTCCAACGACGGTGCTACCTACTCCTCAATAGTGGGATAGCACTGTCTAAAGGACATTTGCACAGTTTAATTCCTTTTTGAGTAGGTAGAGGTTCTTAAGTACTTGCTACTGTTAAAAACAAAACAAAACTTTTCGCACTTACACTCTCTTCAAAAACAAAACTCTTTTCAAAACCCATAATCACAAAGAAAAAGCAAACTTTTGAAAACACAATGAGCAAGTACCTAAGAGCCCGTGGATAACCACGGATAGAAAGGGTGTTAACACCTTCCCTTTCTATAATCTACCTCCTGAACCCGAGAAACATCTCGAAAGGGAATTTTTCTGTGCTTTTGTCCTTTCCTTGTTGGATAAAATAAAAGACGGTGGCGACTCTTGCTTACCGCGACATTTTGCAAAAACAAACGCAAAACGCGAACCAGCATTCCCAAAACAGTCAGTTCTCATTCCCACCGATCACAAAGGGTAACATTCAAACAGAAGGGGTGAGATATCTAACAATATAATAAAACTTATGATAAATAATATGTTAGATCAGCTCATATAATAACACCACTTCACATCTCATAAACAATAATAATCGCAACAGGATACCAATAATATACACATTTACCGCATCAATACACAACTTCTTTATGAAATCATATAATGCGACTCAATACTATGCAAATGCATGTGGTACCATTGGAGCAGAACTCCCATCTCAAAATAATTGCCAATAAATAGAGGCATCAACAAGGCATAAGCCTTGATCTTAATATTCGCCAATGCATACCATCTTAACGAGCATCATCTCCATATTGATATGCAATGTATGTAACACAATCATGAATTTAGTAACAACAACCACAATTAACATCATCTCAACACAACATCATCGTTGTCCAGAAGCCCACATCTTAATAACTGCCAATTATTAGAGGCATCTCAACATCATTCATCAACATAATTCATCAACATGATTCATCAACATAATTCATCAACACAATTCATCAACATAACTCATCAACATGATTCATCAACATAATTCATCAACATAATTCAACAGCAACTCAGCCGTAATAACAATACAACGACTGATCGACAATGCCTCAATGTTGGCCATAGGCCTACAACATGATAATGCCTATAATTAATTAATCATCTAAGGCTTATCTATAATTACCAAACCTCTACATACTATTATTCTGTAATACTACATCATTATCATTATAAATCTTACTGTTATGAACAAAGCATAATCTAAGATCGTCTTATCCTCATCATACTTCACAAAATCATCATAGCGATTAACGCGGGAAGCTAACTCTAATCCTAATTTGGGTACTAGTTTTATTCTTCTTATCCTTCAGTTTAATCATTAAGAATGAATTTCATCGCGTTATCTATCCAACGCTTCAAATGGCACCTCAAACGGAGTTTGGAAACTCAAGTTACAGCCTTTGGAAGAATCTGGCAAAAATCAGACTACATGAGTCGACGCATACTTCTTTGACTCGACGCATACTGGGTTTTGAGTCTTGCATGAGTCGACGCATAACCTCTTGTGTCGAATCATACTGAGTCTGAAACACTGCATGTGTCGATGCATGGTCCTTATGTATTGACTCATCCTGAGTCTTAACTCCTACATGTGTCGACGCATGGCTTTTCACTGCGATTTCCCTGCCTTAGGCCCTTAAAACATCCTCTAATCCTAGGTAATCATCAATTATAATAATCCTATGTTTCTACATCAATTATAGAACATTAGGTCATCTTATTCGTCTCTAAATCATTGATTTCTAATCAAACAACAATACATACATATCAATCACAAAAAAAAACAATTTCTTCCAAATACAATCCCATATACTACTCATCATAAACCCTATTATAGAGTTAGAACCCCACCCTTACCTTGGATTGAAGGTTTCTCTACAACTTTTCCAATTGAATTCCATTCTGGCTCTTTTCCTTCTTTTCTACAACTTTCTCGTTCTCTTTCTCTCTTCCAACCCTTATTTTCTTTTCTTCTTACTGCTACTTCTTTTTCCTTATTCTTTCTAAATAACAAATATCATAACCCTACAATTCTCATTATGTCTTAATGGGCTTAAAACACCTACACCCCCTTTCTACTACTTCTAATCCTTAAAATAAGCTCAGATCAAATAATATTATTATTCTAATATTATTCCACAACTTAATAGAATAATTAAATCCAACTAATCACAACACAACATCTATCATCATAACACAACTTCACAAATAACCAAAAAATAATTTAATTAAATAATTAATTAAATTATAGGCGTTACAACTCTTCCCCACTTAGAATATTTTCATCCTCTAAAATTTACCTTAATCAAACAACTCAGGATATGAGTCCCGCATCTTGCTTTCCAACTCCCAAGTCATGCTTTCTCCGGCAGCTCCTAGCCAAACCACTTTAACCAAAGTAATCTATTTGCCCCTCAGAGTCTTTATTTCACGATCTGCGATCCGTACATGCATCATCTCCACGGTAAGGTTATCCCGTACTTGCACATCATACATATGAATCACATGAGATGGATCTGAAATATACTTCCAGAGTTGTGACACATGAAACACATCAGGAAAATTCGAAAGATTAGGAGGTAAAGCCACTCTATAAGAAACATTCTCAACTCTCTCTGAAATTTGATATGGACCAATAAAACGAGAAGTGAGCTTCTTAGACTTCAATGCTCGTCCAACACTAGTCACAGGTGTAACTCTCAAAAACACATGGTCACCCGCTTGAAATTCTAAGTCCTTACTTCGCTTGTCATGATAGCTTTTCTGTCTACTTTGGGAAGCTTTTATCTTTTCTCGAATCAACTTCACCTTCTCCGAAGTCTCACAAACAAGTTCAGGTCCAAGTACTACACTTTCTCCAGATTCATGCCAACATAAAGGAGTTCTACATCTTTGACCATACAACGCTTCAAAAGGTGCCATCCCAATACTAGAATGGTAACTGTTATTATAAGTGGACTCTATCAACGGAAGGTAAGTATCCCACGAACCTCCCTGCTCAAGAACACATGCCCTCAACAAATCTTCCAACAATTGAATAGTCCGTTTAGTTTTACCATCTATCTGAGGATGATACGCCGAACTCAACCTCAACTTGGAAACCAACGCTTCTTGCAAACTCTTCCAAAAATCAGAAGTAAACCTCAGATCTCTATCTGAAACAATGCACAAAGGAACACCATGTAGATTCACAATTACACTAGTGTAAATCTCAGCCAACTTCGACACTGGAAAGCTGATGTTAATAGGAATAAAATAAGCTGACTTCGTAAGCCTATCAACAATCACCAAAATCGAATCATGTCCTCTTAAAGTATTAGGTAACCCCGTCACAAAGTCCATCAAAATGCTATCCCATTTCCATTCTGGAACTTCTAACAGTTGCATCAACCCTGCAGGCTTCTGATGTTCAACTTTCGACTTCTGACAAGTCAAACATGCATACACAAACTGAGCCACATCACTCTTCATCCCAGGCCACCAAAACTAATCCTTCATATCCTGATACATCTTTGTAGATCCTAGATGAATACTCAACTTACTTCTATGACTCTCTTCAAGTATCACTTTCTTCATCTCAGCATCATCAGGAATACAAATCTGATTACAAAATCTCAACACATCTTGCGCATCTAACTTAAAATCATTATTCTCATACTAATCGATTCCAACCATCGAATCTACCAGTTTCACATCCAACTTCTGAGCTTCTCGGATATTGTCTAGGAATTCATTATCTTCAACATACCCAACATAACACTCTGCGGCGTCACTTCGCAAACTAAGCTCATATCTTTGAACTGTTCAATTAATTCCAACTATTTAACCATCATTGCCGACATATGTAAAGTCTTTTGACTTAACGCATCAGCTACCACATTCGCTTTTCACGGATGATAATTTAAACCGAAATCATAATCCTTTAACAATTCCAACCATCTTCGTTGCCTCATATTCAACTCCTTCTGATCGAATAAATACTTTAAGCTCTTATGGTCACTAAACACTTCAAATCTAGAACCATAAAGATAATGCCTCCAAATTTTCAACACAAAACAACTGCAGCAAGCTCAAAACCATGCGTAGGATAGTTCTTCTCATGAGTCCTCCACTGCCTTGACGCATAAGCAACTACCTTATCATTATGCATAATCACACCACCTAAACCCATCTTAGAAGCGTCACAATATACCACGAAAGGTTCTCCTGGATTAGGTAATGTCAAAATCGGAGCCAACGTTAATCTCTTCTTCAATTCTGTAAAACTTTCTTCACACTGAACATCCGATACAAAAGCTCTACCTTTACAAGTCAACTTAGTCAACGGAAGTTCCAACTTAGAAAACCTTCGATAAACCTTCTATATAACCAGCTAATCCCAAAAAGCTTCTAATCTCAGTAGCTGACTTTGGGGTTTCCCATTGCAACACCGCATCAACCTTCGATGGATCTACAACAATGCCACTACCTGAGATCACATGACCAAGAAAACTAACCTCCTTTAACCAGAAGTCACACTTGGATAACTTTGCATACAACTTCTTCTCTTTTAAAACTTGCAATACTACTCTTAAGGGTTCTGCATGCTCTTCTTCTGACTTAGAGTAAATCAAAATGTCATCAATGAACACCACTACAAACCGATCTAAATGATTATGAAAGATACAGTTCATGTATTCCATGAATACTCCCGACGCATTAGTAACACCGAAAGGCATCACTGAATACTCATAATTTCCATAACACGTTCTGAAAGCCGTCTTCTGGATATCTTCATCCTTCACTTTAATCTAATGGTAACCCGACATCAAATCAATCTTACTGAACACCCGAGCATCCACCAATTGATCCATCAAGTCATCTATTCTTGGAAGCGGATACTTGTTCTTAATTTTCACTTTATTCAAATGTTTATAATCAACACAAAGCCTCATACTTCCATCTTTCTTCTTTACAAACAACACTGGAGCTCCCCACGGTGATACACTTGGTCTTACAAAATTCTTTTCAAGTAACTCTTCCAATTGCTTCTTTAACTCTGACAATTCAGATGCAGACATCATGTATGGTACCATAGACACAGGTCTGGTACCAGGTACAAGATCAATAGCAAATTCAACTTCCCTCTCTGGCGGTACATCAGGAATTTCATCAGGGAAAACTTCAGGAAATTCACTCACCACCTGCAATTCCTCAATTATAGCTTGATTCTTGACAGATAGTGACTCCATCAATGAGAACATATGTGCTTCTTCTTGCATCAACTTCCTCAACTGTCTAGCAAACAATAGACTATCTTCCTCTTCCTCAGGAGTAGAAAACCTCACAGACTTGTCATAACAGTTAATATGAACATAGTTAAGTTCTAACCAGTTCATACCCAAAATCACATCCAACCCTCTTAAAGGCAAACAAACCAAATCAACAACAAAGTCTCTGTCAAAAATCGACAAAGGACACTTTAAACACACAAAAGAAGTAGTCATCGACCCCTTGGCTTAAGTGTCAACGACCATCTCTCCATTCATAGAAGACAACATAAGACCCAATCTTTCAACACAATCAGCAACAATAAAGCAATGAGTAGCACCGGTATCAATAATAGTAATTAAAGGAGTACTATTAGTGAAACATGTACCTCTGGTAAGTCTGTCCTCAGCAGTTGCCTGATCCTCAACCAAAGCGAACACTTTACCACTTCTCTGCGCCCCCTTTGGTTTCTGACACTGACTACCAATGTGCCCTTCTTCACCACAGTTGAAACAAATCACCTCCTTGTGCTTGCATTCAGATACAACATGTCCGTTCTTACCATAACGGAAGCACCTCTTTACCTCAGCAGCACACACATTTCTCTTATGCCTAGGTTTTCCACATTTGAAACAAACCACACCAGCAGGAGCATCAGCCCCACTAGTCTTATGACCCTGAGCAACTTTCTGTTTACCTTTACCAGCTGGGGTATCATAAGGCTTACCACAATTCTGTTGGTGCTTACCCCTCTTCTCACTGATAATCTTGTAATGAGCATTATTATCCTCTTCATAGATTCTACAACTATCAATCAAATCAGCAAAGACACGGATCTTCTGGTATCCAACTGCCTTCTTGATCTCTGGGCGCAACCCGTTCTCAAACTTGATGCACTTCGAAAACTCAGCATATGCCTCACCGTAGTGCAGATAAAACTTAGCCAATTCAGTAAACCTTGCAGCATACTCAAAAACCGACATACTTCCTTGCTTCAGCTCAAGGAACTCAATCTACTTCTTACCACGAACGTCTTCAGGAAAATACTTCCTCAGAAATTCCCTACAGAACACAGCCCAAGTGACATTTTCACCTGCAGCTTCCAACCTCTGACACGTCTCTAGCCACCAGGCATCAGCTTCTACTGCTAGCATATGAGTACCATACCGAACCTTCTGCATTGGAGTGCAGTCCATCACACGGAAGATTATCTCAATCTCTTTCAACCAATCCAATGCTCCATCAGGATCATAGTTGCCCTTGAAGGTAGGCGGATTCTCTGTCTGGAAAGTTTCCAAACTACGAGATCCAGCATTCCCATCAGCATTCGACTGATTCTCCATCGCATGTGACATTGCTTCTAAATCAGCAGCAAGTGCAGCATCATTCCTTCTAGCCATCTCAACTTATCACTATAACATAAACAACAATTAGAACTAAAATTAACAATACTCGAAAGTTATACAACTACGACTCGATAACTTGGTCGGACGGACCAACTATTGCTTTGATGCAAACTTTGTAACACCCTAATTCTACCCGGCAATTATAAATGTAAATTAGAGTTATAAAATTCATACAACCGAATCAGGATGCCACAAATTCAACCTAAAAACCATTGCATTCAACATGGATACATAACACTTTAAAACTTCGGATGAACCAACCGAAAAATAATTTAATCTCTTAAATAAACAACTTGAACAACTACGCAGCGGAATCATAATAACATATTTGTCCAACAATTACAGCAACTTCAAAATAACACATACTTATTAACAGTCAAATTAAATTTCAACAACTGAAATAAGCAATAACTAAAAGCAACAAGCGTTCGTTCCCCCGAGTGTTACGTATCAAAGCAATGACACCGACTCGAACTACTGAAGGTATACTGCCTTCACTCTGGATTACCTGCACGTTACCAACGCAAGGGTAACATTCGAAAAGAAGGGGTGAGATATCTAACAATATAATAAAATGTATGATAAATAATATGTTAGATCAGCTCATATAATAACACCACTTCACATCTCATAAACAACAATAATTGCAACAGGATACCAACAATATACACATTTACCGCATCAATACACAACTTCTTTATGCAATCATATAATGCGACTCAATACTATGCAAATGCATGTGGTATCATTGGAGCAGAACTCCCATCTCAAAATAATTACCAATAAATAGAGGCATCAACAAGGCATAAGCCTTCATCTTAATATTCGCCAATACTGACCATCTTAACGAGCATCAGCTTCATCTTGATATGCAATGTATTCAACACAATCATGAATGTAGTAACAACAACCACAATTAACAACATCTCAACACAACATCATCATTGGCCAGAAGCATACATACTGCCAATTATTAGAGGCATCTCAACATCATTCATCAACATAATTCATCAACATGATTCATCAACATAATTCATCAACATAATTCATCAACATAACTCATCAACATGATTCATCAACATAATTCATCAACATAATTTCACAACAACTCAGCCATAACAACAATACAACGACAGATCGACAATCCCTCAACATTGGCCATAGGCCTACAACATGATAATGCCTATAATTAATTAATCATATAAGGCTTATCTCTAATTACCAAACCTCTACATATTACTATTCTGTAATACTACATCATTATCATTATAAATCTTATTGTTATGAACAAATCATAATCTAAGATCGTCTTATCCTCATCATACTTCACAAAATCATCATAGCGATTAACGCGGGAAGCTAACTCTAATCCTAATTTGGGTCTAGTATTATTCTTCTTATCCTTTATTTTAATCCTTAAGAATGAAGTTCATCGCGTTAGCTATCCAACGCTTAAAATGGCACCTCAAACGGAGTCTGGAAACTCAAGTTACAGCCTTTGGAAGAATCTGTCAAAAATCAGACTGCATGAGTCGACATATACTTCTTTGAGTCAACGCATACTGGGTTTTTGTGTCTTGCATGAGTCGACGCGTAACCTCTTGTGTCGACTCATACTGAGTCTGAAACACTGCATGTGTCGACGCATGGTCCTTATGTGTTGACTCATCCTGAGTCTTAACTCCTACATGCGTCGATGCATGGCTTTTAAGGTCGACTCATACTGAGCTGTGCTGAATATATTCTACGATTTCACTGTGTTTTCACTGTGATTTCCTTGCCTTAGGCCCTAAAAAATCCTCTAATCATAGGTAATCATCAATTATAATAATCATATGTTTCTACATCAATTATACAACATTAGGGCATCATTATTCGTCTATAAATCATTGATTTCTCATCAAACAACAATACATACATATCAATCACAAAAAAAAACAATTTCTTCCAAATCCAACCCCATATACTACTCATCATACACACTATTATAGAGTTAGAACCCCACCCTTGCCTTGGATTGATGGTTGCTGCTCTACAACTTTTCCGATTGAATTCCGTTCTGGCTCTTTTCCTTCTTTTCTGCAACTTTCTCGTTCTCTTTCTCTCTTCTAACCCTTATTTTATTTTCTTCTCACTGCTACTTCTTTTTCCTTATTCTTTCTAAATAACTAATATCATAACCCTATAATTCTCATTATGTCTTAATGGGCTTAAAACTCCTACACCCCCTTTCTACTACTTCTAATCCTTAAAATAAGCCCACATCAAATAATATTATTATTCTAATATTATTCCACAACTTTATAGAATAATTAAATCCAACTAATCACAACACAACATCTATAATCATAACACAACTTCACAAATAACCCATAAATAATTTAATTAAATAATTAATTAAATTACGGGCGTTACAGTCGTCACCGTCCATAGTGGTTAAGATCATGGCTCCACTAGAAAATATGTTCTTGATCAAAAATGGACCTTCGTATGTGGGAGTCCATTTTCCCATGGGATCACCTTGCGGCAGGATGATGCACTTGATTACTAGATCACCAACTTGATATACCTGACGTCTGACCTTCTTGATAAAAGTCTTGATCACACGCTTCTGGTACATCTGACCATGACGAATAGCCGCAAGCCTTTTTTCATCAATTAGGTTCATTTGGTCAAGTGGAGTCTGAATCCAATCATCTTTTTTCAAACCCGCATCCTTCATGATTCTCGAAGAAGGGATCTGGACTTCAATAGGTAGGAAAACCTCCATACCATACACCAGAGAGAAAGGTGTTTCCCCTATTGACGTACGTGCTGAGGTGCGGTAACCATGAAGAGAAAATGGTAACTGAAATTCTGGCTGCAGATACTCAATGTCACGTTCAATGTTATGACACCGTATCTGACTTATTATATGACAGTAAATACAAAAGCAATAAAGAACACAGTCAATTGTTTACCCAGTTCAGTGTGCAACAACACCTACTCTAGGGGCTACCAAGCCAGGGAGGAAATCCACTACAAGAGATGTTAATTCAGGAATAAACCAACCAGTTTATCTCCTTCACTTAAGACCTACCCAATGCAATTCCAATCTAAGTACAACTTAAACCTGAGTTCCTACTCACTCCCCCTCAATCACAGCAGTGATACATAAACCAATTTGACTTAAGAATTGATGAAGACACTCTTCAAAAACAAACACTTGATTAAGCTTCACAGCTTTTTAATCAAGCAACACAATCACTCTTGCTTCATAGCTTTGAGTGATGCACACATCTAACTTGACTCTGCTTCACAGCTTTAGTCAAGGAACATTCAAACACTCTTGCTTCAAAGCTTTGAGTGCTACACAACCCTTACAATTTGAAACCTATTCCAAGTCACTTATCACAATGATAATTGCTTGGAGTACAATAATCAAATCTGTACAGATTACAAATGATCTTCTGATCAATAAAAAGGGATACCTTGCAAAACAGCAGCTCTGTTGAATATATAGCAGCTGCAACTTCAGTTAGGGTTTCCACAAAAACCTAGGGTTAATTCCGTTTGACCTAAAGACCAGGTCACAGGACTTTATTAACCAGGTTAGGGTTGAGCTAGGTTACCCCTCAGAAAACGCAGGATTCTGTTCAGGAAAGACTGAGTTATTTTCCTGAAAAAACTCAGACTTATCCAACCTGCAAACCTGTTAGTTCAGAACAGGATGTCATAACATCTGTTATGACATCTGAGAAAACCTGTCTACTGATTTAGCAAAATGTGATCATTTTGCAAAATGCTCAGATACACACTTATAAACATCAGTACTTGACTTATAATATTTTTATGCAAAGGTACCTAATTAGTCAGTACAAACTAAACTAGAATGTTATGACATCAGTCATGACATTCACACATACACTTGGGTTTTACCAAAAATGCAAGCCAATACCTAAACAACTACAAACTCCCCCTTTGGCAGATTTTTGGCTAAAGACCCTAAGCAATCAGAGATAGATAGCAGCAGAAATAAATGACTGCAGAAAAATAGAATGTCTAGTACTAATTAAGTAAGTACCAAAATATTCTCCCCCTCTTTAGCCACAAATGGGCCAAAGATACATGTTCATAAAATTATACAGTTATCCAAAACAAAATAGTAAGAGCAGCAGCAGAAAACAACTAAATCCACTTCCAAACTCCACCAGATATCAGTACTAACCAGCAACACCACCAAACAGCAACCAGCCTTCAAGCACTGTCATCAGATCCTGAGGATTCGGGCTTCTTTCTTTTCTTGTGAGCAATGTCAGCATTCTTCTCTTTGTTTGATGTCTTAACATTCTTAGAGACATCTGGATTTGTTTCAGCATTTGAACTTTCTTGGTTCAGAGGAACAGAAATGCCAGGAACTGAGTGGTTCTCGTTCAAAATTCTTGAAACAATTTTTGCTTATTGCTTGATTAACATAGGCTGTCCCTTCCCTATTTGCAATTTCAGGGGGAACTGAAGAAGAAGGATGAGATGGATTAGCAGAGGCAGAAGCTTGGGGCTTTCCTGCATGTCTTGTTCTCAACTTTTTGACCTTGGTGGGGTTAGTTCCCACTTTTCTACGAGAAGAGATCTCCAGAACTTCAGAGTCCAGACAAGAAGAGATTGTCCTAGAATCTTGATCAGAGGAAGAGGTTGAAATAGTCGTATTGGATGATGATGGTGTTTGAGACATTTTGACAGTCCTAGAGGACCAACAGCAACTGAGGAGAAAATTCTGATTGAGAGACTGGGTTTTGATGAGGAGACGAGAGGGGAAGGAAGCAAGGGAGTGTCTATTCAACTTCTTAAAAGAATTGTAGGAAATGGGAAAATATAATTTTAAACCAATCAGAACAGGAATAACTCCTTTGATCCTTGTTTTAAGCAAAATTAATTGCTACAATTCCTCATGTTGGCAAATACCCAACTTACCCCTTAAGTTTTCAAATTGATTTGCATCCAGAGCCTTGGTAAAAATGTCAGCCAGCTGTAGCTCAGTGGCAACATGTTCCAATTTGATTGTCTTCTCTTCTACAAGGTCTCTGATAAAGTGATGTCGTATGTCAATATGTTTGGTCCTACTATGCTGAATGGGATTCTTGGATATGTTGATTGTACTCAGATTGTCACAGTACAATGTCATAACATCTTGTGTGACATTATACTCAGTGAGCATCTGTTTCATCCATATCATTTGAGAGCAGCTACTGCCAGCTGCAATGTATTCAGCTTCAGCAGTGGAAAGAGACACACAATTCTGTTTCTTGCTGAACCAGGAAACCAAATTACTTCCCAAGAAGAAACATCCTCCAGAGGTGCTTTTTCTATCATCAGCACTACCAGCCCAATCAGCATCACAGTACCGAGTCAGAGCTGGTTCACAGCCATGAGTGTACATCAATCCATAGTTGTAAGTACCACTTACATACTTCAAAATTCTCTTCACTTGATTGATATGACTGACTTTGGGATCAACTTGGTATCTTGCACAAACTCCAACTGCAAAGGCAATATCAGGTCTGCTGGCAGTTAAGTACAACAAGCTTCCTATCATGCTTCTATACAGACTTTGATCCACCTTAACTCCACTTGAATCTTTGGAAAGCTTTAGATGAGTAGGAGCAGGAGTCCTTTTGTGACTTGCATTCTCCATACCAAACTTCTTTACAATGTTCTTAGCATACTTGCTTTGAGATAAGAAGATTGAGTCCTCCATCTGTGAGACTTGTAGTCCAAGAAAATAAGTTAGTTCTCCCATGAGACTCATTTCAAATTCAGCCTGCATTTGGTCAGCAAAGTGTTTAACCATATGTTCTGACATTCCTCCAAACACTATGTCATCAACATATATTTGGGCAACCATCAACTTTCCTCCTTCAGTTTTGACAAAGAGAGTTTTGTCCAAGCCTCCTTTTCTGTAGCCTTTGTCTGAGAGAAACTTTGTTAACCTGTCATACCATGCTCTAGGAGCTTGTTTCAGGCCATATAGGGCTTTTCTCAATTTGTAGACATGATTAGGGTGGGTTGGATCCACAAAGCCTTTAGGTTGTTCCACATAAGCTTCCTCATTCAAGTACCCATTTAGAAAGGCACTTTTCACATCCATCTGAAATAACTTGAACTTCAGAAGACAAGCAATTGACAACAAGAGTCTGATTGATTCCAGCCTGGCTACAGGTGCAAAGGTTTCATCAAAATCAACCCCTTCAACCTGGGTGTATCCTTGAGCAACAAGTCTTGCCTTATTTCTGGTGACAACTCCTTCAGCATCTGACTTGTTCTTGAATATCCATTTTGTCCCAATGATGTTAGTTCCTTCAGGTCTAAGAACCAGTTCCCAAACTTCATGTTGCTTGAATTGGTTCAGTTCATCTTGCATTGCACCAATCCAATATTCATCAGTTAAGGCTTCCTTGACATTTCTTGGTTCCATTTTGGACACAAAACAAGAGTTTGAGATGATTTCTCTAGATCTTGTGATGACTCCACTATTGGGATCTCCTATGATGAGCTCTTTTGGATGATCCTTCTGAATTCTGATGGAAGGGATCTTGCTAGCTTCCTTTGATTCAGATTCTGTTGTGGTGGAGTTGGGTAGGTCATTCTGTTGGGTTGAAGTCTCAAAGAATGTCTCAACAGTACAAGGAACATCTATTTCTTCATGATAGTCATCAATTATAACATTTATTGATTCCATCATGGTTTTGGTTCTGGATTTGAATACTCTATAAGCTCTGCTGTTCGAGGAGTATCCTAGAAATATGCCTTCATCACTTTTAGGATCCAGTTTTCTTCTTTGTTCACGATCAGCCAGAATATAGCATTTGCTGCCAAACACATGGAAGTACTTCACAGTTGGTTTTCTTCCTTTCCAGAGTTCATATATGGTGGATGAGGTTCCCTTCCTCAAAGTGACCCTGTTATGAACATAGCAGGCTGTATTCATAGCTTCAGCCCAAAAGTACATAGGAAGTCTTTTGGCATGTAACATTGCTCTGGCAGATTCCTGTATGGTCCTGTTTTTTCTTTCCACAACTCCATTTTTTTGAGGTGTTATAGGGGAAGAAAACTCATGAATAATTCCTTTTCAAGAGCAGAAATCACCAAACTTGCTGTTTTCAAATTCCTTGCCATGATCACTTCTGATTCTGACAATACATCCTTCCTTCTCTCTTTGAATTCTTTTGCACAATTCTTTAAAAACTTCAAATACGTCTGATTTTTCCCTAATGAAATTAATCCAGGTGAATCTGGAAAAATCATCCACAACCACATAGGCATATCTTTTACCACCAAGACTCTCTACTTGCATTGGTCCCATCAGATCCATATGGAGGAGTTCTAGAACCTTAGAGGTGGTCAGATGTCTTGACTTTGGATGTGACATCCTAGTCTTCTTACCAACCTGACATTCACCACAAACTCTTCCTTCATCAATTTGCAGTCTTGGAATCCCTCTGACTACCTCCAAGGAGATGATCCTCTTCATACCCCTTAGATGAAGATGGCCAAGTTTTTGGTGCCACAGTTTCACCTCTTTTTCTTCTCTTGCAATGGAACACACATATGAGAAATTAGTGTTCTCAGGCTCCCACAAGTAACAGTTGTCTTTGGATCTAACTCCTTTCATTATTATCTCTTGTTTGTCATTGATTACAAGGCATTCAGATTTTGAGAAATTGACCTTGAATCCTAGATCACACAATTGACTGATACTAATGAGATTAGCGGTCAGTCCTTTCACCAGTAGTACTTCATTCAGACTTGGAACTCCAGAGCAGTCCAAATCACCAACTCCTTTGATTTCACCTTTAGCCCCATCTCCAAAGGTCACAAAACTGGTGGTGTGAGGCTTAACATTATTGAGGAGGTTCTTGATCCCAGTCATGTGTCTGGAACATCCACTGTCAAAGTACCAGTCTTCCTTTGCAGAGACCCTCAGGGAAGTGTGAGCTATCAGTGCAATAGCCTTTTTCTTCCATTTGGGAGCATGTAGTACCTTTTTAGACTTAGGTTTGACACGTGAGTTCTGATTAGGATATCCATGTAGTCTGAAGCAGAAGGGCTTTATGTGGCCATATCTCCCACAATGATGACATCTCCATCTATGGTACCTTTTCTTCATATGTCTTTGTTCCTGATGTTGAGAGTTGTGTTGAGACATCTGTTTTGACATTTGATTACCAGTACCAGATTTCTTTGCTTCCATAAATCCTAGTCCAGATTTATTTCCCACATTTTGTCCAACCTGAAGGATCTCTTCCAATTTGTCTGTTCCATTGGTCAACATCTTGACAGATTTGGTCATTTGATTCAGTTGTGAGTTCAGCAATTGAACTTCTCCTTCTAGATGACTTATAGTTTCAAGGTTTGCCCTTTTTTCAGCCTCCAGCTTTATGATGAGTTTTGATTGTTTCTCATTCTGCATACAGACTTCAGTACTTCTGATACACAATTTCTTGTAAGTATCAGCCAGTTCTTTAAAAGTCACCTCTTCATCACTGATGTCACTTTCAGAGGTATAAACACCAGTTAAAGCAGTAACTCGTTTGGCAGATTCTTCTTCAGAATTACTTTCTGAATCACAGTCAGACCAAGTAACTGTCATTCCTTTTTGTTTCTTAAGAAAGGTAGGACATTCAGATCGAATATGCCCATATCCTTCACAACCATGGCATTGAATTCCTCTGCCTTGAATTCCCTTCTCTTCTGACCTTGGTCTTCTGCTGGAACTGTCAATGTCAGAGGGAATGTTATGAACATTAGACCTTGACTTTGGATCTATTCTTTTGATGAGTTTGTTGAACTGTCTTCCAAGCATGGCTACATCTTCTGAAATGTTTTCTTCAACATCAGTGTTGGACATAAGTGCTATGCTCTTATTCTTCTTGACACCATTATCAGTGATTCCCATCTCAAAAGTCTGAAGAGACCCAATAAGTTCATCCATTTTCAACTTGCTAATGTCCTGGGCTTCCTCTATGGCAGTTACCTTCATTGCAAATCTTTTAGGCAAGGATCTGAGAATCTTCCTCACCAGTTTTTCTTCTGACATCTTTTCTCCCAGTGCTCCTGAGGTGTTGGCAATCTCCAAGATGTTCATGTGAAACTCATGAATGGTTTCATCTTCCATCATTTTTAGATTCTCAAATTTGGTAGTCAACATCTGAAGCCTTGACATTTTTACTTTGGAAGTGCCCTCATGAGTAATTTTGAGAGTGTCCCAAACTTCCTTGGCCAGTTCATATTGATGTACTAGTCTGAAGATGTTTCTATCAATTCCATTGAACAAGGCATTTAAAGCTTTTGAATTTCCCAGAGCTAAATCATCTTCTTCTTTACTCCAATCTTCCTCAGGCTTCAGACTGATTGTCCCATCTTTCTCAGTTATGGTGGGATGAATCCATCCTTTGTCAGCAGCTCTCCAAGCCTTTTTGTCCAGAGATTTTAGGAAGGCAATCATACGAGGTTTCCAGTAGTCATAATTAGTTCCATCCAGAATGGGTGGTCTATTTCCAAAAACTCCTTCTTTGTCCATAGTGCCAGAAAGTGATATCCCTAGATCTCACCCAGTAATACAGGCAGGGTGCCTGCTCTGATACCAATTGAAATTCTGGCTGCAGATACTCAATGTCACGTTCAATGTTATGACACCGTATCTGACTTACTATATGACAGTAAATACAAAAGCAATAAAGAACACAGTCAATTGTTTACCCAGTTCAGTGTGCAACAACACCTACTCTGGGGGCTACCAAGCCAGGGAGGAAATCCACTACAAGAGATGTTAATTCAGGAATAAACCAACCAGTTTATCTCTTTCACTTAAGACCTACCCAATGCAATTCCAATCTAAGTACAACTTACACCTGAGTTCCTACTCACTCCCCCTCAATCATAGCAGTGATACATAAACCAATTTGACTTAAGAATTGATGAAGACACTCTTCAAAAACAAACACTTGATTAAGCTTCACAGCTTTTTAATCAAGCAACACAATCACTCTTGCTTCACAGCTTTGAGTGATGCACACATCTAACTTGACTCTGCTTCACAGCTTTAGTCAAGGAACATTCAAACACTCTTGCTTCAAAGATTTGAGTGCTACACAACCCTTACAATTTGAAACCTATTCCAAGTCACTTATCACAATGATAATTGCTTGGAGTACAATAATCAAATCTATACAGATTACAAATGATCTTCTGATCAATAAAAAGGGATACCTTTCAAAACAGCAGCTCTGTTGAATATATAGCAGCTGCAACTTCAGTTAGGGTTTCCACAAAAACCTAGGGTTAATTCCGTTTGACCTAAAGACCAGGTCACAGGACTTTATTAACCAGGTTAGGGTTGAGCTAGGTTACCCCTCAGAAAACGCAGGATTCTGTTCAGGAAAGACTGAGTTATTTTCCTGAAAAAACTCAGACTTATCCAACCTGCAAACCTGTTAGTTCAGAACAGGATGTCATAACATCTGTTATGACATCTGAGAAAACCTGTCTACTGATTTAGCAAAATGTGATCATTTTGCAAAATGCTCAGATACACACTTATAAACATCTGTACTTGACTTACAATATTTTTCTGCAAAGGTACCTAATGAGTCAGTACAAACTAAACTAGAATGTTATGACATCAGTCATGACATTCACACATACACTTGGGTTTACAAAAAATGCAAGCCAATACCTAAACAACTACAGTAACATCTCATACCAGTCTTTATATCCCACCGTCATCTTCTGGATGATCTTCTTAATATTCTTATTAGCAGCCTCCACAATGCCATTCATCTTCGGTCGGTAAGGAGAAGAGGTATGATGTTGGATCTTGAATTGCTTACAGATTGTGGTGATCATAGTGTTGTTGATATTTGTACCATTATCTGTAATGATTCTTTCGGGGATACCATACCGACAGATAAGGTTATGCTTGATGAACCGCACCACAACATTCTTGGTAACAATAGCAAAAGAGGCAGCCTCAACCCACTTCATGAAGTAATCAATGGCAACAAGGATGAAGCGATGCCCATTGGAAGCGGTAGGTATGATTTCTCTGATCCTGTCAATGCCCCACATTGCAAAGGGCCAAGGAGCAGTCAAGATGTTTAGAGGAACCGGTGGTACGTACACCTTATCAGCATAAATCTTGCATTTCTGACAAGTCCGCGAATGTTGATAACAGTCTTCTTCCATAGTGGACCAGTAGTATCCTTCCCGAAGGATCTTTTTAGCCATGGTGTGTCCACTAGAATGGGTGCCAAAGGTACCTTCATGTAGATCATTCATAATCTTATCCGCTTCATTCTTGTCTACACACCAAAGCAAAGTAGAGTCGTGGTTGCGCTTGTAGGGGATCTCGTTACCGAGAAAGAATTTGGCAGAGAACCTTTTTAAGAACTTTTTATCATTGACTGAAGCTCCTTCAGGATACTCTAAGCCTTCAAGATATCTTTTGACTTCATGGAACCAAGGTTTGTCCACTACTTCTTCAGTATCAATCTCGTGACAGTATGCTGGTTCATCCATTCTCTCAATAGTGATTCGGGGAGCATCATTATCCCACCTGACCTTGAACATGGATGACATAGTGGCTAGCGCGTCCACTAATTGATTTTCCTCTCGTGGAAAATGTTCAAAAGTAATTTCTTCAAAGTATGGGATTAATGTCAACACATGCTCTTTGTACGGGATGAGATTAGGATGCTTCGTGTCCCATTCTCCTTTGATATGGCTGATTACCAAAGCTGAGTCTCCGAACACACTTAAGAACCTGATCCTAAGATCAATTGCAGCTTTAAGACCCATGATGCATGCTTCATACTCAGCCATATTGTTGGAACAGTTGAAACATAGTCTGGCGGTGAAAGGAGTATGACAGTCCTCGGGAGATATCATTACAACACCGATGCCATTGCCAAGTGCGTTGGAAGCTCCGTCAAAAACCATAGTGTGATACGGTGGCAGAACCGACTGTTTAATACTGGTTTTGCATTTTGTATTCACAAATGTGCGGTAAGCAAGAGTCGCCACCTACTTTTCTTTTATCCACAAAGGAAAGGGTGAAAAAACATAAAAAGACCTTTTTCGAGATTTTCTGAGTAAGGGGGGTAGATTATGGAAAGGGAAGGTGTTAGCACCCTTTCCATCTGTGCTTTTCCACGGGCTCTTAGGTGCTTGCTCATTTTGAAAATTACTTTCGTGTTTGTGTGTTTTGAAAAGTTTGTTTGCTTTATGATAACTCTTATATCAGTCCTTAAGAGTGTTGATAAAGCGTTTTTGAAAATGTTTGAAAGTATGGTGTGAAAGAGATTATTTTTGAGCAAGTACTTAACAACTATCTACTTACTCGAAAAAAGGTGTTCTTTTCCTCCTTTCCTTTAGATAGTGCTATCCTACTATTAGTGAGTAGGTATCCTTATCGTTGGATGTTGATGGACTATCGAAGGGACGTTTACGGTCACTAAGGCAACTGGGCAAGAACTCTTAGTAATTGTCCTAAAGTTTCAAGTTCACTTTTTTAATCAAGGCAACAGTCAGAAGGGTCATCGAGGGACTTGTGATCTCTTGAACTCAAGGAAAGTCACTAAAAATTCTCACGTTTCGAGAATTGTGACCGTTTTTGAAGGCAACCGAAGTGGGAGATACCTTAGGGGTGAGCATGTGCAAGTGTATTGATTCAGTTCATTTATCTTGCGCATTTAGGGTTATCTAATAGTTTTCTTTTCAGTCTTTTTCATGCAATCCTATTAATCTAAACAATTAATAATAGTGCAGAAAATAAATTGCAGAAAATAAAATTCCTAAGCTATTACAAGGCCTTGGGGAAAATACATAAATAGAACAAGAAAATAAAATGCGGAATTTTAAACCTAATTAAAGCTATTACAAACCGGGAACCAGTTACATAATGGGGAAAAGAACTCATGAAAAAGATAAACGCGCGAAGAATGGGAAGAGCGTCTACACCCTAAAAAATGTTTTAAAAAAATCTTTTTTGTTTTTATTTATTTATGAAAATATTAAATTGTAATAATATCCTAATTAACTAAATTAAAAAAGGAAAGAAAAAAAATATTAATTACAATTAATTCTAAGGAAACTAATATTTTTTGGTATTTTCAAAGAAAAAATATTTAAAATTTAATCCTAATTTCTAATTAATTTTAATTTAAAGAAGAAAAAAAAGATTAAAGTAATTAAACTAGATTAATTTACAAAATTAATTTTAATTAAAAAAAACTAATTCTATTTTTTGTGATTTTATTGATTTTATGATTTAAATAAAAAATGATTTTTGAAACAATTAAAATAATTAAAAGAAGTCAATTAAAAACAAGATAAAAGAATGGGCCTGATAGTAGGAAGCAATTGGGGGGTGTGGCACTGCAATTTACTAGGCCCAGATTGTACAAGCCCAAGGCCTGAGTGAGATCCTATGCGGCCAACCCCTGAGGGTTCACCGTGGGTGCCTAGATCTGGATCTATGATCTGATGCTCGTGATAGATCCAATGGTGATGAGATAATAACCCAGGATACACCCCTTTATCCTTAGCGTACTAGATCTGCAGTTAAATGGTTAGAAAAAAATTCAAAACACACGACCTGGGTATCGAACCTAGGTCCTCCCCTTCATACACTTATGCCTTTTCCATCTGAGCAAATTGTTAATTCGTGTATATAAATAAAACAAAACTATATAATGTGAAAACAAAGAAATTATTAAAGAAAACGCGTGCAGATTTGAACTGGCAAGTGGGGCTGCGCCACGCAGTCATCTTCTCCACTCATTCGTCGTGTTAGCCTCTGCACTTTTACCTACGGACGTTGTCCATCACTACAGCACCTGCAACTTCCAAAATCCATAGTATGCAATATAAATCAAATCTAAAGCCATAGATCAATTAGGCTTGATCCTATAAGCACGATGGTACTCATCTTTGGGCCCAATTTTACCTGTACCTGAAAACCCTAAAACAAAAGTCTAAACCCTAATAATGGCAGATCATCATACATTTATCAAAACTTGTAATTAATGATTCAAACACGTTCTAAACATTCATACAAACAGGAATGCATGATCAAAACACATTTATAACACATGTATGTCCATAATCATTTTTGAAAATAAAACTTAAATCGTGATTGTATTGGTCGTGATTCTGGGAGCTTTGATGCTTGGAAATGATGCAGTTAGCTTCAGGATGTCTCCAGGAATATTTTGCAACCCTCAGAACTTCTTGAATCTGCCTCAAATTCCACAACCGATTTGAACTTTTCTCTTTAAAATTTGAAATTGGAACGTGATTTTTGTGCGGCCAGTCCTTGTCCCCTTGGTCTAGCCATGTTGGGTTTATATATTGGGATGCATTAGGGCAACAAAAATGGATTGAATCCTGAAGATTGGATGGAAAAGATTTGATTTTCATTTTGGAATTTTATGTTTCTAAATTTGGCCAAAACTTGCTCATCTCTCTCCAATCACCCTTCACACGAATTCTTGACTAAATCTTCTGATTTTGGACTCATGATATGATCATAAAACAAATCTTTTGAATTTAATTCATCATTTTACTATTTTATTTGATTTATTAATATTTAAATGAATGCAAATTCAGATAAACAAAAATAAATCTCATAAAAATAAAAATAATGGATTTAAATGTCTTGAATAAGTCCATGGATATATTTGAGATCCAAAACCCACACCCATTAGTTCAAAAGATCCAATTTGCTCACATTGACTTTTGTGCATTTTCATAAAATTTTCCAACTTCTACAAGTCATAACTCTCTCGGTTTTTGTCCTATGGAGGTGTTTGTGGCCATTTTGGAAAGCTCAAGATGTCCTCTAAGAGCTCATTTTGGTTTCACCTCAATTGAGTCTTCCATGTTCATGTATGCTTCTTTGGAAAAGATGACTTTTTGTTAACTTTTAAGATGACCTATAATGTCTGAGCTTGTATCATTTAACTGGTAGATTTCTTGAAATTTAGGGCTGAAGAGAAGTTGTAGGGAATTGGATTCTCTTCAAAATGAGCTTTGGTGGAAAAATTTCTGATAAAGTATGAGAAAGTTATGCCTGGTCAATGTGTGGTGGACTTTTCCTATAGAAACCCTAATTAGCAATTTTTGAGTTTTGATGAATTAGGAGCATTTCTTGAAGAATCATGATCAACCCTTGATAAAATGATGGATATTACTTCATAATGTTGATGTTGACCCAAAATTTTGAAGTTTGACTGTATCTAGGCCACAGTTGACTTTTAACCTTGTATAGTTGATTTTCAGGCATTTGAGCAGTTGTCTGAGCAAACTTGTTGTGAAAGGAATAAAATTTGGCATGGATAACCTTGAGGACATATTAGGACCATGGAAAACATTTGAGACCATTTGAACTCCACACATCTTGATGAAAATTGAAACCCTAGTTAGAGGTTCATTGCCTTTAGGAGGAGAATTTGTCTGGTCAATTCCTGTTTATCCATGGGCAAGTTGGGGATCTCAATGGCATGTGTTGAGTAAAATGAGAGGGAAAATTTTGGGGTACAATGGCTGCCCCTGTTCAATCTTCTTAAACCTGAGGATGTAGATTGGCTTGTCTGTCTTTCGTGATCTGAAGGTGGAAGATGATTGAACACTAGAGTGCCCAGAAATTTGTACTCGTCTGAAGTAGCATTGTTGGTGGATAATATCGGGAGTGGGCTTATAGACGCCATTTGGAAAAGATGACAGAATATTGTCGGAGATGGGCTTAAAGATGCCATCCAAAGAAAATGACGAAGAGTCATCAGAGATGGGCTTAAAGATGCCATCCAGAGAACATGCTGATTTCACGAGATATTCCTTTATGGGGATTCCTGTTCCTGTCATTGAGGAGGACTCCACTGTGGAATGTTGGTCTCAGTTTTGGGAAATAGAGTCTACGAGTTTCAGTTGTCAGTTACTCTACTGGGGAGTTATCTCTTGACTGGAGAGACGAAAGCGGGTTGTTATCTGGTTTGGATCCGGGCTTCACAACGACTTGCTGAGGATAATAAGGCTGATTATTATTCGGTTGCATTCCAGGCTTCACAGCAACTTATCATGGAATATGAAATTAACTGCTATCTGGTCGGTTCCAGGCTTCGCAGTAATTGTAGACATTAAACTGTTATCTGGTCGGACTCCAGGCTTTACAGTTTCTTTAACTGGGTAAGAATAAGAAAATCTAGGGTCGATTTAACTGAACCTGTAGAGGTCTTGAGCTATTTTCAACTGGAATAGAATCATAAAAATCTTAGAGTCGATTTAACTGAACCAGAGAAAGTATCTAGCGGAAAAGAATCAGAATAAATGATTGGTCGATTTAAACTGAACCAGCAGAGGTTTTGAGTTATCTTTAACTAGAATAGAATCAGAGAAATCTTAGGGTCGACTTGACTGAACCAGAGAAAGGTCTTGAATTAACTTTAATTGGATAAAGAATCAGAAAAATCTTAGAGTCGACTTGACTGAACCAGAGAAAGGTCTTGAATTAACTTTAACTGGATAAAGAATCAGAAAAATCTTAGGGTTGATTTCACTGAACCAGAGAAAGTGCCAACTAGAAATGAATTAGAATAAATCATTGGTCGATTTAAAATGAACCAGTAGATGTCTTTTGAGAATGATCTTTCTGAGGAAAATGCTGAAATAGCCTTTTGTCAGAGGTAACTTTTGAATAGACTGTCGGGCCATGAATGTAGTCAATAATGTTTGTTAATTTGATCTGTCCTGAAAAGGTAAAGAGTTAGTGATATGCAACGTTATGATGTATGAAATGCATTGTGTAATGATGTTCTCAAAATAAATGAGATTATGTTGTATGCAATATGTATGCGTATGCCATGATGTATGAATATGGAATGCTGTTGCGATATTTCCTAGTCTGGGAAAATGAATCCCTGACTGCTGCTGGAGAGTACTGGGAAGCTGAATCTCGGACTGCTGTTTGGTAGATGAGGAAAGTGATTCTTTCACTTCTGATGGGAATGATGAATCGAGATAATTTACTGGGGATTTCCTCTTTCCGTTTGAGGATATTCTGCCGGGGATCTTTGACTCCTGCTTTAGAATGACTCTGTGGGGAAAAAGATGCTTTGTTGGAAGATTTTACCAATGTAGAGAAATAAACTCTATTGGGGGATAAACTTCTACGGCTAGAGAAATAAAATCTACCTGGGATAAGGCTTTATAAACTGTTCGAGATTATAAAAACTTAGCTGGGGAACATGGATTTCAACTCTCTGAGGGAACTTGGATGGAGGAGGCAATTCCCGCTTGGGGAAGAAGACGTCAAAACTTTAGTTGTTTTCACTCTGCAGGGACATAGACATCACTAGTAAGTATGCTGAGGATGTAGCAGTGACTTTGCACCAGGATGTTTCTTTCCCTGTACCTGCTGGAGAAAGTAGATGCAGAGGTTTCGTGGATGGATCTATGTGTTGAAATAAGTGTCAGAATGACATCCGTCTCTGGATCGTATTTGAATTGTAATTGAAACATGTGTTGAATGAGTGTCAGAATGACATTCATCTCTCGATCGTATCTTAACTGTACTTGAAACATGTGTTGAATGAGTGTCAGAATGACATCCGTCTCTGGATCGTATCTGAACTGTATTTAAAACATGTGTTGAATGAGTGTCAGAATGACATTCGTCTCTGGATCGTATCTGAACTGTATTTGAAACATGTGTTGAATGAGTGTCAGAATGACATTCGTCTCTGGATCGTATCTGAACTGTATTTGAAACATGTTTTGAATGAGTGTCAGAATGACATCCATCTCTGGATCGTATCTGAACTGTATTTGAAACATGTGTTGACTGAGTGTCAGAATGACATCAGTCTCTGGATCGTATCTGAATTGTACTTGAAGAGAAATCTGGAATAAGTATCAGGATAACATCTGTATCTGGGTCGTACCTGAACTGTTTCTAGAAGAGAAATCTGGAATAAGTATCAGGATAACATCCGTCTTGGGATTGTACCAGAATCGTTTTTGGATTGATTTTGCTTGATTGTACATGATTCATTGCTGGAATTCATGTCTAATGCCCTAAGTGATTCAAATGGAGATCTGCCCCTGGCTGTTTGGCATTTTTGAGAGATTCCTTGAATCTTGACTTGACTGCCCCAGATGACGGACAATGATCATGCCGTACCCCTTGGTTGGAAATGTTTTTCCACTTGAGGTGGACCTTTTCACTAAGAAGTTTTTTGTTCACTATATATTTGTCATGTGAGTTTCTCTATTGTCGAACATATAACTATATGCAAACAACGATATTCAAATAACGCAAAGTTTATGCTTGTCTTGAAGTTTGAAAATTCATTTTTTAGTAAAAAAAAATTTGCAAGAGGGTGATATCAACTCAAGATTTATAGCAAGTCCTACAGGAGTCAGGATACCTTTTGTAACAGTATGCTTCTGAACTAACCCATGCTTCAGTTAGGACTTTTAAGGGTTGTAACGTGGCCTGGTTCACGGTTTAAGAAACAAAGGATAAAGGCTCAAAGTCTATTTATACCCACCCGTTCTTCGTATGTTCTTCAGTCATATGCTCAGTTAATTGTGCATTTAGATCCCGATTGAGTCCGGCATGTTGTCCTTGATATTCAAGTGATGGTTCAGAAACTTGAACGTTTGTCTGAGAAGGAAGTCATTTTTATGACCTTTTCTTTTTGTTGAGGATTTGTAGGACCTCTTTCTTTTTTATTTTTTTTCTATCCCTGTCTTTTGCCTGAATTGTTTCTTTTGTGATTACAGTCAGCGGGATGCCCCAGTTTTTCTTAAGTCTCCTTCACAGGTTTTGACTTAATGGGCTTTTATTTTGAGAGATAATGACTGCCTATTTTGATGATTACGCAGAACCTACCATCATATTTTGATTTGGAAGGATGTCTTTGATGCTATTTATCGTATACGAAGCGGAAGATTGCGGCTGAATGCGTGTCTGAATTGACTGAGAAACTACCCTGCCCTAGGTTATGATTAAGGGTTTTAATTTGTGTGAAAAGAAAAACTCCTACTTCTTAGGCTCAAAGGGGTTGACTAGGGATTATCTTCCTTATAACTCCACTGTTTGGGATTTGAAACAACGCTTGTACATCGTTAGCAAGGTCTGTTCAAAAGCACACTGTGTAAGATTGTGGTGTCGTTTTCGTCATCCTCCCTCTAAAGGTTTATAGATTTTTAGTCGAGAGTAGAATATCACATAAAGGAAGCAAGAAAACAGTTTAAATAAAATGACAATGAAATCATTCAAGACAAACATATGTGATGCATTAATGGGAAAACCAAAGTTCGGCATGACAGTAATTGTTTGAACAACAAATGAAATTACAAATGAAAAATAAAAAGTGAACTAGACGCTCTCAATGATTTGTCCTAGGAGCAGTGATCACTTTATGAGTCTCTGGAGGGTCGAATTCAATCTCTTTCGTGTCAATCATATCCTGAATTTTGTTCTTCAGAGCCCAGCAGCCATTTGTATCATGTCTTGGACTATCAGAATGGTATGCACACCTTTCATCGGGGTGGTAACTAGGAGCAGAAGTATTGGGGTTTCGCAAAGGGGCCTTTAATGTGATCAATCCTGCTTTCGACATGTGTTGTAACGCTTGAGCTAGTGACATGTTGATTCTGGTTAATTGTCTCTTAGGCATGACCTCTTTATGTCGGTTCCCCTGTTGGTGTCGTTGCATAGGCGTAGGATTAGAGACCAGTATTTCCCCCACAGATTTATTATGGTCGTCTACCTTATTACGACCCTTCTGGCCATACACAGCATTGGCTTCCCTCTTACCAGCAAATGGCTTCTTCTCATCATTAGAAGATGCAGCCATCGGGATCTTCCCACTCTTGATACCACTTTCGATCCTTTCTCCAGTCAGAACCATCTCTGTGAACCCAGATGAGGAACTCCCAATGAGCAAATTATAGAACGGCCCTGTCAGAGTGCCCATGAACATATCTACCATTTCCCGATCATTCAGAGGAGGTTGTACCCCTCCAGATGGATCCCTCCATTTCCGGGCATATTCTTTGAAGTCTGCGCTAGAACCCATAGACATGATTTGAAGTTGTGTACAAGTTAGAGCGAGGTGAGCATTGTATTGGTACTTCTTGTAGAAAGCAGCAGCCAAGTCTTCCCAGGTATGAATGTCTGTTCTTTCTAGCTGATAAAACCACTCCAGTTGCGTGCCAGCTAAACTTTCTTGGAAGAAATGGACCCATAACTTCCGGTCCGCAGTGTGAGGTTGAATCTTCCTCACATAAGATCGGAGATGCATATTGGGACATGAGACCCCATCATATTTAGCGAACACCGGAACCTTGAACTTCTGCGGGATGACAACCCCGGAAACTAAACCCGGCTCTTCAAAATCCAGCCCAGGTACCCTCGGGATTTCCATTGCATTCAGACGATCCTCCAGCTGTTTGTATTTATCATTGGCCAGAGGATATTGATCCTCATTATAGTCAGACTCATTATCATATTCCCTTGGACTGGGGTCTTCCTATCTTGTTTCCCCTTCTTGATTGTCTCCTTCTTTTGACGAAGATGCTAGTTCTGCAACTTGCCTTAACGGTCCTCTGAACCTCCTTCCCAAATTCACCACACAAGCTGGCTTCTTTGGCTTCTTGGTCTTTTCTTTGATGATTAGGGCCTCCATCTCTTCTTTCCCCTTGGCCATAGCCATGATCATTTGTTGAAACTGAGCATTTTGAGTTTGGAGATCCTTCACTGTTTGTTCAAGAGCCATTGCTGAAATAAACAGCGAAGAAGATGAGAAACCTGCTTTGAAACCTGTTTATGCAATGATATGTATGATATATGTATGCAACGTTTTCAAGGATTTCTAAAACTTAAATTTGCTTAAACAGAAAGAGAACAAACGTTAATTGCATTAAAAAGTTTTAACGGTTACAATGATGCCTCCTAGGCTTATAAAGGAAGCAACAAAGCAAAAATAAACTCCCAAAGAAAAAATCAAGCTTCCCACAGGCGCATCCTCTTTGGTGTAATGTAATCATTTATACTCTTCTCTTTGTGAAGTAACCTGGTGAGCTCTAAAACCTTCTTCTCGTTGGCGTAGAATTGGGTTTCAAAGGTATCTCGTTCTTCTTTGAGTTGAATCCAGGATTTTTGTAGCTCCTCGAAATCAGTTGGCATGTCAGGATGAAGAAGAATGTAAGGAGTGTCTCCCTCAGCAATTGGCTCTATAATCACAGGTAAGATGGTGGGGTAAGGCATCATAAGACATTGAGCACGAGCTCGCACCCATTTGAGGTAAGGCTCAAGAGGGATGGAATTCGTTTGCCCCAGTGTCTTGCTATCAACTCTATTTACCATGCCCCAAGCTCGAATGAACCTCTTACGATAACCCTGAACATCATTCTCATAGTCAAATATGATTCCTTGGATGAGTGCGTCATGAGGACTATCCCTTCTAGCATAAACAAACTATCGCAACACCAAACAAGGATTATAAGTGATTCCTCCCCTAATGCCTAAGAGAGGGACATTAGGGAATTCCCCACAACGATCAATGATGGTAACATTCTCCAAGGACCGTGGACACCAATGAATATCTCAATGTATAAGGGACATCAAACTATGATACCATCTCATACCCTGCTCATTCTTCAAAACAGACCGAGGTAGGTGCAAAATAAACCACCTAGCCAATAGAGGGGTGAAACACAGGAGAGTCCATCTTCTCTTTAGAGTGCGAGTGTGCAGAGAGTGTAGAATATCCTCAAGTAAAGTAGGCACCGGATTATGAGACAAAAAAATATTGACCGCATTCACATCTATGAGTAGGTCCAGATTAGGAAATAGTACCATCCCATAGATGAAAAGGGTCAACACTTCTTCAAAAGCTTGTAAATCCAGGGTATCCCAAAAATGGTGAGCTTTCTTGAATAGAAACTTAGCTAGAAATCCTTTGACGCCTCTTCTGGTTTCCCAATTTGCCACTACATCAGATCGTTGTAAATACAGAGCTTAAGCAATCTCTTCAAGTTTTGGGTCTCTTTCCATACCGTTGAATGGTAACTGATTAGGGATAGGTATCCCCAATAACTGAGAAAACACCTCCATAGTAGGCACTAATTGGTAATCAGGAAAAGTGAAGCAATGATGTAAAGGGTCAAAGAACTGAAAGAGAACCTTTATCATTTCTTCATCAGAGCTTGAGGTGACCAAGTTGAGAAGTCGACCATGTATTTCAGTGAAGGGAGAGCTTTCAGGAATCCTTGATGCTAATTCCTTGAGTTGAGGAGATACCCTCACGAGGTTGACTTGGATAGTGTTCCTGCAAGCGGATGCCATGTCCTAAAAAACAAGACAAAGATAAGCCCTAGAAAATCCTTGAAATGGTTAGTATGATATGCCATGTTATGGTGTCATGATTATGCCAAGAAATTACAAATATAGCAAGCACAAGCAAATCACCCAAAGTCCTTAGGCTTAAGGCTTGCATGGGTTTTAAGGTAATACCCTCTTGAAGTTTGATTGGTTCAACATGTCCTATAAATAGTAATCGGGTTCTAAGGGATCTCAATATCACTGATCTTCCCCATAAGTTTCGTTCCGATAGACAACTGACTTGCCACCAAACAAAACTCGGGAGTCGGATCTCAATGAGTGTAGTATCGAGTATCAACCGACTTTGGGGATACACCAAAGACGGCTATCTCACTACGTCCTAATAGCCAAGTTGTTCAATTAAAGGTTCTAAGGTCAGTTGATGTTTCATGACACCACGCAGCGGCCCTGTATTCTCCTTGATTAACTCAAGGGCTACCGGTACCCATCAAAGTGTCGCATCAATGTAGCTATCGCTTCAACCATGTTGGTATACCCCGCACAGTTTCCACGATCTATTGCTACTTACCTAAAAGGTTTCCCCAGATCCGGGTGTAGGATCTATAATAACCCAAACAAAACCCTTAAAAGTAAAGCAATCAAAACAAAAAAGGAAAAACATATTAGAAATGAACTAGACCCTAAGGTAAACCCCACTTTTACTTATCCCCAACAGAGTCGCCAGTTCTGTAATACTGTAGCAGAACCGACTGTTTAATACTGGTTTTGCATTTTGTATTCACAAATGTGTGGTAAGCAAGAGTCGTCACCGACTTTTCTTTTATCCAACAAAGGAAAGGGTGAAAAGAACAGAAAAAGACCTTTTTCAAGATTTTCTGAGTAAGGGGGTAGATTATGGAAAGAGAAGGTGTTAGCACCCTTTCCATCTGTGGTTTTCCACGAGCTCGTAGGTGGTTGCTCATTTTGAAAAATGCTTTCGTGTTTGTGTGTTTTGAAAAGTTTGTTTGCTTTATGATAACTCTTGTATCAGTCCTCAAGAGTGTTGATAAAGCGTTTTTGAAAATGTTTAAAAGTGTGGTGTGAAAGAGATTATTTTTGAGCAAGTACTTAACAACTATCTGCCTACTCGAAAAAAGGTGTTGTTTTACTCCTTTCCTTTAGATAGTGCTATCCTACTATTAGTGAGTAGGTAGCCTTATCGTTGGATGTTGAGGGACTATCGAAGGGACGTTTACAGTCACTAAGGCAGCTGGGAAAGAACTCTTAGTAATTGTCCTAAAGTTTCAAGATCGCTTTTTTAACCGAGGCAACAGTGGGAAGGGTCATCGTGGGACTTGTGATCTCTTGAACACAAGGACAGTCACTAAAAATTCTCACGTTTCGAGAATTGTGACTGTTTTCGAAGGCAACCGAAGTGGGAGATACCCTAGGGGTGAGCATGTGTAAGTGTATTGATTCGGTTCATTTATCTTGCGCATTTAGGGTTATCTAATAGTTTTCTTTTCAGTCTTTTTCATGCAATCCTATTAATCTAAACAGTTAATAATAGTGCAGAAAATAAATTGCAGAAAATAAAATTACTAAGTTATTACAAGGCCTTGGGGAAAATACATAATTAGCACAAGAAAATTAAATGCGGAATTTTAAACCTAATTAAAACTATTACAAACCGGGAAACAATTACATAATGGGGAAAAGAACTCATGAAAAAGGTAAACGCGTGAAGAATGGGAAAAGCGTCTACACCCTAAAAAATATTTAAAAGAAAATATTTTTTGTTTTTATTTATTTATGAAAATATTAAATTGTAATGATATCCTAAATAACTAAATTAAAAAAGGAAAGAAAAAATATTAATTACAATTAATTCTAAGGAAACTAATTTTTTTTTTGTATTTTCAAAGAAAAAAGATTTAAAATTTAATCCTAATTTCTAGTTATTTTAATTTAAAGAAAATAAGATTAAAGTAATTAAACTAGATTAAT
Source organism: Vicia faba (assembly GCA_948472305.1). Classification (NCBI taxonomy): domain Eukaryota; kingdom Viridiplantae; phylum Streptophyta; class Magnoliopsida; order Fabales; family Fabaceae; genus Vicia; species Vicia faba. Next base: position 857,732,839 of record OX451736.1, on the reverse strand, counting down.
TTACAAAATTAATTTTAATTAAAAAAACCTAATTCTATTTTTTGTGATTTTATGATTTAAATGAAAAAATGATTTTTGAAACAATTAAAATAATTAAAAGAAATAAATTAAAAACAAGATAAAAGAATGGGCCTGATAGTAGGAAACAATTGGGGGGTGTGGCGCTGCAATTTACTAGGCCCAGATTTGTACAAGCCCAAGGCCTGCGTGAGATCCTATGCGGCCAGCCCCTGAGGGTTCATCGTGGGTGCCTAGATCTGGATATATGATCTAATGCTCGTGATAGATCCAATGGTGAGGTGATAGTAACCCAGGATACACTCCTTTATCCTTAGCATACTAGATCTGCAGTTAAATGGTTAGAAAAATTAAAAACACACGACCTGGGTATCGAACCTAGGTCCTTCCCTTCATACGTGTATGCCTTTGTCATCTGAGCCAATTGTTAATTTGTGTATATAAATAAAACAAAACTATATAATGTGAAAACAAAGCAATTATTAAAGAAAATGCGTGCAGATTTGAAATGGCCAGTGGGACTGCGCCATGCAGTCATCTTCTCCACTCATCTGTCGTGTTAGGCTCTGCACTTTTACCTACAGACGTTGTCTGTCACTACAGCACCTATAACTTCCAAAATCCACAGTACGCAATATAAATCAAACCTAAAGCCATAGATCAATTAGGCTTGATCCCCCAAGCACGATGGTACTCGTGGGCCCAATTTTACCTGTACCTGAAAACCCTAAAACAAAAGTCCAAACCCAAATAATGGCAGATCATCATACATTCATCAAAACTTGCAATTAATGATTCAAACACGTTCTAAACATTCATACAAACGGGAATGCATGATCAAAACACATTTATAACACATGTATGGCCATAATCGTTTTTGAAAATAAAACTCAAACCGTGACTCTATTGGTCGTGATTCTGGGAGCTTTGATGCTTGGAAGCGACGCAGTTAGCTTCAGGATGTCTCCAGGAATATTTTGCAACCCTCAGAACCTCTTAAATTTGCCTCAAATTCCATAACCAATTTGAAATTTTCTCTTCAAAATTTGAAATTGGAACGTGAGTTTTGTGAGGCCAATCCTTGTCCTCTTGGTCTGGCCATGTTGTGTTTATATATTGGGATGCATTAGGGCAACAAAAATGGATTGAATCCTGAAGATTGGATGGAAAAGATTTGATTTGCATTTTGGAATTTTATCTTTTGGATTTAATTCATCATTTTACTATTTTATTTGATTTATTAATATTTAAATGGATGCAAATTCAAATAAATAAAAATAAATATCATTAAAATAAAATATGGATTTAAATGTCTTGAATAAGTCCATGGATATATTTGAGATCCCAAACCCATGCCCATTAGTTCAAAAGATCCAATTTGCTCACATTGACTTTTGTGCATTTTCATAAAATTTCCCAACTTCTACAAGTCATAACTTTCTCAATTATTTTCCTATGGAAGTGTTTTTGGCCATTTTGGAAAGCTAAAGATGTCCTCTAAGAGATCCTTTTTGTTTCATCTCAATTTAGTCTTCCATGTTCATGTATGCTTCTTTGGAAAATATGACTTTTTGTTGACTTTTAAGATGACCTATAATGTCTGAGCTTGTATCTTTTAACTGGGGAATTTAATGAACTTGAGGTATGAAGAGAAGTTGTATGGAATTGGATTCTCTTCAAAATGAGCTTTGGTGGAAAAATTTCTGATAAAGTATGAGAAAGTTAAGTCTGGTCAAAGTTTGGTTGACATTTCCTATAGAAACCCTAATTGGAAATTTTTTAGTTTTGATGAATTAGGAGCATTTATTGAAGAATCATGATCAACCCTTGATCAAATAATGTATATTACTTCACAATGTTGATGTTGACCAAAAATCTTAAAGTTTGACTGTATGTAGGCCACAGTTGACTTTTGACCTAGTACAGTTGATTTTCAGGCATTTGAGCAGTTGACTGGGCAAACTTGTTGTGCAAGGAATGAAATTTGGCATGGATAACCTTGAGGACATATTAGGACCATGGCAAACATTTTATACCATTGGAACTCACACATCTTGATGAAAATTGAAACCCTAGTTAGAGGTTCATTGCCTTTAGGAGGAGAATTTGTCTGGTCAATTCTTGGTCATCCATGGGCAAGTTAGGGATCTCAATGGACATGTGTTGAGTAAAATGAGAGTGTAAATTTTTGGGTACAACACATAGTCCATTAGGATCCTTTCTCAGGTCCTTCATCTGGTCCAGGTTCTTCACAATCAGTCACTAACATAATATTCTCATCCGGGAATTCAAAGTTCATGGATTGGTAGTCGTCCACGGCCTGATGAGCCAAATGATCAGCTAATACACTTCCCTTGATTGCTTTTTGGGTTGTGTATTGAATATCATATTCAGTCAGGACCATTTTCCATCTTGCTATTCTTCCGGAGAGGGCGGGTTTCTCAAAGATGTACTTGATATGATCCATCTTAGATATCAATAAAGTAGTGTGGGTCAACATATACTGTCTCAGTTGGCGAGCAGCCCATGCCAAAGCGCAATAAGTTTTCTCGAGCAATGAGTATCTTGTTTCACAGTTAGTAAACTTTTTGCTAAGGTAGTATATTGCATGCTATTTTCGACCAGACTCGTCATGCTACCCCAGCACACACCCCATTGAATTATCTAATACTGTTAAGTACATTATCAAAGGTCTTCCTTCAACCAGAGAAATCAGAATTAGAGGCTCTTGAAGGTATTCCTTGATTTTGTCAAAGGCGTTTTTGCAATCGTCATTCCACTTCATTGCTTGATCTTTCTTTAGGAGTTTGAAGATTGGCTCACAAGTAGCATTTAGATGGGAAATGAACCTTGAAATATAATTTATGCGTCCCAAGAAACCTCTAACTTCCTTCTCAGTGCGAGGAGCCGACATCTCTTGTATAGCTTTTACCTTTGCAGGGTCTACTTGAATACCCTTGTCACTGACAATGAAACCTAGGAGTTTACCAGAATTTACCCCAAAGATGCAATTGTTCGGATTTAATCCCAACTTGTACGTCTTTATCCTATCAAACAGCTTTTGCAAGTGATCGAGATGCTCTTCTTCCGTTTGAGATGTGGCTATCATGTCGTCAATATAGACCTCTATCTCATGGTGAATCATATCGTGGAACAAAGCTACCATAACTCGCTGATAGGTTTCCCCAACATTCTTCAACCCAAATGGAATCACTTTGTAACAGAAAGTTCCCCACTGTGTGACAAAGGTTATCTTCTCCATGTCTTCGGGTGCCATCTTGATCTGATTGTAACCAGAGAACCCGTCCATGAAGGAGAATATCTTATGTTGTGCGGTGTTGTCAACCAGAACATCAATGTGAGGAAGCGAAAAGTCATCCTTGGGGCTTGCCCTGTTCAAGTCTCTATAATCCACGCACATACGTACCTTACCGTCCTTCTTAGGCACTGGAACTATGTTAGCAACCCATTGTGGACAGGAGGTGACAGCTAAGAACCCAACGTTGAACTATTTCATAACTTCTTCCTTGATCTTCTATGACATTTCAGGGCGCATACTATGAACCTTCTATTTTACTGGAGGGAAATCCTCTTTTGTCGGCAGGCAATGAACCACAATATCAGTTTCTAGCCATGGCATGTCTTCATATGACCAGGAAAAGATCTCGACATAATCATGTAACATCTGAATCAATCGTTGGTTGACACTAAGCTCCAAATTTTCACCTATCTTTACTTTTTTTCTATCCTCTTTGGTACCCAAGTTCACTGTCTTAACTGGATCTTCATGAGGCTGTATAGCTCTTTCTTCCTGTTGTAACAGTCTAGCAAGCTCTCCTGGTACCTCACAATATTCCTCACCTTCGTCCTCGGCTTGGTTGATCGGATTTTCAAAGTCATAACCGGCAATAGCAGAACCGTTAACAATGGGATCCAGAGTGGATATGGATCTGCAGTTTAATACGTGAGTGTGTGTAAGAGCCTAGTTGTATTGATAAAGTAAAAGAAGAAAAGAAAGACAAAGAGCACAAAATATGTATGCAAAAACGTCCAATGCTTTATTAATGACATATGAGATTAAGAAATGATAACCATCACAAATAAACCATTGTGCCTTGGGTAAGACACGAGGCCATAGAGTTTATATTGTTCATTTATTACATATCCAGAAAAACAAAAAGACAATTACTCCTGAATAAAAGTAATCGGCACAAAGTCTCTAGCTGTCAAGTTACTGGGTCCACCATTGGTAGTAGGGAAGGTCCAGCTATCCATGTCATAGTCACCATCGTTGTCTTCTAAAGTGTTGACCCCATGATTGTTGATGTGTATGGGAGGTCTTCCGGCGCGAGCACAACAAACAACCCTTTGAGCCCCTGAAGTTAAACCCAAACCAAACTTATCAAATTTGTATGGAATGTCAGGGAGCTGGCCCCAAATGGTACACCCACCTTCTTCAATTACTTCTTTGGCATCTTTGAGTGAATCCATCTTCAATGGAGGTCTGGTGATCTTCGGCATACTGGTAACAGTCTCGGTTGCAGCCATGGTCTGAGGCACCTCTTCAAAGTTCTGACAAGGGGTCTCGATTAACTCATCGTCCATTTATACATATCTAAAAGAGTTCAGGTGGCTTACAGTGTATTCCTCCTCACCATGAACTGTGATAATCTTTCCCTTCACTGGGTACTTCAAAATCTGATGCAGAGTGGAAGTAACAACTCTAGCCCCATGGATCCAAGGGCGACCCAACAAACAAGAATAAGATGGTCAAATATCCATCATACAGAAGGTGGATTCAAAGGTTTGGGAACCAACTTTTATAGGGATATCCACCTCCTCGTGTACCATTATTTTCAAACCATCGAAATCCCTCACCATAATGTTACTGGGCTTCAGAGTCAATCCCTCGCAATCTAATATGTCAAGAGACTTCTCGGGCAGAACATTCAGCGATGAACCGGTATCTACTAGAACATGGGCCAAAGTAGTGCCCCTGCATTCAATGGAGACATGCAGCGCATCATTGTGTTTTCTTCCTCTGGGTGTCAAATCAGCATCAGAAAAATCCAGTCCATTATCAACGGTCAAGCTAGCCACAAAATCTTCGAATTGATCAGCGGAGGTTTCTTGTGGCACATGAGTTGTCTTGAGGAATTTTACCAAAGCCTTTGCATGGGCTTCAGAGCACAACAGTAGGGCCAACATTGAGATATTGGAAGGAGTCTTCCCCAGTTGCTCAACCACATTGTAGTCGCTCTTTTTAATTATTTTCAAGATTTCTTCCATTTCCTTCTTAGAAACCTCCGGAATGGATTCTGAATGCGCCTTCGTCTGGACATGCTCAACCAATATCTCTTTACCCCGAGTCTCGGCCGACTCGGTGACGAGGGTGGCAAGAGGGCTAATCACAGGAGTAGTAATAGGAGTATTAGCAGGAATGATCATCGGAGTGGTAACAGTTTTAGGAGGAGAGATCTAGGGGTAGAACACTCTTCCACTTCTTGTTATTTTACTGGTCCCAACGATATTACCGACGTCAAGATCAGTTCTTTCAGTAACTTTGTCTTCAGCGGCCAACAGGGCTTGCTTGACGCCATGGTAATAGACGTCATCCCCATAATTCTAGGGAACAGCTTTATCCAAGGAATATGGTATTGTCTTTGGCATGGTGATGATCAGGGGAGCAAACTTTGGAACAAATGTAATCCTGACGGATCTTTTTGTGGAGACCCTGGGAGGATTGGCGGAAATGGTTATAATAGAAATGTCTTTACATGAAAAACTTGTGACTGGAGTCTTCTCGAATAAAATTTCTTTATCATTTATCAGGCGCAGAACACCTTCTTTCAACAAATGGTAACCAGTTGGTAGAGATAAACATAAGTGGCAACCTTCACCACAACCCGGAAATAAACTGGTTTGTAACAGATTCATTTTAACAATCATGAGAGGGGTAACAAGTTCCTCAATAGAAGCAATAAACATATCATCGTCAACAGCATTAACACCATGGTCGTGCTTGGGCATGGGGCAGTTATAACATTAGGAGTCTCTGGCATATCGAATTCAATCTCCTTTGCCTCAATCAGATCCTTCACCTTGTTCTTCAAAGCCCGACAGTCGTTTATATCATGGTCTGGACTTTAAGACTGGTAGGCACACCGAGCCTTTGGATTATAGTGAGGAGATGCAGTGTTGGGATTCTTGGGATCTTCCCTCAAAGTTACCAGGCTGGATTTCAACAAGTGTGGAAAAACTTGAGACAGGGTCATATTGATCTGGGTAAACTGTCTCATAGGCCTTTCTGCTCTAGGCTGATTGTTTTGCTGTTGAGTAACCACAGGCTTGGATATCATTACAGCCCCTACCGTTGGACGGCGTTCGGTTCTGCCTTGATTTCTTTGATTGTAGGCAACACTTACCTCCTTCTTTACCATTAAAGGTCTCTTTCCTGCACTTGAAGAGGCATCCTTTTGAATCTTGCCACTTCTAATACCAGCTTCCACTCTTTCTCCAGTTAAGATCAGCTCAATAAAACTAGCTGAGGAGCTTCCAATCAGATGGTTGAAAAACGGACCAGATAGAGTACCCAAAAACATGTCCACCAACTCCCTATCATACATAGGGGATTGGACTCTTCCTGCTAGGTCTCTCCACTTCTAGGCATAGTCTTTAAAACCCTCGCTAGAACCCATGGCCATACTTTGGAGTTGTATACGAGTCGGAGCAAGGTATGCGTTATATTGGTACTGCTTGTAAAAAGCAGCGGCCAGATCTTCCCAGTTACGAATATTGGTTCCCTCCAGCTGATAGAACCACTCTAGTTGAGTCCCGGATAGGCTGTCTTGGAAGAAGTGGACCCACAAATCCCTGTCAGTTGTGTGAGGTTGAATCTTCCTCACATAAGATCGGAGATGCATCTTGGGACATGAGACCCCCATCATACTTAGCAAATATTGGAACCTTGAACTTCTGCGGAATGACAACCCCAAATACCAAACCCAGTTCTTCAAAATCCAGCCAAGGTACCCTCTGGGTTTCCATTGCATTCAGACGATCCTCCAACTGTTTGTATTTATCATCAGCAGGAGGATAATGCTCCTCATTATAGTCAGATTCATTATCAAATTCGCTGAGGTCTTCCTCTCTTGTCTCCCCTTCTTGATTGTCTCCTTCTTTTGATGAAGTTACTAGTTCTGAAGCTCGCCGCACTGGTCCTCTAATCCTTCTTCCCAAATTCACTACACCAGCTGGTTTCTTTGATTTCTTCTTTTTGTCCTTCAAGATAAGAGCTTTCAAATCTTCTCTCCCTTTAGCTAGAGCCATGAACATTTGTTGGAACTGAGCATTTTGTGCCTGAAGATCCTTAACTATTTGTTAGAGAACCATTTCTCTACTGCTGAAATAAACAGCAAAGAAGATGAGAAACCTGCTTTGAAACCTATTTAATGCAATGCCATATATGATATGTGTATGCAATGTTTTCAAGGATTTCTTAAGACTTAAATTTTCATAACCAAAGGGAAACACACGTTATTTGTATTAAGTAGTTTAAACGGTTACAATGATGCCTCTTGGGCTTACAAAGGAAGTAACAAAGCAAAAATAAACTCTCAAAGCAAAGAAAGACTCAAGCTTCCCACAGGCGCATCCTCTTTGGTGCAATGTAGGCATTTATACTCTTCTCTTCGTGAAGTAACCTGGTGAGCTCTAGAACCTTCTTCTCGCTGGCCTAGAACTGGGTTTCAAAGGTATCATGCTCCTCTTTGAGTTGAATCTGGGATTTTTGTAGCTCCCCTAAGTTAGATGGCATGTCAGGATGAAGAACAATGTAAGGAGTGTCTCCCTCAGCAATTGGCTCCATAATCACAAGTAGGATGGTGGGATAAGGCATCATAAGATTTTGAGCGCGAACTCGCACCCATTTGAGGTAGGGCTCAAGAGGGATGGAATTCTTGTGCCCCAATGTCTTTCCATCAACTCTATTTACCATGCCCCAAGCTCGAATGAACTTCTTACGATAACCCTGAACATCATTCTCATAGTCAAATACAATTCCTTAGACGAGCGCATCATGAGGACCATCCCTTCTAGCATAACCAAACTGTCGCAACGCCAAACAAGGATTATAAGTGATTCCTCCCCTAATGCCTAAGAGAGGAACATTAGGGAATTATCTACAGTGATCAATGATAGTAACATCCTCTGAGGACCGAGAACACCAATGAATATTTGAATGTGTAAGGGACATCAACTTATGAGACCATCTCATACCCTGCTCATTCTTCAAAACAGACCGAGGTAAGTTCGAAATAAACCACCTATCCAACAGAGGAGTGTAACACAAAAGGGTCCCTTTTCTCTTTAGAGTGCGAGTATGTAGAGAGTGTAGAATGTCTCCAAGTAAAGTAGGCACCGGATTATGAGTCAAAAAAACCTTGACCGCATTCACATATATGAGTTGGTCCGGATTAGGAAATAGTACCATCCCATAGATGAGAAAGGCCAACACTTCTTCAAAAGCTTGTAAATCCAGGGTATCCCAAAAATAGTGAGCTTTCTCAAACAGAAACTTAGATAGAAATCCTTTGACGCCTCTTCTAGTTTCCCAATTTGTCACTACATCAGACCATTGTAAAGACAGAGCTTGAGCAGTCTCTTCAGGTTTTGGGTCTCTTTCCATATCGTTGAATGGTAATTGATTAAGGATAGGTACCCCCAATAATTGAGAAAACTCCTTCATAGTAGGTACTAACTAGTAATCAGGAAAAGTGAAGCAGTGATGTAAAGGGTCATAGAACTGAAAGAGCACCTTTATCATTTCTTCATCGGGGTTTGAGGTGACCAAGTTGAGAAGTCGACCATGTCTTTCAGTGAGGGGAGAGCTTTCACGAATCCTTGATGCTAATTCCTTGAGTTGAGTAGGTACTTATAAGGTTGACTTGGATAGTGTTCCTGCGAGCGGATGCCATGTCCTACAAAATAAGACAAAGATAAGCCCTAAAAAATCCTCGAAAAAGGAGTTCTTTTCCTCCTTTCCTTTAGATAGTGCTATCCTACTATTAGTGAGTAGGTAGCCCTATCGTCGGATATTGAGGGACTATCAAAGGGACATTTACAGTCACTAGGGCAATTGGGCAAGAACTTTTAGTAATTGTCCTAAAATTCTAAGATCACTTTTTTAACCGAGGCGGCGTCGAAAGGGTCATCGAGGGACTTGTGATCTCTTGAACTAAAGGACAGCCACTAAAAATTCCCACGTTTCGATTATGACAGTTTTCGAAGGCAACCAAAGTGGGAGATACCCTAGGGGTGAGCATGTGCAAGTGTATTGATTCATTTCATTTATCTTGCACATTTAGGGTTATCTAATCGTTTTCTTTTACAATCTTTCCATACAATCCTATTAATCTAAGTAGTTAATAGTACGAAAAGTAAAAATAGGAAAATAGAGTCCTATGCTATTACAGGGCCTCGGGGAGGGGGATACATAACCAAAACTTGGGGATAAAGACAGTAAATAATCCCTAGTTTAAACTATTGCAAACCATTATCAGTTATAATAAATTGAAAAATAATAAAACGGAAAATAATAAACGCGTGAAGATTAAAGTGGAAAGAAGTTTGAAAAACCTAAAGAATCTAATTAATTTAGAAGAAAAAAGTTTTTGGTATTTTATTGGAAAAAAAATGTTTGAAGTTTTAACCTAATTCTATTTAATTTTAGTTTAAAGAAAAACAGGTTAAAGTAATTAAATTAAATTAATTTACAAAAATTAATTTTAATTGGAAAAAAAACCTAAATCTATTTTTTTGTGATTTTTTATTGATTTTATGATTAAAATAAAAAATGATTTTAAAACAATAAAAATAAAAATAAAGAAATTGAAAACACAAAAATAAGAGAATGGGCCTGATGGTGTTAGGCAATTTGGGAGGCGTGACGCTGAATTTGGTTAGGCCCATATCAACTAAGCCTAACGCCTTGTCTGAGATCCAGTGAGATCTCATCTAGAATGTCCACCATGAGGATTGATTGTTGGGTGCTGGATATGATCTTGTAGTGATCTGATGGATGAGATTTGGAGATGCATGGTGGACGTTTAGGCCCTGTAACACTAGATCTGCAAGAATGAATTAGAAAAATAATAGGCAAGAGGCAGGAATTGAACCCCTTCCATTGCCCATAATAACGCCTTAACATGCACTACCTCTACCATTGGGACGGTTTTACTTCCGGTAATATAAATGCAATAATAAATATATAATGTAAATCTAGTCCTTAGTGCTGACTGTTCAATGCACACATGCCAAGTGGGTCCCTGCCATTTGAATGAACCAACCATATGACTCCATTATGCCACGTAGGGTCTCCGGCCTGTCAAACCACCTTAGACGGTGGCTCCGGTCACCATCTCCAGTTGGCCACAAACGAAACCTGCAAATCACGCAAGATAAAGATGCAAAGGGTACCCTACCCCCTATTTTGAGGGCTACGATCACGATCGTGATGTTCTTTTTGACTGAAATGACCTGCAAACTGAGATACGAAGAAAAAGAATCTTCGTGCCCTAACATTGGAACTTCTTGATTTTGACGTCAAAGCTTGCATATAATGGTTCTAAACATACACAAACATGATATTAAACACAAATATATGCAGAGATATCATTTATACGCCATGAATCAAAAGTTTGAAGTTTTGAGAAGTTTACAAAACCGTGAGTTATTGGAGGGGATGATCTTGTATGCTTTGGCCTTCAAGATTTGGTTGGTTCAACCGCTGGGATCCTCATAAGGATGATAGAATGCTTGGATCAGGCCGAGGATGGCTGGATCGAGCATTTTTGAATTGCACCAATCTTTGAAATTTTTGAACTTTTGGCTAGGGTTTGTTTGAGGAAGCTGCGCGTGTGTTTTTAGGTTGGGATCGTTGTGTATATATGTGAGACAAAATTAGGGTAGCAAATATGGAGAGATATCAATGCCTTCATGAAGGAAATATTTGATTTCCAAACTTTCCATTTTTGAAGATTTATTCCTTTTCATGGTCTTGCACGTTTCTTTTTGACATAATCAGAATATATTTCCCAATATTTAATAGAAATATGATCTCAATCCAATCTTTTATTATTTCCATTATTTACTTGTTTAATTTTGAATTTTGATGAATAAAAAAAATAGCATAAATAATCGAATAATGCATGGGTGGGCTTAGAGGTCATGGACCATGTTAGAAACAAGTTTCAAACATAAAAAGATAGGCCCATTTGGAAAAAAATTCCAAGTTCGTTCAATATTTTCTTCATGCACTTTTCCAAAAATTGGTCAACTTTAGCAATGCATATCTCTCTCCATTTTAACTCTATGAGGGTGTTCTTGGACTTTTTAGAGAGCTTAGGTTGTCCTATAAACAACTATTTTGGTTTCATCTCAATTGGATCTTCCATGTTCATGTAAGGAGCTTTGACCCTAAAGGTGTTTTTGTTGACGTTTTTAAAGGACCCATAATGTCTGAGCTTGTATATATCAATTGATGCATTTATTGAACTTGGGGGATGAAGATAAGTTGTAGGGAATTGTATTATCTTAAAAATGAGCCTTGGTTGGGTAAAACTGGGTGAAGTATAAGAAAGTTATGCCTGGTCAAATTTTGGTTGACTTTTCCTATAGAAACCCTAGTTAGGAATTCTTGTCTTTTGATGAATTAGGAGCATTTCTTGAGGAATAATGATAAACCCTTGATCAAATGATGGATATCACTTCAAAATGTTGATGTTGACCAAAAATCTTAAAGTTTGACTGTATATAGGCCACAGTTGACTTTTGACCTAATATAGTTGATTTTCAGGCATTTGAGCAGTTGACTGGGCAAACTTGTTGTGCAAGGAATGAAATTTGTCATGGACAATATTGAAGACATATTAGGATCATGGAAAACATTTGAGACCATTGGAACTCACACATCTTGATGAAAATTGAAACCCTGGTTAGAGGTTCATTACCTTAGGAGGAGAATTTGCCTGGTCAATTCTTGGTCATCCTTGGGAAAGCTGGGGACCTCAATGGGCATGCCTTGAGTAAAATGAGAGGGAAAATTTTGGGTTACAATATCTTCCCCTGTTCAATCTTCTTAGACCTGAGGATGTAGATTGGCTTGTCTGCCTTTCGTGATCTGAAGGTGGAAGATGATTGAACACTAGAGTGCCCAAAAATTTGCACTCGTCTGAAGTGATAATGTTGGTGGATAATATCGGGAATGAGCATACATATGCCATTTGGAAAAGATGACAAAAGACTGTTGGAGATGGGCTTAAAGATGCCATCCAAGGAAAGTGACAGAGATTATTGGAGATGGGCTTAAAGATGCCATCTAGAGTAGATATTGATTTCCTAAGAGATTCCTTTGTGGGGATTCTTGATCCTGCTGTCTGAGGAGGAGTCTATTGGGGAATGTTTTAGGGGAATAGAGTCTAGGATCTTCGGTTGTCCATTACTCTACTGGGGAGTTATCTCTTGACTGGAGAGACGAAAGCGAGTTGTTATCTGGTCGGGATCCAGGCTTCACAGCGACTTGTTGAGGATAATAAGGTTGACTGTTATCCGGTCGTATTCCAGGCTTCACAACGACTTATCGGGGAATATGAAATTAACTGCTATCTGGTCGGTTCCAGGCTTCACAGTAATTGCAGACATTGAACTGTTATCTGGTCGTATCCAGGCTTCAGTGATTTGAAGAAATTAAGTTGTTATTTGGCCGGGTCTAGGCTTTAACTTGAATCTGAGGTATACCATTATCTAGTCGGGTCCAGGCTTTGGTGTCATAGGTTATACTATCATCTGGTCGGGTCCAGGCTTCATAGTAATTAACAAAATAAACTGATATCTGGTCGGACTCCAGGCTTTACAGTATCTTTAACTGGATAAGAATCAGAAAATCTTAGTGTCGATTTAACTAAACCAGAGAAAGGTCTTGAATTATCTTTAACTGGATAAAGAATCAGAAAAATCTTAAGGTCGATTTAACTGAACCAGAGAAAGGTCTTGAATCATCTTTAACTGGATAAAGAATCAGAAAAATCTTAGGGTTGATTTAACTGAACCATAGAAAGGTCTTGAATTATCTTTAACTGGATAAAAAATTAGAAAAATCTTAGGGTCGATTTAACAGAACCAGAGAAAGGTCTTGAATTATCTTTAACTGGAATAGAATCAGAGAAATCTTAGGGTCGATTTGACTAAACTAGAGAAAGTATCTACCAAAAAAAAATCAGGATAAATCATTGGTCGATTTAAACTGAACCAGCAGAGCTCTTGGAAATGATCTTTCTGAGGAAAAATGCTGAAATAGCACTTCGTTAGATGTAGCCTTTGAGAAGACTTCCAGGCCATATAAGCAGTTAATGGTGCTTGTTGATTGATCTTACCTGAAAAGATAAAGAGTTAGTCGTATGCAAAGTCATGATGTATGAAATGCATCGTGTAATGATGTTATCAAAATAAATAAGATTGGGTTGTATGCAATATGTATGTGCATGCCATGATGTACGAACATGGAATGTTATTGCGACAATTCCTAATCTGGGAAAATAAATCCATGACTGCTGCTGGAGAGTATTGGGAAGTTGAATCCCGGACTGCTGTTTGATAGATGAGGAAAGTGATTCTTACATTTCCGCTGGGGATGATGAATGGAGATTATTTTCTAGGGATTTCCTCTTTCCGTTTGAGGGTACTCTGCCGGGGATCTTTGACTTCTGCTTGAGAATGCTCCGTCGGGGAGAAGATGCTCTGTTGGAAGACCTTGCCAATATAGAGAAATAAACTCTATTGGGGGATGAACTGTCGCAGCTAGAGAAATAAACTCTACCAGGGATGAGGCTTTATAAACTGTTTGAGATTATAAAACTTAGCTGGGGAACATGAATTTCAGCTCTCTGAGGGAACTTTGCTGGAGGAGGTAATTCCTGCTTGGGGAAAAAGAGGTCAAAACCTTGGTTGTTTTCACTCTACAGGGATATAGACATCACCAGGACGTATGCTGAGGATGTAGTGGTGACTTTGCAGTAGGACGTCTCTACCTTTGTACCTGCTGGAGAAAATAACTTTGGGGACTACAAATGGCTTTTTAGACTTTGTCCCGTTTCTTAAAGTTATTAGCAACTGTCTTTCTGTTTTTTATGCAAGTATTTGTAAACAGTAATCATATTCAAATGCATATGCCAAACATAATCACTGGACGTTTTTGCAAAACAAAACAGAGAAAATAGAAAACAAAAAGTTTTATACTTTCAAAGAAGTGATTTGTATTGACTTGAAAAAATTTGCCTATAACAGGCGTTTTTTGTACAAAGAGACTGACATTCTAGTAGGAGAATACCATCGTGAAAATGAAAACTATACAAAAGAGAAAACATCTATGTGTAATAATACCATTGAGTTTCAATTATGCTATTTCCCTTATGTCCATGAGCGTCTCATCACTTTGCTACTTGTCTGAAGCTAACTGGATTGATCGGTACCGTTTGAGCTTGATAGTTGATACTGAAGTCTGGTTGCAAGGTGATCCAACGGGACATAGTTATACGCTTTAGATCCCTAACTTTTGCCCGGACCGCCCTTTTAGGTTTTCAGTCCACCGAGATACCCTTTTTTTCCCAAGCCTCTTTTTCAGGTTTTCGACTTGCCAAGTGTACATATTTTTTTGTATTTATCCCTAATTTTTGCCCGAACCCTTTTGGTTTTCCGGGATGCCCTTATTTTTTCCTAGGCCAGTCAACCTAGCGGGTTATTTATTCATGCATAGCATATTTTAACTATGACCGCATTCACAGGGTGCGGAAGGTCGTCACCGTCCATAGTGGTTAAGATCATGGCTCCACCAGAAAATATGTTCTTGATCACAATTGGCCCTTCGTATGTGGGAGTCCATTTGCCACTGGGATCACCTTACGGCAGGATGATGCGCTTGATTAATAGATCACCAACTTGATATACCTGACGTCTGACCTTCTTGTTAAAAGACTTGATCATATGCTTCTGGTACTTCTGACCATGACAATTAGCCGCAAGCCTTTTTTCATCAATCAGGTTCAGTTGGTCAAGTCGAGTCTGAATCCAATCATCTTCATTCAAACCTGCATCCTTCATGATTCTCAAAGAATGGATCTGGACCTCAATAGGTAGGACAACCTCCATACCATACACTAGTGAGAGAGGTGTTTCCCCTATTGACGTACATGCTGAGGTGGGGTAACCATGAAGAGGAAATGGTAACATATCATGCCAATCTTTATATGTCACCGTCATCTTCTGGATGATCTTCTTAATATTCTTATTAGCAGCCTCCACAGTGCCATTCATCTTCGGCCGATAAGGAGAAGAGTTATGATGCTGGATCTTGAATTGCTTACAGATTTCCGTGATCATAGTATTTTTGAGATTTGTACCATTATCTGTAATGATTCTTTCATGGATACCATATCGACAGATAAGGTTATGCTTGATGAACCGCACCACAACATTCTTGGTAACAGTAGCAAAAGAGGCAGCCTCAACCCACTTCGTGAAGTAATCAATTGCAACAAGGATGAAGTGATTCCCATTGGAAGCGGTAGGTATGATTTCTTCGATCATGTAAATGCCCCACATTGCAAAGGGCCAAGGAGCAGTCAAGATGTTTAGAGGAACCAGCTGTACGTGCACCTTATCAGCATAAATCTGGCATTTGTGACAAGTCCGTGAATGTTGATAACAATATGGATCCATAGTGGACCAATAGTATCCTGCCCGTATGATCTTTTTAGCCATGGTGTGTTCACTAGAATGGGTTCCAAAGGTACCTTCATGTAGATCATCCATAATCTTCTCTGCTTCATTCTTGTCTACACATCGAAGCAAAGTAGAGTCGTGGTTGCGCTTGTAGAGGATCCCATTACTGAGAAAGAATTTGGCAGAGAACCTTCTTAGGAACTTTTTATCATTGACTGAAGCTCCTTTAGGATACTCTTGGCCTTCGAGATATCTTTTGACTTCATAGAACCAAGGTTTGTCCGCTACTTCTTCAGTATCAATCTCGTGACAGTATACCGGTTCATCCATTCTCTCAATAGTAATCCGAGGAGCCTCATTATCCCCAGCAGAATCGCCAGTTCTGTTATACGGTGGCATAACTGACTATTATACTGTTTTTGCATTTTGTATTCGCAAATGTCGCGGTAAGCAAGAGTCGCCACCGACTTTTATTTTTTCCAACAAAGGAAAGTGTGAAAAGAACATAAAAAGACCTTTCTCGAGATTTTGAGTAAGGTGGGTAGATTATGGAAAGGGAAGGTGTTAGCACCCTTTCCATCCATGGTTTTCCAAGGGCTCTTAGGTACTTGCTCATTTTTGAAAATTGCTTTCGTATTTGTGTGTTTTGAAAAGTTTGTTTGCTTTATGATAAATCTTGTATCAGTCCTCAAGAGTGTTGATAAAGCGTTTTTGAAAAAGGTTTTGAAAGTGTAGTGTGAAAAGGGTTGTTTTTGAGCAAATACCTAACAGTTATCTACCTACTCAAAAAAGGCATTCTTTTCCTCCTTTCCTTTAGGTAGTGCTATCCTACTATTAGTGAGTAGGTAGCCCTATCATTGGATGTTGAGGGACTATTGAAGGGACGTTTACGGTCACTAAGGCAACTGGGCAAGAACTTTTAGTAATTGTCCTAAAATTCTAAGATCACTTTTTTAACCGAGGCGGCGTCGAAAGGGTCATCAAAGGACTTGTGATCTCTTGAACTAAAGGACAGCCACTAAAAATTCTCACGTTTCGAGAATTGTGACCGTTTTCGAAGGCAACCAAAGTGGGAGATACCCTAGGGGTGAGCATGTGCAAGTGTATGTATTCATTTCATTTATCTTGCACATTTAGGGTTATCTAATCGTTTTCTTTTACAATCTTTCCATACAATCCTATTAATTTAAGCAGTTAATAGTGCGGAAAGTAAAAACAGGAAAGTAGAGTCCTATGCTATTACAGGGCCTCAGAGAAGGGGATACATAACCAAAACTTGGGGATAAAGACAATAAATAAGCCCTAGTTTAAACTATTACAAACCATTATCATTTACAATAAATTGAAAAATAATAAAATGCAAAATAATAAACGCGCGAAGATTAAAATGGGAACAAGTTTGAAAAAACTAAAGAATCTAATTAATTTAGAAGAAAAATGTTTTTGGTATTTTATTGAAAAAAAATATTTGAAGTTTTAACTTAATTCTATTTAATTTTAGTTTAAAGAAAAACAGGTTAAAATAATTAAATTAAATTAATTTACAAAAATTAATTTTAATTGGAAAAAAAACCTAAATCTATTTATTTTTGTGATTTTTTATTGATTTTATGATTAAAATTAAAAAAAAATGGTTTTAAAACAATTAAAATAAAAATAAAGAAATTGAAAACGCAAAAATAAGAGAATGGGCCTGATCGTGTTAGGAAATTTGGGAGGTGTGGCACTGAATTTGGTTAGGCCCATATCAACTAAGCCCAATGCCTTGTCTGAGATCCAGTGAGATCTCATCTGGAATGTCCACCATGAGGATTGATTGTTGGGTGCTGGATATGATCTTGTAGTGATCTGATGGATGAGATCTGGAGATGCATGGTGGATGCATTAGCCCCTGTAACACTGGATCTGCAAGAACGAATTAGAAAAATAATGGGCAAGAGGCAGGGATCGAACCCCTTCCCTTGCCCATAGTAACGCCTTAACATGCACTGCCTCTACCGTTGGGACGGTTTTACTTCCGTTAATATAAACGCAATAATAAATATATAATGTAAATCTAGTCCTTAGTGCTGAGTGTTCAACGCACGCATGCCAAGTGGGTCCCTGCCATTTGAATGAACCAACTAGAGGAGTTCATTATGCCATGCAGGGTCTTCGGCTAGTCAAACCACCTTAGACGGTGGCTCCGGTCACCATCTCCGGTTGGCCAAAAACAAAACCTGCAAATCACGCAAGATAAAGATGCAAAGGGTACCCTACCCCCCTATTTCGAGAGTTGCGATCACGATGGTGATGTTCTTTTTAACTGAAATGACTTGCAAACTCAGATACAAAGAAAACAAATCTTCGTGCCCTAACAATGGCACTTCTTGATTCTGACGGCAAAGCTTGCATATAATGGTTCTAAACATACGCAAACATGATGTTAAACACAAATATATGCATAGATATCATTTATATGCCATGAATCAAAAGTTTGAAATTTTGAGAAGTTTACCAAACCGTGAGTTATTGGAGGGGATGATCCTGTATGCTTTGGCCTTCAAGATTGGGTTGGTTCAACCCCTGGGATCCTCAGAAGGATGATAGAATGCTTGGATCAGACTGAGGTTGGCTGGATCGAACGTTTTTGAATTGCACCAATCTTTGAAATTTTTTAACTTTTGGCTAGGGTTTGTTTGAGGCAGATGCGCATGTGTTTTTAGGTTGGGATCATTGTGTATATATGTGAGACAACATTAGGGTAACAAATATGGAGAGATATCAATGCCTTCATGAAAGAAATATTTGATTTCCAAACTTTCCATTTTTGAAGATTTCTTCCTTTTCATGGTCTTGCACGTTTCTTTTTGACATAATCAGAATATATTGCCCAATATTTAATAGAAATATGATCTCAATCCAATCTTTTATTATTTCCATTAATTAATTATTTAATTTTGAATTTTGATGAATAAAAATCAATAATAAATAATAGAATAATGCATGGGTGGGCTTAGAGGTCGTGGTCCATGTTAGAAACAAGTTTCAAACATAAAAAGATAGGCCCATTTGGAAAACATTCCAAGTTAGTTCAATATTTTCTTCATGCACTTTTCCAAAAATTGGCCAACTTTAGCAATGCATATCTCTCTTCATTTTAACTCTATGGGGGTGTTCTTAGACTTTTTAGAGATCTTAGGATGTCCTATAAACAACTATTTTGGTTTCATCTCAATTGGATCTTCCATGTTCATGTAAGGAGCTTTGAGCCAAAAGGTGTTTTTGTTGACTTTTTGAAAGGACCCATAATGTCCGAGCATGTATCTTTCAATTGATGCATTTCTTGAACTTGGGGGGTGAAGATAAGTTGTAGGGAATTGGATTCTCTTCAAAATGAGCCTTGGTTGGGGAAAATGGATGATGTATGAGAAAGTTATGCCTGGTCAAAGTTTAGTTGAGTTTTCCTATAGAAACCCTAATTAACAATTCTTGACTTTTGATGAATTAGGAGCATTTCTTAAGGAATCATGATCAACCCTTGATCAAATGATGGATATCACTTCAAAATGTAGATGTTTACCAAAAATCTTAAATTTTGACTGTATATAGGCCACTGTAGACTTTTGACCTAATACATTTGATTTTCATGCATCTGAGCAGTTGACTGAGCAAACTTGTTGTACAAGGCATGAAATTTGTCATGGACAATATTGAAGACATATTAGGACCACGGAAAATATTTGAGACTATTAGAGCTCACACATCTTGATGAAAATTGAAACCATAGTTAGAGGTTCATTGCCTTAGGAGGAGAATTTGCCTGGTCAATTCTTGGCCATCCTTGGGTAAGCTAGGGATCTCAATGGGCATGCCTTGAGTAAAATGAGAGGGAAAATTTTGGGGTACAACAATGGGGCACTATTTTTTACAAGGTTATGCCTTTTGGTTTGAAGAACACCGACGCAACTTATTAGTGTGCTATGGTATATTTGTTCCATGACATGATTCATCACGAGATAAAGGTTTACGTTGATGACATGATAGCCAGATCTCAAACTGGAGAAGAACATCTTGACCATCTACACAATTTGTTTGAGATGCTAAAGAAGTACAAGCTGAGGTTGAATCCGAACAAGTGCACCTTTGGGGTAACATCCGGTAAGCTCCTGGGTTTCGTTATCAGTGGTAAAGGTATTGAAGTCGATCCTGCTAAGGTCAAAGCCATTCAAGAAATGCCGGCTCCCCGTACTGAGAAGGAAGTTAGAGGTTTCTTGGGACGTCTGAACTACATTTCCAGATTCATTTCCCATTTGACCGCTACTTGTGAGCCAATCTTCAAGTTACTGAAGAAAGATCAGGTAGTAGAGTTGAACGATGATTGTTAGATAGCCTTTGACAAAATCAAGGAGTACCTCCAAGAACCTCTAATTATGATACCGCCAGTTGAAGGAACACCTCTGATCATGTACCTAACAGTGTTAGAGAACTCAATGTGGGTGTGTACTGGACCAACATGACGAGTCTGGTCGAAAAGA
The DNA here is from genome assembly GCA_948472305.1 of Vicia faba. Lineage (NCBI taxonomy): Eukaryota > Viridiplantae > Streptophyta > Magnoliopsida > Fabales > Fabaceae > Vicia > Vicia faba. The sequence continues at coordinate 857,712,530 of OX451736.1, read as the reverse complement.
GCATGCAATATACTACCTTAGCAAAAAGTTTACCAACTGTGAAACAAGATACTCACTGCTCGAGAAAACTTGTTGTGCTTTGGCATGGGTTGTCTGCCGACTAAGATAGTATATGTTTGTTAGAACATAATTTGGTTATACATCCCAACAAGAGTTTTGATGATAACAAACACATGATATAAAGAAAAAATGTGCTTGCTAATAAAAAGTATCTTTACATGCAGGATGTTCTGATGTTAAAAGATGTTCTGATGCAACTGGAAGTTCTTCCTGAACATCATTAGAAGTTCTAATTATGCGGGCACAAAAGTTGAGAGGACAATGAAAGATTCAGACGCATCAAATATGCATGACACGCTTATATGAAGAAGTTTTGATTGAACTTCTGAATGCACCAGCGCTGAGAAACAGAATCTCTGATAATCTGATGTGCAAAATTCTGATCAAGCTGTAAAGGACTCTCAACGGTAATATTCATCTTCTGATGTGAGAAGCTCTAAAGCGTTACAACTCTATCAATGCAAGATCACAAGTAACGGCTACGAACAGACAATGATCTCCTGATTTGGAAAGGCCATTAACTTGTGTTATGGACTTACCAAAAGTATCTTCTTATGTCTCTATTGCAAGACCTATATAAAGCAGGCTAGAAGAAGATTTCATGATGATGAACAACTACGCTCAAAAAGAAAAACTCATGTGAAAAGTCAACAACGCAGCTATCATTCTTCATCTTCAACGATTCAATATTAAATTGTGTAATACATCACAAGTTTGTGATACTGTTTATTTAGAAACATCATTGTACACTTTTATTCAATTAACTGTTTAGTGAAATTTCCTTAGAAAACCGGGTTGTGGTTTTGGACTCAAGAAGACTTTAACAGTTGTTAAAGTAGAATTGTAATCAGGTTGATTAATGAATTAAGTTCTCTTTGGAGAGAGGCGAAATCACCTTGGTGGATGGACTGGAGTAGTTTGAGATCAAACGAACCAGGATAAAAATATCGTGTCTACTACGCTTTTGATTTTAAGTTTTAATTCAATCCCCCCCCCCCCCTTCTTGTGTTTTTCACTTCTTCAATTGGTATCAGAGCACCTGGATCTGGGTGCAAAAATTTAACCGTGTCAGATAAAGATCCAAGGGGGAAAAACACTATGATGGGAACAAGTCAGAACATCAGCAGCAGCCCTCCAATATTTGATGGTGAAATTTTGACTACTGGAAGGATATGATCAGGAGCTCCTTCCTAGCCTATGATGCTGACCTCTGGGATGTGGTAACTGATGGATACATACATCTTGTTGATGAAAGCGGCCATAAGATTGACAGAAAAAGGATGACAAATCATCAAAAGCAAGACTTCAGAAATCATCACAAGTCCAGAACGATTCTTTTGAGTGCCATCTCATATTCAGAGTATGAGAAGGTCACAAACAGAGAAACAACTAAGAACATGTTTGATTCTCTGAGAATGACGCATGAAGGCAACATTCAAGTAAAAGAAACCAAAGCCCTTGCGCTCATTCAGAAGTATGAAGCCTTCAGAATGGAAGAAGACGAAACCATTGAAACAATGTTCTCTAGATTCCAAACTCTGGTGGCAGGGCTAAAGGTGCTGGACAAAGGGTACTCAACTGCTGATCATGTAAAGAAGATCATCATAAGTTTCCCAAAACAATGGAGACCAATGGTCACGGCTCTCAAACTGGCAAAAGATCTGAACATAATATCTCTAGAAGAACTTGTCAGCTCCCTCAGAAGCCATGAGATAGAGTTAGAAGATGATGAGCCTCAGAAGCAAAGTAAGTATGTCGCTCTGAAATCTAACAAATATGAAACCAAAATTTTGCAGGCAGAAGTAGAAAACTCTGGAGAATCTTCGTCAGAATAAGAGGAAATGTTCTTTCTATCCAGAAGAATCAATCAGTTGTGGAAGCACAGGTAGAAGAATTTCAAAAACTCCAGAAGAACAAGAAATGACTCTGAACAATCCTCTGGATACAGAAAATCAAGTAACAGAATCATTACCTGCTATGAATGCAATAAACAAGGTCACTACAAAAGTGATTGTCCGAGGCTTCAGAAGGAGAAACATAAAAGGAAGTTTGTTAAGGAGAAGAAGAAAAGTATTATGGCAACATGGGATGACTCTGAATCTTCTGAAGACGGAACAGAATCAGAAGATGAATAAGCCAATATAGCTCAAACGGACAACTTATTAGATGTCTCTGAATCTTCTGAATCAGAATCAGACGCTGAAGAGGTATTTCCTGACATTACTGTTAATTTTACTAAAGTTGAACTAGGAGAGAGTCTGAGTGAAATTTTGGAAAGGTATCAGCAGCTCAGAGTCAAATTCAAGAACCTGAAAAGGATCTTGCTTCTGACTCTGAAGAAACTGAGAGTCTGAGATTAGAAAACTCTGAGTTAAAAGAAAATATTTCAAAACTAGAAAATGATTTACAAAAATCTCAGAAGGAAATAATCTCAGAGGATCCCAGTAATGCTGATAAGATCATAAAGGAATATGATTAAAGCTTTCAGAAGTTTCTGGATAACAACATAGATAGAAGCAAAACAGCTTCAATGATCTATGGAGTCAGCAGGAATGGAAGAATAGGTATAGGATACAAAGGCAAAGAAACCCAACCTAAGAAAGTTAAGGATCTGGTTATCAAACGCACTCCTCTCTATTCTCACTTCACCACTAGGCAAACACATGATATAAAACATGATGGTAAGGCGTTTTATACTAAACCAAAATTCAAACAGAATTTTGGAAACTCTAACAGTCATGGACCCGGAAAGATATGGGTACCAAAAGACAAAATCATCTATGTTGCAGATATTTTTAACAGCAAGGTTGAAACTCCAGTATTAACACCTGGACTCTGGATGCTCTCTACACATGGAGAAAAGAAAGCATATGTTCCAAAGCTTGGAATTTAAAAGATTCGCAGGCTTCGGAGGCAATCAGAAACAGAAGAATATTGGCTCTGAAACTATTTGAAACAGGAATGGAAATACAGCATCAGAAGCTCTCTAAAGAATCTCAGATGTATCCAGAAGAGCATGTCACATTGTTTCAAGCACTTCTGTCAGAGCAAGCCAATCAGAGTCTTTACCACTTTTTGATTCTTGACAAAAAGGGGGGGAATGGAGAATATTTTGACTCATAATCAGAAGATCGTCAGGGAAGTATTTTATTTTCTCGTTAGTTGAGTACTCTACTCAGGGGGAGCCTTCCTTTTAATTTTTGTTCTTTATATTCCATCAAAATATACTAGCTTTTGTTATCATCAAAAAGGGGGAGATTGTTAGAACATAATTTGGTTCTACATCCCAGCAAGAGTTTTGATGATAACAAACACATGATATAAAGAACAAATATGCTTGCTAATAAAAGGTATCTTTACATGCAGGATGTTCTGATGTTAAAAATATGTTCTGATGCAACTGGAAGTTCTTCCAAAACATCATCAGAAGTTTTGTTTATGCGAGAATAGAAGTTAAGAGGATAATGAAAGATTTAGACGCATCAAATATGCATGACACGCTTATATGAAGAAGTTCTGATTAAACTTCTGAATGCACCAGCGCTGAGAAACAAAATCTTTGATACTCTGAGTAAAATTCGGATCAAGCTGTAAAGAACTCTCATCGGTAATATTCATCTTCTTATGTAAGAAGCTCTGAAGCGTTACAACTCTATCAATGCAAGATCACAAGTAACGGCTACAAACAGACAATGATCTCCTGATTTGGAAAGCTCATTAACTCGTGTTATGGACTTACCAAAAGTATCTTCTTATGTCTCTATTGCAAGACCTATATAAAGTAGGCTAGAAGAAGATTTCATGATGATGAACAACTGCGCTCAAAAAGAAAAACTCATGTGAAAAGTCATCAATGCAGCTATCATTCTTCATCTTCAATGATTCAATATTAAACTGTGTAATACATCACAAGTTTGTGATACTGTTTATTTAGAAACATCATTGTACACTTTTATTCAATTAACTATTTAGTGAAATTCCTTGAGAAAACTGGGTTGTGGTTTTGGACTCAAGAAGACTTTAACAGCTGTTAAAGTAGAATTGTAATCAGGTTGATTAGTGAATTAAGTCCTTGTTGGAGAGAGGCGAAATCACCTTGGCGGGTGGACTGGAGTAGTTTGAGATCAAACGAACCAGGATAAAAATATCGTGTCTACTGCGCTTTTGATTTTATGTTTAAATTCAACCCTCCCCCCCCCCCCTTCTTGTGTTTTTCACTTCTTCAATGTTGACCCATACTACTTTGTTGATCTGTAAAATGGATCCTATAAAATACATATTCGAGAAGCCCTCTCTCTCCGGAAGGATAGCTACATGGAAAATGGTCTTAACAGAATACGACATTTAGTACACCACTCAGAAGGCAATCAAAAGAAGTGTACTGGCAGATCATTGGCTCATCAAGCTATAGACGACTATCAGTCTATGAATTTCGAGTTCTCGGATGAGAATATCATGCTAGTTATAGAGTGTGAAGAACCTGGACCATATGAAGGACCTGAGCCAGGATCCCGATGTACTATGTTTTTTGGTGGAGCTTCCAACACGCTTGGAAATGGAATTGGTGTTGTGATTGTCTCTCCCAAAGGTTACCATACATTGTTTACCGCTAGATTATGCTTTGACTATACCAATAACATGGCCGAATATAAAGCGTGCATCATGGGTATCAAAGTTGTTATTGATATGAGAATCAAGTTCTTGAATGTATACGTGGACTCAGCCCTAGTGATTAGTCAGATTAAGGGAGAGTGGGATACGAATCACCCGAATCTTATTCCTTATTAAGAGCATGTGTTGACCTTAATCTCATACTTCAAGGATATCACTTTTGAGCACATTCCATGAGAAGAGAATCAATTGGAAGACGCATTAGCTACCATGTCATCTATGTTCAAAGTCAGATGGGACAATGAAGCTCCTAGAATTACCATTGAGAGACTAGACGAACCGGCACATTTATATGAAGATGACATTGATGGAGTAGAGGAACAACCTTGGTTCCTTGAAGCTCAAGAGTATCCTAAATGAGCATCTATCAATGACAAGAAATTCCTACGGAGGTTCTCTCCCAAATTCTTTCTAAGCAATAGAATTTTGTACAAATGCAACCACGATTCAACTATGCTCCGTTGTGTAGACAAGAAGGAAGCGGAGAAAATTATGGAGGACATGCACGAAGGAATCTTTGGTACTCACTCCAGTGGGCATACAATGGCTAAGAAAATTCTGAGAGCAGGTTATTATTGGTCGACCATGGAAATTGATTGCCATCATCATTCTATAACTTGTCACAAATGTCAGATTTATGTCGATAAAATACATGTGCCTCTGGTTCCCCTGAATGTCTTGACTGCTCCTTGGTCGTTTGCAATGTGGGGCATTGATATGATTGGAGAGATCAAGCCTACTACCTCCAATGGGCACCATTTCATCCTCGTCGCTATTAATTACTTCACGAAATGGGTTGAAGCAACTTTGTTTTCCTCCGTTACCAAGAATGTTATGGCACGGTTCATTAAGCATAACCTTATATGTCGGTATGGAATCCCCGAAAGGATTATCACGGACAATGGTACAAATCTCAACAATACTGTGATCACGGAACTCTACGCATAATTCAAGATTAAGCATCACAATTCTTCTCTGTATAGACCAAAGATGAATAGCGCAGTAGAAGCCGCCAATAAGAACATCAAGAAGATTGTACAGAAGATGATGTTAACATATAAATATTGGCATGAGATGTTGCCATTTTCTCTTCATGGTTATCGCACTTCAGCACCGACATCAACTGGGGCAACCCCGTTCTCCCTAGTCTATGGTATGGAAGTTGTCCTACCTGTCGAAGTTCAGATTCCTTCTCTAAGGATTATGAAAGACGCGGATTTAGATGAAGACGAGTGGCTTAATACTATACTAGACTAGATAAATTTGATTGACGAGAAAAGGCTTGCGGTTGTTTGTCATGTCCAGATATATCAGAAACGCATGCTCAAACCCTTCAACAAGAAAGTCAAGCATCGGGTATATCAGGCTGGTGACTTAGTGAAAAAAGGCATCATCCTACCACAAGGTGATTCCAGTGGCAAATGGACTCCCACATACGAAGGGAAATTTATGATCAAAAATATATTTTCTGGCGGTGCTATGATACTTACCACCATGGACGGTGAAGATTTTCTGCACCCTATGAATGCAGACATAGTTAAAAAATACTACGCATGAAAATAACCCGCTAGGTTGACTGGCCTAGGCAAAAATAAGGGAATCCCGGAGAACCAAAAGGGTTCGGTCAAGAATTAGGGATATATATGAACATTTGTACACCCGACAAGTCAAAAACCTGAAAAGACGGCTTGGGCAAAAAAGGGTATCCCGGTGGACTGAAAACTCGAAAGGGCGGTGTGATACGGTGGGAGAACTGACTTGAAGGTTTTGCGTTTGATCGCAAATATTACGGTTTATCAAGAGTCACCACCGACTTTTCTTTTATCCAAAAGGAAAGGTGAAAAAAGCACAGGAAAGACCTTTGAGATTATTTCTTGAGTTCGGGGGGTAGATTATGAAAAGGGAAGGTATTAGCACCCTTTTCATCCATGGTTTTCCATGGGCTCTTAGTTACTTTCTAGATCACTTGCTTTTGTTTAGAATTGTGCTTTGTGTGGTTTTGAAAGTATTTTGTGAAGAGGCCATTGTTTAGGCAATCTTTGTAATGATTCTTGTTTGTAAGAATGTATACAAAGATGTTTGATCTTTTTGAAAATGTTTTTCAAGTTTGTAAGATGTTTGAAAGTGTAGGTGTCTGTTTTGAAAATAGCAAGGATGTTTGTTTTGAAATTGAGCAAGTAATTAGGAGCATTCTACCTACTCAAAAGTCTTTCTTGTTCATTTTCTTTTCCTTTGACATTGTTGTCTTACCATTGATTTGGTAAGCAACCCTATCTTTGGATGTAAACGGGACGGGCGTGGGTTATCGTATAACCATGATTAGCAATGTTGCAAGGTATATTAGCATTAATTTTTAGGTACTAAGATCATTTGAAAGAAAACTTAGATAGCGCCATCGAGGGACTATGATCTTGTATTTGCTTGTTTTTGCTAAGATACCTCACATGCGTAATATGGCCATTTTGTATAAGGCAACCAAGTGGAATAACCCTAGGGGTTCTTTTGTGCAAATGTATTGTTTTCATGCTTGTTTTTGTCTTGAATTAGGGTTTTCTAAGTATTGGTTTTAGTCTTTCCATACAAACCCTAATTACTAGCATGTTATATATAAAAGCGATAAATTGCGGGATTTAAAGTTACTACACTATTAAAACATTTGTGGGGAGGGGGTATACAAATTGAATGGGGATTGCAAGAATGTAAACCTAGTTAGTCTATTACAACCATATTGAATTGGTATCAATGTACAAGGATTTAAATGGATACAATGTACAAAATGAAAAAAATGTACAAAAATGCAAAATGTGAAGTAAATGGATATTTGTTTGGATTTTTTTAGAGAAAATGGATTTTGTCTTAATATAATTAATTAAAATAAAAATAATTAATGAAAAGTAAACCCTAAATTTGCTAAGAAAAGATTTTTAAACAAAACCCTAATTCATTAATTGATTAAAGAAAATAAGTTTAGAAAAAGTTTTTTTTTTTGGTATTTTTGTCTTGAAAATATTTATAGCATTATAAAATATTTTTAGTCTTTTTAATATCAAAAATAATATATTTTAATTAGTGTGAAATAAAAATAAATAATAACCTAGTTTTAATTTAACTTATAAGATTAGTTAGTGAAAATAAATAAAGTATAGTTAAAATAAAATATTTTTTGTGAGAAAAATAAAATAAAACTAAGCCAAAATATAAATCTAATTTTTTGTATTTTTCATGATTTTTTAGTTTTATGAAAATAATTAAGAAAATAAAAATGAAATAAAAATAAATAAATAAAATAAAATGGGCCAGGGGAGCAACAAAGAAACAGGGGGTTAACTAGCAAAAACAAAAAAAAAAGAATAACAAAAAACCCAACAGGGCCCAACGCCTGCAAAAAAGACAAAATCAGAAAACAAAAATGTGAAAAAAATTAAAAGGGTACCACTGGGGCTCGAACCCAGGTCCTAAAGGTTGCAGGCACGCGCTTCTACCACTGGGGTGGCTATATATCCGTTAACATAGGCAAATCAATAAATATACAAGGCAAAACGCGCCCTGATGACTTCATCTTGAACCTCCAGCCAGACCAACTGTAACTTGCTCATTTCTCATCAAAAATGAAAACTGTAAACATGAAACTTATAGCAAATCTTCTCACGGTTTCAGAAATGTAAAGCATTAAAACTATAGATCAAAGATAAGCATGAATTTTAAAGGCCCTAATCTGAACCCTAAAAATCTCAAAAATTTCAATCTCAAAATTCTCTAAGCTCAAGCAAAATTAATGGAAACTATGGACGTGGTCAGCTTTAGGGCAATGATATCTACATGTTTTATTCACAAATAAGTCATTGATGATGCCTGTATGAAGAGTTCAAAGTTGAGAAAACTTACCTCAAAATTGGAAATCATGTTTTGAGTTTGAGCTTGTTTCAAGTGATGGTGATGATCAGGTTAGCTTCCTTGAGGTCCCAAGAAGCTAATGCAATGATTAGCTTGAGTAATGGATGGCTGAAAAGGTTTGGAGAAGTCAATGTGCAAAGCTCTGTTTTTAGAAATGGATGATGGTGTTAATGGTGTTACAGTTCTATAACAGGGTGTGGGATTAACTCTATATGATGTTTAAAAACTTTAGAAACCAAAAGGCCAAGAAACGCCCGAGTAGATTATGAGTTTCAAGTTTTTGGTCAGTGTGTGTAAAAATGGAAGTGTGCAGTGTGATTCTGAGTTCTAGGTTCTTTTAAGGCTTCAACCTTCGTCTGTTTGTGTCAAATGGTTTGTGTATGTATAAACAAAAGTGCTTGAGAGCTTTGGACAATCAGAAGTACAACTTCCTAGCTTTTGGCTAGGTTACTTGATTTTGAAGAAAAGAGGGAAACAAGTTTCAAGAAGAGGTACAAGCATGGGATGGGTGATTGTAAGTGTTTGAAACATTTCTCATGAGTTATAGGACTTGTTTGATCAGAAGAGAACAAGTGCAAGGCTCAAGAACAAGTTTTGTACAAAAAGTCACTTTATCAAAATGGCAATGTGACCTTTCTTCCAAAAATGGATATAAAGCATGTTCATGCATTGAATGCTTGAAGTGAGGCCTCTAACAGCTGTGTAAACTATTAATTATGGAGTGACTAACAACTTTGAGGCCTTCAAAGTAGTGTTTATGCAGCATAGTTTGAATTTGAATTTTGTTCATCACTAAAATAACTTGTAATTAAAGTGATAAAACCCTAACTTCGTCTCTTCGATTCTCCCTACTCAAGAATGATCTAAAAAAGTTCTTGGACATTTTGGAAAGCTTGTAATGTACTATACAACCCATCTTTGAATTGCTTTTGAAGATTCACCTTGGAACTATATGAAAAAGTGCCATGAAGTTGGGTCAAAATCCTGACCAAATTAGGGCAAAATTTCACTAAGTTTTAGTTTCATCACCACATGTTCATAAAATTATAACTTGAGATCCAAGAATTTTTGGAAGGAGTTGTGTAAAGAAAAGTTGTATATTTCATGAATATCTACAACTTTCATGTTGGAAGTTTCTCTTGAATCATCTTGCATCATGGTTAAAAATTTGTTCAAAGTTGTGAAAAAATATGAAATTTCCAACACTTGGAAAAATTTCTAAGTTTAGAAATTTTGACTTTTCAAAATGAAATTTTGACTTTTTGATTTCTTGATGAATAAGTTTCATATTTTGACATGTTTTGATGAATTGTGATCTTTGGCACTTGAATTTGACCAAAAAGTCAAAGTTTGACTTTTCAATATACAGTTGACTTTGATCATTTGACTGAAAAATTCATTTGTCAATCTAATGGATTTGCAATGTTTAGAACCATGTAATTAGGTCAAAATGATCCAATTGGACTCTTGATATCATGCCTTAAACCAATTGATCAATTATTAGGTCAAAAATCAGAAATTGCCCTTTCCCAGTCAAAACCCTAATTTTGACCATTTTGCTCTTTTGGAGATTTGATCAAATTTCTTGAGGAATTATGGTCCAAACTTGATAAAATGATACATATGAGTCTAAAATGTTGATGTGGATCAAAAATTATGATGTTTGACTGTAAATTTGCCACAGTTGACTTTTCCCCAATATAGTTGATTTTTAGGTCAACTGCTTAATTGATTGAGAAAAAGTGTGATCCAAGGCTTGAAACTTGACATGAGTGATCTTGGGGGTCCATAATGATCCATTAAAGTCATATGGGGCATTGGAAGTTCAAAAATCCTTGTGCAATCTCAAACCCTAATTTTGGTCATCAGTGCTTAAGAAGGTGTCTTGAGCTGATCAAACCCTAATGCAGTCTTGAGTCGAGGAGATCTTGTAAGAAAATTCTTTGGTAAATGAAGGGAAAATTTTGGGGTATAACAGCTGCCCCTATTCAATCTTCTTAAGCCTGAAGAGTTAGATTGGCAAGTTTTTCCATTTGTGACTCGAAGGTGGAAGATGATTGGACACTAGAGTGCCCAGAAATTTACACTCGGTGATGTGATGGTTGAGGGAATGGGCTTAAATATGCCATTTGGAGAGGTGATAGAAATTTTTGGAGATGGGCTTGTAGATGCCATCCAAAATTGATTTTTGAATCCGAATGAGAACCTGAATGAGTTATCAGAATGGCATTCGTGTTTGAAGTGTATCTGAAATATATCTGAAAGTTAAATTTGAATGAGTATCAGAATGGAATCCGCGTCTGGAGCGTATCTGAATTGTATCTGAAAGATTGAATGAGTGTCCGAATGGCGTCTGTGTCTGGAGCGTATCTGAATTGTATCTGAAAGAGAATATGAATGAGTATCAGAATGGCATCCGTGTCTGGAGCGTATATGAACTGTATCTAAAAGTTGAATATGAATGAGTATCAGAATGGCATTTGTGTCTGGAGCATATCTGAACTGTATCTGAAAGTTGAATTTGAATGAGCATTAGAATGGCATAAGTTTCTAGAGCGTATTTGAAATGTATCTGGAGATTGAATTTGAATGAGTATCAGAATAGCATCCGTGTCTAGAGCGTATCTGAATTGTATCTAAAAGCTGAATCTGAATGAGTATCAGAATGGCATCTGTGTCTGGAGCGTATCTGAACTGTATCTGAGAGTTGAATCTGAGTGAGTATCAGAATGGCATCCGTGTCTGGAGCGTATCTGAACTGTATCTGCAAACTTTGAACATTGTTAATGGTAGCTGGTAACCTTATCCTGAAAAGGGTAAAATGTTAGCTAAAATGCAAAGTCATGTTGTATGAAATGCATGGTATAATGCATTTGTGTTATCAATGTTTATGATATATGGATGCGATGTATGCGTATGTGAGCTGATTTGCAGCATTTCTTGTTGGATTTGGGGAAGATAAATCCCTGACCACTTCTGAGAATATAGAGTGTAAGTCTTCATGTTGTTAAGTCGAAGTGTTAATGAATTTCTGCTTAGAGAAATAAACTCTGTTGTAAGGGAAATGCCATGTACTTCCTGTAAGATCCTGTTGGGGAATCTTGAGAAATTTGGTGACTTCTACTAGGGATTGATAACCGGAAGCTTTGTTCCGTTGGGGATTAAACTGCACACTGCGAGGATTTTGTGTAAATAGATTAGAGAGATTTTCCTACCTTAAAGTCATCAGTGATTGTATTTCTATTTTGTTTATTTGTAAACAGTAATTATGTTCAAATGCATATGTTCAAAAATAAATCACTGTACGTTTTTGTAAACAAAACACAAGAGTAAAGAAAAACAGATAGTTTTGCACTTCCAAAGGAATATCTTTGTATTGAGTTTAAGTAAGTATTTTTGTACAATGAGACAGACATTCTAGTAAGCAAATGTTGTCGTAAAAAATGAAAATTTTGATACAAAGGAAAGATAGCTATGTGGAATAATTCCATGGGGTTCCCATTCTGCTACAGCCTTCGTATCTCTGAGCATCTTGTCTATTTGTTGCCTCGTCCGAAGATGATTGAATTGATCAGAACCTCTGAGTTTGTTAATGTTGTCCGTACAGTGATCCAAAGGGACATAGTCATACGCTTTAATTCCCTAACTTTTGCCTGGACCGCCCATTCGGGTTTTCTGTCCACCGGGATACCTTTTTTTGCCCAAGCCGCCCTTTCGGGTTTTTAGCTTGTCGGGTGTACAGATTTTTTTTATCCCTATGTGATACGGTGGCTAAACCGACAGTTGATACTGGTTTGCGTTTTTTGTTCGCAAATGTCGCGGTAAGCAAGATTCGCCACCGACTTTTATTTCATCCAATCCGAAAAAGGAAAAAGAACATAAAAAACCTTTTTCGAGAATATTTCTGAGTACGGGGGGTAGATTATAGAAAGGGAAGGTGTTAGCACCCTTTCTATCCATGGTTTTCCATGGGCTCTTAGGTACTTTCTCATCTTTTTAAAATTGCTTGTGTATGTACTTGTTTGAAAAAAGTTTTACTTTGTGATAACCCTTGTATCAGTCCTCAAGGGTGTGACGAAGTTTGTTTTTGAAAATTGTTTTGAGAAGTGTTTGTGTGAAAAGTTTTGTTGAGCAAGTACTTAAGATTCTACCTACTCGAAAAAAAGTCTCTTAGTTTTCCTTTAGACAGCGCTATCCTATTATTAAGGAATAGGTAGCACCGTTGTTGGATTTTTAAATAGACGAAATGGTCTCTGAAGGCAACAAGTAAGGATACCTTAGCATTTCGAAGGGACTATCATCATATATTCGTAGCCAACATCGAGGGACAAGATCATTTCTCGTAGGAAACTCGAGGGAAATTAAGGGACCATGATCTTTTTGATGACTTTAGAATTGAGGGTCTTTGCTAAGATATCCCTACGTTCGAAGGACACGGCCATTATTTCCGAGGCAACCAAGTGAGGAAAACCCTAGGAGTGAGCATGTGCATGTGTTTGAATTCAGTTGCTTAATCTTTGCACAATTAAGGTGATCTACTGTTTTAATTGTATTTGTCTTTTGCATGCAAGCCTATTATCCATACATCTAGACAGTTCATAGTTGTGGAAATTAAAAGCGAAAAAGTAAATCTACGCTATTACAAGGCTTCGGGGAGGGGGTTACATGACCAAAAATCGGGGATTAAACAGTAAATAATATGCGGTAAACTCTAATTAAAAACTATTACAAACCCGAAGCAAATACAATAATTGGAAAATAAAATATTGTGCGTGAGAATTAAATACGGGAATCAAAGTTTAAATTCTAAAATCTAATCAATTAAAGAGAAAATATTTTTTTGTATTTTATTGTTGAGAAAAATATTTGAAATCTTAACCTAAATCTAATTAATTAAAGAAAAATATATTTTGGTATTTTATTGAGAAAATTAAATATTTGTGAATTAAACCTAATTTGTCTAATTAATTTTAATTATGAAAACAATCAAGTCAATATCATTAAATTAATTATTTTCCAAAAAAAACTAAGCTTAATAAAAAAACTTAATTCTACATTTCTATGGTTTTCTTGATTTTATGATTAAATAAAAAAATGATTTTTTTGTTGTTTTGTAAAAAAAGAAATTAATCAAATAAAACAAAAGAAAATAAAGAAAGAAAGTAATTGGGCCTGTGGTGAAAGCAGATTGGGGGTGTGAAGCTAAATTACATTGAGCCTAAATCCTTGCTCAGCCCAGTCAACACGCTAGATCCAGTGTGATACTCTTTCTGATGGTCCATGGTATGACTTGAGCGTTGGGCGTTGGATCTGGATTGATGATGAATCCAATGGCTGGATGGTTAGTTGTAAATATAATAACATAAATAAAATATAAAGGAAATAAAGTGGTCTTTTCCAAACGCGCGCGTGATTCAAATCACCCAATGGGATTCTGCCACCTAATTGACTTCTTCCCCATAACTTATGCTTTTTGCCACACTTTTACCTACAGTCGTTTCCGTCACTAAAAGCTATAGTGACGAATTTTGTTCGTAGCCATAAACTTGTAAAATTCAAAAACGCAGCACAAGCAGAATAAATTCAAACCAAAGACATGGATCAATTGTAAATCATCTTCTAATCATGATAGTACCCCTGATTTTGTCCAATTTTTCCTCTATATGGAATTCCCAATTTGGGACCTCAAAACCCTAACAATGGCATCGTGCCATTCCTGCACTTAAACTTCAATCAAACCAATCAAAAACATTGCAAATATGATAGCAAGCATGGATATATGATCAAAACATGTTTATGATGGATAAATTATTGAAAACGAATCTTGAAAAAAGATAAAAATCGTGGCACTGTGAGGCGTGATTTTTGAAGGTTTTAATGCTTGAGGATGATTGGAATGGCTTCAGTAAATGTCCAGGAACAGATTGATGGCCTTGGAATTGCTTGAATCCGTCTATGGAGGAATATGTGATCAGCACTTTTTTTGACAAAAAATTGGGTTTTGTTCTCTTGTTTTCACAGCCAAAACCTTGTTCTTGCTTTGGAAATGTTGTGTATATATCATAGAATGATTTAGGTCAACAAAAACTAATCATATCTTTGCAAATTATGGAGATTTGATTTCATTCTTTGCCTTGTATAATTTGTTTCCAAAATAGACCAAATTAAGATCTTTTCCAATCAATTAGCTCTTGCGCGAATTTTTTGATTTTCTAGTTGTTCATGAACTCATAATATGCTCATAAAATCAAATCTTTGATTTTATTTGATTATTCTACTATTTAAATTGATTTATTTTGATTTAAATGGATAAAAAATAAAAATAAATAATAAAAATAATAAAATAATAGGTGGATAAGCTCATGGGTCGTGGGACATCTTAGGAACAAGTTTCAAACAAGAAAACATGGGCCCATTTGGAAAAAAATGTCATTTTGATCAATATTGACTTCATGCACATTCCCAAAAATTGGTCAATTTTGACAATACATATTTCCCTCAATTTTAACCCTAAGAGGGAGTTCTTGGACTTTTTAGAAAGCTTAGGATGTTCCCTAAAAATACCTTTTGGTTTCATCTCAATTGGGTCTTCCATGTTCATGTAAGAATCTTTGACCCAAAAGGTGTTTTTGTTGACTTTTCAAAAGGACCTATAATGTAGAAATTCATATCTTTTTATGAGTGCATATTTTGAACTTGTGGAATGAAGATGAGTTGTAGGGAATTGGATTCCCTTCAAAATGAGCCTTGGATGAGAAATTTCTGATAAAGTATGAGAGAGTTATGCTTGGTCAAAGTTTGGTTGAGTTTTCCCAAGAAACCCTAATTTAGCAACTTTTGGGTTTTTATGAATTAAGAGCATTCCTTGAGGAATCATGCTCAAACTTTGATAAAATTATGGATATCTCTTCAAAATGTTGATATTGACCAAAAATCTTGAAGTTTGACTGTATGTGGGCCACAGTTGACTTTTGACCTAGTGTAGTTGATTTTCAGGCATCTGAGCAGTTGACTGAGCAAACTTCTTGTGCAAGGCATGAAACTTGACATGGATGATCTTGAGAACATTTTGGGACCATGGAAGGTATTTGGTGCCTTTGGACTTCAACCATCTTGATGAGGAGTGAAACCCTAGTTTGAAGCTTGTTGCCTTAGGAGGGAGTTTGTCTGGTCAATCCTTGGGCATCCTTGAGCAAGTTGAGGACCTCAATGGGCATGTGTTGAGTAAAATGAGAGGGAAAATTTTGGGGTACAACAGCTGCCCCTGTTCAATCTTCTTAAACCTGAGGATGTAGATTGGCTTGTCTACCTTTCGTAATCTGAAGGTGGAAGATGATTGAACACTAGAGTGCCCAGAAATTTGCACTCGTCTGAGATGGTGTTGTACTGCGTAGGTAGTATCGGGAATGGGCTTACAGATGCCATTTGGAGGAGATGACAGAAGGTCACCGAAGATGGGCTTAAAGATGCCATCTAGAGGATATGACGGAGAATCATCGGAGATGGGCTTAAAGATTCCATCTAGAGGATATGACGGAGAATCATCGGAGATGGGCTTAAAGATTTCATCTAGAGGATGTTGATTTCCTGAGATATCCCTTTGATGAGAATTCCTGTTCCTGTCGTTGAGGAGGAATCTGCTAAGGAATGTTGGTCTCTGCCTTGGGAGAAATAGAATTTTAGGAGCTTCAGTTGTCCGTTACTCTACTGAGGAATCATCGCTTAGTCGAGGAGGTGAAAGTGAACTGCTATTTGGTCGTGCTCCAGGCTTTATAGTGATTTGTTGAGGATAATAAGATTAACTGCTATCTGGTCGTGCTCCAGGTTTCAGTGACTTACTGAGGAGATGAGATTACACTTGTTATCTGGTCGTGCTCCAGACTTTGCAATTTCTCAATTCTTATCTGGTCGCGCTCCAGGCTTCGGAAGGAATTAAGTGGTTATCCGGTCGCATCCGGGTTTCAACTTGAATTTAAGGCATACTAATATCCGGTCGTTTCCATGCTTCATAGTAATTGTCCGAGTAAACTGCTATTTGTTCTAATTCCAAGCTTCACAGTACCCCATACTGTTATCTGGTTGTGCTCCAGGTTTCACGGTGTCTCTTGCCGCTATCTGGTCGTGCTCCAGACTTCACAGCGTCTTATACCGTTATCTGGCCGTGCTCCAGGCTTCAGTAATTTAGAGAAATTAAGATATTATCCGGTCGATTTTTGGGCTTCATAGCTTGAATTTGAGATATACCACTATCTGGTCGATTCCAGGCTTCGTAGTATTTTGTACTGTTATCCGATCGTGTCCCAGGCTTCAGTAATTTGGAGAAATCAAGATATTATCCGGTCGATTTCTGGGCTTTATAGCTTGAATTTGAGATATACCACTATCTGGTCGATTCCCGGGCTTCAAAGCTTGAACTGGAATAGAAATCTTGGTATCGATTTGACTGAACCTGGGAAAACTTGTGAGAACTTCAACTGGGAGAGAAATCTTAGTATCGATTTGACTGATCCCGGGAGAGGTCTCAGATTAACTTTGACTGGCATTGAAATCAGGGGAATCTTAGCGGCGATGCGGACGAAAGTCTTAGAACATCTTCAACTAGAATAGAAACCTTAGTGTCGGTTTGACTGAACCAGAGAAAATCTTGAAAATTGTTGGAACATCTTCAACTGGAATAGAAACCTTGGTGTTGGTTTGACTGAACCAGAGAGAACTTGTGAGGACTTCAATTGGGAGAGAAATCTTAGTATCGATTTGATTGATCCCGGGAGAGGTCTCGGATTAACTTTGACTGGCATAGAAATCAGGGGAATCTTAGTGGCAATTTGGCTGACCCTGACGAAAGTCTTAGAACATCTTCAACTAGAATAGAAACCTTATTGTCGGTTTGACTGAACCAGAGAAAACTTGTGAGGACTTGATTGCATCTTTTCCTGAAAGGTAAAGAGTTAGTCGTATGGAATGTTATGATGTATGAAATGTATTGAGTAATGATGTTCACAAAATAAATGAGATTATGTTGTATATGATATGTATGCGTATGTCATGATGTATGTTCATGAAATTCTATTGGGGTATGCTCGCGTCTGGGAAAATAAATCCTTGACAGTTGCTGGAGATTTGTAAATATTATGTCGGGAGAAGATGTTGCTTGAGAATAAACTCTGTGGGGAATGAACTTAGAAAATGTATTTTTGTAGCTGAAATGATGAACTATGTCGGGTATTGAGCCTCTGTATCTGGAGAAATAAACTCTGCTTGGGGGATGAAATTTACTGACTCGCCCGCGATTATGAACCTCAACTGGGATGGTTACGTCCTGTTTCGGGAAAGCTGACATCAATTCCTTTGGATACTTTTACTATGTGGGGAGTGTATGTACCAATAATTATGTTCTCAAGCTGGCTCTATCCCGGTACCTACTGGGCAGAGTAACTGTAGGGTTTGGCACTTCTTATTTTTGCCCCTGTTTCTGGAATTACGATTAATTGTCTTTTGTTTCTTATGTAAATATTTATGAGCAGCAATCATTTTCAAATGCATATATCAAAAATAAGTCATTGGACGTTCTTGCAAAACAAAACAGAAAACAAAAACAAACTCAAAGTGAAAATAATTTTTGTATTAATTAAGAAAAAAAAGAAAATAACTAAAGAAAAAAATATTTAAAAAAGTAGAAAAGAGAACAAATTGGGCCTGTGTGAAATTGAAAGGAGTGGGTGTGAAGCTGAAGTTCCCAGGCCCATTAGTATTGAAGCCCAGTCAGTGATGGATCCTGTGTGACGTTGACTTCGACGTGCACCATGGTCCTTCAGGCTGGAAGCGTTAGATCTGATGTTATGCTGATCTAGTGGTGGGATGCAAGGGTGTATGGAAGGCTCCTGGGATTGCAACGTATAGAATCTGCAACAAGAAAATGAGAAAATATGTTTTGCTGGGACCTGGGATCGAACCCAGGTCCTCTCACTTACCAACGAACGCCCTTTCCAGTTGTGCTACGTTAATTAGTTATTAGTATAATGAAAACAAAATATAATATACAAAACAAGATAATTGGATCAGAAAACGCGTGAGATTTAAACGGACAAATAGATGGTTGCCACGCCACCATCTTCTTCCTCCTCTGTCGCCTTAGACCGTCGCCTTAGCACATGCATGATAAATTAGTTGTGACTATACCAATCAACTCGTCTTGGTCTCACAAGCATCATGGTACCTTATTTGTGGCCTAATTTTTCCTGTATCAAGAACCCCCAAAATGTGACTTCAAACCCTAGCTACGGAAATTGTCAGTATATGCGCTAAAACATCAATCAAACATAACCAATACATTGCAAACATGATAACAGACACATATATGCCATTAAAACATGTTCATGATGCGTGAGTCATAGTAAATGAATTTTGAAAAACAGGGCAAACCGGGTCAGTTGTGGCGCGCGTTTCTTGGTGTTCCAGACCTTGCAAATGATTGGGATAGCTTCCTGAGACGTCCAGCAATCGATTGGCAATGCTAGGATGGCTTGAGATGGCATGTATGATTGAAACCGATTCACACTTTTTGTCAAGATTTTTGAGTTTGTTCTTGCTCATTCACGACTGCCAACCCTTGTTTTATCCTTGGTTCTTGTTCATTATATATTCTAGAGCGAATTAGGGTTGCAAAAACAGATGATATCTTTGGAATTTTGGAAGATTTGATTTAATTCTTCATCCATATGCGAACCTTCTATATTGAGCCAAATTATCCCATTTTTGTACCAATCATGCTTGATTTGATTTGGTCTTGATATCTCAGCATAATTTGATTGAGATCCTGTCCAAAAATCATATCAAAACATATTTTTGATATTATTTAGCAATTATTTGATTTTATTCAATTTTTAATAAATAAAAAAATCAAAATAAAATAAATAATGAAGCAAATAACATGTGAGTGAACATTTGGGTCGTGGACCATGCTACAAGTGAGGTGCAATCATGAAATGCTAAGCCCATTTGGTAAAAAATGCACTTTTGAGCATATTTGACTTTTGGCAATTTTACAAAAAAGGTCAACTTTGACAAGGCATATCTCCTCCAATTTTAACCCTAGAGAGGTGTTCTTGAACTTTTTAGAAATCTTAGGATGTCCCCTAAGCAACTCTTTTGGTCTCATTTCAATTGGGTCTTCCATGTTCATGTAAGAAGCTTTTACCCAAAAGGTGTTTTTTGTTGACTTTTCAAAAGGACCTATAATGTAGAAATTGACATCTTTTTATGAGTGCATATTTTGAACTTGTAGGATGAAGATGAGTTGTAGGGAATATCATCCTCTTCAAAATGAGCCTTAGATTAAAAATTTCTGATAAAGTATGTGGAAGTTATGTTTGGTTAATATTTGGTTGACTTTTCCTAAGAAACCCTAATTTAGCAACTTTTGGGTTTTGATGAATTTAGGGCATTCATTGAAGAATCATGATCAAACATTGATCAAATGATGGATATCACTTCAAAATAATTATGTTGACCAAAAATCTTAAAGTTTGACTGTATGTGGGCCACAGTTGACTTTTGACCTAATACAGTCGATTCTCGAGCATTTGAGCAGTTGACTGAGCAAACTTCTTGTGTAGTGCTTGAAATTTGACATGGAGGGTCTTGAGAACATATTAGGACCATGGAGAGCATATGATGTCTTTGGAGTTCACCTATCTTGATGAAAATGGAAACCCTAATTTGAGACACACTGCCTTAGGAGAGAGTTTGTCTGGTCAACCCTTGGGAAAACTTGAGCAAATTGAGGATCTCTAGGAGTATGTATTGAGTAAAATGAGAGGGAAAAGTTTGGGTACAACAGCTGCCCCTGTTCAATCTTCTTAAACTTGAGGATGTAGATTGGCTCGTTTGCCTTTCGTGATCTGAAGGTGGAAGATGATTGAACACTAGAGTGCCCAGAAATTTGCACTCGCATGAAGTGATACTTGATTTGTGATATCGGGAATGGGCTTATAGATGCCATTTGGAAGTTGTTAGAGAATTGTCAAAGATGGGCTTAAATATGCCATCCAAGATGTGACTGAGTACCGTCGAAGATGGGCTTAAAGATGCCATCTAGAGGATGTTGATTTCCTGAGATATTCCTTCGATGAGAAGCCCTGCTCCTGTTGTTGAGGAGGAATATGAGGAATGTTGGTATCTGTCTTTGGAGAAATAGAATTTTAGGAGCTTCAGTTGTCCGTTACTCTATTGGGGAATTAACTCCGGAGGTGAACTGCATATCTGGTCAGTGTACAGGCTGCATCGCGGCTTACTGGGGAAAGGTGAAATTGACTAAAACTGGTCAGGTCCAGGTTTTACCGTGTTGTAAACTGTCTTCTGGAGGTAAGAGAAAAGAAACCTGGATGGTAAGGTTATGAGAAGGAACCTGGATAATAGGGTTACTTCAAAGTGAAAGCCTGGATAGTAGGGCTATGATAAGGAACCTGGATAGTAGGGTTACTTCGATATGAAAGCCTGGATAGTAGGGCTGTGAGAAGGAACCTGGATAGTAGGGTTACTTCGAAATGAAAGCTTGGATAGTAGGGCTGTGAGAAGGAACCTGGATAGTAGGGTTACTTCGAAGTGAAAGCCTGGATAGTAGGGTTGTGATAAGGAACCTGGATAGTAGGGTTACTTCGAAATGAAATCCTAGATAGTAGGGTTGTGAGAAGGAACCTGGATAGTAGGGTTACTTCGATATGAAAGCCTGAATAGTAGGGTTGTGAGAAAGAACCTGGATAGTAGGGTTACTTCAAAATGAAAGCCTAGATAGTAGGGTTGTGAGAAGGAACCTGGATAGTAGGGTTACATTGAAATGAAAACCTGGACAGTAGGGCTGTGAGACGGAATCTGGGTCGTAGGGTTTCTTCGAAATGAAATCCTGGATAGTAGGGATGTGAGAAGGAACCTGGGTCGTAGAGTTTCTTCGATATGAAAGCCTGGATAGTAGGGCTGTGAGAAGGAACCTGGATAGTAAGGTTACTTTGATATGAAAGCCCGGAAAGTAGGGCTGTGAGAAGGAACCTGTGTCGTAGGGTTTCTTCGATATGAAAGCCTGGATAGTAGGGTTATGGGAAGGAACCTGGGTCATAGGGTTACTTCGATATGAAAGCCTGGATAGTAGGGTTGTGAGAAGGAACGTGGGTTGTAGGGTTACTTCGATATGAAAGCTTAGATAGTAGGGATGTGAGAAGGAACCTGGGTCGTAGGGTTACTTCGATATGAAAGCCTGGATAGTAGGGTTGTGAGAAGGAACCTATATAGTAGGGTTACTTCGAAATGGAAGCCTGGATAGTAGGGCTGTGAGAAGGAACCTGGGTCATAGGGTTTCTTCGATATGAAATCCTGGATAGTAGGGTTGTGAGAAGGAACCTGGATAGTAGGGTTACTTTGAAGCGATAGTTTAGATTAGTTGACCCGTTTGGTTTCGGGAACTGAGTTTCCGTTAGTCGTCTGCATATGTGACTTGTATAACTGTTGAATTTGTTGAAGCTAATCCTCTTTTCCTGGAAAGATATCAAGGTTAGTTATATGCGCTGCATGAAATGAAGGGTGAGATGATGTTCTCAAAATAAATGAGATTATGCTATATATGATATGTATGCGTATGTCATGATGTATGTTCATGAAATGCTATCGGGGTATGCTCGCGTCTGGGAAAATAAATCCCTGCCAGTTGCTGGAGATTTATAAATATTCTGTCGGGAGGAGATGCTGCTTGAGAATAAACTCTGCGAGGAATGAACTTAGAAAATGTATTTTTGTAGCTGAAATGATGAACTTTGTCGGGGATTGAGCCTCTGTATCTGGAGAAATAAACTCTGCTTGGGGGATGAAATTTACTGACTCGCCCGCGATTATGAACCTCAGCTGGGGTGGTTACGTCCTGTTTCGGGAAAGCTAACATCAATTCCTTTGGATACTTTTACTCTGTGGGGAGTGTATGTACCAACAATTATGTTCCCAAGCTGGCTCTACCCCGGTACCTGCTGGGCAGAGTAACTGTAGGGTTTGGCACTTCTTGTTTTTTCCCTGTTTCTGGAATTACGAGTAATTGTCTTTTGTTTCTTATATAAATATTTATGAGCAGCAATCATTTTCAAATTCATATATCAAAAATAAGTCATTGGACGTTCTTGCAAAACAAAACAAAAAACAAAAAAAAACTCGAAGTGAAAACAATTTTGTATTGATTTTTGAAGTCGGCCTATAATAGGCGTTTTTGTACAAAGAGGCTGACGCTCTAGTAAGAGAACACCGCCGAAAAAATAGAAGTTATACAAATTTATGAATGAAAGAAAAAACAGTTATGTGCAACAACCCCATTGGGTTCCAACTCTGCTATTGCCTTTATATCTTCAAACGTCTCATCACTTTGCTTCTTGGCCGAAAGTTGATCAGATTGATTGGTGTTGTCCGAGCTTGATAGTCGATACTGAAGTCTGGTCACAAGATGATCCAATGAGACATAGTGATACGCTTCATATCCCTAACTTTTTCCTGGACCGCCCTTTCGGGTTTTCAGTCCACCGAGATACCCTTTTTTGCCCAAGCCTCCCTTTTGGGTTTTCGACTTGCCGGGTGTACGGATTTTTCATTTTCATCCCTTACTTTTTCCCGAACCCTTTTAGTTCGCCGAGAAGCCTTTATTTTTTCCTAGGCCGGTCAACCTAGCGGGTCTTTGATTAGGCGTAGTATCTTTTCACTATGTCTGCATTGACAGGGTGAGGAAGGTCGTCACCATCCATGGTGGTTAGAATCATAGCTCCTCCCGAGAAAATGTTCTTAACCACAAATGGCCCTTCGTACGTGGGGGTCCATTTGCCCCTGGGATCACCTTGCGGCAGTATATACGTTTGATCACTAGATCCCCGACTTGATATTCTTGATGCTTGAATTTCTTGTTAAAATCCTTGATCATTCTCTTTTGGTACGTCTGACCATGGCAGATAGCAGTGAGTCTCTTTTCATCGATTAGATTTAACTGATCAAGTCGGGTTCGGATCCAGTCGTCTTCGTTCAAACCCGCGTCCTTCATAATCCTGAGAGAAGGTATCTGGACTTCGATGGGTAGGACTGCCTCCATACCATATAACAGAGAATAGGGGGTTGCCTCTATCGACGTCTGTGCTGAGGTACGGTACCCATGAAGAGCGAATGGTAACGTCTCATGCCAGTCCTTATATGTCACTGTCATCTTTTGTACAATCTTCTTGATGTTCTTGTTAGCTGCTTCAACAGCGCCATTCATCTCCAGTCGGTAGGGGGAAGAATTATGATGATGTATCATGAAATGTTTACAGAGCTATGTAAAATCAAGCTTCTCAAATGAGCTTTTGTTTTGATGAAGACAAACCATGATTGACAAAGAAGGCAAATATTTATGATCAAGCTCAAAGCATCTATGGACAAAGTCTTCAGTTCAAAGCTCGTAGCAACTTTCAAGGTATAATGATATTATTTACTTTGAAATTAAGATATAGATGCTCAATGGTGAATAAGAAATGTTTTATAAATCATTACTCAAGTTTTTCTAAGTTAAAATTCACTTTTCACTTGAGTGCAATCGATTTTCATATTAGTGCAATCGATTGCATGCTTCAATTTTTTATATTTTTTGCTTCTGTTTCTCAGTGCAATCGATTTACATTGCTTGTGCAATCGATTGCATACTTAAAATTTTCAAAACGTTTGCTTCTGTTTCTCAGTGCAATCGATTTACATTGCTTGTGCAATCGATTGCACTCACTTATTTTTTCTACTGACTTCACATGCAATCGATTTACATTGCTTGTGCAATCGATTTCACACTTAAAACTTTTGAAAATATAGTTGTTGAAACCCCGTGCAATTGATTTACATAAAGGGGGAAATCGATTGCATGTTGCACGATTTTGAAAAATAGTAGCTTTTCACATGCATGTTCATAATACCTTTTCATTGAAACCTTTCACTCAATCTTGGCATTTGTTCATGATTCATTTTCAGAACTTTATGATGTTTCAAAAGGGTGCTATGAACATATAAATATTCATTTTCAAAATCATTTTCAACACCTCTTCAAAATATATTTTCTGAATTTTCAAAATACAAACTCAAGCTTTTCTCCACTTTCATACATAAGTTTTCTGCACACTTTCATACATTGTTAAATAGAAAACTTTGAGCATTTATATCTTGAGTCATTGTACAATATTATCATTGGAAGAGAAGATCATTCATTGTTAAGTCACTCTAAGTGATCAATACTACTCAACTCACTCAAAATCAAATATTGATAGTTACTTACTTATTTTTCCAGGATTGTTGGAAATAAGTTTAAGTGGTTTTTAAATCTTGTCTTTCCAGGATTGTTGGATACAAGTGTAGTCACTTTGAGAGGATTGTTCTCATTGTTGACATAGTGAAAATCCAAGAGGATTTTTCTTGGTCCAATAGGATTGTTCTTGGATTTTTGGTAGTTCTTGTTTAAGTTTGCCACAATAAGGAAATCTCTTTCATGTTGAAAGGGGACTGGAGTACTCTCGGATGTAAGGGGAACCAGGATATATCGCTCGTGTCTCTTTATTTTTCTGCACTTTACTCTATCCTAAACTCACCATTAACCAGAAAAATAATATCCATCATCACTAAAACCAGAATTTTTTAAAGTAACTAATTCACCCCCCCCCCCCCCCCCTTAGGCGCACTCCGTACTTACAATTGGCATCAGAGCAGGTTATAGGTAACCTGTTCCTAAAAGATCCATAATGGATTCCGCAAATCAAAATCCCGTTTTCAGAGATGGTGGTAGTAACAACAAGCCTCCTCTATTTTGTGGTGAATATTTTGACTTCTGGAAAATACGCATGAAGGAACATCTAGAAGCACAAGGAGAAGAAATATGGGATGCCGTCGAGATTGGTCCATTTATCCTAATAACGGTAATCAATGGTGCTGGCTCATCAAAGCCTAAAACTGCATGGGACAATGATGATAAGTAGAAAGTTCTCTATGATAAAAAGGCAATAAACCTTCTTCAAGGTGCACTTAGCATGGATGAATTCTTTTGTGTCTCGACATGCAAGACAGCAAAAGAAATATGGGATACCTTTGTACAAACTCATGAAGGAACGGTTGAAGTAAAAAGATCAAGACTAAATACCCTGAGTCAAGAATATGAATTACTTCGAATGCAGCCCGGAAAAACCATTCTTGACCTAGAAAAGAGATTTGTGCACTTGATAAATCATCTAAGTGCTCTTGGTAAAACTTTGACGAATGATGAACTAAATCTGAAAGAACTTAGGTCCCTAACTAGGGAATGGCAACCAAAGGTAACGAAAATTTCAAAAAAGAAAAGTCTCTCCTCCATGACGTCCGCAACATTGTTTGGAAAACTTCCAGAATATGAAACGGAACTCGGAAGACTTGAAAAGCATGAAAATCAAGAGAAGAAATCCAAGAATATTGCCTTGAAGATAGATTCCAAGGAAGTTGAAAAGGAAGACAATCCGTAAGAAGATGAAAATTTCATGCTTCTTGTTAAAAGGCCTGGTAAGTTCTTTGGTAGAAATGACAAACCCTTTTCTCATTCAAAAGGAAAGAAACAATTTAAGAAAAAGGAAGCTTCCACATTAACACAAGAAATCACACGTTATGAATGTGGTAAGCAACGTCATATCAAGCAGGAATGTTCAAAACTCTCCAAGAAAGGTGGCTTCAAAAGCAAAAAGGGATTCAAGAACAAAAAGCTTATGTTGCATGGGAGGATAATGAAATAAGTTCCTCATCCGATTTCGATAGTGATGAAAGTGCAAATCTAGCGTTGATGGCCTCACACCACTCTGATGATGAAGACAATGAGGTTAGTAATGAATTTTATCTTTTTGATAGTGATGCACAAGGTGCTATAGATAAACTATTGAATGAATGCAAAATTCTGTATAAAACTATTTCATCACAAAAGAAACAAATTTCATCCTTGGAAGAAAAATGTGAATCTATGGAAAAAGATTTCAAAGAAGAAAAACAAAAATCAAGTGATGAACAAAAACAGAACTTTGTACGCAAAAATTGTGAATCACTCTCTTTCCAAATTGTCCAATTAAAAAGAGTCATTGAAAGATATGAAAAAGGCCAAATTAGATTGGAAGGTGTTCTTAGGCAACAAAGATACTCCAATGATAAAAGTGGACTTGGATATTCAAAGTTCTCAAAACCAAGTTCTAATAAAACTATCTTTGTTAAGGCTAGTGATCAATCATCCAAAGAGAAAGTGAGCAAACCTAAAATAGTTCATCACTATCCTAAAAAGAAAACATTTCCTAAGAAGAAATCTTATCCTTATAGATATAGAAGTAACTTTGAACCTACTTGTTTTTATTGTGGCATTAAAGGCCATACACCTAATGCTTGCTATGTTAGAAACTTTAGTGTGGCAAGTGGGCATTATGTGCGGGTAAAGAAAGGCACTAATTATGAAGGACCCAAAGCAACTTGGGTACCTAACAAAGCCTAATTTGTTTTGCAGGTATGCTTGAAGACCACATGCAATATTTGGTATCTTGATAGTGGTTGTTCAAAGCATATGACAGGAGACATAAACCAATTTTCAAATCTAGTGCTAAAGGCCAAGGGTTTTGTCACTTATGGAGACAATAATAAGGGAAGATACCTTGGCAAAGGCAAAGTTGGTGCTCCAACTTTCACATCCATTGAAGATGTTATTTATGTTGAAGGACTAAAGCACAATCTTCTTAGTATTAGCCAACTTTGTGACAAAGGCTTCAAGATCAAGTTCACCAAGGATGAATGCTTGATAGAAGACGAAGTCACACATGAGGTTACACTTAAAGGTAAAAGAATCAATAATATATTCATGATTTCCCTTGATGATCCATCTTTGAAGGTTAAATGTCTCATGGCGAACAACGATGATTCATGGCTATGGCACAAAAGAATTTCTGATATTCACATGGAACACTTGAATAAACTAATCAAGCATGATCTTGTCATTGGATTGCCTAAGAGAAATTTCGTCAAAGATAGACTCTGCGATGCTTGTAAAATGGGGAAGCAAACAAAATCAACTTTCAAATCTAAGAATGTAGTGTCCACTACAATTGTTACATATGGACTTATTTGGTCCATCAAGAATAAGAAGTTTCGGAGGTAATGTATATGCTTTGGTTATTGTTGACGATTTCTCTAGATATACTTGGACATTCTTTTTAGTATAGAAAAGTGATGCATTCAAGGCGTTCAAGAAGTATGCTAAACAAATTCAGAATAAGAAGTCTCTAACAATTGCCTCCATAAGAAGTGATCATGGCGGAGAATTTTAAAATGCTCTATTTGAAGAATTTTGTGGAGAACATGGAATATCTCACAACTTCTCGACAGCAAGGACTCCTCAACAAAATGGAGTGGTAGAAAGAAATAATAGGTCTCTTATGGAACTTTCTAGAACAATGCTTAGCAATTCAAATCTTCCAAAATACTTTTGGGCGGATGCGGTGAGCACAACATGTTTTGTTAGCAATAGAGTTAACATAAGACCGATCTTGAAGAAAACTCCATATGAACTATTCAAAGGGAGGAAACCAAACATTGCTTGCTTTCACATCTTCGGATGCAAATGCTTTGTCTTAAACAACGACAAAGATAACCTTGGTAAGTTTGATGAAAAATCCGATGAAGGTATTTTTCTTGGCTACTCTCTTTCTAGTAAGGCATATAGAATCTACAACAAAAGAACTTTGACAATTGAAGAATCAATGCATGTGTCTTTTAATGAAACTAACCCCTCCAAGGAGGATAATATTGTTTGTGATAATGATGATGATGAAATACTAGAAGGTCCTCAAGAAAATTCTTCCAAATATCAACCAATTCAACACGAAGAATCACCCCAACAAGAATCAAATCTCAATGATCTACCAAAATAATGGAGAACTCATAGAGATCGTCCTATCGATAAAGTAATTGGTGATCTAAGTCAAGGTGTGACAACAAGATTAAATCTCAAAGATGCTTGCCTAAACATGGCGTTTGTCTCTCAAATTGAACCTTCCAAAGTTGATGAAGCCTTAGGCGATGACCAATGGATTATCGCTATGCAAGAAGAATTGAATCAATTTGAAAGGAATCAAGTTTGGGAACTTATCCCTAGGCCAAGCAACAAACACATTATTGGAACAAGATGGGTGTTTAAAAACAAACTTGACGAGAATGGAATAATTGTTCATAACAAAGCAAGGTTGGTAACACAAGGCTACAATCAAGAAGAAGGAATAGATTTTGAAGAAACTTTCGCTCCGGTTGCAAGGTTAGAAACTATTCGTCTCTTACTTGCCTATGCTTGTTCATTAAATTTTCAGCTTTTCTAAATGGATGTCAAAAGCGCATTCTTGAATGGATATATCACTGAAGAAGTCTACGTTAAGCAACCCCCAGGGTTCGAAGATTTCAAGAATCCATCTCATGTATTTAAATTAAGAAAAGCTCTCTATGGATTGAAACAAGCACCAAGGGCATGGTATGATCGTTTAAGCAACTTCTTATGCGAAAAAGGCTTTGAAAAGGGCAAAGTTGACAAGACTCTGTTTATCAAGAAAATCAAAGATGACACTTTGCTAGCTCAAGTATATGTTGATGATATCATTTTTGGTTCTTCAAATCATGAAATGTGTGAAGAATTTTTAGCAATGATGCAAGGAGAATATGAAATGTCCATGATGGGTAAAATGATCTATTTTCTTGGACTTCAAATCAAAAAATTAAAAGATGGCATCTTCCTCAACCAATCCAAATATTGCATGGAACTCTTGAAAAGATTCCACATGGATAACTGTAAGGAAATGTCTACACCAATGGGTTCTGGTTCATATGTTGATCAAGATGAATTAGGTGTTTCCATCGACATTACAAAGTATCGAGGTATGATTGGCTCCTTATTGTATTTGATGGCAAGTCGTCCTGACATAATGTTTAGTGTGTGTCTCTGTGCTCGCTTTCAAGCTAATCCAAAGGAATCTCATCTCACGATGGTAAAGAGGATCATGAAGTATCTCAAAGGAACAACAAATTTCGGACTATGGTATCCTAAAGGTAGTGTTTGCAACTTAGTTGGTTATTCTGACGCGGATTATGCAGGTTGTAAAACTGATAGAAAAGGCACAAGTGGTAATTGTCACATCCTTGGTAATGCATTAGTATCATGGGCCTGCAAGAAACAAGCATGTGTTACTCTTAGCACGGACGAAGCTGAATATATTGCAGCGGGTAGTAGTTGCACTCAAATTTTGTGGCTCAAACAACAACTCCGTGACTACAAACTCGATCTAGGATGCATTCCTCTACGGTGCAACAATACAAGTGCAATAAACATTACGAAGAATCCCGTCATGCATTCAAGAACTAAACACATAGACATACGACATCATTTCCTCCATTATCATGTACTTCAAGGAGATGTCGAGGTAACCTTTGTAGATACTCATAATCAGCTTGCCGATATCTTCACTAAACCTTTGGCAAGAGATTCGTTCTAAAAGATTCGACAAGATCTTGGCATACTTGACGAACACGACATATA
Organism: Vicia faba; assembly: GCA_948472305.1. Taxonomy (NCBI): domain Eukaryota; kingdom Viridiplantae; phylum Streptophyta; class Magnoliopsida; order Fabales; family Fabaceae; genus Vicia; species Vicia faba. The sequence continues at coordinate 857,682,307 of OX451736.1, read as the reverse complement.
AGGTACCTTCTATCCTTGTTATGATTTTATATATATGTTTTTAACCATTCTATAAGTGAATATATGTTAAGTTATGTTTAAATTTAAGAAAAATTTGTTTTTGGGCATTTTTGGTTGATGCAAATCGATTGCACAAAGAGTGTAAATCGATTGCTCACTGAGTATTTTTAATTCTGACCCTTCTGTTTCAAGTGAAAATCGATTACACCATAAACGCAAATCAATTGCACTATGTTCGTTTTAGTTTTATTTTGATTCTGTTTTATGTGCAAATCGATTGCACCTGTATGCAAATCGATTGCACCTACTGTAACTTGCTTTTATGACCCAAAAAATTGTTGGTCAGAATTCCTCTCTCTCATATTCCCAAGACAAATAAACTTTAATACAACCCACTCATTCCTATCTACTCAAATCATATCCAAATTTCAACTCTCAAACACCTTTCTCTCTCAACAAAACCTAAAATCCTCAAAACCCTAAATTCCTTACCCATGGCTTCAAGACAAAAAAGAAAGGTGTCAGCTTCAGAAAAAGTTTGGTTCGTCCTCTAATCCATTACTTTCATCTCTCTCAGAAGAACAAGAAGCCAGATTCACAAAAGACTTTCAAAGGAAAATAGTGTCCAATCCTAAATATGGTATGCTATCATCTTTTCCCCAAGAATGTTTCTCTTTTCAAAATAATTTAGCTGATTATGGTCTAGAACCATTAATTTCATCGTTTGGTCCATATTATCCGGATTTGGTAAGAGTGTTTTTCGGCAATCTAACTCCCCAAAAAGGCAAAATGGTGACATATGTGTTGGGTACTCGTATCTCTCTAACTCCTGAGGTTATTGGTAAGATTCTTCATATTCCCTACACTGGAAGTTCCCTATATGACCCTGAAAACGAGGCATGGGATGACTACCAGAAAAAGGATTTCTATTACAGCATTGGGAGATTAAGTGAAGATGAATTCCGAGCCAAACGAATTTGTGGTCTAAGCGGAGTAATTCCATCCAGAGACTCCTGGAGTGCAGGTAACTTCTATATAGACGGTCACCTATTTCATTACTTTATGGTTTATATTATGTTTCCAAGAGCTGGAAACCACTGCACTGTGACCGACCTGGAAATTCAGCTGATTTATGCAAGAAAGAAAGGGATAAGTGTTAATTGGGCAAGACTTATAATGGTGCATATGTTGAGAGTCGATGCAGAATCGAAATTTCTTCCATATGCTTATTTTGTTACTTTAATTATGGAGGAATTTGGAGTGTATTTTGCTGGGTTTGAAAAAGTGAATATGGAACCAAATTTGAATAAGATTTTCATCAAGAATGTTGACTCCATAATGGGCGTGCATTACAATCCGGAAACAAAAACTATCACTTACATTGGTGAAGATGTTGTTGGTGATGAAGGGAACGATCAAGAAGTCGAAGGTGGTGAAGCTGTACCTCCTCCACCTACTGCTCCCTCTGGTCCAAGCAATCAAGAGCTTATGGATTACATGTCTCAACAATTTGCTTCCATGAACACCAACATCAACAACCAATGGAATGCGATCAATGATTCTACTACAACCCGGATTAATGACTTCCGCACAGATGTGAATCAACAATTTTCTTACCTTTACTCTCATCTTCACATTCCACCATATGATCCAAATAATCCAGATGCACCTCCTCAACACTACACAGAACCCCCTCTTCAAAAACAATTTCTGAATCAAGGCTCTTGGTCCTATAACCACCAGTCAAAGCATCACCCTTGAAGTTCTGGCCAACTCTATTTTCTATTATGTCCTTGTATTTTTATTCTATGTTTGTTTGTTAAATTTCTGTGTAATTGTTAAACAATTTGTGTTTCTTATTTAATTAAAGTTTTCTCGATATATTGCTTTATTAATGTTCCATCTTTCCCTTCTTTTTGATAATGTCAAAGGGGGAGAAAGATGTGGTACTTTATGCTTGTATTTTTCCTTGTCTTAAGGTACTCCAACCAAGATGAACTAATACAAAGGATTCCAACCTTCTCATACATAGGGGGAGTTTTTCATCTTAGGGGGAGAAGCTCTTTTTGGAAACTACAACGCATAAAGCAAGATTATTTGTCATCATCAAAAAGAGGGGAATGTAAAATCAAGCTTCTCAAATGAGCTTTTGTTTTGATGAAGACAAACCATGATTGACAAAGAAGGCAAAGATTTATGATCAAGCTCAAAGCATCTATAGACAAAGTCTTCAGTTCAAAGCTCGTAGCAACTTTCAAGGTATAATGATATTATTTACTTTGAACTTAAGATATAGATGCTCAATGGTGAATAAGAAATGTTTTATAAATCATTTCTCAAGTTTTTCTAAGTTAAAATTCACTTTTCACTTGAGTATAATCGATTTGCATGTTAGTGCAACCGATTACATGCTTCAATTTTTTAGATCTTTTTCTTCTGTTTCTCAGTGCAATCGATTTACATTTCTTGTGCAATCGATTGCATACTTAAAATTTTCAAAACATTTGCTTCTGTTTCTCAGTGTAATCGATTTACATTGCTTGTGCAATCGATTGCACTCACTTATTTTTTCTACTGACTTCACATGCAATCGATTTACATTGCTTGTGCAATCGATTGCACAATTAAAACTTTTAAAAATATAGCTGTTGAAACCCCGTGCAATCGATTTACACAAAGGGTGCAATCGATTGCATGTTGCACAATTTTGAAAAATAGTAGCTTTTCACATGCATGTTCATAATACCTTTTCATTGAAACCTTTCACTCAATCTTGGCATTTGTTCATGATTCATTTTCAGAACTTTATGATGTTTCAAAAGGGTGCTATGAACATATAAATATTCATTTTCAAAATCATTTTCAACACCTCTTCAAAATATATTTTCTGAATTTTCAAAATACAAACTCAAGCTTTTCTCCACTTTCATACATAAGTTTTCTGCACACTTTCATACATTGTTAAACAGAAAACTTTGAGCATTTATATCTTGAGTCATTGTACAATATTATCATTGGAAGAGAAGATCATTCATTGTTAAGTCACTCTAAGTGATCAATACTACTCAACTCACTCAAAATCAAATATTGATAGTTACTTACTTATTTTTCCAGGATTGTTGGAAATAAGTTTAAGTGGTTTTTAAATCTTGTCTTTCCAGGATTGTTGGATACAAGTGTAGTCACTTTGAGAGGATTGTTCTCAATGTTGACATAGTGAAAATCCAAGAGGATTTTTCTTGGTCCAAGAGGATTGTTCTTGGATTTTTGGTAGTTCTTGTTTAAGTTTGCCACAATAAGGAAATCTCTTTCATGTTGAAAGGGGACTGGAGTACTCTCGGACTGTAAGGGGAACCAGGATATATCGCTCGTGTCTCTTTATTTTTCTGCACTTTACTCTTTCCTAAACTCACCATTAACCAGAAAAATAATATCCATCATCACTAAAACCAGAATTTTTTAAAGTACCTAATTCACCCCCCCCCCCCCCCCCCTTAGGCGCACTCCGTACTTACAATTGGCATCAGAGCAGGTTATAGGTAACCTGTTCCTAAAAGATCCATAATGGATTCCGCAAATCAAAATCCCGTTTTCAGAGATGGTGGTAGTAACAACAAGCCTCCTCTATTTTGTGGTGAATATTTTGACTTCTGGAAAATACGCATGAAGGAACATCTAGAAGCACAAGGAGAAGAAATATGGGATGCCGTCGAGATTGGTCCATTTATCCTAATAACGGTAATCAATGGTGCTGGCTCATCAAAGCCTAAAACTGCATGGGACAATGATGATAAGTAGAAAGTTCTCTATGATAAAAAGGCAATAAACCTTCTTCAAGGTGCACTTAGCATGGATGAATTCTTTTGTGTCTCGACATGCAAGACAGCAAAAGAAATATGGGATACCTTTGTACAAACTCATGAAGGAACGGTTGAAGTAAAAAGATCAAGACTAAATACCCTGAGTCAAGAATATGAATTACTTCGAATGCAGCCCGGAAAAACCATTCTTGACCTAGAAAAGAGATTTGTGCACTTGATAAATCATCTAAGTGCTCTTGGTAAAACTTTGACGAATGATGAACTAAATCTGAAAGAACTTAGGTCCCTAGCTAGGGAATGGAAACCAAAGGTAACGAAAATTTCAAAAAAGAAAAGTCTCTCCTCCATGACGTCCGCAACATTGTTTGGAAAACTTCCAGAATATGAAACGGAACTCGGAAGACTTGAAAAGCATGAAAATCAAGAGAAGAAATCCAAGAATATTGCCTTGAAGATAGATTCCAAGGAAGTTGAAAAGGAAGACAATCCGTAAGAAGATGAAAATTTCATGCTTCTTGTTAAAAGGCCTGGTAAGTTCTTTGGTAGAAATGACAAACCCTTTTCTCATTCAAAAGGAAAGAAACAATTTAAGAAAAAGGAAGCTTCCACATTAACACAAGAAATCACACGTTATGAATGTGGTAAGCAAGGTCATATCAAGCAGGAATGTTCAAAACTCTCCAAGAAAGGTGGCTTCAAAAGCAAAAAGGGATTCAAGAACAAAAAGCTTACGTTGCATGGGAGGATAATGAAATAAGTTCCTCATCCGATTTCGATAGTGATGAAAGTGCAAATCTAGCGTTGATGGCCTCACACCACTCTGATGATGAAGACAATGAGGTTAGTAATGAATTTTATCTTTTTGATAGTGATGCACAAGGTGCTATAGATGAACTATTGAATGAATGCAAAATTCTGTATAAAACTATTTCATCACAAAAGAAACAAATTTCATCCTTGGAAGAAAAATGTGAATCTATGGAAAAAGATTTCAAAGAAGAAAAACAAAAATCAAGTGATGAACAAAAACAGAACTTTGTACGCAAAAATTGTGAATCACTCTCTTTCCAAATTGTCCAATTAAAAAGAGTCATTGAAAGATATGAAAAAGGCCAAATTAGATTGGAAGGTGTTCTTAGGCAACAAAGATACTCCAATGATAAAAGTGGACTTGGATATTCAAAGTTCTCAAAACCAAGTTCTAATAAAACTATCTTTGTTAAGGCTAGTGATCAATCATCCAAAGAGAAAGTGAGCAAACCTAAAATAGTTCATCACTATCCTAAAAAGAAAACATTTCCTAAGAAGAAATCTTATCCTTATAGATATAGAAGTAACTTTGAACCTACTTGTTTTTATTGTGGCATTAAAGGCCATACACCTAATGCTTGCTATGTTAGAAACTTTAGTGTGGCAAGTGGGCATTATGTGCGGGTAAAGAAAGGAACTAATTATGAAGGACCCAAAGCAACTTGGGTACCTAACAAAGCCTAATTTGTTTTGCAGGTATGCTTGAAGACCACATGCAATATTTGGTATCTTGATAGTGGTTGTTCAAAGCATATGACAGGAGACATAAACCAATTTTCAAATCTAGTGCTAAAGGCCAAGGGTTTTGTCACTTATGGAGACAATAATAAGGGAAGATACCTTGGCAAAGGCAAAGTTGGTGCTCCAACTTTCACATCCATTGAAGATGTTATTTATGTTGAAGGACTAAAGCACAATCTTCTTAGTATTAGCCAACTTTGTGACAAAGGCTTCAAGATCAAGTTCACCAAGGATGAATGCTTGATAGAAGACGAAGTCACACATGAGGTTACACTTAAAGGTAAAAGAATCAATAATATATTCATGATTTCCCTTGATGATCCATCTTTGAAGGTTAAATGTCTCATGGCGAACAACGATGATTCATGGCTATGGCACAAAAGAATTTCGGATATTCACATGGAACACTTGAATAAACTAATCAAGCATGATCTTGTCATTGGATTGCCTAAGAGAAATTTCGTCAAAGATAGACTCTGCGATGCTTGTAAAATGGGGAAACAAACAAAATCAACTTTCAAATCTAAGAATGTAGTGTCCACTACAATTGTTACATATGGACTTATTTGGTCCATCAAGAATAAGAAGTTTCGGAGGTAATGTATATGCTTTGGTTATTGTTGACGATTTCTCTAGATATACTTGGACATTCTTTTTAGTATAGAAAAGTGATGCATTCAAGGCGTTCAAGAAGTATGCTAAACAAATTCAGAATAAGAAGTCTCTAACAATTGCCTCCATAAGAAGTGATCATGGCGGAGAATTTTAAAATGCTCTATTTGAAGAATTTTGTGGAGAACATGGAATATCTCACAACTTCTCGACAGCAAGGACTCCTCAACAAAATGGAGTGGTAGAAAGAAATAATAGGTCTCTTATGGAACTTTCTAGAACAATGCTTAGCAATTCAAATCTTCCAAAATAATTCTGGGCGGATGCGGTGAGCACAACATGTTTTGTTAGCAATAGAGTTAACATAAGACCGATCTTGAAGAAAACTCCATATGAACTATTCAAAGGGAGGAAACCAAACATTGCTTGCTTTCACATCTTCGGATGCAAATGCTTTGTCTTAAACAACGACAAAGATAACCTTGGTAAGTTTGATGAAAAATCCGATGAAGGTATTTTTCTTGGCTACTCTCTTTCTAGTAAGGCATATAGAATCTACAACAAAAGAACTTTGACAATTGAAGAATCAATGCATGTGTCTTTTAATGAAACTAACCCCTCCAAGGAGGATAATATTGTTTGTGATAATGATGATGATGAAATACTAGAAGGTCCTCAAGAAAATTCTTCCAAATATCAACCAATTCAACACGAAGAATCACCCCAACAAGAATCAAATCTCAATGATCTACCAAAATAATGGAGAACTCATAGAGATCGTCCTATCGATAAAGTAATTGGTGATCTAAGTCAAGGTGTGACAACAAGATTAAATCTCAAAGATGCTTGCCTAAACATGGCGTTTGTCTCTCAAATTGAACCTTCCAAAGTTGATGAAGCCTTAGGCGATGACCAATGGATTATCGCTATGCAAGAAGAATTGAATCAATTTGAAAGGAATCAAGTTTGGGAACTTGTCCCTAGGCCAAGCAACAAACACATTATTGGAACAAGATGGGTGTTTAAAAACAAACTTGACGAGAATGGAATAATTGTTCATAACAAAGCAAGGTTGGTAGCACAAGGCTACAATCAAGAAGAAGGAATAGATTTTGAAGAAACTTTCGCTCCGGTTGCAAGGTTAGAAACTATTCGTCTCTTAATTACCTATGCTTGTTCATTAAATTTTCAGCTTTTCTAAATGGATGAACAAAAATAGAACTTTGTGTGCAAAAATTGTGAATCACTCTCTTTCCAAATTGTCCAATTAAAAAGAGTCATTGAAAGATATGAAAAAGGCCAAATTGGATTGGAAGGTGTTATTAGCCAACAAAGATACTCCAATGATAAAAGTGGACTTGGATATTCAAAGTTCTCAAAATCAAGTTCTAATAAAACTATCTTTATTAAGGCTAGTGATCAATCATCCAAAGAGAAAGTGAGCAAACCTAAAGTAGTTCATCACTATCCTAAAAAGAAAACATTTCCTAAGAAGAAATCTTATCCTTCTAGATATATAAGTAACTTTGAACCTACTTGTTTTTATTGTGGCATTAAAGGCTATACACCTAATGCTTGCAATGTTAGAAACTTTAGTGTGGCAAGTGGGCATTATGTGTTGGTAAAGAAAGGCATTAATTATGAAGGACCCAAAGTAACTTGGGTACCTAACAAAGCCTAATTTGTTTTGCATGTATGCTTGAAGACCACATGCAATCTTTTGTATCTTGATAGTGGTTGTTCAAAGCATATGACAGGAGACATAAACTAATTTTCAAATCTAGTGCTAAAGTCCAAGGGTTTTGTCACTTATGGAGACAATAATAAGGGAAGAATCCTTGGCAAAGGCAAAGTTGGTGCTCCACCTTTCACATCCATTGAAGATGTTCTTTATGTTGAAGGACTAAAGCACAATCTTCTTAGTATTAGCCAACTTTGTGACAAAGGCTTCAAGATCAAGTTCACTAAGGATGAATGCTTGATAGAAGATGAAGTCATACATGACGTTATACGTAAAAGTAAAAGAATCAATAATATATTCATGATTTCCCTTGATAATCCATCTTTGAAGGTTAAATGTCTCATGGCGAACAACGATGATTCATGGCTATGGCACAAAAGAATTGCTCTTATTCACATGGAACACTTGAATAAACTAATCAATCATGATCTTTCCATTGGATTGTGTGATACGGTGGCAAAACCGACTGTTTTAAAAATGCTGGTTTGCATTTTGCGTTTTGTATTCGCAAAATGTCGCGGTAAGCAAGAGTCGCCGCCGACTTTTATTTTATCCAACTGGAAAGGAAAAAAGCACAGAAAAATTCCTTTTTCGAGATTTTGAGTACGGGGGGGTAGATTAGTGAAAGGGAAGGTGTTAGCACCCTTTCTATCCGTAGTTATCTACGGGCTCTTAGGTACTTGCTCATCTTTTTAAAAAATTGCTTGTGTGTGTTTGTTTTGAAAAGTTATGTTTTACTTTGTTTTAACCCTTGTTTCTGTCCTTAAGAGTGTTACGAAGTTGTTTTTTAAAACTTTGTTTTGAAAGTGTTTGGTGTGAAAAGGTTTGATTTGAGAAAGTACCTACTAGCTTCTACCTACTCGGAAAAAAGGATCGTTTTTGTTCTTGTTTCCTTTAGACAGCGCTATCCTACTATTGAGAAATAGGTAGCACCGTCGTTGGAGTTGTAAGGGTCAATTTGTAAGGGACGTACGATCACTAAAGCAATGTTAGGACGTCTTAGTAATAACCCTAAAGTCTTAAGATTATATTCGAGGCAACATTTCCGAGGCAACATTTCTGAACGGGACATTTGATCTTTGTTTAGACAGGAGGTTAACCACTAATACACCCTATACTTAATGACCGTTTACCGAAGGCAATCAAAGTGAGAGTATACCCTAAGAGTGTGCATGTGCGAGTGATTTGATTTCAGTTATTATCTTTGCATATTAGGGTTTTCTAGCCGTTTTAAATTATCATGCAGTCTTGTCATACAATCCTATTAACATACATCTAAATAATTAATATTTGCGAGAATTAAAATGCGAGAAATAAAAACCTACGCTATTACAATGCTTCGGGGTAGGGATTAATAACATAGCCAAAAAAAACATAAAAGATGATAAATAAAGAAAATCCTAATTAAACTATTACATACCATGAGCAGTTACATTAATATTGCAAAAATAATAAAAACGCGCGCGATGAATTGAATACAAAAATAATTAGGGTTTTAACCCAACTATACCTAAGAGAAAAATCATTTTTTTTGTCGTTTTTGTGCTATTTTAAGAAAATAAGGTTTAATTGAATAAATAAAACCTAATTACTAATTAATTTAAAATTTAAGAAAAATAATTAAATTAACCTATTTTTTTATTTTTTTATTTTATTTGAAAAAGAAATAAAAATTAAATCACAAGCTAACCCTAATTTTTCTAGTTGATTTTAATTATATATAAAAAGTTAGAATTATCCTAAATTAAATTTAAACTAATATTAAATTAAATTCGATAAAATAAAAAAGCCTAATTCTAAATTTGTGAAACTTGATTTTATGATTTTTTGTGAAAAAAGGAAACTAATTTTGGTTGAAAATAATTAAGCTAATTAAATAAATAAATGAAATAAATAGAAAAGAAAGAATAAGATGGGCATGTGGTAAACAGCAAAAGAGGGGTACTGTTTGCAATTTTCTGGGCCTAGATGCTGATGGCCCTTTTGACTTTTCCAATCCCATGCATACGCTTGACTTATGCACATGGTGGACCCTCATGGGAGAAGCCTTGGATCTGGCTTGTTGATGATCTGATGGTTGGATGCTGATGATGTATGGTGGACTCATGGGGTACCAGCACGCCTGATTATGTAAGAAAAAATAATATGAAGTGAAAGTTGGGACCTAGGGATCGAACCCAGGTCCTTGAGCATTATCACACTGCGCGCTTTCCATCTGAACTAGCCATGTTAGTTGTACAAATAATAACAAATGAATATTATATGATAAAAACAAAAGGCCAAGTTCTGAAACGCGCGAAATTTGAATTGGAAAGTCAGGGAGTGTCATGTTACTTTCTTCTTCCTCCCACCGTCGTGTTATCCCTGGAAGCTTTTACCTACGGGCATCTGAGTGTAACTACAGGCCCTGTTCATTCCAAAATCTTGTATATGCATGATAAATCAAAACCAATGGTACCAATCAACTCGTTGCAATCTCACGAGCATCATGGTACCATTATTAATGGCCAATTGTTCTTGTATGAAAAATCCCTAAAAATGAACCATGAACCCTAGCCATGGCATCTTGGTATACAGTCAATAAAAATGCAATTAATCATAACCATTAGCTTGCAAACAACTCAAGGATTGTGAATATATCAATTAATCATGTTAAAGATGCCAGAATTAAGATATTCAAATTCAAGAAAAGAGTTGAACCGTGTGACTCTTACAGTGTGATTCTGAATGTGGGGAAGCTTGTTAATGGTTGCAATACGATCTAGGGATGTCCAGCAAACGATTGGGATGACTAGAATGCCTTGAAGTGATCTGAAACGTGGAAATTGGTCTGCAACTTTTCTTGAATTTTTTGAAGTTTGCTTTCTGCCTTTTCACGCCTCCCTCCCCTCTTTTTTGGTCTTCAATTTTCCCTTATGTATAGTAGAATGCATTAGGGTTACAATTTTGTTTCAATTCTTCTCCAATTATGATTATTGATTCATGATTTGATCCTTGTGCAAATCTTTCCAAAATAAGAAAATCCAATCTTTTTCTGTCCATTTTGAACCTTGCATGATTTGATCTTGTTTCCAGCTGTATAGTGAACCTAAACATGCACAAAATCTCAAGATTTAATTAGTTTTTGATATTTTCATTATTTTATTTTGATTTTATTTGATTTAAATGAAATGAAATCAAAATAAATGACAAAAATAAAAGAATGACAAGTGGAAAGGCTCATGGATCGTGGGTCACATTAAAAACTCAGTGCAAGCATAAAAAGTTGGACCAATTTAGCAAAAAAGGCAATTTTGGACACATTTGACTTTTGGCAATTTTGCAAAAAGGGTCAACTTGGCCAATGCATAACTCCCTCAATTTTGACCCTAGAGAGGTGTTCTTGGACTTTTTAGAAAGCTTAAGATGTCCTCTAAGCAATAAGTTTTGTCTCATCTCAATTGAGTGTTCCATGTTCGTGTATGAAGCTTTGACCCAAAAGGTGTTTTTGTTAACTTTTCAAAATGACCTATAATGTCCAAATTCATATCTTCTTGTGAGTGCATATTTTGAACTTGAGAGTTGAAGATGAATTGTAGGTAATTGCATCCTATTTAATATGAGCTTTGGATGGGTAATTTTTTATAAAGTATGAGAAAGTTATGCTTGGTCAAAGTTGAGTTGACTTTTCCTGTAAAACCCTAATTTAGCAACTTTTGGGTTTTGATGAATTGTGAGAAATCATTGAGTAATCAAGATCAACCCTTGATAAAATGATGAATAATACTTCAAAATGAGGATGTTGACCAAAAATCTTGAAGTTTGATTGTACGTGGGACACTGTTGACTTTTGCCCTAGCACAGTCGATTTTCAGGCCTTTGAGTAATTGACTGAGCAAACTTCCTCTGCAAGGCTTGAAACTTGACATGGGTGATCTTGAGAACATATTAGGACAATGGTGAGAATTTGGGATCCTTTGGATTCAAGCATCTTGATGCAAACTGAAACCCTAATTTGAGGTAGACTGCGTTAGGAGAGAGTTTGTCTGGTCAACCCTTGGACTTCCTTGAGCAATTTGAGGACCTCACTTGAAATGTATTGAGAAATACGGTTGGGAAAATTTTGGAGTACAACAGCTGCCCCTGTTCAATCTTCTTAAACCTGAGGATTTAGATTGGCTTGTCTGCCTTTCGTGATCTGAAGGTTGAAGATGATTGAACACTAGAGTGCCCAAAAATTTGCACTCGCATGAAGTGGTGCTTGTCTTGTGATATCAGGAATGGGCTTATAGATTCCATTTGGAGGTCAATGACGGAAGATGGGATTAAAGATGCCATCGGAAGAAGTGTCGATCGCATAAGAGATTTCTTTGTGAGAGCCCGTATACCTGTTGTCGTGGAGGACTACACTGGGGAATGATGTTCTTTGTCTTGGGAGAAATAGAATTTTAGGAGCTTCAGTTGTCCGTTATTCTATTGGGGAATCATGAACTGCTATTTGGTCGTGCTTCAGGCTTTACAGTGATTTTCTGAGGAAAATAAGACTGACTGTTATCTGGTCGTGCTCTAGGTTTTACAGTGACTTACTGGGGAGATGAGATTAGGCTTTCTATCTGGTCGTCTTCCAGGATTTGCAATTTCTCAATTCTTATCTGGTCGTGCTCCAGGCTTCAGAAGGAGTCAAGTGGTTATCCGGTTGCATCCGGGCTTCAACTTGAGTTTAAGGCATACTAATATCCGGTCGATTTCCGGGCTTCATAGTAATTGGCCGAATAAACTTCTATTTAGTCGAGTTCCAAGCTTCGCAATACCTTATACTGTTATCTGGTCGTGTCCCATGCTTCAGTGTCCTTTGCCGTTATCTGGTCGTGATCCAGTCTTCACAGCGTCTTATACCATTATCTGGTCGTGCGCCAGGCTTCAAGGTGTCTTGTACTGCTATCTAGTCGATATCCAGACTTCACAATAACTTGTTGAGGATTAAGCTATTTCCCGGTCAATTTCGGGCTTCATAGCTTGTATTTAAGATATACCACTATCTGGTCGATTCCAGGCTTCGTAGTATTTTGGAGAAATCAAGATATTATCCGGTCGATTTCCGGGCTTGATAGCTTGAACTGGAATAGAAATCTTAGTATCGATTTGACTAAACCAGAGAAAATTTATGAGAACCTGATTACATCTTTCCCTGAAAGGTAAAGAGTTAGTCATATGTCATGTCATGATGTATGAAATATATTGAGTAATGATGTTCAAAATAAATGAAATTGTGTTGTATGATGCATATGCGTATGCCACGATGTATGGATGTGCAATGTTCTTATGACATCTTCCGGCTGGGGAGAATAAATCCTGGACTGCTATTGGAGACTACAAGGAGTTGATTTCTTCGTTCTCGCTGGGGATAGTGACCGAAGATGATTAGCTGGAGATTTGCATTCGTTCTGCTCGAGAATATTCTGCCGGGAGAGACTCTGTTTGAGAATAATCCTGTGGGAGAATGACTCTGCGGGGAAGAGAGATACTCTTCTGGACGATCTGCTAACTTGGAGAAACAACTCCGCTGGGGATGAATTACCGTTGCTGGTGATAATGAACCCTGTTGGGGATTGAATTTCTGCCTGTGGAAGAAATAGACCCAGCTGATGGTGAACTTCTAGTGTTGATGGTAGATAAACTCTGATTGGGTAGAATTTTGCCACTTCACTCGCGATTGTGAACCTCAGCTGGGGAGAGCTAACACCATTGTCTTGGGATACTTCCTACTCTGCGGGGAGCGTATGTACATTTAGTTATATTCTCAAGTTGGCTATATCCCTGTACCTGGTGGGTAGAGCGACTGTAAGGTTTGGACACTTCTCGTTTTCCCCTGTTCCTGGAATTACGAGTAATTGTCTTTTCTTTCTTATGCAAATATTTATGAGCAGCAATTATTTTTAAATGCATATATCAAAAATGAATCATTGGACGTTCTTGCAAAACAAAACTGAAAAAGAAAAAAAACAAGTTGAAATTTCTTTGTGAAAATGAATTGTATTGATTTTTGAAATTGGCCTGTAACAGGCGTTTTGTACAAAGAGGTTGACGTCCTAGTAAGAGAACGCTGTTGAGGGAACAGAAATTGTACAACTTGTGTAAAAGAAAGAAAAACAGCTATATGAAACAATCCCACTGGGTTCCAACTCTACTATTGCCCTTATATCCTCGAGCATCTCATCACTTTGCTACTTGGTCGAAGGCGAATCAGATTGGTTGGTGCCGTCCGAGCTTGATAGTCGATACTGAAGTTTGGTCATAAGATGATCCAATGAGACATAGTGTTACGCTTCAATCCCTAATTTTTGCCTGGACCGCCCTTTCGGGTTTTCAGTCCACCGGGATACCCTTTTTTACCCAAGTCGCCTTTTCAGGTTTTCGACTTGCCGGGTGTACAGTTTTTTCATTTTTCATCCCTTACTTTTTCCCAAACCCTTTTGGTTCGTCGGGAAGCCCTTATTTTTGCCTAGGCCAGTCAACCTAGCGGGTCTTTGATTATGCGTAGTATCTTTTCACTATGTCTGCATTGACGGGGTGAGGAAGGTCGTCACCATCCATGGTGGTTAGAATCATAGCTCCTCCCGAGAAAATGTTCATAACCACGAATGGCCCTTTGTATGTGGGGGTCCATTTTCCCCTGGGATCACCCTGCGGTAGTATCATGCGTTTAATCACCAGATCCCCGACTTGATATTCTTGACGTCTGACTTTCTTGTTAAAAGCCTTGACCATTCGCTTTTGATACGTCTGACCATGACAGATAGCAGTAAGTCTCTTTTTGTCAATTAGATTCAACTGATCAAGTCGGGTCTGGATCCAGTCGTCCTCGTTCAAATTCGCATCCTTCATGATCCTGAGAGAGGGTATCTGGACTTCAATGGGTAAGACTGCCTCCATGCCATACACCAAGGAGTAGGGTGTTGCCTCTGTTGACGTCTGTGCTGAGGTACTGTACCCATGAAGAGAAAATGGTAACATCTTGTGCTAGTCTTTGTATGTCACCGTCATCTTCTGCATAATCTTCTTGATGTTCTTATTAGCTGCTTCCACAGCCCCATTCATCTTCGGTCGGTAGGGAGAAGAGTTATGATGTTGAATCTTAAACTATTTGCAGGGCTCGGTGATCATTGTATTGTTGATATTTGTACCATTGTCCGTAATGATCCTTTCTGGTACACCATATCGACAGATCAGATTGTGTCGGATAAATCGCGCCACGACGTTCTTGGTTACTGTAGCAAAGGAAGCTTCCTCAACCCACTTAGTAAAGTAATCAATAGCTACCAGAATGAAACGATGTCCGTTAGACGCAGTAGGCCTGATCTCGCCAATCATGTCGGTGCCCCACATTGCAAAAGGCCAAGGAGCTATCAAAACATTCAGAGGAACTTGAGGTACATGCACTTTATCGGCATAGACTTGGCACTTATGACAGGTCTGAGAGTGCTGATAACAATCGGCTTCCATAGTAGACCAATAATATCCTTACCGTAGGATTTTCTTTGCCATGGTATGTCCACTGGAATGAGTTCTGAAGGTACCTTCATGTAACTCTGCCATGATCCTTTCTGCCTCGCTCTTGTCCACACATCGCAGTAAGGTTGAATCATGATTACGCTTATAAAGGACATCATTACTGATGAAGAACTTCGCAACGAACCTTCTCAAGAACTTCTTATCATTAACAGATGCACCCTCGGGGTATTCTTGAGCTTCAAGATACCTCTTTACCTCATGAAACCAGGGTTTATTTGCTACCTCTTCTGTCTCAATGTCACAGCAATGTACGGGTTCGTCCAACCTTTCAATGGTAATCTTGGGAGCTTCATTGTCCCACCTGACTTTGAACATAGAAGACATGGTAGCTAGCGCGTCCACTAACTGGTTCTCCTCTCTCGGGAAGTGTTCAAAGGTTATCTCCTCAAAGTGTGAGAGAAACCTCAATACATACTCTTTGTAAGGAATAAGATTTGGGTGCTTAGTATCCCACTCGCATTTGATTTGACTGATCACTAGAGCAGAATCTCCGAATACACTCAAGAACTTAATCCTCAAGTCAATAGCAGCTCGAAGGCCTAGGATACATGCTTTATACTCCGCCATATTGTTGGTGCAGTTGAAACATAGTCGGGCGGTGAGCGGAGTATGACATCCCTCAGGAGATATGATCACAGCGCCAATGCCATTACCCAACGCGTTTGATGCTCCATCAAAATACATAGACCAACGGGATCCTTCCTCGAGTCCTTCATCCGGTTCAGGTTCTTCACAGTCAGTCACCAACATGATGTTCTCATCCAGGAACTCGAAATTCATGGATTGATAGTCATCCACGGCCTGATGTGCCAAATGATCTACCAATACACTCCCCTTGATTGCTTTTTGGGTTGTGTATTGGATGTCATACTCAGTTAAGATCATCTTCCATCTTGCTATTCTTCCGGACAATTCAGGCTTTTCGAAGATATACTTAATTGGATCCATCTTTGATATCAATAAGGTGGTGTGAGTCAGCATATACTGTCTCAGTCGAGCAGCCCATGCCAAAGCGCAGCAAGTTTTCTTGAGCAGTGAGTATTGGGTCTCACAGTCGGTAAACTTTTTGCTAAGGTAGTAAATAACGTGTTATTTTCAGCCAGACTCGTCATGCTGCCCCAGCACACACCCCATTGAATTGTCTAGCACTGTCAAGTATAGAATCAAAGGTATTCCTTCAACTGGAGGCATCAAAATTGGCGGTTTTTGAAGATATTCTTTGATTCTCTTGAAAGCCGTCTGAAATTCATCATTCCATTTTACCACTTGATTTGTCTTCAGCAGCTTGAAGATTGGCTCACAAGTAGCGGTCAGGTGAGAAATGAACCTGGCGATGTAATTCAGATGTCCCAAAAAGCCTCTAACTTCCTTTTCTGTGCGGGGCGCCGGCATCTCCTATATGGCTTTTACCTTGGCAGGGTCCACTTGAATACCCTTATAATTAACGACGAAACCCAGCAGCTTACCAGACCTTACTCCGAAGGTGAACTTGTTCGGGTTAAACCTCAGCTTGTGCGTCTTCAACCTGTCAAACAGTTTCTGGAGATGATCTAGGTGTTCTTCCTCGGTCTGGGACCTAGCTATCATGTCATCCACATAAACCTCGATTTCATGGTGGATCATGTCGTGGAACATAGCGACCATGGCGCGCTGATAAGTTGCCCCAGCATTCTTCAACCCGAAAGGAATTACCTTGTAACAGAAGGTGCCCCACTGTGTAATGAAGGTTGTCTTCTCCATGTCCTCGAGATCCATCTTGATCTGATTGTAACCAGAAAAACCATCCATAAATGAGAAGATCTTATGTTGCGCGGTGTTGTCGACCAGAACATCGATGTGAGGAAGTGGGAAATCATCCTTGGGGCTTGCCCTGTTCAGGTATCTATTGTCCACACACATCTGTACCTTACCATCTTTCTTAGGCACCGGAACAACATTAGCAACCCACTGCGGATAAGAAGTAACAGCTAAAAATCCCGCGTCGAACTGTTTCATGACCTCAGCTTTGATTTTCTCAGACATCTCAGGGCGCATACGACGAACCTTCTGCTTTACCGGAGGGCAATCTTCTTTAGTCGGCAGGCGGTGTACCACAATATCAGTGTCTAAACTAGGCATGTCTTCATAAGACCAAGCGAAGATCTCAACATAGTCACGTAGCATTTGTATCAACCGTCGCTTGATACTAGACTCCAGATTCTCACCTATCTTGACCTCTTTTTTGTCTTCCTCTGTACCCAAATTCACTGATTCAACTGGCTCCTTATGAGGCTGTATGGCCCTTTCTTCCTGTAGTAACAGTCTAGCAAGTTCTCCAGGCACCTCACAATCATCCTCACCTTCGTCCTCGGCTTGGTTGATCGGATTTTCAAAGTCATAACTGGCAGTAGCAGAGTCGTTATCAATGGGATCCAGAGTGGATATAAATCTGCATTATGATACGTGAGTGTGTGTAAGAGAATAGCTGTTTTGATAAAGTGTGGGATAGAAAAGAAAAACAAGGAGCGCAAAATTTGTAATGCAAGAAACGTCCAATGTTTTATTAATGATATATGAAATGACAAATAATAAGCCCTCACAAGCAAAGCCAAAGTGCCTCGGGCAAGGCACCGGGTCGTAAAGTTTCAAACTGTTTATTACAACTCTTAAAACAAAAGTCAATTACTGTGTAATAAAAGAAACAAGTATGAAGTCTTTCGTCGTTCAGTTGTTCAATCCACCATTGGTTGTAGGGTAGATCCAGTTGTCGGTGTCTGAATCTTCTTCACTGTTCTCTATTGGATTAACTCCCTGATTGCTGATATGCAGAGGAGGTATTCCAATCCGTGCGCTCCTAACAGCCCTTTGAGCCCCTATAGTAAAGCCCAAACCAAATTTTCCAGTTTTGTGCGTAAAATCAGGGAGCTGACCCCAATTTGTACACCCACCGTCTTCATCTACAGCCCTGGCATCCTTGAGAGAAGCCATCTTCATTGGAGGTTTGTCGGTAGCAACTTCGGTTGACGCCAAAGTTTGTGGGACCTCTTCAAAGTTCTGACAAGGGGTTTCAATGAACTCCCCATCCATCTCCACATAGTGAAAGGAATTGAGATGACTCACCATGTACTCCTCTTCACCTTGTACCGTGACAATCTTCCCCTTTACCGGATATTTCAACATTTGATGGAGAGTGGAAGTCACTGCCCAGCCTTATGAATCCAAGGGCGACCCAGCAAGCAACAATATGATGGTCTGATATCCATCACGTAGAAAGTGGATGCAAAAGTCTGAGAGCCAACTTTAACAGGGACGTCCACCTCCCCGTGCACCAACCTTTTTGACCCGTCGAAAGCCCTGACCACAATATTGCTCGATTTTAGAATCAAACCTTCACAGTCCAGACGGTCTAACGCTTTCTTTGGAAAAACATTCAATGAGGACCCAGTATCTACCAGTACATGGGCCATAGTAGTTCCCCTGCACTCGACCGAGACGTGCAGAGCGTCATTATGATTTCTTCCTTCAGCAGTCAGATCTACATCTGAGAAACCCAACCCATTGTCAGCAGTCAAGCTAGCTATGCAATCTTTGAATTGATCGGCTGAAGTCTCCTGCGGCACATGTGCAGTCTTGAGGAATGCAATTAGAGCCTTTGCACGGGCTTCAGAACACAACAACAAGGATAACATGGAGATTTTTTATGGGGTCTGCCCCAGCTGCTCGACTATGTTGTAGTCGCTCTTCTTGATAATCTTCAAGATTTCTTCTATCTCTTGCTTAGAGGTTTCTACGATGATCTTCTTAGGTGCCTCTGTCTTGGCAGGCTCACCTATGATTTCTTTGCCCCGAGTCCCAGATGGCTCGGTGACAGGGGTGATAACTGGATTAGGAACTGGGATGGTAGCTGATGTACCAGCAGATGGAATGACAACAGGTTTGTGGACAGTCGGAGGGGAGATCTCGGGAGAAAAGAGTCTTCCACTTCTGGTGACCTTGCTAGCCCCGACAATATTGCTGACATCAACATCATCTTCCTTATTTTTTAAGTCTTGCTTAACTCCATGGTAATACACATCGGCCCCATAGTGCCAAGGGACAGCCTTATCCGAAGTGTATGGGATAGTACCAGGGACAGTAATTATTAACGGAGCAATTCTTGGGATGGGTGTAATCCTAACAGGTTCACTCGAGGAAACTTTGGAAGGATTGGAGGAAATGGTTGTGATGGCAACATCTTGAATTGGAACCAACGGGATCATAGTCTTTTCGAACAGGATCTCTTTGTTATCCATCAGGCGCTGAACACCTGATTTCAATAAGTGGCAACCAGCAGGCAGGATTGAATATATGTGGAAACCTTCGCTACAGCCCGGAAATAAACCGGCCAACAACAGATTCTTCTTAACTGTCATCAAAGGAGTATAAATTTCTTCCACAGAGGTCACAAATAAATCATCATCCACAGCATTTACTCCCTGACCATGTTTGGGCATGGGAGCAGTTATGACGTTGGGCTTTTCCGGAGCGTCAAACTCAATCTCTTTGGCTTCGATCAAGTCTTGCACCTTATTTTCCAAGGCCTAACAGTTGTTTGTATCATGACCTGGACTTTCAGAGTGATAGGCGCAGCGGACATTCGGGTTATAGTGGGGAGAAGTGGTGTTGGGGTTCTTCGGGGCTTCCCTCAGAGTTACCGGATTGGTCTTCAATAATTGTGGTAGAATTTGAGACAAGGTCATATTGAGCCGAGTGTACTGCCTCTGTGGTCTTTCCACCCTTTGTTAATTTTTGAATTGTGGAGCAACTGTCGGTCTTGATATCACTACCGCATTTACTACTTGACGGTGTTCAGGTCTGCTTTGGCCCCTCGGGCCGTAGACTGCACTAGCTTCTTTCTTACCGGTGAAAGGCTTCTTTATTGTACTTGATGAAGTATCCTTCTGTATTTTACCACTTCAGATACCAGCTTCTACTCTCTCTCCTGTCAAAATCAACTCAGTAAACCCAGATGACGAAATGCCGATCAGATGATTGAAAAATGGACCAGATAGCGTCCCTAGAAACATGTCAACCAACTCCATGTCAGACAAAGGGGGTTGGACTCTTCCAGCCAAATCTATTCACTTTTGAGCATAGTCCTTAAAACCTTCACTTGCACCCATTGACATACCCTGAAGCTGAGTACGAGTGGGAGCAAGGTCGGTGTTATACTGATACTACCTATAAAAAGCAGCGGCAAGGTCTTCCCAGTTTCGGACATTGGCTCCTTCCAACTGATAAAACCATTCAAGTTGAGTCCCTGATAGACTATCTTGAAAGAAATGCCCCCACAAATTTCTATCAGCAGTGTGGGGTTGAATCTTTCTGACGTACAAGCGGAGATGGAGTTTTGGACAGGATACTCCATCGTACTTGGCAAAAATCGGAGCTTTGAACTTATGAGGGATCACCACTCCCGATACCAGTCCCAGTTCTCCGAAATCCAAACCAGGTATCTTCTAAATCTCCATAGCACTTAGACGGTCTTCTAGTTGCATGTACCTATCCTCAGCAGGAGGATATTCTTCCTCGTCGTAATCCGTATCATTATCAGCAACTGCTGGAATAGGGTCCTTTGTCCTTTCTTGGTTCTCCCCGTCTTTGGATGAGGAGGTCAGATCAGCTGATTGTCTTATCATTTCTCCGAATCTTCTACCCATGTTCAGAATACCAACCTTCTTTTTCTTCTTCTTCTCTTTCAGAATCAAGGTCTTCAAATCCTCTTGCCCTTTAGCCAAGCTTAAGAACATCTGCTGGAATTGGGCATTTTGTGCCTAGAGATCTTTGATGGCTTGATCAGAAGACATTTCTGCCGAAATAAACAGCGAAGAAGATGAGAAACCTGTAATGGTGTGCATGATAATGGGATGCGCATGTAATGATTTCAAATACTTTGGGAGATTTAAATTTGCAAACAAAAAATAAACAAACTTTATTAGATTAACTTGTGAAAGGTTCAACAATGCCTTTTAAGGCGTTACAAAGAAGTAAATAGAAAACAAATCTAAAAACTAGAAAAATCAAAATCAAAAGTCCCATGGACGCTTCCTCTTTGTGATGACGTAGTCATTGATCACTCTTTCCTCCTCGAGCTGCCTGGTGAGCTTCAAAATCTTCCTTTCTTGCTCATGGTACTTTTCCAGGTAAGTATCCCTCTCCTCTTTCAGCTGAATCCAAGACCTCTGTAATGCCCCAGGATCAGTGGGCATGTAAGGATAAAGAACTGTTTAAGGAATGCCTTCTTCATTGGTGGGCTCCACGATCACTGGAAATACTGCTTCATAGGGCATCCCAAGCTTCTGGGAACGGGCTCGGACCCATTGGAGGTAAGGCTGCATAGGAAGGTAAGTCCTTGGTCCCAACTCTTAGTGGTCAGATCTGTTCACCATGCCCCAAGCTCGTATAAACCTCCAGCGGTGCTCCTCAACGTCCTCCTTGTAGTCAAATGCAATATCCTCAAGAAGTAGCTCATGGGGACCATCTCTCTGAGCACGAAGAAATTGTCACAAAGCTAGGCAAGGATTGTAAGTTATACCCCCTCTAATTCCAAGCAATGGGACATTAGCGTATCCCCCACAACGGTCAATAACAGTAGTGTCTTCCATAGCCCAGGAACTCCAAAGAACATCTGTATGGGCAAGTGACGTTATCCTGTAGGACCAACCCAAACCTTCTTCGTTCTTCAACACAGACTTAGGGAGGTGCGAAATAAACCACCTTGACAGCAATGGCATGCAATACATGAGAGTCCCTCTTCTTCTCACGGTACGAGTGTAGAGGGAATACAATATATCACCCAGCAGAGTAGGCACTGGATTGCGAGAAAGGAAAATCTTGACCGCATTCACATCTATAAAGGAATATGGATTCGGGAAGAGGACCAACCCATAGATAAGGAGAGCCAAGATATCTTCAAAAGCCTAAAAATCCAAATTACCCCGGAATAGCTGAGCCTGGTCTATCAGAAACTTGGTTAAGAAACCTTCAACCCCGCTTTGTGTTTCCCAATTGGATACTACATCAGCCCGTTTCAGATGCAGAGCTGAGGCAATGTCTTCTGGTCTAGGAGTCTCTTCCATACCTGTGAAGGGCACCTTCTCAAGGATGGATATGCCCAATAAGTGAGAGAACTCTTCCAAAGTGGGAACCAGCTGGTAATCTGGAAAGGTGAAGCAATGATGCACAGGATCGAAGAACTGGAAAAGTACACTCATCATCTGCTCATCAAGCTTTGAAGTGACCAGGCTAAGAAGCTGTCCATGTCTCTTAATGAACATAGAAGTCTCAGAAACTCTTGAGACTAACTCCTTAAGTTGAGCTCGTATTTGCACAAAGTTAACTCGGATGGTATTTCTGCGTACGGAAGCCAGAATCTGCTAAACAGAACAAAGATAAATTCCCTTGGTCTTTGAAATGGTTAGTGTAATGAAGTATGAATGCCATGTTATGATGCATGATATCATGATAAAGAAAACAACAACTATAGTAGATAACAGGCATGGCAAAGGCAAACAAGTCACACAAAGCCCTTAAGTTTAAGGCTTGCATGGGGTCAAAGGTATTACCCTCTTGAAGTTCAGTTGGTTTCAACCTGTCCTAGCAAAAGTAACCAGGTTCTAGAGGATCTCAATATCACTGACCATCCTCCATCAGTCATGGTTTCAGCTCACGCAATCTTTTCTTGCGGCCGGAACTATCTCGAGAGTATGGTCTCAATGAGTGTAGCATCGAGTATCAACCAGTTCTCAGCTTTACACCGAGGTCGGCTATCTCACTACTTTCTAATGGCCAAGTTGGTCGATTAAAGGTTCTAAGGTCAATTGATGCTTAACAACACACGCAGCGGCCCCGTATTCTCCTCATTTCTCCACAAGGGATACTGGTACCAACCAATGTACCACATCAACGTAGCTACTGCTTCAACCGTATCGGTCTACGCCGTACAGTTCCCTCGCAGTTTATTGCTACTTACCTAAAAAGGTGTCCCCAGATTCGGGTTAGGATCTATAGTAACTCCCAAACAACCCTTAAAAATAAAGCAACCAAAAGAAACAAGAGAAGCAATTTATGATGAACTAAAATCCTAAGGTATACCCCACTTATAATTCCCCAGCAGAGTCGCCAGTTCTGTGATACGGTGGCAGAACCGACTGTTTTGAAAATGCTGGTTTGCGTTTTTTGTTTTGTATTCACAAAATGTTGCGGTAAGCAAGAGTCGCCACCGACTTTTATTTTATCCAACTGGAAAGGAAAAACGCACAGAAAAATTCCTTTTTCGAGATTTTGAGTACGGGGGGTAGATTATAGAAAGGGAAGGTGTTAGCACCCTTTCTATCCGTAGTTATCTACGGTCTCTTAGGTACTTGCTCATCTTTTTAAAAAATTGCTTGTGTGTGTTTGTTTTGAAAAGTTCTGTTTTACTTCGTTTTAACCCTTGTTTATGTCCTCAAGAGTGTTACGAAGTTGTTTTTGAAAACTTTGTTTTGAAAGTGTTTGGTGTGAAAAGGTTTGATTTGAGCAAGTACCTACTAGCATTTACCTACTCGGAAAAAAGGATCGTTTATGTTCTTGTTTCCTTTAGACAGCGTTATCCTACTATTAAGAAATAGGTAGCACCGTCGTTGGAGTTGTAACGGTCAATTCGTAAGGGACGTACGATCACTAAACAATGTTAGGACGTCTTAGTAATAACCCTAAAGTCTTAAGATCATATTCGAGGCAACATTTCCGAACGGGACATTTGATCTTTGTTTAGACAGGAGGGCAACCACTAAGACACCCTATACTTAATGACCGTTTACCGAAGGCAACCGAAGTGAGAGTATACCCTAAGAGTGTGCATGTGCGAGTGATTTGATTTCAGTTATTATCTTTGCACATTAGGGTTCTCAAGCCGTTTTAAATTATCATGTAGTCTTGTCATACAATCCTATTAACATACATCTAAACAGTTAAAATTTGCAAGAATTAAAATGCGAGAAATAAAAACCTACGCTATTACAAGGCTTTGGGGTAGGGATTAATTACATAGCCAAAAAAATCCGTAAAAGATGATAAATAAAGAAAATCCTAATTAAACTATTACATACTGTGAGCAGTTACATCAATATTGCAAAAATAATAAAAATGCGCGCGATGAATCGAATACAAAAATAATTAGGGTTTTGACCCAACTATACCTAAGAGAAAAATCATTTTTTGTCGTTTTTGTGCTATTTTAAGAAAATAAGGTTTAATTGAATAAATAAAAACCTAATTACTAATTAATTTAAAATTTAAGAAAAATAATTAAATTAACCTATTTTTGTATTTTTTATTTTATTTGAAAAAGAAATAAAAATTAAATCACAAGCTAACCCTAATTTTTCTAGTTGATTTTAATTATATATAAAAAGTTATAATTACCCTAAATTAAATTTAAACTAATATTTAATTAAATGTGATAAAATAAAAAAACCTAATTCTAAATTTGTGAAACTTGATTTTATGATTTTTTTGTGAAAAAAGGAAATTAATTTTGGTTGAAAATAATTAAGCTAATTAAATAAATAAATGAAATAAATAGAAAAGAAAGAATAAGATGGGCCTGTGGTAAACAGCAAAAGAGGGGTACTGTTTGCAATTTTCTGGGCCCAAATGCTAATGGCCCTTTTGACTTTTCCAATCCCATGCATACGCTTGACTTATGCACATGGTGGACCCTCATGGTAGAAGCCTTGGATCTGGCTTGTTGATGATCTGATGGTTGGATGTTGATGATGTATGGTGGACTCATGGGGTACCAGCACGCCTGATTATGTAAGAAAAAATAATATGAAGTGAAAGTTGGGACTTGGGGATCGAACCCAGGTCCTTGAGCATTATCACACTGCGCGCTTGACATCTGAACTAGCCATGTTAGTTGTACAAATAATAACAAATGAATATTATATGATAAAAACAAAAGGCCAAGTTCTGAAACGCGCAAAATTTGAATTGGCAAGTCAGGGAGTGCCACGTTACTTTCTTCTTCCTCCCACCGTCGTGTTAGCCCTGGAAGCTTTTACCTACGGACATCTGAGTGTAACTATAGCCCCTGTTCATTCCAAAATCTTGTATACGCATGATAAATCAAAACCAATGGTACCAATCAACTCGTTGCAACCTCACAAGCATCATGGTACCATTATTAATGGCCAATTGTTCTTGTAAGAAAAATCCCTAAAAATGAACCACGAACCCTAGCCATGGCATCTTGGTATACAGTCAATAAAAATGCAATTAATCATAACCATTAGCTTGCAAACAACTCAAGTATTGTGAATATATCAATTAATCATGTTAAATATGCCAGAATTAAGATATTCGAATTCAAGAAAAGAGATGAACCGTGTGACTCTTACAGTGTGATTCTGAACGTGGGGAAGCTTGTTAATGGTTGCAATACGATCCAGGGATGTCTAGCAAACGATTGGGATGACTAGAATGCCTTGAAGTGATCTAAAACGTGGAAATTGGTATGCAACTTTTCTTGAATTTTTTGAAGTTTGCTTTCTGCCTTTTCACGCCTCTCTCCCCTCTTTTTTGGTCTGTACTTTTCCCTTATGTATAGTAGAATGCATTAGGGTTACAATTTTGTTTCAAATCTTCTCCAATTATGATTATTGATTCATGATTTGATCCTTGTGCAAATCTTTCCAAAATAAGAAAATCCAATCTTTTTCTGTCCATTTTGAACCTTGCACGATTTGATCTTGTTTCCAGCTGTATAGTGAACCTAAACATGCACAAAATCTCAAGATTTAATTAGTTTTTGATATTTTCATTATTTTATTTTGATTTTATTTGATTTAAATGAAATAAAATCAAAATAAATGACAAAAATAAAATAATGACAAGTGTAAAGGCTCATGGGTCGTGGGTCACATTACAAACTCAGTGCAAGCATAAAAAGTTGGGCCCATTTAGCAAAAAATGCAATTTTGGACACATTTGACTTTTGGCAATTTTGCAAAAAGGGTCAACTTGGCCAATTCTTAACTCTCGCAATTTTGACCCTAGAGAGGTGTTCTTGGACTTTTTAGAAATCTTAAGATGTCCTCTAAACAACCCCTTAGGTCTCATCTCAATTGAGTCTTCCATGTTCATGTATGAAGCTTTGACCCAAAAGGTGTCTTTGTTGACTTTTCAAAATGACCTATAATGTCCAAATTCATATCTTCTTGTGAGTGCATATTTTGAACTTGAGAGCTGAATATGAATTGTAGGGAATTGAATCCTCTTTAAAATGAGCTTTGGATGGGTCATTTTTGATAAAGTATGAGAAAGTTATGCTTGGTCAAAGTTGAGTTGACTTTTCCTACAAAACCCTAATTTAGCAACTTTTGGGTTTTGTTGAATTGTGAGCCATCCTTGAGGAATCAAGATCAACCCTTAATCAAATGATGAATAATACTTCAAAATGAGGATGTTGACCAAAAATCTTGAAGTTTGATTGTACGTGGGACACTGTTGACTTTTGCCCTAGCATTGTCGATTTTCAGGCCTTTGAGCAATTGACTGAGCAAACTTCCTCTGCAAGGCTTGAAACTTGACATGGATGATCTTGAGAACATATTAGGACAATGGTGAGAATTTGGGATCCTTTGGATTCAAGCATCTTGATGCAAACTGAAACCCTAATTTGAGGTAGACTGTCTTAGGAGAGAGTTTATCTGGTCAACCCTTGGACTTCCTTGAGCAATTTGAGGACCTCACTTGAAATGTATTGAGAAATATGGGAGGGAAAATTTTGGGGTACAACAGATTGCCTAAGAGAAATTTCGTCAAAGATAGACTCTGTGATGCTTGTCAAAAGTGGAAACAAACAAAATCAACTTTCAAATCTAAGAATGTGGTGTCCACTACAAGGCCACTACAATTGTTACATGTGGACTTATTTGGTCCATCAAGAACAAGAAGTTTCGAAGGTAATGTATATGCTTTGGTCATTTTTGACGATTTCTATAGATATACTTGGACATTCTTTTTAGTACATAAAAGTGATGCATTCAAGGCGTTCAAGAAGTATGCTAAACAAATTCAGAATGAGAAGTCTCTAACAATTGCCTCCATAAGAAGTGATCGTGGAGGAGAATTTCAAAATGCTCTATTTGAAGAATTTTGTGGAGAACATGGAATATCTCACAACTTCTCGGCACCAAGGACTCCTCAACAAAATGGAGTGGTAGAAAGAAATAATAGGTCTCTTGTGGAACTTGCTAGAACAATGCTTAGCGATTCAAATCTTCCAAAATAATTCTGGGCGGATGCGTTTAGCACGGCATGTTTTGTTAGCAATAGAGTTAACATAAGACCGATCTTGAAGAAAACTTCATATGAACTCTTCAAAGGGAGGAAACCAAACATTGCTTTCTTTCACATCTTCGGATGCAAATGCTTTGTCTTAAACAACGACAAAGATAACCTTGGTAAGTTTGATGAAAAATCTGATGAAGGTATTTTTCTTGGCTACTATCTTTCTAGTAAGGCATATAGAATCTACGACAAAAGAACTTTGACAATTGAAGAATCAATGCATGTATCTTTTTATGAAACTAACCCCTCCAAGGAGGATAATATTTTTTGTGATAATGATGATGATGATGAAATACTAGAAGGTCCTCAAGAAAATTCTTCCAAAGATCAACCAATTCAACACGAAGAATCACCCCAACAAGAATCAAATCTCAATGATCTACCAAAAGAATGGAGAACTCATAGAGATCATCCTATCGATAAAGTAATTGGTGATCTAAGTCAAGGTGTGACAACAAGATTAAATCTCAAAGATGCTTTCCTAAACATGGTGTTTGTCTCTCAAATTGAACCTTCCAAAGTTGATGAAGCCTTATGCGATGACCAATGGATTATCTCTATGCAAGAAGAATTGAATCAATTTGAAAGGAATCAAGTTTGGGAACTTGTCCCTAGGCCAAGCAACAAACACATTATTGGAACAAGATGGGTGTTTAAAAACAAACTTGACGAGAATGGAATAATTGTTAGTAACAAAGCAAGGTTGGTAGCACAAGGCTACAATCAAGAAGAAGGAATAGATTTTGAAGAAACTTTCACTCCGGTTGCAAGGTTAGAAGTTATTCGTCTCTTACTTGCCTATGCTTGTTCATTAAATTTTCAGCTTTTCCAAATGGATGTCAAAAGCACATTCTTGAATGGATATATCACTGAAGAAGTCTACGTTAAGCAACCCCCGGGGTTCGAAGATTTCAAGAATCTATCTCATGTATTTAAATTAAGAAAAGCTATCTATGGATTGAAACAAGCACCAAGGGCATGGTATGATCGTTTAAGCATCTTCTTATGCAAAAAAGGCTTTGAAAAGGGCAAAGTCGACAAGACTCTGTTTATCGAGAAAATCAAAGATGACACTTTGCTAGCTCAAGTCTATGTTGATGATATCATTTTCAGTTCTTCAAATCAAGAAATGTGTGAAGAATTTTCAGCAATGATGCAAGGAGAATTTGAAATGTCCATGATGGGTAAAATGAACTATTTTCTTGGACTTCAAATCAAACAATTAAAAGATGGCATCTTCATCAACCAATCCAAATATTGCAAGGAACTCTTGAAAATATTTGACATGGATAACTGTAAGGCAATGTCTACACCAATGGGTTCCGGTTCATATGTTGATCAAGATGAATTAGGTGTTTCCATCAACATTACAAAGTATCGAGGTATGATTGGCTCCTTATTGTATTTGACGGCAAGCCGTCCTGACATAATGTTTAGTGTTTGTCTCTGTGCTCGCTTTCAAGGTAATCCAAAGGAATCTCATCTCACGATGCTAAAGAGGATCATGAAGTATCTCAAAGAAACAACAAATGTTGGACTATGGTATCCTAAAGGTAGTGTTTGCAACTTAGTTGGTTATTCTGACGCGGATTATGCAGGTTGTAAAAATGATAGAAAAAGCACAAGTGGTAATTGCCACATCCTTGGTAATGCATTAGTATCATGGGCCTGCAAGAAACAAGCATGTGTTGCTTTTAGCATGGCCGAAGCTGAATATATTGCAGCGGGTAGTAGTTGCGATCAAATTTTGTGGCTCAAACAACAACTTTGTGACTACGGACTCGATCTAGGATGCATTCCTCTACGGTGCGACAATACAAGTGCAATAAACATTACGAAGAATCCCGTCATGCATTCAAGAACTAAACATTGACATACGACATAGACAGACTCGTCATGCTGCCCCATCACACATCCCATTGAATTGTCTAGCACTTTCAAGTATAATATCAAAGGTCTTACTTCAACTGGAGGCATCAGAAGTGGTGGTTCTTGAAGGTATTCATTGATTCTTTCAAAAGCGGTCTGGCATTCATCATTCCACTTTACCACTTGATCTTTCTTCAAAAGCTTGAAGATTGGCTCACAAGTAGCAGTCAGATGTGAAATGAACCTGCCGATATAATTCAAGCGTCCCAAGAAACCCCTAACTTCCTTCTCTGTACGGGGAGATGGAATTTCTTGTATAGCTTTTACCTTTGCAGGATCTACTTGGATGCCTTTGTCGCTGACAATGAAACCCAGAAGTTTACCAGACCTTACCCCGAAGGTGCACTTGTTCGGATTCAACCTCAGCCTATACATCTTTAGCCTGTCGAACAGCTTTTGGAGATGGTCCAGGTGCCCTTCCTCAGTTTGAGACCTGGATATCATGTCATCAACATAGACTTCGATCTCATGGTGAATCATATCGTGGAACATAGCGATCATGGTGCGCTGATAAGTTGCCCCAGCATTCTTCAATCCAAAAGGCATCACCTTGTAGCCAAAGGTGCATAAGTTGCCCCAGCATTCTTCAATCCAAAAGGCATCACCTTGTAGCAGAAGGTGCCACACTGTGTAACGAAGGTTGTCTTCTCCATGACTTCAGGAGCCATCTTGATCTGGTTGTAGCCAGAGAAACCATCCATGAAGGAGAAGATTTTGTGTTGCACGGTGTTGTCGACCAGAACATCAATGTGAGGAAGTGGGAAGTCATCCTTGGGGCTTGCCCTGTTCAGATCTCTATAATCCACACACATCCGTACCTTATTGTCCTTCTTAGGTATCGGAACGACGTTAGTAACCCACTGTGGATACGAAGTGACAGCTAAGAATCATGCGTCAAACTGTTTCATGACTTCTGCCTTGATCTTCTCTGACATTTCAGGGCACATACGATGGAACTTCTGTTTAATCGGAGGACAATCTTCTTTAGTCGGTAGGCGATGTACCACAATATCAGTGTCCAAACCAGGAATGTCTTCATAAGACCAAGCCAAGATCTCAACATAGTCGTGCAACATCTGTATCAACCTCTGTTTGACGCTAAGCTCCAAATTTGCGCCTATTTTAACCTCTTTTTTGTCTTCCTCAGTATCCAAGTTCACTGTCTCAAACGGCTTTTCATGAGGTTGTATGGCCCTCTCTTCCTGCTGTAGTAGTCTAGCAAGTTCTCTAGGAACCTCACAATCATCCTCACCTTCGTCTTAGGCTTGGTTGATCGGATTTTTGAAGTCATAACTGGAAATAGCAGAGCTGTTATCAATGGGATCCAGAGTGGATATGGATCTACATTATCATACGTGAGTGTGTGTGTAAGAGAAAAGTTGTTTGGATAAAGTGGAAAACAGGGAGCGCAAAATTTGTATGCAAGAAACGTCTAATGCTTTATTAATGATATATGAAATGAAAAATAATATCCCTCACAAGAAAAACCAATGTGCATCGGGAAAGGCACAAGGCCATAAAGTTTTAAATTGTTTATTACAACTCTCAAAACAAGTAAGACAATTATTGCGGAATAAAAGAAACGGGTATAAAATCCCTAGCCATCCAGTTACTCGATCCACCGTTGGTAGTTGGGTAGATCCATCTGTCAATGTCTGAGTCTTCCTCGTTGTCTTCAATGGCATTAATTCCCCGATTACTGATGTGTAGGGGAGGTCCTCCAACCCGAGTGCGTCGAACAGCCCTTTGAGCCCATGTAGTAAAGCCCAAACCAAATTTGTCAATTTTGTGAGTGAAATCAGGGAGCTGACCCCAATTGGCACACCCACCTTCTTCAACCACGGCCCTGGCGTCCTTGAGGGAAGCCATCTTCAGAGGAGTTTTGTTGTTGGTAGTAGTTTCAGTCGATGCTAAGATCTGAGGGACCTCTTCGAAGTTCTGACAAGGAGTTTCTATGAATTCCCATCCATCTCTATGTACCAGAAGGAATTGAGGTGGCTCACCATATACTCCTTGTGATACGGTGGGAGAACTGACTATGAGTTTTGCGTTCGTATTCGCACTTGTGCGGTTGAGCAAGAGTCGCCA
Source organism: Vicia faba (assembly GCA_948472305.1). Taxonomy (NCBI): domain Eukaryota; kingdom Viridiplantae; phylum Streptophyta; class Magnoliopsida; order Fabales; family Fabaceae; genus Vicia; species Vicia faba. Next base: position 857,650,660 of record OX451736.1, on the reverse strand, counting down.
CCGACTTTTTATTTTATCCTAAAGGAAAAGTTGAAAAAGCACAGCAAAAATCTTTTGAGATATTTCGTGGGTCCGGGGGGTAGATTATGAAAAGGGAAGGTATTAGCACCCTTTTCATCCATGGTTATCCATGAGCTCTTAGTTACTTGGTTTTTTAGATCACTTGCCTTGATTTTCGATTGCTTGAAAATGGTGTGTGTGTGTGTGTTTTGAAAATGTTTTGGAAGAAGATTCCTTGTCTTAGGCTAACCTTGTAACAATTATTTACTCGAATATTTTACAAAGGTGTGTATCTTTTCGAAAAGATGTTTCAAAATGTTTTGAGAGTTTGTTTTGAAAGTGCTTGTGGAATGTGGTTTTTGAAAAGAAGGCAAGTGTTTTTGCAAGTTGATCTCAAGTAACTAAGAGTTTTGTCTACCCTGTTGTACTCAAAGGTTTTCTCTATGCTTTCAACCCTTTTGAACAATTTTGTTCCACCATTGAATTTGGTGGACAATCTTGCGTTTAGGAAGTTTGTTCGGGACGGGCGCGGGTCATCGTATGGACCATGAATGCAATGGTGCCAAGTGTCTTTGGCAATTTGCTTTGAAGGGACTATGATCATTCCATTTTAGGCAACATTCGAAAGCGTCATCGAGGGACTTATGATCATTTGAATTGGTTTTGCCAAAGATACTCGACGTGCAAGCATGGCCCATTTTGGAAGGCAACATGTGGGATTACCCTAGAGGGTGCAAGTGTGATTGTGTATTGATTTCATGTATTTGTCTTGTATTAGGTTATCTAGCGTTTGATTTTATGTACATGCAAACCCTAGGTCTAACCATGGTATAATTGAAAGCGGTAAATTGCGAAAATGTAAAGTCTACGCTATTACAAAATAAGCATCCGGGAGTGGGGGTACAAATTTATGAATGGGGATGAGACTTAGGAATATAATGTCCAATAAGTTACAACCAAATCGAATCGATCAAATGTAAATGTAAAGAATATACAAATATAAGCAAATGTGTATAGGGGCAATGTGAATGTATTGTGTAAGTGTATTGGGTATTTGAATATGTAATTATTTACAGGTGCGACAATGTGAATTTAAGAAAGTATTGTTAAGTATTTGTTTTGACCTAATGGAAAGAATTAAATGTTTATTTAATCTTTGATTTGTGATTTTGTATTTTCTTTAGTATGTAAAAAGAATGTTTTGATTAAATGTTCTAAATTCTAATTAAAAAATGTATCTTTATTTGTTATGTACAAAAAGTATTTTAGTTAAAAGAAAAAGGTATTTTCAATTTTTTATTATATGGTATAAAAAAATGGTTCTTTATTTGTATGTACAAAAAGAATGTTTATATTGTTAATAAGAATATTTGAATTAATTAAAAAAAGGTGTTTTCAATTATATGGTGTAATAAAAATGCGTTTCATTTATTATGTACAAAACTTCTAGGAAAGGAAAATGCATTTATTTAAAAAAGGGAATTTATGTACAAAGAAAATTTAAGTCAAATGTTTTTAAATTAAAAATGTGCTTTTATGTATTTTATTGTTAATGTATTATTGTAACAAATATATTAAGTTTAGAGAAAAATATATGGTTTAAAAAAGGTTATATAAAAGGGTTTGTATTAATTTATTAACAAAAGGACTTGTTTTAAAAAAAAGGTTAAGAGAAAGGGTCTGAATGGGCTTTAGTCGTTTCAGAGGTTGGGGGTTGATGGGTTTAATCTGTAACGTATAGCCTAAATGTAGTACTGCAAGTGTACAGCCTATCGAAGTAATATATAAGATTATCGAACCACAGAGACCAATTGTCAATCTATCAACTCTATTGCTAAGGTGCTTATCTAAGGTGAACAAGAATATTGATGTGAGTGCAGTGCACAAAGTAAATGAGCGAGGTAAATAACAGTTTAAAAGACAGGTTGGAATGTAAATCATGTAATCAGATATTGGTCCGGTCATGCGTAGATGAACCTACTTATGGGGCAGTATTTTCTATTGATAGCAAAGAATCAGTTTAACGGGAACTTGTAGCTTTTGACTACTAAGAACCGAGTTTACTCTTTAAATTAAATTCCTTTATTGTCACATATAAAGGGTGCCTTCCGCGTTAAAGAGGTAAACCTATTTTTAAGAAATTGATAGTTTTGACTTAACAGAAAAGTGATTTTGCTTGGAAAGATTAACTTAAAGAGACTTTTGGCTTTTGACCAAGAGTCAGATTTCAAACCTACAAACGCGTCCGAAAATAGTTTCAAAATCGTTTTCTAAAAAGGTCAATGATTCCTATTTAACCAATCAACGGATTTCGCTCTTTTGTTTGGTTAAATAATAATCAAGTCGTATCATTAGTTTGGACGGCTTTCGATCTTACCCAATAAACATTTAAACACAATTGACTTAAGTTAGAAGCAAAACATCCCCAGAGTATTTTCACTAGCATGATAATTGGACCACGATCATGATGACAATCATTACATCCTAACCTTTATAGTTTAGCCATACATAATAAGTGCGAGTCTATAAAACGTGTAGACTATGGTAAGAGCATTTAAAGTCTATAAAACGTGTAGACTATGGTAAGAGCATTTAAAGTCTATAAAACGTGTAGACTATGGTAAGAGCATTTAAAGTCTATAAAACGTGTAGACTATGGTAAGAGCATTTAAAGTCTATAAAACGTGTAGACTATGGTAAGAGCATTTAAAGTCTATAAAACATGTAGACTATGGTAAGAGCATTTAAAGTTTATAAAACGTGTAGACTATGGTAAGAGCATTTAAAGTCTATAAAACGTGTAGACTATGGTAAGAGCAATTAAATAAAGAAATGCAATAAAATAGAACCTTGCTCCAGTCGGAGACTTGAATCTGATACAAATCTACGGAAAGGTAAGGCTGGTATGATGAACTTCAACCAAAGTGCTCCAAGACTCGATTACAACTCAATCTACACCGCAATAACTCCCCGATGTGAAGAGATTATCACTTTACAGAAACTGATAGTATATGGCTTAAGATTGTACTAAGCTTGGATGAAACTAAAGAATGAAAATCGAAAACTATTTATAGAGGATCCTTGAGGTGCGTAAGGACCAGCATGCCCCTTAACTTCTTTTGAGCGGGAAGCTTGTTGTGAAGGCCGCGGGCGCGGTGGGGGTGGCCGCGGGCGCGGTGCCTGGAACTGCCACATCATGGGAACGTGGCAGTTGATCTCTGGGTGAAAGTGGGCCACGTCATCGCGTTCCCTGTAGCCAGCGCGGCGCTGAACGCCATAAGTGCAGAATATCTTGAAAAACCCTAATTTCTTGGCGTTTTGGCTCGTTTCTTCACAGAAGGCTCTGAAATGACAAGAATCCTGAAAACAAAGGAAAAAGGAACATAATACGAGAAAATGACAATAAAAACTAAGGAAAACATGTGATATTTGAGTCAGAAACATAGTGCGATTTAGTGCGATCAAATCCTCCCACGCTTAGACCTTTGCTTGTCCTCAAGCAACAACTCTTAGAAGTAGATGAAAGAAAATTATGGTGTATACAGGTTTTGGGCAAAGAGGGCTTCTAAGTCCGAGTAAGGGTGTGTTGTCAGGCACTAACTATCTGAATCAAAGGTATCGTAATTACACTACTCGCAGAAATGCGGACATAAACCTCATAAGTATACAGATCGATCCTAATATCCTTACTATGCTAAGACTTCCTTTTTTACGAGGTCCTTTTTCATTCAGGCGCAATCACATTAAGCCCGTTATCCGTACATACTCATGGTGTAGTGACCGGTTAGTGACTCTGATCTCAAGTGATGGGATTCTGGTACAAGAGTTGGTTTAATCCCTTTTTATTTTACCCATTTTCAGTTGCGGGGGATCGGACCGTAGTCCGCCCTACCAAGTCCAGCACCAGATACCTCTGAACCAACTACAACGGATATGCCTTATATATTTTTTTCTTTGCTTTTGTTAGTGCTTACAACTTTCTTGAGTTGAGTAATCTTTGTGAGGATCACCCAACTCGTAGTCATATTCATACTTTATTTTATAACTTTTAAGGCAAAATAGAGATCATCCACTTATATTCATCGATCCCACACTTAGAGCATGCTTAGGCCGGAGCTGACTGCTAAGATAAACTACTTGAAGACCTATTTGTACAGTTTTATTCAAAATCATAGCATATTGGGGAGAAAGGATCTAATCTAAATATTCAAAAAGGCTTACGGTGTAAAAATGATAACGAATTTTTCAAAAAGTGAGTGTCCAAGAAATAGACCCTATCTAGGACCTGTCTCATAGCCCAAATCCTTAAAAACAACCATAAATCTTTGAAAGAAAGAAAAATTTTGTAAGGCAAAAAGGTGGGGGAAATGAAAGGGTACACTACGCATAAAGACTCGCCTATCACATGCATTTTATTAACTACGAATATAACATACCTAAAAGGAAAAATGCGGAAGGGAAATAAAAGCAGGAAAAACGGAAAATAAAAGCGGAAAATAAAAGCGAAAACAGGAAATAAAAGCGATAAATGCTCCTCCCACACTTAAATCAGACAGTGTCCCCAATGTTCCAAAATAAGGTAGGAGGAGGTACCTGAAAACACTAGTGGGGGCCACTAGGACCTTCACCATCCTGGTTGGTACGACCGGAACGGCGGCTACGGCTGCGACGGCGGCTATCTCGGTGCAAAACAAGCTGCTCCAATCTCTCTGTCAAGGCGGCATTTGCCGCTTGTAGCTCTTGGGTCCTACCAATGAGGGTGCCTTGGGTTGCCTCCATCAATTGGAAGTGACGAGCGTATGTGGTCTGGTGTAGGTGCTGTTCTCTCTGGAAAGCCAGCTGACTTTCCATAATAGTGCGCAGAGAGCTAGCATTTTGCTCTTGGGATGCTTGCATGAAGGCCATGTTATCGGCCGCCTGTTGCTGCAAGGTAGCAAGGAGGGTGTCCCTCTGGGCCTCTCGGGCCATATGCTCACGCCACATGTCCTCAGTGACATGGAAACTAGGAGTTGTACCTGCATGTGGGTTAGAAGTAGATGGTGTCATGTGTGGTGGTGAAAAATGGGGTGGTTCCTCGGTTTGGAAATCGTACTCATCATCAGTGTTGTTACCCTCATTTAAAGGTAGATTTGGGGGCAACGGACCAATAAAAGCAGGAGCGTTGAGATCGTAGGTCCAGTTACGCTCAAATCTAATATCAGTACGACGGGTGCAAGGAATAACAACACTGGGTACAGCAGCACCTCCAACCATGAGGAAGTAACCACCTTCCTTCCTCGTCTTGCATAAACGCATATCCCTGAAAAATTTAAGATTTGCAATACGAGGAGGAAGTGGCTCAAGGGTGGCAAGTTCCGTATCCAATCCTATGGCACGGGCAATAGTAGTAATCAGTCCACCAAAGGAAATCGGCCCACCTTTTCTTAAAACATGGTGCATGTGGGCAATCATGAATGGGACGGGATTAACTTTGGTGTCTGTGAGGCAGCTCTGCATGATAATTAATTCTTTAGCATTCACCTTGTTTGGGTTTTCCCGAGCAAAGATGGTGGATGCTAAAAGAAATCTAAAGACACGAAGGGCAGGATTATGGATGTGAGAAGCAAGTAGGCCATCAAAAGATGTTGCATTTTGTTTAGTAATTCTGGCCCAAAATGCTTCAAATGCCCAATCCGTGTCTAAAGGTGCTTCACAAATGGCACCATCCCCATAAGGCAATCCTAACATGGCGGCTAGACCGTCAGTGGAGTAGTCATATTCAACATTAAACATTCTAAATTTGACTCCACCTACGGTGCTAGCAGTGTTAGGAGAGACGTTATAAATTAAAGAACTTAAAAATTCGAACGTCAGCCTAGGGTAGGTGGGTGCTTGAGTAGCAAAAATATCATGCATGCCTATTTTGTCGAGAAGGAAGAATACACTATGGTATATACCTAATGAATATAGACAGTTTTCATCGATATACCTGGTAGAGTGTATTGGTGTTGTCAGCAATTTCTCGAGCCGCTTTAGTTGCCTTTCTTCGGCTTGGCCACCACGCAAAATGTAGCCGTGATACTCCATAGGATTTTCTTGTGGATGAATAAAGAGAAAGAATGGGATGTAGAAGTAATGAAGGTGTGAGGAAGAAAATGAAATAGTGGGGGTATTTATAGGAAGGGAAGAAAAATGGTGGTTGTAAATATTTATGATGAGAATAATGGAAATAAATGTAGTGGGGTTGGTATGGGTAATAAAGGAAGTTATGGTGGGTTAAGAATGGAAGAAAATGGGATTGGAAATGGAAAAAGTGGTAAAATGGGGGGAAAAACGAGCAACTAGCCGTTAGGTGACCGTTGCGTCACCGCGGGCGCGGTGAGGTCGGGGCAAGTTGGGCTGGTCTGGCTTCCTTTCCATTGGGCTTTTCCTTCCTTGCCATTAGCTTCAATTTTTGGAGGTGTACCTATTTTTCTTATGAATGTGCATATATGTATGTGAATACATATATACATTTATTTATTTTTATATTAAAATTATGGTGACCAGAAAAACAAAAACATTAGTAAATGAATGGAACACATGCATAAATAAATATATATATAGGTGCAGACATCGGGTCACCAAAATAATTATTAATAATGCAGAAAATAGATAATGCAAATAAAAATGAGTCTGAAGAGGAAACAACATAATACTAATAATACTGGAACTAGATATCTTGTGAACAACACAGATCTATTGCCAACCGGTAGGATGCTCTGCAGGAGTGTCTGGGCCACGCAGCTCAGTCAGCTGGCGTCGAATCTCTGCCACCTCGTGAGCTAATTAATCTAACTCACTAGCAAAGGTAACATCATTCACTTCCAACTGTAGATGAAGGTCAGCCACCTCATTGCGGAGAGTGGTTATCTCAGTGCGCATAGCAGTCAACAGAGTGTGAATATCAGGTTCCTGTAAGCTGAGGTTATTAGTAAGAACAGTAGTGTGTGTAACCTCGGGTCGGGATGTGTGATCTGGATTGGAGTCCTCGGGAGCAGGAGTGTATTCTTGAGTGGGATCTTCAGAAGCAGGAGTGTATTCTGGAGTGAGATCTTCGGAAGCAGGAGTGTATTCTGGAGTGAGATCTTCGGAAACAGGAGTATATTCTGGAGTGTACTCTGATATCTCACCCCAACCTTCTACAGAATAGTTCCAATTAGCAGGGTTGGAAACACAAGTCATCTGAGGGTCTGGCATTGTGAAGGTGTAAATTGTCTGGTCATCGATGAGCAATCTGTACCGATATGGGTGGAAAGAGGCCCTCCTCATGAGCCCACGATCCATGCAAAAGTCTAAATCCAGAAAAGTATATCCACAGTATGGGGTCAGCTGTGCTATCATACTATCCAAACCCAAAGCAGAAGCTATCTGTGTCACATTCCCTCCGGAATGAATGAGTCCTACAGCGGATCGAGCAGTCTGCTCGAGGCTCTCTATCAGAAAACCTCCACTAGCTATAGGTCTGGACTGACTGGCACAGTATAGGAAAAGGATCTCATCAGCGGTGACCAAGTGGTCACAGTAACTCCTCCCAAAGAAAGTGTGGCACAGAACCATCTCGAAGTATCGGAAAGTCGGGTTATGGATCTTCCGGGACAGCTGGGTAGAGGGGTCAAGGCTGGCTCGATCAGTAATGTCCTGCCAAAATTTATCAATATCTCTGTCCATATAGTAACTCAATGGAAACTCAGTGATAGCGGTCGGTCCAGTTTGGAAACCAAGCAAATCTCCAAATTCTTTGGTAGTCAGGGTATACTCGGTACCAAACAATCTGAAACTTAGGCATCCTCGCTCATCTCCTTCACCCACTCGTGGGTTATAGTCTATAGAGCTAAGAAACTCCAGAGTAAGGTTCCTGTAGGTTTTGTGGACATCATCAGCATAAGAATTCCAGCCAAGTTGGTTGCACAGATACCTAATACTTGGCTCAATCCCGAGTGCCTCCATGCAGCTCTGATCGGGGTACCTAGTGGGTACCATAGGTCTAGTAGATAAGGTAGCAAATCGGGCTTTTTGTGCTTCATCTCTGAAAATCACAACCATACCATCGGGGTAATGCATCCTGTAAATATAAACACAAGAAATTAGTCCAGATAATATATATAAATTACTGAAATAAAATAAAATTAAGAATAAACCATGGGTTGCCTCCCATGCAGCGCTTGTTTAACGTCGTTAGCTTGACGATTAGATCTTACTTTATGTGGGTATTGGTGGGTCTATAAGAATATGACTAGAGTAGTCAACAGGCAAATCGCCTCCTTTGTATAGCTTCAGTCTTTGTCCATTTACCACAAATGGAGCGCATGAATTGTTTTTGATTTCTACTGCTCCAGACTTTAGAACTTTTGACACTTCAAATGGACCTGTCCATCTTGAACGAAGCTTACCAGGAAAAAGTCGTAACCTTGAGTTAAATAGGAGAACAGGGTCACCAATGTTGAAATCTTTCTTGATGATTTTTTTATCATGCCACAACTTGGTTCTTTCCTTATATATGATGGCATTCTCATAGGCATTCAAGCGAAGCTCTTCCAGCTTGTGAATGTCCAGGATACGTTTTTCTCCGGCTTTTAGGTAATCTAGATTCAAGGATTTAATGGCCCAATAGGCTTTATGTTCTAGTTCGAAGGGTAAATGACGGGACTTTCCATAAACCAATTGATAAGGAGTTGTTCCAATAGGGGTTTTATAAGCCGTTCTATAAGCCCATAAGGCGTCTTTAAGTTTTCCAGACCAGTCTTTTCTGGATAGTGATACGGTTTTTTCTAGGATCTGCTTAATCTCCCTATTCGATACTTCTACTTGGCCACTGGTTTGCGGGTGATATGGTGATGCTACTCTATGTTTTACTCCGTATTTGCTTAGAAGCTTGTCAAATATTTTAGATATAAAATGCGATCCTCCATCACTTATGACTAACCTCGGGGTTCCAAACCTAGGAAAAATAATATTCTTAAACAGTTTGATAACTACCTTGGTATCGTTTATGGGCGATGCAACAGCTTCGATCCACTTTGAGACATAATCGACAGCTACTAGGATATACTTGTTACCCATTGAGGAAGGAAAAGGTCCCATGAAATCTATACCCCAGACATCAAATATTTCCACTTCTTGGATGTTACTTAAAGGCATTTCATCACGTCTTGAGATGTTCCCAGTGCGTTGGCATCGGTCACATTTTGTAATGTAAGTGTGGACATCGCGCCATACAGTAGGCCAATAAAAACCTGCTTGAAATATTTTGGCGCATGTTTTAGATGTGCTTGCATGTCCACCATAAGGTGAAGCATGACAATGTTTAATGACGTTGCCTACTTCTTCTTCCGGCACACATCGTCTGAATATATTATCTATTCCTCTTTTGAATAGGAGGGGTTCATCCCAAAAGAAGTGTTTAACATCTCTAAAAAACTTCTTCTTCTGTTGGTAGCTTAAGTCAGGGGGTATGATATCAGCGGCCAGATAATTCACAATATCTGCGTACCATGGTATGTTGTTCATGGTTGAGATTTCCTCATAGGTCTCTTCTTCAGTTGAGTTTATCCCAGCTATTAATCTTTCATAGGTGGAGTGATCGTCTATAGGTATAAGTTCAGGTTTAAGGTGTTCTAACCTAGAGAGATGATCAGCTACTAAGTTTTCAGCTCCTTTTTTATCCTTAATATCCAAGTCAATTTCTTGGAGTAAAAGTACCCATCTGAGCAATCTAGGCTTAGCATCTTTCTTACTTAACAAGTACCGGATTGCTGCATGATCTGTGTATACTATTATTTTTGCTCCCACCAAATAAGATCGAAATTTATCAATAGCAAAAACTACGGCTAGCAATTCCTTTTCTGTGGTTGTATAATTTAGCTGGGCAGCGTCTAGTGTTCTACTAGCGTAGTAAATTGCATGCAATTTCTTGTCTTTTCTTTGCCCTAGTACAGCTCCTACAGTGAAATCACTAGCATCGCACATGATTTCAAAGGGTTGTGTCCAATCAGGTGGTCTTATGATAGGTGCTGAAATAAGAGCTTGCTTTAAAACTTCAAAGGCCTCAAGACATTTTTGGTCGAATTCAAACTCGACATCCTTCATCAATAAGTTAGTTAAAGGTTTTGTTATTCCGGAAAAATTCTTGATGAAACGTCGGTAGAACCCGACATGTCCTAGAAAACTTCTTACTTCCCTAACGGTCTTAGGTGGGTTTAGGTTTTCTATAACTTCTATCTTGGCCTTATCGACTTCTATACCTCTTTCAGAAATAATGTGTCCCAAGACTATCCCTTCATTTACCATAAAGTGGCACTTTTCCCAATTCAACACAAGGTTTACTTCCACACATCTTTTTAAGATTTTCTCTAAGTTCGAGAGGAAGTTTTTGAAATCAAACCCACACACCGAAAAATCGTCCATAAATACTTCCATAATTCCATCTAGGTAGTCTGCGAAAATTGACATCATACAACGTTGGAAAGTGGCAGGTGCATTACAGAGTCCAAAGGGCATTCGTCTATAAGCGAATGTTCCATAAGGGCAGGTAAATGTGGTTTTTTCTTGGTCCTCTGGGTGAATAGGGATTTGGAAAAACCCCGAATACCCATCAAGATAGAAGAAACATGAGTGTCTTGCTAGACGTTCAAGCATCTGATCTATAAATGGGAGAGGGAAATGGTCTTTTCTTGTTGCCTTATTCAACTTTCTGTAATCGATACACATACGCCATCCTCCTTCTGTTCGTTTTGCCACATGCTCGCCTTTCTCATTTTTCAGAACAGTGATACCTCCTTTCTTGGGTACCACATGGACTGGGCTTACCCATTCACTATCCGAAATTTGGTATATGATATCAGCTTCTAATAACTTAAGAACTTCTTTCTTGACTACATCACTCATGATAGGGTTTATTCTTCTTTGATGTTCTCTTGAGGGTTTTGAATCTTCTAGCATAATCCGATGCATGCATACGGATGGGCTTATCCCTTTTAAATCTGAAACTTTATACCCTAAAGCTGAGGGATATTTTCGCAAGGTAACTAAGAGTTGATTTGTTTCTATTCGGTTTAGAGCGGCGCTAATTATAACAGGTCTATTCATCTCCGCATCCAAAAACTCATATCTTAGATTCTTGGGTAGTTCCTTAAGTTCTATAGTGGTTTTCTCAGTACGCGGCATAAGGTCAGGGGTAAGAGCTAAGCATTCGAAAAGGTTGTCGTCAATGTACGGTTCGATACTCTCAAATCCGTCATCCTCTAAAATAGGGGTTGATGGTAATTTGATTAAAAATTCGTTTTGTTCGAGCTCATTTACACATTCATCGATGACGTCGATGGCATAACACGCATCTCCTATCACTGGTGCCATTAGAAATTTTGATAAAATGAACTCAATCTTTTCATCTCCTACCTCGAAAGTCAATTTCCCTTTCTTAACATCTATTATAGCTCCGGCGGTCGATAGGAAGGGTCTTCCTAAGAGGATTGGGATGTCTTCATCTTCTTTGATATCCATTACGACGAAGTCGGTTGGAATGTACAACTAACCAATCTTGACAGGTATGTCTTCTAAAATACCCATGGGATATTTGACAGATCTATCAGCTAGTTGTAAGGACATCTTAGTAGGTTGAAGTTCTCCTAATTTTAACCTCTTGCAGACGGCCAGAGGCATCAGACTTACGCTTTCTCCTAGGTCTAAAAATGCTTTGTCTATCATATGGTTACCTAGGATGCAAGGGATAGAAAAACTTCCAGGGTCTTTATCTTTCTTGGCGAGTTTATTTTCGGATATAGAATGACATTCTAAAGGCTTGGGATCATCGAGTCGTCGTTTATTGGTCAAAATATCTTTCAAAAACTTAGCATATGATGGTATCTGGGTTATAGCTTCAGTAAAAGGAATCTCAACATGGAGTTTCTCTATTACCTTAATAAACTTTTGGTACTGGTTTTCTACTTTGGTGTTTTTCAGCCTCTGTGGGAACGGAATAGGTGGTTTATAAGGTTGTTGAGTGTTATTCCCTACTTCTGGTTTTGATTGCTTTTCTGGTTCCTCTACCTGGTCTTTGGGCGTAGCATCTTCCATAGGTTTTTCTGATGTGCTTAAGTTAGGATTTCTAGGCCCTTCATAAGCAGTTCCACTTCTTAAGGTGATAGAATTTGCTTGGCCTTTTGGATTTGGTTGAGTTTGTCCAGGGAATTGTCCTCCAGGTGCAACTTGTACAGAGGTGTTTTGTGCTACTTGGGAAATCTGAGTCTCAAGCATTTTGGTGTGGGTTATTATCTGGTCAAACTTGGTTGCCAGTTGAGTAACTAGTTCGTTCGTGTGAATGTGTTGGTTCATAAACTCCTTATTTTGCTGAGTTTGAGTCTGAATAAAGGTGTCCATGGTTTCTTTAAGGTTTGGTCTTGGGGGCACTATTTGCATAGGTTGGTTTTGTTTTTGCGTTTGGAATCCTTGAGGTCTCGAAGGTCCGGGATTTTGGATAGGGTTATTGTTTTTGTAAGAGAAATTCGGGTGGTTCCTCCATCCAGGATTGTAGGTATTCGAGAAAGGGTTCCCTTGGGTATAGTTAACTTGGTCTGAGCTAGATTCGTTCAAAAGGTTACAGTCAACGGTTTGATGTCCTTGAGTTCCACAGAGTTCGCATTCCGATTGGATCGCTGCTACTGTGGTTGGGTTTTGAGACATGTTCTCGACTCTCAAAGCTAGGGCGTCCATCTTGGCATTAATCATGTCCATGCAACTTACCTCATGCTTTCCTCCATGGCTCTCCTTTTTCTCTACTGTCGCTCGTTCTAATCCCCACTGGGCGTGGTTTTGGGCCATGTCCTCTATTAGGGCACAAGTGTCAGGGTAGGGTTTGTTCATCAACGCTCCGCCAGCGGCAGCGTCTATGGACATCTTTGTGTTGTAATGGAGTCCATTATAGAAGGTATGTATGATTAACCATTGCTCCAGGCCATGGTGCGGACAAGCTCTTAAAAGTTCTTTATATCTCTCCCAGGCATCAAAAAGTGATTCGCCTTGGTTTTGGGTGAAACAAGTGATCAGGTTCCTAAGAACAGCGGTCTTGCTTGGTGGAAAATACCTCGCAAGAAAATCTCTCCTAAGGTCTTCCCAAGTTTTTATTGAGTTAGTTGGAAGGGCGTCTAACCAGTCGTGAGCTTTACCTCTAAGGGAAAAAGGAAACAGTCTTAATCGGATAGCTTCGGGTGTTGCTCCGTTTGCCTTAAGGGTGTCAGCTAACTGGATAAATACCTTTAAATGTTGATTCGGGTTCTCGGTAGCGAGACCAGCGAATTGGTTTTGTTGTACTAATTGTAGTAACGAGGGCTTTAGTTCAAAGTTGTTGGTAGTTATAGCAGGGTTTACTATACTAGAACTAGGTTCCTCGTTAGATGGTTGGGCGAATTCCTTGAGCGGTCTTTGGTTACGATCTTCTGTCATAGCTCTTCTTATCTTGCGTATAAAAAGACGGGCACGAGCGTAACGTTCAGGTTCTACTAAAGGATCTATTAGGTTACCGGTGCTACGATTTCTACGCATCTACCGGCTAGAATAGCCTTAGTCTAAACGGGATAACAATAGGGTACGAAATTTGACGAAGTTGATCCCCGGCAACGGCGCAAAAAACTTGATGGGTTTAATCTGTAACGTATAGCCTAAATGTAGTACTGCAAGTGTACAGCCTATCGAAGTAATATATAAGATTATCGAACCACAGAGACCAATTGTCAATCTATCAACTCTATTGCTAAGGTGCTTATCTAAGGTGAACAAGAATATTGATGTGAGTGCAGTGCACAAAGTAAATGAGCGAGGTAAATAACAGTTTAAAAGACAGGTTGGAATGTAAATCATGTAATCAGATATTGGTCCGGTCATGCGTAGATGAACCTACTTATGGGGCAGTATTTTCTATTGATAGCAAAGAATCAGTTTAACGGGAACTTGTAGCTTTTGACTACTAAGAACCGAGTTTACTCTTTAAATTAAATTCCTTTATTGTCACATATAAAGGGTGCCTTCCGCGTTAAAGAGGTAAACCTATTTTTAAGAAATTGATAGTTTTGACTTAACAGAAAAGTGATTTTGCTTGGAAAGATTAACTTAAAGAGACTTTTGGCTTTTGACCAAGAGTCAGATTTCAAACCTACAAACGCGTCCGAAAATAGTTTCAAAATCGTTTTCTAAAAAGGTCAGTGATTCCTATTTAACCAATCAACGGCTTTCGCTCTTTTGTTTGGTTAAATAATAATCACGTCGTATCATTAGTTTGGACGGCTTTCGATCTTACCCAATAAACATTTAAACACAATTGACTTAAGTTAGAAGCAAAACATCCCCAGAGTATTTTCACTAGCGTGATAATTGGACCACGATCATGATGACAATCATTACATCCTAACCTTTATAGTTTAGCCAAACATAATAAGTGCGAGTCTATAAAACGTGTAGACTATGGTAAGAGCATTTAAAGTCTATAAAACGTGTAGACTATGGTAAGAGCATTTAAAGTCTATAAAACGTGTAGACTATGGTAAGAGCATTTAAAGTCTATAAAACGTGTAGACTATGGTAAGAGCATTTAAAGTCTATAAAACGTGTAGACTATGGTAAGAGCATTTAAAGTCTATAAAACGTGTAGACTATGGTAAGAGCATTTAAAGTCTATAAAACGTGTAGACTATGGTAAGAGCATTTAAAGTCTATAAAACGTGTAGACTATGGTAAGAGCAATTAAATAAAGAAATGCAATAAAATAGAACCTTGCTCCAGTCGGAGACTTGAATCTGATACAAATCTACGGAAAGGTAAGGCTGGTATGATGAACTTCAACCAAAGTGCTCCAAGACTCGATTACAACTCAATCTACACCGCAATAACTCCCCGATGTGAAGAGATTATCACTTTATAGAAACTGATAGTATATGGCTTAAGATTGTACTAAGCTTGGATGAAACTAAAGAATGAAAATCGAAAACTATTTATAGAGGATCCTTGAGGTGCGTAAGGACCAGCATGCCCCTTAACTTCTTTTGAGCGGGAAGCTTGTTGTGAAGGCCGCGGGCGCGGTGGGGGTGGCCGCAGGCGCGGTGCCTGGAACTGCCACATCATGGGAACGTGGCAGTTGATCTCTGGGTGAAAGTGGGCCACGTCATCGCGTTCCCTGTAGCCAGCGCGGCGCTGAACGCCATAAGTGCAGAATATCTTGAAAAACCCTAATTTCTTGGCGTTTTGGCTCGTTTCTTCACAGAAGGCTCTGAAATGACAAGAATCCTGAAAACAAAGGAAAAAGGAACATAATACGAGAAAATGACAATAAAAACTAAGGAAAACATGTGATATTTGAGTCAGAAACATAGTGCGATTTAGTGCGATCAGGGGTGTGAGTTGGAATACGCTTGGGCTTTGTGTTTTGTGAAACGGGTTAGGCCCAGATGTGGAAACGAACACTTTAGGGTTAACGCGTGTTGTTCAGTTGGGACATTGGCTTAGGGTTTGTGTAGAAACGGCGCCATTCGCTTGCTTTGTCTTCTCCGTTCGTTCTTCTGAATACGACTCCTCCGTCTAGTCACCAGCACTACCACCAAATCTCTCTTCCCTCCATGGCTCAAGCCCAGTGGTCTTATGAAAACGAGGTTTGATTTTGATGTTTACATTCTTTTTACGAACTGCATGCTTTATTTCAATTTGAATTTTGACCTTAAACTTGTGTTAATATGGAGGTGGTGGAGAGAGAAAAAAAAGAGAAAGGTTTACTACCTTCGTTCTTTGGAGATGGAGGAGAGGTAGGGTAGGTGGTGCTCCGGAAGCCTGTCGGCGGGGATGGTGTTGATGATCTCTTTGAGCTTCCTGGTATCTTCGTATATTTCCTTTGGTTTTGTGATGATTATGAACTGAAAACCCCTTATATCTTCTTTCTTCTTCTCTTCTACTGCACGTTTCGGTTTATGTTGCCTTTGGATGCCTGTGTGATGACTCTTCTACTTGTCCCTTAGTTGCCTTCTGAGATTGATGCCTGTGTTGCCTTTTGATTCGCCTCCTTTTACTGCTCGCCCTTGACTTCTATTGCCTTTTCTTTGTGCTGGCTTATGTTTTATTCTTGAAATACCCTATGATGATGCAAATCTGAGGGTTCGTGGGTTTGGAAATTAGTATGCTTTGATGTTGCCTCTGGTTCCTGAAGCTTCCTTCTATCTCAACTTGCTACTGTTGCTTTTGTTATGGCCAATGATGCTATGCTGAGGCTTTGGTATTCTTGGGTTTTGGTATTGGACATGGTTTCATTGTTTTTGACAGTAGGCAGGTTTTATGGTCTAAGGAAAATGGTTTCAGGCCAAGGTTGTGGTTTTTGACAGGTTTAGTTTATGCAGTAGGCAAGTCTTGGTAATGGTTAGGACAGGTTTTTGTGAGGTTTCAGCAGGTTAATGGCATTTTAGGGTTAAGGCTTATGCTTCTTGATTTATAGTAGCTTGATGGTGTGTTTTGGCCTTTTTGACAATTGAAGGTTATCTGGTTTTGTTAGGCCATTGCAGGTTTATGCTTCAGCTGGTAAGATCTTTGACAGGTTTCAGGTTGTTATGGTTTTGCTGGTTTAGGCAGGTGCGGGCTTGGCCTTGACAGGTTATGCTTGTTCTGGTTTAGGCCATTAGCATTTGGTTTAGGCCATTAGCATTTGGTTTCAGGTTTAAGGCCTAGCAGGTTTTGATGGTTTAAGAAGGTGCAGGCTTGGCCTGGTTTTTGGCCTGGAATGGTTTGGTGTTTTGGTGGTAAGGCTAATGTCTTTTGTATGGTTTGTACTGGTTTAGCAGTAGGCAGGTTTTTGAAATGGTTATGCAGTAGACCTGGTTTTTGGCAGTAGGTTCTGCTGGCTTTTGACAAGGTTTTGTTGAATGGCTCTTTGAAAAAAAAATGGCTTACAGGTTATGCTTCTTCTTGGTGTTAGTTGACAGGATCCTGGTTCTTTTAGACAGGCCTTTTGGTTATGTTTCTTCTTGGTGTTAGTTGACAGGATCCTGGTTCTTTTAGACAGGCCTTTTGGTTATGTTCTCCCCTTCTATTGTGTTCATCTTTTTTATATGTTTTCTTCCTTTTTTGCCTAAAGCCTAAAAACCCTGCTCTCTTATCTCTCTCCTCTTCTCTCTCTCAGTACAGTTAAATATTATACTATGTTTTTTGCTGTACTTTTCTAAAAGGGCTACTTGTTGGGAAATGATGAAAGTGAGATTTATTGCTTGCATAATAGTTTTCCTCTGCATATTGTCTCTTCTTTTTGACAGCTTGATATCTTTGCCAAATCTTCTTTATTGACAGCTTGGATACCTTTGTGCAGTTTGACACTTTTGACAGAAAGTTGAATTTGGACTTTTTTAGTTTGGTTTGGACCTGCTTCTGAACCATGCAGTTTGACAATTTGAATTGTGCAATTTGACTTTTGTGTATTCATATTTTAGCAAATAAAACTCGTCCCTCTTTGTGAACCGGGAGAAATCCCGTGATTTGCAGAGAGGGTTAACTGATCCCAATCAGTGGCCCTTAATGATGAATTTCTTTTATCTGTCTCTTTAATTATTTATCAGTCATTGACTTTTCTCCTTTTCTTTTGCAGATGAAAAATGGAACACTGGAGCGAGGGATAGCAGATGAAGATTTGAAGAATAGAAAATGTTTAGGATAGTTTTCTTTTTTATCTAAATTTAAATTAATGTAAAATCATTGCTTGTAATTAAATTATAACAATAATTGTACGAATAATTTAAAAATAAATAAAGGTTTTTATTATCCAATTAATTCTATTTCCTTCTTTATTGTTTATTTATTATTTAAAACTCTTTGAATTAAAATAATTGAAAAATAAATTTCAATCACTTAATTTAGAATAATAAATAATTTAAATAAACAATGCTTTAGTAATTGATCAGTTAAACCTGGCCTTTCCAATATCCAAAGCAAAGTAACAGTTAACCAAAACAAACTAATCAGGCGCATTCCCTTTTCCCTGATTAAATGCCAAAGAGCATTCGCCTGATCAAAGTTGAACCAAAATCAACCAAAACCCTAAGCCAACTGTGTGAAACATTCCAAATCCCTGAAAATCAGTAAAACCCTAATATTTGTTTGACTGACGAGAAAAGTTCGTTTGACCGATTCTTGAGCCAGTTTGAAAAACCAGGAAACGCCTGAAGCTGTAATTTCTTGTGAAAAAATGCGAGGGCAAATTTTGGGGTACAACAGTTGCCCCTGTTCAATCTTCTTGAACCTGAAGAGTTAGATTGGCAAGTTTGCCTTTCGCGACTTGAAGGTAAAAGAAGATTGGACACTAAAGTACCCAGAAAATTTGCGCTCGACGATATGATGGTAGAGGTGAATGGGCTTAAAGATGCCATTTGGTGATGGGCTTAAAGATGCCATCTGGTGCGATAGAATCTTGTCGGGGGATGGGCTTAGAGATGCCATCTGGAAATGGGCTTAAAGATGCCATTTGGTGACAGCTGGTAGGAGGATGGGCTTATAGATGCCATCTGGACATGTTGAACTGTATGTCAATGGTGAGTGGACGAGTATCAGAAAGGCATCCATGTTTTGGAACATCTCTGAATTGGAGGTCCGAATAAGCAATAGATTGACATCCATGTCTGGAGAATCCGTAAACTATTTTCAGGAGTTGAGATTGAATAAGCAATAGAGCCACATCCGTTGGTTGGAAGCGTCCGTAAACTGTTTTCAAAAGTTGGCGTCTGAACAAGTTGGTAGATTGACATCCGTTGTTGGGAAGAATACGTAAACTGTTTTCAAAAATTGCATCTGAACAAGCTGATAGATTAACATCCGTTGCTGGAGAATCCGTAAACTGTTTTCAGAAGTCTTGAAGTTTAAGAGGAACCGGTGTAGGGTTTCCTGATGATGCGTTTGGATGGATCTGGAATAAGTATCAGAATGTCGCCGTGTCCGGGTCACATCTGAACTATTTCTGGATGAATCTCGGGAGGTGATCTTTGTCTGTCGACTGATCTTACCTGAAAAAGTAAAGGGTTAGTTGTATGCAATGTCATGATGCATGATGCAATGTATCTGACATCAATGTTTATGACATGAATGTGATGAATGCGCATGTAAGCTGATGAGCTATCTTGCTGAGGATAAATGAATCTGAGATGGCTGAAGATAAAAGCATCTTGACTGCTGCCTGGAAGAATAATTCTCTGGCTGCTGCTGTGGAAGAGAATTCCTGATGACCTCTACTGGGGAGTTCCAAACTAGTAGACTCATGCTGGGGAGGTAAGATTGAGAATCTTCAGCTTGGCGGGAAGTAACTCCGGCGACTTCACTGGGGAATTCAGGATTTGCCCTCCCAAAACTCTGCGGGGAGAAGGTTCATTAGTCTGGCTCCGCTAGGGATTGATAATTTGAAGTTTTAGCTTCGCTGGGGATAATGAAACTTGACTCTGAGTGGAGTTAGCTTCTGGAAGGTTCTCTGGCTGGGGATTGCGACAGTCCTCTGATTGCTGTAGGTGTTGGTTTGGAATCTGAACAAGCGATAGATTGACATCCGTTACTGGAGAATCCGTAAACTGTTTTTAGAATGTTTGAGAAGTGTCTGAACAAGCGATAGGTTAACATCCGTTACTGGAGAACCCGTGAACTGTTTTCAGAAATCTTGAGATTGAATAAGCAATAGAGCAGCATCCGTTGTTGGGAAGCGTCCGTAAACTGTTTTCAAAAATTGCATCTGAACAAGCTGATAGATTAACATCCGTTGTTGGGAAGGATCCATAAACTGTTTTCAGAAGTCTTGAGAAGAATCTGAACAAGTGATAGGTTAACATCCGTTACTTGGAGAACCCGTGAACTATTTTCAGAAATCTTGGGATTGAATAAGCAATAGAGCAGCATCCGTTGTTGGGAAGCGTCTGTAAACTGTTTTTAATGGTTGCATCTGAACAAGTAATAGATTAACATCTGTTGTTGGGAAGAATCCATAAACTGTTTTCAGAAGTCTTGAAGAGGAACCGGTGTAGGGTTTCCTGATGATGAGCTCGTGTAAAGCTGCATCGGTTTTTTTGAACACTTTTGACATTCGAATGCCCCAAGTGGTGATGTAGATAATTTCCTGGCTTGTTATAGGTGTTGATCTGGAATTCTTCAGACGTGCCCTGGCTGGATACAGGAATCGAGTCTGGAAAGGTGATAGTTAACAGATATGCCTTGGCTGGATACAAGAATCGAATCCGGAAATATGATAATTGATTTGTCGAACACTTTTGACATTCGAATGCCCCAAGTGGTGATGAAGGAGTCTTGAATCAGATTACTCTGCATATTGAGAGATTTCTTGAAATCTTGACTGGACTGCCCCAGGTTAACTGAACTTTGAAAGATCTGTTGGACCTTGACTGGACTGCCCCAGGTTAATTGGACTGTGCTATATCATGCCCCTTGCTGACAGGAGATTTGCAATGGAAGTGTTATCCTTTTGAAGTGATTTTGCTTACTGAGAGAGTTTTCGTTCCTCCGAACATTTGCTGTATGAATTTCTTCGCTGTCAAACAAAAAGCCAAATGCAGACAGTGGTATTCAAGCAATGCAAAGTTTGTGTTTGTCTCGAAGTTTTGAAAAATGCATTTTTAGCAGAACTTTTCATAAGACAAGTCAACACAAGATTTAGAGTAAAGCCCTACAGGAGTCAGGATACCTTTTGTAACAGTATGCTTTCGAACTAACCCATGCTTCAATTAGGACTTTTGAAGGGTTGTAACGTGGCTTGGTTCACGGTTTAAGAAACAAAGGATAAAGGCTCAAAATATATTTGTACCCACCCGCTCTTCGTGATGTTCTTCAACCTAAGCTCAGTTAATTGTGTGTTACACTCTGTTTTGAGTTTGGAACGACTTTTGGGCGATGGTTCACCAGTTGAATTTGGGGAGACAGTCATCATCTCCTCTTTTCTTTTTCAACATTTTTTCATGTTGTTGAGGATTTTGTAATGACCTCACTATTTTGATTTTGATTTGTTATCCCTAACTTTTGCCTGACTGTTCCCATTTTCGAGATTACAGTCAGCGGGATGCCCCAGCTTTCTTAAGCCTCCTTTATAGGTTTTGGCTTGGTGGGCTTTTCTCTTTTGAGAGATTGACTGTCTATGTGATAGGGAACCACCCCTGTCTTTTGATTCCAAAGGAATGCTTTCTTTTTTTTTTGACGTCGTTCGTTGTATTACGAACCGAGAGCTTGCGACTTCAATGCGCATTTTCTTTGAATTAACTGAGATACTACCCTACCCCAGGTTTATATCAAAGGTTTTGATTGTTTAGAACAGAAAACTCCTACTTCTTTGGCTCGAAGGGGTTGACTAGGGATTAACTTCCTTATAACTCCAGTGATTGGGAATTGAAAGAAATGCCTGTACATCATCAGCGAGGTCTATTCAAAAGCATAATGTATAAGATCATGGTATTGTTTCGTCATCCTCCCTCTAAAGGCTTGCAGCTTTTTATCAAGAGTCAGATGTCATAAAGAAAAGCATAAGAGTAGTGAAACGAATGGATGAATTCAAGACAAACATATGCAATGCATTAATGAACACAGAGTTTAACATCAACGGATAATTGTTTGACAGCAAAAGAAATTACAACTTTGAAAATTCAAAAAGAAGCAAAAGTCTTTCAGCTTGAGCTTCGTCATTTCAAGCGGAGAACCCTTTAACGGAAGATTTTCATCTCGCCGTCTGGCATGAATTCCAGCACCCCAATGTCGATCAGATCTTGAATCTTGTTCTTCAAGGCCCAACAGTCATTGGTGTCGTGTCCCGGGCTGTAGGAATGGTAAACACAAAATGCGTCGGGATGATAGTGAGGAGAGGAGACATTGGGCTTCTGAGGAGGATCCTTTAAGGTGAGCAAGTTGACCTCCATCAGGCGCTTCAGTATGAAAAATGATGGTATTTCAGTCTCCGTAAACTGTCTTCCCGACGTTTCTTGCTTACGTCGATTGCCCTGTTGACGTTGGCGAGGTTGTTGATGGGCTTGTGACCCTGAAGCAGGTAAAGGAGCTTTCCCCTTGTCTTCTTGAGTGGACGGAGGCTGAGCGGTGACTTGCTCTTTAACCTCAGATGTTTGCCCCAGTTGGTTGTTTGGAAGCAGTTGGCGGATAAGAACTCTGAGTTCCTCTTGTCTTTGAGATAGGTCTTGGATGAGAGCCATCTGGCCCACCAACTGTCCCATCATTTGGATCCTCAATGTTGCCAGATCAAACTGCAGTGCTTCCCACTGGTCACTCCTGGCATTGTTGGAATTCTCCAAGCCCTTTGTGAGGAGAGCTTTCATCTCTTCTTGCCCCAGAGACAAGTTCAGGAACATCTCCTGCAGCTGAGCAGTTTGGTCTTGAATGTCTTTAACAGACCTTTCTAGAGCCATCTCTTGCTGAAATAAACAGCAGGAGAGTAAGGAAACCTGAAAAAGGAAAGACTGTCAAAATGCAATGCATGATATGTGGATGCGTGCTTTCAAGGATCTCTTGGGGTAAACACAAGAAAGCGTTAGAGGTTGAACTTTGCTCTTGGATTGGAGATCTCCGCACCGGTGGATGTCTTTCCACGAGAATCAAGCTCACCATGTCGAGTGGGTCATAGCCACTAATTCAAGTTGTTGTACTTGATCTTTGACTGGAGAACTTTGTATCGGTGGATGTCTTTTCACGAGAATCAAGCTCACCATGTCGAGTGGGTCATAGCCACTGATTCAAGTTGTTGTACTTGATCTTTGACTGGAGAACTTTGTATCGGTGGATGTCTTTTCACGAGAATCAAGCTCACCATGTCGAGTGGGTCATAGCCACTGATTCAAGTTGTTGCACTTGATCTTTGATTGCATTGGTTAGAGGAGAAACCCCTTGCCCCTTGATAGACGTCTGGTTCAACGTAACCCTGCATCAAAAGAACCCTCGAGATCCTTGAAATGGTTATTGAAAATGATATGGTATGATGTCATGATGTTATGTACATGTATGCAAAAAGGCAAGTGAGTGTACATACAGGCAAACATATTCACACAAAGCAAACAAGTCCTTAGGTTTAGGCTTGCATGAGGTTTAGGTAAGTACCCTCTTGAAGTTAGTTGGCTCATCCTGTCCTAAAATAGAAACCGGGTTCTAAGGAGCTCAATATCATTGGATTGTTTTCTGTGTTCATTGTTTCGGTTTAGCCACTTACTGGCGACCAAAATATTCCAAGAAAACAACTCTCAAATGAGTGTAGTATCGAGTATCTACCAACTTCGGACTGCACCAAAGTCGGTCATCTCACTACCCCTAAAAAGGCTAAGATGGTCAATTAAGGTTCTAAGAGTTCGTTAGTGCTTCACGAAATCACTCAGCGGCCCCGTACGCTCCTTGATTGAACTTAAGGGTTACCGGTACTCACAAATATGTCACACTAACATAGCTTACTGCTTCAACCATGTCGGTATACCCCGCAAAGTTCCCTCGCAGTTTTTTGCTATTTACCTAAAAAGGTGCCCCAAATCCGGGTGGAGGATTTACAACAAACCCAAACAAGAACCCAAAAGATAAAGCAATCAAGTCAATCAAAGCAAGAAAGTAAAGGTGATCTAAACCCTAAGGTAACCCCACTTTTAAGTATATCCCCAGCAGAGTCGCCAGTTCTGTGATACGGTGGGAGAACTGACTATGAGTTTTGCGTTCGTATTCGCACTTGTGCAGTTGAGCAAGAGTCGCCACCGACTTTTTATTTTATCCTAAAGGAAAGGTTGAAAAAGCACAGCAAAAACCTTTTGAGATATTTTGTGGGTCCGGGGGGTAGATTATGAAAAGGGAAGGTATTAGCACCCTTTTCATCCATGGTTATCCATGGGCTCTTAGTTACTTGGTTTTTTAGATCACTTGCCTTGATTTTCGATTGCTTGAAAATGGTGTGTGTGTGTGTGTGTGTTTTGAAAATGTTTTGGAAGAAGATTCCTTGTCTTAGGCTAACCTTGTAACAATTCTTTACTCGAATATTTTACAAAGGTGTGTATCTTTTCGAAAAGATGTTTCAAAATGTTTTGAGAGTTTATTTTGAAAGTGCTTGTGGAATGTGGTTTTTGAAAAGAAGGCAAGTGTTTTTGCAAGTTGATCTCAAGTAACTAAGAGTTTTGTCTACCCTGTTGTACTCAAAGGTTTTCTCTATGCTTTCAACCCTTTTGAACAATTTTGTTCCACCATTGAATTTGGTGGACAATCTTGCGTTTAGGAAGTTTGTTCGGGACGGGCGCGGGTCATCGTATGGACCATGAATGCAATGGTGCCAAGTGTCTTTGGCAATTTGCTTTGAAGGGACTATGATCATTCCGTTTTAGGCAACATTCGAAAGCGTCATCGAGGGACTTATGATCATTTGAATTGGTTTTGCCATAGATACTCGACGTGCAAGCATGGCCCATTTTGGAAGGCAACATGTGGGATTACCCTAGAGGGTGCAAGTGTGATTGTGTATTGATTTCATGTATTTGTCTTGTATTATGTTATCTAGCGTTTGATTTTATGTACATGCAAACCCTAGGTCTAACCATGGTATAATTGAAAGCGGTAAATTGCGAAAATGTAAAGTCTACGCTATTACAAAATAAGCATCCGGGAGTGGGGGTACAAATTTATGAATGGGGATGAGACTTAGGAATATAATGTCCAATAAGTTACAACCAAATCGAATCGATCAAATGTAAATGTAAAGAATATACAAATATAAGCAAATGTGTATAGGGGCAATGTGAATGTATTGTGTAAGTGTATTGGGTATTTGAATATGTAATTATTTACAGGTGCGACAATGTGAATTTAAGAAAGTATTGTTAAGTATTTGTTTTGACCTAATGGAAAGAATTAAATGTTTATTTAATCTTTGATTTGTGATTTTGTATTTTCTTTAGTATGTAAAAAGAATGTTTTGATTAAATGTTCTAAATTCTAATTAAAAAATGTATCTTTATTTGTTATGTACAAAAAGTATTTTAGTTAAAAGAAAAAGGTATTTTCAATTTTTTATTATATGGTATAAAAAAATGGTTCTTTATTTGTATGTACAAAAAGAATGTTTATATTGTTAATAAGAATATTTGAATTAATTAAAAAAAGGTGTTTTCAATTATATGGTGTAATAAAAATGCGTTTCATTTATTATGTACAAAACTTCTAGGAAAGGAAAATGCATTTATTTAAAAAAGGGAATTTATGTACAAAGAAAATTTAAGTCAAATGTTTTTAAATTAAAAATGTGCTTTTATGTATTTTATTGTTAATGTATTATTGTAACAAATATATTAAGTTTAGAGAAAAATATATGGTTTAAAAAAGGTTATATAAAAGGGTTTGTATTAATTTATTAACAAAAGGACTTGTTTTAAAAAAAAGGTTAAGAGAAAGGGTCTGAATGGGCTTTAGTCGTTTCAGAGGTGGGGGTGTGAGTTGGAATACGCTTGGGATTTGTGTTTTGTGAAACGGGTTAGGCCCAGATGTGGAAACGAACACTTTAGGGTTAACGCGTTTTGTTCAGTTGGGACATTGGCTTAGGGTTTGTGTAGAAACGGCGCCATTCGCTTGCTTTGTCTTCTCCGTTCGTTCTTCTGAATACGACTCCTCCGTCTAGCCACCAGCACTACCACCAAATCTCTCTTCCCTCCATGGCTCAAGCCCAGTGGTCTTATGAAAACGAGGTTTGATTTTGATGTTTACATTCTTTTTACGAACTGCATGCTTTATTTCAATTTGAATTTTGACCTTAAACTTGTGTTATTATGGAGGTGGTGGAGAGGAAAAAAAAGAGAAAGGTTTACTACCTTCGTTCTTTGGAGATGGAGGAGAGGTAGGGTAGGTGGTGCTCCGGAAGTCTGCCGGCGGGGATGGTGTTGATGATCTCTTTGAGCTTCCTGGTATCTTCGTATATTTCCTTTGGTTTTGTGATGATTATGAACTGAAAACCCCTTATATCTTCTTTCTTCTTCTCTTCTACTGCATGTTTCGGTTTATGTTGCCTTTGGATGCCTGTGTGATGACTCTTCTACTTGTCCCTTAGTTGCCTTCTGAGATTGATGCCTGTGTTGCCTTTTGATTCGCCTCCTTTTACTGCTCGCCCTTGACTTCTATTGCCTTTTCTTTGTGCTGGCTTATGTTTTATTCTTGAAATACCCTATGATGATGCAAATCTGAGGGTTCGTGGGTTTGGAAATTAGTATGCTTTGATGTTGCCTCTGGTTCCTGAAGCTTCCTTCTATCTCAACTTGCTACTGTTGCTTTTGTTATGGCCAATGATGTTATGCTGAGGCTTTGGTATTCTTGGGTTTTGGTATTGGACATGGTTTCATTGTTTTTGACAGTAGGCAGGTTTTATGGTCTAAGGAAAATGGTTTCAGGCCAAGGTTGTGGTTTTTGACAGGTTTAGTTTATGCAGTAGGCAAGTCTTGGTAATGGTTAGGACAGGTTTTTGTGAGGTTTCAGCAGGTTAATGGCATTTTAGGGTTAAGGCTTATGCTTCTTGGTTTATAGTAGCTTGATGGTGTGTTTTGGCCTTTTTGACAATTGCAGGTTATCTGGTTTTGTTAGGCCATTGCAGGTTTATGCTTCAGCTGGTAAGATCTTTGACAGGTTTCAGGTTGTTATGGTTTTGCTGGTTTAGGCAGGTGCAGGCTTGGCCTTGACAGGTTATGCTTGTTCTGGTTTAGGCCATTAGCATTTGGTTTCAGGTTTAAGGCCTAGCAGGTTTTGATGGTTTAAGCAGGTGCAGGCTTGGCCTGGTTTTTGGCCTGGAATGGTTTGGTGTTTTGGTGGTAAGGCTAATGTCTTTTGTATGGTTTGTACTGGTTTAGCAGTAGGCAGGTTTTTGAAATGGTTATGCAGTAGACCTGGTTTTTGGCAGTAGGTTCTGCTGGCTTTTGACAAGGTTTTGTTGAATGGCTCTTTGAAAAAAAAATGGCTTACAGGTTATGCTTCTTCTTGGTGTTAGTTGACAGGATCCTGGTTCTTTTAGACAGGCCTTTTGGTTATGTTTCTTCTTGGTGTTAGTTGACAGGATCCTGGTTCTTTTAGACAGGCCTTTTGGTTATGTTCTCCCCTTCTATTGTGTTCATCTTTTTTATATGTTTTCTTCCTTTTTTGCCTAAAGCCTAAAAACCCTGCTCTCTTATCTCTCTCCTCTTCTCTCTCTCAGTACAGTTAAATATTATACTATGTTTTTTGCTGTACTTTTCTGAAAGGGCTACTTGTTGGGAAATGATGAAAGTGAGATTTATTGCTTGCATAATAGTTTTCCTCTGCATATTGTCTCTTCTTTTTGACAGCTTGATATCTTTGCCAAATCTTCTTTATTGACAGCTTGGATACCTTTGTGCAGTTTGACACTTTTGACAGAAAGTTGAATTTGGACTTTTTTAGTTTGGTTTGGACCTGCTTCTGAACCATGCAGTTTGACAATTTGAATTGTGCAATTTGACTTTTGTGTATTCATATTTTAGCAAATAAAACTCGTCCCTCTTTGTGAACCGGGAGAAATCCCGTGATTTGCAGAGAGGGTTAACTGATCCCAATCAGTGGCCCTTAATGATGAATTTCTTTTATCTGTCTCTTTAATTATTTATCAGTCATTGACTTCTCTCCTTTTCTTTTTCAGATGAAAAATGGAACACTGGAGCGAGGGATAGCAGATGAAGATTTGAAGAATAGAAAATGTTTAGGATAGTTTTCTTTTTTATCTAAATTTAAACTAATGTAAAATCATTGCTTGTAATTAAATTATAACAATAATTGTACGAATAATTTAAAAATAAATAAAGGTTTTTATTATCCAATTAATTCTATTTCCTTCTTTATTGTTTATTTATTATTTAAAACTCTTTGAATTAAAATAATTGAAAAATAAATTTCAATCACTTAATTTAGAATAATAAATAATTTAAATAAACAATGCTTTAGTAATTGATCAGTTAAACCTGGCATTTCCAATATCCAAAGCAAAGTAACAGTTAACCAAAACAAACTAATCAGGCGCATTCCCTTTTCCCTGATTAAATGCCAAAGAGCATTCGCCTGATCAAAGTTGAACCAAAATCAACCAAAACCCTAAGCCAACTGTGTGAAACATTCCAAAGCCCTGAAAATCAGTAAAACCCTAATTTTTGTTTGACTGGCGAGAAAAGTCCGTTTGACCGATTCTTGAGCCAGTTTGAAAAACCAGGAAACGCCTGAAGCTGTAATTTCTTGTGAAAAAATGCGAGGGCAAATTTTGGGGTACAACACTCCTCTTCACCCCGCATAGTGACTATATTCCCTTTCACTGGATACTTCAGCATTTGGTGTAGTGTGGAAGTAACTGCCCCAGCCTCATGGATCCAAGGACAACCCAGCAAACAAGAATACGACGGCCTGATATCCATCACATAGAAGGTGGACCCAAAAGTCTGAGAACCCACTTTGACAGGGATGTCCACCTCCCCGTGCACCATTCTCTTCGATCCGTCAAAAGCCCTTACCACAATGTTACTAGGCTTTAGAGTCAAACCGTCACAATCCAACCGGTCCAACACCTTCTTTGGCAGAACATTCAGCAAAGACCCAGTATCTACCAACACATGAGCCATAGTGGTGCCCTTGCATTCAATCAAGACATGCAGAGCATCATTATGCTTCCTTCCTTTCGGTGTTAAGTCTGCATCTGAAAAACCCATCCCATTATCAGCAGTCAGGTTGGCCACATAATCTTTGAAGTGATCAGCTGAAGTTTCCTGCGGCACATGCGCAGTCTTGAGGAATGCAATCAAAGCCTTCGCATGGGCTTCGGAACACAACAGCAAAGATAACACGGATATCTTTGATGGGGTCTTCCCCAGGTGCTCGACCACATTGTAGTCGCTCTTCTTAATTATTTTTAGTATTTCCTCTATCTCTTGCTTAGAGGCTTCCACAACAATTTTCCTAGGCGCCTCCGTCCGGGAAGGCTCACCTATAATTTCTTTGCCGCGGGTATCAGACGATTCGCCGACAGGGGTAATAACTGGAGTAAGAACAAGAGCAGTAGTTGATGTACCAGTAGGAACAGCAGATGGAATGACAATAGGCTTGTTGACAGTCTTAGGGGAAATCTAGGGGGAGAAGACCCTTCCACTTTGTGTAACTTTGCTGGTTCCGAAAATGTTACCAATATCAAGATCAGCCTCTTCATCTTTCAAATCTTGTTTGATACCATGATAGTACACATCGACACCATAATTCCAGGGGACAGCTTTGCCTGAGACATACGGGACAGGACCAGGAACAGTGATTATCAGCGGAGCAATTCTTGGAGAAGATGTAATCCTAACAGGTCTTCTCGAGGAGACCTTGGAAGGATTAGTGGAAATGGTTATAATGGCAATGTCTTTAGATGGAACAACAGGAACCAAAGTTTTCTCGAACAAAATTTCTTTGTTGTCCATCAGGCGTTGAACACCTGACTTCATCAAATGGCAACCAGAAGATAGAAATGAACACACGTGGCAACCTTCACCACAACCTGGAAATAAACCGGCCAACAGCAAATTCTTCTTCACAGTCATGAGAGGAGTAGAAACTTCATCCACAAAGGTCACAAACAAGTCGGTATCAACAGCATTAATTCCACGATCGTGCTTAGGCATGGGAGCAGTTATGACATTGGGCTTCTCCAGAGCATTGAACTCAATTTCCTTGGCTTTAATCAGATCTTGTACCTTGTTCCTTAGAGCCCAGCAGTCATTTGTATCGTGGCCAGTACTCTCAGAATGATAGGCACACCGAGCATTTGGATTATATCGTGGAGGTGTAGTATTTGGATTCTTGGGAGCCTCAATCAAGGTTTCCAAGTTGGATTTCAGCAGATGAGGTAGAACTTCAGCCAATGTCATGTTGATTCGGGTAAACCGCCGCTGTGGTCTTTCCACTTTTTGTTGATTGTTGCATTGTGGAGCAACTGA
Organism: Vicia faba; assembly: GCA_948472305.1. Taxonomy (NCBI): domain Eukaryota; kingdom Viridiplantae; phylum Streptophyta; class Magnoliopsida; order Fabales; family Fabaceae; genus Vicia; species Vicia faba. The sequence goes on along the minus strand of OX451736.1, from coordinate 857,620,676 downwards.
AGGCCTAGGTATCATTACGGCACTTACTATCTGACGATGTTCAGCCCTGTTTTGGCCCCTCGGGGTATAGATGGCACTCGCTTCCTTCTTACCAGCAAAAGGCTTCTTTATTGAGCTCGAAGAGGTACCCTTCTGTATCTTGCCGCTCCAAATCCCAGCTTCTACTCTTTCTCCAGTTAGAATCAGCTCGGTGAAACTAGCTGACGAGTTGCCAATCAAATGATTGAAAATGGACCAGATAGCGTCCCCAGAAACATATCAACCAACTCCCTATCAGACAACGGGGGTTGAACTCTTCCAGACAAGTCTCTCCATTTCTATGCATAGTCTTTAAATCCTTCACTTGCACCCATGGACATACTCTGGAGTTGAGTACGAGTAGGAGCAAGGTTGGCGTTGTATTGATACTGCTTGTAGAACGCAGCAGCCAGATCTTCCCAATTTCGGACATTGGCTCCCTCCAGCTGGTAGAACCATTCGAGCTGAGTCCCTGACAGACTATCTTGAAAGAAATGAACCCACAGATTTCTATCAGCGGTGTGGGGCTGGATCTTTCTGACATAAGAACAGAGATGGAGTTTTGGGCAGGACAACCAATCATACTTAGCAAAAACTAGAGCTTTGAACTTTTGCGGGATGACAACTCCCGACACCAATCCCAATTCTTCGAAATCCAGTCCAGGTATCCTCTGAACTTCCATGGCACTCAAACGATCTTCCAACTGCTGGTATCTATCCTCAGCAGGAGGATATTGCTCATCATTGTAGTCGGTGTCGTTGTCAGAAACTGCAGGACTGAGGTCCTTCTCCCCTGTCTCTTCTTCTTGATTCTCCCCTTCCTTAGATGAAGAGGTCAGATCGACTTGTCACTTCAACCACTCTCCAAACCTTCTACCCATATTCAGAATACTGACAGCCTTCTTCTTTTTCTTTTTCTCTTTCAGGATGAGGGCTTTCAGATCTCCTGCCCTTTTACCAGACTTATGAACATTTGTTGGAACTGGGCGTTTTGTGCCTGCAGGTCCTTGATGCTTTGTTCGGAATACATTTCGGGTGAAATAAACAACGAAGAAGATGAGATACCTGTAATGGTACTTGTACATGCAATGTTATGAATGGGATGCGCATGCAATGATTTCAAAGACTTTGGGAAATTTAAATTTGCAAAACAAAACAAAGACTTTATTAGCTGAATTCAAAGTTCAAATTCCTCTTAGGCGTTACAATTAAAAACAAATCTAAAACTAGAAAATAAATCAAAATTCCCATGGATGCTTCCTTTTTGTGCCGAAATAATCATTGACTCCTTTTTCCTCGTGGAGCTGCTTTGTGAGCTCTAAAACCTTCCTCTCCTGAGCATGGAACTGATCCCCGTAAGTATCCCGCTCCTTCATCAACTGAATCCAAGACCTATGTAATTCCCCAAGATCAGTGGGCATATAAGGATAGAGAACCGTGTAAGGAATACCCCCTTCAATAGTGGGTTCTACAATCACTGGTAAAACGGCCACATAGGGCATCATAAGCTTCTGGGCGCGAGCTCGTACCTATTGGAGGTAAGGTTCCACAGGAATGGAAGCCTTTGGCCCTAAAGCCTTGGCTCCATATCTGTTTACCATGCCCCAAGCTCGTGTGAACCTGCGGCGATACTCTTGAACATCATCCTCATAGTTGAATACAATTCCCTCGATAAGTAGCTCATGGAGACCATCTCTTCGAGCGTAACCAAATTGTCACAGAGCTAAACAAGGATTGTAGGTTATACCCCATCTGATACCAAGTAATGGGACATTAGGGTACTCCCTGCAGCGGTCAATAATAGCAGTGTTTTCCATAGCTTAGGAACAACAGAGAATATCCATGTGAGCGAGTGACATTATCCTTTGCGACCAACCCAAACCTTCTTCATTATTCAGTACGGACTTAGGGAGGTGAGAAATAAACCACCTCGACAGCAATGGCATGCAACACATAAGAACCCCTCTTCTCTTCATGGTACGAATATGGAGAGCGTGCAAAATATCTCCGAGCAAGGTAGGCATAGGGTTGCGGGAGAGGAAGATCTTGACAGCATTCACATCTATGAATGAGTCTGGATTAGGGAATAGGACTAATCCATAGATTAAAAGAGCCAAAACCTCCTCAAAAGCCTGAAAATCCATATCATCCTAAAACAGCTGGGCCTTGTCTATCAGAAACTTAGATAGAAAACCCTTGACTCCGCTTCTTGTTTCCCAATTGGATACCACGTCGGTCCGTTTCAGATGCAAAGCTGAGGCAATGACTTCTGTCTTAGGAACTTCTTCTAGACCCGTGAAGAGCAATTGTTCAAGAATGGCTATATCCAACAGCTGAGAGAATTCTTCCAAGGTAGGCACCAACTGATAGTCTGGAAAGGTGAAGCAGTGGTGCTTGGGATCAAAGAACTAAAAGAGTACACTCATCATCTTTTCATCAAAGTTTGAAGTAACCAGGTTGAGAAGTTGAACATGTCTCTTAGTGAACACAGAAGTTTCAGAAACCCTTGATACTAGCTCTTTGAGTTGGGAAGGTATCTTCACAGAGCTGATTTGGATAGTGTTTCTACGAACGAAAGCCATGATCTGCAAAATAGAACAAAGATAAATTCCCTTGGTCTTTGAAATGGTTAGTGCAATAATAATGGATGATATATTATGATGCATGATGTCATGATAAACCACAGGTATAGCAAACACAGTCAAATCACACCAAGTCCTTAGGTTTAAGGCCTGCATGAGGTTAAAGGTCATACCCTCTTGAAGTTTAATTGGTTTCAAACCTGTCTTAAAAAGTAACCGGGTTCTAAGGGATATCAATATCACTGACCATCCTTTATCGGGCATTGTCTCAGCTCAAGCAATCTTTTCTTGCGGCCGAAATATCCCGAAAGTCTGATCTCAATGAGTGTAGCATCTAGTATCAACCAATCCTCAGCTCTATACTAAGGCCGGCTATCTCACTACTTTCTAATGGCCAAGTTTGTTCAACTAAGGTTCTAAGTTCTGTTAGTTCTTCACGGCACCACGCGGCGGCCCCGTATTCTCCTCGTTTCCCCATGAAGGATACCGGTACTAACCAAACTGCCACACCAACACAACCATCACTTAAACCATATCGGTCTACACCGTACAGTCTCCACGATCTATTGTTGTTTACCTAATAAGTGCCCCCAGATCCGGGTGTAGGATCTATAGTAACCCAAGCAAAACCCTTTAAGAATAAAGAAAACAAACAAGAAAGCAATTTTTGAAATGACCTAGATTCTAAGGTAAACCCCACTTTATACATTTATCCCCAGCAGATTCGCCAGTTCTGTGATACGGTGGCTGAACCGACGGTTGATACTGGTTTGTGTTTTTTGTTCCCAAATGTCACGGTAAGCAAGAGTCTCCACCGACTTTTATTTCATCTGATCCGGAAAAGGAAAAAGAACAGAAAAAACCTTTTTCGAGAATATTTATGAGTACGGGGGGTAGATTATCGAAAGGAAAGGTGTTAGCACCCTTTCTATCCATGGTTTTCCATGGGCTCTTAGGTACTTGCTCATCTTTTTAAAATTTCTTGTGTATGTGCTTGTTTGAAAAAAGTTTTACTTTGTGATAACCCTTGTATCAGTCCTCAAGGGTGTGACGAAGTTTGTTTTTGAAAATTGTTTTGAGAAGTGTTTGTGTGAAAAGTTTTGTTGAGCAAGTACTTAAGATTCTACCTACTCGAAAAAAAGTCTGTTCATTTTCCTTTAGACAATGCTATCCTATTATTAAGGAATAGGTAGCACAGTCGTTGGATTTTTAAAGGGATGTTCGAAGGGACGAAATGGTCTCTGAAGGCAACAAGTAAGGATACCTTAGTATTTCAAAGGGACTATCATCATATATTCGTAGGCAACGTCGAGGGACAAGATCATTTCTCGTAGGCAACTCGAGGGACGTTAAGGGACCATGATCTTTTTGATGACTTTAGAATTGAGGGTCTTTGCTAAGATATCCCTACGTTCGAGGGACACGACCATTATTTCCGAGGCAACCAAGTGAGGTAAACCCTAGGAGTGAGCATGTGCATGTGTTTGATTTCAATTGTTTAATCTTTGCACAATTAAGGTGATCTACTGTTTTAATTTTATTTGTCTTTTGCATGCAAGCCTATTATCCATACATCTAGACAGTTCATAGTTGCGGAAATTAAAAGCGAAAAAGTAAATCTACGCTATTGCAAGGCTTCGGGGAGGGGGTTACATGACCAAAAACCGGGGATTAAACAGTAAATAATATGCGGTAAACTCTAATTAAAAACTATTACAAACCCGAAGCAAATACAATAATTGGAAAACAAAATATTGCGCGCGAGAATTAAGTACGGGAATCAAAGTTTAAATTCTAAAATCTAATCAATTAAAGAGAAAATATTTTTTTATATTTTATTGTTGAGAAAAATATTTGAAATCTTAACCTAAATCTAATTAACTAAAGAAAAATATTTTTTGGTATTTTATTGAGAAAATTAAATATTTGTGAATTAAACCTAATTTGTCTAATTAATTTTAATTATGAAAATAATCAAGTCAATATCATTAAATTAATTATTTTCCAAAAAAAAACTAATTTTAATAAAAAAACTTAATTCTACATTTTTGTGGTTTTCTTGATTTTATGATTAAATAAAAAAATTATTTTTTTTGTTGTTTTGTAAAAAAAAGAAATTAATCAAATAAAACAAAAGAAAATAAAGAAAGAAAGTAATTGGGCCTGTGGTGAAAGCAGATTGGGGGTGTGAAGCTGAATTTCATTGAGCCCAAATCCTTGCTCAACCCAGTCAACACGCTAGATCCAGTGTGATACTCTTTCTGATGGTCCATGGTATGACTTGAGCATTGGGCGTTGCATCTGGATTGATGATGAATTCAATGGCTGGATGGTTAGTTGTAAATATAATAACATAAATAAAATATAAAGGAAATAAAGTGGTCTTTTCCAAACGTGCGCGTGATTCAAATCACCCAATGGGATTCTGCTACCTAATTGTCTTCTTCCTCATAACTATTGTTTTTGGCCACACTTTTACCTACAGTCGTTTCCGTCACTAAAAGTTATAGTGACAGATTTTGTTCGTAGCCATAAACCTGTAAAATTCAAAAATGCAGCACAAGCATAATAAATTCAAACCAAAGACATTGATCAATTGCAAATCATCTTCTAAGCATGATAGTACCCCTGATTTTGTCCAATTTTGCCTCTATATGGAATTCCCAATTTGGGACCTCAAAACCCTAACAATGGCATTGTGCCATTCCTGCACTTAAACTTCAATCAAACCAATCAAAAACATTGCAAATATGATAGCAAGCATGGATATATGATCAAAACATGTTTATGATGGATAAATTATTGAAAATGAATCTTGAAAAAAGATGCAAACCGTGGCACTGTGAGGCGTGATTTCTGAAGGTTTTAAGGCTTGAGGATGATCGGAATGGCTTTAAAAAATGTCCAGGAACAGATTTCTGGCCTTAGAATTGCTTGAATCCGTCTATGGAGGAATATGTGATCAGCACTTTTTTTGACAAAAAATTGAGTTTTGTTCTCTTGTCTTCACGACCAAAACCTTGTTCTTGCTTTGGAAATGTTGTGTATATATCATAGAATGATTTAGGTCAACAAAAACTGATCATATCTTTGCAAATTATGGAGATTTGATTTCATTCTTTGCCTTGTATGATTTGTTTCCAAAATAGATCAAATTAAGATCTTTTCCAATCAATCAGCTCTTGCACGAATTTTTTGATTTGCTAGCTATTCATGGACTCATAATATGCTCATAAAATCAAATCTTTGATTTTATTTGATTATTCTACTATTTAAATTGATTTATTTTGATTTAAATGGATAAAAAATCAAAATAAATAATAAAAATAATAAAATAATAGGTGGATCTGCTCAGGGGTCGTGGGCCATCTTAGGAACAAGTTTCAAACAAAAAACATGGGCCCATTTGGAAAAAAAGTCATTTTGATCAATATTGACTTCATGCACATTTCCAAAAATTGGTCAATTTTGACAATACATATCTCCCTCAATTTTAATCCTAAGAGGGAGTTCTTTGACTTTTTAGAAAGCTTAGGATGTCCCCTAAACAACCCTTTTAGTTTTATCTCAATTGGGTCTTCCATGTTCATGTAAGAAGCTTTGACCCAAAAGGTGTTTTTGTTGACTTTTCAAAAGGACCTCTAATGTAGAAATTCATATCTTTTTATGAGTGTATATTTTGAACTTGTGGGATGAATATGAGTTTTAGGGAATTGGATTCCCTTAAAAATGATCCATGGATGAGAAATTTATGATAAAGTGTGAGAGATTTATGCTTGGTCAAAGTTTGGTTGACTTTTCTTGAGAAACCCTAATTTAGCAACTTTTGGGTTTTGATGAATTAGGAGCATTCCTTGAGGAATCATGATCAACCTTTGATCAAATGATGGATATCTCTTCAAAATGTTGATTTTGACCAAAAATATTGAAGTTTGACAGTATGTGGGCCACAGTTGACTTTTGACCTAGTGCAATTGATTTTTGACCTAGTGCAGTTGATTTTCAGGCATCTGAGTAGTTGACTGAGCAAACTTCTTGTGCAAGGCATGAAACTTGACATGAATGATCTTGAGAACATATTGGGACCATGGAAGGTGTTTGGGGCCTTTGGACTTCAACCATCTTGATGAGGAGTGAAACCCTAGTTTGAAGCTTGTTGCCTTATGAGGGAGTTTGTCTGGTCAATCCTTGGGCATCCTTGAGCAAGTTAAGGACCTCAATGGGCATGTGTTGAGTAAAATGAGAGGGAAAATTTTGGGGTACAACACCCTAATTTTTGCCCGAACCTTTTTGGTTCGCCGGGATGCCCTTGTTTTGCCTAGGTGTGTCAACCTAGTGGGTCTCTTATGTGTAGTATCTTTTGACTATGTCTGCGTTCGCAGGGTGCGGCAGGTCGTCGCCATCCATGGTGGTCAAGATCATCGCTCCACCAGAGAATATGCTTTTGATTACAAATGGTCCTTCGTATTAGGAGTCCATTTTCCCCTAGGATCACCTTGCAGTAGTATGATACGTTTGATCACCAAATCCCCAACTTGATACACTTGGCATCTAACCTTTTTGTTGAAAGTGTTGATCATCCGTCTTTGATAAATTTGACAATGACAGAAGCAGTAAGCCTTTTCTCATCAATCAAGTTTAGTTGATCAATTCGAGTCTGGATCTAATCGTCTTCGTTCAGCCCTGCATCCTTCATAATTCTCAAAGAGGGGATCTGGACCTCAATAGGTAAGACATCGTTCATGCCATATACCAAAGAGTAGGGTGTTTCCCCGGTTGATGTGTGCAATGTGGTACTATACAAGTGGAGAGCGAATGGTAACATCTCATGCCAGTCTTTGTATGTGACTGTCATTTTCTGTATAATCTTTTTGATGTTCTTATTTGCGGCTTCTACAACACCATTCATCTTTGGCCGGTAAGGGGAAGAATTGTGATGCTGGATCTTGAATTGCTCGCATAGGGCGGTGATAATAGTATTATTTAGATTTGTACCATTGTCTGTAATGATCCTCTCCGGGATACCGTAACGACAGATGCGATTCTGCTTGATGAAACGGGCGACAACATTCTTGGTAACGGAATCGAAAGAAGCTGCCTCCACCCACTTGGTAAAATAGTCAATGGCCACTAAGATGAAGCGGTGTCCATTGGAGGTTGTTGTCTTGATTTCCCAAATCATATCAATCCCCCACATAGCAAAGGGCCAAGGAGCTGTCAAGACATTCAGAGGGACCGGAGGTACGTGCACCTTATCAGCATAGATCTGACACTTATGGCAGGTTCGAGAGTGTTTATAGAAATTTGCTTCCATGGTATACCAGTAATAGGCTGCTCGTAGGATTTTCTTTGCCATCGTATGCCCACTTGAATGGGTTCCAAAAGTGCCTTCGTGTAATCCAACCATGATCCTTTCTGCTTCAACCTTGTCTACGCACCGAAGTAACACAGAGTCATGGTAGAGTTTGTAGAGAATGCCATTACTAAGGAAGAACTTAGCAGAGAATCTCCTTAAGAACTTCTTATCATTGACTGAATCTCCTTCTGGATATTCTTGAGCCTCAAGATACCTCTTAACTTCGTGAAACCAAGGCCGGTCCACTATTTCTTCAGTATTAATCTCGTGACAGTGAGCTGGTTCATCCATTCGTTCGATGGTGATCTGGGGAGCCTCGTTATCCCATTTAAGTTTAAACATAGATGACATTGTGGCTAGTGTGTCTTCTAGCTGATTTTCTTCTCGCGAGAAATGCTCGAAGGTAATCTTCTCAAAATGTGGGAGCAATGTCAAAACATGTTCTTTGTAGGGGATAAGGTTAGGGTGTTTAGTGTCCCATTCCCCTTTGATCTGGCTGATGACCAAAGCTGAATCTTCGAATACATTTAAGGATTTGATCCCCAAATCTATGGCAGCTTTGAGACCAAAAATGCATGCTTCGTATTTTGCCATGTCATTTGTACAATTGAAGCACAGTCTTGCCGTAAAAGGAGTATGACATCCTTCAGGAGATATGAGTACATCACCGATACTGTTGTCGAGTGCGTTAGATGCCCCATCAAAAACCAGGGTCCATCGGGATCCTTGTTCAGGTCCGTCATATGGCCTGAATTCTTCACAGTTGTTTACCATCATGATGTCTTCATCTGGGAATTCGAACTTCATGGACTGGTAGTCTTCTACAGCTTGGTGATAAAGGTGATCAGCTAGTACACTTCCCTTTATTGCTTTCAGGGTAGTATAATGTATGTCATATTCTATCAGGATCATCTGCCATCTCGCTATTCTCCCAGAGAGGGCAGGTTTCAGGATCACAGTCGGTAAACCTTTTGCTCAGGTAATAAATAGCGTTCTCTTTTCGACCAGACTCGTCATGCTGCCCCAGCACACACCCCATTGAATTTTCAAAAACGGTTAGATACATGATCAATGGTCTTCCCTCGACTGGTGGCATCAAAATAGGAGGCTCTTGCAGGTACTCTTTGATCTTGTCGAAAGCAGTTTGGCATTCATCATTCTATTTGACTACTTGATCTTTCTTCAGTAACTTGAAGATTGGTTCACAAGTAGCTGTCCGGTGAGAAATGAATCTGGCAATGTAGTTTAAATGTTCCAAGAATTCTCTGACTTCCTTCTCGGTACGAGGAGCAGGCATCTCTTGTATCACTTTCACCTTGGCATGATCTACTTCAATACCCTTATTTCTGACAACAAAGCCTAGGAGCTTACCAGACCTTACTCCAAACGTGCATTTATTTGGGTTCAACCTCATCTTGTATTTCTTTAGCCTCTCAAACAGTTTCTATAAATGATCAAGATGCTCTTCTTCTGTTTGAGATCTAGATATCATGTCGTCCACATAGACCTTTATTTTGTGATGTATCATGTCGTGAAATAGAGCTACCATGGCTCGTTGATAGGTTGCCCCAGCATTCTTCAGTCTGAATGGCATAACCTTGTAGCAGAATGTGCCCCACTGTGTGACAAAAGTTGTCTTCTCCATGTCCTCAGGCGCCATTTTGATTTGGTTGTAGCCTGAGAAACCATCCATGAAGGAAAACACTTTGTGTTGTGCCGTATTGTCAACTAGAATATCAATGTGGGGGAGTGGGAAATCATCCTTAGGGCTTGCCCTATTCAAATCTCTGTAGTCCACACACATTCGCACGTTGCCGTCTTTTTTGGGCACAAGAACAACACTGGCAACCCATTGCGGAAAAGAGATGACGGCCAAGAATCCAGTGTTGAATTGTTTCATGACTTCTGCTTTGATCTTCTCCGACATATCTGGTCGCATTCGACGAACCTTTTGCTTTACTGGAGGACAGTCCTCTCTTGCAGGTAGACGATGTACTAAGATATCTGCATCAAGTCCTGGCATGTCTTCATACGACCGGGAAAAGACCTCAACATAATCGTGCAGCAACTGAATCATACGCTCCTTGACATCGGGTTCCAGATTGGCACCCACCTTGACTTCTCTTTTGTCTTCTTCGGTACCTAGGTTGATTGTATCCACTGGTTCCTCGTGGGGATGAATGGTCCTCTCTTCTTGTTGTAGTGACCTGGCGAGTTCCGCTGGTACTTCATAATCTTCCTCACCTTCATCTTCGGCTTGGTAGAATAGATTTTCAGAATCGCAGAAGACCATAGCAGAACTGTTACCCATGGGATCCCGAATGGATGTAGACCTGCATTGTGAGTGTGAGTGTGTGTAAGAGTATAGCTATCTTTGAAAGAAATGAAAATGTAAAAAAGAAAAACAATGAGCACAAAGTTTGTATGCAAAAGCGTCCATGATTCATTGATGTCATATGGAAACGAGATAATAACCCTTACAAATGGACCATTGTGCCTCGGGTAAGACACAAGGTTTTAAGAGTCTGGATTGTTTTAATATTACAGATCTGAAAAAATGTAAAGATAAATTACTGTGGGATAAAAGTGATCGGGACAAAATCTCTAGCTTCCCAGTTGTTGATCCCCCCACTGACAGTTGGGAAAATCCAATCCTCCAGGTCATAGCTGTCTTCATCCTCCTCCACTGCATTGAATTCGCGGTTGCTGATCTTCAAGAGTGGTCCTCCGGCACGAGCGCGGCATACAGCCTTCTGGGAACCTGAAGTGAAACCCAGACCAAATTTGTCAAATTTGTATGGGATATCTAGGAGCTGACCCCAAATTGTGCACCCACCTTCTTCTATCACTACCTTGGCATCCTTCAAATATGACATCTTGAGTGGAGGCCTTGTGATCTTGGGAGCTTGAGACACAGCCTTGGTCACTGCCACATCTTGCGGGACTTCTTCAAAGTGCTGGAATGGAGTTTCAATAAATTCACCATCTAACTCCATATATCTGAAGGAATTTAGATGGCTGACCATATACTCTTCTTCTCCATGAACGGTGATGATCTTCCCTTGAATTGTATATTTAAACATTTGGTCAGCGTAGAGGTAACAGCGCCAGCATTATGAATCCACGGACGGCCTAATAAGCAGGAATATGAAGGGAGAATATCCATTACATAAAAAGTTGAATCAAATGTTTGGGTTCCCACTTTTATGGGGATGTCCACTTCCCCATGCACCATCCTTTTTGAACCGTCAAAGGCCCTCACTACTATGTTGCTTGGTTTCAATGTCAATCCTTCACAGTCAAGCCTATCAAGAGCCTTTTTAGGCAACACATTCAGAGACGACCTGGTGTCCACCAAAACATGAGCCAAGGTTGTGCTCCTGCATTCCACTGAGACATGCAATGCCTCATTATGCTTCCTTCCTCTTGGCGTTAAATCAGCATCCAAAAAACCTAGACCATTATCTGCAGTCAAGCTGGCTAAGAAGTCTTGGAACTGATCGGCAGATGTTTCTTGGGGTACATGGGCAGTTTTCAGGAATTTTACCAAGGCCTTTGCATGCACCTCAGAACATAGTAATAAAGCCAGCATGGAAATTTTAGATGGAGTTTGCCCCAGTTACTCAACTATATTGTAGTTGCTTCTTTTTATGATCTTTAGAATTTCCTCCATCTCTTTCCGGGAGGTTTCAGGGATATCCAATGATTGTGCCTTCATCCGGACAGGCTCAATCAGAATACATTTACCTCGAGTCTCGGTTGACTTGGCAGCGGGAATGTTAGTAGGAGTGATATCATGGATTGTAATAGTTTTGTCAATAGGAGTATTAGCGGAGATGATTGTAGGACTGGGAACAGCCTTTGGAGGAGCAACAACAACAGGAATGATTATGGGTCCAGAAACTTCTTTTGGGGGAGAAATTTCTGGAGAGAATATCCTTCCGCTTCGGGTAATCTTACTAGTCCCGGCAATATTACTGACATCAGAGTCAAATTTCTCAGAACTTGAATCTTCAGCAGCTGGCCAATCTTGCTTGATAACGTGGTAGTATACATCCCCTCCATAATTCCATGGTACGGTTTTGTCTGATGAATACGGGATTGGTCCAGGCATTGTAATTATCAAAGGAGCTACTTTTGGAACTGATGTAATTCTAACGGGTCTTTTGGTGGAGACCCTGGAAGAATTGTTGGAAATGGTAACGATGGAAACATCATTATAAGAAATAGTTGGAATAGAAGTCTTCTCGAATAAAATTTCTTTGTTATCTATTAGGCACTGAACGCCTGCTTTTAACAACTGACAGCTGGTTGGTGAGGACAAACAGAAGTAACAGCATTCATCACAACCTGGGAATACACCGGCATTCAATAAATTCTTTTTGATAGTCAGGAGTGGGGTCATAAGTTCATAAACTGAAGCGACAAACATATGTTCCTCAATGGCGTTGGTGTTATGGCCGTGTTTGGGCATAGGGGAAGAAATGCCATTGGGCTTTTCTGGCGCATCGAATTTAATCTCTTTGGCTTCAAGGAGGTCTTGTACTTTGTTCTTTAGAGCCCAACAGTTGTTAGTGTCATGGTCGGGACTCTCAGAGTGGTATGCATAGCGGGCATTAGGATGATATTGAGGAGAGGTTGTGTTAGGGTTCTTTGGAGCTTCTTTCAAAGTCACTAGGTTGGATCTTAACAAATGCGGCAATACTTGAGATAGTGTCATGTTAATTCTGGTGAACTGTATGACTGGTCTTTCCATTCTTGGTTGGTTGTTTCTTTGCTGATCAGGCGCGGGTTTGGGAATCATAACAGTCCCCACCATTGGACGGTGTTTGGCCCTATCTTGATTTCTCTAAGGATATACAGCAACCACTTCTTTCTTTCCAATGAATGGCTTCCTTACAGCAGCAGAGGATGCATCTTTTTGAATCTTTCCATTCTTTATCCCGCTTCCACCCTTTCTCCGGTCAATATCAATTCAGTAAAACATGCCAATAAACTCCCAATTAAGTGATTGAAGAAGGGACCAGACAAGGTGCCCAAAAACATGTCTACCAACTCTCTTTCATATAGGGGAGGTTGAACTCTTCCGGCCAAGTCCCTCCATTTTCGTGCATAGTCCTTTAAGCCTTCACTTGAAACCATGGTCGTACTCTGGAGTTGAGTACGGGTAGACGCAAGATCAGCATTGTATTGGTATTGTTTATAAAAGGCTACAACAAGATCTTCCCAGTTATGAACATTTTCTCTTTCTAACTGATAAAACCAATCAAGTTGAGTTCCAGACAGACTGTCTTGGAATAAGTGTACCCATAAATCCTTATCAGAGGTATGAGGCTGGATTTTCCTCACATAGGACTGGAGATGCATTTTGGGGCATGAGACTCCGTCATATTTGGCGAACACAAGTGCTTTGAATTTTGGAGGAATGACAATCCCCGGTACTAATCCCAACTCCTCAAAGTCCAATCCAGGCACTTTTTGGATTTCCATTGCGCTTAACCGTTCTTCTAGATGCTTATACTTGTCGTCGGCTGGAGGGTATTGTTCTTCAGAATAGTCTTCTTCTTCCTCTTCCTCTTCTGACTCTGACTGGACAACTATTTCTTTTCCCTTTCTATTTTGATTTTATTTCTCACCGGATGTCATTGCAAAGTCTAAGGCCCTTCTTGTCTGCCCTTGGAATCTTCTTCCCATGTTTAGAACTCTGATTATTTTCTTCGTCTTCTTTTTCTTCTCCTCAACCAGCAAGGTCTTTAACTCTTCTTGTCCTTTGGCTAGAGTTAAGAACAACTGTTGAAACTGTGCATTCTGAGCTTGGAGGTCCTTCACCATTTGCTCGGGATCCATCTTACTAAAATAAACAGTAGGGAGATGAGGAGACTTGTTGCAAGAAACCTGCTTATGTTATGATGAATGGTGAATGCATATGCAATGATTTCAAGGATTTTAAAGATTCAAATTTGTTTTAGACAAAAAGGAAACACATGTTATATTAATAAATTAAAGCTTGAGTACATCAGTGCCTCCTTGGGAAAAACAAATACAAGAAACTCTAAGATAGAAAGGTAGTACGCATCCTCTTTGGTGCAATGTAGGCATTCAGAGTCTACTCCTCATGAAGTAGCCTAGTGAGTTCAAAAACCTTCTTCTCACTTACGTAGAATTGGGCTTCGAAAGTATTTCTCTCCCCCTTGTGTTGTATCCAATCTCTTTGTAAGTCTTCAAGAGAGGTGGGCATGTCAGGATGTAGGATAGTGTATGGAATATCTCCTTCCATGACATGCTCAATAATTACTGGGAGAATAGAGGGATAAGGCATCATAAGACTCTGAGCACGATTTTATACCCATTTGAGATAAGGCTCAAGATGGATGGAATTCTTGTGCCCAAAGTCTTGCTATCTACCTTGTTCAACATCCTCTAAGCTCAAATAAATCTCTGGTGAAGACCTTGATTGTCGTTCTCATAGTCAAATACCAAACCTTGAATCAGCATCTCGTGCGGGCCATCCCTTCGGCGTAACCAAATTGTCTTAAGGCTAAGCAGGGGTTGTAGGTGATACCTCCCCTAATGCCAAGTAAGGGGACATTAGGGAACTCTCCACAATGGTCGACAATAGTAACATTCTCTATGGATCGGGAGCACCAATGGATGTCTGAATGTTTTAGCGTCATTGTTTACAGTGATTTCTGGTAAACAACCGCTAGTCCTCCAAACTATCGAATAAACTTACTGACTGTTATTCAATTTCTCTGGTAACTCGCAGGATCGACTAGATTGATCCTAGGACGTGTTGGTCATTAGGGTAACTCTCATGATCGAACAGGTATTCATGGTTGGTATTTAGAATGTTGTGTAGGTGTTTGACTTATTTCGATTTCTCTCTTAAAGATCTAAAGGTGTAATCAAAATATATGTGCGCGAAACTAAATTGCATGAATAAAGGTCAATTGTAAAGACATGTAAAAACTGCATAAAAGACAAGTAAATGACTTCGAAACGTAAAAAACACAGTTAATGTAAAAGATGCTCTGGAATGTAAAAGATTCGAATTATGAAGAAAGCGTTTAATGCAAGAAAACTGTAAAATTGCTTTAAGTGAAAAAGGTGCTCGAAGGATAAAAACTTGAAGACAAAGGTATAAAATGTATAACAGTTTCTGAAATGTAAAGTGTTTAAAACGGAAAGAAAATGTTTAGATGTAAGGCATCAGTAAAAGATTTCGAATGAAAGTATTTTAAATGCAAAAACTTGTAAATGGTATTGATATGAGGATAAAGGAAAGTACTGGAAATGATAAAGGGTTTTCATTAAATCATAAATATGTGGTGCTATCATACGTACATTGCTCTTGCATTCGTTTCCCTAGCCATGTGGTAATTTGAATGTTTACTGAGTTTTCTTGTACAATAGATATGACACACTGAAATCCTAATGCTAAGAATTCTATTTATACTACTTCGACCATAACGGTCTTGCTATAAAATTATGCCACGTTCAGAACATGCAGAGCAATGCCTCTCTTTTTCTTCCATGCGTCTTTGAATGCTCCAGCGCATATATTTCAAATTTCGAACATCCCGCTTGCATTTGAATTTCAAATGTTTTAGCACTTCTTCGCTTCGAACGCACTTCTTAGACACAGCCTTGTTGTCATTTCGAGACTCCTTTGGATATATTCTCATAACTATCACTCGAAGCTCCAAGCTCTGATATGCTTATTCGAAGCATTGCTTCTACTATTTCGAAACATGACGTTTTGTTTCATTTCGATCGAAACGTCCAATTTACTTTGCATCTAATAATACCATCAAAATCTTCAGCCAACAAAATGCCCCTTTAAAATATGTATTTCGATCCCTTTGAGAAATACTTATTTTAAACATATACATAAGATTTTGATGCGACCTTCGAATCATCGTAACATTTATTGCATATGACTCCAGTCACGTCAATCATAACACTTTTTAGGTCCTTAACCGCCTTGAACCATTTCACAGTATGGTGCAGTTACAAAACAATGATTATCTTTAATCACGCCTATTACCAATGTTAACTTTTACGCCACCTCTTGATCAAACCAACCCATGATTACCACGTATCACAACCTTACTCAGTGGATGCTTAAACTTCCACATTATAAAAACTCATCAACTTAGTCTTTTTCTTTTCTTTCCACATTTTGAATCTTTTCTCCTTATTTTCTCACTGAAACCCTAAGCTTTCAACATTCTTCCAACAATGTCTTCTTCTACTTCATCCCAACTAAAAAAGGTTTCAAAAAAGAAAGGAAAGACTGCAGGAACTACCATGGAAAGCAAGGTTGTCACTCACCAAGGTCAATCTGTTCTTGTTCCCCAGATGATCTCAAAGGAGAAAGAAATGCTTTATGCATCCCAAGTACTTATTCCTACCATCGCTGCTGGTAAGAGGTTAGCTTTAATGGGCCCTCTTACAGTTTTTGAAATTTTAAAAGACACCAGAACAATTTTCCCAGTTTGCTATAATTTCAAACCCCTGTTTAATAAAATGGACGCCCCTAAGGCAATAGAATCTTCTGGCTCAAACACCATGGAAAACCCAATTGTTCCTCCTAAGGACCCTTTTGTATTAGACTATGTAAAGAGTAACTTCAAACCGTTTTGATCTTGCCCCACCTCCGACACTGCTTATCAAAACTGGTTCAATAAGGTAGAAGCTAAGAAATCCCAGCAATAGGAAGAATTAGGTATCTACAACTTGATTAAGCTGTCGAAGCCAGGTTTTACTTACAGCCACCCATTGTTATTCGCGTCCCTATATTTCTGGGATAGTACTTATAATACTTTCCATCTCCCTGGTGGAATGATCACCCCTACCTTCTTTGACATAGCGGCCATTACTGGGCTATCACCAGTAGGAGAAACATATATCCCTGACAACAAAGAACATTCGAGTATAATCGACTTCGAAGTCAAACTAGCAAGTTTTTCAAAGTTTATCAGCCACTACCATGCTGAAGGAGACAGTGTGTCTGATGTAGAACACATTGCTTTCCTTACCTTATGGCTGTCAAGATATGTCTTTTGCAGCAGATCCCTACAGGTAGCCAGTAGGTTTATTCCTCTAGCTAGGGATTTGCACGAGAATCAGAGAGTGTGCTTGAGCGAATTGCTACTAGTTGATCTTTATGAGAGCCTAAGGTCAGCTGTTTCGAGCCTAAAATCTCACACCTCCAAGAATATCCTGTTAGCTGGCCCTTTTTGGTTACTTCAGCTATGGCTAAATGCCATGTTCGAACCTTCCTTGTCAACTGCCAACACCATTGCTGAACAAGACCCTGAAATAACAGATAGAATAATCGAAGGCACTAGGCTGCGAAGACTAACTCCAAATGATGATAAGGATGACTTCAAAGTCCTATTCTCAAAGTACATCATGATATTCTCCAAGAGGCATAAGTTCGAAGAGACCATGGTGCCTTTTGCTTTAAGGGCTCATGGACCTTTATGGTTCACCATGGCTCTCTCAGAAGCTGTCAAGAGCAAAGAGATTCAAGATGTATGGAGAGCCTTTTTGCTACCCAGACTAATCTCTTCAAGAATAACTCCTGCCAAGAATCAGATTTTCCTTTTCGCTTACCAGCCAAATTTTGTTTCGAGACAGTTTGGCTTATGCCAACTAATTCCTGAACCCTTATTTCAAACTGAGAGTGCCATTACCTCTGGGCGAACCTTCAAGGCACGGGAAGCCAAATTACAGCAAGAACAATACCAAGGCTTTGCCCAGTTTGAGCTAATAACTTTCGAACCTACCCACCTTACAGCAAAGGGGTTTCTGGAATGGTGGACAAAGTTTTATCAGACTTATATGTTCGATACTCTTACGATTCAGCAGAAACTAACTGATGCCTTCGATGTGCAGGTACCATCCAAGAAAGGTATGTTTACTCATGCCAAAGAGATTAAAGCTTTTCAAAACTATTTTGAAACTACTTATGATCCCACACACTTGGAATCCACTGTGCATCAAGCGGCTAAGACCCTGAAGGAAAAATTCAACGAAAGAGTTTCTAAGTTAAAACTTCCTTCAGGGTTGTCACCTGAGAATAGGTATAGGTTGGCATTCGAAATGCATCCACCTAAATTTCCTAGATTACCTACCTCAGAACTGGCTCTGGCTTGGTTTCCTCCATACCCTTGGTGGTTCACTTGCAAAGAAATGTTCAAGTATCTTCACAAGAAACCAAAGCCATCTGAGACTGTGACATGGTCTCGACACTGGCTCCACGATTTCCCAGGACATCTTCGCTATGACCTTTCTTCCATGTCGATTACATCTGATCAAGGCACAGGTGCGAATGCTTGGGAAAATCCCAAACGTTTTCATTTTCCATATCTTTAACTTTTGCCTTAATTGTTTCAATTTTCAGCCATCAGGATAAAGAATGCTGCTTCAAAGTCGAAAGAAGGGAGCGCCTCTCAAGCCTCTATCGAAACCACTGACAATGTGACTCCATCCGAAACAACAACCATTGCTGCAACCACAACAACAACAACAACAACAACAGCACCAATAATAACCAATGTTCCAACTCCACAGGTAATCACTTAGCCTTGATGTTTTGAATACACTAATGCTTCATGATTTGCATCTAATTCTTTGGTTAATTCTTTTCAGACCAACAAACTTCCGCCTACCACTCCAAAGAAGCGAAAATCAAACACCACTGGGGAAGACCCCAAGGCTGGAGGAAACTTACCAGCTGCTTCGAAGAAGAAGCAGAAGAAGGATATTTCAAAAAGTGTTGTTCCAACTAGTGTCTCTGGACTCGATTCCAGGGATGCTGCTCCCTCACCCAAATCCAAAATTCCATCTTCGACCTCCAACGTAATGTTGGAACGCATAGCTAGTAACCTCTCTTCCGAGAGTCCACAGGTAAATTGAACTTTAAACCTTTGACAAAATAATTATTCATTACCTTGGTGCATGCTTTTAATATTCTTTCGTTCCTTGCAGAATATCTTGAATCCAGCTTCTACCACTTCGACCTCACCATCAAAAGCTGCTGCTCCGCTCAACTCTTCTCCTCAAGGAGACTCCAGCAACCTTGTACAGAACAAAGGTTCCTCCAATATGGCGGTTCTGGCTGGGGCTTCTGAGAAGTAGGATGATCAGAGTACTTCCCCTCCTCTAAAAGAGACAAATGAAACACCAATTCATGAATCTGCAGAGGCTTTGCAAAGAACTTCTCTTCAAAAGTCCCCTCTTGAAACCCTTCAAGAGGACCCAAAGGATACTCATGCTGAAGGAGAGAAAGCTGATTCTGGCCAAAGAAACGAAGAATCTGCAGAAGAAGAGTCTGAGGAGGAGGATGCCAACGATGGTTCGACCGTTGGGACAGAGTCCAATGCAAATAGCAGCGAAAAAGAAGACATCGAAGTGGTGGATTTGGGTGACGATGAAGAAGATGATGAGCACGAAACAAATGAAGGGGATGGTGACACAACCAATAAACCCATGGACATCGAAATGGACGTGACTCCCCTGTGTGTGGAACTCCCTCAACCGTCTTTGTCTCGAATGACTGAAGAGGAGCTTGCACTCCTGAGACGAAATGACCCTATTGGGTACATGAAGGCGAAGCTGGCTCAAAGGTACATTCCACTTGCTAGGGCTGGCACAAGTTCGACTAGCTATCCTCTTCCCACAGATGAAAGAATTGTACTTCTTAACAGGATCAGGAAAACAATTCTTAATGTGGATATATTCGAAGTGCTCAAACAAGATAGCACTGCTTGCTACACTATGAAGGAGCTGCTTACAAAAGTCAACCTTGGTACCTGCTCCTTGCCAGTTAGTACTATCTTGTTCGATCTTCAATCTTTGCTGGACAACGTAACTGGTTACCTTCTCTAAGATGAATCTGCTGCCAGAAAGGTTCAAGAGAAACGCACTGCAATGGATGTTGCTTATGAACAAGCTTCAAAACTCTCTCAAGAAGCTGAGGATCAAGCTATGCACCTAAAGCAAGCAAAAATTGATTATGAGGCTCGAGCTGAGTCTATCCTTCTATGGGAAAGGCGGATTCAGGAGCTTCAACAGAAGGTTAAAGAGGCTAAAGAACAACAAATAGCCTTCGAAACCAATACTGTTGGTAACCAATTCGAAGAGCTTCTCAACCAGGGGCTTGCAGAAATGGAAACTGCAGAACAACTCAAGGGAGAAGTGGCAACCTTGGAAGGAGCCAGACGTTTTGCTCAACAGAGACTTGAATCTTTCCGAAGTACCTTCAATCGATTGAAAAATAATTCTTATTTCTAAATTTCAGTGTTCATTTGATTACAATTTGGTTTTTTATATGTAATATTCGAACAACGCCATTTTGGCATCTCAACTTGCCATTTTGGCATTTTTATAATATTTTGGTTACGTTGTTACTATTCGAATCTCCTGCAGGCGTGGCTTATATCTCTTTAAATATTTCCCATTAACCCTTAGGATACGTTTATCATTCGTCAATTCTTTGATTTCATATGCATTGTTCGAGAATACCTTTAGTATTCGAAAAGGGCCTTCCCAATGAGGTGACCATTTTCCTAATGTTTTATTTTTCTTGTCCATGGGCAATATGACTTTCCAGACTAAATCATTAATATTGAATGCTTTTTTCTTCACCCTTTTGTTATATGTCCTGGCCACTCTTTCTTTTTGTCTCATCAAGACTTCCAATGCATGTAATCTAACTTCGTCCAACTCAACTAATTCATTCATCATCATCTCCCAATATAATGCAGCTGGAAGTTCGTGTTGTCTTTGAATTTGAACTGATTGTAGATGAATTTCTACTGGCAGTACTGCATCATGACTAAACGTGAGTTGGAAAGGCGTAGTGTTAGTAGCTTCCTTAGGAGATGTTCTACAGGCCCATAGTATTTGGTCCAAAGTTTTGTGCCAGTTCCTTGGCTTTTTACCAATATGTTTCTTGATTAACCCTATTATTACTTTATTGGCTGCTTCGACTTGTACATTTGCTTGAGCATAATATGGCGTTGATGTTAGTAATCTAAACCCCATTTCTTGGGCAAATTCTTGCATCTTTCTACCGGTAAACACAGAACCTTGGTCTGTGGTTATGCTCTCTGGCAATACAAACCTATAGATAATGTGCTTCTGTATAAACTCAATAATAGCCTCTTGATCAGCAACTATTAATGGTATAGCTTCGATCCACTTGGTAAAATAATCTATTCCTACCAAGATATATTTTTGTCCTTTAGACGAAGCAGGATTTATTTCTCCTATTAAATCCAATGCCCATCCTCTAAATGGCCATGGTTTGATGATTGAATGCAACTCACTTGCAGGGGCATGTTGAATCCCTGCATGTTTCTGACATTCCTCACATCCTTTAGCAAAGTTTATACAATCTTTGAGCATGCTAGGCCAATACATGCCATATCGAAATAACAGCCATTTCATTTTATGACCTGCTTGATGTGCCCCACATGCCCCATTGTGGACTTCTGACAATGCTAAGTATGCCTCACTTTCTCCTAGGCACTTCAATAATACGCCCTCTTGGGTATTTTTGAACAATTCGTTCCCCATGAGGAGATATGATAATACTCTGTATTTTGTCTTCCTATCAACATTCAAAGTTGGGTTTGTTAGATAACTCACCAGTGGACTTCGCCAATCTGCATCTGATAAAGTGTTTATGGCTAATATTTCGAATCCCTGTTTCTCAGCATATCCCAATTTCATACTTTCTAGATCTGATGGTGTGAATCTAGTAGCCATAACTCTACCCCTTAATTCAACTAAATCCTCAAAGTTCCTGACAGAAACTTTATAACCCGAAGCCAACTGTGCTAAGTCATTTGCTTCTTGGTTCTCTATTCTTGGTATGTGTTGAATATCCATGTATTCAAATTTCCTAAGTAGCCTGTTGACTATGACGAAGTATATCATCAAGTTTTCCTTTATGCATTTATACTCCTTTGTTATTTGCTTGACCACTAATTATGAGTCTCCTTTAATTTCGACTCTAGTTGCCCCCAATTCCAACAAAGCTTCAAGTCCAACAATGAGCGCTTCATACTCAGCTTCGTTGTTCGAGCAATGAGGACCATCCAATTTATACTTGAATTTTGTTGGAATTCCTTCAGGAGAAATCAAAAGGACTCCAACACCACTTCCATTCATGTGGGTTGAACCATCAAAGTATAATTTCCATGGTTGCATTTCGATGTAACTCATGACAGTCTGCTCAACCAATGAATGGTCCACAATGAAATCAGAAATCACTTGGCCTTTCACAGCTTTTAAAGGCATGAAAGTCAAAGAATATTCTGTTAAGGCTAAAGCCCATTTACCAACTCTGCTATGCATTATTGATTTTGAAAGCATGGGTCTAATGACATCAAAATGAGATGAAACATAAACATCAACAGGCTTTATATAATACTTGAGTTTCATACAAGAGAAATACAAACAGAGACATAGCTTTTCTAAATTGCTATATCTGGTCTCTGCATCATTCAATACTCTACTCAAATAGTATATGGCTCTTTCGAAACCATTACTATCTTCTTGTGCTAACATACTACCTATACTAACTTCAGAGGCAGATATGTACAATCTCATGGGCTTCCCCCATGAAGGTGGAGACAAGATAGGAGGCTGAGAGAGGTATCTTTTTATCTTGTCAAATGCCTCCTGATGGGCTTCGTTCCATTCGAAGGCTTGGCCTTGCTTTAGACGAAGCAACAGAGAGAAAGCTTGGGTTCTTCCACTCAGATTCGAAATGAACCTTCTGAGGAAGTTAATCTTCCCTAGCAGAGATTACAGCTCCCTTTTCGACGTAGGTGCTTTCGTCTCCATTATGGATTTGGTTTTGTTCTGGTTGATCTTAATCCCTTTCTTGTGAACCCCAAAACCAAGGAAATCTCCATCCTGCACAAAAAATGCACATTTAAGGGGATTCATCTTTAAGCCATGTTTTCTCATTCGTTCGAATGATTGGCTCAGATGATGCAAATGTGTTTCTGCAGATATAGATTTGATGACTATATCATCAATGTACACCTGCATAAAGGTTTCAATGAAATCATGAAAAATTGAATTCATTTCCCTTTGATAAGTTGCCCCGGCGTTCTTTAAACCAAAAGGCATCACCACCCATTCGTAGGTGCCTAAGGCTCCTGGGCAACGAAATGATGTCTTGGCAACATCTTCTTCAGCAATAAAAATCTGATTATACCCAGAGTATCCATCTAACATACTCAAGTATTTGAACCCTGCAGCAGAGTCTACTAGCATTTCTGCCACAGGCATGGAGTACTCATCCTTAGGGGTTGTAGTGTTTAAATCCATAAAATCTATGCAAATTAATAAAGAACCATTTTTCTTAATAACAGGTACTATATTTGCTAACCATTCGACGTACCTTGTGGTTCTGATGAATTTGCATCGCAGCAACCTTTCGATCTCAACTTTAATCTTTGTGAGAACCGCTGGTGCGAATCTTCTGGGAGTTTGTTTGATGGGCTTCTTGCCATCTTTGATTGGCAGTCTGTGTTCGACTAACTCCCTCTTTAAACCAGGCATTTCGTCATAATCCCATGCGAAGCAATCTTTGTTTTTCTTGAGGACTTCGATTATTTCCTGTTTGAGGCCTGGGCTAAGTTTTGCACTTATGTAAGTTATTCTTTTCGTATTTTCATCCCCTAAGTTGACTTCTTCGAGTGGATCCTGCGCCAACATTTTGGCACCTGAGTCTATGGGATCCCTTTCGAAGCCTAAGGGTTCTTTATCGTAGATGGCATCCAACCTTTGATCCATCTCAAGTTCTTTAAAGGGTAAGCATTTCGAGCTATCCCCATTTATTTCGTTCATCTTCACAGCTAATTTATTTATTTCAGCCTCTAAGGCCGCCTTTGATTCGTTCTCAGCCATATAGGCCGAAATTCTTTCAAAAAAAGTGGACTCAGTCATGGATAAGGTTGTCGAAGTCCCAGCCTGCTGGCCGTCTTTGTATAGTACTTTCGACTCCCTCTTCTTCACTGATTATCCTTCTATCCCAGTATAGGCCATCATGGCGAATGGTCATGTAGTAGTGGGCGTTTCTGGTTTCGTTGATCTCATCATTTGGAACACACGGAGCAATCTTTGCCAGATTTTTGTCATAATCCCTCTTGTCAACTAAATTGACTGTTGACATGAAGTAACTCTGGTCTGCTTCAATGTTTTCCACGATGCCATCTTCTCTCCATAGAACTAATCGCTGGTGCATTGACGAAGGAACTTCCCCTACGCCATGGATCCACTCCCTTCCCAGCAATAAGTTGTAGTTGGCCTTGGCTTCGATCACCATAAACATGGTGGGCCTACAGCTTGAGCCTATTGTCAAGTCCAACTGAACCACTCCCAGTGTTTTGCCCACTTTCCCTTCATAATTGGATAGAACCATATTGTGGGGCTTGATGTCTCCTTCACGGATCTCTAATCTTTTCAGCATGAAGTGGGGTATCAAATTGACTGCAGCACCCCCATCCACTAGAACCTTATTCACGCCATGGGCACCAACTTTTGCCCGAATAAATAGTGGCTTAAGATGGTTCTTCATAGCTGGTTCTGGACGTTCGAAGAACGCATTTTGCTCCTCGACAGCCCCATTGTCCATCACATAGTAGCACACAGGCCTATGCTTCATCAAATCTATGGTATCTTCTTCCTCATATTCATCAATTTCAGTTTCCTGTCCAAATTCACAGGGAAGCACAGATACCACGTTGCAGTTTAGGTTGAATGAAGACTCCCCCTCCGATTCGAAGTTATCAGTTATCATATCTTCCTCTTCTTCTGGGCCTGGAGTGTATTCCTTTGGTTCATCTAGTTGTACTTCAGAGAAAAGCCTCCTATTAACTGGAGGTTTGTCTTCAGTTTGATTTTTTGGTGAGGGTTTGTTGGTGCTAGATTCACCTTGGTTCTTTGTTGAAGTGACCCCTTTATTTGCCACAGCTTCCCTCTCAGCCTTTCGAATCCTCTGTTGCCTGCGCCACTGGGATCTCGACATGGGGTTCCTTCCCTTGTAGTTTTCCAATCTTACCTCTTCCCTCTTTGCTATGTTGAATTGCCTTCTGTATGTCATAGCATGGCGTGCATTTCGTTCGGTGTTTCTCCATCTGTCTTTGCCTTTGTCGTTTCTGACTTGCAGCCATCTATCGGTTGGCACTTCAGCAGGTAGTTTGAAAGTCACTCTTCGAGCAGCCTTGGGATGAGGACTATCAGGCCTTCGTTGTTTGTGTCTGCTATCGAAACGTGGGCCCATCTGAACATTTTCTTGATGGTTCCAGCAAGGGGCGAAGGGAATTGTTTCGAAGGCTCTGGCCATGCTTTGATCATACACAGTAGAACACCTTGGGCATATCAAGCACTTGGTTGCCCCTTTGTAGCAACGAAACACAAATTCTAGCAAACTTTCTCCAGCCTTAGGATAACACCTGAATAGCTGGTTGTCCTGGCGCCAATTGTTGCCAGTTCGAGCCCTCTGTATCCTCTCGAAGTTCGCAGCGATTCTCTGATTGCAGAGGATGCTGCACCTAGGGCACAGTATCATGCATGTATCTCCCTTGTGGCATGTCATGAGGTAATCCTTGAGACTAGCCTCTCCAGCATGATTATCCTCCATTTTATACTTCTCTTTTTCTAAGTATCTTTCTACCTCCTCCATCTCAGAGCGAGGCCTCTCCATATCCACCATGTTTACCTCAACATCTTCCCCCTTAGCTTCATCGTCTCCCCATCTTGTGGGTTTTATATCTTCAATGTGGACTTTCGAACTCTCTGGGGCGGAATATTTGACCAAATAGTCAAATTTTCCACTGGGTTCCCCTAAAGTGTCCCATATTACTTTCTGAGGGGAAGTTGGCTTCATGATTTGGACTTTCTCCAATTCCAGCCTCAGGCCTTCAGTGACCTGTGTCAATTCTTGGTTTTGATTTTCCTGGCCTTCAGTAGCCTGGATTTCTTTTGCAACAGCCAAAGGTGCTGCTTCAATCGAAGTCTCTGGTTGTTTCTGGACGTCTTCAGTGACCTCCTTATCGACTTCGACTATCACCCAGCTTTCGTTTTCAGTACCTTTCTCTCCTATTGGGGCATCAATTTGGTCAGCTTCCACCATGTTAATCTCTCCTATGCATACAGGCTCGGAGTAGTTGGTGTCTGCGACGTCCAAGGGATCTTCGTCCACTTTCATCTTTGCTTTATCAGCAAACTTCAGTCTGCCATCTTTGATTGCATTCTAAATTAGGTCCCTGAAAAGAAAACACTGTGAGGTTTTGTGGCCTAGGAAACTATGATATTTGCAAAATCCTCTCTTCTTTCTTTGATCTAAAGGAGGTATTTTGACATTTGATGGCACAATGAGTTGGCCATCTTTGACAAGTAAATCAAAAATCTCGTCACATTTAGTGACATCGAAGGTATAAACCTTCTTTCAGAATTTGTCACTTTTCTCATTTTCAACAATCTCTTTCCCTTTTGTGGGAACTAATAATTTGCAGGAGTAGGGTGGTGCCTGTTTTAATTCAGCGAGGTCGATTTCGACCTCTTCGAATTCGAATTCAGGATAATCTTCTGCTTCCTCAGTTCCAACATAGGAAATCCTTTCCTTCTTGTTATTTTTAAAGACTCTGGCCTTTTCGGCCTTTAGCCTTTCGACCTGTCGAACCCTGTCGGCTAACTGAGCCATGTCCCTTAAATATTGCGTGTCTAGTTTCTTTCGAATAGATTAATCCAAGCCACCAGCGGCCATTTCGACTAACTCATGTTCAGGCACCACTGTGTAACATCTGGATTTCAAAAGCCTGAATCTATTCAGATAATCATCTATGGGTTCAGTGAATTTTCTCTTGACACTGGCTAATTCCTTCAAGCTTATTTTTTACTGTCCCATGTAAAACTGCTCATGGAATAATCTCTCCAAAAGAGCCCAAGTATCAATGGACCCAGGAGGCAAAGTGGTGAACCATGTGAAGGCGTTTTTAGTCAGGGAACTTGGGAAATATTTGATCCTGAGGTCTTCATTATTGGCTATGTCTCCCGCTTCGGTTAGATATCTGGCTATATGTTCGACCGTTGACTCATTGGTATCCCCAGCGAACTTTGTAAATTTAGGGACTTTATATCCCCTTGGTAAATCAGTATGCATTATGCAATCTAATATAGGAGAAGCATAATTTGGCCTTCTCATTCCTGTGTTGAGGCCATTCTGGGCCATGACTCTCTCTATCATGGTGGTTAAATTGTTTTCTGCCAAGATGTTATCGTTTCGCATTCTATGAACGACTGCATCAGCATCTTGATTTCGACCCACCATGACAACCCCCCTAGGCTGTTCTTCTCGAAACTCTGGGACTTCCAGCCTTTCGACCCTTGCCCCTGGTTCCATAATTTCTCTCTGTGGGCCTGGGATTATTGGGGCTTCTAGCCTTTGTGCCCTTGCCCCCAAGTTAACTTCTTCTCTAGGTGGTCTATAGGTTGGGTCGTTAGCAACTTGTTCCATAATAGGTATGTTTGCTCTAACTCCCGCCTGATTCTTCCTACGCCTCTCTGGGGGAGCAAAGAAATCTGCTATTCGACTCATGTTATCAGCGTTTTCTCTGTTTGTCACAGTCACATTTTATACTATTGGGGCAAATATTTCCTGCATAGTTTGTGTTAATACCCCTATCATATTATGGTTACTGTCATCCATCAATTGCCTAAAAGCCAACTGGTTTTCTGTGGTTAAAATAGGCATTGCGCTATAACCCACTGACCCTTGGTTATTTGTCATAAACTGATTCGCCCCAGACCCAGACCCTAATTGTGGTGATGAATTCGATGTGGAATTGTGTAAACCTGCCATAAAAGATGTTGGCATTCCATAAGAGGAATTTCTGGTTCTATTACCATCGAAACCGGGTGGTCTAGTTAGTGGGGTGGCGAAATGGGTTTGTGTTCCTGATGGTGGAACGAATCCCCCAGGATAACCCATGGTTCCAGTATTTCCTAAGATCGAACTATTAGTTGATATGCCACTTACTCCATTAGTGGCTATATTACTGGTAGAAGACGCAACAGACTGTGCATTCGAAGGGGTCACATTAGATGTTCCCATTGAAGCGGATACATTAGTGCCTGTTGTATGTGGGGCATTTTGTTCCCCTTGTTGATTGTCAGAATTAGACATCTTGTTCAAACGTTTTCTTCTGGATAAGGGTTGGTTGCTGTTGGTTATTTTACCATTTCTCAGGTTCATAAAACAACAAACTTCTTAGATTCAAACGTTTTTATAAGGGTTACGTCTCAACAATCTTTATTTCTGTTCTAAATTCCGTAATGTCCAACGGCAGGTCCCACTGGGTGTGCCAATTTGTTTACAGTGATTTCTGGTAAACAACCGCTAGTCCTCCAAACTATCGAATAAACTTACTGACTGTTATTCAATTTCTATGGTAACTCGCAGGATCGACTAGATTGATCCTAGGACGTGTTGGTCATTAGGGTAACTCTCATGATCGAACAGGTATTCATGGTTGGTATTTAGAATGTTGTGTAGGTGTTTGACTTATTTCGATTTCTCTCTTAAAGATCTAAAGGTGTAATCAAAATATATGTGCGAGAAACTAAATTGCATGAATAAAGGTCAATTGTAAAGACATGTAAAAACTGCATAAAAGACAAGTAAATGACTTCGAAACGTAAAAAACACAGTTAATGTAAAAGATGCTCTGGAATGTAAAAGATTCGAATTATGAAGAAAGCGTTTAATGCAAGAAAACTGTAAAATTGCTTTAAGTGAAAAAGGTGCTCGAAGGATAAAAACTTGAAGACAAAGGTATAAAATGTATAACAGTTTCTGAAATGTAAAGTGTTTAAAACGGAAAGAAAATGTTTAGATGTAAGGCATCAGTAAAAGATTTCGAATGAAAGTATTTTAAATGCAAAAACTTGTAAATGGTATTGACATGAGGATAAAGGAAAGTACTGGAAATGATAAAGGGTTTTCATTAAATCATAAATATGTGGTGCTATCATACGTACATTGCTCTTGCATTCGTTTCCCTAGCCATGTGGTAATTTGAATGTTTACTGAGTTTTCTTGTACAATAGATATGACACACTGAAATCCTAATGCTAAGACTTCTATTTATACTACTTCGACCATAACGGTCTTACTATAAAATTCTGCCACGTTCAGAACATGCAGAGCAATGCCTCTCTTTTTCTTCCATGCGTCTTTGAATGCTCCAGCGCATATATTTCAAATTTCGAACATCCCGCTTGCATTTGAATTTCAAATGTTTTAGCACTTCTTCGCTTCGAACGCACTTCTTAGACACAGCCTTGTTGTCATTTCGAGACTCCTTTGGATATATTCTCATAACTATCACTCGAAGCTCCAAGCTCTGATATGCTTATTCGAAGCATTGCTTCTACTATTTCGAAACATGACGTTTTGTTTCATTTCGATCGAAACGTCCAATTTACTTTGCATCTAATAATACCATCAAAATCTTCAGCCAACAGTCATCAACCTTTGTGACCACCTTAAACCTTGCTTATTCTTCAATACAAATTGGGGAAGATGAGAAATAAACCATCTTGCCAAGAGAGGAGTGAAACACATAAGGACACCTCTTTTCCTCATTGTGCGAGTGTGAAAAGAGTGTAGGATGTCTCCTAGCAGTGTAGGCACCGGGTTGCGGGATATGAAGATTTTGACGGCGTTTACATCTATGAGTTGGTCAGAATTTGGAAACAAAACCACCCCATAGATGAGGAGAGCCACAATTTCCTCAAAGGCTTCCAAATCCAAGGAGTTCCAACAGCTTTGGGCCTTCTCGAACAAGAACTTTGCTAGGAAACCCTTGACACCACTCCTTGTTTCCCAATGAGTTGTGACATTAGATGAGTGCAAGTGTAGAGCTTGAGAAATCTCTTCTAGCTTTGGGTCTCTTTTCGTACCGTTGAAAGGTATTTGATTGAGAATGGGAATCCTCAAGAGTCGGAAGAATTCTTCCAAAGCAGGCACAAGTTGATAATTGGGAAATGTGAAGTAATGGTATAAGGGATCAAAGAACTGAAAGAGCTTCATCATGTCCTCATCAGTGTTGGAGGTGACCAAGTTGAGTAGGCGACCATGTCTCTTGGTGAATGGAGAGTTTTCAGGAATTCTTGATGCTAGCTCCTTAAGTTGTGGAGGGATCCTCACAAGATTGACTTGAATAGTTTTCTTGCGAATAGAATCCATGTCCTACAAAACAAGAACAAAGATGAATCCCAAAATCCTTGAAATGGTTAATGAATGTGTATGATGTTATGATGTTATGTACAAGTATGTATATACAAACAAAGCAAACAAGTCTTTAGGTTTAGGCTTGTATGGAGTCTCATAGGTAAGTACCCTCTTGAAGTTTATTTGGCTCAAACCTGTCCTAGTAATAGTAACTAGGTTCTAAGGAGTTCAATATCACTGGTTTGTTTCCTTGGTCATTGTTTCAGAACAAGCCTCTTTAATGGAGACCGAAATATCCTAAGAAACCAAACCTCAATGAGTGTAGTATCGAGTATCTACCAACTTCGGACTGCACCAAAGTCGGTCATCTCACTACATCCTAAAGGCCAAGTTGGTCAAGTAAAAGGTTCTAAAAGTTCATTAGTGCTTCATGACATCACTCATCAGCCCCATATTCTCTTTGATTAACTCAAAGGCTACCGGTACCCACAAATATGTCACACTAACGTAGCTATTGCTTAGACCATGTCGATATACCCTGCACAGTTTCCACAACGTATTGCTACTTACTTATAAGGTATCCCAAATCCGGGTAGAGGATTCAAACCAAAACAAAGAACCATAATGTAAAGAAAACAAGTCAAACAATTGAAAGCAAGTAAATCTAATCTAACCCTAAGGTAACCCCACTTTTAGAATTTTCCCCAGCAGAGTCGCCAGTTCGGTGATACGGTGGGAGAACTGACTTGAAGGTTTTGCGTTTGATCGCAAATGTTGCGGTTTAGCAAGAGTTTCCATCGACTTTTCTTTTATCCAAAAGTAAAGGTGAAAAAAGCACAGGAAAGACCTTTGAGATTATTTATTGAGTTCAGGAGGTAGATTATGAAAAGGGAAGGTATTAGCACCCTTTTCATCCATGGTTTTCCATGGGCTCTTAGTTACTTGCTAGATCACTTGCTTTTGTTTGGAATTGTGCTTTGTGTGGTTTTGAAAGTATTTTGTGAAGAGGCCATTGTTTAGGCAATCTTTGTAATGATTCTTGTTTGTAAAAATGTATACAAAGATGTTTGATCTTTTTGAAAATGTTTTTCAAGTTTGTAAGATGTTTGAAAGTGTAGGTGTTTGTTTTGAAAATAGAAAGGATGTTTGTTTTGAAATTGAGCAAGTAATTAGGAGCATTCTACCTACTCAAAAGTCTTTCTTGTTCATTTTCTTTTCCTTTGACATTGTTGTCTTACCATTGATTTGTTAAGCAACCCTATCTTTGGATGTAAACGGGACGGGCGTGGGTCATTGTATAACCATGACTAGAAATATTGCAAGGTATCTTAGCATTATTTTTTAGGGACTAAGATCATTTGAAAGGCAACTTAGATAGCGTCATCGAGGGACTATGATCTTTCAGGGTTTTCTAAGTATTGGTTTTAATCTTTCCATACAAACCATAATTACTAGCATGTTATATATAAAAGCGATAAATTGCGGAATTTAAAGTTACTACGCTATTACAACATTTGTAGGGAGGGAGGGGGTATACAAATTGAATGGGGATTGCAAGAATGTAAACCTAGTTAGTCTATTACAACCATATTGAATTGGTATCAACGTACAAGGATTTAAATGGATACAATGTACAAAATGAAAAAAATGTACAAAAATGAAAAATGTGAAGTAAATGGATATTTGCTTGGATTTTTTTAGAGAAAAGAGATTTTGTCTTAATATAATTAATTAAAAGAAAAATAATTAATGAAAAGTAAACCCTAAATTTGCTAAGAAAAGATTTTTAAACAAAACCCTAATTCGTTAATTGATTAAAGAAAATAAGTTTAGAAAAAGTATTTTTTGGTATTTTTGTCTTGAAAATATTTATAGCATTATAAAATATTTTTAGTCTTTTTTATATCAAAAATAATATATTTTAATTAGTGTGAAAGAAAAATAAATACTAACCTAGTTTTAATTTAACTTATAAGATTAGTTAGTGAAAATAAGTAAAGTATAGTTAAAATAAAATATTTTTTGTGAGAAAAATAAAATAAAACTAAGCCAAAATATAAATCTAATTTTTTGTATTTTTAATGATTTTTTAGTATTATGAAAATGATTAAGAAAATAAAAATAAGGAAATAAAATAAAATGGGTCAGGGGCGCAACAAAGAAACAGGGGGTTAACTAGCAAAAACAAAAAAAGAATAACAAAAAACCCAACAGGGCCCAGCGCCTGCAAAAAAGACAAAATCAGAAAACAAAAATGTGAAAAAAATTAAAAGGGTACCATTGGGACTCGAACCCATGTCCCAAAGGTTGTAGGCGCGCGTTTCTGCCACTGGGATGGCTATACATCTGTTAACATAGGCAAATCAATAAATATACAAGGAAAAACGCGCCCTGATGACTTCATCTTCAACCTCCAGCCAGACCAACTATAACTTGCTCATTTCTCATCAAAAATGAAAACTGTAAACATGAAATTTGTAACAAATCTTCTCACGGTTTCATAAATGTAAAACATTAAAACTATAGATCAAAGATAAGCATGAATTTTAAAGGCCCTAATCTGAACCCTAAAAATCTCATAAATTTCAATCTCAAAATTCTCTAACCTCAAGCAAAATTAATGGAAACTATGGACATGGTCAGCTTTAGGGCAATGATATCTACATGTTTTATTCACAAATAAGTCATTGATGATGCCTGTATGAAGAGTTCAAAGTTGATAAAACTTACCTCAAAACTGGAAATCGTGTTTTGAGTTTGAGCTTGTTTCAAGTGATGGTGATGATCAAGTTAGCTTCCTTGAGGTTCCAGGAAGCTAATGCAATAATTAGCTTGAGCAATGGATGGCTGAAATGGTTTGGAGAAGTCAATATGCAGAGCTCTGTTTTTAGAAATGGAGGATGGTGTTAATGGTGTTACAGTTCTATAACAGGGTGTGGGATTAACTCTATATGATGTTTAGAAACTTTAGAAATCAAAAGGCCAAGAAACGCACGATTAAATTATGAGTTTCAAGTTTTTGGTCAGTTTGTGTAAAAATGGAAGTGTGTAGTGTGATTCTGAGTTCTAGGTTCTTTTAAGGCTTGAACCTTCGTATGTTTGTGTCAAATGGTTTGTGTATGTATAAACAAAAGTGTTTTAGAGCTTTGGACAATTAGAAGTACAAGTTCCTAGCTTTTGGCTAGGTTACTTGATTTTGAAGAAAAGGGGGAAACAAGTTTCAAGAAGAGGTACAAGCATGGGATGGGTGATTGTAAGTTTTTGAAACATTTCTCATGAGTTATAGGACTTGTTTGATCAGAAGAGAACAAGTGCAAGGCTCAAGAACAAGTTTTGTACAAAAAGTCACTTTATCAAAATGGCAATGTGACCTTTCTTCCAAAAATGGATATAAAGCATGTCCATGCATTGAATGCTAGAAGTGAGGCCTCTAACAGCTGTGTAAACCATTAATTATGGAGTGCCTAACAAGTTTGAGGCCTGCAAAGTAGTTTTTATGCAGCATAGTTTGAATTTGAATTATGTTCATCACTAAAATGACTTGTAATTAAAGTGATAAAACCCTAACTTCATATCTTCGATTCTCCCTACTCAAGAATGATCTCAATGAGTTCTTGGATATTTTGGAAAGCTTGTAATGTGCTCTATAACCCATCTTTGAATTGCTTTTAAAGATTCCAATTGGAACTATATGAAAAAGTTCCATGAAGTTGGGTCAAAATCCTAACCAAATTAGGGCAAATTTTCACTAAGTGTTTAGTTTCATGACCACGTGTTCATAAAATTATAACTTGAGATCCATAAATTTTTGGAAGGAGTTGTGTAAAGAAAAGTTTTAGATTTCATGGAGATATATAACTTTCATGTTGGAAGTTTCTCTTGAATCATCTTGCATCATGGTGAAAATTTTGTTCAAAGTTGTAAAAAAATATGAAATTTCTAAGTTTTGAAATTTTGACTTTTCAAAAATGAAAATTTGACTTTTTGATTTCTTGATGAATAAGTTTCATATTTTGACATTTTTTGATGAATTGTGATCTTTGGCACTTGAATTTGACCAAAAAGTCAAAGTTTGACTTTTCAGTATACAGTTGACTTTGATTAGTTAACTGAAAAATTCATCTGTCAATCTAATGGATTTGTAATGTTTTGAACCATGTCATTAGGTCAAAATGATTCAATTGGTGAGATCATTCCTTAAACCAATTGTTCAATTGCTAGGTCAAAAATCAGAAATTGTCCTTTCCCAGACAAAACCCTAATTTTGACCATTTTTCCCTTTAGGAGATTTGATCAAATTTCTTGAGGAATTATGGTCCAAACTTGATCAAATGATACATATGAGTTTAAAATTTTGATGTGGGTCAAAATTATGAATTTTGACTGTAAATTGGCCATAGTTGACTTTTTCCCCAATACAGCTGATTTTTAGGTCAACTGCTCAATTGACTGAGCAAAAGTGTGATCCAAGGCTTGAAACTTGACATGAGTGATATTGGGGGTCCATAATGATCCATGAAAGTGATATGGGACATTGGAAGTTCAAAAATCCTTGTGCAATCTCAAACCCTAATTTAGGTCATCAGTGTTTAAGGAGGTGTCTTAAGCTGATCAAACCCTAATGCAGTCTTGAGTCAAGGAGATCTTGTAAGCAAATTCTTTGGTAAATGAGAGGGAAAATTTTGGGGTACAACGGGCGGTCTAGGAAAAAGTTAGGGATTAAAGTGTACAACTATGTCTCGTTGGATCACCTAGTTACAGCAAGCTTCGTTAGTCAAGTTCAAATGGTACAGATCAATTCAGTCAACTTCTTCCGATAGCGAGGGATGAGATGCTCGAAGAAATATGGGCAATAGCAGAGTTGAAACTCGATGGGATCATTTCCACATAGGTGTTTTTCTCTGTTTACTTTGTACTCTTTTCATTTTACGACGATTTCCTCCTACTAGGAATTCTGTCTCTTTGTACAAAACCTCTTATTCATTGGCAAATTCTCAATACAAGTCAAATTCAAAATTCAAATTTGTTTTACTTTCTCTGTTTTGTTTGCAAAAAACGTCTGATGACTAAATCAAATGAACATATGCATATGAATATGATTACTGTTAACAAATATATGCATAAAAACAGGAATAAACATTTACTAAAGATTCTAGGAGTTGGGATAGCATTCAAATCATCCACAAATCCCCACAAAGAAATCCCCTATAGAATTCTTCTCTCCAACGGGGTTTATTTCCCCAGCAGGGTTTGTTTCCCCAACAAAGTTCATTTCTCTGATTATTGCAAATCCCCGGCAAAATTCCCTTCTCCAGCAAAGTGTAGTCAAGGTTGCTAACCCCAGAGAGTTGCTACGGTATCTGAAACCTGGTCAGATATCGCGTTAGAGGAATATCCATCTCTTTTATCCCCAGTCAGGGTATATAAGAACTAAATTCCCCAGTAGAGCGATGAACGACCAATTTTCCTGGAGTTCTTCTATCCCCAAACAGAGGTCAAACATTCCAACTGGAGTATCCTCAAACAGAAAGCGGGAATCCCTAGCAAATATGTTCTAGACAAGATTGATTCATATTCTTCATCCCCAGCAATAGTCAGGAATTTTCCCCAGCCCAAGATGTTATACGAAGCAACCGTTCAACGACATCTTACATCCATACATCATTTACAGAATAGCATAGCATATGCATACAAAACGCGTATAGCATTCTCATTTATTTTGCACTACAAGAAAATTGGCAGATTGCGACAGGTATTTTTGTAGATTACGACGGTTAAAACCGTTGCAATTTTCTTTCCACGACGGTTACTTTACCGTCGCAGAAGTGTGTGTCCCCAACCTATTTCGCGACGGTTACAAAAACTGTCGTTCAAGTTTACGACGGGTTTGGAGCTGACATAATCAAGTATTGGTGACTGTTTGATACCGTCGTGACTATCTTTTGAGTTTATTTTAATTATTGATGGCGACGGTTCGATACTGTCGTGAATATCTTTTGAAATTGATTAAATTGTTTATGGCGACGGTTCGATACCGTCATGACTTTTGTTGATTATTTTTAATTGTTGATTACGACGGTTCGATACTGTCGCCATGACTTTTGTTTATGTCTTGATTTTTTTTTTATTTTTCTATTATATATATTTTATTTAAATTATTATCTATGTAAAAAATTTTAAATATAGTTTTTTTTTGTGTTATTTTTTTCTTTAAATTATTTCTTCTTTAATATATTTATTTATAGTATTATTTTTTGTTTTATTTTCTATCACTTTGTAATATAGTAAAAATAATTTCAATAAAAAATATTTAACATCAAATAAGCATTATAATATCCAAAAAAATGTGTGTTCCATAATCATGTAAAATGCGAGTTCCATAATCATGTCAAGTAGTACAAAAAACCCAAAATATATCAATTCCTAATCTTATAATAATAAGTATCATTATGCCAAAAATACATGAGAAAGTTCACAATCTAATTATCTCGATCATAGCAAAGTCTAATTTGTCCCCCCTGAAGTTCCATTATCTCCAATACGGTAGCTAGACTCAGATGAACGTCTACCATCAGCGGGTGATTCCAATCCCTAAAAAAAGGTATTAAAATAATAATCTTTAAAATAATACTCATAAAATTTAACTTTAAATGCGTCAAAATAATATACCTGTCTTATTGAAATCACAGATACAGTAATATCATAGCATACCGAGTTGCTAAATTAAGATTCTCTCCTATTTTAATTAAGATTCCACTTGACAAGATCACCAAAAAAGCCCCCGGAACTTGATTTCAGAAACTGGTATACTGGAGCAGTAAATGGTCCATTTACATCAACCTGTTTTACAAAACTTCATTACCTTGTCTCATTCTCGCATGTAATCTGTTTTGAAATACTGGATATAGAAACATTGTATCAAACCTTATCAAAAATTGGAAATTCTGCTTTAAACTTAGTGCAAGCAAATTGCTTAATTTCTTCATTTGATCCAGGCTCCTGCATGCCAAATTGATTGCAAGGGAAAGCTAGAACCTCCAAACCTGGAAAGAAAATGCATAAGGACACTAAAAATGTGAGGCTGATAAAAACATTACTTTAGAACTAAAAATCTGAGAGATGTTCAGAGAGAAACAACAAAGTAGAAAATTGAATTTCAGTCACTTTGAAATAAATCCTTTGGAATATTTTAAATTTTCCTACAACGAAAAGTATCTAAGGCCCAGAGCTCACTTTCATGTTCCACAATAATGACCTTGACACGCTGCTTGCATTAATTACCAACTTGGAACGAAATTTGGATTGCTATAATAGCTATTCCATCCTATTGCACATTCTTCCACACCCCAAAATCGTAATTGTAATCAAAATGAAACAATCCACACTTTTTTCAGCTACTTTTATGAGACTATGTATTGATACAATCCTATAAGGTTGAAGAAATTACTATTTTCAAAACTTACAAGGACAGTAGAGAATAATTTAAAATACTATTTTCCAATAATAAGAAATTAATGAGAATGTGAAGGATAATTGTCATTTGTCACAAGATTGAGAAATATATATCCAACAAAAAAGTTGTTATTGATTCCAATATTGAACTTCATTTACACCAGTATCTACAAATAGCCCATATGAATGATATTTATCTTATATGTATAACACAACCCCCCATAAAATAGATCTTTGGACTTTAAGCAAGAACATGCAGAAACACACCTATATTTTACTTAAATTCAACTTTTTATTTAAAGAATGGGACAACAAGGTAACTCCAGACCTCTTGGTCATAGATGTTTTGTTACTATAGTATGAAACAGCTACTCAAAAAGGTGAAGTTATTACGTGAAAATATACGATTTACAAACGGCTTAACTCTATATATCATCTCTAACAATATATTAGAGTCAGTCCAATATATGAACATGTAATGTGATCCAAGAACAACAAATAATTTGACAAGGTTGATTATTTGTAAGTAAGATACCTGTTGAATAAATTAGAAAGTAAAATAACTGCTGAATTCGAACTCATTTCTGAACGATGTAATCTTCATGAACATCGACTAATTGGATAAAGTATTTCACTATATCTAAGAAAACCTGATAGGCATAAAGATAATAATAAAATACATTATCTAAATAAACTAAAGTAAAATACATTATATAAATAAACTTGCAAGAAATAACTATTCATAGATTATAATTATTATGGGCCTTGAACAGTTTGGTTTATGTCAACCCTAAACTAAATAACTATGACAGGCGTATTTGGAAATCAAGGTACTAAGTTTATTTACTTCGACGCAAAACAGAATCCACAATTAATTTTTAAGCTAAAACCTTTGATTTATGGTATGAGCTACAAATGGTTCTAAATTACAGTGTGGTCACATTTTCGGTTACTCTTTAAACCTTAATATCGTGGAAAAATGCATATGCAAAGACCTTAAAAAAAAACATTTATGTTTCAATTTCACTAACATGAAACATTTTACGTTTGTGAAAGAAGAAATAAAAATCAAATTACAAGCAATAGAAAGTAGGAACAGTGAACAAAGCAAGCTGGTAACAATATTGTAAAATATAAAGCTAATTTTATAAGACATAACTAAACCCAAAAGAAAAAAAAAAGAGGCATAATTCTTTATTTTCACAATGAATCTACCAATTAATTCGATTTCTCTATTTAGATAATACTAGCATTGGTACAAATCTTTACAATGACATCAACTTCGAGCAATTTTAGAGGGTAATGTACCGGTACAACTAACACACCTACAAAACTGACAGAACTAAGACGATTGTAAGCAACAACTTCTATGGAAAATCTAAAGTTCCATACCAAACAAAACCATGTATATGTCAAAAGAAAAATAGAGTTTCTCAGGTGGTAATTGAAGCATATGCAGCAGCAGTACGAGAATTATTTTTGTTGCATTGATCTAGCTAGATATATGAACCACATTGAGGAAACTTCATTTCGTATTTAACTAGTCCACTTCATGCAAATCAAAACAAGGAACAAAGTAGGGACATGCTGAGTAAATCTTAATAGGAAGAAAGCAAGAATTTCTAAAAATGATAGTTTTATTAACACACAAGTAAAACAATGTCAATAAATTTCACATCTAGTTTTTAAGGGATGTGGAATGAAATAATCTCAAACAAACAATGTCATTAAAACTAAAAGATCTAGAGTGCATAGTCATACTTCTTTGTTGTATCTCTTTTCCTACTAAATGTATATTGGGAATGAGACAAGTTGGGAGTAGTTTATTACTGGCTTCTCAATCAGCTTTGGAAGAGCAAAATATGTGTCATCCCTCTAAAAACCAGCATAGGGTAAAATGCAAAAACAACCATAAGCTTCAGAATAACCTTTGCAGTTACATGATAACATGAAATAATTAAAATCTCTAGTCTTGAATGTTACTCAACTGTAAAGTGATCTTTTTAATAGTGAAAACATTCAGTGGGATGTACAAATTCCAATAATTACCTTAGAAACAGATGCAAAAATACATATCACATTGGAATTCTTCAACTCCAAAAGCCCAAGTTTTATGAAGGGTCACTCTTGACAAAAATCAAAAATCAAAAATTCAAAAATATGGTTGTAAACTAATGACAATATCCAATTATCCAAAAACATACAAGGTTCAATGACCAAATTTATATAAGCAACTAAGCATATAACCTGTTCAAAACCACTCTTTTTCAATAATATATGAAATAGTTATCCCCTGCAAGAGATTAGGAAGAAGTTAGACAAAAGTTTACAATTTTTTTTTCTTTTTTCAGTACGCTTCATCCAAAACCTGACATCCAGAGATTTCAAAATAAGATTACAAAACTTATTCCTTGAGCAGATAAAAAAGTGGGTTGATTTAAAGTAGCAGAAACAAGTTCAACAACAATTAAGTTCAACTACCTCAATCTTTTGTGCTTTCACCATAAGAATATCCATATTTTCCTGCAAAAACTCAGTTTAGACTTTGGATTAGAAAAGAAGAATAAAAGTTACAAATTGTTTTAGACATAGAACTTAAGTTTCACATAACAAACCCTAAAATAAGTCGAAATAAATACAATACCGATTATGCAGAGGGAAAGAATACAACAAATGTTGAAGATGTTGTATGTTGTAGGGTTTTAAATCGTTATTCCCTTCTGTCTATTTTCTTTGTGTTATTACTCGATACCCTTTACCCTTGTGATTATGAACGCTATAACTTGTATTGCTCATTGAATCGTGAATAAATTGGGGTTTTAGGGTTTATTGTTGGTGATTGGGTTTAATGTCGATATGAATGCTTGTTGTGATGTTTGAATCACAAAGAGCTCAACCCTAAGATTCATGTGAATCTCCAATGGTGAAATCAATGTTAAAGAATGAGAGAGATATGTGAAGATGAGAACAAAGAAAAAGTGTTATAGAAAACTTACTGGTTGGAAGATGAGAGATGTTCGAAGAATAGTGATGCAGGAGGACATTAGAATGTGGTTCAATTTTCATGAGTTGAAAAAACAAAGCAGAACCTGAAGATTGTTGGTTTTGACGTAGGACCAAACACGCATGAAACAGGTTAATCGAGAAGTCTGAGATTGACCGACGAAGTCTCTGAGAGTGGGAGGAAGGTTAACGAGATCGATCAAGTTTGCGAGCTTTTTAGGGTTATCAGTAACGGCTTTCTTCATTCGCTGAGGAAGCATTCTTCACTTCAATACACGATTTGTAATGGCTGCGAGATGGGTTTATCAAAATTCTAACTTCAGAGGAAATGTGCAACTCAATTTGTGTTTAGTTAGGATTAGGTATAAATTTAACAATAACATTGTGTTTCAACTATATATGTGAATATTATGTCAAGCTCTATGTATATACTTTAGCTCATGATAAATGATTATTTAGGTATAAACTTAAAATCATTTTTCAACATCAATTAAATCCACATATCATGTTATAAAAGTCATGTCTTTCGAGGCATAACCATAAGTTACCCTTGGTCTAGTCCTATCAGACCGTCTCGACATCTCATAGATCCTCCTCAAGCATAATACAAATATAACAAACATTGAGAAAAAGATGAAAGATTAAATTTATTTGATTGATTAAATTGAACATAACACCATTGTCGTATCAAATTCATAGAATATATAATAATGCATAAACTTAACCTTAACAAGAGAGAACTTAAATATACATAACAATTATAATTAGATAAAATATATAAGTTAGCAAGAGATTTTTAAAGGTTTTGGGTGCGACGGTTGTTTTACCATCGTGAAATGTATTTTAGGACGGATAATTTTACCGTCGTGAAAGGTTTAAGGGTGCGACGGGTGCTTTACCGTCGTGATATGCCTTTTAGGACGGTTAATTTTACCGTCGTGACTAGTTGTTGGTGAAAAATCAATGTTAAAAGTGTTAAATGGGGGCCGACGGTTGTTTTACCGTCGTAATAATAATATTATGATGGTTAAATATACCGTCGCAAAATAAATATTAGGGACGGTTGGTGTCAACTGTCGTAAACACTGTCTCTATATGTCAATTACGACAGTTATCACATAACTATCGCAATTTTTGTGTCGTTAAACACTAATTTTCTTGTAGTGTTGAGAAACATCATTACACAATGCATTACATTCATCATGACATTGCATAAAACTAACTTTGTTTTCTTTCAGGTTAGTTTGCAATAGATAAACATTATCAACAATTTCTCATCCTTCAGATACAATCAATCGACGATTCATTCTGATGATCATTTGGATACAGTCAGGCGTAGACTCATTCCGATGCATATTCTAGATACAGTTCAGATACAGTCAAGACATAGATCCATTCTGATACGCATTCTAGCACATATTCCAGATATACTCCAAATACGATCCAAACATAGATCCATTCTAATACTCATTCCAGTATATCTTCCAGATACGATCAAGATGTAGGTCCATTCTGATATTCATTCCAGTACATCTTAGATACAGCCAGGCCTAGGCTCATTCTAATATAGATCTTGGATACAACCCAGCGTAGGCTCATTCTAACACAGATCTCAGATACGGTCAAGAGAAGACTCATTTTGTTCAACTCATAGATACAGTCAAGACATAGACTCATTCTAGGATATCATTAGCATACAATCAAAACACAAGATTCATTCTGATAATCCCCAGTACATCTACTAGATATAGTTGGACGCAGAATCATTCTGGTATACTTCTCAGATACAGTCAGACATAGACTCATTCTGATAGTCTTACCAACAGTTACTCTAGATGGCATCTATAAGCCCATCTCTGACGACACTCCCTCATCTTTTTGAATGGAATCTTTGAGCCTATTGAAGCAATATTACCAAGCGTTACTTCGTGCACATGCGAGTGAAAATTTCTGGGTGCTTAAGTGTTCAATCCCCTTCTACCTTCAGATCATGAACCGTGGACAAGCCAATCTAACTCTTCAGGTTTAAGAATATTGAACAAGGGAAGCTGTTTTACCCCAAAATTTTCCCTCCCATTTTTATTCAAGACATTCTCCTAGGGTTGTCATTTGCTCAAGAACTTATCAGACAAATTCTCCTCCTAAGCAATTGACCTACAACTAGGGTTTAACTTCTCTCAAGGAAGATTAGGTTTCTAATGCCTCAATTGTATTTCATAGTCCCTCATATGTCTCCAATAATGCTCATGCCAAGTTTCAAGCCTTGCATCACAAGTTTGCTCAGTCAATTGCTCATATGACTGAAAATCAATTGTATTGGACAAAAAAAGTCAATTATGGTCAACATACAGTCAAACTTCAAGATTTTTGGTCAAAATAAATATTTTTAAGTCATATTCATCATTTGATTAAGGTTTGATCATGATTCACCAAGAAAACTCTCAATTCATCAAAAGTCAAAAGTTGCCAAATTAGGGTTTTCTTAAGGAGAAGTCAATTGAACTTTGACCAAGCACAACTTTCACATGCTTCATCAGATTTTCCTCAACCAAAGATCATTTTGAAGGAAATTAAATTATCTACAACTTTGTCTCTCTAAGATCAAGGCCAAAAAATGCTTCATTTGAGAGATATGGGCCAAAACATTATAGAACATTTCAAAAGTCAACAAAAAGACCCTTTTTTTCAAGGCAACTTACATCAAGATAAATACTTCAAATGAAAAAATAATCAAAATAGAGATTGTAGAGGACATATTAAGCTTTCCAAAAAGTCAAATATTACCTTCAAATGATAAAAATCAAGAGAGTTATGATTGGTGAAGTTGGGAAATTTTGAGCAAATGCATGAAACCTAAAGTTACCAAACTTGAGTTTTGGGGCTGATGGGCTATTGTTTCAAGGTTCATGCATGTTATATACTTCATAGTGAACCTCAGATCTACTTCATGCACCCCTTTACCTTTTTATTCTATTTATTTTTATTTTTATTAATTTAAATTCAAAATTAAATAATATAAAACCAAGGCTTCTTACAAAGGTCCAAGCACATTCTTTGGTTGACCTAATTTCAAGCATTATATATCTTCCTCATTCAGACAAAGGCAGACACGAAAAACTCTTGTACAAAAGATACCTTTCTAAAATTCTAAAAATCTCAAGAATTAGGGCAACTCGAAACCCTAGCTTGCAGCCACTTTCACGACAAACCAATCTTTCCATTCACTTCCAGAAGCATTGTAGGGTAAGTTTTTATCATCCCTGGTGATACAAGAGGCCTATAAATCATACAGATGCCTCACCGATTTTATTCATTGCATGAATTTCATATTTTCACTTTCTTTGTGTTTTAATGCATTCTAATGATATTAATGTTCTTCGGGGGTATGACAATGCAGAATCAAAACATAGCATGACCCCCATAATGGCTAAATCAAAGCTTGTCATGTTCACACTGATTTGAGTTGTTTTTCTCATATCTCACAAACCAGCGTGATTTGGCCAAAAATAATGGTTCTATTGAACTCGCAAGGCCTGATTTAGGGGGGAAGGGTTCTCTTGTGCTTTAAATGTGTGTTATTTTATAGGTTTCCAAGAAACACCTCACCGAAGAAGACGACTTGAGCTAGGACTCCGGCGCCTCTCCGGTCCATGCAATAACGTTTATCGTATATTTAATTCATTTCAGGGATATACCAGCTGAAACAGCCACCCCAGTTGCAAGCGAGCGTGCGTTAAGGCATTAGTGTACAAGGGCATGGGTTCGATCCTGCCTTTTGTCATTTATTTTTTCACGTTTTCTCAATCCTTGCAGGTTAACTATGTTTTTCATTGTGCGCATCTTACCAGCACCAAAGCGTGCCTGGCGTAGTGGCAAGGCTTGGGGGAGAAAAGGCAAAGGGCGTGGGTTCAACACCCACCCCTGGAAGTTTTTTTTTTTAACTTTGTTTTTTCCCTTAATTTCTCCCTTAAACCCTAAATTCACTTAACCACAAAACCTTTTCACAAACCCTAATTAGGTTTTAGTTTCTTTTAATTAACCTTTTTTAATTAACTTTTTTTTCTTAAATAAAATTAATTAATTTTCAGGTTTTTATCACTAACCTTTTTTAATTAATTTAATTAATCAATCTTTTTTTAATTAAAATCGATTAGTTTTTTAGGTTTCTTTAATCACCATCAAAAACCTTTTTTTCATAAAAAAACATAAAAAAAACACTTCTTTTTCCTTCGATTCTATTTTTATTTTACATTTTTAGATCAAATGTATAGGTCT
Organism: Vicia faba; assembly: GCA_948472305.1. Taxonomy (NCBI): domain Eukaryota; kingdom Viridiplantae; phylum Streptophyta; class Magnoliopsida; order Fabales; family Fabaceae; genus Vicia; species Vicia faba. Next base: position 857,575,723 of record OX451736.1, on the reverse strand, counting down.
TAGCGAATGTAATTATTTCTCGCTTTACTTTTTCATTATTATGTAACTGTTTACGGGTTGTAATAGCTTAGGGTTTTTACTTTCTTCTTTACTATTTTGTATCTTCCCCAAAGAGATGTAATAGTCTAGGGTTTACGTTTCCGCTTTACTTTCCGCAACTTTATTGTCTTTACTGTATTTATACTACTGCTTAGTAATTAGGATTGTATGGAAAGACTAAAATGAATCGTGAGCAAAACCTAAAACTTCAAGATAAATAAATGAATACGAATCACTTTCACACTCGCACCTCTAGGGTAGCCTCTCTTGTTGCCTTTCGATAAAACGATGACAGTCCCTTACGAAAATTACTAAAGCGTCCTTACGAGTTGCCTTCGATGACCGTACGATGATCCTTGCCTGTCCATTCACATCCAACGATAGGGCTTCCTACTAACTAATGGTATGGATAACACTATCTAAAGGAGGAGGAAAAGTACAAGAACGACCTTGAGTGGGTAGATACTCTTAATCGCTTTCTCACAAAAACAAAACATTTCTCATAATCACACTCTTCAAAATATTTTCAAACAAACGCTTTGTATGCACTCTTACCGATACAAGAGTCATTACAAAGTCCGCCTTACATTGGAATTCAAAATATTTTCAAACACACACAAAGAAATTTCAAAAAGTGAGCTAAGCGATTAAGAGCCCATAGATAACTACGGATGAAAAGGGTTCTAACACCTTCCTTTTTCATAACCTACCCCTCGAAATCAAAATCTATCAAGGTATTTCCTGTTCTTTTCACCCTTTCCTTATTGGATAAAAGAAAAGTCGGTGGCGGCTCTTGCTATCTGCAACATCTACGATAAAACACAAAACCAAGTCAGTTCTCCCACCGTATTACAAGTAGTATCTTCCATGAATTACTATATATAAAATTTCTCAATATTAATCCCCAACTTAATGAAATAACCATGTGACAAAATAAATAAATAAATAAGTAAATATGTGCACATCAAAAAATGAGAAAAATCAAACTGAATATGAGTTTCACCAAAATTACAAAAGCTTACAAATGAAAATCACATCATGGAACCAAGTCCTATTCGTGCTACATGATCCTTAAAATTCTTTGGTGGCATGCCTTTAGTTAAAGGATCAGAAATCATCAACTTTATGCTAACGTGTTCAATAACCACTTTATTTTCTTTAAGACGTTCTCTTATAACTAATTATTTTATGTCGATGTGTTTACTTCGACTTCCACTTTTGATGCTCTTAGCCATAAAAACCACAACAAAGTTTCCACAATACATCTTCAATGGTCGTGAAATAGAGTCAACAACTCTAATCCTGGATATGAAACTCCTTAACCATACAGCATGCAAGGTAGCCTAAAAACAAGAAACAAACCCAACTTCCATAGTTGAAGTAACAGTCAACGTTTTCTTTACATTTCTCCAAGATACAACTCCATTAGCTAGCATAAAAACATAGCCCAATGTTGATTTTTGGGTATCACCTTATATAACATACCCTTATCATTTGTTGCAAGCAAAATATCATCCACGTATAACACAAGAAAACCGATATAACTCCACTTACCTTATGGTATATACATTGATCCATGAAATTCTCTTCAAAACCAAATAAAGTGATTACCTTATGAAATTTAAATTTTCATTGGCAGGAGGCTTGTTTCAATATGAAGATGGATTTATTAGGCTTAGAGACTAAGTTTTCACCTTTACTAGAGGAAAATCCTTCAGGTTATTTCATGTAAACTTCTTCATCTATAGAGAACCATTTAGAAATGTTGTTTTCGCATCCATTTTATGTAACTCAAATTTAAAATGAGCTACCAATATCATAATGACTTGAAAGGAATCTTTCTTAGACACATGAGAAAATGTCTCTATGTAGTTGATTCCTTCTCTTTGAGTAAATCCCTTGGAAATGAGTATTTCCTTATATATCTCAATGTTTCCTTGTGAGTCTCATTTTGTTTTAAAGATCGATCTACATCCAATGGATTTTACACTGTTAGGCAACTTGACAAGATCCCAGACTTTGTTTGATTCCATTGAATTCATCTCCTCTTTCATAGCATTAAGCCACAAATTTGATTCCTTGGAACTCATGGCTTGTGAGAACATTTAAGGATCATTTTCAACTCCTATGTGTCATACCCTAAATTCCACCTTAATATTTCTCATATGCATTAGCTGACCATTCCACTTGGTCATGTTCACCAGACTCATTGTATCATCCATTCATCAGCATAATTTGTTTGATTTATTCATTTGGGTAGTTCAAAGTGCATTTTCATGTAAGTGAAGAGTCAAAATGTTGACCTTGCCCCTTTGTTTTACTTACTTGAATTATAACTTTTTGATTTTTGACTTTGATTCCATTATTAAGCAATATTGTTTGGTTTATAATGGACAAAGCTTTCAATTTTAAGATCACAAGTTTAGTTATATCTTTTTCTTTTACATCTAATTATAATGCTTAAAAAAAGAGATTTAGTTTGTTTTTAAGTTTTATTTTTCATTATGAGTTTTATTTGTTTTACTTTCAATTAGAAAAAATCACCAAAAGAGAAATTTGTTGTTGCTTTTGTTACTATAATTGGAATAAGTACAAAAAAGTTATTACTTGAATTTTCTTTGTGCTTTTAAAAATAATACAAGGAAAGGGTTTATTTTGGTGATTAGTATTACAAGTCATAGAATATTCTCTCTTCTTATTTCTATTGGTCTACTCCAACTTTGTGGGACATGCCCCATAAGTGGACAAAATCCACAAAAGACAAAACTGAAGTTATAACAGAGAAGAAGAAAATTTAAAAGGATGCATCAATAGCTTTCCCACGCGTCCTTCCATTCCATCATCATGCCATGACCCTTTGCCCATCATCATCAATTTCTCTTATCTTCAACTTCTGCAGCATCATTCGTATGCACCTTCCATACGTTTCGACATCCCTTTGCCCATCATCATCCATCATGATTTTAATCAAACCATAACATGCCGACATGACATCACCTACAACCATCAACAACATATTACCATACACATTAACAAAATCATGAAAAATTCACAACATACATAACATTTCAGAATTTGAAATTTAAATACACTAACACAAATTCATTTTCAGAAATCAATTAATACAAACTTCCTCACCAAGTTAGTTTTCGATTTCCCTCCTTTTTCTAACAAACTCATTCCTTTCCTCACTCCAAACCATTCTAACAAACTTCCAAATCTAACTTATACCCTTCATTGATTCGAGCCTAGGTCTTATGTAATAAACTTTACTCTCCTTCATTTATCAGCAACATAATAACAAATTTACTCTGCCAATTTTATTTCCATCGCCTCACCTTTCACTAAAGCTCACGAAGAAAACCTAATATATTCAAAGTTTCTCGTTGAAACTTTGAAATAGAGAGCTAAAAAACCTACAATCAGAATCACAGCAAGCACACAAACAAAAAACCTAAGAGGAAGAGTAGAAGAAGGAGATAGAAGCCTTACCAAAACTTTAAGCCTCACTGGAGCATCCAAGCACCACCGTGAATTACCTTTCTCTATATACCGTTGCAAAGCTATGAGCATCATGAATCATTCCCCTCAGTTTTTAGCTCCATAATATTGTTTGGTTGCATTTAATCTAGCTTTGTGTGTTTTTAGGGTTTATGTTTAGGTTTATATGTAGTTTATTTTGTGAGGTTTTTGTGGATTGGTTTACGGATTCGAGTATAGGGGGAAGGAGACGAAGCTCCTGATGTGAGAATTTTTGGGATCAGATGTCAGAATTCCTTTTTATGATGATATCTAGTCGTGGATCCTTTTCAAAAAGAAATACTTCTTGATTTAATATCAAGTCCATTTTAAACACCTTTATAAGTCGATCGCTTTTAGCATCGCCATCAACCTTACATAGCTTGCTTTTGGTCTTTCTTACAAGGAATTTTATGGTTCACACATTCATATATCTTACTCTTGGGCTTTCTTACAATAAGACTCAATCTCTAATTATTTGGTTGATTGATTAACCCTTTAGTGTGCTTATTTTTTAGATTTGTGTGTTCATTTATTTTACCTTATCACCATTCGTAAAAGTGTACCCCCACTCCCATGGACTTGTAAATAATTTTATCGCTTTCTTTTGGTTTTACTTACTTGTTTTAACATTGCACGTAAAATGAAATCAAAGTCTAACGCATACTTGATCCATATATCAAGCCACGCCACAACTCCTAAGTCGATTGTTGCATCACCATCAACCTAACCTAAAGCATACTTGATCCATATATCAAGTCATACCCAACTTGTAATTCAAGTGCTTTCACATCGCCGTCAACCTTTTCCCTTCTTCACTCAAACTTTTTTATAATAAAACTTTGAACATCTTCATAAATGGAAAATGAAGCATTTCTTCTCACTTGAAGAACATAAGTGTCAAGTCGATCCCTAATTGTTCCTCGGTCATTATCAGAAAAGTATACATGATAAATATCAGCAAGACGGTCAGGCTTATCAAATCAAACTTGGAGAAAGAGTTCTTGGGGTCAAGACATGAGAAGCAATCAAGTATAATGTTACTTCCTTCACTAAAGCGGTGATCCATCTCCACACATATTTTGCCAATAGCAACATAAAAATCTTTGGACGGTAATGATGAAGATTAGTGATAGTCCTCCCTTCTACTCTTAAACAACCCCAAATCGGTATTTTGTCATCCATATTTAACACACGAAGACTTTTAGCAACACAAAATCCATGGAAATCGGCAAATACACTAAAAAATGGCACCTTCAAGAAGAAACTCAAAATCTGGTTTATACTATGATGAAAGTTCACTACACAATAAGATATCACATACAAGAAAATATACTCAATAAAATGGCATCAAGAAGAAACGTTATGATTATATGTCTATTTAAAAAAAAACTTTAATTATCTATGTCTAAAACCTTATCCCGAAATGTCATATTTTAAAATTTTATAATAAGATGGTACAATTGAATGAGTGGAGGAGGTGTGTTCCCAGCTTCTCATTTTAAATATGAAACTGAAATTTCTTTCTCAAATGGTACTCTCTCTATGCAATCAAAAAAACCTCATTTCTTCTCTCTCTACAAACATGGATCATCTCTCTCTTTCAAACCGCAACAGTAAATAGAAAAAAGGAAGAAAACGGAATCGTACCTTATACACGTACGAACGTGATTTTCGCGTGCAGTCCTGAAGCGAAATGCAACAGCAGACAGTAGGGAATTATCTCGAATCGCATTCTTTATGTCCTTGTATTTGAATGAAAGAACTTTATGCCAAAATGCATCTTCATATGACAATATCTTCCATCCCAAGATAATCACCGTATATGATTGCACTCAATTTGAATACCAAGAAAATGAAAGGGGGTGAACTAACAACACACGCAAGATATTTAGAGGCAACATTCAAAAACTTCAACTCCACATTGAAACCTAGATTAATACTTTTGCTAAAGTTTACGGATAAACTTGAACAAAGTTCAAAATCACAAAGCAACACTTTTATTGTCTCAATATTCTCCCATGATGACTGACCCATAATCATTGTATCATCTGTGAATTGGAAAAGGTAAATGTGAAGATTATCATTCAAAGCAAAAGGGTAGTAACACTGACTTGTGCATACATTCTTCAATAAACCTGCAATCCCCTATGCTTCCAGAATAAAGAGAAAATGTGAAATCATATCCCCTTGACGAAGACACAAGCCTTGATCCATTTTAACCATTTGTTTTCAAAATTCATCCTTTTCATAAAGTAAAGCAAATAATTCCAAGAAATGGAATCGATGGCCTTTTCAAAGTCAACTTTAAAGATAAATAAGCATTTGATATTCCTCTTTGCATAGTCAATCACTTCATTAAGCACAAGGACACCATCAAGTAAACCTCTGTTAGGAACAAAGGTAGATTGTGAATATGAAACAAGCTTGGCCATCACTCCCTTTAATCTCCCCGCTAGAAACTTTGAAATAATATTATAAATATTTCCGATTAAATAGATCGGGAGGTAGTCATTACGGCTTTGAGGATTCTGACATTTGAGAATAATAGAAATAAATGTTGTTGGTATTTCCATAGAAAAATAGCCATGCACAAAGAATTCAGTGATACAATAAAGAAGATCAAGTTTAATAATATTCTAACTAGCTTTGAAGAATTCCATAGTAAAGCCATCTAGACCAGAGCTTTCCCACTAGCAGTTTTCCAAACAACATCCTTCACATCTTGTGGAGATAAAGAAGCTTCCAAACCAAGCATGTCTTTGTGAGAAAGTTGGTTAAAATACACCCTCTCAAGCAAAGGCCTATTAGGAAAAGGCGCTTGAAAACAATCTCTGAAGTGATCAAAAGCCGCCTTCTTAACACCTTCAATATCATTTGCAACTACGTCCCTTATTTTAAAGCCCACAATAATGTTACAAAGAAATCTCGATTTCTTAAATTAATGAAAGAATCTAGAGTTCTGATCACCGACCTTCAACTAACGACATTTGTACTTTTGCATAATCAAAGAATCTCACGTGCATAATATTTCACAAACCAGAGCATGGGATTCAATCCTCTTTGAAGAAAATTCTGTAGTTGGAATATTTGTAGCTGCTGCCACCTTCAAATCTAAATCCTTTAGCTCCTTTAAAGCATAGTCAACCTGCAAATCCTGGAAACCAAACACATCCACATTCCACACCATCAACTAGACCTTAAGAGCCTTAAGATTTTCCTTAAAATAGAAAATGTAAGCCATCGGATATTAAAGGATGAGTAAAACTCTTCAATAAGAGGTAAGAAATCAGGATGCTCAATTCACACCGAGAAGAATTTAAACGACTTTGGGCCCCAATTCAACTTGATGGACTTGATATAGATAGGAAAATGACCCTAAATGCTACAATTATCAATAGATTGAACCTTGACACCCTCACACCAAGTGTCAATCATCCCCTTCGAGATCAAGAAATGATCTAGTTGAATCATTGAATCACCACACAAATTATAACAAGTGTATTTATTCCCCAAAGTCGATAGGTCCACTAAGTTCATGTCTTAAATAAGTTTTGAGAACTCCCTTGTTGTACTCCAAAATTTTCCCTTTTATTTATCAAAAAACTTTTCTCACAAGATCTCTTTGACTCAAGACTGGATTAGGGTATGATCAGCTCAAGACATCTCATCATGCACTGATAACCCAAAATTAGGGTTTGGGATTGCACAAAGATTTTTGGACTATCAATACTTCATATGACTTTCAAATGTCATTATAGTCCCCTAAGATTACTCATGTCAAGTTTCAAGCCTTGAATCACATTTTTTATCAGTCATTTAGACAGTTGACCTAAAAATCAGTTGTATTGAGGAAAAGTCAACCATGGCCAATTTACAGTCAAACTTCATAATTTTTTATCCACGTCAACATTTTAGACTCACATGTATCATTTGATCAAGTTTGGACCATAATTACTCAAGAAATTTGATCAAATCATCAAAAGGGCAAAATGGTCAAAATTAGGGTTTTGACTAAGAAAGGGCAATTTCTGATTTTTGACCTAGCAAATGACCAATTGATTTGAAGCATGATTTCAAGAGTTCAATTGCATCATCTTGACCTAAATCCATGATTCAAAATATTGCAAATCCATTGGATTGACAGATGAATTTTTCACTCAACTGTTCAAAAGTCAACTGTGTACTGAAAAGTCAAACTTTGACTTTTAAGTCAAATTCAAGTGCCAAGGACCACAATTCATCAAAATATGCCAAAATGTGAAACTTGTTTATCAAGAAATCAAAGATTGAAGATTTTGTTTTGAAATTTGAAATTTTCTTAACTTAGAAATTTTTCGAAGTATAGAAAAATTCTTTTTTTTCTCAACTTTAAGCCAAATTCTCACCATGATACAAGATGATTCAAAGAAAGTTCCCAACATGAAAGTTGTAGATCTCCATGAAATATACAACTTTTCTTCATACATTTTTTCCTAAAGATGCTTGTATCTAGAGATATAATTTTGTGAATACATGCTCATGAACTAAAATAACTTAGTGAAATTTTTCCCTAATTTAGGCAGGTTTTTGACCTAACTTCATGGCAACTTTTCACCTAGTTCCAAGTGAAATCTTGAAAAGAAATTCAAAGATGAGTTATAGATCAAATTGCAAGCTTTCCAAAATTCCTAAGAACTCTTTGAGATCATTTTTGAGTAGGGAGAATCGAAGAGATGAAGTTGGCAATTTCTCACTTTAATTTCAAGCCATTTCATGATGAACCAAAATTCAAATCCAAACCTAGACTGCATAATCCTTGCTTTACAGGTCTCAAACTTATTTCTCACTCCATAATTTAATGCTTACACAGTTGATAAAGCTTTAATCCAAGCATGAGAGCCTTTGTCCAAGTTTTAATTCCATAAATGGCACAAAGTTGCCATTTCCATTTTAGAAAAGCACAACTTTTGCATTTGTCAACTCCTTGAGCTTTGCACCTGTTCCTTCTGCACACACAAGTCCTATAAACCAAAAGCAAAGTTCCTAAGACTTGTACTAACTCAGATCAGGCTTGTACAAGCATGTAGAGAGTTGTCTCCTTACTTTTCTTAAAAGGAAAGCAATAGAGCAAAAAGTCTACAACTCAGAAGCCTGGTGTGGATTTGATTTGGAACCTTTTCTATACATATACACAAACATATTACAACCTAACACATGATTGAAAAAGCTTAGAAACTCTCCCAAACTCTCTATCACCAAAAACATGCCATAACTTGCAGTTTTGCATCAAGCATAGCAATCCCAAAATCTACTCGTGTGTTTCAAGTTTTAATCACCTAAACACTTAACCTATATCATATCTAAGTGTTCCAAACCATCATCCCTTCACTGTAACTCCTCCTTCTGCATCTGCCATTTTTTTCATTTCAAGCTTGCAGGTTGACTTGGGTAGGGAGACTCAGGCACTTTCAAGGCAAGGTAGAGATTGGAACACACTCAGGGAGGTCCAAGCAAGCTAAAGGGATCCTCAGGCCTTCTCAAAACTCACTCAAACTCCATTCACGATCTCAGCTGAAAGAGGTAAGAACTCTAACTTCTATCTTTCATACAGGCATCTTTTGGTCTCGATTTGTGAAAATAAAATGTAGATATCCTTGTGCTAAAGCCAACCATGTTCATAGATTTCATTTATATTCATTATGTATAGAGAATTTTAGATTTCAAATTTATGTAAAAATTAGGTTTGAAATTAGGGCCAATGAAATTAGCTTTGATCTTTGATTGTTAGTTTACACGAGTTACATGGTTGAAATCGTGGGAAAGAGTACTATCATTTTCATGTTTGAAGTTTCCATTTTCATGGAAAAATGAGAGAGATATGGTTGGTCTGGCTAGCTAGAGGAAGAAGATGAAGTACAGGGCAATGAAGCATTTTATGTTATGTATTTTTAGTTTCATTTGAACTAACAGATGTACAGCCACCCCAGTGGCAAGGCAACACGCAGAAATTGCTAAGGTCATGGGTTCGAGCCTTGGCGCCTGCCTTTTGCATATTTTCTCACATTTTTGCCATTTTTTGTCACCATGCAGCGTTGGGCTTTTTGTTCCATTGGGCTTTAGGATTTTTTTTGTAACACTTACCTCCTGATTACTCAGGATATCCCTGGCCCAACAATTTTTTGTTTATTTATTTTATTTTGTTTTATTTCATTATAATTTTTTTTCTTAAATATTATAAAAATCATAAAAAATATAAAGATGATAAATATTATGTTTTGTTTATTTTATTTTATTTTCTCATAAAAAATATTTTTATTAAATTATATATTAACTATTTTTCTTGAATAAACTTGTAATTAAAAATAGAATAGGTTTAAATATTTATTTTTTTTCTCACACTTGTAAATATTTACTTTAATATATAAAAAGACCAAAATACTTCATAAATACCACTTATTATTTTCAAGACAATAATACAAAAATAATACTTAAGGAACTTTATTTTCTTTTAACAAATTAGAATTAGGGTTAACCAATTTCTAAAAAATAATTTCCTTTTCTTAAATTATTAGGTTTAGTTTAAAACTCTTTTTCACATAAAAAAAAATATTTTTCTTGCATATACATACTATTGCATATTTAATTTATATTGTATATTATTTTTTCAAACATTTGTACAAATTCGATTTGGTTGTAATAGATTAAATTAGGTTTACATTATTGCAAATCCCCATTCATAATTTGTATTCCCCCCTCCCATAAAAAATGTTGTAATAGCGTAGCAATCTTTAAATTACGCAATTTATCGCTTTTACATAACATGTTAGTAATTAGGATTTATATGGCAATATAAAAACAATCAAATAGAAAACCCTAATCTAAGACAAAATCAAGCATGAAAATATCACACTTGCACACAAGCACCCTTAGGGTTACTCCACTTGGTTGCCTTACACAAAAATGGTCATATTACGCATGCGAAGTATCTTGGCAAAACAAACAAATATAAGATCATAGTCCCTCGATGACACTATTCAAAGTTGCCTTACAAAATGATCTTGGTCCCTCAAAAATGCTAAGATACTTTACAAACATTGCTAAACATGGTTATATGATGACCCACGCCCGTCCCGTTAACATCCAAAGATAGGGTTGCTTACCAAATGAATGGTAAGACAACAATGTCAAAGGAATAGAAAATGAACAAGAAAGACATTTGAGTAGGTAGATTACTTCTAGTTACTTGCTCCACTTCAAAACAACTATCCTTGCTATTTTCAAAACAAACACACACATTTTCAAAACATCTTACAAACATTAAAAACATTTTCAAGAAGACAAACATCTTTGTATACATTCTTACGAACGAGAATCATTACAAAGATTGCCTAAACAATGACCTCTTTTACAAAATACCTTCAAAACCACACAAAGCACAATTTCAAAACAAAAGCATGTGATCTAGCAAGTAACTAAGAGCCCATGGAAAACCATGGATGAAAAGGGTGTTAATACCTTCCCTTTTCATAATCTACCCCCCGAACTCAAGAAACAATCTCAAAGGTCTTTCCTGTGCTTTTTCACCTTTCCTTTTGGATAAAAGAAAAGTCGGTGGAGACTCTTGCTAATCGCAACATTTGCGATAAAATGCAAAACCCTCAAGTCAGTTCTCCCACCGTATCACAGAACTGGCGACTCTGTTGGGGATTATTATAAAAGTGGGGTTACCTTAGGGCTAGATCACATTTATTTGCTTACATTGTTTGACTTGTATGCTTTACTTTATGGTTCTTTGTTTGGGTTTGAAATCCTCTACCCGGATTTGGGATACATTATAGGTAAATAGCAATACGTTGTGAAAGCCATGCAGGGTATACCGACATGGTCTAAGCAATAGCTATGTTAGTGCGACATATTTGTGGGTACCGATAGCCTTTGAGTTAATCATAGAGAATACGGGGCCGTTGAGTGATGTCATAAAGCACTAATGAACTTCTAGAACCCTTTACTTGACCAACTTGGCCTTTAGGATGTAGTGAGATGACCGGCTTTGGTGCAGTCCGAAGTTGGTAGATACTCGATACTACACTCATTGAGGTTTGGTTTCTTAGGATATTTCGGTCGCCATTAAAGAGGCTTGAGCTGAAATAATGACCAAGGAAACAATCTGGTGATATTGAGCTCCTTAGAACCCGGTTACTATTACTAGGACAGGTTTAAGCCAACTAAACTTCAAGAGGGTACTTACCTGTAAAACTCCATGCAAGCTAAAACTAAGAACTTGTTTGCTTTGTTTGTATATGCATACTTGTACATGACATAATGGACATCATAAACATCACATACATCCACTAACCGTTTCAAGGATTTCTTTGAGATTCATCTTCGTTCTTGTTTTGTAGGATATGGATTCACTTCACAAGAAAACTATTCAAGTAAACCTTGTAAGAATTCCTCCACAACTTAAGGAGCTAGCTTCAAGGATCCCTGAGAACTTTCCATTCACCGAGAGACATGGTCGTCTACTCAACTTGGTCACCTCTAACACAGATGAGGATATGATGAAGGTGCTCTTTCAGTTCTTTGATCCTTTTCACCATTGCTTCACATTTCCCGACTATTAACTTGTGCCTACTTTGGAAGAATTCTCCCAACTCTTGAGGATTCCCATTCTCAATCAACTACCTTTCAACGGTACAGAAAGAGACCCAAAGCCAGAAGAGATTTCTCAAGCTCTGCACTTGCACTCATCTGATGTCACAACTCATTGGGAAACTAGAAGTGGTGTCAAAGGCTTCTTAGCAAAGTTCCTGTTTGAGAAAGCCCAAAGCTGTTGGAATTCCTTAGACTTGCAAGCCTTTGAGGAAATTGTGGATCTTCTTATCCATGAGATGGTCTTATTTCCCAATCCTTACCAACTCATAGATGTGAGCACCGTCAAAATCTTCATGTCACGCAACCCGGTGCCTACATTGCTAAGGGATATCCTACACTCTTTTCACACTCGCACAGTGAGGAAAAGAGGTGTCCTTATGTGTTGCACTCCTCTCCTGGCAAGATGGTTTATTTCTCATCTTCCCCAATCAGTCTTAAAGAATGAGCAAGGTTCAAGGTGGTCACAAAGGTTAATGACGCTCAAACATTCAGATATTCATTGGTGCTCCCGATCCAAAGAGAATGTTATCATTGTTGACCGTTATAGGGAATTCCCTAATGTACCTCTACTTGGCATAAGGGGAGGCATCACCTACAATCCATGCTTAGCTTTAAGACAGTTTGGTTACGCTTGAAGGGATGGCCCGCACGAGATGCTGATTCAAGGTTTGGTATTCGACTACGACAACGACAATCAAGGTCTTCGCCAGAGATTCATCCAAACTTGGAGGATGCTAAACAAAGTGGATAGCAAGACTTTGGGACACAAGAATTCCATTCCTCTTGAGCTTTACCTTAAATGGGAACGAACCCGTGCTCAAAGTCTTATAATGCCTTATCCTTCCATCCTTTTGGTAATTATTGAGCCTGTTAAGGAGGGAGATGTTCCATACATTATCCTACATCCTGACATGCCCACTTGTCTTGAATACCTGCAAAGGGATTGGATACAACTCAAAGGAGAGCGAGATAATTTTGAAGCCCAATTCTATGCAAGCGAGAAGAAGGTTTTGGAACTCACTAGGCTACTTCATGAGGAGTGGACTCTAAATGCCTACATTGCACCAAAGAGGATGCACACTACTTTTTTATCGTAGAGTTTTGTATTATTTTGTCCAATGGGCATTAATGTACTCAAACTTTATCTTATTAATATAACGTGTGTTTTCTTTTTGTCTAAAACGAACTTGAATCTTTGAAATCCTTGAAAACATTGCATATGCACATATCATTCATCATAACATAAACAGGTCTTTTGCAACAAGTTTCCTCATCTCTCTACTGTTTATTTTAGTAAGATGGATCTCGAACAAACAGTCAAAGATCTCCAAGCTCAAAACACACAGTTTCAACAGTTGCTCATGACCATAGCCAAGGGGCAAGAAGAGTTGAAGACTCTGCTGGCTGAAGAGAGGAAAAAGAAAACAAAGAAGGTCACTGGGGTTTTAAACATGGGGAGAAGATTTCAGGGGAAGACTAGAAGAACCTTGAACTTTGCAACAACATCCGGTGAAGGAGAGGGGAAAGGAAAGGAAACAGCGGTCCCGTTAGAATCTGAAGAGGAGGAAGAAGAGGAAGACTACTCTGAGGAACAGTATCCTCCAGCTGATGATAAGTACAGACATCTCGAAGAGCGTTTGAGCGCGATGGAAATACAAAAGGTTCCAGGCTTAGATTTTAAGGATTTGGGACTAGTATCAGGGATTGTGATTCCTCTGAAATTCAAAGTGCCCTTGCTTGCAAAGTACAATGGAGTGTCATGCCCTAAGATGCATCTCCGATCATATGTGAGAAAGATCCAACTACACTCCGCTGATAAAGACTTGTGGGTGCATTTTTTCCAAGATAGTTTATCTGGAACACAACTCGATTGGTTTTACCAACTAGAAAGAGCCAATGTCCATAATTAGAAAGATCTTGCCGCAGCTTTCTACAAGCAATATCAATATAATGATGATTTGGCGCCTACCCGTACTCAACTTTAGAGTATGGTTATGGCTTCCAATGAGGGTTTCAAGGATTACACGCAGAAATGGAGAGATCTAGCTGGAAGAGTTCAACCCCCTCTGTCTGAAAGGGAATTGGTGGACATGTTCTTAGGCACTTTATCGGGCCCTTTCTTCAACCATTTAATTGGAAGCTCATCTGCAGGATTCGCCGAGCTAATATTAACCGGAGAGAGGGTGGAAGCTGGCATAAAAAGTGGGAAGATTTAGAAGAATTCATCTTCTTCTACAGCTGTGAGGAAGCCTTTTATTGGGAAGAAAGAGGTAGATGTTGTATATCCGCAAAAAACCAAGAGAGAGTCGAACGTCGACCAATGGTGGGGGTTGTTATGATTCTGAAACATATGTATGATCAACAAAGAAGTAATCAACCAAGGGTGGAAAGGCCAGTCAGGAAATTCACCAGAATCAACATGACTTTGTCTCAAGTATTACCGCATCTTCTGAAATCCAATTTGGCAACCTTGAAAGAAGCTCCAAAAAACTCTAAGACAGCGTCCCCTCATTATCACCCCAATGCCCGTTGCGCATATCACTCCGAAAGTCTGGGTCACGATACTAATAACTGTTGGGCCTTGAAAAACAAAATACAAGATCTCATTGAAGCAAAATAAATTGAGTTTGATGCGCCCGAGAAGCCAAATGTCATTTCTGCTCCTATGCCCAGACATGGTCACAACACCAATGCTATTGAAGAAGATTTGTTTGTTACCACAGTTGATGAACTCGTGACTCCACTCCCAACCATTAAGATAAACCTGTTGAAATTCGGTGTATTCCCAGGTTATAATAAAGACTGCAACCTCTACTTATCCTCACCAATTGATTGCCCTTTGTTGAAAATAGGCATTCAACACTTGATAGACAACAAAGAGATTCTGTTTGAAAGTACTCCTGTTTCACCTGTTCCTGTTAAAGATGTTTCAATCATTACCATCTCCGCCAATTCTTCCAGGGTCCCTAAAAGACCCGTTATAATTACATCAGTTCTGAAAACTACTCCTCTAATAATCACAATGCCTGGGCCAGTCCCATATGAATTAGACAAAACTGTGTCGTGGAATTATGGTGGGGACATTTACTACCATGGCATCAAACAAGATGGGTCGGGCGCCGACGAGATAAACTCTGAATAAGAAGATTCCGACATTAGCAATATTGCCGGAACTAGTAAAATTACCCGAAGTGGTAGGATCTTTTCTCCAGAAATTTCCCCCCCAAAGGCAGTATTTAGACCCGTGGTTGTTCCAAAGGTTACTTCCGTACCAATAATCATCTCCGTAAGTGCTCCTACTGACGAAGCCGTTACAATCCCTATTGACATTCCTACCAACACTCCTGCTGCTGAAACTCGAGGAAAAAGTATTCAAGTGGAGACTGTCCGGACGAAGGCTCAATCACTGGCTATCCCCGAGACATCCAAGAAAGAAATGGAAGAGATCCTAAAAATCATAAAAAGGAGCGACTACGATGTAGTTGAACAGTTGGGGAAAACTCCCTCCAAAATCTCCATGCTGGCATTACTACTGTGTTTCGAGGCACATGCGAAAGCCTTGGTGAAGTTCCTAAAGACAGCCCATGTGACTCAAGAGACGTCTGCTGATCAATTTCAAGACTGTGTGGCCAGCTTGACAGCAGATAATGGCCTAGGCTTCTCGGATGTTGATCTAACACCAAGGGGAAGAAAGCACAACGAGGCATTGCATGTCTCTGTGGAATTTAGGGGCACCACTCTGGCCCATGTCTTAGTGAACACTGGCTCATCTTTGAATGTCTTACCAAAAAAAGCTCTGGACAGACTTGACTGTGAAGGACTGACGTTAAAGCCAAGTAACATAGTAGTAAGGGCATTTGATGGCTCGAAGAGGATGGTACACGGGGAGGTGGATATCCCCATAAAGGTTGGGACTCAAACTTTCAATTCAACCTTTTATGTAATGGACATCCGCCCTTCATACTCTTTCTTGCTAGGACGGCCATGGATCTATAATGCTGGCGTTGTCACCTCTACATTGAACCAGATGCTGAAGTATCTGGTTCAAGGAAAGATTATCATTGTACACGGAGAGGAAGAATACATGATTAGCCATCTCAATTCCTTCAGGTATATGGAATTGGATGGCGAGTTTATTGAAACTCCTTTTCAACACTTCGATGAAGTCCCCCAAGAGGTAGCAGTGACCAAGATTGTGTCCCAGATTCCCAGGATTACAAGACCTCCACTACGGATGTCATCTCTGAAGGACGCCAAAGCAGTAATAGAAGAAGGTGGATGCACCATCTGGGGGCAACTTCCAGATATCCCGTATAAGTCTGACAAGTTTGGCTTAGGTTTCACTTCAAGTGCTCAAAAGGTTGTACGTCGTGCCCATGCTGGAGGGCCACCCTTGAAGATTAGAAACTGAGATGTCAACACGGTAGAAGATGGTGAAGAGGATTGCAACTTGGAGGATTGGATCTTTCCGACTTTCGATGGAGGACTCCGCAATTGGGAGGCTAGAGACTTTGTCCTAATAACTTTCATCCCTCAGTAATTTATCTTTACATTTTGCTAGATCTGTGATATTCAAAAACAATTTGCACTCTTAAATCCTTGTGTCTTTACCGAGGCACAATGGTCCATTTGTAAGGGTTATTATTTCATCTTCATATGACATTCAATGAATCATGGACATTTTTCGCATACAAACTTTTGTGCTCATTGTTCTTCTTTTACATTTTATTTTTAAGGATGGTTATACCCTTACACACACCCACACTCACAAATGTAGGTACCCTTCCATTCTGGATCTCATGGGTAACGATACTGCTATGGCCTTTTGTGACTCTGAGGATCTAATCTACCAAGCCTAAGATGAAGGTGAGGAAGATTGTGAAGTACTAGGGGAACTTACCAGACTACTACAACAAGAGGAAAGAACCATTCAGCCTCACGAGGAACCTGTGGATACAATCAACCTGGGTACCGAGGAGGATAAAAAAGAGGTCAAGGTGGGTGCCAATCTGGAATCCAGTGTCAAGGAGCGTCTGGTTCAGCTGTTGCATGATTATGTTGAAATCTTTGCCTGGTCATATGAAGACATGCTAGGACTTGATACGGACATCGTGGTACATCGTCTGCCTACAAGAGAAGATTATCCGCCAGTAAAATAAAAGGTTCACTGTATGAGACCTGATATGTCAGAAAAGATTAAAGCGGAGGTCATGAAGCAATTCAATGCTGGATTTTTGGCTGTCACTTCCTACCCTTAATGGGTTGCCAACATTGTTCCCATTCCTAAAAAAGACGGCAACGTACGAATGTGTGTGGACTATAGAGATTTGAATAGAGCAAGCCCTAAAGATGATTTTCCATTTCCCCACATTGATATCCTGGTTGACAATACGGCACAACACAAAGTGTTTTCCTTCATGGACGGATTCTCAGGTTATAACCAAATCAAAATGGCACCTGAGGACATGGAGAAAACAACATTTGTCACACATTGGGGCACATTCTGCTACAAGGTAATGCCATTCGGATTGAAGAATGTTGGGGCAACCTATAAGCGCGCCATGGTAGCTTTATTTCACGATATGATACATCATGAAATAGAGGTCTACGTAGACGATATGATAGATAGATCACAAACAAAAGAAGAGCACCTTGCTCACTTATAAAAGTTGTTTGAGAGACTGAAGAAGTACAAGCTGAGGTTGAATCCAAACAAGTGCACATTTGGAGTACGGTCCGGTAAACTCCTAGGCTTTGTCGTCAGCAACAAAGGTATTGAGGTCGATCCTGCCAAGGTTAAAGCAATACAAGAGATGCATGCTCCTCGTACTAAGAAGTAAGTCAGAGGATTCTTGGGACGCTTGAACTATATTGCCAGATTCATTTCTCACCTAACAGCTACTTGTGAGCCAATCTTCAAGCTATTGAAGAAAGATCAAGTAGTTAAATGGAATGACGAATGCCAAGTTGATTTTGACAAAATCAAAGAGTACTTACAAGAGCCTCATGTGTTAATGCCACTAGTCGAGGGAAGACCATCGATCATGTACCTGACCATTTTAGAAAATTCAATGGGGTGTGTATTGGGGCAGCATGACGAGTCTGGCCGAAAAGAGCACGCTATTTATTACCTGAGCAAAAAGTTTACCGACTGTGAAACTAGATATTCACTGCTCAAGAAAACTTGTTGCGCTCTGGCATGGGCTACTCGCCGGCTAAGACAGTATATTCTAACTCATACTACCTTGTTGATATCTAAGATGGATCCGATAAAGTACATCTTCGAAAAGCCTACTCTTTCTGGAAGAATAGCGAGATGGTAGGTGATCCTAACGGAGTACGACATACAGTATACTACCCAGAAAGCTATAAAGGGCAGTGTACTAGTTAATCACCTTGCTCACCAAGCTGTAGAAGACTATTAGTCCATGAAGTTTGAATTCCCGGATGAAGACATCATGACATTAGACAACTGTGAAGAAATCAGGCCATATGACGGACCTGAACAAGGATCCCGATGGACCCTGTTCTTTGATGGAGCCTCCAACACACTCGGCAATGGTACTGGTGTTATACTCATATCTCCAGAAGGTTGTCATACTCCCTTTACTGCCAGACTTTGCTTCAACTGTAGAAACAACATGGCAGAATATGAAGCATGCATCTTTGGTCTCAAAGCTGCCATAGACTTGGGAATCAAATCTTTAGATGTGTTTGGAGATTCAGCTTTGGTCATCAGTCAGATCAAAGGGGAATGAGACACTAAGCACCCAAACCTTATCCCTTACAAAGAACATGTTTTGACATTGCTACCACATTTTGAGAAGATTACCTTCGAGCATTTCCCGCAAGAAGAAAATCAGCTAGCAGACGCTCTAGCCACAATGTCATCTATGTTTAAACTTAATTGGGATAACAAGGCTCCCCAAATCACCATCGAACGAATGGACGAACCAGCGCACTATCACGAGATTAATACTGAAGAGGTAATGGACCAGCCTTGGTTTCATGAAGTCAAGAGGCATCTCGAGGCACAAGAATATCCAGAAGGAGCTTCAATCAATGATAAGAAGTTCTTAAGGAGATTCTCTGCTAAATTCTTCCTTAGTAATGGCATCCTGTACAAACGCAATCATGACTCCATTTTGCTTCGGTGTGTGGATAAAGTTGAAGCTGAAAAGATCATGGCTGAATTACATGAAGGAACTTTTGGCACCACTCCAGTGGGCATACGATGGCGAAGAAAATCCTACGGGCGGGCTATTATTGGTCTACCATGGAAGCAGATTGTTATCAACATTCTCGAACCTGTCATAAGTGTCAAATTTATGCTGACAAGGTGCACGTACCTACGGTTCCTCTGAATGTCTTGACGGCTCCTTGGCCCTTTGCTATGTGGGGAATTGATATGATTTGAGAGATCAAACCTACATCCTCCAATGGACACCGCTTCATCCTAGTGGCCATTGATTATTTTACAAAATGGGTTAAAGCAGCTTCATTCGCCTCCGTTACCAAGAATGTTGTTTCCCGTTTCATCAAGCAAAACCTTATTTGCCGGTATGGTATCCTGGAAAGGATCATCACTGACAATGGTACAAATCTCAATAACACTATGATCACCGCTTTATGCGAGAAATTCAAGATCCAACATCACACTTATTCTCCCTATCGGCCAAAGATGAATGGTGTTGTCGAAGCTACAAATAAAAACATTGAGAAGATCATATAGAAAATGACAGTCACATACAAAGACTGGCATGAGATGTTACGGTTCGCTCTCCACGATTATCGTACCACGGCTCGCACGTCAACCGGGGCAACACCCTATTCTTTGGTTTACGACATGGAGGTTGTCCTACCTATTGAGGTTCAGATCCCCTCTCTAAGAATTATGAAGGATGCAGGGTTGAATAAAGACGATTGGATCCAGACTCGACTTGATCAACTGAATTTGATTGATGAAAAGAGACTTACTATTGTTTGCCATGGTCAAATGTATCAAAAACGGATGATCAAGGCTTTTAACAAGAAAGTCAGGCGCCAAGTATATCAAGTTGGGGATCTAGTAATCAAACGTATCATCTTACCACAAAGTGATCCCAGGGGAAAATGGACTCCTACCTATGAAGGACCATTTGTAATCAAAAACATATTCTCCGGTGGGGCAATGATCTTGACCACCATGGATGGAGACGACCTGCCACACCCTGCGAACGCGGACATAGTTAAAAGATACTACGCATAAGAGACCCGCTAGGTTGACATATCTAGGAAAAACAAGGGCATCTCGGCGAACCAAAAGGTTCGGGAAAAAATTAGGGATAAAATAAAAAAAATATGCACACCCGGAAAGTTGAAAACCTGAAAGGGCGACTTGGGCAAAAAAGGTTTTCCCGGTGGACTGAAAACCCGAAAGGGTGGTCCAGACAAAAGTTAGGGAATTAAAGCGTATGACTATGTCCCGTCGGATCACTTTAAGGACAACCTTTGACTTCCAGTGACAAACTCATAGTTTCTGATCAATTCAATCATCTTCGGACAAGGCACAAATAGAAAAGACACTCGGAGATGTGAAGGCCATAGCAGAATGGAAACCCCATGGAATTTTTTATACACAGAGTTAACTTTTCTTTATATCAGAATTTTCTACGACAGCATTCTCTTACTAGAATGTTTGTCCCCTTTGTATAAAATGTTTATTCAAAGTAAATACAAAGATATCCCTTTGAAATTGAAAAAAAACTATTTGTCTTTTTCTTTACGCTTGTGTTTTGTTTACAAAAACGCCCAATGATTCATTGTTGAACATATGCATTTGAACATGATCATTGTTTACAAATAAACAAAATAAGGAAGACAATTACTGATAGTTTGAAAGAATAGGAAAATATCTCTAGGCTATTACATAAGTGCTCCCTTACGGTACATCATTTAAATCCCCAGTGGAATGAAGCTCCCAGTTAACCAATCCCCGGTAGAAATCACCCAATTTCTCCAGATTCCCCAAGCAGATTATGCAAGCAGTACATGGCATGACCCTCACAATAGATTTTACTTCCCTCAACAAAAGTTCATCAGTGCTTCCACTTCAAGACATGGAAATTCACATATCCCCAGCGGCATTCAGGGATTTATTTTCCTCAATCAAACAACAATGCAGCAAATTAGTTCACATGCGCATACATTGCATCCATATATTATAAACATTAATAAAGCAAATACATTGCATCATACATTTCATGCAGACATAACTTTGTATTTTAGCTAACATTTTACCCTTTTCAGGATAATATTAACAGCTACCATTAACAATATGCAACTTATAGATACAGTTCAGATACGCTCCAGACACGGATTCCATTCTGATACTCATTCAGATACAACTTACAGATACAGTTCAGATACGCTCCAGACACAGATGTCATTCTGATACTCATTCAGATACAACTTACAGATACAATTCGGATACGCTCCAGACACGGATGCCATTCTGATACTCATTCAGATTCAGTTTTCAGATACAGTTCAGATACGCCCCAGACACGGATTCCATTCTAATACTTAGTCAAAACCAGCTTCCGGATACAGTTCAGATACGCTCCAGACACGGACGCCATTCTAATACTCATTTCTTTCAACTTACAAATTACAATTCAACGAGAATTCTTGGATGACATCTATAAGCCCATCTCCAACAAGATTCTATCACCTATCCAAATGGCATCTTTAAGCTTATTCCCTCAACTACACATCGTCGGGTGCAAATTTTTGGGCACTCTAGTGTCCAATCATCTTTCACCTTCAAGTCACGAATGACGAAACTCGCCAATCTAACTCTTCAGGTTTAAGAAGATTGAACAGGGGCAGCTGTTGTACCCCAAAATTTTCCCTCTCATTTATCAAAAAAACTTTTCTCACAATATCTCTTTGACTCAAGACTGGATTAGGGTTTGATCAGCTCAAGACATCTCATCATGCACTGATAACCCAAAATTAGGGTTTGGGATTGCACAAAGATTTTTGGACTATCAATGATTCATATGACTTTCAAATGTCATTATAGTCCCCTAAGATTACTCATGTCAAGTTTCAAGCCTTGAATCACATTTTTTATCAGTCATTTGGACAGTTGACCTAAAAATCAACTGTATTGAGGAAAAGTCAACCATGGCCAATTTACAGTCAAAATTCATAATTTTTTATCCACATCAACATTTTAGACTCACATGTATCATTTCATCAAGTTTGGACCACAATTCCTCAAGAAATTTGATCAAATCATCAAAAGGGCAAAATGGTCAAAATTAGGGTTTTGACTAAGAAAGGGCAATTTCTGATTTTTGACCTAGAAAATGACCGATTGATTTGAAGCATGATTTCAAGAGTTCAATTGCATCATCTTGACCTAAAGCCATGATTCAAAACATCGCAAATCCATTGGATTGATAGATGAATTTTTTCAGTCAACTGATCAAAAGTCAACTGTGTACTAAAAAGTCAAACTTTGACTTTTAAGTCAAATTCAAGTGCCAAGGACCATAATTCATCAAAATATGCCAAAATGTGAAACTTGTTCATCAAGAAATCAAATATTGAAGATTTTGTTTTGAAATTTGAAATTTTCTTAACTTAAAAAATTTTCTAAGTATAGAAAATTTCTTATTTTTTCTCAACTTTAAGCCAAATTCTCACCATGATACAAGATGATTCAAAGAAATTTCCCAACATGAAAGTTGTAGATCTCCATGAAATATACAACTTTTCTTCACACATTTTTTTCCTAAAGATGCTTGGATCTCAAGATATAATTTTGTGAATACATGTTCATGAACTAAAATAACTTAGTGAAATTTTGCCCTAATTTAGGCAGGTTTTTTACCTAACTTCATGGCAACTTTTCACCTAGTTCCAAGGGGAATCTTGGAAAGAAATTCAAAGATGAGTTATAGATCACATTGCAAGCTTTCCAAAATTCCCAAGAACTCCTTGAGATCATTTTTGAGTAGGGAGAATCGAAGAGATGAAGTTGGCAATTTCTCACTTTGATTTCAAGGCATTTCATGATGAACCAAAATTCAAATCCAAACCTAGGATGCATAATCCTTTATTTACAGGTCTCAAACTTATTTATCACTCCATAATTTAATGCTTACACAGTTGATAAAGCTTTAATCCAAGCATGAGAGCCTTTGTCCAAGGTTTAATTCCATAAATGGCACAAAGTTGTCATTTCCATTTTAGAAAACCACAACTTTTGCATTTGTCAACTCCTTGAGCTTTGCACCTGTTCCTTCTGTACACACAAGTCCTATAAACCAAAATCAAAGTGCCTAAGACTTGTAACAACTCAGATCAGGCTTGTACAAGCATGTAGAGAGTTGTCTCCTCACTTTTCTTAAAAGGCAAGCAATAGAGCAAAAAGTCTACAACTCAGAAGCCTGGTGTGGATTTGATTTAGAACATTTTCTATACTTATACACAAATATATTACAACCTAACACACGATTGAAAAAGCTCACAAACTCTCCCAAACTCTCTATCACCAAAAAACTGCCATAACTTGCAGTTTTGCATCAAGCATAGGAATCCCAAAATCTACTTGTGCGTTTCAAGTTTTAATCACCTAAACACTTAACCTATATCATATATAAGTGTTCCAGACCATCATCCCTTCACTGTAACTCCTCCTTCTCCATCTGCCATGTTTGCATTTCAAACTTGCAGGTTGACTTGGGTAGGGAGACTCAGGCACTTTCAAGGCAAGGTAAAGACTGGAACACACTCAGGGAGGTCCAGGCAAGCTAAAGGGGTCCTCGGGCCTTCTCAAAACTCACTCAAACTCCATTCACGATCTCATCTGAAAGAGGTAAGAACTCTAACTTCTATCTTTTCATACAAGCATCCTTTGGTCTGGATTTGTGAAAATAAAATGTAGATATCCTTGTGCTAAAGCCAATCATGTTCATAGATTTCACTTATATTCATTGTGTATAGAGAATTTTAGATTTCAAATTTCTGTAAAAATTAGGTTTGATATTAGGGCCAATGAAATTAGCTTTGATCTTTGATTGTTAGTTTACATGAGTTACATGGTTGAAATCGTGGGGAAGAGTACTATCATTTTCATGTTTGAAGTTTCCATTTTCATGAAGAAATGAGAGAGATATGGTTGGTCTGGAAAGCTAGAGGAAGAAGATGAAGTACAGGGCAATGAAGCATTTTATGTTATGTATTTTTAGTTTCATTTGAACTAACGGATGTACAGCCACCCCAGTGACAAGGCAACGCACAGAAATTGCTAAGGTCATGGGTTCGAGCCTTGGCGCCTGCCTTTTGCATATTTTCTCACATTTTTGCCATTTTTTGTCACCATGCAGCGCTCGGCTTTTTGTTCCATTGGGCTTTATGATTTTTTTGTAACACTTACCTCCTGATTACTCAGGACACCCCTGGCCCAACTATTTTTTGTTTATTTATTTTGTTTTGTTTTATTTCATTATAATTTTTTTCTTAAATATTATAAAAATAATAAAAAATATAAAGATGATAAATATTATATTTTGTTTATTTTATTTTATTTTCTCATAAAAAATATTTTTATTAAATTATATATTAACTATTTTTATTGAAT
This sequence comes from Vicia faba, assembly GCA_948472305.1. Lineage (NCBI taxonomy): Eukaryota > Viridiplantae > Streptophyta > Magnoliopsida > Fabales > Fabaceae > Vicia > Vicia faba. The sequence continues at coordinate 857,550,894 of OX451736.1, read as the reverse complement.
AAACTTGTAATTAAAAATAGAATAGGTTTAAATATTTATTATTTTTTTTCTCACGCTTGTAAATATTTACTTTAATATATAAAAAGACCAAAATACTTCATAAATACCACTTATTATTTTCAAGACAAAAATACAAAAATAATACTTAAGGAACTTTATTTTCTTTTAACAAATTAGAATTAGGGTTAACCAATTTCTAAAAAATAATTTCCTTTTTTTAAATTATTAGGTTTAGTTTAAAACTCTTTTTCACATAAAAAAAAACAAAACAAGATTTTTTTTCTTGCATATACATACCATTGCATATTTAATTTATATTGTATATTATTTATTCAAACATTTGTACAAATTCGATTTGGTTGTAATAGATTAAATTAGGTTTACATTATTGCAAATCCTCATTCATAATTTGTAGTCCCCCCTCCCATAAAAATGTTGTAATAGCGTAGCAATCTTTAAATTACGCAATTTATTGCTTTTACATAACATGTTAGTAATTAGGGTTTGTATGGCAAGATAAAAACAATCAAATAGAAAACCCTAATCTAAGACAAAATCAAGCATGAAAATAGCACACTTGCACACAAGCACCCTTAGGGTTACTCCACTTAGTTGCCTTACACAAAAATGGCCATATTACGCATGCGAAGTATCTTGGCAAAACAAACAAATATAAGATCATAGTCCCTCGATGACGCTATTCAAAGTTGCCTTACAAAATGATCTTGGTCCCTCAAAAATGCTAAGATACTTTGCAAACATTGCTAAACATGGTTATACGATGACCCACGCCCGTTCCATTAACATCCAAAGATAGGGTTGCTTACCAAATCAATGGTAAGACAACAATGTCAACGGAATAGAAAATGAACAAGAAAGACATTTGAGTAGGTAGATTACTTCTAGTTACTTGCTCCATTTCAAAATAACTATCCTTGCTATTTTCAAAACAAACACACACATTTCCAAAACATCTTACAAACATTAAAAACATTTTCAAGAAGACAAACATCTTTGTATACATTCTCATGAACGAGAATCATTACAAAGATTGCCTAAACAATGGCCTCTTTTACAAAATACTTTCAAAACCATACAAAGCACAATTTCAAAACAAAAGCAAGTGATCTAGCAAGTAACTAAGAGCACATGGAAAACCATGGATGAAAAGGGTGTTAATACCTTCCTTTTTCATAATCTACCCCCCAAACTCAAGAAACAATCTCAAAGGTCTTTCCTGTGCTTTTTCATCTTCCTTTTGGATAAAAGAAAATTCGGTTGCGACTCTTGCTAACCGCAACATTTGCGATAAAACGCAAAACCCTCAAGTCAGTTCTCCCACTGTATCACATCCCTCATTTTGGAAATTTCGAATTGAGATCTATGGCCTTTTATCTTATAATTTCTCTTAATTACGTTAAAATCTCCACTAACACATCGTTCACGGGATGGAAAGGATTATGTTAACTTAATAAGCTATGCCCATAATAATCTTTTACTTTTAATTGTGCATAATGAGTAAATATTAACGAAATAAATAGTCATCCCTCTTCAATCCACCAGAATTACAACGAAACCTTCCCCCTCAAAACTCAGTAATGCCTTAAATAATAAAGGATTCCACATAAGCAACATACCTCCCAACTGACCAAGTGCATTTTTGGCGCTCCTTATAACCTATTGTGCCCCCAAAAAGATTGAGCAGGGGAATTCTCCTTGCTTTGTATCTTTGTCTCTTGCAACATACCAATATTTATTTTCTATGCGCTAAAAATATTTCTAATAACATGCTTCTTGGATGCCCCCCCCCCCTCTAATGTTAAAAGAAATCAGATTCATGGTGAACCCGATTTGTTACCTTCCTTCTGATTTTCCGCCTCTTGGTCCTTTCCTTCAAGACACCAAATTTCTAATAAGATAACACTTTCGTCATCTCCTCCTCTAATACCCGAGTTAGATTCTTTTTTTCCAAATTTTTGATGTCGCTCCATTATCCTCTTTGATCCAAAAACATGAATATCCTTGTTGAATATCTTCATCGCATGTAGAGTCACAAAAAAGAGACGAACCCCCATAAAATTTCCCTTTTGAAGATTTAGATGACACATAATTTGACTTTGATTTGGAAGAAGGCCGAATTAGGGATGAGAAATACGATGATTTGAAGAGAGGAATTTCTCTAGAATTTGCAAGAGGATTCTCAGTTGAGTAAAGCGCTTGAGTATAATGCAAGACCCTCTTTGACTCCATCACCTCCAAAATTAGTTTTCACACCCTATTGGTTTGGGTCACAAACCTTGGGGAAGGGGAAGGCCCATCATTCATAACTTTCAGACGAGAAATTAACATGTCATCCACTAAATTAAACATGCAATTTTCGGTATAGAACAAATTTCTGGTACACACCTGCCAAATCTCCGGTAAGAGTAAATTTCTGATAGTGCATTTGAAATTTCTGGTAAATCCGAAATTTCAAATTTACGTGGCAATACCAAAAATTTGAGTTATACTAAAATTTCCTGTAGGTTATGTATTTAAGTTTTTTCAACGATAGATATTTTGCCGACATAATTGGAGGGTTCTTATTTCACCGACACATTTGTATGGTCTAGAATGCATCACCATTTGTATAAATAGGAGTTTTAGGTTATAGGGTAAGACATCTCAAAAAATGCTTCTTCCTGAGTATTTGATTAATGCATAAGTGTATTACAACAGATGTAACCCTGATGTTGAATTCAAGATTCCAGATGGCTCTGAATCCCTTGTCAGTTTGAAAGAAATGTTGAATGGTTTACTGCCTAATTTTGATAACATAAGGGTGACAAAGGTTGAGTTTCGGGAGGATTGGATTGATAAAAATGGAAGGGTGAAATACAACCTAATCGAGTTAAAGAATGATGCAGATGTGAAGGCCATATGGAAATCATTTCATCCTAGGATAACTAAAGGTTAGATTGAGTTGGATACGGAGATCCAAAGATTCATCGATGACATAATGAAGATGTTGAAATATCCAGAGTCATCCATTAGTGCCTAGGTTTTCATGTTTAGTTGTTTTAAGGTTATGTTTGTTGTACTATATTATGTTATGTTCTTCATCGAATAGAAACATGTAATTGCCAAAAGATTATATAATGAATAAGATGTATGTGTGTCACAAAATATAAATACAATATAACCATAATAAAAAAAATCTACATAGGTCCTTCACGGCCCATGTCGGCTAACCTAGCTAAACTTGTATATACCTCACCATCAAGGTTTACCAAACCCATGAGGCTATCTAAATGAACAGAGATGAACTGTAGGCGGTTGTCCTGATCACATGCGGGAGGTGGAGGTAGTGATGGTGGCTCGACACAAACCCTGGCACGTGAAGGCCTTGGAACATCAGATGTTGCAGCCGGTGGTATGATCTGAGGGTGTGACACACTGTGAAACCACTCCAAGTATCCATCCCCGCACTGCCCATGACGCTGAACCTCAAAATCTGTATCCATGATCTCACGGGGAGAGCTGAGGATGTAACTCTGAAACCATCTATCAATGCCACCGGCTGGAGTCTCTGGAACTGGATGAGGGATTCCCTGCACATAACCATACTGGCGTAGACACCACTCAGGAAAGTGTCTAGCCACATGGTTCTCCCATCTAATATACAAAGTAGACACCTCAAATGGATGATGAGGGAGATGAGATATATATGGTGTCCATACGACATCCTCTAACACCAGTGTATCTAGCCTCCTCCTGTACTTCATCAAACCTCCTGGATGGGCTTGCTTTCCCTTCCATCTCATAGAACATGGAATAGTAGCTGGTACACGTTGGATCTTCCGCTCACAAATGTGAGGAAAGTGCTCATATATCCAACACTGCATAAATAAAAACCATCAAATAAATACACCCAAATAACTAATAAAAACCATTAAAAAAATCTAGTATACTTGTAACAGGCTAAGGTAACCATCAAGTTGCCTAGTCTCATCATGAAAAGCAACGTCAAGTGTCGTGTACAGCATGGTCAAGGTTGCCACTCCCCAAGCCCAACATGGGGTGTCAAGTGTGCTGAATAGAGATAGGTATTGAACATAAATGTAAACTTCATACTTGTATGCAAAGAGAGTACATTCCACCAAATGTAGCATGTACGCCCTAGCCGCAACCTGGTACCTATGTGCCTCCACAAGATCCTCATACAACTTCCTCAGCCAAGACATATGAAGGTGAAATCCCTGAGTTTTACCAAACTCCTTTAGCATGTCCACCTCAGACACCTCCAAAAATAATACACAACCATGCGCATCGCTGTCACATGGTTAATAACTACTAGTGTGAAGAATGTACCTGCAACTAGAATGTAAAACAACTGGTCGACATCATCTAATGTGACATTCATCTCCCCAAATGGAAGATGAAAAGATGATGTCTCTGGGTGCCACGTCTCAACAAAAGCAGATAACAGGGAGGCGTCCAGTATTGTCAAGGAGCACTCAGCAAACTCCAGCAGATGAAAATATCTAATGATACTCCTAACCTCTTCAGGCATCAAACTCTTAGGGAAGTTCTTCAACTTTGAACCATGAGAAGCGACATTCAGTATTGAACGCTCCTGTAAGTAGCAAAAATAAATATACATCAAATCTTGTATGCATCTTGTAAGTAAAAATAAAAATTATGCAATTAAAGAAAACCAAATATATACCTTGCCATGCCGTATCATGTAGGATACATGGTCAGCAAATCCTGTCAGCACGAACCAGTCTGAAGGTCCTCTAGGAACCGCTTCATCTGTGTGTACTGATGGCTCCATATAGGCACGAGTTGTGGTTTCCGTATCACTGGAGAAACCTTATCAACGCACTCAGCCACAACCTCCTGCTCCTCAACCTGCTCAACCTCCGGCTCCACAACAGGAATAGGAACATGTACCTCTTCAATAACCTCTGTAACTACTGACTCCACAACAGAAACAGTAACATGTACATCTATAGCATCTCGCTCCAGAACAAGAACAGAAACATGTACCTCCGCAGCAGCTAGCTCCATAGTATACTCTGTAGCTGGCTCCTCAGTAGTGGAAACTCTCAATCTCCCACGACGGGGTGCGCGAAACTGGGGTTGTTGCTCAACCATTTGTTTCTAGTGAGAATCGGTTGGAGGACGTTGGCCAGCCCATAGCTCGGAAGCTTGTGCCTCATCATCCTGGGCCTGAGCTTCTGCTCTATCAGTATGTCTTCCCACAACGGTATTATCTTTGCCCCTGGTCCTCACTGCAAAATAAGAAAAAATTAGGAAAATATGAACTACCATAAAATTTCTAAATTTCCGGAATTTTTCAAAACAAAATTGAACTATCGGAAATTTCAATATTTCCGGTATCCTGTAAAGTCCCGTGAATTTTGAAATTTCTTGTACAAAAGGAAAATGTTTACACTGGAAATTTCAAAATTTCTAATACGAAAATACCAGAATTTCCTGGTACAGAATATCGGATATTTCGCAAATATACCAAAAATTCCTTACTGTCTCACTAAATTTCAGATGTCGCCTTGAAATTTCTGATATTGCCACAAAGATTTGAAAAATTTTGGTTGGTCACGGAAATTTTGAATTTGTGGAAAATATTTGGGTCTGGGTAATTTGGTATTTTCATACCATTTGAGGGGGTACTGTGTATAAGACGGGGGTGGCATGTTAATTCCTCTTTTCATACCATAACACGACACTAGGTCCATAGATCCTAACAATCCAACATCATTGTTCTGACCCAATTGAGTCTGAATAACATGAGTTTTTTTACTAAAAGTCAAATACCCCAAAACAAATGGCACACTGACTTCTTCAACAACTTCAGGAGTATTCCTTCCGGCCTTATTTATAAGAAAAAGTCTTCTAAATTTTTTGGCCTTAAATATAAGCAAATGTCTACAAATCTAGACACATATAATGCTTTTATTCCAAAATTATCCTTACATTAATTACTTAATGTTGTTATGGTTAGACAATTTAATTAAGGGTACATGGTAATTGTGTTATTTATTTTATATGAAATCAAGAAAAGTAAATGCACTCAACTATCTTTCTTAATAAGCGTGAAACTTATCTTTTTGCTTATAAATCAGGTCGGAGTAATATTTTTAAACAAAACCACATCCTGAAGTAATGTGAGAACTATTTCCGCAACCAACAACTTTCCACTTTTATCTGATCTAAACGAGTTTACACCTTTATGGTAAACTGTTAATGTCTGCTTTTCCTCATTATCCTCTAACATTTTCGTTTTTTCTATGTTACTTTCCAGATCACTATCTATTTCTCCTTTCTTCTATTGCGCTTCATCTTCTTCATCTTCATCTTCCCAAACTCTTTCCTCCTCATCTGAATTTGGCCCCGATGAAGATTTTTATTCCTCACAATTATAACTCAATGGGCATTGAGGATCCTCTATAAGTTTCACTAAAAAACATAAATCATTGATGACAACTTCTATACCTTATAATATTACATTTACTTGCTTTCTCCTTATTAACAAACGAGCGACATCCATTTTAACCTTATTCCTCGTACTATTGTCTGCACAAAGAAACTCTTCTAACGGTGCAAAAAAAGATTTGAATATATTTGGCAACCATGCATGATATGGAATACAATAGCACCGGATCCAGAATACCCTCATATCATCCATATCTGATGGACTCCATGTTCGAACCTCTTTGAACCACTGTTTTACCCATACACCCATCTTTAGATAGCATTGCTTGAATTTCACCTTCTGATATGTCTTCCAAGAGACACAAATTGGCTATAAGGGGTGTGAAATCTTCACCATCCTATTCGAATATCATTTATAGAAGAAATAATCTTCACCATCCTCTTTGAATATCATTTCTAGTGCATCATCACTCTCTCTCTCTCTCTCTCTCTCTCTCTCATCTCTCTCTCTCTCTCTCTCTCTCTCTCTCTCTCTCTCTCTCTCTCTCTCTCTCTCTCTCTCTCTCTCTCTCTCTCTCTCTCTCTCTCTCTCTCTCTCTCTCTCTCTCTCTCTCTCTCTCTCTCTCTCTGGCGCTTATGAATGTTTAGGGTTACCGCATTTGTTTATGTTCTTATGAATGTGTATTGTTCATGTTTTTTGATTTTATGTGTGAATTATTAGTGTGCCATTCATATTTTCTTTATTTTTATTTTGTTGCAATTGTGTTTTGGTTTTATTCAGATTTTATAGCATATAACCATAGGACAAAAGCTGATAGATTAGTGTGTATGAGAAAGGATGAAACAATAGGATAAAACCATATTATGTACGTCAAACTAAGAGTTAAGCTGGTAGATTAGTTGTAACCTTAAGCTGACAGATAAGAAATGTTTATAGAATTCCTTGAATACAACTTTCATTAAATAAACCTTAAGCTGAAAACTTACAAAAAGGTTAGTATTTTTTATTAATCAGAACTAAATGCTCTGGATGCGATAAAGTTTAATCAAGTATAATTTTGTTCATAATCATTATCAAAATCAATGATGACTAGCCTTTTCACCCTTCTTCTTCTTGATTTCCTTTTCCTAAGAGCTCTATTAGGTCTCAAAGATTCGGTAGCAGGGCCTCTTTCAACTACTTGGACCTCTTCTTGATTCTAAGGAGGGTTTTGCAGAAGATCTCTGGCCTCTACAGCCACATCAGCTTATGTTCTCTCAACATTGTTGAAAGTTTCAGTAGAAGTACTCATTTTGATTCTTCCTCTTCTCTTATTTCTTTGGATGAAGTTCTTTTTGTGTTTTGGCTCAAAGAGGAATTCCGCTTTTATATTGGTTCTTCTGATTCTTCCTCTTCTCTAATATTTGAAAGTCTAAAAGTCAAAAGATTTCACGGATGTCAAGTTTTCTCATTATTGCTTCTTTAGTTCTCTATGTTTTCTTCTCTTGGAAGTTGGAAACCTTGAGATGTTGAATGATTATATCTCTTTGTCTTTTCAAACTTCTTTTTCCCGTCTTTGAAAGTATTGATATTCCTTATGATGCATAATGGGTGTTGTTGTACCCCAAAATTTGCCCTCCCATATTCTCCAAGAAATGGCCAAGTCAAGCTGCAAAATTCCCCAAGGGTTGCACAGTGCAAAGGTCTCCTATACAGTCAAAACTAGGGTTTGTGTTCTGATCAAGAAAAGGAAGTTTTCAAAGGTCCAATCAAGTCTCACATGCCTACAAACATGGTCAAGTATCCTCATATCAAGTTTCAAGACATTCAGCTCAAAATTGCACAGTCAAAAACCCTAATTGCACTACAGTCAACTGTAGGGGCAAAATGGTCATTTGACAGTCAAAAGTTCAAATTTTTGATCAACATATCATTTTGAAGCCACAAACATCATTTGATCAATGCTTGATCATGATTCTCAAAATTTGGCTCAGAAAATCATCAAGATGCAAAAGTTACTATATTTGGACAGCTGAAAAAGTCAACTAAAATTGACCAGGGCATAACTTTCACATGGATTATCAGAAAAATTCCATCCAAAGCTCATTTTGAAGAGAAAGACATTTCCTACAACTCATCTTCATACTTCAAGTCCAAGAAATGCTCTCACAAAAAGTTATCAATTTCAACATTATAGGTCATTTTCAAAAGTCAACAAAAAAGGGACTTTAAGTCAAAGGCCATAACTTGAGATTGGTAAATCAAAATGACATGGGACCAAAGGCATTGGTTAGAGGACTCAAAGACCTTTCCAAAATGTCCAAAAACATGAGAAAAGCTTAAAAATTGAGCAAGTTATGCCTTGTGGAAGTTGGGAAATTTTTGGATATTTTGAAAAGTCAACATTACTTCAAATGGTCTAAAATTGCTAATGGGCCCATTTTTCTTCCATAATTCATCATCCATGACATATGCACGACCACTTGGCCCAAAGGGAAGTATTTTCTCATTTTTTATTTATTTATTTGAATTTCTATTTATATTAATTCATTTAAATCATTTAAATATATGAAAAATATTTAACTTAACCTAAAAAATCTTTTTGTACAGGTTTTAGCCTCAATATTTCGTGCATATGCAAATTAGGAAATATTTGGATTGATTGGCATGATTGAGCACAAAGAACACATGGAAAAGATATGAAAAGATCCTTAAGAAAATCAAATTTCCAAAACAATGAATGCCATGGATTTGATTGGTTTTTGTTAACCTAATTGACTCAGTACAAATGCCTGATCATAAACCTAATGCCCACACACTGAAAGTTGCGCTAAAAGTCCATGAACAAACTTGGAAAAATTCTCTAAAAAGTCAAAACTGTAAACCACTCTAGAGGTCGATTCAAAGTGCAAAATTTGTTTCAATAGCTTGCCAAGGTTGCCCTGAACACATTCCAATCCCAAACATCCATCAACACGCCAAGAACTGGTAGATTGAACTCAAACTGCATCAAGAAAATTCCACTATCGTGTTTCATGTTTTAAGCATTTTTACAGCATTTTGTTCATAGATTCTTGTTCCTCATTTGATTCTAAATCTAACCAATGCATTTAATTTGATCATTACGCTGTATATATGAATATGCCATGAGTGAATTTTAGGTTTTTCAGAGCTTGGAATTAGGGCTTTTGCAAAGAGGAAAAATTAAGACTCAAGACTATTGCCATTAGATTCATCATGTCCAGACGAAGAGTAATCCATAGTCGCGCTCAATTTATAGAGCCCTGAGACCTATTCGCTATTTTTCCAAAGGCCACTGTTGTACCCCAAAATTTTCCCTCCCATATTCCTCAAGAAATTGCCAAGCCAAGCTACAAAATTTCCCAAGGGTTGTGCAGTGCAACAGTCTCTCATACAGTCAAAATTAGGGTTTTGAGTCTGATCAAAAAAAGGAAGTTTTCAAAGGCTCAATCAAGTCTCATATGCTTACAAACATGGTCAAGCATCCCCATATCAAGTTTCAAGGCATTCAGCTCAAGATTGCATAGTCAAAACCCTAAATTGCACTACAGTCAACTGTAGGGGCAAAATGGTCATTTGGCAGTCAAAAGTTCAAATTTTTGGTCAATATACCATTTTGAAGCCACAAACATCATTTGATCAATGCTTGATCATGATTCTCAAAATTTGGCTCAGAAATCATCAGAGATGCAAAAGTTGCTATATTTGGACAGCTGAAAAAGTCAACTGAAATTGACCAGGGCATAACTTTCACATGGATTATCAGAAAAATTCCATCCAAAGCTCATTTTGAAGAGAAAGACATTTCCTACAACTCATCTTCATACTTCAAGTCCAAGAAATGCTCTCACAAAAAGTTATCAATTTCAACATTATAGGTCATTTTCAAAAGTCAACAAAAAGGGACTTTAAGTCAAAGGCCATAACTTGAGATTGGTAAATCAAAATGACATGGGACCAAAGGCATTGGTTAAAGGACTCAAATACCTTTCCAAAATGTCCAAGAACATGTGAAAATCTTAAAAATTGAGCAAGTTATGCCTTGTAGAAGTTGGGAAATTTTTGTGAAATGGCAAAAGTCAACTATCCTTGAAACTCCATTTTTTGACAAAAGGGCCCACTTTCTTCCACTTGATTCATCCTTGTCATGCCACACACGTGTCTCATGATTAATTTCAAGACCAAATATTGATTTTTCTATTTTATTTAATTTTTGATAATTTAATTCATTTTAAATCTTTGAAAATTCAAATAAAATTCAAAAACCAATGGAATAGTGTCATGTGAATTTGGACAACTTCCATGTATCATGGGCCAACTCAAAAACTCAGGCTAGGGTTAAATTGCACACTAGGTCTAGGTCTTGGCTTAAAAGAAGGAAACTTAGTTAATGGTAAAAACCCTAGGACTTGTTCTTCCATGAGCATGAATTAAGGTCAAATAGCAAACCAATTCTCTTCCATCAGAAGCACTGAGTCAAACCCTAAGCCTAACACACCATATGTTGCGCTGAAAAGCCTATTGACATTTTGAAAAATTGGCCATATAATGCAAATCTGAAATCAAGGTTAGAGAGAGTTTTAAGCCCTAATTCTTTTTCTAATAGCTTCCTCAAGCTCTCCTGATCAGATTGCAATCCCTAACATCCACCAAAACACAAAGAATTGGTACATAGAACCCTCCCTGTACAGCAAGAAAGTGTTGATCGTGTTTTCAATTTTAGACATCCCCATTGCATTCTAGTTATACATTCATGTTCCTTGTCAAGTTTTGAAACTAACCATGTGATCTAATTGCATTTTCGTGCTATATATGAGATTATGCCATGTTCGTTCCTTAGGGTTTTGCAGGGTACAAAATTGGGGCTTTAGTGATAAGGAAAAATTAGCCCATGAAAGTATGACCATTGCAATCAGCTCATCAAGACAAAGAAAAAGCATTAGTCGCGATTAATTTATGAGCTACGTAGGCCTATTCGCTATTTTCTGGTAGCTGGCTTAAGGCAACACAACGAAAACCGTTGCTCAAGGTTTTGTCTTTCAGGTACGCGAGGAAGAAGAAGCCGTGGCAGCCAGTGATACGTCCATTTGAAATTTCGCGCGTTCCCTCCACTACGCGTTGGTTTTGATTTTTGTTATTTATTAACCATAATATATTAATTGAAATTAAGTGGCTCAGCTGGCAGGTGGATTCCTTTGCATTGTCCAAGACCTGGGTTCGAGTCCCAGGTCTGTGTAAATCTCATGCTATTTTTCAATACTAATTCCTATGCAGCACTTCCATTGCAAGATCTTCATGCACGCCCAGAAATCACCATCCACGCGTCCAAAGCATCCAGATCAAGGGTTACAGATTGAAGAGCACAATAAGCGCCAGTCAACGCATCACACACGAACTGAAAAGGTCAACAAACCTCAGGCTTAATGGGCCAATATTCTTGGATCAACACCTCACAAATTGGGACTACACCCCACCCTGGTTTGCAAATATTTTTATTTTTTTTCTCATCTCTTTTAATTATTATTTTTATTTGTTTTCTTGTTTTAATTTAATTCAATATTTTTGCAATATGAAAAACATCAAAAAATCAGAAAAAGGATAAAAACATAAAAAATATTTATTTTATTTATTTTCTTGTAAATAATTAACATGTAAATAAATTTAGTAAAATAGGTTTTAACTTTAATTCTTTCTTCCATAAAAAAATCCAAAAATATAGCATTAGGTTAATGACTTTTTTTATTCCTTTTAACTTTCCTTGTTTTTTGCCATAATATTAGTAATTTTCATAATTAAACTAGGGTTGCATTTTAGGTTAGATTTTAATACTTTCTTAATAACTAAAAATCCAAAAATATAGCATTAGGTTTAATGACTTTTTATACCTTTTAAATTTTTCTTTTTTTATCACAATATTATTTATTTATTTATTTTATAATTAAATGTACATAAGTAAAAATTAGGGTTTAATTTAGATTAATATAACATTTTCACAATAACTAAAAAACATTAGAATTAGGATTTGCATTTCAAATTTCATTCTAAAAAGTTCTTTTTTTCTTTTAAATCTTAAAAAATACAAAAATACCAAAAACATTCTTTTTTTTTTTTAATTCTAATTCCTCATTAAATTTAATTTTTTGCAAAAGGGTCCAACGCCCATTGTCTTAATTATTTTATTTCGCACATTTACTTTATCGCTTATTATTCATTATGTATATGTCCCAAAGCCTTGTAACTTTATTTCTCGCACTTTTATTTTATTGCTTCTTTACTTTCAGTCAAATCGGGTTCGGTTTATTTTGGCGATGTGGACCCGCGCCATTTGTAATAGCCTTAGATTTATTTTTTTTCCGCAAATATTTAAACTGTTAAAAAGCATGCAAGAATGAATGTCTTAATTAAAATCAAGCGTAGATCACAAATAAACATGACAAGACAAATAACTGAAACATGACACACAATTCGCACACACCACCCCTAGGGTACGCCTCACTGTTGCCTTTCGAAAGGTGATCGTCGAGTAGAGGACGTCTTAGTAAGTCCTCATGATCCGGGAACCTGGCATGAGGGTAGCTTCTAAGGTGTCTTCCCATTGCTCTGGTGATCACCACGTCCCTAAAACTCGAATTGACCCGAACACCTCCAACGGTGGTGCTACCTACCTCTCAATGGTGGGATGGCACTACTTTAAAGGACATCTACGCAGACGAATTCCTTAGGGTAGGTAGGTTCTCAAGGATACTTGCTCTAATCTAAAAACAAACTCAAAAGAGACTTTTCACACCAACACATTTTCAAAAGCTTTCAAAGCAAATTTTTCAAACACTCTGACGTACGAGTCGAACTGAAATTTTTCAAAGAAACTTTTTTAACCCACATTGAAAAGCAAACAAACACTTTTGAAAACACATTGAGCAAGTATCTAAGAGCCCATGGATAACCATGGATAGAAAGGGTGCTAACACCTTCCCTTTCTATAACCTACCTCCCGAACCGAGAGCAATCTCTTTAAAGGAATTTTTCTGTGCTTTTGTCCTTTCCATTTGGAGAAAATAAAAGACGGTGGCGACTCTTGCTTACCGCGACATTTCGCGAAACCAGCGTTAAACAGTCAGTTCCAGATCCACCGATCACAGAACTGGCGACTCTGCTGGGGAATAAAACTTAAAGTGAGGTGTACCTTAGGGTTAGTTCATAACTGTGTTTTCAATTGCTTTCCTTGTTTGCTTTAAATTGTGGGTTGCTTGGGAGTTCTATAGATCCTAACCCGGATCTGGGGGATACCTTCTTAGAAAGTAGCAACAAGGCTGTGAGGGAACTGTGCGGGGTATACCGACATGGTTGAAACAGTCTGCTACGTTGATGTGGCACTTTGGTGTGTACCGGTAACCCTTGAGTTCAGTCAAGGAGAGTACGGGGCCTCCGCGTGGTGTCGTGAAGCATCAACAGACCTTAGGAACCTTAATTGAACTATCTTGGCCTCTTTAGGGTAGTGAGATAACTGACTTTGGTGCAGTCCGAGGTTGGTTGATACTCGATACTACACTCAATTGAGGGTTGCTTTCCTGGAATATTTCGGTCGCCAGTTCAGTGGCTAAATCGAAACGATGAACAATGAAAGCAATCCCGTGATATTGGGAACCTTAGAACCCGGTTACTTTGATTAGGACAGGTTGAACCCACCCACTTCAAGAGGGTAGTACCCCAAACTTCATGCTGGCCTAAACTCTAAGGGCTCTTTTGTGTGACTTGTGTGCGTTTGTACTTGCCTACTTGCATGCTTGTTAGCTGACACATGAGCTACTTACAGGTTTTGTTTATAGTCCTTAGCTAGGACTCATGACAAGGTTTACCAAATTTCTTGCAGGTTTTGTTTATAGTCCTTAATTAGGACTCATAACAAAGTATACTGAATTTCTTGCAGGGTCTGTTTATAGTCCTTAATTGGGACTCATAGCAGGGTTTACCTACATCACCCCATGCATAGCATGACATCATACCATTGCATACCATCGCATACATCCTAACCCATTTCAAGGATCTCAAGGGCTTGTGATACAGGTCGTGATGAATCAAACACCCAGCAAGGGGCAAAGAGGATTTATTTTCCTCTAGCTAAGGTCGTCAGGGGCTATGACCCACTGGATATGGTGAGCCTTTGACCCTTGAAGAAGGGCTCTCTACAACAGGAGGTTCCTTCAATCAAGTTGCCAGTTTCCAACTCTAACAAGTTTCTTTGTTTACCCTGCGAGATCCTTGAAAACATTACATGCATGTCATACACATCATTGCATAACAGGTACCCTTGTTGCAGGTTACTTACCTTTCCCGCTGTTTATTTCAGCAATGGCTTTCCAACCAGACAACCAGGACCTTCTCGCTCAAGAGACTCGGTTTGGGGAAATCCTCCTGAATCTATCCAAGGGGCAGGAGGAGCTAAGGACACTTCTCATGGAGACTTTAGTCAGGAACAGTACTGAGGACGAACGGCTGGAACGCTTGCAAGCTGAGATAGATGCAATGAAAGCCCAGATGCTGGGGCAGATGACTGCCATTCAGGGTTTAACCCAAAGACAAGATGAGCTCGGGGTTCTCGTCAACAAACTGCTTTAGGGTAACCAACTGGGGCAAACGTCTAAGGGTAAAAAGCCAATCATCGTTCAACCACCTTTGAGACAAGGAGGCAAGGAGAAAGCTCCTCATATGGCTCCAGTATCACCAATTCAGCAGCAACTTCACCAACTTCAGACAAACAAGCCCAGGAGGCAGTTCACCCCGCTCAATATGTCGTTGTTTCAAGCTTTACAACGCCTGTTGAGATTGAACCTGATCACATTAAGGGCTCATCCCCAGAACCCCAACACAGCACATCCTGCTTATGATCCCAATAAAAGGTGTGCCTACCACTCTGCCTGTCCAGGACATGATGCAAACGAGTGTTGGGCTTTGAAAAACAAGATCCAGGACCTGATTGATGAAGGAGCACTGGAATTCACACAAGATGGTCAGGCTGAATTTTTCTATCATCCCTCCAAGGCTCACCATTTGAAGTGACAAGCCCTGAGACTAGAAATTTTTGTTCATTCGAATGTTCAAGTTGCAATTTTCTTTTGTTCAAACATTTACTCATGATTAAAACATTGTTATTTCATTAATGCATCGCTTATGTCTATTTTGAATCAATATATTCGCATTTACTATATGCAAACTGTTTTCATATTTTTTCTGATGTCGACTCTCGTTAATTCTAAGCCTCTTGAGGGAGGATGACGAAAACGATACCCTAATCTACAATATGCTTTTGAACAGACCCCGCTGATGAGGTACAGGCATTGTTTCAATCCCTAAACACTGGAGTTATAAGGAAGATAATCCCTCGTCAACCCCTCTGAGCCAAAGAAGTAGGAGTTTTTCTTTTCGAAATTTAAAACCCTTTATCATAACCTGGGGCAGGGTAGGCTTCTCAGTTAATCCAAGTGCACAATGAATGGCACCAAATGAGTCTTTCCAAAAACAAAAGACAGTGATGGTTCAGAACAATCATAAGGACAGGCAGTCATCGTCAAAATTCATAAATGGAAAGCCCAAAAAGTCTAAACCTACAAAGGAGACTTACAAAACTGGGGCATCCCGCTGACTGTAATTCCAAAAAAAAAGGAAACAGTTCAGGCAAAAAATAGGGATAACAAAATCAAAAAGAAAGAGGTCCCACAAACCCTCGACAAAAAATGATGACTGCCTATTCAGAATAAATCATCAATATCCGAACCATCACTGGAAAATCAGAACAAAGACTCAAACTAGGTCTAACGTATGATCAACTGAGCTTAGGTTTAGAGAACATCACGAAGAGCGGGTGGGTATAAATAATTTGAGCCTTTATCCTTTGTTTCTTAAAAACCGTGAACCAAGCCACGTTATAACCCTTAAAAGTCCTAGCTGAAGCATGGGTTAATTTGAAAGCATACTGTTACGAAAGGTATACTGACTCCTTAAGGCCTACGGTAAATACGGAGTTGACATCATGTTTTTACAAACATTTACTTGCTTTATGAAAAAGAATGCATTTTCAAAATCTTCGAGACAGACATAAGCTTTGCATTTTTAACATAACTTTGTTTGCATATGACTTTTTGTTTGAACAGCATAGAAATTCGCATGACGAAAGTCTAATGAACAAGAGTATCTCCAATCAAGGGGCACGGCATGATCATGGTCTACCATATGGGGCAGTTAAGTCAAGATCCAGAGAATCTCTCAAAAGGCCAAGAAGCCTGGGGCAAATCTCTGCCTGAGTCACTTGGGGCACTCCAGCAACAAATCTTGCCTGATCAAACACCTTCTGGTAATATGACAACACAAGCAGCCAGGGGCACCTACCTGCATTCTAAGAGCGCAGACATAGTCGAAAAGATACTACGCAAAATCAAAGACCCGCTAGGTTGATATACCTAGGCAAAAATAAGGGCTTCCCGGCGAACCAAAAGGGTTCGGGAAAAATGAAGGGATGAAATGAAAAATCTGTACACCCGGCAAGTCGAAAACCTGGAAAGGCGGCTTGGGCAAAAATGGGTACCCCGGTGGACTGAAAACCCGAAAGGGCGGTCCAGGCAAAAATTAGGGATCAAAGCGTACGACTATGTCCTGTCATCTTGTCACCTGCCTACCAGAAGAAGGTTTGTCCATCAGCAAGCTATCAGCACCTCTCAGATCTTCCTCTCCCACCTCAGAAACAGGGGCAATAAGGAGCTGTCTAAGAGCAATCTAATTGTTCTGTCCTACAAGGTATCAAAACAGGTTAGGCTGAAGAACATAGCCGGCATATCTCAATTCCCCAGAGAGTAAGTCAGCAGTCAGTGCATTCTTATCCAAGCAAAATTATCAAATCTCAAGGAAATTGGGTATCCTCCAGTAGATCCCAATATTCCCCAGCAGCATATATTCTTAACAAGCATCCCCGGCAGTCTTGGTCTACAGATTGTTCCCCGGCGGCATACATCAACATTCAAAGGGATCACTTCCCCAGCATATCAAAACTTCCCCAGGAGAGTCCCATCCAAGTTCCCCAGGAAAGATGGAATTCATCTCCCCAAGCAGTAAGCTTATCCCCAGTAAATTCTGGAAGCTTATCCTTCGCAGAACACGAACGCGTCGTCTGGCTTGATTTAAAGAGTTATTTCCTCAACAGGATATAACTGGGTTATCCTCAGCCAAAAGCCACAGAAAGAGCGTCCTCGGCGAAGTCTTCTCACCCCAGCGAAGTCTATTCACACTTCCAACAACAAGACATCCTCAGCAAACTCCCAACACTCAGCAAAGCATCTCTATCCCCACAGAGTATTGCTTCCCAGCATGATCGCTAGAGTATCTTTTCTCCCCGCAGAATCTTCCATTCGCCAAGTTTATTCCGCAACGGAGTCATCTTCTCCTACCGGTATCCTTGCAGTTATCATCCCCAGCGGAAGCAAAATCTATTCTTCGACATCAGCCCAGGATACGACTTCCAGGCACCCGTCAAGGATTTACTTTCCTAGACGAAAACATACATAAAACATCAAATACATCATTATAGCATGCATAACGCACTGCATCATACAAATCTCATTTATGTTGAGAACATCATTGCTTGATCCATATCATGCATTGCATATGACTGACTTTTACCTTTCAGGAAAGATCCAGTTAAGTCCTCAGGCTACATTTCAAGACCTAGACCGGTTCAGTTAAATCGTCCCAAGATTTTCCTGATGCTTATCCAGTCAAAGGCCTTCTCTGGTTCAGTCAGATCGACCCTAAGATCTCCCTGATGCTTATCCAGTTGAAGACATTTCAAGACCTAGACCGGTTCAGTTAAATCGTCCCAAGATTTTCCTGATTCTTATCCAGTCAAAGGCCTTCTCTGGTTCAGTCAGATCGACCCTAAGATCTCCCTGATGCTTATCCAATTGAAGACATTTCAAGACCTAGACCGGTTCAGTTAAATCGTCCCAAGATTTTCCTGATTCTTATCCAGTCAAAGGCCTTCTCTGGTTCAGTCAGATCGACCCTAAGATCTCCCTGATGCTTATCCAGCTGAAGACATTTCAAGACCTAGACCGGTTCAGTTAAATCGACCCTAAGATTTTCCTGATTCTTATCCAGTCAAAGGCCTTCTCTGGTTCAGTCAGATCGACCCTAAGATCTCCCTGATGCTTATCCAGCTGAAGACATTTCAAGACCTAGACCGGTTCAGTTAAATCGACCCTAAGATTTTCCTGATTCTTATCCAGTCAAAGGCCTTCTCTGGTTCAGTCAGATCGACCCTAAGATCTCCCTGATGCTTATCCAGCTGAAGACATTTCAAGACCTAGACCGGTTCAGTTAAATCGACCCTAAGATTTTCCTGATTCTTACCCAGTCAAAGGCTTCTCTGGTTCAGTCAGATCGACCCTAAGATCTCCCTGATGCTTATCCAGCTGAAGACATTTCAAGACCTAGACCGGTTCAGTTAAATCGACCCCAAGATTTTCCTGATGCTTATCCAGTCAAAGGCCTTCTCTGGTTCAGTCAGATCGACCCTAAGATCTCCCTGATTCTTATCCCAGTAGAAGACATCCAAGATTTTTTCTCAACGAGCATTGTTGAAGTTAAAATCACCCAGATTTTTCTCAACGAGCGTTGTTGAAGTTAAAATCACCCAGATTTTTCTCAACGAGCGTTGTTGAAGTTAAAGTCACTCAAGGTTCTCTTACCATTCATGCTAAGGCAGTAACCATCCCTGGTTCTTTCATCGCCGTTTGAAGCTCCAGACTCAGCTCCTGTAACCAGTCAGGACACATCTATACCAGGCATCTAAAAATCAGCTCCTGCAACGTGTCAGGTACTCATTTTCTGTTTTGCAGGTATGCAGGTTCTCGCCAAGGAATCTCTTACGCAATCAGACAGCCAGATGGCATCTATAAGCCCATTCCCTCATCATTGCTAACATGTGAGCGCAAATTTCTGGGCACTCTAGTGTCCAATCTTCTTTTACCATCGGATTACGAAAGGCACGTCAGCCAATCTGCATCCTCAGGTCTAAGAAGATTGAACAGGGGCAACTGTTGTACCCCAAAATTTGCCCTCCCATATTCCTCAAGAAATTGCCAAGCCAAGCTACAAAATTTCCCAAGGGTTGTGCAGTGCAACAGTCTCTCATACAGTCAAAATTAGGGTTTTGAGTCTGATCAAAAAAAGGAAGTTTTCAAAGGCTCAATCAAGTCTCATATGCTTACAAACATGGTCAAGCATCCCCATATCAAGTTTCAAGGCATTCAGCTCAAGATTGCACAGTCAAAACCCTAAATTGCACTACAGTCAACTGTAGGGGCAAAATGGTCATTTGGCAGTCAAAAGTTCAAATTTTTGGTCAATATACCATTTTGAAGCCACAAACATCATTTGATCAATGCTTGATCATGATTCTCAAAATTTGGCTCAGAAATCATCAGAGATGCAAAAGTTGCTATATTTGGACAGCTGAAAAAGTCAACTGAAATTGACCAGGGCATAACTTTCACATGGATTATCAGAAAAATTCCATCCAAAGCTCATTTTGAAGAGAAAGACATTTCCTACAACTCATCTTCATACTTCAAGTCCAAGAAATGCTCTCACAAAAAGTTATCAATTTCAACATTATAGGTCATTTTCAAAAGTCAACAAAAAGGGACTTTAAGTCAAAGGCCATAACTTGAGATTGGTAAATCAAAATGACATGGGACCAAAGGCATTGGTTAAAGGACTCAAAGACCTTTCCAAAATGTCCAAGAACATGTGAAAAGCTTAAAAATTGAGCAAGTTATGCCTTGTAGAAGTTGGGAAATTTTTGTGAAATGGCAAAAGTCAACTATCCTTGAAACTCCATTTTTTGACAAAAGGGCCCACTTTCTTCCACTTGATTCATCCTTGTCATGCCACACACGTGTCTCATGATTAATTTCAAGACCAAATATTGATTTTTCTATTTTATTTAATTTTTGATAATTTAATTCATTTTAAATCTTTGAAAATTCAAATAAAATTCAAAAACCAATGGAATAGTGTCATGTGAATTTGGACAACTTCCATGTATCATGGGCCAACTCAAAAACTCAGGCTAGGGTTAAATTGCACACTAGGTCTAGGTCTTGGCTTAAAAGAAGGAAACTTAGTTAATGGTAAAAACCCTAGGACTTGTTCTTCCATGAGCATGAATTAAGGTCAAATAGCAAACCAATTCTCTTCCATCAGAAGCACTGAGTCAAACCCTAAGCCTAATACACCATATGCTGCGCTGAAAAGCCTATTGACATTTTGAAAAATTGGCCATATAATGCAAATCTGAAATCAAGGTTAGAGAGAGTTTTAAGCCCTAATTCTTTTTCTAATAGCTTCCTCAAGCTCTCCTGATCAGATTGCAATCCCTAACATCCACCAAAACACAAAGAATTGGTACATAGAACCCTCCCTGTACAGCAAGAAAGTGTTGATCGTGTTTTCAATTTTAGACATCCCCATTGCATTCTAGTTATACATTCATGTTCCTTGTCAAGTTTTGAAACTAACCATGTGATCTAATTGCATTTTCGTGCTATATATGAGATTATGCCATGTTCGTTCCTTAGGGTTTTGCAGGGTACAAAATTGGGGCTTTAGTGATAAGGAAAAATTAGCCCATGAAAGTATGACCATTGCAATCAGCTCATCAAGACAAAGAAAAAGCATTAGTCGCGATTAATTTATGAGCTACGTAGGCCTATTCGCTATTTTCTGGTAGCTGGCTTAAGGCAACACAACGAAAACCGTTGCTCAAGGTTTTGTCTTTCAGGTACGCGAGGAAGAAGAAGCCGTGGCAGCCAGTGATACGTCCATTTGAAATTTCGCGCGTTCCCTCCACTACGCGTTGGTTTTGATTTTTGTTATTTATTAACCATAATATATTAATTGAAATTAAGTGGCTCAGCTGGCAGGTGGATTCCTTTGCATTGTCCAAGACCTGGGTTCGAGTCCCAGGTCTGTGTAAATCTCATGCTATTTTTCAATACTAATTCCTATGCAGCACTTCCATTGCAAGATCTTCATGCACGCCCAGAAATCACCATCCACGCGTCCAAAGCATCCAGATCAAGGGTTACAGATTGAAGAGCACAATAAGCGCCAGTCAACGCATCACACACGAACTGAAAAGGTCAACAAACCTCAGGCTTAATGGGCCAATATTCTTGGATCAACACCTCACAAATTGGGACTACACCCCACCCTGGTTTGCAAATATTTTTATTTTTTTTCTCATCTCTTTTAATTATTATTTTTATTTGTTTTCTTGTTTTAATTTAATTCAATATTTTTGCAATATGAAAAACATCAAAAAATCAGAAAAAGGATAAAAACATAAAAAATATTTATTTTATTTATTTTCTTGTAAATAATTAACATGTAAATAAATTTAGTAAAATAGGTTTTAACTTTAATTCTTTCTTCCATAAAAAAATCCAAAAATATAGCATTAGGTTAATGACTTTTTTTATTCCTTTTAACTTTCCTTGTTTTTTGCCATAATATTAGTAATTTTCATAATTAAACTAGGGTTGCATTTTAGGTTAGATTTTAATACTTTCTTAATAACTAAAAATCCAAAAATATAGCATTAGGTTTAATGACTTTTTATACCTTTTAAATTTTTCTTTTTTTATCACAATATTATTTATTTATTTATTTTATAATTAAATGTACATAAGTAAAAATTAGGGTTTAATTTAGATTAATATAACATTTTCACAATAACTAAAAAACATTAGAATTAGGATTTGCATTTCAAATTTCATTCTAAAAAGTTCTTTTTTTCTTTTAAATCTTAAAAAATACAAAAATACCAAAAACATTCTTTTTTTTTTTTAATTCTAATTCCTCATTAAATTTAATTTTTTGCAAAAGGGTCCAACGCCCATTGTCTTAATTATTTTATTTCGCACATTTACTTTATCGCTTATTATTCATTATGTATATGTCCCAAAGCCTTGTAACTTTATTTCTCGCACTTTTATTTTATTGCTTCTTTACTTTCAGTCAAATCGGGTTCGGTTTATTTTGGCGATGTGGACCCGCGCCATTTGTAATAGCCTTAGATTTATTTTTTTTCCGCAAATATTTAAACTGTTAAAAAGCATGCAAGAATGAATGTCTTAATTAAAATCAAGCGTAGATCACAAATAAACATGACAAGACAAATAACTGAAACATGACACACAATTCGCACACACCACCCCTAGGGTACGCCTCACTGTTGCCTTTCGAAAGGTGATCGTCGAGTAGAGGACGTCTTAGTAAGTCCTCATGATCCGGGAACCTGGCATGAGGGTAGCTTCTAAGGTGTCTTCCCATTGCTCTGGTGATCACCACGTCCCTAAAACTCGAATTGACCCGAACACCTCCAACGGTGGTGCTACCTACCTCTCAATGGTGGGATGGCACTACTTTAAAGGACATCTACACAGACGAATTCCTTAGGGTAGGTAGGTTCTCAAGGATACTTGCTCTAATCTAAAAACAAACTCAAAAGAGACTTTTCACACCAACACATTTTCAAAAGCTTTCAAAGCAAATTTTTCAAACACTCTGACGTACGAGTTGAACTGAAATTTTTCAAAGAAACTTTTTTAACCCACATTGAAAAGCAAACAAACACTTTTGAAAACACATTGAGCAAGTATCTAAGAGCCCATGGATAACCATGGATAGAAAGGGTGCTAACACCTTCCCTTTCTATAACCTACCTCCCGAACCGAGAGCAATCTCTTTAAAGGAATTTTTCTGTGCTTTTGTCCTTTCCATTTGGAGAAAATAAAAGACGGTGGCGACTCTTGCTTACCGCGACATTTCGCGAAACCAGCGTTAAACAGTCAGTTCCAGATCCACCGATCACAGCCACCTAACGCAACGCGTGAAAAAACGTTGCCTTTGTGTTTTGTTTTACAGGGAACGTGAAGGAGACGAAGTCGTGGCCACAAGCGATTCGTTGATTTGAATTTCGCGCGTTTCTCTCCACTAACGCGTTGGTCTTTCTTTTTATTATTTATTTGTTTGTATATTAATTGAATGCGTGTGTAGCTCAGCTGGAAAACGTTGAAGGCTTCAACATCCAAGACCTGGGTTCGAGTCCCAGGTCTGTATAATTTCCAATATTATTTTGCCATGTGAATTCTCATGCAGCGCCCAAAGTCAAGCCTATCATGCACGCTCAAAAATCATCACCCACGTGTATATTGAGATCAAGCCAAGGGCGGAGATTGGGAGAGTACCATGGACCCTAGTCAACATAGGGACACGCAAGCCATGGAAGTCAAAAAGGGCTTCAGGGTAATGGGCTTGGATTTCTGAAGACGCACCTCACAATTGGGGCCTGAACCCCCCCTAGTTTGCAATTTTGCTTTATATTTTATTTTCTTTTAATTGTTATTTTATTTACTTTATTGTTTTAATTTAATTAGTTATTTTTTACAATATATAAAAAATGCCTAAAAAATCAGAAAAAAGATAAAAACATGATAATTAATTTTTATTTTAATATTTTCATGTAAATAAATTAATTTAGATTAGAGTTTTAATTTTAATTCTTTTAATAACAAAAAATACAAAAATATAGAATTAGGTTTAATTTTTTATCCCTCTTTAATTTGTTTCCTTTTTTATCATAATATTTATTTATTTATTTTTATAATTAAATTGTACATAAATAACTTAGGTTGAAAACTTCAACATTTTTTTAATAAGTTTAAAAATAAATAGAATTAGGGTTTGCATTCAATTTTAATTTTGATTAATTCTTTTTCTATTAAATCCTAAAAAATACTAAAATACCAAAAAAACATTCTTTTTTTTTTTTTTAATTTTACTTTCTCATTAATTCTAATTAATTAATTCATTAATTCAATATTTTTGCAAAAGGGTCCAACGCCCATATCCTTAATTGTCTAATTTCGCGTATTTATTTTATTGCACTTAATTAATTATGTACCTCTCCCAAAGCTTTGTAACTTAAACTTTTCGCACTTTTCAATTTCGTTATTTACTTTGCTTTATTTATTTTCCGTCAAATCGGGTCCAGTTTAATTTTGGCGATGTGGACCCGCGCCATTTGTAATAGCTTAGAGTTTACTTTTTCCGCAAATATTTTTAACTGTTAACAAAAAAGCATGCAAGAATGAATGGACCTAAATAAAATCAAGCGTAGAAAACCAATCATATGACAAGACAAAATATCTGAAAACGACACACAACTCGCACACACCACCCCTAGGGTACGCCTCACTGTTGCCTTTCGAAAGGTGATCGTCGAGTAGAGGATGTCTTAGTAAGTCCTCATGATCCGGGAACCTGGCATGAGGGTAGCTTCTAAGGTGTCTTCCCATTGCTCTGGTGATCACCATGTCCCGAACCTTCGAATTGACCCGAACACCTCCAATGGTGGTGCTACCTACCTCTCAATGGTGGGATGGCACTACTTTAAAGGACATTTACACAGACGAATTCCTTAGGGTAGGTAGATGACTCTAGATACTTGCTCTAATTTCAAAAACAAATCAAAAATACTTTTCACACCAACACCTTTTCAAAAAGCTTTCGAAAGCAATTTTTCAAACACTCTTGAGGACTGATACAAGGGTCGAACTGGAATTTTCAAAGAAACTTTTTTAAAACCCACAGTTGAAAAGCAAACAAACCATTTTTGAAAACACATTGAGCAAGTATCTAAGAGCCCATGGATAACCATGGATAGAAAGGGTGCTAATACCTTCCCTTTCTATAACCTACCTCCCGAACCGAGAGCAATCTCTTTAAGGAATTTTTCTGTGCTTTTGTCCTTTCCATTTGGAGAAAATAAAAGACGGTGGCGACTCTTGCTTCCGCGACATTTCGCGAACCAGCGTTAAACAGTCAGTTCCAGATCCACCGATCACAGAACTGGCGACTCTGCTGGGGACTTATCTTATAAAGTGGGGTGTACCTTAGGATTAAGATCACTGTGTTTTCAATTGTCTTCTTTGCTTGCTTTACTATTGTGGGTTGCATCGGAGTTACATAGATCCTAACCCGGATCTGGGGATACCCTGTTTAGGTAGCATAAGCTGTGAGGGACCTGTCCGGCGTAGACCGACACGGGTGAAGCAGTGGCTACGTTGGTGTGGCGCTTTGGTCTGTACCGATATCCCTCGTGTCGAAACGGGGAGAATATGGGTCTTCCAAGGAGTCATTAAGCACCAACAGACCTTAGAACCTTAAATGACACAACTTGGCCATTAGAACAGTAGCAGTATGCTACGCCCATTGAGGCTAAACTCTCGTGATGGTTCTGGCCGCAAGAAAAGATTGCGATGCTGGAGTTATGACCGATTGAGGGTAGTCAATGATATTGGGATCCTCTAAGAACCCGGTTACTTTGATAGGACAGGTATGAACCAACCAACTGAAAGAGGGTAGTACCTAGACCTCATGCTGGCCTAAACTTTAAGGGCTTCTCTTGTGTGACTTGCGTGCCTTCGTACTTGACTATCTGCGTGCTTGTTACCTGACACTGGTTTCTTGCAGGTCTTGTTTATAGTCCTTAATTGGGACTCATAACAGGGTACTAAATTTCTTGCAGGTCTTGTTTATAGTCCTTAATTGGGACTCATAACAGGGTACTAAGTTTCTTGCAGGTCTTGTTTATAGTCCTTAATTGGGACTCATAACAGGGTACTAAATTTCTTGCAGAGTTGTTTATAGTCCTTAATTGGGACTCATAACAGGGTTACTCACATTACCCCCATGCATAGCATGACATCATACCATTGCATATATCCTAACCCATTTCAAGGATCTCAAGGGCTTGTGATACAGGTCATGATGAACAATTATCCCAGCAAGGGGCAAAGAGGATTTATTTTCCTCTTGCTAAGGTTGTCGGGGGCTATGACCCACTGGAGATGGTGAGCCTTTGACCCTTGAAGAAGGATTTTCTACAACATGGAAGTACCTTCAATCAAGTTATCGGTTCTCAACTCTAACAAGTTTCTCTGTTTACCCTGCGAGGTCCTTGAAATCATTGCATGCATGTCATACATCTCATTGCATTGCAGGTGTCCCTTTGACAGGTTGCTTACCCTTCTTCACTGTTTATTTCAGCCGATCGTCATGAATCCTGAATCATCAGCTGAGCAGTCCATCAAGGCCCTCCAGGCTCAGAACGCCCAGTTCCAAGGGTTGATCATGAACTTGACCCAGGGGCAACAAGATCTGAAGGCTCTGCTCTTGAAGAAAGAAAAGAAGAAGAGGAGGACTGTTTTGTTCAGCCCTAGACGCAGATCTGGGAATGCACCGCAGATTGAAACTGAGAGGACAACTCCATCTGTGAGGGAAGGTAGTCATCAGGGGGAAAGGGTTCCCAGTCCAGTGGTCTCCGACAACGAGACAGATTTCAACGACGAACAATACCCTCCTGCCGAAGATAAGTACAAACAGTTGGAGGATAGGTTGAATGCTATGGAGATCCAACAGGTACCTGGGCTGGATTTTGGAGAGCTGGGTTTGTCAACTGGTGTGATTATTCCTCGGAAGTTCAAAGCACCATCCTTTACCAAGTATGACGGGGCGTCTTGTCCCAAGCTGCATCTAAGGTCCTATGTTCGGAAGATTCAACCATATACGGTGGACAAGAATTTGTGGATCCACTTCTTCCAGGAGAGTCTTTCAGGGACTCATCTCGAATGGTTCTATCAGCTGGATGGGACCAAGGTTCGTAACTGGGAGGAGTTGGCTACTGCTTTCTACAAGCAGTATCAATATAATGCCGACCTTGCCCCCACGCGTACCCAACTCCAGGGTATGTCGTTAGGGTCAAGTGAAGGTTTTAAAGAATATGCGCAGAAATGGAGAGATCTTGCTGGAAGGGTACAACCACCTCTGACTGATCGGGAACTTGTAGATATGTTCTTGGGGACCCTGTCTGGTCCGTTCTACAACCACCTGATTGGGAATTCGTCTGCTGGATTCACAGATCTTATCTTGACTGGAGAGCGAATAGAAGCTGGCATCCGGTCTGGGAAAATTCAAGAGGTTGCACCTTCTGATAAAAAGCCTCCTCATGGAAAGAAAGAATCCAATGTTGTGCACGGTAAAAAGAGCCGCCCTGAGGAAGGGGCAATCCAGATCTCCAATCCTGGACCTGCTCAACAAGGACAGGGGCAGCAGCGCAAGGAGAAACGACAGTATACCAAACTCAACATGTCGCTGGATCAAGCACTACAACAAATGTTGAAGGCAGGGCTGATCACCTTAAGGGCTCCCCTTCGGAATCCGAACACTTCGGCTCCTAACTATCATCCCAACGATAGGTGCGCATACCATTCTGATAGCCCGGGGCATACTACGGACAACTGCTGGCCTCTCAAGAACAAAATTCAAGACATGATCGACGCCGGGGAGATTCAGTTTGAAGTGCCTGAGACTCCGAACATAATCACTGCTCCGTTACCCAATCGTTGAAGACCTTTTGTTTATTTGAATTTTTGAGTTGTGTTTTTTCTTTGCTTATATAAACAATTAATGTCATAGCAAACTCTTTTATTCTATTAATGCATCGCATATGTCTGTTTTGGGAATTAATACAATTGTTTTCATTATATTCAAAATTCTTTTCATATTTTTTCTGATGTCAACTCTTGATCTAAAATTCTAAGCCTCTTGAGGGAGGATGACGAAAACGATACCGCAATCTACAGTATGCTTTTGAACAGACCCCGCTGATGAGGTACAGGCATTGTTTCAATTCCCAAACACTGGAGTTATAAGGATGATAATCCCTCGTTAACCCCTCTGAGCCAAAGAAGTAGGAGTTTTTATTTTCGAAAATCAAAACCCTTAATCATAACCTGGGGCAGGGTAGTCTCTCAGTTGATCCAAGTGCATAACGAATGGCACCAAAAAAAGGGATCCTTACAAAACGAAGAAAGACAGTGATGGTTCAGAACAATCATAAGGAGAGGCAGTCATGAAAAAAAAAAGAAAATCATAAATGAAAAGCCCAAGAAGTCAAAACCTATAAAAGGGACTTACGAAACTGGGGCATCCCGCTGACTGTAATTCCGAAAAAGGAAACAGTTCAGGCAAAAAAAGAAAGGGATAACGAAATCAAAAAAAAGAAAGAGGTCTTACAAATCCTCAACAAAAACAGGAATGACTGCCTATTCAGAATAAATCATCAGCATTCGAACCATCACTGGTATATCAAAGCAAAGATTCAACAAGATCTAATGTACGATCAGCTGAGCTTAGGTTTGAAGAACATCACGAAGAGCGGGTGGGTACAAATAAATTTTGAGCCTTTATCCTTTATTTCTTAAACCGTGAACCAAGCCACGTTATAACCCTCAAAAGTCCTAGCTGAAGCATGGGTTAGTTCGAAAGCATACTGTTACGAAAAAGGTATCCTGACTCCTGAAGGCCTACGGTAAATACAGAGTTGACATCGTGTTTTACAAACATTTACATGTTTTATGAAAAAGAATGCAATTTCAAAATCTTCAAGACAGACATAGGCTTTGCATTTTTAACATAACTTTGTTCGCATATGACTTTTTGTTTGAGCAGCAGGGAAATTCGCACGAGGAATGCCTAATGAACAGAAGTACTTCCAATCCAGGGGCAGACATAATCATGATCCATTATCTGGGGCAGTCCAATCAAGATTCGGAGAATCTCGCAAAAGCCAAATAGTCTGGGGCAAATCTCCATCTGGATCGTTTGGGGCATTGGACGATCAAACAAAGATCTTCTGGTAGTATGGCAACACTACACTTCTAACAGGGGCAACTCCTGACTTTCTGAGAACGGACGTAGTCGAAAAAATACTACGCATAATCAAAGACCCGCTAGGTTGACACACCTAGGCAAAAATAAGGGCTTCCCGGTGAACCAAAAGGGTTCGGGCAAAATGAAGGGATGAAATGAAAAAATCTGTACACCCGGCAAGTCGAAAACCTGAAAAGGCGGCTTGGGCAAAAATGGGTATCCCGGTGGACTGAAAACCCGAAAGGGCGGTCCATGCAAAAGTTAGGGATCAAAGCGTACGACTATGTCCTGTCATCTTGTCACTTGCCTACCTGAAGAAGGTGTGACCATCAACAACTATCAAGCACCTCCACAGGTATCTTCCGCTCCCACATCAGAAACAGGGGCAATAAAGAGTTGTCTGAGCAGTCTAATTGTTCTATCCTCCAAGGCGTCAAGGTAGGGTCCGTTGAAGAACATAACCAATACAGTTCAATACTTCCCCAAGAGAGTCCAATCCAGTTTCCCCAGGAAAGTTGGAATCCATCTCCCTAAGCAGTAAGCTTATCCCCAGTAGATTCTGGAAGCTTATCCTCTACAGAGCACGAACGCGTCCCCCGGCTTTATTCAAGAGTTATTTCCCTACCAGGATATAACTGGGTTATCCTCAGCCAAAAACCACGGAAAGATCGTCCACGACGAAGTCTTCCTATCCCCAGCGAAGTCTATCAATACTCCCAGCACAACAAGAGTATCCCCAGCAAGTTGCTTCCAATTCAACAAAGTATCTCTCTCCCCCACAGAGTATTGCTTCCCAGCATGGTCGCTAGAGTATCTTTTCTCCCCGCAGAATCTTCCATTCGCCAAGTTTATTCCCCAACGGAGTTATCTTCTCCTACCGGTATTCTTGCAACTATCATCCCCAGCGGAAACGAATATTCTTTTCTTCCAGCATCAGCCCAGGACGTGACTTCCCGGCATCCGTCAAGGATTTACTTTCCTAGACGAAAAGCATATGTTCATAAACATCACATTTTCATACATTATAGCATGCATATGCATCATACTACACGAATCTCATTAATTTTGAGGACATACAGTTCATGCATCATGATCTTGCATTCAACTAATGCTTTACCTTTTCAGGAAAAGATCAATACAAAAATGACTACTATCAATTATCGCAATTCATTCTAGATATAGTTTCAGATATGACCCATATATGGTGACGTTCTGATACTGCTTCCAGATATCCTTCTAGATATAGTTTCAGATGTAACCCAGAGATGGTGACGTTCCGATGCTGCTTCCAGATTTCCTTCTAGATATAGTTTCAGATATGACCCAGAGATGGTGACGTTCTGATGCTGCTTCCAGATTTCCTTCTAGATATAGTTTCAGATGTAATCCAGATATGGTGACGTTCTGATGCCGCTTCCAGATATCCTTCTAGATATAGTTTCAGATATGACCCAGATATGGTGACGTTCTGATACTGCTTCCAGATATCCTTCTAGATATAGTTTCAGATATGACCCAGAGATGGTGACGTTCCGATGCTGCTTCCAGATTTCCTTCTAGATATAGTTTCAGATATGACCCAGAGATGGTGACGTTCTGATGCTGCTTCCAGATTTCCTTCTAGATATAGTTTCAGATATGACCCAGAGATGGTGACGTTCTGATGCTGCTTCCAGATTTCCTTCCAGATATAGTTTCAGATGTAAACCAGATATGGTGACGTTCTGATGCTGCTTCCAGATTTCCTTCCAGATATAGTTTCAGATGTAAACCAGATATGGTGACGTTCTGATACTGCTTCCAGATATCCTTCTAGATATAGTTTCAGATATGACCCAGAGATGGTGACGTTCTGATGCTGCTTCCAGATTTCCTTCCAGATATAGTTTCAGATGTAAACCAGATATGGTGACGTTCTGATGCTGCTTCTAGATTTCCTTCCAGATATAGTTTCAGATGTAAACCAGATATGGCGACGTTCTGACACTTATTCCAGTTGAAGACATTTCAAGACCTAGACCGGTTCAGTTAATCGACCCTAAGATTCTCTGTTGTTATCCCGTCCAAGGCCTTCTCTAGTCCAGCTAAATCGATTCCCAACAGATTTTTCTGATAAAGACTCAGCAGAACCTATGGTCCCCTCTCCAACGGTGAGTGAGGTGGTAATTCCTTTTTCAAGATGGTCCCCTCTCCGACGGTGAGTGTGAGGTGGTAATTCCTTCTTCAGATGATTCCCTCTCCAACGGTGAGTGAGGTGATTCCCTTTCAGATTATAATGGCCTATGGTTCTCGTTCCGATCCTGCGAAGATGGTATTTCCCACCAAGATTTTCTCAACGAGCGTTGTTGAAGTTAAAATCACCCAAGGTTCTCTTACCATCCATGCTAAGGCAGTAACCATACCTGGTTCATTCATCATCTTTTGAAGCTCCAAACTCAGCTCCTGTAACCAGTCAGGACACATCTATACCAAGCATTTAAAATCAGCTCCTGCAACGTGTCAGGTACTCATTTTTCTGTTTTACAGGTATGCAGGTTCTCGCTAAGGAATCTCCTACGCGATCAACATCCAGATGGCATCTATAAGCCCATCATCCTATCCAGCAACCTCCCAATGGCATCTATAAGCCCGTTCCACCATCACTGCTACTATGTGAGCGCAAATTTCTGGGCACTCTAGTGTCCAATCATCTTCTACCTTCGGATTACGAAAGGCACGTCAGCCAATCTGCATCCTCAGGTCTAAGAAGATTGAACAGGGGCAACTGTTGTACCCCAAAATTTGCCCTCCCATATTCTCCAAGAAATGGCCAAGTCAAGCTGCAAAATTCCCCAAGGGTTGCACAGTGCAAAGGTCTCCTATACAGTCAAAACTAGGGTTTGTGTTCTGATCAAGAAAAGGAAGTTTTCAAAGGTCCAATCAAGTCTCACATGCCTACAAACATGGTCAAGTATCCTCATATCAAGTTTCAAGACATTCAGCTCAAAATTGCACAGTCAAAAACCCTAATTGCACTACAGTCAACTGTAGGGGCAAAATGGTCATTTGACAGTCAAAAGTTCAAATTTTTGATCAACATATCATTTTGAAGCCACAAACATCATTTGATCAATGCTTGATCATGATTCTCAAAATTTGGCTCAGAAAATCATCAAGATGCAAAAGTTACTATATTTGGACAGCTGAAAAAGTCAACTAAAATTGACCAGGGCATAACTTTCACATGGATTATCAGAAAAATTCCATCCAAAGCTCATTTTGAAGAGAAAGACATTTCCTACAACTCATCTTCATACTTCAAGTCCTAGAAATGCTCTCACAAAAAGTTATCAATTTCAACATTATAGGTCATTTTCAAAAGTCAACAAAAAAGGGACTTTAAGTCAAAGGCCATAACTTGAGATTGGTAAATCAAAATGACATGGGACCAAAGGCATTGGTTAGAGGACTCAAAGACCTTTCCAAAATGTCCAAAAACATGAGAAAAGCTTAAAAATTGAGCAAGTTATGCCTTGTGGAAGTTGGGAAATTTTTGGATATTTTGAAAAGTCAACATTACTTCAAATGGTCTAAAATTGCTAATGGGCCCATTTTTCTTCCATAATTCATCATCCATGACATATGCACGACCACTTGGCCCAAAGGGAAGTATTTTATCATTTTTTATTTATTTATTTGAATTTCTATTTATATTAATTCATTTAAATCATTTAAATATATGAAAAATATTTAACTTAACCTAAAAAATCTTTTTGTACAGGTTTTAGCCTCAATATTTCGTGCATATGCAAATTAGGAAATATTTGGATTGATTGGCATGATTGAGCACAAAGAACACATGGAAAAGATATGAAAAGATCCTTAAGAAAATCAAATTTCCAAAACAATGAATGCCATGGATTTGATTGGTTTTTGTTAACCTAATTGACTCAGTACAAATGCCTGATCATAAACCTAATGCCCACACACTGAAAGCTGCGCTAAAAGTCCATGAACAAACTTGGAAAAATTCTCTAAAAAGTCAAAACTGTAAACCACTCTAGAGGTCGATTC
This sequence comes from Vicia faba, assembly GCA_948472305.1. Classification (NCBI taxonomy): domain Eukaryota; kingdom Viridiplantae; phylum Streptophyta; class Magnoliopsida; order Fabales; family Fabaceae; genus Vicia; species Vicia faba. Next base: position 857,517,575 of record OX451736.1, on the reverse strand, counting down.
AAAGTGCAAAATTTGTTTCAATAGCTTGCCAAGGTTGCCCTGAACACATTCCAATCCCAAACATCCATCAACACGCCAAGAACAGATTGAACTCAAACTGCATCAAGAAAATTCCACTATCGTGTTTCATGTTTTAAGCATTTTTACAACATTTTGTTCATAGATTCTTGTTCCTCATTTGATTCTAAATCTAACCAATGCATTTAATTTGATCATTACGCTGTATATATGAATATGCCATGAGTGAATTTTAGGTTTTTCAGAGCTTGGAATTAGGGCTTTTGCAAAGAGGAAAAATTAAGACTCGAGACTATTGCCATTAGATTCATCATGTCCAGACGAAGAGTAATCCATAGTCGCGCTCAATTTATAGAGCCCTGAGACCTATTCGCTATTTTTCCAAAGGCCACCTAACGCAACGCGTGAAAAAACGTTGCCTTTGTGTTTTGTTTTACAGGGAACGTGAAGGAGACGAAGTCGTGGCCACAAGCGATTCGTTGATTTGAATTTCGCGCGTTTCTCTCCACTAACGCGTTGGTCTTTCTTTTTATTATTTATTTGTTTGTATATTAATTGAATGCGTGTGTAGCTCAGCTGGCAAACGTTGAAGGCTTCAACATCCAAGACCTGGGTTCGAGTCCCAGGTCTGTATAATTTCCAATATTATTTTGCCATGTGAATTCTCATGCAGCGCCCAAAGTCAAGCCTATCATGCACGCTCAAAAATCATCACCCACGTGTATATTGAGATCAAGCCAAGGGCGGAGATTGGGAGAGTACCATGGACCCTAGTCAACATAGGGACACGCAAGCCATGGAAGTCAAAAAGGGCTTCAGGGTAATGGGCTTGGATTTCTGAAGACGCACCTCACAATTGGGGCCTGAACCCCCCCCCCCCCCCCCCCCTGGTTTGCAATTTTGCTTTATATTTTATTTTCTTTTAATTGTTATTTTATTTACTTTATTGTTTTAATTTAATTAGTTATTTTTTACAATATATAAAAAATGCCTAAAAAATCAGAAAAAAGATAAAAACATGATAATTAATTTTTATTTTAATATTTTCATGTAAATAAATTAATTTAGATTAGAGTTTTAATTTTAATTCTTTTAATAACAAAAAATACAAAAATATAGAATTAGGTTTAATTTTTTATCCCTCTTTAATTTGTTTCCTTTTTTACCATAATATTTATTTATTTATTTTTATAATTAAATTGTACATAAATAACTTAGGTTGAAAACTTCAACATTTTTTAAATAAGTTTAAAAATAAATAGAATTAGGGTTTGCATTCAATTTTAATTTTGATTAATTCTTTTTCTATTAAATCCTAAAAAATACTAAAATACCAAAAAAACATTCTTTTTTTTTATTTTTAATTTTACTTTCTCATTAATTCTAATTAATTAATTCATTAATTCAATATTTTTGCAAAAGGGTCCAACGCCCATATCCTTAATTGTCTAATTTCGCGTATTTATTTTATTGCACTTAATTAATTATGTACCTCTCCCAAAGCTTTGTAACTTAAACTTTTCGCACTTTTCAATTTCGTTATTTACTTTGCTTTATTTATTTTCCGTCAAATTGGGTCCGGTTTAATTTTGGCGATGTGGACCCGCGCCATTTGTAATAGCTTAGAATTTACTTTTTCCGCAAATATTTTTAACTGTTAACAAAAAAGCATGCAAGAATGAATGGACCTAAATAAAATCAAGCGTAGAAAACCAATCATATGACAAGACAAAATATCTGAAAACGACACACAACTCGCACACACCACCCCTAGGGTACGCCTCACTGTTGCCTTTCGAAAGGTGATCGTCGAGTAGAGGATGTCTTAGTAAGTCCTCATGATCCGGGAACCTGGCATGAGGGTAGCTTCTAAGGTGTCTTCCCATTGCTCTGGTGATCACCATGTCCCGAACCTTCGAATTGACCCGAACACCTCCAATGGTGGTGCTACCTACCTCTCAATGGTGGGATGGCACTACTTTAAAGGACATTTACACAGACGAATTCCTTAGGGTAGGTAGATGACTCTAGATACTTGCTCTAATTTCAAAAACAAATCAAAAATACTTTTCACACCAACACCTTTTCAAAAAGCTTTCGAAAGCAATTTTTCAAACACTCTTGAGGACTGATACAAGGGTCGAACTGGAATTTTCAAAGAAACTTTTTTAAAACCCACAGTTGAAAAGCAAACAAACCATTTTTGAAAACACATTGAGCAAGTATCTAAGAGCCCATGGATAACCATGGATAGAAAGGGTGCTAATACCTTCCCTTTCTATAACCTACCTCCCGAACCGAGAGCAATCTCTTTAAGGAATTTTTCTGTGCTTTTGTCCTTTCCATTTGGAGAAAATAAAAGACGGTGGCGACTCTTGCTTCCGCGACATTTCGCGAACCAGCGTTAAACAGTCTGTTCCAGATCCACCGATCACAGGTGTATTGTTGTTTCTTCTATGATCTTTGTAGGTTGTTTGGTTCCTAATGGAATTATGTCATTGATGTAATACAAGTTTTGAGATTCAACTCATAAATGGGTGTATTAATGTTTCTGGTATGTTAATTATTCAGAAATAATATCATAATGGTTATTAATTCAGCTGTTATTATAAGTAGAATATTTCACAACGGTTGTTTCTATAAACTGTAGTTATAAGTAGCGCGCTATCTAATTTATAACAACAATAACACACCTGTTGTGGTAACCAGCATACATACAGTCACACGTTACCTAAGAACGGATGCGCTACCGTCATTATATGCATTTCACAACTGTCATTGTTTGTGCTTTCCGTAGTAGTACAATTGCATATTATAAGTGGTCCCTGATTTTCCACACAACCCACGAAAACCTTTTCAAATATCGGAATATAATTGTCTTCAACACGATATGACACTCTTGACTTAAGATCCTCACTAGTTCCAGGTCCTTTTAATCTCACCTTCTCTGTGTAAGAACTCCTGAGTTGGAACTGAAATGGTTACCATATTCTTGTTAGATCTTGTGTTGGAGGTCTGCTGCTTCATATAAAAGAGAAAAAGATGAAAACGGTACGATGAAAATTGCACAAAATAAATTCTAAAGCGTGTGTTTACACTAAACTTTAGGTTTGAGTGGCCCCCACCAATTTATGCAAATTGGATGCAAATGAGTTATCCGGCAAATTCCCTTCATGATACTTTAGAAACCTTAACATGAATTGCACCTTCACATTAAGCATATTGATCAAAGATATTCTACCGAATAAAGTTATTTCACTTATTCTCGTGCACTAGAAAAATAAAAGAATGACTTAGATATGATTTTTGGCACTTGAAGTATACTAGTTTTTCGTATATTTTCTGTTTACAAAATATCTATATTTATAGATAAATTTGCACCACTTGATGAAGGGAAGCAAACTTTAATTTACTTGTCAAATGTATTAGTTATATTCATTTGCGTTCAAATTTATTACCTAATGATGCAATAATTCAGTGGCACACCTTGGTAACACGTGTGACTAGTGAAGTCCTAGTGAAAACATATTTTGGAAATTTCACCAACAATTCTAATATAAAGTGTTCCTCTATTCTTTCTCCCTACCTCCACATGGTTATCCTTAGGACTTACATGCTGCCTTATGTGAAATCTTGGATAATTAACATTTCACAGCCTTTACTAGAGAGATTATAACTGTTGGGGGAGTTCACTAGGGAGTATTGATATAAAGTTGAGAAGTATGTACCTTTGTAAGAGACACACCACTTGTCCACCTAAAACCTTAAGGTGAGAGGTGAGTGGATTCTCCTACTTATATATGCTCAAGTCTCCACATTCTTATCTAATTTGAGACTATTTCCCTACTTACTTAGACTTGCATTATTATTCTAATAGATACCATTGAACTCTTGAGAAATAACCATGGATCCTAATCCTTAGTCCTCACGAACCAATACTGTCCAATTTAAATCTAACTCCTCCTGATTCACATGAGCAAGAACTTCTGACAGTACCTCACTCACAACAACCACCTCCGCCAAACTACTCTCCTTAGCAATCACTGACCAACTTACCTCCATCGTCACACTCTCCACCACAGCAGCCACTAAACTTTCAACCATAGCCAAAAATATTAGTCCAAGATCCTCGGTTGCAATCACCGTAAAACTCGTGGCTAGACCCGGACTTTTCACCACAAGAATATGGCCAGAGGAGCCATAACCTTCACCTCCACATGAATCTTTAGTCCAAACTACCGGAGGAGTCTACACCATCACCTTACCACACTCTCCGTGAATTCAGTTGAATAAACTTTAATATTATAGTTAGTGGGTTTTTATTAATAAGTTAGTGGAAAGATTAAGAGTTTGTTGTAGTTGGAAGGCCAAGATATAGTTCATATAATAGTATTTACTAATGTTATTTAGTTTTCCTAGAATAGCAGAAACCTATGAGTCTATATAAAGAGCAAGACTGTATTCTATTTGAGAAGAAGATATAAAGTATTTTCTTCCTTTTCTAACAAATTGGCATCATAGCTAAATGGCAAACATGATGAATCAAATATCGTTGCCACGGCTAACGAAGTCAAATTACAAAAATTGGAGTATCCAAATAAAATCTCTTCTTGGATCTCTAGATGCGTGGTAGGTGACCAGAGATGGGTTTTAATAACCAACAGATGTTGCGGGATATACGACAGCTCAAAACAAGGCGTGGAAAGAGACGCGATCGAAGGATAAAATGACACTATACATGTTATTAAGACTGTTGACGAATCATGCTTCGAAATGATTACGGTTCGACTACGTTGAAAGAAGCATGGGACACATTAGTGAAAGTGTTCAAAGGATCAGATCGAGTAAAGAAAGTTCGAATCCAAACTCTTTGTGGCAAATTGGAGAGGATGCAGATGAAAGAGTCAGAAACTATATCTGACTACATCACACGTGTACAAAAGGTGGTGAACCAACTCACCAGAAATGGAGAAACAGTAACTGATGCACGAATTGTTGAAAAGATTTTGAGATCTTTAACATATAAATTTGAGAATATTGTGTGTGCAATAGAAGAGCCGAAGGACCTTTCGACACTCTCAATCGAAGAGCTCGCTGGTTCTCTCGAAGCACATGAACAACGTAAGATGAAAAAGAAGGAAGAAGTGGTCGAGGAAACAAATCAAACCAAGGAGTCGATCAAAGACGAAAAGGCACTTTTTTCTCAAAACTTTCGAGGAAGAGGACATGGCCGTGGCGGTCGAGATAGTGGTCGAGGCAGCAACTTCGAGAGAGAACATTCGAACCAGCAAAATTGGCGTGGCAGAGGACGTGGTCAAAGAGGTGGTCGGTCGAACCACTCTAACTTCAAATGCTACAAGTGTGGGAAGCATGTTTGTTACGTGAAGGATTGCAACTCGTACAAATGCTATAACTGTGATAAAGTGGTACATCTTGCAAAATATTGTTGAATAGAAAAGAAGGTAGAAGAAACAACCAATCTAGCTTTGGAAGCTGAAGCGAATGAAGGTTTTCTCTTGATGGCTCAAAATGAAATCAACACCAATAATGATAATGTTTGGTATCTTGACTCGGGAGTAAGTAATCACATGTGTGGTCACAAACACCTGTTTAAATAAATGAAAAAAATTGAAGATGGTAATGTGTCTTCCAGAGATGCATCAAAAGTGAAGGTTGAAGGCAAGGGTACAATATATTACTTACAGAAGGATGGCTTGATTGGTTCAATACAAGATGTTTACTATGTACCAAATCTTAAGACCAACATCTTGAGTTTGGGACAACTTACAGAAAAAGGGTTTTCGATACTTATAAAAGATCGGATATTGAATTTGAAAGACAGGGTGGGACATCTGATTGCTCGTGTCGAAATGGAGAAAAATCGAATGTACAAACTAAATCTAAGGAATGTTCGAGAGAAATGTCTACGAGTCGATATGCAAGATAAAGCGTCACTATGGAATTTACGCTTTGGACATCTACATCATGCTGGTTTGAGAAGGTTGGCGAAAAGGAACATGGTGCACGGACTACCAGACATGGATTATGAAGGAAAATTTTGTGAAGAATGTGTGCTTAGTAAACAAACAAGAACCTCATTTCAAAAGAAGGCAGAATATCATGATAAACACATTCTCGAATTGATTCATACTGACATATGTGGGTCAATCACTCTGGAATCTTTCAGTGGCAAAAGGTAATTCATTTCCTTTATCGACAACTTCTCATGAAAGTCCCGGGTTTATTTCTTGAAAGAAAAGTATGAGGCATTAGAGGTGTTCAAAAAGTTCAAAGTAATGGTGGAGAAGGAAACCGGCAAACACATCAAAGCAGTTTGATCTGATAGAGGTGGTGAGTACACTTCGACAGCCTTTATGAAGTATTGTGAAGAGCATGGCATAAGGAGATTCCTAACTGCACCATATTCACCCCAGCAAAACAGTGTGGCTGAAAGAAAGAATCGAACAGTTCTCGACATGATTCGATCAATGCTTAAGAGCAAGAGCGTGTCGAAAGAATTCTGGGCAGAAGTTGTACAGTGTGCCATTTTTGTTCAGAATCGATGTCCACATTTGAAGTTAGAAGATCAAACACCACAAGAAGTATGGAGCGGACAGAAGCCAACAGTTTCTCATCTCAAAGTATTTAGTAATGTAGCTTATGCATATGTACCAGATCAACAAAGAACGAAACTTGAAGACAAAATTCAAAAGTACATATTTATTGGGTATGATGAGAAGACAAAAAGGTACAAGCTATTCGATCCCATAAGCAAGAAGGGGATAGTGAGTAGAGACGTTCAAATAAACGAAGAGAGCAAGTGGGACTGGAACAATTAGACAGAAGTTATCGACGAAGTTGAAGAATCATCTATCGTTGTACCAACAAGCACTACAACAGAACATGAAAATTCTAAAAATGAAGATGAACGTCTACATCCCAGAATGCAAAATTTGCAATATTTGTATGATTCGACAAATGAGGTACACCTTGTATGCCTTCTGGCAGATGCTGAAAACATAAGTTTCGAAGAAGCACTACGAGATAAGAAGTGGAAAAATGCCATGGACGAAGAGATTATAGCAATAGACTGCAACAACACTTGGGAGCTAGTCGAATTTCCAAAAGGTAGTCGACCCATTGGTGTAAAGTGGGTATTAGAGAAAAAGATGAACGCTCAAGGAGAAATAAAATGATGCAAAGTGCGACTTGTTGCAAAGGGATACAAACAGAAAGCAAGAGTCGACTATGACGAAGTATTTGCACCTATTGCAAGAATAGAGACAATTCGATTGCTCATTTCTCAAGCTGCTCAATTGAAATGGCCGATATTTCAAATGGATGTCAAGACAACATTTTTGAATGGTGTACTCAAAGAAGAAGTCTATGTCAAACAACCACTCGGGTATATGAGGATTGGAGAAGAGAAAAAGGTGTTGAAATTGAAGAAAGCGCTACATGGCCATAAGCAAGCACCGCGAGCATGGATCACACGTATCGACACATATTTCAAGGAGAATGGGTTCGAGCAATGTTCGTATGAACATGTCCTCTATGTGAAGAAAAATGGAAGTAATTTATTACTTGTTGCTCTCTATGTCGATGACCTCATTTTTCTAGGCAGTGATGATCAGATGATAGAAGAATTCAAGAGCACAATGACACGTGAATTCGAAATGATAGACTTAGGTTTGATGAAATTCTTTCTTGGTATAGAGGTTCGACAAGAAGAAACAAGAATCTTTATATCATAAGAAAAATATGCAAAAGAAATCTTAAAAAAATATAAGATGGAAAGTTGTAATCCAACTTCGACGCCAATGAAACCAGGCGCAAAGTTGTCGAAATTTGATGGAGGAGAACGTGTCGAAGTAAGCAAATATCGAAGCTTAGTAGGTAGTCTTTGCTATCTCACATGTACAAGACCGAACATTTCATTAAGTGTTAGAATTGTAAGTTGATTCATGGAGGAGCCAGTATATTCACATTGGAACGCATTAAAATGAATCCTAAGGTACATCCAAGGAAGAATGTCACTTGGAATGTTTTATTCAAGAACAAAAGACTACAAATTGGTTGGTTACTCTGACAGTGATTGCTGCAGAGATATAGACGATCGAAAAAGCACTTCTAGATATGTGTTCTTCATGGGAAATATCGTATTTAGTTGGCTTTCTAAAAAGCAACCGATCGTAACACTTTCGACATGTGAAACTGAATATGTAGCAGCATCTTGCTGCGTTTGTCATGCACTATGGCTTAGAAGATTGATGAGTAAAATGGAGCTAAAACAGGAAGGTGCAATGGTAATACAAGTGGACAACAAATCAACAATTGAGTTAGCAAAGAATTCAGTAAACCATGAAAGAAGCAAACACATTGGCGTTCGCTTCCACTTTATTCGAGAACATGTGAAGGAAGGAAGTGTCGAATTGAAGCATGTAGCAAGCAAGAATCAAGCAGCAGATATTTTCACAAAATCTTTGTTGAAAGAAATTTTCGATAGAGGCAATAAATTGATAGACATGATGGTTAGAAGAAATATTTAAATTTACAAAGGAGTTTTGTTAAATAAAATTTAATGTTATAGTTATTAGGTTTTTATTAATAAGTTAGTGGAAAGATTAAGAATATGTTATAGTTGGAAGACCAAGAGATAGTGACATATAATAGTATTTACTAACGTTATTTAGTTTTCCTAGAATAGCAGAAATCTATAAGTCCATATAAAGATCAAGGTTGTATTTTATGTCAGACTCTCTACCGGGCTCATCAGACGCTGCACCGGACACGGCGTCAAGAAATACTTCCCCTCTTCCTCCCTCTCAGTGAACCAAATGTGTACTCTTAGTTCTTTACTGTTGATAACGACCAATATTTTGTAGTCTGTTATTTTTTACAATTTCGAGCATTGATTAACAAGAGAAGCTAATGTAAAAGAACTGTTATTTTATGCCGGTTCTTGACATAAAATAAAGTCATGCTTCTTTTTCTTTCTCTTGTTGGAAGTTTCTTGGAGTCATGCTTCTAATTATCTTTTCATGAGTAGCACTGTGTTGGTTATAATTCTATAACATGAAGTTTTTCTTTGAGTAAATTTGCCTCTTCAAATTTAGTGTAGTTTGTCATTTACTGGCCAATACTAATATGTAAAATGAGAAACTACATTGTTTAAAAACGAAACGAGAGAGTGAGGTTTTAATGGTTTTGAAGTGAGACACGTGGATGGTGAAGTTAGAGTTTTCTGCGTATGATTTGTTTTCTGCGCGCGAATATGACGTTTTGAAGATATTGACTTTGACACTTTTATTATGTTCAAAGGTGTGTGTGACGTAAGTGCAAGCAAATTATACGGAACCAGTTGTGTATAACTGCACTTGACTAGGACTGTACTCAGTGACTTCACTCGCTCTCTTCGATAGGGAAGCTAGGTCATGGAAAATCTTCTTCCCCAACCGCCTAATTCCACAAACCAAAATACTAAGAGGATCAAAATGCCGCAATCAGACTCCTCTATCAATGACTTACCAGACGAGATACTATCTCATATTCTCTCTTTTCTCCCAACCAGGCATGCTTTCAAAACCATCCTTCTTTCTAAGAAATGGATTCCTATATGCTACTCACTCTCAGTATTACGCGTTGACGATGGAATCGTCAACAACGCAGACAACAGGATTCACTTGCTTAGATTCGTGGAGGATTTTATATTCTCCCCACACTCTCAGCACATTCCCCTCAAAGCTTTTGTTCTCAATTGTCGTTTCCAAATCTGGGATGTCGAAACCGACCGTTCCACTTTCGACAAATGTCTCCAAGCAGCTAAACTACGTCGCGTCGTTTATCTCTATTTATACTTGTTATACATCCCTTTAGCGCCTACTATTTTCTGCTTCAAAACACTTGTCGTCCTGACATTAATCAAAATGCGTCCAGACAGTTTGTTTGATTGCTCTGTTGATCTTCCTATGCTCAAAAACCTCTATCTGTGTGATGTTCGTTTTCATCATATGGATGATTTCATGAAACTTCTCTCTGGGTGTCCTGAATTGGAGAGATTGACTAGCCTATATGTTAAAGCAAATGACATGGCTCCAGCAAGAGGGTATACTAAACCCTTGTCCAAGTTGATTCTATCCACTATCCGTTTGTTCGAGGTTCCTTTTAAAGCTGTTTATAATGTCCAGCATCTAAATATATCAGGGGTATGTATGATATCTTATATAATATGATTTCTGTTTTCCATTTTGTTTACTTTTAAAATATGTATCTTATTTTTGTACTGTGCAGTTGGGGATTAATCTTGTTAATAAAGAAACCAATTCATATTACAAAGACTTTCCGGTATTTGAAAACTTAACACTACTTAATCTGGGTTGGAGTACTCATACCCAAATTCATGAATGGGATGAGGTAGTCAAAATGCTCCAAAGTTGTCCCAAACTTCAATCTCTTTCCATTTCAAAGGTTTGTTTCATTACATCCATGGACAGTTATTGGTTTTTGTTAATTCTTCTTTTCTTTACATATCCTATTTTGTCTCTGATTGACAGGCAAAGAGTTCACCAACCAAAGAGGACTGGAAATATCCATATCATGTTCCTCAATGTCTTTTGACTCAGCTAATAACATGTAACATTGAAGACTATGAAGCTATCCAAGCTGATTTTCGATTCGCAGCATATATCTTGGAGAATGCGAGACATTTAGAGAATATGACCATTTGCCGTAATCCTCTCCCAAAACCAATGGAGAGCCCCCATTTTTTAAGTGATTTATCCTCTTGTTCAAGGATCTCTCCTACATGTAAGCTCTCATTTTCTGAGATATAAGTGCTTTGATGGTTTTGGTATTATTGTATTGTATAGCTTGTCTTAAGTTTCATAATATCTATTTTATTTGTACTTATCAAAATATCGGTTTCAATATTCATATTGTATTGTTTTTAAATATAAATTTTGAAAAGGACAAGATCGCAAAATGTTTTCCTAAAATATTGATATAACCACTTGTTTGAACATAGTTCCATTAGACTTGTTGACTGTTAAATCAGACTTGGCACTTGATATTTGTTAGAAATTTAAACAGTCTTCTATATAAATATGGGATATAATAAAACAACGCAATTAATTATGTTCTGAATGTAGAAGAAGATACAAAAGAGGCTACTAAGAGCATCTCAGGCTTTTTTTGAGCAGTACTCCCGCGTGGCAAATGTATCATTGATATTAAGGGTTATTGGAGTTCGCGACTTTGACAAATTATTACATTGTAACGACAATAAAACCAATTTTTCATTAAAATAATAATAAATCTTATAATGGGCCATTGTTGAATAGCTTTTTTATTTATTTTGTTTTTTAATATTTTATTTGATTATAAATAAGCTCATTTAAAACAATTTATACTTTAATTTTTTCTCACAGTTTTATTTTCTTTTGAATTTTCAATTTCACTCTCACAATTGTATCACTTTTTTTAATTTTTTTCTCACAATTTTATTTTTTACTTCAAAATTAATATAAAATTTCAATCTAATTTAATTTATTTATTAATTTTATTTTATATTAATATTAACTTAAATAACTTAAATTAATATTTCAAATTAAAATAAAATTTAATATAAATAAAATATTAATATATAAGATAAAATTGTAGGACATTTAAATTGAAACTCATTGGAGTGAAAAGATGCTCTAAGAACTCATTCTGTTATCAAATGTGTTTGGAAAAGATAATTCAATTAACAATCAAGCTCCAACATAGACCCGAATGTATTATTGCTATAAAATAATTGAAATGCAATTATAAGTGTTCACATGTCTCGGGTTACTTGTTAGACATTTAAATTGAAACTAATAATATTCATGTGCGTTAGCCGGTTAGATGCAACTCTAAATTTGAAATAAGTTGTTCATTTATAAATTCAATAGTATTAAAATAATTGTATAAATGAAGTTTTGATTCCACATTAGACAATATTTTAAATGATCTAACAATTAACATAAGTGTAGGGAGATATAATTCTTATTTCGAAAAGGAAGGAAATGAGTGAAAATACTAAGAGTGTCTCCAATAGGGAGAATTTCTTTTGATTGCTTGCGCTATTTGTATGAGATCAAAATGCCACAATGCATTTGAGTTTAATATTGGCAAAATAAATAACAACTCTATTTTCTTACAAACTCCATTTTCTTACAATTTACAACGAAAGTTAATATTGTACACCCTCAAAAACAGTCCTCTTAAATAGATTCTAAATTTGGTGGTATTGAAATAGTGAATGATCCAAATCTCAAGTAAATGTTTTTATATTTTTGATGTGACAGCAAACCAAGATTGGGATATATGGAAATCATAGTTTTTAAACAAAATGACACGATTATAAAATTATAGTACCCAGAAATATGGCAATCAAAACAATAAGCTCAATGGGAACAACACATTAAAATAATAGAATCGATTGCAATCAAACACCATACACGATACAACTCACATGCTTCTATCAAACCTCCCGTGAAAATCTGGACAGAAAAGCAAATCATAAGAAATCATAAAATGAAGAGAATGAAGTGATGGATAAATGAGCCATTGAGATTGGAGAATGCAAGCAAAGATAGGCAGGGCAAAGAGACAGGTTCGGTTCTCATTGCCCTCTTTTTTTCCTTAAAATTTTCAAGTTGGGCAGCAGTATCTCTATAAGTATTTTCCGTGTATAACTTCAACAGCTTCAAATAAATGGTATCTCAGTGCAAGTCAAATTGAAAATTACATCACAACTATTGAACTCTTGCGGTGTATATACCGGCAACATCATTGCATGTATTCTATTTTCTCCCTACACGTTTTTCCTGTATTGCTCTTGGAAATTCTTTTTTTGTTGGATTTTGATGAGAATAACAAGAAAGTTAAATAACAAGATTGATAATATTAGTGCCAAGAGATGGGCATGCTTATCAACTTCAAAGCTTAACTACAAGACAACAACCTTAGTGTTGCGCCAATGACTCACCCCAAAGAGAAGAAAACAATAGAATGTCATAAACGCATTCAAAATTGATTAACTTCCCATAAAGAAGTTGAAGAACACCTTACAATAATATGACAGATTTATAAAACTCATACACAATAAATACCGTAAGAATTATGCAAGATTTATAAAAATCCTACACATGAACAAAAAAATTCATCTCAATTTCTAAAACATTTCGTACTTCTTACCACCACCCTTCTTATCATGTTTTCCACTGCCTCCTTTTCTTTTCCCTGTATTGGACATATTTTTTCCAGTGTCATGGCCTCTTGTGGGTGTTGACTTCAACAAATGCTTCACGTCAAGTATACCATTTCTAAAACGACCTTCACTTAACTTTAAACCCCTGTCCTCAGGCTTGTGTTTTCCAACTGGTTTTTTACTGTTGCTACCACCAACCTTTCCTCCAAACCGTCCTAGAATCATACGCTACAAACCACAAATGGAACAAATATAAGGAATAATAAGGCAAGAGTTTTACAAACAAATAAAGATGGGAATGAAAGAAATCAATCACCTCTTGGAGCATTTTTTCTTCTCTCTGCTTTTGTTTCTTCATCATTGGCCGTGCCACATTTAAAGGTAATCTTTGATTCTTGAGGGGTTGCATATTGGAAAATGAAATACTGAATTGTGTGCATTGGGCATCCTAATATTATTACCATTTTTCAAATAGAACATGATATAGAAAATAGATCATTAACAAATAGAACTCACCTTCCCACCAAGGGAAACAACCTTCCTATCTTCAATCTTTTTGCGCTCTTTCCATGACATATGCAAGTTGCCTAAGATATATTGCAATAAGCATCCATTATGACAAAGAAGGTAACAAACCAAGTGAATATGCTTAGTTGCTTACCATAATTTATTTACCTCAAAACACACCAATTTAAAATAATGAAAGGACTAAAGCTATGTTTGGATTTTTAAAATGAACAGAGCGGAATGGAAAGAAGCGGAACCGAGCATAATGAAATGTAATGGAACGGAGCGGACTAGAGATTTCATTCCATTGTTTGGATATTATAAGACGGAACAAAGCCATGTTCTCATTTCCGCCCAAATCGGAAGGTAAGAAAATGGTGGTAAGTGATGGAATGCATTCCATCATTCCATCATGTTCCGCTCCACTCCAAGCTCTTTTTAACAATCCAAAGGATTCCATTATGCTTCATTCGATCATATTCCATCAATCCAAACACAGCCTAACATTTTTCTTATCATTCAAACATCCAAATCAAATCTTTTCTTATAACACTTAAACATTTCAATGCAAAATCACAAGGATAAGAACATACTGAAATTTCCAACATCTTTCATAATCGTCCTTAGATCCATATCGTTTTCCTGCTGGTTGGTACGATCTCTTGGAAGCACATGTTTTCCCATCACTGCTTCAAAATTGAAAGAGAGATTTAAGGGAAAAAAGCTTCAAACTAAAACAAAATTTGAAACTACAAACACATTCAGAATAAAAAAATAGTTCAAACGAAAGATTTAAAAGCTTAAACCTCTTCATAGAAATACTACCACGAAACAATAATAATCATGACTAAACAGATAAAACCTAATCGCAGCCAATAGCGGCGAGATCGCGGTGGTACGGAGGGGGTAACAGCCTCTGAACGGCGCGCATCACTGTTGCGGCTGTCTCAGATGTATTTAACGAGAACTACACGGCGCGTGTAGCTGCCGTCACGGAGTTACGCTTCCGTTAATAATGAAAAAAAATTAAAAATAAAATAAAATAATTGAAAAAGAAACATGATGAATCACAGTAGAAGGAAGAGGGACAGTGAAGAATTACTAACCAGCGGCGTGCTTCAATTACAGTTACAAGACGGCTGCTGCTAGGTTGAAGGAAAGGGAGGAACTCAAACTTTGTAAAGTGACGTCAGACGATGAAATAAAAATAGGTAAAATTCTCCCTTGAAAAAATTGATATAAAAGATGTATTGGGTGGGATTTTAGAGAATTTTTAAATAAAAATTTATGGTATTTAATCAAACACTTTTATAAAATTTAAAAAAATATTGTAATTTTCAATTAATATAGTTACGATTTTTTATTTTCTTTTTTTTGACAGCATTACGATTTTTTCTTTGAAAATATAACAAAATTGGTAATCAATTGACTTTCTCAAATTTTACTCACACTCTTTTATCATCATTTAATTATTTTATTTTATTTTATAGTGAAAGCAGTCTTATATAGCCTTTACAATAGGAACTAGTCAAAAGTCAGCAGTACATTACAATAAAATAGGAATAACAGAAATTGATCCTAAAATATAGGAATTCCTCCTAAAGAATCTAACTTCCCTTAGGACTAGGATTTATTAGTAAAAACGTGGACTGAATTAAAAAATAAATAGACTCCCTTAAGCTAATGCCTATGTGATTAGCTTAATTACTCCAAGCAAATTATACGGAACCAGTGGTGTATAACTGCACTTGACTAGGACTGTATTCAGTGACTTCACTCCCTCTCTTCGATAGGGAAGCTAGGTCATGGAAAACCTTCTTCCCCAACCGCCTCATTCCACAAACCAAAATACCAATATGATCAAAATGCCGCAATCAGACTCCTCTATCAATGACTTACCAGACGAGATACTATCTCATATTCTCTCTTTTCTCCCAACCAGGCATGCTTTCAAAACCATCCTTCTTTCTAAGAAATGGATTCCTATATGCTACTCACTCTCAGTATTACGCGTTGACGATGGAATCGTCAACAACGCAGACAACAGGATTCACTTGCTTAGATTCGTGGAGGATTTTATATTCTCCCCACACTCTCAGCACATTCCCCTCAAAGCTTTTGTTCTCCATTGTCGTTTCCAAATCTGGGATGCCGAAACCGACCGTTCCACTTTCGACAAATGTCTCCAAGCAGCTAAACTACGTCGCGTCCTTTATCTCTATTTATACTTGTTATACATCCCTTTAGCGCCTACTATTTTCTGCTTCAAAACACTTGTCGTCCTGACATTAATCAAAATACGTCCAGACAGTTTGTTTGATTGCTCTGTTGATCTTCCTATGCTCAAAAACCTCTATCTGTGTGATGTTCGTTTTCATCATATGGATGATTTCATGAAACTTCTCTCTGGGTGTCCTGAATTGGAGAGATTGACTAGCCTATATGTCAAAGCAAATGACATGGCTCCAGCAAGAGGGTATGCTAAACCCTTGTCCAAGTTGATTTTATCCACTATCCGTTTGTTCGAGGTTCCTTTTAAAGCTGTTTATAATGTCCAGCATCTAAATATATCAGGGGTATGTATGATATCTTATATAATATGATTTCTATGTATGATATCTTATATAATATGATTTATGTTTTCCATTTTGTTTACTTTTAAAATATGTATCTTATTTTTGTACTGTGCAGTTGGGGATTAATCTTGTTAATAAAGAAACCAATTCATATTACAAAGACTTTCCGGTATTTGAAAACTTAACAGTACTTAATCTGGGTTGGAGTACTTATACCCAAATTCATGAATGGGATGAGGTAGTCAAAATGCTCCAAAGTTGTCCCAAACTTCAATCTCTTTCCATTTCAAAGGTTTGTTTCTTTACATCCATGGACAGTTGTTGGTTTTTGTTAATTCTTCTTTTCTTTACATATCCTATTTTGTCTCTGATTGACAGGCAAAGAGTTCACCAACCAAAGAGGACTGGAAATATCCATATCATGTTCCTCAATGTCTTTTGACTCAGCTAATAACATGTAACATTGAAGACTATGAAGCTATCGAAGCTGATTTTCGATTCGCAGCATATATTTTGGAGAATGCGAGACATTTAGAGAATATGACCATTTGCCGTAATCCTCTCCCAAAACCAATGGAGAGCCCCCAATTTTTAAGTGATTTATCCTCTTGTTCAAGGATCTCTCCTACATGTAAGCTCTCATTTTCTGAGATATAAGTGCTTTGATGGTTTTGGTATTATTGTATTGTATAGCTCTTGTCTTAAGTTTCTATTTTATTTGTACTTATCAAAATATCGGTTTCAATATTCATATTGTACTGTTTTTAAATATAAATTTTGAAAAAGGACAAGATCGCAAAATGTTTTCCTAAAATATTGATATAACCACTTGTTTGAACATAATTCCATCAGACTTGTAGACTGTTAATCAGACTTGTGCTTAAATTGGCTGCCGTCTTAGTTCAACTTGGCACTTGATATTTGTTAGAAATTTAAACGGTCTTCTATATAAATATGGATATAATAAAACAAAGCAATTAATCATGTTCTGAATGTAGAAGAAGATACAAAAGAGGCTATTAAGAGCATCTCCGACGGCAGTTTTTTTGAGCAGATCTCTAGCGTGGCAAATACATCATTGATATTAAGGATCATTGGAGTTCGTCAATTTGACAAACCGTTGCATTGTAACGATGATAAAATCAATTTTTCATTAAAATAATAAAAAATCTTATAATAGACTATTATTGAATAGCTTTTTTTATTTATTTTGTTTTTTAATATTTTATTTTAAAACAGTTTATACTTTAATTTTTTCTCACACTTTTATTTTCTTTTGAATTTTCAATTTCACTCTCACAATTGTATCACTTTTTCTTAATTTTTTTCTCACAATTTTATCTTTTACTTCAAAATTAATATAAAATTTCAATCTAATTTTATTTATTAATTTTATTTTATATTAATATTAATTTAAATAATTTAAATTAATATTTTAAATTAAAATAAAATTTAATATAAGATAAAATTGTAGAACTTAATATCAGTTCTTTAGAGTTGCACCATTTGAATGAAAATTGTGTTTGGAAAAGATAATTCAATTAACAATCAAACTCCAACATAATCCCTAATGTATTATTGCTACTGGACACCTATAACAAAATAAAATAATTGAAATGCAATTATAAGTGTTCACATGTCTCGGGTTACTTGTCTAATTAGACATTTTAATTGAAATTAATAAGATTTATGTGCGTTCCGGTTAGATGCAACTCTAAATTTGAAATAAGTTGTTCAATTATAAATTCAATAATATTAAAATAATTGTATAAATCAAATTTTGATTCCACATTAGACAATATTTTAAATGATCTAACAATTAACATAAGTGTATGGAGATATAATTCTTATTTCGAAAAGGAAGGAAATGAGTGAAAATACTAAGAGTATCTCCGATAGGGAGAATTTCTTTTGATTGCTTGCGCTATTTGTATGAGATCAAATTGTCACAATGCATTTGAATTTAATATTGGCAAAATAAATAACAACTCTATTTTCTTACAATTTACAAAGATAGTCCATATTGTACATTCTCAAAAACAGTCCTCCTAAATAGATTCTAAATTTGATGGTATTGAAATAGTGAATGATCCAAATCTCAAGTAAATGTTTTTATATTCTTGATGTGACAGCAAACCAAGATTAGGATATATGGAAATCATAGCTTTTAAACAAAATGACACGATTATAAAATTATAGTACCCAGAAATATGGCAATCAAAACAATAAGTTCAATGGGAACAACACATTAAAATAATAGAATGGATTGCAGTCAAACACCATACACGATACAACTCACATGCTTCTATCAAACCTCCGGTGAAAATCTGGACAGAAAAGCAAATCATAAAATGAAGAGAATGAAGTGATGGATAAATGAGCCATTGAGAGTGGAGAATGCAAGCAAAGATATGCAGGGCAAAGAGACAGGTTCTGTTCTCATTGCCCACTTTTTTTCCTTAAAATTTTCAAGTTGGGCAGCAATATCTCTATAAGTATTTTCCGTGTATAACTTTAATAGCTTCAAATAAATGGTATCTCAGTGCAAGTCAAATAGAAAATTACATCACAACTATTGAACTCTTGCGGTGTATATACCGGCAACATCATTGCATGTATTCTATTTAATCCCTACACGTTTTTCCTGTATTGCTCTTGGAAATTCTTTTTTTGTTGGATTTTGATGAGAATCCCCTCTCAACGTGAGAACTTAAATAACAAGATTGATAATATTAGTGCCAAGAGATGGGCATGCTTATCAACTTCAAAGCTTAACTACAAGACAACAACCTTAGTGTTGCGCCAATGACTCACCCCAAAGAGAAGAAAACAATAGAATGTCATAAACGCATTCAAAATTGATTAACTTCCCATAAAGTTGAAGAACACCTTACAATAATATGACAGATTTATAAAACTCATACACAATAAATACCGTAAGAATTATGTAAGATTTATAAAAATCCTACACATGAACAAAAAAATTCATCTCAATTTCTAAAACATTTCGTACTTCTTACCACCACCCTTCTTATCATGTTTTCCGCTGCCTCCTTTTCTTTTCCCTGTATTGGACATATTTTTTCCAGTGTCATGACCTCTTGTGGGTGTTGACTTCAACAAATGCTTCACGTCAAGTATGCCATTTCTAAAACGACCTTCACTTAACTTTAAACCCCTGTCCTCAGGCTTGTGTTTTCCAACTGGTTTTTTACTGTTGCTACCACCAACCTTTCCTCCAAACCGTCCTAGAATCACACGCTACAAACCACAAATGGAACAAATATAAGGAATAATAAGGCAAGAGTTTTACAAACAAATAAAGATAGGAATGAAAGAAATCAATCACCTCTTGGAGCATTTTTTCTTCTCTCTGCTTTTGTTTCTTCATCATTGGCCGTGCCACACTTAAAGGTAATCTTTGATTCTTGAGGGGCTGCATATTGGAAAATGAAATACTGAATTGTGTGCATTGGGCATCCTAATATTATTACCATTTTTCAAATAGAACATGATATAGAAAATAGATCATTAACAAATAGAACTCACCTTCCCACCAAGGGAAACAACCTTCCTATCTTCAATCTTTTTGCGCTCTTTCCATGACATATGCAAGTTGCCTAAGATATATTGCAATAAGCATCCATTATAACAAAGAAGGTAACAAACCAAGTGAATATGCTTAGTTGCTTACCATAATTTATTTACCTCAAAACACACCAATTTAAAATAATGAAAGGACTAAGGCTATGTTTGGATTTTTAAAATGAACAGAGCGGAATGGAAAGAAGCGGAACCGAGCATAATGGAATGTAATGGAACGGAGCAGACTAGAGATTCCATTCCATTGTTTGGATATTATAAGACGGAACAAAGCCATGTTCTCATTTCCACCCAAATCGGAAGGTAAGAAAATGGTGGTAAGTGATGGAATGCATTCCATCATTCCATCATGTTCCGCTCCACTCCAAGCTCTTTTTAACAATCCAAAGGATTCCATTATGCTTCATTCGATCATATTCCATCAATCCAAACACAGCCTAACATTTTTCTTATCATTCAAACATCCAAATCAAATCTTTTCTTATAACACTTAAACATTTCAATGCAAAATCACAAGGATAAGAACATACTGAAATTTTCAACATCTTTCATAATCGTCCTTAGGTCCATATCGTTTTCCTGCTGGTTGGTACGATCTCTTGGAAGCACATGTTTCTTCTTGTACATCTTTCCCATCACTGCTTCAAAATTGAAAGAGAGATTTAAGGGAAAAAAGCTTCAAACTAAAACAAAATTTGAAACTACAAACACATTCAGAATAAAAAAATAGTTCAAACGAAAGATTTAAAAGCTTAAACCTCTTCATAGAAATACTACCACGAAACAATAATAATCATGACTAAACAGATAAAACCTAATCGCAGCCAATAGCGGCGAGATCGCGGTGGTACGGAGGGGGTAACAGCCTCTGAACGGCGCGCATCACTGTTGCGGCTGTCTCAGATGTATTTAACGAGAACTACACGGCGCGTGTAGCTGCCGTCACGGAGTTACGCTTCCGTTAATAATGAAAAAAAATTAAAAATAAAATAAAATAATTGAAAAAGAAACATGATGAATCACAGTAGAAGGAAGAGGGACAGTGAAGAATTACTAACCAGCGGCGTGCTTCAATTACAGTTACAAGACGGCTGCTGCTAGGTTGAAGGAAAGGGAGGAACTCAAACTTTGTAAAGTGACGTCAGACGATGAAATAAAAATAGGTAAAATTCTCCCTTGAAAAAATTGATATAAAAGATGTATTGGGTGGGATTTTAGAGAATTTTTAAATAAAAATTTATGGTATTTAATCAAACACTTTTATAAAACTTAAAAAAATATTGTAATTTTCAATTAATATAGTTACGATTTTTTCTTTTCTTTTTTTTTTACAGCATTACGATTTTTTCTTTGAAAATATAACAAAATTGGTAATCAATTGACTTTCTCAAATTTTACTCACACTCTTTTATCATCATTTATTTTTTTTATTTTATTTTATAATCATACTTCATATTGTTAGAACCGTAAATAATAAAAGTATTGAGAATGAGAAAACTAATATTTTATTATAAAGTGAAAGCAGACTTATATAGCATTTACAACAGGAATTAATCAAAAGTCAATAGTACATTGCAATAAAATAGAAATAATAGAAATTGATCCTAAAATATAGGAATTCCTCCAAAAGAATCTAACTTCTCTTAGGACTAGGATTTATTAGTAAAAACGTGAACTGAATCAAAAAACAAATAGACTTTGACTAACATTTCGTCCCTTAAGCTAATGCCTCTGTGATTAGCTTAATTTTGTGATCTTTATTACTCCAAGCATGCTTCGAAGCTTCTCAAACTGCTCGAGCTTCAATGGCTTCGTCATTATATCTGCAACTTGTTCTTCAGAGCAGCAAAAACTCAGTCTCACCACTTCATCATTTACCAAGTCTCAGAAAATGAAACCTTACTGCAATATGTTTACTTTTGCCATGAAAAATTGGATTTTTGGACAATTGAATAGTGGAACTGTTGTCACATAAAATCACAGTTTCTTCCTTTTCTTCAGCTCCAAGTTGCTCCAAGATTCTTCTAAGCCAAATACACTAACAAGCACAAAGTATTGCAGCAATATATTCTGCCTCAGTGGTGGATAGGCTCACAACAGGTTGTTTTTTCGAAGCCCATGAAACAGCTCCAGACCCCATCATAAACACTAAGCCAGAAGTGCTTCTTCGATCATCTAAATCTCCTGCGTAATTGCTGTCAGAATAAGCTACAAGACCTGTTTTTCTTCCTTCATTCTTGTAGAATTTCCTGTGCTTTGCGGTTCCTTTTAGATATCTTAAGAGTCTTTTTGTTGCAGCCCAATGTGATTCTTTTGGATTCGCCATGAACCTGCTCATCAAGCTCACTCCAAACATCAAATCTGGTCGAGTTATCGTTAGATACATGAGACTTCCAATGACTTGTTTGGACATTGTAGCATCTACTTCAGTGCCATCCTCATCTTTTGATAAATTTGTTCCTGGAACAATTGGATTTCTTACTGAGTTGTTGCTTCCCATGTTGAACCTTGCTAGAACTTCTTGAGCATATCTTCTTTGACAAATAAAAATCCCAACTTCACATTGTATCACTTCTATTCCAAGAAAATGTCTCATCTTTTCCAAGTCAGTCATGTCAAAATCTAATTTCATCGACTTTTTAAATTCATCACACATGCTTCTATTATTTCCCGTAAAAATCAAATCATCAACATAAAGGCTAACTATCAAAATGTTACCTTCCTTTCTCTTGGTGAACAAAGTGTGTTCACTGGAGTACCTTTCAAATTTCTCTTTTGCAAAATATGCCTCAATTTTGTTGTTCCAAGCTCTCGGTGCTTGTTTAAGGCCATATAATGCTTTCTTCAACCTGTAAACTTTGTCTTCTTCTCCTTTCTTGAAAAATCCTTCAAGCTGCTGTACAAATACTTCCTCCTTGAGCTCACCGTGAAGAAAAACACTTTTTACGTCAAGTTGATATACTTCCCATCCACGTTGAGCTGCCAAAGCTAGTAGTACCCGCACGGTGTCAAGTCTTGCGACTGGTGCAAATACTTCTGTATAATCCACTCCATACTATTGTGCGTATCCTTTTGCTACCAATCTTGCCTTAAACTTTTCAATTTTCCCACTTTCATTGAGCTTGGTTTTGAAAATCTATTTAACTCCTTTTGGTGCATCAGTTAGCTCCCATGTCTTATTCTTTTCTATTGCCTTCATCTTTGTGTTCATTGCTTCTCTCCACTTCCTGCTCTTGAATGCTTCTTCAAAGAGGTAAGGATCGCTTCCATTTTCAACCATCATCATCACCATTAAGCTTTCTTCTTCCTCGAAAATATTTGTTCCCTCTTCATAATCTGCCATCCAAACTGGTTTTCTTCTATTTCTTGTTGCCCTCTCTAAAAAATCTTGTTCAACTTCATTTATTTCATTTGTCGGTGACCCGATCTCGTTTAAACTGCTTAAGGATGCATCTTGATTGATATCACCATTGTTTTCTTCATCATTTTGTGCAGACCCTTGGTCTTCACTTCCTTCTTCGTTTTCTTCCTCTTCCCAATCTAAAACATCAGCTTTGCATTCTTCTTCAGTTCTTCCCCAGTCCCAGCTCTTGTCTTCTTCAAACACTACATCTTTGTTCACAATGACTTTCCTTGCAACAGGATCAAATAACTTATAAGCTTTAGACTCATCACTAACTCCCAAAAATACACACCTTTTGCTTTTGTCGTCTAGCTTGCTTCTCTTTTGGTCCGGTACATGAGCATGCGCTACACATCCAAAAATCCGAAAATGGTCAACTCTTGGTTTTACACCACTCCATGCTTCTTCAGGGGTTTTGTGATCTACTGCTGAAGTTGGACTTCTATTCTGCACGTGAACACACCATCTAACTACTTCAGGCCAAAATACTCTTGGAACTTGTCTCTCATTCAGTACAGCTCTTACTGCATTCATGATCGTCCTGTTTTTTCTCTTGGCGACACCGTTTTGTTGAGGAGTATATGCAGTCGTCAATTGCCTACAAATAACTTGATCCTTACAGAATTCTTCAAACTCATTAGAGGTAAATTCACCACCTCGATCAGTCCTTAAAAAAGTGATGAATGCACCCACTTCTTTCTCAACATATGCCTTGAAATTTTTGAATCTACCAAATGCTTCTGATTTTTCATGTAAGAAATAAATCCAAGCTTTACGAGTAAAGTCATCAATAAATCTTAACACATATCTCTTGTTACTATTTGAAGATTGCGTGATCGGACCATAAATATCAGCATGAACTAGATGAAGCTTTTTCGAGGCCCTCCAGAAGCTTTTCTTTGGTATCGACTCTCTATGTTGTTTTCCAATTAGGTATGTAGTGCATATCTTCTTTGGAGACTTCAGGGAAGGTAATCTAATGACCATCTTCTTGCCTGGGAGTGTATTGAGCCCCTTGTAGTTAAGGTGTCCAAAGCAACAATGCCACAATTGAGTTTCTTTCTCCGACACCGTTTCATCTTGTAGACACATGGGATTTTTGTTTGGTGCTGCAGAAGCTGTCAAATAGAACATCTTATTTCCCCTCATACTAGTGTGCATAATTAATCCTTTATCTGGATGAAATACTTTGTAAGTGCCATTTCGAATTAAAATTGCCAATCCCTTTTCTTGGAGTTGTCCTAAACTTAGCAAATTATTCTTAAGCTCAGGAACAAAGTAAACATCAGATATTACCTGAGTAACGTCATTCATTTGCAAATGTATGCTTCCTTTTGCCACAACATTTATTGTTGTATCATTTCCAAGCTTCACAATTCTTCAAAATCATTCCTCCAATTCTGAAAACCATTTTTTGTTTTCCGTCATATGATTGCTGCAGCCAGAGTCTAAGAACCAAGCTTCTTCTTGTGTGGGTTGACGCATATCTTCATATGCCATTAATAAGAGTTCTTCTTCTTCCTCCAGCTCCTCATAATTTGACTTCTTCTCCCAGTCAGGGCACTCATACTGAAAGTGACTCAACTTGTGACATTTAAAGCACTCAACAATTTCTTTGTTTAGAGATAATCTTCCTCTTCCTCTGCCACGTCCTCCTCTGAATACGCCTCTACCTCCTCTGCCTCTGATTGGTCTATCATCACTGGTTATTTTCAATACATGTTCTTCTGTTTGAAACCCCTGCATTCTTTACTCATGAACAAGGAGGCTGCCATGCAGTTCATCAATACTCAAGGTACTCAAATCATTTGATTCCTCTATTGAGCACACAACATAATTGAATTTATAGGTAAAAGATCTGAGTATCTTGCTAACCATCGTACTTTGCTCCATTGTTTCACCATTTGATTTCATCTTGTTTACCACATGAAGAGTCCGTCCCAAAAAGCTATCGACCTTCTCGCCTTCTTTCATGGTCAATAGCTCGAATTCTCTTCTCAATGCTTGAAGTTGTGCTCTTTTCACCTTTGTGGATCCTTGATACTTCTGTTGCATGGACCTCCATATTGCCCTTGAAGTTACCTTATCAATAATCGTTTCCAGAATTTCTCTGTCAATGGCTTGAAACAGAAATTTTTTTCCTTCAAATCTTTAAGCTTGGCCTCTTTCACACCCTTCCTTTGCGCTTCACTTGTTGTTGCTATTCCAATTGTTGGTGTCGAGATCCCTTCTTCTACGAGGTTCCACATCTCTTTACTTCGTAGGAAATTCTCCATCGTCATTGCCCAAAAATCATAATGACCATCGAACCTTGGAATGGTCGGTTGTACGAACTTTTCAGATGTAGACATGTTGATCCTTTGTCCTTTCTTCTCTCTCACTCACACACACACTTTAGTCCCTTAGTGTTTCCCCTCTCACACACTCACACACACGTTAATCCCTTAGTGTTTCCCTTCTCACACACTCACACTCCCCAAACAATCTCAGGCCCCTTGTGGAGCTTTGATGCCAATTGTTAGAACTGGAAATAATAAAAGTATTGAGAGTGAGAAAACTATTGTTTTATTAGAAAGTGAAAGCAGGCTTATATAGCCTTTACAACAGGAACTAGTCAAAAGCCAGTAGTACATTGCAATAAAATAGGAATAACAGAAACTGATCCTAAAATATAGGAATTCCTCCTAAAGAATCTAACTTCCCTTAGGACTAGGATTTATTAGTAAAAATATGGACTGAATCAAAAAAACAAATAGACTTTGACTAACATTCATATATACTCATATTATATCTCATGTTATATTATTTATCTTTTATTTTTATTTACTTTATGTTTTTTCTATTACCATATTTATTTATATAATAAACTACATTCCCCTCCTTCGAAATATATATCTCACTTTTATATTAAAATATTTATCTCTTTGCAAAATATATTTATATTATTCTACTATTTCTCATTTTATTAAAATATACACTCTCTTCTCTCTTACGTGAAATATACTACATTTTTTTTAGAGATACTCATCACATTTTCCTTCTTTTTTTTATGTTTTTCTAATTTATTAGCATATTCACATGCAATTGGAAACTATTTAAAGGTGAATAAATTATACATTTACATTTCTTCTTTGACAAAACATATTAGAAAAATGGAATTCTTCTTTTCTAAAAGATTAATAAATTACATTCTTCGTTCTTCTTTATGGCCCATTTTCCCCTTGTCTACGATGCTCACCCAAGTTGTTGAAGGTTTTAGGGACCTTGATTCTAATATTTTTGACGAATATGGACTCAGTTGAAGTCCTAGACTTAACAGGTGCTTCTTCCTCTCATTGTTGGCGCTCTTGACTAGTATCGCTTATACGTTGAACATCTCGATGTAGGATATATCTATTTTTCCCCTTGTGTGATGGATCTCACGTTTTCCACTGACTTGAGTTTCCTTCTCGACATCGTGAGGTGCACATAAGACATCTCCTTCTAGTTTCAATACTTTCAGTGAATTTGGACCCCGTGAAATAATTGTTTTTCGTACACTTTATAACATCGAAAAGGCAACTCATGTTAGTGGAAAACATTATATCTAACAGATGAGGGAAAGGTGAGTCGCTATAATCCTACATCTAGAGGCTCAATGGAGAATTGATACTAGTCATGGGCGTTGATGAGAAAATGAATAAGTGCATGTTAACATATTTAGCTTCGCAAGTAGACAATACAACCACTGACTACTTCTTTGAGCACCATGACACGAGTGCTCCTAGGAATTTGAAGAGGTGGTCAGTTGTACTTCTTCTATCAACCTTTTCACCATACTAATTATCATTAGAGAAGTCAATCAACTCAAGCTCACTTGGCTCTTTACCTAGTGTGATCGGTGGATCTGGAACTGACTATTTAACGCTGGTTCGCGAAATGTCGCGGAAGCAAGAGTCGCCACCGTCTTTTATTTTCTCCAAATGGAAAGGACAAAAGCACAGAAAAATTCCTTATAGAGATTGCTCTCGGTTCGGGAGGTAGGTTATAGAAAGGGAAGGTGTTAGCACCCTTTCTATCCATGGTTATCCATGGGCTCTTAGGTACTTGCTCAATGTGTTTTCAAAAAGGTTTGTTTGCTTTTCAATGTGGGTTTTAAAAAAAGTTTCTTTGAAAAATTTCAGTTCGACTCGTACGTCAGAGTGTTTGAAAAATTTGCTTTGAAAGCTTTTGAAAAGTGTTGGTGTGAAAAGATGTTTTGATTTGTTTTGAAGTTTAGAGCAAGTATCCTTGAGAACCTACCTACCCTAAGGAATTTGTCTGTGTAAATGTCCTTAAAAGTAGTGCTATCCCACCATTGAGAGGTAGGTAGCACCACCGTTGGAGGTGTTCGGGTCAATTCGAGTTTGTAGGGACATAGTGATCACCAGAGCAATGGGAAGATACCTTAGAAGCTACCCTCATGCCAGGTTCCCGGATCATGAGGACTTACTAAGACATCCTCTACTCGACGATCACCTTTCGAAAGGCAACAGTGAGGCGTACCCTAGAGGTGGTGTGTGCGATTTGTGTGTCGTTTTTCAGTTATTTGTCTTGTCATGTTTGTTGTGATCTACGCTTGATTTTATTTTTAAGGCCATACATTCTTTCATGCTTTTTGTTAACAGTTAAAATATTTGCGGGAAAATAAATCTAAACTATTACAAATGGCGCGGGTCCACATCGCCTAAAATTAAACCGAACCCGATTTGACGGAAAATAAATAAAGCGAAAGAAATAAAAGTGCGAGAAATAAGATCGTTACAACGCTTTGGGAGAATTACATAATTATAATAGACGACATAAAATAAATGCGCGAAATTAACAATTAAAAATATGGGCGTTGGACCCTTTTGCAAAAAATTAAAGTTAATGAATTAATTAATGAGGAATTAAAATTAAAGATTTAAAAAAGAACGTTTTTTGGTATTTGGTGTTTTTTAAGATTTAAAAGAAGAAGAATTTATTAGAATGAAATTTGAAATGTAAACCCTAATTCTAATTATTTTTATGTTATTAAGAAAATATTGAAATTTGACCTATTTTAAACCTAATTATTTTTATGTACAATTTAATTATGAAAATAATAAATAAATAAGTATTATGATAAAAAAGAGAAAATTAAAAAAGGAATAAAAAGTTATTAAACTTAAATTCTATATTTTTTATATTTTATTATGAAAGGAATTAAAATTGCAAAAAAACCTAATTATACTAAATTCAATTATACAATTCATTCATGAAAATAATTAAAATAAATATTATTACATTTTTTATCTTTTTCTGGATTTTTTATGATGTTTTTATATTTTGTGAAAAAATAATTAATTAATTAAAACAATAAAAATAGATAACACAATAGTTAAAAAAATAAATAAAATATGAAAAGAAAAGCAAACCAGGGGGGGTGGAAGTCCCCAAAGTGAGGTGTTGGTCCAAGAATCCAGGCCCATTAAGCATTGAAATCCGTTGACTTTCGTGCAAGCATGTGATGCGTCTGACTATGGTACATGGTGCTCTTCAGATCTGAGCCCTTGATCTGCATCTCTTGGACGCGTGGACCTTTGGATGATGATGGAGCATGGTACGCTTCAGCGTTGTGCCTGCATGGGAACTTATATGGAAAAATAATATGGAATTGTACAGACCTGGGGTTCGAACCCAGGTCTTGGACGTTGCAAACTCAACACCTGTGCCACTGAAGCGCTTCATGCATTGTTAACATTACATAAGCAATAATTATTATAAAAGAACAAACGCATTAGTAATCTAAACGCGCGAAAATTTCAAATCTTCCAATCAGCACCGGCCAACACATCATCTTCTCCGTTTTGTTTATTTCCTGAAAATGTAAAAGAAATTAGCGGGGGTTCTGAACCCCCTCAATACACGCTTGTTTTAAAAATAGCGATTAGCACGCCTTAGTTCAGAAATTTGGCGCGAGCATTGCATCTCCTTCGTCCAAGCTTCCTGGTCTTGATCATGGTATTATTGTGTCCCAATTTTACAGGATAAGAGAATCCCCAATTGAGAGCTCAAGAAACCCTAGACTGCATTCATGGCAACATCACGTATAGAGCATAAAAACGCAATCAAACTGCATGGTTAGCATCAGAGACTTATAACAAACAAGAATCAATCAATCAAAATGACAAAGTATGCATAAATTATGATGCACGATCCCAGAAATTTTTGGACACAGTTGAGGTTCAATCTATCAATTCTTTGAGCTTTGGTTGTTGTTCTTGATTGGCACACGTTCAGAGAACCACAATGAAGCTATTGGAATCAAGATTAAGGCTTGAATCGTCCTTTAGAGTGGTTTTCAGAATTGCTATTTTTGGAGAAATTTCAAGTTTTCACAAAGGCTTCTCTTGCGCAGCTTGGAGTGTGTTAGCATTAGGGTTGTGATTCTGATTATGTATGGAAGCTATTAGGTCAA
Source organism: Vicia faba (assembly GCA_948472305.1). Lineage (NCBI taxonomy): Eukaryota > Viridiplantae > Streptophyta > Magnoliopsida > Fabales > Fabaceae > Vicia > Vicia faba. The sequence goes on along the minus strand of OX451736.1, from coordinate 857,487,774 downwards.
CAAAACTTGATAAAATCCAAGGCATTCATTGTTTTGCATATTTGATTTTCTAAGAATCTTTTTGAATCTTTTTCAAGTGTATTTTTGTTCAATCATGCCAATCAGCTCCAAATCTTTCCCCATTTGTATTTACACGAAATATTGAGTATCAAACATGCATAAAAAGATTGGTTAAGGCAATTTAGATATTTTTCATGTATTTAAATAATTTAAATGAATTAATATAAATAATAATTCAAATAAATAAATAAAAAATGAGAAAATACTTCCCTTTGGGCCAAGTGGTCGTGCATAGGCTTGGAATGATGAATCATGGAAGAAAAATAGGCCCATTAGCAAATTTAGGTCATTTGAACCATTGTTGACTTTTCAAAATATCCAAAAATTTCCCAACTTCCACAAGGCATAACTTGCTCAATTTTTAAGCTTTTCTCATGTTCTTGGACATTTTGGAAAGGTCTTTGAGTCCTCTAACCAATGTCTTTGGTCCCATGTCATTTGGATTTACCAATCTCAAGTTATGGCCTTTGACTTAAAGTCCCTTTTTGTTGACTTTTGAAAATGACCTATAATGTTGAAATTGATAACTTTTTGTGAGAGCATTTATTGGACTTGGAATATGAAGATGAATTGTAGGAAATGTCTTTCTCTTCAAAATGAGATTTGGATGGAATTTTTCTGATAATCCATTTGAAAGTTATGCCCTGGTCAATTTCAGTTGACTTTTTCAGCTGTCCAAATATAGTAACTTTTGCATCTTGATGATTTTCTGAGCCAAATTTTGAGAATCATGATCAAGCATTGATCAAATGATGTTTGTGGCTTCAAAATGATATGTTGACCAAAAATTTGAACTTTTGACTGTCAAATGACCATTTTGCCCCTACAGTTGACTGTAGTGCAATTTAGGGTTTTGACTGTGCAATTTTGAGCTGAATGCCTTGAAACTTGATATGAGGATGCTTGACCACATTTGTAGGCATATGAGACTTGATTGGACCTCTGAAATCTTCATTTTCTTGATCAGAACACAAACCCTAGTTTTGACTGTATAGGAGACAGTTGCACTGCACAACCCTTGGGGAATTTTGTGACTTGGCTTGGCAATTTCTTGAAGAATATGGGAGGGCAAATTTTGGGGTACAACAGTTGCCCCTGTTCAATCTTCTTAGACCTGAGGATGCAGATTGGCTGACGTGCCTTTCGTAATCCGAGGGTAGAAGATGATTGAACACTAGAGTGCCCAGAAATTTGCGCTCACATAGTAGTAGTGATGGTGGAATGGGCTTATAGATGCCATTTGGAGATTGTTGGATAGGGTGATGGGCTTATAGATGCCATCTGAATGTTGATTGCGGGGGAGATTCCTTAGCGAGAACCTGCATACCTGCAAAAGAAAAATGAGTACCTGACACGTTGCAGGAGCTGATTTTAGATGTTTGGTATAGATATGTCCTGACTGGTTACAGGAGCTGAGTCTGGAGCTTCAAACAGCGATGAAAGAACCAGGGATGGTTACTGCCTTAGCATGAATGATAAGAGAACCTTGGGTGATTTTAACTTCAACAACGCTCGTTGAGAAAAATCTTGGCGGGAATTACCATTTTTGCAGGATCGGGAAGAGAGCCATAAGCAATTATAATCTGAAAGGGAATCACCTCACTCGCCGTCGGAGAGGGGAATCATAGGAAAAGGAATTGTCACCTCACACACCGTCGGAAAGGGGACCATAAGAGACTATCACCTCACACTCATCGTCGGAGAGGGAAACATCTGAAAAAGGAATTACCACCTCACGCACTTGCCGGAGAGGGGACTATAGAAGACTATCACCTCACACTCATCGTCGGAGAGGGAAACATCTTGAAAAAGGAATTACCACCTCACGCACTTGCCGGAGAGGGGACCATAGAAGACTATCACCTCACACTCATCGTCGGAGAGGGAAACATCTTGAAAAAGGAATTACCACCTCACGCACTTGCCGGAGAGGGGACCATAGAAGACTATCACCTCACACTCATCGTCGGAGAGGGAAACATCTTGAAAAAGGAATTACCACCTCACGCACTTGCCGGAGAGGGGACCATAGAAGACTATCACCTCACACTCATCGTCGGAGAGGGAAACATCTTGAAAAAGGAATTACCACCTCACGCACTTGTCGGAGAGGGGACCATAACTTCTGCTGAGTCTTTATCAGAAAAATCTGTTGGGAGTCGATTTGGTTGGACTAGAGAAGACTTTGAAATATGTTTGAGCATTTTAACTGCATCTTTCCTGAAAGGTAAAGGTCAGTCATATGCAATGCATGATATGGATCAAGCAATGATGTTTTCAACATAAATGAGACTTGTATGATATGATGCGTCTATGCATGCTATAATGATGTATGTGACGTTTTATGAATGTGTTTTTCGTCTAGGAAAGTAAATCCTTGACGGGTGCCGGGAAATCGTATCCTGGGCTGATGTTGAAGAATAAGCTTTTACTTCCGCTGGGGATGATAGCTGCAAGAATACCGGTAGGAGAAAATGACTCCGTTGCGGAATGAACTTGGCGAATGGAAGATTCTGCGGGGAGAAAAGATACCCTAACGACCATGCTGGGAAGCAATACTCTGTGGGGAGAGAGATGCTTTGCTGAATGTTGATAGTAACTTGCTGAGGATGTCTTGTTGTTGGAAGTGTTAATGGACTTCGCTATGGTAAGAAGACTTTGTCGACGACGCTCTTTCCGTGGCTTTTGGCTGAGGATAACCCAGTTATATCCTATTAAGGAAATAACTCTTTAAATCAAGCCGGACGACGCGTTCGTGCTCTGCGAGGGATAAGCTTCCAGAATCTACTGGGGATAAGCTTACTGCTTGGGGGTATGAATTCCAACTTTCCTGGGGAAACTGGATTGGACTGGACTCTTCTGGGGAGTTCTGAATTGCTGGGGAAGTGATTCCTTTGGATGTTGATATACCGCCGGGGAACAATCTTTAGGCCAAGACTGCCGGGGATGCTTGTTAAGAATATATGTGTTGCTGCTGGGGAAGTATTGAGATCTACGGGAGGATATTCAATTTCCTTGAGATTTGATAGCTCTGCTTGGAGAAGAGTGTATTGTTGGCTCACTCTCTGGGGAATTCAAGTATACTGGTCATGTTCTTTAGCTGGACCTACCTTGGTACCTTCGGAGGATAGAACAATTAGGCTGCTCAGACAACTCCTTTATTGCCCCTGTTTCTAGTGTCACCTGCAATTAATTCCTTTGTTTCGTATGCAAATATTTATGAGTTAGCAAATTATTGTCAATGCATATATCACAAATTGAACCTTGGGCGTTCTTCGCAAAACAAAACAGAAAAAGAAAAACACTTGGCACGTTTAACTGAAAAGTGTATTTGTATTGATTTTGAATGGCCTGTGAATAGGCGTTTTGTGTACAAGAGGCTGACGCCCTAGTAAGAGGTACGTCGCCGAACAAAAGAGTTTATACAAGTTTTGTACAAAAGAAAATAAAACAGCTGTGTGAAATATGAATGATCCCACTGGGTTTCAACTCTGCTATTGCCTTTATAACTCTGAGCGTCTCATCACTTGATGACCTTGACGAAGGATGAAGCTGACTGATCGATGCCGTCTGAACTTGATGTAGATACCGGATTCTGGATGCAAAGTGATCCAATGAGACATAGTATTACGCTTTTATCCCTAATTTTTGCCTGGACCGCCCTCTCGGGTTTTCGGTCCACCGGTATACCCATTTTTGCCCAAGCCGCCTTTTCAGGTTTTCGACTTGCCGGGTGTACAGTTTTTTTCATTTTCATCCCTTCATTTTGCCCGAACCCTTTTGGTTCGACGGGAAGCCCTAATTTTTTCCTAGGCATGTCAGCCTAGCGGGTCTTTTTTCATGCGTAGTATTTTTTAACTATGTCTGCATTGGCGGGGTGAGGAAGGTCGTCACCATCCATGTTGGTCAATATCATTGCTCCCCCTGAGAACACATGCTTAACCACAAATGGCCCTTCGTATGTAGGGGTCCATTTTCCCCTTGGATCACTCTGAGGAAGGATGATTCTCTTGATTACCAGATCCCCAACTTGATATTCTTGTGGTCTGACCTTTTTGTTAAATGCCCTGATCATCCGTTTCTGATACGTCTGACCATGACAGATAGCAGCAAGTCTTTTTTCATCAATGAGGTTGAGTTGATCAAGTCGTGTCTGGATCCAATCATCTTCGTTCAGATTTGCATCCTTCATTATCCGGAGGGAGGGAATTTGTACTTCAATCGGCAAGACTGCCTCCATGCCATAAACCAGAGAGAAAGGAGTTGCCCCGGTTGACGTCCTAGCTGAGGTACGGTACCCATGCAGAGCGAACGGTAACATCTCGTGCCAATCTTTGTAAGTTACTGTCATCTTCTGCACGATCTTCTTGATGTTCTTATTTGCTGCTTCAACAACCCCATTCATCTTCGGTCTGTAAGGAGAAGAATTGTGGTGCTGTATCTTGAACTGTTCGCAGAGCTCAGCGATCATCTTGTTGTTCAGATTGGTACCGTTGTCTGTAATAATCCGCTCAGGGACGCCGTACCGACAGATCAGGTTGTGCCGAATGAATCGTGCCACAACAGTCTTGGTTACCGTAGCATAGGATGCTGCCTCAACCCACTTCGTAAAATAATCAATCGCCACTAGGATGAAGCGATGTCCGTTAGATGCTGTAGGTTTTATCTCGCCGATCATGTCTATGCCCCACATTGCAAACGGCCAAGGCGCAGTCAGAACATTCAGGGGAACCGGAGGAACATGCACCTTGTCTGCATAGATCTGGCACTTGTGGCATGTCCTGGAGTGTTGGTAGCAGTCAGCTTCCATTGTGGACCAGTAATATCCTGCCCGTAGGATTTTCTTAGCCATAGTATGCCCACTGGAATGTGTACCAAAGGTCCCTTCATGTAGCTCTTCCATGATTCTTTCTGCTTCAGTCTTATCCACACAACGCAGTAAGGTTGAATCATGGTTTCTCTTGTACAAGATGCCGTTGCTAAGGAAGAACTTGGCTGCAAACCTCCTCAGGAATTTCTTATCATTGATAGAGGCACCCTCAGGGTATTCCTGAGCTTCCAGATATCTCTTCACTTCGTGGTACCAAGGCTTCTCAGTCACCAATTCAGTTTCGAGATCACAACAGTATGCCGGTTCGTCCAGTTTCCAGATGATGATCCGGGGAGCCTCGTTATCCCATTTGACCTTGAACATTGAAGACATTGTAGCTAACGCGTCCGCTAACTGATTTTCTTCTCTTGGAAAGTGTTCAAAGGTTATCTCTGAAGTGGGGAATCAGGGTCAACACACATTCTCTGTAAGGAATCAGGTTTGGATGTTTCGTATCCCACTCTCCTTTGATCTGATTGATCACAAGAGCGGAATCTCCGAAGACACTTAGAAATTTGATCCTTAGGTCAATCGCAGCTTGAAGACCCATGATACACGCCTCATACTCCGCCATGTTGTTGGTACAGTTGAAACATAGCCGGGCAGTGAGTGGAGTATGAGTACCTTGTGGAGATATGATTATGGCGCCGATACCGTTTCCCAAAGCATTGGAGGCTCCGTCAAAGTGCATAGACCATCGGGATCCTGGCTCAGGTCCTTCATCCGGTCCAGGTACTTCACAATCGGTTACAATCATAATGCTTTCATCCGGAAACTCGAAGTTCATGGACTGATAATCATCTACAACTTGATGTGCCAAATGGTCTGCCAATACACTCCCCTTGATGGCTTTCTGGGTTGTGTACTGAATGTCGTATTCCGTCAAGATCATTTGCCATCTTGCAATTCTCCCAGACAGAGCAGGCTTTTCGAATATGTATTTTATGGGATCCATTTTTGAGATCAACAAGGTAGTGTGAGTCAGCATATACTGTCTCAGCCGGCGAGCAGCCCATACCAAAGCGCAGCAAGTTTTCTCAAGCAGTGAGTATCGGGTCTCACAGTCGGTAAACTTTTTGCTAAGGTAATAAATGGCGTGCTCTTTTCGGCCAGACTCGTCATGCTGCCCCAGCACACACCCCATTGAGTTGTCAAGCACTGTCAGATATAGTATCAGAGGTCTCCCTTCAACCGGTGGCATAAGGATAGGTGGTTCTTGGAGATACTCTTTGATTTTGTCGAAGGCAGCCTGACATTCATCGTTCCAACGTACTACCTGATCTTTCTTCAGCAGCTTGAAGATTGGCTCACAGGTAGCAGTCAGATGAGATATGAATCGAGCGATGTAATTCAGGCATCCTAAAAAGCCTCTGACTTCCTTCTCTGTCTTAGGAACTGGCATCTCTTGAATAGCTTTGACCTTAGCAGGGTCCACTTGAATACCCTTATCACTGACCACGAAGCCTAGCAACTTCCCAGATCTTACCCCGAAGGTGCACTTGTTCGGGTTCAATCTCAGCTTGTATAGTTTCAACCGGTCAAACAACTTCTGCAGATGGTCTAGATGCTCTTCCTCAGTCTGGGACCTAGCGATCATGTCGTCCACATACACTTCTATCTCATGATGGATCATATCATGAAATAAGGCAACCATGGCACGTTGGTAGGTTGCCCCAGCATTCTTTAATCCGAACGGCATGACCTTGTAACAGAAGGTGCCCCACTGAGTAACAAATGTAGTCTTTTCCATGTCTTCAGGTGCCATCTTGATCTGATTGTAGCCTGAAAAGCCATCCATGAAAGAGAACACTTTGTGCTGAGCTGTATTATCAACAAGGACATCAATGTGAGGCAAGGGGAAGTCATCCTTGGGGCTGGCCTTGTTCAGATCCCTGTAGTCGACACACATTCTGACTTTACCGTCCTTTTTAGGTACCGGCACCACATTAGCGACCCACTGAGGGTAAGAAGTTACTGCAAGGAACCCAGCATCAAACTGTTTCATAACCTCGGCCTTAATCTTCTCAGACATCTCTGGACGCATCCGACGGACCTTTTGTTTAACTGGAGGGCAGTCTTCCTTAGTTGGCAAATGATGGACGACAATATCGGTATCCAACCCGGGCATGTCTTCGTAGGACCAGGCAAAGATCTCCATATAATCATGCAGCATCTTGGTTAACCGTTGCTTCACGCTGAGCTCTAGGTTGGCACCAATCTTTACCTCTTTCCTGTCTGCTTCAGTACCCAGGTTTATGGTTTCTACTGGCTCTTCATGGGGTTGAATTGCCCGCTCTTCCTGAAGCAACAGCCTTGCAAGCTCGCCAGGCACTTCGCAATCATCTTCACCTTCGTCTTCGGCTAAGTTGATCGGATTTTCGAAGTCATAATTGGCGGTAGCAGAGTTGTTATCAGTAAGATCCAGAGTGGATTGAGACCTGTATGAGTGAGTGTGTGTGTAAATACAGCTGTTTTGAAAATTATGTAAAGGAAAAGAAGATAGAAAAGGAACACAATATTTGCAATGCGAAAAATACGTCCAAGATTTTCATTCATGATGTATAAAATGACAGTTTGTATGCCCTCACAAATAGAACCACGGTGTCTCGGGTAAGACACCGTGCCATAGAGTTTATCATTGTTTATTACAAAATAACAAAACAAAGAAATTTATTACTGCGTCACAAAGGTAACAGGGGTATGGTCCTTTGCACTCCAATTGTTCAATCCGTCTTCTGCCGTCGGATAGATCCAGCTATTGAATTCAGCTTCGTCCACTTCATAATCTTCCCCAACAGTAATCACTTCTGAACTTTTAATAAATACCGGAGGTCTTCCGATCTTTGCTTTCCTCATAGCTCTCTGACCTTCCGAGGTAAAACCCAACCCAAGTTTATCAGTCTTCTGAGTGAAGTCTGGAAGTCTGCCCCAGTCGGCACATTCACCCTTCTGCACCACAGCCCTGGCATCCTTCAGGGAAGCCATCTTCAAAGGACCACTTGCTTCTGTTGTTTCTGCTGCAATTGGGAACACCTCCTCGAAATGCTGAAAGGGGGTCTCAATGAACTCCCCATCCATCTCAATGTATCTGAAAGAGTTTAGGTGACTCACCATATATTCTTCCTCTCCTTGCACAGTGACGATCTTCCCTCTGACGGGGTACTTCAGCTTTTGATGCAAGGTAGAGGTCACTGCCCCAGCCTTATGTATCCAGGGTCGACCCAGCAGACAAGAGTAAGATGGACGGATATCCATCACATAAAAAGTGGAGTCGAACACCTGAGAGCCCACACGAATCGGAATGTCAACCTCTCCATGGACCATCCTCTTTGAACCATCAAAGGCCCTGACGATGATGTTGTTGGGTTTCAATTCCAGGCCTTCACAATCTAGACGATCCAGAGCCTTCTTGGGTAGCACATTCAAAGATGACCCAGTATCAACCAACACATGTGCCAAGGTGGTGCCCCTGCATTCAATTGAGACATGCAGAGCATCATTATGATCTCTCCCCTTTGCGGTCAAGTCAGCGTCTGAGAAACCCAAGCCATTATCTGCCGTTAGACTCGCCACGCAATCAGTGAACTGGACTGCAGAGGTTTCATGTGGCACATGGGCCGTCTTGAGGAATGAGATTAGGGCCTTTGCATGGGCCTCGGAGCACAGCAGTAAAGAGAGCATGGAGATCTTGGAGGGCGTATGCCCTAGCTGTTCCACAACATTAAAATCGCTCTTCTTTATAATCTTCACAATCTCCTCCATCTCTTGTGGGGAGGCCTCAGCAGCTATGGGTATGGGTGCCTCCATCTGGGCAGGCTCAACTTCAATTCCCTTGCCCCGAGCATTGGATGACCCGGCAGCAGGAGAAACAATCGGATTAGCAGCAGGAACAACAACTTGATCAGTAACAGGAATAGGTGTACTGGTAGGAATTATCAGGAGCGGTCTTCGGGCAGCAGGTGGTGCAATGTCAGGCGAGAAGAGGCTGCCACTGCGGGTAACTTTGGCTGGGCCAGTGATGTCACAGATGCTGGCGCCAGCGTTGAGCTCTTGTTTGATCCCGTTTATATATACATCTGCCCCATAGTGCCAAGGGACAACTTTATCAGATACATAGGGCAGGGGCCCTGGAACAGTGATAATAACGGGCGCAACGGTCATGATTTGAGTGGGCTTCTTCTGGAGAGCCGGGATCGGATTATTGAAGATAGTCACCACAGAAACTTCTTCCATTGGAACCAACCGGACAGCAGACTTCTTGAATAGAATCTCCTTGCTATCCATTAAGCTTTGGATGCCTAATTTTAGCAAGGGACAACCAGATAGGGACACAGCGCAGAATAGGCAACCCTCACTACAACCCGGAAATAAACCGGCCTGCAGTAGGTTCTTCTTGACGATCTTTAGAGGAGTGGCTAGATCATCCACAGAAACAGCATAAACGTCTTCATCAACAACATTTACCCTGTGCTGAGGCATAGGGGCAGTAACTACATTCGGCTTTGCAGGCGCCTCGAATTGTATCTCCTTTGCATCGATAAGGTCTTGCACCTTATTCTTCAACGCCCAACAGTCATCGGTAGAGTGCCCCGGGCTTTCTGAATGGTAAGCACAACGAGCATTCGGGTTGTACTTGGGAGATGTTGTATTAGGGAACTTTGGAGCTTCCCTGACAGTCACCAAATTGGTTGCGAGCAACTGTGGCAGAATATGTGATAGGGTCATGCTTAACCGGGTGAACTCTCGCCGGGGTCTTTCAGCCCTTTGAGAATTGTTTGGCCGAGGAGCGGCAGCAGGCTTAGCAATCATCACCGCGCTGACAGATTGGCGGTGCTCAGGTCTCTCTGATTTCCTAGAACCATACACGGCACTAGACTCCTTTTTGAATGGTTTCTTTTCCGAACTAGATGATGATGCACCCTTCGCAATCTTCCCAGATTTCAATCCAGCTTCAATCCTTTCTCCAGTCAAGATCAAATCAGTGAACCCAGCAGAAGAATTCCCAATGAGATGGTTGAAAAATGGCCCAGATAGGGTCCCCAAGAACATGTCAACCAACTCCCGATCAGTCAATGGTGGCTGCACCCTGCCAGCCAGGTCTCTCCACTTCTGAGCGTACTCCTTAAAACCTTCGCTTGCACCTAACGACATACCCTGGAGTTGGGTACGTGTGGGGGCAAGGTCGGCATTATACTGATACTGCTTGTAGAAAGCAGTAGCCAGCTCCTCCCAGTTACGAACCTTGGTTCCATCCAGCTGATAGAACCATTCGAGATGAGTCCCTGAAAGACTCTCCTGGAAGAAGTGGATCCATAAATTCTTATCCGCAGAGTACGGCTGAATTTTCCGAACATAGGACCTCAAATGCAGCTTGGGACAAGACGCCCCGTCATATTTGGAGAAGGATGGTGCTTTGAATTTATGCGGGATAATCACACCAGTCGACAAACCCAGATCTCCGAAATCCAGCCCAGGTGCCTGTTGCACCTCCATAGCCTTCAACCTGTCCTCCAGTTGCTTGTATCTGTCATCTGCAGGAGGGTATTGCTCTTCATCAAAATCTGTCTCATTGTCGGAGACTGCTGGACTAGGGACCTTTACTTCTGCCTGAGAAGGACTCTTGCCCACAGAAGAACCAGCCTCTTCATGCTGCAGAGTATTACCGAACCTTCGGCCCGAGTTGAACAGAACAGTTCTTCTCTTCTTCTTCTTCTCCTTCTTCAGGAGCATAGCCTTTAGTTCTTCTTGGCCTTTAGCCAGACCCTTGATTAGTTCTTGAAACTGTGCATTCTGCGCCTGAAGAGCCTTGATTGATGTCTCTGTTGATTCAGATCCGGGATTCATGATGCTGAAATAAACAACGAAGAACTGTAAGCAACCTGAAAAGGGGAAAAACCTGCTATGCACATGATGTATGAAATGCGTATGCAATGCATTCAAGGGTTCGAAAGTTCAAATTTGTTGTAGACAAAAAGGAACACACGTTATTATTAAGGAAATCATTGTTTAATACATCAAAGACTCATGGGCAAAAAGTACAAAAATCAAATCAATCCCAAAATACACTGCGCATCCTCTTCGGAGCTATGTAGGTGTTGAGATTCCTCTCCTCATGCAACAGACGGGTGAACTCCAAAACTTTCTTTTCACTGGCACGCAGACTAGTCTCAAGAGAATTCCTTTCTTCTTTAAGCTGGATCCAGCTCTTCTGCATCTCTTCCCAGGATGTGGGCATATCAGGGTGCTGAATAGTGTAGGACACTTCCCCTTCCGAGACTGGTTCTTTGATTACTGGGAGCATGTGAGGGTAAGGCATCACTAACTTCTGGGAGCGGGCTCGTACCCACTTGAGATAAGGCTCCAAAGGGATGGAGTTCCTGTGCCCCAGTGTTTTGCTGTCTATCCTACTAGGCATCCTCCAGGCTCTGATAAATCTCCGGCGAAGTCCTTGAGTATCGTTGTCGAAGTCAAAAACTATGTCAGGAATTAACATGTCATGAGGACCATCCCTCCGAGCATAACCAAACTGTCTCCAAGCCAGGCATGGGCTATAAGTAATACCTCCTCTGATTCCAAGTAAAGGAACATTAGGGTACTCCCCGCAACGATCAATGATAGTGACATCTTCTCTGGACCTAGGACACCAATGTATATCTGCATGTGTAAGAGTCATCAACCGTTGTGACCATCTCAAACCCCGCTCATTCTTCAAGACTGATTGTGGAAGGTGCGAAATAAACCACCTTCCCAGGAGAGGAGTGCAACACATAAGGACACCTCTTTTTCTCATGGTTCGAGTGTAACATGAGTGAAGGATGTCCCCCAACAACGTAGGTATGGGATTCCTGGACATGAAGATCTGGACAGCACTGATATCAATAAGCTGATCTGGGTTAGGAAACAACACCAAACCATAAACAAGGAGGGCCACAACCTCTTCAAAAGCTTGCAAGTCAAGGGAGTTCCAACATTCAAGGGCCTTTTCAAACAGAAACCTGGCTAAGAACCCTTTGATACCACTTCTAACTTCCCAATGTCCCTTGAGGTCAGATGACTGTAGGTGCAAGGCTTTAGCAATCTCTTCAAGCTTAGGTTCCCTTTCTGTACCGTTGAAAGGTAGCTGATCAAGGATAGGGATCTTCAGGAGCCGGGAGAACTCCTCCAATGTAGGTACCAACTGATAGTCCAAGAAGGTAAAGCAGTGATGCAGAGGGTCAAAGAACTGGAACAGGACCTTTATCATATCTTCCTCAATGTTGGTGTTGACCAAGCTGATGAGGCTTCCATGCCTTTCACTGAATGAAGAGTTCTCGGGAATCCTGGATATAAGCTCCTTAAGCTGAGGAGGTACCCTTACAAGATTGACTTGAATTGTCTTTCTACGAACAGTTTCCATGTCCTACAAAACAAGAACAAAGATGAAAATTCGAACCCCTGAAATGGTTAGTCAATGCATATGATGCTGGATGATGTCATGATGCTATGATTAAACACACCACAGGTATTTACAAAGACAAACATGTAAGGCACACAAGGCACACAAGACAAACCCTTAAGGTTTAAGGCCAGCATGAGGTCTGGGTAGTACCCTCTTGAAGTTGGTGGGTTCAACCTGTCCTAATCAAAGTAACCGGGTTCTAAGGTTCCCAATATCACGGGATTGCTTTCATTGTTCATCGTTTCGATTTAGCCACTGAACTGGCGACCGAAATATTCCAGGAAAGCAACCCTCAATTGGGTGTAGTATCGAGTATCAACCAACCTCGGACTGCACCAAAGTCAGTTATCTCACTACCCTAAAGAGGCCAAGATAGTTCAATTAAGGTTCCTAAGGTCTGTTGATGCTTCACGACACCACGCGGAGGCCCCGTACTCTCCTTGACTGGACTCAAGGGTTACCGGTACACACCAAAGTGCCACATCAACGTAGCAGACTGTTTCAACCATGTCGGTATACCCCGCACAGTTCCCTCACAGCCTTGTTGCTACTTTCTAAGAAGGTATCCCCCAGATCCGGGTTAGGATCTATAGAACTCCCAAGCAACCCACAATTTAAAGCAAACAAGGAAAGCGATTGAAAACATAGTTATGAACTAGCCCTAAGGTACACCTCACTTTAAGTTTAAGTCCCCAGCAGAGTCGCCAGTTCTGTGATCGGTGGATCTGGAACTGACTATTTAACGCTGGTTCGCAAAATGTCGCGGAAGCAAGAGTCGCCACCGTCTTTTATTTTCTCCAAATGGAAAGGACAAAAGCACAGAAAAATTCCTTATAGAGATTGCTCTCGGTTCGGGAGGTAGGTTATAGAACGGGAAGGTGTTAGCACCCTTTCTATCCATGGTTATCCATGGGCTCTTAGGTACTTGCTCAATGTGTTTTCAAAAAGGTTTGTTTGCTTTTCAATGTGGGTTTTAAAAAAAGTTTCTTTGAAAAATTTCAGTTCGACTCGTACGTCAGAGTGTTTGAAAAATTTGCTTTGAAAGCTTTTGAAAAGTGTTGGTGTGAAAAGATGTTTTGATTTGTTTTGAAGTTTAGAGCAAGTATCCTTGAGAACCTACCTACCCTAAGGAATTTGTCTGTGTAAATGTCCTTAAAAGTAGTGCTATCCCACCATTGAGAGGTAGGTAGCACCACCGTTGGAGGTGTTCGGGTCAATTCGAGTTTGTAGGGACATAGTGATCACCAGAGCAATGGGAAGATACCTTAGAAGCTACCCTCATGCCAGGTTCCCGGATCATGAGGACTTACTAAGACATCCTCTACTCGACGATCACCTTTCGAAAGGCAACAGTGAGGCGTACCCTAGGGGTGGTGTGTGCGATTTGTGTGTCGTTTTTCAGTTATTTGTCTTGTCATGTTTGTTGTGATCTACGCTTGATTTTATTTTTAAGGCCATACATTCTTTCATGCTTTTTGTTAACAGTTAAAATATTTGCGGGAAAATAAATCTAAACTATTACAAATGGCGCGGGTCCACATCGCCAAAATTAAACCGAACCCGATTTGATGGAAAATAAATAAAGCGAAAGAAATAAAAGTGCGAGAAATAAGATCGTTACAACGCTTTGGGAGAATTACATAATTATAATAGACGACATAAAATAAATGCGCGAAATTAACAATTAAAAATATGGGCGTTGGACCCTTTTGCAAAAAATTAAAGTTAATGAATTAATTAATGAGGAATTAAAATTAAAGATTTAAAAAAGAACGTTTTTTGGTATTTGGTGTTTTTTAAGATTTAAAAGAAGAAGAATTTATTAGAATGAAATTTGAAATGTAAACCCTAATTCTAATTATTTTTATGTTATTAAGAAAATATTGAAATTTGACCTATTTTAAACCTAATTATTTTTATGTACAATTTAATTATGAAAATAATAAATAAATAAGTATTATGATAAAAAAGAGAAAATTAAAAAAGGAATAAAAAGTTATTAAACTTAAATTCTATATTTTTTATATTTTATTATGAAAGGAATTAAAATTGCAAAAAAACCTAATTATACTAAATTCAATTATACAATTCATTCATGAAAATAATTAAAATAAATATTATTACATTTTTTATCTTTTTCTGGATTTTTTATGATGTTTTTATATTTTGTGAAAAAATAATTAATTAATTAAAACAATAAAAATAGATAACACAATAGTTAAAAAAATAAATAAAATATGAAAAGAAAAGCAAACCAGGGGGGGTGGAAGTCCCCAAAGTGAGGTGTTGGTCCAAGAATCCAGGCCCATTAAGCATTGAAATCCGTTGACTTTCGTGCAAGCATGTGATGCGTCTGACTATGGTACATGGTGCTCTTCAGATCTGAGCCCTTGATCTGCATCTCTTGGACGCGTGGACCTTTGGATGATGATGGAGCATGGTACGCTTCAGCGTTGTGCCTGCATGGGAACTTATATGGAAAAATAATATGGAATTGTACAGACCTGGGGTTCGAACCCAGGTCTTGGACGTTGCAAACTCAACACCTGTGCCACTGAAGCGCTTCATGCATTGTTAACATTACATAAGCAATAATTATTATAAAAGAACAAACGCATTAGTAATCTAAACGCGCGAAAATTTCAAATCTTCCAATCAGCACCGGCCAACACATCATCTTCTCCGTTTTGTTTATTTCCTGAAAATGTAAAAGAAATTAGCGGGGGTTCTGAACCCCCTCAATACACGCTTGTTTTAAAAATAGCGATTAGCACGCCTTAGTTCAGAAATTTGGCGCGAGCATTGCATCTCCTTCGTCCAAGCTTCCTGGTCTTGATCATGGTATTATTGTGTCCCAATTTTACAGGATAAGAGAATCCCCAATTGAGAGCTCAAGAAACCCTAGACTGCATTCATGGCAACATCACGTATAGAGCATAAAAACGCAATCAAACTGCATGGTTAGCATCAGAGACTTATAACAAACAAGAATCAATCAATCAAAATGACAAAGTATGCATAAATTATGATGCACGATCCCAGAAATTTTTGGACACAGTTGAGGTTCAATCTATCAATTCTTTGAGCTTTGGTTGTTGTTCTTGATTGGCACACGTTCAGAGAACCACAATGAAGCTATTGGAATCAAGATTAAGGCTTGAATCGTCCTTTAGAGTGGTTTTCAGAATTGCTATTTTTGGAGAAATTTCAAGTTTTCACAAAGGCTTCTCTTGCGCAGCTTGGAGTGTGTTAGCATTAGGGTTGTGATTCTGATTATGTATGGAAGCTATTAGGTCAACAAAACTTGATAAAATCCAAGGCATTCATTGTTTTGCATATTTGATTTTCTAAGAATCTTTTTGAATCTTTTTCAAGTGTATTTTTGTTCAATCATGCCAATCAGCTCCAAATCTTTCCCCATTTGTATTTACACGAAATATTGAGTATCAAACATGCATAAAAAGATTGGTTAAGGCAATTTAGATATTTTTCATGTATTTAAATAATTTAAATGAATTAATATAAATAATAATTCAAATAAATAAATAAAAAATGAGAAAATACTTCCCTTTGGGCCAAGTGGTCGTGCATAGGCTTGGAATGATGAATCATGGAAGAAAAATAGGCCCATTAGCAAATTTAGGTCATTTGAACCATTGTTGACTTTTCAAAATATCCAAAAATTTCCCAACTTCCACAAGGCATAACTTGCTCAATTTTTAAGCTTTTCTCATGTTCTTGGACATTTTGGAAAGGTCTTTGAGTCCTCTAACCAATGTCTTTGGTCCCATGTCATTTGGATTTACCAATCTCAAGTTATGGCCTTTGACTTAAAGTCCCTTTTTGTTGACTTTTGAAAATGACCTATAATGTTGAAATTGATAACTTTTTGTGAGAGCATTTCTTGGACTTGGAATATGAAGATGAATTGTAGGAAATGTCTTTCTCTTCAAAATGAGATTTGGATGGAATTTTTCTGATAATCCATTTGAAAGTTATGCCCTGGTCAATTTCAGTTGACTTTTTCAGCTGTCCAAATATAGTAACTTTTGCATCTTGATGATTTTCTGAGCCAAATTTTGAGAATCATGATCAAGCATTGATCAAATGATGTTTGTGGCTTCAAAATGATATGTTGACCAAAAATTTGAACTTTTGACTGTCAAATGACCATTTTGCCCCTACAGTTGACTGTAGTGCAATTTAGGGTTTTGACTGTGCAATTTTGAGCTGAATGCCTTGAAACTTGATATGAGGATGCTTGACCACATTTGTAGGCATATGAGACTTGATTGGACCTCTGAAATCTTCATTTTCTTGATCAGAACACAAACCCTAGTTTTGACTGTATAGGAGACAGTTGCACTGCACAACCCTTGGGGAATTTTGTGACTTGGCTTGGCAATTTCTTGAAGAATATGGGAGGGCAAATTTTGGGGTACAACACCTAGTATAAAAAGGATACCATGGTGAATTGTGCCATTTATGTATTTTATTGTCCTATTTACAACAACGAAGTTTTGTTTGAGATTATTGCTAATGAACCTACTTACAAGTCCAACTGAGTAGCTTATATCTGGCCTACTTTGACATAAGTACCTCAATGAGCCTACCAGTTTCCTGAAGTGGTAGCATCAACCATGTATTCCTTTCCTTCATTTGATTGTACTATTTTCATATTGGTATTAGTTGGTGTGATTTCACTATAGCACTCCAACATGTTGAACTTTGTTAATATTTCACTTGCATATTTGTCTTGATGCAAGATGATTCCTCCTGAGGCAGATAAAAATTCCATCCCAAGAAAATAACAAGCATTTCTTGCAAAATTCAAGAAGTTAAAAGCAAGAAAAAAAAGATGGAAGAAGAACAAAGGAAATACCCAATTTAAATAAGGACAAAAGGGTGATGACAAGCCTGAAACGTCAAGCATAAATGGTGGAGGACTTGTTATGAACCAAAGCAAGAAGAAGACCTTTGACAAAAAAAAGGTACAATGCTACTATTGTGAGAATATGAGAGACTATGCAAATTAGTGTTGGCTAGGTAAAGCAAAGAAACCCAAGAATGGTGAAGAAGAAGCCAAGATAGCTCAAGAAAATTTTATATCATAATCAGATGCAGTTACGCTCATGGTTGCAACTTATGTTGAGGTTTCAAACTCCCAAATTTGGTAACTTGACACTGGTTACAACAATCCTATGATTGGAAGGAATTAGTGGTTAATTTATTTTGATCCAAGTAAAAAGACCAACATTGATTTTGATGTCAATAAATCCATTGCGGCAGATGGAATGAGACATGTATCCATACAAAGGATGGATGGTAAGGCAAGACTAATCAATAATGTATTGCTTGTGTAAGCCATGCAGTGTAATTTGCTTGTGTGGAAACTAGTGCAAAAGGATTTTTTGATGCTCATGGAGAATGATTGCTTAAAGCTTTTTATCACAAAAGAAGACTAATCCTGAAATCTCGCGTGTCAAGAAAAAGAACTTTCAAGGTATGCATCAGAAACTCATAACTAATATGTATTAATGTGACATCTCATGAACATAAAGTTAAGTTATGGCACAAGAGGTATGACCACTTGAAATATATAAATATAAGCTAATTGGGTTCAAAAGGGATGTTGGTTGGAGTCCCTAAGGTACAAATACGCAAATCTCATGCATAATATGCTTGTGGGAAAGCAACCTAGATTAGCCTTCAAGGCTAGTTTACCTATTACAGTCAAATAAGGATTGTGTGTAGTTCACTAAGACATTTATGGACCACTAGAAGTACCTAGTTATGGTGTAAACAAGTACTTCATTACCTTTGTGGATGAATTCTCAAGGATGTTATGGTTTTTCCTAACCAAAGCCAAAAGAGTGAAGCCTTGCATTTATTTAAATATTTCAAAGTAATGGTAGAGAGACAAAGTGTCATGCTGGTGAAGATCTTGAGAAAAGGTGGTGGAGGAGAATACACTTCAAAATATTTTGATTCTTTTTTCACAAGTCATCATTCATGAAGTCACAACACTATACAATCTGCAGCACAATGTCTTGACAGAAAGAAGGAACATAAGTATTCTCAATATGGCAAGAAGTATGTTGAAGCATAAAAATCTAGCACATAAGATTTAGGGTGTGGCTATATCCACCACTGCTTGTATCTTTAACAATGTTTCTACAATAGGTCGGTGAACAAAGTTCCTGAGGAGGATTAGTTAGTAAGAAAACCTAGTGTAAATCATTTGAAGATTTTTGGGTCCTTGTGCTACAAGCATATTAATGATGCCAAAAGATGGAATATGGATAACAAGAGCAAGATAATGGTCTTTATATGTTACCACAAAACACGAGTCTATAAAATGTTTGATCCTGATACAAATAAACTTGTCATCTACAAAGATATGATATTCTTGGAAGATGAATCATGGAATTAGAATGCCAAAGACAATGATGTTGTCAATATTGCAGTGCTTTTTCACTCTGAATTTTGTGATGTAGAAGAGGTTGGCACTGAGGAAATGGTATATATTGAGTATGCTAATATGGAATAACAGCACGAGCACAAACCAGACCACGAAGAGCAAGACAACTTCTTAGGAGCTTAGTCAATTGTGAGCTAGTCCCTGATAATAAAATAGGTGTTGATGGAGATATGATGCATCTTGCAATGTTTTAAGATGATGGGCTAGTTGATCATCAGGAAGCTTTCAAGGAACACGCTTGGAAGGATTACATGGCAGAAGAACTCTTATCTGTAGAGAAGAAAATAAGTTATGAGTTTACCAAGTTCCGTGAAGGCAATAAGGCTATTGTAGACAGATGGGTGTTCAAGCTAAAAGTGAATGTTGAAGGAAAGATGGTAAAGCATAAATCCAGAATTGTTGTAAAAGGCTTCCTACATAAACGACGAGTTGATTTTGGTGAAGTTTTCTCACCAGTTGTAATACATAAGACCATCGGGTTGATAATTGCTTTGACATACAATAAATGATGGCCCATTTTTCATCTTGATGTTAACTCAGCTTTCCTCAATAACCCTTTAGAGGAAGAATTATTCATATACCAACCTTATGGTTTTATCATCATAGGAAAGAAGACCTGGTTTGCAAACTACACAAAGCATTATATGGCTTGAATTAGGCACCAAAGACAAAGGAATAAAAGAATTGACAAATTTTTCATTGAGGCAGGATTCATAAAGCACAACTCTGAACATGGTGTTTACATTAAAGGAAAAGAAGGGTAAATATTATGATTATTTGACTTTATGTGGGAGGCCTTCTTGTAATTGGAAGTTGTGAAAAAGAAATTAAGTAGTTCAACAGAAAAATGAAGCAATTATTTTATACGACTTGCCTATTCAAGCTATCCTATTTTATTGAGCTATCTTGGCTTCTTCTTCACCATTCTTCAACTTTTTCCTTTACCTAGCCAACATTCATATGCATAGTATCCCGTATTCTCCAATTGCAGCATTGTACATTTCGTTTCTCAAAAGTCTTCTTCTTGCTTTGGTTCTTGACAAGTCCGCCATCATTCCTGCTTGTTGTTTCAGGGTTGTCATCACCCTTTTGTCTTTCTTTGAATTGGATATTTCCTTTGTTCTTCTTCCATCACTACTACAAAAAGTGATTTTATCCTCGGATGCGAAATGCATTTTACCTCTGCTAAAGAAGCGAGGTAGCGAAGGTCTTCATGATAAGTCGTCACTTATCACCTCGGTGGAATAATAACTGAGAGGTAAAGTTATACGCACATGAGTTCGAAACTCAGCAGCTGCATTTTTATTATTTTCAAAATTAATGTATCTTATATCTCGTTTACAAATAAAATCAAGGGGTCAGATTAATTTTTTTTTTAATTGTTACATTGTTTACCCATAATATTAATACATTAATTTATTTACAAAGTACATTGTTTACCATTAATATTACATTGTTTACAAAGATCATTACATTAAAAATTAATTTCCCTCAAGACCTAGATCTTAGATCTTCAAATAAATGTTTAGTACAGGGAAGAGAAAATATTGGGTGTAGAATATTTTCTGTGGCTTTTCCTTGCATTTGTCTTTGATATAAAACAAAAAAAAAATTAGATAAATAAGGATTAGATAAATAAACGACTTTCTGCTCAATAAAATATTTATAGAAAACAAACTTTAAACCAAATAATTTTATATTCTTGCAATCCAACATAGATAATTTTCTGCTCACAAAAAAATAAGGGTTTCAAGCACATCATATTTCATTTAAGTTAGATTTTCAATATTCAACATGCTTAAATTTCACACGGATTACTAAAAGCATAGTCTTGGACGTTGATAACCATTAAATGGACGACTAAGATTTGTTTAAGACCAGTGAATATAGTAAAAAATGCTTAACTATCCCCTCAGTTACGTCAAAAAACCGAGGTGAATAATTTTTTTATTAAGATATTAGCTTCTCTTACCTTTCAGTTTTGAAAGAAATCCGAGGGATACGATTATTTTATTTTTTTTACGTTATCCAGAACATAAAATCTTGTTTGCACTATTTTCAAATAACCTTAATATTAAAAATCTTAGATGATAATGAAATATATTGTGAATATTGAAAAAAAATTAAAATTAACTATCATTTTGAACTGTTGTCATAATGTCACTCAATAAATTAGTGATAAAGTCATGTGTCTTTAAAGGAGGAAAACTTAACTCATTTTATTAGCAACAATGTTATCGATACAAATGGGAATTTCAATGAAAAGTTAAAAAATTAGCTAAATATATGCTCTCTCTTTACCCCCATTGGTTTTTCTTCGAGTAAACTCAACTTTTAATTGTATAAATATGAACAACAAAACTTCTACAACAATTAAGTACATAACTAAACTCAACGATTGTGAAAAGTAATCAACATAGATAGTGCCAAACAATTATTATAAACCTTCTTTTAAACATATTGTCTCATACCTCTATAACTTCAGGATTTCTCTCATTCTGATGTGAATTTAAATTTGGCCTAGAAGTTGTCAGGAGCAGCTCATTGTCATGTTTCGTGCACCAACAATCACTCCCCGCCCTTATCGGCCTCAGATGTTACATGTAACACCCCAATTCTACCCCAAGCAATTATCGGAAAATCAGAGTATACAATTTCCAATATAATCAAGATGTCACATATTCAACAAAAACACATAAACTTGTCATGCTTTTAGAATAGATACATAACACTTAAAGAAGTGGAATGAACACAACTCAAGAATATAGTCTCCGTAACATAAACCAAACTTTGATTAATCAAGCAGCAATTTCATAATAATTCTCCAAATAAGATATAGCATCTTTTGAATCATGAAACAACATTAATACAATAACTCCTCAAATAACAACATAAGTTTCAACAAATAAACAACAAAAAGGACAAGCATTCATTCCCCCCTCCTCCTGAATTCTACGTAGAGCAAATGACACAGAACTCGAACTAAC
The DNA here is from genome assembly GCA_948472305.1 of Vicia faba. Taxonomy (NCBI): domain Eukaryota; kingdom Viridiplantae; phylum Streptophyta; class Magnoliopsida; order Fabales; family Fabaceae; genus Vicia; species Vicia faba. The sequence goes on along the minus strand of OX451736.1, from coordinate 857,465,938 downwards.
AATGCTATCGGCTACTCATCTTGGTTATCTACACGTTACCAACAAAGGGCAACATTCAAACAGAAGGGGTGAGATATCAAACTATATAAATAGGGTTATGATAAACAATATATTAGGTAAAGAATAAAGAGAATTACCATTTCATACAACGATAGCTCAACACTTCACAAATCATCAACACCACAATTCAACATATGTGACTCGAATATGCAACTCAAAACTATGCGAATGCATGTGGTACCATTGGAGTAAAACTCCTAACATAAACATTTGCCAGTAATTCCGAGGCATAAGGCAAAGCCTTCAACTTAGAACATGCCAATCCAGGCCAATATAGGTGAGCATTCGCTCCAACTTAGAACATGCCAATCCAGGCGAACTTTAATGTTATGCTATGCTATGCGATGATATAAACAATTATAACTCGACAATGCAACAACAACAACAACAACATAACAATGGTCAACATAACAATAGTTCACACCGTTCAACATTAGCCAAAGGCCTACAATACAACATATCAACATAAATCAACAACTTTTAAAGGCAACAACTTTTCATTATATATTCACTAGGGTTCACACCATAAGGCTGCCCACAGAAATAATTCATAATCACATTATCAATAGTGAATTCCACATATACACAATGATATCTTGCAACAACAACACATTCATCGATCAACACAAAATAACATAACATTGGTCATAAGACCTATAATCAACAATATCCATAAACCAGACGAAATGATTTAACCAACTGTACCGGCAATTCGGTGTAATCGACATAATTTCAACAAAAAGACATATCCACAATTACCTACTAATTAAACTTAGTTACCCGGTCAAATTTCGTTAAATTCCGGACAACTAATTATACCGCCTAATTCGGCTACTGATCAATGGTTCTACACCATAATTTAGTAGTTACCTAATCATTTCTTTGTTCAAATAATTGATGTTTTATTCCCTATCACCATATTTTATGCTTTGATTTGCATAAGAATCAAACAGGACGAATCGGGTCAGAAAAATTGCATAATTCTAAGTTCAGAAAAATTTGCTACAGCAGCTGACACGGGTGGCTGTGTTGCCTGACACAGCCGTGTCAGAAGAAGGAAATGGAAAGGCGTGGAGTGCAGGGGCTGACACGGGTGCCCGTGTCAGATGACACGACCGTGTCAGAAGGCCTAGAGCATAAAAACCAGTTTTTCCTCCCTTTTCACATATGCCTAGTTCTTGTTCATTCTTGTTTCAATTCACCCATTTATCCTAGTTTGGCATTAACCCAACACAGTTCAAATACAACAAATAACAACACAACTCAAATCAATTGTTAATTTTAATAGCAATACAAACAAATCTTAGCACAACATAGTAGCAACCCCTTTTGTTCTTCTTCTCCTCTCAAAACCTTATTCCTCTTTCTCTTCTCTTATTCCTTCTTTTTCCGGATAACACTAACTCTCTTTCTTCTCTAACTCTATTTCTATATAATATTATTTCTCTTAACAAATCTAAATGGGCCTAAGTGACATACCCCCCCCCCCCCCCCATATTACTTCACAACACCACAAATTAAGCCCAATCACATATTTAAGCTTAATAATAAAATAATACTTCAACTTAATTTCACCAAATTAAATTCGATTATTGATCATGCCACTAAATAAAATAATTCTGACTTCGACGATAAAAATTCGAATTAATATAAAATATTAAAAAATATTTAATTAAATAAATAATTAAATATCGGGGCGTTACAACTCTCCCCCACTTAGAATATTTTTGTCCTAAAAAATAAAAGTCTACCTGGTTCAAATAACTCGAGATAAGAGTCTTACATCTTGCTCTCCAACTCCCAGGTCATACTTTCTCCAGCAGCTCCTAACCAGACAACTTTCACCAATGCAATCTCCTTTCCTCTTAGAATCTTCATCTCGCGATCCTTGACTCGCACATGCATCGTCTCCACCGTGATATTATCCCATACTTGCACATCGTCCATCTGAATCACGTGAGACGGATCAGGAATATACTTCTGGAGTTGCGATATATGAAACACATCGTGCAAATTGGCAAGATTTGGCGGTAACTCCACTCGGTAAGCAACTTTCCCAACTCTATCTGATATCTGATACGGACCAATAGAACGGGGTGTGAGCTTCCTAGGCTTCAGAGCTCGCCCAACACTAGTCACAGGTGTGACTCTCAAAAACACATGATCACTAGCTTGGAATTCCAAATCCTTCATCCTCTTGTCATGATAACTTTTTTGTCTACTTTGAGAAACCTTCATTTTCTCTCGGATAAGCTTCACTTTCTCAGTAGTCACTCGAACAATCTCAGGTCCACGTACCACACTTTCACCAGATTCATGCCAACACAACAGAGTCTTACACCTCCGACCATACAAAGCCTCAAAAGGTGTTATCCCAATACTCGAATGGTAATTGTTATTGTAAGTGAACTCAATCAACGGAAGATAAGTATCCCACGAACCTCCCCGCTCAAGAACACATGCTCTCAACAAATCCTCCAATGACTGAATCGTCCTATCGGTCTGACCATCCGTCTGAGGATGATACGCTGTACTCAACCTCAACTTAGATCCCAACACCTCTTGCAAACTTTTGCAGAAATCAGAAGTAAACCTCGGATCTCTATCCGACATAATACACAAAGGAATACCATGCAACTTCACAATTGCTCTGGTGTAAATCTATGCCAACTTTGAAATCGGATATGTGATGTTAATAGGTATAAAGTGTGTCGACTTTGTAAGCCTGTTAACAATCACCCATATCGAATCATGTCCTCTCAAGGTACTAGGTAATCCCGTTACAAAGTCCATCGAAATGCTATCCCATTTCCATTCTGGAATCTCTAACGGTTGCATCAACCCTGCAGGCTTCTGATGCTCAATCTTTTACTTCTGACAAGTCAAACAAGCATACACAAACTGTGCTACATCACGCTTCATACCAGACCACCAAAATAAGCCCTTCAAATCTTGATACATTTTAGTAGCTCCTGGATGAATACTCAAACTACTTCTATGACTTTACTCAAGAATCACTTTCTTAATCTCTTCATTATCAGGAATGCAAATACGATTTCGGAATCTCAACACACCTTGCGCATCTATCTTGAAATCATCATTCTCAGATCGATCGATTCGCATCATCATAACCACCAACTTCACATCTAGCTTTTGAGACTTACTGATACTGTTGAGAAAGTCGTTATTAGTCTTTAACATTCCCAACATAACACTTTGCGGTGTCACTTCACAAACCAAACTCAAATCTCTGAATTGCTCAATCAACTCCAACTCTTTAACCATCATTGTCGACATGTGCAAAGTCTTTCGGCTTAAAGCATCGACCACAACATTAGCTTTTCTTGGGTGATAATTCAAACCGAAATCATAATCCTTCAGCAATTCTAACCACCTTCGTTGCCTCATATTCAACTCTTTCTGATCAAAAAGATACTTCAAACTCTTATGGTCACTAAACACTTCAAATCTAGAACCATAAAGATAATGCCTCCATATTTTCAACATAAAGACAACTGAAGCCAATTCTAAATCATGCATAGGATAATTCTTTTCATTAGTCCTCAATTGCCTTGACACATAAGCAACTACCTTACTATTCTGCATGAGTACACCACCTAACCCCATCAAACAAACATCACAATACACAATAAAATGTTCTCTCGGATTAGGCAAAGTCAAAACCAGAGCCGACGTCAACCTTTTCTTCAACTCAGTAAAACTTCCTTCACATCGACTATCCCACACAAAGGCTCTACCCTTACATGTCAACTTGGTCAACGGAAGTGCCAACTTAGAAAAACCATCGATAAACCGTCTATAGTAACCGGTTAATCCCAAGAAACTTATAATCTATGTAACAGACTTCGGAGCGTCCCTTTTCAATACAACATCAACTTTAGAAGGATCCACAACAATTCCATTACCAGAAATGACATGACCAAGGAAACTAACCTCATGGAACCAGAATTCACACTTGGACAACTTCGCATACAACTTCTTCTCTTTCAAAACTTGCAATACAACTCTTAGGTGCTCTTCATGTTCTCCTTTCGATTTAGAGTAAATCAGAATGTCATCAATGAATACCACCACAAACCGATCCAAATAAGTATGAAAGATACGATTCATGTACTCCATGAATACTCCTGACGCATTAGTAACACCGAAATCCATCACCGAATACTCGTAGTGTCCATACCGAGTTCTAAATGCGGTCTTCCGAATATCATCTTCTTTAACTCTAATTTAGTGATATCCTGACCTCAAATCAATCTTAGAAAACACAGTTGCACCCATCAATTGATCCATCAAGTCATCAATTCTCGAAAGTATATAGTTGTTCTTAATCGTCACTTTATTCAACTATCTATAATCGACACAAAGTCTCATACTTCCATCTTTCTTCTTTACTAAAACCACAGGAGCTCCCCACAATGATACACTTGGTCTTACAAACTTTTTCTCAAGCAACTCTTCTAACTGCTTCTTCAATTCAGACAATTCAGATGCAGACATCCTGTATGGTGCCATAGAAATAGGTCTGGTACCAGGTACAAGATCAATCGCAAACTCAACTTCTCTTTCTGGCGGTACGTAAGGAATTTCATCAGGAAACACTTCGATAAATTCTCACACCACTTGCAACTCATCAATCTTAACTTGGTTTTCAATAGATAGCGACGCCATCAACGAGAACATATGCGCTTCGTTTTGCATCAATTGCCGCAACTGTTTACCAGTCAACAAACCAACTTCTTCCTCTTCAGGAGTTGTGGTACCCAAAAATTTGCCCTCTCATTTCATCAAGATTTCCCCTCACAAGACTCTTTGGACTCAAGACCAGATTAGGGTTTGCTCAGCTCAAGACATCTCCTTGCATTGATGACCTGAAATTAGGGTTTAAGTTTGCAAAGGGATTTTTGGACTTTCAATGCTCAATGTGACTTTCATGCTTCATATTGGACTCCTAAGATTGCTCATACCAAGTTTCAAGCCTTGAATCAAATTTTTTCCCAGTCAATTGGACAATTGACCTAAAAATCAACTGTATTGGGGAAAAAGTCAACTGTGGCCAATTTACAATCAAACCTCATAATTTTTTATCCACGTCAAAATTATAGACTCATATGAACCATTTGATCAAGTTTGGACCACAACTCCTCAAGAAATTTGATCAGATCATCAAAAGGGCAAAATGGTCATTTTTAGGGTTTTGACTGCAGAAGGGCAATTTTTGATTTTTCACCTAGACAATGGAAAATTGGGTTCAAGCATGGATTCAAGGACTCAATGGCATCATCTTGAACTAATCACAAGGTTCAAAAGATCTCAAAGGCATTAGATTGACAGATGAATTTTCCAATCAACTGATCAAAAATCAATTGTACACTGAAAAGTCAAACTTTGACTTTTTGGTCAAAGTCAAGTTCCAAGGGTCATTTTTCATCAAGATGTGTCAAAACATGAAACTTGTTGACCAAGAAACCTAATTTTGAAAATTAGGGTTTAAAATGGAAAATTTTCATAACTTAGAAATTTTCTAAGTTATGAAAATTTCTTATTTTCCCCCAACTTTTTCACCATGATGCAATTGGATTCAAACAAAACTTCCAACATGAAAGTTGTAGTACTCCACAAAATCTACAACTTTGATTCACAAAGTTTTCCCAAAAGATGCTTGGATCTCAAGTTATAATTTTTTGAACAAGGGTCCAAAAACTTTCTAACTTAGTGAAATTTTGCCCTAGTTTAGGCAGGATTTTGGAATTTTTTTTATTAATAACCAAGTATTAAAATAATATTTCGCAAATAACCGGGTTTCGGAAAAAATTACGTAAATAACCATGTTTGAGATGGCTCCACAAAGGAGGAGCCATCTCAATTGGCGCATGCTCCTCTTTTTTTAAGGGAGGCGCCATCTCACTTGGCGCCTAAGTGCTTAGGGCAAGCCCTAAGCCAAGTGAGATGGCGCCTATGTACAAAATTAGGGCAAAAATTTTTTTTTTTTATTTTCTTTCCTGCGCGTTGCCTATTAGACAGAGATCAACAAAATGGATTTTTTATTTAAAAATAATAATTACATTCAACTGTTTTACATTTAAAGAATAGTAAAAAAATGGATACAAAAAATACTGGGAAAAAAAAAGATACATCAGTGATCCCCAGGAACCCGGTAATGACCCCCAGTTCCGCATCCTCGTCCTCGCCTTTCTCTTGCTGGGTGCCGTCTCGTTTCCTGCTGCGGCAAGGTCGATGGCCCAGCGAAGTCAATGCGATCCGAATCCATAAAATCAGTAAGATCTCCATATCTCGAAGATCCGCTCTGGTACAGTCGGTTACCCATACCCTCGAAGTTTGGTCGTGTTGGCGGTGGATGGGGTTCCATGGTTGGTCGGTAGCATTGGTCGTCTGAGTATGGGGGTAGAAAGGAAATGGATCTTGGGGTGTTTGGTATTGTGGATGTTGGGTTGTTTGGTGATATGGTGGTTGATGGTAGGTTTGGTCGGTTTGGTCATAATCTTCTGACATTCCCATATCAGGGCTAAGGCTAGATGTTGAGGGCGCCATATTGGGATATGTGGAAGACTGAAATTGTGTCTGGGGTATGTGGGTTTGCTGGTATTTGGGTTGGTATTGTGGTTGGGTTTGAGGCATATTCGAGTATTGGTAGTTTGGTGGTGATTGTGGTTGGTATTACGGCATTTGATTGTAGTTGTGTTGTGGTGGGTAATGTGGTTGTGTGTTTGTTGGTCTGTTTCTTCTTGGGGGTTGGTTGAAGGTTGATGGATTTTGGGTTTGTTGATGGGGAATCGAGGGTTGTGCCCATTATGTGTGTGGGTCAACCAAGTACCTCGGATGAGACACGTGCATATCTGGGTTACTAACCGACCTGTACCACGACATATATTGATCAGTGTGTCGCATGTTACCTTGAGTAAGGAAAACCGGGGATTGCAAGATGTAGCGGTGACACCTTTGCCACATTTTACACCATTCTGGAGCAAAGTCTTTCCAGTTGGTAAGACCCCACTGGGCGTCGACCCTTTTTAGATGCCAGGGGGACAAATCTGTTGGATCACTTGGTATCTCTTAGATCATTCCGAACTGCATCTTCACACGGTCGTTGTGGTGCATCTCCACAATGTTGAACCAAATGAGTGCAGTCTTTGCAGTCCAAGTTGCTGCATCCTCTGGATTTGGAGAATGGCCCAAACCCAAATATGGTCTCCAGACGAACTGCGATAAAATTTAAATCAGGTAAGTGCAAAAGTAATGTATAAATAATTAAAATGAACAAAAGTTAAAAGCTACGACGTACGTCATCTGGGCCTAAGTGATCCAACAGATTCCGGTAGAGTGCGACATTGAATCTGGGATTCTTGCCGTAATCCATACCCCTCACGCAGTACCTAAAGGAAATGAGAAACATGTTATTTTTAGCATATATTTTGGAAAGAGCAGAATAGTTATAAATGCTATAACTTAATGACTTACTTTGTTGCGTACGGGAAACCAAAAGTGTTGTTGTTGATGGGGTTTAAGGACTCCATCCTCCACCAACCCCAGGCTTGTAGTAAAAATGCGCACCCATAAAATGTACATTTTTCCTTGACTGCGTTTTTGCACAAGGAACTGTACAGGTGGGCTAATACTGCAGAACCCCAACTATATTTTCTAGTTTTATCAAAATTTGTTAGTAAATGTAAGTACATGAAATTTACATTATTTCCCGTACTTTCGGGAAATAAAAATGTACCAAAAAGTATCATAATATACGTTCTGGCTTTTACTACTCGGTCATTCTCTGAGGAATTTTCATTTAATTCCATACTTGCATAATGCCGTTTCAGGTCAGTGAGTAGTATTCCCTGCCCTCTTGCTCCACCACCTTCTACCTTGTCCCTACCCAACAGTTCTTCACACTGTGAGTTGGGTTGTTGAACCGAACCGTTCACCGCCTTACTGTCGATAGGGAGGCCCAGCAGCATGTACACATCTTCGAGAGTGATGGTACATTCACCTATTGGTAGGTGAAATGTATGGGTCTCCGGTCTCCACCTCTCCAACATTGCAAGAATGAATTTTGAGTCAATGGTGCAGTTGGAGATCTTTATCACGTGTCCAAAACCTGCATATTCCAGATAAGGGACGATAAATGGGTCGGGAGCCAGGTATTTGTGCGAACGGATTCTGAATCTTTGTGTATCCTGAGATCATAATTAAACAAGAGTAAGATTAATTAAGATGAACAACACGTTATTTGAAGTATGAAAAATGTATAACCAAAGAAGAGACTTACAAATGCAGCAATGTTTTCCCTTGTGCCTCTGTGAGTATCTCCCATTGTTAGAAGAGCCATTGTTCAGAATGCTTGAGAGAATGAAAGACTTAGGAAGAAATAGAGAGTATGATAGACTTAAGAAATATTTCGTAGCAGAGAGTGAGAGTTGTGTGGGTGTGAGAGATGTTTCATAAGGTATGTATTTATAGGCAAATAAGTTTGATGTAGTGGTTGCATGCCTGCGATGTGTCACATTTGCATGCTTAGGGTGTTACACATATGCATGCATGCATTTACAAAAAATGTAAGGTGTCACTCTTGCAGGCTAGGTGGCAGCCCATGCATGTATCACGATTGGACAGTAAGGGAGGCGCCATCTCACTTGGCGAAAGAGTACAAAAATGAATGGTGTCGCCACCCCATTTGGCGAATAAGAGGTGTCACTTTTTACAGCATTGGCTCAGGCTACGTGACAGCCTTTGGGATTCCTTTCTTTGTTGCATGCAAGGCCATTGGAGTTGATGGGTGGAGTCTTACACAAAACATTTATGTGTGCAGAATAGGGCCAGGCTAGGTGGCAGGCTAGGTGGCAGTATAAGCCCATGCATGTATCACGATTGGACAGTAAGGGAGGCGCCATCTCACTTGGCGAAAGAGTACAAAAATTAATGGTGTCGCCACCCCATTTGGCGAATAAGAGGTGTCACTTTTTACAACATTGGCTCAGGCTACGTGACAGCCTTTGGGATTCCTTTCTTTGTTGCATGCAAGGCCATTGGAGTTGATGGGTGGAGTCTTACACAAAACATTTATGTGTGCAGAATAGGGCCAGACTAGGTGGCAGGCTAGGTGGCTGCATAAGCCCATGCATGTATCACGATTGGACAGTAAGGGAGGCGCCATCTCACTTGGAGAAAGAGTACAAAAATTAATGGTGTCGCCACCCCATTTCGCGAATAAGAGGTGTCACTTTTTACAGCATTGGCTCAGGCTACGTGACAGCCTTTGGGATTCCTTTCTTTGTTGCATGCAAGGCCATTGGAGTTGATGGGTGGAGTCTTACACAAAACATTTATGTGTGCAGAATAGGGCCAGGCTAGGTGGCAGGCTAGGTGGCTGCATAAGCCCATGCATGTATCACGATTGGACAGTAAGGGAGGCGCCATCTCACTTGGCGAAAGAGTACAAAAATTAATGGTGTCGCCACCCTATTTGGCGAATAAGAGGTGTCACTTTTTACAGCATTGGCTCAGGCTACGTGACAGCCTTTGGGATTCCTTTCTTTGTTGCATGCAAGGCCATTGGAGTTGATGGGTGGCAGGCTAGGTGGCTGCATAAGCCCATGCATGTAATATTATTGGCAGCCTTGGGGGGTTGCATCACTTACTTAATTGAAATTTTTTGCCTTACGTTGAACATAACATTCATTCACATAAACTGTAAAATTTTCCAACCTTCGAATCAGTCATCTAACCTTCAAACATTCCAGCATTCATACCTTCATACAATCAATAAACCTAAAAGATTCCAACCTTCATACCTTAAAACAATTCTACACAATGGCCTCTTCACCACAATTTGTTGTCAAAGCACATTTCAACGGTGAGACATACATGTGTCCCACAGTTGGGTTTTTGTTTAGAAACACCGACAATGTTCGATTTCTCTTAAACGGGAAAGCAAATTTCTCGTACTTTAAGAAAAGATTGGAGGCCAAACTTGAACGAGGCCCAGTATCCCAGATATTTTATCAGAGTCCAGTCTTTTTTGGAAACAACCAAGTTATTTTTTATAAGGTTGAAATTCAAGATGACGAGGATTTCCAGAACATGATTTCCAGCCATGTCTATTCTGGAAACGACTCTATTGAGTTGTACGTTTTGTTTCAAGAGCCTCCGGTGACACAGGAGGTAGAGCCTCCGGTGACACAGGAGGTTGATCCTTTGGAGAATGAGCAAGATGAGGTGGATGCAGTTGATGATGAAGAAGAAGATAACGAGTTAGAGTTTGATGAAATGGTGAACGACGATTCTGACGATGATGGCATCCCAAGTATTCCTACCGACAAAATCTACACACCACCTACGCACATGACAAACTTCAACATGGGCGGAGATGAACCTTCTACGGACTTGTTTTTCCAACCGTATATGCAGTCGGATGAAAATTTAAAAGAGAAGGACAAGTTTCGTAATAGAGAGGAATGCATAAGGGCCATCAAAAAATTTCACATGCTCAACTCGGTTGATTATAAGGTGGATCGTGTAAACCCGGAAAGGTACAAGATCAAGTGTGTCCACGCTGACTGTATGTTCAAGATAACCGCTTCATACAGACTAAGGGGTGACTGCTGGGTCATAGGTTCCATGACTACCCATACTTGTGTAAGTTCCACTCAATCACAAGACCACCGAAAACTCAACCATGATCTAATCTGTCAAGAAATCCTACCCCTGGTCAGCAACGACCCTTCTTTGAAGGTGAAAACAATCATCTCCCACATCACCACGGTTTTTAACTACACTCCGTCTTACCGTAAGGCGTGGTTAGCAAAGACTAAGGCGATTGAAAGGGTGTACGGAAACTGGGAGGAGTCATACCGAGAACTTCCCCGCTACCTAAATGCACTCAAGACATATTCTCCAGGTAGTGTTTATGTTCTGGAAACATTGCCAGCGTACGCCCAAGATGGTAGTCTACTACATGGCAACGGAATATTCAGTCGCGTCTTTTGGGCATTTCAACCATGCATCACAGGGTTTGCATCATGCAAACCAATTCTACAAATAGACGGGACTTGGTTGTATGGGAAGTACAAAGGCACGCTTTTGATGGCAGTTGCACAAGATGGCAACAATAACATTTTCCCCGTTGCGTTTGCCCTTGTCGAGGGGGAGACCGGTGGTGCTTGGAGCTTTTTCCTGAAAAATCTCCGTACACACGTGGCTCCTCAACCAGATCTCTATTTGATCTCGGACAAACATGCCTCCATTGAAAGTGCCTATAATAATCCGGCAAATGGTTGGCATGACCCTCCTTCTACGCATGTCTATTGCGTCAGGCATATCGTCCAGAATTTCTCGAGGGAGGTCAAGGACAAAACATTGAGGAAAGCGGTGATGAATGCGGGATACGCACTGACACATCCCACATTCAAATATTACCGCAACGAGATCCGTTTGTCTAACACAGAAGCCGGTACGTGGATCGACAATATACCGGTCGAAAAGTGGACAAGGTCATACGACAATGGCCAAAGATGGGGGCATATGACAACAAATCTTATTGAATCAATGAATGGGGTATTCAAGGGCATACGAAACCTCCCCATCACTGCCTTGGTGAAATCCACGTATTTTAGGATGGCTGCGTTATTTGCCAAAAGAGGTGAAATGTGGTATGCGGTCTTGCAATCAGGACAACTATGGAGTGAAAGCTGTATGAAATACATTAAGGCTGAAAGTGCTAAAGCCAACACTCACATGGTTACACGGTTTGACCGCCATAGCCACAACTTCATTGTGAAAGAGACAATTGACCACAATGAAGGCTTGGCAAGACAAGAATACAGGGTCATTTTACCTTCTCAATGGTGCGATTGTGGCAGGTTTCAAGCTTTTCGTATGCCTTGCTCTCATGTCATTGCCGCTTGTGCTCATACCCATCAAGACACGCTTCAACTGCTCTCAAACGTTTATAAATCTGAAACGTTGCTCACTGTTTACAAAAACAACTTTCCTTTGGTGGTAAAACCGGACTATTGGCCTGAATACAACGGTGATATAGTTTGGCACAATGACCAAATGCGAAGGAACAAGAAGGGTCGTCCCAAAAGCAGGCGCATAACAACAGAAATGGACGATCTTGACAGGTTGGAAAGAAAGTATGGTTTATGCCGTCAGGTCGGACACAATCGCAAAAACTGTCTGAATCGGGCGTCTGGCTCGACCACATAAATTTTGTAATACAATAAATCTTTTCAATATTTGTGTTGTAAACATTATGGGTTTTCCGTTAATAAAACTGTTCACACAATTTAAGAAATTCAATATAGGAAATTACATTAGGGTTTTCGCGTACAACAATGATTAACGATATTCAATCTAGGAAATTACAACTGTTAACACAATTTCATCTGACCCATGCATCATCAGCATTACATCACTGTCTGTTTTGACTTCCTCCAACCACACATTAGGTCTTCCTGTCGCATGCGAGGTTGTTGTTCGTTTTCGCTGGATCCTTCGAATTTTTTCCCCCTCGGCGATGTCTCTATCTAGCCACCGCATCAACTCCCGCTTCAGACGCTCCATGGAGTGAATGTGCCAGAATTTCATTTTCATCGCAGGTTTCGTGGCGGAGAATATAACGTAACCATCTCTGCTAAAAATCATAGGCGACGTCATTACGTAAATAAGGGAGTACAAAATAAAAATACAGTGCGAGAAAGTGTGAGAAATTTCAAAGAAACGGACGAATTATTTATAAAACAGCAAAAAACCCTAGTTTTGCCCTAGGCGCCAAGTGAGATGGCGCCTCCTCTCATTATTAAGGAGCATGCGCCATCTCACTTGGCTAAAAGACAAGGGAGGCGCCAAGTGAGATGGCGCCTAGGGCAAAACCCTAGGTGCATGCGCCAATTGAGATGGCTCCTCCTTTGTGGAGCCATCTGAAACATGGTTATTTGCGTAATTTTTTCCGAAACCCGGTTATTTGCGAAATATTAATTTAATACATGGTTATTAATAAAAAAAATTCCAGGATTTTGACTATTTTCATGGCAACTTTTCACATAGTTCCAAGTGGAATCTCAAAATTCATTTCAAAGATGGATTGTAGAGCATGTTACAAGCTTTACAAAATGTCCAAGAACTCTCCAAGATCATTCATGGTTAGGGAGAATCGAAAGTTTGAAAATAGGAAATCATCACTTTTGGCCAAGGCATTTTGCACATTGATACAAGTTGAAAATTCTGTCCAAACATGCTTGTACTTATTTTACAGTCCTTAAACCTTTCCACACTCAAAAATTAAATGCAAACACATTGGATTAAGGCTTTTTTCTGAGCTTTAGAAGATTACACAAAGGTTTAATCCATTTTTGGCAAAAAGTTAACAATGCCATTTACATAAAGTATGCTTTATGTCAAATTGATTATCTTGAGCCATACACCAAGCCTTTTGCTGCAAACAAAGCTCCCTAACATCAGGCAAAGTTCACCAACTTTGTGCAGCTAGAGTACAAGCAAGTACAACCCTTTGCATTGTCAACTTCACCTTTTACTTCAAAACCAAGTCATTGTGCAAAAAGTCCATATCTTTGGAATCTGATCTAACCAAGCTTTGTATTCATTTCAAACAAGTTTTACACATTACACTAAGCCAGAAACACGAGCTTACCACCTCTCAAACACCCTTGTACACCAAAAAACCCATTTTCCGCCAAAACAGGGCAGGGTCTGTAAATCACAAGCCACAACCAAATCCACTCGTGTGTTTTGCTTGCAACCAGTTTAAACACTTTCTAAACAATACACCTAAGCTATCCCAACCATTCCCAAGCTACTGTAACTCCATTTACACACTTCACCATTTTCAAATTTTGAGTTTGCAGGTTGAGTTCTACAAGAGGTTTCAGACCATTTCAAAGCAAGCCAAGCATTGGGAAAGATCAAGGGAACATCAAGCAAGCTCAAAAGAACCTCAGGCCTCGCTGAAAGTTGCTGCATTTCCATACTCGAGCTTGACTGAAACAAGTATTTCTCAAACTTCTATCTCCTTATTTAGGAATCATTAGGCTTAGGTTTGTGAAGCAAAAATGTAGTCCTCATTGTCCTTGAGTTGCACACATGCATATAATTCATTTATGTTAACTGAGCTAGGAGTATTTGATAGTTGAACTTTCTGGAAAAAAATTAGGTCAAGATTTAGGGCCAAAGAAATTCTCTCTGGTCTTTGAGAGTTAGATCAAGTTTTTTATATGTTTAGAATCGTGGTTTAATGCTCTATAACTTTCATGTTGCAAGTTTTTGTTTTTAAGCACAAATGCAAGAGATACGAATTTGAACAAGAAACATGTGTTTTCTGTTTCCAGAGGTTAGGGATGAAGTGATTTGGGCTGGGCTTGGATTGTTCTGGCTATTTGCACTCCCCTGCTTACTCTTTGCACCCCCTTGGCCCATTGTTTTTATTTTTTCATATTTTTCATTTCTATTTTCATTTTATGACTTTATTTATTTTTCTTGAATATTAAAAATCACTAAAAATATTTTCTTAAATTTTCACATTTTATTTTATTTTTTATTTATTTTTATTTTGGCATAATATTTAGTTTATTAGGTTTAACACATTTATTTTCTTAAATAAAAACTTGTAAATATTATAAAAATATTATATATTTTTATTTTTAATATTTATACATATAAAATAATATTTTCTCACATATTTTATTTTTTAAATATTTTTGTGAATATTTTTATTTATTTTATTTGTACATAAATGAATAAATAAATATTTAGAATATATATCTTCTTAAAACAAAAATTAGGGTTTCCACCCTTTCCAAAAATAATCATTAATATTTTTTTCTTATTTTTGATACATTAAATAATTTATTTTACATACATAAAATAAATACAAAAACATTTTTTTGCATATTTATAATATATTGCATATTTAAATATTTGTCAATTTATTATTTGTACAATAAATTCAATATGGTTGTAATAGTTTTTAGGGCTTTATTTCTTGCAAATACCTCCCCTATTCAAACTTGTATCCCCCTCCCCATATTAATGTTGTAATAGTTGTAGATTTACTTTTACGCATTTTATTGCTTTTAAATATGCATGATAGTAAGATTAGAGTTTGTATGATAACCAAAAATCAAAACAAATAGTTTGACTAAATACAAGACAAAAATGCATGAAAATGACAACACAATGCACACAAGCACCCCTAGGGTTTCACCCACTTGTTGCCTTAAAAATGGTCATGGTATGCATGCTAGGTATCTTGGCAAAACAAAAACAAAAACAAAAACAAAAACAAAACAAAAGATCATAGTCCCTCGATGACGCTATCTTGGTTGCCTATACAAAATGATCTAGTCCCTCAAAAACTTGCTAAGATACTTGGCAACATTGTTATCATGGTCATACGATGACCCACGCCCGTCCCATTTAACATCCAAACACAAGGTTGTTTACCAAATACAATGGTAAAACAACAATGTCAAAGGGTTAAAAATGTGTAGGAAAGATCTTTGAGTAGGGTAGACAACTCCTAGTTACTTGATCTCTTGCAAACCATCCTTGCTAATTTCAAAACACACAATTTCAAAACATTTTCCCAAAACAAACTTTCAAACATTGAAATATCTTTTCAAAATACAAACACCTTTGTATATATTCAAACAAGAATCATTACAAAGGTTGCCTAAACAAAGGCCTCTTTTCAAAATATTTTCAAAACCACACACAAAGCACCATTTCAAACAATTGAAAAGCAAAAGCAAGTGATCTAAACAAGTAACTAAGAGCCCATGGAAAACCATGGATGAAAAGGGTGCTAGCACCTTCCCTTTTCATAATCTACCCCCCGAACCCAAGAAAACATCTCAAAGGTCTTTCCTGTGCTTTTTGACCTTTCCTTTGGATAAAATAAAAAGTCGGTGGCGACTCTTGCTAAACTGAAACATTTGCAAACACAAACGTAAAACCTCAAGTCAGTTCTCCCACCGTATCATAGAACTGACAACTTTGTTGGGGATTATCAAAAGTGGGGTTACCTTAGGGTTTAGATCACCTTTACATGCTTACCTTGTTTGCTTTGATTGCTTTACATTTGGTTCTATTGTTTGGATTTGAAATCCTCTACCCGGATTTGGGAAACATTCATAGGTAAATAGCAATACATTGTGGAAATTGTGCGGGGTATACCGACATGGTTAAAGCAATAGCTATATTAGTGTGACATATTTGTGGGTACCGATAGCCTTTGAGTCAATCAAAGAGAATACGAGGCCGCTGAGTGATGTCATGAAGCACTAATTGACTTTTAGAACCTTTTACTTGACCATCTTGGCCTTTTTAGGGGTAGTGAGATGACCGACTTTGGTACAGTCCGAAGTTGGTAGATACTCGATACTACACTCATTGAGGGTTATTTTCTTGGAATATTTCGGTCGCCAATAAAGTGGCTAAACTGAAACAATGAACACAAAAAATAATCCAGTGATATTGAGCTCCTTAAAACCCGGTTACTATTTATAGGACAGGTTGAGCCAACCATACTTCAAGAGGGTACTTACCTATGAAACTCCATGCAAGCCTGAAACTAGGAACTTATGTGATTTGTTTGTACATATATACTTGTGCATAACATCATGGGCATCATAAAGAATCATATGCATCTACTAACCATTTCAAGGATTTGGATCTTCATCTTTGTTCCTGTTTTATAGGTAATGGAATCACTCCGCAGGAAAACTATTCAGGTCAACCTTGTGAGAATCCCTCCTCAACTCAAAGAGCTTGCTTCCAAGATTCCAGAGTATTCTCCATTCACTGAAAGACATGGTAGACTTCTCAACTTGGTCAACTCCAACATAGAGGAAGACATGGTGAAAGTTCTCTTCCAGTTCTTTGACCCCCTACACCACTGCTTCACATTTCCTGATTACCAGCTAGTGCCTACTTTGGAGGAATTTTCTCAACTCCTGAGGATTCATATTCTCCATTAACTACCCTACAACAGTGCGGAAAGAGATCCAAAGCCTGAAGATGTTGCTCAAGCCCTACACTTGCAACCATCTGATGTCATAGGTAATTGGGAAACCAGAAGTGGTGTCAAGGGTTTCTTGGCAAAGTTCCTGTTTGAGAAAGCTCAAGAATGCTGGAATTCTCTAGACCTGCAAGCTTTTGAGGAGATTGTAGCTCTTCTCATCTATGGGTTGGTCTTGTTTCCAAACCCTGATCAGCTTATAGATGTGAATGTTGTCAAGATCTTCATATCTCGGAACCCGGTGCCTACATTGCTTGGGGATATCCTCCACTCATTTCACACACGAACAATGAGAAAAAGAGGTGTTCTAATGTGTTGTACTCCTCTTCTGGCAAGGTGGTTTCTTTCTCACCTTCCCCAATCAGTCTTGAAGAATGAGCAAGGCTTGAGGTGGTCATAACGGCTGACGACTCTTACACATTCAGATGTTCATTGGTGTTCTCGATCTCAAGAAAATGTTATCATCATTGACCGTTATGGGGAATTCACTAATGTCCCTCTACTAGGCATTAGGGGAGGCATTACCTACAACCCTTGCTTAGCTCTGAGACAATTTGGGTATTGCCCGAAGGGATGGCCGTCATGACATGCTGATTCCAGACTTGGTTTTTGACTTCAACAACGACGATCAAGGACTTCGACAAAGGTTCATCAGAGCTTGGAGGATGCCCAACAAGGTGGACAGTAAGACCTTGGGAGACAAGAATTCCATCCCCCTTGAGCCTTACCTCAAGTGGGTACGAACCCGCGCCCAAAGTCTTATGATGCCTTACCCCTACATTCTTCCTGTGATCAAAGAGCCTGTTATGGAAGGAGAGGTTTCATACACCCTCCTACATCCTGACATGCCAACATCACTAGAAGATTTGCAAAGGAGTTGGATACAACTCAAGGGAGAACACGATACTTTTGAAGCCCAATTCTACGCTAGTGAGAAGAAGGTTTTGGAAGTTACTCGTCAACTTCACGAAGAGCATACTCTCAACACCTACATCGCGCCAAAAAGGATGCGCAACGTCTTTTTACATTAGAATTTTGTATTATTTTTCCCATGGGGCATTGATGTACTAACATGTTCTATCTTATTAATATGACATGTGTTCCTTTTTGTTTACAACAAATTTGAATTTCTGAATCCTTGAATGCATTACATGAATACATATCATTCATCATATGCATAAACAGGTCTTCACACCAGGTTTCTTTATCTCTCTGTTGTTTATTTCAGCAAGATAGATATAGAGCAGACGATCAAAGATTTGCAAGCGCAAAATTCATAGTTCCAACAGCTACTCATGACCTTGGCTAAGGGTCAGGAGGAGCTCAAAACCTTGTTGGAAAAGGAAAAAGAGAAAAAGAAAAAGAAGAGGGTTGGTGTGGCTACTTTGGGTAGAAGATTTGAAGGTCAAGCTAGAAGGGTCCTGGATTTCCCCTCAACATCTGATGAAGGAGTAGGAAAGGGAAAGGGAGCTGCAGTGCCATCTGAGTCTGAGGAAGAAGAGGAGGAAGATGATGAAGATTATTCTGAACAGCAATATCCTCATGCAGATGACAAGTACAAGAATCTGGAAGAACGTCTGGCAGCCATGGAAGTGCAAAGGGTGCCTGGGCTGGATTTCGAAGAGTTAGGGTTGGTTTCCGGGATTGTCATTCCCCCCCAAGTTTAAAGTGCCTCTTTTTGCTAAGTACGATGGGGTGTCTTGCCCAAAGATGCACCTTCGGTCTTACGTCAGAAAAATTTAACCACATTCTTCTGACAAGGATCTATGGGTCCATTTCTTCTATGACAGTCTTTCAGGGACGCAGTTGGATTGGTTTTACCAGCTAGAGAGGTCTGATGTACATAATTGGGAGGATTTGGTTGTTGCCTTCTACAGACAATATCAATATAATGCGGACTTAGCACCAACCCGTACTCAATTACAGAGTATGGGCATGGTCTCTAATGAAGGCTTTAAGGAGTACGCCTAAAAATGGAGAGACTTGGCGGGACGAGTTCAACCACCTATTTTTGAGAGGGAGCTGGTAGATATGTTCTTGGGCACACTATCAGGCCCCTTTTTCAATCACCTGATTGGAAGTTTGTCTGCGGGGTTCACCGAGTTGATTCTAACTGGTGAAAGAGTTGAAGCCGGAATTAAGAGCGGTAAAATTCAAAAAGATGCATCTGCTTCCGTTGCCATCAAAAAGACTTTTCCAGCAAAGAAGGAAGTCTCAGCTGTATACTCCCAAAGAGGTCAAGGAAGAGTTGAGCGTCGGCCAGCGGTGGGGGCCGTATTGATTCAGAAGTCTGCAGCTGATCAGCCCAGAAGCAATAAACCCATAACCAACCAGACAAGGGTAGAAAGGCCTGCACGACAATATACTCGGATAAACATGACTCCCGCTCAGGTTTTACCCCATCTCTTGAAGTTAAACCTTGCCAGTTTGAGAGAGGCTCCGAAGAATCCGAATACAACTTCACCATACTACCATCCCAATGCCAAGTGTGCTTATCATTCAGACAGCCTGGGGCATGACACCAATAATTGTTGGGCCCTCAGGAATAAAATCCAAGATTTAATAGACGCTAAAGAAGTTGAATTTGACGCCCCTGAAAAGCCGAATGTGATATCTGCTCTGATTCCAAAGCATGGACACAATGACCATGTTGCTGAAGAGGATATGTATGTTGCTATTGTTGATGATTTGATGACTCCGCTACTGATAATCAAGTTAAATTTGCTGAAGGCTGTGATTTTCCCAGGTTGTGAAGAAGATTGCTACCTTTGTTCATCCTTACCAACCGACTATCCGTTGTTGAAATTAGGCATCCAGCGCCTAATGGATAATCAAGAAATCCTTTTTGAAAAGACTCTTGTTACTCCGACTCCTGTCAACGATGTTGCTATAATTACCATATCCACAATCTTTCCAAGGTCTCCAAAAGACCTGTTAAGATTACATCCAATCCAAAGATTGTACCTTTGAAGATAACTATGTCGGGGCCCATCCCGTACGAGTCATACAAATCAATACCGTGGAACTATGGGGGAGAGATCTTTTACCACGGTATTAAGCAAATTGAATCAACCGAAGAGAGTTCTGATGAAGAGACTTCCGACATTGGAAACATTGCTGGAACGAGTAAAATCACCCGCAGTGGAAGAATTTTCTCTCCAGAGATTTCCCCTCCAAAGGCAATCTTCGGACCCTCAAATGCTCCTAAGGCTACCCCTGTACCGGTCAACATATATGCGAGAACTCCAGTTATTGAAGAAGTTGTAACTCTTGTGGTTGTACCCTCTGCTGCTGATGATAGAGGGAAAGGGATCCAAGAAGCTCCCGTCAGGACGAGGGCTCAGCCATTGGTCATCCATGAGACCTCTCAAAAGGAAATGGAAGAGATTTTGAAAATAATCAAGAAAAGCGATTATAATGTTGTGGAACAACTGGGGCAAATCCCCTCAAAGATCTCTATGTTGGCCCTGCTGCTTTGTTCCGAAGCTCATGCTAAAGCTCTGATCAGGTTTTTGAAGACGGCCCACGTGCCTCAGGAAACCTCCACAGATCAGTTCCAGGAATATGTAGCTAGCCTAACAGCTAACAATGGTCTAGGATTCTCCGATGCCGATTTAACATCTAAAGGGAGAAAACATAATGATGCTTTGCATGTATCGATGGAATGCAGAGGGACTACACTAGCTCACGTTCTGGTTGATACTGGGTCGTCTTTAAATGTCTTACCGAAGAAAGCATTGGACAGATTGGACTGTGAAGGTTTAACCCTGAAGCCCAGCAATATCATTGTCAGAGCCTTTGATGGTTCTAAAAGGACGGTCCACGGAGAGGTGAACATCCCGATTAAAGTGGGAACTGAAACCTTCAACTCCATATTTTACATGATGGACATCCGTCCCTCATATTCTTGCTTGTTGGGAAGACCCTGGATTCACCATGCTGGAGCCGTTACTTCAACTCTACATCAAAAGCTCAAGTACCCTATCCGTTGGAAAATTGTAATTGTTCACGGCAAAGAGGAATATATGATAAGCCATTTTAATTCTTTCCGCTATGTGGAATTAGATGGCGAATTCATAGAGACCCCTTTCCAACACTTCGAGGAAGTTTCTGAAGAGATTGCAACAATCAAGACAGTGTCTTCTATACCCATGGTTACCAAACCTCTGCCTTGGATGTCATCCCTCAAAGATGCAAAGGCTGTGATTGAAGAAGGAGGAAGCACAATCCGGGGTCAGCTAATAGAATTTCCTTTTAAATCTGATAAATTCGGCTTGGGTTTCACTTCGGCTAGTCAAAAGGATGTGCGTCGCTCCCAGGATGGAGGACCACCAGTGAAGATCACCCATCATGGAGTCAATTCTTTGGAGGATAGTGAAGAGGAGAGCAACTTGGAAGACTGGATTTTCCCTACTGCTGAAGGAGGACTGTGCAATTGGGAGGCAAATGACTTTGTTCCCATTACTTTCATCGATCAATAATTTATCTTTCAAACATTTTTGTTGGTTTGTAATAATTCTTAAAAAAATCGTACACTTTTAACCTTGTACCTTACCCGAGGTACATAGGTCTATTTGTAAGGGTTTAATTTTTCATCTTCATATGCCATTTTAATGAATCATGGACGTTTTCACATATAAACTTTTATGTTCATTTTCTTTCTTTTTACATTTTATTTGTTTAAAGGTGGATATCCCTTACACACATACATACTCACAAATGCAGGTACCCTTCCATTCCGAATTCCATGGGTAACAATTTTGCTATGACCTTCAGTGACTCTGAAGATCTGGTCTACCATGCCGAATACGAAGGTGATGAAGACTGTGAAGTGCCTGGAGAATTGGCTAGACTGCTACAACAGGAAGAAAGGGCTATTCTGCCCCATGAGGAGCTGTTAAAGACTATCAACTTGGGTACTGATGAAGACAGAAGAGAAGTCAGAGTGGGTGCCAACCTAGAGCCAAGTGTCAAGGAGCGCTTAGTTCATCTGTTAAATGAATATGTTGAGATCTTCGCCTGGTCCTATAAAGACATGTCGGGACTCGATACAGATATTATGGTTCACCGTCTCCTTACAAGAGAAGACTTTCCACCAGTTAAACAGAAAGCCCGCCGCATGAGGCCCGACATGTCTGAAAAGATCAAAGCTGAAGTGATGAAGCAGTTCAATGCTGGGTTTCTTGCTGTTACTTCCTATCCACAATGGGTTGCTAACATTGTGCCCGTGCCTAAGAAGGACGACAAAGTCAGAATGTGCATGCATTACAGAGACTTAAACAGGGCCAGCCCTAAAGATGACTTTCCACTTCTGCACATTGACATCTTGGTTGACAATACAGCTCAGCACAAGGTATTTTCTTTCATGGATAGATTTTCAGGATACAACCTGATCAAAATGGCCCCTGAAGACATGGAGTAGACTACTTTTGTTACACAGTGAGGTACCTTCTGCTATAAAGTGATGCCATTCGGACTGAAGAATGTCGGGGCAACCTATCAGCGCGCCATGGTAGCTTTATTTCATGACATGATACATCATGAGATTGAAGTCTACGTAGACGACATGATAGCCCGATCAAAGACAGAAGAAGAACACCTCGACCATCTGCAAAAGCTGTTTTTCAGGTTGAAAGAGTACAAGCTCAGACTGAACCCTAACAAGTGCACTTTCGGAGTCAGGTCCGGTAAAATCTTGGGTTTCATTGTCAGCAACAAAGGCATCGAGGTTGATCCTGCCAAAGTCAAAGCTATACAAGAAATGCATGCCCCTCGCACTGAGAAGGAGGTTAGAGGTTTCTTGGGACGCCTAAACTACATTGCAAGGTTCATCTCTCACCTAACATCTACCTGTGAGCCAATCTTCAAGTTGTTGAAGAAAGATCAGGTGGTTAAATGGAATGATGACTGTCAAGTTGCTTTCGATAAAATCAAGGAGTATTTGCTAGAACCTCCTATCTTGATGCCTCTCGTTGAAGGAAGACCGCTAATCATGTATCTGACTGTCCTGGATAATTCAATGGGGTGCGTACTGGGCCAACATGACGAGTCTGGCTGAAAAGAGCATGCCATTTATTACCTTAGCAAAAAGTTTACCGATTGTGAGACCCGATACTCACTACTCGAGAAAACTTGCTGCGCTTTGGTATGGGCTGATCGCCGGCTAAGGCAGTATATGTTTACTCATACCACTCTGTTGATATCTAAGATGTATCTGATCAAGTACATCTTTGAGAAGCCTGCTTTATCTGGAAGAATCGCTAGATGGCAGATGATCCTGACGGAATATGATATACAGTACACGACCCAAAAAGCTATAAAGGGGAGTGTACTAGCTGACCATCTAGCTCATCAAGCTGTTGAAGATTACCAATCCATGAGGTTCAATTTCCCCGACGAAAACATCATGACATTGGATAACATTGAAGAGAACAGACCGTATGACGGACCTGAACAAGGATCCCGATGGACCCTGTACTTTGGTGGTGCCTCCAATGCACTTGGCAACGGTATCGGCGCAGTACTCATTTTTCCTGAAGGTTTCCATACACCTTTCACCGCCAGACTCTGCTTCAGCTGCACCAACAACATGGCCGAGTATGAAGCTTGCATCTTTGGACTCAAGGCTGCAATAGACTTGGGAATCAAATCTTTGATTCTATTTGGGGACTCAGTTTTGGTCATCAGTCAGATCAAAGGAGAATGGGATACTAAACATCCAAACCTCATCCCTTACAAAGAACATGTCCTAACATTGCTACCACATTTCGAGCAGATTACCTTTGAGCACTTTCTGCGAAAAGAAAATTAGCTAGCGAATGCTCTAGCTACAGTGTCTTCCATGTTTAAACTTAACTGGGATAATGAGGCTCCCCAAATCACCATTGAGCAGATGGACGAACCTTCACATCGTCACGAGATTAATATCGAAGAAGTAGTGGACCGACCTTGGTTTCACGAAGTCAAAAGGTATCTCGAACCACAAGAATACCCTGAAGGAGCTTCAGTCAACGACAAAAAGTTCCTAAGAAGGTTCTCTGCCAAGTTCTTCCTGAGCAATGGTATCCTATACAAGCACAATCATTATTTCATTTTGCTCCGTTATGTGGACAAGGTTGAAGCTGAACAGATCATGGCTGAACTGCATAATGGTACCTTTAGCACTCACTCTAGCGGACATACGATGGCTAAGAAGATTCTACGGGCAGGCTATTACTGGTCTACCATGGAAGCTGACTGCCATCAACATTCCAGAACTTGTCACAAATGTCAAATCTATGCGGACAAGGTACATATACCTCCAGTTCCTCTCAATGTCTTAACAGCTCCTTGGCCATTCACTATGTGGGGAATCGACATGATTGGAGAGATCAAACCTACAGCCTACAATGGACATCGTTTCATTCTGGTGGCCATTGACTACTTCACCAAGTGGGTCGAAGCAGCTTCCTTCGCCTCCGTTACAAAGAATATGGTTGCCTGCTTCATCAAGCAGAACCTCATTTACCGATACTGTGATACGGTGGGAAAGAACTGACTGTTTTTGGAATGCTGGTTTGCATTTTGCGTTTGTTTTTGCAAAATGTCGCGGTAAGCAAGAGTCGCCACCGACTTTTATTTTATCCAACAAGGAAAGGAAAAAAGCACCAAAAAATTCCTCTTTCGAGATGTTTCTCGGGTTCGGGGGGTAGATTATAGAAAGGGAAGGTGTTAGCACCCTTTCTATTTGTGGTTATCCACGGGCTCTTAGGTACTTGCTCAAAGTGTTTTCAAATTTTTCTTTTCTTTGTGTTTGTGGGTTTGAAGAAGTTTTTGTTTGAAAGGTGTAAGTGTGAAAAGTTTTTTTTTTGTTTTTGAAAGAGCAAGTATCTAAGAACCATCTACCTACTCGAAAAAGGAATCAATATGTGCTAATGTCTTTTAGACAATGTTATCCCACTATTGATGAGTAGGTAGCACCGTCGTTGGAGTTTTAAGGGTCAATTCGATTAAGGGCCGTATGGTCACTAAAGCAATGTTAGGACGCCTTAGCAGTAACCCTAATGTCTTAGATCATTTTTCTGAGGCAACCGTTTCGAGGCAACTATGATCTTTGGACAAGAGGGCGACCTCTAAAACTTCCTATAATCAATGACCGTGTTACGAAGGCAACCAAGTGAGGTGTACCCTAAGAGTGCGCATGTGCGAGTGTGTTGTTTTCAGTTAATTTTGTCTTTGTACATGTTAGTGGTTATCTATGTTGATTTTAAGTTAAACATTCGATCTTGTCACGCATTCCCTATTATCAAACATCTAACAGTTTATAAGTTGCGGAAATTAAATGGCGGAAATTAAACTAACTATTACAAGGCGTCAGGTATTTACATCGCCAAAAGCAACCCTTGAAAATTAAATGCGGAAAATAAATAAAACGATAAAAATATTTAAAGTCCTATTAAACTATTACATTCCACGAAAAAAATACAATATTGAAATAAAATGGATCGCGTGCGGGAAATGAAATCGGGCGAGTTCTAGGGTTTTGACCCTTTGTTATTCAAGAAAAGATTTTTTTTTGGTTATTTTTAATTTATGGAAGAAATTAAATTGGATTTAATTATTAAATTAATAAATAAATTAATTAATAAAAATATTTTTGGGTTTTTGGTATTTAAAGAAATAAAAATAAATTAATCAATGTTAAGAAAACCCAATTGTCTAAGTTAATTTTAATTATTGCAAAATATATTAAAATTATTCCTAATTAAGACTAAATTAATTAATTGATTTGTTAAATAAAAGAAAATACTAAAATTTAATTTAATAAACAAAATATTTTTTAGTTTTTAATTTCATGAAGAAAAAGATTTAATTGGTTAGTTAGTAATAAAATAATAACAATAAATAATTAAAAGAAAATTAAAAAGAAAGGATTAGGAGGTTTGGGCCTGTTTTGGGGGGTTTATTCAACAATTCCACGGCCCAATTTCGTTGGCCTGGCTTGACTTTTCTGGATTCCATGTGGCGCTTTGACTTGGTAGCATGGTGGGTGTTCATCTCTGGGCCCCTAGATCTGGCCTGGGGCCATCTGTCTATTGATTGGATGAAGGAGTATGATGTACTGCAGCGCTTGGTATTGTATTGGATC
This sequence comes from Vicia faba, assembly GCA_948472305.1. Classification (NCBI taxonomy): domain Eukaryota; kingdom Viridiplantae; phylum Streptophyta; class Magnoliopsida; order Fabales; family Fabaceae; genus Vicia; species Vicia faba. The sequence goes on along the minus strand of OX451736.1, from coordinate 857,439,683 downwards.
ACCTGAAGAAAAATAATAACAATGCATATGGGGACCTCGGATTCGAACCCAGGTCCTGTTGGTATTTGGACGCATGCATTTGCCACTCAACCATTGTGCTTTAGTTATTATGATATTGGAAACTAATAATAATAAGACAAAAACAAATTAATGGATCAGCAAAACAAAATAAAGCGCGCTACATTCGAATAGGCGAATTAGAACATGACACGCCATCGTCCCTGTCGTTGGATCGTGGCTAAAACATTCTCAACCTATACCAACGGACAACAGTCCGTACCTATAAGCCATGTCATCTCCAAAATCTGCTACGAGCCACAAAAATGCAATCCAAAGGCATAGTCATACTCGCCTCCTCATCCCGGTCTCAACCATGCCCCTTTTATTGGTCAATTTTTCCAGTAATAAAAACCCTTGAAAAAAACCTAGAAAAACCTACAATGGTGTTTTACGATACACATCATAATAATGAAAATGGTTATTGCAGAAAGTTCACAAATGATGTGAGGAATCAGAATATGCAATTGTTTTTGACAATGGATGCAAGAATAAAGATTTGAGACTTCATGAACATGGCGGATTCGTGAGATGCTTACAGTGCTCTAGGACGCTGGAGAATGAGTGATTCTGATTGGTTTTGCTTCTGAGAATTGCCAGGAAGCGATGGTGATGCTTGTTCAGTCCTAAAAGTGCCTCCAAGCTTGATTTCAGTCTCACACTTTTTGTCAATTTAGTTTTGTTCTTGGTGTTCTTGCAGTCTCTCGGTCTCAAATTCGTGTGCCTTGGATTGTATATGTATGCTGTAATGTATTAGGTCAAAAAATTGGTCTTGAATCTTTCCACATCAATGCCTTGAGATTGGATTTGATCCACCATTGATAACTTGCCTAATTTTCCAAAAATCCAATCTTTTTGTACATGGAATGCTTGATACGAGTTTGATCATGACATTGATGATGATTAGGTCCTGAAAATAGAAAAAGATCTCATGTAATCAAGTTTTGTGATTTTATTTGATTTAAATTGATTTAAAATGAAATAATTCAATAAAAAATCAAATAAAATAATAAAATTGATAAATGGACACAAGGCTGAAGCTAGGACACGTGTGGAATATGGCAAGTCCAAATCAAGTGGAAAAGAATGGGCCCATTTGACAAAATTTGAAGTTTTGGGGATAGTTGACTTTTGGCAATTTTGCAAAAATGCCCAACTTCAACAATGCATAACTTCTTCAATTTTTAATTGTTGGAGGTTTTCTTGGACTTTTTAGAAAGCTTGAGAAGTCCTCTAACCAACCCTTTTGGTCTCATCGCATTTTGATATTCCATGCTCAAGTTATAAGCTTTGGGAAAAAGGTGTCTTTGTTGACTTTCAAAAATGACCTATAATGAACAAATTTGTATCTTTTTGTGAGTGAATTTTCTGATCTTGGGGTATGAAGATGGATTGTAGGAAATTTCATCTTCTTAAAAATGAGCTTTGGATGGGTCATTTATCATAAAGTATGAGAAAGTTATGCTTGGTCAAAGTTGAGATGACTTTTCCTGCAAAACCCTAATTTAGCAACTTTTGAGTCTTAATGAATTTTGAGCAATCCTTGATGAATCATGATCAACCATTGATCAAATAATTAAATATCCTTCAAAATGATAATGTTGACAAAAATCTTGAAGTTTGACTGTATTTGGGTCACAGTTAACTTTTTCCATAGCACAGTCGATTTTTGGACCCTTTGAGCAATTGATTGAGCAAACTTCCTCTGCAAGGCTTGAAAATTGACATGGATAATCTTGAGAACATATTAGGAAATTGGGGAGCACTTTAAGTCATTTGGATGCAAGGTCCTTGATGCAACACAAAACCCTAATTTGAGGTTGACTGCCTTAGGAGATAGCTTGACTGTCCATCTCTTGAGCAATCTTGAGCCACTTGGAGATTTTTCTTGCAATGTTTTGAGAAATATGGGAGGGAAAATTTTGGGGTGCAACAGCTGCCCCTGTTCAATCTTCTTAAACCTGAGGATGTAGATTGGCTTTCGGGCCTTTCGTGATCCGAAGGTGGAAGATGATTGAACACTAGAGTGCCCAGAAATTTGCACTCGCATGAAGTGGTATCAGCCTGGTGATGTCGGGAATGGGCTTACAGATGCCATTTGGAGACTGTTGATAAGAGGTATGAACTTCGACTGGAATACGAATCAGGGAGATCTTATCATCGATCTAACTGAACCAGAGAAGGTCTTGAATTAACTTTGACTGGATCGGAATCAGAAAAATCTTAGGATCGATTTAGCTGAACCAGACGAAAGTCTTGGAATGTCTTCAACTGGAATACAAATCAGGGAGATCTTCGCGTCGATCTGACTGAACCAGAGAAGGTCTTAGATTAACTTTGACTGGATCGGAATCAGAAAAGTCTTAGGATCGATTTAACTGAACCAAACAAAAGTCTTGGAATATCTTCAACTGGAATACGAATCAGGGAGATCTTAGGGTCGATCTGACTGAACCAGAGAAGGTCTTGGATTAACTTTGACTGGATCGGAATCAGAAAAATCTTAGGATCGATTTAACTGAACCAGACAAAAGTCTTGAAATATCTTTAACTGGAATACGAATCAGGGAGATCTTAGGGTCGATCTGACTGAACCAAAGAAGTTCTTGGATTAACTTTGACTGGACCGGAATCAGAAAAATATTAGGATCGATTTAACTGAACCAGACAAAAGTCTTGGAATATCTTCAACTGGAATACGAATCAGGGAGATCTTAGGGTCGATCTGACTGAACCAGAGAAGGTCTTGGATTAACTTTGATTGGATCGGAATCAGAAAAATCTTAGGATCGATTTAACTGAACCAGACAAAAGTCTTGGAATATCTTCAACTGGAATACGAATCAAGGAGATCTTAGGGTTGATCTAACTGAACCAGAGAAGGTCTTGGATTAACTTTGACTGAATCAGAATAAGAAAAATCTTAGGATCGATTTAACTGAACCAGACAAAAGTCTTGGAATATCTTCAACTGGAATACGAATAAGGGAGATCTTAGGGTCGATCCGACTGAACCAGAGAAGGTCTTGGATTAACTTTGACTGGATCGGAATCAGAAAAATCTTAGGATCGATTTAACTGAACCAGACAAAAGTCTTGGAATATCTTCAACTGGAATATGAATCAGGGAGATCTTAGGGTCGACCTGACTGAACCAGAGAAGGTCTTGGATTAACTTTGACTGGATCGGAATCAGAAAAATATTAGGATCGATTTAACTGAACCAGGCAAAAGTCTTCCATAACTATAGTTTTTCTTTTGAGGGGGCCGCCAGGCCATATGAGTAGTCAACAGTGTTCACTGATTCGTCTTTCCCTGAAACGGTAAAGGGTCAGTCATATGCAATGTTATGATGTATGAAATGCATGATATATATATCAAGCAATGATGCTTTCAAAATAAATGAGATTGTGTGGTATGATGCGTATATGCACGTATCATGATGTATGGAAATGTAATGTTTCTAGCTGGGGAAAATAAATCCCGGATGGCTGCTGAAGAATAGAGCTAGATTATTCGTTTCCGCTGGGGATGGTGAACGAAGGTGATTGCGAGAATAAACCTGCGGGAGAAGATAACTCCGTTGGGGAATAAACTGATGAGGAGATTACTCTGTGGGGAAGAGATGCTCTGCTGAGGATTCCACTGATGAATTCCGTTGGGGACGAATCATCGTTACTGGTGATACTGAATCCTGTTGGGGATTGAATTCCTGTTTGTGAAAGGAAAGAACTTCGCTGGGGACGATCTTCAGTTGCGGCTTCACTGGGGATAACCTATTATACTCTTGTGGGGATAATCCTTTGAGTTATGCTGGGAATGATCCTTTGAACTCGGCTGGGGAGATTTGATTTTGTACTCCGCTGGGGATAAACTTCCAGAGTCTATTGGGGATGATGCTTCAACTCCGTTGGGGAAGTTTTTTCATACTGCGCTGGGAAAACTTTAACTCCACTAGGGATATCTTGTATTCTGCCGGGGAATATTCTTATACTCTGTTGGGGAATATTAAGAATGTCGGGGATATTAACCCTTTTAAGTGTTGATGGTAGATAAACTCTGCTTGGGGAGAATATTACCGATTCATTCACAGTTGCAAGTCTCAGCTGGGGAGAGCTATCATTACTGTCTTACTCTGCGGGGAGTGAATGCACTGGGACACGTGCTGAGGATATGACGATGGCTTTGCATCGAGACTTTTCTGCCCCTGTATCTGCGAGAGAAGGTGCATGCGGAGGCCTGGTGGATCGAGTATTATCCCCACCTATGAGGTGCTTGGTATCTTTCGGTCAAAATGACAAGTCTTCTTCTGGTAGGCAAGTGACGAGATGACGAGACATAGTCGTACACTTTGATCCCTAATTTTTGCTTGGACCGCCTTTTCGGGTTTTCAGTCCACTGGGATACCCTTTTTTGCCCAAGCCTCCTTTTCAGGTTTTCGACTTGCCGGGTGTACAATTTTTCATTCTCATCCCTAATTTTTGCCCGAACCCTTTTGGTTCGCCGGGAAGCCCTTATTTTTGCCTAGGCCAGTCAACCTAGTGGGTCTTTATTCATGCGCGGTATTTTCTGACTATGTCCATGCTCTCAGGATGTAGGGAGGTGTCACTGTCGGAAGTGTTGTGTTGTCATACTACCAGAAGCTCTTTGATCATGCAAGATTCGTTGCTAGAATTCATGTCTAATGCCCCAATTGATTCAGATGGAGATTTTCCCCTAGCTATTTGGCATTTTGAGAGATTCCTTGAATCTTGAATTGACTGCCCCAGATGATGGACAATGATCGTGTCGTGCCCCTTGGTTGGAAGTGCTTTTTTCCACTTGAGGTGACCCTTTTTATTGAAAAGGTTTTTGTTCACTAGATATTCGTCGTGCGAATTTCTCTGTTGTTTGAACAAATAGTCATATGCAAACAATGTTATTTTAAGAATGCAAAGCTTATATCTGTCTTGAAGTTTTTGAAAATGCATTTTTTCAGTAAGATAGGAAAATTTTGTAAAATGTGACGTCAACTCAAGATTTACAGCAAGCCCTACAGGAGTCAGGATACCTTTTGTAACAGTATGCTTTCGGACTAACCCATGCTTCAACTAGGACTTTTTAAGGGTTATAACGTGTCCTGGTTCACGGTTTAAGAAACAAAGGATAAAGGCTCAAATTTTATTTGTACCCACCCGTTCTTAGTGATGTTTTTCGATCCTAAACTCCGCTAATCGTGCATTAGATCTTGTTTGAGTCTTTGCTCTGATATTCCAATGATGATTCGGATACTGACAGTTTATTTTGAACAGGCAGTCATTTTGTTGAGAGTTTGCAGGATCTCTTTCCTTTTGATTTTTGTTATCCCTGACTTTTACCTGAACTGTTTCTTTTTATGATTACAGTCAGTGGGATGTCCCAGTTTTGTAGGTCTCCTTCATAGGTTTTGACTTAATGGGCTTTTATTTCTGAGAGATAATGACTGCATGTCTTGACGATTATAAGGAAACATCACCGTCTCTTATTTTGGAAGGACCTTTTTTATGTCATTCATTGTGCACCTGGATTAACTGAGAAAACTACCCTGCCTCAGGTTGTGATTAAGGGTTTTAATTTGTGTGAAAAGAAAAACTCCTACTTCTTTGGCTCAAAGGGGTGGACGAGGGATTATCTTCCTTATAACTCCACTGTTTAAGATTTGAAACAATGCCTGTTAGGGGTGTTCGCGGTTCGGTTTGGATCAGTTTTAAGACAAAAAATCATCCGATCCAAAGATAAATTTACTTGCGGTTCGGTTCGGTTTTGGATGATATATTAAAAAAATCCAATCCGATCTGATCCAATTTTATGTGGTTTAATTTGGATCGGTTTTTGGATATCCAAATTACACATTATATTTTTATTAATATTATAAAACTACTAATAAATCATAGATTTGATATAATCTATAACATATAGTATATTAAAAGTTAATATTACGAAATGAGAGTGGTTGATTATGATTGAAATAATAAAAATAAATAAATTATATCAAGCTAATAATTATTATTAAAAAAATTATTATCATCTAATAATAAATTCACGTAACATATCATACTAATAAAAAGTAAATAAGTATAAAAATATATGTATGCGGTTTGGTTTGGTTTGGATCGGTTTTGAAAAATTGATCCGAAATCCGATCCGAACCGATCGATTTTCACAAAATGACATCCAAACACATCCAATAAATTTCGGTTTTTTGTGGTTTTTGGTTTTTTGGATCGGTTTTCCGTTTTTTATTTGGACTGGTTTGGATTTGAACACCCCTAATGCCTGTACATCGTCAGCGGGGTCTGTTCAAAAGCATATTGTAGAGATTTTGGTATCATTTTCGTCATCCTCCCTCTAAAGGCTTAGAATTTTTTTTAATCGAGAGTTGATCATCATAAAAATGAAAGCAATTTTAATATAGTGAATACGAATGGATTGATTCAAAACAGACATATGCAATGTATTGATAAAGTAATAAAGCTTGACATGAATAAATGTTCGAACAATCAGAAGAAAATTACAACTTGAAAATTCTAATGAATAAAAAGTCTTCTCGTCTCAGTACTTGTCACTTCAAATGGTGAACCTTGGGGGATGGCAAAAGAATTCAATTTGACCGTCTTGTGTGAGTTCCAATGCTCCTTCATCAATCAGGTCTTGAATTTTGTTTCTCAACGCCCAACAACTGTTAGTATCATGCCCCGGGCTGTTGGAGTGATATGCACACCTTGCATCAGGATTGTACCTTGGGGAGGCTATGTGGGGATTCTGAGGAAGGTCCCTTAACGTTACCAGATTCAATCTCAATAGGTGTTGTAAAGCTTGAGACAGCGGCATGTTGAGCTTGGTATACTACCTCTTGGGTGTATCCGGCTTACTGTGATTAACCCGTTGCTTATGGCAAGATTGTTGTTGGACCCGTGAGGTAGTAGCAATTTGGAGAGGTCTATTCTTCATCAAACCAAACCTTTGACTTCTCGGAAGTTGATTAATGACTTGGTCCCCGGCCTCGACTGTTTGCTTCATGTTGTTGTATCTGTCTTGATGAAGCTGGTTGATAATGGTTCTCAGCTCTTCTTGTTCCCGAGCTAAGCCTTGGATAAGATCCATCTGCCCCAACATCTGGGTTTTCATGGCACTGAACTCAGCTTGCAGTTGTTCCAGTCGTTCGTCCTTATTGTCTTCAGGACTTCTCTTGACCAAGTTCCCAACGAGGAGTGTTTTCAACTCTTCCTGCCCCTTGGATAAGTTTAGGAATACGTCCCTGAACTAAGCTTCTGGAGTTTGAAGATCTTGGTTGTCTTGTTTGAGATCCATTGCTGAAATAAACAGCGGGGACATGAGAGACCGGTAATGGAAGACCTTCTATGCAATGATATGTATGATATGTATGCAATGTTTTCAAGGATCTTGCGGGGTAAATAAGAAACTGTTAGAATTTGGTTGCAACTTGATTGAAGAAACCTCGTGTCGTCAAGAGTCCTTCCTCAAGATTCAAGCTCACCATATCGAGTGGGTCATAGCCACTGACTCAAGTCATCGTGTTTTGATCTCTAGACGACATTGGTTAGAGGAAAATAAATCCCCTTTGCCCCTTGCTAGACATTTGATTTACCATAACCTGCATCACAAACCCTTGAGATCCTTGAAATGGTTAAGGAAATGTTAAGGCATGATGTTATGATGTGTATGTTATGCGCTTAAGCAAAAGTGTGAGGTGATGTAAGTAAACCCTACAATAAATCTAAATTATTGGATAAAGACTGTAAACAAAACTTGTAAGGAACTCATATTATCAGATAACAAGAATGTGCAAGTAGTTCAAGTTTGAAGGCACACAAGTCACACAAACAGCCTTAAGTTTAGGCTTGCATGGAGTTTAGGTATTACCCTCTTTCAGTTTAGTTGGTTCAACCTGTCCTAGAAATAGTAATCGGGTTCTAGAGGATCTCAATATCACTGACCACCCTCGATCGGTCATAATTCCAGTTTAGCAACTTTTTCTTGCGGCCGGAATCATCGCGAGAGTTTGGTCACAATGAGTGTAGCATATTGCTACTGTTCTATGGCCAAGATGGTCAATTTAAAGGTTCTAAGGTCAGTTGGTGCTTAATGACCCCTTAGAAGACCCATATTCTCCTCGTTCCAACACAAGGGATATCGGTACAGACTAAAGTGCCACACCAACGTAACTACTGCTTCAACCGTATCGGCCTACGCCGTACAGTTCCCCCACAGTTTATTGCTACTTACCTAAAGGGTATCCCCCAGATCCGGGTTAGGATCTATAATAACTCTGATACAAGCCCACAAATATAAAGCATACAAAGTAAACAATTGAAACACAATGATCTAATCCTAAGGTACATCCCACTTATAAGCGTCCCCAGCAGAGTCGCCAGTTCTGTGACACGGTGGGAAAGAACTAACTGTTTTTGGAATGTTGGTTTGCATTTTGTGTTTGTTTTCGCAAAATGTTGCGGTAAGCAAGAGTCGCCACCGACTTTTATTTTATCCAATAAGGAAAGGAAAAAAGCACAGAAAAATTCCTCTTTCGAGATGTTTCTCGGGTTCGGGGGGTAGATTATAGAAAGGGGGGGTGTTAGCACCCTTTCTGTCTGTGGTTATCCACGGGCTCTTAGGTACTTGCTCAAAGTGTTTTCAAAATTTGCTTTTCTTTGTGTTTGTGGGTTTGAAGAAGTTTTTGTTTGAAAGGTGTAAGTGTGAAAAGTTTTTTTTTTGTTTTTGAAAGAGCAAGTATCTAAGAACCATCTACCTACTCGAAAAAGGAATCAATATGTGCTAATGTCTTTTAGACAATGTTATCCCACTATTGATGAGTAGGTAGCACCGTCGTTGGAGTTTTAAGGGTCAATTCGATTAAGGGACGTGCGGTCACTAAAGCAATATTAGGACGCCTTAGCGGTAACCCTAATGTCTTAGATCATTTTTCTGAGGCAACCGTTTCGAGGCAACTATAATCTTTGGACAAGAGGGCGACCTCTAAAACTTCCTATACTCAATGACCGCGTTACGAAGGCAACCAAGTGAGGTGTACCCTAAGAGTGCGCATGTGCGAGTGTGCTGTTTTCAATTAATTTTGTCTTTGTACATGTTAGTGGTTATCTATGTTGATTTTAAGTTAAACATTCGATCTTGTCATGCATTCCCTATTATCAAACATCTAACAGTTTATAAGTTGCGGAAATTAAATGGCGGAAATTAAATGGCGGAAATTAAACTAACTATTACAAGGCGTTGGGTATTTACATCGCCAAAAGCAACCCTTGAAAATTAAATGCGGAAAATAAATAAAACGATAAAAATATTTAAAGTCCTATTAAACTATTACATTCCAGGAAACAGATACAATATTGAAATAAAATGGATCGCGTGCGGGAAATTAAATCGGGCGAGTTCTAGGGTTTTGACCCTTTCTTATTCAAAAAAAGATTTTTTTTGGTTATTTTTAATTTATGGAAGAAATTAAATTGGATTTAATTATTAAATTAATAAATTAATTAATTAATAAAAATATTTTTGGGTTTTTGGTACTTAAAGAAATAAAAATAAATTAATCAATGTTAAGAAAACCTAATTGTCGAAGTTAATTTTAATTATTGCAAAATATATTAAAATTATTCCTAATTAAGACTAAATTAATTAATTGATTTGTTAAATAAAAGAAAATACTAAAATTTAATTTAATAAACAAAATATTTTTTAGTTTTTAATTTTATGAAGAAAAAGATTTAATTGGTTAGTTAGTAATAAAATAATAATAATAAATAATTAAAAGAAAATTAAAAAGAAAGGATTAGGAGGTTTGGGCCTGTTTTTGGGGGTTTATTCAGCAATTCCAGGGCCCAATTTCGTTGGCCTGGCTTGACTTTTCTGGATTCCATGTGGCGCTTTGACTTGGTAGCATGGTGGGTGTTCATCTCTGGGCCCCCAGATCTGGCCTGGGGCCATCTGTCCATTGATTGGATGAAGGAGTATGATGTACTGCAGCGCTTGGTATTGTATTGGATCACCTGAAGAAAAATAATAACAATGCATATGGGGACCTGGGATTCGAACCCATGTCCTGTTGGTATTTGGACGCATGCATTTTCCACTCAACCATTGTGATTTAGTTGTTAGGATATTGGAAACTAATAATAATAAGACAAAAACAAATTAATGGATCAGCAAAACAAAATAAAGCGCGCTACATTTGAATAGGCGAATTAGAGCATGACACGCCATCGTCCCTGTCGTTGGACCGTGGCTAAAACATTCTCAACCTATACCAACGGACAACAGTCTGTAGCTATAAGCCATGCCATCTCCAAAATCTACTACGAGCCACAAAAATGCAATCCAAAGATATAATCATACTCGCCTCCTCATCCCGGTCTCAACCATGCCCCTTTTATTTGTCAATTTTTCCTGTAATAAAAACCCCTGAAAAAAACCTAGAAAAACCTACAATGGTGTTTTACAATACACAACATAATAATGAAATTGGTTATTGCAGAAAGTTCACAAATGATGTGAGGAATTAGAATATGCAATTGTTTTTGACAATGGATGCAAGAATAAAGATTTGAGACTTCATGAACATGGCAGATTCGTGAGATGCTTACAGTGCTCTAGGACGCTGGAGAATGAGTGATTCTGATTGGTTTTGCTTCTGAGAATTGCCAGGAAGCGATGGTGATGCTTGTTCAGTCCTAAAAGTGCCTCCAAGCTTGATTTCAGTCTCACACTTTTTGTCAATTTTTGCAAGTTTTGTTCTTGGTGTTCTTGCAGTCTCTCGGTCTCAAATTCGTGTGCCTTGGATTGTATATATATGCTGTAATGTATTAGGTCAACAAATTGGTCTTGAATCTTTCCACATCAATGCCTTGAGATTGGATTTGATCCACCATTGATAACTTGCCTAATTTGCCAAAAATCCAATCTTTTTGCACATGGAATGCTTGATACGAGTTTGATCATGACATTGATGATGACTAGGTCCTGAAAATAGAAAAAGATCTCATGTAATCAAGTTTTGTGATTTTATTTGATTTAAATTGATTTAAAATGAAATAATTCAATAAAAAATCAAATAAAATAATAAAATTGATAAATTGACACAAGGTTGAAGCTAGGACACGTGTGCAATGTGGAAAGTCCAATTCAAGTGGAAAAGAATGGGCCCATTTGACAAAATTTGTAGTTTTAGGGATAGTTGACTTTTGGCAATTTTGAAAAAATTCCCAACTTCAACAATGCATAACTTCTTTAATTTTGAACTTTTGGAGGTGTTATTGGACTTTTTAGAAATCTTGAGATGTCTTCTAACCAACCCTTTTGGTCACATCTCATTTTGATATTCCATGCTCAAGTTATAAGCTTTGGAAAAAAAGGTGTCTTTCTTGACTTTCAAAAATGACCTATAATGTCCAAATTTGTAACTTTTTGTGAGTGCATTTTCTGATCTTGGGGTATGAAGATGGATTGTAGGAAATTGCACCCTATTCAAAATGAGTTTTCAATGGGTCATTTATCATAAATTATGAGAAAGTTATGCTTGGTCAAAGTTGAGATGATTTTTCCTGCAAAACCCTAATTTAGCAACTTTTGAGTCTTGATGAATTTTGAGCAATCCTTGATGAATCATGATCAACCATTGATAAAATGATTAAATATACTTCAAAATGAGAATGTTGACAAAAAATCTTGAAGTTTGACTGTATTTGGGTCACAGTTGACTTTTGCCCTAGCACAGTCGATTTTTGGACCCTTTGAGCAATTGACTAAGCAAACTTCCTCTGCAAGGCTTGAAACTTGACATGGATGATCTTGAGAACATATTAGGACATTGGGGAGAACTTGAAGTCATTTGGATGCAAGGGCCTTGATTCAACACAAAACCCTAATTTGAGGTTGACTGCCTTAGGAGATAGCTTGATTGTCCAACTCTTGAGCAATCTTGAGCCACTTGGAGATTTTTCTTGCAATGTTTTGAGAAATATGGGAGGACAAATTTTGGGGTGCAACAGGTACGGTATCCCCGACAGGATCATCACTGACAATGGTACAAACCTGAACAATACTATGATCACCGCCTTGTGCGAGCAGTTCCAGATTCAACATCACAATTCATCTCCCTATCAGCCAAAGATGAACGATGATGTCGAAGTTGCGAACAAAAATATCAAGAAGATCATTCAAAAGATGACAGTCACCTACAAGGACTGGCATGAGATGTTACTGTTTTCTCTCCACGGATACTGTACCACGGCGCGCACATCAACTAGGGCAACACCATATTCCTTGGTATATGGGATGGAAGCTGTTCTGCCTATCGAGGTTCAGATTCCCTCCTTGAGAATCATGAAGGATGCTGGTTTGAGTGAAGACGATTGGATTCAGACCTGTCTTGATCAACTTAGCTTGATTGATGAAAAGCGACTTACTGCTGTTTGTCATGGTCAGACGTATCAAAAATGGATGATCAAGGCATTCAACAAGAAAGTCAGACGCCAGACATATCAAGTCGGGGATCTTGTAATCAAGCGGATCATCTTGACGCAAAGTGATCCCAGGGGAAAATGGACTCCTACTGTGATCGGTGGATTTAGAACTGACTGTTTTAAAGCTGGTTCGCGAAATGTCACGGAAGCAAGAGTCGCCACCGTCTTTTATTTTCTCCAACATGGACAGGACAAAAGCACAACAAAATTCCTTATGAGATAGTTTCTCGGTTCGGGAGGTAGATTTATAGAAAGGGAAGGTGTTAGCACCCTTTCTATCCATGGTTATCCATGGGCTCTTAGGTACTTGCTCTTATGTTTTCAAAATGTTTGTTTGCTTTTCAAAATGTGAGTGGGTTTGAAAAAGTTTCGTTTGAAAACTTTAATTCGACTCTTGTATCAGTCCTCAAGAGTGTTGTGAAGTGTTTGTTTTGAAATCTTTTTGAAAGTGTCAGTGTGAAAAGTATTTTTTATTTATTTGTTTTTGAAGAGAGCAAGTACCCATGAGATCTACCTACCCTAAGGAATTAGGCTGTGTAAATGTCCTTAAGGTAGTGCCATCCCACCATTGAGAGGTAGGTAGCACCACCGTTGGAGGTGTTCGGGTCAATTCGAGTTAGGGACAGTGTGGTCACCAAAGCAATAGTAGGACACCTTAGAAGTAACTCTAATGTTCTAGATCCTTTTTAATCCGAGGCAACTGTTTCGAGGCAACCGGATCTTTAGACATCAGAGCGACTGCTAAAACGTCCTATACTTGACGACCACGTTTCGAAGGCAACATGTGAGGCGTACCCTAGAAGTGGTGTGTGTATTTGTATGTTGTTTTCATGTTATATTTTATCTTTGATAAGGGCATTGTGAGCTACGCGCTGTTTTTAATTGACATACATTCTTTCATGCAATTTAGAATTTAAGAGTGCGGAAAATTAAAAGACAGAAAGCTAAAAGCTACGCTATTACAAGGCGCAGGTCTATACATCGCCAAAATACAAAGACCCGTTTTTGATAAAAGATGCGGAAAGTAAATAAATGCGGTAAACCTAATTACTATTACATCCGGAAAGCAGTTACATAATAATTGATAAGAAAATAATGCGCGAAAAGAATTAAAATTAGGACGTCTGAGGGTTTTGACCCTTTGCTTGAAATTAAATTAAATTAAAGCCTAATAATTATTTAAAGAAAGAAAAGAAAGTGTTTTTTATGTTTTTTGTATTTATGAAAAATAAAGAAAAAGAATTAAAAGGAAACCCTAAATCTAGATTATTTTAATTATTAATGAAAATATTAAAGTTAACCTAATTTACTAGTTGATTAATTTATTTACATGTTTATTTACAAAATTAATGATAATTAATAATAATGATAAATAATGATGATTAATAATTTATTTAAGAAAAAGATGAAAATGTCAAAACCTAATTCTACATATTTTTTATTTATTAAGAAAAAGTGTTAAAATTAAAACCTAGATTAACTAAGTTAATTGTTAGAGTTTATTTACAAAAATTAATTAGTGAAGAAATTAATAATAATTAAATATATTTGTATTTTTTTGATTTTTCTGTTTTTATTATAGAAAATTATTTTATGGTGAAAAAAAACAATTAAAACAATTAAAAAAGAATTAGAAAAGAAAAGAAAATAAAATTAAAAAGGATGCAAACCAAGAGGGGTTTCAGGCTCAAGGGGAGGTTTTTTGAAGTATTTTGGCCCATTAGACAAAAAACCTTGTTTGACTTTCTGGCATCACGTGCGTGTTCATTGACTCCTGAGTACCGTGGTCTGCATTCTTTGACCATTGGATTGGGTTTCATGGCCATTTGTGTTCTGGTTGTTGGCCATTTGTGTTATGGCCTCAACGTTCCTTAATCTTCTCAGGATGTCTGTCTCGTCATGTATTGGTGTCATGCATAAGTTGTTCTACTTTGGCCATTTGGCTTTTGGCTTTTGGCCATTTGTGTTTTGGCCTCAACGTTCCTTAATGAACCTGCATGAGATCCTGTCTAAATCTGCAGTGTTGAATCTCATGAACACATTAAATAAAATCATAAAATGCAAATAAAGCCAATATATGAAGAAATTTAATGTTTAGGCACAATATGGCATGTATGAATGATTATACCCTTTTGATCTTGGAGATCAAATCAATCTTACCCTTACTGGAAAATTAGTGACATGAATGCTTTTATGCCCTTTGGATCATGGAGATCAAGCCAGCCTTACCCTTACTGTTGAAGTAGTGAGGTGTTGGTTTGTAACTGAGATGGCTTGTTTGTAGTGAGAGAGGGATAAGGATTTCAAGGTTTTAGGGTTCTTGAAAGAATTTGATATTCTAACAGTGTTGTGGCAAGGTTTTTTTCGCTCTTTTTCTCTTCTCCGGTTTGTGTGAAAAGAAGGTGATTATATAATGGAAATTAGGGTAAAGAAAATGGGCTTTGAATGTGCAATTGGGCCTCCAATGTTCACTTGAGTTCGTCACTTTCCAGGCTAAATAGCAGGGACTTAAGTGCAATTTTTGAAGTTGAAATGTGAAAACAAAATGTAGCTGATATCGAGAACTAACTCCTGTCCGAAAATCGGCTCAATCGGATAAATGGTGAATTAGTTATGAATTTTTGAAGTTTCAGCTCAGACAAACTTATTTTGGGCTCCAGTGTCGATTCTGACACGTTCTTCAATAAAAAACTGGTATTGATCGGTGCATAATTCGGTCTCGACTTTTGAAGCAAAGTTGTAGATCTATGAGTCAGTGACCTTGTGTAAAAATATGAGCCCAATCCGATAAAAATTGACCGAGTTATGAATTTTCGAAGTTTCGGCCCAGATGAAATATTATTCAGCATTCAGGATTTTCGGCGTGTCATGCGCTCTGAGCAAAAAACGAAGGCCTTTTGTATACCGTTTGAACTCAATACCTTCTGTGAAAATATAGCCAACTCAATTTGTGAAATTGTGGCGCCAGAACCAGCTCGATACGATGAAAATCAACCAAGTTATGATTTTCTGAACATGACGCAAATAAACTTGTGTCACAAATTTTCTGTACGAAAGTACTTGATAAATCCACATTTTTGAAGACCTTCTGATCGAAATTGACTTCCAGTCGTGAGATATGAAAACGTAGATAATGTCAATACGGAATTTTGGCCACCGGAACGGGTTCAAAACGAGTCACGATCTTCAAGTTATGAATTTTTTAGCGCGTAAAAACTGCACTTTCAGCATAATTTTTCACCATATTTCTTCGAGAAAACTCACACAGTCGGATACCTTCTTTAAAGAATTGACTCTTGAGCCGAACCTGAATTTGAGCATAAGTTAGGACATTAAGGAGCACTTGAGGTCATTTGGATGTAAGGACCTTGATGCAACACAAAATCCTAATTTTGACTTGACTGCCTTAGGAGGTGATTTGACTGTGCAACCTTTGAGAAATCTTGAGGAATATGGGAGGGTAAATTTTGGGGTACAACAGTTGCCCCTGTTCAATCTTCTTAGACCTGAGGATGTAGATTGGCTTGCATGCCTTTCGTAATCCGAAGGTGGAAGATGATTGAACACTAGAGTGCCCAGAAATTTGCGCTCACATAGTAAAGTATTAGCAATGTGATGGCGGGAATGGGCTTATAGATGCCATTTGGAGAGATGGTGGATAGGGGGATGGGCTTATAGATGCCATCTGAAGGTGTGACAGAACCTTGTCGGGAATGGTCTTATAGATGCCATTTGGAACTGTAATGGATAATTGAATCTGAATAAGAAATAGAATAGCTTCCGTGTCTGGAGCATATCTAGCCTATATCTAATTGCTGACGTCTGAACGAGTAGTAGAATGACCGCCGGGTCTGGGGGTATATCCATACTATGCCTGAATGGGTGACAGAGTGTCATATGAATCTGGATCATATCTGGATTGTCTTTTGAATGAATCTGGACTAAACAATAGAAAAGCCTCCGGGTCTGGAGCATCTCTAAGTTGTCTTTAGAAACTGAAATTTGAATGAGCAGTAGAATAACATCCGGGTCAGGAGCATCTCTGAGCTATATTTCAAAGGAATTCTGAATAAGTACCAGAAGGTCGCCATGCCTGGGTCACATCTGAACTATCTCTAGGAGGAGTCTCGAATAAGCAGAAGAACAACATCCATATCTGGAGCATTTCCAAGCTATCTCTGAAATGAAATCTGGAATAAGTATCAGAACATCGCCATGCCTGGGTCACATCTGAACTATATCTAGAAGGAATCTTTGAATAAACAATAGAATATCCTCCGTGTCCGGAGCATCTCTAAGTTATATCTGAAAAGCAACTCTGAATAAGCAACAGAATAGCATCCGGGTCCGGAGCATCTCTAAGCTATCTGAGAGGGGATCTGGAATAAGTGTCAGAACGTCGCCATGCCTAGGTCACATCTGAACTATATCTAGAAGGAATCTCTGAATAAACAATAGAACATCCTCCGTGTCCGAAGCATCTCTAAGTTATATCTGAAAAGCAACTCTGAATAAGCAACAGAATAGCATCTGGGCCCCGAGCATCTCTAAGCTATCTGAGAGGGGATCTGGAATAAGTGTCAGAACGTCGCCGTGCCTGGGTCACATCTGAACTATATCTAGAAGGAATCTCTGAATAAACAATAGAACAGCATCCGTGGTTGGAGCATCTCTAAGTTATATCTAAAAAGCAACTCTGAATAAGCAACAGAATAACATCCACATCTGGAGCATTTCCGAACTATCTCTGGAAGGAACTTTGAATAAGCAATAGAATATCATCCATGTCTGGAGCATTTCCAAGCTATCTCCGAAAGGGAATCTGGAATAAGTATCAGAACGTCGCCATGCCTGGGTCACATCTGAACTATATCTAGAAGGAATCTCTGAATAAACAATAGAACAACCTCTGTGTCCGGAGCATCTCTAAGTTATCTCTGAGAAGAAACTGTGAATAAGCGACAGAATAGCATCCATATCTGGAGCATTTCCAAGCTATATCTGAAAGGAAACTCTTGAATAAGCGAAAGAACAGCATCCATATCTAGAGCATTTCCAAGCTATCTCCGAAGAGAAAATCTGAATAAGCAAAAGAACAACATCCATATCTGGAGCATTTCCGAGCTATCTCTTTAATCTCTTTAACGTAGATATGCCCTGGCTAGATACAGGTATCGAATCCACAATTAATCACTCACGGATATGCCCTAGCGGTATACAGGTATCGAATCCGGAATTGCGATAGTTGATAGCAATCATCTTTGTATTGACCTTTCCTGAAAAAGGCAAAACATTAGTTATATGCAATGTCATGATGCTTATAACCAGTGGGATTGTATAATGTGATGCGTATATTATGTTTTATGTATGAAAATGTGATGTTTGCGAATGTATTTTCGTCTAGGAAAATAAATCCTTGACGAATGTCGGGAGCTCAAATCCTGGGCTGATGTTGAAGAGTAGCGTTCTTTGTTTCTGCTGGGGATGATGGTTGCAAGCATAAACCGGTAGGAGAAGATGACTCCGTTTGAGGAATAAACTTGGCGAATAGATTACTCTACGGGGAGTGAAATCCGTGGGGAGAGATGCTTCGCTGAGGTTTGATGATAACTCCGCTGGGGATACCATTGTTGAGCTATGTTGGAAGGTTTGATGAACTTTGCTGGGGATAGGAAGACTTCGCCGAGGACGATCTTTCCGTTGTAATTAGCTGAGGATAAACCAGTTATAAGCTCTGGCGAGGAATAACCTTCTGAATAAAGACGAGGAGATGCTCTGCAAAGGATAAGCTTCCAGAATCTACTGGGGATAAGCTTCCTACTGGGGAGATGGATTCAACTCTTCTGGGGAGGCTTTGGACTGTACTGGGGAGATGGATTTAATTCTCCTGGGGAGGCTTTGGACTGTACTGGGGAGTGGCTCCGCTGGATGTCTAGATTTCACCGGGGAACAATCTTAGATCAAGACTGCCGGGGATACTTGTTGAGGAATATCTATACTCCGCTGGGGAATATTGAGATCTTCTGGGGATGCCTAACTTCTTTGGGGCTGACAGAAGGTTAACTCTGCTTGGGGAGAGTATCGCTGACTTGCTAGGGATGTTGTGCCTTTTTAGGGCTAGCTCTGCTCCGGGAAGAGTATTGTCGAACCTTGTCTCGCTCTGTGGGGAATTAGGGTATCTTGGTTACATTCTTCAGTCGAATTTACCTTGGTACCTGGAGGATAGAGCAACTAGACCGCTTAGACAACTCATTATTGCCCCAGCTTCTGCGAGAGAAGATACTTGTGAAGGGGTTAGATGACTGCCGGATGACAAATCTTCTTCTGATAGGCAAGTGACGAGATGACAGGACATAGTCGTACACTTTGATCCCTAACTTTTGCCTGGACCGCCCTTTCGGGTTTTCAGTCCATCGGGATACCCATTTTTGCCCAAGCCGCCTTTTCAGGTTTTCGACTTGCCGGGTGTACAGATTTTTTCATTTTTATCCCTTATTTTTGCCCGAACCCTTTTGGTTCGCCGGGAAGCCCTTATTTTTGCCTAGGTGTGTCAACCTAGCGGGTCTTTGATTATGCGTAGTATTTTCGACTAGGTCCACGTTCTCGGGATGTGGGGAGGTGCCCCTGTTGTAGTGTTGCATTGTCATACCACCATAAGATCTTCGTTTGATCGTCCAATGCCCCAAGTGATCCAGGTGGAGAATTGCCCCAAGCTTGTTGGCCTTTGAGAGATTCTCTGAATCTTGACTGGACTGCCCCAGATGATGGACAATGATCAGGTCATGCCCCTTGATTGGAGGTGCTTTTGTTCATTAGAAATTCGTCGTGCGAACTTCTATGCTGTTCAAACAAATAGTCATATGCAAACAAAGTTATGTTAAGAATGCAAAGCTTATGTCTGTCTTGAAGTTTTTGAAAATGCAGTTTTTTCATAAAAACAAGTGAATTTTTTTGTAAACTGTGATGTCAACTCAGTGTTTCACAACAAGCCTTAAGGAGTCAGGATACCCTTCGTAATAGTATGCTTTCGAACTAACCCATGCTTCAGCTAGGACTTTTGAGGGTTATAATGTGGCCTGGTTCATGGTTTAAGAAATAAAGGATAAAGGCTCAAATTTTATTTGTACCCACCCGCTCTTCGTGATGTTCTTCAAACCTAAACTCAGTTGATCGCGTGTTAGACTTAGTTTGAGTCTTTGCTTTGATATACCAGTGATGGTTCAGATATTGACAGTTTATTTTGAATAGGCAGTCATTTCTCTTTTCTTTTTTGTTTGAGGGTTTGTAGGACCTCTTTCTTTTTGATTTTGTTATCCCTATTTTTTTGCCTGAACTGTTCTTTTGTGATTACAGTCAGCGGGATGCCCCAGTTTTGTAAGTCTCCTTCATAGGTTTTGACTTATGGGCTTTTATTTTGATAGATAACGACTGCCTGTCTTTATGATTGTTCGGAACCATCACTGCCTTTTGTTTCGGAAGGACTCCTTTGATGTCATTCATTGCATCTGGATCAACTGAGAAAACTACCCTGCCCCCGGTTATAATTAAGGGTTTTAATTTTTGAAAAGAAAAACTCCAACTTCTTTGGCTCAAAGGGGTTAACGAGGGATTATCTTCCTTATTACTCCACTGTTTAGGATTCGAAACAATGCTTGTACCTCACCAGCGGGGTCTGTTCAAAAGCATACTGTAAAGATCGTGGTATCGTTTTCGTCATCCTCCCTCAAGAGGCTTAGAATTAATAATCGAGAGTTGAGCATCACAAAAATGAAAGTAGTTTGAATATAGTGAATACGAATGGATTGATTCAAAACAGACATATGCGATGCATTAATGAAATAACAACGTTTGATATGAATAAATGTTTAAACAATCAAAGAAAAATACAACTTGAACATTCGAATGAACAAAAGTTTTCCAGTTTGAATTAGTCACTTCAAGTGGTGAATCTTGCAGGGATAGTAGAAGAACTCGGCCTGGCCATCTTGGGTGAATTCCACAGCTCCTTCATCAATCAGGTCCTGGATCTTGTTCTTCAAGGTCCAACAATCATCTGTAGCATGCCCCAGGCTGTCCGAATGATAAGCGCAGCGGGCGTTGGGGTTATACCTTGAAGGTGTCCTGTTGGGATTCTTAGGAGGGTCCCTTAGAGTTACCAAATTCAACCTCAACAGCTGTTGCAAAGCTTGAGGCAGCGACACGTTGAGCTTGGTGAATTGCCTTTTGGGCTTGTCCGGCTGGCTCTAATCAACCTGTTGTTCTTGGCGAGGTCGTTGTTGGACCTGTGAGGTAGTAGCAGCTTGGAGAGGTCTATTCTTCACCATACCAAACTCTTGTCTCTTTGGAGGACAGTTAATGACTTGATCCCCGTCCTTGACCATTTGCTTCATGTTGTATCTCTCTTGATGAAGCTGGTTGACCATGGTTCTCAACTCTTCTTGCTCTCGAGCTAAGTCTTGGATAAGGGCCATTTGCCCCAGCATTTGAGTTCTCAGTGCATCCACCTCAGCTTGCAGATGTTTCAGTCGTTTGTCTTTGTCGTCCTCAGGAATTTTTCTGATCAGATTCTCCATGAGGAGTGTCCTCAACTCTTCCTGCCCCTTGGATAGGTTTAGGAAGATTTCCCTGAACTGAGTCTCTTGCGCATGAAGATCCTGGTTGTCTTGTTTGGAAGCCATTGCTGAAATAAACAACGAAGAAGGTAAGTGACCTGTAACAAGGGTACCTGTAATGCAATGATATGTATGATATGCATGTAATGTTTTCAAGGATCTCGCGGGGTAAACAAGAAACTGGCTAGAATTTGAATTCGGTAGCTTGATTGAAGGAACTTCATGTTGTTGAGAGTCCTTCTTCAAGAGTCAAGGCTCACCATATCGAGTGGGTCATAGCCCCTGACTCAAGTCAGCATGTTTTAATCTCCAAACAACCTTGGCTAGAGGAACCTTCTTCAAGAGTCAAAGCTCACCATATCGAGTGGGTCAAAGCCTCTGACTCAGGTTATCGTGCTTGGATTTCTGGACAACCGTGGCTAGAGGAAAATAAATCCCATTTGCCCCTTGCTAGACAATTTGGTTCATCATGACCTGCATCACAGACCCTTGAGATCCTTGAAATGGGTTAGTCCTTATGCAGGATGTATGCAATGGTATGATGTGTATGCTATGCATGGGGTGATGTAAGTAGACCCTGTTATAAGTCCAGATTAAGGACTATAAACAAAACCTGCAAGAACTCATGTTGTCAGATAACAAGTATGCAAGTAGTTCAAGTATGAAGGCACACAAGTCACACAGAGACAACCCTTAGGGTTTAGGCTGGCATGAAGTTTGGGGTACTACCCTCTTGAAGTTGGTGGGCTTAAAACCTGTCCTATCAAAAGTAACCGGGTTCTAAGGAGCTCAATATCATTGGGTTGTTTTCTGTGTTCATTGTTTTGATTTAGCCACTGACTGGCGACCAAAATATCCCAAGAAAACAACCCTTAATGAGTGTAGTATCGAGTATCAACCAACCTCGGACTGCACCAAAGTCAGTTATCTCACTACCCCTAAAGAGGCCAGGATGGTTCAATTAAGGTTCCTAAGGTCAGTTGATGCTTCACGACACCACGCGGCGGCCCCGTACTCTCCTTGACTGACTCAAGGGTTACCGGTACTCACCAAAATGCCACATCAACGTAGGAGACTGCTTCAACCGTGTCGGTATACCCCGCACAGTTCCCTCACAGTCTTGTTGCTACTTTCTAAGAAGGTATCCCCCAGATCCGGGTTAGGATCTATAGAACTCCCAAAACAGGCCCACAATATTAAAGCATACAAAACAAAGCAATTGAAAACATAAGTGTTCTTAGTCCTAAGGTACACCTCACTTTAAATTTTCCCCAGCAGAGTCGCCAGTTCTGTGATCGGTGGATTTAGAACTGACTGTTTTAAAGCTGGTTCGCGAAATGTCGCGGAAGCAAGAGTCGCCACCGTCTTTTATTTTCTCCAACATGGACAGGACAAAAGCACATCAAAATTCCTTATGAGATAGTTTCTCGGTTCGGGAGGTAGATTTATAGAAAGGGAAGGTGTTAGCACCCTTTCTATCCATGGTTATCCATGGGCTCTTAGGTACTTGCTCTTATGTTTTCAAAATGTTTGTTTGTTTTTCAAAATGTGAGTGGGTTTGAAAAAGTTTCGTTTGAAAACTTCAATTCGACTCTTGTATCAGTCCTCAAGAGTGTTGTGAAGTGTTTGTTTTGAAATCTTTTTGAAAGTGTCAGTGTGAAAAGTATTTTTTTAATTTGTTTTTGAAGAGAGCAAGTACTCATGAGATCTACCTACCCTAAGGAATTAGGCTGTGTAAATGTCCTTAAGGTAGTGTCATCCCACCATTGAGAGGTAGGTAGCACCACCGTTGGAGGTGTTCGGGTCAATTCGAGTTAGGGACAGTGTGGTCACCGAAGCAATAGTAGG
The DNA here is from genome assembly GCA_948472305.1 of Vicia faba. Lineage (NCBI taxonomy): Eukaryota > Viridiplantae > Streptophyta > Magnoliopsida > Fabales > Fabaceae > Vicia > Vicia faba. Next base: position 857,416,648 of record OX451736.1, on the reverse strand, counting down.
ACACCTTAGAAGTAACTCTAATGTTCTAGATCCTTTTTAATCCGAGGCAACTGTTTCGAGGCAACCGGATCTTTAGACATCAGAGCGACTGCTAAAACGTCCTATACTTGACGACCACGTTTCGAAGGCAACAGGTGAGGCGTACCCTAGAAGTGGTGTGTGTATTTGTGTGTTGTTTTCATGTTATATTTTATCTTTGATCAGGGCATTGTGAGCTACGCGTTGTTTTTAATTGACATACATTCTTTCATGCAATTTAGAATTTAAGAGTGCGGAAAATTAAAAGACGGAAAGCTAAAAGCTACGCTATTACAAGGCGTGAGTCTATACATCGCCAAAATACAAAGACCCGTTTTTGATAAAAGATGCGGAAAGTAAATAAATGCGGTAAACCTAATTACTATTACATCCGGAAAGCAGTTACATAATAATTGATAAGAAAATAATGCGCGAAAAGAATTAAAATTAGGACGTCCGAGGGTTTTGACCCTTTGCTTGAAATTAAATTAAATTAAAGCCTAATAATTATTTAAAGAAAGAAAAGAAAGTGTTTTTTATGTTTTTTGTATTTATGAAAAATAAAGAAAAAGAATTAAAAGGAAACCCTAAATCTAGATTATTTTAATTATTAATGAAAATATTAAAGTTAACCTAATTTACTAGTTAATTAATTTATTTACATGTTTATTTAAAAAATTAATGATAATTAATAATAATGATAAATAATGATGATTAATAATTTATTTAAGAAAAACATGAAAATGTCAAAACCTAATTCGACATATTTTTTATTTATTAAGAAAAAGTGTTAAAATTAAAACCTAGATTAACTAAGTTAATTGTTAGAGTTTATTTACAAAAATTAATTAGTGAAGAAATTAATAATAATTAAATATATTTGTATTTTTTTGATTTTTCTGTTTTTATTATAGAAAATTATTTTATGGTGAAAAAAAACAATTAAAACAATTAAAAAAGAATTAGAAAAGAAAAGAAAATAAAATTAAAAAGGATGCAAACCATGGGGAGTTTCAGGCCCAAGGGGAGGTTTTTTGAAGTATTCTGGCCCATTAGACAAAAAGCCTTATTTGACTTTCTGACATCACGTACGTGTTCATTGACTCCTGAGTACCGTGGTCTGCATTCTTTGGCTATTGGATTGAGTTTCATGGCCATTTGTGTTCTGGCTGTTGGCCATTTGTATTCTGGCCTCAACGTTCCTTAATCTTCTCAGGATGTTTGTCTCGTCATGTATTGGTGTCATGCATAAGTTATTCTACTTTGGCCATTTGGCTTTTGGCTTTTGGCCATTTGTGTTTTGGCCTCAACGTTCCTTAATGAACCTGCATGGGATCCTGTCTAAATCTGCAGTGTTGAATCTCATGAACACATTAAATAAAATCATAAAATGCAAATAAAGCCAATATATGAAGAAATTTAATGTTTAGGCACAATATGGCATGTATGAATGATTATACCCTTTTGATCATGGAGATCAAATCAATGTTACCCTTACTGGAAAATTACTGACATGAATGCTTTTATGCCCTTTGGATCATGAAGATCAAGCCAACCTTACCCTTACTGAAGAAGTAGTGAGGTGTTGGTTTGTAACTGAGATGGTTTGTTTGTAGTGAGAGAGGGATAAGGATTTCAAGGTTTTAGGGTTCTTGAAAGAATTTGATATTCTAACAGTGTTGTGGCAATGTTTTTTTCTCTCTTTTTCTCTTCTCCGGTTTGTGTGAAAAGAAGGTGATTATATAATGGAAATTAGGGTAAAGAAAATGGGCTTTGAATGTGCAATTGAGCCTCCAATGTTCACTTGAGTTCGTCACTTTCCAAGCTAAATCGCAGGGACTTAAGTGCAATTTTTGAAGTTGAAATGTGAAAACAAAATGTAGCTGATATCGAGAACTAACTCCTGTCCGAAAATCGGCTCAATCGGATAAATGGTGAATTAGTTATGAATTTTTGAAGTTTCAGCTCAGACAAACTTATTTTGGGCTCAGTGTCGACTCTAACACGTTCTTCAATAAAAAACTGGTATTGATCGGTGCATAATTCGGTCTCGACTTTTGAAGCAAAGTTGTAGATCTATGAGTCAGTGACCTTGTGTAAAAATATGAGCCCAATCCGATAAAAATTGACCGAGTTATGAATTTTTGAAGTTTCGGCCCAGATGAAATATTATTCAGCATTCAGGATTTTCGGCGTGTCATGCGCTCTGAGCAAAAAACGAAGGCCTTTTAAATACCGTTTGAACTCAATACCTTCTGTGAAAATATAGCCAACTCAATTTGTGAAATTTTGGCGCCAGAACCAGCTCGATACGATGAAAATCGACCAAGTTATGATTTTCTGAACATGACGCAAATAAACTTGTGTCACAAATTTTTTGTACGAAAGTACTTGATAAATCCACATTTTTGAAGACCTTCTGATCGAAATTGACTTCCAGTCGTGAGATATGAAAACGTAGATAATGTCAATACGGAATTTTGGCCACCGGAACGGGTTCAAAACGAGTCACGATCTTCAAGTTATGAATTTTTTAGCGCGTAAAAACTGCACTTTTAGCATACTTTTTCACCATATTTCTTCGAGAAAACTCACACAGTCGGATACCTTCTTTAAAGAATTGACTCTTGAGCCGAACCTGAATTTGAGCATAAGTTAGGACATTAAGGAGCACTTGAGGTCATTTGGATGTAAGGACCTTGATGCAACACAAAACCCTAATTTTGACTTGACTGCCTTAGGAGGTGATTTGACTGTGCAACCTTTGAGAAATCTTGAGGAATATGGGAGGGTAAATTTTGGGGTAGAACACCTACCTACGAAGGACCATTTGTGATCAAAAACATATTTTCTGGTGGGGCAATGATATTAACCACCATGAACGGCGACGACTTGCCGCACCCTGCGAATGCAGACATAGTCAAAAGATACTACGCATAAATGACCCAGCAAGTTGAAAACCCGAAAGGGCAACTTGGGCAAAAAAGGGCATCCCGGTGGATCGAAAACCCGAAAGGGCGGTTCAGGAAAAAATTAGGGATAAAAAAAATCTGTACACCCGGCAAGTTGAAAACCCGAAAGGGCAACTTGGGCAAAAAAGGGTTTCCCGGTGGATCGAAAACCCGAAAGGGAGGTCCAGGAAAAAGTTAGTGAATTAAAGCGTATGACTATGTCTCGTCGGATCTCTTTAAGAACAATCTCTTCACAGACAAGCTTCGGGCTACTGACCAACTCAATCATCTTCGGACGAAGCAACGAATGGACAAAATATTCAGAGTTACGAAAGCTATAGCAGAATGGGAACCCCATGGAATTTTTACACATAGCCACCTTTCTTTGTATAAAATTTTCTCATTTTTTATGACAACATTCTCTTACTAGGATATCTGTCTCCTTTGTACAAAATACTTACACAAAGTTAATATAAAGATACTTCAAAGTGCAGAAAACTATTTGCCTTTTCTTCTTTTTTACACTTGTGTTTTATTTGAGAACGTCCAATGATTTATTAATGAGCATATGCATTTGAATATAATCATTGTTCACAAATGAACGAAATGTGAAAGAATAATTACTGACAGGTTGAAAGTATGGGAAAACTTCTTTAGGCTATTCCAAGAGAAATCCCCTGCAGTACATCATCTAGATCCCCAGCGGAGCTAAAACCTTGAAATACATATCCCCAGCAGAGTTAAATTTCAAAATCCCCATCAGAGTTAAGTTTTCAAACTCCCAATCCCCAGTGGAGCAAAACTTTGAATTATAGACCCTCAGCGGAGATGAAACCTTCTTCCCCAACGGAGTCAAATTTCCAACTATCAATCTACAGCGGAAACCATTAAGTTTTCCCCAGATTCCCCAGCAAGTTGTCTTAAAGTCTGAACATCAACCAGATAACAGTTAACTTTTGTCTTATCCCCGACCTAGGATAATTCCCCAGTAGATTGGCATACAACCCAAACTCCTGAACTTTTTCCAAACAGGAATAAGCTTTTCTCCCAGAGTCCTGAATTTACTCTCCATCAGGATAGCTACTCTCCAACAGTATAGCTATTCCCCACAGAGTTTTTACTCCACAACAAAATGAAGATCCTCATTCTTGATTCCCCAGTGAAGTTGCCAGAGTCTTCATTACTGCAGCATGAATTTGTCAGAATTTTTAATCCCCCGCAGATTGAAGATTCTCATTCTTGACTTCCCAGCATGAAGTCCCCAAGGATTCAAATTCTCCAAGCAGAATGTTTATCATCTTCCAACTCCAAAGACTTGAAGGATCCCTATATCCCCAGGAAAGTCGTGAAGGATTCTCACATCCCCACATAAGTTGCCAAGGATTTTTTCTATCCCCAACAGTGGTCCAAGGATTTATTCTCATCCTCAGCAATCAAAGATTTTGAATCTCCAACAGCGGTCAAGGATTTATTTTCCCCGACAGCAGTCAAAGATTTTATTATCTCCAGCTATCAAGGATTTATTTTCCTCAGCATGACGGCTAATCAGCTTACATGCGCATACATTATATTCATATATCATAAACATTGATAAATGCTACCATATATTGCATCATACATTTCATGCAACATAACTTTGTGTTTCAGCTAACATTTTACCCTTTTTAGGATACGATTAACAAGCTACCAATATACAATCATGAAAACAGCTTAGAGATGCTCCAGGCACGGATGCTATTCTATTGCTTATTCAAATACAGATTTCAGAAAAACAGCTTAGAGATGCTCCAGACACGGATGCTATTCTATTGCTTATTCAGATTCAAAGCTAAAAAAATAGCTTAGAGATGCTCCAAACACGGATGCTATTTTATTGCTTATTCAAATTCAAAGCTCAGAAAACAGCTTAGAGATGCTCCAAACACGAATGCTTTTCTATTGCTTATTCAGATTCAAAGCTTAGAAAACAGCTTAGAGATGCTCTAGACACAGATGCTTTTCTATTGCTTATTCAGATACAGATCTCAGAAAATAGCTCATAGACGCTCCAGACACGGATGTTATTCTATTGCTTATTCAGAAAACAGCTCAGAGATGCTCCAGACACGGATGTTATTCTATCGCTTATTCAAATACAAGATTCAGAAAACAGCTCAGAGACGCTCCAGACACGGATGCTATTCTTTTGCTTATTCAGATCCCCAGCTCAGAGATGCTCTAGACACGGATACCATTCTGGCGCTCATTCTCTTAATTTTCAACAAACATTCTTGGATGGCATCTTTAAGCCCATCTCAAACAATATTCACACTTCCAAATGGCATTTTTAATCCCATTCTCTCAACTATATTTTGACGAGTGCAAATTTACGGGCACTCTAGTGTCCAATCATCTTTTACCTTCGAGTCACAAACGGCAAACTCGCCAATCTAACTCTTCAGGTTCAAGAAGATTGAACAAGGGCAGCTGTTGTACCCCAAAATTTGCCCTCTCATTTTATCAAGATTTCTCCTCACAAGACTCTTTGGACTCAAGACCAGATTAGGGTTTGCTCAGCTCAAGACATCTCCTTGCACTGATGACCTGAAATTAGGGTTTGAGTTTGCACAGGGATTTTTGGACTTTCAATTATCAATGTGACTTTCATGCTTCATATTGGACTCCTAAGATTGCTCATACCAAGTTTCAAGCCTTGAATTAAATTTTTGCCCAGTCAATTGGACAATTGACCTAAAAATCAACTATATTGGGGAAAAAGTCAACTGTGGCCAATTTACAGTCAAACCTCATAATTTTTTATCCACATCAACATTATAGACTCATATGAACCATTTGATCAAGTTTGGACCACAACTCCTCAAGAAATTTGATCAGATCATCAAAAGGGCAAAATGGTCATTTTTAGGGTTTTGACTGCAGAAGGGCAATTTCTGATTTTTCACCTAGCCAATGGCAAATTGGGTTCAAGCATGGATTCAAGGACTCAATGGCATCATCTTGACCTAATCACAAGGTTCAAAAGATCTCAAATGCATTGGATTGACATATGAATTTTCCAATCAACTGATCAAAAATCAACTACACACTGAAAAGTCAAACTTTGACTTTTTGGTCAAATTCAAGTGCCAAGGGTCATTTTTCATCAAGATGTGTCAAAACATGAAACTTGTTGACCAAGAAACCTAATTTTGAAAATTAGGGTTTAAAATGGAAAATTTTCATAACTTAGAAATTTTCTAAGTTATGAAAATTTCTTATTTTTTCCCAACTTTTTCACCATGATGCAATTGGATTCAAACAAAACTTCCAACATGAAAGTTGTATTCCTCCACAAAATCTACAAATTTGATTCACAAAGTTTTCCCAAAAGATGCTTGGATCTCAAGTTATGATTTTGTGAACAAGGGTCGAAAAACTTTCGAACTTAGTGAAATTTTGCCCTAGTTTAGGCAAGATTTTGACCTATCTTCATGGCAACTTTTCACATAGTTCCAAGTGGAATCTCAAAATTCATTTTAAAGATGGATTGTAGAGCATGTTACAAGCTTTCCAAAATGTCCAAGAACTCTCCAAGATCATTCATGGTTAGGGAGAATCGAAAGTTTGAAAATAGGAAATCATCACTTTTGGCCAAGGCATTTTGCACATTGATACAAGTTGCAAATTCTGTCCAAACATGCTTGTACTAATTTTACAGTCCTTAAACCTTTCCACACTCAAAAATTGAATGCAAACACATTGGATTAAGGCTTTTGTTGTACCCCAAAATTTGCCCTCCCATTCTCCAAAGTTTGCCAAGGATCAATCTCCAAATGGTTCAAAACCTCTCAAGGGTTGCACAGTCCAATTGCCTCCTAACACAGTCAAAATTAGGGTTTTAGTTCTTACAAGGAAGTTGAGGTTTTCAAGGGCTCAATCAAGTCTCATAGGCCTACACATATCCTCAAGCATCTACATGGCAAGTTTCAAGACTCACAGGGTCAAGTTGCACAGTCAAAAGCCCTATTTAGATCACAGTCAACTGCTGGGGCAAAATGGTCATTTGGCAGTCAAAAGTCAAAATTTTTGGTCAACATCTTATTTTGAAGCCACAATCATCATTTGATCAAGTCTTGATCATGATTCCACAAGCATGGCTCAAAAATCATCAAGATGCAAAAAGTTTCTATTTTTGGACAGTTGAAAAGTCAACTGTAACTTGACCAAGGCATAACTTTTTCATGGTTCATCAGAAAAATCCCATCCAATGCTCATTTTGAAGGGGATGACATTTCCTACAACTCATCTTAACATTACAAGTCCAAGAAATGCTCTCACAAAAAGTTATCAATTTCTACATTATAGGTCAATTTCAAAAGTCAACAAAAAGGCACTTTAAGTCAAAGACCATAACTTGAGATTGGTAAATCAAAAAGATATGGGACCAAAGGAATTGGTTATAGGACTTCAATACCTTTCCAAAATGTCAAAGAACATGTTCATAGCTTCAAAATTGAGCTAGATATGCATTGGAGAAGTTGGGAAATTTTTGGGAACTTTCAAAAGTCAACTTTGCCTAAAACACTTCATTTTTGCTAATGGGCCTCAAATTCCTTCTTGAATCTTTACCCAAGGCTTATGCACGACCCATTGAACTTAAAATGATTTATTTTCTTATTTTTAATTAATTAATTGAATTTTCATTAATATTAATTCATTTAATTGATTTTAATTGTAGGAAAATTCAAAAGATATGATTTTTAAGTCTTTTTGTGATGCAAATACACTTAGGGCAAGCTGGCAATTCGTGTACACATCAAGGACATCAAAATCTCCATGATTGGCAAGGTTTTATCAAAGAAAAAGGTTGAAAAAGATTTGATTGGCAATCACATAATGAAACATGAATGCAATGGATTTTTGGGCCTAAGGTTGACCTAATTCCCTTCCCATATATGCAAGAAACCTAACCCTATTCCTAAGAACGTGCAAGCTGCTATCAAACACCATAAACCAAATTCCAAAAGTTCAAGAAATTTTGAAAACTGAACTCTCACTTGCAGGACAATTAAAACCCTTTTCTTGTTTCCAACGCATTGCTGACATTACCAGGAACCTATTGCCATCAAGAACAAGCTCTAACACTCAAGGAATCACTCACTTCAATCACACGGTTCAACATTCTTTTCCAAAATCGAAACTCGTAAATCTTGCATGTTTGACATGATATAATTATTGATTTGCATTGCTAACATCATCCGGAAGCTTTTGGTATAGATTAATTGCGTTGAAATGTCTTGAATCAGAATCCACCATTGGAGAAATCTAGGGTTTTCGAAGCTCTCAATTGGGGCTTTACAGCATGAGGAAAATTGGACTACACAACGCCTATGGTTGAATTCGTCAAGGCCAGACGAATTCAACCCAACCATCGCGCCCTTTTTATATGCATTGTAGACCTAATCGCTATTCTTGGCAGTTTTGTTTTGTGGAGGTAAAAAACCCCCGCTATCTTGTTTTTGTTTTACAGGAAAAGGTAGAAGATGAAGGACGTGCCTCCACATGGTTGGCTAGTTTGAATAATGGCGCGTGTTTCGTTGCTCCCAGCACATTGAATTAGTTTTACATATTATCTTTGTTTCTTATTCATATTACAAACGCGCTCTAATGGTGTAGTGGCTGGGGACGTGTCTGGTAATTACTGGGACCTGGGTTCGATTCCCAGGTCCACCCAAATCTCAAATATTATTTTTCATAACATCTTCCTGTGCAGGCTTTGCAATGGTGTCCATCATATACCCTCAGCGCTCCACATGCCAAGTGGCCATGATCAACAATCTGAAGGCCAAAAATGATGAACACTATATTCCCCAGTCAACCAGCAAGCGCCTGATTATGAAAGTCAAACATGGCTTGTGCTGTTGGGCCAAAATTGCTTCACAACACCTCCACTTGGGCCATCAAACCCCCATGGTTTTTGTTACTTTTTTTATTTTATTTTCTTTTCATTATAATTTCTTTTTTTACTATTATTATTTAATTAGCCTAAAAAATTATTTTTCATATTAAATTCAGAAACTCAAATATTTATAATATTTATTATTATGTATTAATTTCATTATTAATTTATTTTGTAAATAAATACTAACAATTAATTAGTTTAATAGATCAATTTAAACCTTTTTCTCAATAAATAAAATTATGTAGAATTAGGGTTTGGCATTTTCAATCACATTTTCTTATTATTATTATTTATTAATTATTATTATTTTGTGCATAAAATATAAATTAATTAATTTAGTTAATTAGGTTAACTTTCACATTTTTTATGATAAGTAAAATAATTTAGAATTAGGGTTTTCTTTTGACTTTTAATTTCCTTTTTCTTTTTATTAAAAAACACAAAAAAACATCTTTCTTGTAAATAATTAATTAAATAATTAGGTTTAATTTTAATTTAATTAACAGCAAAGGACAAAAAGCTCATATTTTCTCAAAAGGGTCAAAAACCCTAGGACGTCTTGATTAAATTTCTTTTCGCGCGTTATTATTTGATTACTTATGTAACTGTTTCCAGAATGTAATAGTAATTAGGATTTACCGCTTTCTTTACTTTCCGCACTTTATCAAAACGGGTTTTTGTCTTTGGCGATGTATAGACCCGCGCCTTGTAATAGCATAGATTCATATTTCTGTACTTTATTTTCCGCACTCCTAACTGTTAAAAATGCATGAAAGAATGTATGAAAATTAAAAACAACTCGTAGCTCACAATTGCATGATCAAAGATAAATGTTAACATGAAAACAACACACAAAGCACATGCCACTTCTAGGGTACGCCTCACTCGTTGCCTCGAACGTGGTCGTCAAGTATAGGGTGTTTTAGCGGTCGCCCTTATGTCTAAGATCCAGTTGCCTCGAAACGGTTGCCTCGGATTAAAAAGGATCTAGGACATTAGGGTTACTTCTAAGGTATCCTACTATTGCTTTGGTGACCACACTGTCCCTACAATCGAATTGACCCGAATACCTCCAACGATGGTGCTACCTACCTCTCAATGGTGGGATATCATTATCTAAAGGATTCTTATACAGCCTAATTCCTTAGGGTAGGTAGATGACTCATGGGTACTTGCTCTCTCTCAAAAAACAAACAAAAATACTTTTCACACTGACACTTTCTAAAAGATTTCAAAACAAATTTTTCATACACTCTTGAGGACAGATACAAGAGTTACTTAGAAATTTTTCAACGAAACTTTTTCAAAACCCACACACATTTGAAAAGCAACAATTTTGAAAACATAAGAGCAAGTACCTAAGAGCCCATGGATAACCATGGATAGAAAGGGTGCTAACACCTTCACTTTCTATAAATCTACCTCCCGAACCGAGAAACATTCTCAATATGGAATTTTGCTGTGCTTTTGTCCTTTCCATGTTGGAGAACATAAAAGACGGTGGCGACTCTTGCTTACCGCGACATACGCGATCCAACTTTAAAAACAGTCAGTTCTATTTCCACCGATCACAGAATTGTCGACTCTGCTGGGGACACTAATAAGTGAGGTGTACCTTAGGATTAGACTACTCTTGTTTTCAATTGCTTGCTTTGTTTGCTTTTATATTTATGGGCTTGCATCGGAGTTTCATAGATCCTAACCCGGATATGGGGAATACCCTTTAGGTAGCATAAGTTGTGAGGGACCTGTCCGGCATAGACCGACACGGGTGAAGCAGTGGCTACGTTGGTGTGGCACCTTGGTCTGTACAGATATCCCTTGTGTTGCAACGAGGAGAATATGGGTCTTCTGAGGAGTCATTAAGCACCAACTGACCTTAGAACCCTAAATTGACCCAACTTGGCCATAGAACAGTAGCAGTATGCTACACCCATTGAGGCTAAACTCTCGCGATGGTTCTGGCCGCAAGAAAAGATTGCAACGCTGGAGTTATAACCGATTAAGGGTAGTCAGTGATATTGGGATCCTCTAGAACCCGGTTACTTCTGATAGGACAGGTCTTAACCAACGAAACTGAAAGAGGGTAGTACCTAAACTTCATGCTGGCCTAAACTCTAAGGGCTCTCTGTGTGACTTGTGTGCCTTAAATCTGACCCATGAGTTCGTTGCAGGTTTTGTTCACAGTCCTTAATTAGGACTCATTACAGGGCTTACTTACATCACTCCACACATAGCATAACATCATACCATCATACCATTGCATACATCCTACATAAGGACTAATCCATTTCGAGGATCTCAAGGGTCTGTGCTGCAGGTCATGATGAATCAAATGTCTAGCAAGGGGCAAAGGGGATTTATTTTCCTCTAGCCAAGGTTGTCAGGGGCTATGACCCACTCGATATAGTGAGCCTTGACTCTTGAAGAAGGACTCCCAACAACATGAAGTTCCTTCAATCAAGCTACCAGATTCTAACAATTTTCTTGTTTACCCCGCGAGATCCTTGAAAACATTGCATGCATATCATACATATCATTGCATTACAGGTACCCTTTTGACAGGCCACTTACCTTCTTCGTTGTTTATTTCAGCAATCATCATGAATCCTGAATCATCCAATGAACAAGCTATCAAGGCCCTCCAGGCCCAGAACGCCCAGTTCCAGGAGTTGGTTATGAGCCTAGCCCAGGGTCAACAGGATTTGAAGACTCTGATTCTGAAGGAGAGGAAGAAGAAGAAGAGGACGGTTTTGTTCAATGCTAGACGCAGATCTGGGAATGGACTACAGAATGAGGTTGAGCTGACTACCTCATCTGTGGGCAAAGACAGTCCACGAGAGAGAACGGTTCCTAGTCCAGTGGTCTCCGACAACGAGACTGATTACAATGATGAACAGTACCCTCCGATTGAGGATAAGTACAAGCAGTTGGAAGACCGCCTAAGCGCTATGGAGATACAGAAGGTGCCTGGCCTGGACTTCGAAGATCTAGGTCTATCCTCTGGGGTGGTGATCCCTCACAAATTCAAAGCTCCTGCCTTTTCAAAGTACGACGGCGCTTCCTGTCCCAAGTTGCATCTTAGATCATATGTAAGGAAGATCCAACCTTACACTGCAGACAAGAACCTATGGATCCATTTCTTCCAGGAAAGTCTTTCAGGGACTCAACTCGAATGGTTCTATCAACTAGATGGAGCCAGCATTCGTAACTGGGAGGACTTGGCTACTGCATTCTATAAGCAGTATCAGTATAATTCCGACCTCGCTCCTACTCGTACCCAACTCCAGGGTATGTCACTAGGGACGGGTGAAGGTTTTAAGGAGTATGCGCAAAAGTGGAGAGACCTGGATGGAAGGGTGCAGCCACCCTTAACTGATCGGGAACTTGTCGACATGTTCTTGGGGACTCTGTCTGGTCCGTTTTTCAACCACCTGATTGGGAATTCTTCTGCTGGGTTTATAGATCTGATCTTGACTGGGGAAAGAATCGAAGCGGGCATCAAAAGTGGGAAGATTCAAGATGTCATACCTCCTGACACTCAGAAAAAGCCTTACGCGGGGAAGAAAGAGTCCAATGCTGCATATAGCCAAAAGAGTCGTCGTGACCAACATGCAGGGGCAGTCATGATCTCTGAATCTGCGTCACGCCGACAACCACAAAAGGGAAATCAGCGAAGGCCAGACGAGCCTAAAAGACAGTTCACCAACATCAATATGCCATTGTCACAAGCATTGCAGCACATGTTGAAGATGAATCTGATTGCAGTGATCAACCCTCCTGCAAATCCCAAGACCTCTTCTCCAAATTACAACCCAGATGCGAGGTGTGATTATCATTCCGGTAGCCCGGGGCACGATACTGAGGATTGTTGGGCGCTGAAATACAAGATTCAGAACATGATTGATGCTAAGGAGATCGAGTTCGAGCCTGCCGAGACTCCCAACGTGATCACTGCTCCCTTGCCAAAACATGGCTAGGATTGAGAAAACTTTTGTTCATTCGAATGTTCAAGTTGTATTTTTCTTTGATTATTCAAACATTTATTCATGTCAAACGTTGTTATTTCATTAATGCATTACACGTGTCTGTTTTGAAGTAATTATGTTTACTATGCTTAAAATTGCTTTTACTTTTGATGTTCAACTCTCGATTTTAAAATTCTAAGCCTCTTGAGGGAGGATGACAAAAACGATACCACGATCTTTACAGACGATCTTTACAGTATGCTTTTGAACAGACCCCGCTGATGAGGTACAGGCATTATTTCAATTCCTAAACACTGAGTTATAAGGAAGATAATCCCTCGTCAACCCCCTTTGAGCCAAAGAAGTCGGAGTTTTTCTTTTCGAAAATTAAAACCCTTAATTATAACCTGGGGCAGGGTAGTTTTCTCAATATAATCCAGGTGCACAATGGATGACATCAAAAGAAGTCCTTCCGTAACAAAAGACGATGATGGTTCCCTATAATCGTCAAGACAGGCAGTCATCATCTCAAAATAAAAGCCCAATAAGTCTAAACCTATGAAGGAGACTTACAAAACTGGGGCATCCCGCTGACTGTAATTCCAAAAGAGGAAATAGTTCAGGCAAAAAAACAGGGATAATGAAATCAAAAAGAAAGAGGTCCTACAAACCCTCAACAAAAAAAGGGGAAATGATTGCCTATTCAAAATAAACTATCAATATCCGAACCATCACCGGAATATCAGAGCAAAGACTCAAACAGGATCTAAATGCACGATTAGCTGAGTTTAGGATCGAAGAACATCACGAAGAACGGGTGGGTACAAATAAAATTTGAGCCTTTATCCTTTGTTTCTTAAACCGTGAACCAAGGCCACGTTATAACCCTCAAAAGTCCTAGCTGAAGCATGGGTTAGTTCGAAAGCATATTGTTGCCAAAGGTATCCTGACTCCTGAAGGTCTGTTAAAAATCCTGAGTTGACATCACGTTTTACAAAAAAATCACTTGTTTATCGAAAACTGCATTTTCAAAAACTTCAAGACAGACATAAGCTTTGTATTTTTAATATAACATTGCTTGCACATGACTATTTGTTTGAACAACATAGAAGTTCGCACGACGAATGTCTAATGAACAAAAGCACCTCCAATCAAGGGGCATAGCATGATTATTGTCCATCATCTGGGGCAGTTAAGTCAAGATTCAGAGAATCTCTCAAAAGGCCAACCAGCTTGGGGCAAATCTCCATCTGGATCACTTGGGGCATTGGACGATCAAACGGAGATCTTCTGGTGGTATGACAATGCAACACTACTGACATGGGCACCTCCCTACATCCTGAAAGCATGGATATAGTCGAAAAAATACTATGCATAATCAAAGACCCGCTAGGTTGACACACCTAGGCAAAAATAAGGGCTTCCCGGCGAACCAAAAGGGTTCGGGCAAAATAAGGGATGAAAATGAAAAAAATCTGTACACCCGGCAAGTCGAAAACCTGAAAAGGCGGCTTGGGCAAAAATGGGTATCCCGGTGGACTGAAAAACCAAAAGGGTGGTCCAGGAAAAAATTAGGGATCAAAGCGTACGGCTATGTCCTGTCATCTCGTCACTTACTTACCAGAAGAAGATTCGTCAATCGGCAGTCATCCAGCTCCTCATATGCTTTCTTCTCCCGCAGAAGCTGGGGCAATAAAAATTGTTCGAACCGTACAAGCTGCTCTGTCCACTAGGTACAAGGTAGATTCAGCTGAAGACTATGACCAGGATACCTCCACTCCTCGGAGTAAGACAAGAGTCAGCAATACTCTCCCCAAGCATAGTTGATCTCCCTCAGCCCTAAAAAGGCACAACATCTCCAGCATGTCAGCAACACTCTCCCCAAGCAGAGTTAGCCTATTGCCAGCCTTAAGGAAGTTGGGTATCCCCAGAAGATCCCAATATTCCCCAGCGGAGTATAGATATTTCTCAAGCAAGCATCCCCGACAGTCTTAATATAAGATTGTTCCCCGGCGGAATACCAGACACCCCAGTGGAGCCATTCCCCCGTGCAGTCCAAAGTCTCCCCAGGAGAGTTGAATCAATCTCCCCAGCAGGAAGCTTATCCCCAGTAGATTCTGGAAGCTTATCACCTGCAGTGTACATGTGCCTCCCCGGCTTTATTCAAAGGTTATTCCCCACCAGAACTTATAACTGGGTTATCCTCAGCTAATTACCACGGAAAGATCGTCCCCGACGAAAGTCTTCCTATCCCCAGCGGAGTTCATAAAATTCTCCAACAAAACTTATCAACGGTATCCCCAGCGGAGTTATCATCAACATCTCAGCAAAGTACCTTTCTTCCCCACAGCGTAATTCCCCGCAGAGTAATCTCTCCAACAAGTTTATTCCCCAACGGAGTCATCTTCTCCTACCGGTTTATCCTTGCAATCATCACCCCCAGCGGAAACGAAGAACTCTACTATTCAACAGCAGCCCAGGATTCAACAAACTTCCCGGCATTCGTCAAGGATTTATTTTCCTAGACGAAGATACATTCATAAACATCACATCTTCATATATTATAGCATGCATACGCATCATACAACACAAATATCATTTATTTTTGAGAACATCTTAAAATCATGCGATTAATGCATCATGACATTGCATACAATTAATACTTTGCCTTTCCAGGAAAAGGTCAATCAAAAGATGATTACCATCTACCTCTGCAGTTCTAGATCAACACTGGTAACAAGCCAGGAAAATTCTGTGGACGACTGATCATGGATTAATATCTGAAACCAGACAGGACAATTATCTACTTGATCATCATGAAGCAACCCCACACCGGTTCCTTCTCAACTTCAGATGTAGTTTTACACGAACTCGTCACCAGGCAACCCTACACCGGTTCCTTCTCAATTTTCAGACGAAGTCTTACACGGACTCACCCTCAACAAGTAACCCTACACCGGTTCCTTTTCTTTCATAATAAGTCTTACACGGACTTATCATCAAAGTAACCCTACACCGGTTCCTTTTCTTTCAGAAGAAGTCTTACACAGACTCCTCCTCAGGAAACCCTACACCGGTTCATTTTCTTTCAGGAGAAGTCTTACACAGACTTATCATCAAAGTAACCCTACACCGGTTCCTCAAGAAGTTTTACACGAACTTATCTCAAGATAACCTTACCCCGGTTCATCCTGAAGTCTTACACGGACTCATTCCAAGGTAACCTTACCCCGGTTCCTCAAGAAGTTTTACACGAACTTATCTCAAGATGACCTTACCCCGGTTCATCCTGAAGTCTTACACGGACTCACCCCAAGGTAACCTTACCCCGGTTCCTCCTGAAGTTTTACACGAACTTTTCCTGCAATAACCTTACCCCGGTTCCTCCAGAAGTCTTACACGGACTTATCCCGCAGTAACCTTACCCCGGTTCCTCCAGAAGTCTTACACGAACTTATCCCGAAGTAACCTTACCCCGGTTCCTCGAGAAGTTTTATACGAACTTATCCCGAAGAAACCCTACACAGGTTCTCTCTCTCCAGATGTAGTTTTACACGGACTCGTCATTAAGAAATCCTACACAGGTTCTCTCCTTCCAAAGACGTAGTTTTACACGGACTCGTCATCAGTAAACCCTACACAGGTTTCCTTCTCAACTCCCGATGCAGTTTTACACGGACTCGTCGTCAGTAAACCCTACACAGGTTTCCTCCTCAGCTCCAGATGCAGTTTCACATGGGATCATCATCAAAGTAACCCTACACAGGTTCCTTCTCCATTTCAGATGCAGTCTTATACGAGCTCATCATCAGTCAACCCTACACAGGTGTCCTTCTTTCCAAGATGCAGTTTTACACGAGCTCATCATCAGGCAACCCTACACAGGTTCCCTCCTTCAACTTACAAAAATTACAATTCAATAGACAACCTCCAGATGGCATCTATAAGCCCATCCACCTACCAACGGTCTCCAAATGGCATCTATAAGCCCATTCCCGACAAGGTTCTTTCACATCTCTAGATGGCATCTATAAGCCCATCCTCATATCCATCATATCTCCAAATGGAATCGGTAATCCCATTCCCGACATCACACTACTGATACTCTACTATGTGAGTGCAAATTTCTGGGCACTCTAGTGTTCAATCATCTTCCACCTTCGGATCACGAAAGGCACGCAAGCCAATCTACATCCTCAGGTATAAGAAGATTGAACAGGGGCAACTGTTGTACCCCAAAATTTTCCCTCCCATATTCTCCAAAGTTTTCCAAGGATCAATCTCCAAATGGTTCAAAACCTCTCAAGGGTTGCACAATCCAATTGCCTCCTAACACAGTCAAAATTAGGGTTTTGGTTCTTACAAGGAAGTTGAGGTTTTCAAGGGCTCAATCAAGTCTCATAGGCCTACACATATCCTCAAGCATCTACATGGCAAGTTTCAAGACTCACATGGTCAAGTTGCACAGTCAAAAGCCCTATTTGGTTCACAGTCAGCTGTAGGGGCAAAATGGTCATTTGGCAGTCAAAAGTCAAATTTTTTGGTAAACATCTTATTTTGAAGCCACAATCATCATTTGATCAAGTCTTGATCATGATTCCACAAGCATGGCTCAAAAATCATCAAGATGCAAAAAGTTTCTATTTTTGGACAGCTGAAAAGTCAACTGTAACTTGACCAAGGCATATCTTTTTCATGGTTCATTAGAAAAATCCCATCCAATGCTCATTTTGAAGGGGATGACATTTCCTACAACTCATCTTCACATTCTAAGTCCAGTAAATGCTCTCACAAAAAGTTATCAATTTCTACATTATAGGTCAATTTCAAAAGTCAACAAAAAGGCACTTTAAGTCAAAGACCATAACTTGAGATTGGTAAATCAAAAAGACATGGGACCAAAGACATTGGTTAGAGGACTTCAAGACCTTTCCAAAATGTCCAAGAACATGTTCATAGCTTCAATATTGAGCAAGACATGCATTGGAGAAGTTGGGAAATTTTTGGGAACTTTCAAAAGTCAACTTTGCCTAAAACACTTCATTTTTGCTAATGGGCCTCAAATTCCTTCTTGAATCTTTACCCAAGGCTTATGCACGACCCATTGAACTTAAAATGATTTATTTTCTTATTTTTAATTAATTAATTGAATTTTTATTAATATTAATTCATTTAATTGATTTTAATTGTAGGAAAATTCAAAAGATATGATTTTTAAGTCTTTTTGTGATGCAAATACACTTAGGGCAAGCTGGCAATTCGTGTACACATCAAGGACATAAAAATCTCCATGATTGGTAAGGTTTTATCAAATAAAAAGGTTGAAAAAGATTTGATTGGCAATCACATAATGAAACATGAATGCAATGGATTTTTGGGCCTAAGGTTGACCTAATTCCCTTCCCATATATGCAAGAAACCTAACCCTATTCCTAAGAACGTGCAAGCTGCTATCAAACACCATAAACCAAATTCCAAAAGTTCAAGAAATTTTGAAAACTGAACTCTCACTTGCAGGACAATTAAAACCCTTTTCTTGTTTCCAACGCATTGCTGACATTGCCAGGAACCTATTGCCATCAAGAACAAGCTCTAACACTCAAGGAATCACTCACTTCAATCACACGGTTCAACATTCTTTTCCAAAATCGAAACTCGTAAATCTTGTATGTTTGACATGATATAATTATTAATTTGCATTGCTAACATCATCCTGAAGCTTTTGGTATAGATTAATTGCGTTGAAATGTCTTGAATCAGAATCCACCATTGGAGAAATCTAGGGTTTTCGAAGCTCTCAATTGGGGCTTTACAGCATGAGGAAAATTGTACCACACAACGCCTATGGTTGAATTCGTCAAGGCCAGACGAATTCAACCCAACCATCGCGCCCTTTTTATATGCATTGTAGACCTAATCGCTATTCTTGGCAGTTTTGTTTTGTGGGGGTTAAAAACCCCCGCTATCTTGTTTTTGTTTTACAGGAAAAGGTAGAAGATGAAGGACGTGCCTCCACATGGTTGGCTAGTTTGAATAATGGCGCGTGTTTCGTTGCTCCTAGCACATTGAATTAGTTTTACATATTATCTTTGTTTCTTATTCATATTACAAACGCGCTCAAATGATGTAGTGGCCAGGGACGTGTCTGGTAATTACTGGGACCTGGGTTCGATTCCCAGGTCCACCCAAATCTCAAATATTATTTTTCATAACATCTTCTTGTGCAGCCTTTGCAATGGTGTCCATCATATACCCTCAGCGCTCCACATGCCAAGTGACCATGATCAACAATCTGAAGGCCAAAAATGATGAACACTATATTCCCCAGTCAAATAGCAAGCGCCTGATTATGAAAGTCAAACATGGCTTGTGCTATTGGGCCAAAATTGCTTCACAACACCTCCACTTGGGCCATCAAACCCCCATGGTTTTTGTTACTTTTTTTATTTTATTTTCTTTTCATTATAATTTCTTTTTTTACTATTATTATTTAATTAGCCTAACAAATTATTTTTCATATTAAATTCCGAAACTCAAATATTTATAATATTTATTATTATGTATTAATTTCATTATTAATTTATTTTGTAAATAAATACTAACAATTAATTAGTTTAATAGATCAATTTAAACCTTTTTCTCAATAAATAAAATTATGTAGAATTAGGGTTTGGCATTTTCAATCACATTTTCTTCTTCTTATTATTTATTAATTATTATTATTATTTTGTGCATAAAATATAAATTAATTAATTTAGTTAATTAGGTTAACTTTGACATTTTTTATGATAAGTAAAATAATTTAGAATTAGGGTTTTCTTTTGACTTTTAATTTCCTTTTTCTTTTTATTAAAAAACACAAAAAAACATCTTTCTTGTAAATAATTAATTAAATAATTAGGTTTAATTTTAATTTAATTAACAGCAAAGGACAAAAAGCTCATATTTTCTCAAAAGGGTCAAAAACCCTAGGACGTCTTAATTAAATTTCTTTTCGCGCGTTATTATTTGATTACTTATGTAACTGTTTCCAGAATGTAATAGTAATTAGGATTTACCGCTTTCTTTACTTTCCGCACTTTATCAAAACGGGTTTTTGTCTTTGGCGATGTATAGACCCGCGCCTTGTAATAGCGTAGATTCATATTTCCGTACTTTATTTTCCGCACTCCTAACTGTTAAAAATGCATGAAAGAATGTATGAAAATTAAAAACAACTCGTAGCTCACAATTGCATGATCAAAGATAAATGTTAACATGAAAACAACACACAAAGCACATGCCACTTCTAGGGTACGCCTCACTCGTTGCCTCGAACGTGGTCGTCAAGTATAGGGTGTTTTAACGGTCGCCCTTATGTCTAAGATCCAGTTGCCTCGAAACGGTTGCCTCGGATTAAAAAGGATCTAGGACATTAGGGTTACTTCTAAAGTATCCTACTATTGCTTTGGTGACCACACTGTCCCTACAATCGAATTGACCTGAATACCTCCAACGATGGTGCTACCTACCTCTCAATGGTGGGATAGCATTATCTAAAGGATTCTTACACAGCCTAATTCCTTAGGGTAGGTAGATGACTCATGGGTACTTGCTCTCTCTCTCAAAAAACAAACAAAAATACTTTTCACACTGACACTTTCTAAAAGATTTCAAAACAAATTTTTCATACACTCTTGAGGACAGATACAAGAGTTACTTAGAAATTTTTCAACGAAACTTTTTCAAAACCCACACACATTTGAAAAGCAACAATTTTGAAAACATAAGAGCAAGTACCTAAGAGCCCATGGATAACCATGGATAGAAAGGGTGCTAACACCTTCCCTTTCTATAAATCTACCTCCCGAACCGAGAAACATTCTCAATAAGGAATTTTGCTGTGCTTTTGTCCTTTCCATGTTGGAGAACATAAAAGACGGTGGCGACTCTTGCTTACCGCAACATACGCGATCCAGCTTTAGAAACAGTCAGTTCTATTTCCTCCGATCACAGCTTTGTTCTGAGCTTTAGAAGATTACACAAAGGTTTAATCCATTTTTGGCAAAAAGTTAACAATGCCATTTACATAAAGTATGCTTTATGTCAAATTGATTATCTTGAGCCATACACCAAGTCTTTTGCTGCAAACAAAGCTCCCTAACATCAGGCAAAGTTCACCAAATTTTTGCAGCTAGAGTACAAGCAAGTACAACCCTTTGGATTGTCAACTTCACCTTTTACTTCAAAACCAAGTCATTGTGCAAAAAGTCCATATCTTTGGAATCTGATATAACCAAGCTTTGTATTCATTTCAAACAAGTTTTACACATTACACTAAGCCAGAAACACGAGCTTACCACCTCTCAAACACCCTTGTACACCAAAACCCCATTTTCTGCCAAAACAGGGCAAGGTCTGCAAATCACAAGCCACAACCAAATCCACTCGTGCGTTTTGCTTGCAACCAGTTTAAACACTTTCTAAACAATACACCTAAGCTATCCCAACCATTCCCAAGCCACTGTAACTCCATTTACACACTTCACCATTTTAAAATTCTGAGTTTGCAGGTTGAGTTCTACAAGAAGTTTTAGACCATTTCAAAGCAAGCCAAGCATTGGGAAAGATCAAGGGAACATCAAGCAAGCTCAAAAGAACCTCAGGCCTCACTGAAAGTTGCTGCATTGCCATACTCGAGCTTGACTGAAACATGTATTTCTCAAACTTCTATCTCCTTATTTAAGAATCATTAGGCTTAGGTTTGTGAAGCAAAAATGTAGTCCTCATTGTCCTTGAGCTGTACATATGCATAAAATTCATTTATGTTAACTGAGCTAAGAGTATTTGATAGTTGAAATTTCTGAAAAAACTAGGTCAAGATTTAGGGCCAAAGAAATTCTCTCTGGTCTTTGAGAGTTAGATCAAGTTTTTTATATGGTTAGAATCGTGGTTTAATGCTCTATAACTTTCATGTTGCAAGTTTTTGTTTTTAAGCACAAATGCAGGAGATACGAATTTGAACAAGAAACACACGTTTTCTGTTTCCAGAGGTTAAGGATAAAGTGATTTGGGCTGGGCTTGGATTGTTCTGGCTATTTGCACCCCCTTGCTTACTCTTTGCACCCCCTTGGCCCATTGTTTTTATTTTTTCATATTTTCCATTTCTATTTTCATTTTATGACTTTATTTATTTTTCTTGAATATTAAAAATCACTAAAAATATTTTCTTAAATTTTCACATTTTATTTTATTTTTTATTTATTTTTATTTTGGCATAAGATTTAGTTTATTAGGTTTAATACATTTATTTTCTTAAATAAAAACTTGTAAATATTATAAAAATATTATATATTTTTATATATAAAATAATATTTTCTCACATATTTTATTTTTTAAATATTTTTGTGAATATTTTTATGTATTTTATTTGTACATAAAAGAATAGATAAATATTTAGAATATATATCTTCTTAAAACAAAAATTAGGGTTTCCACCCTTTCCAAAAATAATCATTAATATTTTCTTCTTATTTTTGATACATTAAATAATTTATTTTACATACATAAAATAAATACAAAAACATTTTTTGTATATTTATAATATATTGCATATTTAAATATTTGTCAATTTATTATTTGTACAATAAATTCAATATGGTTGTAATAGTTTTTAGGGCTTTATTTCTTGCAAATACCCCCCTATTCAAACTTGTATCCCCCTCCCCATATCAATGTTGTAATTGTTGTAGATTTACTTTTACGCATTTTATTGTTTTTAAATATGCATGATAGTAAGATTAGAGTTTGTATGATAACCAAAAATCAAAACAAATAGCTTGACTAAATACAAGACAAAAATGCATGAAAATGACAACACAATGCACACAAGCACCCCTAGGGTTTCACCCACTTGTTGCCTTAAAAATGGCCATGGTATGCATGCTAGGTATCTTGGCAAAACAAAAACAAAAACAAAAACAAAACAAAAGATCATAGTCCCTCGATGACGCTATCTTGGTTGCCTATACAAAATGATCTAGTCCCTCAAAAACTTGCTAAGATACTTGGCAACATTGTTATCATGGTCATACGATGACCCACACCCGTCCCGTTTAACATCCAAACACAAGGTTGTTTACCAAATACAATGGTAAAACAACAATGTCAAAGGGTTAAAAATGTGTAGGAAAGATCTTTGAGTAGGGTAGACAACTCCTAGTTACTTAATCTCTTGCAAACCATCCTTGCTAATTTCAAAACACACAATTTCAAAACATTTTCCCAAAACAAACTTTCAAACATTGAAATATCTTTTCAAAAGACAAACACCTTTGTATATATTCAAACAAGAATCATTACAAAGGTTGCCTAAACAAAGGCCTCTTTTCAAAATATTTTCAAAACCACACACAAAGCACCATTAAAACAATTGAAAAGCAAAAGCAAGTGATCTAAACAAGTAACTAAGAGCCCATGGAAAACCATGGATGAAAAGGGTGCTAGCACCTTCCCTTTTCATAATCTACCCCCCGAACCCAAGAAAACATCTCAAAGGTCTTTCCTGTGCTTTTTGACCCTTCCTTTGGATAAAATAAAAAGTCGATGGCGACTCTTGCTAAACCGAAACATTTGCGAACACAAACGCAAAACCTCAAGTCAGTTCTCCCACCGTATCACAGGAGTAGAAAACCTCAAATATTTGTTATAGAAATTGATATGAACATGGTTATACTCTAACCAATTCATACCCAAGATCACATCTAACTCGCTTAACGGCAAACAAATCAAATCAACAACAAAGTCTTTGTCGAAGATTGACAAAGGACAATTCAAACACACACGAGAAGTAGTCACTGATCCCTTAGCTGGAATCTCGACGACCATTCCTCCATTCATAGAAGACAACACAAGACCCAATCTTTCAACTTAATCAGCAACAATAAAATAATGAGTAGCACCAGTATCAATAATAGTAATTAAATGAGTACTATTAATGAAACATGTACCTCTGATGAGTCTGTCCTCACTAGCTGACGCAGTCCCAGCCAAAGAAAACACCCTACCACCAACTTGTGCCTTCTTTGGTTTCAGATAATGACTACCAATGTGTCCTTCTTCACCACAGTTGAAACATATCATATCCATATGCTTGCAGTCAGATATCACATGCCCAATCTTACCACAATGAAAACACCTCTTTCCATCAGCAGTAGTGCATACATTACTCTTATGACCAGATTTCCCACATTTGAAACATATAACTATAGAGGAGCATCTCCCCCACTAGTCCTTTGACCATGAGCAACTCTTTGTTTACCTTTACCAGCATCATAAGTCTTGCCACGATTTTGTTGATTCTTGCCTCTCTTATCATTAACAATCTTGTGATGGGCATTGCTATCCTCTTCAAAGATCCTGCAACTATCAACCAAATCAGAAAAGACACGAACCTTCTGATATCCAACAACCTTCTTGATTTCCGAGCGCAACCCGTTCTCAAACTTGATGCACTTAGAAAATTCAACACCTTCACCATCAAAATGTGGATAGAACTTAGCTAGCTCAATGAACTTAGCAGCATACTCAATGACAGATTTGTCCCCTTACTTCAACTCAAGGAACTCAATATCTTCCTTACCTCGAACATCTTCAGGATAATACTTCCTCAGAAACTCCCTACGGAACACAATCTAAGTGATTTCCTCATCTGCAACTTCCAACCTTGCACGCATCTCTAGCCACCAGTCATCAGCTTCAACTGCTAGCATTTGAGTGCCATACCGAACCTTCTGCGCTGGAGTGCAATCCATCACACAGAAGACCCTCTCAATCTCCTTCAACCAATCTAGTGCTCCATCAGGATCATGCTTACCCTTGAACACTGGCGGATTCTCCCTTTGGAAAGTCTCCAAACTACGAGATCCAGTATTCTCGTCAGCATTCAGTTGATTCTGCATAGCTTGGGCCATTGCTTGCAGAGCAGCAACAATTACAACACCGTTTCTTCCAGCCATCTTATCCTATTACTTCCACACAAACAACGGTTAAGAAAACTAATAATACTCGATTCCTAAACAACTACGACTCGATAACTTGGCCGGATGGACCGACTTGCTCTGATACCACTAATGTAACACTCCAATTCTACCCCAAGCAATTATCAGAAAATCAGAGTATAAAAATTTCCAATATAATCAGGATGTCACATATTCAACAAAAACACATAAATTTGTCATGCTTTTAAAATAGATACATAACACTTAAAGAAGTGGAATGAACACAACTCAAGAATATAGTCTCCGTAACAAAAACCAAACTTTGATTAATCACGCAGCGGATTCATAATAATTCTCCAAATAAGATATAACATCTTTTGAATCATGAAATAACATTAATACAATAACTCCTCAAATAACAACATAAGTTTCAATAAATAAACAACAAAACAGACAAGCGTTCATCCCCCCCCCCCCCCCCCCCGAGTGTTACGTATCAGAGCAAATGACACAACTCGAACTAACAATGTTATCTACAACTCGTCTTGGTTATCTGCACGTTACCAACAAAGGGCAACATTCAAACAGAAGGGGTGAGATATCAAACTATATAAATAGGGTTATGATAAACAATATATTAGGTAAAAAATAAAGAGAATCACCACTTCATACAACTATAACTCAACACTTCACAAATCATTAACACCACAATTCAACATATGTGACTCAAATATGCAACTCGAAACTATGCGAATGCATGTGGTACCATTGAAGTAAAACTCCAAACATAAACATTTGCCTGTAATTCCGAGGCATAAGGCAAAGCCTTCAACTTAGAACATGCCAATCCAGGCCAACATAGGTGAGCATTCGCTCTAACTTAGAACATGCCAATCCAGGTCAACTTTAATGATATGATATGCTACGCGACGATATAAACAACCACAACTTGACAACCCAACAACAACAACAACATAACAACGATCAACATAACAACAATTCACATCGTTCAACATTGTCCAAAGGCCTACAACTTAACATATCAACGAAAATCAACAACTTTTCATGGAAACAACATTTCATTATATATTCACTAGGGTTCACACCATAAGGCTACCCAAAGAAATAATTCATAATCACATTATCAATAGTGAATTCCACATATACACAATGCTATCTCGCAACAACAGCACATTCATCGATCAACAATAACACAACATTGATCATAAGACCTATAATCAACAATGTCCATAAACCGGACGGAATGAATTAACCAATTGTACTGGCAGTTCGGTGTAATCGACATAATTTCAACAAAAAGACATATCCACAATTACCTACTAATTAAACTTAGTTACCTGATCAAATTTTGTTAAATTCCGGACAACTAATTATACCGCCTAATTCGGCTACTGATCAATGGTCCTACAGCAGAATTTAGTAGTTAACTAATCATTTCTTTGTTCAACTAATTGATGTTTTATTCCCTATCACCATATTTTGTGCTTTGGTTTGCATAAGAATCAAACAGGACGAATCGGGTCAGAAAAATTGCATAATCCTAAGTTCAGAAAAATTTGCTACAACAGCTGACACGGGAGGCCGTGTTGCCTGACACGACCGTGTCAGAACAAGGAAAGGGAAAGGCGTGGAGTTTAGGGGCTGACACGGGTGCCTGTGTCAGATGACACGACCGTGTCAGAAGGCCTGGAGCATAAAAACCAGTTTTGCCTCCCTTTTCACATATGCCTAGTTATTGTTCATTCTTGTTTCAATTCACCCATGTATCCTAGTTTGGCATTAACCCAACACAGTTCAAATACAACAAATAACAACACAACTCAAATGAATTGTTAATTTTAATAGCAACACAAACAAATCTTATCACAACATAGTTGAGAAACTAATACCCTAAATCCCAAATAAAGTTCATCATACTCCCATTTATTTAGCAAGAATCCCACCCTTACCTTGGATTGAGTGCAGCTCTAAGAAATTTCAATGGAATTTATGGGAATTTGACACTAGTAGCAACCCCTTTTGTTCTTCTTCTCCTCTCAAAACCCTATTCCTCTTTCTCTTCTCTTTTTCCTTCTTTTTCCCGATAACACTAACTTTCTTTCTTCTCTAACTCTATTTCTATATAATATTATTTGTCTTAACAAATCTAAATGGGCCTAAGTGACATACCCCCCTTATTACTTCACAACACCACAAATTAAGCCCAATCACATATTTAAGCTTAACAATAAAATAATACTTCAACTTAATTCCACCAAATTAAATCTAATTATTTATCATGCCACTAAATAAAATAATTCCGACTTCGACGATAAAAATTTGAATTAATATAAAATATTCAAAAATATTTAATTAAATAAATAATTAAATATTAGGGCGCTACATTACACAAAGTGTGTCTAAAGGTTTCAGTGGTGCTGTTGAAAACGCTCTACATGTCTGACTACAACAATCAATTCTCCATAATATTGAGTGTGCATAAAGAGTTTAGGGGAGCTGTCAGAGACGCTTTGCATGTTTGACTACAACAACCAATTCCCCTAGGGTGCTATCAGATATGCTTTGCACGCCTGACTACAACAATCAAAGACCATATTTTCCAAGAACTACACACATTTATGCGTAGTTGACACCCCCCTTTTGGATCTATCCCATCCAAGGGACGCGAGCGGTGGAGCCTGAAGATGTTCACCTTGATCTGAGCTTCACCTATAGAAAAGGGATGATGATCCTCTACATTTGGTCAGAGAATGATCCTCTATGACGCAGAGGACAATTCAAAAGCATGATCGCATATAGTCGGTTACATACCCCTCACCTGTAAGTACGATTCAAAGTATAACCGCATTTAACCAGACTCGTGCTTTATTCCCATAATATGATTCAAAGCATATTTGCCTCTAGTTGGTTCCAATGGAAATCATTGTAGGTGTGGTTCAAAGCGTAAATGCCAATAGCTAAACTCATGTCTCATCGTTAGAAATTCATTAAACAAGCATATCAAACCAAACAAATGCATTACTTGCGCTTGTACTTTTTAATTATAGCCACATCTGTCCGGTCCAACATCTTACCAAGACAACACATACATCTTAACGCGACTTGATCACGAATAAAGTAGAAAAACATGGCCTAGCAAAGAACTTAATGCTATTTACGCTTTGAGAAAATATTATTTACTGCTCCTTGTAGCAAACAAACTATACAAACTGCAAGGTTCAAAATCAAACCCTAGCTTGTCTTGGCGGAAAAATTGAGATTAAGCTATTGATTAACTTAACTCGAAAAAACAAGAGTCGCCACTAAACTTCATTGTTTCCAAAAGAAGGGGAAAATATCAAGAAAATCAAACGCAAAAAATAAAATAAAAAGATATTAACACCCCTCACATCTATGGCACTCCATAGGAACCTCTTAAAATTTGTGTTATGATAAAATCGAGTTGTTTGCAAAAAGATTGAGGTGATGAGAAAAGAAGCATTTTATTATTTTTGTGTTTACCAACACTTCAAGAACCATGTGCCTACGTATTCTCCACATGAAATGAAGAAGTCAAGATCTTGTAGTTCATGGTAAAAATAATCACAAAGTTTGTTGATTGATTTTTAATTGAAAAGACATTTTGTCGTATTTAAGTGGAAAACACAACTTACTACCCACAAGTATGAGAGAGTGGGTATTTACATCATCTTAATATGGAGAACTTTTACTTGGACTTTCTCACAAGCACGTCTCAAGATTTAATTGGAAAATGTCAATCACTTTACAACATCTTGTAGAAGTATAATGGTTTGCATCACTACTAGAATAGACCAATATCCAATCTTTGAGAAAAAAATTAAAAGAAAAGTGCACAAATGCGCAAAAAGAAATATGATGAGGTTTGTCTTTATTAAGAGTTTTGAAAAGAGTTTGAATATGCTTAAGTGTTTTAGAATTTATTAAGAAAAATCTTTTCAGGATCACTTGATAACGTCAAGGTTTATTAAGAAAAGGTTTAAGTTTGAAAATAGAAGTTTTAAAAATGGAGAGAAATTTTGAAAATTGAAGAAATGGATAGGAGATAAAGAGACTATCCTAAAGCATAAAGTAAATGACAAGAAATAAAAGGTCTCACTGTAAGATAGTCTAAGATAAATCCTTTGTGTGTGTAAGTGTATTAATCATAAGATGGGGCAAGCATTTGACACTCGTCAAAATGAGCATTCCTTTCCCTTTGGAGTAAGCCACAATATAAGCAAATCACATGAGAAAGCATATAAGCAAAAGAATCAAGAGCAAGCAATGTAAGCAAGTTCATAGAGAGAATTCCAAGTCTTCAAGTAAAGATCAAAGTTTCTCAGAACAAGGCCAAGTCTTGAATTTGAAGTTGAAAAGATCCAGATGAATCACAAATGTCTCAGATACTACTCCAAGCAAAGGAAAATACTAAGTTCTAAGGTCCAAAATACTTGTCAAGTAAGGGATTGTAACACACCACATATCATTGCCTAGGATAATATGCGTATGGTATTATAAAATGGTACATAAAACATCCATACGTAAGCAACAAAACATAGATAAGTAATAATACTACAATATATAAAAGCCAAAAATGTCATGGCTAAAAGATATAATCCGATAAGTACTAATACAAATCCAGAATAAATAGCAGAAGATCCAAAGGAGAATGAAACATCGCCACGAAACACCGTCGACAAGTCAAGTTATCTTACCCTTGCCACAATCCTGCCTCGAAGAACCTAAAAAAATAAGAGGATTGGGGTGAGATTACTAAATCTCAGTGAGCCTCCCTATCTTAAGGGTTCACTCATTCTACAGGGTGCATGCATAAAAACGGATTCACTGCAAATCCAGGTTTTTCTCACGGTCAGGTGCAAATACACGACAAGGGTACACCACCATCGGAAGTCCCTTAACTAACCAATGGGGTAACGACAAATCAAGCATACAATCAAACACAAACAAATATGCAGACTCGTATCCGTGTACGAGAAATCCAGAAGTAAGTTTTATCTTTCTATATAGGCTACGCATTTCACACCCTCGATGGGTTATCTCTTGTGCATACGCGTCAAAAGACTTGCGCCAACACACCACTAGATGAACCATATCATTTCCATATAGAATTACATTTGTGATGAGTTTATCTGTTGCGACCTTGCCTAAGTGGCATCACAATCCCAGAAATCGTCCAAACGCGTGTGTGAGGGAATACATCTACCATGGTGCAAAACACTGTAATGACTACACAACTAGAGGGGAGTTTTCTGACATGATGTAGCCTATATGGCATCACGCCCTCGCCATACCAAGCACCCCGATATTTATCTGCTGCAGAAACGCCCTTTCAGATCCGCTCGCGCATCACAATGGTAGCTCAGGTGTGTATGACTTACCAAGAACGCCGATGTTTATCTATTGTGGAAACGCTCTTTCAGACCCGCTCACGCATCGTAATGGTAATACTGTCATAAGCACTTTACCACCTAAAAGCCTAGGTCTACTTCGATTCAAGCATATATCACACACACAGAGCACACATGATTGACCTAAACTGGACGTCATGCCCAAATTTGCCCTGTCAGTACTCTGTCATAAAGTACACAGGATTGGCCTAAACTGGACATCATGTCCATGTTTGCCCTGTCAGTACTTTGTTTCAAGCGCATAACAAAACACAATCACATATACATAGCACACTTGATTGGCCTAAACTAGACGCCATGCCCAAATTTGCCCTGTCAATACTATATCATAAAGTACACAGGATTGGCCTAAACCAGACATCATGTCCATGTTTGCCCTGTCAGTACTTTGTTTCAAGCGTATAACAAAACATAATCACATACACAGAGCACACGGGATTATCCTATACTGGACGTCATGTCCAGGTTTGCCCTGTCATTACTCTGTCTTAAAGCACACAAGATTAACATATACTAGACGTCATGTCCTGGTTTGCCATGTCAATACTTCGTTTCATGCGCATACAAGCACAATCATATCAAGTCACACAAGCCACATATCCGAACATTTAACCGGAACGACGGGTAACCACAATTGTCCATACAATTTTGTTTATCATATAATACATTTTCAACACATACATGTATTAATCACACGTAAACAACAATTGAAAAATTAAGTGAACATACACAACATCATATGATATCTCTCATGCAATTCCATGTTTCACGAAAGATTACGAAGGCCTCTGGTTCACATAATAGAACAGAACTGCAGTCAAAAGGGATTAATCATTCAATTCTAATCAAGTATGTTTGCTAAGTGAACCTGTAGTGAGCCCTCGATGCTCCAGCAAACAAAGTCAATAGCATTACCATGCTCTGGATTACAATGTTCGCTATGTGAACTCTCAACGAAGCCCCAATTCGCTAAGCGAAGTTCCAGCGAATAATTATTTATTTCTTTTCCTTTAGTCCCAGACCGTCACTATGCGAACTCTGTAGTGAAGGCTACTTCACTAAACGAAATTTGCGACACATCGCTTCTTACCATTCCCAGACTGTCTCTAAGCAAACATAGAGTTCGCTAACTGAACTTTACTGCGCACAGAAAAATAACAGAAATGGCAGCAACACAATTTTGGGTTCCAAACCCCAAAATCTCCACATGCAATCAGTATTTATCAAGATACAACTTAAAATAATAATGCATATATATGATATTGATGGAATGGAGTCATATTCATGCAAGATCAAGGATTATGATACACATATCACTTAAACTCTTATCCCACATAATCCCCAAATTTCCCCAAGTCTATATCTATGAGACTCACCTTGAGAAATAGATGATGAGGAGCTGCAAAAATCAGTACAAGGATGTTGATGAACCAAGAGATGGGGATTGATCTTGGTACATGCAAGGTTGAAGAAGACTTGAGCAACTTTCTCCCTTTCCTCTTCTTCTCACGTTTCTTCTCTTTATTCTTCTATCAAATTCTGATTTTTGAACAATGGATAGAATGAGAGCAAGCCAAACAAACCCCTATTTTTCATTTAATTGGGAAACGACCATAATACCCCTTCTCACTTAATTTATTTATTTCTCATTTCTCCTCATGATACTAAATCAAGTGATTAGCAAAATTACTCACTAACAATTATCACTAAATAATTAGTAATAGTCATTAGAGAGAATACTTATACCTGGTATTACATTCTCCCTCCTTAAATTAGAATTCGTCCTCGAATTCGACAACTTACTATAATATATGAGGATAAAGTTCTCGCATCTCCAACTTAAGCTCCCAAGTGGCTTCCCCCGGACGAGACTCTTCCCATCACACCTTCATAAGAGGTATCTCCTTGCTCCTCAAGGACTTGTTAGCATACTCGAAAATACAAACAGGTTGCGTCTGGTAGGAAAGATCTGGTTCTATCTCAATAGCATCTGGAAGGATGGGATGAAATGAGTTTGGCACGAATTTTCAAAGTTGAGATACGTGGAATACATCATGCAGCCTGGATAGTGAAGGAGGCAACGCTAACTCGTATGCAACTTCACCTATCCGTTTCATGATTTGATAAGGTCCCACATATCTTGGACCGAGCTTCCGCGTCTTAAGCGGTGTGATCGGTGGATCTGGAACTGACTGTTTTAAAGCTGGTTCGCGAAATGTCGCGGAAGCAAGAGTCGCCACCGTCTTTTATTTTCTCCAATAGGAAAGGACAAAAGCACAGAAAAATTCCTTTAAAGAGATTGCTCTCGGTTCGGGAGGTAGGTTATAGAAAGGGAAGGTGTTAGCACCCTTTCTATCCATGGTTATCCATGGGCTCTTAGGTACTTGCTCAATGTGTTTTCAAAATGTGTGCTTGCTTTTCAATGTGGGTTTCAAAAATATTCTTTGAAAAATTTCAATTCGACTCGTACGTCAGAGTGTTTGAAAAGTTTGTTTTGGAAGTTTTTGAAAGTGTGTTGGTGTGAAAAGTATTTTGATTTGTTTGAAATTAGAGCAAGTATCCTTGAGAACCTACCTACCCTAAGGAATTCGTCTGTGTAAATGTCCTTTAAGGTAGTGCCATCCCACCATTGAGAGGTAGGTAGCACCACCGTTGGAGGTGTTCGGGTCAATTCGAGTTTTAGGGACGTGGTGGTCACCAGAGCAACAGTAGGACACCTTAGAAGCTACCCTTATGCCATTGATCCTTTATTTTCCGAGGCAACCGTTTCGAGGCAACTGGATCATGTCATGGACATAAGGACTTACTACAACGTCCTATACTCGACGACCACCTTTCGAAAGGCAACAGTGAGGCGTACCCTAGGGGTGGTGTGTGAATTGTGTGTCATTTTCAGTTTATTGTTTGTCTTGTCATGCATTGGTGATCTAACGATTCGGTTTTATTTTTGGGCATTCATTCTTTCATGTTATTGTTTAACAGTTAAATGTGCGGGAATTTAAAGTGCGGAAAAGATAAAAGTCCTACGCTATTACAAAGGCGAGGGTCTACAACGCCAAATTAATCCAGACCCGTTTTAAAATAAATTGCAGAAAAGAAATGTCTAATAGCTATTACACGGCTTTGGTACATATACATAATTATTTACAAAAGAAATAAATGAAACGCGCGAAAAAAAGAAAATAATCAAATGCGAGGGCGTTGAACCCTTTAAAAGAATTAAAATAATTAAGTTATCTAAAATTAAAATTAAATGAAAAATGGTATTTTTGTGTTTTTTAGATTTAAAAGGAAAAAAAAGAAAAGAAAAGTTAATTAAAATTAAAATCCTAGTTCTAATGTCTTTTAAGTTTATTAGGAAAATATTGACTTTTAACCTAATTTAATTCTAAATTAATTTATGTGCATTAAATAAATAAATAATATTATTATTAAAAAAAAAAAAAAATAAAAAGTTATTGAACCTAAACTCTATTTTTTTGGATTTTAGTTATTAAAAGAATTAAAATCTAACCTAAAATGCAACCCTAGTTTAATTATGAAAAACACTAATACTATGGCAAAAAACAAGGAAAGTTAAAAGGAAAAAGTCATTAACCTAATTCTATGTTTTTGTTTTTTGATTTTTATTATGAAAAAGAATTGAGATTAAAACCTAATTAAACTAAATGATTTACATGTATTTATTTAGAAAATAATCATAATAAAATAAATATCATATTTTTTATATTTTCTGATTTTTTGATGTTTTTGTATTTTGATTAAAAAATTAAATAAAACAAGTAATTAAAATAATATAACAATTAAAATAAATGATTAAAAGATATAAGAAAATAAATTAAATGGGCAAACCAGGGGGGGTAGACCCCAAAATTGGAGGTTCAGATCTGAAAAGCCTGGCCCATTTGCTGAAAGTTTGTTGACTTTTCCAATCTTATGTGATGCTTTGACTGGCCTCCACCATATGCCTTTGTTCTGGACCCTTTGATAGACCTCCTGGGACACGTGGACAATGCATTTTGGAGTGTGCATGGTGAGCTCTAATGTTAGCGCTGCATGTGAATTGGAAATGAAAAATAATATTGAATTTTGCAAGACCTGGGACTTGAACCCAGGTCTTTGAGATCATGTGCCTAACACGTTACCACTGAGCCACTTCACTTTCAATTAATATATAATAGTCATTAAATAATAAAAAACAAAACCCATGCGTAATAAGTAAAACGCGCGCAAATTCAAATTAGCGAACCAATGGCTGACAACGCATCATCTCTTTCATTTTCCTGAAACACACAGAAAGAAGGCAACGGTTTTTGAAACGTTGCATTAGGGAGCTTTTGAGAAAATAGCGACTAGCGCTATGGCTTATATAAATTCATCGCGAGTATGTCAATTCCTTCGTCTTGGCATGCTGGATGCAATGGTAGTACTGCTAAGGCCTAATTTTTCCCTTATGCAAAATCCCTAATTTGAGAAAACTGTAACCCTAGGATTCGCGCATGGCAAGTTCTTATACATGGCACGAAAATGAAATCAAACACAAGGGTTAGCTCTAGAAATGCATAAGGAACATAAATCCACAAAGAAAAAGTGCAAAGGATGCTTAAAATGGAGAATACGATTTCAAATATTTTGCTGTACAGTTTGAGTTAGGGGTACCAGTTTAGGGAGTTTTGGAAGATGTTTTCAATTGGAACGTGTTCAGTGATTGTCCAGGATGCTTATGGAACAAAAATTAAGGCTTGAAAAGATCCCCTAGTAGTGATTTCAGTTTTGCATTATATGGCCAAAATTTCAAAATGTCCAATGGCTTTTGAGCGAGCCTTTTGCTATGTTCTAGTTAGGGTTGGACTCAGTGATCCTCATGGAATGGAATAGGCTTGCTATTTGACCTTAATCCATGCTTGGGAAAGAATTGGTCTTAGGGTTTCTTCCATTAACCATTTTCCTACTTTTTAGCCAAAACCTAGACCTAGTGTGCAAATGAACCCTAGCCTGATTTCTTGAGTTGGTTCATGATACATAGAAATTGTCCAAGTTCATTTGACACTATTCCATTGGTTTTTAAATTTTATTTGAATTTTCAAAGAATTAAAATGAATTAAATCATCAAAAATTAAATAAAATAAAAAAATCAATATTTGGTCTTGAAATTAACCATGGGACACGTGTGTGGCATGACAAGGATGAACCAAGTGGAAAAAATGGGGCCCTTTTGTCAAAAATTGGATTTTCAAGGATAGTTGACTTTTGCCATTTCACAAAAATTTCCCAACTTCTACAAGGCATAACTTGCTCAATTTTTAAGCTTTTCACATGTTCTTGGACATTTTGGAAAGGTCTTTGAGTCCTTTAACCAATGCCTTTGGTCCCATGTCATTTTGATTTACCAATCTCAAATTATGGCCTTTGACTTAAAGTCCCTTTTTCTTGACTTTTGAAAATGACCTGTAATGTTGAAATTGATAACTTTTTGTGAGAGCATTTCTTGGACTTGAAGTATGAAGATGAGTTGTAGGAAATGTCTTTCTCTTCAAAATGAGCTTTGGATGGAATTTTTCTGATAATCCATGTGAAAGTTATGCCCTGGTCAATTTCAGTTGACTTTTTCAGTTGTCCAAATATAGCAACTTGTGCATCTTTGATGATTTCTGAGCCAAATTTTGAGAATCATGATCAAGCATTGATCAAATGATGTTTGTGGCTTCAAAATGATAGGTTGACCAAAAATTTGAACTTTTGACTGCCAAATGACCATTTTGCCCCTGCAGTTGACTGTAGTGCAATTTAGGGTTTTGACTGTACAATCTTGAGCTGAATGCCTTGAAACTTGATATGAGGATGCTTGACCATGTTTGTAAGCATATGAGACTTGATTGAGCCTTTGAAAACTTCCTTTTCTTGATCAACACACAAACCCTAGTTTTGACTGTATGGAGGCCTTTGCATTGTGCAATTCTTGGGGAATTTTGTAGCTTGGCTTGGCAGTTTATTGGAGAATATGGGAGGGCAAATTTTGGGGTACAACAGTTGCCCCTGTTCAATCTTCTTAGACCTGAGGATGGAGATTGGCTGACGTGCCTTTTGTAATCCGAGGGTAGAAGATGATTGGACACTAGAGTGCCCAGAAATTTGCGCTCACATGGTAGCAGTGTGGTGGGGGAATGGGCTTATAGATGCCATTTAGAGATTGATGGGTAGGATGATGGGCTTATAGATGCCATCTGGATGTTGATCGCGTAAGAGATTCCTTAGCGAGAACCTGCATACCTGCAAAAGAAAATGAGTACCTGACACGTCGCAGGAGCTGGTCTTCAGATGCTTGGTATAGATATGTCCTGACTGGTTACAGGAGCTGGGTCTGGATCTTCAAACGGTGATGAAGTTGTCTTTACTGACAGGTTGTTTCCAAGGACGAGTGGTCTTTAACGATGGGTGTCTATAACGAATGTCTATAACGACAAGTGTCTACACTGACGAGTGTCTATCACGACGAGCGTCTATCACAACGAGTGTCTATCACGACGAGTGTCTATCACGACGAGTGTCTATCACGACGAGTGTCTATCACAACGAGTGTCTATCACGATGAGTGTCTATCACGACGAGTGTCTATCACGACGAGTGTCTATCACGACGAGTGTCTATCACGACGAGTGTCTATCACGACGAGTGTCTATCACGACGAGTGTCTATCACGACGAGTGTCTATCACGACGAGTGTCTATCACGACGAGTGTCTATCACGACGAGTGTCTATCACGACGAGTGTCTATCACGACGAGTGTCTATCACGACGAGTGTCTATCACGACGAGTGTCTATCACGACGAGTGTCTATCACGACGAGTGTCTATCACGACGAGTGTCTATCACGACGAGTGTCTATCACGACGAGTGTCTATCACGACGAGTGTCTATCACGACGAGTGTCTATCACGACGAGTGTCTATCACGACGAGTGTCTATCACGACGAGTGTCTATCACGACGAGTGTCTATCACGACGAGTGTCTATCACGACGAGTGTCTATCACGACGAGTGTCTATCACGACGAGTGTCTATCACGACGAGTGTCTATCACGACGAGTGTCTATCACGACGAGTGTCTATCACGACGAGTGTCTATCACGACGAGTGTCTATCACGACGAGTGTCTATCACGACGAGTGTCTATCACGACGAGTGTCTATCACGACGAGTGTCTATCACGACGAGTGTCTATCACGACGAGTTGTATCAGAGGAATCTTTAGGCATTGATTTAAACTGGATTTGTATTCTTTGCCCGGATTTGTCTCTTATGACGGGATTTGTCTTTTCTGACGGTGTTTTGTCTATTTTGACATAGCTGATCATTCAACTGTATCCTTCCTGAAAGGTAAAGGTCAGTTATATGCAGTACGTGATATGAATCAAGCAACGACATAAATGCAATTGTATGACATGATGCGTACATGCATGTGTCATGATGTACGAAAATGTGATGTTTATGAATGTATGCTTTCGTCTAGGAAAATAAATCCTTGACGGGTGCCGGGAAGTCACTCCTGGGCTGATGTTGGAGAATAAGCTTTTGCTTCCGCTGGGGATGATAAGACTTTACTGAGGACGGTCTTTTCCGTGGCTATTGGCTGAGGATAACCCAGTTATATCTTATTAAGGAAATAACTCTTTGAATAAAGCCGGACGAAGCGTTCGTGTTCTGCGGGGAGTGAAAATATCTGGGTCGCATTCTTTAGCCGAACCTATGATGGACAGAGCAACCGGATCTTTTAGACAACTCCTTATTGCCCCAGTTTCAGTGGGAGGAGGCACTTGTGGGAGTACTTGACGAGTCTTCTGGTAGGCAGGTGCCGAGATGCTGGGACATACTCGTACGCTTTGATCCCTAACTTTTGCCTGGACCGCCTTTTCGGGTTTTCAGTCCACCGGGATACCCATTTTTGCCCAAGCCGCCTTTTCAGGTTTTCGACTTGCCGGGTGTACAGTTTTTTTATATTCATCCCTTGTTTTTGCCCGAACCCTTTTGGTTCGCCGGGAAGCCCTTATTTTTGCCTAGGTGTGTCAACCTAGCGGGTCTTTGATTGTGCGTAGTATTTTTCGACTATGTCCGTGCTTTCAGCATGTGAGGAATTGCCCCTGTTAGAAATTGTTTTGTCATGCCACCAGAAGGTGTTTGATCAGGCCAGATTCGTTGTTGAAATGCCCCAAGTGACTCGAGCGGAGGTTTGCCCCAGGCTATTTGGCCTTTGAGAGATTCTCCGAACCTTGACTGACCTGCCCCAGATGATAGACCATGATCATGTCGTGCCCCTTGATTGGAGATACTCTTGTTCATTAGACTTTCGTCATGCGAATTTCTATGCTGTTCAAACAAAAAGTCATATGCAAACAAAGTTATGTTAAAAATGCAAGGCTTATGTCTGTCTCAAAGATTTTGAAAATGCATTCTTTTTTCATAAAACAAGTGAATGTTTGTAAAACATAATGTCAACTCCGTATTTACCGTAGGCCTTCAGGAGTCAGGATACCTTTCGTAACAGTATGCTTTCGAACTAACCCATGCTTCAGCTAGGACTTTTAAGGGTTATAACGTGGCCTGGTTCACGGTTTAAGAAACAAAGAATAAAGGCTCAAATTATTTGTACCCATCCACTCTTCGTGATGTTCTCCCAACCTAAACTCAGTTGATCATACGTTAGACCTTGTTTGAGTCTTTGCTCTAATTTTCTGGTGATGGATAACTTATTTTGAATAGGCAGTCATTCCTTTTTTGTCGAGGGTTTGTGTGACCTCCTTTTTTGATTTTGTGATCCCTATTTTTTGCCTGAACTGTTTCTTTTGTGATTACAGTCAGCGGGATGCCCCAGTTTTGTAAGTCTCCTTTATAGGTTTTGACTTAATGGGTTTTTATTTTTTTTGAGATATAATGACTGCCTATCTGTATGATTGTTTGGAATTATCACTATCTTTTGTTTTGTAAGGACCTCTTTGGTGCCATTCGTTATGTACTTGGATCAACTGAAAGACTACCCTGCCCCAGTTTATGATAAAGGGTTTTGATTTTCGAAAAGAAAAACTCCTACTTCTTTGGCTCAAAGGGGTTGACGAGGGATTATCTTCCTTATTACTCCAGTGTTTAGGAATTGAAACAATGCCTGTACCTCATCAGCGGGGTCTGTTCAAAAGCATACTGTAAAGATTGCGGTATCGTTTTCGTCATCCTCCCTCAAGAGGCTTAGAATTATTGATTGAGAGAGTTGACATCAGAACAAATATGAAAATAATTTGCGTATAGTGAATACGAATATATTGATTCAAAATAGACATAAGCGATGCATTAATTAATGAAATAACAATGTTTTAACAATGAGTGAATGTTTGAACAAAAGAAAATTACAACTTGAACATTCGAATGAACAAAAATTTTTAGTCTCAGGGCTTGTCACTTCAAATGGTGAGCCTTGGAGGGATGGTAGAAAAATTCAGCCTGACCATCTTGTGTGAATTCCAGTGCTCCTTCATCAATCAGGTCCTGGATCTTGTTTTTCAAAGCCCAACACTCGTTTGCATTATGTCCTGGACAGGCAGAGTGGTAGGCACACCTTTTATTGGGATCGTAAGCAGGATGTGCTGTGTTAAGGTTCTGGGGCTGAGCCCTTAATGTGATCAGGTTCAATCTCAACAGGCGTTGTAAAGCTTGAAACAGCGACATATTGAGCGAGGTGAACTGCCTCCTGGGCTTGTCTGTCTGAAGTTGGTGAAGTTGCTGCTGAATTGGTGATACTGGAGCCATATGAGGAGCTTTCTCCTTGCCTCTTTGTCTCAAAGGTGGTGGAACGATGATTGGCTTTTTACCCTTAGATGTTTGCCCCAGTTGGTTACCCTGAAGCAGTTTGTTGATGAGAACCCCGAGCTCATCTTGTCTTTGAGTTAAACCCTGAATGGCAGTCATCTGCCCCAGCATCTGGGCTTTCAATGCATCCACCTCAGCTTGTAGGTGTTCCAGCCTTTCATCCTCAGCACTGTTCCTGACAAAAGTCTCCATGATAAGTGTCCTTAGCTCTTCCTGCCCCTTGGATAGATTCAGGAGGATTTCCCCGAACCGAGTCTCTTGAGCAAAAAGGTCCTGGTTGTCTTGTTGTGAAACCATTGCTGAAATAAACAGCGGGAAAGGTAAGTGACCTGCAACAAAGATGCCTGTTATGTAAGGATGAGTATGATATGCATGCAATGCTTTCAAGGATCTCGCGGGGTAAACAAGAAAATTTGTTAGCATTGGAATTTAGAGCTTGATTGAAGGACACCCATGTTATTGAGAACTCTTCTTCAAGAGTCAAAGGCTCACCATATCAAGTGGGTCATAGCCCCTGACTTTAGTCATCATGTCTGGTTTTGATTTCCAAACAACCTTGGTTAGGGAACCTTCTTCAGGAGTCAGAGCTCACCATATCAAGTGGGTCATAGCCCCTGACAACATTGGCTAGAGGAAAATAAATCCTCTTTGCCCCTTGCTAGATGTTTGATTTATATGACCTGCATCACAAGCCCTTGAGATCCTTGAAATGGGTTAGGATGTATGCAATGGTATGATGTCATGATATGCATGTGGTAATGTGAATAACCCTGTTATGAGTCCAAATTAAGGACTGCAAAAACCTGCAAGAAACTTAGGATACCCTGTTATGAGTCCTAATTAAAGACTACAAACACAACCTGCAAGAGGCAAATGTCAGGTAATAAGCATGCAAGTAGTTCAAGTAGGAAGGCACACAAGTCACACAAGAGAAGCCCTTAAAGTTTAGGCCAGCATGGAGTCTGGGTAGTACCCTCTTGAAGTTGGTGGGTTCAACCTGTCCTAATCAAAGTAACCGGGTTCTAAGGTTCCCAATATCACGGGATTGCTTTCATTGTTCATCGTTTCGATTTAGCCACTGAACTGGCGACCGGAATATTCCAGGAAAGCAACCCTCAATTGAGTGTAGTATCGAGTATCAACCAACCTCGGACTGCACCAAAGTCAGTTATCTCACTACCCTAAAGAGGCCAAGATGGTTCAATTAAGGTTCCTAAGGTCTGTTGATGCTTCATGACACCACATGGAGGCCCCGTACTCTCCTTGACTGACTCAAGGGTTACCGGTACACACCAAAGTGCCACATCAACGTAGCAGACTGCTTCAACCATGTCGGTATACCCCGCACAGTTCCCTCACAGTCTTGTTGCTACTTTCTAAGAAGGTATCCCCCAGATCCGGGTTAGGATCTATAGAACTCCCAAGACGGTCCCACAATTTTAAAGCAAGCAAAGAATACAATTGAAAACACAGTTATGAACTAGCCCTAAGGTGCACCTCACTTTAAGTTTTTCCCCAGCAGAGTCGCCAGTTCTGTGATCGGTGGATCTGGAACTGACTGTTTTAAAGCTGGTTCGCGAAATGTCGCGGAAGCAAGAGTCGCCACCGTCTTTTATTTTCTCCAATAGGAAAGGACAAAAGCACAGAAAAATTCCTTTAAAGAGATTGCTCTCGGTTCGGGAGGTAGGTTATAGAAAGGGAAGGTGTTAGCACCCTTTCTATCCATGGTTATCCATGGGCTCTTAGGTACTTGCTCAATGTGTTTTCAAAATGTGTGCTTGCTTTTCAATGTGGGTTTCAAAAATATTCTTTGAAAAATTTCAATTCGACTCGTACGTCAGAGTGTTTGAAAAGTTTGTTTTGGAAGTTTTTGAAAGTGTGTTGGTGTGAAAAGTATTTTGATTTGTTTGAAATTAGAGCAAGTATCCTTGAGAACCTACCTACCCTAAGGAATTCGTCTGTGTAAATGTCCTTTAAGGTAGTGCCATCCCACCATTGAGAGGTAGGTAGCACCACCGTTGGAGGTGTTCGGGTCAATTCGAGTTTTAGGGACGTGGTGGTCACCAGAGCAACAGTAGGACACCTTAGAAGCTACCCTTATGCCATTGATCCTTTATTTTCCGAGGCAACCGTTTCGAGGCAACTGGATCATGTCATGGACATAAGGACTTACTACAACGTCCTATACTCGACGACCACCTTTCGAAAGGCAACAGTGAGGCGTACCCTAGGGGTGGTGTGTGAATTGTGTGTCATTTTCAGTTTATTGTTTGTCTTGTCATGCATTGGTGATCTAACGATTCGGTTTTATTTTTGGGCATTCATTCTTTCATGTTATTGTTTAACAGTTAAATGTGCGGGAATTTAAAGTGCGGAAAAGATAAAAGTCCTACGCTATTACAAAGGCGAGGGTCTACAACGCCAAATTAATCCAGACCCGTTTTAAAATAAATTGCAGAAAAGAAATGTCTAATAGCTATTACACGGCTTTGGTACATATACATAATTATTTACAAAAGAAATAAATGAAACGCGCGAAAAAAAGAAAATAATCAAATGCGAGGGCGTTGAACCCTTTAAAAGAATTAA
This sequence comes from Vicia faba, assembly GCA_948472305.1. Lineage (NCBI taxonomy): Eukaryota > Viridiplantae > Streptophyta > Magnoliopsida > Fabales > Fabaceae > Vicia > Vicia faba. The sequence continues at coordinate 857,373,896 of OX451736.1, read as the reverse complement.
AATAATTAAGTTATCTAAAATTAAAATTAAATGAAAAATGGTATTTTTGTGTTTTTTAGATTTAAAAGGAAAAAAAAGAAAAGAAAAGTTAATTAAAATTAAAATCCTAGTTCTAATGTCTTTTAAGTTTATTAGGAAAATATTGACTTTTAACCTAATTTAATTCTAAATTAATTTATGTGCATTAAATAAATAAATAATATTATTATTAAAAAAAAAAAGAAAATAAAAAGTTATTGAACCTAAACTCTATTTTTTTGGATTTTAGTTATTAAAAGAATTAAAATCTAACCTAAAATGCAACCCTAGTTTAATTATGAAAAACACTAATACTATGGCAAAAAACAAGGAAAGTTAAAAGGAAAAAGTCATTAACCTAATTCTATGTTTTTGTTTTTTGATTTTTATTATGAAAAAGAATTGAGATTAAAACCTAATTAAACTAAATGATTTACATGTATTTATTTAGAAAATAATCATAATAAAATAAATATCATATTTTTTATATTTTCTGATTTTTTGATGTTTTTGTATTTTGATTAAAAAATTAAATAAAACAAGTAATTAAAATAATATAACAATTAAAATAAATGATTAAAAGATATAAGAAAATAAATTAAATGGGCAAACCAGGGGGGGTAGACCCCAAAATTGGAGGTTCAGATCTGAAAAGCCTGGCCCATTTGCTGAAAGTTTGTTGACTTTTCCAATCTTATGTGATGCTTTGACTGGCCTCCACCATATGCCTTTGTTCTGGACCCTTTGATAGACCTCCTGGGACACGTGGACAATGCATTTTGGAGTGTGCATGGTGAGCTCTAATGTTAGCGCTGCATGTGAATTGGAAATGAAAAATAATATTGAATTTTGCAAGACCTGGGACTTGAACCCAGGTCTTTGAGATCATGTGCCTAACACGTTACCACTGAGCCACTTCACTTTCAATTAATATATAATAGTCATTAAATAATAAAAAACAAAACCCATGCGTAATAAGTAAAACGCGCGCAAATTCAAATTAGCGAACCAATGGCTGACAACGCATCATCTCTTTCATTTTCCTGAAACACACAGAAAGAAGGCAACGGTTTTTGAAACGTTGCATTAGGGAGCTTTTGAGAAAATAGCGACTAGCGCTATGGCTTATATAAATTCATCGCGAGTATGTCAATTCCTTCGTCTTGGCATGCTGGATGCAATGGTAGTACTGCTAAGGCCTAATTTTTCCCTTATGCAAAATCCCTAATTTGAGAAAACTGTAACCCTAGGATTCGCGCATGGCAAGTTCTTATACATGGCACGAAAATGAAATCAAACACAAGGGTTAGCTCTAGAAATGCATAAGGAACATAAATCCACAAAGAAAAAGTGCAAAGGATGCTTAAAATGGAGAATACGATTTCAAATATTTTGCTGTACAGTTTGAGTTAGGGGTACCAGTTTAGGGAGTTTTGGAAGATGTTTTCAATTGGAACGTGTTCAGTGATTGTCCAGGATGCTTATGGAACAAAAATTAAGGCTTGAAAAGATCCCCTAGTAGTGATTTCAGTTTTGCATTATATGGCCAAAATTTCAAAATGTCCAATGGCTTTTGAGCGAGCCTTTTGCTATGTTCTAGTTAGGGTTGGACTCAGTGATCCTCATGGAATGGAATAGGCTTGCTATTTGACCTTAATCCATGCTTGGGAAAGAATTGGTCTTAGGGTTTCTTCCATTAACCATTTTCCTACTTTTTAGCCAAAACCTAGACCTAGTGTGCAAATGAACCCTAGCCTGATTTCTTGAGTTGGTTCATGATACATAGAAATTGTCCAAGTTCATTTGACACTATTCCATTGGTTTTTAAATTTTATTTGAATTTTCAAAGAATTAAAATGAATTAAATCATCAAAAATTAAATAAAATAAAAAAATCAATATTTGGTCTTGAAATTAACCATGGGACACGTGTGTGGCATGACAAGGATGAACCAAGTGGAAAAAATGGGGCCCTTTTGTCAAAAATTGGATTTTCAAGGATAGTTGACTTTTGCCATTTCACAAAAATTTCCCAACTTCTACAAGGCATAACTTGCTCAATTTTTAAGCTTTTCACATGTTCTTGGACATTTTGGAAAGGTCTTTGAGTCCTTTAACCAATGCCTTTGGTCCCATGTCATTTTGATTTACCAATCTCAAATTATGGCCTTTGACTTAAAGTCCCTTTTTCTTGACTTTTGAAAATGACCTGTAATGTTGAAATTGATAACTTTTTGTGAGAGCATTTCTTGGACTTGAAGTATGAAGATGAGTTGTAGGAAATGTCTTTCTCTTCAAAATGAGCTTTGGATGGAATTTTTCTGATAATCCATGTGAAAGTTATGCCCTGGTCAATTTCAGTTGACTTTTTCAGTTGTCCAAATATAGCAACTTGTGCATCTTTGATGATTTCTGAGCCAAATTTTGAGAATCATGATCAAGCATTGATCAAATGATGTTTGTGGCTTCAAAATGATAGGTTGACCAAAAATTTGAACTTTTGACTGCCAAATGACCATTTTGCCCCTGCAGTTGACTGTAGTGCAATTTAGGGTTTTGACTGTACAATCTTGAGCTGAATGCCTTGAAACTTGATATGAGGATGCTTGACCATGTTTGTAAGCATATGAGACTTGATTGAGCCTTTGAAAACTTCCTTTTCTTGATCAACACACAAACCCTAGTTTTGACTGTATGGAGGCCTTTGCATTGTGCAATTCTTGGGGAATTTTGTAGCTTGGCTTGGCAGTTTATTGGAGAATATGGGAGGGCAAATTTTGGGGTACAACAAGCGGTCCTTTCAGTCTTATTCTCGGGGTTACTTTCAAAAACACATGATCGTCTTCATCAAATTTCAAAGGCCTTCTCCTTTTATCTGCATAACTCTTTTGGCGATCTTGCGTTTTCTTCATCTTCTCTTGGATCTTCTTGATTTTCTCTTTTGTTCCTTGAATTATCTCTGGTCCAAGAATTCCTTTATCACCAACTTCCGACCAACATAAAGGTGATCGATATTTTCTTCCATACAAGGCTTCATATGGTGCCATATCGATACTCGTGTGATAACTGTTGTTATACACAAACTCCACTAATGGTAAATGATCTTTCCAATTTCCACCACTTTCAAGAATACAAGCTCTCAACATGCCCTCAATTGTTTGGATAATTCTCTTTGTTTACCCATCCATTTGAGGATGATTAAAAGTGCTCAAATTCAAATCAATCCCGATTTCATGGTGAAACGCCTTTCAAAACCGTGAAGTAAACTTCAGATCTCTATCTGATACAATGCTAGACGACACCCCACGTAATCTCACAATTTCTGCCACAAAAAGTCTCGTGAGATGTACAACCTTACGAGTTATCTTTAGCGGGAAGATATATGCGGACTTTGTCAACCGATCCATGATCACCCAAATAGAGTCATGACCACCTAAGGCACGAGATAACCCCACAAGGAAATCCATGGATATACTATCCCACTTCCATATGGGAATATCCAATGGTTACAACATACCACCGGGCCTCTAGTGCTCTATTTTCACTTGTTGGAAAATCACACACTACTCCACATAAGTAGCAACGTCTCACTTCATTATGGGCCACCAAAAACACTTCTTCAAGTCTTGGTACATTTTGGTCGATCCAGGATAAATGTTGAACTTGCTCTTGTAAGCTTCATCCAAAATCATTCTCTTTAGCTCTGCATCATTTGGTACATACACTCTTTGTCTAAAAAGAATGATTCCATCGGTTGTTCGGGAGAAATCCAGGAGACTTTCCTTAGATTGTAATTCTGCATCATTCCACTGAGCCTGTCGGATCCTTCCTCGCAACTCATTCTCAACATTTAGATTACTAATCAAAACGCCTGTTGGTCCCTATTTGAACTGTAGATCAAGGTTCATGAATTTCTCCAAAAGATCAAATTCCAACACCATAAGCTTTGCAACTCGAATCTCTTACCTACTCAGGGAATCAACCACTTTGTTAGCTTTTCCGGGATGATACCTCAAATTAAAATCATAGTCCGTAAGGTATTCCATCCATCTCCTCTGACGCATATTGAGCTCTTTCTGATCAAAGAGGTAATTCAAGCTCTTATGATCACTAAACATCTCAAAGTGAACTCCATATAAGTAATGTCACCACACCTTAAGAGCGAAACACAATGGCAGCAAGTTCAAGGTCGTGAGTAGAATAATTCTCCTCGTGCAGTCTTAACTGTCTAGACGCATAAGCTACAACCTTATCATCTTGCATCAGAACACCACCTAATCCTTTCTTAGAAGCATTACAAAAAACTTCATAGGATCTTTCCGGATCTGGAATCACTAATACCAGAGCGGTAGTTAGTCTCTCTTTCAACTCTTGGAAACTTCTCCCACATTTAGAATTACAATTGTAAGAAAGTTCCTTCCTTGTAAGTCTTGTCAAAGGTAGTGCCAGTTTGGAAAGTCCCATAATGAACCTCTGATAGTAACATGATAAACCTAGGAAACTTCTTACTTTAGTTGCATTCTTAGGTTGTTCCCAATTTATCACATCTTCTACTTTAGATGGGTCTACACTACACCACCACCAGAAATAACATGCCCAAGAAACTTAACTTCCGACATCCAGAACTCGCACTTGCTAAACTTTGTGAACAATTGCTTCTCACAAAGAATAGATAACATAATCCTCATGTGTTCCATATGCTCTTCTACAGTATGAGAATAAAACAGAATGTCATCTATAAATATTACCACGAACCGACCGAGATATGGTTAGAACACACGATTCATGTAATCCATAAAGATAGCAGGAGCATTGGCCACTCCAAACAGCATAACCAAGAATTCATAATGGCCATACCGCGTCCTAAACACGGTCTTTGATACATCTGAACTCTACACCCGAATTTGATGGTACCCTGGCCTGAGATCAATCTTCAAGAACACTCGGGCTCCTTTCAACTGATCCAGGAGGTCATCAATCTGTGGTAAAGGATACTTGTTCTTGATGGTTACTTTATTCAACTGGTGATAATCATTACACAAACGCATACTACCGTCCTTCTTCTTGACCAACAAGACAGAAGCTCCCATGGAGAAACACTAGGTTGAACAAAGTGTTTTGCCAACAAATCTTCTAATTAGTTCTTTAGTTCTCTCAGTTCTGCAAGAGACATACGGTATGGAGCGATAGAAACCAGAGCTATTCCTGGAACAAGGTCAATGGAGAATTCAACTTCCCTTTCTGGTGGGAGATAAGTGACATCCTTCAGAAATATATCAGAGAATCTCCGATGCACTCTTCTTACATTCTTGATTTGTAGTGAGAACCAGCGCTGAGGGACTATAAATACCCTCTCATTTGAGAGTGTCAGGTATTCAATATCTCATTCTTACTCTCATACTTGCTTGCACTAGCTCTGAACCTCACTTTGGCATCGAAGTGTTTTGCAGGTACTCCCTCCATTTCACATCCAACGGCTGCTCAGCTCGAAGCCTGTGTGGGCTTTGACAATCAATGGGATGTTAGCCGGTCCGTGATTCCTTGATTCGTAGGCTTTATTGGCTGCTTCTTTCTCCTCGTAGTCCATGTATGCCCTGGCTTTTTTAAGGAGTGCGTCGAAAGACCGAGGGGGGGGGGGGGGGGCTTAATATCGATGGCCTTTCTGAATTCAGTGTCCGGGAGGAGTCCTCTCTCGAGCAGGTACCTTTTCATGTGATCGGTGCATGAGACCTGAATGACCTAGTGGTTGAACCGATCAATGTATTCCCTGAGGGTCTCGTCGCTTCTCTGGACGATTGCCTCAAGGGCGGCTTCAGTCATCGAATGTCGATGAGACACAGTGAAAGAGTTGATGAACTGGTTCTTGAGGTTCCTCTAGGAGGTGATCAACCTCGGGCGAGGTTCTTGTACCAGTCCATGACTGTTTTTCTCAAGGTCGTGGGGAACATCCGACATTTAATTCCCCCCCCCCCCCCCCCCCCCCCCCCCCCCCGACATTGTGGTAATTGAGCATTGCTTCAAACCCATCGATGTGGTTGACAGGGTCTACAATGTCGTCATACTCCTTTAGTAGGGGGGGCTTCTCTGTTCCCCTAGGAATGAGAGCCTGCATGATTTCTTGGGATAATAGACCTCAGGATTCATCTTCGTCACTTATGTCTGGAGAGAAAGAAGGGGACCAGTTGTAGTGGCGGTCGTTATGATGGCCTTGGCTGCGAGGATGATCCCTTGGCTGAGATTGTCCTTCTTTGTTTCCCTTGTTTCTGTTGTTTCCAGGGGATCGTCGCTCCCTGTGCGGTGGGGTATGACCGTCGCTCCCATGTTTCTGTTGTTTCTAGGGGACTGTCGCTCCTAACGCAGGATGTCGACCAGCTCGTCGCAAAGAAGGGTTGCGCGAGATATCTCGCACGCGTCTCTGCGGGGGAGATTAGGGAAAGTCTTTGTTGTGCCGGGGAGGAGGAGTGTCAGGTCTTCTGTGCCTTCTGGGGGCTCGACGAGTTTGTTCGAGCACTCTCAGCCGCTCACCCTGTGAGAAGATTAGGTAGTTGGTTTGGTTGATGGTTGCAAACAGAGCTCTGGTCGTGGCGTTTGCACTAGCTGGAACGGGGACCTCTTGGAATACATTTGGTTCGCAGTTTTGGGGAGGACGACAATCCTTGCGCAGTTGCAAATAAGATGATGAATAGGCGGTTAGTCTGTCTCTGTAGTTTTGCTCGAGACCGAACATGTTGATGTCGTTATCAGTGTTGTTGTTGCCGATACAATTGTCGTTGACGTTGTTGTTATTGGGGTTGGCGAGGTGGGCATTTCGGTTATCATTGACAACTTGGTCGGCCGTGACTATCGTACAATTTAATGAAAAGTTGCTTTGGTCTTGGGAAGAAGATGAGGAAGCTGGTTTCCCACAGACGGCGCTACTGATCGTACCTGACTAAAAAAGACTGTCAAAGACCACAAGCTTCGAGCCGAGCAGCGGTTGTATGGGAAATGGGGGGAGGGGTACCTGCAAGACACTCTGATGTCAAAGTGAGGTTCAGAGATAGTGCAAGCAAGTATGGGAGTAAGAATGAGAGATAGAATACCTTACCCCCTCAAATGAGAGGGTATTTATAGCCCCAACATTGGGCCAAGATTCCCATCGTTGGGCTGGGCAAGCAGGTCCAAAATGGAGACTGTCAGGTTCTACGTGCGTAGTGGGATCAACACGTGGTCCCTAACTTGAACAGACTCCTCTGAACTATCAGGAGGATATGTATGCTGTCTCTTCGGGCCCAAGAGGACTCAATGATATTCAAAGGTGTTGAGTCAACCTTACGAGGAGGATGCTCGCGAGGTCCTTCTGTCCGTCGTGGACCATCCCCGCCAGCTGTGAGGTACTCTCCGGAGGACTTGTCTTGGTCGGCGGGAAGAGTGGAGGATGCTCATGAGGTCCTCCTGACCGTCTTTGGCCCTCCTCGCCATTCACGGGGTTATCCTCGTAGGACAAAGTCACGTCGACCAGAAGAGTGAAGTTCCTGTCTGACCTAGTCGTGGGTAGACTTCACTATCATGCTTTCTCATGTAGCACAATCGGATTGGACCTTGTATGATGTTTGAGTCAAGTGTAGGTTCAATCCAGAGCATATTCTATTATATTTTCTTTTATATAAAATAAGTTATTTCTTTCAAGTAATTTTCTGTTGTATAATTCTGTTACATATTTTGTTATATTTTCTTTTATATAAAATAAATTATTTCTTTCAACTTGTATTTGAGTTGGCATTATAATTGTTTTTCTTTCATTTGTGTGAAGTTATAAAAGTTGTTATCAACACATACTTTAATTTGTGTAAGAATTATAATTCATAATCTGAATCAAATATATTTAATTTTTTTAATATTGTATAGTAAATTATAATATCACAAGTTAAAATCTTTTCCCTCTCGTCTTTTCAACCAAACATATCTAAAATTAAAAATTCCTCCCTCTCCTCTATTAAATTTTCTCTCATCCCCTCCTTTTCATTTGAACCAAACGGATCTTAAAAAAAATTGAATTTAAATACGTGCTGTTGTTTTTTGTCGGTGTTTTTTTGTCAGAGATAAACTTTTAACATACTTGAAAAAATTCTACTGGTACAAAAATGTAGAGTTGAAGATGAGAAGAAAAAAGAAAATAAAAAATGAAAAGAAAATAACATAAAAATAAAATAAAAATACAAAAAAGTGGAAGAGAAAAGAGAATGAAATTTGAAAAATGTAATGGTGTATGTTTCTAATGTATTGATGTGACCATTCAAAAAAAACAACAATAAATTGTAGAGCACAGTCACCTACTTCCTTCAAAATGTACCATTTCGGTACCACGTTGGGATAAACGTATACAACAATAAATTGCCTCAGAATGTGTCTTTCTTCTTGTAAGAATAACTACAACTTGAAATGCAACTGAGTGAGGAATAAGAAAAAATTGGTATTGAAATTGAAATTAAAAAAAAAAAAGTTCATTATCATTTTAATCAAACGTAAAAATAAATAAATTAAATTAATATTAAAAAAAAACAAAATTATGATAAATTATAACATTTAAGTGTATTCAATATCTAAATAAGTTTCACCATCAAATTATAATAAATTATTTTAAATACAAATTAACTATCATTTATACGGTGATCATAATAAAATTTTATCTTTAATTACAAATAAAGTGGTATAATGAATATAAATAAATAAATAAATAAGTTTATAATAATATAAATAATCTAATTAATAAAATATAGTAATAAATGTTATAAATAGTGAATTCTTTTGAATAGTATATTAAATCATTAAATGTGTTTTGATTAGTATATAACTGAGTGATATTTGAATTAAAAAAATGATTTAAAAATCGATTCAATATAAAAAATAAAATTTATTTACAATTGTGGAGACCGAGTCCGGGCTTCTTATATATTTAAGGCAAGCATTTTTTGTATTATAAAATTTATAATCCTTGAGCATTACAACTTTACAGCTTTTCTCTGAAGAAGTATTTATTTATTCCTATTGTGTGGTCACTATAGCCTATAGCATAAATTTTATACTTTAATATTATATTTTAATGTTTTGTTTAATTCTCTCTTTCCGACGTGACTCTTTTTCTCTTATCTTCTAAACTCTTCATCTCTCATATACAAATCAAGTTCATATCTTCTTATTATGTTTTTTATAAATTCTACTTTTATTTTAATTTTTGAAACAATCTTTTGCACAATTTTCAGATCTGGATTTGCTTCTCACTTTTATTCACACGTTTATTTATTTAATTTCACATTTTCTATATTTGAATCTATTAATAAATTAAAATGTTTGTTGGTGTTATTCTTTATTGTGAAAAAAAGTGTGAAGAAGTTATTACCATTCTATTACTACTGAGTTTGATGTTTAGTTTTGTTCCCAAAATGAAGAAAAAAATCTGCAAATCTATCAATGAATATTAAGACTCAACAATGGCACAACCAAGATCAACCGAACCGCACAACCCGTAAACTCGAAAATCATAACCCGTCCAAACCGATTTATAAAAATAATAACATTACAAATATATCATAACAAAACTTTTCTATTTTTTTATTTGTTCCACTTCTATTTTATATTTTGACCTCTGAACTCCTCTTCTTCTTTCTTCATTGTACATATTATGGTTATTTTCTTGTAATAAAATAAAGAAAAAATTAAACAATTATTTATTCATTGAGATAAAATGTGAACTTAGATCAAACTCTCTTTTTCATATTTGGTGATGAAACCAGTGGTATATGAGTAAAGGATATTGATAATAAAAAATAAAGAAGAGCAATAATACCTTATTGACCATTTTTATTCTGCATCTTTGTGATTTTACTTTCTTGTTTTGAAGATGTTTGGAAATCTACATCTTCAGATCTTTCCTGAAGAAAAAAAGCATAAAAAATTGTTGGAATTAGAAGAAGAGAAAATAATAAAATGATAGCATAAAAGGTAATAGAGAAGTGAATGCAATTTGAAATTATAGAGGGAAAATGAAGAAGAAGAAAAACAGAGGGGAATGTCAGATGCAGCAAACAAAGAGAGAGAAAAAAAGAAAAGTGGTAGAGAAAAAAAGATTTTACAATCAATTCATCACTACTTCTCTCAACCTCTAACTTATATGATTAATGACTTTATAAAATCCTTTTACACACAATGCATTTCAATTAAATTTAAAAAATAAATATTTAAAATAATTCTAATCACATGACAACAAAAATAACAAGGTTGTGTTGGACCCAAAATATTTCAGGTCAATTAAATATATTTTAATTGAAATTAGTATAATTTTCTATTAGAAAAATTTCTTTCCCTTCCATATACGCTCTTTTTAGTTTTATTACTAGATAATACAATTTTCTTTCCCTTCCCTTTCCTTCAACCTAACAGCAGCCGCTACAGTAATTGAAGCACGCCGCTGGTTAGTAATGTCATTTTTCATTACTTGTTCACTATCCCTCTTCTCATTCTTCATCTTTCTCTCTCTCAATTTTTATTTATTTTATTTTTTAAAAATCTTCATTATGACGGATGCGTAACTCCGTGACGGCAGCTACACGCGCCGTGTAGTTCTCGTGAAATGCATCTGGCATCTCTGTAGCGTTCGGCGGCGGCTCCTCTCTACACCGCCGCGATCGCGCCACTATTGGCGGCGATTTAGTACCTAGCTAGGTTTATTTCATAGAAAAATTATGTATGCAATTCTTATTGTTCTGAAGTTACGTTCCATATATTCCGCCTTACCTGTGCTTAGGTGATTTAGTACCTAGCTACTGTGCTGCTTTGGCTTCTTATATGTCTGAGTAATGTTGATTCTAATTTGTTAACTTAACGACAGAGTTTGACACATTTGAGTTGGGCAAAATCATCCCCAATTTTGGAGACATTTTTCTTCAAACAGTATAATAGATTAACGGAGGATACGAAATGAAGCAATTAAATAAGATATCACAGTTGTGAAGAGAGACCCTACAAAAAACAAAATCAGATTCACTAAATGTAGAGACTACCGATGGGTGAAGAGAACCTGAGTGACTGAGATGTAGAGATATTTATGGTCTTGATGAAAATATGTATTGGATAGTGTTGGAGGAGTGTCCCCGATCTCGGAAAAGTATTGGTATGCTTTTCGGATATTTATCAGGGAAGTATCTGAGATATGGATACTACATGGATATTGTCCTTTTCTAGAGTATCCTGGCTTCATATGTTGTGACTTGTGATCTAGGTAGTCAATAGGGGCGCGAAATAGGACCGTGGGCGCTCCTAGGGTTTTTGTGGGTCGTGACCGGGAGTTGATTATGGGCTGCTATCTTGTTTTTAACTTGAAAAGTCAAAATAGGCTTCGTAGCTTGTGATCTAGGTAGTCAATAGGAGCGCAGAATAGGATCGTGGGCGCTCCTAGGGTTTTCGCGCATCGCAGCCTGGTGTTGATTATGGGCCGCTATTTTGTTTTTTTACTTGAAAAATCAAAATTACCCCTTAAAATTAAAACATTTAAAAGGTAATTTGGGCTTTCTGCTTACCTTTGAGTTGTAAACTGTTTTAACCTAGCCGTTCGTTTTGTTCAAGGCTTCAAGCACGTCTTTCCCTGTGCTTCATCCTCCTTCAACTTTCATCTCCCCTCTGTGGATATACATGGCGCATTTTGGGCTCGCTGCAATGCTAAATATTGGCTGATGTTGGGGTTGTTTCCGTCATAATCCGCTATAACAGCGCTGCAAAGCGGCCGGTATGGTGGTATTTTGGTTCTCTGCCATGGACCGCCATCCGCCATCGACAACACTGATTTGTTTGGAATACATGTAGTATTGCATGATGTAGTAGTTAGGATGTATTTAATACATGTCATGATATGTGGTATTTTAAACTAAGCATTTTACTATTTTAAAATTTTAATATTTTAATATTTATCTAACTATGACATTACTTGAACTATGTAAATTAGCATTGGTTTGTGATACTGTATGAATGTGTAGATTTGATCTGATTGGTTTCTCTATTTGAGTACTGTGTCAGTTACAGACTCAAACTATTTTACTTGGTAAGATTTGATCATAAGAGCCTTACTAATGCAAAATCTTTGGATGTTTAACGTCCTTTGCTATGTTTCTGATGTAGACAGGCTTCAAATATAACCTGAGTTAAAGTATCCTTGGCTATGTTTCTGATGTTAACAGGCTTCAAATATAGCCCGAGTTAAAGTAATCTTAAGTCTTTAAAGATTTTGTAAAATGACATGTATATGCATTCATTTTTGTTTAAATCTCTAATTTCTCTTGCCAAAAGAAACATGTATTAATTTATTTTCTGCAATGATCCATAACTTCTAAATTTCAGCTATGGCCATAACTTCTAAATTTCAGCTATGGCCATAACTTCATACCTATTTCTGTGGGTAGGGTTTTCATATTTAAAGTTTTCTCCATCTGAGTTGATTGATCTCTATTTATTAACGAGACCGAGTTTAAATCCCTATTGCACTGCCCTTCTTTTTTGGTACTCAATATCCTGTGTGACACTTTTATGCTTGTTTGTTCATCTTGGTGCGCAAGAAGCAAAAGTATTATAGTGTAGTGTGTGGGTTTTCAGGGATGTATCCAAAAGTATACAAGACTCGTAGCTCAACTGCTATAGACCGAGGAAAGTACATAGTTTGGACAAGTGAAATGGACAATTGCCTCACTGATGTGCTTATGGATCAGGTGGAAAAGGGGAATAAAGTAGATAACATCTTAAAGCCTGCAGCATTTGCAGCTGCACTGAAAGCATTAAATGAAAAGTTTGGTATGCATATGACAAAAGGGCACATAAAAAATCGGCTGAAGACATGGAGGAAACAGTTTGGGGTTTTGAAGGAGCTCCTTGCCCATAAGGGGTTTGTTTGGAATAAGACACAAAAGATAGTTGTTGCCAATGATTCAGTTTGGAATGACTACATCAGGGTAATATAGTTTACCTGTGGTACCGTTTGCTCCCCATTAATTTTGTTTTTTGCTTGTTGTCTGATAAGTAATATTCTTATGTTACCTGCAGGAGCACCCTGATGCCAAGATTTTCCGAGCAAAGTCCATTGAAAACTATGATAAGTTATGTATTATTCTTGGAAATGAACAATCAATTGCAAGATTTTCCGACAATGTTACAGAAATTGATGTAAACTTCACAGTTGATGACGAGGAGCCAGATCCTGTCATTTTGTCTGAAACACAAACTGATGGAAACCTGACTAAGCACCTTAGGTGGACAGAGGAAATGGATCACTGGCTTGGAAAGATTCTCGTAGATCAAGTGAGGAAAGGGCTTAAAATAGATAATGTTTTCCAGACAGAAGCATATGACAAAGCTGTTTCCGCCATGAATGCAAAATTTGGGCATCGTTTAACAAAATTTAACATTAAAAATCGTCTTAAAACATGGAAGAAACAGTATGAAATAGCAAAGGAAATTCTTTGTCATGCTGGATTTAAATGGGACGAAACAAAGAAAATGATCATTGCAAATGATTCTACATGGATTGACTACATCCGGGTATGTTTTCACCTATCCTTCCTCAAGAACTGTTTCATACCAATGGTTTATGAATTATATATCTTCCACCAAACAAAAAGTCATTTGAATGGTTTATTTCCCTCTTATTTCTTTTGGAAGATGGAAATTTTTTTATGCAATAGTAAAATTCTTCTTCTGATCTTCTCTATATTCTTTTCAAAAGTCATCATCAATTGTTCTCGCAAACGAATTTAATTCGGAATGACATAAAGTATGTGTGATAACTTTTTTGAATTCACTTGCTGTTATGCTAAGAAGGTATCTTCACATCATCAAATATTAGGCATTTGAAACTTTTTCTATTATTTGTAAGGCAATTGAGTTGTTATATTTTCACATCAATACTATTTAGGTTAATACAGAGAAGTTGGGTGCCTTTGTCAAGATGGATACTATTACGTTTTCTATAACTTTACACGTGGCAAAACATCCTAGTTTTTTTAACGGATGACAAGTTTTTTTTTTTTTTGGGGGGGGGGGGGGGGGGGGGGGGGGGGCAGATACTTGGATATCTGGAAATGGTATGTAGCAAATGTTGACAATTTACAGCTACATAGCTCTTTGTTGTGTTTAAATTATGAGGCCTCTAACTTTAAGATTAATGTGTGCCGGTCCTCCTGGCCATCATGTTGATACATGGTAGGTATAAACATTTAAGTTAGAAACTTTTTCTTGGATAATCGAGTCATGAATGGAAAAGAATGATCCCAGAATTAAGGGGATCATAGCAAATAACTTATTTTTTGTTAACCATGAACTTGAGTCATAGTAATTTCTAATGTTTATCTACATATACCTTTTCAGAGGTGGTTTCTATTCTAGAGTAAGCATTTGGCGTGACTTTGGTATGGAATAAAATAGTGTTGATACTAATATGACAGAAAATAGGAAACCAGTGTCAAATAGTGGCTATAGTGGTGCTCTAGTGCCGCGGCTCTATGATGCACAAACGAGTACAAACTTCAAAGTGTATTTAAATTGAAGAAATGGCGGCAGAATTTGAACAGACTGCTTTTTTCAGTGATCTGCTCTTGACACCATTGGAAACATGATCATGGCTTTTAAATTTTATGATTTCAGGGATATGTACATTTTTTCAGCTCTTGAAAGATAAATGTTCAGCTAATAGTTGATTTGTCTTGCTACTATTTTGCCAGCTACATAGTAGTGTAGCAGTGTTAATCTTCTTCTTGAGTAAGTCAAATGCTTATTGCACCTTTTAATTCCAGTTAAATCCCCCCTTTTCGGCGAGTTCTATTAATCCCCCTTTTTTGTAATAACCAGTTAGACCCAAAAAACCCATCACGTGTTTTACATTTTTTGGCATATGCCATTGCAGCACACTACTTATACTTATTTTGCTGGGATCCATCACCACATCTTCTCTAGAGATGATGTACCCCAAAAAATTGAGCGAAATGGCACTTATTATTGGCGACAGAGACACTGATGGAAGTAGGTGTATAATCCCTCTGACTGATTTGTCGCTTTTCACTCACAGTTGTGTTTTCAAGTTCATGCAACTGTTTCCCCCATCTGCGCTAACCCTCACATCTCGAACGTAAACCAAATTGAACTAATGGCTTCAATCTGTGTTGTATGGGCCAGATCGGAAATAAGAGCCTGGCCTATGCTGGAAATCTTATGCAGAATGATTCTCCATCCCATTGTTTTGCAAAATGCTACTGCTTCCTCTATTGTACTACAACTCTGCATGGTGGGGAGGGGGGCACGGGAATCGAGCCATATGAGGTGATCTGGCAGGTGACCTTTTTAGGGTTTTGAACTGGGACTTAAGTCTCCGCTTATCAATATCACCCCTCAAAGACATATATATTAAGGGTTTTCTCTTATGTTATTCTTTTCTCTTGTATCAGTTCATTTTGGGTGTTCAAGGATCATATTTGGTCTCTGTAGTTTTGATGCATTTTATTCATATTAGTCAAATTAAACATTCAATTATTCTAAAAGACCATTAGTCATGCAAAAGGGTTAGATCACACTATTCAACAATTCAAAGTTGGTGGTTGATTTTGCATAGTAGACACTCATGTTAAACTATGTTTGTGAAATAAGGATAGGGCAAAAGAAAATGAGATAGGGTGGGTTATCAGGTTATTTGTCTGTAATTTTGTTTCTTTTATTTTATGCAAACGGGTTAAACCACATTAGTGTTTGCAGCTGGCACATAGTTGCTCTCTTGTATTTGCTTAATAAAATCTTTGTTCCTATCAGCATACATTCTTATTCCTCATTTTTCTTATCATGTCAGACACATCCAGATGCAAGGACTTACCGTGCCAGGGTCCTGGAGAACTATGAGCAGTTCTGCACTATCTTTGGCCATTTTAATGAGCCTTTGAATCGTAATGACTCTGTGCCTTGTGATGAGCCTTTGGAGTTTGAAAGTGTCTGTCCAGTAAACTATGATAGCAATCTTAAAGATATAATGAAGCATATGAGGTGGACAAGTGATATGGACAGCTGTTTAAGTGAAATTCTCGTGCAGCAAATTAAACTTGGTAATAGAAGCAGATTTGACCACAAACTAAAACCTGCTGCATTGGAGGCTGCTGTGCTAGCTATTAATGAAAAGTTTAAGCTTTATATGTTGAAAGATCATATTAAAAACCGTCTTAAAACCTGGAAGAAACAATATGATATCCTGAAAGAACTTTTGTGTCAGAGGGGCTTTGAATGGGATCAGAACCGAAAAATGGTCATTGCAGACGACTCCGTGTGGAATGAATATATAAAGGTGCATATTATAGATTACTTTAAATTTCTATCTGGCATTTGTTGTAGCATGATGTTATTATTGTTAAGTTTATATAAATACATTTTTCTGAAGCAGATATATCCTGATGCTCGAATTCTTAAAGGACGGGTTATCAGAAACTATGAGGAACTGTGCATAATCATTGGTCACATTGACCCACCGGGTATGATCACTCCTCGTGCTAACATGGGTATGACTACAGATGATAATGTTATGGAATCACAAGAGACAAATTACCATGGAACTGACAATACAACGGAAAAAGGAAAGAGTGTAACATGGACAGATGAAATGGATCTTTGCTTGACAGAGCTGCTAGTCAAGCAAGTGATGTTGGGAAACAAGCTTGAGAAAAATTTCAAGACCTCAGCTTACATAGCTACTTTAGCAGTTATAAATGAGAGATTTGACCTGAATTTAACAATAGAAAACATTAAAGGCCGGTTGAGAACATGGAGGAAGCAGTACAGCCTTATGAAGGAGATGCTTTCTCGTGGGAGATTTGAGTGGGATGAAAGACGTAAGTTGGTTGTTGCATCTGACTCAACATGGGATGAATACATTAAGGTCGTTATTCAGTCTTCCTTCATATTCATTTTAGTTTCAGAAGTTATTATGGTACATTTATTCGTTTCAGAAGCAGTACCATATGTTATATAATATATGTGTTCCTATATCTTCCTGACTTATATGTAAGTAAATCTGTACGTTTTCCTATATATTCCTGATTAAATTTTTGACGTGTTTTTTCAGAAACATCGTGATGCTAGGCATTTGCGAGGCAAACAGATAGAAAACTACAATGAATTAGGTTTGATTGTTGGCAATGAGGAAGCTAGTGGAAATTGGTCGGAAGACACTGAGATGTTTGATGTAAACATTACTCCTAACTTTATAGAGGATGCTGATGCTGATGTAAATCTTACCTCTAACTTTGAAGATCACGAAGATGTAAATCTTACTCCTCATATTGAAGAAGATGGGGATGTAAATCTCACTCCTCACTCTGAAGAGCATGCTGAAACTCCAACATTGATGTTACCTAATGAAGAGGAAATGAGCCATGATAATGCAAGTGACGAAGTGCAGGGTTCATCTGAGCAAACAGGGGTAAGGCCTTCATCATCACATTCCAAGCAGCCATCGAAGCGGAGACGCACCGATGATGTCATACTGCACATGATGAGTCTTATGGCTGCTGATATTGGACGGATAGCTGATGCATTGACTGAAAGTAACAGAACATTGTGCTTGGAGGAAGTGGTTGAAAAGGTGCAAAATATTCCTGGCTTTGACGATGATCTCATCATTGAAGCTTGTGAATATTTATGTTTCGATGAGAAGAGAGGATTGATGTTTTTGAAATTAGATGAGAGATTGAGAAAAAAATGGTTGTTGAAACGTTTGCGTGGTGGTTAATGTAGTTAAAAAGATCATTGTATTCTTTCGTACTGGCATTTGTAGCATCCCCAGTTCAGGCTGTTTCATTCTATATACAAAACCAAAACTGTTTGGAAAGGGGAAACATTTGTGTAAAGACAAGCTGTTTCAGCAACTGATTCCTTGTATATTAGCAGCTTTTAAAGTGAATAAAAAAAAGAGAGCATGTTTTGCACTTGCTCAGGGTGAAGGAAAAAACGTATATTTCAGAATTTGACTTGAAGAGACTCAGATTAATCTCGAACAGAACCATAAGTGTATATTTGTTCTTTTTAGTTGAAATGTGCACTAAGGTTTGTATTTCTTTAATAATGGCAGATGTTGAATAACCAGTTTATTTGCTGTGTGCACAATTTTATCACAAGAAAGTTATCCAAATAATAATGAATCAAAAGACAATAAAATACCGTGTTCAGAGTAGGGATGAGGCGGGTCGGGGGCGGGTTTAAGTACACTCAGATCCGCACCCGCTATTCAGATTCAGACCCGTCCCCGCCTCTAAGTTCGGTCGGGGTTAATATTTGTTCTCTTGCCTCTGCCCCCAATGAAAACGGGTTTCTCCGCATCCGTTCGAATAAAATTTTAATTTTTTTTAAATTTATACTTTTTTTTCAATAAAAATAAAAATCAATAATTAAATTAAATAATTGATTATTTTAGAAGTTTTTATGTTTGATATTTTTATTTAAATTGTATTTTCAAAAAAATAAATAATAATTCTAATAAACATGATATTATAACATTAAAAAGTGTAAATGAGTAATAAAACTATTAAAAAATAAATTAAATTTAGTTGGCGGATATGGGGCAGGTGCGGTGTCGGGCGGGTACTAGCATCACTCGCCCCCGCACCTGCACTCGTAAATAAAAATCGGGTTTTCCCCGCCCCCACCCCCGATTAAATTGGATTTTTCACATTAATTTCGGGGCGGAAACGGGTGGGACCTGGCGGGGGCGGGTTTATTTGCCATGTATGATTCAAAGATTATATAATTATATGGGGGAGTGGGGGTAACTCAATTGATATGTAAGTATTAGTTGATTTAAATGAATACAAGTCTAAAGTTCAATCTATAATAACAATATTTTATTCTTTTTATGTATGTAAACAAATTATATTTATAAATCTAACATTTTCTTATAAAATTATATAATTACATAAAAAATGCTCCCGTGTCTTTCATCTAATTTATTTTTATAACAAACTACTAAAAGATCTGTGCATTCGCACGGGTCGTGCAATGTTGTATATACTATGAAAAGTAGAACATGTAATTTAGATATTGATGAAACTTCAATTATATTAGGATTGAAACAAAAACATTATAATTCTCCTTCTAATATGAAAACTACTAACAAAAACATAAGATAATTTATCTTAAAACAAACATAAAAACATCTAAGAGATAAAGACAAATTAATCGGAATCATCATTTATTACATACTCTCTCTGTAATTAATCTAACCTGATCAGACTTGGACCGTCACGGCTGGCTCCGAGCTGAAGTTTTGAACGAGGCGGGGGGGGGGGGGGGGGTACCTGCAAGGCACTCCGATGCTGAAGTAAGTAAGAGTACGAGCAGGCAAAGTGTGAGTATGGGTGATAGAATGAATACCTGACCCTCTGGGAACAGAGGGTATTTATAGCCTCCAGCGCTGGGCCAAGGTCTCTTCATTGGCCCGGGCGGGTTTGGCCCAATGAAGGATCTGCCAGGTTCTACGTGTGTAGTGGAGACCCGCACGTGGTCTCCTTCCTGGATGTCCTGCGTGAAGTGCGGGAGGACAAAGACGCAGTCTTTTCGGGATCCCAGTGAAGGTGCAGTGGACCGAGTCTGTCCTAGGAGGGGTGCTCGAGCCGAGGTCGAGCTGGATAGTATGTGGTCGAGGATGTCGTTTTAGTGAAGAGTGTCGGGCAATGCCGTGAGCCCTTGGTCGGCGTGACCCCTAGCAAGTCCGTTTGGATTGGGCCTTCATCATTGCTTTTGGGCCAGCCCGACCCAGTCCAGAACAGGAGCCCCCCAAGTCGTGGTTCCTTGGGTTAGGAGCCATGACTTGATCTTAGGTCGCTTCCGTCGCGGGGTCCCGTATGCAGACAAGAGATGTAGTTCCTCGTGGGGTGCTCGAGGGGTTTCCCCGTATCGCGCTCGTGGGCAGGTTCCCTTCGAGGAATGTTTGAGGGGTTCTCGGCGGGCTGCATCTGTCGGGCACACGAGGCATCTCTTGGGAACTGTGCCGCCACCCTATGGAGAATAGGGTCATCATTGCCTAGGGGAGCTGTGCGTCGAGGAGGGAAATCTGTGGTTGCCCGAGGTGACGTTTGATATTCCACGTCATCACTATAAATAGGGTTTCTGGGCCCCATAACGTGTTTTCCCTCTTCGCGCTTCTCCTTTTCCCTCTGTTTCTGCTGTTGCTGTTCTTCCCAGAGACTCATAGGACTACCGTGACCGCCGTCGCTGAATCCCTTTCTCCGTCGTCACATTTCCTTCCTGATTCCAAGTAAGTGTCTTGTCTCCTTTGTTTTTCCATTGTGATGCATGGTTTTTCATTGTTTTTGGACGTTTAGAGACTGTACGCCTGGGATTAGCCCGGCAGTTTTATATTTAGCTCGACAAATCCATGCGTATGGCCGGCAAACGCATGTCTGTGCCCGGTAAATGTATAGTTTAGGTTTTAATTTGCAGTGCTGCCCGGGGTCTTCATGATCCAGGGCGCCTAATTCGTGATCGTGCCCGGTAGACTCATAGCTCTAGCTCTAGGCTTTATGATGTTGCTCGCCATGTTCATACCATGGGTCGACGTATTCATGAGTGGCCGAGATGTCGGTTTATTTAGGCGACCTGTAGGAGGACCTGTCGAGGTATCTGGGAGTCGGGGAGATGACTGCTGTTTTTGTTCAAAAACGCCAACTCATTTAGTCGCGCGCGGAGTGACTTGGTTGGTCGTGCCCTTCTTCCCGTCCGTTGTGGCGAGCGTGTGGACTTGCTCTCCAACTGACCGGTTTCCTGTGCTTTGCAGGTAACGATGGCCGACGAACCGTGTTCCTCGGGGCGCGCAGAGGTTGAGGACCAAAGTGCCGAGGAAAACGTGAATTTGGTCGACACTATCGATGATCCCCTGCTGGAATGGGTGGGCGCTGAGCCCAGAGGGATCGCTTCGGCCTATAGTCGACGCAGTCAGAGCGCATATACCATCCTTGAGAAGGGCAGTAGCCAGCCCGGTTTCCAAAAGAACTTCGTCGTCACCCGACCAACGCTCACTGCCCGTATCTGCTCAGAGTTCTCCGAGTATGGATTCCCTATGTATGAGATTACCTTCAAGTATCTTGGACTGCAGCTGCCCTTCAGCGACTTTCAGGTCGGGGTCTTCAGTCACCTGGAACTTGCCCCGTCGCAGCTTCATCCCAACTCGATCTCTTTCCTTCAGGCGTTCGAGCTGACGTGTCGCTTCTTAAAGATTGGGGCGACTATACCCCTCTTCTTCCGCGTCTTCCACTTGTAACGTCAGACCCGGGGAGGCCGGCACAGTTGGGTTTCCCTGAAGCAGTCGAAGAGACTGTTCAGGATGTACATGGATTCTGTCTGGGGCTTCAAGGACAAGTGGTACATTGTACAGCCGGTTTCCAACGCGGGTTTAGAGTCCATGTACGGGGAAGAATCGGTCGTGACCACCGACAACGGGGAGGCTCTTCTGGACAGTGAGGGATGCCCGGTGTTAGGGCGTGTGGCCAAATTTCCCCTGCACTGGACCTCGAGGCACTATGAGCATGGGACCGGGTACTACCACACGTCCGCGTGCGAGATGAGCCCCGAGGATGAGAAGGCTTATGATACTCTCTGTCGGTATGTCGACAGCTTCTTCCCCGCCAGGTGGGCCACGAGGGAGGGGAAGGATATCCTTGACAAAGAAGGTTATCCGACCTTTGAGGCCCGGCCTATCGACACGAAAGCGCTCGTGGAATGCCAGTCTTTCGGGCAGGCCAAGAACCTGCTAGGTATTTTTCTTTTTCGTTGCTTTTTGACTTGTTTGATTTTCTTTGTTTGTTTGCTCGTTACTAACCCGAGCTTCTTTTGTGCAGGTCAAATGGCTGGTCGAAGGGAGAGGCTCTTGAAGTTGACTCAGGACAAGAAGGTCAATAAGAGAGTGGTTAGGGCTCCTCAGGCGACGAGGATGGGCTCCTCAGGGCATGTCTGAAGAGTTTGAAGATTCAACTCCTGTATCCAGCCAGGGCATATCTATCAACTGTCATAATTCCAGATTCGATTCCTGTATCTAGCCAGGGCATGTCTGAAGAGTTTGAAGATTCGACTCCTGTATCCAGCCAGGGCATATCTATCAACTGTCACAATTCCAGATTCGATTCCTGTATCTAGCCAGGGCATGTTTGAAGAGTTTGAAGATTCGACTCCTGTATCCAGCCAGGGCATACCTATCAACTATCATTTCCAGATTCGATTCCTGTATCTAGCCAGGGCATGTCTGAAGAGTTTCCATATTCGATTCCTGTATCCAGCCAGGGCATATCTACCTCAGGATATTGGAGATCAAATACCTGTAACAAGCCAGGAAAACATCTTCCTTTCTCAAAATACACAAGTTCTCGCTAAGGAATCTCTTACGCGATCAACACTTCCCAAATGGCATCTATAAGCCCATTCCCGACAAGATTCTGTCACGTCTTCAGATGGCATCTATAAGCCCATCCACCTATCCACTATCTCTCCAAATGGCATCTATAAGCCCATTCCCGACATCACATTGCTGATACTTCAACATGCGAGTGCAAATTTTCGGGCACTCTAGTGTCCAATCTTCTTTTACCTTCAAGTCGCGAAAGGCAAACTTGCCAATCTAACTCTTCAGGTCTAAGAAGATTGAACAGGGGCAACTGTTGTACCCCAAAATTTGCCCTCGCATTTTTCTACAAGCAATCTCAGCTTCAGACATTTCCTGACTTTTCAAACTGGCACAAGAATCGGACAAATGGACTTTTCTTGACAGTCAAGCAAAATTAGGGTTCTTACTGATTTTCAGAGCTCTGATTTGTTTCATACAGTTGGCTTAGGGTTTGGATGATTTTTTTGGTTCAATTTTGATCAGGCGAGCGTTATTTGGCATTTAATCAGGAGTTAAGGTTTTATGGGCATATTCTCAGAAGAATTTAAATTCCACAGCACTTTGCAGTTTATTCCGAGATTCGGGTTAAAATTCGCGTTATCTTGATTTAATCAGTAAAAGAGACAGTGGTTTGAATCCATGTTGTTTGAGCCAGTCAAAGAGAATATGCAGTGTGGAATTGCAGTGCTTGGCAAAGAATCAGAAAAAAAAAGAAGGATTGCATCTGATTAAGTTTTTGTGTTCGACTGTGCGTTGCTTTGAATAATGGATACGTCGAATTCATTTATTTTGATCAACAAAGGTTTAGTTGATTATTTATGGTTCTAAGAATTAAAATATTTGAAATTTAAACTTTCATTTTATTTTATTTAAGGAACTATAAATAACAAGTAAACAATTAAAGAAAAGGAATTGAAAAAGAATTAAATATCAATGGAGTTTTTATTTCATATTTAATAGTCGTTACAACTGTTATTATTTGGATACGAGTATTTATTACAAAGTATTTAAAATAATAATAAGTGTACAAAAATTAAATTGAAAATAAAAATTCTATCCTATTTCTAATTCTTCATTCTTTATTTCGCTCCGGTGCTCCATTTTTTTTATCTGCAAAAAGAAAAGGAAAAAGTCAAAAGCAGTTGAATTAAAAAAGACAGATAAAATTTGCTCATCATTAGGGGCCACTGACTGGGATCAGTTGACCCTCTCTGCAAATCACGGGATTTCTCCCGGTTCACAAAGAGGGAAGAATTTTATTCATAAATGCAAATGTCAAATGCATAAAATCCAAAGTTCAAGCTGTATAAAATCTCAAATTTCAAATCCAAGTCAAACTGAAAATCCAATTCCACTTTCTATCAAAAGCAAAAAGAGCAATTTACTGTCAAAAGTACAAGTCTACTCAAGGCTACCAAAGAGAGGTTTCGGCCAAGATATCAAAGAAAAGATAAAGTGTAGCAAGCTGTCAAAGAAAGAGAAGGATGCAAAGAAAATATGTTATGCAAGCAACTTAATCATCATTTCCCAAAGGGCCCCTTCAGAACAAAGTACAGAATAAATCATATTTAAATGTCCTGCTGTACTATAGAGTCAAGAGAAGAGAGATAAAGTAAGCATATGCACGTTTTGTAGGCTGAGGCAGGACAGGCAAAAATAACAAGAAAAGATACAATCCAAAAGAAGCATCAATTCAGCATTATTCAAAACTGGGCAGAAGTACACAGCATAAGCAATTACCAAAAATAGAAAAGTGCCAAGAAACTTTGTAAAACTACCCAGCAACTTGGATCAAGAAAAAGACCAAGGTTTGAATAAGTATTGGGTGCCAAAGACCAAGAGAAAGAGGACAAAAGAACACAAGAAAACATACTGTCAAAAACCTGATTGAGCCAAGAACCAACATCACAGAAAAAGATACAAACCCACAAGCCTCACAACAAAGCAAGCATAACTTGCAATCTGAGAGACCACCAAACCAGGTTCAAACCTGAAGCATAACCTACTGCATCAGCAAAAACCATTCAAAAGCCATATCAACACAAAACCTTTTGCAAGCTTACCTGCTGTCAAAACCTGAACAACCATCAACCTGCCTAATCCAAGCAGGCCTCACAAGTTATCAAACACAACAAAGACTCAAACCTGCTAATGTCCTAAACCAGGCCTGTACCTTCAAACCCATCCTAAAAACCTGAGAAACCAAGTTCAAACCTGTGGTCAAGGCAAAGAACCTGCATAAAACTTACAAAAAACACTTCAACCATCAAACACATAAACAAAACTACCAAAGTCCCTGTCAAACCATAGCATCCTGTCAAGCCTTAACCACCAAAAAACTGTAACTATGCCTTAAAGAACCATCAACCTGTACCTTCAAACCCTTCATCAAAACCTGCAAGCTGATACATAACTCAAAGCCAACCTACTGTCAAAAAACCACAAACAATCGTTAACCTGTCAAAGAACCATGAACCCAAAGACCAGTCTAAACTCACAACCTACCATTACCCACTGTCAAAACCAATACCAACCATAACCTGAAATATCACAACCTTGCTTGAAGCAAATTCACCATGCCTATCAAACTCAAAGCCATAGCATCTCAAGCCTAAAAGCCCTCAGTAAAACATCACTGGGCAACACAAACGAGTATACAGCATTCAAGAAGAAGAGAGAAAGTTCATCCAGCTCAACAAAAATCTCAGAAGGCATCCAGTTCAAGGCAACAATTCAAAGCAAAAATTCAAAGGCAACCTAGGCCATCAGTAGAAAACATCACTGGGCAATACAAACAAGTATACAGCGTTCAAGAGAAGAGAAAAGAGGTGAACTCAGTAAACATACATCACAAGCAAAATACATTCCAAGGGCATCAACTCTAAAGGCCACCAACAATTCAAAGGGACAAAAGTAGAAGAGGTAAAGAAGTGAACATATTTCAGGATAGGGCTTCTCAGCACAAATCATCATCAAATCCCTAAAAAATGGCGAAAAGATAAAAGATACCAGGGTCATCAGAAGCAAAGCAAGCATCACGTTCACGCCGTCCCGGCCTCCTAAGCGTCTCCACTCCGCCTCTCCTCCATCTCCAAAGTCAGGTAGCCAATCTTCTCCCCCTTTCCTCTTCACCACCTCATAATAGTACGAATTTAGGAATCAGAACTCAAATTAAAACACACAAATTCGTAAAAACAGAGATAAGAGCATAAACACTAAAACGAACCTTGTATCAAGGACGCTGGGCTCATGTCAATGGAGGGAAGAAAGGCTTCGGGAGTAACACTGGTGGCCGGAGGAAAGGTTGTTGCTCAGGAAGCTTGCAAGGATGAAGAAGAGCGTTGAGCGAAGATGAACGCCGCCGCTGCCTCGCCTAAACCTAATTCTTTCCCCAAACTGAATAACATTTCTAAACCCTAAGAATGTTGCTTCAAGATTATTGGGCCTGACCCGCTTCTAATCTCCCCAAAAGCCCATTAAAATACTTCTTATCTTTTCCTCTTTTAACAAAATATCAATTTACTTCTTTTTTTTATATATACAAATAATATATTTATTTTCTAACCTAAATTAGTTTTGATAAAAATATATTCTTAATTAGTATATATTACTTAGCAAAGAAAAAAAATAATACATCTCTTCTTTAAGCATATAATTAAAATACATTTTGTCATATATTAAATTGAAAATACTTTCTTTTTATTTTGTTTACTCTTTTAATAAAAATATATATTTTGCACATACTAAAATAAATATACATTTTCTTGCATAATTTAAATTTCTTAAAACATTTTGTACATATTATACATTTTTTTTATATATAGTTAAAATATCTTTTTAAGTATATATTTGTATATAAAATAATAAAATACTCATTTTTATCATATAATTAAAAATTGAAAATACTTCTTTTTATTCTTTTAATTAATTTACTTTTGTACATAACAATTTAAAAATACCTTTTTTTTAAACATACATAATTTAATTTTGGACATTTAATACTTTTTGTACATAATAGAAATACATTTTTTCTCTAAATATTAAAATTCACAAGCATTTAATTAAAACATTTTGTATATAAACAAATAAAGATACATTTCTTAATTAAAACTTGAACATTTAAGTTAAAATATTTTTTCTTTTGTACATAATTAAATATACAAATCAAAGATTCGTTAAAATACATGTCTAGGTCAAAAAACCCTAATACGCTTCAATTTCACATTATCACACCTGTAAATAATTACACATACACAATACATATACATCTCACACTTACACTTACACTTACACAATACAAATCCATTCATTCTGCTCCTATACATTTTTATCTTATACTTGTATATTCGATATTTACATTTGATTGCGACTTCGATTTGGTTGTAACTTATTGGATGCTATAAGTCTCATCCCCTTTGTACATTTATACCCCCACTCCTGGACACTATTTTGTAATAGCGTAGATTTTACATTCCGCAATTTACAGTTTTCCAATTATACCATGGTTAGACCTAGGGTTTGCATGTACATAAAACCAAACGCTAGATAACCTAATACAAGACAAATACATGTAATCAATACACAATCACACTTGCACCCCCTAGGGTAATCCCACATGTTGCCTTCCAAAATGGGCCATGCTTGCACGTCGAGTATCTTTGGCAAAACAAAAATCAAAATGATCATAAGTCCCTCAAAGGTTGCCTAAACGGAATGATCATAGTCCCTTCAAAGCAAATTGCCAAAGACACTTGGCATCATTGCATTCATGGTCCATACGATGACCCGCGCCTGTCCCGAATAAACTTCCTAAACACAAGATCGTCCACCAATTTCAATGGTGAAACGAAATTGTTAAAAAGGGTTAAAACATGACAAAAACCTTTGAGTACAATAGGGTAGACAAAACTCTTAGTTACTTGAGATCAAACTTGCAAAAACACTTGCCTTCTTTTCAAAAACCAAAATCCACAACACTTTCAAACAAACTCTC
This sequence comes from Vicia faba, assembly GCA_948472305.1. Taxonomy (NCBI): domain Eukaryota; kingdom Viridiplantae; phylum Streptophyta; class Magnoliopsida; order Fabales; family Fabaceae; genus Vicia; species Vicia faba. The sequence goes on along the minus strand of OX451736.1, from coordinate 857,346,469 downwards.
AAAGAACATTTGAAAACATCTTTTCGAAAAGATCCACACTTTTGTAAAACACTCAAACACGAGTCAAATACATTAGTTGCCTAAGACAAGGCATCTTTTTCCAAAACATTTTCAAAAAAGCACCCACACACACACCATTTTCAAAGCAATCGAAAAACAAGGCAAGTGATCTAAAAAACCAAGTAACTAAGAGCCCGTGGATAACCATGGATGAAAAGGGTGCTAATACCTTCCCTTTTCATAATCTACCCCCCGAACCCACGAAATATCTCAAAAGGTTTTTGCTGTGCTTTTTTAACCTTTCCTTTAGGATAAAATAAAAAGTCGGTGGCGACTCTTGCTCAACCGCACAAGTGCGAATGCGAACGCAAAACACAAGTCAGTTCTCCCACCGTATCACAGAACTGGCGACTCTGCTGGGGAGAATTCTAAAAAGTGGGGTTACCTTAGGGTTTAGATCACCTTTTGTTTTCAATTGATTGCTTTGTTTGCTTTACATTTGTGGGCTTTGCATCGGAGTTTCATAGATCCTAACCCGGATCTGGGAAATACCCTTTTAGGTAGCATAATCTGTGAGGGACCTGTCCGGCGTAGACCGACATGGGTGAAGCAGTGGCTACGTTGGTGTGGCATCTTAGTCTGTACCTATATCCCTTGTGTTGCAACGGGGAGAATATAGGTCTTCTAAGGGGTCATTAAGCACCAACCAACCTTAGAACCCTAAATTGACCAACTTGGCTATTAGGACAGTAGCAGTATGCTACACTCATTGAGGCTAAACTCTCGAGATGGTTCTGGCTGCGAGAAAAGATTGCGATGCTGGAGTTATGACCGATTGAGGGTAGTCAATGATTTGAGATCCTCTAGAACCCGGTTACTTTTGATAGGACAGGTTTCAACCAACAAAACCAAAAGAGGGTAATACCTGAAACTCATGCTGGCCTGAAACCTAAGGGTGTCTTGTGTGACTTGTGTGCCTTATTTGCCTATGTGAATACTTGTGGTGTGCTTCATCATAGCATCATGCCATCATACCATTGCATGCATCCTGTATAAAGGACTAACCCATTTCAAAGACAAAAAAGGTTTCATCTTTGCTCTGTTTTGTAGGACATCATGATGCCCGTGCGTAGGAATACTGTCCGGCTCAGCTTTGTTCAACCACCAGTGTTACTCAAGGATTTGGTTGGAAGGATTCCAAACACTTCTTCTTTCATCAACAGACATGGTTCTCTCCTTGGCTTGGTCACTGCAAAGTGGGACCAACAACTGATAAGTGTTCTGACCCAGTTTTATGACCCTCTGTATCAGTGTTTCACCTTTCAAGACTTCCAGCTGGTTCCTACCCTGGAAGAATTTTCTTATTTGCTTGGGATCCCTGTCTTGGAACAAACTCCATTAACTGGTTTGGAAAAGACTCCTAGGCCTGAAGAGATTGCTGCAATTCTCCCCTTAACCAAAGAAGAGGTATTGTCCAACTAGGAAACTAGAAATGGGATCAAGGGCTTTTTGGTCAAATTTCTGGTTGGCAAGGCTAATGATTTCTGGAATGACTTGGACTTCAAGACGTACGAGGATGTTCTGGCTCTTCTGATCTATGGTCTGGTATTGTTTCCCAACCCTGACACCTTTATCAGTATCCATGTCATAAGGATCCTCATGTCTCGGAATCCGGTACCCACTCTTTTGGGTGACATTCTACAACAACTCTATGCTCGTACTGCTCGAAAACGGGGAACTCCGTGGTGTTGTGCTCCTTTGCTAGTAAGGTGGTTTATTTCGCACCTTCCTAAGTTCGTGCTGAAGAATGAAGAAGGAAAAGGTTGGGCTCGGAGGTTAATGTCTCTCACTGATAATGACATCACCTGGACTCTCAGAGGTTTGGATGAGGTAGCTGTTATTGATCGTTGGGGAGAATACCCTAATGTTCTGTTGATTGGTATCCAAGGAGGAATCTCTTACAATCCGTGCTTAGCTCTCCGTCAGTTTGGAAGAGCCAGAGGAGATGGGCCTCATGAAATGTTGGTTCCTCATTTCCATTTTGAGTTTCAGGCAGACAGTGACAAACTACGCCAGGGATTCATTAAAGCTTGGGACAGAATCCACAAAGCCAACCCACATGAGTTGGGACCAAAGACTTCCCTGCCATTGAAGCCCTATTGCAAATGGGTCCGCATCCGTGCTCAAAGGTTGGGTATGCCCTACGAAGCTGTTAGACCTCTCATTTTTGAATCTCCTGATGAAGATGGGGTTCCTCCAATTGTCCTCCCTCCTCAAATACCTACTGATTTTGACACAATGAAGAGATCTTGGGCACAGCTAAAGGAAGAACGGGATTTCTATCGGGAGAAGTTCAACGAGCAGGAACGGAAGATCCAGAGGCTGACTAAGCAATTGGAGGAAGAGCGGGTCCTGAACAACTACATCAGCACTGAAAAGAGGAGGCCATGGGAGCATTGATGGGCTTTGGATATTTCTCTTTATAGTTTATTTCCTTTCCAGTATTTTTCATTCCTGTAATGCCTAAGGGCAAATTGTTGAACAAATTGAAATTTTTAATCTAATGAAGTGTGTTCCCCTTTTTGTCTACAAAGTTGAAATCTTGTTTGTCTTTGAAAACATAAAACATACGCATTCCATTGCACCATATGCATAGCAGGTACCCTATTTCACAGGTTGCTTATTCTCCTTCGCTGTTTATTTTGAACAGTCATCATGAATCCAGACTCCTCCAATGAGCAAGCAATCAAGGCCCTTCAGGCCCAAAATGCACAGTTTCAAGAGATGGTCCTAAGCCTAGCCCAAGGTCAGCAAGAGTTGAAGACTCTACTCCTGAAGAAGAAGAAGAAAAAGAGGACGGCGTTGTTCAACACCGGACGCAGATTTGGGAACACACTCCATAATGAAGCTGATCCAACTACTTCTTCTGCTGAGAAAAACAGTCCCCAAGGGGGAGGAGCTCCTAGTCCCGCAGTCTCCGACAACGAGACGGACTATAACGACGAACAATACCCACCTGCTGCTGACCGATACAAGCAATTGGTGGACCGCTTGAGCGCCATGGAAATTCAGAATGTGCCGGGGCTGGATTTCGGAGATTTGGGGTTATCTTCTGGGGTAGTAATTCCACACAAGTTCAAGGCGCCTGCCTTCGCCAAGTATGATGGGGTCTCCTGCCCAAAGCTGCATCTGAGGTCGTACGTAAGGAAAATCCAACCTTACACGGCAGATAAGAACCTCTGGTTTCACTTCTTCCAAGATAGCCTCTCGGGGTCACAGCTTGAATGGTTCTACCAATTGGATGGAACTAGCATCCGACACTGGGAAGATTTGGCAACCGCATTCTACAGACAATACCAATACAATTCTGATCTCGCTCCTACGCGTACCCAACTTCAGGGTATGTCTCTAGGAACGGGTGAAGGGTTCAAGGAGTACGCTAAAAAATGGAGAGATTTGGCTGGCAGGGTGCAGCCTCTATTGACTGATCGGGAGCTGGTTGATATGTTTCTAGGGACGTTGTCTGGTCCGTTTTTCAATCATTTGGTTGGTAACTCTTCCGCTGGGTTTACAGATTTGATATTGACGGGAGAAAGGATTGAAGCTGGCATCAGGTCAGGTAAGATACAAAAGGCTGCCTCCACAAGCGCTGAGAAGAGGCCGTTTAAGAAAGAAGCAAGTGCCGTCTATGGTCCCAGAAGACAAATCAAGCCCGAAAGTCGCCAAGCCGTCAATGCTTTGGTCATCTCGAAACCTGTTGCTGCTCCTCAGCAGTACAATCAACAAAGAAGCGAAAGGCCTAAGAGGGAGTATACTCGACTGAGTATGACCTTATCTCAAATTTTACCCCAACTATTATCCACCAACCTGGTGACCCTCAAAGAAGCTCCTAAGGTCGTCAACACTACGTCTCCTAAGTATAACCCGAATGCCCGGTGCGCTTATCATTCTGATAGTCCCGGGCACACTACTGATGATTGCTGGGCCTTGAGAAACAAAGTGCAAGATCTGATCGACGCAAAGGAAATTCAGTTTGAAGCACCAGAGAGACCAAATGTTGTAACTGCTCCTATGCCCCAGCATAGAGTAAATGCCATTGAGGAAGAATTGTATGCTGTTTCGATAAATGAAGTTGTTACCCCTCTGAAGACCGTCAAGAAGAACCTACTGCAGGTCGGTTTATTTCCGGGTTGCAGTGAAGGTTGCCTGTTCTGTGCTGTTTCCCTGTCTGGTTGTCCCTTGCTGAAGTTAGGCATTCAAAACCTAATGGATAGCAAGGAGATTCTGTTTAAGAAGTCTGCTGTTCAGTTGGTTCCGGTAAAAGAAGTTTCTGTGGTTACCATCTTCAAAAATCCAATCAAGGCTCTCCCGAAGAAGCCCGTTCAAATCATGATTGTTGCACCTGTGGTTATTACTGTTCCGGGGCCTCTCCCCTACGTATCTGATAAAGTTGTCCCCTAGCATTATGGGGCAGACGTATATGTAAATGGAATCAAACAAGAATTCGACGCTGGCGCCAGTATCTGCGATATCACTGGTCCAGCCAAGGTCACCCGCAGTGGCAGGCTCTTCTCGCCTGACATTGCACCGCCCGCTACTCGAAGACCCCTCCTTATAACACCTACAAGTTTACCTGTTCCTACTGCTGATCAAGTTGTTTCCCCTGCTGCCGAGTCATCAAATGCTCGGGGCAAAGGGATTGAAGAAGAGCCTGCCCGGATGGAGGCACCAATACCTATAAATGCTGAGGCATCCCAACAAGAAGTGGAGGAGATCCTGAAAATAATAAAGAAGAGTGATTTCAATGTTGTCGAGCAACTGGGGCATACGCCCTCCAAGATCTCCATGCTCTCCTTATTGCTATGCTCCGAGGCCCATGCTAAGGCCTTGATCTCATTTCTCAAGACGGCCCATGTGCCACAGGAGACCTCTGCAGTCCAGTTCACTGATTGCGTAGCAAATCTGACAGCAGACAATGGCTTAGGTTTTTCAGATGCTGATCTGACTGCGAAGGGAAGAGACCACAATGATGCCCTGCATGTCTCTATCGAATGCAGGGGCACTACTCTGGCGCATGTATTGGTGGATACTGGTTCTTCCTTGAATGTTCTACCGAAAAAGGCTTTAGACCGTTTGGATTATGAAGGCTTGGAGCTGAAACCCAGCAATATCATCGTCAGGGCCTTTGACGGTTCAAAAAGGATGGTTCATGGAGAGGTTGACATCCCTATTCGTGTGGGCTCTCAGGTGTTTGACTCTACTTTTTATGTGATGGATATACGACCATCATACTCTTGTCTACTGGGTCGACCTTGGATCCATAAAGCTGGGGCAGTGACCTCCACCTTGCACCAGAAGCTGAAGTACCCTGTCAAAGGGAAAATCGTCATTGTGCAAGGAGAAGAGGAGTATATGGTGAGCCATTTGAATTCCTTCAGATACATTGAGATGGACGGGGAGTTTATTGAAACCCCCTTTCAGCATTTCGAGGAGGTACATCCAATTTCAACAGCAGCAGAAACAACAATCGAAGAGAATGTTTCCTTGAAGATGGCTTCCCTAAGGGATGCCCGGGCTGTGGTTCAAAAAGGCGATTGTGCAAACTGGGGTCAGCTTCCTGACTTCACTCAGAAGAACGACAAGTTTGGGCTGGGCTTTACTGCAGAGGCTCAGAGGGCTGTGCGCAAGGAGAAGGTCAGAAAGGCTCCGGTGTTTATCTCCAGCTCAAGGGTGAATGCTATTGAGGAGGATGTAGGGGAAGCAGAGTTTGACAGTTGGATCTACCCGACTACCAGCGACGGACCAAACAACTGGACGGCAAAGGATTTTACACCTATCACATTTGTCACGCAGTAATTGATTTCTTTTGATTTCCAAATTTGTAACAAACAATATGTTAAAACTTTGTTGGCTCGGTGTTCTACCCGGGGCATCGTAGCTCCATTTGTGAGGGCTTTTTGTATGACATTTTCATATATCATCAATCAAAACATTGGACGTTTGTTGCATTTCCAATCTTGCGCTCTTTTTCTTTCTGAGTTATACATATTGCAAAACAGCTATATTTACACACACTCACTTATACAGGTTTCAATCCACCCTGGATCTCACTGGTAACAGCTCTGCTACCGCCAGTTATGACTTCGAAAATCCGATCAACTTGGCCGAAGACAAAGGTGAAGATGATTGCGAAGTGCCTGGTGAACTCGCGAGACTGCTACTCCAGGAAGAGAGAGCTATTCAGCCACATGAAGAGCCGGTGGAGACGATTAACCTGGGTACCGAGACAGATAGGAAAGAGGTCAAGATTGGTGCCAATCTAGAGCTCAGCGTGAAGCAACGATTGATCCAGATGCTACAGGATTACATGGAGATTTTCGCTTGGTCCTATGAAGATATGCCTGGTTTGGATGCCGACATTGTAGTTCATCACCTGCCAACCAAGGAAGACTGCCCTCCGGTAAAGCAAAAAGTCCGACGGATGCGTCCAGAGATGTCTGAAAAGATCAAAGCCGAGGTTATGAAACAGTTTGATGCCGGGTTCCTTGCAGTGACTTCTTACCCTCAGTGGGTTGCCAATGTGGTGCCAGTACCAAAGAAGGACGGCAAAGTCAGAATGTGCGTCGACTATAGGGATTTGAACAGGGCCAGCCCCAAGGATGACTTCCCCTTACCCCATATCGACGTTCTTGTCGACAATACTGCTCAACACAAGGTGTTCTCCTTCATGGATGGTTTTTCAGGGTATAATAAGATCAAGATGGCTCCAGAGGATATGGAAAAGACTACCTTTGTGACTCAGTGGGGCACCTTCTGTTATAAGGTCATGCCGTTCGAATTGAAAAATGCTGGGGCAACCTATCAACGTGCCATGGTTGCTTTATTTCATGATATGATCCATCATGAGATTGAGGTATACGTTGATGACATGATTGCAAGGTCTCAAACTGAGGAGGAGCACCTTGACCATCTGAGGAAGTTATTTGACCGACTCAAGCTGTACAAGCTGAGATTGAATCCCAACAAATGCACCTTTGGGGTAAGATCCGGAAAATTGCTAGGTTTCATTGTAAGTGATAAAGGTATTCAGGTGGACCCTGCCAAGGTGAAAGCCATACAAGAGATGCCGACTCCAAAAACAGAGAAAGAAGTCAGAGGTTTCCTAGGACGACTGAATTACATTGCCCGATTCATCTCGCATCTGACTGCTACTTGTGAGCCGATCTTCAAATTACTGAAGAAAGATCAAGTAGTACGCTGGAATGATGAATGTCAGGCCGCCTTTGAAAAGATAAAGGAATATATCCAAGAGCCACCCATTCTTATGCCACCGGTGGAAGGAAGACCTCTGATACTATACTTGACAGTGCTTGACAATTCAATGGGGTGTGTGCTGGGGCAGCATGACAAGTCTGGCCGAAAAGAGCACGCTATTTATTACTTGAGCAAAAAGTTTACCGACTGTGAGTCTCGTTACTCACTGCTTGAGAAAACTTGCTGCGCTCTTGTATGGGCTGCTCGCCGGCTGAGACAGTATATGCTGACTCACACTACTTTATTGATTTCAAAGATGGATCCTATCAAGTACATATTCGAAAAGCCCGCTCTGTCTGGAAGAATAGCGAGATGGCAAATGATCTTGACAGAATATGACATCCAGTATACAACTCAGAAAGCAATTAAGGGAAGTGTACTGGCAGATCATTTGGCACACCAACCTGTGGACGATTACCAATCATTGAACTTTGATTTTCCGGACGAAGACATCATGGTGGTAACTGACTGTGAAGTACCTGGACCGGATGAAGGACCTGAAGAAGGATCCCGATGGTCTATGCATTTTGATGGAGCCTCCAATGCTTTGGGTAACGGCGTCGGCGCTGTAATCATATCTCCCAAAGGAACTCATACTCCCCTCACTGCCCGGTTATGTTTCAGCTGCACCAACAATATGGCGGAATATGAGGCATGTATCATGGGTCTACAAGCTACAATCGACTTAAGGATCAAATTTCTAAGTGTCTTCGGAGATTCCGCTCTCGTGATCAATCAGATCAAAGGCGAGTGGGATACGAAACACCCGAATCTTATTCCTTACAAGGAGTATGTGTCGACCTTGCTTCCCCACTTTGAAGAGATAACTTTTGAACACTTCCCCAGAGAGGAGAATCAGCTAGCGGACGCCCTAGCTACGATGTCTTCAATGTTCAAAGTTAAATGGGACAATGAGGCTCCCCGAATCATTATCTGGAAGTTGGATGAACCGGCATACTGCTGCGAGCTCGAGGCTGAGAAGGTGACTGAAAAACCCTGGTATCATGAGGTGAAGAGGTACTTGGAAGCTCAGGAATACCCTGAAGGTGCGTCTGTCAATGATAAGAAGTTCATGAGGAGGTTTGCTGCAAAATTCTTCCTCAGCAACGGCATTCTCTACAAACGGAATCATGATTCAACTCTGCTACGTTGTGTGGATAAGGCTGAAGCAGAGAAAATTATGATGGAATTACATGAAGGCACATTTGGAACACATTCCAGTGGACACACCATGGCTAAGAAAATCCTTCGGGCAGGATATTTCTGGTCCACAATGGAAGCCGATTGTTACCAACACTCCCGAACTTGTCATAAATGCCAGATCTATGCTGACAAGGTGCATATCCCTCCGGTTCCTTTGAATGTCCTGACGGCACCTTGGCCTTTCGCAATGTGGGGCATCGATATGATCGGCGAGATCCGACCGACGGCATCCAATGGGCATCGCTTCATCTTGGTGGCGATCGACTACTTCACGAAGTGGGTAGAGGCAGCTTCCTATGCCACGGTAACCAAGAGCGTCGTGGCACGTTTCATCCGGCATAATCTGATCTGTCGATACGGCGTCCCAGAAAGAATCATTACGGACAATGGTACCAATCTCAATAACAAAATGATCACTGAACTCTGTGAACAATTCAAGATACAGCACCACAATTCTTCTCCCTACCGGCCAAAGATGAATGGGGCTGTAGAGGCAGCCAATAAAAATATCAAGAAAATTGTGCAGAAGATGACAGTGACCTATAAAGATTGGCACGAGATGTTACCGTTCGCTCTTCATGGGTACCGCACCTCAGCAAGGACGTCAACCGGGGAAACTCCCTTCTCCTTAGTCTATGGCATGGAGGCAGTCTTGCCAATTGAAGTCCAGATACCCTCTCTCCGGATAATGAAGGATGCAGACTTGAATGAAGATGATTGGATCCAGACTCGACTTGATCAATTAAATCTGATTGACGAAAAGAGGCTCACTGCTATCTGTCATGGTCAAACGTATCAAAAACAGATGATCAGGGCATTTAACAAGAGAGTCAGACCACAGGAATATCAAGTTGGGGACCTGGTAATCAAACGCATCATCCTTCCTCAAAGTGATCCCCGGGGCAAATGGACCCCTACATACGAAGGGCCATTTGTGGTTAAACGTGTGTTCTCAGGAGGAGCCTTGATCCTAACCACCATGGATGGTGACGACCTTCCTCACCCCGCCAATGCAGACATAGTTAAAAAAATACTACGCATAAATAAAAGACCCGCTTGGTTGACATACCTAGGCAAAAATTAGGGCTTCCCGGCGAACCAAAAGGGTTCGGGCAAAAATAAGGGATGAAATGAATAAAAAAATCTGTACACCTGGCAAGTCGAAAACCTGAAAAGGCGGCTTGGGCAAAAATGGGTATCCCGGTGGACTGAAAACCCGAAAGGGCGGTCTAGGCAAAAGTTAGGGATAAAGCGTAACACTATGTCTCATTGGACCACTTCGCATCCGGAATTCGGCATCAACTATCTGGCTCAAGATTTCGGCATTGACCAATCAGCTTCATCTTCGACCAGGCAGCAAAGCGATAAGACGTTCGAAGACATAAAGGCGATAGCAGAGTTGGAACCCAGTGGGATTGTTCACATAGCTGTTTTGTTTTCTTTTCAAAATTGTAAAACTCTATATTATTTGGCGGCGTCCTCTTACCAGGATGTCAGCCTCTTGTACAAAAACGCCTATTCACAGGCAAAGTTCAAATCAATACAAATTCACTTGTCCATACAAATTACCATTGTTTTCCTTTTTCTGTTTTGTCTTGCGAAGAACGTCCAATGTTCATTTTTGATATATGCATTTGACATTAAATTGCTGATTCATAAATATTGGCATATGAAACGAAAGATTAATTACAGGTGACGTCAAAAACAGGGGCAATGTGGAGTTGTCTAATGCAGTCTGGTCGCCTAGTCCGCCAAGGTACCAAGATAGGTTCAACTGAAGAATGTGACCAGGTTATCTCAATTCCCCACGGAGTAAGATAAAGTTTCAGCATTACATCAGCCTTACAATGGATGCCCTACTTCCCCAGGAGAGTCCAATCCAAAGGGTTCCTCAGGAAAGTGGAATCCATTTCCCCGGCAGAAAGCTTATCCCCTGCAAAGTACGGACGTCTCTCCCGAGTCTTTATTCAGAGTTATTTCCTCTCAAGGACTTATAACTGGGTTATCCTCAGCTAAAAACCACAGAAGATCGCCCTCAGCAAAGTTCCTTCAATCCCCAGCGGAGTTTATCATCGTTATCCCCAGCGGAATCCATCATTAAAGTCCTCAACAGGCCTCTCGTCAAACCTCGGCCAAGTATCTCTTCCACAGAGCAACTCCCCGGCCGGTCGTCAAGGATTTACTTTCCTAAGACGAAAATTACATTCATAAACATTTCACATTCTCATACATCTTGTTTACATACATGATAAAGCGCATACGACACTATCTCATGTTAAACATCATGACACTATGCATATCATACATCATGACATTACATACAACTTATGTTTTGCCTTTTCAGGGTAAAGGACAATCCCAAAGACAATTACCCTCAACTATCACATTTCCAGATTCGATTCCTGTATCTAGCCAGGGCATGTCTGAGGAGTTTGAAGATTCGACTCCTGTATCCAGCCAGGGCATATCTATCAACTATCACATTTCCAGATTCGATTCCTGTATCTAGCCAGGGCATGTCTGAAGAGTTTGAAGATTCGACTCCTGTATCCAGCCAGGGCATATCTATCGACTATCACATTTCCAGATTCAATTCCTGTATCTAGCCAGGGCATGTCTGAAGAGTTTGAAGATTCGACTCCTGTATCCAGCCAGGGCATATCTATCAACTGTCACAATTCCAGATTCGATTCCTGTATCTAGCCAGGGCATGTCTGAAGAGTTTGAAGATTCGACTCCTGTATCCAGCCAGGGCATACCTATCAACTGTCACAATTCCAGATTCGATTCCTGTATCTAGCCAGGGCATGTCTGAAGAGTTTGAAGATTCGACTCCTGTATCCAGCCAGGGCATACCTACCAACTATCATTTCCAGATTCGATTCCTGTATCTAGCCAGGGCATGTCTGAAGAGTTTCCAGATTCGATTCCTGTATCCAGCCAGGGCATATCTACCTCAGGAGATTGGAGATCAAATACCTGTAACAAGCCAGGAAAACATCTTCCTTTCTCAAAATACACAAGTTCTCGCTAAGGAATCTCTTACGCGATCAACACTTCCCAAATGGCATCTATAAGCCCATTCCCGACAAGATTCTGTCACGTCTTCAGATGGCATCTATAAGCCCATCCACCTATCCACTATCTCTCCAAATGGCATCTATAAGCTCATTCCCGACATCACATTGCTGATACTTCAACATGCGAGTGCAAATTTCCGGGCACTCTAGTGTCCAATCTTCTTTTACCTTCAAGTCGCGAAAGGCAAACTTGCCAATCTAACTCTTCAGGTCTAAGAAGATTGAACAGGGGCAACTGTTGTACCCCAAAATTTGCCCTCGCATTTTTCTACAAGCAATCTCAGCTTCAGACATTTCCTGACTTTTCAAACTGGCACAAGAATCGGACAAACGGACTTTTCTTGACAGTCAAGCAAAATTAGGGTTCTTACTGATTTTCAGAGCTCTGATTTGTTTCATACAGTTGGCTTAGGGTTTGGATGATTTTTTTGGTTCAATTTTGATCAGGCGAGCGTTATTTGGCATTTAATCAGGAGTTAAGGTTTTATGGGCATATTCTCAGAAGAATTTAAATTCCACAGCACTTTGCAGTTTATTCCGAGATTCGGGTTAAAATTCGCATTATCTTGATTTAATCAGTAAAAGAGACAGTGGTTTGAATCCATGTTGTTTGAGCCAGTCAAAGAGAATATGCAGTGTGGAATTGCAGTGCTTGGCAAAGAATCAGAAAAAAAAAAGAAGGATTGCATCTGATTAAGTTTTTTGTGTTCGACTGTGCGTTGCTTTGAATAATGGATACGTCGAATTCATTTATTTTGATCAACAAAGGTTTAGTTGATTATTTATGGTTCTAAGAATTAAAATATTTGAAATTTAAACTTTCATTTTATTTTATTTAAGGAACTATAAATAACAAGTAAACAATTAAAGAAAAGGAATTGAAAAAGAATTAAATATCAATGGAGTTTTTATTTCATATTTAATAGTCGTTACAACTGTTATTATTTGGATACGAGTATTTATTACAAAGTATTTAAAATAATAATAAGTGTACAAAAATTAAATTGAAAATAAAAATTCTATCCTATTTCTAATTCTTCATTCTTTATTTCGCTCCGGTGCTCCATTTTTTTTATCTGCAAAAAGAAAAGGAAAAAGTCAAAAGCAGTTGAATTAAAAAAGACAGATAAAATTTGCTCATCATTAGGGGCCACTGACTGGGATCAGTTGACCCTCTCTGCAAATCACGGGATTTCTCCCGGTTCACAAAGAGGGAAGAATTTTATTCATAAATGCAAATGTCAAATGCATAAAATCCAAAGTTCAAGCTGCATAAAATCTCAAATTTCAAATCCAAGTCAAACTGAAAATCCAATTCCACTTTCTATCAAAAGCAAAAAGAGCAATTTACTGTCAAAAGTACAAGTCTACTCAAGGCTACCAAAGAGAGGTTTCGGCCAAGATATCAAAGAAAAGATAAAGTGTAGCAAGCTGTCAAAGAAAGAGAAGGATGCAAAGAAAATATGTTATGCAAGCAACTTAATCATCATTTCCCAAAGGGCCCCTTCAGAACAAAGTACAGAATAAATCATATTTAAATGTCCTGCTGTACTATAGAGTCAAGAGAAGAGAGATAAAGTAAGCATATGCAGGTTTTGTAGGCTGAGGCAGGACAGGCAAAAATAACAAGAAAAGATACAATCCAAAAGAAGCATCAATTCAGCATTATTCAAAACTGGGCAGAAGTACACAGCATAAGCAATTACCAAAAATAGAAAAGTGCCAAGAAACTTTGTAAAACTACCCAGCAACTTGGATCAAGAAAAAGACCAAGGTTTGAATAAGTATTGGGCGCCAAAGACCAAGAGAAAGAGGACAAAAGAACACAAGAAAACATACTGTCAAAAACCTGATTGAGCCAAGCACCAACATCACAAAAAAAGATACAAACCCACAAGCCTCACAACAAAGCAAGCATAACTTGCAATCTGAGAGACCACCAAACCAGGTTCAAACCTGAAGCATAACCTACTGCATCAGCAAAAACCATTCAAAAGCCATATCAACACAAAACCTTTTGCAAGCTTACCTGCTGTCAAAACCTGAACAACCATCAACCTGCCTAATCCAAGCAGGCCTCACAAGTTATCAAACACAACAAAGACTCAAACCTGCTAATGTCCTAAACCAGGCCTGTACCTTCAAACCCATCCTAAAAACCTGAGAAACCAAGTTCAAACCTGTGGTCAAGGCAAAGAACCTGCATAAAACTTACAAAAAACACTTCAACCATCAAACACATAAACAAAACTACCAAAGTCCCTGTCAAACCATAGCATCCTGTCAAGCCTTAACCACCAAAAAACTGTAACTATGCCTTAAAGAACCATCAACCTGTACCTTCAAACCCTTCATCAAAACCTGCAAGCTGATACATAACTCAAAGCCAACCTACTGTCAAAAAACCACAAACAATCGTTAACCTGTCAAAGAACCATGAACCCAAAGACCAGTCTAAACTCACAACCTACCATTACCCACTGTCAAAACCAATACCAACCATAACCTGAAATATCACAACCTTGCTTGAAGCAAATTCACCATGCCTATCAAACTCAAAGCCATAGCATCTCAAGCCTAAAAGCCCTCAGTAAAACATCACTGGGCAACACAAACGAGTATACAGCATTCAAGAAGAAGAGAGAAAGTTCATCCAGCTCAACAAAAATCTCAGAAGGCATCCAGTTCAAGGCAACAATTCAAAGCAAAAATTCAAAGGCAACCTAGGCCATCAGTAGAAAACATCACTGGGCAATACAAACAAGTATACAGCGTTCAAGAGAAGAGAAAAGAGGTGAACTCAGTAAACATACATCACAAGCAAAATACATTCCAAGGGCATCAACTCTAAAGGCCACCAACAATTCAAAGGGACAAAAGTAGAAGAGGTAAAGAAGTGAACATATTTCAGGATAGGGCTTCTCAGCACAAATCATCATCAAATCCCTAAAAAATGGCGAAAAGATAAAAGATACCAGGGTCATCAGAAGCAAAGCAAGCATCACGTTCACGCCGTCCCGGCCTCCTAAGCGTCTCCACTCCGCCTCTCCTCCATCTCCAAAGTCAGGTAGCCAATCTTCTCCCCCTTTCCTCTTCACCACCTCATAATAGTACGAATTTAGGAATCAGAACTCAAATTAAAACACACAAATTCGTAAAAACAGAGATAAGAGCATAAACACTAAAACGAACCTTGTATCAAGGACGCTGGGCTCATGTCAATGGAGGGAAGAAAGGCTTCGGGAGTAACACTGGTGGCCGGAGGAAAGGTTGTTGCTCAGGAAGCTTGCAAGGATGAAGAAGAGCGTTGAGCGAACATGAACGCCGCCGCTGCCTCGCCTAAACCTAATTCTTTCCCCAAACTGAATAACATTTCTAAACCCTAAGAATGTTGCTTCAAGATTATTGGGCCTGACCCGCTTCTAATCTCCCCAAAAGCCCATTAAAATACTTCTTATCTTTTCCTCTTTTAACAAAATATCAATTTACTTCTTTTTTTTATATATACAAATAATATATTTATTTTCTAACCTAAATTAGTTTTGATAAAAATATATTCTTAATTAGTATATATTACTTAGCAAAGAAAAAAAATAATACATCTCTTCTTTAAGCATATAATTAAAATACATTTTGTCATATATTAAATTGAAAATACTTTCTTTTTATTTTGTTTACTCTTTTAATAAAAATATATATTTTGCACATACTAAAATAAATATACATTTTCTTGCATAATTTAAATTTCTTAAAACATTTTGTACATATTATACATTTTTTTTTTATATATAGTTAAAATATCTTTTTAAGTATATATTTGTATATAAAATAATAAAATACTCATTTTTATCATATAATTAAAAATTGAAAATACTTCTTTTTATTCTTTTAATTAATTTACTTTTGTACATAACAATTTAAAAATACCTTTTTTTTAAACATACATAATTTAATTTTGGACATTTAATACTTTTTGTACATAATAGAAATACATTTTTTCTCTAAATATTAAAATTCACAAGCATTTAATTAAAACATTTTGTATATAAACAAATAAAGATACATTTCTTAATTAAAACTTGAACATTTAAGTTAAAACATTTTTTCTTTTGTACATAATTAAATATACAAATCAAAGATTCGTTAAAATACATGTCTAGGTCAAAAAACCCTAATACGCTTCAATTTCACATTATCACACCTGTAAATAATTACACATACACAATACATATACATCTCACACTTACACTTACACTTACACAATACAAATCCATTCATTCTGCTCCTATACATTTTTATCTTATACTTGTATATTCGATATTTACATTTGATTGCGACTTCGATTTGGTTGTAACTTATTGGATGCTATAAGTCTCATCCCCTTTGTACATTTATACCCCCACTCCCGGACACTATTTTGTAATAGCGTAGATTTTACATTCCGCAATTTACAGTTTTCCAATTATACCATGGTTAGACCTAGGGTTTGCATGTACATAAAACCAAACGCTAGATAACCTAATACAAGACAAATACATGTAATCAATACACAATCACACTTGCACCCCCTAGGGTAATCCCACATGTTGCCTTCCAAAATGGGCCATGCTTGCACGTCGAGTATCTTTGGCAAAACAAAAATCAAAATGATCATAAGTCCCTCAAAGGTTGCCTAAACGGAATGATCATAGTCCCTTCAAAGCAAATTGCCAAAGACACTTGGCATCATTGCATTCATGGTCCATACGATGACCCGCGCCTGTCCCGAATAAACTTCCTAAACGCAAGATCGTCCACCAATTTCAATGGTGAAACGAAATTGTTAAAAAGGGTTAAAACATGACAAAAACCTTTGAGTACAATAGGGTAGACAAAACTCTTAGTTACTTGAGATCAAACTTGCAAAAACACTTGCCTTCTTTTCAAAAACCACAATCCACAACACTTTCAAACAAACTCTCAAAGAACATTTGAAAACATCTTTTCGAAAAGATCCACACTTTTGTAAAACACTCAAACATGAGTCAAATACATTAGTTGCCTAAGACAAGGCATCTTTTTCCAAAACATTTTCAAAAAAGCACCCACACACACACCATTTTCAAAGCAATCGAAAAACAAGGCAAGTGATCTAAAAAACCAAGTAACTAAGAGCCCATGGATAACCATGGATGAAAAGGGTGCTAATACCTTCCCTTTTCATAATCTACCCCCCGAACCCACGAAATATCTCAAAAGGTTTTTGCTGTGCTTTTTTAACCTTTCCTTTAGGATAAAATAAAAAGTCGGTGGCGACTCTTGCTCAACCGCACAAGTGCGAATGCGAACGCAAAACACAAGTCAGTTCTCCCACCGTATCACAGCCTTTTTGGTCGGTTTACATCTATTTGCTTTGTCGCCTACGGGCATTTTGAATGAATGTTTGTTTCAATCTTTTGATCGTCTGCCCGTGCTTGTGTTTTATGTTTTTACGCAAAAATTTGCCTAAGTTATGGGCTCGAGTCGTGCCCGTATATGGCTGTGACTTTGTTGGCAAATTTGCCTAAGTCTTTTACTCGTGTATGTGCTCGGCCTCTTCTTGGTGGCCGGAGACGCCTGAGTGGTGAACCCGAGGGGGGAGACTCCTTTTTGACCCTTTTAGATGGCCCGACGTTCTTCGAGATTCGTCGGGCATGCAGAGCGAAGCCGCTTGGTCGGGTATATGACCCGGTCGGGGTTATTTGCCCGCGGAGTGAACTGCCCATCGCGAGCTGGGTGTTCTGCCCTATAGGTACTTCGACGATGGAGCTCGGTAGAGGTGTCCACGTCGGGCACTATCGTTTGTTCTTGTTTTGTTGAACGATGTTATGCAGTTTGGGCGTAGGTCGGGCCTGTACCTCGGCCTCTCTATGGGGGTCGGACGTTTCTCCTTGTTGACTGGGCGCGGGAGTCGACAGTCGAGGGTCCTTGGTGTTGGTAGTTTTCAACTATAGTATTGCTTTAGTTTAGCAGCGTTCCAGGGTCGTGGTAGTGGCTCTCCGTCTAGTTGCTCGAGGTAGTACGCCCCGGTACCGGTGGTGCCGTGGACGCGATAAGGCCCTTCCCAGTTCGCGGCCAGCTTCCCTTCGCGGGAGTCTTTCTGGTTCCTTCGTAATACCAGGCTGCCGATTTCGAACTCGCGCTTGATGACCTTGTCGTTGTGGCGCAGAGCCACTCGTTGTTTTAGGGTGGCTTCACGGAGGGCCGCCCCAGACCGGATTTCCTCGACTAAGTCGAGCTCGTCCCTGAGTGCCTCGTCTTTCATTTCTTTGTCGAGGGGGTTCTCTGTCCGTCTAGAAGGTTCCGTGATTTCTACCGGGATAACGGCCTCGGTGCCGTATGTTAGTCGAAATGGAGTCTCGCCCGTCGTTGAGTGGGGCATGGTGCAGTATGCCCACAGGACACTGTGAAGCTCCTCGACCCATCCCCTCTTTGCTTCAACGAGTCGGCGTTTGAGTCCCCGGAGGATGACTCTGTTCGCGGCTTCGGCTTGCCCGTTGGTTTGAGGGTGCTCGACCGACGTGAAGTGTTGTTTCGTTCCCAGTCTGGTGACAAAGTCTTGGAACCCGTGGTCGGTGAATTGGGTGCCGTTGTTGGTCACCAGTGCCCTCGGAATTCCAAACCTGGCGAGGATGTTTCTTTTGTAGAAACAGAGGATGTTGTGCGAGGTGATCTTTGCGAGGGCCTCGGCTTCTATCCATTTCGTGAAGTAATCCACGGCGACGATAAGGAATTTATTTTGGTAAGTCCCTTGCACGAAGGGACCGAGGATGTCCATGCCCCACCATGCGAACGACCACGGGGATGATAGTATGCTCAGTTCGTGAGGAGGGGCGAGGTGCATGTCACCGTGCCTCTGGCACTTATCACATTTCTTAACGTGTTCCTTGGCGTCCTGCTGCATCGTCGGCCAGTAATATCTCGCTCGAAGGGCTTTCCTCGCCAAGGACTTACCGCCCATGTGCTGGGCGTTGATCCCTTCGTGTATCTCCCGCAGTACCTCGGGGACTGTGGATTCGTCGATGCATTTTAGGAGGGGGATGGAGAATCCCCTGTGGTACAGTTTGTGCTCGAGCACCACGTAGGAGCATGCTCGCTGCTTTGTGACGGTCGCATCGGTCTGGTTCGATGGGAGTTCGCCCTTTGTCAAGAAATTGTAAACCAGGGTCATCCAGGACGAGGCATCCCCTATGGCATGGACCTCGACTGTCATCGAGGATCTTTCGATACTCGGGCGTGCTAGGGATTCTTGGATGACGGATTTGTTCCCGCCCTTCTTTCTCGTGCTCGCGAGTTTGGACAATATGTCTGCCCTCGTGTTTTGCTCGCGGGGAACATGTGAAATTTCCGCCCGTACAAACTTTGTCATGTATTTTTTGACTAAGTTCAAGTACTCGACGAGGTTGTCGTTTTTGGCTTGGTAACTCCCCTGGACTTGGGAGGCGACGAGTTGGGAGTCGGTGTAGACCTGTACCTCGCGGGCTCCCAGGTCCTCGGCTAGTCTCAGTCCTGCGAGCAGGGCCTCGTATTCTGCTTGGTTGTTTGACGTCAGGAAGGAAAGAGCTAGGGAGTGTTCGATCACTACGCCCTCTTCGTTCTCCAAAAGGATTCCTGCGCCACTTCCGGACGAGCTGGATGCTCCATCGACGAAGATGGTCCACTTGTGCTCCTTCCCCGGGGGTGGGTCATGAGTGGTCATTTCCGCGACAAAGTCGGCCAGGGCCTGTGCTTTCGGGGCTTTCCTACTTTCGTACTGAATGTCGAATTCAGAGAGTTCCAAGGACCATTTCAACATTCTGCCCGCCATATCGGGCCGACCCAAGAGTTGCCTCACTGGTTGGTCGGTTCGCACGATGATTGTGTGGGCCAGAAAATAGTGTCTGAGCCTCCTCGCCGCGTTGACGAGGGCTAGAGCCACCTTTTCTATCTGTTGGTATCTGCTTTCGGGTCCTTGCAGAGCTTTGCTCGTGAAGTAGACGAGTTTCTGTCCGTCGGTGGTCTCGCAGACGAGAGTCGCGCTGATGGCTTCGTTTGAGACGGCCAAGTATAAAAACAGTGGCTCCCCGTCGGCTGGTTGAGATAGTACGGGCGGCTGAGATAGACTTTGCTTTAGGTGGCGCAGCGCCTGTTCGCACTCCTCGTTCCATTCGAAGGCTGCTTCCTTACGTAGGAGTTTGAAGAATGGGAGGGCGTGCTGAGCGGACCTCGTGACGAAGCGGGACAATGATGTGAGCATTTCGTTCATGATTTGTATTAACTTCTTCGACGTTGGTGTCGGGAGGTCGGAGAACGCCCGACATTTGTCGGGGTTGGCTTCAATTCCTCATTCTGTTAGGTAGAATCCGAGGAATTTTCCTGCCTTGACTCCAAACGTACACTTCTCGGGGTTGAATCTCATTTTACATTGTCTTGCTTGGGCGAAGACTGCCTTGAGGTGTGCTGCATGGTCGGTGTCTGCTCGGGATTTGACGATCATGTCGTCCATATACACCTCGAGCATGTCGCCAATCTGTTTGTGGAAAACTTTGTTCATCATGCGCTGGTAAGTTGCCCCGGCATTTTTCAGTCCAAAGGGCATTACGTTGTAGTAATAGTTTCCCGAGCTGGTCATGAAAGTCGTGCAGTGTTTGTCGCTCATGGCCATCGGAATTTGGTTATAGCCCGAGTAGGCATCCATGAACGACAATGTTTTGTAGCCGACCGAGTTGTCGACCAGCATGTCAATGTTAGGCAAAGGGAAAGCATCTTTCGGGCAAGCCCAGTTGAGATCGGTATAGTCAACACACATCCTCCATTTTCCATTATTCTTTTTAACGAGTACAACGTTTGACAGCCAGGTGGAATACCGGGCTTCAGAAATAAAATTTGCCTCTAGGAGGTCTTTTACATCTTTTTCAGCAGCCTCTGTTTTCTCTGGAGACTGCCTACGCCTACGTTGTACTACGGCCCTAGCGGAAGGATCTATGGCGAGGTGATGACAGGCGACCTCAGGGTCGAGTCCGGGCATCTCCGAGGCACTCTAGGCGAACAGGTCGGCATTCTCGCGCAAGCAGACCTTGATTTGCTTCCTTGCCAAGTCGGGGAGATCCTTGCCAATCTTCACTCCCTTGGTCGGGTCTGGGCCGAGGGGGACGAGCTCAAAATCCCCGCCCGGTATTGGTCGGAGTGGGACTTGCTCGCCGCTGGGAGGTTCGTCCTGGTCGAAACGAGTGTCCAGAGCTATAGAGTCGACCTTTGGTGGAGCTCTCTGGACTTCTTCCTTGGGGGACTCTTGCTTGTCGGGCTCCTGTCGCGTCCTTTTGACTGGCCTGGTCCCTATGTCGACAGTATCGCGTCCCTTAGAAGCGGCGTTGAAGCACCTCCGAGCAGCGGCTAGGTCTCCTTGGATAGTAGCTACTCGTGCCCTCTTGGTGTAGAATTTCATCTTCAGGTGGACGGTCGAGGGCACCGCTGTCAGTTCTGCCAGTGTTGGTCTCCCCAAGATGCAGTTGTACAGAGACGGGCAGTCGAAGACGAGGAAGCGTACTTTGACTTGTCTTGTAGTCGTCCCTTCGTCGAACGTAACCAGAAGCTCGACATATCCCCAAGGTTTGGAGGTCGAGCCGTTGAAACCTTGTAAGTCCGACCCCACATACGGCGAGAGATGTGAGTCGTCCAACTGTAGAGTTCGGAATAGTTGGTTGTACATCACGTCGACAGAACTCCCTTCGTCGACAAGGATGCGATATACATCAAAATTGGCCATTCTTTCCCTTATCAGTAAGGGGATGACCGCGTTCGGGGCTCCGCCGGGGAGCTCTTTTAGGTAGAAGGTGATGGGCTCTGACCTGCCCTTCACCCTTTCGAACGTCACTGTTTGCGGGGGAGCCGCGTCGACCAGCTCGTCCAGCTTCCTCTTAGCCGAATTGATGGTCAAGTCGTTGAACCCGCCGCCGTTGATGACCATGGCGGAGGGGAAATATTTCCACCTGTTGTGCATTGTGAGAGGCTCTTGCAGGTGCTCGGGGATGTCGAAATCCTCGGGCCTGGTCACGGAGAAGGCGGTCTGGATGGGCACCGACTCATCAGATGGTCGGGCATCTTCCTCCGGCTCCCTGGTTTCTTGGGCGTCACGACGGGGAGCGTCGCTTCACCGGTACTGCGCGAGCCTCCCTCCCTTGATGAGGGTTTCGATGGCGTCCTTGAGGTGGACGTAATCCTCAGTCAGATGACCATGGCTCCTATGGTACTGACAATATTTGTTCTTGTCTGCTCCGGGCTTGGCGGGAGCAGGTCGGGGACGTTTGACACCTCCGTCCTTGAAGTCAGTGCTGGCACACTCCGCCAGAATACGCTCGCGGGAAGCTGTGAGCGGAGTGTACTCGGTGAAACGCCCCAAAGATCCTCTTTGTTCCCGGACTTCCCGGGGTCTGTCTTCTTTTCTTTTCTCCCCGGTTCGTCGAGGAGGAGGCGCTTCCTGGCGTGAGCTGCTGTTGGACCCGCGAGTCCTGGGGTCTCAGGCCCTGTTGGCCGCTTCCCTCTCCTCGTAGTCCATATATGCCCGAGCCTTTTCGAGGAGGGCGTCGAACATCCTGGGTGGCTCGATGCCCACGGCTTTTCTGAATTCCGTGCCGGGGAGGAGCCCCCTCTCCAGCAGATATCTCTTCATATGGTCCGCGCAGGGGACCTGTATAGCTTCCCGGTTGAAGCGGTTGATGAACTCCCTCAAGGTTTCATCCTGTCTTTGGATGATGGCCTCGAGAGCTACCTCGGTCTTTGGGTGTCGCCGAGATGCTGTGAATGAACTGATGAACTGGTTCTTCAGGTTTCGCCACGAGGTGATTGAGCCCGGGGCGAGTCCTTTGTACCAGTCCATTGCCGCCTTCCTGAGAGTCGTGGGGAATAGTCGGCATTTGATTGGCCCCCTGACATTGTGGTAATGCAGCATAGCCTCGAACCCGTCTATGTGGTCGACCGGGTCCGCGACTCCATCGTACTCCTTCAAGTGTGGGGGTTTCTCCATGCCCGAGGGAATGGGCGCTTCCATGATAGCTTGTGACAGGGGACCGCGGGGGTCGTCCTCGTCGCTCCTCTCCGGAGACAAAGATGGGGACCTGTAATACTGTCTGGCACGACGGTCCTGGTCGTGCTGAGTCTCTCTCGAGCGTGATGCTCGTTGGTTGAATCTTACACGCCCGTCTCCGGAGTGCCTTCTGTCCTGTCTCGCTGGGTCGCAACTAGGTTCTCCGGCTTGGATGACGGGCTGCCTCTCCAAATGGGGCCGTTTCCCCTTTGGTCGGGGTGACTGGCTTCGAGAGGTTTCTCTGTAATGCCTCCGCGGGGGAGACGGGTGTTGGACTTCAGTCACTCGAGGAGGTGGAGTATGGGGCCTCTGATGCCTCCTCGGGGGTCTTCGGTCGTCTTCAAGCGCCCTTAGTCTTTCTCCTTGGGCGAAGATGAGATAGTTCGTTTGATTGATCGCTGCGAACAGCGCTTGAGTTGTGGCATCCGCCCCGGCGGGGACAGGGACTTCCTGGAACCGGGCAACCCGGTAGTTTGCGAGAGCTGCCTCGTCTTCTTCGAGTGGCAGAGGGACCGAGGAAGACGACGCAGTAGCTCCGTCGCGGTAAGTTGAAGGTCCGGGGACAGTTGATGCCGGAATGGTGTTGTGACCGGGGTTGCCGGTGTTGTCAAGGTGTCCGTTTTTGTCCGCGGGGCCGTTGTTGGTGTCGACGACGCGGACGTTCTGTTCATCGCGAGCTTGATCAGCCATGACAGCGGTAGTTGAATTTGAGCTTTGGTCTTTGAGTTGTGTAAGACGGGGAAGCTAGTTTCCCACAGACGGCGCCACTGATCTAACCTGATCAGACTTGGACCGTCACGACTGGCTCCGAGCTGAAGTTTTGAACGAGGCGGGGGGGGGGGGGGGGGGTACTTGCAAGGCACTCCGATGCTGAAGTAAGTAAGAGTACGAGCATGCAAAGTGTGAGTATGGGTGATAGAATGAATACCTGACCCTCTGGGAATATAGGGTATTTATAGCCCCCAGCGCTGGGCCAAGGTCCCTTCATTGGGCCGGGCGGGTTTGGCCCAATGAAGGAACTGCCAGGTTCTACGTGTGTAGTGGAGACCCGCACGTGGTCTCCTTTCTGGATGTCCTGCGTGAAGTGCGGGCGGACAAAGACGCGGTCTTTTCGGGATCCCGGTGAAAGTGCAGTGGACCGAGTCTGTCCTAGGAGTGGTGCTCGAGTCGAGGTCGAGCTGGATAGCATGTGGTAGATGATATCGTTCTAGTGAAGAGTGTCGGGCAAGACCGTGAGCCCTTGGTCGACGTGACCCTTAGCAAGTCCGTTTGGATTGGGCCTTCATCATTGCTTTTGGACCAGCCCGGCCCAGTCCAAAACAGTAATGATTTATAAGCAAATTTTACTTTTTAAATTTATTTGATAATTAATGTATATAGACCATATACATTAATTATCCAATGAATCTAAAAAGTAAAATTTACTTATAAATCATTACGGATGAAGTACTTTACTCTGTCCTTTTTCACATACTTAACATACATCATCTTAGAATAAATAATAAGTGATAACTTTTTTATAAAATATCATTTATATTCAAAATAAACAAATAAACATTAAATGACATTATCTAATATAGAGTTTATATTATTTAATAACAATAATGTGTGTAGTTGTAATTTAGTTAAAATCTAGAGCTCCTTGACAATATTTAAATCAATAGGTCTAATAAGTACAACTTTAACAATGATATATAATTGTTGAGCCATGACTAATTGAAAAAATGAGTTTGGCAAAAGTCAATGAGATGGTGAACTTTGGGAAATTCTATCTTCCTTCTCCTTCTAGTAGGTAAATAATCGCGTGTCCTTTACAGCTAAATGCAAATCTCCTTTCAATGAACATTTCAATCTCGATCTACTTTCAGTGGTCCAGAAAGAGACACATTAGAGTATGCGCGTCGCACATCAAGGTTGGTTATCTTTGTTGTTATGTCTTTTGTTGTTACATCATGTAAACTGATGTTTGCTACTAATGACAGTTATTGAGACTTCCATACATATAATTCTAAGCTGCTATATTGTAGTATGTTTGTTTTCATCAGATTGGTAAAAGAATGTCAGGTGAAGCAAGACTCTGAGTTGTAATTACAATCTAGAATATTCAACATATGTTTTAAATTATATAAACAATGATGAACGTAAAAAGAGTAATATACTCAGCAATGTTTAAACTTAATGAATAATCTGGATATATCAAAACAGTAAAATCATAACTTGTAACAAATCCTTTCCAAGTGATTTAATCGTCGATACATGAGTAATAACATTAATTACAAATGAAACTGGTGATTAATATAGACTCTATAAATTTTCAAAAATCTCTTTGAAAATAACATTTGTTGTAGTCGACAACGGTTGGTTATCTTTGTCATGAATTAATATCCGAAGGCCTTTTTTGCTTTTTACTCTTGAAACTACAACATACAATTGATTGTGGCTGAAGACGCTTCGGGGAAAATAGATACTGACATGATCCAATGTCTGACCTTGAGACTTGTTAATCGTCATAACATACCATACATTTATAGGAAATTGTCTTCTAGTCATCTTAAAGGGTCATAGGGACTGACTAGGAGTAATATCCATTCTTGCGATATAGACGACACCTCTGATGTTTTTGCCTGAAATAATTTTTGCTTCGATAATGTGATCTGCCAGTCTTGTAACAACGAGTCGTATTCCATTGCACAAACCTTCTGATTGATCAATATTTCTAAGAAGCGTTATGGGAGTACCAATCTTCAATGTAATCTTGTGATTGGGAAGACCAGAAATTCTGAGTGTATTCAAAAATTCAGGAGTTAAAACATCGAAAGATTCATTGTCGTCACCATCAAGTGTATCAGCAAAATCAAATGATAAATATTCCTTTTATTCTCCTGAAATTTGTTGAATGTTTGTTTGTAATTCACATACTAAATAATGACAAATAGGTAAAAATATTTAAACTTACTGTATGGTAATTACCTGGAAGAAATTCTAATACATACTAGTTTATTACATCATTTGTCTCAACGGTTCCAGCCAATATTGTTCTTGATTGCAAGAATGTTTCATTGTTGTAATTAATAGCAAAATTTGGATATGTGTTTTGAAATATTGCTTCAAGTGGATCAGTAAAATCTGTGATCAACAATTCGGGAGGAATATCAATCTCTGCATAACCATCATTAGGTTCCACTAACTTTCCATCCCCGAGTTCCAATATCCAGTTCAAAAACTGTTCCAACTCAAAGGGACTTGTGTTCATCCCGGACTGTTGAAGTCTCATATTCTCTGTAAGCTTCAAAATGACATATTGATCTCATATGTATGATGAATTTATTATGGTATGAATTATATCTGAACGGCTTTCTCTAGGTATAACTAGTAGAATATGCCGGAAATCGCCCCCAAAAACAATTACCTTACCTCCAAATATTGTGTCAGATGATTTGGATCCACCCATTATGTCTTTGAGGGTTTTACCCAATGCTTCGAAACAAAATCCGTTGGCCATTGGAGCCTCATACCAAATTATCAATTTTGATAATTTTAATAGGTCACCGCGGTCACTTCCTTTGCATATATCGCAGGTGGAAGACTCGAGTATAGGAATTTGAATCTTGAATTTCGAATGTGTCGTTCGACCACCAGGAAGTGAAAGTGATGCAATACCCGATGAAGCAACAAGTCAAACATATTTGTTTCCGTTATCTAATGCAAGAAGCTAATGTTCTCCACATATACGTTTTGCTTGTGCCTCCATATCCATACAAAAAAATACGCCTCCCTTCTGGTTGTTGACTGCTTGCATGATTTGCTTGAACACATCTCTTTGCTCATCTATAATATATTTAACAATAATATAGACAACAACATAGTGAGACAATATTGAAGAAAAAAATTGTAAAACTAATATTGCTTATGTTCCTTTGTTAACGTAAATATTATAAGGAATAAAAGCAAGGTTTAAAATTATCGGCAATGTTAATACTATTGTGACCTGTCAGATTTTGATATAGCATATTGAATTATTGAAGTTGCTCATCTTTATTGTAGTTTCTCTCTTTGTAAATAGGCGTGTTTCCCAACCCCTAAACCATATAACCTCGTGGTTTAAGCATTCCAGGAATGTCACTTAAACTCTTCTGGTTTCGTTGAAGGAGTCTTTCAATTTCAATCAATGTTAAATTCATTATTTCTTGATCTGATAACCGTAAACCTATTTTAAAACAAATTATTACTAAATTGTCAAAATTAAAGAAAATTTGTGAATTATAAGAATTCAAAGAAATATCTAATGATATAATTATTAGCTCTGTTGTTTGCAATAATCTGTTGAGAGTAAAGAATTCCATCAGACAAAAGATGTTGTGTCTTACTCCAAACACGCCTTGGATTGTTTATGCTACTTGACAATAACATATGAACAAAAAGTAACCTCAAATAATGACCAGAACCCCAATGATAAGCCTCTTTAATAACATATATAAGTTCTCGATCATTGCCAATAAACCCCATAGCAAAACATGCATCCCGAAATGTATCATATTTGTTGTTATTGACAATATTTATTTCCTCATAACTACGTGGACCTTTCACATGTGTTACAACCATTCTAAGATAGTACAATTCACCGGTTGTTGGAGGAATCCATATTAGCCTGCCAATTATATAACCCTTTTGGCGAGATTTCCACTCTCTTTTCTTTTTAACATAAACAAACTTTGAAACAAAATTGTTGTATGTTAGTTGTTGCGCTTCTTGATACTTATGATTAGCTTCATACCATGAGGTAAACATCGACTCAGTTACACTCTCTTTCTCAAAAATAGTGGTAATACAATCGATGTCCGTGTAGAAAACAGAATTTTCACCTTCACGGTGAAAATGAGGTGAAAATGAAGTCTTTCTACGACTGGTTTCCTTCCATGAATTGGGAAAGCATTAATTCTCCAAGATGACTCACTCGGAGAAACATACCTACAGTCAATGTACTGCTTGATCTCATCAATATTTTGATGTTCAACAGATGTTCCATCTTGATTCTTGACAATGACAGCAATTATTCTATCATATCCTTTGTTAATGTACTTGAACAAATATTTAATTGATGTACTTTGATTGCACCATTCCATGTTAATATGAGCTCTATACTTCAGTAACAACTTTGTGTTGTATGGAACAACAAATCTATTATCAATCTCCATTCCATTCTTAATGATTGTGTGGCTATGGTCCCTTCTTCTATATACCGGATATCCATCTTGGTCAACAATCGTTTCATTTTGGAAGTCTTTAGGGAAGTATTTAGAACACTTACCTTCCTTTATACACGGTGAATACCAATTATGACTTCCGCAAGGACCGTGAATCATGTGAGCTTTAACTAAGTTATATAAGTCTTCATCAGTGTCTTTGTTTGGTATTTCAGTTGATATGATCTGATCAGTGTCATTTGATATTGGATATTTATTTGATGGATGTAGGAAAATTAATATGTGAGCATGTGGTAGGCCTCTCTTCTAAAACTCAATGGTATACATATCTACACAATTTGCATGATACATATAATAATTAGTTGAGTACAAATTGAGAGTATCTAACAATTAAGAAAGTACAATATTATATTTGGTACAATGTTATGATAAATTACTTACATGCAAGAACTTTCCCCATCAAACTCTTTTTTGTCAAATCAGATAATAATTAATCAAATTTCAGTTTAAAGACTCCTAAAATTAGGTCTGAATGATCAATTGCTTTTAGATTCACATAATCGAGTACACATTATAATTCAGGCCAGTTTGGATTACATGTGAACGTGATGAACAGATCGGGAAAACTAACATAACTGCAAATCGCCATTCCATCAAAGTATAACTGATCCATTTATATGCAACTACCAACATATGATGAAGGTAGCATAACCCTCTTCCCTGTATTTGCACCTTGAGTATGGCCATTTGTTCTAGCATCAGTGAGATAATGATATTTTCCAACTCTGAGTTTCGATTGATTCTTTCTGAGCCATCGAAGTCTCTATGATTCCATCATGTTGAAACCATCAACTAAAAATTGTTGTAAAAGCCCAAGTGATCTGAGACTTGTCTGTGCTTCATTCTTTCTTGCTTGGATCCTAAAGGTGAACCACTCTCTAATGGTGAGTCTATTCCTTTTTGCTGCTTGATCCCATGGTACATCTTCAGGTACAACATATGAATGTGTTGGGTCAAAATTAGTACCATTGTTAGAACCTTTGTTCTGATGCCTGGCATTAGGCCTATAACCATCCTTACCATAAGGGAAAAGAAGTGGATATTGAAATCCCAAATATGATGTAAGGCAACAAGGCAGAACCAGAAGGCACGCCCAGCTATTGACAAGCCCAATCGAAGGCCATGACCAGCTGCTGCCAAGGCCCAATCGAAGGCCATGACTTGCTGGATGCCAACCCCCAATTGAAGGAGGTCAACAGAAGTAGAATCGAAGGATGCTTCCCCCCAATCCAAAGAGCTCATTTTTCTTCTTTTTATCTTATTTTTGCCTTTATATTCTTATGCACTTTAATATGGTTGTAATAGTGTAGGATTTATTTTCTGCATTTTTTATTACTTTTGTACAAATGCTAGTAATTAGGTGTGTATGGCAAGATAAAACCAACAAGTAGACAACCCCTAATCAATACAAAATGCATGCAATCAAACACACTTTGCACACATGCACCCTTAGGGTAATTCCACTTGTTGCCTTACAAAAATGACCATGTTATGCATGTGGGATATCTTAGCAAAAACAATAAAAAAATACAAGATCATAGTCCCTCAATGACGCTACGAATGTTTCCTTACAAATTATCTTAGTCCCTAAAAAAGAATTTCTAAGACATCCTACAACATTGTTATCATGTCTATACGATGACCCATGCTCGTCCCTTTACATCCAAAGATAAGGCTTCTTACCAAATCGATGGTAAGATAGCAATATCAAAGGAAAGGAAGAAATGAACAAAAGACTTTTGAGTAGGTAGATTGTTCCTAGTTGCTTGCTCATTTTCAAATCAAACATCCTTGCTCATTTTAAAAACAAACACCAAACACTTTCAAAAACAAACTTTCAAAACATAAAATATTTTCAAAAGTCCAACACTTTATATACGTTCTTACGAACGAGAACTATTACAAAGTTTACCTAAACGAAGACGCATTTTCAAAATACTTTCAAAATCACACCATAAGCACACTTTCAAACAAAAGCAAGTGATCTAGCAAGCAACTAAGAGCCTGTAGATAACTACAGATGAAAAGGGTGTTAACACCTTCCCTTTTCATAACCTACCCCCCGAACTCAAGAAAACATCTCTAAAGGTCTTTCCTGTTCTTTTCAGCCTTTCCTTTTGGATAAAAGAAAAGTCGGTGGCGACTCTTACTATCCGCAACAATTGCGATCAAACGCAAAACACCCAAGTTAGTTCTCCCACCGTATCAAAATTGTGTTATACATATTTTCAGTAGACTTTCCAATAATCTCAGCATAATCAGTATCCCAAAAGACAAAGCGATACTTGGACTCACCATCAATGACATATATATATATATATATATATATATATATATATATATATATATATATATATATATATATATATATATATATATATATATCAACTCTATACCTTTTATCAAAATGAAAGATTACATATAAGTAAAAATCAACAATCACACAACTCGTCACACAAAATTTAGATGGCTTAAAAATAAAAAATCAGAATATGAGAATCAACCTTGGTATTGCTTTTTGAACTTTTTCTCCACATGAACACTGATATAGATTGCTTACATCATATGCCTTTAAAGCCCATTTTGTACATCCATAATAGAACCAACCATGCTTTGATACAAAAAACTTCAGGGTAGTGCTACAGTGACACATAGTAGTTCCTAAAGATAATTGTTGAAATATATAAGATATGTCAGAATATTATAACTAAAAATATTTAGTTTAGGAAATACAATTTGGAGTATTCATTTTTGACCTTGCATAGCTCACTTAAAGACATACACTTGGACTTATTAACAAACTTTTCAACTGTAGTGAACTGCAATGTTCTAGACCAAACAGACATAAACTTTGATGATTGAGTTGGCTTTCAGTCTTCTCATTAGCAGGTAACCTAAAACCATATTGATCTATTAATTTAACTAAACTTCAATATGAAAAGAGCAAAAATTCAATTGTCAAAATGAATCACTATATTACTTAGACAAATATTATGTAATCTCTGGAATTTCCTCATTAATTAGCAACTTAGAACCACCCCCATTCATTTGAAACTGAAAATGACAAACAAAAAAATCCAATCAACACTCATGTTTACAAATTTATAAAGACGTGTGGGCAAAAAGTCAGGAACACAAACCTTGTGAATCCTTGATCATTGCATGAGTGAGAATAATGACAATAACATCACTATTTTTTGCATCATTGCAGTGATCCAAAAACTTAGTTTCATAGCTTTTCCATAAAGTGCAGTTAATAAAATTACCACTGTTATGAATAGTTAAAATAAGTATTTTGCATGACATCCTACAACATACATTAACTGCAATATACAAAAATATGTAATGGGGTCATATTTTACCTTAGGTCTTTGAGATTGAGTGACACAAAAGTCTTTTTCCCTGGTGTGTTACAGTGAAAATTGTTGATCTCATGAACAACACCAATAATGTCTACAACATAGTAACCAAAGTAAAATTAATTATATGATATTGATTGTGAAAACATACTATTTTAACAATACGTGATCTTAAAAATAACTTAACAATATATAATGATCTTAAAAATATTATACCAAATAAACTATCCGTTTGAATAAATCATATCTTCAAGTCTGTTAAGCTCACATTTGCTTCCAAAGACATCACCAAAATCTTTGAAATAATTCTTTTTTGGAGGAATATTTTAAACATCAATAACTTTCAAAATGGTACCACCAAGGAACACAAATTTCTTGGAATGATCACAAAGCTTCCACTGAAAATTATTATCATAAACACTACTTTGATTATGCAGGTCATGTTCTTCTGAATTCATTCTTTCCATTTAGATGTATGGTCAGCATGGATCAAAACTTATATTTTGTCACCCTAAAAGACATTGGAAAAGAAGTAGATTTTTTTAAGATTTAGATTCGAATCAAATGAAAATTTATACGAAGGATTATAAAAAATAGTACTGATGCATCCATTAAAACTATCTCCACATGCTCGATTCCCTTACTATTAACAGCGCTCCATGCATAAACGATTTGAACCGCCAATCTTCAAGTTTCCTTTATTTCGTTAATGTCCTTAATACATTCAATCCTTCGACTTATTTTTATGCCTGCATTAGGAAATAAAATAGTTAACAAACATGAATAACAAAAACAACAAATCAACATAAAATAAAATAAACTTACTGTGTTTTGAATTGAGGATGATGGAAGAAGACAATGTTTTTGAGGCGGAGAGGGAGATGAAACCTTAGGATTCGCATGTTTTGAAAATTTGTTGTTCTATTGTGCCTTTTTATTAACAATCCTTCTCCAGGAAAAATTAAATGATGGAATAGGAAATGTCATTGTTTCGATGCAAAATAGTCACACTTGAACAAATACACTGCTTGAAGTTATAGTTGGTGGCAAAATTTAAGAAAATATATAATTCAATTAATTTTTGGATTAGTAATGATTACTGTTGTTGAAATGACCATTAAGGATACAAATTATAGCTGTTAAACAAAATTAATTAGGGTAAGTAAGTACTTTTGGTAGTACATTACTTTATTATATTAATAATAGATTAATCAATTATTTAGGGGAAACAAGACATTTATTGTGTTAGAAAATATGAATCAGTGTCAACCCAATATGGAGAGGCCTAAAATATATTAGTGTGTTCATTACATTTAATATAATTCTCATAAATTTTGTGAAACTTTGAAAACATCTCAGTTCAAAAGTTATCTTAGAGATGCATGCTTTACACTCATTTGTTCATTTGACCTCACTCAGTAAAAATAAGAGTTTGTCCCGAACATAACAGTCAGACACATCATATCTTTATGTTAACTTTCACAGTGCATATTATTATAATGCGACTTAGTCTCCCTCTTTCAATTCAATAACTTAAAAAAACCGAAATTACCATAAATGTTTTTTAGTGATTCTCACACCTTCATCCCTTTTCTTTATCACTCTCCCCCTTACTCCAACGTCTTTCACTCACATCGTATTATGTTATCTTTATTCCAATCATTCTTCACATTTTGTTGCTGGATTTGACGAATAAGTCGCGACACTCCTTACTTCCATTATCGTCATTGATTTTATTACTGTCGAGTACTTTATTAGACATGAGACTTTACATACAAGGGGGTGAGGGTGTGAATTGTATGGTTCAGAAAAACGTGTTTTTAAAAACTTTGCAGATTAAAATCAGAGTTTAAAATCATTTTAAATATTAAGAAGTGGAAAATAAATTTCAAAATATAATTGCGGAAAATAAAAAGTTTAGGAAAAAGAGAGAACACCAAATATTATAGAAGTTCGGTCAAAATAAAATGACTTACTCCTTTTCCTAAGAATTGATCTTGAGAGTATCCAATAAACGTTGAGAGCTTTTAGTGGGAAATATCCAGGAACCTTCTTATACAAGGAAACTGGTTGATTTCCAACAAACAATAAGACTATGAATTGATCAGTTTGAGTCTTCTCTTCCAAACGGTGGATTGAAGCGAATAATCTCCTTTCGACGCAGTAGATCAAAGCAGTTAGTCCTCTTTCTATTAGAATCTTGGAGCGGTTAGTCCTCAAGATTTTAAACAAATTTTGTTAGCTTTTATAACAGGCTGAACTCACGAACCTTAAACCTTGATTTTACACGGGCTAACCAATAACTTGGGAGATTTCAATACCAGGCTAATCTCGAACCTTATTCAAACTTTTAATATCGAGCTAAACATTAACCTAGTTTTACCACGAGCTAACCAAGAACCTATCATATTATACCACAAGTTGATCTCGAACCTAAACAAGGGCTTGATCACATAAACCAAAGCTTTTTACAGATTTAGCTTCTAACTCTGTTAGCTGGCTATTTCGAATAAGGAAGAGACCACCATTAAAATAATATTTTGAATGAATTACCTAAGGAGATTAAAATCAATATTGGATATTGGTGGAGGATATGGAGTCTTTATGTTGAAGGATTATTCAAGTTCCAACAGATTTCAATTTGGACTTGCAGATTTCGATTTGGACTTGCAAGATTTCAAATTATAAAAGAGTTCCTTCATGTAAGGGTGCCAGAAGCTGGAAACGGTCCAAGTAATTGGGTTATTATGAAAGCATAAATCCTTCGTTTGGTACATGCTTCGATTGGTACAAGATTTCGAATTTCAAATAAAGAGCGCCATTCTAGAAGACGCGTGGAAGCCAGCAAGCGTAGGAGGCCTGCATGCTTCGAATGTGGCGTGATCTTAGAGTAGGACCGTTAGGGTCTAAACACTATAAATAGGTGTTCTTATGTTAGATTTTAGGAGGTTAATGTTCACATTTATGTACTAGAATATCTCAAAATACTCCATACTTCCGTGAATTAAGGAAAGTGAGTCAGAAGATACAATGTACATGTTGAACATCCTCACTTTTTTACAGTTTCAATATAAATTCTGTCATATGTAATTCAACTTTACAATATTGCTTTGTCTTTAGATCCTTCGATTACCTTTACATTTCCTTGCACTTTACATTTCCTTGTCCTTTAAACACAGCATTTCCTTGCATTTCCTTTATTTCGTTGTCTTTAAACACTTACAGCATTTCCCTGCATTACAGTTATTTCGTTTTCCTTTAAGCACTTGCATTACAGTTATTTCGTTTTCCTTTAAACACTTCGATTGCCTTGCTCTTTAAACACTTACATTTACTTGCATTTCCTTTGTTTTACTTGTCTCTAAACACAGTTATTTCGTTAGAAACTTTACAGCATTTCTGTCCTTAAACACTTCGATTTACTTTTACTTTATCTTTTTAGTCAAACACTTATATTCATATTCAAGCCATTTTAGAATTATCTTTACATTCAAGCCCAAGTTTAATTCGAAGCCTTTCTTGCCTACATTCATTTTGTTTATTTCCTAAGAATCTTGTCTTCAAATTCAACATACAATATAAGCCTATCAATATAATAGATATGAACATAAAACTGAATTATGACACATGTGTTCTAGGATCAATCTAGTCGATCCTGCAAGTAACCAATAATAAATTAGTAAATTGGAAGACTAGCGGTTGTTTACTAGAAATCACTGTAAACAAACTCACAAATAATCCCTAAATAGATATTATTCAACCTAAGTGTATACAAAAGATTTCCTGGGTGAATTTTACAATTATTCCCTTTCAAAATTACAACTTATCCTCACTCATAAAAAGAACTTTCTCGTAGAAGCACTTCGACTAAAATATTTGTGAGAGAAAGTAAAAGAAAAAAATTAGAGAGAGACTGAGAGTGAGAAGTGTCAAAACACGTTTCTGGATGATTTAAAATTAGGGAAGAGACCTATATTTATAGACTAGAGAGTGGCTCAAAACGGAATTTAAATTTAATGCTTTTTAATACATTCTAATCGATTAACACCTAATGTTAGTCAGTTAGATACTTTAAATATAATTGTTTGTAAGTTCAAAATAGGAAAGAATAGATATCTATCAGCTGCACATCATTAAGATGTTGTCTAATATTTGAGGCCTTAATTTTGAACCAAGCTAACTAATTAGGTTAATGTCCTAAACGATTAGAAGAGTCAAAACTTTACCTAGAGCTATTCTAACACCTCCCAATTCATCAGGCACAACTTCAAGACATTTTAGAAAATATTTTCATGATAAAAATCTGTTTAAAGAGTATTTTTTAGCGTGTGTGTGATTCAGCCATGCACTTTTACGAGAATTCCCTTTTTCTTTACAAAGTATACACTTAGACTAATTAAGGTAAGGCTTTCTTGCACTTCAATACATTTTAGAAGATTTCTTTAGTAGACACTTGCTCGAGTTTAATTGAGATGAGGCTTAAGTTATATTCTATTTGATTTCCATCATCAGATAGTCAAGTCCATCAAACTCTAATACTTGGGTTTGCATCTTTATCCGGTTAAGCGCTTATGCTTGACTTGTCATCATTAATTAGTTTCCATCATAAATTAGTTGTCATCATAAAAAGTTGTTATCATTGTTAAAATCATATCACATGCAAAATAAGGTTCAACATTCTCCCCCTTTTGATGATAACACATCTCTTAAAGGAGGTGGGAAAAAAATAGCACATATATGTTTGGAGTAATCAAACTCCAATGATTTAAAAGAGAGTATACTCTACTCCTCCCCCTTTGTTAAAATAAAATTTTT
The DNA here is from genome assembly GCA_948472305.1 of Vicia faba. NCBI lineage: Eukaryota > Viridiplantae > Streptophyta > Magnoliopsida > Fabales > Fabaceae > Vicia > Vicia faba. Next base: position 857,310,354 of record OX451736.1, on the reverse strand, counting down.
GGGAAAGATGCTTTGTAATAAATAAATATGCACACATGTGCAAGTTAAGCATTTACAAAAGGGAAAAACATTGTTTTTATTTTTTACTTGAATTTCAAAGTACAAGAAGGAGATTTTGCGGATTTTTAAAAGTGAAACAATGAAAAACATAAGAAATTTAAGAATTAATTAGTTCATATCATCATCGTCATCCTCACTCGAAATTGTTGAAGATTTTTCCTCACCATTTTCTGGATGAGCTTGTCGATCTTTGCATTCATTGCTCTTTTCTAATCACATATGTCATTTAAGGTGTTTGAAGAGGATGTAAGAAGGTTATTGTTTCTTTTCTACCTTTCTCTTCTTTGTATTTATGGATAAAATCTATATCTTAAATCACATATCCCATTTTACTTATAACTTCTTGCCCTATCTTTGTATGCACAAAGTCAGGTTCTTCTTCTTCTTCTTAAAATTCATGGCTGGAGTAGGATATGATTTTGGTGATTAGTTTGGCATATGGTAAGGTAATGGTTTTCCTTTTGATATCTAGTATGTGGTGAGGTACCACGTCTTCCCATATTTTCACGACTTGGTTTTCCAAAAACCAAATTGCAGAGACTTATAATTTTTGGAGAGTGCTATAGTTACCTTTCATTGGGAAAAACACATGATTCATTGTGTAGTGAATCAATATACTATATGGACGAATGATGCCAACATTGAACGAAGTTGTAATTTCAGAAACATGATCAATGAGAAGAGAGTGGGCACGAACTTTGAAATTAAATTTGTTGCCTTCAAGATCCATTTGATCATAATCTTGGTCCATGAACGATAAGTTACATACTTGAGCAAAATCTTCAAGAGACAGGGTGATGAGATATTTCTTGACTTTGGAGCTAATGATGCCATCTCTGTAGGAGAGATTTACATAGAACATTCTCACTAACTCAGGGTATCTCTCTTGGGGTTTTTCAAACTCAAAGTCCTTCAATCTAGTGAAGTTAAAGGCTTCCATGAAGGAGAAATTCTTGAAGAGATCTTCATCTAAGTAGCGAAAATAAAATAGTTCTCTATTGGCGTAGTAAAGGCTGAACTTGGATTCTTTAGCTTGAGAGGAAAAATCTCCGGAGAAGTATGAGGATAAGGTTTTGGAGGAACGAGTTCTCTTTGAGGCCATTTGAGGTGATTATGGATGAGTGAGAGAGCTAATATGTTTTGAAGTTGCTCAGCCCTCTAGGACTCCAGTTTTGTTGCTTGCCTCATTTATTATCATTGATCATTTATAAATTTTGTAATTGAGTATCCTCTAGTTAGATCTTTTCATATATCTTAGAATTGAGTGAAATTCTTTTTAAATAAGTGTTTAGTGCAAAATCGTGTTTGTTTTTGCATGCATAAATCAAACTCCTTAGGTAAAAGTCAATGCAATTTAGTTCAAGTCAAACCAGTCGATTATTTGGGGTCAAGAAACGCATGAATGAATGGTTACTATCATACAAACTTTAGATTCAAAACTAAACTTCAATTTACTTTATAAATCAATTTTAAGAAATGTGATTCGAATCAGGGTTAGGCATGATTCGAATCAAGCATGAATGTGAAAATTTAGATTCTGCTAAAAATTTAAATTTTGCCTCTATCTGCCATGACTTGAATCATAGATTACACTTGATTCAAATTGTAGTGTAAAATATGAGTAATCTTTTGATTCTGTCCAGTTTGATTTGAATCACAATTTACACTTGATTCAAATCATGGAACTGTTTGACTCGAATAACAAATTACATATGATTCAAATCATGACATTCTTTGACTCGAATCATGGTTTACACTTGACTCGAATCATAGGTGCAAAATTTGGATTTTTATGTTCTTGATTCAAACCATTTCTCTCATTTGACTCAAATTATACCCATTGCTTGTGACTCGAATCATGGGGATATTTTTACTCATTTTGTGCATGCATAATGTCAAGCACCTATATGTTTTCATTTCCTCTCTCGCTCACCATTAATTTTTTAGATTCTCATTTTTTATTTCGCACCATAATAATGAGAATAATTATTGTGATGATAATCATATCTTTGAAACTCTTTCTAAAAACTTGAAAACCCACTTTCAAAGAACACCTTTTCATATCTATCTATTACATCTGAACTCATCCTCAACCTCTAGTAAGATTAAAATCATTATTGCTTCTCAATTCTTAGAGAATGTGAGATTTATTGTAGAGGAGATTCATTCTTTGTTGATGTTTATGAAGTTCTTGAGTTGTGGGTTAAGATTGAGATTGTGTGGTGGTGTTGGAGTTTGGCAATCCTGCATGAAAAATAAGAAGTCTTTTCTTCAGGTTACTTCGGTAGAGATGTGTGGAATCCTACAGATGAAGTCAGAGTTTCTGTGTTATTCTTCAGACAGATCAATGTTCAAGGGACCAGTAGGCTTGACAAAATTATTGATTTTGGAAGAGTTAAGTCAATATCAGGAGAATCTTGCATGGATCGGCGAAGTAGACACGGTATGCAACAAGAGATGATCAAGATAAGAAGATTATTTATTTTCTTGAGTATCTTGTATCAAGTGGTTGAATAATTTCTATAATCAATTGTCATTTTATTTTATTGGAAGACTAAAAAATTTCCAATGGGAAGCCATTGAAGATTGGATTAAGCTCCTACGAGGATGATAGAGCTGAACCACTATGGTGTACTCTCCTTCTTCCCCTTCTCTCTCTCTCTCTCTCTCTCTCTCTCTCTCTCTCTCTCTCTCTCTCTCTCTCTCTCTCTTAATTTTATACATAGTTTTACATGCTTAGGTTTGTATCGTTTTCGTAGAATAATATGTTGTTAAGATTTATTAGCTTATAGAAATTTCATGATTAAAGTTAAGGCCTGTGATAAATCTAGTCATTTGAATATTCTCTCTCACGATTATTGTTGTATGAACTCTTGCTCTTGGATTTACCATTCGATTAATCAAATTCAATTTGAGCTTTGTGTGAAAATTGAATTATGATAATTGTTGAATTGCTTGTTTAAATAAATTCATATTTCTCATTTGTTTTAATTACTGATAATCTAAGTTAACCCCATCAACCTTAATACCTCCTTTATAGCCTGCTAGAGGAATTGTCTTTCCAAACCAACCAACTTACTCCAAACAGACATCAACATCTTCATATAAGATAGAAAGAACACTAGAAACAAATTCAACACTAAGTTCAATAAAACCACTCTACCACCTAAGATAAGAAATATATTACTCCAAGAAGCTAGCCTCTTAGTGACTAGACTAAACAAAGGTCCCGAGTTCTTTCCTTCTTCGTATTTTATTCCAATGTAAGCCCTAGATACTTAAAAGGCAGGGACCCCACCTTACAGTGTAAAAATTCCTTTGCCAAGTTAATGAAAGACTTACCCACATTCATGCAAAACAAACAACTCTTAGAAAAGTTTACTTTAAGACTCGAGGCAAGCTCAAAACTTATGAGAACCACATTGATAGTCAAAAGATTCTAAACATACGACACCCTACCAATATTGTGTAGTCGATGTACTGGAGATAAGACACCTCAAGCCTATCTGCACCCACCTTAAAACCTTCAAACACACATATTGAGACCTCCCTTCTCAAAGAAGCACTAAGACCTTCCACCACCAAAAGAAAAAGAAAAGGCTGCAAAAAATCTCTCTGTTTCAGACCCTTTTAGATACTTATCTTCTCAGTAGGGCCCCCATTCACTAAGATTGAGAGACTACTTGAAAAAACACGCCCTAATCAAAGTCCACCAACGATCATCAAAAACAAATTTCCCCAGCATATAATCCATGAAGAAAAAATTAACAAAATCACGCACCTTCTCAGAATTCACTTTGAAAAAACACTACCTCTTAGACACTTTAGCAAGATCTATAATCTCGTTTAGTGCTACCACTTCATCCACCAACTAAAACCCCTTAAGAAAATATGATTGCTCTGGGGAAATAAGCTTTCCTATGACCCTGACCAACCTAGAAACCAAAACCTCAACTAACATCTTATACAAAGAACCAACAAGAGAGATAAGTCTAAAATCTCCCAAATCTAATTTGGACTCCACCTTTGGAATATGGGCTACGAAAAAGGAAGTCATACTTTTAGGCAACATAATGTTCTAGTAAAATTGATCAACATCTCAAAGATCTCATCTTTAATTAGCCTCTAAAACTTCTTAAAGAAGGAAAACTGTAAACCATAAGAACCCAGGCTCTTGGACACATCGATCTCAACTACAACAACATTCACGTTTAAGGACAAAAACATAATAGAAATGGACTCAGCCTTAGCTGCAGAAAAACAAGGAAGAAAAACTCCATCGAGGGCCGACTTACTAGTTTCATAATCTTAGAATTGCTTCTTAAAGTACCTTGATATCTCCCATTAAACCTCAAGAACCTCATACAACCAAAAGTTTCCCACACGAAAAGCAACTAAATAATCCTTTTACTCTTTTGCTTGACACAAGCATGAAAGTACCCAATATTAACATCCTCCTCCTTCAACCAAGCTAACCTAGATATTTGGAAAAGATGAGAGTTGCGACACTAGATCAAGTCCCACAACTCTTGGCTAACTTTGGATCTACTATCCAAATCCTATAGGGAAAAATAGTTAGACCATTCTCTTAACTCAAAACTCTGAAGCTTATCTAAACACAACTTAATCTTAAACATCAAACTATTAAACACTTCATTATTTCAAACCTTAAGGGTCCCTTAAAGAGCTTTCAACTTCTACTTTAGCTTAAATGCCATCCAACAATCACAAACTTTTGTAAGCCAAGATTTACTAACCACCCTCTCAAAATTGGCTTTCCTCCACAAAAAATATTAAAGTGGAAGGTCTTAGGTCCCCAGATTTGACATGAATACTTCAAAATAATTGGACAATGATCAGACACATCTCGAGGAAAAGCCCAAAGACTATCCTACCCCATGCATCCTCTCACCCAATTGAAAGAAGAACTCGATCCAAACTACTCATAGAGGCCTCATTCGAATGAGATTAGGTAAACCTCCTTCCCAACAATGATAGATCCATTAACTCCATCACCTCAATGAAAGCACTAAACTCCCGGGACTCTGTGAGGATCCAGGCCTGAGCCCCCCAACAACCCCTTCCTCTCTGCCCGATCATTGAATTCTCCTAACACACACCATACAAAATCCGAGAATCGCTCACGAGCTCAAACCAAGAAATCCCTTATCATTTATTTTCTCATCCAACAATCACTTCACATACACATTGATAATAAAACATGACTGAATGTTCACACCCCATTCAAGACACACCCCAAGATAACCTAACCTAGAAAATGAGAAGATCATCTTTCCCTCCTTAAGTTTAACCTCTTGAATTTCCAAAAAATCTAAATAAAAATCCCAAACTAGATCTCTCACATTCCTCTTCTTAAGGATCCCCCTAAACCTATAATATTGAAATACCTTATTGAACACCTTCTCTATCCCCAACCATTATCAATCACAAAATAATCACTTTAAGGGTAAGAAAATCCAACCTCTTTAAATCTAACTAAGACCTGAAAAGCATCATGGTGACCCGAATTTGACTTAAAAAGGTTATTGTTATTAATTCATTTTGATATAACTTTCTTTTCCACCCCTAAAATAGGAAAATTGATTCAATGAAAAAGAAATGCTTCACTCCATGTCTAAAATGAAAAATCTAAGAAACAAAGGAAAAATTTCCATTCAACATCTTCTACCACGAAATTCCCGAAATGGATTTGTTTCTCCATGTTGAGGTTAATTTGGAATAAGAAATTTTGAATTCCGAAACTCAAACACTATTCTACATCAACAGAAAGACACACTCATCAAACTCAACATTGTTCCATGCTATTCCATTCCCATCTTCTCAACAAACTCAAACTCAAATTCAAATTCAAATTCACCAATAACACTCTCTTTTCTCTTTCATTTTCTTCATCTTCAAACCCTCAAACTCACCCAAACTTTCTTCATCTCTGCACTCATTCCCAAACCCTTTCACAAACAAAACAACTCCATGCCTTTGCCATCCTCCACGCTTTCCTCCCTCACAGTGTCTCCATCTCCGCTTCTCTCATTCTCCATTACGCCACCTTCGGACACCCAAAAACCTCCCTTTTTCTCTTCCAAAACACTGTTCCATTTTCCCGTACTGCTTTCTTGTGGAACACGCTCATCCGTGCTTATTCCGTTGCTGGTGTTTTTGATGGGTTTAGTATCTATAACACCATGGTTCGGTCTCGTGTTAAGCCTGATGATCACACCTACCCTTTTGTTTTAAAGGGCTGTTCTGATTATTTGGAGATTGATAAGGGTAGGGAGGTTCACGGGGTTGTGTTTAAGTTTGGTTTTGATAAGGATGTTTTTGTTGGGAATACGCTTTTGATGTTGTATGGTAATTGTGGTTTTTTTGTTGATGCGATGAAGGTGTTTGATGAAATGTTTGAAAGGGATAAGGTTTCTTGGAATACTGTTATTGGTTTGTGTTCTGTTCAGGGTTTTTACGAGGAGTCACTTAGTTTTTTTAAAGAGATGGTAGCTGCTGCTCCGGTTGTTAGACCAGATTTGGTTACTGTTGTTAGCTTGTTGCCGGTGTGCGCTGACAGTGAGAATGTGGTTATGGCGAGAGTTGTGCACGGTTATGCTTTGAAGGTTGGTTTGTTGAGTCATGTTAAAGTTGGAAATGCGTTGGTTGATGTTTATGGGAAATGTGGGAGTGAGGAGGCTTGTATGAAAGTTTTTGATGAAATGGATGAGAGAAATGAGGTTTCGTGGAATGCTATTATTACTAGTTTTTCTTTTAGGGGGTTCTTTATGGATGCTTTGGATGCCTTTAGGTCGATGATTGATGCAGAAATGAGACCAAACCCTGTCACTATTTCTAGTATGCTACCTGTATTTGGAGAATTAGGACTTTTTAAGATGGGAATGGAAGTCCATGGGTTTAGTTTAAGGATGGGTATTGAGTCTGATGTTTTTATTGGCAACTCTTTGATAGATATGTATGCGAAATCGGGATTGTCGTGCAAAGCGTCTACTATATTTAACACAATGGGAGAAAGAAATGTTGTGTCATGGAATGCTATGGTTGCAAATTTTGCTCAGAACAGGCACTATTTTGTAGCTGTAGAATTAGTGAGGCGAATGCAAGCTCATGGAGAAACCCCCAACAGTGTAACCTTCACCAATGTTCTTCCAGCATGTGCAAGATTAGGTTTCCTGAATGTTGGAAAAGAAATTCATGCCAGAGTAGTTCGGACTGGATGCGCCTTTGATTTGTTTGTCTCCAATGCTCTGACTGACATGTATTCGAAGTGCGGACGTTTAAGTCTTGCTCGAAATGTTTTCAATATTTCTGTCAAGGATAAAGTTTCCTACAATATACTAATTATAGGCTATTCTCAAACAACTAACAACTTAGAGTCTCTAAATTTGTTTTCAGAATTGAGACTCTCCGGCATGATGCCCGATATTGTTTCGTTCATCGGTATCATATCTGCTTGTGCAAATCTTGCTTCAATAAAGCAAGGTAAGGAGATTCATGGGCATCTGGTAAGAAAGCTTTTCCATACTCATCTTTTTGCAGCAAATTCCCTTTTGGATTTGTATACCAAGTGCGGTCGAATCGATCTAGCAACTAAAATCTTTGACCGTATTCAACACAAGGATGTTGCCTCATGGAATACTATGATTTTGGGATATGGTATGCTTGGTGAATTGGACACTGCAATCAACCTCTTTGAAGCAATGAGAGACGATGGTGTGGAATACGATTCAGTTTCGTTCATTGCGGTTTTATCAGCATGTAGTCATGGAGGTCTAATTGAGAAAGGGAATAAATACTTTAAGAAAATGAAGGATCATAATATTGAGCCAACACATATGCACTATGCTTGTATGGTTGATATTCTTGGAAGAGCAGGACAAATTGGAGAAGCTGCAAACCTTATTAGAAACATATCTTTTGAACCTGATGCTAACATATGGGGTGCACTGCTTGGAGCTTGCAGGATTTATGGGAATGTTGAATTGGGGCATTGGGCTGCTGAACATTTGTTTAAGTTAAAGCCTGACCATTGTGGTTACTATATTCTGCTTTCAAATATGTATGCTGAAGCTGGAAGATGGGATGAGGCAAATAAGGTGAGGGAATTGATGAAGTCAAGGGGAGCTAAGAAAAATCCTGGTTGTAGTTGGGTTCAAGTTGGAGACCAGGTTCATGCTTTTGTAGTTGGTGAGAAAATAGAGAGCTCAGATACTGAATTTTGGCTATCAGAAAGTGGTTGAATATTTGTTGTAGGAGGAGCCTGAGAGTGTTGTCTATACATCATGTAAGTTGAAATAATTATAATGTTAATTAAAGGTTTTATGGTTGCATAAGCAACCAAGGATCTCTGATTGAGCTGGAATAGACCCCTCTCATTTCAACCAAGTGTTATTGAGTAGTACTAATTTGATATTTTAAACTTTTTTTTTTGTTAAATTGTTTTTAGAACAAGCTAACAAACAAGAAGTCACTAAATGATATTAATGACTTAAGTGCTTATTAGATTCTCTTAATACCTAAAAAGAAATTATGGTTAAGTGTTTTAATTTAAGTTGTAAGTTGTTAAATGAAAATAGTTTTTGTATAATATATTTTTTCAAACATTCAGACAACTGTTTGCATTATAAGTTAAAATAACTTGTCAAAAAAGACAATTTAAATATAACAATTTTATATTTGACTATAGTCTAGTGATGCTTAGCGTGTGTTTGATTTTGCATACGAGAACAAAGGTTTATTTTGGCTAAATTATTTATTGTTATAGATGAATTGAAGATAAAATAATTAATATTTTTATATATTTAAGTAAGAATGAATTAAATAATAAACTAGAGTGTGGAATTAAATTTTAGATAAAAACTATAGTATTTATCTATAAGTTAGAATCATATAGGAAATAAAATCAACTCATCTCAAAGGCAATTAAAAATATTTAATTTTAAATAAGTTTAGAAGAGATCGACACTTAGGTCAATTGATATTATGATATATGAGTGAGTAGGAGAGAAACATACACGTGCAGACTTGAGAGAGATTTTTCCATCGATGAGACTAAGGAATGCATGTTTTAATGTGAATCAAATAGCTATGAAAACCGCTTCAAGTAAAACGATCAAGTATGAAAAAATATGTTCCGAAAATTAACATGTTTTCATACCATTTTTCTTTGACACTTTTGATTTTATAACACTATAAACCGTGAATCTTTTACTGAGAATATAAAAACTTATGAATATTAATGTTTTATCTCATAGGAAAATGAATATAATATAATATTAAGAGAATTGGTTTTGGCATCCTAAAATGATTACGGTGTAATTTGTTGTTCGTTTTTCTATTATTTTTGTATAATCTTGATTAGATATATTTTTTTTGATATTTAATGTATAACTTGTTTAATTAATAATAAGAATGAAAGATCAATTTGTTATTTTTATTTGTTTTATTTTCTTTCTTGTCTTGTCTTGTGCTAAACTCTAATAAATAGTAGCATTAGAATCCACTAATCTAGTAATGGTTTTTAGTTTTACGTCCACATTATGGAATAGAAAATGGAATCTTATACATTATCCAATTTAAAAAGAAGAAAAGTCAATTAATTAAATTAAATTGTAATTATAAGTCAACAAAAGTAGGAATCTGCAGACAAAATCCGAGTTGATTCTTTGCCTCCATCAATCTGATTCTAATGGAATGTAACATATTCTTCACTAAAGCCAAAGCCTCTATCATTTTCCCACTTCTTCAGAGCTAGGTAACTATCCTAAAGCCTCTATACTTTTCTGTCTAGTATTTTTGTTGCTTTTGGTTTATGGATTTCAAAGTAGCCTTTTCAGTTCTTTGTACATACTTAGGCTTTTGACTTGAAATTCCCAATTGGTTATTGTTTCTAATTTTTCAGGATATGCACTTTCTCTTGTATGTTTGATATCACCTTATCATGTTGCATAAATTTATGTGGTTCTATTTCTACCCTCTTTGGTGCTTATCCTTTATGTGCCTTTTATAGCAATAGGGAATAACTTATCATTTTGGTGTCTGAATTTTTACTATGTTTATTGAAGGATGTCACTATCCAACACTCACATGACACTTTCTCAAATTTTGAGGACTAATTCTTCATCATGTTTTCAGGATTTCTGTGAGATTTCCTCCTTGATTACTTCATTTTCAGAGAAAATGTATTTAGTGGAGAGCAAGGGGGGTGCCATAGGGTGCATGCTGTTGGCTCTATTCTTTTTGGGGACATGGCCTGCTGTTTTGACTCTGTTAGAAAGACGAGGCCGTCTTCCTCAGCATACATACCTTGATTACTCAATCACCAATTTCTTCGCTGCTGTTATCATTGCTTTTACATTTGGCGAGATAGGAAAGGGGACACATGATCAACCAAATTTCTTAGCTCAACTTGCTCAGGTTTGGGAAAGTTGGAGTGTTTTGTCAATATTCTAGCCATTCAATTCAAACTATAGTAACATGTGCTGCGTTTAATTGTTATTACCTTTAAAGCTATACATCTAAATGCATGCTTAGCTTTGAAGTTATCTGTGCAGGATAATTGGCAGTCAGTAATGTTTGCAATGGCAGGTGGTGTGGTCCTTAGCATAGGGAATCTCTCCACACAATATGCATTCGCTCTAGTTGGTCTTTCGGTTACCGAAGTGATCACATCAAGCATAACTGTTGTTATAGGTATCTCATTGACATAATCTGTCCAAAATTATAAAACTACTTAACAAGCTAAGCAACTACTTCTTTTAACAAGCTCTAGAAAACGGCTATAAAGCTAAATTCTGCTGTATTAACTTTGTTCCATTTGTCACAGGAACAACATTAAATTACTTTTTGGATGACAAAATCAATAAAGCTGAGATTCTTTTCCCAGGAGTTGGTTGCTTTTTGGTTGCAGTTTGTCTAGGCTCTGCTGTTCATTCATCAAATGCTGCTGATAATTCCGCTAAGCTCAAGGATTTTTCAAATGATCATAAAGATGCACCCTTGTATGTATTATATGCTTGTAGCTTGTCTAGTTATGACCTTTAATAATTCCTAGGCATTATTTCATGATCCTACTGTTTTTTTTTTTGCCAGGGATTCCTTGAGAGAAGGAAACATAGGTGAGAACCTTCAACAAGGTTCAACTTACAGGATTACATAATTTAACAATATGCTAATTTTTTCTACCTTTTCAATGTGTATAATAATAGTTAAATCAAAGGATATTGAAAGTGGAAGCAATTCTGCAGATAGGTTGAAAGCAGGAAGTGCAGGTTTTCTTATAGAGCTTGAGAAAACAAGAGCTATTAAGGCATGTGACTATAATCTATTATTGGATGATACTTCAAAAAATCATCTTGCCTTGGTCACATATCTTACTCTTAAAGTTCTGCTGCAGGTTTTTGGGAAAAACACATTGATTGGATTGAGTATAACATTCTTTGCTGGAATTTGCTTCTCTTTGTTCTCACCAGCATTCAACTTAGCAACAAATGACCAATGGCACACTTTAAAAAAAGGGGTTCCCCATTTGAATGTTTACACCGCCTTTTTCTATTTTTCAGTATCTTGTTTTGTTATCGGCGTAATTCTAAACATCATTTTCCTCTACCACCCTGTGTTAAATTTACCCAAGTCGTCGTTAAAAGCTTATTTGAGAGACTGGAACGGTAGAGGATGGGCCTTGTTGGCTGGTTTTCTTTGTGGATTTGGGAATGGACTTCAGTTTATGGGAGGTCAAGCTGCTGGATATGCGGCAGCAGATGCTGTCCAAGTGAGTTTTGTTACATCTATAAATACAGTTTAATGACAACATCTTTGTGTGTTTAGATTTCAAAGAATGATTTATTGATTTGAATGTGTTGATATGAAACAGGCACTTCCACTTGTGAGTACATTTTGGGGGATTGTTTTGTTTGGAGAGTATAGGAGATCATCACGAACAACATATACGCTGCTTGGGAGTATGTTGTTTATGTTTATTGTGGCTGTTGGTGTGCTCATGGCATCATCAGGGCATAGGAAACATTGATTAAACTTTTTTAGTTATAGAACAGTATACCCATTATTAGTTTGAGTCACACATGTTATGTAGTAGTAATAAGAAAAAGTTTATAAATTTTTTGAGTCAGTGTTTTGAATTAAATTGTGTTTAATAGTTTTTCTGATACATTAAGTTGTGTATAATAAACTTCCAAAATTAACATTTGTGTGATGAAATATTTATCCAAAGTTTATATCTTTTGATTAAAAGTATCCTATCTTTATTATAGATTTATATACTTTTATGATTATTTATTATTATGATTAGTAGCATAAGAAAAAAGTATTCCGAATGTCTCTAACCTTTCAACAAATGTAAAGGTTTCAGAGAAATCTATACCTTCTTGTTGATTGTAGGACTCAGCTACAAGTCTAGTTTTATTCCTTACTACTTCTCATTATTCGTTGAACTTGTTTCTGAAAATTCATTTTGTTCTAATAATATTCTTTTGATGGAGTTTGGATATCAGATCCCAAACATCAATTCTCTAAACTTGATTCAGCTCTTCTTGTATTGCCACAATCCATCCATCATTTGATAGTGCTTTATCAATAAAAGTAGGTTCAATCATGGAAATAAGTTCCAACATGGAATCTTTTTTCTGAAGGTAGGTATTGTCTTCCTAGGACTATCCTTATTTCCAATGATCAACTCTTCATGGTGTGAAGACTTATACTTGAAGGTCTTCTTGAATTGTGTTGCTAACTGAGAACCATCATGAGTTTGTTCAGACGCTCCTTCATCTGGATGAGTTTCAGAAGTTGGATCAACTTGTAGACAACCATCTTCTGATGGTTGAACAACTTCTGAGCATACAACCTTTAAAGGTTGAGCAATTTCTGAACAATTAGCCACTACAGATTGACAGACTACAGAACAATCAGTGCCAGAAGTGTCTTCAAATACCTGTAATTCTGTAAAACTTTCAACAAGCTCTAACATTATATTGTCAGACTCTTTGTCATCAAATTTGACATGTATTAACTGTTCAATCATTATGGTATCAGAGTTATATGTAACACCTAAATCCGAAGAGGACGACGAGTAGATGTAACACCCGAGGTCGAAAAGGACGAATAATGGTAGCCAAATTCGCATCAGAATGAGAGGGATCCTAAGGATGTTGTTGTACCCCAAAATTTTCCCTCTCATCTATCAAGAAAATCTCTCACAAGATCTCCATTGATTCAAGACTGCACAAGGTTTGATCAGCTCAATACACCTCCTCAAGCACTAATAGCTGAAAATTAGGGTTTGAATTTGCACAAGGATAATTGAACTTTTAATGTCCCATATGACTTTCATGAATCATTTTAGACCCTCAAGATTGTTCATGTCAAGTTTCAAATCTTAGATCACATTGTTTGCTCAATCAATTGATCAATTGACCTAAAATCAGCTATATTGAGGAAAACGTCAACTGTGGTCAATTTACAGTCAAACTTCATAATTTTTTATTCATATCAACATAATAAACTCATACATATAATTTGATCAAGTTTGGATCATAATTCCTCAAGAAATTTGATCAGATCATCAAAAGAGCAAAATGGTCAAAATTAGGGTTTTGACTGAGAAGATGCAATTTTTTACTTTTGACTTAGAAAATGACTTATTGGTTTGAGAGATGATATCAAGGATTCAAATAATTCATTTTTACCTAATGGCATGACTCAAAATATTTCTCAAGATCAATTGATTGATAGTTGAATTTCAGTCAACTGATGAAAAGTCAACTGTACACTGAAAAGTCAAATTTTGACTTTTCGATCAAGATCAAGTTTCAAAGATTACAATTCATCAAGACATGTCAAAATATGAAACTTGTTCATCAAGAAATCAAAAACTCAAGATTTCATTTTGAAAAGTCAAAATTTCTAAACTTAGAATTTTTTCTAAGTGTTGGAAATTCACATTTTTTTTCACAACTTTGAGCCAAATTTACACCATGATACAAGATGATTCAAAGGAAACTTACAACATGAAAGTTGTAGATCTTAATGAGACATAAAACATTGTAGAGCAGAAATTTTTCTATAAATACTTGGATTTCAAGTTATGATTTTGTGAAGACATGCTCATGAAACTTGAAAACTTAGTGAAATTTTTCCCTAGTTTAGGCATGATTTTGACCTAACTTAATGGGAATTTTTCACATAGTTCCAAGATGAATCTTCAAAAATGTCCAACATGAAGGTTGTAGGGAATGTTACAATCTTTCTAAAATATCCAAGAACTCATTAAGGTCATACTTGAGCTAAGAGAATCGAAGGCAAGAAGTTAGAGTTTTCAAACTTGAATTACAAGTCATTTCTTGATGAACACATAATCCAATCTCAATGTTAGGATGCATAATATTGCTTTGCAGGTCTTCTAACTTGTTTATCTATCCACAATTAATGAATTACATAAACTTTTGAGCTATAATCCAAGTGGTTTAAGTATTGTCCAATTTAATTTTCCATTTTGAGAAGAAAGTTAACAATGCCATTCTTGAAAAGCAAGCTTTATGCACAAAGTCAATTCTTGAGCCTCTCACTTGTTCCCTCTGATCACACTCCATCTACAAAGTCAGAAGCAAGTTTGTTTAAAGCATAACCACTCTACAATAGCAAGTACAAAAGGCATTGAAACTTGATTTCTCAAGAAAATCACGTGTTGAGCTTAAACATGTGATTTTGAATTTTGATCAAATACAAGTCTCCAAACTTGTTGCTTATAAATAGAGGCCCTATTTGCAAGTTAACACACGAGCTTAAGCACCCTGAAACTCTCTCAAACACTTGCAAACCAGAAATTTTCCAAAAACTCCATTGATGCACATATTCTGACTTTGAACTTGCAACTCACAATTCCCTCGTGCGTTTTCCTTCCTAATCAATCACAAAGCTCTTACACATCAAATATAGTCCATTCCCATCCCTGTTCCACAACTGTAACTCCATATTCATCAACCTCTATAACCAAAAACAGAGCTCTTCAAGTTGACTTCTCCAGGCCATTTTAGCCATCCATTGCTCAAGCTAATCATTGTATTAGCTTCTTGGGAACTTGAGGAAGCTAACCTGATCATTGCAGCACCTTGAATCAAGCTCATTTGTATTTCACAATTTCCAGTTTTGAGGTATCTTTTCTGAACTTCTATCTTTTCATTTAGGCATTGTTAAACTTGCATTTGTGAAGATAAAATATAGACATCATTGCCCTAAAACTGTACATGTTCATAGATTTCATTTATATTGATTGAGCTTAGAGAATTTTAGGTTTGAATCTTTGAAGAAAGTTAGGTCAAAATTTGGTACTTTTAGAAATTCTCATTCATCTTTGATTTATAGCTTATGATATTTATATGGTTGGGTTCGTATGGAAAATTGGAGCAACTTTCATGTTTGCATCTTTCATTTTTGTTGAGAAATGAGCAAGTTACAAGAAACATGGCTGGAGGTTGAAGATGAAGTCATTTTCAGGACTTGACTTGTGTTATGTATTTATTGTTTTATTTATGTTACCGGATGTACAACCACCTCAATAACAAAGGTAGCGCGCGTGTATGGTAAGGGTCATGGGTTCAAGTCCCAACGCTACTTTTTGTTCATTTTTCCCCATATTTTTCTCTTTTTTTTGTCACAAACAACAACGCCTGGGCCTCCATCTTTGAGCCTTGTCATTTTTGCTGACTTCTAACCCATTGTCTTCTTTCACACACCTGGCCCAAACTTTCTTTTATTATTTCATTTTTATTTATTCTCTTTTTCTTATTTTATTTTATTTCATTTTCTTTATTATTTTTTATTACTATTATTATTATCATTATTATTATTTTTATTAATAAAAAAATCCAAAAATATTTTTATTTATTATGCTCACATTTATGTTTTTATTTTCTTTATAAAACATAAAGAACAAAAATATTTTCTTAACAATTTAATTTCTTTTTTTAATAAATAATAAATAGAATTAGGTTTTATTATTTTCTTTTTATTAATTAAAATTAACTTAGAACTTAAATTTCTTTTAATTAATTAATTACCATATTATTTTTATTACACTTAAAACCTTTTCATAAAAAAAACCTAAAAAATATTTCAAACTTAATTTCTTTTCTTTATTAGTTTAGGTTTAATTTTATTTAATTTTAATTAATCATTTTCTTAATTAGGTCAAAACTAAACCCTTTCATTAAAACCAAACAAAAATCATTTCTTTTCCATTTATCTTCTTGTATATTTATTCAATTCTTGTACATTATTCAATATGGTTGTAATAGATAATTAAATTTAATTTTCTTGCAATCTCCATTTGTAAATTTGTATACCCCCTCCCCTAATGATGTAATAATGTAGTAATTTTACTTTCCACAATTTATCACTTTTATATAAATGTTAGTAATTATGGTTTGTATGACAAGATTAAAATCAACAATTAGTAAACCCTAATTCAAGATAAACAATGCATGTAAATCAAATACATTTGCACACTTACACCCTTAGGATAATTCCACTTTGTTGCCTTACAAAAATGGTCATGTTATGCATGTGGAATGTCTTAGCAAAAAAAAAATACAAGATCATGGTCCCTCGATGACGCTACAAATGTTGCCTTTCAAAATGATCTTAGTCCCTCAAATAGAAATGCTAAGATATCTCACAACATTGCTATCATGACTATACGATGACCCACGCCTGTCCCTTTACATCCAAAGATAAGACTTCTTACCAAATCAATGGTAAGATAGCAATATCAAAGGAAGGAAGAAATGAACAAAGACTTTTGAGTAGGTAGATTGTTCCTAGTTGCTTGCTCACTTTCAAAATAAACATCCTTGCTTATTTTCAAAACAAACACCAAGCACTTTCAAAAACACTTTCAAAAACACTTTCAAAAACAAACTTTCAAAACATGAAATATTTTCAAAAGTCCAACATTTTGTATGCGTTCTTATGAACGAGAACTATTACAAAGTTTACCTAAACGAAGACGCCTTTTCAAAATACTTTCAAAACCACCAAAAGCATATTTTCAAACAAAAGCAAGTGATCTAGCAAGCAACTAAGAGCCCATAGATAACTATGGATGAAAAAGGTGCTAATACCTTCCCTTTTCATAATCTACCCCCCGAACTCAAGAAATAATCTCAAAGGTCTTTCCTGTTCTTTTCAACCTTTCCTTTTGGATAAAAGAAAAGTCATTGATGACTCTTGCTAACCGCAACATTTGCGATCAAATGCAAAACATCCCAAGTCAGTTCTTCCACCGTATCACAGAACTGGCGACTCTGCTGGGGAAGAAACTTAAAAGTGGGGTTACCTTAGGGCTAGATCACCTTTACTTGCTTTCTTTGTTTGACTTGTTTGCTTTACATTTTGGTTCCTTGTTTGGGCTTGTTTTAAATCCTCTACCCGGATTTAGGATACCTTATAGGTAAGTAGAAATACATTGTGGCAACTGTGTGGGGTATACTAACATGGTCTAAGCAATAGCTACGTTAGTGTGACACATTTGTGGATACTGGTAGCCCTTGAATAGTCGAGGAGAATACGAGGCCGCTGTGTGGTGTCATGAAGCACTAACTGACTTTAGAACCTTTACTTGACCAACTTGGCCATTAGGAAGTAGTGATATAACTGGCTTTGGTGCAGTATGAAGTTGGTCGATACTCGATACTACACTCATTGAGATCATACTTCTCGGGATATTTCAGTCGTCATTAAAGAGGCTTGCGCTGAAACCATGCCCGACAAGAAAGATCAATGATATTGAGATCCCTTAGAACCCAATTACTATTTCTAGGACAGGTTTGAGCCAACTAAACTTCAAGAGGGTACTTACCTATAAGACTCCATGCAAGCCTAAACCTAAGGATTTGTTTGTCTTGTGTGTATATACTTACTTGTACATAACATCATAAACATCATAACATCATACTCATTCTCACTAACCATTTCAAGGATTTTTGGGATTTATCTTTGTTTTGTTTTGTAGGACATGACTTCCATCCGCAGGAAAACCATTCAAGTCAATCTCGTAAGAGTTCCTTCTCAACTCAAAGAGCTAGCATCAAGGGTTCCTAAGAATTCTTCATTCACCGAAAGACATGGTCGCTTCCTAAACTTGGTTACCTCTAGCACTGATGAAGATATGATGAAGGTGCTTTTCTAGTTCTTTGATCCTCTACACCATTGCTTCACTTTTCCAGATTATCAGCTTGTACCTACTCTGGAAGAATTCTCTAAACTTTTGAGGATACCTATTCTCAATCAACTACCTTTCAACGGTACGGAAAGAGATCCAAGACATGAAGAGATTGCCCGAGCATTACACTTGCAACAATCTGATGTCACGACTAATTGGGAAACAAGGAGTGGTGTCAAAGGTTTCTTAGCCAAATTCTTGTTTGAGAAATCTCAATATTGTTAGAACTCTTTGGATTTACAAGCTTTTGAAGAAATCTTGACCCTTCTCATCTATGGGATGGTCTTGTTTCCAAATCCTGACCAACTCATAGATGTAAATGCTGTCAAAATCTTCAAGTCTCGCAATCCGGTGCCTAATTTGTTGGGAGATATCCTACATTCTCTCCACACTTGCACTATGAGGAAGAGAGGGGCCCTCATTTGTCAGATTTTTTAATGACGTGGCACCTCAAGGTTTGTCCAGTCACTTGCCACATCATTTAAAATATTTAAAAATTCATTATTTTTTCTTAAACTTTTATTTTTGATTATTTTATTTATATTAAGTATATTAATTACTTTATTTTATAAATATTTAGTTAAAAATTAAATATTACAAACTCTAAAACATATAGATATTTAGGCCTAAAGTTCAAATTCTTTTCAAGTGAAGCCCAATACACAACAATCAACAGCTATAATTTGAAAGTCATCTATATACAATTGTCTCTTGTGTGAACAATTTGATGTGAGACTTAAACATAGTATTTCTTCATATATTTTCAAAACTATGATGTTGTAGGCAAGTTGATGGACTCCATTCCAATAATCATCTCCAACACAACTTTCTGAGATTTGTACACCAGTTGTTGGACAACTTTGAAGTGAGATGTATATGTATTTATAGGGTTATGTTATGTTTATAGGGTTATGTTATGTTTGAGAAATGGTTGTGATGGAAAAAATTGACATTTACTTGGTTAATTCTTCTATTAATTAATTTAATAGTAAATGATTATTAGTTAATTAATACTCAATCGCAACAGCAAATAGATTTGGTCTCATGTGCATGGCAGCCTTAAAGGGTGTGTGAGGTTAATTTGTGGGCTTAGGGTGCTTATTTAAGAATAAGAAATACTCTAGTGTAGATAATCATGGGTATATGTTCTTGCAGCAAAGATAGGGCTTAGGAAATTTAGTTATTGGGAATTGAAAATGGCTCTCACTACGCCGAAAAAGACTTACGAAAGCGCTTTTTTTGGCCTTTAAAAGTGCTTAAAAGCGCTTTCTTAGGTGGCGCTGCTATAGGTTTTAGCAACGCTTTTTGTTTAATGAAAAGCGCTTTCGTAAGTCTACCTAATACAACACTTTTTATAAAAAGCGCTCTCTTAAGTAGGCTTTTGGCAGCGCTTTTTTATGAAGAAGCGCTTTCATAGGTCTACCTAAGGCAACGCTTTTTTCTGGAAAAGCGCTCTCATAAGTTTTCTTTTAGCAACGCTTTTCTCTGGAAAAGCGCTATCTTAGGTAGGCTTTTAGCAACGCTTTTTTCTGGAAAAGCGCTTTCATAGGTGGTCTTTTAGCAGCACTTTTTCCTGGAAAAGCGCTGTCATATGTTTCTCTGCATGTGTAAATGCAAAGCAAAATGAATACCCTTGTTGGAAGTTTGGCAATTCCTCTTTGTCTTTGCAAGATAGGAACCACACTAACAATACCTTTACCTTCCAAAAGCCATCACAACACCATTCAAAGAACTTTCAACAGCATGATCCTCTATTCCAACAGAGTTATTAAGAAAAGAAATTGGCCTTCAAAACTATGATATCATAGTCTAGATAGATCCCACCATACCTGATAAAACAAAAGAGAATGTTGATGCATATCCCAATATGTAAACATATGAATAGTATTTTCAGCGGAGAATTGTGGAAAATAGAAAATCCACCATGTGAAATTACAAAAAAAAAACTACGAACAAACAATGAAATACATGTAGTGGTTGAAATAAGTCAACTATATAAAATGAAAAAGACATATTGCATACACATCAAAGTGAATATATGTCAAAACAAAAGTAATTCATTAATAAAGATCAAGACGTTTTAGCTAAAAATCAAGGTATATCTTGATCCTATTACAAAAACTAATCTTCTAAAATAAATAGGACAACATTTCAGTGACCTTTAGCAATATAGGCAATCAACACAACAACCAAAATTGTAGTAGCCAAAGATATCCAAGTCCATAAATGCTTACCTTTATGTGCATCTGACACAAACTTCTGCAGTGATACAACTTGTTGTAGAAACGTAACTGGAATGTTGCTGCAGTAAATCAAGCACCAGAGAACAACATAAATTGGTCATTCTCAAAATAAAATAATTAACAAACATAAAGAGGACAAGCATATACGTCATGTTTATGTTTGCTGCAAGTGACTCTTCAATTGTGACTTCTTCAATTTATAACACATGAGCTGAAGCCGTAATTTAAATCAAGTGTTATCTGCAATGGTGTGAAGTAAAATTAAAATATTAGAAATTACATGTGAAACATGCTGCTAGTTAAGTTCAAACCCTAACTAAAATCCCAAACAGAATTCAACTCAACTCACCAAAAAACTTGTAACAGAAACATAATCAAAACCTAATCATTCACTAAACAACTACAACAATCAATTAACAAAACCGCACACCACTTTTACAATTTCATTTTCTTCATTCAAGTCAATTACATAACTCCAACATCAAAAATCACAATCAATCAATGTAAGAAACTGAAACTCATTGGGACATTTTAGCAAACACCTTGTTTGCAAAATCATATCACAAACTGAAACTCATTGTGACATTTCAACAAACACCTTATTTGCAAAATCATATCACAAACAGAAACTCATTGTGACATTTCAGCAAACACCTTGTTTGTAAAATCAAAAGAATGTACCAAAACCTCATTGTAACAGCAAACAGAAAAGTAACAGCAAACATAAATTCGCATTTTAGGGTTTGAGAATAAACCTGTCAAGATACCAAGGTGAGGTGGTGGTGGTGGTTTGCTTTGGTGACCACGTGAACATGAGCTGAGAGAGATGCCAAGGTGCAGGGGTGGTAGATTGGTGGTTGATACGTGATGCAAAAATGGATGCCAAGGCGCCTTTTTTCTCCAATATTAGGCATGAGTTATGGAAACTTGTGGAACAACTGCAAATAATAGAAGAAGAAAAGATAGAAAAAATAGAAATTAAGGAAGAAAATGAAGAAGTAATATTAAATTATACATATACGAGATGAGGAAAAAAATGAAACCTGATACGAATTGCAGTTGGCCGGAGAAGTGGAGCGCCGTTGACCGCCGTAGAAGCTCTGGTTTAGGGTTTTTTCGTGAAGAAAATCTGACTGAGAATAGAAAAGTGATACAAATTGTGTTTTGATATTTATTATAAAACTACCTACGAAAGCGCTTTTAAAAGTGCTTTCTAAAGGTCATCTATAACAGCGCTTTTACATCAAAAAGCGCTTTCGTAGCATATCCTATAGCAGCGCTTTTAAAAGCGCTTTCTAAAGGCCAACTTTAGCAGCGCTTTGGAAAAGCGCTTTTTAAGGTTGACCTTTAGCAGCGCTTTTGAAAAGCGCTTTCTTAAGGTACCCTCTGAAAGGCCAACTTTAGCAGCGCTTTCCAAAAAGCGCTTTCTAAGGGTGACCTTTAGAAGCGCTTTTGAAAAGCGCTTTCTTAAGGCACCCTTTGAAAGCGCTTTTTTAAGCGAATTTTTTTCAAAACCTACAGCAGCGCTTTTTTCCAAAAGCGCTTTCTTTTATGTGCTGCTAAAACTTATTTTTGGCGTAGTGTCTTTAGCTGAAATTTTCTCAGAAAGTTATCCAACAACGGGTGGACAAATCTCAGAGAGTTGTGTTGGAGATGATTACTGGAATGGAGTCCAACAACTTGCCTATCACAATATAGTTTTGGAAATATATGAAGAAATACTGTGTTTTAGTACCACAATATTGATTGTTATGTATTGGGCTGCACTTGAAAAGAATTTGAACTTTGAGCCTAAATTATTATTATAAATAAAATGATTAAATTTTTTTTTTAAAAATAATTAATTTTAAATTTTTAAATATTTTTAATAACATGGAAATTTTGAGGTACCGTATCATTAAAAAAATTGATAAATAATCAAAGACTATAAAAATTCACATAATTTGATATCGGAGGACTTAATAGTTGATTTTTTTTATAGAGGGACTAAAATGTTAAGAAAATGAATATAAGAGGACCAAAAGTACATTTAAGTCAATTATTTATTGATGTATACATGTATATAATATTGACATTTAATAAATAATCATACACACAACTAACTTTTCAATTCACGAATCATTATCAGAAAAATACATATTTTATTTTAATTAATATTTTTATTATTTGAAATACAAAAATTAAATTTTCAAATGTTAAAATATCATTTTTTCACGCATGTCACTATCAGCAAAATACTTATTTTATTTTAATTAACAATTACTTTAATTTGAGACACAAAATTCTTATTTTCAAATATCAAAATTTTTCTCTTTTTTTCAGGGGACACTATTAGAAAAAATACCTATTTATTTCAATTAATAATTGTGTTTATTTGACACACAAAATTCTTATTTTCAAATATCAAATTTTTTTATAATTATTTAATTGAATATATATATATATATATATATATATATATATATATATATATATATATATATATATATATATATATATATATATATATATATATATATATATATATATATATATATATATATATATATATATCGAATTAAATAAACACTTTCCATATTAACAATATATATTGAATGTGTTCGGTTTTCATTTTAGTTTTTAGAAACCGCCAAATCGATGAACCGAATTAATGGATATAATTACGCTCTAAATTTTTTTATTCCACCCATCATTAAGATCAAATTTTGTATAAGTCTTATCATTCTTCATCTTTGTTTATACTCCCTTCCTTTTAGCAAAACACGCATCTAGAACAAAACTCGAAAACATAGAAAGTAGAAACTATAAGTCACAAAATTTTTCTTTCACTGAAGTACAACTCTCGATGCCCGCCATTATTATTGTTCTCTATATTATCATTTTGATATGTTATATTTGTCTTCTTCGTGTTTAAGTTCTCTTCGTTAATTTTTTTTAATCTTTTTTATTTCTTCTTCTTCAAAAAATTCCTTCTAGATGTTGGAAATCCACCAAATTTTATGATGAATTTCTACCACAATGACAATTTAATTATGAGACAAATAAAGAAAAGAAGACAAGACAAATAATTTCGGTAGAGTTTCTCTCTGCTCATAAACTGTGAAAACTTTATTATTCACTTTGCAACTGCAAAATACTGTGAATGACTTGCTTGACTTGCTTACAAAAATAGGAGTTATTCCCTCTATTTATAATTGAGCTTACACCCAAAGCCCAAAGCCCAAAATATCTATTTTGTTACTAAATCAAATCTAATCTATTCTAGACTTAAATCAAATCTATTTAAATCTAAAACAAATCAAATCTTTTCGATACACTAAATTACAATTTAACACACCACCTAATTCATTGTGTCTAAACTATCTATGTTCATCATGGCTCTTAGCTTTCTAAATACTTCGACTTGCACTCCCTTTGTCATGATGTCTGCAATCTGATTCTCAATTCTGCAGTGTTCCATATTCATTTTCTCATCTGCTACATGCTCTCGAAGATAATAGAACCTCATTTCGACGTGCTTACTTTGATCATGTGCTATTGGGTTCTTTACCAGATTAATAGCTGACATGTTGTCGATCTTTATGGTAATTGCTCCATGATCTTTCCCTGTTATCTCTTCGACCAAGTTCACCATCTAAGTTGCTTGACATGCACAAAGAGAAACAACTATGTATTCTGCTTCGCATGATGATAATGCCACTATTGGTTCCTTTCTTGAATTCCAAGCAACTGGTGCACCACCTAGTATAAACACATATCCTACTGTTGACTTTGGATCTTCAGCATCACTACACCAACTCGAATAAATGTATCCCACTAACTTGCATTCTTTTCTTTTATCAGCTGCAGGAAACAAAATGCCATAATCGAAAGTTCCTTTGAGATACCTTAGTATCCTCTTCACGGCTGCTAGATGTGATACCTTTGGCTTCTACATGAATCTACTTACCATACCTACACTATATGCTAAGTCAGGCCTTGTATGACAAAGGTATCTCAATGATCCAATAAGTCTTCTGTATTGGGTTGGATCAACATCATCTTCATCTGCATCTTTCGACAGTTGCAGTCTTGGTTCTGCAGGTGTCGAAGTTGAGTTGCATTCTTCCATCTCAAACCTCTTGAGAATTTCTCCTACATATCTTCTTTGATGCATCATCAAACCTCTACTGCTCTTGTAGAATTAGATTCCAAGGAAATATGAAATCTCACCCAAATCAGATATTTCGAATTCTTTGGTGAGATCACCTTTGAAGTCTTCGATCTCACTTTTACAGCTACCTGTTATCAACAAATCATCTACATAGATACATAGTATAAGCAATTTACTCTTGCTTCTTCTTACATATACTCCATGTTCAGTTGTGCACTTCACAAATTCCTTCTTCCTTAGAAAACTATCAATTTTCTTATTCCAAGCCCTTGGAGCTTGTTTCAATCCATACAGGGCTTTATGCAGTCTGTACACCTTTCTTTCTTCGTCATGTTTCACAAACCCAACTGGTTGTTTAACATAAACTTCTTCTTCTAATGGTCCATTTAGAAATTCACACTTCACGTTCATCTGACATATGTGTCAACTGTTTATTTCTGCTAGACCAACAACCAACCTGATTGTTTTGATCCTAGCAACAGGTGCAAAAAATTCATTGAAGTCTATTCCTTCTTTCTGTAGAAATATTTTCTCCACAAGCCTTGCTTTGTGTCGAGTTACTTCACCTTTCGAATTCGTTTTCACTTTGTATACCCACTTGACATCAATTGCCTTCTTTCCTTGAGGCAATTCGACAAGTGACCAAGTGTTGTTGTCTTTGATAGACTTCACTTCTTTGTTCATTGCTTTCACCCACTTCGAATCCTTCAATGCTTCAGCTGTATTAATAGGTTTTATATCTGCATAGAAAGCATAATGTACCAGCTCACCTTCATCATCTATCACATCATCTGATGTAATCACACAATCTTGCAATCTTGCAGGCATGCGTCTTGTTCTTTGAGGTCTGCTTGTACTTGGTATATCTGCTGGTTCCTCTTGTCGAACTTCTCTTTCGACTTGAGTTTCTGGTTCTTCGAATAGGATTCCCACTGTATCTTTCTTGACATTTTAAGTCCAATCTCATTCTTTAAACTCATCTATGATCACGTCCCTGCTGATCACAATCTTCTTGTTCTCTGGATGGAACAACTGTAACCTTCTGTCGAATGATATCCAACTAGAATCATTTGACTTAACTTGTCATCAAGTTTTCTTCTCAACTGATCTGGCACATGTCTATGTGAAATAGATTAAATACCTTCATATGACTCAAGCTAGGCTTCACACCAGACCAAAATTCTTCTGGAGTAATTCCTTCTAGCTTCTTTGTAAGACATCTGTTCAAAATGTATGTTGCAGTCGAAACAACTTCACCCCAAAACTCTTTAGGTAAATTCTTGCCTTTCAGCATACTTCTCACCATATTCATGATGACTCGATTCTTCCTTTCTGCAATTCCATTTTGTTATGGAGTATAGGGTGGCACCACCTCATGCATAATCCCTTCCTTTTCACATATCCTGTCGAAGTCTTTCGACACATATTCTCCACCATCATCAGTTCTCAAAACTTTGAGCTTTCGACCACTTTGTCTTTCGACCATAGACTTAAACTTGGCAAATACTTCAATCACTTCACTTTTCTTCTTGATCACGTAAGTCCACAGCTTTCGACTGAAATCATCTATGAATGTAACAAAATATTTGTTACCTCCCATCGAATCCACCTGGATTGGTCCACATACATCAGAGTATATGACTTCAAGAATAGCCTTCGATCTGCTTCATGCATCCTTGCTAAAGCTATTCTTGTGTTGCTTTGCCTGTACACATTCCTCACATACTTCGTTTGGAATGTCAATTTCAGGAAATCCTGAAACCATATTTCTTCTCTTCAAATCCCGGATGTCTCTAAAGTTGAGATGGCCTAGTCTATAATGCCATATCCATTCATCTCTGCTAGCTGCAATCGAAAGGCACTTGTGCTCCATCACATTTAGTTCAATCTTGAAGGTTCGATTCTGAGACATAGGAGCCTTCAAAATTAATCTCCCATTTGTATTAACGACTCTCATCATCTTATCTTCGATTGACACTTTATAATTCTTTTCGACCAACTGCCCTATACTGAGCAAATTGATCTTCATGCCTGGTATGTACAACACATTGGAGATTACTGACCTTTTGCCATCTTTCCTCATAATCATAACATCACCAATACCTTCAGCTGCTAGGGTATTGTCATTTGCAAATTTTACCATATTTTTCATTGAGGGCTTTATATTGGCAAACCAGTCTTTCCTTCCAGACATATGCGATGAACATCCTGAATCCAAGTACCATTGGTCCTTGAATCTATCTTCATCTTTTGTTGTGATCATCAGCATCATCTCTTCTTCTTATTCATGTTTTGTAAGCTTTGCATCACTTTCTTGATTCTTTTGTTTTTCTGGACAATCACTCGAATAGTGACCATACTTCTGAAAATTATAACATTGAATGTGACACTTATCAGGTTTTCGACCACCACCTCTTCCTCTATTTGCAACACCACCTCTTTGGTTTCCTTGGTATGGTCTTCTTTGGTTCGACATGTTTCCTTCAATTTGGTTTCCTCTACCACTCGATTTGTTGTAGCCACCTCTACTTCTGTTGAAACACTTTCCTTTGCCTTTGGTTTCTTTTGCTAAATGTGCCTGCAAGGCCACATCACTCTTCGATTTTTCTGCAGCTCTTTTGTTCATTCTTTGTTCATGAGATTCAAGCGTCCCTTGAACCTCTTCCTTTGTCAATTTCGACAAGTCTTTCCCCTCTTCTATCTCCACCACTATGTGGTCGAACTTAGGAGCTAAAGATCTCAAGATCTTCAAAACAACAGCTCTTGTTGTTAACGCTTCTCTACATATCTTGATTTGATTTACTAGTTTTGTAACTCTAGTGAAGAAATCAGATATGCTTTCACTGTCTTCCATCTGAAGCAGTTTATACGTCCTTTTGTGAGTCTATAACCTCACTTCTTTCACTTTCTCAGCGCCTCCAAAAGACTTCTCAACGATTTCCCAAGCTTCTTTTGCAGATTCCGAATCACTAACCTTTTCGAAATTGTCTGGGATGACACATTGATGAATTATAAATAATGATTTATAACTCAACTTCTCAGATTCTGTGTATTTCTTCTTTTCTTCTTCTGAAGCATTTTCTCCAAGCGCTTCAACTCCATCTTTTACAAGGTCCCAAAGATCTTGACACCTGAATAAGACTTTCATCTGTTTGCACCAATTCTCATAGTTGTCAACTTTCAGAATTGGTAGCGTTGCTGGATAGTTTGCATTCCCATAACTTGTCATCGTGAATTCTTCAATCGTTCTTGATTGACACTTCCCTCGAATCGAAACAAAGCTCTTGCTACCAGATGTTGGAAATCCACCAAATTCTATGATGAATTTCTACCACAATGACAATTTAATTATGAGACAAACAAAGAAAAGAAGACAAGACAAATAATTTCTGCAGAGTTTCTCTCTACTCACAAACTGTGAAAACTTTATTATTCACTTTGCAACAGCAAACTACTGTAAATGACTTGCTTGACTTGTTTACAAAAATAGAGGTTACTCCCTCTATTTATAACTGAGCTTACACACTAATCCCAAAGCCCAAAATATCTATTTTGTTACTAAATCAAATATAATCTATTATAGACTTAAATCAAATCTATTTAAATCTAAAACAAATCAAATCTTTTCGACACATAGTTTCGACACACCGAATTACAATTTAACACTAGTCTTGTTACAAAATAATTTTTATGTGTGTTTCAGGTATGAAACATGTTAATTGATGTGCCTTTTATTGTGTTCTATTTGTTAAGCTTCTAAATCTCTTCTCAAGGTTTATGATGCCAAGTGTCAACTTTTATAATTGATAGTGAATTTATTTTATGATGCAATAGAAATCATATCCTTGTTTCATATAGATTAAGTTCAACTTGTAA
The DNA here is from genome assembly GCA_948472305.1 of Vicia faba. Classification (NCBI taxonomy): domain Eukaryota; kingdom Viridiplantae; phylum Streptophyta; class Magnoliopsida; order Fabales; family Fabaceae; genus Vicia; species Vicia faba. The sequence continues at coordinate 857,281,769 of OX451736.1, read as the reverse complement.
TTTGTTTGAAAAAACAAAACATGAAATAAATTACATGAAATGTATTATTTTAGAAAATAATGCATAAAATACACCCAAAAAAACATGATAGTGAAAAATACAATAATAATATAATATTTGAAAAAAACAACATAAACCAATCAATCGAATCAGACCAAACCAAATCAAATTGATTAGTTTGGTTTAGTTTAATTTTTAAAATACGTTAAAACTGAACCAAACCAATAAAAATATCATCGATTTCAACATTGTTTTACCAAAAATCAATTCAAACCCATCCCATTACACCCTAACAAGTTGCATATCAAAAGAAAGAAGAAAAAAAAAGTTAAAAACGCTGAAATAAAGTTCGAATTGAAGACACTAAATCCTTTACGCGGAGGTGGTGTCCTAACATAGGAAAAGTAAAACTACAATGTAAAAAGTTGTGCAATGCAAACAAATAAAAACACCCAGCGAACTAGAAGATCCTAAAATTAAAACTAAAATTTCTTTTAAGTAGTCAGACATAACTCTTAGATAGAACAAGATGAGTGATAAAATTCAAATTCAGAGGAAACACGGTCCAATATCAGTGTCAAGCCTGTGTAGGCATGAAGAACTTTCAAGACTTGGTGGAAAGTGGATAAAAGGATAAATTGACCAAGTCTGTGAGTTTTGCAGAACTTTCAAATTGGGAGAAAGATAGTCTTCATTCATTTTGAAGCTTAATGTGTCCAACACCACCAGAACTTCAAGTGTTTGAGTTTGTGGTCACAAGAATTATATATTACAAGTTTTTAAAAGAAAAATAGAACAATATCTAACACAATGAACACTTCTCCATTATATATTAGAACTGAAGAACTAAAAAGTAGCTTTTATTGCCCTTGTTCTTCAAATAGTACCAACCTTGTTCCTACCCTCTCACCCCAAACCTGAAACTAGAAATCAAAACCAGTCTCCATAACCCAATCTCATATTCAAAAATAAACAAATTTTTATTTTCATATTTTAAAAAAGAAGGTCATGAATTAATCTTTTACCACCTATTTGTAAGTTTATGAACACAAAGTTGTTAAGAACTAAAACTCGTATGTGAAAGTATAAGGAAATTGACAGAAGAAATATTTCATGTTTGAAAGAAATAATTTGGTTCATATATAGCATTTCAGATGAGAAACTGAAACGAGAAAAAACTACTCATATTTCCACTACTAGCACTAAACTACCCATGTTTTCACCCACTACTAGCACTTCCTAATAACATAGTAGACTAATTCAAAAGGAAATAACTACTCCTAAAACAGAGAAACCATAAAACCGACTAACAAATCCTCCCTTAAACTGAATGCTATATGCAATCAGTTTATATCACTCTCTGAACAAACTCATAGAGATCTGTGTAGCTTCAGGAAAACATCCATCTTGAGTGGTTTCGTTATGATATCTGCCAATTATTCTTGTGTGCTACAGTGTATCAGCTCTACAGTTCCAGCCTTTGTCAAATCCTGAAGGAAATGTAAACGAACATCAATATACTTACAACGACCATGCATTTCTGGATTCTTCGAAAGCTTAATAGCAGAACTACTATCACAATGAATCACAATGACTTTGCTTTGATTTTTACAAAGTTTTCCCAACACTCTTTTCAATCAAATGGCTTGACATGCACATGAAGTTGCACCTATAAACTCTGCTTCTATGGTTGATAGAATCATAATTGATTGTTTCCCCGATGACCAAGAAACAGCACCTGAGCTCAACAAGAAAATATAACCTGAAATACTCTTCCTATCATCCAAGTCCCCTGCATAATCATTGTCAGTGTAAGCGACAAGCTCGTTGTTTCCGTCCTTCCGATAGAAGATTCCAAAATCAGTTGTTCCTCTTAAGTATCTCAACACCCTTTTGGCCACTTGTAAATGCAGTTCAGTAGCATTCTCCATATATCTGCTAATTAGATTCACCACAAACAACATATCGTGTCGAGTAGATGTCAGATACATAAGGCTTCCTATAATTTGTCTATAGTAGGTCTTATCAACCTTCACACTAGACTCATCTTTTGTGAGTTTAACACCTGGAACAGTTGGATTATACACTGAATTGATTATGTCCAATCCAAACCTTTACAGCATCTCTAATGCATACTTCTTTTGACATAAGAAAATGCCATTTGATCGTTGCATCACTTCAAGACCAAGAAAGTATCTCATTTTATCAAGATCTGTCATGTCAAATTCTCGCTTCATAGAGCTTTTAAATTTTGTCTTGTAAACCCACTTCACTCCAACTTTCTTTGCTCCTTTAGGTAAACCCATCAATTCCCACACTACGCCAAAAAAGACTTACGAAAGCGCTTTTTTTGGCCTTTAAAAGCGCTTTCGTAGGTGGCACTGCTATAGGTTTTAGCAGCGCTTTTTTGTTTAATGAAAAGCGCTTTCGTAGATCTACCTAATACAACGCTTTTTTATGAAGAAGCGCTTTCATAGGTCTACCTAAGGCAGCGCTTTTGTCTGGAAAAGCGCTCTCATAAGTTTTCTTTTAGCAGCGCTTTTTTCTGGAAAAGCGCTGTCTTAGGTAGGCTTTTAGCAACGCTTTTTTCTGGAAAAGCGCTTTCATAGGTGGTCTTTTAGCAGCGCTTTTTCCTGGAAAAGCGCTGTCATATGTTTACCTTAGACAACGCTTTTTGTGAAAAAACGCTTTCATAGGTTACCTAAGGCAGCATTTTTTTTGAAAAAGCGCTTTCATAGGGTGTTTTTTTTAGAGGTATAATTTATATAATTCATATACCTGCATTGTTTGCAGCATATTATTTATATAAACCAGTTGCCATAACCTGTAATTCATAAACCGCGGTAATGCATTGTATACCATTGTAATTCAAAATATATATACACCATTTTTGTACCTCAAAATATATAAAAACTATTGTTATCAACATTGTAACTCAAAATCAGTCTTGCAAAATCAACCCTAACAACAACTAAAGCAGTCATAATGTATGAAAGAAACACGGTCAATTATGTATTAAGGTCCTGGTCCTGCGAGGTTTGAACATAATAACACGGTCAATATGGTATTCCATGTACACATGTAACGTATTCATAACACTTTTCACATAATAATGTATTCATACCTTATATGATTCTCTGCTCAATAAAATATTGACATAATTCCTCTTTGATTTCTTCCAACTGAAGTTTCGTGTAATATGCACATTTGTATTCATCAAAGTACTACATAACAAAACATAATATGCATGATTTAGTTAAAATTAAAAAATTATATGAAACATCCGAGAAATAATAAAACAAATCCTAAGTTATACCGTGACTGGAATCTCTATTTGATTCAGTTGAAGGATTTCTTTGATAAACCGCATAACGAAGTATCCGCAATCTATATCGTTTTGCTGTTGAGGACACTACATAGAAAAACAAATAAGAATATATAGTTGTATTATTTTATCAAATAACACAAATATTATAAGCAAAATAGTGGAAATTAATATACCTGCACTTTGATCCAATTAATGTTGTTTGATTTAGATCGTCGTACCCGAGCTGCTCTTTGACACCAGAATACTTGTATCGCTCTAACAAAATAAAAATATATTTTAGAACAATGTCACAGAAATAATTAAATATATAAATACACACAAATATTTAGAATAATCTCACTTACGTATCAATCATTAACTTCATATCCGGATAATTTGTCCAATCACCGCCAACCGAATTCAGATAATAGACCACTTCTTTTATAGGATCGATAGCAACCAACAACCAGTGACGTCTATAAATTAAAACAACAGTTTAGAAGAAAATTTTCTACGCAAAAATTACAAATATTAAAATGAACTTAGAATGAAAATCTAACCCTGTAGGAATAATATTATACGCCCAAAGATATAAGCTTTCTGTACTTCCAGTTGCCATGAATCTTTCGACTAAGTGCTCTCTTACTGAATCTGGTTCCCTACCAATTGTCGCTCCGCTGACACGGGAGGAAGACACGAAATGGAATCTGTTTGACAATTGATTCCCGCGCATCAATTTGTCATATAACAACCTTAAATAAAAACATAATTAATATTAGACTATATTCATTAAATGTTTAAAAATTTTTCCAGCTAATTACATAATATAAAGACGGGGTTACCGGATGTATGCATGCATAATACTAACGCCTAACTCTTTATGACGGAAAATATGTTCCACGTCCTCATGTCCAATTATTTCGGTGCAAGGAAAACCAAATATACCTTGATCCATATCCATTTGACGAATACCACCATCCATCAAATCTGTTGTTCCCACTATTGTTTCAAGACACTGCCGGTATCGAGGGAAAAATCTAGTAGGAACCCTTTTCTTGGGTGGCACGCCAATGATTTTCTAGCTCACTTGTTGTGACCCTTGAAAAGATACCTAAAAATCATATAGACTCAGTTAAATTATAAAATTATGCAGTTTTTTATTCGGATCATATAATTAACACTTTAAACGTACCTCTTTTTGTGATACATCAGACTCGTCGTGCCGCAAAATCCCTTTACCCTTAGATGCAGGTTTTGTAGGAGTCTATAGTTACCGTGGAAATAAATGAGGTCAGAACTGACAGTTGAAGACTTAAAGATTCATAATGGTTTTCAACATACCTGATCATCTATGAAAATGAGGTCCGATGGCCATGCAACAAAAGATCCTATTGCATCTCGCAACAATGTGGTCTCGGCAACAATGTCAGGTACCGACAGCAACACGTCCATATCTAAAGCAATATCAACCGATACTTTCATGTGTCCATCCGGAAGCGGTCTATGGTGAAGTAAATCTCCCAAAGTGTTATGGACTTTTCCCTTGCCAACTAGTTGATAAGTCGGCGACGATAGGTATAACTGGCAAGATAAAATGCCCTAAACCAATAATAACCATTAGAAGTGACTAAAAATATTCTATAATAATAACGGATATATATTGAAAATTACCTCGGAAAATTTATGCTGACAGTTGATACTATCTTTGTCACTAGTTTCTTTCAACTGTGAACTGCTCTTTTCTGCCATATATCTCTCTTTATCCTTCTGCAATTCACGGACTTGAGCTTGTAAATCCTGCAATGTTTGCATCACTTCTGCATTGCTAGGATTTCTTCTCCTTGGATGCTTATACAAAGAGGTTGGAGTCACACCATGACCTTTACCCCTCACCCGACCCGGATACTCAGCAATATTTAGTGCTCGACTAAGTACGCTCCTGGTATCCTGATCCTCACCTGGGGATACCGATTGCGACAAGGTCTCCTGTAATTCATTTACATATCGAAAATTATTAGTGGAGATAAATTTTTTTTTAAATATTAATAAACATTTGATTTAATTAAAGACACAATCTTATACTTACACATTCATCATACACGTGTTGAATATCGGGATTAACAACTTGATCCTTGCCCACACGAGCTTCCTTCCACAACAAATGTGCTGGTAGTGATGTTGCGTCACTTTTCGTCTCTTCTAACTAAGCATTGACACAAGTCTTAAGATCATCAATTATAACACATTAAGAGAATTAATAAGATCATAGAGTTTATATTTACTTACAATTTTTTCCTCTAAGCGAGCATATCCCAAACGCCCTTTTTTGTATGGATATGCGGGTTTTGACGCTCTCTCGCGATTGATGGCACTCACTTTCTTGAAATTCTTGTCTCTTCTTTGGCCTATAAAACCAACCCATTCTTCAGGTGTAATGAAGTTCTCATATTTCTTTGGACGTTCCGGATCCTCTTCAAGAAAATTTCCTTCATCATCTTTAAGATACTTGTTTGTTAAAAATGTTCTCCACCCTCTGTGTCTTTTTCTAGCCAAACCCATTATATACTTTTTACGGGTATCTTCAATGTTAAAAGACCTCTACAAAAAAACATACGCATAAAGTGTGTTAGTAAAAACAATTTAAACACATATTATCGTCAAGATAAAGCAAATAACAAAAACCATATATGTACCTTTATCTCAGTCCAAACTTTCTCTTTACCCTCATCCAACTCTCCTCTTTTCCATCTAGGAGTGGTGATCGGAATGTGTATACGAACAAGCGTACCAATGTAGCTTGTCAACTTTGCAGTATTAGACCCAATTAGTTGGTCATTATCATTCCAATCTACATTATATGTTACTCCTCTATCTCTATCACGGATGATTCCCCTCATAATAGTTATACCTTGTGTAATATCTTTTTCTGAAGTCTTTTCTGAAGTATTTTCTGGAGCATTTTCAGGAGCATTTGCATCTTGTGAGTTTTTTTGATTACTAGCCATTTGACCTGTAATAATGAAAAAAAATAAAAATGAAATGACAGATATAAAAATGAAATGACAAATAAAAATGAAATGACAAATAGAAAAATGAAATGACAAATAGAAAAATGAAATAGGCTATAATTATATATACTATTACCCTTTTCACTAAGGTCTCTTTCTTTTCTTGGTAGGAATGTGTTCTACTCGTCTCTTAACAACGCGGACAGTTGGATTAATCCAAATACCCTCATTATGATCATTTCTAATACATGATTCATTATCATTTTGATCAGTTATGGTTAAAGATTCAATGTCAACACCAATATCAATTTGATCTCCAATGCTTTCATCAATTACTTTGTTAGATAATAGCATTATAGACCATTTCGTACTTGTCGGATCATTGACATAGAACACTTGTTTAACTTGAGAGGCTAGAATGAAAGGCTCATCTGTGTACCCCACCCTATTAAGATCCACTTGCAAAAAACCTGACTTATCCATTCGTATGCCATTATTATTTTCAACCCACTTGCAACCAAATATAGGAATATGAAACTTCTCGTAATCAAACACCCAAATGCGCTCGATAACCCCAAAATATGACAGATTTGCAAAGTTTGGGTTTAAGTCCTTCACACTTGATATATGCATTGCTTCAGCGATCAAGGTGACACCACTATTTTGCATAGTACTTTTGTCATCCTGTTCTTTAGTATAAAATGTGTATCCATTAATTGCATATGCGCTATAAGAAAACACAACTAAACTTGGACCGTATGCTAAACATCTCAATCTTTCTGTTACTGAAGCAGGATCTGAACGATACTTTGAATAAATATGTTCCTTAAACCATGGTATGAAACTTCGATTGTGCTCTCGTACAATCCAATTCTCATTTCTATTCAGATTTAAACCTCGAAGAACACCCTTGTGCATTTCAACATACGACTTAACTTCAAGCTCATTATGCAGAACATACAAATGCACTTGATCCCGTTCGACCATTGATACTGTCACAACTTTATTTCCAATTAGCTTCTTACCTTCTTTTTTTTTCAACAACATGAGATTTGGGGAGTCCAATTGATTGAACATTTGACAGATATTAAGTACAAAACTCAACCGCTTCTTCAACAATATATCGTTCAGCAATACAACCCTCTGGTCGACTTCGGTTTTTCACATACCCTTTTAATATTTTCATATAACGTTCAGTAGGGTACATCCATCTCATATAAGCTGGTCCGCACAGTTGTGTCTCTTTGACAAGATGAACGACAAGATTGTAGGTGTTTAGGTATTGGCTTGCTTTTTTGGTAAATCCCAAGTGTATGTGTGAATGTCATGACTGATGTCATAACATTCTAGTTCAGTTTGTACTGACTCATTAGGTACCTTTGCAGAAAAATATTGTAATTCAAGTACTGATGTTTATAAGTGTGTATCTGAGCATTTTGCAAAATGATCACATTTTGCTAAATCAGTAGACAGGTTTTCTCAGATGTCATAACAGATGTTATGACATCCTATTCTGAACTAACATGTTTGCAGGTTGGATAAGTCTGAGTTTTTTCAGGAAAATAACTCAGTCTTTCCTGAACAGAATCCTGCGTTTTCTGAGGGGTAACCTAGCTCAACCCTAACCTGGTTAATAAAGCCCTGTGACCTGGTCTTTAGGTCAAACGGAATTAACCCTAGGTTTTTGTGGAAACCCTAACTGAAGTTGCAGCTGCTATATATTCAACAGAGCTGCTGTTTTTCAAGGCATCCCTTTTATTGATCAGAAGATCATTTGTAATCTGTATAGATTTGATTAATTGTACTTCAAGCAATTATCATTGTGATAAGTGACTTGGAATAGGTTTCGAATTGTAAGGGCTGTGTAGCACTCAAAGCTTTGAAGCAAGAGTGTTTGAATGTTCCTTGACTAAAGCTGTGAAGCAGAGTCAAGTTAGTTGTGTGCATCACTCAAAGATGTGAAGCACGAGTGATTGTGTTGCTTGATTAAAAAGCTGTGAAGCTTAATCAAGTGTTTGTTTTTGAAGAGTGTCTTCATCAATTTTTAAGTCAAATTGGTTTATGTATCACTGCTGTGATTGAGGGGGAGTGAGTAGGAACTCAGGTTTAAGTTGTACTTAGATTGGAATTGCATTGGGTAGGTCTTAAGTGAAGGAGATAAACTGGTTGGTTTATTCCTGAATTAACATCTCTTATAGTGGATTTCCTCCCTGGCTTGGTAGCCCCCAGAGTAGGTGTTGTTGCACACTGAACTGGGTAAACAATTGACTGTGTTCTTTATTGCATTTGTATTTACTGTCATATAGTAAGTCAGATACGGTGTCATAACATTGAACGTGACATTGAGTATCTGCAGCCAGAATTTCAATTGGCATCAGAGCAGGCACCCTGCCTGTATTACTGGGTGAGATCTAGGGATATCACTTTCTGACACTATGGACAAAGAAGGAGTTTTTGGAAATAGACCACCCATTCTGGATGGAACTAATTATGACTATTGGAAACCTCGTATGATTGCCTTCCTAAAATCTCTGGACAAAAAGGCTTGGAGAGCTGCTGACAAAGGATGGATTCATCCCACCATAACTAAGAAAGATGGGACAATCAGTCTGAAGCCTGAGGAAGATTGGAGTAAAGAAGAAGATGAGTTAGCTCTGGGAAATTCAAAAGCTTTAAATGCCTTGTTCAATGGAATTGATAGAAACATTTTCAGACTAGTACATCAATATGAACTGGCAAAGGAAGTTTGGGACACTCTCAAAACTACTCATGAGGGCACTTCCAAAGTAAAAATGTCAAGGCTTCAGATGTTGACCACCAAGTTTGAGAATCTAAAAATGATGGAAGATGAAACCATTCATGAGTTTCACATGAACATCTTGGAGATTTCCAACACCTCAGGAGCACTGGGAGAAAAGATGTCAGAAGAAAAACTGGTAAGGAAGATTCTCAGATCCTTGCCTAAAAGATTTGCAATGAAGGTAACTGCCATAGAGGAAGCCCAGGACATCAGCAAGTTGAAAGTGGATGAACTTATTGGGTCTCTTCAGACTTTTGAGATGGGGATCACTGATAATGGTGACAAGAAGAACAAAAGCATAGCACTTGTATCCAACACTGATGTTGAAAACAAGGAGGATGAAGAAGAAAATATATCAGAAGCTATTGCCATGCTTGGAAGACAGTTCAACAAGCTCATCAAAAGAATGGATCCAAAGTCAAGGTCTAATGTTCATAACATTCCCTCTGACATTGACAGTTCCAGCAGAAGACCAAGGTCAGAAGATAAGGGAAACCAAGGCAGAGGTATTCAATGCCATGGATGTGAAGGATATGGACATATTCGAGCTGAATGTCCTACCTTTCTTAAGAAACAAAAGAAAGGAATGACTGTTACTTGGTCTGACTATGATTCAGAAAGTAATTCTGAAGAAGAATCTGCCAAACTAGTTACTGCTCTAACTAGTGTGTGTACTTCTGAAAGTGACACTAGTGATGAAGAAGTGACATTTGAAGAACTGGCTGATACCTACAAGAAATTGTGTATCAGAAGTGCTGAAGTCTGTGTGCAGAATGAGAAACAATCAAAACTCATTATAAAGCTGGAGGCGAAAACAAGGGCATATCTTGAAACTATAAGTCACCTAGAAGGGAAAGTTCAATTACTGAACTCACAACTGAACCAAATGACAAAATCTGTCAAGATGTTGACCAATGGATCAGATAAATTGGAAGAGATCCTACAAGTGGGACAAAATGTGGGAAACAAATCTGGTCTAGGATTTGTGGAAGCTAAGAAACCTGGTGCAGACAAGAAGATCAGGCATGTTAAACAATTGTCAAAGCAGATGTCTCAACACAACTCTCAACATCAGAAATACATGAAGAAAAAATACCAAAGATGGAGATGTCATCATTGTGGGAGGTATGGACACATAAAGCCCTTCTGCTTCAAATTGCATGGATACCCTAATCAAAACTCTGGTGCTAAACCTAAGCCAAAAAGGGTACCACATACTCCTCATTGGAAGAAAAAGGCTACTGCCCTGATAGCCCATACTTCCCTGAGAGTGTCTGCAAAGGAAGGCTGGTACTTTGACAGTGGATGTTCCAGACACATGACTGGACTCAAAGATCTCCTCAATAATGTTATGCCTCACACCACCAGTTTTATGACCTTTGGAGATGGTGCTAAAGGTGAAGTCAAAGGAGTTGGTAATTTGGACTGTCCTGGAGTTCCAAGTCTGAATAAAGTACTGCTGGTAAAAGGGTTGACTGCTAATCTCATTAGTATCAGTCAATTATGTGATCTAGGATTCAAGGTCAACTTCTCAAGATCTGAATGTCTAGTAATTAATGAAAAACTAGAAGTTGTAATGAGAGGAATCAGATCCAAAGATAACTGCTACTTGTGGCAGCCTGAGAACACTGATATCTCCACTATGTGTCTAATTATCAAAGAAGAAATGAGGCTTGAAGTCTCCTCTCCTATAACTCTCCATCAAAATGGACTGGACAAACAGAAAATTATTCAAGAATCAACCAGAACTATGATTCATATCAAAAGAATGCCTTCCCAATTCTGTGCGGAAATAGTTGCTGCTGGGAAAAACTGTTCTCAAAACATCTGGTCAAAACAGATGCTCCCTGAGTACAATGTCACACAAGATGTTGTGACATTGTGTTGTGACAATCTGAATACAATCAACATTTCCTTGAAACCTATTGACTTTGAAGAGAAGAAGTCATTTAAACTGGAACATAGTTTCTCTAAGCTTCAGCTGACTGATTCTTCTACCAAGGCTCTTGTTGGAAATAAACTTGAAAATTTGAGGGGCAGGTTGGGTATTCACCAACATAAGATTTTATAGCAATTAATTTTGCTTAAAACAAAGGTTGAAGGAATTAAGTCTATCTTTAGTGGGTTAATCATATACTTTCACAATTCTTTCAAAATCTTTAAGAAGTTGAAAAGACTCCCTTTTACCCTCTACCTCTCTCGTCCTTGCAATCTGTTTCCTCCTCTCAATCAAAGATCTTTCTCAAACTGCTACCATTACTCAAAGTCAATCAAAATGTCTCAGACATCGTCTTCAACCATGGCAACTTCGTCATCCTCATCATCGTCATCATCTGACCAAGATTCTAGGGCAATCACCACATGCATAGAATCTGAAGTTCTTGAGGTCACTCCTCTCAGAGAGATGGCAACTGACCCAGCCAAAGTCAAAAAGCTCAGAACCAGACATGCAGGAAGAGCTCAAGCTACAACCTCTGGTAATTCTTCTCATCCTTCGTCTTCTGTACCTAATAGAGAAGGATCAGTTTAAGTTCACCAAGCTATTGCTAGGCTGGTTACTAGTATACTAAGTGGCAACCAATCTGTACCGGGGATTTCTGTCCCTTTAAATCAATCAGAAAGTCCAAATATGGAAGTTTCTGAAAATGTAGATGTCACTGAGAATGTTGGACACAAAAAGACAACATTCAGAACCCTTCAGAAAAGGCTGCTGATCCACCTATCATTGATGTGGATAAGGATTACTCAGATAATGATCTGATTGCTAATGTGAACCCTAGCATAGCTAGGAGATTGATGAAAAGAAAGAGTAGTCAGAATGATAAACCTAATGCTAAGAAATCCAAGGCTGAAGGCATGGCTGAGAAAAGTATTCAGACAAAAGGGAAGAAGGCCGAGGTGCATACTGCTAGACAACCAATCTCTAAGAAGAGTAAAGAACCTGAATCTTCTGATTCTGATGAGGAATCAGAATTTGAGATTGATATTGAAGAAACTCCTATCAGAAGGAAGCTCCCCTCCAGCAAAATTGCTAGAGTGCCTGAAGTGCCAACATACAACATCTCTTTTCATCATCCTGACAATGCAAATAGATGGAAGTATGTTTGCTTAAAGAGAATAGCCTTAGAGAGAGAACTCAACAATGATGCCTTGGAGTGCAAAGAAATCATGGACCTGATCAAGAATGCTGGACTAATGAAGACAGTGATAAAGTTTAACAAATGTTATGAAAATCTGGTCAAGGAGTTTGTAGTGAACTTGTCTAATGATTGTGCTGATGGAAGGTCAGCTGACTTTGAAAGTGTTTTTGTTAGAGGAAGAAAGGTCAAGTTCTCTCCATCAGAAATCAACAAGTTTCTTGGAAGAACAAATGAGGACTGTCCTGATCTAGAGGCAACTGACAATGAAGTTTGTCTAACCATCACAGCCAGGCAAGTAAAGTGCTGGCCCTTGAAAGGCAAGCTGAATGCTAGTAAACTCAGCATGAAATTTGCCATCTTGCATAAAATAGGTGCAGCCAACTGGGTGCCTACAAATCATAAATCAACTATCTCCACAGGATTGGGGAGATTTATCTATGTTGTGGGAACCAAGACTGCTTTTGACTATGGGAGGTACATCTTTGAACAAACCTTAAAGCATGCTGGCAGTTATGCTGTCAAAGGACCAATTGCCTTTCCCCCCTCCTTTGTGGAATCATCCTTGCACAATACCCTGATATCCTTGTGACAAGAGATACAGTCTGCAAAAGAGCTCCTGCCCTTGGCCTGCACTACAAACTGTTTCAGGGATCTCATGCTCCAGACATTGTCATAACATCAGCTGAGACATCGTCTGTGAAGACCCAGTCCAAGACATCAGATGTCATAGCTGTTTTAAAAGAAACTTGCAAAGAGCTGGATGCTAGAAAAAGGACCCTAGAAATTCTAATTGCCAGGCTAGAAAAGGAGGAAGCTGAAGAAAACAGAAGGGAAGAAGGTGTAGAAGCTGAAGGTCATCTCAGAACTAGCTCCTCTGAGTCTGATGACAGTGCTTGAAGGTTGGTTGCTGTTTGGTTGGTGCTGATATCTGGTGGAGTTTGGAAGTGTATTCAGTTGTTTCCTGCTGCTGCTCTTATTATTTTGTTTTGGATAACTGTATAATCATTATGAACATGTATCTTTGGCCCATTTGTGGCTAAAGAGGGGGAGAATATTTTGGTACTTACTTAATTAGTACTTGACATTCTATTTTTCTGCTGTCACTTATTTCTGCTGCTATCTATCTCTGATTGCTTAGGGTCTTTAGCCAAAAATCTTCCAAAGGGGGAGTTTGTAGGTGTTTAGGTATTGGCTTACTTTTTTGGTAAATCCCAAGTGTATGTGTGAATGTCATGACTGATGTCATAACATTCTAGTTCAGTTTGTACTGACTCATTAGGTACCTTTGCAGAAAAATATTGTAATTCAAGTACTGATGTTTATAAGTGTGTATCTGAGCATTTTGCAAAATGATCACATTTTGATAAATCAGTAGACAGGTTTTCTCAGATGTCATAACAGATGTTATGACATCCTGTTCTGAACTAACAGGTTTGCAGGTTGGATAAGTCTGAGTTTTTTCAGGAAAATAACTCAGTCTTTCCTGAACAGAATCCTGCGTTTTCTGAGGGGTAACCTAGCTCAACCCTAACCTGGTTAATAAAGCCCTGTGACCTGGTCTTTAGGTCAAACGGAATTAACCCTAGGTTTTTGTGGAAACCCTAACTGAAGTTGCAGCTGCTATATATTCAACAGAGCTGCTGTTTTTCAAGGCATCCCTTTTATTGATCAGAAGATCATTTGTAATCTGTATAGATTTGATTAATTGTACTCCAAGCAATTATCATTGTGATAAGTGACTTGGAATAGGTTTCGAATTGTAAGGGCTGTGTAGAACTCAAAGCTTTGAAGCAAGAGTGTTTGAATGTTCCTTGACTAAAGCTGTGAAGCAGAGTCAAGTTAGTTGTGTGCATCACTCAAAGCTGTGAAGCACGAGTGATTGTGTTGCTTGATTAAAAAGCTGTGAAGCTTAATCAAGTGTTTGTTTTTGAAGAGTGTCTTCATCAATTTTTAAGTCAAATTGGTTTATGTATCACTGCTGTGATTGAGGGGGAGTGAGTAGGAACTCAGGTTTAAGTTGTACTTAGATTGGAATTGCATTGGGTAGGTCTTAAGTGAAGGAGATAAACTGGTTGGTTTATTCCTGAATTAACATCTCTTATAGTGGATTTCCTCCCTGGCTTGGTAGCCCCCAGAGTAGGTGTTGTTGCACACTGAACTGGGTAAACAATTGACTGTGTTCTTTATTGCATTTGTATTTACTGTCATATAGTAAGTCAGATACGGTGTCATAACATTGAACGTGACATTGAGTATCTGCAGCCAGAATTTCAAAGATGAACCATTATGTCAAAAAACGAGGGAGGGAAATACATTTCAAGATCACACAAAGTAACAACTATTTCTTTTTGCAATGTTGGTAAGATCTCAGGATCGATCACCTTGCTGCAAATTGACTTGAAGAAAAAACACAGTTTAGTTATTGCGCTTCTTACTTTTTATGGAAGAATAGAACGTATACCTATCGGTAGAAAATGTTCCATTATAACATGGCAATCATGCGTCTTTAAACTCTTTAAGAGGTCTTTCATAGACACAAGTCTTCTAATATCTGATGAGTAGCCTTCTGGAACTTTAACCTCACTTAGGAACTTACACAATATTTTTTTCTCCTTTCTGGATAGAGTGTAAACAGCAAGTGGTAGATATGCTCGTCTTCCTTTTTTCACGGGTCCCAATTCAGTTCTTATTCCCATCTCTACCATGTCCTCCCTTGCTTTAAGACCATCCTTAGACTTCCCTTTTATATTGAGTAACGTACCAATAACACTGTCAAATACATTTTTTTTCAATATGCATAACATCAAGAAAATGTCTTATGTACAAAGATTTCCAATATGGCAATTAAAAAAAACCGACCTCTTCTTCCACCCACCTGTGACAACTTTATGTGCAAAAGGCTTGCCAAACTGAATACTCACATCTTTCACCTTTTCAAATATTTGATCACCTGTCAATCTAGGCGGAGCTCTACGTTGTTTGGTATCTCCGTTGAACGCTTTTCTCCATCCACGATATTGATGTTTAGAATTTAAGAATCTACGATGACCGAGAAAGAGATTCTTCTGACAAAGTTTCAATCGCATCGTATTGGTTCCATCTTCACAGATAGGACACGCTTTTTCACCTTTAATGTTATACCCGGATAGATTTCCGTAGGCTGGAAAATCGTTAATTGTTCCAAACAACATCGCCCTCAAGTTGAAACTTTCTTTCCTATACCCATCATAAACCTCCACACCGTTCTCCCACAAAATCTTCAAATCTTCGATTAAAGGTTCCAAATATACGTCTATGTCATTTCCTGGTTGTTAAGGCCCATAAATTAACATAGATAACATCATGTACTTACGCTTGATACATAGCCACTGAGGTAGGTTATAAATCATAAGAATCACAAGCCATGTGATATGCGAGATACTTTGAATACTGTGTGGGTTCATTTCATCAGTAGACAATGCCAAGTGAAGGTTTCTTGCTTCTTTTCCAAATTCAGGATAATCATTATCAATTTTCATCCACTGTGGTGAATCTGCCGGATGTCGAAACTTTCCATCAACAATTCTTTCATCTTCATGCCAAGTTAAGTGTCTTGAATCGATTTCACTATGATACATCCGTCTAAATCTCGGAATTATAGGAAAATACCATAAGACTTTTGTCAGAGACAACTTTTTCTTATATCGAGGGGCACCGTGTTTAGGACACTCATTTAACGATGCATACTCGTTTCGAAACAAAACGCAATCTTTTGGACAGGCATGTATCTTGTCATAACTCATGCCAATAAAGTACAACATCTTTTTGGCCTCATACGTTCGATTGGGGAGAACATTATCCTCTGGTAGCATATCTTTCATAAGGGATAATAACTCTGTGAAACTTTTATCCGACCATCCATTGCCCGCCTTTAAGTTATACAACTTTAATACCGCAGACAATCTTGTGAATTTGTACAACCATTATACAACAGTTTCTCTGCATCGCTTACCAACCTCTCGAACATTTTGGGACAATCATTAAGATCTTCTTCAAGTGCTTCTGCAATCTCTTCAACTCGATCATAATCGTATGTATCTGTGCCATTGTCGTTTGAAGCATAGGTCCTATTATCCCCCGATTCATCATTCCCGTCACTTTTCTCACCATGCATATTCTAACATGTATAACTTCTATCAATTCCATACCGTATTAAATGCGATGCCAACTGAACCGCGTCAACCCGATTCCCATAACAGCAACACAAACAAGGACATGTCATTCGACTGGGATCTTCGGCGTGCGCAACAACAAACTTAACGAATTCCGATACCCCGTTCTCGTACTCTTTCGATAATCGATTGGAATACATCCATGTCTTATCCATGGTTTACGGTTTCTGAGTCAATCTGAGCTAAATGATAAATTCGAAAACAAAACCAATACTCAAAACTTGCACTTGCTCTTGCACAACCATATAACAAAACCAATACTCAAAATTTTTCACTAAATTCATTTTATTCTATCAACTACTTTAGTACACAAGTATAATACATTCCTACCAAGAAAAGAGACGAGTAGAACACATAAACAAGAAACCATCATTGCTCAAAATCAATCATAAAAAGCACACGAAAAAAACAATATATTAATAGAGTTAACAATATGGCTACCTTTATTAAATATTTTGTTATGCTCTCTATTATTTCTCTCAAAGCTTGTTTTACCAATGCACAACTTGTTAATGTAAATGATGTTTGATAAAATAATTGGACAAAGGAACTTCAATTTTTTTACTTAGTTGGGACCTTGGGGAGACATCAGTTTGAAAATGTGTTATTTTCTATTAATATCAGGACCATAGAATTTAATCGGATTAGAACAGCACGTAAGGAAGTGTTTCCAGTGATTTCTGGTAAACAACCGCTAGTCTTCCAAACTATCGAATAATCTTTCTTACTGTTATTCAATTCCTCTGGTAACTCACAGGATCGACTAGATTGATCCTAGGACTCCTTGGATATTAAGGTTACTCTCACAATCGAACAAATATTCATGGTTGATATTGTATAGGTGTTTGGCTTGTTTCGATCTCTCTCTCTCTAAGAGTCTAAAGATGTAATCAAAATGTGTGTGAAAACTAAGTTACACGAATAAATGCTAATTGTAATGCTAATTGTAAAGACATGTAAAACTGCATAAAAGTGAAGTAAATGGCTTCGACTTACAAAACGGTTAACATAAAGGATTTCTGGAGCGTAAAAGTTTGAAATGTGAAGAAAGCGTTTAATGCAAGAAATCTGTAAATGATTTTAAGTAAACATATGCGTTCGAAGGATAAGACTTGAAGGTAAAGGTATGGAAAATATGACAGTTTTCTGAAATATAAAGTGCTCGAAATATAAAGAAAACATTAAAATGTAAAACTTTGAAGAAGAGATTTCGAAGTGAAAAGACTGTAAATAAGAAAACTTGTAAATGTTGTTTGACAAAAGGAATAAAGGAAAGTACTGGAAATGGTAAAAGGTTTTCATTAAATCAGAAATACATGGTGCTATCATACATACATTTCTCTTGCATTCGTTTCCCTTGCCATGTGGTAGTTTGAATGTTATTGAGTATTTTGTATAATAGATATGACACCCGAAATCCTAATACTAAGACTTCTATTTATACTAATTCGACCATAACGGTCTTGCTATAGGATTATGCCACGTTTCGAACATGCAGGACAATGCTTCTTTCATCTTTCCACGTGTCCCCAAATGCTCCAACACATAACTTTCAAACTTTGAAAGTCCCGCTTCCATTTGAATTTTAAATGCTTTGGTGTTTCTCCGTTTCGAACGCTCTTCCCAGACACAGCCTCGCTGTTGTTTCGAGACTCCTTTAGATATGTTCCCATAATTGCCGCTCGAAGCTCCAAGCTTTGACACACTTATTCGAAACACTGCTTCTGCTACTTCGAAATATGACGTTTAATTCCATTTCGATCAAAAACGTTTAACTCATTTGGCTTCTAAATAACATTATCAAAATCTTCAGCCAACAGGAAGCAAATTAATTATATGTAAATATAATAAATTAGAATCAAAGCAAGCATAGAACAATTTATTCATACAAAACTATACTAGAAATTGAAATACCTGGAGCTGAGTTGTGTAACTTTGTGTTATATATTGTTGTGATTTCTGATGCAACAAATTTGTGATTTCACCTTACGGTTCTCCTGTGGTAAGCGGTAGTCTTGTTGTTTTCTTTTCTACAAATCAAGCGGTAGTCATGTAGTTCTCTCTGCAGATGCTAAAGGAGGAAATGAGGCAGAGGTCCTGAAGAAGTCCTGAAACTGCCCCGGTAGTCCTCAAACAAGAAGACGTAGAGGATGGGCTTGATCGTGAAGAAAATCTGATTTAGGGTTTTGATCGTGAAGAAAAATAGAAAAGTGATGATATGAATTTTTGATATTTATTATAAAACTACCTACGAAAGCGCTTTTAAAAGCGCTTTCTAAAGATCATCTATAACAGTGCTTTTACATTAAAAAGCGCTTTCATAGCATATCCTATAGCAGCGCTTTTAAAAGCGCTTTCTAAAGGCCAGCTTTAGCAGCGCTTTGGAAAAGCGCTTTCTAAGACTGACCTTTAGCAGCGCTTTTGAAAAGCGCTTTCTTAAGGTACCCTCTGAAAGGCCAGCTTTAGCAGCGCTTGCCAAAAAGCGCTTTCTAAGGGTGACCTTTAGCAGCGCTTTCTTAAGGTACCCTTTGAAAGCGCTTTTTTAAGCGAATTTTTTTTAAAACCTACAACAGCGCTTTTTTCCAAAAGCGCTTTCTTTTATGTGCTGCTAAAACTTATTTTTGGCATAGTGCCATGTGCCATTTCTTTCAATTGCCTCCATCTCCACATCCATGGATTTCCTCCATTTTTCACTTTTAACGACATCATCAAAGTGAGTAGGATCACCATCACCAGCTGCAAACATGGCCAAATTAACATCGACATTTCCTTCTAAAAGACCTTCTTCAGTTTCATAGTCTTACATCCAAAGTGGTGGCCTTTTACACCTTTGTTGATTTGGATTAGAAGTGTTCTCTTCTACTGTAGAATAAGAGGAGACATTTTCTTCTTCTTCTTCTTCTGTATCAGTATTGTGATCAGATTCATGTCCGACTTCATTTTCTTCTTCCACATTAACTTCGACATCCTTATCACCCAAATCTAAGTCACATGAGATGGCTTCTTCATACTTCTTATCCCAATCCCAACTCTGAACTTCTTCCAAAACAACATCCCAACTCGTTATGATCTTTTGTGAAAATGGATCATAAAGCCTGTATGCTTTTGATACTTCAGTGACCCCAAACAAAACACAACGCAAACTTTTATCATCTAGCTTAGTTCTTTTAGCATCAGGTACGTGAACATAAAAAATACATCCAAAGACTCTAAAATACTTAACTGAAGGCTTGACCCCGCTCCAAGCTTCTTCTGGTGTCTTATTCCTCACTACTAACGTTGGACTCTGATGCAAGACATGCACAGACCAGTTTACCGCTTCAGGCTAGAAGATTTTGGGCATTTTCTTCTCGGATAGCATGCTCCGAGCCATGTTCATAATGCTTCTATTCTTTCGTTCTGCAACCCCGTTTTGTTGTGGCGTATATGCAGCTGTTAGTTTCCTTCGTATACCATTTTCACAGCAAAAGTTGGTGAATTCGCGTGATGTAAACTCTCCCCTACGATCAGTGCGCAAGCCTCTGATAAACGAATTTTCTTCCTTTTTAACATGGATCTTAAAATTTTTGAAAACAGAAAATGCTTCTGATTTTTCTGTTAAGAAATAAATCCATGTTTTTCTAGTGAAATCATCAATAAAAGTGATCAGATACCTCTTTTTTCTTTTAGAGATAGGTTTGATTGGTCCATAAATATCAGCATGTATTAGTTGCAGAATTTGTATTACCCTCCAAGCGCTCTTCTATAGGAATGAATCTCTTGGCTGCTTCCTTACCAAACAGTCCTTGCACAACCTGTTTGGTGACTTCAATTTTGGTATCCCTTTTACCATACTATTCTGCCGTAGCGTATTTAAACCCTTAAAACTCAAGTGTCCATATATGTAGTGCCAAAGATGCATTAAATATTTTGTAATAGTGTGAAAGCAAGTGGGTTTTGCAGGTTGCGGTATGGCATGCAACATGAATATTCGATTTAAAGATATTCTGGTTTCCATTATCAAACCACTTTCAGGGTGGAAGATGTGACACCCCAAATAATCCGATTATTAAATAATTAGAATTTTTAATTATTAATTTAATTGGAAATTTAATTATTGATATTTTTGGATTATTGGAATTAATTTAATTAATTAAAGGAAAGAAGTATTGGTGGTTTGAAGAGTGATTAGAGGGTGTGAGGGGTAAAATACTCTACTCTTATTAATTACTAATTTAATCATTTTATTGGAATAATAAAAGGAGTATTAAAAGGAAAAAGAAGAGAAAGAGAGTTATTTTGGAATATTCATCATACGTGCATTTGAGAAGAGGAAAAAGAAGGAGAAAACCGGAAGCGTCAGAATTCGAAGAACCCACAAGGTAAGGGGTGATTTCGATTAGTTAATTCGTATTATCGATTTAGATATTCAATAGTATGGATCATAGTATGTTAGGGAATCCCGGTTTGGAATTCTAGGGTTCCGTAGAATTGTCCCTATTGCGTCAAATTGTAGGTTGAAAACCATTAGGGTGTCAGATGATAAAAAGGAATGATGAAATAATGTTGTTTGATGTTATAATGATGCAAAATGGATGTGTTTTGGTGTTTCTCATGTTGCAATTTGTATGGGTATGTTTGGAATTGGTTTAGAATGAATAAATGCTGTCAAAAGTGCAGAATTTGACTTTGCAGGTCGTGGGAACCGGTTCCCAGTGGGGAGGAACCGGGTTCCACTGTGTGAATTTATAAAAACTGGCAAAAATGCACGTAGGAACCAGTTCCTGTATAGGTAGGAACCGGGTTCCCATACATTTTTCCAGAAGCGTGATTTTTGAACTTCGCAGGAACCGGTTCCTGCATATGTAGGAACCGGGTTCTGCTGTAACTTTTTGAAAAATATTAAACTTTGAAAATTCATAACTTTCAAACCGTAAGTCCGTTTTGAGTGCCGTTTTGGACGTTATTTCTTAAATTTAATGCTCTATTTTATAAAATGAAAAGATTTCCTAAAACCTGAAATTATTTTGAAAATGAGTCAAATCCCGGAATAAGTGATTATTGGCTAACGCACATGGGTGTGTATGTAGCAGTGAACCTGTGATGGATGGATGTATTAGTATTGTGTGAATGAAAGGCATGTTTATGTTGCCAATGATGGTGTGCATGATCGTTGAGATATCATGTTTTTGGTTTTGGTTCAGTTATGATAAATTGATGTATTTCATAGACTGATTTGGTGTTGCATGCTAGTGATGTGTGTGCATATGCATTGTTTTGGTGAAGTTAATTCCCATTGTGTGGAATTTGACTTGTATTGCCGTTAACCGATACCCGGGTGATGATGGGTGGTTAGGCTGGATTCGTGTCCGGGTGTTTATGGACGAATCGATTGTTGCTATATCCGGTTGATGATGGATCAGTGTTGGGTGACTTGGTCACGTGTTGGTACCACATGCATTGTGTCTGCATTTGTGTTTGCATGGAATTGTAACATGTTAGGATGTCTTCCAGTGTTACAATTCTTTGGTTGATTATTGATTTGTGCATAATGACTTGTATGATTGGAACTGCGTGTTGAATCTGAATTTATGCTAAAATGGGTGAAGTAATATGCTTGTGATATAATGTTGATTGAGAAGCTTATAATGCATGTTAATTATGAGAAATCTCACCCTTACTTTAACAATTTCAGATTAAAGTTAGCAGCTCAGGAGTTGGTGAGGATGGCTCTAGAGCTATGTTACTTTAAGTCCGCGTGTCAGTGTCGTGCTCTGATAGGTTGTAACACTGGGGAATGTTTAGTTGAGGAATTAGTTATTATTCAATTGTTTCTTTGAATTTCATTGGGAGTAATTATGTTTTGGTTTATTCCGTTTTGGTTATGGTATTTTTCCGCTGTGTAAGACATGGTCTTAATTTGATTGAATTATTTGAATAATGACCCTCAGTGTAGCATGACTACTGTTTTATTGGAAGTTTTATTTATTTCATAATTGTGACATCCCTTGTCCCGTGTTAACTCTGATGGAATATGTCTTTAATCATTGATATAATTAATATTATTCGGGGTATTTTAGAAGGGGTGTTACAATAGTGGTATTAGAGCATAGTCGGTCTTGTCTTGTGTCGTTATCCCTTTTGTATGCGACTAGTGTAAGATGACACTGTCGATACTTGTGTGCTGATGAGGTTGTTTTGTAATGTTACAGAAAAATGGCCGGAAGAGGTAACGGAAGAAACGACGATGCTATTGCTGAAGCATTGGGAATGTTGGCTGGAGTACTCTGAGGGAACCAGCAGGGAGCTGTGATTGGTGCTGACCGACAATTGGGGAATTTTCAGAGGAATAATCCTCTGTTGTTCAAGGGTGCACATGATCTCGAAGGTGATCAGAAGTGGTTGAAGGAGATCGAGAGGATCTTCAGAGTAATTGATTGTGCTGAAGGGCTGAAGGTGAGATACGGAACTCACATGTTAGCAGAGGAAGCTGATGACTGGTGGGTTGCTACCAAAACTGAAATGGAAGAAGATGGTATTGCATTGACTTGGGCTGTGTTCAGGAGGGCTTTTCTGAGGAGGTACTTTCCTGAGGACATCAGAGGCAAGAAGGAGATTGAGTTTCTGGAACTCAAGTAGGGTAACAAGACTGTCAGTGAGTATGCTTCGAAGTTTACTGAGTTAGCGAAGTATTATGCTCATTATACTAACGATGCAGATGGAGAATTTTCCAAATGTATCAAGTTTGAGAATGGTCTTCGTGATGAGATTAAGCAGGGTATTCGGTATCAGCGTATCCAAAGATTTCCTGATCTGGTTGACTGTAGTAGGATTTTAAAGGAGGATCTTGCTAGCACTAAGTCGAATGCTCGAGGGTATATTGATAGGAAGGATAAGCAACAGATGGATCGTGGTAAGCCTTATGATAGAAGTAATCAGAGACCTGGTGGTTGGAAGAAGTTTGGTGGAGGAGATTCTAGTTCTTCCATTAAGTGCTACAAGTGTGGTGAGACAGGACATCGTATGGTGGATCGCAAAAGTAATGATAAGAAGTGTTTCAAGTGTGGGAAACTCGGCCATGTGGCCAATGATTGCAGAGTAAGAGTGTTGACTTGTTACAACTGTGGTGAAGAAGGTCATACTCGTCCTCAGTGTACAAAACCCAAGAAGGAGCAAACTGGTGGTAAAGTGTTTGCATTGTCTGGGTCAGAGACTAAGCCAGATGATCGGCTGATTAAAGGTACATGTTTTATTAATGACATACCTTTGATTGCGATTATTGATACTGGAGCTACGCATTCTTTTATTGCTTTAGATTGTGCTAAAAGATTGAATTTGGAAATTTCTAATATGGATGGAAGTATGGTTATTGATACTCCTGCGTCGGGTTCAGTGACTACTTCGTATGTTTGTAGGAATTGTCCTATTGTGATTTTTGGTAGGGGTTTCGGTATGGATTTAGTGTGCCTACCGTTAGAACAACTTGATATCATCCTTGGAATGAATTGGTTGGAATTCAACCAGGTTCATATCAACTGTTTTGCGAAGACGGCTATTTTTCCTGAAGAGGTTGGTGTCGAAGATGTGACTATGTCGGTTAAACCGATGAACCTAGCTGTGAAAGATGGTGCTGTGGTATTTATGTTGTATTCTGCAATAGAAGCGGAGGGAAAAGCAAAGAGTGATGGATTGCCAGTGGTGAATGAATTTCCATAGGTGTTTCCGGAAGACGTTAGTGAATTGCCACCTGAGAGGGAGGTAGAATTTACTATAGATTTGATTCCTGGAACTAGTCCGGTGTCGATGGCGCCTTACCGTATGTTGGCATCTGAATTAGCGGAGTTAAAGAAACAGTTGCAGGAGTTACTTGATAAGAAGTTTATTCGTCTGAGTGTTTCGCCGTGGGGTGCTCCGGTGTTGTTGGTTAAGAAGAAAGAAGGTTCAATGAGATTATGTGTTGATTATAGACAGCTGAATAAAGTTACAATCAAAAATCGATATCCTTTGCCGAGGATCGATGATTTGATGGATCAACTAGTTGGAGCTTGTGTATTTAGTAAGATTGATCTGAGATCTGGATATCATCAGATTCGTGTGAAGTCGGAAGATATTCAGAAAACTGCATTTAGAACGAGGTATGGACATTACGAGTATTCTGTTATGCCGTTTGGAGTTACTAATGCACCTGGTGTTTTCATGGAGTATATGAACAGGATATTTCATCCGTATCTTGATAAGTTTGTGGTGGTGTTCATTGATGATATTCTAATTTATTCGAAGAGCGATGAAGAGCATGAAGAACATCTCAGAGTTGTCTTGGAATTGTTGAAAGAGAAGAAGCTTTATGCGAAGTTGTCCAAGTGTGAATTCTGGTTAAGTGAAGTAAGTTTTCTTGGCCATGTAATTTCCAAGAATGGAATTGCTGTGGATCCTACGAAGGTAGAAGCAGTATCTCAGTGGGAAGCACCGAAGAATGCTTCTGAGATCCGTAGTTTTCTGGGTCTTGCAGGTTATTACAGGAAGTTTATAGAAGGATTTTCCAAATTAGCGTTACCGTTGACTAAGTTGACCAGGAAGGGTCAGATGTTTGTTTGGGATGTTGAATGTGAGAAAGGATTTCAAGAGCTGAAGAGGAGGTTGACAAGTGCTCCGATCTTGATTTTGCCAAATTCGACTAAGTCTTTTGTTGTGTATTGTGACACATCATTAATGGGATTAGGTGGTGTGTTGATGCAAGATAAGCAGGTGGTGGCTTATGCTTTGAGACAATTAAAAGTACATGAAAGGAATTATCCGACTCATGATTTGGAGTTGGCAGCTGTTGTGTTTGTTTTGAAGTTGTGGAGGCATTATTTATATGGTTCTCGGTTTGAGGTGTTCAGTGATCACAAAAGTCTGAGGTATCTCTTTGATCAGAAAGAGTTGAATATGAGGCAGAGGAGATGGTTAGAATTTCTAAAGGATTATGATTTCGGTTTGAATTACCATCCTGGTAAGGCAAACGTTGTTGCGGATGCCTTGAGTAGGAAGTCCTTGCATATGTCGATGTTAATGGTCCGTGAGTTAGATTTGGTTGAGCAGTTCAGAGATTTAAGTTTGGTATGTGAAACTACTCCGAATAGTGTGAAATTGGGTATGTTGAAACTGACTAGTGGTATTCTGGAAGAAATTCAGAATGGACAGAAGTCCGATGTTGGGTTAGTTGATAAATTGACATTGATCAACCAAGGTCAAGGAGGCGAGTTCCGGATTGATGAGAATGGTGTTATGAGATTTGGTAATAGGGTGTGTGTTCCGGATGTTGCAGAGATTAGGAAGAGTATTTTGGAAGAAGGACATCGTAGTGGATTGAGTATTTATCCTGGTGCTACTAAAATGTACCATGATTTGAAGAAGTTGTTTTGGTGGCCGGGAATGAAAAAGGAAATTGCTGAGTTTGTGTATGCTTGTTTGGTTTGTCAGAAGTCGAAGATTGAGCATCAGAAACCGTCAGGATTGATGGAACCGTTGTTTGTCCGAAATGGAAATGGGATGGAATCTCTATGGATTTTGTGTCTGGTTTGCCAAGGACATCGAAGAATTGTGATTCTATCTGGGTTATTGTTGATCGGTTGACGAAATCTGCTCACTTTATTCCGATAAGAATGGATTACCCGATGGAAAGGTTGGAAGAATTGTATGTTGAGAAGATTGTGAGTTTGCACGGTATTCCTTCTAGTATTGTGTCGGATTGAGATCCGAGGTTTACATCTAAATTCTGGACGGGATTGCAAGAAGCTTTGGGTACTAAGTTGCGTTTGAGTTCCGCTTATCATCCACAGACAGATGGTCAGACGGAGAGAACGATTCAGTCGTTGGAAGATTTGTTAAGAGCTTGTGTGTTGGAGAAAGGTGGAGCTTGGGATAGTTATCTACCATTGATTGAGTTTACCTACAACAATAGTTTTCATTCGAGCATTGGTATGGCTCCGTTTGAGGCATTGTATGGTAGGAGGTGTCGGACACCGTTGTGTTGGTATGAATCTGGAGAGAGTGCTGTGATTGGATCGGAAATTGTCCAACAGACTTCGGAAAAGATTAAGATGATTCAGAAGAAGATGAGGACTTCTCAGAGTCGTCAGAAAAGTTATCACGATAAGAGGAGGAAAGATCTTGAGTTTAGCGAAGGAGAACATGTTTTTATGCGAGTTACTCCGATGACTGGTATTGGTCGAGCTTTGAAGTCAAAGAAGTTGACTCCACGTTTTATTGGTCCGTTTCAGATTACCAAGAGAGTTGGGAAAGTTGCTTATCAGATTGCTTTGCCGCCTTCACTTGCAAATTTGCATGATGTTTTTCATGTATCTCAGCTAAGGAAGTACATTGCTGATCCGTCTCATGAGATTCGGGTAGACGATATACAAGTACGAGAGAATTTGACTATGGAAGCGATACCTGCGAGAATTGAGGATCGGAAGTTGAAACAGTTGCGAGGCAAGGAGATCGTGTTGGTAAGAGTGGCTTGGGGAGGACCCGCAGATGAAAATGTCACTTGGGAGCTGGAGAGTCAGATGAAGGACTCGTATCCCGAACTGTTCGTCTAAGGTATATTTTCGAGGACGAAAACTCTTTTAGTTGGGGAGAGTTGTGACACCCCAAATAATCCGATTATTAAATAATTATAATTTTTAATTATTAATTTAATTGGAAATTTAATTATTGATATTTTTGGATTATTGGAATTAATTTAATTAATTAAAGGAAAGAAGTATTGGTGGTGTGAAGAGTGATTAGAGGGTGTGAGGGGTAAAATACTCTACTCTTACTAATTACTAATTTAATTATTTTATTGGAATAATAAAAGGAGTATTAAAAGGAAAAAGAAGAGAAAGAGAGTTATTTTGGAATATTCATCATACGTGCATTTGAGAAGAGGAAAAAGAAGGAGAAAACCGGAAGCGTCAGAATTCGAAGAACCTACAAGGTAAGGGGTGATTTCGATTAGTTAATTCGTATTATCGGTTTAGATATTCAATAGTATGGATCATAGTATGTTAGGGAATCCCGGTTTGGAATTCTAGGGTTCCGTAGAATTGTCCCTATTGCGTCAAATTGTAGGTTGAAAACCATTAGGGTGTCAGATGATAAAAAGGAATGATGAAATAATGTTGTTTGATGTTATAATGGTGCAAAATGGATGTGTTTTGGTGTTTCTCATGTTGCAATTCGTATGGGTATGTTTGGAATTGCTTTAGAATGAATAAATGCTGTCAAAAGTGCAGAATTTGACTCTGCAGGTCGTGGGAACCGGTTCCCAGTGGAGAGGAACCGGGTTCCACTGTGTGAATTTATAAAAACTGGAAAAAATGCACGTAGGAACCGGTTCCTGTATAGGTAGGAACCGGGTTCCCATACATTTTTCCAGAAGCGTGATTTTTGAACTTCGCAGGAACCGGTTCCTGCATATGTAGGAACCGGGTTCTGCTGTAACTTTTTGAAAAATATTAAACTTTGAAAATTCATAACTTTCAAACCGTAAGTCCGTTTTGAGTGCCGTTTTGGACGTTATTTCTTAAATTGAATGCTCTATTTTATAAAATGAAAAGATTTCCTAAAACCTAAAATTATTTTGAAAATGAGTCAAATCCCGGAATAAGTGATTATTGGCTAACGCACATGGGTGTGTATGTAGCAGTGAACCTGTGATGGATGGATGTATTAGTATTGTGTGAATGAAAGGCATGTTTATGTTGCTAATGATGGTGTGCATGATCGTTGAGATATCGTGTTTTTGGTTTTGGTTCAGTTATGATAAATTGATGTATTTCATAGACTGATTTGATGTTGCATGCTAGTGATGTGCGTGCATATGCATTGTTTTGGTGAAGTTAATTCCCATTGTGTGGAATTTGACTTGTATTGCCGTTAACCGATACCCGGGTGATGATGGGTGGTTAGGCTGGATTTGTGTCCGGGTGTTTATGGACGAATCGATGGTTGCTGTATCCGGTTGATGATGGATCAGTGTTGGGTGACTTGGTCACATGTTGGTACCACATGCATTGTGTCTGCATTTGTGTTTGCATGGAATTGTAACATGTTAGGATGTCTTCCAGTGTTACAATTCTTTGGTTGATTATTGATTTGTGCATAATGACTTGTATGATTGGAACTGCGTGTTGAATATGAATTTATGCTAAAATGGGTGAAATAATATGCTTGTGATATAATGTTGATTGAGAAGCTTATAATGCATGTTAATTATGAGAAATCTCACCCTTACTTTAACAATTTCAGATTAAAGTTAGCAGCTCAGGAGTTGGTGAGGATGGCTCTAGAGCTATGTTACTTTAAGTCCGCGTGTCAGTGTCATGCTCTGATAGGTTGTAACACTGGGGAACGTTTAGTTGAGGAATTAGTTATTATTCAATTGTTTCTTTGAATTTCATTGGGAATAATTATGTTTTGGTTTATTCCGTTTTGGTTATGGTATTTTTCCGCTGTGTAAGACATGGTCTTAATTTGATTGAATTATTTGAATAATGACCCTCAGTGTAGCATGACTACTGTTTTATTGGAAATTTTATTTATTTCATAATTGTGACATCCCTTGTCCCGTGTTAACTCTGATGGAATATGTCTTTAATCATTGATATAATTAATATTATTCAGGGTATTTTAGAAGGGGTGTTACAGAAGACTTTGCATTTTCCATGTTGAAACATAATACTAATCCCCTTCTTTTACAATTGCCCAATACTTAGCAAGTTATTCCGTAATTCTGGAACAAGAAAGACTCCAGTAACAGTATGTGTTATGCCATTTATGTTTAATCTTATGTTACCTGATCCTGTTACAGCCATGGTGGAATTATTTCCCAACTTGACAGAATCTTTGTAACTCTCGTCAAGATCTGTGAAGTATTCCTTCTTTCCGCACATGTGATTGCTACATCCAGAGTCAAGAAACCAAACAACTTCTTCATTGGCCTTGTTCATATCTGTGTAGGCCATCAACAACATTTCTTCTTGAGCCTCTATATAGTTGGCCTCCTTCCTTTGGTCCGAACATTCCCATATAAAATGCCCGAGTTGATGACAATTAAAGCACTCCACTATGGATTTGTCAAATCTTTGTCTGCCTCATCCTCGTCGTCCAAAACCTCCACGACCTTGACCCCTCTCTACATATTGAGCATATTGATTATCTTGATATCCATGAGTAATCTGCAAAGCATGTTCTTCTTCAACATGAGAACACATGCGTTGTTCATGAACAAGTAGGCTGCTTTGCAATTCATCAATAGTCAAAGTGTCTGTATTCTTAGATTCCTCAATGGAACACACGACATAATTGAACTTGGGAATCATGGATCTCAAAATCTTTTCAACTACTGCAACATCTTCCTTGTTTTCACCATTAGCTTTCATCTTGTTTGCTATGGTAAATGTCCGAGCAAAATAATCATTCATAGATTCTCATTCCTTCATATGGAGAGTTTTAAACTCTTTTCTTAGAGCTTGCAACTGTGCGCGCTTGACTCGTGTTGAACCTTCATACTTCTGCTTCAAGGAATCCCATATGTACTTTGCTGTATCTTTATTAAGAATCGTCTCCAGAATTGAACGATCTAATGCTTGAAATAGATAATTCTTTGCCTTTAAATCTTTTAATTTATGATCATCAATGTTCTTTCTTTGTGCATATGTAAGAATTACTCCTTCCGCTGCCGCAGGAACCCCATTTTCCACCAGACCCCAATACTCCTTAGAATGCAAAAAGTTTTCCATGAGTATCATCCAATGGTCATAATGCCCATCAAACTTCGGTATTGCTAGCTGCACAAATGAACTTTCTGATGTCATAGTTTTTCACACTTAGAAGACTGCAGCTTCTACTTTAATCAGGCCCCGTGGTGGAGCTTCTACTTTAATCAGGCCCCGTGGTGGGGCTCTGATACCAAATGTTAAGAACTAAAATTCGTATGTGAAAGTATAAGGAAATTGACGGAAGAAATATTTCATCTATTGAAAAAAAATAACTTGGCTCATATATAGTCTTAGAGATGAGAAACTGAAACTAAAAAAAAACTACTCATGTTTCCACTACTAGCACTAAACTACCTATGTTTTCACCCACTACTAGCACTAAACTACCTATGTTTTCACCCACTACTAGCACTTCTTAATAACATGATAGATTAATATAAAAGAAAATAACTACTCCTAAAACTAGAAAACCATAAAACTAACTAACAAAAGTAAGATGCAATTAAGTGAGATTATCAACACTAATCCTCCCAACATGAGAATAATTCATCATTTAGTTAACTACCTAATTAATTATCTAACAAACATAATGAAAGTGAAGTGGCAGTTAGTTTAACTAACTAACTAACTAGAAAACGGTTAGAAGAAGTTAGTTAGAGTTATTTGTGAAGCAAGCTTTAAAATGAAACAAACACTGAAAATCCATTATTAAATATCTCTGAGTCTTGGAAGAAGCCATTATTTTGCACCATGACTGGATCACCAAGATCGCCAAAGCCTGAATCACCGCCATCATCAAAGCCTGAATCAACGTCATCATCTTCAAAGCCTGAGTCACCGCTATCGTCAAAGCCTGAATCATCTTCACGATCATCAAAGCCTGAATCACCGCTATCATCAAAGCCTGAATCACCGCCATCATCAAAGCCTGAATCAACGTCATCATCTTCAAAGCCTGAGTCACCGCTATCGTCAAAGCCTGAATCATCTTCACGATCATCAAAGCCTGAATCACCGCTGTCGTCAAAGCCGGAATCATCTTCACGATCATCAAAGCCTGAATCACCGGAATCATCAAAGCTGATCGACATTCCTCAAAGTATACTACGAGATTTCCAACTGGTATCATCACCATCAAAGTTTGGATCACCGCGATCATCAAAGCCTGAATCTCCTTCAAACATTCCTCAAAGAATACAACGAGACTTCAACCTGGACTCACCATCAAAGCTTGGATCGCCACAATCATCAAAGCATGGATCGCCACAATCATCAAAGCATGGATCGCCACAATCATCAAAGCATGAATCACCTTCAAAGATTCCTCAAACGAAACAACGAGACTTCCACCTGGACTCACATGGACATCATCCACCATCGGATAACTCTCCTCAAACATCACCAACAAAGACTCCTGCCAACTCTCCTGAATATACACCGAAAACCTCTCCACAACCTTCACCAACCAAATCTACTCAACAGTCACCAACCGAATCTCCACATGCCATTTCGGAACTAATCTCCGATCTTTCACTTCCACCGCCCCCTCCTGCTCTGAGAATAATACCATACCGTCTGGATCTGCAACAACTGCGACATTCTCCGGTTCTGCAACAACCACCGCCGTCAACTCCTCCGCCGCAAAATGATAATTCACGTTTCCTCACAAACGCCTTAATCGGCTTAGTCATTGTTAACGTCTTTGGTATTGGCTTTGGGGTGGTACGTTCTTCTTCTTTTCTTTCCTATTTCATTGCGTAATACTGTATCATTTTTTAGTTAATTTTTAATCGTCTAATTATTAATATCCAATTTATAATAGTAAATATAAGTTTCATGATTTACGTATCGAATTTCTTGAAAATGTTTAGCTTCTTGATTATTGTATATATTTTCTGGACTATGATGATAATTAGTTTTAATAATCTAGAAAATTTAATTTAATTTATTGATGTATATATGTCCCTAATTCATTGAGTTTGTATTAAAAAAGTTACACTACAATTTTCATATTAATTTAGGTACTGAGTTTTGAAATGTAGAAAGTAAAATAATCTCAACGATAATGTGTAGCAAATTTCTCTTAATTTGTTCATGTATATATATGTCCCTTGTTCATTAACATATTAGAAAGTTTTCATTTTAATGTGTTGATGTATATAACCTAACTTGTATTATTATGTGCATTATTACTAATTAAGATTATTGTTTTTTTCAGGGGTGGTTCTCACACATCAAATATGAGAAGCAGAATTGATTTCACAACTTGTAGCAATTTTTAGTTTAATTTCGTTGAGACCAATGTTGAATATGATTTGTTTGTTAGCATTACAACAGCTATGTAGTGTATATTTTTTGAAAGGCCTATGTAGTGTAGATTGATAGATATACACTGATAGACATGATAAAACCATACATACAGTTCCTTTGATTTTTTACACAATATACGATATTACATTTGTTTTTAAATAGTGGATGTTATTTTCACTCTCAAATATTTTAGTATGGTTAATACATACAGTTCCTTTAATTTTTTACGCAATATACGATATTACATTTGTTTTTAAATAGTGGATGTTATTTTCATTCTCAAATATTTTAGTATGGTTAATTGTTTATTCTGATAAATTTGAAATTTATGACAAATTATGCATATTACATATAAAATTTCTTGAATATCACGATAATTTATTTCAATAGTTATGCATGTAGGAAGTTCCATTTAAATTGTCTCGATTTCACTCTGTTCCTATGGCTTAGAAAACAAATTAAACTTCCATTTCGTTAGTCCCCAATTCAAATTTTTTTTTTTTTGAGTTAGAGAAAAATTAAATTTCAATTTTCTTTATAAAGAACTTCTTGTTTTGAGTTCTCGAACATAATAGAAAAGCAATGTTCAAGCAACAATTTCCTTCAAAAGTGTGATTGATTTATATTACAATTTCCTCCAAAACACTGAATTTTTCAAGCAACAATTTCCTTCAAAAGTGTGATTGATTTATATTACAATTTCCTCCAAAACACTGAATTTGTCAATGAGATTAACATTCAGGATTCAAGACACCTCATCCATATCACCAACATATTTTGAATTAACACATCCTACAATCAAAGGACCATCTTGTTCACTACTAAACATGATATTATGACCCATTGTATCCTTCAAGTATTTAGAAATCCACTTGATTGCTTCTCACTGACGTTTGCCTAACTTGGACTTATAACTTGTATCAAATCTGGTCTAATACATATCATATCATACATTAAACAACCAAGAACAGTGGCATAAACAACCTATGACATATACTTAGTTTTTGTATCTGTCTTTTTGGACACTGGTCCAATGAAAGTTTAAAGTGATTCACCAATAAAGTACTCGCAACTTTCAAATTACTCATGTCAAACTTGTCTAGAATATTTTAACATAAATTTTCTAAGAGAGCCTTAATTTTTTAGCACTCTTATCCTTATGAGTTTCCATACCAAGAATATTCTTAGCAACACCTAAGTCTTCCATGTTAAACTCCTTTCTCAACATGATTTTAAGTTCATTTACGTCATGTAAATAATTAGACACAATCAACATATTACAACATACATAGCAACAAAATAAAAGAGCTATCATCAAGACTCCTAACATAAACATGATAGTCATACTCAGACCCTCTATATCTAATATGAAACATGTATGAATCAAAGTGCTTGTATCATTATCTTAAAGAATCCTTTAAACCATACAAAGACCTAATTAATTTACAAATTAGTTTGCCATGTCCATTATCATTGAATCCCTCTGGCCGCTCCATGTAAATTTGCTTATCTATATTACTATCAAGAAATGTTGTCTCACATCCATCTGCCTTAAATGCGCGTCTCAGCTGGCTACCAAGACTAACACGGTCATGACGGTCCTTATATAAGTATGTCTAACAATAAAGATAAAATACTCCTCTTATATTGTGAGTACCCCCTTTACTACAAGACGAGATTTGAATGTTTCCATTCTTTTTCTATTGCTATTGGCTTTCTCTTGATCATACACTTACAATCGATGACACTTTCCTCCTTAGGAAGTTAAACAAGTTCTCATGTTTAATTTTTCTTCAAGGACTCCATCTCCTCCACCATTGCACTCATTCACTTATCTTTCTTCTTGTTAGTTATAACGTCTTAAAAGTTGGAAGGGTCTTCATAACTAGCAAGAAATGAATAGGCTACCAAGTTTTCATACTCATATCTTTCTGGTGGCTTGGTTGAACAATGGTCTCTATCAAGTATAGTAATATAATCATGTACTCCTCTTGAAAGTCTATGTATATGGTCAATTCCAGTATCTGAGTTTGGTTCCTCTTGCGGTTAAAGAACTATATGCATATTATTCGTTAGTGGCAGATCAATGTCCACCTGAATAACCTATTTGTTGGAAGTTTCTCTTTTAGATGCCTACACATATGTCGCAACTGAATTTTTCAACATTAAATACTTATCATAAAAAACATCTTTGTTGATTACCACCTTATTTTTAATAGGATCCCATAACTTGAACCCCTTCGTAGCATTTATGTAGCCGACAAAGACACACTTCTTCAACTTTGGATCAAAGTCAATCTTCACTAGATATATGCATATCGCCTGGACACTAAAAAACCTTAAGTTATCAAGATCGATATGAATACTTGTCCATACATCCTCTGTAACATTCCCCTCCAATGAAGCTTGTAGAGACCCTTTGATAAGATAGCTCTCCATGTTAACTACTTCTACAAAAAATAACCTTGATAGTCCAACATTTAACATGAAACATCTTGCCCTTTTAGTTATATACCTATTCATTGTCTTTGTTGTACTATTTTGTCATCGTGTCTTACGTATTGATAATGTCGCTAGATACCGTGTTCTTCACAAAGTCTCTTCAAATTTGAATTAGTGTACTTTGTCCAATATCTGACTGAAAGTACTTGATTTTTCTTCCTATTTAATTATGTACCTCTGGCTCCAGCTTGACGCACGAGAAGACTCTAAATTCATCGCTCCTACGCCTAGAAGTAACGACTCGGGGGCTCCTGTTATGGATTGGCCCAATGTCTAAGTAGGGCCCAATCCACAACTACGTTTAGGAAGACCCAATAAGCTAGGCCCAATCAGTCTGAATGGATAAGGGATACTTTTCCCTTCCGCTCCTCGCTCGAGGAGTCATTGTCGGTTAACACCAAGATCAACCAAACCACGCCTACCCCGCTCAAACAGGTGAGTTCTCACTCTGCTAGTCGCACGAGGACAACCACCCAGGAACGATCAGGTCATGCCTGCTAGTGAATATTCTTCTGCTCATTGTAATGGCTAGTTCCGAGCATCTTTTCTCGTTACAACGACTAGTTCCTGGAAGTTACCTATTTTTGAGGAACTTGATATCCAGACCCAAAAATACAAACCAATGGCCAAGTGTCGGGGGCATTATATAAACCCTTACACTTGTGAGGGTCAGGTATTCAATATCCAGTACTCTACTCTAAAACCCTAATATCTATCTTTTATCTCTTTTCACTCTTACCTAAGCATCAGAGTGCCTTGCAGGTATAACCCCTCCTCCTTGTTTCTAGCATTGCAGACGTATATATCGTCCCATTACAGGTTCTCATCATCGGTAATATCAATGGCGTCGTCTGTGGGAAAATGTTTTCCCCATCTTTCGTTCCCTAGAAACTGAAGATCAACACGACATTTCAAGATTCAAAATCATGGTTGATCGAGATGACTACTATCTCGTTAGGAAAACCATCTTATCTCTAATCCTTAAGACTGACGACAACTGAGGCATGCTTCCCCCTGAAGATATTCCCCGAAAGAGAGATGGCCACACAGTGTCTCCCTTCTTCGACGAAGCTGAGGACGATGACGTCCAGTTCTTTGACACTAGTAGATCCAAGAATCTCCCTGAAGAACCACCAGTGATCCTCCAGCAAGTTCCAATATCGGCCAAAGCTGACCCCGCCATAGCTTCCTTGCTCGTAGCACTCAACTAAACCAATGCCCTAATCCAATAAAAACACAATAGAATTGGGGCATTGGAAAAGAGTCATCTTTCAAGGTCCCTGCCCAGAAGGTACCGATGACATGGGTCTCGCAACCCATCGCCTATACGACATAGTTGTCGTCCAAAACCATAGAAAGCAGAGACATCACTAATCAAGAAGCATGATCGAACGTGTAATATGGTGGGAGATTTGACTTGGGTGTTTTAAGTTTGATCGTAATTGTTGCGGATAGCAAGAGTCGCCACCGAATTTTTACTATGGCGCCGCATTGAGACATCTTCGAGCAGCTGCCATGTCTCCATGGATGGTGGCGACACATGCCCTCTTGGTGTAGAAATTCATCTTTAAATGTATCATGGAGGGTACGACGGTCAGTTCGGCCAGTGTTGGTTTCCCCAAGATGCAGTTGTAGAGAGACGAGAAGTCAATCACCAGAAAATGCACTTTGACTTATCAGGATACAGTTTCTTTCCAGAACATGATAAACAACTCGACATAACCCCATGGCTTGGAGGTCGAACCGTTGAATCCTTGCAGGTCAGACCCTATGTATGGCGACAGGTGGGCATCGTCGAGCTGTAGGGTGCTGAACATGTGGGTGTACATAATGTCGACGGACTTCCTTCATCAACCATGATGTGATGTACATCAAAGTTGGACATCTTTTCCCTCACCAGTAGAGGGATGCTGGAGTTGGGGGATCCGTCGGGCAGCTCCTCGAGATAAAATATGATTGGCTTAGATTTTTCCCTTGAATCTTTCAAGGGTTACATCCTGGACTAGGGCTGCATCTATCAACTAGTTGAATTTCCTCTTTGCTGAATTCACCGAGATATCGATGAATCCCCCCGCCAAATATGACCATGGTGGAGGGAAACTTCTCCATCTACTGTAGGTGAACAAAGGCTCCTCGTCTTCGAGACCGTCAGGGATGCAGAAGTCCTCGGGTCTGGAGATGCATAAGGCCACCTGGAGGGGGCCAAATTCATCGGTTGGTCGAGCGTCCTCTTCAATTTATTTAACCTCGCGAGTATCCCGATGAAGGGTGTCTTTTCTCTTGTACTGCCCGAGCCTCCCTGCTTTGATGAGAGTCTCAATGGAGTCCTTCAGGTGGATGCAGTCTTCGATCAAGTGACTGTGGCTCCAGTGGTATGGACAATATTTCATCTTGTCAGTCTCAAGTTTGGCAGGGGTTGGTCGAGGGCGCCTAACCCCGCCTTCTTTGAACTCAGCATTGGAGTACTCCGCAAGGATACACTCGCGAGAAGCAGTTAGCAGGGTATATTCGGTGAATCGTCCAGCTGGTTCTCTGTGCTCGCGGGAGTCGCGAGGCTTCTCCTCCCTTCTCTTATCCCATGTTCATCGAAAAGAACTCACATCACTGTGCCTCGAGATGTTAGTTGGTTCGCGGTTCCTCGAATTGCGGGCATTTTTAACGGTCTCTTTTTCCTCGTAGTCCATGTAGGCCCGGGCTTTTTCGAGGAGTGCATCAAAGGACCTAGGAGGCTCGATACCGACTGCCTTTCTGAACTCAGTTTCTGGGAGGACCCCCCTCTCGAGAAAGTATCTTTTCATATGATCGACACAGAGGATCTAAATGGCCTCGCGGTTGAATCGATTGATGTACTCTCTTAGGGTTTCATCACTCTTCTGGACGATTTCCATAAGGGTGGCCTCAGTCTTCGGGTTCCATAGAGTTATAGAACATGGCTGAGAACAAGAGCATGACAATGCCTGCACATGTGAATGTGATATCTACATTGGCTCACTCTCCTGTAACTAGAATGATTGCCTTTGTGATTCGCGACAACTTCGTCAAGTTGTGGAAATAAGCATCACACATTTCATGATCTAATATATATCTCTCTTTCTATCCCCCCTATTAACATGTTGATCCTGGAAGTTTTGGTCGTACAACTTTTGATCCTTTAATAAACATCTTGATCCTGAAACTTTTGATGATATTGATACTTATTCTATTTCACTTTGTTTCGTTTTACTTCAGTCTAACACCTGTTAATTTTGGGCATTTAGCTATGTGCTTAATCTTTGAAAATGTGTCAGTATGTTCTTTAATGGAGAAATGATGTGCCATATATTGCAGGTACATATGCCATATGCCTACTCGATCTGTTCATTCTGTTGGTTTTTTATACTGATTGGATCTTACGGGTATTTTGGCATGGATGAGATTTATGGCTACGAGACAGCTCATATGGAACAAAAATTATAACGTCAAACCACTGTGAACTTCCTTTATATTTTTGAACCAATTGCAATTGAATGTTTGTAACTTCAGAAGGAGGCACACCAGATTCGAAAAATATGTCTATTGTTGAAAATGCAGAATATGAGCAGGAATGAGGACTCCCATCTCCTCCTTTAGACATCAAGGACTTATTTGTTTCTTAACCTGGTGCAATGAAGATCTCTTAGAGAGCCCTGCATACCTTTTGTTGATACTCGATGGAGTATTTGTTACTTATTATGCCTCCCTTTCGGCCAGAATATACTTTACATTACCTGATTTCTTATTGTATTGTTAAACAACAGATTGTCATACCTCAAATTTTCCCTATCAATTCAACAGTCATATTATTTCTATGGTTCTAATTTATGATCATATTATTTAATTTTGTCTATTTTTTATGTTATTTTATGGAGGATTTAAATTCATGAAAAGGTGGTGTGTTGCCTCAAAATGGACCATCAAAGTCTGATGGCCCATTAAACTTTTGCCTCGTTTATAAACTAAGAGGATACATTGTTATGATGGTCCAATAAATTGTGTAGTCCATTTCAGTACACAGGGGAGGTGTAATCAATTTGGGCCTCATGAAGACAATGGCAAAAAAAAATTAAGAGGCCCACTAAGGTTGTATTCATTTTTTAGGGGTGTGCGTTTGGAATTAAAAAGCCCAGTTTAATTAAATCAAAAAGGCCCACAAGTTCTAGTCCATTTAGAATAGAGTGGTGTGTGTTCTAATTAGATGGGTCGTGAGCATTTCGTTTTAAGGCCCATCAAAGTATTTTCTTGAATGGCCCAACTGTTTTTTCAAAATAATTGAAAGTCAATTTCTGACTTTTTATTATTATTTCATTTTTACTAATTAATATAATTAATTATTACTATTCTTAATATTAATTTTTGTATATATTATGTACTGCCATCATTTTAATTGGTGGTTATTAAGTATTATTGTATTCTTAACATTATTATGTAATTGCTTATTTTTAATTAGTTTAAAACATTTGGTTGGATGGAAGGCCAAAAATCTTAACGACCCCAGCCCAAAAGCCTTAACAAAAACACACATGAAAGGCAAAAAAACATGCACTGTGACAATTAAACAAAAGATAACGCTTGTGTAAACGAAAACTAATACTGTTCAGATCCAAATACAGAAACAAAACCCTTATTCATCCATTCATCAAACTGTACATTAAATTCAAAAGAAAATATATGTACAAAATCAAGCAAGACTTAATACAATTGAATCAATACAGAGCTAATTACATAAATCATTTTATACAAATTTATAACCTAAAATCAGAATTACAGACAAAGATAAATCGTATTCAAACCATAATAAAATCGTGTACAAAATTTACAGACAAATCAATTTGTTTCCAATTACAAATTCCTAAAAAATGCTATAAAAACCTAAAGAGAAATGACAATTGGACAGATAATTTTTGAGAGAAATTGATACACAAAATCAAAAGAAAAGTTGGGAAGAAGAGTAGGAAAGTTGACCGATGACCTTCATCTCACTGTCGCGTAGCTATTGTCGTCGCCTAGGGTTTCAATATCTGAAACCCTAGTCTTTCTCAAACCATCATCGTTGTCATCTTCACCGCCACCTTCATCGTTTTCGCCACCATCGGCCAATCTCTGCAAGACAAAAAGGAAAAGAAAGGGATCAAAACCCATAAATTAGAGGAGGCACAAAAAAGACAGATTCGCAAAGGAGGTAATCAAGAAAAACCTAGCTTTTGTTCTTGTGTTAATTTGTTGTTAGGGTTTTCGAGTGTAGAGTTTGACCATGGGGTTCAGTGGGTTGATCGCCGCCGGGGTATGGGGTTTGTAAGCGGCAACGATTTTAGAGTTTTACTGGTTGTTGGTTGAGAGAAGAAGAGGGGAAAAGAGAAAGACGCGGAGAGAGAGAGAGAGGAGAGAGAGAGAGAGAGAGAGAGAGAGAGAGAGAGAGAGAGAGAGAGAGAGAGAGAGAGAGAGAGGAGAGAGAGAGAGAGAGAGAGAGAGAGAGAGAGAGAGAGAGAGAGAGAGAGAGAGAGAGAGAGAGAACGAGACGGAAGGAGAATGAAAATGATAAAATAAAAACAGAACAAAGTTATGTTATGTCTAATAATCCTGTACATGCGCGCTTACCGTCATTACTATACTCCCTCGTTCATACCTGCATGGTCTTAATTTAATGTCCCTGATGCGCGTATCCACGATATCACAGTGTACCCCTCCGTACGAAGTCCAGACAGACTCAAACTTGTGTTGGGCCTAACCCATATCTTAATGCACCCTTTTTTTGTTTTTGCTAATCAGCGCAACAACACCCCCTCCCATTGGCTAATGAGTCCAGTCCAAAATCTGGACTTAGGTCTTAACCTCCTAACACCCCCAGTTTTGCTACTATGTTCTAATCTACACCCCCTGCGCTTCTGGATTTGAATTCAATATCTGAATTCAGGTCTATGTTGTTAGCACCCCTATTTTTACTACCTAACTATATTTACACCCCACCCCAACCCTCCCCCCCCCCCCCCCCCCCCCCTCTTGTTTAATTTTTTTTATTATTTTATTTTTATAATTTTTATATTATATATTTCTTATTTTGTTTAAGACAATATTATTATTAATTATTATTACATAATTATTTTTTTTCTAAATTCATTTAAAATAATATTTATTTATTTATTTTTGCATTAAAATATTTTTAATCATGCATTTAAATAAGATATTTTCTACAATTAATAATACTAAAAGATATTCAATCAAAAATAAATTTATTTTTTTATAAATCAAAGTAATTTAACAATTAATCTTCAAAAAGGGTTACGAGTATATTTGAATCGACTGCCCATTTCGTCTAATATCTCTGTTATTCATACACTTAGACTAAGTATACGGAAAATTCAAATATAATTCTTAACTCATAAAAAAAATACAAACTAACTGCGAACTACAAATTGAGACTCTGATTCCTCCTAAGAGGATACGTAGGCGTACGACTAAAATCGTGGCGAATTCCCCTAATAAAACACTAAAACCTTATTCTTAAAAAATTGTGCTTCTAACCCTCGTATCCTTGCAAACAAGATAGATGAGAGGGTGTCTAACACCTTCCCCTCGTCTAGAACCGAGTCAATAATCTAGAATCTCTGAGTTTTTTAAGGTTATTTCTTTATACTCCTTTCCTTAGGATAAAAATTAAAGGTGATGACTCTCAAATTTAAAACGAGTTACAATAAGGATGTGTTGTTTATGCAGGTCATCCAACTTGGTGTTGTCTGGTTTATTTCATTGTTATTTGCCACAATAGATTATGTCCAATAATTTTCATGTAAAGCCACATACTTTGCTTCAGATTATCAGGATGTTTGATTTCTTTCGTACGATCATTATTTTTTTTCAATTCTATCGTGCTTGCTTTTGATAAAAGGCTTTGGAAAATTTTGATGCTCATTTGAAATGTTAGAGATCCCACAAAATTTGAATGGACTCATTAAATATAAAACACATCCTTTCTAGTTGGAGTTGTGAGAGAATAGAGGTCAGTTACCTTATGTCACAAATATTTTATCACATGTTACCGATAATGAGACACTCTCTATCTCTGTTTCTCACAAGTGGTAGATGATGACAGCTGGACGTGATTGATCGATGAAGCTCAGTTATGTGACGACCTTTACGATATTCCTTTGTATTTGGCAGTAAGCTTGATTTTGGACATCCATACAGGAAACATCAAATGATATGTAGGTAAGTTCTTCTGACTTTTTTTTGTACAATACATTTTATCGAACGTGTTTCAACATTTTATCAGCAGAATCATGCGTATGAGCATACTTTTGAACATGTATCACCAGAAGGCACCGACAAATTGGGTAGCTCTTACCACTGCAGCCCTATTCCTTGTGATTCTTTTGTTAATTGGATACATTTTATACCATGCTGGAAAGCATATTGTCAAACTAGAGGATGATTTCCATGAAATGGAGGAATTAAAAGTTCGAGCTGAAGCAGCTGATGTTGCCAAGTCACAAGTACTTTTCATGACATGTTCAAACTTTCATGCAACAATTATTAGAGGGTAATTTAGTATTTGCCATATATAGGATATTCTCTTAGGCCTTATGTGGCATTCTTATCTTTGTTCATTTTGTGTATAAATAGGTGTACTAGGTTTACATTTATTACAATCCAATTCCTTCAATCATTAGTGGCAGCTTTTAGCATTTATTCCTTTTCTCTCTTCTTTCTCAATTTCATCACCTTGCACTAACAAATTGGTATCTAGAGCTCTTGGTTTGTTCTGAAATTGTGGGAAACACGAGTGATAGTGAGCTGTGTGTTTGATTTTTGAATCTTGAACAAAAATATGAAACAGAATCACACTGATTCTGTGGGTTTGGGAAACACTGAGTGAGAAATCTGATATCTGAGTTCTTTGTGCAAGGTTTAAGATGAATGGAGGCAGTAGTTTGAACACTAAACTTCCAGTTTTTGATGGCAAAAACTGGAACAAATGGAAGATACAAATGCGTGTGCTGTTTGGTGCTCAAGATGTTCTGGATCTTGTTTCTGAAGGTTATGTTCCAGTTGCAGCAGATGCTACTGAAGAACAAAAATCAGAAGAAAGAGCTGTGAAGAAGAGGGATCAGAAAGCTCTGTTCTTTATCCATCAGTGTGTGGATGAAAATATGTTTGAGAAGATTGTTGATTCGACGACGTCGAAAGGGGCATGGGATATACTGACCAGATGTTATGGTGGTGATGTATCAGTAAAGGAGGTAAAGCTTCAGTCCCTGCGAAAACAATATGAAAATCTCAGCATGAAGAACAGTGAGAAAGTTTCTGAGTACATCTCCAGAATGATTCTGATCACTAATGAGATGAAGACTTGTGGAGAAACACTTTTTGAACAGGTAATCATAGAAAAGATTCTGAGGTCACTTACGCCTCAGTTTGATTACATTGTTGTTTCAATTGAACATTCTAAAAATCTAGAAACCATGAGAATAGAAGAGTTGCAAAGCAGTCTAGAAGCGCAAGAGTTGCGTTTGACTGAAAGAACTTCTGAGAGGGAAGTGGAGCAAGCTCTGAAAGCTTCTTTTGTCAAGAAGGACCAGAAGCAAAATAGACATGGTGATAAATTCCAGAAGTCAGAAACCTCAACTTCTGATGAAAAGAAATATCAGAAGGGAAAGGAAAGGTATGACAAGAAGAAGGTTCAATGTTACTGCTGTAAACAGTTTGGCCATTTTGCCAGAGACTGTAGAAACAGAGGAAGGAAATCAGAAGAAGCAAACATAGCCAGAGAAGATTCTAATGATGAACCTATGCTACTGATGGCTTCTAATTCTGATGGAAACTGTTCAGGAGATTGGTGGTATATGGACACTGGCTGTTCAAACCACTTGACTGGGAACAAACAATGGCTGATAGACTTTGACTCCAGAAGGAGAACAAAGATCAGATGTGCTGATGATAAGTACCTTAATGCAAAAGGTATGGGAAATGTTAGAGTTAGAGTAAAGAATGGAAGAAACATTCTTATCAAAGACGTTTGGTATGTTCCTGGAATTAAAAGTAATCTGATGAGTGTGGGTCATC
Organism: Vicia faba; assembly: GCA_948472305.1. Taxonomy (NCBI): domain Eukaryota; kingdom Viridiplantae; phylum Streptophyta; class Magnoliopsida; order Fabales; family Fabaceae; genus Vicia; species Vicia faba. The sequence goes on along the minus strand of OX451736.1, from coordinate 857,237,689 downwards.
TTATTGAGAAAGGTTTTTCAGTGGTTATGAAGGACAACCTCTTGACGTTGTATGATTCTAATCAGAAGTTGATTATGAAGTCTGAGCAGGGAAGCAACAAAACATTCAAGGTGAATGTAGAAACTTCTGAAGCAGAGTGTATTAGTGCAGAAGGCGCTGAAGATGACAGTAAGCTGTGGCACAAGAGGTTGGGGCACTTGAACTATAGAAGCTTAGGGAATCTAAGTTCTAAGAAGCTCGTACATGGCATTTCGAAGATTGTGAAGCCTCATAAGTCATGTGAGATATGCATGAAAGGCAAGCAACCCAGATTGCCATTTGCATCAGAAGTAGCCCCCAGAGCAAAGCATGCTCTGGGAGTAGTACATTCTGATGTGTGTGGACCATTTCCAGTACCTTCACTTGGAGGAAACAAATATTTTGTGTCTTTTGTGGATGAGTTCACAAGAATGACATGGGTAACACTCATCAAGTTCAAGCATGAAGTGTTTATTGAGTTCCAGAAGTTCAGGGTGAAGGCTGAGAAGCAGAGTGGTCAGAAGCTGAAGATTAGGTGAGTATAACTCTACAGAGTTCCATAAGTTCTGTGAGGAGAATGGAATAGAACATGAGGTTACTGCTCCATATACTCCTCAGCACAATGGTCTTGCTGAAAGAAGAAATAGAACTTTGCTTGATATGACCAGAAGTATGCTGAAAGAGAAGAAGCTACCTCACATGTTATGGGGAGAAGCTGTTGCCACATCAGCATATGTTCTGAATAGGTGTCCAACAAAGAAGCTGAAGGAAATTGTTCCTTTAGAAAAATGGACTGGAGACAAGCAAAGTGTTAGCCATCTGAAGGTGTTTGGTTCTGTGTGCTACAAACACGTTCCAGAGGCTAGAAGACGAAAACTGGATGATAGAAGCAAAACAATGTTACTGGTGGGGTACCACAGTACAGGTGCCTATAAGCTTTATTGTCCAGAAACCAATAAAGTTGAAATCAGCAGAGACGTCATTGCGAAAGAATCATAAACATGGGATTGGAACAAGCTTCAATCAGATTCTGGTGTAGCGCCAACACCAGGGTTAGTTTCTGAAGATTCTTTAGAAAGTTCTGAAGACGAGTCAGAAGATGAAGACTCTGAAGATGAGTCAGAATCTCAGGGAGATTCTGATAGTGGATCTGATTCTGATCCAGATTCTGATGATGATCCAGAATCTGGTGGTGATTATACTTCTGGAAGGGAAAACTCTGAAGACACAGGGTCTGGAGAACAAGTTTCAAGAAGTAACTCTGAAGGTGGTAATTCTGAAGGAAATAATTCTGGACAAAGTCCAGAAGCTAGCATAGTTCCGAGTTCTGGAGGAGCTTCAGAACAAGATCAGAGGCCACAGAGAATCAGACGAATACCAAGTAGGTTTGCAGATTTTAGCATGTTGCATGATACTGAAGTAGATTCTGAAGGAGAAATCGTTCAGTGTGCCATGCTAGTAGATTCTGAACTAGTGGGTATTGAAGAAGCGCTCAAGAAGAAAGTATGGCTGAATGCCATGAAAGAAGAACTTGAGGCTATTGAAAGAAACAAGACTTGGAAGCTGACAGAACTTCCAAAAGGCAAGAAAGCCATCAGCGTCATATGGGTTTTCAAGCAGAAGCTAAAGCCAAATGGATCAATTGGCAAACACAAAGCGAGACTTGTGGCCAGAGGTTTTCTTCAGAAACTTGGACTAGATTACATTGAGGTGTTTGTGCCTGTAGCTAGACATGAAACAATCAGACTGGTGATTGCTTTAGCTGCAAACAGAAATTGGCCTTTGATACATCTGGATGTGAAGTCTGCATTTCTGAACGGTCCATTACAAGAAGAAGTTTATGTGTCACAACCTCCTGGATTTGTGAAAAAGAATCAGGAAGGGATGGTATACAGGTTAAATAAAGCTTTGTATGGACTGAAGCAAGCGCCCAGAGCTTGGAATTTGAAGATTGATTCGTTTTTCAAGGAACAAGGGTTTCAGAAGTGTGAGATGGAGTATGGTGTTTATGTTCAGCACACTTCAGAAGGTAATATGATTCTGGTCTGTTTGTATGTTGATGACATATTACTCATAGGAAGTTCTGAACAAGAAACAGTTGAGTTCAAGAAAGTTCTGATGAATGCGTTTGAGATGACAAATCTTGGAGAAATGAGTTTCTTTCTAGGAATGGAATTTATATACTCTAAGAAAGGAATCATCTTACATCAGAAGAAGTATGAACTGGAGCTTCTGAAGAGATTTGAGCTAGAAAATTGCAAGGTTGTTATCACACCTGTTGATACGAATCAGAAGTTGGATTCTGATTCTGATGGAGAGGATGTGGATGCTACAACCTTCAAACAGATGGTTGGTTCTCTGAGGTATTTGTGTAATACCATACCTGATATTTTCTATGCAGTTGGAATGGTCAGCAGATACATGAGCAAACCAAAGCGGTCTCATTACCAAGCTGCTGTCAGGATTCTGAGGTATGTAAAAGGAACTCTGAAATATGGAGTGTTATTTCCTTCTGGAGGAAAGATCAAATCAGAACTTCTGAGTTATTCTGATTCTGATTGGTGTGGAGATAGAGTTGACAGAAGAAGTACTTCTGGGTACTTGTTCAAGTTTCTGGGAGGTCCAATTTCTTGGAGTTCCAAGAAACAGCCATTTGTGGCTTTGTCAATATGTGAAGTTGAATACATTGCAAGTGTTGTAGCTGCGTGTCAAGCAGTTTGGCTTCTGAATCTACTGCATGATCTGAAGGTTGAAGTTGAGGAACCTCTAAAGCTGATGATTGATAATAAGTCTGCAATTAATCTTGCAAAGAATCCAGTGCTACATGGAAGAAGCAAGCACATTGAGACGAAGTATCACTTTCTCAGAAGTCAAGTGCAGAAAGGAGTGTTAGAAGTTCTGCACTGTAGCACTCAGAAGCAGCTAGCAGATGTTCTGACAAAGGCGATAAAAACAGACCAATTTCTTCGCTTGAGAGATGAAATTGGTGTTGTTAATTTCTGATAAGTTACTAAATTACGGGATGGTATTAGAGGGTAATTTAGTATTTGCCATATATAGGATATTTTCTTAGGCCCTATGTGGCATTCTTATCTTTGTTCATTTTGTGTATAAATAGGTGTACTAGGTTTACATTTATTACAATCCAATTCCTTCAATCATTAGTGGCAGCTTTTAGCATTTATTCCTTTTCTCTCTTCTTCCTCATTTTCATCACCTTGCACTAACAACAATAACTAAAAATGAATTTTTGTTTTGTTTTTTATGTCAGTTTCTAGCTACTGTCTCTCATGAAATTAGAACACCGATGAATGGCATTTTAGGTAACTTCAAGATTCTTTTTCTCTATGCCTTAAATGTAACATATGCGTTTGTACCGATGTTATCGTTGAACTCCATATTATTGTAGGAAAATTAGAGCTAGAAGCGATTCCATTTGACGTTCGTTCCATACTCGATGATGTCCTTTCTCTCTTTTCTGAGAAGTCTAGACACAAAGGTTTAGAGCTATGTACGCCTAACCGAGCGATGATCTAACTTAGTTTCCTTTCTTTTTCAAAAATATAACTTGATTTTCCTTTGTTTTGTTTCTTCTTTTGTAGCTGGCTGTGTTTGTTTCTGATAAAGTTCCAGATATTGTTCTGGTGAGAAGAATAAACTAAACCACTTTGTTTTTCCCCTCAATCGGGTTTCTGAGAAATTGCATACTATACTGACATTGTTAGGATAAGAAACTTACACTACGCCAAAAAAGACATACGAAAGCGCTTTTTTTGGCCTTTAAAAGCGCTTTCTAAGGTGGCGCTGCTATAGGTTTTAGCAGCGCTTTTTGTTTAATGAAAAGCGCTTTCGTAGGTCTACTTATGACAGCGCTTTTTCTAAAAAGCGCTCTCTTAAGTACCCTTATGGCAGCGCTTTTTCTAAAAAGCACTCTCTTAAGTAGGCTTTTGGCAGCCCTTTTTCTAAAAAGCGCTCTCTTAAGTAGGCTTTTGGCAGCGCTTTTTTATGAAGAAGCGCTTTCATTGGTGGCATTTTTTTCTGGAAAAGAGCTTTCATAGGTTGTCTTTTAGCAGCGCTTTTTCTTGGAAAAGCGCTGTCATATGTTTACCTTAGACAACGCTTTATGTGAAAAAGCGCTGTCATAGGTCTACCTCTGAAAGCGTTTATCTCCAAAAAGCGCTTTCATAGGGTGTTTTTTTTAGAGGTATAATTTATATAATTCATATACCTGCATTGTTTGCAGCATATTATTTATATAAACCAGTTGCCATAACCTGTAATTCATAAACAGCGGTAATGCATTGTAATCCAAAATATATATACACCATTTTTGTACCTCAAATTATATATAAACCATTGTTATCAGCATTGTAACTCAAAATCAGTCTTACAAAATCAACCCTAACAACAACTAAACCAGTCCTTATATGATTCTCTGCTCAATAAAATATTGACACAACTCCTCTTTGGTTTCTTCCAACTGAAGTTTCGTGTAATATGCACATTTGTACTCATCGAAGTACTACATAACAAAACATAATATGCATGATTTAGTTAAAAGTAAAAAATTATATGAAATATCCGAGAAATAATAAAACAAATCCTAAGTTATAAATCCATACCGTGACTGGAATCTCTATTTGATTCAGTTGAATGATTTCTTTGATAAACCGCATAACAAAGTATCCGCAATCTATACCGTTTTGCTGTTGAGGACACTACATAGAAAAACAAATAAGAATATATAGTTGTATTATTTTATCAAATAGCGTAAATATTATAAGCAAAATAGTGGAAATTAATATACATGCACTTTGATCCAATTAATGTTGTTTGATTTAGACCGTCGTACCCGAGCTTCTCTTTGACACCGGAATACTTGTATCGCTCTAACAAAATAAAAATAAATATTTAGAACAATGTCACAGAAATAATTAAATACATAAATACACACAAATATTTAGAATAATCTCACTTACGTATCAATCATTAACTTCATATCCGGATAATTTGTCCAATCACCGTCAACCGAATTCAGATAATAGACCACTTCTTTTATAGGATCGATAGCAACCAACAACCAGTGACGTCTATAAATTAAAACAACAGTTTAGAAGAAATTTTTCTACGCAAAAATTACAAATATTAAAATGAACTTAGAATGAAAATCTAACCCTGTAGGAATAGTATTATACGCCCAAAGATATAAGCTTTCTGTACTGCCAGTTGCCATGAATCTTTCTACTAAGTGCTCTCTTACTGATTCTGGTTCCCTACCAATTGTCCTCCGCTAACACGGGAGGAAGACACGAAATGGAATTTGTTTGACAATTGATTCCTGCGCATCAATTTGTCATATAACAGCCTTAAATAAAAACATAATTAATATTAGAGTATATTCATTGAAATGTTTAAAAAAGATTTCAGCTAATTACATAATATAAAGATGGGGTTACCGGATGTATGCGTGCATAATACTGACGCCCAATTCTTTATGACGGAAAATCTATTCCACGTCCTGATGTCCAATTATTTCGGTGCAAGGAAAACCAAAGATACCATGATCCATATCCATTTGACGAATACCACCATCCATCAAATTTGTTGTTCCCACTATTGTTTCAAGACACTGCCGGTATCGAGGGAAAAATCTAGTAGGCACCCTTTTCTTGGGTGGTACGCCAACGATTTTCTGGCTCACTTGTTGTGACCCATGAAAAGGTACCTAAAAATCATATAAACTCAGTTAAATTATAAAATTATGCAGTTTTTGATTCGGATCATATAATTAACACTTTAAACGTACCTCTTTTGGTGATACGTCAGACTCGTCATGCCGCAAAATCCCTTTACCCTTAGATGCGGGTGTTGTAGGAGTCTATAATTACCGTGGAAATAACTGAGGTCAGAACTGACAGTTGAAGACTTAAAGATTCATAATTGTTTTCAACATACCTGATCATCTATGAAAATGAGGTCCGATGGCCATGCAACAAAAGATCCTATTGCATCTCGCAGCAATGTGGTCTCAGCAACAATGTCAGGTACCAGCAGCAACGCATCCATATCTAAAGCAATGTCAACCGATACTTTCATGTGTCCATTCGGAAGCGGTCTATTATGAAGTAAATCTCCTGAAGTGTTATGGACTTTTCCCTTGCCAACTAGTCGATAAGTCGGCGACGATAGGTATAGTTGGCAAGATGAAATGCCCTAAACCAATAATAACCGTTAGAAGTGACTAAAAATATTCTATAATAATAACGGATATATATTGAAAATTACCTCGGGAAATTTATGGTGACAGTTGATACTAGCTTTGTCACTAGTTTCTTTCAATTGTGAACTTCTCTTTTCCGCCATATATATCTCTTTATCCTTCTGCAATTCACGGACTTGAGCTTGTAAATCCTGCAATGTTTGCATCACTTCTGCATTGATAGGATTTCTTCTCCTTGGATGCTTATACAAAGAGGTTGGAGTCACACCATGACCTTTACCCCTCACCCGACCCGGATACTCAGCAATATTTAGTGCTCGACTAAGTACGCTCCTGGTATCCTGATGATCCTCACCTGAGGATACCGATTGCGACAAGGTCTCCTGTAATTCATTTACATATAAAAAATTATCAGTGGAGATAAAAAATTATTTAAATATTAATAAACATTAATTGATTTAACTAAAGACACAATCTTATACTTACACATTCATCATACACATGTTGAATATCGGGATTAACAACTTGATCCTTGCCCACACGGGCTTCCTTCCACAACAAATGTGCCGGTAGTGATGTTGCGTCACTTTTCGTCTCTTCTAACTATGCAATGACAGAAGTCTTAAGATCATCAACTATAACACATTGAGAGAATTAATAAGATCGTAGAGTTTATATTTATTTACAATTTTTTCCTCTAAGCGAGCATATCCCAAACGCCCTTTTTTGTATGGATATGCGGGTTTTGACGCTCTCTCGCGATTGATAGCACTCACTTTCTTGAAATTCTCGTCTCTTCTTTGGCCTACAAAACCAACCCATTCTTCAGGTGTAATGAAGTTCTCATATTTCTTTGGACGTTCCGGATCCTCTTCAAGAAAATTTCCTTCATCATCTTTCAGATACTTGTTTGTTAAAAATGTTCTCCACCCTCTGTGTCTTTTTCCAGCCAAACCCATTATATACTTTTTACGGGTATCTTCAATGTTAAAAGACCTCTACAAAAAAACATACGCATAAAGTGTGTTAGTAAAAGAAATTTAAACACATATTATCGTCAAGATAAAGCAAATAACAAAAATCATATATGTACCTTTATCTCAGTCCAAACTTTCTCCTTAGCCTCATCCAACTCTCCTCTTTTCCATCTAGGAGTGGTGAGCGGAATGTGTATACGAACAAGCGTACCAATGTAGTTTGTCAACTTTGCAGCATTAGACCCAATTAATTGGTCATTATCATTCCAATCTATATTATATGTTACTCCTCTATCTCTATCACGGATGATTCCCCTCATAATAGTTATACCTCGTGTAATATCTTTTTCTGAAGTCTTTTCTGAAGTATTTTCTGGAGTATTTTCAGGAGCATTTTCAAGAGCATTTGCATCTTTTAAGTTTTCTTGATTACTAGCCATTTGACCTGTAATAATGAAAAATAAATAAAAATGAAATGACAACTAAAAATGAAATGGCAAATAAAAATGAAATGACAAATATAAAAATGAAATGACAAATAAAAATGAAATGACAAATTAAAATGAAATGACAAATATAAAAATGAAATGACAAATAAAAATGAAGTGACAAATAAAAATGAAATGACAAATTAAATTTTATTGGATGATATAGGCTATAATTATATATACTATTGCCCTTTTCACTAAGGTCTCTTTCTTTTCTTGGTAGGAATGTGTTTTACTCGTCTCTTAACAACGCGAACAGTTGGATTGATCCAAATACCCTCATTATGATCGTTTCTAATACATGATTCATTATCATTTTGATCAGTTATGGTTAAAGATTCAATGTCAACACCAATATCACTTTGATCTCCAATGCTTTCATCAATTACTTTGTTAGATAATAACACTATAGACCATTTCATACTTGTCGGATCATTGACATAGAACACTTGTTTAGCTTGAGAGGCTAGAATGGAAGGCTCATCTTTGTACCCCACCCTATTAAGATCCACTTGCAAAAAACCTGACTTATCCATTCGTATGCCATTATTATTTTCAACCCACTTGCAACCAAATATAGGAATCTGAAACTTCTCGTAATCAAACATCCAAATGCGCTCGATAACCCCAAAATATGACAGGTTTGCAAATTTTGGGTTTAAGTCCTTCACACTTGATATATGCATTGCTTCAGCGATCAAGGTGACACCACTATTTTGCATAGTACTTTTGTCATCCTGTTATTTGGTATAAAATGTGTATCCATTAATTGCATATGTGCTATAAGAAAACACAACTAAACTTGGACCGTATGCTAAACATCTCAATCTTTCTGTTACTGAAGCATGATCTGAACGATACTTTGAATAAATATGTTCCTTAAACCATGGTATGAAACTTCGATTATGCTCTCGTACAATCCAATTCTCATTTCTATTCGGATTTAAACCTCGAAGAACACCCTTGTGAATTTCAACATATGGCTCAACTTCAAGCTCATTATGCAGAACATACAAATGCACTTGATCCCGTTCGACCATTGATACTGTCACAACTTTATTTCCAATTAGCTTCTTACCTTCTTTTTTTTCAACAACATGAGATTTGGGGAGTCCAATTGATTGAACATTCGACAGATATTCAGTACAAAACTCAACCGCTTCTTCAACAATATATCGTTCAGCAATACAACCCTCTGGTCGACTTCGGTTTTTCACATACCCTTTTAATATTTTCATATAACGTTCAGTAGGGTACATCCATCTCATATAAGCTGGTCCGCACAGTTGTGTCTCTTTGACAAGATGAACGACAAGATGAACCATTATGTCAAAAAACGAGGGAGGGAAATACATTTCAAGATCACACAAAGTAACAACTATTTCTTTTTGCAATGTTGGTAAGATCTCAGGATCGATCACCTTGCTGCAAATTGACTTGAAGAAAAAACACAGTTTAGTTATTGCGCTTCTTACTTTTTCTGGAAGAATAGAATGTATACCTATCGGTAGAAAATGTTCCATTATAACATGGCAATCATGCGTCTTTAAACTCTTTAACTTGAGGTCTTGCATAGACACAAGTCTTCTAATATCTGATGAGTAGCCTTCTGGAACTTTAACCTCACTTAGGAACTTACACAATATTTTTTTCTCCTTTCTGGATAGAGTGTAAACAGTAGGTGGTAGATATGTTCGTGTTCCTTTTTTCACGGGTCCCAATTCAGTTCTTATTCCCATCTCTACCATGTCCTCCCTTGCTTTAAGACCATCCTTAGACTTCCCTTTTATATTGAGTAACGTGCCAATAACACTGTCAAATAAATTTTTTTCAATATGCATAACATCAAAAAAATGTCTGACTTACAAATATTTCCAATATGGCAATTCAAAAAAAATCGACCTCTTCTTCCACCCACCTGTAACAACTTTATGTGCAAAAGGCTTGCCAAACTGAATACTCACATCTTTCACCTTTTAAAATAATTGATCACCTGTCAATCCAGGCGGAGCTCTACGTTGTTCGGTATCTCCGTTGAACGCTTTTCTCCATCCACGATATTGATGTTTAGAATTTAAGAATCTACAATGACCGAGAAAGACATTCTTCTGACAAAGTTTCAATCGCATCGTATCGGTTCCATCTTCACTGATAGGACACGCTTTTTCACCTTTAATGCTATACCCGGATAGATTTCTGTAGGCTGGAAAATCGTTAATTGTTCCAAACAACATCGCCCTCAAGTTGAAACTTTCTTTCCTATACCCATCATAAACCTCCACACCGTTCTCCCACAAAATCTTCAAATCTTCGATTAAAGGTTCCAAATATACGTGTCATTTCCTGGTTGTTTAGGCCCAGAAATTAACATAGATAACATCATGTACTTACGCTTCATACATATCCACAGAGGTAGGTTATAAATCATAAGAGTTACAGGCCATGTGCTATGCGAGATGCTTTGAATACCGTGTGGGTTCATTCCATCAGTAGACAATGCCAAGCGAAGGTTTCTTGCGTCTTTTCCAAATTCAGGATAATCATTATCAATTTTCATCCACTGTGGTGAATCTGCCGGATGTCGAAACTTTCCATCAACAATTCTTTCATCTGCATGCCAAGTTAAGTGTCTTGAATCGGTTTCACTACGATACATCCGTCTAAATCTCGGAATTATAGGAAAATACCATAAGACTTTTGCCAGAGACAACTTTTTCTTATATCGAGGGGCACCACATTTAGGACACTCATTTAACGATGCATACTCGTTTCGAAACAAAACACAGTCTTTTGGACAGGCATGTATCTTGTCATAGCTCATACCAATAGAGTACAACATATTTTTGGCCTCATACGTTCGATTGGGGAGAACATTATCCTCTGGTAGCATATCTTTCATAAGGGCTAATAACTCTGTGGAACTTTTATCCGACCATCCATTGCCCGCCTTTAAGTTGTACAACTTTAATACCGCAAACAATCTTGTGAATTTTGTACAACCATTATACAACGGTTTCTCTGCATCGCTTACCAACCTCTCGAACATTTTGGGACAATCATTAAGATCTTCTTCAAGCACTTCTGCAATCTCTTCAACTCGATCATAATCGTATGTATCTGTGCCATTGTCGTTTGAAGCATAGGTCCTATTATCCCCCGATTCATCATTCCCGTCACTTTTCTCACCATGCATATTCCAACATGTATAACTTCTATCAATTCCATATCGTATTAAATGCGATGCCAACTGAACCGCGTCAACCCGATTCCCATAACAGCAACACAAACAAGGACATGTCATTCGATCGGGGTCTTCGGCGTGCGCAACAACAAACTTAACGAATTCCAATACCCTGTTCTCGTACTCTTTCGAAAATCGATTGGAATACATCCATGTCTTATCCATGGTTTACAGTTTCTGAGTCAATCTGAGCTAAATGATAAATTAGAAAACAAAACCAATATTCAAAACTTGCACTTGCTCTTGCACAACCATATAACAAAACCAATACTCAATACTTTTCACTAAATTCATTTTATTCTATCAACTACTTTAGTACACAAGTATAACACAAGAAACCATAAACAAGAAACTATCATTGCTCAAAATCAATCATAAATTATGTGTGTACTCAAACTCAAAAAAGATAAAATTTTGCAGTTCAGTTGTACTATCAATGGAATGTATGCTACAAGTAATGATAAAAATAGGGGAAATGTACATTTGCATGGATGCTTCCTTCATTCTCGTAAAGTCTTTTGACTTCTAAACATATATAGCGAGGCTAAATATTTTGGTTTACAATAGTGCATATAGTACATATTTAACTCATATGTCTGTTATATGTGAAAACTTAGAGATGACATTTACATTGTGTTGTATGAGAGAAAAAATCATACACACACTCTACAAAACTAAACTATAGAGTAAGCTATGGAGCAGGAAATGAATGGTATTTACTATCAAAACTAAACTATAGAGTAAGCTATGGAGCAGGAAATGAATGGTATTCACCTTGCGTTTCTCCTGTGGAGGTTCTGATGAAAGAGTACTGATGAACGGAGGCGGAGGTCCTGATGAAGAAGAACGGAAACTGCCCTGGTGGTCCTGAACAAGAAGACGGTGGCAGAGGTCCTGATGACGAATAGGAAAGTGGCAAGTGGTGATCGTGACGAAAATCTCCTCGTAGATGCTAACGGCGGCAGAGCTCTGGTTTAGGGCTTTGATGATTTCGTGAAGAACAATAGAAAAGTGATGATACGAATTTTTGATTTTCATTATAAAACTACCTACGAAAGCGATTTTAAAAGCGCTTTCTAAAGGTCACCTATAACAACGCTTTTTAATGTAAAAGCGCTTTCGTAGCATATCCTATAGCAGCGCTTTTAAAAGCGCTTTCTAAAGGCCAGCTTTAGCAGCGCTTTGTAAAAGCGCTTTCTAAGGCTAACCTTTAGCAGCGCTTTTGAAAAGCGCTTTCTTAAGGTACCCTCTGAAAGGCACTCTTTAGCAGCGCTTCTCAAAAAGCGCTTTCTAAGGGTGACCTTTAGCAGCGCTTTTGAAAAGCGCTTTCTTAAGGCACCATTTGAAAGTGCTTTTTTTAAGCGAATTTTTTTTTAAACCTACAGCAGCGCTTTCTCCTAAAAGCGCTTTCGTATGTGTGCTGCTAAAACTTATTTTTGGCGTAGTGTTAATTAAGCGTTTCTCATATAAGTGCTTTTTGTATGGACTATTCCTTCAGCAATTCTCTCTATTTTGAGGATTAATCCACCAATTTGCATGTACTTCGGGCCTTCCGCAAGAAGCTGGAACAAATTCCTTGGCTATCTTGGAAATATTAATGTTTGTTGGCCTTGTGTATGTAAATTAATCTCAATGTAAAAGATTGAAGGGAATGTTGGTGCAAGGTAATGGAAGGAGAGATAAAGAATGAACAATGAATGATAACAAAGAGGACTACTTCTTTATATTCAAATAGAGGAATGAATTTGGGGGATGCAATATTGATAGCCTAGGTAGCATATTTATACTAGAAATTGAAAATGCCAAAAGGCCCTAATAAAGAGTAAGTATTGGGAATTGTGGACATTAAATAAATTACATTTCCAATACCATCCCTTAATTTAGATAATCCATCAGAAGCTAACAACACCAATTCCATCCCTTGATTCAAGAAGTTGATCAGTTTTGATGGCCTTTGTATTATCTTCTGAGGTGTGCTGAACATAAGCACCATATTCCATCTCACACTTCTGAAACCCTTGTTCCTTGAAAAATGAATCAATCTTCAAGTTCCAAGCTCTGGGCGCTTGTTTCAATCCATACAATACTCTGTGTAATTTGAACGCCATCCCTTCCTGATTCTTTTTCTCAAATCCAGGAGGTTGTGAAACATACACCTCTTCTTGTAATGGACCGTTCAGAAATGCATATTTTACATCTAAATGCATCATAGGCTTTAGCTTTTTCTTCAAAAAACATCTGGCGCTGATGGCTTTCTTGCCTTTTGGAAGTTCTGTCAACTTCCAAGTCTTGTTTCTCTCTATAGCATCAGGTTCTTCTTTCATGGCCTGTAACCAAACTTGCTGCTTAAGATCCTCTTCCGTACTCACGAGTTCAGAGTCTACTAACATTGCACCCTGAATAACTTCTCCTTCAGAGTCTACTTTAGTGTCTAGTAACATGTCAAACTCTGCAAATCTTCTTGATATGCTTCTGACTCTTTTCCCAGAATCTTGACTGTTTTCAGAGTCTTGAAAATTCCCAGGGTCTGAATCATCATCAAAGTCAGAGTCACTACCTTCAAAAATACCATCTTCAAAAGTTGGATCACCTCTGCCTTCAGAAGTTCCACTTTCAGAATCATGATCACCACCAAAGACTGAATTTCCTTCAGAAGCTCCTCCTTCAGAAGGTCCAACCTTAGAGTCATGATTTCCACCAGAAACTTGATCATCCTTTGAAGCTTGTCCTCCAGAACCTACGTCTTTAGAGTTTTCCCTTTCATAAGCATGATCACCACCAAATTCTGGATCATCATCAAAGTCTGGATCAAAATCAGATTCACCATCTGACTCACCTTCAGAGTTTTCAGAGTCATCATCTTCTGACTCTTCTTCAGAATCAGAATCTTCTCCAGACTCAGAATTACCTTCGGATTCTGACTTGTCTTCAGCTTCAGAGTCATCTTCTGACTCCAACTCGTCTTCAGAAACCTCAGATTCTAACTCAGAGTCATATTCTGATTCTGACTTGTGATACGGTGGGAGAACTGACTTGAGGTTTTGCGTTTGTATTCGCAAATGTTGCGGTTAGCAAGAGTCGCCACCGACTTTTTATTTTATCCTAAGGAAAGGTTAAAAAGCACAGCAAAAACCTTTTGAGATGTTTTCTTGGGTTCGGGGAGTAGATTATAGAAAGGGAAGGTATTAGCACCCTTTCTATCCATGGTTATCCATGGGCTCTTAGTTACTTGCTTAGATCACTTGCCTTTTGTTTTCAATTGTTTTAAATGGTGCTTGAGTGTGTGGGTTTGAAAATGTTTTGAAAAGAGGCCAATGTGGTGGCAACCTTTGTAATGATCCATGTGGGGATGTATACAAAGATGTATGTCTTTTGAAAAGGTTTTCATTTTGTTTTTGAAAGTTTTGTTTTGAAAGTGTTGTGATGTGTGATTTTGAAATTAGGCAAGTGTTTTGTTTTGCAAGTTGATTCAAGTAACTAAGAGGTCATCTACTCCTAAATTTCTCAAAAGACTATTGCTATGCTTTAACCCTTTTAACAAGTTTGCTCCACCATTGTATTTGGTGGGCAACCTTGTGCTAGGATGTGAAAGGGACAGGCGCGGGTCATCGTTTAGACCATAATTGTAACGACGTTAAATGTCTTTGGGCAATTTCTTTAAGGGACTTGATCATTTGTTTTTGTTTGTTTTGAAAAGTTTTTGTCGAGGGACTATGATCATTCAAATTGCTTGCTTTGCCCAAAGATGTTCAACATACAATATGGCCCATTTATTTGAAGGCAACAAGTGGAATACCCTAGGGGGTGCAAGTGTGATTTGTGTGTCCATTTTCATGCTTATTTATCTTGTATTAGGTCAAACTATTTTTTATCGTTTTTCGCATACAAACCCTAATTCTAACATGTTACCATTAGAAAGCAATAAAGTGCGAAATTAAAATTACTAAGCTATTACAAAACCAAATATGGGAAGGGGGGTACAAATGTTCAAATGGGGGATATTGACAAGAATTTAAATCTAAATTATTACATCATTTTGAATATTTGCAAGGTAAATAAATTGCATAATTAAATGTAAATTAAATAAATATGTGAAATGCAAAAAGAAAGTTTTTATGTGTATGAGAAAATATTATTTATGTAAAAGGGAAAAGAAAATAAAAATGTATTATTTTTTTGAGTATTTTGAATTTAGGGCAAAAACCCTAATTTGAAAGAAAATGTATTATTATCTATTTTAATACAAGTATTTATTTATTATTTGTAAAATAAAAATAAAATGAAGTATATCATAAAAAAAAGTATTTTTATATCAAATATTAATAAAATGAAAAATTCAAGTATTTTTATATTTTAGCTTAAATATATTAATAAACATATGTATTTATTAAACCCTAAATATGTATTATACACAAAATAAATATTTATTTAATATTTTAATAAAATAAATAAAAGAGTATTTTTTGTGTGAAATATTTTCAGAAAGTAAATAAAAATAAAAATTGTATTTACACTATTTTCTATTTATTCTAATAATAGTACATATATATATTATATACAAACAAAACAAACAAACAAATAAATATGCAAATAAATACAAAAATGATGGGAAAAAATATTTTTATTTTTTAAATGTCATGAGAAAAAATAAACAAAGTCAACCAAAAAGGAAAAAGTCAAAAAGAGTTAAAAATGAAGCAAATGGGCTCAGGGGGTGTAAACATGAAAATGGGGTGTGAAAAGAAAATAAATCCAGGCCCAGCCCAGACCACTTCTTCTTCAACCTCTGTACAGCCTTCTTCAAGCTAAAACACGCGTTTTTTATCTCTGGATTCCTGGACTTTCAAGCAAAACTCATAACATGAAAAGTGTAGAGCATTAAGAGACGGTTTCAACCATATAAAGAACATGACCTATCTCTCCAAGATGAGGGAGAATTTCTCTCCCCCTCATTTCTGACCTAACTTTTCATCAATGTTCAGACATGAAATTCTCTAAGCACACGAAATATAAATGAAATCTAAACATATGAGCATGTTCAGGGCTATGATTGTGACATGTTTTCTTCAAAAATCTAAAGCTAACAATGCCTAACAAGGGAGATAGAACTCCATGAATGTACCTGTTCAGTTGGAGTCGAGCTTGGCAATGGAGGATGTTTCAGAGTGAAATGATGACTTGTACAGCTTCCTTGAAGTGTAAGGGAGCTTTTCCAATTCCTACTTTGTCTTGAAACTCCCTGAATCGAGCTAATGAACTCCAACTGCAAAACAGAAAATTAAAAATGGTGAAGTGGCTTGGAGGTGTTACAGGTCTGATTTTAGGACATGGTTAGCTTGCATATGTTGTAGGGAAGGTAGAGGAAAAGGTTTGGATCAAAATGCTCGAAGGGATTGGGAGTTTACACTCAAACTGCAGGGGCTCCCCTGTTTGTGCAGTTTTGAGGTGATTAGAGCAATGGGAGTGTTTCAGATGGCAAGGGCTCGTGTGTTAGCTTGGATTTTGTCTATGGAATGTGTTTGATAGCTTTTTTGTTGTGTGTATTGGCTGATATGAGAGATAGCATAAGTTATGGACTTTTCTTCAATCTTAAGCAACAAAAGCAAGCTGGTGGTTTTAGGTTAGTAGGGGGCCTCCTAATGTGCTGCATAAACCTCTCTTGATCAGTGTGTTATGCACATAATCTTGTGCAAAGCAGATCTTTCATGTACTTGTTGGATTACAAACTTGACATAAAGCTAAACTTTTCAAAAATGGAAATTTCACTTTATCTAGTTTAGGATTAAACCATTATGCAATGTTAGAACACAAAGAACATGACCTTAACACATTGAGTATGAATTAAATTATTGAGTATGAAATGGTTCAAGGACCTGTAATCAAGCATAAAGCAAACTGATTTCAAATTGGCAAGATTATGAACATGTCTTGATGAAGAACAAAAGTGAATTTTTGCCAACTTGTGAAATTCGAATCTCTCAAGTTATGAGGTTGTTTGATGAGTTCTTGGACATTTTGGAAATCTTGGAATGTGTACTACAATCCATCTTTGAAATGCAAATCAAAATTCCAAGTGGAAGGGTATGAAAAGTGGCCTTGAAGTAGGGTAGAAAACCTTGTCAAAATAGGTCAAATTTCACTAAGTTAAAAGATGGTTTAGTGCCCTTATTCAAAAAATTATAAATTGAGATACAAGCTTCAAATGAGAAAACTTTGTGAATAAAAGTTGTAGAATATGCAACAAGCTACAACTTTCATGTTTTGACTTTTGTTTGAATCCCAATGGATCATGGTGAAAAGATGGGGCAAAGTTGGGAAAAAATTAGGGTTTTCCATAACTTAGAAAAATTCTAAGTTATGAAAAATTCCATTTTCTAACCCTAATTTGCAATTTGTGATTTCTTGATGAACAAGTTTCATGATTTGGCATGTTTTGATGAAAAATGAATCTTGACTCTTGATTTTGACCAAAAAGTCAAAGTTTGACTTTTCAGTATACAGTCAAAATTGATCAATTGACTGGGAAATTCAACTGTCAATCTTGTGTACTTGGGATCTTTTGAGCTTGATGAATGTGTCAAGATAATTCCATGGGATCCTTGAGTCCATATGTGAACTTGGTTTACCATTGGCTAGGTCAAACAGTCAAAAATTGCCTTTGTGCAGTCAAAACCCTAAAAATGACCATTTTGCCCTTTTGGTGATCTGATCAAATTTCTTGTGGAATTGTGATTCAAACTTGATCAAATGGTCCATATAAGTTCATAATGTTGATGTGGATCAAATTTCATGAGATTTGACTGTCAATTGGCCACAGTTGACTTTTTCCCCAATACAGTTGATTTCTAGGTCAACTGTCCAATTGACTGGGCAAAACTTGGAATCAAGACTTGAAACTTGGTATAGGTAAACTTGGGAGTCCAACATGAAGCACGAAAGTCATCTTAGGCTTTTTAGGCCAAAACATCCTTAGGCAAACACAAACCCTAATTTTGAGTCCACAGTGCAAGGAGAAGTCTTGAGCAGAGGAAACCCTAATTGGATCTTGATCTCCAAAGGTCTTGTGGTGAGAAAATGTTGAGGAAATGGGAGGGCAAATTTTGGGGTACAACAGTTGCCCCTGTTCAATCTTCTTGAACCTGAAGAGTTAGATTGGCAAGTTTGCCTTTCGTGACTCGAGGGTAAAAGGAGATTGGACACTAGAGTGCCCGGAAATTTGCACTCGCATGCTGGAGTCTCAACAATGTGGTGTCGGGAATGGGCTTATAGATGCCATTTGGAGAGGTGGTAGATAGGGAGATGGGCTTATAGATGCCATTTGGAGGTGTTGATCACATAAGAGATTCCTTAGCGAGAACTTGTGTATTTAAGAAAGACGGAAGTTTTCCTGGCTTGTTAGAGGTGTTTGATCTTCAGTCTCCTTATGCAGATATGCCCTGGCTAGATACAGGTATTGAATCTACAACTGGTTGTCCACAGATATGCCCCGGCTGGATACAGGAGTCGAATCTAGAAATAGTCGTTAATAGATGTGCCCTGGCTGGATACAGGAATCGAATCTTCGAACTCTTCAGACGTGCCCTGGCTAGATACAGGAATCGAGTCTGGAAATGTGGTCAACAGATATGCCCTGGCTGGATACAGGAGTCGAATCTAGAAATAGTCGTTAATAGATGTGCCCTGGCTGGATACAGGAATCGAATCTTCGAACTCTTCAGACGTGCCCTGGCTAGATACAGGAATCGAGTCTGGAAATGTGGTCAACAGATATGCCCTGGCTGGATACAGGAGTCGAATCTGGAAACGTTGTAGTTGATAGATGTGCCCTGGCTGGATACAGGAATCGAATCTTCGAACTCTTCAGACGTGCCCTGGCTAGATACAGGAATCGAGTCTGGAAACTGATCACTCTCAGATGTGCCCTGGCCAGATACAGGTATCGAATCTGGAATTGTGACAGTTGAAGGTAGTCGTTTTTGAGATTGTCTTTTTCCTGAAAAGGCAAAAATGTAAATTGTATGCAATGTCACGACGTATGATATGCATGATATCATGATGTTCAACATGAGATGTTGTATGCGTTTCATCATGTATGTAAGCAAGATGTAAAATGTTTATGAATGTAATTTCGTCTTGGGGAAAATAAATCCTTGACGAACGGCCGGAGAATTGCTCTGTGGAAAAGATATTTGGCCGAAGTTTTGATGAGAGGCCTGTTGAGGACTTTAACGATGGATTCCGCTGAGGATAATGATGATAAACTCCGCTGGGGAACTCCAAAGATAAACTCTGCTTGGGAATACCAAAGATAGACTTCGCTGGGGATTGAAGGAACTTTGCCGAGAGCGATCTTCCGTGGCTTTTAGTTGAGGATAACCCAGTTATAAGTCCTTGTGAGGAAATAACTCTAAATAAAACTCGGGCGAGACGTCCGTTCTTCGCAGGGGATAAGCTTGCAGAATCTATTGGGGAATGTTGTGCTTTTTCGGGATCGACGGGGGATCAACCCCTCTTGGGGGAAGTATTGTCGCGTCCTGTTTTATTCTGCGGGGAATTGAGATGATTTGGCCACATTCTCCAGTTGATCCTACCTTGGTGCCTTGGCGGACAAAACAACCAGACTGCAATAGACAACTCCACATTGCCCCTGTCTTTGATGTCATCTGTAATTAATCTCTTGTTTCATATGCAAACATTTATGAATCAGCAATTTAATGTCAAATGCATATATCAAAAATGAACATTGGACGTTCTTCGCGAGACAAAACAAAAAAGGAAAACAATGGTAATTTGTATGGACAAGTGAATTTGTATTGATTTAAACTTTGCCTGTGAATAGGCGTTTTTGTACAAGAGGATGACATCCTAGTAAGAGGACATCGTCAAATAGTATAGAGTTTACAATTTGAAAAAGGAAACAAAACAGCTATGTGAACAATCCCACTGGGTTCCAACTCTGCTATCGCCTTTATGTCTTTGAACGTCTCATCGCTTTGCTGCCTAATTTGAAGATGAAGCTGATTGGTCAATGCCGAAATCTGGAGCCAGATAGTTGGTGCCGAATTCCGGATGCGAAGTGATCCAATGAGACATAGTGTTACGCTTTTATCCCTAACTTTTGCCTGGACCGCCCTTTCGGGTTTTCAGTCCACCGGGATACCCATTTTTGCCTAAGCCGCCCTTTCAGGTTTTCGACTTACCGGGTGTACAGATTTTTATTCATTTCATCCCTTATTTTTGCCCGAACCCTTTTGGTTCGCCGGGAAGCCCTTATTTTGCCTAGGTATGTCAACCTAGCGGGTCTTTTATTTATGCGTAGTATTTTTTCACTATGTCTGCATTGGCGGGGTGAGGAAGGTCGTCACCATCCATGGTGGTTAGGATCATGGCTCCTCCCGAGAATACACGTTTAACCACAAATGGCCCTTCGTATGTAGGGGTCCATTTGCCCCGGGGATCACTTTGAGGAAGGATGATGCGTTTGATTACCAGGTCCCCAACTTGATACTCTTGCGGTCTGACTTTCTTGTTAAATGCCCTGATCATCCGTTTCTGATACGTTTGACCGTGGCAGATAGCAGTGAGCCTCTTTTCGTCAATCAGATTTAATTGATCAAGTCGAGTCTGGATCCAATCATCTTCGTTCAAGTCTGCATCCTTCATTATCCGGAGAGAGGGTATCTGGATCTCGATTGGCAAGACTGCCTCCATGCCATAGACCAAGGAGAAAGGAGTTGCTCCGGTTGATGTCCTTGCTGAGGTGCGGTACCCATGAAGAGCGAACGGTAACATCTCGTGCCAATCTTTATAGGTCACTGTCATCTTCTGCACAATTTTCTTGATGTTTTTATTGGCTGCCTCTACAGCCCCATTCATCTTTGGCCGGCAGGGAGAAGAATTGTGGTGCTGTATCTTGAATTGTTCACGGAGTTCAGTGATCATTTTGTTATTGAGATTGGTACCATTATCCGTAATGATTCTTTCTGGGACGCCGTACCGACAGATCAGATTATGCCGGATGAAACGTGCCACGACGCTCTTGGTTACTGTGGCGTAGGAAGCTGCCTCAACCCACTTTGTGAAGTAATCGATCGCCACCAAGATGAAACGATGCCCGTTGGATGCTGTCGGTCGGATCTCACCGATCATATCGATGCCCCACATTGCGAAAGGCCAAGGTGCCGTCAGGACATTCAAAGGAACCGGAGGGATATGCACCTTGTCAGCATAGATCTGACATTTATGACAAGTGCGGGAGTGTTGGTAACAATCGGCTTCCATTGTGGACCAGAAATATCCTGCCCGAAGGATTTTCTTAGCCATGGTGTGTCCACTGGAATGTGTTCCAAAGGTACCTTCATGTAGTTCCATCATGATTTTCTCCGCTTCAGCCTTATCCACACAACGTAACAGGGTTGAATCATAATTCCGTTTGTAGAGAATGCCGTTGCTGAGGAAGAATTTTGCAGCAAACCTTCTCATGAACTTCTTATCATTGACGGATGCACCTTCAGGGTATTCCTGAGCTTCCAAGTACCTCTTTACCTCGTGATACCAGGGTTTTTCAGTCACCTTCTCAGCCTCGAGCTCACAGCAGTATGCCGGTTCATCCAACTTCCAGATAATGATTCGGGGAGCCTCATTGTCCCATTTAACTTTGAACATTGAAGACATCGTGGCTAGTGCGTCCGCTAGCTGATTTTCCTCTCTGGGGAAATGCTCAAAAGTTATCTCTTCAAAGTGAGGGAGCAAGGTCGACACATACTCTTTGTAAGGAATAAGATTCGGGTGTTTCGTATCCCACTCGCCCTTGATCTGATTGATCACGAGAGCGGAATCTCCGAAGACACTTAGAAATTTTATCCTTAAGTCGATTGCAGCTTGTAAACCCATGATACATGCCTCATATTCTGCCATATTGTTGGTGCAGCTGAAACATAATCGGGCGGTGAGGGGAGTATGAGTTCCTTTGGGAGATATGATTACAGCGCCGACGCCGTTACCCAAAGCATTGGAGGCTCCATCAAAATGCATAGACCATCGGGATCCTTTCTCAGGTCCTTCATCCGGTCCAGGCACTTCACAGTCAGTTACCACCATGATGTCTTCATCCGGAAAATCAAAGTTTAATGATTGGTAATCGTCCACAGGTTGGTGTGCCAAATGATCTGCCAGTACACTTCCCTTAATTGCTTTCTGAGTTGTATACTGGATATCATATTCTGTCAAGATCATTTGCCATCTCGCTATTCTCCCAGACAGAGCGGGCTTTTCAAATATGTATTTGATGGGATCCATCTTTGAAATCAATAAGGTAGTGTGAGTCAGCATATACTGTCTCAGCCGGCGAGCAGCCCATACAAGAGCGCAGCAAGTTTTCTCAAGCAGTGAGTAACGAGACTCACAGTCGGTAAACTTTTTGCTCAAGTAATAAATAGCGTGCTCTTTTCGGCCAGACTCGTCATGCTGCCCCAGCACACACCCCATTGAATTATCAAGCACTGTCAAGTATAAGATTAGAGGTCTCCCTTCAACCGGTGGCATAAGAATAGGTGGCTCTTGGAGATACTCTTTGATTCTTTCGAAAGCGGCCTGACATTCATCATTCCAGCGTACTACTTGATCTTTCTTCAGCAATTTGAAGATTGGCTCACAAGTAGCAGTCAAATGCGAGATGAATCGAGCAATGTAATTCAGTCGTCCTAGGAAACCTCTGACTTCTTTTTCTGTTTTTGGAGTCGGCATCTCTTGTATGGCTTTTACCTTGGCAGGATCCACCTGAATACCTTTATCACTTACAATGAAACCTAGCAACTTTCCGGATCTTACCCCAAAGGTGCATTTGTTGGGATTCAACCTCAGCTTGTATAACTTGAGTCGGTCGAACAACTTCCTCAGATGGTCAAGGTGCTCCTCCTCAGTTTGAGACCTTGCTATCATGTCATCAACGTATACCTCAATCTCATGATGGATCATATCATGAAATAAAGCAACCATGGCACGTTGATAGGTTGCCCCAGCATTTTTCAATCCGAATGGCATGACCTTATAACAGAAGGTGCCCCACTGAGTCACAAAGGTAGTCTTCTCCATATCTTCCGGAGCCATCTTGATCTGATTATACCCTGAAAAACCATCCATGAAGGAGAACACCTTGTGTTGAGCTGTATTGTCAACAAGGACATCAATGTGAGGTAGGGGGAAGTCATCCTTGGGGCTGGCCCTGTTCAAATCCCTGTAGTCGACACACATTCTGACTTTACCGTCCTTCTTTGGTACTGGCACCACATTGGCAACCCACTGGGGGTAAGAAGTTACTGTAAGGAATCCGGCATCAAACTGCTTCATAACCTCGGCCTTGATCTTTTCAGACATCTCTGGACGCATCCGTCGAACTTTTTGCTTTACCGGAGGGCAATCTTCCTTGGTTGGCAGATGGTGAACTACAATGTCGGCATCCAAACCAGGCATATCTTCATAGGACCAAGCAAAAATATCCATGTAGTCTTGTAGCATCTGGATCAATCGTTGCTTCACGCTGAGCTCTAGATTGGCACCAATCTTGACCTCTTTCCTATCTGTCTCAGTACCCAAGTTAATTGTCTCCACAGGCTCTTCATGTGGTTGAATAGCCCTCTCTTCCTGAAGTAGCAGTCTTGCGAGTTCACCAGGCACTTCGCAATCATCTTCACCTTCGTCTTCGGCCAAGTTGATCGGATTTTCGAAGTCATAACTGGCGGTAGCAGAGCTGTTACCAGTGAGATCCAAGGTGGATTGAAACCTGTGTAAGTGAGTGTGTGTAAATATAGCTGTTTTGCAATATATATAACACAGAAAGGAAAAGAGCGAAAGATTTGAAATGCAACAAACGTCCAATGTTTTGATTGATGATATATGAAAATGTCATACAAAAAGCCCTCACAAATGGAGCTACGATGCCTCGGGTAGGACACCGAGCCAACAAAGTTTTAACATATTGTTTGTTACAAATTTGGAAATCAAAAGGAATCAATTACTGCGTGACAAATGTGATAGGGGTAAAATCCTTTGCCGTCCAGTTTCTTGGTCCGTTGCTGGTAGTCGGGTAGATCCAACTGTCAAACTCTGCTTCCTCCACATCCTCCTCGATAGCATTCACCCTTGAGCTGGAAATGAACACCGGAGCCTTTCCGATCTTCTCTTTGCGCACCGCCTTCTGAGCCTCTGCAGTAAAGCCTAGCCCAAACTTGTCGTTCTTCTGAGTGAAGTCAGGAAGCTGACCCCAGTGTGCACAATTGCCTTTCTGAACCACAGCCCGGGCATCCCTTAGGGAAGCCATCTTCAAGGAATCAATCTCTTCGGCCATTGTCTCCGCAGCTGCTGAAATTGGATGCACCTCCTCGAAATGCTGGAAGGGAGTTTCAATAAACTCTCCGTCCATCTCGATGTACCTGAAGGAATTCAAATGGCTCACCATATACTCCTCTTCTCCTTGTACAGTGACGATCTTCCCCCTGACGGGATACTTCAGCTTTTGGTGCAAGGTGGAGGTCACTGCCCCAGCTTTATGGATCCAGGGTCGACCCAACAGACAAGAGTATGATGGACGTATATCCATCACGTAAAAGGTAGAGTCAAACACTTGAGAGCCCACACGGATAGGGATGTTAACCTCTCCATGAACCATCCTTTTGGAACCGTCAAAGGCCCTGACGATGATATTGCTGGGTTTCAACTCCAGGCCTTCATAATCCAGACGATCTAAAGCCTTTTTCGGTAGAACATTCAAGGAAGAACCAGTATCTACCAATACATGTGCCAGAGTAGTGCCCCTGCATTCAATAGAGACATGCAGGGCATCATTGTGGTTTCTCCCTTTCGCGGTCAGGTCAGCATCTGAAAAACCCAGGCCATTGTCTGCTGTCAGGTTTGCTATGCAATCAGTGAACTGGACTGCAGACGTCTCCTGCGGCACATGGGCCGTCTTGAGAAATGAGATCAAAGCCTTAGCGTGGGCTTCGGAGCATAGCAATAAGGAGAGCAGGGAGATCTTGGAGGGTGTATGCCCCAACTGCTCGACAACATTAAAATCGCTTTTCTTTATTACTTTCAGAATCTCCTCCATTTCTTGTCGGGAGGCCTCAACATTTAAGGGTATTGGTGCCTCCATCCGGGCAGGCTCTTCTTCAATCCCTTTGCCCCGAGCATTTGATGACCCGGCAGCAGGGGAAACAATTTGATCAGTAACAGGACCAGGTAAATTTGTAGGTTTTATGAGGAGGGGTTTTCGAATAGCGGGCGGCGCAATGTCAGGCGAGAAGAGCCTGCCACTGCGGGTAACTTTGGCTGGACCAGTGATATCGCAGATACTGGCACTAGCGTCGAATTCTTGTTTGATTCCATTTACATACACGTCTGCCCCATAATGCCAGGGGACAGCTTTATCAGATACGTAGGAGAGGGGTCCCGGAACAGTAATGATCACAGGCGCAACTGTCATGATTTGAATAGGCTTCTTTGGGGGAGCCTTGATTGGATTTTTGAAGATGGTAATCACAGAAACTTCTTTCATCGGAACCAATTGAACAGCAGTCTTTTTGAATAGAATTTCCTTGCTATCCATTAGGCCTTGGATGCCTAACATCAGCAAGGGACAATCAGATAGGGAAATAGCACAGAATAGGCAACCTTCTCCGCAACCCGGAAATAAACCGGCCCGCAGTAGGTTCTTCTTAACAGTCTTCAGAGGGGTAACAACTTCATCTACCGAAACAGCGTACATTTCTTCTTCGATGGCATTTACCCTATGCTGGGGCATAGGAGCCGTTACAACATTTGGTCTCTCCGGCGCTTCAAACTGAATTTCCTTTGCGTCGATCAGATCTTGCACTTTGTTTCTCAAGGCCCAGCAATCATCAGTAGTGTGCCCGGGACTATCAGAATGATAAGCACACCGGGCATTTGGGTTATATTTAGGAGACGCAGTGTTGACGACCTTAGGAGCTTCTTTGAGGGTCACCAGGTTGGTGGATAACAGTTGGGGTAAAATTTGAGATAATGTCATACTTAGTCGGGTATACTGCCTCTTGGGCCTTTCGCTTCTTTGTTGATTGTACTGCTGAGGAGCAGCAACAGGTTTGGAGATGACCAAAGCATTGACGGCTTGGCGACTTTCAGGCTTAACTTGTCTTCTAGGACCATAGACGGCACTTGCTTCTTTCTTAAACGGCCTTTTCTCAGCACTTGTAGAGGCAGCCTTCTGTATCTTGCCTGACCTGATGCCAACTTCAATTCTCTCTCCTGTTAATATCAAATCTGTGAACCCAGCGGAGGAGTTACCAACCAAATGATTGAAAAACGGACCAGACAACGTCCCCAGAAACATATCAACCAGCTCTCTATCAGTCAATGGAGGCTGCACCCTGCCAGCCAAATCTCTCCATTTTTGAGCGTACTCTTTGAACCCTTCACCCGTCCCTAGAGACATACCCTGAAGTTGGGTACGCGTAGGAGCGAGATCAGAATTGTATTGGTATTGTCTGTAGAATGCGGTTGCCAAATCTTCCCAATGTCGGATGCTAGCTCCATCCAATTGGTAGAACCATTCAAGCTGTGACCCCGAGAGGCTATCTTGGAAGAAGTGAATCCAGAGGTTCTTATCCGCCGTGTAAGGTTGGATTTTCCTTACGTACGACCTTAGATGTAGCTTGGGACAGGAGACCCCATCATACTTGGCGAAGGCAGGCGCCTTAAACTTGTGTGGAATTACTACCCCAGAAGATAACCCCAAATCTCCGAAATCCAGTCCTGGCACGTTCTGAATCTCCATGGCGCTCAAGCGGTCCTCCAATTGCTTGTATCTGTCAGCAGCAGGTGGGTATTGTTCGTCGTTATAGTCCGTCTCGTTGTCGGAGACTGCGGGACTAGGAGCTCCTCCCCCTTGGGGACTGTTTTTCTCAGCAGAAGAAGTGGTTGGATCAGCTTCATTGTGGAGTGTGTTCCCAAATCTGCGTCCGGCGTTGAACAGCGCGGTCCTCTTTTTCTTCTTCTTCTTCATGAGTAGAGTCTTCAACTCTTGCTGACCTTGGGCTAGGCTTAGGACCATCTCTTGAAACTGTGCACTTTGGGCCTGAAGGGCCTTGATTGCCTGCTCACTGGATGAGTCTGGATTCATGATGACTGTTCACACAAACAGCGAAGAAAATTAAGCAACCTGCGAAATAGGGTACCTGCTATGCATATGGTGCAATGGAATGCGTATGTATGCAATGCATTCAAGGATTTAGAATATTCAAAATTTGTTGTAGACAAAAAGGAACGCACATTATATTAATAAGGAGAAATTTGTTAATACATAAATGCCCCATGGGCCAAATACTACAAAATGACTCCTTAAGGTAAAAAGACATTGCGCATCCTCTTTGGCGCGATGTAGGTGTTGAGATTCCTTTCCTCGTGCAGCAGGCGGGTGAGTTCCAGGACCTTCTTTTCACTAGCATGTAGACTGGTCTCAAGAGAATTCCGTTCTTCCTTAAGCTGGACCCAGCTCTTCTGCATCTCTTCCCAGGAGGTGGGCATGTCGGGATGTTGAATGGTGTAGGATGCTTCTCCTTCCAAGACTGGTTCTTTGATCACAGGAAGCATATGAGGATAAGGCATCACTAATTTCTGGGAGCGGGCTCGTACCCACTTGAGGTAAGGTTCCAACGGGATGGAGTTTCGGTGCCCCAATGTCTTGCTGTCTATCCTACTTGGCATCCTCCAAGCTCTGATAAATTTCTGACGAAGTCCTTGAGTATCGTTGTCGAAGTCGAAAACTATGTCAGGAATTAACATGTCATGAGGGCCATCCCTCCGAGCATAACCAAACTGTCTCCAAGCCAGGCATGGGTTGTAGGTAATACCTCCTTTGATTCCAAATAAAGGAACATTAGGGTACTCCCCACAACGATCAATGATAGTGACGTCTTCCCTGGACCTAGGACACCAATGTATATCTGCATGCGTGAGAGTCATTAACCGTTGTGACCATCTCAAACACCGCTCGTTCTTCAAAACTGATTGTGGAAGATGTGAAATAAACCACCTTCCCAGGAGAGGAGTGCAACACATAAGGACACCCCTTCTTCTCATGGTTCGAGTGTAACATGAGTGAAGGATGTCCCCCAGCAACGTAGGTATAGGATTCCTGGTCATGAAGATCTGGACAGCACTGATATCAATAAGCTGATCTGGGTTAGGGAATAACACCAAACCATAGACAAGGAGGGCCATAACTTCTTCAAAAGCTCGTAGGTCAAGAGAGTTCCAACATTCTTGAGCCTTTTCAAACAGAAATCTGGCTAAGAACCCTTTGATACCACTTCTAACTTCCCAATGTCCCTTGAGGTCAGATGCCTGTAGGTGCAAGGCTTTAGCAATTTCTTCAAGCTTGGGTTCCTCTTCCGTACCGTTGTAGGGTAGTTGATCAAGGATAGGGAGCTTCAGAAGTCGGGAGAACTCTTCCAATGTAGGCACCAACTGATAATCCGGAAAAGTGAAGCAGTGATGCAGAGGGTCAAAGAATTGGAACAGGACCTTTATCAAGTCCTCCTCAATGTTGGTGTTAACCAAGTTGATGAGTCTTCCATGTCTCTCACTGAATGAAGAACCCTCGGGAATCCTGGACAGAAGTTCCTTAAGCTGAGGAGGGATCTTTACAAGGCTAATCTGAATTGTCTTTCTGCGAGCAGTTTCCATGTCCTATAAAACAAGAACAAAGATGAAGATTCGAAACCCTTGAAATGGTTAGTCAATGCTCATGATGTTGTATGATGTAATGATGTGATGATTAAATACACCATAAATATTCACAAAGGCAAACATGGTAAGGCACACAAGTCACACAAACCCTTAGAGTTTAGGCCTGCATGGGGTCTGGGTATTACCCTCTTGAAGTTTGATGGGCTCAACCTGTCCTATCAAAAGTAACCGGGTTCTAAAGGTCCCAATATCACGGGATTGCTTTCATTGTTCATCGTTTCGATTTAGCCACTGAACTGGCGACCGAAATATTCCAGGAAAGCAACCCTCAATTGAGTGTAGTATCGAGTATCAACCAACCTCGGACTGCACCGAAGTCAGTTATCTCACTACCCTAAAAAGGCCAAGATGGTTCAATTAAGGTTCCTAAGGTCAGTTGATGTTTCACGACACCATGCGGCGGCCCCGTACTCTCCTTGACTGAACTCAAGGGTTACCGGTACACACCAAAGTGCCACATCAACGTAGCAGACTGTTTCAACCATGTCGGTATACCCCGCACAGTTCCCTCACAGCCTTGTTGCTACTTTCTAAGAAGGTATCCCCAGATCCGGGTTAGGATCTATAAAACTCCGATACAAAGCCCACAAATGTAAAAGCAAACAAAGCGAGCAATTGAAAACAAAGGTGATCTAAACCCTAAGGTTACTCCACTTTAAAAGTTTCCCCAGCAGAGTCGCCAGTTCTGTGATACGGTGGGAGAACTGACTTGAGGTTTTGCGTTTGTATTCGCAAATGTTGCGGTTAGCAAGAGTCGCCACCGACTTTTTATTTTATCCTAAGGAAAGGTTAAAAAGCACAGCAAAAACCTTTTGAGATGTTTTCTTGGGTTCGGGGAGTAGATTATAGAAAGGGAAAGTATTAGCACCCTTTCTATCCATGGTTATCCATGGGCTCTTAGTTACTTGCTTAGATCACTTGCCTTTTGTTTTCAATTGTTTTAAATGGTGCTTGAGTGTGTGGGTTTGAAAATGTTTTGAAAAGAGGCCAATGTGGTGGCAACCTTTGTAATGATCCATGTGGGGATGTATACAAAGATGTATGTCTTTTGAAAAGGTTTTCATTTTGTTTTTGAAAGTTTTGTTTTGAAAGTGTTGTGATGTGTGATTTTGAAATTAGGCAAGTGTTTTGTTTTGCAAGTTGATTTAAGTAACTAAGAGGTCATCTACTCCTAAATTTCTCAAAAGACTATTGCTATGCTTTAACCCTTTTAACAAGTTTGCTCCACCATTGTATTTGGTGGGCAACCTTGTGCTAGGATGTGAAAGGGACAGGCGCGGGTCATCGTTTAGACCATAATTGTAACGACGTTAAATGTCTTTGGGCAATTTCTTTAAGGGACTTGATCATTTGTTTTTGTTTGTTTTGAAAAGTTTTTGTCGAGGGACTATGATCATTTAAATTGCTTGCTTTGCCCAAAGATGTTCAACATACAATATGGCCCATTTATTTGAAGGCAACAAGTGGAATACCCTAGGGGGTGCAAGTGTGATTTGTGTGTCCATTTTCATGCTTATTTATCTTGTATTAGGTCAAACTATTTTTTATCGTTTTTCGCATACAAACCCTAATTCTAACATGTTACCATTAGAAAGCAATAAAGTGCGAAATTAAAATTACTAAGCTATTACAAAACCAAATATGGGAAGGGGGGTACAAATGTTCAAATGGGGGATATTGACAAGAATTTAAATCTAAATTATTACATCATTTTGAATATTTGCAAGGTAAATAAATTGCATAATTAAATGTAAATTAAATAAATATGTGAAATGCAAAAAGAAAGTTTTTATGTGTATGAGAAAATATTATTTATGTAAAAGGGAAAAGAAAATAAAAATGTATTATTTTTTTGAGTATTTTGAATTTAGGGCAAAAACCCTAATTTGAAAGAAAATGTATTATTATCTATTTTAATACAAGTATTTATTTATTATTTGTAAAATAAAAATAAAATGAAGTATATCATAAAAAAAAGTATTTTTATATCAAATATTAATAAAATGAAAAATTCAAGTATTTTTATATTTTAGCTTAAATATATTAATAAACATATGTATTTATTAAACCCTAAATATGTATTATACACAAAATAAATATTTATTTAATATTTTAATAAAATAAATAAAAGAGTATTTTTTGTGTGAAATATTTTCAGAAAGTAAATAAAAATAAAAATTGTATTTACACTATTTTCTATTTATTCTAATAATAGTACATATATATATTATATACAAACAAAACAAACAAACAAATAAATATGCAAATAAATACAAAAATGATGGGAAAAAATATTTTTATTTTTTAAATGTCATGAGAAAAAATAAACAAAGTCAACCAAAAAGGAAAAAGTCAAAAAGAGTTAAAAATGAAGCAAATGGGCTCAGGGGGTGTAAACATGAAAATGGGGTGTGAAAAGAAAATAAATCCAGGCCCAGCCCAGACCACTTCTTCTTCAACCTCTGTACAGCCTTCTTCAAGCTAAAACACGCGTTTTTTATCTCTGGATTCCTGGACTTTCAAGCAAAACTCATAACATGAAAAGTGTAGAGCATTAAGAGACGGTTTCAACCATATAAAGAACATGACCTATCTCTCCAAGATGAGGGAGAATTTCTCTCCCCCTCATTTCTGACCTAACTTTTCATCAATGTTCAGACATGAAATTCTCTAAGCACACGAAATATAAATGAAATCTAAACATATGAGCATGTTCAGGGCTATGATTGTGACATGTTTTCTTCAAAAATCTAAAGCTAACAATGCCTAACAAGGGAGATAGAACTCCATGAATGTACCTGTTCAGTTGGAGTCGAGCTTGGCAATGGAGGATGTTTCAGAGTGAAATGATGACTTGTACAGCTTCCTTGAAGTGTAAGGGAGCTTTTCCAATTCCTACTTTGTCTTGAAACTCCCTGAATCGAGCTAATGAACTCCAACTGCAAAACAGAAAATTAAAAATGGTGAAGTGGCTTGGAGGTGTTACAGGTCTGATTTTAGGACATGGTTAGCTTGCATATGTTGTAGGGAAGGTAGAGGAAAAGGTTTGGATCAAAATGCTCGAAGGGATTGGGAGTTTACACTCAAACTGTAGGGGCTCCCCTGTTTGTGCAGTTTTGAGGTGATTAGAGCAATGGGAGTGTTTCAGATGGCAAGGGCTCGTGTGTTAGCTTGGATTTTGTCTATGGAATGTGTTTGATAGCTTTTTTGTTGTGTGTATTGGCTGATATGAGAGATAGCATAAGTTATGGACTTTTCTTCAATCTTAAGCAACAAAAGCAAGCTGGTGGTTTTAGGTTAGTAGGGGGACTCCTAATGTGCTGCATAAACCTCTCTTGATCAGTGTGTTATGCACATAATCTTGTGCAAAGCAGATCTTTCATGTACTTGTTGGATTACAAACTTGACATAAAGCTAAACTTTTCAAAAATGGAAATTTCACTTTATCTAGTTTAGGATTAAACCATTATGCAATGTTAGAACACAAAGAACATGACCTTAACACATTGAGTATGCATTAAATTATTGAGTATGAAATGGTTCAAGGACCTGTAATCAAGCATAAAGCAAACTGATTTCAAATTGGCAAGATTATGAACATGTCTTGATGAAGAACAAAAGTGAATTTTTGCCAACTTGTGAAATTCGAATCTCTCAAGTTATGAGGTTGTTTGATGAGTTCTTGGACATTTTGGAAAGCTTGGAATGTGTACTACAATCCATCTTTGAAATGAAAATCAAAATTCCAAGTGGAAGGGTATGAAAAGTGGCCTTGAAGTAGGGTAGAAAACCTTGTCAAAATAGGTCAAATTTCACTAAGTTAAAAGATGGTTTAGTGCCCTTATTCAAAAAATTATAACTTGAGATACAAGCTTCAAATGAGAAAACTTTGTGAATCAAAGTTGTAGACTATGCAACAAGCTACAACTTTCATGTTTTGACTTTTGTTTGAATCCCAATGGATCATGGTGAAAAGATGGGGCAAAGTTGGGAAAAAATTAGGGTTTTCCATAACTTAGAAAAATTCTAAGTTATGAAAAATTCCATTTTCTAACCCTAATTTGCAATTTTTGATTTCTTGATGAACAAGTTTCATGATTTGGCATGTTTTGATGAAAAATGAATCTTGACTCTTGATTTTGACCAAAAAGTCAAAGTTTGACTTTTCAGTATACAGTCAAAATTGATCAATTGACTGGGAAATTCAACTGTCAATCTTGTGTACTTGGGATCTTTTGAGCTTGATGAATGTGTCAAGATAATTCCATGGGATCCTTGAGTCCATATGTGAACTTGGTTTACCATTGGCTAGGTCAAACAGTCAAAAATTGCCTTTGTGCAGTCAAAACCCTAAAAATGACCATTTTGCCCTTTTGGTGATCTGATCAAATTTCTTGTGGAATTGTGATTCAAACTTGATCAAATGGTCCATATAAGTTCATAATGTTGATGTGGATCAAATTTCATGAGATTTGACTGTCAATTGGCCACAGTTGACTTTTTCCCCAATACAGTTGATTTCTAGGTCAACTGTCCAATTGACTGGGCAAAACTTGGAATCAAGACTTGAAACTTGGTATAGGTAAACTTGGGAGTCCAACATGAAGCACGAAAGTCATCTTAGGCTTTTTAGGCCAAAACATCCTTAGGCAAACACAAACCCTAATTTTGAGTCCACAGTGCAAGGAGAAGTCTTGAGCAGAGGAAACCCTAATTGGATCTTGATCTCCAAAGGTCTTGTGGTGAGAAAATGTTGAGGAAATGGGAGGGCAAATTTTGGGGTACAACATGACTCATACAAAATCACTCCTTCAGAATCAGAATATTCAGAGTCATATTCTTCTTCCCCTTCAGAATCAGAAAATGACAATTTCACTGGTTCCTCATCAGATTCTGATGCAAAGGGTAATCTTGGTTGTTTCCTTTCCATGCACACCTTGCGTGAATTTTCAGGTTTCTTGATTGTAGGAATTCCATATACCAGATTCTTTGATTTCAGATGCCCTAAACTTTTGAAATTCAGATGACCAGATCTTTTGTGCCACAACTCACTCTCCTTGACAACACTAGTTGCACTAAGACAATCAGAGTCTGTAGTTCTAACATTCACCTTGAATGTTTTATTCCTTCCCTGTTCTGACTCCATAATCAGCTTCTGATTACAGTCATACAGCTTTAGAAGATTGTCCTTCATGGTAACTGAAAAACCTTTCTCAACCAGTTGTCCCACACTCATCAGATTACTTTTCATGCCTGGTACATACCAAACATTCTGGATTACTGCTGCTTTCCCATTGTTTAGAATGATTCTGACATTTCCCATACCTTCTGCATTGAGGTATTTATCATCAACACATCTGATCTTTGTACTCTTCCCAGAGTCAAAGTCAACCAACCACTTCTTGTTTCCAGTAAGATGGTTTGAACACCCTGTGTCCATATACCACCATTCTGATGAATTCAGATCATCAGGTTCAGAAGCCAACAATAGCACAGGTTCATCATCTGAATCTCCTCTGGCTATATTTGCTTCTTCTGACTTCCTTTCTTTGTTTTACCAGCAATCTTTGGCATAGTGACCAAAGTTTCTGCAACTGTAACACTGAACATTCTTCTTGTCAAACTTCTCCTTTCCTTTATGATATTTCTTATCATCAGAAGTTGAGGCTTCTGACTTCTGGAATCTATCACCATGTCTATTCTGCTTCTGGTCTTTCTTGACAAAAGAAGCCTTCAGAGCTTGCTCAACTTCTCTCTCAGAAGTTCTCTCAGACAGACGTAACTCTTGTGCTTCTAAGCTGCTTTGTAATTCTTCTATTTCCATGGTTTCCAGATCTTTAGAATGTTCAATAGAAACAACAATGTAATCAAACTGAGGAGTGAGCGACCTCAGAATCTTCTCTATGATTACCTGTTCAGTCAGAGTTTCTCCACACGCCTTCATCTCGTTAGTGATCAGAATCACTCTGGAGATATATTCAGAAACTTTCTCACTGCTCTTCATGTTCAGGTTCTCATATTGCTTTCGTAGGGATTGAAGCTTCACCTTCTTTACTGATGCGTCACCATCGTAACATCTCGTCAGTAAATCCCACGCCCCTTTAGACGTTGTTGAATCAACAATCTTCTCGAACACATTTTCATCCACACACTGATGGATATAGAACAGAGCTTTCTGGTCCCTCTTTCTCATCAACCTCTCAGCAGTTCTCTGTTCTTCAGTTGCATCTGCTGCAGCTGGTACATAACCATCTGTAACCAGATCCAGAACATCTTGTGCACCGAACAGTACACGCATTTGTATCATCCATCTGTTCCAGTTTTTGCCATTAAAAACTGGAAGTTTAGTGTTCAAACTACCGTCTCCACTCATTTTAAACCTTGCACGGATTTTCAGATCTTAAACACACTGTTTCCCAACCTACAGAATCAAAATTCTGTTCAGAACTTTATTCAAGATTTCAACAGAAAATCAAAGAACAAAACTCAAACACACAGCTCACAACCACTCGTGTTTTCCAGGAAAAACAGAACCAAAAGCTCTAGATATCAATTTGTTGGTGCAAGGTAATGGAAGGAGAGATAAAGAATGAACAATGAATGATAACAAAGAGGACTACTTCTTTATATTCAAATAGAGGAATGAATTTGGGGGATGCAATATTGATAGCCTATGTAACATATTTATACTAAAAATTGAAAATGCCAAAAGACCCTAATAAAGAGTAAGTATTAGAAATTATGGACATTAAATAAATTACATTTCCAATAGGGAACATCCATATTTGATTTCCACTGTGTTGACAAATTATATTACGTTTAGATTTAATACAATGTATAAAATATCTCTTATGATTTAAAATAATGTGCTTCATAAGTTCTACATGATAACTCACATTTTTTAAGTCTTTATGTTATAGCTAAAGAATTCTTTTTGGAGTGATATATAAATATTATTAAGTGATAGTGCAATATCAATAATTAATATCACTCACGGTTCATTCCGTTGGCCAGATTCATATTTGTTATTGATAATTTGGTTACACAAAAAATTTATTTTTCTTAAAATCAAACTAGTGACAATTCCGCTGTCCACATTAAATATTTATAAATAATGTTAAAAAAAGAAATTATTTTTATAAACGATATTATTTTTATATACGAGACAAAATATACTACTGATTTATATATTTTTAAAAATGATGTAAAAAAAAATTATTTTGTTTTATTATTTTCTTATTACTATTTTTGTTGGAAATTCAACTTTGATTTGGAAAAAAAAAATCTTTCTCAATGTAACAACTTGTTTTTCCATACGCTTTTACTCTTTTATGATTTTTCTTTCTAATCATATATTTTAGACCTGTTTATTTATAAAATTAATATATATTATCATTAAATGTATAGAAAATAGATTTGATTATTTCTAAAACAAAATTAGTTAAATTTAAGCGTATCTGAATAAAGTGTAAAATATAATTGACTTAAAAAATTTTACTGAATTAAATTTTTGTCGCTATTATTTTTATATATGGAAAAAATGTACTATTAATTCTAATATTTTAATAAATGATGTCAAAATACGGGAAAATAATATATGATTAATCCAAATATTTTTATAAACGATATTATTTTTATATACGAGATAATATATATATATATATATATATATATATATATATATATATATATATATATATATATATATATATATATATATTCGTACCTGATCAGAATGAGCCGTTACAGCTTATTTCGAGCAGAATTTGAGAGTGAGACGGGGGTACCTGCAAGACACTCCGATGCTAAAGTGAGATTCAGAATGAGCTAGCAAGTAAGAATGAGAAATTGTTCAATACCTGACCCTCTCAGAAGAGAGGGTATTTATAGCCCCCGGCGCTGGGCCAAGGTCCCCATTATTGGACCACGTTGAGGCCTAATAATAGAAACTGCCAAGGTTTACGTGTGTATGGAGTCTAGCAACTGGACTCCCCCTGGTCAATTGCTCCGTGAAAATACGGGTTGGACCCGTGATTTTCGGAGGACAGTTAAGATGACTGTGACGTGGGCCACGTTCCCCAACATATATGTGGGCAGTTGCCCAACGGTCCCTAATTTGGGTTGTCTACTTTTGAGCCTTATACAAGGGTGTTGGTTTGGGCCTCCCAACCGGGGGACACGCGCAGGCCCAGTCCAGATCAGGAGCCCCCAAGTTATTGCCCTTAGGTGAAAGGGTGATGACTTATGTTCAACTTTTATTGCCAGAGATTTGATCGGGAAGGACGGTCGAAGTCCTCTGAAAGGAAGGGAGTTGTTTCCCGCGTGGGGGACAACCTATTTAAGTGTGTCAGGGATCTTGTGGACAAACGAGCAGTGAGATCGACGGGTCATTCGCTTGCTTGAGAGGACCGTATAAGTTACGGGGAGCTTCTACGAGACCTCTTTCGACGTGTCCGTCTTCAAGGGGTTGTCACGATGTTGAGCATTATTTTGCCCTCGAGGTAGAGCGCGATGAATGTGCCCGTATACATGCCCCATCCATAGCGTCGATCATTCCCTCGTGTGAGGTGTTTGTCTCGCGCTCGCGTGGGGATTACGCGTTGAAGTCGAGGATATGTTCATCTATCGAGAAGGGACACGTGGTTGATTGTTAGGCCACATGGCTGTTGCTTTGGGGTGCCACCCCCTTTAGGGGAAACCCAACAGGACCAATCCAATGATGACTTTTCGTGATGAACCTCGTAGGGCGTGAGTCACCTATAAAAGGGGACCCCTGGGTCTCATTTGTCATTTTCTCAAGTTTTCTCCTTCAACTTCTCTTGCTCGTGCGTGAAGCTTTCCTCCCAACTTTTCTAGATTTTTTTCAAGAGTTCTTCATCCAAGTAAGTTATATCTCCTCAACAACATATTTCCTCAGCGTTTCTAGATTAAACATCTAATATTTTCCTTGACTGGATGAATATTCATGAGTTATGTGATGAACACTCATGAACGTTCATTGAAGTTCATGAGTTCTGCGAAGAATACTCATGAATGTTCATTGAAATCCATGAGTTCATTATGTCGGGGATAATCTCCCCGAATCGTGGGCATGATATAGGGGACGATCTCCCTGGACCCTGGGGGTTGACTCGGGCTTCTTGCCCATTTGAGTGAATATCCCCAACGAAAACATAGTCTGTTTTAGCATATAGTCGAGGGCTTGGGTCGAGTTCTTCGCCCTTTCACTTGATCTGCGGTGGAAGGGTGAATTTGATAATGTCGAATTCACTGTTTCTCCTGATTTTCAAGTATAATGGCACACTCGGTCAGTGATGATGTTTTTCCCGCCAACTATGAAGATGAACCACATATTGATGAGGACCCTCTGGCCTGGGTCACACCTGAGCCTCGAAATTAGAGGTCGTGCTTTTCTCAGGACACAACAGACGCGTTCAATTGTTTGGAGGTATGAGCGAAAGGGGCCCCTGCCAACTGGATCCTTCAAATTCCCCACCGCAACCAGAGAATCTGCTCGACGTATCCGGGAAAACGTTTCCCTATGTATGAATTTGCGTTTAAAGAGGCGAGGATGCGTTTGCCCTTCAATGATTTCCATGTGGGGGTTTTTAATGGCTTCAATTGGCGTCTTCTCAACTTCACCAAACGCGATGACATTCATGCGGGCGTTCGAGCTTGTCTGCCAGTATCTGCAGATAAGGGCCACACTGCCCCTCTTCTTCCATATCTTTTATCTTCAAAGACAATCCGTTGGAGGGGGGCAAGCGTGGGTGTCGTTCAAGCAGTTCGGGAAGCTCTTTAGGCCTTATCTGGAATTTGTCTGAAACTTCAAAGAGAGGTACTTTGTTGTAAAACCTTTGACGGGCGCGGCCATAGACTCCATATACACCCGCGTGGAGGAAGTGGAGGATGGACGACCAGTTACCCGAATCGTGGCCATATTTCCGCTCGAGTGGCAATGGAAACACTTCGAGTAAAGACCTGAATATTATGCTATGAAGCCCGAGGACTTGGACGCTCAGGACCAGCTCTCCTATGAGAAGCTGGCAGCCTATGTTAGGAGCTTCTCCCCCGCGAGGTGTGTGGACGTGAACAACAACCTCCTCTTCGACAACAACAGGGAGTACCTTTTAGTTAATAGGTTGATCAACACAAAGGCCCTGTTCGAGTGTTCCTCAAACGGGGAAGCCATGAGGCTTTTAGGTAGGGGGACACTTCCATGATGATTAATTTTGCTTGCCTTTCATGTGGGGATGTTCCTGTGTTATTTTACTTATTCTAACATGACTGATGGTTCTTTTTTATTGTAGGTTGAATGACGTCCCTTTCTGAGCGATTATTGAAGTTGAGGCCCAAGAATGTGTCCACCTCAGGGCCAAAGAGCAGGATCACCCAGCTCCAGGAGTAGGCCAAATCCGCGGGCCGTGCCAACGGTTCCCCCTCTTCATTAAAAACCCAGGTTCCCTCTGGAGAGCCCACCCAGATTTCCGTCAGTGAGCCTGTGACGAAGAGGAAACGCGTGGAGAACGTCAAAGGTGTAGTGCCTGAGGGTGACAAAGTGCCTGTGGGGGGTCTTCATGCTACCTTCTTTCCTATCTAAACTGTGATCTCTTCAGTGGGGAGAGCTCCTTGGGCGTGCACGATGAGGAGAGGGAGGAGATCTTGATCGAGGATAAGGAACTTCTTCGAAAGAATTTAGCGGAGGATGTGGTCGTTGTCATGAGGATGCTCGAGACAGCCATGTCGCTGAATGACGAGGCCGCGAGCTCTCAGGCCTTTCTCGATGCAGCATATGCCAAGATTTAGAAGCTGAAGGCCAAGAATGAGAAGTTAAAGTGTGATATCCTTAATCACGAGTCGAAGTTCGAGGCCCAAGTTTGACTCCTCAAGGATCTAAACGAGTTGCGGCCTCAACTGGAGGCCGTGACCAAAGAGAACGAGCGTCTGGTCGCCCGTATGAAGAAGTTGGAAGGGATCACGTCCCCAGCTTAAGAAGAAATCGATGCGGAGAAGGGCATGGCGTCCAGGGCAGAGCTGATCGCTCGCATCCGAGTTCTCAAACAAGACGTGATGGACACCCTCGGCTATGGTTTCAACACGACCGTTGAGCAACTTAGGATCCTGAACTCGGGGGTTGAGATTGTGGGCGGGTCCGTTCAACCAAGTGATTGATGGGAATATCTTTTATCCCCCCGATAATAGTGACGGGGAAGATGAAATTTGATTATTTTTAGGGTCTGCGTGCCTGTTTTAATTTTTTTTGGATTCGTGGTCGTCGTGCCTAATTTGTAATTATTTGAACAACGTTGGCCTTTGTGGTCGGCATTTATGAATGCCTTTGTTTTGTTTTCATGTTTATTTATTAATAAATAATTCCTCTTCGTTGTTTCTGACTCATTTATTGTATGAATATTCGTATATTCCATGTGTGGAGATGTATGTTCGACCTTTGTTGTTGTCGAAACTAGTTTTCCATGAAAGTTAGTGGTTTCCATGTATGGAGATATGTGTTCAACCTTTGTTGTGGTCGACACTAGTTTTCCATGAAAGTTGGTTGTTTCCATGTGTGGAGATATGTGCTCGACCCTCATATTGTTCGACACATGTTGGGATGTGTCGAGGAGGCGGAGTAGGGATCCACCGAACGTGTGTAAGATCGCAGTCGGGATCCTAAACCTGTGACGTGAAATGCCCATCGCGAGATGGGTGTTCTACCATGTTGGGTACTTCAACAGCAGAGCTTGATTGAGGTTTCTCTATCGGGCTAAGATCTTGCTCGTGAAATTAACAAAATCTCGCCTTTCGTTGATGTTTGGAGGCTATGTCTGTACCTAGACATGCCTACATGGTCGAGCAAGTCCACTCGTTGGTTGGAGAGGACCGGTCGACTGCTGACGCCCGTAGCAGGTGAAGGACTTAGTTATATTATTGTTTTAGCTTCGCAGCATTCCAAGATCGAGGTAGTGGTTCTCCATTTAACTGTTCTAGGTAATATGCTCTGGTGCTCATAGCTCCTTGGACGCGGTACAGACCCTCCCAGTTTGTGGCCAGTTTCCCCTCGCGGGAATCCTTCTGGTTTCTTTGCAAGACTAGGCTGCCGACCTGAAATTCGCACTTTATGACTTGGTTGTCATGGCGTAAGGCTACATGCTATTTTAGCGTGGCCTCGCGAAGAGATGCTCCTGATTGGATTTCTTCGACTAGGTCGAGCTTATCTATGAGGGCTTCCTCGTTCATCTCCTCGTCGAGAGGCATTTTAGTTCGCCTGGATGGCTCTATGATTTCTACCGAGATGACGGCCTCGGTGCCATAGGTTAGTCGGAATGGTGTCTCGGAAGTCGTCGAATGGGGCATCGTTCGATAGGCCCATAAGACGTTGTGTAGTTCTTCGACCCAACCCTTCTTGGCTTCGCCCAGCCTGCATTTGAGTCCTTGCAAGATGAATTTATTCGCAACCTCGACCTGCCCGTTGGTTTGGGGGTGTTCGACCAAGGTGAAATGTTGCTTGGTGTCGATCCTGGCAACGAAGTTTTGGAAACTTTGATCGGTGAACTGTGTCCCGTTGTCGGTGACGAGCGCTTGTGGTATTCTGAACCGGGAAAGTATGTTTCGCTTATAGAAACGGAGTATGTTGTGTGAAGAGATTTTGGCTAGAGCTCCGGCTTCTATCCACTTCATGAAGTAGTCGAAGGCTACGATGAGGAACTTGTTTTGACATGTTCCTTGCACGAAAGGTTCGAGGATATCCATTCCCCACCATGCGAATGGACACGGGGAGGATAATGTTGTGAGCTCGTGTGGAGGTGCGAGGTGTATGTCTGCGTGCCTCTGACACTTGTCGCATTTCTTAACATGCTCCTTGGTGTCTTGTTGCATGGTCGACAAGTAGTACCCCGCTCGCAGTGCCTTTCGTGCTAGGGATCTTCCGCCCATGTGTTGGGCGTTGATTCCCTCATGGATTTCTCGCAATTTCTCTGGGACTGTGGACTCTTGGATACATTTTAGGATTAGGATATAGAATCCCCGACAGTAAATCTTGTGTTCAAGTACCATATAAGAGCAGGCTCGTCGTTTGGTCGCGGCCGACTCTCTTTGATCTACGGGAAGTTCCCCCTTTGTCAGGAAATTGAACATCGGGGTCATCCAACATGAGTTGTCCTCGATGGTGTTCACTTCGGGCGGCACAGTGGACCTCTCAATGCTTGGGCGGGAAAGGGATTCTTGTATGATGGATTTGTTCCCGCCTTTCTTCTTCGTGCTCGCAAGCTTTGAAAGTATGTCGCCCCGTGTGTTCTGTTCGCATGGCATGTGCGTGATTTCTGCCTGGTCGAACTTTTTCATATGTTCTTTGACCAGGTTTAAATATTCAATGAGGTTGTTGTTCTTATCCTGGTATCCCCCTTGAACTTGAGATGCGACAAGTTGGAAGTCAGTGAAAATGTGTATCTCTCAGGTGCCAAGGTCCTCGACTAGTTTTAATCCTGCGAGCAAAGCCTCATATTCAGCCTGATTGTTCGAGGTCGGAAAGGAAAGAGTGAGAGAATGCTTAATCACGACGCCTTCCTCGTTTTCGAGGAGGATTCCTACTCCACTTCTTGTCGAGCTAGAAGCTCCGTCTACAAAGATGGTTCACTTGTGTTCCTTCCCCGCGGGAGGGTTGTGAGCGGTCATCTCTGCGACGAAGTCGGCCAGAGCTTGGGCCTTGAGGGCCTTCCTGCTTTCGTATTGGATTTTGAACTCCGAAAGCTCCAAGGACCATTTTAGTATTCGTCCTGCCATGTCTGGTCGATTTAAGAGTTGTCTTACGGGTTGGTCTATCCGTATGATGATCGTGTGTTCTAGGAAGTAGTGTTTGAGCCTTCTTGCTGCATTGACGAGGGCCAAGGCCAACTTTTTGATTTGTTGGTACCTGACCTTGGGTCCTTGTAGTTCTTTTCTCGTAAAATATATTGGCATTTGTCCGTCAGGAGTCTCGCGAATGAGGGTCACGCTCACAACCTTGACAGATACAACCATATATAGGAAGAAGGTCTCCCCGTCTGCAGGTCACTATAATACGAGAGGTTGTGAAAGGCTTTTCTTAAGATGTAGGAGGGCTTGCTCGCATTCCTAGGTCCATTTGAAAGCGGACTCTTTGCGTAGAAGTTTGAAAAATGGAAGGGCGTGTTGTACAGATTTCGCCACGAAACAGGAAAGCAAGGTGAGCATTCCGTTTACCACTTGTATTGATTTCTTCGAATTAGGCGTAGGGAGCTCAGAGAACGCTCGGAATTTATCGAGGTTGGCTTTAATTCCCCATTCTGTTAGGTGAAAAACCGAGGAACTTGCCCGCTTTAACCCGAACATGCACTTCTCGAGATTGAACCTCATTCTGCATTGTCTCGGTTGGGCAAATATCTTTCTAAGGTGGGCAGCATGGTCGGTCTCTGCTCTAGATTTGACGATCATGTTGTCCATGTATACCCCGATCATATCTCTGATCTCGTTGTAGAAGACTTTATTTATCATCTGCTGGTTTGTTGCCCCTGTGTTTTTCAGACCGAAGGGCATTACGTTGTAGTAATAATTTCCTGAACTGGTCATGAAAGAGGTGCAGTGCTTGTCACTCATCGCCATCGGAATTTGGTTGTATCACGAGTAGGCGTCCATGAAAGATAAAATTTTATAGCTGGTTGAGTTGTCGACCAGCATGTTAATATTAGGCAAGGGGAGTGCATCTTTGGGCTATGGCCGATTAAGATCGGTATAGTCAACACACATACGCCATTTTCCATTATTCTTTTTAACTAGTACAATATTTGACAGCTAGGTTGAATACCTGGCCTCGGAAATAAAATTTTCCTCTAGGAGGTCTTTTACAGCATTTTCAATAGCCGCCGCTTTCTCGAGAGACTGCCTACGTCT
Source organism: Vicia faba (assembly GCA_948472305.1). NCBI lineage: Eukaryota > Viridiplantae > Streptophyta > Magnoliopsida > Fabales > Fabaceae > Vicia > Vicia faba. Next base: position 857,194,060 of record OX451736.1, on the reverse strand, counting down.
ATGTTGTACTATTGCCCTAGCGGATGGATCAATGGCCAGTTGGTGGAAGGCGACCTCAAGGTCGAGACCGGGCATCTCTACAACACTCTACGCGAACGGGTCCGCATTCTCCCTCAAGCAAGCCTTGATCTTCTTCCTCGCCAGGTCGGGGAGTCCGATGCCGATCTTCATGTCTTTGTGAGGGCCTTCACCGAGGGGGACGAGCTCAAAGTTCCCATCCGGGATTGGTCGGAGGAGTCTGTGCTCGTCGTTGGGTGCTTCATCTTGCTCGAAGCGGGTGTCCAATGAAATTGAGTTGAACTTTGGAGGAGCTCTCTGTTCTTCTGTCTTGGCGGGTTGTGGCTCTGGTCACTGTTGCTCTGGTCATGCCGTAGCAGCTCTCTTGGTGGGTCGTGCTCCAGCATCGACCATACTCTGTCCCTTTGACACTGTGTTGAAGCATCTTTGGGTAGTTTCTAGGTCGCCCTGGATGGTGGCGATGCATCCTCTCTTTGTGTAGAATTTCATCTTCAGATGGACGGTGGAGGGAACAACGATTAATTCCGCCAGTGTTGGTCTCCCTAGCGGGTCATTCTTTATGCGTGGTATTTTTTTACTATGTCCGTGTTCACAGGATGTGGGAAATCTTTGTCGTCCATAGTAATCGGCATCATGGCACCACCAGAGAAAAATTTCTTGACAAAAAATGGCCCTTCATAAGTGGGAGTTCATTTTCCCCTGGGATCGCCTTGTGATAAAATGATGCGCTTTATTACCAAGTCGCCGGTCTGATATATCGCGGCTTAATCTTCTTGTTGAACGCCTTAATCATACGATTTTGATACATTTGACCATGACAAATAGCAGTTGGTCTTTTCTCGTCGATCAAGTTCAACTGATCCAATCTAGTCTGAATCCATTCGTCTTTGTCTAAGTCTGCTTCTTTCATTATCCTTAGATAAGGAAGCTGAACTTCGACGGGCATGACAACTTCCATGCTATAGACCAAGGAGAAAGGGGTTACCCCGGTTGATGTTCGTGCCGAAGTACAATAGCCATGGAGAGAAAATGGTAGCATCTCATGCCAATCTTTGTAGGTCACCACCATTTTTTGCACAATCTTCTTTATGTTTTTATTGGCAGCTTCCACTGCGCCATTCATCTTAGGTCTGTATGAACAAGAATTGTGATGCTTGATTTTGAACTGAGTGCAGAGTTATGTAATCATAGCACTGTTGAGATTGGTTCCATTGTCAGTGATGATCCTTTCGGGGATACCATAACGACATATGAGGTTATGCTTGATAAAATGGGCTACAATGTTCTTTGTGACTGAGGCATATGAGGTAGCTTCGACCCATTTGGTGAAGTAGTCAATAGCAACAAGGATGAAACAGTATCCATTGGAAGCAGTAGGCTTGATCTCTCCAATCATGTCAATGCCCCACGTTGTGAACAGCCACGGAGCAGTCATGACATTTAAGGGAATTGGAGATACATGGACCTTATCGGCATAGATCTGACACTTGTGACAAGTCCTCGAGTGGTGGTGATAGTCAGCTTCCATTGTGGACCAATAGTAACCAGCCCTCAGAATCTTCTTGGCCATAGTGTATCCACTAGAGTGAGTCCCAAATATACCATCATGCATGGCTTCCATGACCTTCTCTGCTTCCTTCTTATCCACACAACGGAGTAGAGTAGAATCATGGTTTCGCTTGTACAGGATTCCATTGCTTAGGAAGAATTTGGCTGAAAATCTTCACAGGAATTTCTTATCATTGATGGAAGCTCCTTTAGGATACTCTTGTGCTTCAATATATCTCCTTAATTCATGGTACCATGGCTTCTCTTCGTCAGTGTCAAGCTCATAACAATGTGCATGTTTGTCAAATCTTTCAATTGTATTTCTGGGAGTTTCATCATCCCAATTGACCTTGAACATGGATGAAATTGTTGGTAAGGCATCTGCCAACTGATTTTATTCCCTTGGGAAGTGTTCAAAGGTGACCTCCTTAAAGTATGGGATCAGAGTCAACACAATGTCTTTGTAATAAATCAAATTAGGGTGCTTGGTATCCTATTCTCCTTTAACTTTACTGATCACTGGAGCAGAATCTTCGTATACATCCAAGAACTTGATCCTTAGGTCAATGGCAGCCTTTAGACCCAAAATGCATGCCTCGTGCTCAGCCATGTTGTTCATACAGTCGAAGCACAATCTAGCGGTGAAATGTGTATGGAAACCTTCAGGAGAAATAATTACAACACCAATTCCATTACCCAAAGCGTTGGAAGCCCCATCAAAAACCATATTCCATCAGGATCCTTGTTCAGGTCCTTCATACGGTCCAGGTTTTTCATAGTTAGTTACTAACATGATATTTTCATCCGGGAATTCAAAGTTCATGGATTGGTAGTCATCAACATCTTAATGGGCCAAATGATCTTCCAGCACACTTCCCTTGATTTCTTTTTGTATGGTGTATTGGATGTCATATTCAGTCAGAATCATTTTCCATCTAGCTATTCATCAGGAGAGAGTTGGCTTCTCGAAGATATACTTGATAGGGTCCATCTTAGAAATCAACAAAGTGGTGTGAGTCAACATATATTGTCTTAGCCGGCGAGCAGCCCATGCCAGAGCGCATCAAGTTTTCTCGAGCAGTGAATATCTAGTTTAACAATCAACCTAGGTACCGAAGAAGATAAAAAAGAGGTCAAGGTGGGTGCCAATCTAGAACCCAGTATCAAGAAGCGTCTGATTCAGTTGTTACACGATTATGTCGAAGTCTTTTCCTGGTCGTATGAAGACATGCCAGGACTTGATGAAGATATTATGGTACATCGTCTGCCTACAAGAGAGGATTGTCCGCCAGTAAAGCAAAAGGTTCGTCAAATGATTCCAGATATGTCAGAAAAGATTAAAGCAGAAGTCATGAAGCAATTTAACGCCAGATTCTTGGCTGTCACCTCTTATCCCCAATGGGTTGCCAATGTTGTTCCAGTGCCCAAAAAGGACGGCAAGGTGAGAATGTGTGTGGATTACAGATATTTGAATAGGGCAAGCCCTAAGGATGATTTCCCACTCCCCCACATTGATATCCTAGTTGACAATACAGCACAACACAAAGTGTTTTCCTTCATGGACGGATTATCAGGTTACAACCAAATCAAAATGGCACCTGAGGACATGGAGAAAACAACCTTTGTCACGTAGTGAGGCACTTTCTGCTATAAGGTAATGCCATTCAGACTAAAGAACGTTGGGGCAACCTATCAGCGTGCCATGGTAACTCTATTTCACGATATGATACATCACGAAATAGAGGTCTACATGGACGATATGATAGCCCGATCTCAAACAGAGGAAGAGCATCTTGATCACTTACAAAAACTGTTTGAGAGACTGAAGAAGTATAAGCTGAGGTTGAATCCTAACAAATGCATATTTGGGGTACGGTCTAGTAAACTCCTAGGCTTTATCGTCGGCAACAAAGGTATCGAGGTCGATCCTGACAAAGTTAAAGTAATACAAGAGATGCCTGCTACTCGTACTGATAAGGAAGTCAGAGGATTCTTGGGACGTTTGAACTACATTTCCATATTCATTTCTCACCTGACAGCTACTTGTGAGCCAATCTTCAAACTATTGAAGAAATATCAAGTAGTCAAATGGAATGATGAATGCCAAGTAGTCAAATAGAAGAGCCTCCTGTGTTTATGCCACCAGTCGAGGGAAGACCATTGATCGTGTATCTGACTGTTTTAGAAAACTCAATGGGGGTGTGTATTGGGGCAGCATGACGAGTCTGGCCAAAAAGAGCATGCTATTTATTACCTGAGCAAAAAGTTTACCGACTGTGAAACCAGATATTCACTGCTCGAGAAAACTTGTTGTGCTCTGGCATGGGCTGCTCGCCGGCTAAGACAGTATATGTTGACTCATACTACCTTGTTGATATCTAAAATGGATCCGATAAAATACATCTTCGAGAAACCTGCTCTTTCTGGGAGAATAGCAAGATGGAAGATGATCCTGACAGAATATGACATACAGTATACTACCCAGAAAGAAATAAAGGGCAGTGTACTAGCTGATCACCTTGCTCACCAGGCTGTAGAAGACTACCAATCCATGAAATTTAAATTTCCGGATGAGGACATCATAGCATTAGACAACTGCGAAGAATTCAGGCCATATGACGGACCTAAACAAGGATCCTGATGGACCCTGTTCTTTGATGGAGCATCCAATGCACTCGGCAATGGTACTGGTGTTGTATTCATATCTCCAGAAGGGTGTCACACTCCCTTTACTGCCAGACTCTGCTTCAATTGTACCAACAACCTGGCGGAATACGAAGCGTGCATCTTCGGTCTCAAAGCTGCCGTTGACTTGGGGATCAAATCTTTGGATGTATTCGGAGACTCAGCTTTGGTTATCAGCCAGATCAAAGGAGAATGGGACACCAAACACCCAAACCTTATCCCTTACAAATAACATGTTTTGACATTGCTACCACATTTTGAGAAGATTACCTTTGAGCATTTCCTGCGAGAAGAAAATCATCTAGCAGACGCTCTAGCCACAACGTGATCTATGTTTAAACTTAATTGGGATAACGAGGCTCCCCAGATCACCATTGAACGAATGGAGGAACCAACACACTGTCACGAGATTAATACTGAAGAAGTAGTGGACCAACCTTGGTTTCACGAAGTCAAGAGGTATCTCGAGAACCAAGAATATCCAGAAGGAGCTTCGGTCAATGATAAGAAGTTCTTAAGGAGATTCTATGATAAGTTCTTCCTTAGTAACAACATCTTGTATAAACACAATCATGAATTTGTGTTACTTCGGTGCGTAGATAAGGTTGAAGTTGAAAGGATCATGGCTGAATTGCATGAAGGCACTTTTGGTACCCATTCCAGCGGGAATATGATGGCAAAGAAAATCCTACGGGCAGGCTATTACTGGTCTACCATGGAAGCAGATTGTTATCAACACTCTCGGACCTGCCATAAATGCCAGATTTATGCTGACAAGGTGCACGTACCTCCGATTCCTCTGAATGTCTTGACGGCTCCTTGGCCCTCTGCTATGTGGGGGATTGATATGATTGGGGAAATCAAGCTGACAGCCTCCAATGGACACCGCTTCGTCCTAGTGGCCATTGACTATTTTACAAATTAGGTGGAGGCAGCTTCCTTCGCTTCCGTTACTAAGAATGTTGTTGCCCGCTTCATCAAGAAAAACCTCATCTTTCGGTACAATATCCCGGAGAGGATCATTACTGACAATGGTACAAATCTCAACAACATTATGATCACCGCCTTGTGCGAACAATTCAAGATTCAACATCACAATTCTTCTCCCTATCGGCCCAAGATGAATGGTGCTGTCGAAGCTTCAAATAAAAACATTAAAAAGATCATACAGAAAATGACAGTCACGTACAAAGACTGGAATGAGATGTTACCATTCGCTCTCCATGGGTATTGTACCACGGCTCGCACATCAACCGAGGAAACACCCTATTCTCTGGTTTACGGAATGGAAGTTATCTTGCCTATCGAGGTCCAGATCCCCTCTCTGAGGATTATGAAGGATGCGGGGCTGAACGAAGACGACTGGATCCAGACTCAACTTGATCAACTGAACTTGATTGATGAGAAGAGACTTACTATTGTTTGCCATGGTCAAATGTATAAAAAAGGATGATCAAGACTTTCAACAAAAAGGTCAGACGCCAAGTGTATCAAGTTGGAAATTTGGTGATCAAACGCATCATACTGCCACAAGGTGATCCCAGGGGAAAATGGACTCCTACCTATGAAGGACCATTTATAATCAAAAATATTTTCTATGGTGGGGCAATGATCTTAACCACCATGGATGGTGACGACCTGCCACATCCTGCAAACGCGTACATATTCAAAAGATACTACGCATAAGAGACCCCGCTAGGTTGACACACCTGGGCAAAACAAGGGCATCCCGACGAACCAAAAGGGTTCGGGCAAAAATTTGGGATAAAACAAAAAAATCTGTACACCCGGCAAGTTAAAAACTCGAAAGGGCGAGTTGGGTAAAAAGGGGTTTTCCCAGTGGGCTGAAAACCCGAAAGGGCGGTCCAGGAAAAAGTTAGGGAATTAAAGCGTATGACTATGTCCCATTGGATCACTTTACGGACAACCTTTGGCTTCCACTGACAAACTCAGAGTTTCTGATCAATTCAATCAGCCTCGGAAAAGGCAACAAATAGACAAGATGCTCAGAGATACGAAGGCTATAGCATAATGGAAACCCCATGGGATTTTTACACATAGCTATCTTTTCTTTGTATCAAAATTTTCTTTTTTACGACGGCATTCTCTTACTAGAATGTTTGTCTCCTTGTACAAAAATACTTACTCAAAGTCAATACAAAGATATCTCTTTGAAAGTGCAAAAACTATCTGTTTTTTTTCTCTTTACGTTTGTGTTTTGTCTACAAAAACGTCTAATGATTCATTGTTGAACATATGCATTTGAATATAATTAATGTTTACAAATAAACAAAATGAAAAAAAGGCAATTACTGATGGGTTGAATGGATAGGGAAATACCTCTAGGCTATTACCTAAGAAATCCCCACAGTACGCCGTTTAATCCCCAGCGGAACAAAACTCCCAGTTATCACTCCCCAATAGAAGTTGTCAAATTTCTCAGGATTCCCCAAATAGGATTTTTCAAGCAGTATACGACATTTCCCTTACAACATAGTTTATTTCTCTAAGTAGAAATTCATCAACGCTTCAACTTCAAGACATGAAAACTCCATATCCTCAGCAGCTGGCAGGGATTTATTTTCCCCAATCTAACAATAATGCAGCAGACTAGCTCCCATACGCATACATCGCATCCATATATCATAAACATTGATAGCACGAATGCATCATACCATGCATTTCATACAACATGACTTTGCATTTTAGCTAACATTTTTACCCTTTTCAGGATAAGATTAACAGTTACCATTAACAATATTCAAAGTTATTTGATACAGTTCAGATACGCTTCAGACACGGATGCCATCCTGACACTCATTCAGATTTCAACTTCAGATATAGTTTAGATACGCTCCAGATACGGACGTCATTCTGACACTCATTCCGATTTCAACTTCAGATACGCTCCAGATACGGACGCCATTCTGATACTCATTCAGATTTCAACTTCAGATACAGTTCAGATACGCTCCAGACACGGATGCCATTCTGACACTCATTCAGATTCAACTATCAGATACGAACGCCATTCTGATACTCATTCAGATTCAACTCTCAGATACATTTCAGATATGCTCTAGATACGGATGCCATTATGATACTCATTCAGATTCAACTCTCAGATATAGTTCAGATACGCTCCAAATACGGACGCCATTCTGATACTCATTCAGATTCAACTCTCAGATACAGTTCAGATACGCTCCAGACACGGATGCCATTATGATACTCATTCAGACTCAACTTTCATATATGTTGTACCCCAAAATTTGCCCTCTCATGTTTTCTAAAGTCTTCCCCCTGCATGGTTGACCATAAACCCTTGCCTAAGGAAAAAGAAAATTTTTGAGTGGTGCTTTAAGTACCTTTCGATTGGCATTCTGAAAGACCCTTCGATTGGCATTCTGAAGGAGCATTTCGATTGGCATGGACAAGAACTTCGATTGGCATTCTGAAAGACCCTTCGATTGGTATTCTGAATGAGCCTTTCGATTGGCATCATGGACAAGCACTTCGATTGGCATTCTGAAAGACCCTTCGATTGGTATTCTGAATGAGCCTTTCGATTGGCATTATGGACAAGCACTTTGATTAACATTGTGTCAAGGCAGCTTCGACAGGCATGTAAACCATGTCCTTCGATTAGCATGAACAACACCTTTCGATTGGCCTGTTAACAAAGCCTTTCGATTGGTCTGTTAACAAAGCCATCAAGAGGGCACTCAAAAAACATGTCCAGGTACACTGAACATGAGAAAATGGCATGTTTCCCTTGTAAATATAGAAATAATTAAATGCTGATTGTGGATTTAATTCCTGAGTTAAAGGCCAGATTCTTGCCTTTTTTGTTCCTAAAGAGCTGATTCGACCAGAGTGATTCTGTGCAACTCAAGACCATTCGAAGAAGCATTCAGAAGGCCCATTCGAAGGGTACATAAGAATTCCATTTGAAGGAGGCAAATTAAGACCAATCGAAGAGTAGGGCCTGAAGGCATTCGAAATTCAAAAGTGTCCAAGTTCATTCAAGAGACATGAATATTTCAAAAAAGGAAATTATTTAATGTGTCTGATTCTTGTCTCATGGCTTTAATGGCCTGTTTAATTGGCTGTCTCTTGCCGTTACTAGACCCCCCACTCCTATAAATACAAGGGCCAGTGGCACATTACAGAACACGGGGAAAAACACACGAAAAAATACACGAAAATATACAGAAAAAATAGAGAAAAGAAACAGGGAGAACTTGGAGATACGCTGCCAAAAATCATTAGCACTTCCAGGAAGCCATACCCAATCCTTACACCAGCCATTCCACACTCAGAATCATAGATCAAAGCACCTCTGTTTGGTAAAAAGAAATCTAATCTCAAACTCATTTCGATCTCTGATTGCATATTCACATTATTACTGTTGTTTGTGAATGATTTAATGTGCTGCATATAAGCTACAGCGCAAAGATGAGATTATGCCATTGCTTGGGCACAATCTGAGTTTCTCCTTCGAATCCCAAGATAAAACAAACCCAGACCCAGATTCAGCAGGTTCGACTTGGGAGGAGATTCGAATCAGGGGGGTAAAGTCCCCCCTGGACCTTTAACATGTGTTTCGTTTTTGCAGGAAATATATTCTCAGGATCCTGTTCAGAGTTTCGAAGCTCAGCAACTTAGCTTCGAACTGGACCCAGGACTTCCAGATCGAAGGATGACATATCCAGATCGAACACCCTCAGAGTGCAACCCCTCATGCACCTTCGATCCAACCTCTTCACTGGGTCGAAAGACATCCCACACTTCTTTCGACCCAGGCCTCCAGAATTATTTTGTTTTTCTTGATTTACTGCCTGATTTCATTTTCGTTTGGACCATTTTATTTGTTTTTTTTCAATCAACATAAAAATCATAAAAATAAGTAACTTAGAATTAGGATTTAATTTAGTTAATTATTTTAACTTATTTTCTCCAATTTTAAAATCAGTAGACTTAGGATTTATTTAAATTCCATCCTTTTCATAAACAAAAAAATGCAAAAAATATTAAGTATGTTTTGGAGTTAATTTTAATCAATTTTTTTTAATTAATTAAATTTGACTTAATTGAACATTTAGCATTTTCCCAAAAATAAAATAAAACAACAAAAGATTTTATTCTTAGGATTTTTAGAGGTTATTCTCAGATTCGTGCGCATTTATTTTATTATAATTTCCTACTGGTTTGTAATAGCTTAACTAAGACTTTTACACTCTACTGATTTATTCCCCCAATTTTGGACATGTAAATAATCCCCCTCCCCGAAGCCTTGTAATAGCGTAGGATTTACAATTCCCACACTTTAAATTCCTGTACATATATTAACTGTTTAGATGTATGCTAACTAGGCTATGCATGGTAAGATTAACTCTTAACTTAAAAACAACGGTAGATCACCATGACATGCAAAGATAATATAACTGAAAATTGATACACTTGCACATGCCACTCCTAGGGTACACCTCACTTGGTTACCTCGAATGTGGTCATTGAGTATAGGATGTTTTAGAGGTCGCCCTCCTGTCCAAAGATCAAAGTTGCCTCGAAATGGTTGCCTCAGAAAAATGATCTAAGACATTAGGGTTACCGCTAAAGCGTCCTAACATTGCTTTAGTGACCACACGTCCCTTAAACCGAATTGACCCGAAAACTCCAACGACGATGCTACCTACTCCTCAATAGTGGGATAACATTGTCTAAAGGACATTAGCACAATTTAATTCCTTTTTGAGTAGGTAGAGTTTCTTAAGTACTTGCTCCTTTAAAAAACAAAACAAAACTTTTCGCACTTACACTCTCTTCAAAAACAAAACTCTTTTCAAAACCCACAAACACAAAGAAAAGAAAACTTTTGAAAACATAATGAGCAAGTACCTAAGAGCCCGTGGATAACCACGGATAGAAAGGGTGCTAATACCTTCCCTTTCTATAATCTACCTCCTGAACCCGAGAAACATCTCGAAAAGGAATTTTTCTGTGCTTTTGTCCTTTCCTTGTTGGATAAAATAAAAGACGGCGGCGACTCTTGCTTACCGCGACATTTTGTGAAAACAAACGCAAACGCGAACCAGCATTCCAAAACAGTCAGTTCTCATTCCCACCGATCATAGAACTGGCGACTCTGCTGGGGAATCTTATATAAGTGAGGTGTACCTTAGGATTAGATCACTTGTGTTTTCAATTGTATTGCTTTGTATGCTTTTAATTGTGGGCTTGTATCGGAGTTCTATAAATCCTAACCCGGATTTGGGAAACATTCATAGATAGCAATACGTTGTGGAAACTGTGCAGGGTATACCGACACGGTTGAAGCAATAGCTATATTAGTGCGACATATTTGTGAGTACCGGTAGCCTTTGAGTCAATCAAAGAGAATACGGGGCCGCTGAGTGATGTCACTAAGCACTAATGACCTAGAACCTTAGTTGACCATCTTGGCCTTTTTTAGGGGTAGTGAGATGACCGACTTTGGTGCAGTCTGAAGTTGGTAGATACTCGATACTACACTCATTGAGGATTGTTTTCTTGGAATATTTTGGTCGCTAGTTCAGTGGCTAAACCAAAACGATGAACATAGAAAACAATCCAATGATATTGAGCTCCTTAGAATCCGGTTACTATTTATAGGACAGGTTTTGAGCCAACTAAACTCAAGAGGGTACTTACCTATGAAACCTCATGCAGGCCTGAAATCTAAGGGCTCTATTTGTGTGACTTGTGTGCCTTCAAACTTGAACTACTTGCACATACTTGTTATCTGACAACATGAGTTCCTTGCAGGTTTTGTTTACAGTCCTTATCCAATAATCTGGACTTATTGTAGGGCTTACTTACATCACCTCACACTTTTGCTTAAACGCATAACATACACATCATAACATCATGCCTTAACATTTCTTTAACCATTTCAAGGATCTCAAGGGTCTGTGATGCAGGTTATGGTAAATCAAATGGCTAGCAAGGGGCAAAGGGGATTTATTTTCCTCTAGCCAAGGTTGTCTAGAAATCCAAGCATGATAACTTGAGTCAGGGGCTATGACCCACTCGATATGGTGAGTTTGACTCTTGAAGAAGGACTCTCAGCAACATGAAGTTCCTTCAATCAAGCTACCAAATTCAAATTCTAACAGTTTCTTGTTTACCCCGCGAGATCCTTGAAAACATTGCATACATATATCATACATATCATTGCATAACAGGTCTCCCAGTACAAGTCTCTCATGTTCTCGATGTTTATTTCAGCAATGGCTTTCCAACCAGACAACCAAGATCTTCATACTCAAGAGACTCAGTTCAGGGAAATCTTCCTAAACCTATCCAAGGGGCAGGAAGAGTTGAGAACACTCCTCATGGGGAATTTGGTCAAGAAAAGTCCTGAAGACAATAAGGACGAACGGCTGAAACATCTGCAAGCTGAGGTAGATGCAATAAGAACCCAGATGCTGGGGCAGATGGATCTTATCCAAGGCTTAGCTCGGGAACAAGAAGAGCTGAGAACCATGATCAACCAGCTTCATCAAGACAGATACAACAACATGAAGCAAACAGTCAAGGTCGGGGACCAAGTCATTAATCAACCTCCGAGAAGTCAAAGGTTTAGTTTGACGAAGAATAGACCTCTCCAAGTTGTTACTACCTCACAGGTCCAACAAAGATCTTGCCAAGAATAATGGTTTGATCAGAGTAAGCCAAACATGCCCAGGAGGCAATTTACCAAGCTCAACATGCCACTGTCTCAAGCTTTATAACACCTGTTAAGATTGAATCTTGTGACATTAAGGGACCCTCCTAAGAATCCCAGCACAACCTCCCCAAAGTACAATCCTGATGCAAGGTGTGCATATCACTCCAACAGCCCGGGGCATGATACTAACATTTGTTGGGCGTTGAGAAACAAAATTCAAGACCTGATTGATGAAGGAGCATTGGAATTCACACAAGATGGTCAGGCTGAGTTCTTCTACCATCCCTCCAAAGTTCACCATTTGAAGTGACAAGTATTGAGACGAGAAGACTTTTGTTCATTTGAATTTTCAAGTTGTAATCTCTTTGTTATTCAAACATTTATCTATTAATGTCAAACTCTGTTTCACTAATGCATTGCATATGTTTGTCTTGAATTCATCCTTTCATTACATTTAAAACTATGCTTTTTACTCATTCAACTCTTGCTAAAAGTTACAAGCCTTTAAAGGGAGGATGACGAAACAATGCCATAATCTCATACAGTATGCTTTTGGACAGACCTTGCTGACGATGTACAGGCATTTCTTTCAAATCCTAAACATTGGAGTTATAAGGAAGATAATCCCTAGTCAACCCCTTCAAGCCAAAGAAGTAGAAGTTTTCTGTTTTAAACACAAATTGAAACCTTTAATTTAAACCTGGGGCAGGGTAGTCTCTCAGTTAATTCAAAAGAGGCGCATTTAAGTCGCAAAACTCTCAGTTCGTAATACAACAAACGACATCAAAAGCATTCCTCTGGAATCAAAAGACAGCGGTGGTTCCTTATCTCATAGGCAGTCAATCTCTCAAAAGAAAAAAGCCCACTGAGCCAAAACCTATAAAGGAGGCTTAAGAAAGCTGGGGCATCCCGCTGACTGTAATCTCGAAAACAGAAACAGTCAGGCAAAAATTAGGGATAATAAATCAAAAGAACGAGGTCATTACAAATCCTCGACAACATGAAAAATGTTGCAAAAAAAATGATGACTGCCTTCCCATAAAATTCAACTGGTGAACCATCACCCAAAAGTCGTTCCAAACTCGAATAGAGTGCGACGCACAATTAACTGAGTTTAGGATTGAAGAACATCACGAAGAGCGGGTGGCTACAAATACTTTGAGCCTTTATCCTTTGTTTCTTAAACCGTGAACCAAGCCACGTTACAACCCTTCAAAAGTCCTAACTGAAGCATGGATTAGTTCAAAAGCATACTGTTACAAAAGGTATCCTGACTCCTGTAAGGCTTTGCCCTAAATCTTGTGTTAAATTTGTCTTATAAAGAGTTTTCTGCTAAAAAATGCATTTTTCAAAATTTCGAGACAAGCATAAACTTTGCATTACTTGAATATCACTGTTTGCATTTGGCTATTTGTTTGACAACGGAGAAATTCACACCATGAATATTCGATGAACGAAAGCCCTCTCAGTGAACAAAATCACTTCAACAAGGATGACACTTCCATTGACAAATCTCCTATCAACTAGGGGACTTGACATGTCACTATCCAGCACACCTGGGGCAGTCCAGTCAATATTTTAAGAAATCTCTGAAGAAGTACAGAGTAACCAGGGGCAAGTCTCCATCTCCGTCACTTGGGGCATTGAACATCAATCTCAGTGAAGGGTTACGTACAATTAAACATTTTTTGGCAATGTCACAAACACTTGCTACTAGGGGCAATGACAAATCTCCCCAAAATACTTCTCATAGGATGACATCCCAGCAAGGGTTTAATCTCTGAAAACCTTTCCCCAACTGAATAAACCTCAAGAATCCTCGAGGACTTCCCCCAACGAAGATGTCACCTCTCTAGCAGACTGACGACAAGGTTTATTTCCCCAACAACACCAGGATTCCCCAGCTTGAGTTAGCCTCTCCGACTACTACAAATCAAAGGACCACAACTCTTCTTCCCCAGTAGACTCTGGAAGCTTGTCCCCTGCGAAGCACAAATAAGTCTCCTCAGCCAAATTCAGAGGTTATCCTCACAAGAGTCTAACTGGGTTATCCTCAGCAAGTTGCAACTGAAAGATCATCCCCAGCGAAGTTCTTTCTATCCCCAGCGGAGTTCATTCCTTTCATAGACAGAAATTCAATCCCCAACAGGGTTCACTGTCACCAGCAACAGTAATTCATCCCCAGCTGAGTTTTATTTCTCCAAATCAGCAGATCTTCTAGCAGAGTATATACTCCCCACAGAGTCATTTCCTCGTCAGTCCATTCCCCAGCGGAGTTATTCTCTCCTGCAGGATTATTCTCCCAATCATCTTCGGTCGTTATCTCCAGCGAGTGAAACTCTTTATTCTCCAACAACAGTCAGGGATTTATTTTCCCAAACTCGGACGTACCACAATAGCATTTCATGTTCATACATCATGATATGCGCATACATATTGCATACAACATAATCTCATTTATTTTGAGAACATCATCATACAATGCATGTCACGCATCATATACGATTAATCATGTACCTTTTCAGGAAAGATGGTTATCATCAACAACTTCCAGTAAGTTCAAGATTAACTCCGGAAACTAAACAGAGTAATTATCTGCACGATCAAATTCAGCTTTACACGGGTTCGTCATGAAGAAATCTTACACGGGTTTCTCCTAAATGCAGCTTCACACGGGTCTATCCTGAAAAATCCTACACGGGTCCTTTATCATATATTTATGAATGAAGTTTTACACAAACTTATCCCACAGTAACCTTACCCCGGTTCATTCTGAAGTTTTACACAAACTTATCACAAAGTAACCATACCCAGGTTCCTCCAGAAGTTTCACACAAACTCATCATGAAGCAACCCTACACCGGTTCCTTCTCAATTCCAGATGTAGTTTTACACGGACTCATCATCAGGCAACCCTACACCAGTTCGTTCTCAATTCCAGATGCAGTTTTACACGGACTCATCATGAAGCAACCCTACACCGGTTCCTTCTCAGGAAATTTCAGATGCAGTTTTACATGGACTCATCATCAGGAAACCCTACACCGGTTCCCTCTCTTTCCAAAATGCAGTTTTACACGGACTCATCATCAGGAAACCCTACACAGGTTCCTCCTTTCCAGATGCAGTTTTACATGGACTCATCATCAGGCAACCCTACACCGGTTCCCTCTCTTTCCAAGATGCAGTTTTACACAGACTCATCATCAGGAAACCCTACACAGGTTCCTCCTTTCCAGATGAAGTTTTACACGGACTCGTCATCAGACAACCCTACACCGGTTCCCTCTCTTTCCAAGATGCAGTTTTACACGGACTCATCATCAGGAAACCCTACACAGGTTCCTCCTTTCCAGATGAAGTTTTACACGGACTCGCCATCAGGAAACCCTACATAGGTTCTCTCTTTCTAAAGATAAAGTTTTACATGGACTCATCATCAGGCAACCCTACACCGGTTCCCTCTCTTTCCAAAATGCAATTTTACACGGACTCATCATCAGGAAACCCTACACAGGTTCCTCCTTTCCAGATGCAGTTTTACATGGACTCATTATCAGTCAACCCTACACCGGTTCCCTCTCTTTCCAAGATGCAGTTTTACACGGACTCATCATCAGGAAACCCTACACATGTTCCTCCTTTCCAGATGCAGTTTTACACGGACTCATCATCAGGCAACCCTACACCGGTTCCCTCTCTTTCCAAGATGCAGTTTTACACTGACTCATCATCAGGAAACCCTACACAGGTTCCTCCTTTCCAGATGAAGTTTTACACGAACTCGTCATCAGGCAACCCTACACCAGTTCCCTCTCTTTCTAAAATGCAGTTTTACACGGAATCATCATCAGGAAACCCTACACAGGTTCCTCCTTTCCAGATGCAGTTTTACATGGACTCATCATCAGGCAACCCTACACCGGTTCCCTCTCTTTCCAAGATGCAGTTTTACACGGACTCATCATCAGGAAACCCTACACAGGTTCCTCCTTTCCAGATGAAGTTTTACACAGACTCGTCATCAGGCAACCCTACACCGGTTCCCTCTCTTTCCAAGATGCAGTTTTAAACGAACTCATCATCAGGAAACCCTAAACAGGTTCCTCCTTTCCAGATGAAGTTTTACACGGACTCATCATCAGGCAACCCTACACCGGTTCCCTCTCTTTCTAAGATGCAGTTTTACACTGACTCATCATCAGGAAACCCTACACAGGTTCCTCCTTTCCAGATGAAGTTTTACACGGACTCGCCATCATAAAATCCTACACAGGTTCTCTCTTTCCAAAGATAAAGTTTTACACGGACTCATCATCAGGAAACCCTACACTGGTTCCCTCTCTTTCCAAGATGCAGTTTTACACGGACTCATTGTCAAGCAACCCTACACAGGTTCCTCCTTTCCAAGATGAAGTTTTACACGGACTCGTCATCAGGGAACCCTACACCGGTTCCCTCTCTTTCCAAGATGCAGTTTTACATGGACTCATCATCGGGCAAACCTACACAGGCTCATCCTTTCCAGATGAAGTTTTACATGGACTCATCATGAAGTAACCTTACCCAGGTTCCTTCTCAATCCAGATATGCAGTTCACCTCCAGAGTTAATTCCCCAGTAGAGTAACGGACAACTGAAGCTCCTAAAATTCTATTTCTCTCAAGACAGCTACCAACAATCTCTAGATGGCATCTATAAGCCCATCCTCCTACCAACAATCTCCAAATGGCATCTGTAAGCCCATTCCTGACGTCACAATGCTGATACTTCACCATGCGAGTGCAAATTTCTGGGCACTCTAGTGTTCAATTATCTTCCACCTTCGGATCACGAAAGGAACGCAAGCCAATCTACATCCTCAGGTTTAAGAAAATTGAACAGGGGCAACTGTTATACCCCAAAATTTTCCCTCTCATGTTTTCCAAAGTCTTCCCCCTGCATGGTTGACCAGAAACCCTTGCCTAAGGAAAACGAAAATTTTTTAGTGGTGCTTTAAGTACCTTCCGATTGGCATTCTGAAAGACCCTTCGATTGGCATTCTGAAGGAGCATTTCGATTGGCATGGACAAGCACTTCGATTGGCATTCTGAAAGACCCTTCGATTGGTATTCTGAATGAGCCTTTCAATTGGCATCATGGAAAAGCACTTCGATTGGCATTCTGAAAGACCCTTCGATTGGTATTCTGAATGAGCCTTTCGATTGGCATTATCGACAAGCACTTCGATTAGCATTGTGTCAAGGCATCTTTGACAGGCATGTGAACCATGTCCTTTGATTAGCATGAACAACACCTTTCGATTGGCCTGTTAACAAAGCCTTTCGATTGGCCTGTTAACAAAGCCATCAAGAGGGCACTCAAAAAACATGTCCAGGTACACTGAACATGAGAAAATGGCATGTTTCCCTTGCAAATATAGAAATAATTAAATGCTGATTGTGGATTTAATTCCTGAGTTAAAGGCCAGATTCTTGCCTTTTCTGTTCCTAAAGAGTTGATTCGACCAGAGTGATTCTGTGCAACTCAAGACCATTCGAAGAAGCATTCAGAAGGCCTATTCGAAGGGTACATAAGAAGTCCATTCGAAGGAGGCAAATCAAGACCAATCGAAGAGTAGGGCCTGAAGGCATTCGAAATTCAAAAGTGTCCAGGTTCATTCAAGAGACATGAATATTTCAAAAAAGGAAATTATTTAATGTGTCTGATTCTTGTCTCATGGCTTTAATGGCCTGTTTAATTGGCTGTCTCTTGCCGTTACTAGACCCCCCACTCCTATAAATACAAGGGCCAGTGGCACATTACAGAACACGGGGAAAAACACACGAAAAAATACACAAAAATATACAGAAAATATACAGAAAAGATAGAGAAAAGAAACAGGGAGAACTTGGAGATACGCTGCCAAAAATCATCAGCACTTCCAGGAAGCCATACCCAATCCTTACACCAGCCATTCCACACTCAGAATCATAGATCAAAGCACCTCTGTTTGGTAAAAAGAAATCTAATCTCAAACTCATTTCGATCTCTGATTGCATATTCACGTTATTACTGTTGTTTGTGAATGATTTAATGTGCTACATATAAGCTACAGCGCAGAGATGAGATTGTGCCATTGCTTGGGCACAATCTGAGTTTCTCCTTCGAATCCCAGGATAAAACAAACCCAGACCCAGATTCAGCAGGTTCGAATTGGGAGGAGATTCGAATCAGGGGGGGTAAAGTCCCCCCTGGACCTTTAACATGTGTTTTGTTTTTGCAGGAAATATATTCTCAGGACCCTATTCAGAGTTTTGAAGCTCAGCAGCTTAGCTTCAAACTGGACCCAGGACTTCCAGATCTAAGGATGACATATCCAGATCGAACACCCTCAGAGTGCAGCCCCTCATGCACCTTCGATCCAGCCTCTTCACTGGGTCGAAAGACAGCCCACACTTCTTTCGACCCAGGCCTCCAGAATTATTTTGTTTTTCTTGATTTACTGCCTGATTTCATTTTCGTTTGGACCATTTTATTTGTTTTTTTTCAATCAACATAAAAATCATAAAAATAAGTAACTTAGAATTAGGATTTAATTTAGTTAATTATTTTAACTTATTTTCTCCAATTTTAAAATCAGTAGACTTAGGATTTATTTAAATTCAATCCTTTTCATAAACAAAAAAAATGCAAAAAATATTAAGTATGTTTTGGAGTTAATTTTAATTAGTTTTTTTTAATTAATTAAATTTGACTTAATTGAACATTTAGCATTTTCCCAAAAATAAAATAAAACAACAAAAGATTTTATTCTTAGGATTTTTAGAGGTTATTCTCAGATTCGTGTGCGTTTATTTTATTATAATTGCCCACTGGTTTGTAATAGCTTAACTAAGACTTTTACACTCTACTGCTTTATTCCCCCAATTTTGGACATGTAAATAATCCCCCTCCCCGAAGCCTCGTAATAGCATAGAATTTACAATTCCCGCACTTTAAATTCATGTACATATATTAACTGTTTAGATGTATGCTAACTAGGCTATGCATGACAAGAATAACTCTTAACTTAAAAACGACAGTAGATCACCATGACATGCAAAGATAATATAACTGAAAATTGATACACTTGCACATGCCATTCCTAGGGTACACCTCACTTGGTTACCTCGAATGTGGTCATTGAGTATAGGATGTTTTAGAGGTCGCCCTCCTGTCCAAAGATCAAAGTTGCCTCGAAATGGTTGCCTCGGAAAAATGATCTAAGACATTAGGGTTACCGCTAAAGCGTCCTAACATTGCTTTAGTGACCACACGTCCCTTAAACCGAATTGACCCGAAAACTCCAACGACGATGCTACCTACTCCTCAATAGTGGGATAGCATTGTCTAAAGGATATTAGCACAATTTAATTCCTTTTTGAGTAGGTAGATTTTCTTAAGTACTTGCTCCTTTAAAAAACAAAACAAAACTTTTCGCACTTACACTCTCTTCAAAAACAAAACTCTTTTCAAAACCCATAAACATAAAGAAAAGCAAACTTTTGAAAACATAGTGAGCAAGTACCTAAGAGCCCGTGGATAACCACAGATAGAAAGGGTGCTAATACCTTCCCTTTCTATAATCTACCTCCCGAACCCGAGAAACATCTCAAAAAGGAATTTTTCTGTGCTTTTGTCCTTTCCTTGTTGGATAAAATAAAAGACGGTGGCGACTCTTGCTTACCGCGACATTTTGCGAAAACAAACGCAAACGCGAACCAACATTCCAAAACAGTCAGTTCTCATTCCCACCGATCACAATATACAGCACATATATGCTCCAGACATGGATGCCATTCTGATACTCATTCTTTCTACTTACAAATGAAAATACCAACAATCACTTTTGAATGGCATCTTTAAGCCCATCTCCTACAGCTTTCTATCACCTCTCCAAATGGCATCTATAATCCCATTCACAATTTATCTTTGAGTGCAAATTTCTGGGCACTTTAGTGTCCAATCTTCTTCCACCTTCAAGTCACGAATGGCGGATCCGCCAATCTAACTCTTCAGGTTTAAGAAGATTGAACAGGGGCAGCTGTTGTACCCCAAAATTTTCCCTTTCATTTCCCAAAGGATCATCCTGGACCCTCAGGTTTGCTTCCATCCAATTCCAAGCCTTGAATTACAATTTTTCAAGAAAGTCATTCACAAAGGCAAAATGGTCATTTGCACACTGAAAAGTCAAACTTTGACTTTTGGATCAAAATTAAGTTTCAAGATTCATATTTCATCAAGACATGTTGAGATATGAAATTTGTTTCATCTAGAAATTCAAAGGTCAAAACTACTTTGGAAAAGTCAAAATTCTAAATACTTAGAATTTTTCTAAGTGTTTAACAAATATGACAAGCTCAGAACTTCTGGCCAGATTTTCACCATGATGCAAGCTGATTCTGGAAGAAATTCTAATACAATAGTTATAGATTTCAATGAGATCTAAAACATTGTAGAACAGAACTTCTCCTAGACATGTTGGGATTTCAAGTTATAACTCTTCAAAGACACGTCCATGAAACTAAAGCACTCAGCAAATTCTGGACACTTTCAAGACAGAGTTTGGTCAGAACTTCTGGGCCAGTTTTCACAAAGGACCAGTCAGAGTTTGCAAGGGTAATTCAAAGAAGATTACAAAGCGTGTTGCAAGCTTCCTGGAAAGTCTGAGAGCTCCTTCAGAACATGCTGGAGCAAGGAGATACAAAGATCAAAAGTTGGATGTATATTCTAAGTCACGCTGAAGTTGAACTTCTGACCTAGAATTAAGCAATAATGCAGAATATCACGTTGCAGGATTTCTGGTTTGATCAATCTCATCATCATTTAATGCTCACAACCACTTTTGAGTCTTTATCCAAAGGATTTCCCCACGTGTGGTATAGAAGTACAATTGTTGTCCTTGAAAAGAAAACTTTTGTACAAATTTATACTGGGTCCATGCTTTGCTTTTGCTTCTAAGGGTACTTTTCCTTAATCCCTGCTTACAATTCCAGCTTAAGCGCGGCTAAAAGTTTCTAACCTCCATACCTATTTAAACTTTCTTCAAGAACAACTCAGCGCCTAGCATATGATGGTTGTACCCTTGACCTCTCAAAGCTACTAAACCTTTGCCTATAAATTGGACTTCATTGGCAACTGTAAAGAGGTCGAAAAAATTGAGAAAGAAAAAGCCTTGAACCCCTGCTAAAATTCCAAGAATCCAAAACTAAAAAATACAAAACCTGTTAACTTTTAATTTCTTACATTCAAACTCCTTTTTTCTCAAGTGTTTCTTGACCAAAACCGTCCATACAGTTTCTGATTCACATATTAGAAGTTATCCTAACTTCTATGTTAAGACTGTAACACACTCTCCATCCACATCCACCTCAAGAAGTCATAACTTTGCCCCTTGTCTGTTCCAGAATTTTTCTAATCATTCATTGCCCAAGTTGAAAGCTTCCAGCCTGCTGAGTACGTGAAGAAGCTGTTCAGAACATCACCAGAATTCAGAACCAGACTCCAGTTCAGAGTATTTTCCAGCTGCAAGGTAAGCTTCTGCTGACTCTCATCATATTACATAGGCATTATCAGATTTGCATGTTCAAAAATACAATGTAGACATCATGTTTTTGATGTTGTACGTATTATGAGGTTTCACGTATTTGTATGCCTAAGTAGGGAGTAAATTAGTTCAGAACTTCTTAAGGAAATTAGAATTAGAAAATTCATGCTTGCCTCTGATTTATAGTTCTGATATCTCTTGTTTCTGAAACACTATGAAACCTGCCATAACTGTTATATGCGCATCTTCTGTTTTATTGAGAAATAACTAAGTTGCAGATGTTCTGACTAGCATGGAGAGGGAGACTAAGTTCTGCCAGTGGTATCAGAACTTCTGAAATCTTCTTTTTTCCCAGCGGACCCAGAACTTCTGACTTTACCTATTTTTACTAATATGAGCTCTGTTTTGTAGCACGCCAGAGTCAGAACTTCAGATCTCCTTTAGCCAGCAATACGCTGATTCTATTTTCTTTTTCCTCACTATTTTTCCTATCACTTCTTATTGCATTAATCAAAAACACCAAAAACATTTTTTTTCATTTTTACATGCTTTATTTTATTTCTAAAAACAAAAAAGATCAAAAAATATTTACTTAAACAAAACTTATCCCTTTTCTAAAACAAAACAAGTTCATTTCACATTTTCTTGTAAATTCTTATTCATTCAATATGGTTGTAATAGCAACTCAGGATTTAATTTTATTTGCAATCCCCATTTGTAAATATGTACCCGCATCCCCCTAATGCTTGTAATAACGTAGAATATTTATTTTCTGCACTTTTTATTGCTTTCATATATTGTTAGTAATTAGGGTGTGTATGGCAAGACATGAAATTGACAAGTAGATAACCCTAATCAAGACTAAAAATTCATGCAATCAAATATACTTGCACACTAGCACCCTTAGGATAATCCCACCTTGTTGCCTATCGGAAATATAGTCATGTCCCTCGAACATGGGTGTTTTAGCAAAGACCCTCGATAAAAGATCGTAGTCCCTCGATGACCCTCGATGTTGCCTTCGATAGACGATCTAGCCCCTAAATGACATTGCTAAAACATCCCATAGGTTGCCTTCTATGACTATACAAACGTCCCACACTCGTCCCTTCACATCCAATGATGGAGCTTCTCACCAAAACAATGGTAAGATCGTAACATCTAAAGGAGGAGGAAAAGAACAAATAAGACCTTTTGAGTAGTTAGATTCGCTCATAGTTGCTCGCTTGCTCACAACAAAACATTTTACGCCAACACTCTCATTTGAAATATTTTCAAAAAAACAACACTTTGTACGCATTCTTATAGAGACAAGAATCGTTACAAAGTCACATTTTCAAAATACTTTCAAAACCCACATCACAAATACACTTTCAAACATCTTAAAAAATTGAAAACATTTTCAAAAGATCAAACATCTTTGTATACATTCTTACGAACGAGAATCATTACAAAGATTGCCTAAACAATGGCCTCTTTACAAAATACTTTCAGAAGACCACATAAAGCATAAATTCAAACAAAAGCAAGTGATCTAGAAAGTAACTAAGAGCCCATGGAAAACCATGGATGAAAAGGGTGCTAATACCTTCCCTTTTAATAATCTACCCCCCGAACTCAAGAAAACATCTCTAAAGGTCTTTCCTGTGCTTTTTCACCTTTCCTTTTGGATAAAAGAAAAGTTTATGGCGACTCTTGCTAACCGCAACATTTGCGATAAAACACTAAACCCTCAAGTCAGTTCTCCCACCGCATCATAGGTGGGTTGGAGATCAAAATAGCATTGACAGATTGGCGGTGGTATTTCTTGACATGGCCTCTTGACCCACATACGACATTAGTTTCCTTCTTTCCAGTAAAGGGTTTCTTCATAATGTTTAATGTAGAGGCAGAAGCCATGGGAATTTTTTCACTTTTGATACCGCTCTCGACCCTTTCACCAGTCAGGATTAACTCAGTGAAACCAGATGATGAGCTCCCAATTAATAAATTGAAAAATGGTCCAGTTAATGTTCCCATGAACATCTCCATCAGCTCCCTATCCGTCAACAATGGTTGCACTCTACCAGCAAGGTCTTTCCATTTTTGCGCATATTCTTTAAAACCTTCATTGGAACCCATGGTCATTCCTTGTAACTAGACCCTAGTTGGTGCCAAATCATCATTGTATTGATATTGACGGTAGAAAGCGGTGGCCAGATCTTCCCAAGTATGAATGTTGGAACCCTCAAACTGGCAAAACCATTATAACTGAGACCCAGACAGACTCTCTTGAAAGAAGTGTACCCAGAGCTTCTTGTCAGTGGTATGCAGTTTTATTTCCAGGACGTAGGACCTCAAATGAAGCTTTATGCACGAAACGCCGTCGTACTTAGCAAAGATTGGAATTTTGAATTTATGGGGGATAACAACCCCGGGTACTAAGCCCAAATCACCAAAATCCAAACCAGTTACAACTTGAATTTCCACAGCTTTCAACCTATCTTCAAGTTGCTTGTACTTATCCTTAGTCGATGGGTATTGTTCATCAAAATAGTCTTCATCCTCAAAAGCTTAATTGTTTGCAACCCCAACACGGGTGCTCCTTGCATCTTCATTCTGATTCTCATCCTCCTCAGGGGAGTCTTCTTCCACTTGAACCTGTCAGACGGGGCCCTTGAATCTCTTCCCCATGTTGATTACGACCTTCTTCTTTGTTTTCTTCTTCGTAACCAGCAGTGACATCAGTTCTTGTTGCCCTTTGGCCAAGGTGAGCAAGGTTTCTTGAAATTGAGAATTTTGTGTCTGCAAGTCTTTCACAGACTGCTCAAGATCCATCTTACTGAAATAAACAGTAGAAATATGAGGAAAAATGTGTTGGAAAACCTGCTAATGTCATGATGCATGTGATGCGAATGCAAATGATTTCAATGACTTTTAAGATTTAAATTTGTTTATACAAAGAGGGAGCAAACATTAATTGCATTAATAAGTTCAAATGGTTACAAGATGCCTCTTGGGCTTACAATGGAAGAAACAAAGATAATACAAAATAAACTCCTAAAACAAAAAGACTCAAACTTCCCATGAGCACATCCTCTTCGGTGCAATGTAGGCATTTAAACTTCGCTCTTCATGAAGTTGTCTCGTGAGTTTTAAAACCTCCTTCTCGCTTGTGTAGAATAGAGTTTCAAAGGTATCTCGCTCCCCTTTGAGTTGAACCCAAGATCTTTGCAATTCTTCAAGAGAAGTAGGCATGTCAGGGTGAAGAATAGTGTAAGGAACATCTTCCTCGGTAATAGGCTCCATGATGATAGGCAGAATGACCTCATATGGCATCATGAGGTTTTGAGCGCGAGCTCGCACCCACTTGAGATAAGGCTCCAAAGGAATGGAGTTCTTATGCCTCAATGTCTTGCTATCAACTTTGTTCACCATGCCCCAAGATCGCATGAATCTCTGACGATAACCTTGGACATTGTTCTCATAGTAAAATGAAATTCCTTGGACAAGTCCATCATGAAGACCATCCCTCCTAGCATACCTAAACTGTCGTAAAGCCAAACAAGGATTATAGGTGATTCCTCCCCTAATTCCAAGGAGAGGGACATTATGGAATTCCCCACAAAGGTCAATGATGATAACGTCCTCCAAAGATCGAGAACACCAATGAATATCCAAATGTGTGAGTGACATCAACCTATTAGACCATCCCATACCTTGATCATTCTTTAAAACAGATCGAGATATGTATGAAATAAACCACCTAGCCAACAAAGGAGTGTGTAATATGGTGGGAGAACTGACTTGGTTGTGTTGTGTTTGATTGCAATTGTTGCGGATAGCAAGAGTCGCCACCGACTTTTCTTTTATCTAATAAGGAAAGGGTGAAAAGAATAGGAAAGACCTTTGAGATATTTTCTTGAGTTCGGGGGGTAGATTATGAAAAGGGAAGGTGTTAGCACCATTTTCATCCATAGTTATCTATGGGATCTTAGTTTCTTGATAGATCACTTTTGAAATTACTTTGTTTGAAATGTGTTTGTGGTGGATTTTGAAAGTATTTTTGAAAAGCGTCTTCATTTAGACAAACTTGGTAATGATTCTCGTCTCTATAAGAATGCATACAAAGTGTTAGACTTTTGAAAATATTTCATGTTTTTGAAAGTGTTTAGTGTGTTTGAGAAGATGTTTTTTTAAGATGGATTGCGACCAAGCAACTAAGAATGTTCTACCTACTCAAAAGTCTTTTGTTAATTTCTTCCTTCCTTTGATATTGCTATCTCACCATTGATAGGTAAGTAGCCTTATCTTTGGATGTAAAGGGACGGGTGTGGGTCATCGTATAGTCATGAATAGCAATATTGTGAGGTATCTTAGCATTTCTTCTTAAGGGGTTAAGATCATTTGTAAGGCAACATTCGTAGCGTCATCAAGGGACTATGATCTTGAATTTTTAATTGCTTTTGCTAAGATGTCTCACATGTATATCATGACTATTTTCTCTAGGCAACAAGTGGAGTTAACCTTAGAGGTGCAAGTGTGCAAGTATGTTTCATTTCATGCTTGAATTTATCTTGGATTAGGGTTTTATAGCCATTATTTTTATCTTTCCATACAAACCCTAATTTACTAGCATTTATATGAAAGCGATAAATTGCGAAAAGTAAAAATCCTACACTATTACATCATTTGGGGATTGGGTATACATATTTACAAATGGGGATTGCAATAATTTAAACCCCAATTATCTACTACAACCATATTGAATATTTACAAAAATTAAATGTACAAAAATGAATGAATGTACAAGGATATAAATGGAATGGGAAATGGATTTTGTTTTGGATTTTGTTAAGAAAAGATAGTTTTGACCTAATTAACTTAAAAGAAAATAGTTAGCTAGAATAAGAAAATTAAAATTAAGTTAATAAAAGAAATTAATTTAAAGAAAACAATTTTTTTAGGGTTTTGTTTGTGAAAAGAGTTTTTCTTAACTAAATAGAAATCCCAAACTCTAAATTAATTTCAATTAAAGATAAACCTAAGTCTAGTATTAATTTATTTTTTAGAAAAGGATTTGGATTTGTCAAAGAAAATATTTTTAATGTGGGAAAATAATAATCATAATTTCTAATTAATTTAACAAAGTAATTAACAAAGTAATTAACAAAGACAAAATGAAAAGGTGATTAAAATAAACTTATTTTTATGTCAAAAAATTAAAGTATTTAAATAAAAGCCTCAATCTATTTTCTTATGATTTTTTATGATTTAATAATTTTTTTTGTATTAAGTAAAATACATTAAAAGGAAATAAATAAATGAGATAAGAAAAAGAAGAAAATAAAATGGGTCAGGAGCTGTGTGAGTAAAATAAGGGGGTTAATGAAGTAAAAATGCCAAAGCCCAACCAATGAAGGACCAAGCGTGCTTCCTGCAAACAAAAAATAGTGATAAAATATGAGGGGAAAAAAGATAAAAGGTCTCGCTGGGGTTCGAACCCAGGACCTCCTATAGGGCAAGGCTTTAGCGCGTGCTGTTTGTACCACTGGGGTGGCCTGTTTCATCTGTTAGTAATACAACAACTATTAAACTTAAAATAAAACAAGTCCATGGCATGTACTTCGTCTTCAACCTCACGCCCAGTCAGACCACTTGTATCTTATTCATTTCTCAACCAAAATGAAAAATGTAAACATGAAACTTGTAGCAAATTTCAGCACGATTTCAGAAATGTAACTCATTAAAACTATAAATCAAAGATAAGCATGAATTTTGTTGGCCCTAATCTGAACCCTAATTTTTCCAGAAATTTCAATCTTAAAATTATCTAAGCTCAAGCAATATAAATGATAACTATGAACATGGTTAGCTTCAGAGCAATGATGTCTACATTTTGTCTTTGAAAATGGAAGCTTAACAATGCCTATATGGAGAGTTGAAAATTCAGAAAATTACCTTCAAAGTTGGAAATCATGAAATGAGTTAAAGCATCTTTCAAGGTATTGTGATGATCCAGTTGGCTCCAGTGAACCTTCAGGAAGCTAGTGCAATGATTAGTTTATGTTGAGGATGGTTGAATCATGTTAGAGTAGTCCAAGTGCAAAGCTCTATTTTTTAAAATGGAAGACAATGATGGAGGTGTTACAGTTGTGTTTCTGGTGTTGGGATTGTTTGTGTATGATGTTTAGAAGCTTTTGAAAGCAAAAGGCCAATAAACGCACGAGTGGATTGAGAGATTGGGTTCAAAACTCAGAAATGGCAAGTTTTGAGGTGTTTTGGGTGATTCTGTGTTTTAGGGAGTTTGAGGGAGTTTTCAGGCTTGCAAAATTGTGTCCTAAGTTGCATAATAGTGTCTCAATTTATAGGAAAAGGTTTTCAGAGTTTGGGGTGATCAGAAGTACAAGTTCACATGTTATGGCTCTTTGGCTTATTTTTGAAGCAAGCTTGATACACATTGTCCCAATGCATAGTACAAGGCAATCTAGAGTGGTTACAAGCTTTAAACATGTTTATCTGACTTTTTATGTTGAGTGTGTGCTGAACAAACAAGTTAGGAGCTCAAGACAAGTTGACTTTGTGATTAAAGCAACTTTTCGAGAATGGAATGATAGCTTTGTGCCATAAATGGAAATGCAACTTGGATAATGGATCAAATGCTTGGACAATGACTCTATCTGTTGTGTAAACATTTAATTATTGAGTGATTATCAAGTTTGAAGCCTGCAAAGCAAGATTTATGCAGCATGGTTTATGATTTACTCAAGTGTTCATCAAGAAAATGACCTATAATTCAAGTTTATGAGGCCATCTTCATATCTTCGAAACTTCTAGATCAAGAATGATCTCAATGAGTTCTTGGACTTTTTAGAAATCTTGTAACATGCTCTAAAACTTTTATGTTGGACATTTTGGAAAGTTCAATTTGGAACTATATGAAACTTGGCCAAGAAGTTAGGTAAAAAATTTGCCTAACTAGGGCAAAATTTCACTAAGTGTTTTTGTTTCATGGACATGTCTTTATGAATTTATAACTTAAAATCCAAGCATTTCTAGAACAAGTTTTGTCCTACAATGTTTTAGATCTCATTAATATCTACAACTTTCATGTTAGAAGTTTTCCTTGAATCATCTTGCATCATGGTGAAAATTTGGCACAAAGTCATGAAAAAAAAGTAAATTTTCTAACACTTAAAAAAATTTCTAAGTCTTGGAAATTTTGACTTTTCAAAATGAATTTTGACTTTTTGATTTATTGATGAACAAATTTTATATTTTGACATGTCTTGATTAAATATGATTTTTGAAACTTGATTTTGATCAAAAAGTCAAAGTTTAACTTTTTAGTGTATTAGTTGACTTTTCATCAGTTGACTGAATTTCAACTATCAATCAATTGATCTATGGGAAATGTTTTAAGCCATGCCATTAGGATAAAATTATTCATTTTAATCCTTGATATCATGTCTCAAACCAACAAGTCATGTGTTAGGTCAAAAGTCAAAAGTTGAACCTTCTCAGTCAAAACCCTAATTTTGACCATTTTGCCCTTTTGATGATCTGATCAAATTTCTTGAGGAATTGTGATCCAAAATTGATCAATTTCCATATATGAGTTCAAAATATTGATATGGATAAAAAATTATGAAGTTTGACTGTAAATTGACCAAAGTTGACTTTTTCCTCAATACAGTTGATTTTAGGTCAACTGATCAATTGACTGAGCAAAAATGTGATCCAAAGGTTGAAACTTGACAGGAGCAATCTTGGGAGTCCAAAATGCTCCATGAAAGACATATGAAGCATTAAAAGTCCAATTATCCTTATACAAACTCAAACCCTAATTTTGAGTCATCAGTGCTTAAGGAGGTGTCTTGAGCTGATCAAACCTTGTGCAGTCTTGAATCAATGGAGATATTGTGAGAGAACTCTTGAGAAATTAGGAGGGAAAATTTTAGGGTAAAACAAATGCCCCTGTTCAATCTTCTTAAACCTGAAGATTTAGATTGGTGGGTCCGCCATTCGTGACTTGAAGGTGAAAGATGATTGATCATTAGAGTGCCCAGGAATTTGCACTCGATGATGTATTGATCCGGGAATGGGCTTATGGATTCCATTTGGAGAGATGATGATATAAAATGGGAGAAACATCATCATAAATCTTTGGTCTATTTGTGCTGAAAACTAGGTGTCTTGTCTGTCTTTAATTGGAGGAATTAATTCTGATCTAGAAAAGATCTTTGGATTAATGATTTTTCTGCAAGGAACAAAAATGGGTTAGATGTATGCGAATGTATGCATGATGTAATGATGTTCTCAAAATAAATGAGATTGTATTGTATGTATATGTTATGTATGAATGCGATATGTTGTTGAAGCGTATCCTTGACAGATACTGGGAAGCTTTGAGAAGTTAAATCTCGGACTGCTGTTGGAGATGAAGAGTATGTGTATCTTCAGACTTTGTTAACAATTCTTCCACTGGGATTCTTTCTTTGTTGAGAAGAATCTCTGCCAAGGAAATATTAACTTTCTTGAGAAGACTCTATGGAGAGTGTTGATTTCTACTTGGGAACCAGAATTCAGGAGTTTTAGTTGTCCATTGCTCTGGTGGGGAATTATCTCTTGAATGTTAGATGTTATCTGGTCAGATTCTCGGCTTCACAACAAATTGCTAGGGATAAAGAAGTTAACTGTTATCTGGTCGTATTCTAGGCTTTGCAACAACTTGCTAGGATAATGACAAACTCTAATAGGGAAGAGGAGTTTTATTAGTGTCTTGTAAGAATTAAACTGTAATCTGGTTGGGTCCAGGTTTCAGCAACTCGAAATGTTAACTGGTCGGGTCCAGGTTTTACAGTAGGTGGAGAAGTTAAGTTACTATCTGGTCAGGTCCAGGCTCTGCAGTTGAAGGAGTTAAACTAATATCTGGCTGGGTCCAGGCTTTAGAAACTAAATTTGAGATTTACTGTTATTTGGTTGGGTCCAGGTTTCAAAAATTGGAGCTGTTATCTAGTCGGGTCCAGGCTTCAGAATGTTTAACTGGTATTTGGTCGGGTCCAAGCTTAAGCAATTTGAGAAGTTAAACTAATATCTAGTCGGGTCCAGGCTTTAGCAACTTGGAGTTGAGATTTACTATTATCTGGTCGGGTCCAGTCTTCACAGTAAGTAGGGAGTAGGATGAAATTGAACTAGTATCTGGTCGGGTCCAGGCTTCATAGTAACTTGCTTGAAAGGATGCAGTTGACTGTTATCTGGTTGGGTTCCAGGCTTTACAGCAACTTTCAGAGGTATTAATGACTCTATTGATGACTTCACTAGGGATTAGGGGTTGTGGTCCCTTGATTTGTAATAGTCTACGAGGCGAACTCAAGTTGGGGAATCTGTAGTTTGTTGGGGAAATAAACCCTGTTGAAGAGAATATTTGACGAGCTGCTGGGGAGGATTTTTTTTAGAAAGAATTCCACAAGGCTTCCTTTTTAAGACCAACTCAGTTGGGGAGAGGATTTTCCAAAGATTGAAACTCTGGATGGGGATTTTATGAATCCAAATTTGTGGGGATAATGTTATTGAAATAACTATGTGGGGATATCTCATATGCATTTAAGGAGATGCTTGTCACTATTTTTAAGTACACGTTTATTAAAATTTTTAATCATGTTCATATGAATATTGTTGTACCCCAAAATTTTCCCTCTCATTTTATCAAGATTTTCCTCACAAGATTTCTTGGACTCAAGACCAAATTAGAGTTTGCTCTGCTCAAGACATCTCCTTGCACTGATAGCTTGAAATTAGGGTTTGAGTTTGCACATGGATTTTTGGACTTCCAATGCTTCATTTGACATTCATACTTCATGTTGGACTTATGAGATTGCCCATACCAAGTTTCGAGCCTTGAATCACATTTTTGCCCAGTCAATTGGACAATTGACCTAAAAATCAGTTGTATTGGGGAAAAAGTCAACTGTGGGCAATTTATAGTCAACCCTCATAATTTTTTATCCACAACAATATTATAGACTCATATGAACCATTTGATCAAGTTTGGACCACAACTCCTCAAGAAATTTGATCAGATCATCAAAAGGGCAAAATGGTCATTTTTAGGGTTTTGATTGTAGAAGGGCAATTTCTGATTTTTCACCTAGCCAATGGCAAATTGGGTTCAAGCATGGTTTCAAGTACTCAATGGCATCATCTTGACCTAATCACAAGGTTCAAAAGATCTCAAATGCATTGGATTGACAGATGAATTTTCCAGTCAACTGATCAAAAATCAACTGTAAACTGAAAAGTCAAACTTTGACTTTTTGGTCAAAATCAAGTGCCAAGGGTCATTTTTCATCAAGATATGTCAAAACATATAAATTGTTCACCAAGAAACCTAATTTTGGAAATTAGGGTTTAAAATGAAAAAATTTCATAACTTGGAAATTTTCTAAGTTATGAAAATTTCTTATTTTTCCCCAACTTTTCCAAACTTTTTCACCATGATTCAATTGGATTAAAAGAAAACTTCCAACATGAAAGTTGTAGTCCTCCACAAAATCAACAACTTTGATTCACAAAGTTTTCCCAAAAGATGTTTGGATATCAAGTTATGATTTTGTGAATAAGGGTCCAAAAACTTTTTAACTTAGTGAAATTTTGCCCTAGTTTAGGCAGGATTTTGACCTATCTTCA
Organism: Vicia faba; assembly: GCA_948472305.1. NCBI lineage: Eukaryota > Viridiplantae > Streptophyta > Magnoliopsida > Fabales > Fabaceae > Vicia > Vicia faba. Next base: position 857,161,863 of record OX451736.1, on the reverse strand, counting down.
TGGAAACTTTTCACATAGTTCCAAGTGGAATTTCAAAATTCATTTCAAATATGGATTTTAAAGCATGTTACAAGCTTTCCAAAATGTCCAAGAACTCTCCAAGATAATTTATGGTTAGGGAGAATCGAAGATTTGAAAATGGCCATTTCTCACTTTTGTCCATGGCATTTTGCACATTGATACAAGTTGCAAATCAGTTTGGATCATGCTTGTACTTGTTTTACAGGTCTTAAAACTTTCCACACTCCTTAATTTAATTCAAATACATTGGACATTGGTCTTATTCTGAGCTATTGAGCATTACACAAAGAACTATTCCAAAAATGGCAAAAAGATAACATTGCTACTTTGATAAAGTTCACTTTATGCAATTTTGTTTTCCTTGAGCCTTGAACCCAATCTCTTGCAGAAAACCAACTCCACAAATATCAGAAAAGGTTTAACAACTCTCAGCAGGCCTCAAGCTAGCAAGTACAGGCCTTGGTTTTGTCAACTCACCTTTTGCTTCAAAAACAAGAAAGCTTGCAAAAGGTCCATATATCTGGTATCTGATAAAACCAAGCCTAAGTCTCATTTCAAACAACCTCAGCATATTGTAACAAATCCAAAACACAATTGCCAAGCCTCTCAAACACCCAAATACACCAAAAACTCCATTTCTGCCCAAAACAGGGCAAGCTCTGCAGAACCCAAGCCAAAACCAAATTGCCTCGTGCGTTTTGTCTTGAACCACTTCAGATACATTCCATACATCACACCTAAGTTGTACAAGACCTTCTCAAGCAACTGTAACTTCATTTTCAAGCTTCACCATTTTCAATTTATGAGTTTGCAGGTTGAGTTCTATAGGGAGATTCAAGCCATTTCAAAGCAAGCTAAGCATTGGGAAAGATCAAGGGAACTTCAAGCAAGCTCAAAAGACCTTCAGGCCTCACTCACAACTCCTACATTGCCATATTCGAACTTGACTGAACAAGGTAATTTCCAAATTTTTATCTCCTTATTTAGACATCCTTAGGCTTAGGTTTGTGAAGCAAAAATGTAGTCTTTAATGTCCTTGAGCCGTACATATGCGTAGATTTCATTTATATTAACTGAGCTAGGAGAATTTGGATGATGAACATGTTGGAAATTTTAGGTCAGATATTAGGGGTGATAAAATTCTCTCTGGTCTTTGAGAGTTAGATCAATTTTTTTATATCATTAGAATCGTGGTTTAAAGCTCTATAAGTTTCATGTTGTGAGTTTTTGATTTCATGCAAAGAATAGCAAGAACAGGTTGAAGATGCAGAACGCGCGTTTTTTTGTTCCAAGGTCAGGGACGAAGTGGGACATGGGTTGGGCCTGGCTTGCTTGACTTTTGACACCCCCCTGCTTACTTTTTGCACCCCCTTGGCCCATTTATTATATTTTGTATTATTTTTCATTTCTTTTGTGATTTCTGACTTTATTATTTTTTTTCTAAATATTAAAAATCACCAAAAATATTTTCTTAATTTTTACATTTTTATTTTATTATTTTTATTATTTTTTATGACAAAAAATAGTTTATTAGGTTAAATACTTTTATTTTCTTAAATAAATTTGTAAATAATATTAAAATACTTACATATTTTTATTTTATTATATTATACACTTTAAATATTATTTTCTCACATATTTTATTTTTTAACATCTTTGTATATATTTTTATTTATTATCTTGTACATAAACAATAATAGGATATATATATTTTCTTTTAAAACAAAATTAGGGTTTTCACCCCTTTCCAAAAATAATCATTTTTTATTTTCTTATTTTTAAGATATAAATAAATTTATTTTACATACATAAAATAAATACAAAAAGATTTGTGCATATTTACATTTTATTGTATATTTAAATAATTGCTTATTTATTTATTTGTACAATAAATTCAATATGCTTGTAATAGTTTTAGGATTTTTATTTTGAGCAATATCCCCTTATTTCAAACCTGTATCCCCCTCCCAATAATAATGTTGTAATAGTCTTAGATTTACTTTTACGCATTTTATCGCTTTCATATACCATGATAGTAAGATTAAGGTTTTGTATGCAAAGACCAAAATCAAACAAAATAGCATGACTAAACACAAGACAAAAATGCATGAAAAATGACAACACAATGCACACAAGCACCCCTAGGGTTTCATCCATTTTGTTGCCTTAAAATGACCATGGTATGCATGCTAGGTATCTTGGCAAAACAAAAAAAAAACAAAAGATCATAGTCCCTCAATGACGATATCTTGGTTGCCTAAACAAAAATGATCTAGTCCCTCAAAAACTTGCTAAGATACTTGGCAATATTGTTATCATGGTCATACGATGACCCACGCCCGCACCGTTTAACATCCAAAGATAGGTTTGTTTATAAAATGCAATGGTAAAACAACAATATCAAAGGAATAAAAATGTGTAGGAAAAATCTCTGAGTAGGGTAGACAACTCCTAGTTACTTGATCAATTTGCAAACCATCCTTGCTATTTTCAAACAAACATACACAATTTCAAAACATTTCCCAACAACTTTCAAACATTGAAACATTTTTCAAAAGACAAACACCTTTTTATATATTCAAACAAGAACATTACAAAGGTTGCCTAAACAAAGGCCTCTTTTCAAAATATTTTCAAAACAACACACAAAAGCACAATTTCAAACAATTGAAAAAGCAAAGCAAGTGATCTAAAACAAGTAACTGAGAGCCCATGGAAAACCATGGATGAAAAGGGTGCTAGCACCTTCCCTTTTCATAATCTACCCCCTGAAACCAAAAACAATCTCAAAGGTCTTTCCTGTGCTTTTTTACCTTTCCTTTTGGATAAAATAAAAGTCGGTGGCGACTCTTGCTAAACCCCAACATTTACGAACACAAATGAAAAACGTCAAGTCAGTTCTCCCACTGCATCACAGAACTGACGACTCTGTTGGGGAAAATTCTAAAAGTGGGGTTACCTTAGGGTTTTAGATCACCTTTACATGATTATCTTGCTTGACTTGATTGCTTTACATTTGGTTCTATTGTTTGGGTTTGAATCCTCTACCCATATTTGGGAAACATTCATAGGTAAATAGCAATACGTTGTGGAAACTGTGCGGGGTATACCGACATGGTTGAAGCAATAACTATATTAGTGCGACATATTTGTGGGTACCGGTAGCCTTTGAGTTAATCAAAGAGAATACGGGGCCGCTGAGTGATGTCATAAAGCATTAATGGACTTTTAGAACCTTTACTTGACCAACTTGGCCTTTTTAGGGGTAGTGAGATGACCGACTTTGGTGCAGTCCGAAGTTGGTAGATAGTCGATACTACACTCATTGAGGGTTGTTTTCTTGGAATATTTCGGTCGCCAGTAAAGTGGCCAAACTGAAACAATGAACACAGAAAATAATCTAGTGATATTGAGCTCCTTAGAACCCGGTTACTATTTCTAGGACAGGTTGAGCCAACTAAACTTCAAGAGGGTACTTACCTATGAAACCCCATGCAAGCTTGAAACTAGGAACTTGTGTGATTTGTTTGTACATATATACTTGTGCATAACATCATGACATCATGAAGCATCATATGCATCCACTAACCATTTCAAGGATTTGGATTTTCATCTTTGTTCCTGTTTTGTAGGTAATGGATTCACTTCGTAGGAAAACCATCCAAGTCAACCGTGTAAGAATTCCTCCTCAACTCAAGGAGCTAGCTTCAAGGATTCCTGAGAATTCTCCATTCACCGAGAGGCATGGTCGTCTTCTCAACTTAGTCACTGCCAACACTGAGAAGGACATGCTGAAAGTTCTCTTCCAGTTCTTTGACCCTTTGCATCATTGCTTCACATTTCCTGACTACCAACTTGTGCCCACTTTGGAGGAATTTTCTCAACTCTTGAGGATTCCTATTCTCAATCAACTACCCTACAACGGTACGGAAAGAGATCCAAAGCCTGAAGATGTTGCTCAAGCCCTACACTTGCAACCATCTGATATCATAGGCCATTGGGAAACTAGAAGTGGTGTCAAAGGTTTCCTGTCAAAGTTCTTGTTTGAGGACTTACAAGCTTTTGAGGAGATTGTAGCTCTTCTCATATATGGGTTGGTCTTGTTCCCAAACCCTGACCAGCTTATAGATGTGAGTGCTGTCCAAATCTTCATGGCTCGCAACCCGGTGCCTACATTGCTTGGGTATATCCTCCACTCTTTTCACACTCGAACAATGAGGAAAAGAGGTGTTCTCATGTGTTGTACTCCTCTACTGGCAAGATGGTTTATTTCTCATCTTCCCCAATTAGTTTGAAGAATGAGCAAGGTTTGAGGTGGTCACAACGGTTGATGACCCTTACACATTCAGATATCCATTGGTGTTCTCGATCAAAAGAGAATGTTATCATCATTGATCGTTGTGGGGAATTTCCTAATGTCCCTCTACTTGGCATTAGGGGAGGCATTACCTACAACCCTTGCTTGGCTCTGAGACAGTTTGGGTATGCCCAAAGGGATGGCCCACACGACAGGCTGATTCCAGACTTGGTTTTTGACTTCGACAACGACGATCAAGGACTCCGACAAAGGTTCATCCGAGCTTGGAGAATGCCCAACAAAGTGGATAGTAAGACCTTGGGACATAAGAATTCCATCCCCCTTGAGCCTTACCTCAAGTGGGTACGAACCCGCGCCCAAAGTCTTATGATGCCTTACCCTTACATTCTACCTGTGATTATAGAGCCTGTTATGGAAGGGGAGGTTCCATACACCCTCCTACATCCTGACATGCCAACATCACTCGAAGATTTACAAAGGAGTTGGATACAGCTCAAGGGAGAGCGCGAAACTTTTGAAGCCCAATTCTATGCAAGTGAGAAGAAGGTGTTGGAACTTACTCGTCAACTTCATGAAGAGCAGACTCTAACACCTACATTACACCAAAGAGGATGCGCAACGTCTTTTTACCTTAGAGTTTTGTATTATTTTGCCCATGGGGCATTGATGTACTAACAAATTCTATCTTAATTAATATGACGTGTGTTCCTTTTTGTTTAAAATAAATTTGAATTTCTGAATCCTTGAATGCATTACATGAATACATATCATTCATCATATGCATAAACAGTTCTTCACACCAGGTTTCCTTATCTCTCAGCTGTTTATTTCAGCAAGATGGATATTGAGCAGACGGTTAAAGACTTACAAGCGTAGAATTCACAGTTTCAACAGCTATTTCTAACCTTGGCCAAGGGGCAGGAGGAGCTCAAAACTCTACTGGAAAAGGAAAAAGAGAAAAAGAAAAAGAAGAGAGTTGGTGTGGCTACCATGGGTAGAAGATTTGAAGGTCAAGCTAGAAGGGTCCTGGATTTCCCCTCAACATCGGATGAAGGCGTAGGAAAAGGAAAGGGAGTTGCAGTGCCATCTGAGTCTGAGGAAGAAGAAGAAGAGGAGGATGAAGACTATTCTGAACAGCAGTACCCTCCTGTAGATGACAAATACAAGAACTTGGAAGAACGTCTGGCAACTATGGAGGTACAAAGAGTGCCTGGGCTGGACTTTGAAGATTTAGGGTTGGTTTCTGGAATTGTCATCCCTCCTAAATTCAAAGTACCTCTGTTTTCTAAGTACGATGGATTGTCTTGTCCCAAGATGCACCTACGATCTTATGTTAGAAAAATCCAACCAAATTCTTCTGACAAAGACATGTGGGTACATTTCTTCCAGGACAGTTTATCAGGGACACAGTTGGATTGGTTTTACCAGTTGGAGAGGTCTGATGTGCATAATTGGGAGAATTTGGAAGCTGCCTTTTACAAGCAGTATCAATATAATGCGGACTTAGCACCAACCCGTACTTAATTACAGAGTATGGGCATGGTCTCAAATGAGGGCTTCAAGGAGTATGCCCATAAATGGAGAGACTTGGCGGGACGAGTACAACCACCTCTATCTAAGAGGGAGCTAGTAGATATGTTCTTGGGTACACTGTCAGGCCCCTTTTTCAATCACCTGATTGGAAGTTCGGCTGCGGGGTTCACCGAGTTGATTCTAACTGGTGAGAGAGTTGAAGCCGGCATAAAAAGCGGGAAAATTCAAAAGGATGCATCTGCTTCCGCTGCCATCAAAAAGAATTTTCCAGCAAAGAAAGAAGTCTCAGTTGTCTACTCCCAAAGAGGTCAAGGAAGAGTTAAGCGTCGGCCAGCGGTGGGGGCTGTAATGATTCAGAAGTCTGCATCTGATCAACCTAGAAATAATCAACCAAGAACCAACCAAGCAAGGGTGGAAGGCCTGCACGACAATTCACCTGGATCAACATGACTCCTGCTCAGGTTCTACCTCATCTCTTGAAGTTAAACCTTACAAGCTTGAGGGAGGCCCCTAAAAACCCTAACACTTCCTCACCACACTACCATCCCAATGCCAAGTGTGCTTATCATTCAGACAGCCTGGGGCACGACACCAACAATTATTGGGCCCTCAAGAATAAGATTCAGGATTTTATAGATGCTAAAGAAGTTGAATTCGATGCCCCTGAAAAGTCGAATGTAATCTCTGCTCCAATGCCAAAGCATGGACATAATTCCCATGCTGTTGAAGAAGATATTTTTGTTGCTACTGTTGATGATATGATGACTCCGTTATCGATAATCAAGTTGAATTTGCTTAAGGCTGGGATTTTCCCAGGTTGTGAAGAAGATTGCTACCTTTGTTCATCCTTACCAACCGATTGTCTGTTGTTGAAGTTAGGCATCCAACGCCTAATGGATAACCAAGAAATCCTTTTTGAAAAGACTCCTGTTACACCGACTCCTGTCAATGATGTTTCAATAATTACCATATCCGCCAATCTTTCCAAGGTCTCCAAAAGACCTGTTAAGCTTACATCCGATCCGAAGATTGCACCTTTGAAGATAACCATGCCGGGGCCTATCCCGTACAAGTCTGACAAATCAATATCGTGGAACTATGGGGGAGAGATCTTTTACCACGGTATTAAACAAATTGAATCAACTGAAGAGAGTTTTGATGAAGAGACTTCCGACATTGGAAACATTGCTGGAACAAGCAAAATCACCCGCAGTGGAAGAATTTTCTCTCTGGAGATTTCCCCTCCAAAGGCAATCTTTGGACCCTCAGCCGCTCCTAAGGTTACCCCTACACCGGTCAACATATCTGCAAGAACTCTGATTATTGAAGAAGTTGTAATTCATGTGGTTGTCCTCTCTGCTGCTGCTGATGATAGAGGGAAAGGGATCCAAGAAGAGCCTATCAGGACGAGGGCTCGACCGTTGATCATCCCTGAAACCTCTCAAAAAGAAATGGAAGAGATTTTGAAAATAATCAAGAAAAGCGATTATGATGTTGTGGAGCAACTGGGGCAAACCCCATCAAAGATCTCTATGTTGGCCTTGCTTCTTTGTTCAGAGGCTCATGCTAAAGCTTTGATAAGATTCTTGAAGACGTCCCACGTACCACAGGAAACCTCCGCGGATCAGTTCCAGGAATGTGTAGCTAGCCTAACAGCTGACAATGGTCTAGGATTCTTCGATGCTGATCTAACAATTAAAGGGAGAAAACATAATGATGCTTTGCATGTCTCGGTGGAATGCAGAGGGACTACTCTAGCACACGTTCTGGTAGACACTGGTTCTTCACTGAATGTCTTGCCGAAGAAGGCATTGGATAGGTTTGATTGTGAAGGCCTAAATTTGAAGCCAAGCAACATCACTGTCAGAGCCTTTGATGGTTCTAAAAGGATGGTCCACGGGGAGGTGGACATCCCGATTAAAGTGGGAACTGAAACCTTCAACTCCACATTCTACGTGATGTACATCCGTCCTTCCTATTATTGCTTGTTGGGAAGACCCTGGATTCACCATGCTGGAGCCGTCACTTCTTCTCTGCATCAAATGCTCAAGTACCCTGTCCAGGGGAAAATTATAACTGTTTACGGCGAAGAGGAATACATGATAAGCCATCTAAATTCTTTCCGCTATGTAGAATTAGATGGTGAATTCATCGAAACCCCTTTTCAGAATTTTGAGGAGGTAGCTCAGGAGATTGCGGCGACCAAGACAGTGTCTTCTGTACCCATGATTACCAGACCTCCGCCTCGGATGTCGTCTCTCAAAGATGCAAAGGCTGTGATTGAAGAAGGAGGAAGCACAATCTGGGGGCAACTTTCATACTTTCCCTTTAAATCAGATAAATTCGGCTTGGGTTTCACTTCGGCTAGTCAAAAGGCTGTGCATTGCTCCCGTGCTGGAGGGTCACCAGTGAAGATCACCCATCATGGATTCAATGCTTTGGAGGATAGTGAAGAGGAGAGCAACTTGGAAGACTGGATTTTCCCTACTGTTGATGGAGGACTGTGCAACTGGGAGGAAAAATACTTTATTCCGATTACTTTCATAAATCAGTAATTTATCTTTCAAACATTTCTGTTGGTTTGTAATAATTCTTAAACAATTCGTACACTTTCAACCTTGTGCCTTACCCGAGGCACATAGGTCCATTTGTAAGGGTTTGATTTTTCATCTTCATATGCCATTTTTAATGAATCATGGACGTTTTCACATATAAACTTTTGTGTTCATTTTCATTCTTTTGACATTTTATTTGTTTAAAGGTGGATATCCCTCACACACACCCACACTTACAAATGCAGATACCCTTCCATTCCGGATTCCATGGGTAACAATTATGCTATGGCCTTCAGTGACTCTGAAGATCTGGTCTACCACACCGAATACGAAGGTGAGGAAGATTGTGAGGTGCCAGGAGAATTGGCTAGACTGCTACAACAGGAAGAAAGGACTATTATACCTCATGAGGAGCTGTTAGAGACAATCAACTTGGGTTCTGAGGAAGACAGAAAAGAAGTCAGAGTGGGTGCCAACCTAGAGCCAAGTGTCAAGGAGCGCTTAGTTCAGCTGTTGAATGAATATGTTGAGATCTTCGCCTGGTCATACGAAGACATGCCGGGACTTGATACAGATATTGTGGTTCACAGTCTACCCACAAGAGAAGACTATCCACCAGTTAAATAGAAAGTTCGCTGCATGAGGCCCGACATGTATGAAAAGATCAAAGCAGAAGTTATGAAGCAGTTCAATGCTGGATTTCTCGTTGTTACTTCCTATCCATAATGGGTTACTAACATTGTGCCCGTGCCTAAGAAGGACGACAAAGTTAGAATGTGCATGGATTACAGAGACTTAAACAGGGCCGGCCCTAAAGATGACTTTCCACTACCGCACATTGACGTCTTGGTTGACAATACAGCTCAGCACAAGGTATTTTCTTTCATGGATGGATTTTCAGGTTACAACCAGATCAAAATGGCACCTGAAGACATGGAGAAAACTACTTTTGTTACACATTGGGGTACGTTCTGCTACAAAGTGATGCCATTCGGACTGAAGAATGTCAGGGAAACCTATCAATGCGCCATGGTAGCTTTGTTTCATGATATGATACATCATGAGATAGAGGTCTACGTAGATGACATGATAGCCCGATCACAAACGGAAGAAGAACACCTCGACCATCTGCAAAAGCTGTTTGTCAGGTTGAAGGAGTACAAGCTCAGACTAAACCCTAACAAGTGCACTTTCAGAGTCAAGTCCGATAAACTCTTGGGTTTCATTGTCAGTAACAAGGGCTTCGAGGTTGATCTTGCCAAAGTCAAAGCTATACAAGAAATGCCTGCTCCTCGCACTGAGAAGGAGGTCAAAGGTTTCTTGGGACGCCTAAACTACATTGTAAGGTTTATTTCTCACCTAACATCTACCTGCGAGCCAATCTTCAAGCTGTTGAAGAAAGATCAGGTGGTTAAATGGAATGATGACTGTCAAGTTGCTTTCGATAAAATCAAGGAGTATTTGCTGGAACCTCCTATCTTGATGCCACCCGTCGAAGGAAGGTCGTTAATCATGTATCTGACTGTCCTAGAGAATTCAATAGGGTGCGTACTGGGCCAACATGATGAGTCTGGCCGAAAAGAGCATGCCATTTTATTACCTTAGCAAAAAGTTTATCGACTGTGAGACCCGATACTCACTGCTCGAGAAAACTTATTGCTCTTTGGTATGGGCTGATTGCTGGCTAAGGCAGTATATGTTGACTCATACCACTTTGTTGATATATAAGATGGATTCGATCAAGTACATCTTTGAGAAGCCTGCTTTATTTGGAAGAATAACTAGATGGCAGAGGATCCTAATGGAATACGACATACAGTACATGACCCAAAAATCTATAAAGGGGAGTGTACTAGCTGATCATCTGGCCCATCAAGCTGTCGAAGATTATCAATCCATGAGGTTCGATTTCCCCGACGAGGACATCATGACATTGGACAACATTGAAGATTTCAGACCGTATGACGGACCTGAACAAGGATCCCGATGGACCCTGTACTTTGATGGTGCCTCCAATGCACTTGGCAACGGTATCGGTGCTGTGCTTATCTCTCCATAAGGTTGCCATACACCTTTCACTGCCCGACTGTGCTTCAACTGTACCAACAACATGGCCGAGTATGAAGCTTGCATCTTTGGTCTCAAGGTTGCCATTGACTTGGGAATCAAATCTTTGATTGTATTTGGGGACTCAGCTTTGGTCATCAGTCAGATCAAAGGAGAGTGGGATACTAAGCATCCAAACCTCATCCCTTACAAATAACATGTCTTGACATTGTTACCACATTTCGAGCAGATTACCTTCGAGCATTTCCCGCGAGAGGAAAATCAGCTAGCAGATGCTCTAGCTACAATGTTATCCATGTTTAAACTTAACTGGGATAATGAGGCTCCCCAAATCACCATTTAATGAATGGACGAGTCTGCACATTGTCACGAGATTAATACCGAAGAAGTAGTGGACCGTCCTTGGTTTCATGAAATCAAAAGGTATCTCGAGGCTCAAGAATATCCTGAAGGAGCTTCAGTCAATGACAAAAAGTTCTTAAGGAGATTCTCAGCTAAGTTTTTCTTGAGCAAGGGTATCCTGTACAAGCGCAAAAATGATTGCATTCTGCTCCGTTGTGTGGACAAGGTTGAAGCTGAGCAGATCATGGCTGAATTTCATAATGGTACCTTTGGCACTCACTCTAGCGGACATACGATGGCTAAGAAGATCCTACGGGCAGGCTATTACTGGTCTACCATGGAAGCTGACTGCTATCAACATTCCAGGACTTGTAACAAATGCCAAATCTATGCGGATAAGGTACATATACCTCCAGTTCCTCTCAATGTCTTAACAGCTCCTTGGCCATTCGCTATGTGGGGAATCGACATGATTGGAGAGATCAAGCCTACAACATCCAATGGACACCGTTTCATTCTGGTAGCCATTGATTACTTTACTAAGTGGGTCGAAGTAGCTTCCTTCGCATCCGTCACAAAGAATGTTGTTGTCCGCTTCATCAAGCAGAACCTCATTTGTCGGTACGGCATCCCCGAAAGGATTATTACTGATAATGATACAAACTTGAACAATACTATAATTACCGCCTTGTGCGAGCAGTTCCAGATTCAACATCACAATTCATCTCCCTACCAGCCAAAGATGAACGGTGCTGTCGAAGCTGCTAATAAAAATATCAAGAAGATCATACAAAAGATGGCAGTCACCTACAAGGACTGGCATGAGATGTTACCGTTTTCTCTGCACGGGTACCGTACCACGGCGCGTACATCAACTGGGGCAACACCCTATTCTTTGGTATATGGCATGGAAGTTGTTTTACCTATCGAGGTTCAGATTCCCTCCTTGAGAATCATGAAGGATGCTGGTTTGAGTGAAGACGATTGGATTCAGACCTGACTTGATTAACTTAACTTGATCGACGAGAAGAGACTTACTGCTGTTTGCCATGGTCAGGCGTATTAGAAATGGATGATCAAGGTATTCAATAAGAAAGTCAGGCGCTAGACATATCAAGTCGGGGATCTGGTAATCAAGCGGATCATCTTGCCGCAAAGTGATCCCAGGGGCAAATGGACTCCTACTTACGAAGGACCATTTGTGATCAAAAACATCTTTTCTGGTGGGGCAATGATATTAACCACCATGGACGGTGACGATCTGCTGCACCCTGCAAACGCAGACATAGTTAAAAGATACTACGCATAAACAACCCGGCAAGTCGAAAACCCGAAAGGGCGACTTGGGCAAAAAAGGGCATCCCGGTGAATCAAAAACCCGAAAGGGCGGTTCAGGCAAAAATTAGGGATAAATAAAAATCTGTACACCCGGCAAGTTGAAAACCCGAAAGGGCGACTTGGGAAAAAAAGGGTTTCCCGGTGGATCAAAAACCCGAAAGGGCGGTCCAGGCAAAAGTTAGGGAATTAAAGCGTATGACTATGTCTCGTCGGATCACTTTAAGGACAATCTCTTCACAGACAAGCTCCGGGCTTCTGATCAATTCAATCATCTTCGGACGAAGCAACGAATGGACAAGATATTCAGAGTTACGAAGGCTATAGCATAATGGGAACCCCATGAAATTTTTACACATATCCATCTTTCTTTGTATAAATTTTTCTCATTTTTTACGACAACGTTCTCTTACTAGGATGTCTGTGTCCTTTGTACAAAATACTTACACAAAGTTAATACAAAGATATTTCAAAGTGCAGAAAACTATTTGCCTTTTCTTTTTCTTTACACTTGTGTTTTATTTGAAAACGTCCAATGATTTATTAATAAGCATATGCATTTGAATATAATCACATGTTTACAAATAAACGAAATGGGAAAGAACAATTACTAACAGGTTGAAAGGATAGGAAAACATCTTTAGGCTATTCCATGAACAATCCCCTGCAGTACATTATCTAGATCCCCAACGGAGCTAAAACCTTGAAATACATATCCCCAGCGGAATTAAAATTCAAAATCCCCGCCGGAGTTAAAACTTCAAACTCCCAATTCACAACGGAGCAAAAACTTTGAACTACAGACCCTCAGCGGAGATAAAACTTTCTTCCCCAGTCATGTCAAGATTTCTGGCTATCAATCCCCAGCGGAAACCATCCAGTTTTCCCCAAATTCCCCAGTAAGTTGTCTTAAAGTCTGAGAATCAACCAGATAACAGTTAACTTTTATCCCCAACCTAGGATAATTCCTCAGTAGATTGGCATACAACCCAAGCTCCTGATCTCCTCAGCAGGATAGTTACTCCCCAGCAGTATAGCCACTCCGCCAGAGTTTCCCTTGCTCTCCAGTAGTAAAGCCTACTTTCTCACAGAGTTTTTACTCCCCAACAGAATGAAGATTCTCATTCTTGATTCCCCAGTGAAGTTTCCATAGTCTTCATTACTCCCCAGCATGAATTTTTCAGAATTTTTAATCCCCTACAGATCGAAGATTCTCATTCACCACTCCTCAACAGATTGAATATTCTCATTCTTAAATTCCCCGCAGAAGCCATCAGAGTCTTCCTTATTCTCCAGCAGATCAAGGTTTTCCTTTGTTTGATCCCTGGTAGAGATTGCCAGAGTTTTCCCTATTCCCCAACCGAGTAAAGATTCCCATTGTTTAACCCCCAGTAGAAGTCTTCAAAGTTCTCTGGATTCCCCAAACAGGTTTCTCATACAACACTTGGCATTATTTTCACAACAGAATGATTATCATATTCCAACTCCAAAGAATTGAAGGATCCCTATGAAAGTTGTGAAGGATTCTCACATCCCCATAGAAGTTGTCAAAGGTTTTGAATCTCCAGCAGCAGTCAAGGATTTATTTTCCCCGGCAACAGTTAAAGATTTTATTATCTCCAGCTATCAAGGATTTATTTTCCTCAGCAAGACAGCTAATCAGCTTACATGCGCTTACATTACATTCATATATCATAAACATTGATAAAACACATTTATTGCATCATACATTTCATGCAACATAACTTTGTGTTTCAGCTAACATTTTACCCTTTTCAGGATAAAATTAACAGTTATCTTTAACAAATATTCAAAGATTTCAAATACAACTCAAAGATGCTCCAGACACGGATGATATTCTATTACTTATTCAAATACAGAATTCAGATACAACTTAGAGATGCTCCAGACACGGATGCTATTCTATTGCTTATTCAGATTCAAAGCTCAGATACAACTTAGAGATGCTCCAGACACGGATGATATTATATTGCTTATTCAGATTCAAAGCTCAGATACAGCTCAGAGAGGCTCCAAACACGGATTCTATTCTATTGCTTATTCAAATACAAAGTTCAGATACATCTTAGAGATGCTCCAGACGCGGATGCTATTCTATTGCTTATTCAGATTCAAAGTTCAGATACAGCTTAGAGATGCTCCAGACACGGATGCTATTCTATTGCTTATTCAGATTCAAGGTTCATATGCAGCTTAGAGATGCTCCAGACATGGATGCTATTCTATTGCTCATTCAGATTCCAACTACCAGATACAGTTCAGATACATTCCAGACGCAGACACCATTCTGATACTTATTCTTCTAGCATACAACATACAATTCAACAAACATCCTTGGGTGGCATCTTTAAGCCCATCTCCAACAAGATTCTGTCACATCTCCAAATGGCATCTTTAAGCCCATTTTCTCAACTACACTTTGACGAGTGCAAATTTACGGGCACTCTAGTGTCCAATCATCTTTTACCTTCGAGTCACGAACAACAAACTCGCCAATCTAACTCTTCAGGTTCAAGAAGATTGAACAGGGGAAGCTGTTGTACCCCAAAATTTTCCCTCTCATTTTATCAAGATTTTCCTCACAAGATTTCTTGGACTCAAGACCAAATTAGGGTTTGCTCTGCTCAAGACATCTCCTTGCACTGATAGCTTGAAATTAGGGTTTGAGTTTGCACAGGGATTTTTGGACTTCCAATGCTTCATGTGACTTTCATACTTCATGTTGGACTTATGAGATTGCCCATACCAAGTTTCGAGCCTTGAATCACATTTTTGCCCAGTCAATTGGACAGTTGACCTAAAAATCAGTTGTATTGGGGAAAAAGTCAATTGTGGGCAATTTATAGTCAACCCTCATAATTTTTTATCCACAACAACATTATAGACTCATATGAACCATTTGATCAAGTTTGGACCACAACTCCTCAAGAAATTTGATCAGATCATCAAAAGGGCAAAATGGTCATTTTTAGGGTTTTGACTGTAGAAGGGCAATTTCTGATTTTTCACCTAGCCAATGGCAAATTGGGTTCAATAATGGTTTCAAGGACTCAATGGAATCATCTTGACCTAATCACAAGGTTCAAAAGATCTCAAATGCATTGGATTGACAGATGAATTTTCCAGTCAACTGATCAAAAATCAATTGTACACTGAAAAGTCAAACTTTGACTTTTTGGTCAAAATCAAATGCCAAGGGTCATTTTTCATCAAGATATGTCAAAAAATGTAACTTGTTCACCAAGAAACCTAATTTTGGAAATTAGGGTTTAAAATGAAAAAATTTCATAACTTAGAAATTTTCTAAGTTATGAAAATTTCTTATTTTTTCCCAACTTTTCCCAACTTTTTCACCATGATGCAATTGGATTCAAAGAAAACTTCTAACATGAAAGTTGTAGTCCTCCACAAAATCTACAACGTTGATTCACAAAGTTTTCCCAAAAGATGCTTGGATCTCAAGTTATGATTTTGTGAATAAGGGTCCAAAAACTTTTTAACTTAGTGAAATTTTGCCCTAGTTTAGGCAGGATTTTGACCTATCTTCATGGCAACTTTTCACATAGTTCCATGTGGAATCTCAAAATTCATTTCAAATATGGATTGTAAAGCATGTTACAAGCTTTCCAAAATGTTCAAGAACTCTCCAAGATCATTTATGGTTAGGGAGAATCAAAGATTTGAAAATGGCCATTTCTCACTTTTGTCCATGGCATTTTGCACATTGATACAAGTTGTAAATCAGTTTGGATCATGCTTGTACTTGTTTTACAGGTCTTAAACCTTTCCACACTCCTTAATTTAATGCAAATACATTGGACATTGGTCTTATTCTGAGCTATGGAGCATTACACAAAGAACTATTCCAAAAATGGCAAAAAGATAACATTGCTACTTTGATAAAGTTCACTTTATGCAATTTTGTTTTCCTTGAGCCTTGAACCCAATCTCTTGCAGCAAACCAACTCCACAAATATCAGAAAAGGTTTACCAACTCTCAGCAGGCCTCAAGCTAGCAAGTACAGGCCTTGGCTTTGTCAACTCACTTTTTGCTTCAAAAACAAGAAAGCTTGCAAAAGGTCCATATCTCTGGTATCTGATAAAATCAAGCCTAAGTATCATTTCAAACAACCTCAGCATATTGTAACAAAGCCAAAACACGATTTCCAAGCCTCTCAAACACCCAAATACACCAAAAAACTCCATTTCTGCCCAAAACAGGGCAAGCTTTGCAGAACCCAAGTCAAAACCAAATTGCCTCGTGCATTTTATCTTGAACCACTTCAGATACATTCCATACATCACACCTAAGCTGTCCAAGCCCTTCTCAAGCAACTGTAACTTCATTTTCAAGCTTCGCCATTTTCAATTTCTGAGTTTGCAGGTTGAGTTTTATAGGGAGATTCAAGCCATTTCAAAGCAAGCTGAGCATTGGGAAAGGTCAAGGGAACTTCAAGCAAGCTCAAAAGACCTTCAGGCCTCACTCACAACTCCTACATTGCCATATTCGAACTTGACTGAACAAGGTAATTTCCAACTTTCTATCTCCTTATTTAGACATCCTTAGGCTTAGGTTTGTGAAGCAAAAATGTAGTCTTTAATGTCCTTGAGTTGTACATATGCGTAGATTTCATTGATATTAACTGAGCTAGGAAATTTTGGATGATGAACATGCTGAAAATTTTAGGTCAGAAATTAGGGGTGATAAAATTCTCTCTGGTCTTTGAGAGTTAGATCAAGTTTTTTATATCATTAGAATTGTGGTTTAAAGCTCTATAAGTTTCATGTTGTGAGTTTTTGATTTCATGCAAAGAATAGCAAGAACAGGTTGAAGATGCAGAACGCGCGTTTTTTTGTTCCAAGGTCAGGGACGAAGTGGGACATGGGCTGGGCCTGGCTTGCTTGACTTTTGACACCCCCTGCTTACTTTTTGCACCCCCTTGGCCCATTTATTATATTTTGTATTATTTTTCATTTCTTTTGTGATTTCTGACTTTATTATTATTTTTTAAACATAAAAAATCACCAAAAATATTTTCTTTATTTTTACATTTTTATTTTATTATTTTTATTATTTTTTATGACAAAAAATAGTTTATTAGGTTAAATACTTTTATTTTCTTAAATAAATTTGTAAATAATATTAAAATACTTACATATTTTTATTTTATTATATTATACACTTTAAATATTATTTTCTCACATATTTTATTTTTTAACATCTTTGTATATATTTTTATTTATTATCTTGTACAAGTAACTGAGAGCCCATGGAAAACCATGGATGAAAAGGGTGCTAGCACCTTCCCTTTTCATAATCTACCCCCCGAACCCAAAAACAATTTCAAAGGTCTTTCCTGTGCTTTTTTACATTTCCTTTTGGATAAAATAAAAGTCAGTGGCGACTCTTGCTAAACCGCAACATTTGCAAACACAAACGCAAAACCTCAAGTCAGTTCTCCCACCGCATCACACATATGTAAATTCAATTTTAGTCATTTGACACTTTTGCACTCAAAATAGAAAAATAGAAAGTTTGCACTTCAAAGTATATTTGCATTGATGTTTTGCCCATGAATAAGCATTTTTGTACAAAGAGACCGAGATCCTAGTAAGAGGAAATCGTCGAAAGAATGGAAATATTACAAAGTGAAAAAAATAGCCATATGAAAGTGATCTCATTATTGACCAACCCCACTATTGCCCCTATGTGTAGCGGTAGAAATGTTTAAGACTAAGCCATTGGATTGACTAGACTTATACAAATCAAAATAAAAATCGCCACCGCGCTTTATTGTTTCCAAAGGAATGGGAAAAGAGCGAGTAACCCAAAAAGAGGGGGAAAGATTCAAGGTAAGGGGGTTGGTTATGCAAAGGGAAGGTATTAACACCCTAAACATCTACGGTACTTTGCAGGAACCACTTTGAAAAATATGTATATTTTGGCTATAAAATGTTGTATGTAAAATAGATGGTGGAGGTGAGAAAAAAAGTATTTTTTATGATTTTTGCACCCGCCGCGGTTGCGAACCTTTAGTGCCTATGTACCACCTTTCTTGCAATAGAGGATCAGGGTACACGTAGTTCCTCTTTTTAAAAGATTTTTAAACACAAGTATGTTGGTTAATTTTATGAGATAAGACATCATCGTCATTGTCCGTGTAGAAAACATACTTACTACCCACAATCATGAGAAAGGAGATTTTGCATCATCTCAAAGTGGAGGATATGGCTTGGATTTTAAAATCAATAATGCCTCACTTAACACCCAAGTGGAAAATATCTCTCTTCACTATATATTGTAGAAATATAGTTGTTTGCATCACTACAAGGATTGACAAGAGTCCAATCTTTTGAGAAGGATTTAAAATAAAACCCAAAGTGGAAAAATGGTTTGAAATGAGATTGATTGACTTTTAGTCTTCTCATAAAAAAATGGTCAATGTATTATTAAGTCGATTGAAGTTTGTTTATGAAAATATTTTGAAAATGCATGGACCTAAGTCCAAGAAGTCCAATGCTCCATAATGTCAAGGATAGTAACCAAATAGTCCAAGTATCATTAAAGCTTTTTTAGGGTTCATGTTAATTATTAGGCGTCTTGAAAGAGAAAAGAAAAGCTCAAGTGAGCAAAATAAAAATAACAAGAATATAAATGCTCAAGTGAGAAAAATAAAAATGGCATGAAATGTAATGCTTAAAGTAAATGGTACATAAAGCATAAAAGATAAAAGCATAAAGTAAAAACAATTTAATAATTAGTGGTTAGTTGGATGACCATCTTGAAACTTGGATTTGGAACTCATTAGAGGATTGGTAGAACTAAATCCTCCACACAACAAGTTGCACTTGCTTTTTGTCAAGTATATCATCTATTTGAAATCCTCAAAAGTAACATGTAATGATCAACGATGTTTAAGTGATCCGCGTTGACCAAAATTGATGAAAATCCATTAGAGGATTGGTAGAACCAAAGCCTCCACACAATGAATCTCAAGGTTATTGGATCAAAGAGATCAAATTAACATACTTGAGCTTGCAAACATAGGTTTGGGCCACGAATGATCATTTATTCGAATCAGGAAAATTTTTAACGCTATGTTAAGCAATCGTAAGTGGACTTATATAGAAGTCACACCTATTTAAAGGCCGGTCAATAGCAATCTATGCCCTATTTGTTTTGAGACATGATATAGAGATCATGCTCCAATAACACTTAGTGCAATAAGAAAGGGATGAGATGAAGAGTGTGTGTGTGTGTGTGTGTGTGTGTGGGGGGGGGGGGGGGGGGGGGGAAGAATATACAAACCACATTTTAGTTAAATTTTAATCAAACTATTATTAAAATCATTCATCCATTTTTGTGGAGTTAGACTCAACACCATGGATCCAATGATGTTAATAAAGTTCATGATCAAAATTTAACCCAAGATCAGCCAGCAAATAATCACAAATAATATTGCATTTAATATATATATTAAAAAGGTTTTTAAAAATGTTTTAAAATAGAAATAAGAAAGAAAAATATAAAATATGTTCGAACTAATTAAGAAATATTAAGTAAGACCATAGAAAATCAGAAATGAACTCAAATATTTTTATAAAAATTTTGGTAATTTTTTAAAGTCAAAAACTATTTTTAAAATTAAAAGAAATGAGTAAAATAAATCAAAAATGATAAAAAAAATACCAAAGTCAGAAATAAAAAATAAATGAGGTCACCAATATTTGTCACCATATCATTGGATCATTCCATATTTTTTTTAGAATTAAAAAATGGCTAGAATTATTTTTAAATATTTAAAACAATTCAAATAAAGTGAAAATTTATAAAAAAAATATCAAAACACAAAATAAAATCGTGAAAAAATAAAAATCAGAAAGAGAAAAATCAAAAATATTTTTCATAATTTTTTCAGATTTTTTGGACTTAAAATGAATTTTCTATGATTTTTTGAAGTTTAAAACAATTAAATATAAAAATCAGAAATAAAAAATAAAGTCAAAAATATATGGACCATTGGATGAGAGTCAAAACGCATTAGTAATCAAATCCAAGGGATCTGGCGCGCTGTGCATATCATGATATTAGTGAATAAAGCATAGAATCAAATATAAATCAGATTTTAAAAAAAAACAAGTGGCAAGCCATCATTGGTTGGAAGATGACACATTGGTCATCTTCAACCTCCAGTCAACGTCAATTGCAGGTTTCTCAAACTGTAAAATCAGAAGCTCAGACCTATGACATTCGCTTCGTCTCTTCAAGACGAAGACAACTACACCTTCCCGAAAAATTTATATAAATTGTAGCTCAAGCAAATTGGAAGGAATGTTTTGAAAAGGGATTTGAAATTTCATGGTCAAAACATGTTTCCAGATAAAAGCAAGTGTTGCGACTAGAACCAGGGCAATGAGAGCTTTACAATGATATCAAAGTTTTAACGAATTGATGGAGAAATCTACCTATTGAAGTTGAGTTGCAGAGCTCTGAAACTGGACTTCTATGGATCAATATAGGGCACGATTCTTGAAGGTAATTGTATGGTTAGCTTCAGGGAAGATCAAGGAAGGTGAATTGATGGAAAAATTGGATTGAAAAAGGCTTGAACATTGATTTCGAAGTTACAGAAAAATAAGTTGTGGAGCAAGTTTGGCAGGGTGATTCTGGCTGTTCAAGCTTGAGGAAATGAATGAGGGATGACCCTATATTTATAGGGAATCAAATGGAATGTTCAAGTGTGTGAAATGATGACGTTTGGAGGGAAATCGTGTGAACCTGATACACGAGTAAGGTGTGATCTGTTTTGCATAAAAACTCATCCAATCCTTGTGTTTTAAGGCTCTAATCCACTTTG
The DNA here is from genome assembly GCA_948472305.1 of Vicia faba. Classification (NCBI taxonomy): domain Eukaryota; kingdom Viridiplantae; phylum Streptophyta; class Magnoliopsida; order Fabales; family Fabaceae; genus Vicia; species Vicia faba. The sequence goes on along the minus strand of OX451736.1, from coordinate 857,140,813 downwards.
GAAACTTGGTTAAACATGTTTAGATCACAAACGTGTGCTAATTTAATGTTTAGAAGCCAAAACATGAATTTCAATTTCTGACTTACGAAGAAACTTCAGTTCCAAGTTACCAAGTTCAATCCAATGACATTCTCAGCTCAACGGGTCTTAAGGCATGATTCTTGATGCTTTAGAAAGATGAAAATACAAGCTTTGCAATGGGAGAAGAATGGAATCAAATGGATGCTTGAGCTGAAAGTTGCAATGAGTCAATTTTGGGGGGAAATGTTGACTTTCCATACTTAGAAATATTTCAATTTTTTCTTCAAAAGTGACCTATAATGTTTTGCATCCAAACATGGCCTACCACTTGGAATTTGCTCTTGACCAAAAAATATGGCATGAAATAGACCTCTTGAATGACATTTTGAAACTTGAACCATTCAAAATATCAAAAAATTGAGAGACTTATGAATTGTTAAAGTTGGCAAAAAAGCATGAAATGACCTATAATCTTTTGTATCCTTAGGGCATCTTACATCTATTTTATCACTTTGCACATAAAAGAAGGAATAAAGTTCACATCCTTAAGATAATTGTGGAAAAAGAGTGGGCTCAAGGTGATAAAAATTGACTAAGTTATGATCATTTGAAGTCACATGAAGAGATTTGAGGGTTCATCTAGAGGACTTGTAATCTTTCTTCATCATCAAGTTTCTTCCACATGAAACCCCCTTGAAACTTTTGAAGTGATTTGTTAATAACCCTTTGAAGAGAAGGATGTTTTTGGAATCACTCAAAAATACCAAAAGATGAGCAAGATATACTTCATTGAAGTTCAAAACCCTAGCTCCTAGATCAAGAAAATGCTTTGAGGAACTCTCACAATTTTGAACAACCTTCTTGTACCAACACTCTTGCTTTGTAGATAGAAGTTGTTGAGGATGATAATGAGAACTCATAGCAACCAAAACCACTTCCATATCTTGAAAATTGAGAGAAATGTGCACTTGTGACCAATGGGGACAAGACCTTGTCAAACCATGACAACTTCTTCAATCAACCCCTTATATTTTTGAATCAATCTTGATAACTTTGAAATATGGTGAACCAAAATAAACCTTGCCATTCCATTTATTTCAAAACAACTTCAATGGTTAGGTTTGAATTTATCAAGCTTTGTTGACTAGAGCATGGAAATAAACTCATGAACCCATGGATCAACTTTCTAAGCCACGTTGCCTTTACCTACATTATTAATAAGTAAGACAAACCAACATTGAGTTTTATTAACTAAAAGGAAAGTCAAAACAAATTATGCATGATCACAAAAGAAAAATAAGTCAAGGTTCTTGGTGTTTCCTCAAAGAGCAAGACTAGAGATAGGGAAGAGAACCAAAAGCCCTAATGTGATCTTGTTATAATTGAATAAATATGATATGATGTAGGGATCTTAGGGGCAAAAATTCGGGTAAAACACTATGTCTTTGAACAACATACCTTGTTGTTGAATAGAAATTGATTGCATTGATCTTGGACCATTTGAGCTTGGACTTTGGTAATAAAGTTGGCTGTAAATATTCCACGGGACATAGTCATACGCTTTAATCCTTAACTTTTTCTTGGGCCGCCCTTTCGGGTTTTCAGCCCACCAGGATACCCATTTTTACCCAAGTCGCCCTTTCGGGTTTTCAACTTGCCGGGTGTATAATCTTTTGCATATATCCCTGATTTTTGCCTAGGTATGTCAACCTAGCGGGTCATTTTATGCGTAGTATTTTTTAACTATGTCTGCGTTCACAAGATGTGGGAAGTCTTCATCGTTCATAGTAGTCAGCATCATGGCACCACCCGAGAAAACATTCTTTACAACAAATGGTCCTTCGTAGGTGGGAGTCCATTTGGCTCTGGGGTCGCCTTGTGGAAGAATGATGCACTTTATTACCAAGTCGCCAGTCTGATATACTTGAGGCTTGATCTTTTTGTTGAAATCCTTGATCATACGTTTTTGGTACATCTGACCATGACAAACAGCAGCCAATCGCTTCTCGTCAATCAAATTCAGCTGATCCAACCTAGTCTGAATCCATTCATTTTCGCCTAGACCTGCTTATTTTATTATCCTTAGAGATGGAATTTGAACTTCTACAAGAAAGACGACTTCCATGCCATAAACCAAGGAGAAAGGAGTTTCCCCAGTTGACTTACGATCCGAAGTACGGTATCCATGGAGAGCAAACGGTAACATCTCATGCCAGTCTTTGTAGGTTACCACCATCTTTTGCACAATCTTCTTGATATTTTTATTGGCAGCTTCCACTGTGCCATTCATCTTGGGTCTGTACGGAGAATAATTGTGATGCTTGATTCTGAATTGAGTACAAAGCTCCGTAATCATAGCATTATTAAGGTTAGTTCCATTCTCAGTGATGATCCTTTCAGAGATACCGTAACGACAGATGAGGTTATGCTTGATAAACCTGGCTACAACATTCTTAGTGACTGAGGCATATGAGGCAGCTTCGACCCACTTGGTAAAGTAATCAATAGCAACAAGGATGAAACGGTGTCCATTGGAAGTGGTAGGTTTGATCTCTCCAATCATATCAATACCCCACATTGCAAACGGCCATGGAGCGATCATGACATTTAGAGGAGTGGGGGGTACATTGACCTTGTCAGCATAGATTTGACATTTGCGACAAGTCCTTAAGTGATGATGACAATCAGTTTCCATTGTGGACCAATAGTAAACAACCCTCGGGATTTTCTTGGCCATAGTGTGTCCACTAGAGTGGGTCCCAAAAAGGCCATCATGCATGTCTTCCATAATTTTCTATGCCTCCTTCTTGTCCATAGATCAGAGTAGAGTAGAATCATGGTTGCGCTTGTATAGGATCCTATTGCTTAGGAAGAACTTAGCTGAAAATCTTCGCAAGAATTTCTTATCATTGACGGAAGATCCTTCAGGGTATTCTTGTGCCTTAATATATCTCCTCACCTCGTGGTACCATGGCTTCCCTTCGTCAGTGTCAAGCTCATAGCAGTGTGCGGGTTTATCAAATCTTTCTATTGTTATCGTAGGAGCTTCGTTGTCCCATTTGACCTCGAACATGGAAGACATTGTTGCCAACGCGTCAACCAACTGATTTTCTTCTCTAGGGAAATGTTCAAAGGTGATCTCCTCGAAGTATGGTATTAGGGTTAACACAAGATCCTTGTAAGGAATAAGGTTAGGATGCTTAGTGTTCCATTCTCCTTTGACTTGGCTGATCACTAGAGCAGAATCTACGAATACATCTGAATGCTTGATCCTTAAGTCAATAGCAGCCTTCAAACCTAAGATGCACGTTTCGTACTCAGCCATGTTATTCGTATAATCGAAGTACAATCTAGCAGTAAAAGGAGTGTGGCAACCTTCAAGAGAAATTATCACAGCCCCAATTCCATTACCCAGAGCGTTGGAAGCTCCATCAAAAACCATAGTCCACCGGGATCCTTGTTCAGGTCCGTCATACGGTCCAGGTTTTGCACAGTCATTCACTAACATGATATTCTCATTCGAGAAGTCAAAGTTCATAGATTGATAATCATCAACAGCTTGATGGGCCAAATGGTCTGCCAATACACTTCCTTTGATGGCTTTTTGTGTTATATATTGAATATCGTATTCAGTCGGAATCATTTGCCATCTAGCTATCCGTCCGGAGAGAGAGGGCTTCTCGAAGATGTACTTGATAGGGTCCATCTTATAAATCAATAAATTGATGTGAGTCAACATATATTGTCTTAGCCGGCGAGCAGCCCATGCCAGAGCGCAACAAGTTTTCTCGAGCAGTGAATATCTGGTTTCACAGTCGGAAAACTTTTTGCTCAGGTAGTATATTGCATGCTCTTTTCGGCCAGACTCGTCGTGTTGGCCTAACATGCATACCATATAATTATCTAGCATAATTAAGTACATGATCAAAGGTCTTCCTTCAATTGGAGGCATCAATATTGGGGGTTCTTGCAAATATTCCTTAATTTTGTCGAAGGCGGCTTGACAGTGTTTGTTCCATCTGACTACTTGATCTTTCTTCGAGAGTTTGAAGATTGGTTCACAAGTAGTAGTTAAGTGAGATATGAAACGTGAAATTTAATTAATACGACCCAAGAATCCTCGGACCTCCTTCTCAGAGCGAGGAACTGGCATTTCTTGAATGGCTTTTACCTTTGCAGGATCAACTCTGATGTCTTTACCACTGATGACAAAACCTAGAAGCTTTCCCGACCTTACTCTGAATGCGCACTTATTAGGGTTCAACCTCAACTTGTACTTCTTCAGCCTCTCAAATAGCTTGTGTAGGTGACCGAGATGCTCTTCTTCAGTTTGCGACCTTGCAATCATATCATCCACATAGACTTCTATTTCACGATGAATCATATCATGGAATAAAGCTACCATAGCTCTTTGATATGTTGTCCCTACATTCTTTAATCCTAATGACATGACTTTATAGCAAAAGGTTCCCCATTGTGTAACAAAAGTGGTCCTTTCCATGTCTTCGGGAGCCATCTTGATTTGGTTGTAGCCAGAAAATCCATCCATGAAGGAGAAGATTTTATGTTGAGAGGTTTTGTCAACCAAGACATCAATATGTGGTAGAGGGAAATCATCTTTGGGGCTTGCCCTATTCATATCCCTATAATCTACACGCATGTGAACCTTTCCATCTTTCTTTGGCACGGGAACCGCGTTCACAACCCATTGAGGATAAGATGTGACGGCCAGAAACCCTGTATCAAATTGTTTCATTACCTCATCCTTTATCTTTTTAGACATGTTTGGTCGCATACGACAAACCTTTTGCTTAACGGGAGGGAAATCTTCCTTTGTTGGTAGACAATGAACCACAATTTCGGTATCCAACCCTGGCATATCTTCGTATGACCAAGCAAACACTTCAACATAGTCATGTAACATCTGAACCAATCTTCCCTTGATACCATCTTCTAGGTTAGGGCTGATCTTGACTTCTTTCTTATCTGTCTCAGTACCTAAGTTGATAAATTTGACTGGCTCTTCATGAGGTTGAATAGCTTTCTCTTCTTGCATTAGAAGTCTGGCTAATTCTCCTTGTATTTCACAATCTTCCCCGCCTTCGTCTTCGGCTTGGTTAATTAGATGTTTGAAGTCATAATTGGTAATAGTAGAGTCGTCGACAATGATATCCAGAGTGGATGAGGATCTGCAAGTGTGTGTGTGTGTATGCATGTAAGATACATGGATATTGTAATAAAGGAAAAGAAAGACAATGAACACAAAAATTTGAATTCAAAAGGTCCAATGGTTTATATTAAATGATCATATGATAAATGAACATGAACAAAACCCTTAACAAATGGACCAAAGTGCCTCGGGCAAGGCACATGGCTTAAAAGTCATTGTTTTGGAATTTAAGATTACAGACAAAAGTTCTTGAATTGACATAAAATAGTAAACATTATTTACTCCTCAATGAAGGAGATGGGGGTGAAATCCTTTGCATGCCAGTTGTTGAGCTTTCCTCCGGTAGTAGGGTAGACCCATTCTTAAAAAGTACATTCATCATTAGAGTCTTCCACAACATTCACTTCATGACTTCCAATGCGGAGAGGTGGCTTTCCCATGCGAGCACGCCTAACTTCTTTCTAAGCTTTCATGGTGAAACTCAACCCAAATTTGTCTGCTTTAAATGGAATGTCGGGAAGTTGTCCCCAGATAGTACAATTTACATCTTCGACCACGGCACGAGCATCCTTAAGTGAAACCATTCTTGGTACAACTTCATTAACTTTCGATATGTTAGAGGAGATTTTGGTGGCGGCCACCATAAGAGGAACAACTTTGAAAGCCTAGCATGGAGTTTTTATGAATTCACCATCCATTTCCACATACTTGAAGGAATTGAGATGGCTCACCATAAATTCCTCTTCTCCACAAACACTAACGATCTTCCCTTTAACTGGATACTTTAATTTTTGATGAAGGGTGGATGTTACTGCCCCTGCCCCATGTATCCAAGGGCGCCCAAGCAAGCAAGAATAGGTAGGACATATGTCCATTATGTAAAAAGTAGAGTAGAAAATCTACGAGCCAACTTTAATTGGGAGATCCACCTCTCCATAAACCATCCTTTTAGACCCATTGAAAGCCCTTACAATAATATCACTTGGTTTCAATACTAGTCCTTCACAATCTAGCCAGTCCAAAGCACCCTTAGGTAGCACATTTAGAGATGAGCCAGTATCAACTAAGACATGAGCCAGGGTGGTTCCTTTGCATTCAATATATACATGCAAAACTTTGTTATGGTTCTTTCCCATAGGGGTCAAATCAGCGTCGGAGAACCCTAATCCATTGTCAGCCGTTAAACTTGCTACACAGTTCTCGAACTGGTCAACTGTGGTTTCTTGGGGCACATGGGTTTTCTTCAGGGACTTGATTAAGGATTGGGCATGAGCATCCGAACAGAGTAACAATGACATCATGGAGATTTTGGAGGGGGTTTTCCCCAGTTGTTCGACTATTTTAAAATCACTCTTCTTTATAATTTTCAGGATTTTCTCCATCTCTCGAGTGGAGGGTTCTTTAGCATCAGTATTCTTGGTAGGTGCCTCTATCCCAGCAGGCTCACCTTCTTTATCTTTGCTTTTGGTGTTGGCACTAGACCTGTCATTGGTTATGTGGACGGGAGTTATCGTAGTAGTGGGTGGTGAGATATCAGGGTAAAAGATCCTCCTTGTTCTTGTCACTTTACTAGAACCTGCAATATTTGTGACATCAGCTTCATTTTCGTTGATCCAAGAATCTTGTTTTATCCCATGATAATAAACCTCGACACCATAGTTCCATGGAACTGCTTTGTCAGAGGAGTAGGGAATAGGCCCAGCGGCAGTGATTATTAAAGGATCAATGGTTGGTTCATTTGAAATTATGATAGGACCCTTTGAGGGGATCCTAAGCGGCTTATTGGAGATGGTTATTATGGATAGATCTTCATCTTTATTGGTTAGACTTTTGATGGTAGGAATCTTCTCAAACAGAACCTCGCGGCTATTTATCAGGCATTGCACACCTTCCTTCAGCCGCTTGCACCCATTCACTTGTTGATCACAGCAAATACGATCTTTAAAACAGCTAGGGAATACCCTGACTCTCAGCAAATTATCCTTCACAATAGTTAATGGAGTTGTTAAATCTTCAATGGAGGAAACAAAAGTAGCATTGTCAATTGCATTAACACCTTTGCCATGGTTCGACATTGGTGCGATTATCACATTTGGAGTAATAGGTGGATCAAGTTCAAATGTTTTGTTGTCTATCAGATCTTGAATCTTATTCTTCAGAGCCCAACATTGATCAGTTTCATGCCCAGGGCTGTTGGAGTGATACGCACATTTGGCATTTGGATTGTACTTAGGTGATGAAATGTTTGGATTGGATGGTGGATCACGCAATGTCACTAAGTTGGCCTTCACCAGATGTTGTAAGGCTTGGGACAATGACATGCTTATCCTCATGAACTGTCTTTGAGGAACTTCGGATCGTTGATTGTTGGACGATTGCCTTTGAGCAGACAGAGGGTTTGAGATTAACACAACATTAACAGAGGGTCGGTGATCCTTTTTGGTATGGGCCCTTTCCCCATACACAACATTTGTTTCCTTCTTTCCAGTGAAAGGCTTCTTTACAGTTTGGATGCGAAAGCATATGTCATGGGAATTTTCCCGCTCTTAATGCCACTTTCGACCCTTTCACCAGTTAGGATCAACTCAGTGAAACTAGACGAAGAACTGCCAATCAATAGGTTGAAAAATGGGCCAGTTAATCTACCCATTAACATGTCAACTAGTTCTCGGTCAGTTAGTGGTGGTTAGACCCTACCAGCAAGATCCCTCCATTTTTGTGCGTACTCCTTAAACCCCTCATTAGTACCCATTATCATACCTTGAAGTTGGACTGTGGTTGGTGCCAGATCGGCATTGTATTGATAATGATGATAAAAAGAAGCGGCTGTATCTTGCGCACGTAATACCTTAGATGAAGTTTCGGGCAGGAAACCCCGTCATACTTAGCAAAGACTGGTATTTTAAACTTATTGGGAATGACAACCCTAGGTACAAACCCCAGATCACCAAAATCCAAACCAAGTACGACTTGAATTTCAACATCTTTCAGTCTATCCTCTAACTGTTTGTATTTATCCTCGGCGGGTGGGTATTTATCATTAAAGTAGTCTTCACCCTCAGAAGCTTGATCATTTTCACCCCCAGCACGGGTGCTCTTTGCCACTTCCACCTGGTTCTCGTCTTCCTCGGATGACTCTTCAACTACTTGCACTTGACGGACTGGGCCTTTAAACCTCTTCCCCATGTTGATGAGGACCTTCTTATTAGTCTTCTTTTTGGTTGCTAGCAGTGTCATCAGCTCTTGTTACCCCTTGGCCAGAGTCAACAAGGTTTCTTGGAACTAGGAATTCTGTGATTGCAAGTCCTTCACTGTTTGTTCGATATCCATCTTACTAAAATAAACAGTAGAAAGATAAGGAAGTCTGTTGTGGAAAACCTGTTTATGTTATGATGCATGAAAATGCGTATGCAAATGCTTTCAAGGACTTAGAAGATTTAAATTTGTTTAGACAAAAGGAGAAAACATCAATTTCATTAATAAGTTCAAATTGATTACAAACATTCTTCTTGGGCTTACAATGGATAAACACAAAATAGACTCCTAAGACAAAAAGGTCGAGCGCATCCTCTTCGGTGTAATGTAGGCGTTCAAACTTCACTCTTCAGGAAGCTGTCTCGTAAGCTCTAAAACCTTCTTTTCACTTGCATAGAACTGGGTTTCGAAGGTGTCTTTCTCTTCCTTTATCTGAATCTAAGCTCTTTGCAGATGTTCAAGATAAGTAGGAATGTTAGGATTAAAAGGACAGTATACGAAACATCTCCTTCGGCAACAGGCTCCATGATGATAGGTAGGATGGATTCATAAGGCATCATGAGGTTTTGGGCGCGAGTTTGCACCCACTTGAGATGAGACTCCAAAGGAATGGATTTCTTATGTCCCAACCTCTTGCTATCAACCTTTTTAACCATGCCCCAAGCTCGTATGAATCTCTGACGATAACCGTGGACATCGTTCTCGTAGTCAAATGAAATTCCTTGGACAAGTGCATCATGAGGATCATCCCTTCTAGCATACCCAAATTTTCGCAAAGCCAAACAAGGGTTATAGGTGATACCTTCCCTAATGCCAAGTAGAGGGACATTAGGTAATTCCCCAGAACGGTCAATAATAGTAAGGTCTTCCATAGATCGAGCACACTAATAAATATCAGAATGGGTGAGTGACATTAATCTTTGAGACCATGTCAAGCCTTGCTCATTCTTCAATGTTGATCGAGGTAGGTGTGAAATAAACCATATAGAGAGTAATGGAATGCAACACAAAAGAGTACCCCTTTTCTTCATGGTGCGAGTGTGGAAACAATGTAGAATGTTTCCAAGCAAAGTAGGTATGGGATTATGAGAGAGAAAAACCTTCATGGTATTCACATCTATGAGTTGGTCCGAATTTGGAAATAGAATCAAAACATAGATTAGAAGGGCCAATACATCCTCAAAAGCTTGAAAATCCAAATCTTCCTAGAACAAACGAGCCTTCTCCAATAGAAACTTGGCTAAGAAACCCTTAACTCCACTTCTTGTCTCCCAATTTTCCACAATGTCAGATCTCTTCAAATGCAAAGCTTTAGCAATAACTTCAGGTTTTTGAGTCTCTTCTAAACTGGTGAATGGTATTTGATCAAGCACAGGAACTCCTAACAATTTAAGAATTCTTCTAATGTAGGCACCAATTGGTAGTCGAGGAAGGTGAAGCAATGATGCATAAGATCAAAGAATTGGAAAAGCACACACATCATTTCTTATTGGAAGTTTGAGGTAGCCAAGTTGAGAAGTCGACCATATTTCTTGGTGAAAGAAGAATCTCCAGGAACTCTTGATGCTAACTTTTGAAGTTGAGGATGCACTTTCACGAGGTTGACTCGGATGGTATTCCTACGAGTGGAAGTCAAGACCTACAAAACAGAACAAAGATAAATTCCTAAATCCTTGAAATGGTTAGTGAGAATGCTTTATGATGTTATGATGTTTATGATGATATGAATAATAATCACAAACAAAGCACACAAAAACCTTAGGTTTAGGCTTGCATGATTTTCATAGGTAAGTACCCTCTTGAAGTTTAGTTGGTTCAACCTGTCTTAGAAAGTAATCAAGTTCTAGGGAATCTCAATATCACTGATCTTTCTTCATTGCGCATTATTTTAGCACAATCAATCTTTTACTGCGGCCAAAATATCCCAAAAGTCCGACCTCAATGAGCGAGGTATCGAGTATCAACCAATTTTCAGCTTTCCATCGAAACCGGTTATCTCACTACTTCCTAATGGCCAAGTCGTTCATTTAAAGGTTCTAAAGTTCGTTAGTGCTTCATGACATCACTCAGTGGCCATGTATTCTCCTTAATTCTCCATAAGGGATACCGGTACTTATAAATGTGTCACACTAACACAGCTATTGTCTCAACCATTTCGGTCTATGTCGTACAATCTCCATAATCTTTGCTATTTACCTAATAATGTTCCCAGATTCGGGTAGAGGATCAATACAAACCCAAACAAGAACCCATAAAATGTAAAGCAAACAAATCAAACAATGAAAGCAAGTAAATATGATATAACTCTAAGGTAAGCCCACTTTTCAGTATTCCCCAACAGAGTCGCCAATTCTGTAATACGGTGGGAGAACTGACTTGGTTGTTTTGCGTTTGATCGCAATTGTTGCAGATAGCAAGAGTCGCCACCTACTTTTCTTTTATCCAATAAGGAAATGGTGAAAAGAACAGGAAAAACCTTTGAGATATTTTCTTGAGTTCGGGGGGTAGATTATGAAAAGGGAAGGTGTTAGAACCCTTTTCATCCATAGTTATCTATGGGATCTTAGTTGCTTGATAGATCACTTTTGAAATTACTTTGTTTGAAATGTGTTTGTGGTGGATTTTGAAAGTATTTTTGAAAAGCGTCTTCGTTTAGACAAACTTTGTAATGATTCTCATCTTTATAAGAATGCATACAAAGTGTTGGACTTTTGAAAATATTTCATGTTTTTAAAAGTGTTTAGTGTGTTTGAGAAGATGTTTTTTTTGAAGGTGGATTGTGAGCAAGTAACTAAGAACGTTATACCTACTCAAAAGTCTTTTGTTCATTTCTTCCTTCCTTTGATATTGTTATCTCTCCATTGATTGGTAAGTACCCTTATCTTTGGATGTAAAGGGACAGGCGTGGGTCATCGTATAGTCATGAATAGCAATGTTGTGAGGTATCTTAGCATTTCTTCTTAAGGGGCTAAGATCATTTGTAAGGCAGCATTCGTAGCGTCATCGAGGGACTATGATTTTGAATTTTTAATTGCTTTTGCTAAGATGTCTCACATGCATATCAAGACTATTTTCTCAAGGCAACAAGTGGAGTTAACCCTAGAGGTGCAAGTGTGCAAGTGTTTTGTATTTCATGCTTGAATTTATCTTGGATTAGGGTTTTCTATGCATTATTTTTATCTTTCCATACAAACCCTAATTTACTAGCATTTATATGAAAGCGATAAATTGTGAAAAGTAAATATCCTACGCTATTATATCATTTGGGGACGGGATATACATATTTACAAATGGGGGTTGCAAGAATTTAAACCCTAATCATCTATTACAATCTTATTGAATATTTACAAGAATTAAATGTACAAGAATGAATGAATGTACAAGGATATAAATGGAATAGGAAATAGATTTTGTTTTAGATTTAGTTAAGAAAAGATAGTTTTGACCTAATTAACTTAAAAGAAAATAGTTAGCTAGAATAAGAAAATTAAAATTAAGTTAATAAAAGAAATTAATTTAAAGAAAACAAATTTTTTTAGGGTTTTATTTGTGAAAAGAGTTTTAATTAATTAAATAAAAATCCCAAACTCTAAATTAATTTCAATTAAAGATAAACCTAAGTCTAGTATTAATTTATTTTTTAAGAAAAGGATTTGGATTTGTCAAAGAAAATATTTTTAATGTGTGAAAACAATAATCCTAATTTCTAATTAATTTAACAAAGTAATTAACAAAGACAAAATGAAAAGGTGTTTAAATAAACTTATTTTTATGTCAAAAATTAAATTAATTAAATAAAAACCTCAATCTATTTTCTTATGATTTTTTTATGATTTTATGATTTTTTTTTGTATAAGTAAAATACATTAAAAGGAAATAAATAAATGAGATAAGAAAATAAAATAGGTCAGGGGCTATGTGAGTAAAACAGGGGGGTTAATGAAGCAAAATTGCCAAATCCCAACCAATGGAGGTCCAGGCGCGCTTCCTGCAAACAAAAAATAGTGAGAAAATATGGGGGGGAAAAAGACAAAAGGTCTCGCTGGGGTTCAAACACAGGACCTCCTATAGGGCAAGGCTTTAGTGCACGCTGTTTGTACCACCGGGGTGGCCTGTTTCATTCGTTAGTAATACAACAACTATTAAACTTAAAATAAAACAAGTTCATGGCCTGTACTTTGTCTTCAACCTCACGCCCAGCCAGACCACCTGTATCTTATTCATTTCTCAACCAAAATGAAAAATGTAAACATGAAACTTGTAGCAAATTTTAGCACGATTTAAGAAATGTAACTCATCAAAACTATAAATCAAAGATAAGCATGAATTTTGTTGGCCCTAATCTAAACCCTAATTTTTCCATAAATTTCAATCTTAAAATTCTCTAAGCTCAAGCAATATAAATGAAAACTATGAACATGGTTAGCTTCAGGGTAATGATGTCTACATTTTGTCTTTGAAAATGGAAGCCTAACAATGCCTATATGGAGAGTTGAAAATTCAGAAAATTACCTTCAAAGCTGGAAATCGTGAAATGAGTTAAAGCAGATTTCAAGGTATTGTGATGATCCAGTTAGCTCCAATGAACCTCCAAGAAGCTAGTGCAATGATTAGTTTATGCTGAGGATGGTTGAATCGTGTTGGAGAAGTCCAAGTGTAAAGCTCTGTTTTTGAAAATGGAAGACGATGATGAAGGTGTTACAGTTGTGTTGCAAGTGTTGGGATTGTTTGTGTATGATGTTTGGAAGCTTTTGAAAGCAAAAGGCCAAGAAACGCACGAGTGGATTGAGAGATTGGGTTCAAAACTCAGAAATGGCAAGTTTTGAGGTGTTTTGGAGATTCTGTGTTTTAGGGAGTTTGAGGGAGTTTTCAGGCTTGCAAAACCGTGTCCTAAGTTGCATAATAGTATCTCAATTTATAGGAAAATATTTTGAGAGTTTGGGGTGATCAGAAGTACAAGTTCACATGTTATGGCTCTTTGGCTTGTTTTTGAAGCAAGCTTGATACACATTGTCCCAATGCATAGTACAAGGCTATCTAGAGTGGTTACAAGCTTTAAACATGTTTATCTGACTTTTTATGTTGAGTGTGTGCTGAACAAACAAGTTAGGAGCTCAAGACAAGTTGACTTTGTGATTAAAACAACTTTTCAAGAATGGAATGGTAACTTTGTGCCATAAGTGGAAATGCAACTTGGATAATGGCTCAAATGCTTGGACAATGACTCTATCAGTTTTGTAAACATTTAATTATTGAGTGATTAGCAAGTTTGAAGCCTGCAAAGCAAGATTTATGCAACATGGTTTGAGATTTACTCAAGTGTTCATCAAGAAAATGACCTATAATTCAAGTTTTTAAGGCCATCTTCATCTCTTAAAAAATTCTAGATCAAGCATGATCTCAATGATCTCTTGGACTTTTTAGAAAGCTTGTAAAATACTCTAAAACTTTTATGTTGGACATTTTTGAAAATTCAATTTGTAACTAAGTGAAACTTGGCCAAGAAGTTAGGTCAAAAATCTGCCTAACTAGGGCAAAATTTCACTGTGTTGTTGTTTCATGGACATGTCTTTATGAATTTATAACTTAAAATTCAAGCATTTCTAGAAACATTTATGTCCTACAATGTTTTAGATCTCATTAAGATCTACAACTTTCAGGTTGGAATTTTTCCTTGAATCATCTTGCATCATGATGAAAATTTGGCACAAAGTCTTGAAAAAAAGTAAATTTTCTAACACTTAGAAAAATATTTAAGTCTTGGAAATTTTGACTTTTCAAAATGAATTTTAACTTTTTGATTTCTTGATGAACAAACTTCATATTTTGACATGTCTTGATGAAATATGATTTTTGAAACTTGATTTTGATCAAAAAGTCAAAGTTTAACTTTTTAGTATATCAGTTGACTTTTTGGTAAATGGAGAATGCTCAGGAACTCTCGATGTTAACTCTTTGAGTTGAGGAGGCACTCTTACGAGGTTGAATTGGATAGTATTCCTGTGAGTGGAAGTCGTGTCCTACAAAACAGCACAAAGATAAATCCCAAAAATCCTTGAAATGGTTAGTACAAAATACCATGGTATGATGTCATGATGTTATGCACATATACACACAAAGCAAACAAGTCCTTAGGTTTAGGCTTGCATGAGGTTCATAGGTAAGTATCCTCTTGAAGTTTAGTTGGTTCAACATGTCCAAGAAAGTAATCTGGTTCTAGAGAATCTCAATATCATTGATCTTTCTTCATCGAGCATTTTTTTAGCACAAGCCTCTTTATTGGCGACCAAAATATCTCGAAAGTCCGATCTCAATGAGCGTAGCATCGAGTATCAACCAACTTTGGACTACACCAAAGCCGACTATCTCACTACTTCCTAATGGCCAAGTTGTTCAATTAAAGGTTCTACGGTTAGTTAGTGCTTCATGGCACCACAAAACGTCCCCGTATTCTCCTTGACTGGACTCAAGGGATACCGATACCAACAAATGTGTCACATTAATGTAGCCATCGCTTCAACCATGTCGGTATATCCTGCACAGTCCCCACGATTTATTGCTACTTACCTAATAACATTCCCCGATCCGGGTAGAGGATCAATAAAACCCAAATAAAGACCAAAAATGTAAATCAAACAAATCAAACAATGAAAGCATTTAAAGGTGATATAGTCTCTAAGGTAACCCCACTTTTAAAAACAACACTCCCCAGTAGAGTCGCCAGTTCTGTAATACGGTGGGAGAACTGACTTGGGTGTTTTGCATTTTATCACAATTGTTGCAAATAGCAAGAGTCGCCACCGACTTTTCTTTTATCCAATAAAGGAAAAGGTGAAAAGAACAGGAAAGACTTTTTGAGAATTTTCTTGAGTTTGGGGGGTAGGTTATGAAAATGGAAGGTGTTAGGACCCTTTTCATCCGTAGTTATCTACGGGCTCTTAGTTTCTAACTCACTTTTAAAATACTTTGTTTGAAATGTGTTTGTGATTGGTTTTGAAAGTATTTTTGAAAAGTGCCTTCGTTTAGGCGAACTTTGTAATGATTCTCGTCTCTATAAGAATGTATACAAAGTGTTGACTTTCAAAAATATTTCATTTTGAAAGTGTTGGTGTATTTTGAAAGATGTTGTTTTGAAAATGTTGTGAGCAAGCACCTATGAACGTTCTACCTACTCAAAAGAAGTATTTGTTCTTTTCCTCCTCCTTTAGATAGTGTTATCTTACCATTGATTGGTAAGAAGCCCTATCATTGGATGTGAAGGGACGGGCGTGAGTCGTCGTATAGTCATAGAAGGCTACCTATGAGACGCTTTAGCAATTGTCGTAAGGGACTAAGATCGTTTTACCGAAGTCAACGTTAAAGGATCATTGAGGGACTATGATCTTTTTTATCGAGGGTCTTTGCTAAAGCGTCCCACGTTTGAGGGACATGACTATTTATTCGTAGGCAACAAGAGAGGTTACCCTAGAGGTACGCGTGTGAAAAGTGTTTGATTTCATGTATTTTTGTCTTTGAAATTAAGGTTCTCTAAGATTGATTTTATCTTTCCATACACACCCTAATTACTAACAATTATATTAAAAGAGATAAATTATGGAAATTAAAATCCTACGTTATTACATCATTTGGGGATGGGGGTACAAATTTAAAAACGGGGAGGTAAAAACATATAAAACCTAGTTTTATTATTACAACCATATTGAATGAATAAATAGTAGCAAGAATAGGAAAATTGTTTTTTTTTTTAACTTTTATGTATTGACACATGATGGTTTGCATCGATACATATCTTTTCTTGCCCCTAGAAGTCAAAACCAACTCATTATAAGTTGACACATAAGGGTTTGTATTAACTCATAGCCTGTTTTTTATCGACTCATGTGTATTTTGGATCAACTCATACTCACTTTTTATCTCTGGAAATCAAAATCAACTCAGTATGAGTCGACACATAATAGTTTATATCGACACATTTCTGTTTTACATCGACTCATTCGTGTTTTGTGTCGATCCATAACCTATTTTACACCTAATATGTGTCGACTCATAGAGATATGCATTGACTCATAATGTTGTTTTTCACTTCTAACATTGTTCTGTCACACATATAAGTTAGTTCTCAACACATGGTTAGTAAAAAATGAAAAAAAATAAGCATATAGTTAATTTCAGAGCTATGATATCTACATTTTATCTTCACAAATGAACCACTAATGATGCTAGTATGAATAGCTCAAAGTCAAGAAGACTTACCTTGAAACTGAAATCTGTGTTTTGAGTTTGAGTTGTTGTATTGTCTTGGAGAAAGCAAGTTGGAGGTGGCTGTTTTTTGAGTTTGGAAAATAGTGATGTTTAGGGGAAAACTTGCAAGGTTGTACAGTGGGTAGAGGTTTTTTCTATTTTCAGTTTTTGTTTTGTGAATGAAAATAGAGTTGAAGATGAGTAGAGTTTACAAAGAATTCTGTTAATTTTCCAAATCCTCTTTTTTCTCTGTCTCCCCCTTTTCTCTCTAAGAAACTCTCATTTGTGTGTTGTGAAACAACTTATTTGTAGATGAAATTGACTGAAATTTGGGAGGGAAATAGATAAGTTTTTGAACTGTTTGGGTACACTGTTTCATTGTTTTTTAGATGCAGCTCTTATGTGCTAAGTTTGTGCAAATATGAGACTGATATGATGCAGATTTTGTAGGGAAGCATTGCAGGTTTTGGAACAGGTTTTGACAATTTTCTTGGCATTACTATGTAGGTTTTGGACAGCAGGTTTGTAGCATGATGCAAGTCTGATTTTGTGGACAGATTTATGCAGCCTGTAACAAAGACAAGGCATATTTATGGACAACATAGTGGCAAAGTTTGAAGATTGAGTCAAAGGGAAAAGTTCAAACAAGACAAAGCTTATGATTTGTAACTTGCAATTTTTTAACTTAAAAAAATGCAGCCTTGTTGTTTTCTTGAAAGCTTGTAACAACTTGAATTATTCTGAATTATGGTGAAAAGATGTCATGAAATTAACATGTATAAAAAAAACACAGAAAAATTTCTAAGTCTTACAAAGTTTGACTTTTCAAAATGACTTTTGACTTTCTTGATTTCTTGATGATCAAATTTCGTATTTTTGAATATCTTGGTGACATGTGATCTTTGAAACTAAAATTTGATCAAAAAGTCAAAGTTTGACTTTTCAGTGTACAATTGACTTTTTTTCATCAGTTGACCAAATTTCATCTATCAATCCACTGATATCGGGAAACGAATTGAAATATTCGATTAGGTCAAAATGATGTAATTGAATCCTTGAGATTATGTTTTAAACCAATAAGTCATGTACTAGATCAAAAAGTCAAAGATTGGTCATTCTCAATCAAAATCCTAATTTTGTCCATTTTGCCATTTTGAAGATTTGAACAATTTTCTTAGAGAATTATGATCCAATCTTGATCAAATGATACACATGACCTCAAAATGTTGATATTGGTCCAAAGTCTTGAAGTTTGACTGTAGGTTGACCACAATTAAATTTTTAACCAATACAGTTGATTTTAGACCACCTGATCAATTGACTGAGCAATTTTGTGATTCAAGACTTGAAACTTGACAGGAGCAATCTTGAGGGTCCATAATGATCCATGAAATTCATTTAAAATATTAGAAGTCCAACTGTCTTTGTGCAAATTCAAACCCTAATTTGAAGTATCAGTGTTAAAGAGATGACTTGACCTAGTCAATACTTGTGCAAGCTTGAATCGTTGAAGATCTTTGTGAGAAGTATCTTGAGAAAATGGAGGGCAAATTTAGGGGTACAATAGGCTGCTTCCCTCACCTCATAGTCCATATAGGCCCTAGCCTTCTCGAGGAGTGCATCGAATGTCCATAGTTGTTGATGCCAACAGCTTTTCTGAACTCTGTGCCCGGGAGGAGTCCCCTCTCGAGCAGGTATCTCTTCATATGATCGGTGCAGGGGACCCGGATGGCCTCGCTGTTGAATCGATCAATGAACTCCCTGAGGGTCTCGTCATTTCTTTGGACGATGGCCTTGAGGGCTGCCTCAGTCTTCGGATGTCAACGTGAGGCAGTGAATGAACTGATGAACTGGTTTTTTAAATTCCTCTAGGAGGTAATTGACCCCGGGGCGAGGCTCTTATACTCGTCTATTGCAAATTTCCTCAAAGTCATGGGAAACAACCGACATTTGATCGGTCCCCTGACGTTATGATAATGCAACATCGCCTCGAACCCGTTGATATGGTCGATTGGATCTGCAATGTCGTTGTACTCCTTAAGATGGGGAGGTTTCTCCATACTCGGGAGAATGAGTGCCTCCATAATAGCTCTTGATAAGGGACCGCGGGGGTCGTCTTTGTCGCTTTTGTCCGGAGATCGAGAAGGGGACCTATTGTGATGGAAGTCCTGATGACGACCCTGGTCGCACAGAGGATTCCTCGGGCGGCGTGATCGTTCGTCGTTTCTCCTGTTCCTGTTTCCAGAGGGTCTTTGCTCTTGACGTGGGGGGACGTGATCACATATCCCCGTATCTACAGACTGATCCCTCTCCAATGTGGGGTGTCTCCCGATTGATCGAGGAGAAGGGCTGCTAGAAGCATCCCGTCTGCGTTTCCACGGGGGAGATTAGGGACGGTCCTCTGTCTGAGGAGGAGGAGAATCAGGCCTCCTATGTCTTCTGGGGACTCTCCGAGAATCTTCGAGCGCCCTTAATCTCTCCCCTTGCGAAAAGATCAAGTAGTTTGTTTGATTTTTTGCCGCGAACAGCGCCCTGGTCGTGGCATTAGCATCCATAGCAACGGGGACCTCCTGGAACGCGGGCGGCTGATAGTTCTGGAGAGGACGACGCTCGTCTTCGAGTCGTCGGGACAGTGATGACGAAGAGGCAGTCAACCCGTCTCTGTATTCTGAGGGGTCGGGCATGCCCCCAACATGGCCGTTGTTGTTGCCTGTGTTATTATCGTTACCGGTGTTGAGGCCAGTTGGAGCAGGGTTGTTGATGTCAGTGTTGCGGTCGGTGACGTTGTTGTTGACGTCAGCGAGATGGACATTCAGGTTATTTTCTGTCGTGTGATCAACCATGATAGTCAGAAAGGAGTGTGATTAGCTTTTGTATTGGATGAATGAAGACGGGGAAGCAGTGATTCCCACAGACGATGCCACTGATCGTATCTGACCAGAATAGACCATCACAGCTTACGTCGAGCAGAACTTGAGAGTGAGGTGGGGGGTACCTGCAAGATACTCCGATGTCAAAGTGAGATTCAAAATGAGCTAGCAAGTAAGAATGAGAAATTGTTCAATACCTGACCCTCTCAAAAGAGAGGGTATTTATAGCTCCCAGCGCTGGGCCAAGGTCCCCATTGTTGGGTCACATTGAGGCCCAATAACGAAAACTGCCAAGGCTTACGTATGTATGGAGTCCAGCAACTAGACTCTCTCCTGGTCAACTACTCCGTGAAAATAGGGTTTAGACCCGTGATTTCCAGAGGACAATTAAGATGACTATGACAAGGGGACGTGAGCCACGTTTCCCAACGGATATGTGGGAAGTTGCCCAACGACCCCTAATTTAGACTGTCTATTTTTGGGCCTTATAAATACAAGAGTGTTGGTTTGAGCCTTCCAATCGAGAGACAGGTGCAGACCCAGTCCATATATATATATATATATATATATATATATATATATATATATATATATATATATATATATATATATATATATATATATATATATATATATATATATATATATATATATATATATATATATATATATATATATATATATATATATATATATATATATATATATATATATATATATATATATATATATAATGTAAAAAAATAAATTTTTTTGCTTTATTATTTCCTTATTTTTGTAGGAAATTCAACTTTGATTTTTTTTTTTTAAAATGTCTTAATGTCAAAGCGTTTTTTTCCATACGCTTTTACTCATTTTTCTTTCTAATCATACATTTTAGACTTGTTTATATATATATATATATATATATATATATATATATATATATATATATATAATCATTAAATGTATGGTAAATAAATTTGGTTATTTTGAAAACAAAATTATTTAAATTCAAATGCATGTGAATAAAGTGTAAAATATAATTGATTTTAAATTTTTATCAAATTAAATTTTTATTAATATTATTTTAATATACAGAAAAAAATGTACCATTGATTCAAATCTTTTTATAAATAATGTCAAAATATGAAGAAAAAAAATTATGATTAACTCAAATATTTTTATAAATAATATTATTTTATATATGAGACAAAGTAAACTAATTTATATATTTTTATAAATGATGTAAAAAAAGAAAAAAAATTGTTTTATTGTTTTCTTATTATTATTTTTGTAGAAATTTCAACTTTGATTTTTCAAAAAAAAAAACATTTTTAATGTCACAATTTTTTTATCAATTACGCTTTTATTCTCTTTTAATTTTTCTTTCCAATCATATATTTTATTTTTGACATAATTACTAAATATCATGCGACTTTGCTTTCAAAATTCCTTTATAATTAATTTGGATAAAGATATTTTTATACTTCAAATATTAATTTTGTTCTTATTATTGTATTTTTATAAACAAATATGTGTGTTTGATTATAACTCGTACCTTTGTACGGATTTATTATTAATTTATGATAATAATTTATGATAACGTGCATACCGAGGTCTCAACAAATAAAACATATAATAATTCTCATCTTAACTACTCCAAGAAACCACGCATCGGCATCAACAACTTCAAGTAGAATTAGCAAAATATATTTGGGAACACTTTATAGCCCTCCACATAATAAATTTAAAATGAAGTTTTTTATATCATTTTATTTTGTTTTTATGACTTTAAATGATATATTGTCATGTATTTCTCGTTAATTTTTAATATGTAACAATAATTTTAATTGATTTTTAATAAATTGCACACATATTAGTTACAAATATTTTAAGTAGAAAACTAAAATTTGTCAAAAACAAACTCCTTTTAATAAAAAAGAAAAAGCCTAACTAACTCTTAAATTTAAATAACAATATAATATTAGTGTAATTCAGTTATCTAACTGCCTAGAAATACTGTTATAGTTAGTTACTAGTGAAGTTTATGTATAATACTATTAGACTCACCGCTACATTTTAGTCTATTATCTTGTTAGAATTTGGATTTTAGAGGCATTAAAAGTCAATGGATCCAACTCAACCATCTTCCCCATCGCCACCGCGACTACCACCACCATCTTCCTCGCAACCATCATCACCATCCTCATTGCAGCCGCCACCGCCATCTTCCCCGCAACCACTATCACCATCTTCATCCCAGCCACCACCACCACAATCTTTATTCCGGCAAAGGAATTCTTCATCGAAGCTACCACTGCCATCCCAGCGTGATGCACCATCATCTTCATTGCAGCCACCACCACCGCATTCTTCAGTGCCAAAAATGCAAACATCATTGCAGCAAATTCCGCCGCCGCCACCTCCACCACCACCTTTTTGGCGGTCCCCGGGCGTAATCTTTGGTGCTGTTTATATTGGTTGGATGGTAAGAGAGTTCACGTTCTTTCTTCTTTCTTTCTTTCTAATATATTTATTTATTTATTTATTTATTTATTTATCATGTGCGTGACTAATGTATAAATAAACATAAGGATTTATTTATTATTATTGTTGTTTCAGGTGTATTCTTGTATCCGTGACGTACTCTTTTTCATAGAAAAATCTTGATTTGGAATTTCAAGATTAAGATGTGTGATTGAAGCTGCTAGACTGTTAACTCAAATTAGTTACATTTCAATTGGGAGATGTATGTGATAATATGAATCATATGATAGGATTGAAATACCCTTTTAATTTTCTTTTTACGTTACTTCTTAGCATTGAAGACTGAGCGTGACAGTCACACTATATTGTATCACACCTGTTCATAAATAAATGGTTGATATATTTTGTTGTTAAATTAGGTGATTGATATAGTACTGCTTCCGGTTTCACCATGAATTCACTCTCACATTAAAAAATGCAAACCGATTATGTGTAGCGTATGTGCCATTAATACAATAGATATAAAGATGCTTAAGTTATAAATTGGAAAATGTTGAACTATAGTTCCTTCTACTAATATAGATTGTGAATAGGCAACTTAAACTTTAAGGGCAAAAATTAGTATATATGGATGTTTAATTGTCATAGTTCTTAACTGGGTTTGTTGATCAGTCAAGCATATGTTTTGTTTTGTCTAGTTTATGAGTAGTTAGTCAGTTGTGACCAACCTATTCCTGATAAATTATTCTCATGATTTTTCTTTAATAAAAAAATAGTATATTGATAAATGTTAAAATATGCATGTATGTATATAATTTATTTTAATTTTATATTAATTTTGGAGTTCATTTTGAATAATTAACTTTAAAATATTCATATGGTTCATTAACTTTTCAAAACGTATTATGTTAGTCTTTTTATAAAAACTACGAATTTATTTGTTAAATTTGTCGCAAATTAAATTATAAGGATTATCATATTAATTTTTTTCTTAAATTAAGAGATGAAAATGAATTTCGAATTAACATACGACACTAAAAGAGATATTAAAGTTAATATATGAAATCAAAAGAGATATATTAAATTATCTCTAATTAATTAATGGAATAGTTGATTTAAAAATTCTTATTAATTATATTAACTTTATAAATGTTTATTTTATTTAAAATTTCAATTGAACGTATATTAAATTTTGGAATGAATTACATTCATCTTTTCTCGTGTACAAAGTATGACAAACTTTTTCTTGTTAGAAAATACACATTATCCTCCCTTGACAAATGATGTACATGGAAGACAAATTTTAGACGGAGTATCAGTGATGAATGAGATCATTGATATAGGGAGAAGAGGGAGTGTCTACTAATAGTAGACTTTGAAAAGGTATATGATGATTTGAATTGAAATATTTTAAGATACATGTTAAGAAGAATATGTTATGGTGACAGAGATACATGTGAAGAAGAACATGTTTTGGTGACAGATAGTTGAGGTGAATAGATACATGTATACTTTTTGCAGTGTTGGTCAATGACAACCCAACCAAAAACTTAAAAAGCAAAACTCACATACGTTTGAAGTGAGACTTTAGCGATTTAAAGAAAGTCTTCACAACTCTTACTCACAAAAATATTGTTCAAGAAATTTATTTAGGAAAGACTCATGTTTCGGTCATCTAACTATGGAATTAATCATCGAAATTTGATATCTATGAGTAAATTTTTAAATGTTACTAAATCGATCATAAAATCAAAATTAGTAATCGATTTAACGATTGAAATTTTGTGACCGAAAATTCAGTCTCCAAAAACATTTTTAATATAAAATTTAATTTATAAAAAAAATCAACAACCGAAATTTTGGTAACTAAGAATTTTTTATTTTTCTCTATTTTCTATTCCTCTTTATTAGGTTTTTATAATTCTCTCTTAAATTATTTTTAAATAATTTTTAATATATAAGTAGAAGTGAATTTTTTTATGTAATTCTTTTATGTGCATAATAAATAATTTAGTAAAATTACAATTTATTTTTATTATATTATTAAATTAAATAATAATTAGTAGCTTTTTAAATATATTTGAAATTTTTTGAGATATAAGGTTGTAAATGTCATAGTGCAAAAGTGTTATAGTTAAATATGTATCTTGAAAGTCCCAGGTTCGATTCTTGGGTCAAGCTGCCTTAATTTAGTTTTACTGAAAAATAAATCTAATACCATTTAAAATAAGATGTCAATTGGTGTAATGATTAAGTAAAGTGGTAATTTAGTAGAAGGGTGCAGGTTCAATTCCAATTTATTTTTAATTCGTTTTTAAAGAAACTAATTTATGTTACTCTTTGAAAACAAATATATAAATAATATCACAAGTGGAAGTGGTGAAATAGTGAAGAAAATAGCTAAGGAGCGAGGTTTGATTCCTGGTTAAGTTGTTTTTAATTTTGTTTCATAGGAAAAATAAAATCAAAATACTATTTAAAATTGGTCGCTAAATTTTTTGTTATTAAATTCATCGCTAAAGGTTAGTCACCAGTATTTTTTCAACCGAAAATTATAGTCGTTAAATCGGTCACAAAATTTTATAGTAATCAATTTTTAATTTTTTTCGGTCTCTAATTTGGTCACTAAAAGTGAATTTTCTAGTAGTGATTATGGTTCAATGGTCTGCCCAGCGAAAGTTTCGATTATTGGGCGGACTTCTATGAAAGGTTTTTTGCGTATTTCACAACCCTGAAGCAACGACGTGTTACTTAAGTTGTCCTGAACGGGTTCATCCAAGGAAAGAAAGAGAGCTTGCGGTCTTACATCGACTGATTCATACAGGTCTTAGTCGAGGTGGAGGGGACCCAAGTAGGTCTTCAGTGTTGGATCATTGAGAATGACCTTCTGAGAGACCATCCCTTCAGACATAAGTCAGCGAAGAAGAATAAGGTATAATCCGTCCAAGAAATGTTAACCATAACTGAATCTTACATGCTCTTGTAGGAGAAGCTGACCATGCATTTTGAGAACCCCGCCTCTAGCGAGTCTCACTCCGGTCGCCAGGTTGGAAAGGAGTCCCACCGGCGTCGAGATGACTCCGACTGAGGTATGCTGGGAAATACGATAGGTACACCCCCTTGAGGGTCTTCTTAGAGAAATTTATCAAGGCTGTGCAAATGTTGAGTTTCGAAAAGAGAGAATTTGACCTCCTTACCCCGTCAGAGAGACACCTCAGACGAATAAATCAAAGTTCTGCCTCTTCCACCAGAGCCACAATGCAACACCAACGATTGTGTTAATCTAAATGATGCCATTAAAGGGCTAACTAAGAGTGGCTGGATAATTGGGTATGTTAAGGGGAAAGCAGGATAGAGACACTACTACAAATAACGCTTCTAATGTCGGACGCGAAAAGCGTTGTACCTCTGCAACATAAGCGAGGTAACTAAGGTCATCATAAAAAGTCTTCATTTAACACATCGGTGTTTCCAAACCCAACATGAATAGTTATTTCAAAACCATTTAGTACATGAGTTCGAACCCCGAGTGCCGCACTTTTATAATATTTCAAACTAGCGTATCTTTTATCTCGGTTTCTCCAAAAACCGAGGGGTATATAAGATTTTTTTTAAATTGTTAAATTTACATTCTTTATTCAGAATATTACTTTGTTTACACAGAACATTGTTTACCCAGAAAATTATATTGTTTACCCAGAAAATAAAGATAAAAGTCTAACTATATAAGGTGGTTCAAGATAAAAATCAAATTCCCTAGGATATCTTGTTTCCCCTCAAGATGTAGATTTTGATCTTCGTATAATAGAATCTTGGGAAACATCTTCGGTTAGATCTTACATGCAATGGTTTCTGATGAAAAAAAAGGTAAGGTAATTAATATTTGAGAAAACAATAATCTAAAAATCAAATAATGAAAAAATATTTAAGAAAACAAACCTTGAAGCCAAATGATTTCCCGCGCTTGCAATCCATCATAGAGAACTTTTCCAAGCGTTCTTAGGTTTCAAGCGCTTCATATGTTTCATTTTGAGCGTTGTTAACCTTTAAATGGACGACATAGATTTGTTTAAGACCGTTGAAACAGTAAAAAAAAACACTTAACTATCATCTCGGTTTTGAAATATTGTATTGCCTAACTAAACTAAAACAATATCGTCTTTAAAGACAAACTCATCCAAAGGTGTTTCTATGTCTTCTACTTCTGTAAAATCATGATCTGGACCATTATGTGGGTGTGATGGTCATATAGTTTCGTACCAATGCAAGAAGGGACAAAATCAAGAAAGACTTTTTTGGAGATGTCCATTTTGGAGGAGTGAAGAGACGTGTAATTTGTTCGTATGGGATGAAGAGATGGTGGCAAAAGGTGGAAATAAAGACGGAAGCATGATGAAGTCAGAGGTGGAAGTTATGGGTTATTTGAAGGTTATGTATGAAGATTCAAAGAAGAAGAAAAGGACACTAAAGAACAAATTGAAATCAGAAATTTTTTATGGATATTTGAAAATGTTATGTTTTATTATCTCCTTTATGTTTAATGTTTACTTTGTTATGAAATGTAATAGATGAAGTAGGGTTTGAATTACATTATTAACGTTATGTGAAAACTGTAGAAGCAAACAAATCTATGTATTAAATATCCTCTCGGTTTTGGAATAAAAGCGACCCCTCGGCTTTTCAGATAAACTGAGGGGTTAAATGAAATTTTTTTAATGGATACATTGTTTACTCAGAATATTAAAAATACAGAATGTCCAGATCCCATACAAGATGCTAGTGATCCAAGATTGGTTGTTGTGCTATCATTACCATTGCGTCCTAGATGGATCATTGTGTTATCATTATTACTGCCTTCACTAGCGTAGACAATGAGTTTGAATGCTTCCAACTTCTAATAAGGTGTCTATTGTAAAAATTAGAAAATATTTTTTCTGCACTTGCAATCCATCTGTAATGAAGAATATATCATAGTTGTTCAAAAATTTAAACAACAACAACATCAACATCATTGTTTGAGATAGATCGCAAAAGCTGAAAAATGTTTTGCTCAAGGTAGAATAACATTTTTTCAGTTTTGTAATCCATCCCAAACAAATGGTGGGGCGGCTACTGAAACAACCGACTGAATAAATCATCAAGATGAAATCAGTGAAGTCGCCATCGAACATTTTTTATCCCACAGGAAGGTAAAGGTAAATATCCAGTAAACCTGAGAAGGGCGAAATCAAGGTCGAACGACCGAGAGATTGGGTAATGGAGTCTGTTGCGCGAGGGGAAGGTATTAGCACCCCACACACCCTTAGTACTCTATGGTATCCACTCTTGTTGTTCTAATCAAAAGGGTATGTAAAAATATATATCTAAGTTGTACATGGAATGCATGCAAAAGAAAAGAGAAAATAATGTAGGGAAAATAAAGTTGTCCTCGCTTGGGCCCTACCCCAATGCCTACGTATCCTTTTTGAGGAATAAGAGTTACCGTAGTTCGGCTCACAAATTTATGTTGGTTTGTATTTTTTATGAACAATATTAATTTCTCCTTCTTTCGCAACTCGACCTTTGGAGACTCACGCGTCAGCACAGAAGTGAATTAACATGTTCTTTTGAAAAAAGTTTGAAAGAAAAGACCCGAAGGCGTAAAAAGTTTGCATTGGTTGATATTTTTTACCTTAAAGAAGGATTTGAAAATTGTTATATGTTTGATGCATTTGCCGAGAAAAGAGAGTTTTAGTCTTAATGTAAGGATGCAAAAGAAAGAAAAACATCTAAGAGAGACTAACCTAAATATATCCCTAATGTTATCATACAATGATTGATCCTGTGGTTGAGTTTTGAAAAGGGAAATATCTACCCTATGTTAGCATGCATGGATACCTACCCTAATTTCTAGCTCGAAAGCTACTCTAATCAAACGATCTTAACGGAAGCATGGAAAATTCCTATTCTAAGGGAACATGGTATAGAAACAAATAAGCAAACAAGTGCTTTGGCAAAAACAAAGAAACATGAATATCACATACTGACTCAAAGGGATGGGTGAAACAAGAGAAATGATTTAGCAAAGGGGAGCGTATCACCCGAAGCAAACAAGCGGGAGATGGATGAAATAAAAAAGAAAAGAAATTCATTAGCTAAGGGGAGCAGATCACCCGAAGCAAACAAGCGGGTAGTGAAGTATCAGTAATGGCCATTGCGAACTCCTAACAAAGTGTGGGGGTTGGTTACGAACCCTTCTCTACATGATCGACTCGATACACAAGATCTGCATAATTCCGAAGCATCAATATATAACGTGAGCTAAGAATGACACAGACTAGAATGTGAGGGGGTCGATTACAGACCCTCCCTGCTTGCCTCTTTTTGAGGACTTGTCATTTGTAATATAATGCAGGCACAAATGTAAGCATGCGATCGAAATACCTACTTCAAAGGTAGGATTTTAAACAAACACAAATAGTATACAAAAAGCAGTGCCTACTACAGGACTTTAAACAACGACTTCGAGTGCACGCTCTTTATTTCCTAATTCTCATGATATCTAAAAAGCAGTAAAGTTCCTACTTTTCATGATATCTAGAAAAGAAGTAACATGCGGAAATAGTAAAAGGGAAACAGAATGATACCAAACGGATAACAATTTGTAACAAGTAAGCAAAGAAGAGAAACCCGAAGAACTTCGTGCAAACTTCGCATCAACCAAAGAGAAATAATCAGAAAATCGGATGTAAAAGATAAGTGTCGAAGCATCCATGTAAAAATAAATCACATGCATCTGAGTCGTCATGTAATAGTCCTGGACAAAAATTATACAATGCGAAATAATCCGCCAACATCTCATGGTGCGAGAAATCTTCGTTGGAAGCATGCACAAAATAAACCAAATGAGTTAGCAATTAACAAGACAATATAACTCAACCCAAACATCATTCAAGGCTCATAATCTACCATTAAACCTCTTATCATGCCAAGGAAATCGAATCGAGGATACGGAATCGACAAGAACACATTAAAATCCTAATTCTAAACATACGTCAAGCATTAGTTCGATTAATTCCTAAACTAATAGAAAAATCATGGAAAAAATATCACCAAGTCAAAAATCAAAATATTAATATTCACACAAAAATCAGTAAAAAAATCGTGAAAGAATCATTAAAATTTAATTGCAAAAGATTAAAGAACAAAATGAGAATTAAGAGAAGAAATAAGGTGGTGCATGAATCAGAAGGCTGGTGTGATCAGAAAGCCCAACGCTTAAGCCCACAGACCCTTAAACAATGTCATGGTTTCCATTTTTTAAATCCTTTTCTGATTAAAAAAAACAAGAAAATAATAAACTAATAAATTGATAGAGGGATTGGAACACTGTCATTTGGATGCATGTTAGGGTTAAAATCGGTGACATTCAGACTTCTTCTTCGACCGTGGTCTTCTTCTACAAGCTCTACACGACGACACTCTTCTCCAGTGAACAAAATACGCCGCCGCTGCCGCTCAACCTTGACGATCCGTTTGTCTCAGCTTCTTCTTTCTCAAACGCGATAATGTGTTCTCTCAATACACGGCGGCAACTTCGTCTTCTTCGTCAAATACCGTTTGCTTCGTTCTCAACAATCTGTGATGGCTCTATTCAATCTCTGTTAGATGTCATTGCCCTTTGTCCTCCATGATCCATTCTTTTGTTGATAAAGACTTCCTGAATGAGAGGAAACTTCTCTTTGATCCCTCCATGGTTAGTGACTACCTCAATTGCATTCACGGTCGAACCACCATGTGGAGGCATGGGGTTCATCTTGGTGTTCAGTTTATCAAAAGTGATATCCTGAGAATCCAACAAATCCTGAATCTTATGTCTGAAGGCCCAACATTTTTCTATAGTATTCCCCCGAGAATTGGCATGATACTCGCACCTGGCATTTGCATCGTACATTGGTGGAGGTGTTCCAATTGGAGGAGCTAGAGGCTTTTGCTCTACCATAGATGCTTTGAGTAGATGCTGCAACAATTGACTGTGAGGCATGGGGAGAGGGTCAAAATTTCTTTGCGGCCTTTTATTTTGTTGATGTTCTCGCGGTATTATTAATGGTTGTTGTACCCTTGATTGTGAGTTTGCAACATTAATTTCTCCCTCCATCTTTTGCGAGAAGTTAGGAACGTGTCTTTTTGAATTATAAGGGGTACTAGATGATGCCCCTTGTATATTTCCACTTTTTATGCTTGCTTCAATTCTCTCACCGATAGACACCAAATCAGAAAATCTGGAAGAGACGCTTCCAACCATCTTTTCGTAATATATCCCTTGCAAGGTTCCCATGAACATGTTGACCAATTATTTCTCCAAGAGTGGTGGTTGTACTCGGGATGCCATTTCTCTCCACCTTTGAGCATATTCCTGAAGGACTCCTCTTTCTTTTGTGATAAGTTTTGGAGTTGCATGCGTGTAGGTGCCATATCTAAGTTATATTTATACTACTTCAAGAAAGCATGAGCAAGGTCTGCCCATGTTTGGACATGAACTTGCTCCAACTGTATATACCAATCTAGGGATGTCCCACTTAAGCTAGCTTGAAAAAATGAATCATCAACTTCTACTCTTGAGCATAAGCATGCATCTTCATGCAATACATGCCCAGATGGTTCCTTGGACAAGTGAGCCCCTTGTATTTTCCAAAGTCAGGTATTTTGAATTTTGGTGGGATCACCACATCAGAAACTAGACCCATTTCGAGAGCATCGATGTTGAAAGCATTGTTACCTTCCACAACTTTGAATCTTTCCTCCAGAGCTTTGTATTGGTTCAGCATCAGCGGATCCTCAGTAGCATGAGTATTGGTCGTTATCAGGGGTGCTTGGTTGACATCCTCCAGTTCGTGGTCTCCATACTGCAAAGTAGTTTCATGCGTTGTTAATTGGAATCTGCAAGGTCTGAGATGCCCCTGCTTTTGGTGGATGTGGGACAAACCCTTCAATATCAGCTTGTCTTGCTTCTTGTTGAGCCATGCTTGACTTTTGAGGTCTCGCTTCTAGCTTTTTCCTTGGTTTATGACCGCTCGATGCACCAATGGTTTGGGCTACATCTTCAAAGGCTACCCTAGGAATTTGCTCCTGTCTGTCAATGATGTTCTTCAAGGCTAGAAGAACTTGACTCATGTCTTCTTTCATTGAGTTAACGTTGTCTTTAACTTGCTCAAGATCTTCTTTGAACGCATATTGGTTCTCCTCAATTTGTTCCGTCACTTTTTATTGATGGGCTCTTGTCTGATATGGTGGTCGGAGAGGTGGTGGTTTCCTTCTACCAATGGTTCAACTGGAAAAGATTTTTGAAAATGAGTTTTTTATGAATGAGATGCGAATGTTCATGAATGATGAATGCTTATGAATATGCTACGGGTTTCGAATGTCTTATTCACTTACATACATATATATATATATATATATATATATATATATATATATATTAGATTTTTCAGGTTTTTCCTTTTTATTGGCGAGTATCTTGAAATGAATACGTAGAAACAAAAGTATTTTCATTAATAATAATCATTCTTAAAAAGGGAATACATTCCAGATATTGAAAGAGATTCGAACTAAAAAGCAACTATTGGAAGGACTAACATCTTCACGGCTCTTAGTTTCTCCTTGATGATTATTATCTTTGTCATATATAGATTGACGATATTGATGCATACAAGTTGTTTCCCTTTGGTATTCGTTTTAGGACACTTCAGCAAAAAAAACATTTTGTTATTACTTTTTTACCCTGTGAATAAGACAAACAAAAAGAAACAGAGGGTAATGAATATATGAAATGCAGAAAATGTATGAATGTAGGGCTTAGTGACGGGATTTTATAAATGGTATCCTTAGAAGGTAGGCTCCTAGTTTTGGCCTACGGACATTCTACTCTCCCCATAAGGTAATTTCCTTAAGGATATCATGAATAAAACTAGAGGGAAAGTCACAAGGGCCTCCCTTAAGTGGAGCCTCTTTACAGGCCGAAACTTTTATCTCGAAGTTGTGGAAGGTCTCGTCATGAGATTTTGGTTTAAGGCTGTATAAAGAGTCATATGTTTCATTCCAAAGTCCTACCCCCAAGAGGATATCTCTTGAGACGTATTACTTTTACGGAATTCTACCGACTCTAAGAGAAATCATCACATAAACTCATAGGATTGATGTAACCCCTTGGCTAATAGACGAACCTTCTTTCTAAGGGTTTTGAAAAATATTTTTGCAATAATAAAATTCCACCATAGATGAATAACAATAGTAATAATATAGTGAACAAAAATAAATAAATATTTTAATAAAATAAATATAGAAAATAAAAATAAAACATTAAAACCCTAAACCGAGAAAAAGATCCTAAACCCTAGGGTGGAGTCCCCAGTAGAGTCGTCAGTTGTTACAACTGGTTTTTAAATCGAGTCGCCACTACTAGTTTTGATCCTAAGGAAGAGAATCTAATAGAAAACCCTAATTTGTACACAAAGATTCTAGGTTCTTACTTCATTTAGATGAAGGGAAGGTGTTAGACACCTCTTATCTACCTTGTTCGTAAGGATACCAGGGTTTAGATTTTAAAGGTTTAAGGTAAGGGTTTTAATTTTTTAATGGGAGAACTCGCTACGATTTTAGTCGTATACTTATGTATCCTCTTATGAGGAACTAGTGTCTCAATTCGTAGTTCGTATGAGTTTGTATTTTTTATGGATTAGGAAGATATTTTAATTACCTTCGCACTTAGCCCAGGTGTGTGAATAGCGGAAATTTTGGATCAAATGCGCAGTTAATTAAAATATGCTTCATACTCCTTTTTCAAAAATTAATTATTGAATTAATTTATTTATAAAAAATAATTTGGTATTTGTTTGAATATTTTTAAGTATTAATTGTGAAAAATATCTTATTTAATGCATGATTTAAAATAATTTAATGCAATAAAATAAATAATATTTTGGATGAATTTGGAAAATATATTTGATTTAATAATAGAAATGATTAATATAATATTATAATTATAAAATAGGAAATATAGAATATAAAAATTATAAAATAAAAATAATAAAGAAAGTTAAACAAAACGTTGGAGGTGTAAATTAGGTTAAGCTAGTAAAAATGAGGAGTGCAGGTATTATGGCCCAAGTTCAGAAATTGAATTTTCCCAAATTTATGCAGGAGGATTTAGTAATATCTTCAAGAAATATTGAATTAATTGATTTAAAAAAATATATTGAATATCAGCACATGTTTAGTGATTTTATTTAAAAGTGTCTGAATTATAATTATTTTTATATATTTTGTATATTTTAAAACCCCAATAAGTACACTAATTTAATCAAGATAGTAACTAATCTAATACCATGAGTTTTAATGTCTTGTATATTATTATTTTTAGAATAAAAACTAACCTAAATTGAATCAAATTAATTAACTTAATAAGATTTCTAAACAAAAAAAAATGATTTACTCCAATTATGACTAACAGACAATAAAATAGTAATATCACAAGTGACTTTTCAAATGGTATAATAATGGCAAATAATTCAAAAATGTAAATATATGATATATGTCAATTAATGTTATACCTTATTAGTTGGTTTTTTTCTTTAAAAGTTTTTAAGTGCTATAGCCAATTAGGGAGCGACATGTGGTGTTTTGTTAATAAAAAAACAAAATTGTAGAAGCATAAGTATGAGACGATGGATGATGGTGTTAATGTGTGTGTGTATTTTCTTGAGACAAGATTATATTTTACTTTTCTTATTTTGTATTCAACACTTAGATAAAGAACTAACAAGTGAATAGAAAATCCCCAACCTATATGAATTAATTATTTAAAATTAAAATAACAATAGTAAAAAAAAATTATGAGGACTAAAAGACCAAACAAATCAAATAGATCACTAAAAACAACATATAAACAACAAGCAGGGCAATTACCAATCAAGCCGTATAGAATTGAAAATAAACAGTATACAAGCACAACAACATAGCAACAATAAACCACAAACTAAAAAATTCAAATTTTACTAACTTGGAGTGCCGTGACCAATTTAAGCGGCTTCCTTTCCTTTTTTCGGCACAAAATTTTTCCTTTGGAGATCATTGTTTGCTGAAGGCTTATGGTTTCTTTGTTATTATTCTTCGATGTGAAGAGCAACAACTTTGAGAGAATAATTTTAATAAATTTTGGATTCTCCAAATGATTGTTGATGTCCTAATAGTGTGAAAGAGTGACCTAGTTATAGTGATAATTAGGTCAAACAAAATAGGAAATAAAATTGATTGGCCAATCAAAATTTTCTTTGCCAGTAAGCTAACCAATTAGAGATTCAAAAGTGCATCAAATGAGATTTGAACCTATGACCTCATACTTTCAAGCTTCATTCTTCATCAATTGTGCTATATTATTTATTCGAAATAGAAATGCAATTAAAAGTATATGGAGACGAGCAAGTGTTTGTTATATTTAAAAAAATACAAATAATTTGAAATAAATTATTATATTTTTAAATAGACTTTGAGAACAAATATTTATAAAACCCCGAAATATTAGTGTAATAAACCAAAAGAATTAGCCAAGTTTGAAAATAATTTTGACCATAGCACCGGAGCAGGAAAATTTGGGGTATGACACAACATTCCCATTCTCAACTATCATCTTATCAGTTATGGTTTCACAACAACCCTTCATGAGATGGACGAGTTTTTGTACTTTCGACACATTCTATAATTTTTTCATCTTCTCCCATTGACAATAACTCATATTATCGATGCAAGGTTTGTAACTTGACAAACTTAACTTTCTTACCTCCTTCGTAAAATTTCACCAGAATATCCCATGCCTTCTTCGCCGTTTCAGCATGAGAGATTCTGTCGAAATTAACAACATCGACCGCCGTGTGAATGCAATAAGCAGCCTTGCAATCATTCTTCTTGACTTTGTTATGGGTTTTTTTGTGTTCGTCGGTTGCATTTGCAGCCAATACAGGAACGCCGCCGGTAACCACTTCTAAGGTTTCATGGAAGTCTAACAAGGATTGCATCTGTTTTTTTCATCGGATCCAATTCTTGTTGTCAAGCATTGGAAGATAATTCAGAATGCCCTTATCACTAGCCATCTTTGTAACAGTTGATTTACTTGTCCTAGAAACATGATCTCTGACGTGAAATTCTTGAAAACTCGATCAAGAAAAATAACCAGAAGCTTTGATACCAATTTGTTAGTGCGTGAGGCATTTTTAGTGAGGAGAGAAAGAGAGAATAATGAAGGAAATAAGAATTTGTATTATTAAATTGTTACAAATAATGATACAAACTAGGACTATTTATACACAACCCTAATTGGGCTTGGGTCTACACAACTTAGATTATATTTAAATATTAAATCTAATCAAATTTAATCTAATCTAATATTTTAATAAATCTAATTTAATATTTCAATAGTTGTAGGCTAGAAAATTTTGATTGCATTTTGCGAGGGGATTAGCCCCAAGCAAAATGGAAACGTGGCAAACCCCTCGCAAATCAATTTGCGAGTCCCTGTTTTGCTAGGGGACCAATCCTCTCACAATTTTTGTATTTATGTGGGGTTTTTGTAATTTGTGAGGGGATTAACTCTTGGCTAATTTCGATTTTTCTTGTAGTGTTATTTACATTTTATCACACCAGTACCCGTGCGAACGCATAGGTATCATACTAGTTGATATAAAAAATATCATAATATTTGTCTCAATATTATTGACCTCAAGATTCTCCCTATTTTTCTACAAAATATTGAAATAAAATATGAATTTCTCTAAAAAAATATATTTTGTCTCAATGTGAGGCAACGAAAAATGAATTTTTTTTATTAATAACCAATTATTAAAATAATATTTCGCAAATAACCGTGTTTCGGAAAAAAATACGCAAATAACCATGTTTCAGATGATTCCCCAAAGGAGGAGCCATCTGAAATGGCGCATGCACCTATATTTTAAGGGGAGGCGCCATCTCACTTGGCGCCTATGTGCTTAGGGCATGCCCTAAGCCAAGTGAGATGGCGCCTAGGTGTATTTTTAGGGCAAAAATTGATTTTTTTTTTGTCCGGTGCGTTGCGTGTTGGACAGAGGATCAACAAAATGGACTTTTTATTAAAAAAAAATAATTACATCCAACTGTATTACATTAAAATAACAGATAAAAAAACAGATTAAAAAAATGGATAAAAAATACAGGAAAAAAAACAGATAAATCAGTGATCCCCCAGAACCCGGTAATGACCCCCGGTTCCGCATCCCCGTCCTCGCCTTTCTCGTGCTAGGTGTCGTCGCGTTTCCTGCTGCGGCAAGGTCGATGGCCCAGCGAAGTCAATGCGGTCCGGATCCATAAAATCAGTCAGATCTCCATATCTAGAAGATCCGCTTTGGTACAGTCGGTTACCCATACCCTCAAAGTTTGGTCGTGTTGGCGGTGGGTGGGGTTCCATAGTGGGTCTGTAGCATTGATCGTCTAAGTACGGTGGGTAGAAAGGAAATGGATCTTGGGGTGTTTGGTATTAAGGATGTTGGGTGGTTTGGTGATATTGTGGTTGATGGTAGGTTGGGTCGGTTTGTTCGTAATCTTCCGACATTCCCATATCAGGGCTAAGGCTGGATGTTGAGGGGCCTATATTGGGATATGTGGAAGACTGAAATTGTGTGTGGGGTATGCGGGTGTGCTGGTATTGGGATTGGTATTGTGGTTGGGTGTGAGGCATATCGGGGTATTGGTAGTGTGGTGGTGATTGTGGTTGGTTGTGTGGCATTTGAGTGTAGTTTTGTTGTGGTGGGGACTGTGGTTGGGTGTTTGTGGGTCTGTTTCTTCTTGGGGGTTAGTGGGAGGTTGATGGGTTTTGGGTTTGTTGTTGGGGAATCGAGGGTTGTACCTATTGTGTGCGTGGGTCAACCAAGTACCTTGGATGAGACACGTGCATTTCAGGGTTACTAACCGACCTGTACCAAGACAAATATTGATCCGAGTGTCGCATATTACCTTGAATTATGAAAACTGGGAATTACAAGACATAGCGGTGACGCCTCTGCCACATCTTACACCACTCTGGAGCAAAGTCTTTCCAGTTGGTAAGACCCCACTGGGCGTCGACCCTTTTAAGATGCCATGGGGACAAACAAGTTGGATCACTTGGTATCTCTTGATGCATTCCGAATTGCATCTTCACACGGTCGCTGTGGTGCATCTCCACAATGTTGAACCGAATGATTGTAGTCTTCGCGGTCCAAGTTGCTGCATCCTCCGGGTTTGGATCATGGCCCAAAACAAAATATGGTCTCCATACAAACTGCGATAAAATTTAAATCAGGTTAACATAAAAGTAATGTATAAATAATTTAATTGAGCAAAAGTTAAAAGTTATGACGTACGTCATCCGGGCCTAAGTGATCCAACAAATTGCGGTAGAGTGCGACATTGAATCTTGGATTCTTGCCGTAATCCATACCCCTCACGCAGTACCTAAAGGAAATGAGAAACATTTTATTCTTAGCATATATTTGGTGAAGAGATGAATAGTTATAAATGCTATAACTTGATGACTTACTTTGTTGCGTACGGAAAACCGAAAGTGTTGTTGTTGACGGGGTTTAAGGACTCCATCCTCCACCAACCCCAGACTTGTAGTAAAAAAGCGCACCCATAAAATGTACATTTTTCCTTGACTGCGTTTTTGCACAAGGAACTATATAGGTGGGCTAAAACTGCAGAACCCCAACTATATTTTCTTGTTTTTTCAAAATTTCTTAGTAAATGTAAATACATAAAATTTACACTATTTCCTGTACTTTCGGGAAATAAAAATGTACCAAAAAGTATCATAAGATAAGTTCTGGCTTTTACTACCCTGTCATTCTCAGAGGAATTTTCATTTAATTCCAAACTTGCATAATGACTTTTCAGCTCAGTGAGTAGTATTCCCTGCCCTCTCGCACCACCACCTTCTACCATGTCCCTGCCCAACAGTTCTTCACACTGAGAGTTGGGTTGTTGAACCGACCCGTTCACGGCCTTACCATCGACAGGGAGACCTAGTAGCATGTACACATCCTCTAGCGTGATGGTACATTCACCTATTGGTAGGTGGAATGTATGGGTCTTCGGTCTCCACCTTTCCAACATTGCAAGAATGAACTTCGAGTCAATGGTACAGTTAGAGATCTTTATGACATGTCCAAAACCTGTGTATTCCAGATATGGCACGATAAATGGGTCGGGAGCCAGGTAGTTATGCGAATGGATTCTGAATCTTTTTGTGTCCTGAGTTCATAATGTAACATGTGTAAGATTAATTAAGATGAACAACGCGTTATTTGAAGTATGAAAAATGTATAACCAAAAAATAAACTTACAAATGCGGCAATGTTTTCCCTTGTGCCTCTGTGAGTATCGCCCATTGTTAGAAGAGCCATTGTTTAAAATACTTGAGAGTATGAAAGACTTAGGAAGAGATAGAGAGTATGATAGACTTATGAAATATTTCGTAGTAGAGAGTGAGACTTGTGTGGGTGTGAGAGATGTTTCATATGGTATGTATTTATAGGCAAATAAATTTGCTATAGTGGTTGCTTGTGCTTGCATTCCTGCGAAGTGTCACATTTGCAGGCTAGGTGGCAGCCTAAGGGGTTACACATATGCATGCATGCATGTACAAAAAATGAAATGTGTCACTCTTGCAGGCTAGGTGGCAGCTCATGCATGTATCACGATTGGACAGTAAGGGAGGCGCCATTGGACTTGGCGAAAGAGTACAAAAATGAATGTTGTCGCCACCCCAATTGGCGAATAAGTGGTTTCCTTTGTTGCAGCCTAGGCTCAGGCTACATGACAGCCTTTGGGATTCCTTGCATTAGTGCATGTAAGCCCATTGGAGTTGATGGGAGGAGACTTACAAAATACATGTGTAGGTGGAGACTTAGGGCAAGCTAGGTGGCAGCCTAGGGGGTTACAAAACTGCATGCATGTATCACGATTAGACAGTTAGGGAGACGCCATTGGACTTGGCGAAAGAGCACAAAAATGAATGTTGTCGCCACCCCAATTGGCGAATAAGTGGTGTCCTTTGTTGCAGCCTAGGCTCAGGCTACGTGACAGCCTTTGGGATTCCTTGCATTAGTGCATGTAAGCCCATTGGAGTTGATGGGAGGAGACTTACAAAATACATGTGTAGGTGGAGACTTGGGGCAGGCTAGGTGGCAGCCTATGGGGTTACACATATGCATGCATGCATGTACAAAAAATGAAATGTGTCACTCTTGCAGGCTAGGTGGCAGCCCATGCATGTATCACGATTGGACAGTAAGGGAGGCGCCATTGGACTTGGCGAAAGAGTACAAAAATGAATGGTGTCGCCACCCCAATTGGCGAATAAGAGGTGTCCTTTGTTGCAGCCTAGGCTCAGGCTACGTGACAGCCTTTGGGATTCCTTGCATGTAACATTATTGGCAGCCTTGGGGGGTTGCATCCTTACTTAATTGAAATTTTTATCATAACATTGATTCACATAATCTCAAATAGCCTTTAGTCTTACAACCAAACTTTCAAACCTGCAAACAATCAAACATTCCAACCTTCGAATCACTCATAAAATTCAAACATTCCAACCTTCAAACATTACAGCATTCAAACCTTCATACAATTAATAAACCTCAAACATTCCAAGCTTCAAACCTTAAAACAATTCTACGCAATGGCCTCTTCACCACAATTTGTCGTCAAAGCACATTTCAACGGTGAGACATACATTTGTCCCACCGCTGGGTTTTTGTTTAGAGACACAGACAACATCTGATTTCTCTTAAACGGGAAAGCCAATTTCTCGTACTTCAAAAAAAGATTGGAGGCCAAACTTGAACAAGGCCCAGTGTCCCAGATATTTTATCAGAATCCAGTTTTCTTTGGAAACAACCAAGTAATTTTTTATAAAGTTGAAGTTCAAGATGACGAGAATCTCCAGAATATGATTTCCAGCCATGTCTATTTCGGATATGACTCTATTGAGTTGTACGTTTTGCTGCGAGAGCCTCAGCCTCAGCCTCAGGTGACACAGGAGGTTGATCCTTTGGAGAATGAACAAGCTGAGGTAAATGCAGTTGATGATGAAGAAGAAGATAACGAGTTAGAGTTTGATGAAATGGTGAATGATGATTCCGACGATGATGGCATCCCAAGTATTCCTGCAAACAAAATCTACACACCACCTCCGCACATGACAAACTTCAACATGGGCGAAGATGAACCTTCTACTGACTTATTTTTCAATCCGTATATGCAGTCGGATGAAAATTTAAAAGAGAAGGACAAGTTTCGTAACAGAGAGGAATGCATCAGGGCCATTAAAAATTTTCACATGCTCAACTCGGTTGATTTTAAGGTGGATCGTGTCAACCCAGAAAGGTACAAGATCAAGTGTGTCCACCCTGACTGTATGTTCAAGCTGACCGCATCATACAGATTAAGGGGTGACTGTTGGGTCATAGGTTCCATGACTACCCACACTTGTGTAAGTTCCACTCAATCACAGGACCACTAAAAACTCAACTATGATCTAATCTGTCAAGAAATCCTACCCCTGGTCAGCAACGACCCATCTTTGAAGGTGAAAACAATCATCTCCCACATCACCATGGTTTTTAACTACACTCCGTCTTACCGTAAGGCGTGGTTAGCAAAGACTAAGGCGATTGAAAGGGTGTAAGGAAACTGGGAGGAGTCATACCGAGAACTTCCCCGCTACCTGAATGCACTCAAGACGTATTCTCCAGGTAGTGTTTACATTCTGGAAACATTGCCAGCGTACGCCCAAGATGGTAGTCTAATGAATGGCAACGGCATATTCAATCGCGTGTTTTGGGCATTTCAACCATGCATCACAGGGTTTGCATCATGCAAACCAATTACACAAATTGATGGGACTTGGTTGTATGGGAAGTACAAAGGCACGCTATTGGTGACAGTTGCACAAGATGGCAACAACAACATTTTCCCCATTTCCTTTGCCCTTGTCGAGGGGGAGACCGGTGGTGCTTGGAGCTTTTTCCTGAAAAATCTGCAGACACACGTGGCTCCTCAACCAGATCTTTGTTTGATATCAGACAGACATGCCTCCATTGAAAGTTCCTACAATAATCCAGCAAATGGTTGGCATGACCCTCCTTCTACGCATGTCTATTGCGTTAGGCATATCGTCCAGAATTTCTCGAGGGAGGTCAAGGACAAAACATTGAGGAAAGCGGTTATGAATGCGGGATATGCATTGACACAACCCACATTCAAATATTACCGCAACGAGATCCGTTTGTCTAATCCGGAAGCCGGTAGGTGGATCGACAATATTCCGGTGGAAAAATGGACTAGGTCATACGACAATGGCCAAAGATGGGGGCATATGATAATGAATCTTATTGAATCAATGAATGGGGTATTCAAGGGCATACGAAACCTCCCAATCACTGCCTTGGTAAAATCTACGTATTTTAGGATGGCTACATTATTTGCAAAAAGAGGTGAAATGTGGAATGCGGTGTTGCAATCTGGACAACTATGGAGTGAAAGCTGCATGAAATACATTAAGGCTGAAAGTGCTAAAGCCAACACTCACATGGTTATACGGTTTGACCGACACAGCCACAACTTCATTGTGAAAGAGACAATCGACCACAATGAAGGCCGGCCAAGACAAGAATACAAGGTCATTTTACCTTCTCAATGGTGCGATTGTGGCAGGTTTCAAGCATTTCGTATGCCTTGCTCTCATGTCATTGCCGCTTGTGCTCATACCCATCAAGACGCGCTTCAACTTCTGTCAAACATTTACAAATCTGAAACGTTGCTCAATATTTACAACAACAACTTTCCTTTGGTAGCAAAACCAGATTATTGGCCTGAATACGACGGCGAAATAGTG
Organism: Vicia faba; assembly: GCA_948472305.1. Lineage (NCBI taxonomy): Eukaryota > Viridiplantae > Streptophyta > Magnoliopsida > Fabales > Fabaceae > Vicia > Vicia faba. Next base: position 857,098,842 of record OX451736.1, on the reverse strand, counting down.
TGGCACAACGACCAAATGCGAAGGAACAAGAAGGGTCGTCCCAAAAGTAAGCGCATCACAACAGAAATGGACGATCTTGACAGGTTGGAAAGAAAGTGTGGTTTATGCCGTCAGGTCGGACACAATCGTAAAAACTGTCCGAATCGGGCGTCTGACTCGACCACATAAATATTGTAATACATAAAATCTTTTCATAGTTGTGTTGTAAACATTTGGGTTTTCCGTTAACAGATTTTGCTACAATTAATAAAATGCGTGCAACAATAATTAACGATATTCCATCTAGGAAATTACAACTGTTAACACAATTTCATCTGACCCATGCATCATCAACATTACATCACTGTCTGTTTTGACTTCCTCCAACCACACATTAGGTCTTCCTGTCGCATGTGAGGTTGTTGTTCGTTTTCGCTGGATCCTTCGAATTTTCCCCCCCTCCGCAATGTCTCCATCTAGCCACCGCATCAACTCCCACTTCAGACGCTCCATGGAGTGAATGTGCCAGAATTTCATTTTCATCACAGGTTTCGTGGCGGAGAAGATAACGTAACCATCTCTGCTAAAAATCATAGGCGACGTCATGACGCAAATAACATAGTACAAAATAAAAATACAGTGCGAGAAAGTGTGAGAAATTTCGAAGAAACAGACGAATTATTTATAAAACAGCATTTTGCCCTAGTTTTGCCCTAGTTTTGCCCTAGGAGCCAAGTGAGATGGCGCCTCCTCTCACTTTTAAGGAGCATGCGCCATCTCACTTGGCTAAAAGCCAAGGGAGGCGCCAAGTGAGATGGCGCCTAGGGCAAAACCCTAGGTGGAGGCGCCAAGTGAGATGGCTCCTCCTTTGGGGAGTCATCTGAAACATGATTATTTGCGTAATTTTTTTCGAAATCCAGTTATTTGCGAAATATTATTTAATACATGGTTATTAATAAAAAAATTCACGAAAAATATCAACAGAAAAATGAAATGTGCTGACACTCTGTATCATAATAAATCACAATTTTATTATTAAAATATTAAATGACATGACAAATATAAAATTTTTAATTGATTATATGTATAAAATTATTTTTAAACTTAAATATCAATATGTTTTAAGGTGGGATGATATTTCAATTCTATTCCAAATAAAATAATATATTTTATTAAAATATTTGTGACGAAAAATTATTGTTAATTTCAACTCAACTTAATTATTTTAGAATGAAAAATACTTTTGTCATAAAATTATATTTTAATTTGATTTTTAGTTGGTGAATTGTAACTAGCCTATTCATAATAAATTGTTGTTTTATTAAAAAAAACTAAAATAATTATTGAAATATTATATTAATAAAATTTAAAATTACGCACCCTTATTACAAAATAGTGAAAATACACATTATACTCCTTTAGCAAATGAAATATTATAACACAATCACATTCCTTTTAATTTTTATTTTCGATCATCAACCATTAATATAAGTTAAATAAAATTATTTATTACCAAAATACTACTGTCATTTTTCTGTTGTTCTCGTTTTCGTTCTTACTACTTGTAATATTCATTAACAGATTGATTAACAGATGTTTAAAACTTCAAACTACTAAATTATTTTGCAATCAATTTTAAAAAAAAAAAAAAGACTTTAGCTGACAATTGTTGAATTTCAATGTCTTTAGTGTCCACTATTCAATTAAATAAATAAATAAAAATAGTTAACCGACTCTCAAAATTCACAAGCTGTGTCAGACAGTTATAACGGAATTTGTATGAGTCAGTTATAGTTAGTTTTTATACATATATTATCTTCTTGTAAGTTGGAATTTAGAATTAGAAGCATAGCATACAATTATACACACTGTAACTGAAAGTCACTTGTTATGGATCCAAACGAAGCTTCCGGTACCCCACCGCCGCCGTCACGCCACGGCATGAGGAAAAAGAATGAACGTTGGGTTTGGAGAAGAAAAGATAAAGGACAAACACTGGATTCAGAGAAAGAAGAAAGATCGTCATCTAAACCAGCTGTGGCAGAACCTTCCTCATCTCAACCCCCACCTCAGTCATCATCATCACCGCCACCACCGCCATCTCATTCCAATGCACCGCCGCTACCTTCATCATCGCGGCCACCACTACCTCCTATATTGCGGCAAAGAGAAGTTTTATTAAAGAAACCAGCTCAATCTAATGAACAATCTTCACCCGCGCCAAAAGGACCAACAATCGATTATATTGCACCAATACCTCCACCGCGGCCACCACAGCAATCTTTATGGCGGCGAAGGCAAGCTTCACTGCAGCTACGAACATCATCCTCCCCTTCTTTTGCACCACCCTCTTCAAGGCAGAAACCACCGCAATCTATGTTGCAGCAATGGCTATCGGAGCTACCACAATCAGACCTTGATATTGATCCACCACCACCACCATCACCACAATCATCATCTCCTTCATCGCAGCCAAGATCTCCTTCTTTATCACTGCCAGAGCCACCATCACCTTCTTTATCCGTGCCAGTGCGACCAACACCTAGTGTATCGCAGCCACCACCAGAACAGCAGCAAAGGCCACAGAATAACGATAACATTGAATCATCTGCTTCAAGGAGGTGGAGACCAAACAGTTGCCTCAACATGATTTGCTGCGACCGATATCGCAGATTAATGACGGCATACAATTACCATCGTCTTCATGTTCACCTCCACAGCACCCGTATGTATTGGTGCGAAGTCTATCGCAGAGTCCAAGTCTATGATCATACCAGACGAATGAACTATTATCACTATCAAATGGTAAGGCACCATGTTAACCATACCATGAGAATAACCAATCTTTTCCGATCCATGCTAGTTACCCGTCCAACTCTGGTGTACAATACACATCAGGGAGGCTATCAGGTGCACTTTTAAGCACGATGATTTGGAATTTCAAGATTTAGAACTGTGATTGAAGCAGGTCATTGTGAAGAATGTTAACTTGTAGCTTTAGATTCATATGATCTTGTGTTATATTCTTTTGAATTTCTCTAGGGACCCTTATATAGTCAATATGATTTTTAGGCTTTAAATGGTATTTCTATCCTATATTTTCTGATTGATCATTGCTCAGTATTTTGATCTTGAACCACATGAACTCATTTTTTATTGAAAAAAAAAACCATTACTTGGGTTCCAAGCATCCTGCACGAAGACCTTGAGACTTGATTTTGTTGTTTAGACTGTGAAAATGTTCATGCGCTTAAGTTATGTATGTATGCTTGTAAGTTAGTTTGAATATGTTGTCATTAATTGAATGTTTTTATGTTTTTATGATTGAAAAAGAGATTACATGTGAATGAAAGAATAGTATTGTGATCATTTGATAAGTATATTCTTGAAAGATGATTTTTGTGTTTGTGTGCGCGGTTGAGTGATTGTAAAGTAAGTTATAAATTTGTGTTAGAATGCTCGTAGTATTATATGTACGATTCAAATAGAGAATAATTGGTGATTTATATCCAATTTCGATTTGAAATGTTTCTAATGAGTTAATATATGTGTTGGATAAGATAGATCAATTTAACAAATTATTGAGCTTAGAAAATATCTAAAATAATGTAATTGATATACCTTAATGAGATATAGGTGTTACGTATTCACATGTGCCCCTCTTACGAATTGCGAATTGATTCGTAATATCAATTTGTGGTGCTTTTGCGAATTATTTCGCACAAATTCGTTTAGAATTTGTGTAAAATGAGTTACCCACGATAGAGATGTCAATTGAGCAGAGAATGTTTAGATGATGATTTTCCACTCTCCGCCCCGCTCCCAATATTATTCCACATCTTCGTCCCCAATTCCCGCCACAAAGAAATATTTCCTCACATCTCCATCCTCACATATCTTCACGGAGATCCACGAAGATTGAATATTAAGAAAATTTATATATTTTTCGATCAAAACTATAAAACTATTATTTTGTTAATTTTTCCTATTTTTTTAAAAACATGTATATTTTCCAATTTTTTTAAAAATAAAAATACATTTTGCATCAATAAGAAGAAGAAAAAAAAGACCAAAAACACTTGTTGTTGCTAATATTTTTTCTGTAAAAAATAAATAAATATTAATAGAACTTGCACTACAAGAAAAAGCTTCCCCAGCCACGTGAAGTTGCCACGTGATTTTCATGTGGCTAAATAAAACCAGTTGCGACGTGAAAATCACGTGGCAACATGTTTTAATAATATAAAACTGATACATTGAGTGTGTCAGTTACGTTTGTTTATTAAAAAAAGTAGCGACGTGGGATTCACGTCGCTAATTAAAATATGACAAAATTTAATTCAGTCACAACTTCCAAGACTGGCGTGTGCAGGCTTTGAAGGAAGGGAAAGCAATTATAAATTTGTTGCGACGTGAAAATCACGTGGCAACGTTGCGGCGTGATTTTCACGTCGCTAGGTGGTTTATGCAATTTGTGAAAACGTTCCACAACGTTCTGTTTCTCCCACTTCTTCATCTTCAACCTTCACAACAAATTTTCCTCCCCACTCTTCAACCATACCCATTTTCTTCCCAAATTTTTTTTCTTCTCCACCCTTTAATTCCTACCATCTTCATCCATTTTGTAAGGTAATTTCAATTTCATGTTTTATATACTTTGTTAATTGCTTTTGATGTGTTATTTTGAGTATAAATTTTTTTCAATTTTTCTTTGAATAGAGAAGGAGAATCTAGAAGTATAGATTGCAAATAGGGACAAGAAGATTGAAGGAGTTACAAGATAAAAGGTATGTCTTGAATTTTTTTTTTTAAATTAGTATATTTTCTGATTTTGATTAATTTGCATTGGGTTAAAATTGTTGAATTTGGGTTATATATATATTTTCTGTATTTGAGTTAAATGTTAGGTTTAATTATTTAGTTTATAATAATTATTAATTATTAATTTGTGATGATGAATGAGTTTAATTATTTTAGGAGTTTAAGTTTTTTTTATTTTTAGGAGTTTATAAGTTTTTAGTGTTTAAATTAAATTTTTAGGAGTTTAATAAGTTTTTAAATTTTTAGGAGTTTATAAAATTTAGGTGTTTAAATTAAATTTTAAGTGTTTAAAAATAAATAAATATTTTTAGGAATTTATAAATTTTAAGTGTTTAAATTAAATTTTTAGGAGTTTAATTAGTTTTTAAATTTTTAGGAGTTTATAAAATTTAGGTGTTTAAATTAAAATTTAAGTGTTTAAAAATATTTTTAGGAGTTTATAAATATTGTTGAAAGCATATATTTATCTTTAATTGTATATGTTTAGGATTATTATTAAGTTGATTAATTAATATTTCTAATTAAATAGGTTTTGATTATATAAATTTGTAGTAAATGGAATATTATATGTATTATCGTAGTTGGATGTACGATAGACTATATCCAGGAAGACGCGCACTTAAACCCAATTTTATAGACAGGGTTAATGGTTTTATCGCGTGGACGTTTGCCCGGGAACGTTGTCGAAGTGAAGGAGGAGTTAGGTGTCCTTGTCTTAAATGTGGATGTAGATATATAATTAGTGACCCAGAGGAAATAACACGTCATTTGCATAGGAAAGGTTTCATTGAAAATTATTGGGTTTGAACGCATCATGGTGAAACACTGTCGAGTAATGTACCAGAGACTAGCAACACAGATGCTTCAAGTAGTCAACCGGTTATGCAACCACCTATGGAATTTGAAGAAAACTTTAATCTGATAGGTGACATGGTTGGTGATGCTTTTGGTGTTAACGTGACCTATGATCAACCTGAAGACTTTGACGGGGAAGAGTTGCCGAATGAGGAAGCGCAGAGATTTTATCAGTTGTTGAATGAGATGAATACGCCGTTGTTTGAGGGGTCGTCAGACTCAAAGCTATCAATGTGTGTTAGATTATTGGCCGCCAAGTCAAATTGGAATGTTCCTGATCAGTGTTTGGAGCACTTCGCAAAAATGATGTTGGACTCAACTGCAACGAAAGACAACTTGCCTGCGAGTTTCTATGATGCAAAGAAGTTGGTGTCGAAGTTGGGTTTAAGAGTAAGAAAGATTGATTGTTGCACTAATGGTTGTATGTTGTTTTATGACAACGAGTTTGGTACTCAAGATGGATCGTCAGAGGAATGTAAGTTTTGTCATAGTCCAAGATATAAAGTCCGCAATAGAGCCATTAACAGTAACCAAAAACGGGTAGCAGTAAAGTCCATGTTTTATCTTCCTATAATACCAAGGTTAAAAAGAATGTTTTCTTCAATGCACAGTGCAAGTCAAATGACATGGCATCATACAAACAAAACAAGCCCAGGCAATATGCGACACCCATCTGACGGCCATGCATGGAAGCACTTTGATGAGGTACATCCTGATTTTGCCGCTGAACCTAGAAATGTCAGGCTTGGATTATGCTCTGATGGTTTTGCTCCATATGTCCAAGCATCCGGAAGTGCGTATTCTTGTTGGCCAGTTATTGTAACCCCTTACAATCTCCCTCCTGAGATGTGCATGACAAAACCATACATGTTTTTGACGTGCGTCATTCCAGGACCGTCGAGTCCAAAAACCGGAATTGATGTGTACTTACAACCTTTAATTGTTGATTTGAAGAGGTTGTGGAATAATGGAGAATGGACTTATGATATATCCCGTAAACAAAACTTTTCTATGCGAGCTGCCTTGATGTGGACCATTAACGACTTTCCAACATATGTCATTTATTGAATGATTTAATGAATATGTATTCATGAGAATTGTGTCTTGTAATTTTACTCAAAGAACCATTTATTGAATGATTTAATGAATATGTATTCATGAGAATATGTATATGTTAACTTGTATTTTCTTTAATTAGGTAAAAATGCCACCCAAAGATAATAAGGGTAAAGGTCCTAGTGATAGTGGTAGGAAGCTCAGGCGTCCAAGGGTAGTAGTATGCCAGTCACCTCACTCAGTCACGTGTCCTCCCCCGCAGAGTCAGGTTCATCATATGTCCATGGACAGTACTATGCCATTTACTCCATTACTATCATCTCAGAGTCCTCTTCAGTTCCCATCTGGGAGTACATGTTTTATTAGTCCATCTGGGGCCCCACCTGGTTTACCATTCCAGCAGTCACAGGTGCCCTCATCCTTCCAGCAGACACAGGTGCCCTCATCCTTCCAGCAGACACAGGTGCCATCCTTCCAGCAGACACAGGTGCCATCCTTCCAGCAGACACAGGTGCCCTCATCCTTCCAGCATAGTTTTCCATTTCCCACACAGATGCCCTCATTCGTGCAGCAACCTGGAGGATCCAGCACCCCACTTCTTACCCAGATGCCCCCATCTGTCCAGCAGCCTGGAGGATCCACCTCTTCACGATCCACACAGACTGGTCGCACCCCCACATCCCACACAGAGTCGGACGATGACGATCTTGGTGGGGATGATGATCAGATAGATGGGAGAGATCTTCGAGGGGATGATGATCTGAGTGAGATTTATACCATTGATGGGAGATTTTGGATATGGCCTGAAGGGAACTCGTAAGTTTCTTATTTATTGATTTTTATTTATAAGTACACATTTCCATTTTTAATATAACTTTATATAATTAATTATGCTAATTCCATTATTGTTGTTTTAGTTTCTGGCCGAGTCGGACTGCTGCTAAGGTTATCAATTATATAATTTAGCAGAATTATACAACATTTTTGAAGAGTTTTAGAGAAGTTTCCGATAAAGAAGAATGGTTCAAGCAATTTCAGGTATAATTAATTTATTTCTTAAGTTATTTTTATTTAAATGACTTTTTCATTATTGTTATAATTTATCTAACTATTTATTTTAATGTCATACAATATTGCAGGCGAAATATGTTTGGGATCCCCTGAACCATAACAAAGTAAAAAAAATTATTTTGGGAGGAGTTCAAGACGACTTTCTGACATGCTACGACGTGTTAGAGAGAATTGACACCTTTTGGGCATTCGTCCCAAATGGATAGGCAAAAAAGTTTTTGAACAACTTCTTAAGTATTGGGAATCAGATGAATTTAAGGCTAAATCTGAAACTGTAAAGAAGATGAGGGCATCTGAAAAAGGGGGTTGCATTAATGCTGTTTGAAGTATTAGTACTGCTGAGCATGCTCGACGCATGGTAATTATTACCACTTTTTAAGGTCATATTTGGATTTATAACATATTATTAATTTAAGTTAATTTTTATATTTAGGCTAAGCGTTTGGGGAGACAATCATTGATGACGGAGCTGGTTAAGGAGACTCGGACAAAGAAATCGGGAGGATTTACTGACGAGCGCACAAAAAAAGCCCTGGTAAGTAAATTTATGTTTATATTTTTTTTAAAGCAATTTTGTGACGTGATTTTCATGTAGCAAATGACATGTTGTGGCGTGAAAATTGAGTGGCAACTGATAAGTTGTGGCGTTACAATCACGTGGCTATTTATTTTTTATTTTTTATTTATTTCATTTAATTTCATTAATGTTACTTATAAATTAAACTTGATTTTTTTATTGTATGTGTAGGAGGATTATCAGGCGTTGCTTGTAGAATTTCTGACCCATAATCCTCAGTATACGCCTCCTCCAGAAAAACCGGTTCACCCAGATGTGGATTTCTATATTTGGAGTCAAGTTGTTGGGGGAAAGGGGCCTAACGGGTGTTTTTTTGGTGGTGGAAATTTGGTGGGCACCTTGAGGAGTGGGGATAGAAATCTGTATCAGAGAGTTGCAGACGGTGAAGGAGGCTCACGTCAAACAAATTTTGACACCGGATCAGTTAGAACTGGTAAGACAATTGGCTAGACGCGAGTCCGAAGATCGTGAGGCGGCATTGAAGGCCCAAATGGATGCCCAAATGGATGCCCGAATGGAGGCAATGAGGGGTGAACATAATAGACAAATTGAGGCAATGGCGAAGAGGCAAGCTGATATGGAGGAGCAAATGCGACAATTTATGCAAGCATTTGGTAGAAATCCCAACAGTGGTGGCCAAAATAATAACCACCCAAATAATGATGACTTTCTTCCCGACATTTCCGACGACGACTCTGCTTAGTTTTATTTTTATTTTGTATTTAGTTTTTTATTTGTGTAATATAAATTTATAATGATATGGTATATTTAAAAATATTATAAATTTAAATTTGAGTTTATTAAATTTATAATATAAGTTTATTTATTTATACATTTAGATATATTTAGTTTTGTTTTTGATAATTTGATTAATAATATTGTATTTAATAATTAAATTATAATATTTAATTTATAAATTTAATAAAACAAAAAATAATATTAATTATTAAAACATAATTAATATATTTAAAACAGAAAATATTTTTTTTTATAAATAAAACAAGGTTGCGGCGTGTTTTTCATGTCACTAATTAGTGACGTGAAAAACACGTCGCTAAAGCTAACGTAACAAAAATTATAAGCCTGCTCTGACCCACTGCTCTGCTCTGCTCTGAATTCTTTTATCCTATACAGTATGTTGTAGCATGAATTTCACGTGGCAACTTAGTGACATGTTTTTCACGCCGCAACAAGATTGCCACGCGCTGTATAGCGACGTGTTCTTTAAGGTGGCAAAATTTGAGTAGTGACGTGTTTTGGGTGTTAGCGGCGTGGCTTTCACGTGGCAAAACTCAACTTATTTTTTAGTGTTGTTGCTATCACGCTTCTTTAATTTACTACCACAATATTGCCATCAAATGCAATTGGTTGATTATTTATGAGCATATCAAATCCATAACTGCTTATTTATTAATTGAACAAGAAACATGTTATTAATAGAAGTAAGTTGAGTTTGAAGAGTAATTATCATAAGCACAATTGTTGTACCCCAAAATTTGCCCTCCCATATTCTCCAAGGATTGCAAAGTCAAGCTTCAAAATCTCCCCAAGGGTTGCACAGTGTAAGAGCCTCCTGAACAGTCAAAATTAGGGTTTTGGTTCTGATCAAGAAAATGAAGCTTCCAAGGGTCCAATCAAGTCCCACATGCCTACAAATATGGTCAAGCATCCTCATATCAAGTTTCAAGACTTTCAGCACAAAATTGCACAGTCAAAACCCTAATTGCACTACAGTCAACTGTAGGGGCAAAATGGTCATTTGACAGTCAAAAGTTCAAATTTTTGGTCAACATATCATTTTGAAGCCACAAACATCATTTGATCAATGCTTGATCATGATTCTCAAAGCTTGGCTCAAAAATCATCAAGATGCAAAAGTTTCCTTATTTGGACAAGCTGAAAAAGTCAACTGTAAATTGACCAGGGCATAACTTTCACATGGATTATCAGAAAAATTCCATCCAAAGCTCATTTTGAAGAGAAAGACATTTCCTACAACTCCTATTCATACTTCAAGTCCAAGAAATGCTCTCACAAAAAGTTATCAATTTCAACATTATAGGTCATTTTCAAAAGTCAACAAAAAGGGACTTTAAGTCAAAGGCCATAACTTGAGATTGGTAAATCAAAATGACATCGGACCAAAGACATTGGTTAGAGGACTCAAATACCTTTCCAAAATGTCCAAGAACATGAGCAAAGCTTAAAAATTGAGCAAGTTATGCCTTGTGGAAGTTGGGAAATTTTTGGATATTTTGAAAAGTCAACATTGATTCAAATGACCTAAAATTGCGAATGGGCCTATTTTTCTTCCACAATTCATCATCCCAAGCATGCACGCGACCATTTGGCCCAAAGGAAAGTTTTTTATTATTTTTATTTATTTATTTAAATTTTTTATTACAATTAATTCATTTAAACTAAATAAAATATGAAAAAAATGCTAAACTAATGAAATAAAATCTTTTTGTGCAGAAAATACTCTCATTGGACACTCAAATTCGTGCATGATCAATTAGGGAAGGATTGGATATGATTTGATATCAATTTGCACGAAAATATTAGAAAATATCATGGCTTAAAAATCAAAGATTACATTCATCAATTCATGGATCTTGGACCAATTTTATTTGACCTAATCATTCCATACATAAGCTGGATCAAAACCCCCATGCATATTGACAAAAAGCTGCGCAGAAACTCCATTAGAAAACTTGACTTTTTGGTGAAAAAACTCAAAACTGAAAACAGGGTTAGAGGTCGTTTCAAGCCACGAAACTCCTTCCATTGTATTCCTGGGACATCAAGCAACCTTCCTGGATCAAGAACACAGTCCCTAACCCTTTGAATCATTGTACAGAAGTCAAGCTTTTCTCATTTTTTTTCATAATCGTATTTCAAGATTTAGACATTTTCATTGCATATTTTTAATGGATTCATACTATATGATGTATTCTGAAGCTAACCATCTACTTTAATTGCGTTTTTATACATCGTATGCAAATTCACCATTGTTGCTTTTTAGGGTTCTTAGGTTTTCAAATTAGGGGTTTTCGTTTAAGGAACAATTGGCGTGTAAGACCTAGACCATCCAATTCAGGGCGTTTGGACGAAGAGAATGAGGCCATCGCGCCTAATTTATGAAGCCCCAGGGGCTATTCGCTATTTTCCAGAAGATGGCCTAAAAGAACACTTAAAAAACCGTTGCTTATTACCTTTGTGTTTCAGGGAATAAAGAAGAAGAAGATGAGGTGGCCGTCAGCGATTGGATTGTTTGAATCGCGCGCGAAAAAAAAGAAGCATTAACTTTTTTTGTTTTATTATATTCGTTAATTATATGATGTACAGATAAACAAGGTAGCTCCACTGGCAGGCATAAGCGCTGGTAACGTTCAAGACCTGGGTTCGAGCCCCAGGTCTTCACTCTTTCAATATTGTTTTTCAACTAATATTCCTATGCAGATTCAATATCAAAGCACACCGTACGCCTTCAAAATCAAACGTCCACGCGTCCCACCGGATTCAATCAAAGGCTAGGATCTGAAGAGCATGGTGTACGTGGGTCAACGCTGATGCACGCTAGTGGGGAGAGTCCACCAGGCCTGAAGCATTGGGCTCAAATTGCTAAAAGGAAACCCTCCAAAATTAGGGGCAGACCCCCTAGGTTTGCAAACTTTTTCATTCTTTGTTTTTTTTTATTATTTTTTACTTTCTTTAATTATTGTTTTTTAATTAATTTAATTATTTTCCATAAAAAAAAACACAAAACAATAAAAAATCAGAAAAGAGAAAAAATATAATATTTTATTTTAGTATTTTTTTTGTAAATAAATCCATTGATTCACTTAGTTTTAAATTAGGTTTTAATCTTAACTTTTTTAATAAAAAATATAGAATTAGGGTTTATGATAATTTTTATTCCTTTTTATTTTTCTTTCATAATAATTAAAATATTAAATATTTATTTTTGTAATTAAATTGCATGTAAATTAATTAGGGTTAATTTTAGGTTAAAATTTAATCTTCTTTTTAATAAATTAAAAACAACTAGAATTAGGGTTAGCATTTATTTTAATTAATTCTTTTTCATAAAAATCAAAAAATACCAAAAAGCAATTTCTTTTCTTTCTTAATTAATTAATTTCATCATTTAATTTAATTTTGCAAAAAGGGTCCAACGCTCTCGTTTTAATTCTTATTTAATTCGCGTGCTTATTTCTTTTTCTTTTAATATTTATGTATCTCTCCCAAAGCCGTGTAATTAATTTCTCGCACTTTATTTTCTTTACTTTCTTTATTTTTCTGTCAAATCGGGTTCAAGAAATTTTGGCGATGTGGACCCGCGCCTTTTGTAATAGCTTAGAACTTTACTTTTCTCGCAATATTTTAAACTATTAATCAAGGCATGAAAGAATGAATGGACAAAAATAAAAACAAACGCTAGGTCACCCATGACATGACAAAAGACAAAAATATCTGAAAACGACACACGAATCACACACCACCCCTAGGGTACGCCTCACTGTTGCCTTGCCTCGAAAGGTGATCGTCGAGTAGAGGATGTCTTAGTAAGTCCTCATGATCCGGGAACCTGGCATGAGGGTAGCTTCTAAGGTGTCTTCCCATTGCTCTGGTGATCACCATGTCCCGAACCTTCGAATTGACCCGAACACCTCCAACGGTGGTGCTACCTACCTCTCAATGGTGGGATGGCACTACTTTAAAGGACATTTACACAGACGAATTCCTTAGGGTAGGTAGACAACTCTAAGATACTTGCTCTAAATTCAAAACAAATTCAAAAATACTTTTCACACCGACACTTTTCAAAAAGCTTTCGAAAGCAATTTTTCAAACACTCTTGAGGACCGATACAAGAGTCGAACTGAAATTTTCAAAGAAACTTTTTAAAACCCACAGTTGAAAAGCAAACAAACCATTTTTGAAAACACAAGTGAGCAAGTATCTAAGAGCCCATGGATAACCATGGATAGAAAGGGTGCTAACACCTTCCCTTTCTATAATCTACCTCCCGAACCGAGAGCAATCTCTTTAAGGAATTTCTCTGTGCTTTTGTCCTTTCCATTTGGAGAAAATAAAAGACGGTGGCGACTCTTGCTTCCGCGACATTTCGCGAACCAGCGTTAAACAGTCAGTTCCAGATCCACCGATCACAGAACTGGCGACTCTGCTGGGGATACAAACTTAAAGTGAGGTGTACCTTAGGGTTAGTTCATAACTGTGTTTTCAATTGCTTTCCTTGTTTGCTTTAAATTTGGGGACTGTCTTGGGAGTTCTATAGATCCTAACCCGGATCTGGGGATACCTTCTTAGAAAGTAGCAACAAGGCTGTGAGGGAACTGTGCGGGGTATACCGACATGGTTGAAACAGTCTGCTACGTTGATGTGGCACTTTGGTGTGTACTGGTAACCCTTGAGTTCAGTCAAGGAGAGTACGGGGCCTCCGCGTGGTGTCATGAAGCATCAACAGACCTTAGGAACCTTAATTGAACTATCTTGGCCTCTTTAGGGTAGTGAGATACTTGACTTTGGTGCAGTCCGAGGTTGGTTGATACTCGATACTACACTCAATTGAGGGTTGCTTTCCTGGAATATTTCGGTCGCCAGTTCAGTGGCTAAATCGAAACGATGAACAATGAAAGCAACCCCGTGATATTGGGACCCTTAGAACCCGGTTACTTCTAATAGGACAGGTTGAACCCACCAACTTCAAGAGGGTAATACCCAGACCCCATGCTGGCCTAAACTCTAAGGGTTTCTCTTGTGTGACTTGTGTGCCTTCGTACTTGCCTATTTGTATGCTTGTTGTCTGACACTTGAGCTTCTTGCAGGTTTTGTTTGTAGTCCTTAATTAGGACTCATAACAAGGTTTACCGAGTTTCTTGCAGGGGTTGTTTTAGTCCTTAATTGGGACCCATGACAGGGCTTACTAAGTTTCTCGCAGGTTTTGTTTATAGTCCTTAATTAGGACTCATAACAAGGTTTACCGAGTTTGCTTGCAGGTTTTGGTTATAGCCCTTAATAAAGGCTCATAACAGGGTTTATCCATATTACCCCATGCATCATGACATCATACCATTGCATACATCCTAACCCATTTCAAGGATCTCAAGGGCTTGTGATGCAGGTCATGATGAATCAACTATCCCAACAAGGGGCAAAGAGGATTTATTTCCCTCTAGACAAAGTTTTCAGGGGCTATGACCCACTTGATATGGTGAGCTCTGACTCCTGGAGAAGTTCCCCCTAACCAAGGTTGTTTAGAAACCAAAACTAGACATGATGACTAAAGTCAGGGGCTATGACCCACTGGATATGGTGAGCCTTTGACCCTTGAAGAAGAACTCTCAATAAACAGGGGTTTCCTTTAATCAAGCTACCGGACCCAAATGCTAACAATCTTCTTGTTTACCCTGCGAGGTCCTTGAAAACATTGCATGCATATCATACATATCATTGCATTGCAGGTATCCTTATTGCAGGTCACTTACCTTTCTCGCTGTTTATTTCAACAATGGCTTCCCAACCAGATAACCATGACTTTCTTGCTCAAGAGACTCGGTTCGGGGAAATCCTCCTGAATCTATCCAAGGGGCAGGAGGAGCTAAGGACACTTCTCATGGAGACCTTTGTCAGAAACAGTGCTGAGGGTGAAAGGCTGAGACACCTACAAGCTGAGGTGGATGCATTGAGGGTCCAGGTGTTGGGGCAGGTGACTGCCATTCAAGAGTTAGCTCAAAGACAAGATGAGCTCTGGTTTCTCGTCAACCAACTGCTTCAGGGCAACCAACTGGGGCAAAAGTCTAAGGGCAAAAAGCCAGTCATCGTTCAACCACCTTTGAGACAAGGAGGTAAGGGGAGAGCTCCTCAAATGGCTCCAGTGTCACGAATTTAACATCACCACCAACAAAAGGGTGAGAGAAGGCAGTTCACTCGGCTCAGCATGACCTTATCCCAGATATTGCCACAGTTGCTGGAGACCAAGCTCGTAACTCTAAAAGAAGCTCCGAAGAACCAAAATACAACGTCACCGAAGTACAACCCAAATGCTCGCTGCGCTTATCACTCTGACAGTCCGGGGCATACTACAGATGATTGTTGGAGCTTGAAAAATAAGATCCAAGACATGATCGATGCTGGAGAGATTCAGTTTAAAGTACCCAAGACTCCCCACGTGATCACTGCTCCCTTGCCAAAACATGGCTAGGATTGAGAAATTTTTGTTCATTCGAATGTTCAAGTCGCAATTCTCTTCTGTTCAAACATTTACTCATGTTAAACATTGTTATTTCATTAATGCATCGCATATGTCTGTTCTGAAACAATATATTCGTATTCACTAAATGCAAATTATTTTCATATTTTTTCTGATGATCAACTCTCGGTTAATAATTCTAAGCCTCTTGAGGGAGGATGACGAAAACGATACCATAATGTACAGTATGCTTCTGAAAAGACCCCGCTGATGAGGTAAATGCATTGTTTCAATTCCTAAACACTGGAGTTATAAGGATGTTAATCCCTCGTCAACCCATCTGAGCCAAAGAAGTAGGAGTTTTTTCTTTTCGAAATTAAAAACCCTTTATCATAACCTGGGGCAGGGTAGTTCTCTCAGTTGATCCAAGTGCATAACGAATGGCACCAAAAAGGTCCTTACAAAACAAAGAAGACAGTGATGGTTCCGAACAATCAATAAAGAAAGGCAGTCATTATCTCAAAAAATAAAAAACCCATTAAGTCAAAACCCATGAAGGAGACTTACGAAACTGGGGCATCCCGATGAATGTAATTCCAAAAAGGAAACAGCTCAGGCAAAAAAAAAACAGGGATAACAAAATCAAAAAGAAAGAGGTCTTATAAACCCTCAACAAAAAGGAATGACCGCCTATTCAAAATAAGTTATCAACATCCGAATCATCACCGGAAAATCAGAGCAAAGACTCAAACAAGGTCTAACGTATGATCAACTGAGTTTAGGTTTGGAGAACATCACGAAGAGCGGGTGGGTACAAATATAATTTGAGCCTTTATCCTTTGTTTCTTAAACCGTGAACCAGGCCACATTATAACCCTTAAAAGTCCTAGCTGAAGCACGGGTTAGTTCGAAAGCATACTGTTACGAAAGGTATCCTGACTCCTTAAGGCTTACGGTAAAATACGGGGTTGACATCACGTTTTACAAACATTCACTTGTTTTATGAAAAAGAATGCATTTTCAAAATCTTCAAGACAGACATAAGCTTTGCATTTTTAACATAACTTTGTTTGCATATGACTTTTTGTTTGAACAGCAGGGAAATTCGCACGACGAAAGCCTAATGAACAGAAGCACTTCCAATCAAGGGGCATGACATGATCATGGTCCATCATCTGGGGCAGTCCAATCAAGATTCAAGGAATCTCTCAAAGGCAAAATAGCCTGGGGCAAATCTCCGCCTGAGTCACTTGGGGCACTCCAACAACGAATCTTGTCTGATCAAACACCTTCTGGTGGCATGACCAAAACACGTCTAACAGGGGAACCTCCCTACACCATGAGAGCGCAGACATAGTCGAAGAAAAAATACTACGCGTAATCAAAGACCCGCTAGGTTGACACACCTAGGCAAAAATAAGGGCTTCCCGACGAACCAAAAGGGTTCGGGCAAAAATAAGGGATGAAAATGAAAAATCTGTACACCCGGCAAGTCGAAAACCTGAAAAGGCGGCTTGGGCAAAAATGGGTATCCCGGTGGACCGAAAACCCGAAAGGGCGGTCCAGGCAAAAGTTAGGGATCAAAGCGTACGACTATGTCCTGTTATCTTGTCACCTGCCTGCCAAAAGAAGGTTTTCCCATCAACAACTATCAACCCCTCACAGGTCTTCCTCTCCCACCTCAGAAACAGGGGCAATGATGAGTTGTCCAAACAATCTAATCGCTCTGCCCACCAAGGTATCAAGGGGAGTTTAGCTAAAGAACATAACCGACATATCTCAATTCCCCAGAGAGTGAGCCAACAAGTCAGTGCACTCTTCTCCAAGCAAAGTTATCAAGTCTTAAGGAAGTTGGGTATACTCCCGCAAATCTCAACATTCCCCAGCAGCAGTATACATATATTCTTAACAAGTATCCCCAGCAATCTTGGTCTAAAGATTGTTCTCCGGAGGCATACAAACATTCAAAGGAATCACTTCCCCCGCAGTTCAAAACGCCCCCAGGAGAGTCCAATCTAGTTCCCCAGGAAAGTTGGAATTCATCTCCCCAAGCAGTAAGCTTATCCCCAGTAGATTCTGGAAGCTTATCCTCGCAGAGCACGAACGTGTCTCCCGGCTTTATTCAAAAGAGTTATTTCCTTACCAGGATATAACTGGGTTATCCCCAGCCAAAAGCCACGGAAAGAGCGTCCTCGACGGAGTCTTCTTACCCCCAGTGAGGTCTATTCACACTTCCAATACAGCAAAGATACCCCCAGCGAAGTCTATTCACACTTCCAATACAGCAAAGATATCCCCAGCAAGTTATTATCAACTCCCCACAGAGTATTGCTTCCCAGCAAGATCGTTAGAGTGCTTTCCTCCCCGCAGAGTTATTCCATTCGCCAAGTTTATTCCCCAACGGAGTTATCTTCTCCTGCCGATATTCTTGCAACTATCATCCCCAGTGGAAGCGAAATCTATTCTTCAACATCAGCCCAGGATATGACTTCCCGGAACCCGTCAAGGATTTACTTTCCTAGACAAAAACATAACATTTGTAAACATCGCATACATCATTATAGCATGCATGTACACATCATATCTTACAGATCTCATTTATGTTGAGAACATCATTGCTTGGTCCATATCATGCATTGCATATGACTGACCTTTACCTTTCAGGAAAGATTCAGTTAAATTCTCAATCATATTTCAAGACCTAGACCGGTTCAGTTAATCGACTCCAAAGATTTCTTATCTAGTCCAAGGCCTTCTCTAGTCCAGCTAAATCGACCCCAAACAGATTTTTCTGATGAAGACTCAGTAGAAGTTATTCCAGGTTTTTCTCAAACGTCCGCTTTTGAGATTATAATTTCCTATGGTTCTCTCCCCAATGCTGCGGAGATGATAATTCCATCCCAGGTTTTTCTCAAACGTCTGCTTTTGAGATTATAATTTCCTATGGTTCTCTCCCCAATGCTGCGGAGACGATAATTCCATTCCAGGTTTTTCTCAAACGTCCGCTTTTGAGATTATAATTTCCTATGTTTCTCTCCCCAATACTGCGGAGACGATAATTCCATTCCAGGTTTTTCTCAAACGTCCGCTTTTGAGATTATAATTGCCTATGGTTCTCTCCCCGATCCTGCGGAGATGATAATTCCATTCCAGGTTTTTCTCAAACGTCCGCTTTTGAGATTATAATTTCCTATGGTTCTCTCCCCGATCCTGCGGAGATGATAATTCCATTCCAGGTTTTTCTCAAACGTCCGCTTTTGAGATTATAATTTCCTATGGTCCTCTCCCCGATCCTGCGGAGATGATAATTCCATTCCAGGTTTTTCTCAAACGTCCGCTTTTGAGATTATAATTTCCTATGGTTCTCTCCCCGATACTGCGGAGATGATAATTCCATTCCAGGTTTTTCTCAATGTTTGCCTTTGAGATTATAATTGTTTATGGTTCTCTCCCCGATACTGCAGAGATGGTAATTCCCACCAAGATTCTCTCAACAATTACTGCTGAGGTTAAGGTCATCCAAGGTTCTCTTACCGTTCCTACTGAAGTAGTAACCATCCATGGTTCATTCATCACCTTTTGAAGATCCGAATCCAGCTCCTGTAACCAGTCAGGACATATCTATACAAAGCATCTGAAGACCAGCTCCTGCAACATGTCAGGTACTCTTTTTTCTTTTGCAGGTACGCAGGTTCTCGCTAAGGAATCTCTTACGCGATCAACATCCAGATGGAATCTATAAGCCCATCATCCTATTCATCAATCTCTAAATGGTATCTATAAGCCCATTTCCACCATCACTGCTACTATGTGAGCGCAAATTTCTGGGCACTCTAGTGTTCAATCATCTTCTACCCTCGGATTACGAAAGGCACGTCAGCCAATCTGCATCCTCAGGTCGAAGAAGATTGAACAGGGGCAACTATTGTACCCCAAAATTTGCCCTCCCATATTCTCCAAGGATTGCAAAGTCAAGCTTCAAAATCTCCCCAAGGGTTGCACAGTGTAAGAGCCTCCTGAACAGTCAAAATTAGGGTTTTGGTTCTGATCAAGAAAATGAAGCTTCCAAGGGTCCAATCAAGTCCCACATGCCTACAAATATGGTCAAGCATCCTCATATCAAGTTTCAAGACTTTCAGCACAAAATTGCACAGTCAAAACCCTAATTACACTACAGTTAACTGTAGGGGCAAAATGGTCATTTGACAGTCAAAAGTTCAAATTTTTGGTCAACATATCATTTTGAAGCCACAAACATCATTTGATCAATGCTTGATCATGATTCTCAAAGCTTGGCTCAAAAATCATCAAGATGCAAAAGTTTCCTTATTTGGACAAGCTGAAAAAGTCAACTGTAAATTGACCAGGGCATAACTTTCACATGGATTATCAGAAAAATTCCATCCAAAGCTCATTTTGAAGAGAAAGACATTTACTACAACTCCTCTTGATACTTCAAGTCCAAGAAATGCTCTCACAAAAAGTTATCAATTTCAACATTATAGGTCATTTTCAAAAGTCAACAAAAAGGGACTTTAAGTCAAAGGCCATAACTTGAGATTGGTAAATCAAAATGACATCGGACCAAAGACATTGGTTAGAGGACTCAAAGACCTTTCCAAAATGTCCAAGAACATGAGCAAAGCTTAAAAATTGAGCAAGTTATGCCTTGTGGAAGTTGGGAAATTTTTGGATATTTTGAAAAGTCAACATTGATTCAAATGACCTAAAATTGCTAATGGGCCTATTTTTCTTCCACAATTCATCATCCCAAGCATGCACACGACCATTTGGCCCAAAGGGAAGTTTTTTATTATTTTTATTTATTTATTTGAATTTTTTATTACAATTAATTCATTTAAACTAAATAAAATATGAAAAAATGCTAAACTAATGAAATAAAATCTTTTTGTGCAGAAAATACTCTCATTGGACACTCAAATTCGTGCATGATCAATTAGGGAAGGATTGGATATGATTTGATATCAATTTGCATGAAAAGATTAGAAAATATCATGGCTTAAAAATCAAAGATTACATTCATCAATTCATGGATCTTGGACCAATTTTATTTGACCTAATCATTCCATACATAAGCTGGATCAAAACCCTCATGCATATTGACAAAAAGCTGCGCAGAAACTCCATTAGAAAACTTGACTTTTTGGTGAAAAAACTCAAAACTGAAAACAGGGTTAGAGGTCGTTTCAAGCCACGAAACTCCTTCCATTGCATTCCTGGGACATCAAGCAACCTTCCTGGATCAAGAACACAGTCCCTAACCCTTTGAATCATTGTACAGAAGTCAAGCTTTTCTCATTTTTTTTCATAATCGTATTTCAAGATTTAGACATTTTCATTGCATATTTTTAATGGATTCATACTATATGATGTATTCTGAAGCTAACCATCTACTTTAATTGAATTTTTATACATCGTATGCAAATTCACCATTGTTGCTTTTTAGGGTTCTTAGGTTTTCAAATTAGGGGTTTTCGTTTAAGGAACAATTGGCGTGTAAGACCTAGACCATCCAATTCAGGGCGTTTGGACGAAGAGAATGAGGCCATCGCGCCTAATTTATGAAGCCCCAGGGGCTATTCGCTATTTTCCAGAAGATGGCCTAAAAGAACACTTAAAAAACCGTTGCTTATTACCTTTGTGTTTCAGGGAATAAAGAAGAAGAAGATGAGGTGGCCGTCAGCGATTGGATTGTTTGAATCGCGCGCGAAAAAAAAGAAGCATTAACTTTTTTTGTTTTATTATATTCGTTAATTATATGATGTACAGATAAACAAGGTAGCTCCACTGGCAGGCATAAGCGCTGGTAACGTTCAAGACCTGGGTTCGAGCCCCAGGTCTTCACTCTTTCAATATTGTTTTTCAACTAATATTCCTATGCAGATTCAATATCAAAGCACACCGTACGCCTTCAAAATCAAACGTCCACGCGTCCCACCGGATTCAATCAAAGGCTAGGATCTGAAGAGCATGGTGTACGTGGGTCAACGCTGATGCACGCTAGTGGGGAGAGTCCACCAGGCCTGAAGCATTGGGCTCAAATTGCTAAAAGGAAACCCTCCAAAATTAGGGGCAGACCCCCTAGGTTTGCAAACTTTTTCATTCTTTGTTTTTTTTTATTATTTTTTACTTTCTTTAATTATTGTTTTTTAATTAATTTAATTATTTTCCATAAAAAAAAACACAAAACAATAAAAAATCAGAAAAGAGAAAAAATATAATATTTTATTTTAGTATTTTTTTTGTAAATAAATCCATTGATTCACTTAGTTTTAAATTAGGTTTTAATCTTAACTTTTTTAATAAAAAATATAGAATTAGGGTTTATGATAATTTTTATTCCTTTTTATTTTTCTTTCATAATAATTAAAATATTAAATATTTATTTTTGTAATTAAATTGCATGTAAATTAATTAGGGTTAATTTTAGGTTAAAATTTAATCTTCTTTTTAATAAATTAAAAACAACTAGAATTAGGGTTAGCATTTATTTTAATTAATTCTTTTTCATAAAAATCAAAAAATACCAAAAAGCAATTTCTTTTCTTTCTTAATTAATTAATTTCATCATTTAATTTAATTTTGCAAAAAGGGTCCAACGCTCTCGTTTTAATTCTTATTTAATTCGCGTGCTTATTTCTTTTTCTTTTAATATTTATGTATCTCTCCCAAAGCCGTGTAATTAATTTCTCGCACTTTATTTTCTTTACTTTCTTTATTTTTCTGTCAAATCGGGTTCAAGAAATTTTGGCGATGTGGACCCGCGCCTTTTGTAATAGCTTAGAACTTTATTTTTCTCGCAATATTTTAAACTATTAATCAAGGCATGAAAGAATGAATGGACAAAAATAAAAACAAACGCTAGGTCACCCATGACATGACAAAAGACAAAAATATCTGAAAACGACATACGAATCACACACCACCCCTAGGGTACGCCTCACTGTTGCCTTGCCTCGAAAGGTGATCGTCGAGTAGAGGATGTCTTAGTAAGTCCTCATGATCCGGGAACCTGGCATGAGGGTAGCTTCTAAGGTGTCTTCCCGTTGCTCTGGTGATCACCATGTCCCGAACCTTCGAATTGACCCGAACACCTCCAACGGTGGTGCTACCTACCTCTCAATGGTGGGATGGCACTACTTTAAAGGACATTTACACAGACGAATTCCTTAGGGTAGGTAGACAACTCTAAGATACTTGCTCTAAATTCAAAACAAATTCAAAAATACTTTTCACACCGACACTTTTCAAAAAGCTTTCGAAAGCAATTTTTCAAACACTCTTGAGGACCGATACAAGAGTCGAACTGAAATTTTCAAAGAAACTTTTTAAAACCCACAGTTGAAAAGCAAACAAACCATTTTTGAAAACACAAGTGAGCAAGTATCTAAGAGCCCATGGATAACCATGGATAGAAAGGGTGCTAACACCTTCCCTTTCTATAATCTACCTCCCGAACCGAGAGCAATCTCTTTAAGGAATTTTTCTGTGCTTTTGTCCTTTCCATTTGGAGAAAATAAAAGACGGTGGCGACTCTTGCTTCCGTGACATTTCGCGAACCAGCGTTAAACAGTCAGTTCCAGATCCACCGATCACAACAATGAACAAATGAGAGTGGTTGTTGTGATGATGATGAGAATAGAGGAGACGAAAAATGAAGGAGACAAAGATAATTGAGAAAATAAAAGGAGGAGACAATATGTACATTGTGATACGGTGGGAGAACTGACTGTGGTTTTGCGTTTGTTTTCGCAAATGTTTCGGTTGAGCAAGAGTCGCCACCGACTTTTTATTTTATCCTAAGGAAAGGTTTAAAAAGCACAGCAAAAACCTTTGAGATATTTTCTTGGGTTCGGGGAGTAGATTATAGAAAGGGAAGGTATTAGCACCCTTTCTATCCATGGCTATCCATGGGCTCTTAGGTACTTGCTTAGATCAACTTGCCTTGGTTTTCAATTGTTTGAAATGGTGCTTTGTGTGTGGCTTTGAAAAGGTTTTGAAAAAGATGCCTTGTCTAGGCTACCCTTGTAACAATTCTTTACTCGAATATTTTACAAAAGGTGTTTGTCTTTTTGAAAAGATGTTTCAAGGTTTTTGAAATTTTTTTTTGAAAGTGTGATTTGAAAAATAGGCAAGTGTTTTTGTTTTGCAAGTTGACAAGTACTTAAGAGCTATCTACCCTAAAGTTCTCAAAGATTTTTGTTATGTTTTAACCCTTTTAACAATTTTGTTCCACCATTGCACTTGGTGGACAATCTTGTGTTAGGATGTGAAAGGGACGGGCGCGGGTCATCGTTTAGACCATAATTGCAATGGTGTTAAGTATCTTTGGGTAATTTTTCCTTGAAAGGGACTTGATCATTTTAGGCAACATTTCGAAAGCGTTATCGAGGGACTATGATCATTTGATTTGTGTTTGTTTTGCCCAAAGAGACCTAACATGCAATATGGCCCATTTATTGAAGGCAACAAGTGGAATACCCTAGGGGTGCAAGTGTGATTGGTGTTGTCCATTTTCATGCTTGATTATCTTGAAATTAGGTCAAACTATTTTTGTTCTTTTTATTTGCATACAAACCCTAATTCTAACATGGTATATTTAGAAAGCATTAAAGTGCGAAAATTAAAGTTCCTAAGCTATTACAATACAATATGGGAAGGGGGGTACAAATGTTCAAATGGGGGTTTTGACAAGGAATTTAAACCTAGCTATTACATCAATTTGGAATTTATTTACAAGATAATTAATTTGCACAAATTAAATAGAAATAAAATAAATATGCAAGATGCAAAAAGGGTTTTTTATATGTATGAAAAAAGTATTTTTTATGTCAAATAAACAAAAATAAAAAAAAAAGTATTATTTTTTGGAGTTTTTGTGTTTTAAGGGTAAAACCCTAATTTTATTAAGTAAATATATTAACTATTTAATATGTACAATATTTAATAATTATATACAAAAATAAAATAAAATGAAGTATATTTATAAAAAAGTATTTTTTGAGGTCAAATATTGATAAAAGAAAAATGCATGTATTTTTGTATTTTTTGTCCTAAATATATTAATATATATATATAAATTTGTATTATTTTCTAAATATGTATTATATATACAAAAATAATAATATTTAATTTTTATAAAAAGTATATTTTATATAAAATATTTCAAGAAGATAAAACAAAATAAAAATAAAAATAAAATGGTGTTTACATTATTTTTAGTATTTAAGTAAAAAGTGTTTATTTATTTATTTATGTACAAATAACTATCTTAAACAAATAAATGCCTAATAAATTCAAAAATGGTTTAAAAAATTATTTTTATATTTTTAATATCATGAGGAAAAATAAATAAGTCAGAATGAAAAAAGAAAAGTCAAAAAATCATGAAAATAAACATAATGGGCCTAGGGGGTGTAAAACCAAAAACATGGTGTGAAAAGAAATATCAAAACAGGCCCAACCCACGTGGATCTTCTTCAACCTCTGGACAGTTCTTGTTTAAAAAACGCGCGTTTGCAACATGATTCAAACATCCTGATTCCTGGCTTTTTAATGAAAACTCACAACATCAAACATGTTCAGCATCAAACAACGAATCCATACATATAAAGAACTCATCCTAACTCTCAGAAATGAGAGAGAATTTCATCATTCCCAAATCTTAACCTAACTTTTTATCAATATTCAGACCTTAAATTCTCACAGCATATGCAAAATAAATGAAAAGTAAAGGTATGTACAGATTCAGGGGCATGAGTAGAACACTTTTTATTCACAAACCTAGAGCTAACAATGCCTACATTAAGAGTTAGAAGTTCAAGAAGACACCTGTTCAGTTGAAGTTATATCTGATGATGGAGGTACTTTCAGAGCAAGGTGATGATTGGTATAGCTTCCTTGATGTCCAGGGATGATATTCCAAGCTTTACTTTGTCTTGAAACCTTTTGAATCGAGTTGTAGCACTCCACCTGTAAAACAAGAAAATGGAAATGGCCAAACTGATTAGAGGAGTTACAGTCCACTTCTAATGCTTTGGATAGTTTAGATTGATGGTAGGGAAGGTGTTTGAACTGGTTTGGGCAAGAATGCACGATGGAAATGAGTTGTAGGATTCAAACTGCAGCAAATGCTCTGTTTGGGCAGTTTGAAGGTGATTCCGGGAATGGGGAGGTATGAGGGATGCTTGGCTCGTGTTCTAGCTCAGTTAGGATGTTTAGGATATGTTTTACAAGTTTGCTTAAGGGTTCTTTAGCTGAGATGAAAGTTCTGTTGTGTTATGCTAGCTTTCTTCACACTTAAGCAAGCAAATGTCCACTTCAGTTTTAGACAGCTAGAGGCCCCCCTAATGTGCTGCAAACATTGGCATTGATCAGTGTGATTAGTCCTAAACTTGTGCCAAAGAGATTTCCAATGTACTTGCTGATTTGCAACTTTGACATAAAGTTTAACTTTTCAAAAATGGAAATTATGCTTTATCTAAAAATGGCTTAATCTTGCAAATAATGTTTGGACACACAAAATAAGGCTTTGGCACAATGAGTATGCATTAAATTATTGAGTGCAAATGGGACTAGAGGCCTGTAATGTAGCATAAACCAAGCTGACTTGAAAATGGTAATGTGTATGAACATGTCTTGGTCAAGAACAAAAGTGACTTTTACCCAACTTGCCAAATTCGATTCTCCCTAACCATGAGGTTGTTTGATGAGTTATTGGACATTTTGGAAAGCTTGGAATGTGTACTACAATCCATCTTTGAAATGCAAATTGAAATTCCAAGTGTAAGTATGTGAAAAATGTCCTTGAAGTTAGGTAAAAACCTTGCCTAAAATAGGTCAAATTTTCACTAAGTTAAGAATGGTTTGGTACCCTTGTTCCAAAAATTGTAACTTGAGCTACAAGCTTCTTTTGGGAAAACTTTGTGAATCAAAGTTGTAGATTATGCAATAGGCTACAACTTTCACGTTTTTACTTTTGTTTTAATCCAAATGAATCTTGGTGAGAAAGTGGGACAAAGTTAGGAAAAAATTAGGTTTTTTCATAACTTAGAAAAATTCTAAGTTATGAAAAATCTTCATTTTAAACCCTAATTTGCAATTTTGGATTTCTTGATGAACAAGTTTCATGATTTGGCATGTTTTGATGAAAAATGAATCTTGACACTTGATTTTGACCAAAAAGTCAAAGTTTGACTTTTCAGTATACAGTTAAAATTGATCAATTGACTGGGAAATTCAACTGTCAATCTTGTGCATTTGGGATCTTTTGATCTTGTTGAGCATGTCAAGACAAATCCATTGGGTCCTTGAGTCCATATGTGAGCTTGGTTTGCCATTGGTTAGGTCAAACAGTCAAAAATTGCCCTTGTGCAGTCAAAACCCTAAAAATGACCATTTTGCCCTTTTGATGATCTGATCAGATTTCTTGTGGAATTGTGATCCAAACTTGATCAAATGGTCCATATGAGTTCATAATGTTGATGTGGGTCAATTTTCATGAGATTTGACTGTCAATTGGCCATAGTTGAATTTTTCCCCAATACAGCTGATTTCTAGGTCAACTGTCCAATTGACTGGACAAAACTTGGAATCAAGACTTGAAACTTGATGTGGATAAACTTGGGAGTCTAATATGAAGCATGAAAGTCATCTTAGACAATTTTGGTCAAAACATCTTTGTGCAAGCACAAACCCTAATTTGGGTCAACAGTGCAAGGAGAAGTCTTGAGCAGATGAAACCCTAACTGGATCTTGAGCTTCAGGGGCTTAGTGATGAGAAATCATTGAGAAATGGGAGGGCAAATTTTGGGGTACAACAGTTGCCCCTGTTCAATCTTCTTGAACCTGAAGAGTTGGATTGGCAAGTTTGCCTTTCGCGACTCGAGGGTAAAAGGAGATTGGACACTAGAGTGCCCTTAAATTTGCACTCGTCAAAGCAATGGATGCGGGAATGGGCTTAGAGATGCCATTTGGAGATGGGATTAACGATGCCATCTGGAAAAGTGACAGAAACTTGTCGGGGATGGGCTTAAAGATGCCATCTGGAATGAGTATCATAAAAGTGTCCATGTTTAGGAACATCTTCGAACTGGGGGTCTGAATAAGCAACAGATTGACATTCGTATCTGGAGGCATCCGTAAACTGTTTTCAAAAGTTGAGATGAGTCTGAACAAGCGATAGATTAACATCCGTTGCGGGGAAGAATCCATAAACTGTTTTCAGAAGTCTTGAGAAGAATCTGAACAAGCGATAGGTTAACATCCGTTACTGGAGAACCCGTGAACTGTTTTCATAAATCTTGAAGTTGAATAAGCAATAGAGCATCATCCGTTGTTGGGACGCGTCCGTAAACTGTTTTCAAAAGTTGCATCTGAATAAGCGATAGATTAACATCCGTTGTTGGGAAGAATCCATAAACTGTTTTCAGAAGTCTTGAGAAGAAACTGAACAAGTGATAGGTCAACATCCGTTACTTGGAGAACCCGTGAACTGTTTTCAGAAGTCTTGAAGTTGAATAAGGAATAGAGCGGCATCCGTTGTTGGGAAGCGTCCGTAAACTGTTTTCAAAAGTTGCATCTGAACAAGCGATAGATTAACATCCGTTGTTGGGAAGAATCCATAAACTGTTTTCAGAAGTCTTGAGAAGAAACTGAACAAGTGATAGGTCAACATCCGTTACTTGGAGAACCCGTGAACTGTTTTCAGAAGTCTTGAAGTTGAATAAGCAATAGAGCAGCATCCGTTGTTGGGAAGCGTCCGTAAACTGTTTTCAAAAGTTGCATCTGAACAAGCGATAGATTAACATCCGTTGTTGGGAAGAATCCATAAACTGTTTTTAGAAGTCTTGAGAAGAAACTGAACAAGTGATAGGTCAACATCTGTTACTTGGAGAACCTGTGAACTGTTTTCAGAAGTCTTGAAGTTGAATAAGCAATAGAGCAGCATCCGTTGTTGGGAAGCGTCCGTAAACTATTTTCAAAAGTTGCATCTGAACAAGTGATAGATTAACATCCGTTGTTGGGAAAATCCATAAACTATTTTCAGAAGTCTTGAGAAGAAACTGAACAAGTGATAAGTCGACATCTGTTACTTGGAGAACCCGTGAACTGTTTTCAGAAATCTTGAAGGTAGAGGAATAACCGGTGTAGGGTTTCCTGATGATGAGCTCGTATAAAGCTGCATCTGGAATAAGCATCAGGATGTTGTCATGTCTTGATCACATCTGAACTATCCTTGGAAAGAATCTCGGAAGATAATGTTTTTAGTTTGTCGACTGATCTTACCTGAAAAGGTAAAGAGTTAGTTATATGCAATGTCATGATGCATGATACAATGTATGTTATATGATATGAATGTAAATGGATGCGCATGTAAGCTGGAGAGCTGTCTTGCAAAGGATAGATGAATCCGAGATGGCTGAAGATAAAAGTATTTTGACTGCTGCCAGGAAGAATAATTCCTTGGCTGTTGCTGGGGAATAAGGAGCTTGGGTTGTATACCAATCTTCTGGGGAATTCCGGTCTTGAGGAGACTTTCACTGTAGAATCTTCGAGTATTCAATGAGGAATTGAGAACTGAGAGTCTTCAAATTTGCTTGGGGAATACCAGTCCTTCAAACATCGAGGAGCCTTAGAACCACTTGCGGGGACTTGGAATTTCCTTGGTGACTTGCAGGGTAAAATAAATTCTGATGATTTCTACTGGGGATTTTAGAATCTGGTAGACTTAAGCTGGGGAGATAAGACTGAGAATCTCTGGTCTAGTGAGAAGCATTTCTGTGGGGAGAAGGTTCACTAGTCTGGCTCCGCTGGGGATACTGAAACTTAGTTCTAAGGGGAATTGAATTCTGGAGGATTCTCTGGCTGGAGATAACAAAGATAAACTCCTCCGGGGATTGTATCGATAAGTTAGGTTGGGGAACTCTGATGAACTCCGCTGGGGATAGGAGGAAAATTTGCCGTGCGATCTTCCGTGGCAATAAGCTGAGGATAACCAAGTTATAAGCCTTTGTGGGGAGTAAATTTGAATAAATCTCGGGAGAGACGTCCGTACTCTGCGGGGGATAAGCTTCCAGAATCTATTGGGGATAAGCTTCAAGACTTGCTGGGGATATGGATTCCAAATATCCTGGGGGTTTCCTTTGAAAGGGTATCAAGATATCCAACTGTACCTTCAACCTATCAGTAATCCTCTTTCTTGATTTATAAGAAAATGATTATGTTCAAATGCATATGCCTATTTAACAAAACATTGGACGTTTCTCAAAATAAAACAATTAGTGCAAGAGAAAAAGAAAAAGGAAATGACACAAATTTCTGGGAAAAGTATTTGTATTAACTTTCTATGAGTATATTTGTACAAAGGAGACAAACATCCTAGTAAGAGGATTTCGTCGTAAATATTGAGAGATTTATACAAAATAAGGATGGCTATGTGAAATAATTCCATGGGATTCCACTCCGCTATAGCCTTCACAACTCTGAATATCTGTCCATTCAATGCTTCGTTTGCCGATGACTGGATTGATCAGAAACTTGGAACTGGTTGACGGAGATATTGTCTTTTAAGTGATCCGACGAGACATAGTCATACGCTTTGATTCCCTAACTTTTTCCTGAATCGCCCTTTCGGGTTTTCGATCCACCGGGAAACCCCTTTTTGCCCAAGCCGCCCTTTCGGGTTTTCAACTTGCCGGGTGTACATATTTTTTTGTTTTTATCCCTAATTTTTGCCTAAACCGCCCTTTCGGGTTTTCGATCCACCGGGATGCCCATTTTTTGCCCAAGCCGCCCTTTCGGGTTTTCGACTTGTCGGGTTATTTTATGCGTAGTATCTTTTGACTATGTCTGTGTTCGCAGGGTGTGGCAAATCGTCGCCGTCCATGGTGGTCAGAATCATTGCACCACCAGAAAATATGCTCTTGATCACAAATGGTCCTTCATATGTAGGAGTCCATTTGCCCCTGGGATCACTTTGCGGCAAGATAATCCGCTTGATTACGAGATCTCCGACTTGATACACTTGACGTCTGACTTTCTTATTGAAGGCCTTGATCATCCGCTTTTGATACGTATGACCATGGCATATAGCAGCGAGTCGCTTCTCGTCGATCAGATTGAGTTGATCAAGTCGGGTCTGCATCCAATCATCTTCATTCAAACTTGTGTCATTCATAATCCTTAGAGAAGGAATCTGAACCTCCATAGGCAGGACAGCTTCCATGCCATATACCAACGAAAATGGGGTTGCCCCGGTTGAAGTACGTGTCGTCGTACAGTATCCATGTAGAGCAAACGGTAACATCTCATGCCAGTCTTTGTAAGTGACTGTCATTTTCTGAATGATCTTCTTAATGTTTTTGTTCGCAGCTTCAACAGCACCGTTCATCTTCGGCCGATAGGGAGATGAATTGTGATGATAAATCTTGAACTGTTCGCACAAAGCGGTGATCATTGTGTTATTCAGATTTGTACCGTTGTCTGTGATGATCCTGTCTGGAACACCATACCGGCATATGAGATTTTGCTTGATGAAGCGGGCAACCACATTTTTAGTAACAGAGGCGAAGGAAGCTGCTTCGACCCACTTGGTGAAATAGTCAATGGCAACTAGGATGAAGCGATGTCCGTTGGAAGCTGTGGGCTTGATCTCTTCAATCATGTCAATGCCCCACATTGCAAATGGCCAAGGAGCAGTCAGGACGTTGAGAGGAACCGGAGGGATATGAACTTTGTCAGCGTAGACTTGACATTTGTGGCAAGTACGGGAATGTTGATGGCAGTCAGCTTCCATGGTAGACCAGTAATAGCCTGCCCTTAGGATCTTCTTAGCCATTGCATGCCCGCTCAAGTGAGTGCCAAATGTGCCGCTGTGTATCTCGGTCATGATCAACTCTGCTTCAGCTTTGTCTACGCATCGGAGTAATACACAATCATGGCTTCATTTGTAAAGGATGTCGTTGCTCAGGAAGAATTTGGCAGCAAATTTCCTTAAGAACTTCTTGTCATTTACGGAAGCTCCTTCGGGATAATCTCTAGTCTCGAGATACCTTTTGATTTCATGGAACCAAGGTTGTTCCACTACTTCTTCGGTATTAATCTCGTGGCAATGTGTCGGTTCATCCATTCACTCGATGGTGATTTGGGGAGCCTCGTTATCCCAGTTGAGTTTAAACATGGAGGACATTGTAGCTAGAGCATCTGCTAGCTGATTCTCTTCTCGCGGGAAATGCTCGAAGGTAATTTGCTCGAAATGAGGCAACAATGTCAGGACATGTTCTTTGTATGGGATAAGATTAGGATGCTTGGTATCCCACTCTCCTTTGATTTGACTGATAACCAAAGCCGAGTCCCCAAATACAATCAAAGATTTGATCCCCAAGTCTATAGCAGCCTTGAGACCAAAGATGCAGGCTTCATACTCAACCATGTTGTTTGTGCAGTTGAAGCAAAGTCGGGCCGTGAAAGGTGTGTGACAGTCTTCCGGAGAAATGAGTACTGCGCCGATACCGTTTCCAAGTGCGTTTGAAGCACCATCAAAGTACAGGGTCCATCGGGATCCCTTTTCGGGTCCGTCATACGGTCCGTTACTTTCAATGTTGTCCAAATTCATGATATCCTCATCTGGGAAGTCAAATCTCATGGGTTGATAATCTTCGATAGCTTGATGAGCCAGATGGTCAGCTAGTACACTCCCTTTTATAGCTTTTTGAGTGGTGTACTGGATGTCATACTCAGTTAGGATCATCTGCCATCTGGCTATTCTTCCA
Organism: Vicia faba; assembly: GCA_948472305.1. Classification (NCBI taxonomy): domain Eukaryota; kingdom Viridiplantae; phylum Streptophyta; class Magnoliopsida; order Fabales; family Fabaceae; genus Vicia; species Vicia faba. The sequence continues at coordinate 857,066,474 of OX451736.1, read as the reverse complement.
GATAAGGCGGGCTTTTCGAAGATATACTTGATAGGATCTATTTTGGAAATCAACAGGGTAGTATGAGTCAACATATACTGTCTTAGTCGGCGAGCAGCCCATACCAAAGCGCAGCAAGTTTTCTCGAGCAGTGAGTAGCGAGTCTCACAGTCGGTAAACTTTTTGCTAAGGTAATAAATAGCATGCTCTTTTCGACCAGACTCGTCATGCTGGCCCAAGACACACCCCATTGAGTTATCCAAGACGGTTAGATACATGATCAATGGTCTTCCTTCGACGGGTGGCATCAGAATAGGAGGTTCTAGCAAATACTCCTTGATCTTATCAAAAGCAGCTTGGCAATTGTCGTTCCATTCGACTACCTGATCTTTCTTCAAGAGTTTGAAAATTGTCTCACAGGTAGAAGTCAGATGAGAGATGAATCTGGCAATATAGTTCAAGCGCCCCAAGAACCCTCTAACCTCCTTTTCAGTACGGGGAGCAGGCATCTCTTGTATTGCTTTCACTTTTGCTGGATCGACTTCAATGCCTTTGTTGCTTACAATGAATCCTAGAAGTTTACCAGACCTAACTCCAAAAGTGCACTTACTTGGATTCAGCCGGAGTTTGTATTCTTTCAACCTGGCAAACAACTTTTCTAGATGTTCAAGGTGCTCCTCCTCTGTTTGTGACCGAGCTATCATATCGTCTACGTAAACTTCAATCTCATGATGTATCATATCATGAAACAAAGCTACCATGGCGCGTTGATAAGTTGCCCCTGCATTCTTCAGCCCGAACGGCATCACCTTGTAACAGAAAGTGCCCCATTGCGTGACAAAAGTTGTTTTCTCCATATCCTCGGGGGCCATTTTGATTTGATTGTAGCCCGAGAATCCATCCATGAAAGAAAACACTTTGTGCTGAGCTGTATTGTCGATCAAAATGTCAATGTGTGGAAGTGGAAAATCATCTTTGGGGCTGGCCCTATTCAAATCCCGGTAGTCCACACACATCCTGACTTTGCCATCTTTCTTAGGTACTGGCACGATGTTAGCGACCCATTGAGGATAGGACGTAACATCCAGAAAGCCAGCATCGAATTGCTTCATCACTTCTGCTTTGATCTTTTCAGACATGTCAGGCCTCATTCGGCGGACTTTTTGCTTGATCGGTGGACAGTCTTCTCTTGTAGGGAGACGGTGAACCACGATATCTGTGTCTAAACCTGGCATGTCTTCATAAGACCAAGCGAAGACTTCAACATACTCATTCAACAACTGTATCAGGCATTCCTTGACACTCGGTTTCAGATTGGCACCCACTTGCACCTCCTTCCGGTCTTCCTCGGTCCCTAAGTTGACAGTTTCCAATGACTCTTCGTGCGGTAAGATGGCCCTTTCCTCTTGCTGTAGAAGTCTGGCTAGTTCCCCTGGTACTTCACAACCTTCGTCATCTTCGTACTCGGCTTGATTGACCAGATCTTCAGAGTTATTGAAGGATATAGCAGAATAGTCACCCATGGAATCCGGAGTGGATGGGTACCTGCATTGGCGAGTGTGGGTGTGTGTAAGGGATAGCCATCCTTAAACAAAAAATGCAAAAGGAAAGAAAATGAACACAAGCAGTTTATCAAATGAAAAAACATCCAATGAATCATTAAACATGGCATATGGATATTAAAAATAATCAAAACCCTTACAAATGGACCTACATGCCCCGGGCAAGGCATGAGGTGAAAAGATAATGTACGGATTATTTGAAAATAAATATTACAGACCAATAGGAAATGTTTGACAGATAAATTACTGATGAATAAAAGTGATGGGGACAAAGTCTTTTGCCTCCCAGTTGCACAATCCTCCTTTGACAATTGGGTAAATCCACTCTTCGATGCTGCTCTCTTTGTCTTCATCCTCCAAAGCGTTGATTCCGTAGGGAGAAATTTTGAATGGCGTTCTTTCAATCTTCGAACGGCGCATAGCTTTCTGGCCTGCGGTAGTGAACCCTAATCCAAATTTGTCTGTTTTATACGGAATATCAGGCAACTGCCCCATGCTGAATTCTTCCCCTCCTTCATTGCGGCCCTTGCGTCTTCCAGAGATGCCATCCTGGCCATCTGCCTCGGTGCTTCAGCTGCCAACTTTGCTATTGCTATTTCAGGAAGGACTTCTTCGAAATGCTGGAAAGGCGTCTCAATGAACTCACCTTCTACTTCCACATATCGGAAAGAGTTCAAGTGGCTAATCATGTACTCCTCTTCGCCATGAATAGTAATGATCTTTCCCTTGACAGGATACTTCAACATCTGATGTAAGGAGGAGGTGACTGCCCCAGCATGGTGTATCCAAGGCCTACCCAACAAGCAAGAGTACGACGGACGGATATCCATCACATAGAAAGTAGATTTGAACACCTCAGTGCCTATCTTGATGGGAATTTCAACCTCCCCATGGACCATTCTCTTCGAACTATCGAAAGCTCTGACAACAATATCACTCGGTTTCAACTCCAACCCTTCACAATCTAGTCGGTCCAAGGCCTTCTTAGGCAGTACATTCAGCGACGAACCAGTGTCGACCAAGACATGTGCGAGAGTAGTTCCTCGGCACTCGACTGAAATGTGTAAAGCATCATTGTGGTTTCTACCTTTAGGAGTTAGGTCGGCATCAGAGAAACCTAATCCATTGTCCGCAGTCAGGCTAGCCATGCAATTCTGAAATTGATCTGCAGAGGTTTCCTGGGGCACATGGGCTGCCTTCAGGAATTTTATCAAAGCTTTAGCGTTCGCTTCCGAGCAAAGTAGTAGTGCCAGCATGGAGATCTTTGAGGGGGTTTGCCCCAGTTGTTCTACCACATCGTAATCACTCCTTTTGATTATCTTCAAGATCTCATCCATTTCCTTCTTGGAGGTTTCTGGGATGACCAAGGGTTGAGCCCTCGTCCTGACGAGCTCATCTTGGATTCCCTTACCTTTATCAGCAACGGTAGGAGGGACAGTACTAGGAACAACAACATCTTCCATCAAAGGGGTTCTAGCAGAGAGTTTTATTGGTGCGGGGATGACCTTGTCGGCAGATGAGGGTCCAAAGATTGCTCTTGGAGGGGCAATCTCTGGAGAAAATATTCTCCCGCTCCGGGTGATTTTGCTCGTGCCTGCAATGTTTCCAATGCTGGCTTCTTCATCATCCGAACTTTCTTCAGTTATTTCGATTTGTTTAATACCATGGTAGTAGACGTCACCGCCATAGTTCCATGGTATCGACTTCTCAGAAACATAGGGGACAGGCCCTGGCATTGTTATCTTCAAAGGAACAGATTTCGTAGCTGGTGTAATCTTAACAGGCTTTCTGACGGCCTTGGAAAGATTGGCGTGAATGGTTATGATTGAGACATCTTCAGTATGGGTTGGAACAGCAGAAACTTTTTCAAACCAAATTTGTCGACTATCCATTAAGCCTTGGATGCGTTTCTTCAGTAACGGATAATCAAACGGCAGAGAGTAACAACAATAGCAGTCTTCTTTACATCCCGGGAAGATCCCGGCCCTTAACAGATTCAACTTGATGGTTAACAATGGAGTTATCAGATCATTGACATCAGCAACATACAAATCTTCTTCAATGGCATTGACATTTCGGCCGTGCTTCGGCATGGGAGCAGATATCACATTAGGCTTCTCCGGAGCGTCAAACTCCACCTCCTTCGCCTCTATCAGGTCTTGGATTTTATGCTTGAGTGCCCAACAATCATTGGTGTCGTGTCCGACACTGTCAGAATGGTAGGCGCATTTAGCATTAGGATGATAATGCGGAGAGGACGTATTCACATTCTTTGGTGCCTCCTTGATAGTGGCGAGATTCAACTTCAACAGATGGGGAAGCACTTACGCTGGAGTCATATTAATGCGGGTGAACTGCCGTTGTGGTCGTTCCACCCGTTGTTGATTTGGTCTGGACTGGTTATAGCGAGGCTGCTCACTTGAAGGGTTTTGAATCATTACGGCCCCCACGGTCGGCCGGCGCTCAGTCTTCCCTGCTCTTCTTTAGGAGTATACAACAACCGTTTCCTTCTTAAAAGGCTTCTTCTCAACACTTGCAGCAACACCCTTCTGAATCTTTCCTGACTTGATGCCAGCTTCTATTCTTTCGCCCGTTAAGATCAAATCGGTAAACCCCGCGGAAGAGTTACCAATCAGATGATTGAAAAATGGCCCAGATAGGGTCCCTAGAAACATATCAACAAGTTCACGGTCGGTTAAAGGAGGCTGCACCCTGCCAGCCAAATCCCTCCATTTTTGTGCATATTCTTTGAATCCTTCGCCTGTTCCCAGTGACATACCCTGAAGTTGGGTACGCGTAGGAGCAAGGTCAGAATTGTACTGATATTGTTTGTAAAAGGCGGTGGCCAAATCTTCCCAATTTCGGACGCTGGTTCCCTCTAGCTGATAAAACCACTCCAGTTGAGCCCCAGAAAGGCTGTCTTGAAAGAAATGGATCCAAAGGTTTTTATCTGCCGTATAGGGTTGGATCTTTCTTACGTAGGACCTGAGATGCATTTTTGGACAGGACAACCCATCATATCTCACAAAAACTGGCACTTTGAACTTTGGGGGAATCACAATCCCGGCAACCAAACCCAAGTCTTCAAAATCCAAACCCGGTACTCTCTGTAGCTCCATGGCGGCCAATCTGTCTTCTAAACCTTTGTATTTATCATCAGCTAGAGGGTATTGTTGATCAGAGTAATCTTCATCCTCTTCGACCTCTTCTTCTTCCACATCGGACTCGGAAGGTACTGCGGCCCCACCTCCTTTACTGGTCCCTTCATCAGAAGTAGGAGGAAATTCAAGCACTCTCCTGGCCTCTCCGTCAAATCTTCTCCCTAAAGTAGCCACCCCGAGTCTCTTTTTCTTCTTTTTCACTGGGTCTTTATTCCCCAGCAAGGTCTTGAGATCCTCCTGACCTTTAGCCAAGGTCGTCAGGAGTTGCTGGAACTGTGCATTTTGAGCTTGTAGGTCTTTGACTGTTTGCTCGAGATCCATCCTACTGAAATAAACAGCAGACAGATAAGGAAACCTGGCGTGAGACCTGCTTATGCACATGATGAATGATATGCTTATGTATGCAATGCATTCAAGGATTTAGAACATTCAAAATTGTTGTAGACAAAAAGGAACGCACGTCGTATTAATAAGAAGAAATTTGTTAGTACATAAATGCCCCATGGGCCAAATATTACAAAAACAAATTCTCAAGGTAAAAAGACATTGTGCATCCTCTTTGGTGCGATGTAGGTGTTGAGGGCCTCTTGCTCATGGAGTCGGCGGGTAAGCTCTAGAACCTTCTTCTCACTGGCATAGAAGCTAGCTTCAAAAGTGTTCCGTTCTTCCTTGAGCTGAATCCAACTTTTCTGCATTTCCTCCCACGATGTAGGCATGTCAGGATGTAGGATGGTGTAGGGAACCTCTCCTTCCTTGACGGGCTCTTTAATCACAGGGAGTACATGAGGATAAGGCATCATTAGACTTTGGGCTCGGGCTCGTACCCACTTGAGATAAGGCTCAAGAGGGATGGAGTTCTTGTGTCCCAGAGTCTTGCTATCAACCTTGTTGGGTCTTCCCCAAGCTCTGATGAATCTTTGGCGAAGTCCTTGCTCATCGTTGTCGAAGTCAAAAACTAGGTCAGGAATCAACATGTCATGAGGGCTATCCCTCCGTGCATATCCAAATTGCCTCAAAGCTAGGCAAGGGTTGTAGGTGATACCTCCTCTGATTCCAAGTAAAGGAACATTAGGAAACTCTCCACAACGATCGACGATGATGACATTTTCTCTGGACCGAGAACACCAATGTACATCAGAGTGAGTAAGAGTCATCAACCGTTGGGACCACCTTGAGCCTTGGTCATTCTTCAAGACAGATTGTGGAAGGTGAGAAATAAACCACCTTGCAAGGAGAGGAGTACAGCACATGAGAACACCCCTCTTTCTCATTGTTCGTGTGTAAAATGAGTGAAGAATGTCCCCAAGCAATGTTGTTATTGGATTTCTGGACAAGAAGATTTTGACGGCGTTGACATCTACCAATTGGTCAGAATTTGGGAACAAGACCAACCCATAGATAAGGAGTGCCACAATTTCTTCAAAGGCTTGAAGGTCCAATGAATTCCAACATTCTTGTGCCTTCTCAAACAAGAATTTTGCTAAGAATCCTTTGACGTCGCTTCTGGTTTCCCAATGCCCCTTGATGTCGGATGGTTGTAGATGTAATGCTCGAGCAACATCTTCCTACTTTGGTTCCTTTTCCGTACCGTTGAAGGGTAGTTGATTAAGGATAGGGATTCTTAGGAGTTGAGAAAACTCCTCCAAAGTGGGCACCAACTGGTAATCAGGGAAAGTGAAACAGTGGTGAAGAGGGTCAAAGAACTGGAATAGCACTTTCATCATGTCTTCTTCAATGTTGGTGTTGACTAAGCTGAGCAGTCTACCATGTCTTTCACTGAAGGATGAACTTTCCGGAATTCTTGAGGTGAGCTCCTTGAGTTGAGGAGAGATTCTCACAAGGTTGACTTGGATGGTTTTTCTGCGAGGAATTTCCATGACCTACAAAACAAGAACAAAGATGAAGATCCAAACCCTTGAAATGGTTAGTGAATGCATATGATGCTTTATTATGTTTATGATGTATGCACAAGCAAATCACACCAAACCCTAGTTTCAGGCTTGCATGGGGTTTCATAGGTAAGTACCCTCTTGAGTGTAGTTGGCTAAAAAACCTGTCCTATAAATAGTAACCGGGTTCTAAGGAGCTTAATATCACTGGATTGTTTTCATTGTTCATTGTTTTGGTTTAGCCACTTAACTAGCGACCAAAATATTCCAAGAAAACAACCCTCAATGAGTGTAGTATCGAGTATCTACCAACTTCGGACTGCACCAAAGCCGGTCATCTCACTACCCCTAATATAAGGCCAAGATGGTCAAGTAAGGTTCTAGGTCATTAGTGCTTAGTGACATCACTCAGCGGCCCCGTACTCTCCTTGATTGAACTCAAGGGTTACCGGTACTCACAAATATGTCGCACTAATATAGCTATTGCTTCGACCGTGTCGGTATACCCCGCACAGTTTCCACAACGTATTGCTATCTATGAATGTTTCCCAAAATCCGGGTGTAGGATTGCAAACCCAAACAATAGAGCCAAGATATGAAGCAATCAATTCAAACAATTAGTCATGCAAGAGGGTGATCTAAGCCCTAAGGTTACTCCACTTTTAAATTTGTCCCCAGCAGAGTCGCCAGTTCTGTGATACGGTGGGAGAACTGACTGTGGTTTTGCGTTTGTTTTCGCAAATGTTTCGGTTGAGCAAGAGTCGCCACCGACTTTTTATTTTATCCTAAGGAAAGGTTTAAAAAGCACAGCAAAAACCTTTGAGATATTTTCTTGGGTTCGGGGAGTAGATTATAGAAAGGGAAGGTATTAGCACCCTTTCTATCCATGGTTATCCATGGGCTCTTAGGTACTTGCTTAGATCAACTTGCCTTGGTTTTCAATTGTTTGAAATGGTGCTTTGTGTGTGGCTTTGAAAAGGTTTTGAAAAAGATGCCTTGTCTAGGCTACCCTTGTAACAATTCTTTACTCGAATGTTTTACAAAAGGTGTTTGTCTTTTTGAAAAGATGTTTCAAGGTTTTTGAAAGTTTGTTTTGAAAGTGTGATTTGAAAAATAGCAAGTGTTTTTGTTTTGCAAGTTGACAAGTACTTAAGAGCTATCTACCCTAAAGTTCTCAAAGATTTTTGTTATGTTTTAACCCTTTTAACAATTTTGTTCCACCATTGCACTTGGTGGACAATCTTGTGTTAGGATGTGAAAGGGACGGGCGCGGGTCATCGTTTAGACCATAATTGCAATGGTGTTAAGTATCTTTAGGCAATTTTTCCTTGAAAGGGACTTGATCATTTTAGGCAACTTTTCGAAAGCGTCATCGAGGGACTATGATCATTTAATTTGTGTTTGTTTTGCCCAAAGAGACCTAACATGTAATATGGCCCATTTATTGAAGGCAACAAGTGGAATACCCTAGGGGTGCAAGTGTGATTGGTGTTGTCCATTTTCATGCTTGATTATCTTGAAATTAGGTCAAACTATTTTTGTTCTTTTTATTTGCATACAAACCCTAATTCTAACATGGTATATTTAGAAAGCATTAAAGTGCGAAAATTAAAGTTCCTAAGCTATTACAACACAATATGGGAAGGGGGGTACAAATGTTCAAATGGGGGTTTTGACAAGGAATTTAAACCTGGCTATTACATCAATTTGGAATTTATTTACAAGATAATTAATTTGCACAAATTAAATAGAAATAAAATAAATATGCAAGATGCAAAAAGGGTTTTTTATATGTATGAAAAAAGTATTTTTTATGTCAAATAAACAAAAATAAAAAAAAAGTATTATTTTTTGGAGTTTTTGTGTTTTAAGGGTAAAACCCTAATTTTATTAGGTAAATATATTAACTATTTAATATGTACAATATTTAATAATTATATACAAAAATAAAATAAAATGAAGTATATTTATAAAAAAGTATTTTTTGAGGTCAAATATTGATAAAAGAAAAATGCATGTATTTTTGTATTTTTTGTCCTAAATATACTAATATATATATATATAAATTTGAATTATTTTCTAAATATGTATTATATATACAAAAATAATAATATTTAATTTTTATAAAAAGTATATTTTATATAAAATATTTCAAGAAGATAAAACAAAATAAAAATGAAAATAAAATGGTGTTTACATTATTTTTAGTATTTAAGTAAAAAGTGTTTATTTATTTATTTATGTACAAATAACTATCTTAAACAAATAAATGCCTAATAAATTCAAAAATGGTTTAAAAAATTATTTTTATATTTTTAATATCATGAGGAAAAATAAATAAGTCAGAATGAAAAAAGAAAAGTCAAAAAATCATGAAAATAAACATAATGGGCCTAGGGGGTGTAAAACCAAAAACATGGTGTGAAAAGAAATATCAAAACAGGCCCAGCCCACGTGGATCTTCTTCAACCTCTGGACAGTTCTTGTTCAAAAAACGCGCGTTTGCAACATGATTCAAACATCCTGATTCCTGGCTTTTTAATGAAAACTCACAACATCAAACATGTTCAGCATCAAACAACGAATCCATACATATAAAGAACTCATCCTAACTCTCAGAAATGAGAGAGAATTTCATCATTCCCAAATCTTAACCTAACTTTTTATCAATATTCAGACCTTAAATTCTCACAGCATATGCAAAATAAATGAAAAGTAAAGGTATGTACAGATTCAGGGGCATGAGTAGAACACTTTTTATTCTTGCAACTATCATCCCCAGTGGAAGCGAAATCTATTCTTCAACATCAGCCCAGGATATGACTTCCCGGCACCCGTCAAGGATTTACTTTCCTAGACGAAAACATAACATTTGTAAACATCGCATACATCATTATAGCATGCATGTACGCATCATATCTTACAGATCTCATTTATGTTGAGAACATCATTGCTTGGTCCATATCATGCATTGCATATGACTGACCTTTACCTTTCAGGAAAGATTCAGTTAAATTCTCAATCATATTTCAAGACCTAGACCGGTTCAGTTAATCGACTCCAAAGATTTCTTATCTAGTCCAAGGCCTTCTCTAGTCCAGCTAAATCGACCCCAAACAGATTTTTCTGATGAAGACTCAGTAGAAGTTATTCCAGGTTTTTCTCAAACGTCCGCTTTTGAGATTATAATTTCCTATGGTTCTCTCCCCAATGCTGCGGAGATGATAATTCCATCCCAGGTTTTTCTCAAACGTCCGCTTTTGAGATTATAATTTCCTATGGTTCTCTCCCCAATGCTGCGGAGACGATAATTCCATTCCAGGTTTTTCTCAAACGTCCGCTTTTGAGATTATAATTTCCTATGGTTCTCTCCCCAATACTGTGGAGACAATAATTCCATTCCAGGTTTTTCTCAAGCGTCCACTTTTGAGATTATAATTGCCTATGGTTCTCTCCCCGATCCTGCGGAGATGATAATTCCATTCCAAGTTTTTCTCAAACGTCCGCTTTTGAGATTATAATTTCCTATGGTTCTCTCCCCGATCCTGCGGAGATGATAATTCCATTCCAGGTTTTTCTCAAACGTCTGCTTTTGAGATTATAATTTCCTATGGTTCTCTCCCCGATCTTGCGGAGATGATAATTCCATTCCAGGTTTTTCTCAAACGTCCGCTTTTGAGATTATAATTTCCTATGGTTCTCTCCCCGATACTGCGGAGATGATAATTCCATTCCAGGTTTTTCTCAATGTTTGCCTTTGAGATTATAATTGTTTATGGTTCTCTCCCCGATACTGCAGAGATGGTAATTCCCACCAAGATTCTCTCAACAATTACTGTTGAGGTTAAGGTCATCCAAGGTTCTCTTACCGTTCCTGCTGAAGTAGTAACCATCCATGGTTCATTCATCACCTTTTGAAGATCCGAATCCAGCTCCTGTAACCAGTCAGGACATATCTATACAAAGCATCTGAAGACCAGCTCCTGCAACATGTCAGGTACTCTTTTTTCTTTTGTAGGTACGCAGGTTCTCGCTAAGGAATCTCTTACGCGATCAACATCCAGATGGAATCTATAAGCCCATCATCCTATTCATCAATCTCTAAATGGTATCTATAAGCCCATTTCCACCATCACTGCTACTATGTGAGCGTAAATTTCTGGGCACTCTAGTGTTCAATCATCTTCTACCCTCGGATTACGAAAGGCACGTCAGCCAATCTGCATCCTCAGGTCGAAGAAGATTGAACAGGGGCAACTATTGTACCCCAAAATTTGCCCTCCCATATTCTCCAAGGATTGCAAAGTCAAGCTTCAAAATCTCCCCAAGGGTTGCACAGTGTAAGAGCCTCCTGAACAGTCAAAATTAGGGTTTTGGTTCTGATCAAGAAAATGAAGCTTCCAAGGGTCCAATCAAGTCCCACATGCCTACAAATATGGTCAAGCATCCTCATATCAAGTTTCAAGACTTTCAGCACAAAATTGCACAGTCAAAACCCTAATTGCACTACAGTCAACTGTAGGGGCAAAATGGTCATTTGACAGTCAAAAGTTCAAATTTTTGGTCAACATATCATTTTGAAGCCACAAACATCATTTGATCAATGCTTGATCATGATTCTCAAAGCTTGGCTCAAAAATCATCAAGATGCAAAAGTTTCCTTATTTGGACAAGCTGAAAAAGTCAACTGTAAATTGACCAGGGCATAACTTTCACATGGATTATCAGAAAAATTCCATCCAAAGCTCATTTTGAAGAGAAAGACATTTCCTACAACTCCTCTTCATACTTCAAGTCCAAGAAATGCTCTCACAAAAAGTTATCAATTTCAACATTATAGGTCATTTTCAAAAGTCAACAAAAAGGGACTTTAAGTCAAAGGCCATAACTTGAGATTGGTAAAACAAAATGACATCGGACCAAAGACATTGGTTAGAGGACTCAAAGACCTTTCCAAAATGTCCAAGAACATGAGCAAAGCTTAAACATTGAGCAAGTTATGCCTTGTGGAAGTTGGGAAATTTTTGGATATTTTGAAAAGTCAACATTGATTCAAATGACCTAAAATTGCTAATGGGCCTATTTTTCTTCCACAATTCATCATCCCAAGCATGCACACGACCATTTGGCCCAAAGGGAAGTTTTTTATTATTTTTATTTATTTATTTGAATTTTTTATTACAATTAATTCATTTAAACTAAATAAAATATGAAAAAAATGCTAAACTAATGAAATAAAATCTTTTTGTGCAGAAAATACTCTCATTGGACACTCAAATTCGTGCATGATCAATTAGGGAAGGATTGGATATGATTTGATATCAATTTGCATGAAAAGATTAGAAAATATCATGGCTTAAAAATCAAAGATTACATTCATCAATTCATGGATCTTGGACCAATTTTATTTGACCTAATCATTCCATACATAAGCTGGATCAAAACCCTCATGCATATTGACAAAAAGCTGCGCAGAAACTCCATTAGAAAACTTGACTTTTTGGTGAAAAAACTCAAAACTGAAAACAGGGTTAGAGGTCGTTTCAAGCCACGAAACTCCTTCCATTGCATTCCTGGGACATCAAGCAACCTTCCTGGATCAAGAACACAGTCCCTAACCCTTTGAATCATTGTACAGAAGTCAAGCTTTTCTCATTTTTTTTCATAATCGTATTTCAAGATTTAGACATTTTCATTGCATATTTTTAATGGATTCATACTATATGATGTATTCTGAAGCTAACCATCTACTTTAATTGCATTTTTATACATCGTATGCAAATTCACCATTGTTGCTTTTTAGGGTTCTTAGGTTTTCAAATTAGGGGTTTTCGTTTAAGGAACAATTGGCGTGTAAGACCTAGACCATCCAATTCAGGGCATTTGGACGAAGAGAATGAGGCCATCGCGCCTAATTTATGAAGCCCCAGGGGCTATTCGCTATTTTCCAGAAGATGGCCTAAAAGAACACTTAAAAAACCGTTGCTTATTACCTTTGTGTTTCAGGGAATAAAGAAGAAGAAGATGAGGTGGCCGTCAGCGATTGGATTGTTTGAATCGCGCGTGAAAAAAAAGAAGCATTAACTTTTTTTGTTTTATTATATTCGTTAATTATATGATGTACAGATAAACAAGGTAGCTCCACTGGCAGGCATAAGCGCTGGTAACATTCAAGACCTGGGTTCGAGCCCCAGGTCTTCACTCTTTCGATATTGTTTTTCAACTAATATTCCTATGCAGATTCAATATCAAAGCACACCGTACGCCTTCAAAATCAAACGCCCACGCGTCCCACCGGATTCAATCAAAGGCTAGGATCTGAAGAGCATGGTGTACGTGGGTCAAAGCTGATGCACGCTAGTGGGGAAAGTCCACCAGGCCTGAAGCATTGGGCTCAAATTGCTAAAAGGAAACCCTCCAAAATTAGGGGCAGACCCCCTAGGTTTGCAAACTTTTTCATTCTTTGTTTTTTTTATTACTTTTTACTTTCTTTAATTATTGTTTTTTAATTAATTTAATTATTTTCCATAAAAAAAAACACAAAACAATAAAAAATCAGAAAAGAGAAAAAATATAATATTTTATTTTAGTATTTTTTTTGTAAATAAATCCATTGATTCACTTAGTTTTAAATTAGGTTTTAATCTTAACTTTTTTAATAAAAAATATAGAATTAGGGTTTATGATAATTTTTATTCCTTTTTATTTTTCTTTCATAATAATTAAAATATTAAATATTTATTTTTGTAATTAAATTGCATGTAAATTAATTAGGGTTAATTTTAGGTTAAAATTTAATCTTCTTTTTAATAAATTAAAAACAACTAGAATTAGGGTTAGCATTTATTTTAATTAATTCTTTTTCATAAAAATCAAAAAATACCTAAAAGCAATTTCTTTTCTTTCTTAATTAATTAATTTCATCATTTAATTTAATTTTGCAAAAAGGGTCCAACACCCTCGTTTTAATTCTTATTTAATTCGCGTGCTTATTTCTTTTTCTTTTAATATTTATGTATCTCTCCCAAAGCCGTGTAATTAATTTCTCGCACTTTATTTTCTTTACTTTCTTTATTTTTCTGTCAAATCGGGTTCAAGAAATTTTGGCGATGTGGACCCGCGCCTTTTGTAATAGCTTAGAACTTTACTTTTCTCGCAATATTTTAAACTATTAATCAAGGCATGAAAGAATGAATGGACAAAAATAAAAACAAACGCTAGGTCACCCATGACATGACAAAAGACAAAAATATCTGAAAACGACACACGAATCACACACCACCCCTAGGGTACGCCTCACTGTTGCCTTGCCTCGAAAGGTGATCGTCGAGTAGAGGATGTCTTAGTAAGTCCTCATGATCCGGGAACCTGGCATGAGGGTAGCTTCTAAGGTGTCTTCCCATTGCTCTGGTGATCACCATGTCCCGAACCTTCGAATTGACCCGAACACCTCCAACGGTGGTGCTACCTACCTCTCAATGGTGGGATGGCACTACTTTAAAGGACATTTACACAGACGAATTCCTTAGGGTAGGTAGACAACTCTAAGATACTTGCTCTAAATTCAAAACAAATTCAAAAATACTTTTCACACCGACACTTTTCAAAAAGCTTTCGAAAGCAATTTTTCAAACACTCTTGAGGACCGATACAAGAGTCGAACTGAAATTTTCAAAGAAACTTTTTAAAACCCACAGTTGAAAAGCAAACAAACCATTTTTGAAAACACAAGTGAGCAAGTATCTAAGAGCCCATGGATAACCATGGATAGAAAGGGTGCTAACACCTTCCCTTTCTATAATCTACCTCCCGAACCGAGAGCAATCTCTTTAAGGAATTTTTCTGTGCTTTTGTCCTTTCCATTTGGAGAAAATAAAAGACGGTGGCGACTCTTGCTTCCGCGACATTTCGCGAACCAGCGTTAAACAGTCAGTTCCAGATCCACCGATCACAACAATGAACAAATGAGAGTGGTTGTTGTGATGATGATGAGAATAGAGGAGACGAAAAATGAAGGAGACAAAGATAATTGAGAAAATAAAAGGAGGAGACAATATGTACATTGTGATACGGTGGGAGAACTGACTGTGGTTTTGCGTTTGTTTTTGCAAATGTTTCGGTTGAGCAAGAGTCGCCACCGACTTTTTATTTTATCCTAAGGAAAGGTTTAAAAAGCACAACAAAAACCTTTGAGATATTTTCTTGGGTTCGGGGAGTAGATTATAGAAAGGGAAGGTATTAGCACCCTTTCTATCCATGGTTATCCATGGGCTCTTAGGTACTTGCTTAGATCAACTTGCCTTGGTTTTCAATTGTTTGAAATGGTGCTTTGTGTGTGGCTTTGAAAAGGTTTTGAAAAAGATGCCTTGTCTAGGCTACCCTTGTAACAATTCTTTACTCGAATGTTTTACAAAAGGTGTTTGTCTTTTTGAAAAGATGTTTCAAGGTTCTTGAAAGTTTTTTTTGAAAGTGTGATTTGAAAAATAGGCAAGTGTTTTTGTTTTGCAAGTTGACAAGTACTTAAGAGCTATCTACCCTAAAGTTCTCAAAGATTTTTGTTATGTTTTAACCCTTTTAACAATTTTGTTCCACCATTGCACTTGGTGGACAATCTTGTGTTAGGATGTGAAAGGGACGGGCGCGGGTCATCGTTTAGACCATAATTGCAATGGTGTTAAGTATCTTTGGGTAATTTTTCCTTGAAAGGGACTTGATCATTTTAGGCAATTTTTCGAAAGCGTTATCGAGGGACTATGATCATTTGATTTGTGTTTGTTTTGCCCAAAGAGACCTAACATGCAATATGGCCCATTTATTGAAGGCAACAAGTGGAATACCCTAGGGGTGCAAGTGTGATTGGTGTTGTCCATTTTCATGCTTGATTATCTTGAAATTAGGTCAAACTATTTTTGTTCTTTTTATTTGCATACAAACCCTAATTCTAACATGGTATATTTAGAAAGCATTAAAGTGCGAAAATTAAAGTTCCTAAGCTATTACAATACAATATGGGAAGGGGGGTACAAATGTTCAAATGGGGGTTTTGACAAGGAATTTAAACCTAGCTATTACATCAATTTGGAATTTATTTACAAGATAATTAATTTGCACAAATTAAATAGAAATAAAATAAATATGCAAGATGCAAAAAGGGTTTTTTATATGTATGAAAAAAGTATTTTTTATGTCAAATAAACAAAAATAAAAAAAAAAGTATTATTTTTTGGAGTTTTTGTGTTTTAAGGGTAAAACCCTAATTTTATTAAGTAAATATATTAACTATTTAATATGTACAATATTTAATAATTATATACAAAAATAAAATAAAATGAAGTATATTTATAAAAAAGTATTTTTTGAGGTCAAATATTGATAAAAGAAAAATGCATGTATTTTTGTATTTTTTGTCCTAAATATACTAATATATATATAAATTTGTATTATTTTCTAAATATGTATTATATATACAAAAATAATAATATTTAATTTCTATAAAAAGTATATTTTATATAAAATATTTCAAGAAGATAAAACAAAATAAAAATGAAAATAAAATGGTGTTTACATTATTTTTAGTATTTAAGTAAAAAGTGTTTATTTATTTATTTATGTACAAATAACTATCTTAAACAAATAAATGCCTAATAAATTCAAAAATGGTTTAAAAAATTATTTTTATATTTTTAATATCATGAGGAAAAATAAATAAGTCAGAATGAAAAAAGAAAAGTCAAAAAATCATGAAAATAAACATAATGGGCCTAGGGGGTGTAAAACCAAAAACATGGTGTGAAAAGAAATATCAAAACAGGCCCAGCCCACGTGGATCTTCTTCAACCTCTGGACAGTTCTTGTTTAAAAAACGCGCGTTTGCAACATGATTCAAACATCCTGATTCCTGGCTTTTTAATGAAAACTCACAATATCAAACATGTTCAGCATCAAACAACGAATCCATACATATAAAGAACTCATCCTAACTCTCAGAAATGAGAGAGAATTTCATCATTCCCAAATCTTAACCTAACTTTTTATCAATATTCAGACCTTAAATTCTCACAGCATATGCAAAATAAATGAAAAGTAAAGGTATGTACAGATTCAGGGGCATGAGTAGAACACTTTTTATTCACAAACCTAGAGCTAACAATGCCTACATTAAGAGTTAGAAGTTCAAGAAGATACCTGTTCAGTTGAAGTTATATCTGATGATGGAGGTACTTTCAGAGCAAGGTGATGATTGGTATAGCTTCCTTGATGTCCAGGGATGCTATTCCAAGCTTTACTTTGTCTTGAAACCTTTTGAATCGAGTTGTAGCACTCCACCTGTAAAACAAGAAAATGGAAATGGCCAAACTGATTAGAGGAGTTACAGTCCACTTCTAATGCTTTGGATAGTTTAGATTGATGGTAGGGAAGGTGTTTGAACTGGTTTGGGCAAGAATGCACGATGGAAATGAGTTGTAGGATTCAAACTGCAGCAAATGCTCTGTTTGGGCAGTTTGAAGGTGATTCCGGGAATGGGGAGGTATGAGGGATGCTTGGCTCGTGTTCTAGCTCAGTTAGGATGTTTAGGATATGTTTTACAAGTTTGCTTAAGGGTTCTTTAGCTGAGATGAAAGTTCTGTTGTGTTATGCTAGCTTTCTTCACACTTAAGCAAGCAAATGTCCACTTCAGTTTTAGACAGCTAGAGGCCCCCCTAATGTGCTGCAAACCTTGGCATTGATCAGTGTGATTAGTCCTAAACTTGTGCCAAAGAGATTTCCAATGTACTTGCTGATTTGCAACTTTGACATAAAGTTTAACTTTTCAAAAATGGAAATTATGCTTTATCTAAAAATGGCTTAATCTTGCAAATAATGTTTGGACACACAAAATAAGGCTTTGGCACAATGAGTATGCATTAAATTATTGAGTGCAAATGGGACTAGAGGCCTGTAATGTAGCATAAACCAAGCTGACTTGAAAATGGTAATGTGTATGAACATGTCTTGGTCAAGAACAAAAGTGACTTTTACCCAACTTGCCAAATTCGATTCTCCCTAACCATGAGGTTGTTTGATGAGTTATTGGACATTTTGGAAAGCTTGGAATGTGTACTACAATCCATCTTTGAAATGCAAATTGAAATTCCAAGTGTAAGTATGTGAAAAATGTCCTTGAAGTTAGGTAAAAACCTTGCCTAAAATAGGTCAAATTTTCACTAAGTTAAGAATGGTTTGGTACCCTTGTTCCAAAAATTGTAACTTGAGCTACAAGCTTCTTTTGGGAAAACTTTGTGAATCAAAGTTGTAGATTATGCAATAGGATACAACTTTCATGTTTTTACTTTTGTTTGAATCCAAATGAATCTTGGTGAGAAAGTGGGACAAAGTTAGGAAAAAATTAGGTTTTTTCATAACTTAGAAAAATTCTAAGTTATGAAAAATCTTCATTTTAAACCCTAATTTGCAATTTTGGATTTCTTGATGAACAAGTTTCATGATTTGGCATGTTTTGATGAAAAATGAATCTTGACACTTGATTTTGACTAAAAAGTCAAAGTTTGACTTTTCAGTATACAATCAAAATTGATCAATTGACTGGGAAATTCAACTGTCAATCTTGTGCATTTGGGATCTTTTGATCTTGTTGAGCATGTCAAGAAAAATCCATGGGGTCCTTGAGTCCATATGTGAGCTTGGTTTGCCATTGGTTAGGTCAAACAGTCAAAAATTGCCCTTGTGCAGTCAAAACCCTAAAAATGACCATTTTGCCCTTTTGGTGATCTGATCAGATTTCTTGTGGAATTGTGATCCAAACTTGATCAAATGGTCCATATGAGTTCATAATGTTGATGTGGGTCAATTTTCATGAGATTTGACTGTCAATTGGCCACAGTTGACTTTTTCCCCAATACAACTGATTTCTAGGTCAACTGTCCAATTGACTGGGCAAAACTTGGAATCAAGGCTTGAAACTTGATGTGGATAAACTTGGGAGTCCAATATGAAGCATGAAAGTCATCTTAGACAATTTTGGTCAAAACATCTTTGTGCAAACACAAACCCTAATTTGGGTCAACAGTGCAAGGAGAAGTCTTGAGCAGATGAAACCCTAACTGGATCTTGAGCTTCAGGGGCTTAGTGATGAGAAATCATTGAGAAATGGGAGGGAAAATTTTGGGGTACAACATACATTATATGTATTGAGTGCACTTTATAGAGTTGAATACTTAGATAGTGAAATAATATATTATACAATATGTGATCGGTGGATCTGGAACTGACTGTTTAACGCTGGTTCGCGAAATGTCGCGGAAGCAAGAGTCGCCACCGTCTTTTATTTTCTCCAAATGGAAAGGACAAAAGCACAGAAAAATTCCTTAAAGAGATTGCTCTCGTTTCGGGGGTAGATTATAGAAAGGGAAGGTATTAGCACCCTTTCTATCCATGGTTATCCATGGGCTCTTAGATACTTGCTCACTTGTGTTTTCAAAAATGGTTTGTTTGCTTTTCAACTGTGGGTTTTAAAAAGTTTCTTTGAAAATTTCAGTTCGACTCTTGTATCGGTCCTCAAGAGTGTTTGAAAAAATGCTTTCGAAAGCTTTTTGAAAATGTGTTGGTGTGAAAAGTATTTTTTTAATTTGTTTTGAAATTAGAGCAAGTACATAGAGTCGTCTACCTACCCTAAGGAATTCGTCTGTGTAAATGTCCTTTAAAGTAGTGCCATCCCACCATTGAGAGGTAGGTAGCACCACCGTTGGAGGTGTTCGGGTCAATTCGAGGTTCGGGACATGGTGATCACTAGAGCAATAGGAAGACACCTTAGAAGCTACCCTCATGCCAGGTTCCCGGATCATGAGGACTTACTAAGACATCCTCTACTCGACGACCACCTTTCGAGGCAAGGCAACAGTGAGGTGTACCCTAGGGGTGGTGTGTGCGATTCGTGTGTCGTTTTCAT
Source organism: Vicia faba (assembly GCA_948472305.1). NCBI lineage: Eukaryota > Viridiplantae > Streptophyta > Magnoliopsida > Fabales > Fabaceae > Vicia > Vicia faba. The sequence goes on along the minus strand of OX451736.1, from coordinate 857,046,937 downwards.
TTGCATTTATCTTGTCATGTTATTGGTGTTCTACGCTTGTTTTTATTTTTTGTCCATACATTCTTTCATGTCATTATTTAACAGTTAAAAATATCGCAGGAAAGTAAAAATCCTAAGTTATTACAAAAGGCGCGGGTCCACATCGCCAAAATTAACCAGGACCCGATTTGACAGAAAAATAAAGAAATTAAAAGAATTAAAAGTGCGAGAAGTAATTTACATGGCTTCGGGAGAGATACATGAATATTTAAACGGAATAAAATAAAAATGCAAATTAATAAGAATTAAAACGAAACGAGGGCGTTGGACCGTTTTGCAAAAATTGAATTAATAGTGAATTAAAAAAAAAGCAAGAATTTGTTTTTTTGTGTTTTTTAACATTTTAGGATTTAAAAATTAATTGCAATTAAACGCTAACCCTAATTCTACTTTATTTTAATTTATTAAGAAAACATTAGAATTTAACCAAAATTAACCCTAATTTTTATATACAAATTTAATTATGAAAATAAATAAAATCAATAATATTATTATAAGAAAAAAAATGAATGATGAAAAATTCATTAAACCTAATTCTATGCCTATTTTAGATTTTTATTATGAAAACATTAACTTAAACCCTAATTTAAAGCTAAATAATTATTTGCAATTTATTTACAAGAAATATTAAAATAAAAAATATTTATTGTTTTTCTCTTTTTTCTGATTTTTATGGGTATTTTATATTTTGTGAGAATAATAAAATTAATTACTAAAACAACAATTAACAGAAAAAATAAAAAATAGAAAAAATAAAGAGAATAGGAAGAATTGCAAACCAAAGGGGGTTCAGATCCCAAATTAGGAGGTATTCTTTAGAAATCCAGGCCCATTTAAACATTGGTCCGTTTGACTTTCCAGGTAGTGTGCTGCAGCGTTGACTGGACCTTATGTTGTTCCTCCAATCTGCACCCTTGGATTGCTTTAAACGTACGCGTGGCTGGCCTGATGAGGAGGTGTATCATGGTCTTCAGTAAGCGAAATTGCATGTGATGGTTAATAGAAAAATAACATTGAAATTATTGGAGACCTGGGGCTCGAACCCAGGTCATGAGGATTAACAACAACAACGCTTGCCACTGGACCAACTCATACGCATTTAATATTAAACAATCAACAAATATTATAAAAGAAATAAAAGCGTTAGTGGTTCAAAACGCGCGAAATTCAAATCTTCCAATCAGCGCCGGCCAACACATCATCTTCTTCATGTTCCTGAAATACAAACAACATAAGCAACGGTTTTTACACCGTTGCAGAAAGTATCTTTACAGAAAATAACGATTAGCACTAGGGCACTCATAAATTAGGCGCGATAGTTCCATTATCTTCGTCCACATGCGCTGAGTTGAATGGTGGTGGTCTTGAGGGCCAATTTTTCCTTGTTACGAAACCCCTAATCTGAAGCTCTGTAAACCCTAGAAAATAGTCATGGCGAAATCGTACACAATGCATAATAATTCAATCAAAACATTGGGTTAGCTTCAGAACAAAGTAATTAACATGAATCAAACTTTAAAATTCTCAAAGAATGCATGGATTGATATGCACGACTCTGAAATTTTTCATGCACAGGTCCAGTTCAATATACCAATTCTTTAAGCTTTGAGGAATGATATTGATTGGAAATCATTCAGTGATGCTTGAGGAAGCTAATGAGATGAGAATTGTGCCTTGAATCGTCCTAGAAAGTAGTTTTCAGATTTGAGTTTCTTGCCAAATTTTCCAAGTTTGATAATGGCTTTTCTGAGCAGCTGCGCGTGTATGATCATTAGGGTTGTGTTCCTGGCTTATGTATGGATCAATTAGGTCAAGAAAAGTAGAACAAATCCAATGCGTTCATGGTTTTTGGAAATTTGATTTTTAAGGATCTTTTTCAATCTTTTCCATGTGTTCTTGTATCAATTATGATCAATTTACTCCAAATCTTTCCTTATTTGGCTAGGCACGAATTATTGAGTATAAAACATGCACAAAAAGATTTAAAACTTTAGGTTAAGTATTTTCTATGCATTTAATTTAATTTAAATGAATTAATATAAATAAAAATTCAAATAAATAAATAAATAATGAAGAAATACTTTCCTTTGGGCCAAGTAGTCGTGCACATGCCATGGATGATGATTTTTGGAAGAAAAATGGGCCCATTAGCAATTTTAGGTCATTTGGATCAATGTTGACTTTTCAAAATACCCAAAAATTTCCCAACTTCCACAAGGCATAACTTGCTCAATTTTAAGCTTTTCTCATGTTCTTGGACATTTTGGAAAGTTCTTTGAGTCCTCTAACCAATGTCTTTGGTCCCATGTCATTTTGATTTACCAATCTCAAGTTATGGTCTTTGACTTAAAGTCCCTTTTTGTTGACTTTTGAAAATGACCTATAATGTTGAAATTGATAACTTTTTGTGAGAGCATTTCTTGGACTTGAAGTATGAAGATGAGTTGTAGGAAATGTCCTTCTCTTCAAAATGAGCTTTGGATGGAATTTTTCTGATAATCCATGTGAAAGTTATGTCCTGGTCAATTTCAGTTGACTTTTTCAGCTGTCCAAATAAGGAAACTTTTGCATTTTGATGATTTTTTGAGCCAAACTTTGAGAATCATGATCAAGCATTGATCAGATGATGTTTGTGGCTTCAAAATGATATGTTGACCAAAAATTTGAACTTTTGACTGTCAAATGACCATTTTGCCCCTACAGTTGACTGTAGTGCAATTTAGGGTTTTGACTGTGCAATTTTGAGCTGAATGTCTTGAGACTTGATATGAGGATACTTGACCATATTTGTAGGCATATGAGACTTGATTGGGCCCTTGAAAACTTCCTTTTCTTGATCAGAATCAAAACCCTAATTTTGACTGTATAGGAGACCCTTGCACTGTGCAACCCTTGGGGAACTTTGAAGCTTGTCTTGGCAATTTCTTGAAGAATATGGGAGGACAAATTTTGGGGTACAACACAATAAAACATAAAAATAAAATAATCCATGAATGAGTCTTCATTTTCTAATCCATTAATATTTTTTTATGTAAAATTATCTAATTATATATTATATAATATATAAAATATAAAAGTTAAATAATATATTCAGAGTCGGAGAATTCATGGAGCGGAGGGTACTTTCTTAATCCCCGTCCTAAAGTGTCATCGGGAAAACTTTTCCCTCCATCTCCATCTCCACGGGAAAAAAATCTCAAACTTCAGTGCTCCATACAGATAATCCCCACAATGATCCCCATTAACATATATAAATTGACATCCTTATCCACGAACCAAATATAAATTTCAAATTTAAATGAGACATAATTGTCAAATAAACTAGAAATAAATAAATAAAATCTTTTAAATATTTTTTAAAGGATTAAATATGATTTTAGTCCCTAAAAATTATCAAATTTTATTTTTGGTCTCTGTAAAAAAAACATGACATGTTTTAGTCCTTACAAAATTACTATGCACGTAGTTTTAGTATTTTCTGTTAAACCTGTGTGTATTTTTGAACGGTTATTTTAGAGACATGTTTAGAACGTTATAAAAAATTCCTCGAAAAAAAAGAAACTCAAAATTTGATTTTTAAGTGGAGATTTTCATTACTTTTATCAATATTTTTTGAAATTTAAAAAATTCATGTTTAATTCTTCTAATTTTAAAAATATCTAAATTCTGATAAAGAAACATTTTATAATATTCTAAATACGGATGAAAAAAATTATTCAAAAATTTTAAAACTTAAAAGTAGTTAAACAAATAACAGCGGCTAAAACTGTATGAACAAATTTTTTTTATGAACCAGAATTTTTTAATTTTTTTAATAAAAACTAAAAATAAAATTTAAAATATTTATAAGAACTAAAATATATTTAACCTTTTTTAAAATTATGATAATGTAATATCACTATTGATAAAAGTGAATATTAATGACCATTCTAAAATGAAATTAACTTATTTTCAAAGCAATGTTACTAAAGTAATCAATGCAGGACTATGAAATCTTTCTACCAACCAATTTTTTATTATAATTAAACAATTTTTTTAATAATAACGTCTCGAACATTATATTTGAATGTATATTCCTCTCGTATTAAATTTTTTGAGAATTACAAACCGTGTATCTAAATTTGTACCACATACGAATTGTAAACTGTGTGACTTTGATATAGATTAAAAAAATTATTTTTCTGCCCAAAAGCAAACTTGTGATTCAAAATATAAAAGTCAAAGTCGATTCACAAGAGTCGTGATTCTTTTCATTCTTATCATACCAAGTGTAATTTTAATCACACACCACTAATTGACATTTTTTAACCCCATCTTCGAATTCTTTAAAGAAAATTAAATTTATACGTGATTTAGGTACTTAAGGACTCGACACCAAAGACTGAGAAACAAATGAAAAATTAACTCTCAATGATCTACCTTAAAATACACAACCAAAATACAACAACTAAATTATATTAGATCGAATATACACCATATAGACGATGAAATAGAATACCACCCAAAGGAACTCACGTTCGACAAAGGCAGAAAATCCAAAAGGGTGTGGGTAAAGCCGGCACAAGATCGCAAGCCTTACTCGCACTACGTCGGACTAAGTTTGGGGTAAATTGTTCCTACCCGCTCCATAACTATTGTCGCAACCCATATATATATATATATAATCCAAAGTTACTAAGCCAATAAAAAAGAATTTTCATTGGTATATCCTGGTAACGTCAAGCCAATGACGTCGTGGAAAAATTTTTGTACCTACATCGGTATAAAAAACAGTATTTTAGACTCTCGGGAACAAGCATAAACTTACCTTAAGAGAACACTTGATATGAGAAATGATTGAAGAATGATTGTTAGATGATAAATTGAATTATATTCTAACATAGGTCTATATGAACGACATATTTATATTCGAAGATTCTAGGCCTTCAAAAACTCTTAAAAACCTCACATATAAGGACCATATACGTCAAATTAAGGTACACACAAATTTTTAACTGTAATACCTCTCATACCTGATAGTCACTAACTTATACATCAAAGTGTTTGTAGGTATCACTCCATCATACTCAGACCGACAGACTAATGAGGTTTCTCATCCCTGAAGATGCATGGACCTTATTAGATTCATAAATGTAGTTCATGCATTTGTAATTAAAATATTAATGTGATCATGCAACTAAAAAACTATCTACCATATAAGAACTTTAATAGTTCTGGATAAGACCATACTGCCCTTGCTGCTCTCAAATTGCGACACGTGTCTAATACTTTTCTACAATCAAAACATCTATTTGAAGAATCATTTCTCTCCCTTGTCTAATTTTATCTTTCTCTCTCTGATTTCTCTTTGTCTCAGTCGACCATGTCTTCTTCCTCTTCCTCATGATTCTCCCTCTTCTTCTTCTTCATCTTCCTCACCTTCATTCTATAACCACTATTTCCTGCATTTTTCTTTCTCTTAACCTAAACTTTATGCATTTCGTCTCTTCCTCTCTGAACCTAACAAAATTTATGTTGAAACCCTAAGTTTGCATCTGAAATGATGGATCTAAAGTGTAAATCGAAGGTGGGATTATGGTTTTTGTATGAATTTATGGTGACTATGCAGTGATGATGGAGGAAGAGGATTTCAAATGTCGGAGCTTTCGTGGTCGGAAGTTTATGGCGGTAATGACTTGTCTGGTTTTATGTTTCATTCTGGAATTTCTTTATGTTGTTTTTTGTATTTAGTTTAAGTTGTATTATGGAAATGATTTATTATGTTTTTATCATTTGGTATTTTTTTAAGGTTTTTTCGTCTCTGGAATTAGGTCTGGTGGAAATCTTTCGAAGCAGCTGAATACATGTGAAGAAAATGGTGGTTGCTACAATTCTAAGGTTTTTACTCTTCCTGTGAAAGAACTTGATTTTTTGTCTATCTTTTTAAACAGGTGAAGAAAATGGTGGTTTCTACACTTCTAGAATCTAGTATGAGTACATCAGACGATGTTATAGAAAGTATAATCGATAAGAGGGAATGTAATGAATTCAGGGGAAGGGGAAATTAAAGTTGTTTTGGGAATATAGGTGCTATTGATCTGTCTTTAAATGAATTCTCGGGTTTGCTATTTGTGATGTGTAAGTTAAATCATTTACTTATAAAATTTGTGTTCGTGATTGCGACCGCGCTTTTTTAATTTATATTTGTATGAATATTACAGGAGTATTATGACCTGCAGTATCTGTTTAATTCTGAAGGTTGATTCATGGACGTCAAAACTGATGGCAGCACGACAACATTGATATCGAGTATTATAGAAACCAATTTATCATCTCTATGAAGGTAATCTTTCATTATAGTAAACTCCAAATATATGAAGAATACATTTTGTTTTGATGTGCTGATTTTCCCCTTATATTTTGTGTAGCTCTATGTAGAAGAGGAGAAGGAAGTTGTGTCATCTAAGATTGTATTTCTGGAGGTGAAACCTTTTTGCTCCTTACTTCGCCAGTTTGTTTTTATATGATGTGTACTCACTCTGATTTTGTGGTTTGTTTTTCAGGATATAGACTGGATCAAGTTTTATCGATGAGTTTTGAATCTAACAAGGATATATATTGTACATTGTTTCTTTGTTGTTTTTATCATTTGCACCTGTAGCATTGTTGATTCAAACAAATCATATACTGATTTTGAGATTCTTTGTTGTTTTTGTTGTTTTGAATGAAATATCATATCTGAACAAACGCCAGTTCAAGCAAAACAACTGTTATTGCCTTTGTGAAGAATCCCGATGGCTACACTTTTTCACTCGTCTGAATATCTGCAATTGATGATTTAGAATGCTACATTAATTTTTTTGAAAACGTAATTGGTCGTACCTGATCAGAATGGACCGTCACAGCTTACTCCGAGCAGAATTTGAGAGTGAGGTGGGGGGTACCTGCAAGACACTCTGATGCCAAAGTAAGTTCTGATATGAGCAAACAAGTATGAGTAAGAAATTTTCACTACCTGATCCTCTCGTAAGAGAGGGTATTTATAGGCCTCAGTGTTGGGCCAAGGTCTCCCCATTGGGCTGGGTAAGCAGGCCCAATATGGAGACTTACAGGTCCTACGTGAGTAGTGGGGACCCGCATGTGATCCCCTACCTGGATAACTTGTTCTCCAAGATCAGGAGGATATGGATGCGATCTTTCCAGGGCCACGAAGACTCCTTGATATTTGGAGACATTGAGTCTGCCCTACGAGGAGGATGCTCGCGAGGTGCTTCTGCTCGTCATGGATGCTCCTACTGGTCATGAGGTCGTCTGATAGGACCTTTATGGTCGAGGAGAGGATTGGAGCGAGACCTCGAGGTCCTCCTAACCGACGATGATCCTCTTGAGGGTAACTGGGTTCCTCCCCGTGTGGTGAGCTATGTCTCCTCGCGGGGAGTAGTTGCTGCCCGTCGGTATCAAGGGCAGAATCTACCAGTATGTCTTGGATGGCATAATTGGATTGGGCCTCACATGGAGTTAGGCCAAGGGCAGGCCCAATCCAGAACATGATCCCCTCAAGTCGTTACTCTTGATGGAGTTATGACTTAATGTTCAGCTTGTTCTTTCGCGAGGTGCATTGCTCGATGTGGGGCTTTAATTAAATGACGGAGAGTTTCGTCGGTACGTTGTTTACCCGAGCAGAGTTCGGCAAGGATTCTAGGTGGCTTCGTTCTAATTTTAACTCAAATCACAGGGAGGAGGTAGTGCATTTGTCAGACACGTGTCGTGACCTTTAGGATAGCAATGATAGCCTAGGAAATATAGATCATCATTGACTAAGCATGTAGGTGTCGAAGAGAAAGGCGACTTATGAGCTTCTCGACGCGATGTTTCCCATTCCATGTCAGCTCTATAAATAGGGCTCCAAGGTTCATAATTTACTTTCATATTTTCGCGCTCTTCATTCTCCCTGCTGCCAGCATTGTGTCTTCCTCTGTGATTGTTGACGCCATCCCACAACCCGCTGTGTATCCTTTATCTGCCACTGTCGTTCTTTATCTAACACCGTAATTCTTCATTTATCCTTCTTCAAGTAAGTACTTTTTCTGTGATGCACTATATGTAGATAGGTTTTGATGTTATTTTAGTAGTAGAACTTCGTAACTGGGGGTTTTTCCCGGGGGATCCATGCGTTTGGGCGTATAATTCGTGATTATGCCCGGGAGATTCATCTTCACACTGATACCCAGATGAATCTTCCCCTTGGTCTCCCTATGTCGCCACTAAAATCTTGGGTTTTGCGCCTAAAATTGTTGCAGTCCCCGATGAATTCGTGAGTTTGGTTGACAAATTCATGCTCTTCCCTCCTTACTCTTCACGTGCCTAGTGTATTCGCGTAAATGTTCGTCCTTGCGATCATTGTGTGATCTTATAAGACTTGACAAAATTTTCATGAAGCGCTCGAGAGACATGTACTCCCCCTTTCTGCGTGAATGAATGTTGGCTCGGTTTGGGCGTTGCTTAGCCTCTTCATCTGCGTCGTGGAAAGGTAGATTTGGATTTGTTGTCAAATTCACTGGTTTCGTATGCTTTGCAGGTAAATGGCTGACACTCCCGAGTTGTCGAAGCATATGGACATTGAAGGAACCAATGCAGTTGAGGAGAGCATCAATTTGGTCGACACAGTCGACGATCCTACTTTGGATTAGTTGATGCAGAACCCCGAGGAATGGCCTCGATCTATAGTCACACCAGGAGGCAAGCCTATACAATCGTCTAGTATGGCGCAACCACGAAGGTTTTCAAAGAAATTTAAAAGTCATGAGGCCGACGCAAGATGCTCGCATATGCTCGGAGTTCACCCAAGATGCCTTCCCTATGTACAAGGTCGTGTTCAAAGACCTGGGACTTTGACTTCCCTTCAATGACTTCTAAATGGGGGTGTTCAATCACTTGAACTTGGCACCCTCTCAACTTCATCCAAATGCCATCGCCTTTATTCGAACATTCAAACTTACATGTCGGTTCCTGAGAATCGGGGCGACCATTCCCTTGTTCTTCAGGGTTTTTCACATGCAATGACAGTCTCGGGGAGGAAAACATAGCTAGGTATCCCTTAAACAGTCGAAGAGGCTGTTCAGGATGTATATGAATTATGTCCGTGATTTTAAGGATAAGTGGTACATCTTGCAACCCTCTTCTCAAATAACCTTGGATTCCCTGTTCGAACCTGCTTCCGTCGTGGATGAGGATGGAGAGTCTATCTGTGACGCCAAGGGTAATCAAGAGATTGGGAGAATTTCGAGGTTTTCCATCCAATGGTGCTCGGCCCACTATGACCACGGTCCTGGATATTACCACACTTCCACCGGCGGTATGATCGCCGAAGACGAAGAGGCATATGGCATCCTCAATCGACTTGTCGACGGTTTCTTCCTCGCCAGGTGGGTCACGCGGGAAGGTGACGACATCCTTGACAAAGACGGCAAGCCGATGTTCGAAGCGCGTCTGATCAATACTAAGGCGCTCGTCGAGTGTCAATCTTACGGGCAGGTCGTGGATCTCTTAGGTTTTTTTTCTTACTTTTACTATATTACTTGTCTTATTTTGTTTCTTCGATGATGCTGACCCGGGAATACTTTCTTTGTTTTTGCAGGTCACATGGCGGAGCGCCGCGAGAGATTGCTGAAGCTGACTCAGGATAAAAAAGATCCACGAGAGATTAGTGAAACCGCATCAAGCTACGCGCATGGGTTCATCCCCCGAGCCGACCAAGGAAGGATCTAGTGGGTCTTCAAGCTCTCGTGATGTCGAGCGGCAAGCTGTGTTATTGAGAAAGAAGCGGAGTCATCCAGAAGGTGGACACACTGATGTAACTAACGGAGGGGCAACTGCCCGGGCATTCAGCCTACCACCCTTCTTTATGGAGAAAGACTTCTTCGAGGGTTTCCCCTTGACCGTGTCCGATAAAGAGTCCAACATCATCAGGCGGCTCGATAAAGAAGGTCGACGAAAGAACCTCGCTACCAGCATGGTCAGGGTGGTGAAGATGGCAGAAATGGTCGTTGTTCTGGCAGGCGAAGGGTTTGACTCCTCCGATCGGGTCAAGGAACTGGAGTCTGAGAAGGTGACTCTTGTGACAAAGACACACAAGCTAAATACCTCTCTTGAATGAATCGAGGAAATGTTTCGCGAACAGGCCGACATGATGGCGGGGGAGAAGGAGAGAGCCGAGAAATCCCTTGAGGATAAAGAATACCTCCAGCTCGATAAGGAACGGTTGGGGAGTGATAACCAATGGATGGAGAAGGAGGTTGCATATCTGAAGGCTGATATGATGCCCGCAGAGGGTGAACCTGATGGGGTAGCCGATTTGCGCACGCGGGCCGACTTTATTACTCAGATTTAACTCCTAGAGTCAGACTGTTTTGACGCTTTGGCCAACGGCTTTCAATCTGTCGTGAATCAGTAGTCTGTGCTGAACCCGAGGTTAAACACTGAAGGAACCAGGGTTTTGTCCCATGTGATTGATGGTCGGGTGGTTCCTCCTCCTGACTCTCCCGAGGTTAAAGTGAGTACTCCATGGAGCGATTACCATTTTTGTTTTTAATCTTATTTGTATTTGGGCCCGCGTGCCCGTAATATTTGTAATATTTAGACATCTTCACCCCAAGTGGTCACCATTGATAATTATTTCGCTTTGTTTTGATGTCTATCTTTGCTATTGCCAGCTTATTGTTGTTGTTTTTTGTCATTGTTTTTGACCTGGTTATTTTATGAATACTTGTATATCCTGTGTGGAAGTATATGCTCGACCATTGTTGTGGTTGTTATAAATTTTCCACGAAGTCCGTGTTTTCCACGTGGAGATGTGTGCTCGACTCTAATATTTGTTCGACATATGTTGAAATGTGTTGAGGGGGCGGAGTAGGGATCCGCGGGACGAGCATATGATTGCGGTCGAGATCCTACGCTCGTGGCGTGAACTACCCATCGCGAGTTAGGTGTTCTTCCAGGTTGGGTACTTCAACAGGAGAGCTCGATCGAGGTGTCCCTGTCGGGCTTAGAATTTGCTCGTCATATGAGAAAAATCACGCCTTTTGTTAATGTTTGAAGGTCACGTCTGTACCCCGACACGCCTACGTGGTCGAGCTTATCCCTTCGTCGGCTGAAGAGGAATATTCGACAACAAAAGTCCTCAGCAGGTGAGGGACTTAGCTATAATATTTTTTTAGCTTCGCAGCATTCCAGGGTCGGGGTAGTGGTTCTCTGTTCAATTTCTCGAGGTAATATGCTCTGGTGCCTATAGCTCATTGGACGCGGTAAGGCCCATCCTAGTTTGCGGCCAGCTTCCCTTCACGGGAATCCTTCTGGTTTCTTTGCAAGACTAGGCTGCCGACCTGAAATTTGTGCTTTATGACTTTGTTGTAATGGCGTAGGGCTACCTGCTGTTTTAGTGTGGCCTCGCGAAGAGCTTCTCCTGATCAGATTTCTTCGATTAGATCGAGCTCATCTCTGAGGGCCTCTTCGTTCATCTCCTCGTCGAGGGGCATTTCAGTCCGCTTAGATGGCTCCATGATTTCTATCGGGATGACGGCCTTGGTGCCGTAGGTCAGTCGAAATGATGTATAGCCCGTCGTCAAATTGGGGCGTTGTTCGATAAGCCCATAGGACGTTGTGTAGTTCTTCGACCCATCCCCTTTTGGCTTCGCCTAGCCTGCATTTGAGTCCTCACAAGATGACCCTATTTGTGGCTTCGGTTTGCCCGTTGGTCTGGGGTTTTTGGACCGAGGTAAAATGTTGCTTGGTGTCGAGTTTGGCAATGAAGCCTTGGAAACCTTGGTTGCTGAACTGCGTGTCGTTGTCCCTGGCGAGCGCTTGTGGTATCCCAAAACAGGCGAGCATGTTTCATTTGTAGAAACAAAGAATGTTGGGCGAGGTGATTTTCGCTAGGGCTTCGGCCTCTATCCATTTGGTGAAGTATTCTACGGCCATGATAAGGAATTTGTTTTGGTATGTCCCTTGCGCGAAGGGTCCGAGGATGTCCATTCCCCACTAGGAAAATGGCCAAGGGGACAATAGCGTATTTAGCTCATGTAGGGGTACGAGGTTCATGTTGGTGTGTCTTTGACACTTATCGCACCTCTTGACATGCTCTTTGGCGTCTTGTTGCATGGACGGCCAGTAGTACCCTGCTCGCAGTGCCTTTCACGCTAGGGACCTTCCGCCCATGTGTTGGGCGTTTATTCCTTTGTGGATTTCCCGTAGTATCTCAGGGACCACGAATTCTTCGACTCACTTCAAGAGTGGGATGGAGAATCCACATCGATACAACTTGTGCTTGAGAAACACATAAGAGCATGCTCGTCGTTTGGTCGCGGCTGCCTCCCTTTGGTCTAGAGGAAGCTCTCCTTTTGTTAGAAAATTGAATATCGGGGTCATCCAGCATGAGCTGTCCCCGATGGAAATCACTTCGAGTAGAGTTGTGGACCTTTCAATGCTCGTGCGAGATATGGACTCTTGTATGACTGATTTGTTCCCGCCCTTCTTCTTTGTGCTTTATAGCTTTGAAAGTATATCGTCCTGCATGTTTTGTTCACGTGGTACGTGTGTGATTTCTGCCCGGTCAAACTTTTTCATATGTTCTCTGACCAAGTTCAAATACTCAATGAGGCTGTTGTTCTTAGCCTGGTATCCCCCTTGAACTTGAGATGTGACAAGTTGGAATCGGTAAAAATGTGTATTTCTCGTGCGCCGAGATCTTTGGCTAGCCTCAATCCTGCAATAAAAGCCTCGTATTATGCCTGATTGTTCAAGGTTAGAAAGGAGAGAGTGAGAGAGTGTTCAATCACGACGCCTTCCTCATTTTCAAGGACAATTCCTGCTTCACTCCCCGTCGAGCTGGAGGCTCCATCCATAAAAATGGTCCACTTGTGTTCCTTCCCTATCGGGGGAGAGGGTTGTGAGCGGTCATCTCCGCAACGAAGTCGGCCAGAGCTTGGGCCTTTAGGACCTTCCTGCTTTCGTACTGGATGTCAAACTCCGAAAGCTCCAAGGACCACTTTAGCATTCGACCTACCATATTTGGTCGACCTAAGAGTTGTCTCACGGGCTGGCAAGTCCGTACGACGACCGTGTGTGCGAGGAAATAGTGTCTGAGCCTTCTCACCGCATTGACGAGGGAGAAGACCACCTTCTCGATCTGTTGGCATCTAACCTCAGGTCCCTGAAGCGCTTTGCTTGTGAAATACACAGGTTTTTGACCTTCAAGAGTCTTGCGAATGAGGGCCACACTGATAGCCTCGGTGGAGACGACCAGATACAAGAAGAAGGTCTCCCCGTCTGATGGTCGTGATAGTACGGGAGACTGCGAGAGGATTTTCTTGAGATGGAGGAGTGCTTTCTTGCATTCCTCGATCCACTAAAATATGCCTCTTTATACAAGAGTTTGAAACATGGAAGGGCGTGTTGAGCGGATTTCGCGACGAAACAGGAGAGCGAGGCGAGCATGTCGTTTAGGACTTATATAGATTTTTTGAATTAGGTGTGGGGAGGTCGGAGAACACCCGACACTTGCCAGGATTGGCTATGATTCCTTGTTCCGTTAGGTAAAAACTGAGGAACTTACCCGCCTTAACCACGAAGGTGTATTTCTCGGGGTTGAACCTTATTCTACATTGCCTTGCTTGGGCAAAGACTTTTCTGAGATGAGCAGCATGGTCGGTGTCTACTTGAGGTTTGACGATCATATCGTCCATGTATACCTCGAGCATGTCTCCTATCTCATTGCGAAAGACTTTGTTCATCATCCGTTGGTAAGTTGTCGTTGCATTTTTCAAACCGAAGGGAATTACGTTGTAGTAATAATTGCCCGAGCTGGTCATGAAGGTAGTGCAGTGTTTGTCTCTCATTGCGATTGGGATTTGGTTATAGTCTGAATAGGCATCCATGAAAGATAAAATTTTATAGCCGGCCGAGTTGTCGACCATCATGTCAATATTAGGTAAGGGGAATGCATCTTTGGGGCATGCCCGGTTAAGATCGGTATAGTTAACACACATATGCCATTTTCCATTATTCTTTTTAACAAGTACAACATTTGATAGCCAGGTTGAATATCGGGCTTCAGAAATAAAATTTGCCTCTAGGAGGTCTTTTACAGCTTTTTTAGCAGCCTCCGTTTTCTCTGGGGACTGCCTACGCCTACATTGTACTATTGCCCTAGCGGCTGGATCAATGGAGAGTTGGTGACAGACGACCTCAGGGTCGAGACCGGGCATCTCCGCAGCACTCAACGTGAACAGATTTTCATTCTCCCTCAAGCAAGCCTTGATTTTCTTCCTCGCCAGGTTAGGGAGTCTGGTGTCGATCTTCACCCCTTTGTTCGAGTCTTCACCGAGAGGGACGAGCTCGAAGTCCCCATACGGAATTGGTCAGAGGAGCCCCTGCTCGCCATTGGGTGCTTCGTCTTGGTTGAAGTGGGTGCCAAATGAGATTGAGTCGACCTTTGGAGGAGCACTCTTCTCCTCTGCCTTGATGGGTTGTGGCTTTGGTTGCATCGTGGCAGCTCTCTTGGCAGGCCATGTTCTAGTGTCGACTGTGCTTTGTCCCTTTACTGCCGCGTTGAAGCATCTTCTAGGTCGCCCTGGATGGTGCCGACGCGTGCCCTTTTTGTGTAGAACTTCATATTCAAATGGACGGTGGAGGGTACAACGGTTAACGCTGCAAGTGTCGGTCTCCCTAGGATATAGTTGTAGAGAGACAGACAATCAATGACCAAGAAGCTCACCTTGACTTGCCTGGTGGTGGTGTCCTCACCGAAGGTGACCATGAGCTCCACGTACCCCCATGGCTTGGAGGTCGAGCCATTAAATCCCTGTAGATCGGACCCCATGTATGGTGAAAGGTGAGAGTCGTCGAGCTGTAGGGTTCTGAAGAGATGGCTATACATCACGTCGATGGAACTTCCTTCATCGACCAAGACGCGATGACCATCAAAGTTAGCCATTCTTGCCCTAATCAGAAGAGGGATGGCTGAATTGGGGGCCCCTCCGGAAAATTATTCGAGGTTGAAGGTAATCGGCTCCGATTTTCCCTTAACCCTCTCAAAGGTCACCGTTTTTGAGGGGGGGGGGGGAGCGCGTCGACCAGCTCGTCCAACTTCCTCTTCGCAGATTTTATGGTTATATCGTTGAATCCCCACCATTTATGACCATGGCAAAGGGGAACCTTTCCCACCTATTGTGCATTGTCAGAGGTTCTTCGATATCTTTGGGGACATAGAAGTCCTCCGG
Source organism: Vicia faba (assembly GCA_948472305.1). Classification (NCBI taxonomy): domain Eukaryota; kingdom Viridiplantae; phylum Streptophyta; class Magnoliopsida; order Fabales; family Fabaceae; genus Vicia; species Vicia faba. The sequence goes on along the minus strand of OX451736.1, from coordinate 857,031,644 downwards.
TCTTATAACGGACACTATTGTCTGGATGGGAACCATCTCGTCTGATGGTTGGGCATCCTCTTCAATCTCCTTCGTGTCGCGGGCATCTTGACAAGGGGCGTCGCCACGTCAATATTTCCCGAGTCTTCCCCCTTTGATGAGGGTCTCAATAGAATCTTTGAGATGGAAACTTTTGTACCCCAAAATTTGCCCTCTCTCTTATCAAGAATTTTCTTACAAGATCTCCTTGGGCTCAAGACTGCACTAAGGTTTGATCAGCTCAAGCACCTCCTCAAGCACTAATGACCAAAATTAGGGTTTGAGTTTGCACAAGGATTTTTGAACTTTATATGCCTCATATGACTTTCATGGACCATTATGGACCCCCAAGATTACTCATGTCAAGTTTCAAGCCTTTGATCACACTTTTGATCAGTCAATTGAACAGTGGACCTAAAAATCAGTTGTATTGGGGAAAAAAGTCAACCATGGCCAATTTACAATCAAAACTCATAATTATTGATCCACATCAACATTTTAAACTCATATGTATCATTTGATCAAGTTTGTACCATAATCCCTCAAGAAATTTGATCAAATCTCCAAAAGGGCAAAATGGTCAAAATTAGGGTTTTAACTGGGAAAGAGTAATTTCTGATTTTTTTTACCCAGCAAATGGTAAATTGGTTTAAGGCATGATCTCAAGAGCCCAATTGCATCATTTTTACCTATTGACATGTTTCAAAACAATGCAAATCCATTGGGTTGACAAATGAATTTTGCAGTCAATTGATCAAAAGTCAACTGTATACAAAAAAGTCAAACTTTGACTTTTTGATCAAATTCAAGTGCCAAAAATCATAATTCATCAAAACATGTCAAAGTATGAAACTTATTCATCAAGAAATCAAAAAGTCAAGATTTCATTTTGAAAAGTCAAAATTTCTAAACTTAGAAATTTTTCTAAGTGTTGGAAATTTCATGTTTTTTCATAACTTTGAGCCAAATTTGCATCATGATGCAAGATGATTCAAGAGAAACTTCCAACATGAAAGTTGAATATCTCCATGAAATATACAACTTTTCTTCACACAACTTCTTCCAAAAGTGTTTGGATCTCAAGTTATAATTTCAAGAACATAGGATCATAAAACTAAACACTTAGTGAAATTTTGCCCTAATTTGGTCAGGATTTTGACTCAACTTCATGGAACTTTTTCATATAGTTCCAAGGTGAATCTTCAAAATCAATTCAAATATGGGTTGTAGAGCACATTGCAAGCTTTCCAAAATTTCCAAGAACTCCTTGAGATCATTCTTAAGTAGGGAGAATCGAAGAGATGAAGTTGGTGTTTTGTCACTTGAATTACAAGACATTTTGTGATGAACAAGAATCCAATTTCAAACCTAGGCTGCATAATCTTGCTTTTCAGGCCTCCTAACTTGTGTATCTATCCATCATTAATGGATTACACAAACTTTTGAGCTTTAATCCAAGTGGTTTAAGCTTTATCTAATCCATATTTTCATTAATGGCACAAAGTGAACACTTCCATTTTAGAAAAGCAAGCTTTTATGTAAAGTCAATTCTTGAGCCTCTAACTTGTTCCATCTGATCACACTCCATCCACAAAGTCGGAAGCAAGCTTGTTTAAAGCATAACCACTATATCTTAGCAAGTACACAATGCTTGGAAACTTAAAATTCTCAAAAATCACATGTTATGCATAAACTTGTGATTTTGAATTCTGATCAACAACAAGTCTCCAAACTTGTTGCTTATAAATAGAGACACTATTTGTAAGCTAGAGGACGAGCTTGAGCACCCTGAAATACACCAAAACTCTCTCAAATCATAAATTGCCCAAAAACTCCATTGTTGCACAGTTTCTGACCTTGAACCTCAAACTCACATTTCCCTCGTGCGTTTCTTGGCCTTTTAGTTTCTAAAGCTTCCTTGCATCAAGGGTAACTCATCCTTGTACCTGTTTCACTTCTGTAACACTATTTTTCCTGTCTTCCATAACCAAAAACATAGCATCACAATTGGACTTCTCCAGACCATTCCAGCCACCCTCAGCTCAAGCCAGCCATTGCATTAGCTTCCTAGAGGTCCAAGGAAGCTAACCTGATCATCAGCACTGCCTGAAACAAACTCAAATCCATTTCACAATTTCCAGTTTTGAGATCCTTTGGCTGGAGGTTGAAGATGAAGTACAGTCAGGGCGTGTTTTGTGTTATGTATTTATCATTTCATACAAGTTAACAGATGTATAGCCACCCCAGTGGTAAAGCGCGCGCCTGTTCACCTCATGGTCCTGGGTTCAGGCCCCATCGTAACCATTTTGTTATTTTTATATTTTCTGACTCTTTTTTGTTCTTTTTTGGCAACATTTGGGCTCTTCATTGGGCTTAGTTTATTTTTGCTCATGAATACTTTTTTGTTTACTAATGAACCCCCTGACTTTTTATTTTATTTTATTTTTCTTTTTATTTATTAATATTAATATTAATATTTATTTTATTGAAAAAAAGATAAAAAAAGATATTTTTATTTATACTATACATTTATTTTATTTTCTAGACTAAAACATCAAAAATATTTTTGTTACAAACTTAACTTTTTTTAATTAAATAGATTTAGGCTTATTTTATTTTCTTAAAATAAACATAGAATTTATACTTTTCCTAATTTAATTAATTTTCATACTATTTAGTTTAATGTTAAAATTTTCTTCATAAAACTTAAAAATATTTTCTCTTTTAAAATTAAATTAGTTTATTTTTTTATTAAGCATTTTTTTTAGTTCATTAGGTTAAGAAATAAAAACTTTTTTTAACAAGGACAAAACCAAATAAAATCCATTCTTTTTTTATTCATTACTTTATACATTATTCCTTTTCATATTTTGTACATTTATTTTTTCAACTCAATATGGTTGTAATAGATTAATTAGAGTTTAAATTCTTGCAATCCCCATTTATGCTTTGTACACCACCCTTTCCACAAATAACGTAATAGCTTAGTATTTTTATCTTCTGTAATTTAAATGCTTCATATTCACATGCTAGTAATTAGGGTTTGTATGGAAAGAATAAAATCAATCAAATAGAAAATCCTAATTCAAGACAAAAACAAGCATGAAAACAATATACTTGCACACAAGCACCCCTAGGGTAAAATCCACTTGGTTGCCTTACAAAATGGCCATATTACGCATGTGAGATATCTTAGCAAAAACAAACGAATACAAGATCATAGTCCCTCGACGACGCTATCTAAGTTGCCTTATATGATACGGTGGGAGAACTGACTATGATTTTGCGTTTGTATTCGCAAATGTTTCGGTTGAGCAAGAGTCGCCACCGACTTTTTATTTTATCCTAAGGAAAGGTTTAAAAAGCACAGCAAAAACCTTTGAGATGTTTTCTTGGGTTCGGGGAGTAGATTATAGAAAGGGAAGGTATTAGCACCCTTTCTATCCATGGTTATCCATGGGCTCTTAGCTACTTGCTTAGATCAACTTGTCTTAATTTTCAATTGTTTGAAATGGTGCTCTTGTGTGTGTGGGTTTGAAAATGTTTTTGAAAAGAGGCCAATGTGGTGGAAACCTTTGTAATGATCCATGTTGGGATGTGTTGTACCCCAAAATTTGCCCTCGCGTTTTTCACAAGAAATCTCAGCTTCAAGCATTTCCTGACTTTTCAAACTGGCTCAAGAATTAGACAAACGGACTTTTCTTGTCAGTCAAGCGAAATTAGGGTTTTTACTGATTTTTGGGACTCTGGATTTGTTTCACAGTTGGCTTAGGGTTTTGGTTGATTTTGGGCTCAATTTTGATCAGGCGAATGTTATTTGGCATTTAATCAGGAATTAAGGTTTTACGGGCATATTCTCAGCAAAATTAAAATTCCACAGCTCCTTGCAGTTTATTCCGAGATTCGGGTTGAATTTGCATTGTTTATAATTTAATCAGTGAAAGAGACAGTGGTTTGAATTCATGTTGTTTTCTTTGAGCCAGTCAAATACAGTATGCAGTATTGGATTCACAGTGTTTATGGCAAATCAATAAAGATGGAATGCGCTTGATCAGTTTATTTTGGTTGACTGCTGCTTTGCTTTGGATATTGGAAGAGACAGGTTTAATTGATCAATATTGTTTTTATTTAAGTTATTTATTATTCTAAAATTGAATGATTGAAATTTATTTTTCAATTGTTTTAATTCAAAGAGTTTTAAATAAATAAATAAACAATAAAGAAAGAAAATTAGAATTAATTGGATAATTTAGATTTTATTGATATTTGAATTATTTGTACAAATTGTTGTTTATAATTTAAATTACAAACAATAATATACATTAATTTAAATATTATATAAAATAAAAAGCTATCCTATTTCTAATATTCTTCACTCTTCACTCCGCTCCGGTGCTCCATTTTTTATCTGCAAAAAGAAGAAAAGTCAGAAAGCAGTTAAATTAAAAGGGACAGATAAAATTTGCTCATCATTAGAGGCCACTGACTGGGATCAGTTGACCCTCTCTGCAAATCACGGGATTTCTCCCGGTTCACAAAGAGGGAAGAATTTCATTTTTTATTCATGAATGCAAAATGCATAAAATCCAAAGTTCAAACTGCATAGTTCAAATCCAATTCCACTTTCTATCCAAAGCAAGAAGTACAATTGCTGTCAAAAGTGCCAAGGCTATCAAAAAAGGATTTGACAAAGATTTTGGAAAAGATATCAATAAAAGCATACAAGCTGTCAAAGAAGATTTTGGAAAAGATATCAATAAAAGCATACAAGCTGTCAAAAGAAAGAAAAAGATGCAGAAGTAATGTGTTATGCAAGCTAAATATCTTAATCATCATTTCCCATCAAGGCCCCTTCAGAAAGTACAGAAAAAAACATTATTAAATTCTTTAAACTGTACTGAAAAATGAGAAGAAGAGAGATAAGAGGCAAGGGTTCAGGCTTTATGCAAAAGGAGGATAGAAAAGGAGAAATATACAAAACACACAACCCTGCATCAAACATACAAGAGCAGCTGAAGCAAGCTAAAAACCTGCATAAAACATACAAGTTCAAACCTGAAGCATAGGCATCAAACCTGCTAATGCTCCAAAAACCTGCCTACGCATAAAGATACAAACCAAAGCATGAGCCTGAAGTTCAACCCCACCATACTTTCACCTAAACCAATATAGGCCAAACCGGCTAAGCATTTTGAAGCCTAAGTGAACTTGCCTAAGCTTTATCAGAAAACCCACCATACTGTCAAAGCTTGAACCAAACCATAAAAGCCTAAACTACCAAAATCCCTGTCAAAAACCTCAAGCCAAGTATCAGTCACAAAACATAGCCCATTCTAAAACCAACCATAACCAGAATCACCATACCTATTGCCAAGTCTCAAGCCTGAACATCAAAAAACCTGATAAGCAACTAAAAGCTAAGAAACCATATCAGTATACCAGCACCAAAACCTGCTGATACACAACCTGCCTAATCCAAAAAAGCACCACTACTCTCAAACCTGATACCAGCACTAAAGCCATACCAACGCCTGTCAAGCATAACCAAACACATAATCCCTCAAGCATACTCAAGCCAGCCATTGTAAAAGATAAGCTTAAAGCCTTTCAAAGCTTCAAAGCTCCAAAAAAGGCATCAAGCCTTCAAGCCCTCAGAATCTTGGATTCATCATGGGGCGAGAAAAAACATGTCAAATTAGGCAACACAGGTAAAAGGCTAATGGTTTCAGAACAACAACTCAAGGCAACCTAGGCCCTCAGTATAAACATCACTGGGCAACAAATATCAAAAGCATCACATTTCAAACTCAGGCAACAATTCAAAAGCATCAAGGGCCTCAGAAGCAAGCTTCATCACAGGCTAGGCAACGATTCAAAGGCATACAAACGCTCAAAGGCAATAAATACACAGTGTTGAAGAAGAAGAAGAAGAGGGCAAATTCAAGGTAGGATTTTTCAGTTAAAGTCATCATCAAACCCTAGAAAATGGCGAAAAAATAAAAGATACCAGGAAAGCTCAAAGATTCGTCACGTTCACGCCGTCCCGGCCTCCTAAGCGTCACTTCCCCGTCTCTCCTCCTTCTCCAAAGTCAGGTGGTACATCCTTCTCCCTCTCTTTTTCTCCTTTTGCTCATAACAATAAAAGAATCAAGGTTTTTAGTACAAATCAAAAACGCGTATCATTCACAAAAGAAAAAAGAACATTGAAACGAACCTTGCATCAAGAGGACGCTGAGTGCACGCCATGGAGGGAAGAGAGGTTCGGGGTTGACACTGGTGGCCGGAGGGATGAATTGCTCAGGAAGATGAAGATGGAGAAGAACGTTGAACGAACACGAACGACGCGCTCAAACCCTAACGCGTTACCAAACTGAACGAACAATAATCCCTAACCCTAAAATTTGTTCCAAATTCAACATGGGCTTTGCCCATTCTGCACCCCCCTAAAAGCCCATTAGATTTTTAAACCCTTTCTTTTCTAACAAAAACATTAATACTAATCTCTTTTCTTTATATTATAAACTTTTTTTCATTATCACAAAATCACATAAATAATAAATGCATTTATCTCATATACTTAAAATTGCTTCCTTTTAATCTTTGATTTTTTTTTATTTAAGCACATAATTAAAATACATTTTGTCATATATTAAAAATTGAAAATACTTTCTTTTTTTTACTTTATTTACTCTTTAAATAAAATACATTTGTACATACTAAAATGAATATACATTTTCTTGCATAATTTAAATTTCTTAAAACATTTTATACATAATTTAATTAGAAACTTGAATATTCTATTAAAAACATCTTATTTTGTACATACATTTTAAAACATTAATTTTGTACATATTATACATTTTTTTATCATATAGTTAAAATATCTTTTTTAAGTATATATTTGTATATAAATAATAAAATACTTTTTTATCATATAATTAAAATTAAAAACTTTTTTTAATTAACATACATATTTGTACGTAATAATAGAAATACATTTTTCTAATATTAAAATTCACAAACATTTGATTAAAATACTTTTTTTGCATATAAACAAATAAAGATACCTTTCTTAATTAGAATTTGAACATTCTATTAAAAACATTTTCTTTTGTACATATTAAAAATATACAAAATACAAGACTAAGTAAACATTTCTTTAGGTCAAAAACCCTAATACGCTTCAATTTCACATATCGCACTTGTAAATAAATTACACACAATACATATACACACTTACACTTACACAATGCAAATCCATTCATATTGCTCCTACACATTTGATTATCTCACATTTGTATATTCAGTATTTACATTTGATTGCGAATTCGATTTGGTTGTAACTTATTGGATACTATAAGTTTCATCCCCTTTGTACATTTATACCCCCACTCCCGGATACTACTTTGTAATAGCGTAGATTTTACATTCCGCAATTTACCGTTTTCCAATTATACCATGGTTAGACCTAGGGTTTGTATGTACATAAAATCAAACGCTAGATAACCTAATACAAGACAAATACATGTAATCAATACACAATCACACTTGCACCCCCTAGGGTAATCTCACATGTTGCCTTCCAAAATGGGCCATGCTTGCACGCCGAGTATCTTTGGCAAAACAAAATCAAATGATCATGAGTCCCTCAAAGTGTTGCCTAAACGGAATGATCATAGTCCCTTCAAAGCAAATTGCCAAAGACACTTGGCATCATTGCATTCATGGTCCATACGATGACCCGCGCCCGTCCCGAACAAACTTCCTAAACGCAAGATTGTCTACCAATTTCAATGGTAGAACAAAATTGTTAAAAAGGGTTAAAACATAACAAAAACCTTTGAGTACAATAGGGTAGACAAAACTCTTAGTTACTTGAGATCAATTTGCAAAAACGCTTGCCTTCTTTTAAAAAAAAACCACAATCCACAACACTTTCAAACAAACTCTCAAAAACATTTGAACATCTTTTCGAAAAGATCCACACTTTTGTAAAACACTCAAACACGAGTCAAATACATTAGTTGCCTAAGACAAGGCATCTTTTTCCAAAACATTTTCAAAAAGCACCCACACACACACCATTTTCAAAGCAATCGAAAAACAAGGCAAGTGATCTAAAAAACCAAGTAACTAAGAGCCCATGGATAACCATGGATGAAAAGGGTGCTAATACCTTCCCTTTTCATAATCTACCCCCCGAACCCACGAAATATCTCAAAAGGTTTTTGCTGTGCTTTTTTAACCTTTCCTTTAGGATAAAATAAAAAGTCGGTGGCGACTCTTGCTCAACCGCACAAGTGCGGATACGAACGCAAAACACTAGTCAGTTCTCCCACCGTACCACAGAACTGGCGACTCTGCTGGGGAGAATTCTAAAAGTGGGGTTACCTTAGGGTTTAGATCACCTTTACTTTCAATTGATTGCTTTGTTTGCTTTACATTTGTGGGCTTTGTATCAGAGTTTTATAGATCCTAACCCGGATCTGGGGAAACCCTTTTAGGTAGCATAATCTGTGAGGGACCTATCCGGCGTATACCGACATGGGTGAAGCAGTGGCTACGTTGGTGTGGCGTCTTAGTCTGTACCTATATCCCTTGTGTTGCAACGGGGAGAATATAGGTCTTCTAAGGAGTCATTAAGCACCAACCGACCTTAGAACCCTAATTGACCAACTTGGCCATTAGAACAGTAGTAGTATGCTACACTCATTGAGGCTAAACTCTCGAGATGGTTCTGGCCGCGAGAAAAGGTTGCGATGCTGGAGTTATGACCGATTGAGGGTAGCCAATGATATGAGATCCTCTAGAACCCGGTTACTTTTGATAAGACAGGTTTTAACCAACAAACTGAAAGAGGGTAGTACCTGAACCTCATGCAAGCCTAAACCTAAGGCCTTGTGTGCTTTGTGTGAATATTGTTTGCCTGTATATACACTTACTTGCTTGTGCATACATGCACATAACATCATAACATCATACCATAGCATTTTAGCATTTTCAATAACCATTTCAAGGATCTCGAGGGTTCTGTTGATGCAGGATTACGTTGAACCAGACGTCTATCAAGGGGCAAGAGGTCTCTCCTCTAACCAATCCAGTCAAAGATCAAGTACAACAACTTGAATCAGTGGCTATGACCCACTCGACATGGTGAGCTTGATTCTCGTGGAAGGACATCCACCGGTGCAGAGATCTCCAATCCAAGAGCAGAGTTCAACCTCTAACATTTTCTTCTGTTTACCCCAAGAGATCCTTGAAAGCATGCATCCACATATCATGCATTGCATTTTGACAATCTTTCCTTTTTCAGGTTTCCTTACTCTCCTGCTGTTTATTTCAGCAAGAGATGGCTCTAGAACGGTCTGTCAAAGACATCCAAGACCAGACTGCTCAGCTACAGGAGATGTTCCTGAACTTGTCTCTGGGGCAAGAAGAGATGAAAGCTCTCCTCACCAAGGGCCTGGGGAATTCCAACAATGCCAGGAGTGATCAGATTACGGAGCTGCAGTTTGATCTGACAACACTGAGGACTCAAATGATGGGACAGTTGGTGGGCCAGATGGCTCTCATCCAAGACCTATCTCAAAGACAAGAGGAACTCAGAGTTCTTGTCTGCCAACTGCTTCCAGACAACCAATTGGGGCAACCATCTGAGGTAGAAGAGCAAGTCACCGCTCAGCCTCCATCAACTCAAGAAGACAAGGGGAAAGCTCCTTTGCTAGCTTCAGGGTCACAAACCCATCAACAACCTCTCCAGCGTTAACGCGGGAATCGGCGTAAACAAGAAAAGTCGGGAAGACAGTTTACGGAGACTGAAATACCATCATTCTTCATACTGAAGCGCCTGTTGGAGGTCGATTTTCTCACCTTAAAGGACCCTCCTCAGAAGCTCAATATCTCCTCTCCTCACTTTAATCCCGACGCATTCTGTGTTTACCACTCCTACAGCCCGGGACACAGTACCAACGACTGTTGGGCCTTGAAGAAAAAGATTCAAGATCTGATCGACATTGGGGTGCTGGAATTCATGCCAGACGGCGAGATGAAGATCTTCCGTTAAAGGGTTCTCCGCTTGAAGTGACGAAGCTCAAACTGAAAGACTTTTGCTTCTTTTTGAATTTTTCAAAGTTGTAATTTCTTTTGCTGTCAAACAATTATCTGTTGATGTTAAACTCTGTCTTCATTAATGCATTGCATATGTTTGTCTTGAATTCATCCATTTGTTTCACTACTCTTATGCTTTTCTTTATGATATTTGACTCCTGATAAAAAGCTGTAAGCCTTTAGAAGGAGGATGACGAAACAATACCATAATCTTATACAGTATGCTTTTGAACAGACCTTGCTGATGATGTACAGGCATTTCTTTCAATTCCCAAACACTGGAGTTATAAGGAAGTTAATCCCTAGTCAACCCCTTCGAGCCAAAGAAGTAGGAGTTCTCTGTTCTAAACAATCAAAACCTTGATATAAACCTGGGGCAGGGTAGTATCTCAGTTAATTCAAAAGAAAATGCGCGTTGAAGTCGCAAACTCTCAGTTCTCAATACAACGAACGACGTCGAAAAAGAAAGCGTTCCTTTGGAATCAAAAGACAAGGGTGGTTCCCTATCATATAGACAGTCAATCTCTCAGAAGAGAAAGAGCCCACTGAGCCAAAACCTATGAAGGAGGCTTAAGAAAGCTGGGGCATCCCGCTGACAGTAATCCCGAAAACGGTAACAGTCAGGCAAAAGTTAGGGATAACAAATCAAAATCAAAATAGTGAGGTCATTACAAAATCCTCAACAACATGAAAAGTGTTGAAAAAGAAAGAGAGATGATGACTGTCTCCCCAAAATTCAACTGGTGAACCATCACCCAAAAGTCGATCCAAACTCAAAACAGAGTGTGACGCACGGTTAACTGAGCTTAGGTTGAAGGACATCTCGAAGAGCGGGTGGGTACAAATATACTTTGAGCCTATATCCTTTGTTTCTTAAACCGTGAACCAGGCCACGTTACAACCCTTCAAAAGTCCTAATTGAAGCATGGGTTAGTTCGAAAGCATACTGTTACAAAAGGTATCCTGACTCCTGTAGGGCTTTGCTCTAAATCTGGTGTTGACTTGTCTTATGAAAAGTTTTCTGCTAAAAAACGCATTTTTCAAAACTTCGAGACAAACATAAACTTTGCATTATTCGAATATGTCTGCATTTGACCCTTTTGTTTGACAGCGAAGAAATTCATACAGCGAATGTTCGGAGGAACGAAAACTCTCTCAGTAAGTCAAAATCACTTCAAGAGGATAACACTTCCATCAAATCTCCTTATCAACAAGGGGCATGACATGTCACAATTCAATTAACCTGGGGCAGTCCAGTCAAGGTCCAACAGATCTTTCAAAGTTCAATTAACCTGGGGCAGTCCAGTCAAGGTCCAACAGATCTTTCAAAATCCAATTAACCTGGGGCAGTCCAGTCAAGGTCCAACAGATCATTCAAAGTTCAATTAACCTGGGGCAGTCCAGTCAAGGTCCAACAGATCGTTCAAAGTTCAGTTAACCTGGGGCAGTCCAGTCAAGATTTCAAGAAATCTCTCAATATGCAGAGTAATCTGATTCAAGATTCCTTCACCACCACTTGGGGCATTCGAATGTCAAAAGTGTTCAACAAATCAACTACAACATTTCCAGACTCGATTCCTGTATCTAGCCAGGGCACGTCTGAAGAGTTCGAAGATTCGATTCCTGTATCCAGCCAGGGCATATCTGTTGACGACTATCTCCAGATTCGACTCCTGTATCCAGCCAGGGCATATCTGTTGACCACGTTTCTAGACTCGGTTCCTGTATCTAGCCAGGGCACGTCTGACGAGTTTGAAGATTCGATTCCTGCATCCAGCCAGGGCATATCTGTCAACTATCACCATTCCAGATTCGACTCCTGTATCCAGCCAGGGCATATCTGTTGACAACATTCCAGACTCGATTCCTGTATCTAGCCAGGGCACGTCTGAAGAGTTCGAGGATTCGATTCCTGTATCCAGCCAGGGCATATCTGTTGATGACTATTTCCAGATTCGACTCCTGTATCCAGCCAGGGCATGTCTGAAGAATTCCAGATCAACACCTGTAATAATCCAGGAAACATCTGTGAACGACCGATTGTAGACCAACACCTGTAATAAGCCAGGAATTTATCTACATCACCACTTGGGGTATTCGAATGTCAAAAGTGTTCAAAACCGATGCAGTTTTACACAAGCTCATCATCAGGAAGCCCTACACCGGTTCCTCTTCGAGACTTCTGAAACAAGTTTACGGATTCTTCCCAACAACGGATGCCAATCTACCGACTTGTTCAGACTCTTCTCAACCTCTGAAATTAGTTTACGGACGCTTCCCAACAACGGATGCGGCTCTATTGCTGATTCAACTTCAAGACTTATGAAACAAGTTTACGGATTCTTCCCAACAACGGATGCCAATCTACCGACTTGTTCAGACTCTTCTCAACCTCTGAAATTAGTTTACGGACGCTTCCCAACAACGGATGCGGCTCTATTGCTGATTCAACTTCAAGACTTCTGAAAACAGTTTATGGATTCTTCCCAAGTAACAGATGTTAATCTATCAGCTTGTTCAGATGCAACCTCTGAAATTAGTTTACGGACGCTTCCCAACAACGGATGCGGCTCTATTGCTGATTCAACTTCAAGATTTCTGAAAATAGTTCACGGGTTCTCCAAGTAATGGATGTTAACCTATCGCTTGTTCAGATTCTTCTCAAGCTAACCACCACGGAAGATCGCGCTCGCCAAAATTCTTCCTATCCCCAGCGGAGTTCATCAAAATTCCCCAGCCATAACTTATCTTTGCAAATCCCCAGCCAGAGAATCCTCCGGAATTCAATTCCCCTCAGAGTTTAAGCTTCAGTATCCCCAGCGGAGCCAAAATCTTGAGTTCCCCAGTGAAGTCGCCAGGGTTACTTCCCATCAAGCCGAAGATTCTCAATCTGGCCTCCCCAGCATGAGTCTACTAGTTGGAACTCCCCAGTAGAGGTCATCAGGAATTCTCTTCTCCAGCAACAGCCAAGAATTTATTTTCCCCGGCAGCAGTCAAGATGCTCTTATCTTCAGCCATCTCAGATTTATGTATCCTCGGCAAGATTAGCTCATCAGCTTACATGCGCATTCATCACATTCATATCATAAATATTGATGTCACGTACATTGCATCATGCATCATAACATTGCATACAACTAACCCTTTGCCTTTTCAGGTAAGATCAGTCGACAGACACAGATCAACTCCCAAGATTCATCCAGAAATAGTTCAGATGTGACCCGGACACGGCGACATTATGATACTTATTCCAGATTCATTCAGACGCATCAGCAAGAAACCCTACACCGGTTCCTCTTCAACTTCAAGACTTCTGAAAGCAGTTTATGGATTCTTCCCAACAACGGATGTCAATCTACCAACTGATTCATACTCTTCTCAACTTTTAAAGACAGTTTACAGATTCTTCCCCACAACGGATGTCAATCTACCAACTGATTCAGACTCTTCTCATTTTTTGAAAATAGTTTACGGACATGTCCCAACAACGGATACTGCTCTATTGCTTGTTCAATCTCAGATAGTTTACAGATTCTCCAGATATGGACGTCAATCTGTTGCTTGTTCAGACCTCAATTCAGAGATGTTCCAAAACAGGGATGCCTTTCTGACACTTATCCATTCACTTCTGACATACATTTCAACATTTCCAGATGGCATCTATAAGCCCATCCTCCTACCAGCAGTCGCCGAATGGCATCTGTAAGCCCATTCTCAGATGGCATCTCTAAGCCCATCCCCCGACAAAATTCTCTCGCACCAGATGGCATCTTTAAGCCCATCACCAAATGGCATCTTTAAGCCCATTCACATCTACCATCACACCGCCGAGTGCAAATTTTCTGGGCACTTTAGTGTCCAATCTTCTTTTACCTTCAAGTCGCGAAAGGCAAACTTGCCAATCTAACTCTTCAGGTCAAAGAAGATTGAACAGGGGCAACTGTTGTACCCCAAAATTTGCCCTCGCGTTTTTCACAAGAAATCTCAGCTTCAAGCATTTCCTGACTTTTCAAACTGGCTCAAGAATCGGACAAACGGACTTTTCTTGTCAGTCAAGCGAAATTAGGGTTTTTACTGATTTTTGGGACTCTGGATTTGTTTCACAGTTGGCTTAGGGTTTTGGTTGATTTTGGGCTCAATTTTGATCAGGCGAATGTTATTTGGCATTTAATCAGGAATTAAGGTTTTACGGGCATATTCTCAGCAAAATTAAAATTCCACAGCTCCTTGCAGTTTATTCCGAGATTCGGGTTGAATTTGCATTGTTTATAATTTAATCAGTGAAAGAGACAGTGGTTTGAATTCATGTTGTTTTCTTTGAGCCAGTCAAATACAGTATGCAGTATTGGATTCACAGTGTTTATGGCAAATCAATAAAGATGGAATGCGCTTGATCAGTTTATTTTGGTTGACTGCTGCTTTGCTTTGGATATTGGAAGAGACAGGTTTAATTGATCAATATTGTTTTTATTTAAGTTATTTATTATTCTAAAATTGAATGATTGAAATTTATTTTTCAATTGTTTTAATTCAAAGAGTTTTAAATAAATAAATAAACAATAAAGAAAGAAAATTAGAATTAATTGGATAATTTAGATTTTATTGATATTTGAATTATTTGTACAAATTGTTGTTTATAATTTAAATTACAAATAATAATATACATTAATTTAAATATTATATAAAATAAAAAGCTATCCTATTTCTAATATTCTTCACTCTTCACTCCGCTCCGGTGCTCCATTTTTTATCTGCAAAAAGAAGAAGAAAAGTCAGAAAGCAGTTAAATTAAAAGGGACAGATAAAATTTGCTCATCATTAGAGGCCACTGACTGGGATCAGTTGACCCTCTCTGCAAATCACGGGATTTCTCCCGGTTCACAAAGAGGGAAGAATTTCATTTTTTATTCATGAATGCAAAATGCATAAAATCCAAAGTTCAAACTGCATAGTTCAAATCCAATTCCACTTTCTATCCAAAGCAAGAAGTACAATTGCTGTCAAAAGTGCCAAGGCTATCAAAAAAGGATTTGACAAAGATTTTGGAAAAGATATCAATAAAAGCATACAAGCTGTCAAAGAAGATTTTGGAAAAGATATCAATAAAAGCATACAAGCTGTCAAAAGAAAGAAAAAGATGCAGAAGTAATGTGTTATGCAAGCTAAATATCTTAATCATCATTTCCCATCAAGGCCCCTTCAGAAAGTACAGAAAAAAACATTATTAAATTCTTTAAACTGTACTGAAAAATGAGAAGAAGAGAGATAAGAGGCAAGGGTTCAGGCTTTATGCAAAAGGAGGATAGAAAAGGAGAAATATACAAAACACACAACCCTGCATCAAACATACAAGAGCAGCTGAAGCAAGCTAAAAACCTGCATAAAACATACAAGTTCAAACCTGAAGCATAGGCATCAAACCTGCTAATGCTCCAAAAACCTGCCTACGCATAAAGATACAAACCAAAGCATGAGCCTGAAGTTCAACCCCACCATACTTTCACCTAAACCAATATAGGCCAAACCTGCTAAGCATTTTGAAGCCTAAGTGAACTTGCCTAAGCTTTATCAGAAAACCCACCATACTGTCAAAGCTTGAACCAAACCATAAAAGCCTAAACTACCAAAATCCCTGTCAAAAACCTCAAGCCAAGTATCAGTCACAAAACATAGCCCATTCTAAAACCAACCATAACCAGAATCACCATACCTATTGCCAAGTCTCAAGCCTGAACATCAAAAAACCTGATAAGCAACTAAAAGCTAAGAAACCATATCAGTATACCAGCACCAAAACCTGCTGATACACAACCTGCCTAATCCAAAAAAGCACCACTACTCTCAAACCTGATACCAGCACTAAAGCCATACCAACGCCTGTCAAGCATAACCAAACACATAATCCCTCAAGCATACTCAAGCCAGCCATTGTAAAAGATAAGCTTAAAGCCTTTCAAAGCTTCAAAGCTCCAAAAAAGGCATCAAGCCTTCAAGCCCTCAGAATCTTGGATTCATCATGGGGCGAGAAAAAACATGTCAAATTAGGCAACACAGGTAAAAGGCTAATGGTTTCAGAACAACAACTCAAGGCAACCTAGGCCCTCAGTATAAACATCACTGGGCAACAAATATCAAAAGCATCACATTTCAAACTCAGGCAACAATTCAAAAGCATCAAGGGCCTCAGAAGCAAGCTTCATCACAGGCTAGGCAACGATTCAAAGGCATACAAACGCTCAAAGGCAATAAATACACAGTGTTGAAGAAGAAGAAGAAGAAGAGGGCAAATTCAAGGTAGGATTTTTCAGTTAAAGTCATCATCAAACCCTAGAAAATGGCGAAAAAATAAAAGATACCAGGAAAGCTCAAAGATTCGTCACGTTCACGCCGTCCCGGCCTCCTAAGCGTCACTTCCCCGTCTCTCCTCCTTCTCCAAAGTCAGGTGGTACATCCTTCTCCCTCTCTTTTTCTCCTTTTGCTCATAACAATAAAAGAATCAAGGTTTTTAGTACAAATCAAAAACGCGTATCATTCACAAAAGAAAAAAGAACATTGAAACGAACCTTGCATCAAGAGGACGCTGAGTGCACGCCATGGAGGGAAGAGAGGTTCGGGGTTGACACTGGTGGCCGGAGGGATGAATTGCTCAGGAAGATGAAGATGGAGAAGAACGTTGAACGAACACGAACGGCGCGCTCAAACCCTAACGCGTTACCAAACTGAACGAACAATAATCCCTAACCCTAAAATTTGTTCCAAATTCAACATGGGCTTTGCCCATTCTGCACCCCCCTAAAAGCCCATTAGATTTTTAAACCCTTTCTTTTCTAACAAAAACATTAATACTAATCTCTTTTCTTTATATTATAAACTTTTTTTCATTATCACAAAATCACATAAATAATAAATGCATTTATCTCATATACTTAAAATTGCTTCCTTTTAATCTTTGATTTTTTTTTATTTAAGCACATAATTAAAATACATTTTGTCATATATTAAAAATTGAAAATACTTTCTTTTTTTTACTTTATTTACTCTTTAAATAAAATACATTTGTACATACTAAAATGAATATACATTTTCTTGCATAATTTAAATTTCTTAAAACATTTTATACATAATTTAATTAGAAACTTGAATATTCTATTAAAAACATCTTATTTTGTACATACATTTTAAAACATTAATTTTGTACATATTATACATTTTTTTATCATATAGTTAAAATATCTTTTTTAAGTATATATTTGTATATAAATAATAAAATACTTTTTTATCATATAATTAAAATTAAAAACTTTTTTTAATTAACATACATATTTGTACGTAATAATAGAAATACATTTTTCTAATATTAAAATTCACAAACATTTGATTAAAATACTTTTTTTGCATATAAACAAATAAAGATACCTTTCTTAATTAGAATTTGAACATTCTATTAAAAACATTTTCTTTTGTACATATTAAAAATATACAAAATACAAGACTAAGTAAACATTTCTTTAGGTCAAAAACCCTAATACGCTTCAATTTCACATATCGCACTTGTAAATAAATTACACACAATACATATACACACTTACACTTACACAATGCAAATCCATTCATATTGCTCCTACACATTTGATTATCTCACATTTGTATATTCAGTATTTACATTTGATTGCGAATTCGATTTGGTTGTAACTTATTGGATACTATAAGTTTCATCCCCTTTGTACATTTATACCCCCACTCCCGGATACTACTTTGTAATAGCGTAGATTTTACATTCCGCAATTTACCGTTTTCCAATTATACCATGGTTAGACCTAGGGTTTGTATGTACATAAAATCAAACGCTAGATAACCTAATACAAGACAAATACATGTAATCAATACACAATCACACTTGCACCCCCTAGGGTAATCTCACATGTTGCCTTCCAAAATGGGCCATGCTTGCACGCCGAGTATCTTTGGTAAAACAAAATCAAATGATCATGAGTCCCTCAAAGTGTTGCCTAAACAGAATGATCATAGTCCCTTCAAAGCAAATTGCCAAAGACACTTGGCATCATTGCATTCATGGTCCATACGATGACCCGCGCCCGTCCCGAACAAACTTCCTAAACGCAAGATTGTCTACCAATTTCAATGGTAGAACAAAATTGTTAAAAGGGGTTAAAACATAACAAAAACCTTTGAGTATAATAGGGTAGACAAAACTCTTAGTTACTTGAGATCAATTTGCAAAAACGCTTGCCTTCTTTTCAAAAAAAACTACAATCCACAACACTTTCAAACAAACTCTCAAAAACATTTGAACATCTTTTCGAAAAGATCCACACTTTTGTAAAACACTCAAACACGAGTCAAATACATTAGTTACCTAAGACAAGGCATCTTTTTCCAAAACATTTTCAAAAAGCACCCACACACACACCATTTTCAAAGCAATCGAAAAACAAGGCAAGTGATCTAAAAAACCAAGTAACTAAGAGCCCATGGATAACCATGGATGAAAAGGGTGCTAATACCTTCCCTTTTCATAATCTACCCCCCGAACCCACGAAATATCTCAAAAGGTTTTTGCTGTGCTTTTTTAACCTTTCCTTTAGGATAAAATAAAAAGTCGGTGGCGACTCTTGCTCAACCGCACAAGTGCGAATACGAACGCAAAACACTAGTCAGTTCTCCCACCGTACCACAGGATGTATACAAAGGTGTACGTCTTTTGAAAAGGTTTTCATTTGTTTTTGAAAGTTGTTTTGAAAGTGTAGTGATGTGTGGTTTTTAGAAAATAGGCAAGTGTTTTATTTTGCAAGTTTGATTCAAGTAACTAAGAGGTCATCTACTCCTAATATTTATCAAAGATTATTGCTATGTTTTTTAACCCTTTTAACAATTTTGTTCCACCATTGCATTTGGTGGAAAATCTTGTGTTAGGATGTGAAAGGGATGAGCGCGGGTCATCGTTTAGACCATAATTGCAATGGTGCCAAGTATCTTTGGGCATTTCTCCTTTAAGGGACTTGATCATTTTTAGGCAACTTTCGAAAGCGTCATCGAGAGACTTATGATCATTTGATTGTTTTTGTTTTGCCCAAAGAGACCTAACATGCAATATGGCCCATTTATTGAAGGCAACAAGTGAAATACCCTAAGGGTGCAAGTGTGATTGGTGTTGTCCATTTTCATGCTTGATTATCTTGAAATTAGGTCAAACTATTTTTGTTGTTTTTGATTCGCATACAAACTCTAATTCTAACATGGTATAATTAGAAAGCAATAAAGTGCGAAAAATAAAGTCCTAAACTATTACAACACAATATATGGGAAGGGGGGTACAAATGTTCAAATGGGCGGTATTTGAAAAGGAATTTAAACCTAGCTATTACATCAATTTGGAATTATTTACAAGATAATCAATTGCACAAATTAAATGGAAATAAAATAAATATGCAAGATGCAAAAAAGGTTTTTTATATGTATGAAAAAAGAGTATTTTTATATGTCAAATAAACAAAATAAAAAGTATTATTTTTTTGGAGTTTTTTATGTTTAGGGCAAAACCCTAATTTTATTGAATAAAAGTATTAATTATATATACAAATATTTAATAATTATGTACAAAAATAAAATAAAAATGAAGTATATTTGTAAAAAGGTATTTTTAATATTAAATATTAATAAAATAAAAATGTATATATTTTTGTATTTTTGCCCTAAATATTCTAATAAATATATATGTATTTATATTATTTACCTAAATATATATTATATACAAAATAATAATATCTAATATTTATAAAAAAGGTATATTTTATATAAAATATTTTCAGAAGATAAAATAAAATAAAAAATCAGAAAAAATGTGTTTGCATTATTTTTAGTATTTTTAAATAAAAGTGTATCTATTTATTCATTTATGTACAAACTAACTAAAGACTAATAAATATCAAAATAAATGCAAAAAATGTGGAAAAAATGATTTTTATATTTTTTCATACTTAAATAAAAATATAGAAATAAAATCAAAAGGAAAAAATGGAAAATGATAAGTATAAATCAAAATGGGTCAGGGAGGTTCAAAAGCAAAAGCAAGGTGAAAATAGGAAAAATAGAACAAGCCCAGCCCAATAGGACCTTCTTCAACCTCTGGCCAGAACTTTGACAAAAAATGCGCACTTGTACAATGATTCAAACACCTGGATTCTTGGAATTTTAGCACAAACTTACAACATAAGAAATGTTAATCATCAAGCCACGATTCTGAATATGTAAAGAACTCATCCTAACTCTCAGAAATGAGAGAGAATTTCATCATTCCCAAATCTTAACCTAACTTTTTATCAATATTCAGACCTTAAATTCTCACAACATATGCAAAATAAATGGAAAAGTAAAGGTATGTACAGTTTCAGGGGCATGAGTAGAACACTTCTTATTCACAAACTTAGAGCTAAGGATGTCTACATTGAGAGATAGAAGTTCAAGAATATACCTATTCAGTTGGAATCGTGTCTGGCAATGGGGGAGCTTTCAGGGCAAGATGATGATTTGTACAGCTTCCTTGAAGTGTGAGGATGCTATTCCAATACTTGGTATGCTTTGAAACCTTCTGTATCAAACTGCAGAAGTCAACCTGCAAGAGGAAGAACTGAAAATGGCCAAACTGATTAGAGGAGTTACAGTTCACTTCTAATGCTTTTGGTAGTTTGGATTGATGGTAAGGAAAGTGTTTGAACTGGTTTTGGCCAAGATGCACGATGGAAATGAGTTGTGGGATTCTGCAGAATGTGCTCTGTTTGGACAGTTTGAGAGTGATTCTGTGTTTGAGAGGGCAATGGAGGTGGATAGCTCGTGGTTCAGCTTGGGTTTGATGATTAGAAAATGTTTGACAAGTTTGCTTAAGCTTGGTTTACAGGAAATGAGAGTTGTTGTACAAAATGCAAGCTTTCTTACACTTTAAGCAAGAGATGGCAAGTTGGTGTTCTAGACAGGTAGAGGCCCCTAATCTATGTTGCACCACTTAGTCTTGATCAGTGCAATTAGTCCATAAACTTGTGCCAAAGAGATCTTAACTGTACTAGCTTGGATTTGTATTTTGACATAAAGTGACACTTTTCTAAAATGGATATTATGCTTTATCTAAAAATGGATTAAACCTTTATGCAATGCTTGAACACATAGAATATGGTCTTGGCACAAAGAGTTTGCATTAAATTTATGAGTGTAAAAGAGATTTAGGGCCTGTAATCAAGAAATGCATGCTGATTTGAAAATTGCCTAAGTGTATGAACATGGAAATTGGCCATAACAAAAGTGAGTTTTTTCCCATATTGCAAAATTCGATTCTCTCAAACCATGAGGTTGTTTGATGATTTCTTGGACATTTTGGAAAGCTTGGAATGTGTACTATAATCCATATTTGAAGTGAAAATTGAAATGCCAAGTGGAAGTATGTGAAAAATGGTCTTGAAGTTAGGCAAAAATCCTGCCTAAAATAGGTCAAATTTTCTCTAAGTTAAGAATGGTTTGGTACCCTTGTTCCAAAAATTGTAACTTGAGATACAAGCTTCTTTTGGGAAAACTTTGTGAATAAAAGTTGTAGATTTTGCAATAGGCTACAACTTTCATGTTTTGACTTTTGCTTGAATCCAAATGAATCTTGGTGAGAAAGTGGGGCAAAGTTAGGCAAAAATTAGGGTTTTTCATAACTTAGAAAAATTCTAAGTTATGAAAAATCTTCATTTCAAACCCTAATTTGCAATTCTTGATTTCTTGATGAACAAGTTTCATGATTTGGAATGTTTTTATGAAAAATGAATCTTGACACTTGATTTTGACCAAAAAGTCAAAGTTTGACTTTTCAGTATACAGTCAAAATTGATCAATTGACTGAGAAATTCAACTGTCAATCTTGTGTATTTGGGATCTTTTGAACTTGTTGAGCATGTCAAGATAATTCCATAGGGTCCTTGAGTCCATGTGTGATCTTTGTTTGCCATTTGCTAGGCCAAACAGTCAAAAATTGCCCTTGTGCAGTCAAAACCCTAAAAATGACCATTTTGCCCTTTTGGTGATCTGATCAAATTTCTTGTGGAATTGTGATCCAAACTTGACCAAATGGTTCATATGAGTTCATAATGTTGATGTGGGTCAATTTTCATGAGATTTGACTGTCAATTGGCCACAGTTGACTTTTTCCCCAATACAGCTGATTTCTAGGTCAACTGTCCAATTGACTGGGCAAAATTTGGAATCAAGACTTGAAACTTGGTATGGATAAACTTGGGAGTCCAACATGAAGCATGAAAGTCATATTAGGAATTTTAGGTCAAAATATCTTTGTGAAAACACAAACCCTAATTTGGGTCCACAGTGCAAGGAGAAGTCTTGAGCAGAGGAAACCCTAACTGGATCTTGAGCTCCAAGGGTCTTGTGATGAGAAAATGTTGAGGAAATGGGAGGACAAATTTTGGGGTACAACACCTTACAAATGATCTTAGTCCCTAAAAGAGAATGCTAAGATGCCTTGCAACATTGCTAATCATGGTTATACAATGACCCACGCCCGTCCCATTTACATCCAAAGATAGGGTTACTTACAAAATCAATGGTAAGATAACAATGTCAAAGGAAAAGGAAATGTACAAGAAAGAATTTTGAGTAGGTAGAATGCTCCTAATTACTTGCTCCATTTCAAAACAAACATCCTTGCTATTTTCAAAATAATCACATACACTTTCAAACATCTTACAAACTTGAAAACATTTTCAAAAGATCAACATATTTGTATACATTCTTACGAACGAGAATCATTACAAATATTGCCTAAACAAAGGCCTCTTTACAAAATACTTTCAAAAACCACACTAAGAACAATTTCAAACAAAAGAAAGTGATCTAGTAAGTAACTAAGAGCCCATGGAAAACCATGGATGAAAAGGGTGCTAATACCTTCCCTTTTCATAATCTACCCCTCGAACTCAAGAAACAATCTCAAAGGTCTTTCCTGTGATTTTTCACCTTTCCTTTTGGATAAAAGAAAAGTCAGTGGCGACTCTTGCAAACCGCAACATTTGCGATCAAACGCAAAACCTTCAAGTCAGTTATCACACCGTATCACAGACATGATCTTTGGTCAAGTGTCCATGACTTCAATGATATTGGCAGTATTTGCTCCGATCAGCTCATGGCTTAGCAGAAGCGGAGCGAGAAAGCTTGATGCCACCGTCCTTGAAATCAGTGTTAGCACACTCTACCAAGATGCACTTGCGGGAAGCCATCAACAGAGTGTACTCGGTAAACCGCCCCGAGGGTCCTCTTTGCTCACAAGGATCTCGGGGTTTGTCATCCCTCCTCTTCTCGCTAGTTCGTCGAGGAGGGATGGAGTCTTGTTGTTGCAGATTTCTGGTTGATCCATGGTTCCTGGGGTCTCGGGATCTATTGGCCGCCTCTCTCTCCTTATAGTCCATATATGCTCTGGCTTTCTCGAGGAGGGCATCGAATTTTTGGGGCGGTTCGATGTCAATAGCTTTTCTGAATTTCGTGCCTGAGAGGAGTCCCCTCTCGAGCAGGTATCTCTTCATATGATCGGTGCATGGGACCTGAATGGCCTCCCGGTTGAATCGATCAATAAATTCCCTCAGGGTCTCATCGTGTCTCTGGACGATAGCCCCGAGGGTTGCTTCAGTCTTTGGGTGTCAACATGAAGTAGTAAACGAATTGATGAATTGGTTCTTTAAATTTCTCTAGGAGGTGATTGACCCCGGGGCGAGACTCTTGTACCAATCCATCGCATGCTTCCTCGGATTCGTGGGGAACAACCGACATTTGATTGGTCCCCCGACATTGTGATAATGTAGCATTGCCTCAAACCCGTCTATATGGTTGACCGGGTCGGCAATGCCGTCGTACTCCTTCAGATAGGTAGGCTTCTCCATTCCCGGGGGGATTGGTGCCTCCATAATGGCTTGTGACAAGGGACCGCGGGGGTCGTCTTTGTCACTCCTGTCTGGCGAGCGAGAAGGAGATTTGTTGTAGTGGTGGTTATAGAGGTGGCCCTGATCGCGCGGAGTGTTCCTCGAACGGTACGGTCGCTTGTTATTTGCCATGTTCCTGTCTTCAGGGGGTCTTTGCTCTTGACGCGAGGGGATGTGATCTCGTCTCCCCGTGTCTACAGGTTGGTCCCTCTCTAATGTGGGGTGTCGCCCAATTGGTAGGGGAGATGGACTTCGAGAGGCGTCCCGCCTGCGTCTCCGCGGGGGAGATTGGGGATGTTCCTCTACTTGGTGAGGAGGAGGAGAATAGGGCCTCATATGTATTCTAGGGGCTCTCTGAGCATCTTCGAGCGCCATCAATCTCTCTCCTTGAGAAAAGATCAGATAATTTGTTTGGTTTATCGCCGCGAACAGTGGCCTGGTCGTGGCATCTACTCCGACGGGAACGGGACCTCCTGGAACTGGTTGTGTTGTTGGTTCTGAGGAGGTGGTCGATCGTCTTCAAATCGTCAGGACAATGATGACGATGATGCAGTCATCCCGTCTCTGTACTCTGAGAGGTCAGGTATGCCAGAGTGGCCGGTGTTGATGTCGTTAGCGGCGTTGAGGTTAATGAGGTTATCGGTGATGCTATTATTGGCGTCGGTGAGACGAACATTCATGTTGTTTTATGCTGTTTGATCAACCATGATAGTAAAAAAGGAGTGTGATTTAACTTTTGTCTTGTGTAAATGGAAGACGGGGAAGCAAGTTCTCCATATACGGAACTGTTGTACCCCAAAATTTGCCCTCGCATTTTTTCCACAAGAAATCGTAGTTTGGGGTTTTTTCCTGATTTTTCAGATTGGCATAAGTTTCAGTCCAAACAGACTTTTCTCGTCAGTCAGATAAAATAAGGGTTTTTGAAGGGTCTGGAACAGTTCACATAGTTTGCTTAGGGTTTTGGTTGATTTTGGCTCAACTTTGATCAGGCGAACGCTTCTTTGACTTTTAATCAAGAACTAGGGTTTGTACGCAGATTTCTCAGAAAGATTTAATTCTACAGTGCTTTTCAAGTTATCCCGAGATATGGACTGAGGCAGTTGGATTGAATCCGCATTGTTTGACTAAATCAGTGAAAAGATGCATTTGGATTGAGTTTGCAGTGTTTGATTAAAGTCAGTAAAAGGAAAAGACATTTGGGCAGTTGTTGTGATTGACTGTGCTTTGCTTTGGATTTTTGAAACGCCAGGTTTATTAATGGATCGATGCTAAAGACCACAATGTTTATGGATTATTTATCATTCTGAGTTAAATGGTTGGAATTTATTTTCAATTATTATAATTTAAAGAATTATAAATAATAAATAAACAATTTGAAATAATAAGAATTAATTGGATAAAAGGAATTTTTATTTCATCTTTAAATATTTGTTACAATTGTTATTTAAATACAAGTATTCGTTTACAAAGTATTTATAATAATAATAGTTACAATAATTAAAATTGAAATAAACTATCCTAAATTCCTAAGTCTTCAATTCTTCATCCTCCATTTATTGCTTTTCCTCTCCATTTGATTTTCATCTGCAAAGAAAAGAAGAAAAAGTCAGAAGCAGATAAATAATTAAAAACAGACAATTAATTTGGGCTCATCATTAAAGGCAACTGACTGGAATCAGTTAGCCCTCTCCGCAAATCACGAGATTTCTCCCGGTTCACAAAGAGGGGTGAATAATGTTTGCAAATTAAAAATGAATGCACAAAGTATTGAAATGCACAAATTCAAATTTTGTCAAACCAACTGCATAGTTCAAAACCAACAGCATGTATAAAAATCCAAATTGAACCACAAAGTCCAACTAAGTTCCAAATTCAAACTTTCCACAAGCTGCCAAAAAAGCTGTCAAAGATATCAAAGTATCACAAAGATGCAGCACAAAATCTGGAAGAAAAGATAAAGTATGCAGGTTAAAACCATTGGTGCAAGCATAGTCAAAATCATCATTTCCCAACAGCTTCCTTTTCAGATTAAAGTACAAACATAACATTATTTAATGTTTTAACTGTACTAGAGAGAGAAGAAAGAGAGAAAAGAAGTTAGGCTTACTGGCTTTTGGCTTTAGGCATAAAAAATATATAAAACAAACTGTAATGAAACAGTAAGAGGAGGGGGGCAGAAATCACAACAAAAACTGTAAAATAAAGGAGATTGCAAAACTCTCCATGACAGTTCCCAAAAAGCCTCTAAGCACTGAACTTGCATAAGCTTTTCAATAGAGGCCTGTAAGCACCCAAGAACCAGTTCAAAAAACATCAAAGGCAAGAACCTGTCCAAGCCTTACAGAAGCCTATAGCCATAACCTGTTAAGGCCCTCAAGCAACAAACCTGCATTCCATAGCCATTAAACCTGTCAAGTATAAACAAACTGCCCAGCCTGAAGCCAAAACCAATGTCAACCCAAAGCCTGAAGCAAAAACCTAAAAAGCCTTGCAAGCTTCAAACAACCTGAATTATAAACCAAACCTGTAATAACTTACAACATGTTGAAGCCAAAAACTCATCAACCCCTGTCAAAAAGCACAAACCTATGAAGCCTTTCAAGCACACAAACCTGCTAAGCTTTACCTGTAAACAAATAACCTAAGCCACAAAAGCCTTAAGCCTGATTGAACCAGAAGCCTAACCAACACGAGCCCTCATCCAACTTCATCATCGGGCAAACACTCAAATCAATCTCAAACATATCAACAGGCAACCAACACATCCAGGCATCAAAGCATATCAGAGGTAACATATCAATCATCATCAAGCATACAGATTCAAAAGCATACTGAAGCATACAACAAGCCAACGAGAGGAAGAGAAAAATCAAGCATACAAGGCAACCCAAACAGGCCTCAGAAAAATCTCTTCATAGGCAAGCATTTCAAGGCATCAAGCTAGGCAACAAAGAGACAGGAAGAAGAGAAAAAGAAGATTGCAAGAGCAAATCGTTTCAGAGGTCAAACATACAGAAGCATACAAGGCAACTATGTATAACAAGCGTTCAAGGGTCGAGCATACAAGCAAGTTAGGCAACAGAAGCGAGGCCAAGAAATAGAAGAAGATATTGTGCTAGGGTTCTCAGTTTGTCATCATAGAACCCTAAAAACATACAAGGCATTAAACATACCAGGAAAAAGCAAGCTAGCTCAAACGACTCATCATCACCATCCCCTCGCCTTGGCCTCCGGAGCGCCTCCACGTCCGCCTCTCCCTCCAATAAAAGGTAGCATTTTTCTTCTTTTCTTTCCTTTCCACAACCACAACAACAAATAATAGCAAAGCTAAAATCAGAATCAGTAAGCAAAAGCGAAACATGTGAGACATAAAAAATGAAAACCCTAACGCGAATGACTCAGGAAACGTTACCTTCGAGTCACATCGCTGAATGACTCATGGAAGAGAGTAGACGGAGATGGCGCTGGTTGGCTTAGGCAAGGAAGGACATGGTTCTGATGGCTATGGCGTTGAGGAAGATGAAGAGGAACGAGCGAAATGAACGACGGCGCCTCTGTTTCATCCAAACCCTAAGCTCACCCTAATGAAACAGAATTTGACAAACCCTAAAAAAACAATTGTGAGAGAATCCACTTGGGCCTTGCCCGTTTCAGCGCCTAGAGCCCATTACGTATGCGTCTCACCCCCATTCTTCTTTTGCTGCTTGTTTTTCTTGATTGGGCTTCAAGATCTCTTTGGCCCATACATTTACCTCTTTTCTTTTTTTCAAATTAAAAGCTTTTGTTTTAGTTTTTCTTTCATACAATTTAACTAATTTTTCATATAAAAAAAATATTACTAACCCTTTTATTAAATACTGAATTATATTAATAATTAAAACTTAAAACTTTTTTTCTTTTCTTTTATTAAAACTCTTTTTTTATTTTTAATGTAAATTTAACTTAAAACATTTATAAAAGATACATAAAAAATAGGTTTTTAGTTTGAGTATTCTTTTTAACTAAAAAAGGCTTTGTAAATAAATACTAATACATAAAAATAATTCTTAAGATAATACTTTTCATTTTTCTAAAAAATACTTTCTTTGTACATAATTACATAATTTTTTCTTTTAAAGTTAATATTTTTCTTTCCTTAAAATTAAAACTTTTATGTGTACATATTTAACCAAAATACAAAACAAGAATATACGTTTAATAATTAAGTTAACAATACTTAATTTTCCTATTGATACATTAACATTTTTCCACTTGTAAATAATTACACTTACACATACATAATACACATACACAATACACTTACATTGATACATTATCCATTTGCTAATCTTATACATTGCTATACATGGTACACATTATATTTGATCGCGATTCAATTTGGTTGTAATTATTTAAGTCTCATCCCCCATTTGCAAATTTGTACCCCCACTCCCGGATACTATTTTGTAATAGCGTAGACTTTAAATTCCCGCAATTTATCGCTTTCGAATTATACCATGGTTAGACCTAGGGTTTGCATGTATATAAAATCAAACGCTAGATATCCTAATACAAAAAAAATACATGAAATCAATACACAATCACACTTGCACCCCCTAGGGTAATCCCACAAGTTGCCTTCCAAAATGGGCCATGCTTGCACGTCGAGTTTCTTTGGCAAAACAATTCAAAATGATCATAAGTCCCTCGATGACGCTTTCGAAAGTCGCCTATCAAAATGATCAAGTCCCTTCAAGCAAATTGCCAAAGACACTTGGCACCATTGCATTCGTGGTCCATACGATGACCCGCGCCTGTCCCGATCACATCCTAAACGCAAGATTGTCCACCAAATTCAATGGTGGAACAAAATTGTTAAAAAGGGTTGAAAATATAGAGAAAACCTTTGAGTACAATAGGGGTAGACCAAACTCTTAGTTACTTGAGATCAACTTGCAAAAACACTTGCCTCCTTTTCAAAAACCACACTTCACAAACACTTTCAAAAACAAACTTCCAAAAACATTTTGAAACATCTTTTCGAAAAGATACACACCATTGTATATACTCAAACACGAGTCATTATAATGGTTGCCGAAACAAAGGCGTCTATTTCAAAAACATTTTCAAAACACACACACACCACAATTTCAAGCAATCGAAAATCAAGGCAAGTGATCTAAAACCAAGTAACTAAGAGCCCATGGATAACCATGGATGAGAAGGGTGCTAATACCTTCCCTTTTCATAATCTACCCCCCGAACCCACGAAACATCTCAAAAGGTTTTTCCTGTGCTTTTTAACCTTTCCTTTAGGATAAAATAAAAAGTCGGTGGCGACTCTTGCTAAACCGAACAAGTGCGAAAACAAACGCAAAACCTCAAGTCAGTTCTCCCACCGTATCACAGAACTGGCGACTCTGCTGGGGAGTTACTTAAAAGTGGGGTTACCTTAGGGTTTAGATCACCTTTACATTCTTGCTTTGATTGACTTGATTGCTTTATCTTTTGGGTTCTTGTTTGGGTTTGTTGCAAATCCTACACCCGGATTTGGGGCACCTTTTTAGGTAAATAGCAAAAAACCTGTGAGGGAACTGTGCGGGGTATACCGACATGGTTGAAGCAGTAAGCTATGTTAGTGTGACATATTTGTGAGTACCGGTAACCCTTGAGTTCAATCAAGGAGAGTACGGGGCCGCTGAGTGATGTCGTGAAGCACTAACGAACTCTTAGAACCTTAATTGACCATCTTAGCCTTTTTAGGGGTAGTGAGATAACCGACTTTGGTGCAGTCCGAAGTTGGTAGATACTCGATACTACACTCATTTGAGGGTTGTTTTCTTGGAATATTTTGGTCGCCAGTAAGTGGCTAAACCGAAACGATGAACACATAAAACAATCCAATGATATTGAGCTCCTTAGAACCCGGTTTCTATTTTAGGACAGGATGAGCCAACTAACTTCAAGAGGGTACTTACCTACGACCCCATGCAAGCCTAAACCTAAGGACTTGTTTGCTTTGTGTGAATATGTTTACCTGTATATACACTCACTTGCTTGTGCATACGTGTACATAACATCATGATATCATACCATAACATTTTTCACTAACCTTTTCAAGGATCTTGGGGGTCTGTTGATACAGGGGTACGTTGAACCAGACGTCTACCAAAGGGCAAGAGGTTTCTCCTCTAAAAAAATGCCATCAAAGATCAAGTGCAACAACTTGAATCAGTGGCTATGACCCACTCGACATGGTGAGCTTGATTCTTGTGGAAAGACATCCACCAGTGCACAGTTCTCCAATCAAAGTTCAAGTGCAACAACTTGAATCAGTGGTTGTGACCCACTTGACACGGTGAGCTTGATTCTTGTGGAAAGACTTCCACCAGTGCAAAATTCTCTGAACAAAGATCGAAGTTCAACCTCTAACATTCTCTTGTGTTTACCTCAAGAGATCCTTGGAAGCATGCATCCACATATCATGCATTACATCTTGACAGTTTTTCCTGTTTCAGGTTTCCTTACTCTCATAATGTTTATTTCAGTAAGAGATGTCTCTAGAGAGGACCGTCAAGGATATCCAGGACCAGACTGCTCAGCTGCAGGAAATATTCTTGAACCTGTCTCTGGGGCAAGAAGAAGTGAAAGCTCTCCTCACCACGGGTTTGGCCCAGGGGAATTCCAACAATGCCAGAGGTGATCAGTTGGAAGCACTTCAGTCTGAGCTAACTACAATGAGGATCCAAATGATGGGGCATCTAGTGGGCCAGATGGCTCTCATCCAGGACTTATCCCAAAGACAAGAGGGACTCAGAGTTCTCGTCAACCAACTGCTTCGGAACAACCAACTGGGGCAAACATCTGAGGTTGAAGAGCAAGTCACCACTCAACCCCCAACCACTCAAGAGGACAAGGGGAAGGCTCCTCTGCTTGCTTCAGGGTCACGAGCCCAGCAACAATCTCGCCAGCGTCAACGGGGTAATCGACGTAAGCAAAATACGTCGGGAAGACAGTTCACGGAGACTGACATACCGTCATCTCTAATTCTAGAGCGCTTGTT
This sequence comes from Vicia faba, assembly GCA_948472305.1. Classification (NCBI taxonomy): domain Eukaryota; kingdom Viridiplantae; phylum Streptophyta; class Magnoliopsida; order Fabales; family Fabaceae; genus Vicia; species Vicia faba. The sequence goes on along the minus strand of OX451736.1, from coordinate 857,000,501 downwards.
GGAGGTCAATCTGACTGCTTTGAGGGATCCTATCCGGAACCCAAATACCTTCGCTCCTAACAATCATCCCGACGCATTTTATGTTTACCACTCCTACAGCCCGGGACATGACACTGATAGCTGTTGGGCCTTGAAGAACAAGATTCAAGATCTGATCGACATTGGAGTGCTGAGGTTCATGCCAGGCGGCGAGATGAAGATCTTCCGTTGAGGGGTTCTCCACCTGAAGTGACAAAGCTCAAGCTGAGAGACTTTTGTTTCATTTGAATTTTCAAAGTTGTAATTTCTTTCGTTATTCAAACAATTAACTGTTGATGTTAAACTCTGTTTCATTAATGCATTGCATATGTTTGTCTTGAATTTATCCATTCGTTTTCACTACTCTTATGCTTTCTTTATGATATTTGACTCTTGATAAAAAGCTGCGAGCCTTTAGAGGGAGGATGACGAAACAATACCATGATCTCATACAGTATGCTTTTGAACAGACCTTGCTGATGATGTACATGCATTTCTTTCAATTCCCAAACACTGGAGTTATAAGGAAGATAATCCCTAGTCAACCCCTTAGAGCCAAAGAAGTAGGAGTTTTCTGTTCTAAACAATCAAAACCTTTGATATAAACCTGGGGCAGGGTAGTATCTCAGTTAATTCAAAAGAAAATGCGCATTGAAGTCGCAAACTCTCAGTCCGTAATACAACGAACGACGTCAAAAAAAGAAAAGCGTTCCTTTCTAATCAAAAGACAGTGATGGTTCCCTATCATATAGACATTCAATCTCTCAAAATAGAAAAGCCCACCGAGCCAAAACCTATAAAGGAGGCTTAAGAAAGCCGGGGCATCCCGCTGACTGTGATCTCAAAAACGGGAACAGTCAGGCAAAAGTTAGGGATAACAAATCAAAATCAAAATAGTGAGGTCATTACAAATCCTCAGCAACATGGAAAATGTTGGAAAAGAAAAAGGAGATGATGACTGTCTCCCAAAATTCAACTGGTGAACCATCACCCAAAAGGTCGTTCCAAACTCGAATAGAGTGCGACGCACAATTAACTGAGCTTAGGATTGAAGAACATCACGAAGAACGGGTGGGTACAAATATACTTTGAGCCTTTATCCTTTGTTTCTTAAACCGTGAACCAGGCCACGTTACAACCCTGCAAAAGTCCTAATTGAAGCACGGGTTAGTTCGAAAGCATACTGTTACAAAAGGTATCCTGACTCCTGTAAGGATTTGCTCTAAAATCTTGTGTTGACTTGTGTTATAAAAAGTTTTCTGCCAAAAAAAATGCATTCTTCAAAACTTCGAGACAAACATAAACTTTGCATTGCTTGAATATCATTGTTTGCATTTGACTATTTTGTTTGACAGCGAAGAAATTCATACAGCGAATGTTCGGAGGAACGAAAACTCTCTCAGTGAGTAAAATCATTTCAAAGGATGACACTTCCAACGACAAATCTCCTATCAACAAGGGGCATGACATGTCACTATCCAATTAACCTGGGGCAGTCCAGTCAAGGTTTCAACAGATCTTTCAAAGTTCAGTTAACCTGGGGCAGCCCAGTCAAGATTTCAACAAATCTCTCAAAAGTTCAGTGAGCTCGGGGCGAGTCTCCTTCATCTTCACTTGGGGCATTCGAATGTCCAAAGTGTTCGACATTTCCTTCATCACTTGTTGGAAGTTACGATCATCAAAGACCAAATTCTCCTGAATTCAAGTTATGAAGCCCGGATTTGACCGAATAGTATCTTGATCTCTACAGCACATTGTGAAGACCGGACTACGACCGGATAACAGTGTCAGACTACCGCAAAGCCTGGGTTACGACCAGATAGTGGTATCCCCTCAGGGAAAGCTATGAAACCCGGATTCGATCGGATAATAGTTTAATCCCTAGCAAGTTATTGTGAAGATTGGATTACGACCAGATAGCAATACAAGTTTCTGTGAAGCCCGGACTACGACCAGACATCAGTCAAGAATGCTACGAAACCTGGAGTCGACCAGATAGTGGTATATCTTCAGCACAAGCCGTGAAGCCCGGATTTGACTGGATAACAGCTTAGCAAGTTTCTGTGAAGCCTGGACTATGACCAGACAGCAGTCAAGAATGCTACGAAACCTGGAGTCGACCAGATAGTGGTATATCTTCAGCACAAGCCGTGAAGCCCAGATTTGACCGGATAACAGCTTAGCAAGTTTCTGTGAAGCCTGGACTACGACCAGACAGCAGTCAAGAATGCTATGAAACCTGGAGTCGACCAGATAGTGGTATATCTTCAGCACAAGCCGTGAAGCCCGGATTTGACCGGATAACAGCTTAGCAAGTTTCTGTGAAGCCTGGACTACGACCAGACAGCAGTCAAGAATGCTACGAAACCTGGAGTCGACCAGATAGTGGTATATCTTCAGCACAAGCCGTGAAGCCCGGATTTGACCGGATAACAGCTTAGCAAGTTTCTGTGAAGCCTGGACTACGACCAGACAGCAGTCAAGAATGCTACGAAACCTGGAGTCGACCAGATAGTGGTATATCTTCAGCACAAGCCGTGAAGCCCAGATTTGACCGGATAACAGCTTAGCAAGTTATTGTAAAGACTGGATTTCAACCAGATAACAGTCTACCCTCAGGAATGAAGACTCTCATCCTTGAAGCCTTAGAAGATTGGTATACTCCCAATTTCTGACCCTGAACAAAATCAAGATCTAGAGATAGTTCAAGATGTGACCCAGAGATGGCGAAATTCGGTAACTTATTCCAGATCAACACCACTTGGGGAATTCGAATGCCAAAAGTGTTCAACAATTCCTTCATCGCCTGTTGGAAGATACGGTCCAGAAACGCTCCAGACACGGTTGCCATTCTGTTACCTTTCTTAAGTTCCAGATCAACGCCTGTAACAAACCAGGAAAACATCTGTGGACGACTGATTGTGGATCAACACCTGTAATAAGCCAGGAAATTATCTACATCACCACTTGGGGCATTCGAATGCCAAAAGTGTTCAACCATTCCTTCATCACCTGTCGGAAACTGTGCACTTTGGGCCTGAAGGGCCTTGATTGCTTGCTCACTGGATGATTCCGAATTCATGATGACTGTTCACACAAACAGCGAAGAAAATTAAGCAACCTGTGAAATAGGGTACCTGCTATGCATATGGTGCAATGGAATGCGTATGTATGCAATGCATTCAAGGATTTAGAACATTCAAACTTTGTTGTAGACAAAAAGGAACGCACATCATATTAATAAGGAGAAATTCGTTAGTACATAAATGCCTCATGGGCCAAATATTACAAAATAACCCCTTAAGGTAAAAAGACGTTGCGCATCCTTTTTGGCGCGATGTAGGTGTTGAGATTCCTTTCCTCGTGCAGCAGGCGGGTGAGTTCCAGGACCTTCTTTTCACTAGCATGTAGACTGTTCTCAAGAGAATTCCGCTCTTCCTTAAGTTGGATCCAACTCTTCTGCATTTCTTCCCAGGAGGTGGGCATGTCGGGATGTTGAATGGTGTAGGATGCTTCTCCTTCCAAGACTGGCTCTTTGATTACAGGTAGCATGTGAGGGTAAGGCATTACTAACTTCTGAGAGCGGGCTCGTACCCACTTGAGGTAAGGCTCCAACGGGATGGAGTTCCGATGCCCCAGTGTTTTGCTGTCTATCCTACTTGGCATCCTCCAAGCTCTGATAAATTTCTGACGAAGTCCTTGAGTATCGCTGTCGAAGTCGAAGACTATGTCAGGAATTAACATGTCATGAGGGCCATCCTTCCGAGCATAACCAAACTGTCTCCAAGCCAGGCATGGGTTGTAAGTTATACCTCCTTGGATTCCAAATAAAGGAACATTAGGGTACTCCCCACAACGATCAATGATAGTGACGTCTTCCCGGGACCTAAGACACCAATGTATATCTGCATGCGTGAGAGCCATTAACCGTTGTGACCATCTCAAACCCCGCTCGTTTTTCAAAACTGATTGTGGAAGATGCGAAATAAACCACCTTCCCAAGAGAGGAGTGCAACACATAAGGACACCCCTCCTCCTCATGGTTCGAGTGTAACATGAGTGAAGGATGTCCCCCAACAGTGTAGGTATAGGATTCCTGGTCATAAAGATCTGGACAGCACTGATATCAATAAGCTGATCTGGGTTAGGGAACAACACCAAACCATAGACAAGGAGGGCCATGACTTCTTCAAAATCTCGTAGGTCAAGAGAGTTCCAACATTCCTGAGCCTTTTCAAACAGAAATCTAGCTAAGAAACCTTTGATACCACTTCTAACTTCCCAATGTCCCTTGAGGTCAGATGTCTGTAGGTGCAAGGCTTTAGCAATCTCTTCAAGCTTGGGTTCCTCTTCCGTACCGTTGTAGGGTAGTTGATCAAGGATAGGGACCTTCAGAAGTCGGGAGAACTCTTCCAATGTAGGCACCAACTGATAATCCGGGAAGGTGAAGCAGTGATGCAGAGGGTCAAAGAATTGGAACAGGACCTTTATCAAGTCCTCCTCAATGTTGGTGTTAACCAAGTTGATGAGTCTTCCATGTCTCTCACTGAATGAAGAACTCTCGGGAATTCTGGACAGAAGCTCCTTAAGCTGAGAAGGGATCTTTACAAGGCTAATCTGAATTGTCTTTCTGCGAGCAGTTTCCATGTCCTATAAAACAAGAACAAAGATGAAGATTCGAAACCCTTGAAATGGTTAGTCAATGCTCATGATGTTTGTATGATGTAATGATGTGATGATTAAATGCACTATAAACATTCACAAAGGCAAACATGGTAAGGCACACAAGTCACACAAACCCTTAGAGTTTAGGCCTGCATGAAGTCTGGGTATTACCCTCTTGAAGTTTTGTGGGCTCAACCTGTCCTATCAAAAGTAACCGGGTTCTAAAGGTCCCAATATCACTGGATTGCTTTCATTGTTCATCGTTTCGATTTAGCCACTGAACTGGCGACCGAAATATTCCAGGAAAGCAACCCTCAATTGAGTGTAGTATCGAGTATCAACCAACCTCGGACTGCACCAAAGTCAGTTATCTCACTACCCTAAGAAGGCCAAGATGGTTCAATTAAGGTTCCTAAGGTTAGTTGATGCTTCATGACACCACGCGGCGGCCCCGTACTCTCCTTGACTGAACTCAAGGGTTACCGGTACACACCAAAGTGCCACATCAACGTAGCAGACTTCTTCAACCATGTCGGTATACCCCGCACAGTTCCCTCACAGCCTTGTTGCTACCTAAAAGGGTTTCCCCAGATCCGGGTTAGGATCTATAAAACTCCGATACAAAGCCCACAATATGTAAAAGCAAACAAAGCAAGCAATTGAAAACAAAGGTGATCTAAACCCTAAGGTTACTCCACTTTAAAATTCTCCCCAGCAGAGTCGCCAGTTCTATGATACGGTGGGAGAACTGACTTGAGGTTTGCGTTTGTATTCGCAAAATGTTGCGGTTAGCAAGAGTCGCCACCGACTTTTATTTTATCCTAAGGAAAGGTTAAAAAGCACAGCAAAAACCTTTTGAGATGTTTTCTCGGGTTCGGGGAGTAGATTATAGAAAGGGAAGGTATTAGCACCCTTTCTATCCATGGTTATCCATGGGCTCTTAGTTACTTGCTTAGATCACTTGCCTTTTGTTTTCAATTGTTTTAAATGGTGCTTGAGTGTGTGGGTTTTGAAGATGTTTTTGAAAAGAGGCCAATGTGGTGGCAACCTTTGTAATGATCCATGTAGGGATGTATACAAAGATGTATGTCTTTTGAAAAAGTTTTCATTTTGTTTTTGAAAGTTTGGTTTTGAAAGTGTTGTGAGGTGTGATTTTGAAATTAGGCAAGTGTTTTTGTTTTGCGAGTTGATTCAAGTAACTAAGAGGTTATCTACTCCTAAATTTCTCAAAAGATTATTGCTATACTTTAACCCTTTTAACAAGTTTGCACCACCATTGTATTTGGTGGGCAACCTTGTGTTAGGATGTGAAAGGGACAGGCGCGGGTCATCGTTTAGACCATAATTGTAACGACGTTAAATGTCTTTGGGCAATTTCTCTAAGGGACTTGATCATTTGTTTTGTTTGTTTTGAAAAGTTTTATCGAGGGACTATGATCATTCAAATTGTTTGTTTTGCCCAAAGAAGTTTAACATACAATATGGCCCATTTATTTGAAGGCAACAAAGTGGAATACCCTAAGGGGTGCAAGTGTGAGATGTGTTGTTTATTTTCATGCTCATTTATCTTGTATTAGGTCAAACTATTTTTTATCGTTTTTTCGCATACAAACCCTAATTCTAACATGTTATTATTAGAAAGCAATAAAGTGCGAAATTAAAATTACTAAGCTATTACACAACCAAATATGGGAAGGGGGGTACAAATGTTCAAATGGGGATATTGACAAGAATTTAAATCTAAATTATTACAACAATTGGATATTTGCATAGTAAATAAATTGCATAATTTAAATGTAAATTAAATAAATATGTGAAATGTAAAAAGAAAGTTTTTTATGTGTATGAGAAAATATTTATGTAAAAGGAAAAAGAAAATAAAAATGTATTTATTTTTTAGCATTTTGAACTTAGGGTAAAAAAAACCCTAATTTTTAAATAAAAGGTATTTTTTTCTAATTTAATTCTACTATTTATTTATTATTTATAAAAATAAAATAAAATGAAGTGTATTGTGAAAAAGGTATTTTTTTGTATCAAATGTTAATAAAATAAAAAAAAGATCAAGTATTTTTATATCTTTTTCTTAAATACATTAATAATCAAATATATATACATATAACCCTAAATATGTATTTTTCTAAAATAAATATTTAAATATTTTAATAAAATAAAAAGTATTATTTTTTTGTGTAAAATATTTTCATAAAGTAAATAAAAAATAAAAATGCATCTACACTATTTTCTATTTATTTCAATAATAGTATATATATATATATATATATATGTATATAACAAAAGAAATAAACAAATAAATATGCCATAAATACAAAAAGTGGTGGAAAAAATATTTTAAAAATTTTAATGGTATGAGAAAAAATAAATAAAGTCAACCCAAAAAGAAAAAGTCAAAAATGTCAAGAAATGAGCAAATGGGCTCAGGGGGGTGTAAACCAAAAAATGGGGTGTGAAAAGGAAACGAATCCAGGCCCAGCCCAGATCACTTCTTCTTCAACCTCTGTACAGCTTTCTTCACACAAAACACGCGTTTTCTATCTCTGGATTCCTGGACTTTCAAGCAAAACTCATAACATGAAAAGTGTAGAGCATTAAGAGACGGTTTCAACCATATAAAGAACATGACCTATCTCTCTAAGATGAGGGAGAATTTCTCTCCCCCTCTTTTCTGACCTAACTTTTCATCAATGTTCAGACATGAAATTCTCTAAGCACACGAAACATAAATGAAATCTAATCATATGAGCATGTTCAGGGCTATGATTGTGACATGTTTTCTTCAAAAACCTAAAGCTAACAATGCCTAACAAGAGAGATAGAACTCCATGAATATACCTGTTCAGTTGGAATCGAGCTGGGCAATGGGGGATGTTTCAGAGTGAAATGAGGACTTGTACAGCTTCCTTGAAGTGTAAGGAAGCTTTTCCAGTTCCTACTTTGCCTTGAAACTTCCTGAATCGAGCTAATGATCTCCAACTGCAAAACAGAAAATTAAAAATGGTGAAGTGGCTTGGAGGTGTTACAGGTCTGATTTTAGGATATGGATAGCTTGTATATATTGTAGGGAAGGTAGAGGAAAAGGTTTGAATCAAAATGCTTGAAGGGATTGGGAGTTTGAACTCAAACTGCAGGGGCACCCCTGTTTGTGCAGTTTGAGGATGATTCTGAGATGAAGGGTGTTTTGGAGGTCAAGAGCTCGTGTCTTAGCTTGGATATGTTATGTGTAATGTGTTTGACCACTTTGTTCTTGTGTTTGTATGCTGGTATGAGAGATAGCATATGTTATGGACCTTTCTTCACACTTAAGCTACCAAAAGCAAATTGGTGTTCTAGGTCAGTATAGGACCCCCTAATGTGCTGCATCAACTCCTCTTGATCAGTGTGTTATGCCCATAATCTTGTGCTAAGCAGATCTTCTATGTACTTGTTTGATTTACCAATTGACATAAAGCTAAACTTTTCAAAAATGGAAATTCCACTTTATCTAGTTTAGGATTAAACCATTATGCAATGTTAGAACACAAAGAACATGACCTTAACACATTGAATATGCATTAAATTATTGAGTATGAAATGGTTCAAGGACCTGTAATTAAGCATAAAGCAAACTGATTTCAAATTGGCAAGGTTATGAACATGTCTTGGTGAAGAACAAAAGTGAATTTTTGCCAACTTGTGAAATTCGAATCTCTCAAGTCATGAGGTTGTTTGATGAGTTCTTGGACATTTTGGAAAGCTTGGAATGTGTACTACAATCCATCTTTGAAATGCAATTTGAAATTCCAAGTGGAAGGGTATGAAAAGTGGCCTTGAAGTAGGGTAGAAAACCTTATCAAAATAGGTCAAATTTCACTAAGTTAAAAGATGGTTTAGTGCCCTTATTCAAAAAATCATAACTTGAGATACAAGCTTCAAATGAGAAAACTTTGTGAATCAAAGTTGTAGATTTTGTAACAAGCTACAACTTTCATGTTTTGACTTTTGTTTGAATCCAAATGGATCATGGTGAAAAGATGGGGCAAAGTTGGGAAAAAATTAGGGTTTTTCATAACTTAGAAAAATTCTAAGTTATGAAAAATTCCATTTTCAAACCCTAATTTGCATTTTGTGATTTCTTGGTGAACAAGTTTCATAATTTGGCATGTTTTGATAAAAAATGAAACTTGACTCTTGATTTTGACCAAAAAGTCAAAGTTTGACTTTTCAGTATACAGTCAAAATTGATCAATTGACTGGGAAATTCAACTGTCAATCTTGTGTACTTGGGATCTTTTGAGCTTGATGAACATGTCAAGATAATTCCATGGGGTCCTTGAGTCCATATGTGAGCTTGGTTTGCCATTGGCTAGGTCAAACAGTCAAAAATTGCCTTTGTGCAGTCAAAACCCTAAAAATGACCATTTTGCCCTTTTGGTGATCTGATCAAATTTCTTATGGAATTGTGATCCAAACTTGATCAAATGGTTCATGTGAATTCATAATGTTGATGTGGATCAAATTTCATGAGGTTTGACTGTCAATTGGCCACAGTTGACTTTTTCCCCAATACAACTGATTTCTAGGTCAACTGTCCCATTGACTGGGAAAAACTTGGAATCAAGACTTGAAACTTGGTATGGGTAAACTTGGGAGTCCAATATGAAGCATGAAAGTCATCTTAGGCATTTTAGGTTAAAACATCTTTAGGCAAACACAAACCCTAATTTGAGTCCACAGTGCAAGGAGAAGTCTTGGGCAGAGGAAACCCTAATTTGAGTCCACAGTGCAAGGAGAAGTCTTGAGCAGAGGAAACCCTAATTGTATTTTGATCTTTAAATGTCTTGTGATGAGAAAATGTTGAGGAAATGGGAGGGCAAATTTTGGGGTACAACAGTTGCCCCTGTTCAATCTTCTTGGACCTGAAGAGTTAGATTGGCAAGTTTGCCTTTCGTGACTTGAGGGTAAAAGGAGATTGGACACTAGAGTGCCCGGAAATTTGCACTCGCATGCTGGAGTCTCAACAATGTGGTGTCGGGAATGGGCTTATAGATGCCATTTGGAAAAGTGACAGAACTTTGTCGGGAATGGGCTTATAGATGCCATTTGGAAGTGTTGATCGCATAAGAGGTTCCTTAGCGAGAACTTGTGTGTTTAAGAAAGACAGATGTTTTCCTGGCTTGTTACAGGTGTTTGATCTTCAGTCTCCTTATGCAGATATGCCCTGGCTGGATACAGGTATCGAATCTACAATTGGTTGCTCAGATGTGCCCTGGCTGGATACAGGGGTCAAACCCGGGAATAGTCGTCAAATAGATGTGCCCTGGCTGGATACAGGAGTCGAATCTTTGAACTCTGCAGACGTGCCCTGGCTAGATACAGGAATCGAGTCTGGAAATGTGGCCAACAGATATGCCCTGGCTGGATACAGGAATCGAATCTAGAAATGTTGTAGTTGATAGATGTGCCCTGGCTGGATACAGGAGTCGAATCTTTGAACTCTTCAGACGTGCCCTGGCTGGATACAGGAGTCGAGTCTGGAAACTGATCACTCTCAGATGTGCCCTGGCTAGATACAGGTATCGAATCTGGATTTGTGACAGTCGAAGGTAGTCGTTTTTGAGATTGTCTTTTTCCTGAAAAGGCAAAGACGTAAGCTGTATGCAATGTCATGATGTATGATATGCACGATGTCATGATGTTCAACGTTTGATGTTGTATGTGTTTCATCATGTATGTAAGCAAGATGTATGAAAATGTGAAATGTTTATGAGTGTAATTTCATCTTAGGAAAATAAATCCTTGACGAATGGCCGGGAAGCTGCTCTGCGGAAGAGATACTTGGCCGAAACTCTGATGAGAGACCTGCTGAGGACTTTAACGATGGATTCCGCTGAGGATAATGATGATAAACTCCGCTGGGGAACCCCAAAGATAAACTCTGCTTGGGAATACCAAAGATAGACTTCGCTGGGGATTGAAGGAACTTTTGCCGAGAACGGTCTTCTGTGGCTTTTAGCTGAGGATAACCCAGTTATAAGTCCTTGTGAGGAAATAACTCTAAATAAAACTCGGGCGAGACGTCCGTACTTTGCAGGGGATAAGCTTCCAGAATCTACTGGGGATGAGCTTTAAGACCTGCCGGGGAATGTTAGGCTTCTTCAGGATCGACGGGGAATCGACTCCGCTTGGGGAAAGTACTGTCGCATCCTGTCTTATTCTGCGGGGAATTGAGATGATCTGGCCACATTCTTCAGCTGAACCTATCTTGGTGCCTTGGCGGACAAAACAACTAGACTGTATTAGACAACTCCGCATTGCCCCTGTCTTTGATGTCACCTGTAATCAATCTCTTTTTTCATATGTAAACATTTATGAATCAGCAATTTAATGTCAAATGCATATATCAAAAATGAACATTGGACGTTCTTCGCAAGACAAAACAGAAAAAGAAAAACAATGGTAATTTGTATGGACAAGTGAATTTGTATTGATTTAAACTTTACCTGTGAATAGGCGTTTTTTGTACAAGAGGCTGACATCCTAGTAAGAGGACATCGCCAAAAAGTATAGAGTTTACAATTTGAAAAAGAAAACAAAACAGCTAAGTGAACAATCCCACTGGGTTCCAACTCTGCTATTGCCTTTATGTCTTCGAATGTCTCATCGCTTTGCTGCTTAGTTGAAGATGAAGCCGATTGGTCAATGCCGAAATCTGGAGCCAGATAGTTGGTACCGAATTCCGGACGCGAAGTGATCCAATGAGACATAGTGTTACGCTTTTATCCCTAACTTTTGCCTGGACCGCCCTTTCGGGTTTTCAGTCCACCGGGATACCCTTTTTTGCCCAAGCCGCCCTTTCAGGTTTTCGACTTGCCGGGTGTACAGATTTTTTCATTTCATCCCTTATTTTTGCCCGAACCCTTTTGGTTCGCCGGGAAGCCCTTATTTTTGCCTAGGTATGTCAACCTAGCGGGTCTTTTATTTATGCGTAGTATTTTTTCACTATGTCTGCATTGGCGGGGTGAGGAAGGTCGTCACCGTCCATGGTGGTTAGGATCATGGCTCCTCCTGAGAACACACGTTTAACCACAAATGGCCCTTCGTAAGTAGGGGTCCATTTGCCCCGGGGATCACTTTGAGGAAGGATGATGCGTTTGATTACCAGGTCCCCAACTTGATACTCTTGCAGTCTGACTTTCTTGTTAAATGCCCTGATCATCCGTTTCTGATACGTTTGACCGTGACAGATAGCAGTGAGCCTCTTTTCGTCAATCAAATTTAGTTGATCAAGTCGAGTCTGGATCCAATCATCTTCATTCAAGTCTGCATCCTTCATTATCCGAAGAGAGGGTATCTGGATTTCAATCGGCAAGACTGCCTCCATGCCGTAGACCAAGGAGAAAGGAGTTGCCCCGGTTGATGTCCTTGCTGAGGTGCGGTACCCATGAAGAGCGAACGGTAACATCTCGTGCCAATCCTTATAGGTCACTGTCATCTTCTGCACAATTTTCTTGATATTTTTATTGGCTGCCTCTACAGCCCCATTCATCTTCGGCCGATAGGGGGAAGAATTGTGGTGCTGTATCTTGAATTGTTCACAGAGTTCAGTGATCATTTTGTTATTGAGATTGGTACCGTTGTCCGTAATGATTCTTTCCGGGACACCGTACCGACATATCAGATTATGCCGGATGAAGCGCGCCACGACGCTCTTGGTTACCGTGGCATATGAAGCTGCCTCAACCCATTTCGTGAAGTAATCGATCGCCACCAAGATGAAACGATGCCCATTGGATGCCGTTGGTCGGATCTCACCGATCATATCGATGCCCCACATTGCGAAAGGCCAAGGTGCCGTCAGGACATTCAAAGGAACCGGGGGGATATGCACTTTGTCAGCATAGATCTGGCATTTATGACAAGTTCGGGAGTGCTGATAACAATCGGCTTCCATTGTGGACCAGAAATATCCTGCCCGAAGGATTTTCTTAGCCATGGTGTGTCCACTGGAATGGGTTCCAAATGTTCCTTCATGCAGTTCCATCATAATTTTCTCTGCTTCAGCCTTATCCACACAACGTAACAGAGTTGAATCATGATTCCGTTTGTAGAGAATGCCGTTGCTGAGGAAGAATTTTGCAGCAAACCTCCTCATGAACTTCTTATCATTGACAGATGCACCTTCAGGGTATTCCTGGGCTTCCAAGTACCTCTTCACCTCGTGATACCAGGGTTTTTCAGCTACCTTCTCAGCCTCGAGCTCGCAGCAGTATGCCGGTTCATCCAACTTCCAGATTGTGATTTGAGGAGCCTCATTGTCCCATTTAACTTTGAACATTGAAGACATCGTGGCTAGTGCGTCCGCTAGCTGATTCTCTTCTCTGGGGAAATGCTCAAAAGTTATCTCTTCAAAGTGAGGGAGTAAGGTTGACACATACTCCTTGTAAGGAATGAGATTCGGGTGTTTCGTATCCCACTCGCCTTTGATCTGATTGATCACGAGAGCGGAATCTCCGAAGACCCTTAGAAACTTGATCCTCAAATCGATCGCAGCTTGTAAACCCATGATACATGCCTCATATTCTGCCATGTTGTTGGTGCAGCTGAAACATAATCGGGCGGTGAGTGGAGTATGAGTCCCCTTGGGAGATATGATTACAGCGCCGACGCCGTTACCCAAAGCATTGGAGGCTCCGTCAAAATGCATAGACCATCGGGATCCTTCCTCAGGTCCTTCATCCGGTCCAGGTACTTCACAGTCAGTTACCACCATGATGTCTTCGTCCGGAAAATCAAAGTTCAATGATTGATAATCGTCCACAGGTTGGTGTGCCAAATGATCAGCCAGTACACTTCCCTTAATTGCTTTCTGAGTTGTATACTGGATATCATATTCTGTTAAGATCATTTGCCATCTCGCTATTCTCCCAGACAGAGCGGGCTTTTCAAATATGTACTTGATGGGATCCATCTTTGAAATCAATAAAGTAGTGTGAGTCAGCATATACTGTCTCAGCCGGCGAGCAGCCCATACAAGAGCGCAGCAAGTTTTCTCAAGCAGTGAGTAACGAGACTCACAGTCGGTAAACTTTTTGCTCAAGTAATAAATAGCGTGCTCTTTTCGGCCAGACTCGTCATGCTGCCCCAGCACACACCCCATTGAATTATCAAGCACTGTCAAGTAAAGTATCAGAGGTCTTCCTTCCACCGGTGGCATAAGAATGGGTGGCTCTTGGAGGTATTCCTTTATTCTTTCAAAGGCGGCCTGACATTCATCATTCCAGCGTACCACTTGATCTTTCTTTAGTAATTTGAAGATTGGCTCACAAGTAGCAGTCAGATGTGAGATGAATCGGGCAATGTAATTCAGTCGTCCTAGGAAACCTCTGACTTCTTTCTCTGTTTTTGGGGTCGGCATCTCTTGAATAGCTTTAACCTTGGCAGGGTCCACCTGGATACCTTTATCACTTACAATGAAACCTAGCAATTTTCCGGACCTCACCCCGAAGGTGCATTTGTTGGGATTCAATCTCAGCTTGTACAACTTGAGTCGGTCAAACAACTTCCTCAGATGATCAAGGTGTTCCTCCTCAGTTTGAGACCTTGCAATCATGTCATCAACGTATACTTCAATCTCATGATGGATCATATCATGAAATAAAGCAACCATGGCACGCTGATAGGTTGCCCCAGCATTTTTCAATCCGAATGGCATGACCTTATAACAGAAGGTCCCCCACTGAGTCACAAAGGTAGTCTTCTCCATATCTTCTGGAGCCATCTTGATCTGATTATACCCTGAAAAACCATCCATGAAGGAGAACACCTTGTGTTGAGCTGTATTGTCAACAAGGACATCAATGTGAGGTAGGGGGAAGTCATCCTTGGGGCTGGCCCTGTTCAGATCCCTGTAGTCGACACACATTCTGACCTTACCGTCCTTCTTCGGCACTGGCACAACATTGGCAACCCATTGAGGGTAAGAAGTTACTGCAAGGAAACCCGCATCAAACTGTTTCATCACCTCAGCTTTAATCTTCTCAGACATCTCTGGACGCATTCGTCGAACTTTTTGCTTTACTGGAGGGCAATCTTCCTTGGTTGGCAAATGGTGAACTACAATGTCGGCGTCCAAACCAGGCATATCCTCATAGGACCAAGCAAAAATCTCCATGTAGTCTTGTAGCATCTGGATCAATCGTTGCTTCACGCTGAGCTCTAGATTGGCACCAATCTTGACCTCTTTCCTAACTGTCTCAGTACCCAGGTTAATTGTCTCCACAGGCTCTTCATGTGGTTGAATAGCCCTCTCTTCCTGTAGTAGCAGTCTTGCGAGTTCACCAGGCACTTCGCAATCATCTTCACCTTCGTCTTCGGCCAAGTTGATTGGATTTTCGAAGTCATAACTGGCGGTAGCAGAGCTGTTACCAGTGAGATCCAGAGTGGATTGAAACCTGTATAAGTGAGTGTGTGTAAATATAGCTGTTTTGCAATATGTATAGCACAGAAAGAAAAAGAGCACAAGATTTTGAAATGCAACAAACGTCCAATGTTTTGATTGATGATATATGAAAATGTCATACAAAAAAGCCCTCACAAATGGAGCTACGATGCCCCGGGCAGGACACCGAGCCAACAGAGTTTTGACATATTGTTTGTTACAAATTAGGAAATCAAAAGAAATCAATTACTGCGTGACAAATGTGATAGGGGTAAAATCCTTTGCTGTCCAGTTGCTTGGTCCGTCGCTGGCAGTCGGGTAGATCCAATTATCAAATTCAGCCTCCTCCATATCTTCCTCAATAGCATTCACCCTTGAGCTGGAAATAAACACCGGAGCCTTTCCAATCTTCTCCTTGCGCACCGCCTTCTGAGCCCCTGCAGTAAAGCCTAGCCCAAACTTGTCGTTCTTCTGAGTGAAGTCAGGAAGCTGACCCCAGTGTGCACCATCGCCTTTCTGAACCACAGCCCGGGCATCCCTTAGGGAAACCATCTTCAAGGAATCATTCTCTTCGGCCATTGTCTCCGCAGCTGCTGAAATTGGATGTACCTCCTCGAAATGTTGGAAGGGGGTTTCAATGAACTCTCCGTCCATCTCGATGTACCTGAAGGAATTCAAATGGCTCACCATATACTCCTCTTCTCCTTGCACAGTGACGATTTTCCCCCTGACAGGATACTTCAGTTTTTGGTGCAAGGTGGAGGTCACTGCCCCAGCTTTGTGGATCCAAGGTCGACCCAATAGACAGGAGTACGATGGACGTATATCCATCACGTAAAAGGTAGAGTCAAACACTTGAGAGCCCACACGAATAGGGATGTTAACCTCTCCATGAACCATCCTCTTGGAACCGTCAAAGGCTCTGACGATGATATTGCTGGGTTTCAACTCCAGGCCTTCATAATCCAGACGATCCAAAGCCTTTTTCGGAAGAACATTCAAAGAAGAACCAGTGTCCACCAATACATGTGCCAGAGTAGTGCCCCTGCATTCAATAGAGACATGCAGGGCATCATTGTGGTTTCTCCCTTTTGCGGTTAGGTCAGCATCTGAAAAACCCAAACCGTTGTCCGCCGTCAAATTTGCTATGCAGTCAGTGAACTGAACTGCAGACGTCTCCTGCGGCACATGGGCCGTCTTGAGAAATGAGATTAATGCCTTAGCGTGAGCCTCGGAACATAGCAATAGGGAGAGCAGGGAGATCTTGGAGGGTGTATGCCCTAACTGCTCAACAACATTAAAATCACTTTTCTTTATTATTTTCAGAATCTCCTCCATTTCTTGTCGGGAGGCCTCAGCATTCACGGGTATTGGTGCCTCCATCCGGGCAGGCTCTTCTTCAATCCCTTTGCCCCGAGCATTTGATGACTCGGCAGCAGGGGACACAATTTGATCAGCAACAGGACTTGGTAAACTTGCAGGTTTTATGAGGAGGGGTTTTCGAACAGCGGGCGGCGCAATGTCGGGCGAGAAGAGCCTGCCACTGCGGGTGACTTTAGCTGGACCGGTGATATCGCAGATACTGGCACTAGCATCAAATTCTTGCTTGATTCCATTTACATATACGTCTGTCCCATAATGCCATGGGACAGCTTTATCAGACACGTAGGAGAGGGGTCCTGGAACAGTAATGATCACAGGCGCAACTGTCAAGATTTGAATAGGCTTCTTTGGGGGAGCCTTGGTTGGATTTTTGAAGATGGTAATCACGGACACTTCTTTCGTCGGAACCAAATGAACAGCAGTCTTTTTGAATAGAATCTCCTTGCTATCCATTAGGCCTTGGATGCCTAACCTTAGCAAGGGACAATCAGATAGGGAAATAGCACAGAATGGGCAACCTTCGCCGCAACCCAGAAATAAACCGGCCCGCAGTAGGTTCTTCTTAACAGTCTTCAAAGGGGTAACAACTTCATCTACCGAAACAGCGTACACTTCTTCCTCAATGGCATTCACCCCATGCTGGGGCATAGGAGCCGTTACAACATTCGGTCTTTCCGGCGCTTCAAACTGAATTTCTTTTGCGTCAATTAGATCTTGCACTTTGTTTCTCAAGGCCCAACAATCATCAGTAGTGTGCCCGGGACTATCAGAATGATAAGCACACCGGGCATTCGGGTTGTATTTAGGGGACGCAGTGTTGACGACCTTAGGAGCTTCTTTGAGGGTCACCAGGTTGGTGGATAACAGTTGGGGTAAAATTTGAGATAATGTCATACTCAATCGGGTATACTGCCTCTTGGGCCTTTCACTTCTTTGCTGATTGTACTGCTGAGGAGCAGCAACAGGTTTAGAGATGACCAAAGCATTAACGGCTTGGCGACTTTCGGGCTTGACTTGTCTTCTAGGGCCATAGACGGCGCTTGCTTCCTTCTTAAATGGCCTCTTCTCAGCACTTGTAGAGGCAGCCTTCTGTATCTTGCCTGACCTGATGCCAGCTTCAATTCTCTCTCCCGTTAATATCAAATCTGTGAACCCAGCGGAGGAGTTACCAATCAAATGATTGAAAAACGGACCAGACAACGTTCCCAGAAACATATCAACCAGCTCTCGATCAGTTAATGGAGGCTGCACCCTGCCAGCCAAATCTCTCCATTTTTGAGCGTACTCTTTGAATCCTTCACCCGTCCCTAGAGACATACCCTGAAGTTGGGTACGCGTAGGAGCGAGATCAGAATTATATTGGTATTGTCTGTAGAAAGCAGTCGCCAAATCCTCCCAGTGCCGGATGCTAGCTCCGTCTAATTGGTAGAACCATTCAAGCTGAGACCCCGAGAGGCTGTCCTGGAAGAAGTGAATCCAGAGGTTCTTATCTGCCGTGTAAGGTTGGATTTTCCTTACATACGACCTCAGATGCAGCTTTGGGCAGGAGACCCCATCATACTTGGCGAAGGCAGGCGCCTTAAACTTGTGTGGAATTACTACTCCGGAAGATAATCCCAAATCCCCGAAATCCAGTCCCGGCACGTTCTGAATTTCCATAGCGCTCAAGCGGTCCTCCAATTGTTTGTATCTGTCAGCAGCAGGTGGGTACTGTTCCTCGTTATAGTCCGTCTCGTTGTCGGAGATTACAGGACTAGGAGCTTCTCCCCCTTGGGGACTGTTCTTCTCAGCAGAAGAAGTGGTTGGATCAGCTTCATTGTGGAGTGTGTTCCCAAATCTGCGTCCGGTGTTGAACATTGCCGTTCTCTTTTTCTTCTTCTTCTTCATGAGCAGAGTCTTCAACTCTTGCTGACCCTGGGCTAGGCTTAGGACCATCTCTTGAAACTGTGCACTTTGGGCCTGAAGGGCCTTGATTGCTTGCTCACTGGATGATTCCGAATTCATGATGACTGTTCACACAAACAGCGAAGAAAATTAAGCAACCTGTGAAATAGGGTACCTGCTATGCATATGGTGCAATGGAATGCGTATGTATGCAATGCATTCAAGGATTTAGAACATTCAAACTTTGTTGTAGACAAAAAGGAACGCACATCATATTAATAAGGAGAAATTCGTTAGTACATAAATGCCTCATGGGCCAAATATTACAAAATAACCCCTTAAGGTAAAAATACGTTGCGCATCCTTTTTGGCGCGATGTAGGTGTTGAGATTCCTTTCCTCGTGCAGCAGGCGGGTGAGTTCCAGGACCTTCTTTTCACTAGCATGTAGACTGTTCTCAAGAGAATTCCGCTCTTCCTTAAGTTGGATCCAACTCTTCTGCATTTCTTCCCAGGAGGTGGGCATGTCGGGATGTTGAATGGTGTAGGATGCTTCTCCTTCCAAGACTGGCTCTTTGATTACAGGTAGCATGTGAGGGTAAGGCATTACTAACTTCTGAGAGCGGGCTCGTACCCACTTGAGGTAAGGCTCCAACGGGATGGAGTTCCGATGCCCCAGTGTTTTGCTGTCTATCCTACTTGGCATCCTCCAAGCTCTGATAAATTTCTGACGAAGTCCTTGAGTATCGCTGTCGAAGTCGAAGACTATGTCAGGAATTAACATGTCATGAGGGCCATCCTTCCGAGCATAACCAAACTGTCTCCAAGCCAGGCATGGGTTGTAAGTTATACCTCCTTGGATTCCAAATAAAGGAACATTAGGGTACTCCCCACAACGATCAATGATAGTGACGTCTTCCCGGGACCTAAGACACCAATGTATATCTGCATGCGTGAGAGCCATTAACCGTTGTGACCATCTCAAACCCCGCTCGTTTTTCAAAACTGATTGTGGAAGATGCGAAATAAACCACCTTCCCAAGAGAGGAGTGCAACACATAAGGACACCCCTCCTCCTCATGGTTCGAGTGTAACATGAGTGAAGGATGTCCCCCAACAGTGTAGGTATAGGATTCCTGGTCATAAAGATCTGGACAGCACTGATATCAATAAGCTGATCTGGGTTAGGGAACAACACCAAACCATAGACAAGGAGGGCCATGACTTCTTCAAAAGCTCGTAGGTCAAGAGAGTTCCAACATTCCTGAGCCTTTTCAAACAGAAATCTAGCTAAGAAACCTTTGATACCACTTCTAACTTCCCAATGTCCCTTGAGGTCAGATGTCTGTAGGTGCAAGGCTTTAGCAATCTCTTCAAGCTTGGGTTCCTCTTCCGTACCGTTGTAGGGTAGTTGATCAAGGATAGGGACCTTCAGAAGTCGGGAGAACTCTTCCAATGTAGGCACCAACTGATAATCCGGGAAGGTGAAGCAGTGATGCAGAGGGTCAAAGAATTGGAACAGGACCTTTATCAAGTCCTCCTCAATGTTGGTGTTAACCAAGTTGATGAGTCTTCCATGTCTCTCACTGAATGAAGAACTCTCGGGAATTCTGGACAGAAGCTCCTTAAGCTGAGAAGGGATCTTTACAAGGCTAATCTGAATTGTCTTTCTGTGAGCAGTTTCCATGTCCTATAAAACAAGAACAAAGATGAAGATTCGAAACCCTTGAAATGGTTAGTCAATGCTCATGATGTTTGTATGATGTAATGATGTGATGATTAAATGCACTATAAACATTCACAAAGGCAAACATGGTAAGGCACACAAGTCACACAAACCCTTAGAGTTTAGGCCTGCATGAAGTCTGGGTATTACCCTCTTGAAGTTTTGTGGGCTCAACCTGTCCTATCAAAAGTAACCGGGTTCTAAAGGTCCCAATATCACTGGATTGCTTTCATTGTTCATCGTTTCGATTTAGCCACTGAACTGGCGACCGAAATATTCCAGGAAAGCAACCCTCAATTGAGTGTAGTATCGAGTATCAACCAACCTCGGACTGCACCAAAGTCAGTTATCTCACTACCCTAAGAAGGCCAAGATGGTTCAATTAAGGTTCCTAAGGTTAGTTGATGCTTCATGACACCACGCGGCGGCCCCGTACTCTCCTTGACTGAACTCAAGGGTTACCGGTACACACCAAAGTGCCACATCAACGTAGCAGACTGCTTCAACCATGTCGGTATACCCCGCACAGTTCCCTCACAGCCTTGTTGCTACCTAAAAGGGTTTCCCCAGATCCGGGTTAGGATCTATAAAACTCCGATACAAAGCCCACAATATGTAAAAGCAAACAAAGCAAGCAATTGAAAACAAAGGTGATCTAAACCCTAAGGTTACTCCACTTTAAAATTCTCCCCAGCAGAGTCGCCAGTTCTGTGATACGGTGGGAGAACTGACTTGAGGTTTGCGTTTGTATTCGCAAAATGTTGCGGTTAGCAAGAGTCGCCACCGACTTTTATTTTATCCTAAGGAAAGGTTAAAAAGCACAGCAAAAACCTTTTGAGATGTTTTCTCGGGTTCGGGGAGTAGATTATAGAAAGGGAAGGTATTAGCACCCTTTCTATCCATGGTTATCCATGGGCTCTTAGTTACTTGCTTAGATCACTTGCCTTTTGTTTTCAATTGTTTTAAATGGTGCTTGAGTGTGTGGGTTTTGAAGATGTTTTTGAAAAGAGGCCAATGTGGTGGCAACCTTTGTAATGATCCATGTAGGGATGTATACAAAGATGTATGTCTTTTGAAAAAGTTTTCATTTTGTTTTTGAAAGTTTGGTTTTGAAAGTGTTGTGAGGTGTGATTTTGAAATTAGGCAAGTGTTTTTGTTTTGCGAGTTGATTCAAGTAACTAAGAGGTTATCTACTCCTAAATTTCTCAAAAGATTATTGCTATACTTTAACCCTTTTAACAAGTTTGCACCACCATTGTATTTGGTGGGCAACCTTGTGTTAGGATGTGAAAGGGACAGGCGCGGGTCATCGTTTAGACCATAATTGTAACGACGTTAAATGTCTTTGGGCAATTTCTCTAAGGGACTTGATCATTTGTTTTGTTTGTTTTGAAAAGTTTTATCGAGGGACTATGATCATTCAAATTGTTTGTTTTGCCCAAAGAAGTTTAACATACAATATGGCCCATTTATTTGAAGGCAACAAAGTGGAATACCCTAAGGGGTGCAAGTGTGAGATGTGTTGTTTATTTTCATGCTCATTTATCTTGTATTAGGTCAAACTATTTTTTATCGTTTTTTCGCATACAAACCCTAATTCTAACATGTTATTATTAGAAAGCAATAAAGTGCGAAATTAAAATTACTAAGCTATTACACAACCAAATATGGGAAGGGGGGTACAAATGTTCAAATGGGGATATTGACAAGAATTTAAATCTAAATTATTACAACAATTGGATATTTGCATAGTAAATAAATTGCATAATTTAAATGTAAATTAAATAAATATGTGAAATGTAAAAAGAAAGTTTTTTATGTGTATGAGAAAATATTTATGTAAAAGGAAAAAGAAAATAAAAATGTATTTATTTTTTAGCATTTTGAACTTAGGGTAAAAAAAACCCTAATTTTTAAATAAAAGGTATTTTTTTCTAATTTAATTCTACTATTTATTTATTATTTATAAAAATAAAATAAAATGAAGTGTATTGTGAAAAAGGTATTTTTTTGTATCAAATGTTAATAAAATAAAAAAAAGATCAAGTATTTTTATATCTTTTTCTTAAATACATTAATAATCAAATATATATACATATAACCCTAAATATGTATTTTTCTAAAATAAATATTTAAATATTTTAATAAAATAAAAAGTATTATTTTTTTGTGTAAAATATTTTCATAAAGTAAATAAAAAATAAAAATGCATCTACACTATTTTCTATTTATTTCAATAATAGTATATATATATATATATATGTATATAACAAAAGAAATAAACAAATAAATATGCCATAAATACAAAAAGTGGTGGAAAAAATATTTTAAAAATTTTAATGGTATGAGAAAAAATAAATAAAGTCAACCCAAAAAGAAAAAGTCAAAAATGTCAAGAAATGAGCAAATGGGCTCAGGGGGGTGTAAACCAAAAAATGGGGTGTGAAAAGGAAACGAATCCAGGCCCAGCCCAGATCACTTCTTCTTCAACCTCTGTACAGCTTTCTTCACACAAAACACGCGTTTTCTATCTCTGGATTCCTGGACTTTCAAGCAAAACTCATAACATGAAAAGTGTAGAGCATTAAGAGACGGTTTCAACCATATAAAGAACATGACCTATCTCTCTAAGATGAGGGAGAATTTCTCTCCCCCTCTTTTCTGACCTAACTTTTCATCAATGTTCAGACATGAAATTCTCTAAGCACACGAAACATAAATGAAATCTAATCATATGAGCATGTTCAGGGCTATGATTGTGACATGTTTTCTTCAAAAACCTAAAGCTAACAATGCCTAACAAGAGAGATAGAACTCCATGAATATACCTGTTCAGTTGGAATCGAGCTGGGCAATGGGGGATGTTTCAGAGTGAAATGAGGACTTGTACAGCTTCCTTGAAGTGTAAGGAAGCTTTTCCAGTTCCTACTTTGCCTTGAAACTTCCTGAATCGAGCTAATGATCTCCAACTGCAAAACAGAAAATTAAAAATGGTGAAGTGGCTTGGAGGTGTTACAGGTCTGATTTTAGGATATGGATAGCTTGTATATATTGTAGGGAAGGTAGAGGAAAAGGTTTGAATCAAAATGCTTGAAGGGATTGGGAGTTTGAACTCAAACTGCAGGGGCACCCCTGTTTGTGCAGTTTGAGGATGATTCTGAGATGAAGGGTGTTTTGGAGGTCAAGAGCTCGTGTCTTAGCTTGGATATGTTATGTGTAATGTGTTTGACCACTTTGTTCTTGTGTTTGTATGCTGGTATGAGAGATAGCATATGTTATGGACCTTTCTTCACACTTAAGCTACCAAAAGCAAATTGGTGTTCTAGGTCAGTATAGGACCCCCTAATGTGCTGCATCAACTCCTCTTGATCAGTGTGTTATGCCCATAATCTTGTGCTAAGCAGATCTTCTATGTACTTGTTTGATTTACCAATTGACATAAAGCTAAACTTTTCAAAAATGGAAATTCCACTTTATCTAGTTTAGGATTAAACCATTATGCAATGTTAGAACACAAAGAACATGACCTTAACACATTGAATATGCATTAAATTATTGAGTATGAAATGGTTCAAGGACCTGTAATTAAGCATAAAGCAAACTGATTTCAAATTGGCAAGGTTATGAACATGTCTTGGTGAAGAACAAAAGTGAATTTTTGCCAACTTGTGAAATTCGAATCTCTCAAGTCATGAGGTTGTTTGATGAGTTCTTGGACATTTTGGAAAGCTTGGAATGTGTACTACAATCCATCTTTGAAATGCAATTTGAAATTCCAAGTGGAAGGGTATGAAAAGTGGCCTTGAAGTAGGGTAGAAAACCTTATCAAAATAGGTCAAATTTCACTAAGTTAAAAGATGGTTTAGTGCCCTTATTCAAAAAATCATAACTTGAGATACAAGCTTCAAATGAGAAAACTTTGTGAATCAAAGTTGTAGATTTTGTAACAAGCTACAACTTTCATGTTTTGACTTTTGTTTGAATCCAAATGGATCATGGTGAAAAGATGGGGCAAAGTTGGGGAAAAATTAGGGTTTTTCATAACTTAGAAAAATTCTAAGTTATGAAAAATTCCATTTTCAAACCCTAATTTGCATTTTGTGATTTCTTGGTGAACAAGTTTCATAATTTGGCATGTTTTGATAAAAAATGAAACTTGACTCTTGATTTTGACCAAAAAGTCAAAGTTTGACTTTTCAGTATACAGTCAAAATTGATCAATTGACTGGGAAATTCAATTGTCAATCTTGTGTACTTGGGATCTTTTGAGCTTGATGAACATGTCAAGATAATTCCATGGGGTCCTTGAGTCCATATGTGAGCTTGGTTTGCCATTGGCTAGGTTAAACAGTCAAAAATTGCCTTTGTGCAGTCAAAACCCTAAAAATGACCATTTTGCCCTTTTGGTGATCTGATCAAATTTCTTATGGAATTGTGATCCAAACTTGATCAAATGGTTCATGTGAATTCATAATGTTGATGTGGATCAAATTTCATGAGGTTTGACTGTCAATTGGCCACCGTTGACTTTTTCCCCAATACAGCTGATTTCTAGGTCAACTGTCCCATTGACTGGGAAAAACTTGGAATCAAGACTTGAAACTTGGTATGGGTAAACTTGGGAGTCCAATATGAAGCATGAAAGTCATCTTAGGCATTTTAGGTTAAAACATCTTTAGGCAAACACAAACCCTAATTTGAGTCCACAGTGCAAGGAGAAGTCTTGGGCAGAGGAAACCCTAATTTGAGTCCACAGTGCAAGGAGAAGTCTTGAGCAGAGGAAACCCTAATTGTATTTTGATCTTTAAATGTCTTGTGATGAGAAAATGTTGAGGAAATGGGAGGGCAAATTTTGGGGTACAACAAGATGTGACCCAGACATGGCGACATTCTGATACTTATTCCAGATTCACTCAGAGATAGTTCAGATGTGACCCAGACACGGCGACATTCTGATACTTGTTCCAGATTCATCCAGATGCAGTTTTACACGGACTCATCATCAGGAAACCCTACACCGGTTCCTTCTTCAGACTTCTGAAAATAGTTTACGGATTCTTCCCAACACCGGATGTTAATCTATCACTTGTTCAAATGCAGCTTCTTCACGGACGCTTCCCAACAACGGATGCTGCTTCAACTCCTGAAAACAGTTTATGGATTCTCCAAACACGGATGTCAATCTATGCCTGGCTCAGACCCCCAGTTCAGAGAAGTTCCAAAACATGGATACCTTTCTGAAACTCGTCCACTCACCAGTGACATACAGTTCAATAATCACTTCCAGATGGCATCTATAAGCCCATCCTCCTCAACAAACATGTCTAAATGGCATCTTTAAGCCCATTTCCAGATGGCATCTATAAGCCCATCCTCCTACCAGCAGTCACCAGATGGCATCTTTAAACCCATCACCAAATGGCATCTTTAAGCCCATTCCCTCTACCATCACATCACCGAGTGCAAATTTCCGGGCACTCTAGTGTCCAATCTCCTTTTACCTTCGAGTCGCGAAAGGCAAACTTGCCAATCTAACTCTTCAGGTTCAAGAAGATTGAACAGGGGAAACTGTTGTACCCCAAAATTTGCCCTCGCATTTTTTCCACAAGAAATCGTAGTTTCGGGTTTTTTCCTGATTTTTCAGATTGGCATAAGTTTCAGTCCAAACAGACTTTTCTCGTCAGTCAGATAAAATTAGGGTTTTTGAAGGGTCTGGAACAGTTCACATAGTTTGCTTAGGGTTTTGGTCGATTTTGGCTCAACTTTGATCAGGCGAACGCTTCTTTGACTTTTAATCAAGAACTAGGGTTTGTACGCAGATTTCTCAGAAAGATTTAATTCTACATTGCTTTTCAAGTTATCCCGAGATATGGACTGAGGCAGTTGGATTGAATTCGCATTGTTTGACTAAATCAGTGAAGAGATGCATTTGGATTGAGTTTGCAGTGTTTGATTAAAGTCAGTAAAAGGAAAAGACATTTGGGCAGTTGTTGTGATTGACTGTGCTTTGCTTTGGATTTTTGAAACGTCAGGTTTATTAATGGATCGATGCTAAAAACCACAATGTTTATGGATTATTTATCATTCTGAGTCAAATGGTTGGAATTTATTTTCAATTATTATAATTTAAAGAATTATAAATAATAAATAAACAATTGGAAATAATAAGAATTAATTGGATAAAAGGAATTTTTATTTCATCTTTAAATATTTGTTACAATTGTTATTTAAATACAAGTATTCGTTTACAAAGTATTTGTAATAATAATAGTTACAATAATTAAAATTGAAATAAACTATCCTAAATTCCTAAGTCTTCAATTCTTCATCCTCCATTTATTGCTTTTCCTCTCCATTTGATTTTTATCTGCAAAGAAAAGAAGAAAAAGTCAGAAGCAGATAAATAATTAAAAGCAGACAATTAATTTGGGCTCATCATTAAAGGCAACTGACTGGAATCAGTTAGCCCTCTCCGCAAATCACGGGATTTCTCCCGGTTCACAAAGAGGGATGAATAATGTTTGCAAATTAAAAATGAATGCACAAAGTATTGAAATGCACAAATTCAAATTTTGTCAAACCAACTGCATAGTTCAAAACCAACAGCATGTATAAAAATCCAAATTGAACCACAAAGTCCAACTAAGTTCCAAATTCAAACTTTCCACAAGCTGCCAAAAAAGCTGTCAAAGATATCAAAGTATCACAAAGATGCAGCACAAAATTTGGAAGAAAAGATAAAGTATGCAGGTTAAAACCATTGGTGCAAGCATTCAAAATCATCATTTCCCAGCAGCTGCCTTTTCAGATTAAAGTACAAACATAACATTATTTAATGTTTTAACTGTACTAGAGAGAGAAGAAAGAGAGAAAAGAAGTTAGGCTTACTGGATTTTGGCTTTAGGCATAAAAAATATATAAAACAAACTGCAATGAAACAGTAAGAGGAGGGGGGCAGAAATCACAACAAAAACTGTAAACCAAAGGAGATTACAAAACTCTCCATGACAGTTCCCAAAAAGCCTCTAAGCACTGAACCTGCATAAGCTTTTCAATAGAGGCTTGTAAGCACCCAAGAACCAGTTCAAAAAACATCAAAGGCAAGAACCTGTCCAAGCCTTACAGAAGCCTATAGCCATAACCTTTCCATAGCCATTAAACCTGTCAAGTATAAACAAACTGCCCAGCCTGAAGCCAAAACCACTGTCAACCCAAAGCCTGAAGCAAAAACCTAAAAAACCTTGCAAGCTTCAAACAACCTGCATTATAAACCAAACCTGTAATAACTTACAACCTGTTGAAGCCAAAAACTCCTCAACCCCTGTCAAAAAGCACAAACCTATGAAGCCTTTCAAGCACACAAACCTGCTAAGATTTACCTGTAAACAAATAGCCTAAGCCACAAAAGCCTTAAGCCTGATTGAACCAGAAGCCTAACCAACACGAGCCCTCAGCCAACATCATCATCGGGCAAACACTCAAATCAATCTCAAACATATCAACAGGCAACCAGCACATCCAGGCATCAAAGCATATCAAAGGTAACATATCAATCATCATCAAGCATACAGATTCAAAAGCATACTGAAGCATACAACAAGCCAACGAGAGGAAGAGAAAAATCAAGCATACAAGGCAACCCAAACAAGCCTCAGAAAAATCTCTTCATAGGCAAGCATTTCAAGGCATCAAGCTAGGCAACAAAGAGACAGGAAGAAGAGAAAAAGAAGATTGCAAGAGCAAATCGTTTTAGAGGTCAAACATATAGAAGCATACAAGGCAACTGAGTATAACAAGCGTTCAAGGGTCGAGCATACAAGCAAGTTAGGCAACAAAAGCGAGGCCAAGAAACAGAAGAAGATATTGTGCTAGGGTTCTCAGTTTGTCATCATAGAACCCTAAA
Source organism: Vicia faba (assembly GCA_948472305.1). Classification (NCBI taxonomy): domain Eukaryota; kingdom Viridiplantae; phylum Streptophyta; class Magnoliopsida; order Fabales; family Fabaceae; genus Vicia; species Vicia faba. Next base: position 856,972,486 of record OX451736.1, on the reverse strand, counting down.
AACATACAAGGCATTAAACATACTAGGAAAAAGCAAGCTAGCTCAAACGACTCATCATCACCATCCCCTCTCCTTAGCCTCCGGAGCGCCTCCACATCCGCCTTTCCCTCCAATAAAAGGTAGCATTTTTCTTCTTTTCTTTCCCTTCCACAACCACAACAACAAATAATAGCAAAGCTAAAATCAGAATCAGTAAGCAAAAGCGAAACATGTGAGACAGAAAAAACGAAAACCCTAACGCGAATGACTCAGGAAACGTTACCTTCGAGTCACATCGCTGAATGACTCATGGAAGAGAGTAGACGGAGATGGCGCTTGTTGGCTTAGGCAAGGAAGGACATGGTTCTGATGGCTATGGCGTTAAGGAAGATGAAGAGGAACGAGCGAAATGAACGACGGCGCCTCTGTTTCTCTCAAACCCTAAGCTCACCCTAATGAAACAGAATTTGACAAACCCTAAAAAAACAATTGTGAGAGAATCCACTTGGGCCTTGCCCGTTTCAGCGCCTAAAGCCCATTACGTATGCGTCTCACCCCCATTCTTCTTTTGCTGCTTGTTTTTCTTGATTGGGCTTCAAGATCTCTTTGGCCCATACATTTACCTCTTTTCTTTTTTTCAAATTAAAAGCTTTTGTTTTAGTTTTTCTTTCATACAATTTAACTAATTTTTCATATAAAAAAAATATTACTAACCCTTTTATTAAATACTGAATTATATTAATAATTAAAACTTAAAACTTTTTTTTCTTTTCTTTTATTAAAACTCTTTTTTTATTTTTAATGTAAATTTAACTTAAAACATTTATAAAAGATACATAAAAAATAGGTTTTTAGTTTGAGTATTCTTTTTAACTAAAAAAGGCTTTGTAAATAAATACTAATACATAAAAATAATTCTTAAGATAATACTTTTCATTTTTCTAAAAAATACTTTCTTTGTACATAATTACATAATTTTTTCTTTTAAAGTTAATATTTTTCTTTCCTTAAAATTAAAACTTTTATGTGTACATATTTAACCAAAATACAAAACAAGAATATACGTTTAATAATTAAGTTAACAATACTTAATTTTCCTATTGATACATTAACATTTTTCCACTTGTAAATAATTACACTTACACATACACAATACACTTACATTGATACATTATCCATTTGCTAATCTTATACATTGCTATACATGGTACACATTATATTTGATCGCGATTCAATTTGGTTGTAATTATTTAAGTCTCATCCCCCATTTGCAAATTTGTACCCCCACTCCCGGATACTATTTTGTAATAGCGTAGACTTTAAATTCCCGCAATTTACCGCTTTCGAATTATACCATGGTTAGACCTAGGGTTTGCATGTATATAGAATCAAACGCTAGATAACCTAATACAAAAACAAATACATGAAATCAATACACAATCACACTTGCACCCCCTAGGGTAATCCCACAAGTTGCCTTCCAAAATGGGCCATGCTTGCACGTCGAGTTTCTTTGGCAAAACAATTCAAAATGATCATAAGTCCCTCGATGACGCTTTCGAAAGTCGCCTATCAAAATGATCAAGTCCCTTCAAGCAAATTGCCAAAGACACTTGGCACCATTGCATTCGTGGTCCATACGATGACCCGCGCATGTCCGGATCACATCCTAAACGCAAGATTGTCCACCAAATTCAATGGTGGAACAAAATTTTTAAAAAGGGTTGAAAATATAGAGAAAACCTTTGAGTACAATAGGGGTAGACCAAACTCTTAGTTACTTGAGATCAACTTGCAAAAACACTTGCCTCCTTTTCAAAAACCACACTTCACAAACACTTTCAAAAACAAACTTCCAAAAACATTTTGAAACATCTTTTCGAAAAGATACACACCATTGTATATACTCAAACACGAGTCATTACAATGGTTGCCGAAACAAAGGTGTCTATTTCAAAAACATTTTCAAAACACACACACACACACCACAATTTCAAGCAATCGAAAATCAAGGCAAGTGATCTAAAACCAAGTAACTAAGAGCCCATGGATAACCATGGATGAGAAGGGTGCTAATACCTTCCCTTTTCATAATCTACCCCCCGAACCCACGAAACATCTCAAAAGGTTTTTCCTGTGCTTTTAAACCTTTCCTTTAGGATAAAATAAAAAGTCGGTGGCGACTCTTGCTAAACCGAACAAGTGCGAAAACAAACGCAAAACCTCAAATCAGTTCTCCCACCGTATCACAGGAACCAATGATCATACCTGATCAGAATAAACCGTCACAGCTTACTCCGAGCAGAATTTGAGAGTGAGGTGGGGTGGGGGATACCTGCAAGACACTCTGATGCCAAAGTAAGTTCCAGAATGATCAAGCAAGTATGAGTAAGAAATGTTCAATACCTGATCCTCTCGTAATAGAGGGTATTTATAGCCCTCAGCGCTGGGCCAAGGTCTCCCCATTGGGCTGGTTAAGCAGGCCCAACATAGAGACTGTAAGATCCTGCGTGAGTAGTGGGGATCCGCACGTGATCCCCTACCTGGATGACTTGTTCCGCAAGATCAGGAGGATATGAATGCGATCTTTCCAGGGCCACAAAGACTCCGTGATATTCGGAGACATTGAGTCAGCCCTACGAGGAGGATGCTCGCGAGGTGCTTCTGCTCGTCAAAGGAAAGAGGAAATGAACATGAAAGACTTTTGAGTAGGTAGAATGTTCCTAGTTACTTGCTCACTTTCAAAACAAAACATCCTTGCTATTTTCAAAACAAACACCTACACTTTCAAAACATCTTACAAACTTGAAAACATTTTCAAAAGATCAACATATTTGTATACATTCTTACGAACGAGAATCATTATAAAGTTTGCCTTAACAATGGCCTCTTTACAAAATACTTTCAAAAAACACACAAAGCACAATTTCAAACAAAAGCAAGTGATCTAGAAAGTAACTTAGAGCCCATGGAAAACCATGGATGAAAAGGGTGCTAATACCTTCCCTTTTCATAATCTACCCCCCCGAACTCAAGAAATAATCTCAAATGTATTTCCTGTGCTTTTTCACCTTTCCTTTTGGATAAAATAAAAGTCGGTGACGACTCTTGCTAACCGCAACATTTGCGATCAAATGCAAAACACCCAAGTTAGTTCTCCCACCGTATCACAGCGTCCAAGACAACAAGGTAACTCTATTGGAAGGATTACGTATATTCCCCCTGGGTCTGAAGGTGTTTTTTATTTGAGACTCCTGTTGATAGTACAAAAGGGATGCACAAGTTGCAATGACATAAAGACAGTGGCTGAAACTACACACAACACATTTAAGAATGCATCTGTGGAACTTGGTTTTTTGCGGAACGACAACAAATTCGTGGATGCCATTATTGAGGCCAGCCATTTGTCGTCCAACAATCAGCTCAGGAGATTGTTTGTTATGTTATTGTATATGCATTCAATGATAAATCATTTTGTCGTTTGGGAAGCAACGTGGTAACTTTTATGCGATGGACTTTTATATGACGCAAGGAAGAGGCTAAGTAACCCGGGTATTAGTTATATAATTCTTATATGTTTTTAATTATAATTTCATGCTTATTGATTGTTTAACATATTTCTCTCTACTGTAGGTCTTCATATTAGCGACGATGATTTAAAAAATCTTTGTTTGATTGAGATTGAGAAATTGCTCTCTATGAATGGTAAATCTCTTGATAAAATTGAATCCATGCCACAACCTTCTAATTCAGAAATGACACAATTTCGAAATGATTTATTGGCTGATGAATTAAACTATGACAAGGAAGAGTTGGCAACAACCCACATGTCTTTGATGTTGACTTTAACTACTGAGCAGAGGTTAGTTTATGATCAAATTTACCATTCTATGATGTCTGATTCTGGAGGTTTTAATTTTTACATGGATATGGAGGCACGAGAAAAACTTTTATTTGGAAAACATTGTTAGCTATTGTTAGATCCCAAGGTTTAATTGTTTTAAATGTTGCCTCGAGTGGTATTGCGGCTTTACTATTACCTGGAGGAAAGACAGAACATTTTATGTTTTGTATTCCTTTAGTTACGAATGAGACGTCTACGTGCAACATCAAAAACTGCACAGACAGATGTAATCTTATCTTGCATTCTAGGCTTATTATATGGGACTAAGCACCAATACTAAATAAATTTTGTTCCAAATTTGTCGATCATTCTTTGGGAGGCATCATGAGAAATGTAGACGACTCAAACCAATATAAACTGTTTGGTGGTAAGGTCGTTGTTTTTGGATAAGATTTTAGACAAATATTACTGGTTGTTAGAAAGGGATGTAGGCACGACATAGTGTCGGTGTCAATAAAGTCATCTGAACTATGGAGATATTGCAAGGTATTGACGTTGTCGAAGAACATGCGGCTGGCCGATACATACCTGAATTGAAAATCTAATGAACTGGAATAGTTTGCAGACTGGTTACTTGATATTGGAAATGGAAAGCACGACACCAATGAGTGTGGAGAGAACATAACTGATATTCCTAATGACTTATTGGTTACATATTCTCATAATCCTTTATTATCTCTGGTTGAATTAACATATTCAATGCTATTAGAAAGCAGGAACAATTTGAAATTCTATGAAGAGAGGGTGTTGCTTTCTCCCACTCATGATGATGTGGATTTTATTAATGATTTTGTTCTATCATTAATACCAGGTGATGAAAAGGTTTATTTGAGTGCTGACTCAACTGTTATATGAGATGAAAATAGTGGAGTGCAAGTTGATTGGTTCACGCCTTAATTTTTGAATGACATAAAGTGTTCCAGAATGCCTAATCACCAGTTAACGTTGAAGATTGGTGTTCCAGTTATGTTGCTAAGGAAAATAGATCAGTCAAATGCCCTTTGAAATGGAACAAGATTACTCATAAATGAATTGTGTCCAAATATTATTGGTGCCACTATTATTACAGGAAAAAATATCGGTGAAAAGATATACATGCCGAGAATGAACTTGATTCCATCTGACCCGAGTTTTCCATTTAAGTTTCAGAGAAGACAATTTCTGATTGTGTTGTGTTTTGCAATGACCATTAATAAGAGCCAAGGTCAATCTCTATCTCAAGTCGGTTTATATTTACAGCGCCCCGTATTCACTCATGGCCAGTTATATGTGGCTGTTTCAAGGGTAAAGTCGAGAAAAGGATCAAAGATTCTTATTTTAGATGATGAAGGAAATCCGTGTGCGGACACTACAAATGTTGTTTATGGCGAGATTTTTGACAACTTATGAACATGTATGTTTGTGCTGCATATTTCATTGTTTAAATATCAATTGTTTTCAATAAATAATTCTTATTACTTTATGTTCTTACAGCCTTATATCGATAACGTGTTGCCTTATGTCAATTGTCATCGGTGCGCATATACAGTATGTTGGAGTTGTTTCATTAAATGATGAAATGTATTATACAATGTGTTTGTATATCATGATTAAAGTTGTAACCTCTTTCATTTGTAAACTGTATAATTGATGTTCTGTATTAATTGGAACAAGATGTATTGGTTGTGGTAGAATATTCGGCGAATAAAAAAGATTGTTATTTCTCAATATCGATACATTGTTATATAACAAAGCCATTTATTAACATTCTTCTGGCCAGCACCTCATTGTACGTACATTATTTTAATCAAACAATCTATCCAATATAATGAAGGAAATTAAACAGCTAAACTGTTTGAAACAGCCACGAAATAAATATGTTATGACATTGGATTTTGAATTTCCTTTTTAGATCGTGTCTCATTTTGAAACAAGAATTAGAATCATGTGTATTATGCCTTGGTTGTGGTAGATTATTCAGGAAATATAAAAGATTGTTATATCTCAGTATGCATATATTTTTATTTACCAAACCCAATTCTTTAACATACTTATAAATCATAATCATTAAATAATAGGTTGAAATGGCCAAAATCCTCATTGTGCCTTCATTGTATTCATCGAGCAATTTTTTTACATGTGATGAATTTAAATTCAACAATCAAAGTGTATGAAATTATCAAAAATTAAATATTGTATGACATTGGATACTCAAAATGTTTTTAAATCATGTGTCATGTTGAAACAATCATTAGAATCACAATGGATCCTAAGTTTGTTAACAACTTTTTATACCTCCATTTTTATATGTCTTCAGCAAAACTACCTATGCACACTAATGCTACATATTTACAAATATTTTAAAGATATCAAGTTCCAATATCAAGGCCAAATTCAACAGGTGAATGTCAAACAATATGGTTGTTTTCAATTATACAACACTGGTGAGAAAAACCAGTTTCTTGCAGCACTAAATAACATAAACATAACTATGAAACATATAAGTTGTGCACTTTTTCGATCACCCTTAGTGCACTTTAGCATAACATAACAATGATTGTCAACAACACCATGATTCTTCATTGTTTACATCAAGTAATGCATATACAGACTGAGTTCTAATTAAACTTTGAACAACTCCAAAATGGAAACAAGGCCAATGATACAAATACATAAACATTACATTACTTAATTGAAATTCATTAACATTAACAAAGAACATACTACCCAAAATGATTGTACCATTAAGTTTCATCCAGAACACCAACATGGCTATGGCCACGACATTAAACATTATTGTAGGTGTTTAGGTGTTGGCTTGCATTTTTGGTAAATCCCAAGTGTATGTGTGAATGTCATGACTGATGTCATAACATTCTAGTTTAGTTTGTACTGACTCATTAGGTACCTTTGCAGAAAAATATTGCAATTCAAGTACTGATGTTTATAAGTGTGTATCTGAGCATTTTGCAAAATGATCACATTTTGCTAAATCAGTAGACAGGTTTTCTCAGATGTCATAACAGATGTTATGACATCCTGTTCTGAACTAACAGGTTTGCAGGTTGGATAAGTCTGAGTTTTTTCAGGAAAATAACTCAGTCTTTCCTGAACAGAATCCTGCGTTTTCTGAGGGGTAACCTAGCTCAACCCTAACCTGGTTAATAAAGTCCTGTGACCTGGTCTTTAGGTCAAACGGAATTAACCCTAGATTTTTGTGGAAACCCTAACTGAAGTTGCAGCTACTATATATTCAACAGAGCTGCTGTTTTGCAAAGCATCCCTTTTATCGATCAGAAGATCATTTGTAATCTGTATAGATTTGATTATTGTACTCCAAGCAATTATCATTATGATAAGTGACTTGGAATAGGTTTCTAATTGTAAGGGTTGTGTAGCACTCAAAGCTTTGAAGCAAGAGTGTTTGAATGTTCCTTGACTAAAGCTGTGAAGCAGAGTCAAGTTAGTTGTGTGCATCACTCAAAGCTGTGAAGCACGAGTGATTGTGTTGCTTGATTAAAAAGCTGTGAAGCTTAATCAAGTGTTTGTTTTTGAAGAGTGTCTTCATCAATTCTTAAGTCAAATTGGTTTATGTATCACTGCTGTGATTAAGGGGGAGTGAGTAGGAACTCAGGTTTAAGTTGTACTTAGATTGGAATTGCATTGGGTAGGTCTTAAGTGAAGGAGATAAACTGGTTGGTTTATTCCTGAATTAACATCTCTTATAGTGGATTTCCTCCCTGGCTTGGTAGCCCCCAGAGTAGGTGTTGTTGCACACTGAACTGGGTAAACAATTGACTGTGTTCTTTATTGCTTTTGTATTTACTGTCATATAGTAAGTCAGATACGGTGTCATAACATTGAACGTGACATTGAGTATCTGCAGCCAGAATTTCAATTGGCATCAGAGCAGGCACCCTGCCTGTATTACTGGGTGAGATATAGGGATATCACTTTCTGGCACTATGGACAAAGAAGGAGTTTTTGGAAATAGACCACCCATTCTGGATGGAACTAATTATGACTACTGGAAACCTCGTATGATTGCCTTCCTAAAATCTCTGGACAAAAAGGCTTGGAGAGCTGCTGACAAAGGATGGATTCATCCCACCATAACTGAGAAAGATGGGACAATCAGTCTAAAGCCTGAGGAAGATTGGAGTAAAGAAGAAGATGAGTTAGCTCTGGGAAATTCAAAAGCTTTAAATGCCTTGTTCAATGGAATTGATAGAAACATTTTCAGACTAGTACATCAATATGAACTGGCCAAGGAAGTTTGGGACACTCTCAAAACTACTCATGAGGGCACTTCCAAAGTAAAAATGTCAAGGCTTCAGATGTTGACCACCAAGTTTGAGAATCTAAAAATGATGGAAGATGAAACCATTCATGAGTTTCACATGAACATCTTGGAGATTGCCAAAACCTCAGGAGCACTGGGAGAAAAGATGTCAGAAGAAAAACTAGTAAGGAAGATTCTCAGATCCTTGCCTAAAAGATTTGCAATGAAGGTAACTGCCATAGAGGAAGCCCAGGACATTAGCAAGTTGAAAGTGGATGAACTTATTGGGTCTCTTCAGACTTTTGAGATGGGAATCACTGATAATGGTGTCAAGAAGAACAAGAGCATAGCACTTATGTCCAACACTGATGTTGAAGAAAACATTTCAGAAGCTGTAGCCATGCTTGGAAGACAGTTCAACAAACTCATCAAAAGAATAGATCCAAAGTCAAGGTCTAATGTTCATAACATTCCCTCTGACATTGACAGTTCCAGCAGAAGACCAAGGTCAGAAGAGAAGGGAATTCAAGGCAGAGGAATTCAATGCCATGGTTGTGAAGGATATGGGCATATTCGAGCTGAATGTCCTACCTTTCTTAAGAAACAAAAAGGAATGACAGTTACTTGGTCTGACTGTGATTTAGAAAGTAATTCTGAAGAAGAATCTGCCAAACGAGTTACTGCTTTAACTGGTGTGTGTACCTCTGAAAGTGACATCAGTGATGAAGAAGTGACTTTTAAAGAACTGGCTGATACTTACAAGAAATTGTGTATCAGAAGTACTGAAGTCTGTGTGCAGAATGAGAAACAATCAAAACTCATCATAAAGCTGGAGGCTGAAAAAAGGGCAAATCTTGAAATTATAAGTCATCTAGAAGGAGAAGTTCAATTGCTGAACTCACAACTGAATCAAATGACCAAATCTGTCAAGATGTTGACCAATGGAACAGACAAATTGGAAGAGATCCTTCAGGTTGGACAAAATGTGGGAAATAAATCTGGACTAGGATTTATGGAAGCAAAGAAATCTGGTACTGGTAAGCAAATGTCAAAACAGATGTCTCAACACAACTCTCAACATCAGGAACAGTGACATATGAAGAAAAGGTACCAAAAATGGAAATGTCATCATTGTGGGAGATATGGCCACATAAAGCCCTTCTGCTTCAGACTACATGGATATCCTAATCAGAACTCAGGTGTCAAACCTAAGTCTAAAAAGGTACCACATGCTCCTAAATGGAAGAAAAAGGCTACTGCACTGATAGCTCACACTTCCCTGAGGGTCTCTGCAAAGGAAGATTGGTACTTTGACAGTGGATGTTCCAGACACATGACTGGAATCAAGAACCTCCTCAATAATGTTAAGCCTCACACTACCAGTTTTGTGACCTTTGGAGATGGGGCTAAAGGTGAAATCAAAGGAGTTGGTGATTTGGACTGTCCTGGAGTTCCAAGTCTGAATGAAGTACTGCTGGTGAAAGGGCTGACCGCTAATCTCATTAGTATCAGTCAATTGTGTGATCTAGGATTCAAGGTCAATTTCTCAAAATCTGAATGCCTTGTAACCAATGACAAACAAGAGATAATAATGAAAGGAGTCAGATCCAAAGACAACTGTTACTTGTGGGAGCCTGAGAACACTAATTTCTCATCTGTGTGTTCCATTGCAAGAGAAGAAAAAGAGGTGAAACTGTGGCACCAAAAACTTGGCCATCTTCATCTAAGGGGTATGAAGAGGATCATCTCCTTGGAGGCAGTCAGAGGAATTCCAAGACTGCAAATTGATGAAGGAAGAGTTTGTGGTGAATGTCAGGTTGGTAAGCAGACTAGGATGTCACATCCAAAGTCAAGACATCTGACCACCTCTAAGGTTTTAGAACTCCTCCATATGGATCTGATGGGACCAATGCAAGTAGAGAGTCTTGGTGGTAAAAGATATGCCTATGTGGTTGTGGATGATTTTTCCAGATTCACCTGGATTAATTTCATTAGGGAAAAATCAGATGTATTTGAAGTTTTTAAAGAATTGTGCAAAAGAATTCAAAGAGAGAAGGGATGATGTATTGTCAGAATCAGAAGTGATCATGGCAAGGAATTTGAAAACAGCAAGTTTGGTGATTTCTGCTCTTCAGAAGGAATTAGTCATGAGTTTTCTTCTCCTATAACACCTCAACAAAATGGAGTTGTGGAAAGAAAAAACAGGACCATACAGGAATCTGCCAGAGCAATGTTACATGCCAAAAGACTTCCTATGTACTTTTGGGCTGAAGCTATGAATACAGCCTGCTATGTTCATAACAGGGTCACCTTGAGGAAGGGAACCTCATCCACCATATATGAACTCTGGAAAGGAAGAAAACCAACTGTGAAGTACTTCCATGTGTTTGGCAGCAAATGCTATATTCTGGCTGATCGTGAACAAAGAAGAAAACTGGATCCTAAAAGTGATGAAGGCATATTTCTAGGATACTCCTCAAACAGCAGAGCTTATAGAGTATTCAACTCCAGAACCAAAACCATGATGGAATCAATAAATGTTATAATTGATGACTATCATGAAGAAATAGATGTTCCTTGTACTGTTGAGACATTCTTTGAGACTTCAACCCAACAGAATGACCTACCCAACTCCACCACAACAGAATCTGAATCAAAGGAAGCTAGCAAGATCCCTTCCATCAGAATTCAGAAGGATCATCCAAAAGAGCTCATCATAGGAGATCCCAATAGTGGAGTCATCACAAGATCTAGAGAAATCATCTCAAACTCTTGTTTCGTGTCCAAAATGGAACCAAGAAATGTCAAGGAAGCCTTAACTGATGAATATTGGATTGGTGCAATGCAAGATGAACTGAACTAATTCAAGCAACATGAAGTTTGGGAACTGGTTCCTAGACCTGAAGGAACTAACATCATTGGGACAAAATGGATATTCAAGAACAAGTCAGATGCTGAAGGAGTTGTCACCAGAAATAAGGCAAGACTTGTTGCTCAAGGATACACCCAGGTTGAAGGGGTTGATTTTGATGAAACCTTTGCACCTGTAGCCAGGCTGGAATCAATCAGACTCTTGTTGTCAATTGCTTGTCTTCTGAAGTTCAAGTTATTTCAGATGGATGTGAAAAGTGCCTTTTTAAATGGGTACTTGAATGAGGAAGCTTATGTGGAACAACCTAAAGGCTTTGTGGATCCAACCCACCCTGATCATGTCTACAAATTGAGAAAAGCCCTATATGGCCTGAAACAATCTCCTAGAGCATGGTATGACAGGTTAACAAAGTTTCTCTCAGACAAAGGCTACAGAAAAGGAGGCTTGGACAAAACTCTCTTTGTCAAAACTGAAGGAGGAAAGTTGATGGTTGCCCAAATATATGTTGATGACATAGTGTTTGGAGGAATGTCAGAACATATGGTTAAACACTTTGCTGACCAAATGCAGGCTGAATTTGAAATGAGTCTAATGGGAGAACTAACTTATTTTCTTGGACTACAAGTCTCACAGATGGAGGACTCAATCTTCTTATCTCAAAGCAAGTATGCTAAGAACATTGTAAAGAAATTTGGTATGGAGAATGCAAGTCACAAAAGGACCCCTGCTCCTACTCATCTAAAGCTTTCCAAAGATTCAAGTGGGGTTAAGGTGGATCAAAGTCTGTACAGAAGCATGATAGGAAGCTTGCTGTACTTAACTGCCAGCAGACCTAATATTGCCTTTGCAGTTGGAGTTTGTGCAAGATACCAAGTTGATCCCAAAGTCAGTCATATCAATCAAGTGAAGAGAATTTTGAAGTATGTAAGTGGTACTTACAACTATGGATTGATGTATACTCATGGCTGTGAACCAGCTCTGACTGGCTACTGTGATGCTGATTGGGCTGGTAGTGCTGATGATAGAAAAAGCACCTCTGGAGGATGTTTCTTCTTGGGAAGTAATCTGGTTTCCTGGTTCAGCAAGAAACAGAATTGTGTGTCTCTTTCCACTGCTGAAGCTGAATACATTGCAGCTGGTAGTGGCTGCTCTCAAATGATATGGATGAAACAGATGCTCACTGAGTATAATGTCACACAAGATGTTATGACATTGTACTGTGACAATCTGAGTACAATCAACATATCCAAGAATCCCATTCAGCATAGCAGGACCAAACATATTGACATACGACATCACTTTATCAGAGACCTTGTAGAAGAGAAGACAATCAAATTGGAACATGTTGCCACTGAGCTACAGCTGGCTGACATTTTTACCAAGGCTCTGGATGCAAATCAATTTGAAAACTTAAGGGGTAAGTTGGGTATTTGCGAACATGAGGAATTGTAGCAATTAATTTTGCTTAAAATAAGGATCAAAGGAGTTATGCCTGTTCTGATTGGTTTAAAATTGTATTTTCTCATTTCCTACAATTCTTTTAAGAAGTTGAATAGACACTCCCTTGCTTCCTTCCCCTCTCGTCTCCTCATCAATCAGAATTTTCTCCTCAGTTGCTGTTGGTCCTCTAGGACTGTCAAAATGTCTCAAACACCATCATCATCCAATACGACTATTTCAACCTCTTCCTCTGATCAAGATTCTAGGACAATCTCTTCTTGTCTGGACTCTGAAGTTCTGGAGATCTCTTCTCGTAGAAAAGTGGGAACTAACCCCACCAAGGTCAAAGAGTTGAGAACAAGACATGCAGGAAAGCCCCAAGCTTCTGCCTCTGGTAATCCATCTCATCCTTCTTCTTCAGTTCCTCCTGAAATTGCAAATAGGGAAGGGACAGCCTATGTTAATCAAGCAATAGCAAAAATAGTTTCAAGAATTCTGAACGAGAACCACTCAGTTCCTGGCATTTCTGTTCCTCTGAACCAAGAAAGTTCAAATGCTGAAACAAATCCAGATGTCGCTAAGAATGCTGAGACATCAAACAAAGAGAAGAATGCTGACATTGCTCACAAGAAAAGAAAGAAGCTCGAATCCTCTGGATCTGATGACAGTGCTTGAAGGTTGGTTGCTGTTTGGTGGTGTTGCTGGTTAGTGCTGATATCTGGTGGAGTTTGGAAGTGTATTCAGTTGTTTTCTGCTGCTGCTCTTATTATTTTGTTTTGGATAACTGTATAATTTTATGAACATGTATCTTTGGCCCATTTGTGGCTAAAGAGGGGGAGAATATTTTGGTACTTACTTAATTAGTACTTGACATTCTATTTTTCTGCTGTCACTTATTTCTGCTGCTATCTATCTCTGATTGCTTAGGGTCTTTAGCCAAAAATCTGCCAAAGGGGGAGTTTGTAGGTGTTTAGGTATTGACTTGCATTTTTGATAAATTCCAAGTGTATGTGTGAATGTCATGACTGATGTCATAACATTCTAGTTTAGTTTGTACTGACTCATTAGGTACCTTTGCAGAAAAATATTGTAATTCAAGTACTGATGTTTATAAGTGTGTATCTGAGCATTTTGCAAAATGATCACATTTTGCTAAATCAGTAGACAGGTTTTCTCAGATGTCATAACAGATGTTATGACATCCTGTTCTGAACTAACAGGTTTGCAGGTTGGATAAGTCTGAGTTTTTTCAGGAAAATAACTCAGTCTTTCCTGAACAGAATCCTGCGTTTTCTGAGGGGTAACCTAGCTCAACCCTAACCTGGTTAATAAAGTCCTGTGACCTGGTCTTTAGGTCAAACGGAATTAACCCTAGGTTTTTGTGGAAACCCTAACTGAAGTTGCAGCTGCTATATATTCAACAGAGCTGCTATTTTGCAAAGCATCCCTTTTATCGATCAGAAGATCATTTGTAATCTGTATAGATTTGATTATTGTACTCCAAGCAATTATCATTGTGATAAGTGACTTGGAATAGGTTTCTAATTGTAAGGGTTGTGTAGCACTCAAAGCTTTGAAGCAAGAGTGTTTGAATGTTCCTTGACTAAAGTTGTGAAGCAGAGTCAAGTTAGTTGTGTGCATCACTCAAAGCTGTGAAGCACGAGTGATTGTGTTGCTTGATTAAAAAGCTGTGAAGCTTAATCAAGTGTTTGTTTTTGAAGAGTGTCTTCATCAATTCTTAAGTCAAATTGGTTTATGTATCACTGCTGTGATTTAGGGGGAGTGAGTAGGAACTCAGGTTTAAGTTGTACTTAGATTGGAATTGCATTGGGTAGCTCTTAAGTGAAGGAGATAAACTGGTTGGTTTATTCCTGAATTAACATCTCTTATAGTGGATTTCCTCCCTGGCTTGGTAGCCCCCAGAGTAGGTGTTGTTGCACACTGAACTGGGTAAACAATTGACTGTGTTCTTTATTGCTTTTGTATTTACTGTCATATAGTAAGTCAGATACGGTGACATAACATTGAACGTGACATTGAGTATCTGCAGCCAGAATTTCAATTATCCAGAAAACAAACAAGACTATAACCACGACTTATCCACCGACACTATCAAACAACTTGCAGGAGGATATTCAATCGAGAAGTTTAATACATTGCCCTTACCCAAACACCGTGCTTCTACAAATTCATACCATCCTTTGAAAATGTACGTTTCAGTTATTTCCTTACGAGACTTCAGCTTGCACAAATATCTTTTGTCGTTATCACGGTCATAGACTTCAATTGAATTCCGCGGCTCCGTAAAGCATTCCTTTATCACGTGAGATGAGATTTGTTGCCAAAATAAACAAAGCATATTCATTTGTTTTATACAGTTTACAAACAAATTTATACCATCCTAATTATCTAACAATGATCTTACCAAAATGCTGGTTCTAATAACCCTTGCAGACTTCACTAGTTTGGTCCACTTCAACACTTTTCGACCAGGGGGTTAGCGACTTTGATTTCTGCTTCAAGCCTCTCTCCAACACTATATTTTCGTAACATGCAACATAATAAACCATTGTTAACACACATTTTTATAATTGTTATGTACATCTTATAAATATTATATCTACGAGAATGACACAAACACATAATTCTTCCTCAACTATGTGATTCACTATGTCAACCTAATAGGTAATAGACAACTTTACCTTTCGGTGTCGGGTGATATTGAAATGTGAGATGGAGCAGGGCCTGTGATCCTTTTCCATTTTTCTAAATCTGGTACATCACTTGGAACCCCATTCTCAGCAGATTCGTTGGCTACAACAACATCTTTACTTCCATCATCGGACACTTCCAGCACATGAAGGAAGAAATCTTTATACGATAGCGTTTTTCTTATCTTTTTTATGCGTATCTCCAACTCTTCCTCATGATCCATATAAATTTTGTATAACTCTCGGGCGTTCGTGTTCTTCATACCTTCGCTGCTGTAGGGTTCCATACCTGCGGAAAAAAACAACATGCAAGCAAGTCAGAGATATCCCATGCATGCCGGTTTAAATTGAAGGCAATCATAAAAAAGAAGCTTACCCAGAACCACATCGATTGCTCTCTTTCGGATTCATCTTCGCTGTTTGAACATTGTTGTTTTGGTGTGGGATGGCACTTGAACCAATGTTTCTTCTATGCCGCTTCAGTTCTATACATATTTGAGAGATGAAAAGTGTTTTATTCAATAAAACTTTTAGAAACTTATTTTTCAATTCAGTCCTTCCGTACCAAACCCATTTACTTGGGCGAACTAATGTGTGTTGCTTTTTTTCTTTACAATTATGATATTCTTTTCTATACTAAAACAAATTTCAACAATGTTATTTTTATTCTTTTCTTCTAAAAGTTAGTTTATATTTATATAAATATAAATTAAGTTAAATTTTTATTTAATATAAATATATTATTTAAATACTTAAATTACTTAATTTTTAAGTAGTACAAATATATTGTTTAATAGTAAAGACTATGTTATTTAAATTAAATCATAATATGTTTCTTATTTTAAAACAAAGACATTTTTTAATATATTATCATTTTATTATAACTTATTTTTATATATTATAAGTAGTTTTAATATATTTTTGTTTCTCAAACACGTTTTTATATATATATATATATATATATATATATATATATATATATATATATATATATATATAAAGCTTTCTAGACATGTACTAGGAAGTGGAACAACTACCTCCATCAAAGCATCAAGGACACCCCAATAAGGGAGAACGCCGACGATATATATAAAGCTTTCTAGACATGTACTAGAAAGTGGAACAACTACCTCCATCAAAGCACCAAGGACACCCCAATAAGGGAGAACGCCGACTCTCAAGTCGCTATTGACTCAGATACAAGGTATGATTCCCAACCATTCAAATATCTTATACCAAACAGAAACCACCACCTCACAAGTTACAAAGAGATGGGATGCCAACTCGATAACCACCGAGTGAAAAGGACAAAGAAAATTCTCCGACCCCAAATGAATTCCCCTCTTAAATAAGTTCAATCTAGTATAGATTTGATCCTAAAGGAGCTGTCAGGAGAAACCATTACTTTCGAGGGTTCCAACTATTCTAAACGCATGGGAAACACTTTCAACAGAGAAGTCCTGGGTAGCTCTAGGAAGCTCCCGTGAAAGGAGAATGGTGTAGGCAGAGGACACAAAAATAATCACCTTCTTTGGAATGATGCCACTACCACCACCTAACTTGTTGATCAGAGGGATTAAAATCACTAATAACGTATAAAAGATTGACAATCAAACCCTTCTCATGCTCAAAAATACAGGTTCTTCTCCACTTAATGTACCAAAACCGAAATTGGACTTCCTGCTTACCAACCTCACCCACAAAACAAGGTTGTTGGTCAGAGATAAAGAATGGCCTAAGGAATCATACACTAAAAGGAGTGACCACTAACCAAGGGTGTTTCAAGAAAGAGATATGAAGACCTAAACCAACCTGCTTGAGCAAGCCATCATGGAACCAATCAGCGGTGTCTTTTAATTTAGACCCATAACGGGAGACCCCTTTCCACCAGGGCAATGTTATCCGGAGATATCCAGCTCTACCACTTGAGGTAGGTGGAATAGGCATATAACCATATTTCACAATTAAAGTACCATGCAAAATACCAAAATCCACTGAAAGTAACTTCCACCTCCACTTACCTAAAAGGGTCAGGTTAACCAACCTCAAATCACAAACACCTAAATTGCCCAACTTTTTAAGCTTACACACAACATCCTCTTTTATCCATGAAACCTTAGAGCCCCTTTTGACACCACCCTAAGGAAACCTTCTTTGAATTTTCACAATCTTCTTCCAAACCTTGATAGGCATCTTCAGGAAAGACAAAAGAAAAATATACATTAATAACCAAGTTAAGGAGGATCACTCTCCCTCATAAGAACACATACACACACCTCCAAGAGAGAACTTTCCTATTAATGAGTAGGGCTGGACAATGGGCCAGGTTAGGCAGTTTCGGGCCCAAAAGCCTCACCTATCCCAACCTGCGGTTGAGACCTATTGTTGGCTGAAGATTTTGATGATACAGTTCGAAACGAAGCAAGTTGGATGTTTCGATGGAATAAAACTAAATGTTACGGTTCTGAATAGTGGAAGCGGTTCTTCGAACGAACATGTCAGAGCTCAGAGCTTCGAGTAAACAAATTGTGAAGATATATTTAAGAGAAGCCTCGAAGTGGTAACGAGACTGTCCAAGAAGTGAGTTTGAAGCGAAGAGTGCCAAAGCATTTGAAATTCAAACGCAAGCGGGATGTTGGAAATTCAAATACATATGCGCTGGAGCATTCGAAGACGCGTGGAAGCTAGAGAAGAACAGTGTTCTGCATGTTCAAAACGTGGCAGAATCTTATAGGCAAGACCGTTATGGTCGAAGTAGTATAAATAGAAGTCTTAGCGTTAGGATTTCGTGTGTCATATCTATTTGTACAAAATTCAATAAACATTCAAAATACCACATGGCTAGGGAAACGAATGCTCGAACAATGTACGTATGATAACACCAAATGTTTACAATTCAGTAAAACTCTTTATCTTTTCCAGTTTATCTTCTATCTTCATGTCAATATCATTCAAAAGCCTTTACATTAAAGTATTTTCATTCAAAGTCATTTACTGATTTCTTGCATTTAAACGCTTTCCTTCTATTTCGAATCCTTTACATTTCAGAAACTCTTTTACATTTCATGCTTTATATTCATGCTTTTTACATTAAAATCTTCATATTTCAAAGTTACTTACTTGTTTCTGCACGTAAACATTTCTTTGCAATTGAGTCTTTATTCATTCAATTCAGTTTCATATATCTTTATTTGATTATGTCATTAGATCCTTTTAATATGGTAATCGAAGTGAGTTGAACGCCTACAAAACATTCCAAACACAAAACCCAACTATGAATATCAGTTTTACAATTAGAGTTATCCAAACGACCAATACCCCCATAGGATCAATCTAGTCGATCCTACAAGTTACCAGAGAGATTAAATAACAATCATTAAGATTATTTGATAGTTTGGAGGACTAACAGTTGTTTACCAGAAATCACTGCAAACAAAGGAGTACAAATGCATAATAACAAAGGAGTACAAGCCTTTGTTGAGTAAAACGCCTTGCTCCTTCTAGGGTAGCTACTTCTCCCTTAAGTTGTTCTGCTGTTTCCATTTCTGCAAGTCCTTTGTTGAGGAGCTCTTCGAACTGATTGCCAGCAGTATTGGTTTCATAGGCCAATTGTTGTTGTTGAGCCTCCTTAACCTTTTGTTGAAGTTCTTGAATTTGCTTTTCCCAGAGAAGAATAGACTCAGCTCGAGCTTCATAGTCAGTTTTTGCTTGCTTTATACGCATGGCTTGGTCTTCAGCTTCTTTGGAGAGCTTTGAAGCATGCTCATAAGCAGCGTCCATGGCAGTTCGTTTCTCTTGGACCTTTCTAGTAGCAAATTCGTCTTGAAGAAGACACCCAGTCACGTTATCTAACAGAGATTGAAGATCGAATAATATGGTGCTGACTGGCAAAGAGCAGGTGGCGAGGTTAACTTGCGTAAGTAGCTCCTTCATGGTGTAGCAAGCTGTACTATCCTGTTTGAGCACGTCGAATATGTCCACATCAAGGATTGTTCTCCTAATTCTGTTAAGGATTACAACTCTATCATCTGAGGGCAATAGATTGTTAGTCGAACTAGTACCAGCCCTAGCAAGAGGAATGTCCCTTTGAGCTAGTTTTGCCTTCATATACCCAATTGGGTCATTTTGTCTTAGGAGAGCTAGCTCTTCTTCAGTCATTCGAGATTGAGACAATTGAGGAAGTTCCATGCGCAAGGGAGTCGCCTCCATTTCGACTTCCATAGGCTCATTGGTCTGGTCACCATCACCTTCACTTGTTTCCTGCTCATTGCCTTCTTCATTATCAACCAGATCCACCACTTCGATATCATTGTTCTCACTGCTATTGGCATCTTCTTCCTCGGATCCTTCCTCTATAGATTCTTCATTCTCTGGATCAGAATCAGCCTTCTCCTCTTCAGTTTGAATGTCCTTTGGGTTCTCTTGAAGGGTTTCGAGAGGAGACTTTTGAAGAGAAGTTTCTGGTAAAATCTCTGCAGATTCATGAAGCGTCGCTTCATTCGTTTCTTTCAAAGGAGGAGAAGTGCTTTGGTCATCTTGCTGCTCTGAAGCCCCAGTCGGAACCGCCATGTTGGAGGATCCTTTGTTTTGCACCAGGTTACTGGAGTCCCCATGAGGAGAAGAGTTGATGGGAGCAGCAGTCTTTGATGGAGAAGTCGAAGTGGTAAGAGTTGGGTTCGAAATGTCCTACAGAGACAAAGAATATTAAGAGCACTCACCAAGGTAATGAATAACTATTTTTGTTAAAAATTCGAGTTCAATTTACCTGTGGATTCTCGGAGGAGAGGTTCTTATCTATATGTTCCAACATTACGTTGGAGGTCGAAGGTAGATTTTTGGATTTAGTTGAGGGAGCAGCATCTCTGGAATCGAGTCCAGAAATTCCAGTTGGTTCAACGCCTTTAGGAATTTCCTTCTCCTGCTTCTTCTTCGAAGCAGTTGGTGAATTCCCTCCAGCATTGGGATTCTTCCCAGTAGTGCTTGTTTTTTTCTTCGGAGTGGTTGGTGGGAGTTTTTTAGTCCGAAAAGATTTAAACATGAGTTATATCCAAATTATGAAATTCAGTTTACTCGAAACATCAGGGCTAATTGATTACCTGTGGAGTTGGAACAGTTGTTATTATTGGTGTTGTTGTTGGTATGGATAAGGTCACATCATCGGTGGTTTCGACCGATTGTTGGGAGGCACTTCCTTCTTTAGACTTCGAAGCAACGGACTTTATCCTGATGGCTGAAAATCGAAACAATTAAGGTAAAAGTTAAAAATGAAGAAAGTAAGAAACATTTGGGATTTCCCCAAGCATTCGCACCTGCGCCTTGATTAGATATAATCGACATGGCAGAAAGGTCATAGTGAAGATGTCCTGGGAAATCATGGAGCCAATGACGAGCCCATGTCACAGTCTCAGATGGCTTTGGTTTCTTTTGAAGGTATTTGAACATTTCTTTGCAAGTGAACCACCAAGGGTATGGAGGAAACCAAGCCAGAGCCAGTTCTGAGGTAGGCAATCTAGGGAATTTAGGTGGATGCATTTCGAGTGCCAACCTATACCTATCCTCAGGTGACAACCCTGAAGGAAGTTTGAGTTTAGAAATTTTTTCTTTAAATTTTTCCTTCAAGGTCTCAGCCGTTTGATGCACAGAGGATTCCAAGTGTGTGGGATCATAAGTGGTTTCGAAATAATTTTGAAAAGCCTTAATCTCTTTGGCGTGAGTGAACATACCTTTCTTGGAGTGTACTTGCACATCAAACGCGTCAGTTAGTTTCTGTTGAATGGAGAGGGTATCGAACATACAAGATTGGTAGAACTTTGTCCACCATTCCAGAAAACCCTTTGCTGTGAAGTGTGTGGGTTCAAAGGGTAGTAGTTCAAATTGAGCGAAGCCTTGATATTATTCCTGTTGCAGTTTGGCTTCTCTTGCTTTAAAGGTTCGACCAGAAGTGGTGGCACTCTCTGTTTGGAACAGAGGTTCAGGGATTAGTTGGCACAGGCCAAATTGTCTAGAAACAAAGTTAGGTTGATAGGCAAAAAGGAAGATTTGATTCTTAGAAGGAGTGATTCGTGAGGAAATTAATCTAGGAAGCAAAAAGGCTTTCCAAATATCTTGAATTTCTTTGCTTTTAACTGCTTCTGAGAGAGCCATGGTGAACCATGATGGTCCATGAGTCCTTGAAGCAAAGGGTGCCATGGTCTCTTCAAATTTGTGTCTTTTGGAAAAAATCATGATGTATTTTGAGAAAAGGACTTTGAAGTCATCTTTGTCATCATTCAGGGTCAGTTTTCGCAGCCTTGTGCCTTCAATAATTCTATCCGCTATCTCCGGATATTGTTCATCAACAATGTCAGCGGTTGATAGTGAGGGTTCGAACATGGCATTAAGCCATAATTGTAGTAACCAGAAGGGGCCGGCTAGAAGGATGTTTTTAGGAGTATGGGATTTCAAGCTCGAAACGGCTGATCTTAAGCTTTCGTAAAGATCAACAAGTAACAGTTCACTCAAACACACCCTCCTGTTCTCATGTAAGTCTCTAGCTAGAGGGATGAACCTGCTTGCTACCAGTAAAGACCTGCTACAGAATACATATCTTGATAACCATAAAGTGAGGAAAGCAATATGTTCCACATCTGATACATTATCTCCTTCAGTGTGGTAATGGCTAATGAATTTGGAGAAGCTGGCTAATTTGACTTCGAAGTCAATAATGCTGGAGTGTTCTTCATTGTCAGGGATATAGGTTTCTCCTACTGGTGACAAGCCAGTGATGGCTGCTATATCGAAAAATGTGGGTGTTATCATTCCCCCAGGGAGATGAAAGGTGTTGTAGGTGCTGTCCCAAAAATATAAGGATGCGAATAACAATGGGTGACTATAGGTGAAGCTTGGTTTCGATAACTTAATCAGATTATAGATTCCTAATTCCTCCCATTGCTGGGATTTCTTAGCTTCTACTTTGGTAAGCCAGTTTTGGTAGGCTATGTCAGAGGTAGGGCAGGATCGAAATGGTTTAAAGTTGCTTTTCACATAGTCTAACACAAAGGGATCTTTTGGGGGAACGATTGGAGTTTCTATGGTTGTCGAATCAGAAGACTCGCCTATCTTGGGGATATCCATCTTATTAAACAAGGGCTTGAAGTTATAACAAACAGGGAAGATTTTTCTAGTATCTTTTAAGATTTCAAAGACTATAAGAGGGCCCATTAGAGCAAACCTCTTTCCAGCAGCGTTAGTTGGAATTAGTACCTGAGAGGCGTAAAGCATTTCCTTCTCCTTGGAGATCATTTGGGGGATAAGCACGGATTAACCTTGATAAGTACCAACCTTGCTTTCCATTATTGTTCCCGTGTTCTTTCCTTTCTTTTTGGAAGTTTTCTTCAGTTGGGATGATGTGGTAGAAGACATTGTTGAAGATTGTTGGAAGTTTTAGGGTGTCGGTGAGAAAAGAGGAAGAAAAGTTTCAGAATGTGGAAAAAGAATAAAAGACTAAGTTGATTGGTTTTTATAGTGTGGAAGTTTAAACATCCACTAAGTGAGACTAGGATACGTGGGAGTCGTGGGTTGGATTGAGAAGGAGGTGGCGTAAAGGCTGATATTGGTAATAAGCGTGGTTAATAATAATCATTGTTTTATAACTGCACCATGCTGTGAAATACTGATTCAAGACGGTTAAAAAATCCAAGAGGCGTCGTGATTGACGTGATTGGAATCATGTGCAATAAATGCTATGATTACTCAAAGGTCACATCAAAATCTTGCAAATATATTTAAAATAAGTGTTTCTCAAAGGATCGAAATACATATTTTAAAGGGGCATTTTGTTGGCTGAAGATTTTGATGATACAGTTTGAAAAGAAGCAAGTTGGATGTTTCGATGGAATAAAACTAAATGTTACGGTTCTGAATAGTGGAAGCGGTTCTTCGAACGAACATGTCAGAGCTCAGAGCTTCGAGTAAACAAATTGTGAAGATATATTTAAGAGAAGCCTCGAAGTGGTAACGAGACTGTCCAAGAAGTGAGTTTGAAGCGAAGAGTGCCAAAGCATTTGAAATTCAAACGCAAGCGGGATGTTGGAAATTCAAATACATATGCGCTGGAGCATTCGAAGACGCGTGGAAGCTAGAGAAGAACAATGTTCTGCATGTTCAAAACGTGGCAGAATCTTATAGGCAAGACCGTTATGGTCGAAGTAGTATAAATAGAAGTCTTAGCGTTAGGATTTCGTGTGTCATATCTATTTGTACAAAATTTAGTAAACATTCAAAATACCACATGTCTAGGGAAACGAATGCTCGAACAATGTACGTATGATAACACCAAATGTTTACAATTCAGTAAAACTCTTTATCTTTTCCAGTTTATCTTCTATCTTCATGTCAATATCATTCAAAAGCCTTTACATTAAAGTATTTTCATTCAAAGTCATTTACTGATTTCTTGCATTTAAACGCTTTCCTTCTATTTCGAATCCTTTACATTTCAGAAACTCTTTTACATTTCATGCTTTATATTCATGCTTTTTACATTAAAATCTTCATATTTCAAAGTTACTTACTTGTTTATGCACGTAAACATTTCTTTGCAATTGAGTCTTTATTCATTCAATTCAGTTTCGTATATCTTTATTTGATTATGTCATTAGATCCTTTTAATATGGTAATCGCAGTGAGTTGAACGCCTACAAAACATTCCAAACACAAAACCCAACTATGAATATCAGTTTTACAATTAGAGTTATCCAAACGACCAATACCCCATAGGATCAATCTAGTCGATCATGTAAGTTACCAGAGAGATTAAATAACAATCATTAAGATTATTTGATAGTTTGGAGGACTAGCGGTTGTTTACCAGAAATCATTGCAAACAAAGGAGTACAAATGCATAATAACAAAGGAGTGCAATTGCATAAAGGAAAATCTGATGACATACTTCGTCATAGTTAACAGGCTACTTAGAAAATTTGAATACATGGATATTCAACATATACCAAGAATAGAGAACCAAGAAGCAAATGACTTAGCACAGTTGGCTTCAGGTTATAAAGTTTCTGCCAAAAACTTTGAGGATTTGGTCGAATTAAGAGGTAGAGTTATGGCTACTAGATTCATACCATCAGATCTAGAGAGTATAAAATTAGGTTATGCTGAGAAACAGGGATTCAAAGTACTAGCCATAGACACCTTATCAGATGCAGATTGGCGAAGTCCACTTGTGAGTTATTTAACAAATCCAACTTCGAATGTTGATAGGAAGACAAAATATAGAGCATTATCATATGTCCTCATGGGAAATGAATTGTTCAAAAAGACCCAGGAAGGCGTATTACTGAAATGCCTAGGAGAAAGTGAGGCATACTTAGCATTGTCAAAAGTCCACGATGGGGCATGTGGGGCACATCAAGCAGGTCATAAAATGAAATGGTTGTTATTTTGATATGGCCTGTATTGGCCCAGCATGCTCAAAGATTGTATAGACTTTGCTAAAGGGTGTGAAGAATGCCAGAAACATGCAGGGATTCAACATGCTCCTGCAAGTGAGTTAAATTTGATCATTAAACCATGGCCCTTTAGAGGATGGGCATTGGATTTAATAGGAGAAATAAATCCTGCTTCGTCTAAAGGACAGAAATATATCTTGGTAGGAATAGATTATTTTACCAAGTGGATAGAAGCAATACCATTAGTAACTGCTGATCAAGAGGCTATTATTGAGTTCATACAGAAACAAATTATCTATAGGTTCGGATTGCCAGAGAGCATAACCACAGACCAAGGTTCTGTGTTTACTGGTAGGAAGATGCAAGAATTTGCTCAAGAGATGGGGTTTAAATTACTAACATCAACACCATATTATGCTCAAGCAAATGGTCAGGTCGAAGCAGCCAATAAAGTGATAATAGGGTTAATTAAGAAACATGTTGGTAAAAAGCCAAGGAACTGGCACAAGACTTTGGACCAAATACTATGGGCCTGTAGAACATCTCCTAAAGAAGCTACTAACACCACGCCTTTCCAATTAACATTTGGTCATGATGCAGTTCTACCAGTAGAAATTCATCTACAATCAGTTCGAATTCAAAGACAAAACGAGATCCCATCTGCATTATATTGGGAGATGATGATGAATGAGTTAGTTGAGTTAAATGAAGTTAGATTGCATGCATTGGAAATCCTAATGAGGCAAAAGGAAAGGGTAGCCAGGGCATATAACAAAAGGGTGAAAGGAAAAGCATTCACTATTAATGACTTAGTCTGGAAAGTCATATTGCCCATGGACAAGAAAAATAAAACATTAGGTAAATGGTCACCTCATTGGGAAGGACCTTTTCGAATAGTAAAGATATTTTCAAATAATGCATACGAAATCGAAGAGTTGGATGATGATAGGCGAATCCTAAAGGTTAATGGGAAATATTTAAAGAAATATAAGCCACGCCTGCAGGAGATTCGAATAATAACAACGTAATCAAAACATCATAAAGGAATGCCAAAATGGTAATGTAGGATTGCCAAAATGGCGTTGTTTGGATATTACAGACCAAAATTCAACCAAGTTTCAAAATTCATTAAATAAACAGATTTAAAAGTAGGCATTGTTCCTCAATCTATTAAAAGTACTCCAAAAGGACTCAAGCCTTTGTTGAGTAAAACGCCTTGCTCCTTCTAGGGTAGCAACTTCTCCCTTAAGTTGTTCTGCTGTTTCCATTTCTGCAAGTCCTTTGTTGAGGAGCTCTTCGAACTGATTGCCAGCAGTATTGGTTTCATAGGCCAATTGTTGTTGTTGAGCCTCCTTAACCTTTTGTTGAAGTTCTTGAATTTGCTTTTCCCAGAGAAGAATAGACTCAGCTCGAGTTTCATAGTCAGTTTTTGCTTGCTTTATACGCATGGCTTGGTCTTCAGCTTCTTTGGAGAGCTTTGAAGCATGCTCATAAGCAGTGTCCATGGCAGTTCGTTTCTCTTGGACCTTTCTAGTAGAAAATTCGTCTTGAAGAAGACACCCAGTCACGTTATCTAACAGAGATTGAAGATCGAATAATATGGTGCTGACTGGCAAAGAGCAGGTGGCGAGGTTAACTTGCGTAAGTAGCTCCTTCATGGTGTAGCAAGCTGTACTATCCTGTTTGAGCACGTCGAATATGTCCACATCAAGGATTGTTCTCCTAATTATGTTAAGGAGTACAACTCTATCATCTGAGGGCAATGGATTGTTAGTCGAACTAGTACCAGCCCTAGCAAGAGGAATGTCCCTTTGAGCTAGTTTTGCCTTCATATACCCAATTGGGTCATTTCGTCTTAGGAGAGCTAGCTCTTCTTCAGTCATTCGAGATTGAGACGATTGAGGAAGTTCCATGCGCAAGGGAGTCACCTCCATTTCGACTTCCATAGGCTCATTGGTCTGGTCACCATCACCTTCACTTGTTTCCTGCTCATTGCCTTCTTCATTATCAACCAGATCCACCACTTCGATATCATTGTTCTCACTGCTATTGGCATCTTCTTCCTCGGATCCTTCCTCTGCAGATTCTTCGTTCTCTGGATCAGAATCAGCCTTCTCCTCTTCAGTTTGAATGTCCTTTGGGTTCTCTTGAAGGGTTTCGAGAGGAGACTTTTGAAGAGAAGTTTCTGGTAAAATCTCTGCAGATTCATGAAGCGTCGCTTCATTCGTTTCTTTCAAAGGAGGAGAAGTGCTTTGGTCATCTTGCTGCTTTGAAGCCCCAGTCGGAACCGCCATGTTGGAGGATCCTTTGTTTTGCACCAGGTTACTGGAGTCCCCATGAGGAGAAGAGTTGATGGGAGCAGCAGTCTTTGATGGAGAAGTCGAAGTGGTAAGAGTTGGGTTCGAAATGTCCTACAGAGACAAAGAATATTAAGAGCACGCACCAAGGTAATGAATAACTATTTTTGTTAAAAATTCGAGTTCAATTTACCTGTGGATTCTCGGAGGAGAGGTTGTTATCTATATGTTCCAACATTACGTTGGAGGTCGAAGGTAGATTTTTGGATTTAGTTGAGGGAGCAGCATCTCTGGAATCGAGTCCAGAAATTCCAGTTGGTTCAACGCCTTTAGGAATTTCCTTCTCCTGCTTCTTCTTCGAAGCAGTTGGTGAATTCCCTCCAGCATTGGGATTCTTCCCAGTAGTGCTTGTTTTTCTTTTCTTCGGAGTGGTTGGTGGGAGTTTGTTAGTCTGAAAAGATTTAAACATGAGTTAGATCCAAATCATGAAATTCAGTTTACTCGAAACATCAGGGCTAATTGATTACCTGTGGAGTTGGAACAGTTGTTATTACTGGTCTTATTGTTGCTGCAGTAGTTGTTGTTGGTATGGATAAGGTCACATCATCGGTGGTTTCGACCGATTGTTGGGAGGCACTTCCTTCTTTAGACTTCGAAGCAACGGACTTTATCCTGACGGCTGAAAATCGAAACAATTAAGGTAAAAATTAAAAATGAAGAAAGTAAGAAACATTTGGGATTTCCCCAAGCATTCGCACCTGCGCCTTGATTAGATATAATCGACATGGCAGAAAGGTCATAGCGAAGATGTCCTGGGAAATCATGGAGCCAATGACGAGCCCATGTCACAATCTCAGATGGCTTTGGTTTCTTTTGAAGGTATTTGAACATTTCTTTGCAAGTGAACCACCAAAGGTATGGAGGAAACCAAGCCAGAGCCAGTTCTGGGGTAGGCAATCTAGGGAATTTAGGTGGATGCATTTCGAGTGCCAACCTATACCTATCCTCGGGTGACAACCCTGAAGGAAGTTTGAGTTTAGAAATTTTTTCGTTAAATTTTTCCTTCAAGGTCTCAGCCGCTTGATGCACAGTGGATTCCAAGTGTGTGGGATCATAAGTGGTTTCGAAATAATTTTGAAAAGCCTTAATCTCTTTGGCGTGAGTGAACATACCTTTCTTGGAGTGTACCTGCACATCAAACGCGTCAGTTAGTTTCTGTTGAATGGAGAGGGTATCGAACATACAAGATTGGTAGAACTTTGTCCACCATTCCAGAAAACCCTTTGCTGTGAAGTGTGTGGGTTCAAAGGGTAGTAGTTCAAATTGAGCGAAGCCTTGATATTGTTCCTGTTGCAATTTGGCTTCTCTTGCTTTAAAGGTTCGACCAGAAGTGGTGGCACTCTCTGTTTGGAACAGAGGTTCAGGGATTAGTTGGCACAGGCCAAATTGTCTAGAAACAAAGTTAGGTTGATAGGCAAAAAGGAAGATTTGATTCTTGGAAGGAGTGATTCGTGAGGAAATTAATCTAGGAAGCAAAAAGGCTTTCAAAATATCTTGAATTTCTTTGCTTTTAACTGCTTCTGAGAGAGCCATGGTGAACCATGATGGTCCATGAGTCCTTGAAGCAAAGGGTGCCATGGTCTCTTCAAATTTGTGTCTTTTGGAAAAAATCATGATGTATTTTGAGAAAAGGACTTTGAAGTCATCTTTGTCATCATTCGGGGTCAGTTTTCGCAGCCTTGTGCCTTCAATAATTCTATCCGCTATCTCCAGATCTTGTTCATCAACAGTGTCAGCGGTTGATAGTGAGGGTTCGAACATGGCATTAAGCCATAATTGGAGTAACCAGAAGGGGCCGACTAGAAGGATGTTTTTAGGAGTATGGGATTTCAAGCTCGAAACGACTGATCTTAAGCTTTCGTAAAGATCAACAAGTAACAGTCACTACTACGAAAATGGGCTTTCACAGCGCTTTTTTTTGCCCTTTAAAAGCGCTTAAAAGCGCTGCCGTAGCCAGCGCTGGCGTAGGCTACGAAAGCGCTTTTTTTGGCCAAAAGCGCTGTCGTAGGTGGACCTATCCCAGCGCTTTTTCCTTAAAAAGCGCTTTGATAGGGGGGTCTTTCCCAGCGCTTTTTGAAAAGCGCTTTGATAGGTGTGCTATTTAAATTTTTTTATTTATTTATCAGGCCTTTTACAGCGCTTTTTATGGAAAAAGCGCTTTGATAGGGGGGTCTTTCCCAGCGCTTTTTCCATAAAAAGCGCTTTGATAGGGGTTCTATTTAATTTTTGTTTTTTTATTTATCATGGCTTTTACAGCGCTTTTTATGGAAAAAGCGCTTTGATAGGGGGGTCTTTCACAGCGCTTTTTCCATAAAAAGCGCTTTGATAGGGGGTTTCTATTTAATTTTTTTTTTATTTATCCTGCCTACGAAAGCGCTTTTTAGCCAAAAGCGCTTTCGTAGCTCATACAAATTTTTTAAAGTGAAACCTATAATTTGAGGTTCCCTGTGCGGCTTGTAATTTTTTTTTGGTCCAATAATTTAACCTGTAATTCAATCCTTATCTATACATATATTTTAAGAAATCGGTATTATATTAACAGAAACCGGTATACCATATAATATTCAATCCTTATCTATATATATGTAACTAAATCATATATAACTAAATTTGTAACCATATATACATTTGTAACCATAACTAAATCACATACAAAGTATCGTGTTAATTTGTAACCATATATATATACATATGTAACTAAATCATATATAATTACATCGAAAATAATGCTCCACCGACACGGTCGTCATCCTGCAAAGTATGAATATGAACAACACGGTAAATTAAACAAACAATATTAAAGGCTCCAACACAATCAAACTAACACGTACAATAATATTTTATTCATACCCATCAGAATAATCTGTTTTCAACATAAAATTGACATATTTCCTCTTTGACTTCTTCCACTTGAACTTTCGTGTACGACATAGTATAGAGGTCATCAAAGTACTACATAAGAAATTATTACTTCAGTATATGCATGATGTTATTAAATGTAGAAATCATACAAAATTATTCTAAGTTATAAATCCATACCGTGCTTGGAATCTCTACTTGATTTTTATGAAGGATTTCTTTCATAAACCTCAAGCAAAAGTATCCGCAATCTACATCGTTATTCTGTAACGGACACTGCATAGAAAAACAGAATATATTTTATAGTTGTCGTGTAATTTTATCAAGTAACATAACTATTATTATAAGCAACTAATTTTGTACCTGCACTTTGATCCAAGTAATATTTGATGATTTACTCCGGGGTACTTGTGCGTCCCTTTGACTACGAAATATTTGTATTGATCTAAGAAAATAAAAACATATATTTAGATCAATCTCACAGAAATAATTAAATATATAAATATACACGAATAGTTAGAACGATCTCACTTACTGATCAACAGTTTCCTTCATAGCGGGATAGTTAGTCCATTCCCCGTCTACCGAATTCAGAAAGTACACAACTTCTTTAATCGGATCGATAGCCAACAACAACCAGTGTTTTCTAAAAATTTAAGCAACAGTTTAGAAGAAAAGTTTCTACGCAAAATAAACAAAGATATATTAGAATAAATGAAAAACTCACCCCACTGGAACAGTGTTATACGGCAAAATAAACAAGCTATCTGGGTTGCCGACGTAGGCCGTGTATCGATTCACTAAGTACTCCCTAACTGAACCCGGTTCCCTGACAATTGTCGCTCCGCTGACAATATGGGCAGACAAGAAATGGAAGCGTCTTGCCAATACAGTCTCGCGCATTTTTTTATCGTACAACAACCTTAAATAAAAACATATAAACATTAGACTATTTTCATTGAAATGTGTAAATAAATTGTTCAACTAATTAAATGATATATTTATCGGAATACCGGATGTATGCGTGAACATTGCCGATGCCTAATTCACCATGCGTCATAATCTCAGTCATTTCGTCCATTCCTATCATTTCTTGGCAGTCAAGACCAAAGATATCTGCATCCATAAGGATTGTACGAATACCACCTGACTTCAAATCTGAGGTTTCCAAAAGTACTCCAAGTGTATTCCGATATCGAGGTACAAAAACGCCTCTTCCCCCGCCTCTTCCCCCCTTATGCGTTGACTTTTTCGGGGGTGGTCTGCTACGAACAGGCTGGGTCACTTGTTGTGACACTTTCGTAGATACCTAACAATCATATAACTTAGGTAAATTATAAAATCGTTCAGTTTTAAATTCATATCATATAATAAACAATTTAAGTGTACCTCTGGAATTGATGCCATAGACTCGCCGCCTTGCTGCAAAATCTCCTTACCCTTATTAGCGGGTTTTGTAGGAGGCTAATATTAAAAAATAATTAACTTAACGGTTCAGAATTGACATTTGAAATCTAAATGATTCATATTAACGGTTTTAAACATACCTCATCATCAATGAAAATGAGGTCCAAGGGCCATGCAACAAACGACCATACTACGTCTCGCACCGATCTTATATCCAAGGCCACGTCAGGTACCGGTACCAACGCATTGGGATCAATAGGATAATCTACTGATACTCTCAGGTGTCCAGCCGGGATCGGTGTATTATGAATTAAATCTCCCAAAGTGTTGTACACTTTTCCCTTGCCAACAAGGTGATAATCTGATGCCATTACGTATAGTTGGCAAGATGAAATGCCCTAAACCAATATGCATACATATTACTTTTAATTCAATAATAGAAAGAGGTGGAATAAAAATGAGAAACTTGAACAATAGAGATTTATCAATATATTTATAATTACCTCAGGAAATTTATTCTGACGGTTGATACTAGCGTTGTCACTAGTTTCTTTCGCCATTGCCGCATTGCCCTTTTCCCTCATTAATACCTCTTTATCTCTTTCCAATGCATTGACTTTTGCTTGTAATTCCATAAGTACATTCATCACTTCTGCATTGGTAGGATTTCTTTTCCGAGGATGCTGGTAGAAAGAGGTTGGAGTCACACCATGACCTTTACCCCTCACCCAACCGGAATACTCAGGAACATTCAGTGCTTTACTAAGTACGCTCCTCGTATCCTGGTCGTCACCGGTGGACTCCGTTTGTGACAATGTCTCCTGAAAATAATGGAGATAAAAAAATCAATTAAATAGTCATAAAAATTTGATTTAATTAAAGACACAATGTTATACTTACGCATTCATCATAAATTCTTAGAACACTTGGATCAACAGCTTGATTCTTGCCCACACGAGCTTCCTTCCACAGCAAATGTGCTGGAAGTGAGGTTTCATCACTTTTCGTCTCCTCTAACTATGCATAGAAACAAACGGTTAGATCGTCAAATACAACACATTTAGACAATTAATAAGAACATATCATTTCTATTTATTACTTACAATTTTTTCCTCTAAGCATGCATATCCCAAACGCCCTTTTTTGTATGGATACGCGGGCTTTGATGCTCTCTCACTATTTTTGGCACTCTTTTGCCGGAATTCGTCATCTCTTTGTCTAATAAACTCAGTCCAATCTTCTTGTTTAATGAAAAGATTATACTTTTCTGGCCTTCCGGCCGGGAACTCTTCCAGCCACTTTCCTTTGTCATCCTTAAGATAGGTG
Organism: Vicia faba; assembly: GCA_948472305.1. Lineage (NCBI taxonomy): Eukaryota > Viridiplantae > Streptophyta > Magnoliopsida > Fabales > Fabaceae > Vicia > Vicia faba. Next base: position 856,939,933 of record OX451736.1, on the reverse strand, counting down.
TTCGTCAACAGATTTTTCCACCCTCTAAATCTTTTCCCGGCCAACCCAAGTACGAAGCCTTTACGCTCATCTGGAACGTTAAAAGACCGCTGCATATAAACCATATAAACATATAAGTAATTTAAAAACCATATAAACCATATAAACATATAAGTAGTTTAAAAACCATATACACCATATAAACTTATAAACTTATAAACATATAACCATATAAACCATATAACATACATACCTTAACATCTTCCCAAAACATTTCTTTTCCTTGCTTCAATGCTTCACATTGTTTCGCATTCCATCTAGATATGGAGATTGGCACATGCATACGAACAAGTGTACCAACGTAGCTTGTGAATTTTGAAGCATTAACCCCAACTACTTGATTTGAATGATTCCAATCTACATTATATATCACTCCCTTATCTCTAGCACGAATGATTTCGCGCATTATGGTGATGCCTTGTGCAACATCATTTGCTGAAGTATCATCCGCTGCATGATTTGATTCTTGTGAGTTTTCATGATCTTGTTGGTTTCCTGGTGGGTTTTCTTGTTGGTTTCCTTGCGGGTTTTCTTCATTGCTAGCCATTAGACCTGTAACAAAAGTCAAACAAGCACATTAGTACACTACATGAAAATGGATAGTCGAAAAAGATATGAATAGCACTAAAGGAACTCAAAATTGAATAAAATGCTAAAAAACCAAACTTGCAAGAAATAAACCTCACCATCAGCTCCGGAAACATTGTTCTACTAAATAAACACTAGTCACATTCGCAAAAATTCAAAACGGTTCAAAAGATATGCCAAAAATTCAAAACATTATTCACATATTACTTACAATATTAGGCTATAATTATAATAATACCTTTTTCACTAACGTCTCTTTCTTTTCTTGGTAGCAATATATTTTACGCTTCTGTTAACAACTCGGATGGTTGGATTGATCCAAATACCCTCATTATGATCATCTCTAGTACAAGGTTCATTCTCATTTTGATCGTTTCTTGTACAAGATTCAATGCCAACGCCAATATCACCTTGATCTCCAATGTTTTCATCAATTACTTTGTTAGACAAAAGCACTATAGACCATTTCGTACTTGTCGGATCATTGACATAGAACACTTGTTTAGCCTGAGAGGCTAGAATAAAAGGTTCATCTTTGTACCCCACCCTATTGAGATCCACTTGCAAAAATCCTGACTTATCCATTCGTACGCCATTATTATTTTCAACCCACTTGCAATCAAATACAGGAATCTGAAACTTCCCGTAATCAAACAACAAAATGCGCTCGATAACCCCAAAATATGACAGATTTGCAAATTTCGGGTTTAAGTCATTCACACTTGATATGTGCATCGCTTCAGCTACCAAGGTAACACCACTATTCTGCATAGTACTTTTATCATCCTGTTCTTTGGTATAAAATGTGTATCCATTAATTGCGTATGCGCTATAAGAAAACACAATCATACTTGGACCATATGCTAAACATCTCAACCTTTCTGTTACTGAAGCAGGATCCGAACGATACTTTGAATAAATTTGTTCCTTAAACCACGGTATGAAACTTCGATTGTGCTCTCGTACTATCCAATTCTCATTTCTATTCAGATTTAAACCTCGAAGAACACCCTTGTGCATTTCAGCATACGGCTCAACCTCAATCTCATTGTGCAGAACATACAAATGCACCTGATCCCGTTCGACCATTGACACTGTCACAACTTTATTTCCAATTAGTCTTTTTCCTTCTTTTTTCTCGACAATATGAGATTTGGGGAGTCCAATTGATTGAACATTTGACAGATATTCAGTGCAAAACTCAACCGCTTCTTCAACAATGTATCGTTCCGCAATATAACCCTCCGGTCGACTTCGGTTTTTCACGTACCCTTTTAAAATTTTCATATAACGTTCAGCAGGGTACATCCATCTCATATAAGCTGGTCCGCACAACTGTGTCTCTTTGACAAGATGAACGACTAGATGAACCATTATGTCAAAAAACGAGGGAGGAAAATACATTTCAAGCTCACATAAAGTAACAACCACCTCTTTTTGCAATGTTGGTAAGATTGCAGGATCGATCACCTTGCTGCAAATTGACTTGAAGAAAAAACACAACTTAGTTATTGCGCTCCTTACTTTTTCTGGCAGAATAGAACGTATACCTATTGGTAGAAAATGTTCCATTATAACATGGCAATCATGAGTCTTTAAACTCTTTAACTTTAGGTCTTTCATTGACACAAGTCTTCTAATATCTGATGAGTAGCCTTCTGGAACTTTAACTTCACTGAGGAACTTACACAATATTTTCTTCTCCTTTCTAGATAGAGTGTAAACAGCAGGTGGTAGATATGTGCGTCTTCCTTTTGTCACGGGTGCCAATTCAGTTCTAATTCCCATGTTTAACATGTCCTTCCTTATGTTAATGCCATCCTTAGACTTTCCTTGTATATTGAGTAACGTACCAATAACACTATCAAATACATTTTTTTCAATATGCATAACATCGAGGAAATGTCTTACGTACAACGACTTCCAATATGGAAGTTCAAAAAAAATCGACCTCTTCTTCCACCCACTCGTGACAAGTCTATGTGCAAAAGGCTTGCCAAACTCAGTACTCACATCTTTCACCTTTTCAAAAATCTGATCACCTGTCAACATATGTGGAGCTCTACCGTGTTCTGCCTCTCCATTGAATGCCTTTCTCCACCCACGATAGTGATGATTAGAATTTAAGAATCTACGATGACCGAGAAAAACATTCTTCTGACAAAAGTTCAATCGCATCGTATCGGTTTCATCTTCACAAACAGGACACGCTTTTTGACCCTTAATGCTGTACCCTGATAGATTTCCGTACGCCGGAAAATCATTAATTGTTCCAAACAACATCGCCCTCAAGTTGAAACTTTCTTTCCTATACCCATCGTAAACCTCCACACCGGTCTCCCACAAAAACTTCAAATCTTCGACTAAGGGTGCCAAGTACACGTCTATGTCATTCCCTGGTTGTTTGGGCCCAGAAATTAACATAGATAGCATCATGTACTTACGCTTCATACATAGCCACAGAGGTAGGTTATATATCATAAGAATCACAGGCCAGGTGCTATGCGAGATACTTTGAATACCATGCGGGTTCATTCCATCAGTAGACAATGACAAGCGAAGATTTCTTGCTTCTTTTCCAAATTCAGGATAATCAATATCAACTTTCGTCCACTGTGGTGAGTCTGCCGGATGTCGCAACTTCCCATCAATAATTCTTTCATCTGCATGCCAAGTCAAGTGTCTTGAATCGGTCTCACTACGATACATGCGCCTAAATCTCGGAATTATAGGAAAATACCATAACACCTTTTCCGGAGACAACTTTTCCTTATATCGAGGGGCACCGCATTTAGGACACTCATTTAACACTGCGTACTCGTTTCGAAATAAAACGCAATCTTTTGGACATGCATGTATCTTTTCATAGCTCATGCCAATAGAGGACAACATCTTTTTGGCCTCATACGTTCGATTGGGAAGAACATTATCCTCTGGTAGCATTTCTTTCACGAGGGCTAATAATTGTGTGAAACTTTTATCCGACCATCCGTTGTCCGCCTTTAAGTTGTACAACTTTAACACCGCAGACAATCTTGTGAATTTTGTACAACCATCATACAACGGTTTCTCTGCATCGCTTACCAACCTCTCGAACATTTTGGGACAATCCTCAAGATCTTCTTCAAGCGCTTCTGCAATCTCTTCGACTCGATCATAATCGTATGCGTCTGCGAAATCCTCATTTGAAGCATACGTCGTATTATAACTCGATTCAACATTCCCGCTACTTTTCTCACCATGCAAATTCCAACATGCATAACTTCTATCAATTCCATGCATTAGTAAATGCGATTCCAACTGAACCGCGTCAACCCGTCTCCCATAACAGCATCTCAAGCAAGGACATATCATTCCATTGGGTTCTCTGGCGTGCGCAACGGCAAACTTAACGAATTCTGATACCCCATCCTCATACTCTTTCGACAATCGATTGGCAGTCATCCATTTTTTATCCATGGTTTGACTATAGCAACTAATTAGTCACGCAACTATAGCAAAATAATAATTAATTACCTGTAAAGAAATTCAACATATCAGGTAATCAAATTCATAGTTATTCTTGCCTCACCAAAATGTAACAACATACATCAGGTTTCTTTCACCATTTGAATGTCTTAATTTCAAGTAGGTTATATGTTGGTATCATATCAAAAGGTAAGGTATGTATATGAATTATATTTCAAATAACTTCCTATTAGACAAACTATTTGATCTTTTCTCCCTCACTAGGCCTTATTACAATACATCAAATTATACTAATTGGGTAATTGTTTAGTAAAAACCCTTAGCAAATATATATACACTACTCATTCGTTTCACAAGTAATATAAGCCTTTTACATCCTAAAACATAACAACTCAATATCTATTTCTCATCCAATCCTTTAACATAAACAAAATAATGGGTTTCCACATTATTATTAGAAGAACGTCATTTTTCATAACCCAAGGATCTACCAAGGAATTTGAAGTCCCTAAAGGCTATCTCGCAAAGCAAAGCAACATGTTAAATGCATTTCTCTCATATTATTCATAAACTCTGAAAAATACACAAATAAATCCAATAGAATGGATATACTCAAACACAACCCAACACCCTTAACAATCTGCCACAACACTAAAAACAGTAGGCTCACACTAGCACCAAAACATAAGAATGAGTAAAAATAACTTGCTTCGAATACAGTCAAAGCCCTAACGTAGCTCATAAAACCCATGGATCTAACCAAAAACAAGTATCACTCCCACCACGAACTACCTATTTCAAATTTCCTGTTGTGAGCCACCCTTCCACATCAGAACCAGTAAATAATCAACTAATAAAATGTTAACAATCATTTGACCAAAACTAACTAACTTTCCTGATAGCATTGAGATGAAGTCCAATTAAAATATACATCCAATGCTATCATGTATGTTACAAATCTAACCTTGATTGTTGTTTTACATCCAATTTGCATCCATTTTAATATTTTGCAGCAATTTTACTTGTTATATGCTCTTCAAACTATACAATAATGTACATTATGTTTGGTCTCATTTGACACAGCCATTATATAGAAATACATTGGTAATGTCATCTTACATTGTCAAACTATTTGTCCTAGTGCAAGGGAAGTGTGGACATCTCGGAATATGCTAATGATGTCAACAAGAACAATAACATTAGAAGCTAAGCCATTATTCAAACTACAAGACTATGCTAACGGTGTCAACAAGAACAATGACATTAGAAGCTAAGATATTATTCAAACTACAAGGTCATATGTAAAACTACATTAGTCTACACTATAGTCATGTCGATGATACAAAAGTGCGTGAAATAACCTTAGACCAACATTCACTTATAACAAAAAATTCTAAGATAACTCACACGTAGGTATTCTTCCTCCAAGTAGGCGGTATTGGTCCAGTGAGAAGGTTTCCAGTAAGAAATCTACCACAAAAGAAAATAAAGATATCAATATAAAAAGGTTAATATTTATTGAGCTAGACTGAGCATTGAGGGAGATAAGCTAGTTATATTGAATCGATTTAGTTAACTGTCTTGAGGGACCGTTCTATACAGAAAAGTGTTTTAATCAAGGTTGTCAAGATCTCAATCTATATCTTAAAATCTTATTATTTTGCAATCTTACTCACCCCAACGATCCTGATCTTAAATAGAATTTTGTTGTAGCCAAATTGTAAAAAACAAATAGTAAAACTGTTGAAAACAAATACAATGAACTTGATCCTATGAATTAAAACTGAAGGTTATAGCCAAACTATAGAAAACAAATACCCCAATGTAAGAAACTGATCCTATGAGATAAACTAAGATATTCTAACATTAATAGTAGAGTAATGTAAGATTCTTTTCGTATATATATTCTCACACATTCGAGGGCAAGTGAGTATGCTTACAAATCAGTAATACTAGTAAGGTTCTAACTTCTAAATTGATTGTTTCAATCCTTGTTGAATGTTTAAAATCTTGATCATCAACCTATTTCAATTCTATTCTCCTATTTCATATCATATTGTTAACAGTTTCTTATTGGGATTTTGTGTACTGTTTTTTTTTCCTGATGGCTGCTTCTTTGGTATCAGGTGAAGAAAATTATCATCCATGCTATGCGTGATATGGTTGAAAACTTCAGACTCTTTGTTTATGAAATTGTATACAGTATACTTGCATCTCTTGATTATCCTGTTTGCTTTGTTGTCAAAGGCATTGATAAATTAAATCCTATGTAAATTCATATTTGTTAGGTTCTCTAGACTAACAGAAAAAACAAGCATTGTTCTAAATTCCATCAGCTACGATCAATTAAAGGCATTGTGCTTATGCTATTGAACTTGTGTTCTTGAAGAAAACAAAAACAAAAACAAATAACCAATGAACCATAATTTGAAATATGATAAAACTGAAGCTAGATGAAGTATATCAATGATGAGAATGAACACAATGTTCAACAGTGTTCTCCCTTCCAACACTAGACAATATACATTTTAATAGAACAAAAAAAAACAATAGCTACTTCCAGTACCTAGTTCTAATAGTTGCATTAACAAGAAATCTGAGTAAATGAACTTACTCTGTATTCTTTGAGGAAGTAGACGAAGACGAAGACAGTTTCACGGAGGAAGACGAAGACTTGCGACGACAGTGAGGACGGACGAAGACAGAGACAGTTTCACGGAGGAAGACGAAGACTTGCGACGACGGCCGGAGGACGGACGAAGACGGAGGAAGAAGGTTGGGGTTAGGGTTTTCTACGAAATCGTGTTTGTGGAAGAGAAGAAGAGCTATTGTACTGTGCGTTTGAAGAAGAGAAAAGAATGAATAATGTTATTTTGATGTTTTAATTTATTAAATTAAAAATAATATAAGCTATAACAGCGCTTTTGAAAGCGCTTTCATAGGGGGGCTTTTACCAACGCTTTTTAGGGTAAAAGCGCTTTCATAGGTCCAGCTATGCCAGCGCTTTCAAAGGCCAATCTTCCACAGCGCTTTTTAAAAAGCGCCTTCATAACCCTATTATTTCGTTTTTATTAATATTTTTATTTGACCTACCACAGCGCTTTTAATGTAAAAAGCGCTTTCGTATCCCCCACCTATGCCAGCGCTTTTAAAAAAGCGCCTTCGTAGGTTTCCCTTTTTTTTAATTTTGTTTTTTGTGAAGGCTATGGCAGCGCTTTTTCAATAAGCGCTTTAGTAGAGGCGCTACAAAAAGCAGTTTTTGGCGTAGTGAGTTCGCTCAAACACACCCTCCTGTTCTCATGTAAGTCTATAGCTAGAGGGATGAAACTGCTTGCTACCTGTAAAGACCTGCTACATAATACATATCTTGATAACCATAAAGTGAGGAAAGCAATATGTTCCACATCTGATACATTATCTCCTTCAGTGTGGTAATGGCTAATGAATTTGGAGAAGCTGGATAATTTGACTTCGAAGTTAATAATGCTGGAGTGTTCTTCATTGTCAGGGATATAGGTTTCTCCTACTGGTGACAAGCCAGTGATGGCTGCTATATCGAAAAATGTGGGTGTTATCATTCCCCCAGGGAGATGAAAGGTGTTGTAGGTGCTGTCCCAAAAATATAAGGATGCGAATAACAATGGGTGACTATAGGTGAAGCCTGGTTTCGATAACTTAATCAGATTATAGATTCCTAATTCCTCCCATTGCTGGGATTTCTTGGCTTCTACTTTGGTAAGCCAGTTTTGGTAGGCTATGTCAGAGGTAGGGCAGGATCGAAATGGTTTAAAGTTGCTTTTCACATAGTCTAACACAAAGGGATCTTTTGGGGGAACGATTGGAGTTTCTATGGTTGTCGAATCAGAAGACTCGCCTATCTTGGGGATATCCATCTTATTAAACAAGGGCTTGAAGTTATAACAAACAGGGAAGATTTTTCTAGTATCTTTTAAGATTTCAAAGACTGTAAGAGGGCCCATTAGAGCAAACCTCTTTCCAGCAGCGTTAGTTGGAATTAGTACTTGAGAGGCGTAAAGCATTTCCTTCTCCTTGGAGATCATTTGGGGGATAAGCACGGATTGACCTTGATAAGTACCAACCTTGCTTTCCATTATTGTTCCTGTGTTCTTGCCTTTCTTTTTGGAAGTTTTCTTCAGTTGGGATGATGTGGTAGAAGACATTGTTGAAGATTGTTGGAAGTTTTAGGGTTTCGGTGAGAAAAGAGGAAGAAAAGTTTCAGAATATGGAAAAAGAATAAAAGACTAAGTTGATTGGTTTTTATAGTGTGGAAGTTTAAACATCCACTAAGTGAGACTAGGATACGTGGGAGTCGTGGGTTGGATTGAGAAGGAGGTGGCGTAAAGGCTGATATTGGTAATAAGCGTGGTTAATAATAATCATTGTTTTATAACTGCACCATGCTGTGAAATACTGATTCAAGACGGTTAAAAAATCCAAGAGGCGTCGTGATTGACGTGATTGGAGTCATATGCAATAAATGCTATGATTACTCAAAGGTCACATCAAAATCTTGCAAATATATTTAAAATAAGTGTTTCTCAAAGGATCGAAATACATATTTTAAAGGGGCATTTTGTTGGCTGAAGATTTTGATGATACAATTCGAAACAAAGCAAGTTGGATGTTTCGATGGAATAAAACTAAATGTTACGGTTCTGAATAGTGGAAGCGGTTCTTCGAACGAACATGTCAGAGCTCAGAGCTTCGAGTAAACAAATTGTGAAGATATATTTAAGAGAAGCCTCGAAGTGGTAACGAGACTGTCCAAGAAGTGAGTTCGAAGCGAAGAGTGCCAAAGCATTTGAAATTCAAACGCAAGCGGGATGTTGGAAATTCAAATACATATGCGCTGGAGCATTCGAAGACGCGTGGAAGCTAGAGAAGAACAGTGTTATGCATGTTCAAAACATGGCAGAATCTTATAGGCAAGACCGTTATGGTCGAAGTAGTATAAATAGAAGTCTTAGCATTAGGATTTCGTGTGTCATATCTATTTGTACAAAATTCAGTAAACATTCAAAATACCACATGTCTAGGGAAACGAATGCTCGAACAATGTACGTATGATAACACCAAATGTTTACAATTCAGTAAAACTCTTTATCTTTTCCAGTTTATCTTCTATCTTCATGTCAATATCATTCAAAAGCCTTTACGTTAAAGTATTTTCATTCAAAGTCATTTACTGATTTCTTGCATTTAAACGCTTTCCTTCTATTTCGAATCCTTTACATTTCAGAAACTCTTTTACATTTCATGCTTTATATTCATGCTTTTTACATTAAAATCTTCATATTTCAAAGTTACTTACTTGTTTCTGCACGTAAACATTTCTTTGCAATTGAGTCTTTATTCATTCAATTCAGTTTCATATATCTTTATTTGATTATGTCATTAGATCCTTTTAATATGGTAATCGAAGTGAGTTGAACGCCTACAAAACATTCCAAACACAAAACCCAACTATGAATATCAGTTTTACAATTAGAGTTATCCAAACGACCAATACCCCATAGGATCAATCTAGTCGATCCTGCAAGTTACCAGAGAGATTAAATAATAGTCATTAAGATTATTTGATAGTTTGGAGGACTAGCGGTTGTTTACCAGAAATCACTGCAAACAAATTGGCACGCCCAGTGGGATACGTCATTGGTCTTTACGAAATTTAGAACAAAGTAAAGATTGTTGGGACATAACCATTGTAAAAGTACTTTCTGAGTGATAAACTCGTGGTTATATGAACCTTAGAAGTGGTAGAATAACCAATAGCAATCAACCCTTACCCAGAAGAAAACGTAATAACAATATGTCTAATCCAAACAATCAACAAGGGGAACAAAATATCCCACAGGCAACAGGCCCTAATATGTCCGCTTCGACTGGAACGTCTAATGTGATCCCTTCGAGCGCACAGTCTGTCGCATCCTCTACCAGTAGTGTAGCCACGAATGGAACAAGTGGCATGACAATTGTTTATCCTGGGGGATTCGTCCCACCACCAGGGACACAAACCCATTTTGCCACCCCAATAACTAGACCACCCGGTTTCGATGGTAACAGAACCATGAATCCCTCTTATGGAATGCCAACATCTTTTATGGCAGGTTTGCACAATTCCACATCGAATTATCACCACAATTAGGGTCTGGATCTGGGGCTAACCAATTTATGACAAATAACCAAGGGTCAGTAGGTTATAGTGCAATGCCTATCTTAACCACAGAAAATCAGTTGGCCTTTAGGCAATTGATGGATGATAGTAACCATAATATGATAGGAGTGCTAGCGCAGACTGTGCAAGAAATCTTTTCCCCAATAGTACAAAATGTAACTGTGACGAACAGAGAAAACGCAGATAACATGAGTCGAATAGAAGATTTTTTCGCTCCGCCAGAAAGGCGTAGGCAGAATCAGGTGGGGGTTCGAGCGAACATACCCATCATAGAGCAAATTGCTGATGACCCACCCTATAAACCAGCTAGAGAGGGAGTTAATTTGGGGGCAAGGGTCGAAAGGTTAGATCCCCCAGTGTTTCGAGAGGAACCACAAAGGGGAATTATAGAGCCAGGGGAAAGGGTCGAAAGGCTAGAAGTCCCAGCGTTTCGAGAAGAACAACCTAGAGGAGTTGTCATGGTGGGTCGAAATCAAGATGCTGATGCAGTCGTTCACAGAATTCGAAACGATAACATCTTGGCAGAAAATAATTTAACCACCATGATAGAGAGAATCATGGCCCAAAATGGCCTCAGTACAGGAATTAGAAGGCCAAATTATGCCTCTCCTATATTAGATTACATAATGCATACTGATTTACCAAGGGGATATAAAGTCCCTAAGTTTACAAAGTTTGCTGGAGATACCAATGAATCAACAGTCGAACACATAGCCAGGTATCTAACCGAAGCAGGAGATATAGCAAATAATGAAGACCTGAGGATCAAATATTTCCCAAGTTCCCTAACTAAGAACGCTTTCACATGGTTCACCACTTTGCCTCCTGGGTCCATAGATACGTGGGCTCTTTTGGAGAGATTATTCCATGAACAGTTCTACATGGGACAATCTAAAATAAGTCTGAAGGAACTAGCCAGTGTCAAGAGGAAATTTACTGAACCCATAGATGATTATCTGAATAGGTTCAGACTCTTGAAATCTAGGTGCTTCACAGTAGTTCCTGAACATGAGTTAGTCGAAATGGCTGCTGGCGACCTGGATTACTCTATTCGAAAGAAATTAGACACACAATATTTGAGGGACATGGCTCAATTAGCCGATAGGGTTCGAAAATTCGAAAGGCTAAAGGCCAAAAAAGCCCGAGTTTTTAAAAATAACAAGAAAGAAAGGGTCTCCTATGTTGGAGCTGAGGAAGCAGAAGATTATCCTGAATTCGAATTCGAAGAGGTCGAAATTGATCTCGCTGAATTGAAACAGGCTCCACCTTACTCTTGTAAATTATTAGTTCCCACAAAGGGGAAATAAATCGTTGAAAATGAGAAAAGTGATAAATTCCCAAAGAAGGTTTATACCTTTGATGTAACAAAGTGTGACGAAATTTTTGACTTGCTTGTCAAAGATGGCCAACTTATTGTGCCATCAAACGTCAAAATACCTCCTTTAGATCAAAGGAAGAAAAGAGGATTTTGTAAATATCATAGTTTCCTAGGCCACAAAACCTCACAGTGTTTTCTTTTCAGGGATCTAATTCAAAATGCAATTAAGGATGGCAGATTGAAATTTGCTGACAAACCAAAAATGAAAGTAGATGAAGATCCTTTGGATGTCGCAGACACCAATTACTCCGAGCCTGCATGCATTGGAGAAATCAATATGGTGGAAGCAAATCAAGATGACACTCCATTAGGAGAAAAAAGCACTGAGAGTGAAAGCTGGGTGTTAGTGGAAGTCAACAAGGGGGTCACTGAGGACCTCCACAAGCAACTAGAGGCTTCGATCGAAGCAGTACCTTTGGCTGTTTCGAAAGAGATCCAGGCTACTGAAGTCCAGGAGAACCAAAAGCAAGAATTGACACAGGTTACTGAAGGCCTGAGGCTAAAACTGGAGAAAGTCCAGATCACAAGGCCACCCTCCCCTCAGAAAGAAATATGGGATACTTTAGGAGAACCCAGTGGAAAGTTTGACTACTTGGTGAAGTATTCTGCCCCAGAAAGTTCAAAAATCCAAATCGAAGATGTAAAACCTACAGGATGGGGAGATGATGACATAAAGGGGGAGGATGTAGATGTCAACATGGTGGATATGGAGAGACCTCGTTCTGAAATGGAGGAGTTGGAGAGATACTTAGAAAAAGAGAAATACAAAATGGAGGATAATTATGTTGGGGATGCCAGTCTTAAAGATTACCTCATGTTGTGCCACAAAGGAGATGCCGAAATGATACTATGCCCTAGATGTAGCATCATCTGCAACCAGAGAATTGTTGCAAACTTAGAGAGGAAACAAAGGGCACGAACTGGCATCAACTGGCGCCAGGATGACCAGTTATTCAGGTGTTACCCTAAAGCTGGAGAAAGTTTGCTGGAGTTTTTGGTTCGCTGTTACAAAGGGGTAACCAAATGCCTGGTATGCCCAAGGTGTTCTGCAGTGTACGATCAAAGTATGGCCAGAGCCTTCGAAACAATCCCTTTTGCCCCATGCTGGAACCACCAAGAGACTGGTCAGATGGGCCAACGTTTCGATAGCAAATACACTCAACGAAGGCCTGATAGTCCTCATCCCAAAGGCGCACGAAGGGTAACGTTCAAAATTCCTGCTGAAATACCAACAGACAAATGGCTGCAAGTCAGAACTGACAAAGGCAAGGACAAATGGAGAAACAATGAGCGAAACGCACGCCACGCCATGACATATAGAAGGCAGTTCAACATGGCAAAAAGGGAAGAAGTGAGGTTAGAAAACTAAAAAGGAAGAAACCCCATGTCTAGATCACAATGGCGAAGGCAGCAGAGAATTCGAAAGGCTGAAAGGGAAGCTATGGCAAGCAAAGGAGCAACTTCGATAAAAAACCAAGGAGAATCAAGCACCAACAAACCTACGACGAATAATCAACCTGAAGATAAACCCCCAGTTAGTAGGAGACTCTTCTCTGAAACACAACCAAATGAATCGAAGGAGTACACACCAGGTCCAGAAGAAGACAACGATATGCTGTTGTACCCCAAAATTTGCCCTCCCATATTCTTCAAATATTTGCCAATTCATGCTTCAAAATTCCCCAAGGGTTGCACAGTGCAAAGGCCTCCTAAGCAGTCAAAATTAGGGTTTTGCTTCTGATCAAGAAAATGAAGTTTCCAAAGGTCCAATCAAGTCTCACATGTCTACAAATATGGTCAAGTATCCTTATATCAAGTTTCAAGACTTCCAGCTCAAAATTGCACAGTAAAAAACCCTAATTGCACTACAGTCAACTGTAGGGGCAAAATGGTCATTTGACAGTCAAAAGTTCAAATTTTTGGTCAACATATCATTTTGAAGCCACAAACATCATTTGATCAATGCTTGATCATGATTCTCAAAGCTTGGCTCAAAAATCATCAAGATGCAAAAGTTTCCTTATTTGGACAGTTGAAAAAGTCAACTGTAAATTGACCAGGGCATAACTTTCACATGGATTATCAGAAAAATTCCATCCAAAGCTCATTTTGAAGAGAAAGACATTTCCAACAACTCATATTCATACTTCAAGTCCAAGAAATGCTCTCACAAAAAGTTATCAATTTCAACATTATAGGTCATTTTCAAAAGTCAACAAAAAGGGACTTTAAGTCAAAGGCCATAACTTAAGATTGGTAAATCAAAATGACATGGGACCAAAGACATTGGTTAGAGGACTAAAAGACCTTTCCAAAATGTCCAAGAACATGAGAAAAGCTTAAACATTGAGCAAGTTATGCCTTGTGGAAGTTGGGAAATTTTTGGATATTTTGAAAAGTCAATATTGATTCAAATGACCTAAAATTGCTAATGGGCCCATTTTTCTTCCACAATTCATCATCCCAAGCATGTGCACGACCACTTGGCCCAAAGTGAAGTTTTATTCATTTTTTATTTATTTATTTGAATTTTTATTAATAATAATTCATTTAAATCAATTAAATATATGGAAAATACTTAACCTAACTTATCAAATCTTTTTGTACATGTAATAGGCTCAATGATTCGTGCATGATCAGATTTGGAAGGAATTGGATTGATTGGATCATGATTGGTACAAAATTGCATGAAAAAGATTGAAAAAAATATGATTGAAAATCAAATCTCATAAACCATCAATTCAAAGATTTGGATCAAATTTCTTAACCTAATTCATTCCTACATAAGCATAGAACAGAAACCTAATCCAAGAAACCACTGAGCTGCGCTAGAAACCATCCATCAAACTTGAAATTTTTGCAAAGAAACTCAAAACTGAAAACACCTTTGCAAGGCGATTCAAGACAAAATAGTGATTCCTTTAGCTTCTTTGAGGATTATAGGACAGATTCCAATCATTCCCCAAGCCCCATACTCAAGAAAACGCAAGATCACCATTGAAGTTGGTAAAGAAAATTTCTGAATCGGTTTCTATCATACATGCATTGTTAAAATATTTTGTTGTTATTTTTGTGTTTAGAATAATGTTTGCAAGCTAATCATGTACTTTGATTGAAGTTTTACGCACTGTATGCAAAGATGCCATTATTGTTTTCTAGGGTTTACAGGACTTGGAATTATGGGTTTTTGAATAAGGGAAAATTGGAGCACAAGACCCAGACTATCCTCATCAGGACCTTCATACGAACTCATTGATAGGGTCGCGCTCAATTTATGAGCGTCCAATGGCTAATCGCTATTTTCTTGTATGGTGTCTACAGCAACGTTCCAAAACCGTTGCTTAATATATTCTTGTTTCAGGAAAATAAAACAATAAGGAAGAAGATGATGATGTGGAGCACGGTGGTTGGCCTGTTTAAATTTTCGCGCGAAGAATCAGCACTAACGCATAGTTATTTTATTATATTTGTTTGTTCTTTAATATACAAAGCGCGCATCTGGAACAATTGGCAAGGCATAAGGCTGGTAACATTCAGGACCTGGGTTCGATCCCAGGTCCCCACCCTTTCCACATATTTTTTTCCAATTAATATTCCTATGCAGATTCCATGTTGAGACACACCATACACCTCCAAATCAAGCTTGCCACGTCCATCTCAAGATCAATCACAAGGCTGAGAGTTAGAGAACATCATGCACCCAAGTCAACGCGTGCGTATACTCCCAGAAAAAATCAACAAGGCCATGCTAAATGGGCCAGAATTATTGGACTTAACCTCCACTTTGGGGACAGATACCCCCCCTAGGTTTGCCATATTTTTTTTTATTAATTCTATTTTCTTTTAATTATTATTTGTTTAATTAATTAATTATTTTCACAAAATATAAAAAACACACAAAAAAAATCAGAAAAGAGGAAAATATAATAAATATTTTTATTTTAATATTTTTTGTAATTAAATTGTATATAATTAAACTTAGTTTTAAATTAGGTTTTAATTTTAATTCTTTTAATAAAAAATCTAAAAAAACATAGAATTAGGGTTAAATTAATTTTCATCTTTTTTCTTTTATTCCATAATAATTAAATAATTAAATATTTATTTTTATAATTAAATTGCATATAAATAATTAGGTTTAATTTTAAGGTAAAACTTTAATCTTCTTTTAATAAATTAAAATAACTAGAATTAGGGTTAGCATTTATCTTAATTAATTCTTTTTCATAAAAAATCCAAAAAAATCATAAAATACCAAAAAAAAAAAACAATTTCCTTTCTTTTTTAATTAATTAATTGCATCATTTAATTTAGTTTAGTTAAAAAGGGTCCAACGCCCTCGTTTCGATTAAAATTTCAATTCGCACATTTATTTCTTCTTTCGTATAATATTTATGTATCTCTCCCAAGGCCATGTAACCTTTTAATTTTCTCGCACTTTTCTTTACTTTCTTTATTTTTCTGTCAAATCGGGTCCTGGTTAATTTTGGCGATGTGGACCCGCGCCTTTTGTAATAGCTTAGAATTTTTACTTTCCCGCAATATTTTTAACTTTTAACAAATGGCATGAAAGAATGAATGAATAAAAATAAAAACAAACGCATAGATCACTTTGACATGAATAAGACAAAATAACTGAACATGACACACAAATCACACACCACCCCTAGGGTACGCCTCACTGTTGCCTTGCCTCGAAAGGTGATCGTCGAGTAGAGGATGTCTTAGTAAGTCCTCATGATCCGGGAACCTTGCATGAGGGTAGCTTCTAAGGTGTCTTCCCATTGCTCTGGTGATCACCATGTCCCGAACCTCGAATTGACCCGAACACCTCCAACGGTGGTGCTACCTACCTCTCAATGGTGGGATGGCACTACTTTAAAGGACATCTACACAGACGAATTCCTTAGGGTAGGTAGGTTCTCGTAGATACTTGCTCTAATTTCAAAGCAAAATCAAAAATACTTTTCACACCAACACATTTTCAAAAAGCTTTCGAAAGCAAATTTTTAAACACTCTTGAGGACCGATACAAGAGTCGAACCGGAATTTTCAAAGAAACTTTTTTTAACCCACATTGAAAAGCAAACAAACCATTTTTGAAAACACAAGTGAGCAAGTATCTAAGAGCCCATGGATAACCATGGATAGAAAGGGTGCTAACACCTTCCCTTTCTATAATCTACCTCCCGAACCGAGAGCAATCTCTTTAAGGAATTTTTCTGTGCTTTTGTCCTTTCCATTTGGAGAAAATAAAAGACGGTGGCGACTCTTGCTTCCGCGACATTTCGCGAACCAGCGTTAAACAGTCAGTTCCAGATCCACCGATCACAGAACTGGCGACTCTGCTGGGGATAAACTTAAAGTGAGGTGTACCTTAGGACTAAGATCACTGTGTTTTCAATTGTTTTCCTTGTGTGCTTTAAATTGTGGGTTGCTTGGGAGTTCTATAGATCCTAACCCGGATCTGGGGAATACCTTCTTAGAAAGTAGCAACAAGGCTGTGAGGGAACTGTGCGGGGTATACCGACATGGTTGAAACAGTCTGCTACGTTGATGTGGCACTTTGGTGTGTACCGGTAACCCTTGATTTCAGTCAAGGAGAGTACGGGGCCTCCGCGTGGTGTCGTGAAGCATGAACAGACCTTAGGAACCTTAATTGAACTATCTTGGCCTCTTTAGGGTAGTGAGATAACTGACTTTGGTGCAGTCCGAGGTTGGTTAATACTCGATACTACACTCAATTGAGGGTTGCTTTCCTGGAATATTTCGGTCGCCAGTTCAGTGGCTAAATCAAAACAATGAACAATGAAAGCAATCCCGTGATATTGGGAACTTTAGAACCCGGTTACTTTGATAGGACAGGTTGAACCCACCAACTTCAAGAGGGTATTACCCAGACCCCATGCTGGCCTTAAACCCTAAGGGCTTGTCTTGTGTGCCTTATGTGCCTTACATGTTTGTCTTTGTAAATATCTGTGGTGTGTTTAATCATAGCATCATGACATCATCCAGCATCATATGCATTGACTAACCATTTCAGGGGTTCGAATCTTCATCTTTGTTCTTTGTTTTGTAGGACATGGAAACTGTTCGTAGAAAGACAATTCAAATCAGTCTTGTAAGGATCCCTCCTCAGCTTAAGGAGCTTATATCCAGGATTCCCGAGAACTCTTCATTCAGTGAAAGACATGGAAGTCTCATCAGCTTGGTCAACACCAACATTGAGGAAGATATGATCAAGGTCCTGTTCCAATTCTTTGACCCTCTGCATCACTATTTCACCTTCTTGGACTATCAGTTGGTACCTACATTGGAGGAGTTCTTCCGGCTCCTGAAGATCCCTATCCTTGATCAGCTACCCTTCAACGGTACAGAAAAGGAACCTAAGCTTGAAGAGATTGCTAAAGCCTTGCACCTGCAGTCATCTGACCTCAAGGGACATTGGGAAGTTAGAAGTGGCATCAAAGGGTTCTTAGCCAGGTTTCTGTTTGAAAAGGCCCATGAATGTTGGAATTCCCTTGACTTGCAAGCTTTTGAAGAGGTTGTGGCCCTCCTTGTCTATGGTTTGGTGTTGTTCCCTAACCCAGATCAGCTTATTGATATCAGTGTTGTCCAGATCTTTATGTCCAGGAATCCTATACCTACATTGCTGGGGGACATCCTTCACTCATGTTACACTCGAACCATGAGAAAAAGAGGTGTCCTTATGTGTTGTACTCCTCTCCTGGGAAGGTGGTTTATTTCGCACCTTCCACAATCAGTTTTGAAGAATGAGCGGGGTTTGAGATGGTCACAACGGTTGATGACTCTTACACATGCAGATATACATTGGTGCCCTCGGTCCAGAGAAGATGTCACTATCATTGATCGTTGCGGGGAGTACCCTAATGTTCCTTTACTTGGAATCAGAGGAGGTATTACTTACAGCCCATGCCTGGCTTGGAGACAGTTTGGTTATGCTCGGAGGGATGGTCCTCATGACATGTTAATTCCTGACATAGTTTTTGCTTTCGATAGCGATACTCAAGGACTTCGCCAGAGATTTAGCAGAGCCTGGAGGATGCCCAGTAGGATAGACAGCAAGACACTGGGGCACAGGAACTCCATCCCGTTGGAACCTTATCTCAAGTGGGTACGCGCCCGCTCCCAGAAGTTAGTGATGCCTTATCCTCATATGCTCCCAGTAATCAAAGAACCAGTCTTGGAAGGAGAAGTGTCCTACACTATTCAGCACCCTGATATGCCCACATCCTGGGAAGAGATGCAGAAGAGCTGGATCCAGCTTAAGGAGGAAAGGAATTCTCTTGAGACCAGTCTACATGCCAGTGAAAAGAAGGTCTTGGAGCTCACCCGCCTGTTGCATGAGGAGAGGAATCTCAACACTTACATAGCTCCAAAGAGGATGCGTAGCATATTTTGGGATTGATTTGATTTTTGTATTATTTTGCCCATGAGGCTTTGATGTACTAAATAGCTATTTCCTTAATGATAACGTGTGTTCCTTTTTGTCTACAACGAAGTTGAATTTTCGAACCCTTGAATGCATTGCATAAACACATCTCATTCATCATGTGCATAGCAGGTTTTTCCTCTTTTCAGGTTGCTTACAGTTCTTCGCTGTTTATTTCAGCATCATGAATCCCGACTCGTCATCAACTGAGACATCCATCAAGGCTCTTCAGGCGCAGAATGTGCAGTTTCAGGAATTAATCAAGGGTTTGGCTCAGGGCCAAGAAGAGCTGAAGGCTCTGCTCCTGAAGAAGGAGAAGAAGAAGAAGAGAAGAACTGTTCTGTTCAACTCGGGCCGAAGGTTTGGCAATACTTTGCAGCATGAAGAGGCTGGTTCTTCTGTTGGCAAGAGTACTCCTCAAGAGGCAAGGGTTCCTAGTCCGGTAGTCTCCGACAACGAGACTGATTTTGATGAAGAGCAGTATCCTCCGGCAGAAGACCGTTACAAACAGCTGGAAGATAGGCTGAATGCTATGGAAATACAACAGGTACCTGGGCTGGATTTCGGAGATCTGGGTTTGTCTACTGGTGTGATCATCCCTCGGAAGTTCAAAGCACCATCTTTCACTAAATATGACGGGGCGTCTTGTCCCAAGCTACATCTCAGGTCCTATGTTCGGAAAATTCAACCATACTCAGTGGATAAGAATTTGTGGATCCACTTCTTCCAAGAGAGTCTTTCAGGGACTCATCTCGAATGGTTCTATCAGCTGGATGGGACCAAGGTTTGTAACTGGGAGGAGTTGGCTACTGCTTTCTACAAGCAGTATCAATATAATGCCGACCTTGCCCCTACACGTACCCAACTCCAGGGTATGTCGTTAGGTTCAAGTGAAGGTTTTAAGGAGTACGCTCAGAAGTGGAGAGACCTGGCTGGCAGGGTGCAACCACCATTGACTGATCGGGAGTTAGTGGACATGTTCTTGGGGACCCTATCTGGGCCATTTTTCAACCATCTTATCGGGAATTCATCTGCAGGGTTCACTGATTTGATTCTGACTGGAGAAAGAATTGAGGCTGGGTTAAAGTCTGGTAAGATTCCGAAGGGTGCATCGTCTAGTTCTGAAAAGAAACCCTTCAAGAAGGAGGCTAGTGCCGTGTATGGTTCCAAGAGATCAGAGAGACCTGAGCGCCGCCAAGCTGTCAATGCGGTAATGATTGCTAAGCCTGCTGCCGCTCCTCGGCCGACCAATCCTCAAAGGGCCGAAAGACCCCGGAGAGAGTTCACCCGGTTAAATATGACCTTGTCGTAGATCTTGCCACAGTTGCTCTCAACCAATTTAGTGACTGTCAGGGAGGCTCCGAAGTTCCCCAATACTGCATCTCCTAAGTACAACCCGAATGCTCGTTGTGCTTACCATTCAGATAGCCCGGGGCATTCTACTGATGACTGTTGGGCATTAAGGAGTAAGGTGCAAGACCTTATCGACGCGAAGGAGATACAGTTCGAAGCGCCCGAGAGGCCGAATGTAGTTACTGCTCCTATGCCTCAGCATGGGGTAAATGCTGTTGACGAAGATGTTTATGCTGTTTCTGTGGATGATCTAGCCACTCCTCTGAAGACTGTCAAGAAGAACCTGCTGCTGGCCGGTTTATTTCCGGGTTGTAGTGAGAGTTGCCTGTTATGTGCTGTGTCCCTATCTGGTTGTCCCTTGCTGAAGTTAGGCATCCAAAGCCTAATGGATAGCAAGGAGATTCTGTTTAAGAAGTCTGCTGTTCAGTTGGTTCCAGTGGAAGAAGTTTCTGTGGTTACCATATTCAATAATCCAATCAAGGCTCTCCCGAAGAAGCCCGTCCAAATCATGACCGTTGCACCTGTGGTTATCACTGTTCCGGGGCCCCTGCCCTATGTATCTGATAAAGCTGTCCCCTGACATTATGGGGCAGATGTGTATGTAAATGGGATTAAACAAGAGTTCAACGCTGGCGCCAGTATCTGTGATATCACTGGCCCGACCAAAGTCACCCGCAGTGGCAGGCTCTTCTCGCCTGACATTGCACCGCCCGCCGCTCGAAGACCACTTCTTATAACTCCTACAAGTGTACCTGTTCCTATTGCTGATCAAGTTGTTTCTCCTGCTGCCGAGTCATCCAATGCTCGGGGCAAAGGAATTGAAGTTGAGCCTGCCCAGATGGAGGCACCTATACCCGTAACTGCTGAAGCCTCCCAACAAGAGATGGAGGAAATCTTGAAAATTATAAAGAAGAGTGACTTTAATGTTGTGGAACAGCTGGGGCACACGCCTTCTAAAATCTCCATGCTCTCTTTATTGCTGTGCTTCGAGGCCCATGCTAAGGCCTTAATCTCATTCCTCAAGACGGCCCATGTGCCACATGAGACATCTGCAGTCCAGTTCACTGATTGCATAGCAAATCTGACAGCAGACAATGGCTTGGGTTTCTCAGATGCTGACCTGACCGCAAAGGGAAGAGACCACAATGATGCCCTGCATGTCTCTATCGAATGCAGGGGCACTACTCTGGCACATGTATTGGTGGATACTGGTTCTTCTTTGAATGTGCTGCCCAAGAAGGCTTTGGACCGTTTAGATTGTGAAGGCCTGGAATTGAAGCCCAGCAATATCATCGTCAGGGCCTTTGACGGTTCAAAAAGGATGGTTCACGGAGAGGTTGACATTCCGATTCGTGTGGGCTCTCAGGTGTTTGACTCTACATTTTATGTGATGGATATCCGTCCATCTTACTCTTGTCTATTGGGTCGACCTTGGATACATAAGGCTGGGGCAGTAACCTCTACCTTGCACCAAAAGCTGAAGTACCCCGTCAGAGGGAATATCGTCACTGTGTAGGGAGAGGAGGAGTATATGGTAAGCCACCTGAACTCCTTCAGATACATTGAGATGGATGGGGAGTTTATTGAAACCCCCTTTCAGCATTTCGAGGAGGTGCTTCCAATTGCAGCAGCAACAGAAATAGCAGCAGAAGAAATTATTCCTTTGAAGATGGCTTCCCTGAAGGATGCCCGGGCTGTGGTTCAGAAAGGTGAAGGTGCTAACTGGGGCAGGCTTCCAGACTTTACACAGAAGACTGATAAGTTTGGGCTGGGTTTTACTGCAGAGGGTCAGAAAGCTATGAGGAAAGCGAAGATCGGAAGACCTCCTGTGTTCATTACAAATCCAGGAGTGAATGCTGTCGGGGAAGGCAATGAAGTGGATGAAGCAGAATTCAATAGCTGGATCTACCCTACAACCGAAGGCGGATTGACCAATTGGATTGCTAAGGACCATACTCCTATTACCTTTGTGACGCTGTTTACCTAGGGATTTGGTAAACAACCGCTGATCCTCCAAATGGTTACTTATTTGGTTACTCGCAGGATCGATCAGATTGATCCTATGGACATAGGTTGATTTTGAAGTTTAATTAATGTGGATAAGGCTTTAAGTAAATTGTTTAAAGTAAATTGCATAAAGGAAAGGCTTGGTAAAATAAACAAGGCTTGAATGTAAAGGTTCGACAGGAATCTTAAAGGGAAAAAGCATGTAAAATACTGGAAAAGTAAATGACTTGAATTGATAAAATTGGTGTTTCACACATACATTTCTCAACAATTCGTTCGCTCACACTGGGTACTTGAATCTAAATGAGTGACTATGTATCTATTGTGAACACACGCGAGAAACTACACGTCTACTCCTATTTATACAAAAACATTCCAAGTAACCGTCGGGCAGTTACACTGCTTCGAGATCAAGCCACTTGTCACGTTCTCCATGCTCGACGCTCCAGATCCTTGCACGTTCGCACGTAGTAACTGCTGGAAACCGTTTTCCCTCCAAAGCTTTGAATTTCAAACTGCTCCACTCTGGACCATCGAACACGTTCGTCAAGAGGCGTCTTCGACGAAAACTTCTTCGACGTCGAAGGCAATCAGCCTTCTTCCTTGGAAGAAATCTTCTAAGTATTTTGTCATCTTTCGACAGGCACTTCGACAGGCTTAGCCAGTCGAAAGCATCTTTCAGCTTTTCATGGCTGCCATCAATCAAAACAAAGGTGTCGAATTTAGGAGCCAACAAATTGCCCCCCAAGAATGCCTTATTTCGACTCTGAAAGAAAAAAGGCATTCTTTGAAAACGCCATTCGACACCTGTTTTTCCACGCTTAGTCACAAGTTAACTTGTGCACTTTTTGTTGCTTTTTACCAACTATTGGCAATCCCAAGAAACCATCATTGATTTGATCCTAGGACGTCACTGTCAGTACGACGTGCAGAACCAAAACATCACTTCATAATTTGTCATTATGACAAATTCAAAAAACGAGGACGCACGCTGCGTCTCTCTGTTTCTGCAGAAACGGCCAAAACAACAGGATGCTGCCACGCGTCCCACTACTTCCTGCAGCATTAAATGACATTTAATGCCCTCGTTATTGGGAATTTCTCCCACTACTATAAATAGTAGTGAATATCCCATTGTGGGACTTTTCACGCAAACTAGCCTTCAAACTCCCTTGCTTTCTTACAAACTTGTTTCTCTTTGCAGAAAAACTCTTCCTTTTCCAACTTCATCTTCATCTTCAACAATGGCTTCTGCTTCTACTGCCCCCAAGACTAACGCACCAACTGAACAACTTGCTAAGCCCAAGGTCTTTGTTACTGCTCCGGTAGTGAACGCTACAGGGAAACGAAGGGTCCCTGAACCATCTGACATCTCCGTTCGCGATGCTTACTCGCGTCACTTGATGATTCCGGTTGGATACTCCAACCAAATCTTCGCAATGTCTGGACCCATGAACCCCAGCATCTCTGAAGCTCTGAAGATCAAGAGCTACTTCCCCATTGTCGAGAAACTCAAGCCAGTAGCCTGCGCTAAGAAGGATGCAGAAGACAACGAAGACCCTACACACGAGAAGATTGACCTTCGTTTCTTCAACAGAAGTGTTAGAGTCTTTAGGTCTTGCCCTAATCTGACCTCTGACTATGTTGCTTGGCTAGCAAAGTTGGAGAAACATCAAACTCCAGTCTGGAAGGAAATGGGAATCTTTGACCTAGTAATGCTGTCGAAGACAGGTCTAAACTACTCCCCAGAGATGCTTATAGCTTCGATGCTTTTCTGGGATAACTCTCACTTCACCTTTCACCTTCCATGTGGGATGTTAACTCCCACACTCTTCGACGTAGCAGCCATCACTGGCCTTCGACCAACCGGAGATTACTTCGACCCGGAAGAGATGTCGGAGGACCAAATTGGCTTTTCTGAGACGAAGCCAACATTCACCACCTTTATCAACCATTTTCACGACAGGTCGACGGATACAGTGTCGGATGTCGAACACATAGCGTTTCTAGCCTTATGGCTAACTCGCTTTGTGTTTTGTTCGAAGTCTCTGCAAGTGACCAAAAAGATGGTCACTCTGGCCACCCAACTGCATCACCGCCAGAACATCTGTTTGGCAGAACTAATTCTGGCCAGTCTTTATGACTCCATCAGCAATGGGGTTACTCTCTTGAAACATGTCGAAGATAGGAACAGTTTGCTACTCGCTGGGCCTTTCTGGCTACTTCAACTGTGGCTTAACGCCACTTTCGAGTCTTTCTTACCCAAGAAGACTCAGATAAATGAACAAGCCCCAGCGATAGCTAATAGACGTATCGAAGGAATTAGGCTGGCTCTACTGACACCTGTAGAAGATGGGCTAGAGTTCCAACAAACCTTCACTAACTTCGTGCTGATGTTCGCTCGAAGGAAGGAGTTTGTTTCAACTATGGCTCCATTTGCTCAACGAAAGGTGGGGCCAGCATGGTTTACGAGGCCACATCCAAAGGAGTCGAGTGGTCCCAATGTCGATGAGCACACTATACTTTGGGAGGCGTTCCTGACACCCAGGATCATGCCTCTTCGATTTAAGAGTTCAAAGACTCATTTGAGTCTGCTTGCCTATCAACCCAATCTGGTGTCTTGCCAGTTTGGTATCATCCAAACCCTGCCTTCTCCCATTTTCCAAAGAGAGAAGTCAATGTTGTACTTCTGCAACGATTATACAGAAGAAGCTGCTACCAAGCATATTGGAAGGTATGCTGGTCGAACAATCCTCTCGCTGTTCAACTACCAGCTTAACTTCCTTTGCTCACCATCTTTTGAAGAGTGGTGGAGAAGCTATTACGCTGAGTACTTCTTCGACGAGAAGGACTTCATATCAGAGTTGCAGAAGTCTTTTGTCCTTGTGTTTGACAAAGTAAAGAAATGTAAGTTCATACTCTCACATTACTTTTTATCTTTCTCTTCGACTGTTAGCTTGCTAATTTTCCTTTTCGCTTCCAGTTGTTCGAAAACCCTTGGTCAAGAAGGCTACAGGAGGCCCACAAGGAGGGGTCCCTTCGACAAAACCTCCACCGCCGGCGAAGACTATAGCGCCGGCGAAGACAACAGGCAACCAACAGGGGGAAGGCTCTTCGAGGAGGCCTCCTGCATCGGTAACCAGATTTTCTTCATTTTTCTTCTGGCTTTCGATTTTTTATTTTCGACGTAATTATTCAATCGAATTCCTATTGGTTTTATAGGCCCCTTCGCCCAAGAAAAGGGCAGCCTTGGTGATCGAATCGGGGAGTGATGACGAAAGTGATTCCCCTCCTTCTCCCCTAAAGAGGCGAAAGTTAACGAAGGACGCTTCTGTTCCTACTCCAGCTCCTGAAGGTCGAACCGTCAGAATAAAGGTTGGTGTGAGAAAGCCTAGGCCACCTGCGGTGGTCATCGAAGAACCAACTGAGGAGGAACTGAACGCTCTAGTTACCCAGCCTGTCGAAAGTGATAATTCCAGCCCTGGGGCTGAAGTCAATCCACAGGTAATCTATTGGACCCTTCTTATAATTTAGGCATAGATACCAGTATTTGATTATGTCTCTTTCGACATCTGAAGATTTGTCTTCTTCCGCTTTTTCAGGACACTACTGGAAGTTCCCCACCAAGGACTTCAGAAACTCTGGAATCTGCTGACCTTAGCAGGCCTCAGGTGCAAGATTTGGGTAATGACGAAGCCCACACTGAGCATGAGGCCAATGCTGAAACAGTGGAGAAGACAACTGAAGAACCTATGGCGGAGGAAACACAGCCAGAAACGGTTCCTGTGGTGGTCTTGTCGTCAGAAGAGAATCCTGAAGGAAGAGACCAAGGCAATGGCGAAGAGAATCAAGATGCTGTTGACGAAGAGCATGAAGGTGGTACTGGCGAAGAACACCAGGATGACGCCAGCGAAGAACCACAGAATGACGCTGGCGAAGGACCCCAAGGTGAGGTTAACGAAGAACCACGAGTCGACGCTAGTACCGCCTCAGTTCAAGTCGAAGAGCAACCAAACGAGGCACTCAGCATTCAACAGCCTCCAGTTCAAGATAATACTGTGGCAAGGGTCACCTCCTCAAAGCACAGGTCGAAAAAGGACTTGGAAATCTTGAAACAAACTGACCCTGTCAGCTACCTTAATGCAATCGTCGAGAGTAAGAGTTCTTCCGACACCAGTCAGGAAATTCCTACTCTGTCGGGGAAATCTACTGAGACTTCTCCTCTTGATGATGCGTTGGCGAAGGTCAAAGCCCAGTTCTTCAAGAGAGATTTAATGAAGGCTTTAGAGGGGGACCCCACTGCTCCATCTTGCTTAAAAGAGGTTTTGAATGCTGTTGATTTCGATGCTGTAGCCCCAGAAATTTCAGACTTAATCATGGAATTACATTCTATGATTGACCAAGTCTCAGCGGATTACCGGCGCCAACGAACTTTTAACAGTCAGCTCGAAACGCTGCATGGCAAGAGCTTATCTGCGTGGACTGCTGTCTCAAGTTCGACTTCTCGAATTGCCGAGTTGTCGAAACAGAAAGCGTCTGCACAGGAAAGGTTCGATGCTATTGAGCGAGAGAATGTCTCCTTCCGAGCACAAATTGCAGAGATAGAGGCGAAGATAAACGCCAACACTGTGCTCCAGGAGGAAATTCTTTCGACCATCCCAGACGCTGAGAGCCAGACTGAGATCAAGCAAGGCCTGGAGTTCGCTGAGAGGGCCCAAAGCCTCGACGCTCAAATTGCCAAACTGGAGCAAGAAAAATCTTGGTGCAAGAAGAGGTTGGATTTGCAGCATGCTAAGTATCTTCGACTCAAGAATTCTCTTTCCTTTTGATTCTCTTTTGTAACCATCTTCTGTAATCGTTTTCGACAACAATTGCCATTTTGGCTGAAAATTAATAAAAATTTCCATTTTGGCATTTTTATGGTTAATTTAGTTTATTATTTTATTTTTATCTCTTGAAGTATAGGCTTATATTTTTTCAAATATTTACCATTTACTCTCAAGAGCCTTTTATCACCACTTATCTCTTCGACTTCATAGGCTCCACCAGAAAAAGTTTGGATAACTCTGAAGGGTCCTTCCCATTTGGGTGACCATTTCCCCATGCTTCGATCCCGTCGATCCATGGGAAGAATTACCTTCCAAACTAAATCTTCAGGCAAAAATACCTTAGGTTTTACCTTTCTATTATAAGAGTCTTCGACTCTTTTCTTCTGAAGCCTGAGTAAGTCGAGAGCGTGTAATCTCTCTTCGTCTAAATCCACCAGTTCATCTAACATCATATTCCAATAAACCTCAGAAGGAATATCATAATGCCTCTGAACTCTTGCAGATTGAAGACAAATTTCTGCTGGCAATACTGCATCATGGCCAAAAGTTAGCCTATATGGTGTTGTACCAGTGGCTTCTTTTGGGGACGTTCGACAAGCCCATAAAATCTGGTCTAACGTCTTATGCCAATTCTTTGGTTTCTTCCCAACATGTTTCTTTATCAAGCCAATTACCACTTTGTTAGCTGCTTCGACTTGACCATTCGCCTGTGCATAGTAAGGCGTGGATGTTAGGAGTTTGAAACCTGTTTCCTGAGCAAATTCCTGCATCTTTCGACCAGTGAAAACTGAACCTTGATCAGTTGTTATTGTCTCAGGGATTCCATACCTAAATATAATGTTCTTTTGAATAAATTCAATGACATTTTCTTGGTCTACATTGACTAAAGGGACAGCTTCGATCCACTTAGTAAAATAATCAATGCCTACCAATATGTATTTCTGACTCTTAGATGATGCTGGTCGAATCTCTCCAATAAGATCCAACGCCCATCCTCGAAAGGGCCAAGGCTTCACTATCGAGTGAAGTTCGCTTGCTGGTACATGCTGGATGCCTGTATGAACTTGACACTCTTGGCAACCTTTGGCGAACTCAACACAATCTTTCAGCATAGTGGGCCAATATAGTCCTTGTCGAAACAACAACCATTTCATCTTATGGCCTGCTTGGTGAGCCCCACATGCCCCAGCATGTGTAGTCGAAAGGGCTATGTATGCTTCAGTTTCACTTAAACATTTCAGCAACACCCCTTCAGGCGTCTTCTTGAATAACTCATTACCCATGAGTACAAAACTCAACGCCCTGTATTTTGTTTTTCGTTCTGTCGGAGCTCCTGAATTTTGAAGATAGTCCACAATGGGTTTCCTCCAATCCTGGTCTGACAAATTATCAATGAACGAAATCTCGAAGTTTGAGTGATCAGCATATCCTAACCTTGTTGATTCCAAGTCTGTTGGTGATAGACAAGTTGCTCTTATCTTCTCTCGAACTTCGATTGCTCTTTGTAATCTCGTTTTTGAAATTTTATACCCAGATGCAATCTGTGCCAAGTCATTGGCTATTTGATTTTCGACTCTGGGTATGTGTCGAATATTGACACTTTCAAATTGTTTCAATAAACGATTTGCTATCACAAAGTACATAATGAGATTCTCTCTTATGCATTTATACTCCTTTGTGACTTGCTTGATGACTAACTCTGAGTCTCCCATTATTTCGACTCGAGTTGCCCCCAATTCCAACAGTATTTCAAGGCCAGTAATTAGAGCTTCATACTCAGCCTCATTGTTCGAACAAGAACCTTCGATTTGGTACTTGAATGTTGTTGGAATTTTATCTGGAGAAATAAGTAAGACTCTTACTCCTGTTCCATTTTTATGGCTGGAACCATCGAAGTAGAATTTCCAAGGTTCTATCTCCACGTAGTTAATATCCTCGACTTGAATAGAGTGGTCGACTATGAAGTCTGCAACCACTTGTCCTTTTACTGCCTTAAGAGGCATAAAGGTCAAGGAGTATTCAGTCAATGCTAATGCCCACTTGCCAATTCGACTATGCAAGATAGGTTTCGACAACATATATTTGAAAACATCAAAATGAGACGAAACATAAACATCAACTGGTTTTATATATTGTTTGAGCTTTGTACAAGAGAAATACAGACATAGACACAATTTTTCAACTTCGCTATATCTAGTTTCTGCATCATTCAAGACTCGACTGAGATAATAAATGGGTCTTTCGACTCCATTCTCATCCTCTTGGGCTAACATACTTCCCAGAGTTTTGTCAGATGCAGCTATGTACAATCTCATACTCCTATTGCTACAAGGAGGCACCAAAATAGGTGGCTTAGTGAGGTACCCTTTGATTCTGTCGAAGGCTTCTTGTTGCTCCTGCCCCCATTCGAACCCCTCCTTATTCAGTCGAAGTAAGGGTGAAAAGGCCTGAGCTTTCCCACTTAGGTTAGATATAAACCTTCTCAAGAAATTTATCTTGCCTAAGAGAGATTGCAATTCCTTCTTATTCGATGGCGCTTTCGCTTCCAAAATTGCCTTCGTCTTGTTCTGATTTATTTCGATTCCTTTCTTGTGGACAACGAAGCCCAGGAAATCTCCAGCTTTTACACAGAACGCACACTTCAAAGGGTTCATCTTCAGACCATGTTCTCTCATTCTTTCGAATGATTGTCGAAGGTGGTCAATGTGACTCTTCCTGGAAACAGATTTTATAACAATATCATCAATATAAACTTGCATAAACGTGTTAATAAAATCATGGAAGATAGTATTCATTGCGCGCTGGTACGTTGCCCCAGCGTTCTTTAGGCCAAAAGGCATCACTACCCATTTGTAAGTGCCTAAGGCCCCAGGGCATCGAAAAGCTGTTTTCGACACATCCTCTTCAGCAATGAATATTTGATTATATCCTGAATAACCATCGAGCATGCTCAGGTATTCGTAGCCAGCGGCAGAATCGACTAGCATTTCCGCCACAGGCATTGGATATTCATCTTTGGGGGTGGCAGCATTCAGATCTCTGAAATCTATGCACACCCTTAATGTGCCATTTTTCTTAATTACTGGCACAATATTTGCAATCCATTCGACATACCTTGTAACACGGATGAATTTGCATTTCAGAAGTCTTTCGACCTCCGTTTTGATCTTCGACAAAATTTCTGGAGCGAAGCGTCTTGGATTCTGCTTGATTGGTTTCTTTCCAGGTTTGATTGGCAACTGAAGTTCTACCAATCCTCTGTCGAGACCGGGCATTTCGTCATAATCCCATGCAAAACAGTCTTTAAACTCTTTCAGCAATTGGATTACTTCCAACCTAAGTTCTGGATCAATTTTGGCGCTGATGTAAGTTGGCCTATTCTCTGATCCTTCGCCTAAGTTGATTTCTTCTAAAGGGTCTTGTGCTAACATCTTAATGTCGTTCGCCAAGGGATCCTTTTCGAAGCCCAAAGGCTCATCGTCATAGATCGCGTCGAGCCTCTGTTCCTGCATTTCGTCTGGCATGATATCAGGAGGTCTTGGATCGAAATCCTTTCCTGGTCCAACAGCAGATAATTGTTGATCATTGGCCTGTGTGGCCATGTACTTTACTTCGGCTTCGAGAGCCGTTATCATCTTGGTTTCAGCCACATAGGCCGAAATTCGCTTCAGAGATTGTGACTCAGTCATTATCACTGAATTCACTTCCCCAACCAGTTGGTTGGATACCAGTTAGCCCACTGAATTCTATGTGGGACACGTCCTCTCTGTCCCATTGGAAACCATGCTCAGGATGCAGGTATAGGGAACAAAAGGTGTTTGGCGCTGGTGCCATGTCGAAGTCAGGAACTGGACATGGCCCTATGTGAGCCAAGTTTTTGTCGAAATCTGTTACACCCAAGTGGTTTACTTCGCCAAGGTAGTAACTCTGATCAGCCTCTATGTTTTCGACCAGCCCATCTGGGCGCCATAGAAGCAGTCTTTGATGCATCGATGAAGGCACAGCACCTACACCATGTATCCACTCACGGCCTAACAAAAGGTTGTAGTTAGGTTTGGCTGATATGACCATGAACATTGTTGGTCGAAGGATCGACCCAACTTTTATGTCGAGCTGGATCACTCCCATGGTGGTCCCAATGCCTCCCTCATAGTTGGACAGGACCATATTGTGAGGTTTTATTTCTTCATCCCTTTTGCCAATCTTTATTAGCACAGAATGAGGGATAATATTGATAGTGGCCCCACAGTCGACCAATATTTTGTTCACAGTGGTCTCTTCGAGCTTAGCCCTTATGAACAAAGGTTTGAGGTGATTCTTCATTGCCTCTGTGGGTGGCTCGAAGAAGCCATTTTGTTCCTCTGTGGTGCCATTGTCCATGACAAAATAGCACACTGGCCTGTGTCTGGCCATTTCTTGTTCCACCTCCCAGTCACTGGTTTCGACTTCTACTTGTCGATTGAATTCCCTGGGCAGTACTGAAACAATGTTCACCATTATATCCAGAGTATCGTCGGACTCAGCATCATCTTCGTCTTCGACTTCGCTCTGGTTAGGCCAAACTAGCCTGTTGGTAACTGGTTCTCTCTCAAGAGGCTTTCTTTGTTTCCTTTGAGGCACATTCGAACTAGTCTCAGCTTTAGGTTCGTTGGCAGCCTCCCTTTCAGCTTTTCGCCTTCTTTGATACCTCCTCCATTGGGATCTCGACATAGGATTTTTTCCCTTGTAGTTGCTGGACACTTGAGAAACCTTGGGCGCAGCAACTTGAGGATCTTTCTTCTGAATTAAAGAGGAACCTCTTGGCACTTCGAAAGAATGCCATTTCTCTTCACTTGGCCTTTTCCGGCCAGATGTTTTGTACCAAGTGTCTACTGGTACATTTGTTGGAGGCCTAAAAGTCAAAGGCCTCTTGTCTTGATTAGAACCTCTTCTGGGATCATGTCGAAGGTCAGAATTCTCCCTTCTCTTGTTCGCTGCTCTCACTCCTTGTATGTGTTCAGCAGCTTTTTTATCAAAGATAGAACTGCATCTTGGACACAGCATCACCTCTGATTTCTTCTTTTGGCATCTTTGTAAAAAATCTGCCAAGTTTTCGTTTTCCCTAGGGAAAGCCGTTTTATTTGCCTGCTCTTGCCTTATGGCTTCTTCTGAAGTTTTAGGGTCAGAAAGTTCAACCATGTTGATATTCATTGTATCCTTAGTAGCAAGAGTTAGTTGTTTCATTTGTGTCTCCAGATTCTCCGTCTGGCCTTGTACAGTGGCCAATTGGGAACTGGGCTTTGGTCCAGTTTTTCGCGCTTCAGCAGTCTTCGACTTTGGGTCTTCGACCGCTTTCTGGACAGCCTCAATTGTCTTCCTGGATAAGTTTCCAGAAAAACTGCCAAAGATTGGCATGTTGATGTGATCCTTTGAGACTTCGACCATGGTAATGCCTGGCTTCTTCGACTGGGTCCTGGTAGCCTCTATCATGTTCACCTCAGAGGGTTCTGCATAGTGGGCTTCAGCCTTCAGTGGATTGGAGTCGACAGCCATGGGGGATTTGTCAGCAAACTTTAATCTCCCTTCCTCAATAGCGTCTTGGACAAGATTCCTGAAAAGAAAACATTGAGAAGTTTTATGGCCCAGAAAATTATGATATTTGCAAAAACCTCTCTTCTTTCTTTGATCAAGAGGAGGCACTTTTACCCCAGGGGGTACTATCATTTGGCCATCTTTAACTAGCAAGTCGAATATTTCATCACATTTTGTGATGTCAAAACTATAAGTCTTTTTTGGGAACCTATCGTTGGTCCTGTCTGGACCAATGGGATTTTTCCCATTTGAGGGGACTAATTGTTTACAAGAGTATGGAGGCCCTTGTTTTAGTTCTGCTAAATCGACTTCTCCTTCTTCGACAGCTAAAGTATCGTCGAAGGAATCTAGATCTTCGTCATCCATCTCAACGTAAGCTATTCTCTCTCTCTTGTGAGTTTTCGTTGCCTTAGCTTTTTCAGCCTTGAGGCGTTCGACTTGTCGAACTCTATCGGCCAGTTGGGCCATGTCTCTTAGGTACTGGGTATCTAGCTTCTTCCTAATGGAATAGTCTAAACCGCCTGCTGCCATTTCGACCAGCTCATGTTCTGGCACTTGTGTAAAACATCTCGCCTTAAGCAACCTAAACCTATTCAGATATTCGTCTATAGGTTCAGTGAAACGTCTCTTCACACTCGCCAGTTCTTTCAGGCTTATCTTGGTTTGCCCCATATAGAATTGTTCATGGAACAATCTTTCCAATTGGGTCCAATGGTGGATCGAATTGGGGGGGAGAGTTGTAAACCAAGTAAAAGCGTTCTTGGTTAAGGAACTTGGGAAGTATTTGATCCTTAGGTTTTCATTATTTGAAATGTCTCCTGCTTCGATCAAATACCTTGCCACATGTTCGACAGTGGATTCTGTCGTGTCCCCAGAGAACTTAGTAAATTTGGGGACTTTGGTTCTAGGGGGTAAGTCAGTTTGTAACACATATTCTGACAATGGGGATGTAAAGTTGGGCCTTCGAAAGCCCATGTTCATCCCATTCTGATTCATGATCCTTTCGATCATGGTTGCCAGATTGTTTTCCAACCCTATGTTTTGGTGTTGGATATGCTGAACCACTTCGTCAGCATTTTGGTTTCTGTTCACTAACCTTACCTCTGGGGCTATTACCCTAGGTTCTTCGACAGGTTGTTCAACAGGCTGTTGAACCTGGTTAATGGTGGTTTCTTCCTCTACAAATATCCCCTGATTTCCTCTTATTTGCGCCCTTTGGGGCTGTCGAATAGGTGGGGGCACTCCAAAGAAGTCAGCCAAACGCGTCATTTGCGCTGTAACTTGCTGATTCGACTGAGTAGTATTTTGTATTAGAGGATTTAGCACTGTACTCAAAGTTTGTGCCAACATTTGCACCATATCATGGTTGCTTTCGTCCATCTGTTGCCTCAAGACTGCTGTCGAGGCATTTGTAAGGCCATGGGCTACTTGGGACGTTCCTCCTAAGAGTTGGGTCCTATTTCTATTCGCCATGCCTACTCCAGAGCCTTGGAGTGGCGAAGTGGCACTCACGAAAGGGTCTGAATACGTGGACGCAGCATTCGTCAGGCTTGCCAATTCAGAAGTTGGCATGCCATAGAATGGAATAAATCCTGGGGGAACCACTGGCCTTGGGCCAGTATTTCCCCTTGGTGGGGGGGTTCCCAAAGGCATTCTGGGGCCTGTAAACGAAGTTATTGTCCCCGTGGTTGTGACTGACACTGCTGGTGTCGAACCAACATTCGTCGCTTCACTAACGGTCATATTAACCGTTGCTCCCACACTTGGTGGTGGAATTTCATTATTGTTTGGCGGATTCGCCATCTCTTCCCTTCTTCTGGCAGTATTATTATCGTTGGTGTATATTCTACCACTCCTCAATAACATACAACTCGAAAAGATGAGATTTTTCAACAATCAACACACTGTCCCATCAGGTGTGCCAATTTGTTTACCTAGGGATTTGGTAAACAACCGCTGATCCTCCAAATGGTTACTTATTTGGTTACTCGCAGGATCGATCAGATTGATCCTATGGACATAGGTTGATTTTGAAGTTTAATTAATGTGGATAAGGCTTTAAGTAAATTGTTTAAAGTAAATTGCATAAAGGAAAGGCTTGGTAAAATAAACAAGGCTTGAATGTAAAGGTTCGACAGGAATCTTAAAGGGAAAAAGCATGTAAAATACTGGAAAAGTAAATGACTTGAATTGATAAAATTGGTGTTTCACACATACATTTCTCAACAATTCGTTCGCTCACACTGGGTACTTGAATCTAAATGAGTGACTATGTATCTATTGTGAACACACGCGAGAAACTACACGTCTACTCCTATTTATACAAAAACATTCCAAGTAACCGTCGGGCAGTTACACTGCTTCGAGATCAAGCCACTTGTCACGTTCTCCATGCTCGACGCTCCAGATCCTTGCACGTTCGCACGTAGTAACTGCTGGAAACCGTTTTCCCTCCAAAGCTTTGAATTTCAAACTGCTCCACTCTGGACCATCGAACACGTTCGTCAAGAGGCGTCTTCGACGAAAACTTCTTCGACGTCGAAGGCAATCAGCCTTCTTCCTTGGAAGAAATCTTCTAAGTATTTTGTCATCTTTCGACAGGCACTTCGACAGGCTTAGCCAGTCGAAAGCATCTTTCAGCTTTTCATGGCTGCCATCAATCAAAACAAAGGTGTCGAATTTAGGAGCCAACAGACGCAGTAATAAATTTCTTTGTTTCGTTATTTGTAATAAACAATAAATAAACTCTATGGCCCGATGTCTTACCCGAGGCACCGTGGTTTCATTTGTGAGGGCATATAAATTGTCATTTCATATATCATAAATGAAAATCTTGGACGTTTTCTCGCATTACAAATATTATGCTCCTTTCCTGTCTTTCTTTCCTTTACATATATTTCAAAACAGCTGTATTTACACACACACTCACTCATACAGGTTTCAATCCACTCTGGATCTCACTGGTAACGACTCTGCTACTGCCAGTTATGACTTCGAAAATCCGATCAACTTAGCCGAAGACGAAGGTGAAGATGATTGCGAAGTGCCTGGTGAGCTTGCAAGACTGTTATTTCAGGAAGAGAGGGCAATTCAACCCCATGAAGAGCCAGTGGAAATAATAAACTTGGGTACTGAAGAAGACAGGAAAGAGGTAAAGATTGGTGCCAACCTAGAGCTCAGCGTGAAGCAACGGTTGACTCAAATGCTGCATGATTATATGGAGATCTTTGCCTGGTCCTACGAAGACATGCCTGGGTTAGATACCGATATTGTGGTCCATCACTTGCCGACTAAGGAAGACTGCCCTCCAGTTAAGCAAAAGGTCCGTCGGATGCGTCCAGAGATGTCTGAGAAGATCAAAGCCGAGGTTATGAAACAGTTTGATGATGGGTTCCTTGCAGTGACTTTTTACCCTCAGTGGGTTGCTAATGTGGTGCCGGTACCGAAGAAGGACGGTAAGGTCAGAATGTGTGTCGACTACAGGGATCTGAACAGGGCCAGCCCCAAAGATGACTTCCCTCTACCTCACATTGATGTCCTTGTGGATAATACAGCTCAACATAAGGTGTTCTCTTTCATGGATGGCTTTTCAGGTTACAATCAGATCAAGATGGCACCTGAAGACATGGAAAAGACTACATTTGTTACTCAGTGGGGCACCTTCTGCTACAAGGTCATGCCATTCGGGCTAAAGAACGCTGGGGCAACCTACCAACGTGCCATGGTCGCTTTATTTCATGACATGATCCATCATGAGATAGAAGTGTATGTTGACGACATGATCGCAAGGTCCCAGACTGAGGAAGAGCACCTAGATCATCTGCAAAAGTTGTTTGACCGGTTGAAACTGTACAAGCTGAGGTTGAACCCGAACAAGTGCACCTTCGGGGTAAGATCTGGAAAGTTGCTAGGCTTCGTGGTCAGTGATAAGGGTATTCAAGTGGACCCTGCCAAGGTCAAAGCTATTCAAGAGATGCCAGTTCCTAAGACAGAGAAGGAAGTCAGAGGCTTTTTAGGACGCCTGAATTACATCGCTCGCTTCATCTCACACCTAACTGCTACCTGTGAGCCAATCTTCAAGCTGCTGAAGAAAGATCAGGTAGTACGTTGGAACGATGAATGTCAGGCTGCTTTCGACAGAATCAAAGAGTATCTCCAAGAACCACCTATCCTTATGCCACCGGTTGAAGGGAGACCTCTGATATTATACCTGACAGTGCTCGACAACTCAATGGGGTGTGTGCTGGGGCAGCATGACGAGTCTGGCCGAAAAGAGCACGCCATTTATTACCTTAGCAAAAAGTTTACCGACTGTGAGACCCGATACTCACTGCTTGAGAAAACTTGCTGCGCTTTGGTATGGGCTGCTCGCCGGTTGAGACAGTATATGCTGACTCATACCACCTTGTTGATCTCAAAGATGGATCCTATAAAGTACATATTCGAAAAGCCTGCTCTGTCTGGGAGAATTGCAAGATGGCAAATGATCTTGACGGAATACGACATTCAGTACACGACCCAGAAAGCCATCAAGGGAAGTGTATTGGTAGACCACTTGGCACATCAAGCTGTAGATGACTATCAGTCAATGAACTTTGAGTTTCCGGATGAAAGCATCATGATTGTGACTGATTGTGAAGTACCTGGACCGGATGAAGGACCTGAACCAGGATCCCGATGGTCTATGCACTTTGACGGAGCCTCCAACGCTTTGGGAAACGGTATCGGCGCCATCATCATATCTCCTCAAGGTACTCATACTCCGCTAACTGCCCGGCTATGTTTTAACTGTACCAACAACATGGCAGAGTATGAGGCGTGCATCATGGGTCTTCAAGCTGCGATCGACTTAAGGATCAAGTTTCTAAGTGTCTTCGGAGATTCCGCTCTTGTGATCAATCAGATCAAAGGAGAGTGGGATACGAAACATCCAAACCTGATTCCTTACAGAGAATGTGTGTTGACCTTGATTCCCCACTTCACAGAGATAACTTTTGAACACTTTCCAAGAGAAGAGAATCAGCTGGCGGACGCGTTAGCTACGATGGCTTCTATGTTCAAAGTTAAATGGGATAATGAGGCTCCCCGGATCATCATCTGGAAACTGGACGAACCGGCATACTGTTGCGATCTCGAGACTGAATTGGTGACTGAGAAGCCTTGGTACCATGAAGTGAAGAAATATCTGGAAACTCAGGAATACCCTGAAGGTGCCTCTATCAATGATAAGAAGTTCTTGAGGAGGTTCGCAGCAAAGTTCTTCCTTAGCAATGGCATCTTGTACAAGCGAAACCATGATTCAACCCTACTGCGTTGTGTGGACAAGACGGAAGCAGAAAGAATCATGGAAGAGCTACACGAAGGGACCTTTGGTACACACTCCAGTGGACACACTATGGCTAAGAAAATCCTACGGGCAGGATATTACTGGTCCACAATGGAAGCTGACTCTTACCAACATTCCAGGACATGCCATAAGTGCCAGATTTATGCAGATAAGGTGCATGTTCCTCCAGTTCCTCTGAATGTTCTGACTGCGCCTTGGCCGTTTGCAATGTGGGGCATAGACATGATCGGTGAGATTAAACCTACGGCATCTAATGGGCATCGCTTCATCCTAGTGGCGATTGATTATTTCACAAAGTGGGTCGAAGCAGCATCCTATGCTACGGTAACCAAGACTGTTGTGGCACGGTTCATTCGGCATAATCTGATCTGTCGGTACGGTGTCCCTGAACGAATTATTACAGACAACGGTACCAATTTGAACAATAAGATGATCACTGAGCTCTGCGAGCAGTTTAAAATACAGCACCACAATTCTTCTCCTTACAGACCGAAGATGAATGGGGCTGTAGAAGCAGCAAATAAGAACATCAAGAAGATCGTGCAGAAGATGATAGTGACTTACAAGGATTGGCACGAGATGTTACCATTCGCCCCACATGGGTACCGTACCTCAGCTAGGACGTCAACCAGGGCAACTCCTTTCTCTCTGGTTTATGGCATGGAGGCAGTCTTACCGATCGAAGTGCAAATACCCTCTCTCCGGATAATGAAGGATGCAAATCTGAACGAGGATGATTGGATCCAGACACGACTTGATCAGTTAAACCTCATTGATGAAAAGAGACTTGCTGCTATCTGTCACGGTCAGACGTATCAGAAACGGATGATCAGGGCATTTAACAAAAAGGTCAGACCACAGGAATATCAAGTTGGGGATCTGGTAATCAAGCGAATCATCCTTCCTCAGAGTGATCCAAGGGGCAAATGGACCCCTACGTACGAAGGGCCACTTGTGGTTAAACATGTGTTCTCAGGAGGAGCAATGATGTTAACCAACATGGATGGTGACGACCTTCCTCACCCCGCCAATGCAGACATAGTAAAAAGATACTACGCATAAAAAAGACCCGCTAGGCTGACATGCCTAGGCAAAAATTAGGGCTTCCCGTCGAACCAAAAGGGTTCGGGCAAAATGAAGGGATGAAATAAAAAAAATCTGTACACCTGGCAAGTCGAAAACCTGAAAAGGCGGCTTGGGCAAAAATGGGTATCCCGGTGGACTGAAAACCCGAAAGGGCGGTCCAGGCAAAAGTTAGGGATAAAAGCGTAATACTATGTCTCATTGGATTACTTTGCATCCAGAATCCGGTATCTATATCAAGTTCAGACGACATCGATCAGTCAGCTTCACCTTCAACCAAGGTCATCAAGTGATGAGACGCTCGGGGACATAAAGGCAATAGCAGAGTTGAAACCCAGTGGGATCATTCATTTCACACAGCTGTTTTATTTTCTTTTGTACAAAACTTGTATAAACTCTTTTGTTCGGCAGCGTTCTCTTACTAGGACGTCAGCCTCTTGTACACAAAACGCCTATTTTCAGGCCATTCAAAAATCAATACAGATATACTTTTCAGTTAAAAGTGCCAATTGTTTTTCTTTTTCTGTTTTGTTTTGCGAAGAATGTCCAAGGTTCAATTTGTGATATATGCATTGACAATAATTTGCTAACTCATAAATATTTGCATACGAAACAAAGGATTAATTACAGGTAACATTAGAAACAGGGGCAATAAAAGAGTTGTCTAGGCAATCTAATTGTTCTGTCCTCCAAGGTACCAAGGTAGGTTCAGCTAAAGAACATGACCAGATGTCTTAATTCCCCAGAGAGTGAGCCAGCAATTCAGTGCACTCTCCCCGAGCAAAGTTACAATCAAACCTTAAGAAAGTTGAGTATCTTCCAGTAGATCTCAACACCTCCCCAGCAACATACATATATTCTCAACAAGCATCCCCGGCAGTCTTGGTCTAAAGATTGTTCCCCAGCGGTACATCAAACATTCAAAGGAATCACTTCCCCAGCATATCAAAACTTCCCCAGGAGAGTCCAATCCAGTTCCCCAGGAAAGTTGGAATTTATCTCCCCAAGCAGTAAGCTTATCCCCAGTAGATTCTGGAAGCTTACCCTCGCAAGAGCACGAACGCGTCGTCCGGCTTTATTCAAAGAGTTATTTCCTTAACAGGATATAACTGGGTTATCCTCACCCAAAAGCCACGGAAAGAGCGTCCTTGACGAAGTTTTCTTATCCCTAGCAAAGTCTATCAACACTTCCAACATAACAAGGGTATCCCCAGCAAATTATTATCAACAATTCAACAAAGTATCTCTCTCCCCACAGAGTATTGCTCCCCAGCAAGATCATCAGAGTACTTTTCTCCCTGCAGAGTAATCATTCGCCAAGTTTATTCCCCAACGGAGTCATCTTCTCCTACCGGTATTCTTGCAATTATCATCCCCAGCGGAAGCGAAATCTTTCTTCAACATCAGCCCAGGAGTGACTTCCCGGCACCCGTCAAGGATTTATTTTCCTAGACGAAAAACATACATAAACATCGCATACATCATTATAGCATGCATAGACGCATCATATCTTACAAATCTCATTTATGTTGAGAACATCATTGCTTGATCCATATCATGCATTGCATATGACTGACTTTTACCTTTCAGGAAAGATTCAGTTAAATTCTCAATCATCTTTCAAGACCTAGACCGGTTCAGTTAATCAACTCCAAAGATTTCTTATCCAGTCCAAGGCCTTCTCTAGTCCAGCTAAATCGACTCCTAACAGATTTCTCTGATGAAGACTCAGTAGAAGTTATTAAAGGTTTTTCTCAGACGTCCGCTTTTGAGATTATAATTTCCTATGGTTCCCTCCCCGACGGTGCGTGAGGTGATAATTCCAGCTCAGGTTTTTCTCAAACGCCCGCTTTTGAGATTATAATTTCCTATGGTTCCCTCCCCGACGGTGCGTGAGGTGATAATTCCAGCTCAGGTTTTTCTCAAACGCCCGCTTTTGAGATTATAATTTCCTATGGTTCCCTCCCCGACGGTGCGTGAGGTGATAATTCCAGCTCAGGTTTTTCTCAAACGCCCGCTTTTGAGATTATAATTTCCTATGGTTCCCTCCCCAACGGTGCGTGAGGTGATAATTCCAGCTCAGGTTTTTCTCAAACGCCCGCTTTTGAGATTATAATTTCCTATGGTTCCCTCCCCGACGGTGCGTGAGGTGATAATTCCAGCTCAGGTTTTTCTCAAACGCCCGCTTTTGAGATTATAATTTCCTATGGTTCCCTCCCCGACGGTGCGT
This sequence comes from Vicia faba, assembly GCA_948472305.1. Lineage (NCBI taxonomy): Eukaryota > Viridiplantae > Streptophyta > Magnoliopsida > Fabales > Fabaceae > Vicia > Vicia faba. The sequence goes on along the minus strand of OX451736.1, from coordinate 856,898,391 downwards.
GAGGTGATAATTCCAGCTCAGGTTTTTCTCAAACGCCCGCTTTTGAGATTATAATTTCCTATGGTTCCCTCCCCGACGGTGCGTGAGGTGATAATTCCAGCTCAGGTTTTTCTCAAACGCCCGCTTTTGAGATTATAATTTCCTATGGTTCCCTCCCCGACGGTGCGTGAGGTGATAATTCCAGCCCAGGTTTTTCTCAAACGTCCGCTTTTGAGATTATAATTTCCTATGGTTCCCTCCCCGACGGTGCGTGAGGTAATAATTCCATTCCAGGTTTTTCTCAAACGTCCGCTTTTGAGATTATAATTTCCTATGGTTCCCTCCCCGACGGTGCGTGAGGTGATAATTCCATTCCAGGTTTTTCTCAAACGTCCGCTTTTGAGATTATAATTTCCTATGGTTCCCTCCCCGACGGTGCGTGAGGTGATAATTCCAGTCCAGGTTTTTCTCAGACGTCCGCTTTTGAGATTATAATTTCCTATGGTTCTCTCCCCGACGGTGCGTGAGATGATAATTCCATTCCAGGTTCTTCTCAAACATCTGCTTTTGAGATTATAATTGCCTATTGGTTCTCTTCCCGATACTGCGAAGATGGTAATTCCCACCAAGATTTTCTCAACGAGCGTTGTTGAAGTTAAAGTCACCCAAGGTTCTCTCACTGTTCATGCTGAGGTAGCAATCACCCCTGGTTTATTCATCATCTTTTGAAGCTCCAGGCCAGCTCCTGTAACCAGTCAGGACATATCTATACCAAGCATCTAAAATCCAGCTCCTGCAACGTGTCAGGTACTCATTTTTTCTTTTGCAGGTATGCAGGTTCTCGCTAAGGAATATCTTATGCGATCAACATCCAGATGGCATCTATAAGCCCATCATCCTATTCATCAACCTCTAAATGGCATCCATAAGCCCATTCCATCATCACACTACTACTATGTGAGTGCAAATTTCTGGGCACTCTGGTGTTCAATCATCTTCCACCTTCGGATTACGAAAGGCACGTCAGCCAATCTGCATCCTCAGGTTTAAGAAGATTGAACAGGGGCAACTGTTGTACCCCAAAATTTGCCCTCCCATATTCTTCAAAGATTTTCCAAGTCATGCTTCAAAATTCCCCAAGGGTTGCACAGTGCAAAGGCCTCCTAAGCAGTCAAAATTAGGGTTTTGCTTCTGATCAATAAAATGAAGTTTCCAAAGGTCCAATCAAGTCTCACATGTCTACAAATATGGTCAAGTATCCTTATATCAAGTTTCAAGGCTTCCAGCTCAAAATTGCACAGTCAAAAACCCTAATTGCACTACAGTCAACTGTAGGGGCAAAATGGTCATTTGACAGTCAAAAGTTCAAATTTTTGGTCAACATATCATTTTGAAGCCACAAACATCATTTGATCAATGCTTGATCATGATTCTCAAAGCTTGGCTCAAAAATCATCAAGATGCAAAAGTTTCCTTATTTGGACAGCTGAAAAAGTCAACTGTAAATTGACCAGGGCATAACGTTCACATGGATTATCAGAAAAATTCCATCCAAATCTCATTTTGAAGAGAAAGACATTTCCAACAACTCATCTTCATACTTCAAGTCCAAGAAATGCTCTCACAAAAAGTTATCAATTTCAACATTATAGGTCATTTTCAAAAGTCAACAAAAAGGGACTTTAAGTCAAAGGCCATAACTTGAGATTGGTAAATCAAAATGACATGGGACCAAAGACATTGGTTAGAGGACTCAAATACCTTTCCAAAATGTCCAAGAACATGAGAAAATCTTAAAAATTGAGCAAGTTATGCCTTGTGGAAGTTGGCAAATCTTTGGATATTTTGAAAAGTCAACATTGATTCAAATGACCTAAAATTGCTAATGGGCCCATTTTTCTTCCACAATTCATCATCCCAAGCATGTGCACGACCACTTGGCCCAAAGGGAAGTTTTATTCATTTTTTATTTATTTATTTGAATTTTTATTAATAATAATTCATTTAAATCAATTAAATATATGGAAAATACTTAACCTAACTTATCAAATCTTTTTGTACATGTAATAGGCTCAATGATTCGTGCATGATCAGATTTGGAAGGAATTGGATTGATTGGATCATGATTGGTACAAAATTGCATGAAAAAGATTGAAAAAAATATGATTGAAAATCAAATCTCATAAACCATCAATTCAAAGATTTGGATCAAATTTCTTAACCTAATTCATTCCTACATAAGCATAGAACAGAAACCTAATCCAAGAAACCACTGAGCTGCGCTAGAAACCATCCATCAAACTTGAAATTTTTGCAAAGAAACTCAAAACTGAAAACACCTTTGCAAGGCGATTCAAGACAAAATAGTGATTCCTTTAGCTTCTTTGAGGATTATAGGACATATTCCAATCATTCCCCAAGCCCCATACTCAAGAAAACGCAAGATCACCATTGAAGTTGGTAAAGAAAATTTCTGAATCGGTTTCTATCATACATGCATTGTTAACATATTTTGTTGTTATTTTTGTGTTTAGAATAATGTTTGCAAGCTAATCATGTACTTTGATTGAAGTTTTACGCACTGTATGCAAAGATGCCATTATTGTTTTCTAGGGTTTACAGGACTTGGAATTATGGGTTTTTGAATAAGGGAAAATTGGAGCACAAGACCCAGACTATCCTCATCAGGACCTTCATACGAACTCATTGATAGGGTCGCGCTCAATTTATGAGCGTCCAATGGCTAATCGCTATTTTCTTGTATGGTGTCTACAGCAACGTTCCAAAACCGTTGCTTAATATATTCTTGTTTCAGGAAAATAAAACAATAAGGAAGAAGATGATGATGTGGAGCACGGTGGTTGGCCTGTTTAAATTTTCGCGCGAAGAATCAGCACTAACGCATAGTTATTTTATTATATTTGTTTGTTCTTTAATATACAAAGCGCGCATCTGGAACAATTGGCAAGGCATAAGGCTGGTAACATTCAGGACCTGGGTTCGATCCCAGGTCCCCACCCTTTCCACATATTTTTTTCCAATTAATATTCCTATGCAGATTCCATGTTGAGACACACCATACACCTCCAAATCAAGCTTGCCACGTCCATCTCAAGATCAATCACAAGGCTGAGAGTTAGAGAACATCATGCACCCAAGTCAACGCGTGCGTATACTCCCAGAAAAAATCAACAAGGCCATGCTAAATGGGCCAGAATTATTGGACTTAACCTCCACTTTGGGGACAGATACCCCCCCTAGGTTTGCCATATTTTTTTTTATTAATTCTATTTTCTTTTAATTATTATTTGTTTAATTAATTAATTATTTTCACAAAATATAAAAAACACACAAAAAAATCAGAAAAGAGGAAAATATAATAAATATTTTTATTTTAATATTTTTTGTAATTAAATTGTATATAATTAAACTTAGTTTTAAATTAGGTTTTAATTTTAATTCTTTTAATAAAAAATCTAAAAAAACATAGAATTAGGGTTAAATTAATTTTCATCTTTTTTCTTTTATTCCATAATAATTAAATAATTAAATATTTATTTTTATAATTAAATTGCATATAAATAATTAGGTTTAATTTTAGGGTAAAACTTTAATCTTCTTTTAATAAATTAAAATAACTAGAATTAGAGTTAGCATTTATCTTAATTAATTCTTTTTCATAAAAAATCCAAAAAAATCATAAAATACCAAAAAAAAAACAATTTCCTTTCTTTTTTAATTAATTAATTGCATCATTTAATTTAGTTTAGTTAAAAAGGGTCCAACGCCCTCGTTTCGATTAAAATTTCAATTCGCACATTTATTTCTTCTTTCGTATAATATTTATGTATCTCTCCCAAGGCCATGTAACCTTTTAATTTTCTCGCACTTTTCTTTACTTTCTTTATTTTTCTGTCAAATCGGGTCCTGGTTAATTTTGGCGATGTGGACCCGCGCCTTTTGTAATAGCTTAGAATTTTTACTTTCCCGCAATATTTTTAACTGTTAACAAATGGCATGAAAGAATGAATGAATAAAAATAAAAACAAACGCATAGATCACTTTGACATGAATAAGACAAAATAACTGAACATGACACACAAATCACACACCACCCCTAGGGTACGCCTCACTGTTGCCTTGCCTCGAAAGGTGATCGTCGAGTAGAGGATGTCTTAGTAAGTCCTCATGATCCGGGAACCTGGCATGAGGATAGCTTCTAAGGTGTCTTCCCATTGCTCTGGTGATCACCATGTCCCAAACCTCGAATTGACCCGAACACCTCCAACGGTGGTGCTACCTACCTCTCAATGGTGGGATGACACTACTTTAAAGGACATCTACACAGACGAATTCCTTAGGGTAGGTAGGTTCTCGTAGATACTTGCTCTAATTTCAAAGAAAAATCAAAAATACTTTTCACACCAACACATTTTCAAAAAGCTTTCGAAAGCAAATTTTCAAACACTCTTGAGGACCGATACAAGAGTCGAACCGGAATTTTCAAAGAAACTTTTTTTAACCCACATTGAAAAGCAAACAAACCATTTTTGAAAACACAAGTGAGCAAGTATCTAAGAGCCCATGGATAACCATGGATAGAAAGGGTGCTAACACCTTCCCTTTCTATAATCTACCTCCCGAACCGAGAGCAATCTCTTTAAGGAATTTTTCTGTGCTTTTGTCCTTTCCATTTGGAGAAAATAAAAGACGGTGGCGACTCTTGCTTCCGCGACATTTCACGAACCAGCGTTAAACAGTCAGTTCCAGATCCACCGATCACATATGCTAACGGACAACTTCGAATTAGAGGGGGAGTCTTCACTCAATATCAATTGCAATGTGGTATCTGTACTACCTTGTAAGTTTGGACAGGAAACTGAAATCGAAGAGTATGAGGAGGATGATACAATAGATCTGATGAAGCATAGGCATGTGTGTTACTATGTAACGGATAACGGAGCTGTCGAGGAGCAGAATGCTTTCTTCGAGCGCCCAGAGCCAGCTATGAAAAATCATCTGAAGCCATTATTCATTCGGGCAAAGGTTGGTGCCCATGGCGTAAATAAGGTTTTAGTGGATGGGGGCGTTGCGGTTAACTTAATACCTCATTTCATGCCGAAAAAGTTAGAAATACGCGAGGGTGACATCAAACCACACAACAGGTGCTATCCAATTACGAAGGGAAAGTAGGTCAAACATTGGGGGCAGTTCAACTGGACTTGACGATAGGATCAAGCTGCAGGCCCACCATGTTCATGGTGATCGAAGCCAAAGCCAACTACAACTTGTTGTTGGGAAGAGAGTGGATCCATGGCGTAGGAGCAGTTCCTTCGTCAATGCATCAGAGGTTGGCTTTATGGAGAGAAGATGGGATTGTGGAGAACATCGAAGCGGACCAGAGTTACTTCATGACAGCAGTCAACTTAGTTGACAAGAGGAATTATGACAAACATCTGGCCAAGATTGCTCTTTGTGTCCCTAATAACGAAATCAACGAAACCAGGAACGCACACTATTATATGACCCTTCACCATGATGGCATATATTGGGATAGAAGAATAGTCAGTGAAGATGAAGGAGTCGAAGGTACTATGCAAAGACGGCCAGCAGGCTGGGAGTTCGACAATCTTGCTCATGATTGAGTCTTCCTTCTTCTAAAGGATCTCGGCCTACATGGCTGAGAACGAATCGAAAGCGGCCTTAGAGGCTGAGATAAATAAATTAGCTGTAGAAGTGAACGAAATAAATGGGGATGGCTCGAAAGGCTCACCTTGTGAAGAACACGAAATAGATCAAAGGCTGGATGCCATCTATGATAAAGAACCCTTAGGCTTCGAGAGGGACCCCATAGACTCAGGTGCCAAAATGTTGGCGCATGATCCACTCGAAGAAGTGAATTTGGGGGATGAGAACACGAAAAGAATAACCTACATAAGCGCAAAACTTAATCCAGGCCTCAGGCAGGAAGTGATCGAAGTCCTTAAAAGAAACAAAGATTTCTTCGCATGGGACTATGACGAAATGCCTGGATTAAAGAGGGAGTTAGTGGAGCATAGACTTCCAATCAAGGATGGCAAGAAGCCCATCAAGCAAACTCCCAGAAGATTCGCACCAGCGGTACTCACAAAGATCAAAGCTGAGATCGAAAGGTTGCTGCGCTGCAAATTCATCAGAACCACAAGGTATGTCGAATGGTTAGCAAATATAGTGCCTGTTATTAAGAAAAATGGCTCTCTGAGAATTTGCATAGATTTTAGGGATTTAAATACTGCAACCCCTAAAGATGAGTACTCCATGCCTGTGGCAGAAATGTTAGTAGACTCTGCTGCAGGATTCGAATATTTAAGTATGCTAGATGGATACTCTGGTTACAATCAGATTTTTATTGCTGAAGAAGATGTTGCCAAGACAGCATTTCGTTGCCCAGGAGCCTTAGGCACCTACGAATGGGTAGTGATTCCTTTTGGTTTAAAGAATGCTGGGGCAACTTATCAAAGGGAAATGAATTCGATTTTCCATGATTTCATTGAAACCTTTATGTAGGTGTATATTGATGATATAGTCATCAAATATATATCTGCAGAAACCCATTTGCATCATTTGAGCCAATCATTCGAACGAATGAGAAAACATGGCTTAAAAATGAACCCCCTTAAATGTGCATTTTTGTGCAGGCACGAGATTTCCTTGGCTTTGTGGTTCATAAAAAAGGAATCGAGATCAACCAAAATAAGACCAAAGCCATAATGGAGACGAAAGCACCTACGTCAAAAAGGAAGCTGCAATCTTTGCTAGGGAAGATTAACTTTCTCAGAAGGTTCATTTCGAATCTAAGTGGAAGAACCCAAGCTTTCTCTCCGTTGCTTCGTTTGAAGCAAGGCCAAGCCTTCGAGTGGAACGAAGCCCATCAGAAGGCATTTGACAAGATAAAAAGATATCTCTCTCAGCCTCCCATCTTGTCTCCACCTTCATGGGGAAAGCCCATGAGATTTTACATATCTACCTCTGAAGTTAGTATAGGTAGTATGTTAGCACAAGAAGATAGAAATGGCATCGAAAGAGCCATATACTATTTAAGTAGGATATTTAATGATGCAGAGACTAGGTATAGCAATATAGAAAAGCTATGTCTCTGTTTGTACTTTTCTTGTATGAAACTTAAGTATTATATAAAGCCTGTTGATGTTTATGTTTCATCTCATTTCGATGTTATCAAACACATGCTTTCCAAACCAATAATGCATAACAAAGTTGGTAAATGGGCTTTAGCCTTAACAGAATATTCTTTGATTTTCATGCCTTTAAGAGCTGTGAAAGGCCAAGTAATTTCTGATTTCATTGTGGACCATTCACTGGTTGAAAATACTGTCATGGGTTACGTTGAAATACAGCCTTGGAAATTATATTTGATGGTTCGACCCATAGGGATGGTAGTGGTGTTGGAGTTTATAATTTCTCCTGAAGGAATTCCAACAAAATTCAAGTATAAGTTAGATGGTCCTCGTTGCTCGAACAACGAAGCTGAGTACGAAGCGCTTATTGTTGGACTTGAAGCTTTGTTGGAATTTGGGGTAACTATAGTCGAAATTAAAGGAGACTCAGAGTTAGTGGTCAAGCAAATAACAAAGGAGTACAAATGCATAAAGGAAAATCTGATGACATACTTCGTCATAGTTAACAGGCTACTTAGAAAATTTAAATACATGGATATTCAACATATACCAAGAATAGAGAACCAAGAAGCAAATGACTTAGCACAGTTGGCTTTAGGTTATAAAGTTTCTGCCAAAAACTTTGAGGATTTGGTCGAATTAAGAGGTAGAGTTATGGCTACTAGATTCATACCATCAGATCTGGAGAGTATAAAATTAGGTTATGCTAGAAACAGGGATTCGAAGTACTAGCAATAGACACCTTATCAGATGCAGATTGGCGAAGTCCACTTGTGAGTTATTTAACAAATCCAACTTCGAATGTTGATAGGAAGACAAAATATAGAGCATTATCATATGTCCTCATGGGAAATGAATTGTTCAAAAAGACCCAGGAAGGCGTATTACTGAAATGCCTAGGAGAAAGTGAGGCATACTTAGCATTGCCAGAAGTCCACGATGGGGCATGTGGGGCACATCAAGCAGGTCATAAAATGAAATGGTTGTTATTTCGATATGGCCTGTATTGGCCCAGCATGCTCAAAGATTGTATAGACTTTGCTAAAGGGTGTGAAGAATGCCAGAAACATGCAGGGATTCAACATGCTCCTGCAAGTGAGTTACATTCGATCATTAAACCATGGCCCTTTAGAGGATGGGCATTGGATTTAATAGGAGAAATAAATCCTGCTTCGTATAAAGGACATAAATATATCTTGGTAGGAATAGATTATTTTACCAAGTGGATAGAAGCAATACCATTAGTAACGGCTGATCAAGAGGCTATTAGTGAGTTCATACAGAAACAAATTATCTATAGGTTCGGATTTCCAGAGAGCATAACCACAGACCAAGGTTCTGTGTTTACTGGTAGGAAGATGCAAGAATTTGCTCAAGAGATGGGGTTTAAATTACTAACATCAACACCATATTATGCTCAAGCAAATGGTCAGGTCGAAGCAGCCAATAAAGTGATAATAGGGTTAATTAAGAAACATGTTGGTAAAAAGCCAAGGAACTGACATAAGAATTTGGACCAAATACTATGGGCCTGTAGAACATATCCTAAAGAAGCTACTAACACCACGCCTTTCCAACCAACATTTGGTCATGATGCAGTTCTACTAGTAGAAATTCATCTACAATCAGTTCAAATTCAAAGACAAAACGAGATCCCATCTGCATTATATTGGGAGATGATGATGAATGAGTTAGTTGAGTTAGATGAAGTTAGATTGCATGCATTGGAAATCCTAATGAGGCAAAAGGAAAGGGTAGCCAGGGCATATAACAAAAGGGTGAAAGGAAAAGCATTCACTATTAATGACTTAGTCTGGAAAGTCATATTGCCCATGGACAAGAAAAATAAAACATTAGGTAAATGGTCACCTCATTGGGAAGGACCTTTTCGAATAGTAAAGATATTTTCAAACAATGCATACGAAATCGAAGAGTTGGCTGATGATAGGCGAATCCTAAAGGTTAATGGGAAATATTTAAAGAAATATAAGCCACGCCTGCAGGAGATTCGAATAATAACAACGTAATCAAAACATCATAAAGGAATGCCAAAATGGTAATGTAGGATTGTCAAAATGGCGTTGTTTGGATATTACAGACCAAAATTCAACCAAGTTTCAAAATTCATTAAATAAACAGAGATTTAAAAGTAGGCATTGTTCCTCAATCTATTAAAGGTACTCCAAAAGGACTCAAGCCTTTATTGAGTAAAACGCCTTGCTCCTTCTAGGGTAGCTACTTCTCCCTTAAGTTGTTCTGCTGTTTCCATTTCTGCAAGTCCTTTGTTGAGGAGCTCTTCGAACTGATTGCCAGCAGTATTGGTTTCATAGGCCAATTGTTGTTGTTGAGCCTCCTTAACCTTTTGTTGAAGTTCTTGAATTTGCTTTTCCCAGAGAAGAATAGACTCAGCTCGAGCTTCATAGTCAGTTTTTGCTTGCTTTATACGCATGGCTTGGTCTTCAGCTTCTTTGGAGAGCTTTGAAGCATGCTCATAAGCAGCGTCCATGGCAGTTCGTTTCTCTTGGACCTTTCTAGTAGCAAATTTGTCTTGAAGAAGACACCCAGTCACGTTATCTAACAAAGATTGAAGATCGAATAATATGGTGCTGACTGGCAAAGAGCAGGTGGCGAGGTTAACTTGCGTAAGTAGCTCCTTCATGGTGTAGCAAGCTGTACTATCCTGTTTGAGCACGTCGAATATGTCCACATCAAGGATTGTTCTCCTAATTCTGTTAAGGAGTACAACTCTATCATCTGAGGGAAATGGGTTGTTAGTCGAACTAGTACTAGCCCTAGCAAGAGGAATGTCCCTTTGAGCTAGTTTTGCCTTCATATACCCAATTGGGTCATTTCGTCTTAGGAGAGCTAGCTCTTCTTCAGTCATTCGAGATTGAGACGATTGAGGAAGTTCCATGCGCAAGGGAGTCACCTCCATTTCGACTTCCATAGGCTCATTGGTCTGGTCACCATCACCTTCACTTGTTTCCTGCTCATTGCCTTCTTCATTATCAACCAGATCCACCACTTCGATATCATTGTTCTCACTGCTATTGGCATCTTCTTCCTCGGATCCTTCCTCTATAGATTCTTCATTCTCTGGATCAGAATCAGCCTTCTCCTCTTCAGTTTGAATGTCCTTTGGGTTCTCTTGAAGGGTTTCGAGAGGAGACTTTTAAAGAGAAGTTTCTGGTAAAATCTCTGCAGATTCATGGAGCGTCGCTTCATTCGTTTCTTTCAAAGGAGGAGAAGTGCTTTGGTCATCTTGCTGCTCTGAAGCCCCACTCAGAACCGCCATGTTGGAGGATCCTTTGTTTTGCACCAGGTTACTGGAGTCCCCATGAGGAGAAGAGTTGATGGGAGCAGTAGTCTTTGATGGAGAAGTCGAAGTGGTAAGAGTTGGGTTCGAAATGTCCTACAGACACAAAGAATATTAAGAGCACGCACCAAGGTAATGAATAACTATTTTTGTTAAAAATTCGAGTTCAATTTACCTGTGGATTCTCGGAGGAGAGGTTGCTATCTATATGTTCCAACATTACGTTGGAGGTCGAAGGTGGATTTTTGGATTTAGTTGAGGGAGCAGCATCTCTGGAATCGAGTCCAGAAATGCCAGTTGGTTCAGCGCCTTTAGGAATTTCCTTCTCCTGCTTCTTCTTCGAAGCAGTTGGTGAATTCCCTCCAGCATTGGGATTCTTCCCAGTAGTGCTTATTTTTCTTTTCTTCGGAGTGGTTGGTGGGAGTTTGTTAGTCTGAAAAGATTTAAACATGAGTTAGATCCAAATCATGAAATTCAGTTTACTCGAAACATCAGGGTTAATTGATTACCTGTGGAGTTGGAACAGTTGTTATTACTGGTGTTATTGTTGTTGCAATAGTTGTTGTTGGTATGGATAAGGTCACATCATCGGTGGTTTCGACCGATTGTTGGGAGGCACTTCCTTCTTTAGACTTCGAAGCAACGGACTTTATCCTGATGGCTGAAAATCGAAACAATTAAGGTAAAAGTTAAAAATGAAGAAAGTAAGAAACATTTGGGATTTCCCCAAGCATTCTCACCTGCGCCTTGATTAGATATAATCGACATGGCAGAAAGGTCATAGCGAAGATGTCCTGGGAAATCATGGAGCCAATGACGAGCCCATGTCACAGTCTCAGATGGCTTTGGTTTCTTTTGAAGGTATTTGAACATTTCTTTGCAAGTGAACCACCAAGGGTATGGAGGAAACCAAGCCAGAGCCAGTTCTGAGGTAGGCAATCTAGGGAATTTAGGTGGATGCATTTCGAGTGCCAACCTATACCTATCCTCAGGTGACAACCCTGAAGGAAGTTTGAGTTTAGAAATTTTTTCTTTAAATTTTTCCTTCAAGGTCTCAGCCGCTTGATGCACAGTGGATTCCAAGTGTGTGGGATCATAAGTGGTTTCGAAATAATTTTGAAAAGCCTTAATCTCTTTGGCGTGAGTGAACATACCTTTCTTGGAGTGTACCTGCACATCAAACGCGTCAGTTAGTTTCTGTTGAATGGAGAGGGTATCGAACATATAAGATTGGTAGAACTTTGTCCACCATTCCAGAAAACCCTTTGCTGTGAAGTGTGTGGGTTCAAAGGGTAGTAGTTCAAATTGAGCGAAGCCTTGATATTGTTCCTGTTGCAGTTTGGCTTCTCTTGCTTTAAAGGTTCGAGCAGAAGTGGTGGCACTCTCTGTTTGGAACAGAGGTTCAGGGATTAGTTGACACAGGCCAAATTGTCTAGAAACAAAGTTAGGTTGATAGGCAAAAAGGAAGATTTGATTCTTGGAAGGAGTGATTCGTGAGGAAATTAATCTAGGAAGCAAAAAGGCTTTCCAAATATCTTGAATTTATTTGCTTTTAACTGCTTCTGAGAGAGCCATGGTGAACCATGATGGTCCATGAGTCCTTGAAGCAAAGGGTGCCATGGTCTCTTCAAATTTGTGTCTTTTGGAAAAAATCATGATGTATTTTGAGAAAAGGACTTTGAAGTCATCTTTGTCATCATTCGGGATCAGTTTTCGCAGCCTTGTGCCTTCAATAATTCTATCCGCTATCTCTGGATCTTGTTCATCAACAGTGTCAGCGGTTGATAGTGAGGGTTCGAACATGGCATTAAGCCATAATTGGAGTAACCAGAAGGGGCCGGCTAGAAGGATGTTTTTAGGAGTATGGGATTTCAAGCTCGAAACGGCTGATCTTAAGCTTTCGTAAAGATCAACAAGTAACAGTTCGCTCAAACACACCCTCCTGTTCTCATGTAAGTCTCTAGCTAGAGGGATGAACCTGCTTGCTACCTGTAAAGACCTGCTACATAATACATATCTTGATAACCATAAAGTGAGGAAAGCAATATGTTCCACATCTGATACATTATCTCCTTCAGTGTGGTAATGGCTAATGAATTTGGAGAAGTTGGCTAATTTGACTTCGAAGTCAATAATGCTGGAGTGTTCTTCATTGTCAGGGATATAGGTTTCTCCTACTGGTGACAAGCCAGTGATGACTGCTATATCGAAAAATGTGGGTGTTATCATTCCCCCAGGGAGATGAAAGGTGTTGTAGGTGCTGTCCCAAAAATATAAGGATGCGAATAACAATGGGTGACTATAGGTGAAGCCTGGTTTCGATAACTTAATCAGATTATAGATTCCTAATTCCTCCCATTGCTGGGATTTCTTGGCTTCTACTTTGGTAAGCCAGTTTTGGTAGGCTATGTCAGAGGTAGGGCAGAATCGAAATGGTTTAAAGTTGCTTTTCACATAGTCTAACACAAAGGGAACTTTTGGGGGAACGATTGGAGTTTCTATGGTTGTCGAATCAGAAGACTCGCCTATCTTGGGGATATCCATCTTATTAAACAAGGGCTTGAAGTTATAACAAACAGGGAAGATTTTTCTAGTATCTTTTAAGATTTCAAAGACTGTAAGAGGGCCCATTAGAGCAAACCTCTTTCCAGCAGCGTTAGTTGGAATTAGTACCTGAGAGGCATAAAGCATTTCCTTATCCTTGGAGATCATTTGGGGGATAAGCACGGATTGACCTTGATAAGTACCAACCTTGCTTTCCATTATTGTTCCTGTGTTCTTGCCTTTCTTTTTGGAAGTTTTCTTCCGTTGGGATGATGTGGTAGAAGACATTATTGAAGATTGTTGGAAGTTTTAGGGTTTTGGTGAGAAAAGAGGAAGAAAAGTTTCAGAATGTGGAAAAAGAATAAAAGACTAAGTTGATTGGTTTTTATAGTGTGGAAGTTTAAACATCCACTAAGTGAGACTAGGATACGTGGGAGTCGTGGGTTGGATTGAGAAGGAGGTGGCGTAAAGGCTGATATTGGTAATAAGCGTGGTTAATAATAATCATTGTTTTATAACTGCACCATGCTGTGAAATACTGATTCAAGACGGTTAAAAAATCCAAGAGGCGTCGTGATTGACGTGATTGGAGTCATATGCAATAAATGCTATGATTACTCAAAGGTCACATCAAAATCTTGCAAATATATTTAAAATAAGTGTTTCTCAAAGGATCGAAATACATATTTTAAAGGGGCATTTTGTTGGCTGAAGATTTTGATGATACAGTTCGAAACGAAGCAAGTTGGATGTTTCGATGGAATAAAACTAAATGTTACGGTTCTGAATAGTGGAAGCGGTTCTTCGAACGAACATGTCAGAGCTCAGAGCTTCGAGTAAACAAATTATGAAGATATATTTAAGAGAAGCCTCGAAGTGGTAACGAGACTGTCCAAGAAGTGAGTTCGAAGCGAAGAGTGCCAAAGCATTTGAAATTCAAACGCAAGCGGGATGTTGGAAATTCAAATACATATGCGCTGGAGCATTCGAAGACGCGTGGAAGCTAGAGAAGAACAGTGTTCTGCATGTTCAAAACGTGGCAGAATCTTATAGGCAAGACCGTTATGGTCGAAGTAGTATAAATAGAAGTCTTAGCGTTAGGATTTCGTGTGTCATATCTATTTGTACAAAATTCAGTAAACATTCAAAATACCACATGTCTAGGGAAACGAATGCTCGAACAATGTACGTATGATAACACCAAATGTTTACAATTCAGTAAAACTCTTTATCTTTTCCAGTTTATCTTCTATCTTCATGTCAATATCATTCAAAAGCCTTTACATTAAAGTATTTTCATTCAACGTCATTTACTGATTTCTTGCATTTAAACGCTTTCCTTCTATTTCGAATCCTTTACATTTCAGAAACTCTTTTACATTTCATGCTTTATATTCATGATTTTTACATTAAAATCTTCATATTTCAAAGTTACTTACTTGTTTCTGCACGTAAACATTTCTTTGCAATTGAGTCTTTATTCATTCAATTCAGTTGCGTATATCTTTATTTGATTATGTCATTAGATTCTTTTAATATGGTAATCGAAGTGAGTTGAACGCCTACAAAACATTCCAAACATAAAACCCAACTATGAATATCAGTTTTACAATTAGAGTTATCCAAACGACCAATACCCCATAGGATCAATCTAGTCGATCCTGCAAGTTACCAGAGAGATTAAATAACAGTCATTAAGATTATTTGATAGTTTGGAGGACTAGCGGTTGTTTACCAGAAATCACTGCAAACACCTATAAACTATTTTTGTCCATTTTCTTAATCGATTTAGACGAGTTGGGTTAGCATGGATCGTAGGTTTACACACACAATTTAAATGGGTTATGGGGTTGATTTTTTATTAAGTCCAATAGCACATTTTGAACGATAAATTACTACATATTAAATCAAACACAAATCCAAGTTCTTAGCTTGTGGTCCAAGGCCTTCTTATAATAGTTTGCTCGAATTGGCTATTGGTGTTTGTTGTGTTTGGTTGTTCATTAAGCCCTACCTTATTTTTTGTTTTGTGATGTATGTATTGTATCGTAATCTGGTTTCTTAGGTTTTCGCATCATTTCGAGTCGCCGTCTCTTAATTGACAGGTCTTTTTAATCACAATGTAAGCACGAGGTTAGTCTGAACTTTTATGTGTGTTATCTTGGGTTTAGTTTTGATTAGGCGAGGATTTTGGAGTCTCTTGTGACTTATGCTAGTTGTTTGCAATAACATCCTGTGCTAATTTGCAGCATGCTTGCTATAAATAATTATTTTTCTCATCTAATGAAGAATTTATTTTCCTAACATATCTATATTGTATATCCCGTTTTGAATAATTATATCCAAAAATGTTTATTATTATATTTTTAATTAATAAAAATTGAAAAAATCAAATAAATCTTAATAAAATACTCAAAATTTCATTAAAAAATATAGCCACGATTACATAAGTGTAGCCCATATTTTTTGTCTTTTGTGGAGAAAGAACGGGCTTCCTTTGATATGGTGGGATCTCATGATATTATCATCAAAGAAAAGTTTGAAATATTGAGGGATAGATTGAGGTGCTGGAATAAGGTGATTTTTAGGTGAGTTGATTTAAAGATTGAGAACTTTGTCATGGACTTGAATGAGACTAACAAGTTATCAGAGAGAGTAGGAAAGAAGAATGATTCTTCAAATTCTTTTTTGTGAAATTTTCAACTCAAAGAGAGTTTGTTAAGACAAAAATTTAGGCAAACCTAGATGAAATAAGGTGACCTTAATACTAAGTTAGTCGACGCTACATAGCCTTGACTCTTCGTTAGCCGATGCTACGTAGCCTCGGCTCTTCGTTAGCCAACGCTATCCAATAGCTTCTCAAGTTTTATCCAAGGCCCGACACCGACGCTAAACACGTATTAGCGTCGATTTTTTAGCCTTTAGTATTTGTAAATGGTCGACGCTAAAAACTGTTTTTTTAGTGGTGGTTCTTTCATGCTTTGCTTACATCTAGATTAAGAAGTAATGCAATATCCAGTGTTATCACCAATGAAGGCATAATAGAAAGTGTATATGGTGTTAAGGGTTAGGTAAAAAGATATTTCGAAGACAAATTTGTAAAGTTTAGCTAGAATAGACTTATTCTAGATAAAATGTCTTTCAAGGTATTATCTGTGTTGGATGGGTCTGCTTTAGAATAGGAGTTCACTCTTGAGAAGTTGAAGGAAGTTGTCTGAGAGAGTGATGGGAACAAAGTCCAGGTCCATATACAGTCCATTTTGGCTTTCTAAGGAAGTTTTGGAATATGTTAAAAGAGGATATATTTAAGTTCATTATGGAGTTCCACACGAAAGCTAAACTCCCTAAGGCAATTTCTGCTTCATTCTTAGTCTTAGTCCTAAAACTTGACAATCCTCAAGGTTTAAGGGATTATAGGCTAATTTGTTTAGTGAGAAGCATGTACAACATAATAGCAAAAATGTTGGATTTAAGGTTAAAGAGGGAGATTGGAAAAATTGTATCAAGTTGTTAGACTTCTTTTATTCCTAGTAGACGTATTTTGGATGGAGTTGTGGTAGTGAATGAGATTATTGACATGATAATGAGGGAAAAGAAAGAATGTATTTTGTTCAAGGTATACTTTGAGAAAACTTATGACAATGTGAGTTGGAAATTCCTCACATTCATGCTTAGAAGAACATGTTTTGTGTCAAATGGGTTATGTGGATGAATGTTTGTGTGTGCAATAGCAGTTTATCAGTGTTGGTGAATAGAAGTCCAACAAAGGACTTCAAGGTTGGAAATGGTTTGAGAAAGAGGGGATGCTCTTTCCCCCTATTTGTACATGCCTTTTTTTCTTATAATCTAGCCCCACCAAGCAATAATGATCATTATGCTTGGGTTTTTAGTCTTTAACCGTCCCAGACAAGATGTCAAAGGCTCTTTGTTAAGGACCCTACATGCCTAGCCACCTCAAAGGGAAATAAGGATCCTTCTACGAGGATCCAACATTTTTAATCGCCTCAAAGGGTGGCAAGGATCCACCATAGGGGTCCAACTTGTTTGGGTGCCTCAAAGGGTGGCAAGGATCTATTGTAGCAATCTAGCTTGTTTGATCACTCAAAGGGAGGCAAGGACCGCTTTATGAAGATCTAACATGTTTAATATCCTCGAAGGGCAACAAGGATTCATTTTATAGGGATAAAATTTTTTTATCGTCCCAAGAGGGCGACAGAAGTCCCACCATAGTGATCCAACTTGTTTGATCTCCTCAAAGAGTGAAAGGATTCATTGTAGGGATCTATCTTGTTTGATTGCCTCAAAGAGCGACAAGGATCCTTCTATGAGTATTCGACATGTTTAATCGCCTGGAAGGACGGTAAAGATCCATCATAGGGGTCCAGCTTGTCTTACTGCCTCAAAGGGCAGTACAGGTCCCTCTTTAAGGATCTACCGTGCTTAATCGCCTCTGATGGCAATTTCCTTTCAGTTTTTGTTAAGAAAATGGGAGTAGTATTGCAAATATCTAGAAAATAATAAAATGAGGAGCCTCGTTAATAACCCTTGGCCCCTCACGAGGTGCAAGGGAAAATAGTAAGACCCCATAAAAACATATTTTCCTTATAAACGGAAGAGATAAAATACTCACTCAATAAAAAGTAATAGCAACAAAACAAATAAACAATGATAAAATGAAAGTGCGTCATGGGCCCTCCTGCTGAGGCTTTAGTCTCCCATCTTCCCTCTCTTTTGAGGGGGAATTTTGCTCTCCTAGCAACCATGATAGGGAATTGTTAGGGCTAGGAATGAAGGTTTTGGTGAGTGTTAAAATGGTGGTGATAAATGAAGTTCTGGCCGATGTTAGTTTTACTAGTGTCCCATGATGGGTGCCACTATACTTATCAAAAAGTTCAAATGTGTGACACTCCTATGCTAGTAGGAGTTGCTAGAGGATTTAAGGATTTTGGGTGGTTTAGGGCGAGCTCATGGTTGTGAAGAATCCTGTTTGGTGGTGTTTCTAGTGTAAAGAGAGCAAGCTCATGTGATGTGATAAGCTCTATATATTTTTCAGGTGTTTTGTGTGTATTTAGAATTGTCTTTCTAAACCCTAGAATTGAGATATTTATGGAGATCCATTGAGCCTGAATTTGGGGACTCATGAGAAGTAGCAACCAATCAAGTTTGATTGGAAAAGTTGTTGACTACCTACTTCTTAGAAGATAGTGACCAAAACTTCTTGCACATGCAGTTATAAGCAATGTACATGTCATCAACCACATTTCTCCTCAGACAGAGTCACCAACTGCGTTGAGGTTGGGCTTAGACGACGTGCTCTGAGGCAAGCGTCTGATTAAGACAGGTCCATACCCCTCTTTTATAGGTTTTTAGGAATTCGTGCTAGGAATGATGATGTTATTGTCTTTGGTATCCTAGCATTACCATGAAACTCCCGAGTACAGGACAAATCTTCCAACACTTTTTGATGAATTCAATTAAGGAAAGAAAAAAATTAGTCCCGATGATAATTGAAGTACCATTATTTCATATGCAGTTTTTAGATATAGGAAGATAATAGGAATAGAAATTAATAGATTCGCGTAGCAATAGGAGCTCGAAAATTTTCAACATTAAGCTCACTGAAACACCCTTTTTCTGTCTTAAATTCATCTTAACCCTTCTCCAAGATTGCCATAACAACACTTACAAATGCATTTTCAACTAAAAATAAATATACAACATGGGTATATACTACTTTTTCCAGAACTAATGATACATGACAAATAAGTTATTAGCTTTTTTTTATCATAACCTTAGGAGAAAGATTAGTAGATTACCCTGAGACAAAAAAAAAATCATATAAGACTTCATCTATGAGCAGTAATCAATGTTTCAATAAACCGCAACCCATCAAATCTAGGCGTAAATTTATCTATCGAAGTGGAAGATCCATTATTCCCTGTTTGAGTTCCACCTTCCTATAAAATAAAAAATATTTGAAGTTTGTGACTATAAATTTCAAATCGTATAAATCCAAATTAGAATATTAAAGAAAACAAGAATGAAAATTTAGAATAACATACTCGAGGAGAAACATAAGATGAAAATGAAACAGATACAATGATTACAGACGCAGCGGTGAGGGATGTTAGAAGGAGGCTAGATTTCAACATCTTTGAGCGTTTAGCTGTCTAAAAAAATCTAGTCACGGTTTCTCCGAAAATTGGTGAGGAGTGTCTTGTTTGGGATTTGTTTGAATTTTGATGGTTTATATATAAGGAGGGATGCTTGGATTGGACACAATGCAAACGATGCTTTGTTAATGTGTGACCTTTGATAACTAAATGATAAGGGTCAAAAATTACGCGGCTAATATACCTGGAATTTGTTTGTTCAAATCAATCTGTCTTTTTTTTTTATATTTTATTTTAGGTGCAAATTTTATTATCCAATAAAAATAGAATAACTGAATCGGCTTTAAAATAATTCTTTAATAATATATCATTTGTGATGTTATTAAAAAATATTTCAATTCTTGAAACTTGGAATATATTTTTCATAACTGTGGATTTACCCATTGTATTTTTTAAAAATAGTGGTGCGTTTTTTCAATTCTTGAATTGGCATGGATGTCTTTTATTTTGGTGTAATTTTTTCATTTGTAATTAAAATTTGGTTAAATATGTTTTTAGTCTTATAAAAAAATTAGTGGATGTCTGTACATTTGCACAGATATCGGTATGGTACGTGTATTTGTTTCTAAAATATAATTAAAATAAAATAATTTTTTTTAAAAGAGATAATAAATCGATGTCTATAATTCTTTCAATATTTTTATTTTGAAATTATTGTCGAAAATATTTAAATCAATAGTAAAATTATTTTTATTATATTCAATATTTTGATCAATAACTTTATGTTACCGTTAATATTCAATAGTTTGATTATAACTTCATGTTCATGTTAGTATTTAATATTTTAATTAGTAATTTCATGTTCCTGTTAATATTCAATATTTTGATCAATAACTTCATGTTCTCGTTAATATTCAATATTTTAATCAGTAATTTTATGTTCTCATTAATATTAAATATTTTTATTAGTAACTTTATCTTTGTCCTTAATATTCAATTTTGATCAGTAACTTCATGTTCCCATTAATATTCAATATTTTGATTAGTAATTTTATGTTCCCGTTAATATTCAATAATCTGATTAATAACGTCATATTTTCGTTAATATTTAATATTTAAATTAGTAAATTCATGTTTTCGTTATTATTCAATATTTTTATCCGTAACTTCATGTTGTCGTTAATATTCAATATTTTGATTAGTAATTTAATATTAATGTTAATATTGAATATTTTGATTAGTAACTTCACGTTACCGTTAATATTTAATATTTTGATTAGTAATTTCATGTTTCCGTTAATATTCAATAGTTTGATCAATAATTTCATATTTCCGTTAATATTTAATATTTTGATCAGTGACTTTATGTTTTCGTTAATATTCAATTTTTTTTATCAATATCTTCATATCGATATCATATGCGTGTACCATATTAACACTCGTGTTTTAAAAAATAATAAATTTGAATTTGATTGAACAATATATTTTTCCCGTCTATAAAAATAATAAATATTATTTTTGTTTAGACATTATTTTTAAAAATATATGAATCAATAATAATGTTAATCCCGTTTATAAAAAAAAATAGAAAATAACGCATTTCTTTTTAAAATTTAATAAGAATGAAAAATACAGAAAGACAAAATTAATTAATCATGAAAATTTATTATTTTTAAAATAAAAATATATATTTTTATATTCAAAGCATAAATATAAATTTTTTTATATATTAATATATTTTGATCAACAATATATTTTCCCGTATACAAAAATTAATTTTATTTTAACAATACACTTTATAAAAAGTATTTGGATCATATAAAAATAAAGTCCAATACCAAGTATATAAATTTTCCCTATATATAAACATATTTGTATCATATATTTTATTATATTATCAATGACAAATAAATACCAAGTATTTGTATCACAATATTGAAATCAATTATGTTTAAGCAATGAATTAGGGAAATGATGATGTATGCTAATAGTGGGCTTTTGAGTGAAGCTAAAAGAGTTTTTGATGAAAGAATTGAACTTGATGACGTGGATTTACAAAGAAAAATAAAGTTTATCTTGTTATTTGGATGTTTCATTCCGTTTATAAATTTACAAAGAAAAAGAAAGTTCATCTTGTTATTTGGATTTGCAAGTTTCACCCTACTGCTTGTATATTTTGTTGTGGTTTTCTAACTCCAAATATCCCATATATAATATTTAATCTAAATTAAAAAAATAGGCCTTTATGGTTTTTCAAATCATAGTACTTATTAATTTGTTAAATCAATTGATAATAGTAATACAATAGACTAAGCACATCACTAAAAAAAAAAAAAAAAACTCATTACTATACCCTTGGGTTCATATTAGTCCCTTAACTTTTTTTTTGTGTCATTTTGGTCCCTTAACTTTCAAAAAGTTTCATTTTAGTCCTTTTTGTCTAATTAACGACGGAAAAATTTTGAAATCAGCCGCTAAATTCGTAGCTAATTAGACAAAAAGGACTAAAATGAAACATTTTGAAAGTTAAGAGACCAAAATGACACGAAAAAAAGTTAAGGGACCAATGTGAACCCAAGGGTATAGTTAAGGGACCAAAATGAGTATTTTGCCAAAAAAAAATTATTTGTTACGGGCTTAACCCCTTATGAATGGTAAAAATTTCTCACAAATAGGAAATTTGTGAGGGGTCTAGTTCTAGGGGGTCGTAAATTTTTTTGCGAGGGGCCTTACACGTGGATATTTTGTCAGAAATTAAACTCCTCGCTAAATACAACCTGTTTTTTACACCCTGCAACGTCCAAGCGTAGGCGCATGCTATAGCAGCAGATTGGGTCAAAAAATTTGTTTGGGATAAAGTCCGCGGCAAAATGTAAAGCCTTTATCATTTCCGAAGGGATATTCCCCTGACAAATTGTTAAAATATTTATAAAAAAAATTGATATTAATAAATTAAAAATCAGTAATGATAGTTTTATAAATTATATTATTATAATAAAATTAATATAATAAATATAATAATTAAAATTCAATCAAACATAATAAAAATTAAAATAAAACTTCATACAAATTACAATAAAATAAAATTCTTAAATTCAAAATAGTTAACATAAATTATTTCATATAAATTAAAATAAACATGAAATTTTCAAATTTAAATATTTTATTCTTGTTCATCTTGTTCTTCTCCTTCTTCTTCTTCTTCTTCAACAATTCCTCCATGTCCACTAGTTCCTCCAAATCTACCACCAGAATTTTGTAAAGCAAAAAATTGATCAAATCTTTGAACCTGCTCATTTGCAATCCGCATTGCTTCTTGATACTCCTGTGTTTGCCTCCTCATTTCTTCCTGCAACTCTGTTTCTCTTCTCTGCATTTCTTGTTGCATCTCTAATTGTTTTTTCTTCATCTCTTCAATTTCTGCATTTCTTACTGCTACTTGGATTGCTGCCTTAGTATTCGCCAAGTTTCTCATAGTTTCAAGCATTTCGGCGGTGAATATAGGTGGAGTTGATGTTCCTTCTCCATCAGCAAGTCTCATTTTAAAACTCCTATCCCACTGCTTGATAGTTTTGGCATACCCTCCAGTACCATACACTCTCCTATTTTTCTTCTTTCCACCTGAAACATCATACCATATCTAAAAATCCACAACAGGATTAATAGGATATCCCGGTGGTGGTTCAAGTTCAGGATGCTCTGACAACTGTAGGGCAAGTTGTCTATCAAACTCCTCCTACAAAAAAATTTAATTATTATAATATTTAAAATAAGCTAGGTCCATATAAAAGAATTAAATAAAATGTTTTTAATATAAGAAAAACTTACTTGAGTGTTTCTTGCGCGCTCGTCAACAAATTCTCCATTTCTCTTGAGATGAGTCTCTAGATGGAGCTCATTAAGAAGTGGAGTTCTACCCAACTCTTCACGCTAATTGAATAAGTAAAAAAATAAGTAGTTATATGTAATATAAAATCTAAATGATAAATTAATTAAAAAATTATTAAATTTACGTACCATCCTTCGTGCAACTTCAACAACAGTAATACTACCCGCTGCGTAGTTGCAGCCACCAGCTTCAGATGCTCTATTTTTCTTTGCCTTTTCAGATATTTTCTTAAATTTTTCAGAATTCCAATGGACAATAAGTTCTTGAAATACTTCTACTCATATCCAACGTGGATGTTGCTTTTTTCCCCATTTAATTCTAACATTTCTCATGGTGTCTGAAAATCGGACACTATATTTTAAGTGAAAATTTTCTTCAATTTGGACGTTATCTCTAACATCCCAACAATACTTCTCCTACATTGTTGTATGAATTCAAAATTAAGCAATAAAGAATCATGAATATTTCAAAAAATATAAAGGAAAGATATTTCAAAAAATATAAAGGAAAAATATAAAGGAAAAAATACACCTTAAATGCATTAAACTAATCTTTTATGTCATCTTCAAGTACAGCTCCATAACTCGGCCAAAATTTTGTATACTTCTCTTTAATAATGCTTGTTATGATCGATATTTCCTGATGAGGCAAGATCCTAAACACCAAAATCTTGAGTTAGAATTGATTAAATAAATCTCAAATTTAAAATAATATAAAATATATATAAACACTTACGATCCAGAGTCGGACCAAATGACAAGTCTGTCATGATAACATCTAACTTTTTGCGGC
The DNA here is from genome assembly GCA_948472305.1 of Vicia faba. Taxonomy (NCBI): domain Eukaryota; kingdom Viridiplantae; phylum Streptophyta; class Magnoliopsida; order Fabales; family Fabaceae; genus Vicia; species Vicia faba. The sequence goes on along the minus strand of OX451736.1, from coordinate 856,874,583 downwards.
GTATTTCTCCTCAAGATGTGCTCCCTCCTTGTTTGCTCCTCAGGAGCACTTGTATCTTCTTGAGCACTGGTTTCTCCAGAAGAACTACTAGTATCTCCAGGAGCATTAGAATCTCCAGGAGCACTGGTATCTCTATGATCATCCTCAAGCATGGGTTAGGGCATGCTAGATCCACCTAGCTCCATATGAATAGGACCACTCGACTGGATGGAAGGCATAGGAAAATATGTACCGGGTCCAGTAAGAAAATATGGCGTGTATCCAATAGGACTAATAAAAACTGTTGGGGATATGGGTGGGAATGGTGTGCATCCAGGAGGTGTGGATAGTAATCCAGTGAAAGACCCAGACATAGGTGTAGTAGTATGCATAGGAGGTGGAGTAGGATGCATAAGAGGTGGAGAATGATGCATAGGAGGTGGAGTAGGATGCATAGGAGGTAGGGTAGAATGTGGATGATGATTTGCCACTTGACTCGATTGTGGCATAGGAATAAACAAATCTGAATCAGGCACCTCCTCTATAATGTACCTGCTGCGGCGAGGCTTTTGTTAGGAGGCATTTTTCTTGGGTGGCATTTTTTTCTATTTGATAGATAAACATTAAACAATAAATGTTACATAAAAGATAATATTACACAAGATAATATATATATATATATATATATATATATATATATATATATATATATATATATATATATATATATATATATATATATATATATATATATATATATATATATATATATATATATATATATATATATATATATATATATATATATATATATATATATTTGAAAGATAATATTACACAAGATTATTTTGAAAGAATAATATTATACAAGAGTTATTACATAATACATATTCAAATTATTCATCATCATAATCTTCATTATCTTCATTGGATCTGAAGTTATTATCTTCAGACTCTCCTAGCTCTTCATGCTCTTCTTCCACGGGATTTGTTGGCAACAAGATAGTTGCGTCAACTTGTTGACCCTCAACTTCAGTATCACACAAACTTATAATCTCCTCAGTTTCAATTACCCCATTGACGGGTGAAATCTCATCATCTTGGTATGCAACATCTTCTATTACTTCGTCAGTATCAATATGACCCATTGGGTTGGACTTGATTACAACACACTATCCTCGTTTGCGTGGCGTAATTGAAGGATAAGGTACATAATAAACTTGCCTGACATTGTGTGTCATTATGAAAGGGTCATACACTTTGTACTTTCTATCTATTCAAACCTCAACGGTGTTATATTTTTTTATCAATTTTTGTTCATCTGGAAGATGGATCATACCAATCACAGTAAAACAAGACAACTTTATTTTCTGAGTCCATATTATTTTCAGGATGAACTCTATCAAAGTGTTTCAATGCCTCGCCGTCAGATGGATGTCGCATCATGCCAGAACTAATTTTATTTGTATGGTGCCATGACATTTGACTTGCATTTTGCATTGACACAAACATTCTTTGCAACCTAGGTATTATTGGTAGATAGAGCATGGACTTCACTGCAACTCGTTTTTGCTTTCAATCAGCTCCTTTACTGCAAACTAAATACCTCAGACTATTGCAAAACTTACATTCCTCCAATTATCCATTATTTGTACCAAACTCGTTGTCATAAAGCAACATGCAACCTCTAACGCAACAGTCAATCTTTTTTACTTCTAGTCCTAACTTCGACACCATCCTCTTTGCATCATAATAAATTGTAGGCATGTTTTCTTTCACAGGAGTCGCGTCCAACATCATTCTCGCAAAGAATTCCAAACACTATCAGGAACATTCCAATTTGATTTCGCAGCCAAAAGCCTAACACACATTGATAGCCTAGAGTCAAGAGACCCCTTAAACAATGGTATATTTATTTCTTTCAACAACTGATAAAAATTTTGTGCTTTCTCATTTGGGAGCTCTTCTGTGTCAAAGTCTTGAGGTTCATCATAAGTCACATTCATCCCTAATGCGTCACTGACCATATCCTCGACTAGATTAAATTGTTCATGTCATTGCATATCTGATGAACTCCCTAGATCATCTGTATTTATATCTGGTCCAACACGTGTTTGACTACTAGAAGCCTCTATATTCATCTCAGGCATTTTTCCCCATTAGAAGTCCAAACCCAATAATTTGGCCTAAAACCCACTTTCTCCAAATGACGTTTCACTTCACTAGGGTCACTAATAATATTTCTGCAACCACACTTTAAACACAGACATCTTACCCCTCCTTCGCTTCGATAACATTCTTGACCAAACGCATACGAGAGAAATCCGGCAACTCCTTCCTTAAAATATGGTTTAAGCCCACGTCTTCCAGAAAACGATCTATCATACATCCAACTACGATAGAATTGATAATATTTCATACTGCACATGTTTATGTTTAATTTTATTAAATAAAATAAGAATTGATCTATGGCAATAAACTTTCAATAATTTTTTAATCCTAAACATAAACTATCTTCTTTTCATTTAGAAATATACGACATATTTATTTAAGTAATAAATATATTATTTATATTAAAATATATATTTTTTAGAAACTATATTTTTTTAAAGTTATACATATTTCATAAAAATTATGTTTACTATTTTATACATAAGCATTTACATATTTCAAAAAAATATACTATATATATAAAAATATATATTTTTAGAAACTATATATTTTATTTAGAAATTATATATACTATTTTTATAAATACTTGTTATACATACAATTTTTATACTATTTTTGTACATACATATTTATTATATATACTGTTTCTTAAATATATAAATATTTATACTATTTTTTCAATTCTTTTAAAAAAAATCAAATATATATTATATATTGAAAATTATACATATTATTTTTTATATACATATACTATTTATAAATATTTATTATACATACTATTTTTATACATACATATTTATTATAAATATTGTTTTTCAAACATATTTTTATTATGAACTCTATTTTTTTAATTATATATACTGTTTTTTAATATATATCACAAAATAATAGATTTTTTCAATTAATATATATATATATATATATATATATATATATATATATATATATATATATATATATATATATATATATATATATATATATATATATATATATATATATATATATATATATATATATATTATACATATTTTTTTATACATATTATTTTTCATACATATACTATTTTAAATATATAAACATATATAAAAACTATTTTTCATACATATATATTATACATATTTTTTTATATACATATACTATTTTTATAAATACTTATTATACATACAATTTTTATATTATTTTTATACATACATATTTATTATAAATACTATTTTTCAAACATATGTTTATTATGAATTCTATTTTTTTAATCATATATACTATTTTTTAATATATATCACAAAATAATATATTTTTTCAATTATTCTATATGTATATATACTGTTTTTCAAATATATAAATATATAAATTATTTTTTCAGTTATTTAAAAAAATAATATATAAACCAAATATCACATATATAAAAAATAATATATTTTTTCAATTATTATATAAATAATTTCGAAAAAAATTTAATTTTTTTTTTCAGTTTATAGACTAAATATCACAATACAAATATATGCACAAATATATCTACAAATATATCATAAAATAAAAATTTTATATTAAAAACTTGAAATTGATGAACAAATACTGTTTCTTGAAACTTTTTGCAGTTTTCTCCAAAATTTAGCTCCCTTTAGTAACTGAAAATAAGAATCTGAATAAATTACACACTAATACTGAAAATAAATTAAATACATAATAAAATAATTTAATTTATTTACCTGAAACTTTAGATTGTGATTGGATATTTTAGGTTTTATTTGGGGGGGGGGGGAATGAGAAGAAGAACAATTGATACTGTTGGAAGAGAAGAACATGAGAGGCACGGAAGAGATGATGAAGTGTATATGAACGCAAAACTGAAACAATGAGTAAATAAGTGTTGCAATTATTGGGCTTGAAATTAGCGAGGGGAAGCCCAACGGGAATAAAACGTTCAAAAGAGGCGTGGGGTAGCCCGTCGCTAAATAATGCATTGGAAAAAGGCTCCTGCAGGCGCAGTCTACACACTGCCATGACTAGACAAAAGTTGTTTAGATGGCAGGGGTAGCCCCTCGCTATTGTCACGTTGACAAATAGCTTGGGGTTGCCCGTCGCTATTTGTAAGGATTTGCGTGCACTTTATTTTTTCCAGGAGGTTGCCCCTCGCAAATCATTATTTTAAAATTCAAATTTCCCCTCTTTTAATTTTGTGAGGTGTAACCCCACGCAATATATTTTTTAGTTTTTTCTTCCCTAATATGCACTTTACGAGGGGCATTGCACGTGTGTACCTTATTTTTTTCTGGCTAAAACCCCCGGCAATTTTCATACTTTCTTGTTGTGCGTGATCTTGTTTAGCAATGTCAACCTGCTTATATCCTTGCTTGTACACGAATAGGGTGACATTATATTTATCCTAAGTATCAACCTACACGAATATGGTGACACGGATATGCTTAACCAAAGAACAACAATTGGTCGGTGTTATAGGATCAACATACTTAAACAGAGAAATTTCAGGCGTAATCCAATCATTCGTAGTAGTAACATCTTTTAAATTCAGAATACACTGAAGAGCTAATTCACCCGTTTCTCTAACCAACTCTCTCACAGACACAGACCGTGTTAACATTCCTTCTGCAACTGCTACATTTGAACATATTTTCAAATTCACAAAATATTAAAAGTTTGGCTCACAACAGAATACCTTGTAATTAATAACGTAACACGTACATCGACTGAAATTATAAAGGTCTTTATACGACCGCAACACAATTGCAGCCGTTATTTAAAACCTTGTATATATATTAATAAGTGTATGCTTCATAGTGTGGTAGTTACCCTTGATATCTTGCCCATCATGAAAGCTGATAGAGTTGCACAGTCTCATTCGAGGCATGACATATGAGAAGATGAATGTTTTGTGGTCGCACCTTTCAAACAAACCTCATATAAACTGCGGAATAACCATACATTACTGCACCATTTACAATGTAGATGTTCAAATTTTAAGATTAATTTTAAGTAATATTTGAAGAATCAAATCATAATATTGCTTGCTTAAATTAGAAGGAACAAAAAGAACCAACAGTCATTCTTCCATTTATCGTTTCTGCCAGGTTCTGCGTATCTCTAACTGTCTGTTCACTTAACAACTTTGTTTTTAATATTATGAAATTGGTTTTCATATATATATATATATATATATATATATATATATATATATATATATATATATATATATATATATATATATATATATATATATATATATATATATATATATATATATATATATATATATATATATATATATATATATAATCAAAGATTATACAAAAATAATATTATAAACATACAATAACTAAAACATACAAACATATCAATATACTGTAATGGGAATTGCCAGTTGATAGCACGACCCCAAAAATGAGTTGTTTTTGGACCAACGGGACTATTCCAAAACTTGTGCAACAATTTCATTCTAGCGGGTGGTGTTGCATAGCATCTTCAAATAATAAGTTTCAGATCAAGATAAACATTACAAATAAGTTTCACAATCAATAGAGGCTTTTTCTCCATACTCATTGTTTGTGACATCACTTAGCATAAAATCTGGAACCATACAATAAGCTAATACTATAAGATGAAACATGTTTCATTCAATAAAAACATGTAAAAGTATACCTTAATAAGATTAGACTCCATGATGAGCTTACTATAATGCAAATTCCATATCGTTTCTCAACTGCATTAAATAATCTATAATTTTGTATGTTTCTAGATTCAGTCTTCCAGTGTCAAGACTGAACACCCTGTATGACCTACTCGTCAAATGTGCATACTCGATAAAGCAACATCTTCCGCCCCACTGCAAAGACGAACCTACTCATTAAAATTTGGTGGGAGATCAATTAGGAATTGGTGAATCCGAAATCTAAGGAATATATCATTAGATCAAAGTGAAAACATGATCCTTCACCTAATGAAGATACTTCAAATGTATTTTGATCTATCTTCTAGCTGAAAGCATATTGGTACATCAAATTCCAAACTAAACAAACATGGAATAAAATGTTTCTTTTCAAGTTCTTGATGTTAATATTGTTATCATGCAAATTTATCAATTACCTCAAGCGCATCCTCAAAACAGTAGGTCACATGCCTGGATACAAGACAACAACTTCAACCTGCAATGATGATATCAATAGAAAATGCCTCAAGATCTGTATATAGATTTAAATAATGATCGATATTATTTCTAGAAATAAATGTCTAGTAGATATGAAAAAAATGAAGATTAAAAGAAAAAAATATAACCCTGTCATATGTCAAGGTGTGGTGTCCACCAAAAACATTGTCTGCTTTAGATGATCGAAAGTTCATGCATTTCACCACATCCTTGATCTTTTGAGAAGAATTATATATAACACAAACAATTTCACATACAATTAAATACAGGAAAAACATGTATTTCTAAATGGATTCAAACTGCGCCAAATTATAACCTTGTAAAGAAATCTCCCAGAAGGAAAAAATCTCAGGTACCGGAAATAGCAGACCTACCTGCAGGATATAGATGGAAATTACATATATGAAGAAAATACGTGAAAAAAATGAAACACTTCCCAAGATCTATCGGTAAATCAGTGTACAGACTATACCGATGTTCAGTAGCCCCGGCGAAGGTGATTTTCAGAGTTTGTACATAGTCGCTCCCTTCTGTAAGATTCTTGCACATCCGACCTCCTGCGGGATCATCAACTTCGTCAACAATGCTATCACACCTATTGATTAAGAACAAACACAGAAGTCTTAATTTACTTAAAGATAGGCAAGAATAGATGATGGTTATGTATGTTGAAGGATTCTCACCTGAACAACAACCTTTTCACCCCAACTCGAGGTTCTCTCAATAAATAATAAACAACCTGAAGTGCAGTTCTCGCAGTAATAGCACTCTGTTGTGATTGGTACTGGATGAGAGCTTGAAAGCCTACAAATTTGGAAAACATATGATAGAATAATTAGTGAAACACATAACTTAGTAGTTGTGATCGGTGGAAATAGAACTGACTGTTTTGGAATGCTGGTTCGCGTATGTCGCGGTAAGCAAGAGTCGCCACCGTCTTTTATTTTCTCCAACAAGGAAAGGACAAAAGCACAGCAAAATTCCTTTTCGAGATGTTTCTCGGGTTCGGGAGGTAGATTATAGAAAGGGAAGGTGTTAGCACCCTTTCTATCCGTGGTTATCCACGGGCTCTTAGGTACTTGCTCACTATGTTTTCAAAAATGTTTGCTTTTCTTGTGTTTGTGGGTTTTGAAAAAGTTTATTTTGAAAACTTCTAGGTAACTCTTGTATCAGTCCTCAAGAGTGTATGAAGTATTTGTTTGAAAACTTTTGTTTGAAAGTGTGAATGCGAAAAGTTTTTTTTTGTTTTTGAAAGAGCAAGTATCTAAGAACCTCTACCTACTCAAAGGAATTAAGCTGTGTAAATGTCCTTTAGACAGTACTATCCCACTATTGAGAAGTAGGTAGCACCGTCGTTGGAGTTATTCGGGTCAATTCGATTATAGGGACATGTGGTCACCAAAGCAATAGTAGGACGCCTTAGCGGTAACCCTAATGTCCTAGATCCTTTTTTTATCCGAGGCAACCGTTTCGAGACAACTTGGATCTTTAGACAAGAGGGCGACCTCTAAAACACCCGATACTCAATGACCACGTCGAGGCAACCAAGTGAGGCGTACCCTAGGAGTGGCATGTGCACGTGTGTCAGGTTTCATGTTAAATTATTTTTTCACATTTTTATGGTGAGCTACGAGTTGATTTTAATTTCAGGCAAGTCTTGTCATGCATAGTTAACAATTAATAATTTGCGGAAAGTAAATTGCGGAAAGTAAATCTACGCTATTACAAGGCGTCGGGTATTTACATCACCAAAAACATAACCCTTGAAAAATAAATGCGAGAAAATAAAGGAAAGCGGTAAAAGTCCTAATTATCTATTACATCCTCGGAGCAATTACATAAATATGATCAAAAATAGGTATGCGCAAAAAGAATTGAATCGGAGAAGTCCTTAGGGTTTTGACCCTTTTTTTGAGAAAGAATGAATTTTGGTTATTTTGCATTAAATTAAACCTAAAACTAATTAATTAATTAATTAAAAGAAAAAAGTATTTTTTTATTTTTTTATGTTTTAATGAAAATAAAATAAAATAAAGTCAAAAGTTAGTAAAAACCCTAATTCTAATTTATTTTATTTGTTGTGAAAATGTCAAAATTAAACCTAATTAAACTAAATTGATTTGTTAGTATTTATTTACAAAATAATTAAATTAAGGTGAAATTAATAATAATAATAATAATTATATTTTTGATTTTATTATGAAAATAATAATTTGCGAGTTAATTAAATAATAATAATAATAATAATAGTTATAATTAATAAAATAATTGAATAGAAATTAAAATAGAAAAGAAAAAGAATAAAGAAACCAGGGGGTGCTGGGCCAGCTTTGGGGGTGAAGAAGCAATTTCTCAGGCCCATTAACAATCAAGCCCTTCTGACTTTTTGAGATCCTCTATGGCAAAGTTGACTGGGAACATGGTGCTCATCATCTTTTGGCCACTGGATTGGAATGTGAAGACACATGGCATGCTGAGGTGGGAGGTTCATGGTGGAACACGTTGGGAATCCTGCATATGATCACGTTATGAAAAATAGAAACAAATATTGGGGTGGACCTGGGATTCGAACCCAGGTCCCAATGATCAACGTCCAGCGCATCTACCACCAGGCCATTTGCTTGCTTTGATATTATAATGAGAAACAAATATAATATATAAAAACTAATCATTATGCTGTGAACATAAAAACAAGCGCGCATTTTTTGAATTGCCCAATGGTATACCAACGCGTCATCATCTTCCTCACTGAACCTGCATAAAACACATTAGATAGCGGGGGGTTTTTAACCCCCACAAACTGTAATAAGGAAAAATAGCGATTAGCCCTAGGATGAATATAAATATTTCGCGAGGGTTCCACTAGGTTCGTCTTGTTCTGACGGTCTCAACCATATGCATTAGGGGTCTCAATTTTGCCTGGTTACTAAATCCCCAAATTCAAGGTTTATGAACCCTAAAATTTGTCAATGGCAATTTTCAATTCTGCGCATTATGTTCCAATTAGCTTATGCCATTAGTTTCCTGTAAGTTCTAGCAACACAAAACAATGATTAAAACATGTTAATTATGCATGAATCACGAGTTTCGATTATGAAAAAAGTATGCAAACCGTGGGTCGGTTCTCGAGGATTTCTGTAGCTTTAAGGCTTGGTTTTGATTGCAAAACGTCCCTGAGAGTTCCAGCAATGTATTAGAATCCACCAATTGCTTTGAATCGTGCTGGAACCTGGAAAACAGTTTTCAAGTTTCTTTGAATTTTCTTGAATGTGATTATGGTTTTTCTGCAGCAAATTCACGTCCAATGCATTAGGGTTGACTTGTGTACTTATAGAGGAAGAGAATTAGGTTAAATCCTTGGGCAAAGATCCATGAAATAATGGTTTGAATATTTGATTTGCAATCATATATTTTTGAATCTTTTTGATTGGAAAAACTTGCCAAACTTGGAGATTCTTGTCCCTTTGATTTGCACATGAATTTCCAGCATATCTTGAGCTTGTTTGCTTCACAAAAAGATTGAAAAACCATATCTTTGAAATTCCTACATTTTAAATTAATTAAATGAATTAAAATCAATTAAAAATCCAATTAATTAATAAAAAATAAGAAAATAAATTCAAATAATCTCAATGGGTCGTTCATAAGCCTTGGATAAAGTTTCAAGAAGAAATTTGAGTCCCATTAGCATAAACAAGGTGTTTTGAGCAAAGTTGACTTTTGCACATTCACAAAACTTTCCCAACTTCTCCAATGCATATCTTGCTCAATTTTGATCATATGAACATGTTCTTGGACATTTTGGAAAGGTATTGAAGTCCTCTAACCAATTCCTTTGGTCCCATGTCATTTGGATTTACCAATCTTAATTTATGGTCTTTGACTTAAAGTGCATTTTTGTTGACTTTTGAAATTGACCTATAATATAGAAATTGATAACTTTTTGTGAGAGCATTTCTTGGACTTGGAATGTGAAGATAGATTGTAGGAAATATCATTCCCTTCAAAATGAGCATTGGATGGGATTTTTCTGATGAACCATGAAAAAGTTATGCCCTGGTCAAGATACAATTGACTTTTCTGCTGTCCAAAAATAGTAACTTCTTGCATCTTGATGATTTTTTGAGCCATGTTTGTAGAATCATGATCAAGACTTAATCAAATGATTATTGTGTACTCAAAATAAGATGTTAACCAGAAATTCTGACTTTTGACTGCAAAATGACCATTTTGCCCCTGTAGTTGATTGTGGATCAAATAGGGCTTTTGACTGTGCAACTTGGGACTGTGAACCTTGAAACTTGGCATGTAGATGATTGAGGATATGTATAGGCCTATGGGACTTGATTGGACCATTGAAAACCTCAAATTCCTTGAAAGAACCAAAACCCTAATTTTGAACTGGCTTAGGAAGTGTTTGACTGTACAACCCTTGAGAAATCTTGAACCATTTGAAGATGATTCTTGACAAATCTTGAAGAGTATGGGAGGGAAAATTTTGGGGTACAACAGTTGCCCATGTTCAATTTTCTTAGACCTGAGGATGTAGATTGGCTTGCGTGCCTTTCGTGATCCGAAGGTGGGAGATAATTGAACACTAGAATGCCCAGAAATTTGCACTCGTATGGTGGAGTATCAGCAATGTGATGTCGGGAATGGGCTTACAGATGCCATTTGGAGAGATGATGGATAGGAGGATGGGCTTATAGATGCCATCTGGAAGTTGTTGGTAGTTTTGTCTTCGTGGACAGATTGTCTTCGTTGACGGGTTGCCTTTATTGACGAGTTGTCTTCATTGACGGGTTGTCTTCATTGACAGGTTGTCTTTATTGACAGGTTGTCTTCATTGAAAAATTGTCTTCATTGACAGGTTGTCTTCATTAACAGGTTGTCTTCATTGACAGGTTGTCTTTATTGACGGATTTCAGAAAAATCTTTAGGAATCGATTTAACTGGAATTATCTCTTTCGACTGGATTGTCTCTTGCGATGGGAGTTATCTCTTTCGACTAGATTGTCTCTTTCGACGGGATTGTCTCTTTCGACTGAATTGTCTCTTTCGACTGAATTGTCTCTTTCGACCGGATTGTCTCTTTCGACTGAATTGTCTCTTTCGACTGGATTGTCTCTTTCGACTGGGTTGTCTCTTTCGACTAAATTGTCTCTTTCGACTGGGTTGTCTCTTTTGACTGGGTTGTCTCTTTCGACTAGATTGTCTCTTTCGACTAGATTGTCTCTTGCGACGGGAGTTGTCTCTTTCGACTAGATTGTCTCTTTCGACTGGATTGTCTTTTTCGACTGAATTGTCTCTTGTGACTGGATTGTCTCTTGCGACTGGATTGTCTTTTTCGACTGAATTGTCTCTTGTGACTGGATTGTCTCTTGCGACTGGATTGTCTTTTTCGACTGAATTGTCTCTTGCGACTGGATTGTCTCTTTCGACTGGATTGTCTCTTTCGACTGGATTGTCTCTTTTGACTGGATTGTCTCTTTCGACTGGATTGTCTCTTTCGACTGGATTGAGAATTTAACATGCATTTTTCCTGAAAGGTAAAGGTCAGTCATATGCAATGCATGATATGGATTAGGCTATGATGTTCTCAACATAAATGAGATCGTATGATATGATGCATATATGCATGTATCATGATGTATGAGAGTGTGAGGTTTTTGCTGGGGAAAATAAATCCCAGATAGCTGTTGGAGAATGAGTTGAATTCTTCGTTTCCGAAGAGGATTGCATGAATAAACCTGTAGGAGAAGATGACTCCGTTGGGGAATAAACTTTGATGAAGATATTACTCTACGGGGAATCACTCTGTGGGGAAGAGATACTTCGCTGAGAATTTAACGATAACTCCGCTGGGGATTCCGTTGATAAGCTCTCTGTTAGGGATTTTGATGAACTCCGCCGGGGATAGGAAGAACTTCGCTGAGGACGATCTTTTTGTTGCAATTTGCTGAGGATAACTCAGTTAGACTCTGGTGGGGGATAACCTTCTGAATATGGCTGGGGAGAGATATTTGTACACTGCAGGGGACAAGCTTCCAGAATCTACTGGGGAGATGATTCAACTCTCCTGGGGAAACTTTTGAGGACAGGGCTCCACTGGGGGTATCCTGTATTCCGCCGGGGAACAATCTTATATTTCTGTCGAGGAATATTAAGACCGTCGGGGATGCTTGCTGAGAATATCTTGTATATTCTGCTAGGGAATATTAAGATCTTCTGGGGATACCCAACTTGATAATAGACTAACTCTGCTCGGGGGAGAGTATTGCTGACTTGCTGGAGATACTGTGCCTTTCTAGGGCTGATGGGAGACCAACTCTGCTCGGGGAGAGTATTGCTGAATCTTGTCTTACTCTGCGGGGAGTGAAGGTATCTTGGTCAAATTCTTCAGCTGAACTCATCTTGTACCTGGAGGACAGAGCAGCTTGTACAGTTCGGATAATTCTTACTGCCCCAGTTTCTGCGGGAGAAGAAGGCCTATGAGGTGCTTGACAACTGCCGATTTGACAAATCTTCTTCTGGTAGGCAAGTGACGAGATGACGGGACATAGTCGTACGCTTTGATCCCTAATTTTTGATTGGACTGCCCTTTCGGGTTTTCAGTCCATCGGGATACCCTTTTTTGCCCAAGCCTCCTTTTCAGGTTTTCGACTTACCGGGTGTACATATTTTTTTATTTTTTATCCCTTATTTTTGCCCGAACCCTTTTGGTTCGCCGGGAAGCCCTTATTTTTGCCTAGGCCAGTCTACCTAGCGGGTCTTTGATTATGCGTAGTACTTTTTTGACTATGTCCATGCTCTCAGAGTGCAGGGAGTTGTCACTGTCACTAGTGTTGTGTCGCCATACTACCAGAAGGTGTCTGATCATGCAAGATTCGTGGCTAGAATTCATGTCCAATGCCCCAAGCGACTCAGGTGGAGATTTTCCCCTGGCTATTTGACATTTTGAGAGATTCCTTGAATCTTGACTGGACTGCCCCAGATGATAGATAATGCTCATGCCTGCCCCTTGGTTGGAAGTGTTTCTTCCACTTGAGGTGACTCTTTTTGTTGAGAAGGTTTTTGTTCACCAGATCTTCGTCGTGCGAATTTCTCTGCTGTTCGAACAAATAGCCATATGCAAACAATGTTATTCTAAGAATGCAAAGCTTATGTTTGTCTTGAAGTTTTTTTTGAAAATGCATTGTCAGTAAAGCAAGTGAATTTTTTGTGAAATGTGATGTCCACTCAGGATTTTACAGCAAGCCCTATAGGAGTCAGGATACCCTTCATAACAGTATGCTTTCGAACTAACCCATGCTTCAGCTAGGACTTTTAAGGGTTATAACGTGGCCTGGTTCACGGTTTAAGAAACAAAGGATAAAGGCTCAAATTTATTTGTACCCACCTGTTCTTCGTGATGTTCTTCGATCCTAAACTCAGCTGATCGTGCATTAGATCTTGTTTGAGTCTTTGCTCTGATATTCCGGTGATGGTTCGGATGTTGACAATTTATTTTGAACAAGCAATCATTTTTGTTGAGAGTCTGCAGGATCTCTTTCTTTTTGATTTCATTATCCCTGTTTTTTGCCTGAACTGTTTCTTTTGTGATTACAGTCAGCGGGATGCCCTAGTTTTTGTAAGTCTCCTTCATAGATTTTGACTTAATGGGCTTTTATTTCTGAGAGATAATGACTGCCTGTCTTTACGATTATAGGGAACCATCATTGTCTTTTGTCTCGGAAGGACTTCTTTGATGCCATTCATTGTGCACCTGGATCAGCTGAGAAAACTACCCTGCCCCAGGTTATGTTTAAGGGTTTTAATTTTTGTGAAAAGAAAAACTCCAACTTCTTTGGCGCAAAGGGGTTGACGAGGGATTATCTTCCTTATAACTCCACTATTTAGGATTTGAAACAATGCCTGTACCTCATCAGCAGGGTCTGTTCAAAAGTATACTGTAAAGATCGTGGTATCGTTTTCGTCATCCTCCCTCAAAAGGCTTAGAATTTTTTAATCAAGAGTTTGAACATCACAACAAAAATGAAAGCAATTTGAATATAGTGAATACGAATGGATTGATTCAAAACAGACATATGTAATGCATTAATGAAAGAGTTTGACATGATAATTGTTTGAATAAGCAAAGAAAAATACAACTTCAGAATTCAAATGAACAAAAGTCTCTCGATCCTAGCCATGTTTTGGCAAGGGAGCAGTGATCACATTGGGAGTCTCGGGCGCTTCGAACTCGACCTCCTTTGCATCAATTAGGTCCTGAAACTTGTTCCTCAAAGTCCAACAATCATCTGTAGCATGCCCCGGGCTGTCAGAATGATAAGCGTAACGGGCGTTGGGGTTATACCTTGAAGGTGTAGTGTTCGGATTCTTAGGAGGGTCCCTTAGAGTTACCAAATTGGTCTTCAGCAACTGTGGCAATATCTGGGACAAGGTCATGCTGAGGGGAGTAAATTTCCTTCTAGGTCTCTCTTCCCTTTGTTGGTTGCGATGTTGAGGAGCACTGGCCGGTTTTGAAATAACTACCGCGTTGACATCTTGGCGGTGTTCAGACCTATTCTGTCTTCTTGAACCATAGACAACACTGGATTCTTTGTTGAATGGTTTTTTCTCAGTGTTCGAGGAGTCACCCTTCTGTATTTTCCCAGACTTGATACCAGCTTCTATTCTCTCACCAGTCAAGATAAGGTCTGTAAACCCAGCAGAAGAATTCCCAATCAGGTGGTTGAAGAACGGACCAGACAGGGTCCCCAGAAACATATCGATAAGTTCACGGTCAGTTAAAGGTGGCTGCACCCTTCCAGCAAGGTCTCTCCACTTTTGAGCGTACTCCTTAAATCCTTCACCCGTCCCTAGTGACATACCCTGGAGTTGGGTACGCGTAGGAGCGAGGTCGGAATTATATTGATACTGCTTATAGAACGCAGTAGCCAAATCTTCCCAGTTACGGATACTGGCCCCATCCAGCTGATAGAACCATTCGAGTTGAGTCCCTGAAAGACTATCCTGAAAGAAATGGATCCACAACTTCTTGTCAGCAGTGTAAGGTTGGATCCTTCTTACATACGAACGGAGGTGCAGCTTTGGGTAGGAAGCTCCGTCATATTTGGAAAAGGAAGGTGCCTTAAACTTATGGGGAATCACCACCCCAGAGGATAAGCCTAGGTCTCCAAAGTCCAACCCGGACACATTCTGTATCTCCATGGCGCTTAGGAGGTCCTCCAACTGTTTGTACCTATCCTCAGCAGGAGGGTACTGCTCTTCATCATAATCCGTCTCGTTGTCAGAGACCACAGGGCTAGGAACCTTTCTCTCTTGTGGACTATCCTTTCCTACATATGAGGTGGTAAGCTCAACCTCATTCTGCAGTCCATTTCCAAACCTGCGTCTAGTGTTGAACATGACGGTCCTCTTCTTCTTCTTCTTCCTCTCTTTCAGAATCAGAGTCTTCAAATCCTGTTGACCCTGGGCTAGGCTCATAACCAACTCTTGGAACTGGGCATTCTGGGTCTGGAGGGCATTGATAGCTTGTTCAGTGGAAGGTTCGGCAGACATGATGATTGCTGAAATAAACAGCAAAGAAGATAAGTGACCTGTAAAAGGGGTACCTGTAATGCAATGATATGTATGTATGCAATGTTTTCAAGGATCTCGCGGGGTAAACAAGAAACTCGTTAGAATTTGAATTTTGTAGCTTGATTGAAGGAACTTCATGTTGCTGAGAGTCCTTCTTCAAGAGTCAAGGCTCACCATATCGAGTGGGTCATTGCCCCTGACTCAAATTATCGTGTTTTGATCTCCAAACAACCTTGGCTGGAGGAAAATAAATCCCCTTTTCCCATTGCTTGACGTTTGATTCATCATGACCTGCATCACAGACCCTTGAGATCCTCGAAATGGTTAAGGAAATGCTATGGTATGATGTTATGATGTGCATGCTATGCATGGAGTGATGTAAGTAAGCCCTGTAATGAGTCCCAATTATTGGATAAGGACTGTAAACAAAACCTGCAAGGAACTCATGTTGTCAGATAACAAGTATGTGCAAGTAGTTCAAAGTTGAAAGCACACAAGTCACACAAAGAGCCCTTAGATTTTAGGCTAGCATGGAGTTTATAGGTAAGTACCCTCTTGAAGTTGGTTGGCTCAAAACCTGTCCTATGAGTAGTAACCGGGTTCTAAGGAGCTCAATGTCATTGGATTGTTTTCTGTGTTCATTGTTTTGATTTAGCCACTTAACTGGCGCCCAAAATATTCCAAGAAAACAACCCTCAATGAGTGTAGTATCGAGTATCTACCAACTTTGGACTACACCAAAGTCGGTCATCTCACTACCCCTAAAGAGGCCAGGATGGTCAAGTAAGGTTCTAAGATCAGTTGATGCTTCAGGACACCACGCGGCGGCCCCGTACTCTCCTTGACTTGACTCAAGGGTTACCGGTACTCACCAAAGTGCCACATCAACGTAGCAACTGCTTCAACCATGTCGGTATACCCCGCACAGTTCCCTCACAGTTTGTTGCTACTTCTAAAGGGTATCCCCAGATCCGGGTTAGGATCTATAGAACTCCGATACAACCCACAAAGTTTAAAGCATACAAAGCATACAATTGAAAACACAAGTGATCTAATCCTAAGGTACACCTCACTTATTTAATCCCCAGCAGAGTCGCCAGTTCTGTGATCGGTGGAAATAGAACTGACTGTTTTGGAATGCTGGTTCGCGTATGTCACGGTAAGCAAGAGTCGCCACCGTCTTTTATTTTCTCTAACAAGGAAAGGACAAAAGCACAGAAAAATTCCTTTTCGAGATGTTTCTCGGGTTCGGGAGGTAGATTATAGAAAGGGAAGGTGTTAGCACCCTTTCTATCCGTGGTTATCCACGGGCTCTTAGGTACTTGCTCACTATGTTTTCAAAAATGTTTGCTTTTCTTGTGTTTGTGGGTTTTGAAAAAGTTTATTTTGAAAACTTCTAGGTAACTCTTGTATCAGTCCTCAAGAGTGTATGAAGTATTTGTTTGAAAAATTTTGTTTGAAAGTGTGAATGCGAAAAGTTTGTTTTGTTTTTGAAAGAGCAAGTATCTAAGAACCTCTACCTACTCAAAGGAATTAAGCTGTGTAAATGTCCTTTAGACAGTACTATCCCACTATTGAGAAGTAGGTAGCACCGTCGTTGGAGTTATTCGGGTCAATTCGATTATAGGGACATGTGGTCAACAAAGCAATAGTAGGACGCCTTAGCGGTAACCCTAATGTCCTAGATCCTTTTTTTATCCGAGTCAACCGTTTCGAGGCAACTTGGATCTTTAGACAAGAGGGCGACCTCTAAAACACCCTATACTCAATGACCACGTCGAGGCAACCAATTGAGGCGTACCCTAGGAGTGGAATGTGTACGTGTGTCAGGTTTCATGTTAAATTATCTTTGCACATTTTTATGGTGAGCTACGAGTTGATTTAAATTTCAGGCAAGTCTTGTCATGCATAGTTAACAGTTAATAATTTGCGGAAAGTAAATCTATGCTATTACAAGGCGTCGGGTATTTACATCACCAAAAACATAACCCTTGAAAAATAAATGCGAGAAAATAAAGGAAAGCGGTAAAAGTCCTAATTATCTATTACATCCTCGGAGCAATTACATAAATATGATCAAAAATAGGTATGCGCAAAAAGAATTGAATCGGAGAAGTCCTTAGGGTTTTGACCCTTTTTTTGAGAAAGAATGAATTTTGGTTATTTTGCATTAAATTAAACCTAAAACTAATTAATTAATTAATTAAAAGAAAAAAGTATTTTTTTATTTTTTTATGTTTTAATGAAAATAAAATAAAATAAAGTCAAAAGTTAGTAAAAACCCTAATTCTAATTTATTTTATTTGTTGTGAAAATGTCAAAATTAAACCTAATTAAACTAAATTGATTTGTTAGTATTTATTTACAAAATAATTAAATTAAGGTGAAATTAATAATAATAATAATAATTATATTTCTGATTTTATTATGAAAATAATAATTTGCGAGTTAATTAAATAATAATAATAATAATAGTTATAATTAATAAAATAATTGAATAGAAATTAAAAGAGAAAAGAAAAAGAATAAAGAAACCAGGGGGTGCTGGGCCAGCTTTGGGGGTGAAGAAGCAATTTCTCAGGCCCATTAACAATCAAGCCCTTCTGACTTTTTGAGATCCTCTATGGCAAAGTTGACTGGGAACATGGTGCTCATCATCTTTTGGCCACTGGATTGGAATGTGAAGACACATGGCATGCTGAGGTGGGAGGTTCATGGTGGAACACGTTGGGAATCCTGCATATGATCACATTATGAAAAATAGAAACAAATATTGGGGTGGACCTGGGATTCGAACCCAGGTCCCAATGATCAACGTCCAGCGCATCTACCACCAGGCCATTTGCTTGCTTTGATATTATAATGAGAAACAAATATAATATATAAAAACTAATCACTATGCTGTGAACATAAAAACAAGCGCGCATTTTTTGAATTGCCCAATGGTATACCAACGCGTCATCATCTTCCTCACTGAACCTGCATAAAACACATTAGATAGCGGGGGTTTTTAACCCCCACAAACTGTAACAAGGAAAAATAGCGATTAGCCCTAGGATGAATATAAATATTTCGCGAGGGTTCCAATAGGTTCATCTTGTTCTGACGGTCTCAACCATATGCATTAGGGGTCTCAATTTTGCCTGGTTACTGAATCCCCAAATTCAAGGTTTATGAACCCTAAAATTTGTCAATGGCAATTTTCAATTCTGCGCATTATGATCCAATTAGCTTATGCCATTAGTTTCCTGTGAGTTCTAGCAACACAAAACAATGATTAAAACATGTTAATTATGCATGAATCACGAGTTTCGATTATGAAAAAAGTATGCAAACCGTGGGTCGGTTCTCGAGGATTTCTGTAGCTTTAAGGCTTGGTTTTGATTGCAAAACGTCCCTGAGAGTTCCAGCAATGTATTAGAATCCACCAATTGCTTTGAATCGTGCTGGAACCTGGAAAACAGTTTTCAAGTTTCTTTGAATTTTCTTGAATGTGATTATGGTTTTTCTGCAACAAATTCACGTCCAATGAATTAGGGTTGACTTGTGTACTTATAGAGGAAGAGAATTAGGTTAAATCCTTGGGCAAAGATCCATGAAATAATGGTTTGAATATTTGATTTGCAATCATATATTTTTGAATCTTTTTGATTGGAAAAACTTGCCAAACTTGGAGATTCTTGTCCCTTTGATTTGCACACGAATTGCCAGCATATCTTGAGCTTGTTTGCTTCACAAAAAGATTGAAAAACCATATCTTTGAATTTCCTACATTTTAAATTAATTAAATGAATTAAAATCAATTAAAAATCCAATTAATTAATAAAAAATAAGAAAATAAATTCAAATAATCTCAATGGGTCGTGCATAAGCCTTGGATAAAGTTTCAAGAAGAAATTTGAGGCCCATTAGCATAAACAAGGTGTTTTGAGCAAAGTTGACTTTTGCACATTCACAAAAATTTCCCAAATTCTCCAATGCATATCTTGCTCGATTTTGATCATATGAACATGTTCTTGGACATTTTGGAAAGGTCTTGAAGTCCTCTAACCAATGCCTTTGGTCCCATGTCATTTGGATTTACCAATCTCTATTTATGGTATTTGACTTAAAGTGCATTTTTGTTGACTTTTGAAATTGACCTATAATGTAGAAATTGATAACTTTTTGTGAGAGCATTTCTTGGACTTGGAATGTGAAGATAGATTGTAGGAAATGTCATTCCCTTCAAAATGAGCATTGGATGGGATTTTTCTGATGAACCATGAAAAAGGTATGCCCTGGTCAAGATACATTTGACTTTTCTGCTGTCCAAAAATAGTAACTTCTTGCATCTTGATGATTTTTTGAGCCATGCTTGTAGAATCATGATCAAGACTTGTTCAAATTATGATTGTGTACTCAAAATAATATGTTGACCAAAAATTCTGACTTTTGACTGCAAAATGACCATTTTGCCCCTGCAGTTGATGGTGGATCAAATAGGGCTTTTGACTGTGCAACTTGGGACTGTGAACCTTGAAACTTGGCATGTAGATGCTTGTGGATATGTATAGGCCTATGGGACTTGATTGGACCATTGAAAACCTCAAATTCCTTGAAAGAACCAAAACCCTAATTTTGAACTGGCTTAGGAAGTGTTTGACTGTACAGCCCTTGAGAAATCTTGAACCATTTGAAGATGATTCTTGACAAATCTTGAAGAGTATGGGAGGGCAAATTTTTGGGTACAACAGTAGTGTTAAATTAAAATTTTATGAAACTTAACACAAACTTATTGACGTACATAATTATTGTTCAACAGTTGGATCAACAATATCATTTCTTTTTAAGTTATTAATGGTGTCAGTGTCCAAGTATTAATGGAGTGGATGTGTGTGTGCGTGTGCATGAGTGTATACTTGAATTAAACAATAATATTGCATGGTAAAATATAATCCCAATCCTCTTAGTTAAAATTCAGAAAAGCTTAATAACGGAAAGAAAGAAGAGAAAGGGAGAAATCTAAGAGAATCTGACCAGTTGACTTCTGAAATGTTTTATTTGTTGCTTTGTAAGCATGCCATTTTCAATTCTAAAATGTAAGAGAAAAAATGTAAACTCATCTCCTTGTCCTTGACTTTTATCTACTGTTGTTAGCTCTTGATGAGAGGAAAACTGGACATAAACATTCCTCCCCCTAACATAAAATATAAAGATAATTAGATTATTCGGGAAACTTTAATATCAATTAGAATAGATAGAGCGTTGCAATATCTGTATATAATTCCAAAGATTAGGATATCAAAACAATAGGCATGGAAATCATGTAAACAAACTAATTGTACCTTATGCTTCGTTGAGTATTTGCATAAAATTGTAAAGAACTGATTGCAAAGGAACGTCTTGCATATTGATAAGTGCCTGCAAATACATCGCACCAATTTTGTTATTGTTCAAATAAAAACATGATGAAATGAAGCACCTTAATATTACAAGGAAAAACAAACTTTTAATTTAAGGTGTGAAAGAGAAAATCTGATTTTTTGCACGCAACATCACTAGCTTTGTTATGACTCCAAAAGGTTGAAATAGCTTAAGTAAATCATTCTGCAACCAAAAGGCAAACTTTCAGGAACTTCTGAAACAAAGAGCTCAAATACCATTTCAGTGTAATAACATAAGAAAAGTCTATAATTGTAACTTCAACACAGTTTATTCTTTGCTAACCCCAAAGACAGCATATTAAATTCTAAACTGATGAGTTCAAATATTAATTCCAACTCCATTCTTATCCAATCATGTGGATCAAAAGCTGCAATGGAGTAAATGGTCGATAAAATAACTTTCCATATTAGTTTCCCTTTGGTGATGATGCACCATTACACATCAAGAACCTAATTACATCAGCATGGTCACCTCTTGGAGCATGATAAAGAGGCTGCAAAAGTGGTCACAAGATATTGCAAATAAACCATGAGAAATTAAGTACTGTAAAAATCATGAAAAAACCTTGCATAATCATAGAACTTAAAAGAAAATGATTGTACTTATGAAGCATTATATCAAAATATGAGCACAATGGTTAACAACTGAGACAATTAACTGGTTTTGATTTTTTATCTTCAGTGGCATTGGCAACCTATATTTCATATCCACATAGTTCTTCCTTTATTTCCTTCTATAGAACTTCTTTGCACGACGCTCAAATATTACAGCAACTCCTGCAACATAAATAAGGAGATTGAACTTATAATATATAATAAATCATATTAGTTATTAGAAAGACCAAGAACGGCATGACAAGTCATAATAGCTAGTATGGTACAAATAAAAAATAGCATGTTAATCCTACAGAAGGTACATTCTCAACTTCTTCAGTTATTTTTTCAATTAATAATCCTACATGTGTGATGCCAAATGGAAAAAAAGTTAAATCTGACATCAATTAGAAATTTAGACCCGTAAAGATTAGGAGGGTAACATATACCTCCAAATCACACAAAAATGCAAAGATCTATCGCCACCAGAAATCGCAACCTGTATAAACCGCAACCTCAACGCTCACAAACTCACCCACAGAAACATAAAGAAACAACAATAATAATAATAGCTATTCAAATAGACCGGATTGATGACAAAACTTTATGGATCCTCGAACCCTTCCTTGCTAGTAAATGTACAATAATAACAACAACAAACCCAATGAAATTCATGCCAATTACAAAAATCACAACAATTAACATATATGTCATTGAACTCACCACAACGATGGACTTGCTGTTAGGATTCTCCTTCTTGAAAGTATCTGTGAATTCAGACTTTGATCATCCTCTTCTTCTGTTTATGGTTCATACTCACCACAGCTTCGCGATTTCTTAGGAGAACTTTTACTTCTCTTCTTCCTCAAACGTGGATTATCCGATTCACTACCATCAAATTCATCAGATGCGAATTCAGATTTTGCAATCGATTTAACCTCCTGATCATTCTTTCCATCAAATTTCTCATAAATCTCTTCAGCTTTATAAACATCCTCTAGATCTTCATTCTCACGTCCTCGTGTCTAGGAGGACTCGGTGTAACATTCCAGATACACCATTGTGATACAGTGGGAGAACTGACTTGATTGTTTTGCATTTGTATTCGCAAATGTTGCGGTTAGCAAGAGTCGCCATCGAGTTTTCTTTTATCCAAAAGGAATTGGTGAAAAGAACAGGAAAGACCTTTAGAGATGTTTTCTTGAGTTCGGGGGGTAGATTATGAAAATGGGAGGTATTAGCATCCTTTTCATCCATGGTTTTTCATGGGCTCTTAGTTTCTTGCTAGATCACTTTCTTTTGTTTGAATGTGTGCTTGTGGTGTGGGTTTTGAAAGTATTTTGAAAATGTCTTTGTAATGGTTCTCGTTTCTATAAGAACGCGTACAAAGTGTTTGTTCAAAAATAGTTCAAAGAGGTATTTGTGGAATGTGTTTTTGAAAGTGATTTTGAAAAGGGTTTTCTTTGTAATGGCTCTCGTTTCTGTAAGAACGCGTGCAAAGTGTTGTCTTTTGAAAGTGTTTCAAAATGAGAGTGTTTGGTGTATAAAATGTTTTTGTTGTGAGCAAGCGAGCGACTAGGAGTAACCTACCTACTCAAAAGGTCTTTAGGTTTTATTTTCCTTCTCCTTTAGATATGGCTATCTTACCATTGTTTTGGTAAGAAGCCTCATCGTTGGATGTGAAGGGACAGGCGCGAGACGTTTCTATAGTCATAGAAGGCAACCCATGGAACATTTTAGTAATGTCGTTTTAGGGACTAGATCGTTTACCGAAGGCAACATCGAGGGTAATCGAGGGACTACGATCTTTTATCGAGGGTCTTTTGCTAAAAACGCCCATGTTCGAGGGACATGACTAATTTCTGATAGGCAACAAGTGAGATTACCCTAAGGGTTCATGTGTGCAAGTGTGTTTGTTTGCATGTATTATGTCTTGCATGTAAAAGTTATCTATTTATTGATTTTATCTTGCCATACATCCTAATTACTAGCAATATATGAAAGCAAAAATAAAATACGGAAAATAAAATCCTAAGCTATTACATATTTAGGGGGATGGGGGTATAATTTGCAAACAGGGATGAAATAAATGTCTAATTATTACAACCACATTGAACTAATGGGCAGCAATGAAAATATTGCATAAACAGTGTAGAAAATGGGAGAAACTTCCTTTTGAACCATTATGTGTCGACACATGCTGTTGTGTATCGACACATAACTTCTCCTTGCTCCTATAAAGAAAGATTAGCTCAGTATTAGCCGACACATAATGGGATGTGTCGACTCATACACCTTCTTTGTATCGACACATACGCTTTTTGTGTCGACTCATAGACTTTTCAACTTTCTGTTTTGGGACCTGGAATCAGTATGAATCGATGCGTGGGGTTTATGTATCGACTTATACCCTGTTTTTTACTAGGATGAGCCGACGCATGTGTGTATGTGTCGATACATACTGCATTTTTCTTCCTTAAACATTGTTTTATTATCCATACATGTCAGTTTACAGCATATGATTGATAAACATAAACAATAAGCAAATAATTAGCTAAAAGGGGCAATGATTACTACATCTTATCTTCAAGAATAAATCATTAATGATGTATGAAAAATACCAAGTCAACAAGACTTACCTTGAAACTACACTTGGTGTTTGAAATCTGAATGCCTTTCAAGATGCTGTGAGGGCTCCAATGAATTTCCAGGCAGCTTGTTCCAAACTGTTGAAACCCAACCAAGTTATACAGTATTGTTTTTATGTTTGGATGGTGAGGATAATGGCACTGGCAGAAACTGTTTTAGTGTTTTTACAATCTCAATGTGCTAAGGTGTTTGGTTTATGGGAGAGTTTGTAAGATGGAATAATGGATTGAAGTTCTGTTTTGAATGAGATTAGAGCTGGTTTCTTTTTCTTGAATGAGCCAAAGTTCAAAGAATACCATTTTTCTGTTCAAAGCCTCTCTATTCTATCCCAAAATTCCAACCCTTATGTCTTATGAAACAGTCCCTTTTGTAGAACCTTGACTGAGGTTTAGGGGGGAAACAAAATAAGTCATTTTGAATTGTTTTTGCCTATTGTTTTGATACTTTATTCACATAATTTTCTTTTTTCCATTTTGGTGCAATTTTGGGGCTGTTATGATGTAGGTTGGGGCAGACTGCATATAGCAGTTTTGGACTATATAGGATAGCATATGCAGATTTGTGGTGCAGTATAGCACAAGGTTTTTTGTAGGACAGTGTGATGCGGTGGGAGAACTGACTTGATTGTTTTGCGTTTGATCGCAAATGTTGCGGTTTAGCAAGAGCTGCCACCGACTTTTCTTTTATCCAAAAGGAAAGGTGAAAAAGCACAGGAAAGACCTTTGAGATTGTTTCTTGAGTTAGGGGGGTAGATTATGAAAAGGGAAGGTATTAGCACCCTTTTCATCCATGGTTTTCCATGGGCTCTTAGTTACTTGCTAGATCACTTGCTTTTGTTTAAAATTGTGTTTTGTGTGGTTTTGAAAGTATTTTGTAAAAGAGGCCATTGTTTAAGCAATCTTTGTAATGATTCTCTTTCGTAAGAATGTATACAAAGATGTTGATCTTTTTGAAAATGTTTTCAATTTTGTAAGATGTTTGGAAATGTGTGCGTTTATTTTAAAAATTGCAAGGATATTTGTTTTGAAATGAAGCAAGTAACTAAAAGTAATCTACCTACTCAAATGTCTTTCTTGTTCATTTTCTTTTCCTTTGATATTGTTGTCTTACCATTGATTTGGTAAGCAACCCTATCTTTGGATGTAAACGGGACGGGCGTGGGTCATCGTATAGCCATGATTAGCAATGTTGTAAAGTATCTTAGCATTTTTGAGGGACTAAGATCATTTTTGTAAGGCAACTTTGAATAGCGTCATCGAGGGTCTATGATCTTGTATTTGTTTGTTTTTGCTAAGACACTTTATATGCGTAATATGGCCATTTTGTATAAGGCAACCAAGTGGGATAACCCTAGGGGTGTTTTGTGTGCAAGTGTGTCATTTTCATGCTTGATTTTGTCTTGGATTAGGGTTTTCTATTTGGTTGATTTTATCTTGCCATACAAACCCTAATTACTAGCATGTTATATAAAAGCGATAAATTGCGAAATTTAAATGTCCTACGCTATTACAACATTTGTGGGAGGGGGTATACAATTTATGAATGGAGATTTGCAATAATATAAACCTAATTAAGCTATTACAACCAAATTGAATATGTACAAATATTAGAATAAATAATATACAAAAATGAATTAAATATGCAAAGGTATGTAAATGCAAATAAGATTTTGTTTGGTTTTTTATGTGAAAAAGGTTTTAACCTAAACCTAATAAATAAATCAATATTAACTTAAATCAATTAAGAAAAGAAATTATTTTTTAGAAAATATTTTTGAATAAACCTTAATTCTATTTGATTAAAAGAAAATAAATTTCTTTAAGAAAAAATAAGTATTTTTGTATTTTTTTGTCTTGAAAATAATATATGGCATTATGAGGTGTTTTGGTCCTTTTATATTAAAATAAATATTTAATGGGTATAAAGAAAAAATAAATATTAAATTAGTTATAATTTAATTTATAAAGTTTATTTAATAACATAGATAATATATAACTAAATAAAATATTTTTTGTGAGAAAAATAAAATAAAATGAGCTAAAATATCAATCTATCATTTATATATTTTTTATGATTTTTAATATTAAGAAAAATATATTTAATAAAATAAAAATGAAAATAAAATGAATAATAAAAATATATTGGGCCAGGGGTGCTGCAAGCAAACAGGAGGTATCATATTAGAGAAAAAAAACAAAAGCCCAAGATTCAGAAGTCCACGTTGCAAAGGGACAAAAAATGGCAAAATGTGAGAAAAAATTGCAAAAGGCAGGCGCCAAGGCTCGAACCCATGACCTATGGCATTTTTGCGCGCTGCCTTACCACTGGGGTGGCTGTACATCCGTTTATAGAAACACAAAGATAAATATATATTAGAAAACGCCCCCTGAAGGCAACTTCATCTTCAATCTTGAGCCATGGCCGGACCACCTGTATCTCTCTCATTTCTCCATGAAAATGGAAAGCCCAAACATGAAAATTACAATGTTTCTTCTCACGAGTTCAACCATATATTTTATGTAAACCAAAAGTCAAAGATCAAAGTTAATTTTGCTTGCCCTAATTTGAAACCTAATTTTTACAGAAAATTCAAATCCAAATATCTCTATGCACAATTAATATAAATGAAAACTATGAACATGGTTAGCTTTAGTGCATGGATATCTACATTTTGTTTTCACAAATCAGGACCAAAGGATGCTTGTATGAAGAGATAGAAGTTTGAGTTTTTACCTCTTTCAGCTGAGATCGTTGTTGTACCCCAAAATTTGCCCTCCCATATTTCTCAATACATGTTAAGTGAGGTCCTCAAATTGCTCAAGGAAGACCAAGGGTTGACCAGACAAACTCTCTTCTAAGGCAGTCTACCTCAAATTAGAGTTTTATTTTGCATCAAGAGGCTTGAGTCCAAAGGATACCAAATGCTCACCATTGTCCTAATATGTTCTCAAGATCATCCATGTCAAGTTTCAAGCCTTGCAGAAGAAGTTTGCCCAGTCAATGGCTCAAAGGCCTGAAAATCGACTATGCTAGGTCAAAAGTCAACTGTGGCTCACATACAGTCAAACTTCAATATTTTTGGTCAAAATCCTCATTTTTAAGTATAGTTCATTATTTTATCAAGGGTTGATCATGATTCATCAAGGATTGCTCACAATTCATCAAAACCCAAAAGTTGCTAAATTAGGGTTTTACAAGAAAAGTCAACTCAACTTTGACCAAGCATAACTTTCTCATACTTTATAAAAAATGACCCATCCATAGCTCATTTTTAATATGATGCAATTCCCTACAATTCATATTCATCTCCCAAGTTCAAAATATGCACTCACAAAAAGATATGAATTTTGACATTATAGGTCATTTTGAAAAGTCAACAAAAACACCTTTTGGGTCAAAGATTCATACATGAACATGGAAGACTCAATTGAGATGAGACCAAAAGGGTTGCTTATAGGACATCCTAAGATTTCTAAAAAGTCCAAGAACACCCCTCTAGGGTCAAAATTGAGAGAGTTATGCATTGGCCAAGTTGACCTTTTGTGCAAAAATTGCCAAAAGTCAAATGTGCTCAAATTTGCATTTTTTGCTAAGTGGATCCAACTTTTTATGCTTGCACTTCAATGATAACATATTCCACGATCTATGGGACCCTTAATGCTTTATTTATTCATTTATTTTATTTATTTTGATTTTTATTCATTTAAAATTCAAATAAAATCAAATAAATCCTAATAAATCATGTATTGTGTTTTAGGGATGATTTTTGCATTGAAAGAGGATCATATATGCTGTCAATTGAGAATCAACTCGTGCAAGGCCAATTTGGTTGGAAAAGATTGGATTTGAGCAAAATTGGAAAGAAATCATATGCCATGAAAGACCAAATCAAATCTCCATGATGAGCAAGATTGAGGTCGTTTTTGTTGACCTAATAGGTTGTATTACATATACAGAAGCAAGCCAAGGCATAGAGAGCGGTTAGGCAGTCGTGAAAGAGGCAAACAAAACTAAAAAAATTTCAAGAAAAGTGGTGATCCAATTTCCATATTAGAGACCAAATCGTGCCATTCTCACATTACCAATAGATTGCTGGACGTCCCAGGAGCATATTCCAATCAATTTCGAGCCTTTTCACGCCTAGAATTGTAAGTTACATGTATCACGATTTGCTTCCAAACTCGTTTTCGTTTTCATCAATTTATACGCCATTTGCATGTTTTGATTGCATATTCTTGTTCCTTAACATGTTTGCAAGCTAATCATCATATTCAATTGTGTTATTGGTGATTGTATGACAAACTGCCATGGCTAGGGTTTCGTGTTGAGTTTTAGGGCTTTGTAGGATAGGTGAAATTAGATGTTGATTCTGGTACCATGAGACTCGTGAGGATGAGACGAGTTGATTGGTGCCAGCCATGGTCATATATTGCTTGTGGAGAGTTTTTGAAAAATGCAGGTTTGTAGCTACAACAAGTCAACCGTAGGTAAAGGTGTTGTTACCTAAAACGACAGTTGGGAGGAAGAAGATGGATGCGTGGCATTCACTAATTGGTTCATTTAAATTTTAGCGCGTTTTTCCATTAACCATGCTCTTTTCATATATTAGATTTTGTTTTCATTATATATTCAAACAAGCCAAACAGCTCAATTGGCAAGCGTGCAGGGGTAAAGTGCAAAGGGCCTGGGTTTGATTCCCAGGTCCCAACCTTTATTCATGTTATTTTTCAACAGGCAATCCAGTGCTTTACAAATCAAGAGGCCCACCATGTACCATCAGGATCTGGCCATTCAAATCATTAGCGCTCCAGATAAACGTGCTACCCTTGGAGGACCACCATACGCCCCGGGTCAACATATGCATTGGATCAGGGAAAGTCAAAACGGGTCTTAACCATTTGGGCCCAGAAATTCAATTCCAACCCCCCTTTTCAGCAAACACCACTAGGCCCATTTACTAACTTTTCTTTATTTCTTTTTCTTTACTTTTTTTTTATTCTTTATTTTCCTTTATTTATTTAATTGGCAAATTAATTATTTTTTTCACAAAAAAAACCATAAAATCAATAATTCATCAAAAATTAGGATTAGTTTTTATTTTATCAAAATTAATTTGATTTAGTTTAAATTAGGAAAATTAATTTGTTTTCAAAAATAAAATTAAAATAGAAATTAGGTTAAACTTTTGATTTAATTTCATTGTGCTCTTTTTCTCAAATAAATAAAAATAAAAAAACAAAAATAGGCTTTTAGATGAATTAATTTATTTTTTCTTAATTTAAAATTAATTAGGATTAGGATTTTCTTTTAATGTAATCATTTCTTAATTTATCTTAAAATAACAAAACAAAACAAAACATTTTTTTAAACTAACTACAATTTGGTTTAGTCAAGGGTCAAAACCCTAATTGTCTCGTAGTCGATTCATTGCACGCGTATTATTATTTTTACTGATATTTCTGTAAATGCTCATGGTTTGTAATAGTTTAATCTAGGGCTTTGTATTTATCGCTTTTTCCGAGTTTTTGGCTATGTAATTAATCCCCCTCCCGAAGCCTTGTAATAGCGTAGATTTACTTTCTCGCATTTTAATTCTCGCAAATATTTGACTGTTTAGATGTATGCTAATAGGATTGTATGCTAAGAATGTATGACAAATTAATCCAGTTAGAAAACCCTAATGTGCAAAGACTAAATAATTGAAAACAGATCACTCGCACATGTCACTCTTAGGGTATACTCACACTTCGGTTGCCTTCGGTTAACGATCATTAAGTATAGGGTGTCTTAGTAGTTGCCCTCCAGTCTGAAAAGATCAAATGTCCCATTCGAACGTTGACTCGGAAATGTTGCCTCGAATATAATCTTAAGACTCTAGGGTTATTACTAATGTGTCCTAACATTGCTTTAGTGATCGTACGTCCCTTTCGAATTGACCCTTACAACTCCAATGGCGGTGCTACCTATTTCTCAATAGTAGGATAACGCTGTCTAAAGGAAACAAGAATAGAAACAATCTTTTTTTGAGTAGGTAGATGCTAGTAGGTACTTGCTCAAATCAAAACTTTTCACACTTACACTTTTAAAACAAATTTTCAAAACAACTTCGTCACACCTTTGAGGTCTGATACAAGGGTTATCACGAAGTCAAACATTTTAAAAAACAAAGCACATACACAAGTAATTTTAAAAGATGAGCAAGTACCTAACAGCCCATGGAAAACCATGGATAGAAAGGGTGCTAACACCTTCCCTTTCTATAATCTACCCCCCGTACTCAGAGAAATCTCGAAAAATGGTTTTTTCTGTTCTTTTTCCTCTTCCATGATTGGATAAAATAAAAGTCGGTGGCGACTCTTACTTACCGCGACATTTTACGGAAAAAAATGCAAAATGCAAACCAGCATTTCAAAACAGTCGGTTCTACCACCGTATTACAGAACTGGCGACTCTGCTGGGGAGGGTATAAGTGGGGTATACCTTAGGATCTAGTTCATCTTAATTGCTTCTCTTGATTGCTTTGTTTGCTTTACTTTTAAGGGTTTTGTTTGGGAGTTACTATAGATCCTAACCCGGATCTGGGGACACCTTTTAGGTAAGTAGCAATAGACTGTAAGGGAACTATACGGCGTAGACCGATACGGTTGAAGTAGTAGCTACATTGATGTGGCACATTGGTTGGTACCAGTATCCCTTGTGGAGAAACGAGGAGAATACGGGGCCGCTGTGTGGTGTCGTTAAGCATCAACTGACCTTAGAACCTTTAATCGACCAACTTGGACATTAAAAAGTAGTGAGATAGTCGGCCTCGGAGTAAAGCTGGGAACTGGTTGATACTCGATGCTACACTCATTGAGGCCATACTCTCGAGATAGTTCCGACCGCAAGAAAAGATTGTGTGAGCTGAAACCATGACCGATGGAGGATGGTCAGTGATATTGAGATCCTCTAGAACCCAGTTACTTTTTAGGACAGGTTGAAGCCAACTTAAACTTCAAGAGGGTACTACCTTTGACCTCATGCAAGCCTTAAACCTAAGGGCTTTGTGTGGTTTGACTGTGTTTGCAATATCTGTGTTTGCTATATCTGTGGTTTATCATGACATCATGCATCATAACATGGCATTCATGTTTCAGTACGCTAACCATTTCAAAGACCAAGGGAATTTATCTTTCTATTTTGTAGATTATGGCTTCCGTGCGTAGAAATACCATCCGAGTCAACTTTGTGCAAATACCTGCCCAACTCAAAGAGCCAGCCTCAAGAGTTTTTGAGACTTCTATGTTCATTAAGAGACACGGTCAACTCCTCAGCCTGGTTATTTCAAATCTTGATGAGCAGATGATGAGCGTGTTATTTCAGTTCTTCGATCCCGTGCATCATTACTTCACCTTTCTAGATTACCAGCTGGTTCCCACCTTGGAAGAGTTCTCTCACCTATTGGGCATATCCATCCTTGAACAAGTAACCTTCACAGGTATGGAAGAAGTTCCTAGACCAGAAGACATTGCCTCAGCTCTGCATTTGAAACGGGCTGATGTAGTATCCAATTGGGAAACACGAAGCGGGGTCGAGGGTTTTCTAGACAAATTTTTGATAGACCAGGCTCAGCTATTCTGGGATAATTTGGATTTTCAGGCTTTTGAAGATATGTTGGCTCTCCTTATCTATGGTTTGTTTCTCTTCCCGAATCCGGATTCCTTTGTAAATGTGAATGCTGTCAAGATTTTCCTTTCTCGCAACCATGTGCCTACCTTGCTTGGAGATATCTTGCATGCCCTCTATACTCGTACCGTGAGAAGAAGAGGGACTCTTATGTGTTTCTTGCCGTTGCTGTCGAAGTGGTTTATTTTGCACCTCCCTAAGTCTGTGCTAAAGAACGAAAAAGGTTTGGGTTGGTCCTACAGAATAATGTCACTTGCTCACAAAGATATTCTTTGGTGTTCCCGGGCTATGGAATACACTGCTGTTATTGATCGTTGTGGGGAATACCTTAATGTTCCGTTGCTTGGAATCAGAGGGGGTATAACTTACAATCCTTGTCTAGCTTTGCGACAATTTGGTCGTGCTTGGAGAGATGGTCCCCATGAGCTACTTCTTGAGGACATTGTATTTGATTATAAGGAGGATGTTAAGGAGCATCGCCGGAGGTTTATACGATCTTGGGGCATGGTGAACAGATCTGACCCCCAAGAGTTGGGACCAAAGACTTTCCTTCCTATGCAGCCTTACCTCCAATGGGTCCGAGCTCGTGCCCAGAAGCTTGGGATGCCCTATGAGGCCTTATTACCAGTGATTGTAGAGCCCACTAATGAAGAAGGCATTCCTTACATGGTTCTCTATCCTTACATGCCCAATGATCCTGGGGAGTTGCAGAGGTCTTGGATTCAGCTGAAGAATGAGCGAGATACTTACCGGGAACAGTACCATGAGCAAGAAAGGAAGATTTTGAAGCTCACCAGGAAACTCGAAGAAGAAAGAGTGATCAATGACTATATCGGCACAAAGAGGAAGCGACCATGGGATTTTTGATTTTACTTTTTCTAGTTTTAGATTTTGTTTTATTTACTTCTTTGTAACGCCTTAAAGGCATTGTTGAACCTTTCAAAGTTTAAGCTAATAAAGTTTTGTTTATTTTTTGGTTTACAAATTTAAATCTCCCAAAGTCTTTGAAATCATTACATACGCATCTCAATATCATGCACACCATTACAGGTCTCTCATCTTCTTCGATATTTATTTCAGCAGAAATGTCTTCCGATCAAGCCATCAAAGATCTGCAGGCACAGAGCGCCCAATTCCAACAGATGTTCATAAGTCTGGCTAAAGGGCAAGAGGATCTGAAGACCCTTATCCTGAAAGAGAAGAAGAAGAAGAAGGTCAGTATTCTGAACATGGGCAGAAGATTCGGAGAAAGGTTGAGACAACCAGCTGATCTGACTTCCTCATCCAAGGATGGAGAGAACCAAGAAAGGGCAAAGGACCCTAGTCCTGCAGTTTCTGAAGATGGTACTGGTTACGATGATGAGCAATATCCTCCTGCTGAGGATAGGTACAAGCATCTAGAAGACCGTCTGAGCGCTATGAAGATTCAGAAAATACCCGGTTTGGATTTCAGAGAATTGGGATTGGTATCGGGAGTGGTCATCCCTCATAAGTTCAAAGCTCCGGTTTTTGCCAAGTACGATGGAGTATCCTGTCCAAAACTCCATCTCCGCTCATATGTACAGAAAATCCAACCCCACACTGTTGATAGAAATTTGTGGGTGCATTTCTTTCAAGATAGTCTGTCAGGGACTCAGCTTGAATGGTTCTACCAGTTGGAAGGAGCCAGTGTCTGAAACTGGGAAGATCTCGATGTTGCTTTCTACAAGCAGTACTAGTACAATGCCGACCTTTCTCCCACTCGTACTCAGCTCCAGGGTATGTCCATGGGTGCAGGTGAAGGCTTTAAAGACTATGCTCAAAAGTGGTGAGACTTGGCTGGAAGAGTCCAACCCCCTTTGTCTGATAGGGAGTTGGTAGACATGTTTCTAGGAATGCTATCTGGTCCGTTTTTCAATCACTTGATCGACAGCTCGTCATCTGGTTTCACCGAGTTGATCTTGACCGGAGAAACAATGGAAGCTGGCATTCGAAGTGGTAAAATACAAAAGGATGCCTCTTCGAGTTCGGTAAAAAAGCCTTTTGCTGGTAAAAAGGAAGCTAGTGGAGTCTATGGCCCGAGGGGCCAAAGCAGATCTAAACACCGTCAAACGGTAAATGCTGTAGTGATATCAAGACCAACATTTGCTCCACAACGCAACAATCAACAAAGGGTGGAAAGACCACAGAGGCAGTTCACTCGGCTCAATATGACTATGTCTCAAATTTTACCACAATTATTGAAGACCAATCTGGTAACTCTGAGGGAAGCCCCGAAGAACCCCAACACCACATCTCCCTGCTATAACCCGAATGCACGCTGCGCCTATCACTCCGAAATTCTAGGTCATGATACAAACGACTGTTGGGCCCTGAAAAATAAGGTGCAAGACTTGATCTAAGCCAAGGAGATAGAGTTTGATGCTCTAGAAAAGCTGAATGTCATAACTTCTCCCATGCCCAAGCATGGTCATGGAGTGAATGTTGTTGACACCGATTTGTTTGTGACCTCTGTTGAAGAAATTTCTACTCCTCTGATGACTGTTAAGAAGAATCTGCTGTTGGCTGGATTATTTTCGGGTTGTGGTGAAGGTTGCCACATGTGTTTAATTATGCCTATTGGTTGCCGTTTGTTGAAGTCAGGTGTTCAGCGCTTGATGGATAATAAAGAGATTTTGTTCGAGAAGACTATGATTCCCGTTGTTCCCTCTGAAGACGTTGCCATTATAACCATTTCCGCCAATCCTTCCAAGGTTTCCTCGAGAAAACCTGTTAGGATTACACCTGTTGCAAGAATTGCTCCGCTAATAATCACCGTTCCTGGTCCCATCCCATACACTTCAGACAAGGCTGTCCCATGGCACTATGGTGTTGATGTGTATTACCATGGTATTTAACAAGACTTAAAGAATGAAGAAGCCGATACTGATGTCAGTAATATTGTCGGGGCTAGCAAGGTCACCAGAAGTGAAAGACTCTTTTCTCCCGAGATTTCCCCTCCGACTGTCCACAAGCATGTTGTCATCCCATCTACCAGTACATCAACTACTGTTCCACTTCCTACTCCCGTTATCACCCCTGTCGTTGAGCCATCTGAGACTCGGGGCAAATAAATTATAGGTGAGCCTGCCCGAACGGAGGCACCAAGGAAAATCATTGTGGAAACCTCTAATCAAGAGATAGAGGAAATACTAAAGATTATCAAGAAGAGCGACTACAATTTAGTAGAGAAGCTGGGGCAGACCCCGTCAAAAATATCTATGTTGTCTCTTCTATTATATTTTGAAGCCCACACAAAGTCTTTGATTGCGTTTCTCAAAACTGCTCATGTGCCGCAGGAAACTTCTGCAGATCAGTTCAAAGATTGTGTGGCTAGCCTGACTGCTGACAATGGGCTAGGATTTTCAGATGCGAATCTGACTGCTAAGGGGAGGAATCATAATGATGCTCTGCATGTCTCGATCGAGTGCAGGGGCACCACTATGGCCCATGTGCGTGTAGATATCGGGTCCTCACTAAATGTTCTGCCAAAGAAAGCGTTAGACCGTCTGGATTGTGAAGGTTTGATTCTAAAGCCGAGTAACATTATGGTAAGGGCTTTTGATGAATCAAAAAGAAGGCTGTACGGGGAGGTGGACATCCCTGTCAAAGTGGGTTCTCAGACCTTTGGGTCCACCTTCTACGTAATGGATATCAGACCATAGTATTCTTGCTTACTAGGTCGTCCTTGGATTCATAAAGCAGGGGCGGTTACTTCCATACTCCATCAAACGTTGAAATATTCGGTGAAAGGGAAGATTGTCACGGTGCGAGGTGAAGAAGAGTACATGGTAAGTCATCTCAATTACTTCCGCTACATGGAGATGGACGGGGAATTCATAGAAACGCCTTGTCAAAATTTCGAAGAATTCCCTCAGACTTTGGCATCAACTGAAGTTACTACCGGCAAACCTCCAATGAAGATGGCTTCTCTCAAGGATGCCAGGGCTGCAGTTGAAGAAGGTGGGTGTACCAATTGGGGTCAGCTCCCTGATTTCACTCACAAAACTGACAAATTTGGTTTGGGCTTTACTACAAGGGCTCAAAGGGCTGTTAGGCGCGCACAGATTGGAAGACCTCCTCTGCACATCAGCAATTGGGGAGTTAATGCAGTTGAGGACAATGAAGAGGATTCAGACATCGACAGCTGGATCTACCCAACAACCAATGGTGGACTGAACAACTGGACGGTGTGATGCGGTGGGAGAACTGACTTGAGGTTTTGCGTTTGTATTCGCAAATGTTGCGATTAGCAAGAGTCGCCACCGACTTTTCTTTTATCCAAAAGGAAAGGTAAAAAAGCACAATAAAGACCTTTGAGATGTTTTCTTGAGTTAGGGGGGTAGATTATGAAAAGGGAAGGTGCTAGCACCCTTTTCATCCATGGTTTTCCATGGGCTCTTAGTTACTTGCTTAGATCACTTGCTTTGTTTTGTTTGAAATGGTGTTTGGTGTGATTTTGAAAGTATTTTGAAAAGAGGCCATTTGTTTAGGCAATCTTTGTAATGATGCTCGTTCGTAAGAATGTATACAAAGATGTTTGTCTTTTGAAAATGTTTTCAATATTTTGTAAGATGTTTTGAAA
The DNA here is from genome assembly GCA_948472305.1 of Vicia faba. Classification (NCBI taxonomy): domain Eukaryota; kingdom Viridiplantae; phylum Streptophyta; class Magnoliopsida; order Fabales; family Fabaceae; genus Vicia; species Vicia faba. The sequence goes on along the minus strand of OX451736.1, from coordinate 856,837,748 downwards.
TGTGTGTGTGTTTGTTTTAGAAAATAGCAAGGATTGTTTTGAAATGGAGCAAGTAACTTAGAAGCTATCTACCTACTCAAATGTCTTTCTTGTGCATTTTTATTCCTTTGACATTGTTGACTTACCATTGATTTGATAAGCAACCCTATATTTGGATGTAAACGGGACGGGTGTGGGTCATCGTATAACCATGATAGCAATGTTGCCAAGTATCTTAGCATTTTTGAGGGACCAAGATCATTTTGTTTTAGGAAACCTTTGAATAGCGTCATCGAGGGACTATGATCTTATATTTGTTTTGTTTTGCCAAGATACTTCGCATGCGTAACATGGCCATTTTATTTTAGGCAACCAAGTGGGAGAAACCCTAAGGGTGCTTGTGTTCAAAGTGTATCATTTTCATGCTTTTGTCTTGCATTTAGGGTTTTCTATTTATTTTGTTTTTTGTTCTTGTCATGCAAACCCTAATTTACTAAACACGGTATATAAAGCGATAAAATGCGTAAAATAAACTAAGCTATTACAACAATTTTTATGGGAGGGGGAATACAAATTTGAATGGGGATTTGCACAAATATAAAGCTAAATATATTATTACAACCAAATCGAATATGCGCGAATTTAAATAAATATAAGACAAATATTTAAAATGCAATGCAATATGTTTATGTTAGGAAAATGTTTTATGTCTTGTTTTTGTATAAAAAAAATATTTAATTTAAACCTAAAAAAAAAGGAAAAAATAATATTTATTTTTGAAAGGGATGAAACCCTAATTTTTTAATTAAAAGAAAATAATGTTCTATAATTATTAACTTGTATATTTTTTTGTATAAGAAAATAATAAATAATATTATATGTAAATATTAAAAATTAAGTATGTCTAAAAAAAATACATATTTATGAATATAAAAATGTATAATAAAAATGTTAAGTATTTTTAAATATATTTACAAGTTCTTTAAGAAAATAAACTCTATTTATCAAAATAAACTATCTTTTTATGTGAGAAAATAATAACAAAAAATAAAATAAAAGTGTGAAAATAAATAAATCATTTTTTGGTATTTTTTATCATTAAGAAAAATAAATGAAAGTATTAAATATAAAAATATGAAGGAAAATGCAAAAATATAAAAAACTAGTCAAGGGGGTGTAGTAGCAAGTCAGGGGGTTCAAATAGCAAAAACAAAAAGGCCCAAAGCACAAAAATCCCAGAAGCGCTTCATCCCTGTCCTTGGTTCAGCCTCCTGCGCGCGTTCATGTTCAAACCTGCAACTTGCTTATGCTTGCATAAAAACAAAATCTCATAACATGAAAAATGTGGCATTTGAGCTCACGATTTCAACCATATAAATTATGTAATCTAACTCTTAAAGATCAAGGAGAATTTTTGAACCCCTAATTCGTGACCTGACTTTTTCTGAGTTTCAATCTTCAAATTCTTTTAGCACAAGTAATATAAATGAAAAGTAATGATATGTACATCTTTGTTATGATGAGAGCTACATTTTTTCTTCACAAATCGTGGCTTGAAGTTGCCTATTTAGAGAGATAGAGTTTAAGAAATTACCTCCTTCAGCTGGAATTGAGTAGGGCAATGTAGGGACTTTAATAGAGGCCTGATGACTGTTTGAGCTTTCTTGAAATTCCCTGAAGCTATTCCAATGCTTATCTTGCTTTGAGGATGGATGGAACTCTCTGAACAAGTCAAACTGCAAGCTTCCAAATTGAAAATGGTGGATGCTGAAACAGGGGTTACGGAACCAGGGTGATGGCTTGGATTGTCTAGGTATCAAGTGGATAAGATGTTTTAAATGATTAAACACAAAACGCACGAGCCAAATGAGAGTTGGCTGTGCTTTTGCAGAAATTCTGTGTTTGGGCAGTTTTGTGGAGTTTTTCAGTTTGAGAGTGTTTCAGGTTCAATCCAAGCGTGCTATGCCTAGGGATGTCAGTTTGGACCTGTTAATGGGGATCCCCGCGGGGAACGCCCCGTTCGGGGCCCCAAAGATGGGGAATTTTCCCCCGTGGGGGCGGGGATGGGGAGAAAAATTCCCCCGAAAGCATTTCGGGGACGGGGACGAGGAATACACCCCCCCGCCCCGCGGGGACCCCGCCCCGCGGGGACCCCGCCCCGCCTATTATTTTAATATAGTTAATTTAATATATATATTTTAGATTAGGTTTTTTAGTCATTTTCTTTATGTTTATTTATAAAAATAAATAAATAAATATTCATGTATTTATTAAGAGAGAGAAATGTAAATACTAGTATTTTTTAATAACATAATAAATATGTGAATTCTTTGTGCTTTTTATTTTTATAGAAAATATAAACATTTTAAAAAAATAAAATATTAATGAATAAATGTAGGATCTATGGGGATCCCCGCGGGGAACGGGGATCCGCGGGGAACGGGGATCCGCGAGGAACGGGGATGGGGATAGAAATTCCCCCGTGACGGAGATCGGGGACGGGGAATGAATTTGATGGCGGGGAAAAAGATGGGGAAGTGTCCCCCCGGCCCCGCCCCGCCCCATTGACATCCCTAGCTATGCCTTGTAACAAGTTTGTATATTTGTATAGAAGTGATCCAAAGTCAGCCTTTACTAGCTGTGCAAGCTTTGGACCTTTTTGCAACTTTTCTTGCATTTTAAGCAAAGTGACAAGACCAATGCTAAATGCTTGTACTAGCTTGCTTGAGGGATGATAAGAGTTGGTACACATTGCTTGAGACCTTTAGAAATTTCTTGCACCAAGGGGATAGGTCCAATGCTCAAGATTGACAAAATTGCAAAAGTTCATCTTTATGAAAATGGCATTGTGAACTTTTTGTCCAAAATGGAAATGCATCTTGTGTAAAGCTTCAAAAGCAAAGATAAAGGCTTTAGCTTCTGAGTATACATTTAATTATGGAGTTTATAGCAAGCTTAGGACCTGTAAAGCAAGATACAACCAGCATAGATTTGATTTGCAACTTGATGCTATGTGAAAATGGCTTGAACAAAAGTGAGAAAATGCCAACTTCCTCTCTTCGATTATCCCTACTCAAAAATAATCTTGGAGAGTTCTTGGATATTTTGGAAAGCTTGCAATGTTCTCTATAATCCATATTTGAAATGAAATTTGATATACCTCTTGGAACTAGGTGAAAAATGTCCATGAAGTTGGGTACTGCCTAAATTAGGGCAAAATTTCACTAAGTTAAGAAGTTCATGGACCTATATTCACAAATTCATAACATGATATCCAAGCATATTTTGGGAAAAGTTTGTGAATAAAAGTTGTAGATTTCATGGAGGACTGCAACTTTCATGTTGGAAGTTTTCTTTGAATCAAAATGCATCATGGTGAAAAAGTGGTGAAAAGTTGGGGAAAAATAAGAAAATTTTTATACTTAGAAAATTTCTAAGTTATGAAAATTTTCAAATTAAAACCCTAATTTTCAATTTTGAGTTTCTTGGTGAACAAGTTTCATATTTTGACATACCTTGATGAATTATGACCCTTGGTACTTGATTTTGACCAAAAAGTCAAAGTTTGACTTTTCAGTGCACAATTGACTTTTGATCAGTTGACTGCAAAATTCATCTGTCAATCCAATGAACTTGAGATCCTTTGAACCATGTAATTAGGTAAAGATGGTGCCATTGAAACCTTGAAATTATGTTTGAACTCAATTGGTCATTGGCTAGGTTAGAAATCAGAAATTGCCCATTCTCAATCAAAACCCTAATTTTGACCATTTTGCCCTTTTGATGATTTGATTAAATTTCTTGAGTTGTGATCCAAACTTGATCAAATGGTACATATGAGTCTAAAATGTTGATGTGGATAAAAAATTATGAAGTTTGACTGTAAATTGTCCATAGTTGACTTTTTTCCCAATACAACTGATTTTTAGGTCAACTGTCCAATTGACTGATAAAAAATGTGGTTCAAGGCTTGAAACTTAACATGAGAAATATTAGGGGTACAAGATGATGTATGAAAGTCACATGAAGCATTGGTGGTCCAAAAATCCTTGTGCAAACTCAAACCCTAATTTTGGGTTATCAGTGCAAGATGAGATGTCTTGAACTGACCAAACCCTAATCTTGTCTTGAGTCCAAGAAGTCTTGTGAGAAAAGTCTTGATAAATGAGAGGGCAAATTTTGGGGTACAACAACTCCCCCTGTTCAATCTTCTTGAACCTGAAGAGTTAGTTTGGCGAGCTTTGTCGTTCGTGACTCAAAGGTAAAAGATGATTGGACACTAGAGTACCCATAAATTTGCACTCGATAAAGTGTAGTTGAGGGAATGGGCTTAAAGATGCCATTTGGAGAGGTGATAGAATCTTGTTGGAGATCGGCTTGTAGATTCCATCCAAGAGTGTTTGCTGAATTGTAAGTTGTAAGTCAGAAGAATAAGTATCAGAATGGTGTCCGTATCTGGAATGTATCTGAGCTGTATCTAGAGACTGAATCTGTATGAGCGACATAATAACATCCGTGTTTGGAGCGTATCCGAGCTGTATCTGAACTTGAAATCTGAATAAGGGCCAGAATGGCATCCGTGTCTGGAGCGTATCTGAACTTGAAATCTGACTAAGGGCCAGAATGGCATCCGTGTCTGGAGCGTATCTGAACTTGAAATCTGAATGAGTATCAGGATGGCATTCGTGTCTGGAGCATATCTGAACTGTATCTGAATGTTAAAGTCCGAATAAGTAACAGAATGGCATCCACGCTTGGAGCGTATCTGGACTGTATCTTGAAGTCGAGGTCTGAATAAGTAACAAAATGGCATCCGTGCTTGGAGCGTATCTGGACTGTATCATGAACTTGAAATCTGAATGAGTAACAGAATGGCATCCATGCATGGAGCGTATCCGTACTGTATCTGAACTAGAATTTGAAAGAGAAACAAAATGACTTTCGTGTCTGGAGTGTATCTGTACTGTATCTAGAATCTTTGAACATTATTAATGGTAGCTGTTAATCTTATCCTGAAAAGGGTAAAATGTTAGCTGAAACACAAGGTTATGTTGCATGAAATGTATGATGCAATATATGTGTTTTATCAATGTTTATGGTATATGGATGTAATGTACGCGCATGTAAGCTGATTTGCTGAGGAAAATAAATCCTTGACTACTGAGGAAAATAAATCCTTGATTGCTTGAGGATATGTGTATTCTTCATGTCTTGAAGTTGGAGTTTTGACAAAACTTTCGTTGTGAGGGTAATGCCATATACTGCTTGAGTAGTCTGCTTGAGGAATCCAGAGAATTTTGATGACTTCTGCTGGGAATTAACAAGAAGAATCTTCAATCTGTTGGGGAGCAATGAAAACTCTGTGGGGAAAAGCTTATTCCTGTTTGGAAAAAAGTTCAGGAGTTTCGGTCGTCTGCCACTCTACTGGGGAATTATCCTAGGTTAAGGAGAAACAGAAGTTAGCTGTTATCCGGTTGATTTTCAGGCTTCAAGACAACTTGCTGGGGAATTTGGAGAAACTGAATGGTTTCCGCTGGGGATTGATAGTTTGAAATTTCAGCTCCGCTGGGGATTGATAGTTTGAAATTTTAGCTCCGCTGGGGATCTTAATGATGTACTGTAGGGATTGCTCGTGGAATAGCCTAAAGACGTTTTCCTATTCTTTCAATCTGTCAGTAATTGTTCTTTTCCACTTTGTTTATTTGTAAACAGTAATTATGTTCAAATGCATATGTTCATTAATGAATCATTGGACGTTTTTGCAAATAAAAACACAACTGTAAAGAAAAAAGGCAAATAGTTTTCTGTACTTTGAAAGAGATATCTTTGTATTTACTTTGAATAAGTATTTTGTATAAAGGAGACAAACATCCTAGTAAGAGGATGGTGTCATAAAAGTAAGAAAAATTTATACAAAGAAAGATAGCTATATGTGATAATCCTATGGGGTTCCCATTCTGCTATAGCCTTCATATCTTCGAATGTCTTGTCCATTTGTTACTTCGTACGAAGATGATTGAATTGATCAGAAGCTCCGAGTTTGTATGTGAAGAGATTGTCCTTAAAGTGATCCGACGAGACATAGTCATACGCTTTAATTCCCTAACTTTTTGCCTGGACCGCCCTTTCGGGTTTTCGATCCACCGGGAAACCCTTTTTTGCCCAAGTCGCCCTTTCAGGTTTTCGAATTGCCGGGTGTACAGATTTTTTTATTTTATCCCTAATTTTTGCCCGAACCTTTTGGTTCGCCGGGATGCCCTTATTTTGCCTAGGTGTGTCAACCTAGCGGATCTCTTATGCGTAGTATCTTTTGACTATGTCTGCGTTCGCAGGGTGTGGCAGGTCATCACCGTCCATGGTGGTTAAGATCATTGCCCCACCAGAAAAGATGTTCTTGATTACAAATGGTCCTTCATAGTTGGGAGTCCATTTTCCCCCGGGATCACTTTGTGGCAAGATGATGCGCTTGATCACCAGATCTCCAACTTGATATATCTGGCGTCTGACTTTCTTGTTGAAGGCCTTGATCATCCGCTTTTGATACATCTGACCATGGAAAACAACAGTAAGTCTCTTTTCATCAATTAAGTTCAGTTGATCAAGTCGGGTCTGGATCCAATCGTCTTCACTCAAACCTGCATCCTTCATGATTCTCAAAGAGGGGATCTGAACCTCAATAGGCAAGACAACCTCCATTCCATAAACCAAAGAATAGGGTGTTGCCCCAGTTGATGTGTGAGTCGTGGTACGGTACCCGTGGAGAGCAAACGGTAGCATTTCATGCCAGTCTTTGTAGGTGACTGTCATTTTTTGTATGATCTCTTTAATATTTTTATTCGCAGCTTCAACGACACCATTCATCTTTGGCCGATAGGGGTATGAATTATGATGTTGAATCTTGAACTGCTCGCACAAGGCGGTGATCATAGTATTGTTAAGGTTCGTACCGTTATCAGTGATGATCCTTTCTGGGATACTGTACCGGCAAATAAGATTCTGCTTGATGAAGCGGGCAACAACATTCTTAGTAATGGATGCGAAGGAAGCTGCTTCGACCCACTTGGTAAAATAGTCAATGGCCACCAAAATGAAACGGTGTCCATTGGAGGCTGTAGGCTTGATCTCCCCAATCATATCGATTCCCCACATAGCGAAGGGCCAAGGAGCTGTTAAGACATTTAGAGGAACCGGAGGCACGTGCACCTTGTCTGCATAGATTTGACACTTATGATAGGTCCGGGAGTGTTGATAGAAGTCTGCTTCCATGGTAGACCAATAATAGCCTACCCGTAGGATTTTCTTCGCCATTGTATGCCCACTAGAGTGAGTGCCAAAGGTACCTTCATGCAATCCAGCCATGATATTTTCAGCTTCAATCTTGTCCACACAACGGAGCAGAATAGAATCATGATTACGTTTGTACAGGATGCCATTACTTAGGAAGAACTTAGCAGAGAATCTCCTTAGGAACGTTTTATCATTGATTGAAGCTCCTTTTGGATATTCTTGAGCCTCGAGATACCTTTTGACTTCATGAAACCACGGTTGGTCCACTACTTCTTCAGTATTAATCTCGTGACAATGTGTTGGTTTATCCATTCGTTCAATGGTGATCTGGGGAGCCTCGTTATCCCAATTAAGTTTAAACATAGATGACATTGTGGCAAGAGCATTTGCTAGCTGATTATCTTCTCGCGGGAAATGCTCGAAGGTAATCTGCTCGAAATGTGGTAACAATGCCAAAATATGTTCTTTGTAAGGGATAAGGTTTGGATGCTTAGTGTCCCATTCTCCTTTGATCTGACTGATGACCAAAGCTGAATCCCCAAACACATCTAAAGATTTGATTCCCAAGTCTATGGCATCCTTGAGACCAAAGATGCATGCTTCGTATTCTGCCATGTTGTTCGTACAGTTGAAGCAAAGTCTGGTAGTAAAAGGAGTATGGCAACCTTCCGGAGATATGAGTATCGTGCCGATACCATTACCAAGTGCATTGGATGCCCCATCAAAGTACAGGGTCCATCGGGATCCTTGATCAGGTCCGTCATATGGTCTGATTTCTTCACCGTTGTCCAGTGTCATGATGTCTTCTTCAGGGAAGTCAAACTTCATGGACTGATAATCTTCTACAGCTTGATGGGTAAGATGATCAGCTAGCACACTGCCCTTTATAGCTTTTTGGGTCGTGTACTGTATGTCATATTCTGTTTGGATCATCTGCCATCTTGCTATCCTCCCAGACAGAGCAGGCTTCTCAAAGATGTACTTTATCGGATCCATCTTAGATATCAGCAAAGTGGTATGAGTCAACATGTACTGTCTTAGCCGGTGAGTATCCCATACCAGAGCGCATCAAGTTTTCTCGAGCAATGAATATTTGGTTTCACAGTCAGTAAACTTTTTGCTCAGGTAACAAATATCGTGCTCTTTTCGGCCAGACTCGTCATGCTGCCCCAATACGCACCCCATTGAATTCTCTAAGACGGTCAGATACATGATTATTGGTCTTCCCTCGACTGGTGGCACTAAGACAGGAGGCTCTAGTAAATACTCCTTGATTTTATCGAAAGCAATCTGACATTCATCATTCCATATGACTACTTGATCTTTCTTCAACAGTTTGAAGATTGGTTCACAAGTAGATATTAGGCGAGAAATGAATCTGGAAATATAGTTCAGACGTCCCAATAATCTTCTGACTTCCTTCTCAGTGCGAGGAGCAGGCATTTCTTGTATCGCTTTAACTTTGGCAGGATCAACCTCGATGCCTTTGTTGCTGACAATGAAACCTAAGAGTTTACCGGACCGGACTCCGAATGTGCACTTGTTTGGGTTCAATCTTAACTTGTACTCCTTCAATCTGACAAACAACTTTTGCAAGTGATCAAGGTGTTCTTCTTCAGTTTGTGATCGGGCTATCATGTCATCTATGTAGACCTCTATCTCATGATGTATCATATCATGAAACAAAGCTACCATGGCGCGTTGATAGGTTGCCCCGGCATTCTTCGGTCCAAATGGCATCACTTTGTAGCAGAATGTACCCCACTGTGTGACAAATGTAGTTTTCTCCATGTCCTCGGGTGCCATTTTGATCTGGTTATAGCCTGAGAATTCGTCCATGAAAGAAAATACTTTGTGCTGGGCTGTATTGTCAACCAGGATGTCGATGTGTGGAAGTGGTAAATTATCTTTAGGGCTGACCCTGTTTAAATCTCTATAATCCACACACATTCTCACTTTTCCGTCCTTTTTAGGCACGGGAACAATGTTAGCCACCCATTGAGGATAGGAAGTAACAGCCAGAAATCCAGAATTGAATTGTTTCATAACTTCTGCTTTGATCTTCTCTGACATGTCAGGTCTCATGCGACAGACTTTTTTCTTCATTGGTGGACAGTCTTCTCTTGTGGGTAGACGATGTACCATGATGTCTGTATCGAGTCCCGACATGTCTTCGTATGACCAGGAAAAGATCGCAACATAATCATGCAATAGCTGAATTAGGCGCTCCTTGACACTCCGATCTAGATTGGCACCCACTTTGATTTCCTTTTTATCTTCCTCGGTACCCAAATTGATTGTATCCAACAACTCCTCATGAGGCTGAATAACTCTTTCCTCTTGTTGTAATAGTCTGGCCAATTCCCCTGGCACATCACAATCTTCCTCACCTTCGTATTCGGCTTGGTAGATCGGATCTTCAGAGTCACTGAAGGCTATAGCAGTATCGTTACCCATGGGATCCGGAATGGAGGGGTACCTGCATTTGTGAGTGTGGGTGTGTGTAAGGATATAGCCATCTTAAAACAATAAAATGTAAAAGAAATACAATGAGCACAAAAGGTTTATATATGAAAAAGCGTCCATGATTCATTGAATGTCATATGAAGATGAAATAAAAAAACCTTACAAATGGACTATTGTGCCTCGGGTAAGACACAAGGTTTTTAAAGTGCGAATTGTTCGTGATTATTACAAGTCCAACAGAAATGTAAAAGATAAATTACTGAGAGATGAAAGTTATTGGGATGAAGTCTTTGGCTTCCTAGTTGCAAAGTCCTCCGCTGATAGTAGGAAATATCCAATCTTCCAAGCTGCCATCCTCCTCATTGTCTTCTACTTCATTGACCCCTTGGTTGCTAATCTTCACAGGTGGCCCCCCAGCACAGGCACGGCGCACGACCTTCTAAACAGTTGAAGTAAACCCCAAGCCAAACTTGTCTGATTTGTACGGAATATCCGGAAGCTGCCCCCAGATGGTGCATCCTCCCTCTTCTACTACTGCCTTTGCATCCTTTAGAGATGACATCCGAGGTGGAGGTCTTGTGATCTTAGGAATCGAGGATACCGCCTTAGTCTCCTCTACTTCTGGAGAGACTTCTTCAAAATGTTGGAAAGGGGTTTCAATGAATTCCCCATCCAACTCCACATATCGGAAAGAATTCAGATGACTAATCATATACTCCTCCTCCCCATGGACAATTATGATCTTTCCTTGGACCGGGTACTTCAGCATCTGGTGTAATATGGAGGTGACAACACCGGCATTGTGGATCCAGGGGCGTCCTAACAGCCAGGAATAAGAAGGACTGATGTCCATCACATAGAAGGTTGAGTTGAAAACCTGAGTTCCCACCTTTATTGAGATGTCCACCTCTCCGTGGACCATCCTCTTCGAACCATCAAAATCTCTCACCACTATGTTGCTGGGTTTTAAAGTCATCCCCTCGCAATCCAATCTGTCAAGGGCTTTCTTTGGTAAGACGTTCAAAGATGATCCAGTATCAACCAAAACATGGGCTAGGGTTGTTCCTCTACACTCCACTGAGACATGTAATGCCTCGTTGTGTTTTCTCCCTCTGGGTGTCAAGTCAGCATCGAAGAAACCCAGGCCATTATCAACTGTCAAACTGGCCACACAGTCTTGTAACTGGTCAGCAGACGTCTCTTGTGGCACATGAGTTGTCTTCAGAAATTTTACCAGAGCTTTGGCATGTGCTTCAGAGCACAGCAGCAGGGCTAGCATAGAGATCTTGGAAGGGGTTTTCCCCAACTGTTCAACCACATCATAATCACTCTTATTTATTATCCTCAGGATTTCTTCCATCTCCTTCTTGGATGTTTCAGGAATAGCTAGTGATTGAGCCTTCGTCCGGACAGGCTCCTCTTGAATACTTTTTCCTTTATTCTCAGTAGTGGAAGTAGGGATAGGGATTGTATTGTCTTTGTCGGTAGGTACGCTTGCAGGTATAATCACTGGTGCAGAGGTAATCTTCGGAATGGCCACAGGTCCAAAGACTGCCGTTGGAGGGGAAATCTCTGGAGAGAAGATTCTACCACTGCGGGTAATCTTGCTAGTTCCGGAAATATTGCTAATGTCGGAATTGTCCTCTTCGGAGCTTTCTTCTTCGACAGTCAGTTCATCCTGTTTAATACCATGGTAGTAGATTTCTCCACCGTAATTCCATGGTACTGTTTTATCTGAATTGTAAGGGGTCGGCCCGGGCATTTTAATCTTGAGTGGAATAGTCTTTGGAGCAGGTGTAATCCTAACGGGTCTTTTAGGGGCCCTGGAAGGATTGGCGTAGATGGTTATAATTGAAACTTCTTTAACTGGAACGGGTGAAATAGGAGCATTCTCAAACAAAATTTCTTGGTTATCCATCAGTCGTTGGATACCTTTTTTCAAAAGAGGGCAATCAAATGATGAGGACAGGAAAACATGGCAGTCTTTGTCACAACCTGGGAATATACCATATTTCAACAAATTCAACTTAATAACCGGGAGCGGAGTCAACAATTCATCCACGGTAGCAACAAACAAATCTTCTTCAATAACGTTGGCATTGTGACCATGTCTAGGCATTGGAGCGGAAATAACATTTGGTTTCTCAGGCGCTTCAAACTCAACTTCCTTCGCATCTATCAAGTCTTGAATTTTGTTCTTCAGAGCCCAACAGTTGTTGGTGTCGTGCCCTGGACTTTCAGAATGGTACGCGCATCTGGCATTCGTATGGTAATGTGGATACGCATTATTGGGATTCTTTGGGGCCTCTTTTAGAGTGGCCAGATTCAACTTCAAAAGATGTGGTAGAACTTGAGCTGGAGTCATGTTAATCTTGGTGAATTGCTGAACTGGCCTTTCCACCCTTTGCTGGTTAGTTCTTTGCTGGTCTGACGCAGGCTTTGGAATCATAACGGCCCCCACCGTTGGTTGGCGCTCCGTTCTTCCTTGATTCCTCTGTGAATAAACAACAGATACTTCTTTCCTCCCAGTGAAAGGTTTTTTCACAGCTGTTGAGGTAGACACGTCTTTCTGAATTTTCCCACTTCTTATACCAGTCTCCACTCTTTCGCCGATTAATATCAATTCAGTAAACCCTGCAGAGGAACTCCCAATCATATGATTGAATAAAGGACCTGATAGAGTTCCCAAGAACATGTCCACTAACTCCCTTTCAGATAGAGGGGTTTGCACCCTTCCGGCTAGATCTCTCCACTTTTCCGCGTAATCTTTAAAGCCCTCATTGGAAGCTATAGCCATACTCTGCAGCTGAGTACGGGTAGGCGCCAAATCGGCGTTGTACTGATACTGTTTATAGAAAGCTGCTGCCAGGTCTTCCCAATTATGGACGTCTGCCCTTTATAATTGGTAGAACCAATCAAGTTGCGTTCCTGATAAACTGTCTTGGAAAAAGTGGGCCCACAAGTCTTTGTCGGCAGAGTGTGGTTGAATCTTCCTGACATATGATCTGAGTTGCATTTTAGGGCAAGACACCCCATCATACTTGGCAAATAGTGGCACTTTAAACTTTGGTGGGATCACAATCCCTGACACCAGCCCCAACTCTTCAAAATCTAGCCCTGGTACTCTCTGGATTTCCATAGCGCTTAGTCACTCTTCAAGGTGTTTGTACTTGTCATCATCCGGAGGGTATTGTTGTTCAGAGTAGTCCTCCTCTTCCTCTTCTTCTTCTTCAGAATCTGATGGTACTGCCGCTTCTTTTCCTTTTCTTTCCCCTTCTTCAGATGTTGTTGGAAATTCTAAGGTCCTTCTGGCTTGTCCCTGAAACCTTTTGCCCATGATTACCACATCAGCTGGTTTCTTCTTGTTTTTCTCTTTTTCTTTCTCTAGCAGAGTCTTCAGCTCCTCTTGCCCCTTGGCTAAGATCATGAGTAACTGTTGAAATTGCGAGTTATGAGCTTGCAGATCTTTGACCGTTTGTTCGAGATCCATCTTACTGAAATAAACAGTAGAGAGATGAGGAAACTTGTTGCAAAGACCTGTTTATGTTTATGATGAATGATATGTATTCATGCAATGCTTTCAAGGATTTAAAAATTCAAATTTGTTTTAAACAAAAAAGAAACACACGTCATATTAATAAAATAGAATTTGAGTACATCAATGCCTCTTGGGCAAAATAATACAAAATTCTAAGGTAAAAAGACATTGTGCATCCTCTTTGGTGCAATGTAGGTATTGAGAGTCTACTCTTCATGAAGTATCCGAGTGAGTTCCAAAACCTTCTTCTCGCTTGCGTAGAATTGGGCTTCAAAAGTATCACGCTCTCTTTTAAGCTGTATCCAATCCCTTTGTAGGTCTTCGAGTGATGTCGGCATGTCAGGATGTAGGATATTGTATGGAACTTCTCCTTCCTTAACAGGCTCAATAATCACTGGGAGAATGGAGGGATAAGGCATCATAAGACTTTGAGCGTGGGTTCGTACCCACTTGAGGTAAGGCTCAAGAGGGATGGAATTCTTGTGTCCCAAAGTCTTGCTATCCACCTTGTTTAGCATCCTCCAAGCTCGGATGAATCTCTGGCGAAGTCTTTGATCGTCGTTGTCGTAGTCGAAAACCAATCCTTGAATTAGCATATCATGTGGGCCATCCCTTCGGGCATAACTAAACTGTCTTAGAGCTAAGCATGGGTTGTAGGTGATTCCCCCCCTAATGCCAAGTAGAGGGACATTAAGGAATTCCCCACAACGGTCAACAATAATAACATTCTCTTTGGATCGAGAACACCAATGAATATCTGAATGTTTAAGTGTCATCAACCTTTATGACCACCTCAAACCTTGCTCATTCTTCAAGACTGATTGGGGAAGATGAGAAATAAACCATCTTGCCAGGAGAGGAGTACAACACATAAGAACACCTCTTTTCCTCATTGTACGAGTGTGAAAAGAGTATAGGATATCCCCAAGCAATGTAGGCACCGGGTTGCGAGACATGAAGATTTTGACAGCACTCACATCTATGATTTGGTCAGGGTTAGGGAACAAAACCATCCCATAGATGAGAAGAGCTATAATCTCCTCAAAAGCTTGCAAGTTTAGGGAATTCCAACATCTTTGGGCCTTCTCAAACAGAAACTTTGCCAAGAAGCCTTTGACACCACTTCTAGTTTCCCAATGAGTTGTGACATCAGATGAGTGCAAGTGCAGGGCTTGAGCAATCTCTTCTGGATTTGGATCTCTTTCCGTACTGTTGAAGGGTAGTTGATTGAGAATAGGAATCATCAGAAGTTGAGATAAGTCTTCCAAAGCGGGCACAAGTTGATAGTCAGGAAATGTGAAGCAATGATGCAAAGGGTCAAAGAATTGGAAGAGAACTTTCATCATATCCTCCTCTATGTTGGAAGTTGTGATACGGTGGGAGAACTGACTGTTTTTGGAATGCTGGTTTGTGTTTTGCGTATGTTTTCGCAAAATGTCGCGGTAAGAAAGAGTCGCCACCGTCTTTTATTTTATCCAACAAGGAAAGGAAAAAAGCACAGAAAAATTCCTTTTTCGAGATATTTCTGAGTACGGGGGTAGATTATAGAAAGGGAAGGTATTAGCACCTTTTCTATCCGTAGTTATCTACGGGCTCTTAGGTACTTGCTCATCATTTTCAAAATTGTTTTCTTTGTGCTTGTGGGTTTTGAAAAGTTTTTGTTTTAACTTCGATTTAACTCTTGCGTCTGGCTTCAAGAGTGTAATGAAGTGTTTTTGAAAACTTGTTCGTAAAAGTGTAAGTGTGAAAAAGTTTTGTTTTGGATGAGCAAGTATCTAAGAACTAATCTACCTACTCGAAAAAGGAATCGTTCTATGCTAATTTCCTTTAGACAATGTTATCCCACTATTATTGAGTAGGTAGCACCGTCGTTGGAGTTTGAGGGTCAATTCGAAAGAGGGACATACGGTCACTAAAGCAATGTTAGGATGTCTTAGCGGTAACCCTAATGTCTTAAATCATTTTATTCGAGGCAACTTATCCGAGGCAACCTTTCCGAGGCAACTTATGATCCTTTAGACAAGAGGGCAACCTCTAAAACAACCTATACTCAATGACCGTTTACGAAGGCAACCAAGTGGGGTGTACCCTAAGAGTGCGCATGTGCGAATGTGTTGATTTCATATTATTTTATCTTTGCACATATTTAGGGTGATCTAACTGTTTTAAATTAGACATTCATTCTTGTCATGCAAACCCTATTATCAAACATCTAACAGTTGAATAATCGCAGAAATTAAAGGTGCGGAATTTAAACTAAATTATTACAAGGCGTCAGGTATTTACATCGCCAAAAGCAACCCTTTTAAATTTAAAAGCGGAAAAATAAATGTCCTAATTAATTGTTACAAACCGGGAGCAGATACAATAATTGAATAAAGAAAAAATAAAACACGCGAGAAACTTGAACCGAATGCGAAACTAGGGTTTTGACCTTTTTAATTAAAAGAAAATGTTTTTTTTTGTTTTTATTTTTTAAGAAAAGAAATTAAATCCTAAAATTAAATACTAAATTAATTAGTTATTAAATTAATTAATGAAAAATAATTTAAATGACATATTTTTGGATTTTGTTATGTTAGGAAAGAAAATAAAATAATTAAACTAATGTTAAAACCTAATTATTCTAATTGATTTTTTATTATTTGCAAAAATAAATTAAAGTTACCTAATTAATCAACCTAATTAAATTAATTGATTTGTTGATGAAAAAATAAATTTCTGAAATTAATTGGGTAAAAAATATTTTTCTGATTTTTGATAAAAAAGGAAAATTGTTTATTGGTTAGTAATTAAATAAAATAAAATAAAATAATTAAATAAAATAAACAAAACTATAAAAAAAAAGTGAGATGGGCCTGATTTTTGAGGGTGTGCGTAGCAATTATTCCGGCCCATTTGTGAAGTCCATATTGACTTATGCAATCCCATGCGTTGGCGTTGACTTGGTCCTTTGGTGCACCTCCAATGATGGCCACCAGATCTGGCCATCTGGCCATCTGGCGTGTTGGCTGGTGAGAGAGTATGATGGTCCCCAAGCTCATGCATGCACTGGATTTCCTGTAAGAACAATGCAAAATAACAAATGCTGGAGGCAGGGATCGAACCCCTGACCTCCAGCCTCTAATGCCTTAAGACCTGCGTGGCAACCACTAGGTTGCGTTGTTCTATTTGTTAATAATATACAAAGTAATAATAATATAAAGAAACAAAAGTTAGTGGTCATAAACAAAAAAAACGCACGCTCGTTTGAATGGACAAATGGTGGGACGACACGCCTTCATCCTTGTCATGGCACCGTCGCTAAAAGTCCAAATACCTATACCTACGGACAGAGTCAATTGCTACAGGTCTGTCCATTCTCAAAATCTCGTACAGGCCATGTAAATGAATTCTAACACCATGGTTAGACTCGTCTCCTTCTTCTGATCACAACCATACCCATTATTAGGGCCGATTATTCCTGAAAAGAAAAACCCCAAAAAACAAATCTGAAACCCTAACAATGATGGATTTCGTTGCAGGTCATATAAATGCAATTGAGTAATGCCAAAAGCTTGCAAATGCTCTGTAGATTAAAAATGTATGATCAATTCCATCTAACAATGCCTAAAATGTGAGATTCGAATTCAAGAACAGGGCGAGTCCGTGAAGGACTTACAGCGCGTGGGAGGGCCTGAAAACGTGTGGTTTTGCTTGCTTTAGGTTCCTGAGATTGCCAGGGAGAGATTGAGACAAGTACCAAGCCTTGAGGACGCCTCTAACCTCTGTTTCGATCTCACACTTTTCTTTGTATTTTCAGATTTTTGTTCTTGCTCTATGCTTGATCTCCAACCTTGATTTTTATCTGCCTCGCCTCCTTATGTATTGCACAATGTATTAGGGTTAATTCTTGTGTCCAAATCCCTCCCCATCAATGACTTTGGATATGATTTGATTCTTCTTTAACAACCTTCCAAATTTGGCTTCTTTTCAATCTTTTTGTACACATTTTCCTTGATACGAGTTTGATTGCCTTGCTAGCCGTGATTAGAGCCTGAAACAATCAAAAGATCCTTTGTTATCAATGCTTTGGATTTTATTTGATTTTATTTGATTTAAATTCAATTAATTCAAATAAAAAGCAAAATAATTAATAAAAATATGATATAGACAAGTGGAAAGGGCTAGAGCACGTGGGATATGATGCCAACTCAAAACAAGTGAAAATGAATGGACCCATTTGGCAAAATTTGAAGTTTTGGGGATAGTTGACTTTTAGCAATTTTGCAAAACAGTCCAACTTCAACAATGCATAACTTCCTCAATTTTGACTCTTTGGAGGTGTTCTTGGACTTTTTAGAAAGCTTGAGATGTCCTATAATCAACCCTTTTAGTATCATATCAATTTGATATTCCATGCTCAAGTATGAAGCTTTGACAAAAAAGGTGTTTTTGTTGACTTTTCAAAATGACCTATAATGTCCAAATTCATAACTTCATGTGAGTGCATATTTTGAACTTATGAGATGAAGATGGATTGTAAGAAATTGCATCATATTCAAAATGAACTTTGTATGGGTCATTTCTCATAAAGTATGAGAAAGTTATGCTTCATCAAAGTTGGGTTGACTTTTCCTACAAAATCCTAATTTAGCAACTTTTGAGTCTTGATGAATTGTGAGCAATCCTTGATGAATCATGATCAACCCTTGAAAAAATAATGAAATAGACTTCAAAATTAGGATGTTGACCAAAAATATTGAAGTTTGACTGTATGTTGGTCACAGTTGACTTTTGCCCTAACACAGTCGATTTTTGGACTTTTGAGCAATTGACTGAGCAAACTTCCTCTGCAAGGCTTGAAACTTGACATGGATGATATTGAGAATATATTAGGACAAAGTTGAGAATTTGGGACCACTTAGACTCAAGTATCTTGATGCAACACAAAACCCTAATTTGGGGTAGACTGCCTTAGGAGAGAGCTTGTCTAGCCAACCCTTGGACTACCTTGAGCAACTTGGGGATCTTTCTTGAAATGTTTTGAGAAATATGGGAGGGCAAATTTTGGGGTACAACAGCTGCCCCTGTTCAATCTTCTTAAATATGAGGATGTAGATTGGCCTTCGTGCCTTTCGTGATCCGAAGGTGGAAGAGGATTAAACACTAGAGTGCCCAGAAATTTGCACTTGCATGGAATGGTGATTGCCTTGCGATATCGGGAATGGGCTTCCAGATGCCATTTGGAAATTGCTGACGAGGGGATGGGCTTTAAGATGCCATCTTGAAGGAGTGTCGATCGTATAAGAGATTCCTTAGCGAGAGCTTGTATACCTGTTGTTGAGGAAGATTCCACTGGGGAAGTCTGATCTTTGTTGAGAGAGGTAGAATTTCAGGAGCTTCGTCGTCTGTTATTCTGCTGGTGAGTCGTCTGTGCTGAGATTTAGGAACTCGTCCGTAATTCAACTGAGGAAAATTTTTGTCGAGATTTAGGAAATCGTCCGTAATTCAACTGAGAAAACATCTCTGTTGAGATTTAGGAACATGTCCGTAATTCAACTGATGAAACAATTTTGTCGAGATTTAGGAACTCGCCCGTAATTAAACCGAGAAAACATCTCTGCTGAGATTTAGGAACCCATCCGTAATTCAACTGGGGAACATCTTTGTCGAGATTTAGGAACTCGCCCGTAATTCAACTGAAGAAACATCTTCGCTGAGATTTAGGAACCCGTCCGTAATTCAACTGATGAAACAATTTTGTCGAGATTTAGGAACTCGCCCGTAATTCAACCGAGAAAACATCTCTGCTGAGATTTAGGAACCCATCCGTAATTCAACTAGGGAACATCTTTGTCGAGATTTAGGAACTCGCCTGTAATTCAACTGAAGAAACATCTTCGCTGAGATTTAGGAACCGATCCGTAATTCAACTGATGACCATTATGCTGAGATTTAGGAACTTGCCCGTAATTCAACCGAGAAAACATCTCTGCTGAGATTTAAGAACTTGTCCGTAATTCAACTGAAGTAAAATCGTTGTAGCTTGAATTTTGTGAGAATCTTTCCTGAAAGGTAAAGGTTATCTGTATGTAATGCATGATATGTATCAAGCAATGATGTTCTCAAAATAAATGAGATTGTGTTATATGATGCGTATGCATGTCATGATGTATGGAAATGTGATGTTTTGGAGCTGGGGGAAATGAATACCGGATTGCTGCTGGAGAAAATGAATGAATTCTTTGTTTCTGCTGGAGATAGTGAATGAAGATGTTCGTGAGAAATAACCTGCAGGAGAGGATAACTTCGTTGGGGAATAAACTGACGAGAGAATGACTCTGGGGAAGAGGTGCTCCGCTGAGGATTCTGTTGATAAATTCAGCTGGGAATGAATTACTGTAGCTGGTGATGATGAAACCTGTCGGGGATTGAATTTCTGTTTGTGAAAGGAATGAACTCCGCTGGGGATGACTTTCCAAAAGCGACCTTACTGGGGATATCCTTTTAGACTCTACTGGGGATAAACTTCCAGAGTCTACTGGGGACAATTCTTCAAACTCCATTGGGGATATTTTTTTATACTCCACTGGGGATGATAAGACTTTTTAGTGCTGGTGGTGGATAAACTCTGCTTTGGGAGAATATCACCGATTCATCCACAATTGTGAGTCTCAGCTGGGGAGAGTTTTAATACCACAGTCTTTCTTCTTACTCTGCGGGGAATGAATGTTCCTTCAATCGTTTCTTCCAGCTAGGTCTATCCCCATACCTGGTGGACAGAGCAACTATACGGTTTGGACATTTCTCGTTTTCCCCTTGTTCCTGATATTACAAGTAATCTTATTTTGTTTCGCATGTAAATATTTATGAGCAGCAATCAATGTCAAAGGCATATATCAAAAATTGAACATTGGACGTTCTTTGCAAAACAAAACAGAAAAAAGGAAAACAGTTTGAAATTTCTTTGTAAAAATGACTTGTATTGATTTTGAAGGTAGCCTGTAAATAGGCGTTTTTTGTACAAGAGGCTGACGTCCTAGTAAGAGAACACCGCCGATCAATAGAGTTTATACAATTTGTGAAAAACAAAGAAAAACAGCTATGTGAATAATCCCACTGGGTTCCAACTCTGCTATTGCCTTTATGTCCTCGAGCATCTCATCACTTTGCTACTTGGTTGAAGGTAGATCAGATTGATTAGTGCCGTCCGAGCTTGATAGTTGATACCGAAGTCTGGTTGCAAGGTGATCCAATGAGACATAGTGTTACGCTTTAATCCCTAATTTTTGCCTGGACCACCCTTTCGGGTTTTCAGTCCACCGGGATACCCTTTTTTGCCCAAGCCTCCTTTTCAGGTTTTCGACTTGCCGGGTGTACAGACTTTTTCATTTTCATCCCTTATTTTTGCCCGAACCCTTTGGTTCGCGGGAAGCTCTTATTTTTGCCTAGGCCAGTCAACCTAGCGGGTCTTTGGTTATGCCTAGTATTTTTTCACTATGTCCGCATTGACGGGGTGAGGAAGGTCATCACCGTCCATGGTGGTTAGAATCATTGCTCCTCCTGAGAAAATGTTCTTAACCACAAATGGCCCTTCGTAAGTAGGGGTCCATTTTCCCCTGGGATCACCTTGTGGTAGGATGATGCGCTTGATTACCAGATCCCCAACTTGATACTCTTGTCGTCTAACTTTCTTGTTAAATGCCTTAATCATCCGCTTTTGATACGTTTGACCATGACAAATAGCAGTAAGTCTCTTTTCGTCGATTAAGTTCATCTGATTAAGTCAGGTCTGAATCCAGTCATCTTCGCTCAAACCTGCGTCCTTCATAATTCGGAGAGAGGGTATCTGAACTTCAATGGGCAAGACGGCCTCCATGCCATATACCAAGGAATAGGGTGTTGCCCCTGTTGACGTACGTGTTGAGGTACGGTACCCATGAAGAGCAAACGGTAACATCTCGTGCCAATCTTTGTATGTCAGCGTCATCTTCTGCATAATCTTCTTAATGTTCTTATTAGCCGCTTCTACAGCCCCATTTATCTTCGGTCGGTAAGGATAAGAGTTGTGATGCTGTATCTCGAACTGTTTGCAGAGCTCGGTGATCATCTTATTGTTGAGATTTGTACCATTGTCCATAATGATCCTCTCTGGTATACCATATTGATAGATCAGATTGTGCCAAATAAACCGTGCCACGACGTTCTTGGTTACAGTAGCAAAGGAAGCTGCTTCAGCCCACTTCTTGAAATAATCAATAGCTACAAAGATGAAACGATGCCCGTTGGACGCAGTAGGTCTGATCTCACCAATCATATCGATGCCCCATATTGCAAAAGGCCAAGGTGCCGTCAACATGTTCGCATCTTTGATATTAATATGGTAGTGTGACTCAGCATATAGTGTCTTAGCCGACGAACAACCCATGCCAAAGCGTAGCAAGTTCTCTCGATCAGTGAGTATCGGATCTCATAGTCGGTAAACTTTTCGCTAAGGTAGTAAATAGCATACTCTTTTCAGCCAGACTCGTCATGCTGCCCCAGCATGCACCCTATTGCATTATCGAGTGTAGGATTAAGGGTCTCCCTTCAACTGGAGGCATCAGAATTGGTGGCTTTTGTAAGTTGTATGGCTCTTTTCTTCCTATAGTAACAGTCTAGCAAGCTCCTCAGGCACTTCACAATCATCCTCACCTTCGTCCATGGCTTGGTTGATCGGACTTTCAAAGTCATAACTGGCAGTAGCAAAGTCATTATCAATGGGATCCAGCGTGGATGTGGATCATGATATGTGAGTATGTGTAAAATGGTTGTTTTGCAAGATAGAAAAGAAAAATAAGGAGCGCAAAATTTGTAATGCAAGAAAATGTCCAATGCTTTTATTGATGATATATGGAAATGACACATAATAAGCCCTCAAACAAAGCCACAGTGTCTCGGGTAAGGCACCGGGCCGTAAAGTTTAAAATTGTCTGTTACAAATCCGAAACAAAATTCTATTACTGTGTAATAAAAGAAATTGGCACGAAGTCCTTCGCCATCCAATTGCTCAGTCCGCCATCGGTAGTCGGGTAAATCCAACTGTCAAACTCGGACTTTTCATCATCGTCTTCAATCATATTCACTTCAGGATTAGTAATACGCAGGGGAGGTCTTCCAATCCGCGCGCGCCGAACAACCCTTTGAGCTTCTGCAGTGAAACCCAAACCAAACTTGTCAGTCTTATGTGCAAAGTCAGGGAGTTGGCCCCAATTTGCACACCCACCTTTCTCAATAACAGCCTGGGCATCCTTGAGGGAAGCCATCTTCATTGGAGGATCTTCAGCAACAGTTTCAGTCGATGCTAGAGTCTGGGGGACTTCTTCAAAATATTGACACGGGGTTTCAATGAACTCCCCGTCCATCTCCACATACCGAAAAGAGTTGAGGTGGCTCACCCTGTACTCCTCTTCTCCTCGTACCGTAACAATTTTCCCCTTCACTGGGTATTTCAGCATCTGGTGGAGCGTAGAAGTTACTGCCCTAGCTTTGTGGATCCATGGGCGACCCAACAAACATGAATAAGATGGCCGAATGTCCATCACATAGAATGTAGACGCGAAAATCTGAGAACCAACCTTAACTGGAATATCCACCTCTCCATGCACCATCCTCTTGGACCCGTCAAAGGCCCTGACCACAATGTTACTTGGCTTCAGCACTAACCCTTCACAGTCTAACCGGTCTAGAACTTTCTTGGGTAAAACATTTAACAAGGACCCAATATCCACCAACACGTGAGCTAGAGTAGTGACCCTGCATTTAATGGAGACATGCAGAGCGTCATTGTGATTCTTCCATTTGGCGGTCAAATCTGCATCGGAGAAACCCAGCTCGTTATCTGCCGTCAAACTAGCCACACAATCCTTGAACTGGTCAGTAGATGTCTCCTACGGCACATGCGCAGTTTTCTGGAAAGCAATCAGAGCCTTAACATGGGCCTCTGAACATAACAATAAGGACAACATAGAGATCTTCGACGGGGTTTGCCCCAGCTGTTCGACTACATTGTAGTCGCTTTTCTTGATGATCTTTAAAATTTCCTCTATCTCCTGTCTAGAGGCTTCAACAGTAATCTTCTTCGGTGCCTCCGTCTGGGCAGGCTCACCGGTGATCCCTTTGCTCCAAGTGTCAGATGACTCGGTGATAAGGGTAAGGATTGGAACATGAACAGGGACAGTAGCAGATGTACTGGCAGGTGTAATAACAACAGGCCTCCGAACAGTTGGTGGAGAGATCTCAGGGGAGAAAATTCTTCCGCTTCGGGTGACTTTACTAGATCCAACAATATTGCTGACATCAGTATCAGCCTCTTCTTCCTTCAAGTCTTGTTTAATCCCGTGATAATACACATCGGCCCCATAGTGCCATGGGACAGCCTTATCCGACGTGTAAGGGATAGGTCCAGGAACAATAATGATCAATGGAGCAACTCTCGGAACAGATGTAATTCTAACAGGCTTTCTCGAGGAAGCCTTGGAAGAATTGGCGGAAATGGTGATTATAGAAACATCCCCAACAGGAATCAAAGGAACCAAAGTCTTCTCGAACAAGATTTCTTTGTTATCCATCAGGCGTTGGACCCTTGACTTCAATAGATGGCAACCAGTAGGTAGGATGGAACACATATGGCAACCTTCGTCACAGCCCAGAAATAAACCGGCTGATAATAAGTTCTTCTTTACTGTCATCAATGGAGTAGAAATATCTTCTACGGAGGTCACGAATGAATCACCTTCTTCATATTTACTAGGTGAATGAGACAGATCAACTTCCTGTCGCAACCTATTCCCAAATCTTTGACCCATATTCAGGAGGACCGTCTTCTTCTTCTTGTTCTTCTTATCCTTCAAGATAAGAGTCTTCAAGTCTTATTGACCCTTGGCCAAGTTCATGAACATTTCCTGGAACTGAGCATTCTGAGCTTGTAGAGCCTTGATAGCTTGATCAGTGGATGTTTCAGCAGGCATGATGCTGAAATAAACAGCGAAGAAGATGAGAAAACCTGTAAGGGTACCTGTAATGAGGTGCCTGGGAATGGAATGCATATGATATGATTTCAAAGACTTTAGGGAGATTCAAATTTGTAAACCAAAATGAAACGCACTTTTATTAGATTCAAACTGAAACAATGTTTAACAAATGCCCTTAAAGCGTTACAAAAGAAACACTGAAAAGTAAAGCAAGACTAGAAATAACAAAAGACATCAGCGCTCCCATGGTCGTTTTCCTTCTGTGCTGACATAGTTGTTGAGGACCTTCTCATTCTCCAGCTGCCTTGTAAGCTTCAGGATCTTCCGTTCCTGCTCATGATACTTCTCTCTATAAGTATCCTGTTCTTCCTTTAGCTGGATCCAAGACCTTTTTAATGCCCCAATGTCAGTAGGCATATAAGGATAAAGGACAGTATGAGGAACCCCTTCTTCATCAGTACTCTCAATAATTACCGATAAGACAACTTCGTATGGCATCCCCAGTTTTTGAGCACGGGCTCGAACCCACCGGAGATATGGTTCCATCAGAAGAGAAGTCTTCAATCCTATCTCATGTGGATCAGACCTGTTAACCCTATTCCAAGCTCGTATGAACCTGCGGCGATGTCCCTCACTATCCCCTTGGAAGTCAAAGATAATGCTCGGAATCAGCAACTCATGAGGACCATCCTTTTGAACTCGCCCAAACTGTCGTAAGGCCAAACAAGGATTATAGGTGATCCCTCCTCTAATTCCAAGCAAAGGAACATTGGGGTATTCCCTGCACCGGTCAATAACAGCTACTTCTTCCATGTCCTTAGTGCTCCAGATGATGTCCGTATGAGCAAGGGACATAATTCTGTAGGCCCAACCCATACCTTCCTTGTTCTTCAAAACAGATTTGGGGAGGTGAGAAATAAACCACCTCGCCAGCAATGGTGCACAACACATAAGGGTTCCCCATTTCCGAGCAGTACGGGCATAAAGAGCATGTATAATGTCACCTAAGTGAGTAGGCACTGGATTTAAGGACATGAAGATCTTGATTGCGTTCACGTCGACGAAATAATCTGAATTAGGGAACAAAACCAAGCCATAAATGAGAAGTGCCAGGATGTCTTCAAATGCTTGAAAATCCAAACTGTTTCAAAACTGTTGAGCCTGATCAATCAAGAACATAGCCAGGAAGCCTGTTACCCCACTCCGGGTCTCCCAGTTAGACATTACATCAGCCTTTGTCAGATGTAGGGCTGTAGCAATATCCTCTGGCCTAAGAGCTATATCCCAACCTGTAAATGGCGTCTGCTCTAGAATAGAAATACCAAGTAAATCAGAGAACTCCTCCAAAGTAGGGACCAACTGATAGTCCGGGAAGGTGAAACAGTGATGTAGTGGGTCAAAGAACTGGAACAAAACACTCATCATCTGCTCATCCATCTTAGAAGTGACCAAACCAAGGAGGTGACCATGTCTTCTGATAAAAGAGGAAGTGTCTGGAACTTTAGAAACCAACTCTCTAAGTTGAGCAGGGATTTGTACGAAGCTGGTGCGAATAGTATTTCTACGCATAAAGGCTATGACCTACAAAATAGAACAAAAATGAATCCCCTCGGTCTTTGAAATGGGTTAGTCTAATGAAACATGCATACAATGTTATGATGCATGATGCTATGATAGAAACACACCACAAGTATTCACAGATAGCAAACATGGTAAGGGCAAGCAAGTCACACAGTAGCCCTTAGATTTCAGGCTGGCACGGAGTTTAGGTATTACCCTCTTTCAGTTTAGTTGATTCAAACCTGTCCTAGTAATAGTAACCGGGTTCTAGAGGATCTCAATATCACTAACCACCCTCGATCGGTCATAATTACAGTTTAGCAACCTTTTCTTGCGGCCAGAATCATCGTGAGAGTTTGGTCTCAATGAGTGTAGCATACTGCTACTTTTCTATGGCCAAGTTGGTCAATTATAGGTTCTAAGGTCAGTTGGTGCTTAATGACCCCTTAGCAGCCCCATATTCTCCTTGTTCCACCACAAAGGATATCAGTACAAACTAAAGTGCCACACAAACGTAGCTACTGCTTCAACCGTATCGGTCTACGCTGTACAGTTCCCTCACAGTCTATTGCTACTTACCTAAAAGGTATCCCCAGATCCGGGTTAGGATCTATAGTAACTCTGATTCAATCCCACAAAGATAAAGCATACAAATCAAGCAATTGAAAACATTATTATGAACTATTCCTAAGGTACACCCCACTTATTAGCTCCCCAGCAGAGTCGCCAGTTTTGTGATACGGTGGGAGAACTGACTGTTTTTGGAATGCTGGTTTGCATTTTGCGTATGTTTTCACAAAATGTCGCGGTAAGCAAGAGTCGCCACCGTCTTTTATTTTATCCAACAAGGAAAGGAAAAAAGCACAAAAAAATTCCTTTTTCGAGATATTTCTGAGTACGAGGGGTAGATTATAGAAAGGGAAGGTATTAGCACCCTTTCTATCCGTATTTATCTACGGGCTCTTAGGTACTTGCTCATCATTTTCAAAATTGTTTTCTTTGTGCTTGTGGGTTTTGAAAAGTTTTTGTATTAACTTTGATTTAACTCTTGCGTCTATCTTCAAGAGTGTAATGAAGTGTTTTTGAAAACTTGTTCGTAAAAGTGTAAGTGTGAAAAAGTTTTGTTTTGGATGATCAAGTATCTAAGAACTAATCTACCTACTCGAAAAAGGAATCGTTCTATGCTAATTTCCTTTAGACAATGCTATCCCACTATTAGTGAGTAGGTAGCATCGTTGTTGGAGTTTGAGGGTCAATTCAAAAGAGGGACATACGGTCACTAAAGCAATGTTAGGATGTCTTAGCGGTAACCCTAATGTCTTAGATCATTTTATTCGAGGAAACTTATCCGAGGCAACCTTTCCGAGGCAACTTATAATCCTTTAGACAAGAGGGCGACCTCTAAAACAACCTATACTCAATGACCGTTTACAAAGGCAACCAAGTGGGGTGTACCCTAGGAGTGCGCATGTGCGAATGTGTTGATTTCAGATTATTTTATCTTTGCACATGTTTAGGGTGATCTAACTGTTTTAAATTAGACATTCATTCTTGTCATGCAAACCCAATTATCAAACATCTAACAGTTGAATAATCGCAGAAATTAAAGGTGCGGAATTTAAACTAAATTATTACAAGGCGTCGGGTATTTACATCGCCAAAAGCAACCCTTTGAAATTTAAAAGCGGAAAAATAAATGTCCTAATTAATTGTTACAAACCGGGAGCAGATACAATAATTGAATAAAGAAAAAATAAAACGCGCGAGAAACTTGAACCGAATGCGAAACTAGGGTTTTGACCCTTTTAATTAAAAGAAAATGTTTTTTTTGTTTTTATTTTTTAAGAAAAGAAATTAAATCCTAAAATTAAATACTAAATTAATTACTTATTAAATTAATTAATGAAAAATAATTTAAATGACATATTTTTGGATTTTGTTATTTTAGAAAAGAAAATAAAATAATTAAACTAATGTTAAAACCTAATTATTCTAATTGATTTTTTATTATTTGCAAAAATAAATTAAAGTTACCTAATTAATCAACCTAATTAAATTAATTGATTTGTTGATGAAAAAATAAATTTATGAAATTAATTGGTTAAAAAATATTTTTGTGATTTTTGATAAAAAAGGAAAATTGTTTATTGGTTAGTAATAAAATAAAATAAAATAAAATAATTAAATAAAATAAACAAAACTATAAAAAAAGAAGTGAGATGGGCCTGATTTTTGAGAGTGTGCATAGCAATTATTCTGGCCCATTTCTGAAGTCCATATTGACTTATGCAATCCCATGCGCTGGCGTTGACTTGGTCCTTTGGTGCACCTCCAATGATGGCCACCAGATCTGGCCATCTGGCCATCTGGCGTGTTGGCTGGTGAGAAAGTATGATGGTCCCCAAGCTCATGCATGCACTGGATTTCCTGTAAGAATAATGCAAAATAACAAATGCTGGAGGCAGGGATCGAACCCCTGACCTCCAGCCTCTAATGCCTTAAGACCTGCGTGGCAACCACTAGGCTGCGATGTTCTATTTGTTAATAATATACAAAGTAATAATAATATGAAAAAACAAAAGTTAGTGGTCAAAAACAAAAAAAAAAACGCGCGCTCGTTTGAATGGACGAATGGTGGGACGACACGCCTTCATCCCTGTCACGGCACCGTCGCTAAAAGTCCAAATACCTATACCTACGGATAGAGTCTGTTGCTACAGGTCTGTCCATTCTCAAAATCTCGTACAGGCCATGTAAATGAATTCTAACACCATGGTTAGACTCGTATCCTTCTTCTGATCACAACCATACCCATTATCAGGGCCAATTATTCCTGAAAAGAAAAACCCCAAAAAACAAATCCGAAACCCTAACAATGGTGGATTTCGTTACAGGTCATATAAATGCAATTGAGTAATGCCAAAAGCTTGCAAATGCTCTGTAGATTAAAAATGTATGATCAATTCCATCTAACAATGCCTAAAATGTGAGATTCGAATTCAAGAACAGGGCGAGTTCGTGAAGGACTTACAGCGCGTGGGAGGGCCTGAAAACGTGTGGTTTTTCTTGCTTTAGGTTCCTGAGATTGCCAGGGAGAGATTGAGACAAGTACCAAGCCTTGAGGACGCCTCTAACCTCTGTTTCGATCTCACACTTTTCTTTGTATTTTCAGATTTTTGTTC
Source organism: Vicia faba (assembly GCA_948472305.1). NCBI lineage: Eukaryota > Viridiplantae > Streptophyta > Magnoliopsida > Fabales > Fabaceae > Vicia > Vicia faba. Next base: position 856,808,742 of record OX451736.1, on the reverse strand, counting down.
TTGCTTTATGCTTGATCTCCAACCTTGATTTTTATCTGCCTCGCCTCCTTATGTATTGCACAATGTATTAGGGTTAATTCTTATGTCCAAATCCCTCTCCATCAATGACTTTGGATTTTATTTGATTCTTCTTTAACAACCTTCCAAATTTGGCTTCTTTTCAATATTTTTGTACACATTTGCCTTGATACGAGTTTGATTGCCTTGCTAGCTGTGATTAGAGCTTGAAACAATCAAAAGATCCTTTGTTATCAATGCTTTGGATTTTATTTGATTTTATTTGATTTAAATTCAATTAATTCAAATAAAAATCAAAATAACTGATAAAAATATGATATAGACAAGTGGCAAGGGCTAGAGCACGTGGGCTATGATTCCAACTCAAAACAAGTGAAAAAGAATGGGCCCATTTGGCAAAATTTGAAGTTTTGGGGATAGTTGACTATTAGCAATTTTGCAAAAAAGTCCAACTTCAACAATGCATAACTTCCTCAATTTTGATTCTTTGGAGGTGTTCTTGGACTTTTTAGAAAGATTGAGATGTCCTATAATCAACCCTTTTGGTCTCATCTTAATTTGATATTCCATGATCAAGTATGAAGCTTTTACAAAAAAGGTGTTTTTGTTGACTTTTCAAAATGACCTATAATGTCCAAATTCATAACTTCTTGTGAGTGCATATTTTGAACTTGGGAGCTGAGGATGGATTGTAGGAAATTTCATCCTCTTCAAAATTAGCTTTGGATGGGTCATTTCTCATAAAGTATGAGAAAGTTATGCTTGGTCAAAGTTGGGTTAACTTTTCCTGCAAAACCCTAATTTAGCAACTTTTGAGTCTTGATGAATTGTTAGCAATCCTTGATGAATCATGATCAACCCTTGATCAAATGATGAAATACACTTCAAAATAAGGATGTTTACCAAAAATCTTGAAGTTTGACTGTATGTAGGTCACCGTTGACTTTTGCCCTAGCACAGTCGATTTTTGGACCTTTGAGCAATTGACTGAGCAAACTTCCTCTGCAAGGCTTGAAACTTGACATGGATGATCTTGAGAATATATTAGGACAAAGTTGAGCATTTGGGACCACTTGGACTGAAGTATCTTGATTCAACACAAAACCCTAATTTGGGGTAGACTGCCTTAGGAGAGAGTTTGTCTGGCCAACCCTTGGACTACCTTGAGCAACTTGGGGTTCTTTCTTGAAATGTTTTGAGAAATATGGGAGGGAAAATTTTTGGGTACAACAGCTGCCCCTGTTCAATCTTCTTAAACCTGAGGATGTAGATTGGCCTTCGTGCTATTCGTGATCCGAAGGTGGAAGAGGATTGAACACTAGAGTGCCCAGAAATTTGCACTTGCATGGAGTGGTGATTGCCTTGCGATATCGGGAATGGGATTCCATATGCCATTTGGAAATTGATGATGAGGGGATGGGATTTAAGATGCCATCTTGAAGGAGTGTCGATCGCATAAGAGATTCCTTAGCGAGAGCTTGTATACCTGTTGTTGAGGAAGATTCCACTGGGGAAGTCTGATCTTTGTTGAGAGAGGTAGAATTTCAGGAGCTTTGTCATTTGTTATTCTGCTGGTGAGTCATCTCTGCTGAGATTTAGGAACTCGTCCGTAATTCAACTGAGGAACATTTTTGTCGAGATTTAGGAAATCGCCCGTAATTCAACTGAGAAAACATCTCTGCTGAGATTTAGGAACCTGTCCGTAATTCAACTGATGAAACAATTTTGTCGAGATTTAGGAACTCTCCCGTAATTCAACCGAGAAAAAATCTCTGTTGAGATTTAGGAACCCATCCGTAATTCAACTGGGGAACATCTTTGTCGAGATTTAGGAACTCTCCCGTAATTCAACTGAAGAAACATCTTCGCTGAGATTTAAGAACCCGTCCGTAATTCAACTGATGAAACAATTTTGTCGAGATTTAGGAACTCGCCCGTAATTCAATCGAGAAAACATCTCTGCTGAGATTTCGGAACCCATCCGTAATTCAACTGGGGAACATCTTTGTCGAGATTTAGGAACTCGCCCGTAATTCAACTGAAGAAACATCTTCGCTGAGATTTAGGAACCCATCCGTAATTCAACTGATGACCATTATGCTGAGATTTAGGAAATTGCCCGTAATTCAACCGAGAAAACATATTCGCTGAGATTTAGGAACCCGTCCGTAATTCAACTGATGAAACAATTATGCTGAGATTTAGGAACTCGCCCGTAATTCAACTGAGAAAACATCTATGCTGAGATTTAGGAACCTATCCATAATTCAACTGGGGAACATCTTTGTCGAGATTTAGGAACTCGCCCGTAATTCAACCGAAGAAACATCTTCACTGAGATTTAGGAACCTATCAGTAATTCAACTGATGACCATTATGCTGAGATTTAGGAACTTTCCTGTAATTCAACCGAGAAAACATCTCTGCTGAGATTTAGGAACCCGTCCGTAATTCAACTGGGGAACATCTTTGTCGAGATTTAAGAACTCGCCCATAATTCAACTGAAGAAACATCTTCGCTGAGATTTAGGAACCTATCCGTAATTCAACTGATGACCATTATGCTGAGATTTAGGAACTTTTCCGTAATTCAACCGAGAAAACATCTCCGCTGAGATTTAGGAACTTGTCCATAATTCACCTGAAGTAAAAGCTTTGTAGCTTGAATTTTGTGAGAATCTTTCCTGAAAGGTAAATGTTAGCTGTATGTAATGGATAATATGTATCAAGCAATGATGTTCTCAAAATAAATGAGATTGTGTTGTATGATGCATATGCATGTCATGATGTATGGAAATGTGATGTTTTGGAGCTGGGGGAAATAAATCTCGGATTGCTGCTGGAGAAAATGAACGAATTCTTTGTTTCCGCTGGAGATAGTGGATGAAGATGTTCGTGAGAAATAACCTGCAGGAGAGGATAACTCCGTTGGGGAATAAACTGACGAGAGAATGACTCTGTGGGGAAGAGATGCTCCGTTGAGGATTCCATTGAGAAATTCAGCTGGGAATGAATTACCGTAGCTGGTGATGATAAAACCTATCGGTGATTGAATTTCTGTTTGTGAAAGGAATGAATTCCGCTGGGGATGACTTTCCAAAAGCGACTTTACTGGGGATAGCCTTTTAGACTCTATAGGGGATAAACTTCTAGAGTCTACTGGGGACAATTCTTCAAACTTCATTGGGGATATTTTTTATACTACATTGGGGATGATAAGACTTTTTAGTGCTGATGATGGATAAACTCTGCTTGGGGAGAATATCACTGATTCATCCACAGTTGTGAGTCTCGGCTGGGTAGAGTTATAATACCACAATCTTTCTTCTTACTCTGCGGGGAATGAATGTTCCTTCAATCGTTTCTTCCAGCTAGGTCTATCCCCATACCTGGTGGACAGAGAAACTGTACGGTTTGGACATTTCTCGTTTTCCCCTTGTTCCTGATATTACAAGTAATCTTCTTTTGTTTCGCATGTAAATATTTATGAGCAGCAATTAATGTCAAAGGCATATATCAAAAACTGAACATTGGACGTTCTTTGCAAAACAAAACAGAAAAAAGGAAAACAGTTTGAAATTTCTTTGTAAAAATGACTTGTATTGACTTTGAAGGTAGCCTGTAAATAGGCATTTTTTGTACAAGAGGCTGACGTCCTAGTAAGAGAACACCGCCGATCAATAGAGTTTATACAATTTGTGAAAAACAAAGAAAAACAGCTATGTGAATAATCCCACTGGGTTCCAACTCTGCTATTGCCTTTATGTCCTCGAGCATCTCATCACTTTGCTACTTGGTTGAAGGTAGATCAGATTGATTAGTGTCGTCCGAGCTTGATAGTTGATACTGAAGTCTGGTTGCAAGGTGATCCAATGAGACATAGTGTTACGCTTTAATCCCTAATTTTTTCCTGGACCGCCCTTTCGGGTTTTCAGTCCACCGGGATACCCTTTTTTGCCCAAGCCGCCTTTTCAGGTTTTTGACTTGCCGGGTGTACAGACTTTTTCATTTTCATCCCTTATTTTTGCCCGAACCCTTTTGGTTCACCGGGAAGCCCTTATTTTTGCTAGGCCAGTCAACCTAGCGGGTCTTTGGTTATGCATAGTATTTTTTCACTATGTCCGCATTGACGGGGTGGGGAAGGTCGTCACCGTCCATGGTGGTTAGAATCATTGCTCCTCCTGAGAAAATGTTCTTAACCACAAATGCCCCTTCGTAAGTAGGGGTCCATTTTCCCCTGGGATCACCTTGTGGCAGGATGATGCGCTTGATTACCAGATCCCCAACTTGATACTCTTGTCGTCCAACTTTCTTGTTAAATGCCTTGATCATCCAATTTTGATACGTTTGTCCATGAAAAATAGCAGTAAGTCTCTGTTTGTCGATTAAGTTCATCTGATCAAGCCGGGTCTGAATCCAGTCATCTTCGCTCAAACCTGCGTCCTTCATAATCCTAAGAGAGGGTATCTGAACTTCAATGGGCAAGACGGCCTCCATGCCATATACCAAGGAATAGGGTGTTGCCCCTGTTGACGTACGTGTTAAGGTACGGTACCCATGAAGAGAAAATGGTAACATCTCGTGCCAATCTTTGTATGTCACCGTCATCTTCTACACAATCTTCTTAATGTTCTTATTAGCCGCTTCTACAGCCCCATTCATCTTCGGCCGGTAAGGAGAAGAGTTGTGATACTGTATCTTGAACTGTTTACAGAGCTCGATGATCATATTATTGTTGAGATTTGTATCATTGTCCATAATGATCCTCTCTGGTATACCATATCGACAGATCAGATTGTGCCGAATAAACCGTGCCATGACGTTCTTGGTTACAGTAGCAAAGGAAGCTGCTTCAACCCACTTTGTGAATTAATCAATAGCTACCAAGATGAAACGATGCCCATTGGACGCAGTAGGTCTGATCTCACCAATTATATCGATGCCCCATATTGCAAAAGGCCAAGGTGCTGTCAACACGTTCACATCTTTGATATTAATAGGGTAGTGTGAGTCAGCATATACTATCTTAGCCGACGAACAGCCCATGCCAAAGCATAGCAAGTTCTATCGAGCAGTGAGTATCGGATCTCACAGTCGGTAAACTTTTTTCTAAGGTAGTAAATAGCATGCTCTTTTCGGCCAGACTCGTCATGCTGTCCCAACACGCACCCTATTGCATTATCGAGTGTAGGATTAAGGGTCTCCCTTCATCTGGAGGCATCAGAATCGGTGGCTTTTGTAAGTTGTATGGCTCTTTTCTTCCTGTAGTAACAGTCTAGCAAGCTCCTCAGGCACTTCACAATCGTCCTCACCTTCATCCTTGGCTTGGTTGATCGGACTTTCGAAGTCATAATTGGCAGTAGCAAAGTCGTTATCAATGGGATCCAGCGTGGATGTGGATCATGATATGTGAGTGTGTGTAAAATGACTATTTTGCAAGATAGAAAAGAAAAACAAGGAGCGAAAAATTTGTAATGCAAGAAAACATCCAATGCTTTTATTGATGATATATGGAAATGACACATAATAAGCCCTCAAACAAAGCCACGGTGTCTCGGGTAAGGCATTGGGCCGTAAAGTTTAAAATTGTCTGTTACAAATCCGAAACAAAAGTCTATTACTGTGTAATAAAAGAAATTGGCACGAAGTCCTTCGCCGTCTAATTGCTCAGTCCGCCATCGGTAGTCAGGTAAATCCAGCTGTCAAACTCGGACTTTTCATCATCGTCTTCAATCATATTCACTTCAGGATTAGTAATACGCATGGGAGGTCTTCCAATCCGCACACACCGAACAACCCTTTGAGCTTCTGCAGTGAAACCCAAACCAAACTTTTCAGTCTTATGTGCAAAGTCAGGGAGTTGGCCATAATTTTCACACCCACCTTTCTCAATAACAGCCCAGGAATCCTTGAGGGAAGCCATCTTCATTGAAGGATCTTCAGCAACAGTTTCAGTCGACGCCAGAGTCTGGGGGACTTCTTAAAAATGTTGACACGGGGTTTCAATGAACTCCCCGTCCATCTCCAAATACCGGAAAGAGTTGAGGTGGCTCACCATGTACTCCTCTTCTCCTCGTACCGTAACAATTTTCCCCTTCACTGGGTATTTCAGCATCTGGTGGAGCGTAGAAGTTATTGCCCCAGCTTTGTGGATCCATGGGCGACCCAACAAACAAGAATAAGATGGCAGAATATCCATCACATAGAATGTAGACGCGAAAATCTGAGAACCAACCTTAACTGGAATATCCACCTCTCCATGCACCATCCTCTTGGACCCGTCAAAGGCCCTGACCACAATGTTACTTGGCTTCAACACCAACCCTTCACAGTCTAACCGGTCTAGCACTTTCTTGGGTAAAACATTTAACGAGGACCCAATATCCACCAACACGTGAGCTAGAGTAGTGCCCCTGCATTCAATGGAGACATGCAGAGCGTCATTGTGATTCTTCCCTTTGGCGGTCAAATCTGCATCGGAGAAACCAAGCCCGTTATCTGCCGTCAAACTAGCCACACAATCTTTGAACTGGTCAGCAGATGTCTCCTGCGGCACATGCACAGTTTTCAGGAAAGCAATCAGAGCCTTAGCATGGGCCTCTGAACATAACAATAAAGACAACATAGAGATCTTCGATGGGGTTTGCCCCATCTGTTCGACTACATTGTAGTCGCTTTTCTTGATGATCTTTAAAATTTCCTCTATCTCCTGTCTAGAGGCTTCAACAGTAATCTTCTTTGGTGCCTCCGTCTAGGAAGGCTCACCGGTGATCCCTTTGCCCCGAGTGTCAGATGACTCGGCGACAGGGGTAAGGATTGGAATATGAACAGGGACAGTAGCAGATGTACTGGCAGGTGTAATAACAACAGGCCTCCGAACAGGTTGTGGAGAGATCTCAGGGGAGAAAAGTCTTCCGCTTCGGGTGACTTTACTAGATCCAACAATATTGCTGACATCAGTATCAACCTCTTCGTCCTTCAAGTCTTGTTTAATCCCGTGATAATACACATCGGCCCCATAGTGCCATGGGACAACCTTATCCGACGTGTAAGGGATAGGTACAGGAACAATAATGATCAATGGAGCAACTCTCAGTACAGATGCAATTCTAACAGGCTTTCTCGAGGAAGCCTTGGAAGAATTGGCGGAAATGGTGATTATAGAAACATCCCCAACAGGAATCAAAGGAACCAAAGTCTTCTCGAACAAGATTTCTTTGTTATCCATTAGGCGTTGGACACCTGACTTCAATAGATGGCAACCAGTAGGTAGGATGGAACACAGATGGCAACCTTCGTCACAGCCCAGAAATAAACCGGCTGATAATAAGTTCTTCTTTACTGTCATCAATGGAGTAGAAATATCTTCTACGGAGGTCACAAATGAATCATCTTCTTCATATTTACTAGGTGAATGAGACAGATTAACTTCCTGTCGCAACCTATTCCCAAATCTGTGACCCATATTCAGGAGGACCGTCTTCTTCTTCTTGTTCTTCTTATCCTTCAAGATAAGAGTCTTCAAGTCTTGTTGACCCTTGTCCAAGTTCATGAACATTTCTTGGAACTGAGCATTCTGAGCTTGTAGAGCCTTGATAGCTTGATCAGTGGATGTTTCAGCAGACATGATGCTGAAATAAACAACGAAGAAGATGAGAAAACCTGTAAGGGTACCTATAATGAGGTGCATGGGAATGGAATGCATATGATATGATTTCAAAGACTTTAGGGAGATTCAAATTTGTAAACCAAAATGAAACACACTTTTATTAGATTCAAACTGAATGGAGATTAAGAAAGCAGTTGGATATCAGAAAATTCGTGTCTTTGCTGATTTGGTTGATAGCAGCAGGATTTACGAGGAAGATAGTAATGCTCATTACAAGATTATTAGTGAGAAGAGGGGTAAGCATCCACAAAATCATGGTAAACCCTATGATGCCCCAGCTGGTAAGGGTAAACCGAGAGTTGCTCATGGTCAGAGGACTAGTGGGGGAGATGCTCCTGCTGGTGTGATTTGCTTTAAGTGTGGGAAACCTGGACACAAGAGTAATGTGTGCACTGCTGAAGTGAAGAGGTGTTTCCGTTGTGGAAAGAACGGACATGTTGTATCTGAGTGTGAGCATAAGAGTGTGTTTTGTTTCAACTGTAAAGAAGAAGGGAACATTGGTAGCCAGTGTCCGAGACCGAAGAGGGCTCAGTCAAGTGGTAAAGTGTTTTCCTTGGTTGAGGATCAGACAGCTGCTAAGGACAGACTTATCAGAGGTACATGTTTCATTAATAGTACTCCTTTAATCACTATTATAGATACTGGTGCTACACATTATTTTATTGCTGTTGATTATGTTGAAAGATTGGGTCTTATGTTGTCTTCTTTGAATGGAGAAATGGTCGTCAATACTCCAGCCAAGGGGTCGGTGACTACTTCTTTTGTGTGTGCTAAGTGTCCCTTGTCGATCTTCGACAGAGACTTTGTTGTTGATTTGGTTTGTTTACCGTTAAGAGGTTTGGATGTAATTCTGGGTATGAACTGGTTAGAGCATAAATGTGTTCATATTAACTGTTATGACAAGTCTATGAAGTTTTCTACTCCTGAAGAGGAAGATGGTCTGTTGTCTGCTAGGCTGTTAAGGAAGTTGATGCAAGAGGGAGCACAAATGTTTTCGTTAATGGTGACGCTATCTGTAGAGACTCAAGCTGTGATTGAGGAATCACAGGTGGTGTGTGAATTTCCTGAAGTTTTCCCTGATGAGATTCCTGATGTACCGCCAGAGATGGAAGTTGAATTTGCAATTGATCTTGTACCTGGTACCAGACCTGTGTCTATGACACCATACATGATGTATGCGTCTGAGTTATCAGAGTTGAAGAAGCAATTGGAAGAGTTACTTGAGAAGAGGTTTGTAAGACCAAGTGTATTGTCGTGGAGAGCTCCAGTGTTGTTAGTAAAGAAGAAAGATGGAAGTATGAGGCTTTGTGTTGATTATAGACAGTTGAATAAAGTGACGATTAAGAACAAGTATCTGCTTCCAAGAATAGATGACTTGATGGACCAATTGGTGGATGCTCGTGTGTTTAGTAAGATTGATTTGAGGTCGGGTTACCATCAGATTAAAGTGAAGGATGAAGATATTCAGAAGACGGATTTCAGAACACGTTATGGACATTACGAGTATTTGGTGATTCCTTTCGGTGTTACTAATGCGCCAGGAGTATTCATGGAATATATGAATCGTATCTCTCATACTTATTTGGATCGGTTCGTAGTGGTGTTCATTGATGATATTTTGATTTACTCTAAGACAGAAGAAGAGCATGTTGAGCACTTAAGAGTAGTATTGCAGGTTTTGAAAGAGAAGAAGTTGTATGCAAAACTGTCTAAGTGTGAATTTTGGTTAAAAGAGGTTAGTTTTCTTGGTCATGTGATTTCAGGTAGTGGCATTGTTGTAGATCCATCGAAGGTTGATGCTGTGTTGCAATGGGAAACTCCAAAGTCAGCTATTGAGATTAGAAGCTTCTTGGGGTTAGCTGGTTATTATAGAAGGTTTATCGAAGGGTTTTCTAAGTTGTCACTTCCGTTGACTAAGTTGACTTATAAAGGTAGAGCTTTTGTTTGGGATGTTCAGTGCGAAGAAAGTTTTACGGAATTGAAGAAGAGGTTGACGTCGGCTCCGATTTTGTTGTTGCCTAATCCAGGAGAGCCTTTTGTAGTGTATTTTGGTGCTTCTAAGATGGGTTTAAGAGGTGTGCTTATGCAGAATGGTAAGGTAGTTGCTTATGCGTCGAGGTAGTTAAGGACTCATTAGAAGAACTACCCTACGCATGATTTAGAGCTTGGTGCAGTTGTTTTTGCATTGAAGATTTGGAGGCATTATCTTTATGGTTCTAGATTTGAAGTGTTTAGTGACCATAAGAGTTTGAAGTATTTATTTGATCAGAAAGAGTTGAATATGAGGCAACGAAGATGGTTGGAATTGTTAAAGGATTATGATTTCGGTTTGAACTATCATCCAGGAAAGGCGAATGTGGTAGCTGATGTGTTGAGTCGAAAGACTTTACATATGTCAGCAATGATGATTAAAGAGTTGGAATTGATTGAGCAGTTCAGAGATATGAGCTTAGTTTGCGAGGTTACTCTGCAAAGTGTTATGTTGGGTATGTTGAAGATTAATAATGAATTTCTAGAAAGTATCATAGAAGCTCAGAAGTTGGATGTGAAACTGGTAGATTTGATGGTTGGGATTGATCGATCTGAGAATAATGATTTTAAGTTAGATGAGCAAGGTGTGTTGAGATTTCGTAACCGGATTTGTATTCCTGATGATGCTGAGATGAAGAAAGTGATACTTGAAGAGACCATAGAAGTAAGTTGAGTATTCATCCAGGAGCTACAAAGATGTATCAAGATTTGAAAGCTTTGTTTTGGTGGCCTGGGATGAAGAGTGATGTGGCTCGTTTGGTGTATGCATGTTTGACTTGTCAGAAGTCGAAAGTTGAATATCAGAAGCCTACAGGATTGATGCAATCGTTGGAAGTTCCAGAATGGAAATGGGATAGCATTTCAATGGGCTTTGTGATGGGGTTGCCTAATACTTTAAGAGGGCATGATTCGATTTGGGTGATTGTTGATAGGCTTACGAAGTCAGCTCATTTTATTCCTATTAACATCAGTTTTCCAGTGTCGAAGTTGGCTGAGATTTACACTAGTGTGATTGTGAGGTTGCATGGTGTTCCTTTATGCATTGTGTCAGATAGAGATCCAAGAATTACTTCTGATTTTTGGAAGAGTTTGCAAGAAGCCTTGGGTTCTAAGTTGAGGTTGAGTTCAGCGTATCATCCTCAGACAGTTGGTCAGACTGAACGAACTATTCAATCGTTGGAAGATATGTTGAGAGCATGTGTTCTTGAGCAGGGAGGTTCGTGGGATACTTATCTTCCTTTGATAGAGTTCACTTATAATAACAGTTACCGTTCTAGTATTGAAATGGCACCTTTAGAGGCGTTATATGGTCGGAGATGTAGAACTCCGTTATGTTGGCATGAATCTGGTGAGAGTGTAGTACTTGGACCTGAACTTGTTCGTGAGACTACTGAGAAGGTGAAGTTGATTCAAGAAAAGATGAAAGCTTCACAAAGTAGACAGAAGAGTTATCATGACAAGCGAAGGAAGGACTTAGAATTTCAAGCTGGTGATCATGTGTTTTTGAGAGTTACACCTGTGACTGGTGTTGGGCGAACATTAAAGTCTAAGAAGCTCACTTCTCGTTTTATTGGACCGTATCAGATTTCAGAGAGAGTGGGGAATGTTGCTTATAGAGTGGCTTTACCGCCTAATCTTTCGAATTTGCATGATGTGTTTCATGTGTTGCAACTTCGGAAGTATATTTCAGATCCATCTCATATGATTCATATGGACGATGTGCAAGTACGGGATAATCTTACGGTGGAGACGATGCCTGTATGGATCGCAGATCGTGAAATGAAGACTCTGAGGGGCAAAGAGATTGCCTTGGTTAAAGTGGTTTGGCTAGGAGCTGCTGGTGAAAGCATGACTTGGGAGTTGGAGAGCAAGATGCGAGACTCCTATCCTGAATTGTTTGATTGAGGTAAATTTTCGAGGACACAAATATTCTAAGTGGGGGAGAGTTGTAACGCCCGTAATTTAATTAATTATTTAATTAAATTATTTTTGGAATATTTGTGAAGATGTGTTATAATTAATTGGATTTATTTTATTAAGTGGAGAAATAATATTAGAGATATAATACTATGTGGTGAAATAATATTAGAAGTGTAATATTATTTAATGTGAGCTTATTTAGGGAGAATAGAAGTAATAAGGGGGTGTGTTGGTTTTAAGCCCAATAAGGAATAATAGAATAATAGGGTTATTTTGTTATTTGTTGTTGGAATAGAAGTAAGAAGCAGTAGAAAGAAATAAGGATTGAGAAGAACGTGCAAGCTGCGTGAGAAGGAGGGATAACGGCAAGAACGTGAATCCAACCGAAATTGTAGAGCAACCTTCAATCCAAGGTAAGGGTGGGGTTCTAACTCTATAATTGGGTTTATGATGATTGATATGTGGAGTTAGAGGTGATTGTTGTATTATTCTTGAATTGTGAATATATGATTGATGCATGATGAGAATTGATGAATTTCGATGAATAATGATGTATTGATGTTGTGTAATTGTTGTAGAATTAGAAGGTAATTATGGTGAAGAATTGTCGCGATTAGATTAAGTTTGGGACTTTAGGTATGAATCTGTAGTGATGAACAGGGAAGGAGAAACGTAGAATTATTGCAGTGCAGAAAACGCAGAACAATTGCTGTTATGAAAAACGCAGAATATGCAGGAAGGATTGTGTGTTGCTGTTTCAGAACAATGAATCAATTAGGGATGGCTTTAGGCGTACTGTTCCTAATTAGGTTGATAACAGAAAAAGGAACTAAAATAATAACGTTAAGAAAAAGTAGCAGTTCTGATGTTAGAAGGATGCTGATGGAAGTTGCGTTAGATTAGTGCAAGATAGAAGTTCTGATGTTATACGTATGTTAGTTAGAAATTACGTTGCACTATTAAAGCATAGAGGTTCTGGTAGTAGGAGTGGTACTAGCAAGAAGATGTGTCTGGTCAGAAGATGAGTGGCCATAAGATGAGTGGTCCGAAGATGAGATGATCAGAAGATGTCATGATCAGAGGTTGAGTGGTCGGAAGATGAGATGATCAGAAGTTGTATCTGGTCAGAAGATGAGATGATCAGAAGATTTCATGATCATAGGTTGAGTGGTCAAAAGATGTCATGATCAGGGGTTGTATGGTCAGAAGATGAGATGATCAGAAGTTGCACCTGATCAGAGACTACATTAGTTAGAAGTTATAGTAGTCGTAAGATTGTGTCGCCCAGAGGTTGCGTCATTAGAAGTTGTGTATTTAGAAATAGTGTTGGTTAGAGGTTGCGTGGTCAGAAGTTGGATGGCCTTTGCGTTGTTTTGTGCAGAGCGATGAACGTTAGATGCTTAGAAGCTGCAGTTGAGCTATAACAGTAGGAATAGTGACGGTCATGATGTTAGAATTGCATAATGGCAGTATTGTTTTACTATGGAATTAAAATATTGCTGCGTTATTAATGAGAAGTTATTAATAAATAAATGATGTTTGGTGAATTATTTTGACTATTTGAGATGTTTTTGAGATGATTATTTAAGATGTTTTTGAGATGATTATTTGAGATATTTTGAGATGATTATTTGAGATGTTTTTGAGATGATTATTTAAGATGTTTTTGAGATGATTATTTGAGATGTTTTGAGATGATTAAATTGAGATGTTTTGAGATGATTTGAGATGTTGTTAACTTGGGTGTTATCATTACATTCATGATGGTGTTACATACATTGCATTTTTGAGATGGAGCTTATGCTCGTTGAGATGGCCTGGATTGACAAATTTTGAGATGAAGGCTATGCCTTGTTAATGCCTCTATTAATTAGCATATTTTTGAGATGGGAGTTCTTCTCCACTGGTACCACATGCATTTGCATAGTATTGAGTCGCATTGTATGATTTCATAAAGAAGTGTATTTTGATGCTGATGAATGTATATTATTGTTTAGCTTGTTGTTGATTCTGAGATGAGAAGTGGTGATGCTTTTTATCTACTTTAATATATTGATTATCATGCGCTTTATTATATTGTTAGATATCTCACCCCTTCTGTTTGAATGTTGCCCTTATGTTGGTAACGTGCAGGTAATCGAGAGTGAAGGTTGTATACCTTTCGTAGTTCGAGTCGGTGTCATTGCTCAGATATGTAACACTCGGGGGGATGAACGCTTGCTATTTTGATTGATGATTTTTAATTGTTGAATTTTAAATTGAATATTATTAAATATGAGATGTTTTCAAAGTTGCTGAATTGTTAGAGATGTTATTAAGAATTCTGCTGCGTAGATGTTGATTTATTTTATTTAAGATGCTATGTTGATGGTTCATCCGATGTTTGAAAAAGTGTTATATATCCACGATGAATGCAATGAATTTGTTAGAAGAATTTGTGACGTCCCGATTCATTTGTATGATTGAAATTTTATAACTCTGATTTATTTTGCATAATTGCTTGGGGTAGAATTGGGGTGTTACAGTACCTACTGATAATTCAAAGGTTCAAGATATTGTTTGCTAATGTAAATAACTCAAAGAATACTATATGGTATGCAGATGAAAGATTATGTGATGGAAAATTTTGCCATGTAGCTGATTCATTGCAATGGAAGAAAATTAATACGTTGTTTTTAGATTTTCCCCTTGAGCCAAGGAACCTTAGGGTTGGACTTGTCACCTACGGAATGAACCCGTTTGATCATTTTAGTACTAAACATACTTCGTGATATGTTTTTCTAATAATTTACAACCTATCTCCACGGATATTCATGAAACACAAATATATGATGTTATCATTTATGATTTCGGGTCCAAAACAACCAGGAAATGACATAAATGTTTATTTAACGCCACTTATTGGAGATTTAATAATTTTGTGTGAGGAAGGTGTTGATGTTGATGATGTGTATAGAAGTGATAAATTAAAGTTGTGTGACATGTTTTTTCGCACAATCAATGACTTTTTTACATATTGTGATTTGTCTGGGTACAACGTCAAGGGACATAAAGTGTGTCCTAGAACACCAGTTTATTTAATTAATTATTTAATTAATTATTTAATTATGTATTTTCGATTATTTTAGGATTATTTTTTGAAATCGTTGACATGTTGTGTTATGTTGAGAGTTGCTGACATAAGTTGTGGTGTTGTTATTTGTCGGTTAAATTAGTTAATTAATAAAATTAGTAATAATATTAGAATTGTAGAATTTTAATAATATTAATTGTTGGGCTTATTTTGGTGATAGACGTAGTATTAAGGGGGTGTGAATATTAGGCCCAATAGAAATAATAATAATATTGAGTTTAGTTAAATAATAGAAATTAGGTTAATTGAAAAGGATTAAGAGAAAGAGTAGAGAAAGTGTTGTACGTGAGAAGTTGAAGAGAAGAGGAATAAGGAGAAGAGGCACAAGGCTAGGTTCGATCAGAAAATTTTAGAGCAACCTTCAATCCAAGGTAAGGGTGAGGTTCTAATTCTATAATGGGAATTATGATGCATGTTACGTAGGAATTGGGTTGTGTAAAATTGTTGTTGTGTGTGATTATTGTATGAACAAATTGTTGTTCGGTATTTGTGATAATTGTGCTAACATTGCAGTGATTCAATCGATGAATAGAGTGATGAAAATTACCATGTATTGATGTGGGTATAGTTGTTATGTTATTGTGAAGACGTGTTGTTGGTCTAGATCATGGGGAGGGAAGGAACTGTTAATCGCAGGAAAGTTACAGAACTGGGAGGAATCATGGATGGTGTGCCGAGCAACACACGTATGGTAGCGAAGGGTGCTGACCGACACCATGCTTTGTGCCGAGGGGCACATACTAGTGTGTCGATGGGAACATACTCATAAGCCCCAAACTTTCTGTTGTTGTGTTGTCTGCTACTTTAATAATAATTGGTTACTAATTGTTATCACAGAAGCAGAAAATTATAGTTAGCAAGGATTAAGTAATCAATATTTTCTATGGACTTAGCAAGTTAATCCACAGAAGCAAATAATCAAATAACTATAGAATATATATGTAGATATATAGTAGTTATTTAATTTAGTTACAAAATGTATGTAACAGGGTTAGAAAAGAAAGAATAACAGCAGAGGTTATTTATTAATAACATAAGTGATCAATTGGTAGATTAGCATAAATATAGCAAATAAGATTAATGAGTAACATAATTAGTAAATGTTAGCAGCAAGTTAATAATTGAAGAAAATAACAGAAAAGCTGTTATAAGTTAGAATGGCAGTAGAGATAAATTAGTGTTAGTAAAATAATAGCTTCATTAATTTAGCAGAAAACTATTAATAAGGCTTATCAGCAGAATGATTTAGTGGAAGTATTTTAGTAGGACCGTGTAAATAATAGTATTGGCCTATATAAGTTGATGTGATAT
Organism: Vicia faba; assembly: GCA_948472305.1. Classification (NCBI taxonomy): domain Eukaryota; kingdom Viridiplantae; phylum Streptophyta; class Magnoliopsida; order Fabales; family Fabaceae; genus Vicia; species Vicia faba. The sequence continues at coordinate 856,792,660 of OX451736.1, read as the reverse complement.
TGTTATTAATTGTTGAAGTTGCAGGTAGTGATGAATGTTGTTGTGTTGCCTTTATTGATTGACAATTAATAAGTTGTAGGCTTATGCCAATATTGTTATATGTTGTTGTTGTTTTTGTTATGTTTCATGAAGTGGTCGCATACAGGGCATATCATGTTGGAGCTAATGCTCGTTAAGTTGGCCTGGATTGACAAATATGAAGTTGAAGGCTTATGCCTTGTTGATGCCTCTATTAATTGGTAAGTTATTAAGTTGGGAGTTCTGCTCCATTGGTACCACATGCATGTGCATAAAGACGAGTCGCATTCCAAGTTGCATATTTGAGTTGTCGTGTTGATGACTTAATCATTATATTTTGTTGATATTTTGTCGTAATTTCTGTTGTTTATAAGTTGTGAGGCAGTGATTTTGCATGAACTGATTCTAATATAATGTTTATCATACGTTCAATTATATTGTTAGATATCTCACCCCTTCTATTTGAATGTTACCTCGATGTTGGTAACATGCAGGTAATCGAGAGTGAAGGCGGTTTACATTCATTAGTTTGAGTCGGTGTTATTTCTATGATACGTAACACTCGGGAGGATGAACGCTTGTTGTCTTATTGTTGTTATTATTTCAGTTGATTGAACTTTAAGTTGTTGTTCATTAAATACTTTTTATTTGAAGTTGTTTCAGTTGGACAAAGATGTTATGTTCTTTGTAGTCGAATATTATGATTCCAATGCGTAGTTATGAAAGTTGTTGTTTTCAAAAGATTAAATTATGTTGCCATTGGTTGATCCAAGTTTAATGTGTTATGTATCTGAAATGAATGTCGTTGTTTTAAGTTGAAACTGTAGCATCCTGATTTGGTTGTTGAATTTTTATAACTCTGATTTTATAATAATTGTCGGGTAGAATTGGGGTGTTACAAAGTTGGTATCAGAGCAAGTTGGTTCGTCCGACCAAGTTGTCGAGTCGTAGTTCTGTCTAACAATCGAGTATTGTTACCTTGAGTTCTAACAGTTGTTTGTGTTGTAGTTATAAGTTGAGATGGCTGGAAGGAATGATGTTGCACTTGGTGCTGCTTTAGAAGCAATGGTGCATGATATAAAGAATTAGCCGAACACTGACAGGAATGTTGGATCTCGTAGTTTGGCGATCTTCCAAAGGGAGAATCCTCCTACCTTCAAGGGTAAGTATGATCCTGACGGAGCGTTGGATTGGTTGAAGGATATTGAGAGAATCTTCCGTGTGATAGATGGAAATCCAGCGCAGAAGGTTCGATATGGAACTCATATGTTAGCAGTCGAAGCTGATGATTGGTGGCTAGAGACGTGTCAGAGGTTGGAAGCTGCAGGTGAAGATGTCACTAGGGCTGTGTTCTGTAGGAAATTTCTGAGGAAGTATTTCCCTGAAGACGTTTGTGGTAACAAGGAAATTGAATTTCTTAAATTGAAGCAGGGGAGTATGTCAGTTGTTGAGTATGCTGTAAAGTTTGCTGAGTTGGCTAAGTTCTATCCACACTATAGCGAGGCAAATGTTGAGTTTTCGAATTGCATTATGTTTGAGAACAGGTTGCGCTCGGAGATCAAGAAGGTAGTTGAATACCACAAGATTCGTGTCTTTGCTAATTTGATTGATAGTTGCAGGATCTATGCAGAGGATAATAATGCTCACTATAAGATTATCAATGAGAAGATGGGTAAGCACCAATAGAACTGTGGTAAGCCTTACGATGCCCTAGCTGGTAAAGATAAACAGATAGTTGTTCAGGGTTAGAGAACTAGTGGGGGAGATGCTCCTGCTGGTCTGATTTGTTTCAAATGTGGAAAGTCTGGGCATAAGAGAAATGTGTGTACTGCTGAGGTGAAGAGGTGTTTCCATTGTGGTAAGATTGGACATGCTATATCTGAGTGCAAGCATAAAGAGATGATTTTCTTTAATTGTGGTGAAGAAGGACACATTGGTAGTCAGTGTCAAAAACCAAAGAAGGCGCAAACCAATGGTAAAGTGTTCGCGTTGGCTGGGACTCAGATAACTAATAAGGACAGACTCATCAGAGGTAGTACTCCTTTAATTATTATTATTGATACTTGTGCTACTCATTACTTTATTGATGCTGATTGTGTTGAAAGATTGGGTCTTATGTTGTCTTCTATGAATGGAGAGACGGTCGTCGACACTCCAGCCAAGGGGTCGATGGCTACTTCTTTTGTGTGTTTAAGGTGTCCTTTGTCAATCATCGATAGAGACTTTGCGGTTGATCTAGTTTGTTTGTATTTAAGTGGGTTGGATGTGATCTTAGTTATGAATTGGTTAGAGCATAACTATGTTCATATTGACTATTATGACAAGTCGGTGAGGTTTTCTACTCCTAAGGAGGAAGCTGGTCTGTTGTCTGCTAGACAGTTGCATCATTTGATGCAAGAAGAGGCTCAGATGTTCTTGTTGATGGCGTCACTATCTGTCGAGAATCAAGCCATAATTGAGGAATTACAAGTGGTGCATGAATTTCCTGAAGTTTTCCCTGATGAAATTCCTAATGTACCGTCAAAGAGAGAATTAGAGTTTGCTATTGATCTTGTACCTAGTACCAGACCTATTTCTATGGCACCATACAGGATGTCTACATCTGAATTGTCAGAATCAAAGAAGCAATTGGAAGGTTTACTTGAAAAAAAGTTTGTAAGGCCAAGTGTATCATTGTGGGGAGATCCAGTGTTGCTAGTAAATAATAAAGATAGAAGTATGATACTTTGTGTTGATTATAGACAAATGAATAAAGTGACGATTAAGAACAAGCATCCGCTTTCGAGAATAGATGACTTGATGGATCAATTGGTAGGTGCTCGAGTGTCTAGTAAGATTGATTTGAGGTTGGGTTACCATCAGATTAAAGTGAAGGATGAAGATATCCAGTAGACACCTTTTAGAATGCGATATGGACATTATGAGCATTCGGTGATGCCTTTCAGTTTTACTAATGCGCCAAGAGTATTCATGGAGTACATGAACCGTATCTTTCATACTTATTTGGATTGCTTTGTAGTGGTGTTCATTGATGACATTTTGATTTACTTTAAATTGGAGGAAGAGTATACAGAGCACTTAAGGATAGTATTACAAGTCTTGAAAGAGAAGAAGTTGTATGCCAAGTTGTCTAAGTGTGAATTTTGGTTAAAGGAGGTTAGTTTTCTTGGGCATGTGATCTCAGGTAGTGGCATTATTGTAGATCCATCTAAAGTAGATGCTGCGTTGCAATAGGAAACTCCAAAGTCGGCTACCGAGATTAGAAGATTTTTGGGGTTAGCTGGTTATTATAGAAGGTTTATTGAAGGTTTTTCTAAATTGGAACTTCCATTGACTAAGTTGAATTGTAAAGGTAGAGCTTTTGTATGGGACGTTTAATGTGAAAAGAGTTTTACAGAATTGAAGAAGAGATTGACGCCGGCTCCGATTTTGACATTACCTAATCCAGGAGAACCTTTTGCGGTATATTGTGATGCTTCCTATTGTACCCTAAAATATGCCCTCCCATATTTCTCAAAACATTTCAAGAAAGATATCCAAGTTGCTCAAGGTAGTCCAAGGGTTGGCCAGACAAGCTCTCTCCTAAAGCAGTCTACCCCAAATTAGGGTTTCATGTTGCATAAAGATACTTGAGTCCAAGTGATTCCAAATGCTCAACATTGTCCTAATATGTTCTCAAGACCATCCATGTAGAGTTTCAAGCCTTGCAGAGGAAGTTTGCTCAGTCAATTGCTCAAAGGCCTGAAAATCAATTATGCTAGGGCAAAAGTCAACTGTGGCCCACATACAGTCAAACTTCAAGATTTTTGGTCAACATCCTTATTTTGAAGTATATTTCATCATTTGATCAAGGGTTGATCATGATTCATCAAGGATTGCTCATAATTCATCAAGACTCAAAAGTTGCTAAATTAGGGTTTTGTAGGAAAAGTCAACTCAACTTTGACCAAGCATAACTTTCTCATACTTTATGATAAATGACCCATCCAAAGCTAATTTTTAAGAGGATGCAATTCCCTACAATCCATATTCATCTCCTAAGTTCAAAATATGCACACACAAGAAGTTATGAATTTGGACATTATAGGTCATTTTGAAAAGTCAACAAAAACACTTTTTTTGTCAAAGCTTCATACATGAGAATGGAATATCAAATTGAGATGAGACCAAAATGGTTGATTATAGGACATCTCAAGCTTCCTAAAAAGTAAAAGAACATCTCCAAAGAGTCAAAATTGAGGAAGTTATGCATTGGTGAAGTTGACATTTTTTGTAAAATTGCCAAAAGTCAACTATGCCCAAAACATCAAATTTTGCCAAATGGGTCCAATCTTTTTCACTTGTTTTAAGTTGGCAACATAGCCCACGTGCTCTAGCCTTTGCCACTTGTCCATATCTTATTTTTATTATTTAATTTGGTTTTTATTTGAATTAATTCAATTTAAATCAAATTAAATCAAATAAAAATCCAAAACATTGAAACCAAGGATTTTGTGATTATTTCAGGTCTTAAATTACATATTGCAAGCATTCAAATTTGTGCAAATGTATAGAGTGGACAAAAAGATCGGAAATAAGCCAAATTTGGAAGGTTTTTAAAGCAAATCAAATCAAATCAAAAGGCATTGAAAGAGAAGGATTTTGATCAGTTTTGCAACCCTAATTCCTTCACTAATATATATAGACTGCGTGCAGATCAAAAGGGAGGTTAGAAAGAGGCGTGAGAGCAAGAACCAGTTTTGAAAAAAAGACAAAAAAGTGTGAGATCGAATTGATAGTTAGAGGCATCTTCAAGGCTTGTTATCAATCCCAATCGCTTTCTGGCACTCTCAGCAACCTAAAGCAATCAAGAACTAAGCCGTTCAAGCCCCAAATCTCTCTGTAAGTCGTTCACGTTACACCCCTGTTCTTGAATTTGAAACTCACGACTTATGCATTGTTAGGTTGAAATAATTGTACATTCTTGATCACCATAACATTTACAAACTTTCTACATTATTCAATTCATTTATATATCATGTACTGTAAATCACCATTGCTAGGTTTTCGAGCTTGGTTTTAGGGTTTTTGTTTTCAGAGGAACAAGACGAGTCTAACCATGGTGTTAGATGTTATTTCCATGGCCTGTGGAGGATTTTGGGGAAGCTCAGGCCTGTAGCAACGGACGTTTGTCCGTAGGTATAGGTGAACGAGTTTTTACCACGGAGAGAGGAAGGAGATGTTGAAGTGTCACTCCCCCATAGGCTTATTCAAATCTGGCGCGTTTTTTTATTACATTATCCACTAACTCTTTGTTTCTTATATTATATTTGTTTCTTGGCATATGTACAAAAACAGCCAACAACCCAACTAGTTACAAGCCATTGGAAATTGCCTTCAGGACCTGGGTTCGAATCCCAGGTCCCCCTATTTCTTTATATTATTTTCTTGCAGGTAATCCAATGCGCGCGTAAGCCTAATGTCCACCATATGCCTTCAGCATCAAGCGTGCCAGATGGCCAGATGGCCAAATCTGGTGGCCACCATTGAAAGCACACCATAAACCAAGTCAAACATGCCATACAGGATTGCAAAAGTCAGCGTGGACCATCCCCGATGGGCCCAAGAAAATTGCTGTTGGGACCCCCAATTCAGGCCCATTTTCTCATCCTTCTCTTATATTTATTTTTATTTTTTATTTCATTTAATTACTTATTATTTTTTACTAACCAATAAAACAATTTTATTTTTATCAAAAATCACCAAAAAATATTTTTAGGTCCAATTAAATTTTAGATATTTATTTTTATAAAAAAATCAATTAATTTAATTAGGTTTGATTAATTTAGACAACTTCAATTCTTTTGTAAATAATTAAAATCAATTAGAATCAATAGGTTTTTATTACTAATTTAATCATTTTATTTTTTTTTCTCCCTAAAATAACAAAAACCCAAAAATATGTCATTTAATTATTGTTCATTAATTTATTTAATAACCAATTAATTTAGTATTTAATTTTAAGACTCGATTTCTTTTCTTAAAAAAAATATTAAAAAACAACAAAAACAATTTTCTTTTTTTAATTAGGATAGAAGGGTCAAAACCCTAGTTTCGCATTCGATCTAATTTTCTCGCGCGCTTTATTTCTTTTTTCAATTATTGTATCTGCTCCCGGTTTATAATAATTAAATTAGGACATTTATTTATTTTTACCGCTTTTAATTTCAAAGGGTTTATTTTTGGCTATGTAAATACCCGAAGCCTTGTAATAGCTTAGTTTAAATTCCGCACTTTAATTTCTGCAAATATTTAACTGTTAGATGTTTGATAATAGGGTTTGCATGACAAGAATGTATGACTAATTTTAAAACAGTTAGATCACTCTAAATGTGCAAAGATAAAATAATCTGAAATTGAAACACTCGCACATGCGCACTCCTAGGGTACACTCCCACTTGGTTGCCTTCATAAACGGCCATTGAGTATAGGTTGTTTTAGAGGTCGCCCTCTTGTCTAAAAGATCATAAGTTGCCTCAGAATGGTTGCCTCGGATATTGTTGCCTCAGATAAATGATCTAAGACATTAGGGTTATCACTAAGACGTCCTAACATTGCTTTAGTGACCGTACGTCCCTTTCGAATTGACCCTCAAAACTCCAACGATGGTGCTACCTACTCACTAATAGTGGGATAGCATTGTCTAAAGGGAACAAACATAGAATGGTTCCTTTTTCGAGTAGGTAGATTAGTTCTTAAGTACTTGCTCATTCCAAACAATTTTTTCACACTTACACTCCTTTTCAAGCAAGTTTTCAAAAACACTTCATTACACTCTTGAAGACAGAAGCAAAAGTTAAATCGATGTTAAAATAAAAACTTTTCAAAACCCATAAACACAAAGAAAACAATTTTTGAAAATGATGAGAAAGTACCTAAGAGCCCGTAGATAACTACGGATAGAAAGGGTGCTAATACCTTCCCTTTCTATAATCTACCCCCCGTACTCAAAAATATCTCGAAAAGGAATTTTTCTGTGCTTTTTTCCTTTCCTTGTTGGATAAAATAAAAGTCGGTGGCGACTCTTGCTTACCGCGACATTTTGCAAACACAAACGCAAAACGTAAACCAGCAAAATTTCCATAATGAAATAGGGAAACCACGATCCCGGTTCTGGCAACCGTATCACAGAACTGGCGACTCTGCTGGGGAATTAATAAGTGGGGTGTACCTTAGGAATAGTTCATCATATTGTTTTCAATTGTCTGATCTGTATGCTTTATATTTGTGGGTTTGTATCGGAGTTACTATGGATCCTAACCCGGATCTGGGGATACCTTTTAGGTAAGTAGCAATAGACTGTGAGGGAACTGTACGGTGTAGACCGATACGGTTGAAGCAGTAGCTATGTTGGTGTGACACTTTAGTTTGTACCGATATCCCTTGTGGAGGAACAAGGAGAATATGGGGCTTCTAAGGGGTCATTAATCACCAACTGACCTTAGAACCTATAATTGACCAACTTGGCCATAGAAAAGTAGCAGTATGCTACACTCATTGAGACCAAACTCTCGCGATGATTCCGGCCGCAAGAAAAGGTTGCTAAACTGGAATTATGATCGATCGAGGGTGGTCAGTGATATTGAGATCCTCTAGAACCCGATTACTATTACTAGGACAAGTTGAACCAATTAAACTGAAAGAGGGTAATACCTAAGCTCCATGCCAGCCTAAAATTTAAGGGCTACTGTGTGACTTGTTTGCCCTCACCATGTTTGTTATCTGTGAATACTTGTGGTGTGTTCTTATCATGACATCATGCATCATGACATTGCATGCATATTTCATTAGACTAACCCATTTCAAAGACCGAGGGGATTCATCTTTGTTCTATTTTGTAGGTCATGGCATCTATGCGCAGAAACACTGATCGCATCAGCTTCGTATAAATCCCTGCTCAACTTAGGGAGTTGGTTTCTAAGGTTCTTGATACTTCTTCCTTTGTCAGAAGACATGGTCATCTACTCAGCCTGGTCACTTCCAAGTTAGACGAGTAAATAATGAGCGTCTTGTTCCAGTTCTTTGACCCATTGCATCACTGTTTTACCTTCCCGGACTATCAGTTGGTCCCTACTTTGGAGGAGTTCTCTGATCTACTTGGCATCTCTATTTTAGAGCAGACACCCTTTACAGGTTGGGAGATAGCTCTTAGGCCAGAGGATGTTGCTACAGCCCTACATCTGACAAAGGCTGATGTAATGTCTAACAAGGAGACTCGGAGTGGGATAAAAGGCTTCTTGGCTAAATTCTTGGTTGATCAGGCTCATCAGTTTTGGGACAGTTTGGACTTTCAAGCATTTGAAGACATCCTAGCACTTCTCATCTATGGTTTGCTTTTGTTCCCTAATTCAGATTCTTTTGTCGACATGAACGTAGTGAAGATCTTCATGTCCCGTAACCCAGTGCCCACTCTCTTAGGTGAAATTCTACACGCTCTTTTTGCCCGTACTGCTCGGAAATGGGGAACCCTTATGTGTTGTGCACCATTGTTGGAAAGGTGGTTTATTTCTCACCTCCCCAAATCTATTTTGAAAAATGAGGAAGGCATGGGTTGGGCCTACAGAATTATGTCCCTTGCTCATACAGACGTCATCTGGAGTACTAAAGACATGGAAGAAGTAGCTGTTATTGATCTTTGTGGGGAATACCCCAATGTTCCATTACTGGGAATTAGAGGAGGGATAACCTATAATCCTTGTTTGGCCTTACGACATTTTGGGCGAGCTAGGAGGGACGGACCCCATGAGTTGTTGCTTCGAAACATTGTCTTTGACTTCCAGGGGGATGTGGAGGGACATCACCGCAGATTCATACAATCTTGGAATAGGGTTAACATGTCTGATCCGCATTAGCTAGGAGTGAAGACTTCTCTCCCGATGGAACCGTATCTCCGGTGGGTTCGAGCCCGTGCTCAAAAGCTGGGGATGCCATACGAAGCTGTCTTACCAGTAATTGTAGAGCATTATGATGAAGAAGGGGTTCCTCATAATGTCCTCAATCCATACATGCCTACTGACATTGGGGCATTAAAAAGGTCTTGGATCCAGCTAAAGGAAGAATGGGATACTTACAAAGAGAAGTATCATGAGCAGGAACGGAAGATCCTGAAGCTTACAATGCAATTGGAGAACGAGAAGGTCCTCAACGACTATGTCAGCACGGGAGGAAAATGACCATGGGAGCGCTGATGACTTTTTTTATTTCTAGTTTTGAGTTACTTTTCAGTTTTTCTTTTGTAACGCCTTAAGGCATTTGTCAAACATTGTCAAGTTGTTAATCTAATAAAAGTGTGTTTCATTTTGGTTTACAAATTTGAATCTCCCTAAAGTCTTTGAAATCATTTCATACGCATTCCATTCCCATGCACCTCATCACAGGTACCCTTACAGGTTTCTCATCTTCTTCGTTGTTTATTTCAGCAATCATGTCTGCTGAAACATCCACTGATCAAGCTATTAAGGCTCTTCAAGCCCAAAATGTTCAGTTCCAGGAAATGTTCATGAACTTGGCTAAGGGTCAACAACATTTGAAGACTCTTATCTTGAAGGACAAGAAGAAGAAGAATAAGAAGAAGAATAAGACGGCCCTTCTGAATATGGGTCATAGATTTGGGAATCGGTTGAGACAAGAAGCTGATTTATCTCACTCATCTGGAGGGGGAGAGAATCAAGAGGAAAGGAGGGCTCCTAGCCCTGTTGTTTCTGACAATGACACTGACTTTGATGAAGACCAGTATCCTCCTGCCGAGGATAGGTATAAACAGCTCGAAGACCGGTTAAACGCAATGGAGATCTAGAAGATACCTGGGTTGGACTTTGGAGATTTGGGTCTGGCATCTGGGGTGGTGATTCCCCACAAATTTAAAGCACCCGTCTTTGCTAAGTACGACGAGGTCTTCTGCTCGAAGTTACACCTTCGCTCGTATGTCAGAAAGATTCAACCATATACTACTGATAGGAACCTCTGGGTTCATTTCTTTCAAGATAGTCTGTCAGGGACTCAACTTGAATGATTCTATCAACTATAAGGAGCTAACGTCAGTAACTGGGAGGACCTTGCTGCTGCTTTTTACAAGCAGTACCAATACAATGCCGGCCTTATTCCCATGTATACCCAACTTTAGGGTATGTCTATGGGTGCGAGCGAAGGTTTTAAGGACTACGCTCAGAAATGGAGGGATCTTGCTGGAAGAGTACAACCCTCACTGGCTGATAGAGAGTTGGTGGATATGTTTTTGGGGACTTTTTCTGGCCCATACTTCAATCATTTGATCGGAAGTTCATCGTCTGGGTTCACTAAGTTAATTATGACTGGGGAGAGAGTTGAAGCCGATATCAAGAGCGGCAAAATACAGAAGGGTGCTTCGTCAAGTACAGAGAAGAAGCCTTTCAAGAAGGAATCTAGTGCAATTTACAGTTCGAAGAACCAAAACCGTCCTAAACGCCGCCAAGCAGTCAACGCGGCAGTTATATCAAGACCAACTGTTACCCCACAACGTAACAATCAACAAAGAGTAGAGAGGCTACAAATACAATTCACTCGGCTCAGTATGACTCTATCTCAAATTCTTCCACAATTGTTGAAGACTAACTTGGTGACTCTGAGGGAAGCTCCAAAAAATCCCAACACCACATCACCACTATATAATCCGAACGCCCACTGTGCTTATCACTCTGATAGCCCGGGGCATGATACCAATAACTGTTGGACCTTGAAGAATAAGGTGCAAGATCTGATTGATGCTAAGTAGATTGAGTTTGAAGCGCCGGAAAAGCCTAATGTCGTGACTGCTCCTATGCCCAAGCATGGAGTAAATGTTGTGGATGATGATGTGTTTGTAACCTCTGTAGAAGACATTTCTACCCCATTGTTGACAGTGAAGAAGAACTTATTATTGGCCGGTTTATTTCCGGGCTGTGGAGAAGGTTGCCACCTATGTTCCATCCTACATACTGGTTTCCATCTATTGAAGTCAGGTGTCCAACGCCTGATGGATAACAAAGAAATCTTGTTCGAGAAGACTTTGGTTCCTTTGATTCCTGTTGAAGAAGTTTCCATAATCACCATTTCCGCCAATTCTTCCAAGGCTTCCTCAAGAAAGCCTGTTAGAATTACATCTGTTTCGAGAGTTACTCCATTGATCATTACTGTTCCTGGACCTATCCCTTAGACGTCGGATAAGGCTGTCCCGTGGCACTATGGGGCCGATGTGTATTATCAAGGGGTTAAACAAGACTTGAAGGTTGAAGAGGCTGATACTGATGTCAGCAATATTGTTGGGTGTAGTAAAGTCACCCGAAGCGGAATACTTTTCTCTCTTGAGATCTCCCCACCAACTGTTCTGAAGCCTGTTGTTATTACACCTGCCAGTATGTCTGCTACTGTTCCTGTTCATGTTCCAATCATTACCCCTGTTACCGAGTCATCTGACGCTCGGGGCAAAGGGATCACCGGTGAGCCTGCCCAGGCGGAAGCACCGAAGAAGATTACCGTGGAAGCCTCTAGACAGGAGATAGAGGAAATTCTAAAGATCATCAAGAAAAGCGACTACAATGTAGTCGAACAGCTAGGGCAAACCCCGTCGAAGATCTCTATGTTGTCATTATTGCTGTGCTCAGAGGCCCATGCTAAGGCTCTGATTGCTTTCCTGAAAACTGCACACGTGCCCCAGGAAACATCTGCTGACCAGTTCAAATATTGTGTGGCTAGTTTAACTTCTGATAACGGTTTGGGTTTCTCCAACGCAAATTTGATTGCCAAGGGGAAGAATCACAATGACGCTCTGCATGTTTCAATAGAGTGCAGGGGAACTACTCTAGCTCACGTGCTGGTAGACACTGGGTCCTCGTTGAATGTTTTACCCAAGAAAGAGTTTGACCGTTTGGACTGTGAAGGGTTGGTGCTAAAGCCGAGTAATATTGTGGTTAGGGCCTTTGACGGGTCCAAGAGGATGGTACATGGAGAGGTGGATGTCCCTATTAAGGTTGGTTCTCAGACTTTTGCGTCTACATTCTATGTGATGGACATTCGACCATCTTATTCTTGTTTACTGGGACGCCCGTGGATCCATAAAGCTGGGGCAGTAACTTCTACGCTCCACTAGATGCTGAAATACCCAGTGAAAGGGAAAATTGTTACAGTACAAGGAGAAGAGGAATACATGGTGAGCCACCTCAACTCTCTCCGGTATATGGAGATGGACGGGGAGTTCATTGAAACCTCGTGTCAACATTTTGAAGAAGTCCCCCAGACGCTGGCGTCGACTGAAACTGTTGCTGAAGATCCTCCAATGAAGATGGCTTCCCTCAAGGATGCTCGGGCTGTTATTGAGAAAGGTGGGTGTGCGAATTGGGGCCAACTCCCTGACTTTGCTCACAAGACTGACAAGTTTGGTTTGGGTTTTACTGCAGAAGCTCAAAGGGTTGTTCGGTGTGCGCGGATTGGAAGACCTCCTCTGCGTATCACAAATCCTGAAGTGAATGCGATTAAAGACGATGATGAAGAGTCTGAGTTTGACAACTGGATTTACCTGACTACCGACGGTGGATTAAGCAATTGGACGACAAAGGACTTCGTGCCAATTTCTTTTATTACATAGTAATAAGACTTTTGTTTTGAATTTGTAACAGACAATTTTAAACTTTATGGCCCGGTGCTTTACCCGAGACACCGTGGTTTTGTTTGAGGGCTTATTATGTGTCATTTCCATATATCATCAATAAAAGCATTGGACGTTTTCTTGCATTACGAATTTTGTGCTCTTTGTTTTTCTTTTACTATCTTGCAAAACAGCTATTTTACACACACTCACATATACAGGTCTACATCCACTCTGGATCCCACTAATAACGGCTCTGCTACTGCCAGTTATGACTTTGAAAGTCCGATCAACCAAGCCGAGGACGAAGGTGAGGATGATTGCGAAGTGCCTGGTGAACTTGCTAGATTGTTACTTCAGGAAGAGAGGGCCATACAGCCGCATGAAGAGCCAGTGGAAACAGTAAATCTGGGTACAGAGATAGACAAGAAAGAGGTCAAGATCAGTGCAAATCTAGAGTCTAGTGTCAAACAATGGTTGATTCAGATGCTGCGTGACTTTGTTGAGATATTTTCCTGGTCTTATGAAGATATGCCTGGGTTGGATACCGATATAGTGGTTCACCGCTTGCCAACTAAGGAAGACTGTCCTCCAGTGAAACAGAAAGTTCACCGAATGCGCCCAGAGATGTCTGAGAAAATCAAGGATGAAGTTATGAAACAGTTTGATGCCGGTTTTCTAGCAGTTACTTCTTACCCACAGTGGGTGGCCAACGTGGCTCTGGTGCCGAAGGAAGATGGTAAGGTTCGAATGTGTGTTGACTATAGGGATCTGAACAGGGCAAGCCCCAAGGATGATTTCCCTCTACCTCATATCGACGTTCTGGTTGACAATACCGCACATCATAAGGTCTTCTCCTTTATGGATGGCTTCTCCGGTTATAATCAGATTAAGATGGCTCCCGAGGATATGGAGAAGACAACCTTTGTTACTAAATGGGGTACCTTTTTCTACAAGGTTATGCCGTTCGGATTGAAAAATGATGGAGCAACGTATCAGCGCGCCATGGTCGCTTTGTTCCACGACATGATCCATCATGAGATTGAGGTATACGTTGACGATATGATTGCAAGGTTCCAAACTGAGGAAGAACACCTTTACCATCTTCAAAAGCTATTTGACAGGTTAAAGTTGTACAAACTGAGGTTAAACCCGAACAAGTGCACCTTCGGGGTGAGGTCTGGTAAGCTACTGGGTTTCGTCGTAAGTGATAAAGGTATTCAAGTGGACCCTACAAAGGTGAAAGATATACAGGAAATTCCAGCTCCCCGAACAGAAAAGGAAGTCAGATGCTTTTTGGGACGTCTGAACTATATTTCCCGATTCATCTCACACCTAACTGCTACTTGTGAGCCAATCTTCAAGTTACTGAAGAAAGATCAAGTGGTAATATGGAACGATGAATGTCAGGCCGCTTTCGAAAGGATTAAAGAATATCTCCAAGAGCCACCTATTATGATGCCTCCAGTTGAAGGGAAACCTTTAATCTTATAATTGACAGTACTCGACAATTCAATGGGGTGCGTGTTGGGGCAACATGACGAGTCTGGCCGAAAAGAGCATGCTATTTATTACCTTAGCAAAAAGTTTACCGACTGCGAGACCCGATACTCGTTGCTTGAGAAAACTTGCTGCGCTTTGGCATGGGATGTTTACCGGCTGAGACAATATATGCTGACTCACACTACTCTATTGATATCAAAGATGGATCCAATCAAGTATATCTTCGAGAAGCCTGCCTTGTCCGGAAAAATAGCAAGATGGCAGATGATCTTGACTGAGTACGACATCCAATACATGACCCAAAAGGCAATTAAGGGAAGTGTGTTGGCAGATCATTTGGCACATCAGGCAGTGGACGATTACCAGTCTATGAACTTTGAGTTTCCGGATGAGAATATAATGTTGGTAACTGATTGTGAAACTCCTGGACCGGAGGAAGGACCTGAGGAAGGATCCCGATGGTCTATGTACTTTGATGGAGCTTCAAACTCTTTGGGTAATGGCATTGGCACCGTGATCATATCTCCTGAAGGCTCTCATACTCCATTCACCGCCCGATTATGTTTTAATTCCACCAACAATATGGCGGAGTGTGAAGCGTGCATCATGGGTCTTCGAGCAACTATTGACCTAAGGATTAAGTTCTTAAGTGTATTTGGAGATTCCGCTCTCGTGATCAGTCAGATCAAAGGCGAGTGGGATACGAAACACCCAAATCTTATTCCTTACAAGGAGTATGTATTGACTTTGCTTCCACACTTCGAGGAGATAACCTTTGGACACTTCCCACGAGAGGAGAATCAGTTGGCGGACGCGCTAGCTATGATGTCTTCTATGTTCAAAGTCAGATGGGACAATGAAGCTCCCCAGATTACCATTGAGAGGTTGGAAGAACCCGCACATTATTGTGACATTGAGACTGAAGAGGTAGCAGAAAAACCCTGGTTTCACAAGGTGAAGAGGTATCTTGAAGCTCAAGAGTACCCCGAGGGTGCATCCGTTAATGATAAGAAGTTTCTGAGGAGGTTCGCGGTGAAGTTCTTCATCAGTAATGGTATTCTATACAAGCGTAACCATGACTCAACTTTACTGCATTGTATGGATAAGAACGAAGCAGAAAGGATTATGGTAGAGTTGCACGAGGGTACTTTTGGAACTTATTCCAGTGGACACACCATGGAAAAGAAGATCCTACAGGCAGGATATTATTGGTCCACCATGGAAGCCGATTGTTATCAGCATTCTCGGACCTGTCATAAGTGCCAAGTTTATGTTGATAAGGTGCACATACCTCCAGTTCCTCTGAACATCTTGACAACTCCTTGGTCTTTTGCAATGTGGGGCATCGACATGATCGGCGAGATCAGACCTACTGCGTTCAACGGGCATCGTTTCATCCTGGTAGCAATTGATTACTTTATGAAGTGGGTTGAAGCAGCTTCCTTTGCTACAGTAACCAAGAACGTCGTGGCACGGTTTATTCGGCACAATCTGATCTGTCGATATGGTGTACCAGAGAGGATCATTACGGGCAATGGTACAAATCTCAATAATAAGATGATCACTGAGCTCTGCAAGCAGTTCAATATACAGCATCATAAATCTTCTCCTTACCGGTCGAAGATGAATGGGGCTGTTGAAGCAGCTAATAAGAACATTAATAAGATTGTGCAGAAGATGACGGTGACATACAAAGATTGGCACGAGATGTTACCATTTTCTCTTCATGGATACTGTACTTCAGCGTGGACGTCAACAAGGGCAACACCCTATTCCCTGGTATATGGCATGGAGGCCGTCTTGCCCATTGAAGTTCAGATACCCTCTCTTCGGATTATGAGGGATACAGGTTTAAGCGCAGATGACTGGATTCAGACTCGGCTTGATCAGCTGAACTTAATCGACGAGAAAAGACTTACTGCTATTTGTCATGGTCAAACGTATCAAAAACGGATGATCAAGGAATTTAACAAGAAAGTCAGACGACAAGAGTATCAAGTTGGGGATCTAGTGATCAAGCGCATCATATTACCTCAAGGTGATCCCAGGGGAAAATGGACCCCTATGTACGAAGGGCCATTTGTGGTTAAGAATATTTTCTCAAGAGGAGCAATGATTCTAACCACCATGGATGGTGACGACCTTCCTCACCCCATCAATGCAGACATAGTCAAAAGATACTACACATAATCAAAGACCTGCTAGGTTGACTGGCCTAGGCAAAAATAAGGGCTTCCCGGCGAACCAAAAGGGTTCGGGCAAAAATAAGGGATGAAAATGAAAAAAAATGTACACCCGGCAAGTCGAAAACCTGAAAAGGCGGCTTGGGCAAAAAAGGGTATCCCGGTGGACTGAAAACCCAAAAGGGTGGTCCAGGAAAAAATTAGGGATCAAAGCATAACACTATGTCTCATTGGATCACCTTGCAACCAGACTGCGGTATCGACTATCAAGCTCGGACGACACCAAACAATCTGATCCACCTTCAACCAAATAGCAAAGTGATGAGATGCCCGGGGACGTAAAGGCAATAGCAGAGTTGGAACTCGGTGGGATTGTTCACATAGTTGTTTTTCTTTGTTTTTCACAAATTGTATAAACTCTGTTGTTCGGCGATGTTCTCTTACTAGAACGTCAGCCTCTTGTACAAAAACGCCTATTTACATGCTAACTTCAAAATCAATACAAGTCATTTTTACAAAGAAATTTCAAGCTATTTTCCTTTTTATGTTTTGTTTTACAAAGAACGTCCAATGTTCAGTTTTTGATATATGCATTTGACATTAATTGCTGCTCATGAATATTTATAATACAAAACAAAAGACGATTGCTTGTAATATCAGAAACAGGGGAAAACAAGAAATGTCCAAACCGTACAGTTGCTCTGCCCACCAGGTATAGGGATAGAGCTAGCTGGACGAAACGATTGAAAGTATATTCATTCCCCGCAGAGTAAAGAGAAAGATAGTGGTGTTAGCTCTCCCCAGTTGAGACTCGCAACTGTGAATGAATCGGTAATGTTCTCCCCAAAGCAGAGTTTATCTACCATCAACACTGAGAAAAATCTATCCCCAGCGGAGTATAAAAAAAATATCCCCAGTGGAGTTTGAAAATTTTTCCCCAGTAGACTCTAGAAGATTATCCCCAGTAGAGTCTAAAAGGCTATCCCCAGTAAGTTCGCTATCGGAAGGTCATCCCCAGCGGAGTTCATTCCTTTCACAAACGGAAATGCAATCCCCCGACAGGTGTCATTAACGCCAGCAACGGTAATTCATCCCCAGCTGAACTTATCAACGGAATCCTCAGCAGAGCATATCTTCCCCACAGAGTCATTCTCTCATCAGTTTATTCCCCAGAGGAGTTATCCTCTCCTGCAGGTTTATTCTCACAAACATCTTCATCCACTATCTCCAGCGGAAACAAAGAATTCATTTCTTTTCTCCAGCAGCAATCAGGGATTTATTTTCCCTAGCTCAAAATATCACATTTCCATGCATCATGACATGCATACGCATCATACGACACAATCTCATTTATTTTGGAGAACATCATCGCTTGATACATATCATGCATTACATACAACTAACCTTTACCTTTCAGGAAGGATACAATTAAATTCTCACAAAATTCAAGCTATGAAGCTTTTACCTCAGTTGAATTACGGATGAGTTCCTAAATCTCGACAGAGATGTTTTCTCAGTTGAATTACGGACGGGTTCCTAAATCTCAGCAGAGATGTTTTCTCAGTTGAATTACGGACAAGTTCCTAAATCTCAGCGGAGATGTTTTCTCAGTTGAATTACGAACAAGTTCCTAAATCTCAGCGGAGATGTTTTCTTAGTTAAATTACAGACAAGCTCCTAAATCTCGGCGGAGATGTTTGCTCAGTTAAATTACGGACAAGTTCCTAAATCTCAACGGAGATGTTTGCTCAGTTGAATTATGGACAAGTTCCTAAATCTCAGCGTAGATGTTTTCTCAGTTGAATTACAGACAAGTTCCTAAATCTCGACAAAGATGTTTCATCAGTTGAATTACGGACAACTTCATAAATCTCAGCGGAGATGTTTGCTCAGTTGAATTACAGATGAGTTCCTAAATCTCAGCAGAGATGTTTTATCAGTTGAATTACGGACAAGTTCCTAAATCTCGACAGAGATGTTTCATCAGTTGAATTACGGACGAGTTCCTAAATCTCATCAGCGATGTTTCCTCAGTTGAATTACGGGCGAGTTCCTAAATCTCAACATGGATATTTTCTTAGTTGAATTACAGACAAGTTCCTAAATCTCAGCAACGATGTTTCCTCAGTTGAATTACTGACAAGTTCCTAAATCTTGACAGAGATGTTTCATCAGTTGAATTACGGACGAGTTCCTAAATCTCAGCATAGATGCTTCTTCAGTTGAATTACGGACGAGTTCCTAAATCTCAACATAGATGCTTCTTCAGTTGAATTACGGACGAGTTCCTAAATCTCAGCATAGATGTTTCTTCAGTTGAATCAGGAATGAGTTCCTAAATCTCAGCAGAGATGTTTTCTCAGTTGAATTACGGACGAGTTCCTAAATCTCAGCATAGATGTTTCTTCAGTTGAATTACGGACAAGTTCCTAAATCTCAGCGGAGATGTTTTCTCATTTGAATTATGGACGAGTTCCTAAATCTCAGCATAGATGTTTCTTCAGTTGAATTACGGGCGAGTTCCTAAATCTCAGCGGTAGATACTTCTTCAGTTGAATTACGGACGAGTTCCTAAATCTCAGCAGAGATGTTTCCTTAGTTGAATTACAGACGAGTTCCTAAATCTCAGCAAAAATGTTCCTCAGTTGAGTACGGACGATCTAAGTTCCTAAATATCAACAAAGATGATTCCACATTTGAGTACGGACGACCAAAGTTCCTAAATATCAACAGAGACGACTCACCAGCAGAATACAAACGACTGAAGCTCCTAAAATTCTACTTCTCTCAACAGAGGTCAGCCTTCCCCAACGGGATCTTCCTCAACAACAGATATACAAGCTCTCACTAAGTGTTGTACCCCAAAATTTTCCCTCCCATATTCCTCAAGATTTGCCAAGATTGATCTTCAAATTGCTCAAGATAGCTCAAGGGTTGGACAGTCAAATCACCTCCTAAGGTAGTCAAGTCAAAATTAGGGTTTTGTGTTGCATCAAGGTCCTTACATCCAAATGGCCTCAAGTGCTTCCCAATTTCCTATTATGTTCTCAAGTTCATCCATGTCAAATTTCAAGCCTTGCAGGGGAAGTTTGGTCAGTCAATTGCTCAAGAGGCCCAAAAATCGATTGTGCTAGGGCAAAAGTCAACTGTGTCCCAAATGCAGTCAAACCTCAAGATTTTTTGTCAACTTTCTCATTTTGAAGGATAATTAATCATTTGATCAAGGGTTGAACATGATTCATCAAGGATTGCTCAAGATTCATAAAGATTCAAAAGTTGCTAAATTAGGGTTTTGTAGGAAAAGTCAACTCAACTTTGACCAAGCATAACTTTCTCATACTTTATGGTAAATGACCTATCCAAATCTCATTTTTAATAGGACACAATTTCCTACAATCCATCTTCACAACCCAAGATCAATAAATGCTCTCACAAAAAGTTACAAATTTGGACATTATAGGTCATTTTTGAAAGTCAACAAAAACACCTTTTTTTCCAAAGCTTATAACTTGAGCATGGAACATCAAAATTAGATGATACAAAAAGGGTTGATTAGAGGACATCTCAAGGTTTCTAAAAAGTCCAAGAACACCTCCAAAAGTTCAAAATTGAAGAAGTTATGCATTGTTGAAGTTGGGAATGTTTCCAAAATTGCCAAAAGTCAACTATCCTCAAAACTCTAATTTTTGACAAAAGGGCCCACTTTTTTCCACTTGATTTGGCCTTGTCATGCCACACACGTGTCCCATCTTCAATTTCATGACCAAACATTATTTTTTCTATTTTATTTAATTTAATTCATTTTAAATCTATATTAATTCAAATAAAATCCAAAAATTAGTGAAATGGTATCTTTGTGATTTGTACAACTTGCATATATCATATAACGCCTAATCAAACTCGTATCTTGGCTTTTTGTGCACAAAACATCAGATCTTGCCTATATTTGAAAACATGGTTATGGTGATCAAAATCAAATCCTAATTCTTCAATGCACATGCATATTGGCCCATATTTTGACCTAGAATCATTCCATTATATGCAAGCAAGCCTCACAAAGCAAGAACAGGCACAAAACTCTGTGAAAACGGCCAGAACAAATTGATAAAAAACCTTGAAAAAGTGTGAGATCAAAAACGATATTGGAGGCACCTTCAGATAAAAAGCACAACGCTATTCTCTTCCTTGACACCCAATGAAGCTACACCAATCAAAACCAAGCCCTAAGACAGCCTAAAACTCGCTGTAAGTGTTCTTGAAAATGCCTCTGCACATGAAATCGTGAACCATTCTCCTTGCATCTTTTTGCCAATTGGTTTGCACATTCATACTCACCAGTCAATTTACATTGATTCTGCATTATTTGATTTGATTTTTGTGGCCTCTAACCCTGTATCCAGAACCTAGGGTTTGTTTGTTTAGTTTGGCATTTGCATTGCAGGTCAAATTAAGACAAATAATGGTCATAAGGACACTCAGGAGACAGAGACGATCACGTCCATGCGCTTGGATGGGATTTTTATGGCCTATAACGAGTTCTTGAGAAATCCTACTCAACCTCATGCGGATAAAAATCCGCAGGTAAATAACCAGAGTGTTTGGGGAAGACAATAACGTGTCTCAGCCCCATTGGTCCATTTGAAATATTAGCGCGTTTTTTTTATTTGCAGGCTTAGTGTTTTGTTTCTTTTCATAATATTTATTTCTTATTACTATGATACGGTGGGAGAACTGACTTGAGGTTTGCGTTTGTATTCGCACTTGTGCGGTTGAGCAAGAGTCGCCACCGACTTTTTATTTTATCCTAAAGGAAAGGTTAAAAAAAGCACAGCAAAAACCTTTTGAGATATTTCGTGAGTTCGGGGGGTAGATTATGAAAAGGGAAGGTATTAGCACCCTTTTCATCCATGGTTATCCATGGGCTCTTAGTTACTTGGTTTTTTAGATCACTTGCCTTGTTTTTTGATTGCTTTGAAAATGGTGTGTGTGTGGGTGCTTTTTGAAAATGTTTTGGAAAAAGATGCCTTGTCTTAGGCAACTAATGTATTTGACTCGTGTTTGAGTGTTTTACAAAAGTGTGAATCTTTTCGAAAAGATGTTTCAAAATGTTTTTGAGAGTTTGTTTGAAAGTGTTGTGGATTGTGGTTTTTTGAAAAGAAGGCAAGTGTTTTTGCAAGTTTGATCTCAAATAACTAAGAGTTTTGTCTACCCTATTGTACTCAAAGGTTTTTGTCATGTTTTAACCCCTTTTAACAATTTTTGTTCTACCATTGAAATTGGTAGACAATCTTGCGTTTAGGAAGTTTATTTGGGACGGGCGCGGGTCATCGTATGGACCATGAATGCAATGATGCCAAGTGTCTTTGGCAATTTGTTTTGAAGGGACTATGATCATTCCGTTTAGGCAAGACTTTGAGACTTACGATCATTTGATTTTGTTTTGCCAAAGATACTCGACGTGCAAGCATGGCCCATTTTGGAAGGCAACATGTGGGATTACCCTAGGGGGTGCAAGTGTGATTGTGTATTGATTACATGTATTAGTCTTGTATTAGGTTATCTAGCGTTTGATTTTATGTACATACAAACCCTAGGTCTAACCATGGTATAATTGAAAACTGTAAATTGCGGAATGTAAAATCTACGTTATTACAAAATAGTATCCGGGAGCGGGGGTATAAATGTACAAGGGGGATGAGACTTATAGTACCCAATAAGTTACAACCAAATCGAATGTGCGATCAAAATGTAAATATCGAATATACAAATATAAGATAAAAGTGTGTATAGTGTAATGTGAATGTATTTGTGTAAGTGTACAAGTGTATATGTATATGAATTGTGTAATTATGTACAAGTGCGAATTGTGAAGTTGGATCGTATTAGGGTTTTTTGACCTAGATATGTATTTTAAATGAATCTTTGATTTATGTATGTTTAATTATGTATGAAAGAAAAAAAGAAAGTGTTTTGATTTCAATGTTCAAGTTTTTAATTAAATCGTATTTTGCATAAAAAAGAAAGTATTTTAATCACATATTTATTAATTTTAATATTAGAGAAATGTATATATTGTTATGTACAAATATGTGTGTTAATTAAAAAGAAGATGTTTTCAAATTTAATTATATTATAAAAGGTGTTTTATTATTGTATATACAAATATCTATCTAAAAAAAGATGTTTTAACCTTATGATAAAAAATGTATTTTAATTAAGTTAGTATTTTTTTTCAAAGAATAAAAAAAAAGGTAAACATTGTTTATAAAATAAAGTTAGTATTTTACAAAGAAAAAAAAAAGTAAATATTGTTTTTATAAAATAAAAAAAATGGTTAGTATTATGAAAAGTGGTTAAGTGTAAAAATATTAACTTGGGCTTCAGAGGAAATGTGAATGGGTCAGGTCCATGTTAATCTTGAACGAAATTAGGGTTAGTAGTTGTTAGTTCAGTTTGGTAATGAACGTTTTAGGGTTAGCGAGGCAGCGACGACGCGTTCGTCTTCTCCGATCAAGCTTCCTGAGCAAATCAACTCCGGCCACCAACGCTACCCTCAGACCTCTCTTCCCTCCAAGGCGTAAGCTTCACATCCTCTTGATTTAAGGTTTGATTTCCACACTTTATGTTCTTTCGTGAATGATACGCATTTTTTGATTTGAGTCTTAAGTTGAGTTTTTATTATTATGAGGTGAAGGAAAGAAAGAGGAACAGAACTCACTACCTGACCTTAGAGGAGGAGGAGAGAAGAGCGAAGGCGTTGAGGAGGCCGGAGCGAGCGGAGGGGGAAGGAGAGCGCGATGCTGATGAACCTAATATCCCTGGTACTCTTGTATATTTCTTTTATTTATTAGGGTTTTGATGATGATGTATGCTGAGAACCCTTTCCCCTCTTTATCTCTTCTTCTGTGCCACTGATGCTTTGAATTGTTGCTTGCTTCTGAACGAAATTTCTTTCTTCTTCTTGAACGCTATATTATTTGTTTGTATTGCCCAGTGATGACCTCAGAGGTCTGAGGGCCTAGGTTGCCTTTGATACTTCTTGTTTTCCTCTGAGCCTCTGATGCCTTGAATGGTTGTTCTGTGTTATCTTGAACTTGCCCTTTTGTACGTTTGCTTGCCTTTAGATTTTTGAATTGCTTCCTGAGATTGATGCCCTTGACGCTTTTGTTGAGTTGGATGTCATGTTTTTATTGCCTATGATGAAGAAATTCTGAGGCTTAGAGGTTGGTTTGAATGTTTTGACATGCTTGAGAGGTTGGTTTGGATATGTTTGAGAGGTTGGTTTGGATATGTTTGAGCTAGACAGGCAGTTTGTTGGTATTTCTGAGTTTTGTGTCTGGGCAGGGTTGATGAAGTTTGATGGTTATGGCATTGTGTTATGTTTCTGCCTTGACAGTAGGCAGGTTAAAGCATTTTCAGGTTATGGTTCTGAGATGTGTTATGTTTTTTGAGATGTTTAGTGTTTGAGTTTTTGAAAGAGGTTTGTTCACATGTTTTTGGGATTGTGAGGCTAATGGTAAGGCAGGTGAAGGCATTAGCAGGTCATGTGTTTGTATGTTCTTGAGGGTGAGGCCTGATGCAGGTTTGATGGTTTTTAACAGTTTATATCTTTTCTCTCTTTTGCTATGCTGAACTGAGTTGTGTTTTTCAGGTTTTTAGGCTTGGGTTTGAGATGTGTTCTTTAATAGGGTTGTAGACTTTTGAGGCGAAGGCAGGGTGTCTCTTTCTCTCTTCTCTATCCTTACCTTTGTATTGGCTTGTGTATGTTGTACCTTGAGGCAGAGTTGGTGTGTTTTGTATATTTCTCCCTCTCTATCCTGCCTGCTGCTGAACTGAGCTTTGTATCTCTGTGTTATATCTTTTCTGCCATCCTCTCCTAAGCCTAAACCTGCCTATGCTTCTATTATCTCTCTTTTTCTCACTCATAGTACAGTTTAGAATTTTATATGATTATTGTTGTACTATGTTCTGAAGGGGCCCTCCTTGGGAAATGATGATTTTAGATTTCTTGCATAACACATTACTGCATCTTTATCTCCAGCTTTGACAGTTTGTGTGCTGACTTTTCCTTGATATCTTGGCAAAAATCCCTTTTTGACAGCTTGGGTACTTGTGACAGCAAATGTACTTTTGAAATCTTTGATATCTTTGGCATTTTGACAGTAACTTGCCTTTTGCTTTGGATAGAAAGTTGAGATTGGATTTTTTCAGTTTAGTTGGAAGTTTGCAGTTTGAATTTTTAGAAATTCTGCATTTGACATTTGCATTTCATGAATAAAAAATCTTCCCTCTCTGTGAACCGGGAGAAATCCCGTGATTTGCAGAGAGGGTCAACTGATCCCAGTCAGTGGCCCCTAATGACGAGCAACTTTAACTATCTTTAATTAACTGCTTTCTGACTTTTCTTCTCTTTTTGCAGATAAAACAATGGAGCACCGGAGCGGAGTGAAGAGTGAAGAATATTAGAAAATAGGATAGTTTTTTATTCTATGTAATATTTTAAATCAATGTATATTATTGTTCATAATTTTAAATTATAAACAACAATTTGTACAAATAATTCAAATATCAATAAAAGTCTAAATTATCCAATTAATTCTAATTTTCTTTATTGTTTATTTATTTATTTAAAATTCTTTGAACTAAAACAATTGAAAAATGAATTTCAATCATTCAATTTCAGAATAATAAATAACTTAAATAAAACAACATTGATCAATTAAGCCTGTCTTATTCAACATCCAAAGCAAAGCAGTAGTTAACCCAGATGGCCTGATCAAACGCATTCCTTCTTTACTGATTTGTCATAAACACTGATTCTTTGCAAGTACTGTAAATCCAAACTGCACACCTTCTTTGACTGGCCCAAACAAACTGAATTTACACCACTGTCTCTTTTACTGATTAAATCAAGATAATGCGAATTTAACCCGAATCTCGGAATAAACTGCAAAGTGCTGTGGAATTTAAACATTTCTGAGAATATGCCCGTAAAACCTTAATTCTTGATTAAATGCCAAATAACGTTTGCCTGATCAAAATTGAACCAAAAATCAACCAAACCCTAAGTCAACTGTATGAAACAATCCAAAGCTCTGAAAATCAGTAAAAAAACCCTAGTTTTGCTTGACTGTCAAGAAAAGTCCGTTTGTCCTATTCTTGAGCCAGTTTGAAAAATTAGGAAATGCCTGAAGCTGAGATTTCTTGGGGAAAAATGCGAGGGCAAATTTTGGGGTACAACAGTTGCCCCTGTTCAATCTTCTTTGACCTGAAGAGTTAGATTGGCAAGTTTGCCTTTCGCGACTTGAAGGTAAAAGGAGATTGGACACTAATGTGCCCAGAAAATTTGCGCTCGTCGATGTGACGGTGGAGTTGAATGGGCTTAAAGATGCCATTTGGTGATGGGCTTAAAGATGCCACCTGGTGTGAGAGAATTTTGTCGGGGGATGGGCTTAGAGATGCCATCTGAGAATGGGCTTACAGATGCCATTCGGCGACTGCTGGTAGGAGGATGGGCTTATAGATGCCATATGGTGATGTTGAACTGTATGTCAATGGTGAGTGGACAAGTATCAGAAGGGCATCCATGTTTTGGAACATCTTTGAATTAGGGGTCTGAACAAGCAACAGATTGACGTCCATGTCTGGAGAATCTGTAAACTATCTGAGATTGAATAAGCAATAGAGCAGCATCCGTTGTTGGGACGTGTCCGTAAACTATTTTCAAAAATTGAGAAGAGTATGAATCAGTTGGTAGATTGACATCCGTTGTTGGGAAGAATCTGTAAACTGTCTTCAAAAGTTGAGAAGAGTCTGAATCAGTTGGTAGATTGACATCCGTTGTAGGGAAGAATCTGTAAACTGTCTTCAAAAGTTGAGAAGAGTCTGAATCAGTTGGTAGATTGACATCCGTTGTAGGGAAGAATCTGTAAACTGTTTCAGAAGTCTTGAAGTTGGAGAGGAACCGGTGTAGGGTTTCTTGATGCGTCTGAATGAATCTGGAATAAGTATCAGAATGTCGCCGTGTCCGGGTCACATCTGAACTATTTATGGATGAATCTCGGGAGATGATCTGTGTCTGTCGACTGATCTTTCCTGAAAAGGCAAAGGGCTAGTTGTATGCAATGTTATGATGCATGATGCAATGTATGTGACATCAATATTTATGAATGTGATGGATGCGCATGTAAGCTGATGAGCTAATCCTGCCGAGGATACATGAATCCGAGATGGCTGAAGGTGAAAGCATCTTGACTGCTGCCGAGGAAAATAAATCCTTGGCTGTCGCTGGGGAAGAGAATTCCTGATGACCTCTACTGGGGAGTCCCAAACTAAAAGACCCATGCTGGGGGAGGCCGGGTTGAGAATCTTCGGCTTGATGGGAAGCAACTCTGGAGACTTCACTGGGGAACTCAAGATTTGCCCTTCCAAAACTCTGTGGGGAGAAGGTTCAATGGTCTGGCTCCGCTGGGGGTACTGAAGCTTAAACTCTGAGGGGAATTGAATTCCGGAGGATTCTCTGGCTGGGGATTTTGATGAACTCCGCTGGAGATAGGAAGAATTTTGGCGAGCGCGATCTTCCGTGGTTGTTGGCTTTGAGAAGAATCTGAACAAGCGATAGGTTAACATCCGTTTACTTGGAGAACCCGTGAACTATTTTCAGAAATCTTGAAGTTGAACCAGCAATAGAACAACATCCGTTTTTGGGAAGCGTCCGTAAACTAAATTCAAAGGTTGCATCTGAACAAGCTGATAGATTAACATCCGTTGTTGGGATGAATCCATGAACTGTTTTCAGAAGTCTTGAGAAGAATCTGAACAAGTCGGTAGATTAGCGTCCGTTGTTGGGAAGAATCCGTAAACTTGTTTCAGAAGTTGAGAAGAGTCTGATTCAGTTGGTAGATTGACATCCGTTGTTGGGAAGAATCCGTAAACTTTTTCAGAAGTCTTGAAGAGGAACCGGTGTAGGGCTTCCTGATGATGACCTTGTGTAAAACTGCATCGGTTTTGAACACTTTTGACATTCGAATGCCCCAAGTGGTGATGTAGATAAATTCCTGGCTTATTACAGGTGTTGGTCTACAATCGGTCGTTCACAGATGTTTCCTGGGTTGTTGCAGGTGTTGATCTGGAATTCTTCAGACATGCCCTGGCTGAATACAGGAATCGAATCTGGAAAGGTGATAGTTGATAGATATGCCCTGGAAGGATACAGGAGTCGAATCTTCAAACTCTTCAGACATGCCCTGGCTAGATACAGGAGTCGAGTCTGGAAATGTAGTCAACAGATATGCCCTGGCAGGATACAGGAGTCGAATCTGGAAATGTGGTCAACAGATATGCCCTGGCTGGATACAGGAGTCGAATTTGGAAATAGTCGTCAACAGATATGCCCTGGCTGGATACAGGAGTCGAATCTTCGAACTCTTCAGACGTGCCCTGGCTAGATACAGGAATCGAGTCTGGAAATGTGATCAACAGATATGCCCTGGCTGGATACAGGAGTCGAATCTGGAAATGTTGTAGTTGATTTGTTGGACACTTTTGACATTCGAATGCCCCAAGTGGTGAAGAAGGAGTCTTGAATCGGATTACTCTGCACATTGAGAGATTTCTTGAAATCTTGACTGGACTGCCCCAGGTTAATTGAACTTTGAAAGATCTGTTGGACCTTGACTGGGCTGCCCCAGGTTAATTGAATGGTGACATGTCATGCCCCTTTGTTGATAAGGGAAGTGTTATCCTCTTGAAGTGATTTTGACTTACTGAGAGAGTTTTCGTTCCTCCGAACATTTGCTGTATGAATTTCTTCGCTGTCAAATAAAAGGGTCAAATGCAGACAATGATATTCGAATAATGCAAAGTTTATGTTTGTCTCGAAGTTTTGAAAAATGCGTTTTTTAGCAGAAAACTTTTCACAAGACAAGTTAACACAAGATTTAGAGCAAAGCCCTACAGGAGTCAGGATACCTTTTGTAACAGTATGCTTTTGAACTAACCCATGCTTCAATTAGGACTTTTGGAGGGTTGTAACGTGGCCTGGTTCACGGTTTAAGAAACAAAGGATAAAGGCTCAAAGTATATTTGTACCCACCCGCTCTTCGTGATGTTCTTCAACCTAAGCTCAGTTAACTGTGCGTCGCACTCTGTTTTGAGTTTGGAACGTCTTTTGGGCGATGGTTCACCAGTTTGAATTTTGGGAGACAGTCATCATCTCCTTTTTCTTTTTTCAACACTTTTCATGTTGTTGAGGGTTTTGTAATGACCCCAATATTTTGATTTTGATTTGTTATCCCTAACTTTTGCCTGACTGTTACCGTTTTCTGGATTACTGTCAGCGGGATGCCCCAGCTTTCTTAAACCTCCTTTATAGGTTTTGGCTCGGTGGGCTTTTCTCTTTTGAGAGATTGACTGTCTATGTGATAGGGAACCACCCCGGTCTTTTTGATTCCAAGGGAATACTTTCTCTTTTTGACGTCGTTCGTTGTGTTACGAACTGAGAGTTTGCGACTTCAATGCGCATTTTCTTTTGAATTAACTGAGATACTACCCTGCCCCGGGTTTATATCAAAGGTTTCGATTGTTTAGAACAGAAAACTCCTACTTCTTTGGCTCGAAGGGGTTGACTAGGGATTAACTTCCTTATAACTCCAGTGTTTGGGAATTGAAAGAAATGCCTGTACATCATCAGCATGGTCTGTTCAAAAGCATACTGTATAAGATTATGGTATTGTTTCGTCATCCTCCCTCTAAAGGCTTACAACTTTTTATCAGGAGTCAAATATCATAAAGAAAAGCATAAGAGTAGTGAAACGAATGGATGAATTCAAGACAAACATATGCAATGCATTAATGAAAACAGAGTTTAACATCAACATATAATTGTTTGATAGCAAAAGAAATTACAACTTTGAAAATTCAAAAAGAAGCAAAAAGTCTTTCAATTCGAGCTTCGTCACTTCAAGCGGAGAACCCTTTAACGGAAGATCTTCATCTCGCCGTCTGGCATGAATTCCAGCACCCCAATGTCAATCAGATCTTGAATCTTGTTCTTCAAGGCCCAACAGTCGTTGGTACTGTGTCCCGGGCTGCAGGAGTGGTAAACACAGAATGCGTCGGGATTAAAGTGAGGAGAGGAGATGTTGAGCTTCTGAGGAGGGTCCTTTACGGTGAGCAAATCGACCTCCAACAGGCGCTTCAGTATGAAGAATGATGGTATTTCAGTCTCCGTAAACTGTCTTCCCGACTTTTCTTGCTTACGCCGATTGCCCCGTTGACGCTGGCGAGGTTGTTGATGGGTTTGTGACCCTGAAGCTAGCAAAGGAGCTTTCCCCTTGTCTTCTTGAGTTGATGGAGGTTGAGCGGTGACTTGCTCTTCGACCTCAGATGTTTGCCCCAGTTGGTTGTTTGGAAGCAGTTGGCGGACAAGAACTCTGAGTTCCTCTTGTCTTTGAGATAGGTCTTGGATGAGAGCCATCTGGCCCACCAAATATCCCATCATTTGGGTCCTCAGTGTTGTTAGATCAAACTGCAACTCTGCAATCTGATCACTCCTGGCATTGTTGGAATTCCCCAAGCCGTTGGTGAGGAGGGCTTTCATCTCTTCTTGCCCCAGAGACAAGTTCAGGAACATCTCCTACAGCTGAGCAGTCTGGTCTTGGATGTCTTTGACAGACCTTTCTAGAGCCATCTCTTGCTGAAATAAACAGCAGGAGAGTAAGGAAACCTGAAAAAGGAAAGATTGTCAAAATGCAATGCATGATATGTGGATGCATGCTTTCAAGGATCTCTTGGGGTAAACACAAGAAAATGTTAGAGGTTGAACTTTGCTCTTGGATTGGAGATCTCTGCACCGGTGGACGTCCTTCCACTAGAATCAAGCTCACCATGTCGAGTGGGTCATAGCCACTGATTCAAGTTGTTGTACTTGATCTTTTGGTTGGAGAACTTTGTATCGGTGGATGTCTTTCCACGAGAATCAAGCTCACCATGTCGAGTGGGTCATAGCCACTGATTCAGGTTGTTGTTCTTGATCTTTGACTGGATTGGCTAGAGGAGAAACCCCCTTTCCCCTTGATAGATGTCTGGCTCAACGTAACCCTGCATCAACAGAACCCTCGAGATCCTTGAAATGGTTATTGAAAATGCTAAAATGCTATGGTATGATGTTATGATGTCATGTACATGTATGCGAAAAGCAAGCAATTGTATATACAGGCAAACAATATTCACACAAAGCACACAAGGCCTTAGGTTTAGGCTTGCATGAGGTTCAGGTACTACCCTCTTTCAGTTTGTTGGTTAAAACCTGTCCTATCAAAAGTAACCGGGTTCTAGAGGATCTCATATCATTGGCTACCCTCAATCGGTCATAACTCCAGCATCGCAACCTTTTCTCGCGGCCGGAACCATCTCGAGAGTTTAGCCTCAATGAGTGTAGCATACTGCTACTGTTCTAATGGCCAAGTTGGTCAATTTAGGGTTCTAAGGTTGGTTGGTGTTTAATGACCCCTTAGAAGACCTATATTCTCCCCGTTGCAACACAAGGGATATAGGTACAGACTAAGATGCCACACCAACGTAGCCACTGCTTCACCCTTGTCGGTCTACGCCGGACAGGTCCCTCACAGATTATGCTACCTAAAAAGGGTATTTCCCAGATCCGGGTTAGGATCTATGAAACTCCGATGCAAAGCCCACAAATGTAAAAGTAAACAAGACAATCAATTGAAAACAAAGGTGATCTAAGCCCTAAGGTTACTCCACTTTTAAAAGTTATCCCCAGCAGAGTCGCCAGTTCTGTGATACGGTGGGAGAACTGACTTGAGGTTTGCGTTTGTATTCGCACTTGTGCGGTTGAGCAAGAGTCGCCACCGACTTTTTATTTTATCCTAAAGGAAAGGTTAAAAAAAGCACAGCAAAAACCTTTTGAGATATTTCGTGGGTTCGGGGGGTAGATTATGAAAAGGGAAGGTATTAGCACCCTTTTCATCCATGGTTATCCATGGGCTCTTAGTTACTTGGTTTTTTAGATCACTTGCCTTGTTTTTCGATTGCTTTGAAAATGGTGTGTGTGTGGGTTCTTTTTGAAAATGTTTTGGAAAAAGATGCCTTGTCTTAGGCAACTAATGTATTTGACTCGTGTTTGAGTGTTTTACAAAAGTGTGAATCTTTTCGAAAAGATGTTTCAAAATGTTTTTGAGAGTTTGTTTGAAAGTGTTGTGGATTGTGGTTTTTTGAAAAGAAGGCAAGTGTTTTTGCAAGTTTGATCTCAAATAACTAAGAGTTTTGTCTACCCTATTGTACTCAAAGGTTTTTGTCATGTTTTAACCCCTTTTAACAATTTTTGTTCTACCATTGAAATTGGTAGACAATCTTGCGTTTAGGAAGTTTATTTGGGACGGGCGCGAGTCATCGTATGGACCATGAATGCAATGATGCCAAGTGTCTTTGGCAATTTGTTTTGAAGGGACTATGATCATTCCGTTTAGGCAACACTTTGAGACTTATGATCATTTGATTTTGTTTTGCCAAAGATACTCGACGTGCAAGCATGGCCCATTTTGGAAGGCAACATGTGGGATTACCCTAGGGGGTGCAAGTGTGATTGTGTATTGATTACATGTATTAGTCTTGTATTAGGTTATCTAGCGTTTGATTTTATGTACATACAAACCCTAGGTCTAACCATGGTATAATTGAAAACTGTAAATTGCGGAATGTAAAATCTACGTTATTACAAAATAGTATCCGGGAGCGGGGGTATAAATGTACAAGGGGATGAGACTTATAGTACCCAATAAGTTACAACCAAATCGAATGTGCGATCAAAATGTAAATATCGAATATACAAATATAAGATAAAAGTGTGTATAGTGTAATGTGAATGTATTTGTGTAAGTGTACAAGTGTATATGTATATGAATTGTGTAATTATGTACAAGTGCGAATTGTGAAGTTGGATCGTATTAGGGTTTTTTGACCTAGATATGTATTTTAAATGAATCTTTGATTTATGTATGTTTAATTATGTATGAAAGAAAAAAAGAAAGTGTTTTGATTTCAATGTTCAAGTTTTTAATTAAATCGTATTTTGCATAAAAAAGAAAGTATTTTAATCACATATTTATTAATTTTAATATTAGAGAAATGTATATATTGTTATGTACAAATATGTGTGTTAATTAAAAAGAAGATGTTTTCAAATTTAATTATATGATAAAAGGTGTTTTATTATTTTATATACAAATATCTATCTAAAAAAAGATGTTTTAACCTTATGATAAAAAATGTATTTTAATTAAGTTAGTATTTTTTTTCAAAGAATAAAAAAAAAGGTAAACATTGTTTATAAAATAAAGTTAGTATTTTACAAAGAAAAAAAAAAGTAAATATTGTTTTTATAAAATAAAAAGAATGGTTAGTATTATGAAAAGTGGTTAAGTGTAAAAATATTAACTTGGGCTTCAGAGGAAATGTGAATGGGTCAGGTCCATGTTAATCTTGAACGAAATTAGGGTTAGTAGTTGTTAGTTCAGTTTGGTAATGAACGTTTTAGGGTTAGCGAGGCAGCGACGGCGCGTTCGTCTTCTCCGATCAAGCTTCCTGAGCAAATCAACTCCGGCCACCAACGCTACCCTCAGACCTCTCTTCCCTCCAAGGCGTAAGCTTCACATCCTCTTGATTTAAGGTTTGATTTCCACACTTTATGTTCTTTCGTGAATGATACGCATTTTTTGATTTGAGTCTTAAGTTGAGTTTTTATTATTATGAGGTGAAGGAAAGAAAGAGGAACAGAACTCACTACCTGACCTTAGAGGAGGAGGAGAGAAGAGCGAAGGCGTTGAGGAGGCCGGAGCGAGCGGAGGGGGAAGGAGAGCGCGATGCTGATGAACCTAATATCCCTGGTACTCTTGTATATTTCTTTTATTTATTAGGGTTTTGATGATGATGTATGCTGAGAACCCTTTCCCCTCTTTATCTCTTCTTCTGTGCCACTGATGCTTTGAATTGTTGCTTGCTTCTGAACGAAATTTCTTTCTTCTTCTTGAACACTGTATTATTTGTTTGTATTGCCCAGTGATGACCTCAGAGGTCTGAGGGCCTAGGTTGCCTTTGATACTTCTTGTTTTCCTCTGAGCCCCTGATGCCTTGAATGGTTGTTCTGTGTTATCTTGAACTTGCCCTTTTGTATGTTTGCTTGCCTTTAGATTTTTGAATTGCTTCCTGAGATTGATGCCCTTGACGCTTTTGTTGAGTTGGATGTCATGTTTTTATTGCCTATGATGAAGAAATTCTGAGGCTTAGAGGTTGGTTTGAATGTTTTGACATGCTTGAGAGGTTGGTTTGGATATGTTTGAGAGGTTGGTTTGGATATGTTTGAGCTAGACAGGCAGTTTGTTGGTATTTCTGAGTTTTTTGTCTGGGCAGGGTTGATGAAGTTTGATGGTTATGGCATTGTGTTATGTTTCTGCCTTGACAGTAGGCAGGTTAAAGCATTTTCAGGTTATGGTTCTGAGATGTGTTATGTTTTTTGAGATGTTTAGTGTTTGAGTTTTTGAAAGAGGTTTGTTCACATGTTTTTGGGTTTGTGAGGCTAATGGTAAGGCAGGTGAAGGCATTAGCAGGTCATGTGTTTGTATGTTCTTGAGGGTGAGGCCTGATGCAGGTTTGATGGTTTTTGACAGTTTATATCTTTTCTCTCTTTTGCTATGCTGAACTGAGTTGTGTTTTTCAGGTTTTTAGGCTTGGGTTTGAGATGTGTTCTTTAACAGGGTTGTAGACTTTTGAGGCGAAGGCAGGGTGTCTCTTTCTCTCTTCTCTATCCTTACCTTTGTATTGGCTTGTGTATGTTGTACCTTGAGGCAGAGTTGGTGTGTTTTGTATATTTCTCCCTCTCTATCCTGCCTGCTTCTGAACTGAGCTTTGTATCTCTGTGTTATATCTTTTCTGCCATCCTCTCCTAAGCCTAAACCTGCCTATGCTTCTATTATCTCTCTTTTTCTCACTCATAGTACAGTTTAGAATTTTATATGATTATTGTTGTACTATGTTCTGAAGGGGCCCTCCTTGGGAAATGATGATTTTAGATTTCTTGCATAACACATTACTGCATCTTTATCTCCAGCTTTGACAGTTTGTGTGCTGACTTTTCCTTGATATCTTGGCAAAAATCCCTTTTTGACAGCTTGGGTACTTGTGACAGCAAATGTACTTTTGAAATCTTTGATATCTTTGGCATTTTGACAGTAACTTGCCTTTTGCTTTGGATAGAAAGTTGAGATTGGATTTTTTCAGTTTAGTTGGAAGTTTGCAGTTTGAATTTTTAGAAATTATGCATTTGACATTTGCATTTCATGAATAAAAAATCTTCCCTCTCTGTGAACCGGGAGAAATCCCGTGATTTGCAGAGAGGGTCAACTGATCCCAGTCAGTGGCCCCTAATGACGAGCAACTTTAACTATCTTTAATTAACTGCTTTCTGACTTTTCTTCTCTTTTTGCAGATAAAACAATGGAGCACCGGAGCGGAGTGAAGAGTGAAGAATATTAGAAAATAGGATAGTTTTTTATTCTATGTAATATTTTAAATCAATGTATATTATTGTTCATAATTTTAAATTATAAACAACAATTTATACAAATAATTCAAATATCAATAAAAGTCTAAATTATCCAATTAATTCTAATTTTCTTTATTGTTTATTTATTTATTTAAAATTCTTTGAACTAAAACAATTGAAAAATGAATTTCAATCATTCAATTTCAGAATAATAAATAACTTAAATAAAACAACATTGATCAATTAAGCCTGTCTTATTCAACATCCAAAGCAAAGCAGTAGTTAACCCAGATGGCCTGATCAAACGCATTCCTTCTTTACTGATTTGTCATAAACACTGATTCTTTGCAAGTACTGTAAATCCAAACTGCACACCTTCTTTGACTGGCCCAAACAAACTGAATTTACACCACTGTCTCTTTTACTGATTAAATCAAGATAATGCGAATTTAACCCGAATCTCGGAATAAACTTTAAAGTGCTGTGGAATTTAAACCTTTCTGAGAATATGCCCGTAAAACCTTAATTCTTGATTAAATGCCAAATAACGTTTGCCTGATCAAAATTGAACCAAAAATCAACCAAACCCTAAGCCAACTGTATGAAACAATCCAAAGCTCTGAAAATCAGTAAAAAAACCCTAGTTTTGCTTGACTGTCAAGAAAAGTCCGTTTGTCCGATTCTTGAGCCAGTTTGAAAAATCAGGAAATGCCTGAAGCTGAGATTTCTTGGGGAAAAATGCGAGGGCAAATTTTGGGGTACAACAATTACAATAACAAAGAGAACAAGCTGGCTGGTTAGTGAGCGCGTTAGTGCAAGATCCCTTGGGACCTGGGTTCGAACCCTAGGTCCCCCAAACATTTATTTGATTTTGTTCCTCAGGTATTCACATGCAATGCTCCAGGCGTGGACTACCATGTACCCCCAGATCTCAAATGCTACGTGGCTTGCCAATCAGATCCAATGGCCAGGCTAGAGTCTTCATCATGTTCTCAAAGTCAAAGGCGCACACAGGAGTTACCAAAGTCAAACAAGGCTGATTGAACCTGGGCCAAATTTGCTGATCATACAACCTATTCAGGCCCACACCCCCTCTTTGAGTTTGTTCTTTTTTTTTCTCTTTTCATTATTTTCCTATTTTTATTTTATTATTATTATTATCTTAATTAATTAATTAACAAACTAACTTTTTTTCATAAAATCAAAAACAACAAAAAATATTTTTTTAATTCCACTAATTTATTATTTATTTTTGTAAATAAATCATTAATTAATTTATTTAGTTTAAATAGGTTTAATAACAATATATTTTGCAATAAATTAAAATTGATTTAGAATTAGTTTTTTTTAAATATTTTTAATCACTCTCATTTTATTTCCTTAAATAATTAAAATAAAAACTCAAAAATATTTTCTTTTTATTATTTAATTCAATTATTAATTTAGGTTAGCTTTTTATTTCAAAAATAACAAAAATATGTTTTATTTAATGAAAAAGGGTCAAAACCCTAGGACGATCTGATTCAATTTTCCTCGTGCGTATCATCTTTGATCTATATTTGTGTAATTGCTCCGAGGATGTAATAGTTTTAACTTAGGATTTTATTTACCGCTTTTATTTACTTTTCGCATTTTAATTTTCAAGGGTTTGTTTTTGGCGATGTATATATCCAACGCCTTGTAATAGCTTAGATTTATTTTCCACAATTTATATTCTGCAACTATTAAACTGTTAGATGTTTGAATAATAGGCTATGCATGACAAGATCAATCTTAACTTAAAATCAATAGTAGCTCACCATGACATGTACAAAGATAATATAACTGAAAAACAATACACTCGCACATGTCACTCTTAGGGTACGCCTCACTTGGTTGCCTCGAACATGGTCATTGAGTATAGGGTGTTTTAGAGGTCGCCCTCTTGTCTAAATATCATAAGTTGCCTCGAAACGGTTGCCTCGGATAAAATGATCTAAGACATTAGGGTTACCGCTAAGGCGTCCTAACATTGCTTTAGTAACCACACGTCCCTTAATCGAATTGACCCTTAAACTCCAACGGCGGTGCTACCTACTCATCCATAGTGGGCTAGCATTGTCTAAAGGACATTTGCACAATTTAATTCCTTTTTGAGTAGGTAGATGTTCTTAAGTACTTGCTCCTTTTAAAACAAAAAAAAAACAAAACTTTTCGCACTTACACTCTCTTCAAAACAAAAACTCTTTTCAAAACCCACAAACACAAAGAAAAGGCAAAATTTTGAAAACATAGTGAGCAAGTACCTAAGAGCCCGTGGATAACCACGGATAGAAAGGGTGCTAACACCTGCCCTTTCTATAATCTACCTCCCGAGCCCGAGAAACATCTCGAAAAGGAATTTTTCTGTGCTTTTGTCCTTTCCTTGTTGGATAAAATAAAAGACGGTGGCGACTCTTGCTTACCGCGACATTTTACGAAAACAAACGCAAACGCGAACCAGCATTCCAAAATAGTCAGTTCTTTCCCACCGATCACAAAACTAATGACTCTGCTGGGGATTTCTCTTATAAGTGGGGTGTACCTTAGGATTAGATCACTATTGTTTTCAATTGTATGCTTTGTATGCTTTAATTTTGTGGGCTTGTATCGGAGTTCTATAGATCCTAACCCGGATCTGGGGATACCCTTTAGGTAAGTAGCAATAAACTGTGAGGGATATGTCCGGCGTAGACCGACACAGATGAAGCAGTAGCTACGTTGGTGTGGCACCTTGGTCTCTACCGATAACCCTTGTGTTGGAACGAGGAGAATATGGATCTTCTAAGGAGTCATTAAGCACCAACTGACCTTAGAACCTTTAAATTGATCAACTTGGCCATAGAACAGTAGCAGTATGCTACACTCATTAAGACTAAACTCTCGCGATGATTCCGGCCGCAAGAAAAGGTTGCTAAACTAGAATTATGACCGATTGAGGGTAGTCAGTGATATTGAGATCCTCTAGAACCCGGTTACTATTTTTAGGACAGGTTTAAACCAACTGAACTGAAAGAGGGTAGTACCTAAGCTCCATTCCAGCCTGAAATCTAAGGGCTCTTTTGTGTGACTTGTGTGCCTTTACCATGTTTGCCTTTTGTGAATACTTATGGTGTGCCTTTATCATAACATCATGACATAATAACATTGCATACATTTTTCATAAGGACTAACCTATTTCAAAGACAAGAGGGTTTCATCTTTGCTCTGTTTTGTAGGTCATCATGATGCCCATGCGTAGGAATACTATCCGAATCAACTTTGTCCAAGTACCTACCCTGCTTAAAGAGTTGGTTGTCAGGATACCAGACACTGCTTCCTTCATCAGGAGGCATGGTTCTCTTCTTAGTTTGGTCACCTCAAAGTTGGATGAACAAATGATGAGTGTTCTGGTCCAGTTTTATGATCCGCTATACCATTGTTTCACCTTTCAAGACTTCCAGTTGGTCCCTACCCTGGAAGAATTCTCTGAGTTGTTGGTATCTCTGTTTTGGAGCAAACTCCATTTACTGGTTGGGAAAAGACTCTTAGGCCTGAAGAGATTGTTGCAGCCCTTCACTTGACAAAAGAGGAGGTGATGGCTAACTGGGAAACTAGAAGCGGAGCTAAGGGTTTTCTGGCTAAGTTTTTGGTTGACAAAGCTAATTACTTATGGGATAGCTTAAACTTCAAGGCGTACGAGGACATTCTGGCTCTCTTGATTTATGGTCTGGTATTGTTTCCAAATCCTGACACTTTTGTTGATGTTAATGCCATAAAGATCTTCATCTCTCAGAATCTGGTACCCACTCTCTTGGGTGATATCCTTCATCAGCTCTATGCTCGTACTGCCCAAAAGCGGGGAACTTTGATGTGTTGTGCTCCTTTATTGTCGAGGTGGTTTATTTCGCACCTCCCTAAGTCCGTACTGAAAAACAAAGAAGGAATGGGCTGGGCTTATAGGGTGATGTCCCTTACTAATAATGACATTATCTGGACTCTCAAAGGCTTGGATGAGGTGACTGTCATTGATCGCTGTGGAGAGTATCCTAATGTTCCATTGATCAGACTCCATGGAGGGATTTCTTACAACCCATGCTTAGCTCTCCGTCAGTTTGGAAGATCCAGAAGAGAAGGGCCTCATGAGATGTTGATGCCTCATATCATCTTTGATTTTCAGGGAGATAGCGACGAGCTGCGTCGTAGATTCATCAGGGCTTGAGACAGAGTTCACCAATCTGACCCACATGAGTTGGGACCAAAGACTTCTCTGCCAATGGAGCCATATCTCAGATGGGTCCGCATCCGTGCCCAGAAGCTATGTATGCCATATGAAGCTGTCAGACCTGTTACTCTTGAAGTTGCTGATAAAGATGGGGTTCTTCCAACTATTCTGCACCCTTATATGCCCACTGATATTGGGGCACTGAAGAGGTCCTGGATGCAATTGCGGGAAGAACGGGATTCTTATCGGGAGAGGTTCAATGAACAAGAGCAGAAGATCCAAAAGCTGACTAGGCAACTGGAGAATGAGCGGATCCTAAATGATTATGTTCGCACTGAGAAGAAGAGACCATGGGAGCATTGATGGACCTTTGATGATTTCTTTATAGTTTTTATTTACTTTTCAGTATTTCCATTCTTGTAATGCCTAAGGGCAGTTTGTTGAACAATTTAAATTTTGAAGTTCAAATCTAATAAAGTGTGTTTCCTTTCTTGTCTACAAATTTGAATCCCGATTGTCTTTGAAATCATAAATCATACGCATTTCATCCCATCCACTTCATAAACAGGTACCCTTTTACAGGTCTTTTATCTTCTTCGCTGTTTATTTCAGCAATCATCATGTCTACTGAACCTTCCACTGAGCAAGCTATCAAGGCCCTCCAGGCCTAGAATACCCAATTTCAGAAGCTGTTCATGAATCTGGCCAAGGGTCAGCAGGACCTGAAGACCTTGATTTTGAAAGAGAAGAAGAAGAAGAAGAAGAAGAAGAAGAGGACAGTCTTGTTCAACACTGGACACATGTTTGGGAATAGACTTCAAAGTGAAGTTGATCTAACCACCTCATCTGGAGGGAAAGATAGTTCACAAGAAAAGAGGGCTCCCAGCCCGGTGGTCTCCGATAACGAGACAAACTATGATGAATAACAGTATCCTCCTACTGAGGATAAGTACAAACAGATGGAAGACCGTTTGAGCGCTATGGAAATTCAAAAGGTGCCCGGTCTGGACTTCGGAGATCTACGTCTATCCTCTGGGGTGGTGATTCCCCATAAATTCAAGGCACCTGCCTTTGCCAAGTATGACGGAGCTTCCTGTCCAAAGCTGCACCTCCGTTCATATGTGAGGAAGATCCAACCTTACACTGCTGATAAGAACTTATGGATCCATTTCTTTCAAGACAGTCTCTCAGGGACTCAGCTTGAGTGGTTCTATCAGTTGGACGGAGCCAGTATCCGTAGTTGGGAAGATTTGGCTACTGCATTCTATAGGCAGTATCAGTAGAACTCCGACCTCGCTCCTACGCGTACCCAACTCCAGGGTATGTCAATAGGAATGGGTGAAGGATTTAAAGAGTATGCTTAAAAGTGGAGACACCTTGCTGGAAGGGTGCAACCACCGTTGGCTGATCGTGAACTTGTTGACATGTTTTTGGGGACCCTGTCTGGTCCATTCTTTAACCATTTGATTGGAAACTCTTCTGCTGGGTTTACAGATCTTATTTTGACGGGTGAGAGAATTGAAGCTGGTATTAAGGCTGGGAAGATACAGAAGGGTGCCTCATCGAGCACCAAGAAGAAACCGTTTAAGAAAGAGTCCAGTGTTGTCTACAGTTCGAGAAGACAGAATAGACCGGAACACCGCCAAGCTGTCAACGCGGTTGTTATTTCAAAACCTGTTGGTGCTCCTCAGCATCACAATCAACAAAAGGACGAGAGACCTAGAAGGAAATTCACTCGTATCAGCATGACTTTGTCTCAGATTCTGCCACAGTTGCTGAAGACTAATCTGGTGACTCTAAAGGAACCCCCAAAGAATTCAAATACAACATCACCAAGGTATAACCCTAACGCCCGCTGCGCTTATCACTCTGATAGCCCGGGGCATAATACAGATGATTGTTGGGATTTGAAGAACAAGGTCCAAGACCTAATTGACGCAAAGGAGATTGAGTTTGAGGCGCCCTAGAGGCCTAATGTTGTAACTGCCCCCATGCCCAAGCATGGAGTGAATGCTCTAGAAGAAGACTTGTTTGTGATTTCCGTAGAAGATATTGCTACCCCTCTGTTGACTGTCAAGAAGAACCTGTTGCTAGCCGGTTTATTTCCGGGCTATGGCGAAGGTTTCCATATGTGTTATGTTTCACCTATTGGTTGCCCATCTCTGAAGTCAGGTATCCAAAATATGATGGATAGCAAAGAAAAACTGTTTGAAAAGACTGTTGTTCCATCCGTTCATTCTGAAGAAGTTGCCATTATTACCATTTTCGACAATTCTTCCAAGGCTCCCTCGAGGAAGCCTGTTAGAATTACATCTACTCTGAAGATTGCACCTGTAATTATCACTGTTCTGGGACCCATCCCCTACACCTCTGACAAAGCTGTCCCTTGGCACTATGG
Source organism: Vicia faba (assembly GCA_948472305.1). NCBI lineage: Eukaryota > Viridiplantae > Streptophyta > Magnoliopsida > Fabales > Fabaceae > Vicia > Vicia faba. Next base: position 856,751,137 of record OX451736.1, on the reverse strand, counting down.
GGCAGATGTTTATGTTCTTGGAGTTAAGCAAGAGTTGGATGTTGATACCGGCGTCAGCAACATTACTGGACCTGCTAAAGTCACCCGTAGCGGTAGACTTTTCTCACCTGATATTGCTCCACCAGCTGTCCGAAGGCCTGTTGTCATTAAGCCTACAAGTGCACCTGTCACTATTCCTGATCAAGTCCCTATTCTTACCCCTGTCACCGAGTCATATGACGCTCGGGGAAAAGGGATCAACACTGATGTGCTTGCCCAGACGGAGGCACCGAAGACCATCACTGTTGAAGCTTCCAAACAGGAGATGGAAGAGATTCTGAAGATTATTAAGAAGAGTGATTATAATGTAGTTAAGCAACTGGGGCAAACCCCATCCAAGATTTCTATGTTGTCATTGCTGTTGTGTTTAGAGGCCCATGCCAAGGCCCTGATTACCTTCCTAAAAACTGCCCACGTGCCACAAGAGACATCAGCGGATCAGTTTACCGATTGTGTGGCCAATTTAACTACTGATAATGGTTTGGGTTTCTCTGACGCTGATTTGACTGCTAAAGAGAAGAACCATAATGATGCCCTGCATGTCTCCATTAAATACAGGGGCACTACTCTTGCACATGTGTTGGTTGACACTGGTTCCTCATTGAACGTCTTGCCCAAAAAAGCTCTAGACCGGTTGGATTGCGAAGGGTTAGAGTTAAAACCAAGTAACATCGTTGTCAGGGCCTTTGATGGGTCTAAAAGGATGGTGCACGGTGAAATTGATATTCCAATTAAAGTTGGCTCTCAGGTCTTCAACTCTACGTTCTATGTGATGGACATTCGGTCATCCTACTCTTGTTTGCTGGGTCGTCCATGGATCCACAAAGTTGGGGCCGTAACCTCAACACTCCATCAGAAGCTGAAGTACCTGGTCAGAGGAAAGATTATGACAGTACAGGGGGAGGAAGAGTATATGGTCAGCCACCTCAACTCGTTCAGATACGTAGAGATGGATGAGGAGTTCATCAAGACCCCATTTCAGCACTTTGAAGAGGTTCCTCAAACACTAGCATCAGCTGAGACTGTGGTTGAAGATTCTCCTATGAAGATGGCTTCCTTAAAGGATGCCCGGGTTGTTATCGAGAAGGATGAGTGTGCAAATTGGGGCCGACTCCCTGATTTTACTCAGAAGACTAACAAGTTTGGTTTGGGTTTCACTGCAGAAGCTCAAAGGGCTGTTCGAATTGAAAGGATTGGAAGACCTCCCGTGTTCATCAGCAACTCGGGAGTAAATGCCATTGAAGAGGATGTGGAGGAGTCTGAATTCGACAGTTGGATCTATCCTATGACCAATGGTGGACCAAGCAACTGGACAGCAAAGGACTTGATCCCTATTACTTTTGTTACCCAGTAATGAAACTTTTGTTTTTAAATTTGTAACAGACAATGTTTTGAAACTTTATGGCCCGGTGTCTTACCCGGGGCACCGTGGCTTCATTTGTGAGGGCTTTTGTGTGTCATTTTCATATGTCATTAATAAACGCATTGGACGTTCTTTCATTTCAAATTTTGCGCTCTTTGTTTTTCTTTATTACATATTGCAAAGCAGCTATTTTACACACACTCACATATACAGGTCCACATCCACTCTGGATCTCACTGGTAACGACTCTGCTACTGCCATTTATGACTTCGAAAATCCGATCAACTTAGCCGAAGACGAAGGTGAAGATGATTGTGAAGTGCCTGGTGAACTTGCAAGATTGTTGCTCCAGGAGGAAAGGGCCATTCAGACACATGAAGAGCCAGTGGAAACAGTGAATCTAGGTACTAAGACAGACAAGAAGGAAGTCAAGATTGGTGCAAATCTGGAGCTTAGTGTAAAACAGTGGTTGATTCAGATGTTGCATGACTACGTTGAGATCTTTGCTTGGTCTTACGAAGACATGCCTGGTTTGGATACTGGCATTGTGGTTCATCGCCTGCCTACCAAGGAAGACTGTCCTCCCGTAAAACAGAAGGTTCGCCGAATGCGCTCAGAGGTGTCTGAGAAAATCAAGGTTGAGGTTATGAAACAATTTGACGCCGATTTTCTAGAAGTGACTTCTTACCCCCAGTGGGTCGCCAATGTGGTTCTTGTGCCAAAGAAAGATGGTAAGGTCAGAATGTGTGTTGATTACAGGGATTTGAACAGGGAGAGCCCTAAGGATGACTTCCCTCTGCCTCATATTGACGTTCTGGTTGACAACACCACTCAGCACAAGGTATTCTCCTTTATGGACGGCTTCTCCGGTTATAATCAGATAAAAATGGCTCCCGAAGACATGGAGAAGACCACCTTTGTTACTCAGTGGGGTACCTTTTTCTACAAGGTCATGCCTTTTGAGTTGAAAAATGTTGGGGCAACATATCAGCGTGCCATGGTTGCTTTGTTTCATGACATGATCCATCATGAGATTGAAGTATACGTCGACAATATGATTGCAAGGTCCCAGACTGAGGAGGAACACCTTGATCATCTACAAAAGCTGTTTGACAGGTTGAAGTTATACAAGTTGAGGTTGAACCCGAACAGCACCTTCGGGGTGAGATTTGGTAAGCTGCTAGGTTTTGTTGTAAGCGACAAAGGTATTCAAGTGGATCCTGCCAAAGTGAAAGCTATACAAGAGATGCCAGCTCCCAAGACAGAGAAGGAAGTCAGAGGCTTCTTGGGACGACTGAACTACATTGCATGATTAATCTCGCACCTAACTGCTACTTGTGAGTCAATCTTCAAGTTACTGAAGAAGGATCAGGTAGTACGTTGGAACGATGAATGCCAGGCCGCTTTCGAAAGAATCAAAGAGTATCTCCAAGAGCCACCTATTCTGATGCCACCAGTTGAAGGGAGATATCTGATCTTATACTTGACAATACTTGACAACTCAATGGGGTGTGTGCTGGGGCAGCATGACGAGTCTGGCCGAAAAGAGCATGCAATTTACTACCTTAGCAAAAAGTTTACCGACTGTGAGACCCGATACTCACTACTCGAGAAAACTTGCTGCGCTTTGGCATGGGCTGCTCGCCGGCTGAGACAATATATGTTGACTCACACTACTCTGTTGATTTCAAAGATGAATCCAATCAAGTATTTCTTCGAAAAGCCTGCCTTGTCCGGAAGAATAGCAAGATGGCAGATGATCTTGACTGAGTATGACATCCAGTACACAACTCAAAAAGCAATCAAGGGGAGTGTATTAGTAGACCATTTGGCACATCAGGCAGTGGATGATTACCAGTCTATGAACTTTGAATTCCCAGACGAGAATATCATGTTGATAACTGATTGTGAGACACCTGGACCGGATGAAGGACCTGAGGAGGGATCCTGATGGTCTATGTACTTTGATGGAGCTTCGAACGCTTTGGGTAATGGCATTGGCGCCGTGATCATATCTCCTAAAGGCTCTCATACTCCGCTCACCGCCCGACTATGTTTCAACTGCACCAACAACATGGCGGAGTATGAAGCGTGCATCATGGGTCTTCGAGCTGCAATTGACCTAAGGATTAAGTTTCTAAGTGTCTTCGGAGATTCCGCTCTTGTGATCAGTCAGATCAAAGGAGAGTGGGATACGAAACACCCTAATCTTATTCCTTACAAGGAGTATGTGTTGACGTTGCTTCCCCATTTCGAGGAGATAACCTTTGAACACTTCCCTATAGAGGAGAATCAGTTAGCGGACGCGTTAGCTACGATGTCTTCTACGTTCAAGGTCAAATGGGACAACGAGGCCCCCCGGATCATTATTTGGAAATTAGACGAACCTGCACATTGTTGTGATCTTGAGACTCAAGAGGTAACAGAAAAGCCCTGGTATCATAAGGTGAAGAGGTACCTTGAAGCTCGGGAATACCCCGAGGGTGCATCTGTTAATGACAAGAAGTTTCTGAGGAGGTTCGCGGCAAAGTTCTTCATCAACAATGACATTCTTTACAAGCGTAACCATGATTCGACCTTACTACATTGTGTGGATAAGAATGAAGCAGAAAGGATCATGGCAGAGCTGCATGAAGGTACTTTCGGAACTCATTCCAGTGGACATACCATGGCAAAGAAAATCCTTCGGGCAGGATATTACTGGTCCACAATGGAAGCTGACTGTTATCAGCATTCTCGGACATGTCACAAGTGCCAGGTCTATGCTGATAAGGTACATATTCCTCCAGTTCCTCTGAATGTTTTGACAGCACCTTGGCCTTTTGCAATGTGGGGCATTGATATGATCGGCGAGATCAGACCTACGGCATCCAACGGGAATCGCTTCATCCTTGTAGATATTGATTACCTTACGAAGTGGGTTGAAGCAGCTTCCTTTGCTACGATAACCAAGAACGTCGTGGCACAGTTCATTCGGCACAACTTGATCTGTCGATACGGTGTACCGGAGAGGATCATTACAGACAATGGTACCAATCTTAACAACAAGATGATCACTGAGCTCTGCGAGCAATTCAAGATACAGCATCACAACTCTTCTCCCTACCGGCCGAAGATGAATGGGGCTGTCGAGGCGGCAAATAAGAACATTAAGAAGATTGTGCATAAGATGACAGTGACCTACAAAGATTGGCACGAGATGTTACCATTTGCTCTTCATGGGTACCGTACCTCAGCACGGACGTCAACAGGGGCAACACCCTATTCCTTGGTATTCGGCATGGAGGCAGTCTTGCCTATTGAAGTTCAGATACCCTCTCTTAGAATCATGAAGGATGCAAGTTTGAGTGAAGATGACTGGATCCAGACCCGACTTGATCAGTTGGACCTAATCAATGAAAAGAGACTTACTGCTATTTGTCATGGTCAGACATACCAAAAACGAATGATCAAGGCATTTAACAAGAAAGTTAGACGACAAGAGTATCAAGTTGGGGACCTGGCAATCAAGCGCATCATCTTACCTCAAGGTGATCCCAGGGGCAAATGGACCCCTACTTACGAAGGTCCATTTGTGGTTAAGAACATTTTCTCAGGAGGAGCAATGATTCTAACCACCATGGATGGTGACGACCTTCTTTACCCCGTCAATGCAGACATTGTGAAAAGATACTACGCATAATCTAAGACCCGCTAGGTTGACCGGCCTAGGCAAAAATAAGGGCTTCCCGGCGAACCAAAAGGGTTCGGGCAAAAATAAGGGATGAAAATGAAAAAATCTGTGCACCCGGCAAGTCGAAAACCTGAAAAGGCGGCTTGGGCAAAAATGGGTATCCCAGTGGACTGAAAACCCGAAAGGGCGGTCCAGGCAAAAGTTAGGGATTAAAGCGTAACACTATGTCTCATTGGGTCACCTCGCATCCAGACTTCGGTATCAACTATCAAGCTCAGACAACACTGATCAATCAGATTCATCTTCAACTAAACAGCGAAGTGATGAGATGCTTGAAGATATAAAGGCAATAGCAGAGTTGAAACCCAGTGGGATTATTCACATAGTTGTTTTGTTTTTCTTTTCACAAACTGTATAAATTCTATTTGTTCGGCGGCGTTCTCTTACCAGGACGTCATCCTCTTGTACAAAAACGCCTTTTTTACAGGCAAACTTCAAAATCAATACAAATTCATTTTTAGACAAATTTCAAATTTGTTTTTCCTTTATCTGTTTTGTTTTGCAAAGAACGTCCAAAGTTAATTTTTGATATATGCATTTGACATTAACTGCTGATCATAAATACTTACATGCGAAACGAAAGAAGAATTACTGGTAGTATCAGGAACAGGGGCAATAAGAATTGTCCGAGCTGTCTAGTTGCTCTGTCCACCAAGGTACCAAGGTAGGTTCAGCTGAGGAGTGTGACTAAGATATCGTCACTCCCTGCAGAGTAAAGCAGTACTGGTAGTTCTCCCCGCTGAAACTTGCAACTATGAACAAATCAGCAATACTCTTCCCAAGCAGAGTTGATCTACCATCAGCCCTAAAAAGGGTGGGTATCCCCAGAAGGTCTTAATATTCTCCAACGGAGTATAAAGGTATTCTCCAGCAAGCGTAAGAGCATCCCCGACAGTCTTAATATCCCTCAACAGAATATAAGAATGTTCCTCGGCGGAATACAAGATGCCACAGTGGAGTCATTTCCCCAGTGCAGTCTAAAAAAGCTTCCCCGATGGAGTTGAATCATTTTCCCCAGTAGACTCTAGAAGCTTATCCCCTGCGAAGCACAAATAAGTCTCCTCAGCCAAATTCAGAGGTTATCCCCCACAGAAGTCTAACTGGGTTATCCTCAGCAAGTTGCAATTGAAAGGTCATCCCCAGCGAAGATTCTTTCTATCCCCAGCCTAGTTCATCATTAAAATCCCAACAGAGCTTATCAGCGGAATCCCCAGCAGAGTTTATCATCAAAATCTCAGCAAAACATCTCTTCCCCACAGAGTAATTCCCCGCAGAGTAATCTCTTCATCGGCTTATTCCCCAACGGAGTTCTTTTCTCCTGCAGGTTTATTCTCACAATCATCTTCGATCATCATCCCCAGCGGAAATGAAGAACTCTACTATATTCTCCAGCAGCTCCGAGATTTATTTTCCCCAGCTAAAACATCACATTTTCAAACATCATGATACATGCATATACGCATCATACGAATACAATCTCATTTATCTTGAGAACATCATTGCCTGATCCATATCATGCATTGCATATGACTGACCTTTACCTTTCAGGAAAGATGTAGTTAAGTTCCCAGCTTCGTCGAAGATTTGACCAGTTCTTAAATCTCAATTGAATTATCCTCGGTTTAATTTCAGATAAGGTTCTCAATCTCGACAATTTTACTCCGTCATAGTGTGAACGAGTACTATAACCTCAACGATATACTCCCGGTGAGCACGAGTCAGTTCCTATATCTTGATGTTTTCCTCCGTCATAGTGTGGACGAGTTCTATAACCTCAACGGTATACTCCCGGTGAGCACGAGACAGTTCCTAGATCTTGATGAAGATGCTTACCTACGTCATAGTGTGGACGAGTACTATAACCTCAACGGTATACTCCCGGTGAGCACGAGTCAGTTCCTAGATCTTGATGTTTTCCTTCGTCATAGTGTGGACGAGTTCTATAACCTCAACGGTATACTCCTGGTGAGCACGAGACAGTTCCTAGATCTTGATGAAGATGCTTCCCTACGTCATAGTGTGGATGAGTACTATAACCTCAACGGTATACTCTCGGTGAGCACGAGTCAGTTCCTAGATCTTGATGTTTTCCTCCATCATAGTGTGGACGAGTTCTATAACCTCAACGGTATACTCCCGGTGAGCACGAGACAGTTCCTAGATCTTGATGAAGATGCTTCCCTATATCATAGTGTGGACGAGTACTATAACCTCAACGGTATACTCCCGATGAGCACGAGTCAGTTCCTAGATCTTGATGTTTTCCTCCGTCATAGTGTGGACAAGTTCTATAACCTCAACGGTATACTCCCGGTGAGCACGAGATAGTTCCTAGATCTTGATGAAGATGCTTCTCTACGTCATAGTGTGGATGAGTACTATAACCTTAACGGTATACTCCCGGTGAGCACGAGTCAGTTCCTAGATCTTGATGTTTTCCTCCGTCATAGTGTGGAAAAGTTCTATAACCTCAACGGTATACTCCCGGTGAGCATGAGACAGTTCCTAGATCTTGATGAAGATTACCCCCCAGTTGAATTATGGACATGTTCTTAATACTCAGTCGAGGCATTCTCTCAGTTGAAGTACATGCAAGTTCCTAAATCTCAACAAAGGTTAGACTTCCCCAGCAGAATCTTTTACAACAACAGGTATGCAAGTTCTCGCTAAGGAATCTCTTATGCGATCGACACTCCTGGAGATGGCATATATAAGCCCATCCTCCTACCAACAATCTCCAAATGGCATCTGTAAGCCCATTCCCGGCATCATAATGCTGATACTACACCATGTGAGTGCAAATTTCTGGGCACTCTAGTGTTCAATTACCTTCCACCTTCGGATCACGAAAGGCTCCAAAGCCAATCTATATCCTCAGGTTTAAGAAAATTGAACAGGGGCAACTATTTTACCCCAAAATTTTCCCTCCCATATTCCTCAAGATTTGCCAAGATTGATCTTCAAATTGCTCAAGATAGCTCAAGGGTTGGACAATCAAATCACCTCCTAAGGCAGTCAAGTCAAAATTAGGGTTTTGTGTTGCATCAAGGTCCTTACATCCAAATGGCCTCAAGTGCTTCCCAATGTCCTATTATGTTATCAAGTTCATCCATGTCAAATTTCAAGCCTTGCAGAGGAAGTTTGGTCAGTCAATTGCTCAAGAGGTCCAAAAATCGACTATGCTAGGGCAAAAGTCAACTGTGTCCCAAATGCAGTCAAACCTTAAGATTTTTTGTCAACATTATAATTTTTAAGTATAATTCATCATTTTATCAAGGGTTGATCATGATTCATCAAGGATTGCTCAAGATTCATCAAGATTCAAAAGTTACTAAATTAGGGTTTTGTAGGAAAAGTCAACTCAACTTTGACCAAGCATAACTTTATCATACTTTATGAGAAATGACCCATACAAAGCTCATTTTGAAGAGGATGAAATTTCCTACAATCCATCTTCACACCCTAATATCAAGAAATGCTCTCACAAAAAGTTACAAATTTGGACATTATAGGTCATTTTTGAAAGTCAACAAAAACACCTTTTTTGCCAAAGTTTATAACTTGAGCATGGAACATCAAAATGAGACGAGACCAAAAGTTTTGATTAGAGGACATCTCAAGGTTTCTAAAAAGTCAAATAACACCTCAAAAAGTTCAAAATTGAAGAAGTTATGCATTGTTGAAGTTGGGCATTTTTCCAAAATTGCCAAAAGTCAACTATCCTCAAAACTCTAATTTTTGACAAAAGGGCCCACTTTTTTCCACTTGATTTAGTCTTTTCATGCCACACACGTGTCCCATCTTCAATTTCATGACCAAACATTTATTTTTCTATTTTATTTAATTTAATTCATTTTAAATCTATATTAATTCAAATAAAATCCAAAAATTAATGAAATGGTATCTTTGTGATTTGTAAAGCTTGCATATATCATATAACACCTAATCAAACTCGTATCTTGGCTTTTTGTGCACAAAAAATCAGATCTTGCCTATATTTGGAAACATGGTTATGGTGATCAAAATCAAATCCTAATTCTTCAATGCACATAGATATTGGCCCATATTTTGACCTAGAATCATTCCATTATATGCAAGCAAGCCTCACAAAGCAAGAACAGGCACAAAACTCTGTGAAAACGGCCAGAACAAATTGATAAAAAACCTTGAAAAAGTGTGAGATCAAAAACGATATTGGAGGCACCTTCAGATCAAAAGCACAACGCTATTCTCTTCCTTGACACCCAGTGGAGCTACACCAATCAAAACCAAGCCCTAAGACAGCCTAAAACTCGCTGTAAGTGTTCTTGAAAACGCCTTTGCACATGAAATCGTGAACCATTCTCCTTGCATCTTTTTGCCAATTGGTTTGCACATTCATACTCACCAGTCAATTTACATTGATTCTGCATTATTTGATTTGATTTTTGTGGCCTCTAACCCTGTATCCAGAACCTAGGGTTTGTTTGTTTCCTTTTTAGGCATTTGCATTGCAGGTCAAATTAAGACAAATAATGGTCATATGGACACTCAGGAGACAGAGACGATGACGTCCATGCGCTTGGATGGGATTTTTATGGCCTATAATGAGTTCTTGAGACATCCTACGAAACCTCCTGCGGATAAAAATCCGCAGGTAAATAACCAGGGTGTTTGGGGAAGACGATAACGTGTCTCAGCCCCATTGCTCCATTTGAAATATTAGCGCGTTTTTTTATTTGCAGGCTTAGTGTTTTGTTTCTTTTCATAATATTTATTTCTTATTACAATAACAAAGAGAACAAGTTGGCTGGTTGGTGAGCGCGTTAGTGCAAGATCCCTTGGGACCTGGGTTTGAACCCCAGGTCCCCCAAACATTTATTTGATTTTGTTCCTCAGGTATTCACATGCAATGCTCTAGGCGTGGACTACCATGTACCCCCCAGATCTCAAATGCTACGTGGCTTGCCAATCAGATCCAATGGCCAGGCTAGAGTCTTCATCATGTTCTCAAAGTCAAGGGCGCACACAGGAGTTACCAAAGTCAAACAAGGCTGATTGAACCTGGGCCAAATTTGCTGATCATACAACCTCTTCAGGCCCACACCCCCTCTTTGAGTTTGTTCTTTTTTTTTCTCTTTTCATTATTTTCCTATTTTTATTTTATTATTATTATCATCTTAATTAATTAATTAACAAACTAACTTTTTTTCATAAAATCAGAAACAACAAAAAATATTTTTTTAATTCCACTAATTTACTATTTATTTTTGTAAATAAATCATTAATTAATTTATTTAGTTTAAATAGGTTTAATAACAATATATTTTGCAATAAATTAAAATTGATTTAGAATTAGTTTTTTTTTATATTTTTAATCACTCTCATTTTATTTCCTTAAATAATTAAAATAAAAACTCAAAAATATTTTCTTTTTATTATTTAATTCAATTATTAATTTAGGTTAGTTTTTTATTTCAAAAATAACAAAAGTATGCTTTATTTAATGAAAAAGGGTCAAAACCCTAGGACGCTCCGATTCAATTTTTCTCGCGCGTATCATCTTTGATCTATATTTGTGTAATTGCTCCGAGGATGTAATAGTTTTAACTTAGGATTTTATTTACCGCTTTTATTTACTTTTCGCATTTTAATTTTCAAGGGTTTGTTTTTGGCGATGTAAATACCCGACGCCTTGTAATAGCTTAGATTTATTTTCCGCAATTTATATTCCGCAACTATTAAACTGTTAGATGTTTGAATAATAGGCTATGCATGACAAGATCAATCTTAACTTAAAATCAATAGTAGCTCACCATGACATGTACAAAGATAATATAACTGAAAAACAATACACTCGCACATGCCACTCTTAGGGTACACCTCACTTGGTTGCCTCGAACGTGGTCATTGAGTATAGGGTGTTTTAGAGGTCGCCCTCTTGTCCAAAGATCATAAGTTGCCTCGAAACGGTTGCCTCGGATAAAATGATCTAAGACATTAGGGTTACCGCTAAGGCGTCCTAACATTGCTTTAGTGACCACACGTCCCTTAATCGAATTGACCCTTAAACTCCAACGGCGGTGCTACCTACTCATCCTTAGTGGGATAGCATTGTCTAAAGGACATTTGTACAGTTTAATTCCTTTTTGAGTAGGTAGATGTTCTTAAGTACTTGCTCCTTTTAAAACAAAAAAACAAAACTTTTCGCACTTACACTCTCTTCAAAACAAAAACTCTTTTCAAAACCCACAAACACAAAGAAAAGGCAAAATTTTGAAAACATAGTGGGCAAGTACCTAAGAGCCCGTGGATAACCACAGATAGAAAGGGTGCTAACACCTTCCCTTTTTATAATCTACCTCTCGAACCCGAGAAACATCTCGAAAAGGAATTTTTCTGTGCTTTTGTCCTTTCCTTGTTGGATAAAATAAAAGACGGTGGCGACTCTTGCTTACCGCGACATTTTGCAAAAACAAACGCAAACGCGAACCAGCATTTCAAAACAGTCAGTTCTTTCCCACCGATCACACTAAGGAATCTCTTATGCGATCAACACTCCTTCAGATGGCATCTTTAAGCCCATCCCCTCTTCAGCAATTTCCAAATTGCATCTGTAAGCCCATTCCCGATATCGCAAGGAAATCACCACTTCATGCGAGTGCAAATTTCTGGGCACTCTAGTGTTCAATCCTCTTCCACCTTCAGATCACGAAAGGCACGAAAGCCAATCTACATCCTCAGGTTTAAGAAGATTGAACAGGGGCAGCTGTTGTACCCCAAAATTTTCCCTCCCATATTTCTCAAAACATTTCAAGAAAGATCTCCAAGTTGCTCAAGGTAGTCCAAGGGTTGGCCAGACAAGCTCTCTCCGAAGACAGTCTACCCTAAATTAGGGTTTCATGTTGCATCAAGATACTTGAGCCCAAGTGATCCCAAATTCTCAAAATTGTCCTAATATGTTCTCAAGACCATCCATGTCAAGTTTCAAGCCTTGCAGAGGAAGTTTGCTCAGTCAATTGCTCAAAGGCCTGAAAATCGACTGTGCTAGGGCAAAAGTCAATTGTGGCTCACATACAGTCAAACTTCAAGATTTTTGGTCAACATCCTCATTTTGAAGTATATTTCATCATTTGATCAAGGGTTGATCATGATTCATCAAGGATTGCTCATAATTCATCGACTCAAAAGTTGCTAAATTAGGGTTTTGCAAGAAAAGTCAACTCAACTTTGACCAAGCATAACTTTCTCATACTTTATGAGAAATGACCCATCCAAGGATTTTGTGATTATTTCAGGTCTTAAATTACAGATGGCAAGCATTCAAATTCGTGCAAATGTATAGAGTGGACAAAAAGATTGGAAATAAGCCAAATTTGGAAGGTTTTCAAAGCAAATCAAATAAATCAAAAGGCATTGAAAGAGAAGGATTTTGATCAGTTTTGCAACCCTAATTCCTTCACTAATACATATAGACTGCGTGCAGATCAAAAGGGAGGTTAGAAAGAGGCGTGAGAACAAGAAACAGTTTTGAAAAAAAAGGCAAAAAAGTGTGAGATCGAATTGATAGTTAGAGGCATCCTCAAGGCTTGTTATCGATCCCAATCGCTTCCTGGCACTCTCAGCAACCTAAAGCAATCAAGAACTAAGTCGTTCAAGCCCTAAATCGCTTTGTAAGTTGTTCATGTTACACCCCTGTCTTGAATTCGAAACTCACGATTTATGCATTGTTAGGTTGAAATAATTGTACATTCTTGATCACCATAACATTTACAAACTTTCTACATTATTCAATTTCATTTATATAGCCTGTACTGTAAATCACCATTGCTAGGTTTTCGAGCTTGGTTTTAGGATTTTTGTTTTCAGGAACAATTGGCCTTCATGAGTGATACCGTTGAGATTAGAGGAACAAGACGAGTCTAACCATGGTGTTAGATGTTATTTCCATGGCCTGTGGAGGATTTTGGGGAAGCTCAGGCCTGTAGCAATGGACGTTTGTCCGTAGGTATAGGTGAACGAGTTTTTAGCCACAGAGAGAGGAAGGAGATGATGAAGTGTCACTCCCCCATAGGCTTATTCAAATCTGGCGCATTTTTTTGTTACATTATCCACTAACTCTTTGTTTCTTATATTATATTTGTTTCTTGGCATATGTACAAAAACAACCAACAGCCCAGCTGGTTACAAGCCATTGGAAATTTCCTTCAGGACCTGGGTTCGAGTCCCAGGTCCCCCTATTTCTCTATATTATTTTCTTGCAGGTAATTCAATGCGCGCGTAAGCCTAATGTCCACCATATGCCATCAGCATCAAGCGTGCCAGATGGCCAAATCTGGTGGCCACCTTTGAAAGCACACCATAAACCAAGTCAAACATGCCATACAGGATTGTAAAAGTCAGCGTGGACCATCCCTGATGGGCCCAAGAAAATTGATGTTGGGACCCCCAATTCAGGCCCATTTTCTCATCCTTCTCTTATATTTATTTTTATTTTTTATTTCATTTAATTACTTATTATTTTTTACTAACCAATAAAACAATTTTCTTTTTAACAAAAATCACCAAAAAATATTTTTAGGTCCAATTAAATTTTAGATATTTACTTTTATAAAAAAAATCAATTAATTTAATTAGGTTTGATTAATTTAGACAACTTCAATTCTTTTGTAAATAATTAAAATCAATTAGAATCAATAGGTTTTTTTATTACTAATTTAATCATTTTATTTTTTTTCCCCTAAAATAACAAAAACCCAAAAATATGTCATTTAATTATTGTTCATTAATTTATTTAATAACCAATTAATTTAGTATTTAATTTTAAGACTCAATTTCTTTCTTTTTTTAAATATTAAAAAACAACAAAAACAATTTTCTTTTTTTAATTAGGATAGAAGGGTCAAAACCCTAGTTTCGCATTCGATCTAATTTTCTCGCGCGCTTTATTTCTTTTTCCAATTATTGTATCTGCTCCCGGTTTGTAATAATTAAAGTAGGACATTTATTTTTTTTTACCGCTTTTAATTTCAAAGGGTTTGTTTTTGGCTATGTAAATACCCGAAGCCTTGTAATAGCTTAGTTTAAATTCCGCACTTTAATTTATGCAAATATTTAACTGTTAGATGTTTGATAATAGGGTTTGCATGACAAGAATTTCTGACTAATTTTAAAACAGTTAGATCACTCTAAATGTGCAAAGATAAAATAATCTGAAATTGAAACACTCGCATATGCGCACTCCTAGGGTACACTCCCACTTGGTTGCCTTCGTGAACGGTCATTGAGTATAGGTTGTTTTAGAGGTCGCCCTCTTGTCTAAAAGATCATAAGTTGCCTCAGAATGGTTGCCTCGGATATTGTTGCCTCGGATAAATGATCTAAGACATTAGGGTTACCATTAAGACGTCCTAACATTGCTTTAGTGACCGTACGTCCCTTTCGAATTGACCCTCAAAACTCCAACGACGGTGCTACCTACTCACTAATAGTGGGATAACATTGTCTAAAGGGAATAAACATAGAACGATTCCTTTTTCGACTAGGTAGATTAGTTCTTAAGTACTTGCTCATTCCAAACAAATTTTTCACACTTACACTCCTTTTCAAACAAGTTTTCAAAAACACTTCATTACACTCTTGAAGACAGAAGCAAGAGTTAAATCGAAGTTAAAATAAAAACTTTTCAAAACCCACAAACACAAAGAAATTATTTTTTGAAAATGATGAGCAAGTACCTAAGAGCCCGTAGATAACTACGGATAGAAAGGGTGCTAATACCTTCCCTTTCTATAATCTACCCCCCGTACTCAGAAATATCTCGAAAAAGGAATTTTTCTGTGCTTTTTTCCTTTCCTTGTTGGATAAAATAAAATTCGGTGGCGACTCTTGCTTACCGCGACATTTTGCGAACACAAACGCAAAATGCAAACCAGCAAAATTTCCTTAACGAAATAGGGAAACCACGATCCCGGTTCTGGCCACCGTATCACACTTCCAAGATGGGTTTAGGAAGTGTGCTTATGCAGAATGAAAAGGTAGTTGCTTATGCGTCAAGGCAGTTGAGGACTCATGAAAAGAACTATCCTACGCATAATTTAGAGCTTACTGCAGTTGTTTTTATGCTGAAGATTTAGAGGCATTATCTCTATGGTTCTAGATTTGAACTATTTAGCGACCATAAGAGCTTAAAGTATTTATTTGATCAGAAGGAATTGAATATGAGACAACGAAGATGGTTGGAGTTGTTAAAGGATTATGATTTCAGTTTGAATTATCATCCCGGAAAAGCGAATGTGGTGGCTGATGTGTTAAGTCGAAAGAATTTACATATGTCGGCAATGATGGTTAAAGAATTAGAATTAATTGAACAGTTCAGAGATATAATATTAGTTTGTGAGGTGACACTGCAAAGTGTTATGTTGGGAATGTTGAAAATTAATAATGATTTTTTGGACAGTATCAGAGAAGCTCTGAAGTTAGACGCGAAATTGGTAGATTCGATGGTTGGAATCGATCAATCTGAGAATAGTGATATTAAGTTAGATGCACAAGGTGTGTTGAGACTTTGTAATCGAATTTATATTCCTGATGATATGGAGATGAAGAAAGTGATTCTCGAGGAAAGTCATATAAGCAAGTTAAGAATTCATCCGGGAGCTACAAAAATGTATCAAGATTTGAAGAATTTATTTTGGTGGCCTGTAATGAAGAATGATGTAGCTCTATTTGTGTATGCATGTTTAACTTGTCAGAAGTCGAAAGTTGAACATCAAAAGCCTGCAGGGTTGATGCAACTATTAGAAGTTCCAGAATGAAAATGGGATAGCATTTCAATGGACTTTGTAACAAGACTACCTAATACTCCAAGAGGACATGATTCAATTTGGGTGATTATTGATAGGCTTACGAAGTTGGCTCATTTTATTCCTATTAACATCAGTTTTCCAGTATCAAAGTTGGTGGAGATTTATACTAGTGTGATTGTAAAGTTTCACGGTGTTCCTTTGTGCATTGTGTCGGATAGAGATATGAGGTTTACCTCTGATTTTTGGAAGATTTTGCAAGAGTCGTTGGTTTCTAAGTTGAGGTTGAGTTCGGTGTATCATCCTCAGACGGATGGTCAAACTGAAAGGACTATTCAGTCGTTAGAAGATTTGTTGAGAGCATGTGTTCTTGAGCAGGGAGTTTCGTGGGATACTTATCTTCCGTTAATAGAGTTCACTTATAATAACAGTTACCATTCTAGTATTGGGATGACACCTTTTGAAGCGTTGTATGGTCGGAGATGTAGAACTCCTTTATGTTGGCACAAATCGGGAGAAAGTGTAGTGCTTGGACCTGAAATTGTTTGAGAGACCACTAAGAAGGTGAAGTTAATTCGAGAAAAGATGAAAGCTTCCCAAAATAGACAGAAGAGTTATCATGACAGACGAAGGAAAGATTTAGAATTTCAAGCAGGTGACCATGTGTTTCTGAAAGTTACACCTATGACTGGTGTTGGGCGAGCATTGAAGTCTAAGAAGCTCACTCCTTGTTTTATTGGTCTATATCAGATTTCAGACAGAGTTGGGAATGTTGCTTATAGAGTGGCTTTACCACCTAATCTTTCGAATTTGCGTGATGTGTTTCATGTGTCACAACTCCGGAAGTATATTTCAGATCCATCCCATGTGATTCATGTGGATGATGTTCAAGTACGGGATAATCTTACTGTGAGACGATGCCTGTACAGATCGCGGATCGTGAAAGGAAGACTCTAGGAGGCAAGGAGATTGCTTTGGTGAAAGTAGTCTGGTTAGGAGTTGCCGGAGAAAGCATGACGTGGGAGTTAGAAAGCAAGATGCAAGACTCCTATCCTGAGTTGTTCGAATGAGGTAAATTTTCAAGGACGAAAATATTCTAAGTGGGGGAGAGTTATAACAACCATTTATTTAATTAATTATTTAATTATGTATTTTCGATTATTTTTGGATTATTTGTTGAAATCGTTGACATGTTATGTTATGTTGAGAGTTGTTGACATATGTTGCGATATTGTTATTAGTCGGTTAAATTAGTTGATTAATAAAATTT
Organism: Vicia faba; assembly: GCA_948472305.1. Taxonomy (NCBI): domain Eukaryota; kingdom Viridiplantae; phylum Streptophyta; class Magnoliopsida; order Fabales; family Fabaceae; genus Vicia; species Vicia faba. The sequence continues at coordinate 856,733,948 of OX451736.1, read as the reverse complement.
GTAATAATATTAGAATTGTAGAATATTAATAATATTAGTTGTTGGGCTTGTTTTGGTGATAGACGTAGTATTAAGGGGGTGTAAATATTAGGCCCAATAGAAATATTAGTATTATTGAGTTTAGTTAAATAATAGAAATTAGGTTAATTAAAAAGGGTTAAGAGAAAGAGTAGAGAAAGTGTTGTACGTGAGAAGTTGCAGAGAATAAGAATAAGGAGAAGAGGCATAAGGCTAGGTTCGATCGGAAAAATTTAGAGCAACCTTCAATCCAAGGTAAGGGTGGGGTTCTAATTCTATAATGGGAATTATGATGAATGTTAGTAGGAATTGGGTTGTGTAAAATTGTTGCTGTGTGTGATTGTTGTATGAACAAATTTTTGTTTGGTATTTGTTATAATTGTGTTAACATTGCAGTGATTCAATCGATGAATAGAGTGTTGAAAATTATCATGTATTGATGTGGGTATAATTGTTATGTTAATGTGAATACGTGGTGTTGGTCTAAGATCATGGGAAGGGAAGGAACTGTTAATCACAGGGAAGTTGCAGAATTGGGAGGAATCATGGACGGTGTACCGAGCGGCACACGTATGGTGGTGAAGGGTGCTGACTGACACCATGCTTTGTACCGAGGGGCACATAGTAGTGTGCCAAGGGGAATGTTCTCATAAGCCCTAAACTTTATGTTGTTGTGTTGTCTGCTACTGTGTGTCTGCTACTTTAATAATAATTGGTTACTAATTGTTATCACAGAAGCAGGGAATTATAGGTAACAAAGATTAAGTAATCAATATTTTCTATGGACTTAGCAAGTTAACCCACATAAGCGAATAATCAAATAACTATAGAATATATATGTAGATATCTAGTAGCTGTTTAATTTAGTTACAGAATGTATGTAACAGGGTTAGAAAAGAATGAATAACAACAAAGGTTATTTATTAATAACAGAAGTGAACAATTGGTAGATTAGCATAAATATAGCAGGTAAGATTAATGAGTAACAAAATTAGTAAATGTTAGCAGAAAGTTAATAATGGCAGAAAATAACAGAAATGCTGTTATAAGTTAGAATGGCAGTAGAGGTAAATTAGTGTCAGTAAAATAATAACTTCATTAATTTAGCAGAAAACTATTAATAAGGCTTATTAGCAGAATGATTTAGTGGAATTATTTTTGTAGGACCGTGTTAATAACAGTATTGGCATATATAAGTAGCTGTGATGTTGTTGTTATTAATTGTTGAAGTTGCAGTTAGTGATGAATGTTGTTGTGTTGCCCCTATTGATTGGAAATTAATAAGTTGTAGGCTTATGCCAATGTTGTTATATGTTGCTGTTGTTTTTGTTATGTTTCATGAAGTGGTCGCATACATGGCATATCATGTTGGAGCTGATGCTCGTTAAGTTGACCTGGATTAGAAAATATAAAGTTGAAGGCTTATGCCTTGTTGATGCCTCTATTAATGGGTAAGTTATTAAGTTAGGAGTTCTGCTCCATTGGTACCACATGCATGTGCATAAAAACAAGTCGCATTCCATGTTGCATATTTAAGTTGTCGTGTTGATGAATTAATCGTTATATTTTGTTGATATTTTGTTGTAATTGTTGATGTTTATAAGTTGTGAGGCAGTGATTTTGCATGAATTGATTCTAATATAATGTTTATTATACGTTTAATTATATTGTTAGATATCTCACCTATTCTGTTTGAATGTTACCTCGATGTTGGTAACGTGCAGATAATCTAGAGTGAAGGCGGTTACATTCAGTAGTTCGAGTTAGTGTCATTGCTCTGATGCGTAACACTCGGGGGGATGAACGCTTGTTATTTTATTGTTGTTATTATTTCAGTTGATTGAACTTTAAGTTGTTGCTCGTTAAATACCTGTTATTTGAAGTTGTTTCGGTTTGACAAAGATGTTATGTTCTTTATAGTCGAAAATTATGATTTCGCTGCGTAGTTATGAAAGTTGTTGTTTTCAAAAGATTAAATTATATTGCCGTTAGTTCATCCAAGTTTAATGTGTTATGTATCTGTAATGAATGCCGTTATTTTAACTTGAAATTGTAGCATCCTGATTTGGTTGTTGAATTTTTATAACTCTGATTTTATAATAATTGTCGAGTAGAATTTGGGTGTTACATGTCCAATATGTGAAGATAATACATGCTTGGGCATAAAAAATTTCTAAGACCTAATCATCTATATCGTAGATTTCGGAAGGCTTTAAATAGAAATTAGGAGTTTGGTATCACTCCAAAGCCCTTAAGCAGGAAGGATGTTTATAAAAGACAACAACACATTAATGTTGTCTTTGGAAAGAAACGAAAAGGGAACTTGGAGAAAAATATTTGCAAAAAGAGATCGGTGTTCTTTGATCTTCCATAATTGTCTAACCTCGATGTAGGACATTGTCTTGATGTCATGCATGTGGAGAAAAAATATGTGATAGTTTGATTGGAACACTTCTAAACATTAAAGAAAATACAAAAGATACTAAGAAATCCCATGAAGATATGGTGTTGATGGGTATACAACAAGAGTTGGCCCCAAAAGATATAGGAAATAAAATATATTTCCCCATGAATGTCACACTCTATCTAAAAAAGAAAGTTTTTTTTTTTTGCAATTGTTTGTAGGGTATCAAAGTTTGCTAAAAGTATTCATCAAATGTGAAGAAACTTGTGCCAATGAATGATCTCAAATTAGTTGGCTCAAAATCTCATGATTTTCATGTCTTGATGTAATAACTTTTACCAGTGGCTATCCATGACATTCTACCAAAAAATATAAGGGTAAGTATAACCAGACCATACTTATTCTTCAATGCTATAAGTAGTAAAGTCATTGAAAATGGAAATTTACATGGGTTGGAACATGAGGCTGCAATTATCTTGTGTCAATTAGAGATGTTTTCCCTCCATCATTTTTTAACATTATGGTTCACTTAATTGTTCACCTAATAAGGGAGATTAGAATTTATAGTCCAATTTATTTATGGTGGATGTATCTGGTCGAGCGATACATGAAGATCTTTAAAGGGCATACAAAGAATCATCATCGCCTGAAAGCTTCGATCATTGAACGATATATCATAGAAGAAGCTATTGAGTTTTATACAAACTATTTGTTAGAAGCGAACTCTATAGAAATTCTTGAATATCTTCATGATTAAAGATATGATGATAGAGGTATTCAAGGTTTAAATGTTAAGACATTTGACTAAGATGTAGTTCTTCAAGCTCATTTGTATATATTGAATAACTTTGGTGAAGTTCAACCGTACTTGATCATTCACTAAAGTGTTATGAAAGATAATTTCCCCTAGATAAGTGAAAAAATATTGTTGATAGAGCATAATAAAACTTTCATAACTTGATTTATTGAAAGGGTTTATAAAGAGAGTAGTGCATCAGAGACAATTAAATAGATATCTCATATGCCTAAGTTTAATGTAATGACTTGCACTTCATACGACATTACTAAATATTCATTCTATAAAAAATCAAAGGATGATAGTAGTATCATGAAAAATGTGAGGTTATGATTGAAGCTAAATCCATGTACTTCTCTAGTTCGAAAGGTAAGAATCATGTACTGACATCTAGAGCGTAATTTGGGGTCATTAATGAGATTATGGAGATTAATTACGTTACTTTTAAAGTACCTTTACTTAAGCGCAAGTGGATTGATAGTAACACTAGTGTAGAAACTGATGAATCAGGATTCATACGGGTGTATCATTGAAAGGAGACTTATATGAACAAATCATTCATCATGGAATTCCAAATAAAATATGTTCCTGGAAGATATGTTCCTGATAGTGATAAAAATCAAGATTTTAATTTTGATATCCCCTCTTGTGCAACACCTATACGTCTCTCATCAGAAGAAAATGATTTTAATAATGATGTGCATGTTAGTTATCGTGATCATCAATAGGGGATATGTGAAAACTTGTAAGTAAATGTTTTATATCACTTAGTAATATATATATATATATATATATATATATATATATATATATATATATATATATATATATATATATATATATATATATATATATATATATATATATATATATATTCTCATATATGTTTTTATATTTTTTACTAAAGATTTAATGTTGTTGTTGTTGATGATCTTAATTAGTTTCAAATGTTCAAATTATAAGTGCTTAACAACCGGTGACAAATCACTTAAGAGAAATTTTGGACGGCCTACAAGATTTTGGATTTTAGTTATTGTTTTTGTTTGTTTATTATTTGAAAATGGTTATTGCCTTTGTAAATGGTGTAAACAATGAAATATTTAATTATTTTGTTTGAGAAATGAGAAAGAGGTACAAAGTATTTATTTTAGAAATGACTAAAATATGATTTTATAATAATGTTTATGTTTTAGAAATGACCAAAATATGATTCTATCATATAGGTTAAAATCAAAATAAAGATAAATAAAAAAATTAAATAACCATGTTTTCCCTAAGTAATTATTTTAAATTGAGATAATAATATTAATCTATTACTTGGGTTTCTCAAATAACCGAGCTATAATTGGGGACGAGTTATCCAGTTCTGAAAGTAATAAAAATATAGAAATTGAAAACCGAACACATGTGAAAAACACTTTACCTCTTGATTTTACGGTAACCAAAAGGTAAAGTGATAAATTTAATTTTTATAACACTCTTCGTTACTTCGTCTTTGTAACCGCCGTTAAAGTCATTTTGCGTTCAAAATCAAACTCCTTTTTTTAAGTAATGTTGGGGTATTTGTTTTAAAATATTAACTCCGAAATTGGGATTACTCGTGACTTTGTTGTAGAATTATAATTTTATATATTAGATTAAATTGTAATTCGCAACCTATTTGAATTTTATTATAAATGAATAACTATTATAATAATGATAATAAGAATTATAGTATTATATTTTATAACCACTTACACTAATTTACGCCAAATATATATATATATATATATATATATATATATATATATATATATATATATATATATATATATATATATATATATATATATATATATATATATATATATATATATATATATATATATATATATATATATATATATATATATATATATATATATATATATATATATATATATATTTGATCATTATAAATATTATAAATTTTATTTTTAATTCTAATTAAAAATATGATAAATTTTGATTTCTAAATTTTTTTTGTTCATGTAGTTTTAGTCTTTGCTATTTTCTAAAATTTTAAAAACTGTTTAATTACTCTTAAACTTTTTAATTTTTGAATAATTTTTTTTATACATATTTAAAATACAATAAAATGTTTCTTTATCTAATTTTTACAATTTTAAAAGATATTGATAAAAGTAATAAAAATATTGACTTAGAAATCAAATTTTGAGTTCATATTTTCGGAGAAACTTTTTATAACATTCTAAACATGTTTGTAAAATAATCATTTAAAAATACACACCGGTTTAACAACAAGGACTAAAACAACATGAATAATAATTTTATAAGATTTAAAACATATCATATATATATATATATATATATATATATATATATATATATATATATATATATATATATATATATATATATATATATATATATATATATATTAGTAAATCAGTTTTACTTTCAATTTGAAATTTTGATGAATTTTAAAAATAATGACTGACTTTTGAATCAAATTAATACATGATTATGTTGGTAATTCTGAGTAACATTTTTTAAGTGTATATTGATAATAGCTTTGTTTGTTCTTTAAATTTGATTTAAAGATAAAATTAATTTTTGATTTTGAATTAATTTATATTTGAGTGATTTAAATTTTCTGTTGAATGTGTTTGTTAAAATAGTTCGGTTAGTAATTATGTAGAGACATCAAATATAAAATCGAGATTTTAAATATGCAACTTTCTATTTATTTACTTTTAAAAATTAAATTTCAATAATAAAATCAGATCAATGATCCTCTTCTATTTTTTTATTTGATCGATTTGACTGATCGGTTCAATCTAATTTTCAAAATCCTGCCTCCCATACCTTACCCCGCATTATTGTGCTAATTATGCAAAATTAATATTATTTAGCTATTTTTAAATTATTTTTTTGACAAAGCTGCTTATTTAGCTATTTTACTTTCAAATTTACTTTAAAACAATTTCAAAAATTATCTCAAATTTATGAGATATGTTTTAAAAATCAGCAATAGTTATAGTCAATTTTTAAAAATAAAGCATGTTTATCCCAAATTAAAGCTAAATCAACCATCATCTATCTGAATAAAAAATACACACACAATTATTAAAATATAAAAAAGAACTAAATTATATTTTTTTAAATTTCCTAAGTAAAGAGATCCATAGAACAGATACTGAAAAACTAAAAAAAAAAAAAACATCATAATTGTCTTTCACATTACAAATTTTCTCACTTTCTCTAGCCCTATTAATCTTTAAAATTGTGTCAAAAAAATCTATTAAAGCTTCATTTAGGAGGAGTAATCAATGATTCAAATAATCGTACTCCAAATTTCTTTGCCGGAGTCAATGAAGATCTACCGATTCCTCTTTGAGTTCCACATTCCTGCAAAATAAAAAATATTTAAACTCATAACTATAACTCATAAATCTCTATAAATCCAAATCAAAACATTGAAGGAAACAATATTGAAAATATTTAGAATAACATACGTAAAGAGAAATATAAGGAGCAGATGAAATTGAGACGACAATAGAAGATGCAGTGGTGACAAAGACTACAAGGAGGCTGGATTTCAACATCTTTGCTTCCAAAAATACTAGCTGCAATATCTTAGAAAATCGGTTTAAAAAGTGTTGTGTGGTATGGTTCAAACTCTGACGATGTGTATATATATGAAGGGATGTTTGAATTTTGAGAATGGAAGGGTGCTTTGTTTACGATAAGTACCCAATTAAGCGGCTAGGGTTTCCCTGAAATTTGCTAGTTCAAATCAAAATTTTTTTTTTTGCCTTTTTATTTGGATCTTGCTAACTAACTTATGCCCGTTAAAAATAATTTAACATTTATAATTTATTATTATATTTAAAATTTTAACTTCAAAAATTAAACACTTGATTTTTTTTAAAATATTTTTATATTTCATTCCTTAATTTAAATCATAAAGATACAAGTTATCATTAATCTTTTTAAAAAAAACTTTTTATAATACTTTTGCTTATTTTCAATTAGGAATGAGAATAAGTCAGACCGGGGTTGATTTTGGCAAACTTAATCATGATTTGATTAAAAATTAAAACCTTATCACATGATTGGTCTATTAGTCTAGTTAAAAGCTTATGATTTGAACATTTGTAAATGAGTCTATCAACTAATGAATAAATGGATTAATTAATATTTAAATAGATTAACAAATTAAAAGATCAATGATACTAAATATTTGTTTTTGTTGACATATTTGATTTTATCTAATAGTATAAGTTCTGTGATGTTATTTGTTTGAAAGAATGTATGACAACAATTTATGACAATGTTCATAAGGTTGTTCATATTTATTTAAATAGATCGGACTGATAAATTTAAAAGACTTTTTATGGCACATGGTCTAGCTTTTCTACGTAAATAAGCTTATAAAAAGTCTAGACACTTTCTATTTAAAAAAATATATGTTCTAGACTATATACAATGGGTCATAGGCCTTTGTTAATTGGTTTGATCTATTTCCACCCTTATTTCCAATTATCTACCTTATAATTCTAATAAAAATTATGTAATTTGGATTGTTTGATCGTATCTTTTTATTTTAGAGAATTGAGGCATTTATGTACCAAACCCATAATCAAATTTCCTTATAAATCTTTACATATGTCGGGCATATCTTTTCTAAGTTGAGCTATTATCCCCGCCCTTATAAAATTCACTTCCAATAGTATTAAGTGTATGGCATACAACCTCGTCACCCTCTTCTTTTGATGGATTCTTTCCCTTTTTAGGTCCAGGGCTTCCTGCATCGTCCCTTCCACGGGAGTTGGACTTGTCTAACCCTTGGGAGGAATCGCCTTTGACATACTTCTTAAGATATTCTTAATGGATCAACTGCTCAAACTCCTTCTTGAGTTGACAATAGTCTTCTGTGTCGTGTCTTTTAACTTTATAAAACTTACACTATGTGTCAAGCTTAGGTCTCATAACATCTACTTTTGGAGGTGAAAGTGCAAGAATATCTTGCAAATGGAGAACCTTCTTCCAAATCTGTTCACGGTGAGTGTTCTGGGGCGTGAAGCTCTCAATATCCTTTCCACCTTGCTTGAATGAAGTTTTTCCCCTGATAGGCAAGGTGTAGTATTTCTTTTGCTAGTATAATGAGACTTCGGTGCTAGGTATGCACTTTTTGACGTCTCGGGCCTTCTTCCCGGTGTTACTCTTTTCTCCTTTTATGTAGCATTCCACCCTTGTGACCACCTCTTCTAACGAAGAAGATGTTATTCTTTGGGTGAGCGACTCGTTGAAGTGCACTATTTTGATTCCATTTTAAAATGCCCCCATGAACATTTCTTGGTTCGTGCGGATTGCTCTTATGGTAGCTTCATTAAAACGAGTGAGGTATTCCCTTAGTGACTCTGAGGGGCCTCACCGAATGTTTAACAGGCTGGTGTTGGACATCTTCTTATGTTGACTGGTTTTGAACTGGTGCACGAGGTTCTTTAATAGTTCTTGATTGCTGGTGATGGAAGCTCGCGGTAGGCCCATGCATAATCATAAAGTTGCATCTATGAAAATGCCATATAATAACCTGTATTTCAGATAGTCGAGCACTTCGATGATGGCAATATGCATATTTATGGAATAAACATACTCATAAGGGTCGTTGTGAGCGTCGAACTTCGCAAAGGAGAGAGGCTTTAAGCCTTCTAGAACTTGTGTTTCCCATATTTTGTCTGAAATTGGTTGGGGGGGGGGGTCCAATACTTCCATCTTCTTATTGTGAGTAGCATGCTGTTGGATGTTGTGGACACTGTCTTCCAAATTTTGATTCTGGCGGTGTAGTTCATCTATAGCAGCACATATTTCTGATATGATGTTGGGATCACTAATACCTCTAGTATCCTTCTGTTTAGGGGATTGTACCTTCATGGAAACCATGATTGAGGATGTTTAATTCTTGAAGTCGAGGCTTAAGAGAGTGTAGCAATGGTAATTGTAACACCCTTCTAAAACACCATGAAATAATGATTTATTTTAAATAAATATTCACCAACAAGGGTGTCACACTTCATAAAATGTCACATTTAATCTTGCTCCGTAACACATGCTATAACAAAAATAATAATTATTCATAAATATGCATATTCATGTTATTTATTCTACTTTATAAATCAATCAAAACATCGTAGCAGAATCATCATCAAGTAATTGTTCTCAGTTTCAAAACTCGTGACATAAAGTCTCATCAAAGGGTTGAAACAAAATTAGTTCAACAAATCCAAATCATTACAAGTACTTCCACATAAAAGCAACATGAAAATTATTCAACAAGTGTTCCTAACTCGATGTTACGTATCAGAGCAAGACACCTGTATAATAATGGACACTACTAAATTACCCAAGAGCTATCTTCAATACTTCAGCTAGCTACTCTCGATTATCTGCGTATTATCCACGTGGAAGCAATATTTAAACAGAAAGGGTGAGTAATCATAATCAATTATAAAAGGTATAAGAGAAAAGTAAACTTCAACAGTTATAGTCTACAATTCAATGGCATCAATGCAACATATACTCACACCTTCATTTCATCACAAAATAAGTCACATATCTCATTCAATACAAATAGCCATACAACAATCACCAATAACATCACTTCATCACTTAACAATTCAAACTCATAAAATGCCATATAGAATGTTAATGCAACAATACTGACACAATGCATGTGGTACTAATTATGAAGACCTGGTTCATTTTCCTCCATGATCTCTACCATAGGATGGATTCTCTCTTGGAGCCGGAGCACACCAAAAATCACTACCATCACCATAAGTAATGATTCACTAAAATTCCCAGACAAGGAATTTTAGCCACTTGCACCCAATCCGCACAATGGGATTGAGGATCATCACAAGAGGATCACCGTCTAAAAACACTATAAATGCATGATTCACAACATGCAACAACATCATCACATATAGTTATATTCGACCACAGCTAGTCAAGTGTCCTCAACAACATACTCATCATCAACATAACATACAACAACACACATATGTTTGACCTTGGCTAGTCAAGTGGGCCATCAACAACATAACCATCATCAAAATAGCATGCATATATTTGAACATACAACATCATTAACAACATAATAAACTTCAACAAAGAGATTACACTCGAACCACCACCATAAGAAACGAGGCACACAATAAAACATCATAAAATTCCTCTACATGGTTGTAATAATTTACAACATACAACAATAACAACATGAACAATTAATTACCATAACAACAACGTCAAGTTTCATCATTAAACAGATCATCATGGTACATCATTAGCGCAACAGTATAACAATTCATTAATAGAACATATACACAATTAATTTACCAAATATATTAGACATAAAAATACTGGGAAAACAATTATTCTATCTATACCATGTTATATTTCTATTTATTAGCTTTCCAATGCTTCAAACGGTTTGTCATTTGGATATACGGTTAAAAAATTATGATCAAAATCGTATAAAAAACATTTTAGGCAAAATCCGAGTGCATGTGATGACACATAAGTATTTCAGGTCGGTGCATGTACTGTTGTTTTAAATCCTATAGCTACTGGCTTGCATGTTTCGGCGCATAAATATTTCAGGTCGGCGCATACGACCAGGTTTTCCAAAAATCACTTTTCTAAAGGCTATGTGTCGGCACAAGGGTCGGTCAGGTCGCCATGTACTCATCGATTGACATAAAACTCAATTTTAAAGCAAATAAACACTAATTTTCATGACATTAACTTAGGCATACAAATACATATCATAAAAGGACCAATTTTTCTGCTATTTTAACATCCTAAAATCACCTATCGTGTTATAGAATCATAGATTAACATTACATCACAACTATCACACCAATTAATCATTTATCATCATCAATTCATCCAATTCGTGTCAAATCAAAATATGATTCATGGAACACATAATTCAACAACCAAATTATAACAGTAGCATTATCAATAATCTTACAACACATCATATACACACAATAACAATATCAAGAATTTTACCAATTGCATCAATATTCATTATAACCAACCACAATCAACAAGAATCAAAGCCCTGCATATACCTTCCCCTTATATCGACTATAATTAACCAAGATCACCCCATTTACCTTGTTATTCTAGAAGCTTTGATCTTTTCCATCTCTAAGGAATGGTTCTTCTCAAGCCTTCTCTTGCTCTAACACTCTCCTGTTTTCAACTTTTGATGTTCTGTAACATTGACCTCACATTTTCATGATTTCTCCTCTTATTCGGTAAGCTTGGACCCTTTCTATGTTCTTCCCATAATGACGACACTAATTCTCATAATATTACCATCACACCCTTAGCATCTCTACACACATAATATTCTCTTTATTTTATTAATTTAATTATTAGTATACTAAATAATATATTTAAATTAATATAATTTCTAATTTCCACAAATACTTCCACCAATTCTAACATGCGCACCAACACAAATCAACAATATATCGTCAAATAATTACAATAACAACAAATTCTAAATTTGGGGTGTTACAGTAACGATAATGAAGGGTGTGTGACACATGTTAGTTTTATCAATTCTCCACAGTGGGTGCCACTGTACTTATAAAAAAATATATAATATGTGGCACCCCTATGCTGGTAGGGTGGCTAGAGGCCTTAATGAGTTTTTGTGGTTTAGGGATTTCTTACAATGGTGAGAAATCTTTTGGCTATAGAGAGAGCAAGCTCACGTGAAGTGAGAACCTTTGTATTTTTAGGTGTTATGTGTATGTTATGAGTTGTTCTATCAACCCTAAAGTTAACTTATTTATATAGGCCCTTGGGCCTAGGTTTAAGGGGCTCATCAAACTTATATCCACTCCACTTTGATTAGAGAAGTTGTTGACTACCTCTTTTGGAGGAAATCATGGTCAGGATTCCCTGCATGCGTGGTTATAGGTTATACCCATGTATCCACTCCACTTTGATTAGAGAAGTTGTTGACTACCTCTTTTGGAGGAAATCATGGTCAGAATTCCCTGCACGCGTGGTTATAGGTTATGCCCATGGTCAGGATTCTAGTCTAAAATTTGTTTATAGTTTGATTGGAGGGAGAAGCTTCGGAAATGGAACTATATATTTTGCTCTGAAGAACTCAATTGAAGAGTTCCTTTTAGGACATAATCATGCAATTGAAATATTAGTGCAATTAATTAGATGATTAACTAGAGCAAATAAGCTAGTTCTTTAGAAATTACAAAATTTCTGTTTAGGGGTTGTTCAACATTTGATAAAATGTTCATTACTCAATATTATAATGTTGAATTTCATAATTTGTATGGAAGACTTGTCATAAAACTGACTGTGTCTTTTATTTGGTAGTTCTATTATAGATTATGTTTTGGGACTTGAGTACTAATTTTGTGTGAATGGGATTTGTAATGAGGTCAAGGCATGAACTTTAAGTTGAGTTTCCAGTGCTAAAACTTGTAGAATTTGTCTATACGTGTTTTAGGAAGAAAAGTAAAAATTTCATGATTCTATGTATATAAATGTCTAGTCCTATATAAAATATATAGTTACATGATTTAAATTAAGGAATGAGTTAATGTTATATGGTAGAAACTGTTTAAAATGGAATTAGACTTAATTTATAATATTCCAAGTAAGCTCGCAAAGATAAGAGTTGTTGATTTATAATAGTTTAATTAACTATAATGTATAATTTTCATTTGATCAAAAGAAATTTGTAAATGTATGGAATTATGTTCAATATGTTATTCAATGAGTATTTAAGTATTTTGTGTAACTTTAGATGTATAGAAATTCGGATCCTTATGATACAATGTTTATCTATGTATCATAAATAAATTTAATTTGAAGTTTTAAAATTCTAAATATACTTATTTGGGATTTTATATCCATTCTTTACGACACCCTCTTGAGCCTTCATTTTTCTCATGACTTTTCTTATTTTGAGTTGTCTTATTTTTTTATAAGCATTTTGAGTTGTCTTTTATAACTTATTGAAAAACATTTTTTTTCTAATTTTATTTCAAAAATAAAAGTAAATAGTATTGTAATTTTATTTAGGTTGACACTCCTGTAGTCTAGGATTTCGTTGGATACCTATTCATAGTCCAGTTATATACACTACAAGAAAAGTTTGGTCTAGCCAGAGAATTTTGCGTAGGGTTAACCATTTCACTGAAAAATATGCATTGTTGGGGGTTAACTCATTGCAAAACACAACCAAAAAAAACTTAATTATGAGGGGATACCCCTTGCAAATGAGCAAAGAAATGAAAAGAAAAAAAAAAAAACAACTGTACGAAGAAGGAAACAAAAAACCTATTTGAAATTATTTAGGAAATTAATGGAAAAAGCTTTTCAAGGGGTTTCCCCAAGTAAACTATTTTTGTTTGATTTTGCAAGGGGTACAGTGGTTTTTACATAAATATTTAATATTTATTTTAGTTATAGTTTATGTTTCTTGTTAAGGTTTTATTTTGTTTTATCGTATATTATGTTTTGGTTTTGTGTTTTAGTATTTTTAGGTTCAAAAGAATAAATTAAAAACAAATTGGTGCAAAATTCGGAGTTTTTGAAGAAATACAAATATCCACCTATAGAAGCCTGACACGGAAACTCGTGTCACCTGACACGGGCCGTGTCAGGATGAAGGCTAAGACGAGAAAAATGAAATGGGAAGTCAGGGGACTGACACGAGCGCCTGTGTCAGAAGACATGTATCGAAAAATAAAAGACAAATTCCCGGAGGTCCAACACGGGCACCCGTGTTGCCTGACACGACCCGTGTTTGGTTGCGACGCCGATTTTAATATTTTAGGTTATTTTGTTCATATGTTAAGTTATGGGGGCGTTTTGGATACTTCCAATCGACCTAAATAAGTTGTTGCTATTAAGAGGAGTTTCCACAATGAAAACATGACTTTTGGCAGCGAAGAATAACTCACACGACTGAAAATTGGGGAGATCAAGGTTCTTGGAGAGCGAAAGATCTCATGAGCGGAAGCAATTGAAGATCGAAGATATCTAATTACTTATAATGTCTAATTTTTATCTTGTGATTATTTTGAACAATATGAGTAGCTAAACCCCCCAAAGATAAGGGGTGTCCCTGATTTGATTCTGTAAACGATTTTGATTCCTGAATTTCTTTAATACAATAGTCTTCTCTATTCAATTTAGTTGTACAATGTTTTTATACTTTCCTGATCGGACAAATTAGGATTGATTTACGGTTAACAATCAGGTGGACCGTGATTGTTAAGGTTTTTGTACGATTAGGCTATAGTAGATATCACCTAGGACTAGGGAGACCCTATAGTTACCAGATAACTCTTTATAAAACAAAGGCTTGACTCTATATAAAATCTCTAAGGACTTAGGTTTTAGGATGAAGGTACAAAGGTTTTCCCACTAAGGACTTAGGGGAAGATAACCTAAAGGGCTAGTAATTGAAGGATATAAACTTGTTGAAGAGATCAGGATTCAAGGTAGTTATAGGGAAAATTATACACATTACCCTAGCATGCTCCTCATATCTGTGAAAAAATCATTTTATATTTATGCTATTTGTTAAGTTACAATATGAAAATTGTTCTGGACTGGGCCGGGATGGCCCAGAAGCATTAATAAAGCCCAATCCAAATGGACTTGCTGGGGATCACGCCGACCAAGGGATCACAGTCATGCCCGACGTACTCCCTGGGGCTACTTGCTCGACCTCCTGCTGTCCAGCTCGACCTCAGCTCGAGCACCCCTCCTAGGGAAGACTCAGTCCACTGCACCCCCCCTGGGTCCCGAAAAGACCGCGTCCTTGTCCGCCCGCACTTCACGCAGCACACCCAGGAAGGAGACCACATGCGGGTCTCCACTACACATGTAGAACCTGGCAGTTCCTTCATTGAGCCAAACCTGCCCGGCCCAATGAAGGGACCTTGGCCCAGCGCTGGGGGCTATAAATACCCTCTGTTTCCAGAGGGTCAGGTATTCATCATTCTACCCATACTCTTACTATTGCCTGCTCGTGCTCTTACTTACTTCAGCATCGGAGTGCCTTGCAGGTACCCCCCCACCTCGTTCCAAACTTCAGCTCGGAGCCAGCCGTGACGGTCCAAGTCTGATCAGGTAAGATCAGTGGCGCCGTCTGTGGGAAACTAGCTTCCCCGTCTTGTAAACTCTAAGACCAAAGCTCATTCAACTACTACTGTCATGGCTGATCCAACTCGCGATGAGCAGAACGTCCGCGTCCTCGACACTAACAACGGTGCCGCGGACAAAAACGGACACATCGATAACACTGTGAACCCCGGTCCCAACACAATTCTGGCATCAACTGGCCCCGGACCTTCGACCTACCGGGACGGAGCTACTGCCTCATCTTCCTCGGTGCCTCCACCACTTGAAGACGACCCGGTGGCCCTCGCACATTACATGGCTGCCCGGTTCCACGAAGTCCCCGTCCCCGCCGGGGCAGATGCCACGACTCAGGCGCTGTTCGCAGCGATTAATCAAACAAACTATCTCATCTTCGCCCAAGGAGAAAGGCTAAGGGCGCTCGAAGATGACCGAAGACCCCCGAGGAGGCATCGGAGGCCACATACTCCACCTCTTCGAGTAACTGAAGTCCAACATCCGTCTCCCCCGCGGAGACATCACAGAGAAACCTCTCGGAGCCCGTCACCTCGACCAAAGCAGAGGCGACCCTATTTGGAGAGGCAGCCGGTCATCCCAGCCGGAGAACCCAGTCGCGAACCGGCAAGGCACGACAGGAGACACGCCGGGGACGGGCGTGTAACATTCAACCAACGAGCATCACGCTCGATGGAGACTCAGCAAGACCGCGACCGCCGTACCAGACAATACTATAGGTCCCCATCTTTGTCTCCGGAGAGAAGCGACGAAGACGACCCCCGCGGTCCCCTGTCGCAGGCCATCATGGATGCACCCATCCCCCCGGGCATGGAGAAGCCCCCACATCTAAAGGAGTACGATGGAGTCGCGGACCCAGTCGACCACATTGACGGGTTCGAGGCTATGCTCCATTATCATAACATCGGGGGCCCCATCAAGTGTCGTCTTTTCCCCACGACTCTCAGGAAGGCAACCATGGATTGGTACAAAGGACTCGCCCCGGGCTCAATCACCTCGTGGCGGAATCTCAAGAACCAGTTCGTCAGTTCCTTCACCGCCTCCCGACGCCATCCGAAGACCGAGGCGGCTCTCGAGGCCATCATCCAAAGGCAGGATGAGACCTTGAGGGAGTTCATCAACCGCTTCAACCGGGAAGCAATACAGGTCCCCTGCGCGGACCATATGAAAAGATACTTGCTGGAGAGAGGCCTCCTCCCCGGCACAGAATTCAGAAAGGCCGTGGGTATCGAGCCACCTAGGACATTTGATGCCCTCCTCGAAAAGGCCCGAGCATACATGGACTACGAGGAGAGGGAGGCGGCCAACAGAGCCCGAGATTCCAGGACTCGTGGTCCCAACAGCAGCTCGCGCCAAGAGGCTCCTCCTCGACGAACCGGGGAGAAAAGGAAGGAAGACAGACCCCGGGAAGTCCGGGAACAAAGAGGACCTTCGGGGCATTTCACCGAGTACACTCCGCTCACGGCTTCCCGCGAGCGCATTCTGGCGGAGTGTGCCAGCATCGATTTCAAGGACGGCGGTGTTAAACGTCCCCGACCTGCTCCCGCTAAGCCCGGAGCAGACAAAAACAAATACTGTCAGTACCATAGGAGCCATGGTCACCTGACAGAGGATTGCGTCCACCTCAAGGACGCCATTGAGACCCTCATCAAGGGAGGGAGGCTCGCGCAGTACCGGCGAAGAGAAGCTCTCCGTCGCGACGCCCAAGAAAGCAGGGAGCTAGAAGAAGATGCCCGACCATCCGACGAGTCGGTGCCCATTCAAACTGCCTTCTCCGTGACCAGGCCGGAGGATTTCGACTTCCCCGAGCACCTGCAAGAGCCACTTACAACGCACATCAGGTGGGAATACTTCCCCTCCGCCCTGGTCATCAACGGCGGCAGGTTCAACGACCTGACCATCAATTCAGCCAAGAGGAAGCTGGACGAACTGGTCGACGCGGCTCCCCCGAAAACAGTAACATTCGAAAGGGTGAAGGGCAGGTCAGAGCCCATTACCTTCTACCTGGAAGAACTCCTTGGCGGAGCCCCGAACGCGGTCATCCCCTTACTGATAAGGGCAAGAATGGCCAACTTTGATGTACATCGCATCCTGGTCGACGAAGGGAGTTCCGTCGACGTCATGTACAACCAATTGTTCCGGACTCTTCAGCTGGACGACTCACATCTTTCACCATATGTGGGTTCGGACTTACAAGGTTTCAACGGCTCGACCTCCAAACCTTGGGGATATGTTGAGCTTCTGGTTACGTTCGGGGAAGGGACGGCCACAAGACAAGTCAAAGTACGCTTTCTTGTCATCGACTGCCCGTCTCTATACAACTGCATCTTGGGGAGACCGACACTGGCAGAGCTGACGGCGGTACCTTCGACCGTCCACCTGAAGATGAAGTTCTACACCAAGAGGGCCCGGGTAGCCACTATCCAAGGAGACCTAGCTGCTGCCCGCAGGTGCTTCAACGCCGCTTCTAAGGGACGTGATACTGTCGATGTAGGAACCAGACCCACCAAAAGAACAAGACAGGAGCCCGACAGGAAAGCATCCCCCGAGGAAGAAGTTCAGAAAGCTCCGCCAAAAGTCGATTCCATAGCTCTGGACACCCGCTTCGACCAGGACGAGCCATCCAGCAGCGAGCAAATCCCACTCCGACCAATACCAGACGGGGATTTTGAACTCGTTCCCCTCGGCACAGACCCGACCAAGGGAGTGAAGATTGGAAAAGACCTCCCCGACTTGGCCAGGAAGCAAATCAAGGCCTGTCTGCGCAAGAATGCTGATCTGTTCGCCTGGAGCGCCGCGGAGATGCCCGGACTCGACCCTGAGGTCGCCTGTCACCACCTCGCCATTGATCCAGCCGCTAGGGCCGTAGTACAACGTAGGCGTTGGCAGTCTCCAGAAAAAACGGAGGCTGCTGAAAAAGCTGTAAAAGACCTCCTAGAGGCAAATTTTATTTCTGAAGCCCGGTATTCCACCTGGCTATCAAATGTTGTACTCGTGAAAAAGAATAATGGAAAATGGAGGATGTGCGTTGATTATACCGATCTCAACCGGGCTTGCCCGAAAGATGCTTTTCCTTTGCCTAACATAGATATGCTGGTCGACAACTCGACCGGCTACAAAACATTGTCGTTCATGGACGCCTACTCGGGCTATAACCAAATCCCGATGGCCCTGGGCGACAAACACTGCACGACTTTCATGACCATCTCGGGCAACTATTACTACAACGTAATTCCCTTTGGAATGAAAAACGCTGGGGCAACTTACCAGCGCATGATGAACAAAGTTTTCCACAAACAGATAGGCGACATGCTCGAGGTATATATGGACGACATGATCGTCAAATCCTGAGCAGACACTGACCATGCAGTGCACCTCAAGACAGTCTTCGCCCAAGCAAGACAATGTAAAATGAGGTTCAACCCCGAGAAGTGTACGTTCGGGGTTAGGGCAGGAAAGTTCCTTGGATTCTACCTAACAGAACGGGGATTCGAAGCCAACCCCGACAAATGCCGCGCGTTCTCCGACCTCCCAACACCAACGTCGAAGAAGTCGATACAAATCATGAACGGCATGCTCACGTCGCTATCCCGCTTCATCGCGAGATCCGCTCAGCACACCCTCCCCTTCTTCAAACTCCTTCGAAAGGAAGCGGCCTTCGAATGGAACGAGGAGTGCGAGCAGGCGTTACGCCATCTTAAGAAAAGTCTATCTCAGCCGCCCGTGCTATCTCGACCAGCCGACAGAGAGTCACTATTTTTATACTTGGCCGTCTCGAACGAGGCCATCAGCGCGGCTCTCGTCCACGAGACCCCCGACGGGCAGAAACCCGTCTACTTCACGAGCAAAGCCTTGCAGGGGCCCGAAAGAAGATACCAGCAAATAGAAAAGGTGGCCTTAGCCCTCGTCAACGCGGCGAGGAGGCTCAGACACTACTTTCTGGCCCACACGATCATCGTGCGAACCGACCAACCGGTGAGACAACTTCTGGGTCGGCCCGATATGGCGGGCAGAATGCTAAAATGGTCCTTGGAACTCTCCGAATTCGACATTCAGTACGAAAGTAGGAAAGCCCTGAAAGCACAGGCCTTGGCCGACTTTGTCGCGGAAATGACCACTCACGACCCTCCCCCGGGGAAAGAACACAAGTGGACCATCTTCGTCGACGGAGCATCCAGCTCGTCCGGAAGCGGCGCGGGGATCCTTCTGGAGAAGGAAGAAGGCGTAGTAATCGAGCACTCCCTAGTTCTCTCCTTCCCGACGTCAAACAACCAGGCAGAATACGAAGCCCTGCTCGCAGGACTGAGACTGGCCGAGGACCTGGGAGCCCGCGAGGTACAGATCTACACCGACTCCCAACTCGTCGCCTCTCAAGTGCAGGGGAGCTACCAGGCCAAAAACGACAACCTCATCGAGTACTTGAACTTAGTCAAAAAATACATGACAAAGTTCATACGAGCAGAAATTTCACATGTTCCCCGCGAGCAAAACACGAGGGCGAACATATTGTCCAAACTCGCGAGCACAAGAAAGAAGGGCGGGAACAAATCCGTCATCCAGGAATCTCTAGCGCGTCCAAGTATTGAAAGAACCTCGACTACGATCGAGGTCCATGCCATAGGGGATGCGACATCCTGGATGACCCCGATTTACAATTTCCTGACAAAAGGCGAACTCCCATCGAACCAGGCCGGAGCAACCGTCACGAAGCGGCGAGCATGTTCCTATGTGTTTCTCGAGCAGAAACTATATCGCAGGGGATTCTCCATTCCCCTCCTTAAATGCATCGACGAGTCCACAGTCCCTGAAGTACTGCGGGAGATACACGAGGGGATCAACGCCCAGCACATGGGCGGTAGGTCCTGGGCGAGGAAAGCCCTTCGAGCGGGATACTACTGGCCGACGATGCAGCAGGATGCCAAGGAACATGTCAAGAAATGTGACAAGTGCCAGAGACACGGTGACATGCACCTCGCTCTCCCTCACGAGCTGAACATACTGTCGTCCCCGTGGCCATTCGCTTGGTGGGGTATGGACATCCTCGGGCCCTTCGTGCAAGGAACATATCAGAACAAATTCCTCATCGTCGCCGTGGATTACTTCATGAAATGGATCGAGGCCGAGGCTCTCGCGAAGATCACCTCACATAAGATCCTCCGTTTCTACAAAAGAAACATCCTCGCCAGATTCGGAATTCCGAGGGCGCTGGTGACCGACAACGGTACCCAATTCACCGACCATGGGTTCCAAGACTTCGTCACCAAACTGGGAACAAAACAACACTTCACCTCGGTCGAGCACCCTCAAACCAACGGGCAAGCTGAAGCCGCGAACAGAGTCATCCTCCGGGGACTCAAGCGCAGACTCGGCGAAGCAAAGAGGGGATGGGTCGAGGAGCTTCACAGTGTCCTATGGGCATACCGCACCACGCCCCGCTCAACGACGGGCGAGACCCCATTTCGACTAACATATGGCACCGAGGCCGTTATCCCAGTCGAAATCATGGAACCTTCTAGACGGACAGAGAACCCCCTTGACGAAGAAATGAACGACGAGGCACTCAGGGACGAACTCGACTTAGTCGAGGAAATCCGATCCGGGGTGACTCTCCGTGAAGCCACCCTAAAACAACGAGTGGCTCTACGCCACAACGACAAGGTCATCAAGCGCGAGTTCGAAATCGGAAGCCTGGTATTACGAAGGAACCAGAAAAACTCCCGCGAAGGGAAGCTGGCCGCGAACTGGGAAGGACCTTATCGCGTCCACGGCACCACTGGTATCGGCGCGTACTACCTCGAGCAACTAGACGGAGAACCCCTACCACGACCCTGGAACGCTGCTAAACTGAAGCAGTACTATAGTTAAAAACCAACGACATCTAGGACCCTCGATCATTGACGACCGTGCTCGGTCAACGAGGAAAATACGTCCGACTCCGTAGAGAGGCTAAGGTACAGGCCCGACCTACGTCTAAAACCGCACAACATTGCTCTACAAACGAGACCAAACGATAGTGCCTGACGTGGGCACCTCCACCGAGCTCCACCGTCGACGTACCTGTAGGGAAGAACACCCAGCTCGCGATGGGCAGTTCACGCCACGGGCAACTAACCCCGACACGAGAAATATACCCGAACGAGCGGCTCGTCCCGCACGCCTGAGAATCTCGAAGAAACTCCGGGCCATCTGAAAAAGGGTCGAAAGCAAATCTCTCCTCTCGTGGTCGTCACTGATAAAATTGGTCATCGAGTAGCGCCGAACGAAAGACTTAGAAAATTTTGTCAACAGTCACAACCATACACGGGCGTGACCCGGACGCATAACTCGGGCCAATTATGTCATAAAATATACCGAACATACACGGGCAAACAGTTAAATGGAAAAATTCATTCAATACGCCCGAAGGCTACAAAGCAGATAAATGTAAACCGACCAAGAAGGCCGGCAATGTTCAGAAAGTATAATCAACAGGCACGCAGGCCCAAAAAGAGATATGAACGGGCACGCAGGCCCTGAACAAAAACCAACAAGGCACACAGGCCATCATCATCCTATAACTCTGCTTCCCCGGAGCCATCACCACCAACAGCAGGAGAGTCGGGCGGGGGTAAGATCTGACCATCCACGATCTGAGACAAGAAGCCCGTCCCTGCAGTGTTCAGACCGGGGTTCAGTAAGGAAAGCTGGCTGACCGCGGACTCGAACCCCTCCTCCATAGCACCGATACAATCCGCTTTGAGGAGCATCATACGGGCGACCAGCTCTGATCGGCTCCTCAAAGCGGCTATGTCCTCCGGCTCATCCTCAGCAGGAAGCATAGAGGCTTTCAGGTCCTCGACCTCTCTGGACAGGCGCCCGATGTCGATTTCCAGCCAATCCCGATCTGCACGGAGAAGCTCTCGCTCCTCGGCTAACTTCCCCGAGTTCTCCTTCTCCAGGGTCAGCATCTCTGTCTCTGCCGCCAACAGCTCAGCCTGCTCGCGGAACATCTCCTCGGAGCGCTCCAGGGCAGCCTTTAACTTTCGCGAGTTCGAGGTGAGGGTAGCTTTCTCCGCCTCCAACTCCTTGATGCGGTTAGGATCCTCCCCCTCCTCGGACAGCACGACGGCCATCTCGGGCATCTTCACCAACCCGGCCATATTGGCGGCCAGGTGCCTCCTCCGAGTCTCCTTGTTCATCTGTCGGATGGTCTCAGCCTCGTCGGTAGTCACGGACAAAGGGAACCCCTCAAAGAAACCCTCCTCTTTGAAGCAAGGGGGAAACCCGAAGGATCTTACAGCACTGGAGTCCTCGACTACCGCCGGCTCACGCTCCACCCGGTTCCTTTTCCTCTGAACCAGGGTTTCGTGTGGCTCGACTTCCTCGACCTCCGGGATCTCTTCCGAAACCGAAACCGTCCCCGAGCCAGACGGCGAATCCAACCTCGCCGCGTGAGCCGTGCCCGGACTATGCGGCGGGCCCATCCTCGTCGCTTGAGGAGCCTTCACCACCCTTCTGTTTGCCCTCATGTCATTTGACAACTTCAAAAGCCTCTCCCGTCGCCCGGCCATCGAACCTGCACCGAAAAATAAACCCGGGTTAGTGCCGAGCAAATGAGCAAACAAATGACAAGTAAAGAAATTCAAACATTAAACGACCTAGCAGACGCGCGGCATGCCCATAGTTCTGGCACTCCACGAGTGCCTTCGTATCAATGGGTCGGGCCTCAAATGTCGGATAACCCTCCTCGTCCAAGACATCGCCCCCCTCCCTCGTGGCCCATCGGGCGGGGTGGAAGATGTCAACAAACCGACAGAGTGTCGTAGGCCTTCTCGTCCTTGGAGCCCATGTCGTTCGCAGCTGTATGGTAATACCCAGTACCGTGCTCATAATGCCTGGAGATCCAGTGCACGGGAAACCTGGCCGTACGCCCCAACACCGGATGCCCTTCGTTGTCTAAGAGCGATTCCCCGTCGTCGTCAGCAATCACCGCTTCCTCCTCGTACATGGACTCTAAAGCGGCTGTGGTAACCGGTCTCACGACGTACCACTTGTCCTTGAAACCCCGCACGGAGTCCATATACATCCTAAAGAGCCTCTTCGACTGTTTTAGGGAAACCCAGCTGTGCTTCCCCGCCCGGGACTGGCGCTGCAGGTGAAAAACCCTGAAGAAGAGGGGTATGGTTGCCCCGACCCTTAAAAAACGATAGGTCAGCTCGAACGCCCGGATGAAAGCGAGCGAGTTCGGATGGAGTTGCGACGGGGCCAGCCCTAGATGGCTGAAGACCCCGACCTGGAAGTCGCTGAAGGGCAGTTGCAATCCAAGGTCTCTGAATGCGATTTCATACATGGGGAAACTGTAGTCGGGGAACACCGAGCATATCCGGGCGGTGAAGAGCGGTCGAGTAACAACGAAATTCTTTTGAAATCCAGGCTGGCCGTGGCCCGCCTCGAGGACAACACATGGCTTTCGGCTGCGCCGGCTATAGACCGAGGCAATTCCTCTAGGCTCGGCGCCCACCCAGTCCAACAGAGGATCCTCTACTGTGTCGACCAAGGTCACAGTCTCGTCAGCACTTTGTTCTTCCCTTTAGGGGCGTCCTGAGGAGCACGGTTCGTCCGCCATGGTTACCTACAGAGCACAGGAAACCAGTCAATTGGGCACGAAACCACACGCTCATCATAACAGACAAGGTGAAGTGCACGATAAACCACGTCGCCCCATGCGCGACCACAAAGTTGGTGATGAACAAAAACAAACAGTTGTCTCCCCTGCTTCCAGATACCTCGCCGGGCCTCCTACAAGCCGCCTAACTAAACCGACAACGCGTCGCTCGTGAAATGCGTCGACCCAAGGTATGAACGTGGCGAGCAATATCACAAAGCCCATAACTAGTTTTGTGAATCTACCGGGCACCATCACGAATTAGGCGCCCAGGATCATGAAGATCCCGGGCAGCACTACATATTATAACCTAAACCTATGCATCTACCGGTCACTAACATGCATTTGCCGGCCTCACGCATGAATCCGCCGGGCTGAACTTAAGTCTTCCGGGCTAGCCCCACGCATACAGTCTCTAAAAACGCCTAAAACGATGAAAATCATGAATCACAACAGAAAAACAAGAAAAGAGAGTCACTTACTTGGAATCAAGGAGTGAATCTGATGAAGGAGGAAGAAAAACTGTGACGTTCCTGTGGATTTCTGAGAAGAACAGCGAATGCAGAAACAGAGAAAAAGAGAGAAGCGCGAAGAGTGGAAAACACACTTTGGGGCCCAAGGACCCTATTTATAGTGATGACGTGGAATACCAAACGTCACCTCGGGCAACCACTGAGTTCTCTCCTCGATGCACGACGTCCTAGGTAATAATGACCCTATCCTCCATAGGGTGTGTGCCCGACAGACGCTGCCCGCTGAAGAACTCTTCGATCATCCCTCGAAGGAGACAGCCCGCGAGCGTGATACGAGGAACTCCCTCGAACATCCGCAGACGGAACTACACCTCTTGCCCGATCGTGGGATTCCCGTGACGAAGGCGGTCTAAAGATCAAGTCATGGCTCCTAACCCAAGGAACCACGACTTGGGGGGCTCCTGTTCTGGACTGGGTCGGGCTGGCCCAGAAGCATTAATAAAGCCCAATCCAAACGGACTTGCTGGGGGTCACGCCGACCAAGGGATCACAATCGTGCCCGACGTACTCCCTGGGGCTACTTGCTCGACCTCCTGCTGTCCAGCTCGACCTCAGCTCGAGCACCCCTCCTAGGGCAGACTCAGTCCACTGCACCCCCCTGGGTCCCGAAAAGACCGCGTCCTTGTTCGGCCGCACTTCACGCAGCACACCCAGGAAGGAGACCACGTGCGGGTCTCCACTACACACGTAGAACCTGGCAGTTCCTTCATTGGGCCAAATCTGCCCGGCCCAATGAAGGGACCTTGGCCCAGCGCTGGGGGCTATAAATACCCTCTGTTTCCAGAGGGTCAGGTATTCATCATTCTACCCATACTCTTACTATTGCCTGCTCGTGCTCTTACTTACTTCAGCATCGGAGTGCCTTGCAGGTACCCCCCCCACCTCGTTCAAAACTTCAGCTCGGAGCCAGCCGTGACGGTCCAAGTCTGATCAGGTAAGATCAAAAACCAAAATCCAAATTAAGTTTTTGTTTAATTGAACATGAATTTAACTCGATAATTGTACGCAGTCCTTGAGATCGACATTCGAGGAATCTCTCTATTACTACATCTGTGAAAATAGTACACTTGCTATTTTTCCTACCAAGTTTTTGGCACTGTTTTCGGGGACTTATTGAGTGTAATTTGAGTTCAATTAGAATTTTGTTGCTCTGCAACTAAAGTTTTCTTCTCTGTAATTTATATAATTTTTTTTATTACTAATTTTTTCTAACATTTATATGTGTTTTACCCCAAAATTTTCCCTCCCATTATTCAAGACAAATTGATTCAAGATACCTCCTCATGCTCATGAAGGTCTCAATTGCTCAAGACTACTCAAAGATTGATCAGACAAACCTTCCTTCTAAGCATTAACCTACAACTAGGGTTTTGTTTTTCCCAAGGGAAATTGGAATTATAATGCCTCAAGTGGATTTCATAGTTTCTCATATGCTTCAAAGAATCCTCATGTCAAGTTTCAAGCCTTGCAACACAAGTTTGCTCAGTCAGCTACTCAGATGATTAAAAATCAACTGTATTGGACAAAAAGTCAACTTTGACCAATTTACAGTCAAACTTCAAGTTTTTTGTCAACATCAAGATTTGAAAGTCACATTTATCATTTGATCAAGGGTTGATCATGATTCATCAAGAAAACTCAAGATTCATCAAAAGTTACTAAATTAAGGTTTTCTTAAGAGGAAGTCAATTGAACTTTGACCAAGCATAACTTTTACATACTTCATCAAAAAATTCTCAACCAAAGCCTAACTTTAAGTAAATTCAATTATCTACAACTTTGTCTCTCTAAGCTCAAGGCCAAAAATGCTTCATTTGAAATATATGGGCCAAAACATTACAGGTCATTTAAAAAGTCAACAAAAAGACTTTTTTTATCAAAGCACTTTACATCAAGATAAAGGCTCAAATGAAAAAATGACAAACATAAAAGTTGTAAGAGACATCTTGAGCTTTCCAAAAAATCAAAGATGACCTTCATATGACAAAAATTGAGCGAGATATGATTTGTGCAAGTTAGGCAATTTTGAGAAAATGCATGAAATACAAATTGAGCAAATTTCAATTTTTGGGCTAATGGGCCTATCTTTTAAGGTCCAAACGTGTTCCAGACCTCATAATAGACTCCTAAATACATTCATTTATTTTTATGATTTTTATTTCTTTTATTTGGATTTTATTCATTTAAATGCAAATTAAATCAAATAAAATATCAAATAAATGACATAAGGCATGTGGATCTATTTTTGAATCAAATCATAAGTCTAAAAAGCTAGTGACAACTTAGAAAAAACGTGATTGGTATGAGATTGACCTAAAAAAGAAAGATTTCATGCAAAACTTTAATTAAATATTTGATCATGAAATTCAAATCTTTTGTAATTTCATCAATATTTGATCATGAAATTCAAATCATGAAATATTATGCCATGATTGCACAAGATTTGATTCAATATTATTAACCTAATATTTTCTCCTATAAATACACAATGTATTCAGAACAAAAAGGACACAAAATTGCCTCAAGAACACACTCAAAAATCTCATTTTTCTCAAAACTAGGGCAAACTAAAAACCTTGTGTGCAACTACTTTCAATCCATTCCAAGCATTCCATCGTGTTCCTGAAGTTTTCGGAGTTCACCCCATCCATCTTTGAAGCTTGAAGCACGCTAGATCATCACATCTCAACATCACCGGTTTGGTAATATTCTTGAAATTCAAACTCATAATACATGCATAGTTGATTAATTCTATGCTTATATACCTATTTATAATGATGTTTAGACTTGTTTAGAATCATTTTTTGCAAGCTTTGACGCATGAATAAAGATCTGCCATTACTAGGGCAGTTTGAGTTATTTTGATCGAATCTCACGATACAAGTGTTTTCAGGCCAAACTAATACACACCCCAGGAAATTGTTTATTTTCCCTTTTTTTACTAACCCTAATTTATTTTCACCATATTTTCTTAATTTCTTTTATAGATAACAATTAATTAACCTAATATTTTTTCACAAATTAGGATTAGGGTTTTTAATTAGTAATTAAATTCTTGATGTATTTTTATTTATTAATTAATTAACCTTTTTCTTAATATTAAAGATTAATTAGAAACAATTAGGTTTTTACTAATTATTATCACTTAAATATTTTTTACACAATTTTTTTTTTAATATTTTAACATTCTTTTTCTTATTTCTTAACTATTTAATTTTCTATTTTCTTAATTAATTTATTTTTAATTAATCATTAACTAACCTAATCTTTTTTCAAAACTATAACAAATTAGGGTTAGGTCTCTTTAATTAGTAATTAAAATTTTTCTTATATATTTTTATTTTACTAATTATTTAATTAATTAATTAACTTTCTTTCTTAATATTAAAATTAATTAGAATTAGGTTTTTAATTACTATTATCATTTAAATTATTTTCTACGAAAAGCACAAAAACAAAAACATTTTTCTAACACTTTTCGCATTTATCTTTTACTATTTAATTTTCTTAGACAAAATGTATAGGTCGCAATACCGATTGTAATAACGTAGATTTCTCTTCTCGCATTTTTCTAATTATGCATCTGCTCCAAGGATGTAATAACGTAAGTTTACTTTCTCGCAATTTGTATACTTATGTATCTCTCCAAAAGCCATGTAATAGCTTAGGTTTAAATTTCTGCACTTTTCATTCCGCACTTTTCTGTACATATTTTAACTGCTAGTAACTAGGGTTTGTATGGAAAGACTAAAAACTAATATAGAAAACCCTAATTCTCAAGATAAATAACTGAATTAACACATTTCACACACTCGCACCTTTAGGGTAACCTCTCTTGTTTCCTTACCATAATTGGTCACGTCCCTCAAAAGTAGGGATTCTTTAGACAAAAGACCCTCGATCAAATCATCATAGTCCCTTTCGAATAAAGATCATAATCCCTCGATGACCCTTTGAGCTTCCTACAAAATAATCTAGTCCTTTCGATGACACTACGAGCAAAATGATAATAATCCCTTTGATACAATTGCTAAAATATCCTTATATGTTGCCTTCGATGACCATACGATGACCCTATGCATGTCCCTTCACATCCAATAGATAGGCATACCTACCAACTAATGGTATGGATAACACTATCTCTAAGGGAGAAGGAAAAGAATAGAAAGACTTTAGTAGATACGAAACTCCTAATTGTTTGCTCATAACTTTTCTCATAAACTAAACATTTCTCACACTACACTTTTGAACAAATATTTTCAAAAAAATACTTTGTACGCTCTCTTGAGAACTGATACAAGAATCATTACAAAGTTAAACTTACATTGGATTTTCAAAATATTTTGAAACAAATCACACACACACAAAGCAAGTTTTTTAAAAGTGAGTTAAGAAATTAAGAGCCCGTAGATAACAACGGATGAAAAGGGTGCTAACACCTTCCTTTTTTTATAACTTATTCTCCAAACTCAAAATCTATCAAGGTCTTTAATGTTCTTTTCACCTTTCCTAAATATTGAATAAAAGAAAATTCGGTGGCGACTCTAGCTATCCTCACATTTTGGATAAAACCAAAAATGTCAGTTCTGCCACCGTATTACAGAATTGGAGACCCAGCTTGGGATTACTTAAAAAGAGGGGTTACCTTAGGGTTAGATCACTTTACCTGCTTTCTTTTTTTCTTTGTTTGCTTTAAATTTAAGGGTTGCTTGGGTTTATTATTGCTTGTAAGATCCTACACCCGAATCTAGGGATGCCTTAGGTAAGTAACAATAGATCATGAAAACTGTACGACGTAGACCGATATGGTTGAAATGATGGCTACGGTTAGTGCAATACTTTGGTTTATACTGATGTTCCTTGAGTCAGTCAAGGATAACATTAGGCTTCTGTGTGGTGTCATTAGCACTAACTTACTTTTAGAATCTTAATTGATCCATCTTGACCATTAGAAGGTAGTGAGATGGTCGACTTTGGTATAGTCCAAGGTTGGTTGATACTCGATGCTACGCTCATTGAGATTTGACTCTCGGGATGTTTTGGTGGCAAGCCAGTTGCCGTGCTAAAATAAAGCCTGTGAGAAAGATCGGTGATATGAGATTCCTAGAACCCGGTTACTATTTTAGGACAGGTTGAGCAAACTTAACTTCAATAGGGAAGGGTACTTACCTATGGACTTCATGAAAGCCTTTAAACCTAAGGCTCTTGTGTGGCTTGTTTGTGTTTGCTTATTTAACATGAAATTAACAGCATAACATCATATCATCATAACATAGCATTTTTACTAGCCATTTCAAGGATCTTAGGGATTTATAGTGCGATATTTGCAGGATTATTATAAGCCAAATTTCTATCAAGGAGCAAGAGGATTTATTTTTCTCTAGCCATATGCCGTCAAGATCAAAGTACATTTTATTGAGTCAGAGGCTATGACCCACTTGATATGGTGAGCTTGATTCCTATATAATGACGTTAAAAGATGAAAACTCAAAGTTCTCTAGACAAAGCTGCAACCAGATTCAATTTCTTATATTTCAAATTTAAATCCAAGAGGATCCTTGAAAACATTACATATGCATCTGCATGTCATACATATCATCACATAACAGGTTTCCATGACACGTTTTCTCATCTTCTTGCTATTTATTTCAGTAGAAAATGGCTCTTGAACAGACAATCAAATATCTCCAGTCTCAGAATGCTCAGTTCCAAGAGATGTTACTAAACCTATCCAAGGGGCAAGAGGGATTGAAAGCACTCCTCACTGAGAACATGACCAAGAAGAATCTTGAAGGCAACCAGGATGACTAGTTGGAACAACTACAAGATGAGATGAGAATCCAGATGATTGGTCAGATAGCTCTTATCCAAAATTTAGCCGGGGGCAAGAAGAGTTGAGAATCCTCGTCAGCAAGCTTCATCAGGTAGGATACAACCGTATGGGACGAACTGCTAGAATTGGGGATCCAATCATTGAACAGCCTCTGATGAGATAGGAAACTGACTTGGTTGAAAGTAGGAGGAGAATAAGAGAGGGAAAGAGGCAAGTTGACATTGCTAATCCTCCAGTTAATGGAAAAAAGGCCTTTCCATATTGATATTACATCGCAAGCTCAACAACGACCTCGCCAACAACAACAGGGTAATCAGCGTAAGCATCATACACCCAAAAGACAATTTACCAAAATCAACGTGTCAATGTCCCAAGCATTACAATACATGTTGAAGATGGGTCTGATTACCTTTAAAGAACCTCCTTGGAATCCCAATACTTCCTCTCCCAGTTATGATCCTAATGCAAGGTATGCATATCACTCCAATAGTCTTAGACATGACACTAACAGTTGTTGGGCTTTGAAACGTAAGATTCAGGACCTGATTGATGAAGGAGTTTTTAAGTTCACACAAGACGGTGAGATTGAGTTTTTCTATCATACCTCTAATACCGAAACTGCAAGGCACACCATCTGAAGTGACAAGTTTAGGCGGAGAAGCATTAAGATCATTTGAATTTTTATTTTTAATTTCTTTGGTTGATTCAAACAATTACTGTCATGTCAAACTTTGGTTTTTCCCATTAATGCATTACATATGTTTGTCTTGAATTAATCCATTTGTTTCACTATATTTAAACTATGCTTCTTACTTCCTTTTTTATGTATTCAACTCTCATTAAGGCTATAAGCCTTTAGAGGGAGGATGACAAAAAAAATACCATATTCTCATACAATATGCTTTTGAACAGACCTTGCTGACGATGTACATGCATTGCTTCAATTCCTAAACAGTGGAGATATAAGAAAGTTAATCCCTAGTCAACCCCTTTGAGCCTAAGAAGTAGGAGTTTTCTTTTTTGCGCAAATTAAAACCCTTGAACATAACCTGGGGGAGGGTAGTTTCTCAGTCAAATTAATTATGCATTCACAAACTTTACCTTCGTACACGACGACTAGTGTCGAAGATACTCTTCTAAATTGAACATTGATGATGGTTCCCCATAAACATTGAGTCAGACATTTATTATCTTTCAAAAGAAAAGCCTGCTAAGTCAAAACCTATGAAGGAGACTTAAGAAAAAACTGGGGCATCCCACCGACTGTAATCTCAAACAAAACAGTTTAGGAAAAAGTTAGGGATAATAAAGTCAAAAATAGGTCACAACAAATCCTCAACAAAAGAAAGATGTTACAAGAAAAATGACTTCCTTCCTAAATAAACTCCTTATTTCGAAACCATCACCAAAATGTTAGTTCCATAATTCCAAACTCTATTGGAACCTAAATGCATAATTAACAGAGTATAGGACTGAAGAACATCATGGAGAACGGGTTGGGTACAAATAAACTTTGAGCCTTTATCCTTTGTTTCTTAAACTGCGAACCAGGCCATGTTACAACCCTTAAAAGTCCTAACTGAAGCGTGGGTTAGTTCGAAAGCATACTGTTACCAAAAGGTATTCTGACTCCTGTAAGGCTTACTATAAATCCTGGGTTGATATCACATTCTTAGAAATTTTTTTTACTAAAAAATTATTTTTCAAACTTTAAGAAAGACATAAGCTTTGCATTTTAATGGCACTGTTTGCATATGACTAAGTGTTTGACAACAGAGAAATTCTCATGATGAATATTCAATGAATGAAAGTCCTCCCAATGGATAAAATTACTTCAGATGATGTGTCAAAGAGAAAGAAACTTCCAGTAACAGGCCTTTCATGGAACCAATTGGTTATAAATCAAGGGGCATGACATGTTATTGCCAACCTCATTTGTGGCAGTCAAGTCAAGATTCAAAGAATCTCTCAAAAGTGCTTAAGAGTCAGGGGCAGATCTCCATCTGAATCACTTGGGGCATGTTACATTGTTCATGAATTTCAAAAAAAGCAACTATCTTTGGTATCACCAAATTGCTTGTCTATGTCAATAGTATCATATGGTGTCATTCTACCGTGACAGTTCTTAGAAAAATACTGAGGAAGGTCAAGACTATCAGAAAGTTGGCAATAAATGATTGATCAATAACTTCAAACATCGGGTGTACCAGACTAATCCCAGGGGAAAATGGACTGCCGCATACGAAGGGCGACGTATGACCAATAAAATATTTTATGGAAGTGCTACAACACTTACTACCATGGACAGTGAAAATTCTCAACACCTTGTGAACGCGGACATAGTCAAAAATACTACGCATGAAAAAGAGACCCGCTAGGTTGATAGGCCTAGGAAAAAATAAGGGCATCCCGACGAACTAAAAATGTTCGGAAAAAATTAGGGATATATAAATAAAATTATAGACCCGGTAAGTCGAAAACCTGAAAAGCCGGCTTGGGCAAGAAAGGGTATGTCGGTGGACTGAAAATCTAAAAAGGAGGTCCAGGAAAAAGTTAGGGTTTAAGACGTACGATTATGTCTGGTTTATCAGTAGAAGATTTATGACTATGATCAGTATTTGCTATAGACTTTAGGAGTTGGGATAATGTTCAAAGTTATCCATAAATTCCTACAAAGCAATCTCCATGGATATATCTCTACGAATCTATCTTCACAAGCTCATCCCCAACAGAGACATATTCCCCAGCAAATCTAATATGCCCTCAGACAAAAATAGGGGCATCTTCCAGCAATTCATCTCTATATCCCTGATGGATAGCTTGACATGATTCATCTTCCCTAATTGGTTCCCTAGCGGATAAGGAAGTTTGATCTTTTCCCCAGCATACAATAGAAACTTCCTCAGCGCAGCCTATGAATTTCCAATCCCCATCAGAGCTTATTTCCTCAAATCAATCTACAAGATTCATTTCCCCAACGGAGTTTATTTCTCCAATACATTTGATTCCCTAACAAATTTTATTTCTACAATACGTTTAATTCCCCAACAGACTTTATTTCTCCAATACTGCAAATTCCCCAACATAATTCTCTTCTCCAGCCACATGTCATTCAATGTTGTCCTCCCCAGAAGAGTTGGCATCCGTATCTAAAACCTGGTCAAATAACACATCAGAGGAACATCCATCTCTTTTATCCCAAGTTAGGATACATAAGAATAAAAGAACAACGAACAAACGACTTTCTTGGAGTTCTTCTATCCCAAAGTAGTAGTCGAACATCCCCAGCAGAGTGTCCTCAAATAGAAAGCGGGAATCCCCAGCAAGGTCATTCTAAACAAATTGAAGAGTTACTTTCTTGATCCTCAACAACAGTTAGGGATTTATTTTCCCCAGTTAGACAAAGCTACTGATACGCTCCAATGACCTATTGCATCCATACATCATTTACAAAATATCATAACACATGCATGCAAAACTCATATAATATTCTCATTTATTTTGAGAGCATCATTACGCAATGCATTACATACATCATGATATTGCATAAAACTAACTTTGTCTTTTCAGGTTAAGTAGGAAAATAGACGAATATTATCAGCAATTTATAGACAGGTTGTAAATCAATTCACGAAACGGGATGAGGTGACTATTAAGGTGACCAAATAATTTCCTTCAGATCTTCATTCAGAAAAGAATTTCCTTCAGATCTTCATTTTGAAAAGCATTTCCTCCAGATCTTCATTCTGAAAAGCATTTTCGTCAAATCTTCATTCTGAAAAGCATTTCGTTCAGATCTTCATTTTGAAAAGCATTTCCTTCAGATCTTCATTCTGAAAAGCATTTCCTTCAAATCTTCATTCTGAAAATCATTTCCCTTCAGATCTTCATTTTGAAAAGCATTTCCTTCAGATCTTCATTCTAAAAAGCATTTCCTTCAGATCTTCATGCTGAAAAGAATTTCCTTCAGAGCTTCATTTGAAAAGCATTTCCTTCTGATTTTCGTTCTGAAAAGCATTTCCTTCAGATCAAGTTGAGCGTAAACTCATTATGGTACTCCTATCAACAATTACTTCGGATGGCATTTTTAAGCCCGTCTCCGACGAAACTCTATCCCTCTCCAAATGGAATCTTTAAGTCCATTCAAGCATTATAATCAACCAACAATGTTACTTCGTGCACATGTGAGTGCAAATATCCGAACACTTATAAGTGTTCAATCCTCTTCCATCTCCAGATCACGAATAACGGGCATGCCAATCTAACTCTTCAAGTTTAAGAAGATTGAACAGGGGAATCCGTTGTAACCAAAAATTTTCCCTCCCATTATTCAAGACAAATTGATTCAAGATACCTCCTCATGCTCATGAAGGTCTCAATTTCTCAAGACTACTCAAAGATTGATCAGACAAACCTTCCTCCTAAGCATTGACCTACAACTAGGGTTTTGTTTTTCCCAAGGGAAATTGGACTTCTAATGCCTCATGTGGATTTCATGGTTTCTCATATGCTTCAAAGAATCCTCATGCCAGGTTTCAAGCCTTGTAGCATAAGTTTTCTCAGTCAACTACTCAGATGATTAAAAATCAACTGTATTGGACAAAAAGTCAACTTTGACCAATTTACAGTCAAAATTCAATATTTTTGGTCAAAATCAAGATTTCGAAGTAACATTCATGATTTTATCAAGGTTTTATCATAATTCATCAAGAAAACTCAAGATTCATCAAAAGTCAAAAGTTACTAAATTAGGGTTTTCTTAAGGAGAAGTCAACTGAACTTTGACCAAGCATAAATTTTACATACTTCATCAAAAAATTCTCAAACTAAGAATATTTTGAAGTAAATTTAATTCTCTTCAAATTTGTCTCTCTAAGCTCAAGGCGAAAAACGCTTTATTTGAAAGATATGAGCCAAAATATTACAGGTCATTTTAAAAGTCAACAAAAAGACACTTTTTGTCAAAGCATTTTAAGTCAAGATAAAGGATTCAAATGAAAAAAATGACGAACATGAAAGTTGTGTGAGACATCTTGAGCTTTCCAAAAAATCAAAGATCACCTTCATATGATAAAAATTGAGCGAGATATGATTTGTGCAAGTTGGGCAATTTTGAGAAAATGCATGAAATTCAAATTGAGCAAATTTAAATTTTTGGGCTAATAGGCCTATCTTTTAAGGTCCAAACGTGTTCCTGACCTCATAATAGACTCCTAAATCCATTCATTTTTTTTATAGTTTTTATTTCTTTTATTTGGATTTTCTTCATTTAAATGCAAATTATATCAAATAAAATATCAAATAAATGATATAAGATATGATGATCTATTTTTGAATCAAATCATAAGTCTAAAAAGATGGTGAGAACTTGCAAAAAACGTGATTGGTATGAGATTGGCCTAAAAAAGAAATATTTCATGCAAAACTTCAATCAAATATTTGATTATGAAACACACTCTCAAAAATCTCAATTTTCTCAAAACTAGGGAAAACTAAAACCTTGTGTGCATCAAATTTCAATCCATTTCAAGCATTCCACTGTGTTCCTGAAGTTCTCAGGAGTTCACTCCATCCATATTTGAAGCTTGAAGCGTGCTAGATCATCACATCTCAACATCACCGGTTGGGTAATATTCTTGAAATTCAAACTCATAATTCATGCGTTGTTTTTCAATTCTATGCATATATACCTGTTTATAATGATGTTTAGACTTTTTTAGAATCATTGTTTGCAAGCTTTGATGCAGGAATAAGGATCTTCAATTGCTAGAGTTGTTTGAGTTATTTTCATCGAATCTCACGATACAAGTGTTTTCAGGCCAAAATAATACCCACCCCAGGAAATTGTTTTTTTTCCTTTTTTTTACTAACCCTAATTTATTTTCACCATATTTTCTTAATTTCCTTTATAATTAAAAATTAATTAACCTAATCTTTTTTAACACTTTTACAAATTAGGATTAGGGTTTTTATTAGTAATTAAATTCTTGATGTATTTTAATTAATTAATTAATTAACCTTTTTCTTAATATTATAAATTAATTAGAAACAATTAGGTTTTAATTAATTATTATCACTTAAATTATTTTCTCCACATAAATTTTTTAATATTTTAACATTCTTTTTCTTATTTCTTTACTATTTAATTTTCTATTTTCTTAATTAATTTATTTTTAATTAATCATTAACTAACCTAATCTTTTTTCAAAACTATAATAAATTAGGGTTAGGTCTTTTTAATTAATAATTAAAATTTTTCTTATATATTTTTATTTTACTAATTATTTTATTAATTAATTAATTTTTTTCTTAATATTAAAATTAATTAAAATTAGGTTTTTAATTACTATTATCATTTAAATTATTTTCTACAAAAAGCACAAAAACAAAAACATTTTTCTAACACTTTTCCCATTTATCTTTTACTATTTAATTTTCTTAGACAAAATGTATAGGTCGCAATACCGATTGTAATAGAGTAGATTTCTCTTCTCGCATTTTTATAATTATGTATATGCTCTAAGGATGTAATAGCGTAGGTTTACTTTCTCGCAACTTTTATACTTATGTATCTCTCCCAAAGTCATATAATAGCTTAGCTTTAAATTTCTTCACTTTTCATTCTGCACTTTTCTGTACATATTTTAATTGCTAGTAACTAGGGTTTGTATGGAAAGACTAAAAAAACATAGAAAACCCTAATTATCAAGATAAATAACTAAATTAACACACTTTACACACTTGCACCTTTAGGGTAACCTATCTTGTTGCCTTACGATAATTGGTCACGTCCCTCGAAAGTAGCGATACTTTAGCAAAAAGACCCTTGATCAAATCATCATAGTCCCTTTCGAATAAAGATCATAATCCCTCGATGACCCTTCAAGCTGCCTACAAAATGATCTAGTCCCTTCGATGACCCTATGAGAAAAAAATGATGATATTCCCTTTGATATAATTGCTAAAGTATTCTTACATGTTGCCTTCAATGACCATACGATGACCCTACGCCTATCCCTTCACATCTAATGGATAGGGTTACCTACCAACTAATGGTATAGATAACACTATCTCTAAAGGAGAAGGAAAATAATAAGAAAGACTTTAGTGGGTAAGAAACTCCTAATCGCTTGCTCACAACTTTTCTCACAAACAAAACATTTGTCACACTACACTTTTGAACAAATATTTTTAAAAATACTTTATATGCATTCTTGAGGACTGATACAAGAATCATTAAAAAGTTAGCCTTACATTGGTTTTTCAAAATATTTTGAAACAAATCACACACATACAAAGCAAGTTTTTTAAAAGTGAGCTAAGCAATTAAGAGCTCGTAGATATCTATGGATGGAAAGGGTCATAACACCTTCCCTTTTCATAAATTACCCCCCGAACTCAAAATCTATCAAGGTCTTTCATGTTCTTTTCACCTTTCCTAAATATTGGATAAAAGAAAAGTCGGTGGGGACTCTAGCTATCCACACATTTTGGATAAAACCAAAAAAGTCAGTTCTCCCACCGTATTACAGTATGCAAGGAAAACCCTCCACTTAATTTAATTTTAATATATAGACTCAGGTTCAGAATTAGAACCAAAGCTATGGGTTAAAACCTACCATTACCGGTGAGACTTCTTGGGGACTATGGAGGAGAAAATGCTCCAACAGGTCAGTTGACTATCGTGAATCAACCAGTCACTGGTGCAAATTTTCAATTGCATCCTTCAACCATCTGCCATCTTGAGAACAAATATTTCACTAAAAAGATCAATGAAGATGCCAATAAGCATTTGCAGAGATTCCTCACCATGAGTACTAGTTTGAAGATTGAGGGACACTCTGAAGAAGCCAAGAAATTGAGGATGTTCCCGTTCAGGCTTTCTAAAGATATTGAAGAGTGGTTTTACTCATTATCTGCTGGGAGTATTACTACTTGGGAACAGATGGAGAAGACTTTTCTTGATGAGTACTTTTCTGCTTCTGCTTATATTCACAAAAGATATGTGTGATACGGTGGTAGAACCGACTGTTTGTATGCTGGTTTTTGCGTTTTTTGTTCGCAAAATGTCGCGGTAAGCAAGAGTCGCCACCGACTTTTATTTCATCCAATCCGAAAGGAAAAAAGTACAGAAAAAATCCTTTTTCGAGATATTCTGAGTACGGGGGGTAGATTATAGAAAGGGAAGGTGTTAGCACCCTTTCTATCCATGGTTTTCCATGGGCTCTTAGGTACATGCTCATATTTTTAAATTTCTTGTGTATGTGCTTTGTTTTTGAAAAGTTTGACTTCGTGATAACCCTTGTATCAGTCCTCAAATGTGTGACGAAGTTGTTTTGAAAGTTTGTTTGAAAAGTGTAAATGTGAAAATTTTGATTTGAGCAAGTACCTATTAGCATCTACCTACTCGAAAAAAGATCGTTTCTATTCTCGTTTCCTTTAGACAGCACTATCGCACTATTGAGAAATAGGTAACACCGTCATTGGAGTTGTAAGGGTCAATTTGAAAGGGACGTGCGATCACTAAAGAAATGTTAGGATACCTTAGTAATAACCCTGGAGTCTTAAGATCATATTCGAGGCAACATTTCCGAGGAAACCTTTCCGAGGCAACATTCCGAGGCAACATTCAAACGGGACATTTGATCTTTTTTAGACAGAAGGGTAACCACTAAGACACCCTATACTTAATGATCATTTACCGAAGGCAACCGAAGTGAGGGCATACCCTAAGAGTGGTATGTGCGAGCGATTTGTTTCAGTTATTTATCTTTGCACATTAGGGTTTTCTAACTGTATTAATTCGTCATGCATTCTTATCATACAATCCTATTAGCATACATCTAAACAGTCAAATATTTGCAGGAATTAAAATGCGACAAAATAAATCTACGCTATTACAAGGCTTCAGGGAGGGGGATTAATTACATAGCCAAAAAACTGGGGGAAAGCGTTAAGTAAAAACCTAGATTAAACCTATTACAAACCATGAATAGTTACAAAAATATAGGCAAAAATAAATACCACGCGCGCGATGAATTTAATATGAAACAACTAGGGTTTTGACCCTCGCTTAACGAAAGGAATTGAGGTGACTCACCATATACTCTATGAATTCCCCGTCAATCTCTACGTAATGAAAGGAATTGAGGTGACTCACCATATACTCTTCTTCACCTTGCACCGTGACAATCTTCCCCTTCACCAGATATTTCAGCATTTGATGGAGTGTGGAAGTCCCTGCCCCAGCCTTATGAATCCAAGGACGACCCAGCAAGCAAGAATACGCTGGCTTGATATCCATTATGTAGAAGGTGGACCCAAAGGTCTGAGAACCCACTTTGACAGGGATGTCCACCTCCCCGTGGACCATTCTTTTTGATCCATCAAAATCCCTTACCACAATGTTACTCGGCTTTAGAATCAAACCTTCACAATCCAGACGGTCTAACGCTTTCTTTAGCAGAACATTCAATGAGGATTCGATATCTACCAGCACATGGGCCATAGTGGTGCCCATGCACTCCATCGAGACGTGCAGAGCATCATTATGATTTCTCCCCTTAGGTCTCAGGTTCGCATATGAAAAACCTAGCCCATTGTCAGCAGTCAGGCTGGCCATGCAAT
The DNA here is from genome assembly GCA_948472305.1 of Vicia faba. NCBI lineage: Eukaryota > Viridiplantae > Streptophyta > Magnoliopsida > Fabales > Fabaceae > Vicia > Vicia faba. Next base: position 856,693,889 of record OX451736.1, on the reverse strand, counting down.
ATTTGAACTGATCGGCTGAAGTTTCCTGCGGCACATGCGCAGTCTTGAGAAATGCAATTAAAGCCTTCGCATGGGCTTCAGAACACAACAACAGGGACAACATGGAGATCTTTGACGGGGTATGCCCCAGCTGCTCGACTACGTTGTAGTCGCTCTTCTTGATAATTTTCAATATTTCCTCTATTTCTTGTTTAGAGGTTTCCACAATGATTTTCCTAGGTGCCTCCGTCCAGGCAGGCTCACCTATAATTTCTTTGCCCCGAGTCCCAGATGGCTCAGAAGCAGGGGTGACAACTGGAGTAAGAATAGGAATAGCAGTAGGTGTAATAATTGGAGTAGGAACAGGATAACTGTCAAGAGTGCTGGTTGGAACAACAGTTGGAATAACAGCAGGCTTGATGGTAGTCTTCGGGGAAATCTCAGGAGAGAAGACCCTTCCACTTCAGGTAACCTTACTGGTCCCGACAATATTACTGATATCAATATCAGCTTCTTCATTCCTTAGATCTTGCTTAACACCATGGTAATATACATCAACACTGTAATGCCATGGGATAGCCTTATCTGAGGTGTATGGGATGGGACCAAGAACAATGATTATTAGCGGAGCAATTCTTGGAACAGGTGTAATCCTAACAGGTTTTCTGGAGGAAACCTTGGAAGGATTGACGTAAATGGTTATGATGGCAACGTCTTCATTTGGAACAAACGGAATCATAGTCTTCTCAAAGAAAATTTCTTTATTATCCATCAGGCGCTGAACACCTGACTTCAACAAACAGCAACCGGAAGGCAGAATCGAACACTTGTGGCAACCTTCACCACAACCCAGAAATAAACCGGCCAACAGCAAATTCTTCTTAACCGTCATCAGAGGAGTATAAATTTATTCCACAGAGGTCACAAACGAATCGGTGTCCACAATATTAACTCCACGACCATGTTTGGGCATGGGAGCAGTTATAACATTTGGCTTTTCTGGAGCATCAAACTCTATCTCCTTAGCTTCCAGCAAATCTTGCACTTTGTTTCTCAGAGCACAACAATCGTTTGTATCGTGGCCAGGACTCTCAGAATGGTAGGCGCACTGCGCATTAGGATTGTATCTGGGAGATGTAGTGTTTGGATTCTTGGGAGCCTCTCTCAAGGTTGCCAAGTTGGATTTCAGCAGATGAGGTAGAACTTCAGCCAAAGTCATATTTATGCGGGTAAACTGCCGTTGCGGTCTTTCCGCTCTTTGTTGATTGTTGCATTGTAGAGAAACAGCGGGTCTTGATATTACTTTAGCATTTATCATTTGACGGTGTTGAGATCTATTTTGGCCCCTCGGGCCATAGACTGCACTAGCTTCCTTATTACCGGTGAAAGGCTTCTTCACCAAACTCGAAGAGGCGTCCTTCTGTATTTTACCACTTCAAATGCTAGCTTCTACTCTTTCTCCAGTCAAAATCAACTCAGTAAAACCAGATGACGAGCTTCCGATCAAGTGATTGAAAAATGGACCAGATAGCGTCCCTAGAAACATGTCAACCAACACCCTATCAGACAACGGGGGTTGGACTCTTCCATCCAAGTCTCTCCACTTTTGAGCATAGTCTTTAAAACCTTCACTTGCACCCATGGACATACCCTGCAGCTTGGTATGAGTGGGAGCAAGGTCGGCGTTGTACTGATACTGCTCGTAAAAGGCAGAAGCAAGGTCTTCCCATTTTAGGACACTGGCCCTCTCCAACTGATATAACCATTTAAGCTGAGTCTCTGACAGACTATCTTGAAAGAAATGCACCCACAAATTTCTATCAGCAGTGTGGGGTTGGATTTTCCTGATATACAAGCGGAGATGGACTTTTAGACAGGATACTCCATCGTACTTGGAGAAAATCAGAGCTTTGAACTTATAAGGGATGACCACTCCCGATACCAGTCCCAATTCTCCAAAGTCCAAACCAGGTATTTTCTGAATCTCCATAGCACTCAGACGGTCTTTTATCTGCTTGTACCTATCCTCAGCAGGAGGATACTGCTCATCATCGTAATCCGTATTGTTATCAGAAACTGCAAGACTAGGGTCCTTTGCCCTTTCTTGGTTCTCCCCGTCCTTGGATGAGGAGGTCAGATCAGCTGGTTGTCTCAAACTTTCTCTGAATCTTCTACCCATGTTCAGAATACCGACCTTCTTCTTCTTCTTCTCCTTCAGAATAAGGGTCTTCAGATCCTCTTTCCCTTTAGCCAGACTTATGAACATTTGTTGGAATTGGGCGTTCTGTGCCTGAAGATCTTTGATGGCTTGATCGGAAGACATTTCTGCTGAAATAAACAGCAAAGAAGATGAGAAACCTGTAATGGTACCTGTAATGGTGTGCAAGATAATGGGATGTGCATGTAATGATTTCAAAGACTTTGGGAGATTTAAATTTGCAAACTAAAAAAATAAACAAAACTTTATTAGCTTAACTTTGAAAGGTTCAACAGTGCCTTTAAGGCGTTACAAAGAAGTAAATAAAACAAAATCTAAAACTAGAAAAAGAAAAATCAAAAGTACCATGGTCGCTTTCTCTTTGTGCTGATGTAGTCATTGATCACTCTTTCTTCCTCGAGCTGCCTGGTGATCTTCAAAACCTTCCTTTCTTGCTCATGGAACTGCTCCCGGTAGGTGTCCCGCTCATTCCTCCGCTGAATCTAAGACCTCTCAACTCCCCAGGATCAATGGGCATGTAAGGATAGAGAACTGTGTAAGGGATGCCTTCTTCGTTAGTGGGTTCCACAATCACTTGTATTCCAGCCTCATAGGGCATCCCAAGCTTCTGGGCACGAGCCCTGACCCATTGGAGGTAAGGATGCATAGGAAGGGAAGTCTTCGGTCCCAACTCTTGGGGGTCAGATCTGTTCACCATGCCCCAAGCTCGTATAAACCTCCGACGATGCTCCTTAACATCCTCCTTATAGTCAAATACAATGTCCTCAAGTAGTAACTCATGGAGACCATCTCTTCGAGCACGACCAAATTTCCGCAAAGCCAGACAAAGATTGTAAGTTATACCTCCTCTGATTCCAAGCAATGGGACATTAGGGTATCCCCCACAACGGTCAATAACAGCAGTGTCTTCCATAGTCCGGGAACACCAAAGAATATCTGTATGAGCAAGTGACATTATTCTGTAGGACCAACCCAAACCTTCTTCGTTCTTCAGCACAGACTTAGGGAGGTGAGAAATAAACCACCTCGACAACAATGGCATGCAACACAGAAGAGTTCCTCTTCTCCTCATAGTATGGGTGTGGATAACATGTAAGATATCTCCCAGCAAGGTAGGCACAGGGCTTCTAGAAAGGAAAATCTTGACAGCATTCACATCTACAAAGGAGTTCGGGTTAGGGAAGAGAACCAAACCGTAGATAAGAAGTGCCAAGACACATTCAAAATCCTGAAAATCCAAATCATCCTAGAATAGCTGAGCCTAGTCTATCAGAAATTTGGCTAGAAAACCTTCGACCTCGCTTCGTGTTTCCCATTTGGATACTACATCGACCCATTTCAAATGCAGAGCTGAGGCAATATCTTTTGGTCTAGGAACTTATTCCATACCTGTGAAGGGTATCGGTTCAAGGATGGATATGCCCAATAGATGGGAGAACTCTTCCAAGGTGGGTACCAACTGGTAATCTGGAAAGGTGAAGCAATGATGCATGGGATCAAAGAACTGAAATAGTACAATCATCATCTGCTCATCAAGATTTGAAGTAACCAGGCTGAGAAGTTGACCGTGTCTCTTAATGAATATAGAAGTCTCAGAAACTCTTGAGGCTAGCTCTTTAAGTTGGGATGGAATTTGCACAAAGTTAACTCGGATGGTATTTCTGCGCACGGAAGCCATAATCTGCAAAATAGAACAAAGATAAATTCCCTTGGTCTTTGAAATGGTTAGTGTAATGAAGCATGAATGCCATGTTATGACGCATGATGTCATGGTAAACCACAGGTATAGAAAACACAGATATTGCAAACACAGTCAATTCACACAAAGCTCTTAGGTTTAAGGCTTGCATGAGGTCCAAGGTAGTACCCTCTTGAAGTTAAGTTGGTTCAAACCTATCCTAGAAAAAGTAACCGGGTTCTAGAGGATCTCAATATCACTGACCATCCTTCATCGGTCATGGTTTCAGCTCACGCAATCTTTTCTTGCGGCCAGAACTATCTCGAGAGTATGGTCTCAATGAGTGTAGCATCGAGTATCAACCAGTTCTCAGCTTTACACCGAGGCCGGCTATCTCACTACTTTCTAATGGACAGGTTGGGCGATTAAAGGTTCTAAGGTCAGTTGATGCTTAACGACACCATGCAGTGGCCCCATATTCTCCTCTTTTCTCCACAAGGGATACCGGTACCAACCAATGTGCCACATCAACGTAGCTACTGCTTCAACCGTATCGGTCTACACCGTACAGTTCCCTCACAGTCTATTGCTACTTACCTAAAAGGTATCCCCATATCCAGGTTAGGATCTATAGTAACCCCAAACAAAACCCTTAAAAGTAAAGCAAACAAAGCAATCAAGAGAAGCAATTATGATGAACTAGATCCTAAGGTATACCCCACTTATTATATCCCCAACAGAGTCGCCAGTTCTGTGATACGGTGGCAGAACCGACTATTTGAATGCTGGTTTTTGCATATTTTGTTCGCAAAATGTCGCGGTAAGCAAGAGTCGCCACCGACTTTTATTTCATCCAATCGGAAAGGAAAAAGTACAGAAAAAAAATCCTTTTTCGAGATATTCTGAGTACGGGGGGTAGATTATAGAAATGGAAGGTGTTAGCACCCTTTCTATCCATGGTTTTCCATGGGATCTTAGGTACTTGTTAATCTTTTTAAATTACTTGTGTATGTGCTTTATTTTTGAAAAGTTTGACTTTGTGATAACCCTTGTATCAGTCCTCAAAGGTGTGACGAAGTTGTTTTGAAAGTTTGTTTGAAAAGTGTAAGTGTGAAAAGTTTTGATTTGAGCAAGTATCTATTAGCATCTACCTACTCGAAAAAAGATCGTTTCTATTCTCGTTTCCTTTAGACAACGCTATCCCACTATTGAGAAATAGGTAGCACCGTCGTTGGAGTTGTAAGGGTCAATTCGAAAGGGACGTGCGATCACTAAAGCAATGTTAGGATACCTTAGTAATAACCCTGGAGTCTTAAGATCATATTCGAGGCAACATTTCCGAGGCAACCTTTCCGAGGCAACATTCCGAGGCAACATTCGAACGAGAAATTTGATCCTTTTTAGATAGAAGGGTAACCACTAAGACACCCTATACTTAATGATCGTTTACCGAAGGCAACCAAAGTGAGGGCATACCCTAAGAGTGATATGTGCGAGTGATTTGTTTCAGTTATTTATCTTTGCACATTAGGGTTTTCTAACTGTATTAATTCGTCATGCATTCTTATCATACAATCCTATTAGCATACATCTAAACAGTCAAATATTTGCAGAAATTAAAATGCGAGAAAATAAATCTACGCTATTACAAGGCTTCGGGGAGGGGGATTAATTACATAGCCAAAAACCGGGGGAAAGCGATAAGTAAAAACCTAGATTAAACTTATTACGAACAATGAACAGTTACAAAAATATTGGCAAAAATAAATACCACGCGCGCGATGAATTGAATATGAAACAACTAGGGTTTTGACCCTCGCTTAAACCTAATTGCGATTGATTAAAAAAATGTTTTTGTTTTGTTATTTCAAGAAAATAAAGAAATCATTAAAAAGAAAATCCTAATTCTAATTGATTTTTAAATTAAGAAAAATAAATTAATTTTCTAAAACCTATTTTTTTGTATTTTTATTTATTTGAGAAAAAGAGCAAAATAAAATTAAATCAAGAGATAACCTAATTTTCTATTTGATTTTATTTATGAAAACAAATTACAATTTTCTAAGTTAAACTAAATTAAATTAATTTTGATAATAATAAAAAAAACTAATCCTAATTTTTTTTTAGTGATATCGATTTTATGATTTTTTTTATAAAAAAGATTAATTTGTGAATTAAAGAAAATAAAAATAAATATTGAAAGATTTAAATAAACTAAAGGAAAAAAGAAAGGAATAATGGGCCTGTGCTTTAGCAATTAGGGGGGTATGAAGTTGATTTTCTTGGCCCAAAACTCCAAGGCCTGTTTGACTTCGTTCAATCCAGTATGCGCGCTGACTTTGAGGAGCATGGTAGTCCCCTGGCTACATGACGTTGGATCCACCTGGCTGATGGATCTGATGGCGGAACACAAAGGTGTATGATAGGCGTGCGCTACTGCAATGCATGAGATTTTCCTTAAATAAGTAAGAAAATAATAAAATGCACACGCCTGGGATCGAACCCAGGACGTGTGCATCAAAGGCCTTCGCCCCAGCCATCCGAGCCATGGTGTTAACTTGTAAGTGATATGAAAACAAAATATAATATGTGAAAATAAGTTAGTGGAGCCAACCAACGCGTGAAATTCAAATAAACGAATCACTCGTTGCCACACCAACTTCTTCTTCCTCTCTCCGTCGCCTTAGCCTATCAAGCTTTTACCTACAAACGCTTGTTGTAGGTATAACCTCTTCCATCTCCAAAATTTCATAGGTTCCAGATAAATGACTATGGCTGGTACCAATCAACTCGTATCATCCTTACGAGTGTCATGATACCAGAGTTAACGCCCAATTTTGCCTGCACGAAAAAGCCCTAAACAAAAATACAAAACCCTAGCCATGGCAGATTCACATACAGTCATCAAAAATACAATTGAGTAAAACAATTATCTTGCAAACACATTGATAAACATGAGTATGGCAATCAAAAGCATTAAAGATGCATAAATTAGTGAAATCAAAATCAAATTTCTGGACAAACCGTGGGAGACGTAGAACACGATTCTTGAGGTTTCAGGTTGTGCGAATGCTTGCTACAGGTTCAGTGCGTGCCTGGGAATGTGAATTGATCCTTGGAAAAGTTTGAAACGGCCTCTAGAGCAAGATCCAATCTGCACTTTTCTTGGAAAATTTGGAGCTTTGTTCTTGCTCTGCACGAATGTTCCAACCTCTTTTCTGTCTTGGATCTCCTCTGTATATGTAATGCAACATGTTAGGTTAACAAAAATGAAATCAATTTTGCCCATTATGAAGATTTGATTTGGTCTTTCATGGCATATGCTATCTTTCCAAACTTGCTTCAATTCAATCTTTTTCTACCCAAATTAGCCTTGCACGAATTGATTCTCAATTGACAGCACATAATATCTTCTTTCAATGCAAAAATCATCCCTAAAACACATTATATGATTTATTTAGATTTATTTGATTTTATTTGAATTTTAAGTGAATAAAAATCAAAATAAATTAAATAAATAAATAAATAAAGCATGGAGGGTCCCATAGGTCGTGGACTATGCTAGGAATGAGATGCAATCTTAAAAAGATAGGCCCATGTGGAAAAAATGCAATTTTGATCAATGTTGACTTTTGACAATTTCCAAACAATTGCCAACTTTGACAATGCACATCTCTCTCAATTTTGACCCTAGGAGGGTGTTCTTGGACTTTTTAGAAATCTTAGGATGTCCTCTAAGCAACCCTTTTGGTATCATCTCAATTGAGTCTTCCCTGTTCATGTATGAAGCTTTGAACCAAAAGGTGTTTTTGTTGACTTTTCAAAAGGACCTATAATGTCAAAATTCATATCCTTTTGTGAGTGCATATTCTGAACTTGGGAGATGAAGATGAATTGTGGGGAATTGAATCCTCTTAAAAATGTGCTTTGTATGGGTCATTTCTGATAAAGTATGAGAAAGTTATGCTTGGTCAAAGTTGAGTTGACTTTTCCTATAAAACCCTAATTTAGCAACTTTTGGTTTTTGATGAATTGTGAGCAATCCTTGATGAATCATGATCAACCCTTGATCAAATGATGAATGATACTTCAAAATAAGGATTTTGACCAAAAATCTTGAGGTTTGACTGTATGTGGGCCACAGTTGACTTTTGACCTAATACAGTTGATTTTCAGGCCTTTGAGCAATTGACTGAGCAAACTTCTTCTGCAAGGCTTGAAACTTGACATGGATAATCTTGAAAACATATTAGGACAATGGTGAGAATTTGAGATCCTTTGGACTCAAGCATCTTGATGAAAAATGAAACCCTAATTTGAAGTAGATTGCCTTAGGAGAGAGTTTGTCTGGTCAACTCTTGGACTTCCTTGAGCAATTTGAGGACCTCACTTGACATGTATTGAGAAATATGGGAGGGAAAATTTTGGGGTACAACAATATGATATTGTGAATTTTAAGCAGAAGAAAGGAGAGTCACTAGGTGATGCTTACAAGAGGTTCAAGAGGTTATTGGTAGCTTGCCCCATCCATATAATGGATCAAACTAAACAAATGAAAATGTTTGTGAATGTCCTTCGAATAAAGACAAAGTAGCTTATTGATAGTGTAATCGGTGGCTCATCTAACTTTACAATAGCCACTGGTGAGTAGAAAATTATTGAAGCCATTGTTGTAAATGAGCATCTAGAGCTATACGATAGAGTTGTAAGCAAACCAGAGGGAGTGATTAATTTGAAGTTGGAAGTGAATAAGCAACTAAAAATTGAAGAGGCTATTGCTGCAGAAGTGGAGAAAAAGATGAAAGCAATGAACATGGGTACTCAACGGGTAGTTCAAGTTTAACATGCACACACAAAAGGTTGTGAAATATGTAGTGGACCACACATGACTCTCCATTGTCTTACAACTCCATAACAAATTGAGGAGATAAAATTTTTGAAGCAGAATAATCTATATTCTAACACCTATAATCCCGTGTGGAAGAATCATTATAACTTCTGCTGGAAAAATCAACAACAACAAGCTCCAAAAAAATAAGAATAGAAGGTGGCTATTGAAAAGATGGCTGCCCACACCTCTCAATTTCAAGAAGAGACAAGGATTAATTACATGAATACCACAACTGCAATAAAAAATTTGGAAGTTTAAATAGGACAAATTTCAAAACAGGTATCGCTGCGAGCATAGGAAAATCAGAAAAATCATGAGAATGTTAATGTTGTCACAACAAGGAATGAGAAAGCTGTTGAAGAAAAGAAAGATGAGGTAAAATTTGATGATAGTGTCTTAGAAGTAGATCTGGAATTGACAGAGAACAAGAGAAAACAAGAAGAAGTGGTATCACATGTGAAGCCAGTTGAAGAGAAAACTAAACCATCGATCAAGTTGCATATCCATCTCGAGTGGAAAAGAAGGACACACAAGAGAAAGAGTTTGATAAATTTGTCCAGTTGTTCAAAAATCTAGAGATCAATATAAAATTCTTTGAAGCACTCGAGAAAATTCCTTTGTATCAGAAATTCATGAAAGAGGTATTATCAAAGAAGAAATCAACCGAAGAAGGATCGGTACCCTGTGATGAGAAATTGTGTGTAACTGCACCCAAGAGGAAAATACCTGTCAAGCAGAAGGATCTGGGGTTAGTTGCAATACCATGCACCATAAAAGACAGAACTTTCAAGAGGGTTCTGGTTGATTCGGGCTCTAGTGTGAGTTTAATTCCATTATCTATTTTCAAGAAGCTCGATATTGAGAAGATAAGCGAGAGTGGGATAAAATTGAAATTTGCTGATCACACCATCAAGCAGTGATATGCGATAGCTGAAGATTTATTAGTAGAATATGACAATTTTGTTTTCCCAGTTGATTTTAAGATCATGGACATACCTAAAGATGAAGAGACTCATATCATTCTTGGTCAACCATTTATGCTGACTAGTCGATGCAATTTTGATATTGATACATGTAATATGACACTGAAATATTTGATGAGGAAATAGCTTTGAAGGTGTTGGAGGTAAAAAAATAGGGTGCAGGTGAAAAGAATCAAGCTTCAGCTGGTATGATCAAATTAGCAAGAGACTACAAAAGTTTGAAACTACCCTTAGAAAAATTCTCCACCATAAGCTCTTAGGTAGCATCAGTTCCAGCATTTGTCAAAATTCCTAAGTTCATTAAAAAATCCAAGAAGAAAAAGAAAAAGGAACATCAAGGAGTAGAGATGGAAGATGGAAGCGACTTGAGGAAATGAGTGGTTCATTCTAATGAGCTAAATGAATTCTGGGTTGTAGAAAGGGAAAGTAACAAGGCGTGGAAGAGGAAGTAATCCCCATAAGGGGATGAATCATCGAGCCATGAGACGTTAAACAAAACTCTTCGTGGGAGGCAAGACAAGCTTTTAATAACTTATTTTTTGTTTAGTTTTGTTTGCAGGTAATAAAAAGAGAGTCTTATTGGTGAAAGCTAGGAGGTAGTAGCATGTGTTGCATTCCCTTCTGTGAGTCACCTTCCTCGAGCTTGTTCTGAAACATTGGGGTCGGTGTTTAGTTCAAGTTTGGAGGAGGGGTTTATTGCTTTTCTTTTTTTAAAGTTATTTGTTAGTTTTATGCGAATTGCTGTGTAAATCCACGAGTTGAAATCCTCCAACTTTTGGTCAAATTTTTTGTTTTGTTCAAGAACTTGGTTCTCATAGAGTTCAGAAATAGTATATAGAGACAAAGGAACGGTTGGTTAAGGGTAGGAAGTTCGGAATAACGTGACAAGGATATGAGTCTAACATGTTGATTTGTACCATAGTGCTTGAATCCTGAGAAGTACTCCTCGAGTAGTTTATCAATACAGTCTGGCATAATCTAGATTCACATGCAGGTATGATTGGTTGAGAAATAAATAAAGCTGACGCCAAATGATTAAAAGGTGGTAAAAGGAAACCATCTCGCTAAGTTGGGTACCCTCACCCGGTTATTCAGCCCAAAGGGGGTTGATCCCCAAACGTTGTCCAAAAGGACAATATATAACTGCAAAGTTTGAAAATTTCATAAGTAATTAAAAGTAGCAAATGCTGCTCATTTGGTGCCTAAACAAAAATTATTGATTAGTCTTGTGCATTTGATGATCATCATAATTATCATTGCATTAATATAAATGTCCGAATGAAAAAGGAGGGAATTCAGAAATAGACTTAAGTACAAAGCATAATTAGAGAGGAATCTGAAGAGGAAGCTCGAGATTTAAAGGTTCTTAAACAAACTCTTTGCGTCATCTGTACATCGTACAAACTACTTCTTCATCAATTAGAATGGATGTCTCACATATGAGTACCAATCAACTGTAATTTTTCATGAGTTCTTGTAATGGTCGCTTGAGATCAAGCAACAATTTAAGTTTGAGGGAGTTTGATCATTGGTTTTTCCACAAATATTAAGCATTTATTTTAGTTATCGTTTCTGTTTCTTGTCGAGGTATTATTTTTTTTATTGCATATTATGCTTTGGTTTTTGTGTTTTAGTGTTTTCAGGTTCAAAAGAATAAATCGGGATAAATCAGTGCAAAAATCGAAGTTTTCAAAGAATTACAAATATCAACCTACATGAGGCCTGACACGACCACCAGTGTCACCTGACACAGGCCGTGTCAGGATGAAGGCTAGGACAAGACAAAGGAAATAGGAAGTCAGGAGGCTGACACATGCGTCCGTGTTAGTTGACACGGCCCATGTCAGATGGTATGTATCAGAAAATAAAAGAAAATTCCCAGAGGTCCAACACGGGCACCCGTGTTTCCTGACAAGGCCCATGTTGGGTTGCGACGCTAATTTCAGTATTTTGGGTTATTTTATTCATCTGTTAAGCTGTGGGGGCATTTTGGATACTTCCAACCGACCAAAATGAGTTGTTGCTATTAAGAGGAGTTTCCACGATGAAAATAGGACTTTTTGGCAGTGAAGAATAGTTCACATGACAGAAGATTGGGGAGATCAAGGTTCTTGGAGAGCAAAAGATTCTCATGAGCAGAAGCAATTAAAGATCGAAGATATCCAATTACTTGTAATGTCTAATTTTTATCTTGTGATTATTTTGAACAATATGAGTAGCTAAACCCCCCAATGCTAGGGGGTGTCCCTGATTTGATTCTGTAAACCATTTTGGTTCCTGAATTTCTTTAATACAATAGTCTTCTCTATTCAATTTAATTATATGGTGTTTTTATGCTTTCCAAATTGGTCAAATTAGGATTAATTTACAGTTAACAATCAGCTTGACAGTGGTTGTTAAAGTTTTTGTAGGATTAGACTATAATAGATATCACCTAGAACCAGGAATACCCTATAGTTACCAGATAACTCTTGATAAAACAAAGGCTTGACTCCATCTGAAATCTCTAAGGACTTAGGATTTAAGATGAAGGTTTAAAGGTTTTCCCACTAAGAACTTAGAGGAAGATAACCTAAAGGGATGGTAATTGAAGGATATGAACTTGTTGAAGAGATCATGATTCAAGGTAGTTACAGGGAAAATTATACACATTACCCTAGCATGCTCCCCATATTTGTGAAAAAAGATTTTATATTTCTGCAATTTGTTAAGTTACAATATCAAAACCAAAACCCAAATTAAGTTTTTGTTTAATTGAACATGAATTTAACTTGATAGTTGTACGCCGTCCTTGAGATCGACATTCGGGGAATCTCCTTATTACTACATCGGTGAAAATAGTACACTTGCTATTTTTCCCACCAAGTTTTGACGCTGTTTCCAAGGACTGCCTAGTTATTGAGTGTAATTTGAGTTCAATTATAATTTTGTTTCTTTGCAACTAAAATTTTAATTTCTATAATTTTTATAAGTTTTTTTTGTTATTACTAATTTTTTCTAACCTTTGCATGCAAGGAAAACCCCCAGCTTAATTTTCTTTTGATATACAGACTCAGGTTCAGAATCAGAACCCGAAAGTATGTGTAATAACCCTCCACCACCAGAGAGACTTCTTGGAGACTATGGAGGAGCAAATGTTCCAACAGGTCAGTTGACTGTCGTGAATCAACCAGTCACTGTTGCAAATTTTCAAATGCATCCTTCAACCATCCGCCAGCTCGAGAACACATTTCACTGGAAAGATCAATGAAGATGCCAATAAGAATTTACAGAGATTCCTCACCATGAGTACTACTTTAAAGATTGAGGGACACTCTTAAGAAGACAAGAAATTAAGGATGTTCCCGTTCATGCTTTCTGAAGATACTGAAGAGTGGTTTTACTCATTATCTGCTGAGAGCTTTACTATTTGGGAACAAATGAAAAAGACTTTTCTTGATGATTACTTTCCTGCTTCTATTTTAAATTCGCAAAAGCTATGATATGGTGAATTCTAAGCCGAAGGAAGGAGAGTCAGTAAGTGATGCTTACAAGAGGTTCAAGAGGTTATTGGTAGCTTGCCTCACCCACATAATGGATCAAACTGAACAAATGTAAATGTTTGTGAATGGACTTCGAATGAAGACAAAATAGCTTATTGATACAACAGCTGGTGGAATATCCAACTTTACAACAGCCACTGGTGTGAAGAAAATTATTGAAGCCATTGCTGCAATGAGCATCTGGAGCTATATGTCAGAGCTGTAGGCAAACCAGAAGGAGTGATTGATTTGAAGTTGGAAGTGAAGAAGCAACTAAAAATTGAAGAGGCTATTCCTTCAGAAGTGGAGAAAACATTGAAAGCAATGAACATGGGTACTCAAAAGGTAGCTCAAGTTCAACAGGCACACACGGCAGGTTGTGAAATATGTAGTGGACCACACATGACTGTCCATTATCTTGCATCTCCATAAAAAATTGCGGAGATAAAATTTTTGAAGAAAAATAATCTATATTGTAATGCCTATAATCCTGGGTGGAAGAATCATTCTAACTTATCCTAGAAATATCAGCAGCAACAAGCTCCACCAAAAGCAGAATGGGAGGTGGCTATTAAAAAGATGGCTGCCCATACCTCTCAATTTAAGAAGAGACAAGGAGTAATTAAAGGAATACCACAACTGCAATAAAAATTTTGGAAGGTCAAATGGGATAGATTGCAAAGCAGGTAGTGCTGCGAGCATACGAAAATCAGAAAAATCATGAGAATGTTAATTCTGTCACAACAAAGAATGAGAAAGCTGCTGAAGAAAAGAAAGATGAGGTAAGATTTGATGATAGTATCATAGAAGTAGATACGAAAGAGAAAACAAGAATAATTGGTATCACCTATGAAGCCAGTTGAAGAGAAAACTAAACCAACGATCAAGTTGACATATCCATCTCTAGTGGCAAAGAAGGACACGAAAGAGAAAGAGTTTGATAAATTTGTCTAGTTGTTCAAAAAGCTAGAGATCAATATACCATTCTTTGAAGGAGTCAAGAAAATGCCTCTGTATCAGAAATTCATGAACGAGGTATTATCAAAGAAAAGATCAACCAGAGGGGGATCGGTACCGTGTGATGAGAAATTATGTGTAATTGCACACGAGAGTAAAATACCTATAAAGCAAAAGGATCTGGGGTTAGTTGCAATACCATGCACCATAAAAGACAAAAATTTCAAGAGGGTTCTGGTTGATTCGGGCTCTAGTGTGAGTTTAATGCCATTATTGATTTTCAAGAAGCTCGGTATTGAGAAGGTAAGTGGGAGTGGAACAAAATTGAAATTTGCATATCACACCATTAAGAAATAATATGGGATAACTAAAGATATATTAGTAGAAATTGACAATTTTGTTTTCCTAGTTGATTTTTAGATCATGGAAATACTTGAAGATGAAGAGACCCCTATCATTCTTTGTCGACCATTTATAATGACTAGTCGTTGCAATTTTGATATCGAGACAGGTAATCTGACACTGAAATCATTTGATGAGGAGATAACTTTGAAGTTGTTGGAGATCAAAAAGTAGGGTGCAGGTGAAAAGAATCAAGCTTCAGCTGGTATTATTAAATTAGCAGGAGACAAGGGAAGTTTGAAACCACCCCTAGAAAAAGTCTCCGACATAAGCTCGTAGGTGGCATCAGCTCCAACATCTATCAAAATTCTTAAGTTCATTCAAAAATCCAAGAAGAAAAAGAAAAAAGGAACATCAAGGAGTAGAGATGGAAGATGGGAGCGACTTGAGGCAAGGAGTGGTTCATTTTTATGTGCTAAATGAATTCTAGGTTGTGGAAAGGGCAAGTAACAAGGTGTGGAAGAGGAAGTATCCCCTATAAGGGGATGAACCGTCGAGCCATGTGATGTTAAACAAAGCACTTCGTGGGAGGGAACCTATGCTTTTAATAAGTTAGTTTTTGTATAGTTTTGTTTGCAGTTAATAAAAAGGGAGTCTTACTGGTGAAAGTCAGGAGGAAGCAACATGTGTTGCATTCCCCTCCGTGAGTCACCTTCCTTGATCTTGTTCTGAAACATTGGGGTAAATGTTTAGTTCAAGTTTGGGTGGGGGGGGGGGTATTTCTTTTCTTCCTTTTGAATTATTTGTTAGTTCCATGTGAATTGCTGTGTAAATCCACGAGTTGAAGTCCTCAAAATTTTGGCCGAAAGTTTTATTTTGTTCAAGAACTTGGATCTCATAGAGTTTAGAAATACTATATAGAGACAAAGGGATGGTTGGTTAAGGGTAGGAAGTTTGCAATAATGTGACAAGGATACGAGGCTAACGTGCGGATTTGTACCATAGTGCTTGAATCCTGAGAAGTACTCCTTGAGTAGTTTATCAATACAGTCTAGCATAATCTAGATTTACATGCAGGTATGATAAGTTGAGAAATAAATAAAGCTAGCACCAAATGATGAAAAGGCGGTAAAAGACAACCGGCCCGCTAAGTTGGGTAGACTTCACCCGGTTATTTATCCCAAAGGGGTTGATCCCCAAACATCATCTAAAATGACAATATATAACTTGAAAGTTTGAAAGTTCCATCGGTAATTAAAAGTAGCCAATGCTGCTTATTTGGTGCCTAAACAAAAATTCTTGATTAGTCTTGTGTATGTGATGATCATCATAATTCTAATTGTCTTAATTTGAATGTCCGAATGAAAAAGGAGGGACATCGGAAAGATACTTAAGTACAAAGCATAGTTAGAGAGGTATCTGAAGAGGAAGCTCAAGATTTAAAGGTTCTTAAACAAACTCTCCGCGTCATATGAACATTGGGCATACTGTTTTTTGATAAATTGGAATGGATGTCTCACGTATGAGTACCAGTCTTCTTTAATTTTTAATGAGTTATTGTAATGGTCGCTTGAGGTCAAGCAATGATTTAAGTTTGGGGGAGTTTGATCAATAGTTTTTACATAGATATTTAGCATTTATTTTAGTTATCCTTTTTGTTTCTTGTCGAGGTTTTATTTTGTTTTATCGCATATTATGCTTTGGTTTTTTGTTTTAGTGTTTTCAGGTTCAAAAGAATAAATCGGGACAAATAAGTGCAAAACTTGGAGTTTTGGAAGAAATACAAATATCCACCTAAAGGAGGCCTGACACAGCCACCCGTGTCACCGGACACGGTCCGTGTCAGGATGAAGGCTAGGATGATACAATGGAAATGGGAAGTGAGGGGGCTGTCACGGCCCGTGTTAGAAGGTTTGTATCAGAAAATAAAAGTCAAATTCATAGAGGTCCAACACGGGCACCCGTGTTTCCAGATACAACCCATTTTGGATTGCGACATTGGTTTTAGTATTTTGGGTTATTTTGTTCATCTATTAAGCTGTGGGGGCGTTTTGGATATTTCCAACCAACCTAAATGAGTTATTTCTATTAAGAGGAGTTTCCACAATGAAAACAAGACTTTTTCTCAGCGAAGAATAGTTCACACGACTAACATTTGGGGAGATCAAGGTTCTTCGAGAGCGAAAGATTCTGATGAGCGGAAGCAATTGAAGATCAAAGCTATCCAATTACTTGTAATGTATAATTTTTATCTTGTGATTATTTTGAACAATATGAGTATCTAAACCTCCAATGCTATGGGGTGTCCCTGATTTGATTCTGTAAACGATTTTAATTTCTGAATTTAATTAATACAATAGTCTTTTCTATTCAATTTAATTGTACAGTGTTTTTATACTTTCCTGATCAGACAAATTAGGATTGATTTATGGTTAACAATAAGTTAGATCGCAGTTGTTAAGGTTTTTATACAATTAGGCTATAGTAGATACCACCTAGGACTAGGGATACCCTATAGTTACCAGATAACTCTTGATAAAACAAAGGCTTAACTCCATCAAAAATCTCTAAGGACATACGATTTAAGATTAAGGTTCAAATATTTTCCCACTAAGGACTTAGGGGAAGATAACCTAAAGGGTTGTTAATTGAAGGATATGAACTTGTTGAAGAGATTAGGATTCAAGGTAGTTACAGGGAAAATTACACACATTACCCTAGCATGCTCCTCATATATGTGAAAAAACATTTTATATTTATTGCTATTTGTTAAATTACAATATCAAAACCAATACCCAAATTAAGTTTTTGTTTAATTGAACGTGAATTTAACTCGATAATTGTACGCAGTCCTTGAGATCGACATTCGAGGAATCTCCCTATTACTACATCGATGAAAATAGTACACTTGCTATTGTTCCCAATAGTACCCCCACGCAATGGGAAATAACTTTTCCCAGCTTTTTAGTCAAAGGCCCATAATCTTGAAATAACCTCAAACAAGCAACTTCTCCATTAGAATACAAAGCAGAACCATACCGGAGATAATAATACCAGCAGGCCTGAAAAAATTAGGAGAAATGAAACAAACAACAATAAAGAATAAGCCAACTTCAAGACGAAAAGCAACAAAAACCAGAGATACTTACCCTTGGGAAACAACAGAGATAATGAAAAGAATTGCATATCCAGAAGCCATATGAAGGGTACTAGCATCCCAAGTATAGATCCGAAGGATACTCCCAACAACAAAAGGAACGACAATCTGATTAAAGCTACAAATAATAATCATTAGGGAAAAGAGAAAAGAAGAAAAGATAAGCAAAGAATCCACTCTCAGAGTAGTAACGCCATCCGTGTCAACACAGACGCCAGCCTCTGCATCAAATGGAAATGGGGTTTGGGAGTGGTCATAAGGAAAGACGATGGAGAAATACTTAACGGTATAGGATGGAGCCGTATAGGAAAAAATGATCCCTTAGAAGCTGAATCTATGTCAATCAAACTCGTCGTGAATCACGCAGCAGAGAGGGGGTACGGCAATGTCACAATGACATATGACAACAAAACTCTTATCGATATGTTAAATGATGAGAACAAGCAGGAAATATGATCAAACATCAGCATGACGTGTCACCACATTCGTAGAAAAAACATGTTTTTCATAGTGATCTTACTGGTTATCAGAACCTGTTATAGGCTGATATCTGCATCTGCAATGCTGGAAATGAGGAGGAGGGGGTGTACCTGCAAGGAACTCTGATGCTAATGTAAGTAAGAGTGCAAAGAGATACAAAAGAGAGTTCATGGTTTTAGAAATGAATATTGGATATTTAAAAATCTGGCCCTCACAATTGTGAGAGTTTATATAGTGCCCCAAACACTTGGTCATTGGTTCCTATTTTTAGGCATGGATATTAAGTCCCCAAAAATAGGTAACTACCAGGAACTAGTCGTTGCAACAGGTAGAGATGCCCAGAACTAGCCGTTGTAGCGGACAAAGATGTCTAAAACTAGCTGTTACTTCGAGCAGAGATGCGAAGCCGTTTGATTTTCCCCAGTAGAACGGGTTTTCTCTCTAGTAAGATTATGAAATGGTGGATGTCTTACAAGTTTGGCGTCCCCAGTGTTGTGAATATTTACATGAGTATTAAGACCTCTCTTATCCCTAGTGGCAGAAGAGGTTATGTTATCTCCAATGGAGTTGAACTTTGAGAGTTTCTGGTTTGAGATTCCTTTTCTCCCCTAGTAAGGATTTGTACCTCATCGAGGTTTATGTGGGTCTATTTTCTCCAGCAAAGTCTTAACTTGATTCTTTATTCCCAGTGACGCGGTTCAAGAATTCATCTTTGTCTCCCTAGTAAAGTTGTGATTGGTTGAAGGCCTTCCGAGGTTCTCTTCCCTAGTATAGGTCACGCTTGTGAGAGTTCTCTTAATAATTCTCTTTTCCCCCAGTGATGGAAGATGTTGTATCATCCCTAGCAAAAAGTCATCTTGAAGGAGTTCTTGCTCAAGAATTTCTCCTCTCCAATTGAAGATTCAATCCCCAACAAAGTTCTTTGTCGAGTTTCTTTTGTCCAATAATTCTCGTCATCTCTGGTAGAAGTTGCTCTCATCCAGAGTTCTAGACAAGATGATATTTTTATCTAGCGACGCACTCCTTATTTTCAGCAGGAAGATAATGGATGGTTTCCCCAAAAAGTTAGAGTTGGTTCACCCCCAAATTATTTATTTTGGTTGGACTGCAATTTATTTTTCCAGAAACCTCTCCAAAGTCCACTTTTCAGTGGAATCCTTCCTCAGAGTTGGCGTGTTTTAATTGCAATCTCACATCGTGGTTTATACCCATTAGTTACGGTTCCAATGGTTATTCCTTGCTAAAGATCAACTTCCCATCGATGATTTCTCAGATGTTCCAGGTTTTCTCGGTAGTTCATTTTTGATATTGCTATTCCCCAATGAATCATTTAAGCATGCATCATTATATTGCATCTACCAAAATGTGTAGCATTTCCATTAAAATGGAGAATTACACTAAAAAAGAATATATTCAAATATGCATTGAAATGTAAGCCAATTTTGTTGCTTACCTGAATTAACCAGTTTGTTATACTTAGAGATAAATAACCCTTGTAGCTTATCACTAGGGTTATCCCATCTAGCTTCCCCCATGGAGTATGTTGTGATTTCTATCCCTAGTGAGGTATTGTGGTGTTTTCTCTTTCCCTAAAGAATCCTTGGCAACCCTTGTTAGAGTACCCTCATCGGTTAGTCTTTTTCTTTGGTGTAATTTCGCTTTTGCTTAGCATTCTATCGAAGTCGATATCTACCTGTATCCCTAGTAAGTTCACCTTTGATCACCATTCTTTCCCCAGGAGTCTATCTTTGGTTAGTATTCCTTGTTAGAGCCTTCTTTGGCTGGTCTCTTTCTTATATGTGTCCAATATCCTTACTGGACATGTATTTTTGATATCTTTGTTAGAGTCTGCTTTGGTCGGTCTCTTTCTTATATGTGTCCAATATCTTTACCAAACATGTATTTTTGATATCTTTGTTAAAGCCTTATTTGGTCAGTCTCTTTCTTATATGTGTCCAATATCTTTACCGAACATGTATTTTTGATATCTTTGTTAGAGTCCGCTTTGGTTGGTCTCTTTCTTATATGTGTCAAATATCCTTACTGGATATGTATTTTTGATATCTGTGTTAGAGTCTGCTTTGGTCAGTCTCTTTCTTATTGTGTCCAATATCCTTACCAAACATGTATTTTCAATATCTTTGTTAGATCCTGCTTTGGTCAGTCTCTTTCTTATATGTGTCCAATATCCTTACGGAGAATATTTTTTTGATATCTTTTTTAGAGCCTCCTTTGGTCAATCTCTTTCTTATATGTGTCCAATATCCTTACTGGACATGTATTTTGGATATCTTTGTTAGAGTCTTCTTTGGTCGGTCTCTTTCTTATATGTGTCCAATCTCCTAACCCAACATGTATTTTTGATATCTTGGTTAGTGTCTGCTTTGGTTAGTCTCTTTTTTATATGTGTCGAATATCCTTACCGGACATGTATTTTTGATATCTTTGTTAGAGCCTGCTTGGTCGGTCTATTTCTTGTATCTGTCCAATATCCTTACCGGACATGTTATATGATCTCCTTTCTTTTGTGTCTCTAATCATGACCTGACATACATCTCTAAAAGAATTCAACCCCATGATAGTCACTTTTCACAAAAGCAAAACCAAAAAAATAGAAAACGCAGAAAAACCAAAGTACCTGATTTTTGCCTATTCTTCAGAGTGCAAATTATATGGTTCTTTTGAATATTCAATCCTCTTCTACCTTGATTGTTCGAAAGGCTAGCGCGAATCTCACCCTTAGGTTTAAGTTGATTGAATAGGGTCAGTTGTTGCATTCTAAAATTCACCCTCTATAGTTTAACCCTAATTAGCTTATTTTTCTAGCATACTCATGCATATATATCGTTGATTCCATGGTTACGAGATCAAGGCATTTGTCTGCGTCAGGCTACAAAAACAATTGTTCTGTCAGGAAGTACTACAAAGCAGAAACTCAAGGTTTTCGAGATTCAAGTGCACTCCACATATTTTTACGAGCTATTTAATCATTGAGTCATCATAATCATCATGCCAAGCTCTCATGTGTTCTATCATTCCTTAGATTGCAAAGAAAATCAAGTGTTTCAGTTGATTTGAGACAGTTTCGACTGAAAATAAATATTTCACAGTTTATGTGTTCAAAAATTCATAACTTCTGTCTGAAAATTTATTTTTAAGTGGGTCCTTGGGCATTGAAACCGATTCGACATCTCTTCATTTCATATGTTTGTTTCGGAAGCTAATTCTATGAAGAAGATCTCCGAAATTGCAAAATATGTTGAAAATTGCATGCTGAAGCGGATTTCCGGTCAACTGGCGCGCAATAGTGCAAAAATAATAAATTTCTCTATTTTTAACATTTCGGGACGATTCTTTCGGCATGATATCAAAAAAATTTTAGCTATAAGTTTTCTACAGGGTCCAAGTTTGGATTATTATCAGAAGACTTCGGTTTATAGCTTGTTTCTAAAGTTGAACAA
The DNA here is from genome assembly GCA_948472305.1 of Vicia faba. Lineage (NCBI taxonomy): Eukaryota > Viridiplantae > Streptophyta > Magnoliopsida > Fabales > Fabaceae > Vicia > Vicia faba. The sequence continues at coordinate 856,672,222 of OX451736.1, read as the reverse complement.
CGAAACAAAGAGTTTTCTATGTCAAATTTCTTGGTCTTGTAAAAATCATAACTCTCTCGAATTTTATCGTATCGGGATGATTCTTTCGGCATGACGTCACAAGTTTTATCATCTATGTTTTTTCTTCAAGAGTCGGGTTCAAATTATACTTTGAAAGTTATGGTTTGTGGCTCGTTTCTCGAACCTAACACAAAAATATTGTGAAAAATCTGCACAACCCGAAAACAAGGGAATTTGACTCAAAATTGATTATTTCAATTCCATTTTCTAAACAACTCTAAAGAGCTTCACTATATATTTATTTCAATTCAATTTTAAATGAACTTTTCTCATTTTCCACAAAATAAACTCAAGTACAAGAAAATTTCTCAAGTCTCATCTCTCTCAAGAGCTCCTCCGTGTCGATATCCCTTCTAACCGACCGAACTACCGCTTACCAGCCTCCCGTATGTATGCACTGTTATACCCCAAATTTTTCCAATAATATCTCTCATCATCTCATATTATCAATACATTAAGATCACACATTAGGGTTGGTTCTCTCTTTATACTCCATCCTATCTTTAAGTTTTCCCTTGAGGGAAAACCAAGCATCTTGAAGTGTGTATCTTGTACATGTGTTCTTTTAACTAACATCAAGATATGTATATATGCTTCTTTGGATGTTCATATTATAAATGACGGCATAATTGAATTCATATCACCATCTAACCTAGGGTTTGAGGGTTGGTCCTCAGTCAAATGGTTCTTCAATGCATTGCAAGAGCTTAAGCTTCAAGGCCATGTCCATGATATCAAATATTTGTGGTTCAAATATTTTTCTCACTTTATTTAGGTCGAACTTTCCTCAAAGTTGGTGGTGACATTCATCAAGAAGATTCATAGGTTCATGTGTTTATTTCCATTCCTTCTTCAACAAGTTTCATTGAGACTTTAGCTCCATATTTGGGTGCGCTTCAAGACAACATAATTTTAATACCAATTGTGATTCATCATGATTTATTTTTCCAAAAAAGTTAAAAAAGATTCAAGCTTGATTCAACAAGTTTGACCTAGTTGAGCAAGTCTTTGATTCAGTGATCACAAGTGCACAACTCTCTTAATTTTTAACATTTTGAGTTGGTTATTTTTGCTATGGATACTTATCATCATCTGTAACAACTTCTCTTCACATGACAAGATCCAATTGTGCAAGAAAAATCATCAAAAGTTGAAAGGGGTTTCAAGTCATTTTGACACTCTCTGAGCTAGGGTTTGTTGACTTCCAAACAACATATCTTGCTCATATTTTGAGATTTTTGATTGACTCAAAGCCATGGTTCTCTTTAAAGGGTCCTTAACAAGTTCTCTTCAGAGATCTAGGGCTGATTTTGAGAAGAAGATCACTAATGGTTGAGAAAGATTACAAGTCTCTTTGAAAAGCCATTGGATCTTAGGGTTTGACTTCAAATGATCATAACTTGGTCAATTTTTATCTCCTTGAACCCATTCTTTTTCCAAAATAATCTTTGGGGTGTATACAACTTTGTTTCAATGTGAAAGAATTGAAAATTTTTGGAAATTTGTTGAAGAATTGAAAATATTATAAATCATTTATGAATTTTCCAAATTTATTCATCATCTTCCAAAGACCATAACTCTTTCAATTTTTATGATTTTTGAGTGATCTAAATTCCAAAATTCAATTCAATAGGTCTACTTCATGTCATCTTCAAATATCAATACCAAATTTTGAGTGGAAGGTCATGTAATTTTGAAGAACATCATATGTCATTTTGAGGTCCCATACTTAGAAATATTTCCAAGTACAAAAGTCAGATTTTTTTTCTTCACGATTTCAAAGTGATGTAACTTCCAGCTCAATTATCCAAATTGAGTCTTTCTTGGCACTTTGTAAAGATTGTGACCTTGTCTTTCAAATGCTTCAAGAATCATGTCATAAGGCCTCTTGAGTTGCGTGCACCATGAATTCAAAGTTGGTACCTTATAACTGAAGTTTCTCATGGTAGTCAGATTGCAATTTCTATAATGTGACTTATAATCACCAAATTTGTGTGTTTTCCACTTAAACATGATTAGCATAAATGTTTGGATCATTTAGAGTGTTAAAACGCATCATTTGGATGAGTTTTGATGCACATGTGATCTCTTTTTCCTCATGACCACATGTGTGCATGATTTTCACTCAAATTGCACCATTTACCCTCCTCTTGATTCCATTCACTTCTCATATAAATATAGACCACATTCCACTCATTTTCTCAGGCTTAGATAGCTAGAATCACCCTTCCAAACTCTCTATAACTCACGATCTGAGTTTTAGAATTCACTATTCCCTTGTTTTTCAATCCAATTTCTTTGCTCATTCTTCATCCTTGAACTTCGCTGAAGCTAACAGAAGAAGAACCAAGCCTTAAGGTGTCCTAAATCGTGCTAGCCAAGTCAAGTTTCAGAGCTCTGAAGTTGAGCTTCAACAGGTAGATTCCTCTATCAATTCTCTCCAAACTTGTTACTACAATGTAGCTCTCATCACTATGATACTCATTGCATCGTCGGTTTTAACTGGAAGTGAGTTTTGTTCATGAATTTTCAAATGACTTTTCATTCTTTTTCTTCTGGTTTTTTGCAAATCGACTAAGATATAATTTATATTAATTTTTCGCGAGGGTACCATTGGAATCGTCTTGAAGAGACAAAGGGAATGACACCAGTTTGAGCTTCTAATTTCACACTTTACGAAACCCGCAACTCGCGTGTGGCTGGAGGTTAAAGATGACCAACGTGTCATCTCTCAACCAATGACATCGTGCCACCTATTTTTTCAAATCTATTTTAAATAATTGATCCCGTGGTTTATTCACTAATGTCCATATCATGCACAGGGCGTCTGATTCTTTGGATTAGCTTACTAACACGTTTTGACATTGATCTAATGGTCCACATTATTTTGATATTATTTTTATTTTCTGATCTTTGATTTAATTGTTTTAAACTTCAAAATTCATAAAAAGTTCATTTCAACTTCTAAAATCGTGAAAAAAGTTTCAAAAATACTTTTGATTTTTCTCTTTCTGATTTTTATTTTTTCAGATTTTTATTTTGTGATTTGGTATTTTTTTTAATGATTTTTCATTGTATTTAACTTGTTAATTGTTTAAAAATACTTTTCTCATTTTTTTGAATTCTAGAAAAATTATGAAAGGATCCAATGACCTTTTGAAAAATATTGGTGACCTTATTTTATTTTTATTTTTCATTTTACTATTTTTCACAAGTTTTAGTTTATTTCTCTTATTTCTTAAAATTTTAAAAAATAGTTTCTGAATTTAAAAAATTTTAAAATTTTTTGTCAACACTTATTGTCATGTTTGACTTATGATGTTTTTTTAGGATTTTTATTTTGTTTTTTAATACATGTTGTATATTTTACCAATTTTTTCCTTTTTAAATCATTTAAATTTTGTTTTTATATTCAATATTTTTTATTACTTTTTGATTGGTCCTGATTTGGAGATACTTGGGTGTTATTTTGGGACAAGTTCCTCAACCTCATTGGATATTGGGTGTTGATAGGTTGAAAAACCAAATCCACCAAAATGGATGAATGACGTTGATAATATTTAAAACCCTAATTTCATCTGATACATTAGTTATACTATCATCCCCTCCCTCTTCATCTTATCCCTTTCTTGTTTTTACTTGTGATACATGTTTTTGGAGAATGATCTACATATCATTTCTCTAACATGTTTGGTACATAGATTGCTATTGACCGACCTCAAAATAGGTGTGGCTTCTACATAAGTCTACTTATGATTGCTTAACATAGCGCTAAATTTGTCCTGATCCGAGAAATGATCATTCGTGGCCCAAACCTATGTTTGCAATCCCAAGTATGTTTAATTTGAAACCTTGGATTCAATAACTTTGAAGTTCATTGTTAGGAGGCTTTTATTTTGTCAATCCTCTAATGAACTTCATGAATTTAGGTCTAAGTGAATCATTTGAACATCGTTGATCATTGTGGTTGCTTTGAGCACTTGAAATGAATGATATATTTGACAAAAAGCAAATGAGACTTAGTGTTGAAAAGCTTTGATTTTATAAATCTTCTAATGAGTTTTAAAATGCAAGCCTCAAGATGGTCATTCAACTAACCTTTTGTATTTGACTTCTAACTTCTATTTCACTAACAATTAACTTTACTTTATGCCTTTATTTTGTGCCTTTACTTTTATGTACCATTTGCTTTAGCATTTATATTTCATGCCATTTTTATCTTTACTCACTTGAACATTTATCTTTATGCCATTTTATCTTTTGCTCATTTGAGTTTTTCTTTCCTTTTAAAGACACTTAATAATCAACTAGAACAATAAATAACTTTAAGGTTACTTGGATTACTTGGTTAATATCCTTAGCATTGTAGAGTTGTGGATCTCTTAGACTTAGGATTAAAAGCCTTGATACTTGGGGACCTTGTTGCTCTATTTTTATTTTATCTGAAGTTCTTAGGGTTTACTCCAAGGCATTGGGTTGATTTTTTTGTGTGTGTAGGTTATTCTGATTATATGCTTTGTCTGTGATTAAGAATTCCTCTGTATACAGATGTTACTCAACCCAATTTTTATGAAGACTTAACTCATATGAAGCTTGGTATTCCTCTAAGGGTTTAGTATTTATTTTGCTTGCTTGGTTTCAATCCAAAGGACGAAATTTCTACATTGACTTCTTCATATAGAGTGTCAGCAACTTGTTGGTTAGATCGTTCTTTTTCTTAGCATTTACCTTATGCTTTAGGATGGTCCCTTTCATCTCCTCCTATCTTCTTTAATTTCAAAAATCTTCTCCCTCCTTTTCAAAAACTCTTCTTGTTTTCTAACTTGGACTGCTTTCATAATAAACTTGAACTTAGTTCCATGCATTTTCAAAATATTTTCTTAACCAAACTTTAATCAACTTAACCACACTTTGACATCTTTCTAAAGACTAAAATTCATTAACATCATTCAAACCATTTTTCCACTTTGGCCTTTTTTTGCTTTAAACTTTTTCTCAAAAAGACTAGACTCTTGTTGATTCTTGTAGTGATGCGAGCCACTATAATTCTGCGATATATAGTAAAGTGACATATTTATCAATTTTAATTCGACATTTCAAGTATTTCATGAATTAAAGCAATGTTGTCATGATTTTCAAAATGCACATGGAATGTGATTTAATTTGTGCTTGATGCATGATTGACTTTAATTGGATGAATGCTTGACATTGGTGTCAAGTTTAGTTGATTTTAACTCAATATTTTGAGCGTTTCATGAACCAAAACTTTTCTGCCCGAAGTTCTATTTTGTTGTTCTGATACTTGTTCGGAAGTTGTTTCTTCATGATTTAATTTCAATTTGAGTTGTAATGTGAATGCTTAACTTTGGTTATCGTTTTGTATTATTACTAACTCACCTTGTGAACTTGTGCAAGCTTTCGAAGGTGTCTCGGTACGTGAGAATTGTGATATACTTTTGTTTCGTCGAGACTTTTATCTTATGCAGGATAATTTGTTCGATATTCGGATGTTGATTGTGATTTAATTTCACATTGATTATGCTTCAACACTTATTCCGAGCATTTAATTTCTGACTCTTTTCTTTGATTGGTGAAGCTTTCACGAAGATCTTTGGGTTTCTTATGCTTTGATACACTTTGCGACGAACATTTTGTTCGTTTGGTACCTTTTTTTGATTCTGTTTTTGATTCTGCATTGTATTTTGATTTCCTTGCCATGAGAAGTAGGAATAGAGATGCATGAGCTGAAGATCTACCCCCGTAAGCATTGCGAAATTGTTTGTTTACATTCTTGTTGATAAAAGACCTCAAAAATGGGGCAACTTCTTGTGTGTTCAAAAGACCTCAAGAAAGGGAAACTTCTTGTGTTTGCAAAAGACCTCAAAAATGGGCAACAACTTTGTGTGTTTGTATAATGCCCTCAAACAAGGCAATTGTGTAAAGTCCTCGAAGAATGCAATTCCCCTCCCCTTATACTTTGTTTTTACAATCAAGTCAACAAAAAGTGGAATAATAGGGCTCACAATCAGCTCCCCACTTTCAAGTCCCTTGGTCATTCTTAGCTCGTGCCGTACCTTGAAGCTTTGCCTTGTTCATCTCTTGTCCTTGAGTCAAATAAAAGTGGAAAGGGATCACAATCATCCCCCACACCGTGTCATTGCTTTGGTAATATCTTAGCTCACATTGTTCAACGTTGATGCTTCAAGTTGTTACTCAATTTTATGATTGAGCTATTCTAATGAAAGAAGGGTCCTTCGACTTATCGACCTTTATTTTCATGCACAAATATCTCATGTTTGATGCTTGTTATCATCTTTGTGTGTTTACTTTCTTGCACCTTTGCTTGTTCTTTTAGGTTCACCTTTACATGTTCCCTTAGAATCACTCGTTTCATTCTCGATTCAAGGTAGACATTAGGATTATAATCCATGCATGCTAACTTAGGTAGATATTTACCTTTTCTATCCAAACTTTTTCATTTCTCTTTTGCATCATTAAAACAAAATCTTTTTTCTTAAGAAAACTAAAAATACTTAATAATTAAAGATGCAAATCGTACGCAATTGAGTCTTGTGGGGTAGAATGGATCGGTCCAGACTGAATTTTTCTCTTCTTTCACTCTTGGACTTTATTACGATTCAAATCACAAACTCTTTTGCAAATAAGCGGAGAAATAGTTAGTGTCTCTCCCATTGGTTTTTATGAGGGGGGTGTTTAAAATCAAATATGGGTGTATTGATACAAAGTGGACCATCAATATCTGATGGCCCATTAGGTTTTTTTTAAGTTCCATTTAAATTATATAGGAGGTGCATGCTATTAAAGAAACATTGGGCCATTTCTGAATCAGAATGGCCCATTTAGATTAAGTGGTGTTTAAAGTAATTTATTTTTGTTTAAAACTTAATACAATTAAACCACAAGGCCCGTTTAGGTTTTTGTAATAAGGAAGTCTGTTCAGGGCCCAATAGGGGTCCGTCAGGTATTTTTATTTGTTTGGAGACTTGTTTCAAATGTTACATCATTGAAATTATGTTTTAATATTATTAATTAAAAGGGCTCTATTAATTGAGAACTGTTTTGAGGAAAGGGACCCAATAAGTTAACTTTGTGGCCCAATAAGTATTTTGGTCTGTTTAGAAAAAAGTTATTTTTAGTTATGTAATTATTAAAAACGTTATATCTTAAACACTTGATTAGAGGTGAGACATTTGTTTTATTTATGATAAACAAGCAGCCCATTACCAAGCAATTAAGGCCCGTTTCATTTTTTGACTGTGTTGAAAAAAAAATTGTTTTGTTTGTTTTAGCAGGCCCATTTGAGTTATTGTGATTACAAAAAGTATGAGTCTAAGTCACACCAAGATCCAGATGTATCACATGTCCGACCCATTTGACTAATGTTTACTGTTGAAATCAAAACAAAGGGTTTGAAGCTTGTTTTATAGAAAGAACACTTACTGTGTAGATTAGAAACAACTAAATACAAAAACAAAATTGAAACATCAATATAGAGCAAATCAAAGCGGTTCTATATAAAATGGAAATAATTTACATAATGGAAATAATTTACTATGCTCATACAATTACAGACAAACTTTCAAAAAAACTTCCTAAACCACAAACCCTAATCAATTCTAAAACTTAATTTACATACATATTCGATTCTTCCCTAATCTACTAGTTCTAACAAAGCACTATAAACCTAAAAACGAACTTCAAAAGAGATGGAGAAAAATTGGCATCAAAAACTTATACCGAGAAAAGAGTTTTGTTGCAGAATTGGAGGAAGGAAGTCTTGAGAGTTGCTTGACTTCATCATTGATCCCCATCAACCGCGAAGCCAGCCTAGGGTTTAAATATCTGAAACCCTAGCTGCTTCATCATCGCTGCTATCCTTCAATCGCCCGCCATCACCATCATCTTCAACATCACCCTTCCTGTCAATATAAATAAAAGATTAGAACCACCAATTAGAAGGAAAATGAGCGAATTCACGGAGAATTAAGAACAAAGGTAACAATTTATCCAGTTAGCTCATATTTTATGTTTCATATTATGGTGGTATGGGGTTTGAGGTTTTATATTGGGGTAAATCTGGGTTAAGGTGTGGTCGCCGCGGTGGGGTTGGATCTAGGGTTTCGAGTTGGAAAGGGGAAAGCGAGAAGACGAAACTGAGAGGATAGAAACAAAGATAATTTTTTTGTTTGTTTGTAAAATAAAATTATATTATGTTATATAGTCATATACGTGCCGTCTCATTATATTTATCGTAAACCCTCAACTATCACCGCCTGATCTCAATCGAACGTCTAAAAAATGTGTGCCTACGTATACCGCCATGCCCCCGTCTGCACTTAGACCATGCAGACTCTCCCTATAATGTGGGCCAAGCCCAATTATTAGCACATCCACTTCTTTTTTTGTTTTATTGACGTGTAGAAAAACATACCCCATGGCCAAAATGGGCCAAGTCCAAAATCTTGACTTGAGTTCATACTTCCTGCACCCCCTATTTTTCTAAATTAGTGTTAGAACGCACCCCTTGGCCTTTGTGGGCCTGAATTCAATATTTGAATTTAGGCCCTTTCTATTAGCATCCCATCCTTTTACTATCCTCTTATATCCCCCCCTTATTATATCTTATTCATTTCATATGTCATATTTTCATTTAATAAAAACATTGGACATTTTGCATTAAAATTTTGCGCTCTATGCCTTTATTTTACTTTATTGCACTTTCAAATAGCTATGTGTTCTTACAAACACCCACACACTACATTGAAGATTCCCATCCACTCTGGATCTCATTGATAACGATTATGCTATTATCGCTTATGACTTTGAAAATCCAATCTACCAAGCCGAGGACAGAGGTGAGAAAGATTGTGAAATACCGGGAGAACTTGCCAGACTATTAATACAAGAAGAAAAGGCTATCCAACCACATGAAGAGCCAGTCGAAGTTGTAAATTTGGATACTGAGTCAGACAAAAAAGAGGTCAAGATATGCGCCAACTTAGAGGGCAATGTCAAGAACAGATTGATTCAAATGTTGCACGACTATGTTGAGATATTTGCTTGGTCATATGAAGATATGCCAGGACTCGATATTGATATTATGGTTCACCGTCTGCCGATGAAAGAGGGTTGTTCTCCTATTAAATAGAAAGTTCGTCGCATGCGCCCTGAGATGTCAGAGAAAATCAAGGCTGAGGTTATGAAACAATTCAATGCAGCTTTCTTAGCAGTGACGTCATATATTCAATGGATCACTAATGTTGTTCTGGTACCAAAGAAAGACGGCAAGGTACATATGTGTGTAGATTACAGGGATCTCAATAGGGCAAGCCCCAAAGATGACTTCCCACTTCCACATATCAATTTTTTGGTTGATAATACTGCTCAACATACGGTATTCTCTTTCATGAATGGTTTCTCGGGTTATAATCAGATCAAGATGGCGCCTGAATACATGGAGAAAACTACCTTCGTCACATAGTGGGGAATTTTCTATTACAAGGTCATGCCTTTTGGGTTGAAGAACACTGGGGAAACTTATCAGTGGGCCATGGTAGCCTTATTTTATAACATGATTCATCATGAGATAGAAGTCTACATCAACGACATGATAGCAAGGTCACAGACTGAAGAAGAACATCTTGATCATCTGCGTAAGTTATTTGAAAGGCTGAAGAAGTACAAACTAAGGCTAAATCCAAACAAATGCACCTTTGGGGTGAGATCTGGAAAACTCTTGGGTTTCCTCGTCAACGGTAAAGGTATTGAGGTTGATCCCATTAAAGTCAAAGCTATTCAAGAAATTCTAGCTCCATACATCGAGAAGGAAGTCAAAGGTTTCTTAGGATGACTGAATTACATTGCCTGATTCATCTCTCATTTGAATGCTACCTGTGACCCAATCTTCAAGCTGCTGAAGAAAGATAAAATAGTAAAATGGAACGAAGACTGTCAAATGGCCTTTGATAAAATCAAGGAGTACTTACAAGAAACTCCGGTTCTGATGCGACCAGTTGAAGGAAGACCTTTAATCATGTACCTAACAACGCTAAAGAATTTATTGGGGTGTGTATTAGGGAAACATGATGAGTCTGGTCAAAAAGAGCATGCAATATACTACATTAGCAAAAAGTTTACCGACTGTGAAACAAGATATTCACTGCTCGAGAAAACTTGCTGCATTTTGGTATGGGCTGCTCGCTGACTAAGACAGTATATGTTCAGCCATACTACTTTATTGATATCTAAAATGGATCCCATCAAGTAAATATTCGAGAAGCTATCCCTCTCCAGGAGAATAGCCTGATGGAAAATGGTCCTAGCAGAATACGACATTCAATATACCACTCAAAAACAATCAAAGGAAGTGTACTGGCAGATCATTTGGCACATCAAGCTATAGATGACTATCAGTCTATGCATTTCAAATTCCCGGATGAGAATATTATGCTAGTTATGAATTGTGAAGAACCTGGACCGTCTGAAGGACCTGAGTCAGGATCCCAATGGACTACAGTTTTTGATGGAGCTTCTAACAAACTTGGAAACAGAATCAGTGCTGTAATTATCTTTCCTCAAGGTTGCCATACACCTTTCACTTCCAGAATTTGCTTTGACTGCACCAATAATATGGCTGAATATGAAGCGTGCACCATGGGTATTAAAGCTGCTATTGACCTGAGAATCAAATTCCCGGGTGTATATGGGGATTCAGCCTTGGTAATTAGTCATGTCAAGGGAGAATGGGATATAAAACATTTGAATCTTATCCCTTACCAAGAACATGTGCTAACCTTGATTCCATACTTCGAAGAGATTACTTTTGAGCATATCCTAAGAGAAGAGAATAAGTTGGCGGACACATTAGCTACCATGTCATCCGTGTTCAAGGTCATATGGGACAATGAGCCTCCCAGAATTACCATTGAAAGATCTGACGAACTAGCACATTGCTACGAAATTGATACTGATGGAGTAGAAGAAAAACATTGGTTTCATGAAGAAAAAAGATACCTTGAGGCTCAAGAATACCCTGAAGGGGCATCGATCAATGACAAGAAATTCCTACGGAGATTCTCGGCTAAGTTCTTCTTGAGCAATGGGATTTTATACAAGCGCAATCATGATTCGACTTTGCTTAGTTGTATGGACAAGAAGGAAGCAGAGGAAATTATTCAAGACATGCACGAAGGCGTCTTTGGTACTCATTCTAGTGGGCATACTATGGCTAAAACGATTTTGAGAGCAGTTTATTATTGGTCGACTATGGAAACCGACTGCCACCACCACTCGAGAACTTGTCATAAGTGCCAGATTTATGCTGATAAAGTTCATGTGCCTCCATTACCTTTGAACGTCGTGATTGTTGCATGGCTATTCTCAATGTGTGGCATTGATATGATCGGAGAAATCAAGCCTACTGCTTCTAACGAACATCACTTCATTCTCGTCGCCATTGACTACTTTACAAAATGGGTTGAAGCAGCCCCGTTTGCCTCTGTTACTAAGAATGTGGTCGCCCGGTTCATAAAGCATAATCTTATATACCGGTATGACATCCCCGAGAGAATCATCACAAACAATGGTACTAATCTCAACAACACTATGATCACTGAACTCTGCATGCAATTCAAGATTAAGCACCACAACTCTTCTCCGTATCGACCAAAGATGAATGGCACAATAGAAGCCGCCAACAAGAATATTAAAAAGATCATACAAAATATGGTTGTGACTTACAAAGACTGGCATAAGATGTCACTATTTTCTCTTCATGGCTATCGCACTTCAGTGCAAGCATCAACTAGGGAAACCACATTCTCTCTGGTCTATGGCATGGAAGTTATCCTACCTGTCGAAGTTCAGATTCATTCTCTGAGGATTATGAAAGTTGCATACTTAGATGAAGACGAATGGATTCATACCAGGCTAGACCAGTTGAATCTGATTGACAAAAAGAGGCTTGCGACTGTCTGTCACAGTCAGATGTATCAGAAACGTTTGATCAAGGCATTCAACAAGAAAATCAAGTATCGGGTATATCAGGCTGGTGACTTGGTAATAAAGAGCACCATTCTACCGCAAGGTGATCCTAGGGTAAAATGGACCCCCACCTACGACGGGCCATTTATTGTCAAAAAAGTATTTTTGGGCGGTACTATGATACTAACCACCATGGACGGTGAAAATTTCTCGCACCCTGTGAATGCAGACGTAGTCAAAAGATAATACGCATGAAAACGACCCTCTAGGTTGACTGGCCTAGGAAAAAATAAGGGCATCCCAGCAAACCAAAAGGGTTCGGGCAAATATTAGGGATATATATAAAAGATTGTATACCCGGAAGGTCGAAAACCTGAAAAGGCGGCTTGGGCAAGAAAGAGTATCCCGGTGGACTAAAAACCTGAAAGGGAGATCAAGGAAAAAGTTAGGGATTAACAACATACGACTATGTCCCATTGGATCACTTACTACAAGCTTTATCACTAAAGTTAAAGTTTAAATGATACAGATCAGTTCAATCAACTTCTTCCGATAACAAGGGATGAGATGTTCGAAGATATAAGGGCAATAGCGGAGTTGGAACCCAACGAGATCATTTCCACATAACTATATGTTTTGTTTTCACTTTGAACTCTTTTCATTTCAAGACAACTTCCTCTTACTAGGATTTGTGTCTCTTTGTACAAAATCACCTGTTTATGGGAAAACTATCAATACAAATACACCCTAAAATTTAAACTTTTTGTTTTTATTTTTCTGTTTCATTTGCAAAAACGTCCAATGACTAAAATTGAATGAACTTATGCATATGAACATGATTAACTATTAAAAAAATATATGCATAAGAACATGAATAAGCATTTACTCAAAACTCTAGGAGTTGGGATGACGTTCAAGCTGTCCACAAATTCCCACAAAGCCACTTCCATGAGATTATCCTCACAAAGTAGTCTTCACAAATTCATCTTCAATGAAGATATACTCCCTGCAATTTCCCCGACATATTTCCCAGCGGATAAAAGAATATAATATTTTCCCAACAATATCGCCCACCTACAGAGTTTTAATCAGTACAGTTCATGGAAGTTCTCTTCCCCGTCTGAGTTTATTCCCCCAAAACTGTAAAAAAACCCCGCCAATTTCTTCTCTCCAACAGAGCTCATTTCCTTAATAAGGGTGTTTCCTCATAAGAGTATTTTTTTGTCAACAGGGTTTATTTCCCCAACATGGTTTATTTCCCCAACAAATTACAGTCTCCCTAACTTCAGTCTATTCCTTAGATGGCTACAAATCACCGGTAAAATTCGTCTCACCAGTGAAGTCACCACTATCCCCAGAGAGTTGTTACGGAACTTGGAACCAGACCTGATATTAGTCAACTTTATCCTCCCCAGACGAGTCAGAAGGTTATCCATCTCTTTTATCCCCAGTCAGGGTATATAAGAATTAAAATCCCCAGATGAGTAAAAAGGTTATCCATCTCTTTTATCCCCAGTCAGGGTATATAAGAATTAAACTCCCCAGTAGAGAGATGAATGACTAATGTTCCTAAACTCTTCTCCCAAAACAGAAGTCAACATTCCCCAGCGGAGTTTCCTCAAATAGTAAGCAGGAATCCCCAATGGAAGTATTCTAGATAAGGTTGAAGATTACACATCTTCTTCATCTCTAGCACCAGTCAGGGATTTATTTTCCCCAGCAAGATGTCACACGGAACTGTTGATACATTTCCAACAACATTTCAAATTTTACATCATTTACCAATATCATAGCATTTGCATACGAAACGTATGTAGCACAGTCTCATCTATTTTGAAAATATCATTACGCAATGCATTTCATACATCATGACATTTCATATAGCTAACTCTTTACCTTTTTAGGAAAGATCAATCAACAGACAAACATCATTAACTACTTATATGAACCGAGAATCTTCTCAAAGGCTACATCTGGCTTAGATTAAATTGAGGGTAGATTTATTCTAATACTTCTTCCAGTTAAAGACGGACGCAAACATCTTCTGGCTCAGATTAAATCGACCATAGATTTATTCTGATACTTCTTCCAATAGACATTTTCTGGCTCAGATTAAATCAACCATAGATTTATTCTGATACTTCTTCCAGATAAAGACAAAAATACCTCTTCTGGCTCAGATTAAATCGAGTGTAGATTTATTCTCATACTTCTTCCAATTAAAGACAGGCGTAGACATCTTCTGGCTCAGATTAAATCGACCATAGATTTATTCTGATACTTCTTACAGTAGAAATTTTCTAGCTCAAATTAAATCAACCATAGATTTATTCTGATACTTCTTCCATTTAAAGACAAAAGGACCTCTTTTGGCTCAGATTAAATCGAGTGTAGATTTATTCTGATACTTCTTCCAGTTAAAGATAGGCGTAGACATCTTCTGGCTCAGATTAAATCAACCATAGATTCACTTTGATACTTCTTCCAGTAGACATTTTCTGGCTTATATTAAATCGAGCGTAGATTTACTCTGATACTTCTTCCAGTTAAAGACAGACATAGGCATCTTTTGGTTCAGATTAAATCGACCATAGATATATTCTGATACTTCTTCCAGTTGAAGTCGAGTGTAGACTTAGTCTAATTTATATCAACAATTACTTTAGATAGCATCTATAATCCCATCTCCGATGACTCTCCATCACTTCTCCAAATGGCATCTTTAAGCCCATTCCTGGTAAAATCAACCAACATCGTTACTTCATGCACCGACGAGTGCAAATTTCTGGGCACTTAGGTGTTCAATCATCTTGTACCTTCAAGTCACGAATGGCAGACATGCCAATCTAACTTTTCAGGTTTAAGAAGATTGAACAGGGGCAGTTGTTGTACCCAAAAATTTTCCCTCCCATTTTCTTCAAGACATTCTCATGAGGTCCCCATTTCTTCAAAACTACTCAAGAGTTGACTGGTCAAAACCACCTCCTAAACAAGGGTCTTCAACTAGAGTTTTGTACTTCACAATGAAGATTGGTTTGCAAAGGTCTCAAATTACTATCATGGTTCATCATAGGTACTCAATAATGCTTATGTAAAAGTTTCAAGTCTTGCCTCACATGTTTGCTCAGTCAATGGCTCAAATGATTAAAAATTAACTGTATTGGGTAAAAAGTCAACTATGGTCAACATACTGTCGAACTTCAAGATTTTTTTGTCAAAATCAACATTTGAGGTGATATTAATCATTTGATCAAGGGTTGAACATGATTCCTTAAGGAAATCCCTCAAATCATCAAAGGTCAAAATTGCCAAAATTAGGGTTTTGATTGAAGATGACTGATCATTGATTGTTGGCCTAGTGCATGACCTAATGGTTTAAAGCATGATCTTAAGGGCTCAAATACAACATCTTGAACTAATTACATGGTTCAAGAAATTTCAAAATATACAAGTTGTTGTATCCCAAAATTTTCCCTCCCACTTTTACTCAAGACATGCTCATTGAGGTCTTCAATTGCTCAAGGGTGACCAAGAATTGATTAGAAAAATTCTTCTCCTAAGAAATGAACCTCCAACTAGGGTTTCACTTTTCACAAAGAATTCTGGGTTGCAAAGACCTCAAAGGATTTCCATGGTCCCTACAAACTTGCTCAGTCAATTGCTCAAGTGTTTAAAAATTAACCGTACTAGGTCAAAAGTCAATTGTGGCCAATATACAGCCAAACTTCAAGATTTTTGGTCAACATCAACATTTTGAAGTGATAATCATAATTTGATCAATTTTTTATCATTATTCCTCAAGGAATGCTCCGAATTCATCAAGAGTCAAGAATTGAAAAATTAGGGTTTCCTAGAAAAAGACCACTGAACTTTGACCAGGCATAACTTTCACATAATTCATCCATTTTGCCCAAAACAAAGCTCATTTTGAAGATAATACAATTCCCTACAACTTCTCTTTTATCCTCAAGTTCAAGAAATGAACCATTTGAAAGATACAAGCTCATACATTACAAGTCATTTTTCAGAAAGTCAACAAAAGACACTTTTTGCCAAGACCTTTTACACCAAGATAAAATCTTCAAATGCAAAATTGATAAAAAGAGAGATTGACGTAGACATATTGGGCTTTCCAAAATGTCACTGATTATCTTCATTAGATAAAAATTGAGCAAGTTATGGTTTGCCCAAGTTGGGAAAATTTGGTAAGTTTCATGAATTGTGCATTGGGCAAACTTGAAATTTTAAGTCAATGGCCTAAATTCTTGGACATCAAACACCTTCCTAACCTTATGAGAGACATCTAATGGGCAAGAATTTTCATTTTTTGAACCTTTTTAATGTGTTTGATTTTGGTTTGAAAGAAGGCCATTATGGGTGAATTCTTACCATCTTTGCTAGCCCTCTTCTTCCCCTATAAATACAAGACCAAGGCATGAGCAAAAGGGGACGGAAATACATTGCCTTACTAAAGCTCTACAAAATTGCAAAAAAATCATAAAAGTTGTGAAATTCGAAACTGAGTTTTTCAGCCATCATCCATCCATACCAACAGCTCAGTCGTATTCCTGAGATTCCTAGGAACTTATTCCACCCATTCCCAAGGTTTGCAACATTCTAGACCACTGGATCCATGCATCACCAATTGGTAAGGTTTCTTGAAATCGAAATTGCATATTCACGCCATGTAAATACCTATTGCATCCATATTTGTGTTATTAACAATCATTGCGAATGTTTTGACGTGTTTCGTGTGACAATCAGTGCTAAAATAACAGGACACCATTCTTAGGGCACTCCTTTTCCAGGTCCTGGGTTCGACCCAGGTAGGAAACAAATTTTATTTTTTCTAACCTTTGTTTTGCAGATCCCACAGGCGCCTAGGCCCTCTTGTCATTGGGCTTGGGGTTTCAATTTATTCTCACCCCCTAACTATTTTTGCAGCGCCTGGGCCCTCTTGCTGATAGGCCTGATACTTCTTTGAAGGGCACCCCCATTTCATTTTGTTTGTAGGCCCATTTCAATTTTCTTTATTTTGTTTTAATTAACATTTCTTTTTTAATCAATTTTATTTCATTACAACATTAAAATAAAAAAATCATAAAAATATTAGGTTAGTATTTTTTTAAAATTAAATTAACTTGGTAAATTAATTAAATAATAACTTTAACTTTTTATTTAATTTAAAAATAAATAGACCTAAGATTTAGTTCATTTAATTTCTTTTATTCATAACAAAAATACAAAAAACTTAGAATTAATTTATTTTTAAATTTCAATTTTCTTTAATAATTAACATTTTTTTCTTTAGATCTAGATTATTTAATTAATTATCAATTAAACATTTTCTTACATAAAAAAAAAGATTTTCCTTTTTAGGGTTTAGACGTTTTTTCCATTTCGCGCGCGTTTGATATTTCTAATTTATTTTCATATTAATGTATTTGCTTATGGGATTTAATAGAATTAAACTAGGACTTTACATTTAGTGCTTTTATTTTCCCCATTTTTGGACTTGTAATAATCCCCCTCCCTGAAGCCTTGTAATAGTTTAGGATTTACACTTCTGCACTTTAAATTCCCGCACACTATTAACTGTCTAGATGCATGACTAATAAGATTGTATGGAAAGAACATAATAATGAGATGCTAGCAAACATAACATAAGACAAAAATAACTGAATACAAAAAACTCTCACATATACACCTCTAGGGTATCCCTACTTTGGTTGCCTTCGGATAACAGTCACAACTCTCGAAACGTGAGAGACTTTAGTGGCTACCATCTGGTTTAAAAGATAAAAAATGACCCTTTCGATGTTTCCTCGGTATGATCTTAAAATCCTAGGATAGTTACTAAGGTTTCTTGCCCAATTGCCTTTGTGATTATACGACGTCCCATCGAATGTACCTTAAACATCCAACGACTAGGGCTACCTACTCACTAATAATAGGATAACACTGTCTAAAGGAAAAGGGGAGAAGAAAAACCTTTTGAGTAAAGTAGATAGTTGTTAGATGCTTGCTCAAGCAATTTTTTCACTTACACAAAAATTCTTTCAAAAACATTTTCAAACACTTTGTATACGTTCTCTACCATTTCGAGAAACATTACAAAGTTCGCCGTACTAAGGCACTTTCAAAAATACTTTTCAAAAACACACAAAGCACAAGGTATTTCAAAATGAGCTAAGCATCTAAGAGTCCGTAGATAACTACGGATGGAAAGGGTTCTAACACTTTCCCTTTCCATAATCTACCCCCCTTACTCAGAAAACTCTCGAAAGGTATTTTTCTGTTCTTTTCACACTTTCCTTTATTGAATAAAAGAAAAGTAGGTGGATACTCTTCCGTATCGCAACATTTGTGAATACAAACGCAAAACCATATAACAGTTGGTTCTGCCACCGTATCACATAACTGGCTACTCTGATGGGGAACTTATAAAAAATGGGGTTACCTTAGAGTTATATCATTCTAAATTTGCTTTACCTTGTGTGTTTTCTATGCTTTACTTTTGAGGGCTTGTTTGGGTTGCTACTAAAAGATCCTACACCTGGATCTGGGGCACCTTTTTAGGTAAGTAGCAATAAATCATGGAGGTTGTACGACATAGATCAATATGGATGAAGTGATAGCTATGTTAGCTTGATACTCTGGCTTGTACTAATGTTCCTTAAGTCAGTCAAGGATAACACTAGGCTTCCTTATAGTGTCATTAAGTGTTAACCAACCTTTAGAACCTTTAATTGACTCATCCTAATCCATTAGAAAGTAGTGAGATGGATGGCTTTGGTTCCGACCGAAGATTGGTTGATACTCAATGCTATACTCAATGCTATACTCAATGCTACACCTTAGAGTTATATCATTCTAAATTTGCTTTACCTTGTGTGTTTTGTATGCTTTACTTTTGAGGGCTTGTTTGGGGTGCTACTAAAAGATCCTACATCCAG
Source organism: Vicia faba (assembly GCA_948472305.1). NCBI lineage: Eukaryota > Viridiplantae > Streptophyta > Magnoliopsida > Fabales > Fabaceae > Vicia > Vicia faba. The sequence continues at coordinate 856,653,203 of OX451736.1, read as the reverse complement.
ATCTGGGGCACCTTTTTAGGTAAGTAGAAATAAATCATGGAGGTTGTACAACATAGACCGATATGGATGAAGTGATAGCTATGTTAGCATGATACTCTGGCTTGTACTAATGTTCCTTAAGTCAGTCAAGGATAACATTAGGCTTCCTTATAGTGTCATTAAGTGCTAACCAACCTTTAGAACCTTTAATTGACTCATCATAAGCCATTAGAAAGTAGTGAGATGGTCGGCTTTGGTTCCGACCGAATATTAGTTGATATTCAATGCTACATTCATTGAGATAGGACTTTTGGGATATTTTGGCTGCAATACTTCGGTGCTTGAGCTAAGACAATGCCTAAAAGAAAGGTCAGTGATATGAGACTCCTTAGAACCCGGTTACTTTTCTAAGACATGTTGAACCAACTAAACTTCAAGAGGGTACTTGCCTATAAACCCCATGCAAGCCTAAACCTAAGGTCTTATGTGTTTTTCTTGTGTGTGATTAAATTTTTCAAACATAACATCATGCATCATAACATCCATTCTCATTTCACTAACCATATCAAGGATCTCTAGGGCATGTGATGCAGGTTATGATGAACCAGACGTCTAGCAAGGGGCAAGGGGATTTATTTTCCTCTAGCCAATGCCGTCAAAAGACCAAAGTACAACAACTTGAGTCAGAGGCTATGACCCACTCGACATGGTGAGCTTGATTCTCTTAGAAGGACATTCAACGATATGAAGTTCTTAGACCAAAGTTGGAATCAAAATTCAAACATTTTCTTGTGTTTACCCCGCGAGATTCTTGAAAACATCGCATAAACATGGCATACATATCATTACAGGTATTTAAAGGACATATTTCTTATCTTTTCATTGTTTATTTCACCAAAAAGAAATGGATCTCGAACAGAATATTAAAGACCTTCAAACCCATAATTCTCAATTCCAGCAGATGTTCCTGTCTTTAGCTAAGGGACAAGAGGACCTAAAGGCTCTAATTCTCAAAGAAAAGAAGAAAAAGTCCAAGAAACCAGTGGGTGTCCTGAATATGGGAAGGAGACTCAGAGGACCGGCCAAGCGAGCTATAGAATTCGCAACTCCGACAAACGAGGGAGAAAATCAGGAAGAAAAGCTAAAAGAAGAAGACCACAACCCAGAGACCGATGAAGAAGAGGCTGATTACGCGGAAGAACAATATCCTCCTGCTGATGAAAAATACAAGCAGTTGGAGGATCATCTCAACGCCATGGAAATTAAGAGGGTACCTGGTCTGGATTTTGAAGAATTAGGGCTGGTTTTTGGAGTGGTCATCCCACCAAAGTTCAAGGTTCCCGCGTTTTCTAAATATGACGGGGTTTCATGTCCTAAACTGCATATGAGGTCTTATGTCAGGAAGATCCAACCTCACACCACTGATAGGAATTTATGGTTGCATTTCTTCCAAGAAAGTTTATCGGGGACTCAATTGGAATGGTTCTATCAGCTGGAGGGAACCAACATCCGCACCAGGGAGGATCTGGCTACTGCTTTCTACAAGCAGTACCAATACAATGCTGATCTCGCTCCAACCCGTACTCAATTTCAAAGCATGTCTATGGGTTCTAGCGAGGGATTCAAATATTATGCCCAGATATGGAGAGATCTTGTAGGAAGAGTCCATCCTCCTCTGTCTGATAGAGAGCTGGTAGATGTGTTCTTGGGTACATTGTCTGGTCTATTTTTCAACCACTTGACCGGAAGCTCTTCGGCTGGGTTCACCGAGCTGATATTGACAGGTGAAAGAGTAGAAGCTGAAATCAGAAGTGGGAAAATTCAGGTGGTTGTGTCTTCAAATGCTGCGAAGAATCCTTTCAACAGGAAGAAATAGGCTAATTCTATGTACGGCCAAAAGGGTCATGGTAAAGAAGATCGTCATCAAGCTGTGGGGGAAATTATGATTTCTAATCCTACACCAATGCGATAATAACAACGGGGTAATCAGCGAAGGAAAGACAGGCCCAAGAGACAGTTTACTAAAATCAACATGTCGTTGTCTCAAGCATTGCAACACATGTTAAGGATGAATCCGATTATGTTGATAGAACCTCATCCAAACCCCAAAACTTCTTCTCATAACTACAATCTCGATGCAAGGTGTGCCTATCATTCTGGTAGTCCTGGACATGATACTAACGATTGTTGGGCGCTGAAATACAAGATTCAAAATATGATTGATGCCAAGGAGATTGAATTCAACCCTCTTGAGACTCCCAACGTGATCACTTCTCCCATGCCGAATCATGGCCAAGATTGAGAGTGTTTATTTCATTTGAATTCTTAATTTGTAATTTCTTTTGATTGTTCGAACACTTATTTTATGTCAAACTATGTTATTACATTAATTCATTGCATATGTTTGTCTTGAATTAATCCATTCATTTTCACTATACCGAAACTATTCTTTTACTTCCTTTTTGTGATATTCGACTCTCGATTGAAAGCTGTAAGCCTTTAGAGGGAGGATGACGAAAATGATACAACAATCTCATACAGTGTGCTTTTGAACAAACCTTGCTCACAATGTACAGGCGTTGTTTCAAATCCTAAACAGTGGAGTTATAAGGAAGATAACCCCTAGTCAACCCCTTTGAGCCTAAGAAGTAGGAGTTTTCTTTTTCACATAGATTGAAACCTTTAATCATAACCTGGGGCAGGGTTATTTCTCACTTAATTCAATAGTGCACTCAAACACAAGCTTTCCCCTCGAACACGACAATTAGTGTCAGAGGTATCATTCCAAAACAAAAGATGGTGATGGTTCGGCATAATCATTAAAACAGGCAGTCATTATCTCTCAAAAGAAAATCCCGCTAAGTCAAAACCTATGAAGGAGACTTAAGAAAAAAAACTGGGGCATCCCACTGACTATAATCACAAAAGAAACAGTTCAGGAAAAAAGTAGGGATAGTAAAAAAAAAGAGGTCGTTACAAATCCTCAACAAAAAGAAAAGGTTACAAAAATGACTGCCTTCTCAAATAAACTTTCAGTATCCGAACCATCATCGGAATATCAATCCCAAGATTCCAGAACTCAATTGGGATCTAAACGCACAATTAACTGAGTATAGGACTGAACAACATCACGAAGAATGGGTTGGGTACAAATAAATTTTGAGCCTTTATCCTTTGTTTCTTAAACCGTGAACCAGACCACGTTAAAACCCCTAAAAGTCCTAGCTGAAGCATGGGTTAGTTCGAAAGCATATTGTTACAAAAAGGTATCCTGACTCCTGTAAGATTTGTTATGAATCCCGAGTTGATATCACTTTTTTGCAAATTTTGTTTTACTAAAAAGTGAATTTTTAAAAACTTCAAGACAGACATAAGCTTTTCATTTTTAATACCACTGTTTTCATATAACTAATTGTTCAACAACAGAGAAATTCTAACGACGAATATTCAATGAACGAAAATCCTCTCAATGAACCGAATCACCTCAGATGGAAAGACATTTCCAATAACATGAATTTCATAATCAAGATACATGACATGGTGTCTAAACTGATATGGGGGCATTCGAGTCAAGATTCAAGGAATCCCTCAAAAGCGTCGAATAGCCAGAGGAAGACCTCCATATGAATCATTGGGGAATTGAATAGGAAGGGCCACGTGCGATCAAGAAAACATTTTCTGGTAGTGCTGCAACACTTACTACTATGGACAATGACAATTTTTCGCACACTGTGAACATGGACATAGTCGGAAAATACTGCACATGAAAAAAGACCTACTAGATTGACTGTCCTAGGCAAAAGTAAGGGCTGTTGGTGTAAGCCCTAGAGGCCAATACTTTTGGTACTTGTATCGAATTATTTATTAATAATAAAAGGCATTTCTTTATTATGTTTGCTTTCCAAAATAATAAAGTCCCTAGAATGGTTTATTTGTTTAATGAAATGTTAAGTGTGACTTAATCATGAGATCCCATTAAACATAAGACACTATTCTTAAAGTATCCGTAGTCAAGCTTTAATGTGAAGTGGGATAACATTAAAGCATTAAGATTATTATGAAGATAGATTGATGATCACATCTCATGGATCATAGATAAGGAGTTATCAAGTCTTGACATAGGTATGAATATTAGGAGTAATATTTATACTGGATTGACCCGCTATGAGATTACTACATAGAATGTTATGTAAAGTGTCATAAGTTATTCTCATGATGATAATGGTGTATACCACCCTTCGACCTGAAACCACTATGGACCCTAGATGTAGAGTCAAGTACTTTATTGCTGATCAAACGTCATCCGTAACTGGATGACTATAAAGACGGTTGATGGGTACTTCACAAAGCATGCTAAGGGACATGAGTGACCTAGATGGAATTTGCTCATCCTGCATAACAGGATAAATGTCTAAGGGCCCAATATTGAACTGGACAAGGGTGACACAGTGTATGCCTTGTGTTCAATATAGACATGAGGGCAAAAGGGTAATTATACAACACAAATATTATCACGGAAAAGGTTTGGTAAGATCACATGACATTTTTGTGACTTGGGTAACAGTGATGTGTTGCTAGATACCGCTCACTGTTTATTATATTAAATGTGTGATTTAATATAATTGCCAACGTCATGAAAACCTACAGGGTCACACACATAAGGACAGGTTGATGAGAGATAGAATAAATAAGGAACACCGTAAGGTACGGTGCACTTAAGTGTAATACGGAAAGTGGTAAGGTACCACGTGGATAAGTGATATATGGTACATCATAAGGTATGATGTCCATAAGCTTAATTGGGCTTTTAGCTTATAGCCTTAATTGGGCTTTTAGCTTGTAGCCCACACGAGTGATTCTATAAATAGATCCCTTGTGATGAAGCAATTTCACTTGATGCATTTTCGTTTTTGATTCTCTCTCTCACTCAAGGTTTCCATTCGTGATCAGCTAGCACTGTGACCGGAGGCGATCTGTTCGTGTGGACTGAGTAGAGGCATTGTTCTTCATCAACGCTCGTGATCACAACATCAAAGGTCTGAATCGCCACAAGAGGTAAATATTTCTATCACTGACCATGCTCATTCGTAAGGATCGCTAAAGGAAAATTTTAATTTCCGCTGCGCTTTTGATCGCAATTCTCCTTCAAGGGCATCCCGACGAACCAAAGGAGTTCGTGCAAAAATTTGGGATATATAAATAAAATTATACACTCGGCAAGTCGAAAACCTGAAAAGGCGGCTTGGGCAAAAAAGGGTATCCCGGTGGACTGAAAATCTAAAAGGACAGTCTAGGAAAAAGTTAGGGATTAAAGCGTATGACTATGTCCCGTCATCTCGTCACTTGTCTATCAGTAGAAGGCTTATCACCCTGATCAACATTCATTCAAGACTCCAGGAGTTGGGATAACATTCAAACCATCCACAAAATCCCCATAGAGTAAGCACCCCTAGGGGACTATCTTCGCAGAGTTCGTCATCAATAAGGATACTCCCCAGTAGGTATGGAGACAAGACATCGTCCCGTAAAGTCACTGTCACGTCTTCAGTATATAACCTAACAATTTAAGACATTCCGACATCTTCTTAATAGATTAAAAACTTCAATCATCTCCCCAACATCTTGGAGATTTCTTCGACTTGGTTCATAAACTTCTTGGGTTCCCCAACATAGCTTCATAAAAATACCCAAGCAGTTTATGGAGTTTTCATTCCCTAGTAGAGTTTATTTCTCTATCCACGGAATTTCATCTCCCAGCAATTCAACTTCAACAAATATTGAAGAATCACATTCTTCATCCCCAGTAGCAGTCAGGGATTTATCTTCTCTTAGTACAATGACACCACAAAGAGCAACTGATACACTCACATATTAGTCATACAACATTTACAATACATCGTAGCATAAGCATAACTGAAACGCATATAAAATTCTCATTTATTTTGAGAGCATCATGCAATTCATACATCATGACATCGCATGAAACTGACTTTACCTTTTGAGGTTGAATTCGCAGATAGACGAATAGTATCAACTTATGCATAACATGTCAAAGATTAATTCCCGAAACCAGACGGGGAAACTATTTACATGACCAAGTGGTATGAACTCCCGAAGCAGGACGAGTTTACAAACAAATACAGCAGGCCACAAATTAATGCTCGAAACCATACGGGGAAACTATCTATGTGACTAGCCAAAAATAGGTCACGGATTAATGCCTGAAACCAGACAGGGAAACTATCTCAACAACCAACAAAAATAGTTCCAGGTTAATTCCAGAAACCAGACAGGGCAACTATATGCGAACAACTGATTGTGGATCAACTCCTGAAACAAGACGAGGCAACTATCTACACGACCAGATGAAGCAACCCTACCCAGGGTCCTTCTAATATATTTCCAGATGAAGCTTTACATGGGCTCATCCTGAAACAATCTTACACAGATTCCTTATCACAATTTCCAAATACAGCTTTACACAGGCTCATCCTGAAGCAATCTTACACGTATTCCTTCTCATCCTGAAATGCAGTTTTACACGGGCTCTTCCTGAAGAAATCTTACACGGGTTCCTTCTAATAACCCTTTAGATGCAGCTTTACACGGGTTCATCCTAAAAAAATATTACACAAATTCCTTCTCGTAATTTTCAGATGCAGCTTCCCACGGGATCATCCTGAAGCAATCTTACACGGGTTCCTTCCCATGATCTCCAGGTGCAGCTTTACACGGGCTCATCCTGAATCAATCTTACACGGATTCCTTCTCGCAATTTTCAGATGCAGCTTCACACGGGCTCATCCTGAAGTAATCTTACACGGGTTCCTTCTCATGATCTCCAGATGCAGCTTTAGACGGGCTCATCCTAAAGCAATCTTACACAGGTTCCTTCTCATAATCTCCAGATGTAGCTTTACACAAGCTCTTCCAGAAATAATCTTACACGGGTTCCCTCTAATAACCTTTCAGATGCAGCTTTACACAGGCTCATCCTGAAGCAATCTTACACAGATTCCTTCTCCTCCTGAAATGCAGCTTTAAACGGGCTCTTCCTGAAGCAATCTTACATGGATTCCGTCTAATAACCTCTCAGATGCAACTTCACACGGGCTCATCCTGAAGAGATCTTACACAAGTTCCTACTATGACATTTCTATATATAGTCTAACACAGGATCATCTTGAAGCATCCTTACACGATTGCCTTCTAATACATTTCAGGACGCGGCTTGACACAAGTCCTTTCCAGCATTTCATTCAGATAAAACCAGACGCAAGTTTATTTTGATACTCCTATCAACAGTTACTTTGGATGGCATCTATAAGCCAATCTCTGATGACTCTCCGTTATCTTCTCCAAATGACATCTGTAAGCCCATTCCCGATATCATCAACCAACAGTGTTGCTTCATGCGAGTGCAAATTTTTGCACACTCTAGTGTTCAATCATCCTCAACCTTCAGATTACAAAAGGCAGAAAATCCAATCTAAATCCTCAGGTTTAAGAAGATTGAACATGGGCAGCTATTGTACCCCAAAATTTTCCCTCCCATTTTTACTCAAGACATGCTCATTGAGGTCTTCAATAGCTCAAGGGCGATCAATTGATTAGACCAATTTTTCTCCTAAGCAATGAACCTCCAACTAGGGTTTCAATTTTCACAAAGAATTTTGAGTTTCAAAGACCTCAAGTTATTTCCATGGTCCCTAATATGTCTCCAAGAATGTCCATGACAACTTTCATGCCTTGCACTACAAACTTGCTCAGTCAATTGCTCAAGTTTTTAAAAATCAACTATACTAGGTCAAAAGTCAACTGTGGCCAATATACAATCAAACTTCAATATTTTTGGTCAACATCAACATTTTTAAGTGATAATCGTCATTTTATCAATGTTTGATCATGATTCCTCAAAGAATGCTCTTAATTCATCAAGAGTCAAGAATTGCAAAATTAGGGTTTATTAGAAAAAGTCAACTGAACTTTGACTAGGCATAACTTTCACACACTTCATCCATTTTTCCCCAACCAAATCTCATTATTAATAGAATCCAGTTGCCTACAACTTCTCTTTTATCCTCAAGTTTAAGAAATGCACCATTTGAAAGATACAAGCTCATGCATTACAGGTCATTTTCAAAAAGTCAACAAAAGACACATTTTCCAAGACCTTTTACATCAAAATAAAATCTTCAAATGCAAATTTTATCAAAATAGGGATTGAATTAGACATATTGAGCTTTCCAAAAAGTCTAAGATCATCTTCATTGGATAAAAATTGAGCAAGTTATGGTTTGCCCAAGTTGGGAAAATTTGGTAAATTTCAAGAATTATGCATTGGGAAAACTTGAACTTTTAGGTCAATGGCCTAACTTCTCGGGCTTCAAACATCTTCCTACCCTTATGAGAGACCTCTAAAATCATTTCTACATTACCTTTCAATTTATAACTATTTTATCCATATTTATTTTGTTTTATTCAAATAAAAACTAAATAAAATTGCATAAAATAGTAAATATTGGTTATGAAAAAATGGGCTGATGATTTGAATTTTTTTTGGGCCCAAAATTTCTCGCAAAGGAGGCCAGGTGCATTGCACCTCAAAATCGAAAAGAATTTGCATTTTTGGAACTTTTTTAATGTGTTTGATTTTGGTTTGAAAGTGGGCCATTATGGGTGGATTCTTACCATCTTTTCTAGCCCTCTTCTTCCTCTATAAATACAAGACTAAGGAATGAGAAAAAGGGGACGAAAATATATTGCCTTACTAAAGCTCCACAAAATTGCAAAGAATCATAAAAGTTGTGAAATTCGAAACTGAGTTTTTCAGCCATCATCCATCCTTACCAACTCCTCAGTCGTATTCATGAGATTCCTAGGAACTTATTCCACCCATTCCCAAAGCTTGCAACATCCTAGATTACCGGATCCACGCATCATCGGTTGGTAAGGTTTCTTGAAATCGGAATTGCATATTCACGCCATGTAAATACCTATTGCATCCATATTTGTGTTATTAACAATCATTGTGAATATTTTAATGTGTTTCATGTGACAATCAGTGCTAAAATAACAGGACACCATTCTTAGGGCACTCCTTTGCCAGGTCCTGGGTTCGACCCAAGCAGGAAATAATTTTTATTTTTTCTAACCTTTATTTTGCAGATCCCACAGGCGCCTGGGCCCTCTTGTCATCGGGCCTGAGGTTTCTGTTTATTCTCACTCCCTTAACTATTTTTGCAGCGCCTAATCCCTCTTGCTGATAGGCGCGATACTTCTTTAAATCGCACCCCCCATTTCATTTTGTTTGCAGGCCCATTTCAATTTCCTTTATTTTATTTTAATTAACATTTCTTTTATAATCAATTTTATTTCATTACAACATTAAAATAAAAATAAAATTAGGTTAGTCTTTTTTTAATTAAATTAACTTGGTAAATTAATTAAAAAATAACTTTAACTTTTTATTTAATTTAAAAATGAATAGACCTGGGATTTAATTTATTTAATTTCTTTTATTCATAACAAAAATTAAAAAAAACTTAGAATTAATTTCTTTTTAAATTTCAATTTTCTTTAATAATTAATATTTTTTCTTTAGATCTAGATTATATAATTAATTATCAATTAAACATTTTCTTACATAAAACAAAAACAAACAAAAAGGTTTTCCTTTTTAGGGTTTAGACGTTTTTTCCATTTTGCGCGCGTTTGATATTTTTACTTTATTTTCATATTAATGTACTTGCTTATGGGATGTAATAGAGTTAAACTAGGACTTTACATTTACTTCTTTTATTTCCCCCATTTTTGGACTTGTAATAATCCCCCTCCCCGAAGCCTTGTAATAGTTTAGGATTTACACTTCTGCACTTTAAATTCCCGCACACTATTAACTGTCTAGATGCATGACTAATAGGATTGTATGGAAAGAATATAATAATCAGACGCTAGCAAACCTAACACAAGACAACAATAACTGAATACAACACACTCTCACATATACACCTCTAGGGTATCCATAATTTGGTTACCTTCAGATAACAGTCACAACTCTCGAAACGTGATAGACTTTTGTGGCTACCCTCTGGTTTAAAAGATAAAAAATGACCCTCTCGATGTTGCCTCTGTATGATCTTTAAACTCTAGGGTAGTTACTAAAGTTTCTTGCTCAGTTGCCTTTATGACTATACGACGTCCCTTCGAATGTCCCTCAAACATCCAATGATTAGGGCTACCTACTCACTAATAGTAGGATAATGCTATTTAAAGGAATATAGTAAAAAAAAACCTTTCGAGTAAAGTATCTAGCTGTTAGATGCTTGCTCAAACAATTTTTTCACTTACACAGAACTTCTTTCAAAAACATTTTCAAACACTTTGTATACGTTCTCTATCATTCCGAGAATCATTACAAAGTTCACCGTACTAATGCGCTTTCAAAAACACTTTACAAAAACACACAAAGCACAAGGTATTTCAAAATGAGCTAAGGATCTAATAGCCAGTAGATAACTACAGATGGAAAGGGTGCTAAGACCTTCCATTTCCATAATCTACCCCCTTAATCAGAAAACTCTCGAAAGGTATTTTTCTGTTCTTTTCACCCTTTCCTTTGTTGGATAAAAGATAAGCCGGTGGCGACTCTTGCTTACCGCAACATTTGCGAATACAAATGCAAAATCAATATAACAGTCGGTTCTGCCACCGTATCACACAAGTGATTGATAGTTGAAGAATTGAATCAATTGATGAAAAGTCAACAGTCACACAAAAGTCAAACTTTGACTTTTTGGTCAAAATTGGAATTCAAAAATCAAGAATCATTAAGATATTCAAAACTATCAAACTTTATCATCAAGAATCAAGAAAGTCAACAAAAGTCAAGATTGAAGATTTTTAAACACTTAGAAAAAATTCAAGTGTTTTGTACCTAAAAAAGCCTAACTTCACAAGCAAGTTTCCTCAAGATACAAGCTGATTCAAGGAAAACTTTCAACATGAAAGTTGTAGGGATTAATGAATTCTACATCTTTGTTAATGTGGGATGATACTCAAAAAGTGCTTAATTTAAGAGATATGAGCCCATGAAGTTGTGATATTTTTTATCCAACACTTAGAAAAATTTTCAACATGTTTTAATCAGTTTTTTATCCCAACTCCGTGGCCATTTTTAACCAAGATCCCAATTGATTCAACAAAAGTGGTCAACACGAAAGTTATAGATCTTGATTCTAGCTTTCCAAAATGTTCAAGAACACAAATTTATCATACTTGAGCTAGAAGTTTCGAAGAGATGAAAATGGAATGACAAACTTGAATTTTAGGTCATTCTTCTGAAAACCTTATGGCCAAATCTCAAACCTAAGCTACATGATCTCACTTTTCAGGCCATTAACTTCTAAATCTCACCTTGATTAGAGATTTACACAGGTCCTAAGTGTATTACACAAGGATCTAAAGCTTTGTCCAAGTCTTGATGCCATTTTTGGAGGAATTTGCATAAAGTTACTTTGCCTCTTTGATAAAGCAAGCTTTATGTCAACAACTCCTCACTTAAGCTTGTAACTTGCTCCTAATCAGATCACAAAAAATCTCCATATCAGAATAGACTTATAGAAGTAAGCAGAAGCATGTAAAATCCCTTGAATCACTCGTTTTATTCATCATGAAGCAACATGCTTTTTTATGCATTTTTAAACCAAATGACCGAACCAGCTTTCCTTGTGAACTAAGAATGATTTCTGCAAGTTAGAGGGACCATTTGCAACCTCTATAAATAGAGAGGCAAGGCTCAGAACCAAGGCACATAAATTGGCTCAAAAAACACCACTGTTGTACAATTGAAGCTTCCAACACCCAACTTCAAACTCACTCGTGCATTTTCCTCTTCTATCATTCAAACACCTTTTATCCATCAAATAGAAGTTGTCCAAACACTCTTGGTTGGAAAGTTCCACCATCATCATCCAAATCTCACTTTCACCATTTGCAACTTGACTTGGTTGGAAAGTTTCAGAGCGTTCTAAGGCAAGCTGAGCATATCATTAGCTTCCTGGGAGTTTAAGGAAGCTTTTTTCACCATTATATTGTCTCTGGGAGTGGTGGAACGAGTTCTGAGTTTTGCTTCAAGAGGTAACTTTTCTTGAATTTTGAAACCCCATATACACGCATCATTTGCTTTCAATTTCAAAAGATAAAATGTAGATATGATTGCCCTGAAACTAACCATGTCCTTAGTTTTCATTTTATTGACCGTGTGATGAGAATTTTGGATTTGAGTTTTCTAAAATACTAGGTTTTCAGTTTGGTACTAAATAAAATTCACGCTCATCTTTAACATATAACTTTCATAATTTATATGGTTGCATTCCTTGGAAAAATCAAGCAAGTTTGGTTTTGGAAGTTTTCAATTTGGTTGAGAAATGATTTTACAAAATAAAAAATGGTGAAACTATGTTGTTGTTGTCCATGAGCACGCAAGGAAGAAGAAGAAGATCTGCTGGCATTTTCAAATTTTTACATCCAACTTTATAATATATTTATTGAGTGTTGTTTCATAACCGGGTGAAACAGCCACCCCAATGGCAAGCGTGTGTGTGAGTAAGGCATTGGTGTTCCAGGGCAGGGGTTCGATCCCTGCCTCTGGCATTTTATTTTTCAACATTTTCTTTGTAGATCAGGTGCAAGCAACTTCAGCGCGCAATGATGCCCTCCCTCATTAACACCATTAGATCTCATCAAGGGCAGATCCAACACACCAAACAAGTGCCCCATGACGCACCTTCTGTAAACCATCCCCAATGGATCTTAAACAGGCGCTTGGGCTTAAGGTGTTTTAATAAAATCACAAAAAATTTAGTTTTAGGTTTTAATTAATAAATTTAATTTTAATAAATAAAAATTAATTTAATTTAATCACTTTGTTTTATTTTAATAATTAATTATTAGATTACTTAAAATTAGGGTTTTACTATTATTTCATACTATAAATTATTTTTCTAAATAAAAACACCAAAAATACTTTTTCTAAACACTTAGAAAATGTTTTAGGGTTTTGACATCTTTTCTCTTTTCAATCTCCGCGTGCTCATTTACTTTTTTCGCATTATGTTTCAATATTGTAATTATCAATGGTATGTAATAGATAATTAGGGTTTATTCCTTTCTTCTCCATTTTTATGGTTTGTACTCCCCATCCCCGAAGCGATACAATATCGTAGATTTATTTCCCGCATTTTTTCTGCACTTGTATATATTTAACTGTTAGATTAATTAGGCGTGCATGGAAAGACGTAAAAGAACAAACATTAGAATACCTAATCTCAAGACAAATACTTGAAATCAAAACACTTCGCACACACGCACCTCTAGGGTGACCCTCACTTGTTGCCTCGGATTTAAACAGTCATGTCCCTCGAACGTGGGATGCTTTACCAAAGATCCCCGGTTAAAAGATCGTAGTCCGTCAATGACCCTTGGATGCTGCCTTCGGTAAACGATCTCAGTCCCTTACGAAAATTTCTAAAGCTTTCTACAAGTTGACTTCTATGACTGTATGATGACCCGCGCCTGTCCCTCACATCCAACGATAGTGCTTACCACTAACTAATGGTAAGGTAGCACTATCTAAAGGAGGATGAAAAGAACAAAGACTTCTTTGAGTAGGTATAACGCTCGTAGTCGCTTGCTCACAAATGTTTTCAAAATAAAACATGTTTTCACAAAATAACACTTTCTTTCACAAATATTTTTCAAAACAAACATTTTGTATACATTCTCAACGATACGAGAATCATTACAAAATTGTCGTACATAGGAATATTCAAAATATTTGCAAACATACACAAACACAAAGCATTTTTAAAGTGAGCTAGCGATTAAAAGTGTGTAGATAACTATGGATAAAAGGGTGCTAACACCTTCCCTTTTCATAACCTACCCCCCTTACTTAGAAAATTCTCAAAAGGTCTTTCCTGTTCTTTTCACCCTTTCCTTTATTGGATAAAAGAAAAGTCGGTGGCGACTCTTGCTATCCATAATATTTGCGATAAAACGCAAACCCAAAAGTCAGTTATCCCGCTGTATTACAGCATTACACGTTAACACAAACTACGTGGCTAATAGCAAGGATGGATCCCTTAAAATATGTATTCGAAAAACCAGCTCTTACAGGGAGGATAGCTCGGTGGCAGATGTTATTATCGGAGTAAGACATACTATATGTCACTCAAAAGGCCATTAAAGGTAGTATACTAGCTGATCATCTGGCCTATCAACCGTTGCTAGAGTATCAACCTATAAAGTTCGACTTTCCAGACAAATATGTTATGTTTATAGACGACTATGAAATACCAGGACCCGATGAAGGACCTGAACCAGAGGCACGTTAGACACTCATGTTTGACGGATCTCAAATGCACTAGGGCATGGTATCGGAGCAATCTTGACTTCTCCAAAGATCTATCACAAACCTTACACCGTAAGGTTATGATTCAATTGCCCCAACAATATTTCCAAATATGAAGCTTGTATCCTAGGTCTAGAAGGTGCCATTGATCTAGGAATCAAATATCTTAAAGTATCCGGAGACTCTGCATTAGTCATATACCAAGTCAAAGGTGAATGGGACACCAAACACCCCAACTTGATTCCATATCGGAATCATGTCTTGAAGCTAGCTACATAATTCACTGAGATTACTTTCAACCATATCCCATGAGAAGAAAATAAAATGGAAGATGCTCTAGCAACCTTGTTGACCATGTTTAAAACAACTTGTCCTAACCATGTGTTGTGCATCACTATCAGACATTTTGAAGAGCCCGCGCACTGCTTCACTATTAAAGAAGGACCGGATGACAAGCCTTGGTTTTATGACATCAAGAGGTATCTTGAAAAGAAAGAATCTCCGGAAAAAATGCCTTTATCATCGACGAACGAACTCTACAAAGGCGAGCATCAAAATTATTTCTGAGTGGTAATGTATTGTACAAAAGAAATTATGATATGGTGCTACTTATGTGTATGGAGAAACAAGAAGCGGATACCCTTGTGAGGGAAATCCATGAAGGAACTTTCGGAACCATACAAATGGGCATGCTATGGCAAGAAAAATCATATGGGCAGTATTAATGGTTAACAATGGAAGCAGATTGCTATCATTACACAAAAACCTATAACAAATGCCAAATCTACGCCAACAAAATGAATGTGCCGCCTACTCCTCTAAATGTCATTAGTTCTCCTTGGCCATTAACAATGTGGGGAATTGATATGATAGGTATGATTGAACCGAAAGCATCTAACGCACACCAATTTATATTAGTCGCCATTGATTACTTCACCAAGTGGGTAGAAGCAGCATCATATGCAAATTTGACTAGCCAGGTGGTCACTCGATTCATCAAGCAAAATCTCATATGTAGATACGGGGTTCCAAACAGGATCATAACTGATAATGAGTCTAATCTAAACAACAAAATGATGAAAGAATTATGCGAAAATTTCAAGATCGAGCATCATAATTCTTCACCATATCGACCTAAGATGAACGGGGCGGTCGAAGCTGCAAACAAAATTATCAAGAAAATCATTCAGAAAATGGTGAAGACATACAAAGATTGACACGAAATGCTTCCCTTTGATTTACATGGCTATCGTACTTCTGTATGCACATCAACAGGTGCAACTCCTTTTTCTCTGGTATATGGCATGGAGGAAGTACTCCCAGTTGAGGTAGAAATTCCATCACTCCGGGTGCTAATGGAAACAAAGCTCAAAAAAGCCGAGTGGGTTCAAACACGACTTAATCATCTCAACCTCATTGAAGAGAAACGTTTGACAGGTGTGCGCCATAGTCAATTATATCAGAAATGCATGCGGAAACTCTTTGACAAGAAAGTTCGTTCCCGCATATTCAAAGAAGGGGATCTAGTGCTTAAAAAGATCCTTCTACCTCGTCTTGATTCATGTGGTAAATGGACACCCAACTATGAAGGTCCATTTGTGGTGAAAAGAACATTCTCCGGTGGTGGTCTCATCCTCACAACAATGGATGGGGAGAACTACCTCATCCGACAAATACAGATGCTGTCAAAAAATACTATGTATAAGAAAGCTCGATCGAACCATGAACGAGTGACTTAGGCAAAAAGGAGCGTCCCGGTGGATTGAAAACCCGAAAGGGAGATCCTAGCAAAAATTAGGGACATATACAAAAAAACTTATCCCGGTGGATTGAAAACCCAAAAGGGCGATCCAGGAAAAAAATTAGGGATCTTATCCAAAAGAAATAAAGAACAAAAAGACTGCGATCTGAGAACTACGACCACAAACCACAAAGAAAGAGTTAGAGCCAAATTATAAAACTCAGAAGTGACGAAGATTGGAAGCTATCAAAAGGATATTGGGAAGATAGTAGTAGAAATTATCATTTTCATTTACATTTACAATTTTAAAATTTTCTGTAATTACCTTCTTCCAGGATTGCATCTTGTACTCACACCTATTCAAAGGCATATCAATAAAACTTGTATTTCTCTTCATATATCGCGAATTGTGTTTTTCTTTTTCAAACTTGTTTGCAAAATACTACAATTATTTCTTTTGAATTATGTGTTGAAATCATTTTAAGGATTTGACAAAGTAAAAAACACTTGATAAAATATCGGAAAACATTTTGGTTAGAAAATATCGAAAGAAGATCCACGTTTGCGTCCATGTCTACGCTTATCTCCATGATTACACCTGCGCCTATGCTACGCCTACGCCTACAATACAAACATTAAGATCTATGTTCAAATCAAATTCAATAGATCCTACGACGTCACAACACACAATTCCGGGGGGTTGGTAACTCAAAGCCAATATTTTAAAAAGGAGAATACAAAAGTATTCTCCATAACATTCAGAGCCTATACACATAGTTTGCACCAATATATGTCTGAAGCATACACACATTTGTTACATATGCATTCCAAAGTCCATATTTCCATACACACGCATCATGTACATACATCACACATGGCATTTCTCAAAAACATGCTTTGGGCAGAGCCAATATCTTAGGACCCTTCATCAGTCCTTACCTGGATTAGAAACAAATAACCAGTAAAATCTGTTCTCATCTCTGTTTTAGTTAACTAAGATATGCATCATTCAAAATAGCTTCCTTATATTCCACTCACTGTGTCAGTATCTACGCGACAATGTGTGAGTTCTCTACATTTAACTTATTGTGTCAGTCTCCATGCAACAATATGTTTTTCCTTTGCGGTCTAGCTCATTGTGTCAGACTCCAGGCAATAATGTTGCGAAATTAGTGATTTCACCCATTGTGTCAGTCTCTATGCGACAATGCATGAAATTTTTCCATATTTAAACTTATTGTGTCAGTCTCCATGCAACAATATGTTTTTCCTTTGCGGTCTAGCTCATTTTGTCAGACTCCAGGCATCAATGTTGCAAAATCAGCAATTCCACCCATTGTGTCAGTCTCTATGCAAAAATGTTGGAAATTTTCAAATTAACTTATTGTGTCAAACTCCACGGGACAATATGTTTCTTTCTTCGTTATCTAGCTCATTGCGTCAGCCTCCATGCAGCGATGTCGTCATCGAACTCTTTCCATTGCATCAGTCTCTATGAAGCAATGTTATTGTCAAACCTTTTCCATTGTGTCAGTCCCCATGCACCAACGTTATTGTCAAACTTTTTTTCACAACATAACCCATTGCATCAGTGTCCAAGCAGCAATATCATTATCAAGTTTCTTCCCCGATTTAACTCATCGCGTCATTCTCTATGGAGCAATGTTTGTTATTAGTTTTCCTGCGATATAACTCTATTGCGTCAGTCTCCATGAGACAATATGCCATCAAAACTTTGTTTTATCCATCCCCTAGGTTGCTATGGATAAACAAAACCAAATTGAATCAAAACTTGCTATATTAGTCTCCAAGCATTAGTAAAGTTAACTGTTCAAACCTGTATCATTTACCTCCTAGGTTACGGTAGATATGCGAACGATCTCTTCTTAGATACTGGCAGGATTCCACATCATCACGTCTTAATAAAACTCGATTTCAAAAGCAGATTAGATGATACATCATCATCTATGCTTGCTCTTCATACCCACGAGAATGTTGTACAGTATATCCTTGTAATTATTTGGAAAAACTATGGGGGTCTTCCAATATTTAATAAACTTCCGATTAGAACGTGCGAGATATATGTATTCTCGCACTGTTCAATCGAAAGATAATTAAATAGGGGCAACTATCATACCCGAAATTTTCCCTACCTTACATTATGTTTAGGTTTCTTTTTAAATAGACCGTACTTTGGTTTTTATGAGGAGGGTCTTTAAAATCATAGAGGGGTGTATTGATACAAAGTGGACCATCAATATCTGATGGCCTATTAGTATTTTTTTAAGTTCCATTTCAAATTAAATAGGAGGTGCATGCTATTAAAGAAACATTGAGTCATTTCTGAATCAGAATGACCCATTTAGATTAAGTGGTGTTTAAAGCAATTTATTTTTGTTTAAAACTTAATACAATTAAACCACAAGGCCCATTTAGGTTTTTTAAATAAGGAAATCTGTTCAGGGCCCAATAGGGACCCGTCCGATATTTTTATTTGTTTGGAGATTTGTTTCAAATGTTACATCATTGAAATTATGTCTACTACTATTAATTAAAAGGGCTCCATTAATTGAGAAATGTTTTGAGGAAAGGGACCCAATAAGTTAACTTTGTGGCCCAATAAGTATTTTGGTATGTTTAGAAAAAAGTTATTTTTAGTTATGGAATTATTAAAAATGTTTTATCTTAAACACTAGATTAGAGGTGAGACATTTGTTTTATTTATGATAAACAAGCAACCCATTACCAAGCAATTAAGGCCCGTTTCATTTTTTTTACTGTGCTGAAAAAAATATTTGTTTTGTTTGTTTTAGCAGGCCCATTTGAGTTATTGTGATTACAAAAAAGTATGAGTCCAACTCACACAAAGCAAAATCAATGCGGTTCAATACATAATGGAAATAATTTACTATGTTCATACAATTACAAACAAACTTTCAAAAAAAATTCCTAAACCACAAACCCTAATCAATTCTAAAACTTAATTTATAGACATATTTAATTCTTCCCTAATCTACTAGTTTTAAGAAAGCACTACAAAACCTAAAAAACAAACTACATAAGAGATGGAGAAGAATCAGAATCTAAAAATTATACTGAGAAGAGATTTTTGTTGCAGAATTGGAGGAAGGAAGTCTTGAGAGTTGCTTGCCTTAATCGTTGATCCCCATCTACCATGAAGCCAACCTAGGGTTTCAATATCTGAAACCCTAGCTGCTCCATCACCACAGTTGTCCTCCAATCGCCCACCATCACCATTATCTTCAACAACGCCCTTCCTATCAACAGAAATAAAATATTATAACCACCAATTAGAAGGAAAATGAGAGAATTCACGGAGAATTAATAACAAAGTTAAAAATAATCCACTTAGCTTGTGTTTCATGATTCATATTATGGTGGTCTGGGGTTTGAGGTTTGATATTGGGGTAAATCTAGGTTAAGGGGTGGTTGTCGCGATGGGGTTGGATCTAGGGTTTCGAGTTGGAAAGGGGAAAGGGAGAAGACGAAACTGAGAGGAGAGAAATAAAGATAATGTTTTTTGTTTGTTCGTAAAATAAAATTATATTATGTTATATAATCATATACGCATCGTCTCATTATATTTATCGTAATCCCTCAGCTATCACCGCCTGATCTCAATTGAACGTCTAAAAAATGTGTGCCCAAGTATACCACCATGCCCCCGTCCGCACTCAGACCATACAGACTCTCCCCAGAACATGGTCCAAGCCCAATTATAGCATACCCCACTCCTTTTTATGTTTTACTGACGTGTAGAAAAATGCATCCCAAGGTTAAAATGGGCCAAGTCAAAAATCTGGACTTGAGCCCATACTTCCTGCACCCCCTATTTTTCTATTTTAGTGTTAGAATGCACCCCTTGGCCTTTGTGGGCCTGAATTCAATATTTGAATTCAGGCCCTTTCTATTAGCACCCCATCCTTTTACTATCCTCTTATATTTTGCCCCCCCCCCCCCTACGTTTTTAAATATTTTTATTTATTTTATCACTTTTTAATTTTTATATCTTATTTATTTTTATTTATTTTTATTATTTTTTATAATTTTATATTTTCTTTTATTTATAATAATTATATATATATATATATATATATATATATATATATATATATATATATATATATATATATATATATATATATATATATATATATATATATATATATATATATATATATATATATATATATATATATATATATATATATATATATATATATATATATATATATATATATATATATATATATATATATATATATATATATATATATATATATATATATATATATATATATATATATATATATATATTATATTTAACATATTTAAATATTATACTTATTATCATAAATTATTATATAACTTTATAAACTCATTAAAAACATTATTTATTTTTATTGCATTAAAGCTATTATTTTATTCATGCATTTAAATAGAATTTTTTTATTTATAATAATTAACATATTAAAAAACATCCAACCAACTCCAAACCTATTTTTAAAATTAAATCAAATCAACAAATCATTTTTCAAAAAGAATTATGAATCTATTCAAATCGACTGCACGTTTAGTCTAAATAATCTCCGCTATTCATAACAGCCGAACTAATCGCACGGAAAATGTGAATATCTTTGCAATCCATAAAAAATACAAACCCAATATGAACTATGAAATGAGACTCTGATTTCTCCTAAGAGGATACATAGGCATACAATCAAAAATCGTGGTGAGTCCCCCTGGTTAAAATTAAAACCCCTTTCCCCCTATTAATATTAAAAACCCTTTTTCCTAAAATCGCGCTTTTAAACCTAGTATCCTTGCAAACAATGTAGATAAGGGGTGGCTAACACCCTCCCCTCGTCTAGAGCCGAGTCAAACTTATAATCTCTAACATTTTAGGGTTATTCCTTTATAATCCCTTCCTTAGGATAAAAATTAAGGGTGGCGGCTCTCGAATTAAAAAACCACTTACAATAGTTGGTGACTCAGCTGGGGACTCAACCCTAGGTTTAGAAGCTATTCAAGTAATTTTGTGAGTCAGTTCGTACTTTCAAAAACAAGTACTACCTTATCCACCCCCTATCATCGGCCATCATCAACTTTGTGTTTTACAGAGTGGGTATTGTTAGGCCGGACGAGCGTCCCCTTTGTAACGAGCATGAAAAGGAGAGAAGAATTTGGTCCTAAAACTCCATTTGCACTGGAATTTTGATCATTTTGATCAGGGAACAGAATACTACACCGTGAGGGTGTGTGATACCCCAATTTGTCCAACCTCTTTATAAGGATCATCTGGCTTATGCATTTCACGTCCTTCATGTACATATTTCTCATTAGGTCATTTAACATTGCATGCATCATTAATATGTAAATGGTCATGGGAACAAGGCATTTCTTTTCGGAAGCTACACATAAAAAGATTGTTCCGTCAAGCAGCATAATAAGGCAAAACTCTGCTTTTTCAAGGTTTAAATGTGTTCCGCACGTTTCACAAGCTATCAAATAAACAATCAATCAATCTATCATCATGTCAAGCTCTCATGTATTTCAACACTCTATGAATTGCGGAGTAATCATGTGTTTCAGTGAATTTGAGACGGTGCAAACCAGAAATAACATTTTTTGCTGGTTTGAGCTTAGGAATTCGCAACTTTCAATCGGGATACTATTTTGAAATGGTTCCTTAGAATTTAGAACCGTCTCGACATTTTCTTCACTTCATCTGTTCAGACCAGAAGCCAATTCTATGAAGAAAGTCTCCAAAGAGTATGATTTCCATGGAATGGTATTTACATTTAATTGCTGGTTATCTGTTTCTTGGGTGTTTGGAAATTCGTAACTTTCATCTAATTCAGTGTTTACGGTTGAGTTTTTGAGCATTGAGGCCTCTTGATTTTCTTACCATTTGTTGTTTTTGGATTGAAGGCTAATTTTGTGAAGAAGATCTCTGAGAATTTTAATCCTTTGAAGACAATGTATTAAATTTAATTGTTGGTCTGCCATTTTGCGGGTACTTAAAAATTCATAACTTCTGATCACAATACTATTTTGAAGCAGTTCTTAAGGCGTTAAAATGGTCTTAATATCATCTCCAGTTTGTATGTTTGGCTCAGAAGCTGATTTGGTAAGGAAGATATCCGAATGTGCAGATACTTTGAAAAGATATAGTGGAAATACAATGAAAACGGTGTGCTGAACCTCTATTTTCCTAACATTAAAAAATTCATAACTTCCGTCTGGTTCAACGTTTTTTAGTGGTTCTTTTGGCGAAAAATATGTCTTGATGTCATCTTTATTTCGCATGTATGGGTCGAGGACTGTTTCTTTGAGGAAGACCCCCAGAAATGCGAAGTACCAGAGAAATTATAATGCTGAACCAAATTTTTATTTCACCATTTCTCGATACTGTAAAAATCATAACTGCTTCGATTTTTATTGTATCAAGATGATTCTTGTGGAATAATTTCACAAATGATGTTCGTTACAAGTTTTCTTCAGATCTCAAGTTCGGATTCAGCTTCAAAGACTTCGGTTCATGGCTCGCATCTCAAAATGATCAGTGAAAAATTCTACATTGCTAAAAAAGACAGCGTAACTGTCAAATATTCTCGCCATTCAAAAATTCATAACTCCTTCATTTTTTATCGTATCAAGTTGATTATTTCCAAATTACTTCACGAATTTTGTCACCTACAATTTTGGTGTTGATCTCGCATAAGGGTTTCGCACCGATTATCATGAGCTTATGGGTTTTCGTTAGACTGCGCCTCTGACACTAAGAAAATCTGCACTATTGAGATAATGTTTGGGCTTTCTCTTGGCCCAAACCAATACCGAATGTGCAACTATATATTTATTTTGCCTCACTTTTTTTGCAACACTTGATTCATTTGTCAAATTTAACACTCAAATCCTCTTTATTCTCTCCCAAAAGCTCTCAAGGAGTTAAAATTGCAAAACTCCCTCCAAGAACCTCTTTCTCTCTCTTGCGCGCTAATCTCTCTCTCCCCCACCAGATTTTCACTGCGAGCTACTTCCTCGCACCGCCACCAGCCGTGCTCTGCTCTGACCAGCTCTCCCGATCAGCGCGTTACTCTGGTCGCCCTCACTTCTGTCGCACAACCACAATACTCCCCCGTCCGATCTCAATTCTCCCGGGCTGCTCCCTCCTCACGTCACATACGATGTGACGAGCACTCCTCTTCCAGACGATTCCTTCGATTCAATTGCTTCGTCTTTGATTCAAAATTTCTCATTCTCTTGATTTAAGTGTTTTTACATAACTGATTTTGTGCATAAGTGCTTTCTTGAATTAATTTTTCATGAGTTGAATCTTACTTGAATTTTTGAAAGTTAATTGTTAATTGAGTTGATGATGATGCAAAAATATGGAATTGATTAATTGTTTGAAATCTCATGAAGCTTACACGTCGAAACTGGTAAATTGTTCATAATTCTTAATTAACGTGTCAAAATTGGATTCCAGTTTGGTGCCTTATGCATAGTTAATGATTTCACATATTGGAGTCAAATTTTGATACGTTTAATAGATTTCTACGAGTAGAATAATTTTTTACTCGATGCTTGGGAATTCGATACCGGTATGGATTTAATTCATTACAATTCATTTGTGAATTTTAGGAAATATTTCATGAGTCGATAATTGTTTTCGATAATGTCCCAATGAAGCTTTGAAATTCAATTCTTGATGTTCATCGACTCATGAGTTGCTACCCGGAATATGCAAGTAGCTTGTAATTCGCGTTTCAATTTATGTTTGGTACATGTTCACTCATAATTGGGCATTTGTTGACTATTGGCATTGAATTTTACCGATTTTAATTCAAGTTTTTAAGCAATTTTGTGGATTGATGTGGTGTTGTCCCGGAAATAAAAGTTCACTAAGATTGCAGTTTAATTCGTACTGAAGTGTGTTTTGTTATCACTCGATGTTTGTTTCACATTTGTGTTGTTTCCGATGGATTTTAAATCGATATTTTGATCATCTCATGTGCATAAAAGGTGCTGTCAGGAATTTATATTCATGTGTACATGTTATTTCAATTTTTATTTTGATGTTTACTTGTACATAGTTGATCATTTCATGAGCATTAGTATTGAGTTTTCTTGATTTCAGTACAAGTTTCTGGTTATTTTTATGTTTGTATATGGTGCTGTCAGAAATTTCATTTTACATGTACATGTTGCTTTAATTGTCATTCAATGTTTGCTTGTACATATTTGAGCATTCCATGAGCATTAATATTGAGTTTTCTTGCTTCTGATGCATTCTATAGGTTAATTCCTTGTATAATCGTGTTGTTTCTCGACATCTTAGTTTTTATCTTCTGTTGCTTATTTGTACCTTGTTCCTTTGCATTTCATCATTATTTTTGAGTTGTAATTCGATACTTGATGTTGCATTGTTATTTGCTAACTTGTATGTGACTTGTGCAAGTTTTTGAAGGCTTTATTGTGTGACGCACGACATTTGGATTATTTTCTGGTTGTAGACAGTTATCTTGTGTCGGGAACTTGATTCAATGCAATGGATTTTCCGCATGCGATTTATTTTCATGTTTGCTACATTGATTCTGATATTGATATTGTGCCTGATTGTTTCTCTATTGCTTGATGAAGCTTGCACGAAGTTTTCGGGTTTCTTTGCTTTTGTCTAATAATTGATGAACTTGTGTTTGATTGGTATTTTCTTCCGTTTCCTTTTATCTATCACATCGTTTACTGCTTTCTTTTCCATGAGAAGTAGGACTGGAGATGCATGACTGGGAGTCCCTACTTTAGGTGGACAATGCTGTTTTAAAAGACCTTTAAAGGAAATTCAAACTTGTGCTTGTTTGTCTACCATTATGTGTGTTTACTTTTGTGCCAAAGACCTCGATGAAGGCGTCCCATTCCCCATTGATAAGTCCTCAAAGAAGGAAAGTGGAAAAGTGTCCACAATTTCTAGTACACAGGTCATTCGTAGCTTGCGTCGTACGTCGATACTACAAATCATGCTATTCTTGTATCAAGTCGGTCAAGTGGAGAAGGGTTTGCAATCAACCCCCACCGTTTTTCATTAGCTCGCGTGCCGTGCGTTTTGATGCTTCAATGTAATATCATTATTGCCTTTTATCTCCCACCTTGATGATACGATATCTTGGTTAGGTGTTTAGTCGCCTATGACGATCCATTCTCGTTCTTCTCTTGCATATATAACATGATATCTTAGTTAAGAGTTGATACCCCTTTTTTCTTCTTGCCACGATGACATGCTATCATGGTTAAGAACTACCTATTCCCTCATTCTTGCTTGCCTCGATGATTCGATATCTTAGTTAAGCCTCCCTTTATCCTACCTTGATAGCTCGATATCATGGTTAGGTGCCTCTTCTCCCTTATCCTACCTCGATGACACGATATCATGGTTAGGCGTGATCCCTCTCCCTTTCATTCCTTGGTAACATGATACATTAGTTAGGCGTGTGCTACTTGAGTGAGTGGATACTCCTCAAGCTTTACGTGTTTACTCTTTATTGCATGTTTACATGCTCCCGTAGGATTTCTCAATTCAATCTTAGGAAGCAGATTGAGGTAGACCTTAGGTTGCAAACCATGCATGACAACTCTAGGCTTACTTTTCTAGTCTCCCTTAGACCTTTTTCTTTCTCTTTTGCATTTTCATTAAAATTAAAACTCTTTTTTCTTTTAAATTCATAAAACACTCTAATAATACAAAAACTTTTTTCAAGGTAAAAAACACCAATCAATTCAAACTTCATTTTGTCTCTTGGCTTTTCCTTTAAAACCTTTTTTCAAGGTAAAAAACATACAACAAACCGAAACATGTCATCCAAACTACGGCGCTCTGATTCCTCGAAAGGGATACGTAGGCAGTAGGTCGTGGGGCCTAGGCGAGCAAAATTTCTAAATATTCCTTTTTTCTCCGTATTTTCTTTCGCATGAATTTTGTGATACGGTGGGAGAACTGACTTGAGTGTTTTACATTTTATCGCAAATGTTGCAGTTAGCAAGAGTCGTCACCGGCTTTTCTTTTATCCAAAAGGAAAGGCTGAAAAGAACAGGAAAGACCTTAGAGATTATTTGAGTTTGGGGGGTAGATTATGAAAAGGGAAGATATTAGCACCCTTTCCATCCGTAGTTATCTACGGGCTCTTAGTTGCTTGCTAGATCACTTGCTTTTGTTTGAAAATATGCTTTGTCGTGGTTTTTGAAAGTATCTTTAAAATGCACCATCGTTTAGGCAAACTTTGTAATAGTTCTCGTTCATAAGAACGTATACAAAGTGTTGATCTTTTGAAAATATTTCAAGTTTGGAAAGTTTATTGAAAGTGTTTTGAAAGTGTTGGTATTTGTTTTTGAAAATAAGCAAGAGTGTTTGATTTGAAAATGAGCAAGCAACTAGGAACAATCTACCTACTCGAAATTCTTAGTTCATTTCTTTCTTTCCTTTGATATTTCTATCTTACCATTGGTTTGGTAAGAAGCCTTATCTTTGGATTTAAAGGGACGGGCGTGGGTCATTGTATAGTCATGATAACAATGTTGTGAGATATCTTAATATTTCTCTTTAAGGGACTAAGATCATTTGTAAGGCAACATTCATAGCGTCATCGAGGGACTATGATCTTGTATTTGTGATTGTTTTTGCTAAGATATCCCACATGCATAACATGACCATTTTTATAAGGCAACAAGTGGAATTACCCTAAGGGTACATGTGTGAAAGTGTGTTTGATTGCATGCATTTTGTCTTTGATTTTTGGGTTGTCTACTTGTTGGTTTTATCTTGCCATACACCTAATTACTAGCATTCATATGAAAGTAATAAAGAAGTGCAAAAAATAAATCCTACACTATTACAATCATATTGAAGTGCATGAAAATATAAAGGCAAAAATAAGGTAAAAGCAAGTAAAATGGACCTTTCGATTTAGGGCAGCAAACCCTTCAATTCTGCAATTTCTGGCTGTTGTACCCCAAAATTTGCCCTCCCATATTCTTCAAGATTTGCAAAGAGCATGCTTCAAAATCTCTCAAGGGTTGCACAGTTCAAGGGCCTCCTAACAGTCAAAAACTAGGGTTTTGGTTCTGAAAAAGAAATTGAAGTTTCCAAGGGTCCAATCAAGTCCCACATGCCTACAAACATGGTCAAGCATCCATATGCCAAGTTTCAAGACTTACAGCACAAAATTGCACAGTCAAAAACCCTAATTGCTCAACAGTCAACTGTAGGGGCAAAATGGTCATTTGACAGTCAAAAGTTCAAATTTTTTATCAACATCTTACTTTGAAGCCACAAACATCATTTGATCAATTCTTGATCATGATTTTCAAGGCATGGCTCAAAAAGTCTCAAGATGCAAAAGTTTCCATATTTGGACAGTTGAAAAAGTCAACTGTAACTTGACCAAGGCATAACTTCCACATGGTTCATTAGAAAAATTCCATCCAAAGCTCATTTTGAAGAGAAAGACATTTCCTACAACTCCTCTTCACACTTCATGTCCAAGAAATGCTCTCACAAAAAGTTATCAATTTCAACATTATAGGTCATTTTCAAAAGTCAACAAAAAGGGACTTTAAGTCAAAGACCATAACTTGAGATTGGTAAATCAAAATGACATGGGACCAAAGGCATTGGTTAAAGGACTTCAAGACCTTTCCAAAATGTCAAATAACATGATCAAAGCTTAAAAATTGAGCAATATATGCCTTGTGGAAGTTGGGAAATTTTTGGGAATTTTGAAAAGTCAACTTTGCTTCAAATGCCTCAAAATTTCTAATGGGCCACATTTTCTTCCAAGAATCATCATCCAAGAGCTATGCACGACCATTTGACCCAAAGGTGATTTATTTCATCATTTTTTATTATTTATTTGAATTTTTATCACCATTAATTCATTTAATTAAATAAAATATGACAAAAATACTCAAGCATGCATTTTAAATCTTTTTATGCAGCTAATAGGTCTATCATAACTCCAAGATTTTGTGCATCATGAATATGGAAATATTTGGCCATGATTGGTATCAAAAGGGTATGGAAAAGATTGAAAAAGATCCATTGAAAATCAAATATTGGATTCATGAATGCAAAGGCTTTTTGGCTTGAATTCTTACCCTAATTCATTCCTCATATAAACACCAAGCAAACCCTAATGCTCAGAACCTAAAAGCTGCGCTCAGAAGAACATACACACTTTGCATTTTTTGTGAAAAAAGTCAAAACTGAAAACACAGTTTCAGTGCGTTTCAAGGCAAGATAACCATTCCAATAGCTTACCAAGGTCACCAGGGATCTATTCCAATCAAAACCACAACCTCTAACACAAAGAATTGGCAAAAGCAAAGAACAAGTGGAGAAGAAGATGAGTTGTAAGCACACGGTTGGCTGATTCAAAAGCTTGGCGCGCGTTTTGTTGAAATTCCAGAATAATGATTATTTTACATTATAATATTTACGTTCCATATAATAAACAAAGAGCGCACTTAGCAGAGTTGGTAAACACGCTGGCAAGCAGGTATTGGGACCTGGGTTCGATTCCTAGGTCCCCTCCCTTTCTCAATATATTTTGTTTTAATGTGATTCCATGTAATACATATCCCAGGGCCTACCATGCAGCTTCATGTTTGTACTTGCCACGCGCCCAATAAGACCAATCAAATGGTCAGAAGTTGCAGACCACCATGTGCACAGGTCAACGCCTCCACACACAAGCCAGGGAAGTCCACGTGGGCTTGCATCTCATGGGCTAGATTGCCTGCAATATACCTCCAAAAGGGATCAACACCCCCCATTGGTTTGCATAATATTTTCTTTCTTTTTGTTTTTTCTATTTATTTGTTTTATTTATTTTAGTAATTCATCAAAATTAATTTTCATAAAATATAAAAAAAATCAGAAAAATCATAAAACAATGAAAAAATATGCTTTGTTAATATTAATTAATATTATTTTGCAAATAAATTTAATAATTTACTTAGTTTTAGTTTTAGGTTTTAACTTTAACTTCTTTTCTTAAATAAATTAAAAAACATAAAAATTAGGGTTTCTAGCTTTTTATCCCTTTTTTTTCAATAATTAAAATTTCTTCTTATTATTACTAGTAATTAATTATCTTTGTAAATAAATTTATCATTAAATAATTAGGTTAAAACTAGGTATAACTTAAACATTTTTTTATAAATTAAAAATAGTTTAGAATTAGGGTTTTTAATTCCATTAATTTTCTTAATTTCATAAAGTACAAAAAATATCAAAAAATAAGTCTTTTTCCTTTATTTAATTTAATTAATTTCATAATTTCAATTTAATTTCTTTAAAAGGGTCCAACGCCCTCGCTTTCGATTATAATTTCGTTTCGCGCGCTTATTTTATTTCGTTTCTTATAAATTTCATGTAATTACTCCAAAGCCTTGTAATAGATTAATTAGGATATTTATTTTTCCGCATTTTTATTTTATTCAAATCGGGTCTTGGATTAATTTGGCGATGTAGACCCGCGCCTTTGTAATAGCGTAGGACTTTTAATTCCGCATCTTTTAACTGTTAATAACTTGCATGAAAGAATGAATTCCAAAAATAAAAACAAAGCGTAGATCACCAATGCATGAACAAGACAAATATAATTGAAAATGACACACAAATCACACACCACCCCTAGGGTACGTCTCACTGTTGCCTTGCCCCTCGAAAAGTGGTCGTCGAGTAGAGGACATTTTAGTAAGTCCTCGTGTCCATGAACATGGCATGAGGGTAGCTTCTAAGGTGTCTTCCTATTGCTCTGGTGACCACACTGTCCCGAACCCTCGAATTGACCCGAACACCTCCAACGGTGGTGCTACCTACCTCTCAATGGTGGGATGGCACTATCTCAAGGACATTTACACAGACGGATTCCTTAGGGTAGGTAGAGAACTCGTAGATACTTGCTCTAATTTCAAAACAAATCAAAAAACTTCTTTTCACACCGACACTTTTCAAAAAGCTTTCAAAAGCAATTTTTCAAACACTCTTGAGGACTGATACAAGAGTCGAACTGAAATTTTCAAAGAAACTTTTTCAAAACCACTCACCTTGAAAAGCAAACAAACAATTTTTGAAAACACAAGTGAGCAAGTATCTAAGAGCCCATGGATAACCGAGAACTAACACCTTCCCTTTCTATAAATCTACCTCCCGAACCGAGAACTAATCTCAATAAGGAATTTTTCTGTGCTTTTGTCCTTTCCATTTGGAGAAAATAAAAGACGGTGGAGACTCTTGCTTCCGCGACATTTCAAGAACCAGCGTTAAACAGTCAGTTCCAGATCCACCGATCACAGAACTGGCGACTCTGCTGGGGATATTTACTTAAAGTGAGGTGTACCTTAGGATAGTTCATAACTGTGTTTTCAATTGTATTGACTTGTTTGCTTTAAATTGTGGGTTGCATGGGAGTTACATAGATCCTAACCCGGATCTGGGGATACCCTGTTTAGGTAGCATAAGCTGTGAGGGACCTGTCCGACGTAGACCGACACGGGTGAAGCAGTGGCTACGTTGGTGTGGCACCTTGGTCTGTACCGATATCCCTTGTGTCGCAACGAGGAGAATATGGGTCTTCTGAGGAGTCATTAAACACCAACAGACCTTAGAACCTTAAATGACACAACTTGGCCATTAGAACAGTAGCAGTATGCTACGCCCATTGAGGCTAAACTCTCGTGATGGTTCTGGCCGCAAGAAAAGATTGTGATGCTGGAGTTATGACCGATTGAGGGTAGTCAATGATATTGGGATCCTCTAAGAACCCGGTTACTTTTGATAGGACAGGTATGAACCAACAAACTGAAAGAGGGTAATACCTAGACCTCATGCTGGCCTAAACTTTAAGGGTTTGTCTTGTGTGACTTGTGTGCCTTACCATGTTTGCCTTTATTTGTGGTGTGCTTTATCATAACATCATAACATCATGAGCATTGCATGCATCCTACATAAGGACTGACCATTTCAAAGACAAGAGGGTTTCACCTTTGCTCTATTTTGTAGGATATCATGATGCCTATGTGAAGGAATACTATCCGGTTCAACTTTGTTCACCCACCTGAGTTGCTTGAAGAGTTGGTTAGCAGGATTCCAAATACCACTTCCTTCATCCAGAGGCATGGTTCTCTTCTCAGTTTAGTCACTGCAAAGCGGGATCAACAGTTGATGAGTGTCCTAACCCAGTTCTATGACCCTCTGTACTAGTGCTTCACCTTTCAAGACTTCCAACTAGTCCCTACCCTGGAAGAGTTCTCTGATTTGCTTGGCATCCCTATCTTGGATCAGATTCCTTACAATGGTTGGGAAAAGACTCTCAGGCTTGAGGAGGTTGCTGCAGCTCTTCCCTTGACACATCAAGAAGTAATGGACAACTGGGTAACTAGAAGCGGAGTTAAGGGTTTCTTGGCCAAGTTTCTGATTGGTAAAGCTAACAGTTTCTGGAATGATTTGGACTTTAGGGCATATGAAGACATCTTGGCTCTCTTAATCTATGGGCTAGTTTTGTTTCCTAATCCTGACAACTTCATCAATGTCACTGCCATAAGGATCTTCATGTCTCAGAATCCTGTGCCCACTCTCTTGGGTAATATCCTACAACAACTTTATGCTCGTACTGCCCGAAGACGAGGAACTCTATGGTGTTGTATCCCTTTGTTGGTGAGGTGGTTTATTTCGCACATCCCTAAGTTCGTGCTGAAGAACCAAGAAGGAAGAGGTTGGGCTCATAGGTTAATGTCTCTCACTGATAAAGACATCATTTGGACTTTCAGAGGTTTGGGTGAGATAGCTGTTATTGATCGTTGCGGAGAATACCCTAATGTTCCTTTGATTGGTACTCAAGGAGGGATCTCTTACAATCCATGTCTAGCTCTCCGTCAGTTTGGAAGAGCCAGAAGAGCAGGGCCTCATGAGATGTTGGTGCCTCACATCAGTTTTGAGTTTCAGGTGGATAGTGACGAGCTGCGTCGTAGGTTCATCAAGGCTTGGGACAGAGTTCATAAAGCTGACCCACAAGAGTTGGGGCCAAAGACTTCTCTACCTATGGAAGCCTACTACAAATGGGTTCGCATCCGTGCTCAGAAGTTAGGTATGCCATACGAAGCTGTCAGACCCGTCATTCTTGAGTATCCTGACAAAGATGGGGCTCCTCCAACTATCCTCCCTCCTCAGATACCTACTGATTATGAGACATTAAAGAGGTCTTGGTCGCAACTGCGAGAAGAACGGGATTCTTATCGGGAAAAGTTCAATGAGCGGGAATTGAAGATCCAGAAGCTGACAAAGCAGTTGGAGAACGAGCGAGATCTGAATGACTACATCCGTACTGAGAAGAGGAGACCATGGGATCAATAAGGAGCTCTGGATGTTCTTTTACAGTTTTATTTCCCTTTTCAGTATTTCCCTTTTATGTAATGCCTAAGGGCAATCTGTTGAACAGTTTAAATTTCAAAGTTGAATCTAATGAAGTGTGTTCCTTTTTGTTTACAACGTTGATTCTCGATTGTCTTTGAAAACATAAATCATACGCATTCCATTCATCATGTGCATAGCAGGTTTTCTTCTTTTCAGGTTGCTTACTGTTCTTCGCTGTTTATTTCAGCATCATGAACCCTGACTCATCATCAACCGATATGTCTATCAAGGCCCTTCAGGCGCAGAACGCGCAATTTCAGGAACTGATCATGGGTTTGGCTCAAGTCCAAGAAGAGCTGAAGGCTTTACTCCTGAAGAAGGAGAAGAAGAAGAAGAAGAAAACTGTTCTTTTCAACTCGGGCCGAAGGTTTGGCAACACTCTGCAGAATGAAGAAGCTGGTTCTTCTGTAGGCAAAGGCAGTCCCCAGGGGGGAAAGGCTTCAAGTCCAGTAGTCTCTGACAACGAGACTGACTTTAATGAGGAGCAGTATCCTCCAGCTGAAGACAGATACAAGCAGTTGGAAGACAGACTGAATGCAATGGAGATCCAACAAGTGCCTGGGCTGGATTTTGGAGACTTGGGCTTATCTACTGGTGTGATTATTCCTCACAAGTTTAAGGCACCATCTTTCACCAAGTACGACGGGGCGTCTTGTCCCAAGCTACACCTCAGATCTTATGTGCGGAAGATTCAACCGTACTCAGTGGACAAAAACTTGTGGATCCACTTCTTCCAGGAGAGTCTTTCAGGGACTCATCTCGAATGGTTCTATCAGCTGGATGGGACCAAAGTTTGTAACTGGGAGGAGTTGGCTACTGCTTTTTATAAGCAGTATCAATATAATGCCGACCTTGCTCCTACACGTACCCAACTCCAGGGTATGTCGCTAGGATCAAGCGAAGGTTTTAAAGAGTATGCACAGAAGTGGAGGGATCTGGCTGGCAGGGTGCAGCCTCCGTTAACAGACCGTGAGCTGGTAGATATGTTCTTGGGGACCCTCTCTGGGCCGTTTTTCAATCACCTTATCGGTAACTCGTCTGCAGGGTTCACTGATCTTATTTTAACTAGGGAGAGGATAGAGGCTGGAATGAAGTCCGGTAAAATCCAGAAGGGTGCATCGTCAAGTTCTGAGAAGAAGCCCTTTAAAAAGGAGGCCAGTGCTGTATATGGGCCTAGAAGGCAAGAGAAACCAGAGCGCCGCCAATCTGTCAACGCGTTGATGATTGCTAAGCCTGCTGCCGCTCCTCGGCAAACTAATCCACAAAGGGCTGAAAGACCGAGAAGAGAGTTTACTCGGCTGAGTATGACCCTATCGCAAATCTTGCCGCATTTGCTATCCACCAATTTGGTGACTGTTAGAGAGGCTCCGAAGGTTGTAAACACTGCTTCTCCCAAGTACAATCCAAATGCCCGCTGTGCTTATCACTCTGATAGCCCGGGGCATTCCACTGATGACTGTTGGGCATTGAGGAATAAGGTGCAAGACCTTATTGATGCGAAAGAGATACAATTTGAGGCTCCTGAGAGGCCAAATGTGGTAACTGCTCTTATGCCCCAACATGGAGTGAATGCCGTTGATGAAGATGTGTATGCCGTTTCTGTGAATGATGTAGCTACTCCTCTGATGACTGTTAAGAGGAACCTACTGCTGGCCGGTTTATTTCCGGGTTGTAGTGAAGGTTTCCTTTTCTGTGCTGTTTCCCTTTCTGGTTGTCCTTTGCTGAAGTTGGGCATCCAAAGCCTGATGGACAGCAAAGAGATTCTGTTCAAGAAGACTGTTGTTCAGTTTGTTCCGGTGGAAGAAGTATCTGTTGTTACCATTTTCAATAATCCGATCAAGGCTCTCCCAAGGAAGCTGGTTAAAATCATGACTGTCGCACCCATTGTGATTACTGTTCTGGGGCCTCTCCCCTATGAATCCGATAAGGCTGTCCCATGGCACTATGGGGCAGATGTATATGTACATGGAATAAAGCAAGAGTTCAAAACTGGAACCAGCATCAGCAATATCACTGGTCCAGCCAAAGTAACCCGCAGTGGCAGGCTCTTCTCTCCTGACATTGCGCCACCCGCTATTCGAAGACCCCTCACTATAACACCTACAAGTGTACCTGTTCCCATTTCTGATCAAGTTGTTTCCCCTGCCGCCGATTTGTCTAATGCTCGGGGCAAAGGGATTGAAGATGAGCCTGCCCGGATGGAGGCACCAAAATCTGTGAATGCTGAGGCCTCCCAACAAGAGATGGAGAAAATTCTGAAGATAATCAAGAAGAGCGACTTTAATGTTGTTGAACAGCTGGGGCATACCTCCTCCAAGATCTCTATGCTCTCCTTGCTGCTGTGCTCAGAGGCCCATGCTAAGGCCTTGATTTCATTTCTCAAGACTGCCCATGTGCCACAAGAGACATCTGCAGTCCAGTTTACTGATTGCGTAGCCAATTTGACAGCCGACAATGGTTTGGGTTTCTCGGATGCTGGCCTTACTGCTAAGGGAAAGGACCACAATGACGCCCTGCATGTCTCTATTGAATGCAGGGGCACTACTCTTGCGCACGTGTTGGTGGACACCGGTTCTTCCCTGAATGTGCTACCCAAGAAGGCCTTAGACCGTTTGGATTGTGAGGGCCTGGAGCTGAAACCTAGCAACATCATTGTCAGAGCCTTTGACGGTTCTAAGAGGATGGTTCACGGAGAGGTAGACATTCCTATTCGTGTGGGTTCTCAAGTATTTGACTCTACTTTCTATGTGATGGATATCCGTCCATCGTATTCTTGTCTACTGGGTCGACCTTGGATCCACAAAGCTGGGGCAGTGACCTCTACCCTACACCAGAAGCTCAAGTATCCCGTCAGAGGGAAGATTGTCACTGTGCAGGGAGAGGAGGAGTATATGGTTAGTCACTTGAATTCCTTCAGATATATTGAGATGGACAGGGAGTTTATTGAAACCCCCTTTCAGCATTTCGAAGAGGTACCTCCAACATTGGCAGCAGCGGAAACAGTGGTTGAAGAGGACGTTCCTTTGAAGATGGCTTCCTTGAAGGATGCCCGGGCTGTGATCGAGAAAGGTGAATGTGCTAACTGGGACAGGCTCCCTGATTTCACTCTAAAAACTGACAAGTTTGGACTGGGTTTTACTGCAGAGGCCCAGAAGGCTGTGCGCAAAGCTAGAACCAGAAGACCTCCTGTGCTCATTACCAATCTAGGAGTGAATGCCATTGGGGATGAAGATGAGGTGGAAGAATCAGAGTTCGATAGCTGGATCTACCCGACGACTGATGGTGGACTGACTAATTGGATTGCTAAAGATCACACTCCTGTTACTTTTGTTACGCAGTAATAAACTCCTTTGTTTTTGTTATTTGTAATAAACAATGAATTAAAACTCTATGGCCCGGTGTCTTACACGGGGCACCGTGGCTTCATTTGTGAGGGTATATTGATTGTCATTTCATATATCATGAATAAAGATCTTGGACGTTTTCTCGCATTTCAAATCTTATGCTCCTTTTCTTTCTTTCCTTTCTTTATATATCGCAAATTAGCTGTATTTACACACACTCACTCATACAGGTTCCAATCCACTCTGGATCTCACTGGTAACGACTCTGCTACTGCCAGTTATGACTTCGAAAATCCGATCAACTTAGTCGAAGACGAAGGTGAAGATGATTGTGAAGTGCCTGGCGAGCTTGTAAGACTGTTACTCCAGGAAGAGAGGGCAATTCAACCACATGAAGAGCCGGTGGAAACGATAAATCTGGGTACTGAGGCAGACAGAAAGGAGGTCAAGATTGGTGCCAACCTAGAGCTCAACGTGAAGCAACGGTTGACTCAGATGTTACATGATTATGTGGAGATCTTTGCCTGGTCCTACGAAGACATGCCTGGTTTAGATACTGACATTCTGGTCCATCACTTGCCTACCAAGGAAAACTGTCCTCCGGTCAAGCAAAAGGTCTGCCGTATGCGTCCAGAGATGTCTGAGAAGATCAAAGCCGAGGTTATGAAACAGTTTGATGTCGGGTTCCTTGCAGTGACTTCTTACTCTCAGTGGGTTGCTAATGTGGTGCCGGTACCAAAGAAAGATGGAAAGGTCAGAATGTGTGTCGATTACAGGGATCTGAATAGGGCCAGCCCCAAGGATGACTTCCCCCTGCCTCACATTGATGTTCTGGTTGACAATACTGCTCAGCATAAGGTGTTTTCTTTCATGGACAGTTTTTCAGGTTACAATCAGATCAAGATGGCTCCTGAAGACATGGAAAAAACTACCTTTGTTACTCAGTGGGGCACCTTCTGCTACAAGGTCATGCCATTCGGGTTGAAAAATGCTGGGGCAACCTACCAACGTGCCATGGTTGCTTTATTTCATGACATGATCCATCATGAGATTGAAGTGTATGTTGACGATATGATTGCAAGGTCTCAAAATGAGGAGGAACACCTTGACCATCTGCAGAAATTGTTTGACCGTCTGAAGTTGTACAAGTTGAGGTTGAACCCGAACAAGTGCACCTTCGGGGTAAGATCTGGAAAGTTGCTAGGCTTTGTTGTAAGTGACAAGGGTATTCAAGTGGACCCTGCCAAGGTTAAAGCCATTCAAGAGATGCCAGTTCCTAAGACAGAGAAAGAGGTCAGAGGCTTTTTAGGACGCCTGAATTACATTGCTCGATTCATCTCGCACCTAACTGCTACCTGTGAGCCAATCTTCAAGTTGCTGAAGAAAGATCAGGTAGTACGTTGGAATGATGAATGTCAGGCCGTTTTTGACAGAATCAAAGATTATCTCCAAGAACCACCCATCCTTATGCCACCGGTTGAGGGGAGACCTCTGATATTATACCTGACAGTACTTGACAACTCAATGGGGTGTGTGCTGGGGCAGCATGACAAGTCTGGCCGAAAAGAGCATGCCATTTATTACCTTAGCAAAAAGTTTACCGACTGTGAGACCCGATACTCACTGCTCGAGAAAACTTGCTGCGCTTTGGTATGGGCTGCTCGCCGGCTGAGACAGTATATGCTGACTCACACTACCTTGTTGATTTCAAAGATGGATCCTATAAAGTACATATTTGAAAAGCCTGCTCTGACTGGGAGAATAGCGAGATGGCAAATGATCTTGACAGAATACGACATCCAGTACACGACCCAGAAAGCTATCAAAGGAAGTGTATTGGCAGACCACTTGACACATCAGGCAGTAGACGACTATCAATCAATGAACTTCGAGTTTCCAGACGAGAGTATCATGATAGTGACTGATTGTGAAGTACCTGGACCGGATGAAGGACCTGAGGAAGGATCCCGATGGTCTATGCACTTTGACGGAGCCTCCAATGCTTTGGGTAACGGCATCGGTGCTGTGATCATATCCCCTCAAGGCACTCATACCCCACTTACTGCCCGACTATGTTTCAACTGCACCAACAACATGGCGGAGTATGAGGCATGCATCATGGGTCTTCAAGCTGCGATCGACTTAAGGATCAAGTTTCTGAGTGTCTTCGGAGATTCTGCTCTCGTGATCAATCAGATCAAAGGAGAGTGGGATACGAAACATCCGAATCTTATTCCTTACAGAGAATGTGTGTTGACAATGATCCCCCATTTCACAGAGATAACCTTTGAACATTTCCCGAGAGAGGAGAATCAATTGGCGGACGCGTTAGCTACGATGTCTTCCATGTTCAAAGTCAAATGAGATAATGAGGCTCCCCAGGTCACTATCTGGAAACTGGACGAACCGGCATACTGTTGTGATCTTGAAGCTGAATTGGTGCCTGAGAAGCCTTGGTACCATGAGGTGAAGAGATACTTGGAAGCTCAGGAATACCCTGAAGGTGCATCTATCAATGATAAGAAGTTTCTGAGAAGGTTCGCAGCGAAGTTCTTCCTTAGCAACGGCATCCTGTATAAGCGAAACCATGATTCGACCTTACTGCGTTGTGTGGATAAAACTGAAGCAGAAAGGATCATGGAAGAGCTACATGAAGGGACCTTCGGAACACATTCCAGTGGACACACTATGGCAAAGAAGATCCTTCGGGCAGGGTATTTCTGGTCCACAATGGAAGCTGACTGCTACCAACATTCTCGGACATGTCACAAATGCCAGATTTATGCAGATAAGGTGCATGTTCCTCCAGTTCCTTTGAATGTCTTGACCGCACCTTGGCCGTTTGCAATGTGGGGCATAGATATGATCGGCGAGATTAAACCTACAGCATCCAATGGGCATCGCTTCATCCTGGTAGCGATTGATTACTTTACGAAGTGGGTTGAAGCAGCTTCCTACGCTACAGTAACCAAGAACGTTGTGGCACGGTTCATTCGGCACAACCTGATCTGTCGATACGGCGTCCCTGAAAGGATCATTACAGACAACGGTACCAATCTTAATAACAAGATGATCACTGAGCTCTGCGAGCAGTTTAAGATACAGCACCACAACTCTTCTCCTTATCAGCCGAAGATGAATGGGGCTGTAGAAACAGCGAATAAAAACATTAAGAAAATTGTGTAGAAGATGACAGTAACTTATAAAGATTGGCACGGGATGTTACCGTTTTCTCTACATGGGTACCGAACCTCAGCCAGGACGTCAACCGGGGCAACTCCCTTCTCCTTGGTCTACGGTATGGAGGCAGTCTTACCGATCGAAGTACAAATACCCACTCTCCGGATAATGAAGGATGCAGATCTGAATGAAGATGGTTGGATCCAAACACGACTTGATCAGCTAAACCTTATTGATGAAAAGAGACTTGCTGCTATTTGTCACGGTCAGACGTATCAAAAGCGGATGATCAGGGCATTTAACAAAAAGGTCAGACCACAAGAATATCAAGTTGGGGATCTGGTAATCAAACGCATCATCCTTCCTCAGAGTGATCCAAGGGGCAAATGGACCCCTACGTACGAAGGGCCATTTATGGTTAAACATGTGTTCTCAGGAGGAGCCATGATTCTAACCAACATGGATGGTGACGACCTTCCTCACCCCGCCAATGCAGACATAGTAAAAAGATACTACGCATGAAAAAGACCCGCTAGGTTGACATACCTAGGCAAAAATTAGGGCTTCCCGGCGAACCAAAAGGGTTCGGGCAAAATGAAGGGATGAAATGAAAAAAATATGTACACCCGGCAAGTCGAAAACCTGAAAAGGCGGCTTGGGCAAAAATGGGTATCCCGGTGGGATGAAAACCCGAAAGGGCGGTCCAGGCAAAAGTTAGGGATAAAGCGTAATACTATGTCTCATTGGATCACTTTGCATCCAGAATCCGGTATCTACATCAAGTTCAGACAGCATCGATCAATCAGCTTCATCTTCAGCTAGGTCATTAAATGATGAGACGCTCGAAGATATAAAGGCGATAGCAGAGTTGGAACCCAGTGGGATCATTCATTTCACACAGCTGTCTTATTTTCCTTTGTACAAATTTGTATAAACTCTTTTGTTCGGCGGCGTTCTCTTACTAGGACGTCAGCCTCTTGTACATAAACGCCTATTTTACAGGCAAATTCAAAAATCAATACAAAAATCACTTTTCAGTTAAAATTGCCAATTGTTTTTCCTTTTCTGTTCTGTTTTGCGAAGAACGTCCAAGGTTCAATTTGTGATATATGCATTGACAATAATTTGCTAACTCATGAATATTTGCATACGAAACAAAGGATTAATTACAGGTAACATTAGAAACAGGGGCAATAAAGAGTTGTCTAAGCGATCTAATTGTTCCGTCCACCAAGGTACCAAGGTGAGTTCGGATGAAGAACATAACCAGCATATCTTAATTCCCCAGAGAGTGCGTCAGCAAGTCAATACACTCTCCCCAAGCAAAGTTACAGTCAACCTTAAGGAAGTTGGGTATCCTCCAACAGATCTCAACATTCCCCAGCAATATACAGGCATTCTTAACAAGCATCCCCGACAGTCTTAACCTAAAGATTGTTCCCCGGCGGTATATCAAACA
Organism: Vicia faba; assembly: GCA_948472305.1. Classification (NCBI taxonomy): domain Eukaryota; kingdom Viridiplantae; phylum Streptophyta; class Magnoliopsida; order Fabales; family Fabaceae; genus Vicia; species Vicia faba. Next base: position 856,612,595 of record OX451736.1, on the reverse strand, counting down.
TTCAATGGAGTCACTTCCCCAATATAGTTCAAAATTTCCCCAGGAGAGTCCAATCCAGTTTCCCCAGGAAAGTTGGAATCCATCTCCCCAAGCAGTAAGCTCATCCCCAGTAGATTCTGGAAGCTTATCCCTCGCAGAGCATGAACGCATCCCCCAGCTTTATTCAAAGGTTATTTCCCTACCAGGATATAACTGGGTTATCCTCAGCCAAAAGCCACGGAAAGATCGTCCTCGGCAAAGTCTTCTTATCCCCAGCGAAGTCTATTAACACTTCCAACATATTAATGGTATCCCCAGCGAAGTTACCATCAACATTTCAGCAAAGTACCTCTCTCCCCACAGAGTACTGTTCCCCAGCAAGGTCGCTAGAGTAGTTATTCCCCACAGAGTAATCTATTTGCCAAGTTTATTCCCCAACAGAGTTATCTTCTCCTACCGGTGTTCTTGCAAGTATCATCCCCAGCGAAAACAAATATTCCTTTCTTCAAACATCAGCCCAGGAGTTAACTTCTTGGCACCCGTCAAGGATTTATTTTCCTAAGACGAAAACATACATTCAAAAACATCACATACATCATGATACATGCATAAACGCATCATACTTTACAATCTCATTTATATTGAGAACATCATTGCTTGATCCATATCATGCATTGCATATGACTGACCTTTACCTTTCAGGAAAGATCCAGTTAAGTTCTCAGCTATGTCCAAGACTTTAGCCTGGTTCAGTTAAATCGACCCTAAGATTTTCCTGATTCTTATCCAGTCAAAGGCCTTCTCTGGTTCAGTCAGATCGACCCTAAGATCTCCCTGATGCTTATCCAGTTGAAGATACTCCAAGACCTTGTCCAGTTAAGTTAAATCGACCTTAAGATTTTCCTGATTCTTATCCAGTCAAAGGCCTTCTCTGGCTCAGTCAGATCGACCCTAAGATCTCCCTGATGCTTATCCAGTTGAAGATACTCCAAGACCTTGTCCGGTTCAGTTAAATCGACCCTAAGATTTTCCTGATTCTTATCCAGTCAAAGGCCTTCTCTGGTTCAGTCAGATCGACCCTAAGATCACCCTGATTCTTATCCAGTTGAAGATATTCCAAGACCTTGTCCGGTTCAGTTAAATCGACCCTAAGATTTTCCTGATTCTTATCCAGTCAAAGGCCTTCTCTAGTTCAGTCAGATCGACCCTAAGATCTCCCTGATTCTTATCCAGTTGAAGATATTCCAAGACCTAGCCTGGTTCAGTTAAATCGACCCTAAGATTTTCCTGATTCTTATCCAGTCAAAGGCCTTCTCTGGTTCAGTCAGATCGACCCTAAGATCTCCCTGATTCTTATCCAGTTGAAGATTCCAAGACCTTGTCCGGTTCAGTTAAATCGACCCTAAGATTTTCCTGATTCTTATCCAGTCAAAGACCTTCTCTGGTTCAGTCAGATCGACCCTAAGATCTCCCTGATTCTTATCCAGTGGAAGATATTCCAAGACCTTGTCCGGTTCAGTTAAATCGACCCTAAGATTTTCCTGATTCTTATCCAGTCAAAGGCCTCCTCTGGTTCAGTCAGATCGACCCTAAGATCTCCCTGATTCTTATCCAGTTGAAGATATTCCAAGACCTAGCCTGGTTCAGTTAAATCGACCCTAAGATTTTCCTGATTCTTATCCAGTCAAAGGCCTTCTCCGGTTCAGTCAGATCGACCCTAAGATCTCCTTGATTCTTATCCCAGTAGAAGACATCCAAGATTCTCTCAGCGTTCCTGTTGAGGTAGTAATCGTCCAAGGTTCTCTCACCGTCCCGTTGAGATAGTAACCATCCCTGGTTCATTCATTACCTTTTGAAGTTCCAGATTCAATTCCTGTAACCAGTCAGGGCGCATCTACACAAAGAGTTTGAAGACCAGTTCCTGCAACAGGCCAGGTAATCATTTTCTTTTTCAGGTACGCAAGCTCTCGCTAAGGAATCTCTTACGCGAGCGACACCCAGATGGCATCTATAAGCCCATCCACTCATCCATCACCTCTAAACATGGCATCTATAAGCCCATCCTCCTATCCACTAATCTCCAAATGGCATCTGTAAGCCCATTCCCCCCATCACATTACTATGTGAGCGCAAATTTCTGGGCACTCTAGTGTTCAATCATCTTCCACCCTCGGATTACGAAAGGCACGCCAGCCAATCTACATCCTCAGGTCTAAGAAGATTGAACAGGGGCAACTGTTGTACCCCAAAATTTGCCCTCCCATATTCTTCAAGATTTGCAAAGAGCATGCTTCAAAATCCCTTAAGGGTTGCACAGTTCAAGGGCCTCCTAACAGTCAAAAACTAGGGTTTTGGTTCTGACAAAGAAATTGAAGTTTGCAAGGGTCCAATCAAGTCCCACATGCCTACAAACATGGTCAAGCATCCATATGCCAAGTTTCAAGACTTACAGCACAAAATTGCACAGTAAAAAACCCTAATTGCTCAACAGTCAACTGCAGGGGCAAAATGGTCATTTGACAGTCAAAAGTTCAAATTTTTAGTCAACATCTTATTTTGAAGCCACAAACATCATTTGATCAATTCTTGATCATGATTTTCAAGGCATGGCTCAAAACGTCTCAAGATGCAAAAGTTTCCATATTTGGACAGTTGAAAAAGTCAACTGTAACTTGACCAAGGCATAACTTCCACATGGTTCATCAGAAAAATTCCATCCAAAGCTCATTTTGAAGAGAAAGACATTTCCTACAACTCCTCTTCACACTTAAAGTCCAAGAAATGCTCTCATAAAAAGTTATCAATTTCAACATTATAGGTCATTTTCAAAAGTCAACAAAAAGGGACTTTAAGTCAAAGACCATAACTTGATATTGGTAAATCAAAATGACATGGGACCAAAGGCATTGGTTAGAGGACTTCAAGACCTTTCCAAAATGTCCAAGAACATGATCAAAGCTTAAAAATTGAGCAAGATATGCCTTGTGGAAGTTGGGAAATTTTTGGGAATTTTGAAAAGTCAACTTTGCTTCAAATGCCTCAAAATTGCTAATGGGCCACATTTTCTTCCAAGAATCATCATCCAAGAGCTATGCACGACCATTTGACCCAAAGGGGATTTATTTCATCATTTTTTATTATTTATTTGAATTTTTATCACCATTAATTCATTTAATTAAATAAAATATGACAAAAATACTCAAGCATGCATTTTAAATCTTTTTATGCAGCTAATAGGTCTATCATAACTCCAAGATTTCGTGCATCATGAATATGGAAAGATTTGGCCATGATTGGTATCAAAAGGGTATGGAAAAGATTGAAAAAGATCCATTGAAAATCAAATATTGGATTCATGAATGCAAAGGCTTTTTGGCTTGAATTCTTACCCTAATTCATTCCTCATATAAACACCAAGCAAACCCTAATGCTCAGAACCTGAAAGCTGCGCTCAGAAGAACATACACACTTTGCATTTTTTGTGAAAAAAGTCAAAACTGAAAACACAGTTTCAATGCGTTTCAAGGCAAGATAACCATTCCAATAGCTTACCAAGGTCACCAGGGATCTATTCCAATCAAAACCACAACCTCTAACACAAAGAATTGGCAAAAGCAAAGAACAAGTGGAGAAGAAGATGAGTTGTAAGCACACGGTTGGCTGATTCAAAAGCTTGGCGCGCGTTTTGTTGAAATTCCAGAATAATGCTTATTTTACATTATAATATTTACGTTCCATATAATAAACAAAGAGCGCGCTTAGCACAATTGGTAAACACGCTGGCAAGCAGGTATTGGTACCTGGGTTCGATTCCCAGGTCCCCTCCCTTTCTCAATATATTTTGTTTTAATGTGATTCCATGTAATACATACCCCAGGGCCTACCACGCAGCTTCATGTTTGTACTTGCCATGCGCCCAATAAGACCAATCCAATGGTCAGAAGTTGCAGACCACCATGTGCACAGGTCAACGCCTCCACACACAAGCCAGGAAAGTCCACGTGGGCTTGCATCTCATGGGCCAGATTGCCTGCAATATACCTCCAAAAGGGATCAACACCCCCCATTGGTTTGCATAATATTTTCTTTCTTTTTGTTTTTTCTATTTATTTGTTTTATTTATTTTAGTAATTCATCAAAATTAATTTTCATAAAATATAAAAAAAATCAGAAAAATCATAAAACAATGAAAAAATATGCTTTGTTAATATTAATTAATATTATTTTGTAAATAAATTTAATAATTTACTTAGTTTTAGTTTTAGGTTTTAACTTTAACTTCTTTTCTTAAATAAATTAAAAAACATAAAAATTAGGGTTTCTAGCTTTTTATCCCTTTTTTTTCAATAATTAAAATTTCTTCTTATTATTACTAGTAATTAATTATCTTTGTAAATAAATTTATCATTAAATAATTAGGTTAAAACTAGGTATAACTTAAACATTTTTTTATAAATTAAAAATAGTTTAGAATTAGGGTTTTTAATTCCATTAATTTTCTTAATTTCATAAAGTACAAAAAATATCAAAAAATAAGTCTTTTTCCTTTATTTAATTTAATTAATTTCATAATTTCAATTTAATTTCTTTAAAAGGGTCCAACGCCCTCGCTTTCGATTATAATTTCGTTTCGCGCGCTTATTTTATTTCGTTTCTTTTAAATTTCATGTAATTACTCCAAAGCCTTGTAATAGATTAGTTAGGATATTTATTTTTCCGCATTTTTATTTTATTCAAATCGGGTCTTGGATTAATTTGGCGATGTAGACCCGCGCCTTTGTAATAGCGTATGACTTTTAATTCCGCATCTTTTAACTGTTAATAACTTGCATGAAAGAATGAATTCCAAAAATAAAAACAAAGCGTAGATCACCAATGCATGAACAAGACAAATATAATTGAAAATGACACACAAATCACACACCACCCCTAGGGTACGTCTCACTGTTGCCTTGCCCCTCGAAAAGTGGTCGTCGAGTAGAGGACGTTTTAGTAAGTCCTCATGTCCATGAACATGGCATGAGGGTAGCTTCTAAGGTGTCTTCCTATTGCTCTGGTGACCACACTGTCCCGAACCCTCGAATTGACCCGAACACCTCCAACGGTGGTGCTACCTACCTCTCAATGGTGGAATGGCACTATCTCAAGGACATTTACACAGACGAATTCCTTAGGGTAGGTAGAGAACTCGTAGATACTTGCTCTTATTTCAAAACAAATAAAAAAACTTCTTTTCACACCGACACTTTTCAAAAAGCTTTCAAAAGCAATTTTTCAAACACTCTTGAGGACTGATACAAGAGTCGAACTGAAATTTTCAAAGAAACTTTTTCAAACCCACTCACCTTGAAAAGCAAACAAACAATTTTTGAAAACACAAGTGAGCAAGTACCTAAGAGCCCATGGATAACCATGGATAGAAAGGGTGCTAACACCTTCCCTTTCTATAAATCTACCTCCCGAACCGAGAACTAATCTCAATAAGGAATTTTTCTGTGCTTTTGTCCTTTCCATTTGGAGAAAATAAAAGACGGTGGCGACTCTTGCTTCCGCGACATTTCGCGAACCAGCGTTAAACAGTCAGTTCCAGATCCACCGATCACACTGGCTCTCTTTGATCTGGCCTAAAAAGGGGTGAAGGCATGACTTTCGATTGGGGCTTGGAGGCCAGCATGTTGTGTCTTTCAATTGAGACCTGGAAGCCAGCATGTTGTGCCTTTCGTTTGGGCAGAAGGTTAGTATGGAAGCCAGAGGCTTCATTTCTAAATTTTTTGTCTCCTGTTTCTTTCGTTTGAGTTTGATAGCCACATGGCCCAAGGCCATGCCAACATCACCTTAAGGCTAGATTAGCTCTTTAAATCGTGTTTAAATGTACAAAGAGAAAAAGCCAAGAAGATTGTTAACCATGACACACATTAAAAGAGTGAAAACAAAAAGAAGAAAATAGTATGTACATGTTTGAAACGAAAAAGAAAACTTACTTACATGTTATGCTGGAAACGAAGGATCAAAGGTTAAGAATGACTTACCTTGCTGGAGGCTTGAGTGTGCGCTGGACTTTGAAGTGGTTGCCTTGAATGCCTCTGGATTCAAAGGAACATACCAAGGGTGGGCCTTTGACACTGGATTCGAAAGAACAAAACAAGTGAAATGTCCTTCTTTGTTGGATTCGAAGGAAGGAACGAGTGAGATGCTCCTTGATTCAAAGGAATCTGGAATGTGCTGATCTTCAGAATTGAAGGAGGTAACAATGATTCTGGGTTTTTTGATTTCACAAGTGTTGAAGTGTTTGAGAATTTTATGGTGTGTGATAATTTTGAAGATACGTCCCCTCCTCTTCTTCCTCTCCCTTTTCTTCGTGCAGATGGACTCTCTATTTATAGAGGAAAAATATGAAATGTTTGGGAGTAAAAATAATAAAATAAAGGCTCAGCTGGAAAGTAAGCACCCACTTGTGCCAAGATGGGTGGTTCATATTGATTGTTTCCTTAGAAGGAAAACAAGCGCAAGGCTCAAGAAAAACTTTTTCTAAAAATTAGTATTATACTATTAAGGGCAAGTGGTCTTGGACAACTAATGGGTAAAAGTCTATTTCAACTTGCATAAACAATTAAATATAGAGTGAGTCATAGGTTTGATGCCTGAAAAGGGGAAAAACATAGCTTAGCCTATGGGTCTAAAGTTCAACTTGATCTTTTAAGTCGAATCCTCCATCTTTCTACACCTTTCGACCAGACTAGAACAACATTCGTTCCCATCAATTATGTATCCTTCGAATGGACCAATTGTGTGTTCTTCGAATGTCCCTCTTCCGCTGGATATTCCATTTTGAGTCTTCTTGTTTTTGATCACTTAGGCCCAAACCTTCGACCAGACTCCAAAGTGAGTAAAAACAATTATTCCCCAACTATGGCAAGTCCTTCGAATGGGCCACCAAGTTATGTGTCATAATGCAGCACTGTGGCGTATTGAAGGGTTTAAAGATGGATTTAAAGGTGATATGAAGGCGCATTCAAAGCAAACATGAAGATGAAATCGAAAGTCACAGGAAGATAGCAATTCATCCAATCGAAAGCTTTTGAATCCAAGGCAAACAGGTGAGGGGCCAATGGTTTAATAGAATGACCCTTTTCAGAAGGTTATTGCCTTCTGAATTCGAAGGAAGCTTTCAGAAGGTTATTGAATTCTGAATTCAAAGGAAGATTTCAGATGGTTATTGACATTCTAAATCGAAGAAAACCAAAAGGAGGCCTTTACTTCCTGAATCGAATGACACTGTTTCAAAGGGAAACAAAACTCAATCGAAACTTATATGAAGGTCATTTCCTTCTGAATTGAAGGAAGCTTTTAAGGAAGACCTCAGCAGATAATTTCTTTCTGAATCAAAGGAAGCTTCAATACCCAAATGAAAGATGTAACCCAAGTGGCATGAAGCCCTTGCTCAACTGAAGGTTTCATGCAGGTATGGCAAGAGATGAATGCCCAAATGAAGACTTGCATGCAGGTACTTGTGTATAAACGAAGGTTTTGCCTTGCAGGGGGCACATGTGTCCAACAGGTCATGGCCTTCGATTGCAAGCATGCAAGAAGCATTACTTTTCTAATCAAAAGGCTTGCGTTGCAGCAAAATTTGTCTACTCAAAGCAAACATGCAACAAGTAAAAGGCACAAACGAAGCCTGCAATTAGAAGTCACATGCACAGACGAAAGAGGCATGCTAGCAGCTACTTTTGAGCAATCAAAGGAGGTGCAAAGTCCAATCGAAGGATGTTGAATCGAAGAACACTTTTTTTTCTCCAAATTTGTCAAAATATTATTTTTATCTGTTTTCTCCCTTTTTGAGAGTTTCCTTTTAATTTTAGTACTGGAAAATCCCAATGCATCTGTGCAAGTTTAAATCCTGAGAATATTTGTGAGAAAACCCATGAGAATTGAGAGGGAAAATTTTAGGGTACAACAGCTGCCCCTGTTCAATCTTCTTATACCTAAAGAGTTAGATTGACGGATATGCCATTCGTGACCTGAAGGTGGAAGATGATTGAACACTAGAGTGCCCATAAATTTGCATTCGAAGATGGATTGTGAATGGGCTTATAGATTCCATTTAGAGGGATGTTGTTAAATGCTGGAAGAAGTATCAACATAAATCTCTTGTTGAGTTATACTAAAGCTTGATATTCTACTTGGGGGAAAAAAAGGTTAGTAAAATGCAGATGTATACATGATGTTCACCAGATGTGGTATTATGCTAAATGCATTTTGCATGTACATGCTATGATGTATGAATGTGAGATGTATGTTTTTGTCTGGGAAAATAAATCCATGACTGCTGCTAAGGAAATTCTGGGGGGTTGAATCCCTAATTGCTGTTGGGGGTGAAGAATATACATATCTTCAAATCTGTTGAAAGGATGTTTCCGCTGGGGAACATCTCTTGAATGTCAGTTGTTATCTTGTCGGATCCAGGCTTCACAACTTGTTGAGAATGAGGTAGTCAACTGCTATTTGGTCAGGTCCCAGGCTTCACGGTAACTTACTAGAGAAGGATAAATTAATTGTTATCTGGTCGGATTTCAGGCTTTGCAGAAAATTTCTTAAAATTGAATAGTTATCTGGTCGGATCCTTGATTCGAAGGAAACTGGAATGTGCTGTTCTTCAGAATCGAAGGAGGTAACAATGATTTTGGGTTTTTTTATTTCACAAGTGTTGAAGTGTTTGATAATTTTATGGTGTGTGAGAATTTTGAAGATACGTTCCCCTCCTCTTCTTCCTCTGCATTTTCTTTGTGCAGATGGACTCTCTATTTATAGAGGAAAAATTATAAATGTTTGGGAGTAAAAATAATAAAATAAAGGCTCAGCTGGAAAGTAAGCACCCACTTGTGCCAAGATGGGTGATTCAGATGGATTGCTTCCTTAGAAGGAAAACAAGCGCAAGGCTCAAGAAAAACTTTTTCTAAAAAGTAGTATTATACTATTAAGGACAAGTGTTCTTGGATAGCAAATGGGTAAAAATCTATTTTAACTTGCATAAAAAATTAAATATAGAGTGAGTCATAGGTTTAAGGCCTGAAAAGGGGAAACACATAGCTTAGCCTATGGGTCTAATGTTCAACTTAATCTATTGAGTCGAATCCTCCATCTTCCTACACCTTTCGACCAGACAAGAATAACATCCATTCCCATTAGTTATGTTTCCTTCGAATGGACCAATTATGTGTTCTTCGAATGTCCCTCTTCAATTGAATATGCCATTTTGAGTCTTATTTCTTTTGATCACTTAGGCCCAAACCTTTAACCAGACTCCAAAGTGAGTAAAAACAATTATTCCCTAACTCTGGCAAGTCCTTCGAATGGGCCACCAAGTTGTGTGTCATAATGAAGCACTATGGCGTATTGAAGGGTTTACAGATATATTCAAAGGTGATATGAAGGTGAATTCAAAGCAAACATGAAGATGAAATCGAAAGTCACAGGAAGATAGCCATTCATCCAATCGAAAGCTTGTGAATCCAAGGAAAACGGGTGAGGGGCCAATGGTGTAATAGAATGACATTTTTCAGAAGGTTATTGCCTTCTGAATTCGAAGGAAGCTTTCAGAAGGTTATTGACTTCTGAATTCGAAGGAAGCTTTCAGAAGGTTATTGACTTTCTGAATCGAAGAAAACCAAAAGGAGGCCTTTACTTCCTGAATCGAAGGACACTGTTTTAAAGGGAAACAAAACTCAATCGAAGCTTGTATGAAGGTTATTTCCTTCTGAATCGAAGGAAGCTTTTAAGGAAGTCCTCAACAGATAATTTCCTTCTGAATCGAAGGAAGCTTCATTACCCAAATGAAAGATGTGACCCAAGTGGCATGAAGCCCTTGCTCAACTGAAGCTTGCATGCATGTATGGCAAGAGATGAATGCCCAAAAGAATACTTGCATGTAGTTACTTGTGTCTAAACGAAGGGTTTGCCTTGCAGGGGGCACATGTGTTCAGCAGGTCATGGCCTTCGATTGCAAGCATGCAAGCATGCAAGAAGCATTACTTGTTTAATCGAAAGGCTTGCCTTGTAGCAAAATTTGTCTACTCAAAGCAAACATGCAGCAAGTAAAAGGCACAAACGAATCCTGCAATAAGAAGTCACATGCCCAGATGAAAGAGGTACTCTAGCATCTACTTTTGAGCAATGGAATGAGGTGCAAAGTCCAATCAAAGGATGTTGAATTGAAGAACACTCGTTTTTCTCCAAATTTGTCAAAATATTATTTTTAACTATTTTCTCCCTTTTTGACAGTTTCCTTTTAATTTTAGTACTGGAAAATCCCAATGCACCTGTGCAAGCTTAAATCCTGAGAATCTTTGTGAGAAAACCCTTGAGAATTGAGAGGGAAAATTTTGGGGTACAACAGCTGCCACTGTTAAATCTTCTTATACCTGAAAAGTTAGATTGGCGGATCTGCCATTCGTGACCTGAAGGTGGAAGATGATTGAACACTAGTGTGCCCAGAAATTTGCATTCGAAGATGGATTGTGAATGGACTTATAGATGAAATTTGGAGGGATGTTGGTAAGCGCTGGAAGAAGTATCAGCATAAATCTCTTGTTGATTTATACTAAAGCTTGATATTCTACCTGGGGGAAAGATAGGTTAGTAAAATGCAGATGTATGCATGATGTTCACCAGATATGGTATTATGCTAAATTCATTTTGCATGTACATGCTATGATGTATGAATGTAAGATGTATGTTTTTGCCTGGGAAAATAAATCCACGACTGCTGCTAAGGAAATTCTGGGGGGTTGAATCCCTGATTGTTGTTGGGGGTGAAGAATATACATATCTTCAAATCTGTTGAAAGGATGTTTCCGCTGGGGAATATCTCTTGAATGTCAGTTGTTATCTTGTCGGATCCAGGCTTCACAACTTGTTGAGAATGAGGAAGTCAACTGCTATTTGGTCGGGTCTCAGGCTTTACGATAACTTACTGGAGAAGGATAAATTAACTGTTATTTTGTCGGGTTCCAGGATTTGTAGAAAATTTCTTGAAATTGAATAGTTACCTTGCTTGGGTTAAAGAAGTTAACTGTTACCTGGTCGAATCTAGGATTTGTAGTAACTTGCAATGGTAACTACTATCTGGTCGGGTCTAAGTTTCATGTTTTTTTGGAAAGTTGTACTATTATCTGGTTGGGTCCAGGCTTCATAGTGTCTCTTTGGGGATTGTAGTTAGTTGTTATCTAGTTGGGTTCCAGACTTAAAATAAACTTGCTTGAAAATTGACATCTGGTCGGGTCCAGGCTTTGCAGATTTTTGAGGTGGATGAGGTTAATTGTTATCTGGTCGGGTCCAGGTTTCACAATAAACTATTTTGGGATTTAGTTGTTATCTGGTTGGATTCCAAGTTTCACAACGAATTTTTGAGGGTAATTGCTATATGGTCGGATCCAGGCTTCACAATAACTTATTGGGGGTAGAGGCAAACTCTACTGGGGAAAAGAAGTTAAACCTTGGTCTGGTTGAGTCCAGGTTCTTCTATATTTTGAAGAGTTAAACTATTATCTGGCCGGGTCCATGTTTTCGTAACTTGAAATTGAGATTAACTATTATCTGGTCGGGTCCAGGTTTTAGAAACTCAAACTGTTATCTTGTCGGGTCCAGGTGTGATACGGTGGCAGAACCGATTGTTATACTCGTTTGCGTTTTGCGTTTTTTGTTTGCCAAAATGTCGCGGTAAGCAAGAGTCACCACCGACTTTTATTTCATCCAATCGGAAAGGAAAAAAGTAAAGAAAAAATCCTTTTTTGAGATATTCTGAGTACGGGGGGTAGATTATAGAAAGGGAAGGTTTTAGCACCCTTTCTATCCATGGTTTTCCATGGGCTCTTAGCTACTTGCTCATCTTTTAAAATTACTTGTGTATGTGCTTTGTTTTGAAAAGTTTGACTCCGTGATAACCCTTGTATCAGTCCTCAAAGTTGTGATGAAGTTGTTTTTCAAATTGTTTTGAAATGTGTAAGTGTAAAAAAGCTTTGATTTGAGCAAGTACCTATTAACATCTACTTACTCGAAAAAATATCGTTTCTATTCTCATTCCTTTAGACAGCGCTATCCTACTATTGAGAAATAGGTAGCACCATCGTTGGAGTTGTAAGGGTCAATACGAAAGGGACGTACGATCACTAAAGCAACGTTAGGACACATTAGTAATAACCCTAAAGTCTTAAGATCATATTCGAGGCAAAGTTTCTGAGGCAACATTTCCGAGACAACATTCGAATGGGACATTTGATCTTTGTTAGACAGGAGGGAAACCACTATGACACCCTATACTTAATGATCTTTTACTGAAGGCAAACGAAGTGAGATTATACCCTAAGAGAGATATGTGCGAGTGATTAGTTTCGGTTATTTATTTTTTCACATTATGGTTTTCTAACTGGATTAATTTGTCATACATTCTTGTCATACAATCCTATTAGCATACATCTAAACAGTCAAATATTTGCGAGAATTAAAATGCGAGAAAGTAAATCTAAGCTATTACAAGGCTTCGGGGAGGGGGATTAATTACATAGCCAAAAACCCGGGAAAAGAGATAAATAAAAGCCCTAGATTAAACTATTACAAACCATGAACAGTTACAACAATATCGTAAAAAATAATAATACGTGCGCGATGAATCGAATACGAGACAACTAGGATTTTGACCCTTGCCTAAACTTAATTGCGATTAGTTAAAAAATGTTTTTGTTTTTTGTAAGAAAATAAAGAAACAATTAAACTAAAAAGAAAACCCTAATTCTAATTAATTTTAAGTTAAGGAAAAGTAAATTAATTTATTCTAAAACCTATTTTTTTTGAATTTTTATTTATTTGAAAAAAAAGAGCAAAATTAAATTAAATCAAAAGTTTAACCTAATTATCTATTTGATTTTATTTATGAAAATAAATTGCAATTTTCTAAGTTAAACTAAATTAAATTAATTTTGATAATAATAAAAAAAAACTAATCCTAATTTTTTTTGGTGAGTTATTGATTTTGTGATCTTTTTATGAAAAAAGATTAATTTGTGAATTAGAGGAAATAAAAATAAATATTGAAATAAATAAACTAAAAAAAAAGAAGAGGAATAATGGGCCTGTATTAGCAATTATGGGGGGTGTGCTGTTGAGATTCAGAGCCCAAAAGATCCAGGCCTGTTTGACATTGCCTAATCCATTGTGGTTGTTGACTTAAGGCGTATGATGGTCGTTCAGGGGAAAGGTATTGGATCTGGAGCATTGATGAATGAGACGGCTAGATCTTGAGTTGCTTGGTGGATGCTTAGACGTGAGGTATACCTGATCATTTATTGAAAAATAACATGAAGCAAATATGGGACCTGGGGATCGAACTCAGGTCCTTAGACCTATTCCCAATACACGCTTGCCAACTGAGCTATTTGTCCTGTTTGAATATATAATGAAAACAAAGTCTAATATATGAAAAAAGCATGGTTAATGGAAAAACACGCTGAAATTTAAATAACCCAATCAGTGAATGGCACGCATCCATCTTCTTCATCCCAACCATCGTTTTAGGCAACAACATCTTTACCTACGGACATGGCGTTGTAGCTATAACCCCGTGTTTTTCAAAAATTGTCCATAGGCAATATAAATGACCATGGCTGGTACCAATCGACTCGTCTCATCCTCACGAGTCTCATGGTACCAGAAACAATGTCCAATTTTACCTGTATTGCAAAGCCCTAAAACCAAACAAGAAAACCTAACTATGGCAATTTCACATACAGTCAACAAAAACGTAATTGAATATAATGATAGGTTGCAAACATGATAAGGAATAAGAATATACAATTAAAACGTGCAAATGGTGTATAAATTGATGAAAACAAAAACGAAAATTTTGGCTAACCGTGTGACTGCTACAGCGTGTTTTAGGACCTGGAGAGGCTTGCTAATGATTTAAATATGATCCTGAGACGTCCAGCAATCAATTGGCAAGGGAAAGATGGCTTGGGACGGCCTGTAACTTGGAATTGGATCATCATTTTTTCTTGAGATTTTTCAGTTTTGTTTGCCTCTTTCACGACTACTCTAACCTCCCTCATGCTTTGGATTGTTTCTGTATATGTACTACAACATGTTAGGTAAAAAAAAACGAAATCAATCTTGCCTATTATGAAGATTTGATTTGGTCCTTCATGGCATATGATATCTTTCCAAATTTGCTCAAATTCAATCTTTTTCCAACCAAATTAGCCTTGCACGAATTGATTCTCAATTGACAGCATATAAGATCTTCTTTCAATGCAAAAAATCATCCCCAAAACACAATATATGATTTATTGGGATTTATTTGATTTTATTTGAATTTTAAATGAATAAAAATCAAAATAAATTAAATAAATGAATAAATAAAGCATTGAGGGTCCCATAGGTCGTGGACTATGTTATCATTGAAGTGCAAGCATAAAAAGTTGGGCCCATTTAGCAAAAAATGCAAATTTGAGCACATTTGACTTTTGGCAATTTTGCAAAAAAGGTCAACTTGACCAATGCACAACTCTTTCAATTTTGACCCTAGAGAGGTTTTCTTGAACTTTTTAGAAATATTAGGATGTCCTCTAAACAACCCTTTTGTTCTCATCTGAATTGAGTCTTCCATGTTCATGTATAAAGCTTTGACACAAAAGATTTTTTGTTGACTTTTTAAAATGACCTGTAATGTCAAAATTCATATCTTTTGTGAGTGCATATTTTGAACTTGGGAGATGAATATGAATTGTAGGGAATTTCATTCTCTTCAAAATGAGCTTTGGATGGGTCATTTTTGATAAAGTATGAGAAAGTTATGTTTGGTCAAAGTTGAGTTGACTTTTCTTAAAACACCCTAATTTAGCAACTTTTGGGTTTTGATGAATTGTGATCAATCCTTGATGAATCATGATAAATACTTGATCAAATGATGAATAATACTTCAAAATGAGGATGTTGACCAAAATTTTTGAGGTTTGATTGTATGTGGGCAACATTTGACTTTTGACCTAGCACAGTTGATTTTCAGGCCTTTGAGCAATTGACTGAGCAAAATTCCTCTACAAGGCTTGAAACTTGACATGGATGATCTTGAGAACATATTAGGACAATGGTGATCATTTATGATCCTTTGGACTCAAACATCTTGATGCAAAATGAAACCCTAATTTGAAGTAGACTGCCTTAGGAGAGAGTTTGTCTGGTCAACTTTTGAACTTTCTTGAGCAATTTGAGGACCTCACTTGACATGTATTGAGAAATATGGGAGGGAAAATTTTGGTGTACAACATCTGCCCCTGTTCAATCTTCTTAAACTTGAGGATGTAGATTGGCTTGTCTGCCTTTCGTGATCTGAAGGTGGAAGATGATTGAACACTAGAGTGCCCAGAAATTTGCACTCGCATGAAGTGATACTTGATTTATGATATCGGGAATGGGCTTACAGATGCCATTTGGAAGTTGATAGAGAATCGTCAGATATGGGCTTAAAGATGCCATCTGAAGAAGTATCGATCGCATAAGAGATTCCTTTGCGAGAACCCGTATACCTGTTGTTGAGGAGGACTTCACTGGGGAATGCTGGTCTCTGTCTTGAGAAAAATAGAGTTTTAGGAGCTTCAGTTGTCCATTATTCTACTGAGGAATAATTGCGGTTTGGGAAACGGAAGTGAACTGTGTGTTTAGTCGGGGTATATACTGCACCGCGACTTACTGGGGAAATGTGAAATCAATTGTGTTTGATTGGGTCCCGGTCTTACAGTGTTATGGACTGTTGTCTGGGGATAAGGGAGGAAGAACCCCGATAGTAAGGTTATGAGAAGGAACCTGGATAGTAGGGTTACTTCGATATGAAATCTTGGATAGTAGGGATGTGAGAAGGAACCTGGATAGTAGGGTTACTTCGATATGAAATCCTGGATAGTAGGGCTATGAGAAGGAACCTGGATAGTAGGGTTACTTCGATATGAAAGCCGGGGTAGTAGGGCTGTGAGAAGGAACCTGGATAGTAGGGTTACTTCGATATGAAAGCCTGGATAGTAGGGTTGTGAGAAGGAACTGGATAGTAGGGTTACTTCGATATGAAAGCCTAGATAGTAGGGTTGTGAGAAGGAACCTGGATAGTAGGGTTACTTCGATATGAAAGCCTGTATAGTAGGGCTGTTAGAAGGAACCATGATAGTAGGGTTACTTCGACATGAAAGCCTGAATAGTAGGGATGTGAGAAGGAACCTGGATAGTAGGGTTACTTCGATATGAAAGCCTGGATAGCAGGGCTGTGAGAAGGAACCTAGATAGTAGGGTTACTTCGATATGAAAGCCTGGATAGTAGGGCTGTGAGAAGGAACCAGGATAGTAGGGTTACTTCGACATGAAAGCCTAGATAGTAGGGCTGTGAGAAGGAACCTGGATAGTAGGGTTACTTTGATATGAAAGCCCAGATAGTAGGGCTATGAGAAGGAACCTGGATAGTAGGGTTACTTCGTCATGAAAGCCTGGATAATAGGGCTGTGAGAAGGAACCTGGATAGTAGGGTTACTTCGACATGAAATCCTGGATAGGAGGGCTGCTGCAGAATGAGTTTGGGTAAAACTGCAGAGGGAACCTGGGTAAGGTTGTTCTTGTCGTGCCAATGATTACTCTGTTTAGCTTCGAGTGTTGATCATGGAATTGCTAGGAATTGTTGATAATAATGTCTTTCCTGAAAGAAATACAAGGTTAGTTATATGCGATGCATGAGAGGCATTTGTATGATGACGTTTCTCAAAATAAATGAGACCATGCTATATGTAACGCATGCACATGTCATGATGTATGAACATGAAATGCTGATGTAACAAACTGAATCTGGGAAAATAAATCCCTGATTGCTATAAAAACCACAATTCCTCTACTTCTGTTGGGGATTTTCCCCTTAGTTGGCGAATATTCTTTCGAAAGAGACCTTGTCTGAGGATAACTCTACGGGGAATAATTCTGTTGGAGAGGAGATGCTCTGTTGGTAGATCTGCTGACTTGGAGATATAACTCAGCTGGGGATGAATTTCTGTTGCCGGTGATAATGAATTCTGTTGGAGATTGAATTTCTGTTTGTGAGAGAAATAAACTCTGCTTGGGGAAAAATTTACCGACTCACTCGCAATTGTGAACCTTAGCTGGGAAGAGTTATGTCCTGTTAGGGAAAGCTAACATCACTATCTTTGGATACCTTTTACTCTATGGGGAGTGTATATATCACCACTCATGTTCTCGAGCTGGCTCTATCCCGGTACTTGATGGGCAAAGTAATTGTAAGGTTTGGGCACTTCTTGTTTGCCCCTGTTCCTGGAATTACGAGTAATCGTCTTTTGTTTCTTATGTAAATATTTATGAGCAACAATTATTTTCAAATGCATATATCAAAAATAAATCATTGGACGTTCTTGCA
Source organism: Vicia faba (assembly GCA_948472305.1). Taxonomy (NCBI): domain Eukaryota; kingdom Viridiplantae; phylum Streptophyta; class Magnoliopsida; order Fabales; family Fabaceae; genus Vicia; species Vicia faba. The sequence continues at coordinate 856,595,161 of OX451736.1, read as the reverse complement.
AAACAAAACAGAAAACAAAAATAAATCGAAATTTCTTGTGAAAATGAATTGTATTAATTTTGAAGTTGACCCATAATAGGCGTTTTGTACAAAGAGTCTGACGTTCCAGTAAGAGAACACCGCTGAAAGTAAAAAATTATACAATTTGTGAAAGAAAGAAAAACAGCTATGTGAAACGATCCCATCGGGTTTCAACTCTGCTATTGCCTTTATATCTTCAAGCGTCTCATCACTTTGCTGCTTGGTCGAAGGTGGATCAGATTGATTGGTGTCGTCCGAGCTTGATAGTCGATATCGAAGTCTGGTTGCAAGATGATCCAATGAGACATAGTGTTACGCTTCGATCCCTATTTTTTTCCTGGACCGCCCTTTCGGGTTTTCAGTCCACCAGGATACCCTTTTTTTCCCAAGTTGCCTTTTCAGGTTTTCGACTTGCCGGGTGTACAGTTTTTTTTCATTTTCATCCCTTACTTTTGCCCGAACCCTTTTGGTTCACCAGGAAGCCCTTATTTTTGCCTAGGACAGTCAACCTAGCGGGTCCTTGATTATACGTAGTATCTTTTCACTATGTCTGCATTGACGGGGTGAGGAAGGTCGTCACCATCCATGGTGGTTAGAATCATAGCTCCTCCCGAGAAAATGTTCTTAACCACAAATGGCCCTTCGTACGTAGGAGTCCATTTGCCCCTGGGATCACCTTGCGGTAGTATGATGCGTTTGATCACCAGATCCGTAACATGATATTCTTGATGTCTGACTTTCTTGTTAAAATCCTTGATCATCCGCTTTTGATATGTTTGACCATGAGAGATAGCAGTAAGTCTCTTTTCATCGATTAGATTCAGCTGATCAAGTCGGGTTTGGATCCAGTCATCTTCGTTCAAACCCGCATCCTTCATAATCCTGAGAGAGGGTATCTGGTCTTCAATGGGTAGGACTGCCTCCATGCCATACACCAAAGAGTAGGGTGTTTCCCCCGTCGACGTCCGTGCTGAGGTACGGTACCCATGAAGAGCGAATGGTAAGATCTCGTGCCAGTCTTTGTATGTCACCGTCATCTTCTGCACAATCTTCTTGATGTTCTTGTTAGCTGCTTCAACAGCCCCATTCATCTTCGGCCTGTAGGGAGAAGAGTTATGATGGTGTATCTTGAACTGTTTGCAGAGCTTGGTGATCATTGTGTTATTGAGATTTGTACCATTGTCTGTAATAATCCTCTCTGGTACACCATACCGACATATCAGATTGTGTCAGATAAACCGCGCCACGACATTCTTGGTTACCGTAGCAAAGGAAGCTGCCTCAACCCACTTCATAAAGTAATCAATGGCTACCAGAATGAAGCGATGCCTGCTAGACGCAGTAGGTCTGATCTCGCCGATCATGTCGATGCCCCACATTGCAAAAGGACAAGGAGCTGTCAAAACATTTAGGGGAACCGAAGGTACATGCACTTTATCAACATAGACTTGGCACTTATGACAGGTTCGAGAGTGCTGATAACAATCGGCTTCCATAGTGGACCAGTAATATCCTGCCCGCAGGATTTTCTTCGCCATGGTGTGTCCGCTGGAATGAGTTCCGAAGGTACCTTCATGTAATTCTGCCATGATTCTTTCCGCCTCGCTTTTGTCTACACACCACAGTAAGGTTGAATCATGGTTACGCTTATAGAGGATTCCATTACTGATGAAGAACTTCGTAGCGAACCTTATGAGAAATTTCTTATCATTAAAAGATGTCCCCTCGGGGTATTCCTGAGCTTCGAGATACCTTTTTACCTCATGAAACCAGGGTTTATCTGCTACCTCTCCAGTCTCAATGTCACAGCACTGTGCCGGTTCGTCCAACCTCACAATGGTAATCTGGGGAGCTTCATTGTCCCACCTGACTTTGAACATAGAAGACATGGTAGCTAGCGCATCCGCTAACTGGTTCTCTTCTTGTGGGGAATGTTCAAAGGTTATCTCCTCAAAGTGGGGGAGTAATGTCAGTACATACTCTTTATAAGGAATAAGATTCGGGTGCTTCATATCCCACTCGCCTTTGATCTGACTTATCACCAGAGCGGAATCTCCGAATACACTCAAGAACCTAATCCTCAGGTCAATAGAAGCTCGAAGACCCATGATACATGCTTCATACTCCGCCATGTTGTTGGTGCAGTTAAAACATAATCGGGCGGTGAACAGAGTATGACAGCCCTCAAGAGATATGATTACAGCGCCAATGCAATTACCCAATGCGTTTGAGGCTCCGTCAAAATACATAGACCATCGGGATCCCTCCTCAGGTCCTTCATCTGGTCCAGGTTCTTCGCAGTCGGTTACCAACATGATATTCTCATCCGAGAACTCGAAATTCATGGACTGGTAGTCATCCACAGCCTGATGTGCCAAATGATCTGCCAATACACTCCCCTTGATTGCTTTTTGGGTTGTGTATTGGATGTCGTACTCGGTTAAAATCATCTTCCATCTTGCTATCCTTATGGAGAGAGCCGACTTCTCGAAAATATACTTGATCGGATCTATCTTTGATATCAATAAGGTAGTGTGAGTCAGCATATACTGTCTCAGTCGGCGAGCAGCCCATGCCAAAGCGCAACAAGTTTTCTCGAGCAATGAGTATCGGGTCTCACAGTCGGTAAACTTTTTGCTAAGGTAGTAAATAGCGTGCTCTTTTCGGCCAGACTCGTCATGCTGCCCCAGCACACACCCCATTGAATTGTCCAGCACTGTTAAGTATAAGATCAAAGGTCTTCCTTCAACTGGAGGCATCAAAATTTTTGGTTCTTGAAGGTATTACTTAATTATTTCAAAAGTGGTTTGACATTCGTCATTCCACTTTACCACTTGATCTTTCTTCAGCAGCTTGAAGACTGGCTCACAAGTAGCAGTAGATGTGAAATGAACCTGGCGATGTAATTCAGACGTCCCAAGAAACCTCTGACTTCTTTTTCTGTGCGGGGAGCCGACATCTCTTGTATGGCTTTTACCTTTGCGGGGTCTACCTGAATACCTTTGTTACTGACAACAAAACCCAGAAGCTTACCCGACCTTACCCCGAAGGTACACTTGTTCGGATTCAACCTCAGCTTGTATGTCTTCAACCTGTCAAACAATTTCTGGAGATGATCAAGGTGTTCTTCCTCAGTCTGGGACCTGGCTATCATGTCATCAACATAAACCTCGATCTCGTGGTGAATCATATCCTGGAACAAAGCGACCATGGCGCGCTGATAAGTTTCCCCAACATTCTTAAACCCAAAAGGCATTACCTTGTAACAGAAGGTGCCCCACTGTGTAACGAAAGTTATCTTCTCCATGTCCTCAGGAGCCATCTTGATCTTGTTGTAGCCAGAAAAACCATCCATGAAGGAGAAGATCTTATGTTGCATGGTGTTGTCGACTAGAACATCAATGTGAGGAAGTGGGAAGTCATCCTTGGGGCTTTCCCTATTCAGATCTCTATAGTCCACACACATCCATACCTTACCGTCCTTCTTAGGTACCGGAACGACGTTGGCAACCCACTGCGGATAAGAAGTGACAGCTAAGAATCCAGTGTCAAACTGTTTCATGACCTCTGCCTTAATTTTCTCTGACATTTCAGGGCGCATACGGCGAACCTTCTGCTTTACCGGAGGGCAGTCTTCTTTAGTCGCCAGGCGATGTACCACAATATCAGTGTCCAAACCAGGCATGTCTTCATAGGACCGGGCGAAGATCTCAACATAGTCGCGTAACATCTGTATTAACCGTTGTTTGACACTAGGCTCCAGATTCACACCTATCTTAACCTCTTTCCTGTCTTCCTCTGTACCCAAATTCACTGACTCAACTGGCTCTTCATGAGGCAGTATGGACCTTTCTTCCTGTTGTAATAGTCTAGCAAGTTCTCTAGGCACCTCATAATCGTCCTCACCTTCGTCCTTGGCTTGGTTGATCGGATTTTCGAAGTCATAACTAGAAGTAGCATAGTTGTTATCAATGGGATCCAGAGTGGATATGGATCTGCAGTATGATACGTGAGTGTGTGTAAGCAAATAGCTGTTTTGATAAAGTGGGAAACAGAAAATAAAAACAAAAAGCGCAAAATTTGTAATGCAAGAAACGTCCAATGCTTTATTAATGATATATGAAATGCCAAATAATAAGCCCTTACAAGCAAAGCCAAGGTGCCTCGGGCAAGGCACCGAGCCATAAAGTTTCAAACTGTTTATTACAAATCTTAAAACAAAAGTCAATTACTGCGGAATAAAAGAAACAGGTATGAAGTCCTTCGCCGTCCAGTTGTTCGGTCCATCGTTGGTCGTTGGGTAGATCCAGCTGTCAACATCCGGGTTCTAATCATCAGCATCTTCTATGGCGGAGACAACCTCAATAGCATTGAATCCCGAGCCATGCTTGAGCATGGGTGCAGTTATGACGTTGGGCTTCTCCGGAGTGCCAAACTCAATCTCTTTGGCTTCGATCAGGTCCTGCACCTTATTTTTCAGGGCCCAACAGTCGTTTGTATCATGACCTGGGCTTTCAGAGTGATAAGCGTAATGGGAATTCGGGTTATAGCGGGGAGATGTGGTGTTGGGATTCTTTGGGGCTTCCCTCAGAGTTACCAAATTGGTCTTCAATAATTGTGGTAAAACTTGAGACAGAGTCATACTGAGTCGGATGAACTGCCTCTTTGGTCTTTCCGCTCTTTGTTGATTGTTGCGTTATGGAGCAACTGCGAGTCTTGATATCACTACATCATTTACCGTTTGACTGTGCTCAGATCTGTTTGGGCCCCTCGGGCCATAGACTGCACTAGCTTCCTTCTTACCGGTGAAAGGCTTCTTCACCGAACTCGAAGAGGCGTCCTTCTGTATTTTACCACTTCGAATGCCAGCTTCTACTCTTTCTCCAGTCAAAATCAACTCAGTAAACCCAGATGACGGGCTGTCGATCAAGTGATTGAAAAATGGACCAGATAACGTCCCTAAAAACATGTCAACCAACTCCCTATCAGACAAAGGGGGTTGGACTCTTCCATCCAAGTCTCTCCACTTTTGAGCATAGTCCTTAAAACCTTCACCTGCACCCATAGACATACCCTGGAGCTGAGTATGAGTGGGAGCAAGGTCGGCGTTATACTGATATTGCTTATAAAAAGCAACAACAAGGTCTTCCCAGTTTCGGACACTGGCCCCCTCCAACTGATAGAACCATTCAAGTTGAGTCCTTGACAGACTATCTTGAAAGAAATGCACCCACAAATTTCTATCAGTAGTGTGGGGTTGTATTTTCCTAACATACAAGCGGAGATGGAGTTTTGGACAGGATACTCCATCGTACTTGGCGAAAACCGGAGCTTTGAACTTATGAGGGATGACCACTCCCAATACCAGCCCCAATTCTCTGAAGTCCAAACCAGGTATTTTCTGAATCTCCCTAGCACTCAAACAGTCTTCTAGCTGCTTGTACCTATCCTCAGCAGGAGGATATTGCTCATCATCGTAATCAGTATCGTTATCAGAAACTGCAGGACTAGGGTCCTTTGCTCTTTCTTGGTTCTCCCCATCCTTGGATGACGAGGTCAAATCAGCTGGTTGTCTCAACCTTTCTCCGAATCTTCTACCCATGTTCAGAATTCCGACCTTCTTCTTCTTCTTCTTCTTCTTCTTCTTCTTCTCTTTCAGAATAAGGCTCTTCAGACCCTCTTGCCCTTTAGCTAGACTTATGAACATCTGTTGGAATTGGGCGTTCTGTGCCTGAAGATCTTTGATGGCTTGATCGGAAGACATTTCTACTGTAATAAACAACAAAGAAGATGAGAAACCTGTAATGGTACCTGTAATGGTGTGCATGATATTGGGATGTGTATGTAATGATTTCAAAGACTTTGAGAGATTTAAATTTGTAAACAAAAAAATAAACAAAACTTTATTAACTTAACTTTGAAAGGTTCAACAATGCCTTTAATGCGTTACAAAGAAGTAAATAAAACAAAATATAAAACTAGAAAAAGCAAAATCAAAAGTCCCATGGTCGCTTCCTCTTTGTGCTGATGTAGTCATTGATCACTCTTTCTTCCTCGAGCTGCCTGATGAGCTTCAAAACCTTCCTTTCTTGCTCATGGTACTGTTCCCGGTAAGTGTCCAGCTCATTCTTCAGCTGAATCCAAGACCTCTGCAACTCCCCAGGATCAGTGGAAATGTAAGGATAGAGAACCGTGTAAGGAATGCCTTATTCATTAGTGGGCTCCACAATCACTGGTAATGCGGCCTCATAGGGCATCCCAAGCTTCTGGGTACGAGCTCGGACCCATTGGAGGTAAGGCTGCATAAGAAGGGAAGTCTTTGGTCCTAACTCTTGGGGGTCAAATCTATTCACCAGGCCCAAGGCTCGTATAAACCTCAGGCGATGCTCCTTAACATCCTCCTTATAGTCAAATACAATGTCCTCAAGAAGTAGCTCATGGAGACCATCTCTTCGAGCACGACCAAATTGTCGCAAAGCCAGACAAGGATTGTAAGTTATACCTCCTCAGATTCCAAGCAATGGAACATTAGGGTATCCCCCACAACGGTCAATAACAATAGTGTCTTCCATAGGCCGGGAACACCAAAGAAAATCTGTATGAGCAAGCGACATTATTCTGTAAGACCAACCCAAACCTTCTTCGTTCTTCAGCACATACTAAGAGAGGTGAGAAATAAACCACCTCTACAGCAACGGCATACAACACATAAGAGTATCTCTCCTCCTCGCAGTACGGGTTTGGAGAGCATGCAAGATATCTCCAAGCAAGGTAGGTACAGGATTGCGAGAAAGGAAAATCTTGACAGCGTTCACATCTACAAAGGAATCCAGATTCGGGAAAAGAACCAAACCATAGATAAGGAGAGCCAAGAAATCTTCAAAAGCTTGAAAATCTAAATCATCCCAGAATAGCTGAGCCCGGTCTATCAGAAATTTGGCTAGAAAACCTTTGACCCTGCTTCGTGTTTCTCAATTGGATACTACATCAGCCTGTTTCAAATGCAGAGCTGAGGCAATGTCTTCTGGTCTAGGAACTTCCTCCATACCTGTGAAGGGTACCTGTTCAAGAATGGGTATGCCCAATAGGTGGGAAAACTCTTCCATGGTGGGAACCAGCTGGTAATATGGAAAGGTGAAGCAATGATGCACAGGATCGAAGAACTGGAAAAGTACACTCATCATCTGCACAAAGTTGGGCAGGTATTTGCAAAAAGTTGACTCAGATGGTATTTTTGCACACAGAAGCCATGATCTGCAAAACAGAACAAAGATAAATTCCCTTGGTCTTTGAAATGGTTAGTATAATGAAGCATGAATTCCATGTTATGATGCATGATGTCATGGTAAACCACAGGTATAGCAAACACAGATATTGCAAACATAGATATTGCAAACACAGTCAAATCACACATAGCCCTTAGGTTTAAGGCTTGCATGAGGTCAAAGGTAGTACCCTCTTGAAGTTTAAGTTGGCTTCAACCTGTCCTAGAAAAAGTAATCGGGTTCTATAGGATCTCAATATCACTGACCATCCTTAATCGATCATGGTTTTAGATCACACAATCTTTTCTTACCGCTGGAACTATCTCGACAGTATGGTCTCAATGAGTGTAGCATCAAGTATCAACTAGTTCTCAGCTTTACAATGAGGCCGGCTATCTCACTACTTTCTAATGGCTAAGTTGGGCGATTTAAAGGTTCTAAGGTCAGTTGATGCTTAACGATACCATGCAGCGGCCCAGTATTCTCCTCGTTTCTCCAAAAGGGATACCGATACCAACCAATGTGCCACATCAATGTAGCTACTGCTTCAACTGTATCGGTCTATGCTGTACAGTTCCCTCACAGTCTATTTCTACTTACCTAAAAGGTATCCCCAGATCCGAGTTAGGACCTATAGTAACTCCCAAACAAAACCCTTAAAAGTAAAGCAATCAAAGCAATTAAGAGAAGCAATTATGATGAACTAGATCCTAAGGTATACCCCACTTATTAATTCCCCAACAGATTCGCAAGTTCTGTGATACGGTGGCAGAACCGACTGTTATACTGGTTTACGTTTTGCGTTTTTTGTTTGCAAAATATTGCGGTAAGTAAGAGTCGCCACCGACTTTTATTTCATCCAATCGGAAAGGAAAAAAGTACAAAAAAAATCCTTTTTTGAGATATTCAGAGTACAGGGGGGTAGATTATAGAAAGGGAAAGTGTTTGCACCCTTTCTATCCATGGTTTTCCATGGGATCTTAGGTACTTGCTCATCTTTTAAAATTTCTTGTGTATGTGCTTTGTTTTGAAAAGTTTGACTCCGTGATAACCCTTGTATCAGTCCTGAAAGGTGTGACGAAGTTGTTTTGTAAATTGTTTTGAAATGTGTAAGTGTGAAAAAGCTTTGATTTGAGCAAGTACCTATTAGCATCTACTTACTCGAAAAAATATCGTTTCTATTCTCATTCCTTTAGACAACACTATCCTACTATTGAGAAATAGGTAGCACCATCGTTGGAGTTGTAAGGGTCAATTCGAAAGGGACGTACGATCACTAAAGCAACGTTAGGACACATTAGTAATAACCCTAAAGTCTTATGATCATATTCGAGGCAACATTTCCGAGGAAACATTTGAATGGGACATTTGATCTTTGTTAGACAGGAGGGCAACCACTAAGACACCCTATACTTAATGATCGTTTACCGTAGGCAACCGAAATGAGAGTATACCTTAAGAGTGATATGTGCGAGTGGTTAGTTTCAGTTATTTATCTTTTCACATTAGGGTTTTCTAACTGGATTAATTTGTCATACATTCTTGTCATAAAATCCTATTAGGAAACATCTAAATAGTCAAATATTTGCGAGAATTAAAATGCGAGAAAGTAAATCTAAGCTATTACAAGGCTTCAGGGAGGGGGATTAATTACGTAGCTAAAAACCCGAGAAAAGGCGATAAATAAAAGCCCTAGATTAAACTATTACAAACCATGAACAGTTACAACAATATCGTAAAAAATAATAATACGCGCGCGATGAATCGAATACGAGACAACTAGGGTTTTGACCCTTGCCTAAACTTAATTGCGATTAGTTAAAAAAATGTTTTTGTTTTTTGTAAGAAAATAAAGAAAAAATTAAACTAAAAACAAAACCCTAATTCTAATTAATTTTAAGTTAAGGAAAAGTAAATTAATTTATTCTAAAACCTATTTTTTTGAATTTTTATTTATTTGAGAAAAAGAGCAAAATTAAATTAAATCAAAAGTTTAACCTAATTCTCTATTTTATTTTATTTATGAAAATAAATTGAAATTTTCTATGTTAAACTAAATTAAATTAATTTTGATAATAATAAAAAAAAACTAATCTTAATTTTTTTTGGTGAGTTATTGATTTTGTGATCTTTTTATGAAAAAAGATTAATTTGTGAATTAGAGGAAATAAACATAAATATTGAAATTATTAAATAAACTAAAAAAAAAAAGGAATAATGGGCCTGTATTAGAAATTATGGGGGGGTGTTGTAGAGATTCAGAGCCCAAAATATCCAGTCCTGTTTGACTTTGCCTAATCCAGTGTGGCTGTTGACTTGAGGCATATGGTGGTCATTCAGGGGAAAGGCATTGGATCTGGAGCATTGATGAATGGGACGGCCAAATCTTGAGTTTCTTAGTGGATGCTTGGACGTGAGGTATACCTAATCATTTATTTAAAAATAACATGAAGCAAATATGGGACCTCGGGATCGAACCCAAGTCCTTAGGCCTATTCCCAATACACGCTTGCCAATTGAGCTATTTGGCTTGTTTGAATATATAATGAAAACAAAGTCTAATATATGAAAAAAGCATGGTTAATGGAAAAACGCGCTGAAATTTAAATAACCCAATTAGTGAATGCCACACATCCATCTTCTTCCTCCCAACCGTCGTTTTAGGTAACAATATCTTTACCTACGGACATGGCGCTGTAGCTATAACCCTGTGTATTTTAAAAATTGTCCATAGGCAATATAAATGACCATGGCTGGTACCAATCGACTCATGTCATCCTCACGAGTCTCATGGTACCAGAATCAATGTCCAATTTTACCTATATTACAAAGCCCTAAAACCAAACAAGAAAACCTAATTATGGAAATTTCACACAGAGTCAACAAAAACGCAATTGAATATAATGATTAGCTTGCAAACATGATAAGAAATAAGAATATGCAATCAAAACGTGCAAATAGTGTATAAATTGTTGAAAACGTAAATGAAAATTTTGGCTAACCGTGTGACTGCTACAACGAGTTTCAGGACCTGGTGAGGCTTGCTAATGATTTGAATATGATCCTGAGATGTCCAGCAATCGATTGGCAAGGGAAAGATGGCTTGGGACGGCCTGTAACTTGGAATTTGATCACCATTTTTTCTTGAGATTTTTCAGTTTTGTTTGCCTCTTTCACGACTACTCCAACCTCCCTCATGCTTTGGATTGTTTCTGTATATGTACTACAACATGTTAGGTCAAAAAAATGAAATCAATCTTGCCCATTATGAAGATTTGATTTGGTCTTTCATGGCATATGATATCTTTCCAAATTTTCTCAAATTCAATCTTTTTCCAACCAAATTATCCTTGCAAGAATTGATTCTCAATTGACAGCATATAAGATCTTCTTTCAATGCAAAAAATCATCCCTAAAACACAATATATGATTTATTGGGATTTATTTGATTTTATTTGAATTTTAAATGAATAAAAATAAAAATAAATTGAATAAATGAATAAATAAATCATGGAGGGTCCCATAGGTCGTGGACTATGTTATCATTGAAGTGCAAGCATAAAAAGTTGGGCCCATTTAGCAAAAAATGCAAATTTGAGCACATTTGACTTTTGGCAATTTTGCAAAAAAGGTCAACTTGACCAATGCATAACTCTTTCAATTTTGACCCTAGAGAGGTGTTCTTGGACTTTTTAGAAATATTAGGATGTCCTCTAAACAACCCTTTTGGTCTCATCTCAATTGAGTCTTCCATGTTCGTGAATGAAGCTTTCACCCAAAAGGTGTTTTTGTTGACTTTTCAAAATGACCTGTAATGTCAAAACTCATATCTTTTTGTGAGTGCATATTTTGAACTTGGGAGATGAATATGAATTGTAGGGAATTTCATTCTCTTCAAAATGAGCTTTGGATGGGTCATTTTTGATAAAGTATGAGAAAGTTATGCTTGGTCAAAGTTGGGTTGACTTTTCCTACAAAACCCTAATTTAGCAACTTTTGGGTTTTGATGAATTGTGATCAATCCTTGATGAATCATGATCAATCCTTGATCAAATGATTAATAATAATTCAAAATGAGGACGTTAACAAAAAATTTTGAGGTTTGGCTGTATGTGGGCCATAGTTGACTTTTGACCTAGCATAGTTGATTTTCAGGCCTTTGAGCAATTGACTGAGAAAACTTCCTCTGCAAGGCTTGAAACTTGACATGGATGATCTTGAGTACATATTAGGACAATGGTTATCATTTGGGATCCTTTGGACTCAAATATCTTGATGCAAAATGAAACCCTAATTTGAAGTAGACTGCCTTAAGACATAGTTTGTCTGGTCAACTTTTGAACTTCCTTGAGCAATTTGAGGACCTCACTTGACATGTATTGAGAAATATGGGTGGGAAAATTTTGGGGTACAACACTAGGTTTTAACAATTTATAAAGTCAAACTATTATCTGGTCGGGTCCAGGCTTTATAGAAGTTTGAAAGTTGTACTAATATCTAGTCGAATCCAATCTTCATTGTATCTTTTGGAGATAGTAAAGGTTTTGTTGACAACTTTAATGGGGATTAGGGGTTGTGGCCCTATGATTTGAAAAATTCTAAAAGGCAAACTCAAACTAGAGAGTGTGGACTCAATCGGGGAAGACATATTCAACTTGGGGAGATACACTCAGCTGGGGATAATAGGCTCAGCTGGGGAGATAGACTATGCTAGGGAAATACAGACTAAGTTGGGGAATTTTGTACTCGGCTGGGGAGTTATGCTACTCGTTGCTTGTCGGGGAAATAAAACCTGTTGGTGAATAATTGATGAACTACTGACAGGGTGAGTTCTTTGAGGAAGAGATCCACAAGGCTTCTACTTGTAGGACCAACTTAGCTGTGAAGAGAGATCTGTCAAGAAATTGAGACTCTAGCTGGAGATCAACCTATGCAAAGAGACTTTATGGGTAACTCTGTTGAGGATTGGTTTACCGTTTTGTGGGGGTAATGCTAATGAAACAACTCTGTAGGGATATTCCAAATACATTAAAGAGATGTTTTTTGCTGCTTAGTAGGACACATATACCAAACAGTTTTAATTATTTTCATATGCATATGTTCGTTCAATTTTAGTCATTGGACAAATTTGCATTCAAAATTAAAACAGAAAGTTTGCACTTTAAAGTATATTTGTATTGATATTTTGCCCATGAATAAGCATTTTTTGTACAAAGAGACGGAGATCATAGTAAGAGGAAATCATCGAGAGAAAAACAAGGATTGAAAACAAAAAAAAAAATAGTCATGTGAAAATGATCTCGTTGCATTCCAACTCTACTATTGCCCTTATGTCTTCGAATGCCCTTTGACTTTGACAGAAGTTGATTGGATTGATCTTGGACCGTTTGAACTCAGACCTTGGTGATCCCATGGGACATAGTCATACGCTTTCAATCCTTAATTTTTGCATGGACCGCCCTTTCCAGTTTTTAGCCCACCAGGATACCCTTTTTTGCCCAAGTCGCCCTTTCGGGTTTTCAACTTACTGGGTGTACAATCTTTTGCATATATCCCTAATTTTTGCCCAAACCTTTTGGTTTGCCGGGATGCCCTTGTTTTTCCTAGATGTGTCAACCTAGCGGGTCTCTTATGCGTAGTATTTTTTAACTATGTCCGCATTTATAGGATGTGGGAAGTCTTCACCATCCATGGTAGTCAGCATCATGGCACCCCCAGAGAAAACTCTCTTGACAACAAATGGCCCTTCATAGGTGGGAGTCCATTTGGCTCTGGGGTCGCCTTGTGGTAGAATTATGCGCTTAATCACCAAGTCACCAGCTTGATATATTCGAGGCTTGATTTTTTTGTTGAAAGCCTTGATTATACGCTTTTGGTACGTCTGACCATGACAAACAGAAGCGAGTTACTTTTCGTCGATCAAGTTTAGCTGATCCAATCTCGTCTAAATCCACTCGTCTTCGCCTAAGCCTGCTTCATTCATGATCCTTAGTGAGGGAATATGAATTTCCACTGGTAAAACAGCTTCCATGCCATAGACTAAGGAAAAGGGAGTTGCCTCGGTTGATGTTCTAGTTGAAGTGCGATAGCCATGCAAAGCAAACGGTAAGGTCTCATGCCAATCCTTATAGGTTACTACCATTTTTTGCACAATCTTCTTAATGTTTTTGTTGGCTGATTTGACTGCGCCATTCATTTTAGGTATGCATGGAGAAGAATTGTGATGCTTTATTTTGAACTGAGTGCAAAGTTCGGTAATCATAACATTGTTGAGGTTAGTCCCATTGTCGATGATGATCCTTTCGGGAATACCATAGCGGCATATGAGGTTTTGTCTGGTGAATCTGGCTACCACATTCTTTGTGACTGAGGCAAAAGAAGCGGCTTCGACCCACTTGGTGAAATAATCAACAGCGACCAAAATGAAGCGATGTCCATTGGAAGTGGTTGGCTTGATTTCTCCAATTATATCAATGCCCCACATTGCAAATGGCCACGGAGCGGTCATGACGTTCAGGGGGATAGGAGGTACATGGATCTTGTCAGCACAGATTTGGCATTTGTGACAAGTTCTTGAATGTTGATGGCAATCATTCACTATTGTTGGCCAATAGTAGCCAGCTCTCAATATTTTCTTAGCCATCGTATGTCCACTTGAGTGAGTCCCAAAGAGACCATCGTGCATGTCTTCCATAATTTCCTTTGCCTCCTTCTTGTCCACACATCGGAGTAGAGTATAATTATGGTTGCGCTTGTATAATATCCCGTTACTTAGGAAGAATTTGGCTGCAAATCTTCATAAGAACTTTCTGTCATTGATGGATGCTCCCCCGGGTTACTCTTGTGTTTCAAGATACCTCATCACCTCATGGTACCATGGCTTTTCTGTGTCAGTGTCAAGCTTACAACAATGTGCAGGTTCGTTGAATCTTTCAATTGTAATCATAGGGGCTTCGATGTCCCATCTGACCTTGAACATTGAAGACATGGTTGCCAAGGCGTTAGCCAACTGATTTTCTTCCCCGGGGAAGTGTTCAAATGTGATCTCTTCGGAGTGAGGAATCAAGGATAGAACAAGTTCCTTGTAAGGGATGAGATTAGGGTGTTTAGTGTCCTAATCTCCTTTTAGTTGGCTAATCACTAGAACGGAATCCCCAAACACATTCAAATGTTTGATCCTCAAGTCAATGGCATCTTTCAGACCCAAGATGCACGCTTCGTTTTCAGCCATATTGTTCGTGCAATCGAAGCATAGTCTGGAAGTGAATGGAGTGTGGAATCCTTCAGGAGAGATGATCACAACACCAATTTTGTTACCTAAGGAGTTGGAAGCTCCATCGAAGACCATAGTCCATTGGGATCCTTGTTCAGGTCCGTCATACGGTCTAGGTTTCACACAGTCGGTTACCAGCATGATGTTCTCATCAGGGAAGTCGAAGTTCATGGACTGATAATCATCAACAACTTGATGGGCCAAATGATATACTATTAAGCTTCCTTTGATGGCCTTTTGTGTTGTGTATTGAATGTGGTACTCAATCAAGATCATTTTCCATCTTGCTATCCGTCCGGAAAGGGAAGGTTTCTCGAAGATGTACTTGATTGGGTCCATCTTAGAAATCAATAGAGTGGTATGAGTCAACATATACTCTCTTAGCCGGCGAGCAGCCCATGCCAGAGCACAGCAAGTTTTCTCGAGCAGTGAATATCTAGTTTCACAGTCGGTAAACTTTTTGCTCAGGTAGTAAATAGCATGCTCTTTTCGGCCAGACTCGTCATGTTGGCCCAAAACACATCCCATAGAGTTCTCTATTACTGTAAAGTACATGATCAAGGGTCTTCCTTCAACTGGAGGATTGAGAATAAGAGGTTCTTGTAGGTATTCTTTGATTTTTTCGAAGGCAGCTTGGCACTCATCATTCCATCTGACTACCTGATTTTTCTTCAAGAGTTTGAATATTGGCTCACAAGTAGAAGTCAAGTGTGATATGAAGCGAGCAATGTAATTGAGACGACCCAAGATCAACTTCAATGCCTTTATTGCTGACAACAAAACCTAGAAGCTTTCTAGATCGTACTTCAAATGTGCATTTGTTAGGGTTTAACCTCAACTTGTACTTTTTCAGCTTTTCGAATAGTTTGTACAGGTGATCGAGATGTTCCTCTTCAATTTATGATATGGAAATCATGTCATCCATATAGACCTCTATCTCATGATGTATCATGTCATGAAACAAATCTACCACAACTCTTTGATATGTTGCCCCTGCATTCTTCAATCTGAACGACATGACCTTATAGTAGAAGGTGCCCCATTGCGTAACGAAAGTAGTCTTCTCCATGTCTTTGGGAGCTATCTTTATCTAATTATAGCCTTCGAAGCCATCCATAAAATAGAAGACTTTATTATGAACAATATTATCGACCAAAACGTTAATGTGTGGTAGAGGGAAGTCATCCTTGGGGCTTGCCCTATTCAGATCCCTATAGTCTACGCACATGCGAACTTTTCCGTCCTTTTTCGGCACTGGCACCACATTGGCAACCCATTAGGGATAGGATGTCACAGCTAGGAACCCTACATCAAACTGTTCATTAATTCATCTTTGATCTTCTGAGACATATCAGGCCTCATACGACGAACCTTTTGTTTGACGGGAGGATAACCTTCTTTTGTCGGCAGACGATGAACTACGATGTCGGTATCCAACCCTAGAATATCTTCATAAGACCAAGCAAATACTTCCACATAATCATGTAACATCTGAACTAACCAGCTCTTGACACTACTTTCTAAGTTAGCACCGATCTTGATTTCCTTCTTATCTGCCTCAGTACCCAAATTGATGACTTCAACTGACTCTTTGTGCGGTTGAATTAGTTTTTCCTCTTGTAATAGAAGTCTGGCTAATTCTCCCGGTATTTCATAATCTTCCTCGCCTTTTACTTCGGCTTAGTTAATTAGACATTCGAAGTCATAGTCGGCAATGGTAGAGTCATTAGAAACAAGATCCAGAGTGGATGAGGACCTGCAAGAGTGTGTGTGTGTGTGTGTGCATGTAAGATACATGGCTATTTTGAAAAATGTATTCGAAATAAAAGAAAGACAATGAACACAAATATTTGAATGAAAAAGAGTCCAATGTACTGATTGATCATATGATTTAGATGAACATAAATAAAACCCTTGACAAATAGACCAAAGTGCCCCGGGCTAGGAACATGGATTAAAGTCATTGTTACATATTACAGACAAAGTGTTCTTGAATTGAAAGAAAAGCAATAACAAGTAAATTACTCCTCAAGGAAGGAGATGGGCACAAATTCCTTTGCATGCCAATTCTTCAGCTCCGTTGTAGTTGGATACACCCAATCTTCAAATGCAGCTTCTTCATCTGAATCACCCACAACATTAACTTCATGGCTTCCGATGCGGAGAGGTGGATTTCCTGCACGTGCACGCCTCACTTCCTTCTGTCTTTTGACGGTAAAGCCCAAACCAAAATTGTCTGTTTGAATGGGATATCGAGAAGTTGCCCCCAAGCATCACATTTTCCTTCTTCAATTGTAGCACGAGCATCTTTAACTGAAACCATCTTTGGCACGACTTTAACAGCTTTGGGTTCATCAGAGGAACACTTAGTGGCAACAACCATTGTTAGTACGACTTCAAAGGCTTGACATGGGGTCTCAATGAATTCCCCATCCATCTCTATGTATTTGAACGAGTTAAGGTGGCTTATCATAAACTCTTCCCCACCACAGACAGTGACAATTCTTCCCTTGACCGGATATTTGAGTTTCTGATGGAGAGTTGAGGTTACTTCCCCAGCTTTGTGGATCCACGGGCGACCTAACGGGAAAGAATAGGCGGGACGAATATCCATAATGTAGAAGGTGGATTTGAAGATTTGGGAGCCCACTTTAATTGGAAGATCTACCTCCCCATGAACTGTCCTCTTTGATCCATCGAACGCCCTTACAATGATATCAATTAGCTTCAATACTAAACCTTCACAGTCTAGACGGTTTAACACCCTCTTGGGTAGTACATTCAGAGAAGAACCAGTGTCGAATAGCACGTATTCTAAGGTATTCCCTTTGCACTCAACAGAAACATGTAGAGATTTATTGTGATTCTTCCCAAGCGGTGTTAGGTCAGCATCTGAAAACCCCAAGCCATTATCAGCTATCAGGCTAGCCACGCAATTCTCAAATTGGTCTGTTGTTGTCTCATGGGGGACATGAGCATTTTTCAGGAATTTGATTAATGTCCGAGCATGGGAATCGGAACAGAGTAGTAATGACAACATCGAAATCTCATAAGGGGTTTTCCCCAACTGTTCCACAATCTTGAAATTGCTCCTTTTTATTATCTTCAAGATCTCGTCCATCTCACGAGCAGAGGGTTCTTCATCGGTAACGTCCTTTGCGGGTATTTCTATTACGACTGGCTCAACAAACGTCTCCTTCCCTCTTGTATCGGTACTTTACTTAGCAGTCGTAATGCGGATGGGCGCCTTTGTAACAACTGGTGGTGAGATATTGGGTGAAAATATTCTTCCAGTTCGAGCTACCTTACTTGAGCTAGTTATGTTATCAACATCATCAAATTTTTCTTCTTTGATCCAAGTGTCTTGTTTAATCCCATGATAGAACACCTCAACACCATGATTCCATGGTACTACCTTGTTTGAAGAGTAGGGAATTGGTCCGAGATTGGTAATTATTAAGGTAGCAACAACGGGTTCATTTGAAATCCTAATAGGACCTTTGGAGGTGATCCTAAAAGGATTGTTTGAGATGGTAATAAAGGAGAGGTCTTCAAATTTGTTAGTCAAACTTTTGGCAAGCAGAGTCTTTTCAAATAGAATTTCGTGGCTATCCATCAGGCGTTGAATGCCTTTCTTCAGCCCTTCACATCCATTGAGTTGTTGGGTACAACAAACACATTCTTTTACACAGATAGGGAAAATCCCGGCTTTCAACAGATTCTTTTTGATGATATTCAAAGGAGTAGTCAAGTCTTTAACAGTGGCAACAAAAATTATATATTCAACATCATTAACACCCTTGTCATGCTTCGACATAGGTGCGGTGATTACATTTAGAGTTGGAGGAGGATCAAACTCAATAGTCTTATTATCAATCAAATCCTGGATTTTATTCTTCAAGGCCCAGCACTGGTCAGTCTCGTGCCCGGGGCTTCTTGAGTGGTAAGCACATTTGGAGTTCGGATTACACTTTGGCAAAGAGGTGTCTGGGTTGGCAGGTGGGTCGCGCAATGTCACAAAATTAGCATTTAGAAAATGTTGAAGGGCTTGAGACAATGACATTCCCAACCTTGTAAATTGTCTTCTCGGAGTTTTGAAACGTTGATGATTAGCACATGGTCTTGGAGCGGGAGCTGGATTGGAGATTCGGACCGTATTAACAGACGTATGATAATTCTTCTTAGTACGGGCCCTTTCCCCGTACACAACATTGATTTCCTTCTTTGCAGCAAAAGGTTTCTTGACAGGATTTGAAGTGGAGGCATACTCCACAAAGATCTTTCCACTTTTGATGCCGCTTTCAACTCTTTCACCAGTTAAGACTAACTCGGTGAATCCAGAGGAGGAACAGCCTACCAACAAGTTAAATAATGGACCATATAAAGTTCCCATAAATATGTCAATGTTCTCTCTATCAGTCAAGGGTGGTTGAACCCTACTAGCAAGGTATCTCCACTTTTGTGCATATTCCTTAAATGCTTCATTCTTCCCCATGGTCATATCTTGCAACTGAAACCTCGTTGGCGCCAAGTCGGCGTTATACTGATATTGATGGTAAAATGCGGTAGCTAAGTCTTCCCAGGTATTGATACGGGAACCACCTAACTGATAAAACCATTCATGTTGCATTCTGGCCAAGATCTCTTGGAAAAAGTGAACCCAGAGTTTCTTATCAGCAGTGTGCGGCTGTATCTTGCGCACATAGGATTTCATGTGAAGTTTTGGACAAGAAACTCCATCGTACTTTGCAAAGATTGGTATTTTGATTTTTTTGGGAATAACAACCCCAAAGATCAAACCCAAATCATCAAAATCTAGACCGGGAACGACTTGGATTTCAACAGCTTTCAATCTGTCTTCTAACTGCTTATACTTGATATCGACGGGTGGATACTGCTCATTGAAATAATCATCATCAGATGCTTGATCATTAACACAGTCAGCCTGAGTACTCTTGATCTCACCAGTCTGGTTCTCGTCCTCTTCAGATGAGTCTTCTCCTACTAGGATCTGACGGACTGTCTCCTTGAACCTTCTACCCATGTTGAGTAGAGCTTTCTTCTTAGGCTTCTTCTTAACTGCCAACAATTCCATCATATCATGCTGCCCCTTGGCTAGGGCCAATAGAGTTTCTTGGAATTGAGA
The DNA here is from genome assembly GCA_948472305.1 of Vicia faba. Taxonomy (NCBI): domain Eukaryota; kingdom Viridiplantae; phylum Streptophyta; class Magnoliopsida; order Fabales; family Fabaceae; genus Vicia; species Vicia faba. The sequence continues at coordinate 856,575,456 of OX451736.1, read as the reverse complement.
GTTTTGTACCTGTAGATCCTTCACAGTTTTCTCTAGATCCATCTTTCTGAAATAAATAGCAGAAGAATAAGGAAACCTGTTATGCGAAAACCTGTCATGTTATGATGCATGGAATATGTACATGCTAATGATTTCAAGGGAATTAGAGATTTAAATTTGCTTTAGACAAAAAGGAACACACATTGCATTAATAAATCCAAGTTTGAGTACATCATGCCTTTTTGGGCTTACAATGAAATAAATAGAAATACAAAAAACTCCTAAGACAAAAAAGTTGAACACATCCTCTTCGGCACGATGTAGGCGTTCAGACTCCGCTCCTCATGAAGCTGCTTTGTGAGTTCTATGACTTTCTTCTCACTGGCGTAGAATTGATTCTCAAATGTGTCTCGTTCTTCCTTGAGTTAGATCCAAGACTTTTGCAACTCTTCGAATCTTGTTGGCATATCAGGATGGGAAATGATGCGAGGTTCGTCTTCTTGATCAACAGACTCTGAGATCACTTACAGTATATAAACATATGGCATCATAAGATTCTGAGCACAAGCTCGTACCCATATGAGGTAAGGCTCCAAGGGGATGGATTTTTTGCATCCCAATGTACTGCTATCGGTCTTATTTACCATGCCACAAGCGCGAATGAACCTCTGGCGATAACCTTGCAGGTCATTTGAATAGTCAAACACAATACCCTGAACGAGCATATCATGGGGACCATCCCTCCGGGCGTAGCCGAACTGACGTAGGGCCAAAGAAGGGTTGTAAGTGATGCCTCCTCTAACGCCAAGAAGTGGCACATTAGGGAATTCTCTGCAACAATTAATAAAATAGGATATCTTGAGAGCGAGGGCACCAATGGATATCAGAGTGAGAAAGGGACATTATCCTTTGATTCCACCTTAAGCATAATTCATTCTTCACCACTGACCAATGGAGGTGCGAAATAAACCATGGATAGAGCAAAGGCTTACATCGCATAAGAGTCCCTCGGTTCTTCATAGTACGAGTGTAGAGTGAATGTAGCACGTCTCCGAGCAATGTAGGCACTGGATTGCGAGCGAGGAAGATGTTGATGGCACAAACATCTATAAACTGGTATGAATTAGGGAACAAAACCAATCTGTAGATTAATAGAGCTAGGACATCTTCAAAGTCATGGTACCCTATGGCATCTAAGAATATCTAAGCTTTCTTCATTAGAAAACTTACAAGGAGACCCTTGACTCCACTTCTTCTTTCCCAATTGGATTCGATGTCAGATGGTTTCAAATGCAAGGCTATGGTAACACTTTCAGCAACTGGATCTTGTTCTAAGCCGGTGAAAGGTACTTGCTCCAATATAGGTGACCCAAGTATTTTGGAGAACTCTTCCAGCGTAGGCACTAACTGATAATCTGGAAAAGTGAAGCAATGGTTTTAGGGTCGAAGAACTATAACATAACACTCACGAGACCTTCATCAAACCCGGTAGTAACAAAATTGAGAAAATGACCATATCTCTTGTTGAACGATGAGCTCTCGGGAATTCTCAGGACCATTTCTTTGAGCTTGGAAGGGACCTCTACAAAATTGATTCGGATGGTCTTTCTGCGAGTTGAATCCATACCCTACAAAACAAAAAGGAAAGATACATCTCTAGCCCCTTTAAATAGTTAGCATGTATGTCATGATGTTCATGATGTCATGGTTATGCTTTGAAATCACAGACATATCAAGCAAGTCACACAAAAGACCCTAGGTTTTAATGGCTTGCGTGAGTCTTTAAAGGTAAGTACCCTCTTTAAGTTTAGTTGGCTCAACCTGTCCTAATAAAAGTAACAGGTTCTAAGGAGTCTCATATCACTGACCTTTCTTTTAGGCATTGTTCTAGCTCAAGCACTGAAGTATTGCATCCAGAATATCTCAAAAGTCCAATCTCAACGAGTGTAGCATCGAGTATCAACCAATCTTCGGTCAGAACCAAAGTCGGCCATCTCACTACTTTCTAGTGGCATAGGATGAGTTAATTAAAAGGTTCTAAAGGTCAGTTAGTGCTTAATGATGCTAAGGAAGCCTAATGTTATCCTTAACAGACTCAAGGAACATTAGTACAAGCGAAAGTATCATGCTAACGTAGCTATCACTTCGTCCATATCCGTCTACGCCGTACAACTTCCATGATTTATTGCTACTTACCTAAAAGGTGCCCTAGATCCGGGTGTAGGATCTTTAACAACAACCCAAACAAGGACCTAAAATGTAAAGCAAGCAAGTTAAACCATGAGAAGCAATTAAAGGTGATCTAGCCCTAAGGTAACCCCACTTTTAAGTCTATCTCCCAGCAGAGTCACCAGTTCTGTGATACTATGGGAGAAATGACTTGAGTGTTTTGCGTTTTATCGTAAATGTTACGGTTAGCAAGAGTCGCCACTGACTTTTCTTTTATACAAAAGGAAAGGTTAAAAATAACAGGAAAGACCTTTGAGATTATTTCTGAGTTCGAGGGGTAGATTATGAAAAAGGAAGGTATTAGCACCCTTTCCATCTGTAGTTAACTACGGGCTCTTAGTTGCTTGCTAGATCACTTGCTTTTGTTTGAAAATGTGCTTTGTGGTGGTTTTTGAAAGTATCTTGAAAAGGCGCCATCGTTTAGGAAAACTTTTTAATAGTTCTCGTATGTAAGAACGTATACAAAGTGTTGAGCTTTTGAAAATATTTCATGTTTGGAAAGGTTTTTGAAAGTGTTTTGAAAGTGTTGGTGTTTTTTTTTTTTTAAATAAGCAAGAGTGTTTGATTTGAAAATGAGCAAGCAACTAGGAACAATCTACCTACTCGAAAGTCTTAGTTTATTTCTTCCTTTCCTTTGATATTTCTATCTTACCATTGATTTGGTAAGAAGACTTATCTTTGGATGTAAAGGGACGGGCGTGGGTCATCGTATAATCATGATAGCAATGTTGTGAGATATCTTAGCATTTCTCTTTGAGGGACTAAGATTATTTGTAAGGAAACATTCATAGTGTCATCGAGGGAATATTATCTTGTATTTGTGATTGTTTTTTCTAAGATATCCCACATGCATAACGTGACCATTTTTATAAGGCAACAAGTGGAATTACCCTAAGGGTGCATGTGTGAAAGTGTGTTTGATTGCATGCATTTTGTCTTTGATTTTTGGGTTGTCTACTTGTTGGTTTTATCTTGCCATACACCTAATTACTAGCATTTATATGAAAGTAATAAAGAAGTGCAAAAACTAAATCCTACACTATTATAACCTTATTGAATTGCATGAAAATATAAAAGAAAAAATAAGGTAAAACCAAGAAAAATGGATCTTTCGATTTAGGGCAGCAAACCCTTCAATTCTGCAATTTCTGGCTCTCTTCGAGCTGGCCTGAAAAGGGGTGAAGGCATGACTTTCAATTGGGTCCTGGAGGCCAGCATGCTGTGTATTTCGATTGGGGTCTGGAGGTCAGCATGTTGTGCCTTTCATTTGGGCTGAAGGTTAGTATGGAAGCCAGAGGCTTCGTTTCTAACTTTTCTGTCTCTTGTTTCTTTCGTTTGAGTTTGAATAGCCACATGGCCCAAGGCCATGCCAACATAACCTTGAGGCTATATTAGTTCTTTAAAGCGTATTTAAATGTACAAAGAGCAAAATCCAAGAAGATTGTTAACCATGACACACATTAAAAGAGTGAAAACAAAAAGAACAAAATAGTATGTACATGTTTGAAACGAGAAAGAAAACTTATTTACATGCTATGCTGGAAACGAAGGGTCAAAGGTTAAGAATGACTTACCTTGCTGGAGGCTGGAGCGTGTGCTGGACTTTGAAGTAGTTTTCTTGAATGCCTCTGGATTCGAAGGAAAAGACCAAGGGTGGGCCTTTAACACTGGATTCGAAAGAACAAAATAGGTGAAATGTCCTTCTTTGCTGGATTCGAAAGAAGGAACAAGTGGGATGCTCCTTGATTCGAAGGAAACTGGAATGTGTTGTTCTTCAGAATCGAAGGAGGTAACATTGATTCTGGGTTTTTTGATTTCACAAGTGTTGAAGTGTTTGAGAATTTTATGGTGTGTGAGAATTTTGAAGATACATTCCCCTCCTCTTCTTCCTCTCCCTTTTCTTTGTGCAGGTGGATTCTCTATTTATAGAGGAAAAATTTGAAATGTTTAGGAGTAAAAATAATAAAATAAAGGTTCAGCTGGAAAGTAAGCACCCACTTGTGCCAAGATGGGTGGTTCAGATGGATTTCTTTCTTAGAAGGAAAACAAGCGCAAGTCTCAAGAAAAACTTTTTCTAAAAAGTAGTATTATACTATTAAGGGCAAGTGGTCTTGGACAACAAATGGGTAAAAGCCTATTTCAACTTGCATAAACAATTAAATATAGAGTGAGTCATAGGTTTGAGGCCTGAAAAGGGGAAACACATAGCTTAGCCTATGGGTCTAACGTTCAACTTGATATTTTGAGTCGAATCCTCAATCTTTCTGCACCTTTCGACCATACTAGAAAAACATTCGTTCCCGTCAGTTATGTGTCCTTTGAATGTACCAATCATGTATTCTTCGAATGTCACTCTTCAGCTGAATATGCCATTTTGAGTCTTCTTGCTTTTTATCACTTAGGCCTAAACCTTCGACCAGACTCTAAAGTGAGTAAAAACAATTATTCCCCAACTATGGCAAGTCCTTCAAATGGGCCACCAAGTTGTGTGTCATAATGCAGCACTATGGCGTATTGAAGGGTTTACAGATGGATTCAAAGGTGATATGAAGGCACATTTAAAGCAAACATGAAGATGAAATCGAAAGTCACAGGAAGGTAGCCATTCATCCAATCGAAAGCTTGTGAATCCAAGGCAAACATGTGAGGGACCAATGGTGCAATCGAATGACACTTTTCAGAAGGTTATTTCCTTCTGAATTCGAAGGAAGCTTTCAGAAGGTTATTGACTTCTGAATTCGAAGGAAGCTTTCAGAAGTTTATTGACTTTCTGAATCGAAGAAAACCAAAAGGAGGCCTTTACTTCCTGAATTGAAGGACATTGTTTCAAAGGGAAACAAAATTCAATTGAAGCTTGTATGAAGGTTATTTCCTTCTGAATCGAAGGAAGATTTTAAGAAAGTCCTCAGTAGATAATTTCCTTCTGAATCGAAGGAAGCTTCAATACCCAAATGAAAGATGTAACCCAAGTGGCATGAAGCCCTTGCTCAATTGAAGCTTGCATGCAACTATGGCAAGAGATGAATGCCCAAACGAAGACTTGCATGCAGGTACTTATGTTTAAACGAAGGGTTTGCCTTGTAGGGGGTACATGTGTCCCGTAGGTCATGGCCTTCGATTGCAAGCATGCAAGAAGCATTACTTGTCCAATCGAAAGGCTTGCCTTGCAGTAAAATTTGTCTATTCAAAGCAAACATGCAGCAATTAAAAGGCACAAACGAAGCCTGCAACAAGAAGTCACATGTCTAGACGAAAGCGGCACGCTAGCAACTACTTTTGAGCAATCGAAGGAGGTGCAAGTTCCAATCGAAGGATGTTGAATCGAAGAACACTTGTTTTTCTCCAAATTTGTCAAAATATTATTTTTATCTATTTTCCCCCTTTTTGACAGTTTCCTTTTAATTTTAGTACTGGAAAATTCCAATGCACTTGTGCAAGCTTAAATCCCGAGAATCTTTCTGAGAAAACCCTTGAGAATTGAGAGGGAAAGTTTTGGGGTACAACACATTCCATCTTAGAATTAAGCTTTAAACATAGATTTTTACACACCCTTAAATTAGAGCAAACTTAAGTGGATCATGATGAGTACCACAGATGCGTGGGGTGTTAATACCTTCCCCTCACGTAACCGGATTCCATATCCTTTATCTTGGTCACAAGACCATCTTATCCATTTCTTTGGGGTTCTCTCAACATCTTCCATTTCTTTGGGATAAATAGAGTTCAGTGGAGACTCTACATTTTTTTCATGATGCGACAACTGACGACTCTGCTGGGGAGATCTAACAAGTCAATCCTAGATTTTGTTTGATTTCTTGTCTTTGGGTGTTTTATATGTTATTTCTTTATTACTGATTTATTTACATGATTTCGTGCATATGTTTGCATAGAATTTTACCGCTTTCCATATACTGTTGATGTGCTGTGTTGTATCCTTGTGGGGTGGGTGTTCCATGAGGTAAAAGGACCATTATCCAAGCCAGTGAAACATAGGTTAGACAGATACTCATGTTGAATAATGTGTTCCATTGACATATGTGAGGAGGCATGAGATATCACACTCAGACGAGGTTCTCTTGACGATGTCTTTTGTCTTGAACCTTTTTTGCATAGACAAGGTGTTCAGATGGAGAAGTCCCGACTGTGATTATAATTGGGGACCCTGTTCTAATTAGAATTTACCTGTGAGTTAGGGTGAAAAATCATTCCTGCAAGTACAGATGCTGATCTTTGATACTCGTTTCTTTGGTATTCTGATATGATCCAGACCGTTGAACCTATTACATGTGAATGTGATTCTGTTATCAGCGCAACAAGGGTTCAGTTTATGGAAGCCATGATCCCATTGCATTTATTAAACATAGTATTAACCGCATTTTTACATACATGTTTTCTTATTTCCAAGTATTCTAGTCTTTCAGTCTTGTTGTTAGGCCACCTTTGAAGATGGATATCAAGAAGAAGACAACCACCGATATCATATCGTATACAAGTTCCTTATGCCTGTTCTTGATAATCTCCTTCTACTAGCCAAGACGTCTCCTCCCAAGAATGTTTCTACCCTTACAAAAGATTATGGAAGAATCATGATATGTCTAAAGTCTCCGCTCAGTGAGTACCAAAAAGATTCCCCCAAGCTTTGTTTGAGTTTATGATCGCACACTGAGATGCTTCATGTTCCCTGATTATATATTGACACCGACCTTGGAAGAGTACTCTTCTATCTTGGACATTCCTATTCCGCGCCAAGTACCTTTCCATACTGCTATGGGGTGTGTGATTGGAAAACATGATGAAATCGGACGTAAAGAGCATGCCATTTATTATCTGAGTAAAAATTTACCGATTGTGAATCCAAGTATTCTTTACTTGAAAAAACTTATTGTGCACTTGCTTGGGCAGCTCGACGTTTAAGGCAATACATGCTGACATACATTACGCCTCTAATATCAAATATGGACCCGATAAAATACATCTTTGAGAAACCAACGCTTACAGGAAGACTTGCCCGGTGGAAAATTCTTATGTCTGAGTATGACATCCGATTTGTTATATAAAAGGCTATCAAGGGTAGAATTCTTGCAGATCATCTCGCCCATCAACCATTAGACGAGTATCAGTCAATGAAATTTAATTTTCCCGACGAAGATGTTATGAGACTTGATGATGTTGAAGGGGTCGATTCAAAAGAGCGATGGACTCTTACGTTTGATGGTGCATCAAATGATGAAGGTCATGGCATTGGGGAAATATTTACTTGTTCCCGCAATACTCACATACCATTTACGACTAGTTTATATTTTGATTGTACGAACAATGTGGTAGAATATCATGTTTGTGTGATAGGTCTTTGTCATACCATAATTTTTTACATACGATTCCACCCTCCATCTGCATCATTATATGTCAAGTGTTCACGAGTGGTTTGACCTATTTTTGCCAATTCTCAAGTCATATTTCAAAAATTCATAACTTCTTCAAATTTCAATATTTTAAGCGCTTCTTTATGCATATGATTCTCCTTGGCATCATCTACAATTTTTCTTTACAAGTAAAGAACTAATTATGCTTTGAAAATCCATGAAAAATAGAAACGATAGAAGTTGTTTATGAATTTAGTAGAATTTGATTTTTATTGTGTTTTATTCATGATTTCTTTTCCATTTAAAAAAATCACAAAAAAATGTACTTAGTATCAAGTTATTTTTTATTTACTATTTTTACTTCTTTACTAAAAAATTATCAAAAATATGTTCTTTTATTAATTTAAATTTATATATTGGTATCATTTATTTCAAAAAAAATATATAGAAAAATGTATACAAGTCCTTTTACTTTCTTATATGTATTTTATTTTTTACCTTTTAATTTACATTTTTATTTTCATTTATTTTAATTCAAGAAAAAAATCATAAATAGTTAATTTAATGTCTCTTTTATTTTTTATTTTGTATTTATTATTATTACTAACCCTTTTAGTTTCTTTTATTATTATTATTATTATTATTATTATTATTATTATTATTATTATTATTATTATTACTATTATTATTATTATTATTACTTTGTCCTTTGTTTTTTTTTTGTCAATAAATAAAAGTTGGGACCACTATAATGTAGTACAAACACATTATATAAATTGCCAACTTGTACTTATCAATGGTCAAGAATCATTCTCACACTTCATATAGATTGCCAACTTAAACTTATCAATGGCCAAGAACCAGTCTCATAAAGTCACATGGATTTCCACATGAACACTCTCACATCATTCATCCTATAAATAAGACACCTCTTTCTTTCATTTGGGACCAATAATACCATAAATCATTCACTAAACTAATCCAAAACTCTCTTCTTTTTTCTCTTCATTCTTTATCAAGCCATTTCTTCCTTTTATTAAATAGGTAGGCTATTATACTTGTTCTTTATTTAATTCTATTTCAATTTTAGTCTTTATTTATTTATTTATTTATTTATTACCATAATTATCATCATTTTGGAAGGAAACTTCATTGATTCAAAATCAAGAGTTGAAAAGTGTTCTTGAACCTCTAAAAGCAAAAGTGATTTATTGTTGTTTAATTTTCATTTTTTATGTAGTTTTTTTATTTATCTACTTATCTTGAGTATGGATTCTTGCTCGTGAGATTAAGTAGATAATTTTCATCGTTCATTTTTTTAATTTCATGAAAATTGAGAAAGTCATGACATTTATATTATTTTTATTATAGACTTCATCATTCTTCTTTAACTATTTTATTTTTATTTTTATTTTTATTTTTATTTGGATCAATTTGGAAAGAATTTGAGCTTTTTTAGTTCATCTAAGCTTGTCGACTATTTGATGAACTTTCATCATTTTCAATCTACCTCTAAATAGTTCTTTGATCATTCAAGATACTTGAGATTGATGATAAGTTTGTCAAAATATATCTTCCTTGACTTTGTCTTGATCCTGCATATTTGTTAATTGTACTACATGTATAAGAGAGTGAATTTCAAAGTGTCATTTCTCTATCATGTATGGATACATATATTGTATATACAATTGTGATGTTACACTTATCCCAAATAAGATTATTAACTTTATATTGTACTAACTTTACTTTATTGTCACTTATATTTCCGCACTTTATATTTTTCTCTCTTTACTTTTATGATATTTATCATCCATAACATTTTGTTTTCTTCACTTTATGCATTTTTCTTTGCTCACTTTAGCATTTATCTTCTCTTTGGTCACTTGAGCTTCCTTTTTTTTTGCTTGTTATAAGCAACTTAATAAATAAAAAAACCTAAATTTGGTTCTTTAATCCTTGGATTATGGTTACTATCCATTTTTATCTGATGCATGGTTCTTATTTGGTCTTCATCTGATTAGTATCTTTGTGTTTGAATCCAAGGGAAATGATTAATTTGTTGACTTCATTTCATTGAGTGTATCTTATATGATTGTGTGAATTCCTTCATCCATCTTTAAGTTTTGCTAATCTTAAGTTAGATCTCCAAAAATCTCATATTTAAACTTACACTCTTTTAAGCCAAAGCCTCGACATTAGGTCGTAGAATTTTCAAAATCTTTTTAAAATAATATTTTATCAAACAACTAATTTTAATACAAATATATAATAAGAGGTTCCTGTAGAGTACTACATATGCATTGGGTGGTAACACCTTCCCTTTGTATAATCAACCCTTGAACTTTAGATTTCTCTATTGCACTTGCTTTTACTTCTTGTATTGCATATTTACTTATAAGCTTTATTTCACTTTTTTCCCTTCCCTTGGAAATAATAAAGCATGGTGGCGACTCTTGCTTATTTGTGAGTCAAGTTAATTAATAGCTTGATCTCCGATTTTCATCACTACAGAATTTGAGACTCTGCTGGGGAATAAATTCTAAGTGGGTTAAGCCTAACTTGTTATATATGTATTTATGTTATTATTACTTGTTTGTTGTTTTATGTGGATTTTCTTGATTCTTTGGGTATTTGGTGATCTCTTATAAGCCATATACCCCGACTTAGGAAAACTTAATATTGGGATGAACGGTATAGTCATGTTAACTTTGAGGGAGTAATCCCGAAAAAGGAGACATGAGACCCCCCCCCACTCAGTGGAGGCCCCTTTGGCTGTAGAATTCGTTTACCGAGTAATCGAGAAGATATTGCTGTCTTCGACCTGGGAGCCAGAGAAGTTGAGAAGCCGTAGAACCCTTAATCCATCTTGTCCTTTTAGATGTAGTGCAGAAACTATAACAGAGTAATCTGAAAGTAGTTGTCATGCGATGCTGCACTCAGACGAGTTTTTCTTGAGAATATTGCTAATTATCGAGTAATCGAGAAGTTGGTAATATCTGAAAGAAGAATGTAGACTCTATGATTCCTTAGAACCTTGAGCTACATGTTATTTGAAAACCTTATTCCATACCTTATGGGTGGTTCTTACCATTGACTCCATACTCCTGACGTCAAACCTTATAACCTTGCTTGTGATCTTGTTTGTGATTGTTTCATAACCATACATTCATGCATCCATAAAACTCTTTTTAACTTGGTTTTAAAAGAATTTAAGGGTCTTTCTTTATAAATATCATAAGTTTCATCAAACTCAATGGATCTTGGGTGTTGATGGGGTGAAAACCCTAATCCACCAAAATGGATGATTGATTTTGATGATAGCTTGATCAATGTTTTGATCCAATTTAGAATTTACTTTCCTCACGCTTTGATGTTTACAATCTTGAGTTCCTTGAAATTCAAAGAAAAGCCATCATTTTATATCATTTGCATCCTTTTCATACATCATGCATACTTTCAGGTTGTTCAGTATCCCATTCTTATTGTCTCCTTATTCCGAGTTATCTATCAACTATCAAGCTATTTCCTCAACACAAGTACGAAACTAGAGCTAATGTCATAAGAAGAATGGTAGACTAAAATTCGAGAATTTATTAAGGAAAAGATTTTGTCCTGCCAAGGTGTTGGTCCTAATGTCAATAAGAATCTATTTCCAGGGCATGGCAAGTGAAGCTTCAGTTGGTTCAAGCCAATTTCTCATCAGCCAGTGTTCCATACATAACAACTCATCCTTGTTGCTGATTAGTTACTTGTCCTTGTTTCTTTCTGTTTGCATTTTCCTTTTGACTGTATTTGCTGTTTGCTTTAAAATATGTTTATTCCCATGTTAATTTTAATGAAATGAGAATCTTTCAATCAATTTATGGTTTGGATTAGTTCTGTGTATATCCCTTGTTTACTTTCCTTATTAAACTTTTTTTATGCAAAGATTGGAAGGAGGATGATGAAAACAAAATACCAAAACTATTGTATAGTATGATTTCAATTAAAACTTTGTTGATGATGTAAGACATTGTTTCAATTCCCAAACATTGGAGAAATTATGAAGTTAATCCATTATCAACCCCTTTGAGCCTAGAAGTTAGAGTTTCTTTCTGTATAAAAAACCGCAATCTTCACCTGGGACAAGGTAGTTCTCATTTTACTTAACTGGGCATTTAAATAAAAGAGAATCATTCAAGACACATTTCAATAAAAGTCACAATCACAAGCTTTCTTTCGCACCCATCAAAGAGTGTCGAAGATTTCTCTCAAATTAAAATCCAATGATGGTTCCCCGTAATCATTAAGCCAGATAGTCACTATCTTTCCAAAATAAAATGAAATGAAAAAAATCAAAGAAACGCCTCCTAAGTACAAACATGTTAAGGAGGCTTAGACAAAATTGGGGGCATCCCGCTGAATGTAAATTAAAAATGAAACAGTTCAGGAAAAAGTTAGGGATAATAAAAAATCAATAGAAGTTTCCAAGATAGAAGAGACATCCATCTTAAGAAAACCCTTGGCTTCTGAGCCATCATCAACGTCAGTGTTGCAATTCCAAAATCTCTTAGAATCCGAATTCATAGTCTGAGTTAACTAAATGTAGAACTGAAGAACATCACGAAGAATGAAGTGGGTACAAATAAACTATGAGCCTTTATCCTTTGTTTCATAAACAGTGAATCAGACCATATAACAACCCTCGAAAGACCTAATTGAAGCTAGGTTACTTTTGAAAGCATGCTACAACAAGGTTGCGTCAACTGACTCCCAAGTTTCCACTAATCTTTTACTTTTGGCATTATTCTATTGCTTTATCTTTTACTTTAAACCATTATGCTTAAACTAGTGATCCCTTAGTTTATCTTTTACTTCAAATATTTAAACCACTTTGTTTTTGGCCAGTGAACTCTTTGCTCTTTCAGCAATTATGTCTTTCCAATGATTATTTTTATTTTAATCTTTTTTCATGAGCTTTGCATTTAAATTACCATTTTTAGGTGAAAATTTTTATTTGCAAACATGTTTTCATTATCTAGGAATTTTAAAACTGTCAAGAAACTTGGTCTATGTTTTAATCAGGGGCAATTTTCTTCAGTGTATTGTTGGAGCTTATTCACATATTTGCTTATCAATGATTGCTTCTCTTACAAGTTTTTCAAAATTTATTCTTCATGACTAATACTGGGGCAGTCCCCAAACATGTTTCATTAGTCCTTCCTGAAAGGATCAACAATTTTATACACTCATCAAATTGTGACAGAAGGTTGTTCGAGACATCTTTCGAGAAGTAGAGTTGGTAGTGTTCCATGTGTTGAGAAACAACGTTCCAATCTTCCCACACAAAAAGAGTCTAGCTCAGTCGTCATAATTATTTGGATTAGATGCATTGATCACTCATACATCATGCACAAGCAAAATTTATTATCATGTATAGCTCTAAGAGTGTTGCACGCTTGTTTGTTTTTCCCAAGGTCTTGTTGTTATCATCATATTTCCTTGTCGACAAAGTCAAAATTACTTGTCCCCCACCAAAGCAGATGTCTGTCTGTCCATCTTTTTCTTCTTTGTCCGACACTAATATTGGATGTTATGTCTCTTTTCCGTCCAATGCTTATATTGGGTCCATTGTTTCTGACCAATGCTAATCTTGAATGTCTTGTTTCTCCTTCTGTCCAATGCTAATATTGGGCGTGTTGTTGGTTCTCACTTTCAACCAATGCTAATATTAGATATCATGTTTCTCTCAATCATTCAAAGCAAATATTGGATTTCATGATCTTTTGCCACAGTCCAAAGCCGTTTAATTGGATGTCTCATCTTTTTTGTTAATCCAAAGCTAATCATTGGATGTCACATCTTTTTTCCCTTTATTCAAAAAAATCATTGAATGGCGTTGTCATCTTTTAATCTAAAGCTAATCATTGGATGTCATATCTCTTTTCCCTTCATTCGAAGAAGATCATTGAATTCCGTGGGTGTCTTTTAATCCAAAGCTAATCATTGGATGTCACATCTCTTTTCACTTCATTTGAAGCAAATCCTTGAATTATGTTGTCGTCTTTTAATCCAAAGCTAATCATTGGATGTCACATCTCTTTTCCCTTCATTCGAAGAAAATCATTGAATGTTGTGGTCATATTTAAATCCAAAGCTAATCATTGGATGTCACATCCTTTTCCCTTCATTCAAAGCAAATAATTGAGTGTCATGTCGTCTTTTAATCCAAAGCTAATCATTGGATGTCACATCCATTTTCCCTTCATTCGAAGCAAATCAATGAATGTCGTGGTCGTCTTTTAATTCAAAGCCAATGATTGGATGTCATAAATATTTTTACCTCCATTTGAAGCCAATAATTGGATGTAATGGTCCTTTTTCATAATTTTGTTATCGTCTAAAGTCAGTAATTAGATGTCATTATCCCCAGTAGAGTGTTTTTCACCTCATTAAATGTTATGCTTGGATGTCCCCTATATTTCCAAGGGTTTTCTCCTTTCAAGTAATGATGGATGCTTCTTGTTAGAACAATGTTTGAATCTAGTACCCTATACTTAAGTTTTGATGATAACAAAGTGAAAAGATATAGTATTTATATGTTTCATGTTTGAATTATATGCTGCCTAAAATTACTATGCTCTGACTTGCAGATATGCTGATTAAAATAAGCAAGATCACTTCTTCAGCATCAGAATTTGATTTGATACACCAGCATCAGAAGTTGCTGAATCAGAACGTCAAGATCAGATGATCAACGCACGAACATGCTGAAGCTTGATGAACAGAACTGCGCGTAAACACTCTGATACAGAAACAATAGTTCATCAGCAGCGAAGCAGAATCAGAATGAGCCAAGCCAGAACGTGCATTGAAGAAGCAACGGTACTGTGCATTGAACGCTAATTAATTCCAACGACATCATTCTAGACAAGATCTGCTCAAAAAGGAAAGCTTGTTATTAGCATTGAATCAAGAATATTGCATTCAACGTTCATCTTCTCAAGTGCTATATAAACAAAGCTTCGAAGATTATAATGGCTAATGCTCTCCAACTCTCTACACGCACAAAGCTGAACAATAATCTTCATCTACCAGTTTTGCTAAACCAACAAACTCTGATACTCCATTAGTGTTTAGCATTCTAAGTTTCTAAGCTTAATTTGTGTATACATCACAGTTGTGATAAAGTTTTGTAGAAAACATTCACACACATTTGTTTTATACCTTTGTAAGAAAGTGTTGCCTTGACAAACCGGATTGTGGTTTGAATCAAGAAGGCTTTAGCAGTTGTTAAAGCAGATTTGTATTCAGTTGAATATAGTGAATTAAGACCTCGTTGGAGAGAGGCGAAATCACCTTGACGGGTGGACTGGAGTAGTTTGAGATCAAACGAACCAGGATAAAAATATCTTGTCAATTGCTTTAAGATTCCAGTTTTACAATTCAACCCCCCCTTCTTGTGTTTTTCACCCCTTCAATTGGCATCAGAGCGCCTGGTTCTGAGCTAAAACACTTAACCGTGTTAGTACAAGATCCAGCGTCAGAAAAACACAATGGCAGGAAACAACTCTCATTTCAGCAATGACAACAATGAGGACAGAGACAGATTCAGCGGCAAACCTCCAGTCTTTGATGGAGAAAACTTTGATTACTGGAAAGACAGAATTGAAAGCTTCTTTCTAGCACATGATGCTGATCTGTGGGATATGGTGACAGATGGATACACGCACCCTGTGAATGCAACTGGTCAGAAGATTGAAAGAAAATCAATGACTGATCAACAAAAGCGTGATTTCAAGAATCACCATAAGGCCAGAACCATCCTCCTCAGTGCCATCTCCTATACTGAGTATGAAAAGATCTCCAACAGAGACACAACTAAGAACATCTTTGATTCTCTCAGAATGACGCATGAGGGCAACGTTCAAGTCAAAGAAACAAAAGCTCTGGCGCTCATTCAGAAGTATGAGGCGTTTAAAATGGAAGAATCTGAATCCATTGAAACTATGTTCTCTAGATTCCAGATTCTGGTAGCTGGTCTCAAAGTTCTGGACAAAGGATACTCTACTGCTGACCATGTCAAGAAGATAATCAGAAGTTTACCCAAGCAGTGGAGGCCTATGGTTACTGCTCTGAAGCTAGCGAAAGATCTCAACAAAATCACTCTGGAGGAACTCATAAGCTCCCTCAGAAGTCATGAGATAGAGCTAGAAGCTGACGAGCCTCAGAAGCAAGGTAAGCCTTTAGCTTTAAAATCTAACAGAAAATCTGAATCTAAAGTTTTGCAGGCAGTTGAAGAAACATCTGATGGATCCTCATCAGAAGAAGACGAACTTTCCCTTCTCTCCAGAAGAGTAAATCAACTGTGGAAGCAAAGACAGAGGAAGTTCAGGAATCCCAGAAGATCTGATCAGAACGAGTCTTCTTCCAGATACAGAAGGACAGATTCTTCCTATGGATACAGAAGATCTGAAGGCTCCTCCGGTAGCAAGAAGCCAAACACAAAAGACATCATCTGCTACGAGTGCAATGAGCAAGGACACTACAAGAGTGATTGCCCAAAGCTTCAGAGGGAAAAGCCCAAAAAGAAGTTTGGAAGAGAGAAGAAGAAAAGTCTCATGGCCACATGGGATGACTCTGACTCGTCTGAAGCTGACTTAGAATCAGATGATGAAAGGGCAAACATAGCGCTCATGGCTAACATTCCAGATGACAGTGAAGCTTCTGAATCAGACTCAGAATCAGACACAGAAGAGGTATTCCCTAACTTCGCTGTTAATTTTACAAAGGCTGAACTTGCTGAAAGCCTCAATGAAATTCTGGAACGTTATCAGCAGATTAGAGCTAAATTCAGAGACCTGAAAAGGACTCTTGAATCTGACTCTAATAAGTCTGAGAGTCTCAAATTGGAAAACTCTGAGCTGAGAGATAAAATTTCAAAATTAGAAAACTCTTTACAAAACTCTCAGAAGGAACCAATTTTTAAAACTCCCAGCAACGCTGATGAGATCATCAAGGAGTATGATCATAGTTTCCAGAAGTTTCTTGCTAAAAGCATAGATAGAAGCAGAATGGCTTCAATGATCTATGGAGTTAGCAGAAACGGCAGGAAAGGAATAGGATACCTAGGTAAGGTTCCTACACCTAAGAATGTCATGGATTTAACCATTAAACACACTCCTCTAAATTCACACTTTGTGTATGGTCACACACATGACATCAAATATACTAGTAGTAAGCACTCTGTGAAACCAAAATTCAACCAGAGTTTTGGTAAAACTAACAAATCAGGACCCAAGAAGATCTGGGTACCTAAGGATAAAATAATACATGTTGCAGATATCTTTAGCAGCAAGTCAGAAACACCAGTCATGGTACCTGGACTCTGGCTGCTCACGACACATGACGGGAAGAAGGCATATGTTCCAAAGCCTGGAACTTAAGCCTGGAGGCCACGTTGGCTTTGGAGGCAATCAGAGGGGAAAGATAATTGGCTCTGGAACTGTAGGTAACGGAAATCTTCCCTCTATTAATAATGTTCTGCTAGTAGATGGATTGATGCATAATCTGTTATCCATAAGTCAATTAAGTGATAACGGTTATGATATAATCTTTAATCAAAAATCATGTAAAGCTGTTAGTCAGAAAGATGGGACTATCCTGTTTAATGGAAAGAGGAAAAACAACATTTACAAAATCAAACTTTCTGAACTAAATAGTCAGAACGTAAAATGTCTTCTGTCTGTTAACAACGAGCAGTGGATCTGGCACAGAAGATTGGGGCATGTTAGTATGAGAAGAATATCTCAGATTAACAAACTCAATCTGGTCAGAGGGCTTCCAAATTTGAAGTTCAATTCAGATGCTCTGTGTGAAGCATGTCAGAAAGGCAAATTTGCAAAACCTTCTTTTAAATCCAAAAATGTTGTTTCTACCTCTAAGCCATTAGAACTTCTGCACATTGACTTATTTGGACCAGTTAAAACTGCTTCAGTCAGTGGCAAGAAGTATGGGTTAGTAATCGTAGATGACTATAGCAGATGGACATGGGTAAAGTTCTTAAGACACAAGGACGAGTCACACTCTGTGTTTGTTACCTTCTGTAACCAAGTTCAGAATGAAAAAGATCTTAGAATCGTTAAAGTCAGAAGTGATCATGGTGGAGAATTTGAAAATAAAGATTTTGAGTCATTCTTTAATGACAAAGGCATTCTGCATGATTTCTCTTGTCCTAGAACTCCCCAACAAAATGGAGTTGTAGAACGAAAGAACAGAACATTGCAAGAAATGGCCAGAACCATGATCAATGAGACAAACGTTGCTAAGACTTTCTGGGCAGAGGCAATAAACACAGCGTGCTACATTCAGAATAGAATCTCAATAAGACCTATTCTGGAAAAGACTCCATATGAATTGTGGAAGAACAGAAAGCCCAACATTTCGTATTTTCATCCATTTGGATGTACTTGCTTTATATTGAATACAAAGAATTATTTGAACAAGTTTGATTCTAAGGCACAAAAGTGTATTATGTTAGGATACTCTGAACGCTCAAGAGGGTACAGAGTATACAATACAGAAACACAGATTGTGGAAGAATCAATCAGTGTTCGTTTTGATGACAAGCTTGACTCTGAAAAGTCAAAGCAGAATGAAAATCTTGCAGGAATAGAAATTGAATTTGCAGGTTCTGAAGACAAGTCATCAGAAGCTCTCAACACAGACATTCCTTCAACGTCTGAAAGGAGCAATGCTAGAAATCCTACAACTGCTGCTGATCAACCTCAGAAGAGATTACCCAGAAGCAGTTTGGATCACCCAGAAGAGACTATCCTAGGAAGAAAGGAAGATCCAATCAGAACAAGAGCAAGCTTCAGAAACTCTGAAGAAACTCTTATGGGACTTGTGTCTCTGATTGAACCTTCTTCTATTGATGAAGCACTTCTGGATAATGACTGGATTCTGGCAATGCAAGAAGAGCTGAATCAATTCACCAGAAACGACGTATGGGATCTCGTTCCCAGACCAAAAGGATTCAACGTCATTGGAACAAGATGGGTGTTCAGAAACAAGCTCAATGAACAAGGTGAAGTCGTCAGAAACAAGGCACGACTGGTTGCACAAGGTTATAGTCAGCAAGAGGGGATAGACTATACAGAAACCTTTGCCCCAGTCGCCAGGTTAGAATCTATCAGACTTTTAATTTCATTTGCTGTTAATAGAGGCATCACTCTGTATCAGATGGATGTCAAAAGTGCATTCTTAAATGGTTATATAGAAGAAGAAGTTTATGTTCACCAACCCCCAGGTTTTGAAAATACAAAACATCCAGAACATGTTTTCAAACTGAAAAAGTCACTGTATGGTCTGAAACAAGCTCCCAGAGCTTGGTATGAAAGGCTAAGTAACTTTCTGCTTGAAAATGAATTCACCAGAGGGAAAGTGGACACTACTCTATTCTGTAAAACAGTTAAGAGTGACATTTTAGTCTGTCAAATTTATGTGGATGATATTATTTTTGGTTCTACTAATCCTTCTCTTGGAAGAAAATTTGCTAAGTGTATGCAGGCAGAATTTGAGATGAGCCTCATGGGGGAACTGAAATTCTTTCTAGGAATTCAGATCAATCAAACTCCAGAGGGAACTTACATTCATCAGAGCAAATACATCAGAGATCTTCTGAAGAAATTTGACCTCTCAGAATGTAAGCCATCAAAGATTCCAATGCATCCCACGTGCATCTTGGAAAGAGAAGAGGTAAGCAAAAGTGTAGAACAGAAAGTCTACAGAGGTATGATTGGTTCTCTCCTTTATCTGACTGCTTCAAGACCTGATATCTTATTCAGCGTATGTATTTGTGCTAGATTCCAATCAGATCCTAGAGAATCTCACTTAACAGCTGTTAAGCGAATTTTCAATTATCTGAAAGGTACTACTAATCTGGGTTTGTTTTATAGAAAATCTAGTGATTACAGCTTAGTAGGCTACTGCGATGCTGATTTTGCTGGAGACAGAGTGGAACGTAAAAGTACTTCTGGAAGCTGCCAGTTTCTGGGAGAAAATCTGATCTCGTGGTCCAGCAAAAGGCAGTCAACAATTGCGCTGTCAACAGCAGAAGCTGAGTACATAGCAGCAGCAGGATGTAGCACACAAATGCTCTGGATGAAAAGTCAGCTTGAAGACTTCCAGATTTTTGAGAGTAACATTCCTATTCTTTGTGATAATACTTCTGCTATTTGCTTAAGTAAGAATCCTATTTTACATTCTAGAGCTAAGCATATAGAAATAAAACATCATTTCATTAGGGACTATATTCAGAAAGGTATTTTAAACTTGAAATTTATAGATACAGACCATCAATGGGCTGATATCTTTACTAAACCCCTTTCAGAAGATAGGTTTAATTTCATTCTGAAACATCTCAGCATGAAAGTATGCCCAGAATGAAAATGTCTTAATTCCATGTATTTACCTTCAGAATGTAATTATATTACTGTGAACTTCTGATCAATCTCCTTTCAGAAAGATAGAACATGCAGATTGTATCAGATGCAAGTCTAAAGATCTGAGAGTCTAATCTCAAAGACAGACGTGCTGATCACTACATCAAACAAGTGTCATCCAATCATCAGCAAATCTCTGAAGCAGAACGCGTGCACGCTTCTGAGAAGGCAAAGCGCTGATTGGGTGCATTGAGACACATGTCTGGTAACCGTTTTTAAGTATCTTTCTCAAATCCCCCAAAATCAGCAAGCATTTAATGAAAAGTAATCACGCTTGTTAATGGCAATCATTATTTTTTTTCTCTCTTAAAAACGTTTAATTGTTCAAAAATAATTTTTTGAAAACTCTATTTAAGCTCATTAATCCTTCATTCTTATTCTTTACGCTTTCTCATAATCATTCAAATATTTTCTGCATATTTCTGAGTTTATCTTCTTCAAACCCTTTTTCTCTCAAATCATTCTCAAAGCTTTTTAGTGAGAACAATGGCATCCTCCAGCATTTCCGCAGGGAATCAGAAGAAAGAAACCTCTGAACAATATCAGGTGCCTACCAGAACTCTTCTCACACCGGTAAAGAATCTTGAAGTTCTCTCTGAGTTAATCATCGACTTTGAAAGCTTGAAGGATAATGGATTTGACCTAACTGAGGAAATTAGGGCTCAAAAGTGGGAGAGGTATTTCGATAGGTTGGTTGGACCAACTTTCCCAGAGCTTGTCAAGGAATTTTGGATTCACGCCAAGATTCATAAACATCTAGTCATCTCTTCTGTCATGGGAAAGAAGATAGTAATTTCTGAAGACCTCATTGCTAGGTTAATCGGTCAAAGTGGTGGTGGAGTCCGTTGTGTGGACATGGCTGATAGATGCCCTGATATAGGTGTGGTAGCCAACAGCATTTTCACTCTTGGATTTCCCAGCAGCAAAATTAAGGATCTGAAGGATCACTGCAGAGTATGGGCCAAGATTGTTCTTGGCTGTTTCAATCACAGGAAGCCAACAAGCTCTCCTGATTATATAAACGTGGATCAGCAATTTCTGATCTACTTTATTGATCAGAGGGTGAAGATCAATCTGGCACACTTCCTGTTCAACCATCTCAAGACCAGCGTCAAAGAGACTAGAGAAGAAGAAAGGACCAAAAGGGACTGGATACCGTTTGGAAGGCTCATATCAGATATTCTGACAGAGAATAAGCTGATAGATTATCTGAGCGAAGCTCAAATGCTGAGCACTATGGAACCAACTGTTGGAAAACCGCTGAACGCTAAGAACCTGAAAAAGATGAAGCTGATAGAAAATATTAAGAAGGAACCCAGAGTTGCTTCAACTGCTGACATCTCCAGCAGAAGAGTGCCTCTGAGTGATTTCCCAAAATTTTCTGAAATGGAATCCAAACCTGATATGTTTCTCAAGTATCCAGATTCATACAAGGAAGAAGATACAGGTTCAAAGCTGAAGATCAAAGATCTGAGTCAAGCCCAACCTGAAGTGACTCAGAAGAAGACAAAGAAGAGGAAAGCAGAAGGATCATCTCATCAGACTCCAAAGAAAAGAGGTAATTCATCTGCTGCCCCTATTTCAATTTCATCTACTATTCCAACATTTGTTGCTCCTCCTCAAACCTCTCACAGAATATCCATTCCAATCCCTACCATTGATGAAACCATACCAGAAGACCCTTCTGAGACCTTACAACTCAGAAGAACCAGAATCAAAATTCCCAAACAACCAACTGTTTCAACAACACCAGCACTTGATAGAGTGCTAGCTGATATTGAGCGTGAACATGCTTCTGCTCAACCAAATTCTGAACCACCAAATATTCCTCCTTCACAACCAGAACCACAACCTGAACCAGAAATACAACAACAACCAGAACCAGAACCACAATCACAACAACCACTCACAGAAGAACCTCTGATCCCTGAGCAATCAGAGATTCCACCTCCTCAACCAGAAAATAATCCACCTTCACCTCAAACAGAGTTTCACCGCTATGAAACCCCGTCTCCTCATTATTCTGACCCTCACTCACCTCAACCTTCACCGCTGGCAATCCAGTTGCCATGTGGAACCACTATTGTCAGGCCCCAGTTGCCATCTTCAGAGGAATCAACACCTCCAAAAACTCCAACCACTCCAATAGAAATATCTTCCTCTGACTCTGATAACCCTCCTCCAAAACAAACAATCTCTGAAAACCAATCCGCTGAAAACCCCAGCAAAACTTTCATTGACTTAACAAGTCTTGAACGTCTTGCTGATCTAAGACACAAAATTGCCATACCCAAACCAAAGCAACCAGATGTTGGCTCTGGTATTTTGAATTTTGAAACAGGTATGCTGCAATGGATTGCTTCTTTGAAGCAAGTCTGTCCGGGGATGATCGACCCAGCTGCTTCTGATCAGCTCTGGTCACAGTTCAGACTATGGGTACGTGCTGAAGCACTCAAGCTGCAGGACGTCAACTATGAGCAGGCTCAACAGAACTTTAGCAAGCTGCTGAAGGAAGTTAAGAGTCAGCTGCCTCAAGAAGTTGTGCTCCCTCTGGACAGTGAATCCTGGTCTGAGAAAGAGCAAGCTGCACAGGTGCAACCATCAGAAGAAGACAAGACCCTTCAGGAAGAAAATCCAGCAGAAGATGTAGCTGAAAGTTCTGAGAAGCTTCCTCCTTTTGAAAGTTCTCAAGCTGCCTTGGACAGGCAGGCTCTGGAAGAACTAAGGCTGAATGACTTGCGTCTACAACAGCGGATGGACGAGAATGATCAGAAGATGAAAGCAAGAATGGATGTACAGGACAGCAAAATTGACACTGTTGTCACCATGGTTCAGAAGCAGAATGAAACTTCTGAAAAGATTCAAGCAATGCTGGAAAGCCTGTTCTCACGCATGCCACCTCAACCTTAAAATTTTTTTTCATGCATGACATTCTCTATGTTTTCTTCATTTTCTGATGTACTGTTTTGACTATGTTTGTGTAATGTTCTTTTGCTCTGAACTATTTTAATATAATTTGTTTTTCTGATCTAAACTGTTTTAGCACATCACCAACACTTTTTGATTGCTGACAAAAAGGGGGAGAACAAGAATGATATTTAAAATCAATAACGGCTAACTAGACAGAAATTCTCAAACATTCTAACTCTATTACTTGAAATGTTTTTCTGTTTTTGTTTTTAAGTCTACAGGCACAAGGAAGCTCCTGAACACTATGAAGACTAGAAGCTAGAAGCTCTGATCAAAATGTAGAAGCTCATGTTGCTCTGATCAAATATGAAGTTCTGATCGACCTAACACTCTGATCCGAAGCAAAGCTCTGACAGGAAAAGCTCTGAAGCTCTGCTCTCTGATAAGTCAAAGATCTATAATCTGATGCTCAAAGATAGAAAAAGATATGATCCTGAAGAACACGTATATCAAAGGGAAGTAACAAACTCAGGGGGAGTATCTCTTAAACTCTGAATTCTCCTTACTTCTTAGCTCTGAAACATTTCCTAGATACCTTTTCACGTTATTTTTTTATTTTAAAATATCTAGTTTTTGTCATCATCAAAAAGGGGGAGATTGTTAGAACAATGTTTGAATCTAGTACCCTATACTTAAGTTTTGATGATAACAAAGTGAAAAGATATAGTATTTATATGTTTCATGTTTGAATTATATGCTGCCTAAAATTACTATGCTCTGACTTGCAGATATGCTGATTAAAATAAGCAAGATCACTTCTTCAGCATCAGAATTTGATTTGATACACCAGCATCAGAAGTTGCTGAATCAGAACGTCAAGATCAGATGATCAACGCACGAACATGCTGAAGCTTGATGAACAGAACTGCGCGTAAACACTCTGATATAGAAACAATAGTTCATCAGCAGCGAAGCAGAATCAGAATGAGCCAAGCCAGAACGTGCATTGAAGAAGCAACGGTACTGTGCATTGAACGCTAATTAATTCCAACGGCATCATTCTAGACAAGATCTGCTCAAAAAGGAAAGCTTGTTATTAGCATTGAATCAAGAATATTGCATTCAACGTTCATCTTCTCAAGTGCTATATAAACAAAGCTTCGAAGATTATAATGGCTAATGCTCTCCAACTCTCTACACGCACAAAGCTGAACAATAATCTTCATCTACCAGTTTTGCTAAACCAACAAACTCTGATACTCCATTAGTGTTTAGCATTCTAAGTTTCTAAGCTTAATTTGTGTATATATCACAGTTGTGATAAAGTTTTGTAGAAAACATTCACACACATTTGTTTTATACCTTTGTAAGAAAGTGTTGCCTTGACAAACCGGATTGTGGTTTGAATCAAGAAGGCTTTAGCAGTTGTTAAAGCAGATTTGTATTCAGTTGAATATAGTGAATTAAGACCTCGTTGGAGAGAGGCGAAATCACCTTGACGGGTGGACTGGAGTAGTTTGAGATCAAACGAACCAGGATAAAAATATCTTGTCAATTGCTTTAAGATTCCAGTTTTACAATTCAACCCCCCTTCTTGTGTTTTTCACCCCTTCACTTCTCCTTTCCAAGGGTTTTCCCCAGCGTGTCTAGCCACATCATCTCATTCAGTTTACCATAAATTCTTTTTTTCAGGTCTTATTCCCATAGAGTATGTCTCACATATCATATCATATCAAATACAATTTTTTTGTCAAAAAGAGTTCATTGCACTCATTAATATCATATCCATTTTGTGGTATCTTAGGGTCAAAATTCGGGTTTTATATTATATTTAAGTATCTTCATATATTCGATGGAAGAAACTTAAATATGGGCATTTGTCATATCCTAATTTTTGACATACGATCCCATCCTTCATCTGCATCATTGCATAGCAAGTGTTCACGAGTGGTTTGACCTATTTTTGCCAATTCTCAAGTAAGATTTCAAAAATTCATAACTTCTTCAAATTTCAATATTTTAAGCGGTTCTTTGTGTATATGATTCTCCTTGACGTCATCTATAATTTTTCTTTACAAGTCAAGAGCTGATTATGCTTTGAAAAGCCACGAAAAAATAGAAACGTTAGAATTCGTTTATGAATTTAGTAGAATTTAATTTTTATTTTGTTTTATTCATGATTTATTTTCCATTTAAAAAAATCACAAAAAAATGTACTTAGTATCTTGTTATTTTTTATTTACTATTTTTACTTCTTTACTAAAAAATTATCAAAATCATGTTCTTTTATTAATTTAAATTTATATATTAGTATCATTTATTTAAAAAAAAATCTACAAAAATTTATACAAGTTCTTTTACTTTCTTATATGTATTTTACTTTTTATATTTTAATTTTCACTTTTATTTTTATTTATTTTAAATCAAGAAAAAAATCATAAATAGTTACTTTAATGTCTCTTTTACTTTCTATTTTTTATTTGTTATTTTTACTAACACTTTTAGTTTTATTATTATTATTATTATTATTACTTTGTCCTTTTGTTTTTTGTGTCAACAAAGAAAAGTTGGGATCATTAGAATGTAGTATAAACACTTCACATAGATTATCAACTTGCACTTATCAATGGTCAAGAATCATTCTCACACTTCACATAGATTGTCAACTTCGAATTATCAATGGCCAAGAACCACTCTCATAAAGTCACATGGATTGCCACATCAACACTCCCACCTCATTCACCATATAAATAAGACATCTATTTCTTTCATTTGGGACCAATAATACCATAAATCATTCACTAAATTAAGCCAAAACTCTTTCTTTTTTCTCTTCATTTTTTTCAAGTAATTTCTTTCTTTTATTGAATACGTAGACTATTATACTTGTTCTTTATTTAATTCTATTGCATTTTTACTTTTTATTATTTTATTTAGTACCATAATTATCACTATTTTGAAAGGAAACTCGATTGATTTAAAATCAAGAGTTGAAAAGTATTCTTGAACCTCCAAAAGCAAAAGTGATTTATTGTTGTTTAATTTTCATTTTTTTTTAAATTATTTGTTATTTATTTACTTATTTTAAGTATGGATCCTTGGTTGTGATATTTAGTAGATAACTTTTCATTATTCATTTGTTTAATTTCATGAAAAATTGAGAAAGTTATGTCATTTATACTATTTTTATTATAGGCTTCATCATTTTTTTCTTTATCTATTTTATTTTTAATTTTATTTTTATCTGAGTCAATTTGGAAAGCATTTGAGCTTTTTTTTAGTTCATCTAAGCTTGTCAGATATTTAATGAACTTTCATCATTTCCAATTTATCTCTAAATGGTCCTTTGATCAAACAAGGTACTTGAGATTGATGATAAATTTGTCATAATATATCCTCCTTGACTTTGTCTTGATCCCGCATATTTGTTAATTTAACTACAGGTATAAGAGAATAAACTTCAAAGTGTCATTTCTCTAATATGTACGGGTATATTAATTATATGCTCCATGTGAAGTTACACTTATCCAAAATCATATTATTAACTTTATATTATACTAACTTTACTTTAATGTCATTTATATTTCCGCACTTTATATTTTTCACTTTTTACTTTTATGCCATTTATCATCCATATCATTTAATTTTCTTTACTTTAGGCATTTTTTCTTTGCTCACTTGAGCATTTATCTTCTCTTTGCTCACTTGAGATTCCTTTTTTTTGTGCTTGTTATAATCCACTTAATAAAGAAAAAAACCTAAAATTGGTTCTTTAATTCTTAGACTATGGTTACTATCCATTTTTATCTGATGTGTGGTTCTTATTCGGTCTTCATCTAATTATTATCTTTGTGTTTGAATCTAAACAAATTATTAATTTGTTAACTTCATATTATCGAGTGTATCTTATATGATTGTGCAAATTATTTCATCCATCTTTAAGTTTTGCTAATCTTAAGTTAGATCTCCAAAAATCTTTTTTTTTAAACTTACACTCTTTTAAGCCAAAATCTCGACATTGGGTCGTTGCATTTTGAAAATCCCTTTAAACGAATATTTTATCAAATAACTAATTTTAATACACATATTTAATAAGAGGTTCATGTAGAGTACTACAAATGCATTGGATGCTAACACCTTCCCTTTGTATAATCAACCTGTGGTAACTGGTTTTTAAATCAGAGCCGCCACCCTTGATTTTTATCCTAAAGGAATGAAATATAAAGGAATAATCCTAAAAGTAAGAGATTCTAGATTTAGACGAGGGGAAGGTGTTAGGCACCCTTTATCTAGCTTGTTCGCAAGGATACTAGGTTTAGAAACGCGTTTTTAGGAAATAGGCTTTTAATTATTAATTAGAGAAAAAGGTTTGAATTTTAGTTAGATGGACTCGCCACAATTTTAATCGTATGCCTACGTATCCTCCTAGGAGGAATCAGAGTCTCATTTCGTAGTTCACGGGTTTGGTTGATGTTTTTTATAGATTGCGAAATATATTTAAATCTCTCGCATACGTAGTCTAAGAATGTGAATAGCAGAGTTTGCTTAGACCAAGTGCGCAGTTGAATAAAAAATATTCGTATTCTTTTTTCGAAAATCAAAGTTGAATTAATTTATTACGAAAAATAATTTGGTGTTTGTTTATGTATATTTTTTATATGTAAAGCAAATGATTCTGATATAACCTCTTCGTCACGTGGTCAGATAATGGCCATGTGTCGCTTACGGATGTAGTAATTCGATGAATTTAACGAGTTTTAATATTTTGATGTAAAATATTAAATTTATTTATATGGTGGGTGTTGTACCCCAAAATTTGCCCTCTCTTTTCAACAAGAAATCACAGCTTCGGGCTTTTCCTGACTTTTCAAATTGGCTCAAGAATCAGTCAAACAAACTTTTTCTTATCAGTCTATCCAAATTAGGGTTTTTCATGGACTCTGGAACAGTTCAAGCAGATTTCCAGGGTTTGGTTGAGTTTGGCTCAGGGTTTGATCAGGCAGACGCTTCTCTAACCTTAAATCAAGAATTATGGTTTTGCACGCGCATTTTTAGAAGAATTTGAATCCACCGTGTCTTAATTGACTGTCACATGGTTTTGACGTTCGTTCAAGATTTCTGTCTAAACATCTGGGATAAAAGCCGAGGCATTTGAATTGAGAATTTGCAGCGTTTGGCTTAATCAGTAAAAGGAAAGACATGTGGACGTTTGTTTGATTAACTGTGCAATGCTTTTGATTATTCGGAACGCCGGACATTTATTGATTATTTATCATTTCTAAGTTAAAATTATTGGATATTTTTCAGTTATCATAATTCAAGAAATATAATTAATCAAATAAACAATTGAAGAGGAATTAAAAGAGATATCTGACAAAAAGACTTTTATTTATTTTTGATCATTGGTACAAGTGTTATTTAAATACAAGTAATTTTATTTACAAGTATTTATAATAATTTTTATTACAAATGATTAAAATAAAATAAAGCTATATCCTAATTTTCCTAAGTCTTCATCTTCTATGGCATCCTTTGCTCAGTTGATGTTTATCTGCAAAGCCAGAAAAAAAAGAAAAGTCAATACAGATTAATTAAAAAGGCAGATAGTTAATCAAAAAAGCTCATCATTAAAAGTGTTGGCCGGAATCAGTTGTTCGCCCTCTCTGCAAATCACAAGAAAATTCTTGGTTCACAAAGAGGGAAAGAAAATAATATTGCAAGCATTGGAATTAATTAAATGTACAAGGCTGCACAATTTCAAATTGCAAAGTGTCAACAAAAATGTCAAAATGGACAAACTGAATATGCCAAACAAATTACAAAGTCCAAACTGAACTGCACATATGCAACCTAAAAAAATGCCTAACCAAGTCCAAAATGTCAACCAGGCTGTCAAAGAGATATCAACAAGTACACAAGAGATATGCAGGAAATCTGGAATGTGCAGAGGAAAGAAACAATGCAAGCAACATATTCAAAACATTCATCATTTTCAAGGCCAAGACTTTTTCAGAGCAAGTACAGTCTAAAGCAATAAAAAATGCTTTTTATCTGTGGAGAGAGAAAGAGAGAGAGAAGTGGAGAGGCTTACAGGCTTAGGCTTAAAAGATATAAAACAAAGAGTTATGAGGACACTAAAAAGGGGGCAGAATATCATAAAGACAAGATACCACAACTATAACATTGCAAACTGCCTCCAACCAGGTCAAACAGCAAGCCTGTAACCAAGCCTGCATCAAAACACAGAACCATAAGCTTCAAACCTGTTGGCCTCAAAGACCAACACCAACCTGCGTTCAAACCATAGCCTTATTCAAACAAAAGTCAAAACCAGTACAGCAAACCTCAAACCAAAAGCCTAAAACTTCAATCCTGAAGCCTGTCAAAACTAGTACAGCAAACCTCAAACCAAAAGCCTAAAATAACAAACCTGTGTTCAAAGCCAAAAGGCCAGCATAAACTAGAAAAGCCTGTTTCTAACACAAACCTGTGTTCAAAATCAAAAAGCCTGTTTCAAAACTGTTTCAACCTGCTGAAGAAGACCAGGTACAAGCCTCAAAGCCTGTCCCAACCAAGCCAAAAAAGCAACTCAGAATAAAGCATTCAATCCCAAAACCCTCAGAGAAAACTCATCATAGGGCCAACAATAGCATAAACAATCTCAGAACTAGGTCCAACTCAGAATCAAAAATCAAAAAAGAGAGGAAGAAGATCAATAGCCAACAATGCCTCAGAACCAAGGTTCATCATAGGCTACACAGAAGCAGAACAAAAGCCCTCAGAATAAGTTCTATCATAGGGTTAGCAATCAAAACTCAAAGCAAGCCCAGGAACAAACTCAGATTCAAACATTATCATCAAAAGCAACATACAAAATCAAAACAATCTCAAATTCAGAAGCGAGCAAAACTCAGAGGCAAGTGTTCAGAAGGAGAAAAGGAAAGACGAAGCAAATGAGATAGGGTTCTCAGATTATACTATCGTCATAAAACACAAAAGCAATATACAAATACCATGCAAGCTAGCAAACTCTCAGCACCACGCACTCCCTCGCCTTGGCCGCCTGAGGACATCTCCTATCCACTTCTCCTCCTCCGTATCCAAGAGCCAACAAAGGTATAATTCCTCTTCCCTTTTCTTTAAATATCTCACACAAACATGAACAAACATAAAAGATCAGAACTTTCCAAGAAAAAGAAATCAATAACACGCAAAACTTAAAACCCTAAAACATAAAAAAGGGGAAACTGCTACCTTTTCTTGTCACTACTGTGCTCAACCATGGAGGGAGAAGGAGTTAGAGGAGGCGCCTGGTAGCCTAAGGCGGAGAGAGCGTCATAGGCTATGCTTTGAGAAATATGAAGACGTTGAGGAAGGAGAGTAACAGCGCCGTTCGTACCACTGTAAACCCTGGTCTGAGCCAGAACAAACGAAACCCTAAACATATGTTTGTGGAACGTTGGGCCTGTCCCACTGAAATGCTTAAGCCCATAAATTCCAGGTGCATACCCCCCCCCCCCCCCCTTTCCTAATCCTATCTATTTTTGTTTGGGCCAAGAAAATCCCCTTAGAGCCCATTATTTATTTTCTTTCTTTGTTTATAAACTAATTTTCTTCTTTTTATTTCTTTTAAAACTAATATCCTTTTTTTCATTATATCCCTTTATTTTCTTTTTATATAACTTAATTCTTTTTTTTTGTTAAATAAATAATACATTAATTTTTCATAATAAATTTATTTTAACAATACTTTTATTATACCAAAAATATGTAAATATTATATTTAATTGGGTTAATAGATTTTTAAAACTCTTTTTAATAAATCTTTTTTTTTACATAAACTTTAAAACATTAACAAAATACATAAACAATAGATTTTTTTATTAAGTTAAAATTTTCTTTTCATTAAAACTTTTGTTTTTACATATTAACAAAAACCCAAAAAATTTAATAATACTTAATAAATACATATTTGCATCATGAGTAAATAATCACATACACTTTCACAAATACTTTTGATACATTGTTTTTATTCTTATACATTGCTACATTTTACATTGAGAATGCGATTCGATTTGGTTGTAAATATTATTTGGACACCACTATTCCGACAAGTCTCATCCCTCATTTGTAAATATTTGTACCCCCATCCCCGGATACTTATTTGTAATAGTTTAGGACTTTAAATTCCCGCAATTTATCGCTTTATATATACTGTATAGTAATTAGGGTTTGCATGCGAAGATTCAAAATCAACCGCTAGATAACCTAATACAAAGATAAATGCATGACAATCAAATACACAATTCACACTTGCACCCCTAGGGTAATCCCGCTTGTTGCCTTCCAAAATGGGCCATGTTTGCATGTCAAGTACTTTGGCAAAACAAAAACAAATCAAATGATCATAGTCCCTCGATGACGCTTTCGAAGTTTCCTAAACAAAATGATCATAGTCCCTCAAGAAAATTGCCAAAGACACTTGACACTATTGCATTCATGGTATAAACGATGACCCGCGCCTGTCCCGTTAACATCCTAACACAAGATTGTCCACCAAATACAATGGTGGAACAATACTGTTAAAAGGGTTAAAACATGAGAAAGATCTTTGAGAAATTTAGGGTAGATAGCTCTTGGTTACTCAATCAAACTTGCAAAACACACTTGCCTACTTTCAAAACACACTCCACAACACAATTTCAAAACAAACTTTCAAAACATTGAAACATCTTTTCAAAAAGACAAACACCTTTGTAAAACATTCGAGTAAAGAATTGTTACAACGGTTGCCTAGACAAGGCATCTTTTTCAAAACATTTTCAAAAACACACACACACACACCACCATTTCAAGCAATTGAAAATCAAGGCAAGTGATCTAAAACAAGTAACTAAGAGCCCATGGATAACCATGGATGAAAAGGGTGCTAGCACCTTCCCTTTTCATAATCTACCCCCCGAACCCACAAAAACATCTCAAAGGTTTTTTCTGTGCTTTTTAACCTTTCCTTAAGGATAAAATAAAAAGTCGGTGGAGACTCTTGCTAAACCGAACAAATGCGAATACAAACACAAAAACACAAGTTAGTTCTCCCACCGTATCACAGTGGGAAATGTTTTTAAATACGTGATTAAAAGATATGATTATTACAAATAAATAATATCATATTTTAAGTGAGTTTAAAATAATTAATTATTTATAATAACAAATACTAATATAATGTTATAAAAATACAAATATATAAATATATATATATATATATATATATATATATATATATATATATATATATATATATATATATATATATATATATATATATATATATATATATATATATATATATATATATATATATATATATATATATATATATATATATATATATATATATATATATATATATATATATATATATATATATATATATATATATATATATATATATATATATATATAAATACAAAAAAAAGAAATAAATAAATAAATATAGCAATGAATCTATAAAAAGAAAATAATAAATAAAATAATTAGTTGGGGGTGCAAATTATATTATATTAGTAAAATTGTGGGAGTGCTATTTTGAATTAATTTGAATAAAAAAAGTTTAAATGAACTAAATTGGTGATTTAATTACTCTAAATGAATACATAAACTAATTAAATAAAAAGAAGCTTTTTCAATTATATTTGTCATACATAAAAGAATAAAAAAACTAAACATACCATTACCCAAAGAAATCATAAAAATACAATATATAGAAATATTATTATTTTAACACTAATATGTTAATAAATAAAACAAAACATGAGATATAAACAAATACTAGTACTGGATGGATCTCGTCGGAACCGAGTCTTTCACGATAATTTTTCTTCCTCTTTTTGTTCAGAATTTTGTGATTTCTATTTATTGGTTGTTTCCCTACAATGAGAAAAAAAAACAACACAGAATATTGTTATTATTGAAAATCATTCTTTTCTTTTCTACCGGATTCAAAATTGTTGTGTTTTGATCCCAAATCTTTGTGTTGTTGTTATCAACTATTCGTGCATATTTGAAAATGGTGATTTATATGTGTAGTGACATGAACAAGTGAGTAATTTGATGAGTGAACGGTATTGGTATACTGAGTGTGAGATATTGTGAACAGGATGTGAATGGAAATTGGTATTGGGAGAAATTGTTAGGTTTGTATGTGGTGTAATATGTACCGTGAACTGTTGTGTACTGTGTTAGTGTAGAAAATTGTGTACAGAATTTTTGTATCGAAAGTAAAAAATTATTATTTTTAGCATGTGAGAGGATGTATAAAATTGGATAAAAAGTGAAATTCTATGGAAGGTTATTACCAATACCATGTGGCTCAAAGAAAGAAATCATCTATACAGTAAACAAATGTTGGATATATACTGCGAATTATGTGTAGAAATTGGAGTGCTTATGGTGTGTTAACAAATAACGTAGTGAATTCATTTAAAGAAAGAGCCATCATAGACTCGTCATATGGTTAGAGTAACAAATAACTTAAGAATGTAAAATAAGAGGAAGGGGCCTCATATGAAATCATCGGCCAAAACTAAAAAAAATAAAAGTAACACTAATAATATTGAAATGAACAAACATAAAAACAAAGTGTATATGAGTGAAAATCGTAAGATTGTGGATATTTCTGGATGATTTAGAAGTGAAAAATATGTCTTATTTATAGATAAAAAAATATCATCCAAATTGGAAATAAAATAAACTTGACCAATCAAAAATAAGGTATGACACAAATTGACATTCAATGGCCAATAAGAAACACCTATTTAAAAATGAAAGAAAATTAGGGACAAAAAATAGAAAAAAAAAAGAAAATGTTGAAAGTGCAGCATAAGAGATTTGAACTCATAACCTTATGCTTGCAAGCTTCATCCTTTATAAATTGTGCTATGTTACTCATATGTAAATAAACTCAATTTGAAAGAATATGAAAGGTAAGCTGATATTTGCTATTTTTAAAAATATAAATAATTTGGAATAAATTATTATATTTTTAAATAGGTTGGGAAGCGAATATTTATAAAAATCAAAGAATATTATAAAAACAATTATTAAAATATTTTTGATTGGACTTGAGAATGAACATCTATAAAAATCAAATAATATTATAAAAATAATGTTTAAAATATTTTTGACTGTAGAAATAAAAGGGCGGGTAAATTTGGGGTATGACACAACCCCCGAACTTTAGATCTCTCTATTGTACTTGCTTTTACTTCTTGCATTGCATATTTACTTATGGGTTTTATTTCGCTCTTTTCCCCTTTCCTTGGAAATAATAAAGCTCCATGGCGACTCTTGCTTATTTGCGAGTCAAGTTAATTAATAGCTTGATCTCCAATTTTTATCGCTACAATCTTGAGGCAGCCATCGATCTTAAAATTAAAATTTTGAAGTCTTCGGAGACTCTGCTTTGGTCATACACCAAGTACGAGGTGATTGGGATACCAAGCACCCTAATTTGATTCCATACAGGGATTATATATTGCAGTTGATACCCATTTTTGATGAGATTACCTTTGGGCATATTCCCAGAGATGAAAATCAGTTGGCATATGTTTTATATACTTTAGCAGTAATGTTCAAAGTGAGTTTTTCGAATCATGCGCCTAATATACATATTCTCCGTTACAAGGAGCCAACACATGTCTTTCTTGCTCATTGTCTCTCAACTGAGGATATGTCAGATGAAAATCTGTGGTATTACGACATCAAAAAGTACCTTGAGAAGTAAGAGTATCCCGAAGGTGCTACAATTTATGATAAGTGTACCCTTAGCAGGTTAGCATCCAAGTTCTTCTTATCAGGAGACGTCATGTACAAGAGAAACTATGACTCGGTTCTGCTCTGATGCGTGGATGGGAAAGAAGTAGAGTTGATCATAAAGTAAATCCATGAGGGTTCTTTTAGGACTTATTCGAGTGAACATTCTATGGCAAAGAAGATCTTGCGTGCAAGGTATTTATGGATGACGATGGAAAGTGAATGTTGTGTATATGCAAAGTTGGGCCACAAATTCCAAGTGTATGCAGACAAAATCCACATCCCTCCAACTCCTTTAAATGTTATGACTTCACCATGGCCATTCACAATGTGGGTGATTGACATGATTGGGAGAATTGAGCCGAGTGCTTTGAATGGTCATAGGTTCATTCTCATTGCTATTGACTATTTCACCAAATGGGTGTAAGCGGCTTCTTACAAGAATATAACAAAGAAGGTCGTTACCAACTTCATCAGAAAGGAAATCATTTTTTGTTATGGAGTTCCTAAAATAATCGTCACTGATAATGGTTCAAACCTCAACAATAAAATTATGAAGGAGTTATGTGAAGAGTTCAAGATTAAGGAATATTATTGTGCAAAGCCATTCTGATCCAAGGGGAAAATAAACTCCCAACTATGAGAGACCATACATCATGAAGAAATCCTTTTCAGGAGGTGCTCTAATATTGACAGATATGGATGGGGAAGATGTTCCACTTCCAGTAAATTCAAACTCAGTAAAAAATACTACACATAAAATACCAGCTAAGTCAAAAACCCGCACGGGCGACTTAGGCGAAAATGGGCATCCTGGTGGACAAAATAAAAGTTCAGGAAAAAGTTAGGGATAAAATGAAAAAAGAGAATAACCGGATAAGTTGAAAATCTGAAAAGGCGACTTAGGCAAAAATGGGTATCCCGCTGGATTGAAAACCTGAAAGAGAGATCCAGGAAAAAATTAGGGATCATGAGTGAGAGGATGAAGTCTGAATACCTTTCACGAGTGACCATGTACATCTTTTACCTTGGCAGTGAATGGATTGATCCAACCACTAATCTTCAGAGGCAACGTATTAAGACTATCAAGGATATGTAAACTATAGCAATATCGATTTTAATGGAAATTCGAGCATTTCTCATTGCCATTTTACCCATTGTATTTTCTTTTCCTTTTTGCAACTACCTCATTTAGGGGTTGCCTCCTTGTACAAATGCCTATTTACAGGCTAATTTTCAATCAATAAAGTTGTTTTCATCCAAAAAGATTTCTTTATTATCTTTGATGTCTTAACTTTTTTCCTATGTGAAATGTGGTTTAATTCTTTATTGAAAACTGCATTGAAAATATGGGGAATAGTAATTTAAAGCTAAAATGAAACATGACTTTAAATTGATAGGAAATCATCCCAAAGGAGTTTCATAGCATTCCAATTGTTGTTTCTTCGTGCAGGTTGCAACCCATGACAGTCGCCTTGACCCGACCAACATTGCATAAGTCGTCCTAATCCCTTGTAGATGTTCCAAGTATACTCATGGGCAGTAGAGTAAACTAGGGAATTCGAGGCTTTTATGCGGCTCAGTGCACATATTCAGCATGATCCCCCAGTAGCAATGTAAACTTGGGGCACTAAGAGTCTTCGTGCGATCCAGCGTATGCATGTGCAATTCCCCGATAGAGTAAACTTGGGGCATTCAAAAGGTTTTAAGTGGTTTAGCATGTAATCCCCACAGAACCATCCTCTAGTCTCCAGCAGAGAAGTAAACCGGGGAATTGGAAGATATTTGTGTCCAGCTTTTGATCCCCAAGTGGTCAAGATGTAATTCCCTAGCGATGTACACTCGGGGCATTTTAAGAGATCCATATGATGTTCATCATGCAACTCCCTAGCACATTCGTATCCTTTCTACCATCCCCGGGAAATCTGGGATGTAGAGAAGTCATAATGTATTACTTCTTCCCTAACAATCTATAATTCAATCCCCAGTAAGGTGCCATGGATCTTTGGTGCGACAAGCTTCTAACGCTGGTTCGTACTAATATTTCGAAGCAACAAGCAACGATTCCTAATAAGCTTGTTCTTATCCCCATAGAGTTTATTTCTCTCAGCTATGCATATAATAGTCATCATTGTATTACATTGCATCTTGAAAACGCATAGCATATCCATTAAAATGGATCATTACGCCACAGAAAAATTCAAAACATGCATACGAAGCATAAGCCAGATCTGGTACCTTGCACGAAAGACGTGGATCATTCAAAACAAAAATACATCTTCATAGAGAATACCACTCCAAAATCCCAGCTGACGTCCTTTGTTACATCACAATACCTAGCTAACGGTGCCAGTACCCTGTTCTCTAAACACTCATCTGTTTTAACTTTTCAAACACTTGTCCGTGTTAGTTTTCCAAACACTCATCCGTGACAGTTTTCCAAACACTTCTCTGTGTCAGTTGTCCAAACGCTCGTATGTGTCAGCTTTATAAACGCTCGTTTGTGTCTATCTTTCCCTTAAATCCTAGTAAAATTAGTACACTTAGTTGTCCTTGCACCTTCAGTCATCATGTCGTAACCGATATTCTCACCTTCTTATAATTGTAGGTCGCCTGTAGGCCTAGTTCTCTCGGTAGATCGCTCGTAGGTCTTACCTCAAGATTTTAGATCATCCATAGATCTATATGTCCTTGTAGGTCGCCCGTAGGCCTAGTTTTCTGTTGGATCACCCGTAGGTCTCACCTTAGGATTGTAGGTCGCCCGTAGGTGTAGATTTCCTCCGGTAGATCGCCCGTAGGTCTCTCTCTTAGGATCATAAATCTTTTGTAGATCTAGCTTTTCTTATAGGTCATTCCTAGGCCTAGTTCCCCTAGCAGATCGCTCGTAGGTCTCACCTCAAGATTTTAGATCGCCCGCAGATCTAGATTTTAGTTTTCATATTGTCCATAGGTCTCACCCTCTTAGGATCATAGGTCGCCCCTATATCTAGCCTTTCTTGTAGGTCATCTGTAGGCTTAATTCTCCTAGCAGGTCGTCTGTAGGTACCGCTTATTTATGATTGTAGGTCATCCATAGATATTGCTCTCCTTTAGATCTTCCATAGGTCTCACACTCTTAGGATCGTAGGTCGCTCATAGATTTAGTTTTCATTATAGGTCATCCGTAGGCCTCGTTCCCAAGCAGATCGCCCGTAGGTCTCTCTTCATAGGATCGCAAATTTTCCATATATCTTACTCATTGTATTTTCATACCTATTATGTTAATCGCCATGTTTCATAACAAACATCCCTTTTGAGAACATCGTATTAACACCATTACCATGTTACGAGTAATCATTACTAAAAATTCATCCGTAAACCTTTTTCACCAGAAAAATAGAAATTTCTTTCCCCAACAGATATCAAAAAAATAAATAACTCGCTCTATTGTACCCCAAAATTTTCCCTCCCATTATTCAAGACAAATTGATTTAAGATATCTCCTCATGCTCATGAAGGTCTCAATTTCCAAGACTACTCAAAGATTGATCAGACAAACCCTCCTCTTAAGCATTGACCTACAACTAGAGTTTTTTTTCCAAGGGAAATTGGCTCCTAATTTCTCAATTGGATTTAATGGTTTCTCATATGTCTCAAAGAAACCTCATACCAAGTTTCAATCCTTGCAGCACAAGTTTGCTCATTCAACTACTCAGATGATTAAAAATTAACTATATTGGGCAAAAAGTCATCTTTGACCAATTTACAGTCAAACTTCAATATTTTAGGTCAACATCAATATTTTGAACTCATATTAATCATTTGATCAAGGGTAGATCATGTTTCATCAAGAAAACTCAAGAGTCATCAAATGTCAAAAGTTACTAAATTAGGGTTTTCTTAAGGAGAAGTCAACTAAACTTTGATCAAGCATAACTTTTACATAATTCATCATAAAATTATCAACCAAAGCCCATTTTTAAGTAAATTCAATTCTCTACAACTTTGTCTCTTAAGTTTAAGGTCAAAAATGCTTCATTTGAGAGATATGAGCCAAAACATTACAGGTCATTTTAAAAGTCAACACAAAGACAATTTTTATCAAAACACTTTAGATAAACATAAAGGCTTCAAATAAAAAAATTACCAACGTGAAGGTTGTGGGGGATATCTTGAGATTTCCAAAGAGTCAAAGATCACCTTCATATGATAAAAATTGAGTAAGTTATGATTGCTGCAAGTTGGACAATTTTGAGAAAATGGATGAAGTGAAAATGGAGCAAATTTGAATTTTTGGGCTAACGGGCCTATCTTTTAAGGTCCAAGAATGTTCCTGACCTTACAATAGACTCCTAAATCCATTCAATTATTTTTGTGGTTTTTATTTCTTTTTTATATTGATTTTATTCAATTAAAAGCAAAATAAGTCAAATAAAATATCAAATAAATGATATAAGGCATGTAGATATTTTTTTGAATCAAATCATAAATCTAAAAGATGGTTACAACTTGAAAAATACGTGATTGGTATGAGATTTGCCTAAAAAAGAAAGATTTCATACAAAACTTCAATAAAATATTTGATCATGAAATTCAAATCTTTTGTAATTTCAACAATATTTGATCATGAAATTTAAATATTGAACCATTATACCATGATTGAACAATATTTGATTCAATATTATTGACCTAATCTTTTCTCCTAAAAATATAAAATATATTCAGAACAAGAAAGACAAGAAAATTTCCTCAAGAACACTCTCTCAAAAATCTCAATTTTCTCAAAACTAGGGCAAACTTAAAACCTTGTGCAACAACTTTCAATCCATTCCAAGCATTCCATCGTGTTCCTGAAGTTCACAGGAGTTCACCCCATCCATCTTTGAAGCTTGAAGCGTGCTAGATCATCACATCTCAACATCACCGGTTGGGTAATATTCTTGAAATTCAAACTCATAATTCATGCGTTATTGATTAATTCTATGCATATATACCTTTTTATAATGATGTTTAGACTTCTTTAGAATCATTGTTTGTAAGCTTTGACGCATGAATAAGGATATCTCATTGCTAGGGAAGTTTGAGTTATTTTCATCGAATCTCACGATACAAGTGTTTTCAGGCCAAACTAACACTCACCCCAGGCAATTAGTTTTTTTTTTCCTTTTTTTACTAACCCTAATTTATTTTCTCCGTATTTTATTAATTTCCTTTATAATTAACAATTAATAAACCTAATATTTTTTTAACACTTTAATAAATTAAGACTAGGATTTTTAATTAGTAATTAAATTCTTGATATATTTTTATTAATTAATTTATTAACTAAAATTTTCTTAATATTAAAAATTAATTAGAAACAGTTAGGTTTTAATTAATTATAATCACTTAATTTATTTTCTAAAAAAACATTTTAACATTTTAACATTCTTTTTCTTATTTCTTTACTATTTAATTTTCTATTTTCCTAATTAATTTTTATTTTATTAATCATTAAAAAACTTAATCTTTTTTCAAAACTATAAAAAATTAGGGTTAGGTCTTTTTAATTAGTAATTAAAATTTTTATTATATATTTTTATTTTACTAATTATTTTATTAATTAATTAAATTTTTTCTTTATATTAAAATTAATTAGAATTAGGTTTTTAATTACTCTTATCATTTAAATTATTTTCTACAAAAAGCACAAAAACATAAAACTTTTTTCTAACACTTTTCCGAGTTATCTTTTACTATTTAAATTCAGAGAAAATTGTATAGATCACAATATCGATGTAATAGCTTAGATTTAATTTCTCGCATTTCTTTCCTATTATGTAACTGCTCACAGGATGTAATAGCGTAGATTTACTTTCTCACATTTTCTATACCTATGTATCTCTCCCAAAACCATGTAATAACTTAGGTTTTACATTCCCCACTTTATTTTTTCTGCACATATTTAACTACTAGTAATTAGGGTTTGTATAGCAAGACTAAAAATAAATATAGAAAACCCTAATATTACAGAAAATATAACTGAAAATAATTACCTCGCGCATTTGCACCTCTAGGGTAACCTCTCTTGTTGCCTTAGGAATATTGGTCACGTCCCTCGAAAGTTAGGATGCTTTAGCAAAAAGACCCTTGATCAAATCATTATAGTCCCTTTCGAATAAAGATCATAATCTCTCGATGACCCTTCGAGATTCCTACAAAATGATCTAGTCCCTTCGATGACCCTACGAACAAAATGATGATAGTCAGTTCGATACAATTGCTAAAGTATACTTACATATTGCCTTCGATGACCATATGACGACCCTACACATGTACCTTCACATCCAATGGATAGGGTTACCTACAAACTAATGGTATGGATAACACTATCTCTAAAAGAGAAGGAAAAGAATAATAAAGACTTTAGTGGGTAAGAAACTCCTAATTGCTTGCTCACAACTCTTTTCTCATAAATAATACATTTCTCACACTACACTTTCGAATAAATATTTTCAAAAAATACTTTGTACGCATTCTTGAGGACTGATACAAGAATCATTACAAAGTTATCCTTACATTGGCTTTTCAAAATATTTTGAAACAAATCACACACACACAAAGCAAGTTTTTTTCAAAAATGAGCTAAGCAATTAAGATCCTTTAGATGACTACAGATGAAAAGGGTGCTAACACATTTCCTTTTCATAACATACCCCCCGAACTCAAAATCTATCAAGGTCTTTCCTGTTCTTTTCACTCTTTCCTAAATGTTGGATAAAAGAAAAGTCGGTAGCGACTCTTGCTATCCGCACATTTGGATAAAACCAAAAAAGTCATTTCTCCCACCGTATTACAGAATTGGCGACTCTGCTGGGGAGTTTACTTAAAAAGGAGGTGTTACCTTAGAGTCTAGATCACTTTTAATTGCTTTAATTGTCTGAATTGTTTGCTTTACTTTAAGAGCTTGTTTGGGTATTGTTGCTTGTGAAAGATCCTACACCCGGATCAAGGGATTCCTTAGGTAAGTAACAATAGATCATAAAGACTGTACGGTGTATACCAATATTGTCAACATGATGGCTACAGTTAGTGTGGCACATTAGTTTCTACCGTTGTTCCTTGAGTCAGTCAAGGATAACATTAGGCTTTCGTGTGGTGTCATTAACACTAACTTACTTTTAAAACCTTAATTAACCCATCTTTACCATTAGAAAATAGTGAGATAGCCGATTTTGGTGCAGTTTAAAGTTGGTTGATACTTGAAGCTACACTCATTGAGATTCGAATCTCAAGATGTTTTGGTGGCAAGCCGGTTGTTGTGCTAAAATAAAGGCTGTGAGAAAGATCGGTGATATGAGATTCCTAGAACCTAGGACAAGTTGAGCCAACTTAACTTCAACGGGGAAGGGTATTTACCTATGGACTTCATGCAAGCCTTTAAAACTAAGGCTCATGTGTGACTTGTTTGTGTTTTCTACTTATCTAACATGAACATGACATCATAACATCATATCATTATAACATAACATTTTTACTAACCATTTCATGGATCTTAGGGATTTATGGTGCAGG
The DNA here is from genome assembly GCA_948472305.1 of Vicia faba. Taxonomy (NCBI): domain Eukaryota; kingdom Viridiplantae; phylum Streptophyta; class Magnoliopsida; order Fabales; family Fabaceae; genus Vicia; species Vicia faba. The sequence goes on along the minus strand of OX451736.1, from coordinate 856,533,146 downwards.
ATTATCATAAGCCAAATTTCTAGCAAGGGGTAAGAGGATTTATTTTCCTCTAGCCAGATGCCGTCAAGATCAAAGTACATTCTATTGAGTCAGAGGCTATGACCAACTTGATATGGTGAGCTTGAATCCAATAGAAGGATGTTCTCAGATGAAGACTCAAAATTCTTCAGAAAAAGCTGTAACCATATTTGATTTCTAATATTTCAAATTTAAATCCCATGAGATCCTTAAAAACATTGCATATGCATCTACATGTCGTACATATCATCACATAACAGGTTTCTAAGATAGGTTTTCTCATCTTGTTATTGTTTATTTCAAGCAGAAAAATGGCTCTTGAACAAACATTCAAAGATCTCCAAGCTCAGAATTCTCAGTTCCAAGAGATGTTCCTAAGCTTAGCCAAGGGGAAAGAAGTATTGAAAACATTCCTCATCGAGAACATAACCAGGAATGATTCTGAAGATAACAAGGATGACCAGTTGGAACAACTACATGCTGAGATGCCAGAGATGAGAATCCATATGATTGGTCAGATGACTCTTAGCCAAAATTTAGCTCGGGGGCAAGAAGAGTTAAGAAACCTCATCAAAAAGCTTCTTCAGGTGGGATACAACCGTATGGGACGAACAACTCGAATTGGAGATCCAATCACTAACTAGCCTCCAATGAGACATGAAACTTACTTGGTAGACATTGATAATCATTCAATTAATGGTAAAGGGACTTTCTAGATTTTTACTACATCGCAAGCTCAACAAAGACCTTGCCAACAACAACAGGGTAATCAGCGTAAGCAGGATACACCCAAAAAACAATTTACCAAAATCAACATGTCAATGTCTCAAGCATTACAACACATCTTGAAGATGGAGCTGATTACATTGAAAAAACCTCCTAGGAATCCCAATACTTCCTCTCCCAGTTATGATCCTAATGCAAGGTGCGCATATCACTCCAACAGTCCTGGACATGACACTAATAGTTGTTGGACGTTGAAACATAAGATTCAAGACCCGATTGACGAAGGAGTTTTCGATTTCACACAAGATGGTATGATTGAGTTTTTTTATCATCCCTCAAATATAGAAACTGCAAGGCACACCATCTGAAGTAAAAAGTTTAGTAGGAGAAGCTTTAAGATCATTTGAATTTCTATTTGTAATTTGTTTTGTTTTTTTTTTCAAATAATTATTGTCATGTCAAACTTTGATTTTTCCCATTAATGCATTACATATGTGTGTCTTGAATTAATCCATTCATTTCACTATATTTTAACTGTGCTTCTTACTTCCTTTTTGTGATATTCAACTCTCCTTAAATTTATGAGCCTTTAGAGGGAGGATAACGAAAACAATATTATAATCTCATACAATATGCTTTTGAATAGACCTTGCTGACGATGTACATGCACTGCTTCAATTCCTAAACAGTGGAGTTATAAGGAAGTTAATCCCTAGTAAACCCCTTTGAGCCTAAGAAGTAGGAGTTTTCTTTTTTCTCGTAAATTAAAACCCTTAAACATAACCTGGGGCATGGTAGTTTCTAATTCAAATCAATTATGAATTCATAAGCTTTACCTTTGTACACGACGACTAGTATCGAAGATACTCTTCTAAATCAAAAACTGGTGATGGTTCCCCGTAATCATTGAGTCAGGAAATTATTATCTTTCAAAAGAAAAGCCTGCTAAGTTAAAATCTATGAAGGAGACTTAAGAAAAAAAGTGGGGCATCCCGCTGACTGTAATCTCAAACTAAAATTTCAGGAAAAAGTTAGGGATAATAAAGTCAAAAAGAGGTCGCTATAAATCCTCAACAACAGAAAGATGTTACAAGAAAAATGACAGCCTTATAAACTTCCGATTTCAGAACCATCACCAAAGTATAAACTTTATAATTCCAAACTCGATTGGAACCTAAATGCATAATTAACTAAGTATAGGACTGAAGAACATAATGGAGAACGGGTAGGGTACAAATAAAATTTGAGCCTTTATCCTTTGTTTCTTAAACTGTGAACCATACCACATTACAACCATTAAAATTCCTAACTAAAGCATAGGTTAGTTCAAAATCATATTGTTACAAAAAGGTATCCCGACTCCTGTAAGGCTTACTATAAATCCTGAGTTGATATCACATTCTTACAAAAAAATTTTTTACTAAAAAATGCATTTTTAAACTTCAAGACAGACATAAGCTTTGCATTTTAATATCACTGGTTTCATATGACTAAGTGTTTGACAATGGAGAAATTCTCATGATGAATATTTAATGAATGAAAATCCTCCCAACGGACATAATTACTTTAGATGATGTGTCAAAGAGAAAGACACCTCCAGTAACAGGCCTTTCGTGTACCCAATTGGTTATAAATAAAGGGGCATGACATGTTATTATCCAACTCATTTGTATCAGTAAAGTCAGGATTCAGAGAATCTCTCAAAAGTGTTGAATAGCCAGGGGTAGATCTCTATCCCAATCACTTGGGGCATGTTACATTGATCATGAGTTTCAGCAAAAGCCACTATGAAAATTGAATTCTTAGTATCACCAAATTATTTTTCTATGTCAGCAGTATCAGATGGTGTCATTCTATCATGATAGTTCTTAGAAAAATACCGAGGAAGATCAAGACTATGAGAAAGTTGGAAATCGATGGTTGATCAATAACTTCAAGCATCAGGTGCACTATACTAATCCCAGGGGTAAATGGATTCCCGCATACGAAAGGCCACGTATGATCAAGAAAATATTTTCTGACAGTGCTACAATACTTGCTACCATGAATAGTGAAAATTCTCTGCACCTTGTGAACGCGGACATAGTAAAAAAATACTACGCATGAAAAAGAGACCCGCTAGGTTGATTGTCCTAAGCAAAAATAAGGGAATCCTGACGAACTAAAAGAGTTCGGGAAAAAATTAGGGATACAAATAAAATTGTACATCCGACAAGTCGAAAACCTGAAAAGGCGGCTTAGGTAAGAAAGGGTATCCGGGTGGACTAAAAATCTGAAAAGGCAGTCTGGGAATAAGTTAGGGATTAAAGCATACGACTATGTCCCGTTTATCAGTGGAAGATTAATCACTCTGATCAGCATTTGCTAAAGATTTTAGGAGTTGGGTTACTGTTCAAAGTTATCCACAAATTCCTACAGAGAAATCTCCATGGAACTATCTCTACGGAGCTATCTTCACAAGCTCATTCCCAACAGAGATATATTCCCCCGAAAATCTAATATGCCCTCAGACAAAAATTGGGGCATCTTCCAGCAGTTCACCTCCATTTTACTGATTAGCTTGACATGATCATCTTCCTCAATGGGTCCCCTGGAAGATAAGGAAGTTTGATCATTTCCCTACTATATAGTTGAAACTTCCTCAGCAGAGTCTAAGAATTTCTAATCAGAGATTATTTCCTCAATGCAGTCTACAGGGTTTATTTCCCCAACAGAGTTTATTTCTCCAATACTGCAAAGCCCCCAACAAAATTCTCTTCTCCAACTAGATATCATTCAATGTTATCCTCCCTTGAAGAATTGACATCTGTATACGAAACCTGGATTATCCATATCTTTTATCCCTAGTCGGGGTGTATAAGAATGAAATCCTTCAAAGAACAACGCATGGCCGACTCTTCTTGAATGCTTCAATCCCCAAGCAGAAGTCAAGCATCCCCAACAGAGTGTCCTCAAACAGAAGGCCGAAATCCCCAGTAAAGTTATTCTAAACAAAGTTCAAGAATTACTTTCTTCATCCCCAACAATAGTCAAGGATTTATGTTCCCATCCGGAGTTGTTACACGAAGCTACCCATACACTCCATTGACATCAATACATCATTCACGAAATATCATAACATATGCATATGAAACGCATATACTATTCTTATTTATTTTGAGAACATCATTATGTAATGCATTACATATCATGACATTGCGTAAAACTAATTTTGTCTTTTCAAGTTATGTTCGCAAATAGACGAATATTATCAACAATTTATAGACAGATTGTAGATCAATTCCCAAAACAGGACGAGGAAACTATCTACATGACCAGATAATTTTCTTCAGATCTTCAATTTGAAAAGCATTTCCTTCAAATATTCATTCTGAAAAGAATTTCCTTCATATCTTCATTTTGAAAAGCATTTCCTTTAGATCCTCACTCTGAAAAGCAGTTCCTTCTGATCTTCATTCTTAAAAGAATTTCCTTCAAATCTTCATTCTGAAAAGCATTTCCTTTATATCTTCATTCTGAAAAGCATTTATTTCAGATCTTCATTCTGAAAAGCATTTCCTTCAGATCTTCATTCTGAAAAGCATTTACTTCAGATCTTCATTCTGAAAAGCATTTCCTTCATATCTTCATTCTAAAAATCATTTCCTTTAGATCTTCATTCTGATAAGCATTTCCTTTGGATATTCATTCTGAAAAGAATTTGCTTCAGATCTTCATTTTGAAAAGCATTTCCTTCAGATCTTCATTCTGAAAAGCATTTCCTTCAGGTCTTCATTCTGAAAAGCATTTTCTTCAGAACTTCATTCTGAAAACCATTTCCTTCACAACTTCATTCTGAAACGAATTTCCTTCAGATCTTAATTCTGAAAAGAATTTCCTTCAAAGCTTCATTCTGAAAAGCATTTCATTCAAAACTTCATTCTGAAAAGCATTTCCTTCAGAGACTGAATTCTGACGAGCAATTCCTTCAGATCATCATTCTAAAAAGAATTTCCTTCAAATCTTCATACTGAAAAGCATTTCCTTCAGATCTTCATTATGAAAAACATTTCCTTCAGATCTTCATTCTGAAAAGAATTTCCTTCAGATTTTCATTCTAAAAAGCATTTCCTTTAGATGTTCATTCTGAAAAGCATTTTCTTCTGATCTTCATTCTGAAAAGCATTTCCTTCAGATCTTCATTCTGAAAAGCATTTCCTTCAGATCTTTATTCTGAAAAGCATTTCTGTCAGATCTTCATTATGAAAAGCATTTCCTTCAGATGTTCATTCTGAAAAGCATTTCCTTCAGATCTTCATTATGAAAAGCATTTCCTTCGGATCTTCATTCTAAAAAGAATTTCCTTCAGATCTTCATTTTGAAAAGCATTTCTTTCAAATCTTCATTCTGAAAAGCATTTCCTTAAGGTCTTCATTCTAAAAAGAATTTCCTTCAGAACTTCATTCTGAAAAGTATTTCCTTCAGAGCTTCATTCTAAAAAGCATTTCCTTCAGAACTTCATTCTGAAAAGTATTTCCTTCATATCTTCATTCTGAAAAGCATTTCCATCAGAACTTCATTCTTAAAACCATTTCCTTCAGAGATTGAATTCTGACGAGCATTTCCTTCAGATACTGAATTCTGAAAAGCATTCCCTTTAGAGGTTTATTCTGAAAAGCATTTCCCTTCAGAGACTAAATCTGAAAAGGATTCCCTTCATAGACTGAACTTTGAAAAGCATTTCCTTTAGAGATTCATTTTGAAAAGCATTTCCATCAGATCAAGTCGGGCTTACACTCATTATGGTACTCCTACCAACAGTTACCTCTGATGGCATCTTTAATCCCATCTCTGAAGACACTCTATCACCTCTCCAAATGACATCTTTAATCCCATTCAAGCAGTATAATCAACTAACAGTGTTACTTCGTGCACATGTGAGTGAATATTTATGGGCACTTATAAGTGTTTTATCCTCTTCCACCTTCAGATCACGAATGACGGGCATGCCAATCTAACTCTTCAGGTTTAAGAAGATTGAACAGGGGAAATTCTCATGCTCATGCTCATGGAAAATTAATTCAAGATACCTTCTCATGCTCATGAATGTCTCAATTGCTCAAGACTACTCAGAGATTGATCAGACAAACCCTCCTCCTAAGCATTGACCTACAACTAGGGTTTTGTTTTTACAAAGGGAAATTGGACTTCTAATGCCTCAAGTGTATTTTATGGTTTCTCATATGTCTCAAAGAATCCTCATACCAAGTTTCAAGCCTTGCAGCACAAGTTTGCTCAGTTAACTACTCAGATGATTAAAAATCAACTGTATTGGGCAAAAAGTTAACTTTGACCAATTTAAAGTCAAACTTCAAGATTTTTGTTCCAAATAAAGATTTTGAACTCATATTCATCATTTTATCAATAGTTGATCATGATTCATCAAGAAAACTCAAGATTCATCAAAAGTAAAAAAATACTAAATTAGGATTTTCTTAAAGAGAAGTCAACTGAACTTTGACCAATCATAACTTTTACATACTTTATCAGAAAATTCTTAACCAAAGACCATTTCTAAGTAAATTCAATTATATTCAACTTTTTCTCTCTAAGCTCAAGGCCAAAAATGTTTCATTTGAGAGATATGAGCCAAAACATTACAAGTCATTTTAAAAGTCAACAAAAAGACACTTTTTGACAATACACTTTACATAAAGATAAATGCTTAAAATGAAAAAATGACCAACATGAAGGTTGTAGGAGATATCTTAAGCTTTCCAAAGAGTCTAAGATCATCTTGATATGATAAAAATTAAGTGAGTTATGATTGCTACGAGTTGGGAAATTTTGAGAAAATGCATGAAGTCCAAATTGAGCAAATTTGAATTTTTAGGCTAATGGGCCTATCTTTTAAGGTCCAAACGTGTTCCTGGCATCATAATAGACTCCTAAATCCATTCATTTATTTTTTTGGTTTTTATTTCGTTTTATTTTGATTTTATTCATTTGAAAGCAAAATAAATCAAATAAAATATCAAATAAATGATATAAGGCATGTAGATCTATTTTTGAATCAAATCATACGTCTAAAAAGCTGGTGACAACTTGTAAAAAAATTGATTGGTATGAGATTGATTCTATGCATATAAACCTTTTTATAATGGTGTTTAGACTTGTTTAGAATCATTGTTTGTAAGCTTTGACGCAGGAATAAGGATATCTCATTGCTAGGGAAGTTTGAGTTATTTTCATCAAATCTCACAATACAAGTGTTTTCAGGCCAAACTAACACTCACCCCAGGCAATTAGTTTTTTTTTCCTTTTTTTTACTAACCCTAATTTATTTTCTCCATATTTTATTAATTTCCTTTATAATTAACAATTAATTAACCTAATCTTTTTTTTAACACTTTAACAAATTAGGACTAGGGTTTTTAATTAGTAATTAAATTCTTGATGTATTTTTATTAATTAATTTATTAATTAACCTTTTTCTTAATATTAAAAATTTATTAGAAACAATTAGGTTTTAGTTAATTATTATCACTTAAATTATTTTCTATACAAAAACGTTTTAATATTTTAACATTCTTTTTCTTATTTCTTTACTATTTAATTTTCTATTTTGTTAATTAATTTCTTTTTAATTAATCATTAACTAACCTAATCTTTTTTCAAAAGTATAACAAATTAGGGTTAGGTCTTTTTAATTACTAATTAAAGTTTTTATTATATATTTTTATTTTACTAATTATTTTATTAATTAATTACCTTTTTTTGTAATATTAAAATTAATTAGAATTATGTTTTTAATTACTATTATCATATTAAATTATTTTCTTCAAAAAGCACAAAAATAAAAACATTTTTCTAACACTTTTCCCATTTATCTTTTACTATTTAAATTCATAAAAAATGTTTAGGTTACACTGTCGATGTAATAGCTTAGATTTACTTTCTCGCATTTCTTTCCTATTATGTAACTGCTCACAGGATGTAATAACATAAATTTATTTTCTCGCATTTTTTATACCTATGTATCTCTCCCAAATCCATGTAATAACTTAGGTTTTACATTCCGCGTTTTATTTTTTCTACACCTATTTAACTACTTGTAATTAGGATTTGTATGGCAAGACTAAAAACAAACGTAGAAAACCCTAATATTAAAGAAAATATATCTGAAAATAAACACCTCGCACACTTGCACCTCTAGGATAACCTCTCTTATTGCCTTACGAATATGGTCACATCCCTCAAAAGTGGGGATACTTTAGCAAAAAGACCCTTGATCAAATCATCATAGTCCCTTTCTAATAATGATCATAATCCCTCGATGACCTTTGAGCTGCCTACAAAATGATTTAGTCCCTTTGATGACCCTACAAGTAAAATGATGATAGTCACTTTGATACAATTGCTAAAGTATCCTTACATGTTGCCTTTGATGACCATACAACGACCTTACATGTGTCCCTTCACATCCAATGGATAGGGCTACCTATCAACTAATGGTATGGATAGAAATACCTCTAAAGGAGAAGGAAAATAACAAGAAAGACTTCAGTGGGTAAGAAACTCCTAATTTCTTGCTCACAAATCTTTTCTCACAAACAATATATTTCTCAAACTACACTTTCGAACAAATATTTTCAAAAAATACTTTGTACGCATTCTTGAGGACTGATACAAGAATCATTACAAAGTTAGCCTTACATTGTCTTTTCAAAATATTTTGAAACAAATCACACACACACAATGCAAGTTTTTTTCAAAAGTAAGCTAAGCAATTAAGAGCCCGTAGATAACTACGGATGAATAGGGAGCTAACACCTTCTGTTTTTATGACTTACCCCCCGAACTAAAAATCTATCAAGGTCTTTCCTGTTCTTTTCACCCTTTCTTAAATATTGGATAAAAGAAAAGTCGGTGGCGACTCTTGCTATCCGCACATTTGGATAAAATCCCAAAAGGCAGTTCTCCCACCGTATTACACGTTCACACTGTCCTTTTAGAACAAATATTCAGCGTTGATATTTAATCATCTTCTACCTTGAACATTCAAAAGGCTGACGCCAATCACACTTTCAGGTTTAAGACGATTAAATAGGGGAAGTTGCCATACCCCAAATTTGTCCTACCCCTTTATAAGAATCATCTGGCTTATACATCTCGCATTCTTCATGTACATATTCCGCAATAGGTCATTTAATATTTCATGCATCATTAATCTGTAAATGGTCATGGGATCAAGGCATTTCTTTTCGGAAGCTACACATAAAAAGATTGTTCTGTCGGGCAGCATAATAAGAAAAAACTATGGGTTTTCAAGGTTTAAATGTGTTCTGCACATTTTTCAAGCTATCAAATCAATAATTAATCAAGACATCATTATGTCAAGCTCTCATGTGTTTCAACACACTCTGAATTGCAGAGGAATCAGGTGTTTCAGTGAATTTAAGACATTGCAAACCAGAAAGAACATTTTTTGCTAGTTTGAGCTCAGGAATTTGCAACTTTCAATCGGGATAATATTTTGAAATGGTTCTTCAGGATTTGGAACCGTCTCAGTATTTTCTTTATTTCATCTGTTCAGACCGGATGCCAATTCTATGAAGAAAGTCTCCAAAGAGTATGATTTCCATGGAACGGTATTTGCGTTTAATTGCTAGTTATTTGTTTCTTGGATGTTTTGAAATTCATAACTTGTATCCGATTCAATGTTTTCGGTTGATTCTTTTAGCATTGAGACCATATTGATTTTCTTATCATTTCTCGTGTTCGGATCAAAGGCTAATTTTGTTAAGAAGATCTCTGAGAATTTTAATCCTTTGAAGATAGTGTACTAAATTTAATTGTTGGTTCGCCGTTTCGCGGGTACTTATTAATTCATAACTTCTGATAATATTACTGTTTTGGAGTGGTTATTGAGGAGTTAAAATTGTCTTAATATCATCTTTAGTTTGTAAGTTTGGCTCGGAAGCTGATTCGCTAAGGAAGATATCTGAATGTGGGAATACTTTAAGAAGATATAGTGGAAATATAGTGAAAACGGTGTGCTAAACTGCTATTTACCAAACGTTCAAAAATTCATAACTTCTGCCTGGTTCGATGTTTTTGAGTGGTTCTTTGGGAAAAAAATCTCCCTTAATGTCATCTTTATTTAGTATTCATGGGACGAGGAATGATTATTTGAGGAAGACCCTCGGAAATGCGAAGTTCCAGAGAAATTGTTATGCTGAACCGAATTTTTATTTCACTGTTTCTCGATACTGTAAAAATCACAACTTCTTCGATTTTTACTGTATCGATATGATTGTTGGGGAATAATTTCACAAATGATGTTGGCTACAAGTTTACTTCAGAGCTCGAGTTCGGATTCAGCTCTAAAGACTCTGGTTCATGGCTCGCATCTCAAACCAGTTGGTGGAAAATTGTACATTGCTGAAAAAGACAACATTTTGGTCACCTACTATTTTGGTGTTGATCTCGCGTCAAGATTTCACACTGATTATCATGAGTTTATGGGTTTTCGTTCGACCGCGCCTGTGACACTAAGAAAATATGCCCTATTGAGATACTGTTTGGGCTTTCTCTTGGCCCAAACCAGGCCCGAATGTGCAACTATATATTGATTTTGCCTCACTACTTTCACAACACTTTATTCATTTTTCAAATTTCACACTCAAATCCTCTCTATTCTCTCCTAAAATCTCAAGGAATTCAAATAGAAAAACTCCCTCCAAGAACCTCTCTCTCTCTCTCGCACGCCAATCTCTCTCTCCCACCAGATTTTCACAGCGAGCTACTTACTTGCACCGATGCAAGCCGCACCCTGCTTCGGCCAACTCTCCCTGCCAGTGCGCTACACCGATCGCCCTCGCTTCCTTCACACAACCGCGGTACTCCCCCGTCCGATCCCGATTCTCCGTGGCTTCTCCCTCCTCACGTCACGCACGGCCTGACGAGCACTCCTCTTCTGGACGATTCCTTTGATTCAATTGCTTCATCTTTGATTCAGTAATTTCTCATTCTCTTGATTTAAGTGCTTTTAGATAATTGATTTTGTGCATAAGTCCTTTCTTGAACTAATTGTTCATGAGTTGAATCTTACTTGAATTTTTGAAAGTTAATTGTTAATTGAAATGATGATGATGCACATATATTAAATTGGTTAATTGTTTGAAATCTCATGAAGCTTACGCGTCGAAACCGATAAATTGTTCATAATTCCTAATTAACATGTCGAAATTGGATTCTGGTTTGGTGCCTTGTGCATAGTTAATGGTTTCACATATTGGAGTCGAATTTGGATACATTTAATAGATTTCGACGAGTAGAATAATTTTTTACTCAATTCTTGGGAATTTGATACCGGTATGGATTTAATTCGTTACGATTCATTTGTGAATTTTAGGAAATATTTCATGAGTCAATAATTGTTTTCGATATGTCCCAATGAAGCTTTGTTTTCGTTATTTTTGAGTTGTAATTCGATACTTGATGTTGCATTGTTATTTTCTAACTCGTTTGTGACTTTTTCAAGTTTTCGAAGGCTTTGTCGTGCGAGGCGCGAAATTTGGATTATTGTCTTGTTGTATAGACTTATCTTGTGCCGGGATTTTAATTCAATGTGATAGATTTTCCGCATGCAATTTATTTTCGCGTCTACGACATTGATTCTGATATTGGATATTGTGTCTGGCTGTTTCTCTATTGTTTGGTGAAGCTTACACGAAGTTCTTGGGTTTCTTTTCTTTCATCATATAATTGACGAACTTGTGTTTGATTGGTATTTTATTTTATTTCCTTTTATCTCTCGCATCATTTCCCGCTTTCTTTACTATGAGAAGTAGGACTAGAGATGCATGACTGGGAGTCTCTACTTTAGGTGGGCAATGCTGTTTTAAAAGACCTTTAGAAGGAAATTTCAACTTGTGCTAGTCTGTTTACTGTTTTATGTATTTACTTGTATGCCAAATACCTCGATGAAGGTGTCCCATTCTCATTCCCCATTGATAAGTCCTCAAAGAAGGCAAGTGGAAAAGGGTCTGCAATTGACTCCGACAATTTCTAGCCCACATGCCACTCATAGCTCGCGTCGTACGTCGATCCTACAAATCGTGCTATTCTTGTATCAAGTCGGTCAAGTGGAGAAGGGTTCACAATCAACCCCATGCTTTGTCATTAGCTCGCGTGCTGTGCATGTTGATGCTCCAATGTGATCTCATTATTTCCTTATATTTCCTACCTCGATGATATGATATCTTGCTTAGGTGTTTAGTCGCATATGACGATCCACTCTCATTCTTCTCTTTCCTAGATAATGTGATATCTTGGTTAAGAGTCAACACCCCTTTTTTCTTCTTGCCATGATGACGTGTTATCATGGTTAAGAACTACCTATTCCCCCATTCTTGATTGCCTCTATGATTCAATATCTTGGTTAAGCCTCCATTTATCCTACCTTGATGGCTCGATATCAGGGTTAGGTGCCTCTTTTCCCTTGTCCTACCTCGATGACACGATATAGTGGTTAGGCGTGATCCCTCTCCCTTTTATTCCTTGGTAACATGATACATCGGTTAGACGTATGCTACTTGAGTGAGTGGATACTCCTCAAGCTTTGCGTGTTTACTCTGTATTGCATGTTTACATGCTCCCATAGGATTTCTCAAGCAAATTTAGATAGACCTTAGGTTGCAAACCATACATGATAACTCTAGACTTACTTTTCTAGTTTCCCTTAGACCTTTTTCTTTCTCTTTTGCATTTGAATAAAAACTAAAACTATTTTTTCTTTTAAATTCATAAAACACTCTAATAATACAAAAACCTTTTTTCAAGGTAAAAAACACCAATCAATTCAAACTTCATTTCCCACTTGACTTTTCTTTTAAAACCCTTTTTCATGGTAAAAACATACAACAAACTGAAACATGTGACTGAACTACGACGCTCTGATTCCTCGAAGGGGATACGTAGGCATTAGGTCGTGGGGCTTAGGAAATCAAAACTTTGTAAATATTCCTTCTTTTCCACGTATTTTCCTATGCATGCATTCCATCTTAGCATTAAGCTTTAGACATGGATTTTTACACACCCTTAGATTAGAGAAAACTTAAGTGGATTCGGTGGAGTACCACAGGCGCGTGTGATGCTAATACCTTCCCCTCACTTAATCGACTTTCGTACCATTTCTCTTGGTCACAAGACCATCTTATCCATTTCTTTGGGGTTTTCTCGATATCTTCTATTCCTTCGGGATAAATAGAGTTCAGCTTAAGGCTCGACTTATCAACACCAAGGAACTCCTTGAGTGTGGTATTTTTGAGGAGGCTTTGAAGCTCTTAGATAGCTGTATTTATTTGTCTTTCTTATAATTATTTTGTTTGCTAATTGTGCCCGAGTTTGGCGAAAAAAGCAAAGAATTTTGTTATTGCTAAGTCTCGTTTTGCTGGAGTGTCGAGTCAGCTATAGTCTAGGTATCGGAATTCGTCCTCTTCGCACACCGGGGAACGATCCCCATCAAAGGAAGTTACCCCAACTAAGAAGTGGCCACTTGCAGATACCTTTCAGATAGACCTTACCGAGGATGCTATCGAGGACAAGTTTGAGTCTCCTTCTTGCCTTCATGATATGGGATATTTTGAAGGGGGTCCATCCTTGGTCGTGCCACGGGAAGAATCTTTACTCCTCAGGGGCCTTGATATGGAGGGAAAAAGGAGGCTTGTGGCCCAAAATGCTACTTCCATAATGAGAATTTTGGAGATGGTGGTTATTTATGCTGAGGGGTATACTTGCTTTGCAAAAGAGCTGAAGAGGGCAAAGGCGATTATCGTGGATTTTCAAGCAAAGTTGGTCAAATTGGAAACTAACTTTGATAATTATAAGGATCAGTACCAAATTCAGGCTGAGCTTATTTATGAGATGAGGGAGTAGAAAGCGGCGATGTCTAGCTTGGTCGAAGACATGGAAAATCTGACGATTGCCTATACCGTTGACAAGCATGACGTTTCAGCCAAAGTCATTGCCATGAAAGTCATCGATGCGCTTGCTAAGGACAAGCTTGATGAATTGAAGGCCCTAAGGTTTCGTAGCGAGCTTGTTGCTCGCATCCATGGTCTTGAGCAGGATTTAATGGAGGCAGTGGAGATGGGTTCCGCGAATGGGGTGGACCAACTTAAATTCGTGAATCCCAGGCTAGAGATTTCTATCGAGGGGGTCGAATTTCTAAACAGCGTTGTAGCTGTCTGGATAGTAGCCCCTGAGATCCAGAACTTTGATGGGGAAGAAGATAAAGGGCATAAGGAGTTTTCTGGAAATGAGAATATGGTCGAAGATTTATCTAGTTTCATCTTTTGTCTCTTTACATTGGTTCGGCTTGTGTGCCATATTGTTTGTAATGATTTTGGGGGCTTTTGTCCGTTTGATGTAATCACTCATATTTTCAGTCCTTGTGGTCGTTAGTTCTATTATTTTTGAATGGGGTATGGCCCATCTTATGTAATATCTTGACAATCACAATCTTTATGGCCATTTCAATCTTAAATTGCCTTTATTCATGTTCTTGCTTGCTCATGTATTTGTTTGTTCATGGATATTTGACAAGTTATTTTTGCTAAGTGTTTTGGGGTTTTGCTCGACAGTATTGATATTCGACCGTGCGGGGAACTGGTCAAATTGTTGGGGTAGGTTTCTTGGCATAGGGCATATCTTAGGTCTTGTTTGTGGTCTGAGCTCTGTAGCGTGAACGTTACATTGCAAGCTGGGTGTTCTGCCATTATGGTATGACGAGGGTGGAGCTCGTTTGAGTTTTTCTCGTCGGGTTACGAATTTTCTCGTCAAAAAGAATGGAGAATTACCTTTTTGTTTCAGTCTGATGTGATATGCTTGTACCTGAGCATGCACATGTGGTTGAGATTTCTCTATTCGTCGTTTGTTAAAGCATTTTGACCTTTGTCTTTTAACTGTACTATTATTTCAGCTTTTCGGTGTTCCATGGTCGAGCAAGTTGTTCCTGGTGTAAACTTTCTAAGTAGTAGGCCCCGCCTTCCATTTTTGTTCGGATGCGATAGGGGCCTTCCTAGTTTGTGGAAAGCTTGCCTTCGTGAGAGTCTTTGATATTTCTCCTTAAGACTAGGTTGCTATTTTCGAATTCTCGTTGTATGACCTTGGCATCATGACATATGAAATTTTTTTTCTTTTAAGGAGGCTTCTCGCAGGGCTGCTCCTGATTGGACTTCTTCGACCAAGTTGATTTTTTATCTTAGTGACTCGTTGTTCATCTCCTATTCAAGTGGAGATTCGATACACCTGACGGTTCTCTGATTTCGAATAGGATCACCGCCTCAGTTCTGTAAGCTAGTCTTAATGGGGTTTCCCCAGTGGTCGAGTGAGGTGTTTTTGATAGGCCCAAAGCACGTTGTGTAGCTCCTTAACCCACCTCTTTTTGGTTTTGTTGAGCCTTCATTTGAGGCCTCGTAGGATCACCTTGTTCACTGCCTTGGCTTGCCCATTTGTTTGTGGATCCTCGACGGACGCGAAGTGTTTGATGGTGCCTAGTTCAACGAAAAACTCCTGGAAATTTATTTATGTGAATTGGGTCCCTTTATTGGTGACTAATGCTTACGGTATTCCGAATCAAGCAAGTATGTTTCGTTTTTAGAAACGAAGTATGTTCTGTATCGTGATCTTGGACATAGGCTTCATTTATATCCATTTTGTATAGTAATCCACGCCCAATATCAGGTAATTGTTCTGATTTATTCCTACGATAAATGGTTTGAGGATGTCTAGTTCCCACCACGCGAGTGGCCATGGGGATGAGAGGGATTTAAGATCATTAGGCGGTGCCAAGTAGGTGTCCCTATTGCACTGGCATTTGTCGCATTTTTTACGTTCTCCTTTGTGTTGTGCTGTATGGTAATCCAGTAGTAGCCTGCCCATAATGTTTTTCTGGAGAGGGATCTTCCCCCTAGGTGATGACCGTTGATTCCTTTATGGATTTCCTGTAGGATGTGGGAAACTTTAGTCTCTTCGACACATTTGAGGAAGGGGATAAGGAATCCTCGTCTATATAGTTTATTTTCGACCAAAACATAAGAGCATGCTCTTCGTCTAACCATACTAGCTTCTTTCTGGTTGGATGGAAATTCCCCTTTTGTGAGGTAGTTATATATCGAGGTCATCAAGTAGTTAATGTCGTCGATTGCATTCACATCTAGATTTGAGGAAGGTTTTTCAATGCTCAGACGAGGAGGTATCTCCTAGATTACATATTTGTTTCCCCGTGTCTTCTTTGTGCTTGCGAGTTTTGGCAGAATGTCCACTCGAGTGTTATGTTTGCAGCGAATGTGATGTACCTCTACGGATCCAATTTTTTTTGGATAGGTGGTCGTTCTTTACTTATATTCTCCCCCGTACTTGAGAATCGACAAGTTGGGAGTCCGTGAAAATTTTCACTTCCTCGGCTCCCAAGTCTTCAGCTAAACATAGTCCTACGAGAAAAGCTTCATATTCTTCATGGTTATTGTAGGTTAGAAAAGACAGGGTGAGGGAGACCTCGATCAAGATTCCTTCCTTGTTTTCCAGGATGATGTACGTTCCACTTCCAGTCGAGCTGGATGCTCCGTTCACGAAGATGGTCCATTTATGTGCCTCACAGGTGGGGGAGATTAGGGAGTTCATTTCTCCCACGAAGTCGATGAATTCCTGGGATTTGAGGTCCTTTCTTCTCTTGTATCTTATGTCAAACTCAGATATCCCTAATGACCATTTGAGCATCCTGCAAGCCATGTTTGGAGGGCCAAGCAGATGTTTTATGGGCTGGTCTGTTCGGACCTTAATTATGTGGGCTAGGAAGTAATGTATTATCCTCCTCGCTACGTTTATGAGGGCCAGGGCCACCATTTCAATTTGTTGGTATCTAAATTTTGGGCCTTCTAAATCATTTCTCGTGAAGTATATGGGTTTCTGCCCCTCAGGGGTTTCCCGAATGAGGACCGCGCTGACAGCCTCAGATGCCACATCGAGATAAAAGTAGAGAGTTTCTTCATTGTCTAGTCGTGAGAGGACCAGTGGCTAAGATAGTTTCCATTTTAGATGGATGGGGGATTGTTCGCATTCCCCAGTACATTCGAATGCTGCTTCCTGTAATACGGTGGGAGAACTGACTTTTTTGGTTTTACCCAAATATGCGTATAGCAAGAGTCGCCACCGACTTTTCTTTTATCCAATATTTAGGAAAGGGTGAAAAGAACAGGAAAGACCTTGATAGATTTTGAGTTCGGGGGGTAAGTTATGAAAAGGGAAGGTGTTAGCACCCTTCTCATCTGTTGTTATCTACGGGCTCTTAATTGCTAGCTCATTTTTGAAAATCTTTCTTTATGTGTGTGATTTGTTTGAATATATTTTAAAAAAGGAAATGTAAGGCTAACTTTGTAATGATTCTTGTATCAGCCCTCAAGAATATATACAAAGTGTTTTTTTTTAATATTTGTTTGAAAGTGTGATGTGTAAAAATGTTTTTTTAGAAAAATTTGTGAGCAAGCGATTAAGAGTTCCTTACCCACTAAAGGCCGTTCTTATTCTTTTCCTTCTCCTTTAGAAATAATATTATTCGTACCATTAGTTGGCAGGTAATCATATCTATTGGATGTTAAGGGACAGGCGTAGGGTCATCAAATGGTCATCGAAGGCAACATGTAAGGATACTTTAACAATTGTATCGGAGAGACTAGATTATTTTTGTAGGCAATTTCGAAGGGTCATCGAGGAACTTTGATCTTTTATTTGCAAGGGTCTTTTTCTAAAGTATCCCTACTTTCGAGGGACATGACCAAGTATTGTAAGGCAACAAGAGAGGATACCTTAGAGGTGCAAGTGTGTGAAGCGTGTATGTTCAGTTATTTTATCTTGAGATTAGGATTTTATATGTTTGTTTATTAGTCTTGCCATACAAACCCTAGTTACTAACAGTTATAAAGTGTACAGAGAATAAAGCGCAGAAAGTAAAACTCCTACGCTATTACATGGCTTTGGGGCAGTTAGATAATAGGAGAATGCGAGAAATTAAATATACAGATATTACAATGATGGTTTTGACCTATACATTTTATCTAAGAAAATTAAATATAAAAAGAGAAAGAAAATAAGAAAATATTCTTGAAAAAAAGTTTCGAAGACCTAAAGTTCTAAGTATAAATATTTTTGATGTTTTATAAAAAAATAATTTAAATGTTAACATTAATAAAACCCTAAATTTCTAATTGATTTTAATAAAAAAGTTTAATTAATTAATAAATAAGTTTAGTAAATAAAAAATAAAATAAAATATTATTTAAAAACCTAAACCTAATTTATTAGTGTTAAGAAAAATAATTAGGTTAGTTTAATGATGATTAATAAAAAAGAATTAGGGTTAATTAAGAAAAAAAGGGAAATAGGTTAAACAAAATAAGGTTAAAAAAATTGTATGGGGTGGGTGTAAAACCCACGCCCCTGGTCCCAAGGATCTATATTGCTTGCCACTAGGCTAAGTGCCTGTTGGTGATAGCAAACAAGAAATGGATAATATATGTAAAACCTGAATGTTAGTTTGAAAAATAAACAAAATAAACGAAAGATGCAGGGATTGAACCCACACCCTTCCCATTACACGCCTTCGCCTCAACCAACAGCGCTACGCCTCAATTGTTAACATAATAAAAACAAACAAATATATTCTAAACCAGTGAACTAGAGAGGCGTCGTAGCCCTAGCTCTGATCGTCTTCTCCAGTGAGATCTTTCTTCCACCTACAAAAATAGCACGCGTTATAGGTTAAAAGGGACCCTATCCCCCTAATTTAGACCTTCTGAATCCAATGGTGATATTTTTTTGACCGGAAACAGATTGTAACATGAGATACAACAAAAATGTTCTAAATTTCCCTAACAATGGAACTTTGTTATTCCTACGTTAAACCTCAAAAGTAACACGTCAAAACAGTCCCATACAACAATATGAACATGAATATATGCATCAAAGTCATTTAAATTGCATGAATATAACGTTTGAATTCAAGAAAGTTCAACAAACTTGTGATGTTGGTTGTCACGTTTTGGTAGGCTTCAAGCTTGAATGATGATTTGAATGACTCCCTGGGAACTTTAGGAACTCGAGGGAATGCTTGGTTTTGATTGAGAGAAGTTGCAAACAAGGTTTAGTACTTGCCATATTTTTGACCAACTTTGGAATTTTTAGGAGTGTTTTCTTGAGGCCAATTCGTGTCCTTGAATGTCTGAATATATTCTTTATTTATAGGCCATGAATTAGGTCAACAAACATGAGCCAAATCTTTGTATTTCATGAAAAAATATTTTATTGGAAATTTTACATGAAATCTTTGATTTTTAAGCCAATCATGTACCAATCAATCCCACATGTTTTTGCTAGCTGGTTATCTGATTTTTAGCTTTATTATTTGATTTAAAATGAAAGCCATGTGCCTCGTATCTTTGATTTGATATTTTATTTGATTTATTTTCCTTTTAATTGAATAAAATCAAAATAAAAAGAAATAAAAACCACAAAAATAAATAAATAGACTTAGAGGTCTATTATGAGGCCAGGAACACATTTGGACCTTAAAAGATAAGCTTATTAGCTCAAATTTTCAAATTTTCTCAATTTGAGTTTCATGCATTTTCTCAAAATTGCCCAATTTGCAGAAGTCACATCTCATTCAATTTTAATCATATGAAGGTGAACTTTGATTTTTTGGAATGCTCAATATGTCCCCTATAATATTCATGTTGGTCATTTTTTCATTTGAAGACTTTATCTTGATGTAAAGTACTTCGACAAAAAGTGTCTTTTTATTGACTTTTAAAATGACATGTAATGTTTTGGCTCATATCTCTCAAATGAAGTATTTTTGGCCTTGAGCTTAGAGAGAAAAAGTTGTAGAGAATTTAATTTCCATAAAAATTGGATTTGGTTGAGAGTTTTCTAATGAAGCATGTGAAAACCCTAATTTAGTAACTTTTGACTTTTGATGAATCTTGAGTTTTCTTGATGAATCATGATCAACCCTTGATCAAATGATGAATGCAACTTCAAAATGTTGATTTTGACCAAAAATATTGAAGTTTGACTGTAAATTGGTCAAAGTTGACTTTTTTCCCAATACAGTTAATTTTCAATCATCTGGCTAATTGATTGAGCAAACTTGTTCTGCAAGGCTTGAAATTTGGTATGAGGATTCTTTGAAGCATATGAGAAACCATGAAATCCACTTGAAGCATTAGAAGTCCAATTTACTTTGAGAAAAGTGAAGCCCTAGTTGTAGGTCAATTCTTAGGAGGAGGGTTTGTCTGGTCAACCCTTGAGTAGTCTTGAGAAATTAAGAATCCTAAGAGCATGAGGAGATATATTGAATTAATTTGTCTTGAAAAATGGGAGGGAAAATTTTGGGGTACAACAGTTGCCCATGTTCAATCTTTTTAAACTCGAGGAATTAGATTGGCATAGTCGCCAGTCGTGATCTGAAGGTGGAAGAGGATTGAACACCTAAGTGCCTAGAAATTTGCACTCACATGTGCACGAAGTAACACTGTTGGTTGATTATATTGATTCAATGGGCTTAATGATGCCATTCGGAGAGGTGATAGAGTGTCGTCGAAGATTGACTTATAGATGTCATCCAAAGTAACTTTTATTAGGAGTACCAAAATGAGTTTACGCTCGACTTGATCTGATGGAAATGCTTTTCAAAAGGAATCACTGAAGGAAATTATTTTTAGAGTTCAGTATTTGAAGGGAATGCTTTTCAGAATTCAGCCTCTGAAGGGAAATGCTTTTTATAATAAACCTCTGAAGGGAATGCTTTTCAGAATTCAGTCTCTGAAGGAAATGCTCGTCAGAATTCATTATCTAAAGGAAAGGCTCATCATAATAAATCTCTGAAGGAAATGCTTTTCAGAATTCAGTCTCTGAAGGGAATGCTTTTCAGAATTCAGTCTCTGAAGGAAATGCTCGTCAGAATAAATATCTATAGGAAATGCTTTTCAGAATTCAGTCTATAAAGGGAATTCTTTTCACAATTCAGTATCTAAAGGGAAATGCTTTTTAGAATAAACATCTGAAGGGAATGCTTTTCAGAATTCAGTCTCTGAAGGAAATGTTTTTCAGAATTCAGTCTCTAAAGGAATTATTTTTAGAACGTAGCTCTGAAGGAGATGCTTTTTAGAATTCAGTATTTGAAGGAAATGTTCGTCAGAATTCAGTCTCTGAAGGGGAATGCTTTTCAGAATAAACCTTTGAAGAAAATGATTTTCAGAATTCAGTCTCTGAAGGGAATGCTTTTCAGAATAAACCTATGAAGAGATTTATCTGGTCATGTAGATAGTCGCCTTGTCTTGTTTCTAGAATTGATCTATAACTTGTCTATAGATTGCTGATAATATTCGTCTACTTGCGAACTTAACTTGAAAAGACAAAGTTAATTTTATGCAATGTCATGATGCATGAAATGTATTTTGTGGTGATGCTCTTAAAATAAATGAGAATAGTATATGCGTTTTGTATGCATATGTTAGGATATTTTGTGCATGATGTATGGATGTAATATCTCATTGGAGCGTATTGGTAGCTTCGCGTAACAATGTCTGGCTGGGGAAAATAAATCTCTGACTGTTTTTGGGGATGAAGACAATAGTTCTTCAATTTTTGTTTATAACGTCTTTACTGGGGATTTCTGCTTTTTGTTTAAGGATATTCCATTGGGGATCTTCGACTTCTGCTTAGGGATATAAGCATTCAAGGGGAGTCGGTCATCTGTCATTTTTATGAAGGATTTGATTCCTATATACCCTGTCTGGGGGTAAAAGAGATGGATAATCCTCTGATGTGCTATCTGACCAAGTTTCAAATATGGGTATCAGCTCTTCTGGGAAGGACAACATTCAATGACATCTGACTAGATAAGAGAATTCTGTTGGGGAATTTGCAGTATTAGAGAAATAAACTCTGTTGGGGAAATAAACCCTGTAGACTGTGCTAAGGAAATAAACTCTGATGGGGATTAGCTTATGAAAATAGCTCTAAGGAGATTGCTCTATGAGAATTTATGGTCAACTTGAACATTATCCTGACTCCTAGAGTCTTTAGTAAATGTTAATCCTATTTTCATGCATATATTTCTAAACAATAATCATATTCAAATGCATATGTTCAATCAATGAAACCATTGGATGTTTTTGCAAACAAAAGAGAGAAAGTAAAAACGATTTTAAACTTTGAAGTAT
The DNA here is from genome assembly GCA_948472305.1 of Vicia faba. Classification (NCBI taxonomy): domain Eukaryota; kingdom Viridiplantae; phylum Streptophyta; class Magnoliopsida; order Fabales; family Fabaceae; genus Vicia; species Vicia faba. The sequence goes on along the minus strand of OX451736.1, from coordinate 856,511,133 downwards.
ATTTGCATTGATTTTGAAAGTTTGCCTACAAGCAGGAAATTTAATACAAGGAGACAAAAATCCTAGTAAGAGGAGATCATCGTAAAAGAAAAGGGGTACAAAGAAAAAAAACAAAGAATAACAGCTATGTGGAAATGATCCCATCGAGAGTCAACTCTGTTATTGCTCATATGTCTTCAAGCATCTCATCCCTTGTTGTCAGAAGATGTTGATTGAATTGTTCCGTACCTTTTGAAATTGATGTTAGTAATTATGTTGGTTGTAAGTAGATGGGTGATCCAACGCGACATAGTCGTATGCTTTAATTCCTAACTTTTTCCTGGACCATCCTTTTGGGTTTTCAATCCACCGGGATATCCTTTTTTGTCCAAGCCACCCTTTCAGGTTTTCGACTTACCGGATGTACAATATATATATAATTATATTATATATATATATATATATATATATATATATATATATATATATATATATATATATATATATATATATATATATATATATATATATATATATATATATATATATATATATATATATATATATATATATATATAATGTTTGCCCAAACTATTTTGGTTCACTGGGATGCCCTTATTTTTGCTTAGGACAGTCAACCTATCAGGTCTCTTTTATGCGTAGTATTTTTTTACTATGTCCGCGTTCACAGGGTGTGGAAAATCTTCATCGTCCATGGTGGTAAGCATCATGACACCCCTAGAAAACATATTCATGATCACAAATGGTCCTTCGTATTTGGGACTCCATTTGCCCCTGGGATCACCTTGTGGTAGGATGATGCGCTTTATTACCAAATCACTGGCCCGATACACCTAATGTTTGACTTTCTTGTTAATAACCTTGATCATGCGTTTCTAATACATCTGACACTGACAAACAGCCGCAAGCCTTTTTTCATCAATTAAATTTATCTGGTCGAGTCTAGTCTGATTCATTCGTCTTCATCTAAACTTGCTGATCGCACTAAATCGCACTATGTTTCTGACTCAAATATCACATGTTTTCCTTAGTTTTTAATCATTTTCTCGTATTATGTTCCTTTTTCCTTTGTTTTCAGGATTCTTGTCATTTCAGAGCCTTCTGTGAAGAAACGAGCCAAAACGCCAAGAAATTAGGGTTTTTCAAGATATTCTGCACTTATGGCGTTCAGCGCCGCGCCGGCTACAGGGAACGCGATGACGTGGCCCACTTTCACCCAGAGACCAACTGCCACGTTCCCACGATCTGGCAGTTCCAGCCACCGCGCCCGCGGCCACTGCCACCGCGCCCGCGGCCTTCACAAAAGTTTCCCGCTCAGAAGAAGTTGAGGGGCATGCTGGTCTTTACGCATCTCAAGGATCCTCTATAAATAGTTTTCGATTTTCATTTTTTAGTTTCATCCAAGCTTAGTACAATCTTAAGCCATATACTATCAGTTTCTGTAAAGTAATAATCTCTTCACATCGGGGAGTTATTGCGGTGTAGATTGAGTAGTAATCGAGTCTTGGAGCACTTTGGTTGAAGTTCATCATACCAGCCTTACCATTCTGCAGATTTGTATCAGATTCAAGTCTCCGACTGGAGCAAGGTTCTATTTTATTGCATTTCTTTACTTATAATTGCTCTTACCATAGTCTACACGTTTTATAGACTCTAAATGCTCTTACCATAGTCTACACGTTTTATAGACTCTAAATGCTCTTACCATAGTCTACACGTTTTATAGACTCGCACTCTTTTACTTACTCGCTCTTATCATAGTCTACACGTTTTATAGACTCGCACTTATTATGTCTGGCTAAACTATAAGGGTTTGGATGTAATGATTGTCATCATGGTCGTGTTCCAATTATCATGCTAGTGAAAATACTCTGGGGATGTTTTGCTTTTAACTTAAGTCAATTATGTTTAAATGTTTATTGGGTAAGATCGAAAGCCGTCCAAACTAATGATACGACTTGATTATTATTTAACCAAACAAAAAGAGCGAAAGCCGTTGATTGGTTAAATAGGAATCATTGACCTTTTTAGAAAACGATTTTGAAACTATTTTCGGACGCGTTTGTAGGTTTGAAATCTGACTCTTGGTCAAAAGCCAAAAGTCTCTTTAAGTTAATCTTTCCAAGTAAAATTACTTTTCTGTTAAGTCAAAACTATCAATTTCTTAAAAATAGGTTTACCTCTTTAACGCGGAAGGCACCCTTTATATGTAACAATAAAGGAATTTAATTTAAAGAGTAAATTCAGTTCTTAGTAGTCAAAAGCTACAAGTTCCCGTTAAATTGATTCTTTGCTATCAATAGAAAATATTTCCCCATAAGTAGTTTCATCTACGCATGACCGGACCAATATCTGATTACATGATTTACATTCCAACCTGTCTTTTAAACCGTTATTTACCTCGCTCATTTACTTTGTTGCACTGCACTCACATCAATATTCTTGTTCACCTTAGATAAGCACCTTAGCAATAGAGTTGATAGATTGACAATTGGTCTCTGTGGTTCGATAATCTTATATAATACTTCGATAGGCTGTGCACTTGCAGTACTATATTTAGGCTATACGTTACAGATCCCCATCAAGTTTTTGGCACCGTTGCCGGGGACCAAATTCGTCAAATTTCGTACCCTATTGTTATCCCGTTTAGACTAAGGCTATTCTAGCCGGTAGATGCGTAGAAATTGTAGCACCGGTAACCTAATAGATCCTTTAGTAGAACCTGAATGTTACGCTCGTGCCCGTCTTTTTATACGCAAGATAAGAAGAGCTATGGCAGAAGATCATAACCAAAGACCACTCAAGGAATTCGCCCAACCATCTAACGAGGAACCTAGTTCTAGTATAGTAAACCCTACTATAACTACCAACAACTTTGAACTAAAGCCCTCATTATTACAATTAGTACAACAAAACCAATTCGCTGGTCTCGCTACCGAGAACCCGAATCAACATTTAAAGGTATTTATCCAGTTAGCTGACACCCTTAAGGCAAATGGAGCCACACCCGAAGCCATCCGTTTAAGACTGTTTCCTTTTTCCCTTAGAGGTAAAGCTCACGACTGGTTAGACGCCCTTCCAGCTAACTCAATAACAACTTGGGAAGACCTTAGGAGAGCTTTTCTTGCGAGATATTTTCCACCAAGCAAGACCGCTGTTCTTAGGAACCTGATCACTTGTTTCACCCAAAACCAAGGCGAATCACTTTTTGATGCCTGGGAGAGATATAAAGAACTTTTAAGAGCTTGTCCGCACCATGGCCTGGAGCAATGGTTAATCATACATACCTTCTATAATGGACTCCATTACAACACAAAGATGTCCATAGACGCTGCCGCTGGCGGAGCGTTGATGAACAAACCTTACCCTGACGCTTGTGCCCTAATAGAGGACATGGCCCAAAACCACGCCCAGTGGGGATTAGAACGAGCGACAATAGAGAAAAAGGAGAGCCATGGAGGAAAGCATGAGGTAAGTTGCATGGACATGATTAATGCCAAGATGGACGCCCTAGCTTTGAGAGTCGAGAACATGTCTCAAAACCCAACCACAGTAGCAGCAATCCAATCGGAATGCGAACTCTGTGGAACTCAAGGACATCAAACCGTTGACTGTAACCTTTTGAACGAATCTAGCTCAGACCAAGTTAACTATACCCAAGGGAACCCTTTCTCGAATACCTTCAATCCTGGATGGAGGAACCACCCGAATTTCTCTTACAAAAACAATAACCCTATCCAAAATCCCAGACCTTCGAGACCTCAAGGATTCCAAACGCAAAAACAAAACCAACCTATGCAAATAGTGCCCCCAAGACCAAACCTTAAAGAAACCATAGACACCTTTATTCAGACTCAAACTCAGCAAAATAAGGAGTTTATGAACCAACACATTCACACGAACGAACTAGTTACTCAATTGGCAACCAAGTTTGACCAGATGATAACCCACACCAAAATGCTTGAGACTCAGATTTCCCAAGTAGCACAAAACACCTCTGTACAAGTTACACCTGGATGACAATTTCCTGGACAAACTCAACCAAATCCAAAAGGCCAAGCAAATTCTATCACCTTAAGAAGTGGAACTGCTTATGAAGGGCCTTGAAATCCTAACTTAAGCACATCAGAAAAACCTATGGAAGATGCTACACCTAACGACCAGGTAGAGGAACCAGAGAAACCAGAAAAGCAATCAAAACCAGAAGTAGGGAATAACACTCAACAACCTTATAAACCACCTATTCCGTTCCCACAGAGGCTGAAAAACACCAAAGTAGAAAACCAGTACCAAAAGTTTATTAAGGTAATAGAGAAACTCCATGTAGAGATTCCTTTTACTGAAGCTATAACCCAGATACCATCATATGCTAAGTTCTTGAAAGATATTTTGACCAATAAACGGTGACTCGATGATCCCAAGCCTTTAGAATGTCATTCTATATCTGAAAATAAACTCGCCAAGAAAGATAAAGACCCTGGAAGTTTTTCTATCCCTTGCATCCTAGGTAACCATATGATAGACAAAGCATTTTTAGACTTAGGAGCAAGCGTAAGTCTAATGCCTCTGGCCGTCTGTAAGAGGTTAAAATTAGGATAACTTCAACCTACTAAGATGTCCTTACAACTAGCTGATAGATCTGTCAAATATCCCATGGGTATTTTAGAAGACATACCTGTCAAGATTGGTCAGTTATACATTCCGACCGACTTCGTCGTAATGGATATTAAAGAAGATGAAGACATCCCAATCCTCTTAGGAAGACCATTCCTATCGACCGCCGGAGCTATAATAGATGTTAAGAAAGGGAAACTGACTTTCGAGGTAGGAGATGAAAAGATTGAGTTCATTTTATCAAAGTTTCTAATGGCACCAGTGATAGGAGATGCATGTTATGCCATCGACGTCATTGACGAATGTGTAAATGAGCTCGAACAAAACGAATCTTTAATCAAATTACCATCAACCCCTATTTTAGAGGATGACGGATTTAAGAGTATCGAACCGTACATTGACGACAACCTTTTCGAATGCTTAGCTCTTACCCCTGACCTTATGCCGCATACTGAGAAACCCACTATAGAACTTAAGGAACTACCCAAGAATCTAAGATATGAGTTTTTAGATGAGGAGATGAATAGACCTGTTATAATTAGCGCCGCTCTAAACCAAATAGAAACAAATCAACTCTTAGATACCTTGCGAAAATATCCCTCAGCTTTAGGGTATAAAGTTTCAGATTTAAAAGGTATAAGCCCATCCGTATGCATGCATCGGATTATGCTAGAAGAAGATTCAAAACCCTCAAGAGAACATCAAAGAAGAATAAACCCTATCATGAGTGATGTAGTCAAGAAAGAAGTTCTTAAGTTATTAGAAGCTGGTATCATATACCAAATTTCGGATAGTGAATAGGTAAGCCCAGTCCATGTGGTACCCAAGAAAGGAGGTATCACTGTTATGGAAAATGAGAAAGGTGAGCATGTGGCAAAACGAACAGAAGGAGGATGGCGTATGTGTATAGATTACAGAAAGTTGAATAAGGCAACGAGAAAAGACCATTTCCCTCTCCCATTTATAGATCAGATGCTTGAACGTCTAGCAAGACACTCATATTTCTGCTATCTTGATGGGTATTCAGGGTTTTTCCAAATCCCTATTCACCCAGAGGACCAAGAAAAAACCACATTTACTTGCCCTTATGGAACATTCGCTTATAGACGAATTCCCTTTGGACTCTGTAATGCACCTGCCACTTTCCAACGTTGTATGATGTCAATTTTCGCAGACTACCTAGATGGAATTATGGAAGTATTTATGGACGATTTTTCAGTGTGTGGGTTTGATTTCAAAAACTGCCTCTCAAACTTAGAGAAAATCTGAAAAAGATGTGTGGAAGTAAACCTTGTGTTGAATTGGGAAAAGTGCCACTTTATGGTAAATGAAGGGATAGTCTTGGGACACATTATTTCTGAAAGAGGTATTGAAGTTGATAAGGCCAAGATAGAAGTTATAGAAAACCTAAACCCACCTAAGACCGTTAGGGAAGTAAGAAGTTTTCTAGGACATGTCGGGTTCTACCGACGTTTCATCAAGAATTTTTCCGGAATAACAAAACCTTTAACTAACTTATTGATGAAGGATGTCGAGTTTGAATTCGACCAAAAATGTCTTGAGGCCTTTGAAGTTTTAAAGCAAGCTCTTATTTTAGCACCTATCATAAGACCACCTGATTGGACACAACCCTTTGAAATCATGTGCGATGCTAGTGATTTCGTTGTAGGAGCTGTACTAGGGCAAAGAAAAGACAGGAAACTGCATGCTATTTACTACGCTAGTAGAACACTAGACGCTGCCCAGCTAAATTATACAACCACAGAAAAGGAATTGCTAGCCGTAGTTTTTGCTATTGATAAATTTCGATCTTATTTGGTGGGAGCAAAAATAATAGTATACACAGATCATGCAGCAATCCGGTACTTGTTAAGTAAGAAAGATGCTAAGCCTAGATTGCTCAGATGGGTTCTTTTACTCCAAGAATTTGACTTGGATATTAAGGATAAAAAAGGAGCTGAAAACTTAGTAGCTGATCATCTCTCTAGGTTAGAACACCTTAAACCTGAACTTATACCTATAGACGATCACTCTACTTATGAAAGATTAATAGCTGGGATAAACTCAACTGAAGAAGAGACCTATGAGGAAATCTCAACCTTGAACAACATACCATGGTACGCAGATATTGTGAATTATCTGGCCGCTGATATCATACCCCCTGACTTAAGCTACCAACAGAAGAAGAAGTTTTTTAGTGATGTTAAACACTTCTTTTGGGATGAACCCCTCCTATTCAAAAGAGGAATGGATAATATATTCAGACGATGTGTGCCGGAAGAAGAAGTAGGCAACGTCATTAAACATTGTCATGCTGCACCTTATGGTGGACATGCAAGCACATCTAAAACATGCGCCAAAATATTTCAAGCAGGTTTTTATTGGCCTACTGTATGGCGCGATGTCCACACTTACATTAAAAAATGTGACCGATGCCAACGCATTGGGAACATCTCAAAACGTGATGAAATGCCTTTAAGTAACATCCAAGAAGTGGAAATATTTGATGTCTGGGGTATAGATTTCATGGGACCTTTTCCTTCCTCAATGGGTAACAAGTATATCCTAGTAGCTGTCGATTATGTCTCAAAGTGGATAGAAGCTGTTGCATCACCCACAAACGATACCAAGGTAGTTATCAAACTGTTTAAGAATATTATTTTTCCTAGGTTTGGAACCCCGAGGTTAGTCATAAGTGATGGAGGATCGCATTTTATATCTAAGATATTTGACAAGCTTCTAAGCAAATACGGAGTAAAACATAGAGTAGCAACACCATATCACCCGCAAACCAGTGGCCAAGTAGAAGTATCGAATAGGGAGATTAAGCAGATCCTAGAGAAAACTGTATCATTATCCAGAAAAGACTGGTCTGGAAAACTTAAAGACGCCTTATGGGCTTATAGAACGGCTTATAAAACCCCTATTGGAACAACTCCTTATCAATTGGTTTATGGAAAGTCCTGTCATTTACCCTTCGAACTAGAACATAAAGCCTATTGGGCCATTAAATCCTTGAATCTAGATTACCTAAAAGCCGGAGAAAAACGTATCCTGGACATTCACAAGCTGGAAGAGCTTCGCTTGAATGCCTATGAGAATGCCATCATATATAAGGAAAGAACCAAGATGTGGCATGATAAAAAAATCATCAAGAAAGATTTCAACATTGGTGACCCTGTTCTCCTATTTAACTCAAGGTTACGACTTTTTCCTGGTAAGCTCCGTTCAAGATGGACAGGTCCATTTGAAGTGTCAAAAGTTCTAAAGTCTGGAGCAGTAGAAATCAAAAACAATTCATGCGCTCCATTTGTGGTAAATGGACAAAGACTGAAGCTATACAAAGGAGGCGATTTGCCTGTTGACTACTCTAGTCATATTCTTATAGACCCACCAATACCCACATAAAGTAAGATCTAATCGTCAAGCTAAAGACGTTAAACAAGCGCTGCATGGGAGGCAACCCATGGTTTATTCTTAATTTTATTTTATTTTATTAATTTATATATGTTTTATCTGGACTAATTTCTTGTGTTTATATTTTCAGGATGCATTACCCCGATGGTATGGTTGTGATTTTCAGGGATGAAGCACAAAAAGCCCGATTTGCTACCTTATCTGCTAGACCTATGGTACCCACTAGGTACCCCGATCAGAGCTGCATGGAGGCACTCGGGATTGAGCCAAGTATTAGGTATCTGTGCAACCAACTTGGCTGGGATTATTATGCTGATGATGTCCACAAAACCTACAGGAACCTTACTCTAGAGTTTCTTAGCTCTGTGGATTATAACCCATGGGTGGGTGAAGGAGATGAGCGAGGATGCCTAAGTTTCAGATTGTTTGGTACCGAGTATACCCTGACCATCAAAGAATTTGGGGATTTGCTTGGTTTCCAAACTGGACCGACCGCTATCACTGAGTTACCATTGAGTTACTATATGGACAGAGATATTGATAAATTTTGGCAGGACATTACTGATGGAGCCAGCCTTGACCCCTCTACCCAGCTGTCCAGGAAGATCCATAACCCGGCTTTCCGATACTTCAAGATGATTCTGTGCCACACTTTCTTTGGGAGGAGTTACTGTGACCACTTAGTCACCGCTGAGGAGATCCTTTTCCTATACTGTGCCAGTCAGTCCAGACCTATAGCTAGTGGAGGTTTTCTGATAGAGAGCCTCGAGCAGACTGCTCGATCCGCTGTAGGACTCATTCATTCCGGAGGGAATGTGACACAGATAGCTTCTGCTTTGGGTTTGGACAGTATGATAGCACAGCTGACCCCATACTGTGGATATACTTTCCTGGATTTAGACTTTTGCATGGATCGTGGGCTCATGAGGAGGGCCTCTTTCCACCCATATTAGTACAGATTGCTCATCGATGACCAGACAGTTTACACCTTCACACTGCCAGACCCTCAGATGACTTGTGTTTCCAACCCTGCTAATTGGAACTATTCTGTAGAAGGTTGGGGTGAGATATCAGAGTATGCCCCAGAATATACTCCTGCTTCCGAAGATCCCACTCCAGAATACACTCCTGCTTCCGAAGATCCTACTCCTGAATGCACTCCTGCTCCCGAGGACTCTACTCCAGATCACACATCCCGATCCGAGGTTACACGCACTACTGTTCTTACTAATAACCTCAGCTTGCAGGAACCTGATATTCGCACTCTGTTGACTGCTATGCGCACTGAGATAGCCACTCTCCGCAATGAGGTGGATGACCTTCATTTACAGTTGGAACTGAATGATGTTACCTTTGCTGGTGAGTTAGATGAATTAGCTCACAAGGTGGCAGAGATTCGACGCCAGCTGACTGAGCTGCGTGGCCCAGACACTCCTGCAGAGCATCCTCCCGGTTGGCGATAGATCTGTGTTATTCACAAGATCTCTAGTTCTAGTATTATTAGTATTATGTTGATTTCCTTTTCAGACTCATTTTTATTTGCATTATCTGTTTCCTGCATTATTAATAACTATTTTGGTGACCCGATGTCCGTACCTATATATATATATATGCATATGTGTTTTTTTCTCTATATATATCTTTCATTTACTAATGTTTTTTGTTTTTCTGGTCACCATAATGAAAATTTTGATATAAAAATAAATAAATATACATGTATATATGTATTCACATACATATATGCACGTTCGTAAGAAAACTAGGTACACCTCCAAAAATTGAAGCTAATGGCAAGGAAGGAAAAGCCCAATGGAAAGGAAGCAAGACCGGCCCAACTTGGCTCGCCCTGACCGCGCCCGCGGTGATCCCTGCCGCGCCCGCGGTGACGTAACGGTCACCTAACGGCTAGTGGCTCGGTTTTCCCCCCATTTTGCCTCTTTTTCCACTTCCAATCCCATTTTCTTCCATTCTTAACCCCCCATAACTTCCTTTATTATCCATACCTACCCCACTACATTTATTCCCATCATAAATATTCATCAACCACCATTTTTCTTCACTACCTATAAATACCCCCACTATTTCATTTTCTTCCTCACACCTTCACTACTTCTACATCCCATTCTTTCTCTTTATATTCATCCACAAGAAAATCCTATGGAGTATCACGGCTACATTTTGCGAGATGGCCAACCTGGAGAAAGACAACAAAAGCGGCTTGAGAAATTGCTGACAACACCAATACACTCTACCAGGTATATCGATGAAAACTGTCTATATTCATTAGGTATATACCATAGTGTATTTTTCCTTCTCGACAAACTAGGCATGCATGATATTTTTGCTACTCAAACACCAACCTACCCTAGGCTGACGTTCGAATTTTTGAGTTCTTTAATTTATAACGTCTCTCCTAACACTGCTAGCGCCGTAGGTGGAGTAAAATTTAGAATGTTTAATGTTGAATATGACTACTCCACTGATGGTCTAGCTGCCATGTTAGGATGGCCTTATGGGGATGGTGTCGTTTGTGTAGCACCTTTAGACACGGATTGGGCATTTGAAGCATTTTGGGCCAGGATTACTAAACAAAATGCAACATCTTTTGATGGCCTACTTGCTTCTCATATCCACAATCCTGCCCTTCGTGTTTTTAGATTTCTTTTAGCATCCACCATCTTTGCTCGGGAAAACCCAAACAAGGTGAATGCTAAAGAATTAATTATCATGCAGAGCTGCCTCACAGACACCAAAGTTAATCCAGTCCCATTTATGATTGCCCACATGCACCATGTTTTAAGAAAAGGTGGGCTGATTTCCTTTGGTGGACTGATTACTACTATTTCCCGTGCCATAGGATTGGATACAGAACTTGCCACCCTTGAGCCACTTCCTCCTCGTATTGCAAATCTTAAATTTTTAAAGGATATGCGTTTATGCAAAACGAGGAGGGAAGGTGGTTACTTCCTCATGGTTGGAGGTGCCGCTGTACCCAGTGTTGTTATTCCTTGCACCCGTCGTACTGATATCAGATTTGAGCGTAACTGGACCTACGATCTCAACGCTCCTGCTTTTATTGGTCCGTTGCCCCCAAATCTACCTTTAAATGAGGGTAACAACACTGATGATGAGTACGATTTCCGTACGGAAGAACCACCCCACTTTTCACCACCACACACGACACCATTTACTTCTAACCCACATGCAGGTACAGCTCCTAGTTTCCATGTCACTGAGGACATGTGGCGTGAGCATATGGCCCGAGAGGCCCAGAGGGACACCCTCCTTGCTACTTTGCAGCAACAGGCGACCGATAACATGGCCTTCATGCAAGCATCCCAACAGCAAAATGCTAGCTCTCTGCGCACTATTATGGAAAGTCAGTTGGCTTTCCAGAGAGAACAACACCTTAACCAGACCACATACGCTCGTCACTTCCAATTGATGGAGGCAACCCAAGGCACCCTCATTGGTAGGACCCAAGAGCTACAAGCGGCAAATGCCGCCTTGACAGAGAGAATGGAGCAGCTAGTTTTGGACCGAGAGAGCCGCCGTCGCATCCGTAGCCGCCATTCCGGTCGTACCAACCAGGATGGTGAAGGTCCTAGTGGCCCCCACTAGCGTTTTCAGGTACCTCCTCCTACCTTATTTTGGAACATTGAGGACAATGTCCGATTTAAGTGTGGGAGGAGCATTTATCGCTTTTATTTCCCGTTTTTCCTGCTTTTATTTCCCTTCCGCATTTTTCCTTTTAGGTATGTTATATTCATAGTTAATAAAATGCATGTGATAGGCGAGTCTTTCTGCGTAGTGTACCCTTTCATTTTCCCCACTTTTTAGCCTTACAAAATTTTTACAAAATCTTTTTCAAAGAATTGTGGTTGTTTTTAAGGATTTGGGCTATGAGACAGGTCCTAGATAGGGTCTATTTCTTGGGCACTCACTTTTTGAAAAATTCGTTATCGTTTTAACACCGTAAGCCTTTTTGAACATTTAGATTAGATCCTTTCTTCCCAATATGCTATGATTTTGAATAAAACTGTACAAATAGGTCTTCAAGTAGTTTATCTTAGCAGTCAGCTCCGGCCTAAGCATGCTCTAAGTGTAGGATCGATGAATATAAGTGGATGATCTCTATTTTGCCTTAAAAGTTTATAAAATAAAGTATGAATACGACTATGAGTTGGGTGATCCTCACAAAGATTACTCAACTCAAGAAAGTTGTAAGCACTAATAAAAACAAAGAAAAAATATATTATAAGGCACATCCGTTGTAGTTGGTCCAGAGGTATCTGGTGCTGGACTTGGTAGGGCGGACTACGGTCCGATCCCCCGCAACTGCAAATGGGTAAAATAAAAAGGGGTTAAACCAACTCTTGTACCAAAATCCCATCACTTGAGATCAGAGTCACTAACCGGTCACTACACCATGAGTATGTACGGATAACAGGCTTAATGTGATTGCGCCTGAATGAAAAAGGACCTCGTACAAAAAGAAGTCTTAGCATAGTAAGGATATTAGGATCGATCTGTATACTTATGAGGTTTATGTCCACAATTCTGCGAGTAGTGTAATTACGATACCCTTGGTTCAGATAGTTAGTGCCTGACAACACACCCTTACTCGAACTTAGAAGCCCTCTTTGCCCAAAACCTGTATACACCATAATTTTCTTTCATCTACTTCTAAGAGTTGTTGCTTGAGGACAAGCAAAGGTCTAAGCGTGGGAGGATTTGATCGCACTAAATCGCACTATGTTTCTGACTCAAATATCACATGTTTTCCTTAGTTTTTATTATCATTTTCTCGTATTATGTTCCTTTTTCCTTTGTTTTCAGGATTCTTGTCATTTCAGAGCCTTCTGTGAAGAAACGAGCCAAAACGCCAAGAAATTAGGGTTTTTCAAGATATTCTGCACTTATGGCGTTCAGCACTGCGCCGGCTACAGGGAACGCGATGACGTGGCCCACTTTCACCCAGAGACCAACTGCCACGTTCCCACGATCTGGCAGTTCCAGCCACCGCGCCCGCGGCCACTGCCACCGCGCCCGCGGCCTTCACAAAAGTTTCCCGCTCAGAAGAAGTTGAGGGGCATGCTGGTCTTTACGCATCTCAAGGATCCTCTATAAATAGTTTTCGATTTTCATTTTTTAGTTTCATCCAAGCTTAGTACAATCTTAAGCCATATACTATCAGTTTCTGTAAAGTAATAATCTCTTCACATCGGGGAGTTATTGCGGTGTAGATTGAGTTGTAATCGAGTCTTGGAGCACTTTGGTTGAAGTTCATCATACCAGCCTTACCATTCTGCAGATTTGTATCAGATTCAAGTCTCCGACTGGAGCAAGGTTCTATTTTATTGCATTTCTTTACTTATAATTGCTCTTACCATAGTCTACACGTTTTATAGACTCTAAATGCTCTTACCATAGTCTACACGTTTTATAGACTCTAAATGCTCTTACCATAGTCTACACGTTTTATAGACTCGCACTCTTTTACTTACTCGCTCTTATCATAGTCTACACGTTTTATAGACTCGCACTTATTATGTCTGGCTAAACTATAAGGGTTTGGATGTAATGATTGTCATCATGGTCGTGTTCCAATTATCATGCTAGTGAAAATACTCTGGGGATGTTTTACTTTTAACTTAAGTCAATTATGTTTAAATGTTTATTGGGTAAGATCGAAAGTCGTCCAAACTAATGATACGACTTGATTATTATTTAACCAAACAAAAAGAGCGAAAGTCATTGATTGGTTAAATAGGAATCATTGACCTTTTTAGAAAACGATTTTGAAACTATTTTCGGACGCGTTTGTAGGTTTGAAATCTGACTCTTGGTCAAAAGCCAAAAGTCTCTTTAAGTTAATCTTTCCAAGTAAAATTACTTTTCTGTTAAGTCAAAACTATCAATTTCTTAAAAATAGGTTTACCTCTTTAACGCGGAAGGCACCCTTTATATGTGACAATAAAGGAATTTAATTTAAAGAGTAAATTCGGTTCTTAGTAGTCAAAAGCTACAAGTTCCCGTTAAATTGATTCTTTGCTATCAATAGAAAATACTGCCCCATAAGTAGTTTCATCTACGCATGACCGGACCAATATCTGATTACATGATTTACATTCCAACCTGTCTTTTAAACCTTTATTTACCTCGCTCATTTACTTTGTTGCACTGCACTCACATCAATATTCTTGTTCACCTTAGATAAGCACCCTAGCAATAGAGTTGATAGATTGACAATTGGTCTCTGTGGTTCGATAATCTTATATATTACTTCGATAGGCTGTGCACTTGCAGTACTATATTTAGGCTATACGTTACAGATTTCCCATCACTTGCATCTTTCATAATCCTTAAAGAAGAAATCTGGACTTCGGTAGGTAAGATAACCTCCATACTGTAGACTACAAAGAGTGGTGTTTTCCCAATTGATGTACGTATTGAAGTGCGATAACCATGAAGAGAAAATGGTAACATCTCATGCCAATCTTTGTATGTCACTGTCATCTTCTGAAATATTTTCTTGATGTTCTTGTTGGCGGCTTCTACTGCGCCATGTACTTTGTCAGCATAAATCTGGCATTTGTGGCAAGTTCTGGAATGATGATGGCAATTAGTTTCCATAGTAGACCAATAATAACCTGCTCTCATTATTTTCTTGGTCATTGTATGTCCACTGGAGTGAGTACCAAAGACACCTTCGTGCATATCTTCCATAATCTTCTCAGCTTCCTTCTTGTTTACACAACGAAGAAAATTTGAATCGCAACACCAATCCCATTACCAAGCGCGTTGGAAGCTCCGTCAAAGACCATAGTCCATTTGGATCCTATTTCAGGTACTTCATATGGTCCAAGTTCTTCAAAATCAGTAACTAGCATAATATTCTCATCTGGGAACTCAAAATTCATAGACTGATAGTCATCTACCGCTTGATGAGCCAAATGATCGGCCAATGTAATTCCTTTGATTTCCTTCTGAGTAGTGTACTGAATGTCGTATTCTGTCAAGACCATTTTCCATATTGTTATTCTTCCAGAGATAGTGGGTTTCTCGAATATGTATTTTATGAGATCCATCTTAGAGATCAACAAACTAGTATGAGTCAACATATATTGTCTTAGTCGGCGAGCAGCCCATGCCAAAGTGCAGCAAGTTTTCTCTAGCAGTGAGTATCTTGTTTCACAGTCGGTAAACTTTTGGCTAAGGTAGTATATTGCATGCTCTTTTTGACCAGACTCGTCATGCTGCCCCAATACACACCCCAATTGAGTTCTCTAATATTGTTAAGTACATGATCAAAGGTCTTCCTTCAACTGGTGGCATTAGAATTGGAGATTCATGGAGATACTCCTTGATTTTTTCGAAGGCTATCTGACAATCATCGTTCCACTTCACTACTTGATCTTTCTTTAGTAACTTGAAGATTGGTTCACAGGTAGCGGTCAAATGGGAAATAAATCTGGAAATGTAGTTCAATCGTCCCAGAAAACCTCTGACTTCCTTCTCGGTATGGGGAGATGGAATTTTTTGAATGACTTTAACCTTAGCAGGATCAACTTCAATACCTTTACCAGTGACAATGAAACCTAGGAGTTTACCAGATCTTACCTTAAAGGTGCACTTGTTTGGATTCAACCTCAACTTGTATTTCCTTAGCCTCTCAAACAACTGGTGCAAGTGGTCGAGATGTTCTTCTTTAGTCTGAGTCCTAGCTATCATGTCATCAACGTAAACCTCTATCTTATGATGGATCATATCATGGAACAAAGCTACCAAAGCACGCTGATATTTTGCACCAGAGTTCTTCAAACCGAAAGGCATAACTTTGTAACAGAAAGTGCCTCACTGTGTGACAAAAGTAGTCTTCTCCATGTCTTTGGGTGCCATCTTGATTTGATTATAACCGGAGAAACCATCCATGAAGGAAAATACTTTGTGTTGAGCAGTGTTGTCAACCAGAACATCAATATGCGGAAGCGAGAAGTTATCTTTAGGGCTTTCCCAATTCAAATTCCTGTAGTATACACACATACGTACCTTACCATCCTTCTTAGGTACTGGCACCACATTCGCAACCCACTAAGGATAGGGCGTAATAGCTAAGAAACATGCATTGAACTGCTTCATAACCTCATCTTTGATCTTTTCAGACATCTCGGGACACATACGATGAACCTTATGCTTTATAGGAGGACAACCTTCCTTCATCGGTAGACGGTGAACCACAATGTCAGTATCAATCCCTGGCTTGTCTTTGTTTAACCTAGCAAATATCTCAACATAGTCACGAAACATCTGGATTAACCTCCTTTTGACATATTCTTCTAGGTTGGAACCTATGTTGACTTATTTCTTGTCCTCTTCAGTACCCAAGTTCATAACCTCGTATGGCTCTTCATGTGGTGGTATGGCTCTTTCTTCTCGCATTAACAGTCTATCAAACTCTATAGGTATTTCACAATCTTCCTCACATTTATCCTCGAGTTGGTAGATCGGATTTTCGAAGTCATAATTGGCAATAGCAAAATTGTTAATAATGGGATCCATGGTGGATATGGATCTACAATTGGTTGTGTGGGTGTGTAAGAATGCATAGCTATTTTGAAAGAAATAAAGCAAAAGAAAGACAAAGAGCACAAAATTTGAATATAAAAGTCCAATGATTTATTAAATGAAAATATGCTGATGAGTGATGACAACCCTAACAAATGGACCGTTGTACCCCGGGTAAAGCACAAGGCCTAAAGTTATTATTTAAATTACATAACCAAAAATACTTGAAAGTAAGAAAACAGAAAATAACGTTTACTCCTGGCTACAGGAGATTGGTATAAAGTCTTTAGTCTTCCAATTTTTGAGCCCATTGCCGGTAGTAGTGAATATCCAATTGTCTATGTCACAATCGTTATTAGTGTCTTCCATAGCTGAAACATCATCAATAACATTAACGCCCTTGTCATGATTAGTCATAGGTGAAGTGATCACATTAGGAGTCTCAGGAGGGTCAAATTCAATCTCCTTAGAGTCAATCATGTCTTGAATCTTATTTTTCATTGCTCAACAGTTGTTAGTGTCATGTCCGGGACTATTGGAGTGGTATGCACACCTTGCATTGGGATTGTAACGGGGAGAGGAAGTATTAAGATTTTGAGGAGGATCCTTCAATGTAATTAGCTCTGCCTTCAACATATGTTACAATGCTTGAGACAACTACATGTTTATCTTTGAGAATTGTCACCTGGGTGCATCCTGCCTACGCTGATTATTTTGATGTTGTTGTTGCAGTAGTGCAGGATTAGAGATCAGAATTGCCCCCACAGGTTGGTTGCGATCACTCTTATTACAACCTTTCTGGTTGTACACAACATTGGATTCTTTCTTACCATTATAAGACTTCTTCATAGTATTTGAATATGTAGCCACCTGAATTTTACCGCTTCTGATTCCATTCTCAACATGTTCTCCTGTCAATATCAATTCAGTAAAATCGGCTGAAGAACTTCCAAGTAGATGATTATAGAAAGGGTCTATTAGCATACTCATGAACATATCAACCAATTCCCTATCAGCCAAAGGAGATTGAACTCTGCCAGCAAGATCTCTCCATTTCTGTACGTACTCTTTAAAGCTCTCCTCATAACCTATGGACATACTCTATAGTTTCATGCAAGTTGGTGCCAAATAAGAATTATATTGATACTTTTTATAGAAAGCTTCAGCCAAATCTTCCCAGGTAAGGATATTGGCACCTACGAGTTGATACTACCATTCCAATTGTGTTCCAAACAGACTCTCTTGAAAAAGTGCAACCACAATTTCTTGTCAGCTGTGCGTGGTTGAATTTTTCGAACATAAGATCTAAAATGTAGCTTTGGGAAATAAATTCCATCATACTTGGAAAAGGTAGTAGTTTTGAACTTAGGAGGAATGACGACTCCTGAGACCAAACCCAAATCTTCAAATTTTAAGCCAGACACCTTTTGGATCTCCATGGCTTTCAGATGCTCTTCTAGAAACTTATACTTCTCATCAACAGGGGGATATTTTTCATCTAAATAGTCCTCTTCCTCTTCATCAAGAAACTTGTCAGAACCAAGGTTGCTTCTTTCAGTTTTAACACTCTTACCATCTTCATCCTGTTTGTCATCTTCGTCTGATGGGATATCAAGATCACGAGCTTGTTTGACTAGACCTATGAATCTTCTCCCCATATTAAGGATACCATTTTATTTCTTTGTCTTCCGGTTCTTCACGTTGGTAACGAGCGCCTTCAGTTCTTGTTGTCCCTTAGCTAAGCTTTGGAACATCTCTTAAAACTAATCATTATGAGCTTAAAGATCTTTCACTGTCTGTTCAAGAGCCATTTTCTGCTGAAATAAATAGCAAGAAGATGAGAAAACTTGTCTTGGAAACCTTCTATGCTATGATACATATGACATGTAGATTCATATGCAATTTTTTCAAGGATCTCTTGGGATTTAAAATTTTAAATATTAGAAAATGAATCTGGTTGCAGCTTTGTGTGAAGAACTTCGAGTCTTCATTTTTAAACGTCCTTCTATAAGAATCAATCTCACCATATCAAGTGGGTCATAACCTCTGACTTAAGAGAATGTACTTTGATCTTGACGAAATATGGCTAGAGGAAAATAAACGCTATTGCCCCTTGCTAGAAGTTTGGCTTATGATAATCCTGCACCATAAATCCCTAAGATCCTTGAAATGGTTAGTATAAATGCCATGTTATGATGATATGATGTGAGGATGTTATATTTATGTTAAATAAGCAAACATAAACAAGTCACACGAGAGCCTTAGGTTTAGAGGCTTGCATGAAGTCCATAAGTAAGTACCCTTCCCCATTAAAGTCCAATTAGCTCTACTTGTCCTAAAATAGTAACTGGGTTCTAGGAATCTCATATCACCGATATTTCTTGCAAGCTTTATTTTAGCACGACAACTGGCTTGCCACCAAAACATCCCGAAAGTTGAATCTCAATGAGCGTAGCGTCGAGTATAAACCAACCTTGGAATGCACCAAATCCGGCCATCTCATTACTTTCTAATGGCTGAGATGGGTCAATTAAGGTTCTAAAACTAAGTTAATGTTAACGACACGACGCGGAAGCCTAATGTTATCCTTGACTAACTCAAGGAACATCAGTATAAACCAAAGTGTCACACTAAACGTAGCCATCATTTCAACCATATCGGTCTATGCCGTATAATCTTGATGATCTATTGCTACTTACCTAAGGAATTCCTATATCCGGGTGTAGGATCTTACAAGCAAATAAACTCAAACAAAACACTTAAAGTAAAGCAAGCAAAGAAAACAATAAAAGCATATTAAAGTGATCTAACCCTAAGGTAACTCCTCTTTTATAAGTATGTCCCTAGTAGAGTCTTTAGTTCTTTAATACGGTGGGAGAACTAACTTTTTGGTTTTGCCCAAATGTGCAGATAGCAAGAGTCGCCACCGACTTTTATTCTACACAATATTTTAGAAAGGGCGAAAAGAACAGGAAAGACCTTGATATATTTTGAGTTCGGGGGGTAAGTTATGAAAAGGGAAGGTGTTAGCACCCTTCTCATCCGTAGTTATCTACGGGCTATTAATTGCTAGCTTACTTTTTAAAATCTTGCTTTGTGTTTGTTATTTGTTTGAAAATATTTTGAAAAAGTCAATGTAAGGCTAATTTTTTAATGATTCTTGTATCAGTCCTCAAGAATATATACAAAGTTTTTTTTTTTAATATTTGTTTGAAAGTGTGATGTGTAAAAATGTTTTTTAGAAAAAGTTGTGAGCAAGCGATTAAGAGTTCCTTACCCATTAAAGGTCGTTCTTATTATTTTCCTTCTCCTTTAGAGATAGTATTATCTGTACCATTAGTTGGCAGGTAATCATATCTATTGGATATGAAGGGACATGCGTAGGGTCATCGAAGGCAACATGTAAGGATACTTTAGCAATTGTATTAGAGGGACTAGATCATTTTTGTAGGCAACTTTGAAGGGTCATCGAGGGATTATGATCTTTTTTTCCGGAAGGCACTTTTGCTAAAGTATCCATACTTTTGAGGGACATTACGAAGTATCAGAAGGCAAGAAGAGAGGATACCCTAGAGGTTCAATTGTGCGAAGCGTGTAAGTTCAGTTATTTAATCTTGAGATTAGTGTTTTCTATGTTTGTTTATTAGTCTTTCCATACAAACCCTAGTTACTAGTAGTTATAAAGTGTACAGAAAATAAAGTGCGAAAAGTAAAATTCCTACGCTATTACATGGCTTTGGGGCAGTTACATAATAGGAGAATGTGAGAAATTAAATCTATAGCTATTACAATGATGGTTGCGACCTATACATTTTATCTAAGAAAAATAAATAGAAAAAGAGAAAGAAAATAAGAAAACATTCTTGAAAAAAAAGTTTTGAAGACCTAAAGTTCTAAGTATTAATATTTTTTATGTTTTATAAAAAATCATTTAAGTGTTAACGTTAATAAAACCCTAAATTTCTAATTGATTTTAATAAAAATGTTTAATTAATTAATAAATTAGTTTAGTAAATAAAAAAGAAAATTAAATATTAATTAAAAACATAAACCTAATTTATTAGTGTTAAGAAAAATAATTAGGTTAGTTTAATGATGATTAATAAAAAAGAATTAGGGTTAATTAAGAAAAAGAAAAGGAAAATAGGTTAAACAAAATAAGGTAAAAAATTGTATGGGGTGTGTGTTAAACCCATGCCCTTGGCCCCAAGGATCTGCATTGCTTGCCACTAGGCCTAGCGCCTGTTGGTGATAGCAAACAAGAACTAAATAATATATGTAAAATATGCATGTTAGTTTGAAAAATAAACAAAATAAACGCAAGACACAGGGATGGAACCCGCACCCTTCACATTACACGTCCTCACCTCAACCAACTGCGCCACACCTCCATTTGTCAACACAATAAACACAAAGAAATATATTATAAATCAGTGAATCGGAGAGGCGTCGGAGCCCAAGCTCTGGTCATCTTTTCCAGCGAGATCTTTCTTCCACCTACAAAAATAGCGCGTATTAGAGGTTAAAAAGGACCTTATCTCCCTAATTTGGAGCTTTTGAATCCAATGGTGATGTTGTTTTGACCTGAAACTGATTGTAACATGAGATAAGACGAAAATGTTTTAAACTGCCCTAACAATGGCACTTTTTTATTCCTACGTTAAACCTCAAAAGTAACACGTAAAAAAAGTTCCTTACATCAATATGAACATGAATATAGGCATCAAAGTCATTTTAATCGCATGAATCAAAAGTTTGAATCGAAGAAACTTCAACAAATCGGTGATGTTGGTTGGCACGTTTTGGAATTCTTCAAGCTTGAATGATGATTTAAATGACTCCCTGGGAACTTCAGGAACTCGAGGGAATGCTTGGTTTTGATTGAGAGAGGCTGCAAACAAGGTTTTGTTCTTGCCTTAGTTTTGACAAACTTTGGAATTTTTGGGTGTGTGTTCTTGAGGCAAATTCACGTCCTTGAATGTCTGAATATATTCTCTATTTAATGGCCATGAATTAGGTCAACAAACATGAGCCAAATCTTTGTATTTCATGACAAAATATTTAATTGGAAATTTTGCATGAAATCTCCCCCTTTTAAGCCAATCATCTACCAATCAATGCCACATGTTTTTGCTATCTGGTTATCTGATTTTTTGTTTATTCTTTGATTTTTTTTCTTACAAAATCCATGCGCCTCATATCTTTGATTTGATATTTTATTTGATTTATTTTGCTTTTAATTGAATAAAATCAAAATCAAAAGAAATAAAAACCACAAAAATAAATAAATAGCCTTAGAGGTCTATTATGAGTTAAGGAACACATTTGAACCTTAAAAGATAATCCCATTAGCACAAAAATTCAAATTTGCTCAGTTTGAGTTTCATGCATTTTCTCAAAATTTCCCAAATTGCACAAGTCATATCTCACTCAATTTTCATCATATGAAGGTGATCTTTGACTTTTTGGAAAGCTCAAGATATCTCCTACAATCTAAATGTTGGTCATTTTTTTATTTGAAGAGTTTATCTTGATGTAAAGTGTTTTGATAAGAAGTGTCTTTTTGTTGACTTTTAAAATGACTTGTAGTTTTTTGGCTCATATCTCTCAAATTAAGCATTTTTAGCCTTGAGCTTAGAGATACAAAGTTTTAGAGAATTTAATTTCTATCAAAATGGGTGTTGGTTTAGAATTTTATGACGAAGCATTTGAAAATTATGCTTGGTCAAAGTTCAGTTGATGTTGACCAAAAATCTTGAAGTTTGACTGTAAATTGGTCAAAGTTAACTTTTTGCCCAATACAGTTGATTTTCAATCATCTGGCTAATTGATTGAGCAAACTTGTGCTATAAGGCATGAAATTTGGTATGAGGATTCTTTGAAGCATATGAGAAAGCATGAAATCCACTTGAGGCATTAGAAATCCAATTTCCTTTGAAAAAAGTGAAGTCCTAGTTGTAGGTCAATGCTTATGAGTGAAACAACTGGCTGAAAATCATCAAATAATGAAGTCGCCATCGAACGTTTTTTATCCCACATGTAGGGAAAGGTAAACATTGAGAAAACCTGAGAAAGCAGAAGTCACGGTCTTGTGACTGACAGATAAGGGTAAGGGAGTCTGTTACGCGAGGGGAAGGTATTAGCACCCCACGCGCCCATAGTACTCTACGGTATCCACTCTTGTTGTCTATCTTATGGGTGTGTTCAATCTATATCTGAACTATTTACTATACTACTGAAGAGAGAATGCATGCAAAATAAATGAGAAAAGAATGTAGGGAAAATAAAGTTGTGCTTGTTCGGGCCCTACCCCAATGCCTACGTATCCCTTTTAAGGAATCAGAGCAGTTGTAGTTCGGCTCATATGTTTTTTGTTGGTTTGTATTTTTTAATGAACAATATTAATTTCGCCTTCTACCACAACTCGACCTTTGGAGACTTACGCGTCAGCACAGAAGTGAATTAACATGCTCTTTTGAAAAAAGTTTGGATAAAATGTGCTTGGGCGCACAAAAAGGTTTGAATTGGTTTGTGTTTATTGATGAACAATATTAATTTTGCCTTCTGCCGCAACTCGACCTTCGGAGACTTACGTGTCAGCACAAAAGTGAATTAACATGTTCTTTTGAAAAGAGTTTGAAGGAAAGGCCCGAAGGCAAAAAGAATTTGTATCGGTTGGTGTTTTTGCTTGTGGATAACAACTAGTTGATCTCAAGAGAGAGAGATTTTATCCATTTCTCTACTTATTCGTGAAATGAGTCTTTGAGACTTGAACCATGCTAAGGCTTAGAATGAGAGAGTAATAAGGTCGAGAAGAAACCCGCTTATCATCTCTCAAACTTAACAAAGATATGATTCTCGTCCGTAATTTTTTTTAGTATTTTGAAGTTTGTAAGAAAAAGAAGTTTTTTGTTTTAAATGTATATGCGAAAAATGGAAAGAAAAGTCAAAGGGAGACTACCCTATTTCTAAACCTAATGCTATCATACTTCATATGATCTCTAGGAAGCGCTAAATGCGGAGATGCGGAATAAAATGAGATCGTGATAATACTGAACAGAGAAGGTCCGTTTCCTCTTTGAAACCGTGCAAGCAATAAGAAAAACTCTACCAAAAGCTGCTCTGCGCGAGTGATCAAAGAATTAATCTCCCAACATTCCACATTGCAAAAATCACATCAATCATTTTATTACAAATTCTTAGCTAAAAAGTGATAATGAAAATGATTATTAAACACAAAATAATAGAAAAATTTAATAAAATTCTAAGGAGAAAAATCTAAAATTCTAAAATATTTTCTAGGATTTTTCACATAAGAAATATAAAAAGAAACCGAATTCTATTCATATATATTCCTAATTAGCAATTTTCGTTATCTCCTAAAATTCACTAGTTCTAAAAAAGGATAAAAGGGCTTAAAGAATTAACTAAAGACTATGAACAGGGGGTGTGAAGCTGGATTTAATAGTATGCTGTAAGTAATTGGAATATGGGCACTAGGCCCATTAAAACTGGTCCAATATCAGTTTTTTGTGTACAACTTTTTAGCTACCAAAAAACGAACGGGCCTTGAAGGAAGAACAGTCAATGGAGGTAACATGGGTAAGCCCGTTTTTGTTTAGCGTCTATTCCATTATACAAAAAATAAATACAAAAAAATTGAAGCAAAAATGGAAACAGGGTTGACCGTTCAATATTTGGGAAATTAGGGTTCAGAGATATGTGGCTTTTGAGCTTCATCATGTAACATAAATTATTCATCTCTCTCGTAAACAGCGCGGTGTCGCTCTTCATCTCTCTTGAATGATTCTCTTCACTCTCTCCTCAACAGCGGTCGAACCCCTCTCATCCTCTCCATTTGTCTGCTCTGCCGTGAGAGCCACACACAACCGCGACGTTCATCACCTTCACTCAACCATCCTTCATCTTCATCATTTTTCCGCCGTCTAGGATAATGGATTAACACCATCACAAGCTTCGTTCTCTTTTCCTCTATCCGAGTCTAGTACTCATCTCGTCGAATGTCTTCTCAATATCTTCTAATCTAGGCGTAAAGACGAACCCTAATAAACTACAAAGTTAGATTAACACTATCGGCGAGGCCTCTGATCATGAAACCTTAGGGTACAACTTCGGATAACCTTGTTTTATACCACGGTATCAAGAGTCAAGGAAAAATATGAGAGGAGGTTGGAATTTGAAGGCTTACTTCTCAGAAAATCTATGAAGGCTCTTCAAGGTTGATGATGATTGTTCTTTAGTGCTCAAGTTTTTACTTCGATCTTTTGTTTCTTCTTCTATATGCCTTGTTTTCTGCGTTTTTGAATCTTCTTCATCTTTGAGATCTTCTGTGTTCCTCTGTTTGATATATTCGAAGTGGATTGTGAAGTTGTTGAAGCTGTTAGTGCAGAGAGAGAAGATGATTGGAGGTTTGTTGAACCTTGAAGATGATGAAGAATGATGAGAATCGAAAGATGAAGCTACATGAAGATGCGTTGAAGATTGAAGAATTTGCAGTGGCGTCAAGAATGTGTTAAAGGTTATAGACTGCGGTAGAAGAGATGAGTGATTGAAGAACGATGAAGATGAAGAAGTGAGGATAAGAGAGAGTGTTTTTTGTGATTCTTCTGTAGAATTAAGAATGAATCATGATGGTGATGAAGAGAGAAGAGAGAAAGCCAGAAAAAGTTTGAAGTTCTGAGATTTTTATGGTGATTGTTCAGCAGATTCCCCAATCCCTAATAATCTGGTATGAAGCTGTTTATATAGGTTGTTAGAGATTAGCAAAATCAATTAGCGTTTCTGTTATAAACTTGGTTAGGAAGTTGGTTAGAAGTTGTTAGAGTTAGTTGGGAATTCTGTTTGAAGTTTAGTTGAAAATTGGTTGGTTGTTTTGGAAGTTATTACGGCGGGATTTCTGTTATGCTGATAAGAAAGAATTAGTTACAGATTCTCTAAAATTTTGTTTGATGGTTAGAAAGTCAGTTGGAAGTTATTTGTTTTGTTAAAAATTGTTAGGATATTTTTTAGAGTTCTCTTAGTTTTTTTTATAGAATTCTGTTATGGTTAGAATCAGTTTGAGATTTTGTTATAAGAATTCTGTTTGGACAATTAGAGAATTGATTAGTTGGAGTTGGTTAGGAAGAGATTCTATTTTCTGTCAGGAAGTTAGCTCTGTTGGAAGTCGTTATGGAATTAGCTGGAGTTAGAGGAGTGTGATACATTCTGTTTTGTCATTTCTATTTCCTGTTATAGTTGGTTAGAAGGTGGTTATTATACAAAGCCGTTAATTCTGGTTTTCTGATGCAGGGCTGCGGTTATGCATTAAACTGAACAGGGTATCAAGTTTATTTGGTGAACTACTTTGGTATGAAATGGTTTTTAAATTGTTTTAATTTGCTGAGATATTCTCATCAGTTAGCAGTTTGGATTGGTTTTGTGATGCTAATTTCTGAACTGAATTTCCAATTGTGCAGGGCTGATCATTGTTAGAAATTCTATTTGGTTCTTGGAGCTTGGGGAAAACTTTTAAAGGGAGCAAGAGAAGGTTAAATCATGAAGATGAAATGAAGCAACTCAAGACTTGAAGAATAGGTTTAGGATTAGGCTTAGAACCAAAAATTTTGTGTAATTATTCCTTGCTAATTTTTTAATGGTTTATTTTGGCGATCTAAATGGTGATGACTTTTGGCTATTGGAATTATTTGAATCAAGAGTTTATGTTCAAGTTTTAAATCAAAAAGCTTTTAGCAGAAAGATGTTTACGGGCTTTGGTTCAAACTTGGATTTTGAATGAACATTCAGAATTGTATGAAGAATGTTATTCGGATTTTTAACTTGTAATTTTGTCTCAAAAATATATGCTCCTTACGTATCTCAATAGCTGAAAGCAAAATAAGGTGAAGGCATGCTTACATTTTTCAATGTGCCTTGGTGAATGTAACGAGACAATCCCTTGGGATAGACTTTTAAATTGCAATAAACTTTGAATCAGAGGTGAACTTGAATGAACCATGGTGGTTTTTGCAATCTGCAACTTGTATTCCATATGAATTTCCTTCAAATCTTAACTTGGAACACAAATGAAAATTGGATGTACAATTCTAAACCAATCTTCAATTAACAAAACCAATCAAATAGTAACCGCTTGCCTTGCGAGCAACAAGCATAATAATGAACCCATAAAATTGTTCTTTTGATATTTTGAAATTCAATCTATAAGCCCTTGACTCGATAACCATTGATCTCACAAAGTACCGTGTCTTGAAGAAAACCTTAATTTTACTTCTCACCTCCAAGCTAACTTGGAATACAAGCGATTAAACAATTGAGAATGATAATGCCCTTGATCATAATGAATTCCCAACACCTTCCTTATATCATGTCTCGCTATCTACCGAAATACCCGATGAAAATGTTGAGTAACCTCACAACCTTGATTCCTCAATTCAGATGCACAGAGAAATATCCAGATGAAATATCTTCGGACCATGAATCAACAAAACCTGAATTGGTTAACTGACGAGTGAGCGAATGCCATGTCATATTCATTAATCCTGATAAAATGATAAGCACAATTATCTGAAGAGACGTCTTGATTCAAGGACTACGTATTCTAGGCCTTACCCTTGAATTCTTGACAAAAAACCTGCAACCAGTTCTTCATCAGAAGATAATAACCTTGTTTCTTGAGTGAGAAGAAGTCCAAAAATGAGCATGAATCAAAACCCTAATTCCATTGTCATGTACACCAAGAAGAAACAGAATAATCAACTTTATTCAATCATATACACCTCAAATCAGTCATAAACCCTAGATTCATAGCTGCTAATCTTTTGAACTTCAGATGCTCTTTTGAATGCAATGCATTCTACTCTAGTGACCTAATGGAATATATGTGAATGAATGCGAAGGTCTAAACCAAATAAAATAAATTAGGAGGGCAAATTTTGGGGTGCAACAGCTGCCCCTATTTAATCGTTTTACACCTGAAGGTGAGATTGGCGCCAGCCTTTCGAACCTTCAAGGTGGAAGAAGATTAAATACTCAAAAGAACCCGAAAATTTGCGCTCCGAAGTCAGTCAGATATTATTATATTTTTTGTTTCCTGTATTATCTACTATTTTTGCTTTTTTTTGGATTGCAGTAGTTAGCTGGGAAAATCTCTTGGATGTCAGGTCAAGGTTAGACATACACAAGAAAGAGACCGACCGAAGAAGGTTTTGACGAAGGAACACCAATTGAAGGCGAACTTATTGAGAAAAGAGACCAAACAAATGGGACTCCTGACAAATGATACCAGCCGAAGGTGGATTTTAACAAATGATACCAGCCGAAGGTGGATTTTAACAAATGATACCAGCCGAAGGTGGATTTTAACAGAGGATACCAGCCGAAGATGGATTTTAACAAAGGATACCAGCCGAAGATGGATTTTAACAAAGGATACCAGCCGAAGATGGATTTTAACAAGGGATAAAGATATGCATATCTGGTCAGAGTTAGACACACAAGAGCAAAATTGAGCATCAAGAAACAAATGTTTAGAGTTGATAGCAAACCCAGGAACGAGACTAACCGAAGAAAGCCCCAACAAAAAGGACGCATTCGCCTAAATAAGGACGCCGGACAACTGGACTTTGAAGAGACAATGAAAGACTCTTAACATAAAAAGTTAGCAAGACTAACAAAAGGAGGACCCAACTAACGCGGATAGACCAAAACAAGGAACCGACTAAGGCAGGGCCTTCAAAGAGCATAGATCGGAGGTGAACTCTACAAGAGAAAGAGACTGGTCAAAACAGAACCTAATAAGGATTGCCAAAACACATTGGACTTTCGATAGGTCGCAAATATGCAAGAACTACAAAATCCCTCAGGCCAAAGGCGGGGTGTAATTCTTCAAGAGTGGCAATTATCTGAATTACCACACACCAAGTATGGATACTCAAACACTTGAGAAGCAAGAAAGGTTATACACCAATTCTTACTCACACTCTAACGGCAAAGAAAACACGGGTAAAATAACCAAAGGCTTGCAAAGGCAAGCGCAAACCACAAACTTACTAGGGAAATGGAGAAATACCAAAGACCTGAATGGTGGTGAATCAAAACAAACTCCGTTGAGGAAACATAATAGAGTTACCCTAGGCTTGTTGTGGAGATAAATCAAGTCTGAGTGTATAACAATCCGGTTACCACAGGTGGACATAATTGGCTTATACTCATACATGTTTGAATTTTTATATAGCGTAATGCTCCATACAATGGAAATGCTATGCGTTTTAGTAGATGAAATGTACTGATGCAATGTAATGATGCATGTTTAAAAAGCACTAGAAAACACATCGATAATCGGATGCTGAGAAGACCATGAACTTCCGAACGATTATTCTCGCACATCTGATCTTCTTGTAGAGAAAATGCAATATGAACTTCAATGGGGAACTGAGATTCGAAACCATCAACCTCGAACGATTGATAACATTGAAGAAATAACTTCCTGGGTAGTAATACTGCAAAAATAAATTGCAGCTTCAGAGAAAACCTTGAATTCTGACCAAAGTCCCAGCTTCTTGGGGAACAAATCTTTCATCTTCTGTTAGAAAGAGGAAAACTTTGTTGGGAATGGAAACTTCTGGCATAGAAATTCCTTGACGAAGATAACTTCTGTTGGGGAGTATAGACATTCTTAAATAAAAATAATTCTAATCAGACCCCACTGGGGATAACATTGTTGGGAGTTAAAAGATCCTCACTTTGGGGAAGAAACAAATATCCCGGGATAGAAACCCCTCTAGGGACAGCTCAATAACATCTTCTACCACTGATAACGAAAGAGTTATGACTGGAATTCTCCTGTACACCTCACTAGGGAGATAGGACACTTTCTCCATTAGGGAAAGAAGAATAGTTCCACTGGGGAAATTGGATCTCATTATACGAAAATCTTCATGTTACCCTTCTTGATTCATTTGTTGGTATGCATCTTGTCATACAAGACCAACAATACTTGCAAAACAGAAATTGGGGCGACATGCCCCTGTTTAGAATGGAAAACCTTACTGAAGAATAGACGACTTGAACTATCAATCACCGGTTAAAAACCGCGATACAAGATTGCAAATTCAACATGTCGACTCCGAGGAGAAACGCCACTAAAAAGTGGACTTGAGAAGACGCTGCAAAAATAAATTGCAGTCCAATGAAAAGGGATCATCTAGAATTTAAATAACTTCTACATTTCCAGGGAGAAATAACATTCTCCTCCTGCAGAGAAATGATGATGCTTCACTGGGGGGAAAATATCTCAGAAGAGAAACCCCTTGGAAACAACATTCTTGTCAAGTAGCAACGAGTCTTTTACTGGGAGTAGGCATCCTAGGAAGAAATATTTCCATCGCGTCTTGTACGAGTAAACAACCTCAAATGATCTTTGCGTTACTGCTTATATCCTACTGAGGATAACAATCCAAACTTCAACTGGGGATAATAACCTTGACTTTGGACAGAGGATATCAGTAAATGGACTTGAGTCTCTGATAAGTCGAAGATAATAATCCTGACTTCTCAGAATGATCTTCACATTCAT
This sequence comes from Vicia faba, assembly GCA_948472305.1. Taxonomy (NCBI): domain Eukaryota; kingdom Viridiplantae; phylum Streptophyta; class Magnoliopsida; order Fabales; family Fabaceae; genus Vicia; species Vicia faba. Next base: position 856,480,943 of record OX451736.1, on the reverse strand, counting down.
AGGTCATTTAGCTTGCGTATGAACTCGATCTGATCAACCACTAAATAAGAGAGAAAGCCCTTGCATAAATTCTTGCCACAGTCTGTAAGGCTTTTGCAGAAAATTGCCTTGAGAGGACTCTTTGAGATTTATACTATTGAAGATAATCTGCCCCGATGTTATGGACTTCAGAACATGACGTTTAGATAACCAAAATTGGAGATGATTCCAACTATGCTTGAGTGAATGCCCATGCATCTTCAAATTCTAGAAGATTCTCCTCTAATCAATGCATTCTCAGAGAGATTTGTCAAATATTAGTACAACTGGCCCAGTTCGACTGCACTTTGAGGGATAAAATCCTGACTTGAATGCCTCAGATTGGCTGAAAACCTACTCGACGGAGTATTCAACACGCTTTCCCATGCTCAACAGAATATCGGCAAATTTTCCTTTACCTCATGCTCACGGAGGGATGAGAAACCTGAGGATTTTTTAAGACAACATAACCTTAGAGTGGTTGGCTCATATCTTGAAAGTAGGTTACTTCACAACCATTCTTCTCGACTTGAACTGTTTCATTCTCGAGTAAATACTTGAAGCGATGCGTCCCTTGGGACCAACTGAAAGTAATGCACCGCTGCTTGACAGATACTCTGGGCAACCACCTTTTGCAATCTACTTCAGATCATTTCTCAAACTGGTATTCTTTTACTCAACAAAGTCAATAGAAGATTTTCCCCAGGTTAAGACCATTCTCACAAATTATTCACCTTTAAACGGTATCCTGAAGCAATTTTCCCCTTGAGATGATCAAATTTTTATCTGATTCTCATTATGCAATCTTAATTGATGTTTAAGCACTTGCTCATATGCAAAGAAAGTTTATTCTAAGAATGATAATTCTAATGCAAAACTCATGTTTGTCTTGAAGTTTAATAACCTTCATTGAAAAGATTAAACAAACAAAAATTTTTGTATGGAAGAAATTAAAAAGATAGTGTGATACCAACTCAAAAGTTTTTGCAAGCCTCCTAAGAGCCAGATTACCGTATTCTCATTATAGTGTGCTTTCAAATTAACCCACGCTTCAGTTGGGATTTTTAAGGGTTTTAACGTGGCCTGGTTCACGGTTTTTTAGAAAAAAGGATTTAAGGCTCAAAATATTTGGTGCCCACCCATTCTCCGCGATGTTCTCCAATCCTAAATTCAGTTAAACTAATACGAGCACTCATCCCTTAAAAGGAGTTTACCATGGTTGAGGAGGATATGGAAGTCACTCACCTCTTTCATTCTTGGTGTTCGATCGCACGACTTTATCCTTTGTGGAGGATCTTTATTTGGTAATCCCCTTTTCTCTTTTCGCGCTTTTCGCTTTCTTTTTGTATTCCCTAACTTTTTCCCGGACAAATTCCTTTCGAATTTGACTTTGGAGTCCAGCGGGATGCCCTGACTTTTGCCTAAGCGAATTTTCTTTTCAAGTTTCGGCTTAGCGGGGATTTTTGTCTCTTTCACCATTTTATTTTGCGTTAATCAGTCATGGGACTTCGAGTCGTTCTTTGATTTGCTAAAAAATGTGTGACTGCCTTGCTGTTTGGTTGACGAGGAATAACCATTATGGTATCGTCATCTTTTGACCTCTTGATGTGCGAGAGATACTCTTTGGGATATAATTCTCGTTGATGCACGCTGCTGATAGATGAGAGTTAACCATTGTGGTTTTGTTCTTTCTCAACCTTCTGAAGGATAACCATTATTATATCCTTTGATGCACACTCTTAATGAGTTTTGAACGCCCAATCAGATTAACTGAAATCTACCCTGCCCCGGGTTAAATGTGAGGGTTTTTCTGAAAAGAAAAGAAACTCCTACTTCAAGGCTCAAAGGGGTTGACGAGGGTTTCACTCCCTTATATCTTCGGTGTTTGGGAATTTGAAACAAGGCCTGTACATCGTCAGCAGGGTCCTATTCAAAAGCACATTGTTTGAATTTTTTGGCATATTACTCATCATCCTCCTTCCAGAGGTTTTTGCTTTATTTAACCAGAATTAAGTATCAAAAGGTCAAAGAAAAACATTAATGACTGAATACAAATGGATTAATTCAAGACATACAAATTTAATGCATTGTGATTTATATTCAAAAATAAGTAAGTTTTGCATACAAGAAAGTACTGAACTAAAACAAAGAAATATTAAAAATGAGAATACAAATGCAATTTGAAATGCCATGTTGAGGAGACTAGTGTCCGTATGGACTTGTTGCTTCAGACGATGATCTGGAAGTCTTGATATCTACTGAGTCAAAGGAGACTTCAAATCTGACTGACTGGCCTGAAATTAATAGCCTTTGCATCCAGCAGGTTTTACACTTCATCTCTGAATGGTTTACAATCTTCAATTGAATGGCCAGATGCCCCAGTATGGTAATCACATTGAATTCTTTCACCATATGTGATGAAGGCCTTATCAAGAAAACTTACATAAATTGCATCACAAAGTATCTTCTACCATAGAGAATAAATGCCAACCATCTTCTACTACACAGAAGAGAAATCCAGCCGCTGAATTCCGGAGCGTCTCTTACTACACAAAATAAGCGACGTCTTCTATTACATAGAAGCGACATCCAACAACCTTACCAAAGAATCTTCTACTACACGAAAGAAAGTAATCTTCATCTCCTACTTCACATGAGAGAAGTTTTAGCAACCGAATCACGAAGAATCTCCTCATTCACAAAAGAGTCTTCATCTTCTACTACACAGAAGAAAAATTCAGAAACTGTAATGAAGAATCTTCTACTACACAGAAGAAACTAAACTCTGAATGTAGCATTCGACCTTTGAGGTATTTTTCTTCTACACAACAGCAGATGTCCAAGAACTCGATATCTTATACTTCTTCATCACAGAAGCATCACCCCATCTTTTACCTACACATAAGAAGCATTCACCTGAGGAAAAAGAGCCTTAAATGGTTTTCCAAACATAGATTGAACCTTGGAAAAGAAGCCAAACAAGTACCAAACTTCATATTTCAACCCCTTGCAGTATTCAATATCCTAACTAAGTGCCCCAGAGTGGGAGACACATTTAGCATTTGCATCGAATTTAGGGGAGAAATTTGTTGGAGGATGACCCAAAGCACGAATCTTAATCAACTGAGCCTCCAACAGACAAGGAAGTAACTGGATACAAGGAATTAAGATTGTATCAACCTGCTTCTCAAGCTTTTTCTGTCTCTGCTGGTAAGTTTTACCCCATGGGTTCACTTGGAGACCAGAAACTAGCTGCTAGCAAGAAAATCCAAGAACACAAAGCTCTGGGTGAGACCTACAAAGTATCTCATGATTTGAAAAAATGTCCCACAGGCTGGGGATGAATGACAGCTCCTGTTGCAACAACATATAGAAGATCACTTTTCTTTGCCGACATTGTCTTCAAAACTTCCATACTCGAATCAACTAAGTCTTCAACTGGCTATTTTTCCCCTTGAGGATTTCTGACTACAGACCATTGCTTTCATATCCCCAATAAACAACCCTGTCTGATTCTTTTCATCTCATCCAATTCCCCACAAAGTTATTTCATAACTTGAATCTGATCACGAAGCGGCGAAAAGTCAAGATTGGCAGTTCTGAAAAGAAAATACTGACTATGAATAAGGATTCCCCATTCTGAGTACCTTCTGAGTACCTGCTATGGATGCATGAAGATGCACGAAGATACACGAGGTGAATGAGTGAATGCAATGCTATGTTCAAACATATTTTTTATACATACAATCCTTCACTTTTTTTGTGTGTAAAATAAACATGCTATGATGCAAGGTGTAATGACATAGGTTCAAAAGTTCAGCGTAACAACTGTACAATCCTCTGGATAACTGACGTATAAATCTGCTGAATAATCTGAATATCACAGGGTCAAAGGTTCGGTACCAATTTCAGAACACAGCGGAACCAAGTACCATGAATAACCGTTGTATAATCTCTGGACAAGATGAATATATCAGGATCAAAGGTCCAGAACATAACCAATGAACCATCCTGAATATCGAATCCAGGAACTCAAAATAAATCAGAGACCCACATAGTCTCCAACCGAACAACGGTTACCATCAGAACATAGTCACCATCTTCACCTGTAATAATCAAGTCCCATCCCACTCACGGGTAAAGACTAGGTCAGGATAGGTCAAAGGTAACTCAAAATCATGGGTTCGTTTGAAAGTAAAGTCATCATAACACAGACGTGCATGATGAAAGTACCTCCAATTGAACCTCATTCGAGCGTGGTATATGACATGACTGCACTAATCGGACCACGTCCTATAGCCGTCATGCCCCTACTCTATTCCTAGTGTCCTAGTCTACTCTGGCCTGGGTACTGGGCCTTTTACCTTAATAGTAACATCCCCACCCGAACAAGAAGCAGATCCAGTACAACAGTAGTGTATGGAAGACAGTAAAATGTAATGCATACATATGCTCATCTATATACAAAATGAATGAATAAATTGAAAGCATAAAAATAAACACCCAAAGAATGCAACCAAGAGCTAGGATCGACTCTGGGATGGACCAACAATAGGTCAACCTTTCCCCAGTGAAGTCGCCAGCTGAAACAACCGGCTGAAAATCAGCAAACAATGAAGTCGCCATCGAACGTTTTTTATCCCACATGTAGGGAAAGGTAAACATCGAGAAAACCTAATAAAGGCAAAGTCACGGTCTTGCGACCGAGAGATAAGGGTAAGGGAGTCTGTTACACGAGGGGAAGGTATTAGCACCCCCACACGCCCATAGTACTCTACGGTATCCACTCTTGTTTTCTATCTTATGGGTAAGTTCAATCTATATCTAAACTGTTTACTATACCACTGAAGGGAGAATGCAAGCAAAGTAAATGAGAAAATAATGTAGGGAAAATAAAGTTGTGCTCATTCGGGCCCTACCCCAATGCCTACGTATCCCTTTTAAGGAATCAGAGCAGTTGTAGTTCGGCTCATATGTTTTTTGTTGGTTTGTATTTTTTAATGAACAATATTAATTTCGCCTTCTGCCGCAACTCGACCTTTGGAGACTTACGCGTCAGCACAGAAGTGAATTAACATGCTCTTTTGAAAATTTTTTAGAGAAAATGTGCTTGGGCGCACAAAAAGGTTTGTGTTTATTGATGAATAATATTAATTTCGACTTCTGCCGTAACTCAACCTTCGGAGACTTACGCGTAAACACAGAAGTGAATTAACATGTTCTTTTGAAAAGAGTTTGAAGGAAAGGTTCAAAGGCAAAAAGAGTTTGTATCGGTTGGTGTTTTTTCTTGTGGATAACAACTAGTTGATATCAAGAGAGAGATTTTATCCATTTCTCTACTTATTTGTGAAATGGGTCTTTGAGACTTGAACCATGCCAAGGCTTAGAACGAGAGAATAATAAGGTCGAGAAGAAACCCGCTTATCGTCTCTCGAACATAACAAAGATATGATTCTCGTCCGTAAATTTTTTTAGTATTTTGAAGTTTGTAAGAAAAAGAAGTTTTTTGTTTTAATTGTATATGCGAAAAATGGAAAGAAAAGTCAAAGGGAGACTACCCTATTTCTAAACCTAATGCTATCATACTTCATATGATCTCTAGGAAGCGATAAATGTGGAGATGCAGAATAAAATGAGATCGTGATAATACCGAATGGAGAAGGTCTGTTGCCTCTTTGAAACCATGCAAGCAATAAGAAAAAATCTACCAAAAGCTGCTCCGCGCGAGTGATCAAAGAATTATTCTCCCAACATTCCACATTGCAAAAATTACATCAATCATTTTATTCCAAAATCTTAGCTAAAAAGTTATAATGAAAATGATTATTAAACACAAAATAATAGAAAACTTTATTAAAATTCTAAGGAGAAAAATCTAAAATTCTAAAATATTTTCTAGGATTTTTCACATAAGAAATATAAAAACAAACCGAGTTCTATTCTAATATATTCCTAATTAGCAATTTTTATTATCTCCTAAAATTCACTAGTTCTAAAAAAGGATAAAAGGGCTTAAAGAATTAACTAAAGACTGTGAACAAGTGGTGTGAAGATGGATTTAATAGTATGCTGTAAGTAATTGGGATCTGGGCACTAGGCCCATTAAAACTGGTCCAATATCAGTTTTTTGTGTACAACTTTTTAGCTGCCAAAAAATGAACGGGCCTTGAAGGAAGAACAGTCAATGGAGGTAACATGGGTAAGCCCGTTTTTGTTTAGCATCTATTCCATTATACAAAAAATAAATACAAAAAAATTGAAGCAAAAATGGAAACAGGGTTGACCGTTCAATATTTGGGAAATTAGGGTTCAGAGATATGTGGCTTTTGAGCTTCATCGTGTAACAGAAATTCTTCATCTCTCTCGTAAACAGTGCGGTGTCGCTATTCATCTCTCTTGAAAGATTCTCTTCACTCTCTCCTCAACAACGGTCGAACCCCTCCCATCCTCTCCATTTGTCTGCTCTGTCGTGAGAGCCATACACAACCGCGACGTTCATCACCTTCACTCAACCATCCTTCATCTTCATCATTTTGCCGCCGTCCAGGAGCATGGATTAACACCATCACAAGCTTCGTTCTCTCTTCCTCTATATGAGTCTAGTACTCATCTCGTCGAATGTCTTCTCAATATATTCTAATCTAGGCGTAAAGACGAACCCTAAGAAACTACGAAGTTAGATTAACGCTATCAGCGAGGCCTCTGATCATGAAACCTTAGGGTCCAACTTCGGATAACCTTTTTTTACATCACGGTATCAAGAGTCAAGGAAAAATATGAGAGGAGGTGGTAATTCGAAAGCTTACTTCTCAGAAAATCTCTGAAGGCTCTTCATGGTTGATGATGATTGTTCTTTAGTGCTCAGGTTTGTATTTCTATCTTTTGTTTCTTCTTCTATATGCCTTGTTTTCTGCATTTTTGAATCTTCTTCATCTTTGAGATCTTATATGTTTCTCTGTTTGTTATATTCGAAGCGGATTGTGATGTTGTTGAAGTTGTTAGTGCAGAGAGAGAAGATTATTGGAGGTTTGTTGAACCTTGAAGATGATGAAGAATGATGAGAATTGAAAGTTGAAGCTACATGAAGATGCGCTGAAGATTGAAGAAGTTGCAGTGGCGTCAAGAATGTGTTAAAGGTTATAGACTGCGGTAGAAGAGAGGAGTGATTGAAGAACGATGAAGATGAATAAGAGAGGAGAAGAGAGAGTATTTTTTGTGATTCTTCTATAGAATAAAGAATGAATCGTGATGGTGATGAAGAGAGAAGAGAGAAAGCCAGAAAAAGTTTGAAGTTCTGAGATTTTTCTGGTGATTGTTCAGTAGATTCCCCAATCCCTAATAATCTGGTATGAATCTGTTTATATAGCTTGTTAGAGATTAGCAAAATCAGTTAGCGTTTCTGTTACAAACTTGGTTAGAAAGTTGGTTAGAAGTTGTTAGAGTTAGTTGGGAATTCTGTTTGAAGTTTAGTTGAAAATTGGTTGGTTATTTTGGAAGTTATTAATGCTGGATTTCTGTTATGCTGATAAAAAAAAGTTAGTTACAAATTCTCTAAAATTTTGTTTGATGGTTAGAAAGTCAGTTGGAAGTTAGTTGTTTTGTTAAAAATTGTTAGGAGATTTTTTAGAGTTCTCTTAGTTTTTTTTATAGAATTCTGTTATGGTTAGAATCAGTTTGGGATTTTGTTATAAGAATTCTGTTTGGACAATTAGATAATTGATTAGTTGGAGTTGGTTAGGAAGCGATTATGTTTTCTGTTAGGAAGTTAGATCTGTTGGAAGTGGTTATGGAATTAGCTGGAGTTAGAGGAGTGTGATACATTCTGTTTTGTCATTTCTATTTTCTGTTATAGTTGGTTAGAAGGTGGTTATTATACAAAGTCTTTAATTCTGGTTTTCTGATGCATGGCTACGGTTATGCATTAAATTGAACAGGGTATCAAGTTAATTTGGTGAACTACTTTGGTATGAACTGATTTTTGAACTAGTTTTTAAATTGTTTTAAGTTGCTGAGATATTCTTATCAGTTAGAAGTTTGGATTGGTTTTGTGATGCTAATTTCTAAACTGAATTTCCAATTGTGCATGGCTGATCATTGTTAGAAATTCTATTTGGTTCTTGGAGCTTGGGGAAAACTTTTGAAGGGAGCAAGAGAAGGTTAAATCATGAAGATGAAACGAAGCAGCTCAAGACTTGAAGAATAGGTTTAGGATTAGGCTTAGAACCAAAAAATTTGTGTAATTATTCCTTGCTAATTTTGTAATGGCGATCTAAATGGTGATGACTTTTGGATATTCGAATTATTTGAATCAAGAGTTTATGTTCAAGTTTTGAATCAAAAAGCTTTTAGCAGAAAGAGGTTTAAGGGGTTTGGTTCAAACTTGGATTTTGAATGAACATTGAGAATTGTATGAAGAATATTATTTGGATTTTTAACTTGTAATTTTGCCTAAAAAATATATGCTCCTTACGTATCTCAATAGCCAAAAGAAACATAAGGTGAAGGCATGCTTCCATTTTTCAATGTGCCTTGGTGAATGTAACGAGACAATCCCTTGGGATAGACTTTCATATTGAAATAAACTTTGAATTAGAGGTGAACTTGAATGAACCATGGTGGTTTTTGCAATCTGCAACTTGTATTCCATATGAATTTCCTTCAAATCATAACTTGGAACACAAATGAAACTTGGATGAACAATTCTAAACCAATCTTCAATTAACAAAACCAATCAAATAGTAACCGCTTTCCTTGCGAGCAACAAGCATAACAATGAAACCATAAAATTGTTCTTTTGATATTTTGAAATTCAATCTATAAGCCTTTGACTCGATAACCAGTAATCTCACAAAGTACCGTGTCTTGAAGAAAACCTTAATTTTACTTCTCACCTCCAAGCTAACTTGGAATACAACCGATTAAACAATTGAGAATGATAATGCCCTTGATCATAATGAATTCCCAATACCTTCCTTATATCATGTCTCGCTATCCATCGAAATAACCGATGAAAATGTTGAGTAACCTCACAGCCCTGATTCCTCAATTCAGATGCACAGAGAAATATCCAGATGAAATATCTTTGGACCATGATTCAACAAAACCTGAATTGGTTAACTGACGGATGGGTGAATGCCATGTCATAGTCATTAATCCTGATAAAATGATAAGCATACTTATCTGAAGAGACGTCTTGATTCAAGGACTACGTATGCTAGGCCTTACCCTTGAATTCTTGACAAAAAACCTGCAATCAGTTCTTCATCAGAAGATAATAACCTTGTTGCTTGAGTGAGAAGAAGTCTAAAAATGAGAATGAATCAAAACCCTAATTCCACTGTCTTGTACACCAAGAAGAGACATAATAATCAACCTTATTCAATCATATACACCTCAAATCAGTCATAAACCCTAGATTCATAGCTGCTAATATTTTGAACTTCAGATGCTCTTTTGAATGCAATGCATGCTACGCTAGTGACCTAATGGAATATATGCCAATGAATGTGAAGGTCTAAACCAAATAAAAGAAATTAGGAGGGCAAATTTTGTGGTGCAACAATGAGGAGGGGTTGTCTGGTCAATCCTTGAGTAGTCTTGAGCAATTGAGAATCCTAGGAGCATGAGGAGATATCTTGAATCAATTTGTCTTGAAAAATGAGAGGGACAATTTTTGGGTATAACACTTTCTTGTGAAGGATTTTGAAGAGGGGGAGTGCATGCTGGGCAGATTTTTCCACAAAACAGGACAACGCGGTGAGCATCATGTTCAGAGATTGGATGGATTTCTTCGAGCTTGGTGTCGGAGACTCGGAAAACTCCATGCACTTGTCGGGGTTGGAGTCAATTTTTTTTCCTGTTAGGTAGAAACTGAGGAATTTTCTTGCTCGTACGTCGAAGGTGCACTTCTTCGAATTAAATCACATTTTGCATTTCCACGCCTGGTCAAAGACCCTTCTTATGTGGAGCGTATGGTCAAACTCGTCTTGGGACTTTATGACCTATATCGTCCATATATACATTAAGTATGTCCTTGATATCTCCTCGGAAGACTTTGTTCATCATCCTTTGGTATGTGGCACCAAAAATTTTCAAGTTGAATGACATTACCTTGTAGTAATAGTTTCCTGACTCGGTCATGAAAGTCGTGTATTTTTTGTTGCTTTTTTCAATGGGGATCTAGTTGTATCCAAATTATTCATCCATGTAAGACAATGATTTAAAACTAGTAGAATTATCAACTAATTTATCTATGTTAGGCAGAGGCCATGCATCTCTAAGGCGCTCCACGCAAACAGGTATACATTCATTAACACCCTTCTAACCCACATATATTTCACATGTATTTTTACGAAAATAAAACAATTTAAAACCATAAAAGGGTGTCACATCTTTACGTAAACGTCATACCAAGCATAGCCCTGATCTGTAACACGATTTTCAAAACTCTTTAAATCATATAATACTTTGGTCTCATCACATAATCAATTCAAATAACGCAGTTGATTCATAGTCTAAAAAAAATCCATATTATTAAGGTACTTCACAAAAATCCTCTTCATAATTCATCAATTAAACATCATAATTCATAACAGTTCACAATACCAAGAAAGGTAGTTTGTAAATCTCAAAATAAACTAAAGACATAAAGTTCACAATCAAAAAATCTCAACCCCGATGTTACATATCAGAGCAAAACTCCCTTTATTCAACAAAAAGCAAATAAACACACCCTGAAGCTATCCTCTAAGCTTCCTTGCACTAATCCTGACCACCTGCAAGTTACCCACGAATAAAGGCATTTCCAAGAAGGAAGTGTGAGTAAATCATAATCATTATAAAAGACATTAGGAATAAATATAGTAGACATGCACATAGGCAAGGCATCACACATCATCAGAACCTCATGTTATACTCACACCTTCACAACATCATCAATACATAACAACACGTCATCAAAACATCAATTATCAACCAGCTTCATTTAATCACATAATTATGAGTGTCACTTATAATGTAATGCAACATTATAGACTCATGCATGTGGTACCAAAACTTCACTGATGACCCAGTCAATGTTATCTCCAAAGATCCTCACCAATAGGATTGATTGCCACTTGGAACCAGAGCACTTCACAATCTTGCACTCAATCCACACTATGTGATTAATGACTTCACTAGACTATTGTCTTATCATATTCACTGGATCGAAGTCCTAACATCATTGGACCGAAGTCTTAAAATATGCCATGAATGCATTATGCGCAACAACTTAATAATTACGACCACACCTAGTCAAAACACATCCTCATTCATGAATTCATCACAACGCCATCACATGATAATAATAAGAAAAACATCATCATAACATCATCATATCATCATAATAAATAAAGCATCGTTATAATATCATCATATCATCATAATAAACAAAGCATCATCATAATCCAACGCGGGGAGCCTGACTTCATCCTAGCTTAGGTATTGGAAATTGTAATACGGTGGGAGAAATGACTTGGTTTTGCATTTTATCACAAATATTGCAGATAGAAATAGTCTCCATCGAATTTTCTTTTATCCAATAAGGAAAGGGTGAAAAGAACAGGAATGACCTTGAAGATTTTGAGTTCGGAGGGTATACGAAAAGGGAAGGTGTTAGCATCCTTTTCATCTGTAGTTATCTACGGGCTCTTAATCGCTAGCTCACTTTGAAAATTGCTTTGTGCTGTATGTTTGAAAATATTTTGAAAAGTTGCCAATGTAAGGCGAGACTTTGTAATGATTCTCGTATCTATCCTCGAGAATGCGTACAAAGTGTTTTGAAATTTTTTTGAAATTTTTGTGTGAATTGTTTTTGTTTTGAAGAGCTTTGTGAGCAAGCAATTACGAGTATTTACCCACTCAAGGTCTTTCTTGTATTTTTCCTCCTCCTTTAGATAGTGCTATCCATACCATTAGTTAGTAGGAAACCCTATCGTTGGATGTGAAGGGACAAGCGAGGGTCATCGTAGAGTCATTGAAGGCAACTGGTAAGGACGCTTTAGAAATTTTGTAAGGGACTAGATCATTTACCGAAAAGGCAACGTCGAAGGGTCATCGAGGGACTATGATCTTTGAATCGAGGGACTTTTCTAAATCGTCATCACTTTCGAGGGACATGACTATTTTCCGAAGGAAACTAGGGAGGTTACCCTAGAGGTGTAAGTGTGCAAATGATTTATATTCAGTTATTTTATATTTGATTTCTTTAGGTTATCTATCGTTTGTTTTTAGTCTTTTCATATAATCCTAGTTGCTAAGAAGTAAATATCAAAACAATAAAAGTGCCGAAAGTTAAGGCAGGAACATAAACCCTAAACTATTACATCGCTTCGGAGAAGATACAAAATAGTAAAGAGGAAGGTAAAAACCCTAAGCTATTACAACCCAAAAACAGTTACATAATAATGAAAAAGCGGCAAAAGTAAACTATGATATTTACAGTTGCGAAAATAAAATAAGAATAAGAAAGATGAAAAAATAAAATGTTTTTGGAGGTTTTTTATGAAAATAAGTTTTTTTAATGATTAATTAAATAAACATAAAAAGTCTAATTAATTTTAATTAAAAAAAGTTTATTAATTAAATTAATTAAAATAAGAGGTTAATGATAAAAACCTAAAACCTAATTACTTTTAGGGTTTGTAAAAGAAAAGTTTTTATGGTTTATGGTTAAATGAATTTAAATTTTTTAAGGTAAAAGAGAAAAAAAGGTTAGAAAATAAGGAAAAAAAATGAAAATTCCAGGGGTGGATGTTGATACCACCCCCTCATCCCTTCTTCCCAGCATGTTCACCATTGCGCCAGGCGCACTTTGATGTTAGCAAAACATGCACTATTAAATACGTAAACAACCTGCAAGGATTAGAAAAAATATGAAAAAATAAGTGTCAAAATCAGGGATCGAACCCACGTCTTATTGTACAAATTCCTTAACGCATGCTCGCTTGCCAATGTGGTGGCTATACATATGGTAATATTCCTGAAACGAAATAATTATATAATAAACAAAATAACTGGACCGGAGTGGCACCGAAGCCCTAGCTCCAGTCATCTTCTCCGGTGACTCGTTTTTTCAACTTGTAAAAGCAATGATTGTTAACGATCCAAAGGGATCCTACCCTTTAAATAATGCCCTGCGAGTTCAATGGAACCATTGATTTAGGCTAAAACACGTTAAATCGTGAGATACCACAAAGATAACTCAAATCGATATGAACATGGAAAGGTTTGATTTAGCCATTATGGGGATCATGTTTTGGGTTATTCCTGCACTATTAAACCTCATGAACACGTTAGAAAAGTTATTATGCATAAAAAACAAAGAAAATGAATGTATGAAATCCATGCAATAAATAAACCGGTGACGCACGAATATGATTTTTGATGCCCTTTTGATCATTGCAATCGATCCAACCTTACCCTATAGTGTTCCTGGAAGTGAATGGAAAGGTTGGTTTTCCTTGAGAGTGGTTGCAATTAGGGTTTAAAAGTTACCCTAGTTCATTGATATTTTTGGAATTTTGGAGAGGTGTTTTTATGCAAGGGTTCGTGTCATTTGATGTCTGAATGAATGAGATATATAGAGGAGCATTAGGTTAAACGATAGTGGGCTTGGACTTTGTAAGAAATAGCCTTGATTTTATCTAATTTATTTTGACTTTAAAATAAATAAAAATCAAAATAAATAGAATAAAAATTCCAAGGGGTGTATGAGTAAGCTCAAAGGTTCATCTTGAGGTATAAAACACGCATGGACTTTGAATCTCAAGCCCAATAGCCCAAAATTCCAAGTTTCATCACTTTTGGTTTCATGTATTTTCTCAAAATTTCCCAACTTGTACCAATCATAACTCTCTCCATTTTTATCATTTAAAGGTGATATTTAACATTTTGGAAAGCTTAAGATGTCCTTTACAATCTCTATTTTTTTCATTTTTGCATTTGAAGATTTTTATTGATGTAAGTTGCCTTGACAGAAAGTGTCTTTTTGTTGACTTTTGAAATGACCTATAATGTATTAAATCATCTCTCAAATGAAGCATTTTTTGGACTTGAGCTTAGAGACACAAAGTTGTAGATAATTGAATTTCCTTCAAAATGAGCTTTGGTTGAGGAAAATCTGATGAAGCATGTGAAAGTTGTGCTTGGTCAAAGTTCAGTTGACTTTCACTTAAGAAAACCCTAATTTGGAAACTTTTGACTTTTGATGAATTGAGAGTTTTCTTGATGAGTTATGATCAACCCTTGATCAAATTATGAACATGACTTCAAAATATTATTGTTGACCAAAATCTTAAAGTTTGACTATATGTTGACCACAGTTGACCCTTTGTCCAATATAGTTGATTTTTAGTCATCTGAGCATTTGACTGAGCAAACTTGTGATGCAAGGCTTGAAACTTGGTATGAAAATTCTTGGAGACATATAAGAAACCATGACACTCACTTGAGGCCTTAGAACCTAATATTACTTTAGAAAAGTGAAACCCTAGTTCTAGGTTAATTTCTTAGGAGGAGAATTTGTCTAATCTATTCTTGAGTAACCTTGAGCAAATGAAGACCCTAGGATGATGAGAAGATGTATTGAAGAAAATAGGATGGAAAATTTTTGGGTACAACAACTGCCCCTGTTCAATCTTCTTAAACCTGAAGAGTTAGATTGGCATCTCCTCCATTCATGATCTGAAGGTAGAAGAGGATTGAACACTTAAGTTCCCAGAAATTTGCACTCGCATGTGTAGAAGGTGTCGCTTTTGGTTGATAATATTGCTTGAATGGGCTTAAAGATTCCATTCGGAGAGGTGACGGAGTGTCGTCAGAGATGGGCTTATAGATGTTATCAAAGTAACCGTTGATAGGAATGTCAAAGTGAGTCTATGCTTGATTGTATATGGAGAATGATTTTCAGGAAGACTCTATGGGGAAAGTGCTTAAGTAGCTGCATGTCAGATTTAGTCTCTAAGGGAAATGCTTGTCATGTAGATAGTCGCCCCGTCCTCTTTCGAGAATTGATCCACAATCTGTTCTTGTTGGTAAAACCATCCTGTTTCGATAATTCATACCACCTGGCCATGTCAATAGGTACCCCGTCCTGTTTTAGGAATTAATCTTTGCCTTGTTACATAGATAGTTACCCCGTCCTGTTTCGGGAATTAATCTTTGCCTGGTCATACAAATAGTTTCCCCGTCTTATTTTAGAAATTAATTTAGGACATGTTTTTTATCGACCGTATAAATAGTTTCCCCGTCTTGTTTCAGGAATTAATCTCTAACCTATTTTTATAGATGGTTACCCTGCCCTGTTTCGGGAATTAATCATTTCCGGGTCATACAAATAATTTCCCCATCTTATTTCGGGAATTAATCTAGGACCTGCTTTTTATTGGTCGTATAGATAGTTGCCCCGTCATGTTTTGGGAATTAATCTCTGACCTGTTTTTTGTTGGTAAACCCTTCCTTTTTTGAGAATTCATACCCCCTGGTCGTATAGATGGTTTCCCCGTCTTGTTTTGGAAATTAATCTTTGACCTATTTGAAAATTGCTGATGATGTTCGTTTGTTTGCAGACTAACCTGAAAGAAACAAAGTTAGGTTCGTGAAATTTCATGATGTTTGTAATGTGTGATACGGTGGTAGAACCGACTGTTTAATACTGGTTTGTGTTTTTCGTTTTTGTTCGCAAAATGTCGCGGTAAGTAAGAGTCTCCATAGGCTTTTATTTCATCTAATCATGGAAAAGGAAAAAGAACAGAAAAAACCTTTTTTTCAAGATATTTCTGAGTACGGGAGGGGGGGGGGGGGGGGGGGTAGATTATAGAAAGGGAAGGTGTTAGCACCCTTTCTATCTATAGTTATCTACGGGCTCTTAGGTACTTGCTCATTTTTCAAATTACTTGAGTGTGTTTGTCTTGAAAATGTTTTTACTTCCTGATAACCCTTGTATCATTCTTCAAGGATGTGACGAAGTTTGTTTTGAAAATTTGTTTTGAAAGGTGTTTGTGTGAAAAAGTTTTTATTGAGCAAGTACCTACTAGCATTTAGCTACTCGAAAGAAGATCGTTTCTATTCTATTTCCTTTAGACAACGCCATCTTACTATTAAGGAGTAGGTAGCATCGTCATTGGAGTTGTATGGGACATTCGAAAGGGACATACAGTCACAAAAGCAATGTTAGGACACCTTAGTAACCATCCTAGAGTCCTAAAGATCTTTTCCGAGGCAACAGTCGAAAGGGTCATTTTTGATCTTTTGGGACATAGAGGATAGCCACTAAAATATCCTATGCTTCATGACCGTTTTCCGAAGGCAACCGGAGTGAGAGTATACCCTAAGAGTGAGCATATGCAAGTGTGATTTTTCAGTTAATATTATCTTTGCACATTAGGGTTTTCTAAATGTTTTAATTTTTCATGCATTCTTGCCATACAATCCTATTAGCATACATCTAGACAGTTAAAGATTGCGGAAATTAAAAGTGTGAAGAAGTAAAACCTAGCTATTAAAAGGCTTCGAGGAGGGGGATTAATTACATAACCAAAAATCGGGGATTTAAAGCATGAAATAAAAACCCTAATTTAACTATTACAAACCCTGAACGGTTATAACATAATGGAAAACATAATTAACAAGCGCGCGTCAAATTAAATACGAGGGCGGTAATTAATAACTTAAAACCCTAATTTACAGAAAGAAACTTTTGTGGATTTTTATTTGAGAAAACAATTAAATCAAAAATTAATTAAACCTAATTTCTAATTGCATTTAAATTATGAAATAAATTAAATTAACCTAATTTCCTAATTTAATTAATTAATTTATTAAGAAAATGCTTTTTTTGTATTTTTGTGATTTTTTGGTTTTATGATTAATTAAAAAAACAATTAATTTTTTTGTGAAAAATAAATAAACAAAAATAATTAAAACAAAAGAAATAAATAAAGAAGAGAGAAAGAATGGGCCTAGAGTGATGAAGCAAACTCAGGGTGTATGCTGAACTTCTGAAACCCAGAAGGATGGCCCAGAGTCTGGCGCCTGATCCAATGAGACCATCTTCTGAGGACTCATGGTGGACCTGCATATGGTGGCGTTGGATCTGGCCGAGAATGGATCCAGAGGATGAGATTAGAGAGCACGTGATGATCCTCAGAAGATGAGGTGTGCTGGATCTGATTGGAGATGGATCCAGAGGATGATGATCCTCAGAAGGTGAGGTGTGATGGATCTGCTGGAGATGCATCCAGAGGATGATGATCCTCAGAAGGTGAGGTGTGCTGGACCTGCTGAAAATAAAGGAGAAAATGCCAAAAGCTCACGCCTGGGATCGAACCCAGGATATGAGCTTCATACTTCCTTCCTCTGACCAACTGCGCAGGATGTCTCAATTTTTAATATAATATAAAGATAAAACAAAAAGTGTACAAAAATGATTATGCCAAAAACGCGCTAGAATTCAAACCAGCCAGTCAGGTTGTGACACGCTGTTGTCTTCTTCCCTGGACCGTCGTCTTAGGCTCTGGTACTTTTACCTACAGACAAAGGTCTGTAGCTACAAACCTGTTTCATTAAAAAATCATGTACATGCATGATAAATGGCATCTAATTATATATATCAAGTCGTCTTGATCTTGTGAACACCATGGTACCCCTTTTGATGGCCAATTTAACCTGTGGACAAAACCCCTAAACTACACATATAAACCCTAACAATGGTAAAGGCATGTACAGGCTCCAAAAACGCAATTAAATCATCCACTTATCTTGAAAACACAATGAGGATCACAAATATGTAACTTAAACATGCTAAAGATGCAAGAATTATAGTAACCGAATTTGAATAATTTTGCAAACCGTGAGAGTGATAGGGAGCGATTCTGGACGTGTAGAGGCGTGCAATCGATTAGGTTAGCTTCTGGGAAGATCCAGGAATCGTTTGGCAATGCTAGAAGGGCTTGAATTGG
The DNA here is from genome assembly GCA_948472305.1 of Vicia faba. Taxonomy (NCBI): domain Eukaryota; kingdom Viridiplantae; phylum Streptophyta; class Magnoliopsida; order Fabales; family Fabaceae; genus Vicia; species Vicia faba. Next base: position 856,462,926 of record OX451736.1, on the reverse strand, counting down.
CCTCCAAGCTTGAAACCGAGTCACACTTTTTTCCTTGAATTTTCTGAATTTCCTTTGCCTCTTTCACGATTACTAACCCCCCTTTTTTGCTTTGTTCTTGTCCAATATATACCTAGGGATGAATTAGGGTTACAAACTTGGATTAAATCTTGAAATTTGATGAGATTTGATTTGATTCTTTAACCATATGCAAACTTGCTATTTTGAGCCAAATCTTCTTATTCTAGTAACAATTATGCTTGATTCGTTTTGGCATTGATAATTCAGCATATTCTGATTGCCAACCTGTCCAAAAACCAAATTAAATCATATCTTTGCTATTATTCATCAATTATTTGATTTAATTCATTTTTAATTAACAAAAAATCAAAATAAATTGAAAAATGAAGCAAATAATGTGTGGGTGAATTTTTGAGTCGTGGACCACATTATAAGTGAGGTGCAAGCATAAAAAGTTAGACCCATTTAGGAAAAAATTCATTTGTGGGCACATTTAACTTTTGGTAATTTAGCAAAAAAGGTCAACTTTGACAAGGCATAACTCCTCCAATTTTAACCATAGAGAGGTGTTCTTAGACTTTTTAGAAAGCTTAGGATGTACCCTAAGCAACCCTTTTGGTCTCATCTCAATTGAGTCTTCCATGTTCATGTATGAAGCTTTGACCCAAAAGGTGTTTTTGTTGACTTTTCAAAAGGACCTATAATGTCAAAATTCATTTCTTTTTATGAGTGCATATTTTGAACTTGTGAGATTAAGATGAATTGTAGGGAATTTCATCCTCTGCAAAATGAGCTTTGGATGGAAAATTTCTGATAAAGTGTGAAGAAGTTATGCCTGGTCAAAGTTGGGTTGAGTTTTCGTGCAAAACCTTAATTTAGCAACTTTTGAGTTTTGATGAATTTGGAGCATCCCTTGAGGAATCATGATCAACCCTTGATCAAATGATGGGTAACACTTCAAAATTATTATGTTGACCAAAATTCTTGAAGTTTGACTGTATGTGGGCCACATTTGACTTTTGACCTAATACAGTCGATTCTCAAGCATCTGAGCAGTTGACTGAGCAACCTTCTTGTGCAAGGTATGAAACTTGACATGGAGGGTCTTGAGAACATGTTAAGACCATGGATAGCATATGAGGCCTTTGTGGTCCACCCATCTTGATGAAAATAGAAACCCTAATTTGAGGTATACTGCCTTAGGAGAGAGTTTGTCTGGTCAACTCTTGGGCTTCCTTGAGCAACTTGGGGACCTCAATTGACATTTGTTGAGTAAAATGAGAGGGGAAATTTTGGGGTACAACAGCTGCCCCTGTTCAATCTTCTTAAACCTGAGGATGTAGATTGGTTGTTCTGCCTTTCGTGATCTGAAGGTGGAAGATGATTGAACACTAGAGTGCCCAGAAATTTGTGCTCGCATGAAGTGATACTGGATTTTTAATATTGGGAATGGGCTTATAGATTCCATTTGGAAGTTGATGATAGAAGATTTCCGGAGATGGGCTTAAAGATGCCATCCTGGATGCGACGGGGAATTGTCGGAGATGGGCTTAAAGATGCCATCTAGGGGATGTTAATTTCCTGTCTTGGGAGAACTCGAGTTTTAGGAGCTTCAGTTGTTTGTTACTCTACTGGGGAATAACTCCGGCTTGAGGAAGCGGGAGTGTAGTGCGTATCTGGGCGGGGTATATACTGCACTGCGATTTACTAGAGAAATGTGAAACCAATCATGTTTTGATCGGGTCTCGGTCTTACAGTATTATGGACCTCTGTTTGGGGATAAGAGAGGAGGAACCTGGATAGTAAGGTTATGAGAAGGAACCTGGATAATAGGGTTATGGATAGTAGGGTTACTTCGATATGAAAGCCTGGATTGTAGGGCTGTGAGAAGGAACCTGGATAGTAGTGTTTCTTCGATATGAAAGCCTGTATAGTAGGGTTGTGAGAAGGAACCTGGATAGTAGGGTTACTTCGATATGAAAGCCTGGATAGTAGGGCTATGAGAAGGAACCTGGATAGTAGGGTTACTTCGATATGAAAGCCTGGATAATAGGGCTGTAAGAAGGAACCTGGATAGTAGGGTTGCTTCAATATGAAAGCCTGAATAGTAGGGTTATGAGAAGGAACCTGGATAGTAGGGTTACTTCGATATGAAATCCTGGATAGTAGGGCTGTGAGAAGGAACCTGGATAGTAGGGTTACTTACATATGAAAGCCTGGATAATAGGGCTGCGAGAAGGAACCTGGATGGTAGGGTTACTTCGATATGAAAGCCTGGATAGTAAGGTTATGAGAAGGAACCTGGATAGTAGGGTTACTTCGATATGAAAGCCTGGATAGTAGGGTTGCAAGAAGGAACCTGGATGGTAGGGTTACTTCGATATGAAAGTCTGGATAGTAAGGTTATGAGAAGGAACCTGGATAGTAGGGTTGCTTCGATATGAAAACCTGGATAGTAGGGTTGTGAGAAGGAACCTGGATAGTAGGGTTACTTCGATATGAAAGCCCGGATAGTAGGGTTGTAAGAAGGAACTGGATAGTAGGGTTACTTCGATATGAAAGCCTGGATAGTAGGGCTGTGAGAAGGAACCTGGATAGTAGGGTTACTTCGATATGAAAGCCTTGATAGTAGGGCTGCTGAGAAGGAACCTGGATAGTAGGGTTACTTCGATATGAAAGCATGGATAGTATGGCTGCTGAGAAGGAACCTGGATAGTAGGGTTACTTCGATATGAAAGCCTGGATAGTAGGGCTATGAGAAGGAACCTGGGTAAGGTTGCTTTTTGAGGAGTTTGGGTAAAACTGCATCTGAACTGAGAAGGAACCTGGGTAAGGTTGCTTTGTGAGGAGTTTGGGTAAACTTGCATCTGAACTGAGAAGGAACCTGGGTAAGGTTGCTTTGTAAGGAGTTTGGGTAAAACTACATCTGAACTGAGAAGGAACCTGGGTAAGGTTGCTTTGTGAGGAGTTTGGGTAAAATTGCATCTGAAATGAGAAGGAACCTAGGTAAGGTTGCTTTATGAGGAGTTTGGGTAAAACTGTTTCTGAACTGAGAAGGAACCTGGGTAATGTTGCTTTGTGAGTAGTTTGGGTAAAACTGCATCTGACTTGAGAAGGAACCTGGGTAAGGTTACTTTGTGAGGAGTTTGGGTAAAACTGCATCTGAAATGAGAAGGAACCTGGGTAAGGTTTCTTTGTGAGGAGTTTGGGTAAAATTGCATCTGAACTGAGAAGGAACCTGGGTAAGGTTGCTTTGTGAGGAGTTTGGGTAAAACTGCATATGAACTGAGAGGGAACCTGGGTAAGGTTACTTCAGGATAAGTCCGTGTAAAACTTCGGCAGGAACCTGGGTAAGGTTACTTTGTGAGGTCTGTGTAAAACTTCAAGAGGAACCTGGGTAAGGTTACTTTGTGATAAGTTCGTGTAAAACTTCAGAAGGAACCTGGGTAAGGTTACTTTGGGATAAATTCGTGTAACACTTCAAAAAGAACCTGGGTAAGGTTACTTTAGGATAAGATCATGTAAAACTTCAGAAGGAACCTGGGTAAGGTTACTTGGGGATAAATTCGTGTAAAACTTCTGAAGGAACCTGGGTAAGGCTACTTTGGGATAAATTCGTGTAAAACTTCATTCGGAAATGTATGAGAAAAGACCCGTGTAAGATTCTTCAAGATAAAACCCTGTGAAGTTGCATTTAGGAGAAACCCGTGTAAGATTGCTTCATGACGAACCCGTGTAAAGCTGCCTTTGATCGTGCACATAATTACTCTGTTTAGTTTTAGGAGCTAATCTCGAACTTGCTGGAAGTTGTGGATGATAACCATCTTTCCTGAAAAGGTACATGATTAATCGTATATGATGCATGAAATGCATTGTATGATGATGTTCTCAAAATAAATGAGACTATGTTATATGCAATGTGTATGCGCACATCCTGATATATGAACATGAAATGCCATTGCGGCACATCCGAGTTTATGAAAATAAATCCCTGACTGTTGTTGGAGAGTAATTGAGTTGAGTTCTTCATTTCCGCTGTGGATAGTGACAGAAGATGATTAGCTGGGGATTTGCCCCTTGTTTACAGCTACTCTACCGGGGGAGAGATTCTATTTGAGAATAACTCTGCGGAAGAATAACTCCGTTGGGGATGAGCTTCCGTATTTAGAGAAATAAACTCTGCTCGGGAGAAAACTATATGAACCGCTTGCGATTACAAAATTCGGCTGGGGAATATAGTCGTCGGCTCTCCGAAAGAGCTAGGCTGGGGAAAGTAACACATGTTTGGGGAAGCAGAGATCAAAACTTTGGTTGCCTATACTCTGTGGGGGGTGTAGATGTTACTGGGACACATGCTGAGGATATGACAATGACTTCGCATCAATATGTTTCTGCTTCTGTACCTGCTGATCAGGATGATAAGTCTTCTACTGATAAACAAATGATAAGATGACGGGACATAGTCGTACGCTTCAAATCCCTAACTTTTGCCTGGGCCGCCCTCTCAGGTTTTCAGTCCACCGAATACCCTTTTTTGCTCAAACGACCTTTTCATGTTTTCGACTTGCCGGGTGTACATATCTTTTTTTGTTTTTATCCCTAATTTTTGCCCGAACCCTTTTGGTTCGCCGGGATGCCCTTATTTTTGCCTAGGCCAGTCAACCTAGCGGGTCTTTGTTCGTGCGTAGTATTTTCCGACTATGTCCATGTTCACCGGGTACGTAGAATTGTTACTGTCCATAGTAGTAAGTGTTTCCATACTACCAGAAGATGTTTGTTTGATCGTACATGATTCATTGCTGGAGTTCATGCCCAATGCCCCCAAGTGATTCAGATGGAGATATGCCCCTGGCTATTTGGCATATTTGAGAGATTCCTTGAATCTTCACCTGACTTCCCCAGATGATGGACAATGATCATGCTATGGCCCTTGGTTGGAAGTGTTTTTCAACTTGAGGTGTTCCTTTTTATTGAGAAGGTTTTTGTTCACTAGATATTCGTCATGCGAATTTCTCTACTGTTGAACAAATAGTCATATGCAAACAATATTATTTTAAGAATGCAAAGCTTATGTTTGTCTTGAAGTTTGAAAATTCATTTTTTAGTAAAATAAGTTTTTTTTTGTAAAAGTGTGATGTCAACTCAGGATTTATAGCAAACCTTATAGGAGTCAGGATACCTTTTGTAACAATATGCTTTCGAACTAACCCATGCTTCAGCTAGGACTTTTAAGGGTTATAACGTGGTCTGGTTCACGATTCAAGAAACAAAGGATAAAGGATGAAAATTTATTTGTACCCACCCGTTCTTCGTGATGTTCTTCGGTCCTATACTCAGTTAATTGTGCATTTAGATCCCGTTTGAGTCTTTGCTCTGATATTCCAGTGATGGTTCGGATACTGACCGTTTATTTTTAATAGGCAGTCATTTCTTTTTTGTTGAGGGTTTGTAGGACCTCTTTCTTTTTGTGATTACAGTCAGTGGAATGCCCCAGTTTTTCTTAAGTCTCCTTCATAGGTTTTGACTTAATGGGCTTTTATTTCGAGAAATAATGACTGCTTGTCTTGACGATTATAGGGAACCATCACCGTCTTTTGTTTTGGAAGGACGTCTTTGATGCCATTCATTGTGTACCTGGATTAACTGAGAAAACTACCCTGCCCCAGGTTGTGATTAACGGTTTTAATTAGTGTGAAAAGAAAAACTCCCACTTCTTTGGCTCAAAGGGGTTGACTAGGGATTATCTTCCTTATAACTCCATTGTTTGGGATTTGAAACAACGCTTGTACATCGTCAGCGGGGTTTATTCAAAAGCATAATTTAGAGCTTTTTAGTCGAGAGTTGAATATCACAAAAAGGAACGGAGTTTAAATATAGTGAATACGAATGAATTGATTCAGAACAGACATATGCAATGCATTGATAAAGTTACAAAGTTTGACATGAATAAATATTCGAACAATCAAAAGAAAATTACAAATTGAAAATTCTAATGAACGAAAAGCCCTCTTGTTAGAAATTGTAACTTCAAATGGTGGGCCTTGGAGGATTGACATAAACACTCCAGTTGATCATCTTGTGTGAATTCCAATGCTCCTTCATCAATCAGTTCTTGAATTTTGTATTTCAACCTCCAACAGTCGTTAGTATCATGCCCCGTACTGTTAGAGTGATATGCACACCTTGCATCAGGATTGTAGTTAGGAGAAGAAGTCTTGGGATTCAGATTCGGTCCTATCAACGTAACCATATTCATCCTTAACATGTGTTATAAAGCTTGAGACAGCGACATGTTGAGTTTGGTAAACTGCCTCTTGGGTGTATCTGGCTTACTCTGATTAACCTATTGTTTTTGGCGAGGTTGTTGTTGGACCCGTGAGGTAGCAGCAAATTGGAAAGGTCCACTCTTCAAAAAACCAAACTCTTGTCTTCTTGGAGGTTGATCAATAACTTGGTCCCCAGCCTCGACTGCTTGCTTCATACGGTTGTATCCATCTTGATGAATTTTGTTGATAATGGTTCTCAGCTCTTGTTGTCCCTGGGCTAGGCCTTGGATAAGATCCATCTGCCCCAGCATCTGGGTTCTCACTGCATCAACCTCAGCTTGCAGTTGTTCCAGTTGTTCCTCCTTGTTGTCTTTAGTACTTTTCTTGACCAAGTTCCCAACGAGGAGTGTTTTCAACTCTTCCTTCCCCTTGGATAGGTTTAGGAATATGTCCCTGAACTGAGCTTCTTAAGTTTGAAGATCTTTGTTGTCTTATTTGAGAGCCATTGCTGAAATAAACAGCGAGAACATAAGAGTCATGTACTAGAAGACCTGTTATGCAATGATATGCATGATATATGTATGCAATGTTTCCAAGGATTCTTAAAGGCTCAGATTTGTTTAACCAAAAGAAGCACACGTCATTTGCATTAACAAGTTCAAAATTGTTACAAAGAATGCCTTTTAGGCTTACAAATGAACAAAACTGAAATAAAAAAGAAACTAAGTCTCCAAGGAGCGCATCCTCTTTGGTGCGATGTAGACATTTATGTTCCTTTCTTCATGAAGTATCCTAGTGAGCTTCAGGACCTTCTTCTTGTTGGCATATAAATGAGCTTCAAACGTGTCCTGCTCCTCTTTGAGTTGAACCCAAGACTTCTGTAATTCTTCACGATCAGTTAGCATGTCGGGATGATGACCAAGTGAAGTAGTATCTCCTTAAGTAGCTGGCTCCACGGTTATTGGCAGGACAACTAGGTAAGGCATCCTAAGACTTTGGGCGCGAGCTCGTACCCATCAGAGATAAGGCTCAACAGGAATGGAATTCTTGTGCCCTAGCGTCTTGCTATAAATTTTATGTACCATGCCCCAAGCTTTTATGAACCTTCTACGATAGCCTTGAACGTCGTTCTCATAATTGAAGGAGATTCCTTGGATAACCGTATCATGAGGACCATCTATTCGAGCATAACCAAACTTTTGTAAGGCCAAGCAGGGGTTGTAAGTGATTCCTCCCCTAATGCCTAAGAGAGGGACATTAAGGAATTCACCACACCGATCAATGATAGTAATATCTTCCGAGAACCGTGAACACCAATGAATGTCTGAATGCTTAAGGGACATCAACCTGCGAGACCATTTCAAACCCTGTTCATTCTTCAAAACAGCCATGGGTAGGTGCGAAATAAACCACCTAGCCAAAAGAGGAGTGCAACACAGGAGGGTTCCCCTTCTCTTTAGAGTGCGAGCATGCAGAGAATGCAGAATATCCCCGAGTAATGTAGGTACTGGATTATGAGACAGGAAAACCTTGATAGTGCTCACATCTACAAGTAGATCAACATTAGGGAAAATTACCGTCCCATAGATGAGAAGTGACAATACCTCTTCGAAAGCTTGTAAATCTAAGGTATCCCAAAAATGATAGGCCTTCTCAAATAGAAACTTAACCGGAATTCCTTGGACACTCCCTCTAGTCTCCCAATTTGCCACTATGTCAGATCGGTGTAAAGACAGAGCTCTAGCAATTTCTTCATGCTTTGGATGTTCTTCCGTACCATTGAAAGGCAACTAGTCAAGAATAGGTACCCCCAACAACTGAGAAAACTCCTCCATAGTAGGTACTAGCTGATAATCCGCGAAGGTGAAACAATGGTGTACCGGGTCGAAGAACTGAAACAACACTTTTAACAACTCTTTATCAGGTTTTGCAGTGACCAGGTTGATCAACTAACCATGTTTTCTAGTGAAATGAGAATCTTCAAGAACCCTTAATGCTAGATCCTTTAGTTGGAGAGACACTATCACAAGGTTGATTTGTATAGTGTTCCTACGGGAAGATTCCATGTCCTACAAAGAAGAGCAAAAATGAGCCCTAGGGAATTCTTGAAATGGTTAGTCATGATATGCTATGCATGATGTCATGATAAAACACAGGTATAGCAAACACAGGTATAGCAAGCACAATCAAATCACACAAAGTCCTTAGGTTTAAGGCTCGCATGAGTTCAAAGGTAGTACCCTCTTGAAGTTAGTTGGTTTCAAATATGTCTTAAAAAGTAACCGGGTTCTAGAGATTCTCAATATCACTGACCATCCTTTATCGGGCTTTATTTCAGCTCTCAATCTTTTCTTGCAGTAAAAATATCCCAAAAGTATGATCTCAATGAGTGTAGTATCGAGTATCAACCAGTTCTCAGCTCTACACCGAGGTCGGATATCTCACTACTTTCTAATGGCCAAGTTGTGCAATTAAAGGTTCTAAGGTAAGTTGATGCTTCACGACACCACGCGGCGGCCCCGTACTCTCCCTGATTGACTCAAGGGTTACCGGTACCAACCAAAGTGCCACATCAACGTAGTTACTGCTCAACCGTGCCGGTATACCTGTTGTACCCCAAATTTTGACCTAAGATACCATCTCCCATCTGCATCATTACATTGCAAGGGTTTTGACCTTTTTTTTATCAATTTTCAAAGCAGATTTTAAATTCATAACTTTTTCAAGTCAAGAGCTGTTTTTTTTTTAAACGCTAAATTTATTAATTGATCAATGCTAAAACAATGTTTATTTAATTATTTATTATTCTGAATTTAAATAATTGGAATTTATTTTCAGTTATTATATAAATTAAAGAGTTATAAATAATAAAGTAAATATTTGAAAAGAAGTTTGTTAATTGATCAATGATGTTTATTTAATTATTTATTATTCTGAATTTAAACAATTGGAATTTATTTTCAGTTATTATATAATTTAAAGAATTATAAATAATAAAATAAATAATTGAAAAGAAGTTTATTAATTGATCAACAATGTTTATTTAATTATTTATTATTCTAAGTTTAAATAGTTGAAATTTTATTTTCAGTTATTATAATTTAGAAAATTATAAATAATGAAGTAAATAATTGAAGAGAAGTTTAATTGATCAATGATGTTTATTTAATTACTTATCATTCTAAATTTAAATAATTGGAATTGATTTTCAGTTATTATATAATTTAAAGAATTATAAATGATAAAATAAACAATTGGAAAGAAGAAAAGAATTAATTGGTAAAATAATAGAATTTTATTCATCTTTATTCTAATTATTACAATTGTTGTTTAAATACTGTATTATGTACAAAGTATTTACAATGACAATTATATAAAATGTTTAAAGTAAAATAAAAACTATTTTAATTTTTCTAAGATTCTAAATCTTCATCTTCTATCCAATACTTCTTTAATGCTCATTTGATTTTACCTGCAAAGAATTAAAAGAAAAGTCAGAAATGAATATATAATTAAAAGCAGACGATTAATTTAGCGTTCATCATTTAAAGCAAACGGCTGGAATCAGTTTTTACCCTCTTTGTAAATCACGGGATTTCTCCCGGTTCACAAAAAGGGATGAATTTTATTGATAAATATGAATGCACAAGTTAAAAATAAGCACAAATTCACTTTTGTCAAAATTGCACATTTTAATTGTAAACTGCATAATTCAAAATCCACTGCATATTTCAAAAGCAAAACAACATATGCAAGTCAAGTTACATTTTCAAAGCCAAAGTCCAACGTAAACTATCCAGCATGTGGGAAGAAGTCAAAATACAAAGGCTCCATACTGTACAATGCAGTTGACAAAGAGAAACATGTGCAGTTTAAAACCAAATATGCAAGCAAAGTATTTTCTAATTCTCATCATTTTCCAGCTTTACTTTTTCAGAACAAGTACATAACATCATATTTTAATGTCAAACTGTAATAAGGAGAGAGAAGAGAGAAAAGAGTGTGGGTTTACAGGTTTTGGCTTTAGGCAGAAAAGGGATATAAAACAGAACAGCAATAACACAGTAAAGAGAAGGAAAGCATGGAAAAAGGATACAAAACAAACTGATGGAGCAGTAATGTGCAGAGGTATCAAAAGGCAGAATGGTTCAAAATATACATAACCTGTAACATAAGCCTCAAGGCCAACCAACTATTATAACAACAAACCCTTCAAGAAAAGTTCAGAGTTCATAACCGTTTGGAAGCCTAAAACCAAAACTGAGTTCAAATAACTCAAACTGCAGCATAAACAAAAACATACATACAACCTGCATTCAAGACAGCCAAAACCATGTCAAAACCATGTCAAAACCATGACCAAAACCATAACCATTTCAAAGCCTAACCAGTAAACTCATCAAAGGCCAAACCTGCTGAAACAAAAACCCAGCCAAACCTGAAGCAAAACCAACATAAACTGTGAAACCATAAACCACTGTCAATCCAACCAAAGCCTTAAGCCTTAGTTCAAAAATACCCAACATAACCTGCTTAAGCTTTGAACCTGTAACATGACCAAGAGCCAAGTTAACCTGTCAAACTCCAAACCATAACCTGTTTTGGTTCAATGGCAAATATGAAGCAAACCCCTTACAAGAACTGTCAAACAAGTCCAAGCTGTGAACCTGTCCAAGCCATATCAAAAGTCCAACAAGCCTAAGCTATCAAAACCCTCATACCTGCCTAAACATCCAGGGCCAAAATTTATACCAGCCATACACGCCCAAAGCCAAAAAACCAGAATACCACAACAACACAAACCTTAAAAACAATGTTCAAGGCAACACAAAAGCCTCAGAAATATTCATCATAGGCCAGTAAAAAAAAGCAACTGAAGCACAGCAAAGAAGAAGAGAGGAAAAGTATTCGAAGGCAACAGTCAAGCATACAACGAGGCAATAGGAGAAGAGGAGATAAAGAAGCAAAGTAGCGTGCATAGGCAAAGGCAGGGTCAACAGAAGAAGAAGAAAATATCACGTAAGGTTCTCAGGCCAGATCATCATCAAACCACAAATTAAAGGGACAAAGAAACGAAATACTAGGACTCCAAGCCACCGCGCTTCACTCCTCCGCCAGCAAGCCTCCGGAACGCCTCTTCCTCCTCCTTCATAAAGGTAGCTTTGTTTTTTCTTTTTCCTTTCCACCATTTCAACAGAAACCACATGTAAAATAGAGTCAGAATTAAAAAATGGACACAAAATCATAACATGCAAAATCATGAAAAACCTAATGCGTTAAAGGACGAATCATCACCTCTACACCGTATCACTGAGCGACACATGGGGAAGAAGAGGCGTTGGTGGCTCGGGCAAGGGAAGGTCAGAGGCGAGAGCATGAAAGCACGAAGAAGACGAATCCGTAACGAGAAGATGAGCGCCGCTCTGTACCATTTGTTAACCCTAATCTGTTTTCCCCAAAACTAAGACAAAATGTTTAACCCTAACCTTGTTCCTATGTGTGGGCTTATTCCCTTGCCTAAAAGCCCAACGAATTTCCTTAAGCACACCCCATCCCTTTTCTGTTTGTTTTGGTTAGGTCCCTTTAAAAGCCTTTTAGCCCATGCAATGGTTTGTTTATCTACCCTTGATTCTTGATGCACCTCTCTTTCTATTTTACTTTCTTTTAGCCTTTTTTTTCAGCATTTTTATTGATTTAGTTAATTAATGAATTTAATCAAATAAGAGGTATAATTTAATTAGACAAATTTTAATGCTTTACCCAATTTCATTAGTTTAAGTTTTGGATTAATTTAGTAATTTTAGTTTTCTTTTTTAATTAGATTTAAGTTAATAGCTTTTAAAGTTTTAATTTAGTTTAGAATTATTTAATAATTCTTAAAATAATACTTTATATTAATACTAAAAAACATATAAAAATAAAAACTTAAAAAAACATTTTATTTTCCTTAATTAATTCCCTCGCTTTAATTAATATTAAACAAAAATATAAAAAATGCATGTTCACATCATTTAGTCTGTTATTTAATCATTGTTGTGGTTATATATCACTTAGCTATTTAATCATTATCTATCTAATTTTCTGTTTGATTATTTCACCGTTATTTGGTTATTTTGTTTACGGCTGAATCCAAGAGGAAAAAATGATTAAACTTGTTGACTTCATGTCCTCAAATCCAGTCATGCGAATATCTTCATTTCATCAAAACTTAAGACAATTTTTCCTCAAATCTTCAATCTTTTCAAAACTTATACCTTTTAAGTCAAAACTTCGACATTAGGTCGTCGTATCTTCAAAAAAACCGTTCGTACCCCTTTTCGGCCAAAACAATTCATTTTTAATCAAACGAACATTTTAATAAACAGATATTTCAAAAGGTTCCTATAGAGTACTATAGATACATTGGGTGTTAATACCTTCCCACTGTATAACCAACCCCCGAACCATAGATCTCTTTTCAAAACGCCTTGTATTTTCATTACTTTTAAAAGTATTATTTTACATTGCATACTTTAGGGTTTTATTTCGCTCTTTCCCCTTTTCCCTTGGAAATAATAAAGCGCGGTGGCGACTCTTGCTTTTGTGAGACGAAATAATCAATAATTCGATCTCCGATTTACCCCGCTACATTTTTTTATTGCTACAGAATTGGCGACTCTGTTGGGGACAGATTGACCTCTTGCTGGTCCATCCCTAAGTGGGTTAAGCCTAGTTTGTTTTATCTGTTTTATTATTATTTGATTTGTTTGATTATGTGTTTAAATTGGGGTTGTTTGGTTTTTTTTGCAAAGGACGAATCCTATACTCGGATTAAGTTACACTTAAGAATAGGACGGGCGGTACAGTCATGTTAACTTTGAGGGAGTAATCCCGAAGAAGGAGGCATGAGATCCCCCACTCAATGGAAGGCCCTTTTGAACTTAATATTTGTTTACCGAGTAATCGGGAAGACATTATCATTTTCGACCTGGGAGCCAGAGAAATTGAGGACCGTAGAACCCTAACCCATCTTGGCCTTTTAGGTGTAGCGCGGAGACTATAACGGAGTAATTCGGAAGTAGTTGTTACGCGATGCTACGCTCGGATGAGTTTCTCTTGAGAATATTGCTAATTATTGAGTAATCAAGACGTTGGCAATATCCGAAGGAGGAATGTAGACTCTGGGAACTCTTAGAACCTTGTCTTACAGGTGTGATTGAACCGTTAGTACATACCTTGGGGTGGGCTTTACCCTCGACTCCATGCTGAAACGTTGAACCTTTGAACCCCATGTTTGTGAACTTGTGTGTAACTGTTGCATTATCATTCATTCATGCACTCATCAACTTTTTTTGTAAAAAACTTGTTTTTCAAGGAACTTAGGAATGATTTTTGCAGACATCTCAGGTACTATTATTAGGGAATTTGGAAGGAGAAACACTCGAAGTTTTAGTTTTAAGGAGCCCGAGATTGAAGAACTGAAGAGTTTAATTCCTAAGATCAAGAACCCGACGGATTTTCAGAAAAAGTATGGGTCCATTATACCTCTCGTGAAGCGCAAGATGAAAGAAGGCATCCTTAATACGTTAATCCAATTCTACGATCCTTTGTATCGATGTTTTACCTTTCCGGATTACCAGTTAATGCCCACCTTAGAAGAGTACTCCTACATACTGGGCTTGCCGATCACTGACTGTGTCCCTTTTTCTGGCTTAGAAGAGGAACCCAAATCTCACGAGATAGCGACCATCACCCACTTGAAGAAATCAGAGATAGAGGAGAACATGACTACAAAAGGGGGAATCTGAGGCTTGTCTGCGCAGTTTTTGTTGAGGAAAGCTCGTCATTTCGCTGAGATAAAAGATACTTTTGCCTTTGAAGACGTCTTTGCTTTACTCGCTTATGGTCTATTCTTGTTCCCCAACGTAGATAAGTTTGTGGATATCAACGTCATCAGAATTTTATTGATTGGAAATCCGGTCCCTACGCTGCTAGGAGATACCTACTACTCCATCCATCTTCGAAACTCTTATCAAGGAGGGGTGATTATTTGTTGTGCATCGTTGCTGTATCAGTGGTACGTTTCTCATCTACCTAGGTCTGATGTTTTCTGGGATCTCGAGAAGGAGCCGCGATGGGCGCCAAAAATTATGGCTCTCACTCATTTCGACATTGATTGGTATAATCGAGCTTACTATGACGTGAAGATCATCGATAGCTGTGGTGCTTTTCCTAACGTGCCTCTTCTTGGTACGAAAGGTGGAATTAAATATAACCCTGTTCTCGCGCGCCGTCAGTTTGGATACCCGATGAGGGACAAGCCAAACAACATCCATGTGAGTGGTTTCTTTTTACAAGAAGGACAAGATCACCAGGCAGCTAAGAGGGAGATCGAAGGAGCTTGGCGCCACATCCATAGGAAAGGGAGAGACATGTTAGGACATAGAGGTGCCGTTTCTTTGGAGCCTTACCTACAATGGGTCCGTGCTAGGGCTTGTTCTCTCAAGATGCCCTATAAACCTGAGAAACCTTTATTCCCTACTGTTGCATCATCATCTGTTGATATCCCTATCGAGAATATGGGAGAATACCAAGGAAATCTGGCTAGGATGAAGTCCGAGAGAGATTCTTGGAAAGAAAAGTATAATATGTCTGAATATGAGAATCGGGTCCTGGCTCGACAACTAAAGGAAAAGGAAGATTTGTTATTTATTCAAGACGGCTGGTTCATTGATCATGATGAGAAACTTCGTCAAAAGGATGCTTTACTGAAGAAGTATGCTAGTGAAAGGAAGAGAAAGAAGGAAGGTTCGGTAAGCGTTGCTCTTGTTCCTAATCCACAAAAGGAAATCATTGATCGACTGGTAGCTGAGAAGAAAGAGATGGAAGACTTTTATGAAGAGAAGATCAGGAAGCTCCAGTTACAGTTGGCATTTGGTCCTTCATCTGATGATTCTGAGTGATCTTTAGTTCTTAGTTTTATTTTACTGATGTCATTTTGTAAAACTCTGTAAAAGGGCTTCATGTTCCGAAGTTGTAATTTACTGCTTTTATTATGGGCTTCATGTTCCAAAGTTGTAATTTACTGCTTTTATTATGGGCTTCATGTTGCAAAGTTGTAATTTACTGCTTTATTATGGGCTTCATGTTCCAAAGTTGTAGTTTACTGCTTTTATTATTGGGTTGTTATCCCAAAGTGTAATTTATTGTTTTGTTGTTCCAAAGTTGTAAGTTGTAATTTACCGCTTTTGATTAATGGATTGAGTTTTTGTTGTTCCAAATTCCTTTACCATTGATGTGTGCAAAATTATCGAAGTTCCTTGAAAAACTATTAAAATGAATTATCAGTTGCATCACATATCATGCATCATCCAACATTCCACTTCACATGTTTTCTAGAGTCTTATCCTTGTTTCTTTTTCCACTCCGATAGATTGTCAAGCTGTCTCATCGATACGATACTCGAGCCAATCGTCATAGGAAAATGGAAGATCTGGAGCAGGAAAACCACAAGCTTCGTGAGGAGGTCGCTACCCTTCGTGTCGGTATGGAAAAGTTAACTGCGCTAGTGGAAAGTTTGATGGCTGCTCAGAATCAGCCATCGACTACAGCTGCTGAGATTCAGATTCCAACTACTGTGGTTTCCGAGATTGTCACCGTTCCAACATCTGTGACTCAAATCAACTCTCCGCTTCAACATCAGATGCCAAAAGGTTTTCCGTGGGGAATGCCTTACAACTTTGTGCCAGAGGGGTATCAGCCTGTCGTCCAACCTTTGTTTCAACCTACTTTGTCTCTTCCTCAACCAGAGACAACTGCCATGCCGCCCGTAATCCCGTCTGTAACACCTTTCCCGCAACCGATGATGACAATTGTCGCTCCTGTGGTTCACTCCGTGCCATACTTGAATGAACCTACTTATCCTGCCGAGCCTGCTGAAAGTTTGGGTCATTTTGATAGAATGGAAGAATTTCAAGACCAATTCCAAGAAATGCAGAGGGAGCTCAGAGCGTTAAAGGGGAAGGATTTGTTTTGGAAGAACACTCATGACCTTTGTTTAGTTCCGAATGTCAAGATTCCAGCAAAATTCAAAGTGCCAGACTTTGAAAGATATAAGGGTGATTCGTGTCCTCGGAGTCACTTGACTATGTACGTGAGAAAGATGTCTATGTATTCTGATGATCATGACTTGTTGATTCACTATTTTCAAGACAGTTTGACTGGTGCCGCCCTAAAGTGGTATATGGGTTTAGACAGTATTCAGATCCGCAACTTCAATGATCTTAGCGAAGCTTTTGTTCACCAGTATAAGTATAACGTTGACATGGCGCCGGACAGGGATCAGCTCCGGGCGATGTCCCAAAGAGACAGAGAGTCTTTTAAGGAATACGCCCAGAGGTGGCGTGAAATTACTGCTCAAATCTATCCTCCTCTTGAGGAGAAAGAGATGACGAAGATATTCTTGAAGACTTTAGGTTCCTTTTACTATGAAAGAATGATCGCCAGCGCACCCAGTGACTTCACCGAAATGGTAAGCATGGGCATGCGGTTGGAGGAAGGGATTCGTGAAGGGCGTTTGGTTAAAGAAGGAAGTCCGTCTAGCAGTACCAAGAAGTTTGGAAGTGTTTTCCCAAAAAGAAAAGAGCAGGATGTCAGCGCAATCTTCCCAGGGAGACCAAGGAGAGGTTACTCACACGTTGCGGAAGTCACTCCGGCTGTCCTCCCAGCTTTGATGACCCCAGCTCATCAAACCCCACCAACTCAACAACGGCCATTTCAGCAGCAGCCTCGACAACAGGCTTATCCATTCAACAACCAGAACCGTTCACCAAGAAAACCGCAATTCGATGCCATTCCTATGACTTATACTGAATTGTTCCCTGCTCTTATCAGAAAGAACCTCATAACTACGAAGCCTCCTCCTGTCGCACCAAATAGTACTTCTCCGTGGTACAAGGCGGATCAGTTTTGTGAATATCATCAAGGGTCGCCGGGGCACAACCTTGAAAATTGTTTTGCTCTAAAGGCGGACGTGCAGAGGTTGATTAAGAATGGTATCTTGTCTTTCAAGGATGTTAACCCAAATGTTAGAGATAATCCTTTGCCTCGACATGGGGCAACATCAGTGAATATGGTGGAAGGTTGTCCGGGAAAGTTTCGAGTTTTTCAAGTTGAACACATAAGAGAGTCGTTAATCAGGTTACATCAGAACTTAAGAAGACTTGCCTTTGTTAGGCATCAGCATGATTATGATGTTTGTGAATTTTGTTCAAGAGAGGTTCATTTCCCTATTGTGAAGGAGGATATTCAAAAATTGTTAGACCAGAGGGTTATCACTATTACATATGACAGAGATCCGAAGGATGAAGTGAATGTTATAATACCACAATTCAATTTGCCTGAATCAGTAGAGATCGTTTACGACAGTCAGACTGCACCTGTTGCTCGTTTGACCATTTACCCGCCTGGTCCTGTGCCTTACAACTCAGACCAAGCTATACCGTATAAGTATAATGCCATAATGATTGAGAATGGGGTAGAAGTCCCTATACCAACAAGGCCGTCTTTTGTTAACATCGCTGATGTGAGTAGAGTTATGAGAAGTGGACGTGTCTTTGCAGCAGTACCTTTGAAGAGACCAGAAGTTCAAGTCAGGAGACCCATACCGGCAGAAATTCCAGCGAGAAATGTTGAACCAAGGGTTGAGATAGGTCAATCCAATGAACCTATCCCACATCCCGATGATGATGAGATTCTGAAGCTCATCAAGAGAAGTGAATATAAGATTGTGGACCAACTATTGCAAACTCCTTCCAAGATTTCTTTGCTTGCTTTACTGAGAGATTCTGGTGCCCATAGAGAAGCTTTGATGAAGGTCTTGGACCAAGCATTCGTGGAATATGATGTGACGGTTGACCAATTTGATGGAATTGTGGGAAATATTACTTCGTGTAACAATCTTGGTTTCAGTGATGAAGAACTTCCGGAGGAGGGAAGGAACCATAATATGGCTTTGCATATCTTAATAAGTTGTGGAAATGATACTTTATCAAGTGTGTTGGTAGATACAGGTTCGTCGTTAAATGTAATGCCCAAAACTACATTATCTCGACTCTCATATCAAGATGCTCCCATGAGACCTAGTGGGGTAATTGTCAAAGCGTTTGAGGGTTCTAGGAAGACTGTCATTGGTGAAGTAGATCTTCCTATAGTAATTGGCCCTCATACTTTTCAGATCACTTTTCAAGTAATGGATATTCGTGCCGCCTACAGTTGCCTATTGGGTCGTCCATGGATCCATGATGCAGGGGCAGTCACTTCCATGCTCCATCAAAGATTGAAGTTTGTAAGGCATGGAAAGCTGGTAATGATTGGTGGAGAGCAGGCTATGGTGGTAAGCCATTTGTCATCTTTCTCTTTTATTGATGCTGATGAGGATGTTGGAACCCAATTTCAAGCTCTATCTGTTGCTAATAATGAAGTGAAGAAGCAAGGGACATCTATTTCTTCTTTTGAGGATGCGCGACGAGTGGTTGAAAGTGGTTCGGCTGAAGGTTGGGGCCAGGTGTTGGCTTTGCCCGAGAACAAGTCTGGAGAAGGTCTTGGTTTTCATCCCGTGTCTACAAGAGTCAAGCAGGAAGTAGTTACTCGTCCGATACAAGAAGTTTTCCTAAGTGCAGGTTTTATCCATCCGACTCCTCCTGAAGTTGATGCTATAATAGGAGACGATTCTGAAGAGGATTTACCCGATTTTGTAACGCATGGAGTGGTTTGCCATAACTGGATTGTTGTAGATGTTCCTGTTGTGATGCACATTTCTGAGTAATGTTTTGTTTTATTTTTGAAAAAATTCCGCTCTGCCCAAGGCGAAAAGTATTTGTGTCGGGCTATGTTGAAAATAAATCCTTTTGCTCTGCCCAAGGCAAAAGAGAAAATGTCTGGGCTCTTTGTTTCAAGTATTTCCCCTCATGAATAAAAATGTTATTTTGTCCACTACTGTTTTATTTTTCACTTTTTCTAGGAAATAGTAATGAAATTAATTGGTAGTAATAGGGAAATATAATAACTTTTTGTTTTATTTGTACAAATCGATTTCTAAAATAAAGGATAATCATATGTGCAGATTAATCCATGACTTAACCATTGAAAACAATGATCCTATGCCCTCTCCCAACTTTGAATTCCCTGTGTTCAGAGCCGAAGAAGAGGATAGTGAAGAGATTCCTGATGAAATTTCCCGTTTACTTGAGCACGATGAAAAGATTATTCAACCGTTTGAAGAACCTTTAGAGTCGATCAATTTGGGCGATGAAGAAGATAAGAAGGAGGTCAAAGTCGGAGCATTGCTTATCCCAGAGGTCAAAGAGAAAATGTTGGAGCTTCTCAAAGAGTATGTTGATGTGTTTGCTTGGTCCTACCAAGATATGCCAGGTTTGGACAACAATATTGTGGAGCATCGTTTACCGTTGAGACCTGAATGTCCGCTGATTAAGCAGAAGTTGAGAAGGACTCGTCCCGATATGGCTGACAAGATCAAAGAAGAAGTTCAAAAACAAATTAATGCAGGTTTCCTTGTTACATCGGTCTATCCTCAATGGTTAGCCAATATAGTGCCTGTTGCTAAGAAAGATGGCAAAGTTCGAATGTGTATAGACTATAGAGATCTGAATAGAGCTAGCCCAAAGGATGACTTTCCATTACCACACATTGATGTATTGGTCGACAGTACCGCAAAGTTCAAAGTCTTTTCTTTCATGGATGGTTTCTCTGGTTACAATCAAATCAAGATGGCACCAGAAGATATGGAGAAGACAGCTTTCATTACACCTTGGGGAACATTTTGTTATCGGGTTATGCCGTTTGGTTTGAGGAATGCTGGTGCAACATACCAAAGGGCCATGACTGCTTCGTTCCATGACATGATGCATAAAGAGATAGAAGTGTATGTAGATGACATGATTGCCAAATCACAAACTGAAGAAGATCATTTGGAACATTTATTGAAGTTATTCCAGCGTTTGAGAAAGTATAAACTCCGTCTGAATCCCAACAAGTGCACTTTTGGTGTTCGTTCTGGAAGACTTCTGGGTTTCATTGTCAGTCAGAAAGGTATTGAGGTAGATCCTGATAAAGTCAAAGCTATTCGGGAAATTCCCGCACCCAAGACAGAAAAACAAGTAAGAGGATTCCTTGGGAGACTGAATTATATTTCTAGATTTATATCTCATATGACTGCTACCTGTGGGCCGATTTTCAAGCTTCTCCGAAAGAACCAAGGATGTGTGTGGACAGAAGATTGTCAGAGAGCTTTTGATAGCATAAAAGAATATTTGCTTGAACCTCCCATTTTGATTCCTCCGGTGGAAGGAAGACCTTTGATTATGTACCTGACTATATTGGAAGATTCCATGGGATGTGTTCTTGGTCAACAAGATGAGACTGGAAGAAAGGAACATGCTGTATATTATCTGAGTAAGAAATTCACAGACTGTGAGTCTCGATACTCATTGCTTGAGAAAACTTGTTGTGCTTTAGCTTGGGCTGCTCGCCGTCTGCGCCAGTATATGATTAACCACACCACTTCATTGATCTCCAAAATGGATCCAATCAAGTATATCTTTGAGAAGCCCGCCTTATCTGGAAGAATAGCCCGTTGGCAGATGTTGTTGTCCGAATATGACATTGAGTATCACACTCAGAAGGCAATCAAAGGGAGTATTTTAGCCGACCATTTGGCTCACCAACCAATTGATGATTATCAATCCATCAAGTTTAATTTCCCAGATGAAGATGTTATGTACTTGAAAGCTAAAGATTGTGAAGAGTCGTTACCTGAAGAAGGACCTGATCCCGAATCGCATTGGGGTTTAATTTTTGACGGAGCTGTGAATTCTTATGGAAATGGAATTGGGGCAATCATCGTCACTCCCCGAGGTACTCATATCCCGTTCACGGCGAGATTGAAGTTTGACTGCACGAACAACATGGCTGAGTATGAGGCATGTATTTTGGGTCTCGAAGAAGCAGTGGATCTAAGGATTAAGATTCTTGATATTTACAGAGATTCGGCATTGGTAATTAATCAAATCAAAGGAGAATGGGAGACTCGTCATCCTGGTTTGATCCCTTACAGAGACTATGCTAGAAGATTGTTAACTTTCTTCAACAAAGTGGAATTACATCATATCCCTAGAGATGAAAACCAAATGGCTGATGCTTTAGCTACTTTGTCTTCAATGTTTCAAGTGAATGGTTGGAACGATGTGCCTACAATCTGGGTTATGCGCCTCGATAGACCTGCTCATGTGTTCTCAGTAGAAGAGGTCACCGACGACAAACCGTGGTTCTATGACATTAAATGTGTTATTCAAACTCAAGAGTACCCGCCTGGGGCATCCAATAAAGATAGGAAGACGTTGAGAAGATTAGCAAGCAGTTTCTTCCTCAATGAAGAAGTATTGTATAAGAGAAATTACGACATGGGCTTGCTCAGATGTGTAGACAGACATGAAGCAGACATGCTGATGCAAGAAGTACATGAAGGATCCTTTGGCACTCATGGCAACGGACATGCAATGGCTAAAAAGATGTTGAGAGCTGGTTACTATTGGATGACAATGGAATCTGATTGCTGCAAATATGTGAAGAAATGTCATAAATGCCAGATTTATGCGGATAAGATGCATGTGCCACCGACCCTCCTCAACGTTATCTCTTCACCTTGGCCTTTCTCTATGTGGGGCATTGATATGATTGGAATGATTGAACCCAAAGCTTCGAATGGTCATCGTTTCATCTTGGTAGCGATCGATTATTTTACTAAATGGGTGGAAGCAGCATCTTATGCTAATGTAACCAGACAGGTGGTAGTCAGATTTATCAAGAATCAGATCATTTGTCGATACGGTATCCCGAGCAAGATTATCACGGATAATGGTTCGAATTTGAATAACAAGATGATGAGAGAGCTTTGTGAAGAGTTCAAGATCGAACATCATAATTCTTCTCCTTACAGACCGAAGATGAATGGGGAAGTTGAAGCTGCTAGCAAGAACATCAAGAAGATTGTCCAGAAGATGGTGGTAACTTATAAAGATTGGCATGAAATGCTTCCGTTTGCTTTACATGGATACCGTACTTCAGTTCGAACTTCAACAGGTGCAACCCCATTTTCCCTGGTTTATGGTATGGAAGCCGTACTCCCCGTGGAGGTTGAGATTCCGTCTATGAGAGTGTTGATGGAAGCTAAACTTTCTGAGGCTGAATGGTGTCAAAGTAGATATGATCAGTTGAATTTAATTGAAGAAAAGAGATTGACAGCTTTGTGTCACGGTCAATTATATCAGCAGAGAATGAAGAAGGCTTTTGATAAGAAGGTTCGACCACGCGAGTTCAGAGAAGGTGATCTTGTACTCAATAAGATATTATCTTTCCAACCTGACTCTAGGGGCAAGTGGGCTCCGAATTATGAAGGACCGTATGTCGTTAAGAAAGTTTTCTCTGGAGGTGCCTTGATTCTCACCAATATGGACGGTGAAGAGCTCCCGCGCTCCATGAACGCCGATGCAGTCAAGAAGTATTTCGCTTAGATTTGAGTTGACAGTTTGCTAGGTTGAAAACCCGAAGGGGCGGCTTAGGCAAGCTTTTGGTCAGACCAGTCTTGGCATTTGAACACATTTCGGAATTCGAAGTTGTTAGGGAGAATAGTGATCATTGTTTTTTGTGTAACCCTTTCTTTCATGTACTATTTCCCAAACTTTTGTAAACCGCTGGAGTCGCGTTGTTAGCGAACTACCATCTTATTAATGAAATTTGAGCATTTACCTTTTGTGGGCAAAATTTTAATTTTACGATAATATTTGAAACAAAGTATTTAAAGTATTCTTATTTTTAAAATGTGTCGTGAATAATGAAAGGAATATTAACAGTTGTTCTGAGGATGGTCAAGCCATGAAATGCAAAACAATACGGTAATTTATCCTTGCATGATGAACATGTTTTATTTCAAAATCGTCATGAGGTGTTGGTTGTGTTAAACTTGCGTTTCTCGTGGTACTAAGTTTGGTGACTCCCCAGTTGTTCCAAGTAAGCGTTGTTTTGGCTACCTTTATTTGGGAAATTTCTGAAGTGTGGTACGCTTTGTCTCATGCCAGTGGTCTATTGGTATTAGAAAATTGGATTTGAATACTTTTCTCCTCAGAAGACTTGAACCTTGTGGCGTGCTACGCTCCGACGTTGCTTTGGGGTTCCAGTTCCAGTTATTTTCCGTCTTTTTTAAGATTGGCCGAGTATCTATTATGTCGTGACATCTTATTGTCTTCAAGATATTCCATCTGTTCGTTTTGCCAGCATAACATTCATTTACTCATTTACACTTACATCAGTATGCATATTCACATTCGCCGTTGATTTTGGGTTGTACTTTGTTTATTCAAACAATGTACATGTTCTTTCCAAGTAGAAGGTTAGCTTAGGAAGAAAATGTGCTTCCTTTATAAATTCCCCAACTGAGCTAATCCTCGTGGATGATTTTTGATTTAGCTTACCTTGTCCATTTTTGGATAGGATGAATTCCCCAATCGAGTTACTTTCTCATTGGTTGGAGTCTTGTTTGACTGTTTTTTTCTCTGGTTTATTCCTGGAGGGAGTTGTTGCCTCTTGCATAGGCTATCTCATGATTTTTCCCAGTGAAGTTGCCACCTAGACGAATGATGCATTTATTTTGCACATTTAAATATGTGATCTCCTCGGGAAGGATTGATTCATGTTTCTCTTTGACGAGGATCTTATTCTCTGCCAGTGTCATCGCAATTTCCTTTTGAGTTTCTTCGGAAAAACGACAAGCGGGGGTCTCTTCATGAGCAACTTGTGCGTTATTATTATTTTTGGAAAACGGCAAGCGGCAGTCTCTTTATTTGAGCAACTTGTGCGTTATTATTATTTTTGGAAAACGACAAGCGGCGGTCTCTTCATGAGCAACTTGTGCGTTATTATTATTTTTGGAAAACGACAAGCGGCGGTCTCTTTACATGAGCAACTTGTGCGTTATTATTACTTTTGGAAAACGACAAGTGGCGGTCTCTTCATGAGAAACTTGTGCGTTATTATTATTTTTGGAAAACGACAAGCGGCGGTCTCTTCATGAGCAACTTGTGCGTTATTATTACTTTTGGAAAACGACAAGCGGCGGTCTCTTCATGAGCAACTTGTGCGTTATTATTATTTTTGGAAAACGACAAGCGGCGGTCTCTTCATGAGCAACTTGTGCGTTATTATTATTTTTGGAAAACGACAAGCGGCGGTCTCTTCATGAGCAACTTCTGCGTTATTATTATTGGAAAACGACAAGCGGCGGTCTCTTCATGAGCAACTTGTACGTTATAGACATCGTTAGAAAACGGCAAGCGGCAGTTTCTTTATTTGAGCAACTTGTACGTTATTATTTTTCTGGAATACAGCAAGCGGCAGCTTCTTTATTTGAGCAGCTTGTATGTTATTGGTTTTTTGGAAAACAGCAAGTGGCGGCTTCTTTATTTGAGCAGCTTGTATGTTATTGACATCCCTGGACGACAGCAAGTGGCAGCCTCTTTATTTGAGCAGCTTGTATGTCATAGTATTTTTGGAAGACAACAAGTTCCAGCTTCTTTATTTGAGCAGCTTGTGTATCTACAATCTTATTTCAGCATTAATGAGTATATCTCCGGAAATCTTGCAGAGAAGCTTGTCATGAATCTTTACCTTCAGAAGTCGGTAATCCGTTATCAGAAAATTTGATACTTTTTGTCTATCTTTGACCTTGAGTTGTGAGCTCACTGATATTTTTGGGTCAATAATCTGTTTTTATGGCCTATGCAAGATACCTTCTTTGTTAGGGTCAGAGTCCGTATTCGCTCAAATATTATTCGCCGTCAAGAGTCTGTCATTTGAAGTCGATGGTTTATTTCCCCAGTATTGTATAATCCTTGTCCCTGTGTTTTGTTGGTGTTTGATTTCTCCAGCACTGTCTTGTTTCATACAATATCTTTCTCTGTGAATTCAATCACTGCATTCATATCAAACATAATGGCGGTATCTTAGGGCAAAAATTTGCGTATTATGTATTTAAGTACCTTCAATCTCGTCGAGACGAAGATTTTAATCTTCATATCTCTGGATAGAAGAAACTTAAATAGGGGCAGCTGTTGTACCCCAAATTTTGACCTAAGATACCATCTCCAATCTGCATCATTACATTGCAAGGGTTTTGACCTTTTTTTTATCAATTTTCAAAGCAGATTTTAAATTCATAACTTTTTCAAGTCAAGAGCTGTTTTTTTTTTGAAACGCTAAATTTATTAATTGATCAATGCTAAAACAATGTTTATTTAATTATTTATTATTCTGAATTTAAATAATTGGAATTTATTTTCAGTTATTATATAAATTAAAGAGTTATAAATAATAAAGTAAATATTTGAAAAGAAGTTTGTTAATTGATCAATGATGTTTATTTAATTATTTATTATTCTGAATTTAAATAAGTGGAATTTATTTTCAGTTATTATATAATTTAAAGAATTATAAATAATAAAATAAATAATTGAAAAGAAGTTTATTAATTGATCAACAATGTTTATTTAATTATTTATTATTCTAAGTTTAAATAGTTGAAATTTTATTTTCAGTTATTATAATTTAGAAAATTATAAATAATGAAGTAAATAATTGAAGAGAAGTTTAATTGATCAATGATGTTTATTTAATTACTTATCATTCTAAATTTAAATAATTGAAATTGATTTTCAGTTATTATATAATTTAAAGAATTATAAATGATAAAATAAACAATTGGAAAGAAGAAAAGAATTAATTGGTAAAATAATAGAATTTTATTCATCTTTATTCTAATTATTACAATTGTTGTTTAAATACTGTATTATGTACAAAGTATTTACAATGACAATTATATAAAATGTTTAAAGTAAAATAAAAACTATTTTAATTTTTCTAAGATTCTAAATCTTCATCTTCTATCCAATACTTCTTTAATGATCATTTGATTTTACCTGCAAAGAATTAAAAGAAAAGTCAGAAATGAATATATAATTAAAAGCAGACGATTAATTTAGCGTTCATCATTAAAAGCAAACGGATGGAATCAGTTTTTACCCTCTTTGCAAATCACGGGATTTCTCCCGGTTCACAAAAAGGGATGAATTTTATTGATAAATATGAATGCACAAGTTAAAAATATGCACAAATTCACTTTTGTCAAAATTGCACATTTTAATTGTAAACTGCATAATTCAAAATCCACTGCATATTTCAAAAGCAAAACAGCATATGCAAGTCAAGTTACATTTTCAAAGCCAAAGTCCAACGTAAACTATCCAGCATGTGGGAAGAAGTCAAAATACAAAGGCTCCATACTGTACAATGCAGTTGACAAAGAGAAACATGTGCAGTTTAAAACCAAATATGCAAGCAAAGTATTTTCTAATTCTCATCATTTTCCAGCTTTACTTTTTCAGAACAAGTACATAACATCATATTTTAATGTCAAACTGTACTAAGGAGAGAGAAGAGAGAAAAGAGTGTGGGTTTACAGGTTTTGGCTTTAGGCAGAAAAGGGATATAAAACAGAACATCAGTAACACAGTAAAGAGAAGGAAAGCATAGAAAAAGGATACAAAACAAACTGATGGAGCAGTAATGTGCAGAGGTATCAAAAGGCAGAATGGTTAAAAATATACATAACCTGTAACATAAGCCTCAAGGCCAACCAACTATTATAACAACAAACCCTTCAAGAAAAGTTCAGAGTTCATAACCGTTTGGAAGCCTAAAACCAAAACTGAGTTCAAATAACTCAAACTGCAGCATAAACAAAAACATACATACAACCTGCATTCAAGACAGCCAAAACCATGTCAAAACCATGTCAAAACCATGACCAAAACCATAACCATTTCAAAGCCTAACCAGTAAACTCATCAAAGGCCAAACCTGCTGAAACAAAAACCCAGCCAAACCTGAAGCAAAACCAACATAAACTGTGAAACCATAAACCATTGTCAATCCAACCAAAGCCTTAAGCCTTAGTTCAAAAATACCCAACATAACCTGCTTAAGCTTTGAACCTGTAACATGACCAAGAGCCAAGTTAACCTGTCAAACTCCAAACCATAACCTGTTTTGGTTCAATGGCAAATATGAAGCAAACCCCTCACAAGAACTGTCAAACAAGTCCAAGCTGTGAACCTGTCCAAGCCATATCAAAAGTCCAACAAGCCTAAGCTATCAAAACCCTCATACCTGCCTAAACATCCAGGGCCAAAATTTGTACCAGCCATACACGCCCAAAGCCAAAAAACCAGAATACCACAACAACACAAACCTTAAAAACAATGTTCAAGGCAACACAAAAGCCTCAGAAATATTCATCATAGGCCAGTAAAAAAAAGCAACTGAAGCACAGCAAAGAAGAAGAGAGGAAAAGTATTCGAAGGCAACAGTCAAGCATACAACAAGGCAATAGGAGAAGAGGAGATAAAGAAGAAAAGTAGCGTGCATAGGCAAAGGCAGGGTCAACAGAAGAAGAAGAAAATATCACGTAAGGTTCTCAGGCCAGATCATCATCAAACCACAAATCAAAGGGACAAAGAAACGAAATACCAGGACTCCAAGCCACCGCGCTTCACTCCTCCGCCAGCAAGCCTCCGGAACGCCTCTTCCTCCTCCTTCATAAAGGTAGCTTTGTTTTTTCTTTTTCCTTTCCACCATTTCAACAGAAACCACATGTAAAATAGAGTCAGAATCAAAAAATGGACACAAAATCATAACATGCAAAATCATGAAAAACCTAATGCGTTAAAGGATGAATCATCACCTCTACACCGTATCACTGAGCGACACATGGGGAAGAAGAGGCGTTGGTGGCTCGGGCAAGGGAAGGTCAGAGGCGAGAGCATGAAAGCACGAAGAAGACGAATCCGTAACGAGAAGATGAGCGCCGCTCTGTACCATTTTTTAACCCTAATCTGTTTTCCCCAAAAGTAAGACAAAATGTTTAACCCTAACCTTGTTCCTATGTGTGGGCTTATTCCCTTGCCTAAAAGCCCAACGAATTTCCTTAAGCACACCCCACCCCTTTTCTGTTTGTTTTGGTTAGGTCCCTTTAAAAGCCTTTTAGCCCATGCAATGGTTTGTTTATGTACCCTTGATTTTTAATCAAACGAACATTTTAATAAACATATATTTCAAAAGGTTCCTATAGAGTACTATAGATACATTGGGTGCTAATACCTTCCCACTGTATAACCAACCCCCGAACCATAGATCTCTTTTTAAAACGCCTTATATTTTCATTACTTTTAAAAGTATTATTTTACATTGCATACTTTAGGGTTTTATTTCGCTCTTTCCCCTTTTCCCTTGGAAATAATAAAGCGCGGTGGCGACTCTTGCTTTTGTGAGACGAATTAATCAATAATTCGATCTCCGATTTACCCCGCTACATTTTTTTATCGCTACAATACCCTAGCATAGTTCCCTCACAGTTTATTGTTACTTACCTAAAAGGTGTTCCCCAGATCCGAGTGTAGGATCTATATTAACCCCAAACAAAACCCTCAAAAGTAAAGCAATCAAGACAATCAAGAGAAGCAATTTTAATGACCTAGATCCTAAGGTATACCCCACTTTATATTATATTTCCCAGAAGAGTCTCCAGTTCTGTGATACGGTGGCAGAACTGACTGTTTAATACTGGTTTGTGTTTTGCGTTTTTGTTTGCAAAATGTCGCGGTAACCAAGAATCTCCACCGACTTTTATTTCATCCAATCATGGAAAAGGAAAAAGAACAGAAAAAACCTTTTTTTGAGATATTTATGAGTACGGGGGTAGATTATAGAAAGGTAAGGTGTTAACACCCTTTCTATCCGTAGTTTTCTACGGGCTCTTAGGTACTTGATCATTTTTCAAGTTGCTTGTGTGTGTTTGTCTTGAAAATGTTTTTACTTCGTGATAAGCCTTGTATCAGTCCTCAAGGATGTGACGAAGTTTGTTTTGAAAATTTGTTTTGAAAGGTGTTTGTGTGAAAAGTTTTTATTGAGCAAGTACCTACTAGTATTTACCTACTCGTTAGAAGATCGTTTCTGTTCTATTTTCTTTAGACAGCGCCATCCTACTATTAAAGAGTAGGTAGCACCGTCGCTGGAGTTGTATGGGACATTCGAAAGGGACGTACGGTCACAAAAGCAATGTTAGGACACCTTAGTAGCCATCCTAGAGTCCTAAAGATCTTTTCCGAGGCAACAGTCGAAAGGGTCATTTTTTTATCTTTTGGGACATAGAGGATAGCCACTAAAACATCCTATGCTTCATGACCGTTTTCCGAAGGAAACCGGAGTGAGAGTATACCCTAAGAGTGAGCATATGCAAGTGTGATTTTTCAGTTAATATTATCTTTGCACATTAGGGTTTTCTAACTGTTTTAATTTTTCATGCATTCTTACCATACAATCCTATTAGCATACATCTAGACAGTTAAAGATTGCGGAAATTAAAAGTGCGAGGAAGTAAAACCTAGCTATTACAAGGCTTCGGGGAGGGGAATTAATTACATAACCAAAAATCAGGGATTTAAAGCAAGAAATAAAAACCCTAATTTAACTATTACAAACCCTGAACAGTTACAAAATAATGGAAAAAATAATTAACAAGCGCGCGGTAAATTAAATATGAGGATGGTAATTAATAACTTAAAACCCTAATTGAGAGAAAGAAGTTTTTGTGGATTTTTATTTGAGAAAACAATTAAATCACAAATTAATTAAACCTAATTTCCAATTGCTTTTAAATTATGAAAGAAATTAAATTAATCTAATTTCCTAATTTAATTAATTAATTTAATAAAAAAATGCTTTTTTTTGTACTTTTGTGATTTGTTGGTTTTATGATTAATTAAAAAAAACAATTAATTTTTTGGTGAAAAATAAATAAACAAAAAGAATTAAAACAAAAGAAATAAATAAAGAAGAGAGAAAGAATGGGCCTGGAGTGATGAAGCAAACTAGGGGTGTATGATGAACTTCTGAAACCCAGAAGGATGGCCCAGAGTCTGGCGCCTGATCCAATGAGACCATCTTCTGGGGACTCATGGTGGACCTGCATATGCTGGCGTTGGATCTGGCTGGGGATGGATCCAGAGGATGAGATTAGAGGGCACGTGATGATCCTCAGAAGATGAGGTGTGCTGGATCTGACTGGAGATGGATCCAGAGGATGATGATCCTTAGAAGGTGAGGTGTGCTGGATCTGCTGGAGATGGATCCATAGGATGATGATCCTCAGAAGGTGAGGTGTGTTGGACCTGCTAAAAATAAAGGAGAAAAAGCCAAAAGCTCAGGCCTGGGATAGAACCCAGGACATGAGCTTCATACTTCCTTCCCCTGACCAACTGCGCTGGATGTATCAATTGTTAATATAATATAAAGATAAAACAAAAAGTGTACAAAAATGACTATGCCAAAAACACTCCAGAATTCAAACCAGCCAATCAGGTTGTGACACGCTGTTGTCTTCTTCCCTGGACCGTCGTCTTAGGCTCTGGTGCTTTTACCTACAGACAAAGGTTTGTAGCTACAAACCTGTTTCATTAAAAAATTATGTACATGTATGATAAATGGCATCTAATTATATAGATCAACTCGTCTTGATCTTGTGAACACCATGGTACCCCTTTTGCTGGCCAATTTAATTTGTGGACAAAACCTCTAAATTGCACATATAAACCCTAACAATGGTAAAGGCATGTACATGCTCCAAAAACGCAATTAAATCATCCAGTTAGCTTGCAAACACAATGAGGATCACAAATATGTAACTTAAACATGCTAAAGATGCAAGAATTACAGTAATCGAATTTGAATAATTTTGCAAACTATGAGAGTGATAGGGAGCGATTCTGGACGTGTAGAGGCGTGCAATCGATTAAGTTAGCTTCTGGGAAGATCTAGGAATCTTTTGGCAATGCTAGAAGGGCTTGAATTGGCCTCCAAGCTTGAAACCGAGTCACACTTTTTTCTTTGAATTTTCTGAATTTCCTTTGCCTCTTTCACGATTGCTAACCCCCCTTTTTTCCTTTGTTCTTGTCCAATATATACCTAGGGATGAATTAGGGTTACAAACTTGGATTAAATCTTGAAATTTGATGAGATTTGATTTGATTCTTTAACCATATGCAAACTTGCTATTTTGAGCCAAATCTTCCCTTTCTTGTACCAATTATGCTTGATTCGTTTTGGCCTTGATAATTCAGCATATTCTGATTGCCAACCTGTCCAAAACCAAATCAAATCATATATTTGCTATTATTCATCAATTATTTGATTTAATTCATTTTTAATTAACAAAAAATCAAAATAAATTAAAAAATGAAGCAAATAATGTGTGGGTGAATGTTTGAGTCGTGGACCACATTATAAGTGAGGTGCAAGCATAAAAAGTTAGGCCCATTTAGCAAAAAATGCATTTGTGAGCATATTTGACTTTTGGCAATTTTGCAAAAAAGGTCAACTTTGACAAGGCATAAATCCTCCAATTTAACCCTAGAGAGGTATTCTTAGACTTTTTAGAAATCTTAGGATGTCCCCTAAGCAACCCTTTTGGTCTCATCTCAATTGAGTCTTCCATGTTCATGTATGAAGCTTTGACCCAAAAGGTATTTTTGTTTACTTTTCAAAAGGACCTATAATGTCAGAATTCATTTCTTTTTATGAGTGCATATTTGAACTTGTGAGATGAAGATGAATTGTAGGGAATTGCATCCTTATCAAAATTGTCTTTGGATTGAAAATTTCTGATAAAGTGTGAAGAAGTTATGCTTGGTCAAAGTTGGGTTGACTTTTCCTGCAAAACCTTAATTTAGCAACTTTTGGGTTTTGATGAATTTGGAGCATCCCTTGAGGAATCATGATCAACCCTTGATCAAATGATGGATAACACTTCAAAATGATGATGTTGACCAAAAATATTGAAGTTTCACTGTATGTGGGCCACATTTGACTTTTGACCTAATACAGTCGATTCTCAAGCATCTGTGCAGTTGACTGAGCAACCTTCTTGTGCAAGGTATGAAACTTGACATGGAGGGTCTTGAGAACATGTTAAGACCATGGAGAGCATATGAGGCATTTGTAGTCCACCCATCTTGATGAAAATAGAAACTCTAATTGGAGGTATATTGCCTTAGGAGAGAGTTTGTCTGGTTAACTCTTGGGCTTCCTTGAGCAACTTAGGAACCTCAATTGGCATTTGTTGAGTAAAATGAGAGGGAAAATTTTGGGGTACAACATAATGCAATTGCGCAAAGGTGTTCTCAAAATAAATGATAATGCTATATGCATTTTTTATGCATATGCTATGATGTTTTGTAAATGATGTATGGATATGATATGTCGTTGAAGGGTATTGGTAGCTTCGTGTAACCGTTTTGGCTCGGGAAAATAAATCCCTAACCATTGTTGGGGATGAAGAATATGAATCTTCAATCTTGTTCATAATGTTTATGATGGGGATTCCTGCTTTCTGTTTGAGGATACTCCGTTTGGAATGTTTGACTTCTTCTTGGGGATAGAAGAGTTCAGGAACATTGGTCATTCATTGCTCTAAAGGGGAATTTAGTTCTTATATACCCTAACTTGGGGATAAAAGATATGGATAACCTTCTAAATTGTTGTCTAACCGAGTTTCCGATATGGATACCAACTCTTTCTGGGAGGACAAAGTTAAATGATATCTGGCCCATTTTCAGGTTCTGTAGCAACTCTCTGGGGATAACAATGTTGACTATACTTTGTTGGAGAAGAGAATCTTGTTGGGGGTTTGCAGTAATCGGAGAAACAGATTTTTTTGGGGAAATAAACCATGCTGGGAAAATAGACCCTACTGGGGAAATAGACCCTGCTGGGGAAATAAACTCTGCTGGAGAAATAAACCCTGTTGGAGAAGAAACTTTTGTAGGGGATTTTGTAGTGTTGGAGAAATAAACTCAGTTGGAGAATCAAATTCTTGTAAACTATGTTGAGGAATCACTTCCGATGGGAATTGGTATTTTATAGGTGTGCTGAGGAAGCTTCCACCGTATGTTGGGGAAATGATCAAACTTCCTTATTCGTTGGGGGACCTACTAAGGGAGATGATCATGTGGACTGCTGAAAGATGCCCCTAATTCCCGTCTGAAGGCATGTTAGACCTGCCGGGGAATGTATCTTCATCGGGGATGAGCTTGTGATGATGGCTCCGGTTGTACCTCAAAATTTTCCTTCTCATTTCTCAAGACATTTCCCACAAGATCTTCAATAGCCAAGCTTGCACAAGGATTGACTAGGTCAAGACATCTCCTCAACACTGATGCCTCAAATTAGGGTTTAAATTTTCACAAGGAAAATTGGACTTTTAATGCCTCATATGACTTTCATGGATCATTATGGACCTTCAAGATTTCTCATGTCAAATTTCAAGTCTTCTAGTTCAAGTTTGCTCAATCAATTGATCAGATGACCTAAAATCAACTATATTGGGTGAAAGGTCAATTATGGTCAACTTACAGTTAAACTTCAAGATTTTTGGCCCATATCAACATTTTGAACTCATATGTATCAATTGATCAAGTTAGGATCACAATTCCCTAAGAAAATTATTCAAATCACCAAAAGGGCAAAATAGTCAAAATTAAGGTTTTGACTATATTTGACTGATCAAGAGTTTTTGACCTAATACATGACTTATTGTTTTAAACATGATATCAAGGATTCAAATTTATCATCTTGACCTAATGGCACAATTCAATTCATTTCACAAGGCCATTTGATTGATAGTTGAAATTTGGTCAACTGATGAAAAATCAATTTTACACTAGAAAGTCAAACTTTGACTTTTTGATCAAAATCAAGTTTCAAAGATCACATTTCATCAAGACATGTCAAAATATGAAGATTTATAGTCAAGAAAATCAAAAATTCAAATTTCATCTTGAAAAGTCAAAATTTCTAAGACATAAGTATTTTATACATGCTTTTCTTCATGACTTCATGCCAATTTTTCACCATGATGCAATATGATTCAAGGAAAACTTTCAACATGAAAGTTTTATATCTTTATGAATTCTACAAACTTGTATTAGAGGGATCATGTCCAAAAATTCTTATATTTTGAGTTATAAGGCCATAAAGTCATGAACTTTTTTTTAAAACACTTAGTGAAAATTTGACCTAGTTAGGCAGATTTTTGGTTCCAACTTCATGACAACTTTTCACATAGTTCCAATTGTATTATTCAATAAATTAAACCATGAAGGTTGTAGAGGATGTTACAAGCTTTCCAAAAAGTCAAAGAACTCATTAAGATCATGCTTGAGCTAAGAGAATCGAAGAGATGAAGTTAGGGTTTCATTCTTGATTTACAAGGCAGAATTTGTGATGAACACTTGACCAATTCATAGCCAAGTTGCATAATATTTGCTTTTCATGCCTCAAACTTGTTAATCGCTCCATAATTTAATGTTTACACAACTGATTGATCAATTGTCCAATTGATTCAAGCATTATCCAAAGCATTTTGCTATTTTAAGGATAAAGTCACCATTTCCATTCTAGTAAAGCTAGCCTTTATGCAAAGTCAACTTCTTGAGCTCCCAACATGTTTCATCTTAGTACAAGAAATGTGAAAGATAAAATCAACATGTCTAGAGCCTCCAACAAACTCATACCATGCTTGTACTATACCTTGAAACCATGTTTTCCACTTTTCTTCAAAATCAAGCAACCTAGCCATAACCCTATAACTCAGAAATCCCTTGTGAAAAACATCTCTAACCTTTTTATTATAGATACACAAGTCATTTTCAAGCAAACACACGAGATTACAAGCCCTATAAACCTCCCAAGCACCCTGCTGCACAGAACTGGCCATAACTTGACAACTTTGAACTTCAAACCCCCAAATCAAAAACCACTCGTGCGTTTTCAAATATAATCATCCATACACTCTCTATACATCATATTAAAGCTATCCCAACACCTGTTACACTCCTGTAATTCCATTTTTATCATTCACCATTTTCAAACATCAAGCCTGCAGGTTGACTTGAGTAGGGAGACTTAGGGAATTTCAAAGCAAAGTAAAGGTTGTAACATACTCAGGGAGGTCCAAGCAAGCTAAGCAGATCATTGGGAAACCTCAAAGCTTGCTCAAACTCAAAACATGATTTCCATCTGCAAGGTGAGTTTTCTGAACTTCTATCTCTTCATACAAGCATCATTTGATTCTGATTGGTGAAGATAAAATGTAGATATCATAGCCCTGAAACTGACCATGTCCTTGAAATTCATTTATATTGCCTAAGTATTGTGAAATTTAGTCTTGAACTTTATGAAATATTTAGGTCAAAATTTGGTACCAATAAAATTCGCATTCATCTTTGAGAGTTAGGTTGATTAGCTTACATATTTGGAATTATGGTGAAATTTCTAACAAATTTGATGTTTGCACTTTTAAGAATGGTTGAGAAATGAGCAAGTTACAGAATTTAAAAATGTGGTTCATGGAAGTTGGCGCGAGGAAGAAGATGACACATTCCTATGAGGGATTTTCAAATATGTATTTATTATTTGACATAAGTTAACAAATGAATAGCCATCCCAGTGGTAGAGCGCGCGCGTGTTATTGCTAAGGGCATGGGTTCGAGCCCCAGCGCTGCCATTTATCCAAAGTTTCATTGTTTTTTTCCTTTTTTGACACAAGCTAGCGCGCCTTAGCCTAAGGCCACTGCCTTTGATTTTTTTCTCAGGTTCACCCCCCCTATTGCACTTTACAACGCATGCCCATCTTTTATTTTGTTTCTTTTATTTTTCTGATTAACAAAAAAATCTCATATTGGGCCTAAACCCTAAAACAGTTTTACTTCAAAACCACCTTTTCTCATTTCACACCCCCTGACTTTATTTTTATATTTATATTTTATTTTCTCTTCTTTATTTATTATTATTATTATTATTATTATTATTATTATTATTATTATTATTATTTATTAAATCAGAAATCGAGAAAAATATTTTTATTTTATTTATTATTTATATTCTCTACACTTATATTTTATTTCTTTTAAAACAAAAAGACAAAAATATTTTCTTATTTTCAATTTAATTTCTTTCCATAAATAAATATTAGACTTAGGTATATTTTATTTTATTTTATCTTTTCTAATTAAAATTAATTTAGAACTTATGTTTCTTTTAATTAATTAAATTTTTTATACTAGTCTAATTAAGATAAAACCTTTTCATAAAACCCTAAAAAACTTGTTTCTTTAATCAAATTCAATTTCTTTTCTTAATTAACTTAGGTTTAATTTTCTTAATTTAATTATTTTCTTTTGATTTAATTAGGTCAAAACCTTTTTCTTAGCAAAAACAAACAAAAAAACCAATTTCCTTTTCCATTTATTCATTCTTATAAATTTATTCATTCTTGTACATTATTATTCAAATTTAATATGGTTGTAATAGTAATTAGGTTTAATTTCTCTTATCTCCCTATTTGTAAATTATACCCCCATCCCCAAATGATGTAATAACGTAGAACTTTACATTTCCGTAATTTATAACTTTCAATATAAATGCTAGTAATTAGGGTTTGTATGGCAAGACTAAAATCAACAAGTAGAAAACCCTAATTCAAGAACAAAAGCATGAAAAATAAACACTTCGCACACTTGCACCTATAGGGTTAACCTCACTTGTTGCCTTGAGAATAAAATAGTCACGTCCCTCGAACATGGGATACTTTAGCAATGACCCTCGAATACAAGATCGTAGTCCCTCGATGACCCTTCGATGTTGCCTTCGGTAAACGATCTTAGACCCTTATAAACAAATTCCTAAGGTATCCTACAATGTTTCCTTCTATGATTGTACGACGACCATTCTGATAATCATTCTCCTGATCTTCAACAAACAAGTCTTGGATGGCATATTTTAAGCCCATCTCCAGCAAGATTCTACCATCTCCAAATGGCATCTTTAAGCCCATTCCCTCAGTTATATTTTGACGTGTGCAAATTTACAGGCACTCTAGTGTCCAATCCTCTTTTACCTTCGAGTCACGAAAGGCCAAACTCGCCAATCTAACTCTTCGGGATCAAGAAGATTGAACAGGGGAAACTGTTGTACCCCAAAATTTTCCCTCTCATTTTATCAACATTTCTCATCACAAGGCTCTTTGAACTCAAGATCAAGCTAGGGTTTGCTCTGCTCAAGACATCTCCTTGCAATGTTGACCTAAATTAGGGTTGGAGTTTGCACAAGGAATTTTGGACTTTCAATGATCAAAGTGACTTTCATACTTCATGTTGGACCATTAAGATTGCTCATACCAAGTTTCAAGCCTTGAATCAAATTTTTGCCCAGTCAATTGGACAGTTGACCTAAAGATCAGTTGTATTGGGAAAAAGTCAACTGTGGCCAATTTACAGTCAAACCTCATAAATTTTGACCCACATCAACATTATAGACTCATATGAACCATTTGATCAAGTTTGGACCATAATTCCACAAGAAATTTGATCAGATCACCAAAAGGGCAAAATGGTCATTTTTAGGGTTTTGACTGCACAAAGGCAATTTCTGATTTTTGACCTAGCCAATGGCAAATTGGGCTCAATCATGGATTCAAGGACTCAATGTCATCATCTTGACCTATTCACAAGGTTCAAAAGATCTCAATTGCATTGGATTGACAGATGAATTTTTCAATCAAGTGATCAAAATTTGACTATACACTAAAAAGTCAAACTTTGACTTTTTGATCAAAATCAAGTGCCAAGGGTCATTTTTCATCAAGATATGTCAAAACATGAAAAATTTTCATCAAGAAACCCATTTTTGCAAATTAGGGTTTAAAGTTGAAAATTTTCATAACTTAGAATTTTTCTAAGTTATGAAATTTTCTTAATTTTTCCTAAATTTGCCCAACATTTTCACCATAATGCAATTGGATTCAAACAAAACTTCCAACATGAAAGTTGTAGTCCTCCACAAAGTATAAAACTTTGATTCACAAAGTTTTCCCAAAAGAAGCTTGGATCTCAAGTTATGAATTTTGGAACAAGGGTCCCTAAAACTTTTAACTTAGTGAACTTTTGCCCTAGTTTAGGCAGGATTTTGACCTATCTTCATGTCCATTTTTCACATAGTTCCACTTGGAATCTCAAATTTCATTTCAAATATGGATTTTAGATCATGTTTCAAGATTTCCAAAATGTCCCAGAACTCTCCAAACTAATTTGTGGTTAGGGAGAATCGAAGGCTTGAAGTTGGCAAAAACTCACTTTTCATCCATGGCATGTTCATTGTGATACAAGTTGCAAATTTAAATCAGCTTGCTTTGCACTAGATTACAGGCCTCAAAACCATACCACACTCAATAATTAAGTGCAAAACCATTGGTCTAAGGCATTGTTTTGGTCATTAGAACATTGCACATTAGATTAATCCCTAAGTAGAAAAAGCAACATTACCATTTTTGCCAAAATGTGCTTTATGTCAAAACTGAATCCCTTGAGCATTGGTCCATATATTATGCAGCAAATAAAATCCACAAATTAGAGGGGCCAAGAGGATAGTATGCAAGGTGATAGATAGCCTGTACAGGCCTGTTTCACATCACTTGTCCACTTTTGCTTCATATACAAGAAAGATATCCAAAACACAAGAACTTGAACCTCAGCAAAGACCAACTTGTGCAAGCTTTTGAAACATCTTTCTCACACCCCTTTGAGCCAAAAATACGACCCTTTCAGCCTTCAAACCTCCCATAGCACAAAATCATCTTCATTTGGAAAAACAGGGCACTCCCTGCAGTTTGAGTTCCACAACACAAATTGCTCGTGTGTTTTGTCCCAAATTGGTTCAAACATCTTCCACATAACCCATCCAAACTATTCCAACCCTTAAACACTAACTGTAACTCCATTTACAGGGTTTTCCATTTTCAATTTCAGCTTGTGCAGGTTGAGTTTTGTAGGCTTGTTCAAGCACCTTCAAGGAAAGCTAGGCATTGGAGAAGGTCAGGGGAAGTTCAGGCAAGCTCCCAAACATCTCAAGCCTTGTTGAAAAGCTCCACATTGCCATACACGAAGTCAGCTGAAACAGAGCACGTATGCAGGATCTAGCATTTGTACAGGGCACGCGCGAAATTTGAAGCCAGAGGTTGAAGATAAAGTTTGGCTTGGGTTGGGCTTTGCTTCTTTTGTTTTTAACACCCCCCCTTTTACTGAATACACCCTCTGGCCCATTTCTTCATATTTTTATGTTTTGTTATTTTATTTTCATTTATGATTTTATTTTATTATTTCCAAACATAAAAAAATATACCTAAAAATATTTTATAAATATATTTTTATCTTGTATATATTTTATTTTATTTTTTGTACATGATTAATATAATTAATATATATATATATATATATATATATATATATATATATATATATATATATATATATATATATATATATATATATATATATATATATATATATATATATATATATATATATATATATATATATATATATATATATATATATATATATATATATATATATATATATATATATATATATATATATATATATATTCATACTTTTATTTTATAAATACTTGAGGATGAAAACATGAAAAATATACTTTTATCTATTATTATTATTTATACTTAAATAATACTTTTTCTAAATATATTTTATTTTTGTATACACATTATTTTATTTTGTTGTATATAAATAGTATAATTAATATATTTATATTCTTAAGGAAAAATTAAGGTTTTATCCTTAAAAAAATAAAATTAATCTTTTTATTTATTTCTTCCTTTTTACATTAAATATTTTTACATACATAAAAATAAACAAAACCTTTTTGCATATTCATATTATTTTTTATATTTATTTAATTTGTTTATTTAAATATTATTTATTTGTTATTTATGTCATTTGATTCAATTTGGATGTAATAGTAAAACTAGGGTTTTAATTTCTTGTCAAATATTCCCCATTCAAAGTTGTATCCCCCTCCCCATAATCATGTTGTAATAGTGGTAGATTTATTTTACGCATTTACGCTTTCAATTATGCCATGATTAGAGATTAGGGTTTGTATGCAAAAATACAAAATTAACAAGTAGCTTGACCTAACACAAAGACAAAAATGCATGAAAATCAATACACAATGCACACTTGCGACCCTAGGGTTACATCTACTTGTTGGCTTAAGAATGGGCCATGTTATGCATGTTGGATACTTTGGAAAAACAAAAACAAAACAAAAGATCATAGTCCCTCGATGACGCTATCTTGGTTGCCTAAACAAAATGATCAAGTCCCTCAAAAATTTGCTAAAGATACTTAATACAATTGCTATCATGGTCTATACGATGGCCCGCGCCTGTCCCGTTTAACATCCTAATACAAGGTTGTTTACCAAATGCAATGGTAAAACAATACTGTCAAAAGGGTTAAAAACGTATAGGAAAGATCTTTGAGTAAAATAGGGTAGATAACTCTTAGTTACTTGATCAAAAACTTGCAAAACATCCTTGCTATTTTCAAAACACACCTCACAACACAATTTCAAAACATTTCCTAAATCAAACTTTTAAAACACTGAAATATTTTGAAAATATAATACACCTTTGTATATATTCAAACAACAATCATTACAAAGGTTGCCACAACGATTGCCTCTTTTCAAAACATCTTTCAAAACCACACACAAAGCACCATTTCAAACAATTGAAAAGCAAAAGCAAGTGATCTAAACAAGTAACTAAGAACCCATGGATAACCATGGATGAAAAGGGTGTTTGCACCTTCCCTTTTCATAATCTACTCCCCGAACCCAAGAAAACATCTCAAAGGTCTTTCCTGTGCTTTTTGACCTTTCCTTAGGATAAAATAAAAAGTCGGTGGCGACTCTTGCTAAACCGAAACATTTGCGAACACAAACACAAAACCTCAAGTCAGTTCTCCCACGGTATCACAGCACCTATCTTGACCTCTTTCTTGTCCTCTTAAGTACCAAGTTCACAACCTCGACTGGCTCTTCATGCGGTTGTATGACTCTTTCTTCTTGCATTAAAAACCTAGGAAGCTCTCCGGGTACTTTGCAATCTTTCTCACCTTCGTCCTCAGTTTGGTCGATCAGATTTTCAAATTTATAAGTGGCAATAGCAGAATTGTTATCGATGGGATCCAGAATGGATGTGGATCTGCAATTTGTTGTGTGGGTGTGTGTAAGAACACATAGCTATTTTGAAAGTTATAAAATAAAAGAAAGAGCAAAGAGCGCAAAATTTGAATGCAAAACGTCCAATGTTTTATTGAATAAAAATATTTTAGTGAAATGACAACCCTAACAAATGACCCGTTGTGCCCCGAATAAGACACAAGGCTTAAAGTTATTATTAAAAAAAATTACATAACCAAGACTTAAAAGCAAAAAAACAGAAAGTAGCATTTACTTCTGACTAAAGGGGATTGGTATGATGTCTTCAGTCTTCCAGTTATTGAGCCCATTGTCGATGGTGGGAAAAATCCATCTATCTAGTTCGTAGTCACTATCAACATCTTCTACCGCGTTGACTCCATTATTGCTAACGCGAAATGATGGTCTTCCAACACGAGCACGACGAATAGACCTCTGAGCCTCTACAGTGAAACCGAAACCAAATTTTTCAGATTTGTAAGGAATGTCAGGAAGCTGACCCCAAGTAGTGCAACCACCTTCTTCTACTATAACCCTAGCATCCTTCAAAGAAGCCATTCTTGGCGAGACCTTAGTAACTTTGGGAATAGCATAAACGTCTTCTGTAGTGGTAGTTGTCTGAGGCATAACTTTAAAAGTTTGGCAGAGAGTTTTGAAAAATTCTCCGTCCATCTCAACATACTTGAATGAGTTCAAATGACTCACCATATACTCTTCTTCACCATAAACCGTAACAACCTTTCCTTTTACGGGATATTTCAGCTTTTGGTGTAGGGTTGAAGTAACAACCCATGCCCCATGAATCCAGCGGCGTCCAAGTAAAAAATAATAGGTTGGACTAATGTCTATCACATAGAAGGTAGAATCGAATACCTGGGACCCTACTCTGATCGGAAGATCCACCTCTCTGTGTATCATTATTTTTGAACCATCAAAGGCCCTGACCATAATGTCATTGTGTTTCAGCACAACCCCTTCATAGTCAAGTCTGTCTAGATCACCCTTCGGTAGAACATTCAACGAGGAACTCGTATCAACCAACACATAAACTAAAGCAGCGCCCCTGCATTAAATAGAGGCATATAGGGCCTTGTTATGGTTTCTTCCTTCGGGAGTCAGATCGGCATTAGAAATGCCTAGCCCATTATCCGTCATCGGGATAGCAACATAACTTTCAAATTGATCAGCATAGATTTCTTGGGGCACATGTGCAGATTTCAAGAACTTCACCAAATCCTGGGCATAGGCTTTAGAGCATAATAAGAGGGATAACATGGAGATTTTTGA
This sequence comes from Vicia faba, assembly GCA_948472305.1. Taxonomy (NCBI): domain Eukaryota; kingdom Viridiplantae; phylum Streptophyta; class Magnoliopsida; order Fabales; family Fabaceae; genus Vicia; species Vicia faba. The sequence goes on along the minus strand of OX451736.1, from coordinate 856,420,093 downwards.
GGGAGTCTGCCCTAGCTGTTCAACAATCTTGTAATCATTTAATCGGATAATTTTTAATACCTCCTCCAACTCATGTCTGGATATATCTTCAGCTATAACTTCTTTAGGTGCCTCGGTCTGGGAAGGCTCCGCCATTTTCTCTATGCCCCAAGTCTCACTAATTGACTCGGTATCGGTAACATGAACTAGTGTGGCGACAGTCTTTGGAGATATTTCCGGAGTGAAAACCCTTCCGCTTCTAGTAACCTTACTGGTCCCTGCAATATTGTTAATGTTGGGATTAGCAACTTCAGTACCTTCATTCTCAACAGTCAATGGCTCTTGCTTGAATTCATGGTAGTAGACATCGACTCCATAGTTCCAAGGGATAACTTTTTCTGAGGAATATGGAATAGGTCTGGGTGCAGTGATTATCAGAGGAGTAACTCTGGGTTTAGCAGTAATATTTATAGGACCCTTGGAAGTGATCCTGATAGGAGTGCTGTAAATTACAAATACCTCTTTCAGCTCCAAGTCTTGAAACAAATTCTCCATAGAAGGAACCTTCTCAACTATAATGATATGGTTATCCATCAGACACTGAACACATTCTTTCAGCAACTTGCACCTATTGGGTTTGGCTGTGCAGCAGTAACACCTTTCAATACAACTCAGAAATAAATCGGTCTGCAATAGATTCCTCTTGATTATCTGGAGCGGAGTAGTTAATTCACTTACAACAAAAACATATGAAACTTCGTCAATTTCATTAATGCCTTTGCCATGCTTAGGCATAGGTGCAGTAATTACATTGGGGGTCTCGGGAGGATCAAACTCAATTTATTTATTGTCAATCATGTCTTGAATTTTGTTCTTCAAAGCCCAACAACTATTGGTGTCGTGCTCGGGGATATTGGAATGGTAACCAGATCTTACATTAGGGTTGTACTTGGGGGAGGAAGTGTTGGGATTCTGAGGCGGGTCCTTTAACGTTATCATATCTGCTTTCAAAATATGTTGCAATGCCTGAGACAATGGCATGCTGATTTTAGTAAACTCTCTTCTTGGTGCGTCTGTCCTACGCTGATTGTCCTGTTGTTGTTGTTGCACAAGTGCAGAATTAGAAATTAGCACCTCCCCCACAGATTGGTTACGATCACTTCTAGCATGGCCCTTTTGGCCATACACAACATTTTTTTCCTTCTTACCGTTGAACTTCTTCTTTACAGTACTTGAAGATGCAGCCACTTAAATCTTTCCACTTCTAATTCAACTTTCAACATGTTCCCCAGTTAATATCAGCTCAGTGAAACTAGATGAAGAGCTTTTAATCAGATGATTAAAGAAAGGCCCTGTCAAAGTTCCCCTAAACATGTCTACCAGCTCCCGATTAGATAAAGGAGGTTGAACTCTTCCAGCTAAATCTCTCCACTTCTGGGCATATTCCTTAAAGCCTTCGTTCGAGCCCATAGTCATACTTTGTAATTGCACACAGGTTGGTGCAAGATCAACATTGTATTGGTATTGTTTGTAAAAGGCATCAGCCAAGTCTTCCAAAGTACGGATGTTGGTTCCTTCCAGTTGATAGAACCATTGTAATTGTGTCCCCGACAAGCTCTCTTGAAAGGAGTTTATCCATAACTTCCTATCAGCAGTATGGGGTTGGATCTTCCGGACATAAGACCTCAGATGCAGCTTAGGACAAGAAACATCGTCATACTTCACAAAGTAGGGACCTTGAACTTGTGAGGGATAACAACCCCCGAAATAGGACCCAACTCTTCAAAATCCAACTTAGGAACTCTCTAGATCTCCATAGCATTAAGATGATCTTCCAATTGTTTGTATTTGTCATCAGCGGGAGGGTATTGTTCGTCTGAATAGTCTGCTTCTTCTTCATCAGAACCCTGGTTGTTATTCTCTAAACCTTTCATACTTTTATCATCTTTTTCTTGGTTATCATCTTCATTTGATGGGACCTCAAAATCTAGAGCCCTTTTGACCGGACCTTTGAACCTTCTACCCATATTATGAATGAAAGTTGGCTTCTTAGTCTTTTTCTTCTTGGTGATGAGCGCCATCAGTTGTTTCTTCCCCTTGGCTAAGTTTAGGAGCGTCTCTTAGAATTGAGCGTTTTGAGCTTGAAGTTCTTTCACGGTTTGTTCGAGACCCATCTTTTAGTGAAATAAACAGCAAGAAGATGAGAAAAACTATCTTAGGAATACCTGCTATGATATGATGTATATGGTATGGAAATGCATATGCAATGTTTTCAGGGATCTCGCGGGATAAACAAAAACAAAATGTTAGAAGTTGAGTCGGACTACAGCTTTAACTGAAGAACTTTGCGTATTTGAACTTCCTTCTATGAGAATTAAGCTCACCATGTCGAGTGGGTCCTAGACTTTGACTCAAAATAATGCACTTTGGTCTTTGACGACATCTGATTAGAGGAATATAAATCCTCTTGCCCCTTTCTAGCCGTCTGATTCATGATAAACCTGCATCACAGGTCCCTGAGATCCTTGAAATGGTTAGTAAAAATTTTATGGTATGATGTTATGATGTCATGATGTCACGTTTGAACAAATAGAAAACACAAACAAAGCATACAATAGCCTTAGGTTTAAAGTCTTGCATGAGGTTCTTAGGTAAGTACCCTCTTGAAGTTCAATTGGCTCAACCTGTTCTAAGAATAGTAATCGGGTTCTAGGGATCTCATATCACGAATCTTTCTCGAAGGTTTTTATTTAGTACAACAACTGATTTGCCACCAAAATATCCTGCGAGTTGAATCTCAATGAGTGTAGGATTGAGTATCAACCAACTTTAGACTGCACCAAAGTCGGCCATCTCACTACCTTCTAATGGCTAAGTTGGGTCAATTAAGGTTCTAAAAGTTAGTTAGTGCTTATGACACCACATGATAGCCTGGGGTTCTCCTCGACTGACTCAAGGGACACCAGTACAAACCAAAGTGTCACACTAACGTAGCCATCACTTCAACCATATCTGTCTATATCGTATAGTTTCCATAATCTATTACTACTTACCTAAGGTATCCCCAGATCTGGGTGTAGGACTTTGCAAGAAATAAACCCGACAAACCCTCAAATATAAAGCTAACGTGGCAAACAATTTTAAGTAAAAGTGCTCTAACTCTAAGGTAACCCCTCTTTTTAAGTTCTCCAGTGAAGTCGTCAGTTCTGTAATATGGTGGGAGAACTTACTTGGTTTTGCATTTTATCGCAAATGTTACGGATAGCAAGAGTCGCCACCGACTTTTCTTTTATCCAATAAGGAAAGAGTGAAAAGAACAAGAAAGACCTTGAAAATTTTGAGTTCGGGGGGTAGATTATGAAAAGGGAAGGTGTTAGCACCCTTTTCATCCGTAGTTATCTACGGGCTCTTAATCGCTAGCTCACTTTGAAAATTGATTTGTGTTGTGTGTTTGAAAATATTTTGAAAAGTTGCCAATGTAAGGCAAGACTTTGTAATAATTCTCGTATTTGTCCTCGAGAATGCGTACAAAGTATTTTGAAAATATTTTGAAAGTATTTGTGTGAATTGTTTTTGTTTTGAAGAGCTTTGTGAGCAAGCGATTATGAGTATTTACCCACTCAAGGTTATTCTTGTATTTTTCCTTCTCCTTTAGATAGTATTATCCGTACCATTAGTTAGTAGGAAGCCCTATCATTGGTTGTGAAGGGACATGCGAGGGTCATCGTACAGTCATTGAAGGCAACTGGTAAGGACGCTTTAGCAATTTTCATAAGGGACTAGATCATTTACCAAAAAGGCAATGTCGAAGAGTCATCGAGGGACTATGATCTTTGAATCGAGGGACTTTACTAAAGCGTCCCCACATTTAAGGGACATAACTGTTTTCCGAAGGCAACAAGGGAGGTTACTCTAAAGGTGTTAGTGCGCAAATGATTTGTATTCAGCTATTTTATCTTTTATTTATTTAGGTTATCTACTGTTTATTTTTAGTCTTTCCATACAATCCTAGTTTCTAAGCCGTAATTATCAAAACAACAAAAGTGCGGAAAGTAAAGGCAGGAACATAAACCCTAAACTATTATATCACTTTGGGGGCAGATATAGAATAATAAAGCGGAAGGTAAAAACCCTAAGCTATTATAACCTGTTGTTGTACCCCAAAATTTGCCCTCCCATATTTCTCAAAACATTTCAAGAAAAATTCACAAGTCCAACCCGGCGCGTCATATTCAGGTGTTCTTTCGCCAAGATATCTCTGATAACGTATTCTCAAATTCAGGTTCGGCTTAAGAGTCAATTCTTTAAAGAAGGTATCCGAATGTGTGAGTTTTCTCGAAGAAATATGGTGAAATAGTGTGCTGAAAGTGCAGTTTTTATGCGCTAAAAAATTCATAACTTGAAGATCGTGGCTCGTTTTGAACCCGTTCTGGTGGCCAAAATTCCGTCTTGACATTATCTACATTTTCATCTCTCACGGCTGGAAGCCAATTTCGATCAGAAGGTCTTCAAAAATGTGGATTTATCAAGTATTTTCGTACAGAAAATTTGTGACAGAAATTTATTTGCGTCATGTTCAGAAAATCATAACTTGGTCGATTTTCATCGTATCGAGCTAGTTCCGGTGCCAAAATTTCACAAATTGAGTTGTCTACATTTTCACAGGAGGTATCGAGTTCGAACAGTGTTCAAAAGGCCTTCATTTTTTGCTCAGAGTGTGTGACACACCGAAAATCCTGAATGCTGAATATTATTTCATCTGGGCCGAAACTTCAAACATTCATAACTCGGTCAATTTTTATCGGATTGGGCTCATATTTTTACACAAGGTCCCTGACTCATAGATCTACAACTTTGCTTCAAAAGTCGAGACCGGATTATGCTCTGATCAATACCAGTTTTTTATTGAAGAACGTGTCAGAGTCGACACTGGAGCCCAAAATAAGTTTGTCTGAGCTGAAACTTCAAAAATTCATAACTAATTCACCGTTTATCTGATTGAGCCGATTTTCGGACAGGAGTTAGTTCTCGATATCGGCTACATTTTGTTTTCACATTTCAACTTCAAAAATTGCACTTAAGTCCCTGCGATTTAGCCTGGAAAGTGACGAACTCAAGTGAATATTGGAGGCCCAATTGCACATTCAAAGCCCATTTTCTTTACCCTAATTTCCATTATATAATCACCTTATTTTCACACAAACCAGAGGAGAAAAAGAGAGAAAAAACCTTGCCACAACACTGTTAGAATATCAAATTCTTTCGAGGACCCTAAAACCTTGAAATCCTTATTACAAATCTCTCTCTCACTACAAACAAGCCATCACAGTTACAAACCAACACCTCATTACTTCTTCAGTAAGGATAAGGCTGACTTGATCTCCATGATCCAAAGGGCATAAAAGCATTCATGTCACTAATTTTCCAGTAAGGGTAAGATTGATTTGATCTCCATGATCAAAAGGGTATAATCATTCATACATGCCATATTGTGCCTAAACATTAAATTTCTTCATATATTGGCTTTATTTGCATTTTATGATTTTATTTAATGTGTTCGTGAGATTCAACACTGCAGATTTAGACAGGATCCCATGCAGGTTCATTTAGGAACGTTGAGGCCAAAAGCCAAATGGCCAAAAGCCAAAAGCCAAATGGCCAAAAGCCAAAATCCAAATGGCCAAAAGAACAACTTATGCATGACGAGACAGACATCCTGAGAAGATTAAGGAACGTTGAGGCCAGAACACAAATGGCCAACAGCCAAAACACAAATGGCCATGAAACCCAATCCAATGGCCAAAGAATGTAGACCACGGTACTCAGGACTCAATGAACACGCACGTGATGCCAGAAAGTCAAACAAGACCTTTGTCTAATGGGCCAGAATCCTTCAAAAAACCTCCCTTTGGGTCTGAATACCCCCCATGGTTTGCACATTTTTAATTTTTATTTGATTTTCTTTTCTAATTCTTTTTTAATGTTTTAATTATTTCTCTTTACCATAAAATAATTTTCACAATAATAAATACAGATAAAATCAAAAATGTTTATTGTTATTAATATTAATTTCACTATTATTATTTTTGTAAATAAACTTTAATAATTAGTTTAGTAAATTAGGTTTTAAAACTTTAATCTTTTTCTTAATAAATTAAAATATGTAGAAATTAGGTTTTTTTTAGCATTTTCATCCTTTTCCTAATAAATAATTTTTCCTATTATCATTATTAGTAATTACTAATTTATTTTGTAAATAAACATGTACATAAATTCTTTAGTAAATTAAGTTAAACTTTGACGTTTTTCATTAGTAATTAAAAATAACTTAGAATTAGGGTTTCTTTTAATTTCAATTTTCTTTATTTTCATTAAATACCAAAAACCTAAAAAAACATTTCTTTCCTTTTAATTTAATAATTAATTAATTTTTAATTTCAATTTAATTGCAAAAGGGTCCAACGCCCTCGAACGTTCCATTTTTATTCTTTTCGCACATTTATTCTTATTTTCCTCTTTTAATATTATGTATATGCTCAAGCCTTGTAATAGTAATTAGGAATTTATTTACTTTCCGCATTTTTATTCAAAACGGGTCTTTGTAATTTGGCGATGTATAGACCCGCGCCTTGTAATAGCTTAGGATTTACTTTCCGCATTTAAATTTCCGCACTTTTAAATTATAATTGCATGAAAGAATGAATGGCCTAAATTAAAAACAAGCGTAGATCACCATGATACATGTACAAGATAAAACATAACACGAAAACAACACACAAATTCACACACCACTCTTAAGGTACGCCTCACTGTTGCCTTGCCTTCGAAACGTGGTCGTCGAGTATAGGACGTTTTAGTAAGTCCTTATGTCCATAATCTATGGCATAGGGGTAGCTTCTAAGGTGTCCTACTGTTGCTCTGGTGACCACATTGTCCCTTACAATCGAATTGACCCGAACACCTCCAACGGTGGTGCTACCTACCTCTCAATGGTGGGATGGCACTACCTTAAGGACTTCTACACAACCTAATTCCTTAGGGTAGGTAGATGACTCATAGATACTTGCTCTATTTCAAAAAACAAATCAAAAACTCTTTTCACACCGACACTTTTCAAAAAGCTTTCAAAACAATTTTTCAAACACTCTTGAGGACTGATACAAGAGTTATTCAGAAAACTTCAAAGAAATTTTTTTTAACCCACTCACACTTTGAAAAGCAAACACTTTTGAAAACACAATGAGCAAGTATCTAAGAGCCCATGGATAACCATGGATAGAAATGGTGCTAACACCTTCCCTTTCTATAAATCTACCTCCCGAACCGAGAAACTATCTCATAAGGAATTTTGTTGTGCTTTTGTCCTGTCCATGTTGGAGAAAATAAAAGACGATGGCGACTCTTGCTTACCGCGACATTTCGCGAAACCAGCGTTAAACAGTCAGTTCCAGATCCACCGATCACAGAACTGGCGACTCTGTTGGGGACACTTATAAAGTGAGGTGTACCTTAAGACTAAGATCACTTGTGTTTTCAATTGTTGTGTTTGTTTGCTTTATTATTGTGGGCTGCATTGGAGTTACATAGATCCTAACCCGGATCTGGGGATACCCTGTTAGGTAGCATAAGCTGTGAGGGACCTGTCCGGCGTAGACCGACATGGGTTAAGCAGTGGCTACGTTGGTGTGGCACCTTGGTCTGTACCGATATCCCTTGTGTCGCAACGAGGAGAATATGGGTCTTCTGAGGAGTCATTAAGCACCAACCGACCTTAGAACCTTAAATGACCCAACTTGGCCAATAGAACAGTAGCAGTATGCTATGCCCATTGAGGCTAAACTCTCGTGATGGTTCTGGCCGCAAGAAAAGATTGTGATGCTGGAGTTATCACCGATTGAGGGTAGTCAGTGATATTGGGATCCTCTAGAACTCGGTTACTTCTGATAGGATAGGTCTTAACCAACAAACTGAAAGAGGGTAGTACCCCAAACTTCATGCTGGCCTAAACTCTAAGGGTTCTCTTGTGTGACTTGTGTGCCTTCCAACTTGACTACTTGCATGCTTGTTATCTGACACTTGAGTTTCTGGCAGGTTTTGTTTACAGTCCTTAATTGGGACTCATAACAGGGTTTACCTACCTTACCCCATGCATAGCATAACATCATGACATTGCATACATCCTACATAAGGACTAATCCATTTCAAGGATCTCAAGGGTCTATGATGCAGGTCATGATGAACCAACTGTCCAGCAAGGGGCAAAGGGGATTTATTTTCCTCTAGACAAGGTTGTCAGGGGCTATGACCCACTCGATATGGTGAGCCTTGACACTTGAAGAAGGACTCTCAACAACATGAAGTTCCGTCAATCAAGCTACAAAATTCTAATTCTAACGGTTTCTTGTTTACCCCGCGAGATCCTTGAAAACATTGCATGCATACATACATATCATTGCATTACAGGTATCCCTTTTACAGGTTGCTTACCGTCTTCGCTGTTTATTTCAGCCGATCGTCATGAATCCTGAATCATCTACTGAGCAATCCATCAAGGCTCTCCAGGCTCAGAACGCCCAGTTCCAAGAGTTGATCATGAGTTTGGCCCAGGGGCAACAAGATCTGAAGACTCTGCTCTCGAAGAAGAAGAAGAAGAGGACGGTGTTGTTCAACCCGAGACGCAAATCTGGGAATGGGTCACAAAATGAAGTTGAGCTGACTACCCCGTCTGTTGGGAAAGACAGTCCCCAAGAAAGGGAGGTTCCTAGTCCAGTGGTCTCCGACAACGAGACCGATTACAATGGTGAGCAGTACCCCCCAGCTGAGGACAGGTACAAACAGCTGGAAGACCGGTTAAGTGCTATGGAAATACAGAAAGTGCCCGGCCTGAACTTCGAATATCTAGGTCTGTCTTCTGGGGTAGTAATCCCACACAAGTTCAAGGCACCTGCTTTTGCAAAATATGACGGGGCTTCCTGTCCTAAGCTGCATCTCAGGTCTTACACAAGGAGGATCCAGCCCTACACGGCTGACAAGAATTTGTGGATTCACTTCTTTCAGGATAGTCTGTCGGGAACTCAACTCGACTGGTTCTATCAACTGAATGGAGCCAACATCCGCAGCTGGGAGGACTTGGCCACTGCATTCTACAAGCAGTACCAGTACAATGCCGACCTCGCTCCTACACGTACCCAACTCCAAGGTATGTCGCTAGGATCAGGAGAAGGTTTTAAGGAGTATGCCCAAAAGTGGAGAGACCTTGCTGGAAGGGTGCAACCACCTCTGACTGATCGTGAACTTGTGGACCTGTTCTTGGGGACCCTGTCTGGTCCATTCTACAACCATCTGATTGGGATTTCTTCTGCTGGGTTCACAGATCTGATCTTGACCAGGGAGAGAATTGAAGATGGTATAAAATCAGGAAAGATTCAAGAAGTTGCACCTGCTGATGCTCAGAAAAAGCCCCACAGTGGGAAGAAAGAGTCCAATGCTATACATGGTAAAAAGGGTCGTCATGATGTAGGGGCAATCCAGATCTCTGATCCCGCGCCTGTTCAACAAAGAAAGAGCAATAGGCGTATGATAAAGTATCAAGATAGGAAGTATACTGACATCAGCATGCCTTTGTCTCAAGCACTACAACAATTGCTGAAGGCGAAACTGATCACACTAAAGGATCCCCCTCAAAATCCTGATACTTCCTCTCCCAAATACAACCCGGGTGCGAGATGTGCCTACCATTCTGACAGTCCCGGACATGACACCGACGACTATTGGACCTTGAAGAACAAGATCCAGGATTTGATTGACGCCAAGGAGGTCAAGTTTGAACACTGATCCTACACCAAGTCATCGAGAATATCTTTTGTTCACTCGAATGTTCAAGTTGTATTTTTCTTTGATCGTTCAAACATTTTATTCATGTCAAACTTTGTTATTTCATTAATGCATTACACGTGTCTGTTTTGAAGTAATTATGTTTACTATGCTTAAAACTGTTTTCATATTTTTGTGATGTTCAACGCTCGGTTAACAATTCTAAGCCTCTTGAGGGAGGATGACGAAAACGATACCACGATCTCTACAATATGCTTTTGAACGCACCCCGCTGATGAGGTACAGGCATTGTTTCAATTCCTAAACACTGGAGTAATAAGGAAGATAATCCCTCGTCAACCCCTTTGAGCCAAAGAAGTAGGAGTTTTTCTTTTCGAAAATTAAAACCCTTAATCATAACCTGGGGCAAGGTAGTTCTCTCAGTTGATCCAAGTGCATAACGAATGGCACCAAAGAGGTCCTTACAAAACAAAAGACAATGATGGTTCCGAATAATCATAAAGACAGGCAGTCATTACCAAAAAAAAAAAACTAAAGTCCAATAAGTCAAAACCTATGAAGGAGACTTACAAAACTGGGGCATCCCGCTGATTGTAAATACAAAAAGAAACAGTTCAGGCAAAAAAAATAGGGATAATGAAATCAAAAAGAAAGAGGTCCTACAAACCCTCAACAAAAAAAAGAAAAGAAATGACTGTCTATTCAAAATAAACTGTCAACATCCGAACCATCACCGGAATATCAGGATAAAGACTCAAACAAGGTCTAACACACGATTAGCTGAGTTTAGGTTTGAAGAACATCACGAAGAATGGGTGGGTACAAATAAAATTTGAGCCTTTATCCTTTGTTTCTTAAACGGTGAACCAGGCCACGTTACAACCCTTAAAAGTCCTAGCTGAAGCATGGGTTAGTTCGAAAGCATACTGTTACGAAAGGTATCCTGACTCCTTAAGGCCTACGGTAAATACGGAGTTGACATCATGTTTTACAAACATTCACTTATTTTAGGAAAAAGAATGCATTTTCAAAATCTTCAAGACAGACATAAGCTTTGCATTTTTGATATAACATTGTTTGCATATAACTATTTGTTTGAACAGCAGGAAAATTCGCACGATGAATACCTAGTGAACAAAAGCACTTCCAATCAAGGGGCAGACGTGATTATTGTCCATCATCTGGGGTAATTCAGTCAATATTCGGAGAATCTCTCAAAATGACAAGATAACCAGGGGCAAATCTCCGCCTAAGTCACTTGGGGCAGGAATTCCAGCAACAAATCTTGCACGATCAGACATCTTCTGGTAATATGGCTACACAATGCTACTGACAAGGGCACCTCCCTACATCCTGAGAGTGTGGACATAGTCGAAAAAATACTACGCACAATCAAAGACCCGCTAGGTTGACACACCTAGGCAAAAATAAGGGCTTCCCGGTGAACCAAAAGGGTTCGGGAAAAATAAGGGATGAAAATGAAAATTTTGTACACCCGGCAAGTCGAAAACCTGAAAAGGCGGCTTGGGCAAAAATGGGTATCCCGGTGGACTGAAAACCTGAAAGGGCGATCCAGGAAAAAATTAGGGATCAGAGCGTACGACTATGTCCTGTCATCTCGTCACTTGCCTACCAGAAGAAGGTTTGTCAAATCGGCAGTCATCAAGCACCTCCACGGGTATCTTCCTCTCCCACATCAGAAACAGGGGCAATAATGAGTTGTCTAAGCGATCTAATTGCTCTGTCCACCAAGGTACAAAGGTAGGTTCGGTTGAAAAACATGACCAAGATATCTTAATTCCCCAGAGAGTGAGCCAGCAAGTCAGTGATACTCTCCCCAAGCAGAGTTAGTCCACTATCATCCTCAAGGAAGTTGGATTATCCCCCGCGGATCTCAACATTCCCCAGCGGAGTATACAAACATTCTTAACAAGCATCCCCGGCAGTCTTGATCTAAGATTGTTCCCCGGCGGAATACCAGACATTCGGTGGAGCCACTTCCCCAGTACATCTCAAAAAAATTTCCCCAGGAAAGTCCAGTCCAATCTGAAAAGTTTCCCCAGGAAACTAGAATCCATATCCCCAGCAGGTCTTAAAGCTTATCCCCAGTAGATTCTGGAAGCTTGTCATCCGCATAGTACGAATGCTCCCCCGGCTTTATTCAAAGTTTATTTCCCCACCAGGATATAACTGGGTTATCCTCAGCCAATTGCCACGGAGAGATCGTCCCCGGCGAAGTCTTCCTATCCCCAGCGGAGTTCATCAGATCTCCCAACATGACTTACCAATGGAATCCCCAGCGAAGTTATCATCAACCTCAGCGAAGTATTCCTCTCCCCACAGAGAATTCCCCGCAGAGTAATCTATTCGCCACGTTTGTTCCCCAACGGAGTCATCTTCTTCTACCGGTATTCTTGCAATCATCACCCCCAGCGAAAACGAAGAACTCTCTTTAACATCAGCCCAGGATTCAGCTCCCGGCATTCGTCAAGGATTTGTTTTCCTAGACGAAAATACATTCATAAACATCACATTGTCATACGTTATGATACATGCATACACGCATCATATCACCCCAATCTCACTTATTTTTGAGAACATCATGACATCATGCATGTCATACATTATGACATTGCATACAACTAACTCGTTACTTTTCAGGAAAGAACGATCAACAGATGAAAGTCTTTACCTTTTGAAGTAGAAGACACCTAAGATTCTCTCATCATTCCGTTGAGGTAGTAATCGCCCAAGGTTCTCTCATCGTCCTGTTGAGGTAGTAATCGTCCAAGGTTCTCTCATCGTCCCGTTGAGGTAGTAATCGTCCAAGGTTCTCTCATCGTCCCATTGAGGTAGTAATCGCCCAAGGTTCCCTCATCGTCCCGTTAAGGTAGTAATCACCCAAGGTTCTCTCATCGTCCCGTTGAGGTAGTAATCGCCCAAGGTTCTCTCATCGTCCCGTTGAGGTAGTAATCGCCCAAGGTTCTCTCATCGTCCCATTGAGGTAGTAATCGTCCAAGGTTCTCTCATCGTCCCGTTGAGGTAGTAATTGCCCAAGGTTCTCTCATCGTCCCGTTGAGGTAGTAATCGTCCAAGGTTCTCTCATCGTCCCGTTGAGGTAGTAATCACCCAAGGTTCTCTCATCGTCCCGTTGAGGTAGTAATCGCCCAAGGTTCTCTCATCGTCCCATTAAGGTAGTAATCGTCCAAGGTTCTCTCATCGTCCCGTTGAGGTAGTAATCGCCCAAAGGTTCTCTCATCGTCCCGTTGAGGTAGTAGTCGCCCAAAGGTTCTCTCATCGTCCCGTTGAGGTAGTAATCGCCCAAAGGTTCTCTCATCGTCCCGTTGAGGTAGTAATCGTCAAAGGTTCTCTCATCGTCCCGTTGAGGTAGTAATCGCCCAAAGGTTCTCTCATCGTCTCGTTGAGGTAGTAATCACCCAAAGGTTCTCTCATCGTCCCGTTGAGGTAGTAATCGCCCAAAGGTTCTCTCATCGACCCGTTGAGGTAGTAATCGTCCAAGGTTCTCTCATCGTCCCGTTGAGGTAGTAATCGCCCAAAGGTTCTCTCATCGTCCCGTTGAGGTAGTAATCGTCCAAGGTTCTCTCATCGTCCCGTTGAGGTAGTAATCGCCCAAAGGTTCTCTCGTCGTCCCATTGAGGTAGTAATCGTCCAAGGTTCTCTCATCGTCCCGTTGAGGTAGTAATCGCCCAAAGGTTCTCTCATCGTCCCGTTGAGGTAGTAATCGTCCAAGGTCCTCTCATCGTCCCATTGAGGTAGTAATCATCCAAGGTTCTCTCATTGTCCCGTTGAGGTAGTAATCGTCCAAGGTTCTCTCATCGTCCCGTTAAGATAGTAATCGTCCAAGGTTCTCTCATCGTCCCGTTGAGGTAGTAACCGTCCCTGATTCATTTATCACATCATTATCAACAAAAACCTTTTGAAGCTCCAGACTCGATTCCTGTATCTTGCCAGGGCACGTCTGAAGAGTTCGAAGATCTGATTCCTGTATCTTGCCAGGGTGTATCTGTTGACGACTAACATTACCAGACTCGATACCTGTATCTCGCCAGGGCACGTCTGAAGAGTTCGAAGATCTGATTCCTGTATCTTGCCAGGGTGTATCTATTGACGACTAATTCCAGACTCGATTCCTGTATCCTGCCAGGGCACGTCTGAAGAGTTTAAAGATTCGATACCTGTATCCAGCCAGGGCACGTCTGAAGAGTTTGAAGATTCGATACCTGTATCCAGCCAGGGCACATCTACATAAAGAGTTTGAAGATCAATTCCTGTAACAGGTCAGGTAATTATTTTTCTTTCTCAGGTACGCAAGTTCTCGCTAAGGAATCTCTTACGCGATCGACACTTAGATGGCATCTATAAGCCCATCCTCCTATTCATCAGTCTCCAAATGGCACCTGTAAGCCCATTCCCGCCATCACGTTGCTGATACTCTACTATGCGAGTGCAAATTTCTGGGCACTCTAGTGTTCAATCATCTTCCACCTTCGGATCACGAAAGGCACGCAAGCCAATCTATATCCTCAGGTTTAAGAAGATTGAACAGGGGCAACTGTTGTACCCCAAAATTTGCCCTCCCATATTTCTCAAAACATTTCAAGAAAAGTTCACAAGTCCAACCCGGCGCGTCATATTCAGGTGTTCTTTCGCCAAGATATCTCTGATAACATATTCTCAAATTCAGGTTCGGCACAAGAGTCAATTCTTTAAAGAAGGTATCCGAATGTGTGAGTTTTCTCGAAGAAATATGGTGAAAAAGTGTGCTGAAAGTGCAGTTTTTATGCGCTAAAAAATTCATAACTTGAAGATCGTGGCTCGTTTTGAACCCGTTCCGGTGGCCAAAATTCCGTCTTGACATTATCTACGTTTTCATCTCTCACGGCTGGAAGCCAATTTCGATCAGAAGGTCTTCAAAAATGTGGATTTATCAAGTATTTTCGTACAGAAAATTTGTGACAGAAGTTTATTTGCGTCATGTTCAGAAAATCATAACTTGGTCGATTTTCATCGTATCGAGCTAGTTCCGGTGCCCAAATTTCACAAATTAAGTTGTCTACATTTTCACAGGAGGTATCGAGTTCGAACGGTGTTCAAAAGGCCTTCATTTTTTGCTCAGAGTGTGTGACACGCTGAAAATCCTGAATGCTGAATATTATTTCATCTGGGTCGAAACTTCGAAAATTCATAACTCGGTCAATTTTTATCGGATTGGGCTCATATTTTTACACAAGGTCCCTGACTCATAGATCTACAACTTTGCTTCAAAAGTCGAGACCGGATTATGCTCCGATCAATACCAGATTTTTATTGAAAAACGTGTCAGAGTCGACACTGGAGCCCAAAATAAGTTTGTCTGAGCTGAAACTTCAAAAATTCATAACTAATTCACCGTTTATCTGATTGAGCCGATTTTCGGACAGGAGTTAGTTCTCGATATCGGCTACATTTTGTTTTCACATTTCAACTTCAAAAATTGCACTTAAGTCCCTGCGATTTAGCCTGGAAAGTGACGAACTCAAGTGAACATTGGAGGCCCAATTGCACATTCAAAGCCCATTTTCTTTACCCTAATTTCCATTATATAATCACCTTCTTTTCACACAAACCAGAGGAGAAAAAGAGAGAAAAAACCTTGCCACAACACTGTTAGAATATCAAATTCTTTCAAGGACCCTAAAACCTTGAAATCCTTATTACAAATCTCTCTCTCACTACAAACAAGCCATCACAGTTACAAACCAACACCTCATTACTTCTTCAGTAAGGATAAGGCTGGCTTGATCTCCATGATCCAAAGGGCATAAAAGCATTCATGTCACTAATTTTCCAGTAAGGGTAAGATTGATTTGATCTCCATGATCAAAAGGGTATAATCATTCATACATGCCATATTGTGCCTAAACATTAAATTTCTTCATATATTGGCTTTATTTGCATTTTATGATTTTATTTAATGTGTTCGTGAGATTCAACACTGCAGATTTAGACAGGATCCCATGCAGGTTCATTTAGGAACGTTGAGGCCAAAAGCCAAATGGCCAAAAGCCAAAAGCCAAATGGCCAAAAGCCAAAAGCCAAATGGCCAAAAGAACAACTTATGCATGACGAGACAGACATCCTGAGAAGATTAAGGAACGTTGAGGCCAGAACACAAATGGCCAACAGCCAGAACACATATGGCCATGAAACCCAATCCAATGGCCAAAGAATGCAGACCACGGTACTCAGGAGTCAATGAACACGCACGTGATGCCAGAAAGTCAAACAAGGCCTTTGTCTAATGGGCCAGAATCCTTCAAAAAACCTCCCTTTGGGTCTGAATACCCCCCATGGTTTGCACATTTTTAATTTTTATTTGATTTTCTTTTCTAATTCTTTTTTAATGTTTTAATTATTTCTTTTTACCATAAAATAATTTTCACAATAATAAATACAGAAAAAATCAAAAATGTTTATTGTTATTAATATTAATTTCACTATTATTATTTTTGTAAATAAACTTTAATAATTAGTTTAGTAAATTAGGTTTTAAAACTTTAATCTTTTTCTTAATAAATTAAAATATGTAGAAATTAGTTTTTTTTAGCATTTTCATCCTTTTCCTAATAAATAATTTTTCCTATTATCATTATTAGTAATTACTAATTTATTTTGTAAATAAACATGTACATAAATTCTTTAGTAAATTAAGTTAAACTTTGACGTTTTTCATTAGTAATTAAAAATAACTTAGAATTAGGATTTCTTTTAATTTCAATTTTCTTTATTTTCATTAAATACCAAAAACCTAAAAAAACATTTCTTTCCTTTTAATTTAATAATTAATTAATTTTTAATTTCAATTTAATTGCAAAAGGGTCCAACGCCCTCGAACGTTCCATTTTTATTCTTTTCGCGCATTTATTCTTATTTTCCTCTTTTAATATTATGTAATTGCTCAAGCCTTGTAATAGTAATTAGGAATTTATTTACTTTCCGCATTTTTATTCAAAACGGGTCTTTGTAATTTGGCGATGTATAGACCCGCGCCTTGTAATAGCTTAGGATTTACTTTCCGCATTTAAATTTCCGCACTTTTAAATTATAATTGCATGAAAGAATGAATGGCCTAAATTAAAAACAAGCGTAGATCACCATGATACATGTACAAGATAAAACATAACATGAAAACAACACACAAATTCACACACCACTCTTAGGGTACGCCTCACTGTTGCCTTGCCTTCGAAACGTGGTCGTCGAGTATAGGACGTTTTAGTAAGTCCTTATGTCCATGATCTATGGCATAGGGGTAGCTTCTAAGGTGTCCTACTGTTGCTCTGGTGACCACACTGTCCCTTACAATCGAATTGACCCGAACACCTCCAATGGTGGTGCTACCTACCTCTCAATGGTGGGATGGCACTACCTTAAGGACTTCTACACAGCCTAATTCCTTAGGGTAGGTAGATGACTCATAGATACTTGCTCTATTTCAAAAAACAAATCAATAACTCTTTTCACACCGACACTTTTCAAAAAACTTTCAAAACAATTTTTCAAACACTCTTGAGGACTGATACAAGAGTTATTCAGAAAACTTCAAAGAAATTTTTTTAAACCCACTCACACTTTGAAAAGCAAACACTTTTGAAAACACAATGAGCAAGTATCTAAGAGCCCATGGATAACCATGGATAGAAAGGGTGCTAACACCTTCCCTTTCTATAAATCTACCTCCCGAACCGAGAAACTATCTCATAGGGAATTTTGCTGTGCTTTTGTCCTGTCCATGTTGGAGAAAATAAAAGACGGTGGCGACTCTTGCTTACCGCGACATTTCGTGAAACTAGCGTTAAACAGTCAGTTCCAGATCCACCGATCACACCTGTAAACAGTTACATAATAATGAAAAAGCGACAAAAGTAAACTAATTTACAGTTGCGAAAATAAAATAAGAATAAGAAATATGAAAAAACAAAATGGTTTTGGATATTTTTTATGAAAAAAAAGTTTTTTGATGATTAATTAAATAAACCTAAAAATGTATAATTAGTTTTAATTAAAAAAAGTTGATTAAATAAATTAATTAAAAAAAGAGGTTAATGATTAAAAACCTAAAACCTAATTACATTTAGGGTTTGTAAAAGAAAAGGTTTTATGGTTAAATGAATTTAGGGTTTTTAAGGGAAAAGAGAAAAAAGG
This sequence comes from Vicia faba, assembly GCA_948472305.1. Taxonomy (NCBI): domain Eukaryota; kingdom Viridiplantae; phylum Streptophyta; class Magnoliopsida; order Fabales; family Fabaceae; genus Vicia; species Vicia faba. Next base: position 856,402,075 of record OX451736.1, on the reverse strand, counting down.
TTAGAAAATAAGAAAACAACCACAAAATGCAAGGGGTGGGTGTTGAACCCACGCCCTCAGCTTTTCTGCCCAGCATGTTCACCCTTGCGCCAGGCGCGCTTTGATGTTAGCAAGACGTGTGCCATTCAATACGTAAACAACCTGCGAGGATTAGAAAAAATATGAAAAAATAAGTGTCAAAAGCAGGGATCCAACCCATGCCTTGTTGTACAAATGCCTTAACGCATGCTCGCTTGCCACTGGGGTGACTATACATCCGGTAATATTGCTGATACGAAATAATTATATAATAAACAAAATAACTAGACCAGAGAGGCGCCGAAGCCCTAGCTCCGGTCATCTTCTCCGATGACTCTTTTTTTCAACCTGTAAAAACAACAATTGTTAACGATCCAAAGGGACCCTACCCCCTAAATCAAGCCATGCGAGTTCAATGGAACCATTGGTTTGGGCTAAAATGCGTTGAATCTTGAGCTACAACAAAGATAACTCAAATAGGTATGAACATGGAAAGCTTTGATTTAGCCATTATAGGGACCATTCTTTGGGTTATTCCTGCACTATTAAACCTCATGAACATGTTAGCAAAGTTAATATGCATAAAAACACAAAGAAAACATATGTATGAAATTCATGCTTGACTTTAAAATAAATCAAAATAAAAATAAATAGAATAAAAAGGCCAAAGGATGTATGAGTAAGCTCATAGGTTCATATTGAGGTATAAAACACACATGGACTTTGAATCACATGCCCAATAGCCCAAAAAATCCAATTTTGGTCACTTTTGGGTGTTATTTATTTTCTCAAAATTTCCCAACTTGCACCAATCATAACTCTCTCAATTTTTATGATTTGAAGGTGATATTTGACCTTTTGGAAAGCTCAAGATGTCCTCTACAATCACAATTTTTATTGTTTTTGCATTTGAAGATATTATCTTGAAGTAAGTTCTCGTGACAAAAAGTGTCTTTTTGTTGACTTTTGAAATGACCTATAATGTATTGACTCATATCTCTCAAATGAAGCATTTTTTGGACTTAAGCTTAGAGAGGCAAAGTTTTATAGAATTCAATTTCCTTAAAAATGAGCTTTGTCTGAGGAAAATATGATTAAGCATGTGAAAGTTGTGCTTGGTCAAAGTTCAGTTGACTTCTCCTTAAGAAAACCCTAATTTGGCAACTTTTAACTTTTGATTAATTGAGAGTTTTCTTGATGAGTTATGATCAAACCTTGATCAAATTATGAATATGACTCCAAAATATTTATGTTAACCAAAAATCTTTAAGTTCGACTGTATGTTGACCATAATTGACTCTTTGTCTAATATTGTTGATTTTTAGTCATATGAGCAATTGATTGAGCAAACTTGTGATGCAAGGCTTGAAACTTGGTATGAGCATTCTTGGAGACATATAAGAAACCATGACATCCACTTGAGGTCTTAGAACCCAATCTTCCTTTAGAAAAGTGAAACCTTAGTTGTAGGTCAACTACTTAGGAGGAGAATTTGTCTGATCAATTCTTGAGTAACCTTGAGCAAATGAAGACCCTAGGAGGATGAGAAGATGTCTTGAAGAAAATAGGAGGGAAAATTTCTGGGTAAAACAGAAATATACTTCTTAATTCTCATATTATTCCTTCTAACTAAAGTTCATTGCGTTAGTTATCCAACGCTTCGAACGTCACCTCAAACCGACTTCTAAAACTCAAGTTACCGCCTTCTCAAAAATCCTGCACGACCTTTCCATTCTGGACACCATCGCCCAACAACACCACTTTCATCTCCCGGTGATGCACCTTCTCGTCCATTTCACGTGGAGATTCTTCGAGCGATGCACTCAAGTAAATTTCCATTTCTCTTCCCTTCATCGCTTCACAGTTCGCCTAGCAACGGCCACGCGGCACCACCATCGCCCGACGACCATCCTAATCACCCAGCGATGCTGCACGAATAGGGTTTTTCTGTTTCGGTTTCCTGCATAAAATTCAGTCCTAGTTCATGCGATTTTTCACCAAAACAATCCCAATTCTCATAGATTTCAAAACCTAATCATCCTATAATAACTATACCAAATTATAGTCATTATATACACAACCTCATGGAAATTCAACAAGGTATTGTTACCAATTTTAAATCAAATTCTTCAATTGCAACACAATCATCAAACCACCAAATCCTAACAGATCCTACATTTATCTAGACCTTAGATCAATTATAATAACAATTATAAACACCCCTTAACTTAAGATTATTTCTAGCCTCTGACTCCTCTTCATTCTACAATTCCTCTTTTCCTCTATTTGCCCTAGGTTTTGCTCTGCCTCTTACTCCTTTCCCAAAAACTATCATACATAATGAATGTTTCTAAAATCCCAATTCTCTTTTGTCTCACTTAACCCTTGGACCCTTAATTGGTCTTCCACTATTGTCCTTACTTATTCTTCCCAATTGGCTATTTCACCCTTATCATTACTAACACCAATATTACTCTATTTTTCTAATTAAAATCATTCTAACCAATTATTCTAATTATTCTAAATTAATAAAAATCCTCTTAATCATCTTAATTCTCACTATACCACACATACCATCACATCAAACATCGTATTAACCATCATATTCATCTCATCATCATAAATCGTAATAAATCATCACGAGGACTCACATAAAAACACTAAAACTTCATATATATCAAATACTTCACAATGACTCATATATTATTAATCTAGAATTTGGGGTGTTACAACTCTCCCCCACTTAAAGAATTTTTTCCCTCGAAAATTATCGGGCGAGAACAAGTTTGAATAAGACTCTCTCATTTGATCCTCGCGTTCCCAAGTGCAACTTTCACCAGCTGGTCCATCCCAAAATACCTTCACTAAGGTGATGTCTTTGCCTTGTAATTACTTCACTTCCCGACCTTCTATTTGCAATGGTAATTTTTGATACGGTGGAAGAACCGACTGTTATACTGGTTTGCGTTTTGTATTTACAAATGTCGCGATAAGCAAGAGTCGCCGCTGACTTTTATTTTATCCAATTAGGAAAAGGAAAAAGAGCAGAAAAAACCTTTTTCTGAGAATATTTGAGTACGGGGGTTAGATTATAGAAAGGGAAGGTGTTAGCACCCTTTCTATCCATGGTTTTCCATGGGCTCTTAGGTACTTGCTCATTTTAAAATTGCTTGTGTGTGTGTGTGTTTGTTTTGAAGAAAAAAATTACTTCGTGATAACCCTTGTATCAGTCCTCAAGGGTGTGACGAAGTTGTTTTGAAAATTGTTTTGAAAAAGTGTTTGTGTGAAAAGTTTATTTGTTTGAGCAAGTACTTAAGAACTAGTCTACCTACTCGAAAAAAGTCTGTTCGTTTTCCTATAAACAACGCTATCCTATTATTAAGGAATAGGTAGCACCGTCGTTGGAGTTTTAAGGGACAATTGAAGGGACAGATACGATCACAAAAGCAATGTTAGGGAATTTTAGCAAGCCTCCTAAAGCCTTAAAGATCTTTTCCGAGGCAACATCCGAATGGGTCATTTTTAGATCTTTCGGGCTAGAGGATGACCGCTAACAAACCCTATACTTCATGACCATTTAATCGAAGGCAACCGAAGTGGAGTAAACCCTAGGAGTGAGTATGTGCGAGTGAACTTTTTTCAGTTAATTTGTCTTTGCATATTTAGGGTTTTCTACCATTTTAATTTTCAAGTATTCTTTCCATACAATCCTATTAGCATACATCTAACAGTTTATAATTGCGGAAATTAAAATGCGGAAAGCTTAAAGTTCTAGCTATTACATGGCTTTCGCAGATACAGAATTATTTTTTACTGTAAAATAAAAGGCGGAATTAAAAACTAATTAAAGCTATTACAACCTCGGAGCAGTTACAAAAATAATAAAAAAGTAATTAAAATGTGCGCGATGAATTAAATGTGAGAATAATTATAAAACCTAAAATCTATTTGGAAAAAATATTTAAGTTATTTTTTTGGAGAAAAATTAATTATATACAACCCTAATTTTTAATTAGTTTTAACCATGAAAAATAAGATTTAATTACCCTAATTAAATTAAATTAATTAATTCAAGGAAATAAAATATTTTTTATGAAAAAAAGATTTTTGGTGTCTTTGTAATTTTTTTAGTTTTTATAATTAAAAAAAATGATAAATTTAGGAAAATAAATAATTAAACAAATAAAATAAATAAAAGAAATAAAAAACATTAAATTGGGCTTGTGTTGATGAGTAATTCTGGGGGTGTGTTGTGAAATTTGCTAGGCCCAATAACTGCTGAGCCCAATCAATGCGTGAGATCCAGTGCTGGCCATTTTTGATGGTACACCATGGTCCTTCAGTGATAGGCGTTGGATCTGGTCGATCATGAATCCTATGGTTGGCTGTTGATGGCGCATGATAGGCTTTTGGACAAGAGAAGCACAAGATTTGCAAGGAGGAATTAAAATAAAGAAAGTTGCTGGGACCTGGGATCGAACCCAGGTCCTCTACCCTTTCCAACACATGTCCTTGCCAGCTGCGCTACACTGTTTAATTGATAATGTAATAATAATAATACATAATATATAAAATAACGTGGATGAAACTGAAACAAAAAGCGCGCTCCCAGTTTGAATGGTCCAGTGGTTGGTTGCCACGTTATTATCTTCTTCCTTCTGCCTGTCATCTTAGGCATGTAACCTATACCTTCGAACAAACAACCATGTTTATAACCTGTGAGTTTCAAAAATCATCAAAACGCACGATAAATGAGATTCAAGACCATGATTCAACTGGTCTTGATGTCACGATCTTCATGGTACCCTTTTTATTGGCCAATTTAACTTGTATGACAAAACCCCAAAATGCAACGACAAACTCTAATAATGGAAGTCATGGATATACGCATCAAAATGCAAAATTACATAAACCAAAATATTCTAAAAGCTCATATAAACACAATGCTATGCTCAATAATGGTTAATCATGTGTAAATTGCAAAATACGATTCAAGCTAGGGAAGGCAAACTGTGGGTCTGTAGCGTGCGTTTCTGGGCGTGAACAGGCTTGCAATTGATTCGGTTACGTTCCTGAGATGTCCATCAATCTATTGGCAACGTTAGAATGGCTTGAATTGGCCCCCAAGCTTGAAACTGATTCACTACTTTTTTGCAAAAAAAATGAGTTGTTCTTGTGCTTTCCACTACTGCTAGCCCTTGTTTTTTTGCTTGGTCTTGTTCATTGTATATCCCTAAGTGAATTAGGGTTATAAAAACAGCTGGTATCTTTGCAATTTTTGAAGATTTGATCTCACTTTTCCTTTGTGTGATTTGTTTCCAAATTAGGCCTAATCATACCATTCTTGTGCCAATCAACCTTGATTCAATTTGATCCTGATATGCCAGCATAATTAGCTCGTGATTTTGTCCAAAAATTAGATCAAAACAAATCTTTTCTATTATTTGTCATTTATTTGATTTAATTCAATTTTTAATTAATAAAAAATCAAAATAAAATGAAAAATGAAGCTAATAATGTGTGGGTGAACATTTGGGTCGTGGACCATGTTATGAGTGAGGTGCAAGCATAAAAAGTTAGGCTCACTTGGCAAAAAATGTATTTTTGAGCATATTTGACTTTTGGCAATTTTACAAGAAAGGTCAACTTTCACAAGGTATATCTCTTCCAATTTTAACCCTAGAGAGGTGTTCTTGGACTTTTAGAAATCTTAGGATGTCCGCTAAACAACCCTTTTGATCTCATCTCAATTGGGTCTTCCATGTTCATGTAAGAAGCTTTTACCCAAAAGTGTTTTTATTGACTTTTCAAAAGGACCTATAATGTGGAAATTCATATCTTTTTGTGCGTGCATATTTTAAACTCGAGGGATGAAGACTAATTGTAGGTAATTGCATCCTCTTCAAAATGAGCCTTGGATGGAAAATTTCTGATAAAGTATGAGGAAGTTATGCTTGGTCAAAGTTTGGTTGACTTTTCCTAAAAAACCCTAATTTAGCAACTTTTGGGTTTTGATGAATTTGGGGCATTCCTTGAGGAATCATGATCAACCCTTGATAAAATTATGGATTTAACTTCAAAATGTTGATGTTGACAAGAAATCTTGAATTTTGACTGTATGTGGGCCAGAGTTGATTTTTGACCTAATACAGTCGAGTCTCAAGCATCTGAGCAGTTGACTGAGAAAACTTCTTGTGCATGGCTTGAAATTTGACATGGAGGGTCTTGAGAAAATATTAGGACCATGGAGAGCATATGAGGTCTTTGGAGTTCACCCATCTTGATGAAAATGGAAACCCTAGTTTGAGGTACATTGCCTTAGGAGAGAGTTTGTCTGGTCAACTCTTGGGCATCCTTGAGCAAGTTGAGGATCTCAATAGGCATGTGTTGAGTAAAATAATAGGGAAAATTTTGGGGTACAATAGTTGCCCCTATTCAATCTTCTTAAACCTGAGGATGTAGATTGGCTTGTCTGCCTTTTGTGATCTGAAGGTGGAAGATGATTGAACACTATAGTGCCCATAAATTTGCACTCGTATGAAGTGAGTTTCAATTGGTGGTATCAGGAATGGGATTACAGATGCCATTTGGAAGTTTCTAGAGAATCGTCAGAGATGGGCTTAAAGATGTCATCCAGATAAGATATCGGTCGCGTAAGAGGTTCCTTTGCGAGCATCCATGTACCTATCATTAAGGAGGCTAGGAGATGTGGTTGTCCGTTACTCTACTGGGGAATTAACTCCTGCTTGAGGAAGCAGAAGTGAACTGCATATCTAGTCAGGGTCCAGGCTGCATAGCGACTTACTGGGGAAATGTGAAATCGATCATGTTTGATCAGGTCCTGGTCTTACTGTGTTGTGAACTATTTTTAGGAGATAAGAGAGAAGGAACCTGATAGTAGGGTTACAAGAAGGAACCTGGATAGTAGAGTTACTTCGGCATGAAATCCTGGATAGTAGGGCTATGAGAAGGAACCTAGATAGTAGGGTTTATGGGAAGAAACTTGGATAGTAGGTTTACTTCGAAATGAAATCCTGGATAGTAGGGCTATGAGAAGGAACCTGGATAATAGGGTTACTTTAAGGTGAAAGCTGGATGGTAGGGCTTATAAGAAGAAACCTGGATAGTAGGGTTACCTCAAGGTGAAAGCCTGGATGGTAGGGCTTATGGGAAGAAACCTGGATAGTAGGGTTACTTCGAAATGAAAGCCTGGATAGTAGGTCTATGAGAAGGAACCTGGATAGTAGGGTTACTTCAAGGTGAAAGCCTGAATGGTAGGGCTTATGGGAAGAAACCTGGATAGTAGGGTTACCTCAAGGTGAAAGCTTGGATGGTAGGGCTTTTGGGAAGAAACCTGGATAGTAGGGTTACTTCGAAATGAAAGCCTGGATAGTAGGGCTATGAGAAGGAACCTGGATAGTAGGGTTACTTTGAAATGAAAGCCTGGATAGTATGGCTATGAGAAGAAACCTGGGTCGTAGGGTTACTTCGAGATGAAAGCCTGGATAGTAGGGTTGTGAGAAGGAACTGGGTCGTAGGGTTACTTCGAAATGAAAGCCTGGATAGTAGGGCTATGAGAAGGAACCTGGATATTAGGGTTACTTCGAAATGAAAGCCTGGATAGTAGGGATATGAGAAGGAACCTGGATAGTAGGGTTACTTCGAAATGAAAGCCGGGATAGCAGGGCTATGAGAAGGAACCTGGATAGTAGGGTTACATCAAAATGAAAGCCTGGACAGTAGGGCTATGAGAAGAAACCTGGGTCGTAAGGTTACTTCGAAATGAAAGCCTGGATAGTAGGGCTATGAGAAGGAACCTGGATAGTAGGGTTACTTCGAAGTGAAAGCCTAGATAGTAGGGCTATGAGAATGAACCTGGACAAAAGGGTTAATTCGAAATGAAATCTTGGATAGTAGGGCTGTGAGAAGGAACTTGGATAGTAGGGTTACTTCAAAGCAATAGTGTAGATTAGTTAAACCGTTTGGTTTAGGGAACTGAGTTTCCGTTAGTTGTCTGCAGACGTGACCTGTATAACTGCTGGATTTGTTGAAAGCTAATTGTCTTTTCCTGAAAAGATATCAGGGTTAATTATATACGATGCATGAAATGCAGGGTGAGATGATGTTCTCAAAATAAATGAGATTATGTTGTATATGATATGTATGCGCATGTCATGACGTATGTTCACGAAATGCTATCGGGGTATGCCCGCATTTGGGAAAATAAATCCCTGACTGTTGCTGGAGATTTATAAATATTCTGTCAGGAAGAGATTCTGCTTGAGAATAAACTCTTCGGGGGGATGAACTTAGGAAGTGCATTTTTGTATCTAAAGTGATGAACTCTTTCCGAGATTGAGCCTCTGTATCTAGAGAAATAAACTCTGCTTGGGGGATGAAATTTAATGACTCGCCTGCGATTATGAAATTCTACTGGAGGATATAGCTATCAGGTTTCAGAATGACCCTGGTTGGGGAGGTTACATCGTGTTTGGGGAAAGCCGACATCAATGTTTTCGAATACTTTTACTCTGTGGGGAGTGTATGTACCAATGATTGTACTCCAAAGTTGACTCTATCCCGGTACCTGCTGGGCAGAATAACTGTTGGGTTTGGCACTTCTTGTTTTTTGCCCCTGTTTCTGGAATTACGAGTAATTGTCTTTGTTTCTTATGTAAATATTTATGAGAAGCAATCATTTTCAAATGCATATATCAAAAATAAGTCATTGGACGTTCTTGCAAAACAAAACAGAAAAAGAAAAACAGATCGAAGTTTATTGTGAAAATAATTTTGTATTGATTTCTGAAGTTGGCCTGTAATAGGTGTTTTTGTACAAGGAGGCTGACGCTCTAGTAAGAGAGTGCCGCCGAAAAATAGAAACTATACAATTTGTGTAAAAGAAAGAAAAACAGCTATGTGAAACAACCCCATTGGGTTCCAACTCTTCTATTTCCTTTATATCTTCAAGCGTCTCATCACTTTGCTTCTTGGCCGAAAGTTGATCAGATTGATTAGTGTCGTCTGAGCTTGATAGTCGATACTGAAGTCTGGTCGCAAGATGATCCAATGAGACATAGTGGTACGCTTTATATCCCTAACTTTTTCCTGGACCGCCCTTTCGGGTTTTCAGTCCACCGGGATACCCTTTCTTTCCCAAGCCGCCCTTTCGGATTTTCGACTTGTCGGGTGTACAAATATTTTTATTTTCATCCCTTACTTTTTCCCGAACCCTTTTGGTTCGTCGGGAAGCCCTTATTTTTACCTAGGCCAGCCAACCTAGTGGGTCTTTTGATTAGGCGTAGTATCTTTTCACTATGTCTGCATTGACAGGGTGAGGAAGGTCGTCATTATCCATGGTAGTTAGAATCATAGCTCCACCCGAGAAAATTCTCTTAACCACAAATGGCCCTTCGTTTATGGGGGTCCATTTTCCCCTGGGATCACCTTGCGGCAGTATGATGCGTTTGATCACTAGATCCCCGACTTGATATTCTTGACGCCTGACTTTCTTGTTAAAAGCCATGATCATTCGTTTTTGATATGTCTGACCATGGCAGATAGCAGTAAGCCTCTTTTCACCGATTAGATTTAATTGATCAAGTCAGGTTCGGATCTAGTCGTCTTCGTTCAAACCTGCATTCTTCATAATCCTGAGAGAGGGTATCTAGACTTTGATGGGTAGGACTGCCTCCATTCTATATACCAGAGAGTAGGGTGTTGCCTCTGTCGACGTCTGTGCTGAGGTACGGTACCCATGAAGAGAAAATGGTAACATCTGATGCCAGTCTTTATATGTCACCGTCATCTTCTGTGCTATCTTCTTGATGTTCTTGTTAGCCGCTTCAACAGCGCCATTCATATTCGGCCGGTAAGGAGAAGAATTATGATGTTGTATCTTGAACTGTTTACAGAGCTCGGTGATCATTGTGTTGTTGAGATTCCTACCATTGTCAGTAATAATTCTCTCTGGCACACCATATCAACATATCAGATTATGTTAAATAAACCGCGCCACGACGTTCTTGGTTACTATAGCAAAAGAGGCTACCTCAACCCACTTCGTGGAGTAATCAATGGCTACTAGGATGAAGCGATTCCCATTAGAAGCGGTGGGCCTGATTTCTCCGATCATGTCGATGCCCCACATTGCAAAGGGCCACAGAGCTGTCAAGATGTTTAAGGGGACTGGAGGCACATGCACCTTATCAGCATAGATTTGGCACTTATGACAAGTTCGAGAGTGATGATAACAATCGGTTTCCATAGTGGACCAGTAGTATCCTTCCCGTAGGATCTTCTTAGCCATGGTATGTCCACTAGAAGGGGTTCCGAAGGTGCCTTCATGTAGATCTGTCATGATCCTCTCTGCTTCACTCTTGTCTACACACCATAGTAGTGTGGTGTCATGGTTTCATTTATAGAGGATTCCATTACTGAGGAAGAACTTTGAGGCGAACCTTCTCAGAAACTTCTTATCATTGACAGATGCCCCTTCGGGATACTCTTGAGTCTCGAGATACCTCTTAACTTCATGAAATAAGGGTTTGTATGCCACGTCTTCGGTATCGATTTCATAGCAGTGTGCTGGTTCATCCAGCCTCTCAATGGTGATTTGGGGAGCTTCATTGTCCCACCTAACTTTGAACATAGAAGACATGGTAGCTAGCGCGCCCGCTAACTGGTTCTCCTCTCATTGGAAATGTTCAAAAGTTACCTCCTCAAAATGTGGGAGCAATGTCAACATGTACTCTTTATATGGGATGAGATTCAGATGCTTCGTATCCCATTCGCCTTTGATCTGACTTATTACCAAGGCTGAATCCCCGAAAACGTTAAATAATTTAATCCTGAGGTTAATAGCAGCCTTGAGTCCCATAATACAAGCTTCATACTTCGCCATGTTGTTAGTGAAGTTGAAACATAGTCGGGCAGTGAAAGGAGTATGACAGCCCTTGGGAGATATGATTACAGTGCCAATGCTGTTACCCAGTGTGTTTGAGGCTCCATCAAAATACATAGACCATCGGGATCCTTCCTCATGTCCTTTATTCAGTCCAGGTTCTTCATAGTCAGTCACCAGTATAATATTCTCATCCGGGAACTCAAAATTCATGGGCTGGTAGTCATCCACGGCCCGATGCGCCAAATGATTAGCTAATACACTCCCCTTTATTGCTTTCTGGGTTGTATATTGTATGTTGTACTCAATTAAGATCATTTGCCATCTTGCTATTCTTCTGGAGAGTGCAGGGTTCTCAAAAATGTATTTGATCATATCCATCTTAGATATCAGCAAGGTAGTGTGAGTCAGCATATACTGTCTCAGTCGGAGAGCAGCCCATGCCAAAGCGCAGCAAGTTTTCTCGAGCAGTGAGTATCTTGTCTCAAAGTTGGTAAACTTTTTGCTAAGGTAGTATATTGCGTGCTCTTTTCGACCAGACTCGTCATGCTACCCCAGCACACACCCCATTGAATTGTCTAGCACTGTCAAGTACAATATCAAAGGTCTTCCTTCAACTGGAGGCATCATAATTGGTGGTTCTTGAAGGTATTCCTTGATTCTTTCGAAAGCGATCTGGCATTCATCATTCCACTTTACCACTTGATCTTTCTTCAGAAGCTTGAAGATTGGCTCATAAGTGGCAGACATGTGTGAAATGAACCTGGCGATATAATTCATGCGTCCCAAGAAACCTCTAACTTCCTTCTCTGTACGAGGAGCTGGAATTTCTTGTATAGCCTTTACCTTTGCAGGATCTACTTGGATGCCTTTGTTGCTTACAATGAAACCCAAAAGTTTACCATACATTACCCCGAAGGTGCACTTGTTCGGATTCAACCTCAGCTTATATATCTTCAACCTATCGAACAACTTTTGTAGATGATCAAGGTGCTCTTCCTCAGTTTGAGATCTGGCTATCATGTCATCAACATAGACTTCGATCTCATGGTGAATCATATCATGGAACAAAGCGACCATGGCGCGCTGATAAGTTGCCCCAACATTCTTCAACCCAAAAGGCACCACCCTGTAGCAAAAGGTGCCCCACTGCGTGACGAAGGTTGTCTTCTCCATGTCTTCAGGAGCCATCTTGATCTGGTTATAGCCAGAGAAACCATCCATGAAGGAGAAGATTTTGTGTTACGCGGTGTTGTCGACCAGAACATCAATGTGAGGAAGAGGGAAGTCATCCTTGGGGCTTTCCCTGTTCAGATCTCTGTAATCCACACACATCTGTACCTTACCTTCCTTCTTAGGTACCAGAACGACGTTAGAAACCCACTGTGGATAAGAAGTGACAGTAAGAATCCTGCATTGAACTGTTTCATGACCTCTTCCTTGATCTTCTCTGACATTTTAGGGCACATACGACGGACCTTCTATTTAACCGGAGGACAGTCTTCTTTGGTCGACAGGCGATGAACCACAATATCAGTGTCTAAACCTGGCATGTCTTCATATGACAAGACAAAGATTTAAACATACTCATGCAACATCTGTACCAACCGTTGTTTGACACTAAGCTCCAGATTTGCGTCGATCTTGACTTCTTTTTTGTCTATCTCCGTGCCCAGGTTTATCATCTCAATTGGATCTTCATGAGCCTGTATGGCCCTTTCTTCCTGCTGTAATAGTCTAGCAAGTTCTCCAGGCACCTCACAATCATCCTCACCTTCGTCTTCGGCTTGGTTGATCGGACTTTTGAATTCATAACTGGCAATAGCAGAGCTGTTATCAATGGGATCCAGAGTGGATATGGATATGCAGTATGATACGTGAGTGTGTTTAAGAGAATAGCTATTTTGATAAAGTGAAAACAGAAAAGAAAAAACAGAGAGCGCAAAATTTGTATCTAAGAAACGTCCAATGCTTTATTAATGATATATAAAATGACAGATAATAGCCCTCACAAGCAAATCCAATGTTCCTCGGGCAAGGCACAAGGCCGTAGAGTTTTAAATTTTTTATTATAAATCTCAAAACAAGTAGGACAATTACTGCGGAATAAAAGAAACTGGTATAAAGTCCCTAGTCGTCCAGTTACTCGGTCCATTGTTGGTAGTTGGGTAGATCCAGATGTCAATGTCTGAGTCTTCCTTGCTGTCTTCAATGGAATTAATTCCCCGATTACTGATGTGTAGGGGAGGTCCTCCAGCCCGAGCTCGTCAAACAGCCTTTTGAGCCCCTGTAGTAAAGCCCAAACTAAATTTGTCAATTTTGTGAGTGAAATTAGGGAGCTGGCCCCAATTGGTACACCCACCTTCTTCAACTACGGCCCTAGCATCCTTGAAAGAAGCCATCTTCAGAGGAGGTTTGTTGCTGGTAGTAGTTTCAGTCGATGCCAAGATATGAGGGACCTCTTCGAAGTTCTGACAAGGAGATTCTATGAATTCCCCGTCCATCTCTACGTAGTGGAAGGAATTGGGGTGGCTCACCATATACTCCTCTTCACCTTGCACAGTGACAATCTTCCCTTTTACCGGATACTTCAGCATTTGGTATAGTGTGGAAGTAACTTCCCCAGCCTCGTGGATCCAAGGACGACCCAACAAACAAGAATACGACGGCCTGATGTCCATCACATAGAAGGTGGACCTAAAGACTTGAGAACCCACTTTGACAGGGATGTCCACCTACCCATGCACCATTCTTGTCGACCCATCAAAATCCCTTACCACAATGTTGCTAGGATTTAAAGTCAAACCCTCGCAATCCAACTAATCCAATGCCTTCTTAGGCAAGACATTCAGCGAAGACCCAATATCTACCAACACATGAGCCATAGTGGTGCCCCTGCATTCAATCGAGACATGCAGAGCATCATTATGCTTCCTTCCCTTTGGTGTCAAGTCTGCATCTGTAAAACCCATCCCATTGTCAGTAGTTAGGCTGGCCACGCAATCTTTGAACTGATCAGTTGAAATTTCCTGCGGCACATGCGCAGTCTTGAGGAATGCAATCAAAGCCTTCGCATGGGCTTCGGAACACAATAGCAGAGACAACATGGATATCTTTGAGGGGGCCTGCCCCAGCTGCTCGACCACATTGTAGTCGCTCTTTTTAATTATTTTCAGTATTTCCTCTATCTCTTGCTTAGAGGCTTCCACAATAATTTTTCTAGGCGCCTCCGTCTGGGCAGGCTAACCTATAACTTCGTTGTCGCGGGTATCAGATGATTCACCGACAGGGGTAATAATTAGAGTAAGAACAGGAGCAGTAGTTGATGTACCAACAGGAATAGCAGACGGAATGACAATAGGCCTGTTGACAGTCTTAGGGGAAGTCTCGGGAGAGAAGACCCTTCCACTTTGGGTAACCTTGTTGGTCCCGACAATGTTACCAATATCAGGATCAGCCTCTTCATTTTTCAAATCTTGTTTGATGCCATGATAGTACACATCGGCACCATAATGCCAGGGGACAGCTTTGTCCGAGACATATGGGACAGGACCAGGAACAGTGATTATTAGCGGAGCGATTCTTGGAGAAGATGTAATCCTAACAGTTCTTCTCGAGGAGACCTTGGAAGGATTGGCGAAAAGGGTTATAATTAAAATGTCTTCAGATGGAACAACGGGAACCAAAGTTTTCTCGAACAAAATTTCTTTGTTGTCCATCAGGCGTTGAACACCTGACTTCAGCAAATGGCAACCAGAAGGTAGAAATGAACACATGTGGCAACCTTCACCATAACCCGGAAATAAACCAGCCAACAGTAAATTCTTCTTCACAGTCATGAGAGGAGTAGAAATTTCATCCACCAAGGTCACAAACGAGTCGATATCAACAACATTAACTCCTCGATCGTACTTAGGCATGGGAGCAGTTATGACATTGGGTTTTTATGGAGCATCAAACTCAATTTCCTTGGCTTCGATTAGATCTTGTACCTTATTTCTTAGAGCCCAACAGTCATTGGTATCGTGGCCAGGAATTTCAGAATGATAGGCACACCGAGCATTTGGATTATATCGGGGAGATGTGGTGTTCGGATTCTTTGGATCCTCTTTCAAGGTCGCCAGGTTGGATCTCAGCAGATGAGGTAGAACTTCAGCCAACGTCATATTGATTCAGGTAAACTGCCGTTGTGGCCTTTCCACCCTTGGTTGATTGTTGCGTTGTGGATCAGCTATAGGCCTAGGTATCATTACGGTACTTACTGTCTGACGATGTTCAGCTCTGTTTTGGCCCCTCGGGCTATAGATGGCATTGGCTTCCTTCTTACCATCAAAAGGCTTCTTTACCGAACTCAAAGAGGCATCCTTCTTTATCTTGCCGCTCTGAATCCAAACTTCTACTCTCTCTCCATTCAGAATCAGCTCGGTGAAACAAGCTGACGAGTTGCCGATCAAATGATTAAATAATGGACCAGATAGCGTCCCCAGAAACATATCAACCAACTCCCTATCAGACAAAGGGGGTTGGACTCTTCCAGCCAAGTCTCTCCACTTCTGCGCATAGTCTTTAAAGCCTTCACTCGCCCCCATGGACATACTCTGGAGTTGAGTACGAGTAGGAGTAAGGTAGACGTTGTATTGATACTGCTTATAGAAAGCAGAAGCTAGATCTTCCCAATTTCGGACATTGGCTCTCTCCAGTTGGTAGAACCATTCAAGCTGAGTCTTTGACAGACTATCTTGAAAGAAATGAACCCACAAATTTTTATCACCGGTGTGGGGCTGGATCTTTCTGACATAAGAGCGGAGATGGAGTTTTGGGCAGGAAACCCCATCATACTTTGCAAAAATTGGAGCTTTGAACTTCTACGGGATGACCACTCCCGACACCAATCCTAATTCTTTGAAATCCAGCCCAGGTATCCTCTGGATTTCCATACTACTCAAGCGATCTTCCAACTGCTTGTATCTATCCTCAGTGGGAGGATACTGCTCATCATTGTAGTCAGTATCATTGTCAGAAACTTCAGGACTGGGATCCTTCTCCCTTGTCTCTTCTTCTTGATTCTCCACTTCCTTAGATGAAGAGGTCAAATCGACTTGTTGCTTCAATGGCCCTCTAAACCTTCTGCCCATATTCAGAATATCGGTATCCTTCTTCTTTTTCTTTTTCTCTTTCAGGATGAGGGCTTTCAGATCATCCTGCCCTTTTGCCAGATTTATGAACATTTGCTGGAACTGGGCGTTTTGTGCCTGAAGGTCCTTGATGCTTTGTTCGGAAGACATTTCTGCTGAAATAAACAGCGAAGAAGATGAGAAACCTATAATGGTACATGTACATGAAATGTTATGAATGGGATGTGTAAGCAATGATTTCAAAGACTTTGGGAAATTTAAATTTGCAAACCAAAATGAAACAAATATTTTATTAGTTGAATTCAAAGTTCAAATGCCTTTTAGGCGTTACAATTAAAACAAATCTAAAACTAGAAAAAATCAAAATTCCCATGGATACTCCTCTTCGTGCCGAGATAGACATTGAGTCCTCTTTCCTCGTGGAGCTGCTTTGTGAGCTCTAAAACCTTCCTCTCCTGGGCATAGAACGGATCCCTATAAGCATCCCGCTCCTTCTTCAACTGAATCCAAGACCTCTGTAATTCTCCAAGATCAGTGGGCATATCAAGATAGAGAACCGTGTAAAGAATACCCCCTTCAGTAGTGGGTTCCACAATCACTGGTAAAACGGCCATATAGGGCATCATAAGTTTCTGGGCGCGAGCTCGTACCCATTGGAGGTAAGGTTCCATAGGAATGGAAGCCTTTGGCCCCAAAGCCTTGGCGCTAGATCTGTTTACCATGCCCCAAGCTCGTATGAACCTGTAGCAGTAGAAATGTGCAAGACTAAGCCATTGGATTGACTAGACTTTATACAAATCAAAATAAAAATCGCCACCGCACTTTATTGTTTCCAAAGGAATGGGAAAAGAGCGAATAACCCAAAAAGAGGGGGAAAGATTCAAGGTAAGGGGGTTGGTTATGCAAAGGGAAGGTACTAGCACCCTAAACATCTACGTTACTCCGCAGGAACCTCTTTGAAAAATATGTATATTTTGGCTATAAAAATGTGTTGTATATAAAATGGATGGTGGAGGTGAGAAAACAAATATTTTTTATGATTTTTGCACCCGCCGCGGTTGCGAACCTTTAGTGCCTACGTACCACCTTTCATGCAATAGGGGATCAGGGTACACGTAGTTCCTCTTTTAAAAATTTGAAATACAAGTGTGTTGGTTGATTTTATGAGATAAGACATCATCGCAATTGTCCGTGTGAAAAACATACTTACTACCCACAATCATGAGAAAGGAGAATTTGCATCATCTCAAAGTGGAGGATATGGCTTGGATTTTAAAAATCAACAATGCCTCACTCAACACCCAAGTGGAAAATATCTCACTTCACTACATATTGTAGAAGTATAGTTGTTTGCATCACTACAAGGATTGACAAGAGTCTAATCTTTTTTGAGAAAATTTTAAAGATAAAAGCCAAAGTGGCAAAATGGTTTGAAATTAGATTGATTGACTTTTAGTCTTCTCACAAAAAAAAGGTCAAGGTATTATTAAATTGATTTAAATTTATTTATGAAAATGTTTCGAAGATGCATGGACCTAAGTCCAAGTTTATATGAAAATGTTTCAAGTTTCAAAACAAGAAGAGTTTTTTTTTAAGGAGGGAGAAGATTTTTGAAATTAAAGAAGATGGGTGGAGAAGAAGAGGCTATCCTAAAGCATAAGGTAAAAGCCAGGGATAAGAACCATCTAACCAACAAGAAGCCAATATTTGAAATTATGAGTCAATATAGAATTCTCATTCTTCGGATTGAAACCAAGCAAGCAAAGGTACTAGACCTCTTGAGAGAACCAAACTTCAAGTGTTTTAAGTCTTTGCAAAAATTGGGCAGAGTAACGGCTGTATACGGGTGAATTTCAGATTACGAACAAATATCGTAATCTCAATAACCTGCACACAAAACAAACAAACAACTCAATGTATTGAGGTAAACCTCAAGAACTCCAGACAAAATATCAAATAAAGTCACAAAGTATCCAAGATAGGCCAAGGTCTCTAATCCTAAGTCCAAGAAGTCCATCACTCCATAATGCAAAGGATAGTAACCATGTAGTCCAAGTATCATTAATGATTTTTATGGTTCATGTTGATTATTAGGTGTCTTTAAAAAGAAAGAAAAGCTCAAGTGAGCAAAATAAAAATGACATAAAAGTAAATGCTCAAGTGAGCAAAGATGAAAATAGCATGAAATGTAAAATGCTAAAAGTAAATGGTACATAAAGCATGAAAATAAAAGCGTAAAGTAAAGTTAATTGTTAGTAATTAGTGGTTAGTTGGATGACCATCTTGAAACTTGTATTTGGAACTCATTAGAGGATTGGTAGAACCAAAGCCCCCACACAACAAGTTGCATTTGCTTTTTGTCAAGTATATCATCCATTTTGGAATTCTCACAAGGCAACATGTAATGATCAACAATGTTTAAGTGATCCGCGTTGACCAAAGGTGTTGTAGATCCATTAGAGGATTGGTAGAACCAAAGCCTCCACACAATGAATCTCAAGGTTATTGGATCAAAGAGATCAAATTAACATACTTGGGCTTGCAATCATAAGTTTGGTCCACGAATGATCATTTATTCGAATCGGGACAAAATTTAGCGTTATGTTAAGCAATCGTAAGTGGACTTATGTAGAAGTCACACCTATTTTGAGACTGGTCAATAGAAATCTATGTACTTCATGTTTGGATAAATGATATAGAGATCACCATCCCTTAACATGTAGCACAATTAAAAAAAGAAAGGGATAAGATGAAGAGGAAGGGGAATGATAAGCTAATTTGGATCACCATTTCAAAATTCTTTCATCTTTAAATTTAACCACTCCTCTAGATGGATTAAAGCACTAAACATATCATTAATCCAAAGCACCAAGAATGAATTAAATAATTCACTCTTAGGTAGATTTGAATTGATGAACATTTATCCAACTTCATCTACATCACAAAGTCCATTGAGTTTAAAGACAAATTGGACATTTAAAATTGCAATCCAAACCAACAATCAAAAGGAGTGAGTAGAAAAAGCATTTTGGATCAAAGCTGCCCCAAAACAAGGCAAAAAATACATTTTGTTCTGGTGTAAATAGATTTACACTACTATGTAAATCGATTTACACAGTACAGTTTTCAAAAATTCGCGTGAAATTGCTTTTGTGCAATCAATTTACACTTAGTGCAAATCGATTGAACACAGTAACAATAGCAAAAACAACATTTTAAAAGGGAAATTTCTTGTTCAAACTTTCCATCAAACACCTTATTATCGTGGATCCACTTGAGCACGAAAATTCCATAAAATTGTGAGAAAATAACACCATTGAAATCACAAAATAATGCTCAAAGAATCAATCCCAAAGATCACCAAGAGATCACATTGTGAAAGATGAATTATCCAACTTACCAAAGGTAGACCTAGAGAATTATCAAAACAACTTCAAGAATTTGCTTCAATTCAACCACAAGAATCAATTGACCAAGCTTGGATGTAGAGAATTGATGGAGAAAAAGTGTTTGGATGAAGGTTTATCTCAAAGATTAGTTAGCTTCAATGCAAAGCTTACTAACTTTTTGAAAATGGAGCTTTGAGTGAATTTGGTAGATGGAGAGAATTGAGAGATTTTTTAGCAAGGTGGATTTGGCTATCAAAAGCTTGAAATTTGAATGAAATGAGAGTTCTATTTATAGAGTTTTAGGATTGGGATTAATGACAATTTGGTAATTGATTCTTGGAGTCAAAATTTGAATTAATGATAACTCTTTCAAAAATTAGAGCCAAAATTTGAATTAATGATAATTCTTTCAAATATTAGAATCAAAATTTGAATTAATGATAATTATTTCAAATAATAGAGCCTAAATTTGAATTAATGATAATTCTTTTTAAAAATGAAAGATTGGCACTAAAATTTGAATTAATGATACATCTTTCAAAAGTGAAGGAAAATTGGAGCCAAAATTTGACAAGTTTAAAATGCTGATTTTTTTTTAATTTTCACGCTGTGCAAATCGATTGCACAGTGTATTTTTTTCAAAAATGGCGCAAAATACACTATGTGCAATCGATTGCACTTTAAGAGAAAACGATTTCATCAGTGAAAAAAATGAAAATGTTTAATTCTTTTTTCTTTGCAAATAGAGATTTTAGGAAAATAATACCAGAAATCCTTATTTGTCAGATGCTTCGACTTGGTACCTACAAAACAAAAATATACAAAGACAAAGACAAATATTTTTTGTATTTTGATTAGAAGTTAGTCAACAACACATATACAAAATACACAACCAAGGTGCTTGGATATTCCTCAAGAGCAAACTTAAAGATAGGAAAAAAGAGGAAGAACAAACCCTAATGTGATCTTGTTATGATCGAGTTGATATGATATGATAGAGGAATCTTAGGGGCAAAAATTGGGGTACAACAGCTGCCCTTATTTAAGTGTCTTCTATCCGGAGATACGAAGGTTACAAATCTTCGTGTCGACGCGATTGAAGATACTTAAATATAAAACAAGCCCTATTTTTGTCTCTAAGATGCCATGTAATGCTTATGATTATGGATGCATATGAACAGAACAAAAGAGACGCAAAGTAACACTGGGGATGCCACAAAAATGAAGAAACAAAGGAGCAACCCCACCAGGAAAATAAATCACTGGTGGACCAAAAGAATAGAACCAGAGAGGAGGATAACAAGCATCGACGTTCACTGCCGATGTCTACCAACGTTCACTGAAGGTAGAGAGAAGAAGATATACCGACTCAAAGATGACGGTAAACTACCAACTCAATAGTTGAAGGTAGAAGAGAAAATATATCATGCCATCGCCGTTCACTGACGAGGAACTATCACCGTTCACTGAATGCACTACAAACGTTCACTGATGGTAGATTTTGAAAATATCATACCATCGCCGTTCACTGACGAGGAACTATCATACCATCGTCGTTCACTGACGAGGAACTATTACCGTTCCCTGATGATAGCAAAAAGATAAGAAACACTGACGTTCACTACCGATGCACTACCAACATTCACTGAAGGTAGATTTTGAAAATATCATACCATCGTCGTTCACTGACGAGGAACCACCACCGTTCATTGATGATAGCAAAAAGATAAGAAACACCGACATTCACTGCCGATGCACTACCAACGTTCACTGAAGGTAGATTTTGAAAATATCACACCATCGCCGTTCACTGACGAGGAAACACCACTGTTCACTGATGATAGCAAAAAGATAAGAAACACTGACGTTCACTGCCAATGCACTACCGACGTTCACTGAAGGTAGATTTTGAAAATATCATACCATTGTCGTTCACTGACGAGGAACCACCACCGTTCACTGATGATAGCAAAAAGATAAGAAACACCGACGTTCACTGCCGATGGACTACCAACGTTCACTGAAGGTAGATTTTGAAAATATCATATGTTCCCCAAACTTCTGGTGTTTCACCTAGAACGGGTCTCAACTTCTTCCTTAACCAAGGAATTCCGCCTGGAAAGGGTAATATGTAAGTTGTCTCAAATAAAGAGACTTCCACTTGCAAAGATTTCACAACGAGCAATTTCTGTGAATTTGAAAGTCTTGCCATCCACTAGCGTAAACTGACGACGGACTGGAAGCTAACCACTCATAGAGGAAATAGCAAAAAAAAGTTACGTCGACTTGTACAGGGAAGCACGAGTTGCTCAATCAAAGATACTTGTTGCTTGTTATCATGGAGGATTGCAAAAAGAAACGACTTTCTGGGGATAGAAATGTGGCTTCCCGGGGAAAGAGATATGACTTCCTGGGGATATGAGATATGAATTCCTGGGGATAGAAATGTGGTTTCCCGGGGAAAGAGATTTGACTTCCTGGGGAAATGAGATATGACTTCCTGGGGAAATGCCACATTATTCCTGCTGAAGAGATAAAGTATTCTCGTGCAAAATAAATGCACAAATCAAAGCTCAAAGTCCTCAGAAATCCAGAGTAAATAATATTGTCATGCAACTACAAATCCAATTAGAAACAAACTGGAGCAAGACGGCCAAAGAAGATACATCCTTTGAGAAATAAACTCAAGATGGAAAACCAAATCCCACTAAGCAAGGAGCGCTATTGTCTGTCCTAACTTCACTGAGGAGAAACATAATCCGGATGTAGCTAAATTAAACAGATACCGGGATAGAACATCTTTCTTCCATTTTCATCGGAGAAACCAGTTTTCCAAAAACAACGTGCCTACTGAAGATAGCAAAACTAGTCTCAAATAAAGCAGACTGACACCGAGACAACCAAACCTCACTGAGGAATTCAAACCCACTTCCCTGGAGAGAGAAAAAACTGAGGATTGAAAACTTTTCATCATGAATACTCATTCCAACAAGAGATGCCCTGGGATAACCTTCCCAGGGAATAACACACAGACTTCCATGGGGGAAAATGTTTCACAGTCCGTACTCCTACTGGGGATTTCGATACTGATTGTGAATAAGGCAAATGGAAACCAAATTGTCAAAACATTCACTGGGGAAATCAGGCCCACTTTGAAGGAAGAAAAACATACAGACTTCTAAGGGAGACAATGCTTCATCATCGAGACATCTATCGAGGACTTCATGCTGACTTCATTGGGGAGGTCAACACCACATCATCGAGGGGAAACCAAGATACGTTCTTCACTGGGGAAACCGGAGATACGTTCTTCGAGAGTAATTATTGCACCAACTTCTTTGGGGAGAAAGAACTTCTATAAAATAAACAAGGCCTTCACTGGAAAATATTGGATTGAGTCTTCATATCATACAAACATGTTCCAACAAAAGATGCCCTGGTATAATCTTCCTAGGAAATCAAGAAGTCAACACTAATGCTAATACTGCAAAAAGAGTGATATCTTAGCACACCGAGGGAATAAAATCTTTCATCATATGAGGGAAAACTTCGCTGGGGAACCTGGGACAAAGGCTTCTGACCATGCAAACCCAAAATCAAAAGTGAACCAAGACTTGGCCGGGGATAATAGGATCACAAACCAAATATTGTACCTTGCACCCACTGGTATCGTCTTTAAAAAAAAATCATGCGCATTCCAGCGAAAGTGACCTGAGAAAACCTTCCTGGGGAACCAAGAAGTTAACAGTACAGCAAGAAGTCAAAGTTATGGGGATTTTAAATCAAACTCAACACTTGGTGAGAGAAAACCCAAAAACTTGACAGTTGTCTCAACACCTCTTAGAAAATATACTGCCCTTGTCTAGCTACTTGGGAAGCACATAACAACAATAATGTCGTAACAAGAGAAAGCACTGCTCTACAAGAGATTCCATATCAATAAAAAGGAGAAAGAACTCCATCAAATGAGCAAAGGCTTCATAGCTCTTTTTAATCTCTGTTTGATCACCACCGGGATGGGTAAAGAATCACACTCAGCTGGAGAAGTCTGCAGCAAGATTGGAAAAAATGGGATTATGAACCCAACATCATAACACAACTTGAGGAAGGTTCTCATCTTGGGGTAGACATAGTAACTATCTTGACGAAATCTGGATATGCCCTTGGAAACCAATCTGGTGTCTCAAGCTTACCATGCTGATCAAAGTAACTTTCGTAACTTGCCCTTGGCTGCATGCTTTTAAGATAACCTTTCTGATCAAATGGCTTTCATAGATTTGTCGAATCTTGACATAACTGCCCTAGATTGGCTGAATGTTGCATCCTCTTTGCTCCACAACTCTTCCCGGCAGCATGCCTTTTGCTTATACTCAAATGTAAACTTTCATGATATCAAGCAATTGTTTTACAAGCAGAAAATGTTTATTCTAAGAATGAAAAATCTAATGCAATAATTATGTAAGTCTTGAAGATTTTATTCGAAAAGATGTCGCAAAACCCTGTGAACGAATCACTAGCCAGGATGCGACATGGATTTTTTGTGTGAAAGATAAAAAAAGCATATGATACCAATCACAATAATTTATCAAAATTAATGGGAGTCAGGAAACACTATTTCATTGGAGTATGCTTTCGAAATAAACCTTGTTTCAATTAGGACTTTTGAGGGTTGTAACGTGGCTTGGTTCATGGTTTTAGAAAAAAAGATTTAAGGCTCAAAAATATTTGGTGCCCACCCCCTTCATGATGTTCTTAGGTCCTAAGTTCAGTTAACTTGACATGAACATTCATCTCTCAAAAGAAATTTCGAGACGGTTGAGGAATCAAACAAGGTTTCCTTTGGACATGCAAGTCACTCATTCCTGCTTCTTTTGGGTTTCTTGTCACACGACTCTGTTCTTTGCTGAGGATTTCACATTGTAATCCTTTATCTCATTTTAGGCTTTCCATTTCTTCCTTACTTTCTGGACAAATTCCTTTTGTCTTTGACTCTGAAGTGCAACGGGATGCCCTGACTTTTGCCTAAGCGACTTGTTTTTTTCAAGTTCCGACTTAGCGGGGCTTTTTGTCTCTTTCTTTTTCATCATAATTTTTTTATTCATATTATCTTTTTCTTTTTCTTTTTGAACATGTCGCGTGACTTCGAGTCATTTGTGACTAGTTGGAAGAATTGTGACTGCCCTATTTCTTGGTAGATGAAAGATAACCATTGTTGTATCGCCATCTGCTGATCCCCTGATATGTGAGAGATACCCATTGGGATAACATCTTATTTTTATGCACACTACTAATATGCGGAGATTTAAACATTGCAGTTTTGAATTCCCTCAACCTTTTGAAGGATAACCATTATTGTATCCTTAGATGCGCACTCCTGATGAGTTCTGAATGCTCGATCAAATTAACTGAACACTACCCTACCCCAGGTTAAAAAATGAGGGTTTTTTTAATAGAAAAAGAAACTCCTACTTCAAGGCTCAAAGGGGTTAACAAAGGTTTCACTCCCTTATATCTCCGGTGTTTGAGGATTTGAAACAATGCTTGTACATCGTCAACGGGGTTTTATCCAAAAGCATACTACCAGAAAATTTGTGTTTTAATATCATCATCCTCCTCCCAATCTCTGCCCAGGAAAGAGAATGGGTAACAAGTTGGTATCATAAAGCAATTTAAAATTTAAAACAAATACGAGTGAAACGAATGAATTTCTTCAAGACAAACATACTCATTGTATTAAGATTAAACATTCAAATGCAAACAAGTTCTTACATGCAAACAGTGAAATGATAAACAAGAAAAATTACAAATGCGAAAGCAGTAAAAATGATAATAAACTAAGATAAATCTCTTATTTGGACATGCGCTGAAGGTAACATTTCCAAAGCTTTAGAACTATCAACAACAGAGATTCATTCATGCTCTGCTAACGAATTGTTTTGAACATTAGGGCCAATGTCCTTAAACGATAAGATACCGCTTCGGACCAACCTCTAAACTTCGACCTTCAAAGCAAAGCAATCTTCTAAATCGTGCCCAGGAGCATCCTGATGAAAGGCACAAGAAGCGTCAGCCTTATATCCTCTTGGCAGTTTTTTGGGAACAACTGGTCGAGCTCGAGTTTGAACCAGATTCTTCTTCAACAAAGAAGGATACAACTCTATGTATGTCATTGGAATTGGATCAAAGCTCATTTTCCTCTGATGACCTTGCCCTTGATTTCCTTGTTGAGGTGCCCTCTGATATGCAACATCAGTCGGAGTAGCGGATACAGGAACAGTAGGAACTTCAGCATTTGCCCTTGTTGGTTGAGGTTGAATACTCGGTGGCTGATTCTGAGAAACCACCAGAGCTTCCATCAGAGTAGTCAAGTTGGCTAAGCCAGCCTTCAAAGCAGAAACTTCTTCGCGCAGCTCACGATTCTCCTGTTCTAAGTTATCCATCTTCTTTTTGAAATTAGCCCGAGTGTTGTAGTGATGAGTCAGCTTGCTGAGTGAAGTAAAGAAGCTGGGTAAGGCACCTGGATATGCATAACAAATGCAAAAACATGTGCAATATGATGCATGATATGCAATGTATATGATTATTATTATTTTATCATTTAATATTTCAAGGGATTTAAGATTTACAGACATATTGCAAACATCAAAATAACAACGCATTTGAAATACTGAAAACTTTTATTATAATAACTTCGAAATGGGTTACAAGTTTCAATGATCCCAAGTACAAGATGAAAATACAATCTAAAATCCTGAGAAAATGAACTGATAGAGATCAATCTATACGAATGCGCTTCCCTGTGAGCCTGGTAATCTGATCTCTCAACCTCTGGTTTTCTTCCACATGTCTGATGGCAACCTCCTTCCAATCATCTGAATCAGGAAGTGAACAAACAGCACCTGTTTGAGGCTTAGGAGAAAATAAATCTCCTTGCCTCTCCATAGACTCTACTGCTCGACTCTCAAGGATCTCGATCAAATCATATCTCTCTCCTTCAGGTCTGCTCTGTAGGAACTCTCTAAAGTCTGGAACTTGTTCTTCCAAGCATCCCTTTCCTGCTGCATCCTAACCAAAGCAAGCTGCAGCTCTTCTAGATCATCTAATAAGGGAGGAGTGGTCTTCACTAACAAATCAGGCATGGGTGTCTCCCGAGTATACGACATCTTCAATTGAATGGCTCTCGATCGGACCCACTGAAGATATGGCTCCAAAGAAACAACACCCCTAGGTCCCAAATCCTTCCTACTCTTCTTATGAATGTGACGCCAGGCCTTCGCAATCTGCTCCCTAGCTTCCCTGTGGTCTTCTCCTTCCTTCAGAAAGAAACTACTCAGATGAATATTGTTCGGTTTATCCCTCATCGGATAGCCAAGCTGTCGCCGTGCAAGAACAGGGTTATAGTTAATTCCTCCCTTTGTACCAAGAAGAGGAACATTGGGGAAACTACCACAACTGTCAATAATCTCTACATCCTGGTAAGCTCGATGATACCAATCAATATCCGAGTGAGTAAGTGCCATGATCTTAGGAGCCCAACGGGGTTCCTTCTTGACATCCCAAAAAGCGTCAGACTGAGGCATATGAGAGGTAAACCACCGATACAACAAAGGCGTGCAACAGATAATCATTCCCCCATGATAAGAATTCAGAAGATGAACAGGGTAATAAGCATCACCCAACAGTGTAGGAACCGGGTTTCCAATCATGAAAATCTTGATAGCGTTAATGTCGACAAACTTGTCCACATTAGGAAATAAGAATAATCCATAGGCGAGTAAAGAAAAGATGGCCTCAAAAGCAATTGTACTCTTCATCCTGTCAAAGTAAAGAGCTTTCTCCAATAAGAACTGAGTTGGTAATCCTCTAATCCCTCCTTTGGTAGTCATATGAGCTTCCACCTCTGGCTTCCCCAGATGAATCAAAGCAGCAATCTCATGTGGTTTTGGCTCCCCTTCCAAACCAGTAAAAGGAACGCGATCGGTAACAGGTAAATCCAATAGATAAGAATACTCTTCCAGTGTTGGCATCAACTGATAATCGGGAAAAGTAAAGCAGTGATACACCGGATCATAGAACTGGACCAAAGTTGAGAGAAAACCCTCCTTCATCTTCAGCTTCATGAGAGAAATAATGGATCCATACTTCTTCCGAAAGTCTGTAGAACACTCGATCTCGGGAATTAGACTGATCAACTCATCTATCTTAGGATCCTTAAAACTGTATTTCCCGGTCTTTCTCTTTCCAGAATCCATGGTTTAAAAGTACCTGAGATATTCACAAATAGTCAACCTTTAAATCCCTTGAAATATTGTTTTTTTCAAAAGATGCTTATGAGTGCATGGATGCATGATGCAACAATCACACACAAGATCACACATATAGGGTTCATAGGTTCAACGTCACGAGGATGAGGTAGAAGGTACTACCCATAAGGTATTGGTCTAAAAAGTTATCACCTGCCGAACAAGGTTCTAGAGGTTCCCAGAGTCTACATCCTTCCTTCGGATATTACCAACTTCCCGATTAACTCGGTAATTAGTAATATTCTCAAGAAAGACTCGTCCGAGCGTAGTATCGCGTGATAACTACTTCGGATTACTCCGTTATAGCTTCCGCACTACACCTAGAAGGCCAAGAGGGGTTAGGTAATTTACGGTCCTCAGCTTCGGCAGGCTCCCAGGTCGAAAGCAGTACGTCTTCCCGTTTACTCGGTAAACGACACTACAGTCAAAGGGGCCTCCACTGAGTGGGGGATCTCATGCCTCCTTTTTTGGGATTACTCCCTCAAAGTTAACATGAGTATACCGCCCTTCCTATCTAAAAGTTTGCCCAAGTCCGGGTATAGGACTTATGAGTAATCACCAAGCACCCTGTAAACCAGGAAAATCCAGACAAACATATATACAAAATATAACACATAAACAACAATAGCACATATACAGATATAAAAAAAGATAGGTTTAACCCACTTAGGGATGGACCAGCAAGAGGTCAATTTGTCCCCAGTGAATTCGCCATTTTTTCTGTAGCGGTATAAATGTGCAAGACTAAGCCATTGGATTGACTAGACTTTATACAAATCAAAATAAAAATCGCCACCGTGCTTTATTGTTTCCAAAGGAATGGGAAAAGAGCGAATAACCCAAAAAGAGGGGGAAAGATTCAAGGTAAGGGGGTTGGTTATGCAAAGGGAAGGTATTAGCACCCTAAACATCTACGGTACTCCGCAGGAACCTCTTTGAAAAATCTGTATATTTTGGCTATAAAAATGTGTTGTATATAAAATGGATGGTGGAGGTGAGAAAAGAAATATTTTTTATGATTTTTGCACCCACCGCAGTTGCGAACCTTTAGTGCATATGTACCACCTTTCGTGCAATAGGGGATTAGGGTACACGTAGTTCCTCTTTTAAAAATTTGAAACACAAGTGTGTTGGTTGATTTTATGAGATAAGACATCATCGCAATTGTCCGTGTGAAAAACATACTTACTACCCACAATCATGAGAAAGGAGAATTTGCATCATCTCAAAGTGGAGGATATGGATTGGATTTTAAAAATCAACAATGCCTCACTCAACACCCAAGTGGAAAATATCTCACTTCACTACATATTGTAGAAGTATAGTTGTTTGCATCACTACAAGGATTGACAAGAGTCTAATCTTTTTTGAGAAAGTTTAAAGGTAAAAGCCAAAGTGGCAAAATGGTTTGAAATGAGATTGATTGACTTTTAGTCTTCTCAAAAAAAAAGGTCAAGGTATTATTAAATTGATTGAAATTTATTTATGAAAATGTTTCGAAGATGCATGGACCTAAGTCCAAGTTTATTATGAAAATGTTTCAAGTTTCAAAACAAGAAGAGTTTTTTTTTTAAGGAGGGAGAAGATTTTTGAAATTAAAGAAGATGGGAGGAGAAGAAGAGGCTATCCTAAAGCATAAGGTAAAAGCTAGGGATAAGAACCATCTAACCAACAAGAAGCCAATATTTGACATTATGAGTCAATATAGAATTCTCATTCTTCGGATTGAAACCAAGCAAGCAAAGATACTAGACCTCTTGAGAGAACCAAACTTCAATTGTTTTAAGTCTTTGCAAAAATTGGGCAGAGTAACGGCTGTATACGGGTGAATTCCAGATTACAAACAAACATCGTAATCTCAATAACCTGCACACAAAACAAACAAACAACCCAATGTCTTGAGGTAAACCTCAAGAACCCCAGACAAAATATCAAATAAAGTCACAAAGTCTCCAAGATAGGCCAAGGTCTCTAATCCTAAGTCCAAGAAGTCCATCACTCCATAATGCAAAGGATAGTAACCATGTAGTCCAAGTATCATTAATGATTTTTATGGTTCATGTTGATTATTAGGTGTTTTTAAAAAGAAAGAAAAGCTCAAGTGAGCAAAATAAAAATGACATAAAAGTAAATGCTCAAGTGAGCAAAGATGAAAATAGCATGAAATGTAAAATGCTAAAAGTAAATGGTACATAAAGCATGAAAATAAAAGCGTAAAGTAAAGTTAATTGTTAGTAATTAGTGGTTAGTTGGATGACCATCTTGAAACTTGCATTTGGAACTCATTAGAGGATTGGTATAACCAAAGCCTCCACACAACAAGTTGCATTTGCTTTTTGTCAAGTATATCATCCATTTTGGAATTCTCACAAGGCAACATGTAATGATCAATGATGTTTAAGTGATCTGCATTGACCAAAGGTGTTGTAGATCCATTAGAGGATTGGTAGAACCAAAGCCTCCACACAAAGAATCTCAAGGTTATTGGATAAAAGAGATCTAATTAACATACTTGGGCTTGCAATCATAAGTTTGGGCCACGAATGATCATTTATTCGATTCGGGACAAAATTTAGCGCTATGTTAAGCAATCGTAAGTGGACTTATGTAGAAGTCACACCTATTTTGAGGTCGGTCAATAGCAATCTATGTACTTCATGTTTGGATAAATGATATAGAGATCACCATCCATTAAAATGTAGCACAATTAAAAAAATAAAGGGATAAGATGAATAGGAAGGGGAATGATAAGCTAATTTGGATCACCATTTCAAAATTCTTTCATCTTTAAATTTAACCACTCCTCTAGATGGATTAAAGCACTAAACATATCATTAATCCAAAGCACCAAAAATGAATTAAATAATTCACTCTTAGGTAGATTTGAATTGATGAACATTTATCCAACTTCATCTACATCATAAAGTCTATTGAGTTTAAAGACAAATTGGACATTTAAAATTCCAATCCAAACCAACAATCAAAAGGAGTGAGTAGAAAAAGCATTTTGGATCAAAGCTGCCCCAAAACAAGGCAAAAAATAAATTTTGTTCTGGTGTAAATCGATTTACACTACTATGTAAATCGATTTACACAGTACAGTTTTCAAAAATTTGCGTGAAATTGCTTCTGTGCAATCGATTTACACTTAGTGCAAATCGATTGCACACATTAACAATAGCAAAAATAGTATTTTAAAAGGGAAATTTCTTGTTCAAACATTCCATCAAACACCTTATGATCATGGATCCACTTGAGCATGCAAATTCCATCAAATTGTGAGAAAATAACACCATTGAAATCACAAAATAATGCTCAAAGAATCAATCCCAAAGATCACCAAGAGATCACATTGTGAAAGATGAATTATCCAACTTACCAAAGGTAGATCTAGAGAATTATCAAAACAACTTCAAGAATTTGCTTCAATTCAACCACAAGAATCAATTGACCAAGCTTGGATGTAGAGAATTGATGGAGAAAAAGTGTTTGGATGAAGGTTTAGCTCAAAGATTAGTAAGCTTCAATTCAAAGCTTACTAACTTTTTGAAAATGGAGCTTTGAGTGAATTTGGTAGATGGAGAGAATTGAGAGATTTTTTAGCAAGGTGGATTTGGCTATCAAAAGCTTGAAATTTGAATGAAATGAGAGCTCTATTTATAGAGTTTTAGGATTGGGATTAGTGGTAATTTGGTAATTGATTCTTGGAGCCAAAGTTTGAATTAATGATAACTCTTTCAAAAATTAGAGCCAAAATTTTAATTAATTATAATTCTTTCAAATATTAGAGCCAAAATTTGAATTAATGATAATTCTTTCAAATATTATAGCCAAAATTTTAATTAATGATAATTCTTTTTAAAAATGAAACATTGGCACTAAAATTGAATTAATGATACATCTTTCAAAAGTGAAGGAAAATTGGAGCCAAAATTTGACAAGTTTAAAATGCTGATTTTTTTTTTTAATTTTCACGCTGTGCAATCGATTGCACTACAGTGCAAATCGATTGCACAGTGTATTTTTTTCAAAAATGGCGCAAAATACACTATGTGCAATCGATTGCACTTTAAGAGCAAACGATTGCATCAGTGAAAAAATGAAAATTTTTAATTCTTTTTTCTTTGCAAATAGAGATTTTAGGAAAATAATACCAGAAATCCTTATTTGTCAGATGCTTCGACTTGGTACCTACAAAACAAAAATATACAAAGACAAAGACAAATATTTTTTGTATTTTGATTAGAAGTTAGTCAACAACACATATACAAAATACACAACTAAGGTGCTTGGAGATTCCTCAAGAGCAAACTTAAAGATAGGAAAAAAGAGGAAGAACCAACCCTAATGTGATCTTGTTATGATCGAGTTGATATGATATGATAGAAGAATCTTAGGGGGGAAAATTAGGGTACAACAGAACCTCCGGCGATACTCCTGAACATCATCCTCATAGTTGAATACAATGCCCTCGATAAGTAACTCATGGGGACCATCTCTTCAAGCGTAACCAAATTGTCGCAGAGCTAAACAAGGATTGTAGGTTATACCCCCTCTGATGTCAAGTAATGGGACATTAGGGTGCTCCCCACAGCGGTCAATAATAGCAGTGTTTTCCATAGCTCGGGAACACTAGAGAATATCCATGTGAGCGAGTGACATTATCCTTTGTGACCAACCCACACCTTCTTCATTCTTCAGTACGGACTTAGGGAGGTGTGAAATAAACCACCTCGATAGAAATGGCATGCAGCACATAAGAACCCTTCTTCTCTTCATGGTACGAGTATGGAGAGTGTGCAAAATATCTCCGATCAAGGTAGGCACAGGGTTGCGAGAGAGGAAGATCTTGATAGCATTCACATCTATGAATGAGTCTGGATTAGGGAATAGTACTAACCCATAGATTAGAAGAGCTAAGACCTCCTCAAAAGCCTGAAAATCCATATCATCCCAAAACAATTGGGCCTTGTCTATCAAGAACTTGGCTAAAAAACCCTTGACTCCGCTTCTTATTTCCCATTTGGATACCACGTCATCCCATTTCAAATGCAAAGCTTAGGCAATAACTTCTGGCTTAGGAACTTCTTCCAGGCCTGTGAAGGGCAACTGTTCAAGGATGGGTATATCCAACAGCTGAGAGAATTCTTCCATGGTAGGCACCAACTGATAGTCTGGAAAGGTGAAGCAGTGGTGCTTGGGATCAAAGAACTGAAAGAGTACACTCATCATCTTTTCATAAAAGTTTGAAGTAACCAGGTTGAGAAGTCGACCATGTCTCTTAGTGAACGCAGAAGTTTCGGAAACCTTTGATACTAGCTCTTTGAGTTGGGAAGGTATCTTCACAAAGTTGATTCAGATAGTGTTTCTACGAACGAAATCCATGATCTGCAAAACAGAACAAAGATAAATTCCCTTGGTCCTTGAAATGGTTAGTGCAATAAGAATGGATGATATGTTATGATGCATGATATCATGATAAACCAAGGGTATAGAAAACACAGATAAATCACACCAAGCTCTTAGATTTAAGGCTTGCATGAGGTTAAAGGTCATACCCTCTTGAGGTTTAGTTGGTTTCAAACCTGTCTTAAAAATTAATTGGGTTCTAAAGATTCTCAATATCACTGACCATCCTTTATCGGGCATTGTTTCAGCTCAAACAATCTTTTCTTGCGGCCGAAATATTCCGAAAGTCTGATCTCAATGAGTGTAGCATCGAGTATCAACCAATCTTCAGCTCCATACCGAGGTCGGCTATCTCACTACTTTCTAATGGCCAAGTTTGTTCAACTAAGGTTCTAAGGTCTGTTACTGCTTCATGACACCACGCGGCGGCCCCGTATTCTCCTCGTTTCCCCACGAAGGATACTGGTACCAACCAAAGTGCCACACCAACACAGCCATCGCTAAAACCATATCGGTCTACACCATACAATCTCCACGGTCTATTGTTGTTTACCTAAAAGGTTCCCCCAGATCCGGGTGTAGGATCTATAGAAACCCAAGCAAAACCCTTTAAGAATAAAACAAACAAACAAACAAGAAAGCAATTTTGAAATGACCTAGATCCTAAGGTAAACCCCACTTTATTTTGAATCCCCAGCAGAGTCGCCAGTTTTGTGATACGGTGGCAGAACCTACTATTATACTGGTTTGCATTTTGTATTTGCAAATGTCGCGGTAAGTAAGAGTCGCCACCGACTTTTATTTTATCCAATCAGGAAAAGGAAAAAAGAACAGAAAAACCTTTTTTCAAGAATATTTCTGAGTACGGAGGGCAGATTATAGAAAGGGAAGGTGTTAGCACCCTTTCTATCCATGTTTTTCCATGAGATCTTAGGTACTTGCTCATTTTAAACTTTCTTGTGTGTGTGTTTGTTTTGAAAAAAAATTTACTTCGTGATAACCCTTATATCAGTCCTCAAAGGTGTGATGAAGTTGTTTTGAAAAAGTGTTTGTGTGAAAAGTTTATTTGTTTGAGCAAGTACTTAAGAACTAATCTACCTACTCGAAAAAAGTCTGTTCGTTTTCCTTTAGACAACGCTATCCTATTATTAAGGAATAGGTAGCATCATCGTTGGAGTTTTAAGGGACGTTTGAAGGGACAAATATGATCATAAGAGAAATGTTAGGGATTTTTAGCAACCCTCATAAATCCTTAAAGATCTTTTCCGAGGCAACTCTGAATGGGTCATTTTTAGATCTTTCAGGGGTAGAGGATGACCGCTAACAAACCATATACTTCATGATCGTTTAACCGAAGGCAACCGAAGTGGAGTAAACCCTAGGAGTGAGCATGTGCGAGTGAACTTTTTTTAGTTAATTTGTCTATGCACGTTTAGGGTTTTCTACCGTTTTAATTTTCAAGTATTCTTTCCATACAATCCTATTAGCATACATCTAAAAGTTTATAATTGCGGAAATTAAAATGCGGAAATCTTAAAGTTCTAGCTATTACATGGCTTTCGCAGATACAGAATTATTTTTGACTGTAAAATGAAAGGCGGAATTAAAACCTA
Organism: Vicia faba; assembly: GCA_948472305.1. NCBI lineage: Eukaryota > Viridiplantae > Streptophyta > Magnoliopsida > Fabales > Fabaceae > Vicia > Vicia faba. The sequence goes on along the minus strand of OX451736.1, from coordinate 856,367,305 downwards.
ATTAAAGCTATTACAACCTCGGAGCAATTACAAAAATAATAAAAAAGTAAATAAAATACGCGCGACGAATTAAATGTGAGGATAATTATAAAACCTAAAATCTATTTGGAAAAAATATTTAAGTTATTTTTTTGGAGAAAAATTAATTATATACAACCCTAATTTCTAATTAGTTTTAATCATGAAAAATAAGATTTAATTGCCCTAATTTAATTTAATTAATTAATTCAAGGAAATAAAATATTTTTTATGAAAAAAAAAGATTTTTGGTGTCTTTGTGATTTTTTTGGTTTTTATAATTAAAAAAATGATTAATTTGGGAAAATAAATAATTAAACAAATAAAATAAATAAAAGAAATAAAAAAACATTAAATTGGGCCTCTGTTGATGAGTAATTATGGGGGGGGTTGTGAAATTTGCTAGGCCCAATAACTGCTGAGCCCAATCAATGCGTGAGATCCAGTGCTGACCCTTTTTGATGGTACACCATGTTCCTTCAGTGATAGGCGTTGGATCTGGTTGATCATGAATCATGTGGCTGGCTATTGATGGCGCATGATAGGCTTTTGGACAAGAGAAGCACAAGATCTTCAAGGAGGAATTAAAATAAAGAAAGTTGCTGGGACCTAGGATCAAACCCAGGTCCTCTACCCTTTCCAACACACGTCCTTGCTAGTTGCGCTACACTGTTCAATTGATAATGTAATAATAATAATAATACATAATATATAAAATAACATGGATGAAACTGAATCAAAAAACGCGTTCCCAGTTTGAATGGTCCAGTGGTTGGTTGCCATGTTATTGTCTGCTTCCTTCTGCCCGTCATCTTAGGCATGTAACCTATACCTTCGGACAAACAACCATGGTTATAACCTGTGAGTTTCAAAAATAATCAAAACGCATGATAAATGATATTGAAGACCACGATTCAACTGGTCTTGATGTCACGATCTTCATGGTACCCTTTTTATTGGCCAATTTAACCTGTATGACAAAACCCCAAAACGCAAGGACAAACCCTAATAATGGCAGTCATTGATATACACATCAAAACGCAAAATTACATAAACCAAAATTTTCTAAAAGCTCATATAAACACAATGCTATGTTCAATAATGGTTAATCATGTGTAAATTGCAAAATATGATTCAAGCTAGGGAAGGAAAACCGTGGGTCTGTAGCGTGTGTTTCTGGGCATGAACAGGCTTGCAATTGATCCAGTTACGTTTCTGAGATGTCTAGAAATCTATTGGCAACTTTAGAATTGCTTGAATTAGCCTCCAAGCTTGAAACCTATTCACTACTTTTTTGCAAAAAATTGAGTTTGTTCTTGTGCTTTCCACGACTTATAGCCCTTGTTTTTGTGTTTGGTCTTGTTCATTATATATCCATAAGTGAATTAGGGTTATAAAAACAGTTGGTATCTTTGCAATTTTTAAAGATTTGATATCACTCTTCCTTTGTGTGATTTGTTTCCAAATTAGGCCTAATCATACCATTCTTGTGCCAATCAACCTTGATTCGATTTGATCCTGATATGCCAGCATAAGTAGCTTGTGATTCTGTCCAAAAATTAGATCAAAACAAATCTTTGCTATTATTTGTCATTTATTTGATTTAATTCAATTTTTAATTAATAAAAAATCAAAAAAAAATTAAAAATGAAGCAATTTGACTTTTTGAGATGCAAGCATAAAAAGTTAGGCCCACTTGGCAAATAATGCATTTTTGAGCATATTTGACTTTTGGCAATTTTGCAAAAAATGTCAACTTTGACAAGGCATATCTCTTCCAATTTTAACCCTAGAGAGGTGTTATTTGACTTTTTAGAAAGCTTAGGATGTCCCCTAAACAACCCTTTTGGTCTCATCTCAATTGGGTCTTCCATGTTCATGTAAGAAGCTTTGACCCAAAAAGTGTTTTTATTGACTTTTCAAAAGGACCTATAATATGGAAATTCATATCTTTTTGTGAGTTCATATTTTGAACTTGAGGGATGAAGATGAATTGTAGGGAATTGCATCCTATTAAAAATTATCCTTGGATGGAAAATTTCTGATAAAGTATGAGGAAGTTATGCTTGGTCAAAGTTTGGTTGACTTTTCCTGAGAAACCCTAATTTAGCAACTTTTGGGTTTTGATGAATTTGGGGCATTCCTTGAGGAATCATGATCAAACCTTGATCAAATGATGGATATAACTTCAAAATGTTGATGTTGACCAAAAATATTGAAGTTTGACTTTATGTGGGCCATAGTTGACTTTTGACCTAATACTGTCGATTCTCAAGCATCTGAGCAATCTTCTTGTGCAAGGCTTGAAATTTGACATGGAGGGTCTTAAGAACATTTTAGGACCATGGAGAGAATATGAGGTCTTTGGATTTCACACATCTTGATGAAAATGGAAACCCTAGTTTGAGGTACATTTTCTTAGGAGAGAGTTTGTCTGGTCAACTCTAGGGAATCCTTGAGCAAGTTGAGGATCTCAATGGGCATGTGTTGAGTAAAATGAGAAGGAAAATTTTAGGGTACAACATAATTCCTCAACATTCAGGTTATCTCTCACCTTTACATCATCCATTTAAATCACATGTGAAGGATTCAGATTGTAATTCTTCAACTGAGACACATGAAACGCGTCATGGATATTTGCAAGTGATGGAGGCAAAGTAATCTGATAGGCCACCTCACCTATATTATCTAAAATCTTATAAGGACCAACAAAACATGGTGTAATTTTCCTCGACTTTAAAGTTCTACCAACACTGTTTACAAGAGTAACTCTCAAAAACATGTGATCGTCTTTTTCAAACTCTAGATCCTTCCTCCTCTTATCATGATAAATCTTTTGACAACTCTGAGAAGCTTTCATCTTCTCTTGTATCATCTTTATCTTTTCAGTTGTACCTTATACAACCTTTGGTTGGAGTAAAACACTCTCGCTCGACTCATACCAATACAATGGATTCCTACACCTCATACTGTATAACGCTTCATATGGTGACATCCGAATACTAGAATGGAAACTTTTATTATAAGTAAACTCAATCAACGACAAGTGACTATCCCAAGCTCTTCTTTGTTCTAGCACACAAGCCCTCAACAAATCCTCCAAAAACTGAATAGTTCTTTTTGTCTGACCATTCATCTAAGGATGATATGTGGAACTCAATATCAACTTAGTACCAAAAGCATTTTGCAAACCTGTCCAAATATTTCACGTAAACCTCAGATCCCTATCTAAAATGATACTCGAAGGTATCCCATGCAATTTCACAATCTCATTAATATACATCTCAACTAGTTTCTCCATAGGATGATTAATCTTCACCCAAATCAAATCATTGCCTTTATATTTCTTCAGCAAACTTGACAAAATCCATGGAAAGATTGTCCCACTTCCATTTTGGAATACTTAACAGTTTCATAATACCCATTGGCTTCTGATGCTCAATCTTTGACTTCTGACAAGTCAATCAAGCATAAACAAATTTGGAAACTTCCTTTTTCATACCAGGCCACCAGAATAATTTGTTCAAGTCCTGATACATATTCGTAGCACCAGGATGAATACTCAATCCACTTCTATGTCCTTCATCAAGAATACTCTTCTTAAGCTCGGGAACATCTAGAACACACACTCTATCTCCAAACCTCATTAAACCATTATCGTCAATTTTTAACTTATCTCCTTTACCTTGGTTAATCAAAGTCAATTGGTTGACTAACCTCAAACCAAACTTCTGACCTTCTAGGATTTCTTTAATTATAACACTAAACATCTTTAACATGCCTCACCTTACACTATTAGGAGTCTTTTCACACACCAAGCTCATATATCTGAACTATTCAATTATTTCTAACTCTCGAACCATAAGCGTTGACATATGCAAGGACTTCTTACCCAATTCTCATAGATTTCAACACCTAATCATCCTATAATAACTATACCACAGTATAGGCATTATATACACACACTCATGACAATTCAACAAGGTATCGTTACCAACTCCAACACAAATTCATCAATTGTGCAACAATCATCAAACCACCAAAACCCAACACATCCTACATTTATATAGACCTTAGATAAAATATAATAACAATGATAAACACCATTTACCTTAAGATTACTGCTAGCTTTTGATTCCAATTCTTTCTATAATTTCTCTTTGGCTCTATGTGCCCTAGGTTTTGCTCTGCTTCTTACTCCTTTCGTAAAAACTATCATACATAATGAGAATTTATAAAATCCAAATTCTCTTTTGTCTCACTTAACCCTTTGACCCTTAATTGGTCTTCCACTATTGTCCTTACTTATTCTTCCCAATTGGCTATTTCGCCCTTATAATTACTAACACCGATATTACTCTATTTTTCTAATTAAAATAATTCTAAAAAATTATTCTAATTATTATAAATTACTAAAAATCCTCTTAATCATATTAATTCTCACTACACCATACATACCATCACATTAAATATTGTATTAACCATCATATTCATCTCATCATCATAAATCATCACAAACCATCACGAGGACTCACATAAAAACACCAAAACATCATATATATTAAGTACTTCACAATTACTCATATATTCAAGTTAAATTAGTTTAATAATAATTAATATAGAATATAGGGTGTTACAACTTTCCCCCACTTAAAGAATTTTCGCCTTCGAAAATTACCTGGCGAGAACAAGTTTGGATAAGACTATCTCATCTGATCCCCGCGTTACCAAGCTCAACTTTCACCAGTTGGTCCACCCCATAATACCTTCACTAAGGCGATTTCCTTGCCTCGCAATTGCTTCACTTCACGACCTTCTATTTGAAATGGTAATAACATAACAGTCAGGTTATCTCTCACATGTACATTATCCATTTGAATCACATGTGATGGATCCAGAATGTACTTCCTCAACTGAGACACATGAAACACGTCATGCAGATTCGCAAGTGATGGAGGCAAAGTAATCTGATAGGCCACCTCACCTATCTTCTCTGAAATCTAATATGGACCAACATAATGCATCATAAATTTCCTCGACTTCAAATCTCTAGCAACACCGATTACTGGAGTAACTCTCAAAAACACAAGATCATCTTTTAGAAACTAGAGATCCTTCGGCCTCTTATCATGATAACTCTTCTGAAAACTCTGAGACGCTTTCATCTTATCTTGGATCATCTTTATCTTTTAAGTTTTCTCTTATAGAACCTCCAGTCCGAGTACAACACTCTCGCCCGACTCATACCAACACAATGGAGTCTTACACCTCCTACCGTACAACGCTTTATATGGTGCCATCCTAATACTAGAATGGAAATTGTTATTATAAGTAAACTCAATTAATGGCAAGTTATTATCCTAAGCTCCTCCTTGTTCTAGCATACAACCCCTCGGCAAATCCTCCAAAGATTGAATAGTTCTCTCTGTCTGACCATCTGTCTGAGGATGATATATGGAACTCAGTCTTAACTTAGTACCAAAAGCATTATGCAAACTTGTCCAAAATTTCAACTTAAACCTAAAATACCTATCTAAAATTATACTCTAAGGTATTCCATGCCATTTCACAATCTCATAAATGTATATCTCAGCTAGCTTCTCCATAGGATGATTAATCTTCATCGGCAAGAAATGAGCTGACTTAGTCAACCTATCCACAATCACCCAAATCAAATCATTGCCTTTAGATTTATTTGGAAAACCAAACACAAAATTCATGGAAACACTGCCGCACTTCTATTTTGGAATACTCCACAGTTGCATAAGACCCATTGGCTTCTGATGCTGAATCTTCAACTTCTGATAAGTTAAGCAAGCATAAAAAAATTTGGCAACTGCCTTTTTCATACTAGGCCACCAAAATAATTTCTTGAAGTCCTGATACATCTTCATAGCACCGAGATGAATACTCAACCCACTTTTATGTCCTTCCTCAAGAATACTCTTCTTAAGCTCGGGAACATGTGGGACACACATTCAATTACCAAACCTCATTACACTATTCTCGCCAATTCTGAACTTATATCTTTTACCTTGGTTAATCAAAGATAATTAGTCGAATAACCTCAAATCAAACTTCTGACCTTCTAATATTTATTCAATAATACCATTAGTCAGCTTCAACATTCCTAACCTTACACTATTAGGAGTCTCTTCAAACAACAAGCTCGTATCTCTGATCTGTTCAATCATTTCTAACTCGAACCATAACCAATGACATATGCAAGGACTTCCTATCCAATTCTACTAGATTTTAACACCTAATAATCCTATAATAAATATGTCACATTATAGGTATTATATACACAAACTCATGGCAATTCAACAAGGTATTGTTACCAATTCAAACACAAATTCATCAATTTCAACACAATCATCAAACCAGCAAAACCCAATACATCCTACATTTATCTAGGCCTTAGATCAATTATAATAACAAATATAAACACCCATTACCTTAAGATTATTGCTAGCTTCCGATTCCTCTTTGTTTTATAATTCCTCTTTGCCTTTTTGTGCCCTAGCTTTTGCTCTGCCTCTTACTCCTTTCCCAAAAACTGTCGTACAACAAGAGCATTTGTAAAATACAAAATCTCTTTTGTCTCACTTACCCCTTGGACGCTTAATTGGTCTTCCCCTATTGTTCTTACTTATTCTTCCCAATTGGCTATTTCGTTCTTATCATTACGAACACCTATATTACTCTATTTTTCTAATTAAAATAATTCTAACCAATTATTCTAACTTATTAAAAATCCGCCTAATCATCTTAATTCCATCTATACCATACATATCATCACATCAAATATTGTATTAACCATCATACTCATCTCATCATCATAAATCATCAGAAGTCATCACGAGAACTCACATAAAAACACCAAAACATCATATATATCAAATACTTCACAATTACTCATATATTCAATCTAAATTAATTAAATAATAATTAATATAGAATTCAGGGTGTTACAACTTTCACCCACTTAAAGAATTTTCGCCTTTGAAAATTACCTAGTGAGAACAAGTTCGGATAAGACTATCTCATATGATCCTCGTGTTCCCAAGCCCAACTTTCACCAACTGGTCCACCCCATAATAACTTCACTAAGGCGATGTCCTTGCCTTGTAATTGCTTCACTTCATGACCTTCTATTTGCAATGGTAATGCCTTAACAGTCAGGTTATCTCTCACATGTACATTATCCATTTGAATCACATGTGATGGATCCATAATGTACTTCCCCAACTGAGGCACATGAAACATGTCATGCAAATTTGCAAGTGATGGTGGCAAAATAATCCGATAGGCCAGTTCACATATCTTCTCTAAAATATAATATGGACCAACATAATGCAGGGTACATTTCCTCGACTTCAAAGCTCTACCAACACTGGTTACCGGAGTAATTCTCAAAAATACATGATTATCTTTTAGAAACTCGAGATCCTTCCTCCTATTATCATGATAACTCTTCTGAAAACTCTGAGAAGCTTTCATCTTCTCTTGGATCATCTTTATGTTTTAAGTTGTCTCTGGAACAACCTCCAGTCCAAAAATAACACTATTTCCCGAATCATACCAACACAATGAAGTCTTACACCTCCTATCATACAACGTTTCCTACAGTTCCATCCTAATACTATAATGGAAATTGTTATTATAAGTAAACTCAATCAACAGAAAGTGACTATCCCAAGCTCCTCCTTATTCTATCATACAAGCCCTCGGCAAATCCTCTAAAGACTGAATAGTTATTTCTGTATGACCATCTATCTGAGGATGATATGTGGAACTCAGTCTCAACTTAGTACTAAAAGCATTCTGCAAACTTGTCAAAAATTTCTATGTAAACCTCAGATACCTATCTGAAATGATACTTGAAGGTATACCATGCCATTTCACAATCTCATAAATATACATCTCAGCTAGCTTCTCCATAGGATGATTAATCTTCATCGGCAAGAAATGAGCCGACTTAGTCAACCTATCCACAATCACCCAAATTGAATCATTGCCTTTAGATTTCTTCGGAAAACCTGACACAATATTCATGAAACATTTTCCAACTTCTATTTTGGAATACTCAACAGTTGCATAAGACCCATTGGCTTCTGATGCTCAATATTCGACTTCTGATAAGTCAAGCAAGCATAAACAAATTTGGAAACTTCCATTTTCATACCAGGCCACTAGAATAATTTCTTCAAGTCCTGAGACATCTTCGTAGCACCGAGATGAATAATTAACCCACTTCTATGTCCTTCCTCAAGAATACTCTTATTAAGATCGGGAACATATGGGACACACATTCTATCACCAACCCTCATTACACCATTCTCGCTAATTATGAACTTATCTCATCTACCTTGGTTAATCAAATACAATTGGTCGAATAATCTCAAATCAAACTTATGACCTTCTCAGATTTCCTCAATAATACCACTAGTCAGCTTCAACATTCCTAACCTTACACTATTAGGAGTCTCTTCACACACCAAGCTCATATCTCTGATCTGTTCAATCATTTCTAACTCTCGAACCATAACCATTGACATATGCAAGGACTTCCTACCCAATTCTCAAAGATTTCAACACCTAATAATCCTATAATAAATATGCCACATTATAGGCATTATATACACAAACTCATGGCAATTAAACAAGGTATTGTTACCATTTCTAACACAAATTCATCAATTGCAACAAAACCATTAAACCACCAAAACCCAACACATCCATCATTTATCTAGATCTTAGATAAATTATAATAACAATGATAAACACCACTTACCTTAAGATTATTGCTAGCTTTCGATTCCACTTCGTTCTATAATTCCTTTTTGCCTCTCTATACCCTAGATTTTGCTCTGCCTCTTAATCCTTTCCCAAAAACTATCGTACAGAATGAGTGTTTCTAAAATCTCAATTCTCTTTTGACTCACTTAACCCTTGGAACCTTAATTGGTCTTCCACTATTGTCCTTACTTATTCTTCCTAATTGGCTAATTCGCCCTTATCATTAATAACACAAATATTACTCTATTTTTAATTAAAATAATTCTAACCAATTATTCTAATTATTCTAAATTACTAAAAATCCTCTTAATCATCCTAACTCTCACTACACCACACATACCATCACATCAAACATCGTATTAACCCTCATATTCATCTCATCATCATAAATCATCATAAATCATCACGAGGACACACATAAAACACCAATACCTAATATATATCCAATAATTCACAATAAATCATATATTATTAATCTAGAATTTGGGGTGTTACAACTCTCCCCCATTTATAGAATTTCCGCCCTCGAAAATTACCGGGCGAGAACAAGTTCGGATAAGACTCTCTCATCTGATCCTCGCGTTCCCAAGTCCAACTTTCACCAGCTGGTCCATCCCATAATATCATCATTAAGGTGATGTCCTTGCCTTGTAATGGCTTCACTTCCCGGCCTTCTATTTGCAATGGTAATGCCTCAACAGTCAGTTTATCTCTCACCTATACATCATCCATTTGAATCACATGCAGAGGATTCAGATCGTACTTCTTAAACTGAGATACATGAAACACGTCATGCAGATTTTCAAGTGATGGAGAAAAGGTAATTCGATAGGCCACCTCACCTATGTTTTCTGAAATCTGATATAGACCAACAAAACATGGTGTAAGTTTCCTCAACTTCAAAGCTCTACCAACACAGGTTACCAGAGTAACTCTCAAAAACACGTGATCATCTTTTTGAAACTCGAGATCCTTCCCCCTATTATCATGATAAATCTTTTGACAACTCTGAGAAGCTTTCATCTTCTCTTGGGTCATCTTTGTCTTTTCAGTTGTCTCTTGTACAACCTCCGATCAGAGTACAACACTCTCGCCCGACTCATACCAACATAATGGAGTCATACACCTCCTACTGTATAATGCTTCATACATTGTCATCCCAATACTAGAATGGAAACTCTTATTATAAGTAAACTCAATCAATGGCAAGTTACTATCCCAATCTCTTCCTTATTTTAGAACATAAGCCCTCATCAAATCCTCCAAAGACTGAATAGTTCTTTCTATCTGACCATTCGTCTGAGGATGATATATGGAACTCAATCTCAACTTAGTACCAAAAGCATTCTGCAAACCTGTCCAAATATTTAACGTAAACCTCAGATCCCTATCTAAAATGATACTCGAAGGTATCCCATGCAATTTCACAATCTCATTAATATACATCTCAGCTAGTTTCTCCATAGGATGATTATTAAGAATGGAAAAACACAAGAGGGGGTTTGAATTGGGGTTTTTAAAACTTAAAAACAAAAGACATGTTGGTTATCCTGGTTCATTGAACTCAAACTACTCCAATCCACCCGCCAAGGTGGTTTTTCCACACATAATGAGGTCTTAATCCACTAATCAATCTTGATTACAACGGTACAATGACAACTGTTAAGGTCTTCTTGAGTTTAAACCATTACCCAGTTTTCTCAGGGTATTACACAATACTATATTTGAAAGTGTGTACAAGATATGTTTTCTAACAAAAAACACTATCACAAAAGTGGTGTATTACACAAATTAAAATCAATAGATTGAAGGTAGTGATATTTCTAGTTTGTAGTGCACAGCAAAATTGTAAACGATTTCTTCTTCAAGTCATGTTTATATAGGCAACGCATGAGAGGTCCTTTTGGAATGGTAATAAATAGTAGTTAATGAACTTTCCAAACATAGAGATTCTTGTCCTCTTTCAGTCGTTACTTTTGAATAGCCATGAATGAAATGTAACGCTTCTGAACATGCTTGCTAAAGATTACATCAGAAGATGAATGATACCGTTGGGACTTCTTTACTTATTTCCATAATTGTTCATAACAAAATAAAAGAGTTCTTATTCGCAACGTTTAGTGCACTCAGAAGTTGTACCTTTAGAACTTCTTTATATAAGCATGTTACGCAGATTTTGCTTTCTATGTAAGATATGTTGAATTATAGTTTAAACAATGATCTAACTTATCTTCTGTGCTTCTTACATCAGAACTTCCATGTAAAATAAGATACTTATTTAGGGAGCATAATTGTTCTTTGAGTGTTTGTTATCATCAAAACTATTACAAGGATTGTAGAATCAAACTATATTTTAACAATCTTCCCATTTTTTATTATGACAAAAATTGGATATTTTGATCAAATACGTAAAGAACATAAAGCATTAAAGTCTCCCCCCCTGAGTTGGATACTCAGATATAGAAGAAATACTTCCCTGAAGATTGTTCTGATCAGAGTTTTTGAGAAGAAGATTTTTGATGCGTCCACAACTGTCCTCAATAGAGGTTGTTCCTGTTTTACTTTCAGATGAAAAACAATAGAATTATGATATTCAAAATATTTGAGATTGAGTCTCGGTACTGTTATATTCGAAATATCTTACGTTCTCCCCCTTTTTTGTCAAGAATCAAAAAGCAATAAAAACACTTTAGACAATAAAATGCATAGTATATTAAAAAAGATTCAAGGAAACAAATAAAAAACACAATGAAGAAATCAAATTTCAGAACTAAGTTTGAGGAGGTGGAAGTCGTGTGAAAAGGGCTTCCAATAAACCCTTAATCTGATTGTTTGATTCCTCTTGTTTTCCAAGCATCCCCTTAATTTCATTGCAAGTTTCATCCTGCTTGTTTAGCCTTTCCTTAAACATAGAATTTTCTTTCTTCAGCTCCTCCAGAGTTTGCAGCACAATAGAAGAAGAGGGTATTTCAGCAGAAGGGGCCAATTTTTCAGAGCAAATTGTAGCTGATTCTAATGCAGGAGCTTCTTCAATTTTCTTGCCTTTGTCTTGAAACATGACCAGAGGAAGAGGATCAGAGGATGGTTCATTACACTCTGATTTCTAATTATCTTCCCAAGGGGTATTGTCCAGCATAAGGAGTGTCTTCTTTTCTCGGTTTCGCAGAACTTGATCCTTGAAGATATTCAGGCGATCACAAAAGTTCTGTTGAGCGATTTCATAACTAAGCTCCTTTAGTTTCAGAGACTCAGAGTTGAACCATTTTCTTTAACTGGTTCCAATGATAATCAGAAGCAGCTGGGTTGAGATTCTCTATGCAAGCTAGCTTTAGAGACTTAACATATTCTTTTATTTCTGTTTCAAAAATCATCAAGGATTTACCAACGTATGCTTTGGAGATTTTTGGTTTTTGTTTTGGAACAGAAATTTTCTGAGAGCTTGTGGCGAGATTGTCCAAAGCTTCTAAGTCTATAACTGTTCTAAGGGGATCTTCAAGGTAGCTATTAGGAGAGGGAGAGTCAGAAAGGACAATGGGCGAAGTTGGTGAGTTTGGTGGAGTGGACTGATAAGGAGATGGAAGATCTGGAATGGAGAGGTTTTGTGAAGAAGTTGATGGAATTATTTGTGATTGAGAGACCATGAGAAGGTAGGTGATGCCAAGGATGGATGTTGTGGTATCAAAATCAAAGTTTGGATTTTTGGTTTGGGGAGCTTCAAACAGCAGATCAAATAGATCAATATCGGAGAGAACTTGAGCAAGTTCAGACTGATTTTGGTCAAGATGGGTAGTAGGTAGATTATTCAGAAGGTTATCTAGAGGAAATGAGGTGTCAAAGTCAAAGTAAAAATCATCAAAGGTTTGAGGAGAAGGATCTTATGTGGGCTTTGGAGATGAAGGGTTTTCAGATGTTGATAACAGTACTGATTCAATAATAGAAACAAAAGAGGAGTTGCCTTTCTTTTTGGCAGCTTTGGGAGTCTTCTGAGAAGTTCCTTCTGCAGCTGCTTTTCTTTTCCTTGATTTTCTAGGAGAAATTTCCAGAGGTTGTTTCCTTAAACCACGAATGTTCGCATCTAGATTAGTACCGTCCCTCTTGCATGCTTCCAGATATAGGAAAAAAATATATGGAGAAGAATATGCTTGAGTGAATAGAGGAAAATCCTTCAGAGGCACTCTTCTGGTGGTAATGACTTCCTTGGTGGTGATTTTTAGATCCTTCTTAATAGTCTCAATAATCTTCACCTTCTTTATATTTTTGGTGTTGAGAGGTTTACCAGCACAAGCTTCCATAGCGCTAGCTTGTTGAGCCTCAGTCAGATGTTCTATCAATCTGTTTTCTGTTAGAATATCTGAGATGAGTCTTCCCATAGGGATCCAATCTCTCTTTGTTCTTTCTTCTTCTCTTTTTTCTTTGACGCTGGTCTTCAGATGATTGAACTGGAGGTGTGGAAGATTAACCTTTACTTTGATGGTGATGAAGTACAGAAGTTACTTCTTATCAATGTTGATGTAATCTGGAGAACTTGTAGGCTTCCTATGATTGATGCAATCCAAAATAATTTTAGACCAAATTCTGAGGTAATCCTTTAGGTCTTTGATTTTGTTGGACGATTGACAAGAAGTAAAGATTTCCTTTGAGATCTTTCTTAGGTCAGAAACTTTCTCAGTCATATCACTACATCGAATACCGCCTCCGTCGTGACCTATTAGTTTCCCAATGAGATCTTCAGAGATGATGATTTTCTTTCCCATAACGAAAGATGTAACCTGATGATTTGAAGTTGTAGCGTGAATCCAAAATTCTTTAAAAGTTCTTTGAAAAACTAGACCTAGGAGGCGATTAAAGTACTTAGTCCATCCTTGGAACTCAACATCAGGGGTTAAATTGTATCTGTCTTCCTTCATGCTGAAGAAATCTACAATGAGCTCACACAGAACTTCCAGCAAATCAATGGGTGTGAGGAGAGTTCTTGATGGTTCTTTGTACCTTTATAATGTTGAGAAAGAAGAGCCAGGAATGCTTTGAGAACCTTGAGAGAGTTGTTTAGAGGAAGACATTTGTTCATACAGACTCTTTTAGGGTTTTAAAAGATTGAACAATTTTAAGAGAGAAAAAAGAATTGAGAGTGAAAGTGTGATAGTGAAGGTGAACGAAGTATATATAAGAAAAAGAAGACTTAATTAACAAGAAAAGGATTTAAAGAAAATGATTATGTGAATTAATGATTTCTGAAAAGATGGATAGCATAAAGATATGGAACAATTACCAATTTTACACGAGCCTCAATGCATCAACTCAATGTTTCAGTCTCTTTAGAATTTGAACATGTGTTCAGCCTTAGAGGAAGACCTTGCGTATAGAGTTGACAAATGTTGATATTGTGAACTACATGCTTCTATCTTTGAAATGAACCGTTTGGAGATTGTTCAGATCTTCTTAGATAGATCCTGATACAACTTTCCTTCTTACTTCTGAAGAACTATTGATCAGATGTTCACAAAAAAAATTAAAGAATAAAATTATGAGGGTTAAATATAAAGAAACATAATTATCATTCTGGGCATAATTTCATGCTGAGATGTTTCAGAATGAAGTTAAATCTATCTTCAGAAAGGGGTTTGGTGAAAACATCAGCCCATTGATGGTGTGTGTCTATAAATTGTAACGAAAGAATTCCTTTATGAATATAGTCCTTGATAAAATGATGTTTAATTTCTATATGCTTAGCCCTAGAATATAAAATGGGATTTTTTGAAAGACAAATAGCTGAAGTATTGTCATAGAGAATAGGAATGTTACTCTCATATATGTTGAAGTCTTCAAGTTGACTTTTCATCCAGAGCATCTGCATGCTGCATCCCGCTGCTGCTATATATTCAGCTTCAGCAGTTGACAATGCAATGATGGATTACCTTTTGCAAGACCACGATATTAGATTGTCTCCCAGAACTTGGCAGCTTCTAGAAGTTCTTTTTCTTTCTATTCTGTCTCCAGTGAAGTCAACATCATAGTACCCTACTAATTTGTATTATTTAGATTTTCTATAGCAAATACCAAGATTAGTAGTACCTTTCAGATGCTTGAAAATTCGCTTAACAGTTGTTAACTGAGATTCTCTAGGATCTGATTGGAATCTAGAACACAAATAGAAATTATACAGAATATCAAGTCTTGAAGCTGTTAAGTATAAGAGAGAACCAATCATACATTTGTAGAGCTTCTGTTCTACCTTCTTACTCACCTCTTCCTTTTCCAGAATGCATGTGGTATGCATAGGAGTTTTGGTTGGCTTACATTCTAACAAGTGAAATTTCTTCAGAAGTTTTTGACATACTTTCTTTGATGAATGTTGATTCCTTCTAGAGTTTGATTGATTTGGATACCCAGAAAGAACTTGAGTTCGACCATCAAGCTCATTTCAAACTCTACCTGCATAGACTTAGCAAATTCTCTTCCCAAAGAGGCTTTAGTAGATCCAAAAATTATATCATCTACGTAAATTTAATAAACCAGAATGTCATTTTTAAATAGTTTACAGAATAAAGTAGTGCCCACCTTCCCTCTGGTAAAATCATTTTCTAGCAGAAAATTACTTAGTCTTTCATACCAAGCTCTGGGAGCTTGTTTCAGACCATATAGTGGTTTATTAAGTTTATAAACATATTCTGGATACTATGAATTTTCAAAACCAGGGGGTTGGTGCACATAAACTTCTTCATCAATGTAACCATTTAAAAACACACTTTTAACATTCATCTGATAAAGAGTGATTCCATTGTTTATTGCAAAAGAAATTAAAAGTCTGATAGATTCTAACCTGGAGACTAGAGCAAAGGTTTCTGTATAGTCTATCCCTTCTTTCTGACTATAACCTTGTGCCACCAATCATGCTTTGTTTTTGACGACTTCTCCTTGTTCATTTAGCTTGTTCCTAAAGACCCATTTAGTTTCGATGATGTTAAAGCCTTTTGGTTTAGGAACTAGATCTCACACATTATTTCTGGTGAACTGATTTAGTTCTTCCTGCATAGCGAGTATCCAGTCATTGTCCAGAAGGGCTTCATCAAAGGAAGTTGGTTCAATCAAAGACACTAATCCCATGAGAGATTCTTCAGAATTTTTGAATGTAGATCTTGTTCTAATTGGGTCTTCTTTCTTTCCCAGAATCTTGTTTTATGGATGAGCTAAACTGCTTCTGGATGGGCTCTTCAGATGTTGTTGTAATGTTTGTGACATCCTCTTCTGGATTTTATTGTGATTCTTTATGAAGAACTTCTGAATCAGTGTCTTCAGTACCTGTAAATTGAACTTCTATATCTGCAAAAAATTTACCCTACATTGACTTTTGAGAGCCAAGCTTATCATCAAATATGACATTGATAAAGTCTTCCACAATCGGTGTTTCTGTATTATATACTCTATAACCTTTTGAGCATTCAAACTATCCTAACATGAGACACTTTTGTACTTTAGAGTCAAACTTGTTCAGATGTTCTTTAGTGTTTAGAATAAAAACAAGTACATCTGAATGGATGGAAATAAGAAATGTTAGGATTTATGCTCTTCCACAGTTCATATGGAGTCTTATCTAGAATAGGCCTTATGGAGATTCTAACATGTTGTGTTAATTGCTTCTGCCCAGAAGTTCTTAGCAATGTTAGTCTCGTTGATCATGGTTCTGGCCATTCCTTGTAAAGTTCTATTCTTTCGTTCTACAACTCTGTTTTGTTGAGGAGTTATAGGACAAGAGAAATCATGAGAGATGCCATTCTCATTAAAAAAATAAAAAAATTTTGTTTTCAAATTCCCCACCATGATCACTTCTGACTTTAACAATTCTAAGATCTTTTTTGTTTTGGACTTGGTTATAGAAAGTAAAGAACACAGAGTGTGACTCGTCCTTGTGTCTTAAAAACTTTACCCATGTCCATCTGCTATAGTCATCTACGATCACTAATTCATACTTGTTGCCACTAATGGATGCAGTTTTCAATGGTCCAAATAGATCTATATGCAGAAGTTCTAATGGTCTAGAGGTAGAAACAAAATTTTTTGCTTTGAAAGAGGGTTTTGAAAATTTTCATTTTTGACATGCTTCACACAGAGCATCTGAGCTGAACTTCAGGTTAGGAAGTCCTCTGACCAGATTGAATTTTATAATCTGAGATATTCTTCTCATACTGACATGCCCCAATCTTTTGTGCCAGACCCATTGCTCATCGTTAACAGACAATAGGCATTTTACATTCTGACTTTTTAGTTCATAAAGTTTTATTTTGTAAATGTTGTTCTTTCTCTTTCCATTAAAGAGGATAGATCCATCTTTCTAACTAATCGCTTTACAGGACTTTTGATTGAAGACTATATCATAATCGTTATCACTTAATTGACTTATGGATAACAGGTTATGCATTAATCCATCTACTAAAGGAACATTAGTTATAGAAGGAAATGTATCGTTACCAATAGTTCCGGAGCCAATAATCTTTCCTTTCTGATTGCCTCTGAAACCTACGTAGCCTCTAGATTTAAGCTCCAAGCTTTGGAACATATGATTTCTTCCTGCCATGTGTCGAGAGCATCCAGAGTCCAGGTACCAAGATTGGTGTTTCAATTTTGCTATTAAAGACATCTGCAACAAAGACAATTTTGTCCTTAGGTACCCATATCTTTTTGGGTCCTTGTTTGTTAGAGTTACCAAAATTCTGTTTGAATTTTGGTTTGGTAGAAAAAGCATTACTAGTATACTTTATGTCATGTGTATGCCCATAGGTGAAGTGAGAATAAAGCGGTGTGTGTTTTATGACCATATCTTTAACTTTCTTAGGTTGAGATACTTTACCTTTATATCATATCCCTTTTCTGCCATTTCTGCTAACTCCATAGATCATTGAAGCCATCTTGCTCCTATCTATGTTTTTACAAGAAATTTTTGAAAGCTATGATCATATTCTTTTATGATCTTATCAGAGTTGCTAGAAACTTCTGAGACAATTTCTTTCTGAGCCTTTTGTAATTTATTTTCGAGTTTAGAAATTTTTTCTTTAAGCTCAGAGTGTTATGTTCTCAGTTTCTTACTTTCTTCAGAGTCAGAAACTAGATCATTTTCAGGTTCTTGTTTTTTACTCGAAGTTGTTGATATCTCTCAAGAATTTCTTACAGACTTTCTTCTAATTAATATCTAGAAAAGTTAGAGAATACCTCTTCTTCCTCTGAGTCTGATTCAGATTCAGATGATCCAGAGTCATCTGATAATTGGCCATTAGGGCTACGTTGACTCTTTCATCTTCTGATTCTATTTCAGCTTCAGAAGATTTTGAGTCATCCCATGTTGCCCTGTGGATTTTCTTCTTTTCTTTAAAGAACTTCTTTTTAGGTTTCTCTTTTTGAAGATTTAGACAGTCGCTTATGTAATGACTTTGTTCGCGGCATTCGTACAAAACAATGTCTCTATTACTTGATAACTCACCAGATAAGTCAAGCAAGCATAAACAAATTTGGAAACTTCCTTTTTCATACCAGGCCACCAGAATAATCTCTTCAAATCCTGATACATCTTCATAGAACCGAGATGAATACTCAACCCACTTCTATGTCCTTCCTCAAGAATACTCTTCTTAGGCTCGGTAACATCTGGGACACACCTTTTATGATCAAACCTCATTACACCATTCTCGCCAATTCTGAACTTATCTCATTTACCTTTGTTAATCAAAGACAATTGGTCGAATAACCTCAAATCAAACTTCTGACCTTCTAGGATTTCTTCAATAATACCACTAGTCAGCTTCAACATTCCTAACCTTACACTATTAGGAGTCTCTTCACACACCAAGCTCATATCTTTGATGAGTTCAATCATTTCTAACTCTCAAACCATAACCATTGACATATGCAAGGACTTCGTACCCAATTCTCATAGATTTCAACACCTAATAATCCTATAATAACTATGCCACATTATAGACATTATACACACAAACTCTTGGAAATTCAACAAGGTATTGTTACCAATTCCAACACAAGTTCATTAATTGCAACACAATCATCAAACCACCAAAACCCAACACATCCTACATTTATATAGACCTTAGATAAATTATAATAACAATAATAAACACCCCTTAGCTTAAGATTATTGCTAGCTTCTGATTCCTCTTCGTTCTATAATTCATCTTTCCCTCTTTGTGCCCTAGCTTTTGCTCTGCCTCTTACTCCTTTCCCAAAAACTGTCGAACAACAAAAGAATTTGTAAAATCCAAATTCTCTTTTGTCTCACTTAACCCTTAGACGCTTAATTGGTCTTCCACTATTGTTCTTACTTATTCTTCCCAATTGGCTATTTCGCCCTTATCATTACTAACACCTATATTACTCTATTTTTATAATTAAAATAATTCTAACCATTATTCTAATTATTCTAAATTACTAAAAATCCTCCTAATCATCTTAATTCCTACTACACCATACATATCATCACATCAAATATCGTATTAACCATCATATTCATCTCATCATCATAAACCATAATAAATCATCACGGGGACTTACATAAAAACATCAAAACATCATATATATCAAATACTTCACAATTACTCATATATTAAAGCTAAGTTATTTAAATAATAATTAATATAGACCTCAGGGTGTTACAACTTTCCCCCACTTAAAGAATTTTCGTATTCGAAAATTTCTCGGCGAGAACAAGTTCGGATAAGACTATCTCATCTAATCCTCGCGTTCCCAAACCCAACTTTCACCAGCTGGTCCATCCCATAATACCTTCACTAAGGCGATGTCCTTTCCTCGTAATTGATTCACTTCACGGCCTTCTATTTGCAATGGTAATACCTTAACAGTCATGTTATCTCTCACATGTACATTATCCATTTGAATCACATGTGATGGATCCAGAATGTACTTCCTCAACCGAGACACATGAAACACATCATGCAGATTCGAAAGTGACGGCGGAAGAGTAATTCGATAGGACACCTCACATATCTTCTCCAAAATCTAATATGGACCAACATAATGCAGCATAAATTTCCTCGACTTCAAAGCTCTACGATCACCGCTTACCGGAGTAACTCTAAAAAATGCATGATCATCTTTTAGAAACACAAGATCCTTCCTCCTCTTATCATGATAAGTCTTCTAAAAACTCTGAGAAGCTTTCATCTTCTCTTGGATCATCTTTATCTTTTAAGTTATCATTTGTATAACCTCCAGTACGAGTACAACACTCTCTCCTGACTCATACCAACATAATGGAGTCTTACACCTCCTACCATACACGCTTCACACAGTGCCATCCCAATACTAGAATGGAAATTGTTATTATAAGTAAACTCAATAAACGTAAAGTGACTATCCCAAGCTCCTCCTTGTTCTAGCATACAAGCCCTCGTAAAATCCTACAAAGAATAAATAGTTCTTTCTCTCTGACCCTCTATCTGAGGATGATATGTGGAACTCAGTCTCAACTTAGTACCAAAAGCATTCTGCAAACTTGTCCAAAATTTCAACATAAACCTCGGATCCCTATCTGAAATGATACTCAAAGGTATCCCATGCCATTTCACAATCTCATAAAAATACATCTTAGCTAGCTTCTCCAAAGGATGATTAATCCTCATCGGCAAGAAATGAGTCGACTTAGTCATCTTATTCACAATCACCCAGATCGAATCATTGCCTATAGATTTCTTGGGAAAACCTGACACAAAATTCATGGAAACAATGTCCCACTTTTATTTTGGAATACTCAACAGTTGCATAAGACCCATTGACTTCTAATGCTCAATCTTCAACTTCTAATAAGTCAAGCAAGCATAAACAAATTTGGTAACTTCCTTTTTAATAACAGGCCACCAGAATATTTTCTTCAAGTCCTGATACATCTTCGTAGCACCAAGATGAATACTCAACCCACTTCTATGTCCTTCCTTAAGAATACTCTTCTTAAGCTCGGGAACATTTGGGACACACATTTTATCACCAAACCTCATTACACCATTCTCGCCAATTCTGATCTTATATCCTTTACCTTGGTTAATCAAAGACAATTGCTCGAATAACCTCAAATCAAACTTCTGACCTTCTCGAATTTCTTCAACAATACCACTAGTCAGCTTCAACATTCCTAACCTTACACTATTAGGAGTCTCTTCACACACCAAGCTTATATCTCTTATTTATTCAATCATTTCTAACTCTCGAACCATAACCATTGACATATGCAAGGACTACCTACCCAATTCTCATAGATTTCAACACCTAATCATCCTATAATAATTACGCCACATTATAGGCATTATATACACAAACTCATGGCAATTCAACAAGGTATTGTTACAAATTCCAACACAAATTCACCAATTGCAACACAATCATCAAACCACCAAAACCCAACACATCCTACATTTATCTAGACCTTAGATCAATTATAATAACAATGATAAACACCTCATTACCTTAAGATTATTGCTAGCTTTTGATTCCTCTTCGTTCTATAATTCCTCTTTGCCTCTCTGTGCCCTAGCTTTTTCTCTGCCTCTTACTCTTTTTCCAAAAACTGTCGTACAACAAGAGCGTTTGTAAAATCCAAATTATTTTTTGTCTCACTTAACCCTTGGACGCTTAATTGGTCTTCCACTATTGTTCTTACTTATTCTTCCCAATTGGCTATTTCGCTCTTATCATTACTAACACCAATATTACTCTATTTTTCTAATTAAAATGATTCTAACCAATTATTTTAATTATTCTAAATTACTAAAAATCCTCCTAATCATCTTAATTCTCAATACACCATACATATCATCGCATCAAACATCATATTCATGTGATCATCATCATAAATCATCATAAATCATCACGAGGATTCACTAAAAAATACCAAAACATTTATATATATATATATATATATATATATATATATATATATATATATATATATATATATATATATATATATATATATATATATATATATATATATATATCGAATACTTCACAATGACTCATATATTCACGCTAAATTAATTAAATAATAATTAATCTAGAACTCACGGTGTTACATGTTCTCTCTTAGGAGGGCTTTAAGATGCTTCCTCGCCAGGTCGGGGAGGCATATGCCTATCTTCAGTCTCTTTCTGGGGTCGCTGCCCAGAGGGATGATCTCAAACTCTCTGTCGGGGATCGGGCGTGGAGGATGAGCGGGTTCCTCGTTGATGGTTGGTGATGAGGATCCCCTCGTGGTTAGATGAGCTTCCTTCTCCTTTTTATTCTAATCTCAAAGATTTTCTTTAGTGAAGCGGTAGCCAAGGTCAATTGAGTCGATGTGGGTAATGGCTTCAACTCTTCTAAACTTCTAGGTCAAGCAGGCTTGTTAGATGTTTAAGTGGTGCACTGATGGTGTTCAACCCCTTTGAGGCTGCTTCGAAGCATCTCCTCGCAGCTTTGATATCCCCGTGGAGGGTGGCGATAAGCCTCTTGAAGTGTAGTACTTCATTTTCAAGTGCACAATAGAGGGAAAAAATATTAATTCGGCCAGGGATGGCCTCCCCAGAATGCACTGGTATAATCATAGGAAAACTATCACTAGGAATTGAGTTTTAATGAACCAGATCGTTTCAGATGCCTCAAAGGTGACGATCAACTCGAGGAAGCCCGATGGTTTTGTGACTATGTCATTGAAGCCTTGAAGGTCTGAGCCTACGAAGAACTTCAGGTTCATTTCATTAAGTTGTGGCGTATTAAACATATGGAAATACATAATTTCAAGCGAGCTTCCCAGGTTGACAAGTATACGCCTGACATCAATGTTGTCCATCTCTTCTCGTACGAGCAGAGGGGTGGTGGATTTGGGAGCTCCGTCGGGTAGTTCTTTATGGTAGAAAGAAATCGGGACGAAACTTCCCCTAAACTTATCGAGGGTGGAGTTATTGTTAGAGCTTACCTTAATCATCTTCTCGAACCTCCTTTTCATCGAGCCCACAGTGAATTTATTAAATCCCTGCCGTAGAAGACCATGGTAGAGGGAAATGTCTCCTAGGGACTGTGTGTTGCAAAGTACAGGGGGTGCTTAGCTTCATCAAGAATGTAGAAATCCTCGAGCTGCGAAACGCACATGGCAATGAGCATGTTGATGTCATATGGGGTAGGTTTCTCTTCCTCGACCTTTTTCGACTCAGGGGCGTCATCGCATGGACCATCCTTCTTCTTGTACTGCTTGATATGCCCATCTCTAATGGGGATCTCAATGGCATCCTTCAGATAGATGCAATCTTCCATTATATTCCCGTGGCTCTTGTGGAACTGGCAATATTTAGTGTTGTCCATCCCTGGCTTGGATGGAATCTATCGAAGAAAGTAGACCCCGACCTGACAAAACTTTGAATTTGCACAGTCGACCAGGATGCGCTTATGTGAGGCGTTTAGTGGAGTGTACTTATGGAACCGACCAGCTGGCCCTTTGTATTTACGTGATTCCTGAGGCTTGTCGTCTCTTCTTTTCTCTATTCCCTGGCGAGATGTCAATGGTTCATCATGTTTTGAAACTTTGGCATTCTCCTTATACCGTGAGTCTCGCGCGTTATTGACAACTTCTTTTTCTTCATACTGGATGTATCTTTGGGCCTTGAAGAGGAGGGCATTCAGTGTTGCATGTGTTTTTATGCCAACTGCTTTGGAAAAACCACTGCGGGGACGTAGCCCGCGTTCAAGCAAATACTTATTCATATCGTCAGTCATGGACACTTGGATGACTTCTTTGTTAAACCTCTCTAAATATGGTCGGAGGGACTTGTCCTTCCCCTGGATGATGGCTTCCAGTGATGCCTCTGATTTAAGGTTATGGTGAGATACCGTAAAGTGCCTGGAGAATTGTTTCCCAAGGTTCTTCCAAGACGTGATCAAATCATCGGGGAGGCTTTTGTACCAGGCCATAGCCTCCTTTCTCAATATGGTAGGGAATAACTGGTACTTGATGACACCCATGACACCTCGATAATCGAGCAGGGCATCAATATTTCTGATATGCTCGTCTAGATCGGTAGTCCCATCATACGTCCCAAGGTTTGGGAGTTTCTCCAGCACGACAGGTAAAGGAGTTTCCATAATTTCTCGTGATAATGGGTCGTGGGGCTCATCATTGTCATTACAGTTTGGAGAAGGTAATGGAGTGTAATTGTTCCTCACTCGTCGAATTTTGTTGTCTCGACAGGGAAACATACTCCTCAGATGATACTTCGGCTTAGGAGAGGGTGAAACATAGTTATTTTCCCGTTGATTTCCATTTGTCTTCTTGGTGATCGGGGAATGCCGATCTTTATAGGGTGGAATATGATCTCGTTTCTTGAGGAACAAAACTTCTGGCTTTTCCTGCACTGGGCGGCGGCTAGTGTCATACCCCAAATTTGCCCGCCTCGGTGCTACAGTCAAAATTATTTTCAAAATTAGTTTTTAAAATTCTTTTGGTTCGTTTACACTAACAATCTTTGGTTTTTATAAATATTCATTTTTAAATTATTTTTCTAATTTAAAAATATACATAATAATTTACTTGTATTTTTTAAATTAACAAATACTTGCTCGTCTTCATATACTTTCAATTGGGTTTTTATTTCAAATAAGCAACATAGCACAATTGGTAAGGAATAAAGCTTGCAAACCTGAAGTCATGGGTTCGAATCTCACTTGGTGCACTTTGAATATTTTTCTGTTTATATGTTACTAATTTTATTTCCATTTATATTAAAAAAATCACAAGAAAAACCATTTTTTTTTATTATTTAAATGTTATTTTCGTACTTTTAATTAATGCATTTTTTAAAAAAAAAACTATTTATTTGATTTTATGTACTTTTTTTTACCAAAATTGAGTGCAAAAATTATAATAAATACCAAAAATATTTTCTTTTATATGTAATTATTTTTTATTGGTCAATCAGTGTCAATTTGTGTCATACTCATCTTATGATTAGTTAGCTTGGTGACAAAGGAAAATCTGATTTGTCAATTAATTTTATTTCCTAATTTGTTGACTTAATTATCACTATAAATATGTCACTCTTTTACACTATTTTTATCAATAACTCGCTAGAGTTCTCCTAAAAGTTGTTGTTTTTCACATCGAAGAACAACAACAAAGAAACCCTGAAGTCTTCATCATTAATTATTTGGAGATCAACAATGTTATCAAAAAATATTTTTGAATTCTGAACAGAACACCTAAAATTTTTCTCACAATTATGAGGAGAGTTTTCTAATACTCACACACATCCTCTGCACACAGATTTCCATTGCCGCTGTCGTCACCTTCAAGTAAGTCTTTCTACTTATGCTTATGTTTTATTTATTTTATCATAAATATTTACTATGTGCTATACATATTTGACTCCTATGAACCATGAGTATTGACTGTAACTGGTGTAGAAAAAATAGAGGTAGTAGGAACTAGTCACGATTCTAGTTTTTTTTTGTTTTTTTGTTTTGTTCTCTATAATTTTCAACATTAAGGATAATGCAACAAGGGTGAATTGTATAGAATTTATAATAAAATAAGTTATAGACTAAGTTTTATATACTATTGAAACTAATTTCGTTCATAGTATTTACTTTCTATGTAGGTTATTTTATAATATTAAATAATTTATTTTTAATTTGATTTTCCTTTTTATCTTTTAGGATGCAAATCATTTTTCTTTATCCTATTAATAGGGTGAAAATTTAATTAATTTTTTATTATTATTAAATCAAAATATTCATCATTTGTAAACAAAAATACAAACAACTTTTTTTAAATTAATTAATTTAATATTTTACAAAGATATTACTAAATCTCGGTGCTTAATTAGACCAAGTTTAATTTATGAACTTGGGCCCTTACTACTTACACACCTCTGTATTTTACTACTAAACTAAGGTTACACCCCTACCTGTATTTTAGGCTCAGTTCAACATCTGAACTTGGACCCTCACTTGCCAGACCCTTATATTTGACTACCATGTTGCAAAACTCACCCCTCGGCCAATTTCGACTCAAAATATCTTTGGGTCTAGATTATCTTCTAATACACTACCTAGTCTTAATTTTACACCCTGTGTATAAATGGGCCAAATTCAATTTCAGAACATGGGATCTTAATATCTTCACCCCGCTCTGTGCCCTACCATACTCTTTATCATTGAATCATTTAAATTAGCTAACCAACGATCAAGCCATTTTTCTACTAACATAATAAAACCCGAGACATTTTCGAAAAAAGGATTAAATAAAATTACTTTCAAAATTAACTACAATCTACGTCTAAGACCACTCAACTTACAATCCAGACAAGGTTCAAGGATAATTGGAAATCAATTCTACGCAATTCTATAAAGAACACCAACCAACACTACGAACTACGAATTGGGACTCTGATTTCTCATAAGAGGATACGTAGGCATACGACTTAAAAACCATGGCGAGTCCCCTAACTAAAAAATTAAAAACCTATTCCTAAACCTTAAACCTAAATCCTAGTATCCTTGTGAACAAGATAGATGAAGGGGGCCTAACACCTTCCCTTTGTCTAGAGTGAGTCAAGAACTTATAATCTATGTATCATCAATTAGAGTTATTACGTTATATTCCTGTCTTAGGATAAAAATTAATGGTGACAACTCTATATTTTGAACCGGTTATTATAGATGGCGACTCTGCTAGGGAGTCTAATCCTAGGGTTTAGAAGCCTCTCCTTTTTAGGTTTAGGTTATTGGTTAGGCTTTTTTTATTTTTACTTTCCATATTTGTTTCATTATTATTTTGTCTATATATTTATTGTTATTTTAATTATCCTTATTATCATTGTTGGTGAGATTTTAAATTCAAAACCTTAGAAATAAGGTTCGTCTATTGGCCAAGGGGATATATCATCTCTATGAGTTTTTGTGACGACTTCGCCTAGAGTTGATGGAATTTCAAAAAAGGAATATTTCTCAAGAGCTACACTTTTGAGGGGTAGGACTTTGGAATGAAACCTATGACTCTTTGTATAACCCTAAACCAAAATCTCATGGAGATACCTTGTACAACTTTAGAGACAAAAGTTTCGATCTACAATGAGGTTGCGCTTAAGGGAGGCCCTTGTGCTTTTCCCTCTAGTGTTATCCATGATACCCTTAAGGAAGCCGCCTTATGGGGAGGGTAGAATATCCGTAGGACAAAAATAAGAACCTTTCTACTAAGGATATCTTATCACCATCCCTAAACCTGCAAGGGTTACCTTCTATCGGTTACATGTAGGGTTTTTCTTCTGTATATCATAATCTCTAGCCAGTAGGGTGTCTCTCTATAAGTTATAATCCCTAGCCTGTAGAGATTTTATTTTAACTGTCACCATAAGGGCTTCCGTTCGTGTCATAGTCCATAGCTTGTGGGGGTTTTCTATCCCTAAAGGTGTATAGGGTGTGCTTAGGTCTATCCTTATCATACGCATGTATGTCATTGTGTCTCCATGAAATTTTTAGCATACCCTCAAAAGCCAAAAAATATTTTTTGCATACCCATGCATTTTCGTACATTCATACATTTGCATTTCAAGCATTTCTACCTTCACCCTTGGTCGCTATCAATCCAGCTAGTAAGATTTCGCGATACTCAAAGAAAAAATTCCAAGCATGCTTCAAGAAAGCTGTGAAGGTCCTAGATTGGTTAAGGAGAGGTCAAACATTGGAGATTCAATGGAGCTTGGTCCTACAAATCTTATTGTAGAGAGAAGGCAACCCTTTGTCATACAAGTCAAAGGCCTATAACGACTCAAATGCAACTATCATTGGTGACTCCTCCATATCAACAGCAGCTGCCATATTGGCATAATATGTATGCCCAAGAAACGTCAAGGGTCACCCCCATGCTCTGACAAGTCCAAAAACATCCAGAAGTTCTTCTAAAGTCAAGAGGATTAAATAAGAAGCTCCTTCATATGATCATTAGACTTTATCAATTTCAAATTGTAATTTATGTGATGCTAAGTTGTATTTGGTGTAAATTTGTATCTCTTTACTAGTGATTCAAATAAATAATCATGCATGTTTTTAAAATCAATCCATTCATATTAACTATTCTATAACTTTCCATAAATAATCAACGACTTTCCATTTTCACTCTTCTTTTCCATTTTCATTTTTCAAATTTAAGAAAATTTAAGGGAGAATAATGAAAACTAAATAATTGAATTTCAATAAACTATGATTTCAATGGTAATACCGAACTGACGATGTAAAACATTGTTTCAATTCCCAAACAGTTGAGATATAATAAGATTATCTGTAGTTAATCCCCTTGTGCCAGGAGTTGGAGTTTTGTTCTATTTTCTAAAATGAAAAACCTTACTTTCAACCAGGGGCAAGGTAGATTTCAATTAATTCAATGATGCATTCTAATCCCAGGAAAATCCGGCAATCTAAGAAAAGGTTCAAGCATATCTCTTTCCACGATACATCATTAAGGAAACAATCTAAGCAAAGGTTAAAGCACATCATTTCCCTCACATTCACCATCCAAGATTGAGGAATCAATGAAGATAAAGTCCACGAAATTCTTCCTCATCATCGAGGAAACAATAAAGACGAAGCTTACCACAATCAATATGGAAATTACAAATGTTCAAAATAAAATAAAAAGATGGAATTCAAAAAAAAAAACAAAGCCCGCTAAGTCAAGTAAAAATCGAAAAAACTTGACTTAGGTAAAAGTTAGGGCATCCAGATGGACCGCAAATTCAAAAGGTTTGGTCCATGCAAAAATAAGGGATTGAAAAAAAAAATATTGGAGAACAATCTTGTGATTTACACCTCAAAAAAGGCTTCCCATCAATGCTTGGATCTTATCAAACACTTTATATCGATGCTTGGATCTTTATCTACGCTACCCATCATTTGCGCGACTGCGAAATTTCTCTTGGAGATTTAATGCATTTGTTGCATTAATTGGATTTAGGATTTGAGAACATCAAGTAGAATGGGGTGGGATAAATAAGTTTTGAGCCTTATATCCTTGGTTTCTTGAACCACAAACCATTGCCACGTTACAACCTTCAACAGTCCTAATTGAAGAAAGGTTAACTATGAAAGCATACTCGGCATAATTTATGTTAAGTTGGCTCCTATGTTTGTTAAAATTAGTGCTAACCACTTCGCTTCTTCGAATATCCATATCTAATCATCCATTTCTATTCAAACTTCGATTTCAAAACTTGCATGCGCATCACTAAGAATTACTTTTCAAATGTACACTTTTATAGACGAATCAATACCCAGCATCAAGGAGATCTCAAAATTGATTTAATCAGAAGCAATCATTTCCAAGAAGCTCCTAACTAGGGGCAAAGCATCTAAAGAAGAACCTTATAATCATAAGCAATACTAATGATCCTAGGGATGTATCACATGAAGATCCTATTGACGAGGGGCAGTCGTTCTAAGGTACAATCAACTTGGATCGCATTTCGAAGTGTCGCTCATTCAGTGGCATACCTTTCGAAGATTCAAATCCTAGGAGCATTCCTTAATCGAGACCATATCACGACATAATGGTATCATATTTCATCCTCAGGCCATTCCTCCAAGATCTTAGAATCAGGGGCAACCTTTCAATATTCAAACATTGGGATAGTTTATTCCAAGTTCATCTTATGACACGTAAGATCCAAAGTTTCCTTTCAAGCAATTCCAAGTACAAACTTTTTAAAGGTTCAAATCTTGGGGAAATCCATGTAGAATTCATATCACATCATGGTTAGGTCCAAGTTCTTTATGAGGGTACTTCCTCTAGATCCTAGATATTGGGGGGAATATCTTTCAAAATTCGAATGTCATGGAAAACCACTACGAGACTCCATCAAAAGGAGTTGGTTCAAAATAGTTCAAATCGTCCAAGAGTACCTCGTCCAAATTGTGAAGATTGAGGGCATAATGTTTCAAAGTTCAAAATAGTGGATTCATTCATACTATGATCAAACTATTTCCAAGATCATATCAAGGAGAATCTCTTCCAATACCGGACATATTGGGGCAATATATCCCATAAAGAAGAAAGCTCTATGCGATCCCCCAGTGGTTCTTTCGCCTACGTCAATAATCTTCAAGTTCAAAACAAGTATCAGAAAATCATGTTAGCATCATGCCCTGTAATCGTGAGACACGCATTCTTAGCAACCCCTCTATACTTTAATCATCCACGACCCATCATAGGGGCATCAGTCAAAATCATATGAGTCTGAATAAATCATTGTCATGCATTCATTAGGTCACTTCAATACAGAATCAAGCTATACATACCATCTCATCCATCTGACGAATTCCGACAACATGGATCTAACAAATAGCCCAATCTCACTTGGCGTCTTCCCTTAAGCCCAATTCTCATTGGCACATCAAAATTCCAACATAACCAAGTCGCTCATTACATACGTTGGTCAGTCATTATACGCATTAACGCTTGCATCTGCATGCATACATGCCATATCATAGACCAAGACTTAGGACCCCCCGTAAAAATCCAGAGTCAATTTCCAAGGGAGTTACTATTCTCAATCCAAGTGCAATCTCTATCTAAGTCAGTAACATTTATTTTACTATCCATCCTAGTAAGTCTGTTGTACAAGCATTCTTCGTCAAACCGAATCGTAAGCAGCCTTATGTAATTTCCATCCATTTAAGACGTGAGCATCCTCACGCAATCTTCATCAGTTGTCCATATGTAAGGAGCCTTATGTAAAAGTCATGAGCAGCCTCACACTTCCCAATCACCTAATCGACGTCTTCCGGTGACCTTACCGATATTAACGACCTTGCTATTCATTTCACCTTTCCAAGATTGATATTATTCCAGTAGCCTTAGTGACGTTGGTGTAAAAGCCCAGTTCCTATCTGGAACATCATTTCAAAAGACCATATTCCTGTCTGGTGCATCATTTTAAAAGTCCATTTCTCGTCTGGTAGTGTTCCAATTTCTGTTTGGAAGCTAATTCTTAACCCCAGTTCTCATCTAGTAGCCTGCCTTAACCAATGGTTTCAAAGTTCAAGTAACATGGGCATTGAATTTATCAATCATTGCATCATTTCAATTCATATCATTATCAAGCATACATATCATGCATCATACATACATCAAGCATAATCATATCAAACATGCATACATACATTACATTCAATCATATATGCCCATGAAAAACTGCAAAAAGTCTCAAGGCATGCTTACCAGCTAAGACATACTTAATTTGAAATTCAAGCTCAACATTATCCATTCATCTTTCTATCACTATAGCCACCTCGGTTAAGAACAGACACAACCATCAAAGGTACGACTATCAAAATTTCACTAGGAAGCTTACCTACAATTCATATCCAAGGCTTATTCATCACTAGCATCCGGGTGTTATACTGTCATTTATCAAGTTCAAACATTTCAAATTCAAGCCTTTCAAATGTTCAACTTCATTTGGTTATTATATTATCATGCCTTGGTTAAGAATGGACACAACCGAAAAACTTTGATCTTATATTTGGTTTAGTTATTCTATTATCAAAACACTTTTCAAATATCTATCCCCTATGTTGTGGTAGGTATGTGAATTAGCCGGGTTGTGTTGTTTATCCTCTAGGTCGTGATAAATACACAAGCCTATCCTCGAGTTATCTATCCCCTAGGTTGTAGTAGGTATGAAAATTAGCAGGGTTGTGTTATTTATCCTCCAGGTCATGATAAATACATAAGCCTACCCTCGTATTATCTATCCTCCAGGTTGTGATAGGTATGCGAATTATCAGGGTTGTGTTATTTAACTTCTAGATCATGATAAATACACAAGCCTATCTTCGTATTATCTATCCTCTAGGTTGTTGTGGGTATGCAAATTATCAAGGTTGTGTTATTTATCCTCTAGGTCGTGATAAATACACAAGTCTATCCGCATGTTATCTATCCCTTAGGTTGTGGTAGATATGCGAAAATCTATAGTTCATTGTGTTAGTCTCTAAGCGATAAAGAAAAATCAGGTTTGTGTTATTTATCCTCTAGATCATGATAAATACACAAACCTATACTCTTGTTATTTACCCTCTAGGTTTTGGTTGGTATGTGAAAATCTATAGTTCATTGTGTCAGTCTCTAAGCGATAATGAATTATCAGGTTTGTGTTATTCATCCTCTAGGTTGTGATAAATACACAAGCCTATACTCGTGTTATCTACCCCCTGGGTTATGGTAGGTATGCAAAAATATGCGATATAGTTCATTGTGTCAGTCTCTAAGCGACGATGAATTATTAAGTCTGTGTTATTTATCCTCTAGGTCGTGATAAATACACAAACCTATATTTGTATTATTTTCTCACTAGGTTGTAGTAAATATACGAAATTTGCGATATAACTCAATGCGTTAGTCTCGAAGCATCAGTGAATTATTGAAATTGTTTTATTCATCCCCTAGATTGCGATGAGTATACGAAATATGCATTATCGCTTACTATGTTAGTCACGAAGCATTAGTAAGTCAATTTTCAAACTTGTGTTTACCTCCTAGGTTATGGTAAATACATAAAATCTACGACTACTTTTCTAGATATTGGAGAGTTATTCGCGTAATCGTATCTAGGTCAATCATACTCTTTACTCTAGTCTTGGTGGGATAATAGCATCATCCCTGGCTATTTTTTCGTACTCTTGGGAACGCTGTACAGTATATCCTTATAATCTTTGGTCCAAATTTTGGGGTCATCCATTGTTTAATAACCCTCCAATCCGAATATGGGAAACTTCGTATACTTGCAAGCTTCAATCGAAGAGTAATTAAATAGGGGCATCTGTCATACCCAAAATTTGTCCGCCTCGAAGCAAAAATTATTTTTCAAAATTTGTCAAAATTATTTTCAAATTAGGTTTTAAAATTATTTTGGTTCGTTTACACTAACATTCTTTGGTTTTTATAAATATTCATTTTTAAATTATTTTGCTAATTTAAAAATATACACAATAATTTATTTATATTTTTTAAAATAACAAAAACTTGCTCGTCTTCGTATACTTTCATTTGGATTTTTTTCTCCAAATAAGCAACATAACATAATTGGTAAGGAATAAAGCTTGCAAACATAAGATCATGGGTTCAAATAAAGCTTGGATATTTTTTTATCTATACGTTACTAATTTTATTTCCATTTATATTCAAAAAAATCACAAAAGCCATTTTTATTATTTAAATATTATTTTCGTGCTTTTAATTAATACATTTTTTAAAAGAATTATTTATTTGATTTTATGCACTTTTTACCAAAATTGAGTACAAAAATTATAATAAATACAAAAAATATTTCTTTTTATATTTAAATATTTCTTTCTACATAAACTTATGTTTTATTTATTTTATCATATATGTTTACCATGTGCTATATATATATATATATATATATATATATATATATATATATATATATATATATATATATATATATATATATATATATATATATATATATATATATATATATATATATATATATATATATATATATTTGACTCTTATGAACCATGAGTATTGACAGTAAGTGGTGTAGAAACATTGGAGGTGGTAGGTACTAGTCACAATTCTAGTTTTTTAAATTTTTTGTTTTGTTCTCTATAATTTTCAATATTAAGGATAATGCAACAAGGGTGAACTGTATAGAATTTATAATCTAATAAGTTGTAGGCTAAGTTTTATATACTGTTGAAACTAGTTTTGTTCATAGTATTTAGTTTCTATGTAGGCTATTTTATAATATTAAATAATTTATTTTAATTTGATTTTTCTTTTTATCTTTTAGGATGCAAATAATTTTTCTTTATCCTATTAATAGGGTGAGAATTAATTAGTTTTTTTACTATTATTAAATCAAAATATTCATCATTTGTAAAAAAAAAATACAAACAATTTTTTTCTCAATTAATTAATTTAATATTTTACAAAGATATTACTAAATCTCACTGCTTAATTAGGCCAAGTTCAATTTCTGAACTTGGGCCCTTACTACTACACACCCATGTGTTTTACTACTAAACTAAGTTTACACTCCACCTGTATTTTGGGCATAATTTAATATCTGAATTTGGGTCCTCACTTGTCAGACCCTCATATTTGACTACCTTGTTGCAAAATGCACCCCTTAGCCAATTTGGGCTCAAAATATCCTTGGGTCCAAATTTTCTTCTAATACATCACCTAGTCTTAATTTTACATCCATATGCGTAAATTGCCCAAATTCAATTTCTGAACTTGGGCCCTTAATATCCTCACCCTGCTATGTGTCCTACCATACTCTTTATCAATGAAACACTTATAATAGATAACCAACGATCAAACCATTTTATTACTAACATAATAAAACCTAAGACATTCTCGAAAAAAGGATTACATTAAATTGCTTTCAAAATTACTTGCGATTTGCGTCTACGATCACTCAACTTACAACTCAGACAATGTTCAAGGATAATTCTAAATCAATTTTACGCAATCCTATAAAAAATACCAACCAACACTACAAACTACAGATAGAGACTTTGATTCCTCATAAGAGGATACGTAGGCATACGACTTTAAAACCGTGGCGAGTCCCCTATCTAAAAAATTAAAACCCTATTCCTAAACCTTAAACTTAAATCCTAGTATCCTTAGTATCCTTGTGAACAAGGTAGATGAAGGGTGTCTAACATCTTCCCTTTGTCTAAATTAAGTCAAGAACATAGAAACTAGCCGCACATGATGGACATATTAAGAAACTAGCCCGATGATGCGGCCAACACTGGTCTTGTCTTCGAGGAGAGGCATCTCCCTATCAATGTCAGTCTTGCGGATATGAGAGATGACAGTTTTTTCAGCAAGGTGGTTTTCATTTTGATCGGCCATGATATAAATCTTGAAATGTTATTTTTATCTTTGGTTTCGGGGAAAGAAAGATGGGAAAAACAGGTTTCCCACCTACAATACCCCTGATTTTACCGGTGATTAGAACCTGTAATGGGTAGATATATGTGTCTGCAATATTGGAAATGAGGAAGAGGGAGTGTACCTGCAAGATACTTTGATGCTCAAGTAAGTAATAGTGCAAAGAGATACAAAAGAGAATTTAGGGTTTTAGAAATGAGTATTGGATATTGAAAAATATGACCCTCACAAGTGTGAGGGTTTATATAGTGTCTTCAATGCTTGGTCATTGATTTCTATTTTTGGACCTAGACATTAGATCCACAAAATAGGTAACTATCAAGTACTAGTCGTTGTAGCGGACAAAGATGTCCAGAACTAGCTGTTACTTCGAGCAGAGATGCGGTCACGGACAAGCGTGATCTGGTCGTTTCTGGATGGCTACCCGCACGTGACGGACAATGTAAGAAATTATCCCGATGATGCGGGTAATAATGGTCTTGTTGGCCCTGGGGGTCACACGACCACGCGTCCCCTGTCAAGAGGCAGAAGAGAAAAATGTCTTTTGTTTGCCTCAACTATTTAGGCCAAGGCTATTGGATCGTCCCAAACGCAGAAATAGATTGGGTCATACTTAGTCATTAGATCAGACCAAAATACATAAAATACTCTATCAGCATATTGGTAGGAAAGAAAATGAAAGAGCTCATAACACAGCTAAAGTTTCTGCAGCATTAGGACAAGATAGAAATATAGATGTGCCTCAACTCCAGACCCATGTTGTTTGTAGCCATTTAAACAACTTCCATGTTTAATCTCTAAAAACCCATTTTCTTGTAAAAAAAAATTTAAAATGTTATACTTAGTATTTTTATCATTTTTGTATAATTTTTTATAACAAAATTTCAAAAATTATTTTAGTTTGAAGCTATTTAAAATACTTTTTATAAAAATTATTTTTGAAACATATTATTTAAAAAAATGTTATTTTGATTATATTTTAATCATAATAATATATTTATATTATAATATTATAATATATCAAAATCAATATTTTAATTTCTAAAAGACGAACTTAAAAAAATCTATAATATTTTTAAAAACATTTTTATTATTTTTAGAATAAAAAGAAGAAAATTTCAAATGTTTTAATACTAAAACAAACGGATGTTATATCTAATGAGATATTTGTCTGAATATTTAATGTTTCTTATATTATTTAATTACATAACAAAAATAAAATTTTAAAATAGACAACATTGTACCTCCAACCCTACCGGCATTGTGCTATTTATGCAAAATTAATATTATTTAACAATTTCATTTTAAAAATATTTTTAAAAAAATTAAAAAATTATTGCAAACATTATAGTTAATTTTTAAAAACAAAATGTATTTAAATATGAAAAAAACTTAGGTATAATGATTTATACTTTTTTTAAATAAAAATATAATAAATATATAATTATCTCTTATACATATACAATTTTCTCTTATTTTTACTCCTTAAAAAATATTTAAATATATTTATTATATTTTTATTGAAAAAAAGTATGAACCACTCTTATATCTAGGTATTCTCTTTTAAATATATTTAAATATATTCATCATTTTTTTATTAAGAAAATAATATAAATTATACTTAAATAAATTTCATTTAAGTTTTCTCCTTAAAAAAATAAACACACAATTATTAAATTATATAAAAATAACTAAATAGTTTTTTAAAATTTCCTAAGTAAAGAAAAGTTAAAAAAAAAAAAAACAACAACAACATCATAATTGTTTCTCACATTACAAATTTTCTCACTTTCTCTGGCCCTATTGTTCCTAAGTCAAAATAATCAATTAAAGCTTCATTTAGGAGGAGTAATCAATGATTCAAATAATCGTACTCCAAATTTATTTGTCGAAGTCAATGAAGATCTATCGATTCCTCTTTGAGTTCCACGTTCCTGCAAAATAAAAAATATTTAAATTTATGACTATAATTCTTAAATCTCTATAAATCTAAATCAAAATATTGAAAATATTTAGAATAACAATATTGGAAATATTTAGAATAACATACGTAAAGAGAAATATAAGGTGCAGATGAAATAGAGACGACGATAGCAGATGCAGCAAAGACGGAGGCTACAAGGAGGCTAGATTTTAACATCTTTAATCGCTTGGCTACAAAAAAAAAAAAAAAAACTAGCCACCGTCTCTTAGAAAATCAGTGGAAAACTGTTGTGTGGGATGGTTTAAACTTTGACGACGTATAGTTAGTTATATATAAGAAGCAATATTTGAATTTGGAGATGAAAAGGATGCTTAGTTTGTGGCTAATTTTCCTGAAATTTATTAATTCAAATATTCTTTTTCTTTTTTATTTGGATCTGGATAACAAACTTATGCCCATTTAAAAATTTAAAAATCAAAATTTCATTATTAAATAATATAGTATTTTAACTTTAAAAAATTAAATATATAATTTTAAAACAAATATTTTTATATGAAAAAAATTTATGTGCATTTCCTTAGGTGTGGTTTATATTTTTTTTCAATGAAAATGTGACAAGTGTATAATTTCCTCTTATACATGCAATTTCTTCCTATTTTTATTTTTTAAAAGATACTTAGGTATATTTGTCATATTTTTATTGGAGAAAAATATAAACCACGCGGATGAAATTGTATCTAAATATTCTCCTTTTTATATTTATTATTAGGTGACCTCAAATCCTTTCAAGGCTCATTGGTGGATTTTTTGGGCGAGCAAGTGGATGTAAAATATTATATTAACCTGAAGACTACATTGAAGCTGAGGTTAACATCAGGTTGATCAAGGTAAGATGTATGGTTATAAATGTACCTTTCTCAGATATCATGATTATAGAGCGACTTACTTTCAACCTGCTCGAATGAAATATTCACTGCTAAATAGGAGAGTTGGTGTTATCCACGGGGATCAAGAGATCTCTAGGAAGTGTTACATAGAGAGTTTGGAATTGAAAAAGACGATGATCGTAGCCCACGCCCAACAAGTAGGTGCATAGAGACTGAAGGTTGTATGTGGGAAATTGGGCATCATGCCACAAAAGGTAACTCCCGAGGATGACAATATGTCTGCTCTACTCCATAAAGGAACGGAGGTGGCTAAAGAAGCTACTTGTTAGATACATTTAATTATTTTAGAAGTTGAGCCATGTTTAGTTTAGTTTAATTTATTTGTTATGTTTGTTTAAGGCGAAAGGCCATCTCTATCATTTGTAAAGTTAATTCATGAGACTTTTCATTTTGTGTGGATCACTCTTCTCCATTGCCTTGGTAGTAAGGTGAATGAGTTTTTAGTGAGGCCCTTCACATTATCATATAAATTTGGAACATTATCGCTTTGTTTTGTAGGAACTGAATCATTGGGGAAAAAAACCTTCCAGTATTGGCCATACAAGCAATCATGTATATTGGATGCTCAAAGAGGAATCATTTCTACCCTTCAAGGCGGTCACTAATGATGGGTCCTCATAAAAGAATCCTTTCAGCCCATTGAGGCAATAACATATGTTGGATCCTCATGAAAGAAGTCTTTGCCATCCATAGAGGTGATAACATGTGTTGGATCCTCATGGAGGAATTCTTGCCACTGAAGAGCCAACATTATCATCCTCATGCAAGAATCCTTGCCCATACAAGGCCAAAACCTATTCAAGATATTTTGAGGTAGTTTATATAAAGTAAATAAAACAAGGCGTTCAAGCCCACTATTAGGTTAATCCCAGGGGGCAAAAAGAGACTCGTAAAGGCACATAAACCATTCGAGCATAATCACAAAAAACTACTAAGAGTATAAATAACTAATACCTAAGATCATTGACCCTCTATTTGAGCCCTCCACTCCTTAGAACCATTCTTTTGGCGATCATCATTTCCTTTAGGAACTTGTTCCATCACCTTGTCT
Organism: Vicia faba; assembly: GCA_948472305.1. NCBI lineage: Eukaryota > Viridiplantae > Streptophyta > Magnoliopsida > Fabales > Fabaceae > Vicia > Vicia faba. Next base: position 856,328,591 of record OX451736.1, on the reverse strand, counting down.
CCCTCGTCCTTATTTTGTGTGTGCTCTCCGCATATGTATCATTTGATCAAGTTTGGACCACAATTCCTCAAGAAATTTAATCAAATCATCAATAGGTCAAAATTGTCAAAATTAGGGTTTTGATTGAGAAAGGGTAATTTCTGATTTTTTGACCTAGCAAATGGTCAATTGGTTTGAAGCATGATCTCAAGAGTTCAATTGCATCATTTTGACCTAATGGCATGACCTAAAACATTGATCAAGATCAATTGGCTTGATAGGGAATTTCCAGTCAACTGATCAAAAGTCAATTGTACACTCAAAAGTCAAACTTTGACTTTTTGGTCAAAATTCAATGTCAAAGATCACAATTCATCAAAACATGTCAAAATATGAAACTTATTCATTAAGAAATCAAAAAGTCAAGATTTCATTTTGAAAAGTCAAAATTTTATAACTTAAAAATTTTTCTAAGTGTTTAAAACTTCATGTTTTTTCATAACTTTGAGCCAATTTTTCACCATGATGCAAGAGGATTCAGAAGAAACTTTCAACATGAAAGTTGTAGATATCCCTGATATCTACAACATTTATTTACACAACTTCTTCTAAATTTTCTTGGATCTCAAGTTATTAATTCCTAAAGTCATGGTCTTGAAATTGGACACTTAGTGAAATTTTGCCCTAGTTTTGGTCAAGATTTTGACCTAACTTCATGGCACTTTTTCATATAGCTCCAAGTGGAATTTTCAAAATTGATTCAAATAGGGGTTGTATAGCACATTACAAGCTTTCCAAAATATCCAAGAACTCCTTGAGATCATTCTTGAGTAGGGAGAATCGAAGAGATGAAGTTAGGGTTTTCACACTTGAATTACAAGTCATTTTGTGACGAACAAGATTCAAATTTCAAACCTATGCTAGATAATCTCTACTTTACAGGCCTTGAACTTGTTAGGAACTCTATAAGTAATTGCTTGCACAACTGTTAGAGGTCTCAATTCAAGCATTCAATGCAAAGTCATGCTTTATATCCATTTTAGGAAGAAAGTGCACAATGCCATTTTGATAAAGTAGCTTTTTGCACAAAACTTGTTCTTGAGCCTTGAAATTGTTTTCTTCTGGTCATACATGTCCTATAACTGAAGAGAAGTTTGTCTAAACACTTACAATCACTCAGTCCATGCTTGTACTTCCTCTTGGAACCATACTTCCCACTTTTCTTCAAAATTAAGTAACATAGCAATCAACCTATATCTTGTACTTCTGACCCTCTCAAGCACAAAAACCTTCTCATTACTTATGTACAAGTCATTTGCCACAAATCACACACATGTTTGAGCCCTGAAAAGAGCAAGAACTCATATATGCATCTCACACCTCCATTGTTGCATATTCTGGCCAGAAATCCCAAAATCAAAACCTACTCGTGTGTTTCTTGGCTTCTTACTTCCAAAAGCTTCCAAGCATCATACACAAACAATCCCATACCATGTTACATGTCTGTAACACTATCTTCCTCTATTTTCAAGTTAAAAAATAGAGCACTACAAGTGGACTTCTCCAGACCATTTCAGCCATTCTCTAACCAAGCTAATCAATGCATTAGCTTCTTGGGACCTCAGTGGAGCTATTCTGATCATCACAACACCTTGAGGAGTACTCAAACTCATAATACGATTTCCAATTTTGAGGTAAGATTCCTTAACTTTGAACTCTTCATACAAGCATCATTAATGGTTTATTTGTGAATGAAAAATGTAGATATCATTGCCCTAAAGCTAACCATGTCCATAGTTTTCATTTATGTTGCTTGAGCTTAGAGAATTTTAAGATTGAAGTTTCTCAAATTTTTAGGGTTCAGATTAGGGCCACTAAAATTCATGCTTGTCTTTGGTCTATAATTTTATTGCTCTACATTTCTGAAATCGTGAGGAAATTTTCCACAAGATTCATGTTTACACTTTTGCAAATGGATGAGAAATGAACAAGATGCAGGTACTCTGGCTGGGCGTGAGGTTGAAGATGAAGTTCAGGCCATGGACTTGATTTCTAATATATATTTATTGTTTTGTTTATATGAACGGATGTATAGACACCCCAGTGATAAAACGTGCGCCTGTTAACCTTTGGGACCTGGGTTCGAGCCCCAGTGGTACCCTTTTGCTTATTTTCTTACATTTTGATGTTTGTTTGCAGCGCTGGACCCCCTGTGTTAGGCCTAGTATTTTTGCTCATTTCATACTCCTTGCTCACTATTCACACCCCTGACCCATTTTATTTTCCTTTTTCTCTTTTTTATTTATTTTTTTCCTTTAATATTTTATTTAATATTAGGAAAATCAGAAAAAACATAAAAATATTAGATTTATATTTTGATATAGTTTATTTATTTTTACAATAAAAATTATTTTTATTTAATCATACTTTATCTATTTTACTAATTAATTTGTAAATTTAATTAGAAACTAGGATTTTAATTATTTCTTTTACAATTAAAAAATATTCTTTTAAAACCAAAAAGACCAAAAACATTTTATAATACCATATACTATTTTCAAGATAAAAAAAGACATTAAAAATATTTTTCTTACAAACTTAATTTTATTTTCTTTCTTAATCAATTAATATTTAGATTAGGGTTTTATTTAATTTTCTTTTCATAATTAATTTAGGTTTACTTTTACTAATTTAACTAATTATTTGCTTTTAGTTAATTAGGTTAAAACTAAACCCTTTTCTAAAAAATCCAAACAAAAATCCATTTTTCTTTCCATTTACATTCTTGTTTATTTATTCATTTTTGTACATTATTTATCCAAATTCAATATGGTTGTAATAGATAATTCGATTTATTTTATTGCAATCCCCATTTGTAATTTGTACACCCCCTCCCATAAATATTGTAATAGCGTAGTAATTTTAAATTGTGCAATTTATCGCTTTATATACAAATGCTAGTAATTAGGGTTTTGTATGGAAAGACTAAAATCAATCAAGTAGGAAACCCTAATCAAAGACTAAACAAAGCATGAAAATAAATACACTTGCACACAAACACCCCTAGGGTAAAATCCACTTGGTTTCCTTACAAAATGGCCATGTTATGTATGAGAGGTATCTTAGCAAAAACAAGCAAAATGCAAGATCATAGTCCCTCAATGACACTATCCATGTTGCCTTTTAAATGATCTTAGTCCCTAAATAAAAATGCTAAGATACCTTGCAAAATTTCTAATCATGGTTATACAATGACCCATGCCCATCCCGTTTACATCCAAAGATAGGGTTACTTACCAAATCAATGGTAAGATAGCAATGTCAAAAGAAAAAGGAAATAAACATGAAATACTTTTGAATAGGTAGAATGTTCTTAGTTACTTGCTCACTTTCAAAACAAAACATCATTGTTATTTTCAAAACAAACACCAAACACTTTCAAAACATCTTTCAAAACTTGAAAACATTTTCAAAAGATTAACACTTTGTATACATTCTTACGAACGAGAATCATTACAAAGTTTTCCTAAACGATGGCGCCTTTTCAAAATACTTTCAAAAACCACACAAAGTACAATTTCAAACAAAAGCAAGTGATCTAGCAAGTGATCTAGCAAGTAACTAAGAGCCCATGGAAAACCATGGATGAAAAGGGTGCTAATACCTTCCCTTTTCATAATCTACCCCTCGAACTCAAGAAACAATCTCAAAGGTCTTTCCTGTTCTTTTTCACCTTTCCTTTTGGATAAAAGAAAAGTCGGTGGTGACTCTTACTAACCGCAACATTTGCGATAAAATGCAAACAACTAAGTCAGTTCTCCCACCGTATCACAGAACTGGCGACTCTGCTGGGGAGAATTCTAAAAATGGGGTTACCTTAGGGCTAGATCATATTTACTTGCTTCTTTGTTTGACTTGTATGCTTTACATTATGGTTCTTTGTTTGGGTTTGAATCCTCTACCCGGATTTGGGATACCTTATAGGTAAGTAGCAATACGTTGTGGAAACTTTGCGGGGTACACCGACACGGGGCCGCTGAGTGATGTCATGAAGCACTAATGAACTTTTAGAACCTTTACTTGACAAACTTGGCCTTTAGGATGTAGTGAGATGACCGGCTTTGGTGCAGTCCAAAGTTGGTAGATACTCGATGCTACACTCATTGAGGTTTGGTTTTTTAGGATATTTTGGTCTCCATTAAAGAGGCTTGCGCTGAAACAATGCCCAAGGAAACTAATCAGTGATATTGATCTCCTTAGAACCCGATTACTATTATTAGTACAGGTTTGAGCCAACTAAACTTCAAGAGGGTACTTACCTATGAGACTCCATGCAAGCCTAAATCTAAGGACTTGTTTGCTTTGTTTGTGTATATATACTTGTACATAACATCATAAAAATCATAACATCTTACTCATACTCAATAACCATTTCAAGGATTTTGGGGATTTATCTTTGTTCTGTTTTGTAGGACATGGGTTTTATTCACAAGAAAACTGTTAGAACATAGTTTGATTCTACAACCCTTAATTAGAGTTTTAATGATAACAAAATACAAAGAATAAATAAATTGTAAGATTTATATATAAGACAAATATGCTTCTTAAAATTATGTTTTGTATATACAGAAGTTCTGATGGAAGAAGCATCAGAAGCATCAGAAGATCAGCAATATGTCAGCATTAGAAGATCATACGATGAAGTAACATGTGTTACACGCTGAAGCTACCAGATCATATGCTGAAGCTTGATGAACAGAATCTGCACATAAACATATACACTCTGACTCTGATCAAGATCTTTACCAAGTCATCAGCACTCAGAAGCGTCATCATAAGTTAAGGCAGAACATTCTGAAGCGCTATCATTAGCAGAGAAGACTCTGAAACGTTACCAAGTATTCAAGACAGAATTAATTGCTAACGGCTCTCTTCAAGACAAGATATTCTCAATAAGGAAAGTGAGTTATTATCATTGAAAGTGCTTTATGGACAACGTATCTCTACCTTGCCTATTTATACAAGGCTATGTGAGAAAAGACGTAGGTCTAAAAAAAACGCATGCACTCATAATTTGCCAAGCCTTTAAACCACGCTTACTCAAACACTTTGGCAATTCAGTTTTATTCCAAGCTTAATATTGTGTACTATCACAGTTGTGATACATTGTTTTATTAGAAAACATTAACACATTCTTGTTCATATTATTTTGTAAGAGATTTCCTTGAGATAAACCGGTTTGTGGTTATTCTCAAGAAGGCTTTAACAGTTGTTAAAGTAGACTGTTGTAATCCTTTGAATATAGTGGATTAAGACCTCGTTGGAGAGAGGCGAAATCACCTTGGCGGGTGGACTGGAGTAGTTTGAGATCAAACGAACCAGGATAAAAATACAGTGTTATCTAAGCTTTTGATTTAAGTTTTACAATTCAACCCCCCTTCTTGTGTTTTTCACATCTTCAATTGGCATCAGAGCGCCTGGTTCTGAGCTTATAACACTTAACCGTGTCAGTACAAGATCCAGCGTCAGAAAAACACAATGGCAGGACCAAATCAAAACATCAGCAATGACAACAATGAAGAAAGAGAGAGATTCAGTGGCAAACCTCCAGTCTTTGATGGAGAGAACTTTGACTACCGGAAAGACAGAATTGAGAGTTTCTTTCTGGCCCATGATGCTGATCTATGGGACATGGTGACTGATGGATACACGCACCCAGTGGATGGAAGTGGTCAGAAGATTGACAGGAAAACAATGTCTGATCAGCAAAAGCGTGAGCTCAGAAATCATCACAAGGCCAGAACAATTCTTCTCAGCGCCATCTCTTATTCAGAATATGAGAAGATATCAAACAGAGACACTGCAAAGAATATGTTTGACTCTCTGAGAATGACGCATGAAGGCAACATTCAAGTCAAAGAAACCAAAGCCCTTGCACTCATTCAGAAGTATGAGGCATTCAAGATGGAAGAGAGTGAATCAACAGAAACTATGTTTTCAAGATTTCAAATTCTTGTTGTTGGTCTAAAAGTTCTTGACAAAGGGTATTATACTGCTGATCACGTTAAGAAGATCATCAGAAGCTTACCAAAACAATGGAGGCCAATGGTCACAGCGCTTAAGCTAGCCAAGGATCTCAACAAAATCTCTCTGGAGGAACTTGTTAGCTCCCTCAGAAGTCACGAAATAGAGCTAGAAGCAGATGAACCTCAAAAGCAAGGTAAGCCATTAGCTTTAAAATCTAACAGAAAATATGACTCCAAAGTTTTGCAGGTTGTGGAAGAAACCTCTGATGGGTCATCATCAGAAGAAGATGAACTATCTCTCCTCTCCAGAAGGGTGAACCAATTGTGGAAGCAGAGGCAAAGGAAGTTCAGGAATCCCAGAAGATCAGAAAATCAGAATGAATCTTTCTCCAGATACAGAAGGTCAGAATCCTCCTCTGGACACAGAAGATCTGAAGGTTCTTCAGGAAACAGAAATCCAAACAACAAAGACATCATCTGCTATGAATGTAACGAGCAAGGGCACTACAAAAGTGATTGCCCAAAGCTTCAGAAGGAAAAGCCCAAAAGGAAGTTTGGCAAGGAAAAGAAGAAAAGTCTCATGGCTACATGGGATGATTCTGACACATCTGAAGCTGACTCAGAATCAGATGATGAAAGAGCAAACATAGCTCTCATGGCAAACATAACAGAAGACAGTGAAGCTTCTGAGTCAGAATCTGAATCAGATACAGAAGAGGTATTCCCTGACTTTGCTATAAACTTTACTAAGGCTGAACTAGCTGAAAGCCTTAATGAAATTCTGGAAAGATATCAGCAGATCAGAGTCAAATTCAGAAACCTGAAAAGGAATCTTGCTTCTGACTCTGATAAGACTGAGAGTCTCAAATTGGAGAATTCTGAGTTAAAAGATAAAATTTCAAAATTAGAAAACCAATTGCAAAACTCTCAGAAGGAACCAATTCCTGAAACTCCCAGCAATGCTGATGAGATCATCAAGGAGTATGATCACAGCTTTCAGAAGTTTCTAGCTAAAAACATAGACAGAAGCAAAATGGCTTCAATGATCTATGGAGTTAGCAGAAATGGCAGAAAAGGGATAGGATATCAAGGTAAGGTACCTACACCAAAAAATGCCATGGATTTAGTTATAAAACGTACTCGACTTGATTCACACTTTATATATGGGCACACACATGACTTAAAATATACAAGTAGTGATTACACTGTCAAACCAAAATTCAACCAGAGTTTTGGTAAAACTAACAAATCAGGACCCAAGAAAATATGGGTACCTAAGGATAAAATAATACATGTGGCAGATATCTTTAGCAGCAAAGCAGAAACACCAATCATGGTACCTGGACTCTGGCTGCTCACGACACATGACGGGAAGAAGGCATATGTTCCAAAACCTGGAACTTAAGCCTGGAGGCCACGTAGGTTTTGGAGGAAATCAGAGAGGAAAGATCATTGGCTCTGGAACAGTAGGTAATGGAAATCTTCCCTCTATAAGTAATGTTTTACTAGTTGATGTATTAATGCATAATCTGTTATCCATAAGTCAATTAAGTAATAACCGTTATGATATAATCTTCAATCAAAATTCATGCAAAGCTGTTAGTCAGAAAGATGGGACTATCCTATTTAATGGAAAGAGGAAAAACAACATTTATAAAATCAAACTTTCTGAACTGAAAAGTCAGAATGTAAAGTGTCTTTTGTCTGTTAACAACGAGCAATGGATCTGGCACAGAAGATTGGGACATGTTAGTATGAGAAGAATATCTCAGATTAACAAACTCAATCTGGTCAGAGGACTTCCTAACCTGAAGTTCAATTCAGATGCTCTGTGTGAAGCATGTCAGAAAGGCAAGTTTGCAAAACCAGATTTCAAATCCAAAAACGTTATTTCCACCTCCAAGCCATTAGAACTTCTGCACACTGACTTATTTGGACCAGTTAAAACTGCTTCAGTCAGTGGCAAGAAGTATGGGTTAGTAATCGTAGATGACTATAGCAGATGGACATGGGTAAAGTTCTTAAGACACAAGGACGAGTCACACTCTGTGTTTGTCACCTTCTGCAACCAAGTTCACAATGAAAAGGATCTTAGAATCGTCAAAGTCAGAAGTGATCATGGTGGAGAATTTGAAAACAAAGATTTTGAGCTATTCTTTAATAACAAAGGCATTCTGCATGATTTCTCTTGTCCTAGAACTCCCTAGTAAAATGGAGTTGTAGAACAAAAGAACAGAACATTGCAAGAAATGGCCAGAACCATGATCAACGAGACTAACGTTGCTAAGATCTTCTGGGAAGAGGCAATAAACACAGCGTGTTACATTTAGAATAAAATCTCCATAAGACCTATTCTGGAAAAGACTCCATATGAATTGTGGAAGAACAGAAAGCCCAACATTTCCTATTTTCATCCATTTGGATGTACATGTTTTATCCTGAATACAAAAAATTATTTGAAAAAGTTTGACTCTAAAGCACAAAAGTGTATTATGTTAGGATATTTTTAATGCCCAAGAGGGTACAGAGTATACAATACAGAAACACATATTGTGGAAGAGTCAATCAGTGTTTGTTTTGATGATAAGCTTGACTCTCAAAAGTCAAAGCAGAATAAATTCCTTGCAGGTATGGAAGTTGAACTTACAGGTACTGAAGACAAATCATCAGAAGCTCTTAACAGAGACACACCCTCAACATCAGAAAGAGTAACTGCAAGCAACCAGCACCTTCTGTTGATCAACTTCAGAAAAGACTATCCAGAAGTAGCATGGATCACCCAGAAGAAACAATCTTAGGTAGGAAGGAAGATCCAATCAGAACAAGATCTAGCTTCAGAAACTCTGAAGAATCCCTCATGGGACTGGTTTCTCTAATTGAACCAATAACAATTGATGAAGCACTTCTGGACAATGATTGGATTCTGGCAATGCAAGAGGAGCTAAATCAATTCACAAGAAATGACGTATGGGATCTAGTTCCTAAACCAAAAGGATTCAACGTCATTGGAACAAAATGGGTGTTCAGAAACAAACTGAACGAACAAGGTGAAGTCATCAGAAACAAAGCACGACTAGTAGCACAAGGTTATAGTCAGCAAGAGGGGATATACTATACAGAAACCTTTGCTCCAGTCGCCAGGTTAGAATCTATCAGACTCTTAATCTCATTTACTGTTAATAAAGGCATCACTCTGTATCAGATGGATGTTAAGAGTGCATTCTTAAATGGATATATAGAAGAAGAGGTATATGTGCACCAACCCCCTGGTTTTGAAAGTTCCAAAAATCCAGAATATGTTTTCAAACTAAAGAAGTCACTATATGGTCTGAAACAAGCTCCCAGAGCTTGGTATGAAAGACTAAGTAACTTCCTGTTAGAAAAGGAATTCACCAGAGGGAAAGTGGACACAACCTTGTTCTGTAAGACAGTTAAGAATGACATTTTAGTATGTCAGATTTATGTTGATGACATCATATTTGGATCTACTAAACCCTCTCTGGGAAGAAAGTTTTCTAAATGTATGCAGGCAGAATTTGAGATGAGCCTAATGGGGGAACTGAAATTCTTTCCGGGCATTCAGATTAATCAAACCCCAGAAGGAACTTACATTCATCAGAGCAAATATGTCAGAGAACTTATGAAGAAATTTGATCTCTCGGAATGTAAGCCATCAAAGTTTCCAATGCATCCCACGTGCATTCTGGAAAGAGAAGAGGTAAGTAAAAAGGTAGAACAGAAGGTTTACAGAGGTATGATTGGTTCTCTTCTATATCTGACGGTTTCAAGGCCTGACATTTTATTCAGTGTTTGCATTTGTGCTAGATTCCAATCAGATCCTAGAGAATCTCACTTAACAACAGTTAAGAGAATTTTCAAGTATCTGAAAGGTACTACTAATCTGGGTTTGTTTTATAGAAAATCAAGTAATTACAGTTTGATAGGATACTGTGATGCTGATTTTGCTGGAGACAGAGTAGAATGTAAAAGCACTTCTAGAAGCTGCCAGTTTCTGGGAGAAAATCTGATCTCATGGTCCAGCAAAAGACAATCCACAATTTCTCTATCAACAGCAGAAGCTGAATACATAGCAGCAGCTGGATGCAGCACACAAATGCTCTGGATGAAAAGTCAACTTGAGGACTTCCAGATATTTGAGAGTAACATTCCTATTCTCTGTGACAATACTTCTGCTATATGTCTCAGCAAAAATCCTATTTTGCATTCTAGGGCTAAGCATATAGAAATAAAACATCATTTTATTAGGGACTATATTCAGAAAGGGATTTTAAATTTTAAATTTATTAACACAGACCATCAATGGGCTGATATTTTTACAAAACCTCTTTCTGAAGATAGGTTCAACTTCATTCTGAAACATCTCAGCATGAAGCTCTGCCCAGAATAAAATTGTTTTGATTCTATATCTTAACCTTCAGAACTTTGTTTATTTCTTTGTGAACTACTGATCAATCTTTCTTCAGATCTTTAGAAGTATAGATTGTATCAGAAACTATCCATGAAGATCCGAGCGCTTCATTTCAAGGAAAGAAATGTGCTGTTCACTCAAGCAAACAAGTTTCATCCAGTCATCAGCTATTTTCTGAGGCTGAACACGCGTTCACGTTTCTGAAAAGGCAAAAGCGCTGATTGGATGCATTGAGACACATGTCATGGGTAACTGTTCCAAATATCTTTCTGAATCCCCTAAAATCAGCTATCATTAAATGCTAATAATCATTATTAATTTCTCTCTCTTGCTGTTTATGTTTTCAAAATTATTTAGAAATCTATTTAAACACACTTCACACCATTTACACTCTTTTACCTTCACTTTCATTTTCTCTCAAACTTACTGATTTCAGTTTTCATACTTTCTCAAAACCCTTTCAATTTCTTCAATACCTTCGTGTGAACATGGCTTCTTCCAGCATTCCTACTTCTAGTTCTCAGAAATCAGATTCCACTGAACAATACGAAGAACCCTACAGAACGCTTCTCACACCAATCAAAAATCTAGAGGTTCTGTCAGAATTGATCGTGGATTTCAACAGTCTACAAGAGAATGGTTTAATCTATCTAAAGAGGTTAAAGCTCAAGGCTGGGAAAAGTACTTTGACAGACTGGTGGGTCCAACATTCCCAATTCTGGTAAAGGAATTTTGGATTCATGCTTCATCTTCAAACCATCAAGTTACGTCTTACATAATGGGGAAGAAGATTGTTATTACTGAGGACCTGATTGCAAGACTAATAGGCTACAGTGGTGGTGGTGTTCGTTGCATTGACATGGCTGAAAGATGTGTTGATGTTGCCCTAATTGCTAGAGAAATCTTCACTCTGGGGCTTCCCTCCAGCAAGATAAGGGATTTAAAAGACCATCACAGAATTTGGGCCAAGATCATTCTGGGATGCATTAACCACAGGAAGCCTACCAGCTCTCCTGACTACATCAATATTGATCAGCAATTTCTGATCTATTTCATCTCTCAGAAGATCAAGGTAAATCTGGCTCATCTTCTGTTTAACCATCTCAGAACAAGTGTTAAAGAAACCAGAGAAGAGGAGCGTACAAAAAGGGACTGGATACCCTTAGGAAGACTTATATCAGATATTCTAACAGAGAATAAGCTGATTGATCATCTTACAGAGGCTCAGGAAATCAGCCCTCTGGAAGCTACTATTGGCAAACAGCTGAATGCCAAGAATCTGAAGAAAATGAAGTTGATTGAGAACATCAAGAAGGAACCCAGCGTCACTCCTTTTGCTGCAATCTCCAGCAGAAGAGTCCCTCTGGATAACTTTCCTCTGTTCTCAGAGATTGATTCTAAACCAGATATCATAGTCAGATATCTGGATGCTTGCAAGGCGGATGGCACAACACCAAATCTGAACATCCAGGATCTGCAGCAGAAGGCTCCAAAAGTTGTGCTGAAGAAAACAAAGAAAAGGAAAGCTGTAACAGAAGTATCATCCCAACAGACTCCTAAAAAGAGAGGTAATCCTTCTTCTGTAACTGTTTTAGATTTAATTTCTGTATCAACATCTATCCCAATACCCACTCAATCTGAAAACCCAACACCACAAACTTTTTACGACTTTGACATTGACTTTGACCCTTCTGAATCATTAACTCTTAGAAGATCTCGCTCCCAACCTCAAAATCCAAATACTGAAGCAACCCAACAAGAACTTGCAAAAGTTCTTTCTGATATAGACCAACACACTTCTGCTCCCATACCAGAAAATCCAAACCCTGAAACCACATCAGAAGCACAACCAGAAATTCCCATCTCACCACAACCAGAAATTCCCCTCTCTCCAGAACCAGAAATCCCACTACCTTCATCTCCTCAACCAGAAATTAATCCACCATCTCCACAACCTGAACAATCTCACCCAGAAGTTCAAACTTCTGAGACTCAACCTGAACAAACTGTTGATTCTGATACCACTCCCATTCCTGGAATCACACAACCTCTGGCCATTAATATGCCCCTTGGTACCATTGTGAATTTTCCCCAACTTCCCTCTTCACCAGAATCAACTCCACCAAACTCCCCATCAAGTCCAATAATAATTCCTGACTCTCCCACTCCCTCACCAAAGAACAATCCAGAAGACAACAGCAAGACTGTCATTGATTTAACAGTTTTTGAACATCTTGCTGCCATAACCAACAAAACAGCTATCCCTAAACCAAAACATCCAGATGTTGTTACCAGCTTATTGACATTTGAAACAGAAGTACAGAAGTGGATCACTTCTCTGAAACAAGCAAGTTTGGAACTGATTGATCCTGCTGCATCAGACTACCTTTGGACAAAGTTCAGAAGATGGGTATGCTCTGAAACTTTTAAGTTGCAAGAACAGAGCTACGGACAGGCTCAACAGAACTTCAGCAATCTGCTGAAAGAAATTGAAGGTCCAGTTCTGAGCAAGCTGCTTAAGGAAGAAGTTTTCCTTCTGGACAATGCTACCTGGTCTGAATATCGTCCAGCATTCAAAGTTCAACCTGATACTCAAGAGCAAATGATTCTAGCTGAAGACATGGGTCAAGAAAAAGATATTGCAGAAAGCTCTGAGAAGCATCCTGTTTCTGAAGATCCTCAAGCTTACTCCCTTGACAGGCAGACTCTGGAAGATCTGAAAAGATATGATATGCTGATGAAGGAAAGAATGGATAAGCAGGACAACAAAATTGATGCAATCACGAACATGTTAACTCAGCAACAGGAAACCAACACCCAAATCAAGAGCATGTTGGAAGCTCTGTTCACACGCCTTCCACCTCCCTCTTAGAATTTCCTTTTTTTTAACATGTTTGTCTGTAATATTTTTACATTGTTCTGAACTTATCATTACTTCTGGTTTTAATATAAAAGCATTTTAGCTCTGATTTTTTGTTCTTTTTGATAACTGACAAAAAGGGGGGAGAAAGAATGATACTTTTCAATAACGGATTACCGAGACATAAGTCTCAAAAATTCTGATCTATTTAAATTTCTCTCTTCTGAAAAGCTTATAGGTACAAAACTCTGATGAATCTGATGAACTCTGAGACAGTAAAGTTTTGATGCTCAAAGTCTCATGGAATTAAAGGGAAGTAATCAACTCAGAGGGAGTTCTTCTCTTCTTAATTCTATACTTTTTATTCTTTATTTTTAATTGAAAAATCTGGTTTTTGTCATCATCAAAAAGGGGGAGATTGTTAGAACATAGTTTGATTCTACAACCCTTAATTAGAGTTTTGATGATAACAAAATACAAAGAATAAATAAATTGTAAGATTTATATATAAGACAAATATGCTTCTTAAAATTATGTTTTGTATATACAGAAGTTCTGGTGGAAGAAGCATCAGAAGCATCAGAAGATCAACAATATGTCAGCATTAGAAGATCATACGCTGAAGTAACATGTGCTACACGCTGAAGCTACCAGATCATACGCTGAAGCTTAATGACCAGAATCTGCGCATAAACATATACACTCTGACTCTGATCAAGATCTTTACCAAGTCATCAGCACTCAGAAGTGTCATCATAAGTTAAGGCAGAACATTCTGAAGCACTATCATTAGCAGATAAGACTCTGAAACGTTACCAAGTATTCAAGACAGAATTAATTGCTAACGGCTCTCTTCAAGACAAGATCTTCTCAATAAGGAAAGTGAGTTATTATCATTGAAAGTGCTTTATGGACAATGTATCTCTGCCTTGCCTATTTATACAAGGCTATGTGAGAAAAGACGTAGGTCTAAAAAAACGCATGCACTCATAATTTGCCAAGCCTTCAAACCACGCTTACTCAAACACTTTGGCAATTCAGTTTTATTCCAAGCTTAATATTGTGTAACTATCACAGTTGTGATACATTGTTTTATTATAAAACATTAACACATTCTTGTTCATATTATTTTGTAAGAGATTTCCTTGAGATAAACTGGTATGTGGTTATTCTCAAGAAGGCTTTAACAGTTGTTAAAGTAGACTGTTGTAATCCTTTGAATATAGTGGATTAAGACCTCGTTGGAGAGAGGCGAAATCACCTTGACGGGTGGACTGGAGTAGTTTGAGATCAAACGAACCAGGATAAAAATACAGTGTTGTCTAAGCTTTTGATTTAAGTTTTACAATTCAACCCCCCTTCTTGTGTTTTTCACATCTTCAAAAACCATTCAAGTCAATCTCGTAAGGATCCCTCCTCAACTCAAAGAGCTAGCATCAAGGACTCCTGAAAATTCTCCATTTACCGAAAGACATGGTCGCCTACTAAACTTGGTTACCTCCAACACTGATGAGGACATGATGAAGGTGCTCTTTTAGTTCTTTGATCCTCTACACCATTGCTTCACATTTCCCGATTATCAACTTGTGCCAACTTTGGAAGAATTCTCCCAACTCTTGAGGATTTCCATTCTTAATCAACTACCTTTCAACGGTACAGAAAGAGATCCAAAGCCAGAAGAGATTGCTCAAGATCTACACTTGCAACCATCTGATATCACAACTAATTGGGAAATAAGGGGTGGTGTCAAAGGTTTCCTAGCAAAGTTCTTGTTTGAGAAAGCCCAAAACTGTTAGAACTCTTTGGATTTGCAAGCCTTTGAGGAAATTGTGGCTCTCCTAATATATTGGATGGTTTTGTTTCTAAATCCTGACCAACTCATAGATGTGAACGCTGTCAAAATCTTCATGTCTAACCCGATGCCTACTTTGCTAGGGGACATCCTACGTTCTTTTCACACCCGCACCATGAGGAAAAGAGGTATCCTTATGTTTTGTACTCCTCTCTTGGCAAGATGGTTTATTTTGCATCTTCCCCAATCTGTGTTGAAGAACGAGCAAGGTTCAAGATGGTCCCATAGGTTGATGACGCTCAGACATTCAGATATTCATTGGTGTTCTCGCTCTTTGGAGAATGTTACTATTATCGATCGTTGTGGAGAATTCCCTAATGTCCCTTTGCTTGACATTAGAGGAGGTATCACCTATAACCCTTGGTTAGCCTTAAGACAATTTGGTTACGCCAGAAGTGATGGTCCACACGAGATGCTTATTCAAGGTTTGGTATTTGACTACGAGAGCGACGATCAAGGTCACCGCCAGAGATTTGTCCGAGCTTGGAGGATGTCAAACAAGGTAGATAGCAAGATGCTAGGACACAAGAATTCCATTCCCCTCGAGCCTTACCTCAAATGGGTGTGAGCTCGTGCTCAGAAACATGTGATGCCTTATTCCTCTATCCTACCAGTCATTATGGAGCTTGTGGTTGAAGGAGATGTTCCCTACACTATCCTCCATCCCGACATGCCTACCTCTCTCGAAGACTTACAAAAGGGTTGGATCCAGCTGAAGGAAGAACGAGATACTTTTGAGGCTCAATTCTATGCTAGTGAGAAGAGGGTCTTGGAGCTTACGAAGCAGCTACAAGAAGAGCAAAGTGTGAACTCTTATCTCGCGCCAAAGAGGACACGTTCAGTCTTTTTATCTTAGAAAGTTATTTTTTAAGCCCAAGAGGCATGATGTAATCTTTCTTGTTTTGTCTAATGAGAATTAACGTTTGTTCATTTCTTTTGTCTATACAAATTTAAATTTCATTAATCCTTGAAATCATTTGCATGTACATATTCCATGCATCATAACATGACAGGTTTTCGCATAACAAGTTTCCTTATCTTTCTGTTGTTTATTTCAGCAAGATGGATCTAGAGAAAACTGTGACAGATCTCCAAGGCCAGAATTCTCAGTTTCAGGAAGCTCTACTAGCCCTAGTCAAGAGGCATCAAGATATGATGGCTTTACTGGCCGTTAAGAAGAAGCCAAAGAAGAAAGCTCTACTCAACATGGGTAGAAGGTTCAAAGCGACAAACCCTCAAATCCCAGTAGGAGGAGACTCATCTGAAGAGGACGAGAACCAGATCGGTGAAGTCAAGAGTACTCAAGCTGAATGTGTTAATGATCAAGAATCTGATGATGATTATTTTAACGAGCAGTATCTACCCGCTGATATCAAATTCAAGCAATTAGAAGACAGGTTGAAAGATGTTGAAATCCAAGTCGTCCCCGGTTTAGATTTTGATGATTTGGGTTTGATCTCTGGGGTAGTCATTCCCCATAAATTAAAAATACCAATCATTTCAAAATATAATGGGGTTTCTTGTCCAAAACTCCATTTGAAATCTTATGTGCGCAAGATACAGCCACACACTGCCGATAAGAAGCTCTGGGTTCAATTTTTCCAAGAAAGCTTGGTTGGAACACAACTTGAATGGTTTTATCAGTTAGATGGTTCTCGTATCAATACTTGGGAGAATCTAGCTACTTCCTTCTACCATCAGTATCAGTACAACGCCGACTTGGCGCCAACGAGGATTCAGTTGCAAGATATGACCATGGGGAAGAACGAAGGATTTAAGGAATATGCACAAAAGTGGAGAGACCTTGCTAGTAGGGTCCAACCTCCCTTGACTGATAAGGAGCACATCGACATGTTCATGGGCACTTTATATGGTCCTTTCTTTTAATTTGTTGGTTGGCTGCTCTTCTTCCAGTTTCACCGAATTAATCTTAACCGGTTAAAGAGTAGAAAGTGGCATCAAAAGTGGGAAGATCTTTGTGGCATCTACCTCCACTCCTAATCCTACCAAGAAACCTTTTGCTGCAAAGAAAGAAGTCAATTCTGTGTATGGGGCAAGGGCCCATACCAAGAAGAACGATCACCCGTCTGTCAATGATATCCGAATCTCCAATCCAACTCCTACTCCAAGGCCATCTGCAAATCATCAATGTTTTGAAACTCCAAGAAGATAATTTACAAGGTTAGGAATGTAACTGTCTCAAGCCCTTCAAAATTATCTCAAGGCTAATTTAGTGACATTGCGCGATCCTCTCGCCAACCCTGACACCTCGTCACCAAAGTATAATCAGAATGCTAAGTGTGCTTACCATTCAAACAGCCTCGGGCACGAGACGAACCAGTGTTGGGCCTTGAAGAACAAAATCTAGGTTTTATTGACAACAAGACTATTGAGTTTGATCCTCCTCCAACGCTAAATGTAATTACCGCTCCAATGCTGAAACATGAGAAGGGTGTCAATGAAGTCAACACCATGGCTGATTCTGATGAAGAAGCTGCATTTGAAGAGTGGGTGTACCCAACTACAACGGAGCTGAAGAATTGGCATACAAAGGACTTTGTGCCCATCTCCTTCATTGAGGAGTAATCTAATTGTTATTGCTTTTCTTTTAATTCAAGAACTTGTTGTCTGTAATATTTTAACAATGACTTTTAAACCATGTGCCTGGCTCGGGGCATTTTGATCCATTTGTCAAGGGTTTTATTTATGTTCATCTAATCATATGATCATTCAGTACATTGGACTCTTTTGCATTCAAATATTTATGTTCATTGTCTTTCCTTTCTTACAAATACATTTTTCAGAAAAAAAGAGCCATGTATCTTACATGCATACACACACACTCTTGCAAGTCCATATCCACTATGGATCCTATTGCCAATGAATCTACTATTACCGACTATGACTTTGAATGTCCTATCAACCAAGCCGAAGACGAAGGCGAGGAAGATTATGACATACCAGGAGAACTAGCTAGACTTCTATTACAAGAGGAAAAAGCTATTCAACTGCATGAAGAGTCAGTTGAAGTTATCAACCTGGATAATGAGTCAGATAATAAGGAAATCAGAATCGGGGCTAATTTGGAAAGCAGTGTCAAGAGCAGGTTGGTTCAGATGTTGTGTGATTATGTGGAAGTATTTGCTTGGTCTTATGAGGATATGCCTGGGTTGGATACCGACATCGTAGTTCATCGTCTACCGACAAGAGAAGACTGCCCTCCTGTTAAACAAAAGGTTCATCGCATGAGGCCTAATATGTCTGAAAAGATCAAAGCGGGAGTGATGGAACAGTTTGTTGCAGGGTTCTTAGCCGTGACATCCTATCCTCAATGGGTTGCCAATTTGGTACCGGTGCCAAAGAAAGACGGGAAAGTTCGCATGTGCGTAGAATATAGGGATCTGAATAGGGCAAGCCCCAAGGATGACTTCCCTCTACCACACATTGACATCTTAGTTGATAATACTGCTCAGAACAAAGTCTTCTCTTTCATGGATAGCTTTTCATGCTATAATCAAATAAGGATGGCTCCCTAAGAGATTGATAAGACTACTTTCGTTACATAATCGGGCACCTTCTGCTACGAAGTCATGTCGTTCGGGTTAAAGAATGTAGGGGAAACATATCAAAGGGCTATGGTAGCTTTATTTCATGACATGATTCATCATGAGATAGAGGTATATGTGGATGATATGATTTCCATATCACAAACCGAAGAAGAACATCTCGATCATCTGTATAAATTATTCGAGAGGCTGAAGAAGTACAAGCTGAGGTTAAACCCTAACAAGTGCACGTTTGGAGTACGACCTGGAAAGCTTCTAGGTTTTATCGTCAGTAATAAAGGCATTGAAGTTGATCCTGCCAAGGTAAAGGCCATCCAAGAAATGCCAATCCCTCATTCTGAAAAAGAAGTCAGAGGATTCTTGGTTCGTCTCAATTACATTGCCTGTTTCATATCTCACTTGACTGCTACTTGTGAGCCACTCTTCAAACTCTTGAAGAATGATCAGGTAGTCAGATGGAATGATGAATGCCAAGCTGCCTTCGACAAAATCAAAGAATACCTACAAGAACCTCCTATTCTCATGCCTCTAGTTGAAGGAAGACCCTTGATCATGTACTTGATAGTACTAGAGAACTCTATGGGGTGTGTTTTGGGCCAACATGACGAGTCTGGCCGAAAAGAGCATGCTATTTATTACCTGACCAAAAAGTTTACCGACTGTGAAACCAGATATTCACTGCTCGAGAAAACTTGTTGTGCTCTGGCATGGGCTGCTCGCCGCTAAGACAATATATGTTGACTCATACCACTCTGTTGATTTCTGAGATGGACTGAATCAAGTACATCTTCGAGAAACCTGCCCTTTCCGGACGGATAGCAAGATGGCAAATGATCTTGATTGAGTACGACATTCAATACACGACTTAAAAAGCCATCAAAGGAAGTGTACTAGCAGATCATTTGGTCCATCAAGCTGTGGATGATTATCAGTCAATGAACTTCGACTTCCCTGATGAGAACATCATGCTGGTGACTGACTGTGGGAAACCTGGACCATATGACGGACCTGAACAAGGATCCCGATGGACTATGGTATTCGATGGGGCTTCCAACGCCTTAGGTAACAAAATTGGTTCTATGATCATCTCTCCTAAAGGTTGCCACACTCCTTTCACTGCCAGACTATGTTTCGATTGCACAAACAATATGGCCGAGTATGAAGCGTGCATCTTAGGTCTGAAAGCTGCTATCGACTTAAGGATCAAGCATTTGAATGTGTTTGGGGATTCCTCTCTAGTGATCTGCCAAGTAAAAGGAGATCGGGACACTAAACACCATAATCTTATCCCTTACAAGGAACTTGTGCTATCTCTAACTCCTTACTTCGAAGAGATCACCTTTGAGCACTTCCCCGGGGAAGAAAACCAATTAGTTGACGCTCTGGAAACCATGTCTTCAATGTTCAAAGTTAGATGGGATAATAAAGCCCCTATGATAACAATTGAAAGATTCGATGAACCTGCACATTGTTATGAGCTTGACACCGATGCGGAAAACCATGGTACCATGAGGTGATGAGATACCTTGAAATACAAGAGTATCCAGAGGGGGCATCTATCAATGACAGAAAGTTCTTGTGAAGATTTTCAGCCAAGTTCTTCCTAAGTAACGAGATATTGTACAAGCGCAACCATGATTCAACTCTACTCCGATGTGTGGACAAGAAGGAGGTAGAGGAAATTATGGAAGAAATGCACGATGAACTCTTTGGTACTCATTCAAGTGGACATACGATGGCTAAGAAAGTCTTAAGAGCCGGTTACTATTGGTCAACGATGGAGACTGATTGCCATCAACATTCAATAACTTGTCACAAATGCCAAATCTACGCTGACAAGGTCCATGTGCCCCCTATCCCTCTGAATGTCATGACCACTCTGTGGCCATTTGCAATGTGGGGCATTGACATTATTGGAGAGATCAAGCCCACAGCTTCCAACGAGCATCGCTTCATTCTTGTTGCTATCGACTATTTTACCAAATGGATCGAAGCCGCCTCATTTGCCCCAGTCACCAAGAATGTGGTATCCAGATTCATCAGACACAATCTCATCTTCCATTATGGAATCCCCGAAAGGATCATCACCGACAATGGGACTAACCTCAAAACATATTTCAAAACTTGAAAACATTTTCAAAAGATCAACACTTTGTATACATTCTTACGAACGAGAATCATTACAAAGTTTGCCTAAACGATGGCGCCTTTTCAAAATACTTTCAAAAACCACACAAAGCATAATTTCAAACAAAAGCAAGTGATCTAGCAAGTAACTAAGAGCCCATGGAAAACCATGGATGAAAAGGGTGCTAATACCTTCCCTTTTCATAATCTACCCCCCCGAACTCAAGAAGCAATCTCAAAGGTCTTTCTTGTGCTTTTTCACCTTTCCTTTTGGATAAAAGAAAAGTCGGTGGCGACTCTTGTTAACCGCAACATTTACGATAAAACGCAAACAACCAAGACAGTTATCCCACCGTAACACAACAAGTTTTCCATAATTTTGACAAAATTTGATATTTTTGAGAGAGTTTTTGAGGCATGTTTTTCGTGTCCTTTGTCTGAAGATAATGAGCATATATATAGGAAGAGATTGGGTCAAGAAAAATGGGCTTGGACCTCTTGTAATTATATCTTTTGATTCTTGTTTGAAAATAAAATATGAATAAGACAAAACATGAAGATTTGTTTTCCAAATAAGCTTCACACGGTTTCTAATGCAATCTTGGGCCTCCAAAAGATTTGAGACAAAAGCCTTTTAAGCCTTATAGCTCCACTTAATATTTATTTGAATTAATTTTCATTTAAATGAATAAAAATTCAAATAAAAGAAATAAAAATCATAAAAAATATAATAATGGTTTTGGGGGTCGTCTAATATGTTACAAACAGGTTTGAACTTCAAAACTTATGCCCATTAGTCCAAAAATTCATGTTTGCTCAAATTGGATTTCATGCATTTTCTCAAAATTGTCCAACTTATACCAATCATAAATCTCTCAATATTTATCATATGAAGGTGATCTTAGACTTTTTGGAAAGCTCAAGATGTCCCCTAAAATCTTTAAGTTGGTCATTTTTCCCTTTGAAGATTTTATCATGGTGTAAATTGCTTTCACAAAAGGTGTGTTTTTGTTGACTTTTAAAATGACATGCAATGTTTTGGACCATATCTCTCAAATGAAGCATTTTGGGGCCTTGAGCTTAGAGAGATAAAGTTGTAGAGAATTAAATTT
This sequence comes from Vicia faba, assembly GCA_948472305.1. Lineage (NCBI taxonomy): Eukaryota > Viridiplantae > Streptophyta > Magnoliopsida > Fabales > Fabaceae > Vicia > Vicia faba. Next base: position 856,306,640 of record OX451736.1, on the reverse strand, counting down.
CTTTCAAAATGAGATTTTGTTAAGAAAAATATGATGAAGTATGTGAAAGTTATGCCTGGTCAAAGTTCAGTTGACCTCATCTAAAGAAAACCCTAATTTAGAAACTTTTGACTTTTGACGATTCTTTGAGTTTTCTTGATGAATCATGATCAACCCTTGATCAAATTATGAATGTGACCTAAAAATATTGATGTTGACCAAAAATCTTGAAGATTGGTTGTATGTTGACCACAATTGACTTTTTGTCCAATATAGTTGATTTTCACCTATCTAAGCAATTGACTGAGAACATTTGTGATGTAAGGCTTGAAACTTGAAATGAGGGTTCTTTGGGACATATGATAAACCATGAAGTCCATTTTAGGCATTAGAAGTCCCATTTTCCTTGAGGATACCAAAACCCTAATTGTAGGCCGTTGCTTAGGAGGAGGATTCATCTGATCAATTCTTGAGTAGTCTTGAGCAATTGAGAACCCTTAGGGTATGAGGAGGTCTTTTGAAATGGGAGGGCAAATTTTGGGGTACAATACACATAAATATTTAAATAACGAGCAAATTACAAACACGCAAATAATTAATACACATACACATAAATTGACACAAACATAAAAAAAATGAAACCATATGATAATGTGACTGCAATTTCAAAATATTCCCCACACCAATTACGCGTGGACGAATTAATGCCAGTTTGGATTTCCAAGACTAAATCATCATTAATCACATTTAAAGTCGTGCATGCTTTTCAACTAAATTGAAGTTTTTGGATTTCCTCAACTGACGTTGGGGATTCCTCTCAATAGGCGTTTGGAGATTTTCCTCAACTGACTTTTGAGATTTCACCTATTGACACATGGAGGTCTAACTCAGGCCACACATGAGGTCTCACCCCATACATGCTTAAGGAACTCGGCATATGCTTGAGAGACTCTCTCTAGACATACATGAGAGACTCACTCCATGCTTGAGGGACTCGTCCCATACATGCTCAAGGGACTCACCCCATGCTTGAGAGACTCTCCCTAGGCATACCTAAGGGACTCATCCAAATAAGATGAGAGAAATAAACTAAATCACTTCACCTTTTCTAAGCCTCGTGTTAACGAACTCTATATTGGTATATTTGTAAAATCCCCACAAGAGGCAGCATAGGAAGTTCACTAAGGGCCAACGATATAACATATCACCCCTATCAGCTTCCTGGGGGCTCATTCATTAGAACGGGCGCCCATGTTTCATATCACTCACCTTTTTGTGAAAACATGAAGGTGATGTGTCTCTATCCATGACGATATGAGAAAGAGATTCAAAAGGAGGTAGTCGTGTTCTACAAGGTAATAGGGAAAGTAACTACCCTCTTCTCACGCTCCTAAAAGTGGGTTCTACTTTCTTAGAGCTTAAGATCAAATCCAAGGGTTTGTATAAATACTTCAACTCTGAGAGTGAGAAGGACATTCAATTTCACTAAAAAACACCAATACACAGAGTTTTTCACCTCCTTGCATATGTGTTGTTTCGGTAAAGCAGCAAGCAAAACTAAGTATTTTTAGTTTTGTTTTATCGTCTCCATATGGATTAGTGTGAGGGAAAGAATATCGTTCAATAGTCTCTGTGTTTCTAAGCTAGATTTTTTGAATGGTTTAAAAGCTTAAAGCGCGGAAAATAAAATATGAACAAGTAGAATTTAAGATTCTTTAGAGAGGAGAGAACTCGTCAGAATTGAATTTCATCTATCCTATCAAATACTTAAATCTATCGATCAGTTTTACGCAACCTAAAACACTCGTCAATATCATCATGTATCACCCACACATGAGGTTATGTCTAACTCAAAGTCGAGAGAACAATCGTATTGTCTCATCGGGGATGTCTCCCGCAACTCAACAACACATAAGCATTAAGAGTCAATGCCCATCGTGATTATATCTAAAACTATCTCTAAAGTTTAGAACCTAATAGATGTTCATCCTAAATCCATATTTGAACTGTATATATCTATAACAACTCAAATCCAACATAAAGCAAGCAATCATCGATATTGATTTATAAAATAGGTATTATCAATGCCATGATCAATATATATACATAAAATCAGAGTAAACTATATACAAAACCCAACAAATAGAAAATACAAAGTGAAGAAAGAGAGAAGAACCCACAACTCTCGCGGTGTCAGGACAATTGTTGCAACTCTAACTCTGAATCATCAGGATGTAGCCTTCAATGTTGCTTTCTAAGCCTCTCTAATCCTAAAATGGATCTAATGGAGTTGAGAGAAAAAAAGTCCCCAAAATCATAACCTAAAAAATCAAATTGAAATGAATTTATACAAGATGATTTCGCAGACCGCGCTTGGTCCCATCAGGGCGTGCTAAGTGTGGTACCACTTATTGCACCTAAGCCGGCTTAGAGGGCGCTAAGCGCAGTTGGACTCAAAACACGCATAAATACCTACAAAAGAAATGATAAACTATCAAGCGATACAATATTTACACAAAAACGCAACTATACACCATATATACATATTTATACTAAAGTTGAGATTTTATTAGAAAAACTAAAAAAAAACAATCTAATAAATACCATAAAATACTATTAAAATTAACCACAATTTAACACTTATTAATATATTATCTCTAACATAACAACAATCCTAAGAATCTCTAACAGCCCTGCAATACAAAGGGAGGGTCGTTATGTATTGTATTTTTACCAAATACAAAAATGTAATTAATTTGGTACTCAAATTTTAATTTATCTTTTGGTATGTCTAAGCTATCACCCTAGACACACTTAAAACTATATATCAATTATTATTTTAAATATATAAAATGTAATTAATTGCTCAATCATATATTTTAGATCAATTTTGGGTAGGTCTACAATATAATTCTCGTCTTCAATTTTTTAAGTTGAATTTTTAGGCGGTAGTGGATTTTTTGATTAAGTAATATAGTGGTTAAAATGCTTTTTTTTTTTTTGAAGATGAACAAATATTCTTTAAAATATTTTTTAGAGATGTCTGGTTCAAACCCATATAATAACATTCTTCAAATATTCTTATGAGACGATAATCATGTGTAGAACAACATTTCTTTAGAGCACCTTTTATTTCATAACTATTGGAAGATTTATTCATTAAAATCATTTTTTAGAAAACAAATTGACAAATGCTGGAACCAGTCATGTGTAGAACAACATTTCTTTAGAGCACCTTTTATTTTATAACTATTGGGAGATTTATTCATTAAAATCATTTCTTAGAAAACAAATTGACAAATGCTGGAACCATTGTACAAAATGTGGCACCCTCTTTAAAGTTCTTTTCATTCAAAATATAATAAATTTTAATGAAATTTTAAACGTTTAATTAGATAATTAAAAGTTAAATTGCAAAACTTTTTCAAAAAATATACTTTGCTTTACTAATACTCATTCATTACTAACATTTTTATCATGTCAGATAAGAGACCTTCAAACCATGTTTAACAAACTAAGAATTAATCAAACATTGAGAAAGAAATGAAACACAAAAAATAATTACCAAGTTATATAAAACTAACTAGATATTCTTTGTAAATCTCCTCAATATAAACAACAACAAAAAAATGAAAAAAAATTACATAGTCACAACAATTCTCATAAAATTACAAACTTTCTCACATTGTCTCACCCTAACAATATTAGGAGAAGGATTATTCACTTCATCTAGGAGCAGTAATCAATGTTTCAAATAATCTCACCACATCAGATTTCGCTGTAAATCTCTTTGTCGAAGTTGAAGCCTGTAAAATATTAAATATTTAAAATTTGTCACCATAAATCTCAAAGTTCTATAAATTCAAATACAAATATAAAAGGAAACAATATTGAAAATTTGGAATAATATACCTGATGAGAAACATAAGGTTCAGATGAAACAGATACAACAATTGAAGACGCGGCGGAGACGGTTGCTACGAGGAGGCTAGATTTCAACATCTTTGATCGTTTGGATGTCCAGAAAATCTAGCCACCGTTTCTCAGAAAATTGGTGGGAGAGACAAAGCAAAAGAAACTTGAGGAGCACGTTTTTTTGAATGATTTGACTTTTGATGGCTTATATATAAGAAGGAACGCTTGGAATTGGAATGGAGAATGCAAATGATGCTTTGTTTGCGGCCTTCCAAACATAAGTGATAAAGCCCTAAAGTTACGCTTTAATTTGTTCATTCAAATCAACTTTGTCTTTTCTATTTTATTTTTATGCATCTTTTATAATTTCTTTTGACTCTATCCAATCCTGTGTTAGAAATCTACTAAAATCTATAATAAATTTTTTATCAATTTTGATAAATAAGATTGATATCACCACACAATAACAATGAAAAATAAAATATGAAAGAAAATATTTTTCGAGTTTCTCTCTGCCCACAAACTGTGGAAAACTTTATTATTCACTTTACCACTGCAAAATTTTGTGCATACAATTTGATTGATTTGATTACAAAAATAGGATTACTCCTTCTATTTATAGATTTAGGTTAGCTTTCTCCCAAAGCCAAAGTCCAAAATACCTATTTTAAAACTAAATCAAATATATTCTATTTTAGATCTAAATCAAATATATCTAAATCAAATATATCTAAATCTAAAATCAAATTTGTGTGCAGTATCTTCGACACAACATATTTCGACACAACATATTTCGACACTTCCTTCTCTCTATCGACCAAACTGCTTCGACACAAAGAATTACTTTGAACACACCAGCTAATTCATTGTGTCTAAGCTATCTACATTCATCATAGCTCTTAATCTTCGAAATACTTCGACCTGCACACCTTTTGTCATGATGTCTGCAATCTGATTCTCAGTTTTGCAGTATTTCAAGTTCGTCTTTCCATCTGCTACTTGCTCTAGAAGACAGTGGAACCTCATTTCAATGTGCTTGCTTCGATCATGATCTATCAGATTCTTCACCGGTTGATAACTGACATGTTATTGATCTTCATGGTAAATGCTCCATGATCCTTCCCTATGATTTCATCGATTAAGTTCACCATTCATGTTGCTTGACATGCACAAAGAGAATCAACTATGTATTTTGCTTCGCACGATAATATTGTCACTACTAGTTCCTTTCTTGAACTCCAAGAAACTGGTGCACCACCTAGCATGAACACATATCTTGTTGTGGATTTTCGATCCTCAGCATCACTACACCAACTCGAATCAATGTATCCCACTAACTTGCATTATTTTCCCTTATCAACTGCAGGAAATAAAATATCATAGTTGAGAGTTTATTTGAGATACCTTAATATCCTTTTCACCGTTGCTAGGTGTGATACCTTTGGATTTTGCATGAATCTACTTACCATACCTGCATTGTATGTTAAGTCAGGCCTTGTATGACAAATATATCTTAATGACCCAATAAGTCTTCTATATTAGGTTGGATCGACATCATCTTCTTTTGAATCTTTCGACATTTGCAGTCTTGTTTCGATAGGTGTCAAAGTCGAGTTGCATTCTTCCATCTAAAATCTCTTGAGAATTTCACTTGCATATCTTCTTTGATGCATCATCAAACCTCTACTACTCTTGTAGAACTTGATGCCAAGGAAATATGAAATGTCACCCAGATCAGACATTTCAAATTCCTTGTTGAGATCACCTTTGAAGTCTTCGATCTCCTTCTTGCAACGACCTATTATTAACAAGTCATCGACATAGAGACATAGTATAAGCAATTTACTATTGCTTCTTCTTACATATACTCCATGTTCAGTTGTGCACTTCACAAATTCCTTCGCCTTTAGGAAACTATCAATCTTCTTATTCCAAGCTCTTGGAGCTTGTTTCAATCCATACAGGGCTTTATGCAACATGTACACATTTCTTTCTTCGTCATATTTCATAAACCCAACTGGTTGTTTTAATATAAACTTCTTCGTCTAAGAGTCCATTCAGGAATGCACAATTCACGTTCATCTGACATATGTGCCAACTGTTTATTTCTACTAGACCAACAACCAACCTGATTGTTTTGATCCTAGCAACATGTGTAAAAACTTCATTGAAGTCTATTCCTTCTTTCTATAGAAATCCTTTCGCCACAAGCCTTGCTTTGTGTTGAGTTACTCCCCATTTTGGATTCATCTTCACTTGGTATACCCACTTGACATCAATTTCTTTCTTGCCCTGAGGAAATTTGACAAGTGACCAAGTGTTGTTGTCTTTGATGGACTTCACTTATTCATTTATTGCTTTCACACACTTTGAATCCCTCAATGCTTCATCTGCATTGTCTTGTTCGACATCTGCATAGAAATCATAATGTACCAGCTCACCTTCATTATCAACCACATCATCTAATGTAATCACACATTCTTGCAACCTTGCAGGCACGTGTGTTGTTCTCTGAAGTCTGCTTGGTCCTTGCTGATCTATAACTACTGGTTCCTCTTATCGAACTTCTCTTTCGACTTCAACTACTGGTTTTTCGAATAATATTCTCACTTAATCTTTCTTGACATTTTCAGTCCAATCCCATTCCTTAAGCTCATCTATGTTCACGTCCCTGCTGATCACAATCTGCTTGTTCATTGGGTCGAACAACTTGTAACCTCCTGTCGAATGACATCCTACTAGGATCATCTGACTTAACTTGTCATCAAGTTTTCTTCTCAACTAATCCAGCACATGTCTATGTGTAATATATCCAAATACCTTCAGATGACTCAAGTTAAGCTTCACACCAAACCAACATTCTTCAGGCGTAATTCCTTCTAGCTTCTTCATCGGACATCTGTTCAATATGTATGTTGCAGTCGACACAGCTTCACCTGAAAATTCTTTAGGTAAATGCTTGCCTTTCAACATACTTCTCACCATATTCATGATGGTTCGATTCTTCCTTTCTGCAGATCCATTCTGTTGTGTAGTGTAGGGTGGCACCATCTTATGCACAATCCCTTCTTTTTCACATGATTTGTCAAAGTATTCCGACACATATTCTCCACCATCACCAGTTCTCAAAACTTTGAGGTTTCGACCACTTTGTCTTTCGACCATAGATTTAAACTTGGTAAATACCTCGATCACTTCATTTTTCTTCTTGATCATATAAGTCCACAGTTTTCGACTGAAATCATCTATGAATGTAACAAAGTATTTTTTACCCCCATCGAATCCACCTGGATTGGTCCACATACATCAGAGTATATGACTTTGAGAATAGCCTTCGACTTTCTTCTTGCATCTGGCTGAAGCTATTTTTATGTTACTTCGCCTACACACATTCCTCACTGTTGTAACCCAAAATTTTCCCTCTCTTTTTACTCAAAACATGCTCAGTGAAGTGCTTAACTTGCTCAAGGATGTCCAAGAATTAACCAGACAAATTCTCTCCTAAGGCAATGAACCTTCAACTAGGGTTTCCACTCTCATCAAGACAGGTTAACTCCAAGGGCCCTAAATGTTTTCCATAGCCCTAATATTTTCTCAATATCATCCAGGTCAAGTTTCATGCCTTGCATAAAAAGTTTGCTCAGTCAACTGCTCAAATGCCTGAAAATCAACTATACTAGGTCAAAAGTCAATTGTGGCCCTTATGCAGTCAAACTTCATGATTTTTGGTCAACATCAACATTTTGAAGTGATATCCATTATTTTATAAGGGTTGATCATGATTCCTCAAGGAATGCCCAAATTCATTAAAACTCAAAAGTTGCTAAATTAGGATTTCTATAGGAAAAGTCAACCAAACTTTGACCAGGCATAACTTTCTCATACTTTATCAGAAATTTCCCATATAAGGCTCATTTTGAATAGGATTAAATTCCCTACAACTCATATTCATCCCTCAAGTTTAAAAAATGCACTCATAAAAAGATATAAATTCTGACATTATAGGTCATTTTAAAAAGTCAACAAAAATACCTTTTGGGTCAAAGCTTCTTACATGAACATGGAAGATCCAACTGAAATAAAACCAAATGGGTTGTTTAGAATACATATTAAGCTTTCTAAGAAGTCAAAGAACACCCTCTTAGGGTCAAAATTGGGAGAGATAATCATTGTCAAAGTTGGCCATTTTTGGAAATTTGCCCAAAGTCAACAATGCTCAAAATTGCATTTTTTCTCAAATGGGCCTAACTTTTTATGCTTGCAACACACTTCTAGCCTGGTCCACGACCCATACACATTGCCATGAATTATTGGATTTATTTATTTAATTTATTTTGATTTTATCTCTAATAAAATTAACTAAAATCAAGTAAATGATACAAAGTAATAAAAAGTTGTTTTGATTTGATTTTGCATTAAATGACAATCCAAATATGTTGTATAGCATCAAGAAAAACCGTGCCAAGTCATGAGAGGAAGGATATTCAAAATTGGAAAGATTTGAAGCAAAATTGAAAGGCATTGATATCTTTGATCTCTTAGCATTTTTGTTGACCTAAAGTGATCATATATATAAACACAACAATGCTAACCCTAAAAAACAGGCAAAGCTTCCTCCACAAACCTTAAAAAACTTTCTCAAAAATCCAAAGAAAAGTGCCATTCGTATAAAGAATCTCAGCTCTTTTCAAGAAAAATCAAGCATTCAATCTTCCTCCTGAAGACTCTAGGAGGCATTCCCCACCGTTAAGCAAGCCCAACACGCCCAAAAATTCCCTCACGCGATCCCTCCGTTTTAGTAAGATTCTTAAACTCAAACTTGTGATTCAGATGATATAAGTCGAATCTTTGCATTAGCATATGTTCATAATGTTGGTCTAAGATGTTTTGAATCATTAGTTGCAAGCATACACGCAGAAACAACGAGATGCCATTGCTAGGGCACGAAGATTTTTGTTTTTCGTATCTGTATTTGCAGGCATGTTTAGGTCAAATGGAGGCCACCATCGTGATCGCAACCCTAAAAATAGGGGGGTAGGGTACCATTTGCACTTTGGTCCATTATATTTGGCAGGTTTGGCATTTTGAAGCTGCCGGAGAAGGTGGTCGGAGCTGAGCTCCGACACCATTAACAGGTCTGAATTCCATGGGCTTGTGTGTCATCGTATCATTGGTCCATGTCAAAGCTGATTGGGCGCGTTTTGAATGTTTGGCATTTAGTTTGTTCTTTCTTTATATTACAATCGTTCTATTATATACACGAATGAGTTATTAGCGCATATGGCAAAGGAGTAGGCTTGCAAAACCAAAGACCTGGGTTCGATCCCAGAAACCAACAATTTTGCATTTTTCCAACATTTCTTACAGGATCCCATGTGCCTCCCAACCAAGCGTCCATCATGCGCATAAGATCTACACCATTGGATCATCTCCATCCTAGATCTGATGTCCCAAGCAAGCAGTCACGTGGTGGACCTCCTGAAGACCAGTTGCACTGGATCTCACACTGAGTGCTGGGCTAGCATCTTGGGTCTAGTACAATTTCAGTTCCCCCCCCCCCCAGATTGCTAACAGTAATAGACCCAATTATTTCTTTTGTTTTTATTATTTGTTAATTATTTTTTACAACAAAAATCATTTTAAAAATAATCAGAAAGTAACAAAAATAGAATTAGGGTTTTTTATAATTAAAATTAAATTTTGAAAATTAATTATTTTAATTATTTCAACATTGATTATTTTGTTAAATAAAATCAATTATAAAATTAGGTTTAACTCGTAAATATTTAATTTTCTCAATAAAAAAATACAAAAGTATTTTTTTAATTAATTAGATTTTTTAGGATTCTAATTTATTCACGTATTTAAATTGTCTAGCGCGCATTTACTTATTTATAATTCCAATTATTGTAACTGTTTCGAGGTTTGTAATAGTTTTAATTAGGGTTTATTTTACCTCTTTTTATTTACTGCTCATTCCCCAAGTTTGGTTATGTAACCCCCTCCCCAAGGCCTTGTAATAGTTAGGACTTTAATTTCTCGCACTTTACTTTCTGCTATTATAAACTGCTAGATGTATGGATAATAAGCTTGTATGCGAAAGACAAATAAAATTAAAACAGTAGATCACCCTAATCGTGCAAAGATAAATAAACTGAAATCAAACACACGCACATGCTCACTCCTAGGGTTTGCCTCATTTCGTTTGCCTTCGGTAAACAGTCATAAAGTATAGGGAATTTTAATGGTCATCCTCCAGTCCTGAAAGATCAAAATGACCCATTCGAATGTTGCCCCGGAAAGATCTTTAGGACTTTAGGGTAATTACTAAGGTTTCCTAACCATTGCTTTTGTGACCGTACTTGTCCCTTCGAATGTCCCTTAAAACTCCAACGATGAGGCTACCTACTCCTTAATAGTAGGATAACGCTGCCTAAAGGAAACGAGAACGAACAGTCTTTTTTCGAGTAGGTAGAAAATCTTAAGTACTTGCTCAAAACAATAAAAGCTCTTTTACACAAACACTTTCAAAACAGTTTTCAAAAACAAATTCATCACACTCTTGAGGACAGATACAAGGGTTATCATGAAGTTAAACAAAAACTTTTCAAAACACACACACAAGCAATTTCAAAATGAGCAAGTACCTAAGAGCCCATGGAAAACCATGGATAGAAAGGGTGCTAACACCTTCCCTTTCTATAATCTATCCCCCGTACTCAGAAACATCTCGAAAAAGGTTTTTTCTATTCTTTTTCCTTTTCCTTTGTTGGATGAAATAAAAGTCGGTGGCGACTCTTGCTTACTGCGACATTTGCGGGGAAAAAAATTCAAACCAGTATATTTGTCGGTTCTGCCACCGTATCACAGAACTGACAACTCTGCTGGGGACTTAAATAAGTGGGGTATACCTTAGGATCTAGGTCATTTTTAAAATTTCTTTCTTGTTTGCTTTGCCTGCTTTATCTTCGAGGGTTTTTGTTTGGGTATTATTGAAGATCCTACACCCGGATCTGGGAACACCTTTTAGGTAAGTAGCAATAAACTGTGAGGGAACTGTGTGGGGTATACCGACACAGTTGAAGCAGTAGCTACGTTGATGCAATACTTTGGTTGGTACCGGTAGCCCTTGAGTCAATCAAGGAGAATACGGGGCCGTTGCATGGTCTCATAAAGCATCAACTGACCTTAGAACCTTTAATTGCACAACTTGGCCAGTAGGATGTAGCGAGATGGCCAGCTTTGGTGTATTCCGAAGGTTGGAAGATACTCAATGCTACACTCATTGAGGTTTGACTCCTGAGTTTTGTTTGGTTGCGAGTCAATCGCCTATTTAACGAAGCTTAGGGGAAAGATCGATGATATTGAGATCCTTTAGAACCCGATTACTATTTATAGGACATGTTGAACAAATCCAGCTTCAAGAGGGTATGACCTTAAAACTCATGCAGGCCTTAAACCTAAGGACTTGATGTGACTTGTTTGTTTCTTTCTATACATGTGATTTCTTAGCATAATCATGACATCATAAACATGGCATATCATACTAACCATTTCAAGGATTTTCTAGGACTCATCTTTGCTTTGTTTTGTAGGACATGGCATCCGCCTGCAGGAACACTATCCAGATTAACCTTGTGAAAGTACCTCCTCAACTAAAGGACTTAGCATTAAGGATTCCTAAAAGCTCCCCCTTCACTGAAAAACATGGTCGGCTACTCAACTTGGTCACTTCAAAACCTGATGTAGAATTGTTAAAAGTGCTATTTCAGTTCTTTGATCCATTGCACCACTGCTTCACCTTCCTGGATTACCAGCTAGTGCCTACTATGGAGGAATTTTCTCGGTTACTGGGGGTACCTATTCTTGATCAGTTACCTTTCAATGGTACAGAAAGACATCCAAAGCCTGAAGAGATTGCTCGAGCTCTGTCCTTACAACGATCCGATGTAGTGACAAATAGGGAAACTAGGGGAAGTGTCCAAGGAATCCCGGTTAAGTTTCTATTCGAGAAAGCTCACTGTTTTTAGGATACCTTGGATTTACAAGATTTTGAAGAGGTATTTTCACTCCTCATCTATGGGATGGTACTATTCCCTAACACGGACCAACTCATAGATGTGAATACAATTAAGGTTTTTCTGTCTCATAATCCGGTGCCTACATTACTTGGGGATATTCTACACTCTCTGCATGCTCGCACTCTAAAGAGAAGGGGGACCCTCCTATGTTGCACCCCTCTATTGGCTAGGTGGTTTATTTCGCACCTACCCAGGTCTATTTTGAAGAATGAGCAAGGTATGAAATGGTCTCATAGGTTGATGTCCTTTACACATTCAGACATTCATTGGTGTTCACGGTCCTCGGAAGATATTACCATCATCGATCGCTGTGGTGAATTCCCTAATGTCCCTCTCTTAGGCATTAGGGGAGGAATCACTTATAACCCTTGTTTGGCACTACGACAGTCTGGTTATGCAAGAAGGTATGGTCCTCATGATACACCTATCCTAGGAATCTCCTTCGACTATGAGAACGATGCTCAGGGTTACCGTAAAAGGTTCATGCGAGCTTGGGGCATGGTACATAGAGTTGATAGAGAGAAACTGGGGCACAAGAATCCCATCCATCTTGAGCCTTATCTCTGATGGGTACGAGCCCGCGCCCAAAGTCTTATGATGCCTTACCCTGATGTCCTACCAACGATTGTGGAACCAGTTAATGAAGGAGACACTTCTTATCTCGTTCTCCATCCTGACATGCCAACTGATCATGAGGAGTTATAGAAATCCTGGGTTCAACTTAAAGAGGAGCGGGATACGTTTGAAGCTCAATTCTATGCCAGCGAGAAGAAGGTCATGGAACTCACTGGACTACTTCATGAAGAAAAGAATATAAATGCCTACATTACACCAAAGAGGATGCGCTCCTGGGAGACCTAGTTTTCTTTTGCTTTAAGTTTTGTTTGATTGTAAAGGGAACTCTTTGTAACAGTATGAACTTATAATTAACGTGTGTTTCTTTAGGTTAAATTAATTTAAGTCTTTAAGAATCCTTGAAATCATTGCATACGCATAGCATCCATGACATTGCATAAACAGGTACCATAACAGTTTCTCATCTTCTTCGCTGTTTATTTCAGCAATAATGTCTTATGAACAAAGCATCAAAGATCTACAGGTACAAAATGACAAATTTCAGCAGATGTTTGTAGCCTTAGCTAAGGGGCAGGAAGATCCAAAGGCCCTTATTCTGAAGGAGAAGAAGAAGAAGAAGACTGCTGGTGTCCTTAATCTGGGCAGAAGATTCAAAGGGCCATTGAAGCAACAAGTGGATTTGACCTCCTCGTCTAAAGAAGGGGACAATCAAGATAGAGACAAGGGAGGAGGACCCTAGCCCTGAAGTTTCTGATAATGATACCGACTACAACGATGAACAGTATCCTCCCACTGAGGATAGATACAAACAATTAGAGAATCGGCTGAGCACAATAGAGTTCCAGAGAATACCAGGGATGAATTTTGAAGAGCTGGGTCTGGTATCTGTGGTAGTCATCCCACAAAAGTTTAAAGCTCTGGTTTTTGCGAAGTATGATGGGGTGTCTTGTCCCAAGATCCATCACACTGCTGATTGGAACTTGTGGGTCCATTTCTTTCAGGACAGTTTGTCTGGAACTCAACTCAAATGGTTCTATCAGCTCGAGGGAATCAATGTCCGCAACTGGCAGGATTTGGCTGCTACTTTTTATAAGCAGTATCAATATAACGCTGACCTTGTCCCTACCCGTACTCAAATCAAGACCCCTTTGCCTGGTAGAGAGTTGTTTGACATGTTTCTTGGGACGCTTTCTGGTCCATTCTTCAATCACCTGATTAGTAGTTCCTCAGTTGATTTCACTGAGCTGATATTAACTGGAGAAAGGGTAGAAGCTAGGATCCGAAGTGGAAAAATATAGAAAGATACCTCATCAATTTCAGTGAAGAAGCCCTTCACGGGTAAGAAGGAGGTCAGTGCCATTTAAAGCCCAAGAGGTCAGAGCAGAGTTGAACACTGTCCAACGGTAGGTGTTGTGATGATACCTAGGCCTGCAGCTACCCCACAACGAGACAATCAGCAAATGGTAGAAAGATCGCAAATGCAGTTTACCTAGATTAATATGACATTGACTGAGGTTTTACCCCATCTGCTAAGATCCAACTTGGAAACCTTAAAGGAGGCTCCCAAGAATCCTAACACCACATCTCCTCGGTATAACCCAAACGCTCGGTGTGCTTACCATTCAGAGAGTCCTGGCCACGATAAAATGATTGTTGGGCTCTGAGAAATAAGGTACAAGATCTAATTGAAGCCAATGAGATTGAGTTTGATGCTCTAGAGAAGCCTAATGTCATAACTTCTCCCATGCCCAAGCACAACCGTTGAGTTAATTCCATTGATACTGATCTGTTTGTTACCTCTGTTGATGAAGTTTCCACTCCTCTCATGACTGTCAAGAAGAATTTGTTACTGGCCGGTTTATTTTCGAGTTGTGGTGAAGGTTGCCACATGTGTTCATCTCCACCCTGTGGTTGCTATTTGCTGAAAGTATGTGTTCAACGCCTGATGGACAACAGAGAGATTTTGTTTGAAAAGACTCTGATTCCAACTGTTCCATATGAATATGTTGCTATCATAACCATTTCCGCCAATCCTTCCAAGGTCTCCTCTAAAAGACCTGTTAGGATTACACCTGCTCCATGAATTACTCCGTTGAAAATCACCTTTCCTGGTCCTGTACCGTACTCCTCAGACAAAGATGTCCCTTGGAATTATGGCGCTGACGTCTACGACCATGGCGTCAAACAGGATTTGAAGACTGAAGAGGCTTATCCCGATATCAGTAATATTGTTGGGACCGGGAAGGTTACCCGAAGTGGAAGGGTTTTCTCTCCTGAGATCTCCCCGAAGACTGTCACTAAGCCTGTTGTTATTCTGTCTGTTGTTCCTGCTAGTACTTCAGCTACTACTCCTATCCTTACTCCAGTTGTTACCCCTATCGATGAGTCATTTGGAACTCGAGGCAAAGAAGCTATAGGTGAGCCTTCCCGGATGGAGGCACCTAGAAAAGTTGTTGTGGAATCCTCTAAGCATGAAATAGAGGAGATCTTAAAAATAATCAAGAAAAGCGACTACAATGTGGTCGAGCAGTTGGGGAAGAACCCTTTGAAGATATCAATGTTGTCTCTGTTGTTGTGTTCCGAAGCCCATGCAAAGGCTTTGATTGCATACCTCAATACTGCGCATATGCCGCAAGAAACCTCCGTTGACCAATTCAAGGAATGTGTGGCCAGTTTGACTGCTAACAACGGTTTGGGTTTTTCAGATGCCGATTTGACGCCAAAGGGGAGGAAGCATAATGATGCCCTGCATGTCTTGATCGAATGCATGGGCACTACTATGGCTCATATGCTAGTGGACACTAGATCTTCACTGAATGTTTTGCCTAAGAAGGCTCTTGATCAACTATATTGTGAAGGCTTGACCTTAAAGCCCAATAACATTGTGGTGAGGGCTTTTGACAGGTCAAAAATAATGGTGCACGGGGAGGTGGACATCCCTGTCAAAGTGGGCTCTCAGACCTTTGGGTCCACCTTCTACGTGATGGACATCAGGCCATCATACTCTTGTCTGCTGGGTCATCCTTGGATCCATGAAGCTGGGGCCGTTACTTCTATGCTGCACCAAATGCTGAAGTATCCAGTGAAGGGGAAGATTGTCACGGTGCATGGTGAAGAGGAGTATATGGTAAGTCCCCTGAATTCTTTCAGGTATGTGGAGATGGACGGGGAATTCATAGAGACTCCTTGTCAAAACTTTGAAGTGGTTCCCCAGATTATGGCGTCAATTGAGACTATCACTAGCACAAAACCTCCTTTGAAGATGGCTTCTCTCAAGGACGCCAGAGCAGTAGTGGAAGAAGGTGGGTGTACTATTTGGGGACAGATCCCTGATTTTCCTCATAAAATAGACAAATTTGGTTTGGGATTTACTTCAGGAGCTCAAAGGGTTGTTCGACGCGCTCGGGCCGGAGAACCTCCCCTACGCATCATCAATCGTGGTGTCAATGCTATTGAAAACAGTGATGAGAATTCTGATGTTTACAGCTGGATCTACCTGACTACCAACGGTGGATCTAGTAATTGGACGACCAGAGATTTTATACCAATTTCTTTTGTTTAGCAGTAATTGTGTTACTTGTGTTTCGAATTTGTAACAAACAATTTAAACTCTACAACCTTGTGTCTTACCCGAGGCACAATGGTTTTGTTTGTGAGGGCTATTATATGTCATTTTAATATGTCATCAATAAAACATTGGACGTTTCTTGCATACAAATTTTGCGCTCTCTGTTTTTCTTTTATGCTTTTCGCTTTATCAATACAGCTATGCTCTTACACACACTCACATATAAAACTGCAGATCCGTATCCACTCTGGATCCCATTGATAACAGTTCTGCTATTGCCAGTTATGACTTCGAAAATACGATCAACCAAGCCGAGGAAGACTGTGAGGACGATTGTGAGGTACACGGATAACTTGCTAGACTGTTACAGCAGGAAGAGAGGGCTATACAGTCTCATGAAGAGCCAGTTGAGACAATAAACTTGGGCACAAAGGTAGATAGAAAAGAAGTCAAGATCAGCGCAAATTTGAAGACTAATGTCAAACAGGGGTTGATACAGATGTTACACGACTATGTTGAAATCTTCGCCTGGTCATATGAAGACATTCATGGTTTAGAAACTGATATTGTGGTATATCGTCTGCCGACTAAAGAAGATTATCCTCCGGTTACATATAAGGTCCGCCGTATGCACCCTGAAATGTCAGATAAGATCAAAGCAGAGGTCATGGAACAGTTCAATGCTGGGTTCTTAGCTATCACCTCCTATCCGCAGTAGGTTGCTAACGTCGTTCTGGTAACTAAGAAGGATGGTAAGGTACGGATGTGTGTGGACTATAGAGACCTAAATAGGGCAAGCCCCAAGGATAACTTCCCGCTTCCCTACATTGATGTTCTGGTTAACAACACCGCACAACATAAAATCTTTTCCTTCATGGATGATTTCTCCAGCTATAACCAGATCAAGATGGCTCCTGAAGACATGGAGAAGACAACCTTCATCACACAGTGGGGCACCTTCTGTTACAAGGTGATACCTTTTGGGTTGAAGAATGCTGGGGTAACTTATCATAGAGCCATGGTCGCTTTGTTCCACGATATGATTCACCATGAGATAGAGGTTTATGTTGATGACATGATAGTCAGGTCTTAAACCGAAGAGGACACCTTGACCACCTACAAAAGTTGTTTGACAGGTTGAAGATGTACAAGCTGAGACTGAATCCGAATAAGTGCACCTTCAGGGTAAGGTCTGGTAAGCTTCTTGGGTTCATCGTCAATGAAAAAGGTATTCAGGTAGACCCGGCAAAGGTAAAGGCCATACAAGAGATGTCGGCTCCCCGTACCGAGAAAGAGGTTGGAGGTTTCTTAGGACGCCTGAATTATATCGCCAGGTTCATTTCACATCTGACTGCTACTTGTGAGCCAATCTTCAAGTTCCTGAAGAAAGTTCAAGTGGTAAAATGGAATGATAAATGCCAGAATGCTTTTGAAAGAATCAAGGAATACCTTCAAGAACCACCAATTATGATGCCTCCGGTTGAAGGAAGACCTTTGATATTGTACTTAATAGTGCTAGACAATTCAATGGGGTGTGTGCTGGGGCAGCATGACGAGTCTGGTCGAAAAGAGCACGCAATATACTACCTTAGAAAAAGTTTACCGATTGTGAAACACGATACTCACTACTCGAGAAAACTTGCTATTCTTTGGCATGGGCTGCTCTCCGAATGAGACAGTATATGCTGACCCATACTACTTTGTTGATATCTAAGATGGATCCAATCAAGTACATCTTCGAGAAGCCCTCACTCTCTGGAAGAATAGCAAGATGGAAAATGATCTTAACTAAATACGATATCTAATATACAACCCAGAAAGTAATCAAAGAAAGTGTATTGGCTGATAATTTGGCTCATCAGGTTGTAAATGAATACTAGTCCATGAATTTTGAGTTCCCGGATGAGAATATTATGCTGCAAATTGACTTGAAGAAAAAACACAGTTTTGTTATTGCGCTTCTTACTTTTTCTGGAAGAATAGAACGTATACCTATCGGTAGAAAATGTTCCATTATAACATGGCAATCATGCGTCTTTAAACTCTTTAACTTGAGGTCTTGCATAGACACAAGTCTTCTAATATCTGATGAGTAGCCTTCTGGAACTTTAACCTCACTTAGGAACTTACACAATATTTTTTTCTCCTTTCTGGATAGAGTGTAAACAGCAGGTGGTAGATATGTTCGTCTTCCTTTTTTCACGGGTCCCAATTCAGTTCTTATTCCCATCTCTACCATGTCCTCCATTGCTTTAAGAACATCCTTAGACTTCCCTTTTATATTGAGTAACATACCAATAACACTGTCAAATACATTTTTTTCAATATGCATAACATCAAGAAAATGTCTTACGTACAAAGATTTCCAATATGGCAATTCAAAAAAAATCGACCTCTTCTTCCACCCACCTGTAACAACTTTATGTGCAAAAGGCTTGCCAAACTAAATACTCACATCTTTCACCTTTTCAAATAATTGACCACCTTTCAATCCAGACGGAGCTCTACGTTGTTCGGTATCTCCGTTGAACGCTTTTCTCCATCCACGATATTGATGTTTATAATTTAAGAATCTACGATGACCGAGAAAGACATTCTTCTGAAAAAGTTTCAATCGCATCGTATCGGTTCCATCTTCACAGATAGGACACACTTTTTCACCTTTAATGCTATACCCGGATAGATTTCCATAGGCTGGAAAATCATTAATTGTTCCAAACAACATCGCCCTCAAGTTGAAACTTTCTTTCCTATACCCATCATAAACCTCCACACCGTTCTCCCACAAAATCTTCAAATCTTCGTTTAAAGGTTCCAAATATACGTCTATGTCATTTCCTGGTTGTTTAGGCCCAGAAATTAACATAGATAACATCATGTACTTACGCTTCATACATAGCCACAAAGGTAGGTTATAAATCATAAGAATCACAGGCCATGTGCTATGCGAGATACTTTGAATACCGTGTGGGTTCATTCCATCAGTAGACAATGCCAAGCGAAGGTTTCTTGCTTCTTTTCCAAATTCAGGATAATCATTATTAATTTTCATCCACTGTGGTGAATCTGCCGGATGTCGAAACTTTCCATCAACAATTCTTTCATTTGCATGCCAAGTTAAGTGTCTTGAATCGGTTTCACTACGATACATCCGTCTAAATCTCGGAATTATAGGAAAATACCATAACACTTTTGCCGGAGACAACTTTTTCTTATATCGAGGGGCACCGCATTTAGGACAGTCATTTAACGATGCATACTCGTTTCGAAACAAAACACAATCTTTTGGACAGGCATGTATCTTGTCATAACTCATGCCAATAGAGTACAACATCTTTTTGGCCTCATACGTTCGATTGGGAAGAACATTATCCTCTGGTAGCATATCTTTCATAAGGGCTAATAACTCTGTGAAACTTTTATCCGACCATCCATTGCCCGCCTTTAAGTTGTACAACTTTAATACCGCATACAATCTTGTGAATTTTGTACAACTGTTATACAACGGTTTCTCTGCATCACTTACCAACCTCTCGAACATTTTGGGACAATCATTAAGATCTTCTTCAAGTGCTTCTGCAATCTCTTCAACTCGATCATAATCGTATGCATCTGTGCCATTGTCGTTTGAAGCATATGTCCTATTATCCCCCGATTCATCATTCTCGTCACTTTTCTCACCATGCATATTCCAACATGTATAACTTCTATCAATTCCATACCGTATTAAATGCGATGCCAACTGAACCGCGTCAACCCGATTCCCATAACAGCAACACAAACAAGGACATGTCATTCGACCGGGGTCTTCGGCATGCGCAACAACAAACTTAACGAATTCCGATACCCCGTTCTCGTACTCTTTCGACAATCGATTGGAATACATCCATGTCTTATCCATGGTTTACGGTTTCTGAGTCAATCTGAGCTAAATGATAAATTAGAAAACAAAACCAATACTCAAAACTTGCACTTGTTCTTGCACAACCATATAACAAAATCAATACTCAATACTTTTCACTAAATTCATTTTATTCTATCAACTACTTTAGTACACAAGTATAACACAAGAAACCATAAACAAGAAACTATCATTGCTCAAAATCAATCATAAATTATGTGTCTACTCAAACTCAAAAAAGATAAAATTTTCCAGTTCAGTTGTACTATCAATGGAATGTATGCTACAAGTAATGATGAAAATAGGGGAAATGTACATTTGCATGGATGCTTCCTTCATTCTCGTAAAGTCTTTTGACTTCTAAACATATATAGTGAGGCTAAATATTTTGGTTTACAATAGTGCATATAGTACATATTTAACTCATATGTCTGTTATATGTGAAAACTTAGAGATGACATTTACATTGTGTTGTATGAGAGAAAAAATCGTACACACACTCTACAAAACTAAACTATAGAGTAAGCTATGGAGCAGGAAATGAATGGTATTTACTATCAATATGTTGTAGGCAAACAACAAGGCAAAACCATAATTATGGTCCAATCAAAACCCAACCAAAACAAACACTGTATCTGCGATAATATAGTTAACATGGAATGTGAAAGAATCTGCATAAACTAGCGACTCTGACCATCAGACCTGCAAACTCTAACACATATGCATTCCCCTACCACTATAGAAAAAAGTAATGCTACACAAAATTCCTATATCGAATTAACTAAAAGAATTATTAGAAGATAGTCACATCTTTATTCATACAAAACTATTCTAGAAATTAGAATCAAAGCAAGCATAGAACAATTTATTCATACAAAACTATACTAGAAATTGAAATACCTAGAGCTGAGTTGTGTAACTTTGTGTTGTATATTGTTGTGATTTCTGATGCATCAAACTTTGTGATTTCACCTTGCAAACGCTTCTGATGAAAGTGGTGGTATAACGTTTCTCCTGTGGCAAGTGGTGGTCGTTGTTCTGATGAAGAGTACTGATGAACGGAGAAGACGGTGGTCCTGAACAAGAAGACGGTGGTCCTGAACAAGAAGACGGTGGCAAGTGGTGATCGTGACGAAAATCTCCTCGTACATGCTAACGGCGGCAAAGCTCTGGTTTAGGGCTTTGATGATTTCATGAAGAACAATAGAAAAGTGATGATACGAATTTTTGATTTTTATTATAAAACTACCTACGAAAGCGCTTTTAAAAGCGCTTTCTAAAGGTCACCTATAACAGCGCTTTTTAATGTAAAAGCGCTTTCGTAGCATATCCTATAGCAGCGCTTTTAAAAGCGCTTTCTAAAGGCCAGCTTTAGCAGCGCTTTGTAAAAGCGCTTTCTAAGGCTAACCTTTAGCAGCGCTTTTGAAAAGCGTTTTCTTAAGGTACCCTCTGAAAGGCACCCTTTAGCAGCGCTTCTCAAAAAGCGCTTTCTAAGGGTGACCTTTAGCAGCGCTTTTGAAAAGCGCTATCTTAAGGCACTCTTTGAAAGCGCTTTTTTTAAGCGATTTTTTTTTAAAACCTACAACAACGCTTTTCCTAAAAGCGCTTTCGTATGTGTGCTGCTAAAACTTATTTTTGGCGTAGTGTTTCTCACATGTGCTACATGTTGTTAGAGGATAATCTACATATTATTTCTCCAAACATATGACACATAGATTGCTATTGAGCAACCTTAAAGTAGGTGCGACTTCTACATAAGTCCACTTACGATTGCTTAACATACCGCTAAATTTTGTCCCGATTCGAGAAATGATCATTCGTGGCCCAAACCTATGTTTGCAAGCCCAAGTATGCTTAATTTGAAACCTATGATCCAATAACCTTGAGGTTCATTGTTAGGAGGTTTTGGTCTTATCAATCCTCTAATGAACTTTCATAAAATTTGGTCTAAGTGAATCATTTAAATATCGTTGATTATTTGTTGTTGCATCGAGAATTTGAAATGAATGATATACTTGACAAAAATCAAATGAAACTTGTTGTTGAGAGACTTTGATTTTATCAATCTTCTAAGGAGTTTTCAAATGCAGGTTTCAAGATGGTCATTCAAATAACCTCTAATTTCTAACCCATTAACAATTCACTTTTATTTTTATGCTTTTACTTTACGCCTTTAATTTTACACATCATTTGTTTTAGCATTTACATTTCATGTTTCTTTCATCTTTGCTCACTTGAGCATTTATCTTTATGTCATTTTTATTTTACTCACTTGAGATTTCATTTTATTTTTTGAGATACCTAATAACCAACTTGAACAATAAAAAGCTTTAAGGTTACTTGGACTATTTGATTACTATCCTTGGCATTTCAGAGTTGTGGACTTCTTGAGCTTAAGATTAGAGACCCTGCCTACCTTGAGACCTTGTGACTTCTATTTCTATTTTTTTTGGAGTTCTTGGGGTTTACCCCAAGACATTGGGTTTTTTATTTTCTTTGTGTGCATGCTATTCTGATTATATGCTTCGTCTGTGATTGAGAATTCATCTGTATACAGTTGTTACTCTGCCCAATTTTTGTAAAGACTTAATGCATTTAAAGCTTGGTTTTCTTAAGAGGTTTATTGTTTTTGCTTGTCTAGTTTACATCCAAAGGATGAGAATTCTACATTGACTCATTGTGCCAAGTGTTGGCTTCTTGTTGGTTAGACGGTTCTTTTCCATAGCTTTTACCTTATGCTTTAGGATAATCCCTTCATCTCCTCTCATCTTCTTTAATTTCAAAAATCTTCTCCCTCCTTTTGAAAACTCTTCTTGTTTTTAAACTTGAACCGCTTTCGCAATGAACTTGGACTTAGGTCCATGCATTTTTAAAATTAGTTTATTAATCAACTTTAACCAACTTAACAATATTTTGATATTTTTTGTGAGAAGACTAAAAGTCAATCAATCTCATTCAAACTATTTTGCCACTTTGGCTTTTTACCTTAAAACTTTTTCTCAAAAGATTAGACTATTGTCAATCCTTGTAGTGGTGCGAGTCATTATACTTCTACGATATGTAGTGAAGTGAGATATTTTCCACTTGGTTGTTGAGTAAGGATTTATTGATTATAAAATCCAAGTTATATCCTCTACTTTGAGATGACACAAATTCTCTTTTCTCATAATCATAGGTAGTAACCATGTTCTTCCACTCGGATACGATGATGATATCTCGTCTCTTAAAATTAACCAACACATTTGTGTTTTAAATTTTTTAAAGGTGAACTAAGAGTATCCTGATCTCCTATTGCACGGAAGGTGGTACGTAGGCACTGAAGGTTTGCAACTGCGGCGGGTGCAAAAATTGTAAAAAAATACTTCTTTTCTCATCCCCACAATCTATTTTTGTATACAACACTTATAGCCAAAATACACACATTTTCAAATAGTTCATGCGGAGTACCATAGATATTTAGGGTGCTAATACCTTCCCTTTGCATAACCAACTCCCGAACTTAGATTATCTCCCCCTCTTTTTGTGTTATTCGTTATTCTTCCATTTCTCTGAAAACAATAAAGTACGGTGGCGGTTTTTATTTTGATGTACGAGTGAAGTCAATCCAATGAGTTAGTCTTAACATTTTTACCGCTACAAATATCCTAAAGGAGATTCTTGAATTTGGAATATGAAAATTTAGAAAGACAATTTGTCGGATGAGGCTAGGCATGAGTTAATTGAGCTGCAGAATTTTCTATCGAATGTTACGTTGTAGTAAGAGGTTAATGACATATTCATTTGGAAGTTGAGCAAGGATGGCTGTTATTTTGTGCGGCCTGGGTCTGGATGTTGTTATATTTCTGAATCAGAATTGGTTATGGTATTGGTTGTGGTCGACAAGTTTACCGTCTAGAATCCTAGTATTCGAATGGCGTTTCATTCTTTATAAATTGTCAACGAATGATCAATTGTCTTTGAGAGGTATTATTCAAGATGATCGTACCAGAAATTACATTTTATGTTTTTTGAATGATAAAGATCTCAATCATTTATTCTTCGAGTGTCTGTTGTCCATCAAAATTTGAAATAACATTAATTATGAGATAGATTGATAGAGATGCCGATCATCAAATAGAGGCAGGCCCGACCCAAGGGTAAGGCAAGTAAGACCTTTACCTTGGATCTCACTTTTTTAGGATACATTTAGGCCTCCAAATAAATCCGTTAACAAATACATATTAACAAAAGCGTTAATTTGCCAAGTTGTGTAGTAGCCCAGTGGTCAAGTAACTACATATTTACCTTGAGGCTAGCATACTAGTGCAAGTTTATAGTTCAATAGTGCAACTTTTTTACACTTATTTTCAACTTTTCTTTACTTTTTTTTTTTGGTTATAACTTTTCTTTACTTTAGTGCAAGTTTATAGTTCAACAGTGCAAGTTTTTTACACTTATTTTTAACTTTTCTTTACTTTAATCAATTTTTATAATGATTAATAAAAATTATTAGAATGAATATAAATCAACACTTATTAATCTAACAATACATTTATGATACAATTATTTATTTTAAAATTTTATAAATATACTTTAATAAGTAAAATTTTTGTTAAATAGATAAAGTTATGTTTTACTTTTTATTTTTAAAAATTATGTGTATTTTTTATTTTAATTACTTATCTATTTCATTTGGTTATAAAAAAATTAATGAAGATTTACTATTGTTTCTACACAAATAAAGATAAATATTTTTAATAAATAATTTTAGTTTTAATTTCTAAAATAATACTCACTTTTTAATATAATTTTTAAATTATATAAATATAATAAATAACTATTTTTATGCGATTAAAATTAGTAAATATAATTCATGCTATTAAAATAATAAAAAGTTACATGATAATTTTTAAGTATTAATTAAATATTATATTTAATTTTATATTATTTAAATCAAAACTATTGACGGTTCTTTATTTAAAATAAAAATTAATATAGATTTTATAGATATGTAATTTTATTTTTAAAATGTTTAATTCTAAATTTTCCTTTAGACTCTCAAATTTTTTGGACCATCCATTATGAATTTTTTTTTTGGAATAATCAAGTATTAAAATTTTTTTTCGTAAATAATCATGTTTCGGAAAAAATTACGCAAATAACCATGTTTCAGATGACTCTCCAAAGGAGGAGCCATCTCACTTGGCGCCTCCACTAAGCATTTAGCCTTAGGCGCCATCCCACTTGGCGCCTCCTCTCTCTTTTAGCCAAGTGAGATGGCGCCTACACTTTAAAAGTGAGAGGAGGCGCCATCTCACTTGGCTCATAGGGCAAAATGTTGTTTTTATAAATAATTCGTCTGTTTCTCCGTCATTTCTCACACTTTCTCGCACTGTTTTATTATTTTTTACTCTGCGATTTGCGTCATGACATCGCCCATGATTTTTATCAGATATGGTTACGTTATCTTCTCCGCCACAAAACCTCCGATAAAAATGAAATTCTGGCACATTCACTCCATGGAGCGTCTGAAGTGGGAGTTGATGTGATGGATATATGGAGACATCGTGGAGGGGGAAAATTAGAAGGATTCAGCGAAGACGAACAACAACCTCACATGCGACAAGAAGACCTAATGTTTGGTTGGAGGAAGTCAAAACAGACGGCGACGTAATGTTGATGATGCATGGGTCAGATGATATTGTTTTAACAGTTGTAATTTCGTAGACGGAATATCGTGTTTTTTTTCTTGTTTGCGCAATGTTTATTGTAACAAATACTGTTAACGAAAAACCCTAATGTTTACAACATAATAAATGAAAGATTTAATGTAATACAATTTTTATGTGGTTAAGGCAGTAGCCCGATTCGGACAATTTTTGCGATTGTGTCCGACCTGACGACATAAACCACACTTTCTTTTCAGCTTGTCAAGGGAGTTCATTTCAGTTGTGATACGCTTACTTTTGGGACAAACCTTTTTATTCCTTCGCATTTGGTCATTGCACCATACTATTTCACCGTCGTATGCAGGCCAATAATCCGGTTTTGCTACCAAAGGGAAGCTGTTGTTGTAAACGTTGAGCAACATTTCATATTTGTAAATGTGTGACAGAAGTTGTAGCGCGTCTTGATGAGTATAGGCACATGCGGCAATGACATGAGAGCAAGGCATACAAAAGGCTTGAAACTTGGAACAATCGCACCAACGAGAAGGTAGTACAACCCTATATTCTTGTCTTGGCAGGCCCTCGTTGTGGTCGATTGTCTCTTTCACAATGAAGTCGTGGCTGTGTCGGTCAAACCGTATAACCATATGGGTGTTGGCTTTGGCACTTTCTGCAAATATATGATAAAAATAAAATATTTTTCATTTCCTTTAGGTATTGCGTGAGGGGTATGGATTACGGCAAGAATCCTAGATTCAATGTCGCACTATACCGCAATCTATTGGATCACCTTGGCCCGGATGATGTACGTCGTACCTTTCAACTTTTCTACTTTTAAATTATTTATATATTACGTTTTCATTAACCTGATTTAATTTTATCTGCAGTTTGTCTGGAGACCATATTTGGGTATGGGCCATGAACCAAACCTCGAGGATGCAGTAATTTGGAGCGCAAAGACTGCAATCATACGGTTCAACGTTGTGGAGATTTACCACAGCGACCGTGTGAAGATGCAGTTTGGAATGCATCAAGAGATAACCAGCAATCCTACTTGTTTGTCCCAATGGCATCTCAAAACGGTCAACGCCCAATGGGGTCTTACCAACTGGAAAGACTTTGCTCCAGAATGGTGTAAGATATGGCAGAGGCGTCACCGACATGTCTTGCAATTCCCGATTTTCCTCAACCATGGTAATATGCGACACATAGATCAGTATTTATCTTGGTATAGATCGGTTAGTACCCCTGAAATGCACGTGTCTCATCCAAGGTATTTTATTGACCCACGAACACAATGGACACAACCCTCATTTCCCCAACAACAAACCCAAAACACATCAACCTCCCACCAACCCCCAGACGAAACAGAACCACAAACACCCAACCACAGTCACCACCACAATACAATTACACTCACATGCACCACAACCAACCACAATCACCACCTCAGTACCAATACCCCAAAATGCCTCACACTCAACCGCAATTTCAATCACAATACCAACACACCTGCATACCCTACACACAATTTCAGTCTTCTGCATATCCCAATATGGGCCCCTCAACATCCAACCTTAGCCCTGATCTGGGAATGTCAGAAGATTATGAACCAACCGACCCAACTTATCGTCAACCACAATATCACGAAACCACCCAACATTCTCAATACCAAACACCCCAAGATCCATTTTCTTTTTACCCCGTACTCAGACGGTCAATGCTACAGACCAACCATAGAACCCCACCCACCGACAACACGATCAAACTTTGAGGGTATGGATAACCGACTGTACCAAAGCGGATCTTCTAGATATGGAGATATGACTGATTTCATGGATCCGGAACGCATTGACTTCGCTGGGCCATCAACTCTGCCACAGCAGGAAACGCGACGAAACCCAGCACGGAGAAGGCGAGGATGGGGATACGGAACCAGAAGTCATTACTGGATTCCGGGGGACCACTGATTAATCTGTTTTTTTTTTTACGTAATACTTATGTGTGTAATCATATTTTGTAAATAAAAAGTCAATTTTATTATATATTAACTTGAATTAATTTTTATATTTTGAATTGAGTACCTCTAATATTCATTTAATCCAATTACTTTTAAAGAAAACAGACGAAAGGAGCATCCGAAAAAGGCAAAATCAAACATATTAATCTAAGAAAACAAGAGATTTTAACACAACCAACAAGAACTAGAGCGAAAAGGTTCACTAAAAAAAAAAAACTAAAAATATCAATCTTATGGACAAATAGAGTCGGTTAATGAGAATGATGCATTGCAAAATAACTCTCCCATAAGTCAAAATATGAGTCGGTTAATGAGAATTAAGGTATCATAATTCATAGAATCTATTCTGCTTCCATTGAACTTATAACTTTGATGTTAAATTTCTAAGGTTTCAATCATGTTATATTAACTTGCATTTATATCCAATTTTGAACTATATCAGATATAGTAATGTTGCTATTCTAACAAGATCAGAATTGGAAGATAGAAAATGAAAAGAAAACTATCTTAAGAATAGAGTTCCATAATTTCCATCTCTATCAAATCAAGTATATTAAAAAAAGATTCAGAACAAAATGTACCAGTACCAACCAAATTTATTTATTTATATACGAACAGATGTAATATCATATATCTCTGAAAACCAACTAAGAATCTACAAATTATTAAAGAAAATAGTTGCTAACACTGAGAGTCACATCACAATTGACAACCAAGTGAACAAGTCTTCGTGTGAGTACTCCCTCTAGTTACTGCCTCAATGCAGCTTGTTATTCGTGCGAGTCTTTGTGTGAGTCCTTTTAGGAAGAAAGATGAGTGCGGACAAAAATATACCACCACTGCGATCAAACAATTAAATCATCACCACTTAGAGTCTCAAAAAACAAATCAAGAACCCTAATGAACAAGAACACCTACCACGGCACCCAAAATAACGTGGCCTACCACGGACATCAAGTAGATCCTCCTCCTCAGTCGTCGTCGTGGTTCATTGTTAGGTGGATGTCGTGGTGGTGGTTGCTGCTGAGGCGGCGGTGGTGGTGGAAGGTTTTCTATGTTTGGGGGTTCATGACGATGTTGAGCCCGTGGTGGCGGTGGTGGTGGCCGTGGAATGTTGGGTGGTGGTGAAAGTGGAGTATTGGGTTTTCTTGAGGTCATGGTGATTGATTATTAGTTAATAGAAGTGAATGCTTCTTTGGAGTCATGGAGATATATTAATATATATGTCTGAGTTGAGGGATTTAAAAATAACTAACTCACTAACGGTTTTCTAGTTAGTTGGTTTAGTTAGTTAGTTACCAAACTGTTTAAAAGTTCGTTAGTTAGATCCCTATACCACACAAAGGAATCTTCCTCAAGCTTATTCAAAGACAACCCTATAGGACTGATTCCAACTTCTCCAATTGAGACCGAGCTGTTGCTCAAAACACTTGCAAAAAAATCTAGGTTCCAGGTCCAAATAGAACCAGACCATTCTCCCAAATCATCTATCTTGACATCCTTCCTTTCTGCCCTACTAAAAAGATCAGGGTACTGGCTACTTAGGGTCTCCACCCCAAGCCATCTAGACCTCTAAAACCCTAAAGAGCCACCATTTCCCACTCTACCTCTAAAACAACTAGAAGACAAATTTAGGTCATTTCCTTGAGCAAGGCAAAGCAATTTAATATCCCTCTATTAAATAGAGTCTTTCTTTCCAATCACTCTAGAACCATCTTCACTAAATTAAGCTTTTACACCTAAACCACTAGATGACTTGTCGAGACACACCTTGTTCCAACTAAACAAATTAATCTGCATCCTCCCCTTCTCTCCATCCCACAAAAAAATGAATTTGCAACTTGGTAATATATAAGATCACAAGCCTATGAGCCTTAAAGAAAGAAAGAAAAAGTGGATTGGAAAGCTATTAAAAAAAGAGTTTAATAAAACAACCCTGTCACCAAGGGATAATTTCCTTCCCTCCACTCAACAAGCTTGTGGTGAAACTTATCCAAAATGTAATTCCAAGTGGATTTTCTCCTTGGATTCGCACCTAAGGGAATACCCAAGAACATAGTAGGAAATTTATCAATTATTCTTCCTTTTAATTGGATACATTAGATAAGTTAACATGTGCAATACAAGATATATTTTGGTTAAAATGCAACATGTAGGCAATATGTTCTAGTATGTGTGCATCATCTGGCTTCAGTCAGCAGGTTAAGGATTATGAGTTATTCGGAGTGAGATTCCGTTTGATTTCTTGACGATTGTTATTTCTTTTAGCAATATGTCATATTTAGTAAGATTTGTTAGAAATATTTAATAATATCGAATCCATTTATATGAAGATTTAAATTAGATGAAGATCAAATCAAATGAAATCTCTTTGTGGTTGTTTTTGAAAAACAATTCAAATCTACATCTAAATCAAATATAATTTTTCTCAAATCTAATTCCCTTTGGATAAAAGCCCAGAAGATGGTTTTCAACTTAAGGAGACTCTTTCCAACCTTTGAAGACACAAGTTAGAGTTAAAGATTATAAGTGTTAAGGTTTTGTTCTTTGAGTATTTGTAATTTGTTGTTTTTGTGTACACCTTTATAAGAAGCCTAATCTAAATATTCAAGTCATAGAGGTCAGTTCTTAGTTGAGTTGTAACTCAACATCTTTAATCTATTGAGAGCATAAGATTACTAGGGTAATGGTTGAGATAAAGTCAGAGTAATTCTCATATTTAGGGAGGGATCTAAATAGAAAGACACAATTAGTATTAAAAAGTAGGAATTGAACAAGGGTTGTTCATCTAAGACTAATGGTACTGTTCTGGACTGGGCCCGGGTTGGCCCAAAAGCAAGAATGAAAGCCCAATCCAAACGGCTTAACAGGGGAGCGCACCGATCAAGAAGCTACAACTGTGCCCGCTACTGCCCGCGAACGCAACGTCCTCGACCTCATACAGTCCAACTCGAGTCTTGCTCGAGCACCCCACGTAGGGAAGACCATGACCGTTACACCGTCACCTGGACTCCGAAAAGACCGCGTCCTCGTCCGTCCGTACTTCTCGCAGAGCACCCAGGAAGGAGACCACGTGCAAGTCCCCACTACACACGTAGAACCTGGCAGTTCCTTTATTGGGCCAATCCTGGTCGGCCCAATAAAGGGACCTTGGCCCAGCGCTGGGGGCTATAAATACCCTCTGTCCCAAAAGGGCCAGGTATTCACTCTCTTACCGTACACACACTTTTTTCCTGCTCGTACTACCACTTACTTTAGCATCGGAGTGCCTTGCAGGTACCCCCCCATCTCGTTCAACTTCAGCTCGGAGCCAGTCGTGACGGTCCAGTCTGATTAGGTAAGATCAGTGGCGCCATCTGTGAGAAACTAGCTTCCCCGTCTTGCAAAAACTCAAAGACCAAAGCTCAACTCAACTATCACCGTCATGGATGACCAAGCTCGTGATGAACAAAACGTCCGCGTCATCGACACCAACAACGGCCTCGCGGATAAAAACGGACACCTTGATAACGCCGGTAACCCCGGTCATAACACCATCCCTGTGTCAACTGCCCCCGGGCCCTCAATCCACCGCGACGGAGTTACCGCTTCATCCTCCTCGGTCCCTCCGCCACTCGAAGAAGACGATGCAACTCTCACAAACTATCGAGCTGCTCAGTTTCAGGAAGTCCCTGTCTCCGCCGGGGCGGATGCCACAACCCGAGCGCTGTTCGCAGCGATCAATCAGATGAATTACCTCATCTTCGCCCAAGGAGAAAGATTGAGGGCACTTGAAGACGATCGAAGACCCCCGAGGAGGCATCAGAGGCCCCAGACTCCACCTCCTCGAGTAACTGAGGTCCATTTCCCGTCTCCCCCGCGGAGACACAACAAAGATACCTCTCGAAGCCCGTCACCCCGACCATCGGTGAAACGGCCCCCTTTTGAGAGGCAACCCATCATCGAAGCCGGGGGACACGGCCGCGCCCCCGCAAGACAAGAAAGAAGACAATCCGGAGACGGACACAGAAGAATCAACCAACGGGCGCCGCGCTCGAGAGATGTCCCGCACGACCAAGACCGTCGTGCCCGACACTATTACAAATCTCCATCCCTTTTCCCGGAGAGAAGTGACGAGGACGACCCCCGCGGTCCCCTGTCGCAGGCCATTATGGAGGCGCCCATTCCCCCGGGCATGGAGAAGCCTCCACATCTGAAGGAATACTACGGAGTCGCGGACCCAGTCAACCACATCGACGGGTTCGAGGATATGCTGCACTATCACAATGTCAAGGGACCCATCAAATGCCGGCTGTTCCCCACGACCCTCAAAAAGGCAGCAATGGACTGGTATAAAGGCCTCGCCCCGGGATCAATCACCTCGTGGCGAAACCTGAAGAACCAATTCATCAGTTCCTTCACAGCGTCTCATCGACACCCAAAGACCGAGGCGGCTCTCGAGGCAATCATCCAGAGACAGGATGAAACCTTAAGAGAATTTATCAATCGCTTCAACCGTGAAGCTATACAGGTCCCCTGTGCGGACCACATGAAAAGATATCTGCTGGAGAGGGGGCTCCTCCCCGGCATGGAATTCAAAAAGGCCGTGGGCATCGAGCCACCTAGAACATTCGATGCCCTCATCGAGAAGGCCCGGGCGTACATGGATTACGAGGAAAGAGAGGCGGACAACAGAGCCCGAGACCCCAAGACTCGCGGGTCCAGCAGCAACCCGCGTCAGGAAGATGCTCCTCCTCGACGAACCGTGGAGAAAAGAAAAGAAGACAGGCCCCGAGAAGTCCGAGATCAAAGGGGACCCTCGGGGCATTTTACCGAATACACTCCGCTCATAGCTTCCCGCGAGCGCATTTTGGCGGAGTGTGCCAGCACGAACTTCAAGGACGGCGGCGTCAAACGTCCCCGACCTGCTCCCGCCAAGCCCGGAGCAGACAAGAACAAGTATTGTCAGTACCATAGGAGCCATGGTCATCTGACTGAAGATTGCGTCCATCTCAAGGACGCCATTGAAACCCTCATCAAGGGAGGAAGGCTCGCACAATACCGGCGAAACGACGCTCCTCGTCGTGACACCCAGGAAACAAGGGAGCCAGAGGAAGACACCCGACCATCTGACGAGTCGGTCCCCATCCAGACCGCCTTCTCCGTGACCAGACCAGAGGACTTCAACGTTCCCGAACACCTGCAGGAGCCGCTCACAACACACAGCAGGTGGGAATATTTCCCCTCCGCCATGGTCATCAACGACAGAGGATTCAACGACTTGACCATTAATTCGGCTAAGAGGAAGCTGGATGAGCTGGTCGATGCGGCACCCCCGCAAACAGTGACATTTGAAAGGGTAAAGGGCAGGTCAGAACCCATCATCTTCTACCTAGAAGAGCTCCCCAGAGGAGCCCCCAACGCGGTCATCCCCTTGCTGATAAGGGCAAGAATGGCCAACTTTGATGTGCATCGCATCCTCGTCGACGAAGGAAGTTCCGTCGACGTAATGTACAGCCAATTGTTCCGGACTCTGCAGCTGGACGACTCACACCTCTCACCATATGTAGGGTCGGACTTACAAGGATTCAACGGCTCGACCTCCAAGCCTTGGGGATACGTCGAGCTCATGGTTACCTTCGGCGAAGGCACGACGACAAGGCAAGTCAAAGTACGCTTCCTCGTCATTGACTGCTCGTCCCTCTATAACTGTATCCCGGGGAGACCAACACTGGAAGAACTGACAGTAGTGCCCTCCACCGTCCACCTAAAGATGAAGTTCTACACCAAAAGGGCACGGGTAGCTACTATCCAGGGAGACCTCACCGCTGCTCGGAGGTGTTTCAACGCCGCATCTAAAGGGCGCGACTCTGTCGACGTCGGGACACGTCCCGCCAAAAGACCAACAACGACACGATAGGAGCCCGACAAGCCAGAGTCCTCCAAGGAGGAAGTCCAGAAAGCTCCACCAAAGGTCGACTCTATAGCCCTGGATGCTCGTTTCGATCAGGACGAACCTCCCAATGGCGAGCAAGTTCCACTCCAACCAATACCGGACGGGGATTTTGAGCTCGTCCCCTTCGGTGCAGACCCAAACAAAGGAGTAAAGATTGGCAAGGACCTCCCCGACCTGGCAAGGAAGCAAATCAAAGCCTGCTTGCGCGAGAATGCTGACCTGTTCGATTGGAGCGCCGCAGAGATGCCCGGACTCGACCCTGAGGTCTCCTGTCACCATCTCGCCATAGATCCTGCCGCCAAAGCCGTAGTACAACGTAGGCGTAGGCAGTCTCCGGAGAAAACGGAGGCTGCTGAAAAAGCTGTAAAAGACCTCCTAGAGGCAAATTTTATTTCCGAAGCCCGATATTCAACCTGGCTGTCGAACGTTGTACTTGTTAAAAAGAATAATGGAAAATGGAGGATGTGTGTTGACTATACCGATCTCAACCGGGCTTTCCCGAAAGATGCTTTCCCTTTACCGAACATAGACATGTTGGTCGACAACTCGGCCGACTATAAAACACTGTCGTTCATGGATGCCTTTTTGGGCTATAACCAAATCCCGATGGCCCTGGGTGACAAACATTGCACGGCTTTCATGACCAGCTCGGGCAATTATTACTACAACGTAATGCCCTTTGGACTAAAAAACGCCGGGGCAACTTACCAACGTATGATGAACATGGTTTTCCATAAACAAATTGGGGACATGCTCGAGGTTTACATGGACGACATGATCGTCAAATACCGAGAAGACACCGACCATGCAGCACACCTCAAAACAGTCTTCGCCCAAGCAAGACGATGTAAAATGAGATTCAACCCCGAAAAATGCACGTTCAGGGTCAAGGCAGGGAAATTCCTCGGATTCTACCTAACAGAACGAGGAATTGAAGCGAACCCCGACAAATGTCGAGCGTTCTCCGATCTTCCAACTCCGACGTCAAAGAAATCAATACAAGTCATGAACAGCATGCTCACGTCATTGTCCCGCTTCGTCGTGAGGTCCGCTCAACACGCCCTCCCCTTCTTCAGACTCCTTCGCAAGGAAGCCGCCTTCGAATGGACCGAGGAGTGTGAACGGGCACTGCGCCACCTGAAGCAAAGTCTGTCTCAACCACCCGTGCTATCTCGACCAGCCGCTGGGGAGCCATTATTCCTGTACTTGGCCGTCTCAAACGAAGCCGTCAGTGCGACTCTCATCCGCGAAACCGCCGACGGACAGAAGCCCGTTTATTTAACGAGCAAGGCCCTGCAAGGACCCGGGAGCAGGTACCAACAAATAGAAAAAGTAGCTCTAGCCCTCGTCAATGCAGCGAGGAGACTCAGACACTATTTTCTGGCCCACACGATCATCGTACGGACCGACCAACAAGTAAGACAGCTCTTAGGTCGACCGGACATGGCGGGCCGAATGTTGAAATGGTCCTTAGAGCTCTCCGAATTCGACATTCAATACGAGAGCAGGAAAGATCTAAAAGCACAAGCCTTGGCCGACTTTGTCGCGGAAATGACCGCTCATGACCCGCCCGCCGGGAAGGAACACAAATGGACCATTTTCATCGACGGGGCCTCTAGCTCGTCCGAAAGTGGCGCGGGGATCCTCCTGGAGAATGAGGAAGGCGTAGTGATAGAACACTCGTTAGCCCTCTCCTTCCCGACGTCAAATAACTAAGCAGAGTACGAGGCCCTGCTCGCAGGACTGAGGCTAGCCGAGGATCTGGGAGCCCGCAAAATACAAATCTATACAGACTCCCAACTCGTTGCCTCCCAAGTCCAGGGGAGTTACCAGGCCAAGAACGACAACCTCGTCGAATACTTAAACTTAGTCAAAAAATACATGACAAAGTTTGAACGAGCAGAGATTTCACATGTACCCCGCGAGCAAAACACAAGGGCGGACATATTGTCTAAACTCGCGAACACGAGAAAGAAGGGCGGAAACAAATCCGTCATACAAGAATCCCTATCACACCCGAGCATCGAAAGATCCTCGACAGTAGTCGAAGTCCACGCTATAGGAGATGCCTCGTCCTGGATGACCCCGGTGTACAATTTCCTGACGAAAGGCGAACTCCCCTCGAACCAGACGGATGCGACCATCACGAAGCGACGAGCATGCTCTTACGTGGTGCTCGAGCACAAACTATACCGCAGGGGTTCTCCATCCCCCTCCTAAAGTGCATCGACGAAACCACAGTCCCCCGAGGTACTGCGGGAGATACACGAAGGGATTAACGCCCAACACATGGGCGGTAAGTCCCTGGCGAGGAAAGCCCTTCGAGCGGGGTATTATTGGCCGACAATGCAACAGGACACCAAGGAACACGTCAAGAGGTGTGACAAGTGGCAGGGGAACGGTGACATGCACCTCACCCCCCCTCACGAACTGAGCATACTGTCGTCTCCATGGCCGTTTGCATGGTGGGGTATGGACATCCTCGGTCCTTTCGTACAAGGGACTTACCAAAACAAATTCCTCATTATGGCCATGGACTACTTTACGAAATGGATAGAAGCCGAGGCTCTCGCGAAGATCACCTCGCAAAACATCCTCCGCTTCTACAAAAGAAACATCCTCGCTAGATTCGGGATCCCGAGAGCACTGGTGACCGACAACGACACCCAATTCACCGACCACGGATTCCAAGACTTCGTCACCAAACTGGGAACAAAGCAACACTTCACCTCAGTCGAGCACCCTCAAACCAACGGGCAGGCCGAAGCTGTGAACAGAGTCATCCTCCGGGGACTCAAACGCAGGCTCGGTGAAGCAAAAAGAGGCTGGGTCGAGGAGCTGCACAGTGTCTTGTGGGCATACTGCACCATGCCCCACTCAACGACAGGCGAGACCCCCTTTCGACTAACGTACAGCATCGAGGCCGTCATCCCAGTAGAAATCCGGGAACCCTCTAGGAAGACAGAGAATCCCCTCGACAAAGAAATGAACGATGAAGCCCTCAGGGACGAACTCGACTTAGTCGAGGAAATCCGATCGGGGGCGGCCCTACGCGAGGCCACCCTAAAACAACGAGTGGCTCTGTGCCACAACGACAAGGTCATTAAACGCGAGTTCGAAATCGGCAACCTAGTGTTACGAAGAAACCAGAAAGACTCCCACGAAGGGAAATTGGCCGCGAACTAAGAAGGGCCTTATCGCGTCCACGACACCACTGGTACCGGGGCATATTACCTTGAGCAACTAGA
This sequence comes from Vicia faba, assembly GCA_948472305.1. Taxonomy (NCBI): domain Eukaryota; kingdom Viridiplantae; phylum Streptophyta; class Magnoliopsida; order Fabales; family Fabaceae; genus Vicia; species Vicia faba. The sequence continues at coordinate 856,269,769 of OX451736.1, read as the reverse complement.
CGAAGAACCACTACCACGACCCTAGAATGCTGCTAAACTAAAGCAGTATTATAGTTAAAAACCCTTAACACCAAGGACTCTCGTCGTCGACACCCACATCCGGTCAATGAGCAGAAACATCTGATCCCGTAGAAAAGCCAAGGTACATACCCAATCTACGCCCAAACGACATAACGTCATTCAGCAAACGAGCGTGAACGACAGTGCCCGACGTGGACACCTCAATCGAGCTCCACCGTCGAAGTACCTGTAGCGCAGAACACCCAGCTCGCGATGGGAAGTTCACGCCATGGGCAAGTGACCCCGATCTGGGCCATACGCCCGAACAAGCGACTTCACTCCGCACTCCCGATGAATCTCGAAGTACGTCGGACCATCCAAAGGGTCAAAAAAGAATCTCTCCTCGAGGTTGTAACTTAGGCGAAATTCGCCGCATAATAGAAGCCGAGCACAGGCAGGTTCCGAGGAAAAGACTTAGGAGAAATTTGCCAACAAAGTCACAGCAAGCACGGGCAAGACTCGGGGCCATAACTTAGGCAAAATATATTGCAAAATATCAAAACATAAACACGGGAAAATGATCAAAGTTGAAACAAACATTCAACCAAAAGCTCATAAATAACAGATAGAAATAAACCGACCAAGAAGGACGGCGATGTTCAGGAATTACAAAGAATGGGCGCACATGCCCAAAAAGTAAATATGCGCGGGCACGCAAGCCCAAAAAAAACCATCAATAAAAAGGCGCGCAGGCCCGACTAAAATATCACGGCTAGACTTCCCCGGGGCTTCCACCGTCGACAACTGGAGACTCGGGCGGAGGCACGATCTGGCCGTCAATGATCTGGGACATGAAGCCCACCCCTTCGGTGTTCAGATCGGGATTCAGCAGAGTGAGCTGGCTAACCGCGGCTTCAAAGCCATCCGCCAAAGCCCCGACACAGTCCATCTCGAGGAGTTGAATACGAGCGACCAGTTCCGACCGACTCTGCAAGGGAGCCGTCTCCTCTGACTCATCTTCGGCAGGGAGCATGGCGGCCTTCAGTTCCTCGACCTCTTTGGCAAGACGCCCGTTGTCAATTTCCAAGCGTTCCCGGTCCTCACGAAAGTAGTCCCTCTCCTCAACAACCTTCCCCGAATTCTCTTTCTCCGAGGCCAGCAGCTCGGCTTGCTCGCAGAACATCTCCTCAGAGCGCTCCAGGGCAGCGTTCAACTTTCGTGATCTCGCAATAAGGGCAGCTTTCTTCTGTTCCAGCTCTTTGATACGATCAGAATCTTCCCCCTCCTCGGCCAGGACAACGGCCATCTCGGCCATTTTGACCATCCTGACCATGTTGGCGGCCAGATGCTTTCTCCGATTTTTCTTGCTTAGCCGCCTAATGGTATCAGCTTCGTTGGCGCTTACGGACAAGGGAAAACCCTCGAAGAAACCCTCCTCTTTAAAACAGGGGGGCAACCCGAAGGACCTCAACGCACCAGATTCCTCGCCGACCTCCGACTGGCTCTCTACCCGGTTCCTCTTCCTCAGTATCAGATCAGTATGCGTCTCGACATCCTGAGCGTCCGGAGACCCTCCAGAAGCATCACATGATCTAGTTGGCGGGCCCATCCTCGTCGCCTGAGGAGCTCGCACCACTCTTTTGTTGACCTTCTTGTCTTGTGTCAACTTTAGAAGCCTCTCTTTTCGCCCAGCCATGTGACCTGCACAAAAGAAACCCGGGTTAACTACGAGCAAGTAACAAACGAAGAAAAGTCGAACAAGACTATAAGACAAAAAATAATAACCTAACAGGTTCGCGGCCTGCCCGTATGACTGACACTCCACAAGTCCCTTTGTGTCTATAGGTCGGGCCTCAAAGGTCGGGTAACCGTCTTCGTCGAGAATATCTTTTCCCTCCCCCGTGGCCCACCGGGTAGGGAAGAAACTGTCGACATATCTGCAGAGGGTACCATAGGCCTGCTCATCTTCAGTGCTCATCCCACCCGCGGGCGTATGGTAGTTCCCGGTGCCATGCTCGTAGTGGCGCGAGGTCCAATGCAAGGGGAACTTGGCTACACGCCCCAGCACCGGGCGGCCCTCATCGTCCAGAAGAGCCTCCCCGTGATCGTCGGTCACCACAGTTTCTTCCTCGTACACGGACTCTAGAGTAGTCTTGGTGACCGGTCACATGATGTACCACTTGTCCTTGAACCCCCGGACAGAATCCATATACATCCTGAACAGCCTCTTCGACTGTTTCAGGGAAACCCAACTATGCCGACCTCCCCGAGACTGGCGCTGTAAATGGAAGACTCTGAAGAAGAGAGGTATGGTCGCCCAATTCTTAAAAAGCGGCATGTCAGTTCGAATGTCCGGAGAAAAGAAATCGAGTTGGGGTGAAGCTGCGAGGGGGCCAGCTCCAAGTGACTGAAGACCCCGACCTGAAAATCACTAAAAGGGAGCTTTAGGCCAAGGTCCTTAAACGCGATTTCATGCATATGAAACCTGTACTCAGGGAACTCCGAGCAGATCCGCGCGTTAAGAGATGGTCTGGTGACGACGAAATTTTTCTAAAAACCGGGCCGACTACCACCCTGCTCGATGATGGTATACGCGCTCCGGCTGCGCCGACTATAAGCAGAAGCAATCCCTCTGGGCTCGGCACCCACCCACTCGAGCAAAGGATCGTCAATGGTATCGATCAGATTCACATTTTCCTCGGCGCATTGGTCTTCCACCTCGTCGCGCCCCGAGGAACACGGTTCATCAACCATTGTCACCTGCAAAGCACAGGAAACCGGTCAATTGGGTAGAAAATCCATACGCTCGCCATAACTGACGGGAAGAAGGGAACGACAAGCCAAGTCATACTCCACACACGATTAAAACGTTGAGGATTCGAACAAAGTCTGGATTCACCTCCCCGACGCCAAGATACCACGACAAGTCGTCCTATGGATTGCCTAAATGGGCCAACATCCCGGCCAGTCACGAATATGTCGACCTAGGCTATGGACGTGACGAGCAATATCATAAATCCTAAACCTAGAACTATGAAATTACCGGGCACTACCACGAGTTAGGCTCCCTGAATCATGAAGATCCCGGGCAGCATTGCAAGTCACATACCTAAACTACGTATCTACCAGGCACAAACATGCGTTTGCCTGACATAAACATGGATATGCCGGACAAACGCATATATATACCGGGGCTAATCCCAGACGCAAATTCTCTAACATACAAAACAATGGAAAAAATCATATACCACAGAGGAAAAACATGAGGGATGAGACGCTTACTTGAAATCAGGAAAGAGGTACGGCGACGGAGAAGGAAATCAACGGAGGAAGCGCAACGACCCTATGAAAATCTGGGAAAAATAGCAGCAACAGAGACTGAGGAAAGAGGAGAAGCGCAAAGAGGAAAAACATATTATGGGGCCCAAGGACCCTATTTATAGTGATGACGTGGAATACGAAACATCACCCCGGGGAACCACGAACTTCCCTCCTCGACGCATAACTCCCCTAGGAAATGATGGCCCTATCTTCAATAGGGTGGAGTCACGGTTCCCAAGGGTTGCCTTGTGTGCTCAATGAACACAGCCCGTCGAGAGTTCCCCGAGCACTCCTCGAAAGGAATTATCTCACGAGCGCGACACAGGGGAAACTCCTCGAGCAACCACGGGGAACCAAATCTCTTGACCGAGCACGAGACCTCGTGACAGAGGCGAACTGAGATCAAGTCATAACTCCTGCTCCAGGAGCCACAACTTGGGGGGCTCCTGTTCTGGACTGGGCCCGGGTTGGTCCAAAAGCAAGAATGAAGGCCCAACCCAAACGGCTTAACAGGGGAGCGCGCCGATCAAGAAGCTACAGTCATGCCCGCCACTGCCCGCGAACGCAACGTCCTCGACCTCATACAGTCTAGCTCGAGTCTTGCTCGAGCACCCCATGTAGGGCAGACCATGACCGTTACACCGTCACCTGAACTCCGAAAAGACCGCGTCCTCGTCCGTCCGTACTTCTCGCAGAGCACCCAGGAAGAAGACCACGTGCGGGTCCCCACTACACACGTAGAACCTGGAAGTTCCTTTATTGGGCCAATCCTGGTCGGCCCAATAAAGGGACCTTGGCCCAATGCTGAGGGCTATAAATACCCTCTGTCCCAAGAGGGTCAGGTATTCACTCTCTTACCGTACACACACTTTTTGCTTGCTCGTACTACCACTTACTTTAGCATCGGAGTGCCTTGCAGGTACCCCCCCATCTCGTTCAACTTCAGCTCGGAGCCAGTCGTGACGGTCCAGTCTGATCAGGTAAGATCAGGTACTAATAATATTGAGAGTGGATTTCCTTTCTTCGATTGAAATCCCCCTAGACGTTGGTAATGTTGCACCGAACTGGGTTATCAATTCTCTTGTGTTCTTTATTGCTTTATGATTTATCATATGTATCTGTTAAACTGTCATAAATAAGTTTAACACGGTGTGCTAGACATCGTGTCCAACATCTATCTGCGAAGAAATTTTTTTTAATTGACATCAGAACATGCATCCTATTCTGTTTGAGTGAGCTATAGGGAAAGTATATTATGTTCAAAAGAACAATACTAAGGATGGAGGATCAGTCAATATACTTCATATCTTGGAGGACACAACATATGATTATTGAAAAGCTAAAATGATTGTTTTCCTTAAGTCCATGGACAACAAAACATGGAAGCCTGTTATAAAATATTGGAATTACTATGTGACTACCTCTCAAAAAGAAATATCAATATTAAAGCCTAAGATAGATTGGTCTAATGTTGAAGATGATGAAGCTCTTGGAAACTCCAGGACCTTGAATGTTAATTTCACTGGTGTGGATAAGAACATTTTAGATGGCTATAAATGAAATGTCTAAAAAGAAGAACAAAAATATAGCCTTTGTATCCAACACTGAAGAGGATGAAGATCAAGGTGAAATTGAAGAAAGTCTACCAAATGTTATAGATCTTGTTGGTAGAATGTTTACCAAATCTTTTTTGAGACTGGAGAAAAGATAGAGGATAAATATCAAAGTAAAAAGGGTCAAGCAACTTCAAGAACATTGGTCCCCAATGCAAGAGCAAAGATGAAGAAAACTCAAACAAAGGTAGAGGAATATAATATCATGAATGTGAAGGTTTTGGTTACATTAAACCGAATGCCCTTTAAAAGAAACAAAAAAGGGAATGTCAATCACTTGGTTTGATTTTAATGATTATAGTGAAGAATAAAGAGAAAATAAGGTAATAGTTTTCATTAGAATATATTATTCTGATAGTGATTCTAGTGATGAAGACATCCCTGATGAAGAGTTAGCTAAGACATACAAACTCTTGTACAAAAAGTGGTAGGAATAATATGTGGTAGGAGATAAATATAAGAGAACTACAAGTTCTATCCTTTGGAAAAAAGAGAAACACGTTTAAACCATCACTTGTCTGAAAGAGGAAGTAACCCTGTTAAATTCCAAACTTGAAAATATGATAAAAATATATTCGTATGTTAAACAATTGTTTAACTATGCTAGATGAAATCTTGAAGTTGATAAGATGTCTAGGAATATGAAGGGAATAATGTTTGACTACAGCGCCATGAACAAAGAAATCAAAGTTTCCACTAAGAAGTTTGTTCCCCCTGAGAAGAATAATGAGTTTCTAATGTTGGACCATATGTCACAACATCTGGTTAGACAGGTGTTTAATTAAAACGGATGAAACAAGAGCTCATCCTTAAGATGTCACTATTGTGGAAGATATATCATATAAGGCCCTAATACTATAGGCTGGACGTATATCCTTAACTTTATAATCAACCAAGGCTCAACAAAAAAACATGCAAGAACATTCAAGCATGGAAAGTGAGGAAACCCAAAGAAATAGACATAAGTATCATAGCTCATACATCTCTTAGAGTTTCCTTAAGAGAAGACTATTACTTTGATAGTGGATGTTTCAGGCACATGACTGTAGAAAAGAACTATCTATAAGATTTAAAACCTTACTCTAATAGTTATTTTACTTTTAGCGCTGGAGCAAAAGGTAAAATCAAGGGCACATGCAAATTGGTTTGTCCAGGTTTTCCCTGCCTGGATGATGTGCTGTTGGTAAAAGGATTAGCTGCTAACTTGATCAATATTAGTCAACTATGTTATGAAGGTCAGAATGTGAGCAAAAATCAAGAAGTGTTAATGAAAGGTTCAAGGTCCAATGACCACTGCTATATATGGGTATCTCAAAGCAGGAATCAACCCTAAATGTGTTTGACATCTAAGGTAGATAAGACCAAGTTATGGCACCAAAAACCCGGTCATATCAACCTCAAGAGTATGAAGAAGAAAATCATATCTGAAAAAGCTATCAAGAGATTACCAAAGCTAAAAATTTAAGAAGGAAAAATCTATGGAGATTTCCAAATAGTTAAGTAGACCAAGATGTCCCACAAGAAGTTGCAATATCTTACAACCTCTAAAGTCCCTGAGTTACTTCATATGAACTCATGGGGCCAATGCAAGTTAAAATCCTAAGTGGAAAAACATATTTCTTTATGTGTGTGGATGATTTTTCAAGGTACACTTAGATTAACTTTTTTAAAGAAAAATCTAAAACATTTGATGTTTTTAAAGAGCTATGCCTTCATATTTAAAGAGAAAAATGGAGTGAGATAGTGCAAAAAAGAAGTGACCTTGGAAAATAATTTGAGAACTCCAAGTTCTTTGAGTTTTCTTCCTCTGAAGGGATTGGTCATGAATTCTACAACCGTGTGACCATAAGATCTGGAAACAAAGCAACTCAATATGAGCTTTGGAAAGGGAAAAAACTAAACGTCAAGTACTTTCATGTCTTTGGTAGTAGGTGCTACATCTTGGCAGATCGTGAACAAAAAATTAAGATGAATCCCAAAAGTGATGAAGGAATATTCCTAGGTTATTACACCAATAGCAAAGCATACAGGGTATATCATGAACATACCAAGGCAATGATGGAATCAATAAATGTTATCATTGATGATACTCCTGAAGATAAGAAATATCTTAAAGATGAAGATGAAGTTTACCCTCAACAGACTAAAGTCCCAGCAGATGACCCGCCCAAGGATTCTGGCACTGTTTCTGAAAACTTAAACTTTGAAAATCCTCAAACCAACTACGGATCATTTATCAGAATTCAGAAAGATCACCCTATTAAAAATATTATTGAAAAACTGAATGAAGGAGTAACCAACAGATCTAGAGATATGATTGCCAACTCTTGTTTCATTTCCAAGATTGGACCTAAAAACATCAAGGAATCCATGACTAATTAATTTTGGATAAATGCTATGCAAGAGGTCTTATCCCAATTCAGTAGAAAAAAGTTTGAGAGTTAGTTACAAGACCTGAAGATATGAATGTTATTGGTAACAATGGATTTACAATAATAAATCCGATGAAATTGGTAATGTAACTATAAACAAGGCACATTTAGTTTCTTAAGGGTATAATCAAATAGAATTAGTAGATTTTGATGAGACATTTGCTCCAATTTCGCGTCTTCAGTCTATCAGATTATTACTAGGAATCTCCTCCATGTTCAAATTCAGATTATATCAAATGGATGTTAAAAGTGCCTTCCAAAATGAATATATTAATGAGGAAGTTTATGTAGAACAACTAAAAGGTTTCATTGATCCTAGTTTTCCAAATCACGGGTACAAGTTGAAGAAAGTGATATATGGATTAAAGCAAACTCCTAGAGATTGGTATGAAAGATAGATTGATTTCCTGATCAACAATGGATACAATATAGGTGGAATAAATAAAATGTTATTTATGAAGAATGATAGAGGAATACTTATGACAACCTAGATTTATGTTATTGACATTGTCTTTGGAGGAATTTTAGACAAGATGGTGGAATATTTTGTCCAACAAACGCAATATGAACTTACGATGAGTTTTGTAGGAGAACTCACCTACGTTCTTGGTCTACAAGTAATGCAAATGGAAGATAACATATTTATCTCTCAAAGAAAGTATGAAAAGAGTATAATGGATACAATAGAGGTGGAATAGATAAAACTCTATTTATGAAGAATGATAGAGGAAAACTCATAATAGCCCGAATATATGTTGATGACATTGTCTTTGGAGGAATGTTAAACAAGATGGTGGAATATTTTGTCCAACAAATGTAGTATGAACTTTAGATGAGTCTTGTAGGAGAACTCGCCTGCTTTCTTGGTCTACAAGTAATGGAAATGGAAGATAACATCTTTATCTCTTAAAGAAAGTATGCAAAGAGTATAATGAAGAAGTTTGATCTTGAAAAGGCAAGTCATAATAGAACTTATACTACAACACATGTGAAACTAACCAAAGATTATAGTGGTGTTGATGTTGATCAATGTCTTTACAGAAGCATGATAGAGAGTTTGTTATATCTCACTACAAGTAGACATGGCATCACATTTTCTGTAGGTGTTTATGCTTGATACCAAGCTAAACCAAAGGCTATTCATCTCACTCAAGTGAATAGAATCATGAAGTATATATATGGAACTTGTGACAATGGCTATTCTCTATTCTCATGATACTAACTCAATACGAGTAGGGTATTGTAATGTTGATTGGGATGGGAGTGTTGATGATAGAAAAAGCACATCTGGTGGATTTTTTTTCTTGGTAATAATTTGATCTCTTAGTTCAGCAAGAAACCTAATTGTGTCTCATTATCTACTTCAAAAGTTAAGTACATTGCTGCAGCGAGCAATTACACCCGATTTTTTTGGCTAAAATAAATGTTGAAGAAGAACAATATAAAACAAGATGTCATGACATTATACTACGAAAATTTAAGTGCTATTAATATTTCAAAGAATCATGTCTAACATAGTAGAACCAAGCACATTGACATTGGTCATCATTTTATCAGGGAACTTGTGGAAGATAAAATTGTAAACCTTGAGCATATAGCCGCTGATAATCAATTAGCAGACATATTCACTAAAGTTTTAGATGCAACTCAGTTTCAAAAGTTAAGGTGTGCTCTTGGTATTTGCATGTAAGAATAGAAAGAAAGTTTATCTATCTTATGGTCACTTCTACACGTGAAATAAGACTGATTATTCATATTTCAAATTCTCTTTATAATAGGTCCATCGTTACAAGCAAGAACAATCTTCATCTGTTTTCTAGTTTTCTTAGAAAATTGCCCATTCTCTTATCTCTCAAGTTCTTAAATTTCTTACAAGTATGAGTAAAAAATCTGAAGAAACTAAGACTAGTGAATCAGGGACAAATACTAATGGGGTCAGAAAATCTAGGGCTCCAAAGTGAAAAAAAGGCTAGCCTAGATAAGAAGGAAAGAAAGGTTGAACCACATGCTGCAACATTTGGTGAACTTTATCATGGAACATCTGTGACTAGGAAAAAGTATGTGACAAATATAAAGTACTTGAAGAGAAAGCTTGAAAAATAAAGTGATTATGACTCAGATGATGTTGAAGACTCGGTTTGGTGGCTAAAGTCGGGTGGAAGGTTTGAATAGTGAAATTGGTTGTCTTGTTTGCTCTCAGTTATTTTAGTTTTTTGTTTTTGTCCCCTGTATATGGGCATGTTATAATTTATGTGTTACTGGGTCTGTAATGGCACCCTAACAATGACACTGGTTCTTCTCCTTGACAATAATTCTCGATTTGATTCTCAGTTCTATGGTTCTCTGATTCTCTTTTATATACCTATACCAATTTATGGAAAAAGGGGGAGTGATATTATTTGATGCAGATGTATGATTGTGTGCACATGGTACATGTTATACAGATTCTTGTCTGAGCTAATGATCTATTGTGGTTTGCATATATTCTCTAATTTCGTTGTATAACGACCACCTTGCATGATCTTTAATTTGTATCAATTCTATTGTTGTATGTTCTATTGTGGTGTGCTACTTGTGCTTGTGTGCTCATATTGTTATTTCTGACTTTGAAGATTTACTTATGTACATATTGTAAGAATTATAATATTTGTTTTAGCAAAAAAACTCCAAAGGGAGGTTGTTGTTCCTTTTGATTGGCTGGATTAGGTAAAACAACATGTGTAGTACAAGATGTATTTTGGTAAAGATGTAACATATGGGAAAAGATGTTCCATCATCTGGCCTTAATCTGCAAGCCAAGGATTATGAGTTATTCTGAGTGAGATTTTGTATGATTACTTGAAGATTTGTTAATATATTTTAGCAATATGTTATCTAGTTAGATTTAATAAAATGAAATCCAATTATATGAAGATTTTAATTGAATGAAGATAAAATCAAATAAAATCTCTTTATGGTTGTTTTTGAAAAGCAAATCAAATTTGCATCTAAGTCAAATTTGGTTGTTCTCAAATCTAATGTCCCCTTGTCTTAATACTCTATGAGCTTCAAAATATTTGATGGGGCTACCATTGACTAAGACTGAAAAATATACTTGTAAAAACACATTCCTCCATCCACCCTAACCACCTAGCACCAAAGCCCATCTTCCACATTAAATTTCTAAGATAGTTCAAAGAAACTCTAATGTGAGCCTTTTTAAAATCAATTTTAAGAAGCAAGCACTACACCCCGTATGTCTTTGCAAAATACACCCCCTCATTAATGAGTAGAACACCATCAAACATTAGTATATTTTAAACAAAAGCCATTTTGTTTGTAGAAATTAATGAGGGTAACACCTCTTTAATCTAGAAGCAAGAATTTTGGCCACAATTCTATACAAACTCAACACCGGATTAATAGGATAAAAATCACACATGTTTTTGGGAACCTTCTTCTAAGAATAAAGGTTAGAAAACTATTTGTTATTGCTTTTGGTAGCTTAGCCGAGACAAAATTTATTCACAAAAGCTATAAGATCATCTTTAATAGTATTCCAAAAAACTTAGTAGAATCTCGTATTAAAATCGTCTGCTCCAGGACTCGTATCAACGTCACTCAACCAAATATCTTCTTTAATTTCATCCAAACAAAAAACATATTCAAGAATAACACGATCATTCGCCTTTAAAATTTTAAAACCCACCTCCCCTATAGAATTTCTTTTACCACAAGGCTCATTAAACCTATCAAGAAAGTGACCTATAATTTCTTCCTTGATGTCAATCACTTGAGTTGGAAACCCCCTGTAAGAATTCAGAAATAAAATGCGATTCTTTTGAAACCTATGCTTCATAAAAGAATGGAAGAATTTAGGATTTGCATCTCCTTCTCTAATCCAACTGAATATGGATTTCTTCCTTAAGATATTTTCCTTGCATAGCTAGTTAACCCACATTTTGTTAGAGGCATATACTCTCTTTGTAGCTAAACTAATAACATTATTCGGAACATCTTGGGCTGTCACCATATCAAAAACATTTAGTTTGTGAATAGCTTCTTCTACTTCTAAGTTAATGACAACACTCTGTCATTGCATGTATTTTGTAGAAGAAATGGAGAAAAATAAGCCAAAGATGATCAAATTTAGAGAATAATGGCCAAAGATTGATGCAAAAATGACCAAGTATGAAGAAGTATGGACTTGGTTAAGTTTGGCTGAAAAAGGAGAAAAAAGCGAGCAACTTTATGGAAATATCGCACAGGGCATCGTGCGCTATCGTATGTGTGATAAGGATGTCAAATTTGCATAGCACGTGTGATGCTGTCCATAACGCTGAAACAACTGGCTGAACATATCATAGATATGAAATCAATGAAGTCTCCATCAAACATTTTTTATACCACAGGAAGGGAAAGGAAAACATCGAGTAAACCTGAGAAGGGTGAAATCAAGATCAAACGACCGAGAGATCGGGTAGGGAGTCTGTTACGCATGGGGGAGGTATTAACACCCCACATGCCCGTAGTACTCTATGGTATCCACTCTTGTTGTTCTAATCAAAGGGTGTGTTCAAGTCTAAAGCTTATGAGCTAAAAGAAAAAATACAAAGAGGGAATGCATACAAAATAAAACACAGAGAAAAAAGGAAATATTTACAAAGTTTCGCTCGTTTGATCCCCGCGACCAGATGCCTACATATCCCTTTTAAGGAATTAGAGTGCTGTAATTCGGCTCATATGTTTCGGTTTGTGTGTTTTTTAATGAACAATATTAATTTCGCCGTCTGCCGTAGCTCGACCTTTGGAGACTCACGTGTTAGCACAAAATTGAATTAACATGTTCTTTTTGAAAGTTTAAAAGAAAAGAAATAGAGCTCGAAGGCGAAAAAGAGTTTGAAAGTTGTTAGATGTTTTATGCATTTGCCAAGAAAAAAGAGTTTTAGTGTTTAAGGATGCAAAAAGATAATAAACATATAAGGGAGACTATTTAGCTCTATCCCTAATGTTATTAGGTTGAGTTTGAAAGGGAAATCTCTATCTATGTTAGCATACCAAAAACCTAAGGGCGAGGATAACTATCCTATAGGGAACATGCAAAGATCAAAGTCGTTATCTCAATACTAATTGAGTGACATTATCGATCGTCAACAAAGGAAAATGATAAAAACCTAAGGGAAGCATGCAAAGGTCGAAGTCGTTATCTCAATTCTAATTGAGTGACATCATCGATAGTCAAAAGAAATAAGCCATGAAATCCTATGGGGAACATGCAAAGATCAAAGTCGTTTTCTCAATTGAGTGACATCATCGATCATCAAAAAAGGAGGCAAACACAAGCACAAACACAAGTAGCAAATAAGTGTGGAATGCCTACTACATGTCTTTAAACAGCGACTTCAAGCGCATGCCCTTTATTTCCTACTTCTCATGATATCTAGAAAGCAATAAAATGCGGAAAGATAAACCAAGAAGTGAAGTAATACCCAACAGATAAAATGTATGTTATACAACAAGCAAGCAAAGCGAAAATACTCCAAAAAACTTCGAGCAAGCTAGCATTAACAAATGAAATGGTCAGAAATAATATCCAATACAGTCATCTAGTGTACAAAGCGAAAATCTATCGCAAGCAATGCGCCTCAAGCCAATATCCTGCACCGAGCCATGCTACACAAGCCAATGGTAAAATCCGAACACATGTGTCATGACGAATCACCTTATATAACTTGCACAATATCACAAGAAAGGTTAGCAAATAACAAGGGATATAAAATGTAACGCAACAATCGACATCACAAGTAATGGAGACATAAAAGTGAATTCCAAGAAGCATGTACATCACACAAAGAAACGCACGAAACATCGATCCAAAACTGATACAACTCGATACAAGTGTCTTATAATGATCAAAACAAATGAAATGAAGCATAAACCAAAAATTAAAACCAAATCCGAATGCGTTTTCCAAAACGGGGAAGCACTACACTTATTTAAAGAATTAACCCGAAAAATGTATCGGAACCAAGCAAACTCAATCACAAAGATTCATGAATGAACAATAAAGTATAATCTTGCATTAAATGAAAGTTTAAAATAAAAGCACATGCCAAAAAGAACTAAATTCAAAAATTAAGCGCGCAAAAATTCGGAACATAATTGGCTCAAAATCGCACGGTTAGCTACAAACGTGCCAACGGACTCCACTGGGGAACATAGAAGCTTTAGATGGTAGTACCCTCAATGCCAACTGCACTGGGGGCATCACTTTCTTTGCAGGATCTATGCCAACAAGGACATGTACTGACGAGAAGAAATCACTCCATTAGGGATAAAAGCATCTTCATGGGACACCAACCAGAATCTCCCAGGGGTAATCAGGAATTTCCTCAAGAAAACTTTGACAACAATAAACTGCATTGGATTGGAAAGGTGCAAACTTCACTGAGGAGAAGAACACACACTTCATGGGGAAGACAAATTCCAACCTCAACGGGAATGTAGAATGTCGACTTCAAGGGGGGTATATCAAGAACCTTCGGCTAGTAAATAGAAAGATTCTTCCGAGAAGCATTTGAAAGACACAGACCGCGTTGAGAAGAAATTGTACTTGGACAAGGGTAAACCTTCACTGGGAATAAAGGGTTTTGTCTTCAGCAGAGGTGAGCATTCACTAGGGAATTTGGATTCCATTCTGCAAAAATCCTCATCCTTTAAGATCTTCATGTTAGTCATATACAAACCCTCCTTGGTCCACTTGTTGGTACACTTCTTGTCAAAAAGACCAATAATACTTGCAAAAAGGGAAATTACAACAATATGCCCCAAGTATGGAATGGAAACCTCAGAATATCCTTGGAAAACTGAACTTCTCTGAGGAATAAACAGTCAGAACTAACGACCACTGAGTAAAAATTGCGATGTAAAATTGCAACTTTAACATATCAACTCCGAGGGGAAATTCCATTGAAAATTGTACTTTGAAGAGATCACTGCAAAAATAAATTGCAGTCCACTGAAGAGAAATCATCTTAAGTTCAAACAACTCCTAAATTTCTGGTGATAAAATCCATTATCCTCCTACAAGGAAGTGAGGAATGCTTCGCTGGGGAATAAAGATCTCTAAAGAGAAAACCCTTAGCAGACAAACCTTTGAATATTAGCAATGGATCCTTTACTGGGGAAAGGAGTCCTTCTAGGAAACACCATTTCCATCATGAACCTTGTAAGGGTAATAACCTCACACACTTCCTGCTCTCTTGCTCGTACTCTACTGAGGATAATAATCCAAACTTCAATTGGAGATGATGATCTTGAATTCTGATAAAGGAACACCAATAACCCGGACATAGGAATTTTTTGAGCCAAGGATAATCAAACCATACTTCTCGACATTCAAAAGTTGTTTAGTCTTCGTCTAGGCTCATCTTGCTTAGACTCTAAAGTGGAGGAGTTCCCCTGCATAATGCCTTGCCCCAGTCTGTAGGGCCTTTGAAAAAACTTTCCTCGAGAGGACTTCTTGAGATCTATACCATAAAGATAAACTGCCCCAGTATTATGAACTTCAGAACATTGCCCCTGACTAACCAGTGTTGGAATCAGTTTCAACCACGCTTGGGTGACTGCCCCTGATTACTCAACACTTTTAGAGATTATTTGAATCTTGACATAACGGACCTAGATTGACTGAAATCTTACTCCACAGAGTATTTAACATGATCTCTTCCCCTTAGGGTAATCAAATTCTATGGCACTTTTACCTCTGCTCAAATAGAGTACTAACATTTAAATATCTTGCCCATGCTCAACATAGTCTCGACAAACCATTTTGAAGACAACCCTTAGGGTAATTCACTTACGTCTTGAAAGTAGTATACTTCACAAACTGTACTTCTCAACTTGAACTACTTTGTGCTCAAAAATATACTTGAAGCAATCATTCCCTTAGGACCAACTGAAAGCGATACACCACTTCTCAACAGAGACTTCTGGGCAATCATATTCCTGCAATCATCAAAATTTCCGGATAATCTTCTTTTGATCATTTCTCAAACTGGTCTTCTTTTACTCAATGGAGTCAAATGAAGTTCTTCCCCAGATTAAGATCATTCTCCAAAATTATTTGCTCTTTAACACATTCCTGAAGCAATTTGTCCCTCAATATAATCAAACTTTTCATTTGATGCTCATTATGCAAGCTCACTTGATGTTTAAGCACTTACTCATATGCAAAGAATGTTTATTCTAAGAATGATAATTCTAATGCAAAGCTCATGTTTGTCTTGAAGTTTAAAAATTTTATTGAAAATATGTTGAAACATCTAATTTCTCTGTACAAAAGAAAGTAAAAAGATGGAGTGATGCCAACTCAATAGTTTTAGCAAGCCTCCTAGGAGTCAGATTAATGTACTCTCGTTACTTGCGTTCGAATTAACCCATGCTTCAATTAGGACTTTTAAGGGTTGTAACATGTTATGGTTCATGGTTTTATAAAAAAAGGGA
This sequence comes from Vicia faba, assembly GCA_948472305.1. Lineage (NCBI taxonomy): Eukaryota > Viridiplantae > Streptophyta > Magnoliopsida > Fabales > Fabaceae > Vicia > Vicia faba. The sequence goes on along the minus strand of OX451736.1, from coordinate 856,253,919 downwards.
TTTAAGGCTCAAAATTTATTTGTACCCACCCATTCTCCATGATGCTCTCCATTCCTACATTCAGCCAACTCGATAGATAGTCACACACATTTGCTTCTTTTCTGTTTCTGGTCACACGACTTTGTTCTTTGTTGAGGATCTTCATTTTGTAATGCTTTCTCGCCTTTCAGGCTTCCCATTTTTCTTCTTTTTCGCTTTTCCTAACTTTTTCCTGGATAATTATTTTTGAATTTTAATTTTGAAGTCCAGCGGAATGCCCTAACTTTTTCCTAAGTCATTTGCTTTAAAGCTTTTTCTTTTTGACTTAGAGGGATTTTTTTTGTTTTCTTTGATCAATCATTATTTTTCTTTTGAAAAAATCGTGTTACTCTAAGTCTCTTGACTTTTTGGAAGGTGTCTTCATTTTTCTTTGGTTGACGAGGAATAGTCGTTATGGTATCATCGTCTTTTGACCTCCTGATGGGTGAAGGATAAGGTGTTGTGATCCTCAGATATTCACTCCCTTTTGAAATTTGAATGCTCGATCAGACTAACTGAAATCTACCCTACCCCGGGTTTAAAATAAGGGTTTTTTTATGACAAGAAAATAAACTCCTACTTCTATACTCAAAGGGGGTTAACGAGGGTCTATCTCCCTTATATCTCAAGTGTTTAGGAAGTTAAAACAATGCTTGTACATCGTCAATAGGTTTTACTCAAAAGCATACCGTTTGAAATTATAGATATATTTATCATCATCCCCCCCCCCAGGAGGTATTTTGCTTTATTTAACAATATTTAAGTATCAAAAAGCAAAAATAAACATTTAAGAGTGAATACGAATGAATTAATTCAAGACAAACATATCCAATGCATTATGATTAACATTCAAAGATAAGCAAGTTTGCATACAAAAAAGTACTGAACCAAACAAGAAAGGTTACAAATGAGAATGTAAATGAAACTAGATGCCATATTCAGGAGACTAGTCTCTATATAGACTTATTGCTCCATAATATGTGCTTTGTAGTCTTGAAACTCACTGAGTCGAAGGAGACTTCAAATCCGACCATCTGGTGCGAAATTGATGACATTTTCACTAAGCAAGTCTTTCACTTCATCTTTGAATGGTTTACAACCTTTAGTTGAATGGTCAGATGCCCTAGCATGGTAATCACAAAGGATTCCCTCAAAAGATGTGATGAATTCTTTATCAAGCAAGTTTGCATAAACTGCATCACAAAGTATCTTCTACTACAGAGAAGAAATGCCAACCATCTTCAATTACATAGAATAGAAAATTAGCAGCTGAATTCCGAGGAATCTCCTACTTCACAAAAGAATCTCGGTCTTCTACTACACAGAAGCAATATTTAGAAACTATAACAAAGATTCTTCTACTACACAGAAGAACATAAATTCTGAATTTAGAACTCAACCTTTGAGGCATTTTTCTTCTACACATCACATATGTCCAAGAACAAGATATCTTATACTTCTTTATCATAAAGTGAAATTCTGGCAACAGATACTCAATGTCACAGTGAATGTTATGACACCGTATGTGACACACTTCAAGACAGTAATTTTAAAAGCAGTAAAGAACACAGTCAATTGTTTACCCAGTTCAGTGTGTAACAACACCTACTCTGAGGGCTACCAACCCAGGGAGGAAATGCACTATAAGAGATGTTAATTCAGGAATAAACCAACCAGTTTATCTCCTTCACTTAAGACCTACCCAATGCAGCTTCAATCTAAGTTCAACTTAAACCTGAGTTCCTACTCACTCCCCCTTAATCACAGCAGTGATACTAAACTATTGACTAATGAAATTATGAAGATTTTCTTCAGTACACACACTTGATTTTGCTTCACAGCTTTAATAAAATGACAAACACTCGTGCTTCAAAGCTTTGAGTGATACACAACCCTAACTTGACTTTGCTTCAAAGCTTTAATCAAGTGACACAAACACTCGTGCTTCACAGCTTTGAGTGATACACAACCCTTACAATCAAATCCTACTCCAAGTCACTTATCACAATGATAATTGCTTGGCTCACAGTAGTTACAACTATACAATCCCTTATTGACCTTCTGTCAAAAGTTGTCGTTCACCAACAGTCTTCATGAGGAATATATAGGAAGCTATTCTTCAGTTAGGGCTTCCACGAAAATAGCTGGGGTTAGTTAACCCAAAAGACTTGGTCTTAGACTTCTATCATAGCAAATTAGGGTTAAGCAAAGTTAACCTAATGTCCACGGGAGCATCTGATATGGACTGTATACATCAACTTAGATAAGCATACCAGATTCCAGAAAAATCTCAGGAATAATAACTCTGCCTAAATGTTAGATCAGTATAGGATTGTCTTAACATTGGTTATGACAACAAGAATCCTGCTCACTGATTTTTGGTAGAATATACTGCATATGATCATTGTTTAATGATCATGATAAACACTTCAAACTGAGTAGTTCCTGTATGACATTCTTTTCTGCAGAATGTACATTTATCCCAGAATGTTATGACATCAGTCATGACATTTGCAACTCTAGTTTTACCAAAAAAGATGCCAACAAACAAACACTTACAAACTCCCCCTTTGGCAAATTTTTGGCTAAAACCCCTAAGCAATCAGAGATTAGAAAGCAGCAGAGATTTTAATAACATCTACCAAGTCTAATTCTACCAAAATTATCACAAAATCTTCTCCCCATTTTTAGCCACAAAGAGGCCAAAAATATTTGTACTTTTAAGTTATACAGTCATCCAATAAGGAATAAAAAGACACAAAAAAAATAAAAAGTCATTTGGTAGCAACAGGTTCCAGCAGCAAATATTTCAACAACACTGATCTTCAGCCACTGCCATCTTCTGAGGAAGCACTATCTTCAGCATTATGCTGGTCTTCATCAGCATCCTCTTCCCTTCCTTGTTCTTCATTCTCCTCCTGTTCTAGTCTAGCAATCAGGTCCTCAAGAGTCCTTTTCCTTGTATCAAGCTCTCTGCAGGTTTCCTTCAGCACATCTATAACATCAGTTTTCTTGGAATGAGATTTGACAGTTGATGTCTCAGCAGATGTTATAACAATGTCAGGGACATGTGTTCCCTGAAACAGCTTATAGTGCAAACCAAGAGCATGGGATCTTTTGCATACAGTGTCTTTTTCAACTAGAATATCAGGATATTGAGTAATGACTATACCACACAGGAGAGAGGGAAAAGCAATAGGGCCTTTAATAGCACAACTTCCAGCATGTTTTAATGTTTGATCAAAGATATACTTGCCATAGTCAAAGTTTGTCCTGGTTCCAACAGCATAAATAAATCTTCCCAAGCCTGTGGAGATGGTTGATTTATGGTTGGTGGGAACCCAGTTAGCTGCACCAATTTTGTGCAGAATGGCAAACTTCATGCTCAGCTTGCTTGCATTCAGCTTCCCTTTTAAGGACCAGCTCTTGACTTTATTTGCAGTGATGGTTTGACAAACTTGGTTGTTAGTAAATTCAAGCTCAGGGCAAGCAACATAAGGTCTTCCTAGGAATTTGTTTATTTCAGAGGGAGAGAAATTTACCTTCCTTCCTCTCACATACACACTCTTAAAATCAGCTGACTTTCCATCAGCACAATCATCAGATAAATTTACTATGAATTCTTTGACCAAAATCTCATAGAAGTTCGTAAACTTTACCGCAGTTTTCATTAGACCAGCAGTCTTGATTAGATCCATGATCTCCTTACATTCAATGGCACTGTTGTTCAGCTCTCTTTCCAAAGCAATCCTTTTCAGAAATACATACTTCCACCTGTTTGCATTTTCTGTATGGTGAAAGGAGATGTTTTCAATGGCAACTTCAGGGACTTTAGACATTTTGCTCGAAGAAAGTTTCTTCCTGAGAGGAATGTCTGGAACATTGCTCTCAACATCAAACTCAAATTCTGATTCCTCATCAGAATCAGAGGGTTTAGGGTCCTTCCTTTTCTTGGCTATTGGTTGTCTCAAAGGTTTTGAGAGACTACCAACAGGTACTATAGTTTTCACCTTCCCCTTCCCTTTTGACAGTCCAGCCTTTAGATCCTTCTCAGGTTCTACTCTGGTCTTGTTCTTAGACCTGGTTTTCTTATGAACAACTTCAGTAGCCTTCTCTTTGGAGAGGCTTTTGGCAGCATCCTGCTTTTCTTTTCTGCTCATCATCCTTCTAGCTATGCTAGGGTTGATATTAGCAATTAAATCATTGTCAGAGTATTCTTCATCAACATCAATAATCGGGGGTTCAACATCCTTGTCAGTAGGGTTCTGGTGATCATGTTTTTCTGGAGATTTCCTAATGTTGTCATCAGGTGTCTCAACATTCTGAGTGATATCAAGATCCATTTCTACATTAGGACTAGCAGTTTCTTGGTTCAAAGGCACAGAAATGCCAGGTACAAAGTGATTCTCATTAAGAATCCTAGTGACTAGTCTAGCAATGGCTTGATGAACATACGCATAACCTTCCCTATTTGCTATTTCTGGAGGAACAAAAGATGAGGGTTGAGAAGATTTACCAGATGGAGAGGCGTGTGATCTTCTTGCATGTCTGGTTCGCAGCTTCTTGACCTTAGTGGGGTCAGCTGCCAGTTCACGAAGAGGAGTTATCTCAAGAACATCAGTATCCATGCAGTTTGTGATTGCCCTAGCTTTGCTGTCAGAGGATGCAGAAGAAGCAGTCGCCTTTGAAGAGGATGATGACATGGATTGTTGAGACATTTTGAGTGATTTAAAAAACCAGTAACAGCGAGAGTGAAATCTTTGTTTGAGAGAATGTAGATTATTGCAGAACCGAGAGAGGAAGGAGATATATGAATGTCTATTCAACTTAACAATTTTGAAAGAAATAGGGAAACAGATGATTAGCCCAATCAGAATAGACTTAACTAAAATATCTCTTTCATCCCTTGTTTTAAGCAAAATTAATTGCTACATCTCTTCATATTGGCAAATACCCAGCTTGCCCCTCAAATTTTCAAATTGACTAGCATCAAGTGCCTTGGTAAAAATGTCATCCAGTTGTAGTTCAGTGGCAACATGTTCCAGTTTAATCACCTTTTCCTCCACAAGATCTATGATGAAGTGATGTCTAATGTCAATATGCTTGGTCCTGCTATGCTGTATAGGATTCTTGGAAATGTTGATAGTACTCAGATTGTCACAGAATAATGTCATGACATCTTGTGTGTCATTATACTCAATGAGCATCTGTTTCATCCTGACCATTTGAGAACAGCTGCTACCAGCTGCTATGTATTCAGCTTCAGCAGTAGATAGAGACACACAATTCTATTTCTTGCTGAACCAAGAGACAAGATTATTTCCCAAAAAGAAGCATCCTCCAGAGGTGCTCTTTCTATCATCAGCACTACCAGCCCAATCAGCATCACAGTAACCAGACATAATTGGTTCACATCTATGAGAATACAGTAAGCCATAGTTATAAGTTCCACTCACATACTTCAGAATTCTTTTTACTTGGTTGATATGGCTTACTTTTAGTTCAGCCTGGTATCTTGCACATACTCCAACTGCAAAAGCAATGTCAGGTCTGCTGGCTGTTAAGTATAGCATACTTCCTATCATGCTTCTGTACAAGCTTTGATCTACATTTTCCCCACTTGTGTCTTTGGATAGCTTTAAATGAGTAGGAGCTGGAGTCCTTTTGTGACCGGCATTCTCCATTCCAAACTTCTTGACAATGTTCTTTGCATACTTGCTTTGAGACAGAAAAATTGAGTCTTCCATCTGTGTGACTTGCAGTCCAAGAAAGTAGGTCAATTCTCCCATGAGGCTCATTTCAAATTCAGCTTGCATCTGGTCAGCAAAATGTTTAACCATTTTATCTGACATTCCCCCAAACACTATGTCATCAACATAGATTTGAGCTACCATTATCTTTCCTCCTTCATTTTTGACAAAAAGAGTTTTGTCCAAGCCTCCTTTCCTGTATCCTTTGTCAGAGAGGAATTTTGTCAACCTGTCATACCAGGCTCTAGGAGCTTGTTTCAGGCCATATAAAGCTTTCCTTAGTTTGTAGACATGATCAGGGCAGTTTGGATCCACAAATCCTTTAGGCTGTTCCACATATACTTCCTCATTTAAGTACCCATTTAGGAAGGCACTCTTTACATCCATCTGAAATAGCTTGAACTTAAGGAGACAAGCAATTCCTAATAGGAGTCTGATAGATTCCAGTCTGGCTACAGGAGCAAAAGTCTCATCAAAATCAACCCCTTCAACTTGAGTGTATCCTTGAGCTACAAGTCTTGCCTTATTCCGAGTGACCACTCCTTCAGCATCTGATTTGTTCTTGTAGATCCATTTTGTGCTAATGATGTTTGTTCCTCCTGGTCTAGGAACTAACTCCCATACTTCATGTTTCTTGAATTGGTTCAATTCATCTTGCATTGCTCCAATCCAGTATTCATCAGTCAGAGCCTCGTTAACATTTCTTGGTTCAATTTTAGATACAAAGCAAGAGTTTGAGAGGATTTCTCTAGATCTTGTAATGACTCCACTGTTAGGATCTCCTATGATGAGTTCCTTAGGATGATCTCTCTGAATTCCGATGGAAGGGTCTTTGTTAGCTTCCTTTGATTCAGACTCTGATGAAGTAGTTTTAGGTACATCATCCTTTTTAGATACTTGATTTGAAGTCTCAAGGAATGTCTCAACATCATATGGGACATTTGTTTCCTCATGGTAATCATCAACTATGACATTTATAGATTCCATCATAACTTTGGTCCTGGAATTGAATACCCTATATGCTCTGCTATTGGTAGAGTATCCTAGGAATATTCCTTCATCACTTTTAGGGTCCATCTTTCTCCTTTGTTCATGATCTGTCAGAATATAGCATTTGCTTCCAAAGACATGGAAGTACTTCACTGTAGGCTTTCTTCCTTTCCATAGTTCATAGATGGTGGATGATGTTCCCTTTCTCAAGGTGACCCTGTTATGGACATAACAGGCTGTATTCATAGCTTCAGCCCAAAAATGAATAGGAAGTCGTTTGGCATGTATCATTGCTCTGGCAAATTCCTGTATAGTCCTGTCTTTCCTTTCCACAACTCCATTTTGTTGAGGAGTTATGGGTGAAGAAAATTCATGATTAATTCCTTCTGAGGAGCAGAACTCATCAAACTTACTGTTTTCAAATTCCTTGCCATGATCACTTCTGATTCTGACAATGCATCCTTCTTTTTCTCTTTGAATTCTTTTGCACAGCTCCTTAAATACTTTAAAAACATTAGACTTTTCCCTAATGAAGTTAATCCAGGTGAATCTGGAAAAATCATCCACAACAACATAGGCATATCTCTTTCCACCAAGACTTTCCACCTGCATTGGTCCCATCAGATCCATATGTAGAAGTTCTAACACCTTAGAGGTGGTCAGATGTCTTGTCTTTGGATGTGACATTCTAGTTTGCTTTCCAACCTGACATTCACCACAGACTCTCCCTTCATCAATTTGAAGCCTTGGAATCCCTCTGACTTCCTCCATGGATATAATCCTTTTCATCCCTCTTAGATGTAAATGACCAAGTTTTTGGTGCCACAGTTTCACTTCTTTTTCTTCTTTGGCAATAGAGCACACAAAAGAATAATCAGTGTTCTCAGACTCCCATAAGTAACAGTTGTCTTTAGATCTGTCTCCTCTCATTACAACTTCTTGTTTTTCATTAATTACAAGACATTCAGACTTGGTGAAGTTGACCTTGAATCCTAGATTACATAATTGACTGATACTTATGAGATTAGCAGTCAAGCCTTTTACCAGCAACACTTCATTTAGGTTTGGAACTCCTGGGCAGTCCAAGTTTCCAACTCCTTTGATTTGTCCTCTAGCCCCATCTCCAAAAGTAACATAACTAGTAGTATGAGGTTTAACATCATTGAGAAGATTCTTAATTCCAGTCATGTGTTTAGAGCATCCACTGTCAAAGTACCAGTCTTCCTTTGCAGAGACTCTAAGAGAGGTGTGGGCTATCAGGGCTGCAAACTTTTTCTTCCACTGTTGAGTATAAGGTGCCTTGTTAGACTTAGGTTTGACAACCGGGGTCTGACTAGGATATCCATAAAATCTGAAGCAGAATGGCTTTATGTGACCAAACCTACCACAATGATGACATCTTCATCTTTGATACTTTTTCTTCATATTTCTCTGTTCTCGATGTTGAGTGCTATGTTGTGATATCTGCTTTGACATTTGTTTATCAGGCCTGATCTTCTTCTTGTCTACAATAGATTTCTTTGCTTCCACAAATCCTAGACCAGACTTGTTTCCCACATTTTGTCCAGCCTGAAGGATTTCTTCTAATTTGTCAGTTCCATTTGTCAGCATCTTGACAGATTTGGTCATCTGGTCAAGTTTTGAGTTTAGCATTTGAACTTCACCTTCAAGATGACTTATAGTATCAGTGTCTGCCTTCTTCTCAGCCTCCAACTTTACTATGAGTTTTTTTTGTCTCTCATTTTGCTGACAGACTTCAGCACTTCTGATACATAGCTTCTTGTAGGAGTCAGCTAGTTCTTCAAATGTCACTTCCTCATCACTAGAGTCACTATCAGAGTTACAAATACCAGTTAGTGCAGTAACTAGTTTGGCAGATTCTTTTTCAGAATTACTTTCGGAGTCACAGTCAGACCAAGTAACAGACATTCCTTTCTTTTGTTTCTTAAGAAAGGTAGGACATTCAACTCGAATGTGCCCATATCCTTCACATCCATGACATTGGATTCCTTTGCTTTGATTTCCCTTTTCTTCAGACTTTGATCTTCTGCTGGAGTCATAGGATCTGTTAATGTCAGAGGGAATGTTCTTGACATTTGACCTTGACTTTGGGTCCATTCTCTTGATGAGTTTGTTGAACTGTCTTCCAAGCATGGCTATAGCTTCTGAAATATTCTCTTCATCATCCTCCTTGTTTTCATCTTCAGTATTAGATACAAGTGATATGCTCTTGTTTTTCTTGTCAACATTGTCACTGATCCCCATCTCAAAAGTCTGAAGTGACCCAATGAGTTCATCAACCTACAAGTTGCAGATATCCTGAGCTTCCTCTATAACAGTCACCTTCATTGCAAATCTTTTAGGCAAGGATCTGAGAATCTTTCTCACCATATTTTCTTCTGACATCTTTTCTTCCAATGCTCCTGAGGTGTTGGCAATTTCCAAGATGTTCATGTGAAACTCATGAATGGTCTCATCTTTCATTATCCTTAGGTTCTCAAATTAGGTAGTCAGCATCTGAATCCTTGACATTTTTACTTTGGATGTGGCCTCATGGGTAGTTTTGAGAGTGTCCCAAACATCCTTGGCCAGTTCACATTGATGTACTAGTCTGAATATGTTTCTATCAATTCCATTGAACAAGGCATTTAATGCTTTTGAGTTACCCAGGGCTAACTCATCTTCTTCTTTGCTCCATTCTTCCTCAGGTTTCAGAATGATTGTCCCATCTTTCCCAGTTATGGTGGGATGGTTCCATCCTTTGTCAGCAGCTTTCCAAGCCTTTTTGTCCAGTGATTTTAAGAAGGCAATCATACGAGGTTTCCAGTAGTCATAATTTGATCCATCCAGAATGGGTGGTCTGTTCCCAAATCCTCCTTCTTTGTCCATAGCGCCAGAAAATAATATCCCTAGATCTCACCCAGTAAGACAGGCAGGGTGCCTGCTCTGATGCCAATTGAAATTCTGGCAACAGATACTCAATGTCACAGTGAATGTTATGACACCCTATCTGACACACTTCAAGACAGTAATTTTAAAAGCATTAAAGAACACAGTCAATTGTTTACCCAGTTCAGTGTGTAACAACACCTACTCTGGGGGCTACCAACCCAGGGAGGAAATGCACTATAAGAGATGTTAATTCAGGAATAAACCAACCAGTTTATCTCCTTCACTTAAGACCTACCCAATGCAGCTTCAATCTAAGTTTAACTTAAACCTGAGTTCCTACTCACTCCCCCTCAATCACAACAGTGATACTAAACTATTGACTAATGAAATTATGAAGATTTTCTTCAGTACACACACTTGATTTTGCTTCACAGCTTTAATCAAATGACAAACACTCGTGCTTCAAAGCTTTGAGTGATACACAACCCTAACTTGACTTTGCTTCAAAGCTTTAATCAAGTGACATAAACACTCGTGCTTCACAGCTTTGAGTGATACACAACCCTTACAATCAAATCCTACTCCAAGTCATTTATCACAATGATAATTGCTTGGCTCACAGTAGTTACAACTATACAATCCCTTATTGATCTTGTGTCAAAAGTTGTCCTTCACCAACAGTCTTCATGAGGAATATATAGGCAGCTATTCTTCAGTTAGGGCTTCCACGAAAATAGCTAGGGTTAGTTAACCCAAAATACTTGGTCTTAGACTTCTATCATAGCAAATTAGGGTTAAGCAAAGTTAACCTAATGTCCACGGGAGCATCTGATTTGGACTGTATACATCAACTTAGATAAGCATACCAGATTCCTGGAAAATCTCAGGAATAATAACTCTGCCTAAATGTTAGATCAGTATAGGATTGTCTTAACATTGGTTATGACAACAAGAATCCTGCTCACTGATTTTTGGTAGAATATACTGCATATGATCATTGTTTAATGATCATGATAAACACTTCAAACTGAGTAGTTCCTGTATGACATTCTTTTCTGCAGAATGTACCTTTATCCCAGAATGTTATGACATCAGTCATGACATTCGCAGCTCTGGTTTTACCAAAAAAGACGCCAACAAACAAACACTTACATGAAGCATCACCTCATCTTCTACTACACAGAACAACCACTCAGCTGAGGAGAAAGTGTCGGGAATGGTTTTCTAAATAAGGACTGGACTTTAGAAAAGAAGCCATACAAGTTTTAGACTTTATACTTCATCCTCTTGTAGTCTTCAATATCATAACCAGGTTCCCCAGAATGGGAGACACATCTAGCATTTGCATCAAAATCAGAAGAGAGGTTTGTGGGAAGAGGGCCCATAGAACAAGAGCTTTACTGATTGAATTTCCAACAGATGATGAAGTAATTGGATGTAAGGCATTGGGCTTATATCAACATGCTTCTCAAGGTTCTTATGTCTCTACTGATGAGCTTTGCCCCATGGATTCACTTGGAGACCAGAAACTAGTTGCTGGCGAGAAAATCTGGGAACACGATGTTCTGGATGAGACCCACAAATTATTTCATGATTTAAAAAAGGTCCAATAGGATGGGGATGAATGACAATTTTTGTTGCAACAACATATATATGATCCCTTTCCTTTGCTTTAAGAGTCTATCAGGTGTATTAACTGCAAGTGTGCAGTTTAATTGCGTAGTTTTAAAATATATCGAACCCACAAGGACTGATAATCGATTTACTACTATCTAAAGTTACTGTGTAAAGCTAAGGATAATAATAAATCTTAGGTTTTGGGTTAGACGAAAATAAGCTTAGACTTAATTGAAATATTTAATAATGGGACACCGGTACGTAATACGTCTGACTTTGAGAATTCAGTAAATCATTAGCATAACTTTGAGTATTCAAAACATTGTTCAGTAGAAACTATCATTTTAAAAACCTTTATCTCACACTCTCATGATTATTATATAATTAAACTTAAATGCTTGCTCTCGCTGTCTCATTTAAAATCCAATGTTTGATTACCACTATCCGGTTAAAAGCTCACACTCTCGTGATTATTGATTTTAGCCTTCGTTTGTCTCTTACTCTCATAACAAAACAGTTTTAATATTAAAATTGGAAAACAAACCATAAAATTATTTTATAAAATGTTTATGCCAATTTATTATCGAACCCCTTCGGTTTATGACCTTACATACCGGTATCAGGGAAGTTAGCTGGACATATTATTTATCATGAGGACAAAGTAATAGCAAGCATATATTGATTCATTCATGTTTAATAAATAAAGAGACAATAATATAATTGAATTAAAAACCTATAATTAAATAATGGAAAACAGAATTTCAGCAACACTTCTAATACTGTAAACAATCCTCCACATTATGCCGGCAGGATTTGCTTGCGGAAAAATAACTTGAATGCAGAAGGAAAAGAAATATAAAACTTAAACAAAATTCAGGAGGCTACGAAAAGAAACTAATGATGCAATAACTTTCCGATGTAGAAAACTATTGTTGTTTATGTGAAGGTTTTATCTGCTTAAAGATTCAAAACAAAGCTCTGAACTGTTGAAACTGGAATAATGGCGTGAAAGAGAGCAAAATACTGAATAGCAAAAAAACCCAGAGAGACAAAAGAGAGACCCTGCTTTTATAAACTGCCCTTCTTTTATAGCGCTCTTCTATAACAGATTCCTTGAGGAATGACGTAGTTGTGACTTCATGGACTCAAAAATCTGTGCATGGAGAAAGACCAGGAAGAAATAATGCAGGAGCCATTGGTACTGACAACATGGAGAATCATGGAGGAAACTTCGCGCATCAAACAGAAAAGTAGCCTGTGCCGAGTGGCATGTGTTGTGTGCCATGGGGAACACATATTTTTATCTTGTGCTAATCGTCATGGCATGTGTGCCGAGGGGAACACATGTGTAACTTGTGTCGAGCGTCAAGGAAGGTGTGACGACCGTCACAACCATCTGATATGAATCCTCTGCTATTTTATGCTATTTTTTGATTTTGAGTCCGTTTCTTTTCCATTTCTTCTCCTTTTCTCAAGTAGGCCTTGTGGGAAATAATTACCGGAAACAAACTTGAAATACCAACATAATGCAACATAATTGAGATAAAATGGTAACTTTATTTATGCAAATCGGGTCGATTATGCTATGTATTTTCTCATTATCAAACTCCCCTATACTTGAACCTTTGCTTGTCCTCAAGAAAATAATCAGTACGGTAATCTTTTAAGCACAGGTTAAATGCAATTGCATGACACAAATCAAATCTTACGCGTGGCGTTTTTGTTAGAACAATATAAACTTAATATCAACACCAAAGATATAATGATGACACTAGACTACCCCACCTTATGCAGACTAGTTCCAGTCATGCTATTATAGCTCAACCTGATTCTTTTTGCTTTGTTTCACCCATTTTGTTCAAACGCAATCACATTAATCCCTTTATCTTATTGTAAGCACATAATAAAGTATCCGGTTAGTGATGGTCATTTTAAGCACGGGGTTCTGGTACATAAATTTGATAACCCCTTTATTAATCCGATTGCAAGATGCAAGGGATCAAACTGTAGTCCGTCCTACCAAGTTCAGCACCAGAAACCTCTGAACCAACTTACATCGTATTTTTATAACATAATATGTAGGTTCCGCACTGTTGGATTAAGTAACTGGGTGAGGGTCACCTAACTTAATTAGCGCATTCCCTGCTTCCAATTCATCATTACAAGATGTGTTTGGAAAATGATTTTAAAACCATTCACTTATGTTCATCGGCTCTCTACGTAGTTTGTTTTTAAGAAGGTGTTGACTGCTTGTATAAACTACTCTGGGCTACTTTAAATATTGAGGTTTAGGTATAATAGGTACTTAAACCGGTCTCGCATAAGTGGTAGTTTTAGAGTGTTAAAACGGTATCAATTTTGTTCAAATCTTACTCAAAATTTCTAAATATCTTAAGAGTGAGCAACCTATATACTTTTCGAGTGTGTCAAGTAAAAAAAATTATTATGGCTCGAGAAAGTGAGGGAGTCAAATAATGAACAAAAACCTGCATATAAAGACTTGATAGTGCATAAATTTTATTTAAGGGAGAATTTTCGATAATGTAAATCTACTTAGAAAATGGTAAATGAAAGCGGTAAAGCTTCCTCCCCCAAACTTAGACTACGGTCATTCTAGTAGGTGTAGTCGTGATGGTATCACTGAAGTTGTCGTACCTCTTGCATCATCTCGTTATGTTGGGCTTCCATTCATTAATAGTGTTGAGCTTCGACTTCATTATGTCGCAGCATTTCAGCATAGATGTCATCAAGAGTAGCTGGCTGCCCATAGTTTCTTCTTCTACGGGGCTGGTGCCTGGATGATGATCCTGCAAGATTCTTGGAAGGAACTTGTGCCACATGTGGGTGGGTGTCAGGTTATGGAACATCTTGCTCTAGAACTTGCTCCATTTCATCAGGCTCAGTATTTCCCATAGCACCTTAATTATCTTGAACATTTTCACTAGGAGCAGGAGAATTTAGATCATAACACCACATCTCCATATTTGTTACATTGGTGAGCTGGGGATTCGGAAAATTAATTCTTAGAACTACTTTGTTCCACACCATAAGATTGTATCTTCCGTCTTCTCTAGCCTTAATAAGGTGGTTGACACGACAATTGTTAACATCAATAAATAGAGTTGGGAGTGAAAGCATATTCTCTAGTTTGTCCCCCAAGTTCAAAGCAAGTGCTATAGAGGTGACCAACCCTCCAATACATAAAGGGTAGTACCTCTTGCAAAGACAGATTTTATGTGTGCCAAGAGGAATGCACTAGCATTAATCTTCTAACCAGGCGTGAAGATGCAGTGCATGAAAAACAATTCTTTGGAATTAACTATGTTGTTGTTTGCCCTCCCGAAAATGGTGTTGGAAAGGATGGGATGAAAGTAGTGGATGGAAGGATTATGGATAGATTAAGCAAAGAGTCCCTCCTAACTAGAAGGTCACTCACCAGTTAAAGCGTGCCATAGACCGAATTTTGTTGATGCCTAATCTGCTTCTGGAGGGATTCGGTAGTACACTTCTTCTCCACGAGGAAAACGTAACAAATCACCCAGAGCTTCTTGATTAACAAAATACTCGTTGTTTAAAAAATATAAAGTTTTTAGTGCCGGTGAGGTGCACGTTGTCATCTGCTGGAGTGTTATAGGAGAATAAGCTAAAAAATTCCATGGTCAAAGATTCATAAGTTGGGTGGTTCAGTGTGCAGACATAAGATAGGTCAGAATTTTGAAGTAGCCATTGCACACTGTCTAACAATCCCAACTCACGTAGACAAGTAACATCAATATTCCTTGTAGCGATAACCGAACATTGATAAAACTTACGATACTGAGCTTCTTGATGTACCCCAGCTTCTTCGTTTCTGAACACAATTCTGGAACGGTCAGGCTCTCCTCTTGGATGTTGAACTCTTCAAGACATGATTAGGTGTAATGAGGGTGAATGGGTTCGGGTACAAAATTGACTGAAGGTTGTGGGTTTTGATTTTTGTTTCTCAAGTGCTTAAATAACATAAAAATAGAAAATGTAGGGATTGGATTTTAATGGTGTTTAATGATAAT
Source organism: Vicia faba (assembly GCA_948472305.1). NCBI lineage: Eukaryota > Viridiplantae > Streptophyta > Magnoliopsida > Fabales > Fabaceae > Vicia > Vicia faba. Next base: position 856,238,603 of record OX451736.1, on the reverse strand, counting down.
TTTGGAAATAAAGGATGCAGGACAGTCAAGGGTGATGAATATGAAGAAAGGCTTTTAATGGGGTTTAATGATAGCGGGAGATGATGAAAGGTAGAGAACAAAATGGTATCTATTTGAAAACAAATACACGCACTGGATTTTATTCTGTCCCGAGGGGCACAGAATGTGTGCCGAGTGGAACACTTCATAGGGGTCTAGCGGTCATCATAGAACGTGTGGCGAATGAAATGATACAAAAATCTCAATTTTCCAGACATATCATTAATATGGTTTACAGAGCGATGCATCCAGGCATACAGTGATATTTATATCAGCAAGTAATATAGAAATTAGTGTAACAATGAAGCATAACATAAATGTAAATATTAGATATAGTGCCAAACATTTTAATATAATCCAGAAATTTTGAAATTTTCAAACAATAGTCTGAGAAGCAAAAACAGAAAGTAAACACAAAGTAACCAGAAAGCAATAAAATTTAGAAATGCAGAATGTCTAGCAAATGTTAGCCACTACTATTAGTATTTAGATAAGAGGAGTAGATATGCTAGAAAATATGGTCCACCTTCTCCGGCAGTAAGTCCATAAAACCATGAAACTCGATGCACAATTTGGTGAATTCTTCCTTTAAACAACTTAACTCAGTTTGCACAGCAAGTTAGGCAGTATCTTGATCAACTGCGGAAGGTGCAGAGGTAACTGGAGCAACAGAAGCACATGAAGGTGTAGGTTGGTCAGTAGGTGAAAAATGGTGATAGAATGGTGACGTTTCGGGATCTGTTTCAGGGTCAGATAGAAAAGCATCATTGTGATCATAAATTTGAGGTGTTTCGGGAGAAGCGAGAGGTGTAGTTGGTTGTACTTCTAGATCAAAAATTCAGTGGTTTTGGTTATGAATACATGTTCTTGGATTTGATAAGGTGAATAGTTGCATAACCTTGTTGTTGATGAGAAGTTTAAATTCATTAGGGCCTAGATTTCTAAATATGCCGGTGTTGAAACAGAACCGTATATCCATGGATCGGAATTTAGCTAGAGGTTGGAGTCATAGAAGTGGTTGTCGCATTCCGATAGCATTTGCTATCATGGTCACTAGACCTCCCACCAAGATAGGTGCAGGATCAGTTTGTGCAATACAGTCAAAGTTAGCTATCATATAGGTAATGACATTAACGGGGCGGTTTCTGAAGGCATACTACATGATGAAGAGCTCATCTCTGGACACATAAGTAATGTTTTGCTGTTTTTCAAAAAGAGTGTGAGCAACAAACTTATGGAAGTAGTGGATAGGAGGGTTGTGGATACTTTCAGAAAGCATGTTATCAGGTTCAGGGTTTCTATCTCCGGTTATACTATCCTAGAAGTATCCAAGTTCACGGTCCATAAGAAGGTCATCTTGGGTACAAGTAAAAACATGTGGGCCACTAGGAAATACTAATAGATTAGCAAGTTCATGGTTATTGTACATGTATTCAATACCGAACATTCTAAAGGTTGTTAGGCCTCGATTGAATCCTAATCCATGGTCAGGCAAAAAGATGAGTGAGCTTAGGAATTCTAAGGTCAGCTTTCCATAAGAACTAAATCTTCTTCTCAAAGGAGAAGTATCCCAACCTAGTTGGTTCAGCAAATACATTATACCGTCTCTAATACCTAAAGTGGTCATGGTAGGGCCATCAGGGTAGAAAGTCAGTTCCATTTCCCTTGCAGCCAGTTCCTCAAAATGCGTCGTCTGGGTTGTTCTTCTGAAAGCTATGTCTATTGTGTCAACTTCTTGCATCGTTAGTTAGTATGGTTAGCTAAAAATTAAGTTAGAATGTAAGTAAGTCGACAATTAGGATTAAGTTAGTAGTGATTAGAGAACAATGTTGCAAAACTTTTATGAAAATGAAAAAGAAAGAAAAGCAAGAAAAACTAAAGATAAAAACAGTAAATCAAAATAAAAGACTAGAAAGTGGGGTGTCTCCCACCAAGCGCTTTGTTTTATGTCGTAAGCTCGACATAATTTTAATCGGCGATTAAATCTGGAATTGAGCGGGGTAGCTCTACAGGATGGAAATAGTGGAATAGTCTCTATTTTCAATATAACGATAGTGCTTCAAGCGTTGCCCATTTATGATAAATGGTTCGCTAGATTTTCGTTTAATTTACATAGCTCCACTCGGAAAAACTTTAGTTATTTCAAAGTTACCGGACCACCTAGAATGAAATTTTCCCGGGAATAGTTTAAGTCTAGAATTAATCATGAGCACTACGTTTCCTTCATTGAACTTTTTCCTAGATATGTGCTTGTCGTGCCATTTTTTAGTTCTTTCTTTACAGATCCTAGAATTCTCGTATGAGACTAGTCTAAGATCTTCTGTAGTTGTTTAGTTATTGGCTTACATTTTTGGTAAAACCCAAGTGTATGTGTGAATGTCATGACTGATGTCATAACATTCTAGTTTAGTTTGTACTGATTCATTAGGTACCTTTGCAGAAAAATAGTGTCATACAGGTACTGATGTTTATAAGTGTGTATCTGAGCATTTTTGCAAAATGATCACAGTTTCCTAAATCAGTAGACATGTTTTCAGATGTCATAACAGATGTTAAGACATCCTGTTCTGAACTAACAGGCATGCAGTTTGGTTAATTCTGAGTTTTTTCAGGAAAATGACTCAGTCTTTCCAGAACAGAATCCTGCGTTTTCTTTGGGTTAACCTAGCTCAACCCCAACCTGGTTGATAAAGTCCTGTGACCTAGTCTTAAGGTCAAACAGAATTAACCCTAGGTTTTTGTGGAAACCCTAACTGAAGTTGCAGCTGCTATATATTCAACAGAGCTGCTGTTTTGGAAGTAATCCCTTTTTGACAGAAGATCGTTTAGAAGCTGTATAGTTTTAACTATTGTAATCCAAGCAATTATCATTGTGATAAGTGACTTGGAATAGGTTTTTAATTGTAAGGGTTGTGTAGCACTCAAAGCTTTGAAGCAAGAGTGTTTGTATGTCTCTTGACTAAAGCTGTGAAGCAGAGTCAAGTTAGGTGTGTGTATCACTCAAAGCTGTGAAGCAAGAGTGGTTGTGTTGCTTGATTAAAAAGCTGTGAAGCTTAATCAAGTGTATGTTTTTGAAGAGTGTCTTCATCAATTCATTAGTCAAATTGTTTTATGTATCACTGCTGTGATTGAGGGGGAGTGAGTAGGAACTCAGGTTTAAGTTGTACTTAGATTGAAGTTGCATTGGGTAGGTCTTAAGTGAAAGAGATAAACTGGTTGGTTTATTCCTGAATTAACATCTCTTATAGTGGATTTCCTCCCTGGCTTGGTAGCCCCCAGAGTAGGTGTTGTTGCACACTGAACTGGGTAAACAATTGAATGTGTTCTTTATTGTTTTTGTATTTACTGTCTTATAGAAAGTCAGATACGGTGTCATAACATTGAACGTGACATTGAGTATCTGCAGCCAGAATTTCAATTGGCATCAGAGCAGGAACCCTGCCTGTATTACTGGGTGAGATCTAGGGATATCACTTTCTGGCACTATGGACAAAGAAGGAGTTTTTGGAAATAGACCACCCATTCTGGATGGAACTAATTATGACTACTGGAAACCTCTGATGATTGCCTTCTTAAAATCTCTGGACCAAAAGGCTTGGAGAGCTGCTGACAAAGGATGGATCCATCCCTCCATAACTGAGAAAGATGGGACAATCAGTTTGAAGCCTGAGGAAGATTGGAGTAAAGAAGAAGATGAGTTAGCCCTGGGAAATTCCAAAGCTTTAAATGCCTTGTTCAATGGAATTGATAGAAACATTTTCAGACAAGTACATCAATATGAACTGGCCATGGAAGTTTGGGACACTCTCAAAACTACTCATGAGGGCACTTCCAAAGTAAAAATGTCAAGGCTTCAGATGTTGACTACCAAGTTTGAGAATCTAAAAATGATGGAAGATGAAACCATTCATGAGTTTCACATGAACATCTTGGAGATTGCCAACACCTCAGGAGCACTGGGAGAAAAAATGGCAGAAGAAAAATTGGTGAGAAAGATTCTCAGATCATTGCCCAAAAGATTTGCAATGAAGGTAACTGCCATAGAGGAAGCCCAGGACATCAGCAAGTTGAAAGTGGATGAACTTATTGGGTCTCTTCAGACTTTTGAGATGGGGATCACTGATAATGGTGACAAGAAGAACAAGAGCATATCACTTGTATCCAACACTGATGTTGAAAACAAGGAGGATGAAGAAGAAAATATTTCAGAAGCTATAGCCATGCTTGGAAGACAGTTCAACAAACTCATCAAAAGAATAGATCCAAAGTCAAGGTCTAATGTTCATAACATTCCCTCTGACATTGACAGTTCCAGCAGAAGACCAAGGTCAGAAGAGAAGGGAAACCAAGGGAGAGGAATTCAATGCCATGGCTGTGAAGGATATGGGCATATTCGAGCTGAATGTCCTACCTTTCTTAAGAAACAAAAGAAATGAATGACTGTTACTTGGTCTGACTGTGATTCAGAAAGTAATTCTGAAGAAGAATCTGCCAAACTAGTTACTGCTCTAACTAGTGTTTGTACCTCTGAAAGTGACACTAGTGATGAAGAAGTGACATTTGAAGAACTGGCTGATACCTACAAGAAATTGTGTATCAGAAGTGCTGAAGTCTGTGTGCAGAATGAGAAACAAGCAAAACTCATCATAAAGCTGGAGGCTGAAAAAAGGGCAGATCTTGAAACTATAAGTCATCTAGAAGGGGAAGTTCAATTGCTGAACTCACAACTGAACCAAATGACCAAATCTGTCAAGATGCTGTCTAATGGAACAGATAAATTGGAAGAGATTCTTCAGGTTGGACAAAATGTGGGAAACAAATCTGGACTAGGATTTGTGGAAGCAAAGAACTCTGGTACAGATAAGAAGATCAGGCCTGATAAGCAAATGTCAAAACAAATGTCTCAACACAACTCTCAACATCAGGAACAGAGACATATGAAGAAAAGGTACCAAAGATGGAGATGTCATCATTATGGGAGATATGGCCACATAAAGCCCTTTTGCTTCATATTGCATGGATACCCCAATCAAAACTCAGGTGTCAAGCGTAAGTCTAAAAAGGTACCACATACTCCTCAATGGAAGAAAAAGGCTACTTCCCTGATAGCCCATACTTCCCTGAGAGTGTCTGCAAAGGAAGGCTGGTACTTTGACAGTGGGTGTTCTAAACACATGACTGGAATAAAGAACATTCTCAATCATGTTAAACCTCACAACACTAGTTATGTGACCTTTGGAGATGGTGCTAAAGGTAAAATCAAAGGAGTTGGTAATTTGGACTGCCCTGAAGTTCCAAGGCTGAGTGAAGTATTGCTGGTAAAAGGGATGACTGCTAATCTAATTAGTATCAGTCAATTGTGTGATCTAGGATTCAAGGTCAACTTCTCAAAATCTGAATGTCTAGTAATTAATGAAAAACTAGAAGTTGTAATGAAAGGAATCAGATCCAAAGATAACTGTTACTTGTGGCAGCCTGAGAACACTAATAACTCCACTATGTGTCCAATTACCAAAGAAGAAAAAGAGATGAAAATGTGGCACCATAAGCTTGGTCATCTTCATCTAAGAAGAATGAAAAGAGCTATCTCTATGGAAGCAGTCAGAAGGACTCCAAAACTACAGACTGATAAAAGAAGGGTTTGTGGTGAACTTAAAATTGAAAGACTTGGTAAAAAGAAACATGTCTATGATGTGGTGAATAAACTTGAAGAAGAATGTGTTGTCAGAACCAGAAGTAATCATGACAAGGATGTTAGAAACAACAAGTCTAATAAATTCTGTTTCCCTGAAGAAATGAGTCGTGAAGTCTCTTCTCCTATAACTCTCCATCAAAATGGAGTGGACAAAAATAAAAATAAGATCATTCAAGAATCAACCAGAACTATGATTCATGTCAAAAGAATGCCTTCCCAACTCTGTGCTGAAATGGTTGCAGCTAGGAGTAACTGTTCTCAAAATATCTGGACAAAACAGATGCTCACTGAGTATAATGTCTCACAAGATGTTGTGACATTATATTGTGACAATCTGAATACAATCAATATTTCCATGAACCCTATTCAGCATAGCAGGACCAAGCACATTGACTTTGTAGAGAAGAAGTCAATTAAACTGGAACATGGTATCATTAAGCTTCAGCTGGCTGATTCTTCTACCAAGGCTCTTGTTGGAAATAAACTTGAAAACTTGAGGGGCAGGTTGGGTATTTGCCAACATGAGAAATTATAGCAATTAATTTTGCTTAAAACAAGGGTTGAAGGAGTTAATTTTGTTAAGTCTATTTTTAGTGGGTTAATCATATGTTTTCCAAATTCTTTCAAAATACTTAAGAAGTTGAAAAGACTCTCTTTTGCCTCCTACCTCTCTCGACTTTGCAACCTGTTCCCTTCTCTCAATCAAAATTTTCTCTCAAATTGCTACTGGTGCTCTAAGTCAGTCAAAATGTCTCAGACATCATCTTCAACCAAGGCGACTTCATCATCCTCATCATCTTCATCATCTGACCAAGACTCTAGAGCAATCACCACATGCATAGAATCTGAAGTTCTTGAGGTCACTCCTCTCAGAGAGATGGCAACTGACCCCGCCAAAGTCAAAAAGCTGAGAACTAGACATGCAGGAAGAGCTCAAGCTGCAGCCTCTGGTAATCCTTCTCATCCTTCTTCTTCTGTACCAAATAGAGAAGGATCAGTTCAAGTTCATCAAGCTATTGCTAGGCTTGTTACTAGTATACTAAGCGGAAACCAACCTGTACCGGGAATTTCTGTCCCTTTAAATCAATCAGGAAGCCCAAATATGGACGTCTCTGAGAATGTAGATGTCTCTGAGAATGTTGTGACACAAAATGACAACATTAAGAACCCTTCAGAAAAGACTGCTGATCCACCTACCATTGATGTGGATGAGGATTACTCAGATAATGATCTGATTGCCAATGTAAACCCTAGCATAGCTAGGAGATTGATGAAAAGAAAGGGTAATCGGAATGATGCAAAATGTGTGTCCAAAGATAAACCTGCTGTTAAGAAATCCAAGGCTGAAGGCATGGCTGGGGTAGAATCTGTGAAAACTATTCAGTCCAAAGGGAAGGTGAAAGCCCAGGTGCATACTGATAGACAACCAATTTCAAAGAAGAGAAAAGAACCTGAATCTTCTGATTCTGATGAGGAATCAGAGTTTGAGATTGATGCTGAAGAAATTCCTATCAGAAGGAAGCTCCCCTACAACAAAATTGCTAGAGTTCCTGAAGTCCCAACAGACAACATCTCTTTTCATCATCCTGACAATGCAAACAGATGGAAGTATGTTTGCTTAAAGAGAATAGCTTTAGAAAGAGAGCTAAACAATGATGCCATGGAGTGCAAAGACATCATGGACCTGATCAAGAATGCTGGACTGATGAAGACAGTGATAAAATTTAACAAGTGTTATGAAAATCTGGTCAAGGAGTTCATAGTTAACTTGTCTAATGATTGTGCTGATGGAAGGTCAGCTGACTTTGAAAGTGTTTTTGTTAGAGGAAGAAGGGTTAATTTCTCTCCATCAGAAATTAACAAATTTCTTGGAAGAACAAATGAGGATTGTCCTGATCTGGAAGTCACTGACAATGAAGTTTGTCAAACCATCACAGCAAGGCAAGTGAAGTGCTGGCCCTTGAAAGGCAAGCTGAAAGCCAGCAAACTTAGCATGAAATTTGCCATCCTGCACAAGATTGGTGCAGCCAACTGGGTGCCTACAAACCATAAATCAACTATCTCCACAGGATTGGGGAGATTTATTTATGCTGTGGGAACCAAGACTGCTTTTGACTATGGCAGGTATATTTTTGAACAAACTTTAAAACATGCTGGTAGTTATGCTGTCAAAGGACCAATTGCCTTTCCCTCCCTCCTTTGTGGAATTATCCTTGCACAATACCTTGATATCCTGGTGGCAAGAGATACTGCTTGCAAAAGAGCTCCTGCCCTTGGGTTGCACTACAAACTGTTTCAGGGATCTCATGCTCCTGATATTGTCGTAACATCAGCTGAGACATCATCTGTGAAGACCCAGTCCAAGACATCTGATGTCATAGTTGTATTAAAAGAGACCCGCAAAGAATTGGAATCTAGGAAAAAGACCCTAGAAATCCTAATTGCCAGGTTAGAAAAGGAGGAAGCTGAAGGAAACAGAAGGGAAGAGGGTGTAGAAGCTGAAGGTCATCTCAATACTGAAGAAACTAGCTCCTCTGAGTCTGATGACAGTGCTTAAAGGTTGGTTGCTGTTTGGTGGAGTTGATGCTGGTCCCTGGTGGAGTTTGGAAGTGTGTTCAGTTTTTATTTGCTGCTCTTATTACTTTTTCTGGATGACTGTATAATTTTTATGAACATGTATCTTTGGCCCATTTGTGGCTAAAGAGGGGGAGATATATTTTGGTACTTACTTAATTAGACATTCTATTTTTCTACAGTCATTTCTTTCTGCTGCTATCTATCTCTGATTGCTTAGGGTCTTTAGCCAAAAATCTGCCAAAGGGGGAGTTTGTAGTTGTTTAGTTATTGGCTTGCATTTTTGGTAAAACCCAAGTGTATGTGTGAATGTCATGACTGATGTCATAACATTCTAGTTTAGTTTGTACTGATTCATTAGGTACCTTTGCAGAAAAATATTGTCATACAGGTACTGATGTTTATAAGTGTGTATCTGAGCATTTTTGCAAAATGATCACATTTTCCTAAATCAGTAGACAGGTTTTCAGATGTCATAACAGATGTTAAGACATCCTGTTCTGAACTAACAGGTATGCAATTTGGTTAATTCTGAGTTTTTTCAGGAAAATGACTCAGTCTTTCCAGAACAGAATCCTGCGTTTTCTTTGGGTTAACCTAGCTCAACCCCAACCTGGTTGATAAAGTCCTGTGACCTAGTCTTAAGGTCAAACGGAATTAACCCTAGGTTTTTGTTGAAACCCTAACTGAAGTTGCAGCTGCTATATATTCAACAGAGCTGCTGTTTTGGAAGTAATCCCTTTTTGACAGAAGATCATTTTGAAGCTGTATAGTTTTAACTATTGTAATCCAAGAAATTATCATTGTGATAAGTGACTTGGAATAGGTTTTTAATTGTAAGGGTTGTGTAGCACTCAAAGCTTTGAAGCAAGAGTGTTTGTATGTCTCTTGACTAAAGCTGTGAAGCAGAGTCAAGTTAGGTGTGTGTATCACTCAAAGCTGTGAAGCAAGAGTGGTTGTGTTGCTTGATTAAAAAGTTGTGAAGCTTAATCAAGTGTATGTTTTTGAAGAGTGTCTTCATCAATTCATTAGTCAAATTGTTTTATGTATCACTGCTGTGATTGAGGGGGAGTGAGTAGGAACTCAGGTTTAAGTTGTACTTAGATTGAAGTTGCATTGGGTAGGTCTTAAGTGAAGGAGATAAACTGGTTGGTTTATTCCTGAATTAACATCTCTTGTAGTGGATTTCCTCCCTGGCTTGGTAGCCCCCAGAGTAGGTGTTGTTGCACACTGAACTGGGTAAACAATTGACTGTGTTCTTTACTGTTTTTGTATTTACTGTCTTATATAAAGTCAGATACGGTGTCATAACATTGAACGTGACATTGAGTATCTGCAGCCAGAATTTCATCTTCTAACTCATGGATATCTAAGATTCTCTTTTCGCCCGCGACAATGTAACTTAAAATTAGGGTTTTTATTGCCCAATAAGCTTTATGCTCAAGTTCTATCGGAAGATGACATGATTTTCCATAAACTAGTTTTAATGGTGTTGTTCCTATGGGTGTCTTATAGGTTGTTCTATATGTCCAAAGTGCCTCGTGTAATTTGGACGACCAATCTTTCCTAAGTGGCAACTATTTTTTCTAAGATTTGCTTAATCTCTCTGTTGGAGACCTCTACTTGTCCACTTGTTTGGGGGTGATAAGGTGTCGCTACACGGTGTCAGACTCCATATTTTACTAATAGTTTTTCAAAGATCATAGAAATGAAATGAGAACCACCATCATTGATGATGAGTCTCGGCACGCCGAATCTTGGGAAATTATGTTCTTGAAAAGTTTAATCACTACTCATGCGTCATTTGTTGGAGAAGCTACGACCTTGATCCATTTTAATATGTAATCTACAATAACGAGTATGTATTTATTTCCAAAAGAGGATGGGAACGGTCCCATGAAATCAATTTCCCACACGTCAGAGACTTCTACCTCTAAAATACCTTTTTGAAGCATCTCGTCGCGTCTGGTGATTTTTCCAGTGCGTTGGCACCATTCGCAATTTATGACTAAAATATGGACATATTTCCATAGGTTAGGCAAATAGAGGCCAGCTTGTAAAATCTTAGTGCAAGTTTTAACACGGTGGCAGATCTGACTTGGGATGTTTTACGTTTGATCTAAATTGTTGCGGGTAACAAGAGTCGATACCGACTTTTCTTTTATTCAATAAAGGAAAAGGTGAAAAGAACAGGAAAAACCTTTGAGATTATTTTCTTGAGTTCGGGGGGAGGGGGGGGGGGGGGAGGAAGATTATGAAAAGGGAAGGTATTAGCATCCTTTTCATCCATAGTTATCAATGGGCTCTTAGTTTCTTGCTAGATCATTGCTTTTGTTTTAAAGTGTGCTTTGTGGTGGCTTTTGAAAGTATTTTTGAAAAACGCCTTCGTTTAGGCAAAATTTGTAATGATTCTCGTCTCTATAAGAATGTATACAAAGTGTTGGACTTTTGAAAATATTTCATGGAAAGTGCTGGTGCAAAAGAGGTGTTTAGGTTTGAAGATGATCAAGCAACTAAGAACGTTTCTACCTACTCAAAAGTCTTTGTTCTTTTCCTCCTCCTATAGAAGTTGCTATCTTACCATTGATTAGTAAGAAGCTCTATCTTCGGATGTAAAGGGACTGGCGTGGGTCATCGTATAGACATGATAGCAATGTTGTGAGATATCTTAGCATTTCTCTTGAGTGACTAAGATCATTTGTAAGGCAATATTCTAAGCGTCATCGAGGGACTATGATCTTGTATTTTTTGATTGTTTGTATTTCATGTTTAGTTTATCTTAGATTAGTGTTTTCTAAGATTAATTTTATCTTCCCATACAAATCTTACTTTTACTAGCATTTATATGAAAGCGATAAATGCGGAAAGTAAATATTATACGCTATTACAATCATTTAAGGATGGGGTATACAAATTTACAAATGGGGATTGCAAGAAATTAAAGTCCTAATTAATCTATTACAACCATATTGAAGTAATGTACAAGAATGAAAATATAAAATAGGTTTGTTTTGTTTTTGTTAAGAGAAGAAATAAGTTTTCTTAAGAAAATATTTTTAGTCTTTTTGTTTTAAAATAAATAAAATAAAGCATGTGAATATAAAATATTTTTTGGTTTTTTTGATTAATGAAAATAAAAGTGATGATAAAAATGATAGGAGGATAAACGTTAGAATCAGCGCGTTGCTGAAAGAAGGGAGAGCAAAAGTTCTGACTCAGGTGCGCTGCAAATCAGAAAGAAAATGTTAGCAAAATATGGAAGGCCAGAAGTTCTGGATCCAAATGCACTAAAGTTATGGGGTTGCTGGGAACAAATGAAAGGCTATAAATTCTGATTGCTTGAGAGAGCCTAGAAGTTCTGATTGCTTGAGAAAGTCTAGAATTTATGACGTAGCTGGAAACCTAGAAGTTCTAGTGTTACTAACAAGCTAGAAGTTCTGATAATGGGTCAGTGAGGTGTCAATGCTATTGGATAGGAATACCTAGAAGTTCTGGTTCGGGAGTACTGTTTTCACCAATAAATGGGAGGGGGTTTATCTAGAAGCTCTGGTCCAGGGATATTTTTTGACAAATAATGGGGGGAAAAAGTCAAGAAATAAACATAAAAAGGTGTTTCTGGGGCTAGAACTCAGGACCCTTAACACTAATGCCTTATGTGCGTGCTCTCTACCACTGGGTTAGCTATACATCTGGTATTAGAAACAAAAACATAAACATATATTACAAAGAAAGTTCTGATGATGAACTTCATCTTCTTCTTCGCGCCAGCCAAAGTATCTGCAACTTAGTGATTTTTCAACAAAATGGAAAATGAAAACATAGAAGCTATGGAAAATTTCATCATGGTTTCAGAAATATAAAGCATCACAATTGTAAAACAGAAATAAGCATGAATTTTTCTAATCCTAATTCTGAACCCTAATTTCTTCAAGAAGTTATGATCTCAAATTCTCTCTAACAAGCAAGAAGACCTGCAACCTGAGATTATGCAGCCTAGCTTGAAACTGAATCAGAAGTTCAGCACAAATGCAACTTAGATTAAGAACAAATGTCCAACTTCTGATCTTTGATTCTCCCTGCTCCAGCATGATCTGAAAGAGTTCTCAAACTTTCCAGAAATCTTGTAACATGCTTTGTAAACCCTTTTGTATCACTTTTTCAAACTCGGATTGTACCTTCGTGAAAACTGGCTCCGAAGTTCTAACCAAATTCTGACTTGGAAAGGTTCAGAATTTACTAAGTGTTTTAGTTGCATGAACGTGTCTTCAAGGATTTATAACTTGAAATCCCAGCATTTCTAGGAAAAGTTATGTTATAAAATGTTTTAGATGTCATTGAGATATACAACTCTTGTGTCAGAAGTTCTTCCTGAATCAATTTGCATCATGATGAAAATCTGGCCAGAAATTCTGAACTTATCATCTTTTCTTAACATTTAGAAAATTTTCTAAGTATTTAGAACTTTTAACTTTTCCAAAGCAATTTTGACTTTTTGATTTTCTTGGTGAACCAACTTCAAATTCTAATGTGTCTTGATGAAATGTGATTCTTGAAATTTGATTTTGATCCAAAAGTCAAAGTTTGACTTTTAAGTGTACATTTTGACCATTTTGGGCTTGTGCCATTCCCAAGCCTAAATTGATGTATCAGTACTACAAACTTGAGTCATGGGAAATATTGGGAGGAAATTATTGAGAAATGAGAGGGAAAAGTTTGGGTTACAACAGCTGCTCCTATTCAATCTTCTGAAATCTGAAGAGTTAGATTGGCGAGTTTACCGTTCGTGGCTTGAAGGTGGAAGATGATTGAACACTTAAGTGCCCAAAATTCTACACTCGATGATGTGTTAGTTGATTGTGTAGGGAATGTGCTTAGAGATGCCATCCAGAGTGACCGAGGAAGGTGTCAGGATAAATCTTTTGGTTGATTTATACTGAAATAGTAGACGTCTTTTGTCTGCTGATTTTTCCTACAAGGAAGAAGATTAGTTGCATGTGGATGTATGCATGGCGTAATGATGTTCTCAAAGTAAATGAGATTATGTTGTATGCATTTGTCATGTATGTGTTATTATTTATGAATGTGATGCATTTAATGCCGCGTGTCTTTGTCTAGGAAAATAAATCCTTGACCACATTTTGGAGAGCCTTGAGAGGATGAATCCTGAACTGTTGTTGGAGAGTAAGTGTATCTTCAACTTTGTTTAGAATGTTTCCATTGGGAATCCTTGCTTTATTGTTTGAGGGGAAATCCGCTGGGGAATATTGACTTTGGCTCTTTGTATGAGGAAACTCTGTGGGGAGTGTTGATTTCTGCTTGGAGGATTAAAGTTCAGGAATTTTGGTTATCCCTTTCTCTACTGGGGAGTTGTTCCTGACTGGAGAGCATCAGAAGTTAGCTGTTATCTTTTCAAAATCCAGGCTTGGCAGCAATTTGTTGGGGATAATGAAGTTGACTGTTATCTGGTCGTATTCTAGGCTTCACAGCGACTCACCGGGGAAGATTAAATTAATTATTATCTTGTCAGATTCCAGGCTTTGAGGAAATTTCTTGGGAGAGTGAAGTTAAATTGTTATCTGGTCGGATTCCAGGCTTCGCAGCAACATACCAACTTTGAAATGCTATCTGGTCGGATCCAGGCTTCAAAAAAATTTTCTGAGGTGGATGAAGTTAATTGTTATTTGGTCGAACTCCAAGCTTCTTAATAACTCACTTGAAAAGATATAGTTGAACTGATATCTGGTCAGATCCATGCTTCACAGTAACTTACTTGAAAGGATGAAGTTGAACTGATATTTGGTCGGATTCTAGGCTTCACAGTAACTGCTTGAAAGGATGAAGTTGAACTGATATCTGGTCGGGTCTAGGCTTCACAATAACTTGCTGGGGGTAGAGGCAAACTCTTCTGGGGAAAAGAAGTTAAACCAATGTCTGGTCAAATTCCAGTCTTTACAATATCTCGAGAATTTAAACTATTATCTGGTCGGATCCAGGCTTCATAGTATCTTGAGAAGTTAAATTATTATCTGGTCGGGTCCAGGCTTTATAGTATCTTGAGAAGTTAAACTATTATCTGGTCGGATCCAGGCTTCATAGTATCTTGAGAAGTTAAACTATTATCTGGTCGGGTCCAGGCTTCATAGTATCTTGAGAAGTTAAACTATTATCTGGTCGGGTCCAGGCTTCATAGTATCTTGAAAAGTTAAATTATTATCTGGTCAGGTCCAGGCTTTATAGTATTTTGAGAAGTTAAACTATTATCTGGTCGGGTCCAGGATTCATAGTGACTGAAAGTTGTTTGCATTGGAAATGACTCTGTTGAGGAGTGTACTATTTTGTTGGGGAACAAACCCTATTGAAGAGAATATTTGATGACATGCTGGCAAGGTGAATTCGTTAGGATGAAATCCACAAGACTTCCTCTTTTAAGATAAACTCAGCTGGGGAGAGGGTTTATTGTAATAGGCTCTGTGGGGATAACGCTAATAAGATAACTCTGTGGGGATATCTCAACTGCATTAAACAGATGCTCGTTACTGCTGGGTATGACACATTTACTAAATAGTTTAAACATGTTCATATGCATATGTTCATTCAATTTTAGTATTGGACATATTTTCACTCAAAACAAAACAAAAAGTTTGCACTTCAAAGTATATTTGTATTGATGTTTTTCCCATGAATATGCATTTTTGTACAAAGATACGGAGATCCTAGTAAGAGGAAATCGTCGAAAGGAAAACAAAATTGAAAAAAAAGAGACGGCCATGTGGACATGATCTCATTGTGTTCCAACTCTTCTATTTCCCCAATGTCTTCAAACGTCCCTTGCCATTGATAGAAGTTGATTGGATTGATCCTGGACCGTTTGAACTCGGATCTTGGTAATAAAGTCGAATGTGATGATTCCACATGGCATAGTCATATGTTTTCAATCCTTAACTTTTGCCTGGACCGCCCTTTCAGGTTTTCAGCCCACCAGGATACCCAATTTTTCCCAAGTCTCCCCTTCGGGTTTTCGACTTGTCGGGTGTACAATATTTTACATTTATCCCTAATTTTAGCCCAAACCTTTGGTTTGCCGGGATGCCCTTATCTTTCCTAGCTGTGTCAACCTAGCGGGTCTCTTATGCGTAGTATTTTTTAACTATGTCCGCGTTTATAGAATGTGGGAAATCCTCACCGTCCATAGTAGTTAGCATCATGGCACCACCAGAGAAATCTTTCTTGACAACAAATGGCCCTTCGTAGGTGGGAGTCCATTTGCCACTAGGGCCTCCTTGTGGAAGAATGATGCACTTTATTATCAAGTTACCAGCTTGATATACTTGATGCTTGATCTTTTTGTTGAAAGCCTTAACCATACACTTCTGGTACATCTGACCATGACAAACAGCAACCAGTCGCTTTTCATCGATCAAGTTCAACTGATCCAACCTTGTCTGAATCCATTCTCTTCGCCTAAGCCTGCTTCATTCATAATCCTTAGTGAGGGAATCTGAACTTCCACTGGCAGAACAACTTTCATGCCATAGACCAAAGAAAAGGGAGTTGCCCCAGTTGATGTCTGAGATGAAGTACAATAGCCATGAAGAGCAAACAGTAACATCTCATGCCAGTCTTTGTAGGTTACTACCATCTTCTGCACAATCTTCTTAATGTTTATATTGGCTGCTTCCACTATGCCATTCATTTTAGGTCTATAAGGAGAAGAATTGTGATGCTTGATTTTGAACTAAGTACAAAGTTCGATAATCACAGCATTGTTGAGATTGTTCCCATTGTCAGTGATGATCCTGTCGGGGACACCATAGCGGCATATGAGGTTATGTTTGATGAATATGGCTACAACGTTCTTTGTGACTGAGGCAAATAAGGCAGCTTCGACCAATTTGGTGAAATAATCGATAGCGACAAGAATGAAGCGATGTCCATTGGAAGAAGTATCTTTAACCTCTCCAATCATGTCAATGCCCCATATTGCAAATGGCCACGGTGCAGTCATGATGTATAGAGGAATAAGAGGAACATGGACCTTGTCAGCATAGATTTGGTACTTGTGGCAGGTCCTTGAGTGATGACGGAAATCAGTCTCCATTATTGACCAATAGTAACCAGCTCTCAGTATTTTCTTGACCATAGTATGTCCTCTAGAGTGAGTCCCAAAGAGACCATCATGCATGTCTTCCATAATTTCTTCTGCGTCCTTCTTGTCCACACATAGGAGTAGAGTAGAATCATGGTTGCGTTTGTATAGGGTTCCATTTCTTAGGAAGAATTTGGCTGAGAATCTTCGTAAGAACTTTTTATCATTGATGGAAGCTCCTTCGGGATACTCTTATGCTTCAAGGTATCTCTTCACCTCATAGTACCGTGGCTTCTCAGCGTCAGTGTCAAGCTCATAGCAATGCACAGGTTCTTCAAATATCTCAATTGTAATCATAGGAGTTCCGTTGTCCCATTCGATCTTAAACATAGAAGACATTGTGGCCAAAGCATCAGTTACCTGATTTTCTTCTCTAGGGAAGGGTTTAAAGGTGATTTCTTCGAAGTAAGGAATCCAAGATAGAACAAGCTCCTTGTAAGGGATAAGATTAAGGTGTTTAGTGTCCCAATCTCCTTTTACTTGGCTAATCACCAGAGCGGAATCTCCGAACATATTCAAATGCTTGATCCTTAAATCAATGGCAGCCTTCAGGCCCAAGATGCATGCCTCATATTCAGCCATGATATTTGTACAATCGAAGCATAGTCTAGCAGTGAAAGGGGTGTGGAAACCCTCAGGATAAACTATCACAAAACCAATTCCTTTACCCAATGCGTTGGAAGCCCCATCGAAGACCATAGTCCATCGGGATCCTTGTTCAGGTCCGTCATACGGTCCAGGTTTTGCACAATCGGTCACTAGCATGATATTCTCATCCGGGAAGTCATAGTTCATAGATTGATAATCCTCAACATCTTGATGGGCCAAATGATCGACCATTACACTTCCTTTGATGGCCTTTTGTGTTGTGTATTGAATATCATACTCAGTCAAAATCATTTTCCATCTAGCTATCCATCCGGAAAGAGAAGGTTTCTCAAAGACGTACTTGATGGGGTTCATCTTAGAAATCAATAGAGTGTTATGAGTCAACATATACTGCCTTAGCCAGTGAGAAGCCCATGCCGGAGTGCAACAAGTTTTCTCGAGCAGTGAATATCTGGTTTCACAGTCGGTAAACTTTTTGCTCAGGTAGTAAATTGCATGCTCTTTTCGGCCAGACTCGTCATGTTGTCCCAATACACATCCCATGGAATTATCTAGCACAATCAAGTACATGATCAAGGGTCTTCCTTCAACTGGAGGCATGAGGAAAGGAGGTTCTTGCAGATATTCTTTGATTTTGTCGAAGGCAGCTTGGCATTCATCATTCCATCTGTCTGCTTGATCTTTCTTCAAGAGTTTGAATATTGGCTCAAAAGTAGCAGTTAAGTGAGATATGAAGCGAGCAATGTAGTTAAGACGACCCAAGAATCCTTTAACCTCCTTTTCAGAATGGGGAACTGGCATTTTTTGAATGGCTTTTACCTTTGCAGGGTCAACTTTGATGCATTTCCCATTGACAATAAAACCTAGAAGTTTTCCAGCTCACACTCCGAATGTGAACTTATTGGCGTTGAACCTCAACTTGTACTTTTTGAGCCTCTCGAATAGCTTGTATAGGTGATTGAGATGTTCTTCTTTAGTTTTTGATCTTGCAATCATATCATCCACATATACCTCTATTTCATGATGGATCATATCATGAAAAAAAGATACCATAGCCCTTTGATATGTTGCCTCTTCATTCTTTAATCCGAATGGCATGAACTTGTAACAAAAGGTGCCCCACTGCGTAACAAAGGTGGTCTTCTCCATGTCTTCGGGAGCCATATTAATTTTATTATAGCCAGAGAAACCATCCACGAAAGAGAAGACTTTATGTTGAGCGATGTTATCGACCAAGATGTCAATATGAAGCAGAGGGAAGTAATCCTTGAGGCTTGCCCTATTCAGATCCCTGTAATCTATGCACATACAAACTTTTCCGTCTTTCTTTGGCACCAGAACCACGTTCACAAACCATTTAGGATAAGACGTCATAGCTAGGAATCCTGCATCAAATTGTTTCATCAGTTCAGCTTTTATCCTTTCAGACATGTCAGGCCGCATGCGACGAACCTTTTGCTTGACAGGAGTACAATCTTCCTTTATTGGCAGACGATGAACTACAATGTTGGTATCCCATCCTAACATATCTTTATACGACCAATCAAACACTTCCACATAATCATGCAACATCTGAACCAATCTGATTTTTACACTGCTTCCTAGGTTGGCGCCAATCTTGACCTCTTTCTTGTATGTCTTGGTACCTAGGTTGATGACTTCAACTAACTCTTCATGCGGCTGAATAGCTTTTCCCTCTTGCATTAGAAGTATGGTTAGTTATCCCGGTATTTCACAATCTTCTTCGCCTTCGTCTTCGGGTTGGTTAATTGGATGTTCGAAATCATAGTTGGCAATAGTAGATTCATTGGCAATGAGATCCAGGATGGATGAGGACCTGCAAGAGTGTGTGTGTGTGTGTGTGTGTTTGTGTGTGTGTGTGTGTGTGTGCATGGCTATTTGAAAAGTGTATTAAAGAGAAAGAAAGACAATGAACTCAAAAATTTGAATGCAAAAAGTCCAATGGTTTATATTGAATGATCATATGATAACATGCACATAAATAAAACCCTTAACAAATGGACCATAGTGCCCCGGGCAAGGCATGTGGCTTAAAAGTCATTGTTTAATAGTACAGATAAAAGGTTCTTGAATTGATAGAAAGCAAGAAATAAGTAATTACTCATCAATGAAGGAGATGGGAACTAAGTCCTTTGCACTCCAATTGCTGAGCTCTGTCGTGGTAAGGTATATCTATTCTTCGAATGCACATCCATCATCAGAATCCTCCACATCATTTACTTCATGATTTCCAATACGGAGAGGGGGCTTTCACGCACGAGCGCGCCTCACTTCCTTCTGAGCCTTGATAGTGAAACCCAACCCACATTTGTCTGCTTTGAACGGGATCTCAGGGAGTTTCCCCCAGGTATTACAGCTTCCATCTTCGATCGCGGCACAAGCATCTTTAAATAAAACCATCCTTGGCACCACCTTATCAGCTTTGGGCATGTCGGAGGAAACTTTGGCAGTAGCAACCATAGGAAGAACAACTTCAAAATCTTGGCACAATGTTTCTATAAATTCTCCATCCATCTCCACATATTTAAAAGAATTGAGATGACTTACCATGAATTCCTTCTCACCATAAACAATGACGATCCTCCCCTTGACTGCGTATTTTACCTTTTAGTGAAGGGTAGATGTTACTTCCCCTGCTTCATGGATCCAAGGGCTACCTAGCAAACAGGAGTAAGCGGGATAGATGTCCATGATGTAGAAAGAAAAGTTAAAAATCTGGGAGCTCACTTTGATTGGGAGATCCACCTCTCTATGAAACGTCCTTTTGGACCCATCGAAATCCCTCACAATAATATCAGTCGACTTTAATACCAGTCCTTCACAGTCTAAACGGTCCAAATCTCCCTTGGGTAGTATGTTCAAAGAAGAGCCAGTGTCAACCAGAACATGTGCTAGGGTAGTCCCCTTACATTAAACAAAAACATGTAAATCTTTGTTATGGTTCCTTCCAAGTGGTGTCAGATCAGCATCCGAGAACCCCAAACCATTCCCGGTCGTCAAGCTTTCCACACAATTTTCAAACTGGTCAGTTGTGGTCTCATGGGGGACATGAGCCTTCTTTAAGAATTTGATTAATGCTTGAGCATGAGCATCACAAAAAAATAGCAAAGATAACATGGAGATCTTGGAAGGATTTTCCCCCAGCTGTTCCACTATCTTGAAATCACTCTTCTTTATAATTTTCAAGATTTCATCCATTTCTTGAGCGGAATGTTCCTCAGCAGCAATGTCTTTTGCGGGTGTTTCTGTATCAACAGGCGCAAATACTTTCTCTTTACCCCTAGTGTCAGCAATAGCTTAGCAGCGATGATGCGGACAAGTGCCGTTGTAGTAGTTGGGGGTGAAATGTTGGGAGAAAAGATTCTCCCGGTTCTGGTTACCTTACTAGAGCCAGTGATATTACCAACGTCATCATCCTTGCTTTCTTAAATCCAAGCATATTACTTTATACCGTGGTAAAACACATCATCACCGTAGTTCCACAATACTGCTTTGTTGGAAGAGTACGAAATTGGCCCAGGGGAAGTAATTATCAGAGGGGCAACAGTCGGTTCACTTGAAATCCTGATAGGACCCTTTGAGGAGATCCTAAGAGGTTTGTTTGAAATTGTTATGATGGAGAGGTCTTCAATCTTATTGGTCAAATTTTTGATGGATGAAGTTTTCTCAAATAGGATCTCGTGACTATTCATCAGTCTTTGAACACCTTCTTTCATCCATTCGCATCCATTTACTTGTTTGGCGCAACAATCACAGTCCTTCAAACAGCCAGGGAAAACCCTGACTCTCAGCAAATTATTTTTGACAATTGTTAACGGAGTAGTTAAGTCTTCGACGGAGGAAACAAAAATGGTGTCTTCAATTGCATTGACACCTTTTCCATGGTTTAGCATTGGTGCCGTTATCACATTGGGAATTGTAGGAGGATCAAATTCGATTGTATTGTTGTATATTAGATCTTGAATTTTTCTCTTCAGCGCCCAACATTGATCAATCTCATGCCCGGGACTATTTGAATGAGATGGACACTTGGTATTTGGGTTGTATTTAGGTGAGGAGGTCTTCAGATTGGATGGAGGATCATGCAGTGTCACCAAGTTAGCCTTTAATAGGTGTTGTAAGGCTTGGGATAGTAACATTCCTATCCTTGTGAATTGTCTTCGTGAAGGCTCAAATCGTTGATGATTGGAATATTGTCTTTGAACAGGAGTATGGTTGGAAATCAGAGCAACATTAGCGGACGTACGATTATCCTTCTTGGTACGGGCCCTTTCCCCATACACAACATTAGTTTATTTCTTCCCAGTGATGGGTTTCTTTACGGGGTTGGAGGTGGAAGCAGATGCCATGGGGATTTTCCCACTTTTGATACCACTTTCGACCCTTTAACCGGTTAGGATCAACTCGGTGAAACCGGGCGAAGAGAACAAAACTAATAAGTTGAAAAATGGACCAGATAGCGTACCCATAAACATATCAATATGTTCCCTATATGTTAATGGTGGTTGGACCCTACTAGCAAGATCCCTCCACTTTTGGGCGTACTCTTTGAACCCCTCGTTTATACCCATCATCATGTCTTCTAGTTGAACTCTAGTCGGCGCTAGGTCAGTGTTGTATTAGTATTGGTGATAGAAAGTAGTGGCCAAGTATTCCCATGTATGGACACGAGAACCCTCCAATTGGTAAAACCACTCTAGTTGAGTCCCGACCAAGCTTTCTTGAAATAAGTGGACCCAAAGTTTCTTGGTGGTGGTGCACAGTTGTATTTTGCGCACATAAAACTTCAAATGAAGATTTGGGAAGGAAACCCCTTCGTATTTAATAAAGACTTGTATCTTGAATTTATGAGGAATGACAACCAAAAATATTAAACCCAAATCATCAAAATCCAAACTAGGGATGGCTTGAATCTCAACAGCCTCCAGTCTATCCTCTAGCTGCTTGTACTTATCATCGGCAAGAGGATATTGTTCGTCAAAAAAGTCTTCATCATTTGACACTCGATCATTGACACACCCATCTTGGGTACTCCTTGCTTCTGCAACTTGATTTTCGTCTTCCTCAGATGAATCTTCAACTATGGGCATCTAGCGGATCGACTCTCTGAATCTTTTACCCATGTTGACTAGGGATTTCCTCTTTGGTTTCTTTTTGGATTCCAGCAACTTCATCAACTCTTGTTGCCCCTTGGCCAGGGTCAGCAGAGTCTCTTGAAACTGGGATTTTTGTGCTTGCATAACTTTCACTATTTTCTCGATATCCATCTTACTAAAATAAACAGCAGAAAGATAAGGAAACTTGTCGTGGAAGACCTATTGTGTTATGATGCATGAAAAATGTGCATGCAAATGATTTCAAGGATTTATAAAATTTAAATTTGTCTAGACAAAGAATGAACAAACGTCACATTGCATTAATATGTTTAAAATGGTTACAACGTGCCTCTTGGGCTTACAAAATAAATTTCTAAGACAAAAAGGTTGAACGCATCCTCTTTGGTGAAAGGAAGGCGTTCAAGCTTTGTTCTTCATGAAGTTGCTTTTTAAGCTCCAAAACCCTTTTCTCGCTTGCGTAGAACTGAGCTTTGAAGGTGTCTCGCTCTTCCTTTAGTTGAATCCAATCCTTTTGTAAGTCTTCAAGAGAAGTAGGCATGTTGGGATGGAGTACAGTATACCAGACTTCTCCTTCAGCAACAGGCTCCATGATAACTGGTAGGATGGAGGGGTAATGCATCATGAGCTTCTGAGCACGAGCTCATACCCACCTAAGGGAAAGTTCGAGGAGAATATAATTATTGCGTCCCAGCGTCTCGCTATCTGCTTTATTTACCATCATCCAAGCTCGTACAAACCTCTGACGGTAGCCTGGATTGTCACTCTCGTAATTGAACACCACTCCTTGGATGAGCATATCATGAGGACCATCTCTCCGGGCATACCCAAACTATCATAAAGATATGCAAGGGTTGTAAGTGATACCTCCCCTAATGCCAAGAAAAGGGACATTAGGGAATTCCCCACAACGGTCAATTATAAAAGTATCTTCCAAGGATCTCGAACACCAATGAATATCAAAGTGGGTGAGAGACATCATCCTTTGAGACCATGTCAATCCTTGCCTGTTCTTCAATGTTGATCAAGGTAGGTGCGAAGTAAACCACTTGGGAGTAAGGGAATGCAACACAAGAGAGTACCTCTTTTATTCATGGTGCGGGTATGGAAACAATGTAAGATATCTCCCAGTAAGGTAGGTATATGATTACGAGAGAGGAAGAATTTGATGGCATTCACATCTATGAATTGGTCCGAGTTGGGAAATAGAACCAAACCATAGATGAGAAGGGCAAGGATATCTTCAAAGGCTTGAAAATCCATATCTTCCGAGAATGAATGAGACTTATCCAACAAGAACTTGGCTAGGAACCCTATAACTCCGCTTCTTGTCTCCCAATTTGCTATAATGTCGGCTCTCTTCAGGTGCGAGGCTTCGGCAATGACTTCAGGTTTTGGAATACCTTCAAAACCGATGAACGGTGCTTGATCAAGCACGGGCACTCCTAATAGTAGAGAGAATTCTTCTAGTGTTGGCACCAACTGATAGTCAGGGAAGGTGAAACAATGATGCATGGGATCAAAGAATTGTAAGAGCATGCATATCATCTCTTCTTGGAAATTGGAGGTAGCCAAACTGAGGAAATTAACCATATTTCTTGGTGAAAGGAGAATCTTCAGGCACCCTTGATGCTAATTCTTGGAGTTAAGGGTGTGCTTTCACGAAGCTAATTCAGATGGTATTCCGTTGGACGAGATTCATGGCCTAAAAAACAAAACTAAGATAAATTCATAAATCCTTGAAATGGTTAGTGAGAATGCTTATGATGTTATGATTTTTATGATGTTATGTACAAGTAAGAAAGTTGTTATGTATACACAAAGCAGACAAGTCCTTAGGTTTAGGCTTGCATGGAGTTGGTAGATAAGTACCCTCTTGAAGTTTAGTTAGCTCAACCTGTCCTAGAAAGTAACTGGGTTCTAGGGGATCTCAATATCACTGACCTTTCTTTTAGGCATTGTCTCAGCACAATCAATCTTTTTTTGCGGCCGAGATATCCCAAAAGTCCAATCTAAATGAGTGTAGTATCGAGTATCAACCAATTTTCAACTTTCCACCGAAACCGGCTAACTCACTAATTCCTAATGGCCAAGTTGTTAAATTAAGGTTCTAAGGTCAATTAGTGCTTCATGACACTGCTCAGCGGCCCCATATTCTCCTCGATTCAACACAAGGGATACTAGTACCAACAAATGCGTCACACTAACGTAGCCATTGCTTCAACCATATCGGTTTACACCGTAGTCTCCATAATCTATTGCTACTTACCTAAAAAGCTGTCCCAGATCTGGGCAGAGGATCAAAACAAGCCCAAACAAGGAACCAAAACGTAAAGCAAACAAGTCGAACAAAGAAAAGCAAGTAAAGGTGATCTAGCCCTAAGGTAACCCCACTTTTAAGATTCTCCCCAATAGAGTCTCCAGTTCTGTAACACGGTGGGAGAAATGACTTGGAATGTTTTGCGTTTGATCGTAATTATTGTAGATAGCAAGAGTTACCACCGACTTTTCTTTTATCCAATAAAGGAAAGGGTGAAAAGAACAGGAAATATCTTTGAGATTATTTTCTTGAGTTCGGGGGGGGGGGGGGGGGGGTAGATTATGAAAAGGGAAGGTATTAGCACCCTTTTCATCCATAGTTATCAATGGGCTCTTAGTTGCTTTCTAGATCATTGCTTTTGTTTGAAAGTGTGCTTTGTGGTGGGTTTTGAAAGTATTTTTGAAAAGCGCCTTCGTTTAGGCAAACTTTGTAATAATTCTCGTCTCTATAAGAATGTATAGAAAGTGTTGGACTTTTGAAAATATGTCATGGAAAGTGCTGGTGCAAAAGAGGTGTATAGGTTTGAAGATGAGGAAGCAACTAAGAACGTTTCTACCTACTCAAAAGTCTTTGTTCTTTTCCTCCTCCTATAGACGTTGCTATCTTACCATTGATTGTTAAGAAGCTCTACCTTTGGATGTAAAGGGACAGGCGTGGGTCATCGTATAGACATGGTAGGAATGTTGTTAGATATCTTAGCATTTCTCTTGAGGGACTAAGATCATTTGTAAGGCAACATTCGAAGCGTCATCGAGGGACTATGATCTTGTATTTTTTGATTGTTTTTGCTAAGATATCTCACATGCATGTCATGACCGTTTTCATAAGGCAACAAGTGGTGTTAACCCTAGAGATGCAAGTGTGCAAGTGTTTGTATTTCATGCTTGGTTTATCTTGGATTAGTGTTTTCTAAGTTTAATTTTATCTTCCCATACAAATCCTACTTTTACTAGCATTTATATTAAAGCAATAAATGCGAAAAGTAAATATTCTACGCTATTACAATAATTTAGGGATGCAGTATACAAATTTACAAATGGGGATTGCAAGAAATTAAAGTCCTAATTAATCTATTACAACCATATTGAAGTAATGTACAAGAATGAAAATATAAAATAGGTTTGTTTTGTTTTTGTTAAGAGAAGAAATAAATTTGCTTAAGAAAATATTTTTAGTCCTTTTGTTTTAAAAGAAATAAAATAAAGTATGTGAATAAAAAGTATTTTTTGGTGTTTTTGATTAATGAAAATAAAAGTGATGATAAAAATAATAAGAGGATAAAAGTTAGAATCAGCGCGTTGCTGAAAGAAAGGAGAGAAGAAGTTCTAACTCAGGTTTGCTGCAAATTAGAAAGCAAATGTTAGCAAAAAAGGGAAGGCCAGAAGTTATGGATCCAACTACACTAAAGTTCTGGGGTTGCTGGGAACAAAGGAAAGGCTAGAAGTTCTGATTGCTTGAGAGAGCCTAGAAGTTATGATTGATTGAGAGAGTCTAGAAGTTCAGATGCAGCTGGAAATATAGAAGTTCTAGTGTTACTGACAAGTTAGAAGTTCTGATAATGGGTCAGTGAGGTGTCAATGTTGTTGGATGGGAATATCTAGAAGTTCTGGTCTGGGAGTACTGTTTTGACAAACAAATGGGAGGGGGTTTATCTAGAATATCTGGTCTAGGGATATTGTTTGGTAAATAATGGGGGAAAAAGTCAAGCAATTAACATAAAAAGGTGTTTCTGGGGCTAGAACTCAGGACCCTTAACACTAATGCCTTATGTGTGCGCTCTCTACCCTTGGGGTGGCTATACATCCAATATTAGAAACAAAAACATAAACATATATTATAAAGAAAGTTCTGATAATGAACTTCATCTTTATCTTTGCGCCAACCAGAGTATCTGCAACTTAGTAATTTCTCAACAAAATGGAAAATGCAAACATAGAAGCTATGGAAAATTTCATCATGGTTTCAGAAATACAAAGCATCACAACTGTAAAACAGAAACAAGCATGAATTTTGCTAATCCTAATTATGAACCCTAATTTCCTCAAGAAGTTCCGATCTGAAATTCTCTCTACTTAGGCCATATAAATGAAATCTATAAATATGTACAAAATCAGAGTCATGATGTCTACATTGTATCTTTGGAAATGCAAGCCTAACAATGCCTAAGTAATGAGATAAAAGTCAAAAGAAACTTAACTTGCAGCTGGAAATTATTATTTGAATTAGAGCCTGGTTCAGATTTCTGTGATGTTCTGGTCAGCTTCCTCAAGTTCTCAGAAAGCTAAAGCAACTCTTAACTTGAGCTATGAATGGTGGGAAAGTTCTGGAGCAATCAAGGTGCAATGTTGTGGTTTTTGAAATAGAGAGTGGTGAAGATTGTTTTACAGTTTAAAAACAGAAGTTGGGAAAGCTTATATGTGTATTTTAAAAAACTTTATGGATGATTTGGTCAATAAACACACAAGAAAAATTAGAGTTTGGATGCAAAAATCAGAAACTAGTAGGTTTCGTTTTTATGTTTGCAGTTTCAGGTTCTTGGGATATTCAACAAGGTTTCAAGGCTTTTTCCAATCTTTTTTCTTTTTACAGTTTGCAAATGAAGTTTAATTTATAGGAAAAGGATTTAGATGCTTATAGAAGTCAGGAGTACATCCCTCATGTGTTATGAATCGCTGACTTGTTTTTGGAAGCAAGTTTAAACAAACATGGTTTCAAGGAAAAGTAGAGTGGTTAGCAGCTTTAACCATGCGTAATTTGAGTTTGTAGGCATGATTTGGGGAGAAGTACACTAAAAAAAAGTAAAGTATGGGCCCAACATAAACTTTATACAAAAGTTTACTTTCCAAGGACAGTAGTGGTACATTCATGCCACACGTGGGAAGATCTTTTGGATAAAGGTTTAAACATTGGGATAAAGACTCAACAATGGGTGTGAGAATTAAATGATGATGATATTTAAAAAGCAAGAAGAACTGCAACCTGAGATTATGCAGCCTAGCTTGAAACTGGATCAGAAGTTCAGCACAAACATAACTTAGATTAAGAACAAATGTCCAACTTCTGATCTTTGATTCTCCCTGCTCCAGCATGATCTGAAGGAGTTCTCAAACTTTTAAGAAAGATTGTAACATGCTTTGTAAACCCTTTTTGAATCACTTTTGCAAACTCTAATTGTACCTTCATGAAAACTGGCTCAGAAGTTCTAACCAAATTCTGACTTGGAAAGGTTCAAAATTTACTAAGTGTTTTAGTTTCATGAATGTGTCTTCAAGGATTTATAACTTGAAATCCCAACATTTCTAGGAGAAGTTCTGTTATGCAATGTTTTAGATCTCATTGAGATCTACAACTTTTGTCTCATTGAGATCTCATTAGCAACGTGACAATGGGAAATTATGTTTCCTATTTCATCTTTGGGGACGCATCAACGGAAAATACCACTGACACCTCTCTTGAAAAGCAGTGGCTCATCCCAATTATATTGTTTAAGATCGTGGAAGAACTTCTTCTTTTGTTGATATGTTAGATCTGGTGGTAGCACTCCAACATCCAAGTAGTTGACAAAGTCGGCGTACCACGACAATATGGTTTTAGTGTAGACTTCTTCCACAACTTCATTTGTCTTGGCATCATTATAGGTCACAGGGAACTCAGTTGTAGTGCCTTCTTCTTCTAACTGGGCTATGAGGCATTCGTACGTAAAATCATAACTGATGGGTATTTGCTCAGATTTTATGCCTTCCATTCTAGACAAGTGATCAACTACTACTGTTTTAGTTCCTCTCTTGTCTTTGATTTCAAAATCAAACTCTTATAGAAGTAAGATCCACATTATCAATCTTGGTTTGGCGTCCTTTTTACTTAATAAGTGCCTAATTGTAACATGATCGATATATATATATATATAATTATCTTTGCTCCTACTAAGTAAGAACAAAATTGATCTAAACCGAACACAATAGCTAACAGTTCCTTCTCTGTGGTGGAGTAGTTCATCTATGCAGAATCAAGGGTTATACTTACGTAGTAGATCACATGAAGCTTTTTATCTTTTCTTTGTCCTAAAACTGCGTATACGACATAGTCACTAGCGTCACGCATGATTTTGAATGGTAATCTCCAATCAGGTGGTTGCATAATAGGTGCGGTAATAAGAGCTGTTTTTAATTTTTTGAATGCTTTTAAGAATTTATCGTCGAAATTAAATTTAACGTCTTTCATTAACAAGTCAGTTAGCGGTTTGGTGATTTTAGAGAAATCTTTAATGAATCGTCGGTAGAAACTGGCATGTACTAAGAAACTTTGTATTTCTCTTATGGTTTTCGGAGGCTGAAGGTTTTCTATAACTTCTATTTTTTCTTTGTCAACCTCAACCCCCTTGTCGGATACTATGTGTCCAAGTATAATTCCTTGTCGGACCATGAAATGGCAATTTTTCCAATTTAATACGAGATTAACTTTTACGCATCATTCAAGTACCATTTCTAAGTTTGATAAGCATCCTTCAAAGCTTTTCCCACAGACAGAGAAATCATCCCTAAATACTTCCAAGATATCCTCTATAAAATCAGCGAAAATTGACATCATGCATCTTTGGAATGTTGCGGAAGCATTGCATAGTCCAAATGACATTCGTCTATAGGCAAGTGTACCATAAGGACAAGTGAATGTAGTATTTTCTTGATCTTTGGGGTGTATAGGGATTTGTAAAAATCCTGAATAACCATCCAGATAACAAAAATGGGAATGCTTAGCTAGTCGTCCGAGCAATTGATCAATGAAAGGTAAAGGAAAATGATCTTTTCGAGTGGCTTTGTTTAGCTTCCTATAGTCAATGCACATTCTCCATCCGGTTTGGGTACGTTGTGCTACAGATTCACCTTTTGCGTTGCTGACAATTGTAACACCTCCTTTCTTTGGTACAGCATGTACCGGGCTAACCTATTTACTATCGCATATTAGATATATGAATTCTGCTTCTAATAATTTTTGTACTTCTTTCCTAACTACATCACTCAGAATTTGGTTTATTCTTCTGTGATGTTCTCTCCAGGTCTTGAAGTCTTCCTCAAGCATATTGTGATGCACGCAAGTTAAGGGGCTTATTCCTTTTAGATCAGAGATGTTATAGCCTAGAGCAGTCGAGTATTTCCTTGAGACATGTAGTCATATTTTTGTTTCTATCTGTCCTAAATCTGCATTGACTATGACAGGTTGTTCGAGTTCTGTGTCTAGTATTTTATATCTTAGATCTTTTGGTAATGTTTTAAGTTCGACAACTGCTTTCCTTAAACAATGCATATGGTCAGGAGTTAGAGCGAGACATTCACTTAGATTGTCATCCTTATATTCATCAAACCAATTATCATCTTCAAGGATTGAAGGTATTGGAATTTTAGAGCTTCTGAATATTTGGTCTGTTGTTTCTCCATTTCTTTAACACATTCATCAATGACATCCAAGAAGCAACACAAATCATTTATAGCTCATGCTTTCAAGAATTGTGAGAGGATGAATTCTACTTTTTCTTCGCCAACCTCGAATGTCAGTTTACCTCTTTTTACATCTATGATGGCTCCAGCAGTGGAAAGGAATGGTATTCCTAATATAATAGGGATGTTGGAATCTTCTACGATATCCATAATAATGAAATCAGTAGGGATATAAAATTGTCAAATACGTACGGGAACATTTTCGAGCATTCCTAAAGGAAACTTGATTGGATCATCTAGTTGTACGGACATTCTTGTTGGTAATAATTCTGCCATATTTATCCTTTTGTAGATCGATAAAGGAATTAGACTAATACTGGCTCCCAAGTCGCATAGAGCTTTGCCTATGATGAATTTTCCGATTACACATGGTATAGAAAAACTACCAGGGTCTTTCGGCTTAAGGGACATGTTGTTTTGGATTATAGGGCTACACTATACAATGAGCATAATGGTTTCATTGTCCTCGAGAATTTTCTTATTGGATAAGATTTCTTTAAGGAACCTAGCATAAGAGGAAATTTGTGTGATGGCTTTTGTAAAAGGCATAGTGATATTTAGTTGTTTCAAAAGTTCAACGAATTTCTTAAATTTCCCTATATTTTTAGTTTTAGCCAACCGTTGAGGATATGGTATTGGTGGTTTGTACGATGGTGGAGGTACGTAGGGTTTTTCTTTCTCTTCAGCCTCTGCGCTCTCATCTCCCTTCTTATCTTCTTTTGGTTCATCTTCCTTCTCAGTTGGTTTACCAGTACTCTGGTACATGCCTGAATTTTTGGTTCTTGGTTTAGTTGGTCCTTCTACATCCGTTATACTCCGAAGTATTATAGCATTAGCATGAACTTTCAGATTTGGTTGTGATTGGCCAGGAAAAGTGCCAGCTGAAGTATTTGTGGATACTTGTTATTGAGCCACTTGAGAGATTTGCGTTTCAAACATTTTGTTATGAGTGTCTAGGGCATCAACCTTGTTTGGTAGCTGCTCTAGTTGTTCACTAGTGTGTATGTTTTGATTTAGAAAATCTTTGTTCTGTTGAGCTTAAGTGGCTACGATGTTTTCTATCATGATCTCTATATTGGATTTCCTAGGAACATTTGGAGTAATTTGGGGGGCTTTCTAGTATCTTGGTGGTGTAGTAGGAGCTTGCGTAGGTGGATATAATGCATTGTTCTTCTTGTATAAAATTTTTGGATGGTTCTTCTAGGTAGGATTATAGGTATTCTCGTATGGGTTTCCTTGAGCATAATTCACTTGATAATCTGGTACTCCTGTTAAAAGTGGACATTCAGGCGCATCATGTGCTTGAAGTCTGCATAAATCCCAGGATGGAGCAACTGCAGCCACGGTGGCTGCGGGAGTTGTGGTCAAGTTCTCTATCTTTTGGATAAGAGCTTCTACCTTAGCGTTAACTTGGTCTAAACTGCTAACTTCGTACATACCACCTTGTAAGTATGAAGTGCACCTAAGAGGGGGGGGGGGGGGGGGGGGGGTGAATTAGGTACTTTAAAAAATTCTGATTTTTAGTGATGATGGTTCTTATTTTTCTGGTTAATGATGATTTTAAGAAAGCGTAAAATGCAGAAAAATAAAAAGACACGGGCGATATATCCTGGTTCCCCTCACAGTCCGAGAGTACTCCAGTCCCCTTTCAACATGAAAGAGATTTCCTTATTGTGGAAAACTTAAACAAGAACTACCAAACAACCAAGAACAATCTTCTTGGATTTTCACTATGTTAACTATGAGAACAATCCTCTCAAAGTAACTACACTTGTATCCAACAACTTTGGCAAGACAATATTTCAAAAACACTTAAACTTATTTCCAACAATTCTGGAAAAATAAGTAAGTAACTATCAATTTTTGAGTTTGAGTGAGTAGAGTAGTATTGATCACTTAGAGTGATTTTACAATGTATGATCTTATCTTCCAATAATATTATTGTACAATGACTCAAGATATAATTGCTCAAAGTTTTCTGTTTGTTAATGTATGAAAATGTGAAGAAAAGTTATGCTTGAAAGTGAAGGAATGCTTGAGTTTGTATTTTGAAAGTTCAGAAAATATTTATTGAAGAGGTGTTGAAACTGATTTTGAAAATGAATATTTATATGTTCATAACACCCTTTTGAAACATCATGAAGTTCTGAAAATGTATTATGAATAAATGCCAAGTTTGAATTAAAGGTTTCAATGAAAAGGCATGATGAACAGGCATGTGAAAAGCTGTTGTTTTTCAAAATCGTGCAACATACAATCGATTGCACCCTTTGTGTAAATCAATTGCACAAGGTTTCAACGGATATTTTTTCAAAAACTTTTAAGAGTGAAATCGATTGCACTAGCAATGCAAATCGATTGCAAGTAAAGTCAATAGCAAAAAGTAAGTGAGTGCAATAGATTGCACTAGCAATTTAAATCGATTGCACTGAGAAACATAAGAAAACATTTTTAAAATTTTAAGTATGCAATCGATTGCACAAGAAATGTAAATTGATTGCATAGAGAAACAGAAGCAAAAGATCTGAAAATTTGAAGCATGCAATCGATTGCACTAAAATGCAAATCGATTGCACTCAAGTGAAAAATGAAATTTTAACTTTTAAAAACTTGAGTAATGATTTTTGAACATTTCTTTTTCAAAATTGAGCATCTATATATTAAGATCAAAGTAGGTAATATTATTATACCTTGAAAGTTGTTGAGAGCTTTGAACTGAAGATATTGTCCTTAGATGCTTTGAGCTTGATCATAAATCTTTGCCTTCTTTGTTAGCCATGGTTTGTCTTCATAAAAACAAAAGCTCATTTGAGAAGCTTGATTTTACATTCTCCCCCTTTTTGATGATGACAAACAATCTTGCTTTATGCGATGTACTTTTCAGAAGAGCTTCTCCCCCTAAGATGCAAAACTCCCCCTATGTAGGAGAGGGATGGAATCCTTTGCATTTCTTCATATTGATTGGAGAGTACCTTAAAAATTAAGACAAGGAAAATACAAGCATAAAGTACCACACATCTTTCTCCACCTTTGACATTATCAAAAAGATGGGAAAGATGCACAAACCAGATAATAATAGAACAATATATTGAGAAAATCTAGAATTTAAACGACTAACACAAATTGTTTAAGGATTACACAGAGATTTGAACAAACAAAACATTGAATAACAAGATAAGAACATGATAGAAAAAATAGTTAGCCAGAACATTAAGGGTGATGCATGTCCGGATGGTTATAAGACCAAGAGCCTTGATTCATGAATTGTTGTTGAAGTGGAGGTTCTGTGTAGTGTTGAGGAGGTGCAACTGGATTATTTGGATCGTATGGTGGAATATGAAGATGAGAGTAAAGGTACGAAAATTGTTGATTCACATCCGTGCGGAAGTCATTAATCCGGGTTGTAGTGGAATCATTGATTGCACTCTATTGATTGTTGATGTTGGTGTTCATAGAAGCAAATTGTTGAGACATGTAATCCATAAGCTCTTGATTTCTTGGACCAGAGGGAGCAGTAGGAGGAGGAGGCACAACTTCACTGCCTTTGACTTCTTGGTCATTTCCTTCATCGCCAACAACATCTTCACCAATGTAGGTGATGGTTTTTGTTTCCGGATTGTAATACACTCCCATTCTGGAGTCAATATTCTTAATGGAAATCTTGTTTAGACTAGGATCCATATTCACCTTTTCAAACCCAGCAAAATCCACACCAAATTCCTCCATAATCAAAGTGACAAAATAAGCATATGGAAGAAATTTAGATTTTTCATCAACTCTCATCATATGCACCATGATAAGCCTTACCCAGTTTACACTTATTCCTTTCTTTCTTGCATAAATTAGCTGCATTTCCAAGTCGGTAACAGTGCAGTGGTTTCCAGCTCTTGGAAACATAATATAGACCAGAAAATAATGATATAAGCAATCGTCTATATGAAGGTTACCTGCACTCCAGGAGTCTCTGGATGGAATTACTCCGCCAAGACCTCGAATCCGTTTGGCGCGAAATTCAGCTTCACTTAACCGCCCAATGCTGTAAAAGAACTCCTTTTCCGGTAGTCATCCCATATCTCGTTTTCAGGATCATATAGGGAACTTCCAATGAAAGGAATATGAAGGATCTCACTAACAACCTGAGGAGTTAGAGAGATACGACTGCCCATCATATATGTGACTATTTTTCCTTTTTAGAGTGTTAGATTGCTGAAGAACATTCTTACCAAATCCGGGTAGTATAGACCGAACGAAGAAATCAAGGGTTCTAGACCATAAGCAGCTAAATCATTTTGAAAGGAAAAGCACTCTTGAGGAAAGGAGGATAGTATACTATATTTGGGGTTGGATACTATTTTCCTTTGAAAGTCTTTGATAAATCTGGCTTCTTGCTCTTCGGTGAGAGTTGAAAGCACTGGATTGGATGTTGAATCAACCTTTTTCTTTCCTTTTTCTGAAGCTGGAGCCGTTCTCTTTTGTCTTGAAGCCATGGGTATGAAGTTTTAGGGTTTTGAGGTTTTTAGGTTTTGTGAGAGAAAGGTGTTTGTGAGCTGAGATTTGGAAATGATTTGGAATGAGTGTTTTAAATTAAAGTGTATTTGGCTTGGGAATATGAGAGAGGAATTCTGACCAACATAATTTTCTGTCATAAAAGCATGTTGCAGTACGTGCAATCGATTTTCATACCAGGTGCAATTGATTTGCACACAAACAGAATTAAAAATAAAACAGAAACGCACAGAGTGCAATCGATTTGCATTGAAGGTGCAATCGATTTGCACTTGAAACAGAATGGACAAAACTGAAAATACTCAGTGAGCAATCGATTGACACTCTTTGTGCAATCTATTTGCATCAACAAAAAATTTCCAAAACCAAATTTTTCTTAAAAATTTAGATAACACACAACATAGATTCTCATATAGCATGTATAAAATGTATATAAAATTATATCAAGGGTAGAATGCACCTTATAAGTTGTGTTCGTCAAGTATGCCAAGCTCTCGTCGAATTTTATAGAAAGGTTATTTTGCCAAAGGTTTGGTGAAGATATCGGCAAGTTAATTATGAGTATCTACAAAGGTTACCTCGACATCTCCTTGAAGAACATGATCACGGAGAAAATGATGTCGAATGTCTATGTGTTTAGTTCTTGAATGCATGACGAGATTCTTTGTAATGTTAATTGCACTGGTGTTGTCGCATCATAGAAGAATGCACCCTAGATCGAGTCCGTAGTCACGAAGTTGTTATTTTAGCCACAAAATTTGAGCGCAACTACTACCTGCTGCAATATATTCAGCTTCGGCCGTACTTAGAGCAACACATGCTTGTTTCTTGCAGGCCCATGATACTAATGCATTACCAAGAATGTGACAAGTACCACTTGTGCTCTTTCTATCCGTTTTACAACCTGCATAATCCTTGTCAGAATAACCAATTAAGTTGCAGACACTACCTTTAGGATACCACAATCCGACATTTGTTGTCCCTTTGAGATACTTCATGATCCGCTTTACCGCCGTGAGATGAGATTCCTTTGGGTTAGCTTGAAAGCGGGCACAGAGGCAAACACCAAACATTATGTCCGAACGACTTGCCGTCAAATAAAATAAGGAGCCAATCATACCTCATATTTAGTGATGTCGATGGAAACACATAATTTATCTTGATCAACATAAGAACCAGAACCCATTGGTGTAGACATTGCCTTACAGTTATCCATGTCAAACCTTTTCAAAAGTTCCTTGCAATATTTGAATTGGTTGATGAAGATGCCATCTTTTAGTTGTTTGATTTGAAGTCTAAGGAAATAGTTCATTTTACTCATCATGGACATTTCAAATTCTCCTTGCATCATTGAGGAGAAATCTTCACACATTTCTTGATTTGAAGAACCGAAAATGATGTCATCAACATAGACTTGTGCTAGCAAAGTGTCGTCTTTGATTTTCTTGATAAATAGAGTCTTGTCAACTTTTCCCTTTTAGAAACCTTTTTCGCATAAGAAGTTACTTAAACGATCATACCATGCCCTTGGTGCTTGTTTCAATCCATAGAGAGCTTTTCTCAATTTAAATACATGAGATGGATTCTTGAAATCTTTGAACCCCGGGGGTTGCTTAACGTAGACTTCTTTAGTGATATATCCATTCAAGAATGCGCTTTTGACATCCATTTGGAAAAGCTGAAAATTTAATGAACAAGCATAGGCAAGTACGAGACAAATAGCTTCTAACCTTGCAACTGGAGCGAAAGTTTCTTCAAAGTCTTTTCCTTCTTCTTGATTGTAGACTTGTGCTACCAATCTTGCTTTGTTGCAAAAAATTATTCCATTCTCGTCAAGTTTGTTTTTGAACACCCATCTTGTTCCAATAATGTGTTTGTTACTTGCCTAGGGATGAGTTCATAAACTTGATTCCTTTCAAATTGATTCAATTCTTCTTGCATAGCGATAATCCATTGGTCATCGCCTAAGGCTTCATCAACTTTGGAAGGTTCAATTTGAGAGACAAACGCCATGTTTAGGCAAGCATCCTTGAGATTTAATCTTGTAGACACGCCTTGACTTATATTACCAATTACTTTATCAATAGGATGATCTATATGAGTTCTCCATTCTTTTGGTAGATCATTGATATTTGATTCTTGTTGAGGTGATTCTTCGAGTTGAATTGGTTGATCTTTGGACGAATTTTCTTGAGGACCTTATAGTATTTCATCATCATTATCACAAACAATATTATCCTCTTTAGAGGGGTTAGTTTCATCAAAAGAAACATGCATAGATTCTTCAATAGTCAAAGTTCGTTTGTTGTATATTCTATATGCTTTACTAGAGAGAGAGTAACCAAGAAAAATACCTTCATCGAAATTCTCATCAAACTTACCAAGATTATCTTTGTCATTGTTTAGGACAAAGCATTTGCATCCTAAGATATGAAAGAAAGCAATGTTTGGTTTTCTCCCCTTGAAGAGTTCATATGGAGTTTTCTTTAAGATTGGTCTAATGTTAACTCTATTGCTAACAAAACATGCCGTGCTCACTGCATCCGCCCAAAAGTATTTTGGAAGATTTGAGTCGCTAAGCATTGTTCTAGCAAGTTCCACTAGAGACCTATTATTTCTTTCAACCACTCCATTTTGTTGAGGAGTCTTTGGTGCTGAGAAGTTGTGAGATATTCCATGTTCTCCACAAATTTTTTCAAATAGAGGATTTTGGAAATCTTCGCCATGGTCACTCCTTATTGAGGCAATTGTTAGAGACTTCTCATTCTGGATTTGTTTAGCATACTTCTTGAACGCCTTGAATGCATCAATTTTCTGCACTAAAAAGAATGTCCAAGTATATCTAGAGAAATCGTCAACAATAACCAAAGCATACACATTACTCCGAAACTCCTTGTTCTCGATGGACCAAATAATCCCATATGTAACAATTGTAGTGGCCTTGTAGTGGACACCACATTCTTAGATTTGAAAGTTGATCTAGTTTGTTTCCCTTTTTGACAAGCATCACATAGTCTATCTTTGATGAAATTTCTCTTAGGCAATCCAATGACAAGATCATGCTTGATTAATTTATTCAAGTGTTCCATATGAATATGAGCAATTCTTTTGTGCCATAGCCATGAATCATCATTGTTCGCCATGAGACATTTAACCTTCAAAGATGGATCATCAAGGGAAATCATGAATATATTATTGATTCTATTACCTCTATCAAACGTTCATCAGTGGTGAACTTGATTTTGAAGCCTTTGTCACAAAGTTGGCTAATACTAAGAAGATTATGCTTTAGTCCTTCAACATAAATAACATCTTCAATGGATGTGAAAGGTGGAGCACCAACTTTGCCTTTGCCTAGGATTCTTCCTTTATTATTGTCTCCATAAGTGATAAAACCCTTGGCCTTTAGCGCTAGATTTGAAAATTGGTTTATGGCTCCTGTCATATGCTTTGAACAACCACTATCAAGATACCAAAGATTGCACGTGGTCTTCAAGCATACCTGCAAAACAAATTAGGTTTTGTTAGGTACCCAAGTTGCTCTGGGTCCTTCATAATTAGTGCCTTTCTTTACCCATACATAATGCCCACTTGCCACACTGAAGTTTCTAACATAGCATGACTTAGGTGTATGGCCTTTAATACCACAATAAAAACAAGTAGGTTCAAAGTTACTTCTATATCTAGAAGGATAAGATTTCTTCTTAGGAAATGTTTTGTTTTTAGGATAGTGACGAACTATTTTAGGTTTGTTCACTTTCTCTTTGGATAATTGATCACTAGCCTTAACAAAGATAGTTTTGTTAGAACTTGTTTTTGAAAACATTGAATATCCAAGTCCACTTTTATCATTGGAGTATCTTTGTTAGCTAAGAACACCTTTCAATCCAATTTGGCCTTTTTCATATCTTTCAATGACTCTTTTTAATTGGACAATTTGGAAAGAGAGTGAATCACAATTTTTGCATACAAAATTCTATTTTTGTTCATCACTTGATTTTTGTTTTTCTTCTTTGAAATATTTTTCCATCGAAACATATTTTTCTTCTAAGGATGAAATTTGTTTCTTTTGTGATGAAATGGTTTTATACAAAATTTTGCATTCATTCAATAGTTCATCTATAGCGCCTTGTGCATCACTATCAAAAAGAGAAAATTAATTACTAACCTCACTGTCTTCATCATCGGAATGGTGTGAGGCCATCAATGCTAGATTTGAACTTTCATCATTATCAGAATCGGATGAGGAACTTATTTCATTGTCATCCCATGCGGCATAAGCCTTTTTGTTCTTGAATCCCTTCTTGCTTTTGAAGCCACCTTTCTTGGATAGTTTTGGACAATCCAGCTTGATATGACCTTGTTTACCACATTCATAACATGTGATTTCTTGTGTTGATATGGAGGCTTCCTTTTTCTTAAATTGTTCCCTTCCTTTTGAATGAGAAAAAGGTTTGTCATTTGTATCGAAGAACTTACCAAGCCTTTTAACAAGAAGCATGAAGTTTTCATATTCTTCCGGATTGTCTTCCTTTTCAACTTCCTTGGAGTCTATATTCCAAGCAATATTCTTGGATTTCTTCTCTTGATTTTCATGCTTTTCAAGTCTTCCGAGTTATGTTTCGTATTCTTGAAGTTTTCTAAATAATGTTGCGGATGTCATGTTGGAGAGAATTTTCTTTTCTGAAATTGCCGTTACCTTTGGTTGCCATTCCCTAGTTAAGGACCTAAGTACTTTCAGATTTAGTTCATCATTCGTCAAAGTTTAACCAAGAGCACATAAATGATTTGTCAAGTGCACAAATCTCTTTTGTAAGTCAAGAATGGTTTCTCCGGTCTGCATTCGAAATAATTTGTATTCTTGACTTAGGGTATTTAGTCTTGATCTTTTTACTTCAACCATTCCTTCATGAGTTTGTACCAAGGTATCCCATATCTCTTTTTCTATCTTGCATGCCG
Organism: Vicia faba; assembly: GCA_948472305.1. Taxonomy (NCBI): domain Eukaryota; kingdom Viridiplantae; phylum Streptophyta; class Magnoliopsida; order Fabales; family Fabaceae; genus Vicia; species Vicia faba. Next base: position 856,199,128 of record OX451736.1, on the reverse strand, counting down.
AGACACGGAAGAATTTGTCCATGCTAAGTGCACCTTGAAGAAGGTTTATTTCCTTTTTATCATATACAACTTTCTTCTTATCATCATCGTCCCATGCAGTTTTAGGCTTTGATGAGCCAACACCATTGATTACCGTTATAGGGATAAATGGACCATTTCCGACGGCATCCCATATTTCTTCTCCTTGTGCTTCTAGATGTGCCTTCATGAAAATTTTATAGAAGTCAAAGTATTCACCACAAAATAGAGGAGTCTTGTTGTTACTACCACCATCTCTGAAAACGGGAATTTGATTTGCTGAAGCCATTCTGGATCTTTTAGGAACAGGTTACCTATAACTTGCTCTAATACCAATTGTAAGTACGAAGTGCGCCTAAGAGGGGGGGGGGGGGGGGGTGAATTAGGTACTTTAAAAAATTCTAGTTTTTAGTGATGATGGTTCTTATTTTTCTGGTTAATGATGATTTTAAGAAAGCGTAAAATGCAGAAAAATAAAAAGACACGGGCGATATATCCTGGTTCCCCTCACAGGCTGAGAGTACTCCAGTCCCCTTTCAACATGAAAGAGATTTCCTTATTGTGGCAAACTTAAACAAGAACTACCAAACAACCAAGAACAATCCTCTTGGACCAAGAACAATCATCTTGGATTTTCACTATGTTAACTATGAGAACAATCCTCTCAAAGTAACTACACTTATATCCAACAACTTTGGAAAGACAAGATTTCAAAAACACTTAAACTTATTTCTAACAATTCTGGAAAAATAAGTAAGTAACTATCAATTTTTGAGTTTGAGTGAGTAGAGTAGTATTGATCACTTAGAGTGATTTAACAATGTATGATCTTCTCTTCCAATAATATTATTGTCCAATGACTGAAGATATAATTGCTTAAAGTTTTCTGTTTGTTAATGTATGAAAATGTGCAGAAAACTTATGCTTGAAAGTGAAGGAATGCTTGAGTTTGTATTTTGAAAGATCAGAAAATATTTATTGAAGAGGTGTTGAAACTGATTTTGAAAATGAATATTTATATGTTCATAACACCCTTTTGAAACATCATGAAGTTTTGAAAATGTATCATGAATAAATGCCAAGTTTGAGTGAAAGGTTTCAATGAAAAGGCATGATGAACAGGCATGTGAAAAGCTGTTATTTTTCAAAATCGTGCAGCATGCAATCGATTGCACCCTTTGTGTAAATCGATTTCAAAAGGTTTCAACAACTATTTTTTCAAAAACTTTTAAGAGTGCAATCGATTGCACTAGCAATGCAAATCGATTGCAAGTAAAGTCAGTAGCAAAAAGTAAGTGAGTGCAATCGATTGCACTAGCAATGTAAATCGATTGCACTGAGAAACAAAAGCAAACATTTTGAAAAATTTAAGTTTGCAATCGATTTCACAAGCAATGTAAATCGATTGCACAGAGAAACATAAGCAAAAGATCTGAAAATTTGAAGCATGCAATGGATTGCACTAAAATGCAAATTGATTGCAGTCAAGTGAAAAATGAAATTTTAACTTTGAAAAACTTGAGTAATGATTTTCAAACATTTCTTTTTCAAAATTGAGCATCTATATCTTAAGATCAAAGTAGGTAATATTATTATACCTTGAAAGTTGTTGAGAGCTTTGAACTGAAGATATTGTCCTTAGATGCTTTGAGCTTGATCATAAATCTTTGCCTTCTTTGTTAGCCATGGTTTGTCTTCATCAAAACAAAAGCTCATTTGAGAAGCTTGATTTTACACACCTTTCGTTTGAGGTTTCTCCACAATGGTTCTATTGATTCCAAACTAGTAATGGTTTTGAGCCATACTTTAGATAAGCTGATAAGCGTCACGATAAGGTTTATCCATCAGTGTGCCGCCAACTGCAGCGTCAATCGTTAGTCTTGTGTTATACAAGAGACCATTGTAAAAGGTGTGGATGATCAACCATTCTTCTAGACCGTGATGTGGAAAAAGTTTCAATATGTCTTTGTATCTTTCCTATTCTTCCAAAAGGGATTCACTTTCCTTTTGTTTAAAACCATTGATATTGGCTCTTAGCATAGCCGTCTTACTCGGAAGAAAATATCGTGTTAGGAAAAATTTCTTCAGCTTGTTCCATCTAGTAACTAAGTTGGATGGTAGAGACTGGATCCAGGCTCTAGCTCTATCTCGCAATGAAAAAGGGAAAATACGAAGTTTTATTGCTTCGGCGCTGACACCATTTGCTTTTATTGTGTATGTGTACTGCATAAACACAAACAAATGTAAGTCCGGGTCGTCCGTAGGACATCTTGAAAACTGATTTTGTTGGACAACTTGTAATAACTAAGGTTTCAACTTGAAATCGTTTCGAGCGATAGCGTGGGCATCAATATTGTTGTGAGGTTCCTCTTGCAATGGGGCAACATAATCCTTTAAAGGACGATTTTGGAGTCCTTCGACCATTCTTGGTTCAGGAAGAGATAAATTGGGAAGATTGAATTCAGAAAGATTGTACTTAATTTGGTATTCTCTAATTTGGCATCTTATACTAACAAAAACGCTCGACCTCGTCGATTGGTTGCTCTAATTCTTCACCTTAAGAGTGAGTGCTTGGCATACAATCAACAGATAAAAGGAAATAAAATTGGTTGCCTTAGTTTATACTGCATAACAAAGAACTCACCATATAGACTAAATTAGTCCCCAAAAACTGCGCCAAAAACTTTATCGCGACTTTAAGATTCTATTGGGTGTATTAACTGCAAGTGCATAGTTCAATCGCGTAGTTTTAAAAGATATTTGTCGTACCCCAAATTTGTCGTACCTCGAGGATTTCATTTTTTAAGATTAAAATAGAAGAAACGTTTAACTTAAGACGGTACAGCAGTATCTGATGGCCCGTCTTTATTTGGCTAGGGGGTGTATTTAATTCAGGAGAGTGGGGCTTTCTAAAACAGAAAGACTCATAAATCTGTTCAGGAGGCATGTTGGCCACCGGCCCATACAATTCAAAAATCAATTATTCGATCAACTATTAAGTTCTTAATTATCGAACATTTATTATGGGATGTTAAATAGTCTCTAAGTTAGTCCGCTTGCATTTGAGAACAAAATTATTAGTTGATCTTGGGTAAGGATTTTAAATCAATTTTATTATGTGATAAAGGATTCTTAAAAGGGTGTCATTAGCAAGACTCTTTAGTCTTATTATTAAAGATAAATGCATATTATGAAGAGATACAATTGCTGGCAAATCCCATTTTTGTTAAAGAAAATTATTATTGTTTTTAATTAAATAAATAAACAATGTATTCTTTTAAGGAAAACTAGAACGCTTTACTAGTAACTTTGGGTTCTAAAATTTGTTTGCTTTAAAAGATATTCAAGCCCATTAAGCATGTTTCGGTAGGCCTATGTCGTTATAGTTTTTTTGAAAATGCTTAAGAATAGAGAGGAAGGTGTATATTTTTAGCCCATACTAAATCATCTTTGAGGGCCCAGACAATGGATGCAATCTAGGCCCATTTGGTTGGTTTTAGAAAAATTCTTTTTATTTTAAAAATTATTGCTGTTTTATTAAACAACATTATAATTATGTCATCAATTTTTTAACGTGGATAGTGTGTTGAAAGAGAAAATATTGGTTGTTGGATCAAGAAAAAACATATAGGCCCAATTTCTCTTTGTGGTTGTAAACAAAAAAAGGCTGGCTCACCTCACACAAACACACATTGTATCAATTATGTCAAAAAAATACACACATATTTTCAGTAACAAACACTGTTTAGATTTGGTAAAAAATCACATCTTTTACAGCAAAATGATACAAAGCAGAAATCAAATCCAGAAAACCAATGATATCCAAAATACGCGTTTTTCCTTAAACAAGTAATGTAGGAATCTCAATCAAATCTAAACAAAATCAAAATCCATAATATTGCAGAATCAAATATGTTACAACGAAATTCGAATCTAACCATAATAACAAAGTCTGGAAAATCCAATATCCAATTCAAGATTACAAGCTCAATCAATTACTGTCAATTACAATAAAAAACTCAATCCCTAATTTCTATCTATACTAACCAATCTGTAACAACAATATTGCTAAACCCTAAATAAACCTAACTCTATAAATAACAGAATGAACAAAGATGAAAGGGGACTGGCTAATAGGAAGAGGAAGATAATACATAAGCGAATTTGTTACAAAGAAAAAAAGGGAGAAAGACGTTTACAGACTGGGAGCTTGATACGAGGGCCTGAGAACTGGAGCTTGAAGGATGAGGAAGGAGTCGTCGTTGGCTAAGAAGAAGAGAGGACTGATTATGGTTTAATTTCTGCAACCCTAATCACTGTTTCCTTGCTCTGTCACCTTTAATCGCTATCACCGCCCACCACCGTCTTCAATCTTCGCCTCGATCCGCCAATCAAACACGACGGAGAGAGATTAGCAAAAATCGGAGAAGAAGCTCGAACTGAGAAGCAGAAAAGGGTGAAATAGCTTAGCTCTTTTGTTGTTCTGATGTTGATTTGGGGGTGGTTGGGTTTAATTTTGTGGTAAGGGAAGGAATAGGGTATTTGGCGCCACCACTTTGTAGCGTTAAGGATGGGGTTTGTAGAGATGAAGGAAAGGGTTTAGCGAAAGAGAGAGTGGAAAATAGAAACGACGCTATAAACAAAATGGGACTGAAATGTTAAAACCATTTTTGTTCAATAATATCCAGTATTGCGCGCCCTCCATAATATCATATTCCCTCGCCTGTTACCCATTTGATCCACATCAAACGGCCATTATGCCAAGTTCCATGATAGATTGCGTGCATTCTCACACACCCAATCCACCAGGCCTCCATTTCAAAATGCGTTGGGCCTAACCCAATTGCTATGGACACCCACTTTACAAAAATTGCTAAATCACAAGGCAGTTTGCACCCCCTTTGTCTGAACAGCTTTGGGCCTAGCCAGCTAACTCTTCACACCCCCCTGGTTTTACTTCGTAACTGAAAATTTCCCCCCCCCCCATGTTTATTTAAAATAATCAATTATTTTCTATTATTTTCTTTTTATATCATTTTTTATATACATTATATTTTTAATTCTTATGCTCATAATATTTTTTTTATAATAATTGTTGTTATTTTAAATAATTGATATTATTAATTTTTATATTAATTATCATTATTATATTAATTATTATTATTGTATATAAAGACAAATTATTTTTATATCAAAATGCATATATTATTTTCTATACTATTTGGCATTAAATCTTCTTCACTCATGCATTAATCAAGACGTTTTCACAATTAATACAAATAAAAAACCAAACAAATCTCAAACTATTTTCACGAACAAATTAAGCTAATCAACATTCTTTTTTGCAAATAGGGTTTCAAACCGATTTTGGCTTACTGCGTACTCAGTCAAAATGTCCGCAATCACTACTCTCAACGGAGTGCGAAGTGATTCAAAATATGTTTACAAACCCTATAAAAGACACCAACCCATACGAACTACGAATTGGGACTCTGATTCCTCATAAGAGGATACGTAGGCACGCGATCTAAAATTGTGGTGAGTCTTGCTAATTAAAACTTAAAACCCTGTTTACCCAAAACCTAAACCTAGAGCTTAATATCCTTGTGAACAAGGTGGATGAAAGGTGCCTAACACCTTCCTTTCATCTAATTGAGTTCGAAACCTAGAATCTTTGTCCGCGAATTAGGGTTTTCTGTTAGATCCCCTTCCCTAGGATAAAAATACTAATAGTGGCGACTCTGATTTAAAAACCAATTGCTACAACATTGAACCCACAAGGAATGATAATCGATTTACTACTATCTAAAGTTACTGCGTAAAGCTAAGGCTAATAATAAGTCTTAGGTTTTGGGTTAGACGAAAATAAGCTTAGACTTAATTGAAATATTTGATAACGGGAAACTGGTACGTAATACGCTTGACTTTGGGAATTCAATAAATCATTGGCATAACTTTGAGTATTCAAAACACTATTCAGTAAAAACTATCAGTTTAAAAACCTTTATATCACACTCTCGTGATTATTGATTTAGATTATATAATTAAACTTAAATGCTTGCTCTCGCTGTCTCATTTAAAATCCAAAAATACTTTTTGAAAACAAATAAAATCTAATTAATCCTAAACCGCTTTCGCTATATTTAAAACCAATGTTTGATTACCACTATCCGGTTAAAAGATCACACTCTCGTGATTATTGATTTTAGCCTTCGTTTGTATCTTACTCTCGTAACAAAACAATTTTAATATTAAAATTGAAAACCAATCCAGAAAAGTATTTTATAAAATATTTATGCCAATTTACTACCAAACCCCTTCAGTTTATGACCTTACATACCGGTATCAGGGAAGTTAGTCGGACATATTATTCATTACAAATACAAAATATTAGCAAGCATATATTGATTCATTCATGTTTAATAAATAAAGAGACAATAATATAATTGAATTAAAAACCTGGAATTAAATAATGGAAAACAGTATTTCAGCAACACTTATAATACTGTAAAGAATCCTCCATAATATGCCTGCATGATTTGCTTACGGAAAAGTAACTTGAATGCAAAATGAAAAGAAATATAAAACTTAAACAAAATTCAAGAGTCTATGAAAAGAAAATAATGATGCAATAGCTTTCCAGTGTAGAAAACTATTACTGTTTATGTGAAGGTTTTATCTGCTTAAAGATTCTAAACAAAGCTCTGAACTGTTGAAACTGGAATAATGGCGTGAAAGAGAGCGAAATGCTGGATAGCGTAAAAAACCAGAGAGACGAGAGAGAGACCCTGCTGTTGTAAAATGTCCTTCTTTTATAGCGCTCTTCTATAAAAAATTATTTGAGGGAATGTCATAGTTGTGATTTCATGGCCTCAAAAAAATCCCTGCGTAGAGAAAGACTAGGAGGAAATAATGTAGGAGTCGTTGGTACTGGCAACATGGAGAATCATGGAGAAAACTTCGGGTGTCAAACAAAAAAATAGCCTGTGCCGATCATCATGGCATGTGTGCCGAGGGGAACACATGTTTAACTAGTGTCGAGCATTAAGGAAGGTGTAATGACCGTCACAATCTTCTGATATGAATTCTCTACTATTTTCTGCTATTTTCTGATTTTTAGTCTGTTTCTTTTCCATTTCTTCGCCTTTTCTCAAGTAGACCTTGTGAAAAATAATTACTTGAAACAAACTTGAAATACCAACATAATGCAACATAATTGAGATAAACTTGTAACTTTATTTATGAAAATCGGGTCGAATATGCTATGTATTTTCGCGTTATCAACACTCTCTTCAGAACTTCCATACCCGACTAAATTGAGTCTCCAACTGGTTATTTTTGTTCTTAAGGATTTCTGACCATGGGCCATTGCTTGCAAGTCCACCATACATAGTCCCATTTATCCTTTCATCTCATCTAATTCCCCACGAAGTTATTCCATGGCATTTTCGGATCACGGAGCGATGAGGAGTCAAGATTCACAATTTCGAAAAGAATACCAGGCCTGAATAAGAATTTCCCCAAATCTGAATACCTATTATGTGTCATACCCCAAACTTGTCCTACCTTTTACTTTTGTCTGGCTTAGACTTTGCATTTCATCTACATTATCTTCACTGGTTCATTTGCATATCATGCATTTCATTGAATAAAGGCACATGAGGTCCAAGAGTTCAGTGGTTGTGCAATATCAAAGTTTCACAAAGTTTTGAGATGTTTATATTCATTAGAGTCTATTTCTTTCTGGTTCATCTATTTTTTCAGGAACTGAAGTTGTGAATTAGGATTTTGGATATTTTCTCAGGTTACCTCAAGAGCAGTGGTTTTTAATTCTTCAAACTGAGAAATGGTGGATTAGGTTTGAGCTTGTAATGGTCATCCTTTGAAGGTCCAGGAAACTAGGATTTTTTTCAAAGTCACATTGAGCTTTATCTTCTTCTACAAGTCAATTTCTTACCAAGAAGTTTAAGAAGTGGTTTGAATTTGTCATGAAGATTTGAAATTGAAAGAGAAAGAAAACTTGGATTTGGATTGCAAATTGGAAATAATGGAAATTGGTATTTCATACAATGTCTTTGGTTCACAAGTCACCAATTCCTTACATCATAAGTTACTATTCAAGTAACTAATGAATATCTTGCAATTATTTTTGGACTCATAACATGACCACTTGAAATCACACAAAGGAATTTCTCATTACATGCCCAAAGTTTTCACCAACCAGCCCCATAAAATTGTCCAAACTAATGTTGTCCATTCTACTGCAAAAACCCAACCATGTTGTCCATTATGCAATACAAGTCCATAAACTTGCATCACATTATAAAACAAATAAAATAGTCCAAAAACCCGCAAAGATAGTCTGCTAAGATTGTCAAAGTTGCTGCCAAAAAATGCCAAAATTTACATAAAATAGAAGGCACCCAAATCTGTAATGGAAAAGTAGAGAAGCAACATGTCAAAAGTGCTCAAAAACCCACTAACCTTTCCCGCCAATTTCACCTCTCAGTTGTTGTACAAAACAATAGAATGGGGAATCAATAAAAGAGGCGAGTTGGATGAGAAAAAAGGAGAAGGAGAGAAATATTGAGAAAAAAATGCAGAGAAAAAGATTGAGAGAAGAGAGAAAACATTGTGAAACCCGAAAGGAAAATAGAAGCACCCCAAAGAAAACAAAAACAGAAAAAAACTTCAAACAATTGTATAACCTTGTAAGCTTTCCCCTCAACCAACCATTCAAACACATCACATGGAGATTGTTCAAACACAAGAATAATTTCTAGGATACCATCCTCATCACCCTCCAAACACAAACCATAAAAAACAATACTGTACAACCTTGCAGCTCTCAACACAAAGTAAGGAGTGGAGCAACTTCATGGAGGTTCACTGAATCCATTCTGACCCTCAAAGCCCCCGGAAATGTGTTCAAACTCATAACACAAACTTCAATCTTGAGGTAAGTCTCTTGGACTTTGAGTCTTCATTTCAAGCATCATTATTGATCATTCTTGAAGATAAATGTAGATATCATACTCTTGAAGCTAACCGTAATTTTATTTCTTTTAATTGTTATTAATTATATATTGGGAACTGACTTTTAAATGTAGCAGAGCAAAGTTAGAAACAGAAACCAACAGTATTAGTCGATACATGTCTCTATGAGTCGATGCATATCAGGCATAAAACAGGTTATGAGTTGACACAAAACCCTTATGTGTCGAATCATACTGCATTATTTTTGATTTTTCAGGCATAAAACAGGTTATGAGTCAACACAAGCCCCTTATGTGTCGACTCATACTGCGTTATTTTTGATTTCCAGGGGCAAGAAAGGTGTATGAGTCGACACAAACCCTTATGTGTCGACTCATACTGTGTTATTTTTTATTTCCAAGGGCAATAAAGGTGTATGAGTCTACACATACCATTATGTATCGACTCATACTGAATTGATTTTAATTTTCCAAGAACAAGATGGATTATGTGTCGATGCATAGATGCACGTGTCGACTCATAATGGTTAAAAAAATATTTTTACCCTTCTTTTCACACTGTTTCACATTTTTTTAAATATTTTTCTCATTGTTACTCTTTTATTCAATATGGTTGTAATAATTTAATTAGGTTTTTTTACTTCATCCCCATTTATAAAGTTGTACCCCCATCCCCATATAATTGTAATAGCTTAGGATTTATTTCTTTGTATGTTTTAATTGTTATTTAATTATGCATATTTCATTCAATTTGAACACACGGCCTCCTCTTGGGCTCATCCTCAATGAAGAGGTATTCACTTACAAATGCACACTTGGACACATTTCATAGCTTGGCCATAGGCTTTCTTACGGTGACAACTATTCAATCGATTGTTTCAATTGATCGTTTAGAATACTAGTGCCACGCTAGTCCCACTTTTTAGGAGCATGCATATAACCAATTTGCATGGGATTTTATCTTATCCATTAAAGTTATTTCTCTCCCCCTTGGTCCATATACCAAGCATCTTCTTAAAGGGTATCATAGTTGAGTTTGGGCATGGCCATTCTCACGAGGTTAATCAAGTTTTGCCCTTCGTTAACTATAACCCGAATCAACCACTTTGGTCCATATACCAAGTGTTCCATGCAAAAAGGGTCTCATGGTTGAGGGTACAAGCACATACTGTCACGAGATTAATCAAGTACACCCCTTGGTTAATCATAACCCAATTCAATTCCCATACACCGAGAGTTGCATTCACACCTCTCATAATACTACTCATTTTGTCCTCACTTTTGCCATGTCCACTGTGCACGATCACTCTTCACAAACACTTTCACTTTTACTTTATCCTTATAACATGCTCCCTTAGGATGTTATTTTCCTCTTCTTCAAAATGCAAACTAATTAGACCTTAGTTTCAAACCCATGCATGATAACATTAGGGCTTTTCTAGTCTCCCTCTTAACCTTTTTTCTTTTTCTTTTGTAATTAAAACTCATCATTCACAAATCAAAAATCCAAAAACACTTAATCATTACTTGAATTTATTTTAAAACTTGAAAAAACACTAAACCAATCAAAACTCCCCCAAAGGGCATGTTATATTTGTTCTACCGCGATACTGGCGGTGGCTATTGCTAGAAAGCATGCATTAACGTCGCCCACTAAAAAACACTAACACACCATTATTTTCTAGAGGAACTACGGTGTTCTGATTCCTTTACTGGATACGTAGGAAAAGGGTCGCAAAACCCTCACAAATGCAATAATAAAAAATCATTTCTTTCCCCTTAAGTAAATATAGTTGTAGATAAACACACCCTTAGAGACAAACAAAAAAAAGGACCCCGTTGAGTACAACGGATGTGAGGGGTGATAATACCTTCCCCTCGCATAACTAACTCCCTTACCCTTTCTCTTGGCTGCAAGACCATCTTATCCATTCCCTTGTGGTTTTATCGATATTTCCCATTCCTTCGGGATAAATAATGTTTGGTGGCGGCTCTGTGTTTTCTACCGGTAGCTTTAGCTGGAGACACTGCTAGGGAACTATTGCGAGTCTCTCCTAGTTTTGTTTATTTGTCTTTTTGGGTGTTTATTTATTTGCTTTATTTTTCTTTACTATTTTATTTCTTTACTGCTTTATTGTATTCTTTTGTATATATTTCATATATTATGCTACTCACATATTTTAGATACCTTGTGATGTTGGGTTGGGTGATTACATTTGATAATTCCTATACCCAGACTAGGGTTACACCTAAGATTATAACGAATGGTATAGTCATGCTAACTTTGAGGGAGTAATCCGGAAGAAGGAGGTATGAAAATCCCCAACTCAGTGGAGGTCCCCTTGAAAGTGGTGATGTTTACCGAGTAATTGGGAAGACATCATTGCTTTCGACCTGGGAACTAGAGAAAATGAGGGTCGTAGAACCATTAACCCATCCTGGCCTTTTTAGGTGCAGTGTGGAGACTATAACAGAGTAATCTGGAAGTAGTTGTCACACGATGCTGCACTCAGACGAGTTTTTCCTGCGAATATTACTGATTACCAAGTAATTGGGATGTCGGTAATATCCAAAGGAAGAGCGTAGACTCTGAGATTTCCCTAGAACCTTATTCGGCAGGTGATAAACCCCTATTACATACCTTATGGGTGGTTACTTTGACTCCATGCTTGTGACGTCAAACTTTTGATCCTTTTACTTTCAGTTTATGCAAAGGACTACACAATGGTTATCCAGAATATGTAGAGATGGAACTTCATGCCATAGCATACAATGACATCATATGATCATGTATATATCTCATATCTAAGGATGTCCAAAGACAAGTCTCGTTGGTATATCTTTTCAAAAAGGAAAACAAAATTTTCAAATATAGACGAGTCTTTTGGCTTCCTCAGAAATGAAGGTAAAACATTCATTTACACTATCATGCATTCATTTTTCATAATAAAAACTCATTGGGGTCCCTTTTCTGACAGACTTCAGTAAACATCAAAGACGACTTCTCGACATCCCTACCGTATAAGAAGCAACCAGTGAAGACTTATGGACCTTTTTGAAGAGAATCAGAATGCTCTTCGCGGAGATATGGACAATATGGGCACTCACATGGATTAGCTTATGGAAACCCTTCATGTTGTTATCAAGGGTCAAGAAGAGTTACATCAAAGTGTTGCCAAACTTTCTACTGCTGCTCCTTCCACTCTTGCTAATGGGAGGAATGATAATGCAAATCTCGAGACCCCTACTGGAGCTCCTAGGAATGATGTTGATGATCATCACGATGTCATTGACCTTGATGAACCCCAAGTGAATCATGCCATTGGAGTTACTGAAACTACAAAAATGCACCATGCTCTCGAAGAACGTCTCAAAGCCATGGAGGGTATCAAGGCTTCTGGATTCAATACTGCTGCAATGTGTCTCATGCCTGGGGTAGTTATTCCTCCCAAGTTCAAGGTTCCTGATTTTGACAAATACAAAGGCACTTTCTGCCCAAAGACTCATCTCCGTTCCTACTGTCGCAAGATGGCAGCCTATGCTGAAAATGAACCATTACTTACGCACTTCTTCCAAGATAGCTTGAGCGGGGCACCATTGGATTGGTATATGCAACTAGAAAGAATTCATGTCAGTACTTGGGGAGAACTTGCTGACGCCTTTTTGAAACATTATCATTATAATACTGCCATGGCTCCTAGTCATACTCAGCCTCAAGAGATGATACAAAAATCTGAAGAGTCGTTCAAAGAGTATGCTCAAAGGTGGCGTGAACTGGCGGCAAGGGTCCAAACTCCTCTCTTGGATCGTAAATTGATTGATTTGTTTATGGGTACTCTACGAGGTCCTTATCTCTAACACATGCTCAAAAGTACCTCTACTTCTTTCTCTGATATGGTCATTATCGGTGAACGTGTTGAAACTTGTATTAAGGCTGGAACGATCCAAGGTATCCCTAACAATACCAATAACAATAATGGCATTGGTAGGAAGCTATTTTCCGGTTTTGTCAAGAAGAAAGAGGGTGAGACTAGTGCTATCACCATCAACAAAGGGAAAGCTCTTGCACATCCTCAAGTTCGGTTTCCTTATTTTTCAACACCTGTTGTTGTTCCTAATCAATTTGTTCCTCAAGTGTATGCTTCTACAACTCCAGCACCCTGGATGGCCCAACAATGGACTCTCACTCCTCAACCACAATATCTTCCACAACAACCATTTGCACGACCTCCAACTTATCAACAACAGAATCAACAACCTCAAGGTCCGAGAGCTCCTCAAAGACAAAGAGTGTCTGAAAGAAGATTTGGTCTCATTCCTATGTCTTATGCTAAGCTTCTCCCTCATTTACTTGCCAATCAGTTGGTTCAACTACGTGAACTTGGTCCACCACCAAATCCTCTCCCTAGGGGGTATGACATTAATGCTCATTGTGAATTTCATTTTAAGCCCCATGCCACACGATCGAGAATTGTAGAGCATTAAAATGTAAATTTCAAGACCTCCTCGATGCAAAGGCCATCAATTTCAACCCGATTGGTCCTAATATTCCGAATAATCCCATGCCTCCTCACCCAGGGCATCGGTCAATGCCATTGAAGAAAGTAGTGAACAAACTATGGTAACCAAGGTCGACGAGATCAAGATGCCATTAGGAACTGTTAGAGAACATATGTTGGAGCATGAGGTGCTGCAAGAACTCCATGATTTTTGCTTAACATGTTCCTCTAAACCTGAAGAGTGTACTGGTTTGAAGATGGATATTCAACAACTAATGGATGAAGGTGTCCTATAGATAGAGAAGATATTCTGAGATGAAGAGATTGATATCTTGGAAATTACTTATTACCCGAGAAACTTTTCAAAAATACCAGGTACCTCATTGACAATTCAGGCTCCTACTAACCTAATAATGATTCAAGCTCCCGCTACCTCCACAAGAAATTAAGCTCCCGTTCCTCCTCTGTGCAACAACTCGAAGGCAGTTCCGTGGGAGTATAATATGGTCTATATTCCTGGGAAAAAGTATGAGTTTCCTCCAGTGGTTGACAAGAATATTACCAACATTGCAGGAACCAGTAACATGACTCGTAGTGGCATGATCTTTTCTCCCCCACCACCACCTCCCAAAGAAACTAACAGTGATGGTTTGGCCAAGGCTAGGGGCAAGAAAGTGATTGATAGCCAGCCTGAACCTTATATAGGACAACAAGTGGAGCAACTTTTGAGGACTATTTGACGAAGTGATTACAAAGTGGTGGATCAACTCAATCAGACGCCATCAAAGATCTCCATATTGTCTCTCCTTTTATGTTCGGAGACCAACCACAATGTTTTACTGAAGATTTTGTGTTCTGCCCATGTTACTCAAGACATCTTTGTGGTCCAGTTTTAAGGGATCTTAACCAATATTGCTGTGGGAAATTGTTTGGGTTTCTATGATGATGAGCTCCCAGTTGAAGCCAGAGCCCACAATAAAGCACTGCATGTTTCTATAAAGTGTTTGGATACGGTTATATCTCGAGCTTTGGTAATTATGGGTTCTTCACTCAACATGATGCCTAAGGCTACTCTGTTTAAGCTGAATATGGAAGGGGTAATGACGAGGACTTCCACCTCGAGTGTTCGAGCATTTGATGTTTCAAGGAGATCTATGTATGGAAAAGTGGACTTGACCGTCAAGATTGGTCCCCACACTTTCTATTTGTCATTCTATGTTATGGACATCGGTCCATCTTATACTTTCCTTTTGGGTCGCCCATGGATCCATGTGGCAGAAGCTGTGACATCTACTCTTCATCAATGTGTAAAGTTCATTGTAAATGACCAAGTTGTCATAGTTTGTGGAGATGAATATATAGTGATTAACAATCTGACAACCTGCCGTTATATGGAAGTGGAAGGTGAGGTGCAGGAGTTCCCCTTTCAAGCTCTGGAAATTGTTACTATTGACAAGTTCCTCATCGTGGAAGGTAAGAAGTCTGAAGCACCCCTGGCCTCTTTGAAGGATGCCAAATCCCTCATATAAGCTAGACCTCCCCATGACAGTTGAGGCAAATTGATTGAATTACTGGAGAAGAAAGATCGCTATGGTCTTAGGTATCAGCCATCGTCCTCCGTGCAAGATGGTTGGTTTCCTCTCAGTGCTGGTATAAGCAAAGAAGGACAAGTGCTCTCGACAGATGATGAAGGTGACAATGAAGATGTTTCTAGATTTATCAATCAGATTGCGCCGGACCAGGAGCTCGACAATTGGACTGCCATGGACATCCCTGAAGTTGTTTTCCTTGATGTTTAATTTTTTGTTTCCATTAACTCATATGTCCTGCCCAAGGCATGATGACAACTTGTAAAATGGGCCCCTTATGTTTCAATCTCGATTTAAAATTGAATGAAAAATCGCACTTTTGCATACAACTTTGTTCCCTTTCTTTTCTTTTACTTTTACTTTTTAAAAATAAAAATGGCAATACCTTTCTTTTCATATTCTAAATATTTTTCTTGCACTTTCTAAAATAAAACATAAAATCATCAATCATGCAGATTCGTCTTGAACTCCATCAGAAATGATAGTGCTATGGTTCCTTATATACCTGAGAATTCAGTTGACCATTGTTGTACCCCAAAATTTGCCCTCCCATATTCTTCAAGAATTGCTCAAAGGGTTGCACAGTCAAACATCCTCCTAAGCCAGTCAAAATTAGGGTTTTGGTTCCTTCAAAGAATTTGAGGTTTTAAATGGTCCAATCAAGTCCCATGTGCCTATATACATTGTCAAGCATCTACATGTCAAGTTTCAAGGCTCACAGAACCAAGTTGCACAGTCAAAAGCCCTAATTGCTTCACAATCAACTGTAGGGGTAAAATGGTCATTTGGCAGTCAAAAGTCAAAGTTTTTGGTCAACATCTTATTTTGAAGCCACAATCATCATTTGATCAAGTCTTGATCATGATTCCTCAAGCATGGCTCAAAAATCATCAAGATGCAAAAGTTTCTATTTTTGGACAGCTGAAAAGTCAACTGTAACTTGACCAAGGCATAACTTTTTCATGGTTCATCAGAAAAATCCCATCCAATGCTCATTTTGAAGGGGAGGACATTTCCTACAACTCATCTTCACATTACAAGTCCAAGAAATGCTCTCACAAAAAGTTATCAATTTCAACATTATAGGTCATTTTCAAAAGTCAACAAAAAGGCACTTTAAGTCAAAGACCATAACTTGAGATTGTTAAATCAAAATTACATGGGACCAAAGGCATTGGTTAGAGGACTTCAATACCTTTCCAAAATGTCCAAGAACATGTTCATAGGATCAAAATTGAGCAAGATATGCATTGGAGAAGTTGGGAAATTTTCATGAAATGGCAAAAGTCAACTATCCTTGAAACTTCAATTTTTGACAAAAGGGCCCACTTTCTTCCACTTGATTCAGCCTTGTCATGCCACCCACGTGTCCCATAATCAATTTCAAGAATAAACATTAATTTTTCTATTTTTTATTTAATTTTATTGATTTAATTCATTTTAAGTCCATAAAATTAAAATAAAAATCAAAAAAATTAATTAGTTGATATCTTGTGGCTTGAATAACTTTGATGCATCATAAGTAACCTACCAATTTCGTGCAAGACCATTTTAAACATGAAAATTCAAATTTGGACAAAATTGGAAAATGCTTTAATGGTGGTTATAAAGAAATCCAAAAACATCATTGCACAAAGTTAAGGCTCTTAATGTTGATTCATTCTCATTCAAAGATACATATGCAAGCCTTCCATACAGTATTCACAACCTAGTGTGTGCAGAAACGGCCAAGAGCAAAACCAAAAATTTGTCAAAAAGTGTGAGATCAAAGACATAGTTGCAGCACAATTCAAACACTTTGCTTGATTCCAACACCTTGCTGGACCTTCTAGGAACCTGTTGCGATCATAAACAAGCTCCAACACCCAAGGAATCACCCACTTCAGATCACGGTTTGTCCATTTCTTTTCAAAATCAAAGTGCACGATTCATGAACATTTGACATAATTTAAAGCTTGTTTTATACTGTTTGCAACCATACAAAGCTATTCATATCAATTAATTGGGTTATCATGCACATAATCGTGATTTGCCATTAACGAGTTTTAGGGTTTTTGAGCTTTTGAATTAGGGCTTTATTACTCAAGCAAAATTAGGCCTCAAGAGACCTATGGTTGAAACGGTCAAGACGAGACGAAAGCATTGAGATCATCGCGCCACATTTATATGCAGCAGGGACCTATTCGCTATTTTTTGTGCTTGCAGTTTGTGGGGGTTAAAAACCCCCGCTATTTCATTGTATTTTTTACAGGCAAATGAGGACGATGATGACGTGGTGATGTATGGCTGGCCAATTCAAAAGAGCGCGCGCGTTACTTTTCTCTTTCCAGCATATGTGTTTGTCTCATATATTATATTAATTAATCGTTATACTAACAAAGCATGCAGTGTGGTGTAATGGTTGATGATCTGTCCAATGACTACTGGGACCTGGGTTCGATTCCCAGGTCCCCTCAAACGTTTGTTTCAATTTTTTTCAACATGTTCCCATGCAGGCTTGCTAGTGTGTTCCACCATACCCCTCACAAAATCAGGCGCCATGTGGCCACCATCAACAATCCAGTGGTCAAAAAAGGATGACTACCCTACTCCCAGTCAACACGTGCTACAGAGAATCTGGAAGTCAAAACAGGCTTGTGTGCTTCATGGGCCTGGAAATCTCTAAGCAAACCCCTTGCTGGCCCATCACCCCCCTTGGGTTTGCATAATATTTTTCTTATTTTTTCATTTACCTTATTTATTTTTATTGCCCCCTTTTTTATTATTATCACTAAAACTAATTAATCAAAATTTTCAATAAAATTCAAAAAAAACAAAAAAATGTAAATACTTTATTAATTTCATTTAGGTAATTATTTTGTAAATAAATACTAATAAATTGAATTAGTTTTAATTAGGCAACTTTAACCTTTTTTCTTAATAACTAAAATAAATTTAGAATTAGGTTTTTATTAACTTTTAGCTTTAATTCCTTTTATTTTATTTCATTAAAAACATAAAAATACAAAAACATTTTTCTTTTAATAAATTAAATAATTAGTTTTAATTCCATTTCATTAAAAAAGACAAAAAATCAATTCCTTCTTAAAAAAGGGTCAACACCCTCGAGACGTTCCCGATTAAATTTCTATTCGCGCGTATTTATTTATTTTAATTATTTATGTATCTGTACAAAGTATGTAATAGTTAAATAGGTTTACCGCTTTATTTAAATTCTCGCACTTTATTTTACAAAACGGGTTTTTGTTTTTGGCGATGTATAGACCCGCGCCTTGTAATAGCTAGATTTACATTTCCGTAATTTATTTTCCGCACCCCTAACTGCTAATATGCCTGCAAGAATGTATGTAAATAAAATCAATCGTAGCTCACAATTAACATACAAAATAACCTTAACTGAAAAACAACACACAAAGCACATGCCACTTCTTAGGGTACGCCTCACCGGTTGCCTCAAACGTGGTCATCAAGTATAGGGTGTCTTAGAGGTCGCCCTTATGTCTAAGATTCAGTTGCCTCAGATTAAAAAGGATCTAAGACATTAGGTTTACTTCTAAGGTATTCTACTATTGCTTCGGTGACCACACTATCCCTTAATCGAATTGACCCGAACAACTCCAACG
Organism: Vicia faba; assembly: GCA_948472305.1. Classification (NCBI taxonomy): domain Eukaryota; kingdom Viridiplantae; phylum Streptophyta; class Magnoliopsida; order Fabales; family Fabaceae; genus Vicia; species Vicia faba. Next base: position 856,180,403 of record OX451736.1, on the reverse strand, counting down.
ATGGTGCTACCTACCTCTCAATGGTGGGATGACATTATCTAAAGGACTCTTACACAGCCTAATTCCTTAGGGTAGGTAGATACTCATGGGTACTTGCTCTTTCAAAACAAACAAAGCAAAAATACTTTTCACACCTCACACTTTCAAAAAGTTTTCAAAACAAATACTTCATACACTCTTGAGGACTGATACAAGAGTTACTTAGAAGTTTTCAAACTAAACTTTTTCAAAACCCACACACACTTGAAAAGCAAACAAAATTTTGAAAACATAAGAGCAAGTACCTAAGAGCCCATGGATAACCATGGATAGAAAGGGTGCTAACACCTTCCCTTTCTATAAATCTACCTCCCGAACCGAGAAACATTCTCATAAGGAATTTTGCTGTGCTTTTGTCCTTTCCATGTTGGAGAACATAAAAGACGGTGGCGACTCTTGCTTCCGCGACATTTCGCATAACCAGCTAAAAACAGTCAGTTCTATTTCCACCGGTCACAACCATGCTAACAAAGATATTGGGGAAGATTGTGAAGTCCCTGAAGAACTAGCAAGACTCTTGAGACAGGAAGAGAAGGTTATCCAGCCATATCAGGAAAAAAATAGAAGTTATCAATCTTGGTACTGAAAAGGTAAAGAGAGAAGTCAAGATAGGTGCTGCCTTGCAAAGTGAAGAAAAGAAGAGGTTGATTGAGTTGCTTCAGGAGTATGCTGACATCTTCTCCTGGTCGTATGAAGACATGCCTGGTTTAGACACTGATATAGTGATGCACAGATTTCACTCAAGCCAAAATATCCTCCTGTAAAGCAGAAGCTGAGAAGGACCAGACCCGACATGGCTTTGAAGGTCAAAGAAGAAGTTCAGAAACAACTTGGTGTAGGCTTCCTATCCGTGATAAATTATCCTCCTTGGATTGGTAACATGCTGCCTATACCTAAGAAAGATGGTAAGGTACACATGTGTGTTGACTTCTGAGACTTGAATATAGCAAGCCGGAAGGATGATTTCCCGTTGCCTCATATTGATGCATTGGTTGATAATACAACTCAGTCTTCAGTGTTCTCCTTCATGGATGGGTTCTCTGGTTACAATTAGATAAAGATTGCTCCCGAGTACATGGATAAAACAACTTTCACAACTCCTTGGGGTACCTTTTGCTATAGGGTCATGCCTTTTGGTCTCAAAAATGATGGTGCGACATATCAGCATGCTATGGTTACTCTCTTTCACGACATGATTCATAAAGAGATCGAGGTGTATGTGGACGATATGATCGCAAAATCAAAAACTGAGGAAGAACATTTGGTCCACTTGCAGAAGTTGTTTGATCGTTTACGAAATTTTAGGTTAAGGCTTAATCCCAACAAGTTCACCTTTAGGGTTCGATCAGGCAAGTTGCTTGGTTTTATTGTAAGCTAGCGAGGGATTAAAGTAGATCTAGACAAAGTAAGAGCAATACAGGATATGCCGGAATTGAAAAATGAAAAGGAAGTGTGAGGTTTTCTTGGAAGGTTGAATTACATAGCCAGGTTCATTTCTCACCTTACTGCTACCTGTGAACCCATCTTTAAATTGTTACGCAAGAATCAAGATGTCCGTTAGGATGAAAGTTGTCAAGAAGCCTTCGAGAAGATTAAGAAGTATCTTCAAGAACCACCAATCCTCATACCTCCAGTTCCAGGGAGACCTCTCATTATGTATTTTACTATGCTTGAAGGATCTATGGGTTGTGTACTCGGCCAACATGATGATACTGGATGAAAAGAACACACCATCTATTACTTGAGCAAGAAGTTCACGGATTATGAATCAAGGTATTCCTTACTTGAGAAGACTTGTTGTGCTCTTACATGGGTTGCTCGACGTTTGAGGCAGTATATGTTGACAGATCCTACACTTCTGATATCTAAGATGGATCCGATAATGTACATCTTTGAGAAACCAGGACTTACAGGGAGATTGGCTTGGTGGAAAATGCTTTTTTCTGAGTATGACATCCAGTACGTCACATAAAAAGCTATCAAAGGTAGCATTCTTGCTAATTATCTCGCCCACCAGCCATTGGAAGAGTATCAATCAATGAAGTTTGATTTTCCAGATGAGGACGTTATGAAACTTGATGATAAAGAAGGACCCAAACCAGGGGGGCAATGGACTCTCACGTTCGATGGTGCATCAAATGCTATGGGTCATGGAATTGGGGAAGTTATGACTTCTTCGTGCAACACTCATATACCTTTCACAACCAGGTTATGTTTGAATGTACAAATAATGTTACAGAATACGAAGCTTGTGTAATGGATCTCGAAGCAGCCATTGATTTGAAGATCAATATTCTTGAAGTTTATGGGGATTCTTCCTTAGTAATATGTCAAGTACGAGGTGATTGGGTTACACGATACCCTAATGTAGTTCCATATCGGGATTTCATATTAGAGTTGTTTCCTAGTTTCGATGAGATTACCTTCGAGCACATTCCTAGAGAAGCAAATCAACTGGTAGATACTTTGGCCACTTTAGCCTCAACGTTCAAAGTTAGTTATCCTAATCATGCACCCAATATAAGAATCTTTCGTTACAAGGAGTCGACACACATTTTCTCTTCTCATTATCTCACAACTGAAGATGTGTCGAGCGAAAAGTCGTGGTACTTTGATATCAAAAGATATCTAGAGAAGCAAGAATACCCCGAGGGTCCTACAATTCGTGATAAGAGGACCCTCAAAAGATTAGTCTCCAAGTTTTTATTGTCAGGAGACGTCTTGTACAAGAGAAACTATGATTCTATTCTACTCAGATGTGTGGATAGACACGAAGCATAATTCATCATACGAGAAATACACGAGGGATTTTTTGGGACTCATGCCAGTGGACATTCCATGGCCAAGAAAATCCTACGAGCAGGTTATTTCTGGATGATGATGGAAAGTGACTGTTATGTATATGCAAAGATGTGCCACAAATGTCAAGTTTATGCAAACAAGATACATATCCATCCCACTCTATTGAATGTGATGACATCTCCAGATACCTTATTAATATGGGGAATTTATATGATTGGACGCATCGAGCCGAGCGCTTCGAATGGAAACAGGTTTGTTCTCATTGCTATTGACTACTTCACCAAGTGGGTGGAAGCAGCTTCGTACAAGAATGTGACAAAGCAAGTTTTTAACCGCTTCATCAAGAAAGAAATCATATGCCGTTATGGAACTCCTAAAAAGATCATCACTGATAACGGGTTGAATCTCAACAACAAGATGATGAAGGAAATGTGTGAAGAATTCAATATTGAGCACCATAATTCATCATCTTATTAGCCGAAGATGAATTGGGAATTCGAAGCTGCTAACAAGAACATAAAGAAGATTGTCCAGAAAATGGTGAGAACATACAAAGATTGGCATGAGTTGTTGCCTTTTTCCCTGTACAACTAACGAACTTTAGTTCGTACTTCCACTGGGGCAACTCCTTATTCATTGGTCTATGTTATGGATGCAGTGCTTCCAGTCGAAGTGGAGATTCCTTCCTTGAGAGTTCTGATGGATACTAAGCTTGATGAAGTTGAATGGATTCAAACAAGGCTAGAATAACTCATTCTCATCAAAGAGAAGCGCCTAGAAGCCATTTATCACGGTTATTTATATCAACAGCGTCTCAAGAGAGAATTTGAAAAGAAGATTCAACCTCGAGAGTTCCATATAGGTGACCTAGTCTTAAGGAAGATTCTTCCGATCCACACTAATACAAGAGGCAAGTGGACTCCCAACTATGAGGGGCCGTACACCATAAAGAAAGACATTCCACTTCCAGTCAATTCAGACTCAGTCAAAAAATACTAAGCATAAAAAGACCCGCTAAGTCGAAAACCCGAAAGGGCGGTGTGATACGGTGGCAAGACCACACTATTTTAGGAAAATTTAGGTTTGCATTTTGCGTTTGTGTTTGAAAAATATCGCGGTAAGCAAGAGTCTTCACGACTTTTATTTTATCCAACTGAAAAGGAGAAAAGCACAAAAAAATTCCTTTTTCGAGATTTTGAGTACGGGGGTAGATTATAGAAAGGGAAGGTATTAGCACCCTTTCTATCAGTGGTTTTCCACGGGCTCTTAGGTACTTGCTCATCATTTTAAAAACTTGCTTATGTGTTTCTGTGTTTTGAAAAGTTATTGTTTTACTTCGATTTAACCCTTGCTTCTGTCTTCAAGAGTGTTACGAAGTCGTTTTGGAAACTTTGTTTGAAAAGAGTGTAAGTGTGGACGAGTTTGATTTTTGAGCAAGTACCTATTAGCATCTACCTACTCGAAAAAGAATTGTTTCTATTCTTGTTTCCTTTAGACAACGCTATCCCACTATTAATGAGTAGGTAGCACCATCGTTGGAGTTGTAAGGGTCAATTCGAAAGGTACGTACAATCACTAAAGCAATGTTAAGACATCTTAGTAATACTCTAATGTCTTAAGATCATATTTTAGGCAACATTTCCGAGGCAACCTTTCCGAGGCAACATTTCCTAGGAAACATTTCTGAACGGGACATTTGATCTTTGTTTAGATAAGAGAGCGACCACTAAAACACCCTATACTTAATGATCATTTACCGAAGGCAACCGAAGTGAGAGTATACCCTAGGAGTGCGCATGTGCGGGTGATTGGTTTTCAAGTTATTATCTTTGCACATTTAGGGTTTGCTAAACATTTTAAAATTAACATACATTCTTGTCATGCAATCCTATTATCATACATCTAACAATTAATATTTGCGAAAATTAAAATGCGAGAAGTAAAACTACGCTATTACAAGGCTTCGGGGAGGGGGATTAATTACATAGCCAAAAACCCGTAAAACGATAAATAAAAGAAAAATCCTAATTAAAATATTACATACCATGAGCCGTTACATTAATATCAAAAAATAAATAAACGCGCGCGATGCATCGAGAACGAGGAAAAAAAATAGGGTTTTGACCCCGTCTAAACCTAATTGAATGAAAAATCACTTTTTTGTTGTTTTTGATTATTTTGAGAAAATAAGGTTTTACCTAAATAAGTACAAACCTAATTACTAATTAATTTTAATTGAGAAAGGTAATTAATTCAACCTATTTTAATATTTTTGTTATTGTAAGAAAATAAAATAAAAATAAAATCCAACAAACCGTAATTTCTAATTTGTTTTAAATTATTTACAAAAAAGTGAAAATTACCCTAAAGTTAATTAAACTAATTAATTTTTACAAAATAAACAAAAGAAACCTAAATTCTAATTTGATGAAAACTGATTTTGTGAGTTTTTTTTGTAAAAAAGAATTAAATTTGTGATTTAGAAAATAAATTTAAACAAAATAAATCAAAGAATAGAAAAGAAAAGAAATTGGAATGGGCCTGGTTATGCTAGCAATAGAGGGGGTGTCCATAGCATTTTCTGAGCCCAAAATCCCTTGGCCCACGTTGACTCTTCAGATTCCATGTTACAAGTTTGACTAGGCCTATGGTAGACCTTCATGTGCCAGGCGTTAGATTTGGTTTTCTATAGACCCAATGGTTGAAAGCTGATGACTTATGGAGGATTTATGAGAAGCTTGTGCATAAAAATACACATAACAAAATAATATTGAAGAAACATGGGGACCTGGGGATCGAACCCATGCCCTTTAGCATCTGGCCATAGCGTGCTTGCCAGCTGAGCTGGCTGGTTCTTTTGTATCTGAAACAAGCAACAATTATTATAATGGAAAACGAGATAATGAATTATAAAACGCGCAAAGTTTGAATAGACAAATCACACCACGCCACGCCATCATCTTCTACCTCCTTCTGTTGCTAAAAGTTTGGAGACTTTTACCTACGGACAAAAAGGGCGTAGGTACAACCCTGTGATTTTCCAAAACTCACTGCAAGCATGATAAATGCAAACTAATGGTACAGGTCAGTTCGTCTTCGCCTTGTGAAAACCATGGTACCCCTCTTTTGGGCCAATTTTACCTGCATGAGAAAACCCTAAAACGAGCAAGGAAAACCTAGCAATGGTGGATCTCAGTATGTGCATCAAAAACTCAATTGAGCATAACCAGAATATTGCAAATACATTAACAAACACATATATGTCATTGAAACGTGCTAATGCTGCGTAAATTACAAGAATGGATTTTGAGTTTGAAGGGCAAACTGTGGGTCTGTAGTTTGAGTTTCTGGCCGTATGGATGCTTGCAAACGATCGTATATGCTTCAGAGAAGGTCCAGGATACGAATGGTGATCTTGGAATGGCCTGAATTTCCTTCTAACTACAAGAATGATTTCACACTTTTTAATGACTTTTTTGAATCTGGTTATGCTCTCTCACGCCTCCAACCCTCATGCTTTTGCTTTGGATTTGTTCAATATATATCATAGAATAAATTAGGGTGAAAACTTGCATCAAATCTTGGCCATTTATGAAGATTTGATCATTGATTCACTCTTGCCTCAAATCTTTCCAAAACAAGAAAACTTCAATCTTTTTCTGTCCAAACCAGCCTTGCACGATTTGATTCTCTTCCCAGTTGTATGCATAAAATCTCAAGCTTTGATTAGTTTTGATATTTTCATGATTTTATTTTGATTTAATTTGATTTAATTGAAGTAAAAATAAAAATAAATGAAAAAAAATAAAATAAAGGCAAGTGGGAAGGATCATGGGTCGTGGTTCATGTTACCAACTCAATACAAGCACAAAAAGTTGGACCCATTTGACAAAAATTACAATTTTGGGCACATTTGGCTTTTGGAAATTTTGCAAAAAGGGTCAACTTAACCAATGAACAACTCCTTAAATTTTGACCCTAGAGATGTGTTCTTTGACTTTTTAGAAAGCTCAAGATATCCTCTAAGCAACCCTTTTGGTATCATCTCAGTTGAGTCTTCCATGTTCAAGTAGGAAGCTTTGACAAAGAAGGTGTTTTTGTTGACTTTTCAAAATGACCTATAATGTCCAAATTTGTAACTCCTTGTGAGTGAATATTTTTATCTTGGGAGATGAATATGAATTGTAGGGAAGCACATCCTCTCCAAAATGAGATTAGATGGGTCATTTTTTGATAAAGTATGAGAAATTTATGCTTGGTCAAAGTTGAGTTGACTTTTCCTGCAAAACCCTAATTTAGCAACTTTTGAGTTTTGATGAATTTTCAGCAATCCATGAGGAATAATGATCAAACCTTAATAAAATGATGAATAATACTTAAAAATGAGAATTTTTCCCAAAAATCTTGAAGTTTGACTGTATGTAGGACACAATTGAATTTTGCCCTAACATTGTCAATTTTCAGGCCTTTGAGCAATTGACTGGGCAAACTTTCTCTGCAAGGCTTGAAACTTGACATGGATGATCTTGAGAACATATTAGGACAATAGTGAGCATTTGGGACCCTTTTTATTCAAACATCTTGATGCAAACTGAAACCCTAATTTGAGGTAGACTGCCTTAGGAGAGAGTTTGTCTGGTCAACCCTTGGACTTCTTTGAGCAATTTGAGGATCTCACTTGAAAAGTGTTGATAAATATGGGAGGGAAAATTTTAGGGTACAACAGCTGCCCCTGTTCAATCTTCTTAATCCTGAGGATGTAGATTGGCTTGCTTGCCTTTCGTGATCCGAAGGTGGAAGATGATTGAACACTGGAGTGCCCAGAAATTTGCGCTCGTATGAAGTGGTGCTTATCTTGTGATGTCAGGAATGGGCTTATGGATGCCATTTGGAGATTGGTTTGGAAGATGGGCTTAAAGATGCCATTAGAAGAAGTGTCGATCGCATAACAAATTCCTTTGCGAGAGCCAGTATACCTGTTATTGAGGAGGACTTCGCTGAGGAATGTTGGTCTCTGTCTTGGTAAAAGTTGAAATTTAGGAGCTTCAGTCGTCAATTATTCTACTGGGGAATCGTCGCTTGGTCGAAGAGGTGAAAATGAACTTCTATCTGGTCGTGATCCAGGCTTCATAGTGATAAGATCGACTACTATCTGGTCGTGCTCCAGGCTTCACAATGATTTGCTTGGGGAAAATAACATTGACTGCTTATCTGGTCGTGCTCCAGGCTTCACAGTGACTTACTGAGGGATGAAAATGAACTTGTTATCCAGTCGTAAGCCAGGCTTCGCAATTTCTCTCTTCTTATCTGGTCGTGCTCCAGGCTTCAAAAGGCATTAAGTTATTATCCGGTCGTACCCGGGCTTCAACTTCTCACTTTTTATCTGGTCGTGTTCCAGGCTTCAGAAGGCATTAAGTTGTTATCCGGTCATACCCGGGCTTCAACTTGAATTTAAGGCAACACTAATATCCGGTCGATTCCAGGCTTCTTAGTAATTGGCCAGGTAAACTGCTATTTGGTCGAAATACAAGCTTCGTAGTGTCCCTTACTGTTATCTGGTCATAGTCCATGCTTCAGTATCCTTTGTTGCTATCTGGTTGTAATCCAGGCTTCACGGTGTCCTATACCATTATCTGGTCGAGTCAAAGCTTCACGGTATTTAGAGAAATCAAGATATTATCCGGTCAAATTCGGGATTCATAACTTGTATTAAAGATATACCACTATCTGGTCGACTCCAGGCTTCGTAGTATTCTTTGTTGTTATCTGGTCATAACCCAGGCTTCACAACGTCTTATACCATTATCTGGTCGAGTCCAGGCTTCATGGTACCTTGTATTTCTATCTAATCGTAATCCAGGCTTCACAATCTCTTGTTAGCTGTTATCCGGTCGATTTTCGGGCTTCACGGCTTGTGTTTATAACATACCACTATCTGGTCACTTCCAGGCTTCATGGTGTCTTGTACTGCTATCTGGTCGTAATCCAGGCTTCACAGTAACTTGCATTTCTATCTGGTCGTTCTCCAGGCTTCCAATAACTTGCTGGGGATTAAACTATTATTCGGTCGAATCCGGGCTTCATAGCTTGAAATTAAGATGAACCACTATCTGGTCGATTCCAGGCTTCGTGGTATTTTGATACTGTTATCCGGTCGTTCTCCGGAATTCGCAGTATGATGGAGAAATCAAGATATTATTCGGTCGGATCCGGGCTTCATAGTCTTGAATTAGAGTAGAAATCTTAGCACCGATTCGACTGAACCAAAGAAATTTGTGAGAATTTGGTTGTATCTTTCGCTGAAAGGTAAAGAGTTAGTTGTATGTAATGTCATGATGTATGAAATGTATTGAGTAATGATGCTCTAAAAATAAATGAGATTGTGTTGCATGATGTGTATGCGCATGCCATGATGTATGGATATTTAAATGTTCTCGTGATGTTTTCTGGCTGGGGAAAATAAATCCCAGATTGCTGGAGAATACAAGGAGTTGAGTTCCTCGTTCTCGTTGGGGATAATGATCGAAGATGATTTGAGAATAAATTGGCGGGAGAATAACTCTGCTGGAGAATAAATTGGCGAGAGAATAACTCTGTGGGGAAGAGATACTCTGTCAGAAGATCTACTGATTTGGAGAAATAACCTCGGTTGGGGATGAATTACCATTACTGGCAATAATGAACCCTGTTGGGGATTGAGTTTCTGTCTGTGGAAGAAATAAACTCCATTGGGGATAATTTTCTATTGTTGGTGATAGATGAAATCTGCTTGAGGAGAACTAACACCACTGTTTTCCGACACTTCGTACTCTGCGAGGGAGTGTATGTACTTTTAGTCATTTTCTCAAACTGACTCTATTCCTGTACACGGTGGGTAGAGCAGCTGTAAGGTTTGGACACTTCTTCTTTGCCCATGTTCCTGGAATTACGAGTAATTGTCTTTTGTTTCGCATGTAAATATTTATGAGCAACAATTATTGTCAAATATATCAAAAATGAATCATTGGACGTTATTGCAAAACAAAACAGAAAAATAAAAACAATTTGAAATTTCTTTGTGAAAATGAATTGTATTGATTTTTGAAGTTAGCCTGTAATATGCGTTTTTTGTACAAGAGGCTGATGTCCTAGTAAGAGAACGCTGCCGAACAAATAGAATTTATACAATTTTTGTAAAAGAAAGAAAAACAGCTATGTGAAACAATCCCATTGGGTTCCAACTCTGCTATTGCATCTATATCTTCGAGCGTCTCATCACTTTGCTACTTGGTTGAAGGTAGATCAGATTGATCAGCGCTGTCCGTGCTTGATAGTCGATACCGAAGTTTGGTTGCAAGATGATCCAATGAGACGTAGTGTTACGCTTTAATCCCTAATTTTTTCCTGGACCGCCCTTTCGGGTTTTCAGTCCACCGGGATACCCTTTTTTTCCCAAGTCGCCTATTCAGGTTTTCGACTTGCCGGGTGTACAGTTTTTTTTAAATTTTCATCCCTTACTTTTGCCCTAACCCTTTTGTTTCGCCGGGAAGCCTTTATTTTTGCCTAGGCCAGTCGACCTAGCGGATCTTTAATTATGCATAGTATTTTTTCACTATGTCTGCATTGACGGGGTGAGGAAGGTCGTCACCATTCATGGTGGTTATAATCATAGATCCTCCCGAGAAAATGTTCTTAACCACAAATGGCCCTTCGTACGTAGGGGTCCATTTTCCCCTGGGATCACCTTGTGGTAGTATGATGCGTTTGAACACCAGATCTCCAACTTGATACTCTTGTCGTATGACTTTCTTGTTAAAATCCTTGATAATTATCTTTTGATATGTCTTACCATGGCAAATGGCAGTAAGTCTCTTCTTATCAAGTAAGTTCAGCTGATCAAGTCGGGTTTGGATCTAATCGTCTTTGCTCAAACCTGCATCCTTCATAATCCAGAGAGAAGGTATCTGGAGCTCTATGAATAAGATTGCTTCCATACCATACACCAAAGAGTAGGGGGTTGCCCCTGTCGAAGTCCATGCTGAGGTACGGTACCCATGAAGAGAGAATGGTAACATCTCGTGCCAGTCTTTGTACGTCACCGTCATCTTCTACACAATCTTCTTGATGGTCTTATTAGCCGCTTCAATAGCCCCATTCATCTTTGGGCGGTAGGGAGAAGAATTATGATGCTGTATCTTGAACTGTTTGTAGAGCTCGGTAATCATCGTATTGTTGAGATTTGTACCATTATCCATAATGATCCTCTCTGGTACACCGTATTGACATATCAAATTATGTCGGATAAACCGTGCCACGACGTTCTTGGTTACTGTAGAAAAGGAAGCTGCTTCGACCCACTTCATAAAGTAATCAATAACTACCAGAATGAAACGATGCCCGTTAGACGCCGTAGGCCTGATCTCGCCGATCATGTCGATGCCCCACATTGCAAAAGGCCAAGGAGTCGTCAAAACATTCAGAGGAACTAGAGGTACATGCACCTTATCAGCATAGACTTGGAACTTATGACAAGTTCGAGAATGATGATAACAATCAACTTCCATTGTGGACCAGTAATATCCTGCCCATGGGATCTTCTTCGCCATGGTGTGTCCACTGGAATGAGTTCTGAAGGTACCTTCATGTAACCCTGCCATGATCCTTTCTGCCTCGTTCTTGTCCATACATCGCAGTAAGGTTGAATCATGATTACCCTTGTAAAGGATCCCATTACTAATGAAGAACTTTGCAGCGAACCTTCTCAGAAACTTCTTATCATTAACAAATGCACCCTCGAGGTACTCCTGAGCCTCAAGATACCTCTTTACCTCGTGAAACCAGGGTTTATCTGCTACCTCTTTAGTCTAAATGTCACAGCAATGTGCGGGTTCATCCAACCTCTCGATGGTAATCTGGGGAGCCTCATTGTCCCACCCGACCTTGAACATAGAAGACATGGTAGCCAGCACGTCCGCTAACTGATTCTCCTCTATGGGGAAATGTTCAAAGTTTATCTCCTCAAAATGTGGGAGCAATGTCAGTACATACTCCTTGTAAGGAATAAGATTTGGGTGCTTCATATCTCAATCGCCTTTGATCTGACTGATTACTAGAGCGGAATCTCTGAATACACTCAAGAACTTAATCCTTAGGTCGATAGCAGCTTGAAGACCTAGGATACATGCTTCATACTCCGCCATATTGTTGGTGCAGTTGAAACATAGTCGGGCGGTGAACAAAGTATGACAGCCTTCAGGGGATATAATCACAGTGCCAATACCATTACCCAACGTGTTTGAGGCCCCGTCAAAATACATAGACCATTAGGATCCCTCCTCAGGTCCATCATCCGGTCCAGGTTCTTCACAGTCGGTCACCAACATGATGTTCTCATCCAGAAACTCGAAATTTATAGACTGGTAATCATCCACGGCCTGATCCGCCAAATGATATGCCAACACACTCCCCTTGATTGCTTTTTGGGTTGTGTATTGTATGTCATACTCGGTTAAGATCATCTTCCATCCTTCTATTCTTCCGAACAAGGCAGGTTTATCGAAGATATACTTGATTAGATCCATCTTTGATATCAATAGGGTAGTGTGAGTCAACATATACTATCTTAGCTGGCGAGCAGCCCATGCCAAAGCGCAACAAGTTTTCTCAAGCAGTGAGTATCGGGTCTCACAGTCGGTCAACTTTTTGCTAAGGTAGTAAATAGCATGCTCTTTTTGGCCAGACTCGTCATGCTTCCCCAACACGCACCCCATTGAATTGTCGAGTATTGTCAAGTATAAGATAAAAGGTCTTCCTTTAACTGGAGGTATCAGAATTGGTGGCTCTTGGAGGTATTCCTTGATCCTTTTGAAGGCGGTCTGACACTCATCATTCCATTTTACCACTTGATCTTTCTTTAGCAGCTTGAAGATTGGCTCACAAGTAGCAGTTAGATGTGAAATGAACCGGGCAATGTAATTTAGTCGTCCCAAAAAGCCTCTGACTTCTTTTTCTGTTCGGGGAGCTGGCATCTCCTGTATAGCCTTCACCTTTGCAGGATCCACTTGAATACCTTTATCACTAACAACGAAACCCAACAGCTTACCAGACCTTACCCCGAAGGTGCATTTGTTTGCGTTCAACCTTAGTTTATACATCTTCAACCTGTCAAATAGCTTCTGGAGATGGTCAGGGTGTTCATCCTCAGTCTGGGACCTTGCGATCATGTCATCAACGTAAACTTCAATCTCATGGTGGATCATGTCGTGGAACAAAGCGACCATGGCGCGCTGATAAGTTGCTCCAGCATTCTTCAACCCGAAAGGCATTACCTTGTAACAGAATGTTCCCCACTGTGTAACGAAGGTTGTCTTCTCCATGTCCTCGGGAGCCATCTTAATCTGATTGTAACCTGAAAAACCATCCATGAAGGAGAAGACCTTATGTTGCACAGTGTTGTCGACCAGAACATCAATATGAGGAAGTGGGAAATCATCTTTGGGGCTTTCCCTATTCAGATATCTATAGTCCAAACACATCTGCACCTTACTGTCCTTCTTAGGCACAAGAACAAAGTTGGCATCCCACTGCGGGTAAGAAGTGACAGCTAGAAATTTCGCATCAAACTGTTTTATGACTTCAGCTTTGATTTTCTCAGATATTTCAGGGCGCATACGGAGAACCTTTTGTTTTACCGAAGGACAATCTTCTTTGGTTGGCAGGCGGTGTACCACAATGTCGGTGTCCAACCCAGGCATGTCTTCATAGGACCAGGCGAAGATCTCAACATAGTCGCGTAGAATCTGTATCAACCGTTGCTTTACACTAGGCTCCATATTTGCACCTATCTTGACCTCTTTCATGTCTTCCTCTGTACCCAAATTCACTGATTCCACTAGCTCTTCATGAGGCTGTATGGCCCTCTCTTCCTGTAGTAACAGTCTAGCAAGTTCCCCAGGCACTTCACAATCATCCTCACCTTCGTCCTCGGCTTGGTTGATCGGATTCTCGAAGTCATAACTGGCAGTAGCAGAGTCGTTATCAATGGGATCCAGAGTGGATGTGGATTTTCATTATGATATGTGAGTGTGTGTGAGACAATAGGTGTTTTTTTTTGATAAAGTGAAATATGAAAAAGAAAAACAAGGAGCGTAAAATTTGTAATGCAAGAAAAAGTCCAATGCTTTATTGATGGTATAAGAAAATGACAAATAATAAGCCCTCACAAACAAAGCCAAGGTGTCTCGAGAAAAGGCACCCGGACGTAAAGTTTTAAACTGTCTGTTACAAATCTCAAAACAAAAGTCTATTACTGTGAAATAAAGGAAACAGGCACGAAGTCCTTCGCTGTCCAGTTATTTAATCCACCGTTGGTAGTCGGGTAGATCCAGCTGTCGATATCTGACTCTTGTTCATCATCCTCAATTGCATTCACTCCCTGATTACTAATGTGCAGAAGAGATCTTCCAATCCGCGCGTGCCGAACATCCCTTTGAGCCTCTGCAGTAAATCCCAAACCAAACTTGTCAGTCTTGTGTGTGAAATCAGGGAGCCAACCCCAATTTGCACACCCACCTTTTTCAATTACATCCCTGACATCCTGGAGGGAAGCCATCTTCATCGGGGGTTTGTCGGCAGCCACTTCAGTTGACGCCAAAGTCTGTGGGACTTCCTTAAAGTTTTGACACGTGGTTTCGATGAACTCCCCATCCATTTCCACGTAACGGAAAGAGTTGAGATGACTCACTATGTACTCCTTTTCACCTTGCACCGTGACGATTTTCCCATTTACCAGATATTTCAACATTTGATGGAGCATGGAAGTCACTGCCCCAGCCTTATGAATCCATGGGCGACCCAGCAAGCAAGAATATGATGGTCGGATATTCATCACATTGAAAGTAGATGCGAAAGTCTGAGAGCCAACTTTCACGGGGACGTCCACCTCCCCATGCACCATTCTTTTTGACGTGTCGAAGGCCCTGACCACAATATTTCTTGGGTTTAGAATCAAACCTTCACAATCCAAACGGTCTAATGCTTTCTTTGGCAAAACATTCAATGAGGAACCAATATCTACTAGTACATGGGCCATAGTAGTGCCCCTGTACTCAATTGAGACGTGCAGGGCATCATTATGATTTCTTCCTTTAGCAGTCAAATCTGCGTCTGAGAAACCCAACCCATTGTCAACAGTCAAACTAGCTACACAATCTTTGAATTGATCGGAAAAAGTTTCCTGCGGCACATGGGCAGTTTTGAGGAAAGAAATTAAAGCCTTTGCATGGGCTTCATAACATAATAACAAGGATAACATGGAGATTTTTGACGGGGTCTGCCCCAATTGCTCGACTACGTTATAGTCACTCTTCTTGATAATCTTAAGAATTTCCTCTATCTCCTGCTTAGAGGTTTCTACAATGATCTTCTTAGGTGCCTCCGTCCAGGAAGGCTCACCTGTGATTTCTTTGCCCCGAGTGTCAGATGGTTCAGCGATAGGGGTGATAACTGGAATAGGAACTGGAACAGTAGCCGATGCACTAGAAGATGGAATGACAACAGGTTTGTGAACGGTCGAAGGGGAAATCTCGGGAGAAAAGAGCCTTCCACTTCTGGTGACCTTGCTAGCCCCGACAATATTGCTGACATCAGCATCAGCTTCGTCAATCTTCAAGTCTTGTTTAACTCCATGATAATACACATCTACACCGTTGTGCCAAGGGATAGCCTTATCCGAAGTGTATGGGATAGGACCAGGGACAATATTGATTAACGTAGCAATTCTTGGAACAGATGTAATCCTAACAGGCTTTCTCGAGGAAGCCTTGGGAGGATCAGCGAAAATGGTTATGATGGCAACATCTTCAACTGGAATTAACAGCATCAAAGTCTTCTCGAACAATATCTCTTTGTTATCCATCAGGCGCTGAACACATGATTTCAAAAAGTGGCAACCAGCAGTCAGAATTAAACACAAATGGTAACCTTCGCCAGAACCCGGAAATAAACCGGCCAACAATAGATTCTTCTTAACTGTCATCAAAGGAGTAGAAATTTCCTCCACTGAGGTCACAAATAAATCATCGTCTACAACATTTACTCCATGACCATATTTGGGCATAGGAACAGTCATGATGTTGGGCTTCTCCAGAGTGTCAAACTCAATTTATTTAGCTTCGATCAAATCTTGCACCTTATTCTTCAAGGCCCAACAATTGTTTGTATCATGACCTGGGCTATCAGATTGATAGGCACAACGGGCGTTCGAGTTGTATAGCAGAGATGTGGTGCTGGGATTCTTTAGGGCTTCCCTAAGAGTTACCAGGTTAGTCTTCAATACGTGTGGTAGAATTTGAGACAAGGTCATATTGAGCCGAGTGTATTGTCTCTGCGGTCTCTCCATTCTTTGTTGATTGTTGCATTGTGGGGCAATGGCGGGTCTTGATATCACTACCGCATTCACTGCTTGGCGGTGTTCATGTCTGCTTTGGCTCCTCGAGTTGTAGACTGCACTAGCTTCTTTCTTACCGGTGAAAGGCTTCTTTTCTGCACTTGATGAAGTACCTTTCTGTATTTTACCACTTCGGATACCAGCTTCTACTCTTTCTCCAGTCAAAATTAATTCAGTAAAACCAAATGACGAACTGCCAATCATATGATTGAAAAATGGACCATACAACGTCCCTGGAAACATATCAACCAACTCCCTATCAGACAAAGGGGGTTTGACTCTTCCGGCCAAATCTCTGCACTTTTGAGCATAGTCCTTAAAACCTTCACTTGCACCCATAAACATACCCTGAAGCTGAGTACGAGTAGGAGCAAGGTCGGCGTTATACTGACACTGCTTGTAAAAAGCAACAACAAGGTCCTCCAATTTTCGGACATTAGATCCTTCCAATTGATAAAACCATTCAAGCTGAGTCCTTGATAGACTATCTTGAAAGAAATGTACCCACGGATTTTTATCAGCAGTGTGGGGTTGAATTTTCTGGACATACTAGCGGAGATGGAGTTTAGGACAGGATACTCCATCGTACTTAGAAAAAACCGGAGCTTTGAACGTATTAGGGATCACCATCTCCGATACCAATCCCATCTCTCCGAAATCCATACCAGGGATCCTATGAATCTCCATAGCATTAAGACGGTCTTCTAGTTGTTTGTACCTATCTCCAGCATGACGATACTGCTCTTCATCATAATCAGTGCCATTATCAGAAACTGCAGGACTGGGGCCCTTTTCTTCTTCTTGGTTCTCCTCTTTCTTAGATGAAAGGGAAAGATCAACTTGCTATTTCAGCCTATCCCCAAACCTTTTACCCATGCTAAAAAGAACAACCTTCTTCTTCTTTTTCTTCTTCTCCTTCTCTTTCTCTTTCAGGATGAGAGCTTTCAAATCCTCTTTCCCTTTAGACAAGCTCAAGAACATCTCTTGGAATTTGGCATTTTGTGCATGAAGATCTTTGATAGCTTGATCAGAAGACATAACTACTGAAATAAATAGTGAAGAAGATGAGAAACCTGTAATGGCACCTGTAATGATGTGCAAGATAATGGGATGCGTATGTAATGATTTCAAAGACTTTGGGAGATTTATATTTGTAAACAAAATAAAACAAACTTTATTAGATTAACTTGTAAAAATGTTTAACAATGCCTTTGAGGCGTTACAAAAGAAATAAGCGGAAAACAAATCTAAACTAGAAATAAAAACAAAATCAGAAATCCCATGGACGCTTTCCCTTCGTGCTGACGTAATCATTGATCATTCTTTCATTCTCGAGTTGCCTGGTGAGCTTCAAGATCTTACTTTCTTGCTCATGGTACTTCTCCCGGTAGGTATCCCTCTCCTCTTTCAACTGAATCCAGGATCTCTTTAATGCCCCAAGATCAGCGGGCATGTAGGGATAAAGGACTGTATAAGGAACTACCTCTTCATTGGTAGGCTCTACAATCACTGGCAACACAACTTCATAAGGTATCCCAAGCTTCTGAGCACGAGCTCGAACCCACTGGAGATAAGGTTGCATAAGAAGATAAGTCCTTGATCCTAGCTCTTGAGGGTCAGATCTATTCACCATGCCCCAAGCTCATATAAACCTTCGGCGATGCTCGTCAACATCTTCCTTGTAGTCAAAGGTAATATCTGTAAGAAGTAGCTCATGAGGACCTTCTCTCCGAGCCCGACCGAATTGTCGCAAAGCCAAACAGAGACTGTAGGTTATTCCCCCTCTAATTTCAAGCAATGGGACATTAGGGTATCCCCCATATCGATCAATGACAACAATGCTTTCCATAGCCTTAGAACTCCAAAGAATGTTTGTGTGGGCAAGTGACATTAACATGTAAGACCATCTCAAACCCTCTTCATTCTTCAACACGGACTTGGTAAGGTGAGAAATAAACCACCTCTCCAGCAGCGGCATGCAACACATGAGGGTCCCTCTTCTACGCATAGTACGAGTGTAGAGGTCATGTAAGATATCACCCAATAGAGTCGGCACAGGTTTGCGAGACAGGAAGATCTTAACCACATTCACATCTATGAAGGAATATGGATTCGGGAAAAGAACCAAACCATAGATAAGGAGAGCCAAGATATCTTCAAAAGCCTGAAAGTCCACGTTATCCCATAATAGTTGAGCTTGATCCATCAGAAACTTGGCTAAGAAACCTTCAACCCCGCTTCGTGTCCCCCAATTAGATACTACATCAGCCCTTTTCAAATGTAGAGCTGAAGTAATGTCTTCTGGCCTAGGAGTCTCTTCCAAACCTGTGAAGGGATTTTTCTCAAGGATGGATACGCCTAATAAGTGAGAAAACTCTTCCATAGTAGGGACTAACTGATAATCTGGGAAAGTGAAGCAATGATGCACCGGATCGAAGAATTGGAAGAGCACACTCATCATCTGCTCATCAAACTTTGAGGTAACCAAGCTAAGAAGCTGACCATGTCTCCTAATGAATGAAGAAGTATCAGAAACTCTCAAGGCTAAATCTTTGAGTTGAGCAGGTATTTGCACAAAGTTAACTCCAATGGTGGTTCTACGCACGAAAGCCATAATCTGCAAAACATAACAAATATAAATCCCCTCGGTCTTTGAAATGGTTAGTATAATGAAGTATGCATGCTATGTTATGATGCATGAGGTCATGATAAAACACACAATAGGTATAGCAGATAACAGACATGGTAAAGGCAAACAAGTCACATAATAACCCTTATGTTTCAAGCTTGCATGGGGTCTAGGTATTACCCTCTTGAAGTTCAGTTGGTTTCAACCTGTCCTAATAATAGTAACCGGGTTCTAGAGGTTCTCAATATCACTGAGCATCCTCCATCGGTCATGGTTTCAGCTCACGCAATCTTTTCTTGCGGTCAGAACTATCTCGAGAGTATGGTCTCAATGAGTGTAGCATCGAGTATCAACCAATTCTCAACTTTAAACCAAGGCCGGCTATCTCACTACTTTCTAATGGCCATGTTGGTCAATTATAGGTTCTAAGGTCAATTGATGCTTAACGACATACATAGCAGCCCTGTATTCTCCTCGTTTCTCCACAAGGGATACCGGTACAATCCAATGTGCCACATCAATGTAGCTACTGCTTCAACCGTATTGGTCTACGCCGTACAGTTCCCTCACAATTTATTTCTACTTACCTAAAAGGTGTCCCCAGATCCGGGTTAGGATCTATAGTAACTCCCAATACAAAACCCTGAAAAGTAAAGCAATCGAATCAAACAAGAGAAGCAATTTATGATGAACTAATCCTAAGGTATACCCCACTTATTTTTCCCTAGCAGAGTCGCCAGTTCTGTGATACGGTGGCAGAACCGGACTGTTTTAGGAAAATGCTTGTTTGCGTTTTGCGTTTGTGTTTGCAAAATGTCGCGGTAAGCAAGAGTCACCACCGACTTTTATTTTATCCAACTGAAAAGGAGAAAAGCACAGAAAAATTCCTTTTTCGAGATTTTGAGTACGGGGGGTAGATTATAGAAAGGGAAGGTATTAGCATCCTTTCTATCCGTGGTTTTCCACGGGATCTTAGGTACTTGCTCATCATTTTAAAAAATTGCTTCTGTGTTTTTGTGTTTTGAAAAGTTTTTGTTTTACTTTGATTTAACCCTTTCTTCTGTCTTCAAGAGAAGTAAAACTACGCTATTATAAGGCTTCGGGGAGGGGGATTAATTACATAGCCAAAAACCCGTAAAACGATAAATAAAAGAAAAATCCTAATTAAACTATTACATACCATGAGCCATTATATTAATATCGTAAAAATAAATAAATGCGCGCGATGCATCGAGAACGAGGGAAAAAAAGGGTTTTGACCCCGTCTAAACCTAATTGAATGAAAAATAATTTTTTTATTGTTTTTGATTATTTTGAGAAAATAAGGTTTTAATTAAATAAGTACAAACCTAATTACTAATTAATTTGAATTGAGAAAGGTAATTAATTTGACCTATTTTAATATTTTTTTTATTTTAAGAAAAGAAAATAGAAATTAAATCTAACAAACCCTAATTTCTAATTTGTTTTAAATTATTTACAAAAAAGTGAAAATTACCCTAAAGTTAATTAAACTAATTAATTTTGACAAAATAAACAAAAAAAAACCTAAATTCTAATTTGATGAAAATTGATTTTATGAGTTTTTTTGTAAAAAGGAATTAAATTTGTGATTTAGAAAATAAATTTAAACAAAATAAATCAAAGAATAGAAAAGAAAAGAAATTGGAATGGGCCTGGTTATGCTGGCAATAGAGGGGGTGTCCATAGAATTTTCTGAGCCCAAAATCCCTTGGCTCACGTTGACTCTTCAGATTTCATGTTGCAAGTTTGACTAGGCCTATGGTAGACCTTCATGTGCCAGGCGTTAGATTTGGTTTGCTATAGATCCAATGGTTGAAATCTGATGACTTATGGTGGATTTATGAGAAGCCTGCGCATAGAAATACACATGGCAAAATAATATTGAAGAAACAAGGGGACTTGGGGATTGAACCCAGGCCCTTTAGCATCTGGCCATAGCGTGCTTGCCAACTAAGCTGGCTGGTTCTTTTGTATCTGAAACAAGCAACAATTATTATAATGGAAAACGAGATAATGAATTATAAAATGCGCGATGTTTGAATGGACAAATCACACCACGCCACGCCATCATCTTCTACCTCCTTCTGTTGCTAAAAGTTTGGAGACTTTTACCTACGGACAAAAAGGGCGTAGGTACAACCCTGTGATTTTCCAAAACTCACTGCAAGCATGATAAACTCAAACTAATGGTACAAGTCAGTTCATCTTGGCCTTGTGAACACCATGGTACCCCTCTTTTAGGCCAATTTTACCTGCATGAGAAAACCCTAAAACGAGCAAGGAAAACCTAGCAATGGTAGATCTCAGTATGTGCATCAAAAACTCAATTGAGTATAACCAGAATATTGCAAAAACATTAACAAACACATATATGTCCTTGAAACGTGCTAATGCTGCGTAAATTGCAAGAATGGATTTTGAGTTTGAAGGGCAAACAATGGGTCTGTAGTTTGATTTTCTGGCCGTATCGATGCTTGCAAACGATCGTATCTGCTTCACGGAAGGTCCAGGATACAAATGGTGATCTTGGAATGGCCTGAATTTCCTTCTAACTGCAAGAATGATTTAACACTTTTTAATGACTTTTTTGAATCTGGTTATGCTCTCTCACGCCTCCAACCCTCATG
This sequence comes from Vicia faba, assembly GCA_948472305.1. NCBI lineage: Eukaryota > Viridiplantae > Streptophyta > Magnoliopsida > Fabales > Fabaceae > Vicia > Vicia faba. Next base: position 856,158,856 of record OX451736.1, on the reverse strand, counting down.
CTTTTGCTTTGGATTTGTTCAATATATATCATAGAATCAATTAGGGTGAAAACTTGCATCAAATCTTGGCCATTTATGAAGATTTGATCATTGATTCACTCTTGCATCAAATCTTTCCAAAACAAGAAAAAATCAATCTTTTTCTGTCCAAACAAGCCTTGCACGATTTGATTCTCTTCCCATCTGTATGAGAGACCTAAACATGCATAAAATCTCAAGCTTTGATTAGTTTTGATATTTTCCTGTTTTTATTTTGATTTAATTTGATTTAATTGAAGTAAAAATCATAATAAATGAAAAGAAATAAAATAAAGGCAAGTGGGAAGGATCATGGGTCGTGGATCATGTTACCAATTCAATACAAGAACAAAAAGTCGGGCCCATTTGACAAAAATTGCAATTTTCGGCACATTTGACTTTTGGCAATTTTGCAAAAAGGGTCAACTTCACCAATGCACAAGTCCTTCAATTTTGACCCTAGAGATGTGTTCTTGGACTTTTTAGAAAGATCTAGATGTCCTCTAAGCAACCATTTTTGTCTCATCTCAGTTGAGTCTTCCATGTTAATGTGTGAAGCTTTGACAAAGAAGGTGTTTTTGTTGACTTTTCAAAATGACCTATAATGTCCAAATTTGTAACTCCTTGTGAGTGCATATTTTGATCTTAGGAGCTGAATATGAATGGTAGGGAATCACGTCCTCTAAAAAATGAGCTTTGGATGGGTCATTTCTAATAAAGTATGAGAAAGTTATGCTTGGTCAAAGTTGAGTTGACTTTTCCTACAAAACCCTAATTTAGCAACTTTTGAGTTTTGATGAATTGTGAGCAATCCTTGAGTAATAAATATCAACCCTTGATCAAATTATGAATAATACTTCAAAATGAGAATGTTGCCCAAAAATCTTGAAGTTTGACTGTATGTAGGACACAGTTGACTTTTGCCCTAACATAGTCGATTTTCAGGCCTTTGAGTAATTGACTGGGCAAACTTTATCTGCAAGGCTTGAAACTTGACATGGATGACCTTGAGAACATATTAGGAAAATAGTGAGCATTTGAGACCCTTTTTATTCAAACATCTTGATGCAAACTGAAATCCTAATTTGAGGTAGACTGTCTTAGGAGAGAGTTTGTCTGGTCAACCCTTGGACTTCTTTGAGCAATTTGAGGATCTCACTTGAAAAGTGTTGAGAAATATGGGAGGGCAAATTTTTGGGTACAACAGGCGGCTTAGGAAAAAGTTAGGGCTAAAAAAGAAAAAAAGAATAACCCGCTAAGTTGAAATTCCAAAAGGGCGGCTTAGGAAAAAATGGGTGTCCCGGTGGATTAAAAACCCAAAAGGGAAATCCAGGCAAAAATTAGGGACAAAAAGTGAGAGACTGCAATCTGAATACTCTTCACGAATAACAAGTACACCCTCCTAACACGGGATGGATCGATTCAACTATCATCCTTCGGAAGCACAACGTTGGGACGATCCAGGATATGGGAACTATAGCAATATCAGTTTTAATGGAAGTTCGAGATTTTCTTATTGTCATTTCACTCGTTGTATTTTGTCTTTTCTTCACAACTTCTGCATTTAGGAGTTGTTTCCATGTACGAATACCTATTCACGGGCCAAACTCATTAATAAATATTTTTCCTTCCACCAAAAAGCTTTTGTTATGTCCTTTTATTTTATTTTCGTATGTGAATTGTGATTTAAATTCTTTGTTAAGCATTGCTTTGAAAACAATAAGGCAATAATAATCACAAGTTAAGATGTGAAACACTACATTACATGGATATGAAGGCATCCCAAGGGAATGCTACGATGTTCAAGTGTCTATTTTCTGTGCAGGTAGCAAGTTGTAACGATCATATTGACCATGCTTTCATCCTTGTCACCTTCTTATAGACATTTGAGCACCCGATTCTCCAACACCAAGAAACTTGAGGCATTCGACGAAATCCACGTTTTGGCCCCTTCATTCGCAAGAAGTCCAGCATATGGGGAAAGCCAGATTAAGCTATCCCTCCTCAGCAAGAATTAATCCATTGTGAACTCGATAAGGTTAACTCGATTGTCTCAATTTTTAAGCACCAATCCGTATTGGTATCTCAAGACAACGGGAAACGGATCCCAATGAGCCTAATATTTGGAAATTTGTATACTATAATCATCACTGCAAATTACATTGCATCCTCAAATGCATAGCATATCCATGAAACATAATGCCACATTTTAAAATGCATATGAAGCATGACCCAAATTTGGTACCTCGCCCGAAAGCCCCCAAATCAGCCCTAAATCTAGTCCCAAATCAAGCCCTAAATCAATCCCCAAATTAATAAAACATCCCCACAGAAAATATCATCCTCATAATTCCCAGTTAACATATGTCATGACACCACCGACCAAAATAAGCCATGGTGCCAATACATTGTACTTCCCAACTCTCAATCCTCATGTTATCTTTTCTAGGGTCGTAGGTCGCTCGTTGGTCTTTACCTCATGTTATCTTTTATAGGGTTGTAGGTCGCTCGTAGGTTTTTCCCTCATGTTATCTTTTATTGGGTCATAGGTCGCTCGTAGATTTTACCCTTACGTTATCTTTTCTAGGGACGTAGGTCGCTCGTAGGTCTTACGTTCATGTTATCTTTCTAGGGTCATAGGTCACTCGTAGGTCTTACCCCTAGGTTATATTTTCTAGGGTCATAGGTCACTCGTAGGTCTTACCCTCACATTATCATTTCTAGGGTCGTAGGTCACTCATAGGTCTTACCCTTATGTTATCTTTCTATGGCCGTAGGTCGCCTACAAGTCATACCCTCACATTATCTTTTCTAGAGTCGTAGGTCACTCGTAGGTCTTACCCTCACATTATCTTTTATTGGATCACAAGTCTTACACTCATGTTATCTTATATAGGGTCGTAGGTCACTCGTAGGTCTTACCCTCGTGTTATCTTTTATAGGGTCGTAGGTCGCTCGTAGGTATTACCATCATGCTATCTTTTATAGGGTCGTAGGTCGCTCGTAGGTCTTACCCTCACGTTATCTTTTCTAGGGTCGTAGGTCGCTCGTAGGTCTTACCCTCACGTTATCTTTTATAGCATCGTAGGTCGCTCGTAGATCTTAACCTCACGTTATCTTTTCTAGGGTCGTAGGTCGCCCGTAGGTTTTACCCTTACTTTATCTTTTCTAGGGTCGTAGGTCGCTCGTAGGTCTTTCCCTCACGTTATCCTTCTAGGGTCGTAGGTCACTCGTAAGTCTTACCCCCACATTATCTTTTCTAGGGTCGTAGGTCACTCATAGGTCTTACCCTCACATTATCTTTTCTAGGGTTGTAGGTCACTCATAGGTCTTACCCTCATGTTATCTTTCTAGGGTCGTATATCGCCTGTAGGTCTTACCCTCACATTATCTTTTCTAGGGTCGTAGATCACTCGTAGGTCTTACCCTTACGTTATCTTTTATTGGATCGTAGGTTTTACCCTCATGTTATGTTTTCTATGGTCGTAGGTCGCTCGTAGGTCTTACCCACATGTTATCTTTTATAGGGTCGTAGGTCACTCGTAGGTATTACCCTCACGTTATCTTTTATAGGGTCGTAGGTCACTCGTAGGTCTTACCCTCACATTATCTTTTCTAGGGTCGTAGGTCGCTCGTAGGTCTTACCCTCACGTTATCTTTTATAGCTTCGTAGGTCGCTCGTAGATCTTACCCTCACGTTATATTTTCTAGGGTCGTAGGTCACTCGTAGGTCTTACCCTCATGTTATCTTTTATAGGGCCGTAGTTCGCTCGTAGGCCTTTTCCTCATGTAATCTTTTATAGGGTCGTAGGTCGCTCGTAGATTTTACCCTTACGCTATGTTTTCTAGGGTCGTAGGTCACTCGTAGGTCTTACCCTTACATTATTTTTTCTAAGGTCGTAGGTCACTCATAGGTCTTACCCTCATGTTATCTTTCTAGGGTCCTAGGTCGCATGCAAGTCTTACCCTCACATTATATTTTCTAGGTTCGTGGGTCACTTATAGGTCTTACCCTCACATTATATTTTATTGGATCGTAGGTCTTACCCTCACGTTATCTTTTATAGGGTTGTATGTCGCTCGTAGGTCTTACCCTCGTGTTATCTTTTATAGTGTCGTAGGTCGCTCGTAGGTCTTACCATCATGCTATATTTTGTAGGGTCGTAGGTCGCTCATAGTTCTTACCCTCACGTTATCTTTTCTAGGGTCGTAGGTCGCTCGTGGGTCTTACCCTCACGTTATCTTTTATAGCATCGTAGGTCGCTCGTAGATCTTACCCTCACGTTATCTTTTCTAGGGTCGTAGGTCGCTTGTAAGTTTTACCCTTACTTTATCTTTTCTAGGGTCGTAGGTCGCTCGTAGGTCTTGCCCTCACGTTATCCTTCTAGGGTCGAAGGAAACTCATAGGTCTTACCCCCACGTTATGTTTTCTAGGGTCGTAGGTCACTCATAGGTCTTACCCTCACATTATCTTTTCTAGGGACGTAGGTCACTCATAGGTCTTACCCTCATGTTATCTTTCTAGGGTCGTAGGTCCCCCGTAGGTCTTACCCTCACATTATCTTTTCTTGGGTCGTAGGTCACTCGTAGGTCTTACCCTGACGTTATCTTTTATTGGATCGTAGGTCTTACCCTCATGTTATCTTTTCTATGGTCGTAGGTCGCTCGTAGGTCGCTCGTAGGTCTTACCCTCATGTTATCTTTTATAGGGCCGTAGGTCACTCGTAGGTCTTAACCTCACGTTATCTTTTATAGGGTCGTAGGTCACTCGTAGGTCTTACCCTCACATTATCTTTTCTAGGGTCGTAGGTCGCTCGTAGGTCTTACCCTCACGTTATCTTTTATAGCATCGTAGGTTGCTCATAGATCTTATCCTCACGTTATCTTTTCTAGGGTCGTAGGTCGCTCGTAGGTCTTACCCTCACGTTATCTTTGCCAGGGTCGTAGGTCGCTCGCAGGTCTTACCCTCATGTAATCTTTTCTTGGGTCATAAATCATACGCCGATCTATACCCATTGTCTTTACCTTTCTTTTTGGGTCGTGAATCCCACACGATCGATTCTCTGTTTTCCCATTATCTTTAAGTTAGCATGTTGTATTTATTCCTACCTTCATTCATCATGACATCATCAACCATATCTTCTCAATTACGTTAATACCCACTCCCACAAGAACCTTGTATTGGGACCTCTACCCCATCACAAGCTATCGTTATTCAACCATACTCATCCATCATGAACAGTTCATCAGAAAACAAATTTTTATCCTTAGCAGACATCATAAATAATAACACCCACACAACCTCTCCAGGACAAATTTTAGGTCTTAGTATTTAATCATCTTCTACCTTGAACATTTAAAAGGCTGATGCCAATCGCACCTTCAGGCTTAAGACGATTAAATATTGGCAGCTATCATACCCTAATTTTTTCCTACCTTTTACTTTTTTCTGGCTTAGACTTCGCATTTCATCTACATCATTTTCACTGGTTCATTTGCGTATCATGCATTTCATTGAATAAAGGCACCTGAGATCCAAGAGTTCAGCAGTTGTGCAATATAAAAGTTTCACAATGTTTTAAGATGTTTATATTTAGTAGAGTCTATTTCTTTCTGGTTCATCTAATTTTTCAGGCACTGAAGTTATGAATTAGGATTTTGGAGATTTTCTCAGGTTACTTCAAGAAAAGTGGTTTTTAGTTCTTCAAACTGAGAAGCAGTGGATTAGGTTTTGTTGGTTTGAGCTTGTAATGATCATCCTTTGAAGGTCTAGGAAACTAGGATTTTTGTTTCAAGGTCACATTGAGATTTATCTCCTTCTACAAGTCAATTTCTTACCAAGAGGTTTAAGAAGTGGTTTGAATTTGTCATGAAGATTTGAAATTGAAAGAGAAATAAAACTTGGATTTGGATTGCAAATTGGAAATAATGGAAATTGGTATTTCATACAATGTCTTTGGTTCACAAGTCACCAATTCCTTACATCATAAGTTACTATTCAAGTCATTATTGATTATCTTGCAATTATTTTTGGACTCATAGCATGACCACTTGAAATCATACAAAGGAATTTCTCATTACATGCCCAAAGTTTGCACCAACCAGCCCCATAAAATTGTCCAAACTAATATTGTCCATTCTGCTGCAAAAATGTAACCATGCTGTCCATTATGCAATACAACTCCATAAACTTGCATCACATTGCAAAACAAAAAAAACAGTCCAAAAACCTGCAAGGATAGTCTGCTAAAACTGTCAAAGCTGCTGCCAAAAGATGTCAAACTTTACACAAAATAGAAGGCACCCAAATCTGTAATGGAAAAGTAGAGAAGCAGCATATCAAAAGTGTTCAAAAACCCACCACCCTTTCCCCCCAATTTCACCTCTCAGCTGTTGTACAAAACAATAGAATGGGAAATCAATAAAAGAGGCGAGTTGGATGAGAAAAAGGGAGAAGGAGAGCAATATTGAGAAAAAAAGACAAGAGAGAAAAATATTGAGAGAAGAGAGAAAAAATTTCCAAACCAGAAAGGAAAATAGAAACAACCCAGAGAAAACAGAAACAGAAAAAACCTTCAAACCATTGTACAAGCTTGTAAGCTTTCCCCTCAACCAACCATTCAAACACCTCACATGGAGATTGTTCAAACACAAGAACAATTTCTATGATACCATCCTCATCACCCTCCAAACACAAACAATAAACAAATAGTAGTACTGTACAATCTTGCAGCTCTCAATACAAAGTAAGGAGTGGAGCAACTTCATGGAGGTTCACTGAAGCCATTCTGAACCTCACAGCCCCTGAAAAGGTGTTAAACCTCATAACGCAAACTTCAATCTTGAGGTAAGTCTGTTGGACGTTGAGTTCTTCATTTCAAGCAACATTAATGATTCATTCTTGGAGATAAATGTAGATATCATACACTTGAAGCTAACCCTCATTTGCTTGCTTTAAATTTTTATTAATTATATATTGGGAACTGAATTTTACATGTAGCAGAGCAAAGTTAGAAACAGAAACCAACATTATGAGTCGACACATGTCTCTATGAGTCGATGTATATCAGGCACAAAACAGGTTATGAGTCAACATAATACCCTTATGTGTTGACTCATACTGCGTTATTTTTTATTTCCAGGGGCAAGAAAGGTGTATGAGTCAACACAAACCCTTATGTCATTCCCATATGATTGTAATAGCTTAGGATTTATTTCTTTGTATGTTTTAATTGTTGTTTAATTATGCATATGTCATTCAATTAGAACACATGGCCTCCTCTTGGGCTCATCCTCAATGAAGAGGTATTCACTTACAAATGCACACTTGCACACATTTCATAGCTTGTTCCTGGGCTTTCTTATGGTGAAAACTATTCGATCGATTGTTTCAATTGGTCGTTTAGAATACTAGTGCCACGCTAGTCCCACTTTTTAGGAGCATGCATATAGCCACTTTGTATGGGCTTTTATCTTATCCATTGAAGTCATTTTTCTCCCCCTTGGTCAACATACCAAGCATATTCTTAAAGGGTCTCATAGTTAAGTTTGGGCATGGCTATTCACACGAGGTTAATCAAGTTTTGCCCTTGGTTAACTATAACCCGAATCAACCACTTTGGTCCATATACCAAGTGTTTCCATGCATAAAGGGTCTCATTGTTAAGGGTAGGAGAACCTACTCTCACGAGATTAATCAAGTACACCCCTTGGTTAATCATAACCCGATTTAATTCCCATACACCGAGCATTCCATTCACACTTCTCATAATACTACTCATTTTGTCGTCACTTTTTCCATGTCCACCGTACACGATCACTCTTCACAAACACTTTTATTTTTACTTTATGTTTATAACACTTTTAGAACTTAGTTTGAAACCTATGCATGACAACATTAGGGATTTTCTAGTCTCCCTCTTAATCTTTTTTCTTTTTCTTTTGTAATTAAAACTCATCATTCGCAAATCAAAAATACAAAAACACTTAATCATTACTTGAATTTATTTTAAAACTTGCAAAAACAGTTAACCAATCAAAACTCCCCCAAAGGGCATGTTATCTCCATTCTACCGCGATACCAGCCATGGCTATTGCTAGAATGCATGTGTTAACGTCGCCCACTAAAAAACACAAAAAACTCAACATTTTCTAAAGGAACTACGGTGTTCTGATTCCTTCACTGGATACATAGGAAAAGGGTTGCGAAACCCACATGAACGCAATAATAAAAAATCATTTCTTTCCCCTTAAGCAAATATAGTTTCTAATACCTTCCCCTTGCATAACCGACTCCCTTACCCTTTCTCTTGGTCTCAAGACCATCTTATCTATTCCCTTGTGGTTTCACCGATATTTCCCCTTCCTTCGGGATAAATAAAGTTTGGTGGCGGCTCTGTGTTTTCTGCTGGTAAATTCAGCTGGCGACTCTGATGGGGAACTTTTGGGAGTCTCTCCTAGTTTTGTTTATTTGTCTTTTTGGTTGTTTATTTTTTTTCTTTATTTTGGTTTACTGTTTTATTTCTTTATTGCTTTATTGTATTCTTTTGTATATATTGCATATATTGTGTTACTCACATAATTTGGATAAGCTGTGATGTTGGGTTGGGTGATTACATTTGATAAGTCCTATACCTGGACTTGGGTTACACCTAGGATTAGGAAGAGCGGTATATTCCCTCCCCATCAGATCGAAGTCACCATCTGTACCTGTGAAGAATATTCCCTCGCCACTTACGGGTAAATATTAGGTCAGGGTAAGCCAATGTGACTTATATCATGGGTCCTCTTGAGAATACCATCATCATTACAACAAAAGTGCGTGACGATAACAACTCATTTGAACCTCAACCAAGCGTAGACCACATAACCGTGTTAGAATGAACTTGGGTCCATTAGCAGTCATGCTTCACTCTATTCATAGTGTTCCTATTATAGACCTCTATCGCCTAACTATTGGGCCTTTTATCTCATGGTAACACCCACTCAACAAGAAGTACAAATCCATTACAGCATATAATAGTATCTGGAAAGATATAAAATGAAATGTATACATATTCTCATATAATCATGTACAAATTGTAGTTGTTTAGGTATTGGCTTGCATTTTTGGTAAAACCCAAGTGTATGTGTGAATGTCATGACTGATGTCATAACATTCTAGTTTAGTTTGTACTGACTCATTAGGTACCTTTGCAGAAAAATATTGTAATTCAAGTACTGATGTTTATAAATGTGTATCTGAGCATTTTGCAAAATGATCACATTTTGCTAAATCAGTAGACAGGTTTTCTCAGATGTCATAAAAGATGTTATGACATCCTGTTCTGAACTAACAGGTTTGCAGGTTGGATAAGTCTGAGTTTTTTCAGGAAAATAACTCAGTCTTTCCTGAACAGAATCCTGCGTTTTCTGAGGGGTAACCTAGCTCAACCCTAACCTGGTTAATAAAGTCCTGTGACCTGGTCTTTAGGTCAAACAGAATTAACCCTAGGTTTTTGTGGAAACCCTAACTGAAGTTGCAGCTGCTATATATTCAACAGAGCTGCTGTTTTGCAAGGCATCCCTTTTTTATTGATCAGAAGATCATTTGTAATCTGTATAGATTTGATTATTGTACTCCAAGCAATTATCATTGTGATAAGTGACTTGGAATAGGTTTCAAATTGTAAGGGCTGTGTAGCACTCAAAGCTTTGAAGCAAGAGTGTTTGAATGTTCCTTGACTAAAGCTGTGAAGCAGAGTCAAGTTAGTTGTGTGGATCACTCAAAGCTGTGAAGCAAGAGTGATTGTGTTGCTTGATTAAAAAGCTGTGAAGCTTAATCAAGTGTCTGTTTTTGAAGAGTGTCTTCATCAACTCTTAAGTCAAATTGTTTTATGTATCACTGCTGTGATTGAGGGGGAGTGAGTAGGAACTCAGGTTTAAGTTGTACTTAGATTGGAATTGCATTGGGTAGGTCTTAAGTGAAGGAGATAAACTGGTTGGTTTATTCCTGAATTAACATCTCTTATAGTGGATTTCCTCCCTGGCTTGGTAGCCCCCAGAGTAGGTGTTGTTGCACACTGAACTGGGTAAACAATTGACTGTGTTCTTTATTGCTTTTGTATTTACTGTCATAAAGTAAGTCAGATACGGTGTCATAACATTGAACGTGACATTGAGTATCTGTAGCCAGAATTTCAATTGGCATCAGAGCAGGCACCCTGCCTGTATTACTGGGTGAGATCTAGGAAAATCACTTTCTGGCACTATGGACAAAGAATGAGTTTTTGGAAATAGACCACCCATTCTGGATGGAACTAATTATGACTACTGGAAACCTCGTATGATTGCCTTCCTAAAATCTCTGGACAAAAAGGCTTGGATAGCTGCTGACAAAGGATGGATTCATCCCACCATAACTGAGAAAGATGGGACAATCAGTCTGAAGCCTGAGGAAGATTGGAGTAAAGAAGAAGATGATTTAGCCCTGGGAAATTCAAAAGCTTTAAATGCCTTGTTCAATGGAATTGATAGAAACATCTTCAGACTAGTACATCAATATGAACTGGCCAAGGAAGTTTGGGACACTCTCAAAACTACTCGTGAGGGCACTTCCAAAGTAAAAATGTCAAGGCTTCAGATGTTGACCACCAAGTTTGAGAATCTAAAAATGATGGAAGATGAAACCATTCATGAGTTTCACATGAACATCTTGGAGATTGCCAACACCTCAGGAGCACTGGGAGAAAAGATGTCAGAAGAAAAACTGGTAAGGAAGATTCTCAAATCCTTGCCTAAAAGATTTGCAATGAAGGTAACTGCCATAGAGGAAGCCCAGGACATCAGCAAGTTGAAAGTGGATGAACTTATTGGGTCTCTTCAGACTTTTGAGATGGGAATCACTGATAATGGTGTCAAGAAGAACAAGAGCATAGCACTTATGTCCAACACTGATGTTGAAGAAAACATTTCAGAAGCTGTAGCCATGCTTGGAAGACAGTTCAACAAACTCATCAAAAGAATAGATCCAAAGTCAAGGTCTAATGTTCATAACATTCCCTCTGACATTGACAGTTCCAGCAGAAGACCAAGGTCAGAAGAGAAGGGAATTCAATGCCATGGTTGTGAAGGATATGGGCATATTCGAGCTGAATGTCCTACCTTTCTTAAGAAACAAAAAGGAATGACAGTTACTTGGTCTGACTGTGATTCAGAAAGTAATTCTGAAGAAGAATCTGCCAAACGAGTTACTGCTTTAACTGGTGTTTGTACCTCTGAAAGTGACATCAGTGATGAAGAAGTGACTTTTAAAGAACTGGCTGATACTTACAAGAAATTGTGTATCAGAAGTACTGAAGTCTGTGTGCAGAATGAGAAACAATCAAAACTCATCATAAAGCTGGAGGCTGAAAAAAGGGCAAACCTTGAAACTATAAGTCATCTAGAAGGAGAAGTTCAATTGCTGAACTCACAACTGAATCAAATGACCAAATCTGTCAAGATGTTGACCAATGGAACAGACAAATTGGAAGAGATTCTTCAGGTTGGACAAAATGTGGGAAATAAATCTGGACTAGGATTTATGGAAGCAAAGAAATCTGGTACTGGTAAGCAAATGTCAAAACAGATGTCTCAACACAACTCTCAACATCAGGAACAGAGACATATGAAGAAAAGGTACCAAAGATGGAAATGTCATCATTGTGGGAGATATGGCCACATAAAGCCCTTCTGCTTCAGACTACATGGATATCCTAATCAGAACTCAGGTGTCAAACCTAAGTCTAAAAAGGTACCACATGCTCCTAAATGGAAGAAAAAGGCTACTGCACTAATAGCTCACACTTCCCTGAGGGTCTCTGCAAAGGAAGACTGGTACTTTGACAGTGGATGTTCCAGACACATGACTGGAATCAAGAACCTCCTCAATAATGTTAAGCCTCACACCACCAGTTTTGTGACCTTTGGAGTTGGGGCTAAAGGTGAAATCAAAGGAGTTGGTGATTTGGACTGCCCTGGAGTTCCAAGTCTGAGTGAAGTACTGCTGGTGAAAGGGCTGACCGTTAATCTCATTAGTATCAGTCAATTGTGTGATCTAGGATTCAAGGTCAATTTCTCAAAATCTGAATGCCTTGTAATCAATGACAAACAAGAGATAATAATGAAAGGAGTCAGATCCAAAGACAACTGTTACTTGTGGGAGCCTGAGAACACTAATTTCTCATCTGTGTGTTCCATTGCAAGAGAAGAAAAAGAGGTGAAACTGTGGCACCAAAAACTTGGCCACCTTCATCTAAGGGGTATGAAGAGGATCATCTCCTTGGAGGCAGTCAGAGGAATTCCAAGACTGCAAATTGATGAAGGAAGAGTCTGTGGTGAATGTCAGGTTGGTAAGCAGACTAGGATGTCACATCCAAAGTCAAGACATCTGACCACCTCTAAGGTTTTAGAACTCCTCCATATGGATCTGATGGGACCAATGCAAGTAGAGAGTCTTGGTGGTAAAAGATATGCCTATGTGGTTGTGGATGATTTTTCCAGATTCACCTGGATTAATTTCATTAGGGAAAAATCAGATGTATTTGAAGTTTTTAAAGAATTGTGCAAAAGAATTCAAAGAGAGAAGGAAGGATGTATTGTCAGAATCAGAAGTGATCATGGCAAGGAATTTGAAAACAGCAAGTTTGGTGATTTCTGCTCTTCAGAAGGAATTAGTCATGAGTTTTCTTCTCCTATAACACCTCAACAAAATGGAGTTGTGGAAAGAAAAAACAGGACCATACAGGAATCTGCCAGAGCAATGTTACATGCCAAAAGACTTCCTATGTACTTTTGGGCTGAAGCTATGAATACAACCTGCTATGTTCATAACAGGGTCACCTTGAGGAAGGGAACCTCATTCACCATATATGAACTCTGGAAAGGAAGAAAACCAACTGTGAAGTACTTCCATGTGTTTGGCAGCAAATGCTATATTCTGGCTGATCGTGAACAAAGAAGAAAACTGGATCCTAAAAGTGATGAAGGCATATTTCTAGGATACTCCTCAAACAGCAGAGCTTATAGAGTATTCAACTCCAGAACCAAAACCATGATGGAATCAATAAATGTCATAATTGATGACTATCATGAAGAAATAGATGTTCCTTGTACTGTTGAGACATTCTTTGAGACTTCAACCCAACAGAATGACCTACCCAACTCCACCACAACAGAATCTGAATCAAAGGAAGCTAGCAAGATCCCTTCCATCAGAATTCAGAAGGATCATCCAAAAGAGCTCATCATAGGAGATCCCAATAGTGGAGTCATCACAAGATCTAGAGAAATCATCTCAAACTCTTGTTTTGTGTCCAAAATGGAACCAAGAAATGTCAAGGAAGCCTTAACTGATGAATATTGGATTGGTGCAATGCAAGATGAACTGAACCAATTCAAGCAACATGAAGTTTGGGAACTGGTTCCTAGACCTGAAGGAACTAACATCATTGGGACAAAATGGATATTCAAGAACAAGTCAGATGCTGAAGGAGTTGTCACAAGAAATAAGGCAAGACTTGTTGCTCAAGGATACACCCAGGTTGAAGGGGTTGATTTTGATGAAACCTTTGCACCTGTAGCCAGGCTGGAATCAATCAGACTCTTGTTGTCAATTGCTTGTCTTCTGAAGTTCAAGTTATTTCAGATGGATGTGAAAAGTGCCTTTCTAAATGGGTACTTGAATGAGGAAGCTTATGTGGAACAACCTAAAGGCTTTGTGGATCCAACCCACCCTGATCATGTCTACAAATTGAGAAAAGCCCTATATGGCCTGAAACAAGCTCCTAGAGCTTGGTATGACAGGTTAACAAAGTTTCTCTCAGACAAAGGCTACAGAAAAGGAGGCTTGGACAAAACTCTCTTTGTCAAAACTGAAGGAGGAAAGTTGATGGTTGCCCAAATATATGTTGATGACATAGTGTTTGGAGGAATGTCAGAACATATGGTTAAACACTTTGCTGACCAAATGCAGGCTGAATTTGAAATGAGTCTCATGGGAGAACTAACTTATTTTCTTGGACTACAAGTCTCACAGATGGAGGACTCAATTTTCTTATCTCAAAGCAAGTATGCTAAGAACATTGTAAATAAATTTGGTATGGAGAATGCAAGTCACAAAAGGACCCCTGCTCCTACTCATCTAAAGCTTTCCAAAGATTCAAGTGGGGTTAAGGTGGATCAAAGTCTGTACAGAAGCATGATAGGAAGCTTGCTGTACTTAACTGCCAGCAGACCTGATATTGCCTTTGTAGTTGGAGTTTGTGCAAGATACCAAGCTGATCCCAAAGTCAGTCATATCAATCAAGTGAAGAGAATTTTGAAGTATGTAAGTGGTACTTACAACTATGGATTGATGTATACTCATGGCTGTGAACCAGCTCTGACTGGTTACTGTGATGCTGATTGGGCTGGTAGTGCTGATGATAGAAAAAGCACCTCTGGAGGATGTTTCTTCTTGGGAAGTAATCTGGTTTCCTGGTTCAGCAAGAAACAGAATTGTGTGTCTCTTTCCACTGCTGAAGCTGAATACATTGCAGCTGGTAGTAGCTGCTCTCAAATGATATGGATGAAACAGATGCTCACTGAGTATAATGTCACACAAGATGTTATGACATTGTACTGTGACAATCTGAGTACAATCAACATATCCAAGAATCCCATTCAACATAGCAGGACCAAACATATTGACATACGACATCACTTTATCAGAGACCTTGTAGAAGAGAAGACAATCAAATTGGAACATGTTGCCACTGAGCTACAGCTGGCTGACATTTTTACCAAGGCTCTGGATGCAAATCAATTTGAAAACTTAAGGGGTAAGTTGGGTATTTGCCAACATGAGGAATTGTAGCAATTAATTTTGCTTAAAACAAGGATCAAAGGAGTTATGCCTGTTCTGAGTGGTTTAAAATTGTATTTTCTCATTTCCTACAATTCTTTTAAGAAGTTGAATAGACACTCCCTTGCTTCCTTCCCCTCTCGTCTCCTCATCAAAACCCAGTCTCTCGATCAGAATTTTCTCCTCAGTTGCTGTTGGTCCTCTAGGACTGTCAAAATGTCTCAAACACCATCATCATCCAATACGACTATTTCAACCTCTTCCTCTGATCAAGATTCTAGGACAGTCTCTTCTTGTCTGGACTCTGAAGTTCTGGAGATCTCTTCTCGTAGAAAAGTGGGAACTAACCCCACCAAGGTCAAAGAGTTGAGAACAAGACATGCAGGAAATCCCCAAGCTTCTGCCTCTGGTAATCCATCTCATCCTTCTTCTTCAGTTCCCCCTGAAATTGCAAATAGGGAAGGCACAGCCTATGTTAATCAAGCAATAGCAAAAATTGTTTCAAGAATTCTGAACGAGAACCACTCAGTTCCTGGCATTTCTGTTCCTCTGAACCAAGAAAGTTCAAATGCTGAAACAAATCCAGATGTCTCTAAGAATGTTGAGACATCAAACAAAGAGAAGAATGCTGAAATTCTGGCTGCAGATACTCAATGTCACGTTCAATGTTATGACACCGTATCTGACTTACTATATGACAGTAAATACAAAAGCAATAAAGAACACAGTCAATTGTTTACCCAGTTCAGTGTGCAACAACACCTACTCTGGGGGCTACCAAGCCAGGGAGGAAATCCACTATAAGAGATGTTAATTCAGGAATAAACCAACCAGTTTATCTCCTTCACTTAAGACCTACCCAATGCAATTCCAATCTAAGTACAACTTAAACCTGAGTTCCTACTCACTCCCCCTCAATCACAGCAGTGATACATAAACCAATTTGACTTAAGAATTGATGAAGACACTCTTCAAAAACAAACACTTGATTAAGCTTCACAGCTTTTTAATCAAGCAACACAATCACTCGTGCTTCACAGCTTTGAGTGATGCACACAACTAACTTGACTTTGCTTCACAGCTTTAGTCAAGGAACATTCAAACACTCTTGCTTCAAAGCTTTGAGTGCTACACAACCCTTACAATTAGAAACCTATTCCAAGTCACTTATCACAATGATAATTGCTTGGAGTATAATAATCAAACCTATACAGATTACAAATGATCTTCTGATCAATAAAAAGGGATACATTGTAAAACAGCAGCTCTGTTGAATATATAGCAGCTGCAACTTCAGTTAGGGTTTCCACAAAAACCTAGGGTTAATTCCGTTTGACCTAAATACTAGGTCACAGGACTTTATTAACCAGGTTAGGGTTGAGCTAGGTTACCCCTCAGAAAACGCAGGATTCTGTTCAGGAAAGACTGAGTTATTTTCCTGAAAAAACTCAGACTTATCCAACCTGCAAACCTGTTAGTTCAGAACAGGATGTCATAACATCTGTTATGACATCTGAGAAAACCTGTCTACTGATTTAGCAAAATGTGATCATTTTGCAAAATGCTCAGATACACACTTATAAACATCAGTACTTGAATTACAATATTTTTCTGCAAAGGTACCTAATGAGTCAGTACAAACTAAACTAGAATGTTATGACATCAGTCATGACATTCACACATACACTTGGGTTTTACCAAAAATGCAAGCCAATACCTAAACACCTACAAACTCCCCCTTTGGCAGATTTTTGGCTAAAGACCCTAAGCAATCAGAGATAGATAGCAGCAGAAATAAATGACTGCAGAAAAATAGAATGTCTAATTGAGCAAGTACATATTAAGTACCAAAATATTCTCCCCCTCTTTAGCCACAAATGGGCCAAAGATACATGTTCATAAAATTATACAGTTATCCAAAACAAAATAATAAGAGCAGCAGCAGAAAACAACTGAATACACTTCCAAACTCCACCAGATATCAGCACCAACCAGCAACACCACCAAACAGCAACCAACCTTCAAGCACTGTCATCAGACTCAGAGGATTCGGGCTTCTTTCTTTTCTTGTGAGAAATGTCAGCATTCTTCTCTTTGTTTGATGTCTCAACATTCTTAGAGACATCTGGATTTGTTTCAGCATTTGAACTTTCTTGGTTCAGAGGAACAGAAATGCCAGGAACTGAGTGGTTCTCGTTCAGAATTCTTGAAACAATTTTTGCTATTGCTTGATTAACATAGGTTGTCCCTTCCCTATTTGCAATTTCAGGGGGAACTCAAGAAGAAGGATGAGATGGATTACCAGAGGCAGAAGCTTGGGGCTTTCCTGCATGTCTTGTTCTCAACTCTTTGACCTTGGTGGGGTTAGTTCCCACTTTTCTACGAGAAGAGATCTCCAGAACTTCAGAGTCCAGACAAGAAGAGATTGTCCTAGAATCTTGATCAGAGGAAGAGGTTGAAATAGTCGTATTGGATGATGATGGTGTTTGAGACATTTTGACAGTCCTGGAGGACCAACAGCAACTGAGGAGAAAATTCTGATTGAGAGACTGGGTTTTGATGAGGAGACGAGAGTGGAAGGAAGCAAGGGAGTGTCTATTCAACTTCTTAAAAGAATTGTAGGAAATGAGAAAATACAATTTTAAACCAATCAGAACAGGCATAACTCCTTTGATCCTTGTTTTAAGCAAAATTAATTGCTACAATTCCTCATGTTGGCAAATACCCAACTTACCCCTTAAGTTTTCAAATTGATTTGCATCCAGAGCCTTGGTAAAAATGTCAGCCAGCTGTAGCTCAGTGGCAACATGTTCCAATTTGATTGTCTTCTCTTCTACAAGGTCTCTGATAAAGTGATGTCGTATGTCAATATGTTTGGTCCTGCTATGTTGAATGGGATTCTTGGATATGTTGATTGTACTCAGATTGTCACAGTACAATGTCATAACATCTTGTGTGACATTATACTCAGTGAGCATCTGTTTCATCCATATCATTTGAGAGCAGCTACTACCAGCTGCAATGTATTCAGCTTCAGCAGTGGAAAGAGACACACAATTCTGTTTCTTGCTGAACCAGGAAACCAGATTACTTCCCAAGAAGAAACATCCTCCAGAGGTGCTTTTTCTATCATCAGCACTACCAGCCCAATCAGCATCACAGTAGCCAGTCAGAGCTGGTTCACAGCCATGAGTATACATCAATCCATAGTTGTAAGTACCACTTACATACTTCAAAATTCTCTTCACTTGATTGATATGACTGACTTTGGGATCAGCTTGGTATCTTGCACAAACTCCAACTGCAAAGGCAATATCAGGTCTGCTGGCAGTTAAGTACAACAAGCTTCCTATCATGCTTCTGTACAGACTTTGATCCACCTTAACCCCACTTGAATCTTTTGAAAGCTTTAGATGAGTAGGAGCAGGAGTCCTTTTGTGACTTGCATTCTCCATACCAAACTTCTTTACAATGTTCTTAGCATACTTGCTTTGAGATAAGAAGATTGAGTCCTCCATATGTGAGACTTGTAGTCCAAGAAAATAAGTTAGTTCTCCCATGAGACTCATTTCAAATTCAGCCTGCATTTGGTCAGCAAAGTGTTTAACCATATGTTCTGACATTCCTCCAAACACTATGTCATCAACATATATTTGGGTAACCATCAACTTTCCTCCTTCAGTTTTGACAAAGAGAGTTTTGTCCAAGCCTCCCTTTCTGTAGCCTTTGTCTGAGAGAAACTTTGTTAACCTGTCATACCATGCTCTAGGAGCTTGTTTCAGGCCATATAGGGCTTTTCTCAATTTGTAGACATGATCAGGGTGGGTTGGATCCACAAAGCCTTTAGGTTGTTCCACATAAGCTTCCTCATTCAAGTACCCATTTAGAAAGGCACTTTTCACATCCATCTGAAATAACTTGAACTTCAGAAGACAAGCAATTGACAACAAGAGTCTGATTGATTCCATAGAAATAGCTCTTTTCATTCTTCTTAGATGAAGGGGACCAAGCTTATGCTGCCACAGTTTCATCTCTTTTTCTTCTTTGATAATTGGACACATAATGGAGATATCAGTGTTCTCAGGCTGCCACAAGTAGCAGTTATCTTTGGATCTGATTCCTCTTATTACAACTTCTAGTTTTTCATTAATTACTAGACATTCAGATCTTGAGAAGTTGACCTTGAATCCTAGATCACATAATTGACTGATACTAATGAGATTAGCAGTCAGCCCTTTTACCAGCAGTACTTTATTCAGACTTGGAACTCCAGGGCAGTCCAAATTACCAACTCCTTTGACTTCACCTTTAGCACCATCTCCAAAGGTCACAAAACTGGTGGTGTGAGGCATAACATTATTGAGGAGATTTTTGAATCCAGTCATGTGTCTGGAACATCCACTGTCAAAGTACCAGCCTTCCTTTGCAGACACTCTCAGGGAAGTATGGGCTATCAGAGCAGTAGCCTTTTTCTTCCAATGAGGAGTATGTGGTACCCTTTTTGGCTTAGGTTTAGCACCAGAGTTTTGATTAGGGTATCCATGCAATTTGAAGCAGAAGGGCTTTATGTGTCCATACCTCCCACAATGATGACATCTCCATCTTTGGTATTTTTTCTTCATGTATTTCTGATGTTGAGAGTTGTGTTGAGACATCTGCTTTGACAATTGTTTAACATGCCTGATCTTCTTGTCTGCACCAGGTTTCTTAGCTTCCACAAATCCTAGACCAGATTTGTTTCCCACATTTTGTCCCACTTGTAGGATCTCTTCCAATTTATCTGATCCATTGGTCAATATCTTGACAGATTTTGTCATTTGGTTCAGTTGTGAGTTCAGTAATTGAACTTCCCCTTCTAGGTGACTTATAGTTTCAAGATCTGCCCTTTTTTCCGCCTCCAGCTTTATAATGAGTTTTGATTGTTTCTCATTCTGCACACAGACTTCAGCACTTCTGATACACAATTTCTTGTAGGTATCAGCCAGTTCTTCAAATGTCACTTCTTCATCACTAGTGTCACTTTCAGAAGTACAAACACTAGTTAGAGCAGTAACTAGTTTGGCAGATTCTTCTTCAGAATTACTTTCTGAATCATATTCAGACCAAGTAACAGTCATTCCTTTCTTTTGTTTCTTAAGAAAGGTAGGACATTCAGCTCGAATATGTCCATATCCTTCACATCCATGGCATTGAATACCTCTGCCT
This sequence comes from Vicia faba, assembly GCA_948472305.1. Lineage (NCBI taxonomy): Eukaryota > Viridiplantae > Streptophyta > Magnoliopsida > Fabales > Fabaceae > Vicia > Vicia faba. Next base: position 856,138,770 of record OX451736.1, on the reverse strand, counting down.
TGGTTTCCCTTATCTTCTGACCTTGGTCTTCTGCTGGAACTGTCAATGTCAGAGGGAATGTTATGAACATTAGACCTTGACTTTGGATCCATTCTTTTGATGAGCTTGTTGAACTGTCTTCCAAGCATGGCAATAGCTTCTGATATATTTTCTTCTTCATCCTCCTTGTTTTCAACATCAGTGTTGGATACAAGTTCTATGCTTTTGTTCTTCTTGTCACCATTATCAGTGATCCCCATCTCAAAAGTCTGAAGAGACCCAATAAGTTCATCCACTTTCAACTTGCTGATGTCCTGGGCTTCCTCTATGGCAGTTACCTTCATTGCAAATCTTTTAGGCAAGGATCTGAGAATCTTCCTTACCAGTTTTTCTTCTGACATCTTTTCTCCCAGTGCTCCTGAGGTGTTGGCAATCTCCAAGATGTTCATGTGAAACTCATGAATGGTTTCATCTTCCATCATTTTTAGATTCTCAAACTTGGTGGTCAACATCTGAAGCCTTGACATTTTTACTTTGGAAGTGCCCTCATGAGTAGTTTTGAGAGTGTCCCAAACTTCCTTGGCCAGTTCATATTGATGTACTAGTCTGAAAATGTTTCTATCAATTCCATTGAACAAGGCATTTAAAGCTTTTGAATTTCCCAGAGCTAACTCATCTTCTTCTTTACTCCAATCTTCCTCAGGCTTCAGACTGATTGTCCCATCTTTCTCAGTTATGGTGGGATGAATCCATCCTTTGTCAGCAGCTCTCCAAGCCTTTTTGTCCAGAGATTTTAGGAAGGCAATCATACGAGGTTTCCAGTAGTCATAATTAGTTCCATCCAGAATGGGTGGTATATTTCCAAAAACTCCTTCTTTGTCCATAGTGCCAGAAAGTGATATCCCTAGATCTCACCCAGTAATACAGGCAGGGTGCCTGCTCTGATACCAATTGAAATTCTGGCTGCAGATACTCAATGTCACGTTCAATGTTATGACACCGTATCTGACTTACTATATGACAGTAAATACAAAAGCAATAAATAACACAGTCAATTGTTTACCCAGTTCAGTGTGCAACAACACCTACTCTGGGGGCTACCAAGCCAGGGAGGAAATCCACTATAAGAGATGTTAATTCAGGAATAAACCAACCAGTTTATCTCCTTCACTTAAGACCTACCCAATGCAATTCCAATCTAAGTACAACTTAAACCTGAGTTCCTACTCACTCCCCCTCAATCACAGCAGTGATACATAAACCAATTTGACTTAAGAATTGATGAAGACACTCTTCAAAAACAAACACTTGATTAAGCTTCACAGCTTTTTAATCAAGCAACACAATCACTCGTGCTTCACAGCTTTGAGTGATGCACACAACTAACTTGACTCTGCTTCACAGCTTTAGTCAAGGAACATTCAAACACTCTTTCTTCAAAGCTTTGAGTGCTACACAACCCTTACAATTAGAAACCTATTCCAAGTCACTTATCACAATGATAATTGCTTGGAGTACAATAATCAAACCTATACAGATTACAAATGATCTTCTGATCAATAAAAAGGGATACATTGTAAAACAGCAGCTCTGTTGAATATATAGCAGCTGCAACTTCAGTTAGGGTTTCCACAAAAACCTAGGGTAAATTCCGTTTGACCTAAAGACCAGGTCACAGGACTTTATTAACTAGGTTAGGGTTGAGCTAGGTTACCCCTCAGAAAACGCAGGATTCTGTTCAGGAAAGAGTGAGTTATTTTCCTGAAAAAACTCAGACTTATCCAACCTGCAAACCTGTTAGTTTAGAACAGGATGTCATAACATCTGTTATGACATCTGAGAAAACCTGTCTACTGATTTAGCAAAATGTGATCATTTTGCAAAATGCTCAGATACACACTTATAAACATCAGTACTTGAATTACAATATTTTTCTGCAAAGGTACCTAATGAGTCAGTACAAACTAAACTAGAATGTTATGACATCAGTCATGACATTCACACATACCTTGGGTTTTACCAAAAATGCAAGCCAATACCTAGACACCTACATTAATTGAAAACAAAATATAGTTTTCATCTTTGGATATCCATGTAGTCTGAAGCAGAAGGGCTTTATGTGGCCATATCTCCCACAATGATGACATTTCCATCTTTGGTACCTTTTCTTCATATGTCTCTGTTCCTGATGTTGAGAGTTGTGTTGAGACATCTGTTTTGACATTACTCACAAGAAAAGAAAGAAGCCCGAATCCTCTGGGTCTGATGACAGTGCTTGAAGGTTGGTTGCTGTTTGGTGGTGTTGCTGGTCAGTGCTGATATCTGGTGGAGTTTGGAAGTGTGTTCAGTTCTTTTTTTTTTCTGCTGCTGCTCTTATTAATTTTTTTTGGATAACTGTATAATCATTATGAACATGTATCTTTGGCCCATTTGTGGCTAAAGAGGGGGAGAATATTTCTGTACTTAATATGTACTTGCTCAATTAGACATTCTATTTTTCTGCAGTCATTTATTTCTGCTGCTATCTATCTCTGATTGCTTAGGGTCTTTAGCCAAAAATCTGCCAAAGGGGGAGTTTGTAGTTGTTTAGGTATTGGCTTGCATTTTTGGTAAAACCCAAGTGTATGTGTGAATGTCATGACTGATGTCATAACATTCTAGTTTAGTTTGTACTGACTCATTAGGTACCTTTGCAGAAAAATATTGTAATTCAAGTACTGATGTTTATAAATGTGTATCTGAGCATTTTGCAAAATGATCACATTTTGCTAAATCAGTAGACAGGTTTTCTCAGATGTCATAACAGATGTTATGACATCCTGTTCTGAACTAACAGGTTTGCAGGTTGGATAAGTCTGAGTTTTTTCAGGAAAATAACTCAGTCTTTCCTGAACAGAATCCTGCGTTTTCTGAGGGGTAACCTAGCTCAACCCTTACCTGGTTAATAAAGTCTTGTGACCTGGTCTTTAGGTCAAACGGAATTAACCCTAGGTTTTTGTGGAAACCCTAACTGAAGTTGCAGCTGCTATATATTCAACAAAGCTGCTGTTTTGCAAGGCATCCCTTTTTTATTGATCAGAAGATCATTTGTAATCTGTATAGATTTGATTATTGTACTCCAAGCAATTATCATTGTGATAAGTGACTTGGAATAGGTTTCAAATTGTAAGGGCTGTGTAGCACTCAAAGCTTTGAAGCAAGAGTGTTTGAATGTTCCTTGACTAAAGCTGTGAAGCAGAGTCAAGTTAGTTGTGTGGATCACTCAAAGCTGTGAAGCAAGAGTGATTGTGTTGCTTGATTAAAAAGCTGTGAAGCTTAATCAAGTGTCTGTTTTTGAAGAGTGTCTTCATCAACTCTTAAGTCAAATTGTTTTATGTATCACTGCTGTGATTGAGGGGGAGTGAGTAGGAACTCAGGTTTAAGTTGTACTTAGATTGGAATTGCATTGGGTAGGTCTTAAGTGAAGGAGATAAACTGGTTGGTTTATTCCTGAATTAACATCTCTTATAGTGGATTTCCTCCCTGGCTTGGTAGCCCCCAGAGTAGGTGTTGTTGCACACTGAACTGGGTAAACAATTGACTGTGTTCTTTATTGCTTTTGTATTTACTGTCATATAGTAAGTCAGATACGGTGTCATAACATTGAACGTGACATTGAGTATCTGCAGCCAGAATTTCACAAATGAGTAGATTGAAAACATAAAAACAAATACCCAAAGAAAAGAAAACAAGAGCTAGGAGAGACTCTGGGATGGACCAACAATTGGTCGACCATTTCCCTAGTGAAGTCGCAAACTAAAACTACCGACTAAACATATCATAGAGATTAAATCAATAAAGTAGCCATCGAACATTTTTATCCCACAGGAAGGGAAAGGTAAACATCAAGTAAACCTAAGAAGGGTGAAATCACGATCAAATGACCGAGAGATCGGGTAAGGGAGTCTTTTACGCGAGGGGAAGGTATTAGCACCCACACGCCCATAGTACTCTACAGTATCCAATATTGTTGTTCTAATCAAATGGTGTGTTCAAGTCTAAAGCTTACGAGCTATAATAAATAATGTAAAGAGAGAATGCTTGGAAAAGAAAGAACGAGGAAAAAAAGGAAATTTTTACAAAGTTGGGCTCGACTGAGTCCCGTTACCAGATGTCTATGTATCCCTTTTAAAGAATCAGAGCTCCATAGTTAGGCTCACATGTTTTAGGTTGTTGTGTTTTTTTAATGAACAATATTAATTTCGCCTTCTTTAGCACGTCGGCCTTTGGAGATTCACGCGTCAACACAAAAGTGAATTAACATGTTATTTTTGAAAGTTTTAAAGAAAAGAAAGGGATCTCGAAGGCGAAAAAGAGTTTGCATTGGTTGATGTTTTTTACTTTGAAAAAGGATTTGAAAGTTTTTATATCATCGATGAAGTCGCCATCAAACATTTTTTATTCCACGGGAAGGGAAAGGAAAACATCGAGTAAACCTGAGAATGGTATAATCAAGATCAAACGACCGAGAGATTGGTTAGGGAGTCTGTTATGCAAGGGGGAGGTATTAACACCCTACATGCCCGTAGTACTATATGGTATCCACTCTTATTATTCTAATCAAAGGGTGTGTTCATGTCTAAAGCTTACGAGCTAAAAGAAAAAATTCAAAGAGGGAATGCATACAAAACAAAACACAGAAAAAAAGGAAATATTTACAAAGTTTTTCTCGTCTGAGCCCCGTGACCAGATGCCTACATATCCCTTTTAAGGAATCAGAGCGCTATAACTCGGCTCATATGTTTCGGTTTGTGTGTTTTTTAATAAACAATATTAATTTTGCCATCTGCCGCAGCTCGACCTTTGGAGACTCACGTGTTAGCACAAAAGTGAATTAACATGTTCTTTTTGAAAGTTTGAAAGAAAAGAAATAGAGCTCGAAGGTGAAAAAGAGTTTGAAAGTTGTAAGATGTTTTATGCATTTGCCAAGAAAAGAGAGTTTTAGTGTTTAAGGATGCAAAAAGAAAATAAACATCTAAGGGAGACTATCTAGCTCTATCCCTAATGTTATCAGGTCGAGTTTGAAAGGGAAATCTCTACCTATGTTAGCATACCAAAAACCTAAGGGTGAGGATAACTATCCTATAGGGAACATGCAAAGATCAAATTCATTATCTCAATTCTAATTGAGTGACATTATCGATCATCAACAAAGGAAAATGATAAAAACCTAAGGGAAGCTTGCAAATATCGAAGTCTTTATCTCAATTGTAATTGAGTGACATCATCTATCATCAAAATAAAAAAGCCATGAAATCATATAGGGAACATGTAAAGATCAAAGTCCTTTTTTCAATTGAGTGACATGATCGATCATCAAAAAACGAGGCAAACACAAGCACAAACACAAGTAGAAAATAAGTGTGGAATGATTGCTACAGGTCTTTAAATAGCGACTTCGAGTGCACACTATTTATTTCCTACTTCTCATGATATCTAGAAAGTAATAAAATGCGAAAAGATAAACCAAGCCGTAAAGTAATACCAAACGGATAAAATGTTTGTTATACAGCAAGCAAGCAAAGCAAAAATTCTTCGTAAAACTTCGAGCAAGCTAGCATCAACAAATGAAATGGTCATAAATAATATCCAATACAGTCATCCAGTGTACAATGTGATAATAAATTGCAAGAAATGTGCCTCTAGCAAATATCCTACACTTAGCCATGCTACACAAGCCAATGGTAAGATCCGAACACATATGTCGTGACGAATCACCTTCCATAACTCGCACAATATCACAAGAAAGGTTAGAAAATAACAAGGGATATCAAATGTAACGCAACAATCGACATCACAAGTTAAAATGACATATTATCGTGCATAAAGTGAAATGCAACAAGTAATTTAGACATAAGAGTGAATTCTGGGAAGCGTGTACATCACACAAAGAAACGCACAAAACGTCGATCTGAAACCAATACAACTCGATACACATGTCTTATAATGACGAAAATGAATGCAATGAAGCATAAACTAAAAATTAAAACCAAATCCGGTTTCATTTTGCAAAACGACGCAACACTACGCTTATTTAAAGAATTAACCTGAAAAATGTATCGGAACCAAGAAACTCAATCACAAAGATTCATGAATGAACAATAAAGTATAAGCATGAATTAAATGAAATATTAAACTCAAAGCACATACCAAAAAGAAATAAAAAGCACTAAATTCATAAATTAAGAGCGCAAAAAGCCGGAACAGAATTGACTCAAAATCGCACGGTTAGCTACAAACGTGCCAACGGACTCAAAAAAGTGGTCCTCATAAATTAATTCCAAGTGGAAGTGATACTGCTAAACCCCGGACAACAACTTCATAAACATGAAAACCGAGTGGAAATTCAATCCATAAGCGGTAAAACTTGGCATAAATGCCATCCAACATCCAATCCAAGTGCATTGATCCTTAACCATCAATAACATGAAACCGTACGCACCAAATCATTTCCAAAAAGCGGATTTAAAACACAAAATTAAATGTTGATTTAATTTCTGATTCCACATGTTTACATTAAAAATGAAAGTATATTCGTGAAAATAAATTGGAAATTATTTCAACAAATGATTACTTCACAAAAACTCCACCACAACTCCATAATTGACATGTTAACTCCAAATTTAATATTCAAGATTTGAACAATTTTTATCGAATTGAAAAAAAAATTACATCAATTATGTAATTGCTCAACATATGTCTTTCTTCAACATTTTCCACAAATTCAACAACTCAAGGTTCAAATATGTTCAACAATTCAATTTAAACTCATGATAATTGCTCAAAATTCAATCAAACATGGTTTTATCAAACACATAACCTTCAAAAACTCAACTCATGATTTTGTCATCTCAAGAATCAAGTCTATTTTCAATTATCAAATGTAATTCAAGAATCAACACTTCACAATTAATGAACAATAACATTAACAGTTAATTCAATTCACAACTATATTATGTAATGCATAATTAAATGCAAGAGGTGGATTCAAGAATGTTACCGGAAAATGCATCAGAGAAGGGAAGAGGACTCAGTGCACTCGCGATCGGGCGGGAGGAGTAGAGAAGCCGCGATTTCGCGGCGGGATCAGGGAAGCATGAGTTGTGGACTTTTCGATGGCGAAGGGAGGAGATCACAGGCAGTATGCAGAAGCCTGGGAGGAGGCAAGCGGTGGCGGACTAGAGGTGTGAGAACGGATCGGAAGGAGATCGAAAAATTGGAAAAGATTTGAAGATTTGAAATTTTTGTTCTTGAGATTGCTATGAATGTTGTTGAAGATTGTTGGAGTTCTTGAGAAAATTTAGAGAAAAGTGGAGTTTGATCCTTGAGAGAATAGAGAGAAAATTAAACGTGTTTTTGGGAGTGAGAGAAATTATGAGAGAAAATATGATTTTTTGAATATATACTCTCTCCAATTGGGCCTTGTATTTGATTTGGGTTGGGCCTTGTTTTGTGAGTGTCATAAAATTTAATGCACAATGCGATATGAAATTGCCATGTCATCATCGGTGTGTAATCTCTACTCGAGCTCAGCATCAAAATTGAAGCTTATGAAATTTGTGACACGATGCCGAATGAATGGACTCAATTAGATAAATGATGAGAAACGTATGAATTTACGAAGATGCACTTACACTGTCTCAGACAAACTTATTTCATTTTAAACGTTTTTCATTGTTCAGTCTGGAAAGAATGCCGCGAACGATAATCCTTTGATCAAAACCTAAACTCGGGGTCTGAAGCAAATTTGAAGATAACAAAATTTGTGAAATTATACCAAAAGAACTATCACGATACGATAATAATTGAAGAACTTTTGGTTTTTACAATATCCTAAAACAGTGTAACAGAAATCATGTTCAGCACAATTATTTCTCTGGTAATCCATGATTCTGGGGACTTTCCTCAAAGAATTAGCTCTCTGCCCGAACATACGAATCGAAGATAAAATCAAGACAAATTTTAATCCCAAATAACGTCTCAAAAACATCGATATAGGAGAAAGTTATGAATTTTAGAACGTCCAGAAAATAATGGTTCAACACGGTTTTTTCACTGTTTTGCTTTAAAGTACTCTCGCATTCGGAGATCCTCCTCAAAGAATTAGCTTTTGATCTGAACATAAAAGTTGGAGGAAATAACAAGAAAATTAAAATTCTCTAAGAGGAACTCAAAGATGATGCTTCAGTCAGGGGTTATGAATTTTTAAGCATCCGAAAACTAGAGAAATGGTAAATCCACTGTATACTGCAATTTAAGTATTTTGTGCTTTAGAAAATCTTCCTCACAAAATTAGCCTTTGAAATGAACATATGAAATGAATAAGATCTCAAGAATGTTCTAATGACTGAAGAATCCATCACAAATGACTTTCTGAACTCGAGTTGTGAAATTTTGAGCTTGAAATGCACCATACTGAATTTTTGTCTGCACTGTCTCAAATCAACTAAAACACTAGACTTTCTGCATAATCAAGAGCGTGTTGAAATACATGCGGGCTTGATATTATTATGACTTACTTGGTTGTTAATTTTATATGTTGGAAACCATGCAGAGTGCATTAAAAATCGGATAACACCAAATTCTGCTTCACAATGCTGCTTAACGGAACATTCAGTTTTCGCAACTCTTTGTTGCAAAGAAATACCTCGATTCCATGAGCATAGATCCAATGACATGAATGTATGCATATGGTAATGATGTATAAGCCATACATGATTAAAATGAAAAGGACAAATTTTGGGGTACAACAAACGCGTGATGTGTCCTTTTTTTGGGCAAATTCTGACGCGTTTTGGTATGATGGCTTTAAAAGGGTTATTTTGGAATCTTTTCAAAAGTTCTATGATTTTAGACTGCAGGTGGAGATTTTCAACAACCGAAGGGAGATTTGGAGCACATTTGAAGCCTATGGAGGCTAGATCTTCAAGGATTTTCTTATGCAAAGTTCTTCTTGTTATTTGATATCGTAATTTGATCATTATGAATAGCTAAATACTCTTATGTTAGGTTTTATCTAATGAACTCATTTCAAACCTGTTGGGACACATGTTTAATTTGATGTTGCATGATTAATCTTAGTTATATTTCTATTTAATTGTCTCTTGTACTTAAAGCGCATTGTTTGAGATAATATTTTAATGTGATTGGGGACGTATAAGGAATACTGACCCCTAGCCTATGCGTTTGAACTAGGGAAACTATCATGCTTACGCCGGTTGAATAGGAATATGAGACCTCGAGTAGTGGCATTAGAATTAAAGTATTGTATCATCACCTCATTCCCTTTATGCCGGTTGAATAAGGATATGAGACCTATAGTAGGAATTAGTGATTTATACACCAAGGGATTGGGTATAGTGGTCTTGTTAATTCATTGTGGAAATATAGAGAAGTTTCATTCATGTAATGTCTTATACATAAATAAGGGAAAATAATGGATTCTAGGAAAAACCTGACCGCTTTCGCAAAATTGTCAGAACACTTTTATCTTTTTCACAATAAAAACTTGGAACCCCCTTGGTTACTTTCTTCACATTGCACAATATTTTTCTGGTTAAATAAAAATCTTTGTGGATATGATATCTTTTTATCACTTTGACAATATCGATATACTTTTCGAGAAGTCATCAAGTTTTTGGCGCCATTGTCGGGAATTGTCGTTAATTCCAACAAGACAACACTTGTAAATATTTTTTGTAATTAATTGTTTTTATTTCTTTTTAATTTTTATTTCATATTCTTTCTCTTTTTAGTTTTATTCGTGTTTAAATTTTTTATCTAGTGCAGTGCTACTAAGGTATTTTTCTTTTTGTTAGATCCATGGTTTTAGGATTGACAATAATTTTTCTAAAACATGGTTCATGACAAATTCATGACAAATTCTAAAACATCTTGATCTGAATGCTACAACAGAGTGTTAAGGTTACACTGAAGACAAATGTTCTGCCTGATGTTGTGACATGCTGTACTAAAATAGTAGTACAAGATGATTTAAATCTTGACATATTTGATTCGATTGTGTAATATTCCATTTGGATATATTACAAATATTTATCTAGATCAAGAGGATTTAATATGGAACAAGTAAATCAAATCTCCAACAACATTAAAGTTTTTAAAATTGGTTGTTGAGACAATTTAGAAACCTTGAAGATTTATTCCAAGATTTAAGGAGATTTTTCTGCATAATTGGTGCAGCCCTCAGCTTGTGGATTAAGAAATATTTGGGTGAAGTTTTCAAAGCCCATGGACTACTGTGGTGTATTTAAAGAGAAGATATAACCTAATGTAATTTAACTTTTCACAATTGTAAAGTTAGGGGAAGTCTAAGTTTTAGGTTTTGAGAGTCTCTTGTGTTCTTTGTAAGTCACCCACATATCTTTTGATATAATGTGGTAGACAATTTGTTACTTGAAAGTTTATCAAGTTATTGTTACTTGAATTTTTGTCAAGTTATTTGTTATTGTTTGAAGCTTTTAAGCGAGCCTAATTATTATTCTCACCCATGAGCTTTTAAGTAAAATGTTGAGTATTGTTTGTTTGAAGTATAATCTTCTTTTAGGTTTCTATTCTTGTGAAAGGTGGATCTCATATCTAGATGGTGATTTTTAGGTAGAATTTTCACAATATAGTGATTAAGCGAGAAGTGGTAAACTATGACTGTTTAGGCTTGTAAACTGTGCTATCATAGTGAATTTCCTGCATGGCTTGGTAGCCCGCAATGTAGTTGACGTTGCACCAAAATAGGTTAATAATCTATTGTGTTATTATCATTCTGAAATTTATTTTACAGTTTGATATTATTCTGTATCAGGAACATATGTCTCAAAATAAGTCTTGACATTGTGTTCTGGTGTTGGATCATCGATATTAACATGTGTTGCAAGTGCTATAATTTCAATTGGCATAAGAGCAGGCACCCATGTCTGTTTATTGGGTGAGCTTCAGGAAGTATTTCTAGTACTACTGCTCTTTTGTTGAAAGGCTATAATGATAGCATTCTGGAATTCAATGGACAACAGATCTTGGAGAATTTCCAAGATAGAAGAAACCTGATTCTAAGGAGTTAGAAGGAAAGAGTATGAGTTGGTTTTTTGTAAATCTGAAATTGTCATTATCATAATAAATGGAATTGATTAGATTTTGTTAAGACTTAGTATCACTTGTATTGTGGCCAAATATACTTGGGAAATTCTCAAGTCCACTCATAAAGACACATCTAAGTGTTTTGGGAGAATAGAGTTCAGAAGAAAGAGGAAGAAACTCAGGTATCTATTCAAGACGTTTGACATGGAAGTTACAACTTTTGAAGAAAAACAAAAGCATGCCTTTTGGTTCTAAATCTGTGGGAGCTTGTGTTCTAGTCTCTAAGTGAAGGGTTTCTTATTGCTATTTTGTTCCTTAGAAGGAAATTCAACCAGGCTTTCAGGAGAATGAGTCTGTAAGGCTCAAGAAAAAGATGGAACTGGAGTAAAGAAAAATCAATGGCAAAGCATTCAGTAGAATGAGTGTAACGACCTTGGATCTTTGTGAAGCAAAATGCTCTACTTATCTTAAAGAACAACTTTATGGGTTTTCTATTTCTTGGTTTAATGAGGAAAGTGATCATGTTTATGAGTTTTCAAAGAATGTTACTGGGTTGACGGGAAGAAGAATTTCTGATGTAGATTCATGTATTGAAGTTTTGTCTCATGATGGGCTAGCTATTTTATTCAAATATTTGTGTATCTAGAATAAAAAGGGTTGTTAACCATGAAGAAAATATGAGGTGACTATTTCCATTCTTATGTCTTAAGAGAAGGAATGTTTGTCTACCATGTGTAACTTGCAGGGTAAGGTGACTCTTTTGATCCTCAAACTTAATATCTTGATTACGTCGGTAAGGAGAGTTCATATTAGTTAGAGAATTTTCTTCAAGATTGAAGATAATTGGAATCCTAAAGAGGGATGGGGTTTTCACGTAAAGAGAAAACTCAAGTGACTAAAGGATGTTTCCATCAAAAGATAAGTTGAGTCAAGGATGGCAATCATAATGTCTCAACATTGTGCTAGACATCAAAGTAGTCATGCTAAAGGCAAATACTTGCACTGAAGATGTATCTTCTTTGAAAAGTTTTCATAATAGTTTTTTTTGTTTGACTTCCTAAAATGTCAAACTCAACATTAGTAAACCAAATAGTTGTTAAAACTCGGAAAAGTGATAATTTACTTATTTTTCATACCTTTCATAGAACTTTAATTAAGGTGATTGGTATTTTGACACTGGCTACTCCAGACACTCAACTGTAGTAAAGGCGTTTTTGGTGGTTTGTTTGGTCTCACTCTATCAACCGATTCTTTGGGTGATGATACTAAAAATGGAGATTAAGGGCATTGGATGTTTGAAGAGTACATGATGGATTATATAAGTTTTGGTAATGGTATTCTTACTAAAGGACTAATGACTATTGTTTTATACTTAAGTCAATTGTGTGATCAAGTCTGAAGGTAAATGTCATCAACGAAGAATGTGTTGTCTCTAATGAGATGTTTGAAGTTCTGATGAGGATTTAAAAATAGTTAATATTTGTGGATAACACAAGTATTTGATTTCTTATTCTCTTGGTTAATATTCAATAAAGATGAAGTCAAGATGTCACACCAGAAGGTGCAACATCAGGTAGTTGCAAAAGCTCTAGAACCTATTCTATGGATCTAATTTGTCCAATGCAAGGTGAGTGTCTTGGTGGATAGAGACATATATTTGATTTTCTTTTGTGATCTATTGCAAAGAAAATTCTCTTATATGTGATGTCTTTAAAGGTTCTTATCTATTCCTTAAAAGAGAACAAGGTATGATTCTGAGTTACTTTACTGAGATAAGTACTTTTAGTAATGTTAAGTTCATGATCAAAAATCAATAATTTTTTCATCGAGAAAGAAGTCGATGTTCAACCAGATGTTGAAACATCATCTCATTAGGTTGATACTCTAGAAAATGTGAAAGACTCTAAAAGGCTAGCAGTCACTAAATAAGAAAATTCTCAAGAAAAAAATAAAATAAAAGGGAGTATAATATTTAGAGTTTATTAGAGTTTGTGATCATCAAGAAGTTAAGAGATGAAATATCTAATGAATCTTTGAGTAAAATCTATTTGCCAATTTCTATGAAGATAGTTTGAATGGAGGATGTTCTATTTAATAAACAACCTAATCCCTTTGATCATAAATAATTTTATCCATGTTTATCTTTAAGGAGAAGTACATTGCTAAAGGAAGATGTATTCTAAATTGTGTTGGTTACTAAAAGAGTATAATGTCAAACATGATGTCATGATATTGTAACAAGATGCTTCAATAAAGGTACTCAGGATTGGTAGTATGCTTAAAGAACAAAGTCATTGGTACTAGTCATCATTATTTTAAGGGTCTTGCTATAGGAAAATATTGGCATTCTGAAGCTTGGCATGTCTGAGAAGTTATAGGAAGTATTTTCATCTAAACTTGAGGTGCAAGTTACATTAAAAATATTAGGGGTATCTTTCGAATTTCTCTACTGAAGAATTATAGTAGTAACTGTTTGGTCAGTTTGCCAACTATATTCATCTTGTGATATGTGCAATCTCAGAAAAAGCATTTTCAATGGCATAGAGAATGTTATTTCAAATGTTGTAACATTTTCCAGCAGTAAAAGCTTGGAAATAGAGAAAGTTAAACAAAAATTGTGTATTTCTCCTATGGTGAGTGGTGTACTACTATTAAGGATGATGTTATCTCCTTCCAAAAGCGCTCACATTGTCTGGTTTGTCGTTACAAGCAAGGTTTCGTTACAATCAAAGTAACTCTCCTTGTGTTAAATACCTGACTACCCCACCATCCTTATAAATTTCATTTTAACATGAGCAAATCTTCCAAAAAGGCTGATACAGAAAAGATCAAATTGTTGGAAACCAAGAAGGAAGTGAGTTCTGGTTCAAATAGGGTTTAGTCCAATATTGTAACAAATGTTGGAACATCTAGTGGAGAATCCTGGACAGAGAAAACATTTATAACCAATATGAATTCCCTCAAGAAACGTCATGTGTAAATAAGTGATTCAGATTCAGGTGATGATGAAGATTGGGTCAATTTCATTAACTCAGGAGGCAGGTTTGGATAGCTTTTGTCTTCTTTCTGTTATTAAAAAAACAAAAAAAATTGTTTTTGTTACCAGTTGAGTCTTATGTTTTTTTTTTTGTTTTTGTGTCCATTTTCTTATTTTTTTTCCATAGTTTTTGTCTCTTTGAGTCATAGTTTTTGTCTGAGTCTTAGTTTTTGTCTCTTTGGGTCTTTGTTTTTGTCTCTTTGGGAGAGTTTTTTTTTCTTTTTATTGTTGAGTCAATTTTTGTTAGAAGTTTGTCATGCCTTAGTGTTTATGTCTTTTTTGTTTCTTTTGTGTCAATTAATTTTCACTTTGTTTTTGTTATCTTTTGTCTAAAAAGGGGGACAATAGTATCAGTGAGTCTAGTCTGGTATTGTTGCTTTCTATAAGCAACATCTTTTGGGAAGCACAATTGTCTGTCTATTGTGTCTTTGTCTTGAGTTATGTTTTCTGTTATGTCTTGTGTTTTGAGTTATGTGTACTACCTTTGCTGCATGTTCTTCTAATATACAACCTTTAGGAAATCTTCATTTTCCTCTGGGAAAACTTTCTTCTTCTGTTAGTTATTTGGTTTTTCCCTTTGAGGGGGAGTAACTAGGATAGATATGAAAAAAAGTTATCTTCTTCCTCATGTGAAAAGTTTACATCTTTTAACATGTAGATTGTGTTTTTGATTATGGTTTTATTCCTGTCTCCAAGTTTATTGTGCAAAAGATTGTTTGAGCCAAAATTTGCCAAAGGGGGGGATTGTTAGATCCATGATTTTAGCATTGGAAACAATTTTTCAAAAAAATGGTTCATGACAGATGCTGAGCATGATGTTATAACATCTTGATCTGAATGCAACAACAGAGTGTGAAGGTTACACTAAAGACAAATGTTCTTCCACATGTTGTGACATGCTATAATAGAACAGCAGTACACCCTGTTTTAAATCTTGACAAATTTGATTTGATTATGTAATATTCCATTTGGATATTTTACATGTATTTATGCAGGTCAAGAGGATTTAATCTGGAACAAGTATATCAAATCTCCAACAACATTAAAGTTTCTAAAATTGGTTGCTGAGACAAGTTAGAAACCTTGAAGATTTGTTCCAAGATTTAAGGTGATTTTTCTGCATAATCGGTGCAACCCTCAACTTGTGGATCAAGAAATATTTAGGTGAAGTTTTCGTAGGCCATGGACTACTGAGGTGTATTGGAATAAAAGACCTAACCTAATGTAATTTAACTTTTCATAATTGTAAAATTAGGGAAAGTCTAAGTCTTAGGTTTTGAGAGTCTCTTGTGTTCTTTGTAAGTCACCCATATATCTTTTGATACAGTATGGTAGACAATTTGTTACATGATAGTTTATCGAGTTATTATTACTTGATTGTTTATCAAGTGTAATAACCGTAAAAAAATATAGAGTCACCACCATTAATTTTTATCCTAAGACGGGAATATAACGCAATAACCCTAGTTGATGATATAGAGATTCTAAGTTCTTGACTCACTTTAGAAGAAGGGAAGGTTTTAGGAACCCTTTATCTATCTTGTTCACAAGGATACTACAGTTTAGGTTTAAGGTTTAGGAATAGGGTTTTTAATTTTTTTGTTAGGGGACTCGCCACGGTTTTTAATTCGTATGCCTACGTATCCTCTTATGAGGAATCAGAGTCCCAATTCGTAGTTCGTAGTGTTGGTTGGTGTTTTTTATAGGATTGCATTGAATTGATTTCGAATTATCCTTGAACCTTGTCTGGGTTATAAGTTGAGTGATCGTAAACGAAGTTCACATTTTATTTTCAAAGTAATTATATTTAATCCTTTTTTTCAAAAATATCTTGGGATTTATTATGTTAGTAGAAAAATGGTTTGATCGTTGGTTAGCTATTTTAAGTGTTTCATTGACAAAGAATATGGTAGGAAACAGAGCGGGTAAGGATGTTAAGGGCCCAAGTTCATAAATTAAACTTGGCCCATTTGCGCACATGGGTGTAAAATTAAGACTAGGTGGTGTATTAGAAGAAAATCTGGACCCAAAGAGATTTTGAGCCTAAATTGGCTGAGGGGTGCGTTTTGCAACATGGTAGTCAAATATGAGGGTTTGGTAAGTGAGGCTCCAGGTTCAGATATTGAACTGGGTCCAAAATACAGTTGGGTGTAAACTTAGTTTAGTAGTAAAAAATAAGGGTGTGTAAGTGTCGCGACTAATTTTTTAATCTGAGTCACCACTACTAGTTTTTACCCTAAGGAAGGGAATTTAATAGAGAACCCTAGTTTGCAAAACACAGATTCTAAATTTCAGACTTATTTAGACGAAAGGAAGGTGTTAGGCACCTTTCATCTACCTTATTCTTAAGGATATTAGGTTTTAGGTTTAGATTTCGACTTAAACAGGGTTTTAAATTTTAATAGGAGAATTCACCATGATTTTTGATCGTATGCCTACGTATCCTCTTATGAGGAATCGGAGTCCCAATTCGTAATTCGTATGGGGTTTGTATTTTGTAGGGGTTGCAAAAGTATTTTGAATCACCTCGCATTTTGAGCAGGAGTAGAGATTCTGGAATTTTAGACTAATGCGCGATTAGTCAAAAGATTTGGAACCCTTTTTCAAAAATTGATTGTTTAGATTAGTTGATTGCGAAAAATAGATTTGAGGTTTGTTGAATATTTTTTATAATGTTAATTGCAAAAATTCTTAATTAATGCATGATATAAAAATATTTTAATGCAATAATTTAGAAAATATGTTCATGACTTTTTAAATAAAATTTATTTTAAATGATAATAATAAATAATATCACAATTAATAAAAATAATAATAATAATTAATATTAATAATAATGATAATAATAAAATATTTAAAATAATTATAAGAAATAATAATAACAAGATGTAGCGGTAGAAATGTTTAAGACTAAGCCATTGGATTGACTAGACTTATACAGATCAAAATAAAAATCGCCACCACGCTTTATTATTTCCAAAGGAATGGGAAAAGAGCGAATAACCCAAAAGATGGGGAAAATTCAAGGTAAGGGGGTTGGTTATGCAAAGGGAAGGTATTAGCATCCTAAACATCTACGGTACTCCGCAAGAACCTCTTTGTAAAATCTGTATATTTTGGCTATAAAATGTTGTATGTAAAATAGACGGGGGAGGTGAGAAAAGAAACATATTTTTGATCATTTTTGCAGCTGCCGCAGTTTCAAACCTTTAGTGCCTACGTAACACCTTTCGTGCAATAGGGGATCAGGGTACACGTAGCTCCTCTTTTAAAAATTTAAAAACACAAGTGTGTTGGTTAATTTTAAGAGATAAGACATCATCGTCGTTGTCCGTGTGGTAAACATAATTTACTACCCACAATTATGAGAAAAGAGAATTTGCATCATCTCAAAGTGGAGAATATGGCTTGGATTTTAAAATTAGCAATGCCTCACTCAACACCCAAGTGTAAAATATCTCACTTCACTACATATTATAGAACTATAGTTGTTTGCATCACTACAAGGATTGACAAGAGTCTAAGTGCCAAAATGGTTTGAAATGAGATTGATTGACTTTTAGTCTTCTCACAAAAAATGTCAAGGTATTATTAAGTTGATTGGAGTTTATTTATGAAAAGGTTTTGAAAATGCATGTACCTAGGTCCAAGTTTATTATGAAAATAGTTCAAGCTTAAAAACAAGAAAAGTTTTCAAAAGAAGAGAGAAGATTTTTGAAATTAAAGAAGATGGGAGGAGAAGAAGAGACTATCCTAAAGCATGAGGTAAAAGCTAGGGAGAAGAACCATCTAACCAACAAGAAGCCAATACTTTCCATTATGATTCAAGATAGAATTCCCATTCTTTGGATTGAAATCAAGCAAGAAAATATATTAGACCTCTTAAGGGAATCAAACTTCAAGTGTATTAAGTCTTCAGAAAAATTGGGCAGAGTAACGGCTGTATACAGGTGAATTCTAGATTACAAACAAAGTATGTAATCACAATAACCTGCATACAAAACAAACAAACAACCCAATGTCTTGAGGTAAACCTCAAGAACTCCGATCAAAATATCAATTAAGGTCACAAGGTCTCCAACATAGGCCAAGGTTTCTAATACTAATTCCAAGAAGTCCAATACTCCATAATGCCAAGGATAGTAACAAAATAGTCCAAGTATCATTAAAGTTTTTTATGGTTTATTTTGATTATTAAGTATCTTAAAAAAAGAAAAACTCAAGTGAGAAAAATAAAAATGACAAGAATATAAAGGGGCTATAGTGAGAAAAGATGAAAAATAGCATGCAATGTAAATGCTAAAGTAAAGAGAATAAAATTAAGCATAAAGTAAAGTCAATTGTTAGAAATTAGTGGTTAGTTGGATGACCATCTTGAAACTTCCATTTGGAACTCATTAGAGGATTGGTAGAACCAAAGCCTCCACACAAAAAGTTGCATTTACTTTTTGTCAAGTATATCATCCATTTTGAAATCCTCAAAAGTACCATTTAATGATGAATGACGTTTAAGGGATCCGCGTTGACCAAAATTAATGAAGATCCATCATAAGATTGGTAGAACCAAAGCAACTACACAATGAATCTCAAGGTTATTGCATCAAAGGATTCAAATTAACATCTTGGGCTTGCAATCATAGGTTTGGGTCACGAATGATCATTTTCTCGAATCAGGACAAAATTTAGCGTTATGTTATGCAATCATAAGTGGACTTATAAAGAAGTTGCACCTATTTTGAGGCCGATCAACAGCAATCTATGCACCATTTGTTTTGAGAAATGATATAGAGATAATGCTCCAATAACACTTAGTACAACAAGAAAGGGATAAGATGAAGAGGTGTGGAAAAGAATATACAAACCATTTTTGAATTAAAATTTAATAAAACCATTATTAAAATCATTCATCCATTTTTATGGAGTTAGACTCAACACCATGGATCCAATGATGTTAATAAATTTCATGATCAAAAATTCAACCCGAGATCAACCAAAAAATAATCACAAAATAACATTACATTAAATATATATATTAAAAAGGGTTTAAAAATGAATAAAAATGATAATAAAGGAAAAAAATAACAACTATATTAAAATTGATTCTTAAAAAAGAAATAAGGCCATCGAAAAATTAGAAATAGGTTCAAATATTTTTATAAAATTTTTGGTAATTTTTTAAAGTCAAACTATTTTTAAACTAATTAAAATTGCTAAAACAAATAGAAAATAAATCAAAAAATAGTAAACATCAATATAAAATTCCATAAAATTTTCAAAAAGTCAGAAATATGTAAAATGATATTTATGAATTTTTTTAGAATTAAAAAATATCAGAAAGTATTTTTAAAGTAATTAAAAGAAAGAAAATAATGCAAGAAATATAAAAAATATTAAATATCAAAATAAAAATGTGAAAAAATTGTCATGAGATCAGAAATAATTCAAAGTAATTTTGTGAATTTTTTCATAATTTTTGGATAAAAACTAAAAGAGTTATTAATTTTTGAAAATTAAATCAATTAAAATATAAAATCATAAAATAAAATAAAACCAAAAAGAGATGTGCCATCAGATCATAGTCAAAACGCGTTAGTAAGCTGATCCAATGGACCAGACGCACTGTGCTTGATATGGACCTTAGTGAGATATGCATAGGATTAGAAAAAATGCAACTAATAAAATTAAAACGGTTGGAACGCTATCATTGGTTGAGACGAGACATGTCATCGTCTTCAACCTCCAGACGCTCTACAATAGAGATTTTGTGAGATCCTTCAAATGGAAAAATTAGGATCCTAGACTAGTATCATTTCATTCGTCTCTTCAAGACGATCCTAATATCACCATCGCGCGAAATTTACATAAGGTATGCAAAGAGATATGAATCAAAAACCCAGAAAATAAAGAGCACCTTCAATTTTAGATTTCTCTCTTAATTCTCATGGATTTAAAAATTGTAAGAAGCACAAGAATCAGGGCAATGAGAGCTTCACAATGATATCAAAGTTTGGAGGAATTAATGGAGAAATCTACCTATTGAAGTTCAGTTGCAGAGTTCTAGAAATGGACTTGGTCATATCAATTGAGAAGGTTTCAAGACTCAATTCTTCTTCTGTTAGCTTCAGGGGAGACCAAGGAAGGTGAATTGATAGAAAAATGGATTGAAAAAGGCTTGAAGAATGATTTCCAAGTTGCAGAAACGTGAGTTCTGGAGCAAGTTTGCAGGGTGATTTTGGTTGTTCAAGCTTGAGAAAACGAATGGGGTAGCTCATGTATTTATAGGAGAAGCAAATGGAATCAAAATGAAGGGTAAATGATGCAATTTGGAGGGAATTCGTGTGGGTCTGTATCATGAAAAAAGTGTGACTTCTCTTTTGTCAAAACTCATCCAAAACGCGCATTTTAATGCACTATTCCACTTGGGAAAGTTGGTTAATCATGTTTAGACCCAAAACGTGTGCTAATTTTAGTGTTAGAAGTTGTAACATGAAATTCAAATTCTGACTTGC
The DNA here is from genome assembly GCA_948472305.1 of Vicia faba. Lineage (NCBI taxonomy): Eukaryota > Viridiplantae > Streptophyta > Magnoliopsida > Fabales > Fabaceae > Vicia > Vicia faba. The sequence continues at coordinate 856,118,118 of OX451736.1, read as the reverse complement.
GATAAAATTTCAATTCCAAGTTACCACTTTTGAAACAATGGCATTCTCAGCTCAAGGGGTCTTAAGGCATGGTTCTTGATGCTTTAGAAATATGAGATTACAAGCTTTGCAGTGGGAAAAGAATGAAATCAAATGGATGTTTGAGCTGAAAATTGCAATGAGTCAAAGTTGGGAAAAAGAGGTTGACTTTCCATACTTAGAAATATTTCATGTTTTTCTTCAAAAGTGACCTATAATGTTTTGCATCCAAACATGGCCTTCCTCTTGGAATTTGATCTTGACCAAAAAAGATGGCATGAAATAGACCTATTTAATGACATTTTGAAATATGAACCATTCAAAATGTACAAAAATTGAGAGAGTTATGAATTGTTGAAGTTGGCAAAAAATCATGAAATGACCTATAATCTTTTGTATCCTTAAGGCATTCTCCATCCATTTTCTAACTTTTCACATAAAAGAAGGAATAAATTTCACATCCTCAATATCATTGTGGAAAAAGAGTGGGATCAAGGTGATAAAAATTGACCAAGTTATCATCATTTGAAGCCACACATGGGAAGTTGGGGGTTCATCTAGAGGACTTGTAATCTTTCTTCATCATCAAGTTTCTTCCACATGAAAACTCCTTGACACTTTTGAAGTGATTTGTTAAAAGCCTTTTAAAGAGAATGATGTTTTTGGAATCACTAAAAAATTCCAAAAGATGAGCAAGATATACATTTTTGAAGTTCAAAACCCTAGCTCCTAGATCCAGAAAATGCTTTGAGGAACTTTAACAATTTTAAACAACCTTCTTGTACCAACACTTTTGCTTTGTAGATAGAAGTTGTCGAGGATGATAATTAGAGCTCATAGCAACAAAAAAACACTTCCATATATTGATAATTGAGATAAATATGCACTTGTGACCAATGGGAATAAGGCCTTATCGAACCACGATAACTTCTTCAATCAACCCCTTGTAGTTTTAAATCAATCTTTATAAGTTTGAAATGTGGTGAACCAAAATAAACCTTGCCATGCCATTTATTCCAAATTAACATCAATGGTGAGGTTTTAATTTATCAAGCTTTATTGACTTGGGCATGGAAATAAACTCATGAAACCATGGATAAACTTGCTAAGCCACATTTCCTTTACCTACATTATTAACAAGTAAGACAAACCAGCATTGCATTTTATTAATTAAAAGTAAAGTCAAAACAAAACATGCATGATCATAAAATAAAAACAATTCAAGTGCTTGGTGATTCCTCAAAGAGCAAAGCTAAAGATAAGGAGGAGAACCAAAAGCCCTAATATGATCGTGTTATGATTGAATCAATATGGTATGTTGAAGGGATCTTAGGGGAAAAAATTGGGGTACAACAGCTGCCATTATTTAAGTTTCTTCTATCCGAAGATACAAAGGTTAAAAATCTTTGTGTCTACGTGATCGAAGATACTTAAATATAAAATAAACCATATTTTTGGCCCTAAGATGCCATGCAATGCTTATTAGTATGAATGCATATGAACAACTTCAAAGGGACACAAAAAACCATTAGAGATGTAGCAAAGGAAATAAGGATCAAAAGAGAAACCCGACCAGGAATGTAAATCACTGGGAAATAAAAAAGACTCGACTCTATTGGTGTAACACCCAAAAAAGAAACAAGGTAGCATCAACTCAGCAAAAGAGGAAACAGTACAGGATAAAAGTGATTGACAACCAACTGTGAAATACCAAACTCAATAGTCGGAGGTAGAAGATCAAAAGGATACCGACTCATAAAGGATGGTAAAAGATCAAAGGATACACCAACTTTTACTGAAGGCAAAACTACAAACATTCACTTAAGGTATAAAGAGAAAAGAATAAGTATACCTACGTTCACTGATGGTGAGCTACCAACAATCATTGAAGGTATAGAGACAAACATTGACGTTCAATGACGATGAACTACCAACTTTCACTGAAGGTAGGAAAAAGATAACAATCACCAACCTTCGATGATGGTGAACTACCAACTTTCACTGAAGGTAGAGAGAAAAGAAACATCATAGCACCGACGTTCACTGACGGTGAACTACCAACATTCACTGAAGGTAGAAAAAAGATAACAATCACCAACGTTCATTGATGGTGAACTACCAACTTTCACTGAAGGTAGAGAGAAAAGAAATATCATAGCACTGACGTTCACTGACGGTGAACTACCAACATTCACTGAAGGTAGCAAAAAGATAACAATCACCAACGTTCACTGATGGTGAACTACCAACTTTTACTGAAGGTAGAGAGAAAAGAAATATAATAGCATCAATGTTCACTGACGGTGAACTACCAATGTTCACTGAAGGTAGAAAAAAGATAACAATTACCAACATTCACTGATGGTGAACTACCAACTTTCACTGATGGTAGAGATGAAATAAATATCATACCACCGATGTTCACTAACGGTGAACTACCAACGTTCACTGAAGGTAGAAAAAAGATAACAATCACCAACGTCCACTGATGGTGAACTACCAACTTTCACTAAAGGTATAGAGAAAATAAATATCATAGCACCGACGTTCACTAACGGTGAACTACCAACATTCACTGAAGATAGCAAAGAGATAACAATCACCAACGTTCACTGATGGTGAACTACCAACTTTGACTGAAGGTAGAGAGAAAAGAAATATCATAGCACCGATGTTCACTAACGGTGAACTACCAATGTTCACTGAAGGTAGCAAAAAGATAACAATCACAAACATTCACTGATGGTGAACTACCAAGTTTCACTGAAGGTAGAGAGAAAAGAAATACCATAGCACCAACGTTCACTGACGGTGAATTACTAACGTTCACTGAAGATAGAAAAAAGATAAACAAGTTTCTCCAAAATTCTGGCGTTTCACCTAGAACGGGTCTCAACTTCTTCTTTAACCAAGCCATTCCTCCTGGAAAGGTTAATATATAAGATGTCTCAAATAAAGAGACTACCACTTGTTGTTATAGGAAGGATTCTAAAAATGACTTTCTGGGGGAAGAAATATGACTTCCTTGGGAATGAATCATGCCTTCTTGGGGAAATGCCAACATATTCCTGTTGAGGAGATAAAAGTTTTCTCGTGCCAAAATAAGTGCACATTCTCAAACCAATGCTCGAAGCTTGCAGAAATCCAAAGTAATAATATTACTGAGGATTAAAGATTCAAACCAGAAATAAACTGGAGTGAAACAGTCAACCAAAATACATCCTTTGAGAAATAAACTCAAGAGGGAAACCCAATCTATCCAGACAAAGAGCTGTACAGGAAGGCTAAAACAAAAAATATTCCACGGGGGATAACTCGGTGGGGAAATTGAAAGAATATACACTTTTTGCTTAAGGCCGACACTCTATTAGATATAGGACAACACAACTCTGCAAAACAAGGTAATATGTCAACAAAATATTAACGAATGTGAATGAGCAATGATTTGCTAAATTTAACTATGCATGATGTATGTATGAATGTATGAGTGTTATCATGTATATTCTGACAAAACAGACATATAACACTGGGAATAACTAGGCAAAACCAACTCGGGCACAATCAACACTCGGCTAAATCACATCCAAGATGAACATTCCATAAGAAAATAAGCACCAAACGAGGAACCGAATCCTATTTCGTGGCTTAACTTCATTGGGAAGGAACATAATTTGGAAGTAAACAAATCATAGCGACAAAACAATACAGATACAGGGATATAATATCCTTCTCCAGACTTCATCGGGGAATAGCACTCAGACTTCAATGGGGAAACAAATTTTTTCATGGTCTGCACTTCTATTGGGGATTGCAATACTGATTTCAAATAAGGCAGATGGAAACCATATCGTTAAAACATCAACTAAAGATTTTGTGTTGAATACATTGGGGAAATATCATGCATACTTCATTAAGGGAGATAATGCCTCGTCATCAAGATATCAACTGGAGACCTCGTGCCGACTCCAATGGGGAGGACAACTCCACATCGTCGAGGGAAAATCGAGATACATTCTTCAATATTGAGCATAAGTTTTGAATCAACTTCTCTGGGGAGAAAGTATGAAACCTTAAGGGGATAACAACTTGGGGAGTTTAAGAAGTAAAAAATTATAGCAAGAAATCAATCTTATGGGGATTTTAAATCAAACCCAGCACTTGGCAGATGAAAACCCAAAAAACACTGACAAATGCCTTAACACTTATTAAATAAAACATTGCCCTTGCCTGATTATCGGGCGATCAAACAAAATGCAAGTACTGCCGAAAGGGAGATGCTTCATAAATGAGTCAAATCTCAACATGCACGGGGAGAAAAGACTTCTATCAAATAGCGAATCCTTCACTGGGGAATCTTGGATTGAGTCTTCATATCATGCAAGCTTATTCCAACAAATAATGCCCTGGGATAGCCTTCATTTGAAATCAAGAAGTCAACATTATAGAAAAAGGTCAAACTCATGGGGATTTTAAATCAAACCCAACACTTGGAGGGTGAAAACCCAAAGGGTTGACAACTGTCTCAAGACTTCTTAGAAAATATACTACCCTGGTCTAGTTGCCTGGGAAATAAATACCCACAATAATGCCAATACTGCAGAAAGTGCGACATTTTGCAAATAGTTCCATCTCAGCACACCAAGGGAACAAGACCTTTCATCATAAGAGGGAAGACTTTGCTGGGGAATATGGGATAGAGGCCTCAGACCATGCAAACCCAAAAATAAATAAAAAAATGAACCAAGACTTGATTGGGGACACTGGGATCACAAACTCAATATTGCACCTTATGCTAATTGGTATCGTCTATAATCTACAAAAATCACACGCATACCAGCGAAAATGACCTGAGAAAACCTTCCTAGGGGAAACAAAACTTCCCAAAATTATTGGAGTCCGTCCATTCTTGGGATCACCACTTTTGTTTTCCTCTTGAATCACAAAATCTAAAGTAAAAGTAATTTGTAAATTATATTTGAAAAATAATTTTTTTATTTAATCTTTTCGCTTTGAAAATTATTACCAATAATAAATGGAGTCTTTGTAAGCTGAATAAAATAAGAATTACAAAGAATTGGGTAAAAGCTCAAATTTTATTGATAGAATGGTAGTCTGCAAATGGCGAGACTCCATGGATGATTACAAAGTTTGGAAAATGGTAATATATAATGGAAATGATACATTGAGATACAATGACCACTATTCCGTCTAACAACTTTGAAATTCTGAGCAGCAGCTTCCGTTGAAGTATGGTGAGGATCCAAGAAGATTGTTTCTTCAATGATCAAGTCTTGTCTGATGTAGTTAATTGCCATGAAAGTCCCTAACTTTTTCCTAAGATGCCCTTGCAGGTTTTCAACTTAGCGGGAAATTTTATTCTATTTATGTCTCTAATTTTTTCCTAGACTACCCTTTTGGGTTTTTGGCCTACCGAGGCGCTCCTTTTTGCCTAAGCCTCCCTTTCGGGTTTTCAACCTAGCGATCTGTTCTTTTATTTTTTTAGGCGAAGTATTTCATGACTGCATCAACATTCATGTGACGTGGGAACTCCTCGCCATCCATAGTTTAAAGAATTAATGGACCGCCAGTGAAGGCTTTCTTGACAACATATGGGCCTCCAAAATTGGGAGTCCACTTTCCCCTAGAATTAAAGTTAAAAGACATGATCTTCCTGAGCACGAGGTCGCCTTCTCTGAATTCACGAGGTTTGACCTTCTTATCAAAAGCTTTCTTCATTCTCTTCTGATATAACTGCCCATTACAGAAAGCCGTCATTCTCTTCTCTTCGATCAAATTCAATTGGTCAAACCTGTTCTGGACCCATTCAGCCTCTGATAACTTGGTTTCCATTATCACACGCGAAGAGGAATATCAACCTCGATTGGGAGAACCGCTTCCATTCCATACACAAGGGAGAACAGGGTTGCTCCTGTTGAAGTGCGGACAGATGTCCGGTATCCATGTAAAGCAAAAGGGATCATTTCATTCCAATCTTTATAAGTAATAACCATCTTCTGGATGATCTTCTTGATATTCTTATTAGCAGCTTCAACAGCCCCATTCATCTTCGGCCTGTACGGAGATGAATTATGATGGAAAATATTGAATTCTTCACAAAGTTTTGTCATCATCTTGTTGTTCAGATTCGAGCCATTTTCGGTGATGATTATGCTCGGCACACCATACCGACATATGAGATTATTCTTAATGAAACGAACTACCACCTGCTTAGTAACATTAGCATATGAAGCAGCTTCCACCAATTTGGTGAAGTAATCAATTTCTACAAAGATAAAATGGTGTCCATTCGAAGCTTTTGGTTCTAGCATTCCAATCATGTCAATACCCCACATAGAGAAAGGCCACGGGGAAGAAATAACATTTAGAGGTGTCAGAGGAACATGAATTTTGTCCGCATAAATATGGCATTTATGGAACTTCTTTACAAATCTGTAACAGTCAGATTCCATTGTCAGCCAATAATAACCTTCCCTTAGCATCTTTTTAGCCATGGGTTGTCCATTGGAAAGAGTTCGAAATGAACCTTCATGAATCTCATGCATCTACATGTCTGCTTCGTGTCTATCCATGCATCTGAGCAAGAACATGTCATAATTTCTCTTGTACAACACATTTTCACTGAGGAAGAAGCTGCCAGCCAATATTCTCAATGTCTTTCTATCTTTAATCGAAGCACCAATCGGGTATTCCTGAGTCTGGAGAAAATTCTTGATATCTTAATACCAATTCTTCTCATTTGCTACCTCTTCTATTGTAAACATATGAGCGGGCCTATCCAGTCTCCGAACTATAATTTGAGGTATATCATTCCAAGTATTCACTTGATACATAGAAGCCAGAGTTGCTAGAGCATCCGCCATTTGATTTTCGTCTCTGGGGATGTGATGGAATTCAACTTTATTAAAGAAGGGTAAAAATCTTCTAGCATAATCTTTTTAAGGGATCAAGCCGGAGAGACGAGTATCCCACTCTCCTTTAATCTGATTTATTATCAAAGTTGAATCGCCATACACATCTAGAATTTTAATTATGAGATCAATAGCTTCCTCGTGACCCATGATGCAAGCCTCATATTCTTCCATATTATTAGTACAATATAATGTCAACCTTGTAGTAAAAGGAATGTGTGATCCATGTGGAGTGACAATCACAACATCAATTCCTTTAGCATAAGCATTCACAGCTCCATCAAATATCATGCTCCAGCGAGATTCAGGATCAGGACCTTACTCATGCAATAGTTCATCACAATCTTTCACTTTTAGAAACATAACTTCCTCATCGGGGAAATCATACATCCCAGACTGATAATCATCAACTGGTTGGTGAATAAGATAGTATGCCAACATGCTGCTTTAAAGAGATTTTTAGGTGCAGTATTCGATGTCATATTCAGATAACAGCATCTGCCAACGGGAAATTCTCCAAGTAAGAGTAGGCTTTTCAAAAATGTCCTTTATTGGATCCATTTTGGAGATCAACCAAGTAGTGTGATTCAACATATACTGCCGCAAACGTTTTGCTGCCTAGGCCAGAGCACAACATGTCTTTTCCAACATGGAATACCGCGACTCACAATCAGTAAAATTATTACTAAGATGATAAATGACGTACTCTTTCTTCCCTGTTTCATCTTGTTGTCCCAAAATACAACCCATGGAATTCTCTAACACTGTCAGATATATAATCAATGGTATTCCTTCAACAAGAGGGAGAAAGATAGGAGGTTCAAGAAGATATTCTTTAATACTTTCAAATGCCCTTTGGCAGTCATCTGTCCATACACAACCTTGATCTTTCTTTAACAACTTAAAGATCGGTTCACACGTTGCAGTCATGTGGGAAATAAATATGAAAATATAATTCAAACGCCCGAGGAACCCTCTGACTTGCTTTTCAATTCTCGGCGCTGGCATTTCTTAAATTGATTTGACTTTATCAGGGCCAACTTCAATCCCTCTCTGGATAACAATGAAACCCAACAATTTCTCTGACCAAACACCGAAGGTACATTTATTTGGATTCAAGGGGAGATAATACTTCCTCAAGCGCTGAAACAACTTCAACAAATATTCTACATGCCCTTCTTCAGTCTTGGATTTAGCAATCATATCATCAACATATACCTCAATTTCCTTGTGCATCAGATCATAGAATAGGGTTTTCATAGCCCTCTGGTATGTTGCACCAGCGTTCTTCAACCCGAAGGGCATCACTATATAACCGAATGTTCCCCAGGGTGTGATAAACGTTGTTTTTTCCATGTCCTAGGAGCCATCCTTATTTGATTAAACCCGTAAAATCCGTCCATGAACGAGAAAACTTTGAATTTTGTTGTGTTATCCACTAACATATCAATGTGTGGCAATGGAAAATCATCTTTTGGACTAGCTTTATTTAGATCTCTGTAATCTACGCACATGCGAACTTTTCCATCTTTCTTCGGTACTGGGACAATATTGGCAATCCACTGAGGGTACACTGATGTCATAAGAAAATCGACATCAATCTGCTATAGAACTTCTTCTTTGATCTTCACTACCATATTTGTGTGAGTTCTTCGCAACTTCTATTTGATTGGCGTGAACTCTGGCTTCAGCGGAAAACGGTGCTCTACAATATTTATATCTAGACCATATAATCTTTTAACATCTCAATCATCATGCTCTTCACATCAGGATGCAGTAATGCTCCAATCTTGACTTCCTTTAGATCTTCTTCTGAACCCAAATTGATTACTTACAATGGCTCTTTATTTGGCTGAATAGAAATCTCCTCGCGCTCAAGCAACCGTGAGAACTCTTCCAGAATCTCATCATAGTTTTCTTCTTCGTCCCCATATACAGGACATTCAAAGTTGAGAGAGGGTGCAAGGTCATTGTATTCAACGGGTTTCTTAATTAATCTTCACATATGATTTCTGATTGCTTTTAGAAACTGACACATATAATAAGTGATCAGGCAGATTGAATTTAAGTTATTATTTATTTTGAAAGGTTTTTTCTGATTACCATTTTCCAAGAAAAAAAGCAAAAAATAAAAACACAATTTGGGAAACAAAGACAAATTTTATTATTGACTTTAAAAATCAAAGCAAACAGATAAGCCCATACAATATCAATACTTTCACCATGGGCAGAGTGAAAGCTTTTCAAAAAGATTAACAAAAACAAATTACTTTGAAACATGTATGCAAGAGGGAACATCAATGGTGATCCAGTTCTGAACCTTAACTTCGTGCGTTACATAATTTTGCATTTTTGGATCTGCTTCATCTTTCATAATGGCATTAATCCTGGAAACAGTTGGATGAAGATAACCCCCGCTACGAAAGATGTCTTGATACTTGCCTGCAACAGAATTCGACTTCATGCTCTTACCTTTATCATTCTTCACAGAGAACCCCAAGCCAGCTCTATTCTTGTTTACATGTGGATCAACAATCTGTCCCCATACTTCACTATGGCCATTATGCACAATCTACTGAGCATCCTTAAACGAAGCCATAAAATTCTCATTTGCTCTTATATTATCAATAGATAAAGCTTGGAACTGGGTTCCAACAACAGCTTCATCGGCCTCCACAATGCTGAAAGAGGACAAATGAGATTTCAATAATGCCTGTTCTCCATTTATAATTACCACTTTTCCTTCACGCACAAACTTTAACTTCTGGTGTAAAGTCGAAGTGACAACCCCTACCTCATGTAATCTGAAACAAATGTGGGCCTATATGAATATGTAAGTCCAATTCACCAATAACAGATTTCCTTGATCCATCAAGCAATTACACAATAATGCCACTTGGGCGCATGGGCGTTCCTTGATATTTCAACTTCATAAGTGTGCTACTTGGTATAACGTTTAATGCGGATCCATTATCAATCAGCACATTGGATAATGAATCATTCTTGCAGTTCATAGAGATGTGGAGGGCCAGATTATGATTCCTTCATTCATTGGGCAGTTCGTCGTCACAGAAACTCAGCTTATTACATGATGTAATGTTCCCTACCACACTGATGAATTGGTCTACAGGCATATCACTTTCCACGAAAGCTTGGTACAATACCCTCATCAAAAATTCTCTATGAGCAGAGGAGTTCATCAATAAAGCCAAGATAAATAATTTTGAAGGGGTATGTAGTAGCTGATCTACAATTATGTAGTCTCTCATCTTGATTATCTTCAAAATATCATACAACTCCTTTTCTAGCGTAGCTTCACTAGATTCACCCGCTGCCTTCTTGGGTTCAACATCTTCAACAATTTTCTTTCCAGTACTAACATTTCCACGAACAACTAGTGAAAATACACGACCGCTGCAGGTCACTCTGCTAGTCTCAACAATATTTCCAACATTAGGAATTGGATGGATGGGAACTTCCACACAATCCTCTAAAATTTTAGCATTATATTTGTAGGGTACATCCTTGTCTGACTTGTATGGGGACAAGACCCGACAAACTAATCACCAATGGAGTAATAGCTGGCTTGCTATGATATTCAACTTCAAAAGGGGTAGTTTCACCAAAACAAGGCACAATAAAATTAACTCCCTCTTCAACACATTCAGTCATTACCGAGTCATCTCTAGAAAACATATCTTTATCTGAGGAGAAGAACTCATCCGCAGAGGCATACTCATCATCTGACTCTTCTTCAGCCAAACAAACCTCAATATCATTAACATCATAGTAATCATACCTTTGGCCTATAATCTTGATAGTTCCATTATCCAATAACAACTAAATACCTTTCCTTACAATTGAACATCCTCGGGAGTCCCGACAAAAAATTCGGCAAGATCCATATTGATGTTCCACCTGACGAGCCTTGTGGCAGAAAGTAGCATGCAATTGTACAAGATCCTCATTCATATATTCCACATAAAAGATTATGAACTCTCCAGGACATCTAGAAACCATGTTTACTTCCTCTTCATACTCTTCCATATGCCTGATTATGTGGATGAGGCCCTCATCCATCATCTCATGCAAATCAGCCTTTATCTTGTCACAACCCTATATATATGTACTGCAAATAGCACAATTGGCATGGTTATGCGTATAGTAGCTAAAATCCCATAGGTCTGCATGCATATTTACCAAATCTCCTCTAACAAATTTAATATCGAAAATGTGAAAGTCGTCTGGACAACTAGCCACCATGTTCATTGCATTTGCTCCTCCATGCTTTGGTAAAGGATTATCTTTCACATTAGGGCCAACATCTTTGAAGGATAAGAGACCAGACTTCACCAATTTTTGTACTTCAGTTTTCAAAGGATAACAGTTCTCAACATTGTTCCCTAGTGCTCCCTGATGAAAAGCACATGTTTGGTCTGCCTTGTAATACCAAGGCAATGGTGATGGTATAGAGGGAGGTGGTCTGGTATGAACCAACTTCTTCTGAATTAACGCCGAGAGTAATTATGTATAACTCATAGGGATAGGGTCATAACTCCCTATTATCTGATTATACCCTTGATTCCCCTTATGGGATGGTCTCTGATAAGCAATGGTGGTTAGAGCTACACCAACAACTAGAGTTATTGAGGCGACTTGTTGATGACGCTGATAATTTCTTCTAGGAGGATTAACCCTCCTCTCTTGCATAAAAACATTTGTATCTCCTTCCTTATTTTTGTTAAACGGCCCTCTCTTACAGCCTCTTCCAAATGGATACTGTTGTACCCTAAAATTTGCCCTCCCATATTCTTCAAGAAATTGTCAAGTCAAGCTTCAAAATTCCCCAAGGGTTGCACAGTTCAAGAGCCTCCTAAGTAGCCAGAAGTAGGGTTTGTGTTCTGGTCAAGAAAATGAAGTTTTCAAAGGTCCAATCAAGTCTCACATGCCTACAAATAGGGTCAAGCATCCTCATACTAAGTTTCAAGACTTTCAGCACAAAATTGCACAGTCAAAACCCTAAATTGCACTACAGTCAACTGTAGGGGCAAAATGGTCATTTGATAGTCAAAAGTTCAAATTTTTGGTCAACATATCATTTTGAAGCCACAAACATCATTTGATCAATGCTTGATCATGATTCTCAAAATTTGGCTCAGAAATCATCAAGATGCAAAAGTTTCCTTATTTGGACAGTTGGAAAAGTCAACTGTAAATTGACCAGAGCATAACTTTCACATGGATTATCAGAAAAATTCCATCCAAAGCTCATTTTGAAGAGAAAGACATTTCCTACAACTCATCTTCATACTTCAAGTCCAAGAAATGCTCTCACAAAAAGTTATCAATTTCAACATTATAGGTCATTTCCAAAAGTCAACAAAAAGGGACTTTAAGTCAAAGGCCATAACTTGAGATTGGTAAATCTAAATGACATGGGACCAAAGGCATTGGTTAGCGGACTCAAAGACCTTTCCAAAATGTCCAAGAACATGAGAAAAGCTTAAACATTGAGCAAGTTATGCCTTGTAGAAGTTGGGAAATTTTTGGATATTTTGAAAAGTCAACATTGATTCAAATGACCTAAAATTGCTAATGGGCCCATTTTTCCTCCATAATTCATCATCCATGACATGTGCATGACCACTTGGCCCAAAGGGAAGTTTTTATTCATTTTTTATTTATTTATTTGAATTTTTATTAATAATAATTCATTTAAATCAAATTAAATACATGAAAAATGCTAACCTAAGTTTTCCAATCTTTTTGTACATGTTTTTTCCTCAAGATTTCGTGCATATTCAAATAGGGAAAGATTTGGAGAGATTGGAGTTGATTTGTATCAAAAAGCACATGGAAAGATTGAAAAAATAATGATGGAAAATCAAATCTCAAAATCCATGAATGAAAGAGATTTTGATCAGAATTGTTAACCTAATTCACTCATTACATAAGCCTAAACAGAACCCTAATGCTGGGGACCATTAAGCTGCGCTAGAAGTTCCTTCACAAACTTGAAATTTTGTCTAAAAAATTCAATTCTGAAAACTAACTTGCAGGTTGATTCAAGCCTCCAAACTTGTTCCATTAGCTTGCCAGGGTTGTCCAGAAGTGATTGCAATCAAAAACATCAAACAAAACCTCAAGAATTGGTATACAGAACTTGAAATTTTTCATGAAAAATGCATAATCGTGTTTCGTATTCTAGGCATTTTCATTGTGTTTTCTTGATACATTCATACTAATTGGCTTGTTCTGAAACTAACCATGTGCTTTGATTGAAGTTTTATGCATTATACACGATTTCACCATGAGAGAATATTAGGGTTTTGCAAGCTTCAAATTAGGGGTTTTGTAACAAGGAAAAATTAGAACCCCTGACCACCACCATTGGAATCAGCGTGTCTGGACGAAGAAGAAGCCATGCTCGCGCTCAATTTATGAGTGTTCCTGGGCTAATCGTTATTTTCCCATAGACGGCCTAGGAGAACGCTAACAAAACCGTGGCTTAATGTATTTGTGTTTCAGGAACATGAAGAAGATGATGTCGTGGCTGCCAACGATTGGCTGGTTGGAAAACTCGCGCGCGAAGATTCATTAACGTTTTTGTTTCTTTTATAATATTTGTTGTTTGTTTAATATTAACAACGCGCATCTGGCTCCATTGGCAAGCATAAGGATTGGCAAAGCACCTGACCTGGGTTCGAGCCCCAGGTCTTCAGTATTCTCAATATTATTTTGCAATTAATGATCATATGCAGGTCCAACATCAAGGCGTACCATACACCCTCCAGATCAAATCATCCACGTGTATATTGGAATCAAATCAAAGGCATAGGTCTGGGGAACACCATAAACTTGAGTCAACATGCAAGCACGTGGCTTAGAAAAGTCAAACGGACCAATGTCTTGATGGGCCTAAAATTTCTAAAGATACCTCCTAATTTGGGGTCTGAACCCCCAGGTTTGCATATTTTTTTATTTTCTTTCTTTTTTTTTGTATTATTATTTTTACTTCCTTTTTAATTATTATTTATTAATTAGCTTTATTATTTTCATAAAATACAAAACAATTAAAAAAAATCAGAAAAGAGGGAAAATATAATAAATATTTTATTTTAATATTTTTTGTAATAAAATTGCATGTAATTAAATTTAGTTTTAAATTAGGTTAATTTTAATTCTTTTAATAAAAAAATCTAAAAAAAAGCATAGAATTAGGGTTTTAATTAATTTCATCTTTTTTTCCTTTTTCTTCATAAATAATATTATTTATTTTATTTATTTTCATAATTAAATTTGTATATAATAATTAGGGTTTAATTTAGGTTAAAAACTTCAATACTTTTTTAATAAATTAAAGATAATTAGGATTAGGATTTGCATCTTATTTTAATTTCAATTAATTCCTTTTTCATATTAAATTCTAAAATACTAAAAATACCAAAAAAACAAGTTCTTTCTTTTTTAATTAATTAACTCCATCATTAGTTTAATTTGTAAAAAGGGTCCAACGCCCTCGTTCTTAATTTCTTATTAATTCGCATATTTATTTTATTTCGCTTAAATATTTCTGTATCTCTCCCGAAGCCGTGTAAATAATTGCTCGCACTTTTAATTCCTTATTCTCTTTTACTTTATTTATTTTCTGTCAAATCGGGTTCGAGAAACTTTTGGCGATGTGGACCCGCGCCTTTGTAATAGCCTTAGAATTTTACTTTTCCCGCAATATTTTTAACTGTTAACAAATGGCATGAAAGAATGTATGGACAAAAAAAAAAAACAAAGCGTAGATCACCCATGACATGACAAGATAAATGCAAATGAACATGACACACAAATCACACACCACCCCTAGGGTACGCCTCACTGTTGCCTTGCCTCGAAAGGTGATCGTCGAGTAGAGGATGTCTTAGTAAGTCCTCATGATCCGGGAACCTGGCATGAGGGTAGCTTCTAAGGTGTCTTCCCATTGCTCTGGTGATCACCATGTCCCGAACCTCGAATTGACCCAAACACCTCCAACGGTGGTGCTACCTACCTCTCAATGGTGGGATGGCACTACTCTAAAGGACATTTACACAGACGAATTCCTTAGGGTAGGTAGGTTCTCGTAGATACTTGCTCTAATCTCAAAACAAATTCAAAAAGACTTTTCACACCAACACATTTTCAAAAAGCTTTCGAAAGCATTTTTTCAAACACTCTTGAGGACCGATACAAGAGTCGAACTGGAATTTTCAAAGAAACTTTTTAAAACCCACAGTTGAAAAGCAAACAAACCAATTTTGAAAACAAAAATGAGCAAGTATCTAAGAGCCCATGGATAACCATGGATAGAAACGGTGCTAACACCTTCCCTTTCTATAACCTACCTCCCGAACCGAGAGCAATCTCTTTAAGGAATTTTTCTGTGCTTTTGTCCTTTCCATTTGGAGAAAATAAAAGACGGTGGCGACTCTTACTTCCGCGACATTTCGCGAACTAACGTTAAACAGTCAGTTCCAGATCCACCGATCACAGAACTGGCGACTCTGCTGGGGAATTAACTTAAAGTGAGGTGTACCTTAGGGTTTAGTTCATAACTGTGTTTTCAATTGCTTTCCTTGTTTGCTTTACTATTGTGGGTACTGTCTTGGGAGTTCTATAGATCCTAACCCGGATCTGGGGATACCTTCTTAGAAAGTAGCAACAAGGCTGTGAGGGAACTGTGCGGGGTATACCGACATGGTTGAAACAGTCTGCTGCGTTGATGTGGCACTTTGGTGTGTACCGGTAACCCTTGAGTTCAGTCAAGGAGAGTACGGGGCCTCCGCGTGGTGTCGTGAAGCATCAACAGACCTTAGGAACCTTAATTGAACTATCTTGGCCTCTTTAGGGTAGTGAGATAACTGACTTTGGTGCAGTCCGAGGTTGGTTGATACTCGATACTACACTCAATTGAGGGTTGCTTTCCTGGAATATTTCGGTCGCCAGTTCAGTGGCTAAATCGAAACGATGAGCAATGAAAGCAATCCCGTGATATTGGGACCCTTAGAATCCGGTTACTTCTAATAGGACAGGTTGAGCCCACCAACTGAAAGAGGGTAATACCCAGACCCCATGCTGGCCTAAACTCTAAGGGCTTCTCTTGTGTGACTTGTGTGCCTTCGTACTTGACTACTTGCATGCTTTTTTTGTCTGACATTTGAGCTTCTTGCAGGTTTTGTTTGTAGTCCTTAATTAGGACTCATAACAGGGTATCCTAAGTTTCTTGCAGGTTTTGGTTTGCAGTCCTTAATTGGGACTCGTAACAGGGTTACGTACATTACCCCATGCATAGCATAACATCATACCATTGCATACATCCTAACCCATTTCAAGGATCTCAAGGGCTTGTGATGCAGGTCATGATGAACCAACTGTCCAGCAAGGGGCAAAGGGGATTTCTTTTCCTCTAGACAAGGTTGTCAGGGGCTATGACCCACTGGATATGGCGAGCCTTTGACCCTTGAAGAAGGACTCTCAACAACATGAAGTACCTTCAATCAAGTTACCAGTTTTCAACTCTAACAAGTTTCTCTGTTTACCCCGCGAGGTCCTTGAAATCATTGCATGCATATCATACATGTCATTGCATAACAGGTACCCATTCTCTGCAGGTTGCTTACCTTCTTCGCTGTTTATTTCAGCAGTCTCGTCACGAATCCTGAATCCTCAAGTGAGCAGTCCATCAAGGCCCTTCAGGCTCAGAACGCGCAGTTCCAAGAGTTGATCATGAATTTGACCCAGGGGCAACAAGATCTGAAGGCTCTCCTCTTGAAGAAGGAAAAGAAGAAGAAGAGGACTGTTTTGTTCAGCCCTAGACGCAGACCTGGGAACACCATACAGGATGAAGCGGAGAGGACAACTCCATCTGTGGGGAAAGGCAGTCATCAAGAGGAAAGGGTTCCCAGTCCGGTGGTCTCCGACGATGAGACAGATTTCAACGACGAGCAGTACCCTCCGGCTGAGGATAAGTACAAACAGTTGGAAGACCGGTTAAGTGCTATGGAGATACAAAAGGTGCCTGGCCTGGACTTCGAGGATCTAGGTCTGTCTTCTGGGGTAGTGATCCTGCACAAATTCAAGGCACCTGCCTTTGCAAAGTACGACGGGGCATCCTGTCCAAAGCTGCATCTCAGGTCATACATGAGGAGGATCCAGCCCTATACAGTCGACAGGAACTTATGGATCCACTTTTTCCAAGAGAGTCTTTCAGGGACTCAACTCGACTGGTTCTATCAACTGAATGGAGCCAACATCCATACCTGGGAAGACCTAGCCACTGCATTTTACAAGCAATACCAGTACAATGCCGACCTTGCTCCCACACGTACCCAACTCCAGGGTATGTCGCTGGGGTCAAGTGAAGGTTTCAAGGAATACGCGCAGAGATGGAGAGACCTTGCTGGGAGGGTGCAGCCTCCATTAACTGACCGGGAACTCGTTGATATGTTCTTGGGGACCCTATCCGGGCCATTCTTCAATCATCTCATTGGTAATTCATCTGCAGGATTTACCGACCTCATCCTGACTAGCGAAAGAATTGAAGCTGGTATCAAGAGTGGGAAAATTCAAGAGGCCACACCTTCTGATACTCACAAAAAAGCCTTACACGGGAAAGAAAGAATCTAATGCTGCATATAGCCAAAAGAGTCGTCGTGACCAACATGCAGGGGCAGTCATGATCTCTGGTTCTGCACCATGCCGCCAACCACAAAAGGGAAACCAGCGAAGACCGGACGAGCCTAAAAGACAATTCACCAACATTAACATGCCATGGTCACAAGCATTGCAGCACATGTTGAAGATGAACCTGATTGCAGTAATCAACCCTCCTGCAAACCCCAAGACCTCCTCTCCAAGCTACAACCCAGAAGCAAGGTGTGCTTATCATTCTGATAGTCCGGGGCACGATACTGAGGATTGTTGGACGCTGAAATACAAGATCCAGAATATGATCGATGCTAAAGAGATTGAATTCGAACTTGCCGAGACTCCCAACGTGATCACTGCTCCCTTGCCAAAACATGGCTAGGATTGAGAGATTTATGTTCATTTGAATTCAAGTTGTATCTTTCTTTTCTTATTCAAACAAACAATTATCATGTTAAACTCTTTTATTTCATGAATGCATTACACATGTCTGTCTTGAATTAATTATGTTTACTGTACTTAAAACTGCTTTCATATTTTGCGATGATCAACTCTCGACTGAAAATTCTAAACCTCTTGAGGAAGGATGACGAAAACGATACCGCAATCATTACAGTATGCCTTTGAACGGACCCCGCTTATGAGGTACAGGCATTGTTTCAATTCCTAAACACTGGAGTAATAAGGAAGATAATCCCTCGTCAACCCCCTCTGAGCCAAAGAAGTAGAAGTTTTTATTTTCGAAAATCAAAACCCTTAATCATAACCTGGGGCAGGGTAGTTCTCTCAGTTGATCCAAGTGCATAACGAATGGCACCAAAAAGTCCTTACAAAACAAAAGACAGTGATGGTTCCCTATAATCGTCAAGAAAGGCAGTCATTATCTTTCAAAATAAGAACCCAATAAGTCAAAACCTACGAAGGGGACTTACGAAACTGGGGCATCCCGCTGACTGTAATTCCAAAAAGGAAACAGCTCAGGCAAAAAATAGGGATAACAAAATCAAAGAAGAAAGAGGTCCTACAAACCCTCAACAAAAACAAAAAATGACTGCCTGTTCAGAATAAATCATCAATATCTGAACCATCATTGGAATATCAGAGCAAAGACTCGAACAAGGTCTAACGCATGATCAACTGAGTTTAGGTTTGGAGAACATCACGAAGAGCGGGTGGGTACAAATAATTTGAGCCTTTATCCTTTGTTTCTTAAACCGTGAACCAGGCCACGTTACAACCCTTAAAAGTCCTAGCTGAAGCATGGGTTAGTTCGAAAGCATACTGTTACGAAGGTATCCTGACTCCTGAAGGTTTGTTGTAAAATCTTGAGTTGACACCGCACTGTATTACAAAAAATACATTTTCAAAAAACTTCAAGACAGACATAAGCTTTGCATTTTTGATATAACATTGTTTGCATATGACTTTTTGTTTGGACAGCAAGGAAATTCGCACGACGAATGCCTAATGAACATAAGTACCTCCAATCAAGGGGCAGACCTGACCATGGTCCATCATCTGGGGCAGTGCAGTCAAGATTCGAAGAATCTCTCAAAGGCCAGATAGCCTGGGGCAAATCTCCGCCTGAGTCACTTGGGGCATTCCAGCAACGAATCTTGCCCGGTCAGACATCTTCTGGTGGCATGACAAAACACTGTTAACAGGGGCAACTCCCTACATTATGAGAACATGGACATAGTCAAAAAGATACTACGCAAAATCAAAAACCCGCTAGGTTGACACACCTAAGCAAAAATAAGGGCTTCCCGGCGAACCAAAAGGGTTCGGGAAAAAATAAGGGATGAAATGAAAATATTTGTACACCCGGAAAGTCGAAAACCTGAAAAGGCGGCTTGAGCAAAAATGGGTATCCCGATGGACTGAAAATCCGAAAGGGCGGTCCAGGCAAAAGTTAGGGATCAAAGCGTACGACTATGTCCTGTCATCTTATCATCTGCCTACCAGAAGAGTTTGTCCATCAACAACTATCAACACCTCACAGATCTTCCTCTCCCACCTCAGAAACAGGGGCAATAATGAGTTGCCCAAGCAATCTAATTGTTCTATCCTCCAAGGTACCAAGGTAGGTTCAGCTGGAGAACATAACCAGATATCTCAATTCCCCAGAGAGTGAGCCAGCAAGTCAGCAATACTCTCTCCAAATAAAGCTATACAATCAAACCTTAAGGAAGTTGGGTATTCTCCAGCAGATCTCAACATTCCCCACCAGCATACATACTCTTAACAAGCATCCCCGACAGTCTCGCCCTAAAGATTGTTCCCCGGCGGCATATCAACATTCAAAGGAATCACTTCCCCCGCAGTTCAAAAACTCCCCAGAAGAGTCCAATCCAGTTTCCCCAGGAAAGTTGGAATTGATCTCCCCAAGCAGTAAGCTTATCCCCAGTAGATTCTGGAGGCTTATCCCCCGCAATAGCACGAACGTGTCGCCCGACTTTATTTAAAGAGTTATTTCCTTAACAGGATATAACTGGGTTATCCTCAGCCAAAAGCCACGGAAAGGGCGTCGTCAACACAGTTCTTTCTTATCCCCAGCGAAGTCGATCACACTTCCAACACAACGAAAATATCCCCACCAAGTTATTATCAACATTCAACAAAGTATCTCTCTCCCCACAGAGTATTGCTTCCCAGCATGGTCGCTAGAATATTTTTCTCCTCGCAAAATCTTCCATTTGCCAAGTTTATTCCTCAACAGAGTCATCTTCTCCTACCGGTATTCTTGCAACTATCACCCAGCGGAAGCAAAATCTATTCTTCACATCACCCCAGGATATGACTTCCCGGCACCCGTCAAGGATTTACTTTCCTAGACGAAAACATACATTCATAAAACATCACATACATCATTATAGCATGCATAGACGCATTATATCGTACAAATCTCATTTATGTTGAGAACATCATTGCTTGATCCATATCATGCACTACATATGACTGATCTTTACCTTTCAGGAAGGATTCAACTAAGTTCTCCATCATATTTCAAGACCTAGACCGGTTCAGTTAATCAACTCCAAAGATTTCTTATCCAGTCCAAGGCCTTCTCTAGTCCAGCTAAATCGACTCCCAACAGATTTTTCTGATGAAGACTCAGTAGAAGTTATCCGGGTTATAATTCCCTATGGTTCCCTCCCCGACGGTGCGTGAGGTGATTCCTTTTGAGATTATAATTCCCTATGGTCCTCTCCCCGACGGTGCGTGAGATGTAATTCCCTTTTAGGTTATGATTTCCTGTGGTCCTCTCCCCGACGGTGCGTGAGATGTAATTCCCTTTTAGGTTATGATTTCCTGTGGTCCTCTCCCCGACGGTGCGTGAGATGTAATTCCCTTTCAGGTTATAATTTCCTTTGGTCCTCTCCCCGACGGTGCGTGAGATGTAATTCCCTTTTAGGTTATGATTTCCTGTGGTCCTCTCCCCGACGGTGCGTGAGATGTAATTCCCTTTTAGGTTATGATTTCCTTTGGTCCTCTCCCCGACGGTGCGTGAGATGTAATTCCTTTTGAGATTATAATTTCCTTTGGTCCTCTCCCCGACGGTGCGTGAGATGTAATTCCCTTTCAGGTTAGAATTTCCTTTGGTCCTCTCCCCGACGGTGCGTGAGATGTAATTCCCTTTCAGGTTATAATTTCCTTTGGTTCTCTTCCCGATAATGCGAAGATGGTAATTCCCACCAAGATTTTCTCAACGAGCGTTTTTGAAGTTAAAATCACCCCTGGTTCATTCATCACCGTTTGAAGTTCCAGATCCAGCTCCTGTAACCAGTCAGGACACATCTATATCAAGCATCTGAAAATCAGCTCCTGCAACGTGTCAGGTACTCATTTTTTTCTTTTGCAGGTATGCAGGTTCTCGCTAAGGAATCTCTTACACGATCAACATCCAGATGGCATCTATAAGCCCATCATCCTATCCAGCAATCTCTAAATGGCATTTGTAAGCCCATTTCCACCATCACTGCTACTATGTGAGCGCAAATTTCTGGGCACTCTAGTGTTCAATCACCTTCTACCCTCGGATTACGAAAGGCACGTCAGCCAATCTGCATCCTCAGGTCTAAGAAGATTGAACAGGGGCAACTGTTGTACCCTAAAATTTGCCCTCCCATATTCTTCAAGAAATTGTCAAGTCAAGCTTCAAAATTCCCCAAGGGTTGCACAGTTCAAGAGCCTCCTAAGTAGCCAGAAGTAGGGTTTTTGTTCTGGTCAAGAAAATGAAGTTTTCAAAGGTCCAATAAAGTCTCACATGCCTACAAATAGGTTCAAGCATCCTCATACTAAGTTTCAAGACTTTCAGCACAAAATTGCACAGTCAAAACCCTAAATTACACTACAGTCAACTGTAGGGGCAAAATGGTCATTTGACAGTCAAAAGTTCAAATTTTTGGTCAACATATCATTTTGAAGCCACAAACATCATTTGATCAATGCTTGATCATGATTCTCAAAATTTGGCTCAGAAATCATCAAGATGCAAAAGTTTCCTTATTTGGACAGTTGGAAAAGTCAACTGTAAATTGACCAGAGCATAACTTTCACATGGATTATCAGAAAAATTCCATCCAAAGCTCATTTTGAAGAGAAAGACATTTCCTACAACTCATCTTCATACTTCAAGTCCAAGAAATGCTCTCACAAAAAGTTATCAATTTCAACATTATAGGTCATTTCCAAAAGTCAACAAAAAGGGACTTTAAGTCAAAGGCCATAACTTGAGATTGGTAAATCAAAATGACATGGGACCAAAGGCATTGGTTAGAGGACTCAAAGTCCTTTCGAAACTGTCCAAGAACATGAGAAAAGCTTAAAAATTGAGCAAGTTATGCCTTGTAGAAGTTGGGAAATTTTTGGATATTTTGAAAAGTCAACATTGATTCAAATGACCTAAAATTGCTAATGGGCCCATTTTTCCTCCATAATTCATCATCCATGACATGTGCATGACCACTTGGCCCAAAGGGAAGTTTTTATTCATTTTTTATTTATTTATTTGAATTTTTATTAATAATAATTCATTTAAATCAAATTAAATACATGAAAAATGCTAACCTAAGTTTTCCAATCTTTTTGTACATGTTTTTTCCTCAAGATTTCGTGCATATTCAAATAGGGAAAGATTTGGAGAGATTGGAGTTGATTTGTATCAAAAAGCACATGGAAAGATTGAAAAAATAATGATGGAAAATCAAATCTCAAAATCCATGAATGAAAGAGATTTTGATCAGAATTGTTAACCTAATTCACTCATTACATAAGCCTAAACAGAACCCTAATGCTGGGGACCATTAAGTTGCGCTAGAAGTTCCTTCACAAACTTGAAATTTTGTCTAAAAAATTCAATTCTGAAAACTAACTTGCAGGTTGATTCAAGCCTCCAAACTTGTTCCATTAGCTTGCCAGGGTTGTCCAGAAGTGATTGCAATCAAAAACATCAAACAAAACCTCAAGAATTGGTATACAGAACTTGAAATTTTTCATGAAAAATGCATAATCGTGTTTCGTATTCTAGGCATTTTCATTGTGTTTTCTTGATACATTCATACTAATTGGCTTGTTCTGAAACTAACCATGTGCTTTGATTGAAGTTTTATGCATTATACACGATTTCACCATGAGAGAATATTAGGGTTTTGCAAGCTTCAAATTAGGGGTTTTGTAACAAGGAAAAATTAGAACCCCTGACCACCACCATTGGAATCAGCGTGTCTGGACGAAGAAGAAGCCATGCTCGCGCTCAATTTATGAGTGTTCCTGGGCTAATCGTTATTTTCCCATAGACGGCCTAGGAGAACGCTAACAAAACCGTGGCTTAATGTATTTGTGTTTCAGGAACATGAAGAAGATGATGTCGTGGCTGCCAACGATTGGCTGGTTGGAAAACTCGCGCGCGAAGATTCATTAACGTTTTTGTTTCTTTTATAATATTTGTTGTTTGTTTAATATTAACAACGCGCATCTGGCTCCATTGGCAAGCATAAGGATTGGCAAAGCACCTGACCTGGGTTCGAGCCCCAGGTCTTCAGTATTCTCAATATTATTTTGCAATTAATGATCATATGCAGGTCCAACATCAAGGCGTACCATACACCCTCCAGATCAAATCATCCACGTGTATATTGGAATCAAATCAAAGGCATAGGTCTGGGGAACACCATAAACTTGAGTCAACATGCAAGCACGTGGCTTAGAAAAGTCAAACGGACCAATGTCTTGATGGGCCTAAAATTTCTAAAGATACCTCCTAATTTGGGGTCTGAACCCCCAGGTTTGCATATTTTTTTATTTTCTTTCTTTTTTTTTGTATTATTATTTTTACTTCCTTTTTAATTATTATTTATTAATTAGCTTTATTATTTTCATAAAATACAAAACAATTAAAAAAAATCAGAAAAGAGGGAAAATATAATAAATATTTTATTTTAATATTTTTTGTAATAAAATTGCATGTAATTAAATTTAGTTTTAAATTAGGTTAATTTTAATTCTTTTAATAAAAAAATCTAAAAAAAAGCATAGAATTAGGGTTTTAATTAATTTCATCTTTTTTTCCTTTTTCTTCATAAATAATATTATTTATTTTATTTATTTTCATAATTAAATTTGTATATAATAATTAGGGTTTAATTTAGGTTAAAAACTTCAATACTTTTTTAATAAATTAAAGATAATTAGGATTAGGATTTGCATCTTATTTTAATTTCAATTAATTCCTTTTTCATATTAAATTCTAAAATACTAAAAATACCAAAAAAACAAGTTCTTTCTTTTTTAATTAATTAACTCCATCATTAGTTTAATTTGTAAAAAGGGTCCAACGCCCTCGTTCTTAATTTCTTATTAATTCGCATATTTATTTTATTTCGCTTAAATATTTCTGTATCTCTCCCGAAGCCGTGTAAATAATTGCTCGCACTTTTAATTCCTTATTCTCTTTTACTTTATTTATTTTCTGTCAAATCGGGTTCGAGAAACTTTTGGCGATGTGGACCCGCGCCTTTGTAATAGCCTTAGAATTTTACTTTTCCCGCAATATTTTTAACTGTTAACAAATGGCATGAAAGAATGTATGGACAAAAAAAAAAAACAAAGCGTAGATCACCCATGACATGACAAGATAAATGCAAATGAACATGACACACAAATCACACACCACCCCTAGGGTACGCCTCACTGTTGCCTTGCCTCGAAAGGTGATCGTCGAGTAGAGGATGTCTTAGTAAGTCCTCATGATCCGGGAACCTGGCATGAGGGTAGCTTCTAAGGTGTCTTCCCATTGCTCTGGTGATCACCATGTCCCGAACCTCGAATTGACCCGAACACCTCCAACAGTGGTGCTACCTACCTCTCAATGGTGGGATGGCACTACTCTAAAGGACATTTACACAGACGAATTCCTTAGGGTAGGTAGGTTCTCGTAGATACTTGCTCTAATCTCAAAACAAATTCAAAAAGACTTTTCACACCAACACATTTTCAAAAAGCTTTCGAAAGCATTTTTTCAAACACTCTTGAGGACCGATACAAGAGTCGAACTGGAATTTTCAAAGAAACTTTTTAAAACCCACAGTTGAAAAGCAAACAAACCAATTTTGAAAACACAAATGAGCAAGTATCTAAGAGCCCATGGATAAACATGGATAGAAAGGGTGCTAACACCTTCCTTTTCTATAACCTACCTCCCGAACCGAGAGCAATCTCTTTAAGGAATTTTTCTGTGCTTTTGTCCTTTCCATTTGGAGAAAATAAAAGATGGTGGCGACTCTTGCTTCCGCGACATTTCGCGAACCAGCGTTAAACAGTCAGTTCCAGATCCACCGATCACAGATACATATGCCCACCATTTCAGTAAAGTCGCTTGGCGCACTCGCTACCATCTTCTCATAGTAGAAAGCACCCAGAGTCTTCAGGAAAATCTTAGTCATCTCCTTCTCTTCCATGGGAGGAATCACTTGGGAGGTTACCTCACGCCATCTCTGTGCATATTCTTTGAATGATTCTCTGTCCTTCTAGACCATGGCCCTGAGTTGATCACGGTCAGGCGCCATGTCCATGTTGTATTTGTATTGTCTGATAAATGCTTCTCCCAAGTCGTTGAAAAGATGGAAGTTGACACTGTTCAAACTCATATACCATTTCAAAGCAACACCAGTCAAACTATCTTGAAAAAAGTGAATCAATAGACGTTGATCATCAGTGTGGGTAGACATTCTTCTCATATTCATCACAAGATGAGCACGAGGACAAGTGTTACCCTTGTACCTCTCGAATTCCGGGACTTTAAACTTCGCAGGTATCATGACATTCGGGACCAAGCATAAATCATTCACATTCTGCCCAAACAATTCCTTTCCCCTGAGGGCCTTCATCTCCCTCTGCATCTTGTCAAACTGATCTTGAAAATCATCCTTTCGATCATAGAGACCTAAGCCTTCACTTGGTGGAGGAAAAAGACGATACATATCATCATTAGCAAATGGGACCATATTCAACGAAGGAGGTGCAATAGGAGCAACATGCACCACAGGAGGTGCAAGAGTAACAGTAGTTTGAACAACTGGAGTAACTTGAGGATCAAGATTGAAACCTTCAAGCAAAAAGTTATGTGGAATTCCCCATGGATAACCTTGAGGCATGCGATTATGAACAACGGCTGGAATGGAAGACACGGGAACAGTTGGAGCTTCAGTAGTAACCTTAATCTATTGAGGTTGAATATTCGGTGGCTGATTCTGAGCAGCCACCAGAGATTCCATCAGAGCAGTGAGATTGGCCATGCTGGCCTTCAGAGAAGAAACTTCCTCGGGCAGCCCGCGATTCTCTTATTCTAAGTTGTCCATCTTCCTTCTGAAATTAACTCGAGTATTGTATTGGTGAGACATCTTGTTGAACGAAGTAAAGATGCTTGGTAAGACACCTGGATATGCATAATAAATGCAAGAAATATGTGCAATATGATGCATTATATGAAATGCACATGATTTATTTTTATTATTAATATTTCGAGGGACTTAAAGATTTATAGACACATTGCAAATATCAAAGTAATAACACATTTGAAATATTGAAAAAATTTATTATAATAACTTCAAAATGGATTACGAATTTCAATAATCCCAAGTATAAGATGAAAATAAAGTCTAAAACCCTAAGAAGTAAAGCTGATAGAGATCACTCTATACGCTGGCGCTTCCCTGTAAGCCTGACAATCTGACCCTTCAACCTCTGGTTTTCTTCCGCATATCTGGTGGAAACCTCCTTCCAATCACTTGAAACATGAAGTAAGCAACTATCACCTGACTTAGGCTTAGGAGAAAATAAATCCCCTTGCCTCTCCATCATCTCTACAGCCCGAATGTCAAGAATCTCAATCAAGTTGTCTTTCTCCTTCAAGTCTGCTCTATAGGAAATCTCTAAAGTTTGGCACTTCCTCTTCCGAGCTTTCTTTTCTTGTTGCATCCTGACTAAAGCAAGTTGTAGCTCTTCTACATCATCCAATAAGGGAGGAGTTGTCTTCACTAACAAATAAGACATAGGAGCTTCACGGGAATACGACATCTTTAACTGAATAGCTCTCGCTTGGACCCACTGAAGTTAAGGCTCCATAGAAACAGCCCCCCTAGGTCCCAGGTCTTTCCTACTCTTCCTATAAATGTGACGCCAAGCCTTCACAATCTGTTCCCTAGCTTCCTTATGGCCTTCTCCCTCCTTCAGGAAGAAACTAATCAAATGAATACTATTTGGTTTATTCCTCATCGAATAACCAAGTTGTCGTTGTGCAAGAACATGGTTGTAGTTAATTCCTCCCTTTGTACCAAGAAGAGGTACATTAGGGAAACTACCACAACTGTTAACAATATCTACATCATGGTAAGCCCGATGATACCAATCAATATCTGAGTGAGTAAGTGTCATGATCTTAGGAGCCCAACGGGGTTCCTTCCTAACATCCCAAAAAGCATCAGACTGAGGTATATGAGAAATAAACCACCGGTACAACAGAGGCGTGCAATAGATAATCATCCCCCCATGATAAGAATTCTGAAGATGAATAGAGTAATAAACATCACCCAACAATGTAAGAATTGGCTTTCCAATCATGAAGATCCTGATAGCATTAATGTCAACAAACTTGTCTGCATTGGGAAATAAAAACAACCCGTAAGCAAGTAGAGCAAAGATGGCCTCAAAAGCGATTGTACTCTTCATCATATAAAAGTAATGAGCTTTCTCTAATAAGAACTGAGCTGTTAATCCTCTAATCCCTCATTTAGTAGTCATATGGGCTTCAACCTCAAACTTCCCCAGATGGATTAACACAACAATCTCGTGTGGTTTTGGCTCACCCTTCAAACCAGTAAAAGGAACACGATCGGTAATAGGTAAATCCTACAGATAAGAATACTTCTCTAGTGTAGGCATCAACTGATATTCAGGGAAAGTAAGGCAATGATACATCAGATCATAGAACTGGACCAAGGTTGAGAGAATACCCTCCTTTATCCTATGCTTCATGAGAGGAATGATGGATCCATACTTCTTTTGAAAATCTGCAGAACACTCAATCTCAGGAATTAGACTGATTAACTCATCTATCTTGGGATCTTTGAAACTATATTTTCCGGTCTTTCTTTTTCCAGAATCCATGGCCAAAAGGTACCTGAGATATTCACAAATGGTCAACTTTCAAGTCCCTTGAAATAAAATTTCTTCAAAAGATACTTATAAGTGCATGGATGCATGATGCAACAATCATACGCAAGATCACAAACATAAGGTTCATAGGTTCAACGTCACGAGCATGAGGTCGAAGGTACTACCCATAAGGTATGGTCTAAAAGTTATCACCTGCTGAACAAGGTTCTAGAGGTTCCAAAAGTCTACATCCTTCCTTCGGATATTACCAACCTCCCGATTAACTTGGTAATTAGTAATATTCTCAAGAAAACTTGTTCGAGCATAGTATCGCGTGACAGCTATTTCTTTATTACTCCGTCAAAGCTTCCGCACTACACCTAAAAGGCCAAGATTGGTTTGGTATTTACAGTCCTCAGCTTCAGCAGGCCCCCAGGTCGAGAGCAATACGTCTTCCCGATTACTCTGTAAATGACACTACAGTCAAAGGGGCCTCCACTGAGTGTGGGATATCATGATTCCTTTTTTGGGATTACTCCCTCAAAGTAAGGATGAGTATACCGCCCGTCCTATCTTAAAGTTTTCCCAAGTCTAGGTATATGACTTATAAGTAATCACCAAGCACCCTGAAACCCAGGAAAATCCAGACAAAGAGATATACAACATAAAATATATAACAAACAATAACATAAATACAAATATAAACAAAGATAGGTTTAACCCACTTAGGGATGGACCGGCAAGAGGTCAATCTTTCCCCAGTGAGGTCGCCATTATTTTTTCTGTAGCGGTATAAATGTTTAAGACTAAGCCATTAGATTGACTAGACTTATACAGATCAAAATAAAAATTGCCACCGCGCTTTATTATTTCTAAAGTAATGGGAAAAGAGAGAATAACCCAAAAGAGGGGGAAAGTTTCAAGGTAAGAGGGTTGGTTATGAAAAGGGAAGGTATTAGCACCCTAAACATCTACGGTACTCCGCAGGAACCTCATTGTAAAATTTGTATATTTTGGCTATAAAATATTGTATGTAAAATAGATGGTGGAGGTTAGAAAAGAAACATATTTTTTATGATTTTTTCACCCATCGCGGTTGCAAACCTTTAGTGCCTACGTACCACCTTTTGTGCAATAGGGGATCAGGGTACATGTAGTTCCTCTTTTAAAAATTTTAAAACACAAGTGTTTTGGTTAATTTTAAGAGATAAGACATCATTGCCATTGTCCGTGTGGAAAACATACTTACTACCCACAATTATGAGCAAGGAGAATTTGCATCATCTCAAAGTGGAGGATATGGATTGGATTTTAAAATCAACAATGCCTCACTCAACACCCAATTAGAAAATATCTCACTTCACTACATATTATAGAAGTACAGTTGTTTGCATCACTACAAGGATTGACAAGAGTCCAATGTTTTGAGAAAAGTTTAAAGTAAAAAGCCAAAGTGGCATAATGGTTTGAAATGAGATTGATTTACTTTTAGTCTTCTCACAAAAAATGTAAAGGTATTACTAAGTTGATTGAAGTTTATTTATGAAAAGGATTTGAAAATGCATGGACCTAGGTCCAAGTTAATTATGAAAGTAGTTCATGTTTAAAAACAAAAAGAGTTTTACAGAGGAGAGAGAAGATTTTTGAAATTAAAGAAGATGGGAGGAGAAGAAGAGACTATTTTAAAGCATGTAGTAAAAGCTAGGGAGAAGAACTATCTAACCAACAAGAAGCCAATAGTTGACATTATGAGTCAAGATAGAATTCCCATTCTTTGGATTGAAACCAAGCAAGAAAAGATACTAGATCTCTTGAGGGAATCAAACTTCAAGTGTATTAAGTCATCACAAAAATTGGGCAGAGTAACAGCTTTATACGGGTGAATTCCAGATTACAAGCAAAGTATGTAATCGTAATAACCTGTACACAAAACAAACAAACAACCCGGTGTCTTGAGGTAAACCTCAAGAACTCCAGATAAAATATCAATTAAGGTCACAAGGTCTCCAACATAGGCCAAGGTTTCTAATCCTAAGTCCAAGAAGTCCAATACTCTATAATGCCAAGGGCATTAACAAAATAGTCCAATTATCATTAAAGTTTTTTATGGTTCATGTTGATTATTAAGTATCTTAAAAAAAGAATAAAAAAGCTCAATTGAGGAAAATAAAAATGACAAGAATATAAAGGGGCTCAAGTGAGCAAAGATGAAAAATAGCATAAAATGTAAATGCTAAAGTAAATGGTGCATAAAGTAAAGAGAATAAAATAAAGCATAAAGTAAAGTCAATTGTTATAAATTAGTGGTTAGTTGGATAACCATCTTGAAACTTGCATTTGGAACTCAATAGAGGATTGGTAGAACCAAAGCCTCCACACAACAAGTTGCATTTACTTTTTTTCAAGTATATCATCCATTTTGGAATCCTCAAAAGTACTACTTAATGATCAATGACGTTTAAGTGAACCGCGTTGACCAAAATTAAAGAAGATCCATCAGAAGATTGGTAGAACCAAAGTAACTACACAATGAATCTCAAGGTTATTGGATCAAAGGGTTCAAATTAACATCTTGGGCTTGCAATCATAGGTTTGAGCCATGAATGATCATTTTCTCGAATCGGGACAAAATTTAGCGCTATGTTAAGCAATCGTAAGTGGACTTATAAAGAAGTCGCACCTATTTTGAGGTCTGTCGATAGCAATCTATGCACCATTTGTTTTGAGATATCATATAGAGATCCTGCTCCAATACCACTTAGTGCAATAAGAAAGGGATAAGATGAAGAGGGGTGGGAAAGAATATACAAACCATTTTTGAATTAAAATTTAATCAAATTATTATTAAAATCATTCATCCATTTTTATGGAGTTATACTCAACACTATGAATCCAATGATGTTAATAAAGTTCATGATAAAAAATTCAACCCAAGATCAACCAGAAAATAATTACAAAATAATATTACATTTAATATATATATATATATATATATATATATATATATATATATATATATATATATATATATATATATATATATATATATATATATATATATATATATATATATATATATATATATATATATATATATATATTAAAAAGGGTTTAAAAAGGAATAAAAATGAAAATAAAGGAAAAAAATCAACTAATTCAAATTGATTCATAAAAAAGAAATAAGGTCATAGAAAAATCAGAAATAGACTCAAATATTTTTATAAAATTTTTGGTAATTTTTTAAAGTCATAAACTATTTTTAAACTAATTAAAATTGCTCAAACAAATATAAAATAGATCAAAAAACAGTAAACATCAATATAATATTCCATAAATTTTTCAGAAAGTCAGAAATATTTCAAATGATATTTATGTATTTTTTTAGAATTAAAAAATGTCGGAAAGTA
The DNA here is from genome assembly GCA_948472305.1 of Vicia faba. Classification (NCBI taxonomy): domain Eukaryota; kingdom Viridiplantae; phylum Streptophyta; class Magnoliopsida; order Fabales; family Fabaceae; genus Vicia; species Vicia faba. The sequence goes on along the minus strand of OX451736.1, from coordinate 856,086,434 downwards.
TTTTTAAAGTAATTAAAAGAAAGAAAATAATGCAAAAAATATAAAAAATATCAAATGTCAAAATAAAAATGTTAAAAAATAATCATGAGATCATTTGTGAATTATTTCATAGTTTTTGGATAAAAAATAAAAGAGTCATGAATTTTTGAAAATTAAATCAATTAAAATTTAAAAACAGAAAATAAAATAAAACCAAAAAGATATGGGCCATCAGATCATAGTCAAAATGCATTAGTAAGCTGACCCATTGGACCAGACGCACTGTGCTTGATATGGACCTTAGTGAGATACTCATAGGATCAGAAAAAAGGAAACCAATGAAATTAAAATGTTTGGCACACTATCATTGGCTGAGATGAGACATGTCTTCGTCTTCAACCTCTGGATGCCCTGCAATGGAGATTTTGTGAGATCCTTCAAATGGAAAAATTAGGATCCCAGACTAGTATCATTGGATTCGTCTCTTCAAGACGATCTTAACATCACTATCACGCTAAATTTATATAAGGTATGCAAAGAGATGTGAATAAAAAACCCAGAAAATAACGAGCACCTTCAATTTGAGATTTCTACTTCAATTCTCAATGGATTTAAAAATTGTAAGAAGCACAAGAATCAGGGAAATGAGATCTTCACAATGATATCAATGTTTAGAAGAATTAATGTAGAAATATACCTATTGAAGTTTAGTGGCAGAGTTCTGTAAATGGACTTGGTCAGATCAATTCAGAAGGTTTCAAGGCTCAATTCTTCTTCTGTTAGCTTCGGGGAAGATCAAGGAAGGTGAATTCATATAAAAATGGATTGAAAAAGGCTTGAACGATGATTTCGAAGATGCAGAAAAGTGAGTTATAGAGCGAGTTTGGCAGGTGATTTTGGAACTTCAAACTTGAGAAAATGAATGGGATAGCTCATGTATTTATAGGAGAAGAAAATGGGATCAAAAGGAGTGGTGAATGATTCAATTTGGAGGGAATTCATGTGGGTCTACATCATGAAAAAAATGTGACTTCTCTTTTGTCAAAACTCATCCAAAACGCGCGTTTTAATGCACTAATCCACTTGGGAAAGTTTCCTAATCATGTTTAGACCCAAAACATGTTCAAATTTGAGGGTTAGAAGTTGTAACATGGAATTCAAATTCTGACTTGCGATGAAACTTCAATTCCAAGTTACCACTTTTGAAAAAAAGGCGTTCTCAGCTCAAGGGGTCTTAAGGCATGGTTCTTGATGCTTTAGAAAGATGAGATTACAAGCTTTGAAATGGGAAAAGAATGGAATCAAATGAATGTTTGAGATGAAACTTGCAATGAGTCAAAGTTGGGAAAAAGAGGTTTACTTTCCATACTTAGAAATATTTCAAGTTTTTCTTCAAAAGTGACCTATAATGTTTTTCATCCAAACATGGATTTCCTCTTGGAATTTGCTCTTGAACAAAAAAGATGGCATGAAATAGACCTCTTGAATGACATTTTGAAACCTGAACCATTTAAAATTTCCAAAAATTGAGAGAGTTATGAATTTTTGAAGTTGACAATAAATCATGAAATGGCCTATAATCTTTTGTATCCTTAAGGTATCTTGCATCCATTTTCTCACTTTGCACATAAAAGAAGGAATAAATTGAACATACTAAAGATTATTATGGAAAAAGAGTGGGATCAAGATGATAAAAATTTACCAAGTTATGATCATTTGAAGTCATACATGGGAAGTTGGGGGTTCATCTGGAGGACTTGTAATCTTTCTTCATCATCAAGTTTCTTCCACATGAAAACTCCTTGACACTTTTGAAGTGATTTGTTAATAACCCTTTGAAGAGAAGGATGTTTTTGGAATCACTAAAAAATACTAAAATATGAGCAAGATTTACTTCTTTGAAGTTCAAAACCCTAGCTCCTAGATCCAGAAAATGCTTTGAGGAACTTTTACAATTTTGAACAACCTTCTTGTACCAACACTTTTGCTTTGTAGATAGAAGTTGTTGAGTATGATAATGAGAACTCATAGAAACCAAAACCACTTCCATATCTTGAGAATTGAGATAAATATGCACTTGTGACCAATGTGAACAAGACCTTGTCCAACCATGTCAACTTCTTCAATCAACCCCCTTGTACTTTTGAATCAATCTTGATAACTTTGAAATGGGGTGAACCAAAATAAACCTTGCCATGCCATTTCTTCCAAAAAAACTTCAATGGTAAGTTTTGAATTTCTCAAGCTTTATTGACTAGGGAAAGGAAATAAACTCATGAACCCATGGATCAACTTGCTAAGCCATATTGCCTTTACCTACATTTTTAACAAGTAAGACAAACCAACATTGCGTTTTTTAATTAAAAGGGAAGTCAAAACAAAACATGCATGATAACAAAAGAATAACAAGTCAAAGTGTTTGGTGATTCCTCAAACAGCAGAGCTAAAGAGAGGGAGGAGAACAAAAAGCCCTAATATGATCTTGTTGTGATTGACTCAATATGGTATGATGAAGGGATCTTAGGGGAAAAAATTCGTGTACAACACAAGAAATATTTAAATTAGAAAATATAAAAATATAAAAAAAATTGCGATTAAACAGGGGGGTGCAGTTTTAAGTTAAGTCAGTCAAAAAGTGGGGTGTAAAAAGGTTAGGGCCTGAATTCCATTTCGGGCAGAGTTGGCCAGAGGTGTATCTTGTTTGTTGATTCAGTAAAACAAGCGAATGGGGGATGTAAAATGAATTGGGTTTGGCCCATTAAGCATTATAAAGGGTCGGTTTGATTGAGTGGGTGAGGGTGTATAGGAGTTACAGTGGGACTTGGCCTACGGTCTTCCGATGATAATCTGAGGGACAAAAACTGATGGAGTAAGCTATCTATGGTGTATGCGCGTGTATAGGATTGAAACGGAATACAAATTATTGTTTTTCTCATTCAATTCTATTCATTCTCTTGTTTTGCTTTTTTACAATAACTTCATATCTCTATCTCTCTCTCTCTCTCTCTCTCTCTCTCTCTCTCTCTCTCTCTCTCTCTCGAACCACCCTTTCTATCTTCACCTTACAAACCCTAGAAATGCACTACCATGGCGGCGCAATCCCCAAACCTCCAACATAAATTGACCCAAGCCCCCTCTCAAATCAACAAACTAAAAAAAAATTGAGTTACCCCTTTCGCACAGTTCTGTGTTCTGTTACTTTTTGAGCTTCGTTCGATTCGGCTAATCTCCTCTTCTTCTTTGATTTTGTAGGTTTTCTGCGGCATTGTGAAGATGGTGGTGGATGGAGGAAGCGGAGGATTTATCAGCGACGATTAGGGTTTCAGATGTTGTAACCCTATATGTGTTCTTCATTCGTCTTCAATAAGCCCTATTGGTATTCCAGATTCTTCTTTTCATTCTCTCAGTTCTCCCCTCCTTCTCTGTATTCTCGTCCGTTTCTTTGATTTTCTTCCCTTTTTATGTATTTCCAGCTTTGTATTTATAGGGTAAGAATTTTAGGGTTTTACCAATTGTTAAGTGTAGATTTAGGTCTTTAGAGACAATTAGGGATTTAGATTTATGTTAATTGATTCGTAAGTTGTACTAATTGAATGGTTTGAACTATTATTATTGAATAATGAAGATTGAGATTTCGTTGTAATTGATTTCAATTGAATGTAATAGATAGATTTAGCTTTTACTATAATTTTTATGAATTTTATTTGTAACTTTTCTGGGATGTAATATCCGATTGCGTTGGTGAAAGATTTGATTCAGCTAACATATTTGATTTTGTTTTAAGATTTGATTTTGTTTAAGATTTCCATAGTAAGTGTTAGCAGCAGAAAATGTGCATTAATTTTGGTTTAATTGACACAGTAGCAGTTTTTTTTATCTAATTGGGCTTAAAAACGTTCTTGGTCCAACATTTTCAGCCACACATTTTTACTCTTCAAAGCATATTGGGCCTAACTGATTCTAAGGTTTTGATCCAACCTTTTTATACAGTAAAACGATTTAAACCTCTTACTAAAAATTTGTAAAATAAATTAATAAATAAAAAAATCAAATAATTTTGCTCACAAATGCCAAATGGGCTAGCCTAGAAACTGTTTAATGGGTCTGTTATTAGCAACTACACCCTCTATTCACTATTTACCACCAAAATGGAAATGGGTCAACATGTGTTTTAATGGGCTTGTAAATTGAATTTTCACCTCCTATTATACTAACAACAATAATACCTAAATGGGTTTAATTAAGAACTTAATTATTATTATTGAAATAGTTTTTTTTTTCACATTCGAATCTCATGGGCCATTGGCCAACATGCTTCGCGAATGGATTTATGGGTACATGGGTCTTTCTGATTTAGAAAGCTTCATTCTCTTCAATTAAAATACACCCTCTGATCATCTTAGATTTAAGAATAAGCCATATGATATTGCTGAAGCAACCTTAACTAAACATTTCTTCTATTTTAAATCTTGGAAATATAATTGTCAAGGTAGAGAAAATTTGGGGTACGATAGCTACCCCTATTCAATCATCTTCTAATCGAATAGCGTGAGAATACACGAGTCTTGCTCATTATGATTGGGAGTTTATTGAATACTTGGAATACCCTAAAATTTGTCCGACAAACATAAGGTTACGCTGATATAGCATACCCTTACGAGTCTTGAGGAAGTAGGTGAAACTGATGATATATCGCTTACCAGGGTTTGATGAGGAGGTAGACCATTTTGAGCTTGAGAGAGCAATCTTGTATGTCTTGGTTTGCTTTATCTTATTCATTCATTTTGGGGGATGAATAAAACAACACTTGATGACGCATGGCTGCTTGGAGACTCAAGACATCGGTTATGTTTGTGAATCACTGCATGGAGACTTAGGCGACATGCTAGATTTTGGTTTTCGAGCATCACTTTGTGGAGTCATGGCAATGGTTGGTATTACAAAATACGGAAACCCACAGCTGCATGGAGTCTTGGGAAATGGATTAGGTTTATGAATTGCAGCATGGAGTCTTAGGCGATGAGTTACATTTGGATTTTGACCACTGCTGCATGTAGTCTTAGGAAATGATCTATGTTTCACGCATTACGGCCTGAGGTATTAGGTAATGGGTAAAGGAAGGAAAACACATCACTACAAGGAGTCTTAGGCAATGGTTTATGTTAAACTGCTTCCTGGGGTCTTAGGAAATGAACTAAGTTTTTCTTATTATTGCATGGGGTCTTAGGTAATGGGTAAAGGAATGGAAACACATCGTTGTGTAGAGTCTTAGGCAATGGGTTTTGTTGCACTACTGCCTAGGGTCTTAGGAAATTAACTAAAATTCGCACATTACTGCTTAGGGTCTTAGGTAATGGGTAAGATGAGGGGAATACATTGATGCATGGAGTCTTAGGCAATGTACCGAGCTTCGTACATTACTGCATGGAGTCTTAGGTAATGAACTACATTTTAGAGGGAAAACATCACTGCGTGGAGTCTTAGGTGATGGGTTGAGTACGTAACAACACAGAGTCTTATATGGAAGATCTTATTTGGCTTTCGAACATTACGGCGTGGAGTCTTAGGAAATGTACTGGGTTTTGTACATTACTGCATGAAAACTTAGGTAATGGTACATTGTAAGGAACACATCACTGCGTGGAGTCTTAGGTGATGATTTGAACACATCACTACATGGAGTCTTAGGTGATGGGTTGAACACATCACTGCATGGAGTCTTAGGTGATGGCTTGGATTTGTAGAAGGAGTGTGATTTGATGACTGACCCTTAGATAGCTAAATCGAGGGTGAGATTATTTGTTTGTTGTATGACGCATGTGTATGCCGTCTGATATCAATGTAGAACCCTGAGTGTATGTGTGTTGAATGTCTGATATTGATATGGAACCCTGATTGTATGTGTATTTAATGTTTATATATGCAAAATGTGTGTAAAGTGTGTGTATGCTTTAGAATGTTATGAAGATGCTTCTGACATTATCTCCTTTAAACCATTGGTTTTGAATTTCCAATTCCCTGTCATTGTATGTTGCGTTGTTGTAGTAACTTTAAATTAATTTGAATGTTGAAAAGTGTTAGCAAGGATTTAGATTTTTCTATTGTAAGCGCAAGCGTAGGTGTAGACGTATGTATTGGCATAGACTTTTGTGTTGTAAGTGTAGGCGTAGACGTATGTATTGGACACTGACTTTTATGTTATGAGAGGAGACATGTGCGTAGACATGTGTATGGATCCAGACGTGGATTTTCTTTTGATGTTTTTCTAACCAAAATGTTTTTTTGATGTTTTATCAAAAGCCTTTATTTATCAATTCCCCCGAAATAATTTCAAAACAATATTCATAAGAAATAAGCGTAGTATTTTGTAAACAAGTTTGAAAAAAAGTAAAAACGTAATTTGAAAGATGTAAAGAAAGCAAATGTTTTATTGATATGCCTCTGAGTAGGCTAGAATACAAGATGCAATTCCTAGAAAGAGGTAATTACAGAAATTTTCAAGACTGTAAATGGAAATGAAAATGATAATTACTACTGTTGTTTCCCCCAATATCCTTTTAATAGCCCATGTCTCCTTTGCTTCCGAGTCGTATGATTTAGATCCATCTCTCCCTTTGTGGTTCGTAGTCGTAGTTCTTAGATTGCAGTCTTTTTGTTCTTTGTTTCTTTGTATGAAATCCCTAATTTTTTCCTGGATCTCTCTTTCGGGTTTTGAATCCACCGGGAAATTTATTTTGTTATGTCCCTAATTTTTTCCTGGATCGCCCTTTAGGGTTTTTGATCCACCGGAATGCTCCTTTTTGCCTAAGTCACCCGTTTAGGGTTCGAGCTTAGTAAGCATCTTATACATCAGAGAATGTTGTTTTCACTACGTATGGACCTTCGTAGTTGGGTGTCCATTTACCACGTGAATCGAGGCGAGGTAGAAGAATCTTTTTAAGTACCAAATCCCCTTCTTTGAATACCTGAGAAATAACTTTCTTGTCAAAGGCTCTTTTCCTCCGCTTCTGACGCAATTAACTGTGGCATAGAGCTGTCAAGCGTTTCTCTTTTATGAGAATTTCGTAGCTAGCTTCCGTAGAGTTTGTTTGTCGATGCTAGAGGCATTTTCTGGATATCCTTGCTTTTCAAGGTATTTCTTGATGTCGTAAAACCAAGGCTTATCATCCAGCCCTTCTTCAATAGCAAGGCAGTGTGCGGGCTCTTCGAAGTGTCTGATTGTGATGCGTGGTTCGTGGTTTGTCCAAGTTACGTTGAACATAGCTGATAGAGTTACCAGAGCGTCTGCCATTTGATTTTCTTCTCGTGGTATGTGACTGAAAGTGATCTCTGTGAATTATGTAGCCAACTTTAAAACATGATCCCGATATGGAATCAATTTTAGATGTTTAGTATCCCATTCGTCGTTGACTTGGTATATGACTAATGCGCAGTCCCCAAATACTTCGAGGTGCTTTATTCTCAGGTCAATCGCAGCTTCCAGTCCTAGTATACAGACTTCGTACCCCGGCGATGTTATTGGTACAATTAAACCACAATCATACAGTATAGGGCTTGTAAAAATTCTTTGGAGAATTCAAGTCTACCCATATACCATGCCCGTGTGCATTTGAAGCCTTGTCGAACATGTGTATCCAACGTGCCCCTGGTTCGGGTCCTTCGTCAAATCCTAATATTTCATAGTCACCTATGGCCAAGACATCTTCGTCTGGAAAGTCGAACTTCATAGGTTGGTATTCTGGCAGTAGTTGGTGAGCTAGATAATAGCTCGATCGACCTTTGTTTGACGCTTTGCTAATACATTTCCCCTAGCTTGATTTCTTTTCGGATCTTCCTTTGTGCCCAGATTAATGGTCTCAATAGCTTCTTGATACGGTTGTATGTTGTCAGCTTTTTGCTCTTTTTGTCTTGCCATTTCCTTAGAGAGTTCAAATCTTCATCACCTTCCTCTTCAACTTGGTTGATGGGAGCATCAAAATTATATTGGGTCATAGCAGTAACATTATTGGTGGTTTTGGGCATGGATCTGCACATTTATCATCTTTTGGTGCAGATTTTAGTATATGAACTTTTAAAATGCATATGAAAAGAAAGTATTGCCATTTTTAAATTTAAGAGATAAATGCAAGAGAAAGACAAGGATCTTAATTGATAACAAAATATAACTTTTATTAATTATGAATATTGTATGAAACAAAACAGGGGGACCCTTACATGCAACCCCTATGCCTCGGGCTTCACATAGGTTCTTTTTAAAACAAAGAAAAATTACTTAGGAAAGAAAAAGATCTTTGGAATCTCCACGACAGTCCATCTTTTGAGTTCTTTTCCTGGGGCGCATTCTCGGATGAAGTCATTTACCTTTTTGGTTTTGACTTTGTTGGATATCATCGCCACACATCCGTCATTCTCTATTCCTTTATTGACAAAGGTCTCTTGGATTGGAGGTAACCGTGTGTAACATGGTGGGAGAACTGACTTGGGTGTTTTGCATTTGATCGCAGTTGTTGCGGATGGCAAGAGTCGCCACCAACTTTTCTTTTATCCAAAAAGGAAAGGTTGAAAATAACAGGAAAGACCTTTCAAGATTATTTCTTCAGTTTGGGGGGTAGGTTATGAAAAGGGAAAGTGTTAGCACCATTTTCATCCGTAGTTATCTATGGGCTCTTAGTAGCTTGATAGATCACTTGCTTTTTGTTTGAATATGTGCTTGTGGTGTGGGTTTTGAAAGTATTTTGAAAATGTCTTAGTAATGATTCTCGTTTCTATAAGAACGCGTACAAAGTTTTGGTTTCGAAAATAGTTCAAAGAGGTGTTTGTGGAATGTGTTTTTGAAAGTAATTTTGAAAAGTGTCTTTGTAATGGTTCTTGTTTCTACAAGAGCACGTACAAAGTGTTTTAACTTTTGAAAATGTTTCAAATGAAAGTGTGGGTGTATAAAAATGTTTTTGTTGTGAGCAAGTTAGCAACTAGGAGCAACCTACCAACTTAAAAGGTCTTAAATGTTCTTTTCCTCCTTCTTTAGACGTTGCTATCTTACCATTGATTTGGTAAGAAGCCCCACCATTGGATATGAAGGGACGGGCGTGAGACATTTTTATAGTCATAGAAGGAAACCTATGAGACGTTTTAGAAATGTCTTTTAGGGACTAGATCATTTACCAAAGGCAACATCGAGGGTTATCGAAGGACTACGATCTTTTATCGAGAGTCTTTGCTAAAACGCCCATATTCGAGGGACATGACTATTTTCTGAGGCAACAAGTGAGATTATCCTAAGGGTGCATGTGTGAATAATGTGTTTGATTTTTCATGTATTTAGTGTTTGATTTTTAGGTTGTCTACTTGTTGTTTTTCTTTTGCCATACATGCCTTATTTTACTAGCAATCATGAAAGTAATAAAAATGTGAAAAACAAATCCTAAGTTATTACATCATTTCAAGGATGGGGATACATATTTACAAATGGGGATTGCAAGAATTTAAATCCTAATTATCTATTACAACCATATTGAAATGTACAATACAATACAAGAAAAGGAAATGATTTGTTTTGAAAAGGTTTTTTTTGTCTTAATAAATTAAAAGAAAAATAATTAATTAATAAAAATAAAATATTTTTTATGTCTTTTTTATATTAATAAAAATAGTATTAGTGCTAAAAATAATAAAAATAAGAAAGAAAAGGAAAAATAACGAAAACAAGATCAGCATGTTGCTGAAAACAAAAATGAGAGGGACCAGAAGTTCTGATTCTAGGCATACTGTAGTTCAGAAAGAAACGTTAGAGGAAATCAGAAGTTCTGGATTACTGCGCGCTGAAGTTCTGGGTGTTAAAATAGCGAAGAAAACATAGAAGTTATATGTGTTGTGTTACAACAGTGAGAAAGACCTGGAAGTTTTGTGTGTTGTGTTACAATAGTGAGAAAAACCTAGAAGTTTTGTGTGCTCTGTTACAACAGTGAGAAAGATCTAGAAGTTTTGTGTGTTGTATTACAACAGTACGAAAGACCTAGAAGTTATGCGTTATTATAAAACAGTGAGAAATACCAAGAAGTTCTGTGTTGGGTTAAAACAGTGAGAAAGACCTAGAAGTTTTGTGCTGCGTTACAACAGTGAGAAAAACCTAGAAGTTCTGTGTTGTGCTCAAACAGTGAGAAAGACCTAGAAGTTCTGTGTGCAATGTTTTAAATATCATTGAGATCTATAAATTTCATGTCAGAAGTTCTGATTGAATCATCTTGCATCATGATGAAAATCTTGCCAAAAGTTATGAAATTATCATATTTTCTTAACACTTAGAAAATTTTCCAAGTGTTTAGAAATTTGACTTTTCAAAGTAATCTTTGACTTTTAATTTCTTGATGAACCAACTTCATGTCTTGATGAAGTATGATTTTTGAATCTTGATTTTGATCAAAATGTCAAAGTTTGACTTTTCAATGTGCATTTCACCATTTTTCCCTTGTGAATGACTTTCTTGGAAAATTGTAATTCGAGACTTGAAACTTGACAGAAGCAATCACTAGGATCCAGTATGATTCCTTGAGAAATTAGAGGGAAAATTTTGGGGTACAATAGTTGTCCCTGTTCAATCTTCTTAAACCTGAAGAGTTAGATTGGCGAACCTGCCATTCGTGACTTGAAGGTGGAAGATCATTGAGCACTAGAGTGCCCAGAAATTTGCACTCGATGATGTGGTGGTTGATTATACAGGGGATGGGCTTAAAGATGCAATTTGGAGAGATGATGGAGAGTTGTCAGAGATGGGCTTACATATGTTATCCAAAAGTGATTGGGGGGAAAATTTGAAGAAGTATCAAAATAAATCTTTGGTTGATTTATACTGAAATTGTAGATGTATGGAATAATTATCAGAAAAATATCTATAAATGGATTGCATCTGACTCACATCTGAAAGATGTACTGAATGAGCGTCAGAATGATATCCGTATCTGGATCGTATCTGGACTGTATTTGAGAAATATGCTGAATGAGCATCAGAATCGCATCTGTATCTGGATCGTATCTGGACTGTATTTGAAAGGTATGTTGAATGAGTGGCAGAATGACATCCATATCTTGATTGTATCTGAACTGTTTCTAGAAGAAATCTGGAGTAAGTATCAGAATGTCAGCCGTATTGTGATCGCATCTGAACTATTTCTAGAAGAGTGTATGAGAAAGAGCCCGTGTAGGATTTCTTCAGCTGGTAGTGTAGATAATTGTCCTAGTTTGTTTCAGGTTTTAATCTCTGACCTTTTGAAAATTGTTGATGATAACCATTTGTTGACTGATCTTTCCTTAAGAGGTAAAGGGTTAGCTGCATGCAATGTCATGATGTATGAAGTGCATGGCGAAATGATGTTCCCAAAATTAATGAGATTATGCTGTATGCAATATAATGTATGTAAATATGATGCATGAAATATTGTCGGAATGTAATTTTGTCCTGGAAAATAAATCCTTGACAAGTGCTGGGGAATTTTTCTGTTTGTTGGGGAAATAAACCATGTCACCAATCTATTGGAGTTGTGCTTTCTTTTGGCAGAACTCCTCAAGGATTATTGAGATCTACTCTGTTGGGGAGAACTTTTCAGAGATTGAAACTCAGGATGGGGATCACCCTATAAAAAGGATTTTGTGGGAGTTTTCTCACTGCCCCTAGTAGCAAGTGTTTGTAGTATTGCCAGGAAATGTTTTCTTGACTGCACATAATTCTTTGTTGGAATTCACGTTCAATGCCCCACGTGATTCAGATACATACTTTCCCCTGGTTATTCAGCACTTCTCGAGAGATTTCTCGGAATCTTGACTTGACTTCCCCGGTACAGTGATCATACTGTAGCCCCCTTCCTTAAAGGAGATCTGTCATTGGAAGCGTCATCCCAATTGAAGTGATTTTGTTTACTTAGAGATTTTATTCAACGGATGGTCGTCGCATGGATCTCTCTGTTGCCAAACAAATAGCTATATGCAAACAGCGAAATTCAAAGAATGAAAAGTTTATGTTTGTCTTGAAGTTTTGAAAATGCGTTTTAGCAGATAAAAGAATTTTGCAAGTATGTGAATTCAAATTAGGATTTAGAGTAAGCCTTACAAGAGTCAGAATACCTTTTGTAACAGTATGCTTTCGAACTAACCTATGCTTCAATTAAGACTTTGAAAGGTTGTATCGTGGTGTGGTTCATGGTTTAAGAAACAAAGGATAAGGCTCAAAGTGTATTCATACCCGCCTGTTCTTTGTGATGTCCTTCAGTCCTAAACTTAGTTAATTGTGTGTTTGAACTCCAATTGAGTCTGGAATGACGTTTTGGTGATGGTTCAGAAATTTGGAAGTTTGTTAGAAGACAGTCATTCTTGAAACATTTTTAATGTTGTTGAGGATTTGTAGTGACCTATTTTTGATTTATTATCCTAGGCTTTTTCCTGACTGTTCTTGTTTTGAGATTACAGTCAGTGGGATGCCCCAGTTTCTCTTAAGTCCCCTTCGTAGGTTTTGACTTAGCGGGCTTTTCCCTTGAGAGATAATGACCGCCTATTTGGTATGGAACCAACACCGTCTTTTGATTCCAGAGGAATTTTTTTATGTCCTTTGTTGTATACAAAATGAAAGTTTGCAACTGAATGCGCGTTAGAATTAACTCAGAGACTACCCTGCCCCAGATTTTGATTAAAGGTTTCAGTTTGTGTAAAAAGGAAACTCCTACTTCGTTGGATCAAATGGGTTGACTAGGGATTATCTTCCTTATAACTCCAGTGTTTAGGAATTGAAAGAACGCCTATACATGGCTACCAAGGTCTTGTCTAAAAGCATACTGTATGAGATTATGGTATTGTTTTTGTCATCCTCCCTATAAAGGCTTGCAACTTTTAAAAGAAGATTTGAATATCATAAATGGATTAAAAGTCATAGTTTAAATATAATGAAAACAAATGGATTAGTTCAAGACAAACATATGCAATGCAATAATGTAACAAAGTTTGACATTAATAGAAAAATGTTTGAACAATAAAAGAGATTACAATTGAAAATTCAAAATGAACATGACGCTCTCAATGATTTGGCATAGGAGTAGTGATCACGTTAGGAGCCTCTAGAGGGTCGAACTCAATCTCCTTTGCGTCAATCATGTCTTGGATCTTGTTCTTTAGACCCCAACAGTTATTCGTGTCGTGTCCAAGACTATCAGAATGGTATGCATACCTTTCATTGGGATGATAAGTAGGAGAATATGTATTTGGATTTCTGATAGGAGCCTTTAACGTAATCAAATCTACTTTTAACATGTGTTGTAGCGCTTGAGCCAATGGCATGTTGATCTTAGTGAATTGTCTTTTGGCCGTAAACAACATTAGACTCTTTCTTTCCATTGTATGGGTTTTTCTGAGTATCAGAGGATGTAGCTCCTTGGATCTTTCCACTTTTGATGCCAGCTTCGACCCTTTCACCCGTCAGTATTAGCTCGGTGTACCCGACCGAGGAGCTTCCGATTAGGTGATTGAAGAAAGGTCCCGTCAAAGTTACCATAAAGATGTCAATCATCTCCCTATCAGTTAAGGGTGGTTGCACTCTTCCTTCGAAGTCTCTCCATTTTTGGGCGTACTCTTTGAAACCTTCGTTGGAACGCATGGTCATATTTTGCAATTGCATACGAGTTGGCCAAGAATTAGTGTTGTATTAGTACTGCTTGTAGAAACAGAAGCAAAGTCCTACTAGGTGTGAATGTCGATTCTTTCTAACTGATAAAACCACTTTAACTGAGTTCCAACCAAACTTTCTTAGATGAAATGGACCTATAGCTTTCGGTCAGCAGTGTGAGGCTGAATCTTGTGGACATATGACCTCAGATGCATTTTAGGACAAGAGATCCCATCATACTTGGCAAAGGTGGGGATTTTGAACTTTGGTGGGATGACCACTCCGGAAACCAAACCTAACTCTTCAAAGTCCAATTCAAGTATTTGCTGAATCTCCATAGCATTGGGGAGATCCTCCAACTATTAGTATTTATCATCAGAGGGAGGATATTGTTCCTCAGAGTAGTCAGCTTCAACTTCATTAATCCCCAGACTGTTATCTTCTTCATGACTATTCCCATCATTGGATGGAGATGAGAGATCTAGAGATCTCTTGACTGGTCCGGTCAGTCTTCTTCCTAAATTCCGGACGCCTACTGACTTCTTTGACTTTTTCTTCTTATCTTTGAGAAGAAGAGTCTTCAGGTCCCCTTCCCCTTAGCCATAGCCAGGAACATTTGTTGGAATTGGGCGTATTATTGTAGGAGATCCTTCACCATTTGTTCCATATCCATCTTACTGAAATAAACAGTAGGAAGATAAGGAGACCTGTATGGGAGAAACCTGTCATGATATGATGCATGATATGTGGATGCATGTTTTCAAGGATCTCACGGGGTGAACACAAGAAAATATTAGAAGTTGAACAACTTTTATTGGAGATCTTCATATCAGTGGATGTCCTTCTACAAGAATCAAGCTCACCATGTCAAGTGGTTCATATCCCCTGACCCATGTTGTTGTACTTTGGTATTTGACGGTGTTTCATTAGAGAATGAATCTTCTTGCCCGTTGATAGGCGTCTGGTTCAACGTGACACTGCATCATAGGCCCTTGAGATCCTTAAAATGGTTATTGAAAATGCTATGGTATGATGTCATGATGTTATGTACAAGTATGCAAAGTAAGCAAGTTGTTACGTACAAATAGTCATATACACACAAGGCAAACAAGTCCTTAGGTTTAGGCTTGCATGGAGTTTGTAGGTAAGCACCCTCTTAAAGTTTAGTTGGCTTAACATGTCCTAGTAATAGTAATCGGGTTCTAAGGGATCTCAATATCACTGACCTTTATTTTTGGAATTATGTCAGCTCAATCAATCTTTTCTTGCGGCCGAGATATCCCAAAAGTCCAGTCTCAATGACGTAGCATCGATTATCAACCAATTTTCAGCTTTCCACCGAAATCGACTATCTCACTACTTCCTAATGGCCAAGTTGTTCAATTAAGGTTCTAAGGTAAGTTAGTGATTCATGAAACCGCTCAGCGGCCCCATATTCCCCTCGATTCAACACAAGGGATACCGGTACCAACAAATGTGTCACACTAACATAGCCATTGCTTTAATCTTGTCGGTCTATACCGTACAGTTTCCACAATCTATTGATACTTACCTAAAGGTGCCCCTAGATCCGGGTAGAGGATCAAAACAAGCCCAAACAAGGAACCATAATGTAAGGCAAACAAATCAAACAAGGAAAGAAAGTAAAGATGATCTAGCCCTAAGGTAACTCCACTTTTAAGATATTTACCAGCAGAGTCTCCAGTCTGCAACACAGTGGGAGAACTGACTTGGGTGTTTTGCGTTTGATCGCAATTGTTGCGGATAGCAAGATTCGCCAACGGCGTTTATTTTATCCAAAAAGGAAAGGTTGAAAAGAACAGGAAAGATCATTCGAGATTATTTCTTGAGTTCGGGGGGGTAGGTTATGAAAAGAGAAGGTGTTAGCACCCTTTTCATTCGTAGTTATCTATGGGCTCTTAGTTACTTTCTAGATCAATTGCTTTTTGTTTGAAAATATGCTTGTGGTGTGGGTTTTGAAAGTATTTTTAAAACGTCCTTGTAATGGTTCTCGTTTCTATAAGAATGCGTACAATGTGTTGGTTTCGAAAATAGTTCAAAGAGGTGTTTGTGGAATGTGTTTTTGAGAGTGATTTTGAAAAGTGTCTTTGTAATGGTTCTCGTTTCTATAAGAATGCGTACAATGTGTTGGTTTCGAAAATAGTTCAAAGAGGTGTTTGTGGAATGTGTTTTTGAGAGTGATTTTGAAAAGTGTCTTTGTAATGGTTCTTGTTTCTATAAGAACGCGTACAAAGTGTTTTAACTTTTGAAAATGTTTCAAATGAAAGTGTGGGTGTATAAAAGTTTTTTTGTTGTGAGCAAGCAAGCAACTAGGAGCAACCTACCTACTCAAAAAGTCTTAAATGTTCATTTCCTCCTCCTTTAGACGTTGTTATCTTAACATTGGTTTGGTAAGAAGCCCCATCATTGGATGTGAAAGGACGGGCGTGGGACTTTTGTATAGTCATAGATGGCAACCTATGGGATGTTTTAGCAATGTCTTTTAGGGACTAGATCGTTTACCGAAGGCAACATCGAGGGTCATCGAGGGACTATGATCTTTTATCGAGGGTCTTTGCTAAAACGCCCATATTCGAGGAACATGACTATTTTCCGAGGCAACAAGTGAGATTACCCTAAGGGTGCATGTGTGAATAGTGTGTTTGATTTTCCATGCATTTAGACTTTGATTTTTAGTTTGTCTACTTGTTGTTTTTATCTTGCCTTACATGCCCTATTTTACTCGCAATCATAAAAGTAATAAAAATGCAGAAAATAAATCCTAAGCTATTACATCATTTCAGGGATGGGGATACATATTTACAAATGGGGATTGCAAAAATTTAAATCCTAATCATCTATTACAACCATATTGAATTGTACAATACAAGAAAAGGAAATTATTTGTTTTGAAAAGGTTTTATTTTGTCTTAATAAATTAAAAGAAATATAAATAATCATTAAAAGGAAAATATTTTTGATGTATTTTTTATAATAATAAAAATAGTATTAATGATAAAAATAATAAAAATAAGAAAGAATAGGAAAAATAAGGAAAACAAGATCAACATGTTGCTGAAAACAAAAATGAGAGGGGCCAGAAATTCTTATGCTAGGCACGCTATAGTTCAGAAAGAAACGTTAGAGGAAACCATAAGTTCGGGGTTGTTGCGCGCTGAAGTTATAGGTGTTAAAAAAGTGAGGAAAACCTAGAATTTATGTGTGATGTGTTACAATAGTGAGAAAGACCTACAAGTTCAGTGTGTTGTATTACAACAGTGAGAAAAACCTAGAAGTTCTGTGTGTTGTGTTACAACAGTGAGAAAGACCTAGAAGTTCTGTGTGATGTGTTACAACAATGAGAAATACCTATAAGTTATGCATTGTGTTAAAATAGTGAGAAAGACCTAGAAGTTTTGTGTTGTGTTAAAACCCTCAGAAAGACGTAGGAGTTCAGTGTGTTGTGTTACAATAGTGAGAAAAACCTAGAGGTTTTGTGTTGTGCTAAAATAGTGGGAAAGACCTAGAAGTTCTGTATGAAATGTTTTAGATCTCACTTGGATCTATAACTTTCATGTCAGAAGTTCTGATTGTATCATCTTGCATCATGATGAAAATATGGCCCAAAGTTATGAAATTATCATATTTTCTTAACACTTAGGAAATTTTCTAAGTGTTTAGAAATTTGACTTTTCAAAGTAATCTTTTACTTTTGATTTCTTAATGAACCAACTTCATGTCTTGATGAATTATGATTTTTGAAACTTGATTTTGATCAAAAAGTCAAAGTTTGACTTTTCAGTATGCATCTGACCATTTTGCCCTTGTAAATGACTTTCTTGGAAAATTGTAATCCGAGACTAGAAACTTGACAGAAGCAATCCTGAGGGTCCAGGATGATTCCTTGAGAAATGAGAGGGCAAATTTTCAAGTACAACAGTTGCCCCTGTTCAATCTTCTTAAAATTGAAGAGTTAGATTGGCGAACCTGCCATTCGTGACTTAAAGGTGGAAGATGATTGAACACTAGAGTGCCCCGAAATTTGCACTCGATGATATGGTGGTTGATTATACAGGGAATGGGCTTAAAGATGCCATTTGGAGAGATGATGAAGTGTTGTCAGAGATGGGCTTACAAATTCCATCCAAAAGTGATTGGGGGAAAAAATTTGAAGAAGTATCAGAATAAATCTCTGGTTGATTTATACTGAAATAATAGATGTAGTGGGATAAGTATCAGAGAAATATCCATAAATGGATTGTATGTGACTCGCATCTGAAAGATGTACTGAATGAGTGTCATAATGACATCCGTATTTGGATTGTATCTAGACTATATTTGAGAAATATGTTGAATGAGCATCATAATGGCATCCGTATCTAGATCGTGTCTGGACTGTATTTGAAAGGTATGCTGAATGAGTGGCAGAATCACATTCATATCTAGATCGTATATGAACTATTTCTAGAAGAAATCTGGAGTAAGTATCAGAATGCAAGCCGTATTTGGATCGCATCTAAACTGTTTCTAGAAGAGTGTATGAGAAGGAGCCTGTTGTACCCCAAAATTTGCCTTCCCATATTCTTCAAAGTTTTGGCAAGCATGGCTCAAGCCTATTCAAGGGTTGCACAGTTCAAATGCCTCCTAAGCCAGCTGAAATTAGGGTTTTGGTTCTTACAAGGAAGTTGAGGTTTTGAAGGGCTCAATCAAGTCCAATATGCTCATATACATTGTCAAGCACCTACATGTCAAGTTTCAAGGCTCACAAGGTCAAGTTGCACAGTCAAAAACCCTAATTGTTTCACAAACAACTGTAGGGGTAAAATGGTCATTTGGCAGTCAAAAGTCAAACATTTTGGTCAACATCTTATTTTGAAGCCATAATCAACATTTGGTCAAATCTTGACCATGATTTCACAAGAATGGCTCAAAAAATCATCAAGGTGTCAAAAGTTTCTGTTTTTGGACAGCTGAAAAGTCAACTGTAACTTGACCAAGGCATAAATTTTTCATGGTGCATCAGAAAAATCCCATCCAATGTTCATCTTGAATGGGAAGAAATTTCCTACAACTCATCTTCACATTCCAAGTCCAAGAAATGCTCTCACAAAAAGTTATCAATTTCAACATTATAGGTCATTTTCAAAAGTCAACAAAAAGGCATTTTAAGTCAAAGACCATAACTTGATATTGGTAAATCAAAATGACATGGGACCAAAGGCATTGGTTAGAGGACTTCAATACCTTTCCAAAATGTCCAAGAACATGTTCATATGATCAAAATTGAGCAAGATATGCATTGGAGAAGTTGGGAAATTTTTGTGAAATGGCAAAAGTCAACTATCTTAGAAACTTCAATTTTTGACAAAAGGGCCCACTTTTTCCACTTGGTTCAGCTTTGCCATGCCTCCCACGTGTCCCAAGATTTATTTCAAGATTAAAAATTAATTTTTCTATTTTTTATTTAATTTTATTTGATTTAATTCATTTTAAATCTTTAAAATTCAAATAAAAATCAAGAAGATTAATTAAGGGATATCTTTTGTTTTGAATTGCTTTGATGCATCATGAAACACCTTCCAAATTCGTGTACAGCCTATTCCAAGCATGAAATTCAAATTTGAAGCAAAAAAGGCAAGTTGTTCAATGGTGGTTATGGAGGAAATCAAAACTTCATTGCAAGGCTTCAAGGCTCCTTATTGTGATTGATTCTCATTCATATACACATATGCAAGCCTCTCCAATGGCATTCACGACAGAGGAAAGTGATAAACTAAAATAATTTAGAATTAGGTTAACTTAGAATTTTAATTCTTTTATTTTATTTCACAAAAACATAAAAAACCCAAAAATATTTTCTTTTAATAAATTAATTAATTAGATTAGGCTTTATTTAATTAATTGTATTTAATTCACAAAAAAAGAAAAAAAATTTCAATTTATTTTCTTAAAAGGGTCAAAACCCTTAGAACGTTCCCGATTAACTTTTATTTGCGTGTATTTTATTTTGATTATTATGTAATTGCTTTCGAGAATGTAATAGTAATTAGGTTTATCGCTTTATTTACTTTCCGTACTTATTTACCAAAACGGGTCTTTGTATTTTTGGCGATGTATAGACCCGCGCCTTGTAATAGCGTAGGATTTATGTTTCCGCAATTTACCTTCCGCACCCCCTAACTGTTAAATGCATGAAAGAATGTATGTAAATAAAATTAACCCGTAGCTCACAAATAACATGTACAAAAACATTAACTGAAAAAACAACACACAAAGCACATGCCACTCCTAGGGTACGCTTCACTCGTTACCTCGATACGTGGTCATCAAGTATAGGACGTCTTAGAGGTCACCCTTTGTCTCAAGATCCAATTGCCTCGAAATGGTTGCCTCGGATAAAAGGATCTAGGACATTAGGGTTTCTTCTAAGGTGTCCTACCATTTCTTCGGTGACCACACTGTCCCTATAATCGAATTGACCCGAATACCTCCAACGATGGTGCTACCTACCTCTCAATGGTGGGATAGCACTATCTAAAGGATTCTTACACAGCCTAATTCCTTAGGGTAGGAAGATTCTCATGGGTACTTGCTCTTTTCAAAACAAAACAAAACAACTTTTCACACCTTACACTTTCAAAAAGTTTTCAAACAATACTTCATACACTCTTGAGGACTGATACAAGAGTTACCTAGAAGTTTTCAAACGAACTTTTTCAAAACTCACACACACTTGAAAAGCAAACAAATTTTTGAAAACATAAGGGCAAGTACCTAAGAGCCCATGGATAACCATGGATAGAAAGGGTGCTAACACCTTCCCTTTCTATAAATCTACCTCCCGAACCGAGAAACATTCTCATAAGGAATTGTGCTGTGCTTTTGTCCTTTCCATGTTGGAGAACATAAAATACGGTGGCGACTCTTGCTTCCGCGACATTTCACGAAACCAACTTTAAACAGTCAGTTCTATTTCCACCGGTCACAGAACTGGCGACTCTGCTGGGGAACACTAAAAGTGAGGTGTACCTTAGGACTAAGATCACTTGTGTTTTCAATTGCCTGATTTGTTTGCTTTAATATTGTTGGGCCTGTCTTGGGAGTTTCATAGATCCTAACCCAGATCTGGGGGATACCTTCTTAGAAAGTAGCAACAAACTGTGAGGGAACTGTGCGGGGTATACCGACACGGTTGAAGCAGTTTGCTACGTTGATGTGGCACTTTGGTGAGTACCGGTAACCCTTGAGTCAAGTCAAGGAGAGTACGGGGCCGCCGCGTGGTGTCATGAAGCATCAACTGACCTTAGGAACCTTAATTGAACCATCCTGGCCTCTTTAGGGGTAGTGAGATAACTGACTTTGGTGCAGTCCGAAGTTGGTTGATACTCGATACTACACTCATTGAGGGTTGTTTTCTTGGAATATTTTGATCGCCTGTTCAGTGGCTAAATCAAAACAATGAACACAGAAAACAACCCAATGATATTGAGCTCCTTAGAACCCGATTACTTTTGATAGGACAGGTTTTTGAGCCCACCAACTTCAAGAGGGTAGTACCCAAACTTCATGCTGGCCTGAACTCTAAGGGCTCTTTTGTGTGACTTGTGTGCCTTCAAACTTGACTACTTGCATACTTGTTATCTGACACTTGAGTTTCTTGCAGGTTTTGTTTACAGTCCTTAATCTGGACTCATAACAGGGTTTACCTACATCACTCCATGAATACCATAACATCATACCATTGCATACACCCTACATAAGGACTAATCCATTTCAAGGATCTCAAGGGCTCGTGATGCAGGTCATGATGAACCAAAGGTCTAGCAAGGGGAAAAGGGGATTTATTTTCCTCTAGCCAGGTTGATGAATTGAGTCAGGGGCTATGACCCACTCGATATGGTGAGCCTTGACTCTTGAAGAATGACTCTCAACAACAGGCAGTGCCTTCCGTCAAGCTACAAGATTCAAATTCTAACAAGTTTCGCTGTTTACCCCGTTAGATCCTTGAAAACATTGCATGCATATCATACATATCAATGCATTGCAGGTACCCTTGGTACAGGTCACTTACCTTCTTCGCTGTTTATTTCAGCAATGGCTTCCCAACAAGACAATCAGGACCTTCATGCTCAAGAGACCCGGTTCAGGGAGATCCTCCTAAATCTATCCAAGGGGCAGGAAGAGCTGAGAACACTCCTCATGGGGACTTTGGTCAGGAACAGTTCTGAGGATGATAAGGACGAACGGCTGAAGCATCTGCAAGTTGAGGTGGATGCAATGAGAGCCCAGATGCTGGGGCAGGTGACTATCATTCAAAACTTAGCCCAAAGACAGGGAGAGCTCAGGGTCCTTGTCAACGAGCTGCTTCAAAATGACCAAGTGAGGCCAACGACTAGGGTTGAAGATCAAGCCAGCATTCAACCACCTTTGAGACAAGAAGACAAGGGAAAAGCTCCTCAATTCGCTTCAGGGTCACAAATTCAGCCCCTAAGAAGTCAAAGGTTTGGTTCAATAAATAGACCTCTCCAAGTTGCTACTACTTCACAGGTCCAACAACGACCTCGCCAAGAACAACAGGTTGATCAGAGCAAGCCGGACAAACCCAAAAGGCAATTCACCAAGCTCAACGTGTCGCTCTCTCAAGCTTTACAACAACTGTTGAGGTTGAATTTGGTAACTCTAAGGGACCCTCCTAAGAATCCCAACAGGACACCTTCCAGGTATAACCCCAACGCCCGCTGCGCTTATCATTCTGACAGCCCGAGGCATACTACAGATGATTGTTGGACTCTGACGAACAAGGTTCAGGATCTAATCGACGCAAAGGAGGTCCAGTTCGAAGCGCCTGAAGCTCCCAAGTGATCACTGCTCCCTTGCCAAAACATGGCTAGGATTGAAAAAACTTTTGTTCATTCGAATGTTCAAGTTGTATTTTCTTTTGATTGTTCAAGCAATTATCATGTCAAACATTGTTATTTCATTAATGCATTACACATGTCTGTTTTGAAGTAATTATGTTTACTATGCTTAAAACTGCTTTCATTTTTTTGATATTCAACTCTCAATTAATAATTCTAAGCCTCTTGAGGGAGGATGACAAAAACGATACCACGATCCCTACAGTATGCTTTTGAACCGACCCCGCTGATGAGGTACAGTCATTGCTTCAAATCCTAAACAGTGGAGTTATAAGGAAGATAATACCTAGTCAACCCCTTTGAGCCAAAGAAGTTGGAGTTTTTTTCTTTTTGAAAATTAAAACCCTTAATCATAACCTGGGGCAGGGTAGTGTTCTCAGCTAATCCAAATGCACAATGAATAGCGCCGAAGAAGTCCTTACAAAGCAAAAGACAGTGATGGTTCCAAATAATCATAAAGACAGGCAGTCATTATCTTTCGAAATAAAAACCCAATAAGTCAAAACCTACGAAGGAGACTTACAAAACTGGGGCATCCCGCTGACTGTAATCACAAAAGAAACAGTTCAGGAAAAAACAGGGATAAGGAAATCAAAAAAAAAAAAAAGAAAGAGGTCCTACAAACCCTCAACAACCAAAAAAAAGAGAAATGACTGCCTATTCAAAATAAGTTGTCAATATCCGAACCATCACCGAAGCATCAAAGCAAAGACTCAAACAAGGTCTAATGCACGATTAACTGAGTTTAGGTTTGAAGAACATCACGAAGAGCGGGTGGGTACAAAAAATTTGAGCCTTTATCTTTTGTTTCTTAAACCGTGAACCAGACCACGTTATAACCCTAAAAAGTCCTAGCCGAAGCATGGTTTAGTTCGAAGGCATACTGTTACAAAGGTATCCTGACTCCTTAGGGCTTGCTGTAAAATCTTGAGTTGACATCACATTGTTTTACTGAAAAATGCATTTTCAAAAACTTCAAGACAGACATAAGCTTTGCATTTCTAATATAACATTGCTTGCATATGACTATTTGTTTGAACAGCAGAGAAATTCGCACGACGAATATCCAGTGAACAAAAGTCTTCTCAACAAAGAGGTCACCTCAAATGGAGAAAACACCTCCAATCAAGGGGCATGGCATGATCAGTGTCCATCATCTGGGGCAGTCTAGTCAAGATTCGGAGAATTTCTCAAAAGGCCAACCAGCTTGGGGAAAATCTCCATCTGGATCACTTGGGGCATTGGACGATCAAACGAAGATCTTCTGGTGGTATGACAATGCAACACTACTGACAGGGGCACCTCCCTACATCCTGAGAGCATGGACATAGTCGAAAAATACTACGCATAATCAAAGACCTTCTAGGTTGACACACCTAGGCAAAAATAAGGGCTTCCCGGTGAACCAAAAGGGTTCGGGAAAAAATAAGGGATGAAAATGAAAAGATCTGTACACCCGGCAAGTCGAAAACCTGAAAAGGCGGCTTAGGCAAAAATGGGTATCCCGGTGGACTGAAAACCCGAAAGGGCGGTCCATGCAAAAGTTAGGGATCAAAGCGTACGACTATGTCCCATCATCTCGTCACTTGCCTATCAAAAGAAGATTTTCCAATCAACAGGTATCAAGCACCTCACAGGCCTTCTTCTCCCGCAGAAACTGGGGCAATACAAATTGTCTAAGCGATCTAAGTGCTCTGTCCTCAAGGTACCAAGGTAAGTTCAGCTGAAGAACATGATCAAGATACCTCCACTCCCCACAGGGTAAAACAAGATGCAGTAATACTCTCCCCAAGCAGAGTTGGTCCACCATCAGCCAGAAAAGGCATAGTACCCATAGCAAATCAGCAATGCTATCCCCAAGCAGAGTTAACCTGTAGTCAGCCTTAAGGAAGTGGGGTATCCCCGGAAGATCTCAATATTCTCCAGCAGAGCATACCGATATCCTTCAGCAAGCATCCCCCGGCAGTCTTAATATAAGATTGTTCCTTGGCGAAATACCAGTCTCCCCAGGAGAATCCACCTCCCCAGAAGAGTTGAACCATCTCCCCAGTAGCAAGCCTATCCCTAGTAGATTCTGGAAGCTTATCCTTTACAGAGCATATATCTCTCCAGCTCTATTCAGAAGTTATTCCTCACCAGAGCTTATAACTGGGTTATCCTCAGCTAATTTGCAACGGAAAGATCGTCCTCGGCGAAGTTCTTCCTACCCCCAGCGGAGTTCATCAAGTCCTCCAACAGAGCTTATCAACAGGAATCCCCAGCAGAGTTATCATCAAAACCTCAGCGAAGTATCTCTTCCCACAGAGTAATTCCCCGCAGAGTAATCTCTCCACCAAGTTTATTCCCCAACGGAGTCATCTTCTCCTACCAGTTTATTCTTGCAATCTTCATCCCCAATGGAAACGAAGAATTCTCTTCAACATCAGCCCAGGATTTAACACCCGACATTCGTCAAGGATTTATTTTCTTAGACTAAAATACATTCATAAACATCTCACATTTACATACATGATAATGTGCATACGACATAATCTCACTTATTTTAAAACATCATGACACCAAGCATTTCATGCATCATGACCTTGCATACAACTAATGTTTTGCCTTTTTCAGGAAAGGTCAATACAAAAATGATCACTATCAACTGTCGCAATTCCATATTCGATTCCTGTATCAAGCTAGGGCATATCTGTGAGCGATTGATTGTGGATTCGATACCTGTATCTAGCCAGGGCATATCTATGTTAAAAGAATTAAAGAGATAGCTGGAAATGCTCCAGATATGGATGCTGTTCTTTTGCTTATTCAGATTTTCTCTTCAGATATAGCTTGGAAATGCTCCCGATATGGATGTTATTCTTTTTCTTATTCAAGAGTTTCCTTTCAGATATAACTGGGAAATGCTCCAGATATGGATGCTGTTATTCTACTTATTCAGATTTTCTTTTTAGATATAGCTGGGAAATGCTCCAGATGTGGATGTTGTTCTTATGCTTATTAAGATTTTCCCTTCAGAGATGGCTTGGAAATTCTCCCGAGATGGATGTTGTTCTTTTGCTTATTCAAGAGTTTCTTTTCAGATATAGCTTGGAAATGCTCCAGATATGGATGCTTTTCTTTTGCTTATTCAGATTTTCTCTTCAGAGATAGCTTAGAAATGCTCCAGAGATGGACGTTATTCTTTTGCTTATTCAAGAGTTTCCTTTCAGATATAGCTGGGAAATGCTCCAGATATGGATGCTGTTCTTCTGCTTATTCAGATTTTCCTTTCATATATAGCTGGGAAATGCTCCAGATATGGACGCTATTCTTTTGCTTATTCAGATTTTCTCTTCAGAGATGGCTTAGAAATGCTCCCGAGATGGACGTTATTCTTTTGCTTATTCAAGAGTTTCCTTTCAGATATAGCTGGGAAATGCTCCAGATATGGACGCTATTCTTTTGCTTATTCAGATTATCTCTTCAGAGATGGCTTAGAAATGCTCCCGAGATGGACGTTATTCTTTTGCTTATTCAAGAGTTTCCTTTCAGATATAGCTGGGAAATGCTCCAAATATGGACGCTATTCTTTTGCTTATTCAGATTTTTCTCTTCAGAGATGGCTTAGAAATGCTCCCGAGATGGACGTTATTCTTTTGCTTATTCAAGAGTTTCCTTTCAGATATAGTTGGGAAATGCTCCAGATATGGACGCTATTCTTTTGCTTATTCAGAGTTCTTTTCAGAGATGGCTTAGAGATGCTCCTGACACGGACGCTATTCTATTGTTTATTCAGATTCAAACTCCTAAAGATAACTTAGAGATGCTCCAACCACGGATGTTATTCTATTGTTTATTCCAGATTTCTCTCCAGAGATAGCCTAGAGATGCTCTAGATCTGGATGCTGCTCTAATGCTTATTCAGACTTCCTGCTAGAAACAGTTCAGTTGTAACCCAGACATGGCGACATTCTGATACTTATTCAGATTTCCTTTGAGATATAGCTTAGAGATGCTCCTGACCCGGACGCTATTCTATTGCTTATTTAAATTCAAGCTTCTAAAAGACAACTTAGAGATGCTCCATCCCGGATGCTATTCTATTGTTCAGTCCAGATACGATCCAGATTCTGATGACATTCTGTTACTCATGCAGTATGGATATACCCCAGACACGACGGTCATTCTACCATTTATTCAGACGTCAGCAATTAGATATAGACTAGATATGCCCCAGACACGGAAGCTATTCTATTTCTTATTCAGATTCAACTATCCATTACAGTTCCAAATGGCATCTATAAGCCCATTCCTGACAAGGTTTTGTAACACTTCCAGATGGTATCTATAAGCCCATCCCCCTATCCATCATCTCTCCAAATGGCATCTGTAAGCCCATTCCCCGACATCACACTGCTGGTACTCTACTATGTGAGTGCAAATTTCTGGGCACTCTAGTGTTCAATCATCTTCCACCCTCGGATCACGAAAGGCACGCAAGCCAATCTACATCCTCAGGTCTAAGAAGATTGAACAGGGCAACTATTTTACCCCAAAATTTGCCCTCCCATATTCTTCAAAGTTTTGGCAAGCATGGCTCAAGCCTATTCAAGGGTTGCACAGTTCAAATGCCTCCTAAGCCAGCTGAAATTAGGGTTTTGGTTCTTGCAAGGAAGTTGAGGTTTTCAAGGGATGAATCAAGCCCCATATGCTCATATACATTGTCAATCACCTACATGTCAAGTTTCAAGGCTCACAAGGTCAAGTTGCACAGTCAAAAACCCTAATTGCTTCACAAACAACTTTAGGGGTAAAATGGTAATTTGGCAGTAAAAAGTCAAAATTTTTGGTCAACATCTTATTTTGAAGCCATAATCATCATTTGGTCAAATCTTGACCATGATTTCACAAGAATGGCTCAAAAAATCATCAAGGTATCAAAAGTTTCTATTTTTGGACAATTGAAAAGTCAACTGTAACTTGACCAAGGCATAACTTTTTCATGGTGCATCAGAAAAATCCCATCCAATGTTCATCTTGAAGGGGAATACATTTCCTACAACTCATCTTCACATTCCAAGTCCAAGAAATGCTCTCACAAAAAGTTATCAATTTCAACATTATAGGTCATTTTCAAAAGTCAACAAAAAGGCATTTTAAGTCAAAGACCATAACTTGATATTGGTAAATCAAAATGACATGGGGCAAAAGGCATTGGTTTGAGGACTTCAAGACCTTTCCAAAATGTCCAAGAACATGTTCATATGATCAAAATTGAGCAAGATATGCATTGGAGAAGTTGGGAAATTTTTGTGAAATGGCAAAAGTCAACTATCCTTGAAACTTCAATTTTTGACAAAAGGGCCCACTTTTTCCACTTGGTTCAGCTTTTCCATGCCTCCCACGTGTCCCAAGATTTATTTCAAGATTAAAAATTAATTTTTCTATTTTTTATTTAATTTTATTTGATTTAATTCATTTTAAATCTTTAAAATTCAAATAAAAATCAAGAAGATTAATTAAGGGATATCTTTTGTTTTGAATTGCTTTGATGCATCATGAAACACCTTCCAAATTCGTGTACAGCCTATTCCAAGCATGAAATTCAAATTTGAAGCAAAAAAGGCAAGTTGTTCAATGGTGGTTATGGAGGAAATCAAAACTTCATTGCAAGGCTTCAAGGCTCCTTATTGTGATTGATTCTCATTCATATACACATATGCAAGCCTCTCCAATGGAATTCAAGACAGAGAAAACTCAGAAACGGCCAAACCAATTTCAAAATTTCAAGAGAAAGGTGACAAACTGAAAACCATTTTTCAACACAATTCAATCTTTCCTTTTGATCCAAACACGTTCCTTACATCCCCAGGAACGATTTGCAATCATTAATAAGTCAAAAACCTCAAAGAATCGCTCATCACGCCCCAACGGTTTGTCCATTATTTTGAGAATCGAAACTCCATTTTTACGCCTCATTAATTCATTTTGATCATTGTTATGCATTACTGACATCGTTACGAAGCTTTCTGTATATTTTAATTTTATTATAAGGCTCTAAAACGAAAGTCACCATTGTTAAGTTCTAGGTTTTTCCAAGCTTTGGAATTGGGGTTTTTGCATAGTGTAAAATTAAACCTCAAGACTTACATGGCCAAAATTAGCGTGACAAGACGAAGCTAAAGCACACCTCGCGCCCAATTTATATTTCGTGAGCGTCTAATCTCTATTTTTTACATGCTTGCATTTTGTGGGGGTTTAAAACCCCCACTATGTGTTTTATGTTTACAGGAAAGGTTGAAGACGAAGGCCGTGGCAGCATGGGATTGGCCAGTTCAAATAATCGCGCGGATTTCTTTTGATTTCCAGAATAACGTTGTTTTTCACATTTAAGTTTCTTTGTTTATTATGTGTACAAACTAACGCGCTTGGTGTAGTGGTTGGCCAGGTGCCTTGCAAGCGTTGGGACCTGGGTTCGATTCCCAGGTCCCCCCATAATTCATTGTCATTTTTTTCTAAAGTGTTCTTGTGCAGTTTCTCAAACAGCTTCCACCATAGACCTCACATCCCAGCGCTCCAAGTGTCCATCAGTGCAAATCCAGTGGCCAAAGCATGAGGACCATGGTGCTCAGGAGTCAACGTGGGCGTAGGCAACCAGAAAAAGTCAACATGGCTGAAGATTCAAGTGGGCCTCAAATTCCACATACACCCTTCCATTCTGGACCATACCCCCTTCCCTTGGTTTATTCTTTTCTTTTCCCTTTTTATATTTTCTAATTTAATTTTTAACCTTTTTTAATTATCTTTATTATTAACAATTAACTTAATTAATATTTTCATAAAAAATCAAAAAAAGAATTAACATTATTATTATTATTATTATCTTATTTTTGTAAATAAATATTAAATAATTGAATTAGCTTTAATTAGGCAATTTTAACTTTTTTAAATAACTAAAATAATTTAGAATTAGGTTAACTTAGAATTTTAATTCTTTTATTTTATTTCACAAAAACATAAAAAAACACAAAAATATTTTCTTTTAATAAATTAATTAATTAGATTAGGCTTTATTTAATTAATTGCATTTAATTCACAAAAAAAGACAAAAAAATTCAATTTCTTTTCTTAAAAGGGTCAAAACCCTTAGAACGTTCCCGATTAACTTTTATTCGCGCACATTTTATTTTGATTATTATGTAATTGCTTTCGAGAATGTAATAGTAATTAGGTTTATCGCTTTATTTACTTTCCGTACTTATTTACCAAAACGGGTCTTTGTACTTTTGGCGATGTATAGACCCGCGCCTTGTAATAGCGTATGATTTATGTTTCCGCAATTTACCTTCCGCACCCCCTAACTGTTAAATGCATGAAAGAATGTATGTAAATAATATTAACCCGTAGCTCACAAATAACATGTACAAAAACATTAACTGAAAAAACAACACACAAAGCACATGCCACTCCTAGGGTACGCTTCACTCGTTGCCTCGAAACGTGGTCATCAAGTATAGGACGTCTTAGAGGTCACCCTTTGTCTCAAGATCCAATTGCCTCGAAATGGTTGCCTCGGATAAAAGGATCTAGGACATTAGGGTTGCTTCTAAGGTGTCCTATCATTGCTTCAGTGACCACACTGTCCCTATAATCGAATTGACCCGAATACCTCCAACGATGGTGCTACCTACCTTTCAATGGTGTGATAGCACTATCTAAAGGATTCTTACACAACCTAATTCCTTAGGGTAGGTAGATTCTCATGGGTACTTGCTCTTTTCAAAACAAAACAAAACAACTTTTCACACCTTACACTTTCAAAAAGTTTTCAAACAATACTTCATACACTCTTGAGGACTTATACAAGAGTTACCTAGAAGTTTTCAAACGAACTTTTTCAAAACCCACACACACTTGAAAAGCAAACAAATTTTTGAAAACATAAGAGCAAGTACCTAAGAGCCCATGGATAACCATGGATAGAAAGGGTGCTAACACCTTCCCTTTCTATAAATCTACCTCCCGAACTGAGAAACATTCTCATAAGGAATTTTGCTGTGCTTTTGTCCTTTCCATGTCGGAGAACATAAAAGACGGTGGCGACTCTTGCTTCTGCAACATTTCGCGAAACCAGCTTTAAGCAGTCAGTTCTATTTCCACCGGTCACAGAGCCCGTGTAGAATTGCTTCAGCTTGTCGTGTAGATAATTATCCTGGCTTGTTTCAGGTATTAATCTTTGACCTTTTGAAAATTGTTGATGATAACCATATGTTGACTGATCTTTCCTGAAGAGGTAAAGGATTAGTTGCATGCAATGTCATGATGTATGAAGTGCATGACGTAATCATGTTCTCAAAATGAATGAGATTATGCTGTATGCATTTATCATGTATGTAAATATGATCCATGAAATATTGTCGGAATGTAATTTTGTCCTGGAAAATAAATCCTTGACAAGTCCTATGGAGTTTTATCATTTGTTAGGGAAATAAATCATGTCGCCAATCTATTGGAGGTGTGCTTTCTTTTGGCAGAACTCCTCAAGGATTCTTGAGATCAACTCAGTTGGGGAGAAGTTTTTAGAGATTGATACTTTGGATGGGGATCACCCTATAAAAAGGACTTTGTGGTAGTTTTTTCACTGCCCCTAGTAGCAAGTGTTTCTAGTATTTCCAGGAAATGTTTGCTTGACTGAACGTAATTCTTTGCTGGAAATTACGTTTAATGCCCCAGGTGATTTAGATACATACTTACCCTTGGTTATTCAGCACCTCTCGAGAGATTTCTCAGAATCTTGACTTGACTGCCCCGGGACAGTGATCATGCTGATGCCCCCTTGCTTATAGGAGATCTGTCATTAGAAGCGTCATCCCAATTGAAGTTATTTTGTTTACTGAGAGATTTTGTTCAACGAATGCTCGTCGCGTGGATGTCTCTGTTGTAAAACAAATAGCTATATGCAAACAACTATATTCAAAGAATTTAAAGTTTATGTTTGTATTGAAGTTTTAAAAATTCATTTTAGCAGATAAAAGAATTTTTCAAGTATGTGAATTCAAATCAGGATTTAGAGTAAGCCTTAGAGGAGTCAGAATACCTTTTGTAACAGTGTGCTTTCAAACTAACCCATGCTTCAATTAGGACTTTGAAAGGTTGTATCATGGTCTGGTTCATGGTTTAAGAAACAAAGGATAAGGCTCAAAGTGTATTTATACCCGCCCGTTTTTCGTGATGTCCTTCAGTCCTAAACTCAGTTAATTATGCATTTGAACTCCAATCGAGTCTGGAATGACGTTTTGGTGATGGTTCAGAAATTTGGAAGTTTGTTGGAAGCCAATCATTCTTGCAACATTTTCATGTTATTGAGGATTTGTAGTGACCTCTTTTTGATTTATTATCCCTGGCTTTTTCCTGACTGTTCTTGTTTTGAGATTACAGTCAGTGGGATGCCCCAGTTTTTCTTAAGTCTCCTTCATAGGTTTTAACTTAGTGGGCTTTTCTCTCGAGAGATGATGACTTCATATTTGGCAGGGAACCAACACCGTCTTTTGATTCCAAAGGAATGTTTTTGATGTCCTTCATTGTATACAAAATGAAAGTGTGCGACTGAACGTGCTTTTGAGTTAACTGAGAGACTATCCTGCCCAAGGTTTTGATTAAAGGTTTCAGTTTGTGTAAAAAGGAAAATCCTACTTATTTGGCTCAAAGGGGTTGACTAGGGATTATCTTCCTTATAACTCCAGTGTTTAGGAATTTGAAAGAACGCTTGTACATCGTCAGTAAGGTCTTGTCCAAAAGCATAATGTATAAGATTATGGCATTGTTTTTGTCATCCTCCCTCCAAAGGCTTGTAACTTTTAAAGCAATAGTTGAATATCATAAAGGGAGTAAAAAGCATAGTTTAAATATAATGAAAATGAATGGATTAATTCAAGAAAAACATTGGCAATGTATTAATGAAACAAAGTTTGACATTAATAGATAAATGTTTGAATAACAAAAGAGATTACAATTGAAAAATCAAAATGAACAGGACGCTCTCAATGATTTGGCATAGGAGTAGTGATCACGTTAGGAGCGTCTAGAGGGCCGAACTCAATATACTTGGCAATAATCATGTCTTGGATCTTGTTATTTAAATCCTAACAGTTGTTCATGTCATGTCCAGGACTATTAGAATGGTATGCACACCTTTCATTAGGATGATAAGTAGGAGCAGAAGTATTGGGATTTCGGAGAGGAGCCTTTAACGTAATCAAATCTGCGTTTAACATGTGTTGTAGCGCTTGAGCCAGTGGCATGTTGATATTATTGAATTGTCTTTTAGGCACGACCTCCTTATGTTGATTCCCCTGTTGACATTGCTACACTGATGCAGGATCCGAGATCAGGACTGCCCCCACATGTTGGTCATGGTTGCTCTTGTTATGACCCTTTTGTCAATAAACAACATTAGACTCTTTCTTCCCATTGTATGGCTTTTTCTGAGTATCAGAGGATGTAGCTCCTTGGATCTTTCCACTTTTGATGTAAACTTCGACCCTTTTGCCTGTCAGTATTAGCTCGGTGTATCCAGCCGAGGAGCTTCCGATTAGGTGATTGAAGGAAGGTCCCATAAAAGTTCCCACAAAAATGTCAATCATCTCCATATCAGTTAAAGGTGGTTGCACTCTTCCTGCCAAGTCTCTCTATTTTTGGGCATACTCTTTGAAGCCCTCATTGGAACGCATGGTCATATTTTGCAATTGCATACGAGTTGGTACAAGATCAGCATTGTATTGGCAATACTTGTAGAAAGAAGAAGCCAAGTCCTCCCAGGTGTGAATGTTGGTTTTTTCTTACTGATAGAACCACTCCAGCTGAGTTCCAACCAAACTTTCTTGGAAGAAATGGACCCATAGCTTCTGGTCAGCAGTGTGAGGCGGAATCTTGCGGACATATGACCCCAAATGAATTTTAGGACAAGATATCCCATCATACTTTGCAAAGGTAAGGATTTTTAACTTTGGTAGGATGACCGCTCTGGAAACCAAACCTAACTCTTCAAAGTCCAAGCCAAATATCTGTTGAATCTCCATTGCATTGAAGCGATCCACTAACTATTTGTATTTATCATTAGAGGGAGGAAATTGCTCCTCAGAGTAGTCATCTTCAACTTCATCAATCCCCAGACTATTATCTTCTTCATGATTATTCCCCTCATTGGATGGAGTTGAGAGATCTAGGGCTCTCTTGACTGGTCCTCTAAGTCTTCTTCCTAAATTTCGGATGCCTACTTACTTCTTTTACTTTTTCTTCTTGTCTTTGAGAAGAAGAGTCTTCAGGTCCTCTTTCCCCTTAGCCATAACCAGGAACATTTGTTGGAATTGGGCGTTTTATGGTTGGATATCTTTCAACGTTTGTTCCATATCCATCTTTTTGAAATAAACAGTAGGAAGATAAGGAGACCTGTATGGGAGAAACCTGTCATGATATGATGCATGATATGTGGATGCATGTTTTCAAGGGTCTCGCGAGGTAAACCCGAGAAAATGTTAGAAGTTGAACAACTTTGATTGGAGATCTTTGTATCAGTGGATGTCCTTCCACGAGAATCAAGCTCACCATGTCAAGTGGTTCATAGCCCCTGACTCAAGTTGTTGTACTTTGGTGTTTGATTAGAGAATGAATATTCTTGCCCCTTGATAGGCGTATGGTTCAACGTGACCCTGCATAATAGGCCATTGAGATCCTTGAAATGGTTATTGAAAATGCTATGGTATGATGTGATGATGCTATGTACAAGTATGCAAAGTAAGCAAGTTGTTACATACAAATAGTCATATACGCACAAGGCAGATAAGTCCTTAGGTTTAGGATTGCTCGGAGTTTGTAGGGAAGTACCCTCTTGAAGTTTAGTTGGCTTAACCTATCCTAGTAATAGTAACCGGGTTCTAAGGGATCTCAATATCACTGACCTTTCTTTTAGGCGTTGTATCAAGTCAATCAATCTTTTCTTGCGGCCGAGATATCCCAAAAGCCATGTCTCAATGAGCGTAGCATCGATTATCAACCAATTTTTAGCTTTCCACAAAAATTGGATATCTCACTACTTCCTAATGGCCAAGTTGTTCTATTAAGGTTCTAAGGCCAGTCAGTGCTTCATGACACCGCTCAACGGCCCCGTATTATCCTCGATTCAACACAAGGGATACCGGTCCAAACAAATGTGTCACACTAACATAGCCATTGCTTCAACCGTGTTGGTCTACGCCTTACAGTTTCCACAATCTATTGCTACTTACCTAAAAGGTGCCCCTAGATCCGGGTAGAGGATAAAAACAAGCCCAAACAAGGAACCATAATGTAAATCAAAAAAATTAAACAAGAAAAGAAAGTAAATGTGATCTAGCCCTAAGGTAACCCCACTTTTAAGATATTCCCCAGCAGAGTCGCCAGTTCTGTAACACGGTGGGAGAACTGACTTGGGTGTTTTACATTTGATCACAATTATTGTGGATAGCAAGAGTCGCCACCGACATTTATTTTATCCAAAAAGGAAATGTTTAAAAGAACAGGAAAGACCTTTCGAGATTATTTCTTGAGTTTGGGGGGTAGGTTATTAAAAGGGAAGGTGTTAGCACCATTTTCATCCATAATTATTTACATGCTCTTAGTTGCTTTCTAGATCACTTTCCTTTTGTTTGAAAATGTGCTTGTTGTGTGGGTTTTGAAAGTATTTTCAAAATGTCTTTGTAATGATTCTCATGTCTATAAGAATGCGTACAATGTGTTGGTTTTGAAAATAGTTCAAATAGGTGTTTGTGGAATGTGTTTTTGAAAGTGATTTTGAAAAGTGTCTTTGTAATGGTTCTTGTTTCTATAAGAACGCGTACAAAGTGTTTTAACTTTTGAAAATGTTTCAAATGAAAGTGTGGGTGTATAAAAATGTTTTTGTTGTGAGAAAGCGAGCAACTAGGAGAACCTACCTACTCAAAAGGTCTCAAATGTTCTTTTCCTCCTTCTTTAGACGTTTCTATCTTACCATTGATTTGGTAAGAAGCTCCATCATTGGATGTGAAGGGACGGGCGTGAGACGTTTGTATAATCATAGAAGGAAACCTATGGGACGTTTTAGCAATGTCTTTTAGGGAATAGATCATTTACCGAAGGCAACATCGAGGGAATACGATCTTTTTTTGAGGGTCTTTGTTAAAACGTCCATATTCGAGGAACATGACTATTTTCTGAGGCAACAAGTGAGATTACCCTAAGGGTGCATGTGTGAATAGTGTTTGATTTTCCATGCATTTAGTCTTTGATTTTTAGGTTGTCTACTTATTCTTTTTATCTTGCCATACATGCCCTATTTTATTAGCAATCACGAAAGTAATAAAAATGCGGAAAATAAATTCTAAGCTATTACATCATTTCAGGGATGGGGATACATATTTACAAATGGGGATTTAAAGAATTTAAATCCTAATTATCTATTACAACCATATTGAATTGTACAATACAAGAAAAGGAAAGGATTCGTATTGAAAAGGTTTTTTTTGTCTTAATAAATTAAAAGAAATATAATTAATTAATAAAAAGAAAATATTTTTTATGTCTTTTTTTATATTAATAAAAAATGCATTAATGCTAAAAATAATAAAAATAAGAAAGAAAAGGAAAAATAACGAAAACAGGATTAACATGTTGCTCAAAACAAAAATGGAGGGGCCATAAGTTTTGATGCAAGCCACGATATAGTTCAGAAAGAAATGTTAGAGGAAACCAGAAGTTCTGGATTGCTGCACGCTGAAGTTCTGGGTGTTAAAATAATGAGGAAAACCTAGAAGTTCTGTGTGCTATGTTACAACAGTGAGAAAGACCTAGAAGTTCAGTGTGCTGTGTTACAATAGTGAGAAAAACCTAGAAGTTGTGTGATGTGTTAAAACACTGAGAAAGACCTATAATTTATGTGTTTTATGTTACAACAATGACAAAGACCTGGAAGTTATGAATTGTGTTAAATTAGTGAGAAATACCTAGAAGTTCTGTGTTGTGTTAAAACAGAGAGAAAGACCTAGAAGTTCTATGTGTTGTGTTACAACAGTGAGAAAAACCTAGAAGTTCTGTGTTGTGATAAAACAGTGTGAAAGACCTAGAAGTTATGTGTGTAATGTTTTAGATCTCACTGAGATCTATAAATTTCATGTCAGAAGTTCTGATTCAATCATCTTGCATCATGATGAAAATCTGGCTCAAAGTTATGAAATTATCATATTTTCTTAACACTTAGAAAATTTTCTAATTGTTCGGAAATTTGACTTTTCAAAGTAATCTTTAACTTTTGGTTTCTTGATGAACCAACTTCATTTCTTGATGAAATATGATTTTTGAAACTTGATTTTGATCAAAAAGTCAAAGTTTGACTTTTCAGTGTGCATTTGACCATTTTTCCCTTGTGAATGACTTTCTTGGAAAATTGTAATCCTTGACTTGAAACTTAGCAGAAGCAATCCTGAGGGTCCAGGATGATCCCTTGAGAAATGAGAGGGAAAATTTTGGGGTACAACAACATTCCCTGTTCAATCTTCTTAAACTTGAATAATTAGATTGTTGAACCTGCCATTTGTGACTTGAAGGTGGAAGATGATTGAACACTAGAGTGCCTAGAAATTTGCACTCGATGCTGTGGTGGTTGATTATGCAGGGAATGGGCTTAAAGATGCCATTTGGAGATATGATGGAGAGTTGTCGGATATGGGCTTACAGATGCCATCCAAAAGTGATTGGGGGCAAAAATTTCAAGAAGTATCAGAATAAATCTCTGGTTGATTTATACTGAAATGGTAGATGTAGTGGGGTGAGTATCAGAAAAATATCCATAAATGGATTGTATATGACTCTAATTTGAAAGATGTACTAAATAAGCGTCAGAATGACATCCGTATCTGGATCGTATCTGGACTGTATTTGAGAAATATGCTGAATGAGCATCATAATGGCATCCATATCTGGATTGTATCTGGACTGTATTTGAAAGGTATGTTGAATGAATGGCAGAATGACATCCATATCTGGACTGTATTTGAAAGGTATGCTGAATGAGTGGCAGAATGACATCCGTATCTGGATCGCATCTGGACTGTATTTGAAAGGTATGATGAATGAGTGGAAGAATGACATCTGTATCAGGATCATATCTGGTATGTATTTGAAAGGTAGGCTGAATGAGTGGCAGAATGACATCCGTATCTTGATGGTATCTTGACTGTATTTAAAAGGTATTCTGAATGAGTGGGAGAATGACATTCGTATCTGGATCGTATCTGGATTGTATTTGAAAGGTATGCTAAATGACTTGCAGAATGACATTCGTATTTGGATCGTATCTGGACTGTATTTGAAAGGTATGCTGAATGAGTGGCATAATGACATCAATATCTGGATCGTATCTGGACTTTTCAATCTTCATTGTGTTCTATCAGGAACCCATATTCCCACATATATTCCTTCAACTAGTTTATCAGAGCTTTTGCTTGTCTAGTAGCCCTACAGTCATTGAGTACCTCAATTGTATTTATTGTCGTCCCACCATGCGGAGGCATAGGATTTGATTTGATGTTAGGCTTCTCAAAAGTTATTTCTTGAGATTCTAACAAATCTTGAACCTTATGCTTGAATTCCCAACATTGTTCTATGGTGGGCCCCAGAGAGTTAGCATGGTATTCACATCTGGCATCGGCATTGTACTTTCACGGGAGTGGCCCGACTAGAGGATCCAGACGCTTGATTTCAACCAAGGATGCCTTAACCACGTGTTGTAATAACTGGCTAGGTGGCATAGGGAGTGGATCAAAATTTATTTGTGGCCTTCCAAATCTTCCTTGTTATTGTCCTTGTGGGATCATTAATGGTTGTTGTGCCCTTGGTTGTAAGGCTACAACATTAATTTCTCCCTCTTTTATTTTCGGGAATTTTGGAGCATGCCTTCTTGAATTGTAGGGGCATTTGATGATCCCCCTGGTATTTTCCCACTCTTTATTCCTGTTTCAATTACTTCTCTGATTGTTACCAGGTCTGTGAATCCCGAAGAGATACTTCCAAACATCTTCTAAAAATATAGCCCTTGAAAAGTTCCCATGAACATATCGACTAACTCCTTCTCTAACAACGGTGGTTGTACACGGGATGCCATCTCTCTCCATCTCTGAGCATATTTCTTAAAGGACTCTTCTTTCATCTAAGACAGATTCTGGAGTTGCATGCGGGTAGGTGCCATGTCCAGGTTTTATTATTAATGTTTTAATAAATCATTAGAAAGATCGTCCCATGTTCGAATATGTACTCGCTCTAATTGCAAACACCAGTCTAGAGATGCCCCACTTAAGCTGTCTTGAAAATAGTGAACCATTATCTTTTTATCATGGGAATGGGCATGCATCTTCCTGCAATACATGCGCACATGATTTCTTGGACAAGTGAGCCCTTTATCTTTTTCAAAGTCAGGCACTTTGAACTTTGGCGGAATTACCACATCAGGAACTAGACCCATCTCGAGAGCATCTAATTTGAAAGCATGAAATCCCTCCACAGATTTCAACCTTTCTTCCAGAGCCTTATATTGATTTATCACTAGTGGATTATTGACATTATGAGTAACAATTGTATTTAAGGGTGCCTGATTGACATCCTCTAGGGTGTGGTCTCCATACTGCAGGTCCAAGTAGTTGTCTGCATTGTTGATTGGAATTTGTAGGGTATGTGACGCCCCTGCTTTTGATGGAGGTGGGACAAACCCTTCAGTTTCAGCTTCTCTTGTCTCTTGTTGGGCTATGAAGAACTTTTGGGGTTCCGTCTCTAGCACTTTTCTTAGTTGGTGACCGCTTGATGCACCAATCCTTTGAGCTACTTCTTCAAAAGCTACACTGGGAATATGATCTTGTCTGTCAATGATGTTCTTCAATGCTAGGAGAACTTGGCTCAAATCTCCTTTCATTGAACTTACATCACCCTTTACTTGGTCGAGATCTTCCTTGAATGCAACCCGATTCTCCTCGATTTGTTCCATTGCTTTTGGTTGGTAGGCCCTTGTTTGATATGGAGGCCAATGAGGTGGTTATCTTTTTCTACCAATGGTGTAACTGGAGAGATTTTTGAAAAAGGGATGAGCTTTGATCTGATATGCATCTGTTTGCGAGTGCATGCATGCGTATGAATATGTATGAACAGGAAAGGGGTTAAATGTTTTAAATGTCTTATTCACTTGCGTATATACTTATCTTTTTCTTATCTTATCTTTTTTTATTTGGTGAATGTCTTGAAAATAGATACACAATCAAGATACGGAAACAAAATGTCTTTATTCAAAGTAACATAATCCAGATATTAAAAAATATTACAATCTTAAACCAAAACTTGTTTGCATGAAATTAAGCAAAAGGAAATAAATATTCTAGGCGCGCTTGCGGATGTCTACTTTGAAATCATCTGCCATTGCTTGACAAGGCTTGAGAAAGTCTTCAACATCCTTAGAATCAAGGGTATCTCCATAGCATTGAGCGAATATCTTCATAGTTCCTTCGTATAATTTCCTCTTTATAGCTTTGATTTCAGAAGTGTCGGGCTTAAGGGCATTGACGCGGACAAGTTATTTCCCTCTGGTATCCATTTTCAAAGACAATCACCAAAATCTTGATTTTTTTTTGTTTTTTTACCCTGTGAATATATGAATGCATGGATGTAGGGTTGAGTGACGAGATTTTATGATAGGTGCCCTCATAAGGTAAGCTCCTTAATTTTGACCTACGGTTGATCTACCCTCCCAAAAGGTAGTTTCCTTAAGGGTGTCATGAATAACACCTGAGGGAAAATGCACAAGGGCTTCCCTTTGGTGGAGCCTCTTTACGGTCTGAGAATTTCGTCTTAAAGTCGTGAAAGGTCTCATCATGAGATTTTGGGTTAAGGTCGTTACAAAGAGTCCTGGGTGGAATTCCAAAGTCCTACTCGTCAAGAGGAAATATCTCGATAAGTATTCCTTTTTCCAAATGCAACCGGTTCTTGGCGAAGTCGTCACATAAACTCGCAGAAATGATGTATCCCCTAAGCTAATAGACGAACCTTCTTGCTAAGGGTTATTTAAGAATTTTTTGAAATAAAAGTCCCGTCACACAGTGAATATATAATGATAAACAATATGAAAGAATAAATAAATGCAATAAATAAATAAATAAAGCAAATAAATAAATAAATAAATAAATAAATAAATAACCCAAAAAAAACCTAAAACCTAAGGTTGAGAGTCCCCAGCAGAGTCTCCAACTGTTGCGATTGGTTTTTTAATCAGAGTCGCCACTACTAGTTTTTACCCTAAGAAAGGGAATCTAATAGAGAGCCATAGTTTGCAAAACATAGACTCTAAGTTTCAAACTTCTTTAGACGAAAGAGAGGTGTTAGGAACCTTTCATCTACCTTATTCTTAAGGATATTAGGTTTTAGGTTTAAATTTCGGGTTAAATAAGGTTTTAAATTTTAATAGGGGAACTCGCCACGATTTTTTATCGTATGCCTATGTATCCTCTTACGAGGAATCAGAGTCTCAATACGTAGTTCGTATGGGGTTTGTGTTTTTCAGGGGTTGCAAAAGTATTTTGAATCGCCTCTCATTTTGATCGGGAGTAGAGATTGCGGAATTTTGGACTAAATGCGCGATTAGTCAAAATAGAATTGGAAGCCTTTTACAAAAATTGATTGTTTATATAAGTTGATTGCGAAAAATAGGTTTGAGATTTGTTGAATATTTTTTATAATGTTAATTGCAAAAGTTCTTAATTAATGCATGATATAAAAATATTTTAATGCAATAATATAGAAAATATGTTCATGAGTTTTTAAATAAAATTTATTTTTAAAGATAATAATAAATAGTATCACAACTAATAAAAATAAAAATAATAATAATTAATATTAATAATAATGATAATAAGAAAATATTTAAAATAACAATAAGAAATAATAATAACAAGAAATATTTAAATAAGAAAATATAAAAATATAAAAAAATTACGATTAAACAGGGGGGTGCAGTTTTAAGTTTAGTCATTAAAACAGTGGGGTGTAAAAAGGTTAGGGTTCGGGCCCAGTTGGCCAAGGGGTGTATCTTGTTCGCTGATTCAGTAAAACAGACCAACGGGGGTGTCAAACGAATTGGGCTTAGCCCATTAAGCATTGCAAAAGGCCGGTTTGATTGAATTGGTGAGGGAGTGTAGGAGTTACAGTGGGACTTGGCCTACGACCGTCCGATGAATATTTGAGGGACAGAAACCGAGGGAGTACTCTATATATGGTATACGCGCGTGTATAGATTGAAACGGAATATAATTTTTTTTTCTCATTCCATTCTATTCATTCTCTTATTTTGCTTTTTTATCGTAACTTCATCTCTCTCTCTCTCTCTCTCTCTCTCTCTCGTGAACCACCCTTTCTCTCATCACCTTACAAACCCTAGAAATGCATTACCGCGGCGGTGCAATCCCTAACCCTCTAACATAAATCGACCCAACCCCCCTCTCAAATCAACAATACAAAAAAATTAAGAAAGTTGAGTTACCCCTTTCGCGTGATTCTGTGTTCTGTTACTTTTTCGAGCTTCATTCGATTCAGCTAATCTCCTCTTCTTCTTTGATGTTTTGATGATATGGTTTTCATATTCCTTATTGAAATCAGTATTGCAATCCCCATTAGAAGTGCAGACTATGAAACTTTTGTTTTCCCCATTGAAGTATGTGTGATATTCCCTGGTGAAGCCTGGAGGAGGATGTTATATCCCTGTATCTGTACTGATTTAATGTTGTTATGCAATTACTTTTGGATTATGTTCCTTCCCAGTGAAGTTAAGCCGTGAAGTGGGAATTTTTTTCCTCAGTTGGTGCTTATTTCCTTATGGAAATTTTATCTTGGATGTGATTTAGCCGAGTATTAATGTTACCCGAGTTGGTTTTGTCTGGTTATCCACAGTGATTATATGTCTATTTTGTCAACATATACATGATAACACTCATACATTTAACATACTGTTTACCTTGGGTTTTGGTAAACAACCGCTGATCCTCCAAATGGTTACTTATTTGGTTACTCGCAGGATCGATCAGATTGATCCTAGAACATAGGTTGATTTTGAAGTTTTGATTAAATTGGATAAGGCTTTAAATAAAGAGGATTTAAATGAAATAAAGAGGTTTCAAGTAAATTGCATGAAGAAAGGACTTGGTAAAATAAACAAGGCTTAAAGTAAAAGGCTTCGACAGGAATGTAAAGAGGAAAGCAAGTAAATTTCTGGAAAAGTAAATGACTTTGATTAATAAAATTGGTGTTTCACACATACATTTCTCAACAATTCTTTCTCACACGCTGGGTACTCGAATCTATATGAGTGACTTTGTATAGAATTGTGAACACACGCGAGAAACTACATGACTACTACTATTTATACTAAAACATCCCAAGTAACCGTCGGGCAGTTGCACTGCTTCGAGATCAATCCACTTGGCACGTTCTCCACGTTCGACGCTCCAGATCCTTGCACGTTTGCACGTGGTAACTGCTGGAAACCGTTTTCCCTCCAAAAGCTTGAATTTCAAACTGCTCCACTCTGAACCATCGAACACTTTCGTCGAGAGACATCTTCGACGAGAAACTCCTTCGACGTCGAAGGCAACCAACTTCTCCCTTGGAAGAAATCTTCTAAGTACTTTGCCATCTTTCGACGGGCATTTCGACAGACTTAGCCAGTCGAAAACATCCTTCAGCTTTAATGGCTGACATCAACAAAACAAAGGTGTCGAATTTAGGAGCCAACAAATTGCCCCCCAAGAATGCCTTATTTCGACTCTGAAAGAAAAAGGCATTCTTTGAAACGCCATTCGACACCTGTCTTTTCACGCTTAGTCACAAATTAACTTGTGCACTTTTTGTTGTTTTCTACCAACTATTGGCAATCCCAAGAAAACCATCATTTATCCGTACCTAGGACGTCACTTTCAGTACGGCGTGCAGTACCAAACGTCATTTCAGAATTTGTCATTATGACAATTCCCAAAAACGAGGACGCACGCTGCGTCCCTCTATTTCTGCAGAACGGCTAAAACAACAGGGGGCTGCCACGCGTCCCACTAACTCCTGCAATAATTAAATGGCATTTAATGTCCTCGGTTTTGGGGATTTTC
This sequence comes from Vicia faba, assembly GCA_948472305.1. NCBI lineage: Eukaryota > Viridiplantae > Streptophyta > Magnoliopsida > Fabales > Fabaceae > Vicia > Vicia faba. Next base: position 856,042,719 of record OX451736.1, on the reverse strand, counting down.
CCCCACTACTATAAATAGCAGTAAGTACCCCATTGTGGGACTTTTTACGCCATCTAGCCTTTCAAACTTCTCTGTTTTCATACAACTTGTCATCTTTGCAAAAACAAACAATTCCTCCTTTACTTCGTCTTCAACCTCAACTCTAACAATGGCATCTGCTTCCAATGCTCCTGGCGCTACTGTACCATCTGAAAATGCTAAACCCAAGGTTTTCGTCACTGCTCCAGTAGTAACTTCTACAGGCAAACGAAGGGTTCCTGAACCCTTGGACATCGCCGTTCGCGATGCCTACTCACGCCATCTTATGATCCCGGTTGGATACTCCAACCAGATCTTTGCAATGTCTGGCCCCATGTATCCAAGTATCTCTGAGGCTATGAAGATCAAGAGCTATTTCCCGGTAGTCGAGAAACTCAAACCGGTTGCATGCGCCAAGAAAGACGCAGAAGACAATGAAGACCCTGCACATGAAAAAATCGACCTCCGCTTCTTCAACAGAGGTGTTAGGGCCTTTAGGTCTTGCCCTAGCCTTACCCCTGATTACGTTGCTTGGCTAGCAAAGATGGAGAAGCACCAAACTTCGATCTGGAAGGATATGGGGATCTTCGACCTGGTGATGCTGTCGAAGACAGGTTTGAACTATTCTCCAGAGATGCTGATAGCTTCTCTGCTGTTCTGGGACTACTCCCACTTTACTTTCCATCTTCCCTGTGGGATGCTAACCCCCACACTCTTCGATGTGGCCGCTATTACTGGCCTTCGACCCACCGGAGACTACTTCGACCCGGAGGAGATGTCGGAAGATCAAATTGGCTTCTCTGACACCAAAACAACATACACCACTTTCATCAACCATTATCACGACAGGTCGACAGATGCTGTGTCGGATGTCGAACACATAGCGTTTCTAGCCCTATGGCTGACTCGCTTTGTATTTTGCTCGAAGTCCCTGCAAGTGACCAAGAAAATGGTCACTCTCGCCACTCAACTGCATCATCGCCAAAATATCTGTTTGGCAGAACTGATTCTGGCTAGCCTCTATGATTCGATCAGCAATGGGGCAACTCTTCTAAAAATTATCGAGAACAGGGCCAGCTTACTACTTGCTAGGCCTTTTTGGCTGCTCCAACTGTGGCTCAATGCCACTTTCGAATCTTTCTTGCCTAAGAAGGTTCAGATAAATGAGCAGGCTCCAGCGATAGCGAACAGACGCGTCGAAGGAACCAGGCTGGCTCTGTTGACACCTATGGAAGATGGACTGGAGTTTCAGCAAACCTTCACCAACTTCGTTCTGATGTTCGCTCGAAGGAAAGAGTTTGTTTCAACTATGGCTCCATTTGCTCGACGGCAGGTAGGCCCAGCATGGTTCACAAGGCCACATCCAAGGACGTCGAGTGGTCCTAATGTCGACGAACATACAATACTGTGGGAGGCGTTCCTCACACCAAGGATCATGCCTCTTCGATTCAGGAGCTCTAAGACTCACTTGAGTCTGATTGCATACCAACCAAACCTGGTATCTCGCCAGTTTGGTATTATCCAAACCCTACCTTCTCCGATTTTCCCAAGAGAGAAGTCAATGCTGTACTTCTGCAATGATTACACCGAAGAAGCTGCCATTAAGCATATCGGAAGATATGCTGGTCGAACAGTTCTCTCGTTGTTTGACTACCAGCTCAATTTTCTTTGCTCACTATCCTTCGAGGAGTGGTGGAAAAGCTATTATGCTGAGGCGTTCTTCGACGAGAAGGACTTCATGGATGAGCTGCAAAAGTCTTTTGTCCTTGTGTTGGACAAAATAAAGAAATGTAAGTTCATCCTCTCACATTACTTTGTCTTTCTTTCGACTGCTAGCCTGTTAACTTTTTATTTGCTTTCAGTTGTTCGAAAGCCTGTAGCCAAGAAGGCTACAGAAGGCCAACAGGGAGGAGGCCCTTCAACAAAACCTCCACCGCCGGCGAAGACTACAGCGCCGGCGAAGACCACAAGCAACCAACAGGGGGAAGGCTCTTCGAAGAAGCCTTCTATATCGGTAACCAGACTTTCATCATTTTTTCCTGGCTTTCGACTTTTCACTTTCGATGCAATTATTAAATCGAATTCCCATTGGTTTTCTAGGCACCCTCGCCCAAGAAACGGCCAGCACTGGTGGTCGAATCTGGGAGCGATGAAGAAAGTGATTCTCCTCCTGCCCCCTTAAAAAGGCGAAAGTTGACGAAGGATGCTCCTGTTCCTGCTCCTGCTCCTGAAGGTCGAACCATCAGAATAAAGGTTGCTGGGAGAAAGCCTAGGCCACCTCCAGTGATCATTGAGGAGCCAACAGAGGAGGAACTAAACGTTCTTCTTAACAAGCCTGTCGAAAGCGACAATTCCAGCCCTGGGGCTGAAGCTAATTTACAGGTAATCTCTTAGGCCCTTTTATAACTTAGGTATAGATACCCATATTCGATTGTGTCTCTTTCGATCTCTGAAGATTTGTCTTCTTTCCTTTTCCAGGACACCACTGAAAGTTCTCCGCCAAGGACCTCTGAAACGCTGGAGTCTGCTGAACTCAGCAGGCCACAAGAAAAAGGCTTGGGAAATGACGAAGCCCATACTGAAAATGAGGCCAATGCTGAAACGGTAGAGAAACCAGCAGAGGAACCTCAAACGGAGGAACAACAGCCAGAAGCGGTTCAGGTGGTGGACCTGTCAGAAGAGAATCATGAAGAAAGGGACCAAGGCAATGCTGGCGAAGAAAATCAAGGTGCTGCTGACGAAGAGAACCAAGGTGGCACTGGCGAAGGGCACCAGGGTGACGCTAGCGAAGAGCACCAAGATGACGCTGGCGAAGGGCACCAGGGTGATGCTAGCGAAGAGCACCAAGGTGACGCTGGTACTGCCCCAGTCTGAGTCGAAGAGCAACAAGTCGAGGCACCTAACACTCAACAGCCTCAAACCCAAGACAATGCTGTTGCAAGGGTTACCTCAACGAAGCACAGGTCAAAAGAGGACTTAGAACTCTTGAAACAAACTGACCCTGTTAGCTATCTCAACGCAATCATCGAGAGCAAGAGTTCATCTGATGCTAGTCAGGAGATTCCTACCCTGTCGGGGAAGTCTACTGAAACCTCTCCTCCCGATGACGCTTTGGCGAAGGTTAAGGCCCAGTTTTTCAAGAAGGACTTGATGAAGGCTTTAGAGGGGGACCCCACTGCTCCATCATACTTGAAGGATGTCTTGAATGCTGTCGACTTGTTAGCTGTAGCCCCAGAGGTCTCAGGCTTGATCATGGAGTTACACTCTATGATTGATCAAGTCTCAGCAGATTACAGGCGCCAAAGGGGGTTTAACAGTCAGCTTGAGGTGTTGTATGGCAAAAGCTCCTCTGCGTGGACTGCTGTTTCGGATACGACTTCTCGAATTGCGGAGTTGTCGAAACAAAAAGCATCTACGCAGGAAGAAGTCGATGCCATTGATCGAGAGAATACTTCCTTCAGGGCACAAATCGAAGAAATAGAGGCTAAAATAAATGCCAACACTAAACACAGGGAGGAACTTCTTTCGACCATCCCAGACACCGAGAGTCAAACTGAAATCAAACAGGGCCTGGAATTTGCTGAGAGAGCCCAAGGCTTTGACGCTCACATTGCCAAACTAGTGCAGGAGAACGCCTGGTGCAAGAAAAGGTTGGAGCTACAGCAAGCCAAGTACCTTCGACTCAAGGACTCTATTCCCTTTTGATTGATTCTCTTTTGTAACCATATTTTGTAATCCATATTCGACAACAATTGCCATCTTGGCTGAAATTTATAAAATTTCCATTTTGGCATTTTTATGGTTAATTTAGTTTTGTTCTTTTATTATTTTATTTTTATCTCTTGAAGTGTAGGTTTGTATTTTTTCAAATATTTACCATTTACTCTCAAGAGCCTTTTATCTCCACCTAACTCTTCGACTTCATAGGCTCCACCAGAAAAAGTTTGGATAACTCTGAAGGGTCCTTCCCATTTGGGTGACCATTTCCCCATGCTTCGATCCCTTCGATCCATGGGAAGAATTACCTTCCAAACTAGTTCTTCAGGCAAAAATACCTTAGGTTTTACCTTTTTATTATAAGAGTCTTCTACTCTTTTCTTCAGAAGCCTGAGTAGGTCGAGAGCGCGTAATCTCTCTTCGTCTAAATCCACCAGTTCGTCTAACATCATGTTCCAATAGACTTCAGAAGGAATATCATAATGCCTCTGAACCCTTGCAGATTGAAGACAAATTTCTGCTGGCAACACTGCATCATGGCCAAAAGTTAGCCTATACGGTGTTGTACCAGTGGCTTCTTTTGGGGACGTTCGACAAGCCCATAAAATCTGGTCTAACGTCTTATGCCAATTTTTTGGTTTCTTCCCAACATGTTTCTTTATCAAGCCAATCACCACTTTGTTGGCTGCTTCGACTTGACCATTTGCCTGTGCATAATAAGGCGTTGATGTTAGGAGTTTGAAACCTGTTTCCTGAGCAAATTCCTGCATCTTTCGACCAGTGAAAACTGACCCTTGATCAGTTGTTATCGTCTCAGGGATTCCATACCTAAAGATAATGTTCTTTTGAATAAATTCAATGACATTTTCTTGGTCTACATTGACTAAAGGGACAGCTTCGATCCACTTAGTAAAGTAATCAATGCCTACCAGTATGTATTTCTGACTCTTTGATGATGTTGGTCGAATCTCTCCAATGAGGTCCAACGCCCATCCTCTAAAAGGCCAAGGCTTCACTATCGAGTGAAGTTCGCTTGCTGGCACATGTTGGATGCCTGTGTGGACTTGACACTCTTGACAACCCTTGGCGAACTCAACACAATCTTTCAGCATAGTGGGCCAATATAGTCCTTGTCGAAACAACAACCATTTCATCTTATGGCCTGCTTGGTGAGCCCCACATGCCCCAGCATGCGTAGTCGAAAGGGCTATGTATGCTTCAGTTTCACTTAAACATTTCAGCAACACCCCTTCAGGCGTCTTCTTGAATAACTCATTACCCATGAGTACATAACTCAACGCCCTGTATTTTGTTTTTCGTTCTGTCGAAGCTCCTGGATTTTGAAGATAGTCCACAATGGGTTTCCTCCAATCTTGCTCTGACAAATTATCAATGAACGAAATCTCGAAGTTACTATGATCAGCATATCCTAGTCTCGTCGATTCCAAGTCTGATGGTGATAGACAAGTTGCTTTTATCTTTTCTCGAACTTCGATTGCTCTTTGTAATCTCGTTTTTGAAATTTTATACCCAGATGCAATTTGTGCCAAGTCGTTGGCTATTTGATTTTCGACTCTGGGTATGTGTCGAATATTGACTGTTTCAAATTTTTTCAATAAACGATTTGCTATCACAAAGTACATAATGAGATTTTCTCTTATGCATTTATATTCCTTTGTGACTTGCTTAATGACTAACTCTGAGTCTCCCATTATTTCGACTCGAGTTGCCCCCAATTCCAACAATATCTCAAGGCCAGTAATTAGAGCTTCATACTCAGCCTCATTGTTCGAGCAAGAACCTGATATTTTGTACTTGAATGTTGTTGGAATTTTATCTGGAGAAATAATCAAGACTCCTACCCCTGTTCCATCTTTATGGCTGGAACCATCGAAGTAGAATTTCCAAGGCTCTATCTCCACATAATTAATATCTTCAACTTGAATTGAGTGGTCGACTATAAAGTCTGCCACCACTTGTCCTTTTACTGCCTTAAGAGGCATAAAGGTCAAGGAGTATTCAGTTAATGCTAATGCCCACTTGCCAATTCGACTATGCAAGATAGGTTTCGACAACATATATTTGAAAACATCAAAATGAGACGAAACATAAACATCAACTGGTTTTATATATTGCTTGAGTTTTGTACAAGAGAAATACAGACATAGACACAATTTTTCAACTTCGCTATATCTAGTTTCTGCATCGTTCAAAACTCTACTGAGATAGTAAATGGGTCTTTCGACTCCATTCTCATCTTCTTGGGCTAACATACTTCCCAGAGTTTTGTCGGATGCAGCTATGTACAATCTCATACTCCTATTGCTACAAGGAGGCACCAAAATAGGTGGCTTAGTGAGGTACCCTTTGATTTTGTCGAAGGCTTCTTGTTGCTCCTGCCCCCATTCGAACCCCTCTTTATTCAGTCGCAGTAAGGGTGAAAAGGCCTGAGCTTTCCCACTTAGATTAGATATAAACCTCCTTAAGAAATTTATCTTGCCTAAGAGAGATTGCAATTCCTTCTTATTCGATGGCGCTTTCGCTTCCAGAATTGCCTTCGTCTTGTTTTGGTTGATTTCGATTCCTTTCTTGTGGACAACGAAGCCCAAGAAATCTCCAGCTTTCACGCAGAACGCACACTTCAAAGGGTTCATCTTCAGACCATGTTCTCTCATTCTTTCGAATGATTGTCGAAGGTGGTCAATATGATTCTTCCTGGAAACAGATTTTATAACAATATCATCAATATATACTTGCATAAAAGTGTTAATAAAATCATGGAAGATAGTATTCATTGCTCGCTGGTACGTTGCCCCAGCGTTCTTTAGGCCAAAAGGCATCACTACCCATTCGTAAGTGCCTAAGGCCCCAGGGCATCGAAAAGCTGTTTTCGACACATCCTCTTCAGTAATGAATATTTGATTATATCCTGAATAACCATCGAGCATACTCAGGTATTCATAACCAGCGGCAGAATCGACTAGCATTTCCGCCACAGGCATAGGATATTGATCTTTGGGGGTGGCAGCATTCAAATCTCTGAAATCTATGCACACCCTTAAGGTACCATTTTTCTTAATTACTGGCACAATATTTGCAATCCATTCGACATACCTTGTAACACAGATGAATTTGCATTTCAGAAGTCTTTCGACCTCCGTTTTGATCTTCGACAGTATTTCTGGAGCGAAGCGCCTTGGATTTTGCTTGATTGGCTTCTTCCCAGGTTTGATTGGCAACTGAAGTTCTACCAATCCTCTGTCGAGACCAGGCATTTCGTCATAATCCCATACAAAACAGTCTTTAAACTCTTTCAGCAATTGGATTATTTCCAACCTAAGTTCTGGATCGATTTTGGCGCTGATATAAGTTGGCCTTTTCTCTGATCCTTCGCCTAAGTTGATTTCTTCTAAAGGATCTTGTGCTAACATTTTAATGTTGTTCGCCAAGGGGTCCTTTTCGAAGCCCAAAGGCTCATCGTCATAGATGGCGTCGAGCCTCTGTTCCTGCATTTCTTCTGGCATGATATCAGGAGGTTTTGGATCGAAATCCTTTCCTGGGCCTACAGCAGATAAATGTTGATCATTGGCCTGTGTGGCCATGTACTTTACTTCGGCTTCGAGAGCCGTTATCATCTTGGTTTCGGCTACATAAGCCGAAATTCGCTTCAAAGATTGTGACTCAGTCATTATCACTGAATTCACTTCCCCAACCAGTTGGTTGGATATCAGTTAACCCACTGAAGTCTATGTGGGACAAGTCTTCTCTGTCCCATTGGAAATCATGCTAAGGATGCAGGTATAGGGAACAAAAAGTGTTTGGCGCTGGCGCCATGTCGAAGTCAGGTGTTGGACATGGCCCTATGTGAGCCAAGTTCTTGTCGAAATCTGCCAAACCCAGGTGATTCACTTCGCCAAGGTAATAGCTTTGATCTGCCTCTATATTTTCGACCATCCCATCTGGACGCCATAGCAGCAGCCTTTGGTGCATTGATGAAGGCACAACGCCAACACCATGAATCCATTCACGGCCCAACAAAAGATTGTAGTTAGGTTTGGCCGATATGACCATGAACATCATTGGTCGAAGGATAGACCCTACTTTGGTATCTAGCTGGATCACTCCCATAGTGGTCCCTATGCCGCCCTCATAGTTCGACAAGACCATGTTGTGAGGCTTAATGTCCTCATCCCTTTTGCCAATTTTCCTTAGCATAGAGTGAGGAATAATGTTGATGGTTGCCCCACAATCCACCAATATTTTATTCACAGTAGTTTCTTTGAGTTTAGCCCTTATGAATAAAGGCTTGAGGTGATTTTTCATCGCCTCTGTAGGTGGCTCGAAGAAGCCATTTTGTTCCTCAGTAGTGCCATTGTCCATGACAAAATAGCACACTGGCCTATGTTTGGCCATTTCTTGCTCCACTTCCCAGTCACTTGCTTCGACTTCTACCTGTCGATTGAATTCTCTGGGCAGCACTGAAACTATATTCACCATTATGTCCAAAGTATCATCAGACTCAGCATCGTCTTCGTCTTCGACTTCGCTTTGGTTAGGCCAAACTAGCCTGTTGGTAACTGGCTCTCTTTCTAGAGGTTTCCTTTGCTTCCTTTGAGGAACATTCGAACTGGTTTCTGCCTTAGGTTCGTTGGCAGCCTCCCTTTCAGCTTTTCGTCTCCTTTGATATCTCCTCCATTGAGATCGAGACATGGGATTTTTACCCTTGTAGTTGCTGGACACTTGTGCAACCTTAGGTGCAGCAACTTGAGGCTCTTTCTTTTGAGTCAAAGAGGAACCTCTTGGCACATCGAAATAATGCCATTTCTCCTCACTTGGCCTTTTCCGACCAGAGGTTTTGTACCAAGTATCTACTGGCACATTTGTTGGAGGCCTAAAAGTCAATGGCCTCTTTTCTTGGTTAGAACCTCTTTGGGAGGCTTTTCTGGGATCATGTCGAAGGTCAACATTCTCCCTTCTCTTATTCGCTGCTCTTACGCCTTGAATGTGCTCAGCAGCTTTTTTATCAAAGATCGAACTGCATTTTGGACACAGCATCACCTCTGATTTCTTTTTCTGGCATCTTTGTAGAAAATCTGCCAAGTTTTCGTTTTCCCGAGGGAAAGCAGTCTTATTAGCTTGTTCTTGCCTCATGGCCTCTTCTGAAGCTTTTGGGTCAGAAAGTTCGACCATGTTGATATTCATTGTATCTTTGTTAGCAAGAGTTAACTGCTTCATTTGTATCTCCAGATTCTCCGTCTGGCCTTGAACTGTGGCCAAGTGGGAACTGGGTTTTGGTCCAGTTTTTTGTGCTTCAGCGGTCTCCGACTTCGGGTTTTCGACCGCTTTCTGGACAGCTTCAATTGTCTTCCTGGATAAATTTCCAGAAAAACTGCCAAAGATTGGCATGTTGATGTGGTCCTTTGAGACTTCGACCATGGTAATTCCTGGCTTCTTCGACTGGATCCTGGTTGCCTCTATCACGTTCACCTCAGAGGGTTCAGCATAGTAGGCTTCAGCCTGCAATGGATTTGAGTCGACAGCCATGGGGGATTTGTCAGCAAACTTCAATCTCCCTTCTTCGATAGCGTCTTGCACAAGATTCCTGAAAAGAAAACATTGAGAAGTTTTATGGCCCAAAAAATTATGATATTTGCAAAAACCTCTCTTCTTTCTTTGATCAAGAGGAGGCACTTTTACCCCTGGGGGTACTATCATTTGGCCATCTTTAACTAGCAAGTCGAATATTTCATCACATTTTGTGATGTCAAAACTATAAGTCTTTTTTGAGAACCTATCGTTGGTCCTTTCTGGACCACTGGGGTTTTTTCCATTTGAGGGGACTAACAGTTTACAAGAGTATGTTGGCCCTTGTTTCAGTTCTGCTAAGTCGACTTCTCCTTCTTCGACAGTTAAAGTATCGTCGAAGGATTCTAGATCTTCGTCATCCATCTCAACGTACGCTATCCTCTCTCTCTTGTGAGTTTTCGTTGCCTTAGCTTTTTCAGCTTTGAGGCGTTCTACCTGTCGAACTCTATCGGCCAGTTGGGCCATGTCTCTTAGGTACTGGGTGTCTAGCTTCTTCCTAATGGAATAATCTAAACCGCCTGCGGCTATTTCGACCAACTCATGTTCTGGGACTTGTGTAAAACATCTCGCCTTGAGCAACCTAAACCTATTTAGATATTCGTCTATAGGTTCAGTGAAACGTCTCTTCACACTGGCCAGTTCTTTCAGGCTTATCTTGGTTTGCCCCATGTAGAATTGTTCATGGAACAATCTTTCCAACTGGGTCCAATGATGGATCGAATTGGGGGGGAGAGTTGTAAACCAAGTAAAAGCATTCTTTGTTAAAGAACTTGGGAAGTACTTGATCCTTAGGTTTTCGTTATTCGAAATGTCACCCGCTTCGATCAAATATCTCGCCACATGCTCGATAGTAGATTCTGTCGTGTCCCCAGAGAACTTAGTAAATTTGGGGACCTTGCATCTAGGAGGTAAGTCCGTTTGTAACACGTATTCTGACAATGGAGATGTAAAGTTGGGCCTTCGAAAGCCCATGTTCAATCCATTCTGAGTCATGATCCTTTCAATCATGGTTGCCAGATTGTTTTCCAAACCCATGTTTTGGTATTGGATATGCTGAACCACTTCGTCAGCATTTTGGTTTCTGTTAACTAACCTTACCTCTGGGGTTATTACCCTAGGTTCCTCGACAGGTTGTTCCAATCGTGCCCTAAGGTTTTCTTCGACAGGCTGTTGAGCCTGGTTAATGGTGGTTTCTTCCTCTAAAAATATCCCCTGGTTTCCCCTTATTTGCGCCCTTTGGGGCTGTCGAATAGGTTGGGGTACTCCAAAGAAGTCAGCCAAACGCGTCATTTGCGCTGTCACTTGCTGATTCGATTGAGTAGTGTTTTGTATTAGAGGGTTTAGCACTGTACTTAAAGTCTGTGCCAACATTTGCACCATATCATGGTTGCTTTCGTCCATTTGTTGCCTCAAGACTGCTGTCGAGGCATTTGTAAGGCCATGGGCTACTTGGGACGTTCCTCCTAAGAGTTGGGTCCTATTTCTATTCGCCATGCCGACTCCAGAGCCTTGGAGTGGCGAAGAGGCACTCACTAAAGGGTCTGAAAAAGTGGACGCAACATTCGTCAGGCTTGCCACTTCAGAAGTTGGCATACCATAGAATGGAATAAATCCTGGGGGAACCAAAGGCCTTGTGCCTAAATTTCCCCTTGGTGGGGGAGTTCCCAAAGACATCCTGGGGCCTGTTAACGAAGGTATTGGCCCCGTGGTTGTGACCGATACTGCTGGTGTCGAACCAACATTTGTCGCTTCACTTACGGTCGTACTAACCGTTGCTCCCACATTCGTTTGTGGGATTTCGTTATTGTTTGGCGGATTCGCCATCTCTTCCCTTCTTCTGGCAGTATTGTTATTGTTAGTGTATATTCTACCACTTCTCAATAACATACAACTCGAAAAGATGAGATTATTTTCAACAATCAACACACGGTCCCACCAGGTGTGCCAATTTGTTTACCTTGGGTTTTGGTAAACAACCGCTGATCCTCCAAATGGTTACTTATTTGGTTACTCGCAGGATCGATCAGATTGATCCTAGAACATAGGTTGATTTTGAAGTTTTGATTAAATTGGATAAGGCTTTAAATAAAGAGGCTTTAAATGAAATAAAGAGGTTTCAAGTAAATTGCATGAAGAAAGGACTTGGTAAAATAAACAAGGCTTAAAGTAAAAGGCTTCGAAAGGAATGTAAAGAGGAAAGCAAGTAAATTTCTGGAAAAGTAAATGACTTTGATTAATAAAATTGGTGTTTCACACATACATTTCTCAACAATTCTTTCTCACACGCTGGGTACTCGAATCTATATGAGTGACTTTGTATAGAATTGTGAACACACGCGAGAAACTACATGACTACTACTATTTATACTAAAACATCCCAAGTAACCGTCGGGCAGTTGCACTGCTTCGAGATTAATCCACTTGGCACGTTCTCCACGTTCGACGCTCCAGATCCTTGCACGTTTGCACGTGGTAACTGCTGGAAACCGTTTTCCCTCCAAAAGCTTGAATTTCAAACTGCTCACTTCTGAACCATCGAACACTTTCGTCGAGAGACATCTTCGACGAGAAACTCCTTCGACGTCGAAGGCAACCAACTTCTCCCTTGGAAGAAATCTTCTAAGTACTTTGCCATCTTTCGACGGGCATTTCGACAGACTTAGCCAGTCGAAAACATCCTTCAGCTTTAATGGCTGACATCAACAAAACAAAGGTGTCGAATTTAGGAGCCAACACATACATAATGAATAGTTGAATTTAGAAAATCATTTCTCACTTGCATTCGTTAATGTCTTGTTGGCATATTACCCTGTATTGCAGAAGTTGTGTTATCCTCTCTCCAATAGAGTGTCAACCTTAAGCAGAAAGTGTATATTCTTTCAATTTCCCCACTGAGTTATCCCTCATGGAAGATTTTTGTTTTAGCCTTCCTATACAAATATTTGTATGGATAGATTGGGTTTCCCTCTTGAGTTTATTTCTCAAATGATGTATTTTGGTTGATTGTTTCATTCCAGTTTATTTCTGGTTTAAATCTATGATCCCCAGCAAATTATTACTTTGGATTTCTGCAAGCTTCGAGCACTGGTTTGGGAATGTGCATTTATTTTGGCACGATAAGACTTTATCTCCTCAACTGGAGTATGTTGGAATTTCTCCAGGAAGCCATATTTCTTTCACAAGGAAGCCATATTTCTTTCCCCAGGAAGTCATTTTTACAATCCTTCTCATAACAGTAAGTAACGGGTCTCTTCATTTGAGCAACTTATACTTCCCAGTAAAAGTCGATGTTACTTTTTTTCTATCTTCTCTATGAGTGGATAGTTTGCAGTTCATTGTCAAATAGCTCCAATGGATGGCAAGTCTTTTCAATATGACAGAGACAGTTCATTGAGAGATCTTTACAAGTGGCAGTCCATTTATTTGAGACAGCTTATATATTACCCTTTCTAGGCGGAATGCCTTGGTTAAAGAAGAAGTTGAGACCCGTTATAGGTGAAATGGTATAATTTTGGGAAACTTGTTATTATCAAAACGTTTTTTCTACCTTTAACTATTAAGATGGTAGTTTACCATCATCTATGAGTTAATATCTTTTTTATCTTCTACCTTTAACTATTGAGTTGGTAGTTTAACGTCATCTATGAGTCACTATCTTTTTTATCTTCTACCTTAAAATATTAAGTTGGTAGTTTACCGTCATTTATGAGTCAATATCTTTTTTATCTTCTGCCTTCAACTATTGAGTTGGTAGTTCAACGTCGTTTGTGAGTCGGTATCTTTTTGATCTTCTACCTTCAACTATTGATTTGGTAGTTATCCGTCATCTATGAGTCAGTATCTTTTTGATTTTCTACCTTCAACTATTGAATTGGTAGTTCACCGTCATCTATGAGTTGGTATCCTTTTGATCTTCTACCTTAAACCATTGAGTTGGTAGTTTAGTGTCATCTATGAGTCAGTATCTTTTTGATTTTCTACCTTCAACTATTGAGTTGGTAGTTCACCGTCATCTATGAGCCGATATCTTTTTTATCTTCTACCTTAAACTATTGAGCTGGTAGTTTACCATCATCTATGAGTCGATATCTTTTTGATCTTCTACCTTCAACTATTGAGCTGGTAGTTTACCGTCATCTATGCGTCGGTATTGTTTTAATCTTATACCTTCAACTATTAAGCTGGTAGTTTATTGTCATATGTGAGTCGGTATCTCTTTATCTTCTACCTTCAACTATTGAGTTGGTAGTTACCCTTGTCTGTGAGTTGGTATCTCTTTATCTTCTACCTTCAACTATTGAGTTGGTAGTCTATTGTCATATGTGATCCGGTATCTTATTACTTTTCTACCTTCATCCATTGAGTTGGTAGTTCATAGTTATCTGTCGATCGTTATCATTCTTGACTTTTTCCTCAATATTTGAGTTGATGCTACCTTGTCTCCTTCTTGGGCTTTACCCTAATAGAGTCGAGTTTTTTTGTTCACCAGTGATTTATTTTCCTAGTTGGGTTTCACTTTTGATCCTTGTTTCCTTTGCTACATCCCTAATGTTGTCTTGCGTCCCTGTAGACTTATTTATCTGCATTCATATTCATAAGCATTGCATGGTGTTGTACCCCAAAATTTTCCCTCTCATATTATCAAGATTTTTCCTCACAAGACCTCTTGGACTCCAGACAGGATTAGGGTTTGCTCAGCTCAAGACATCTCCTTGCAGTGATGACCTGAAATTAGGGTTTTAGTTTGCACAAGGATTTTTGGACCATCAATGCTTCATGTAACTTTAATGCACCATCTTGGACTCCTAAGATTGCTCATACCAAGTTTCAAGCCTCGAATCACATTTTTGCCCAGTCAATTGGACAGTTGACCTAAAGATCAGCTGTATTGGGGAAAAAGTCAACTATGGCCAATTTACAGTTAAACTTCATAATTTTTGATCCACAATCACATTCTAGGCTCCTATGTACCATTTGATCAAGTTTTGACCACAACTCCTTAAGAAATTTGATCAGATCATCAAAAGGGCAAAATGGTCAAAATTAGGGTTTTGACTGAGAAAGGGCAATTTCTGATTTTTGACCTAGAAAATGACCAATTGGGTTCAAGCATGATTTCAAGGACTCAATAGCATCATCTTGACCTAATCACATATTTCAAAAGATCTCAAATGCATAAGATTGACATATGAATTTTGCAGTCAAATGATCAAAAATCAACTGTACACTGAAAAGTCAAACTTTGACTTTTTGGTCAAAATCAAGTGCCAAGGGTCATAATTCATCAAGATATGTCAAAATGTGAAACTTGTTTACCAAGAAACCTAATTTTTAAAATTAGGGTTTTAATTCGAAATTTTTCATAACTTAGAATTTTTCTAAGTTATGGAAAATTTCTTATTTTTTCCCAACTTTCCACAACTTTTTCACCATGATGCAATTGGATTCAAAGAAAACTTCCAACATGAAAGTTGTAGTCCTCCATTAAATATACAACTTTTATTCACAAAGTTTTCCCAAAATATACTTGTATCTCATGTTATGATTTTGTGAATAGGGGTCCATAAACTTTTTAACTTAGTGAAATTTTGCCCTAGTTTAGACAGATTTTTGACCTAACTTCATGTCAACTTTTCACCTAGTTCCAAGATGTATCTCAAGTTGCATTTCAAAGATGGATTGTAGATCATGTTAAAACCTTTCCAAAATGTCCAATAAATCTCCAAGATCATTTATGGTTATGGAGAATCAAAGAAATGAAAATGGCAACTTATCACTTTTGTTCAAGGCATTTTCACAATGTTACAAGTTGCAAATCAGTTTCAAACATGCTTGTACTTGGTATTACAGGTCCTAATCCTTTCTACACTCCTTAATTGAATGCTAAGTCAGTGGACAATGGCTTTATTCTTATCTTTGAAACATTGCACAATGAATTAATCCATTTATGGCATAAAGTTTACAATACTACTTTGATAAAGCTTGCTTTTTCCAACTTTTAATTTCTTGAGCCATGGACCTGATATTTTGTTGGAAACAAGATCCATAAACATCAGGCAACTTGTACCAACTCTATGCAGTCCATAAGATAGAAAGTACAAGCTTTTGCATTGTCACTTCAAACTTTCTTCAAAAGCAAGCAAACTTGCAAAAGTCAAGACAACTCATCCATCTGATAAAGGTAAGCCTTGGCTTCATTTCAAACCCCCTGAGAACCTTGTAACAAGCCTAAGCACTAATTACTAACATCTCAAACACCCTCAAACACAAATAACACTATTTTCTGCCCAAACAGGGCAGCCTCTGCAAATTTCTTGCCAACTCAATATTGGCTCGTGCATTTCTTGATTCAACACTTGAAACACTTTACATACATCCTATCTAAACTCTCCAGGCCCTTGTCTTGCAACTGTAACCCCTGTTTCAAGGATCACCATTTTCATTTTGAAGGTTTGCAGGTTGACTTCTACAGGGAGATTCAAGCATCTACAAGGCAAGCTGAGCATTGGAGAAGCTTGAGGGAACTTCAAGGAAGCTCACAAGAACTTCAGGACTCACTCAAAGTCCCCACATGGCCATATCCAAATTCAACTGAACAAAGTATTTTTCAAGTTTCTATCTCTCTATTTAGGCATCCTTAAGCTTAGGTTTGTGAAGCAAAAATGTAGTCCCTAACTTGCTTAAGCTGTACATGTGCATAGTTGTCATTTATATTAACTCAGCTAAGAGTATTTGATTGTTGAAGTTCATGAAAAAACTAGGTCAGAAATTAGGGCCATTAAAATTCTCTCTGTCCTTTGAGAGCTAGGTCACAAAATGGATATGGTTGGAATCGTGATTAATAATGCTATAAGTTTCATGTTGTAAGTTTTTGATTTTATGTAAGCATGATCAAGAACGAGATTTGAACACAGAAGCGCGCGTTTGGACGTTGGCTGAAGGTCAGGGACAAAGGCTGGCTGGGCCTGGCGCCTTGGTCCTGCTACTTTCCACACACCCCATTTTACTTTTACACCCCCTGACTTATTATTTTTATATTTTTGTATTTTCTTGCATATTTAATATTTTTGATTTTTTTTCCTTAACATTGAAAAATACCCAAAAGTATTTTCTTAATTTTTTTGCATTTTTGTTTTATTTTTTATCTTATTTTTGAATATAAGAATAGTTTTATTTTAATAAATAGAAATCATTTTCTTAAAATAATTTGTAAATAATAAAAAAAATACAATACATTTTTATTTTGATTATGTTACACATTAAATATTTATTTTTCATACATATTTAATTTTTTTCATATTTGTACATAATTTTATTATTATTTTTCTTGAAACAAAATGAATAAAAATGAATAATATAAAACATATTTTCTTTTAAAACAAAATTAGGGTTTCCCCTTTCAAAAATAATATTATTATTTTTTCTTATTTTTCAGACTTAGATAATTTTATTTTTTTTATACATAAAACAATTACAAAACATTTTTTGCATATTTACATTTTATTGCATATTTAAATATTTGTTTATTTATTTATTGAACAATAAATTCAATTGGGTTGTAATAGTGAATTAGGGTTTTATTTTGTGCAAATATCCCCATTCAAAACTTGTATCCCCCTTCCCATAGTATTGTTGTAATAGTTTAGATTTACTTTACGCAATTTATCGCATTATATACATGTTTAGTAAATTAGGGTTTGTATGATAAGACAAAATCAAACAAATAGCATGACCTAATTCAAGACAAACAAAATGCATGAAAAATGACAACACATTGCACACAAACACCTCTAGGGTTTCACCCACTTGGTTGTCTTACAAAATGGCCATGGTATGCATGCTAGGTATCTTGGCAAAACAAAACAAAACAAAAGATCATAGTCCCTCGATGACGCTTTCAAAAAGGTTGCCTAAACAAATGATCTTGGTCCCTCAAACTTGCTAAAGATGCTTGGAAATATTGCTATTATGGTCATACGATGACTCACGCCCGTCCCGCTTAACATCCAAAGAAAGGGTTATCTACCAAAACAATGGTAGGTCAACAATATCAAAGGAATAAAAATGCACAAGAAAGACTTTTGAGTAGGTAGATATGCTTCTAGCTACTTGATCAATTTGCAAACAATCCTTGCTATTTTCATACAAACACACACATTTCAAAACATTTCCAAACAACTTTCCAAACATTGAAACATTTTTCAAAAGACAAACATCTTTGTATACATTCTTACAAACAAGAATCATTACAAAGATTGCCTAAACAAAGGCCTCTTTTCAAAATACTTTCAAAACCATACAAATCACCATTTCAAACAATTGTCAAAGAAAAGCAAGTGATCTAAAACAAATAACTAAGAGCCCATGGAAAACCATGGATGAAAAGGATGCTAATACCTTCCCTTTTCATAATCTACCCCCCGAACTCAAAAACAATCTCAAAGGTCTTTCCTATGCTTTTTTACCTTTCCTTTTGGATAAAATAAAATTCGGTGGCGACTCTTGCTAAACCGCAACATTTGAGAACACAAACGTAAAACCTCAAGTCAGTTCTCCCACCGCATCACACATGGTATTTTAGGGCCAAAAATAGGGATTGTTTTATATTTAAGTAACTTCAATCGCGTCAACACGAAGATTTTTAATCTTCGTATCTTCGGATTGAAGACACTTAAATAAGGGCAGCTGTTGTACCCCAATTTTCCCCCCTAAGATTCCCTTATCATATCATATCAACTCGATCATAACAAGATCATATTAGGGTTGGTTCTTACTCCTTTCTATCTCCTATCTTTAAGTTTGCTCTTGAGGAATCTCCAAGCACCTTAGTTGTGTATTTTGTGTATGTGTTGTTGACTAACTTCTAATCAAAATAAAAAAAATATTTGTCTTTGAATATTTTTGTTTTATAGGTACCGAGTGAAAGCATTTGACAAATAAGGTTTTCCGGTATTATTTCCCTAAAATCTCTATTTGAAAAGAAAATTAATTAAATTTTTTTCATTTTTTTCACTGTATAATTGATTGCTCTTAGAGTGTAATCGATTGCACCAAGTGCATTTTGAGTAATATTTAAAGAAAAGAAAACATTGATGCAATCGGTTGCTCCCAGAGTTCAATCGATTGCACAATGTGAAATATTGAAAAAAATCAGCAATTTCAAGCTTGTCATTTTTTTGGCTCTAGTTTTTCATTTTTTTGAAAGATATTTCATTAATTCAAATTTTGGCTCCAATTTATCATTTTTTGAAAGATATATGATTAATTCAAAATTTGGCTCCAATTTTTCATTTTTTGATTGATATATCATTAATTTAAATTTGGGCTCCAATTTTTCATTTTTTGAGAGATATATCATTAATTCAAACTTTGGCTCCAAGAATTAATTATCAAGCCTAATTTCATTTCCCAAACCAAACTCTAAACCACCACAAATCCCAAGCCTAAACTCTATAAATAGAGCCCTCATTTCATTCAAATCTCAAGCTTTTGATAGCCAAATTCACCTTGCTAAAAAATCTCTCAATTCTCTCCATCTATCAAATTCACTCAAAGCTCCATTTTCAAAAAAAGTTAGTAAGCTTTGCATTGAAGCTTACTAATCTTTGAGCTAAACCTTCATCCAAACATTTTTATTCATCAATTCTCTACATCCAAGCTTGGGAAATTGATTCTTGGGGCTTAATTGAAGCAAATTCTTGACGTTGTTTTGATAATTCTCTAGATCTACCTTTGGTTAGTTAGATTTTTCATATTTTAAAAGGTGATCTCTTGTTGGACTTTGGTTTTGATTCATTGAGCATTATTTTGTAATTCCATTGGTGCAATTTTCTCATAATTTGATGGAATTTCCGTGCTCAATTAAATCCATGATCATAAGGTGTTTGATAGAAAGTTTGACCCAGAATTTGACCTTTTGAAATGCTGATTTTCTTATTTTAACAGGGTGCAATCGATTGTTGTAACAGTGCAATCGATTGTCACAGAATATTTTCACGTTTTTTTGAAAAAAATACACTG
Organism: Vicia faba; assembly: GCA_948472305.1. Classification (NCBI taxonomy): domain Eukaryota; kingdom Viridiplantae; phylum Streptophyta; class Magnoliopsida; order Fabales; family Fabaceae; genus Vicia; species Vicia faba. Next base: position 856,023,378 of record OX451736.1, on the reverse strand, counting down.
CTGCAATCGATTGCTGTCAGAGCATAATCGATTGTAACAGTGTCAAAATTCTTTTTCTGCCTTGTTTTGGGGCTGTTTTGATCCATCTATCTTTTTCTACTCACTCCTTTTGATTGTTGATTTGGATTTCAATTTTAAATGTCGAATTTCTCTTTAAGTTCAATGGACTTTGGGTGTAGATGAAGTTGGATTCATGAATTCAAATCTACCAAAGAGTGAATTATTTAATTCATTTTTGGTGCTTTGGATTAATGATATGTTTAGTACTTTAAACCATTGATATGAGTGATTGAATTTAAAGATGAAATAAATTTGAGGTAGTGATTCAAATTAGCTTATCATTCCCCTCCCTCTTCATCTTATCCCTTACTTTTTTATTTGTGCTACATGTTAAGGGATAATGATCTCTATATCATTTATTGAAACATGAAGTACATAGATTGCTAACGACCGACCTAAAAATAGGTGCGACTTCTACACAAGTCCACTTATGATTGCTTAACATAGCACTAAATTTTGTCCCGATTTGAGAAAATGATCATTCGCGGCCCAAACCTATGTTTGCAAGCCCAAGTATGTTAATTTTAACCCATTGATCCAATAACCTTGAGAGTCATTATTATGAGGCTTTGGTTCTACCAATCCACCCATGGATCTTCAATAATTTTCGTCAACGCAGATCATTTAAACATCATTGATCATTAAATGTTGCCTTGAGTATTATTAAATGGATGATATACTTGACAAAAAGCAAATGCAACTTGTTGTTGAGAGGCTTTGGTTCTACCAATCTTCTAATGAGTTCTAAATGAAAGTTTCAAGATGTTCATCCAACTAACCATTAACTTCTAACAATTGAATTTATTTTATGCTTTTATTTGTATGCTTTTACTTTATCTATCATTTACTTTAGAGACCTTGTCTTATATTGGAGATCTTGTGACCTTAATTAATATTTTGTCTATAGTTCTTGGAGTTTACCTCAAGACATTTGGTTGTTTGTTTGTTTCGTTTGCAGGTTATTGTGATTACATACTTTGTCTGTATTCTAGAATTCATCTATATACAACCGTTACTCTATCCAATTTCTATGAAGAATTAATACACTTGAAGTTTAGTTCTCTCAAGAGGTCTAGTATCTTTGCTTGCTTGGTTTCAATCCAAAGAGTGGGAATTCTATCTTGACTCTTAATGTCAAGTATTTTCTTCTTGTTGGTCAGATGGTTCTTCTCCTTAGCTTTTACCTTATGCTTTTGGATAATCTCTTCATCTACTCCCATCTTCTTTAATTTCGAAAATCTTCTCCCTCCCTTTTGAAAGCTCTTCTTGTTTCTAAACTTGAACCAGTTTCATAATAAACTTAGAATTAGGTCCACGCATTTTCAAATCATTTTTCATAAATAAACTTCAATCAACTTAATAATAATTTGAAATTTTTGTGAGAATACTAAAAGTCAATCAATCTCATTCAAACCATTTTTCCACTTTGGCTCTTATCTTTAAAACTTTTCTCAAAAATATTGGATTCTTGTCAATCCTTGTAGTGATGCAAACAACTATACTTCTACAATATGTAGTGAAGTGAGATATTTTCCACTTGGGTGTTGAGCGAGACATTATTGATTTTAAAATCCAAGCCATATCCTCCACTTTGAGATGATGCAAATTCTCCTTTCTCATGATTGTGGGTAGTAAGTATGTTTTCCACACGGACAATGACGATGATGTCTTATCTCATAAAATTAACCAACACACTCGTGTTTTAAATTTTTAAAAGGTGAACTACGAGTACCCTGATCCCCTATTGCACGAAAGGTGGTAACTAGGCACTAAAGGTTCACAACCGCGGAAAATGTAAAAATCATTAAAAAAACATTTATTTTCTCACCTCCACCATATATTTTACATACAACATTTTATAGGCAAAATATACAGATTTTACAAAGAGGTTCCTATGGAGTACCGTAGATGTTTAGGGTGCTAATAGCTTCCCTTTGCATAACCAACCCCCTTACCTTGAATCTTTCCCCCTCATTTGGGTTATTCTCTCTTTTCCCATTCCTTTGGAAACAATAAAGTGCAGTGGCAATTTTTAGTTTGATATGTAGAAGTCTTACAATCCAATGGCTTAGTCTTCAACATTTCTACCGCTACAAGTATGCATCGACTCATGGTGCAGTTTTTTGCCTTTAACATTGTTCTATTGTGTATACAGGTCAGTTCTCAACATAGGATTGACAAAAATGAAAATCAAGTAAATGGTTAGCTTCAAGGTAAATGATTACTACACTTTATCTTCACAAGTGAATCATTAATGATGCTTGAAATGAAAATGTTAAAGTCAAGAGGACTTACCTTAAGACTGCAATTTGTGTTTTGAGACTGAACATATTTCAAGATGTTGTGATGGCTTCAGTGAACTCCTAGGAAGTTGCTCCAGTCCTTCCTCTGTATTGGAAGATGTTGAACCACTCCAACCCAGTCAAGTTGTACAATACTTTATTTTGTTTATGTTTGGAAGGTGATAATAATGGCACTACAGAAACTGTTCTTGTGTTTGAACAATCTCTATATGATGTGAAGTGCTTGGATAGTTGGTTTATGGAAAATATTGCAAGGTGGGACAGTGGGTTGAAGGTTTTTCTATTTTGTGAATGAAAATAGAGTAGAGTTTTTTTGAATTAACAGAGGTTACAAAGACTTCTTTCTTTCTTTCTTTTCTCTCCAAAAATGCCCCTTTTGTGTGTTGTGAAAATAATTTATTTATAGATGAAGTTGGCTGAAATTTGAGAGGGAAACAATTGATTTTTTTGAACTTTTTGGGTATTCTATGTCATAGCTTTTAGATGCAGCTCTTATATGCTAATTTGGTGCAAATATGGGGACTGATATAATGCAGGCTTAGACAGGGTTAGAGGCAGCAATGCAGGACTATTTTGTAGTAGTTTTGGAGTGGATTGGCAGCTTGGTGCAGGGATGGTTTTGTACAGGACCACACACATTCTTTTAACATGGTTTTGCGCTTGTAGCAACATGCTTGGACTTGGCAGCATATATATTTTTGGGGCATTTCTGGATAGCAGCATTTGAAGCATGTTAAAAGCCTGGTCTTGTGGACAACATAGTGGCAAGGTTTGAAGATTGAGTCAAAGGGAAAAGTTCAAACAACACAATGCTTTAGAATTTGTAACTTGCAATTTTTTAACTTTAGAAATGCAGCCTTTTTATTTCCTTGAAAGCTTATAATAATTTGAATTGTCTTGAACAGTGGTGAAAAAATGTCATGAAGAAATGAAATTAACATGTATAGAAAATACTTAGAAAAATTTTCCAAGTCTTGCAAAATTCGATTTTTGACTTTCTTGATTTTTTATGATCAAATTTCATATTTTAAATGTCTTGATGAAATGTGATCTTGGAAACTCAAATTCGACCAAAAAGTCAAAGTTTGACTTTTCAGTGTACAGTCAACTTTTTCATCACCTCACTAAATTTCATCTATCAATCGAGGGATGAATTGAAATATGCAATTAGGCCAAAATGATTTACTTGAATCCTTGAGATGATATTTCAAACCAATAAGTCATGTGTTAGATAAAAAGTCAAAGATTAGTCATTCTCAATCAAAACCCTAATTTTGACCATTTTCCCTTTTGACGATTTGAACATTTTTCTTGGAGAATTATGACCGGATCTTGATAAAATGATACATATGACTTCAAATTGTTGATATTGGTCCAAAATCTTGAATTTTGACTGTAGGTTAACTTTTTTCCAATACATCTGTTTTTAGGTCATCTGATCAATTGACTGGGCCATTTTGGTGATCCAAGACTTGAAACTTGATAGGGGAAATCTTAAGGGTCCATAATGATCCATGAAAGTCATTTGAAACATTATAAGTCTAACTGTCCTTATGCAAACTCAAACCCTAATTTGAGGAATCAGTGTTGAGGAGATGGCTTGATTAGTTGATACTTGTGCAAACTTGAATCATTGAAGATCTTTGTGGGAGATATCTTGAGAAAAAGGGAGGGAACATTTTTGGGTACAACAAAGGTTTTCAAGTTTTTATTGGGAAAAAGATAAAAGATGGTTCTGACAATAATACGAAAGAGGTTAGGTTTTGTTATAGAATCCCTTAATTCTCTACTATTGATGTTCTATGCATTTCATAATTAATATTTTTGTTATTATTCCATGATGAATTAACAAGACCACTATACCCAATCCCTTGGTGTATAGCTCACTAATCTATACTCGAAGCTTCTTATCCATAGTCTACCAGCGTAAACAAGATTAGTCAACGAAATAGAACATTAATCCCTAAGCCATTACCCGAGGTCTCCTATTCCTATTCAACCGGGGTAAGCACAACAATTTCCCTAGGTCCAACGTATAGACTAATGGTCAGTATTCCCCACGCGCCCAAAATCATATTAAAAGAGTATCTCATATAAAAATAATTAAGAAAAATGTCCAATTGAATAGTATAATAACTAATAAATTATTCAATATCAAATCAAACATGTGTCCCAACAGTATTGAAAAAGGTTTGTCAAAACAAAATCTAACCTATGAGAATTTAGCTACTCATAACGTAAAATTACAATACCAATAATATATAATAGATTTGCATAAAAGATCCCTTGAAGAACTAGCCTTCAATGGCTCCATATGTGCTCCAAATATGCCTTCCGGTATTGTAAAATCGTACTTGCAGTGTAAAATCGCAGAACCCTTGAAAAAGTGCCAAAACCCCTTTTTAAAGCTGTCAGTGTGTGTCAGAACGCGTCAGAAAAGTGTAAAGGGGTTTTGGCAGCTTTTTCTTGTGGGATGCATCCCGATATTTGTTTGGTTTCCGAAATTAACTATGAACTTATGATACCCTTGTGCCATTAACTACGAACTTGCAATACCTGCTCGATGCTGCCTTTGCAACCACCCTGGTCGTGGAATAAATTTTGGGTGTCTCTGATCTGTCCGTGGTTTGAAAGGCCTCTACCCATCTTTCATAAGAATCACTTTCAAACAATGGCGCAACCTTAGATCTGGATCTGGAGTCCTCTTTCCACGGCTCTACGTAATTCTTGAAGGAATTCTAGATCCTGACTGTGAGGATTGTAGTTAGGAGACATATTCGCCGTACTATTTGATAGAATCCCATTGTTAAACTCTTTGAAGCATAATGATCGATGAAACTGAAAAATCGAACGTGATTTGAAGCGATCATTGAAGCCGAGATCCATACGCTTTCTCGATGGGGTGACTTGAGAAGGTTCAGAAATTATGCCTCAAGAACTTAATCTTGAACCGCCAGAACCTGGATTTGAAACTTATGTGTTCATTTGATGATTCTTTCAAATCGATCTTGATCTTGTTGAAATCACAGAAATCCAAAGTCAATTCCAACATACGACATTATTGTTCCTTTGTGCAACAAAAAATGGATAAGGTTATGGAAACCATGGAGGGGAGAAGCTTTCTAAGTGTTTCAGTGATGTGACATATTGGATCTGAGGTTATGATTGTGATTCCTCTTGAATCGTACATGTTGATCTTGAATTGGCATATCTAATCTCCAATATGGTGAAAAAAAATAGGTACTTGCATGGTTAGTACTCTAACACCCAATTTATTATAGGGTTCAAGATAATCATAATGAGTGTGGAGATTAGAGATTGTGTACCTTAAAACCCTTGTATTTATACCTTAGGCTCAATAAAGCAGATTAAATAAGTGAATCTTATCTTATTGGGCCTTTGCCCGACATGATATATATATATATATATATATATATATATATATATATATATATATATATATATATATATATATATATATATATATATATATATATATATATATATATATATATATATATATATATATATATATATATATATATATATATATATATATATATATATATATATATATATATATATATATATATACAGAGAGAAAGAGAGAGAAATAACAAACCCTATCGAGTAGTGTAACCGACAAGGAGAAAAGGATAAACTAGTAAACGACTTAAGGTGAAGATACCCGGGATACAACTCGACTGAGGGAATAATAGAAATCCCATAAGCATGGGTAGCAACTCACCCTCATCATCAAACCGGGGGAGGAAGTTGATCGGGTAGCACCTACTCATAAATGATCATCATCTCGGCCCATTAAAGCCTATAAACGTCGGTGGTGCATTTATTGCTACGTTACACAACACTAATTGTCTTTATTCATAGAGACGGTGGTGGTTACACAGTTATGGAACCCAAGAGTCCCTCTTTAGTTGAGGCTCTTGATGAAGCCAAGAAACTCTCTATATAAAGGAGCTCCCTCCAGAGGGATAAACAAGACATTCATCTCGGGACGCACTCATCACTATTGTAGCTCCCAAATCCCCCAATCATCTCATAAACTCACTCCGGTAGGCTCTCCCTAGCTGTCTTCTAGGAATTCGACCATGTATTTGTTATACATAGGAACATTGGCGCCCACCTTCGAGCCTTGGTAAAATTATTCCTAGGCCACACCTCAATTTACCTCCTGTAGAATATCATCACCTGAAGATCCCCAGACATGGTGCAACTACTAGCCATGGTGGAGGCCCTCAGGAAGCAGAACGAAACACTGCAGGACAATGTAACAGACCTACAACAAAGAAGCGTAGGGGATAACGGTCTAGTAGAGGAGCTTCTGGAGCCTCAACCTTTATCGCAAGATATTTGGGATGACCAAGTCCCATAGAACTTCAAATCCCCTTCATTGATGACATATGACGGAAAACCTGACCCTCACGAGCATGTTATCGCCATCAACAACCAAATTGAGATAATCAGCTCCACCAATTCATTGAAATGTAAAATTATGGCCGACACCTTCAAGGACAAGCCCTATGATGGTACATGAGCCTACCACGACTATCCCTGGAAAGATACGTGGACCTAACAAATAAATTAATCAAACACTTATCTGTAGCAAACATCGAAAGGTGTCTATAACATCCTTATTAAATGTTTGACAAGGTTATGTAGAGGCTCTCTGAGAATTCCTGGCCTGGTTCAACAAGGATACCATCAAAGTGTCTCACCCAAACCAAGATTTGTTCGTGGGAGCATTCCAACACAGCTTCCGAGCAAGACAGTTGAATGAGTCCTTATCCCAGAAGCTTGCGCCCGACATAAATGAAATCATCACTAGGGTGGACTGCTACATAAAGGGAGAGGAAAGAAATCTGGAAAAACGATCCAGAGATTCTCCATAAAGAAAGAAGAGGGACCGGGAAAGAAACAAGAGTCTTATAGGGTGACCTTAAGAGACAGGCCCCGGGAGTGCACAAATTAGAGATCCAACCGACACCCCTTTAATTCATATGACACGAAAACTCCCTTAAACACGAGGAGAAGTCGAATCCTACCGGAGGTGGCACACCTGAACCTGATCCATAAAGCACACCAAGGCTGGAGAGTCAATGTCGTATTAGGGAATGATATCGGGGCTTGGTGTAACTATCACCGGCTCCGAGGACATCACACTGACGATTGCCTCCAGCTAAAGAAAGAAATCTAGAAACTGATACATAGGGAGCACTTGCTAACTTATGTCAAAGAGGGAAAACCCAAGACGGTAAAAGAGATACTCGACAGTAGGAGGCAGACTCACAGGAGCCTTCCCAAAATAAGGGAAAGGGTTTTGAAGTGGTGCACGAGGCTAAGACAACTCGCCACACCCTCAACACCATTGTCGGCAGGTTCACTGGTGGCGGCAAGACGAGCTCGACTAGAAAGAAGTACACCCTCACTGTGATTCACATTTATGAGGATATAACCAGGGTCCGAGAACAAGATCTCAACCAAGTCAGTTTCTCGAAGAGGGATGCGGTGGGCATCATGGCCCATGAAAACGACCCTATGGTCATCAAGGTATAAATTCAGGACTGGAGTGTAAAAAGGTTGTTGGTGGATCCGGGTAGCTCAGTTGATGTGCTCTAGTGGGAATCCTTCAAAGGAATGTAATTTGATATGTCCGAGTTTCTTCCCTTAAACGGCACCTTAGTCGGAGTCTCCAGAGAACAAGTGCAAGTATTAGGTCACCTCCCGGTGCTCACTACCTTCGGAAGCGGCGCAAATTCCAAAACTTTAATAGTAAGATACTTGACCGTCAATGCCGCCTCACCATATAATGTCATCATAGGGAGACCTTCCTTCAATGCCCTAGAAGCCACGCTATCCACCATGTACCTCACTATGAAATATCCCCTAGGGGACGCCAGGGTCGGGGTTGTCAAGAGCGACCAAGGGTTAGCCATAAAGTGCTACAAGGATATCCTAAAGTTAAAAAAAAATACAACCTGAAGGGCCTAGACGATCCAACGAGATGAAAATCAAAATCATCGACATAGATTCTTGGGAAGAAAGCCTTTCTCCCCATGATGAAACCAAGAAAGTCCAGATTGGCATCGCGCCCTCTGAGGCAACTTACATTGGATGTAATCTTTCCCGAGAAGAATAAATAGAGATCGTGGAGCTGTTGAAAGAAAACATGTACCTATTTGCTTGGAATCCTTCGAACATGTCCGAGATATATCCCAACATCATGTGCCACCACCTAGCCTTGAACCCGGATACCAAACTAGTATCTCAGGGGAAAAGTAAGGGTGGAGAAGAAAAGAAAAAGGCCATAAGAGATGAGGTCGAGAAGTTACTCGATGTCAGTTTCATCAGAGAAGTCAAATACCCTACATGGTTGGCTACTGTGGTAATGGTCAAGAAAAAGACCAGAAAGTGGCGCATGTGCATCGAATTCACAGATATCAACAAGGAGTCTCCAAAGGACCCATACTCGTTGCCGCAAATAGATTGACTTATCGACAAAACCTCAGGGTAAAGGCTCCTCAGCTACATGGACGCCTACTCGGGTTATAATCAGATGTGCATGGGCCCAACATATGCGCCAAAGACTGCCTTCATAACAGACCGGAGCAACTATTATTACAAAGTGATATCATTCAGTCTAAAGAACACAGGAGCCATCCACCAGTGGTTAATGGATAACGTATTCGCGACTCAAATCGGCAAGAACTTGGAGGTATATGTAGATGACATGGTTGTCAAAACCATCGTTAAAAAGCGACATATGACAGACTTGAAAGAAACATTTGCATCCGTAAGGCAGTATGACATGAGGCTTAACCCAGACAAATGTATCTTTGGAATTCAAGTCGGAAAGTTCATGGGATTCATGCTCATAAACCGAGGAATAGAAGTCAACCCGGAAAAATGTCAAGCACATATAGATGTGCACAGTCCATCTTCAAAGAAGCAAGTACAACAACTAATTAGAATATTGGTTGCTTTATCGTGATTCCTGTCATGCTCCGGGGACAGGGTGATCCACATCTTTGCAGCCCTCAGGAAGTCAAAATATTTCAAATGGACGGCAGCCTACGAGGAAGCCTTTCAAAGATTAAAACACTTTATATCCTCTCCACCAATTCTGACGAGACGGGAGGAGAATGCACCTTTGATCTTATACCCGGAGGTTTCTGAAAAAGCTATAAGTTCATTACTCGTCAAGGAAGGAGAAGAGGTAGAAATGCTGGTGTACTTCGTTACAAGGTTCTGAAAGGGGTCTAGTTGTGATACCAGAAGATTGAAAACTTAGCGCTAGCATTGATTATGACGGCCCAGAAGTTAAGACATTACTTCTAGGGTCATCCGATAACCGTGAAAACTAATTACCCTATCAAGCAGATATTGAAGAAGCCTAATTTGGTTGGTAGGATGGTTACGTGGGAGATAAAGTTGTTAGAATATAATATCTAGTTCACCCCGAGAACTGCCATCAAGTCACAGTCACTAGTTGACTTTTTGTGGAACTAAGTGACCCGTTACCCGAAGAAATACGAGAAAGTCGACCCTCCATATTGACGGTTCATCCAACCTTAAGGGAAGCGGGGCCAGGGTCATCCTCAAAGGACCCGACAACTTTACGCTGGAATAATCTCTTAGCTTCAACTTTCAGGCTAGCAATAACCAAGCAGAATACGAGGCCCTCAGGCTAGCAATAACACCAATTCTCAATTGATTGTAGAGCAGATGGAAGGAGAATATCAAACGAGGGACTCAACACTATTGAAATATCTCCAAATAGTGCAGGGGTTATAAAAAATGTTTGAAGAATTTTAGATAATCACATCCCCGAGGAAGAGAACATACGGGCCGATGTATTAGCCCGACTCGCAAGTACCAAAGGACCAGGGTTAAATAAAACTGTGATACAAGAGATCTTAGAAAAACATAGCATCGAGCAGGAAGAGACCATGTTCATCGAGCATGTCACCGACTGGATGGCCCCGATAATCCAATACCTAACACAGGCAGCCTTGCCAGAAGACGCCAATGAAGCTAGGCGCATAATTAAGGTATCCACTCACTATTTGATAGTGTCTAACATACTATATAAAATGGGGAGATCCACACCCATGATAAGATGTGTAACAGAAGTGGGGGTCACCTTAGTAATGAAGGAGGTCCACGAAGGAGCGTGCAGAAGCCACATTGGAAGAAGAGACATGTCCAGGAAGATACTACGAGATAGCTATTATTGGCCCTGAATGTTACAGGATTACATTAAATTCGTAAGAAAATGTGACTAGTTTCGGGTATATTCACCACTCGTACACTCCCAGTTGAATTACTACACTCCATATTCTCTCCATGGTCGTTCTATCAATGGGGAGTAGACATATTGCGACCATTCCCTGTAGCACCAGGACAGTTAAAATTTCACATTGTAGATGTCGACAACTTTACAAAATTGGTGGAATTCAAGGTCGTAGCTTGCATCACGACCGAAAGAGTACGTCGCTTCTATTAGAAAAACACTATTTGCAGGTTCGGATTCCCCAAAATCATAGTATCCGACAACGGAACACAGTTTGCAAGCTCGGCGATGGTAGAATTCTGCAGCGACTTGGGGATCCAAAACAGGTTCACATTGGTGGAACATCCTCAAGCCAACGGTCAAGCTGAAGCAACCAACAAAATCATCCTGACAGGAATGAAAAAGAAGTTAGACGATGCAAAGAGACTATGGGCCGAGTACTTGCCGGAGATCCTTTGGTCATACCATATAACCCCCTACTCCACTATGCGATAAAGGCCTTTCCGAAATGTGTATAGGGTGAAATCCATGGTACCGGTTGAGATAAACACTCCTACATTGAGGCGGGAACACTTTGACAAAGAAACCAATAAGGACGACTTGAATAGTTCTACTGACATGGTAGAAGAAATTTGAGAAATGGCACGAGTTAGAGAGTTTGCAATAAAGAGAAGATTAGCTAAGAAGGTCAACTTAAAGGTCAGGCAGAGAGGTTTTCAACCAGGAGACCTGGTCCTCAAAGAGATCACTAACCCTAAAAACAAATGAAAGTTATCTCTGAATTGAGAAGGCCCATATCGGGTACTTCACAAGCTAAATAATGGGGCTTACAATCTCAGGCTTTATTTTAGCAAAAAACTATTTAATGAGACGGCTAAATAAATGTATGGGATGCACTCTTTTCACTTGCAAAGGCAAGGATTTTTAATGAGGCACCCAAAAATAAAAGCAAATGTCTATAAAAACCTCTCTTGTAAACTCGGCTTCAACCTCACTAAGGATCTGGTCCTACTCGGCCAACCCTTACAATGAGGCTCTGTTTCAGAAAAAGGTCGGAGCACACTTTAAGCCTATCACAAATCGACTTTATCTTGCATCAATTTGTTCAATTGTCTAGCAGATAAGAATTCAGTTTACCCTTCCTCATCAGAAGTGGACAACCGCACCGATTTGTTTTAACAGTTTATATGAACATAATTGTATTCCAACCAGTTCATGCCTAGAATCGCGTCTAAATCACTCAACAGTAAACAAATTAAATCCACAGCAAAGTCTTTGTCAAAGATCGACAAAGGATACTTTAAACATACAAGACAAGTGGTAAACGATGCCTTAGTTGGAGTATCGACAACCATATCTCGTTCACAGAAGATAACACAAGACCCAACTTTTTCACACAATCAGCATCAATAAAAAAACGAGTAGCACCGGTATCAATAATATTAATTAGAGGAGTACTATTAATGAATCAAATACCTCTAATCAAACTGTCTCAACTAGATGTCAGAGTTCCAGCTAAAGCAAAAACTTTCCCAACAACTTGAGTTATCTTCGGTTTCAGGCATTGAGTATTGTTGTGTCCTTCCTCACCAAAGTTGAAACATATCACTTCCTTGTGTATGCAGTCATCCACCTCATTTCCATTCTTACAACAGCGAAAACACCTCTTCACTTCTCCAGTACATGCATTACTTGGATGATCTAGCTTCCCATATCTGTAACACACGACGTCAGCAGGGGCACCTCCCCCAGTTGTTCTCCTACCATCAACAATCCTCTGTTTTCCATTGTCATTTGGAGCATTGTAAGGCTTCCCATGATTATGCTGTTGTCTTCCTCTTCTTCCAGTTACGGTTTTGTAGTGAGCCTTACTATCCTCTTCATGAATTTTGCAGTTATTCACCAAATCCGGAAATTTACGGATCCACTGATACCCAATTTCCTTCTTGATTTCCGAGTGCAACCCATTTTAAAACTTGATGCACTTTGAAAATTCAGCAGTCGCCTCGCTGTAATGAGGATAATAGTTTGCCAATTCCACGAACTTGGCATCATATTCATTCACTAACAATTCTCTCTGTTTCAGTTCTAGAAATTCAATTTCTTTCTTCCCATGAACATCTTCTTGGTAATACTTCATCAGGAACTCCTTACGGAACATAACCCAAGTAATAGCCTCGCCTGCACCATCCAATCTTTGATGAGTCGCAACCCACTAGTCATCAACCTTTCCCGCCAGCATATGCGTACCAAAATGCACTATATGTGCCTCAGAATAGTCCATAACTAAAAAGATCCTTTCAATTTCCTTGAGCCACTCTTATGCTCCTTCAGGATCATGCTTCCCTTTGAACTTAGGTGCATGGTTCCTCTGGAACGTCTCCAAAACACGAGATCCATCATTCCCATTGGTAGTAGGCTGATGTTGCACAGCCTGGGCCAAGAACTGTAAAGCAGCAGTAAGTGCAGGATCGTTTCTTCCATACATTACTTTGTTTAACATCATGACATCAAACAAGGGTTAGAAATAAATACATTGATAGTATTCAATTGTCATACTATACTAGTTACTCAACAACCTGGCCGGAAGGACCAACCTGCTCTGGTACCAATTTGTAACACCCCAGTTTCCCATAATAATAATTATAGCATAGTCTACGAAATACATATATCCTAGTACACAAGTAGGATATCACATATTTCAAAATTCAATAGTCTCAAGTCACTTTATTACTTCATTTATTCAAAATAATTAATTCAGCAGCAGAATAATCAAATTAGTTCATTTCCATGGCATTGAAGCCTCAACAGTAATAAAAACTCCACAACATGTGGTCCAGCATAAGTATAAAACTAAGATACGTAAAAAATGAAATAATGCAAAAAACATAACAGATTCCCAATAATCCTGTATTACGTATCAGAGTGACTCCTAAGACTCGATTAGGTAACACTCTCTCTAAGCAGTACTAGGGTACCTAGTTATCTGTACTCCCCAAGGAGCACAGATACAAAAACACAAAAGGAGTGAGAATTACATTCGATAAATATACAATGAATATCACATGCTAAGGAGTAGTAATTCACACAATTCACACATCACATAATACTTCATAACACAACCCATCATTCACATAATACATCATCAACTCTAAAATAATGCAATGCACTGAGACCGACATCAACTCAATGCATATGGTACCAATTCTAGGTAATAATAGGGCATACACCCTCAACATAAAGCCATTACAGGCCAACAATAGGGCATGAGCCCGTACCAGTGAAATGTATGCATTATCAACATGCAACAACACAACTTTATGAAAATAAGGCATGAGCCTTCTACATTTGCCAATAAGGTCATCACATCATTATCATCATGAATATAAACAAATAATTCATACAAATTCCCATGGTTTATTACAAATTTCCATTATTACTAACCTTCCTATAATTACCTAAGTCATACTAGTCAGTAAGAACTAAGAGAAACTGCATTGCACACGAAAACATGAAAGAAATCGCAAAAACGGGAATTTTTGCACTTCAACTTCCCCATACGCATTTGGCTCCTTCCTCTGCCCATCCATACGCGTATCATATGCGTTATGCTCTAGTTCCCAGGTCTCATACGCGTTCCATATGCATTGACCAAAGGCGTTTTTCTTCCCAAAATCCTCCCAAACATCCCATACGCGTATGACCATCCCATACGCGTTTGGCCTCCCCTTTATCACATATCATACACGTACCGGAAGAAGGTCTTACTGGAACTGGTGACAGGGCATGTTCCATAAGCGTTTTTCCCCTGGGCAAGCCCCCTCATATGCGTATCATATGAGTATGGCCAGTCTGTTACTTCAAGATTTCTGCTATCGGACCAGAACGATTTTCACACAATTTGAGCACTTTCAACCTCTTATTTTGGATCCAAAATAGTGTTTTTACACTTAATAATTCATAGGCTTCATCTAATTTTGTTATTCTACTATTTTGCAACAATTTCTACCTCTAGTTCTCCAATTTTTATCATATTCCTAGATCTATAATTTTCCAGATCTGGGATTTCATGAACAACACAACAACAGCAAAATCAGCAAGTGCAACACATTCATGGCATCATTGGGTTCACTAATTTCACACAAAATCACATAGAAACAACATAAATCAAACAAGGAAAACATTCATCAATTTTTTCATAAACACCTAAAGAGGGAAAGGAACCCTCACTACCCTCTCATGCTAATATCACCATTTAGAGGATCCATTCACCCCATCTTACCTTAATTTGCAGCCTTGATTCTTTAACATGGGAGGAATCTTTGTTTCCCCATTTCTTTCTCTTCTTTTTTCTTTCGTGTTTCTACGTGACAAAATTTTTTCCCAATTGTTCTAACCCTCTTCTAATTATATTTTATTATTACTAATGATAACTAATAACAATAATATTATTAATAATAATAGTATTTTCCTTCAATTTCCATTATTATTAATATTTCACCATATGCTAAGGTTATCCTAATTATTTAATTAATACTAAGCTATCATATACCCTGAGTTATGCTAACATAATTTAAATCCAACAAATAATGACTGAATATTTAAATGGGGCATTACAACTCTACACCACTTAGAATATTTTCATCCTCAAAATTTACCTGATGCAAACAATTCTAGATAAGACTCTCACATCTTGCTTTCTAACTCCCACGTCATACTTTCTCCGGCTGCTCCTCCCCAAACTACTTTGAAAAGAGGAATTTCTTTGCCACTCAGCTTCGTCATTTCAGGGTCTTCGATCCTCACTGGTAAGTTCTCTACCATAAGGTTATCCCTTACTTGTATGTCATCCATCGGAATTACGCGAGACAAATCTTACATATACTTCCGAAGTTGCGACACATGGAACATGTCATGCAAATTCGAAAGGTTAGGTGGTAAGGCCACCCTATAAGCAATAGTCCCCACTTTTTCTGAAAATTGATACGAACCAATAAACCGTGGAGTTATCTTCCTTGACTTCAAAGCACGACCGACACCGATTATCGGGGATACTCTCAAGAATACATGGCCTCCCTCTTGAAACTCAAGATCTTTCCTCCCCCTATCATGGAAAATATTTTGTCTACTCTATGAAGCTTTCATCTTCTCTTGAATCATTTTCACATTCTTCGTAGTCAGTCACAAAATTTCATATCTGAGCATCAGACTTTCACCAGATTCATACCAACACAAAAGCGTTATGCACCTTCGATCATACAATGCCTCGAAAGGTGCAATACCAATACTAGAATGATAACTATTATTATAAGTGAACTCAATCAGTAGAATATAACTGTCTCAAATACCTCCCTGCTCAAGAACACAAGCTCTCAACAAATCCTCTAATGACTGAATAGTTCTCTATGTCTGACCATCTGTTTGTAGGTGATACGCAGAACTCAATCTCTGCTTAGAACCCAACGCAACCTGCAGACTCTTCCAAAAATTAGAAGTAAACCTTGGATATCTATCAGTTACAACACTTGACGGAACACCGTGTGGCTTCACAATTGCACAGATAAAAATCTCTGCCACCTTCGGTACAAGAAACATATATTAATTGGAATAAAATGAGCTGATTTTTTTAGCCTATCCACAATCACCCAAATTGTATCATGTCCTCTCGGAGTATTTGGTATCCTCGTTACAAAGTCCATCGGTATACTATCCCACTTCCACTACGGAATATGTAATGGTTCCAACAATATTGCAGGCTTCTAGTGTTCTATTCTCGACTTCTGGAAAGTCAAACATGCATAAACAAACCGTGCCACATCTTGCTTCAACCTGGATCACCAGAATAACTTCATCAAATCGTGGTACATCTTGGTAGCTCCCAGATGGATACATAAACTACTTCTATGACTTTCCTCTAGAATCATTTTTCTCATATTCGCATTATCGGGAATACAAATCATGTCGCGAAATCTCAACACACTTTGGGCATTTACTTTAAATTCATTATCCTCAGATTGGTTAATCCCAACCATCAAGTCTACCAACTTCACATCTAAATTCTGAGCCTCTTTAATACTATCCATGAAATCATTATTAATTTTCAACATTCCCAACATCACACTTTGCGGTGTCACTTCACGTACTAAACTCATGTCTCTAAACTGCTCGATCAACTCTAATTCTCTGACCATCATAACCGACATATGTAACATCTTCCTACTTAAAGCATCTCCTACAATGTTAGCTTTACCAGGGTGGTAATTCAAGCCAAAGTCATAGTCCTTCAATAGTTCTAACCACATTCTTTGCCTCATATTCAATTCCTTATGATCAAATAAATACTTTAAGATTTTAAGATAGCTTGTAATACGGGGGGAGAATTGACTCGGGCGCTTTGCGTTTATCGCAATTGTTGGGGATAGCAAGATTCGCCACCGACTTTTTTTTATCCAATAAAGGAAAGGGTAAAAAGAACAGGAAAGACCTTTTGAGATTTTTCTTGAGTTCGGGGGGTAGGTTATGAAAAAGGAAGGTGTTAAAACCCTTTTATCTGCAGTTATCTACGGGCTCTTTGTTGCTAGCTCACTTTGAAATGCTTTGTGAAATGTGTTTGTGTTTGTTTTTGAAAGTATTTTTGAAAAGGGCCTTTGTTTAGGCGAACTTTGTAATGATTCTCGTCTTTATAAGAATGTATACAAAGTGTTGACTTTTGAAAATATTTCATGAAATTATTGGTGTGTTTGAAAGATGTTTTGTTTTAAAGGGTTATGAGCAAGAAACTACGAGTGTTCTACCTACTGAAAAAGTCTTAGTTCTTTTCCTCCATCTTTAGATAGTGTTATCTTACCATTGATTGGTAAGAAGTCTTATCATTGGATGTGAAAGGATAGGTGTGGGTCATCGTAGAGTCATAGAAGGAAACATTGTAAGATACCTTAGTAATTTTTCGTAAGGGTCTAAGATAGTTTACCGAAGGGAACATCGAAGGGTCATCGAGGAACTATGATCTTGTAATCGAGGGTCTTTGCTAAAGTATCCCACGTTCGAGGGACATGACTATTTATATCTGAGGCAACAAATATGGATTACCCTAGAGGTGAAAGTGTGCAAAGTGTGTTGATTTGTATATATTTTTGTCTTGAGATTATGGTTTTCTAAGATTGATTTTATCTTTCCATACAAACCCTAATTACTAGCAATAATAGGAAAGCGGTAAATTGCGGAATTCAAATGTCCTACGCTATTATAAAGCTTTAGGGGATGGGGGTACAAATTTATGAATGGGGGATGAAAGCAATAAAACCTAAATTACTATTACAAAATTTGACAATAATTGCATAATTGTAAAATAATGATAAAGAGGTAAATAAATGTGCAAAGATGGATATGGACAAAATATGCTCAAACCCCAAGATCCAATTATTTTGAAAAAGGTATCTTGTTTGTTTTTTTTCTTGATAAAAGAGTTTGAAATTTTTAATGCAAAGAAATTAGAAGTTAAATCCAAATTCTATTTTATTTACAAAATAAAAAAAAAGGTGTGATTAATTAATTTTATTTATAAAATAAAATTAAGACCTAAATAGTTGGAAAGTATTTTTTTGGTGTTTTGTTTAGGAAATTATATTTATGTTTGAAGATAATAATAAAACCCATATAACTAATTAACTTTACAAACTAATTAATAAAATAATCCTAGGTGTGATTAAAATAAATTAACTTTATTTGTGAAAATAAATAAATAAATTTAAAAACCTAAGTCTATATTTTTTATGATTTTATGATTTTTTTGATTGAAAATAAAACGATTAAAAGAAAATAAATAAATAAAAATAAGAAAAAGAAAATTAAATGGGCCAGGGTATTGCAAACATGAAATGGGGGGTGACGATTCAATAAAATTCCCAGGCCCAATGACAATTGAGCCCAGTGTATGTTTGGGAATCCAATGGGGGTGGCTTCTGGAGGTTCACCATGGGGATGGCATGGGGTGCGCTGGATCTGGATGATGATGAAATCAGATGGCTGAGAGTTAAATTACATCGTGTGCATGCAGGCTTGTCTTGTATTGGATCTGAAATGAGAAAAATATGAAAAACAACAAAAGGGGGGTTCACACTCCAAAGTGAGAATCGTGTATGGAGTTTGAGAAACCTTTGAGGTGTCCTAATGATCTGTTTAACTTCCTTGGACCTTCCTGAGTGTGTTACAATCCTTACTTTGCTTAGAGGATGGCTGAAACTCTCTACTCAATTCAAGTTGCAAGCTTGAGTTTTGAGAATGGTGGATGATGATGGAGTGATTACAGTCAGAAAAAAGGTGTTGGAATCACTTGTATATGATGTATGGAAGGTGTTTAGATGATTAAAACTCAATACACACGAGTGGATCTTTGATTTAGATGTTTGGGAGTTTTTTATAGGGCTTGAGCTCGTTCCTTAAGTTGCGAATGATCTCTATACTTATAGACAAAAGGTTTTAGGGTTTGAACTGATAAGGTTTACAACCTAGCATTTTATGGCTTTATTGCTTAGATTTGAAGTAATGTTAAAAATCATGGTTCCAATGCGTTGTACCATGCCTCATAGAGTTGTTGGACAATTTAAACATGCTTCTGTGAGTTGCTAGGTTGAGTGTATATAGAGGAGACAAGTTAGAGGTTTAAGGAGAGTTGAAAATTTGCAAAATCATGCTTTATCAAAATGGAAGTGTGATCTTTTTTCCCTAAATGGAAAGTCAACATGGATAATGATTTAAACACTTGTGTAATAGCTCAAAAGCAAGTGTAATATTATAATTATGTAGAGATTTAGAGACTTAGAGACCTGCAAAGCAATATTACAAGGCATGGCTTGATGATTTGGGTATGAACTCATCACAAAAATGACCTATAATTCAAGAATGGATTCCAAACATCATTTCTTCGATTCTCATAGCTCAAACATGATCTCTTCAAGTTCTTTGATATTTTGGAAAGCTTGTAACATCCTCTACAACGTTCATGTTTTCCATTTTTGCAAACTCAAATTGGAACTATGTGAAAATTGGTCATGAAGTTAGATCAAAATCCTAACTAAACTAGGTCAAATTTTCACTGTTTTAGAAAAAATGCATGACTTGAAGGTAGATTAGCATGAAGTTAGATCAAAATCCTGACTAAACTAGGGCAAATTTTGGGGTACAACAGCTGCCCCTGTTCAATCTTCTTAAACCTGAAGAGTTAGATTGGTGTGTCCGCCATTCGTGACTTAAAGGTAGAAGATGATTGAACACTAAAGGGCCCAAAAATTTCCACTCGTTAGTGCATGAAGTATTACTGGTGGTTGTTTATTGGAAATGGGCTTAAAGATGCCATTTGGAGAGATGATGGAAATTTGTTAGAGAAGGGCTTATAGATGCCATCCAAAGTATCTGTCGATATAGATCGGAAGAAGTATCAAAATAAATCTTTGGTCGATTTGTACTGAAACATCAGATGTCTGTATTTGCCTTTGACTGGGTGAAAATAAATCTTAGGGCCAATTTATCTAAACTAGAGAAAATGTCTACTGGAGAAGAATCATATTAAATCTTTGGTCAATTTAAATTGAACCAGCAGAAGTCTTGGAGGAAGTGTTTGTCATGTAGATAACTATCCCGTCTTGTTTATGGTATTAATCTATAATCAGTTTGTTGGTAAACCCGTCTTATTTTGGGAGTTTGCACCACTTGGTGACAAAGATAGTTGCCCTGTCTTGTTTCAGGTATTAATCTTTATCTGGCCAGAGAGAAAGAAAGATAGTTTCATCGTCCTGTTTCGGGAGTTAATCTTTAATATGTTCACGTAGATATTAATCTGGAACCCGCGTTTGTTGGTCATAGAGATAGTTTCCCTGGCTTGTTTCGGGAATTAATCTTTGACCTATTTTTTGGGAGATGTTTGAAGATATTCAACAGCTTGATTGATCTTTCCTGAAAAGGTGAATAGTTAGTTGTATGTGATGTCATGATATATTAAATGCAATGCGTAGTTATGTTCTCAAAATAAATGAGATAGTGCTTTATGCATTTCGTATGCATATGATATGATGTGAGATGTTGTTGAAATGTACCTGTGTCTAAGAAAATAAATCTCTGACTACTGCTGGGGAGGAAGAGTATGTGTGTCTTCAACTTTGTCAAGAATACTTCCGTTGGGGATTCCTGTTTTCTATTTAAAGGGAACTCCATTGGGGATGTTGACTTCTTTTCGGGGAGTAGAGCTTAGGAACATTAGTCGTTCGTTGCTCTACTAGGGAATTTTTAAGAGATGATTAAACTTTCGTCTTGTCTGCAGAAGACAATTGACTGGTATCTGGTCGAAATCCAGGCTTTGCAGCAATTTTCTGGGGATAGTAACAACTCTATTGGGGAAGAGAAGTTTTATCAATGGTTTATTATAGTTTGAGGAATAGACTCAGGATGTGGAGATTGTGATCCATTTGGAAAAAAACCCTACCGATGAAAGTATTTTGGCGATCTTATTGAGGAAATGAATTCTTTTGTGTAAGAACATTTGTAAGGTTTCTTTTCCAAACTTGGCTTGGGAAGAGAATTTCAAAGAGATATGTTGATTGGAACTCTGTATGAATTTACTTTGTGGGGATTATCTTATTGAAGTAATTTTGTGGGGATATCAAAAATCCTTTAGTAAATGCTCATTATTGTTCTTGTGGGTACATTTGTTAATAGTTAATTACGTTCATATGCATATTTTCATTTCAATTTTAGTCATTGGACATTTTTGCAATCAAAACGGAAAAAAAAGTTTTCACTTCAAAGTATATTTGTATTGGTAATTTGCCCATAACCAGGTGTTTTTGTACAAAGATACGGAAATCCTAGTAAGAGGAAATCATCGTGAAATGAGAAGAGTACAAAAAAATGTAGCCGTGTGGAAATGATCTCATTGGGTTCCAACTCTGATATTTACCTTATGTCTTCGAACATCATCCCTAGCCATCAGAGGAAGTTGATTGAACTGATCTTGTACTATTCGACATTTTGACCTTGGTAATAAAGCTGGCTGTAGTGATCCGATGGAACATAGTCGTACGCTATGAACCTTTACTTTTGCCTGGACCGTCCTTTCGGGTTTTCAGTCCACTAGGATACCCTTTTTGGCCCAATCCTCCCTTTCAGGATTTCGACTTACCGGGTGTACAATCTTTTGTATATATCTCTAACTTTTTCCTGAACCCTTTTGTTTCGCTGGGATGCCCTTATTTTTACCTAGGTATGTCAACCTAGCGGGTCATTCTTTATGTTAAGTATTTTTTGATTGTGTCCGTGTTCACAGGGTGTGGGAAATCTTCACCATTGATGGTGGTTAACATCATAGTTGCACCAGAGAATACTTTCTTAACAACAAATGGTCCTTCGTAAGAAGGAGTCCATTTTCCCCTAGGATCGCCTTGTTGTAAAATGATGTGCTTTATTACCAAGTCGCCAATTTGATATACTCGAGTCTTGATCTTTTTGTTGAATGCCTTGATCATACGCTTTTGATACATCTGACCATGGCAAATGGTAGTGAGCCTCTTCTGGTCAATCAAATTCAACTCATCCAACCTAATATGAATCTAATCATCTTTGTGTAATTCTGCTTCTTTCATAATTCTTAAAGAATGGATTTGAACTTCAATGGGAAAGACGCTCCATGCCATATACGAAAGAGAAAGGGTTTTCCCCAGTTGATGTTTGTTCCGAAGTACGGTAGCCATGAAGAACGAATGGTAGCATCTCATGCCAGTCTTTATATGTCACCACCATCTTTTACATAATCTTATTTATGTTTTTGTTGGCAGCTTCCACTGTGCCATTCATCTTAGGTCTATATGGAGAAGAGTTATGATGCTTGATCTTGAACTGCATGCAGAGTTCAGTAATCATAGCATTGTTGAAGTTGGTTTCATTGTCAATGATGATCCTTTCAGGGACGCCGTGCTGATAGATGAGGTTATGTTTGATAAACTCGGCTACAACATTCTAAGATGCTTCGACCCACTTGGTGAAGTAATCAATGGCGACAAGGATGAAACAATGTCCATTAGAGGCAGTAGGCTTGATCTCTCCAATCATATCAATGCCCCACATTACAAATGGCCACGGAGCAGTCATGACATTTGGAGGTATTGGAGGTACATTAACTTTGTCAGCATAAATCTGGCACTTATGACAAGTCCTCGAGTGTTGATAACAATCAGTTTCCATGGTCGACCAATAGTAACCATCTCTTCGAATATTTTTTGCCATAGTGTGTCCACTAGAGTGAGTTCCGAAGATACCGTCATGCATATCCTTCATGATTTACTCTGCCTCATTCTTGTCCACACAACAGAGCAGAGTTGAATCATGGTTGTGTTTGTACAAAATCCCATTTCTTAGGAAGAACTTGGCTGAGAATCTCCGCAGGAATTTCTTATCATTGATTGATGTGCCTTCGGGATACTCTTGAGTTTTAAGATATCTTATAACCTCATGAAACCAAGGCTTATCTTCATCAGTATCAATCTCACAACAGTGCGCAGGTTCATCAAATCTTTCTATAGCAATTATGGGAGCTTTGTTGTCCCAATTGACCTTGAACATAGCCGACATAGTTGCTAAGGCGTCTGCCAACAGATTTTCTTCCCTTGGGATGTGTTCGAAGGTAATTTCCTCAAAGTACAGGATCAAGGTTAGTACAAACTCTTTATAGGGGCTCAGATTCGGATGTTTAGTATCCCACTCCCCTTTAACTTGACTGATTACCAGAGCTGAGCCTCCGTACATGCTCAAGAATTTGATTCTTAGATCAATAACAACCTTAAGACCCAAGATGCATGCTTCATACTCAGCCATGTTGTTTGAAAAATTGAAGCAAAGTCTGGAAGTGAAAGGTGTATGACAACTTTCAGGAAAAATGATCACAACACCAATTTCGTTTCCCAATGAATTGGAAACTCCTTCAAAGACCATAGTGCATCGAGATCCTTGTTCCGGTCCTTCATACAGTCCATGCTTTTCACAGTCGGTCATCAACATGATATTCTCGTCTGGGAATTCAAAGTTCATGGATTTGTAATCATCAATAGCTTGATGCGTAAAATGATCCCTCAAGACACTCCATTTGATAACTTTTTGTGTAGTATACTGGATGTCATATTCAGTTAAGATCATTTTCCATCTTGCTATTCTTCCGGAGAGAGTTGGCTTCTCGAAGATATACTTGATGGGATCCATCTTAGAAATTAATAGAGTGGTGTGAGTCAACATATATTGTCTTAGCAGCGAGCAGCCCATGCCAAAGTTCAGGAAGTTTTCTCTTGCAGTCAATATCTTGTTTCATAATCGGTAAACTTTTGCTAAGGTAGTATATTGCATGCTCTTTTCGGTCAGACTCGTCATGTTGGCCTAGGACACACCCCATTGAATTCTGTACAACAGTCAAGTACATAATCAGAGGTCTTCCTTTAACTGCAGGCATTAGGATTGAAGGCTCTTGTAAATACTCCTTAATCTTGTCAAAAGCTATCTGGAAGTCATCACTTCATCTTACCACTTAGTCTTTCTTCAACAGCTTAAAGAGTGGCTCACAATTAGCATTCAGGTGAGTTATGAATCGGGCAATGTAGTTTAGCCGTCCTAGAAAACCTCTGACCTCCTTCTCAGTACGAGGAGCTGGCATATCTAGGATTTATTTTTCTTTTGCAGGGTTGACTTCAATACCTTTTCCATTGATGATAAAGCCCAAGAGTTTTCCAAATCTCTCCCCGAAGATGCATTTGTTTGAATTTAACCTCAGCATGTATTTCTTCAGTTTGTCAAACAGTTTCTGCAAATGATCAAGGTGCTCTTCCTCAGTTTGTGATCTTGCAATCATGTCATCAACATAGAGTTTTATTTCGTGATGAATCATGTCATGAAATAGATCCACCATGGCCCGTTGATAATTCGCGCCTGAATTCTTCAATCCAAACGGCATGGCCTTATGGCAAAAGGTACCACATTGTGTGACAAATATAGTTGTCTCCATATCCTCAGGTGCCATTTTTGATCTGGTTGTAACCGGAGAAGTAATCCATGAAGGAAAAAACCTTATGTTGAGCAGTGTTGTCAACCAAAACGCCAATATGTGGTAGTGGAAAGTCATCTTTGGGGCTTTCCCTATTCAAATCCTTGTATTCTACGCACATACAGACCTTTTTGTCTTTCTTCGGCAGTGGGACCACATTTGTAACCCATTGGTGATATGATATTACTTCCAGACAACATGTATTGAACTGTTTCATTACCTCAGCCTTGATTTTCTCAGACATGTTTGGCCGCATGCGACGAACCTTTTGTTTGATCAAAGTGCAACCTTCTTTCATCGGGAAACGGTGGACCACAATGTCGGTATCAAGTCCCGGCATATCTTCATATGACCAAGCAAATACCTCAACATAATTGTGCAACATCTGAACCAATCTGCTCTTGAAATTTTCCTCCAAGTTAAGGCCAATCTTGACCTCTTTCTTATTTGCCTCAGTACCCAAGTTTATCACTTCAACTGACTCTTAGTGTGGTTAAATGGCCTTTTCCTCTTGTATCAAGAGTCTGGCGAGTTCTCTAGGTATTTCACAATCTTCTTCACCTTCATCTTCGGCTTGGTAGATTTGATGTTCAAAGTCATAGCTGGAAATTGCAGCATCGTTGTCAATGAGATCCATAGTGGGCGTAGATCTATAAATGTGTGTGTGTGTGCATGTAAGGTCACATGGATATTTTGAAAATGCAGTAAAATAAAAGAAAGACAAAGAGCGCAACATTTGAATGCAAAATATTCCAATGTTTATCATTAAAATGAGGATATGGCATATGAAAATGACAAACCCTTAACAAATGGACCATTGTTCCACGAGCATGGAAAATGTCTTAAAGTCATTGTTTTAATGGAAATTATATACATAGTTCTTAAATTAATAAAAAAATTAAATGTCAATTACTCCTGGCCGAAGGAGATTGGGATGAAGTCCTTGATCTTCCAGTTGTTGAGCCTTTAACTAGCAGTTGGGTAGATCCAGTCATCCAAGTCACAATCAACATCGGAGTCTTCAAGAGCATTAACTTCGTCATTGCTAATATGATGAGGTGGTTTCCCCGACGAGCACGTCGAACTTATTTTTGAGCCTTGGAAGTGAAACCCAACCCAAACTTTTCAGACTTGTATGGGATATCGTGAAGTTTCCCCCAAATGGTGCAACCTCTTTCTTCAATAACAACACGGGTATCCTTGAGAGAGGCCATCCTTAGGGGATTTTTGGCAGCTTTGGGAATGTCAGGAGTGGTCTTAGCAACATCAACCATGGGAGAGACTACTTCAAAAGCCTGGCAGAGGGTCTCAATGAACTCACCATCCATTTCAATTTACTTGAAAGAGTTTAAATGGATAACCATAAATTCTTTTTCTCCGCATACAATGACGATTTTCCCTTCGAACAGATATTTCAACTATTGGTGCAATGTGGAGGTAACTGCTCCCGCCCCATGAATCCATGGGCGTCCAAGTAAACAAGAGTAAGCAGGATGAATATCCATCACATAGAATGTTGAGTTGAAGACTTGAGACCCAACCTTGATAGGGAGATCAACCTCTCCATGGACCATCCTTTTCAACCCATCAAAAGCTCTCACTACTATGTCTTTTTTCTTTAGCACTAAACCTTTGCATTCTAATCTATCCAGAGCCCCTTTTGGTAAAACATTAAGGGAGGACCCCGTATCCACCAACACATGTGCTAAAGTAGTGCCTTGTCACTCAATGAAAATATGTAGAGCTTTATCATGATTCTTCCCTGTCGGGGTCAAATCTGCATCTGTAAATCCTAGACCATTGTCAACAGTCAAACTTGTTACACAATTTTCAATTTGGTCGGTGGTAGTTTCTTGTAGGACGTGTGCATTTTTCAGGAATCTTAGCAAGGCTTGAGCATGTGCCTCAGAGCATAGAAACAAAGACAACATGGAAATCTTCGAGGGTGTTTACCTCAACTGTTCCACTATCTTGTAATCACTTCTTCGGATAATTTTTAGAATTTTCTCCATCTCTTGGGTAGATGGGTTATGAACTGCAATATCTTTTGTGGGCGCCTCCGTCCGAGAAGGCTCTGTCATTTTTCCTTTCTTCGAGTATCAGTAATAGGTTTTGTATCAAAAATACGAATGGGTGTAGTTATAGTTGTAGGAGGTGAAATATTTGGAGAGAAGATTCTCCATGTCTTAGTAACTTTACTTGATCCAACAATGTTTGTAATATCATCAGTTCCATCTTCAACAATCCATGAGTCTTGTTTGATACCATGGTAATACACTTCTGCCCTATGATTCTAAGCCACAACTTTATCAGAAGAGTATGGGACTGGCCCCGGTGTGGTGATAATCAGTGGAGTTATCCTTGGCTCAGAGGGGATCCTAATAGGACCATTGGAGGTGATCCTAATAGGATTGTTGGAGATAGTAATGACGGAAACGTATTCAAACTCTTGAGGCATACTTTCGGTCAAATTTTTCACAGATGAAGTTCTTTCAAATAAGATTTTATGGCTATCCATCAGGTATTGGACACCTTTCTTCAGCCATTCACAACCATTAATTTGTACAGCACAGTGGTGACAGTTTTCAAGAAAGCCTGGGAACACACCAGCTTTCAACATATTCTTTTTAACAGCCTTCAAAGGGGTAGTTAAGTCATTGACGGAGGAAACATAAGAGGCATCTTCAACCGCATTGACACCCTTAC
Organism: Vicia faba; assembly: GCA_948472305.1. Lineage (NCBI taxonomy): Eukaryota > Viridiplantae > Streptophyta > Magnoliopsida > Fabales > Fabaceae > Vicia > Vicia faba. The sequence goes on along the minus strand of OX451736.1, from coordinate 855,995,924 downwards.
CATGACTTGGAATGGGTGCAGTGATTACTTTAGGATTTGGTGGAGGGTCTAACTCTATTGTTTTATTGTCGATCAATTCTTGGATTTTGTTCTCTAATGCCCAACAGTCATTGGTATCATGTCTGGGACTGTTTGAATGATAAGCACATTTTTCATTGGGGTTATACTTCGGGGAAGTTGTGTTAGGATTAGCAGGGGGATCTCGTAATGTCACCAGATTATTCTTTAACAAGTGTTACACAGCTTGAGATAATTGCATATTGATTCTAGTAAATTGTCTTCTTAGGGAATCCGACCTTTATTGGTTGCTTTGTTGACGTCGTCATTAAGTTGGAGTTGGATTGGAAATCAGTATTGCCCCTACTGATTGATGACGGTCGTTCTTAGCACATTTTCTTGACCCATACACAACATTAGTCTCTTTTTTTACCAATAAATGGTTTTTTCACAGCATTGGAGGTGGAGGCCATAGGTATTTTTCCACTTTTAATTATGCTTTCTACCCTCTCACAAGTCAAGATCAATTTAGTAAATCTGGATGATGAACACCCAACCAGCAAGTTGAAAAATGGACTAGTCAATATTCCTATAAACATGTCTACCAACTCTATATCAGTCAAAGGTGGTTGCACCCCTCCAGCCATGTCTCTCCATTTTTGAGCGTATTCTTTGAAGCCTTCATTTGAACCCATAGTAGGTGCAAGATCAGCGTCATATTGATATTGGCGGTAAAAGGCAGCTTCCAAATCCTCCGAAGTATGGATATTAGTTATTTCCTATTGGTAAAACCATTCTAACTGCTTCCAGATAGACTCTCTTGAAAAAAGTGTACCAATAATTTTCTATCAGCTGTGCAGCTTAATCTTACGAACATAAGATCTTAGATGAAGCTTCGGGCTCGAGACACCATCGTACTTGGAAAAAACATGGATTTTGATTTTGTGGGGAATGACTATCCCAAGAACCAAACCCAAGTCTTCAAAGTCCAAACCAGGTACAACATGGATCTCTACAACTTTTAGCTTGTCTTATAGTTGCTTATATTTATCATTGATCGATGGGTATTCCTCATCAACATAATCCTCATCATCGGAAGTTTGGTTATTCGCACCCCTAACACGGGTTCTTCTAGGGTCTTATTCCTGGTTATCATCCTCTTTCGAGGAGTCCTCTTCAATTTGGACTTGTTGGGAGGGGCCTTTGAATCTCTTCCCCGTGTTAATCACAACTCTCATCTTGGTCTTCTTCTTCGTGACGAGAAGTGTCATCATTTCTTGTTGACCCATTGCTAAGTTGAGCAGAGTCTCTTGAAATTGAGAGTGTTGATTTTGCAAGCCCTTGACTGTTTGCTCAAGATCAATCTTATACTGAAATAAACAGTAAAGAGATGAGGAAACCTGTGTCAGAAAACCTTCTTATGATATTATGCATTTTATGCGGATGCAATGTTTTCAAAGACCTTCAAGATTTAAATTTATTTAAACAAACAAAGAAAAAAAACAGCAATTGTATTAATAAGTTTAAAGGCTACAAACTTCCTCTTGGGCTTACAATGAAAGAAAAACAACAAAAAGAAGGACTTAAATGATAAAAGACTTAGGTCTCCCATGGATGCTTCTTCCGTGGTGTGATGTAGGCCTTAAGGCTTTGCTCGTTGTTAAGTTGCCTTGTTAGCTACAAAACATTCCTCTCGCTTGTGTAGAATTAAGCTTCAAATGTGTCTCGTTCCCCCTTGAGTTGAATCGATGACCTTTGCAATTCCTAGAAATTAGTAGGCATGTCAAGATGGAGAATGGTATAAGGAACATCCCCTTCAATAGTAGGCTCCACAATTATTAGTAAAATGGTTGGATAGGGCATCATGAGATTTTGAGCACGAGCTCGTACACATTTGAGATAAGGCTCCAAAGGAATAGATTTCTTATGCCCCAAAGTCTTGCTATCAACCTTGTTTACCATGCCCCAAGCTCGTACAAACCTTTTATGATAACCTTGGACCTTGATTTCGTAGTTGAAGATAATACCATGAGTGAGTGCTTTATGAGGACCATCCATTCGAGCATAACTAAATTGTCATAGCGCCAAAGAAGGGTTATAAGTAATACCTCCCATAATTCCAAGGAGTGGAAGATTAGGAAATTTTCCACAATGTTCAATGATGGAAACATCCTCTAAAGATCGGGAACACCAATGAATATCCAAATCTGAAAGTGACATAAACCTTTGAGACCATTTCAAGCCTTGTTCGTTCTTCAAAACTGGTCGAGGAAGGTGCGAAATAAACCACCTAGATAGAAATGACGTGCAACACATAAGAATCCCTCTTCCCTTCATGGTGCGAGTGTGAAAAGAATGCAAGGTATCTCCGAGCAAAGTAGGCACGGGGTTACGGGAGAGAAAAACTTTGACTGTGTTCACATCTATAAGTTGGTCCGAATTAGGGAATAGCACCAACCCATAGACTAGAAGAGCCAAAAGTTCTTCAAAGGCTTGTAAATCCAGAGCATCCCAAAATAGTTAAACCTTTTCAAACAGAAACTTAGCTAGAAAACCTTTAACACAACTCCTTGTTTCCCAATTAGCCACAATTTTGGACCATTGCAAATGTAAGACTGATGTAATCTCCTCAGATTTTGGATCTTTCTCAATACTGGTTAAGGGTATTTGATCAAGAATAGATACTCCCAATAGTTGAGAGAACTCTTCCATGGTGGGCACCAATTAATAATCAGGAAATGTGAAGCAATGGTGTTTAGGGTCAAATAATTGAAAGAGCACATGCACAATGCCTTCTTCAAAGCCTAAAGTAACCAAGTTGAGAAGTCTACCATATCTCTTTGTGAACGGAGAATTCTCAGGAACCCTTGACACTAACTCTTTGAGTTGGGAAGGCACTTTCACAAGGTTTATTCGAATGGTATTTCTGCGAGTGGAAGCCATGTCCTACAAAATAGAACAAAGATAAATCTCTAGGTCCTTGAAATGGTTAGTGAAAACGCTATGGTATTATGTCATGATGTTATGTACAAATAATCATATACAAGTAAATCAAACATGTCCTTAGGTTTAGGCTTGTAAGGAGTTTATAGGTAAGTACCCTTTTGAAGTTTAGTAGGCTCAACCTGTCCTAAAAAGTAAACGGGTTCTAGGGAATCTCAATATCATTGATCTTTCTTCATCGGGCATTGTTTCAGCGTAAGCCTCTTTATTGGCAACCGAAATATCCTGAAAGTACGATATCAGAAAGTGTAGTGTCGAGTATCAACCAACTTCGGAATGCACCAAAGCTGGCTACTTCACTACTTCCTAAAGGCCAAGTTGTTCAATTAAAGATTCTGTAGTCAGTTAGTGCTTCATGACACAACATAGCGGCCCCGTATTCTCCTTAATTCTCCATAAGGGATACCGGTACCAACAAATGTGTCACGCTAACGTAGCCATTGTTTTAACCATATCGGTCTACGCGGTACAATCTCCACAATCTATTTCTACTTACCTAATAATGTTCCCATATCTGGGTAGAGGATCCATAGGAAACCCAAACAACCATTTTAAGAGTAAAGAAAGCAAATCAAACAATGAAAGCATTTAAATGTGATCTAGTCTATAAGGTAACCCCACTTTTAAGTTTTATCCCCAGCAGAGTCGCCAATTCTGTAATACGGCGGGAGAACTGACTCGGGTGTTTTGTGTTATATCCCAATTTTTCGCATAACAAAAGTTTCCATCTACTTTTCTTATATCCATTAAAGGAAAGGGTGAAAATAACAGGAAAGACCTTTTGAGAATTTTCTTGAGTTCGGGGGGTAGGTTATGAAAAGGGAAGGTGTTAGCACCATTTTCACCCGTAGTTATCTACAAGCTCTTAGTTGCTAGATCACTTTGAAATACTTTGTGAAATTTGTTTTTGTTTGTTTTTGAAAGTATTTTTGAAAAGTGCCTTTGTTTAGGAGAACTTTGTAATGATTCTCGTCTCTATAAGAATGTATATGAAGTGTTTACTTTTGAAAATATTTCATTAAAGTGTTGTGTGTTTGAAAGATGTTTTGTTTTAAAGGTTTATGAGCAAGCAACTACGAGTGTTCTACCTAATCAAAAAGTATTAGTTCTTTTCCTCTTCCTTTAGATAGTGTTATCTTACCATTAATTGGTAACCAGCCTTATCATTGGATGTGAAAGGACAGGCGTGGGTCATCGTAAAGTCATAGAAGGCAACATTGTAAGATACCTTAGAAATTTGTCGTATGGGTCTAAGATCGTTTACCGAATTCAACATCGAAAGTTCATCGAGGGACTACGATCTTGTAACCTAGGGTCTTTTCTAAAGTATCCCACGTTCGAGGGACATGACTATTTATATCTGAGGAAACAAGTGTGGATTATCCTAGAGGTGCAAGTGTGCAAAGTGTGTTGATTTGTATGTATTTTTGTCTTGAGATTAGGGTTTTCTAAGTTTGATTTTATCTTTCCATGCAAATCCTAATTACTAGCAATAATAGGAAAGCGGTAAATTGCAGAATTTAAATGTCCTACGCTATTACAATGCTTTAGGGGGTGGGGATACAAATTTATAAATGGGAGATGAATGCAATAAAACCTAAATTACTATTACAAAATTTGACTATAATTACATCATTTTAAAATAATTATAAAGAGGTAAATAAATGTGCAAAGATGGACATGGGCAAAATATGATGAAACCCCAAGATCCAAGTATTTTGAAAAAGGTATTTTGTTTGTTTTTGTTCTTGAGAAAAGAGTTTGAAATTTTTAATGTAAAGAAATTAGAAGTTAAATCTTAATTCTATTTTATTTAAAAAATAAAAAGAAAGTTGTGATTAATTAGTGTTATTTATAAAATTAAATTAAGACCTAAAATATTCGAAAGTATTTTTTTTTGTTTTGTTTAGGAAATTATATTTATGTGTGAAGATAATAATAAAACCCATAGCTTTAATTAATTTTACATATTAATTAATAAAATAAAGCTAGGTTTGATTAAAATAAATTAACTTTATTTGTGAAAATAAATTTATTAATTTAAAAGCCTAAGTCTATATTTTTTTTATGATTTTTTGATTTTTTTGATAAAAAATAAAATGATTAAAAGAAAAAAAAAATATAAGAAATATATAATTAAATGGGCCAGGGTATTCCAAATATGAAATGGGGGGTGAGGATTCAGTAAAATTGCCAGGCCCTATGACAAGTGAGCCCAGCGCCTGTTTTGGAATCCAATGGGGGTGGCTTCTGGAGGTTCACCATGGGGATGGCATGGGGTGCGCTGGATCTGGATGATGATGAAATCAGATGGATGGGAGTTGATGTACATCATGCGCGTGCTGGCTTGTCTTGTATTGGATCTGAAATGAGAAAAATATGAAAAACAACAAAAGGGGGGTTCACACTCCAGAGTGAGAATTGTGTATGGAGTTTAGGAAACCTTTGAGGTGTCCTAATGATATGTTTAGCTTCCTTGGACCTCTCTGAGTGTGTTCCAATCCTTACTTTGCTTGGAGGATTGTTGAAACTCTCTACTCAAGTCAAGTTGCAAGATTGAGTTTTGAGAATGGTGGATGATGATGGAGTGATTACAGTCAAGAAACGGGTATTAGAATCACTTGTATATGATGTATGGAAGGTTGGATGATTAAAACTCAATACGCACGAGTGGATCTTTGATCTTGGTGTTTGTAGCTCAAACTGTCAAGTTATGGTCAGTTTTGCACAGCAGAGTGTTTGGGAGTTTTTTAGAGGGCTTGAGCTTGTGCCTTAAGTTGCGAATGATCTCTATACTTATAGACAAAAGGTTTTTGGGTTTGAACTGATCAGGTTTACAACATAGCATGTTTTGACTTTGTTGCTTAGATTTGAAGTAATGTGAAAAATCATGGTTCCAATGCATTGTACCATGCATCATGGAGTTGTTGGACACTTTAAACATGCTTCTCTGAGTTTCCAGGTTGAGTGTATACAGAGGAGACAAGTTAGAGGCTCAAGGAGAGTTGACAATTTGCAAAATTATGCTTTATTAGAATGGAAGTGTGATCTTTTTCCCCTAAATGGAAAGTCAACTTGGATAAAGATTTAAACACTTGTGTAATAGCTAAAATGCAAGTGTAATCTTCTGATTATGGAGATATTTAGAGACTTAGACGCCTGCAAATCAAGATTACAAGGCATGGCCTGATGATTTTGTTATGAACTCATCACAAAAATGACCTAAACTTAATAATGGATGCCCAACTTCTTGTCTTCGATTCTCTTAGCTCAAACATGATATCTTCAAGTTCTGTGAAATTTTGGAAAGCTTTTAATATCCTCTACAACTTTCATGTTTTCCATTTTTGCAAACTCAAATTGCAACTATGTGAAAATTGGCCATGAAATTAGATAAAAATCCTGACTAAACAAGGTCAAATTTTCACTAAGTGGTTTAGAAAAAATGCATGACTTTATGAATTTATAACTCGAAATCCAAGCAATTCTAGGATTTGATCATAAAAAAAAAGTTGTATATTTCGTCAAGATCTATAACTTTCATGTTTCCAGTTTTCTTTGAATCATCTTGTATCATGGTGAAAAAATTTCATGAAGTTAGGAAATTATTATGTTCAACTTGATTTCATGAAGTCTTGAAAAGTTTGACTTTTCAAATTGACTTTTGGATTTCTTGATTTCTTGATTTCTTGATGATCAAGCTTCATATTTTTGGATGTCTTGATGAATTGTGATCTTTGAAACTCAAATTTGACCAAAAAGTCAAAGTTTGACTTTTGGTGTATTAGTTTACTTTTCATCAGTTGACTAAATTTCAACTATCAATCAATTGATCTAGATAAATGTTTTAACCTACAAAATTAGGTCATCATGATGTGTTTGAATCCTTGAGATCATGCTTCAAACCATTAGGTCATGTACTAGGTCAAAAGTCACTGATCAGTCATTGTTGTACCCTAAATTTCGCCCCTAACTTTTTCAGTCGCACTTTCATATCATATTTTGTCATTTGGTCACAATCATTAATAAATAGCTTCATTCATCACATTTTCATCCTATCTTTAATTTTTCTCTTGTGTTGTTGACTAACTTCTAATCAAAATAAAAAAAATATTTGTCTTTGTCTTTGTATATTTGTGTTTTGTAGGTACCGAGTCAAAGCATCTGGCAAATAAGGTTTTTTGGTATTATTTCCCTAAGTTTATTTGCAAAGGAAAATAATTTTTTTCATTTTTTCCCATTGTACAATTGATTTCTCTTAGAGTGCAATCGATTGCACAGAGTGCGTTTTGCGCAATATTTGAAAAAAATACTGATGCAATCGATTGCTCCCACAGTGAAATCTATTGCATAGAGTGCAATTTTGAAAAAATCAACAATTTCAAGCTTGTAATTCTTTTGGCTCCAATTTTTTCATTTATTTAAAGATATATCATTAATTCAAATTTTGGATCCATTTTTTCATTTTTTTGAAAGATACATCATTAATTCAAATTTTGGCTCCAAGAATCAATTACCAAGCCTAATTTCATTTCCAAAACCAAACTCCAAACCACCACTAATCCCAAGCCTAAACACTATAAATAGAGCCCTCATTTCATTCAAATTTTAAGCTTTTGATTGCCAAATTCACCTTGCTAAAAAATCTCTCAATTCTGTCCATCTACCAAATTCACTCAAAGCTCCATTTTAAAAAAAAAAACATAGTACGCTTCGCATTGAAGCTTACTAATCTTTGACATAAACCTTCATCTGAACACTTTCTCTTTACCAATTCTATACATCCAAGCATGGGAAATTGATTCTTGGTGTTGAATTGAAGCAAATTCTTGAAGTTGTTTTGATAATTCTCTATATCTACCTTTGGTAAGTTGGATTTTTGATCTCTCACAATGTGATCTCTTGTTGATATTTGAGTTTGATTCATTGAGAATTTTTTTGTGATTCCATTGGTTCTATTTACTCATAATTTGATGGAATTTTCGTGCTCAATGAAATCCATGATCATAAGGTGCTTGATGGAATGTTTGAACAAGAATTTGGCCTTCTGAAATGCTGATTTTATGTTTTACACTGGGTGCAATCAATTGCTGTTAGAGCGCAATTGATTGCTGTCAGAGCGCAATCGATTGTAACATAACGAATTCAATTTTTTTTTATAAAAATGCACTGTTGCAATTGATTGCTGCCAGAGTGCAATAGGTTGTAACAGAACAAAAATGTTTATTCTTCCTTGTTTTGGGGCTGTTTTGATTCATCTATCTTTTTCTACTCACTCCTTTTAATTGTTGTTTTGGATTGCAATTTTAAATGTCCAATTTCTATTTAAATTTAATCGACTTTGGGTGTATATAAAGTTCGATAAATGTTCATTAATTCAAATCTACCAAAGAGTGAATTATTTAATTCACTTTTGGTACTTTGGATTAATGATATGTTTAGTACTTTAATCCACCAAGATGAGTGATTGAATTTAAAGATGAAAGAAAGTTGAGGTAGTGATCCAAATTAGCTTATCACTCCCCTCCCTTTCATCTTATCCCTTTCTTTTTTTTATTTATTTGTGCTACAAGTTAAGGGATAATGATATCTATAACATTTATCCAAACATGAAGTACATAGATTTCTATTGACCGACCTTAAAATAGGTGTGACTTCTACATAAGTCCACTTACGATTGCTTAACATAGCGCTAAATTTTATCCCGATTTGAGAAAATGATCATTCGTGGCCCAGACTTATGTTTGCAAGCCCAAGTATGTTAATTTGAACCCTTTGATCTAATAACCTTGAGATTCATTGTTAAGAGGATTTGGTTCTACCAATCCTCCAATGGATCTTCATCAAATTTGGTCAACGCAATAACTTAAACATCATTGATCATTAATTGTTGCCTTGAGGATTCTTAAATGGATTATATACTTGACAAAAAGAAAATGCAACTTGTTGTTGGGAGGCTTTGGTTCTACCAATCCTCTAATGAGTTCTAAATGCATGTTTCAAGATGGTCATCCAACTAACCATTAACTTCTAACAATTGACTTTATTTTATGATTTTATTTTTATGCTTTTACTTTATGTACCATTTACTTTAGCATTTACATTTCATGATATTTTCATCTTTACTCACTTGAGCATTTAATTTTATGTCATTTTTATTTTGCTCATTTGAGCTTTTTTTTTTCCTTTTGAAGATACTTAATAGTCAACATGAACCATAAAAGACTTTAATGATGCTTGGACTATTTCGTTACTGTTGTACCCCAAAATTTGCCCTCTCCTTCCTCAGGAAATCATCTTGGATTTTCAAGGTCCCTCTGAAACAAATCCAAGTCCTGAGTTATCTTTTTTTACCCAAGCAGACCATTTACAAGAGCAAGATGATCACACAAGCTCCAAAGACAACGCTTTTATCTTGAGAAATTAATTAAATTCTAAACACTTGAAATGTTTCTTTTAAAAAAAATGAGTGTTTAAAAAAAAAAATCAGCGTTTCAGAACTTCTGGACCAATTCCAGATAAAAACGGTCAGAAGTTGCAAGCTTGGCTCAGCGTAGTCAGAAGTTGGCTTTTCAGCAGCTACATCATCTTAATCAGAAGTTGTAAACGTGGTTCAGTATGTAAGCCTCAGACAGAACATGACTCTTTCAGCAGTTACACAAGCTCAGTCAGAATTTGCTAAAGGAATGCAAAAGAAGCAGGGAAGTCTGAAGGCTCTTTCAGAACATGCTGAAATCAGAAGATGAAAAGGTCAGAAGAGTGGGTGTTACACTAATACATAATCTCTAAGCCCAGGAGATCCAGAAGCAAATCCAAGGAACGTATCAGAAAATCAGGAGAATCCCCAGAACTTACTAAGACAACAGGAAGCCAAGGCCAGAGCATTGTTTACGCTGTTCTTTTTGAAACAGAACTGCTGATTCAACGTTGGTTTCCATTACCAGAATATTAATGTTGATAGGTATTATCACCATTTAATGCTCATTAATGCTTCCAACCACTCCTGAACATTCATCCAAGTAATCCCTTCACGTGTGGCTTGGAAAACGCCTTTCTGTAGACTCTGGCATGGGTCTACACGCCACCGCCCACTTAAGAGGTCACTTCTATCCAATCCATGCCTGCTGCTGCAGCCTAGGCTAAAGGCTATCTGTTATCACAACTTCCCAGGAATTTCTGTCAAAGAACAAATTAAAACTCTGTTGGCACTTTAATGTTCAAGGCACCCACAAGAACTTTTCCTATAAATAGAGAGTCTTTGTCCACTGCAAAAGGGGCGTTCAGGAAACAGAAAAATTGCTAAGAGAAACAGAAACCCTTAGCAACATAGCCTTCTGAAACTCTGCCAAAATCTCCAGTTTGTTTCATAACTTTGAATTTCTCATCTTCATACTTTATCCAATACCCAGTTTTCTGCGTGAACTAAAAAACCTCTTTCCAAACTTTTGACCCTACGTACGCATACACCTTCACCTACCCTTTTCAAAGAGAATCTGTCCAGAACACCACCAGAGCCAAAAGCTAGCTTTCACCCACAAACTTTTCCAACAGCCAGGTAAGCACCTGCTGACCTTCATCACGCTGCTAAGCATCATCAGCTGTGCATACTCAAATAAACATAATGTAAATATCATATTGTTGCTGTTTATATTCTGAGGATTTTCATACCTCAGAACGTTCTGAGCCAGTGTAGGACTTGCCTGTGACCTTGTTGGTTCTGCCCTCTGAAACATTTTGACATTTGCTGGATCTGTTCCAAATATGTTTCCTGTTTTGTGGAATAACAACAAAATTGCAGATGTTCTGATTAGTACAGGGAAAAGCCAAGTGCTGACTTTGACGTTAGCACATCTGAAGCCTGTTTTGCTGTCAATGATATCAGAACCTCTGAGAGTTATTGCCTTTCCAGCAGAATCAGAACTTCTGGTTTCTCCACTAACAAACTTCTGTCTTACAGCGCAGGGGAGTCAGAACTTCTGATTTCCCCACTAACAGGGTTCTATTTTGCAGGTGCCAGAGTCAGAAGTTCTGACTCATACAGTTTAACCAAGAGGTTGATCATCTGACAGCGAATCTGAGTCAGAACTTCTGATGACCTCTCAGCAGCGCGCTGGCTCCCTCTCTCTCTCTATATCTTGTTTTTTGCTATTTTCTTTTTTGTATGTTTTTCTCGTTGAACCCCCCATGTACAAATGTGTATCCCCATCCCCTAATTGTTGTAATAGCGTAGGATTTTATATTTCCGCTTCTTATTGCTAGTAATTAGGACGTGTATGGCAAGATAAAATCAATGAAATAGAAAAACCTAATTCAAAGAAAAAACTCTTGTACGCAATAAAACACACTTGCACATTAACACCCCTAGGGTTACCTCCACTTGTTGCCTTTCAAAATTGGGCCATATTGCATGTTAGGTCTCTTTGGGCAAAACAAACAATCAAATGATCATAGTCCCTCGATGACGCTTTCGAAAGTTGCCTAGAAATGATCAAGTCCCTTAAAGGAAAAATTGCCCAAAGATACTTGGCACCATTGCAATTATGGTCTAAACGATGACCCGCGCCCGTCCCTTTCACCTCCTAACACAAGATTGTCCACCAAATGCAATGGTGGAACAAAATTGTTAAAAGGGTTAAAACATAGAAGAAATCTTTGAGAAATTTAGGAGTAGACAACCTCTTAGTTACTTGAATCAAACTTGCAAAAAACAAAACACTTGCCTATTTTCAAAACAACACATCACAATACACTTTCAAAACAAACTTTAAAAAAAAAAACAAATGAAAACCTTTTTCAAAAGACGTACACCTTTGTATACATCCCAACATGGATCATTACAAAGGTTGCCACCACATTGGCCTCTTTTCAAAAACATTTTCAAACCCACACACAAAGCACCATTTCAAACAATTGAAAATTAAGGCAAGTTGATCTAAGCAAGTAACTAAGAGCCCATGGATAACCATGGATATAAAGGGTGCTAATACCTTCCCTTTCTATAATCTACTCCCCGAACCCAAGAAAACATCTCAAAGGTTTTTGCTGTGCTTTTTAAACCTTTCCTTAGGATGAAATAAAAAGTCGGTGGCGACTCTTGCTCAACCGAAACATTTGCGAAAACAAACGCAAAACCTCAAGTCAGTTCTCCCACCGTATCACAGAACTGGCGACTCTGCTGGAGAATTATTTAAAAGTGGAGTAACCTTAAGGCTTAGATCACCCTCTTGCATGACTAATTGTTTGAATTGATTGCTTTATATCTTGGCTCTCTTGTTTGGGTTTGCAATCCTACACCCGGATTTTTGGGAAACATTCATAGATAGCAATACGTTGTGGAAACTGTGCGGGGTATACCGACACGGTCGAAGCAATAGCTATATTAGTGCAACATATTTGTGAGTACCGATAACCCTTGAGTTCAATCAAGGAGAGTACGGGGCCGCTGAGTGATGTCACTAAGCACTAATGACCTAGAACCTTACTTGACCATCTTGGCCTTTTAGGGGTAGTGAGATGACCGGCTTTGGTGCAGTCCGAAGTTGGTAGATACTCGATACTACACTCATTGAGGGTTGTTTTCTCGGAATATTTTGGTCGCTAGTTAAGTGGCTAAACCAAAACTATGAACGATGAAAACAATCCAATGATATTGAGATCCTTAGAACCCGGTTACTATTTATAGGACATGTTTTTAAACCAACTACACTCAAGAGGGTACTTACCTATGAAACCCCATGCAAGCCTGAAACTAGGGATTGGTGTGATTTGCTTGTACATTTGTTTGTGCATACATCATAAACATCATAAGGCATCATATGCATTCACTAAACATTTCAAGGGTTTGGATCTTCATCTTTGTTCTTGTTTTGTAGGTCATGGAAATTCCTCGCAGAAAAACCATCCAAGTCAACCTTGTGAGAATCTCTCCTCAACTCAAGGAGCTCACCTCAAGAATTCCAGAAAGCTCATCCTTCAGTGAAAGACATGGTAGACGGCTCAGCTTAGTAAACACCAACATTGAAGAAGACATGATGAAAGTGCTATTCCAGTTCTTTGACCCTCTTCACCACTGTTTCACTTTCCCTGACTATCAGTTGGTACCCACTTTGGAGGAATTTTCTCAACTCCTGAGAATTCCTACCCTCAATCAACTACCTTTCAACGATACTGAAAAGGAACCAAAGCCGGAAGATGTCGCTCGAGCGTTACATCTACAGCCTTCTAACATCAAGGGGCATTGGGAGACTAGAAGCGACATCAAAGGATTCTTAGCTAAATTCTTGTTTGAGAAGGCACAAGAGTGTTGGAGTTCATTGGACCTACAAGTCTTTGAAGAGATTGTGGCGCTCCTTATCTATGGATTGGTCTTGTTCCCAAATTCTGACCAATTGGTAGATGTCAACGCCGTCAAAATCTTCTTGTCCAGAAATCCAATACCAACATTGCTTGGGGGCATCCTTCACTCATTTTACACACGAACAATGAGAAAGAGGGGTGTTCTCATGTGTTGTACTCCTCTCCTTGCAAGGTGGTTTATTTCGCACCTTCCACAATCTGTCCTGAAGAATGACCAAGGCTCAAGGTGGTCCCAACGGTTGATGACTCTTACTCACTCTGATGTACATTGGTGTTCTCGGTCCAGAGAAAATGTCATCATCATCGATCGTTGTGGAGAGTTTCCTAATGTTCCTTTACTTGGAATCAGAGGAGGTATCACCTACAACCCTTGCCTAGCTTTGAGGCAGTTTGGATATGCACGGAGAGATGGCCCTCACGACATGTTGATTCCTGACCTAGTTTTTGACTTCGACAACGATGCGCAAGGACTTCGCCAAAGATTCATCAGAGCTTGGGGGAGACCCAACAAGGTTGACAGCAAGACTCTGGGACACAAGAACTCCATCCCTCTTGAACCTTACCTCAAGTGGGTACGAGCCCGAGCCCAGAGCCTAATGATGCCTTATCCTCATGTTCTCCCTGTGATTAAAGAGCCCGTCAAGGAAGGAGAGGTTCCCTACACCATCCTACATCCTGACATGCCTACATCGTGGGAGGAAATGCAGAAGAGTTGGATCCAACTCAAGGGGGAACATAACACTTTTGAAGCCAGCTTCTACGCCAGCGAGAAGAAGGTTTTAGAGCTCACCCGCCGACTCCATGAGCAAGAGGCCCTCAACACCTACATTGCGCCAAAGAGGATACGCAACGTCTTTTTACCTTGAGAAGTTGTTTTTGTAATATTTGGCCCATGGGGCATTTATGTACTAACAAATCTTTTCTTATTAATATGACGTGCGATCTTTTTGTCTGCAACAATTGTGAATTTCCAAAACCCTTGAATGCATTGCATAGATAGCATCTCATGCATCATGTGCATAACAGGTACCCCTTTTTTCTACAGGTTGCTTAATCTTCTTCGCTATTTATTTGGAACAGTCATCATGAATCCAGACTCATCCAGTGAGCAAGCAATCAAGGCCCTTCAGGCCAGAGTGCCCAGTTTCAAGAAATGGTCCTGAGCCTGGCCCAAGGTCAGCAAGAGTTGAAGGCTCTACTCCTAAAGAAGAAGAAGAAAAAGAGAACTGCGTTATTCAACACTGGACGCAGGTTTGGGAACACACTCCATAACGAGGCTGATCCAACTACTTCCTCTGCAGAGAAAGATAGTCCCCAAGGGGGAGGAGCTCCTAGTCCTGCAATCTCTGACAACGAGACAGACTACAATGACGAACAATACCCACCTGCTGCTGACAGATACAAGCAATTAGAAGACCGCTTGAGTGCCATGGAGATTCAGAATGTGCCGGGGTTGGATTTCGGAGATTTAGGGTTATCTTCTGGGGTAGTAATCCCACACAAGTTTAAGGAGCCTACCTTTTCCAAATACGACGGGGCTTTCTGTCCAAAGCTGCATCTAAGGTCGTACGTAAGGAAGATCCAACCTTACACGGCAGACAAAAATCTTTGGATTCACTTCTTCTAAGATAGCCTTTCGGGGTCACAGCTTGAGTGGTTCTACCAACTAGATGGAACTAGTATCCGACATTGGGAAGATTTGGCAACTGCATTTTATAGACAATATCAATACAATTCTGACCTCTCTCCTACGCGTACCCAACTTCAGGGTATGTCTCTAGGAACGGGCGAAGGGTTCAAAGAATATGCACAAAAATGGAGAGATTTGGCTGGCAGGGTGCAGCCTCCATTGACTGATCGTGAGCTGGTTGATATGTTTCTAGGGACCTTGTCTGGTCCATTTTTCAATCATTTGGTTGGTAATTCCTCAGCTGGGTTTACGGATCTGATTCTGACGGGTGAAAGGATAGAAGCTGGCATCAGATCAGGAAAGATACAAAAAGCTGCCTCCACAAGTACTGAGAAGAGGCCTTTCAAGAAAGAAGCAAGTGCCGTCTATGGTCCTAGAAGACAAGTCAAGCCAGAAAGCCGCCAAGCCGTCAATGCCTTGGTCATTTCAAAGCCTGTTGCTGCTCCTCAGCAGTACAATCAACAAAGAGGTGAAAGGCCCAAGAGGCAGTATACTCGGCTGAGTATGACCTTGTCACAAATCTTACCACAACTGTTATCAACCAACCTGGTGACCATCAAAGAGGCTCCAAAGGTCGTGAATACTGCATCTCCTAAGTATAACCCAAATGCCCGTTGTGCTTATCATTCCGATAGCCCCGGGCATACTATTGATGATTGCTGGGCCCTGAGAAACAAGGTGCAAGACCTTATCGACGCGAAGGAAATTCAGTTTGAGGCGCCTGAGAGGCCAAATATTGTAACTGCTCCTATGCCCCAGCATAGAGTAAATGCCATTGAGGAAGATTTGTATGTTGTTTCGGTGAATGATGTTGCTACCCCTCTTTTGACTGTTAAGAGGAACTTACTACTAGCCGGTTTATTTCCGGGCTGTAGCAAGGGTTGCCTCCTGTGTGCTGTTATCCCTACCGGTTGTCCAATGCTGAAATCAGGCATCCAAAGCCTGATGGATAGCGAAGAAATTCTGTTCAAGAAAACTGTTGTTCCGTTTGTTTCCGCTGAAGAAGTATCTGTCGTCACAATCTATAATCCTACCAAAGCTCCCCCGAGGAAGCCAGTCCAAATTATGTCTGTTGCACCCATTACTATTATTGTTCCGGGGCCTCTCCCCTATGAGTCTGATAAAGTTGTCCCATGGCATTATGGGGCCGACGTGTATGTGCTTGGAGTAAAGTAGGAGTTCAACACCAGTACCAGTATCAGTAACATCACTGGTCCCTCCAAGATTACTCGCAGTGGCAGGCTCTTCTCACCTGACATTGCACCGCCAGTTATCCGAAAGCCTCTTATCATCACACCCGCAAATGTGCATGTTCCAAATCAAGTTCCTGTGTCTACTACTGCTGCCGAGTCCCCTGATGCTCGGGGCAAAGAAGTTGCTACCGATTTGCCTGCCAGGACGGAGGCACCAAAAAAGACTGCTGTTGAGGCCTCCCAACAAGAGATGGAGGAAATCCTTAAAATCATTAAAAAAAGTTACTTCAATGTTGTTGAACAGCTGGGGCATACCCCCTCCAAAATCTCTATGCTATCATTGCTGCTATGCTCAGAGGCCCATGCAAAAGCCTTGATTTCATTTCTGAAAACTGCCCATGTGCCGCAAGAAACCTCTGCAGATCAATTCACTGACTGTGTGGCTAATTTGACAGCTGACAATGGCTTGGGGTTCTCGAATGCTGACCTTACCGCCAAAGGAAAAAATCACAATGATGCCATGCACGTCTCTATAGAGTGCAGGGGCACTACTCTCGCACACGTGTTGGTGGATACCGGTTCTTCCCTGAATGTTTTGCCCAAGAAGGCATTGGATCGCTTGGATTGTGAGGGCCTGGAGTTGAAACCTAGTAACATCATTGTTAGAGCCTTCGAAGGTTCTAAGAGGATGGTGCACGGTGAGGTAGATATTCCTATTCGTGTGGGTTCCCAAGTCTTCGACTCAACGTTCTATGTAATGGATATTCGTCCATCTTATTCCTGCTTGTTGGGTCGACCCTGGATTCACAAGGCTGGGGCAGTAACATCCACTCTGCACCAAAAGCTCAAATACCCTGTCAAAGGGAAGATTGTTACTGTGCAGGGTGAGGAGGAATACATGGTTAGTCACTTGAATTCATTCCGGTATATCGAGATGGACGGGGAGTTTACTGAAACCCCCTTTCAGCATTTTGAGGAGGTACCTCCAACGTTGGCATCAGCTGAAACAGTGGTTGAAGAAGACTTTCCTCTGAAGATGGCTTCCTTGAAGGATGCCCGGGCTGTGATCGAGAAAGGAAATTGTACAAACTGGGGTCAGCTTCCTGACTTCACTCAAAAGACCGACAAGTTTGGGCTGGGCTTCACTACAGAGGCTCAGAGGGCTGTTTGCAAGGAGAAGATCAGAAAGGCTCCAGTGTTCATAACCAATCCAAGGGTGAATGCTATCGAGGAGGACGTAGAGGAAGCAGAGTTTGACAGTTGGATTTATCCAACCACCAACAAAGGACCAAGCAACTGGACGGCAAAGGATTTTACACCTATCACATTTGTCACGCAGTAATTAACTCTTTTGATTTTCAATTTGTAACAAACAATATGTTGAAACTTTTATTGGCTCGGTGTCCTACCCGGGGCACCGTAGCTCCATTTGTGAGGGCTTTTTGTATGACATTTCCATATATCATTAATAAAAGCATTGGACGTTTGTTGCATTTCAAATCTTGTGCTCTTTTTCTTTCTGTGTTATATATTGCAAAACAGCTATATTTACACACACTCACTTATACAGGTTTCAATCCACTCTGGATCTCACTGGTAACAGCTCTGCTACTGCCAGTTATGACTTCGAGAATCCGATCAACTTGGACGAGGACGAAGGTGAAGATGATTGCGAAGTGCCTGGTGAACTCGTAAGACTGCTACTCCAGGAAGAGAGGGCCATTCAGCCGCATGAAGAGCCGGTGGAAACAGTGAACCTGGGTACTGAGACAGATAGAAAAGAAGTCAAGATTGGTGCCAATCTAGAGCTCAGCATGAAGTAACGATTGATCCAGATACTACATGACTACATGGAAATCTTTGCGTGGTCTTACGAAGACATGCCTGGTTTGGATGCCGACATTGTAGTTCATCACCTGCCTACCAAGGAAGACTGCCCTCCGGTAAAGCAAAAAGTCCACCGTATGCGTCCAGAGATGTCCGAAAAGATCAAAGCCGAGGTTATGAAGCAATTCGATGCCGGGTTTCTAGAAGTAACCTCTTACCCTCAGTGGGTGGCCAATGTGGTATCGGTGCCGAAGAAGGACGGTAAAGTCAGAATGTGTGTCGACTACAGGGATTTGAACAGGGCCAGCCCCAAAGATGATTTCCCTCTGCCTCACATCGACGTTCTTGTTAACAATACTGCTCAACATAAGGTGTTCTCCTTCATGGATGGTTTTTCAGGGTATAATCAGATCAAGATGGCTCCGAAAGACATGGAAAAGACTACTTTGTGACTCAGTGGGGTACCTTCTGCTACAAGGTCATGCCGTTCGGGTTGGAAAATGCTGGGGCAACCTACCAATGTGCCATGGTTGCTTTATTTCATGATATGATCCATCATGAGATTGAGGTATATGTTGATGACATGATTGCAAGGTCCCAAACTGAGGAGGATCACCTTGACCATCTGCGGAAGCTGTTTGACCGATTGAAGTTATACAAGCTAAGGTTGAATCCCAACAAATGCACCTTTGGGGTGAGATCCGGAAAATTGCTAGGTTTCATTGTAAGCGATAAAGGTATTCAGGTGAACCCTGCCAAGGTAAAAGCCATACAAGAGATGCCAACTCCCAAGACAGAGAAAGAAGTCAGAGGCTTTCTGGGACGACTGAATTACATAGCCCGTTTCATCTCACATCTAACTGCTACCTGTGAGCCAATCTTCAAATTACTAAAGAAAGATCAAGTAGTACGTTGGAACAATGAATGTCAGGCCGCTTTTGAAAAGATAAAAGAGTATCTCCAAGAGCCACCCATTCTTATGCCACCAGTGGAAGGGAGACCTCTGATACTATATTTGACAGTGCTTGACAATTCAATGGGGTGTGTGCTGGGGCAGCATGACGAGTCTGGCCGAAAAGAGCACGCTATTTATTACCTGAGCAAAACGTTTACCGACTGTGAGTCTCGGTACTCACTGCTCGAGAAACTTGCTGCGCTCTGGTATTGGCTGCTCGCCGACTGAGACAGTATATGCTAACTCACACCACTCTGTTGATTTCAAAGATGGATCCCATCAAGTACATATTCGAAAAGCCTGCTCTGTCTGGAAGAATAGCAAGATGGCAAATGATCTTGGCAGAGTATGATATCCAGTATACAACTCAAAAAGCAATTAAAGGAAGTGTACTGGAAGATCATTTGGCACACCAACCTGTGGATGATTACCAATCATTGAACTTTGAATTTCCGGACGAAGACATCATGGTGGTAACTGATTGTGAAGTGCCTGGACCAGATGAAGGACCTGAGGAAGGATCCCGATGATCTATGCATTTCGACGGAGCCTCCAACGCTTTGGGTAACGGCATCGGCGCTGTGATCATATCCCCCAAAGGAACTCATACTCCACTCACCGCCCGGCTGTGTTTCGACTGCACCAACAACATGGCAGAATATGAGGCATGTATCATGGGTCTTCAAGCTGTAATCGACTTAAGGATCAAGTTTCTGAGTGTCTTCGGAGATTCCGCTCTTGTGATCAATCAGATCAAAGGCGAGTGGGATACGAAACACCCAAATCTTATTCCTTACAAGGAGTATGTGCTGACTTTGCTTCCCCACTTTGAAGAGATAACTTTTGAGCACTTCCCAAGAGAGGAGAATTAGTTAGCGGACGCACTAGCTACGTTGTCTTCAATGTTCAAAGTCAAATGGGACAATGAGGCTCCCCGAATCATTATCTGGAAATTGGACGAACCTGCATACTACTGCGACCTTGAGGCCGAAAAGGTGACTGAAAAACCCTGGTATCATGAGGTGAAGAGATACTTGGAAACTCAGGAATACCCTGAAGGTGCATCTGTCAACGACAAGAAGTTCATGATAAGGTTTGCGGCAAAATTCTTCCTCAGCAACGACATTCTCTATAAACGGAATCATGACTCAACTCTACTATGTTGTGTGGATAAGGCTGAAGCAGAGAAGATCATGATAGAACTGCATGAAGGTACATTTGGAACACATTCCAGTGGACATACCATGGCAAAGAAAATCCTTCGGGCAGGATATTTCTGGTCCACAATGGAAGCCGACTGTTACCAACATTCTCGAACTTGTCACAAATGTCAGATCTATGCTGACAAAGTGCACATCCCTCCAGTTCCTCTGAACGTTCTGACGGCACCTTGGCCTTTTGCAATGTGGGGCATCGATATGATCGGTGAGATCCGACCGACGGCATCCAATGGGCATCGCTTCATCCTGGTGGCGATTGATTACTTTACGAAGTGGGTTGAGGCAGCTTCCTACGCCACGGTAACCAAGAGCGTTGTGGCATGGTTCATTCGGCATAATCTGATCTGTCGATACGGTGTACCGGAAAGGATCATTACGGACAATGGTACCAATCTTAATAACAAGATGATCACTGAGCTCTGCGAGCAATTCAAAATACAGCACCACAACTCTTCTCCTTACCGGCCGAAGATGAATGGGGCTGTAGAAGCAGCTAATAAGAATATCAAAAAGATTGTGCAGAAGATGACAGTGACCTACAAAGATTGGCACGAAATGTTACCATTTGCTCTTCACGGGTACCGTACCTCAGTAAGGACGTCAACCGGGGCAACACCCTTTTCCTTGGTCTATGGCATGGAGGCAGTCTTGCCGATTGAAGTCCAGATACCCTCTCTCCGAATAATGAAGGATGCAAACTTGAGTGAAGATGAATGGATCCAAACTCGACTTGATCAATTAAACCTAATTGACGAAAAGAGACTCATCGCTATCTGTCATGGTCAGACGTATCAAAAACGGATGATCAGGGCATTTAACAAGAAAGTCAGACCACAAGAGTATCAAGTTGGGGACCTGGTAATCAAACGCATCATCCTTCCTCAAAGTGATCCCCGGGGCAAATGGACCCCTACGTACGAAGAGCCATTTGTGGTTAAACATGTGTTCTCTGGAGGAGCCATGATTCTAACCACCGTGGATGGTGACGACCTTCCTCACCCCGCCAATGCAGACATAGTGAAAAGATACTACGCATGAATAAAATACCCGCTAGGTTGACATACCTAGGCAAAAATAAGGGCTTCCCGGCGAACCAAAAGGGTTCGGGCAAAAATAAGGGATGAAAATGATAAAAATCTGTACACCCGGCAAGTCGAAAACCTGAAAAGGCGGCTTGGGCAAAAATGGGTATCCCGGTGGACTGAAAACTCGAAAGGGCGGTCCAGGAAAAAGTTAGGGATAAAGCGTAACACTATGTCTCATTGGATCACCTTGCATCCAGAATTCGGCATCAACTATCTGGCTCGGACTTCGGCATCGATCAATCAGCTTCATCTTCAACTAAGCAGCAAAGTGATGAGACACTTGAAGACATAAAGGCGATAACAGAGTTGGAACCCAGTGGGAATATTGTGCACATAGCTGTTTTGTTTCCTTTTTCAAAATTGTATAAACTTTAAGTTGTTCGGTGGCGTTCTCTTACTAGGACGTCAGCCTCTTGTACAAAAAACGCCTATTTACAGGCAAATTTCAAAATCAATACAGATTCAGTTTTCCAAAAAAATTGCCAATTGTTTTTTTCCGTTTTTCTGTTTTGTCTTGCGAAGAACGTCCAATGTTTATTTTTGATATATGCATTTGACATTAAAATTGCTAATTCATAAATACTTGCATATGAAACAAAAGACTAATTACAGGTGACATCAAAGATAGGGGCGATGTAAAGTTGTCTGATGCAGTCTGGTTGCTTTGTCCGCCAAGGTACCAAGGTAGATTTAACTGAAGAATGTGATCAAGTTATCTCAACTCCCCACAGAGTAAGACAAGATAGCAACATTCCCCAGCGGAGTATAGGCATTCATCGACAAGCATCCTCGGAAGTCTTGATCTAAGATTGTTCCCCGGCGGAATATCAACATCCAAGTGCAATTCCAAAAGTTTCCCCAGGAAAGTGGAATTCTTATCCCCAACAGGTCTTGAAGCTTATCCCCAGTAGATTCTGGAAGCTTATCCCCTACAGAGTACGGACGTCCCTCCCGAGCTTCATTCAAATTTATTCCTCACAAGGGCTTATAACTGGGTTATCCTCAGCTAATTGCCACAGAAGATCGTCTTCGACAAAGTTCTCTCAATCCCCAGCGGAGTTCATCAAAGCACACCAACATAACTTATCGACACAATCCCCAACGGAGTTTATCATTGTCATCCCCAGCGGAGTTTATCCTTGTCGTCCCCAATGGAGTTTATCATCATTATCCCCAGCGGAATCCATCATTGAAATCCTCAGCGGGCCTCTCATCAAAACTTCAGCAAAGTATCTCTTCCACATAATAATTCCCCTCAGAGTAATCTCTCCAACAAGTTTATTCCCCAACGGAGTCATCTTCTCCTACCGGTGTATTCTTGCAACCATCCTCCCCAGCGGAAGCGAAGAACTTTACTCTTCAACATCAGCCCAGGATTTAATTCCCCGGCCGGTCGTCAAGGATTGATTTTCCTAGACGAAGATACATCCATAAACAGTTCTCATTTCATGCATCTTGCTTACATACATGATAAAGTGCATACAACATTATCTCATGTTGAACATCATGACATCATGCATGTCATACATCATGACATCGCATACAACTGATGCTTTGCCTTTTCAGGAAAAAGACAACTACCTTCAACTGTCACAGTTTCCAGATTCGATTCCTGTATCTAGCCAGGGCACATCTGTGAGTGATCAGTTTCCAGACTCGATTCCTGTATCTAGCCAGGGCATGTCTGAAGAGTTCGAAGATTCGATTCCTGTATCTAGCCAGGGCATATCTGTTGACAACTATTTCCAGATTCGATTCCTGTATCCAGCCAGGGCATATCTGTTGACAACTATTTCCAGACTCGATTCCTGCATCTAGCCAGGGCATGTCTGAAGAGTTCGAAGATTCGATTCCTGTATCTAGCCAGGGCATATCTGTTGACGACTATTTCCAGATTCGATTCCTGTATCCAGCCAGGGCATATCTGTTGACAACTATTTCCAGATTCGATTCCTGTATCCAGCCAGGGCATATCTGTTGACAACTATTTCCAGACTCGATTCCTGTATCTAGCCAGGGCATGTCTGAAGAGTTTGAAGATTCGATTCCTGTATCTAGCCAGGGCATATCTGTTGACGACTATTTCCAAACTCGATTCCTGTATCTAGCCAGGGCATGTCTGAAGAGTTCGAAGATTCGATTCCTGTATCCAGCCAGGGCATATCTGTTGACAACTAATTCCAGATTCGATACCTGTATCCAGCCAGGGCACATCTGTGAGCAACCGATTGTAGATTCGATACCTGTATCTAGCCAGGGCGTGTCTGCATGAAGAGATTGAAGATCAACACCTGTAACAAGCCAGGAAACCATCTTCCTTTCTCAAAGTACACAAGTTCTCGCTAAGGAATCTCCTACGCGATCGACACTTCCAAATGGCATCTATAAGCCCATTCCCGACAAGGTTATGTCACATCTCCAGATGGCATCTATAAGCCCATCTCTCTATCCACCATCTCTCCAAATGGCATCTATAAGCCCATTCCCGCCATCACATTGCTGATACTCTACTATGCGAGTGCAAATTTTCGGGCACTCTAGTGTCCAATCTCCTTTTACCTTCGAGTCGCGAAAGGCAAACTTGCCAATCTAACTCTTCAGGTTCAAGAAGATTGAACAGGGGCAACTGTTGTACCCCAAAATTTGCCCTCTCCTTCCTCAGGAAATCATCTTGGATTTTTAAGGTCCCTCTGAAACAAATCCAAGTCCTGAGTTATCTTTTTTTACCCAAGCAGACCATTTACAAGAGCAAGATGATCACACAAGCTCCAAAGACAACGCTTTTATCTTGAGAAATTAATTAAATTCTAAACACTTGAAATGTTTCTTTAAAAAAAATGAGTGTTTAAGAAAAAAAATCAGCGTTTCAGAACTTCTGGACCAATTCCAGATAAAAACGGTCAGAAGTTGCAAGCTTGGCTCAGCGTAGTCAGAAGTTGGCTTTTCAGCAGCTACATCAACTCAATCAGAAGTTGTAAACGTGGTTCAGTATGTAAGCCTCAGACAGAACATGACTCTTTCAGCAGTTACACAAGCTCATTCAGAATTTGCTAAAGGAATGCAAAAGAAGCAGGGAAGTCTGAAGGCTCTTTCAAAACATGCTGAAATCAGAAGATGAAAAGGTCAGAAGAGTGGGTGTTACACTGATACAGAATCTCTAATCCCAGGAGATCCAGAAGCAAATCCAAGGAACGTATCAGAAAATCAGGAGAATCCCTAGAACTTACTAAGACAATAGGAAGCCAAGGCCAGAGCATGGTTTACGCTGTTCTTTTTGAAACAGAACTGCTGATTCAACGTTGGTTTCCATTACCAGAATATTAATGTTGATAGGTCTTATCACCATTTAATGCTCATTAATGCTTCCAACCACTCCTGAACATTCATCCAAGTAATCCCTTCACGTGTGGCTTGGAAAACGCCTTTCTGCAGACTCTGGCATGGGTCTACACGCCACTGCCCACTTAAGAGGTCACTTCTCTCTAATCCACGCCTGCTGCTGCAGCCTAGGCTGAAGGCTATCTGTTATCACAACTTCCCAGGAATTTCTGTTAAAGAACAAATTCAAACTCTGTTGGCGCTTTAATGTTCAAGGCACCCACAAGAACTTTGCCTATAAATAGAGAGTCTTTGTCCACTGCAAAAGGGGCGTTCAAGAAACAGAAAAATTGCTAAGAGAAACAGAAACCCTTAGCAACATAGCGTTCTGAAACTCTGCCAAAATCTCCAGTTTGTTTCATAACTTTGAATTTCTCATCTTCAAACTTTATCCAATACCCAGTTTTCTGCGTGAACTAAAAAACCTCTTTCCAAACTTCTGACCCTACGTACGCATACACCTTCACCTACCCTTTTCAAAGAGAATCTGTCCAGAACACCACCAGAGCCAAAAGCTAGCTTTCACCCACAAACTTTTCCAACAGCTAGGTAAGCACCTGCTGACCTTCATCACGCTACTAAGCATCATCAACTGTGCATACTCAAATAAACATAATGTAAATATCATATTGTTGTTGTTTATATTCTGAGGATTTTCATACCTCAGAACGTTCTGAGCCAGTGTAGGACTTGCCTGTGACCTTGTTGGTTCTTCCCTCTGAAACATTTTGACATTTGCTGGATCTGTTCCAAATATGTTTCCTGTTTTGTGGAATAACAATAAAATTGCAGATGTTCTGATTAGTACAAGGAAAAGCCAAGTGCTGACTTTGACGTTAGCACATCTGAAGCCTGTTTTGCTGTCAATGATATCAGAACCTTTGAGAGTTATTGCCTTTCCAGCAGAATCAGAACTTCTGGTTTCTCCACTAACAAACTTCTGTCTTGCAGCGCAGGGGAGTCAGAACTTCTGATTTCCCCACTAACAGGGTTCTGTTTTGTAGGTGCCAGAGTCAGAAGTTCTGACTCATACAGTTTAACCAAGAGGTTGATCATCTGGCAGCGGATCTGAGTCACAACTTCTGATGACCTCTCAGCAGCGCGCTGGCTCCCTCTCTCTCTCTCTATATCTTTGTTTTTGCTATTTTCTTTTTTGTCTATTTTTCTCGTTGAACCCCCCCATGTACAAATGTGTATCCCCATCCCCTAATTGTTGTAATAGCATAGGATTTTATATTTCTGCTTCTTATTGCTAGTAATTAGGACGTGTGTGGCAAGATAAAATCAATGAAATAGAAAAACCTAATTCAAAGAAAAAACTCTTGTATGCAATAAAACACACTTGCACATTAACACCCCTAGGGTTACCTCCACTTGTTGCCTTTCAAAATTGGGCCATATTGCATGTTAGGTCTCTTTGGGTAAAACAAACAATCAAATGATCATAGTCCCTCGATGACGCTTTCGAAAGTTGCCTAGAAATGATCAAGTCCCTTAAAGGAAAAATTTCCCAAAGATACTTGGCACCATTGCAATTATGGTCTAAACGATGACCCGCGCCCGTCCCTTTCACCTCCTAACACAAGATTGTCCACCAAATGCAATGGTGGAACAAAATTGTTAAAAGGGTTAAAACATAGAAGAAATCTTTGAGAAATTTAGGAGTAGACAACATCTTAGTTACTTGAATCAAACTTGCAAAAAACAAAACACTTGCCTATTTTCAAAACAACACATCACAATACACTTTCAAAACAAACTTTCAAAAAAAAAAAACAAATGAAAACCTTTTTCAAAAGACGCACACCTTTGTATACATCCCAACATGGATCATTACAAAGGTTGCCACCACATTGGCCTCTTTTCAAAAACATTTTCAAACCCACACACAAAGCACCATTTCAAACAATTGAAAATTAAGGCAAGTTGATCTAAGCAAGTAACTAAGAACCCATGGATAACCATGGATAGAAAGGGTGCTAATACCTTCCCTTTCTATAATCTACTCCCCGAACCCAAGAAAACATCTCAAAGGTTTTTGCTGTGCTTTTTAAACCTTTCCTTAGGATGAAATAAAAATTCGGTGGCGACTCTTGCTCAACCGAAACATTTGCGAAAACAAACGCAAAACCTCAAGTCAGTTCTCCCACCGTATCACAGTTACCATAATTGGCATATTGGACTTCTTGGACTTAGGATTAGAGACCTTAGCCTATGTTGGAGACCTTGTGACCTTAATTAATATTTTGTATGGAGCTCTTGAGGTTTACCTTAAGACATTGGGTTGTTTGTTTGTTTTGTGTGCAGGTTATTATGATTACACACTTTGTCTGTAATCTGGAATTCATCTGTATACAGCCGTTACTATGCCCAATTTTTGTGAAGACTTAATGCAATTAGAGCATGGTTTTCTCAAGAGGTTTAGTATCCTTGCTTAGTTTAAATCCAAAGACTGGGAGTTCTATCTTGACTCATAATGTTAAGTGTTGGCTTCTTGTTGGTTAGACAGTTCTCTTCCTTAGCTTTTACCTTATGCTTTAGGATAGTCCCTTCATCTCATCCCCTTCTTTAATTTTCAAAACCTTCTCATCTTTTTTCAAAATCTTCTTTGTTTATAAACTCGAACCGCTTTCATAATAAACCTCGACAATGTTGAGTGCCTTTTGTTTTAAAACTTTTTTTCTTTTAAACAAACTTTAATTCATTTAATCATACTTTGAAATCTTTCAAAATTAACAAAAACAATTCAACTCATTTAAACTCTTTTTTGCGCTCGAGAAGTTTTATCCTTCAAATTTTTTTTTCAATTTAAGACATGATTCATTGATAGTCGAGCAGCATTCTCATATCCCCATGGTTATAAAGGTGTCGACTTTTCCACTTCAGTTCTAGAGGCATTCTCAAACCCTCAATCTTACTGACGCAGGGTCCATCTTTCTCACACCTTGTGGGCTTTAGTTGAGATTTCTATCCTAACAGTGGCGACTTGTCTCTTCGTTTAAAATCAATCAACAGACAAGTATTTTATAGTCGAACTATGGTGCTCTGACTTTCCCATTGCACGAGGGAGTACGTAGGCACTAAGTCTTACGACCCAAGGCGAGCAACAAAAAAATAAAAAATATTTCATTTTCTCTTGTTTGCAAATACTCATTCATTATTTTCCTTTAGCAAGCAAACCTTTACATGACAATCCTTTTAAAAGAAATAAAACAAAGTGGATCATGAGGAATACCATAGATGCTTAGGGTGTTAATAGCTTCCCTTTGCATAACCGACCTCAGTACCTCGACCTCTGACCTTTTATTTCATTATGGGTTTTGTTCGCTTTTTTCCCATTATTTCCTTTGGAAACAATAAAGTGTCGTGGCGACTTCATTATGTTTAGATAAGTCAATTGATGGCTTAATCTCAAATATTTACCGCTACATTTCTTTTCCTATCATCACTGTCGCATATTTTCTTCCCATCTCTTAGTCTTCGACGATGGAGGCAATTTCGTGCACAACGGGAAATGTGGCGACTTGACTGGGGACAGATTGACCTGTTGCCGGTCCATTCCTAAGTCGGTCAATACTAGCTTTGTATGTTTCTTTTCTATGAGTGTTTATATATTGTTTTACTTGCTGTTTATTACTTCCCATTATTCTCTATATATGTTTTTCTGGATTTTCATGGTTTTCAGGGGATTGGTGATTTCTTATAAGTCCTCTACCCGAACTTGGGCAAACCTAAGATAGGACGGGCAGTATAGTCATGTTTACTTTGAGGGAGTAATCCCAAAAAAGGAGACATGAGATCCCTCACTCAGTGGAGGCCCCTTTGACTGTAGGGTCGTTTACCGAGTAATCGAGAAGACATACTGCTTTCGACCTGGGAGCCTGCTGAAGCTGAGGACTGTAGATTACCTAACCCATTTTGGCCTTTTAGGTGTAGTGCGAAAACTATGACCGAGTAATTCGGAAATAGTTGTCACGCGATACTACGTTCGGACGAGTCTTCATTGAGAATATTGTTAATTATCGAGTTAATCGGGACGTTGGTAATATCCGAAGGAAGGATGTGGACTCTGGGAACCTCTTAGAACCTTGTTCGGCAGGTGATAACCGTTAGTCCACAACTTATGGGTTGTACCTTTGAATCCGGGATTGTGACTTTGGACAAGTGATCTTGTTACTCTGCAGTGCATTGCATATCATTTACATCCTCTGCATCATTCTGCATACATCCAAGTTGTTCAAAATCTTACTCTCAATTGCTTTTTTCTTCCAGTTAGTCGTCTACTGTCAAGCTGATTCCTTAACACAACTATGGGACTAGAGCTGCTGTTAGATTGAGAATGGAAAACCAAGAACAACACAACATGGAAGTCAGAATGGAAATCGACCAGTTGAAGTCAGGCATGGCCAAACTTACTGAGATGATGTAAGTTCTGATTTTCAGAGGAGAGCCACCTCAAAGGACTGTGATATCTAAAATCCCAACTGCTGTTGTTGACACTCAACCTATCCAGCATACATCTACTACATGGCCAGAGTTTGGGTTACCTTAAAACTACTCTCTTCCTGTTGCAATTACTTCAATGGTTGGCCAGTCTTCCCGACCAATTTTTCAAGCTCCAGTTATCACTGAGCCTCAGCCAATCGTTCATATTGCTTCTCGTCAACCTACTGCACAAAAATGCTTTTGGGAACCCTCTCTTTAAGTACCATGCTGACAGTCCTCGAAGTATGAGTCTGGGGGACTTTGGTGAGTTTGAAGAGTTCAAAGAACAATATCAGACATTAGAGGATATACTTAGAGCTATGGAGAGAAGAGACTTAGAGCTATGGAGAGAAATACCCGAGGAAAACATGTCCAATAAGTCATTTGGTGATGTACTTTCGAAAGATGTCTGCTTACACAAAGAATGACAAGCTGCTTATCCATTGTTTCCAAGATAGTCTGAGTGGAGCTTCATTGAAATGGTATATGGGACTTGAGATAGGCCATATCCAATGCTTCCAAGATCTTATTGATGCTTTCATAGAGGAATACAAATACAACCTTTACATGGAACCTGATCTTTTCCAACTGAAAAATATGTCTCAGAATGAGAAATAATCTTTCAAGGAATATGCTCAATGATGGGGAGAATTGGCATCTCAAGTTGAACCACCCTAGGCAGAGAAAGAGCTAACTAGATTGTTCATGGATAATTTGTCCCCTTTCTTTTGGGAGAAGATGATTGTTAGTGTGTCCTCCAGCTTCACAGCCCTGGTGATTATCGGTAAAATATTAGAAGAATTAATCAAGAATGGTAAAGTGTCTAAAGTTGTTGAATCTTCTAATGTTGCAAAGAAAAATGTTGGGAACTTTCAGAAGAAGAAAGAGTTAGAAACTAATGTTGTCTCGACTGAGAGAAGAGGACCTCGCCGCAGGCCTCAATACATTGATCAACCACAAATGGCGACTGTTACTCATGCGGTCAATGCTCAACCAGTTCAGGTTCCTCAACAACCGAATATTGCGCAAAATCAGAATCGTTATGTAGGGAATAGGGCTCAATTTGATCCCATACCTAAGACATACAATGAATTGTATCCTGCAATGATGTAGAAGGGCTTGATTATAACTAGGCCTCCGATTCCTCGAAATCCTCCTCCAGCCGGGTCCAAATCTGACCTTCACTGTGAATTTCATCAGGGAGTTGCCGGTCATGATTTAGAAAGTTTCTATGCATTGAAAAACAGAGTGCAAGAATTTAAAAGCAAATATTCTCACTTTCAAAGAGGAAGGTCCTAATGTTATCAACAATCCTTTGCCAAAACAAAGTGGTTGAAGAGTGAGTCGGGGTACCCTCAAGTCACTTCCTAAAGCCAGTGTGTCAGACAGGACAACTCATCCTTGTTACTAATTAGTCACTAGGCAATCTTTCTTTCTGTTTTCATTTTTCCTTTTTCATGTTAAAATTGTTTTCTTTCAAATATTGTTTGTACTTTTATGTTAAGTTTAATGAAATGATCATTGCAATGTTTTAATTCAAATCATTTTCATTTTTACCGCTTTCAAATATATTTCTCTTATTTACTTTCTTTATCAAATTTTTGTTTACACAAAGATTTGAGGGAGGATGATAAAAACAAAATACCCATAATTGCTGCTGGTATGGTTTAGAATAAAACTTTGCTGAGGATGTACAGGCATTGTTTCAACTTCCAAACACTGGAGTAATAAGAAAATTAATCCCTCGTTCACCCCTTTTAAGCCTAGAAGTTGGAGTTTCTTTCTATACGAAAAATCCTGCAATCTTAACCTGTGGATGGGTAGTTCTTAGTTAATTTGGTTGTGCATTCAATTACAAGAGAAATATTACAAGACACCTTTCAATAAAGGCCACGATCAAGCATTCCTTTGCATACAGCAAGAAGTGTCAAAGATGCTCTCAAACAAAAAAATGACAAATATGGTTCCTTGTAATCATTGAGAAAGGCAGTCATTATCTTTCCAAAAAGAAAAAAATAAGATTGAAAAATAAATAAAAAATCCCGCTAAGTCAAAACCTATGAAGGAGACTTAGGCAAAAGCTGGGGCATCCCGCTGACTGTAATTTCAAACGAAACAGTTCAAGCAAAATTTGGGAATAACAAATTCAATCAAAAAA
Source organism: Vicia faba (assembly GCA_948472305.1). Lineage (NCBI taxonomy): Eukaryota > Viridiplantae > Streptophyta > Magnoliopsida > Fabales > Fabaceae > Vicia > Vicia faba. Next base: position 855,964,577 of record OX451736.1, on the reverse strand, counting down.
AGGCTTTTAAATCCTAAAAAATCTCGACCAGAGTTGAAAAAAGTCCTCAAAACAACAAAATGTTATAAGAAGAAAAGACTGCCTTCTCAAAAATTCCTTAGCTTCGGAACCATTGTCATTGCTACCACCAGTGCAATTCCCAAATCTCTTGGAACCTGAGTGCATATTCTGAATTAACTGAACGTAGGACTGAAGAACATCACGAAGTTTGGGTTGGGTACAAATAAACTTTGAGCCTTTATCCTTTATTTCTTAAACCAAGAACTAGACCACGTTACAACACTCAAAAGACATAATTGAAGCCATGATTATTTTGAAAGCATACTACAGAAAGGTTGCGTAAATTGACTCCTAAGATCTTTTGCAAATCATTTGTCTTGGTATGTTCATGCCTTTGCTTTCTCTTTCACTTTAAAATTATAAACAACTGTGTTTTAACCAGTGATGAATTTTCTATACACCAATAACATAATTTCAAAAATGATTTCGAATTCAAAACTTTTGCATGAACTTTGCATTAAAATTACATGTTTGAATAAACAATTTTTGCTTGCAAAAAAGCTTTCCTCATCAAGGAATTTCAAACCAATGAGAAACTTGTCCAGTCACCCTATCAGGGGCAAATATCTTCCATGTTCAATTGTGAATCAGTTCAAGATTTTTTGTTCAGTGCGGGTTTTCTCAGAATTGGTTAGCCAGAAGATCATTTTCAAGAATCATACAGGGGCATTCCTTTCCAACAGTCATTTAAGAATTGAAGCCATAATCAATTTATTCCAACAAATATCTCAAGAACTGAAGCCATAATTAGTTTATTCTCCAATAATCATTTCATATTTGAAGCTACGATCAGCTCATTTCCAACAACTTTTAACTGAAGTCGTGATCAGTTTATCCTTAACAATCAGCTAATCTGGGACAAATCCCTAAGCGGCTCTCCATGTCTTTCCTCAGAAAATCATCATTTCAATACATTTTACAAGTGTGACAAATTTAGGTTCATCATATTTTCTTTCCAAGCAAATATGGAAGAATTCTCTGTGTTAAGGAATCAAACTTCTAATCTTACCTCCACAAAAGAGTCAAACTCCGTTGTCGTAAATGTCGGTCTTACATGCATATATCATTCACATATCATGCATAACAAAATTCATACATAATGCATAACAAGAGTGTTTCATCCTCTTTTGCATTTCCCAAGGTCTTGTTGCAGTTGACATGTCACCTTGAGATCAAAGTCCAACTTACTTGGCACCTACCAAAGTAGATGTCATTTCGGTTGTTTCCTCTCTTTTGTCCAATGCTAATATTGGATGAGCTATTTATCTCTATAATCCAATGCTAACTTTGGATATTGTTACCTTTTGTTGCCGTCCAAAGCCAATATTAGATTCCACCATCCTTTATTTAATTCAAAGCCAATATTGAATGTCAGGATCTTTTATTTCCATCCAAAGCCAATATTGGATGTTTCTATCTTTTCTTCCATCCAAATCCAATATTGGACGTTGCTATCTTTTGTTTCCGTCCAAAGCCAAAATTGGATGTTGTTATCTTTATTGTTGTCCAAAGCCATTATTGAATGCCATGATTTGTCTCACCTTATTCAAAGCCAATATTGGATGTTATGATCTTTTCTCTTGTCTAAATCCATTATTAGACATTGATTTTTACACTCATTCAAAGCCAATATTGGATGTTGTGATCTTTTCTCTTGTCTAAAGCCATTATTAGACATTGAGTTTTCCATTCATCCAAAGCCAATGTTGGATGTTGTTATCTTTTCTCTTGTATAAAGCCATTATTATACGTTGAGTTTTCCCCTCATCCAAAGCCAATATTAGATTTCATGTTTCTTTCCGTCCAACGTCTTTCCTGGATCACTCTAATGTAGCTTCAGATTTGGTCTCATCCCAAATCTAATGTTGTTCTAGATGTTTCTGACTGTCTTTTCCAAAGGGTTGCTCGCCTCATTCAATGTATGTCTTTTCCAAAGTATTGATGGTTATTCTTTGTCACCACGACAAATATCCAGAAATATCTTGTTGTTTCCTTAACATGTCTTTCCACGTCATTTCATCTAAACTACCATAAGTTTCCAGTTTCGGGTCTTTCTACATTCCCACAGAGTCTATTTAATTACTTTCTGCCTATCTGGAAAAAAGATAATTAAAGAAGGGCAGCTGTTGTACCCTAAATTTTGCCCCTAACTTTTTCAGTCGCACTTTCATATCATATTTTTTCATTTGGTCACAATCATTAATAAATAGCTTCATTCATCACATTTGAATTGTATCTTTAAGTTTGATCTTGTGTTGTTGACTAACTTCTAATCAAAATACAAAATATATTCGTCTTTGGCTTTGTATATTTGTGTTTTGTAGGTACCGAGTCAAATCATCTGACAAATAAGGTTTTCTGGTATTACTTCCCTAAAATCTTTATTTTCAAAGGATTATAAAAATATTTCTTTTTTTCCATTGTACAATCGATTGCTCTTAGAGTGCAATCGATTGCACATAGTGCATTTTGGGCAATATTTGAAAAAAATATTGATACAATCTATTTCTCCCAGAGTGCAATCGATTGCACATGGTGAAATTTTGAAAAAATTAGCAATTTCAAGCTTGTAATTCTTTTGGCTCCAATTTTTTCATTTTTTGAAAGATATGTCATTAATTCAAATTTTGGCTCCATTTTTTCATTTTTTTGAAAGATACATCATTTATTCAAATTTTTACTCCAAGAATCAATTACCAAGCCTAATTTAATTTCTCAAACCAAACTCCAAACTACCACTAATCTGAAGCCTAAACTCTATAAATAGAGCCCTCATTTCATTCCAATTTCAAGGTTTTGATAGCCAAATTCACCTTGCTAAAAAATCTCTCAATTCTCTCCATCTACCAAATTCACTCAAAGCTTTATTTTTTTAAAAAAAGTTAGTAAGCTTTGCATTGAAGCTTACTAATCTTTGAGCTAAACCTTCATCTAGATACTTTATCTTTACCAATTCACTACATCCAAGTTTTGGAAATTGACTCTTGGGGTTGAATTGAAGCAAATTCTTGAAGTTGTTTTGATAATTCTCTATATCTACCTTTGGTAAGTTTTATTTTTCATCTCTTACAACGTGGTCTCTTGTAAGTCTTTGTGTTTGATTCATTGAGCATTATTTTGTAATTCCATTGGTTCTATTTTCTCATAATTTGATGGAATTTTCATGCTCAATTAAATCCATGATCATAAGGTATTTCATGGAAAGTTTGAAAAATAATTTGGCCTTTTGAAATGCTAATTTTCTATTTTGCACAGGGTGCAACCGATTGCAGTCAGAGCGTAATCGATTGTCACATAACGAATTTAATTTTTTTGGAAAACATGCACTGATGCAATCGATTACTACCAGAGTGCAATCGATTGTAACAGAACAAAAATGCTTTTTCTGCCTTGTTTTGGGGCTGCATTGATCCATCTATCTTTTTCTACTCACTCCTTTTGATTGTTTATTTGGATTGCAATTTTAAATGTACAATTTCTCTTTAAATTCAATGTACTTTGGGTGTATATGAAGTTCGATAAATTTTCATTAATTCAAATCTACCAAATAGTGAATTATTTGATTCATTTTTGGTGCTTTGGATTAATGATATGTTTAGTACTTTAATCCACCAAGATGAGTGATTGAATTTAAAGATGAAAGAAAGTTGAGGTAGTGATCAAAATTAGATTATCATTCCCCTCCCTTTCATCTTATCCCTTTCTTTTATTTATTTATTTGTGTTACATGTTAAGGGATAATGATCTCTATATCATTTATCAAAACATTAAGTAAATAGATTGCTATTGGTTGGCCTCAAAATAGGTGCAACTTCTACATAAGTCCACTTACGATTGCTTAACATAGCACTAAATTTGTCCCAATTTGAGAAAATGATCATTCATGGCCTAAACCTATGTTTGCAAGCCCGAGTATGTTAGTTTTAACCCTTTGATCCAATAACCTTGTGATTTATTGTTATGAGGCTTTGGTTCTACCAATCCTCCAATGGATCTTCATCAATTTTTGTCAACGTGGATCACTTAAACATCATTGATCATTAATTGTTGCCTTGAGGATACTTAAATGGATTATATGCTTGACAAAAAGAAAATGTAACTTGTTGTTGAGAGGCTTTGGTTCTACCAATTCTCTAATGAGTTCCAAATGCAAGTTTCAAGATGGTCATCAAACTAACCATTAACTTATAACAATTGAATTTATTTTATGCTTTTAATTTTATGCTTTTACATTATGTACCATTTACTTTAGCATTTACATGTCATGTTATTTTAATCTTTGCTCACTTGAGCATTTACTTGTATGTCATTTTTATTTTGCTCACTTGAGCTTTTATTTTCCTTTTGGAGATACTTAATAATCAACATAAACCATAAAAGACTTTAATGATACTTGGACTATTTTGTTACTATCCTTGGCATTATGGAGTATTGGACTTCTTGGACTTAGGATTAGAGACCTTGGCCTATGTTGGAGACCTTGTGATCTTAATTAATATTTTTTCTAGAGCTTTTGATGTTTACCTCAAGACATTGGGTTGTTTTTTTATTTTGTGTGCAGGCTATTGTGATTACACAGTTTGACTGTAATCTGGAACTCATATGTATACAACCGTTACTCTGCCTAATTTTTGTGAAGACTTAATGCAATTAGAGCTTGGTTTTATCAAGAGGTTTAGTATCCTTGCTTGGTTTCAATCCAAATAATTGGAATTCTATCTTGACTCATAATTTCAAGTGTTGGCTTCTTGTTTGTTAGACGGTTCTCTTCCTTAGATTTTACCTTATGCTTTAGGATAGTCCCTTCCTCTCCTCCCCTTTTTTAATTTTTAAAACCTTCTCATCTTTTTTCAAGATCTTCTTTGTTTATAAAATTGAATCGCTTTCGTAATAAACCTCGACTTTGTTGAGTGCCTTTTCATTTAAAACTTCTTTTCTTTAAACAAACTTCAATTCATTTAATCATACTTTTACATCTTTCAAAATTAACAAAAACAATTCAACTCATTCAAACTCTTTTGTGCGCTCGAGCACTTTTATCCTTCTAAACTTTTTTCAAGATGAGACATTATTTATTGATAGTCGAGCAACATTCTCTTATCCCCATGGTTATAAAGGTGTCGACTTTTCCACTTGAGTGCTATAGGAGTTCTCAAACCCACACTCTTGCTGACGTAGGGTCCATCTTTCTCATACCATGTGGGCTTTAGTGGATATTTCTCTCCTAACAATGACGACTTGTCTCTTCGGTTAAAATCAATCAACAGAAAAGTCTTTTCTAATCGAACTACAGTGCGCTGACTTTCCCATTGCACGATGAAGTACATAGGCACTAAGTCTTAAGACCCAAGGCGAGCAACAAAATAATAAAATATTTCATTTTATCTTGTTTGCAAATACTCATTCATTATTTTCCTTTAGCAAGCAAACCTTTACATGACACTACTTTTAAAAGAAACCAAACAAAGTGGATCCTGTGGAATACCGTAGATGTTTAGGGTGCTAATACCTTCCCTTTGCATAACTGACCCCTGTACATCGATCTATAACCTTTTATTTCATTATGGGTTTTGTTCGCTTTTTTCCGATTTTCCTTTGGAAACAATAAAGTGCGGTGGCAACTTCATTGTGTTAAGATAAGTTAATTGATGGCTTAATATAAAATATTTACCGCTACATTTTTTTCCAATCTTCACTGTCGAATATTTTCGTCTCATCTCTTCGTCTTCGAAGACAGCGAAGATTGCGTGCGCGATATTCATTTCCAGTCAAAACCCTAATTCTAACAATTTTGCCCTTTTGCTGATTTGACTGTTTTTCTTGAGGAAATGTGATGAGACCTTGATCAATTGATGAATATGACTTCAAAATATTAATGTGGATCAAAGATCTTGAGTTTAGACTATAGTTTGATCACAGTTAACCTTTTACCCAATATAGTTGATTTTCAATCATCTGATCAATTGACGAAGAAAAATTTTGATGTAAGACTTGAAACATGACATGAGTATTCTTAGGAGTTTATAATGAACCATGAAAGTCAATTGAGGCATTATAAATTCAATTGTAACAATGAAAAACAAAACCCTAATTTGTGGCCTCAGTGCTAGGAGATGAGTTTTTCTGACAAAACCTTGAGAAACATTGAGTATTTGAGATCTCTTGTGAGAAATGCCTTGAGAAAAGAGAGGGAAAATTTTGGGGTACAACATTGCTAAACACTTCAAATCTAGAACCATAAAGGTAATGCCTCCAAATCTTTAGTACAAACACCACTGCATCTAATTCAAGAATGTGAGTAGGATAATTCCTTTCACGAATCCTCAATTGCCTTGACGCATAGGCCACTTCTTTATCATTATGCATGAGAAAATCACCTAAACCCAATGTAGAAGCATCACAATACACAACAAACGATTCATCATGATTAGGTAATATCAAAATCGAAGTCGTTGTTAATATTTTATTTAGTTTAGTAAAACTTTCTTCACACTGTGTAGCAACTAGTTTTTAAATCAAGAGTCGCCACTATTAGCTTTTATCCCAGGGAAGAGAACCTAACAGAAAAGCCTAATTCGCGGACAGAGATTCTATTTTAGGGACTCAATTAGTTGAAAGAAAGGTGTTAGACACCTTTCATCCACCTTGTTCACAAGGATATTAGCCCTAGGTTTAGGTTTGGGGTAAACAGGGTTTTAAGTTTTAATTAGGAAGACTCGCCACGATTTTAGATCGAGTGCCTACGTATCCTCTTATGAGGAATTAGAGTCTCAATTCGTAGTTCGTATGGGTTGGTGCCTTTTAGAGGGTTTGTAAACATATTTTGAATCACTTCGCACTCGATCGAGAGTAGTGATTATGGAGATTTTGACTGATTACGCAGTAAGCTAAATCGGTTTGAAACCCTATTTGAAAAAAGACTGTTGATTGGCTTAGTTTGTTTGCGAAAATAGTTTGATGCTTGGTTTGTGTTTTTTAATTGTATTAATTGAGAAAACGTCTTGATTAATGCATGATTAAAAAGATTTAATGCAGTAATGTAATAAAATAATATATGAATACTTGAATATAATAACTTATAATAATATATATAATATTTTCATGTAATAAACAAATATATATAATAATAATTATAAAAATATGATAATAATAATTAATAATAATAATTACAATTATTAATAAAAAGAAATAAATAAATAATTAAATATAATATATATAAAAAATGATATAAAAAGAAAATAATACAAAATAATTAATTAATTTAAATAAACCTGGGGGTGCATTTTCATTTACGAAGTAAAAGCAGGGGGGTGCTGGAAGTGGTTCAGGCTACGCCCAAAGCAGTCCATGCAAGGGGGTACGAAATGCTTTGGAGTTTAGCAATTAAGTAGCAAAGGGGGTGCAAAAGTTAATGGGCTTAGGCCCGTTGCATGTTTGGAAGGTGGCTTGCTGGATTGCATGAGGCGCGGAGTATAGAGTTGGCCTATCGGCTGTCCCGCGAGGATCTGGCGGATGCGATCGGAGTTGTATGATAACTATGAAACACGCGATTGTATGCAATTATTACTGGTCATAAGTTTGTTTTTTGTTTTACAAATTACTTTCGTTAACCTTACCCACTATCCCCTTCACTCTCTCCCTCAACATATACCCCAAACCCTTTCCAATTCTTTCCTAACCCTAACCTTACCCATTCTTCCCGCGGCGGCGCCTTAAGCCGGAAACACCTAACAAGCACAAGAAAAGTTAAGTTCTTCGTACTTTCATGATTTTGCTTCCCCTGAGTTCTTCAAGCCATATGGATTAGAAACTAATATTACTCCATGTTCTCTAATTTGCAGTTCCTACGGAGTTTGGAAGTTGTGGTCGATGAGACAGTGATGGAGTAATTGAAAACGTGGCGGATAGTGAGGTGGTCAGTGGTGTCGACGTTCAAAGGTGATTAGGGTTTCCGATCTGGAAACTCTAATCAGTTTCTCTTCTTGATCTTCAGTGCGAGGGTTTGTCCCAATTTCGTCTTTGTGTCTAAGCCCTCCTTTTGTAAAACACCGACCTTGTTCTTGTTTCTGTTCAATGACCTCTTTACACGGAAAAAAAACCTCCCGCCTTTTTCTCTAGATTAATTTCGGTATTTATAGGGTTCCTAAGCGTTACAGTTTAGCCTTAGATTTAGGAGTTGGAAATTATTGTAATTGATTTTGAAATTGTAATCTTGGATTTATTCTGTAATATATTTAGTTTTCAGATTCTATTTAGATTTGGATTCTAGTTGATTATGTTGTTCATTCTGTAAATCGTATCTAGGCTTCAGGATATGAAGATTCAATTTATTTTGATTTGCAGTGAATGTATATCATATTTGATTTAATCTGATTGATCCCTACAGTAATTGTTAGTAAACAAAACCCCTGCGATATCTTAGGGGTAATTGGAACAGTAATGGTTTTTGTGATCTGGGGCCAGATTCCATACATTTCTTTAATGCCAATTGGGCCTGTGCATTATTTGTTGTTCCCAGCCTACTGTTTTTTCAACATAAAATGGGCTTAAACTGGCATAAAAAATTACCCAACAAATATCTTTTCAAAATAATAATTATTATATAAAAGTTTAATAGAGATACCTTTTGAGTAAGATTAAAACAAGCCATAAAAATGATTTTTTTCTACAATAAGACTTTAACAGCATTACATCAATTTTTTTTTTAGTAAAACCAGGCCTAGTTGCCTTTCAAAATCCGATGTTAATTACTCTAAACAGTATTTTTAATAAATACCATATACAAATAATATTTGACATAATGTGGTAAAAATAAACAGTAATACTTTATACTCCTTTTTTTATTAAAACGAAACAACAGTAACCCTCAATCAAGAAAACAATGTTTAAAAACAAAGTTCAACGACATGCTACTTTTTATTATATATATTCTTTATATATAATAAAAACACTTAATAGTAATAGTAATATTTCTTTTCAAAACAACAAATGGGCGAACTACAGAAACTTAATGGGCTTAGTTAATTTCAACCCCTCTTTTACTAATAACAACTATCTAATAATTAAGAACTTAATAGTTATTTGAATTATTTTTATTTACGAATCATATCGGCCAGTGGCTAACATGCCTTGCGACTGGGTTTATGAGTCTTTCCAATTTTGAAAGCCCCACTTCCCTGAATTGAAATATACCCCTGATCGACTTAAATTATTAAGAATGGGCCATCAGATATTGTTGTACCACCCTTAGTTAAACTCTTCTTTATTATTCTAATCTTGGTAGACAAAATCATCGGGTTAGGACAAATTTGCGCATTTTAATTGAAAGTTTATTGAATACTCTAAGTATCCCAAAATTTGTCAGATAAAAATAAGGTTATACTAATGTAGCATACCCCTACGAGTCTTTGGGTAACTAGGAAGAGTTGATGATATGTCGCTTACCCGGGTTTGATAACGAGGAAGATGGCACAATTCTATATGTCTTGGCTTATTCACACATTTAGAGGGTGAGTATAGCAATGATTGATGATGCATGGCTGGTTGAACACTGAGGCCATGGACTATGTTTTTGAATCGCTGCATGACATCTGAGGCGATGTTTTGAGCATGAATACATTGCGGCTCAAAAGCTATGTATTTGAGTCTGAAGAATGCATTACAGCATAGAGGCAATGTGTTTGAGTTTGAAGAATGCATTCCGCCTTAGAGGCAATGCGTTTGAGTTGGAAGAACACATTGCGGCTTAGAGGCAATGTGTTTGTGTTGGAAGAACACATTGCGGCTTAGAGGCAATGTGTTTGAGTTGGAAGAACGCATTATAGCTTAGAGGCAATGTGTTTGAGTTGGAAGAACACATTGCGGCTTAGAGGCAATGTGTTGATTTGGATAATACATTGCGGCTTAGAGGCAATGTGTTGAGTTTGTGATTACATTGCGGCTTAGAGGCAATGTATTGAGTTTGGATGATACATTGCGGCATAGAGGCAATGTGTTGAGTTTGCGGATACATTACGACTTAGAGGAAATGTGTTGAGTTTTGAGGATAAATTCCGCTTAGAGGCAATGTGTTATGCTTTGAGGATACATTGCGACTTAGAGGCAATGTGTTAGGCTTTGAGGGTACATTGCGGCTTTGAGGCAATGTGTTAGGTTTGCTAGTACATTGCGGCTTTGAGGCAATGTGTCGAGTTTTGTTTTCTTTTGAGCATCTCCATGAAGTCTGAGACGATGATCGATGTTTCGGGAATAACGAAACATATTGCTGCATGAAGTCTGATGCAATGGGTAAATTTTTTGTTTTTCATCGTAGCATGAAGTCTGAGACGATGGTTGGTGTTTATGGAATGAAAGAGGGTATTGATGCATGAAATCTGATGCAATTGGTTACAGTTTTGCACATTGCAGCGTGAAGTCTGAGACGACAAGCTATATTTGGTTTTCAGACATCGCTGTATGAAGTTTGATGCGATAGGCTAGATTTTGTGGAATGAAGAAACACATTGCAGCGTGAAGACTGAGGCAATGGGTTAGGTTCACGAATCACCGCGTGAAGTCTGATGTGATAAGCTGAATTTGGTTTTTGAACAACATTTCATGAAGTTCGAGATGATGGTCGGGAGTTTGGAATACATTGCTGCATAAAGTCTGAGGCAGTGGATTATTTTTGCAAATCACTGCGTGAAGTTTGATGTGATAAGCTATATTTGTTGTTTTGAACATTGTTGCATGAAGTCTGAGGTAATGCCTTAGGTTTGCAAATCACTGCGTGAAGCCTGATGTGATAAGCTAATCTAGTTTTGAACATTGCTGCATGAAGTCTGAGACAATGGTCTGAGTTGGCATAACAAAATACATTGCTGCATGAAGCCTAAGGCAATGGATTAGGTTCACAAATCACTGTGTGAAGTCTGATGTGATAAGCTATGTTTTTTTTAACATTGCTGCATGAAGTTCGAGGCAATGGATTAGGTTTTGCAAATCACTGCATGAAGTCTAATGTGATAAGCTGATCTAGTTTCGAATATCGCTGCATGAAGGATGAGACGATGGTCTGAGTTGGCATAACGAAATACATTGTTGCATGAAGCTTGAGGCAATAGATTAGGTTCGCAAATCACTGCGTTAAGTCTGATGTGATAAGCTAGGTTTTATTTTGAACATTGCTGCATGAAGTCTGAGGCAATGGATTAGGTTTTGCAAATCACTTCATGAAGTATAATGTGATAAGCTAGATGTGTTGTTTCAAACATCGCTGCATGAAGTCTAAAACGATGGTTTGAAGTTTGGAATACATTGCTGCATGAAGTCTGAAGAAATGGATCACGTTTGCAAATCACTGCGTGAAGTCTGATGTGATAAGCTAGGTTTGTTTTCGAACATCATCGCATAAAGTCTGAAATGATGGTTGGATGTTTGGAATACTTTGTTGCATGAAGTTTGAGGCAATGGGTTATGTTTGCAAATCACTGTGTGAAGTCTGATGTGATAAGCTAAATTTGGTTTTGAACATCGCTGCCTGAAGTCTGAGACGATGGTCTGAGTTTGGGTAATGCATTACGGCTTAGAGGCAATATGCTGATTTAGATGATATATTGCAGCTTAGAGGCACTATTTGATCTAGAAAGATACATTGCGTCTTAGAGGCAATGTGTTGATTTTGCAAATACATTGCAGGTTAGAGGAAATCTGTTTGAGTTGGATGATATATTGCAGCTTAGAGGCAATATACTAATCTGGAAATATACATTGCGGCTTAGAGGGAGTGTTCTGAGTTCTGAGAATACGTTGCGGCTTAGAGGCAATGTACTGGCTTGGATAACACATTACGGCTTAGAGGAAATGTGCTGATTTAGATAATATATTTCGGCTTAGAAGCAATATGTTGATCTGGAAAGATACATTGTGGCTTAGAGGCAATGTGTTGATTTTTTCAAATACATTGCGGCTTAGAGGTAATGTGTTTGAGTTGGATGATATATTGCGGCTTAGAGGCAATATACTAATCTGGAAAGATACATCATGGCTTAAAGGCAATGTTCTAAGTTCTGAGAATGCATTGCAACTTAGAGGAAACATACTGGGCTTGGATAATACATTGCGGCTTAGAGGAAATGTGTTTGAGTTAGATGATATATTGCGGCTTAGAGGCAATATACCGAGTTTCGCGAATATATTTCGGATTAGAAGAAACTACTGAGTTTTGCAAATACATTGCGGCTTAGAAGCAACGTACTGAGTTTGTAAGGAACTCATCACTGCAGGAAGACAAAGGTGATGGGCTGAACGTGTCATGGCATGAAGACTGAAGTGACGGGTTAAATAGTAGGAGAAGCATTACATTAGTTGACCCTTAGATAGTTGAATCAAGGGTGAGATTATTTGTCATTTGCTTTGTGATACATGTGTATGCATGCATATTGAATGTTGTATGTGTGCAAAATGTATGATGTTTGACATTGATATGGAATCCTGAATGTATTGAATATTTAAATGTATAGGGTATGTATGCTTGAGATATGCGAAATGTGTGCATGTATGAAATGTGCGTAAGATGCGTGTATGCCTCGAAATGTTATGCAGACTATTTCCGACATTCTCTCCTTTAAACCAATGGCTTAGAGTTACCAATTCCTGGCGTTGTATGTTGTGTTGTTGTAGCATTGTTAAATTTGAATGCGGTGGACAAAGTTATCCAAAGTTGAGCATTGATTTTGTATTACGGGCATACACGTAGATGATGGCCTATGTGTAAATTTGTATGGAGACGTAGACATATATATAGACTTAGGTAATGGCCTTATGCGTAGATTTATATGCAAGCATAGACGTAGACGTAGACGTAGGTAATGGCCTATGCGTAGATTTGTATGCCGGCGTAGACGTATGTATGTGGTCTCTGTAAGCACGGGCGTGAGCATAGATATATGTAGATTCGTATGTTGTAGTCGCAGGCGTAAGCGTAGATTCGTATGTCGTTGGCACAGGCGTAAGTGCAGATGTATGTTGATTCGTATTTCGTAGGCGTAGGCGTGAGCGTAGACGTATGTAGAGTCGTATGTCGTGGGCACAGGCGTAAGCGTATGTTGATTTATATGTTGTAGGCGCAAGCGTAAGTGTAGACGTATGTCGATTCGTATGTCGTAGGCACAGGCGTAAGCGCAAGCATAACCATAGACATGTTTATAATTGTTAGGAGTACACATGTGCGTGGATGCATGTGCGGACGTAGAATTTGTGTTGCAAGCATAGTCATAGGCGTTGACATGGACGTAGGCTTTGTGCGGACGCATAGATATATGCATAGACTTTGTACTGTTGGGTGCCACAATAGGCGCAGGTGTTGACGTAGGTGAGCGTAGACATAGGCGTAGACACGTGTATAAACTTTTGTATTATAGATGTAGGAGTAGATATGCATAGATTTTGCATTGTTGGGTGCCAGCATAGGCGCGGGTGCGGACGTAGTTTTTTTCTTTTAGCATCATGAGCGTAGACATAGACGTAGACACGTGTATAGACTTTTGTATTGTAGACGTAAGAGTAGATATGCATAGATTTTGTATTGTTGAGTGCAAGCATAGGTGCAAACATGTGTATGGATTTAGACTTTTGGCGTCGTGAGTGTAGATATGCATAGATACTGGCGTAGACATGTGTACAGATTTGCGAGACATAGGATTAGCCATGTGCGTGGACGTACACGTGAATTTTCTTTCGATATTTTTCTAACCAAAATACTTTTTTGATGTTTTGTCAAATTCTTTTATTTTGTTAACCCCCGAAATGATTTTAAGACAATATTCACAAGTAATAATCGTAGTATTTTGAAAACTAGTCTGAGAAAAGAAAAAATGCAATTTGAAAAATTAAAAAAAAAACCAGTGTTTTATTAATATGCCTCTGAATAAGCAAGAATACAAGATGCAATTCCTAGAAGAGGTAATTACAGAAAGTTTAAAAAACTGTAAATGGCAATGAAAAATGATAATTGTTACTGCTATGCCCCAATATCTTTTTAATGACCTTATCTCCTTCGCTTTCGAGTCGAATGATTCAGATTTGTCTCTCCTTTCGTGGTTCTTAGTCGTGGTTCATAGATTGCTGTCTTTTTGTTCTTTATTTTTTTTTTGCGTGGAGTCCCTAACTTTTGCCTGGATTTTCCCTTCGGGTTTTCAATCCGCAGGGATAATTTTTTGTTTTTAAGCCCCTAATTTTTGTCTGGATCGCCCTTTAGGGTTTTCGATCCACCGGGGCGCTCCTTTTTGCCTAAGGCACCTATTTAAGGTTCGAGCTTAGCGAGCTTCTTATACATAGTGTTTTTGACTGCGTCTGAATTTGCTGGGTGCGGTAATTCTTCCCCATCCATTGTTCTGGAGATAAGACCACCACCGAAGAATGTCGTTTTACTACGTACGGACTTTCGTAATTAGGGGTCCGTCTACCACAAGGGTCTAGGAAAGGTAGCAGAATCCTCTTGAGTACTAGACCATGTCGTGGTCCGTCTCGTACAGTACACCGTTACTCTGAAAGAATTTTGAGGTTAATTTCCATATAGTTCGTTTGTCGATACTGGAAGCATTTTCTAGATGTCGTGAAACCAAGATTTGTTATGTTGCAAGGCAAAGTGCGGGCTCTTCGAAGCATATGTTTCTGATGCGCTATTCGTGGTTAGACCAAGTTACTTTGAATATAGACGATATATCTACCAAGGTGTCTGTCATTTGATTCCCTTTTTGTAGGACGCGACAGAAAATTATCTTCGTGCATTCCGAAGTCGGTTTTAAAACATGATCTTGATAGGGGAACAATTTTGGATGTTTAGTACCCCGTTCACCCTTGCATTGGTATATGGCTTGTGAGCATTCTTTGGGGGAATCAATACTACCCCTATATCGTGCTACTGTGTAATTGAAGCTTCATCGAATGTGGATACCCCACGTGCCCCTGGCTCGGGTTCTTCGTCAAATCATGGCATTTCGTAGTTGTTTGTTTTTACGGCACTGTATGTATTCGACTTTGGCCTGTTTCCGTAGATATGCATAATAACTTGATCATCTTCTTCATGGCTCCGTTATTTACATTGACCCTTATCTTGGTTTCTTCCAAGTCTTCCCCTGTATTCAGATTAATGGTCTTGATAGCCTCTAGATACGGTTGCGTATTGTTAGCTTTATTTTTTTATTATCTCCCTCGCTGTTTTCTCAGAGAGTTTAAGATCTTTATCAATTCCTCTTTATCTTTGTTGATAGCGGCATCAAAATTATTTTGCATCGCAGCAATAGCATTATCGGTGATTTTGGGCATGAATTTGCACCTTTATCATGTTTTGGTATAAATTTAGTATTTGAATATTTGAAAATGCATATGCACAGAAAGTATTGCCATTTTTTAAATTTGAGACATAAATGCAAGAGAAAGAAAGGGGTATTATTTGAAAACAAAATATAACTTTTATTAATTGTAAATATTGTCTGAAACAAAATGCGGAAACCCTTACAAGCAACCCCTATGTCTCGAGCTTGACGTAGGTTCTTTCGAAAACAAGAAAACTTAATTAAGAAAGAAAAAGATCTCAGGAATCTCCAAGGTCGTCCATCTTTTGAGTTTTTTCTCCTGGGGCGCATTCTCAGATGAATTCAGTTGCCCCTTTGGTGTTGGCCTTGTTGTATATCTTCGCCACATGTCTGTCATGCACTACTCCAGTGTTTACAGAGGTCTCTTGGATTGGAGGAAAATATGCTCCGCCCTTCAGAGTAGCTTTATATTTTTCTTCAGGTTATTGTCTGAACTCGACTATCCCCTAGCCTTTGTAGAGCTTTTTTGAAAGCTTCATTGTGTCCTAGCGGGAGTCTGCATTATTTTTTTAAATCTGTAGGGTATGAGATGCCCCTGCTTTTGGTGGCTGTAGGACAAACCCTTCAGTTTCAGCTTCTTGTTGGGCCATGACGGACTTCTGGAGTGTTGACCCTGACTCTTTCCTTAGTTGATGACCGCTTGATGCACCAATAGTCCGGGCTACTTCTTCGAAAGCTGCCCTGGAGATCTGGTATTTCCTATCAATAAGGTTCTTCATAGCCAGAAGAACTTGCCTCAAATCTCCTTATATTGAACTTACGTTGCCCTTTACTTGGTCGAGATATTATTTGAATGCAGCCTGAGTTTCCACGATTTTCTCCATTGCTTTTGATTGATAAGCCCTTGTTTGATATGGAGGCCAATGAGGTGTCGATCTTCTTCTACCAATGGTTCAACTAGAGAGACATTTTTTAAAAACGAGTTTTGACATGACATGCAAGTGTTCGTGAATGCAGGAGTGCGAATGAATGTGAATGTCTTATTTCTTTGGGTATATGCTTGTCCTTTATTATTTTACTTGGCGACTATCTTTAAAATAGATACGCAAAAGGTTTGTGGAAACAAAACTCCTTTACTGAAGGTAACGCCTTTATTTTCGAGAAATCAGGCAACAATGAAATAAGTCTTCTAGGCGCGCCTACAGATATCTGCTTTTAAAACCATCCATTGTTGCTGGACAGAACTTGAGAAAATTTTCAGCACGTTATTTCCTTTTTGTGGCCTTGATTTCAGACATGTTTGGCGTGTTAACATGGGCTAGTTGTTTCCTTCGGTATCCATTTTTAAGGACAGACACCGAGATCTCGATTTCATTTTTATCTTTTAAACCCCCTTGTGAATAAGACAAACGTAGGGTGACAAATATGTGAAATGAATGAAGAATACATGAAATGTATGAACGCATATAGGGTAGGGATGTATGGTTCAGTGACAAGATTTTTATGATAAATACCCCTATAGGGTAGGGATGTATGGTTCAGTGACAGGGTTTTGTTATAAGTACCCTCTTATAAGGAATCAGAGTCCCAATTCGTAGTTCGTATGGGTTGGTTCCTTTTAGAGGGTTTGTAATAATATTTTGAATCACTTCGCACTCGGCCGGGAGTAGTGATTACGGAGATTTTGTCTGAGTACGCAGTAAGCTAAAATCGGTTTGAAAACCTATTTGCAAAAAGACTATTGATTAGCTTAGTTTGTTCGCGAAAATAGTTTGATGCTTGGTTTATGTTTTTAACTGTATTAATTGCGAAAACGTCTTGATTAATGCATGATTAAAAAGATTTAGTGCAATAATGTAATAAAATAATATATGAATTCTTGAATAAAATAATTAATAATAATATGGATGATATTTTCATGTAATAAACAATAATATATAATAATAATTATAAAAATATGATAATAATAATTAATAATAATAATTATAATTATTAATAAAAAGGAATAAATAGTTAATGAAATATAATGTATATAAAAATGATATAAAAAGAAAATAATACAAAATAGTTAAATAATTTAAATAAACCTCGGGGGGTGCATTTTTAGTTATGAAGTAAAAGCAGGGGGTGCTGGAAATGGTTCAGACTAGGCCCAAAGCAGTCCAGGCAGGGGGGTACGAAATGCTTTGGAGTTTAGCAATTAAGCATCAAAGGGGGTGCAGAAGTTAATGGGCTTAGGCCCGTTGCATGTTTGGAAGGTGGCCTGCTGGATTGCATGAGGCGCGGAGTATAGAGTTGCGGTGGGGACTTGGCTTATCCTTCGTCCCGCGAGGATCTGGCGGATGCGATCGGAGTTGTATGATAACTATGAAACACGCGATTGTATGCAATTATTACTGGTCATAAAGTTTGTTTTTTGTTTTACAAATTACTTTCGTTATCCTTACCCATTATCCCCTTTGCTCTCTCCCTTAACACAGACCCCAAACCCTTTCCAATTCTTTCCTAACCCTAACATTACCCATTCTTCCCCCGGCCGCGCCTTAAGCCGTAAACACCCAACAAGCACATGAAAAGCTAAGTACTTCATACTGTCGCGATTTTGCTTCCTCTGAGTTCTTCAAGCCCTATGGATTAGGAACTAATCTTCCTCCGTGTTCTCTAATTCGCAGGTCCTATGGAGTTTGGAAGCTGTGGTCGATGAGACGGTGATGGAGTAACTGAAAACGTGGCGGACAGTGAGGTGGTCAGCGGAGGCGGCGTTCGAAGGTGATTAGGGTTTCTGATCTGGAAACTCTAATCACTTTCTCTTATGGATCTTCGGTGCGAGGGTTTGTCCCAATTTCGTCTCTGTATCTAAGCCCTCCTTCCGTAAATAACCGACCTTGTTCTTGTTTCTGTTCAACGACCTCTGTACACGGAAAAAAAACCATCCCCCCTTTTTCTGTAGATTAATTTCTGTATTTATAGGGTTCTTTAGCATTACAATTTAGCCTTAAGTTTGGGAGATGGAAATTATGGTAATTAATTTTGAAATTGTAATCTTGGATTTATTCTGTAATATATTAAGTTTTCAGATTTTGTTTAGATTTGGATTGTAGTTGATTCTGTTGTTCTTTCTGTAAATCGTATCTAGGCTTCAAGATAAGAAGATTCATTTTTTTTTTATTTGCAGTGAAATGTATCTCAGATTTGATTTAATCTGATTGATCCCTATAGTAATTGTTAGTAAACAAAACCCCTGCGCTATCTTAGGGGTAATTGGAACAGTAATGGTTTTTGTGATCTAGGGCTAGATTCCATACGTTTTTTTTAATGCCAATTGGGCATGTGCATTATTTGTTGTTCCCAACCTACTATTTTTTCAAAATAAAATGGTCCTAAACTGGCATAAAAAATTACCCAACAAATCTCCTTTCAAAATAACAATTATTATATAAAAGTTTAATAGAGATACCTTCTGAGTAAGATGAAAACAAGCCATAAAAATGATTTTTTTTTCTACAATAAGTCTTTAACAACATTACATCAAATTTCTTTTTAGTAAAACCAGGCCTAGTTTCCTTTTAAAACCTGATGTTAACTACTCTACAAATTATTTTTAATAAATACCATTTACAAATAATATTTGACATAATGTGGTAAAAATCAACAGTAATACTTTATACTCCTTTTTTTATTAAAACGAAACTACAATAACCCTCAATCAAGAAAACAATGTTTAAAAACAAAGTTCAAAGACATGCTACGCTTTTTTTATATGTATTCTTTATATATAATACAAAAAATTAATAGTAATAGTAATATTTCTTTTCAAAACAACAAATGGGTCAACTATAGAAACTTAATGGGCTTAGTTAATTTCAACTCCTCTTTTAATAATAACAACTATCTAATAATTTATGAACTTAATAGTTATTTGAATGATTTTTATTACCTAATCGCATGGGCCATTGGCCAACATGCCTCGCGACTGGGTTTATCAGTCTTTCGGATTTAGAAAGCCCCTCTTCCTTGAATTTAAATATACCCCCTGGTCGACTTAAATTATTAAGAATGGGCCATCAGATATTGTTATACCACCCTTAGTTAAACGCTTCTTTATTATTCTAATCTTGGTAGAAAAAAGCATCGGGGTAGGACAAATTTGGGTTACGACACACTGGATATCCCATACAAATGCTTTGCCTTTATAGGCAAGTTGAGTGAACTAAAGTGCTAACTTAGAAAAACCTTCAGGAAATTAATGCACCACCTGCAACTCATCAATAGAAGTTTGATTCTCAAAAGATAAAGACGGTATTATTGAAGACACTTGAGCTTCATCTTGCATCAATTCATTCATCTATCTAGCAGATAAGAATTCAATTTCCCTTTCCTCATCAGGAGTGGAAAACCACACTGATTTGTTGTAACAGTTTATATGAACGTAATTGTATTCCAACCAGTTCATGCCTAGAATCACGTCCAAACCGCTCAACGGTAAACAAATTAAATCCACAGAAAAGTCTCTATCGAAGATCTACAAAGGACACTTTGAACATACAAGAGAAGTAGTCATCAATCCCTTAGCTAGAGTATCGACAATCATATCTCCATTCATAAAAGATAACACAAGACCCAACTTTTTCACACAGTCAGCAGCAATAAAACAACGAGTAGCACCAGTATCAATAATAGCAACTAGAGAAGTACTGTTAATGAATCAAATACCTCTTATCAAATGGTATCAACTAGATGTATGAGTTCCGGATAAAAAAAAAACGTTTCCATCGGCTTGAGCTTTCTTTGGTTTATGGCATTGAGTATTGATGTGTCCTTCCTTAGCACAGTTGAAACATATCATTTCCTTGTGTCTACAATCAACCACCTTATTCCCAGTCTTACCACAAAGAAAACACCTCTTCACTTCTCCAATACATGCATTACTTTGATGACCTGGCTTCCCACATCTATAACACACGACGTTAGTAGGGGAAACTCCCCCACTTATTCTTCTGCGATCAACAACCCTCTGTTTGCCTTTGTCATTTGGAGAATTGTAAGGCTTTCCTCGATTCTATTATTGTCTGCCTCTTCTTTCAGTTATGGTTTTATAGTGAGCCTTATTATCCTCTTCCTAAATTTTGCAGCTATTCACTGAATCCATACATTTACGAATCCGCTGATACCCAATTGCCTTCTTGATTTCATAGTCCTACCCATTTTCAAACTTGATGCTCTTTGAAAATTCAGCAGCCACCTTGGTGTAATGAGGATAATAGTTCAGCGATTCCACGAACTTGGAAGCATATTCAGTCACAAACAATTATCCTTGTTTCAGTTCTAGAAATTCAATTACTTTCTTCCCACTGACATCTTATGGGTAATACTTCATTAGAAACTCCATACGAAACACAACCCAAGTAATAGCCTCACCTGCACTATCCAATATTTGACGAGTGGTAACACACCAGTCATCAGCCTCTCTCGCCAGCATATCCGTACCAAAATGCACTTTCCGTGCCTCAAATCAGTCCATAACTCGAAAGATCCTTTCAATTTCCTTGAGCCACTCCTGTGTTCCTTTGGGGTCATGCTTCCCTTTAAATGTAGGTGGATGGTTCCTCTAGAATGTCTCTAAAACACGAGATATATCATCCCTGCCTGTATTAGGATGATGTTGCACAGCCTGGGCCAAAGCCTACAAAGTAGCAGTAACTGCATCATCGTTTCTTCGAGTAATTACCCTGTTTAACATCATGACATTAAACAAGTTTAGAAAGAAACATAGAGACAATATTCAATTGGCATACTATAATACCGACTCAACAGCCTGACTGGACAGACCGACCTGCTCTGATACTAATTTGTAACACCTAACTTTCCCATAATAATAATTATAGCATAGTATACGGAATACATATATCTTAGTACACAAGTAGGATGTCTTATATTTCAAAATTCATAAAGTCTCAAGTCACTTTATTACTTCATTTATTCAAAATAATCAATTCGGAAACAGAATAATCAAATTAGTTCATTTCCATGGCATTGATGCCTCAACAGTAATAAAAACTCCACAACATATGGTCCAGAATAAGTATAAAAGTAAGATACATAAAAAATGAAATAATATAAAAAACATAACAGATTCTCAATAATCATGTGTTACCTATCAGAGTGACTCCTAAGACTCTATCAGGTAACACTCTCTCCAAGCGTTACTCGGGTACCTGGTTATCTGTACTCCCTGAGGAGTAGCGACACAATAACACAAAAGGGGTGAGAATTACATTCAATAAATATATGATGAATATCACATTCTAAGGAGTGGTAATTCACATAATTCGCACATCACACAATACTTCACAACAAAACCCATCATTCACATAATACATTATAAACTCAAAAATAATGCAATTCCATGAGATCGACATTAACTCAATGCATGCCGTACCATCAGGACATAAGCCCCCAACATAGTGTCAATTTTGGGCAACAACAGGGCTTAAGCCCTCAACATAACGCCATTATAGGCTAACAACAGAGCATGAGCCCTCACCAATGAAATGTATGCAATTATTAACATGCAACAACACAACTTTATGACAACAAGGCATAAGCCTTCTACAATTGCCAATAAGGCCACCACATCATTAATATAATGAATATAAACAAGTAATTCATATAAAGTCCCATGGCTTAATTCTAATTTCCATTATTACTAATCTTTCTATACTTATCTAAGTCATACTAGTCAGTAAGAATCAAGAGAAATTGCTCCTGCACGCGAATACAGGAAAGAATTCACGAAAATTGGAATTTTTGCACTTCAGCCTGCCCATACGCATACTATACGCGTTTGGCTCCTTATTATGCCCATTCATACACATATCATACGCATTCTGCTCTAGTCCCAAGGTCTCGTACGCGTACCATACGCGTTTGACCAAAGGTGTTTTTCTTCCCAAAATCCTCCCAAACTTCCCATATGTGTAAGACCATCCCATCCGTGTTTGGCCTCCCCTTCATACGCATATCATATGCATATCGACAGAAGGCCCTGCTAGAACTGGGGACAGGGCATGTTCCATACGCATTTTGCCACTGGGCGCTCCCCCCATACGCGTACCATACGAGTATGGCCAGTCTGCTACTTCAAAATTTCTACTATCACACCAGAACAATTCCACATGATTTGAGCACTTTCAACCTCTTATTTTGCGTCTAAAATAGTGTTTTTACAATTAATAATTCATAGGCTTCATCTAATTTTGTTATTCTACTATTGTACAACAATTTCTACCTCTAATTCTCCATTTTTTGTCATATTCCTAGATCTATAGTTTTCCAGATCTGGATTTTCATGAACAACACAACAACAACAAAATCAGCAACAGTAACACATTCATGGAATTATTGGGTTCACTAATTTCATACAAAATAACATAGAAATTACATAAATCAAACAAGGAAAACATTCATCAATTTATTTATAAACACCTAAAGAGGGAAAGGAACCCTCACTACCTTCTCATGCTAATATCACCATTTAGAGAATCCATTCATACCCCTTACCTTAATTTGAAACTTTGATTCTTCAACAATAGAGGAATTTGTCTTGCCCTAGTTCTTTCTCTTCTCTTTTCTTCTCTGTTTCTACGTGACAACAATTCTTCCCAATTGTTCTAACCCTCTTTTAATTATATTTTATTATTACTTATACTAATTAATAATAATAATATTAATAATAACTATAATATTAATAATAATAGTATTGTATTTCAATTTCCATTATTATCAAGATTCCACCATATGCTAAGTTTATCCTAATTATTTAATTAAGACTAAGCCCTCACATACCCTAAGTTATGCCAACATAATTTAAATCCAACAAATAATGACTGAATATTTAAATAGGGTGTTACACCAACCCTTATTATGGAGCTATATTCCAAAAAAAAACCGAAGCACACTTTAAGCCTCACGCAAACTCGGCTTCACCCTCGCTAGGGCTCTGGTCCTACTCGACCAACCCTTATAATGGGGCTCTGTTCCTAAAAAAAGTCGAAGCACACTTTAATCCTCTTGTAACTTGGCTTCAACCTCGCTAAGGCTCTGGTTCTAATAGGCTAACCCTTACAGTGGGGATCTGTTCTGGAAAAAAGTCAAAGCACACTTTAAGCCTCTTGCAACTCGACTTCAACCTCGCTAAGGCTCTAGTCCTACTCGGCTAACCCTTACAATAGGGCTCTGTTTCGGTAAAAAGTTGAAGCACACTTTAAGCCTCTTGCAACTCGGCTTCAACCTCGCTAAGGCTCTGGTCCTACTCGGGAAACCTTTGCAATAGGGCTTTGTTCTATAAAAATGTCGAAGCACACTTTAAGCCTCTCGCGACTCGGCTTTAACCGCTCTAAGACTCTTGTTCTAATTGGCCAATCCTTACAATAGGGATTTGTTCCAGAAAAAAGTCGAGGCATACTTCACACCTCTCATAAAACTCCTTTCAATACTCCCATCATCTGGGTCGAGTTCATAAACAAACTTCCCTCATCTGGGTACAATTTATAAACATAGGGATCCCCGGGATTCGGATGAGGAGGATGAGCCTTCTTCACTTCTTCAAGATCAACTAGGCATCCATCCTGCACCATCTTGAAGAAATCCATCTTTGATATGGCCAAGTCGGGATGAAGACATAACACCTGATCCTTTTCTCGCTGGAAGGCCTCATCCCCAGTAGAAAGAACGTCCACCTGGGACTTTTTCAGAGCTTCCTTTAACTCAGCAGTAGTCATCTTTAACTCGTCATTATCGTCTTTCTTTGCCTTTAATTGCTTGTCAAGATGGGTAAGAGTGGCTATATTCCCAAACTAGGTAAGAGTGGATTTATTTCCCCAATATCTAAGCTAGGATGGAGTTAGCCTCCCCGTGTTGGATTGTGGAGATACATTGCTCGATTATGATGATATGATGATGTTATGATGATGTTTGTTCAATGATGATGTTTGTTTATTAAGATGATATGATGATGATGGCTTAATTGAGATGATATGATGATATTAAGATGAAATCATGAATGATGATGCGTTTGACTAGATATGGTCGTGTTATTATGTTGTTCCACATCATGCATTCATGGAATAGTTTAGGAATTCGGTCCAGTGATGTTATTAGGACTTCGGTTCATTAAATATGATAAGACAATTGTTTAGTGAAGGCATCAATCCCATAGTGTGGATTGAGTGAAAAATTGTGAAGTACTCTGGTTCCAAGTGGGAATCAATCTTATGGTGGAGATCTTTGGAAATAATGATGATTGAGTCATCAGTGAAGTTTCGGTACCACATGCATGAATCAGTGATGTTGCATTTCATTATAAGTGACATTGCATAATGATGTGATTTAATGATGCTTATTTATAAATGGTTTTTGATGATATGATGTTATGTGTTGATGATGTTGGAATGTGTGAGTATAACATGAGGTTATGATGATGTGTGATGCCTTGCCTATGTGTATATATACTATACTTATTCCTTATGTCTTTTATAATGATTATGATTTAATCACCCTTTCTGCTTGAATATTACCTCCACGCGGGTAATGCGTAGGTGAACAGGAATAGTTGTCGAAGCATTAGATGGTAGCTTCGGAGTGCGTCTATTTTCTTTTTGTAGAATAAAGTGGATCTTGCTCTGATATGTAACATAGGGGTTGGGATCATCTAAACCATGAATCTTATGTACTTTGTTTTGTTTCTAAGATGTTAGGTTACCATTCATGGTACCGAATTATTTTGAATATTGTTTATAAATCTTATTTACTGAGAATAGTTTTATAAAACAGATTTTAGTTTATTTTCTAGGTTATGGTTTTTGGGGTATTTGTTCCCAAACTCCATTAGCTTCATTTTTTTGATATTTAGAGCTTAGAAAACAACATTTGTGGCTTGCAATTGGATGATCCAGGGTCGGGAGCTTGATGGATCGTGTTTGACACCGCGTGAAATTTGGTCTCTTCTCTTCTTCCTCTCTTTGTAACCATTATTTGTTGGATTTTGTATGTAACTTTACCTTGAATATATGTATATTTATTTCTCATTTTGTTGTATGAAACTTTCTTTACAAATCTTTATTTTTTTATTATCCTTTTTAGCTTGCTAAGTGTTTGGATTTGAGTTGTTGCAGAGAAGGACAGGTTGAATCCAGACTTAGGATGAATGTGTATTGGGATTAGATCCTAGAGATAGATTTAGTATTAGTAATTACTTATATATTGACTCTTAATTCCTCAATGTTGTTTTGTGTTGTGCTGAGAGATCGTCGACATATGGTGATACGGTTGATATCTCACTCTTTGTTAGAGATGACTTCTGTGTGAGCGATACGTGATGATATTGACGAGTAGTTAAGGTTAAGTGCAAAAGGGTTGTAAGTTTAAGTATTTGATAGGGTATACAAAATACAAACTTTAGAGTTCTTTACTATTCGAAGAATGAAAATCTTTTCATGTTGATAACGTTTAATTCTCGCACCTTACAAACAAACCCATTTTATCCCCAAACTCAAAACATGATGAATAGTCGAATGACAATTCAGTATCACTAATCCTTGTGGAGACGATATGATATAACCTATAAACATACTTGCTTTTGTGTACCGCTTTACCGCTTCAGCAGCCACATATTTATATGTTTGTGGATAATAAAACAAAATTCAACGTATTCCCCTTCAAGGATATATTTTTCGGATATAATCAGATTAAGATGGTTCTTGAGGACATGGAAAAAAAGGTTTATCACACCCTGGGGAACATTCTGTTATGGAGTGATTCCCTTCGGGTTGAAGAACGGTGGTGCAGTATACCATATGGCTATGGCAACCATATTCCATGATCAGATGCATAAAGAAATTGAGGTATATGTTGATGATATGATTTCCAAGTCTTAGATTAAAGAGTGACATGTAGAAGACTTGCTGAAGTTATTTCAGCATTTGAGGAAGTATCATCTCCATTTAAATCCAAGTAAGTGCATCTTTGGTGTTTGTTTAGGAAAATTATTGGGCTTCATTCTTACCCAGAGAGGTATTGAGGTTAATCCTAATAAAGTTAGGGAAATTCAAGAAATGCCTGCTCTCAGAACTAAAAAGCAAGTTAGGGGTTTCCTCAGATGTTTGAATTATATCTCCATATTTATTTCTTATATGACTGCCATGTGTGAGCTGATCTTCAAGCTTGTGAAGAAAGATTAGGGCTTTGTATGGACGGATGATTTCCAGAAGGCTTTTAATAGTACCAAGCAGTACCGTCTCGAGCCTCCTATCTTACTCCCTCCTATTGAAGGAAGACCTTTGGTTATATATTTGAATGTGTTGGATAACTCCATGGGTTGTATATTAGGTCACAAGATGAGACTGGTATAAAAGAATATGCCATTTATTGTCTGAGCAAGAAGTTCACCGATTGTGAGTCACAGTATTCACTGCTTGAAAATACATGTTGTGCTTTGGATTGGGCTGCTAAGCTTCTGCGACAATATATGTTGTATCATACTACTTAGTTGATATAAAAAATGGGTCTAATTAAGTACATTTTCGAAAATCTACTCTTACCGGAAGAATTGCTCATTGCCAAATGCTATTGTCTGAGTATGGTATTGAATACCATACTCAGAAGGTTATTAAAGGTAGTGTATATGCAGAGTACCTTTCTCACCAATTTTTTGATGATTATCAGTCCTTCAAGTTTGACTTCTCGCGTGAGGATGTGATGTATTTGAAATTTAAATATTGTGATGAGGCTTTGACAGAGGAATGGCCATATCTGAAATCCTGGTGGAGTTTAGTATTTTGTGGAGCTGTGAATGCTCATGGCAAAGAAATTGGTGTTGTTATTATCATTATCCATAGTTCCCACATCCCTTTCACTGCAAGGTTAATGCTTTATTGTACTAATAACATGACAGAGTATGAAGCTTGTATTATGGGTCTTGAAGAAGCCCTGGATTTAAGAAACAAGATCCTTGATGTATATGTAGATTCAGATTTGGTAATTAATCATATTAAAGGTGAATGAGAGACTTGTCATCCTGGCTTGATTCCTTACAAATATTATGCAAGAAGGTTATTACCCTTCATTAATAAAGTCAAATTTCATCATGTTCCTCGAGATAAAAATCAGATGGCTGATGCTTTGGCAACTTTGTCTTCAATGTACAAGGTAAATTTCCTTAATGAAGCACCTTAAATTACAACCAGGCGTCTTGATAGACATGATCATGTGTTTGCAAAGATAGGAAGATGCTGAGAAGATTGGCAGGTTGATTCCTCCTCAATGAAGATGTGTTATACAAGAGAAATTATGACATGGTCTTGCTCAGATGCATGTATAGACACGAAGTAGACATGTTAATGAATGAGATTCATGAAGATTCCTTTGGTACCCATGCCAATGAACATTCAATGGCTAAGAAGATGGTTAGGGAATATTATTATTGGTTGACAATGGAATTTGACAATTATAAATTTACGAAGTTCCACAAGTGTCAGATTTATGCTGACAAGATTCATGTGCCTCCAACCCTTCTCAATGTTATATCCTCTCCATGGCCATTCTCTATATGGGGTATTGACATGATTGAGCCAAAAGTTTAGAATGGATATCGTTTCATCTTACTGGTTATTGATTACTTCATCAAGTGGGTGGAAGCAACATCCTATGCTAATGTGACCAAGCAGGTTGTGGTCCGATTTGTCAAGAATTTATCTGTCGGTATAATGTTCCAAGCAAGATTATAACCGACAACAGTTCAAATTTGAATAACAAGATGATGAAGGAGTTCTATGAAGATTTCAAGATTGTGCATCACAACTCTTCTCCTTACAGACCTAAGAGGAATGAGGTTGTTGAAACTGGTAATAAGAACATTAAGAAGATTATTCAAAAGGTATGTGTTACATATAAGGATTTTCATGTTTTAATTCTTTATTTTTATGGTTGGCATTATGTTAGATAAAACTAATATAATAGCAATATGTTAAATAAGATGTGCTAACTTGTTGGGAAGAACAAACTGAACAAGAAGTCATATTTTATGTTGAGACACTTTGAGATGAGAAGTTCTCATCATCTAGAGCAACATGTCAGATAAGATGCCCTATGCTGGGTCATTGGACATCGCGCTTGTGCTGAGCTGGACAGTTGGATTCTGTTATGATTTAACACATGCAGAATATTCTTCGAATATTATTCAATTCTATGTGGCGCTGAGTTGTAGGTTTGGAAGAATCAATCATAATTCAAGAAGAAAATATACTTTCTAAATAAGGAGACTTTTTAGGAAATATTTGATTGAAGACCTATTTTATTGCATAATCTTCTGCAGATTTATAACAGGTGATATGCTATTATTTGAAGCCCAAGTCCAGTTAGGAGATAGGTTATAAATAGAAGCATTGTAACCTAGGTAAAGGGACCAGCCATGAATGAAAATGTAATACTATTAATGCCACTCTCTAGGAGAGTTTTTTTGTGTGATCCACCCAACATGTGAGTTGGAATGTGTTCCTTGAGTTGTAAGGTTATGTTCTCCTCGAAGTTATGAATAAATAATGAGTATTGTTCTTGTATGAAGCTTGTAAGCAACTCCAAGTTGTTGTTCTTAGTCAAGATTCATGGATAGGTATTATTTTAAAAGTGAGTCTTCTAATATTGTCATGGAAGTGTGTCTTCTTATTTTGTGTCATGGAAGTGTGTCTTCCTGTTTTGATCCAATTGATGTCTGTGTTTGATGAGGGAGTTAAGGACGGCCTCATACCTAGGTGAGTCTTAGGTAAATGTCAGCATAGGTAGTGATTAAGTGAGAATTTGTAAACTTCAGACTAATTTAGCTTCAAATTGATACTATTATAGTGGCCTTTATCTCTGGCTTGGTATGCCCTCAGAGTAGGAGAGTTGTTCCAAACTGGGTTAACAATTCATGTGTGTTGTTTATGCTTTTTAGTACTGTTTTTATTATTATACCTTACCGTGTTTGTTTTAGTTTAATTCAGATGTCTCAACGTGTCATAGAACATTTGAAGTCTGACATACAAGAATTTCAATTGGTATAAGAGCATGCATCGTGTTCTATTTCTAGGTAAGATCCTGGAATGATACTTTCTTGTCACGAGCAAGGAAAGAGGTATCTACTAAAAATTTATTTGAACTTGGATAGTTCATATTGTTTTTTGACTTGTCCCTTGAAGTGGAGGATGGACTATTCTTGACAGGGTGTGTATTGGACATGTCTATTATTATCAGGCATGTAGCTTTGGTGGTGAGATGTTGTGTTAGGTTTAATTTATTTTCAAACCTATGTTTTTGGTTTGCACCTGGATTATGGAGGTTGCATGTAAGGGTTTTATGGGGTTCCTGAGGGATGTTGAGGAGTTACTGGTTTGTTCTTTTGTGTGGTATCTGATGTAACCCTGGGGTTCTTTGTGTCCCTGGTATTGTCTTGGAATACTAACATGGGAAGACAATTGGGTTTTGGTCTCCTTAACAGGTTTATCCTATGGTGATGGGATATGTGCAAGACTGTTTCAATTGACTTGTTAAAGTTGGCAAAGATACTTGAGGTTCATCCCAAGTCCACTTATAAAGGCACTTTAGTATATGGTTGAAGTAGTGAAGAGGTCTGAGAAGATTTTGACAGATTATTGAAGAAAGACTAGAGCCATTTATTTTGGTTTCTAATGTATTCTTCCTAATTCTTAGCCTAATTAGAAAAGTGACTCTGAGTCTGTTGTTATCCTTGGAATGAGTGTAGTATAGTCGTCTGTTGAAGACCTTGAAGTTCATCAATGGGGGTTCGGTTTTCTGGGAGGAGTAATGGGTTTAGAACCAAGCTCAGTTTTGGGTTCCGTGTGAATGGAATTGATGTCCTACTAGATGTTGGGACATCATGTCAGCAGGTGTGCAGCTTCCTGTGGCATAACAGATGCTTTGGGTGCTAAACAAATGTGTAATGATCACATGTGTATGGAACCTACTCATTATTTGGAAGAGGAGGCATCTTGGTTATGTATCTAAGATGTTTTATCCAGAAAACATGTCTTAGATAAGTAGGTTGATCAATAAATTATCAACATATTAAGTACTCTTGAGGTTAATTTATTTCTGATCAATATCTATAGGGGTGTAGAAGATGTGTTGCTTTTTAGGGAGAGAATGTATGATTATCAAAGGTGTTCTTGGTAGAATTTGAAGAAATTCCCTTATTTGGAGTTGAAGGGGTATTGATGAAATTTCAGACATAATGTCTTGACATCTTTGTGGTGAGAATTTATTTTACTCATTATGTCTGGTGGTGTTTCCTATAAACAAGATGAATGTTGTTTACACAAACTTGATATTATTATTAAGTTCATGAGTGTATGGAACTCTTGCCCTATTATAGTGAAAAAGGAATCCAAAGGGTTATCTGTTATGGGGATGTATCAACTTAAGTAGTTGATTGATGGTTGTTTTTTGTTAAATTGTCATCCAAACCACCTAGGATGAGCTTTCCAGTTTTGTTTTCCATGAATAAGGAGGATTTTGTTGAACAAGCCTTATTAGAGGTGTTTACCCAAGAAAAGTTCTCCTTGTGATGAGTTTCAGTTATGTGGTGTCCTCGCATATTAGAACATTTTCTTTTGCAAGGATTGAAGGGAATCTTCGTGTCTTGAATAATTTAGAGAAACAGACTTGCGATGAACAATCTTCTTATGGTATGATGATCAGTCAATACCCTATTTGTTGTGATCTTCTTCAGATACCTGTTAGAGGGAATCTCCTCTTTAGGTGCAAAAGGATGGCGTCTAAAACCTCAAAGTCATACAAGAGGTTTGGGTGCATGAGAAGAAGATTCTTGGGGTGTGCATGCTACTGCAAGTATTTATGGTCTGGTCCTGAAGGATGATCAGCTGCTAATGTGCACCAGTATGGTTCTCTTATTCTCTTCAAGAGATGTGGTTGGATTACTATGGATTGTGTCTCCAGAGCCATAATAGATGATGAAATCCATGTGAATAAGATTGATGTCTGAAAAGATGTTGGAACATCATCTCAGTTGTTTTCTTCTTCGGAGAAGGAAGATTTCTTTGAAGATCATAGTGTGAGTATTGTTGATCACTATTGAATTACAAAAATGGAATGCCTGGCCATGATGGAGTGTGAAGTTCAATCTCTGACCAAGTCTAGATATATATGTTGTATGGATGTCTATCATGATTGTCATCCTCTTGTACTAGGAGTGTGAAGAATAAGATATCAGATCAAATGTCTTAACATTTGTGGAAAGGGGGCATCATATGCTGTTTATGAATCTGGTGTGGTCTATGGTGTAAATATCATTCATGTTTTCCTGATATGATAAAGGCCCACTTGTGATTTTGTTGCTAAATAATTTGTGAGAAGGGAGTTCTATCTGTAGCGTGTACCTCTAAAGGAGGTTGTGAAGGAAGGAATGTGAGTAAATTTTTCTCTGATGACAAATACCTTGTCGAGAGTTGGGTACAAGTCTGATCTGATGAAGATGTGCATGTGACTGATGGTAAAGACCTTGACGGGAGCTGGCTACTTATCTGATGTGTGGATGAAAATCTGCTTTTTGAAATCCTCTCTTTAGAAAGTGTGTGAGAGTTTATTTCTCTCCATGGTGTTTAGGTGTTTGTGATAACCTGATTAAGCTTTAGGGGCTGTGTTTTTTTAGCTTCTTAAAGGACGTCTTTGCCTAATGAGTCCTCTGTATTCTTTTAAGAACCAAGGTGATTGGGTTTTGTGATGAGTCATTTATCCTGATGGATGCTTAGGATTATGGATGTGGAGTTTGAGGCTCGACATTAGTGTCACAAGAGGTAGTTCTGACAATGTGGATCAGAATATGCATATTTTGAACCTGTCTACAATAGTATGCTTGGTGAATGCATGACTGCTATGTTAAAAACTTCACTACTATCAACAATTGCTAGTGAATGTAAGGGAAGAGGACTAGGATCAGGTAGTGTGATCTTATCAGGAAGATTATAGAGAAGTGTTTTCCTCTGCTGCAAGTGTGTCAGTCTGGATCTTGTGGAGCAAGCTATTTGAATACAATTATTTGGGAGTATGTGAGAAACTTCAAAACAAGTGTGCATGACTTCTTACCTATACAAAGAGTCGTGATATTTTGTGTGTATTCTCAAGGGACTAAAGCATCCAGGATTGAGTCAACATAGTATAAATGTGTTCAGCAGTGGGAGTAAAGTACTTGTCTATGGTTTGTTGCTGCAATGGTGCAGATTCTGTGAAGCTTGTGTGTGTCTCAAGAGAGGTTGGTTGATTGGATATTGTGTTCACATGGCTCTTAAAGTGAACTCTGGAAGACAATGTTTGCGTCTGGGAGAATTTATTTTTCTCTACAGATTTTTGAACAACTCTCTAAGGGACTCTACTAATGGAAGATGTCACACTTATAAAGCTCTGATGTCTTGGTGTGTTTTACTTATTCTAAGTGAAGGGATTATACTTAGAATCTAGTGGAAGGTTTTCTCTTTGTGCCTTAGAACACAAGAAAAGTTCTGTGAAACATCATGTGTGAAGATTTGTTTTTAGTTTGAGGGGGGAGTGTACACCAAATGTCTTCAGGAATTTCTTCCCAAATTATCCTAAGGGGGGCTGTAATGGATTGGTTCGGGTTGCTGTGAAGAGAGGTTGGATATGATATTTTGACATCAATCAGACTGAGTATATTACTTCTCTTTGTTGCCTTTATCATATTCTGGTTTAAAAAGGGGAGAGAATATGTGTTGCATAGTCATAAGGACATCCTATTGGTTGGTATGTGTTGGAATGTCATGAAGAAGTTCTATTGTTGATGTTGTGACATCATGTGTGAAGACTGAAGACTATCACAAGTGAAAGCAGACTGTGATTGCTCTGATGTTTTATATTTTTATGATTGCTACTGATTTGTATTGTTTAGCCCTTTTTCTATGGCTTGCATTTGTGTATGCAAAGGTTATATAAATTAGTTTTAGACAAAATAAGCCAAAGGTGGAGACTGTTAATTCTCTATTTTTATGGTTCGCATTATGTTTGTAAAACCAATATAGCAGCAATATGTTAAATATGATGTGTTAAATTGTCGGGAAGAACAGATTGAACAAGAAGTTCTATTTTATGTTGATAAATGTTGATATGAGAAGTTCTCATCATCTGGAGAAACATGTCGAATAAGATTGTAGCGTTAGAAATATTTAAGACTAAGCCATTTCATTGACTAGACTTATACAGATCAAAAATAAAAATCGCCACCGCGCTTTATTGTTTCCAAAGGAATGGGAAAAGAGAGAATAACCCAAAAAGATGGGAAATATTCAAGGTAAGGGGGTTGGTTATGCAAAGGGAAGGTATTAGCACCATAAACATCTACGGTACTCCGCAAGAACCTCTTTATAAATTTGTATATTTTGGCTATAAAATATGTTGTATAGAAATATATGGTGGAGGTGAGAAGAGAATTATTTTTTATGATTTTTCACCCGCCGCGGTTGTGAACCTTTAGTGCCTATGTACCACCTTCTGTGCAATAGGGGATCAGGGTACTCGTAGTTCACCTTTTAAAAAATTTTAAAACATAAGTGTGTTGGTTAATTTTATGAGATAAAACATCATTATCATTGTCCGTGTGGAAAACATACTTACTACCCACAATCATGAGAAAGGAGAATTTGCATCATCTCAAAGAGGATGATATGGCTTGGATTTTAAAATCAACAATGCCTCACTAAACACCCAAGTGGAAAAATATCTCACTTCACTACATATTGTTGAAGTATAGTTGTTTTCATCACTACAAGGATTGACAAAAGTCCAATCTTTTGAGAAAAGTTTTAAAGTAAAAAGCCAAAGTGACAAAATAGTTTAAAATGAGATTGATTTACTTTTAGTCTTCTCACAAAAAAATGTCAAGGTATTTGTGATACGGTGGGAGAACTGACTTGAGGGTTTTGCGTTTGACCGCAAATGTTGCGGTTAGCAAGAGTCGCCACCGACTTTTCTTTTATGCAAAAGGAAAGGTGAAAAAGCATAGGAAATATCTTTGAGATTATTTCTTGAATTCGGGGGGTAGATTATGAAAAGGGAAGGTATTAGCACCCTTTTCATCCATGGTTTTCCATGGGCTCTTAGTTACTTGCTAGATCACTTGCTTTTTTTGTTTGAAATTGTGCTTTGTGTGGTTTTTGAAAGTATTTTGTAAAGAGGATATTGTTTAGGAATTCTTTATAATGATTCTCGTTCGTAATAATGTATACAAAGATGTCGATATTTTGAAAATATTTTCAAGTTTGTGAGATGTTTTAAAAGTGTAGGTGTTTGTTTTGAAAATAGCACGGATGTTTTGTTTGAAATTGAGCAAGTAATTAGGAGAATTCTACCTACTCAAAAGTCTTTCTTGTTCATTTTCTTTTCCTTTGACATTGTTATCTTACCATTAATTTGGTAAGCAACCCTATCTTTGGATGTAAATAGGACGGGTGTGGGTCATCGTATAACCATGATTAGAAATGTTGCAAGGTATCTTAGCATTTTCCTTTAGGGACTAAGATCATTTTGAAAGGGAACTTAGATAGCGCCATCGAGGGACTGTGATCTTGTATTTTTGCTTGTTTTTGCTAAGATACCTCACATGCGTAATATGGCCATTTATAATGCAACCAAGTGGATTTTACCCTAGGGGTGCTTGTGTGCAAGTGTATTATTTTTCATTATTGGTTTTGTCTTTGATTAGGGTTTTCTAATTGATTGGTTTTAGTCTTTCCATACAAACCTTAATTACTATCATTTGTATATAAAGCGATAAGTTGTGGAAATATAAAGTCCTACGCTATTACATCATTTGGGGTATGGGGTGTACGAATTTACAAAATGGGGATTGCAACTAAAATTAAATCCTAAGTTACTATTACAACCATATTGAATGGATAAGAATGTACAAGAAATGTAAAATGGACTTGTTTTGTTTAAGAAAAGAAATAAGTTTTGTTTAAGAAAATATTTTGATCTTTTTATGTTAAAAGAAATAAAATAAGACATGTGAATATGAAATATTTTTTGGTGTTTTTGATTAACAAAAGTGATGGCAAAAGTAATAAGGAGAAAGAAAACGGGATAAGCACTTTTCTAAAATAAAAGAAATCAGAAGTTCTGACTATGGCATGCTGCAAGACAGAAATAACATGTTAGCCAAAATAGGGAATGTCAGAAGTTCTGGGTGATGAGAGAATTTGGAAGTTCTGATGTTGCTGGAGGTTTGGATGTTCTGACCTATAATGGGAAAAATGTCAGTGGATAAGCATAAAAAAGGGTGTTTCTGGGACTAGAACTCAGGACCCTTAACACAAATGTCCTATGCGTGCGTTTTCTACCACTGGGGTTCCCATACATATGGTATTAGAAGCAAAAACATAAGCATATATCATAAAGTAAGTTATGAGGATGAATCCCATCTCTTTCCTCATGCTAACCAAAACATATGCAAGTTAGTCAATTCTTAACAGAACAGAAAACAAAAACATAGTAATTATAGCAGGTTCCCATCATGGTTCAGCAATATGAGATATCCAGACTGTAAATCAGAAACAAACATATATCTGCTAAACCTAGTTTCCTTAAGAAGTTCTAAACTAATTTACTCCCTACTTAGACATACAAATATGTGAAACCTCAAAATACGTACAGCATCAGAATCATGATGGCTACACTGTATTTTTGAACATGCAAATCTGACAATGCCTAAGTAATATGATGAGAGTCAGTAGGAACTTACCTTGCAGCTGGTGATGTTCTGAACAACTTTTTCACGTGCTCAGTAGGCTGAAAACTTTCAACTTGGGCTATGAATGATTAGAAATATTCTCGAACAACCAAGGGGAAAAGTTCTAACTTATTTGAGGCGGATATGGATGGAGAGTGTGTTACAGTATGAACACAGAAGTTGGGATAGCTTCTGATATGTAAATCAGAAAATATAAGGATGGTTTTGATCAAGAAACACTTGAAGGAAAAAAAGGATTTTGAATGCAAGAATAAAAAGCTAACAAGTTTTGTATTTTTTTTTTGTTTACAATTTTGGACTCTTGGAATTTTAGCAAGGGTTCAAGGCTTTTTTAATTTTTTCCCGACCTTTTTATAGTTGCTAATGGATTTTAATTTATAGGCAAGGATCTTTTAGCTTGGAGAGCACAAGGGTACAACCATCATATGCTAGGAACTGACTTGTTCTTGAAGCAAGTTCAAATAAGTATGGTGGTTAGCAGTTTTTTAGTCGTGCCTAAGCTGGATTTCTAAGTGGGAACTAAGGAAAATTAACCTTAAAAGCAAAAGCAACGCATGGGCCCAACATATTCTTGTACAAAATTTGCTTTTCCAAGACAATGATGGTTCTTCTATGCCACACGTGGGGAAATCCTTTGGATAAAGACCGGAATGTGGTTGTGAGCATTAAATGATGATGAGATTTATCAAACCAAAAATCCTGCAATGTGAGATTCTGTATCATTGCTTAATTCTAGGTCAGAAGTTCCGCTTCCGCGTAATTTAGAATAAACATCCAACTTCTGATCTTTGTATCTCCTTGCTCTAGCATGTTCTGAAGGAGTTCTCAGACTTTCTAGGAAGCCTGCAACATGCTTTGTAAACCTTCTTTGAATTACCCTTGCAAACTCTGACTGAATCTTTGTGAAAACTGGCCCAAAAGTTGTAACCAAACTCTGTCTTGGAACTGTCCAGAATTTGTTGAGTGCTTCAGCTTCATGGACGTGTCTTTGGGGAGTCAAAACTTGAAATCCTAGAATTTCTAGGAGAATTTTTGTTCTGAAATTTTTTAGATCTTGTTTGAGTCCATAACTCTTGTGTTAGAAGTTAATCTAGAATTAGCTTGCATCATGGTGATAATCTGATCGGAAGTTCTGAGCTTACCATATTTCTTAAATGCTTAGAAAAAATGATAAGTATTTAGAAATTTGACTTTTGAATTTCTTGGTGAAACAAACATCATATTTCAACATGTCTTGATGAAATATGATCCTTGAAACTTGATTTTGATCCAAAAGTCAAAGTTTGACTTTTAAGCTTGCAAATGACCATTTTGCCCTTGTGAATGACTTTCTTGAAAAATTTGAAATTCAAGGCTTGGAATTGGATGGAAGCAAACCTGAGGGTCCAGGTTGATCCTTTTAGAAATGAGAGGGAAAATTTTGGGGTACAACAGCTTCCCCTGTTCAATCTTTTTAAACCTGAAGAGTTAGATTGGCGAATCTGTCATTCGTGACTTGAAGGTCGAAGGTGATTGAACACTAGAGTGCCCAGAAATTTGCACTCAAAGATGTGTTAGTTGGTTATGTAGGGAATGGGCTTAAATATTCCATTTGGGGATATGATAGCGAGTTGTCGGAGATGGACTTACAGATTCCATCCTAAAGTGATTGGTAACAAAAATTTGAAGAAGTATCAGAATAAATCTCTGGTCGATTTATACTGAAATAGTGGATTTGTTAGGTTGAGTACCAGAATAATATCCATAAATGGATTGTATTTGACTCGTATCTGAAAGGTACTGAATGAGTATCAGGATGACATCCGTGTCTGGAGCGTATCTGGACTGTATCTGAAAGTTGAATCTGAATGAGTATCAGGATGGCGTTCGTGTCTGGAGCGTATCTGAACTGTATCTGAAAACTTTGAATTTGAATGAGTATTAGAATGGAATCCGTGTCTAGAGCGTATCTGAACTGTATGTGAAAGTTTTAATTTGAATGAGTATCAGAATGACATCTGTGTCTAGAGCGTATCTGAATTGTATCTGAAAGTTTGAATCTGAATGAGTATCAGAATGGCATCCTTGTCTGGAGCGGATCTGAAAGTTTGAATCTGAATGAGTATCAGAATGGTATCCCTGTCTGGAGCATATCTAAAATGTATCTGAAAACTTTGAATCTTTGTTAATGGTAGCTGTTAACCTTATCTTGAAAAGGGTAAAATGTTAGCTAAAATGCAAAGTTATATTGTATGAAATGCATGGTATAATGCATTCGTGTTATCAATATTTATGATATATGGATGTGATGCATGCGTATGTGAGCCCATTTGTTGCACTGCTTGTTGGATTTGGGGAAGATAAATCCCTGACTGCTGTTGAGGATATGTAGTGTAAGTCTTTATGTTGTGAAGTTGAAGTGTTGATGAATTTCCACTTAGAGAAATAAAATTTGTTGTAATGGAAATTCCGTGTATTGTTTGTAAAATCCTGTTGGGAAACCCTGAGAATTTGGCGACTTCTACCGGGGATTGATAATTGAAAGTTTTGTTCCGCCGGGGATGAAGTTGCACACGGTCGAGGATTTTATAGCTTCGAAGATATTTCCCTATTTCTCAAAACCAAAAGTAATTGTCTTTATATTATGTTTATTTATAAACAGTAATTATGTTCAAATGCATATGTTCAAAAATAAATCGTTGGACGTTTTTTTAAACAAAACACAAGAGTGAAGAAAAATAGATAGTTTTGCACTTTCAAAGGGATATCTTTGTATTGACTTTGAATAAGTATTTTTTTACAATGAGACAAACATTCTAGTAAGAGAATGCCATCGTAAAAAATGAAAATTTGGATACAAAGAAAAGATATCTATGTGCAATAATCTCATGGGGTTCCCATTCTGCTATAGCCTTCGTGTCTCTGAGCATCTTATCCATTTGTTGCCTTGTCCGAAGCTAATTGAATTGATCATAGTCGTCGAGTTTGCTAGTTGAAGCCAAAGGTTTTCCGTAAGGTGATCCAACAGGACATAGTCATACGCTTTAATTCCCTAAGTTTTTCCTGGACCGCCCTTTCGGGTTTTCAGTCCACCGGGATACCCTTTTTTACCCAAGTCGCCCTTTCGGGTTTTCAGCTTTCCGGGTGTACATATTTTTTTTGTTTTATCCCTAATTTTTTCCCAAACCTTTTTGGTTCACGGGATGCCCTTGTTTTTCCTAGGTGTGTCAACCTAGCGGGTCTCTTATCCGTAGTATCTTTTGACTATGTCTGCATTCACATGGTGCGGCGGGTCGTTTTCCATCTATGGTAGTCAAGATCATTGCTCCACCAGAGAATATGTTTTTGATTACAAACGGTCTTTCGTATGTAGGAGTCCATTTGCCCCTGGGGTCACCTTGCGGTAGTATGATACGTTTGATCACCAGATCTCCAACATGATACACTTGGCGTCTGACCTTTTTATTGAAAACCTTGATCATCCGCTTTTGATACATTTGACCATGATAGAAAGCAGTAACCCTTTTCTCATCAATCATGTTTAGTTGATCAAGTCGAGTCTGGATCGAATCTTCTTCATTCAACCCTACATCCTTCATAATTCTCAGAGAGGGGATATGGACCTCAATAGGAAAGACAACCTCCATACCGTATACCAGAGAATAGGGTGTTGCCCCGGTTGATGTGCGAGCTATGGTACGATACCTGTGGAGAGAGAACGGTAGCATCTCATGCCAGTCTTTGTATGTGACTGTCATATTCTGTATGATCTTTTTAATGTTCATATTCATGACTTCTACAACACCATTCATCTTTGGCTGGTAAGGGGAAGAATTGTGATGCTGGATCTTGAATTTTTCGCACAAGGCGGTGATCATAGTATTATTTAAATTTGTACCATCGTCTGTAATGATCCTTTCCGGGATACCATAATGACAGATGATATTCTGCTTGATGAGTCGGGCGACAACATTCTTGGTGACGAATGCGAAGGAGGCTGCCTCAACCCATTTTGTAAAATAGTCAATGACCACTAGGATGAAGTGGTGTCCATTGGAGGCTGTTGGCTTGATTTCCCCAATTATATCAATCCCCCACATAGAAAACGGCCAAGGAGCCGTCAAGACGATTAGAGGAACCAGAGGTACATGCACCTTGTCAACATAAATCTGACACTTGTGGCGGGTTCGAGAGTGTTGATAGAAATCTGCTTCCATGGTAGACCAGTAATAGCCTGCCCGCAGGATTTTCTTTGCCATCATATGCCCACTAGAATGGGTACCAAAAGTGCCTTCATGTAATTCATCCATGATCCTTTCAGCTTCAACCATGTCCACGCACCGAAGTAACACAAAGTCATGGTTGTGTTTGTAAAGAATGCCATTACTAAGGAAGAATTTAGCAGAGAATCTCCTTAAGAATTTCTTATCGTTTAATAAAGCTCCTTCTAGATATTCTTGGGTTTCGAGATGCCTCTTGACTTCGTGAAACCAAGGTTGGTCCACTACTTCTTCAATATTAATCTCGTGACAGTGTACTGGTTCATCCATTCGTTCAATGGTGATATGGGGAGCCTCATTATCCCATTTAAGTTTAAACATAGATGACATTGTGGCTAGTGCGTCTGCTAGCTTATTTTCTTCTCGCGGGAAATGCTCGAAGGTAATCTTCTTAAAATGTGGGAGCAATGTCAAAACATGTTCTTTGTAAGGGATAAGGTTAGGGTGTTTGGTGTCCCATTCCCCTTTGATCTGGATGATGACCAAAGCTGAATCTCCGAATACACTTAAGGATTTGATCCCCGAGTCTATGGCAGCTTGGAGGCCAAAAATGAAGGCTTCATATTCTGCCATGTTATTTGTACAATTGAAGCAGAGTCTTGTCGTAAAGGGAGTATGACATCCTTCAGGAGATATGAGTACAACACCTATACCATTACCGAGTTTGTTAGATGCCCAATCAAATACCAGGGTCCATCGGGATCCTTGTTCAGGTCCTTCATATGGCCTGAATTCTTCATAGTTGTTTACCATCATGGTGTCCTCATCTGGGAAATCGAACTTCATGGACTGGTAGTCTTCCACAACTTGGTGAGCAAGGTGATCAGCTAGTACACTGCCTTTTATTGCTTTTTGGGTACTATATTGTATATCATATTCCTTCAGGATCATATGGCATCTTGTTATTCTCCTAGAGAGGGCAGGTTTCTCGAAGATGTACTTTATCGGATCCATTTTAGATATCAACAAGGTAGTATGGGTCACCATATACTATCTTAGCCGTCGAGTAGACCATGCCAGAGCGTAGCAAGTTTTCTCGAGAAGTGAATATCTTGTTTCACAGTCCATAAAATTTTCTCTCAGGTAATAAATAGCATGCTCTTTTCGGCCAGACTCGTCATGCTGCCCTAACACACACCCCATTTAATTTTCCAAAACAGTTAAATACATGATCAATGGTCTTACCTCGACTGGTGGCATTAAAACAAGAGGCTCTTGCAGGTACTCTTTGATCTTGTTGAATTTAGTTTGGCACTCATCATTCCATTTGATTACTTGATCTTTCTTCATTAATTTGAAGATTGGTTCACAAGT
Organism: Vicia faba; assembly: GCA_948472305.1. Lineage (NCBI taxonomy): Eukaryota > Viridiplantae > Streptophyta > Magnoliopsida > Fabales > Fabaceae > Vicia > Vicia faba. The sequence continues at coordinate 855,922,821 of OX451736.1, read as the reverse complement.
AGTTGTCAGGTGGAGAATGAATCCGGAAATGTAGTTTAAACGTCCCAAGAATTCTCTGACTTCCTTCTCAGTACGAGGAGCAGGCATCTCTTGTATCGCTTTCACCTTGGCGGGATCCACTTCGATACCTTTATTGCTGAAAACAAAGCCTAGGAGTTTACCAGACCTTACTCCAAACGTGCATTTATTTGGGTTCAACCTGAGCTTGTATTTCTTTAGTCTCTCAAACAATTTTTGTAAATGATCAAGATGTTCTTCTTCTGTTTGAGATCTAGCTATCATGTCGTCCACATAGACCTCTATTTTGTGATGTATCATGTCATGAAATAGAGCTACCATGGCACGCTGATAGGTTGTCCCAACATTTTCATCCCGAATGGCATAACCTTGTAGCAGAATGTGCCCCACTGTGTAATAAATGTTGTTTTCTCCATGTCCTCAGGCGCCATTTTGATCTGGTTGTAACATGAGAAACCATCCATGAAGGAAAACACTTTGTGTTGTGTCGTACTGTCAACTAGGATGTCAATGTGGGGAAGTGGGAAATCATCCTTAGGGCTTGCCCTATTCAAATCTCTGTAGTCCACGCACATTCGTACCTTGCCGTCCTTTTTGGGCACGGGAACAACATTGGCAACCCATTGCGGATAACAGGTGACAGACAAGAATCCAACGTTGAATTGTTTCATGACTTCTGCTTTAATCTTCTCTGACATATCTGGTCGCATCCGACGGACCTTTTGTTTTACTCGTGGGTAATCCTCTTTTGTATGTAGACAATGTACTACAATATCTACATCAAGTCCTAGAATGTCTTCATACGACCAGGCAAAGACCTCAACATATTCGTGTAGAAACTGAATCAGACGCTCTTTGACACTGGGTTCCAGGTTGGCACCCACCTTGACTTCTCTTTTGTCTTTCTCGCTACCTAGGTTAATTGTATCCACAGGTTCCTCGTGGGGCTGAATGGTTCTCTCTTCTTGTTGTAGTAATCTTGCAAGTTTTCCTGGTACTTCATAATATTCCTCACCTTCGTCTTTGGCTTGGTAGATTAGATTTTCAGAGTCACAGAAGGCCATAGCAGAACCGTTACCCATAGGATCCCGAATGGATGTAGACTTGCATTGTGAGTGTGAGTGTGTGTAAGAGTATAACTATCTTTGAAATAAATGAAAATGTAATAAATAAAAACAATGAGCACAAAGTTTGTATGCAAAAATGTCCATGATTCATTGATGTCATACAGAAATGAGATAATAACCCTTACAAAATGGGCCATTGTGCCTCGGGTAAGACACAAGGTTTTAAGAGTCTGAATTGTTTTAATATTACAGACCCAACAAAATGTAAATACAAATTATTGTGGGATAAAAGTGATCGAGACAAAATCTCTAGCCTCCCAGTTGCTGAGTCCTCCACTGACAGTTGGGAAAATCCAATCCTCCAGGTCATAGCTATCTTCATCATCCTCCACGGCGTTGACTTCGCGGTTGCTGATCTTTAAGGGTGGTCCTCCGGCACGAGCACAGCATACAACTTTCTAGGCACCTGAAGTGAAACCTAAACCAAATTTGTCAAAATTGTATGGGATATCTGGGATTTGTCCCCAAATAGTGCACCCACCTTTTTCTATCACTACCTTGGCATCCTTCAAAGACGACATCCTGAGTGGAGGCCTTGTGATCTTGGGAACTTGAGACACAACCTTGGTTACTACCATATCTTGCGAGACTTCTTCAAAGTGCTGGAATGGAGTTTCAATAAATTCACCATCTAGTTCCACATATCTGAAGGAATTTAGATGGTTGGCCATATATTCTTCTTCTCCATGAACAATGATAATCTTCCCCTGAATCAGATACTTCAGCATTTGATGCAACGTAGAGGTAACAACGCCAGCATTGTGAATTCACAGTTGGCCTAGCAAGCATAAATATGAAGGGAGAATATCCATTACATAAAACGTTGAATCAAATGTTTGGATTCCAAATTTTATGGGGATATCCACTTCCCCATGTACCATCCTTTTTGAGCCATCAAAGGCCCTCACTACTATGTTGCTTGGCTTCAATGTCAATCCCTCACAGTCAAGCCTATCGATAGCATTTTTAGGAAGCACATTCAGAGACGAACCGGTGTCAACCAAGAAATGAGCCATAGTTGTGCCCCTGCATTCCAATGAGATATGAAATGCCTCATTATGCTTCCTCCATCTTGGCGTTAAATCAACATCCGAAAAACCTAAACCATTATCTGCAGTCAAGTTGGCTACGCATTCTTGGAACTGATCGACAAATGTTTCTTTGGGTACATGAGAAGTTTTCAGGAATTTTACCAAGGCCTTTGCAAGTGCCTCGGAACATAGTAATAAAGCCAACATTGAAATTTTTGATGGAGTTTGCCCCAATTGCTCGACTACATTGTAGTCGCTTCTTTTTATGATCTTTAGGATTTCCTCCATCTCTTTACAGGAAGTTTCAGAAATGGACAATGATTGTGCCTTCATCTGGACAGGCTCAATCAGAATACCTTTACCTCGAGTCTCGGTTGACTCGGCAGCAGGAATGTCAATAGGAGTATTAGCTGAGATGATTGTAGGAATGGGAACAACCTTTGGAGGAGCAACAACAACATGAATGATTACGGGTCCAGAAACTGTTTTTAGGGGAGAAATTTATGGAGAAAATATCCTTCCGCTTCGGGTAATCTTGCTAGTCCCTGCAATATTACTGATATTGGAGTCATCCGTCTCAGAACTTGAATCTTCAGCAGCTGGCCAATCTTGCTTGATACAGTGGTAGTAAACATCCCTTCCATAATTCCATGGTACGATTTTGTTTGACAAATACGGGATTGGTCCAGGAATTGTAATTATCAAAGGAGCTACTTTTGGAACTGATGTAATTCTAACGGGTCTTTTGGTGGAGACCCTGGAAGAATTGGCAGAAACGGTAACGATGGAAATATCATTATAAGGAACAGGTGGAACATAAGTCTTTTCGAACAAAATTTCCTTGTTTTCTATTAGGCATTAAACGCCTGTTTTCAACAAAGGACAGCTAGTTGGTGAGGACAAACAAAAATGACAGCTTTCATTACAGCCTAGGAAAACAGTGGAATTCAATAAGTTCTTTTTAATAATCAGGAGTGGGGTCATAAGTTCATCAACTGAAGTAACAAACATATCTTCCTCAATGGCGTTGGTATTATGGTCGTGTTTGGGAATAGGGGCAGAAATGACATTAGGATTTTCTGGCACGCCGAATTCAATCTCTTTGGATTCAAAGAGGTCTTTTACTTTGTTCTTTAGAGTCCAACAATTATTAGTGTCATGGCCGGGACTCTCAGAGTGGTATGCACAGCGGGCGTTGGGATGATAGTGAGGAGAGGTTGTGTTAGGATTCTTTGGAGCTTCTTTCAAATTCACTAGGTTGGATTTTAACAAATGTGGCAATACTTGAGAGAGTGTAATGTTAATTCTGGTGAACTGTTTGACTGGTCTTTCCATTCTTGGTTGGTTGTTTCTTTGTTGATCAGGCGCAGGTTTAGGACTCATAACATCCCCCATTGGACGGTGTTTGGCCCTATCTTGACTTCTGTGAGGATACACAGTAACCACTTCTTTCTTTTCGATGAATGGCTTCTTTATAGCAGCAGAGGATGCATCTTTTTAAATCTTTCCGTTCTTTATCCTGGCTTCTACCCTTTCTCCGATCAATATCAATTCAGTAAAACCTACTGATGAACTCCCAATTAAGTGATTGAAGAAGGGACCAGACAAGGTGCCCAAAAACATGTCTACCAACTCTCTTTCAGATAGGGGAGGTTGAACTCTTCAGGCCAAGTCCCTCCATTTTTGCTCATAGTCCTTAAAGCCTTCGCTTGAAACCATGGCCATACTCTGGAGTTGAGTACGGGTAGGAGCGAGATCAGCATTGTATTGGTATTGTTTGTAAAAGGATGCAGCAAGATCTTCCTAGTTATGAACATTGTCCCTTTCTAACTAATAAAACCAATCAAGTTGAGTTCCAGACAAACTATCTTGGAAGAAGTGTACCCATAAATCCTTTACAGCGGTATGAGGCTGGATCTTCCTCTCATATGACTAGAGATGCATTTTGGAGCATGAGACTCTGTCGTATTTGGCGAACACAGGTGCTTTGAATTTTGGAGGAATGACAATCCCCGACACTAAGCCCAACTCCTCAAAGTCCAATCCATGAACTTTTAGGATTTCCATTGCGCTCAACTGCTCTTCTAGATGCTTATACTTGTCGTCGGCCGGAGGATACTTTTCTTCAAAATAGTCTTCTTCTTCCTCTTCCTCCTCTGATTATGACTGGACAACTGTTTCTTTGCCTTTCCTATCTTGATTGTCTTTCTCACAGGATGTTGTTGCAAAGTCTAAGGACCTTCTTGTCTGCCCTTGGAATATTCTTCCCATGTTCAGGACTCCGGTTATCTTCTTTGTCTTCTTTTTCTTCTCTTCAACCAGAAAGGTCTTCAATTCTTTTTGTACTTTGGCCAGAGTTAAGAAAAACTGTTGAAACTGTGCATTCTGAGCTTGGAGGTCCTTCACTGTTTGCTCGAGATCCATCTTACTGAAATAAATAGTAGAGATATGAGGAGACTTATTGCAAGAAACTTGTTTATGTTATGATGAATGGTAGATGCATATGCAATGATTTCAAGGATTTTAAAGATTAAAATTTATTGTTACACAAAAAGGAAACACACGTTATATTAAATTAAATCTTGAGTACATCAATGCCTTTTTGGGCAAAATAATACGAAAACTCTAAGATGAAAAGGTAGTACGCATCCTCTTTGGTGGGATGTAGGCATTCAGAGTCTGCTCCTTATGAAGTTGCTTAGTGAGTTCCAAAACCTTCTTCTCGCTTGCGTAGAATTGGGCTTTGAGAGTATCTCGCTCCCCATTGAGTTGTATCCAATCTCTTTGTAAGTCTTCAAGAGAGGTGGGCATGTCAGGATGTAGGATAATGTATGTAACATCTCTTTCCATAACAGGCTCAATGATTACCGGGAGAATGGAGGGATAAGGCATCATAAGACTTTGAGCACGAGTTCGTACCCATTTGAGGTAAGGCTCAAGAGGGATGGAATTCTTATGCCCCAATGTTTTTCTATCTACCTTGTGCAACATCTTCCAAGCTCGGATAAATATCTGGCGAAGACCTTGATTGTCGTTCTCATAGTCAAATACAAAACCTTAAATCAGCATCTCATGCGGGCCATCCCTTCGGGCGTAACCAAACTGTCTTAAGGCTAAGCAGGGGTTGTAGGTTATACCTCCCCTAATTCTAAGTAAGGGGACATTAGGAAATTCTCCAAATGGTCGACAATAGTAACATTCTCTATAGATCGGGAACACCAATGAATGTCTGAATGTTTAAGCGTCAACAACCTTTGTGACCACCTTGAACCTTGCTCGTTCTTCAATACAGATTGGGGAAGATGCGAAATAAACCATCTTTCCAGGAGAGGCGTACAACACATAAGGACACCTCTTTTACTCATGGTGCGAGTGTGAAAATAATGTAGGATGTCCCCTAGCAATGTAGGTACCGGGTTGCGGGATATGAAGATTTTAACGGTGTTCACATCTATGAGTTGGTCAAGATTTAGTAACAAAACCATCCCATAGATGAGGAGAGCCACAATCTCCTTAAAAGCTTGCAAATCCAAGGAATTCCAACAATTTTTGGATTTCTCGAATAAGAACTTTGCTAGGAAACCTTTGACACCACTCCTTGTTTCCCAATGAGTTGTGACCTCAGATGATTGCAAGTGTAGAGCTTGAGCAATCTCTTCTGGATTTGGGTCTCTTTTCGTACCATTGAAAGGTAGTTGGTTGAGAATGGGAATCTTCAAGAGTCGGTAGAATTCTTCCAAAGTAGGCACAAGTTAATAGTCGGGAAATGTGAAGCAATGGTGTAAGGGATCAAAGAACTGAAAGAGAACCTTCATCGCGTCCTCATCAGTGTTGGAAGTGACCAAGTTGAGTAGGAGACCATGTCTCTCGGTGAATGGAGAGTTTTCAGGAATCCTTGAAGCTAGATACTTAAGTTGTGAAGGGATCCTCACAAGATTGACTTGAATGGTTTTCTTGTGAAGAGAATCCATATCCTACAGATCAGAAACAAAGATAAATCCAAAAATCCTTGAAATGGTTAGTGAATGAGTATGATGTTATGAAATTCATGATGTTATGTACAAGTATATATACACAAACAAAGCAAACAAGTCCTTAGGTTTAGGATTGCATGGAGTCTTATATGTAAGTATCCTCTTAGAGTTTAGTTGGCCACAGGTTCTAAGGAGCTCAATATCACTGGTTTGTTTCCTTGGCCACTGTTTCAGCACAAGCCTCTTAAATGGCGACCGAAATATCCCAAGAAACCAAACCTCAATGAGTGTGGTATCGAGTATCTACCAACTTTGGACGACACCAAAGCCAGTCATCTCACTATGTCCTAAAGGCCAAGTTGGTCAACTATAGGTTCTAAAAGTTCATTAGTGCTTTATGACATCACTCAACGGCCATGTATTCTCCTTTATTAACTCAAGGGCTATCGGTACCCATAAATATACCGCACTAACATAGCTATTTCTTAGACCATGTCGGTATACCCTGCACAATTTCGACAACATATTGCTACTTACTTGTAAGGTATCCCAAATTCGGGTAGAGGATTCAAACACAAACAAAGAACCAAAATGTAAAGCATACAAGTCAAACAATGAAAGCAAATAAATGTGATCTCACCCTATGGTAACCCCACTTTTAGAATTTTCCCCAGCAGAGTCGCATGTTCTGTGATACGGTGGAATAACTGACTTGAGGGTTTTGCGTTTGATCGCAAATGTTACGGTTAGCAAGAGTCGCAATCGACTTTTCTTTTATCCAAAAGGAAAGGTGAAAAAGCACAGGAAAGACCTTTGAGATTATTTCTTGAGTTCGTGGGGTAGATTATGAAAAGGGAAGGTATTAGCACCCTTTTCATCCATGGTTTTCCATGGGCTCTTAGTTACTTGCTAGATCACTTTCTTTTTGGTTTGAAATTGTGCTTTGTGTGGTTTTTGAAAGTATTTTGTAAAGAGGCCATTGTTTAGGAAATCTTTGTAATGATTCTCGTTCGTAAGAATGTATACAAATATGTTGATCTTTTGAAAATCTTTTCAAGTTTGTAAGATGTTTTGAAAGTGTGGGTGTTTGTTTTGAAAATAGCAAGGATGTTTTGTTTGAAATTGAGAAAGTAATTAGGAGAATTCTACCTACTCAAAAGTCTTTCTTGTTCATTTTATTTTCCTTTGACATTGTTATATTACCATTGATTTGGTAAGTAACCCTATCTTTGGATGTAAACGGGACGGGCATGGGTCATCGTATGACCATGATTAGAAATATTGCAAAGTATCTTAGCATTTTTCTTTAGGGACTAAGATCATTTTGAAAGGGAACTTAGATAGCACCATCGAGGGACTATGATCTTGTATTTTTGTTTGTTTTTCCTAAGATACCTCACATGCGTAATATGTCCGTTTATAAGGCAACCAAGTGGATTTTACCCTAAGGGTGCTTCTGTGCAAGTGTATTGTTTTTCATGCTTGGTTTTTTCTTTGATTAGGGTTTTCTAATTGACTTGTTTTAGTCTTTCCATACAAACCCTAATTACTAGCATTTGTATATAAAGCGATAAGTTGTGAAAATGTAAAGTCCTACGCAATTACATCATTTGGGGGATGGGGTGTAAAAATTTACAAAATGGGGATTGCAAGTAAAATTAAATCCTAAGTTACTATTACAACCATATTGAATGGATAAGAATTTACAAGAAATTTAAAATGGACTTGTTTTGTTTAAGAAAATAAATAAGTTTTGTTTAAGAAAATATTTTGATCGTTTTATGTTAAAAGAAATAAAATAAGACATGTGAATGTGAAATATTTTTTGGTGTTTTGATTAATAAAAGTGATGGAAAAAATAATAAGGAGAAAGAAAACGAAATCAGCGCTTTGCTAAAATAAAAGAAATTAGAAGTTCTGACTCTTGCATGTTGCAATACAGAAATAACATGTTAGCCAAAATAGGGAATGTCAGAAGTTCTGGGTGCTGACAGAATTTGGAAGTTTTGATGTTGCTGGAGGTTTGGAAGTTCTGACCCAGAATGGGAAAAATGTCAGGGGATAAGCATAAAAAAGGGTGTTTCTGAGACTAGAACTCAGGACCCTTAACACAAATGTCTTATGCGTGTGTTTTCTATAACTAGGGTGGCCATACATCCGGTATTAGAAGCAAAGACATAAGCATATAACATAAAGTAAGTTCTGAGGATGAATCCCATCCCTTTCTTCACGCTAACCAGAACATCTGCAACTTAGTCATTTCTTAACAGAATAGAAAACACAAATATAGAAATTATAGCAGATTCCCATCATGGTTCAACAATATGAGATATCCAGACTGTAAATCAGAAACAAACATATATCTTCTAAACCTAGTTTCCTTAAGAAGTTCTAAACTAACTTACTCCCTACTTAGACATACAAATATGTGAAACCTCAGAATACGTACAACATCAAATCATGATGGCTACATTGTATTTTTGAACATACAAATCTGACAATGCCTAAGTAATATGATGAGAGTCAGCAGGAACTTACCTTGCAGCTGCAAAATGCTCTGTGAGTTGGAGTCTGGTTTTAAACACTGGTGATGTTCTGAACAACTTCTTCATGTGCTCAGTAGGCTGGAAACTTTCATCTTTGGCTATGAATGATTAGTAAAATACTGTAATAACCAAGGGCCAAAGTTCTGACTTCTTTGAGGTGGATATGGATGGAGAGTGTGTTACAGTTTGAACACAGAAGTAGGTATAACTTCTGAGATGTAAATCATAAACTATATGGATGGTTTTGATCAAGAAACACTTGAAGGAAAAAAGGAGTTTGAATGTAAGAAACAAAAGCTAACAGGTTTTGTATTTTTATTGTTTGCAGTTTTGGACTCTTGGAATTCTAGCAGGGGTTCAAAGCTTTTTTTGAGCTTTTTACAGTTGCCAATGGCTTTCAATTTATAGCCAAGGATCTTGTAGCTTGGAGAGATCAAGGGTACAACCATCATATGTAAGGTGCTGACTTATTCTTGAAGCAAGTTCAAATAGGTATGGTGGTTAGCAGTTTTTTAGCCGTGCATAAGCTGGATTTATAAGCGGGAACTAAGGAAAAGTAACCTCAAAAGCAAAAGCAACGCATGGGCCCAACATATTTTTGTACAAAGGTTGCTTTTCCAAGATAGTGATGGTACTTCTATGCCACACGTGGGGAAATCCTTTGGATAAAGACCCAAAAGTGTTTGTGAGCATTAAATGATGATGAGATTTATCAAACCAGAAATCATGAAATGTGAGATTCTGCATCATTGCTTAATTCTGGATCACAAGTTCAGCTTCAGCATAATTTAGAATAAACATCCAACTTCTGATCTTTGTATCTCCTTGCTGCAGCATATTCTGAAGAAGTACTCAGACTTTCTAGGAAACCTGCAACACGCTTTGTAAACCTTCTTTCAATTACCCTTGCAAACTCTTACTGAATCTTTGTGAAAACTAGACCAGAAGTTGTAACCAAACTCTATCTTGGAAGTGTCTAGAATTTGTTGAGTGCTTCAGCTTCATGGACATGTCTTTGAGGAGTCATAACTTGAAATCCCAACATTTCTAGGAGAAGTTTTGTTCTGCAACGTTTCAGATGAGTGCATAACTCTTGTGCTAGAAGTAAATCCAGAATCAGTTTGCATCATGGTGATAATCTGATCAGAAGTTCTAAGCTTACCATATTTCTTAAACGCTTAGAAAAAATTCTAAGTATTTAGAAATTTGACTTTTGAATTTCTTGATGAAACAAACTTCATATTTCAACATGTCTTGATGAAATATGATCCTCGAAACTTGATTTTGATCCAAAAGTCAAAGTTTGACTTTTCAGCTTGCAAATGACCATTTTTCCCTTATGAATGACTTTCTTTAAAAATTTGTAATTCAATGCTTGGAATTGGAAGGAAGCAAACCTGAGGGTTCAGGGTGATCCTTTGAGAAATGAGAGAGAAATGTTTTGGGTACAACAGTATTATTAAGTTGATTGAAGTTTGTTTTATGAAAATGTTTTAAAAATGCATGGACATAAGTCCAAGTTTATTATGAAAGTGGTTCAAGTTTCAAAACAAGAAGAGTTTTTAAAAGGAGGAAGAATATTTTTTTGAAATTAAAGAAGATGGGAGGAGAAGAAACTATCCTAAAGCATAAGGTAAAAACTAGGGATAAAACCAAATAACCAACAAGAAGCCAATGTTTGACATTATGAGTCAAGATAGAATTTGCATTCTTTGGATTGAAACCAAGCAAGCAAAGATACTAGACCTCTTGAGAGAACCAAACTTCAAATGTATTAAGTCTCCACAAAAATTGGGCAGAGTAACGGCTGTATATGGGTGAATTCCATATTACAAACAAAGAATGTAATCAAAGTAACCTGCACACAAACAAACAAACAACCCAATGTCTTGAGGTAAACTTCAAGAACTCCAGACAAAATACCAATTAAGGTCACAAGGTCTCCAACATAGGTCAAGGCCTCTAATCCTAAGTCCAAGAAATCTAATACTCCACAATGCCAATGATAGTAACCAAATAGTCCAAATATCATTAAAGGTTTTTTAGGGTTCATGTTGATTATTAGGTGTCTTGAAAAAGAAAAGACAAGCTCAAGTGAGCAAAATAAAAATGACAGAAAGTAAATGCTCAAGTGAGCAAAATAAAAATGGCATGAAATGTAATGCTTAAAATAAATGGTACATAAAGCATAAAAAATAAAAGCATAAAGTAAAAACAATTTAATAATTAGTGGTTAGTTGGATTACCATCTTGAAACTTGAATTTGGAACTTATTAGTGGATTGGTAGAATCAAAGCCTCCACACAACAAGTTGCATTTGCTTTTTGTCAAGTATATCATCCATCTGGAATTCTCAAAAGTACCATTTATTGACCAACGATGTTTAAGTGATCTGTGTTGACCAAAAGTGTTGTAGATCCATTAGAGGATTGGTAGAACCAAAGCCTCCACATAATGAATCTAAAGGTCATTGGATAAAAGAGATCAAATTAACATACTTGAGCTTGCAAACATAAGTTTGGGCCACGAATGATCGTTTATCCGAATCGGGACAAAATTTAGCACTATGTTAAGCAATCATAAGTGGACTTATATAGAAGTCGCACCTATTTTGAGATCGGTCAATAGCACTCTATGCACCATTTGTTTTGATACATGATATAGAGATCATGCTCCAATAACACTTAGTGCAATAAGAAAGGAATGAGATAAAGATGGGTGGGAAAGAATATACAAACCACGTTTGAATTAAATTTTAATCAAACTATTATTAAAATCATTCATCCATATTTATGGAGTTAGACTCAACACCATGGATCCAATGATGTTAATAAAGTTCATGATCAAAATTCAACCCAAGATCAGCCAGAAAATAATCACAAAATAATATTGCATTTAATATATATACATTAAAAAGGTTTTTAAAATCTTTTAAAATAGAAATAAAAGAGAAAAATATTAACTATGTTCAAATTAATCAAAGAAATATTAAGTAAGACCATAGAAAAAACTGAAATGGAATCAAATATTTTTATTAATTTTTTGGTAATTTTTTAAGGTCAAAAACAATTTTTAAAATTAAAAGAATGAGTAAAATAAATCAATAATGATTAAAAATACAAAAGTCAGAAATAAAAAATAAATGAGGTCATCAATATTTGTCACAATATCATTGGATCATTCCATAATTTTTTCAGAATTTAAAAATGCATAAAAGTATTTATAAACATTTTAAACAATTCAAATAAAGTGAAAATTTATAAAAAATATAAAAACACAAAATAAAATTGTGAAAAAACAAAAATCAGAAAGAGGAAAATCAAAAAAAAATTTCAAAATTTTTTTTCCAGATTTTTTTGGACTTAAAATGAAATTTCTATGATTTTTTGAAATTTAAAACAATTAACTATAAAAATCAGAAATAAAAAATAAAGTCAAAAATATGTGGACCATTGGATGAGAGTCAAAATGCACTGTGCATATGATGGTCATTAGTGAATAAAGCATAAAATAAATATAAACCAGATTTTCAAAACAAACAAGTGGCAAGCCATCACTGGTGGGAAGATGACACGTTGGTCATCTTCAACCTCCAGCCAACGTGAATTGCAGGTCTCTCAAATTGTTAAATCAGAAGCTCATTCCTATGCCATTCGCTTTGTATCTTCAAGACGAAGACAACCACACATTCGCGGCAAATTTATATAAACTGTAGCTCAAGCAAATTGGAAGGAATGTTTTGAAAAGGGATTTAAAATTTCATGGTCAAAATGTGTTTCCAGATAAAAGCAAGTGTTGCGACTAGAACCAGGGCAATGAGAGCTTCACAATGATATCAAAGTTTTGAAGAATTGATGGAGAAATCTACCTATTAAAATTGAGTGGCAGAGCTCTAAAACTGGAGTTCTATGGATCAATATAGGGCACGATTCTTAAAGGTAATTGTATGGTTAGTTTCTGGGAAGATCAAGGAAGGTGAATTGATAGAGAACTTGGATTGAAAAAGGCTTGAACACTGATTTCGAAGTTACAGAAAAATGAGTTGTGGAGCAATTTTGGAAGGGTGATTCTCGTTGTTCAAGCTTAAGGAAATGAATGAGGGATGACCCTCTATTTATAGGGAATAAAATGGAATGTTCAAGCGTGTGAAATGATTAGGTTTAGAGGGAAATCGTGTGAACCTGATACATGAGTAAGGTGGGATCTGTTTTGCATCAAAACTCATCTAATCCTTGCATTTTAAGGCTCTAATCCACTTTGGAAACTTGGTTAAACATGTTTAGATCACAAACGTGTGCTAATTTGATATTTAGAAGCCAAGACATGAATTTCGAATTCTGACTTATGAAGAAACTTCAGTTCCAAGTTACCAAGTTCAATCCAATGGCATTCTCAACTCAAGGGGTCTTAAGGCATGATTCTTGAAGCTTTAGAAAGATGAGATTACAAAATTTGCAATGGGAAAAGAATGGAATAAAATGGATGCTTGAGCTGAAAGTTGCAATGAGTCAAAGTTGGGGAAAAAAGGTTGACTTTCCATACTTAGAAATATTTCAAATTTTTCTTCAAAAGTGACCTATAATATTTTGCATCCAAACATAGTCTTCCACTTGGAATTTGCTCTTGACTTAAAAATATGGCATGAAATAGACCTATTGAGTGACATTTTGAGACTTGAACCACTTAAAATATCCAAAAATTGAGAAAGTTATGAATTGTTGAAGTTGGCCAAGAATCATGAAATGACCTATAATATTTTGTATCCTTAAGACATCTTACATCCATTTTCTCACTTTGCACATAAAAGAAGGGATAAATTTCACATCCTCAAGATAATTATGAAAAAAGAGTGGGATCAAGGTGATAAGAATTGACCAAGTTATGATCATTTTAAGTCACACATGGGAATTAGGGAGTTCATCTGGAGGACTTGTAATCTTTCTTCATCATCAAGTTTCTTCCACATAAAAACTCTTTGAAATTTTTGAAGTGATTTATTAATAACCCTTTTAAGAGAAGTATGTCTTTGGAATCACTCAAAAATACCAAAAGATGAGCCAGATATACTTCTTTAAAGTTCAAAACCCTAGCTCCTAGATCAAGAAAATGCTTTGAGGAACTTTGATAATTTTGAACAACCTTCTTATACCAACACTCTTTATTTGTAGATAGAAGTTGTTGATGATGATACTGAGAACTCATATCAACCAAAACCACTTCCATATCTTGAGAATTGATAGAAATATGCACTTGTGACCAATGGGAACAAGACCTTGTCCAACCATGACAACTTCTTTAATCAACCCCTTGTACTTTTGAATCAATCTTGATAACTTTGAAATGTGGTGAACCAAAATAAACCTTGCCATGCCATTTCTTCCAAGACAACTTCAATGGTGTGGTTTGAATTTCTCAAGCTTTATTGACTAGGGCATGGAAATAAACTCATGAACCCATATATCAACTTGCTAAGCGACATTGCCTTTACCTACATTATTTACAAGTAAGACAAACCGACATTGCATTTTATTAGTTAAAAGAAAAGTCAGAACAAAACATGCATGATCACAAAATAAAAAAAGGTCAAGGTTCTTGTGATTCCTCAAAGAGCAAAGCTAAAGATAAGGAGGAGAACCAAAAGCCCTAATGTGATCTTGTTGTGATTGAATCAATATGGTATGATGAAGGGATCTTAGGGGAAAAATTGGGGTACAACAGTTGCCCTTATTTAATTTTCTTCTATCTGGAGATATGAAGGTTAAAAATCTTCGTGTTGACGCGATCGAAGATACTAAAATATAAAACAAACCCTATTTTTGGCCCTAAGATGCCATGCAATGCTTATGAATATGAATGCACAAGAACAACCTCAAAGGGACGCGAAACACCACTGGGAATATAGCAAAGGAAATAAAGATAAAAAGGGAAACCCAACCAGGAAAATAAATCACTAGTGGATCAAAAGAACCGACTCATAGAGGATGGTAAAATGTTCATAGGATACACCACCTTTTACTCAAGGCAAGACTATCAATGTTCACTGAAGGTAGAAAAAGAAAAGAAATAACAATATCAACGTTCATTGATGGTGAGATACCAACATTTACTGAAGGTAGAGAGAAAGAATATATCATAACATCGTCGTTTACTAACGATGAACTACCAACTTTCACTGAGGGTAGAAAAAAGATAACAATCGCCAACTTTCACTGATGGTGATCTACAAACTTTCATTGAAGGTAGAAGGAATATATCATAGCACCACCGTTCACTGACGATGAACAACCAACATTCACTGAGGGTAGCAAAAAGATAACAATCACCAACTTTCACTGGTGGTGATCTACCAACTTCACTGAAGGTATAAGGAATATATCATAGCACCGCCGTTCACTGACAATGAACTACCAATGTTTATTGAGGGTAGCAAAAAGATAAAAATCACCGACTTTCACTGATGGTGATCTACCAACTTTCACTGAAGGTAGAAGGAATATATCATAGAACCTCTGTTCACTGACGATGAACTACCAACGTTCACTAAGGGAAGCAAAAAGATAACAATCGCCAACTTTCACTGAAGGTGATCTACCAACTTTCACTGAAGGTAGAAGGAATATATCATAGCACTGCCGTTCACTGACGATGAACTACCAACATTCACTGAGGGTAGAAAAAAGATAACAATCACCAACTTTCACTCATGGTGGTCTACTAACTGTCACTGAAGGTAGAAGGAATATATCATGACATCTCCGTTCACTGACAATGAACTACCAACGTTCACTGAGGGTAGCAAAAAGATAACAAGTTTTCCCAGAATTTCGATGTTTCACCTAGAACGGGTCTCAACTTCTTCTTTAACCAAGGCATTCCGTCTGGAAAGGGTAGTATATAAGCTGTCTCAAATAAAGAGACTACCACTTGAAAAGATTTCACAATGAACTGTCTCTGCGATATTGAAAGACTTGCCATCCACTGGAGTAATTTGACAATGAACTGCAAACTATCCACTCATAGAGAAGATAGAAAAAAAGTAACGTCGACTTTTACAAGGAAGTACAAGTTGCTCAAATGATGAGACCTGCTACTTGCTGTCATAAGAAGGATTGTAAAAAATGATTTTCGGGGAAAGCAATATGACTTCCTGGGGAATGAAATATGACTTCCTGGGGAAATGCCAATATATTCCTGCTGAGGAGATAAAGTCATCTCGTGTAAAATAAATGCACATTCTCAAACCAAAGCTCGAAGCTTGCAGAAATCCAAAGTAATAATATTGCTGAAGATCAAAGATTAAAACCAGAAATAAACTGGAGTAAAATAGTCTACCAAAAATACATCCTTTGAGAAATAAACTCAAGAAGGAAAACCAAATCCATCCAGACAAGAAGTTGTACAGGAAGGCTAAAGCAAAATTCTTCCACGGGGGATAACTCAGTGGGCAAATTGAAAGAATATACACTTTCTTCTTAAAGTCGACAGTTTATTGGAGATAGGACAACACAAATCTGCAATACAGGGTAATATGTCAACAAAATATTAATGAATGCGAATGAACAATGATTTGCTAAATTTAACTATGCATGATGTATGTATGAATATATGAGTGTTATCATGTATATGCTGACAAAACAGACATATATTACTAGGGATAACCAAGCAAAGCCAACTTGAGCACCAACAACACTCGACTAAATCTCATCCAAGATGAACATTCCATAAGAAAATAAGCACCACATGGGGAAAAAGAATCCTATTTCGCGGCTTAACTTCACTGCGAAGGAACATAATCCGGAAGTAAACAAATCATAGCGACAAAATAGTACAGATATAGGGATATAACATCCTTCTCCAGGCTTCACCGGGGTATAGCACACAAACTTCAATGGGGAAACAAATGTTTTCATGGTCCGCACTTCTATTGGGGATTGCAATACTGTTTTCAAATAAGGCAGAAGGAAATCATATTAACAAAACATTGGCTGAGGATTTCGAGCCTACTTTAATGAAGAAATATCATACAGACTTCACTAGGGGAGTTAATGCATCATCATCGAGACATTAGTTGGGAACCTCGTGCTGACTTCATTGGGGAGGCCAACACCATATTGAAGGGATAAAACCAAGATACGTTCTCCACTGGGGAAAACAGAGATACGTTCTTCAATATTGAGAGTAAGCATTGAACCAACTTCTATGGGGAAAAGTATGAAACCTCATGGGGACAACAACTTGGATAGTTAAGAAGTCAAGCATTCTAGCAAGAAATCAATCTTATGGGGATTTTAAATCAAACCCAACGCTTGGCGAGTGAAAACCCAAAAAGTTGATAATTAATTCAACACTTCTTAAATAAAACACTACCCTGGTCTGATTATCGGGCAAACAAAATGCAAGAACCACTGAAAGGGAGATCCTTCGTAAATGAGTTAAACTCAGCATGCACGGGGAGAAAAGACTTCTATCAAATAATCGAGGCCTTCACTAGGGAATCTCAGACCAAACCTATTCCAACAAAAGATTCGCTGGGATAGCCTTCCTGAGGAATCAAGAAGTAAACATATGGAAAGAGGTCAAAATCTTGGGAATTTTAAATCAAACCCAACACTTGGCGAGTGAAAACCCAAAAAGTTGACAACTGACTCAACAATTCTTAGAAAATTGACTGTCCTGGTCTAGTTACCTGGGAAGTGAATACTAACAATAATGCCAACACTGCCAAGAAGAGCAAAATTTTGCAAATAATTCCATCACATCACACCAAGGGGACAAGACCTTTAGTCATATGAGAGAAGAATTCGCTGGGGAATCCGGAATAGAGACTTCAGACCAAGCAAACCCAACAATCAAAAAATCAACCAACACTTGACTGGGGTCACTGGGATCACTAACCCGATACTGCACTTTACGCCAATTGGTATCGTATTCAATATAAAATAAGCATGCGCATACCAGCGGAAACAACCTGAGAAAACCTTCCCGGGTGAAAACAAAACTTCTCAAAATTACGGGAGTTCTTCCATTCCTGGGATCACCATCTTTGTTTTCCTCTTGAATCACGAAATCTAAAGTAAAAGTAAGTTGTAAATTCTTTTTTGAAAAACAATTTTGTTATTTAATCATTTTTATTTGAAAATTATTATCAATAATAAATAAAGTCTTTGTAAGCTGAATAACAATAAGAACTACAAAGAATTGGGTAAAAGCTCAAATTTTATTAATAGAATGGTAGTCTACGAATGGCGAGACTCCATGGATAATTATAAAGTTTGGAAAATGGTAATATACAATGGAAAAGATACATTGAGATACAATGACCACTATTCCCTCTAACAACTTTGAAATCCTGAGTAGCAGCTTCTGTTGAATTATGGTGAGGACCCAAGAAGATTGTTGCTTCAATGATCAAGTCTTGTCTGATGCAGTTACTTACGAAGAAAGTCCCTAACTTTTTCCTAAGCTTCCCTTGCGAGTTTTAAACTTAGCAGGAAATTTCATTCTGTTTATGTCTCTAATTTTTGCCTAGTCTTCCCTTTTGGGTTTTCGGCCTACCGAGACGCTATTTTTTTCCTAAGCCTCCCTTTCGGGTTTTCAACTTAGCGAGTTGTTCTTTTATTTCTTTAGGAGAAATATTTCTTGACTACATCAACATTCATGGGACGTGGGAACTCCTTGCCATCCATAGTTTCAAGAATTAATGCACCGTCAGAGAAGGCATTCTTGACAACATATGGGCCTTCAAAATTGGGAGTCCACTTGCCCCTAGAATCAGTGTTAAAAGACATGATCTTCCTAAGCACGAGGTCGCCTGCTCTAAATTCACAAGGCTTGACCTTCTTATCAAAAGCTTTCTTCATTCTCTTCTGGTATAACTGCCCGTGACACGAAGCCGTCATTCTCGTCTCTTCGATCAAATTCAATTGGTCAAACCTATTCTAGACCCATTCAGCCTCTGACAACTTAGTTTCCATTATCACACGCAAAGAGGGAATCTCAACCTCTATTGGGAGCACCGCTTCCATTCCATACACAAGGGAGAACGAGGTTGCTCCTGTTGAAGTACAGACATATGTCTGATATCCATGTAAAGAAAAAGGGAGCATTTCATGCCAATCCTTATAAGTAACAACCATCTTCTGGATAATCTTCTTGATGTTCTTATTAGCAGCTTCAACAACCCTGTTTATCTTCGGCCTGTACGGAGACGAATTGTGATGAACGATCTTGAATTCTTCACAAAGTTATGTCATCGTCTTATTGTTTAAATTTGAGCCATTATCGGTGATAATTCTGCTCAGAACACCATACCGACATATGAGATTATTCTTAATGAAACGCACAATCACTTGCTTGGTAACATTAGCATATGAAGCAGCTTCCACCCATTTGATGAAGTAATCAATTGCTAACAAGATAAAATAGTGTCCATTCGAAGCTTCGGGTTCTATCATACCAATCATGTCAATACCCCACATAGATAAAGGCCACGGGGAAGAAATAACATTGAGAAGTGTCGGAGGCACATGAATCTTGTCCACATAAATCTGGAATTTATGGCACTTCTTTGCAAATTTGTAACAGTCAGATTCCATTGTCAGCCAATAGTAACCTGCCCTTAGCATCTTTTTAGCCATCGAATGTCCATTGGCATGAGTGCCAAATGAACCATCATGGATCCCATGCATCAACATGTCTTCTTTGTGTCTATCCACGCATCTGAGCAAGACCATGTCATAATTTCTCTTGTACTGCACATTTTTACTGAAGAAGAAACTGCCATCCAATCTTTTCAATGTCTTTCTATCTTTATTCGAAGCACCAATTGGATATTCCTGAGTCTGAAGGAAATGCTTGATATCATAATACCAAGGATTCTCATCTTCTACCTCTTCTATTGTAAACACATGAGCAGGTCTATCCAGTCGCCGAAATATAATTCGAGGTATATCATTCCAAGTATTCACTTGATACATAAAAGCCAGAGTTGCCAGAACGTCCGCTATTTAATTTTCATCTCTGGGGATGTGATGGAATTCAACTTTATTAAATAAGAGTAACAATATTCTAGCATAACCATTGTAAGGGATCAAGCCAGGGTGACGAGTATCCCACTCTCCTTTAATCTGATTTATTACCAAAGCTGAATCGCCATACACATCAATAATTTTAATTCTGAGACCAATAGCTTGTTCGAGACCCATGATGAAAGCCTCGTATTCTGCCATATTTTTAGTACAATCAAATGTCAACCATGCAGTAAAAGGGATGTGTGATCCATGTGGAGTGACAATCACAACACCAATTCCTTTACCATAAGTATTCACAGCTCCATCGAATATCACACTCTAGCGATATTCAGGATCAGGACCTTCCTAAGGAAAAGGTTCATCACAATCTTTCACTTTTAGAAACATCACATCCTCATCGGGGAAATCATACTTCACAGACTGATAATTATCAACTGGTTGGTGAGCAAGATAATCTACCAACACACTACTTTTAATAGCTTTTTGAGTGCGGTATTCGATGTCATATTCAGATAATAACATCTATCAGCGGGAAATTTTCCCAATAAGAGAGGGCTTTTCAAAAATGTACTTGATTGGATCCATTTTTGAGATCAACCAAGTAGTGTGATTGAACATATACTGCCGCAAACATTTTGCCGCCCAGGCCAGAGCACAACATATCTTTTCCAACATGGAATACCGTGACTCATAATCGATAAACTTTTTATTGAGATGATAAATGGTGTACTCTTTCTTCCCCGTTTCATCTTGTTATCCCAGAATACAGCCCATGGAATTATCTAACACTGTCAGATGCATAATCAATGGTCTTCCTTCTACAGGAGGGAGCAAGATAGGGGGTTCAAGCATATATTATTTAATACTTTCAAATGCCCTTTGGCAGTAATCTATCCACACACAACCTTGATCTTTCTTTAATAACTTAAAGATCAGTTCACACGTTGCAGTCATGCGGGAAATGAGTCTGGAAATATAATTCAAATGCCCGAGGAACCCTCTGACTTTATTTTCAGTTCTCAGCGCTGACATTTCTTGAATTGCTTTGACTTTATCAGGGTCAAATTCAATCTCATTCTGGCTAACAATGAAACCCAACAATTTCCTCGACCGTACCCCGAAGGTACATTTATTTGGGTTCCAGCGGAGACGATACTTCCTCAATCACTGAAACAACTTCAACAAATCTTCTACATGCCCTTCTTCAGTCTGGGATTTAGCAATCATATCATCAACATATACCTCAATTTCTTTGTGCATCAGATTATGGAATAGGGTTGTCATAGCCCTCTGGTACGTTGCACCAGCGTTCTTTAACCCGAAGGGCATCACTCTGTAACAGAATGTTCCCCAGGGTGCGATAAACATTGTATTTTCCATATCCTCATGAGCCATACTTATTTGATTATACCCGGAAAATTTGTCCATGAACGAGAAAACTTTGAATTTTGTTGTGCTATCCACTAACATATCAATGTGTGGCAATGGAAAATCATCTTTTGGACTAGCTTTATTTAGATCTTTGTAATCTACGCACATGCGAACTTTTCTGTCTTTCTTCGGTACTGGGACAATATTGGCAATCCAATGAGGGTACACTGATGTCACAAGAAAACTGGCATTAATTTGCTTTAGAACTTCTTTTTTGATCTTTACTTCCATATCTGGGTGAGTTTTTTGCAACTTCTGTTTGATTGGCGGACACTCTGGCTTCAGCGGCAAACGATGCTCTACAATATTTGTATCTAAACCAGGCATATCTTGGTAAGACCAAGAAAAAATATCCAAATACTCTTTCAACATCTCAATCAACCTGCTATTCACATCAGGATGCAGCAATGCTCCGATCTTGACTTCCTTCGGATCTTCTTCTGAACCCAAATTGATTACTTCCAATGGCTCTTTATATGGCTGAATGGCATTTTCCTCACGCTCAAGCAAACGTGAGACCTCTTCTAGAATATCATCATAGTCTTTTTCTTCGGCCACATACACAGAACATTCAAAGTTGGGAGAGAGTGCAGGGTCATTGTATTCAACGGGTTTTTTTAATTAATTTGCACATATGATTTCTAATTTCTTTTAGAAACTGACACAAATAACAAGTGATCATGCAGATTGAATTTCAGTTATTATTTATTTTGAAAGTTTTTTTCTAATTAACATTTTCCAAGAAAAAGAAAAAAATAAAGACACAATTTGGGAAACAAAGACAACTTTTATTATTGATTTTAAAAATCACAACAAACAGATAAGCCCATACAATATTAATACTTTCACCTTGGGCAGAGTGAAAGCTTTTCAAAAAATATTAACAAAACAAATTACTTTGAAACATGTATGCAAGAGGGAACATCAATGGTGATCCAGTTCTGAACCCTAACTCCGTGCGTCACATAATTTGGCATTTCTGGCTCTGCTTCATCTTCCACAATGGCATTAATCCTGGAAACAATTGGATGAAGATAGCCCCCGCTACAAAAGATATCTTGAAACTTGCCTTCAGCAAACTTCAAACTTGAAGCTCTTACCCTTATCATTCTTCACAGAGAACCCCAAGCCAACTCTATTATTGTTTACAGGTGGATTAACAATCTATCCCCATACTTCACTACGGCCATTACGCACAACCTATTGTGCATCCTTGAACGAAGCTATGGAATTCACATTTCTTCTTACATTATCAATGGATAAAGCTTGGAATTGAGTTCCAATGGCAGCTTCATCTGCCTCTAGAATGATGAAAGAGGACAAATGAGATATCAATAATTCTTGTTCTCCATTTATAATTACCACTTTTCCTTCACGCACAAACTTTAGCTTCTGGTGTAAATTCGAAGTGACAACCCCTGCCTCGTGTATCCACGCCCATCCTAACAAGCAACTATAAGAGGGTACAATATCCATGACCTGGAAAGTAATCTAAAACAATGTGGGCCTATATGAATAGGCAAGTCCACTTCACCGATAACAGATTTCCTTGATCCATCAAACGCTTTCACATTAATGCCACTTGGGAGCATGGGTGTTCCTTGATATTTCAACTTCATAAGTGTTCTCCTTGGTATAACATTCAATGCAGATCCATTATCAATCAGCATATTGGATAACGAATCATTCTTGCAGTTCATAGAGATGTGGAGGGATAAATTGTAATTCCTTCCTTCATCGGGCATTTCATCATCGCAGAAACTCAGGTTATTACATGAAGTAATATTCCCTACTACAATGTTTAATTGGTCTACAGGCATATCACTTTCCATGAAAGCTTGGTCCAATACCCTCATCAAAGATTCTTTGTGAGCAGAGGAGTTCATCAATAAAGCCAAGATAGATATTTTTGAAGGAGTCTGCAGTAGCTGATCTACAATTCAGTAGTTACTCATCTTGATTATCTTTAAAATATCATCCACCTCTTTTTCTAGCGTAGCTTCACTAGATTCACCCACTACCTTCTTGGGTTCAACATTTTCAACAACTTTCTTTCCAGTACTAACATCTCCACGAATGACTGGTGCAAATACACGACCATTGCGGGTCACTCAGCTAGTCTCAACAATATTTCCAACATTAGGCATTGGCTGGATGGGGACTTCCACACTATCCTCTAAGATTGTAGCATTATGTTTGTGGGGTACCTCCTTGTCTGACTTGTAGGGGACATGACCCAGCAAACTAATCACCAATGGAGTAATAGGTGGCTTGTTATGATATTCAACTTCAAAATGGGTAGGCGCACCAAAACAAGGCACAATAACATTTACTCCCTCTTCAACACAATCAGTCATTACAGAGTCATCACTGGAAAACAAATCTTCATCCGAGGAGAAAAACTCATCTGTAGAGGAATACTCATCATCTAACTCCTCTTCAGCCAAACAAACCACAATCATATCAACTTTATTGTAATCATCCCTTTGACCTATAACATTGATAGTTCCATTATCCAACAACAAATGAACACCATTCCTTACAATTGAACATCCTCGGGAGTCACGGTAGCAAATTCGGCAAGATCCATACTGATGTTCTACCTGACCAACCATGCGGAAGAAAGTAGCATGCAATTGTATAAGATCCTCATTCATATGTTCCATATCAAAGATTCTGAACTCTCTAGGACATCAAGAAACCATGTTTACTTCCTCCTCATACTCTTCCATAGGCCTGATTATGTGGATGAGGCCCTTATCCATCATCTCCTGCAAATCAACATTTATCTTGTCACAATCCTGTATGTCCGTACTACAAATAGCACAATCCGCATGGTCATGCGTATAGTAGTGAACTTATAAAGTTCTGCATGAATTTTCACCAAATCTCCTCTAACCAATTTAATATCAAAAATTCGGAAGTCGCCTGGACAACCGGCCACCATGTTCACAGTATTCGCTCCTCCATGCTTTGGTAGAGGATTATATTTCACATTGGGGCCCACATCCTTGAAAGATAAGATACCAGACTTCACTAATTTTTGTACTTCAGTCTTCAAAGGATAGCAGTTCTCAACATTATGCTTTGGCGCTCCCTGATGAAATGCACATGTTTGGTCTGCCTTATAATACCAAGGTAATGGTGACGGTACAACGGGAGGTGGTCGGGTTTGAACCAACTTCTTTTGCATTAACGTCGGGAGTAATTATGTATAACTCATAGGGATAAGATCATAACTCTCCCTTCTTTGATTATACCCTTGATTCCCCTGATGGGGTGATCTCTGATAAGCATCGGTGGTTGGAGCTACACAAATAATTGGGGTAACTGATGCAACTTACTGATGACACTGATAATTTCTTCTAGAAGGATTAACCCTCATCTCTTGCATAACAGCATTTGTATTTCCTTCCTTCTTTTTGGCAAACCCATAAGATGGCTTCTTCGTATTTCCGGAACTTTCACTTTTTATTAGGCGGCCTTCTCTTACACCCTCTTCTAAGCGAATACACATGCCTACCATTTCAGTAAAGTCACTTGGCGCACTCGCTACCATCCTCTCATAGTAGAAAGCACCCAGAGTCTTCAAGAAAATATTAGTCATCTCCTTCTCTTCCATTGGAGGAATCACTTGGGCGGCTACCTCACGCCATCTCTACGCATATTCTTTAAACGATTCCCTGTCCTTTTGAGCCATGGCCCTGAGTTGATCACAGTCAGGTGCCATGTCCATGTTGTATTTGTATTGTTGGATAAATTCTTCTCCAAAGTCAATGAAAGTATGGATATTGACGCTGTCCAAACTCATATACCACTTCAGCGCAGCACCAGTCAAACTATCTTGAAAAAAGTGAATCAACAGACGCTGATCATCAATATGGGTAGACATTCTTCTTACATACATCATAATATAAGCATGATGACAAGTGTTTCCCTTGTACTTCTCGAATTACGGGACTTTAAACTTCGTAGGTATCTTGACATTCGGGACCAAGCATAAATCATTCACATTCTGCCCGAACAATTCCTTTCCCTTGACAGCCATCATCTCCCTCTGCATCTTGTCAAACTGCTCTTGAAAATTATCCATTCTATCATATAGACCAAAGTCTTCACTTGGTGGAGGAAAAGGACGACACATATCATCATTAACAACTGGTATCATATTCACCGAAGGAGGTGCAACAAGAGCAGCATGCACCACAGAAGGTGCAGGAGTAACAATTGTCTGAACAACCGGAGTATCTTGGGGACCATGATTGAAACCTTCAGGCGCAAAGTTATCTAGCTTTCCCCATGGATAACCTTGAGGCATGCGATTCCGAACAACAGTTGGAATAGCAGACATAGGAACAGTTGGAGCTTCAGTAGTAACCCTTGTTGGTTGAGGTTGAACACTCGGTGGTTGATTCTGAGCAGCCACCAGAGATTACATCAAAGTAGTGAGATTAGCGATTCTGGCATCCAGAGCAAAAACATCCTCGCGCAGCTCGAGATTCTATTGTTCTAAGTTGTCCACCTTCCTTCAGAAATTAGCTCGAGTGTTGTAGTGGTGAGACAACTTGCTGAACAAAGTAAAGAAGCTTGGTAAGACACATGGATATGCATAACAAATGCAAGAAATATGTGCAACATGATGCATGATATGCAATGCACATGATTTATTTTATTATTAATATTTCAAGGGACTTAAAGATTTAGAGACACATTGCGAATATCAAAGTAATAACACATTTGAAATACTGAATTTTTTTTATTATAATAACTTCAAAATGGATTACAAGTTTCAATAATCCCAATTACAAGACAAAAATAAAGTCTAAGTCCCTAAGAAGTAAAGTTGATGGAGATCACTCTATATGCTGGCGCTTACCTATAAGCCTGGAAATCTGAGCCTTCAACCTCTGGTTTTCTTCCGCATACCTGGTGGCAACCTCCTTCCAATCACCTGAATCAGGAAGTGAGCAACTAGCATCTGACTAAGTCTTAGAGGAAAATAAATCCCCTAGCCTCTCCATTGTCTCTACAACCTGACTCTCAAGATTCTCAATCAAGTCATCTTTCTCCTTAAAATCTTCTCTATAGGAAATCTCTAAAGTTTTGCACTTATTCTTCCAAGCATCCTTTTCCTGCTGCATCCTAACCAAATCAAGTTGTAGCTCTTCTACATTTTCCAATAAGGTATGAGTGGTCTTCGTAAATAAATCAGGAATAGGTGTTTCCTGGGAATATGGCATCTTCAAATAAATAACTCTCGTTTGGATCCATTGAAGATATGGCTCCAAAGAAACAGTTCCCTAGGTCCCAAGTCTTTCCTACTCTTCCTATGAATTTGATGCCAGGCCTTTGCAATCCGCTCCCTAGCTTCCTTATGGTCTTATCCCTCCTTAATAAAGAAACTACTCAAATGAATACTATTTGGTTTATCCCTCATCAGATAACCAACTTGTCGTCGTGAAAGAACAAGGTTGTAGTTAATTCCTCCCTTTGTACCAAGAAGAGGTACATTGGGGAAACTACCATAATTGTCGACAATATCTACATCCTAGTAAGATCGATGATACCAATCAATATCCGATTGAGTAAGTGCCATGATCTTTGGAGCCCAACGAGGTTCCTTCCTGACATCCCAGAAAGCATCAGACTGAGGCATATGAGAAATAAACCATCGGTATAACAGAGACGTGCATCAGATAATCATCCCCCCATGATAAGAATTTCGAAGATGAATAGAGTAATAAGCATCACCCAATAATATAGGTATCGGGTTTCCAATCATGAAGATCCTGATAGCATTAACGTCAATAAACTTTTCCATGTTACGAAATAAAAACAACCCGTAAGCAAGTAGAGCAAAGATGGCTTCAAAAGCGACTGTACTCTTCATCCTGGAAAAGTAACGAGCTTTCTCCAATAAGAACTGAGCTGGTAATCCTCTAATCCCTCCTTTAGTAGGTATATAGGCTTCAACCTTAGACTTCCCTAGATGGATCAAAAAAGCAATCTGATGTGGTTTTTGATCACCCTCCAAACCAGTAAAAGGAACACGATCAGTAATAGCTAAATCCAACAGATAAGAATACTCCTCTAGTGTAGGCATTAACTGATAGTCGGGGAAAGTAAAGCAATGATACATCGGATCATATAACTGGACCAAGGTCGAGAGAATACCCTCCTTCATCCTAAGCTTCATGAGAGGAATGATGGATCCATACTTCTTCCGAAAATTTGCAGAACACTCAATCTTAGGAATTAGACTGATCAACTCATCTATCTTGGGATCTTTGAAACTGTATTTTCTAGTCTTTCTTTTCTCAGAATCCATGGTCAAAAGGTACCTTAGATATTCACAAATGGTCAACTTTCAACTCCCTTGAAATAAAATTTCTTCAAAAGATGCTTATGAGTGCACGGATGCATGATGCAACAATCACACACAAGATCCCAAACATAGGGTTCATAGGTTCAATGTCACGAGCATGAGATCGAAGGTACTACCCATAAGATATGGTCTAAAAGTTAACACATATCGAACAAGGTTCTAGAGGTTCCCAGAGTCTACATCCATCCTTCGGATATTACCAACTTTTAGATTAACTCAGTAATTAGTAATATTCTCAAGAAAAACTCGTTCGAGCGTAGAATCGCATGACAACTATTTTTGGATTACTCCATCATAGCTTTCGCACTACACCTCAAAGGCCAAGATGGGTTAGGTAATCCATGGTCCTCAGCTTCAGCAGGCTCCCAGGTTGAAAGCAGCACGTCTTCTCGATTACTCGGTAAACGACACTACATTCAAAGGGGCCTCCACTTAGTGTGGAATCTCATGCCTCCTTTTTTTGTATTACTACCTCAAAGTTAACATGACTATACCGCCCGTCTTATCTTAAAGTTTTCCCAAATCTAGATATAGGACTTATAAGTAATCACCAAGCACCTTGAAAACCAGGAAAATCAAAACAAACATATAACACATAAACAACAATATCACATATACAGATATAAACAAAGATAGGTTTAACCCATTTCGGGATGGACCAGTAAGAGGTCAATCTTTCCCCAATAAAGTCTCCATTTTTTTCTGTAGCGGTAGAAATATTTAAGACTAAGCCATTAGATTGACTAGACTTATACAGATTAAAAATAAAAATCGCCACCGCGCTTTATTGTTTTCAAAGGAATGGAAAAAGAGCGAATAACCCAAAAACAGGGGAAAAGATTCAAGGTAAGGGGGTTGGTTATGCAAAAGGAAGGTATTAGCACCCTAAACATCTATGGTACTCCGCAGGAACCTCTTTGTAAATCTGTATATTTTGGCTATAAAATATGTTGTATAGAAATAGATGGTGAAGGTGAGAAGAGAAGTATTTTTTATGATTTTTCACCCGCTGCGATTGCGAACCTTTAGTGCCTACGTACCACCTTCCGTGCAATAGGGGATTAGGGTACTCGTAGTTCA
This sequence comes from Vicia faba, assembly GCA_948472305.1. Lineage (NCBI taxonomy): Eukaryota > Viridiplantae > Streptophyta > Magnoliopsida > Fabales > Fabaceae > Vicia > Vicia faba. Next base: position 855,894,199 of record OX451736.1, on the reverse strand, counting down.
CCTTTAAAAAAAATTTAAAACACAACTGTGTTGGTTAATTTTATGAGATAAAACATCATTGTCATTGTCCGTGTGGAAAACATACTTACCTCCCAAAATCATGAGAAAGGAGAATTTGCATCATCTCAAAGTGGAGGATATGGCTTGGATTTTAAAATAAACAATTCCTCACTCAACACCCAAGTGGAAAAATATCTCACTTCGCTACATATTGTAGAAGTATAGTTGTTTGCATCACTATAAGGATTGACAAGAGTCCAATCTTTTGAGAAAAGTTTTAAGGTAAAAATCCAAAGTGGTAAAATGGTTTGAAATGAGATTGATTGACTTTTAGTTGAAGATGTGAAAAACACAAGAAGTGGGGTTGAATTGTAAAACTTAAAATCAAAAGCTAGACACAACGGTATTTTTATCCTGGTTCGTTTGATCTCAAACTACTCCAGTCCACCCGTCAAGGTGATTTCGCCTCTCTCCAACGAGGTCTTAATCCACTATATTCAACAGAATACAACAACTACTTTAACAACTATTAAAGCCTTCTTGAGTATAACCATAATCCGGTTTATATCAAGGAATTCTCTTTACAAATAATTGAACAAGAAATGTGTTTGATGTTTTCTAATAAAACAGTATACCACAACTGTGATAATACACAAATGTAAGCTTATAGAAAAACTAGATTGCTAATGCGTTTGAGTAGGATTGATTTGAAGGCTTAGCAATTTGTATGAAAGTGTGCGTAGATGATTAACCTTTTCTTTTCTTACACAGACTTGTTTTATATCCAAGGCAAAGAGACGTTGTTGTCCATAAATCACTTTCAATGATAATAACGTTCTTTCCTATTTGAGAAGATCTTGTCTTTGAATAAAGTCGTTGGTAATTAATCTGTCTTGAATGCATAGTAACGCTTCAGAGTGTTTTCTGCTTTAACTGATGCTAACGCTTCTGAATGTTGATGACTTGGTGAAGATCTTGATCAGAGTCAGAGTGTTTTATGCGCAGATTCTGGTCATTAGGTTTCAGCATATGATCTGGTAAGTTCAGCGTGTAGCACATGTTATAGGTCTTCTGGTGCTGATATGTTGCTGATCTTCTGATGCTGATTCCATCAGAACTTTTGTATACCTGTATACACAAAGCATAATTTTAAGAAGCATATTTGTTCTATATAAATGTATCTTTGAATTTATTTTATTCTTGTATTTTGTTATCATCAAAACTCTAATTAAGGGTTGTAGAATCAAACTATGTTCTAATAATCTCCCCCTTTTTAATGATGACAAAAACCAGATTTTTTCAATTAAAAATAAAGAATAAAAAGTATCAGAGATTAAGAGTAAAGAGTAAAAGGTATCAGAGTTAAAAAAAATAAGGAATAAAGGTTTCAGAGTTAGGAAGAGAAAACTCTCCCTGAGATGATTACTTCCCTTTAATTCCATGAGACCCTGAGCATCAGAACTTTACTGTATTAGAGCAAAACTTTACTGTATCAGAGTTCATCAGGTTCTTCAGAGTTTTGTACCTGTAAGCTTTTCAGAAGATAAAATATTAAATGGATCACAATGTTTGAGACTTATGTCTCAGTAATCCGTTATTGAAAAATATCATTCTTTCTCCCCCCTTTTGTCAATTATCAAAAAGCACAAATAATCAGAGTTAAAATGATCAGAGCTAAGAATGCATTTATATTAAAAAGCATAAGCAATGTAGAGTTCAGAACATGGTAAGAATATTACAGATAATCATGTTTAAAAGAAATGATAAAAATCTAAGAAGGAGGAGGGAGACGTGTGAACAGAGCCTCTAGCATGCCCTTGATCTGATTGTTGGTTTCCTTCTGCTGAGATACCATGCTGGCTATTGCATCAATCTTGTTGTTCTGCCTGTCCATTCTTTCCTTCATCAGAAGATCATTTCTCTTCAGATCTTCTAGAGTCTGCCTGTCCAAGGAAGCTTGAGAATCTTCAGAAACAGGATGCTTCTCAGAGATTTCTGCAGCATCTTCTTTCTGACTCAGGTCTTCAACAAGAATCATCTGCTCTTCAGAATCAGGTTGAACTTTGGAAGCTGGACGGTGTTCAGACCAGGGAGCTAAGTCCAGAGTGAGAACTTCTTCCTTAAGCATTTGGCTCAGAACTGGACCTTCAATCTCTTTCAGCAGATTGCTGAAGTTCTGTTGAGCTTGTCTGTAGCTCTGGTCCTGCAACTTATGCGTTTCAGAATATACCCGTCTTCTGAACCTTGTCCAGAGGAGGTCTGATACAACAGGATCAACCAGTTCCAGACTTGCTTATTTCAAAGAAGTGATCCACTTATGTAGTTCTGTTTCAAAGTTCAATATGCTGGAACCAACATCTGGTTGTTTTGGTTTAGGGATAGCGGTTTTGTGGTTGATTGCAGCAAGGCGTTCAAAGACTGTTAAATCAATGACAGACTTGTTGTGGTCTTCTGAATTGGCTTTTGGTGAGGGAGTGGGAGAGTCAGGGATTATGATTGGACTTGATGGGGAGTTTGGTGGAGTTAGTTCTGGTGAAGAGGGAAGTTGGGGAATATTCACGAGTGTACCATGGGGCAAAAGAATGGCCAAAGGTTGTGGTTCAGGGGATTCAGAGGGTTGAGCCTCAGAGGTTTGAATCTCAGGTTGTGGAGATTGTTCAGGCTGAGGCGAGGGTGGATTAATTTCTGGTTGAGGTGAGAGAGGGATTTCTGGTTGTGATTCTGTGTTTGGATTTGGATTTTCTGTTTCGGGAGCAGAAGTGTGTTGGTCTATATCAGAAAGAACTTTTGCAAGTTCTTGTTCTGGTATGGCTTCAGTATTTGGATTTTGTGGTCGGGAGAGAGATCTTCTGAGAGTTAATGACTCAGAAGCGTCAAAGTCAGGTTCAAAAACATCAAAGGTTTAAGGTGTTGGGTTTTCAGATGGAGTTGGAATGGGAATAGATGTTGATACAGCAGTTGAATCTAAAACAGTAATAGAGGAAGGGTTACCTCTTTTCTTAGGAGTCTGCTGAGATGATCCTTCTGTCACAGCTTTCCTTTTCTTTGTCTTCTTCAGAACTACCTCTGGAGCCTTCTGCTGAAGATCTTGAATATTCAGATTTGGTGTTGTACCATCAACTTTGCAAGCATCCAGATATCTGAGTACGATAACAGGTTTAGAGTCAATTTCTGAGAACAGTGGGAAGTAATCCAGAGGGACTCTTCTACTGGAGATTGCAGCAGCAGGAGTGACACTGGGCTCCTTCTTGATATTCTCTATCAACTTCATTTTTCTTCAGATTTTTGGCATTCATCTGTTTGCCAACAGTCGCTTCCAAGGAGTTGATCTCCTGAGCCTCAATCAGATGATCAAACAGCCTATTCTCTGTCAGAATATCTGATATCAGTCTTCCTAAGGGTATCCAATCCCTTTTTGTTCGCTCCTCTTCTCTTGTTTCTTTGACACTTATCCTGAGATGGTTGAACAGAGGATGAGCTAGATTTATCTTGACCTTCTGAGAGATGAAATAGATCAGAAACTGCTGATCAATATTAATGTAATTAGGAGAGCTGGTAGGCTTCCTGTGGTTGAAGCACCCCAGAATGATCTTGGCCCAAATTTAGTGTTTGTCCTTTAAGTCCCTTATCTTGTTGGAGGGAAGCCCTAGAGTAAAGATTTCCCTTGCAATTAGGGAAACATCTGCACACCTTTCTTCCATATCAATGCAACGAACACCACCACCATTGTACCCTAATAAACGTGCAATGAGGTCTTCAGTGATAACAATCTTCTTCCCCATGATGTAAGACGTAACTTGATGGTTTAAAGAAGAAGCGTGAATCCAAAATTCCTTAACCAGAATAGGGAAGTTTGGACCCACCAGCCTGTCAAAATACATTTCCCAGCCTTGAGCTTTAACCTCTTCAGATAGATCAAACCCATTCTCTTGAAGACTTCTGAAATCCTCGATTAGTTCTGACAGAACTTCCTGATTTTTGATTGGAGTGAGAAGCATTCTGTTGGGCTCTTCATATTGTTCAGATGAAACAGTTTTCTGGGAACCTGAAGAAGGAATGCTGGAAGAAGCCATGTTCACACGAAGGTTTTTGTGAAAATAGATGAAAAGGTTTTTTGAATGCACGTTGAAAACAACAAGTATGTAGAGAGAATGATAATGAAGGTAAAAGAGTGCAAGTGGTGCGAAGTGTGTTTAAATAGATTTCAAAAAAGGTTTTGAAAACATAAACGGTAAGAGAGAGAAATTAATAATGATTATTAGCAATTAATGATAGCTGAATTTAGGGGATTCAGAAAGATATTTGGAACGGTTACCCATGACATGTGTCTCAATGCATCCAATCAGCGCTTTTGCCTTTTCAGAAACGTGAACGCGTGTTCAGCCTCAGAAATTAGCTGATGACTGGATGACACTTGTTTGATTGAGTGAACAGTACATTTCTATCCTTGAAATGAAGCGCTCAGATCTTCATGGATAGAATCTGATACAATCTGCACTTCTAAAGTTCTGAAAGAAGATTGATCAGTAGTTCACAGTAAAATAAACAAAGTTCTGAAGGTTAAGATATGGAATCAAAACAATTTTTATTCTGGGAATAGCTTCATGCTGAGATGTTTCAGAATGAAGCTGAACCTATCTTCAGAAAGAGGTTTTGTAAAAATATCAGCCCATTGATGGTTTGTGTTAATAAATTTAAAATTTAAAATCCCTTTCTGAATATAGTCCCTAATAAAATGATGTTTTATTTCTATATGCTTAACCCTAGAATGCATAATTGGATTTTTACTAAGACAAATAGCAGAAGTATTGTCATAGAGGATAGGAATGTTACTCTCAAATATTTGGAAGTCCTCAAGTTGACTTTTCATCCAGAGCATTTGTGTGCTGCATCCAGCTGCTGCTATGTATTTAGCTTCTGCTGTTGATAGAGCAATTGTGGATTGTCTTTTGCTGGACCATGAGATCAGATTTTTCTCCCAGAAACTGGCAGCTTCCAGAAATGCTTTCTCGTTCTACTCTGTCTCCAGCAAAATCAGCATCACAGTATCCTACTAAGCTGTAATCACTAGATTTTCTATAAAACAAACCCAGATTAGTAGTACCTTTCATATACTTGAAATTCGCTTAACTGCTGTTAAGTGAGATTCTCTAGGATCTAATTGGAATCTAGCACAAATGCAAACACTGAATAAAATATCAGGCCTTGAAGCCGTCAGATATAGAAGAGAACCAATCATACCTCTGTAGACCTTCTGTTCTACCTTTTTACTTACCTCTTCTCTTTCCAGAATGCACGTGGGATGCATTGGAATCTTTGATGGCTTACATTCTGATAGATCAAATTTCTTCAGAAGTTCTCTAACATATTTGCTCTGATGAATGTAAGTTCCTTATGGGGTTTGATTAATCTGAATTCCCAGAAATAATTTTAGTTCCCCCATTAGGGTCATCTCAAATTCTGCCTGCATACATTTAGCAAACTTTCTTCCCAGAGAAGGTTTAGTAGATCCAAATATGATGTCATCAACATAAATCTGACATACTAAAATGTCATTCTTAACTGTCTTACAGAATAAGGTTGTGTCCACTTTCCCTCTGGTGAATTCCTTCTCTAACAGGAAGTTACTTAGTCTTTCATACCAAGCTCTGGGAGCTTGTTTCAGACCATACAGTGACTTCTTTAGTTTGAAAACATATTCTGGATTTTTGGAACTTTCAAAACCAGGGGGTTGGTGCACATATACCTCTTCTTCTATATAGCCATTTAAGAATGCACTCTTAACATCTATCTGATACAGAGTGATGCCTTTATTAACAGCCAAAGAGATTAAGAGTCTGATAGATTCTAACCTGGCGACTGGAGCAAAGGTTTCTGTATAGTCTATCCCCTCTTGCTGACTATAACCTTGTGCTACCAATCATGCTTTGTTTCTGATGACTTCAACTTGTTCATTCAGTTTGTTTCTGAATACCCACTTTGTACCAATGACGTTGAATCCTTTTGGTTTAGGAACTAGATCCCATACGTCATTTCTTGTGAAATGATTTAGCTCCTATTGCATTGCTAGAATCCAGTCATTGTCCAGAAGTGCTTCATCAATTGATGTTGGTTCAATTAGAGAAACCAGTCCCATGAGAGATTCTTCAGAGTTTCTGAAGCTAGCGCTTGTTCTGATTGGATCATCCTTTCTTCCTAAGATTGTTTCTTCTGGGTGATCCATGCTGCTTCTGGATGGTCTTTTCTGGAGTTAATCAACAGAAGGTGTTGGATTTCTTGCAGTGGCTCTTTCTAATGTTGAGGGAGAGTCTCTATTGAGAGCTTCTGATGACTTGTCTTCAGTACCTGTGAATTCGACTTCCATACCTGCAAGGAATTCATTCTGCTTTGACTTTTGAGAGTCAAGCTTATCATCAAAATGAACACTGATTGATTCTTCCACAATCTGTGTTTCTGTATTGTATACTTTGTACCCTCTTGAGCGTTCAGAGTATCCTAACATAATACACTTTTGTGCTTTAGAGTCAAACTTGTTCAAATAATTTTTTGTATTCAAAATAAAGCATGTACATCCAAATGGATGAAAATAAGAAATGTTGGGCTTTCTGTTCTTCCACAATTCATATGGAGTCTTTTCCAGAATAGGTCTTATGGAGATTCTATTTTGAATGTAACACGCTGTGTTTATTGCCTCTGCCCAGAAGATCTTAGCAACGTTAGTCTCGTTGATCATGGTTCTGGCCATTTCTTGCAATGTTCTGTTCTTTCGTTCTACAACTCCATTTTGCCGGGGAGTTCTAGGACAAGAGAAATCATGCAGAATGCCTTTGTCATTAAAGAATGACTCAAAATCTTTGTTTTCAAACTCTCCACCATGATCACTTCTGACTTTGACGATTCTAAGATCCTTTTCATTCTGAACTTGGTTGCAGAAGGTGACAAACACAAAGTGTGACTCGTCCTTGTGCCTTAAGAACTTTACCCATGTCCATCTGTTATAGTCATATACAATTACTAACCCATACTTCTTGCCACTGACTGAAGCAGTTTTAACTGGTCCAAATAAGTCAATGTGCAGAAGTTCTAATGGCTTAGTGGTTGAAACAATGTTTTTTGATTTGAAAGCTGGTTTGGCAAACTTGCTTTTCTGACATGCTTCACACATAGCATCTGAATTGAACTTCAGGTTAGGAAGTCCTCTGACCAGATTGAGTTTGTTAATCTGAGATATTCTTCTCATACTAACATGTCTCAATCTTCTGTGCTAGATCCATTGCTCGTTGTTAACAGACAGAAGACACTTTACATTCTGACTTTTTAGTTCAAAAAGTTTTATTTTATAAATGTTGTTTCTCCTCTTTCCATTAAATAGGATAGTCCCATCTTTCTGACTAACAGCTTTGCATGAATTTTGATTAAAGATTATATCATAACCGTTATCACTTAATTGACTTATGGATAACAGGTTATGCATCAATCCATCAACTAATAAGACATTACTTATAAAGGAAAGATTTCCATTACCTACTATTCCAGAGCCAATGATCTTTCCTCTCTGATTGCCTCCAAAGCCTACGTGGCCTCCAGGCTTAAGTTCCAGGCTTTGGAACATATGCCTTCTTCCCGTCATGTGTCGTGAGCAGCCAGAGTCCAGGTACCATGACTGGTGTTTTTGCTTTGCTGCTAAAGATATCTGCAACATGTATTATTTTATCCTTAGGTACCCATATTTTCTTGGGTCCTGATTTGTTAGTTTTACCAAAACTCTGGTTGAATTTTGGTTTGACAGAATAATCACTACTTGTGTATTTTATGTCATGTGTGTGCCCATATGTAAAGTGTGAATCAAGTGGAGTGTGTTTTATAACTAAATCCATGGCATTTCTTGGTGTAGGTACCTTACCTTGGTATCTTATCCCTTTTCTGCCATTTCTGCTAACTCCATAGATCATTGAAGCCATTTTGCTTCTATATATGTTTTTAGCTAGAAACTTCTGAAAGTTGTGATCATACTCCTTGATGATCTCATCAGCACTGCTGGGAGTTTCAAGGATTGTTTCCTTCTGAGAGTTTTTTAATTGATTTTCTAATTTTGAAATTTTAACTTTTAACTCAGAATTCTCCAATTTGAGACTCTCAGACTTGTCAGAGTCAAAAGCAAGATTCCTTTTCAGGTTTCTGAATTTGACTCTGATCTGCTAATATCTTTCCAGAATTTCATTAAGGCTTTCAACTAGTTCAGCCTTAGTAAAGTTTATAGCAAAGTCAGGGAATACCTCTTCTGTATCTGATTCAGAGTCTGACTCAGAAGCTTCACTGTCTTCTGTTATGTTTTCCATGAGAGCTATGTTTGCTCTTTCATCATCTGATTCTGTGTCAGCTTAAGATGTGTCAGAATCATCCCATGTGGCCATGAGACTTTTCTTCTTTTCCTTGCCAAACTTCCATTTGGGCTTCTCCTTCTGAAGCTTTGGGCAATCACTTTTGTAGTTCCCTTGTTCGTTACATTCATAGCAGATGATGTCTTTGTTGTTTGGCTTTCTGTTTCCTGAGGAACCTTCAGATCTTCTGTGTCCAGAGGAGGATTCAGATTTTCTGTATCTGGAGAAGGATTCATTCTGATTATCTGATCTTCTGGGATTCCTGAACTTCCTTTGCCTCTGCTTCCATAATTGGTTCACCCTTCTGGAGAGGAGGTACAGTTCATCTTCTTCTGATGAGGACCCATCAGAGGTTTCTTCCATACCCTGCAAAACTTTGGAGTCAGATTTTCTGTTAGATTTTAAAGCTAATAGCTTACCTTGCTTTTGAGGTTCATCTGCTTCTATCTCTATCTCGTAACTTCTGAGGGAGCTGACAAGTTCCTCCAGAGAGATTTTGTTGAGATCCTTGGCTAGCTTAAGCGTTGTGACCATTGGCCTCCACAGTTTTGGAAAGCTTCTGATGATCTTCTTAACATGATCAGCAGTGGAATATCCTTTGTCAAGGACTTTTTGACCAGCAACCAGAATCTAAAATCTTGAAAACATGGTTTCTATTGATTCACTTTCTTCCATCTTGAATGCCTCATACTTCTGAATGAGCGCAAGAGCTTTGGTTTCTTTGACTTGAATGTTGCCTTCATGCATCATTCTCAGAGAGTCAAACATATTCTTTGCAGTGTCTCTATTTGATATCTTTTCATATTCTGAATAAGAGATGGCGCTGAGAAGAATTGTTCTGGCCTTGTGATGATTTCTGAAGTCACGCTTTTGCTGATCAGTCATTGTTTTCCTGTCAATCTTCTGACCACTTCCATTCACTGGGTGCGTGTATCCATCAGCCACCATGTCCCACAGATCAGCATCATGGGCCAGAAAGAAACTTTCAATTCTGTCTTTCCAGTAGTCAAAGTTCTCTCCATCAAAGACTAGAGGTTTGCCACTGAATCTGTCTCTTTCTTCATTGTTGTCATTGCTGATGTTTTGATGTGGTCCTGCCATTGTGTTTTTCTTACGCTGGATCTTGTACTGACACGGTTAAGTGTTATAAGCTCAGAACCAGGCGCTCTGATACCGATTAAAGATGTGAAAAACACAAGAAGGGGGGTTGAATTGTAAAACTTAAAAATCAAAAGCTACACAACACGATATTTTTATCCTGGTTCATTTGATCTCAAACTACTCCAGTCCACCCGTCAAGGTGATTTCGCCTCTCCCCAACGAGGTCTTAATCCACTATATTCAACAGAATACAACTACTACTTTAACAACTATTAAAGCCTTCTTGAGTATAACCACAATCCGGTTTATCTCAAGGAATTCTCTTTACAAATAATTGAACAAGAAATGTGTTTGATGTTTTCTAATAAAACAGTATACCACAACTGTGATAATACACAAATGTAAGCTTAGAGAAAAACTAGATTGCTAATGCGTTTGAGTAGGAGTGATTTGAAGGCTTAGCAATTTGTATGAAAGCGTGCGTAGATGATTAACCTTTTCTTTTCTTACACAGACTTATTTTATAGCCAAGGCAAAGAGACGTTGTTGTCCATAAATCACTTTCAATGATAATAACGTTCTTTCCTATTTGAGAAGATCTTGTCTTTGAATAAAGCCGTTGGTAATTAATCTGTCTTGAATGCATAGTAACGCTTCAGAGTGTTTTCTGCTTTAACTGATGTTGACGCTTCTGAATGCTGATGACTTGGTGAAGATCTTGATCAGAGTCAGAGTGTTTTATGCGTAGATTCTGGTCATTAAGTTTCAGCGTATGATCTGGTAAGTTCAGCGTGTAGCATATGTTATAGATCTTCTGGTGCTGATATGTTACTAATCTTCTGATGCTGATTCCATCAGAACTTCTGTATACCTGTATACACAAAGCATAATTTTAAGCAGCATATTTGTTCTATATAAATGTATCTTTGAATTTATTTTATTCTTGTATTTTGTTATCATCAAAACTCTAATTAAGGGTTGTAGAATCAAACTATGTTCTAACATTAGTCTTCTCACAAAAAAATGTCAAGGTATTATTAAGTTGATTGAAGTTTGTTTTATGAAAATGTTTTGAAAATGCATGGACATAAGTCCAAGTTTATTATGAAAGTGGTTCAAGTTTCAAAACAAGAAGAGTTTTTAAAAGGAGGAAGAAGATTTTTTTGAAATTAAAGAAGATGGGAGGAGAAGAAGAGACTATCCTAAAGCATAAGGTAAAAACTATGGATAAGAACAATCTAACCAAAAAGAAGCCAATGTTTGACATTATGAGTCAAGATAGAATTCCCATTATTTGGATTGAAACCAAGCAAGCAAAGATACTGACCTCTTGAGAGAACTAAACTTCAAATGTATTAAGTCTTCACAAAAATTGGGCAGAGTAACGGCTGTATACGGGTAAATTCCAGATTACAAACAAAGAATGTAATCACAATAACCTGCATACAAACAAACAAATAACCCAATATCTTGAGGTAAACCTAAAGAACTCCAAACAAAATATCAATTAAGGTCACAAGGTCTCCAATGTAGGTCAAGGCCTCTAATACTAAGTCCAAGAAATCCAAAACTCCACAATGCCAAGGATAGTAACCAAATAGTCCAAATATCATTAATGGTTTTTTAGGGTTCATGTTGATTATTAGGTGTCTTGAAAAAGAAAATAAAAGCTCAAGTGAGCAAAATAAAAAGGACAAGAAAGTAAATGCTCAAGTGAGCAAAATAAAAATGGCATGAAATATAATGCTTAAAATAAATGGTACATAAAGCGTAAAAAATTAAAGCATAAAGTAAAAACAATTTAATAATTAGTGGTTAATTGGATGATTATATTGAGACTTGCATTTGGAACTTATTACAGGATTGGTAGAACCAAAGCCTCCACACAACATGTTGTATTTGCTTTTTGTCAAGTCTATCATCCATTTGGAATTCTCAAAAGTACCATTTAATGACCAACGATGTTTAAGTGATATGCGTTGACCAAAAGTGGTGTAGATCCATTAGAGGATTGGTAGAAAAAAAGCCTCCACACAATGAATCTCAAGGTTATTGGATCAAAGAGATCAAATTAACATACTTGGGCTTGCAAACAGAAGTTTGGGCCACGAATGATCATTTATTCAAATCGGGATAAAATTTAGCGCTATGTTAAGCAATCGTAGGTGGACTTATATAGAAGTCACACCTATTTTGAGGCCGGTCAATAGTAATCTATGCAACATTATTTTTGAGACATGATATATAGATTATGCTCCAATAACACTTAGTGCAATAAGAAAGGGATGAGGTGAAGAGGGGTGGGAACGAATATACAAACCACATTGGAATTAAATTTTAATCCAACTATTATTAAAATCATTCATCCATTTTGATGGAGTTAGACTCAATACCATGGATCCAATGATGTTAATAAAGTTCATGATCAAAATTCAACCCAAGATAAGCCATAAAATAATCACAAAATAGTATTTCATTTAATATATATACATTAAAAAGGTTCTTAAAATGTCTTAAAATAGAAATAAAACAGAAAAATATTAACTATGTTCAAATTAATCAAGAAATATTAAGTAAGACCATAGAAAAACTAGAAATGGACTCAAATATTTTTATAAAATTTTTGGTAATTTTTTAAAATCAGAAACTATTTTTAAAATTAAAAGAAATGAGTAAAATAAATAAAAATTTATAAAAAAATTCCAAAGTCATAAATAAAAAATAAATGAGGTCACTAATATTTGTCACAATATCAAAATATGTTGCGGGTAACGATTCTTCTATGGATCAATATAGGGCACGATTCTTGAAGGTAATTGTATGGTTAACTTCAGGGAAGATCAAGGAAAGTGAATTGATAGAGAAATTTGATTGAAAAAGGCTTGAACACTGATTTCGAAGTTACAGAAAAATGAGTTGTGGAGCAAGTTTGGCAGGTTGATTCTGAATGTTCAAGCTTGAGGAAATGAATGAGGGATGACCCTCTATTTATAAGGAATCAAATGGAATGTTTAAGCATGTGAAATGATGAGGTTTGGAGGGAAATCGTGTGAACCTGATACACGAGTAAGGTGTGATCTGTTTTGCATAAAAACTCATCCAATCCTTGCATTTTAAGGCTCTAATCCACTTTGGTAACTTGGTTAAACATGTTTAGATCACAAACGTGTGCTAATTTGATGTTTAGAAGCCAAAACATGAATTTCAAATTCTGACTTATGAAGAAATTCCAGTTCCAAGTTAGCAAATTCAATCCAATGGAATTCTCAGCTCAAGGGGTCTTAGGGCATGATTCTTGAAGCTTTAGAAAAATGAGATTACAAGCTTTGCAATGGGAAAAGAATGGAATTAAATTGATTCTTGAGCTGAAAGTTGTAATGAGTCAAAGTTAGGGAAAAAAGGTTGACTTTCCATACTTAGAAAATTTTCAATTTTTTCTTCAAAAGTAACCTATAATGTTTTGCATCCAAACCTGGGCTTCAACTTGGAATTTGCTCTTGACTAAAAAAGATGGCATGAAATAGACCTATTGAATGACATTTTGAGACTTGAACCACTCAAAATCTCCAAAAATTGAGAGAGTTATGAATTGTTGAAGTTGGCAAAAAATCATGAAATGAGCATTAATCTTTTGTAGCCTTAAGGAATCTTCCATCCATTTTATCACTTAGCACATAAAATAATGGATATAGTTATCATCCTTAAGATCATTATGGAAAAAGAGTGGGCTCAAGGTGATAAAAATTTACCAAGTTATGATCATTTGAAGTCACACATGGGAAATTGGGGGTTCATCTGGAGGACTTGTAATCTTTCTTCATCATTAAGTTTCTTCCACATGAAAACTATTTCAAACTTTTGAAGTGATTTTTTAATAACCCTTACAAGAGAAGGATGTCTTTAGAATCACTCAAAAATACCAAAAGATGAGCAAGATATACTTCATTGAAGTTCAAAACCCTAGCTCGTATATCAAGAAAATGCTTTGAGGAACTTTGACAATTTTTAACAACCTTCTTATACAAACACTCTTGTTTGTAGAAATAAGTTGTTGAGGATGATAATGAGAACTCATAGGAACCAAAACCACTTCCATATCTTGAGAATTGAGAGAAATATGCACTTGTGACCAATGGGAACAAGACCTTGTCCAACCATGAAAACTTCTTCAATCAACCCCTTGTACTTTTGAATCAATCTTGATAAATTTAAAATGTGGTGAACCAAAATAAACCTTGCCATCCCATTTCTTCCAAGCCAACTTCAATGGGGAGGTTTGAATTTCTCAAGCTTTATTGACTAGGGCATGTAAATAAACTCATGAACCCATAGATCAACTTGCTAAGCCACATTTCCTTTACCTACATTATTGACAAGTAAGACAAACCAACATTGCATTTTATTAGTTAAAAGAAAAGTCAAAACAAAACATGCATGATCACAAAAGGAAAAAAAGTCAAGGTGCTTGGTGAATCCTCAAAGAGCAAAGCTAAAGATAGGGAGGAGAACCAAAAGCCCTAATGTGATCTTGTTATGATTGAATCAATATGGTATGATGAAGGTATCTTAGGGGCAAAAACTGGGGTACAACAAAGATGTACTATGCTAGGTCATTCAACATCGCGCTTGTGCTGAGATGGACAGTTGGATTCTGTTATGATTTAATAGATGTTAAATATTATGGGAATATTACGCAATCCTGTGTTGCATTGAGTTGTAGGTTTGGAAGAATCAATAAGAAATCAAGAGGAAAATACACTTTCTAAATAAGGAGACATTTTAGGAAAGATTTGATTGAAGACCTATTTTGTTGCAGAATGTTATGCACATTTGTAACAACTGATATGTTGTGATTTGAAGCCCAAATCCAATTGGGAGATACTTTATAAATAGAAGCATTGTAACCTAGGTAAAGGGAGAATTCGTGAATGAAAATGTAATACTATTAGGGTTGAGTCTGTGCCACTCTCTAAGAGAGTTGGTTTGTATTATCCACTCGACATGTGAGTTGGAATGTGTTCCTTGAGTTGTAAGGTTATGTTCTCCCGAAGCTGTGAAGCAAGCGTGAGTATTGCTCTTAGAGGAAGCTTTTAAGCAACTCCAATTTGTTTTTCTTAGTCAAGAATCTTGGATAGGTATTTTATAAGTGATTCTTCTAATATTTTCATGAAAGTGTATCTTCTGGTTTTGCGTCATGGAAGTGTGTCTTCCTGTTTTGATCCAATCGTTGTCTATGATTGATGAGGGAGTTTAGGGGGGCCTCATACCTAGTTGATTCTTAGGTAGAAAGTTAGCATGGGTAGTGAATAAGTGAGAAGTTGTAAAATTGGGACTAGTTTAACTTCGAATTAATACTATTATAGAGGACTTTATCCTTGGCTTGGTATGCCCCCTGGTTTAGCTTCGAATTCCCATGTGTTGTTTATACTTTTCAGTACAATTTTTTTTTGTATACCTTGCCATGTTTGTTTTAGTCAGAGTCAGATGTCTCAACATGTCATAGGACATCTGAAATCTGACATAACAGAATTTCAGCACGAGAGGCTCCCTTTTGCTTTGCATGGGTATCTTACATTCGTATGTAACTCAACAGGGGCAACCCCTTTCTCTCTTGTTTATGGTATAGAAGCAGTGCTCCCCATCGAGGTTGAGATTCCATTTTTGTGTGTGATAATGGAAACCAAGTTGTCAGAGGTTGAATGGATCAAGAACAGGTTTGACCAGTATAATTTAATTGAGGATGATGACCTTATGTCATGGTCAGTTATACCAGAAGAGAATGAAATAAGCTTTTGATTAGAAGGTCAGACCCCGTGAATTCGGAGAGGGCGACCTCGTGCTTAGAAAGATATTGTGTTTTAATGTTGATTCTATGGGCAAGTGGACTCCTAATTATGAGGGCCTATATGTTGTCAGGAAATCCTTCCCTGCAGATGCATTGATTCTTGAAACTATGTATGGCGAGGAGTTCTCACGTTCCGTGAATGCTGATACAGTCAAGAAATACTTTTCCTTAAAAAAATAAAAGAACAACTCTCTAAGTTGAAAACCTAAAAGGGCAACTTAGGCAAAAATGAGCGTCTCGGTGGGCTGAAAACTAGAAAGGGAGGTTCAGGAAAAAATTAGAAGCATAAACAGAATAAACCATCCCGGTAGATTGAAAATCCGCAAGGGAAATCTAAGCAAAAGTTAGGGATTCCTGGCAAGTAACTACGTCAGACAAAACTTCATCGTTGAAGCAACAATCTTCCTCGGATTCTCATCACTTTTCAACTGAAGACTAAGCACAGAAGTTCAAATTTGTTAGGGAGAATAATGGTCATTGTATTTTAATGTACCCTTTCCATGTATTTACCATTTTTCAAACTTTGTAATCATCTATGGAGTCATGCTATTTGTGAACTACCATTCAATTAATAAAGTTTGAGCCTTTATCCAATCCTTTGAAATTCTTATTTTTTTAAAATGCTTGCAAAAATTTAATTTATTATTGATAGTAAATTTTGAAACAAAAGGATTTAATTAATAAAACACGTTTTTGAAAATTTGCGAAAATATTTTACTTCAATTGCTGAACCAAAAGAATAAAAAGCAATTGTTCCAAGGATGGACAAATCTTAAAGCGTGAAGTATAGATTTCTCATCCTTATTTGAGGAGCCTTCTATAGTTATCCTTCAGCAGATTGTTAGCACATCGTTATTTGTTGGTGTGGCGTTTATCCCCCCTCCCAAGTTTCTCGGCCGAAAAGCTTGTCGATAGTTCATCATTCTTCAAGAAAGATATAACATGTTTATGTTTATCCTCAACGGATGTGATATTACTTTCCCCATCAAGGTCCGTATGTTATTTCCCAATAAATCTTAGAGGATGTTTGGTGTTATCCCTGCAGCTTTGTGGATTGTTGTTATAGGATTGTGCTTTATTTATTCTTAAGCAACATATCCTTTCCTAGAGAAGTTAAGCCTTGAAGTAGGATATTGTTTCCTCAGTTGGTTGCTTACTCTCCTATGGTATTTTCATCTTGGATTTGATTTAGCCGAGTTCCGTTTAAACCCAAATGTTTCGTCTGGTTATCCTCAGTAAAATATGTCTATCTTGTCAGCATACACATCATCATAACATTCATACATTTATCCATACATCATGCATACCCGAACTTAAAGTCGTGCTCATTTGAATTCTTTGGTGTTTTTAATTAACTATCTTTGGTGATTTTTTATCCTCAAAAGAGTGTGTCTCTTATCCAATAGATCATCCCCATAAGCACGAAGAGTATATGCCTTTCATTTCCCCACTGAGTTTGTCTCTCGTGGAAGTTTTATTCAGCACTCTTTCCATATTTATGCCATATGGATAAGAACGGGTTCCCTAGTTGAGTTATTTCCTTACTGAGTTGAGTCTTATTTGATTGTTTTTCTCTAGCTTGTTCCTAGATTGAACTTTGGTCCTTGTTAAGTGATTGTTGTCTTTATTTAAAGATTGGTTTATCCATAATCCTTTTGTGTTTACCATTGTTAAACTATCATACCTTTGAACGATGGTAGTTACACTTATTCCTTTCGTTGTTTACCATTGTTAAACTATCATATATTTGATAGGCTGTATTCAATCCACCTTTTTGTGTTTACAGTTGTAAAACTATCAGATCTTTGATAGATTGGTATACACATTTATTCCTTTGGTTGTTTACCGTTGTTAAACTATCAGATCATTGACAGAGGGTATTAACACTTATTCCTTTAGTCATTTACCATTATTAAACTATCAGATATTTGATAGATGGTATTCATTCCAACTTTTGTGTTTACCTGTATTAAACTATCATATCATTGATATATGGTATTCACTTCCTTTGGTATGTACCCCCTTTTTAAAGGCTTTTGTCCTCAATAGGGTTTGTATTTCCATTTCCTCCTCCTTGGGTTAGTCCCAGTTGAGTCTAGTCCCCCATTTCATACTTTTTGGGATGTTCCCAAAATATTTGAATTTCCTCCTCTTTTGTTTTTACCCCAAATAAGAGTCGAGCTTTTCCCTAATGGAATCATGTATTTATTTTTTATTTTGTTTGTGACTTTGGTTTTATCCATTACACAGTCATTCCCAAAGATATGTCATTCTCTCGGTGATTTATTTTCCTGGATGAACCCCTATTTCCCTAGAAGAATTCTTATTTTATAAATTTTGAGTTTTCCTCTTCCCTAGTGGTGTCTGATATCCTCTGTGGGTTTTCTTTTCCTTTTAGCATCCATACTCATAAGAATTGAATGGTATCTTAGGGCCAAAAATTGGGTTTTGTGATACGGTGGAAGAACTGACTTGGATGTTTTGTGTTTTATCGCAATTGTTGCAGATAGCAAGAGTCGCCACCGACTTTTCTTTTATCCAATAAAGGAAAGGGTGAAAAGAACCGGAAATACCTTTTGAGAATTTTTCTTCAGTTCAGGGGGTAGGTTGTGAAATGGGAAGGTGTTAGCACCAAGTTCATTTGTATTTATCTACGGGCTCTTAATTTCTAGCTCACTTTGAAATGCCTTGTAAAAATGTGTTTGTGTTTGTTTTGAAAGTATTTATGAAAAATGCCTTTCTTTAGGCGAACTTTGTAATGATTTTCATCTCTATAAGAATTCATACACAGTGTTGAATTTGGAAAATATTTCATGAAAGTGTTGGTGTGTTTGAAAGATGTTTGTTTTGAAATGTTTGTGAGCAAGCAACTATGAGCGTTCTACCTACTCAAAAAGTCTTAGTTCTTTTCCTCCTCCTTTAGATATTGCTATATTAACATTGATTGTTAAGAAGCCTTATCATTGGATGTGAAGGGAAATGTGTGGGTCATCGTATAGTCATAGAAGGCAACATTGTAGGATACCTTATAAATTTGTCGTAAGGGACTAAGATCATTTACCGAAGGCAACATAGAAGGTTCATCGAGGGACTACAATCTTGTAATCGAGGGTATTTGCTAAAGTATCCAACGTTTGAGAGACATGACTATTTTATTCTAAGGCAACAAGTGTGGGTTAACCCTAGAGTTACAAATGTGTAAAGTGTATTGTTTTCATGCATTTTTCTTGAATTAAAGTTATCTATGATTTGATTTTAAGTCTTGCCATACAAACCCTAATTACTAGCAATAATATGGATGGCGAAAAATTGCAGAAATTTAAAGTCCAACGCTATTACATCATTTTTGGGGATGGGGTTACAAATTACAAATGGGGATGAAAGCAATTAAACCTAATTACTATTACAACCATATTGAATATTGCAAAGTAAAATGTACAAGAATGTAAAGGTAAAGTAAAAGAAAGGAAGATTTGTTTTTATCTTTTTTATGGTTTTATGGTTTTTTAAGGAAAAGGGGTTTAACCTAATTAATTTAAAAATAAATTAATAAAAATCTTAATGTCTAAATTAATTAAAAGAAAACTAAGAAAAACCTAAGTCTAGTTTAGTTTTAATTAATTAAGGAAAAATATTTTTTGAGGATTTTTATTATTTCTGAGATAAAATAAAAAATAAAAGCCTTTGGTCTATTTATTTATGAAAATGATGTATTTTTGTATTTTTGATTAAATAGTAATAATAAATGAAAAGAAAAGAAAAATAAAATAAAAATATAAAATAATAGGTCAGGGGGTTTGAAAAGAAATTGGAAAGGTGTGAGAAGGTAAAAGAGTTTGGGCCCAAAACAGATTTTTGTATAATCAGAAAATAAAAACAAAAAATAAAAAGATAACACTGGGCCTGCGTGGTATGAATATCAGGAGGTGAGAGGGAGTAAAAATGTATGGCCCAAGGTGAAGAGCCCAAACACGCTAGCAAAAAAAAACAAAAAATAAGGAAAATGTCAAAAAAAATACAAAAGGTCTCGTTGGAGCTTGAATCCAGGACCTTATAGAGGTATGCCTTACGCGCGCTTCTTGCCACTGGGGTGGTTGTTTCATCCGTTTATAAAACAATAACCAATAAACTTAAAATAAACTAACTCCATGTGGCAGACTTCATCTTCTTCCTCGCATCAAGCCTGAACATCATCTTTTGAAATTTGTATCTTGCTCATTTCTAAACCATTTTCAAAAGTGTACACATCAAACTTGTTAGAAATTTCACCATGATTCCAAATATGTAACTAACTTACACAATGGATAAAAGATGAATACGAATTTTAATTGATACCAAATCTGAACTAAAATTTTCAGAAAGTTCAAACTTAAAATTCACCATACTCATGGAACATAAATGAATTATAAGGGTATGGTTAGTTTCAGGGTTCTGATATTTGTGATACGATGGGAGAACTGACTTGTGTGTTTTGCGTTTGATCTCAAATGTTTCGGTTAGCAAGAGTCGCCACCGACTTTTCTTTTATCCAAAAGGAAAGGTGAAAAAGCACATGAAAGACCTTTGAGATTGTTTCTTGAGTTCGGGGGGTAGATTATGAAAAGCAAAGGTATTAGCACCCTTTTCATCCATGGTTTTCCATGGGCTCTTAGTTACTTGCTAGATCACTTGCTTTTGTTTGAAATCGTGCTTTGTATGGTTTTTAGAAATTATTTTGTAAAGAGGCCATTGTTTAGGCAATCTTTGTAATGATTCTTGTTCGTAAGAATGTATACAAAGATGTTGATCTTTTGAAAATATTTTCATGTTTTGTAAGATGTTTTTGAAAGTGTAAGTGTTTGTTTTTGAAAATAACAAGGATATTTTGTTTGAAATAGAGCAAGTAATTAGGAGCAATCTACCTACTAAAATGCCTTTCTTGTTCATTTTATTTTCCTTTGACATTGTTGTCTTACCATTGATTTGGTAAGCAACCATATCTTTGGATGTTAACAGGACGGGCGTGGGTCATCGTATAACCATGATTAAAAATGTTGCAAGGTATCTTAGCATTCTTTTTTAGGGACTAAGATCATTTATAAGGCAACTTAGATAGCGTCATTGAGGGACTATGATCTTGTATTTGTTTGTTTCTTGCTAAGATACCTTACATGCGTAATATGGCCATTTTGTAAGGCAACCAAGTGTATTTTACCCTAGGGGTGCTTGTGTTCAAGTGTGTTGTTTTAATGCTTCATTTTGTCTTGAATTAGGGTTTTATACTTGATTGATTTTATTCTTTCCATACAAACCCTATTTACTAGCATGTTATGTAAAAGCGATAAATTGCAAAATTTAAAGTTACTATGCTATTACAACATTTGTGGGAGGGGGGTATACAATTTCTGAATGGGGATTGCAATAATATAAACCTAATTAATCTATTACAACCAAATTGAATATGTACAAATAATTGAAGAAATATATAAAGTACAAATGCAAATTGAAAGAAATGATTTTTGTGTTTGGATTTTTATATGAAAGAGGTTTTAACCTAAACCTAATTTGAGAAAAAAAAAATTAAATCAAAATTAACTTAAATTAATTAAGAAAATAAATTAATTAAGGAAATATTTTTTGAATAAAACCCTAATTCTATTTAGTTGATTAAAATAAAATAAGTTTAAAGAAAAAGTATTTTTGTATTTTTGTCTTGAAAATAATATATGGTGTTGTGAAACATTTTTTGGCCTTTTCTTATATTAAAACAAATGTATTTAAATAAATAATAACTTGGTTTTAATTTAATTTACAAGGAAATTAGTACAGGTAAATAAAGTATAATGACTAAAAATAATTTTTGGTGTGGGAAAAATATTTAAATTATGTCAAAACATAAATCTATTATTTTTATATTTTTTATGATTTTTTTGGTGTTTTAGAAAATATATTTAAAAGAAAAAATGAAATAAATAAGTAAAGAAAAATAAATGGGCCAGGGGGTGCCAAAAGTAGGCAGGGAGGTGAGTTAGCAAAAATAAAAAAAAAACACTGCCAGGCCCAAAAGGCCCAGCTCCTGCAAACAAATGTTAGAGAATCAGAAAAATATGAAAAAATGCCAAAGGGGGGCTCACATTGGTTCGAACCCTCGCCCTTTAGGCAAGAAGTGACTTAGTACGCGCGGGCTTGCCATTGGGGTGGCTGTACATCCGTTTACTTATATCAAACCATAAATATATATTAGAAACTGCTTCCTGAAGACAACTTCATATTCAACCTCGCGCCTAGCCGGGCCACCTGTATCTTCTTCATCTCTCCAGAAAAATGGAAAGTTCAAACATGAAAGTTGTCGTGTTTCTTCCCACAAATTCAACCATATAACTTATGTAAGCTAAAAGTCAAAGATAAAAACTAATTTTTCTAGCTCTAAATTGAAACCTAATTTTCTCAGAAATTTCAAATCCAAAATTCTCTATACACAGTCAATATAAATGGGAACTATGAACATGGTCAGCTTTAGAGCAAAGATATCTACATTTTGTCTTCACAAATCAGGATCAAATGATGCTTGTATGAAGAGATAGAAGTTTGAAAATTTACCTCTTGCAGCTGGAGTCGTGAATGGAGTTTGAACAACTTTTGAGATGGCCTGATGATCTGTTTAGCTTGCCTGGACCTCCTTGAGTGTATTCCAACTCCTACTTTTCCTTGAAAGTCCCTGAATCTCTCTACTCAAGTCAACCTGAAAGCTTGATATTTGAAAATGGTGGATAGTGATGGAGGAGTTACAGTCTTAAAACATGGGTCTGGATTGCTTTGGTATGATGTATAGAAGGTGTTTGAATGATTAGTTTTCAAAACGCATGAGTGGAAATGTAGATGATGAGTTTTGGTTCTAAATTGTGTATCAATGGTGTTCTTGAGCAGATTTATGGTTTTTGAGAGTTTGAGATAGTTTCAAGGCATTAGAATTCGTGTGTCATATTGCAAATAGTGTTTGTACTTATAGGCAAGAGGTTTTGAGGCTTGAAACAACTCAGAAATTAAAATCAGATGTTATGGATTGGTTACTTGTTTTTGAAGCAAAGTTGACAAACATGGTTTCAATGTGGAGTTCAAGGGTTTGTAGGCTGGTTAGCAGGTTGTGGATATGTTGCTTCTTCATTTTAAATACTTTTGAGTCAGAAATAAAAATGTATGGGCTCAAGAAGTGTTGACATTGTGATTAAAGTCACTTTTCCAAAATGGAAGTGGTGACTTTCTTCCAAAATTGGAAATGCAACTTGGATAATGGCTCAAATGCTTGGACAATGGCTCTATCAGTTGTGTAAGAATTAAATTATGGAGTGATTAGAAAGTTTGAATCCTTAAATTCAAGATTTGTACATAATGCTTGAAGATTGGATCTAGTGTTCTTCACAAAATGGCTTGTAATCCAAGTGATCAAACCCTAACTACTTGCCTTCGATTCTCCTTGCTCAGGAATGATCTCAAGGAGTTATTTGACATTTTGGAAAGCTTGAAATTTAATCTTCAAATAATATTTGAATTGATTTTGAAGACTCCCCTTGGAACTATGTTAAATATTTCCATGGAGTTAGGTAAAAAATCTGCCTAACTAGGGCAAAATTTCACTAAGTCCTTTTTAGTTCATGACCATGTATTCACAAAATTATAGCTTGAGATCCAAGAACTTTTAGGAGAAGTTGTGTGAATAAAAGTTATATATTTCATGGAGATATACAACTTTCATGTTGGAAGTTTCCTTTGAATCATCTTTTATCATGGTGAAAATTTGGCTTAAAGTTATGAAAAAATAAGAAAATTTTGACACTTAGAAAAATTTCTAAAGTTTAGAAATTTTGACATTTCAAATTGAAATCTTTATTTCTTGATTTCTTGATAAATAAGTTTCCTATTTTGACATGTTTTAATGAATTATGATCTTTGGCACTTGAATTTGACCAAAAAGTCAAAGTTTGACTTTTCAGTATACAATTGACTTTTGATCAGTTGACTGCAAAATTCATTTGTCAATCCAATGGACTTGCAATGATTTGAATCAATTAATTAGTTCAAAATGATGCAATTGGAATCTTGAGATCATGCCTTAAACCAATTTATCATTTGCTAGGTCAAAAATCAGAAATTGTCCTTTCCTAGCCAAAACCTTAATTTTGACCATTTTGTCTTTTTGAAGATTTGATCAAATTTCTTGAGGAATTATGGTCCAAACTTGATCAAATGATACATATGAGTCTAAAATGTTGATGTGGATCAAAACTATGAAGTTTGACTGTAAATTGGCCATGGTTGACTTTTTCTCCAATGCAACTGATTTTTAGGTCAACTGTTCAATTGACTGATCAAAAGTGTGATCCAAGGCTTGAAACTTGACATGAGTGATCTTGGGGGTCCATAATGATCCATGAAAGTCATATGAAGCATTGATAGTTCAAAAATCCTTGTGCAAACGCAAACCCTAATTTTGGTCATCAGTGTCTAAGGAGGTGTCTTGAGCTGATCAAACCCTAATGCAGTCTTGAGCCTAAGGAGATTTTATGAGAAAATTCTTGATAAGTGAGAGGGAAAAATTTAGGGTACAACAGCTGCCCCTGTTCAATATTATTAAACCGGAAGAGTTAGATTGGTGAGTTTTGCCATTCGTGACTCGAAGGTGGAAGATGATTGGACACTAGAGTGCCCAGAAATTTGCACTCGACGATGTGAAGTTTGAGGGAATGGGCTTAAAGATTCCATTTGGAGAGGTGATAGAAAGTTATAGGAGACGGGCTTAAATATGCCATCCAAAAGTGATTGTTGGTATTGAATTTGTAAGTTGAAAGAATGAGTATCAAAATGGCGTCCGTGTCTGGAGCGTATCTGTATTGTATTTGTAAGTCAAATCTGAATGAGTATTAGAATGGAATCCGCATTTGGAGCATATCTATATTGTATCTGAAAGTTGAATATTAATGAGTGTCAAAATGGCATCCGTGTTTGGAGCGTATTTGTATTGTATCTGAAAGTTGAATTTGAATGAGTATCAGAATGGAATCTGTATCTGCAGCATATTTGTATTGTATCTGAAAGTTGATTTGAATGAGTATCAAAATGGCATCCGTGTCTGGAGCGTATATGTACTGTATCTAAAAGTTGAATCTGAGTGAGTATCAAAATGGCATCTGCGTCTATAGCGTATTTGTACTGTATCTGGAAGAGGCTCTGAATGATTATCAGAATGGCATCTACGTCTGGAGCGTATCTGTACTGTATCTGAAAGCTCTGAACATTGTTAATGATAGCTGCTAATCTTATCCTGAAAAGGGTAAAATGTTAGCTAAAATGCAAAGTCATGTTGTAGGAAATGTATGATATAATGCATTTGTGTAATCAATGTTTATGATATATGGATGTGATGTATGCGTATGCGAGCTAATCTGCTGCACTGCTGTTGGATTGGGGAAAATAAATCCCTGAATGTTGCTGAGGATATGTAAGTCTTCATCTCTTGAAGTGTTGATGAATTTTCGTTTAGAGAAATAAACTTTGTTGCAAGGGAAATGCCATGTATTGCTTAAAAATCTGTTTGGAGAAATTGGATGATTTCTACCGGGGATTGATAATTGGAAGCTTTGTTCCGCTGGGGATTAAACGACATACTGCAGGAGATTTCTTACGGAATAGCCTATAGGTATTTCACTATCCTTTTAACCTATCAGTAATTGCCTTTTTTCATTTTGTTTATTTGTAAACAATAATTATGTTCAAATGCATATGTTCAACAATGAATCATTGGACGTTTTCGTAAATAAAACACAAGCGTAAAGAAAAACAGATAGTTTTTGCACTTTCAAAGGGATATCTTTATATTGACTTTGAGTAAGTATTTTTGTACAATGAGACAAACATTCTAGTAGGAGAATTCCATCGTAAAAAATGAAAATTTTAATACACAGAAAAGATAGCTATGTGTAATAATCCCATGGGGTTCCCATTCTTCTATAGCCTTCGTATCTCTGAGCATCTGGTCTATTTGTTACCTTGTCCGAAGATGATTGAATTGGTCAGGGATGTCTAGTTTGCAAGTTGTCCGTAAGGTGATCCAACGGGACATAATGATGCACTTTAACTCCCTAACTTTTGCCTGGACCTCCCTTTCGGGTTTTTAATCCACCGGGAAACCCTTTTTTTCCCAAGTCGCCCTTTCGGGTTTTCAACTTATCGGGTGTACAGATTTTTTTTTGTTTTATCCCTAATTTTTGCCGGAACCTTTTTGGTTTGCCGGGATGCCCTTGTTTTGCCTAGGTACGTAAACCTAGCGGGTCTCTTACGCGTAGTATCTTTTGACTATGTCCGTGTTTGCGGGATGCGGCAGGTCGTCACGATCCATGGTGGTTAAGATCATTGCCCCACCAGAGAAGATGTTTTTGATTATAAATGGTCGTTCATAGGTAGGAATCCATTTGCCCCTAGGATCACCTTGTGGCAGTATGATGTGTTTGATCACTAGGTCTCCAACTTGATACACTTGGCGTATGACTTTCTTGTTGAAAGTGTTTATCATCCATTTTTGATACATTTGACCATGGAAAACAACAGTAAGTCTCTTCTCATCAATTAAGTTTAGTTGATCAAGTCGAGTCTGGATCCAATCGTCTTTGTTCAACCTTGCATCCTTCATAATCTTCAGAGAGGGGATATGAACCTCAATAAGCAAGACGGCTTCCATGTTGTATACCAAAGAATAGGGTGTTTCCCTGGTTGATGTGCGAGCTATGGTACGATACCCGTGGAGAGCGAATGGTAACATCTCATGCCAGTCTTTGTATGTAACCGTCATTTTCTGTATGATCTTTTTAATGTTTTTATTTGCAGCTTCGACAACACCATTCATCTTTGGCCGGTAAGGGGAAGAATTGTGATGATGGATCTTGAATTGCTCGCACGAGGCGGTGATCATAGTGTTGTTGAGATTTGTACCATTGTCAGTGATGATCCTTTCCGAGATACTATACCTACAAATAAGATTTTGCTTGATGAAACGAGAAACAACATTCTTGGTAACGGAAGCGAAGGAAACTGCCTCCACCCACTTTGTAAAGTAATCAATGGCCACTAAGATGAAGTGGTGTCCATTGGAGGCCGTCGGCTTGATTTCCCTAATCATATAAATTCCCCACATAGCAAATGGCCAAAGAGTTGTCAATACATTCAGAGGAACTGGCGGTACGTGTACCTTATCAGCATAAATTTGGCATTTGTGGCAGGTTCGAGAGTGTGGATAACAATTTGCTTCCATGGTAGACCAGTAATAACCAGCTCGTAGGATTTTCTTTGCCATCGTATGCCCACTGGAATGGGTGCCAAAGGTGTCTTCATGCAATTCATCCATGATCCTTTCAGCTTCAACCTTATATATGCACCGAAGTAACACAGAGTCATGATTGCATTTGTACAGGATTCCATTACTAAGGAATAATTTAGCAGAGAATCTTCTTAAGAACTTCTTATCATTTACTGAAGCTCCTTTTGGATATTCTTGAGCGTCGAGATACCTCTTGACTTCGTGAAACCAAGGTTGGTCCACTACTTCTTAAGTATTAATCTCGTGACAGTGTGCTAGTTCATCCATTCATTCAATGGTGATCTGGGGAGCCTCGTTATCCCAATTAAGTTTAAACATAGATGACATTGTGGCTAGTGCGTCTGCTAGCTGATTTTCTTCTTGCGGGAAATGCTCGAAGTTAATCTTCTCAAAATGTGGTAGCAATGTCAAAACATGTTATTTATAAGGGATAAGGTTAGGTTGTTTGGTGTCCCATTCCCCTTTGATCTGACTGATGACCAAAGCTGAATCTCCTAATACATCCAAGGATTTGATCCCCAAGTATATGGCAGCTCTGAGACCAAAGATGTATGCTCCGTATTGTGCCATGTTGTTTGTACAATTGAAGCAGAGTCTTGTGGTAAAGGGAGTATGACATCCTTCTGGAGATATGAGTACAACATCGATAACATTTCCAAGAGCATTGGATGCTCCATCAAAGAACAGGGTCCATCGGGATCCTTATTCAGGTTCGTCATATACATGAATTCTTCACAATTGTATAACATCATGATGTCTTCATCCGGAAATTCGAATTTCATGGACTGGTAGTCTTCTACAGCTTGGTGAGCAAGATGATCGACTAAGACATTGCCCTTTATTGCTTTCTAGGTAGTATACTGTATGTCATATTCCATCAGGATCATCTGCCATCTTGCTATTCTCCCAGAAAGAGCAGGCTTCTCGAAGATGTATTTTATCGGATCCATTTCAAATATCAACAAAGTAGTATGGGTCAGCATATACTGTCTTAGCCAGTGAGCAGCCCATGCCAGAGTGCAGCAAGTTTTCTCGAGCAGTGAATCTCTTAGTTCACAGTCGGTAAACTTTTTGCTTAGGTAATAAATAGCATGCTCTTTTCGGCCAGACTCGTCATGCTGCCACAATACACACCCCATTGAGTTTTCTAAAACAGTCAGATACATGATCAATGGTCTTCCCTCCACTGGTGGCATTAACACAGGAGGCTCTTGTTGGTATTCTTTGATTTTGTCAAAAGCAACTTGGCACTCGTCATTCCATTTGACTACTTGATATTTCTTCAACAATTTGAAGATTGGTTCACAAGTAGCTGTCAGGTGAGAGATGAATCTCGCAATGTAATTCAAACGCCCCAAGAATCCTCTGACTTCCTTCTTAGTACGAGGAGCAGGCATCTCTTGTATTGCTTTAACTTTGGCAGGATCGACCTCGATACCTTTGTTACTGAAGACAAAGCCTAGGAGTTTACCAGATCGTACCCAAAATGTGCATTTGTTTGGATTCAACCTTAGCTTGTACTTCTTCAGTCTCTCAAACAGTTTTTGTAAGTGATCAATATGCTCTTCTTCTGTTTTGAGTTCTTGCTATCATATCGTCCATGTAGACCTCTATTTCGTGATGTATCATGTCATGAAATAAAGCTACCATGGCACGCTGATAGGTTTTTCCCAGTGTTCTTTAGTCCGAATGGCATCACCTTATAGCAGAAAGTGCCCCACTGCGTGATAAGCGTTGTTTTCTCCATGTCACCAGGCACCACTTTGATTTGGTTGTAACCTGATAATCCGTCCATGAAGGAAAACACTTTGTGTTGTGTCGTATTGTCAACTAGGATATCAATGTGGGGGAGTGGAAAATAATCCTTAGGGCTCGCCCTATTCAAATCTCTATAGTCCACACACATTCGCACTTTGCCGTCTTTTTTGGGTACGGGAACAATATTGGCAACCCATTGGGGGTAAGAGGTGACAGCCAAGAATCCAGCGTTGAATTGCTTCATGACTTCTGCTTTAATCTTTTCTGACATATCAGGCCTCATGCGGAGAACCTTTTGCTTTACTGGCGGACAATCTTCTCTTGTAGGAAAACGATGTACCACAATGTCTGCATCAAGTCCCGACATGTCTTCATATGACCAAGCGAAGACTTCAACATAATCGTGTAAAAACTTAATCAAACGCTCCTTGACACTGGGTTCCAGATTGGCACCCGCCTTGACCTCTTTTTTGTCTTCTTCAGTACCTAGGTTGATTGTATCCACGGGTTCCTCGTGAGGTTGAATGGTTCTCTCTTCTTGTTGTAGCAGTCTGGAAAGTTCCCCTAGTACTTCAAAATCTTCCTCACCTTTGTCTTCGGCTTGGTAGATTAGATTCTCAGAGTCACAAAATGCCATAGCAGTATGGTTACCCATGGGATCCCAAATGGATGTATACTTGCGTTGTGAGTGTGGGTGTGTGTAAGGGTATAACTATCTTTGAAAGAAAATAAAATGTAAAAGAAAAACAATGAGCACAAAAGTTTGTATGCAAAAACGTCCATGATTCATTGATGTCATATGAAAATGAGATAATAACCCTTACAAATGGACCATTGTGCCTCAGGTAAGACACAAGGTTTTAAGAGTTAGAATTGTTTTAATATTACAGATCCAACAAAATATAAAGATAAATTACCGTGGGATAAAAGTGATCAGGATAAAATCTCTAGCCTCCCAATTGTTGAGCCCTCCATTGACAGTTGGGAAGATCCAATCCTCCAGGTTGCAACCATCTTCACCATCTTCTACCACGCTGACTTCACGTTTGCTGATCTTCAGGGGTGGTCCTCTAGCACGAGCGCGGCGTACAACCTTTTGAGCACTTAAAGTGAAACCCAGGCCAAACTTGTCAGACTTATATGGGATATATGGGAGCTGTCCCCAGATAGTGCACCCTCCTTCTTCTACCACTGCTTTGGCATCCTTCAGAGATGACATTCGGAGTGGAGGCCTTGTAATCTTGGGAACCTGAGACACAGCCTTGGTCACTGCCACATCTTGGGGGACTTCTTCAAAGTGTTGAAATGGAGTTTCAATAAATTCACCATCTAATTCCATATATATGAAGGAATCGAGATGGCTAATCATGTACTCTTCCTCTCCATGAACCTTGATAATCTTCCCTTCAATTGGATACTTCAGCATTTGGTGCAACGTAGAAGTAACAACGCCAGCATTGTGGATCCATTGTCGTCCTAGCAAGCAGGAGTATGAAGGGCGGATGTCCATTACATAAAAAGTTGAATTGAAAGTTTGGGTTCTAACTTTATAGGGATATCCACTTCCCCATGCACCATCCTTTTCGAGCCGTCAAAAGCTCTTACTACTGTGTTGCTTGGCTTTAATGTCAGTCCCTCGCAGTCAAGTCTATCAAGAGCTTTTTTAGGCAGTACATTCAGAGATGAGCCAGTGTCCACCAAAACATGAGCCAAGGTTGTACCCCTACATTCAACTGAGACATGCAATGCCTCATTATGCTTCCTTCCCCTCGACGTTAGATCAGCATCTGAAAAACCTAGGCCATTATCTGCAGTCAAGCTAGCTACGCAGTCTTGGAACTTATTGGCAGATGTCTCTTAAGGTACATGGGTGGTTTTTAAGAATTTTACCAAGGCATTTGCATGCGCCTCGGAACATAGTAGTAATGCCAACATGGAAATTTTAGAGGGAGTTTTCCCCAGTTGTTAAACTACATTTTAGTCGCTTATCTTTATAGTTTTTAGGATCTCCTCCATTTCTTTGTTGGAGGTCTCAGGGATAGTCAATGACTGAGCCTTCGTCCGGACAGGCTCAATTAGAATACTTTTTCCTCGAGTCTCGATTAACTCGGCAGCAGGAGTGTTAGTAGGAATGATAACAGGGGTTGTAACGGCTTTGTTAGTTGGAGTATTGGTGGAGATGATTGTAGGATTGGGAATAACCTTTGGAATAGCAACAGGAAGGATTACGGGTCCAGAAACGGCCTTTGGGGGAGCAATTTCTGGAGAGAATATTCTACCACTTCGGGTAATCTTATTATTCCCTGCAATATTACTGACGTTGGAATCCACTTTCTCAGAACATGAATCTTCGGCGGCTGGACAGTCCTGCTTGATACCATGGTAATAGACATCCCCTCCATAATTCCATAGTACGGTCTTGTCTGACGAATATGGGATTGGTCTAGGCATTGTAATTATTAAAGGAGTTGCTTTCAGAAATGATGTAATTCTAACGGGTCTTTTGGTGGAGACCCTTGAAGAATTGGCAGAAATGGTAATGATAGAAACATCTTCAAAAGGAATAGGTGGAACAGAAGTCTTTTCGAACAAAATTTATTTGTTATCTATTAGGCACTGAACGCTTACTTTCAACAAAGGACAACTGGTTGCTGAGGATAAACAGAAATGGCAAACTTCATCATAGCCCGAGAACACACTGACATTCAACAAGTTCATTTTAATAGTCAGAAGTGGGGTCATAAGTTCATCAACTGAAGTAACAAACAATCCTTCTTCAATGGCATTGGTATTATGGCCATGTCTGGGCATAGGGGCAGAAATGAAATTCGACCTCTCGGGCGCATCGAATTCAATCTCTTTTTCTTCAATAAGGTCTTGTATTTTGTTCTTTAGAGCCCAAAGTTATTAGTGTCGTGACCAGGACTTTCAGAGTGATATGCGCAACGGGCATTGGGATGATAGTGAGGAGATGTTGTATTGGGGTTTTTCGGAGCTTCTTTCAAGGTCACCAAATTGGATCTTAGTAGATGCGGTAATACTTGAGACAGGGTCATGTTGATTCTGGTGAACTGCATGACTGGTGTTTCCATCCTTGGTTGATTATTTCTTTGCTAATTAAGTGCAGGCTTAGGAATCATAACATCCCCCACCATGGGTCGGCGTTCAGCCCTAGCTTGGTTTCTTTGCGGATATACAATAACCACCTCTTTATTTCTGATGAAAGGCTTCCTTACAACTGTAGAAGAATATATATCTTTCTGAATCTTTCCACTCTTTATACTGGCTTCTACCCTTTCTCCGGTCAATATTAGTTCAGTAAAGCCTGCAGATGAACTTCCAATTAAATTATTGAAGAAGGGACCAGACAAGGTGCCCAACAACATGTCTACCAATTCTCTCTCAAATAGAGGGGGTTGAACTCTTCCATCCAAGTCTCTCCATTTTTGCGCATAGTCTTTGAAACCTTCATTGGAAACCATGGCCATACTCTGGAGTTGAGTACGGGTAGGCGTAAGATCAGCATTGTAATGGTATTGTTTGTAGAAGGTTGCAACAAGATCTTCCCAGTTGTGAACGTTGGCTCTTTTTAGTTGGTAAAACCAATCAAGTTGAGTTCCAGACAGACTGTCTTGGAAGAAGTTTACCTATAATTCTTTGTCAGTGGTATGGGGTTGGATTTTCCTCACATATGATCGAAGATGCATTTTAGGGAATGAAACTTTGTCATATTTGGCAAACGCAGGTGCTTTGAATTTCGAAGGAATCATAATCCCCGACACTAAACCTAATTCCTCAAAGTCCAAGCCAGGCACTTTTTGGATTTCCATCGCACTCAACCGCTTTTCTAGATGTCTATACTTGTCATCAGCTGGAGGGTATTGTTCTTCAGAGTAGTCTTCTTCTTCCTCTTCCTCTTCTGATTCAGACGAGACAACTATTTCCTTTCCTGTCCCCTCTTGATTGTCTCTTTCACCGGATGTCGTTGCAAACTTTAAGGTCCTTCTTGTCTGCTCATGAAATCTTCTTCCCATGTTCAAAACTCTGGTTACCTTCTTTGCCTTCTTTTTCTTCTCCTCTTCCAGCAATGTCTTCAACTATTCTTGTCCCTTGGCTAGGATCAAGAGAAACTGTTGAAACTATGTATTCTGAGCTTGGAGATCCTTTACTATTTTCTCAAGATCCATCTTACTGAAATAACCAGTAGAGAGATGAGGAGACTTGTTACAAAAGACCTGCTTATGTTATGATGAATGGTATATGCATATGTAATGATTTCAAGGATTTCAAAGATTCATATTTGTTTTAGACAAAAAGGAAACACACGTTATATTAATAAGTTAAAGCTTTAGTACATCAATGCCTCTTGGGCAAAATAATACAAAAACTTTAAGATAAAAAGGTAGTACGCATCCTCTTTGGTGCGATGTAGGCATTCAGAGTCTGCTCCTCATGAAGTAGTCTAGTGAGTTCCAAAACCTTCTTCTCGCTTGCGTAGAATTGGGCTTCGAAGGTATCTCGCTCTCCCTTGAGTTGTATCCAATCCCTTTGTAGGTCTTCAAGATATGTGGGCATGTCAGGATGTAGGATAGTGTATGGAACATCTACCTGCATGACAGGCTCAATGATTACCGGGAGAATGGATGGGTAAGGCATCATAAGACTCTGAGAACGAGTTCGTACCCATTTGAGTTAAGGCTCGAGAGGATGGAATTATTGTGCCCTAAAGTCTTGCTATCCACCTTGTTTAACATCCTACAAGGTCGGATAAATCTCTGGCGGAGACCTTGATCGTCGTTGTCGTAGTCAAATACCAAACCTTGAATCAACATCTCATGCGGGCCATCCCTTCGGGCATAACCAAACTGTCTTAAAGATAAACAGGGGTTGTAGGTGATACCTCCCCTAATGCCAAGTAAAGGGGAATTACGAAATTCCCCATAACGATCAACACTGATAACATTCTCTTTGGATCGGGAGCACCAATGAATGTCTGAATGTTTGAGCACCATCAACCTTTGTGACCACCTTGGACCTTACTCATTATTTAATACAGATTGATGAAGATGAGAAATAAACCATCTTGCCAAGAGAGGAGTGCAACACATGAGGACACCTCTTTTACTAATTGTGAGAGTGTGAAAAGAGTGTAGGATATCCCCTAGTAATGTAGGCATCAGGTTGCGTGATATGAAGATTTTGACGGTGTTCACATCTATGAGTTAATCAGGGTTTGGGAACAAAACCATCCCATAGATGAGGAGAGACTTAATTTCCTTAAAGGCTTGCAGATAATAGGAATTCCAACAACTTTGGGATTTCTCAAACAGGAACTTTGCTAGGAAACCCTTGACACCACTCCTTGTTTCCCAATGAGTTGTGACATCAGATGAGTGCAAGTGTAGAGATTGAGCAATCTCTTCTGGCTTTGGGTCTCTTTCTGTACAGTTGAAAGGTAGTTGATTGAGAATGGGAATCCTCAAGATTTGGGATAATTATTCCAAAGTAGGCACAAGTTGATAGTCGGGAAATGTGAAGCAATGGTGTAAAGGATCAAAGAACTGAAAGAGCACCTTCATCATGTACTTATCTGTGTTAGGGTGACCAAGTTGATTAGACGACCATGTCTCTCAGTGAATGGAGATTTTTTAGGAATCCTTGAAGCTAGCTCCTTAAGTTGTGGAGGGATCCTTACAAGAATGACTTGAATAGTTTTCCTGCAAAGTGAATCCATATCATACAAAACAAGAACAAAGATCAATCCCAAAATCCTTGAAATGGTTAGTGGATGTTTATGATGTTCATGATGTTCATGATGTTATGTACAAATATGCATATACAAACAAAGCAAACAAATCCTTAGTTTTAGGCTTGCAAGGGGTTTTATAGGTAAGTACCCTCTTGAAGTTTAGTTGGCTCAAACCTGTCCTAGCAATAGTAACCAGGTTCTAAGGAGATCAATATCACCGGTTTGTTTCCTTGATCATTGTTTCAGCACAAGCCTCTTTAATGGCGACCGAAATATCCCAAGAAACCAAACCTTGATGAGTGTAGTATCGAGTATCTACCAACTTCGGACTGCACTAAAGTCGGTCATCTCACTACATCCTAAAGGCCAAGTTGGTCAAGTAAAGGTTCTAGAAGTTCATTAGTGCTTCATGACATCACTCAGCGGCCCCGTATTCTCTTTGATTAACTCAGAGGCTACCGGTACCCACAAATATGTCTCACTAACGTAGCTATTGCTTAGACCATGTCGGTATACCCCGCATAGTTTCCACAATGTATTGCTACTTACCTATAATTTATCCCAAATTAGGGTTGAAGATTCAAACCCAAACAAAGAACCATAATGTAAAGCATACAAGTCAAACAATGTAAGCAAATAAATGTGATCTAATCTCTAAGGTAACCCCACTTTTAGAATTTTCCCCAGCAGAGTCGCTAGTTCTGTGATACGGTGGGAAAACTGACTTGTGTGTTTTGCGTTTGATCGTAAATGTTGCGGTTAGCAAGAGTCGCCACCGACTTTTATTTTATCCAAAAGGAAAGGTAAAAAAGCACAGGAAAGGCCTTTGAGATTGTTCCTTGAATTCGGGGGGTAGATTATGAAAAAGGAATATATTAGCGCTCTTTTCATCCATGGTTTTCCATGGGCTCTTAGTTGCTTGCTAGATCATTTTCTTTTGTTTGAAATCATGCTTTGTATGGTTTTTTGAAAGTATTTTGTAAAGAGGCCATTGTTTAGGCAATCTTTGTAATGATTCTTGTTCGTAAGAATGTATACAAAGATGTTGATCTTTTGAAAATATTTTTAAGTTTTGTAAGATGTTTTTGAAAATGTAAGTGTTTGTTTTTGAAAATAGAAAGGATATTTTGTTTGAAATGGAGCAAGTAATTATGAGTAATCTACCTACACAGATGTCTTTCTTGTTCATTTTCTTTTCCTTTGATATTGTTGTTTTACCATTGATTTGGTAAGCAACTCTATCTTTGGATGTTAACGGGACGGGCGTGGGTCATCGTATAACCATGATTAACAATGTTGCAAGGTATCTTAGCATTCTTTTTGAGGGACTAATATCATTTGTAAGGCAACTTAGATAGCTTCATCGAGGGACTATGATCTTGTATTTGTTTGTTTTTTGCTAAGATACCTTACATGTGTAATATGGCCATTTTGTAAGGCAACCAAGTGGATTTTACCCTAGGGGTGCTTGTGTGCAAGTGTGTTGTTTTCATGCTTGATTTTGTCTTGAATTAGAGTTTTCTACTTGATTGATTTTATTCTTTCCATACAAACCCTAATTACTAGCATATTATGTAAAAGCGATAAATTGCAAAATTTAAAGTTACTATGCTATTAAAACATTTTTGGGAGCGGGTATACAATTTATGAATGGCGATTGGAATAATATAAACCTAATTAATCTATTACAAGCAAATTGAATATGTACAAATAATTGAAGAAATATATAAAGTACAAATGCAAATTGAAAGAAATGATTTTTGTGTTTGGATTTTTATATGAAAGAGGTTTTAACCTAAACCTAATTAGAGAAAAAAATAATTAAATCAAAATTAACTTAAATTAATTAAGAAAAGAAATTAATTAAGGAAAGATTTTTTGAATAAAACCCTAATTCTATTTAGTTGATTAAAAGAAAATAAGTTTAAAGAAAAAGTATTTTTGTATTTTTGTCTTGAAAATAATATATGGTGTTGCGAAATAATTTTTTGGCCTTTTCTTATATTAAAACAAATGTATTTAAATAAATAATAACCTTGTTTTAATTTAATTTACAAGGAAATCAGTAAAGGTAAATAATGTATAATGAATAAAAATAATTTTTTGTGTGGGAAAAATATTTAATTATGTCAAAACATAAATCTATTATTTTTATATTTTTTACGATTTTTTGGTGTTTTAGAAAATATATTTAAAAGAAAAAATGAAATAAATAAGTAAATAAAAATAAATGGGTCAGGGGGTGCCAAAAGTAGGCAGGGAGGTGAGCTAGAAAAAATTAAAAAAAACACTGCCAGGCCCAAAGGGCCCAGCGCCTGCAAAAAAAATGTTAGAGAATCAGAAAAATATGAAATAATGCAAAAGGGGGGCTCACATTGGTTCAAACCCTCGCCCTTTAGGTAAGAAGTGACTTAGTACGCGCGCGCTTGCCACTGGGATGGTTGTACATCCGTTTACTTATGTCAAACCTTAAATATATATTTGAAAGTGCTTCCTGAAGACAACTTCATCTTCAACCTCGCGCCTAGCCGGACCACCTGTATCTTCTTCATCTATCCACAAAAATGGAAAGTTCAAACATGAAAGTTGTGGTGTTTCTTCCCACGAATTCAACCATATAACTTATGTAAGCTAAAAGTCAAAGATAAAAACTCATTTTGCTGGCCCTAAATTGAAACCTAATTTTCTCATAAATTTCAAATCCAAAATTCTCTATACACAGTCAATATAAATGGGAACTATGAACATGGTCAGCTTTAGAGAAAAGATATCTACATTATGTCTTCACAAATCAGGATCAAATGATGCTTGTATGAAGAGATAGAAGTTTGAAAATTTACCTCTTGCAGCTGGAGTCATGAATGGAGTTTGAGCACCTTTTGAGATGGCCTGAGGATCTGTTTAGCTTTCCTGGACCTCCTTGAGTGTATTCCAACTCCTACTTTGCCTTGAAAGTCCCTGAATCTCTCTACTCAAGTCAACCTGCAACCTTGATATTTGAAAATGGTGGATAGTGATGGAGGAGTTACAGTATTGAAACAAGGGCCTGGATGGATTTGGTATGATGTATAGAATGTGTTTGAATGATTAGTTTTTAAAACGCACGAGTGGAAATGAAGATGATGAGTTTATATTCAAAATTGTGTATCAATGGTGTTCTTGAGCAGATTTATGGTTTTTGAGAGTTTGAGATAGTTTCAGGGAATTAGAATTCATGTGTCATCTTATAAATAGTGTTTGTACTTATAGGCCAGAGGTTTTGAGGCTTGAAACAACTCAGAAATTGAAATCACATGTTATTCCTTGGTTACTTGTTTTTGAAGCAAAGTTGACAAACATGGTTTCAATTTGGAGTACAAGGGTTTGCAGGGTGGTTAGCAGGTTGTGGATATGTTGCTTATTGCTTTTAAATGCTTTTGAGTTAGAAAAAACAATGTATGGGCTCAAGAAGAGTTGACATTGTGATTGAAGTCACTCTTCCAAAATGGAAGTGGTGACATTCTTCCAAAAATGGAAATGCAACTTGGATAATGACTCAAATTCTTAGATAATGGCTCTATCAGTTGTGTAAGCATTAAATTATGGAGTGATTAGCAAGTTTGAAGCCTGCAAAGCAAGATTTGTACAGCATGCTTGAAGATTGGATCAAGTGTTCTTCACAAAATGGCTTGTAATCCAAGTGACAAAACCCTAACTTCTTGCCTTCGATTCTCCTTGCTCAGGAATGATCTCAAGGATTTCTTTGACATTTTGGAAAGCTTGAAATGTTCTCTTCAACTTATATTTGAATTGCTTTTGATGACTCCCCTTGTAACTATGTGAAATATTGCCATGAAGTTAGGTAAAAAATCTGCCTAACTAGGGCAAAATTTCACTAAGTCTTTTTTAGTTCATGAGCATGTATTCAGAAAATTATAGCTTGAGATCCAAGAAATTTTAGAAAAGTTGTGTGAAGCAAAGTTGTAGATTTCATGGAGATCTACAACTTTTATGTTGGAAGTTTCCTTTGATCATCTTTTAACATGGTGAAAATTTGGCTTAAAGTTATGAAAAAATAAGAAAATTTTGACACTTAGAAAAATTTCTAAGTTTAGAAATTTTGACTTTTCAAATTGAAATCTTGATTTCTTGATTTCTTGATGAACAAGTTTCCTATTTTGACATGTTTTGATGAATTATGATCTTTGGAACTAGAATTTGACCAAAAAGTCAAAGTTTGACTTTTCAGTATACAGTTGACTTTTGATCAGTGTACTGCAAAACTTATCTGTCAATCCAATGGACTTGCAATGTTTTGAATCATGTCATTAGGTCCAAATTATGAAATTGGACTCTTGATATCATGCCTTAAACCAATTGATCATTTGCTAGGTCAAAAATCAGAAATTTCCCTTTCCCAGTAAAAACTCTAATTTTGACTATTTTGCCCTTTAGAAGATTTGATCAAATATCTTGAGGAATTATGGTCCAAACTTGAATAAATGATACATGTGAGTCTAAAATGTTTATGTGGGTCAAAATTATGAAGTATGGCTGTAAATTGGCTATGGTTGACTTTGACCCCAACACAGCAGATTTTTAGGTCAATTGTTCAATTGACTGATCAAAAGTGTGATCCAAGGCTTGAAACTTGACATGAGTGATCTTTGGGGTCCAAAATGATCCATGAAAGTCATATGAAGCATTGATAGTTCAAAAATCCTTGTGAAATCTTGAGCCTAAGGATATCTTATGAGAAAATTCTTGATAAGTGAGAGGACAAATTTTGGGGCACAACAATATCTACATTTTATCTTTGAAAATCATAACCAGATGATGCTTGTATGAAGAGTTAGAAATTCAGAAAACTCACCTTGAAAATGGAGATCGTGTTTTGAGTTTGAGGAAACTTCAAGGTGTTGTGATGATCTGGTTAGCTTCAGTGAACCTCTAGGAAGCTAATGCAATGCTTAGCTTGAGCTAAGAATGCCTGGAATGTTCTGGAGAAGTCAAGTTGCAAACAACTATTTTTGAAAATGGAGGATGGTGAAAATGGTGTTACATAAATAATTCAAGTGTTTGGGTCACTTCTATATAGGGTATAGATGATGTTTGAAAGCTTAGAATGGAAAACACACGAGGGAATTGTGAGATGGGTGTTCCAAGTCATAAATGACACAACAATGGTGTTTTTAGAGAAATTTATAGTTTGAGTGAGTTTTAGGGATTGTAATCTCGTGCGTGGATTGCAAATAACATCCTTTATTTATAGTGAAAGGCTTGGAGACTTGGAGTGATCAGAGTCACAAGATCAACAGTTATTGGATTTTGACTTGTTTTTGAAGCAAGCTTGACAAATATGGTTTCAAGGCAAAGTACAAAGCTATCTAGAGTGGTTACAAACTTTAAACATGCTTACATGACTTTTTAGAGGAACTTGTGCAGAAGGAAT
Source organism: Vicia faba (assembly GCA_948472305.1). Taxonomy (NCBI): domain Eukaryota; kingdom Viridiplantae; phylum Streptophyta; class Magnoliopsida; order Fabales; family Fabaceae; genus Vicia; species Vicia faba. Next base: position 855,854,587 of record OX451736.1, on the reverse strand, counting down.
AAGTGCAAAGCTCAATACAAGTTGACTTTTAGATTAAAGCAACTTGTCAAGAATATCAATGGTGCCTTTGTGTCATAAATGGAAATGCAACTTGGATAATGGTTCAAATGCTTGGACAAAGATTCTAGCAGTTGTGTAATCAATTAATTAAGGAGTGAGACACAAGTTAGAAGCCTAAAAAGTGAGATTATGCAGCATAGGCTAGGGTTTTGGTAAAGTGTTCATCACATAAATGACTTATAATTCAAGAATGGATGCCTAACTTCTTGTCCTTAATTCTCTTAGCTCAAGCATGATCTCTTCAAGTTCTTGGACATTTTAGAAATCTTGAAACATTGTATACAACCCCTATTTTAATCACTTTTTCTAAATCAAATTGGAACTAGGTGAAAATTAGCCAAGAAGTTAGGTCAAAATCCTTACCAAACTAGGTTAAAATTTCAATAAGTGTTTAAGAAAAAGTGCATGACTTCATGGGCCTATAACTCAAAATCTAAGCATTTATTGCACATGAGCCCTAAAATCTAAAGTTATAGATTTCATCAAGATCTACAACTTTCACGTTGAAAGTTTCCTTTGAATCAACTTGCATCTTGGTGAAAAATTGTCATGGAGTAGTGAAATTATCATGTTAAAAACACTTGGAAAAAATTCTAAGTCTTGAAAAGTTTGACTTTTTATAATGAATTTTGAATTTCTTGATTTCTTAATGATCAACCTTCATATTTTTGAATGCCTTGATGAATTTTGATCTTAGAAACTCAAACTTGACCAAAAAGTCAAAGTTTGACTTTTGGTGTATCAGTTGACTTTTTCAGCAGTTGACCAAATTTCAACTATCAATTAATTATTCTTGAGAAATGTTTTGAGACATGAAATTAGGTCAACATGTTGTGTTTTAATCCTTGAGATCATACTTCAAGCCATTAAGTCATGTACTAGGTCAAAAATCACTGATCAGTCATTCTCAATTAAAAACCCTAATTTTGACCATTTTACCCTTTTGATGATTTGACTATTTTTCTTGAGGAATGGTGATGAGATCTTGATAATTTGATGAATATGACTTCAAAATATTGATGGGGATCAAAAATCTGAATTTTGACTGTAAGTTGACCATAGTTGACTTTTTACTCAATATAATTGATTTTCAGTCATCTGAGAAATTGACTGAGCAAAATTATGACCCAATACTTGAAACTTGGCATGAGTAATCTTAGGAGTTTATAATGAACCATGAAAGTCAATTGAGGAATTATAAATCCAATTGTCATTGTGAAAATCAAGACCCTAATTTGTGGCCTCAGTGCTAGGAGATGAGTTTTGTCTAATCAAATCTTGGAGAATTCTTAAGCCTTTGAGATTTCTTGTGAGAAGAGAGGGAAGATTTTGAAATGCAACAGCTGCCTCTGTTCAATCTTCTTAAGCCTGAACAGTTAGATTGGCGTGTCCGCCATTCGTGACTGGAAGGTAGAAGATGATTGAACACTAAAGTGCCTAGAAATTTGCACTCGTTTGTACACGAAGTGGTGCTGTTGGTTGATTATCGGGAATGGGATTAAAGATTCCATTTGGAGAGATGATGGAAATTTGTAGAAGATGGGCTTATAGATTCCATCCAAAGTATCTTTTAATAGATATCGGAAGAAGTATCAGAATAAATCTGGTCGATTTATACTGAAACATCAGATGTCTGTGTTGTCTTTAACTGGACACGAATCAGAATAAATCTTAGGGTCAATTTATCTGAACCAGAGAAAGTGTCTATCAGAAAAGAATCAGAATAAATATTTGGTTGACTTAAACTGAACCAACAAATGTCTTGAAGGAAGTGTTTGTCATGTAGATAGTCGCCCCGTCCGGTTTCGGGAATTGATCTACAATTCGTTTGTTGGTAAACCCGTCTTATTTCGGGAGTTCATACCACTTGGTGATAAAGATAGTTACCCCAGCTTGTTTCGAGAATTGATCTTTATCTGACCAAAAAGAAAGAAAAATGGTTCCTATGTCTTGTTTCTGAAGTTTAATCTTCAATCTGCTCATGTAGATAGTTGACATGTCTTGTTTCAGGTATTAATCTACAATCAGTTGTTCACAAATAGTTGTCCTGTCTTGTTTCAGGTATTAACATGTGGCCGATTATCCAGATAGTTGTCCTGTCTTGTTTAAGGTATTAATCTGGAACCCTTTTTTTGTTGGCAGTAGAGATAGTTGCCCCGACTTGTTTCTGGAATTAATCTCTGACCTATTTTGAGAAATGTTGAAGATATTCATTTATTTAATTAATCTTTCCTGAAAAGATAAAGAGTTATTTGTATGTGATATCATGATGTATGAAATGCATTGCATAATGATGTTCTCAAAATAAATGAGATCATGTTATATGTGTTTCGTATGCATATGCTATGATATAGAATGTTGTTGAAATGTATCTTCGTCTGAGAAAATAAATCTCTGACAACTGCTGGGAAGGAAGAGTATGTTGTCTAGAATACTTCCGCTAGGGATTCTTGTTTGCTATTTAAAGGGAGCTCCGCTGGGGACGTTGATTTCCGCTTAGGGTGTAGAGTTTAGGAACATTAGTCGTTCTTTGCTTTACTAGGGAATCTAAGAGATGATTAAACTTTTGTCTTGTCTGGAGAGGATAGTTGACTGGTATTTGGTTGATATCCAGGCTTCACAGCAACTTTTTGGGGATAGTGATAACTTTATTGGGGGAATATGAGTTTTGTCAATGATTCATTGTAGTCTGATGAATAGACTAAAGTTGGGGAGATTGTGATACGTTGGGGAAATAAACCATGACGAAGAAAATATTTTGGCGACCTTATCGGGAAAGTGAGTTCTTTTATGGAAGAACATTTGTAAGGTTTTTTCTTTTTCAAACTTGGTCGGGGAAGAGAATTTCCAAGAGATATGCTGATTGAAAATCTGAAAGGAAATTGATGAATTTACTCTGTGGGGATTTATGAGTGTAATCCTGGCTCCTAGAGTAAGTACTTAATTCTTTTCTTATGCGTTTATTTGTTAACAGTTAATCATGTACATATGCATATGTTCATTCAATTTTAGTCATTGGACTTTTTCCAATCAAAACAGAAAAAACAAAAAGTTTTCACTTCAAAGTATATTTGTATTGATAATTTTCCCATAAACAGGCGTTTTTGTACAAAGAGACGGAAATCCTAGTAAGAGGAAGTCATCATGAAATGAAAAGAATACAAAGTTAAAACAAAAGTGTATACCCATGTGGAAGTGATCTCATTGGGTTCCAACTCTGCTATTTCCCCTATGTCTTAGAGCATCTCATCCCTTGCTTTTGAAAATATGTTGATTGAATTGATCTTGTACCTTTTGAACTCTTGACCTTGGTAATAAAGCCAGTTGTAGTGATCCAACGGGACATAGGCGTACGCTTTAATCCTTAAATTTTTCCTGGACCGCCCTTTCGGGTTTTCAGTCCACCAAGATACCCTTTTTTGCCCAAGCCGCCCTTTCAAGTTTTCGACTTGCCGGGTCTACAATCTTTTGTATATATATATATATATATATATATATATATATATATATATATATATATATATATATATATATATATATATATATATATCCCTAATTTTTTCCTAGGTATGTCAACCTAGCGGGTCATTCTTATGCGTACTGTTATTTTTACTATATCCACGTTCACAGGTTGCGGGAAATCTTCATCGTCCATCGTCCATCCATGAAGAAAACACCTTATGCTGAGCAGTGTTGTCAACCAAGACGTCAATATGTGATAGATGAAAGTCATATTTGGGGCTTGCCCTATTCAAATCCCTATGGTCTACACACATACGGACTTTTCTGTCTTTCTTTGGCACTGGGACCACATTTTCAACCCATTGGGGATATGATGTTACTGCCAGAAAACTTGCATTGAACTGTGTCATTACCTCAACCTTGATTTTCTCAGACATGTCTGGCTGTATGCGACGAACATGTTGTTTGATCGGAGCGCAACCTTCTTTCATTGGCAAACAGTGAACCATAATTTCAATATCAAGTCCCGGCATATCTTCATATGACCAAGTAAATACCTCAATATACTCGTGCAACATCTGAACCAATTTGTTCTTGACACTTTCCTCCAGGTTAGTGACAATCTTGACCTCTTTCTTATATGCCTCAGTACCCATGTTTATCACTTCAACTGATTCTCCGTGTGGTTGAATGGCCTTTTCTTATTGTATCAGGAGTCTGGCTAGTTCCCCAGGTATCTCACAATCTTCTTCACCTTCGTCTTTGGCTTGATAGATTGGATTTTAAAGGTCATTGATGGCAATAGCAGAACTGTTGCCAATGAGATCCATAGTGGGTGTATATATGTAAATGTGTGTGTGTGCATATAAGGTCACATGGCTATTTTTAAAATGCAACAAAATAAAAGAAAGACAAAGAGCGTAAAATTTGAATGCAAAATAGTCCAATGTTTATCATTAAAATAAGCATATGGCATATGAAAATGACAAATCCTTAACAAATGGACCATTATTCCCCAGGCAAGGCACATGGTTTAAAGTCATTGTTTTAATGGAAATTACAGACAAATTTCTCAAAGTAATAAAAACACGAAATGGCAATTACTCCTGGTTAAAGGAGATGGAGATGTAGTCCTTGGTCTACCAGTTGTTGAGTTCTCCATTTGCAGTTGGGTAGATCCAATTGTTCCAGTCACTGTCACCATCAGAGTCTCCAAGAGCACTAACTTCATTGTTGCTAATACAGAGAGGTGGTTTCCCCACACGAGCACGTCAAACTTCTTTTTGAGCTTTAGAAGTGAAGCCCAACCTGATTTATCTTACTTGTATGGGATATCAGGAAGTTTCCGCCAAATGGTGCAACCTCCTTCTTCAATAACAACACAGACATCAATAAGAGAGGCCATCCTTGGTGTATCTTTAGCAGCTTTGGGAATGTTGGGAGTGTCTTGGCAACAATAATCATGGGAGAGACCACTTCAAAATCCTGGAAAAGGGCCTCAACAAACTCACCATCCATCTCAACATACTTGAAAGAATTTAAATGGCTAACCATAAATTCTTCTTCTCCGCATATTGTGACGATTTTCCCGTCGACCGATATTTCAACATTTGGTGCAATGTGGAGGTAACCTCTCCCGCCCCATGAATCCATGGGCGTCCAAGTCAACAAGAGTAAGCAGGACGGATATCCATCACATAGAATATTGAGTTGAAGACTTGCGAACCAACCTAGATAGGGAGATCAACTTCTCCATGAACCATCTTTTTTGATCCATCAAAAGCTCTCACCATAATGTCACTTGGCTTCAACACGACCCCTTTCGCAGTCCAATTTATATAGATCCCATTTTGGCAAAACATTAAGGAATGACCTCGTATCCACCAATACATGTGCTAAAGTAGTGCCTTTACACTCAATGGAAATATGTAGAGCTTTATTGTGATTCTTCCCTTATAGGCTCAAATCTGCATCAGAAAATCCCAAACCATTACCGGAAGTCAGGCTTGTTACACTGTTTTAAAATTGGTCGGCGGTAGTTTGTTGTGGGACATTTGTATTTTTCAAGAATTTTATCAGGGGTTAAGCATGTGCCTCAGAGCATAACAACAAAGACAACATGGAAATCTTTGAGAGTGGTTTCCCTAACTGTTCCACTATCTTATAGTCACTTTTTCGGATAATTTTTAAGATCTCCTCCATCTCTTGGGTAGATGGGTTCTTAACTGTAGTATCTTTTGTGAATGCCTATTTCCGGGTAGGCCCAGTCATTTTTTCCTTTCCTCGAGTATCAGCAACAAGTTTAGTAGCAGAAATATGAATGGGTATTGTAGTTGTGGTTGTTGGAGGTGAAATCTCTGGAGAGAAGATTTTTCCGTCCTAGTAACTTTACTTGATCCAGCAATGTTTATAACGTCAGCAGTTTCATCTTCGACCATCCATGAATCTTGTTTGATACCATGGTAATACACTTCCGCCCCATAATTCCAGAGCCCAGCCTTATCATAAGAGTAGAGGACTGGCCCTGGTGTGATGATAATCAGTGGATCTATCCTTGGTTCATAGGGGATCCTAATAGGACCTTTGGAGGTGATCCTAATAGCATTATTGTAGATAGTAATGATGGACACGTCTTCAAACCCTTGAGACACACTTTCGGTCAAATTTTTCACAGATGGATTTCTTTCGAATAAGATTTCATGGCTATCCATCAGGTGTTGGACACCTTTCTTCAGCCATTCACAACCATTAATTTGTACAGCACAGTGGTAACAATCTTTAAAATGGCCTGGGAATACCCTGACTCTCAACAAATTATTTTTAACAGCTTTCAAAGGAGTAGTTAAATCATTGATGGAGGAAACAAAAGAGGCATCTTCAACAGCATTGACACCCTTACCATGACTGGTCATGGGTGTAGTGATTACATTTGGAGTTGGTGGAGGGTCGAACTCAATTGTTTTGTTGTCGATCAAGTCTTGGACTTTGTTCTTTAATATCCAACAGTCATTGGTATCATGTCCGGGACTATTTGAATGGTAAGCACATTTTGAATTGGGATTATAATTCAGGGAAGTTCTGTTAGGATTAACAGGGGGATCTCGTAATGTCACCAGATAAGTTTTCAATAAGTGTTGCAGAGCTTGGGATAATTGCGAATTGATTCTAGTAAATTGTCTTCTTGGGGCATCCGGCCTTTGTTTGTTGCTTTGTTGACGCGGTCGTTGAGTTGGAGTTGGATTGGAAATCAGTACTGCCCATACTGAATGATGACGGTTGTTCTTAGTACGGCTTCTTGACCCATACACAACATTAGTCTCTTTTTTTCCAATAAATGGTTTTTTCACAGCATTGGAGGTGGAGGCCGTGGGTATCTTCCTGCTCTTAATCCCGCTTTCAACCCTTTCACCAGTTAAGATCAATTCAGTAAATCCAGATGATGAACTTCCAATCAGCAAGTTGAAGAATGGACTGGTCAATGTTCCCATAAACATGTCTACCAACTCTCTATCGGTTAAAGGTGGTTGCACCCTACCATCCAAGTCTCTCCACTTTTGAGCGTTTTCTTTGAAGCCTTCATTTGAACCCATAGTCATGCCTTGTAATTGCACCCGAGTAGGTGCAAGATCAACGTTATATTGATATTGGCGGTAAAAGGAAGCAGCTAAATCCTCCCAAGTATGGATATTAGTTCCTTCCAATTGGTAAAACCATTGTAATTGTGTTCCAGATAGATTCTCATTGTGAAGTTGCTTCGTTAACTCCAACACCTTCCTCTCGCTTGTATAGATTTGGGCTTCAAAGGCATCTTTTTATCCCTTGAGTTGAATCCATGACCTTTGCAATTCCTCAAGATTAGTAGGCATGTCGGTATAAAGAATGGTATAAGGAACATCCCCCTCAATAGTAGGCTCCATAATTATTGGCAAAATGGCAGGATAGGGCATCATGAGATTTTGAGCGCGAGCTCGCACCCAAAGAAATAGAGTTCTTATGCCCCAAAGTATTACTATCAACCTTGTTTACCATGCCCCCAGCTCGTACAAACCTTTGATAATAACCTTGGACATCACTCTCATAGTCGAACATAATATATTGAGTGAGTGCTTCATGAGGACCATCCCTCCGAGCATAACCAAATGGTCGTAGAGCCAAAGAAGGGTTATAAGTAATACCCCCCCTAATTCCCAAGAGTGGAACATTAGGGAACTCCCCACAGCGATCAATGATGGTAACATCCTCTAAATATCGGGAACACCGATGAATATCTGAATGCGAAAGCGACATCATCCTTTAAGACCACCTCACACCTTGTTCGTTCTTCAAAACTAATCAAGGAATGTGGGAAATAAACCACCTAGATAGAAACGGTGTAAAACACATAAGAATCCCTCTTATCTTCATGGTACAGGTGTGAATAGAATGCAAGATATCTCCGAGAAAAGTAGTCACGGGGTTACGGGAGAAAAAAACTTTGACTGCACTCACATCTATAAGTTGGTCCAGATTAGGGAACAATACCAACCCATAGATTAGAATAGCCAAAACTTCTTCAAAGGCTTGCAAATCCAGAGCATCCCAAAATATTTGAGCCTTCACAATAGAAACTTAGCTAGAAAACCTTTAACATCACTCCTTGTTTCCCAATTAACCACAATGTCAGACCTTTGCAAATGTAAGGATGATGCAATCTCTTCAGGTTTTGGATCTTTCTCAATACTGGTGAAGGGTATTTGATCAAGACTAGGTACTCCCAATAGTTGAGATAACTCTTCCATGGTGGGAACCCTTTGATAATCAAGAAAAATGAAGCAATGGTGTTTAGGGTCAAAGAATTGAAAGAGCACATGCATCACGTCTTATTCAAAGTTTGAGGTAACCAAGTTGAGAAGTTTACCATATCTCTTGGTGAATAGAGAATTCTAAGGAACCCCTGACTCTAACTCTTTGAGTAGAGAAGGAACTTTCATAAAGTTGATTCGGATGGTATTTCTACGAGTGGAAGCCATATCCTACAAAATAGAACAATGATAAATCTCTTGGTCCTTGAAATAGCTAGTGAAAATGATATGGCATGACGTCATGATGTTATGTACAAATAATCATATACAAACAAAGAAAACAAGTCCTTAGGTTTAGGGTCGCATGGGGTTTATAGGTAAGTACCCTCTTGAAGTTTAGTTGGTTCAATCTGTCCTAAAAAGTAAACGGCTTCTATGGAATCTCAATATCATTGATCTTTCTTCATTGGGAATTGTTTCACCATAAGCCTCTTTTTTGGCGACTGAAATATCCCGAAAGTCCAATCTTAATGAGCGTAGTATCGAGTATCAACCAACTTCAGACTGCACCAATTCCGGCTACCTCACTACTTCCTAATGGCAAAGTTGTTTAATTAAAGGTTTTATGGTCAGTTAATGCTTCATGATACCATACAGCGGCCTCGTATTCTCCTTAATTAACCATAAGAGATACCGGTACCAACAAATGTGTCACACTAACATAGTCGTTGTTTCAAACATATCGGTCTACGTCGTACACTCTCCATAATATTTGCTACTTACCTAATAATATTCCCAGATCTGGGTAGAGGATCTAAGAAAAACCTAAACAACCCTTTTTAAGAGTAAAGAAAGAAAGTCAAACAATAAAAGCATTTAAATGTGAACTAGTCTCTAAGGTAAACCTACTTTTAAAATTGTCCCCAATAGAGTCGCTATTTCTATGATACGATGGGAGAACTTACTTGAATGTTTTGCGTTTTATCAAAATTGTTGCGGATAGCAAGAGTCGCCACCGACTTTTCTTTTTTCCATTAAGGAAAGTATTAAAAGAATAGGAAAGAACTTTTGAGAATTTTTCTTGAGTTCGGGGGGTAGGTTATGAAATGGGAAGGTGTTAGCACCCATTTCATCCATAGTTATCTACGGGCTCTTAATTTCTAGCTCACTTTGAAATGCCTTGTAAAAATGTGTTTGTGTTTGTTTTGAAAGTATTTTTGAAAAGTGCCTTTCTTTAGGCGAACTTTGTAATGATTCTAATCTCTATAAGAATGCATACAAAGTGTTGACTTTGGAAAATATTTCATGAAAGTGTTGGTGTGTTTGAAACATGTTTGTTTTGAAATGTTTGTGAGCAAGCAACTACGAGCGTTCTACCTACTCAAAAAGTCTTACTTCTTTAATCCCCCTTTAGATATTTCTATCTTACCATTGATTGGTAAGAAGCCTTATCATTGGATGTGAAGGGATGGTCGTGGGTCATTATATAGTCATAGAAGGAAATATTGTAGGATACCTTAGCAATTTGTCATAAGGGACTAAGATCATTTACCGAAGGAAACATCGAAGGGTCATCGAGGGACTACGATCTTGTAATCGAGGGTCTTTGCTAATGTATCCCACGTTCGAGGGACATGACTATTTTATTCTAAGGAAACAAGTGTGGGTTAACCCTAGAGGTGTAAGTGTGTAAAGTGTATTGTTTTCATGCATTTGTCTTGAATTAAGGTTATCTATGATTTGATTTTAAGTCTTGTCATACAAACCTTAATTACTAGCAATATTATGGAAAGCGATTTGCGGAATTTTAAAGTCCTACGTTATTACATCATTTTTGGGGATGGGATTACAAATTACAAATGGGGATGAAAGAAATTAAGCATAATTACTATTACAACCATATTGAATATTGCAAAGTAAAATGTACAAGAATGTAAAGGTAATGTAAAAGAAAAGAATATTTGTTTTTATGTTTTTTATGGTTTTATGGTTTTTGATAGAAAAGGGGTTTAACCTAATTAATTTGAAAATTAATTAATAAAAATCCTAATGTTGAAATTAATTAAAAGAAAATTAAGTAAAATTTAAGTCTAGTTTAGTTTTAATTAATTAAGGAAAAATGTTTTTTGAGGTTTTTTATTATTTGTGAGATAAAATAAATAAAAAATAAAAGCCTTTAGTCTATTTATTTATGAAAATGGTATATTTTTGTATTTTTGATTAAATAGTAATAATAAATGAAAAGAAAAATAAAATAAAAATATAAAATAAGAGGTCAGAGGGTTTGAAAAGAAATTGGGAAGGTGTGAGAAGGTAAAAGAGTTTGGGCCTAAAACAGATTTTTCTATAATCAGAAAATAAAAATAAAAAATAAAAAGATAACCCTGGGCCTGCGTGGTATGAATATCAGGGGGTGAGAGGGAGTAAAAATGTATGGCCCAAGGTGAAGATCTCAAACACGCTAGCAAACAAAAAATAGAAACACGGAAAATGTGGGGAAAAAATACAAAAGGTCTCACTGGTGCATGAACCCAGGACCTTATAAAGGTATGTCTTACGCGCGCGCTTCTTGCTACTAGGGTGGCTGTTTTATCCGTTTATAAAACAACAAACAATAAACTAAGCCCATGAGGCAGGCTTTATCTTCTTCCTCGCGCCAAGCCTGAACATCATCTTTTGAAATTTGTATCTTGCTCATTTCTCAACCATTCTCAAAAGTGTAAACATCAAACTTGTTAGAAATTTCACCATGATTCCAAATATGTAACTAACTTAAACAATGGATAAGAGATGAATACAAATTTTAATTGGTACCAAATTTGACCTAAGATTTTCAGAAATTTCAAACTTAAACTTCACCCTACTCAGGCAACATAAATGAATTCTAAGGGTATGGTTAGTTTCAGGGCTATGATATCTACATTTCATCTTTGAAAATTAGAACCAAATGATGCTTGTATGAAGAGTTAGAAATTCAAAAGACTCACCTTGCAAATGGAGATCATGTTTTGAGTTTGATCACACTTAAAGGTGTTATAATGATCTGGTTAGCTTTAGTGAACCTCTAGGAAGCTAATGCAATGCTTAGCTTGAGCTGAGAATGGCTGGAGTGTTTTAGAGAAGTCAAGTTGCAAGCAACTGTTTTTGAAAATGGAGGATGGTGCAAATGGTGTTACAGAAATGATTCAAGTGTTTGGATCACTTCTATATAGGGTATAGATGATGTTTGAAAGCATATAATAGAAAACGCGCGAGGGAATTGTGAGATGGGTGTTCCAAGTCAGAAATGACACAACAATGGTGTTTTTAGAGCAATTTATGGTTTGAGGGAGTTTGAGTGAGTTTTAGGGCTTTTAATCTCGTGTGTCGCTTTCAAATAACATCATCTATTTATAGGGAATGGTTTGTAGACTTGGAGTGATCAGAATCACAAGATCACAAGTTATGGGATTTTGACTTGTTTTTTAAGCAAACTTGACAAGTATGGTTTCAAAGTAAAGTACAAAGCTATCTAGAGTGGTTACAAACTTTAAACATGCTTATCTGACTTTATCTAGGAATCTTGTGCAGAAGAAACAAGTGCAGAGCTCAATACAAGTTGACTTTGTGATTAAAGCAACTTTTCAAGAATAGCAATTGTGCCTTTATGCCATAAATGGAAATGAAACTTGGATAATGGTTGAAATTCTTGGACAAAGGTTCTAACAGTTGTGTATTAAATTAATTAAGGAGTGAAACTCAAGTTAGAATCCTACAAAGTGAGATTATGCAGAATATGATAGGGTTTTGGTCACGTGTTCATCACATAAATGACTTATAATTCAGGAATGGATGCCTAACTTCTTGTCTTCAATTCTATTACCTCAAGCATGATCTCTTCAAGTTCTTGTAAATTTTAGAAATCTTGAAACATGGTCTACAACCCCTCTTTTAATCACTTTTTCTAAATGAAATTGGAACTAGGTGAAAATTGGCCAAGAAGTTACGTCAAAATCCTGACCAAACTAGGTTAAAATTTCACTAAGTGTTTAAAAAAAAGTGCATGACTTCATGGGCCTATAACTCAAAATCTAAGCATTTTTTGGACATGAGCCCTGAAATACAAAGTTTTATATTTCATCAAGATCTATAAATTTATTGTTCAAAGTTTCCTTTGAATCAACTTGCATCTTGGTGAAAAATTGGCATGAAGTAGTGAAATTATCATGTTTAAAACACTTAGAAAAACATCTAAGTCTTGAAAAGTTTGACTTTTTATAATTAATTTTGACTTTCTTGATTTCTTTATGATCAACCTTCATATTTTTGAATGTCTTGATGATTTTTGATCTTGGAAACTCAAATTTGACCAAAAAGTTAAAGTTTGACTTTTGGTGTATCAATTGCCTTTTTCAGCAGTTGACCAAATTTCAACTATCAATTTAATAATCTTGAGAAATGTTTTGAGCCATGAAATTAAGTCAACACATTGTGTTTGAATTCTTGAGATCATACTTCATGCCATTAAGTCATGTACTAGGTCAAAAACCACTTATCAGTCATTCTCAGTTAAAAACCCTAATTTTGACCATTTTGCTCTTTTGATGATTTGACCATTTTCTTGAGGAATGGTGATGAGATATTGATCAATTAATTAATATGAATTCAAAATATTGATATGGATCAAAAATCTGAATTTTGACTGTAAGTTGACAGCAATTGACTTTTTATCCAATACAGTTGATTTTCAGTCATCTGAGCAATTGACTGAGCAAAATTATGACCCAAGACTTGAAACTTGGCATGAGTAATATTATGAGTTCATAATGAACCATGAAAGTAAATTGATGAATTAGAAGTCCAATTGTCATTGTGAAAATCAAAACACTAATTTGTGGCCTCAGTGCTAGGAGATGAGTTTTGTCTAATCAAATCTTGGAGAATTCTTGAGCATTTGAGATTTCTTGTGAGAAATGTCTTGGGAGAAGAGAGGGAAAATTTTGAGGTACAACATGTTTGTTTTTGTATTTAAGTATCTTCAATCACGTCGAGATGAAGACTTTAACCTTCATATCTTCGGATATAAGACACTTAAATAAGGGCAATTGTTATACCCCAATTTTTACCCATAATATCCCTCATTATTTTGCATCTTTACAATACATCAAGATCACAACCTTGGGTTGCTTTTCACCTTTGCTCTCTCTCTCTTTATATCTATCTCTCTCTCTCTCTCCCTCTCTCTTATTTAAGTTTATATTTAAGGAATCACCAAGTACCCTAATTGAGTATCTTGTACATACATGTCTTATGTTCCACTAATCTCAAACCAAAATCCAAAAAGATGTTTTGTTTCTCTTTTGTGTTTTGAACATCGTCGGTGTTGAGCCAAGTAAATTTATCTCACACCCTAAGCTAGGGTTTTAAGGATTGATCTTCATACAATTGAACATTCATTGAAACATATAGGCTTGAACTTCAAAGTTATGCCTCTATCATCAAGGTTCCATGTCTTAAGCATGTCTCAACTTCATGTGGTCAAGTTTATCTCAAGGTATTATGGTTTGATTCATCAAGAAACTTCATAAGTTAATGTGTTTATTTTCATGATTTCTTCAATAAGTTTCATCAAGCTATGAATCTCATCATCAAGTGTGCTTCAATATTGTTAGTTCTCTTGTTTTAGGATTGGCTTAACTTTTGTAAATCAAATAATAGAAGCAATCATGTAATGTAGAATAGGATGTATAAACCTTCTAAGAAGAGCAGGTACAACAAGAAGTCCTATTACAATGTCAGAACATGTTATGTTGAACTTTTTCAACAACTAGAACAACATGTCAAAGAAGATGTCTTCGACATCGCGCCTACTGAGGTGGATTAATGAGATTCAGTTTATTCTTAATAGAGGCTGAATAATCAGGAGAATATTTTGCATCCTATATGGTGCATATTTAAAGGTCTATAAAATTCAATTAGAAATAAAGGAGAAAGAAGACTTTCTAAATAAGGAGATTATTTACGAAATTAAAGATTGAAGACCTTTCTTAGGGCAGAAGTTTCTGCAGTTTGTTACAACTGACTTGTTGTAATTGAATGCCAAAAACTTGTTGGGTAACAGGTTATAAATAGAAGGGTTTGTAACTTAGAAAAGACATGGATCAAGATGTAGAAGTCTAGGGTTTTGTCAAGGTAAACCTCCCTGGTTGTGGGAAGGTAACCATGTTCACCTCAAAGCCTGTAGGTAAGAGGTGTATTGTTCATGGAGGAAGCTTTGAAGCAACTCCAGGATGTGTTAGGAGAAAAGCTAACAAATAGTGGAGTTTGGATTGGAGACTTAGCTAGGTTGTCTTGGAAGTGTGTTTTCCAAACTGTCTATCTGTGTGATCAAAATCTTGGTGAAGGGTCGTAGATGCAGTGATTGAGGTGTTAACTGCTAGACATCATTGTAACGATTGGAAGTGGGATAGGGATATTCCATATCTAGGGAGGACCTAGGTAGAAGGGTCATTGGGTAGTGATTAAGCGCGTAGATCGTCAATGGGTGTGTTTGCTATAGGGTCTGCAAATTGATACTGCTAATAGTGGACTTCATTCCTGGCTTGGTAGCCCCCAAAGTAGGTGTTGTTGTACACTGAACTGGGTAAACAATTATGGTGTGTTATTTATCTTTTCAGTACTATTTTATCTTGCATGTCTGTTTGTGTCAGATCATATGTCTCGACATCCTTATAGGACATCTGAGTCTGTTGTACCAGAATTTCAATTAGTATCAAAGAAGGCATCCTGTTCTATTCTGGGTGAGATCCTGGGAAGGTACTTTCTGGTCATGGGCATGGAAGAAATTATTTACTAAAAATAGGTATGAACTTGGACAAATCATACTATTGTACGGATGATCTCGTGGCAAGGATCATTGGTTATCTATGATAGGTATTGTTCATGTATGTTGCCTTCAGGAATGTAGCTTGGTGGGAAGCTGCTACATGTAGGGTTGACTTACTTTCAATCCTAAGGTTCCATGCTTATACTTGGATAGTGGTGTAAGCATTGTGTTAAGGAGTTTTTTGTATTCCGCTGCTTTGTATCTGATATGACCCTGAAAGTATGGGAAGGATACTAGGGTTGTTATCCTCAACATAATATATGTTGACATTTTCAACCGTATTAAAAGTGTCAAAGATACTTGAGATCTTCCTCAAGTTTACTCATAAAGAAATTTATCAATAAGGTTGATCATAATCAACTGATCAATGATGCTCATATTGAACTTGAAGACTGTCAAGGATGGTGTGTTCCAAGAAGAAGGAACTGGTGTTCTATGGGATGTTAGAACATTATTTCAGCAGGTATGCAACTATCAATTTAAGAACAGATGCCTTGGGTGCTGAACAAAAATGTTATGAATTCTTTTTGTTTGGAACCTACTCCTGATCTGGAAGAGGAGGCATTTTGTTTGTGCAAGTTGATCAGGACATGATCAACAGTTTATTTACCCCATGTGACCAAGGCTTATGGGAGTATAGAGGTTAAACTCCATGTTCTTGATAAGAACTCATAAATGAATCTCCACCAGACTCTTTATAAGATGAGCTCGTATCTGAAAGATCCTTCTGATCAAAGGAACCAGAAGACCCTTTATGAGATGTGGCCATAGAACAAATTATGTTTGAAGGTGAGTAATATGATCCAACCACGGAGTTTGATGCTCTTGATTATTATTTTGATTTCCCTTGAGGATGAGAATTTGTGATTCTCTTTGTGTACCCTCAGAAGTTGTTGAAGAAGATCCCATTGTCAAGGGTTGATATGACGTCAGACAAAATGTTGTGACATCTTTGAAGATGTTAAAATTTGAAGGGCATTATTTTTGAAGAATCAGGGGAAACATAATTCTTTAAAAAGTATGTATTGATACCTAATAGAGGAAATCTCCTCTATAGGTACACACAATGGAATCCATCATCTCAAAGTCATACAGGAGGTCTGATGAAAAGTTTATTGAGATGTGGCTCGTGCAATCCCCTGCATATGTTGGTAGTCTGATCCTGAAGATTAATCAGTTGTTGTTGGTATGTTTCCTTGTGTTTCCCACACAAGAGTTGAGTATGAGTTACTATGGATGTTTTCCCCAGAACCATAGTAACAATGGATGATGTCATAGCAGATGTTGGAACAACATTTCCGTTTCTTCAACAATAAAAGTGACCTTTTCTCAAGGAAACACTCAAATTGAAGGAGTTGTTTTTTGATGAAACCTTTACCCTGTGGCCAGACATGAATCAATCAGACTACTCTTAGGAGTTGCTTGCATTTTGAGATTTAAGTTGTTTCAAATGGATTTAAAAAGTGCCTTCTTAAATGGATATCTGAATGAGGAAGTTTATGTGGAACAACCTAAGGGATTTTTTGACCCAAGCTTTCCTAACCATGTGTACAAATTGAATAAAGATCTGTATGGATTAAAGCAAGCTCCAAGAGCTTCGTATGAGAGATTGACATAATTTCTTGGTGAGAATGGATATAGGAAAGGTGGTATAGAGAAAACTCATTTTGACAAGGAAGAAGAAGGGGAGGTTATGATTCCACAAATTTATATTAATGATATTATGGTTGGTGGGATGTCAAATGAGATGGTTCAACATTTTGTCAAGAAAATGCAATTAGAATTTGAGATGAGCCTTGTTGATGAGTTAATTTACCTTCTTGGTCTGCAAGTTAAAAAAATGGAAGACTTTATATTCCTATCTCAGAGCAAATATGCTAAGAATATAGTAAAGAAATTTGGGATGGAAAATGCCAGTCACAAGAGAACACTTGCTCCCACATATCTGAAGTTATCTAAAGATGAAAAAGGGGTATGTGATAGATATCAAGTTGATCCCAAAGTCAGCCATGCCAACCATGTGAAGAGAATACTAAAGTATGTGAATGCAACAAGTGACTATGGTATGTTGTAGCTTTGCATTAAGTGGATATTGTGATGCTGATTTGGCAGGAAGTGTTGATGATAGAAAAAGTACATCAGGAGGATGTTTCTTTCTAGGGAATTATCTCATATCATGGTTCAGTAAGAAGCAAAATTGTTAGTTCTCCAAAGTTGAGTTTAAGATCAAGCCACTGACCATATCTGGAATGTTTTGGTTGTCATGATTGGATGTCATGTCAAAGATTCAGAAAGTACCACATGTGTGAAGAATAAGGATGTCATATTAAAGTCCTACCTAGTGTGAGAAGGTAATCCTATCTGACTAACTGATAAGTACTTTGACGGGAGACTGAGTATTTATTAGGATTATGCATTAAAGTTGAATACAAATACCTTGATGTGAGCTGAGTGTTTGTCTGATGATTGAGTGCAAATATGATTTATGAACATGTCTTTCAAAAAATATTTGAGAGCTTATGTCTCTTAAATTATGTTCTAATTTATGGTAGATACTGAAGATGAGATCTATTGGGATCCTATTATGTAGATTGAGAGGTTTGTAAAGGGAATGTATGGAAATGAGTCCCTTGGATGGTGATTCTAGAAAGAAAGCTGATAGGTTTTGTATTAATGTTGTTAATGTCCCAAATGATGTTGTAACATCATTGTTGATGATAGTCCGTGGGAGAGACTCGGGACTGTGAATCTTAAATATTCTACCACCTCATTCAGAAGTGGAAATTCTATCCTTGGTTTTGAATAAGAAGATTATGATTTTTTCAGAGAAGTATGCTCAAGTAATGCATAACTTCCATCTTGGTTTAAAGACTTTACTAGTGTCAGCAAATACTAGTAATGTGTAGAAGGAGGATTTAATCAGCACACTCGTTAAGGGGTACTCCTTCTGTTGGAGATTATGAATCTTAGTAAAGATTTTAAGCACACTAAGAAATGGTTGGAAGTTGGTTTCAGACTATGGTTGCATGACATCTTAGCCATCCAAAGAGTCATGACAATAGGAGTGGAGGTGCAAGGGCATGAATCAGAGGTTTCCTTGTTATGTGACTAGTTCAGGGTACTTGGAGTTATTCCCAGTGAACTAGTGGGTGTATTAGTGTTGTGTTTTCTACATAATGAAGTTTTTGATTGTCCATGACAGGAGGAGTCAGTGGACTAATTGGTTTGTTTGGAGCTTGTGATGTTCAAGCGTATAGAGTTATTTCCCTCCTATGGGGATGATGTTAGATGACATGCTGAGACATGTTTCTACAAGATGTAGTTGTTTATGTCCTTATGATTCTCTGAAGACTCTAGCCAGATGTTGCTAGAGTATACCATCCTTCTCCAAGAGGATGTGCTAGTTCTGCGAGAATTTATTTTTCTCTACAATACTGAATGACATAAAGAAGACTATCCTGCTAGTTGTTAGGAGATGTCACACTTATTTAACAAGTAACTGATAGTCGGGCTTGCAAAGCCATTACTGCAAACCAGGTGAATGTATGGCCTATGAAGAATAAGTTCCATGTTAGTAATTGTGTGTGAAATATGCTATCGTGCATAAAATTGGAGTTGTTAACTGGGTCCCTACCAATCATACCTCAACCATTACAGTGGGTTTAGGAAAATTCATTTATGTTGTTGGCAATAAGAAGATGTTTAATTATGGTGCTTACATTTTTCAAAGTATTGTAAAGCATGCAGGAACCTGTGCAATCAAGATGCCTAGTGCATTTCCCTCTCTTATTTGTGGCATTATTCTCAATCAACTCCCTGGAATTCCTTGTGGTATTGATGTGGTATGCAAAAGAGAGTCTTATTTGTCTCTTCACTTCAAGTTGTTTTCAGGCAAACATGTCCCAGACATTGTCTTGACATCTGCATCCTCTGAAAACTAGATCACAAGTAAGGATGATATGATTTCTGAATTAATAGATGTCGCCAAAGAACTTGATGAGACAATAAGAGTTATCTCAGTGAGGAAGCTGAAATATGAAAAGAATCATAAGCCATGAGAGGGATTACTAAGTTCAAGAAAGGAGAAAAGAGAGTATGTGGTGAATTCCAGGTTGGAAGGAAAACTAAGATGTCACATCAGAAGATCCAACATCTCACCACATCAAAAAATTTGGAACTTCTTCACATGGACTTGATGGGACCTACGCAGGTTGAAAGTCTTGGTGGAAAGAAGTATGTCTATGTTATTGTAGATGACTTCTCTAGGTACACATGGATAAGTGTTATCCGAGAAAAATCAGAAACTTTTAAAGTCTTTAAAGATCTTTGTCAAATACTTCAAAGAGAAAAGGATAGTCATGTCATTAGAATCAGAAGTGGTCATGGAAAGGAATTTGAGAATAATAAATTTACTAATTTTTTAAGGAATCAGTCGTGAATTTTCCTCTCCCATTACTCCTCGGAAAAATGGGATTGTGGAATGCAAAAACAGAACTCTTCAGGAATTTGCCAGAGCTATGATTCATGCTAAGAAGTTACCCTACCACTTTTGGGCTGAAGCTATGAATATTTCGTGCTATATCCATAACATAGCCACTCTAAGAAAAGGCACCTCAGCCACCTTGTATGAAATATGGAAGGGAAGAAAACCTACTGTCAAATACTTTCATGGTTTTGGAAGTAAATGTTACATCTTAGCTGATCGTGAACAAAGAAGGAAGATGGATCCCATGAGTGATGAGGGAATGTTCATGGGTTACTCTACAAATAGAAGAGATTACAGTGTGAGAATCTGACTGGTGAGGTTGAGGGGGAGCTTATTGTCCCAGAAGATGTTCTAACATCTTCTTTTTGGAGATGATTTTTCTGTCATTTTGTGTTGCGTAACACTAACGCTAAGTGAAAGGAATACACTTGGAGAATTCAGATGAAGGAATTATGGTCATGCCTCTGATCATATGAAGAAGTCTGGGAAACATCCTTGACTAAATTGCTGAAGGTTCGTTTGTTTGAAGTTGGAGACAATGTCTGATAGGATGTCTGAACATTGTTCAGGACATGTTTCTGTGAAGACTAACTAAAGAATATTCTAGACTGTGCATCCTACCTCATGTAATAAGGAAGTCTAGAAAGTGTTGTTGACCATGAATGGGCATTTATTGGGACTGGTTCTTTCAGCATAAACTGTCTAGAGCATTTAAAGGTGTTCAAAGTCAGGTTGGACAGTGCATATTGATTCGTGCCACAGTTTTTCCATCTTCAATTATCGATTATTTGACAAAGAATTAAATATTATTAATTTCTAAGAAAATGCTCTGCTATTTATAGAGTCTTCTCATATCCTCTAAATACCAAGTGAGTATTGTTCTTATCACCACAATGGGTTTTGTGCCTGAGTATGGGTCTGTGAAGGCCTCCTTTGTCATGTTTTGGCCAAAAAATGGGGAGAAAGGTTGCTTAGATAGGAGATAGTGTCCAAACATGTGTGATACGGTGGCAGAATCGACTGTTAAAACTGGTTTTGCATTTTCATTCGCAAATGTGCGGTAAGCAAGACTCGCCGCCCACTTTTCTTTTATCCAACAAAGGAAAGGGTGAAAAGAACAGAAAAAGACCTTTTTCGAGATTTTCTGAGTAAGGGGGTAGATTATGTAAAGGGAAGGTATTAGCACCCTTTCCATCCGTGTATTTCCACAGGCTCTTAGGTACTTGCTCATTTTTGAAAACTGTTTGTGTTTGTGTGTTTGGAATGTTTTTTTTTGCTTTATGGTAACTCTCGTATCAGTCCTCGAGAGTGTGATAAAGCGTTTTTGAAAAGATTTTGAAAAGTGTGTAAGTGTGAAAAAGGAATTGGTTTTGATCAAGTACTTAAGAACCATCTACCTACTCGAAAAAGGACGTTCTTTTCCTCCTTTCCTTTAGATAGTGCTATCCTACTATTAGTGAGTAGGTAGCCCTATCGTTGGAAGTTGAGGGACTATCGAAAGGGGTGTTATTGTCATTGAAGGCAACATGTAAGGATACCTTAGTATTTCGAAGGGACTGTCATCATATAGGAAACATCGAGGGGAAAAGATCATTTACCGAAAGGTAACTCGAAGGACGTTTAGGGACCATGATCTTTTATGATGACTTTTATACCGAGGGTCTTTGCTAAGATATCCCTACGTTCGAGGGACATGACAATTTCCAAGGCAACCGAGTGAGGAATACCCTAAGGGTGCAAGTGTGAGAAGTGTGTTTTTTCCAGTTTATTTATCTTTGTTATTAAGTTTTCTAGCTTTTGATTTCATCTTGTTCATGCAATCCTATTAGCCATACATCTAACAGTTAATATATGTACAAAAATTTAAAGTGCGGAAACGTAAATTCCTACGCTATTACATGGCTTCGGGGAGAGTGATTTAATTACAAGTCCAAAACCGGGAGAAATATAAAGGAAAACAATAAAAATGCCTTATAGTTTGGCTACATTGATATGTACAGGAATATAAAAGTCTGAAAGAAGAAAATGCGCGCGAAATGGGAAAATGCTTAAAGGAAACTTTTTGATTTTTTTTAAATTAGTTTTAAGAAAAGAAAAGGCATTTTTTTTTGGTTTTTAATTTACGAAAATATTAAATTAAAGTCTAATTAATAACATAAAATAAATCTAATTAATGTTTTTTTTTATTTTTGAATATTAAAGAAAATAAGAATTATGAAATATAAAACCTAGTTCTACTTAATCATTACTTTAGGAAAAAATTAACTAATTAATTAATTAATGATCTATTAAAAAAAGTTAATTATTAATTTTATGAGTTTTTGGTTTTAAGGTTAATAAATAAAAATAAAATCAAAATAAGAAATAAAACATAAAGTATAGAACCAAAAAAACAAAATAAATGGGCCTGTATCCTGCGCTATGAGCACGAAATGCAGATCGTGTCTTAGCTATGCCACAATTGGATTTCAGGCTCAAACCTTGTGATTCTCACGCCAAACCTCATAGTGTTAGGTCCTGTGAAACATTCAAACAAACAAAGGCATTAAAATGTACAGATAAATGAAATTCGAATTAAATTTTTTACCAAATACACAGGTTCGGATATGTAGTGTTCTTGGTCGTGCAAGGGCCTAGGGATGGCCTGGATCGATTCCCGGGAATGCTGGGAGAATTACTATAGTGTTAGTTTTCCATGAAATAGCTTGTAAATGCGGTTGCAAAGTTTTGACGAATGTATGAAAATGGAGAGTTAGAGAGAGGTCTTCTGTAGCGTGGTAATTGTCCTTTTTTCTTTTTCTTTTTTTTTCTAATGTTTGCAAATGGTCCAATATATATATAGGACAGAAGGAATGAATGGTCTTGAATGCAAAATCCATGCCATAATGCCTTGTAATGAAGTATTGATATAATATTAAAAAACTTGCCAAATTGATGTTTTAAAGAAGCATAATACAAAATTTGAAAACTTGCCCAAAATGACTTTTGCACCATTTCTTGAAGTAGATGAACCTGGACATCATTTGCTGCGTGGCTTGGGCCCTTTTGCAAGATAATTCCAAGCTCATTTGTGCCATACACCTCCCTTTGTTATTTAAACCACTTATTTCATGTTTTATTGAAAATAAATCCAAATAAATGGAAAATAAATGGATAAAAATTAAGACCAAAAGGGGAAGAGCTTATGGGTCCTATAATATTCCATGGAGAAGTTTAAAACTCAAACAAATGAGTTAATGCCTTGAAAACTCAACTTTGCTCGATGTAGGATTTTTGAATTTTCCAAAAATTCCCAACTTGGGCAAATCATAAGTTGCTCAATTTTTATCCCAAGGAGATGCTCTTGTACTTTTTGGAAATTTTAAGATGTCTACTTCAATCCCTCTTTTGATCATTTTTACATTTTAAGATGTTATCTTGATGTAAAAGGTCTCGACAAAAAGTGTCTTTTGTTGACTTTCTGAAAATGACATGTAATGTATGAACTTGTATCTTTTAAATGGTGCATTTCTTGATCTTGGGGGCTGAAAAGAAGTTGTATGGAATTGGATTCTCTTAAAAATGATCTTTGGTTGGAAACTTTCTGATAAAGTTTGGTTGACTTTTCTTGTAGAAACCCTAATTTGCCATTTTTGACTTTTGATGAGTTAGGGGCATTTCTTAAGGAATCATGATCAACCCTTGATAAAATGACGGATATCACTTCAAAATGTTGATGTTGACCAAAAATCTTGAAGTTTGACTGCACATGGGTCATAGTTGACTTTTGACCTAGCACAGTTGATTTTCCAATACTTGAGCAATTGACTGAGCAAACTTATTGCGCGAGGCATGAAATTTGGCATGGATGATCTTGAATACATATTAGGACCATGAAGAACATTTGGGATCCTTGGAGCTCAACCATCTTGATGAAAATGGAAACCCTAGTTGGGGGTTCATTGCCTTAGGAGGAGAATTATCTTGGTCAATTCTTGGTCAACCTTGCGCAATTGAGAACCTCTAGGAGTATGTGTTCAGTAAAATGAGAGGGAAAATTTTGGGATACAACAACTTCCACTGTTCAATCTTCCTAAACCTGAGGATGCAGATTGGCTTGTCTGCCTTTCGTGATCTGAAGGTGGAAGATGATTGAACATTATAGTGCCCAAAAATTTACACTCGCATGAAGTGAATTTCAATCGATAATATCGGGAATAGGCTTACAGATGCCATTTGAAATGCGACAGAGAATCTTTGGAGATGGGCTTAAAGATGCCATCCATATAATATATCGGTTTCATAAGAGATTCCTTTGCGAGAATTCTGATACATGCCGTTGAGGAGGA
Source organism: Vicia faba (assembly GCA_948472305.1). Lineage (NCBI taxonomy): Eukaryota > Viridiplantae > Streptophyta > Magnoliopsida > Fabales > Fabaceae > Vicia > Vicia faba. The sequence goes on along the minus strand of OX451736.1, from coordinate 855,830,605 downwards.
CTTCGCCGGGGAATGTTGATTTATGTCCGGGGAAATAGAGTCTAGGAGCTTCGGTTGTCCATTACTCTACTGGGGAATTAACTCTTGATTGATGAGACAAAAGTGAGTTGTTATATGGTCGAGTCCGGGTTTTATGGAGACTTACTAGGGAATATGAAATCAATCGTATCTGGTCTGGTCCAGGTTTTACAGTGTTGTAAACTGTTGTCCGGAGATAAAAAGGAAGGAACCTGTATAGGGCTTTCTCGGGAAACGTCGATGTAAAACTGCGTCAGGAAATTCATGAAAAGGATCCTAGATAGTAGGGCTATGAGAAGGAACCTGGGTAGTAGGGTTACTTCGAAATAAAGCCTGTGTAGTCGGGATGTTTCGGAATAAAGCATGGGTGGTGGAGCTGTAATAAGGAGCCTGGGTAGTAGGGTTACTTCGAAATAAAACCTGTGTAGTAGGGCTGCTTCGGAATAAAGCCTTGGTGGTAGGGATGTGAGAAGGAACATGGGTAGTAGGGTTACTTCGAAATAAAGCCTGAGTAGTAGGGCTGCTTCAGAATAAAGCCTGGGCGGTAGGGCTGTGAGAAGGAACCTGGGTAGTAGGGTTAATTCAAAATAAAGCATGGGTAGTAGGGTTGTTTCAGAATAAAAGCCTGGGTGGTAAGGCTGTGAGAAGGAACCTGGGTAGTAGGGTTACTTCGAACTAAAGCTTAGGCAGTAGGGTTGTTTCAGAATAAAGCCTGGGTGGTAGGGCTGTGAGAAGGAACCTGGGTAATATGGTTACTTTGAAATAAAGCCTGGGTAGTAGGGCTACTTCGGAATAAAGACTAGGTAGTAGGGCTATTTCGGAATAAAGCATGGGTGGTAGGGTTGTGATAAGGAACCTGGGTAGTAGGGTTACTTTGAAATAAAGCCTGGGTAGTAGGGTTGCCTCATATGATCACGTAGATTAGTTTATCCGTTGGTTTTGGGAAATGATTTTCCATTAGTTGTCTGCAGATATGTGAAACACACTGCTGGAACCTGTCATGTGTATGTAATGAAACATCAATGAAGTTGCCACCAGACGTCTTTTGTCTCACCGAAAGGGAAAGGTAAACATCGAGAAAACATGAGGGAGAAATCACAGTCTTTCGACCAAGAGATCGGGTAAGGGAGTCTGTTACGCGAGGGGAAGGTATTGTCAAATGCCTTCTGACAATCCTCCTTTATTTTACATTCAGGGTACTCTTGTGTTTCAAGATATCGTTTAACATCATAAAACCAAGGATTACCATCTAATTCCAAACTAGCCTCAAAGCAGAAATCCGGCTCACTAAAACTTCTGATGGTAATGGAAGGTGTCTCATTAGCCCACTTAACCTTGAACATGGAGGACAAAGTTTCCAGTGCATCACCTAGATTGTTTTCTTCTTTGGGAATGTGCTCAAACATGATCTCTTCAAAGTACGGAATCAGCTTCATAACATGGTCACGATAAGGAATTAGGTTCTGATGGCGAGTCTCCCAATCCTCATTAATATGGTTGATAACAAGATTGGAATCCCCGTAAACTTTCAAAAATTTGATGCGCGGGTAGATTGTTGCTTCAATACCATAAATGCAAGCCTCATATTCAGCCATGTTGTTAGTGCAATCGAAACAAATACGAGCCGTGAAAGGAATGTGGTATCCCTCAAGGGAAGTGATAATAGCTCCGAAATCGTTGGCCATGGCATTGGAGGCACCATCAAAAACAAGTGTTCAACGTGATCCCGGCCCGAGTCCTTCGTCTGGGTCTGGCATATTACAATCCCGAATATACATAATTTCCTCATTTGGAAAATCAAAATTCATTGGTTCATAATCGTTCATGGGCTGATGAGCAGGATGGCCGGCCAGTACACTACCCTTAATTGCTTTTTGAGTAGTGTATTGGATATCATATTCGGTGAGTATCATCTTCCAACGGGATACCCTGCCTGTAAGAGCTGGCTTCTCAAAAATATACTTGATTGGATCCATTTTGGATATCAAGTAGGTGGTATGAGTTAACATGTACTGCCTCAAACGTTTGGCGGCCCAGGCAAGCGCATAACAAGTCTTTTCCAGCAATGAGTTCCTCGACTCGCATTCCGTAAACTTCTTACTCAAGTGGTAAATAGCCTGTTATTTCTTCCCTGTCTCGTCGTGCTGGCCGAGGACACAACCCATTGAGCTCTCCAGCATAGTTAGATACATGATTAGTGGTCTTCCTTCTACTGGCGGCATGAGTATCAGAGGTTCTTGCAAATAGTCCTTTATTTTGTCAAAGGCCTTCTGACAATCCTCATTCCATTTCACTGTCTGACTTTTCTTCAACAACTTGAACAAAGGTTCACAGGTGGCTGTGAGATGAGAAATGAATCTAGAACTGTAGTTTAACCTTCCCAATAAACCACGTACTTCCTTCTCTGTCCTTGGTTCCGGCATTTCCTGTATCGCTTTTACTTTGGCCAGGTCCACCTCGATACCTTTTTCACTTACAATAAAACCCAACAGCTTGCCGGATCTCACCCCGAAGGTGCACTTATTCGGATTCAACCTCAGCAAGAATTGCCTCAGTCTCTTGAACAACTTTTCCATATGAACGAGATGTTCCTCTTCCGTATCAGAGTTAGCAATAATATCGTCCACATAAACCTCAATCTCTTTGTGAATCAAATCATGAAAGAGAGTGACCATGGCGTGCTGATATGTTGCCCCGACATTTTTCAAACCAAACGGCATCACTTTATAACAGAAATTTCCCCAAGGCGTGATAAATGTTGTCTTCTCCATATCCTCTGGAGCCATCTTAATTTGATTGTAACCCGAAAAACCATCCATGAATGAGAACACCTTGGAATGAGCATTATTATCGACCAACCCATCAATATGCGGAAGAGGGAAATCATCTTTAGGGCTGGCTCTGTTCAAATCCCTATTATCCATGCACATCCTGACCTTACCATCCTTCTTGGGCACAGGCACAATATTTGCAATCCATGGCGGATAATTGATGACCTTTAAGATATTCGCATCCAACTGCTTTTGGACCTCCTCCTTGATCTTCTTGGACATCTCAAGATGAGTTCTTCGGAGCTTTTGCTTGACAGGAGAACAACCTTCTTTAAGCGGTAGTCAGTGCACCACTATGCCTGTATCCAACCCAGTCATATCCTCATAAGACCAAGCGAAGATATCAGAATACTCACGGAGTAGCTCAATCAAAATGACCTTTATACTTTCTTCGAGATCTGTCCCTCTCTTGACTTCTCTTCTTACCTCTTATGTGCCAATATTCACCACCTCAATCGAATCCTGATTCGACTGGATAACCTTCTCCTCTTGTTTTAACAATCTTGCTAATTCCTCAGGAAGATCACAATCCTCATATGCTTCTTCTTCAGCTTGATAAATAGGAGGATCAAAGTCATAATGAGCCATAGAAGAGTTGTTATCAATGTGATCGATGGTGGAAGTGCATCTGCATGAATGACATTTTGGCGTTTTTTAGTGACAGTGTGTGAAAAGAGAAACACTTCCATTCAAATAATAAAAAGAAAGAAATGGAGTAAAATTTTGAATGCAAAAACGTCTTTTATTTCATGATAAACTTGAAAAACAAACATGATGGCCCTACACAAATGATCCACTACGCATTGGGAAGAGCGTAGGAATTATGATATGATAATAAAAGAAACAAGAAAATTACTCCTCAGCGCTTGAAACTTGGATAACATTCACAGAAGTCCAATTCTCGAGTGTCTGGCCTGGAATACTCGGACGAATCCAATCTTCGATATTGTAGCCATCAACCCTATCATCGCCAACTGCATTGATGTGTCCTTCTTGAGTTGCACAAGGACGGGAAAACTTCACAGGAGTAGATAAACTAGATGCTCTGGGAGTTGCACTCTGCTGACCTGGGCTAAAACCAAGACCAAATTTATCAAATTTTAGGGTAACGTCCAGCACTTGACCGCAACCTTCAGGGTTACCATTTTCCACCACAGCTCTCGCATCCTTGAGAGAAGACATAACAATTTCAGGTTTCCTTTTCTGCTCCGGGGGAGGAAAATTTACAGCATGAATAGTCTCAAATGCTTGAAATGGAGTCTCATGTATCTCGCCTTCAACTTCAACATAGCGGAATGATGTCAAATGACTCACGATGTACTCTTCCTCTCCGCACACAATTATCACCTTTCCCTCTGCAGGATACATGAGTTTCTGATGAAGAGTAGAAGTGACTGCCCCTACTCTATGAATCCACAACCTCCCCAACAAACAATAATACGTTGGCTGTATATCCAACACAAAAAATGTAGCCGTGAAGGTGCGAGGACCGACCTTGATTGGTAACTCCACTTCCCCAAACACTGACCTTCGAGACCCATCAAACGCCTTCACCATCAAATCACTAGGCCACAACTCCAGTCCAGAATAATCAATTCTCATCAATGCTGACTTAGTTAATACATTCAAAGACGATCCTATATCCACCAAAACTTGGGATAAAGTAGTGTCCCTGCACTCCATTGAAATATGGAACGCTTTGTTATGTTCTCGCCCCTCCGGAGTAAGATCAAAATCTGTGAAGCCCAGACCATTCCCGGAAGATATGTTAGCACAAACATTCTCAAACTGATTGACTGTTATCTCATGTGGCACGAACGCATTCTTTAACAACTTCATCAAAGAATTTCTGTGAGGTTCTGAATAAATCAACGGAGACAAGATAGACATCTTAGAAGGAGTATGGCTCAGATGATCAATTATGCTATAATCACTCGTCTTGATAATTCGCATCAACTCGTCAACCTCATCAGAAACTGAAGAAGCTTCTGGTATCGGAATTGGTTGAGTCACATTGGCTGGCGTAACCCTTGGATTACCAATTATCGCCTGTTGTTTTCCTTTTTCTCTTGCGGAAGCATCTTCCGTATCTTGCACATTGGAAGGACCAAAAATTCTCCCGCTTCTAGTCATTCGACCCACACCAGAAAAGTTATGAACTTCCCCTTCATTATCTTCAGCACATTCTTCCTCAGGTGAACGGGTACTTACCTCCTGCTTCACCCCGTGATAATAAACATCGGCACCGTAATTCCATAGGATGGCCTTCTCACTGGTATACAGCATGGGACCAGGTACCGTAATCATCAAAGGGGGTGCCCTAGACGGGGTAGGAATGCGCGCAGGGGTGTAAGGAATAGATATCACAGCAACATCTTCTTCGGTAACCTTGCGGTAGCTCGGTTTTCTATCAAAATGTAGGAAACCCTCTTTTATCATCAACTGGATACCGGCTTTTAAATCATCACAGCCCTTCGGTTGTTCTCTACACTTGGAACACTCTGAAGTACAACCCGGGAAAACATAATTGTCAAGCAAATACCTCTTAACATACCACAACGGAGTAGTTACTTGTTCCACATTCACGATTAAATTCAGCACTTCATCATTATCATCAATCATATTAACAACACCCCCTCCATGCCTAGGCATTGGGTTCTGAGTAACATTCGAACCAGTCACTGGGGTAAACTCAATTTCTTTAGCGTCCAATAAGTCTTGTACCTTGCACTTTAATGCAAAACAATTGTCAGTAGAATGACCAACTCCGCCTGAATGAAATTCACATCTTACACTAGCATCATAGTTAACAGGAAGTCTTGCGGGTGGTGGTGGCATATTTCTCAAACTGATCAACTTCAAATCGAGAAAATGATGGAGTGCTTCAGTAAGAGATACTGGCAAGGGATTGAATTTTCTAGGCTTTCTCTGCTGCTGATTATTATACTGACGAGGAGCATCTTGCTGTCTTTGTTGTTGAGGCACTGTATTCGGTCTCTACTGCGGAGGAGCATTAATAGGAATAGAAACAACATTTATTTGTTGGTGCTGACGATCCTCTCTTTTTCCTCTATGAGAGTAAACTGCACTTGCGTCGCCTTCCCTTTTCTTGGGGTAAGTGTTGAATGGTTTCTTACTGCCCCCTGATGAGCCACTAGAACCTCCAATCTGAATTTTCCCCAATTTCAAACCTACCTCAATTCTTTCACCAGCCATAACCAGGTCTGCAAATCCTGCCGAAGTACTTCCTATCATGTGCTCATAGAACGGCCCTTGCAGGGTGCTCATAAACATATCAATGAGCTCTCTCTCCGTGAGTGGAGGTTGAACCCTTGCAGCCAATTCACGCCACTTCTGAGCGTATTCCTTGAAAGATTCTTTTGGTCCCTGTGACATATTCTGTAACTGAGTGCGATTAGGTTCCATATCCACGTTGTACTGATAATGTTTGACAAAAGCCCGAGCAAGATCATTCCAGCAACAAATATGGGTTTTCTCCAACTTCATGTACCACTCCAGGGATGCCCCAAATAGGCTATCCTGGAAAAAGTGAATCAAAAGCCATTGATCTTCAGTATGTACCGACATCTTCCGGAAATAAGCAGTTGCATGAGTAACAGGACATGACGTTCCGTTGTACTTTTTAAATGTAGGAGGCTTGAACTTTGGAGGAACTTTCACTCCAGACACCAACCCTAGATCATTAGCATCCATACTAAGGACTCCTTGCCCTTCCACAGCCTTCAAACGTTCTTCCAACAACCGATACTTACTATCCTCCACCTGAACTTCCGGCTCTAAGCGCCGAACAAAAAACTGATCTTTATCCTGGTCAAAGTCATAATCCTGCTCCTTATAGTTCCTTACACAGCCCTGATTAATTCTTCTGTTCCCCATAAGATGAGGTCCCAGAGACGGGGGAAACTGCCCTACGTTGCGCACAAAAGGGTTTCCAGGCATCCCGTGAAAATTTCTAACAAGCTAATCTTGCACATCCCCCAATCCTATAGAAATGTCCTGATAGAGCCCTTGATTTCCACCATCCTATGGATAGCGGCGCTGGTTGTTGACAATGGCAGCCAGTTCCTCCTGTCGGCGATTCACATTAGTGATGATCTCCATGAACTGGGTCATCTGAGTAGCCATCTGGGCCCTCATTTCAGCGAGTTCAGCTTGAACTTGTTCCATCTGTCTTGGCAAATTGTTTCTGGTGGAATATCGATGAGTAGTCGTCTTGAATTCTGAATAAGAAAAGCAGAAGAATAAGAATAGAGTCTTGAGATAACCTGTAATGTTATGAAATGCATGATGTGCATGATATGTTTGTTATTTCCAAGTATTCAAGAGTCCTTTTATGCATCAATCACGGCGTACATCCAAAGATCAAACATGCAATCAAAGAGAAAAAGGGTAAATAAGACAAATACTTCAATTATTTACAAACAAAATAAATGATGTTCGAGTGACTTTGGACATTTAAGAGTGTAGTGATAAACAACAAAATACGTGTTTTCAAAGTAAACTTAACAAAACTGAATAATAAAAATAAATGATGGTCCCTTCCAACAATCCTGGGGGTGACCAAATACACCAAAGGTAAGTAACAAAAACTAAATCTCCGGAACAAGACACGCTTCAAGGTGTTGGAAATACTCTTCAAGCCTGGCCTTCTCTTTCAAAAGTTATGATACGGCCACCTTACTTTCTTGAAACTGATCCTCTACGACACGCCTCTAGGCTACTTCCTTCTTAAGCTGAGCATATTTGTCTTTGAGTTGTTTCTCCAAGCTTTGAATCTTCTTCCTGTAGCTATTCTCAGATGCCTGAAGCTTCTGGCACTCTTGCTGGGTCTTACTCAACTCTTCTTCCATTTCAGCATGAGATCTCTTCCTAAAACCGGTTGTATCATAAGTTTCCCCTTGAGCTTCTTTGAGTTTGCGAGCTAAGTCGGCCCTTTCTTGATCTACCCAATAAAGTTTCACCCCTGCCTCGCGGCCTTTTGCACGAAGTTGAATGTTCTCAACATGAACCTGGGTGAACACCTCGGTAGGAACCGTGTTACTCAGAACAAAAGGAGGTTGCTCACATATAGGAGTTGATCTTGAAAATGGTAACCGTAAAATCTTAACCCTGGCTCTAATCCAATCCAAATAAGGAACCTTAGCAATAATAACCTTCTTTCCCAAAGTAGTTCTATCCTTATTGTGAATTCCTTTCCAAGCACTTGTCACTCTTTTCAACATCACAGGATCACTTCCTCTAGCAAAATACACTGATTCAGACACCTCCTCAAGCTTTGGCGGTCCATCCATTGCATATCCCAATTGACGATAAGCAAGCACAGGATTATAGTTGATACACCCCTTAGTTCCTATGAGGGGAACATTAGGGAAATTTCTGCAACTAGTGATAATACTTCGTACTTCCCCCATGTCATAATTCCACCGGATATCAAATGAAGTAAGGTTGACAAGTCTTGAGGACCATCGGAGAGAATGCCTGGTATCCACGAAAGGGACACTTGTCGGTAGGTGCAACTTAAACCATTGATACAACATCGAATGACATAAACATACATTAACTCCTTTTCCATGCCTGAAATGAATGGTGTAAAGAGTATCTTCCAAGAGTATCGGTACCGGGTTCTTGTTTCTAAAACCACAAATAGCCGTCAAATCCAAAAAAATTCTCTTGCGAGGGAAGAGGATGATCCTGTATATCATGAGAGCAAACAGAGAGCTGAAGTCACTCCAATTCCCTTTCTTTTCATGGTCTTCAGCTTTCTTCACTAAGAAGTCCAAACAAAACCCTATAGTATCCTCACTTGACTTCCAATTGTATTTCACCTCTTTGCAACTCAAATGAAGAATTTCAGCAATAACTTCAAACTTCGGCCTTTCCGGCACTTGGACAAAGGAACTTCGTCGGACAACTTGATATTAAGCAGGTACGCGTATTCTTCTAGTGTGGGAACCAGTTGATAATCTTGAAAAGTAAAACACCGTAACTCCTTGTCATAGAACTGGAAGAGGGTGATCAAAGACATTAGGTCAATTAGAGTGTTAAGGATTAGTAACAAATTGCCATAGTTTTTGTTGAAATTATTCAGAACATCACCCTTCAGATAAGAACTCAACCTCTTCAATTCGGACACATCAACAGTAGGAATCTGATAAGAGAATGTATGCCTGGTGGGTTTTTTAACACAAACTAAATCAAACTCAACTGACGGGAGGCCAGCCATTTCTGATGGAAAGAAGACTCATGAATGTCCCTGGAAGATGACATGCGCATGATAGTTATTTTTTATACATCATTTTTTTAGAAATAAATGTACTATGATGTAACATGACAGGATCAAAGTTTCACACTGGATAATGGCTGGACCATTACAGAACAACACCACTCAAGATCAAAAGAAAAATCCAAAGCTTCGAACTATCATGGGAACCTGAGTCACCATCACAACACAAAGTCACCAACAGTATCTGTACATGTAAAAAAAAGTTTTCCCGCCCCTCTCACGGGTGTAGTCTAGGTCAAGGTAAGGTTAAAATCTAAATCAGAGTACAAGAGCTCAAATGTCGGTATCATCATACGATAACACCTATCCGAACTACCTCTGAAGTCATGGGTCTCATGGTCAGGTCTACAAAGCATCCGCCTTATAGCTGCCATGGCCACTCTATTCCTAGTACCTATGGAATTCACTCATAGCCTGGGTACGAGGCCTTTTACCTCATAGAACAACCCACCCACCAAGAAAATCCAGAATCCAAACAGTCCATCCAAATCCAGTATGCAGAAAGTAAAGCGCGCATAGGATGCAATGCAAACAGATAAATATGCAAAGCGGTAAAATAAACACCCAAAAAAGAAAACAAACAAGATCTAGGATCGACTCCGGGATGGACCAGCGAGAGGTCAATTTGTCCCTAGTGAAGTCGCCAGCTGAAACACGCGGCCGGAACCTGTCATTTGTATGTAATGAAACATCAATGAAGTCGCCATTGAACCTCTTTTGTCCCGCCGAAAGGGAAAGGTAAACATCGAGAAAACCTGAAGAGGGAGAAATCACAGTCTTTCGACCGATAGATTGGGTAAGGGAGTTTGTTACGTGAGGGAAAGGTATTAGCACCCCACACGCCCGTAGTACTCTATTGTATCCACTCTTGTTGTCTAATATAATGGGTGTGGTCAAATCCTATGTCTATGGCTTAAAACTGAAAAGGGAATGCATGCACAAGAAAAGAAAAAGAAAACATTATTGGGAAAATAAAAGTTATGCTCGGTTGGGCCTTACCCCTTTGCCTACGTATCCCTTTTAAGGAATCAGAGCAGCCATAGTTCGGCTTACATATTTTGGTTGGTTTTTGTTTTTTAGTTAAGACAACAAAAACAGTCAAGATGTCAAAACATCAAATAAAACAACAAACAAATGAGATGGTAAAACATCGGCTAAATAATAACAAAGTATCATGTCAAGGATGGCGAAACATCAAATGATAAAACAAACACACCTAACAATGACATTGAGAGTCAAAGTAGGATAACCAACATGTGTGATGACGAAACATCGACTTCAAACAAATGTGCAATGGCAAAACATCGGCTAAAAGATAAAAATGTCATGGCAAAGATGGCGAGACATCAATAAAATAGATGACAAAACATCACACCTAACAATGATATTGAGAATCAAAGTAGGATAACAAACATGTGCGATGGCGAAACATCGGCTTCAAGATAACAAGATATCATGGAAAAGATGGCGGAACATCAATAAAACGAATGACAAAACATCACACCTAACAATGATATTGAGAATCAAAGTAGGATAACAAACATGTGTGATGGCAAAACATTGGCTTCAAACAAATGTGCGATGGCGAAACATTGGCTAAAACAGGTTTAAAAACAAAACCAAGAGGCGCACAAACAAATAAGATTGATTTGTATATTTTACCTTGAAGAAGGGTTTAAGTTTATTAGAAGTGTTTTATGATTTGCCAAGAAAACAGTTTTTGTTTTAAGATGCAGAATGCATAGAAAGGAAAAACAACTAAGGGAAACTATCCTAGTACTATCCCTAGTGTTATCATACAATGGTTGACCCTAAGGTTCAGGATAAAGGAAAACGCTACCCTATGTTAGCATATATGGATTCCTACCCTAATTAAAAAAATGTCAAACGAAGCTTAACAAAACTATCATATAGGGAACAGGCAATGAGAGCGAAGTCGTGATCTCAATTTCTAAATTGAGTGACTCATCGATCAACAATTAAAGAAGAAAAGCAATAAACACACTATAGGGTACATGCACTGAGAACGAAGTCGTGATCTCAATTTATAAATTGAGTGACTCATCGATCGACAATTAAAGAAGAAAAGTGATAAATATCCTATAGGGAACATGCAATGAGAGTGAAGTCGTGATCTTAATTTCTAAATTGAGTGACTCATCGATCAAAAGCAAACACAACACATGTATCAGACAAAAACCAGAGGGCATCCTGACATATATCAGCAACAGAGGTCCCATCATGCAATCAGAGAACTATGCAAAATGAAAATGGAGGAAAGGAGATAGTGCAATACCAAATGGATAATTATCCGTAACAACAGAGCAAGAAATAAAAGAAACCCAGAGAGCTTCAAGCAAGCTGGCATCAGTAGACAAATCAAGTCAGATATTACGCCATCAGGATGTAAGTAATGAGATTATCAGATATGAACAGATCCCATGGGCAATGTATAGCATTCATAATCACATGTATATATCCTGCATGGAATATCAAACATGCCAAACACAATAGCAGTGCCAATATAATAAGTTGTGTTCCACAAATAAAGTGAAACACAGTAGCCTCAAGCCAAAAATGGAAACTTTCTCAAAGTACCTCGCACATTCAACAACCGAGTTAGTATTCCATAAAGTGGATGATGACTCACATAAGGGATGGATGCAATATGATGAAGTGATAACAAGATGGTAACAATTATAAAACATTAGGTATGGTAGACAGAAGAGAAACAAGCACATGCACAATTAGGTCAAAAGAATCAGAGGAATGTTGCTCCTTTCTCTCACCATATTGAGTTGACAATTGAATATCAATCAAGGATCATGGGAGCTTGAAAAGAATACAATAAAAGACCATGGAGGTTAGGGGAAAACACATTTTAAATCATTCAAAATAAATTCATCATAGCTCATAAGCATAATAGCAGAGGAATTCCACACAATGCATCAAAAGGTTCAAACATTCAAACATAGGGAAATAGGTGAAATGAACTGAGTTTATTTGAATAAACATATCCAACATGATAATTAGGTGCCAAATTATAGGTCTCACTCAATCTCATTGGCCATCAAACAAATTGCAACAAGGCATGCAACATTAATTGGGTACCTTCACTTCAAAAATACATCAAAAATACAAACAAGGATCAATAAACCAAACCAAAAACTTTTTAGCATCTTTAAAGTGTGTAGAAGTCAGTAAGCAAGCCTTAAGTTCATGAATGATTGAGGAGGGGATCAAATGAGGCCCAAAGTTCAAAACTAGTTGGTAAAACTACTAAACTAGACAAAGTTTCTCAAAATAATTTGTGGAAAAATGTCAAACCAAGTCAAATAATTCAAGAAAAATGGTTTTTAGGTCCTCAACACATTCATGAACCCTAATCAAGACTTGAATTCTATGAACATCCAGGGTATAAAGGTTTTGAAAAATAAGCTTGCACAACGAGCAACAAAACCCTAATTTTTTGACTTTTAATCTTAAATATTGATTAAGTAAGATCAAAATTCAAACAATTCAAAGCAAGATCGCACAAATCACAAAGAAACCCTAAATGTCAGGAAACAAATTTTTTCACATTTTTTGAATTAAGGAAAAGTCAAAAATGAAATTAAATCCAAACAATTAAATCAATTAATCCAATAATCTCATTTCATAATAAAATTCTAAACAAAAGTCAGAAAAATGACCAACCAAAATTATATTAAAATATTAGAACTAAAAACATGCATCCTTGATTTTTTTGGAATTTTTTGAATCAATGGAAGTATTAAAATAAAAATCAAACAAAACAAATAAAAATTAAAACATTGTTTAAGGGCAAAAATGCAAACCCTAGCCAAAAGTCTCAACAAAGTCAAAATAAAAATATATTTAGAGTCTATGATTAAAAAAAAACTTGCATGATTTTTTTTAGAATTTTTGAATCAATGGAAGTATTAAAATAAAAATCAAACAAAACAAATATTACAAATTAACTTTTGAAATTAAATTTCTAAACAAAAATAGAAAAACTGCTAAACCAAAATCAGAATCAATTTTTACATTATTTTATGAGTTCAAAATGATTTTTGTGGAATTTTTAGATCAAAAGAAATATTAAAACAAAAATAAACATAGAATAAACAATTATTTAAACTTATGAACTTTTAAACCAATCAAAACATTTTTATAAAAAAATTCAAAAAATAATGACAAATACTAGAAATTATCATTGGCCGATGGTAATTTTTTTATGATTTTTGAAAATGTTTTGGTCATAAAAATAAAATTAGAAAATCAAATAAAATCAAAAATATGAAAAATGCCTTAAAAATCACATGGACCAATCAGATCCATCCACGTCATCATCTTCAACCTCCGGATCAATTCAAAATGCGCGTTTTTCAATTCTAGGGCTCATGTTCAGGTCCATCATACATACTCATTTCTCCACCAAAATCAATGATTCCAATCACAAATCAAAGTTCAAACTACCAACTACATCATGCTTTTTACAAAATTCAAAATGATTGACCATGGAAGTAGAAATCAGAGCAAGAAAATTGAGAAAATCATTAAATCTTGAAAAACCAGAAGTTCACCAAATCGCATATGCTTCAAAATCAAACGAGTTTATACATCAGATGTAAGATCTGGCCAGCTATGAACATGATTACAAGCTTTAAATCCCATGAAACAAGCGAAATTATGGAGAATCAAGATCTGAAAATTACCTTTCGAGTTGAGAAATAAACTCAACTATGGCCTCTGAAATAAAGTGAAAACTCGTGTCCCTTGCTTCTAATGCTCCAATGAAGTGAAAATGGTCATGAATCGAGCTCTGGAATAGAGAACAAAGGAGCTTTGAAGTAGAAAATTTTTTAGAGAGAGATTGCAACTTCTGATTTTTTTTTAGAGAATGGACGCGTGCCTTGAAAGGGAGTGAAGTATGGCTTATATAGAGCGAATGCTGATGGTAGAAGGGTCTTTGAAAAGCTCAAGACCGTTAGAAGCAGAGTTTGCAAAAAACAGAAAAATGAAGATTGTCCAAATGGTGATGCATTTTGTTTCCACTTATGCCCAGCCTAGAAGTCGTTTTGGTGATGTCATGTTGAGTGGGATTTTAAGCAAAGCATGTTCACTTAGTGAGCTGGCTGCGTTGACAACAATCAAAACTGAAATTATGCAAAAATCTGCAACATGGGCATGGTTTTCCAATAATCTGGCTAGCTGACTTTATGCTTAGGCCATTTGAAATTCCTTCGTGCGTTTTGGATGTTTGAGGGGCCTTTCAAGAGCTCTCAAAATGTAGAACATCTTAGGGCTTTGAATTTTCCAAATTGATGCTGACTTGATGGAGAAATGATGTTGCAAACTTGAGGAAAAAGTTCCATTTGGCCTGCCTGGTACGCGCGCGTGCATGGGCATGCATGGTGTGCATGAAGCCAGCTTTGAAATACCAACTTTGAAGCATCACAACTCAGTCAACTCTTGGCCAAACTGAATGATTCAAAGTTCAATGGGGAGCTCTCATGAGAGACTACAAAATGCTCTTTTTAATTTTTCAAATTGAAGCTTGAATCACAAGAAATTGATTTCACAAAATGGCATGCCAAGTGTTTGATGAAATTACGCGCGTGGCTTGCCCAAGAGAAGTCATCTTGGCACTTAGCATTTTTTTTAAAAATTTTAAGTTACTTCTTGAACAAGTTACACTTAATTTCACCCTTTCCCATGATTTAAAGATGAATTTAGGAATGAGATATGAAAAGAGGATGCTTAAATTGATGGTTGACCAAAAGTCCACTTGGTCAACTATTGATTTTACTGACTTTGGTCAAAATGACCAATTTGCCCTTTTTGATCAATTGAACCATTTCCAATCCAAATTGAACCTCAATATTCCAATCATAAGTGCTTAATAACATGTGATGAATCATGGAAATAAGTTTGGGTGAAAAAGTCAGAGAAATCCTGATTAAAACCAAAACCCTAGTTTTGTGCCAAGAGCTAGGAGATAGGTGATCAAGCTTCAAAACCCTAATTCCACTGCATACCATGAGATACTCCTTGATCAAATTTGATTCCAATGATGATAAGATAAAGATGCTTCATGAATTGGCTCATATAGACCTTAATTACCTCAACTTGGACCAAACCCTAAATTTGGTTAACATCTTAGGAGACTGATGAACCATCTTCAAAACCTTAAAATCCTCTGGACATCTTGGCCAATTTTTTTTGTACAAAGGCCTTTCAAATGCCAATGAGATGTTGTAGCTTCCAAATCAAGACTTGTACATTGATCAATAGCCTTGATCAAGCAAAACCCTAATTTGAATGATGAATCAAAGGAGTGATTCCTTCTTATAATCAAACACAAACTTCAATCCTCTGATGATCCAAGGAGATGGATAAGATATCATGAGATATGCAATAACTCTTGATCTTGAAAGATCCAAAGGCTTAGATGATAAGATTTCACTTGAGCAACTTGTCAATGCAATCATTCTTCAAAGCTTGAGGAAGACTTGATAACCAAGGTACTTTGATCCCATCACAATGTATGAATGCAATGCAATATGATATTCATGATGAAACATAAGTCTAAAATCAAGAGGGTAAATTTTGGGGTGCAACAATATGACATGTATAGCTTCATGGATTTAACCTTGAACTGTTGGAATTGTTGATGATAACCGTCTTTCCTAAAAAGGTACAGGATTAATTATATGCGATGCATGAAATGCATTGTGTGATGATGTTCTCAAAATAAATGAGATTATGTTGTATGCAATATGTATGCTCACGTCATGATGTATGAACATGAAATGCTATTGTGACATATCCGAGTCTGGGAAAATAAATCCCTGACTGTTGTTGGAGAGTACTGGAAATTGAATTCCTAGCCGTTGTAGAAAAAGTGGTTCTTCTACTTCTGCTGGGGATGATGACTACAGATGATTTGTCGAGGATTTCCTCTTTCTGTTTGAGGATGTTCTGTCGGGGATTGAGTCTGCTTGAGAATTTATTCTTATTGAGAATAACTCTATGGAGGGAGATGCTTCTTGGAAGATTCTTCTGATGTAGAGAAATAAACTCTTCGGGGAATGAGCTTCCGCAATTTGCGAAATAAATTCCACCCGAGAGGAGGTTTTATGAACCGTTAAAACTGGGCTGGGGAAAACAGACTTCAGCTCTCTGAAGAAACTTTGCTGGAGAAAGTAATTCCTACTTGGGGAAGAAGAGACCAAAACTTTGGTTTTTTTTACATTGTAGGGAACATAGACGTCACTAGGACGTATGCTAAGGATACAACGATGACTTCGCATCAAGACGTTTCTTCCCATGTGCCTACTGGAGATTTTATGGATGGATCTATGTCGTGATTATACTTAAACATGTATTATATGAGTGTCAGAATGACATTCGTCTTTGGATCGTATCTGCACTGTACTTGAAACATGTGTTGAATGAGGGTAAGAATGACATCCGTCTCTAGATCATATCTACATTGTACTTGAAACATGTGTTGGATGAGTGTTAGCATGACATCCGTCTTTGGATCGTACCTGAACTATTTCTATATGAGAATCAAGAGTAAGTTTCAGGATGACATCCATTCTTGGATCGTACCTGAACCGTTTCTAGATGAGAATCTTGAATAACTGTCAGGATGACATCCATCCTTGGATCGTACCTGAACCGTTTCTAGATGATGTGTTGAAATAAGTGTCAGAATAACATTCGTCTCTGGATCGTATTTGCACTGTACTAGGATAGAATCTGGAGTAGGTGTCAGGATGACATCCGTTTTTGGGTCGTACCTGTACCGTTTCTAGATGATAATCTGCTTTATTCAAAAAAAAATTGTTGGGAAATCCCGAGAAGCTTGGCGACTTCATTGGGGAATTTTCGTTGGAGTAGTAATTTGGAGATTTTGCTTTGCCGAGGGTATGATAACACCTGACATCAATAGGATGCATGCTAAGAACATGGCAGTGACCTTGTAGGTAGAATGCCCTTGTCTCAATACTTGTTGTAGAAAATATCAACCTGGGATTTTGTAGATGGTTTGACTGTTATTCCCACACTTGGAGTCCTCGGTGAATGCAGATCAGGGTAATAAACCTTCTACTGATTAGACAAGTGACAAGATGACGGGGCATAGTCGTACGCTTTAATCCCTGACTTTTTCCTGGACTGTCTTTTCAGATTTTCAGTCCACCGGGATACCCTTTTTTTCCTAAACCTCCTTTTCAGGTTTTCGACTTGCTGGGTGTACAAATTTTTTGTTTTTATCCCTAATTTTTACCTAGGCCAGTCAACCTAGTGGGTCTTTGTTCATGCGTAGTATTTTCCGACTATCTCCATGTTCACTGGGTATGGAGAATTGTCACTGTCCATAGTAGTAAGTGTTGTTACACTACCAGAAGGTGTTTGTTTGATTGTACAGGATTCGTTGTTGGAATTCATGCCCAATGCCCCAAGTGATTCAAATGGAGATCTGCCCCTAGCTATTTGGCATCTTTGAGAGATTACTTGAATCTTGACTTGACTCCCCCAGGTGATGGACAATGATCATGCCATGCCCCTTGGTTGGAAGTGTTTTTCCACTTGAGGTGATCCTTTTCATTGAGAAGGTTTTTGATCACTAGATATTCGTCACGCGAATTTCTCTGCATTTGAACAAATAGTCATATGCAAACAATGGTATTTTAAGAATGCAAAGCTTATGTCTGTCTTGAAGTTTGAAAATTCATTTTTTAGTAAAACAAACAAATTTTGTAAAAGTGTGATGTCAACTCAGGATGTATAAACCTGCTATGAAGAATAGGATGTATAAACCTGCTATGAAGAACAGGTACAATAAGAAGTCCTATTATAATGTCAGAACATGTTATGTTGAACTTTTTTAACAGTTGGAACAACATGTCGAAGAAGATGTATTCGACAGCGCGCCTGCTGAGCTGGATTAATGAGATTAAGTTTATTTTTAATAGAGGGAAAATATTCAGGAGAATATTTTCATCTTATGTGGCGCATATTTAAAGGTCTAGAAAATTCAATCAGAAATCAAGAAGAATGAAGACTTTCTAAATAAGGAGATTATTTAGAAAACTAAAGATTGGAGACTTTTCTTGGGGCATAAGTTTCTGCAGTTTGTTACAGCTGACTTGCTGTTATTGAAGGCCCAAACCAAGTTGGGTAATAGGTTATAAATAGAATGGTTTGCAACTTAGAAAAGGCACGGCTCAAGATGTAGAAGTCTAGGGTTTTGTCAAGGTAAACCTCCCGGGTTGTGGGAAGGTTACCATGTTCACCTCGAAGCCTATAGGTAAGAGGTGTATTATTATTGGAGGAAGCTTTAAAGCAACTCCAGTATGTGTTAAGATCAAATCTAACAAACAATGGAGTATGGCTTGGAGACTTAGCTAGTTTGTCTTGGAAGTGTGTCTTCCAAACTGTCTATTTGTGTGATCAGAATCTTGGTGAAGGGTCGTCGATGCAGTGATTGACCTGTTTACTTCTAGACATCATTACGATGATTGGAAGTGGGATGGGTATATTCCATATCTATGGAGGACCTAGGTAGAAGGGTCATTGGGCAGTCATTAAGTGTGTAAATCGTGAACGGGTGTGTTGGCTATAGGGTATGCAAATTGTTACTGCTGATAGTGGATTTCATTCCTAGCTTGGTAGCCCTCAGAGTAGGTGTTGTTGTACACGAACTGGGTAAACAATTATGGCATGTTCTTTATCTTTTCAGTACTATTTTATATTTCCTGTGTGTTTGTGTCAGATCATATGTCTCGACATCCTTATAGGACATCTAAGTTTGTTGTACCAGAATTTGAAATATAACATCATTTCAAGGTCCTTTATGCTTCATCATGCCTTAGATTGTAAGCAAAGTTCAAAAGATTCAAAGTTGATTCGAGTTGTTTGACCTAACTTGGCAAGTTCTCAATTCTATGGTTACAAGTTCATAAATCCCTTAATTTTCAACATTTTAAAGTGTTTAATTTTGCAATAGACTCTTCTCACCATCCCCAACAACTTCTCTTTACATGACAAGAGCCAATTCAAAGTGATTTTTTTCCAACTTTTAAGGATCATAACTTGATAAATTTTCATCATTTGAAGCTCATTTTGTTTCTACCATAATATTAAGGATGTTTTATACAAGTTTTATCCAAGGAGCCATACCTAATTATGCTTGGAAGGTCATTGAACTGAAAGAAACATTATAAGTCATTTTCAGTCCTTCATGACTTGAAATTTGACTAAGTTAAATGGGCTTATTTTCAACCAACTTTGCAATGTCGTAACTTTTGACTCAAGTTACCAAATTGAAGCATTCTTTGCACATTGCAAAGATATTGGGAATGCCTTTCAATCACAAAAAGAATGAGATCATAAAACCCCGTATGCATGATGCCCCATGAGTTTGAAGATGTTTGCTTGGACCTAAAGTTTCTTGCCATGATCAGATTTTCAAATCACTTAGTTCTCAATTACAATCTAAACTGGCACACATTTTTGCTTCTAATCAAGTTTATCAACCTTCCATAATTTTTTTAGCACTCAAGACGCAAGATAGGAGTAAGTTTTGATGGTTTTCGAGTTACACATTCCATGCTTTCGACCTTCACACGATTTCACTCATTTTTATACAATTCACACGCTTGAGCATTGCATCATCTTCAGCTATAAATAGAGACCTCGCTCATATCATTTTGCAAGCTTTTGATAACTCATTAATGTTGTTCAGATCCCATTAGAACTCTGAATTTGTAAGATTCATTTTTAATCCACACCCTTCCACCAGCCAAAATTCTTGTTTATTAAGCTTCCTTGAACTTCAGTGAAGCTAACAAGATCAAAAGAAAGGCAAATCGTGCACCATAGTGAGCTCCTCAAGTCAAGTTTCACAAGGTTTTAAGCATACTTTGTTCAAGTAGTTAGAGGCTTCAAATCTCTCAACTCAAATTACTATGATGATATTTAATGTTCATTGATGCTCACTGGATCATTATTTTTCGTTGTTCGATTCATTACCTATTTCTATTTTTGAATTTTATGTTTGAATTTATCTCTGATTTTTCCAAATCGAGTAAGCTATGATTTAAATAAATTTTTCGCGAGGATATGGTTGAGATCGTCTCACTCAAATGCATCAAATGATACCCATACCATGATCAATGGTTACTTCTTTATGAAACACAAATTTGACCTAAATTTCTATAAATTTGTGAAGCTGGAGTTTAAAGATGACCAACGTGTCATCTTCAACCAATGAGAGTGTGTCATTTGAAATGTTTTCATTGGTGTGACTTTTTTAGGATCCATGTGCGTGTATTGACTCATTTACACCGTGTTTCCTCATTCCCTAACCCTTGGATTTGCGAGCGAGTTTAAATGAGGTTGGTCCAATGCTTCCATAATTTTCTAATTTGTTTTTATTTTACAAAATAATTTTTAAATTCATTTTATCTTCAAAAATTCCTAACTCTTTTATTTTTAATCCAAACAATATGAAAAATTACACAAAAATTTTTTGAATCATTTCTGATTTTTTGAATATTTTTCCAGATTTTATATTTTTTATAATTTTAGGATTATTTGCTTTATTTTAATTGGTTTAAAAATGTTTTTTCACACTTTTAAATTCTGAAGAAAAAAATATTATATCATTCAATGATGGTTTCTGACATATGGTGATTTTGTTTGATTTTTATTTTTTGACTTGCTTTTTTTATCATTTGTTGATCTTTTTGTTTGACTTTAAATGATTTTAAAATAGTTTTTGATTTCCAAAAATGATGAAACTATTTTCTGAAAACATTATGGACCATTTCTGATTTTTGTATAGTCTTAGTTGGTTTTTATTTGATGTTTTGAATATAGTTTGATATTTCACCTTTTATTTTCATTTTAAATCGTTTTAAAAAAAATCATTTTTCTCATCTTATTTTGTTCATTTTTTTGCATTTGAATTTTTGTATATTCTGGTTGACTTGGATGTTGACTATTTAGGTCATAAATTTCATCAACATCAATGGAACTTGGATGTTGATAGGTTTAAAGGCTAAATCCACCAAAATGGGTGATTGATTTTGGTGAAGTTAGACCTAATTCATGATCCAATTTGGATTTCTATTTTTATCTTGATCACTTTACCTCTGCTTCAACTCTTTCTTCTTCTTTTACTTTTTGGATCAATTGGATGATTGATGATTCATCTTGTTCAATTGAATGTGGATTGGTACTTGATGAACTTTTATCTTTCAAATCTACCTCTAAGTGATCAATTGGTCACTCAAGATACTTATGATTAGTGAAAGTTTGTCCTAAAGTATCATGAAGGATTTGACTGGTGTAATGATCTCATCTCTTTGACTTAGGTTTTAATCCCCCTTTTGTTTTTACTTGTGCTACATGTTTTAGGAGTATGGTTTCTACCTTATCTCTAACATGTATGGTACATACACTTTTATTGACCGACCTCGTATAGTATTGACTTCTACATAAGTATGTCTGCAATTTCTTAATATAGCG
This sequence comes from Vicia faba, assembly GCA_948472305.1. Lineage (NCBI taxonomy): Eukaryota > Viridiplantae > Streptophyta > Magnoliopsida > Fabales > Fabaceae > Vicia > Vicia faba. The sequence continues at coordinate 855,808,906 of OX451736.1, read as the reverse complement.
TTAAATTTATCTCAACTCCGAAAACTAACATGCTAACTCTAACAATTATTGTACTAACTTTTACTTTAATGCAATTTAAAATTCCCACAGTTTACTTTACGCCATTTAATTTTAGCATCTTTACCATTCATGTCATTTATCTTTTTTCTCTTTATTTTATGTCATTTTCTCTTTGTCCACTTGAACTTTTATTTTAAAGTCATTTTTCCTTTGTCCACTTGGACCTATGTTTATGTTTATACACTTTTTCTTTTGTCCAGATGGACTTTTATTTTTGTTATTAAATCGGTAATAATCAACTTGAATATTAAAATACCTAAGGCTCTTTTTGGACTATGGTTACTATCCCTTGGCATATTGGAGTATTTGGACCTTTGGACTTAGGATAGGACCTTGTTACTTGGAGACCTTTGGACTTTGGGATCTTGTTGTTAGTTTTTCTGTATTGGAGAATTTTCTATGTACGGGTGTTACTTTATAATTTATATGATGTAAAAATAATTCATCATAGACACCAAGTTCATCTGATATATGCCAAGTAATCTTAACCTTTTTTGAAGTTATCTGATGCAAGCTTGCACCTGAGGCACTTATTATTCATATAATGCTTTTTATTTCATTGTGTGTGGCTTTAATCCAAAGAATGGGAATGCTATATTGACTTTATTATGTCAAGTGGTGGTTTCTTGTTTGGTTGGATCTGTCCTACCTTAGCTTTTACTTTATGCTTTAGGATAGTCCATTCATCTCCTTCCCGTCTTCTTTAATTTCAAAATATTCTCCCTCTTTTTCAAAAACCTTCTCTGTTTGCAAACATAAACCACTTTCAATTAAAACCTTTACTTTGTCAAGTTAATTTTCAAAAAAAAATTATTAATAAGATTTTAATCCATGTAATAAAAGTGGAACCTCTTTCCTTTTAAGACTAAAAAATACCAAAACCTCACTTCAAACTTTTTTCCATTTGGATTTTGATTTTAAAATCTTTTCTTAAAGATTAGATGTGAGTCATCTCTATGGTTGAGATGTAATTCTCCCATGTCTATGACCTTTATTGATATGATGTTGAATCTCTTCCACTTTAAGGGGTTAGTGGCATACATGTTGAGTTATCCAGGTTGGAGCCCTCTTTTCACTTGTGGTGCAAATGTCCATTGTTTAAATGTTTATGGATGTCTGGTTGAGTATTCTCCCTAAGATGACAAACTTTCTCTTCTTTTAAAATTAACCAACCAACAATTTTGTTCTTTTTAGAAGAACTATGTGGTTCTGATTTCTCCATTGCACATTGGTGATATGTAAGCACAGGGCTCATTAAAGTCTTTCGGATGAAAAATTTTAAAAAAAAATTCTTTTCTCATCTCCACTAAGTTTCTGCAAACAACTCTTTTAGCTAAATACACATATTTTCAAAGGGGTTCCATTGGAGTACCATAGATGTTTAGGGTGTTTATACCTTCCCTTTGCATAACCAACTCCCTTACCTAGATCTTTGTTTTTTATTAGTTTTTGTTTTAAAAACTTCTTTGGGTTCTTTTTGCTCTTTTCCCATTTTATTTGGAAATAATAAAGTACGATGGTGACATTCACTTTGTGAGTTAAGTTATTCAATAACTTAATCTCAACTTTTCATCACTACACATTCCCCCAAAAGCAAAATCATATTCTCTATCTTCCTCTTCTTTTTTCTTCTCTATTCCTCTTCCTTTCTTCTCTTTTCCCTTCCTATCTCTTCCTCTTCTTTCTTCTTTATTCTAATTCCCCTCTCTTATTCATCTTCTTTCTTCTCTCTTCCTATTCTTAAACTCTAATCTAAAGGTTGGGCCTTTTGTTAGTCTACAACCAGTAACCATTTTCCTATATTGACAAATTATTTTTCTCTACTTGCTCTATCTTTTACTTCTATATCAGGGGATAATATCTCATTTTCATGTTTGTTACATATTGGTTATCATGTTTTGGGGTTGATCCACGGAATCTAGACCCAAAACCATAGATTTGTACGTATGTTGTTTTTTATTTTATTTAGAATACATAATATTAGTTCTAAGAATAAAATATTTTCATTGTGAAATTCTAGTACATGCAATATACAAACATCCCAACATCAGAACATGATGTCAAGACAGGTATTACAATATCTGGTAGCAAATCAGATTAATCAAGCTATAAATGATACAGAAAATAAAATTGCAGAATGATAAATAAAACAATGAGTTGTTAACCTAATTTGGTGCAACAACGCCTACTCTGGGGGCTACCAAGCCAGGAAGGAAGTCCACTATCAACATTATTAGTTAAAAGCTAAACTCCCCTGTTTACAACTTCTCACTTAATCCCTACCGAATGTAACTTCGACCTAGGTCCTCCCTAAATATGATAAATTTCCATCTCACTTCCTAAATCACCTCAGTGATATCTAAAAGTCACAATCTCAGTAACTGCAACAAATATAACCAAATTTAAAATATCATACTTCCATTACATAACTCAAACTCTTGCTTAAAATCTTCGAGTGAAATAAGAACTTGACTAACAGTCAAGTAACAATCAGTCGACCATATAGTATCCAAAGATACATGGGTGACCTAAAAACCTACACAAGAGACTCTCAAAACCTAAAACTTATGCTTCCACTAATTTTACAATATTTTGAAAACTTAAATTACATTATATTAGGATTCTCTTTTAAATACAATTGTGCAGTCCACGGGCTTTGATATTCTGAGTCTAGAAGTTTCTTGATCCATAAGTTGAGTGATACACCAATTATGTAGAAAATTTCCTTAAATCTTGGAACAACCAATACATAGTTTCCTAAATTGTCTCAAGGCCCAATTTAGTAGGTTTTACACAGCTGGAGATACAATTTTTTTCCAAAACAATTCTTCTTCACTTGAGAAAACCTTTGATATATATTTAAAGGAAAATATAACATAATCAACTCAAATCTGCCAAGATTTAAAAACATCAGCACAAGCCTACTGCATAACAGAACAGGATGTCACGACATCTTGTTCGACATCTGGTCAGAACCATGTTTTAGAAAAATGTTGCAAATCTACAAAATTATGTTACTAACAATCTCCTCCTTTGGAAAAATTTGGCTAAAACAACCAAAGATCCAATAACATGGGAAAAGGAATAAAACCACAGAGCACCAACACAAGCTACATGTTTATCATGTAAAGTTTGTACATGAGAAAGAAGATAAGTGACACTCTCCCTTAAACACAATCCCAATTTATCATCCTGAACTCTCCAGGAGAAAGCCTACAGGAGCAGACCCCAATTCAGAACACAAGACACAACTATGCTCATAACTCAGAACACAAGACAAAATAGAAACACAGACACATACTCGGAGTGGATGTTAGAACACCCTATGAAACATCCTTGCAAAACAACTGTAAGAACAGACTCATGATAGACTGTCATGCTCCCCCTATAGTGTTGCATACAACAAACGACAAAACTTGATCTAACCTAGACCTAGACTCAATAACCTTTTCTCCCCCTTTTGATCCAAAAATTAACAAAAATATAGTGAAAAAAATGACACAAAGAGAATCAAAATTGGAAAGAATTGATTCAAGACACAAAGAAAACTGACTCTATAAAATGATGCAGAACAAGGAGCATCAAACTGACTTAAGGGAAAACAACTCCCCCAAGCAAGACTGATTCAAGAACAAACAAACCCAAAGAAATAAAGAGTAAGTCTAAGTTTCCTTCCAAAAAATATATCCCAAGGAAAATAAGAGTAAGTCTAAATTTCCAAACAAAAATAAACAAAATCAAGAAGACTCTTCAAAAGAAAAACAAAAAAACTGACCCAAAAAAAAACTCAAATATATACACACCAGATAGCAGGTGTCAACTATCCAGTTCTCCCTCCTGAGTTAATAAAATTAACCCACTATTTATCAGCATCTAAGTTTTAATCATGCAATTGAACCTGATTCTTCCTCAAGGATTTCATCTCCGTCACAGATGTCTTCCCTATTCAGGATGCTTCAGCTGATGTTACAACATTTATTGCAATATGCAACCAAACCTTCTTGGGATCACTTCCCTTGTCCTTGTTGGACTCCAATAAATGAACCTTCTTGACACCAGTGTCCTTGGAAGATTTACTCGCATTGAAAATAGTATATGAGAAACGTGAGGAAACAAGGCATTGAAATACAAGGTGAGTTACTTTTATTGTAAACAAAACCTTGATTGTAACGATAAATCAGTCAATAAAAGCGTTATTGGAAGGAGATAAAATCTTCTTTAGAAACAGTGTACCACTCTATGAGAGATACACACACCCTTGTTCAAACTTCTCTCTTTTCAAAACCTTGACTGCTGAAAATGTTACAACATTTGAAATGAAATTCTTCATGCCATTAGACATGCTTCTTCGGAGACTGCATAAAACACAAGGAGGAACATAGTTGGAAACCCCGACCAAATAGTTATTACCAAAACTTCTCTCACAATGCAATTCCAAAAATACCTCTTGTATACTCAAAATAACTTTCACCTCAAGTTATGATAAAATATTTCCTAAAGCTCCTTAGCCTGACCAAGCATGGGAGTTCTAATATACTGTAGAAAGATCTCTGACATAATGATGACATATCCAATGACTTTAATTTGCATGCAGAATAAGATCCTTGTCCCTTAGTTGCAGTAGAATGTTACACTACAATTTCACAATCTCTGGTTAGACATTGTACTCTCTTAGTGACCAACCCAATAGAGAAAATATCTTCGTTCAACAATGCACCTAATCTTCAAGATATACCAAGACTCAATTAACTATAATCTCAGAGATCAGAATATCCTCCAATGATATAGTCTTGTTCATACTTGGCCAAGATTTTACTTCAAGAAACACCCTCATTATTTATTTCATCTCTGAAATAACTAATGACAATAGACCAAAATAACCTCCAAATATTGAGCTCCCTTTTTTAACAACTTGTTTTCTAGAAAACCTTCTCATTTAGTGCTAGATAGCCTTTTAAAATCTTCACCAATCTCTAGAGTATAAAACTTTTGAGATAATGTTCTAACATCTGGTTGAACATCAGTTCCTTTCAGTGAACACATCACTTAATTTGGTCCTGAAGTTATCACCAATATTACTTTTCTCAATAGAGTATCTCAGAAACATACTTTGTTCTCATTAAATGAGTAGATAAGACCCTTTGAAGACTAAACAGATAATAGATTCAGAAAAGAAAACCATATATATCTTTCTATCCACGAGGACCTTCACCTTGCATTGGACCAATCCGATCAATAGAACATGTTCTAGAGCTTTTGCAACTGTCTGATGTTGCACCATCAGGGGTGACATCTTGACTTCTTCTTTCTTGAACACCAAGTAAAAGGATAAACAACTAAATACTTGTGAGATTCCACAAATATAAATTTTTCTTAAATATGAGGAACTTCGTACACACCATAAATGACATAACATTCTTCCTTGATGCGATATACCTTCAGACTTTGATAATACTGTCATCAGTCCTTATGTAAGAAGAAAAAAAATTACCAAAACTTTGAGAATACATCCTGAATTCTTTAGTTATCCAATGTCCCTAAACTTCCTTTTTAGCATCATACACAAAGTAACATTTTTTATTATAATGAGACTTAAACAAATCACTAGGATCACTTTTACTTCAGTTAAGTATCTGGAACAGTTACTGTAAAAAATACCAATCATCTTAGTTGGAGACCTAAGAAAGGTATGAGAGAAAAGGAAATAATCACCTTCCCTGAGTATTAACCACTTCTTGGTTAAAGAACAGTGAACTTGACCTTTGAAAAAAAATCAAAACTGTTAAAATTAACTCAACACATAAGAGATATCTTCAGTGCAAGTAAATCACTTTTAGCATGAGTAAGCCGAATGTCCAGCATAATGTTATGACATCCTTGACATAGCTTGGCTTTTGATAAAAGCAGCCTTTTGTCACTTTGAGTTTTCTCTTTTCTAATTGTCTTAGAAGAAAACTTATCCTCCTTAAACTTCCAATCATTTTCCCTCTTGAAGAAACTCCTCCAACTGATCTGAATTATCCTTACAAACTCGATCAAGACATCAAGATATAGGATTAAATAAAGTCACTTAAACTTGTAAAAACATAGATAGTAGATACTTCTTCATTCTCTTAAGACATAAGATCACAAATAAATCACCTCCTATTTCTTCACAGTTGAAAACTCCCTTCATTCTAGATACAAATCATAGAAACAAACTTCCAGCTCATTATGAGATAAATCTTCATAAGAATTTCATCTTCCAGTCAAACCATTAATATCCTTAGAAATAATAATCAGGATAACTTTCCTAATTAAGCCAAGCATAGAAAACCTACACATTTGTCCATGAGATAAGAAGTGAATTCTGTAAGAAAAAGATTTGGTTCTACAATAATATCTCTAAGTTTTGATGATAACAAATGAGTATAATTGTATGAACAATTTTGTTGTACTAATGTTTGTTATTGTTGAGTACTTACCAAATAGGTTCTGCATCTGATGGGTGGTGCAGCCAAGAAATTAGAAGATAATTAACTCCACTTCTACGTACAGAAGCTCTGTTGAACATTAGCACAACACTCCAGAAGGCTCTGAAGTGTAGACATGGATATTTGTCTAAAGAAACTAGTTAGAAGATCTGAATCTAGAAGTTTCCACTTACGTCCAGATGCTTAAGACTCGTGCTTCTAAAAGACAACGTGTTCTAAGGAAACCAGTCAAAAGATCTGAAGACAGAAGTTATTTCTTAAGTCCGAATGCTAAAGACTCAAGTTTCTAAAGATAGTGTGCTTCAAAGAAACAAAGTTAGAAGATATGAAGACAAAGTTTCTACTGAAGTTCAGATGCTGAAAACTAAGTTTCTAAGAAGACAACGTGTTTCAAAGAAACAATGTTAGAAGATCTGAAGACAAAGTTTCTACTGATGTCCAGATGCTGAAGACTTGTGTTTCTAATAACAAAGTTCTATAAGGTGGATTCTCAAGACCACGTGTTAAAGACTTTGAAGATGCATTTCCTAAAGACTCTGAAGACTTGAAGCTCTTCTGATCCAATGTTCTCTATAATGGGTTCTCACGACCAAGTGATGAAGACTCTGAAGATGAAGTTCTGAAGACTCTAAATACTTGAAGTTCTGATAACTTTACGTTATGTTCTCGCTTCTAAACTCATGCTAGCAGAAGCCTCTGAAGGGTGGAAGGAAAGAAGATAAGGTTAACATGGTACAATAGTACATTGTATGGAAAAGCTATACTCTACTACCTATTAATTACCATGAAAGGAAGAATGCATCGTACGATCCGATCCCTCACGTCAAGTTAAGCTGCCAATGTTTTTGCAAGTTCCAAGAGTTCTCCTCAACGGATATATTATTCTACTTTTCTATATAAAGGCTTGAAGGCTAAGAAAGAAGTGTGAGATGAATTTCTCTTGAATATCCATATGATTGACGTGTGTTGTTACTCAAAGTCAAAACATAAAATTTAATTATTGAAACACAACAAAAGCAATCATTCACTATAATCAGGAATTCAACAAGATATATTTCAAATCTCCAATCATATACATCTTGGAATAATTATGAAAAGCAAGGAGTTGTTGCTCATATCTTTCTAAATGAAGAAAGATAATGAAGATGATCATGAAGCTCAAGCTACAAATCCACAACACAGTTGTTTTGCACAAAAGTGATCATTGAAGAATATATAACAAGGGTTGATATCTAGAATGTTATATCAAAATAAAGATAAAGAAGTTATTCTTTATGCTACAAAGGATCAACAAGCTTTCAGAAGCTTTTGAAGAAGAAGACTTCAACAGACTCAAGTGCTACGGGTTGTTGTCCATGAAGAAGCCACTTGAAGAGAAGAAGACCACACATCTAAGCTACTATAAAATGTAATATTTTTAGTGTGTATTAGGATCTTCTGATGTACTTAAGATATGAGTTACCTGCTTGTTAAGAAGCACTCATGTAATCTCCAATAAAACAATTTTGTTTAGAATTGGTTGATTCCTCAAGTGATCAGGTAAATCAAAAGACTTAAGAAGACTTTGTCTTTGGTACATCGTGGATGAAATCCAGGTAGAAGATTCTACTTGGTAAATGGTAGTCATATCTCAAAGGTGACCGAGTGAAAGCCAGCCTTGTGAGATCACTGATGGATACCATTGGAATGAAATTCTGATAGGAGATTCTGGAGAATTGGATTCTATTAGGTTGATGAACATTATATCCGATTTGGATCCCTGAACAGTTCATCAAGGGTTAGTCACTGGCAATTTCCCGTGCGATCGTAATCAGAATGATTATAGTGAATCAAGTCTTTGGGGTACAAGGCGAAATCACCTTGGTAGGATAGACTGGACTAGCTTAGGGGTTTCTCAAGTGAACCAGGATATATCGTGTGTTCTTTATTTCTGTTTATGCTTTAGAGTTTATGTTTTATTAAACATCAATTAGAAGCATTACTTAGAAGTAACGCTCAGAAGCACCATTCTGCCAGTAACGCTCAGAAGCATTGATCAGCGAATAACGCTGAGAAGAGAAAGTAATTCAAGAATGGAAAACCCAATTCAAACCCACCCTTCTTGCGTTTTATTACCATATTCAATTGGTATCAGTGCCTGGTTCTGTTATTGATGGATATCAAACACCTAATAGTGTCAGATAAAGATCCAGATGCTTTGTGAAGAAATACTCTAAGATGATAGTTATTTAATTTCCATCTAGTATCCAAAACCACAAAATTGAATAACTAGTTAACAAGAAAAGATTCATCATATATGAAGGTATATTTATTGAATGCTTTTGATTAAGTTCCTTGAGAAGTATGAGATGTTTTCAAGAAACTGATTAGTCCACCCTTGACTTTACCATAAGATCTCATTAGGAATCTTCTCAAAAGAAGAAAGACTATTGTCTTACGATGCATGCGAGTTTCATGATAATGTTGTCTATTCAAGAAAGACAGAAGATCTCATGCAGAAGATCTAGACATTGATTCTGATAAAAGGGGCCTTGCAAAGGACTAAACATTACTACTGAAATAATTCTTATTGACACATCAGAAGCATGATCAAAGACCAACTTTAAATAATTTAGGTCAACATTGCAAAAACAAGATTTTCACTTACACTATCAGAGTTTAGATGATGTTTGTATTGGAATAACATATGAAGATGCTAAGGATTACTCTCAAGAAGTCAGACGTGTAATTCTAAACAGAAGAAGGAAGAGATCATCTGAAGAGAAGACCAAATCTAAGTCTCATATGGAATATTAAAGTTCATAAGTAAATCATTCCTCCCAAATAAGAAGATTGATTATATTCAAAGAAAGGAGAATCTATATGAAGATTATCCAGAACCTCTGAGAGACCACTCTGAACAAAGTGGATGAATAACAAAGCTGATCAGAAGCTTTGTCAAGAACAAGATAGAGTCAAAACCAGAATGTAGAGCACTCAGATAAAAGAATCACGGCGAAAAGTTCAAAATCTCAAAGGTATGTCCCTCTTTTGTCTATAACCCATTTAAGAACTTCTAATAAAAATACTCCTACAAGTTAGAAGAGGTTTTAAATCAGAAGAATTCCATGTGTTGGTGCAATTCCTAGTGTGAATTTTTTGATAAGTGTAAAATCTCTTGATCTCAAAAATTCTTTCTTTCCAAGAGAAAAATCTGTTGATCAACTTTCTGGATAATGTGATCATGAAAGTTTTCTTGAGAATGTGAAAAATCTTATATATGATGTATATATTGATAGCCTTTCAATTAAGCAACCATGCTCAAATCTTTTTGCATGTCAGCTCCTATATGTCACCTTTTAATGATGACTTATTCAGACTCTATTCTAACATATCTGATACTCTGTCTTTATGAAGACTAGTTCACTCCATTCCTTTTCCTTATAATTCTTGTCATGTGTTAGAAATCTATGTCATTCCTACAAGGGTTGTTCAACTTCCTTCACTAAGACGAATATATATATATATATATATATATATATATATATATATATATATATATATATATATATATATATATATATATATATATATATATATATATATATATATATATATATATATATATATATATATATATATATATATATATATATATATATATATATATATATATATATATATATATATATATATATATATATATATATATATATATATATATATATATATATATATATATATATATATATATATATATATATATATATATATATATATATATATATATATCTCAATAGTGAGTTATCATTTACATCTTTTCCTCTCATCTGCCTATTATGCCTCGACCAACCTTTCTTAGAAAGGATGATTTTCCTGATATCATCATTGAAAAACAAATTGAATTGTATTATTTTGAAAGTAACCTTGCTTCCATCATATCAGAAGTGTCTTACTTTCAGAAATGAACAAGATACTTCACTATGCTGAAGAAACCTGTCTATTTGAATCTTGTCAAAGAATTCTGGAAACATGCTTATCTTGACTATGAGAACGACTCTATCCTTTCCTATATCTTTGAAATTCCCATCACAATTACACCCTTCTCAATCACTCTTGCCACTGAATGTGAGAATATAGGTGTCACGGTTGACTACGTCAAGTCTAGGTTTATCATGTCTGACAAATTTGATTCTCCCCGTGACATATCATCAGGATATGATCCTATAAACCCTGAAAATATCCTACCAGTTCCCAAAGCTTGGTTCAAGCTTGTGTTTTCCAACTTTCTTCCCAGAGGAGTAAATCAAGACCTTTTGAGGTATGATAACGAAGCATTCATATATCTGCTGAACAATGCTCATCTAAGCTTACCATAGTCTATTTTTCTATGCCTTTGGAAATCTATTTCTAAGTCCAAGAATACCTTAAAGTCTTACATTCCTTATGGACGAGTTTTGTTGGAAGTTATTTTCTAAGAGGGAATAGTGGATATGCTCAAGGAAATGTTAGCAGAAGTTGGTTCAAGAGAATGTTATGAAGATTTCTTGTTGAAATCTAAGTGTCAAATTTTCATTAGTTAGGAAAATTTGTCCTATTGTTTCAAAAGTGTGATTGTTTTTATTGCATAATCCTTCCATCTAATTAATTCTTCATTCCCAATCATGTATCTGATGAATTATATTAATCAATGAAGTATTTATGGTAAATATCTATTTTTTGATTTCTTGAAATAACAAATAACAATAAGGTGTATTCTCTTATGGGTATCTGAGGAGTAGGTCTAAAATCTTTGGCGTGTGTCAGTTACTTTCCCCACAGTTTAAAGGGTAACTGTCAAACTTCTTATCATTAATATTTAATATTCTCTCAATAAATAGAATTATTAACTCTTTGTCCTTCCCAATAGATCTAGGACTCCTAATCTTCTCTAAGATAATCATAACATATATAACAAATGACAGACCTAGGTTCTCTATCAATCCCTATAAATAGGTGATGTTTTCTTTTCACCATTCATCATCCTGAGTTAAAATAGAAAATTCCTTAAATCACCTTTGCCTAATTCAACTATGTCTGCTATAACTTTTCAAGGCAATGAGGAAACTCTTGAGATCATTCAAGGAAAGCGTCCTAATCTTCCCAGACTCAAACACGATAGATTGGATCTAATAAGAAGTATGGAAATCCAATCTTGGACAAACTACTATACTCTGCTTAGAGGTCTCATCCTCCCTGTCCTCGTGAAGGAATTCTGGACGTATGCCAGAATCAGCGATGATGGCAACACCATTTTGTCTAAAATCTTCAGACTTCTCATTGTTGTCACCATCTCTTCCATAGTAAGAGTTACTGGGTGTGTCTCATATGGGGTCACCATTGATGACTACCAATCTGACCTAAGTTTTGTTGAAAAGTTTAGGGTTCTTCATGATAGTTCAATTCCATATGAACCAACTAATCCTGGAACCTTCTTCCATCGTCCAATACTTTCTTTAGGTTCTCCCTTTCTAACATCCATCCTCGAGCTAGAGCAAGGAGAACTTTGTCTCATGATGACAAATTTTTTGTCTTTCTCTTGATCCATCACTTAAAGATCAATCTACCCAAAACCATCTTCAATCATCTGAGAAATTCCATTGATGTCTCAAGAACACAGACTCAATCCTTTATTCCTTATGGAAGGATATTATCTGAGATAATAATCCAAGACAGGATTTGGGTAGTGTTAAAGAAGATTGTTCCTAACAATGCACTAATTGAAGCAATGTGTAATAGGGTTGACACATTTCAAGATTTTGATGACTAAAATCTTGTCTGTAATGTTTTAGAAAATCCTTGTCTTAGCCATTTTCTATATTAAGTCTCTATTTCCTTCTATGTTATATTTTCTCCCAATGTATTTTGAAAATTCCTTGAATGAAATATCAGTTTGAAAACTCTTTTACTTCTATGGTTCAACATTAATCTCAGCTATGAATGTTTTACCTTTTTAATGATGTCAAAAAAGGGGAGAAATATAAATTTTGATGAACCTAATTAACTTGATGAATCTAAAGAAATGCAATCACAATAATAAAATGATATATATGTAATATGCATTTACCACTGATGTGCGTTTATTGTTTGATTAACCTAGGAACTCTAAACAAGTTCACTAGGCATTCTAAGACAGGTCAAATGAAAGAAAGAACTTTGTTAAAGTTCTTAAGAACTGATAGTTCATACAAACAAAAAAGTATACTATGTGAACACATGATCACAAATCAGATAGACCCAATACTGTTTAGACTGAAATTTAAAGTCATCTTGATCTTGGCATCATAATGTTCAGAAGAAGTAAACTATCTGAGAATATGAAATTCAGAACATAAGAAATAGAAGCATATTCCATCCAGAAGAATTGAGCAAATTAGAAGTAGAAGCCTTGCTGGAGAAAGAAGCTATAAGACTTCACAAGAAGAAGCCATGTCAAATTAGAACTCTGAGAGAGAGTCAAGATAAAGTTTACATCTAAACATATTGGCATCTAAATTAAGATGTCTATCTGATATGTTGCAACCACGGGGAGTTCACCCAAGAAGGTTCACACTCAGTATAGTTGTTCCTCACCTAGTATGTGACTCAGGGGGAGTCTCATCAGAAGAATAAGCATTTCCTAAATATTTCAATTTAACTTTCTGATTATATGAACAAAATTGTGTCATCAAAATACATAGTTTTGTCATCATCAAAAAGGGGGAGATTGTAAGAACAAGATTTGGTTCTGTAGTATTATCTCTAAGTTTTGATGATAACAAATGAGTATAATTATATGAACAATTTTGTTATACTAATGTTTGTTATTGTTGAGTACTTAACAAACAGGTTCTTCTTTTGATGAACGGTGTGGCCAAGACATTAGAAGAGAATTGACTCTGCTTCTACGTACAAAAGCTCTGTTGAATAGTAGCACAACACTGCAGAAGGTTCTGAAGTGTAGACTCAGATATTTGTCTAAAGAAACCAGATAGAAGATCTGAAGACATAAGTTTCCAGTTACGTCCAGAATGCTAAAGACTTGTGCTTCTAAAAGACAATATGTTCTAAGGAAACCAGTCAGAAGATATGAAGACGAAAGTTGTTGCTTAAGTCCATATGCTAAAGACTCAAGTTTCTAAAGATAGTGTGTTTCAAATAAACAAAGTTAGAAGATCTGAAAACTTGAAGTTCTGATAACATGTTCTCGCTTCTAAACTCATGCTCGCAGAAGCCTCTGAAGTGCAGAAGGAAAGAAGATAATGTTAACATGGTACAATAGTACATTGTACGGAAAAGCTCTACTCTACTACCTATTTACTACCATGAAAGGATGAACACATCATATGATCCGGTCTCTCACGTCAAGTCAAGCAGCCAATGTTTTTGTAAGTTCCAAGAGTACTCCTCAACAAATATATTATTCTACTTGGCTATATAAAGGCTTAAAGGCTAAGAAATAAGTGTGAGATGAATTTCTCCTGAATATTCATATAATTGTCGTGTGTTGTTACTCAAAGTCAAAACACAACATTTAATTGTTGAAACACAACAAAAGCAATCATTCAATATAATCAGGAATTCAATAAGATGTATTTCAAATCTCCAATCATATACATCTTGGAAGAATTATGAAAAGCAAGGAGTTATTGCTCATATCTTGCTAAATGAAGAAAGATAATGAAGATGATCATGTAGCTCAAGCTACAAATCTACAACACAGTTGTTGTGTACAAAAGTGGTCATTAAAGAAGATAAAATAAGGGCTACTGTCCATAATGTTCTATCAGAATCAAGATGAAGAAGTTATAATTTATTCTATAAAGGATCAACAAGCTTTCAGAAGCTTTTGAAGAAGAAGAATTCAACAGACTCAAGTGCTTCCGGTTGTTGTCCATGAAGAAGCCACTTGAAGATAAGAAGACCACACATCTAAGCTACTATAAAATGTAATATTTTTAGTGTGTATTAGGATCTTTTGATGTGCTTAAGATAGGAGTTATATGCTTATTATGAAGCACTCATTTAATCTCCAGTAAAACAATTATGTTTAGAATTGGTTGGTTCCTCAAGTGACCGGGTAGATCAGAAGACTTGAGAAGACTTTGGCTTGGGGACATTGTGGATGAAATCCCAGTAGAAGATTCTACTTGGTCAATGTTAGTCATATCTCAAATGTGACCAAGTGAAAGTCGGCCTTGTGAGATCACTGATGGATATAATTGGAATGAAATCCTGATAGGAGATTCTAGAGAATTGGATTCTATTAGGTCAAGGAACGTTATATCCAGTTTAGATCCCTGAATGGTTCATTGAGGGTTAGTCACGGGAAGTTGCCCGTGCGATTATAACCATAATGATTATAGTGAATTAAGTCCTTGGGGTACAAGGAGAAATCACCTTGGAAGGGTGGACTGGACTAGCTTTAGAGTTTATGTTTTATTAAGCGTCAATTAGAAGCATTACTTAAAAGTAACACTCAGAAGCACCATTCAGCCAGTAATGCTCAAAAGCATTGATCAGCGAATAATGCTGAGAAGCGAAAGTAATTTAAGAATGGAAAACCCAATTCAAATCCCCTTTTCTTGCATTTTCTTCACACCTTCAAATTCTTCTTCACCGAGATCCAAGATCTCCACATTCATGTGAATGCTTTGACATGATAGATCTTTACTCCAGTTCCAGTATTCTCTTTAGCATCACAAACATGTTTAAATCAGTATAAATGCCTTTGACACTTAGTCTAGACATTTTGTCCAATCTCCTCAACTCCTGATTGGGTCACTCTCCAAGGAACATAATAACAATAAGAAAACTTTTATTATAGACCAGAAACCAAGCTCCTGTAGAGTTGAAAGCAAAAATAAATTTCTCTTGTATTTCTTCAATGGTTTTTTACTTTCATGCCAAACATCTAGGGAAGGGACCTGAGAATCTTCTTCTTAATCATCTTTACATCTGAACACTTTTCTTCCATACACACTTAGATGTTCCTTTGAGTGGACTTGAGAAATTTCTCAAGTATCTTTGGCCATAATACAAGTGATGTATAGTCTTCTAAAACACAAGGATTCTTTTTATCTAATAAACTCCATGGTCCTACTGTCCATTGATCACCATAATGGTATCACTCTGGCTTTCGCAAAAGACACACATTACCAAAAATATATCTCCCCGAAAAATTACCCAATGGACCAGGGTGCCTGCTCTGATACCAATTGGAATTCTGGTACAGGAAACATAAAAATATCCCAACATCAGAACATGATGTCAAGACAGATGTTACAACATCTGGTAGCAGACCAGATCAATCAAGCTATAAGTGTTACAAAAATTAAAATTGCATAATGATAAATAACATAATAAGTTGTTAACCCAGTTTAGTGCAACATCACATACTCTGAGGGATACCAAGCCAGGAAGGAAGTCCACTATCAACAATATTAGTTCATAGTTAAACTCCCTCATTTACAAATTCGCGCCCAATCCCTACCTAATGCAATTTCTACCTAGGTCCTCCCTAAATATGAGAAATCACCATCTCACTTCCTAAATCACCTCAGTGATATCTAACAGTCACAATCTCAGTAACTGCAACAAATACAACCTAATTTAGAAGATCATACTTCCATTACAATAACTCAATCTCTTTTTTAAAAGCTTCAAGTGAGAACAATAACTTGACTAATAGTTAAGTAACAATCAGTCTACCACATAGTATCCAAGGATACATGGGTGACTTAAAAAACTACACAAAAGACTCTCAAAATCTAAGACTTAGCTTCCACTAATTTTACAATTTTTAAAAACTTAAATTACATTGAGTTAGGATTCTCTTTTAAATACAACTTTGCAGTCCATGGGCTTCGATATTCTGAGTCCAAAAGTTTCTTGATCCATAAGCTGAGTGATGCATGAATTGTGTAGTAAATCTCCTTAAATCTTGGGAACAACCAATACATAATTTCCTAAATTGTCTCAAAGCCCAATTTAGTATGTTTTGCACGGCTGGAGATACAAATATGTTCCAAAATAAATCTTCTTGACCTGCGAAAATCTCTGATATATATTCAAAGGAAAATATAACATAATCAAATCAAATCTACCAAGATTTAAAAACAGCAGTGCAAGCCTACTGCATAACATAACAGGATGTCACAACATCTTGTTCGACATCTGGTCAGAACCATCTATTGTACCCCAAAATTTTCCCTCTCATTTCAAGACATTTCTCACAAGGGGATCCCAAAAATTCAAACCTACACAAAATACATTTGGATTTTTCAGCATCAAGATTAAAGAAGAAATTCCTAAAAAAGGACAAAACAAATGAAAATACTCTTTTGACAAAATTAAATGAAAGGAAAATTCTTTTCAATTTTGCATCCTTTGATTGGACACTTTGGCTTTGGTTGCATATTTCGTTGAAGCACTGGACTCCTTTGGGGCAAGCTCATTTCATGCTTCAATTGGGGCACTGGAGTCATTTGGGCAATTTCCTTTTATGCTTCGATTGGGGCACGGGACTCATTTGGGAAAGTTCATTTCCTACTTCGTTGGGCACTAGACTTCGTTTGAAAGTTTGTGCAAATCTTTCGTTAGGCCACATAGCATCTTCCCTACGTGTTAGCCAAGACTTACAAGGCAGAATTTCCTATCATGTTAACATGCACAAGGCCAAAGCCTCTCTTCTTCCCTCTTTTATTACACATATTTCCTCCTACATGACTCCTTCATTTTGGGAAACGGCCTTCCTAGAATTCCAAGTTTCGATTGATCCTTTCATCCCCTGCATGCTTCCTTCATTTGGGGTGTGTAAATCCTTCAGCACAAACTCTTAGTCATGCCTTTCATTTAGGAATGTGGCTCCCTATTTACAAACTTTTTTGTTTGAGCATATTTGCATAAGGTCACAAGGCAGGGACCTCCTGGATACACTCTTTCGTTTGGCCATATGGCCCCTTTGCAAGAAAATTTGAATGGGCAGTATCTCCCTTGGAAATGGCTTCCTTCAACACACAAGTTCTGACCTATGCCATTGTCTCATGCGAAAGAAGTACCATGATGGCGCATTTGAAGGGCTTGTCAGACATGTCTGGATGTCCCAAACGAATGACATGTTTTGCTGACCCATCCCAAGAGCATGTATTCGGACCATTCGAAGGAACCCATGAAGGGCTAGGTCGAAAGACACTTATTTAGCCCCCTTCAAAGGATGCCCACATGAGTTATTCGAAGGATACTTCGATTTGAAAAAAGAAGTGAATGCTGAAGAGTCTGGTCAAAGGATAAAGCTAGGGGGTCAATACAAAAGGTTGAGATGCCAAAGGTACTTGTTGACCAATTCCCATGCGCTGCCAGGTTCAGGCCTGATACATTGGCCATAAAACTCCAAAAATGTTGCACAACAGTCCTACAACACTGCCTTATTCCTTGCACCAAAATGGCATACAAACACTGTCCCTTGAAAGCTACAAATACAACATACCTTTTTTGTTTAAATCTTTTGTTTTCCCTCCAAAAACATCAGCCCAGGCCATCTATAAATAGGAGACTCCACTACACATGTTAGGGGCGCCTGAAGGATTGCAAGAAAACACTTGTGAAAATTCTCAAAAATTCTCAAACACTTCCCAACATTTTTTTTTAAAACACTTCTGAAAAAACTAAACTCCCTTTTGTACACTAAGTGAGAACCTTCGATTCACCCTCCAAGTGACCATCAACTCCCACTTTCCCAACTACCATACAGTAGCCCTTCGAGTCATTCCATTACTTGTTATAAAAAGAACCTTTGATCCACTCACACAACCTCCTTCGATTTAATGACTGCTTTCACAAAGTGGTAACTGGACTAGCCTCAGGAAGGTCCCAACAAACTCCCATTCTCCACCAAGGAAGGCAGTTGCAGTTCCCTTCGATTTAAGAACTTTAAGAGGTAAGTTCCCTTCAAGCTTGAATCTATTCTATTTTAATATCATGTGCACATGCCAATAAAGAAAAATGTAGATATTTAATATAGGGAGCTTGACCATGTTTTAGCTTTCGATTCTAACTGCCCATATGTGGAAAACTAAACTGTAATTAGTTAGGCTTTGGACTTTGAGACCCAATGGTTTTTGTGCTAACCCCTGGACTGTAGTTACGTTTGAATGTTTCATTTTAAGAATTTAAGACAGGTTTATTATACCCTTCAATTGGATAACTGCACAAGCCTTTCGAATCAAAATCTGAGGGCCAACATGCTTACAGTTAAAGGAGTCAGCAAGGAGCCTATGGCAAAGAATGCACCTCACACTGACTCCAGGACTCAAACGAAGGACATAATCTTCCTGCCTCTAGGCCTCAAACGAAGGACAAAACCTTGCTTCCTCCAGGCCTCAAATGAAGGACAGAACCTTGCTGCCTCCAAGCCTCAAATGAAAGACAGAACCTTGCTTCTCCAGGGCCAAATCGAAAGAGGTCAAAAAGTGCAGAATCGGAGGATGCTTCTTCCTGAATCGAAGGAGCTCACTTTTCTTCTTTTTATTTTTTGTTTTTTGTTTTATATTTATATTTTTATGCTATTTCAATATGATTGTAATAATGTAGGGTTTATTTTTGAATTTGTATTGCTCTAATGTTAGTAACTAGGATGTATGGCAAGATAAAAACAACAAGTAGATAACCAAAAGTTCAAAAGACAAAATGCATGCAATCAAACACACTACTCACACACATGCACCCCTAGGGTAATTCCACTTGTTGCCTCGGAAAAATAGTCATGTCCCTTGAATATGGGCGTTTTAGCAAAGACCCTTGATAAAAGATCGTAGTCCCTCGATGACCCTCAATGTTGCCTTCGGTAAACGATCTAGTCCCTAAACGACATTGCTAAAATGTCTCATAGATTTCCTTCTATGACTATACAAACGTCCCAAGCCCGTCCCTTCACATCTAACGATGGGGCTTCTTACCAAATCAATGGTAAGATAGAAACATCTAAAGGAGGGGAAAAAGAACACTAAAGACCTTTTGAGTAGGTAAGATAGAAACATCTAAAGGAGATGTCTCGTATATTGTCCTTTATTCCAACATGCCTACCTCTCTTGAAGATTTGCAAAAGGATTAGATTCAGCTAAAGGAAGAGCGAGACACTTTCGAAGCCCAATTCTACGCCAGTGAGAAGAAAGTTCTGGAACACACCAAGCAACTTCATGAAGAGTGGACTTTGAACGCCTACGTCTCACCAAAGAGGATGCGTTCAACCTTTTTGTCTTAGGAGTTTTTGTATTTTATTTCTTTCATTGTAAGCCAAAGAGGCATGATGTACTCAAACTTGGATTTATTAATACAACGTGTGTTCCCTTTTTATTTAAACAAATTTAAAACTCTAATTTCTTTGGAATAATTTGCATATGCATTCTCATTCATCATAACACAAACAAGTTTCTCACAACAGGTCTCCTTATCTTTCTACTATTTATTTCAGTTTGATGGATATTGAAGAGACAGTAAAGGATCTTCAAGCGCAGAATGCTTAATTCCAACAAATGCTCTTGGCTCTGGCTAAAGGACAAGGAGATTTGAAGGCTCTGATGATAAAAGACAAGAAGAAGAAGGCGAAGAAAGCAGTCGGTGTTTTGAATCTGGGAAGAAGGTTCAAAGGACCAGCCAGGAGAACTCTAGATTTTGCAACCTCGTCGGGTGAAGGAGATAATCAAGAGGGAAAAAACAAGGAAGGAAATTACCACCCAAAGTCTGAAGAAGAGGAAGAAGTTGGCTACTATGAAGAACAATATCCCCCAGCTGACAATAAATACAAGAAGTTGGAGGATCGCCTCAATGCTATGGAGATCCAGAGGGTACCCGGGTTAGATTTTGAAGAGCTAGGACTTGTCTCATGGGTTGTCATCCCGCAGAAATTCAAGGTTTCCACTTTTGCTATGTATGATGGTGTCTCTTGTCCTAAGCTGCATTTAAGGTCATAAGTCAGGAAGATTCAACCCCATACTACTGATAGAAACCTATGGGTGAATTTCTTCCAACAAAGCTTGTCACAGACTAAGTTGGATTGGTTCTATCAGTTGGAAGGAACCAATATTCACAATTCAGAAGATTTGGCTGCTGCTTTTTACAAGAAATACCAGTATAATGCTGACTTAGCTCCAACTCGAACACAATTTCAAGGCATGTCTATGGGTGCTGGTGAAGGTTTAAAAATTTATGCTAAAAAATGGAGGGATCTCGTGGGAAGAGTCCAGCCCCTTTTATCTGACAGAGAATTGGTGGATATGTTCTTAGGCACATTATCTGGTCCATTCTTCAACCATCTGATCGGGAGCTCTTCAGAGAGATTTATTGAACTAATCATAACTGGTGAGTGGGTAGAAGCCGGTATAAAGAGTGGTAAAATTCAAAGAGATGTATCCTCGAGCATGATGAAAAAACCCTTTACCAGAAAGAAGGAGGTCAGTGTTGCATATGACCACATGAATCAAAACAAAACTGAACTTCGCCCGACGATAGGGGATTTTATGATCTCCAATCCTGTATCAAATCAACAATGAAACTATCAACGCAAGCCGGAGGTGCCCATAAGACGGTTCACCCGAATCAACATGATCTTGTCCTAAGTTTTTTCGCATCTATTGAAGTCCAATCTAGTGACCCTAAAGGAAGCTCCCAAGAACCCCAACACTGATTCTCCCCACTACATCCCGAATGCCCGATGTTCCTATCATTCTGAAAGTCCGCGACATGGTACAAACGATTGTTGGGCCTTGAAGAATAAGGTACAAGACCTTATCGAGGCAAAGGAGATTGAGTTTGACCCCTCAGAAACAACTAATGTAATAACAGTGCCAATGCCCAAACATGGTCAAGGTGTCAACGCTGTTGATGATAACTATTTTGTTTCCTCCGTGGATGATTTAGCTACTCCCCTTTTGACTGTTAAACGAAATCTATTGCAAGTCGGCCTGCTTTCGGGCTGTAATGAAAGTTGTCACTTATGTATGTCTCTACTAAATGATTGTTTGTTGCTGAAGATGGGAGTTCAGCGTATGATTGTTAACAGAGAAATTATGTTCGAGAAAGTTCCTCTTACCAGAAATTCCTGTGAAGATGTCTCAATAATCACCATTTCCAACAATCCTCCTAGGGTCTCCACCAAAAGACCTGTCAGGATTACAGCTGTTCCAAAGTCTGCTCCCTTAATCATCACCATGTTAGGGCAAATACCATATTCTTTGGATAAAGTTGTTCCCTGGAACTATGGCGCTGATGTCTATTATCATGGCGTCAAGCAAGATCTGTTGGCTATCAAAGACAAAGTTGCAAAAGACATTGATCCTGACATTGACAATATCGTTGGGACCAGTAAGATAACAAGAAGTGGAAGAGTTTTCTCCCCCGAGATATCTCCAAAGACCATTACTACTCCAGTAATTATTCCCGCTACCACTCCTACCAGCATTCCCAGTGACACTCCCGTTTACAATCCTACTGTTATCCCTGCTACCAAGACAAGGGGCAAAGAGGTATTGTTTGAGTTTGTCCTGAAGAAGGCACATCTAGAGGTCATTATTGAAGCTTCTAGCAAGGAGATGGAAGAGATACTAAAAATAATCAAGAAAAGTGACTACAACATCGTGGAACAGTTGGGGCAGACCCCCTCAAAATATCAATGTTGGCCTTACTTTTGTGTTCTGAGGCCCATGCCAAGGCCTTAGTAAAATTTCTAAAGACCGCCCACGTGCCCCAAGAGACCTTCGTTGATCAATTTGAGAATTGTGTGGCCAGTCTAACTGCTAATAATAGACTAGGTTTTTATGACGCTGATTTAACTCCCAGAGGAAGGAAACACAATGATGCCTTCCATGTTTCCATTGAGTGCATGGGGAACTACGTTAGCCCACGTTCTAGTGGATACGGGTTCGTCGCTGAATGTCTTAGCCAAGAATGCTCTAGACCGGTTAGATTGCGAAGGACTCACATTAAATCCTATCAACATTAAGGTGAGGGCCTTTGATGGTTCTAAAAGAACAGTGCACAGAGAAGTAGACATCCCTATAAAAGTTGGAACTCAGACTTTTGATTCAACTTTCTATGTGATGGATATCCGCCCCTCTTATTCCTGTCTATTAGGCCGACCCTGGATCCATGGCACTGGTGCCGTCACTTCTACCCTACATCAGATGTTGGAGTACCAAATCAAGGGAAAGATCATCACAGTCCATGGGGAGGAAGAATACATGGTTAGCAACTTGAACTCTTTCAAGTATATTGAAATGGGCGGTGAGTTCATTGAGACCCCGTGTTAGAATTTTGAGGAGGTACCACAAATGATTGCGGAAACTAAGACTACTACCAAGACTTTGAAGGCTACCAGACCTCCATTGAAAATGGCCCCTCTGAAAGATGCTAGAGCAGTAGTTGTGGAAGGTGGATGTACCATATGGGGTCAACTTCCGGATATTCCCTACAAATCCAACAAATTTGGTTTGGGTTTTACTGCGGATGCCCAAAGAGCTGTTTGACGTTCTCATGTTGGGCGACCATCTTCATGCATCAGCAATCAGGGAGCCAATGCATTGGAAGACAGTGATAGCAGCATTGACATGGACGAGTGGATTTTTCCAACCATCAGTGGAGGACTCAACTATTAGGAGTCCAAGTAATTTGTCCCTATTACTTTTATTCAAGAGTAATTGTCTTTTAAATTTTTTCGGACTTGTAATATTTAAACAATTTAGACTTTAAAACTTTGTGTCTTACCCGAGGCACAATAGTCCATTTGTAAGGGTTGTTACTTCATCTTCACATGTCATCAATAAATCATGGAAGTTTTTGCATGCAAATTTTATGCTTCGTATTTTATTTTTCTACCTTTTGTTTTATCAAAGATAGTTATGCTCTTACACACACTCACATATCGAAATGCAGATCAACATCCACTCAGGATCCCATAGGTAACGATTATGCTATGGCCTATTGTGACTTTGAAAATCTGATATACCAAGCCGAAGACAAAGGTGAGGAAGATTGTGAGGTACCAAGGGAACTAACCATATTATTGCAATAGGAAGAAAGGACCATACAGCCCCAGGAAGAGCCGGTTGAAATAGTTAACTTAGGTACTGAAGAGGACAAGAAAGAAGTAAAGGTAGGTGCCAACCTGGAGCCTAGTGTCAAGAAGCGCTTAACTCAGTTACTACATGACTATGTTGAGGTCTTTTCCTGGTCATACCAAGACATTCCAGAACTTGACACTGATATTATGGTCCATCGTCTGCTGATAAAAGAAGACTTCCCTCTGGTAAAACAGAAGGTCAATCGCATGCGGCCAGAAATGTCAGAGAAAATCAAGACTGAAGTCATGAAGCGGTTCAACACCAGATTCTTAGCTGTCACCTCCTATCCCTAATGGGTCACCAATGTTGTTCCATAGCCTAAAAAGGACGGTAAGGTAAGTATATATGTGGATTACAGAGACTTGAATAGGGCAAGCCCCAAGGATGATTTCCTGCTTCTTCACATCGATATTCTGGTTGACAACACCGCATAGCATAAAGTATTCTCCTTCATGGATGGTTACTCCAGATACAACCAGATCAAAATGGCACCTGAGGACATGGAGAAAATTACCTTCTTCATACAGTAGGGCACGTTCTGTTACAAAGTTATGCCATTTGGGCTGAAGAACACCGGGGCAACCTATCAGCGTGCCATGGTAGTTCTGTTTCACGATATGATCCATCACGAGATAGAGGTCTACGTGGATGACATGATATCCAGATCTCAAACCAAAGAGGAACACCTTGATCATTTGCATAAACTATTTGAAAGACTGAAGAAATACAAACTAAGGTTGAACCTGAATAAATGCACTTTTGGAGTAAGGTCCAGTAAACTCTTAGACTTCGTTGTCAGTGGAAAAGGTATCGAAGTAGACCCTACAAAGGTAAAAGCAATACAACAAATGCCTGCTCCTCAGACTGAGAAGGAAGTTAGGGGATTCTTAGGAAGGCTAAACTGCATCGCCGGGTTCATTTCCCATCTAACCGCTACTTGTGAACCAATCTTCAAATTACTGAAGAAAGATCGTGTGGTGGAACGGAAAGACGAATGGCAGGCTGCCTTTGATGGGATCAAAGATTACCTTCAAGAACCTCCCATTTGATGCCTCCAATTAAGGGAAGACCTCTGATCATGTACCTAATAGTCTTGGAAAATTCAATGGGGTGTGTGTTGAGGCAGCATGACGAGTCTGGCCGAAAAGAGCATGCAATATACTACCTGAGGAAAACGTTTACCGACTGTGAAACCAGGTATTAACTGATTGATAGAACATGTTGCGCTATGGCATGGGCTGCTCACCGGCTAAGACAGTATATGCTGACTCACACTACCTTATTAATATCCAAGATGGATCCAATTAAATACATATTCAAGAAGCCCGCCCTCTCTGGAAGAATATCAAGATGGCAGATGGTCTTGACTGAATACGACATTCAGTACACTACCCAGAAAGCAATAAAGGGAAGTGGGATAGCCGATCACCTGGATCATCAGGCTGTGGATGACTATAAATTAATGAATTTCGAATTCCCGGACGAAGACATCATGTTGGTAAACAATTATGGAGAACTCAGACCGTATGACAGACCTGAACAAGGATCCCGATGTACCATTGTTTTTGGCGGAGCTTCCAATGCACTCGGCAACGGCATCGGCGCTGTAACTATATCACCTAAAGGTTGCCATACTCCCTTCACTGCTAGGCTGTGTTTCATTTGTACCAATAATATATCGGAATACGAAGCGTGTATTATGGGTCTCAAAGTTTCCATAGATTTGGGAATCAAGTCCTTAACTTTATTAGGAGACTCAGCCTTATTCATCATTCAGATCAAAGGAGAATGGGACATGAACCATCCTAATCTCATCCCTTACAAGGAACATGTGTTGACATTAATCCCACATTTTGAGGAAATTACCTTTGAGCATTTTCCACGAGAGGAAAATCAACTAGCGGACACGCTAGCCACTACGTCATCCATGGAAGTTATCCTACCAATTGAAGTATAAATACCTTCTTTAAGAATCATGAGGGATGTAGGGTTGAATGAAGATGAATGGATTCAAACTCGACTTGACCAGTTAAACTTGATTGATGAGAAGAGGCTTACGGCTGTCTGCCATGGCCAGATGTACCAAAAATGTATGATTAAAGCTTTTAAAAAGAAGGTCAGACGTCAGGTATATCAGGTTGGTGACTTGGTAATCAAGCGTATCATACTAACACAAGGTGATCCCAGGGGCAAGTGGACTCCAACATACGAAGGACCTTTTGTGATTAAAAACATATTTTCTGGTGGGGCAATAATCTTAATCACTATAGACGGTGACGGCCTTCCGCACCCTGTAAACGCGAACATAGTTAAAAGATGCTACGCATGAAAAAGACCCGCTAGGTTGACTGGACTAGGCAAAATTAGGGATAAATACAAAAAAAAAAGTACACCCGGCAAGCTAAAAACCTGAAAAGGCGGCTTGGGAAAAAAAGGGTATCCCGTTGGATTAAAAACACGAAAGGGCGGTCCAGGAAAAAGTTAGGGATTTAAAGCGTATGACTATGTCCCGTTGGATCACCTTACAGCCAATCTTCAGTATCAATCGTCAGACTCAAACGGTTCTAATCAATCCAATCAGCTTCAGACAAAGCAGCAAGTGGCTGAGATGCTCAGAGACATGAAGGCTATAGCAGAATGGGAACCCCATGGGATTATTTCACGTAACTGTCTTTTCTTTGTATCAATTTTCATTTTTACGACGATATTCTCTTACTAGGATGTTTGTCTCTTTGTAGAAAAATACTTATTCAAGTTAATACAAAGATATTCCTTTACAAGTACGAAACTATCTATTTTTCTTTTACTTTCCTCTTTTGTTTGCAAAAAAGTCTAGTGATTATTTTTGAACATGTGCATTTGAACGTAATTACTGTTTAAAAATGAACGCATAAAAAAGGAAAAATGAACAGAAAGACAACTACTAATGGCTTTGAGAAACGGTATAATATCTATAGGCCATTCCATAAAATCTCTGCAGGTGCTTTCTCTAACGGAGCAGAAGTAAGGATATCCTACTACAGGATCATTGGCGTATCTCCAGTATGCAGCCTAATAGTATCAAGTGCTCTCATATACACGACGGAGCAAAACTTCCAATTTCCGCACCAAAGATTCCCCAGTGAAAGTCGCCCAGCTTCTCAGGATGTCCCAACAATATTTCACCAAGATCACAAGCTATGCACGGTGTTTCCTTTCGCCAACAAAGTTTACTTCTGTAATGACGGAAACCCATCTATCAACACTTTAATTTCAAAAAAATATGAAGGCTTATACTTCGCATCCCAAGCAGTAGTTAGGGATTTATTTTCCCCAATCTAAACAACACTGCAGCAAAACGGCTAATATGTGCACACATTGCATTCATACATCATAACATCGACAACACAAATGCATATATCAATGTCATTTATTTTTTAGAAACATCATCACGCCATGCATTCCATACGTCGTGGCATTGCATACAATTAACTCTTTCCCTTTTCAGGAAAGATCAATCAATAGAAGATTATCATCAACTACTTTTTGACAAGACAAGACAACTATCTGTGAAAAAATCAATTATAGATCAATTCCCGAAACAAGACAGGGTGACTATCTACATGATGAATACTTCCTTCAGACCTCTACTGGTTGAGTTTAAGTCTCTCAACGGTTTATCCTGATTCTTTCTCGTAGACACTTTCTCTAGTTCAGATAAATCGCTCCAAGATTTATTCTGATTCTTTTCCATACCTCTGATGGCTCAGTTTAAGTCTCTCAACAGTTTATCCTGATTCTTTCCCGTGGACATTTTTCTAGTTCAGATAAATCGCTCCAAGATTTATTCTGATTCTTTCTAGTTAAAGAACATTCAAGACCTCTGTGGTTCAGTTTAAATCTCTCAATGGTTTATCCTGATTCTTTCCCGTGGACATTTTTCTAGTTCAGATAAATCACTCCAAGATTTATTCTGA
Source organism: Vicia faba (assembly GCA_948472305.1). Taxonomy (NCBI): domain Eukaryota; kingdom Viridiplantae; phylum Streptophyta; class Magnoliopsida; order Fabales; family Fabaceae; genus Vicia; species Vicia faba. The sequence goes on along the minus strand of OX451736.1, from coordinate 855,781,306 downwards.
TTCTTTCCAGTTAAAGAACATTCAAGACCTCTGTTGGTTCAGTTTAAAACTCTCAACAGTTTATCCTGATTCTTTCCCGTGGACATTTTTCTGGTCCAGATAAATCGCTCTAAGATTTATTCTGATTCTTTCCAGTTGAAGAACATTCAAGACCTCTGTTGGTTTAGTTTAAATCTCTCAACGGTTTATCCTGATTCTATCCCGTAGACATTTTCTCTGGTTCAGATGAATCGTTCCAAGATTTATTCTGATTCTTTCTAGTTAAAGAATATTCAAGACCTCTGCTGGTTCAGTTAAATCTCTCAACGGTTTATCTTAATTCTTTCCCATAGAAATTTTCTCTGGTTTAAATAAATCTCTCCAAGATTTATTCTAATTCTTTCTAGTTAAAGAATATTTAAGACTTCTGCTAGTTCAGTTTAAATCGACCAAAGTTTATTCTGATTCTTTTCCAGTTGAAGTCAAGCATAGACTTAGTCTAATTTCTGTCAACAATAATCTTTGGATGGCATCTATAAGCCCATCTCCGACAACTCCATCATTTCTCCAAATGGAATCTTTAAGCCGATTCCTTACACCTCAACCACAATATCATCAAGTACAAATTTTTGGGCACTCTAGTGTTCAATCATCTTCCACCTTCAAGTCACAAATGGCAGATTCGCCAATCTAACTCTTCAGGTTTAAGAAGATTGAACAGGGGCAGCTATTTGTACCGTAAAATTTGCCCTCTCATTTCAAGACATTTCTCACAAGGGGCTCCAAAAAATTCAAACCTACACAATATACATTTGGTTTTTCAGCATCAATATTAAAGAAGATATTACTAAAAAAGGACAAAACATATGAAAATACTCTTTTGACAAAATTAAAGGAAAAGAAATTTCTTTTCGATTTTGTATCCTTTGATTGGACACTTTGGCTTTGGTTGCATCTTTCGTTTGAGCACTGGAATCCTTTGGGGAATGCTCATTTCATGCTTTGATTGGGGCACTGGACTCATTTGGGCAAGTTCATTTCATGCTTCGATTGGGGCACTGGACTCATTTGGGCAAGTTCATTTCCTGCTTCGTTGGGCACTAGACTTTGTTTGAGCATTTGCGCAAATCTTTCATTTGGCCACATAACACCTTTCCTGCGTGTTAGCCAAGACTTACAAGGAATAATTTCCTATCATGTTAACATGCACAAGGCCAAAGCCTCTCTTCTTCCCTCTTCGACTACACATCTCGCCTCCTGCATGCCTCCTTCATATAGGGCAATGTCCTTCCCGGTATTGCAAGCTTCGATTGAGCCTTTCATCCCCTACATGACTCCTTCGTTTGTGGTGTGTAAATCCTTCAGCACAAACTCTTAGTCATTCCTTTCGTTTGGTCATGTGGCTCCCTCTTTACAAACTTTCGTTTGAGCATATTTGCATAAGGTCACAAGGCAGGGAACTCCTGCATACACTCTTTCGTTTGGCCATATGGCCCCTTTGCAGGAAAATTTGAATGGGAAGTATCTCCCTTGGAAATGGATTCCTTCAACACACAAATTCTGCATTATGTCATTGTCTCATGCAGAAGAAGTACCATGATGGCGCATTTGAAGGGCTTGCCAGAGATGTCCTAATTGAATGACATGTTTTACTGACCCATCCCAAGATCATGTATTTGGACCATTCGAAGGAACTCATGAAGGGCCTGGTCAAAAGACACTTATTTGGCCCTCTTCAAAGGATACCCACATGAGTCATTCGAAGGACACTTCGATTTGAAAAAAGAAGTGATTGCTGAATAGTTTGGTCGAAGGATAAAGCTAGGGGATCAAGACAAAAGGTTGGGATGCCAAAGGTACTTGTTGACCAAGTCCCATGCACTGCCAGGTTCAGGCCTGATACACTGGCCATAAAACTCCAAAACTACTGCACAGTAGTCTTGCAACACTGCCTTATTCCTTGCACCAAAATGGAATACAAACACTGTCCCTCAAAAGCTATAAATACAACATACATTTTTTGTTTAAATATTTTGTTTTCCCTCTTAAAACTTCACCCCCAACCATCTATAAATAGGAGACTCCACCACACATGTTAGGGACGCCTGAAGGATTGCAAGAAAACACTTGTGAAAATTCTGAAAAATTCTCAAACACTTTCCAACATTTTTTTCAAATACTTCTGAAAAACTCAACTCCCTTTTGTACACTAAGTGAGAACCTTCGATTCACCCTCCAAGTGACCATCAAACTAGCCTTTGATCCACTTCCTTAACTACCATACAATAGCCCTTTGAGTCATTCCATTACTTGTTATAAAAAGAACCTTTGATCCACTCACACAACTTCCTTCAATTCAGTGACTGCTCTCACAAAGTCGTAACTGGATTAGCTTTAGGAAGGTCCCAACGAACTTCCATTCTCCACCAAGGAAGGCACTTGCAGTTCCCTTCGATTTAAGAACTTCAAGAGGTAAGTTCTCGTCAAGCTTGAATCTATTCTATTTTAATATCATGTGCACATGCCAATAAAAAAAATGTAGATATTTCATATTGGGAGCTTGACCATGTTTTAGCTTTCGATTCTGACTGCCCATATGCTAAAAAATCAACTCTAATTAGTTAGGCTTTGGACATTGAGACCCAATGGTTTTTGTGCTAACCCCTGGATTGTAGTTACATCTGGATGTTGCACTTTAAGAATTTAAGACAACTTTATTATACTCTTCGATTGGATAACTGCACAAGCCTTTCGAATCACAACTTGTGGGTCCAACATGCTTACAGTCGAAAGAGTCAGCAAGGAGCCTGTGGCAAAGAATGCACCTGACACTAACTCCAGGACTCAAACGAAGGACATAATCTTGCTGCCTCCAGGCCCCAAACGAAGGACAGAACCTTGCTTCCTCCAGGCCTCAAACGATGGACAGAACCCTGCTGCCTCCAGGCCTCAAACGAAAGACAGAACCTTGCTGTCTCCAGGCCCAAATTGAAAGAGGTCAAAAAGTGCAGAACCGAAGGATGCTTCTTCCTGAATAGAAGGAGCTCACTTTTCTTCTTTTTTATTTTTTTATTTTTTAGTTTATCTTTATATTTTCATGCTATTTCAATATGGTTTTAATAGTGTAGAGTTTATTTTTTCATTTTTGTTGCTCTTGTATAAATGTTAGTAACAAGGATGTATGGTAATATAAAAACAACAAGTAGATAACCAAAAGTTCAAAAGACAAAATGCATACAATCAAACACACTACCCACACACATGCACCCCTTGGGTAATTCCACTTGTTGCCTCAGAAAAATAGTCATGTCTCTCGAATATGGGCATTTTAGTAAAGACCCTTGATAAAAGATCGTACTCCCTCGATGACCCTCAATATTGCCTTCCGTAAACGATCTAGTCCCTAAACGACATTGCTAAAACGCCCCACAGGTTTCCTTCTATGACTATACAAACGTCCCACGCCCGTCCCTCCACATCCAATGACGGGGCTTCTTACCAAATCAATGGTAAGATAGCAACATCTAAAGGAGGAGGAAAAGATCACTAAAGACCTTTTGAGTAGGTAGGATGCTCCTAGTTGCTCGCTTGCTCACAACAAAAACATTTTATACACCCACAATTTCACTTTTGAACATTTTCAAAGAGACAAAACACTATGTACGCGTTCTCATAGAGACGAGAATCATTACAAATACATTCCTTTTCAAAATAATTTCAAAATCCACACCACAAGCATATTTTCAAACAAAAAAGCAAGTGATCTAGCAAGCAACTAAGAGCCCGTAGATAACTACGGATGAAAAGGGTGCTAATACCTTTCCTTTTCATAACCTGCCCCCTGAACTCAAGAAATAATCTCGAGAGGTCTTTCTTGTTCTTTTCAACCTTTCCTTATTGGATAAAATAAAATTCGGTGGCGACTCTTGATATCCGCAACAATTGCGATCCAGCACAAAAAACCAAGTCAGTTTTCCCACCGTGTTACACCATCCTTTAGCAAACGTTTCCAATCCCAAAAACCTTGGTACTAACGCATTGATTTATTAAGAAATTTTTTATTGACTTTTTGTAGATGAAAGATCATATTTCAACCCCTAAACATAATGGGTACAAGAGTCTTCATAGCATCGTGATCCCATTTTTATAAGAGAGTATGTTCAGGATTGAAATCAAGGTCGTCTTTATTTGATTTATTATGAGAATATGTTCATTTTTGAGACAACTTTTTGTTGATTGGTTTTTTACAGTTGCAATTTATCCGTGTATGAAGCTAAAATTTATGTGGTTGTAGTTATTGCAATCGATCAAATACATGTGTATGAAGTTCCTGTCATTAAAGTTGCAACACATGTTGATGAAGAGGTTACTGGAAAACAAAGAAGGACATTCATTTGGTATCTGGGATTTAAATGACAATGTCGGTCTATAAACTATTATTAACAAATGGTTTGTGTTTTTGTTTGTAGACCTTAGAAAATTCCCGTAGAGATGAAAGTGATAGACCTAAAGTAAGCATGTTTATGATGTATAATATAAATGAGTTATAATGTGTAATTGCAGCTTGTGATTTAGTTAGATTGTCATCTTACCAACTTTATTTGTTAAAGTGCAGCAAATGTGATTTTTTTCGCTTTTCCTGTTTATTTGAAAAAAACAGGTCCATTAGTGTCTTTGTTCCGGGTTGGTAGATGGGTTTTTGAAATTTAAGTTTAATTTATTCATTTTGTCAAATTATTATCAAGTGTCATCGTGTCATTGTCGGTGTTATGTTCGTAGTGTCTGTGCTTCATAGATTATCGGTGCCGACGTCTCAATGTCAATATCGTGTTTCAGGGTTTGCAAGTTATATGCCCAAGGGATATGCTTGAAAGGGGATCAATGTGATTTTTCTGTTAAGTCTATTACGATATTATAATGTTAACATGATTTTCTCATTCATGTTAAATTGTAATTCATAGTGTTGAAACTATATGTGTCGAAGAGATTAGATTTGTTTTAGATTTAAATAGATTTGATTTAAATCTAAAATAGAATAGATTTGATTTAGTACCAAAATAAGTATTTTGGGATTTTATAGTTTTGGGCTTAGGGTGCAAGCTAAATCTATAAATAAAGAGAGTAACCCCTAATTTTGTAATTAACGCAATCAAGTCATTCACAGTATTTTACCGTTGCAAAGTAAATAACAAAGTTTTCCACAGTTTGTGGGCAGAGAGAAACTCTACAGAAAATAATTGTCTTCTTTCTTTTCTTATCTTTCTCATAATTCATTGTTATTGTGTGGTGATATCAATCTTAAGCATCAAGATTGCTAGAAGTTCATCATAGATATTTGGTGGATTTCTAAGAATTAATGTTAAGTCTCTTAAGTCATACTTCAGTCGCATCCTTTAGGGGAGGATTTAAGTTTGATCCCACCCAAGGAAACTCCAAGTCCCTCAGGCGAGGTGTTTAGATGAGCTTGTTCATTGGAACTTTAAGTCCATCAGGTAGGATTATTTATTGAGCCTGGATAATGAGACTCTAAGTCTCTCAGGCGAGGCATTGGATCTCTCAGGAGGGACTTCTATCAAGCCCTCGAGAAATACTTTAAGTTAAGTCTCTTAGGCCATACTTTAGTAGCGCCCTTTAGAAGAGGCTTTAAGTTGGATCTCGCTTGAGGAAACTCCAAGTCCCTCTGGCGAGGCGTTTAGATGAGCCTGTTTGGTGGGACTCTAAGTTTCTCATGCGAGGGGTTGGACCTCTCGGTGGGACTTCTATCAAACCCTCATACAAGACCTCAAGCTCAATCTCTTAGGCTAGACTTCAGTTGCGTCCTTTAGGCAAGACTTTAAGTTGGATCCTTCCCGAGGAAATTCGAGTTTATAAAAAAAAGATTCTATTGACGATTCTACTTGTTTTGACTTCCTAGACTCGTAAAACTCATACGAGTTTACTAGTCTACCCGCAAGTTTAACAACCATGATTACAGACTTTTATTTAATATCTTCTTCTATTTAGGTGGTAGGGAAAAGTTTATGAGTGATTTTGCTATGATTTGACATGTTGTTATGTGGTATATTCAGATGGTTTATGGTGACAGAAATTTTATCGGTGTCTCGTTAACAACGAAAAAAGTGGAAGAGAAGAGTATTTTTTACCTAGAAATAATTTTTAAGTAAATCAGAGATGAACTCTTTCACTTTCTCTTATTGACTTCAAAATCTTGTCATCTACCTTAACTATACTAGAATGAGTGTTTTGTATTATTATTAGAATTGGTTTTGATAAGTGGTTTTTGGTGTTTCTCTTCGTAGTTCTGGTTGTTTTTTTCGAAAAAAAAACTTTATGTTTTTAAAATTTTTAAAATAAAATACAATTATAATTTTTTTATAATTTTGAAAGGTTTAGAGTCAATGTGAAATCCACAGCTAATTCTACATGAATAACCGCATGTAAAGCCGCAACAAAACCTACTGCTCTAGTCTTTTAACTACGCGATGTACGGATATGTACTATAGAATTAATATTCATAATAAATTTGACATAAAATTAATATTTAAATTTAATAAATAATTGTAGTAAAATATAAATATTTATTTTTAATTTTGAAATACTTTTAGGGGGGTGTTTTTATCTTGAGCTTCATTTATAATTGTCGGTAATATTAAATTCATATTGCTTTATTAATGTATAAAAAAATTATAATATTAAAAAAGAGATTAATTATTATACACTAATTATATAAATTATTTTTACACATGAAATCATATTATAGTGTTAGTTTATAGAGTTGTTTCGAAAATATAGCCTCAAATGTTTATATATCATAATTTTGTTTCTAAATTATTCTCATTAAAAAATGTCAATGACAACTTAGATATATACATTTTGTTATTAATAGTTGGATTCATTCTTTCTAAATCATGATTTTTTATAAAAAAATTAACATTTAACTTCGAGAGTTAATTAGTAGTGGTTTTTGGAAGAGGATAAATGAATTAAATAATAATTTGTTTTCTCTTTTAACTTATTTCAATATTTAAATGGAATATATATACAATCTAATGTTCATATTTATCTTCATGGTATTTCAATTATTTTTTTATTCTTATAAATATGGATAAATGTTGAAATCAGAGTCTAATATTATTAATATTTATAATTCCATCTCCATCATTTGTAATTGTATTGTCACTCAATTTATTATTATGTGTCATTAGAAGATAGTTTTCACTCTCTATCACTTGGTCATACTATATGAGGTTGTGAAGTTAGTTTATTATTTTAATTATAAATTCTATAAAAATGTTATTTTATTAGCATAATGGAGTAGAATAACAAACTTGCCTTCATCCTCAAAATTATATAATGGATGAAATAACTTCAACATCATTTATAAATTTTTTTTTTTGGCTTAAGTTGGTAGTAGAATTCATACGTTGCAAATAAATAAATATTATGTCATTAATACACAATAATTATTTTTTAAAATATTTAGTAAAATCAACTTGTATTATTCAACTATCCATCAATTACACTGCAAATAAAAAACTTTTTATTTGTAATATAACAACTTTTCAAAAATAAATTAAATCAACAAATTATTTTTAATCTAATGGAATTCAAATTATATTTGTGTACTGTTGATTTAAATTTGATATCAATCAAAATATTTTCAATCAAATAGGTAAAAAATCTTCTAGAGCCTTTCCTTCACCATCTTTTCATACTACAATTAAAAAAGTTAAAAAAAAAACATAAAGAATTTATAAGTAGACAAAATGTTAAATACTATTCACAAAAAATTTAAATTATTATTTTTATACCTTTTCCTCTACTTAATTTTAAGGGTTAAACAAATTTTCTTGTAATGTTAGCGAATTCAGATTTTAAAATTTTCTAAAAAAAATTTTAATTCCTCTCTTATGTTAAGTAGATTCTCTCACATCATCCTCCATTAATCAAATGTCATAGAATCTTTAGTAATAATTTGAAATTTTAGTCACATGCTATTTCTATATATACACATGACATTTTTATTTACTCATTTGCTTGTCCAGTTGGTATTTACGTTTTCAATTCTTTATACACCCTTGCAAAATTAGGGTTTATGTGAAGGAGTTTGTGTCGCAAAGAGGAAGAATCCTTAGGGTTTGTTTTCCCCTTGTTCTGTCTGCTATTGAGGTTGATTCTTTTGAAGCATTCGTCGTCTACAGCCGTTCCTCCGTCATGGATGGAAGCAAGTGTTCATCAATGAGTAAGGATTTGACAAGATATGGCTGCAATGAAACCATGAAGTTGTGGGTAACTAACACCCTCAAAAATCCAAGCAGAAAATTCTGGAAATGCAAAAATTCCATGGTGAGTTGTTTACAAGGTTGCAATTCCTCTTATATAAAGCTTTTCAGTTATTTATATTTTAATATTGAGAAAAAAAATGCAAAATGGTTGCGGATTGTTTCTCTAGGACGACATGGTTAGCGAGGCTGAAGTGAAATCACCCAGATGTTGTGAATGTGACATGAGCAAGGCTTATTTGCGAGAATTTGCGAAGGAGAGATCAAACAAGGGGAAAAAATTGAAGAGAAAGGTTGCATTGGAAAAGACAAAGAATTTTTGGATGATGATTGCAATTGTTCTGTCATGGATGTTTTTTTGCAGTTGTTCTGGATGATGATTGGAAAAGTTGATGTTTCTTAAACCAAGTCAACTAGATCCTTTCACTTTGCCTTCTTTTGGTAATTGACTTCTTTCCTTTCTGTTTCTTTGATTTCCTGGGAATCGAGTTAGCCACAGCAGATCCAGTCTGAGTTATAACAGTTGGAACAACTATGTCAATCTTAATCTAAGAATCATTGGGTAATGTCGAATCGGTAACCATTGTACTATGTCCATAATTAGTAACTGAATTCTCTGCAGCATTATGATCTACACTATGTACACAAGTTTGAACATATTTCTCTCCAACATTGTGATATGCACTGTGTACATCAGTTTCAACAGAATTCTCTTCAGCATTATATTCTGCACTTTGTACATCATTTTGAACTGTCCTCTCAGCTTCAGCAGAATTTTTAACTTTCCTCTGCATAAATAATAACATGTTAGATTAGTCACAAAAACTTTTGTACAACAAAATGAATTTTGAGAAACAATTATACCTTTCTTTTCAGAGCATTGGAATCTTGTGTCAATGACTTGCAAGTTAATGCATTGTGACCAAACTTGTCACATTTTGTGCACTTATATGCAACCCCATATCTTCTTCTTCTTGCACCTTCCTCTCCAAGTTCTCTTATCCTTACCTTCCTAAGTATTCCTGGACCTTTCTTATTGACCATTGATATGGCTTATTGAAAATCCATAACAAAGTGTAAATTTTTCTCTGGTGTAATACTCATCAACAAAGTCATCAGAGTTTTGCTTCCTATAACTCAAAGCTGCCACAACATGCCTACAAGGTATTCCTACTAACTCCCAGAAGTTGTAGCTACATGACCTTTTAGCTATGTCAATAATAAACTCTTGGTGGTTATAAGTATGGGTGACTTGGAATTGCTCAGCCTCCCTAAATTCCACAAGTGAATTAAATTCCATATCCATCTTAAACTTATAGTCCTTGTTGAGGTGATCTTTTCTAAACCTTTCATACTTGGGCCTTTCATCATCACAAGAATCATACGGGTAATCACTATTAAACTCATCATTATGGTATTCATCCTCATCCATTATCTTATTGGGCCTACCAAAAAGCCCACTAAGACTTACATCTTCATTCAATGGTAATGTAACATCGATTCCTTCAAATCCATCAAGAAGAGCGGTAGCTCTCTCATCTTCATTGTCATCTAAACCTTCAACCATCTCCTCTTCTAATCCATCCATTTCATTCATCTCATTGACACAATTAGGTTCTGTATCATCAACATCCAAGTCTCCCAGAGAATGTTCCACAAATAATTGTCCAATGATATTCATTGCACTAAAGAATGATGCAAAATCATATGCATCATCATCCCTTTTTATCAAAATATATTCTTTTTGAATCTCTAAAAATTTAATCCATAAGCGAAAAGTTCCATTTTTATACCCCCACCCACTCACCGACTTCAGAATACGATCAATTATTCCATTAGTAACTTTAAGCCCATTTACAGTCGAATTAACCCCCCCCCCCCCCCCCTCCTTGGTAAATAATTTCAGTCAGATTAACCCTAATAAATTCACTCCCGTGGTGAAAAGTAACAGTAAAAAGTTGGAAATCATGTGAATAAATCAAACTCAGTAATCATAATGTTCCCACCGTATTACACTTTAAGTGTGATGAAGTTTCAAAATCAACATACCTTAGACATTTCAAGCTTCGTCTTCGCCTTTGTCGTAAACTGATGCCTCGTCTTCGTTGCCAGAGATCTTTCCTCTTCGCAGCACAAACTTCTTCACATAGACCCTAATTTTAAAAGCATGGATTAAGAATTAAAAACATAAATACCAATTGGGAAAGCAAATGAGTAAATAAAAATGACATGTGTGTATATAGAAATAGCACGTGGCTAAAATTTCAAATTGTTACTAAAGTTTCCATGACATCTGGCTAATGGGGGGTGTTGTGAGGGAATCTACATAACATAAGGGGGGAATTAAAACAAACTTTACGGGGGGCTAAAACCTGAACTCACTAGCATTGCAGGAGGTTGTATATTTAACCCTAATTGTAATTGTATTTCTTAAAAGTAATGAGAATGGGAGATAATAAGATGAGAGAAGTAGAAAAAAAATCATAAGTAGAACAAGCAACGGGAAAGAACCTTTTCATTTAGATGGACAACATTGAAAACCAAACTTTCTTCTTGTTTTTTCTTTTCATTTCTTCGTGGAAGAAGAACAGTCAATAAAATGGTTTTAATAGAAAAATGTGGAATTTTTTTTTGAATAATCATTTTTTTTAAAATAATTTTTTAAATAATTACTTTTTCAAAAAATATCAAAGTAATAATTTTTCAAATAAAAAAATTTCACCACACAGAGGAGGAGCCACTTTGTGTCGCGCATGCATGCAAAATAAAGAGGAGGCACCACACTGAATGGCTTGTTCTCTTATGTAGTGCTATGCAGTGTGACACAATCACGTTCTTTTAAAGGAGGAGGCGCCATTGTAGGCGGCATGACATTTGTATTTTGTTATATATAAATGCAACCACCCATCTTCACCAATTTTCACATCATTTCTCACATCACTCATAGAAAATGTCTTTCACTCCCTTGCTAAGATTTTCCACTCTATTGCAAGGTTTTCACTAATCAAAAGATATGCTCATGTTATTTTTTTAGCGTCAAAGCCTCTGATGAAGATCAAACTCTAGAACACGCAGACGTTCGAGCATTTTCATAGGCACTTGATTCGTTGGATGGAAGGAGACATTTCTGAAGGTAAACAGATCAGAAGAATTGAAAGGCAAATTACAGTGTGGAACGAAAATGGAGTAAGTTGTTCATCGAAAAGGGTGAGATGCGACGTTGATTTCATGATGATGATGCTTGGACCAGACGATATTATGTTGATGGTTTTTATCTCTTATTTCTTATGACGTTTTTAGTTGTTCTGTTTGCTTATCGTGTTGTTGTGTTTTGCGTAGTTGTCTTGAGTTTGTCGTGTTGTAATTTTTTGGGCCATTATCTGAAGATTGTTGTAATCGAATGTTAACTTGAACAAGAAAAAAAAACAAATTGAAATTGAAATTTATTTCTTACAACAAATTAATTACTCCAGAAAGTTTGCTATGAAAAATTATGTTACAGAGCTAGACCCAATATTCGGATAATTTTTTTGATTGTGTCCGGGAAGACGACATGTACTGCATAATCTTATCATTTTGTTGGTTGTATCCATTTCAATTTTAATACGAGTGCTGTTTGGGTGGACCTTTTTTCCTTCACATTTTTTCATTATGCTAAACAATGTCCCCTTGATAAGCAGGCCAATAATCCTCATTTGCCAACACAGAGAAGGTAATGATGTAGACACTTAAAACACTCTCGATTGTGTAAACGGGGGATATATGTATTCTTGGGTCCAAGCGAACATGTGAACATAACACTATGACATGAGAGCAAGGCATGTGAAATGTTTGAAACTTTCTGCAATCGCACCAACTTCTATCTAGTTCGACCCGATAATATCCCCTTGGTCTGCCCTTATTATGATCCATTGTCTCTTGTACACTGAACCAACCTTTAATACGGTCAAACACGGTGACACTATAGGTGTTAGCTTTGGGAGCCTCCTCGTTAAATGATTTTGTTGCGCATTCACTGAAAAACTTCCTTGATTGTAACACTGCCCTAAAATATGTTGCTCTAACCAATGCAGTAATTGGTAGGTTTTGAATTCCTTTGAAGACAAAGTTTATTGATTCCACCAAATTTGTTGTCATGTGACTCCATCGTTGACCATTGTCAGATGCCCAGATCCACTTCTCCACTGGAATATTATCAATCCACTTTAACGCTTCTGAGTTTGTCAATTGAATTTCTTCGTGATAGTGTTGGAATGATGGTTCTGTTAAGCCATATCCTGCATTAACAACTTTCTTTCGAAGAGTCTTGTCTTTGATATGGACCATGATGTCTTGTGTGATATTTCCCATGAATCACTTCTCTTCTTGTAAGCCGCAGTTAACCGAAAAGGGCAAATTAGTTTTTGACGACATAAAATAATGTACCTCCCTGAATTAGTTCAATCTATAGTGAATTCGGCTAAAATTTTGATGTGGTACTTTTTGATAGCTCTAACACACACTTCTTTTGTACGAAATTTGTCTCCAACTTCCAAGGCCCCTTCGGTCTACATATAAGGATTATGAAAGATATATGAGGCTGTTTCGGTTTCCCCCAAATTCAAGTTCGTCATTAGAAATAGATGATCATACGCATGACTCATAGGTAAAGGTTCATGCCTTGATCTGCAGCGTCATCATTGACCATAAAATCAACCATGGCCTTATCATATTCTTCTTCTTGGTCAATAACATCAACCATGGTGCCTTTATGTAAAAACAAAAGGATGCGTCACCTAGGGTGGCGCGTACATGTTAATTGAATGCAAAACATTCTCACGTGAATGCATATTGTTTCTTCATATTTTCCTATAAATACATATAACATTCACACTATATTTTCATCACAATCATAACTCACAAACTATTTCTTTCTTGAAACATCAACAAGAACACAATAAGTAATCAAGAAAACATGGCTCTCTTGACCATTGGTTCGGTACTTAACATAGTCAATTATCATGGTGACTATAAAATTATTCTCGCATTAGTGGAAAGATGGAGACCTGAAACTCACACCTTTCATCTTCCATATGGTGAATGTATCATCACACTAGAGGACGTGTACATGTTATTCGGTCTACCGATAAATGGTAAGGTTGTCAATGATCAAGTCAACCAAGACAGCGCCATATGCGAGGAACTTTTGGAAGCCTGTTTATTTGAACAAGTGTCTAGAGGCTAAGGTATTAATCTTTGTCTCCTTATAGAATATCATAGAAGTCTCGCAATAACCTAAAACTTTATTGATCAAGAAAAAATTATGAAAGCTCGGAGTTACATAATGATATTATTTGGGGCTCTACTATTTTATCCCATTTGTACAGTTCTTTGTGTAAAAATGCATCGAACGATAGTTGTTCTTTCTATTCATGCGCCTTTTTGCTCCATACATGGTGCTGGTCAAGAATGCTGACACTCACCCCCATAGCACAAGGCCATCCGTGTTCTCCTTTGCTACAAAGTAAGTTACGACAATACCAACTTTACATGCTATATACTATAACCAACATGTATTAATTTATTTCCCATATTTTCTATGTAGATGGGCTGTTCCTGGGTGGAATTACAATAAATCCCCTAGAAATGCAATAGTAGTCTATCGAAATCTTATTGATCATGTTGGACCCGAAGAGGTATCAAGCTTACATATTTTATACAACGCTTTCAACATGTTAACTAATTTAATAATAATATTAGATTAAATTAGTTTTTCTCTACAAGATGGAGGCCGTATAAGGATCTCGACCATGAGATTAACCTAGTAGATGCTGATGTCTGGACAGGAAAAACAGTGCTCATCAGGTTCACTACTGTGGAGATACACCACAATGATCGTGTGAAGCTACAATTCGGCATGCAATAGAGTATCCCAGACCCCTTACGGTTCGAGACAATGGCATCTGTAGCGGTAGAAATGTTTAAGGCTAAGTGTGATACGGTGGGAGAACTGACTTGAGGTTTTTTGCATTTATGTTCGCAAATGTTGCGGTTAGCAAGAGTCGCCACCGACTTTTCTTTTATCCAAAAGGAAAGCTGAAAAAGCACAGGAAAGACCTTTGAGATGTTTTCTTGAGTTCGGGGGGTAGATTATGAAAAGGGAAGGTATTAGCACCCTTTTCATCCATGGTTTTCCATGGGCTCTTAGTTACTTGCTTAGATCACTTGTTTTTGTTTGTTTGAAATTATGCTTCGTGTGGTTTTGAAAGCATTTTGTAAAAGAGGCCATTCGTTTAGGCAATCTCGTTCGTAAGAATGTATACAAAGATGTTTGTCTTTTGAAAATGTTTTCAATACTTGTAAGATGTTTGGAAATGTGTGTGTGTTTGTTTTGAAAAATAGCAAGGATTTATGGTTTGAAAGGGATTAAGTAACTAGAAGCTATCTACCTACTCAAATGTATTTCTTATGCATTTTCTATTCCTTTGACATTGTTGTCTTACCATTGATTTGGTAAGCAACCCTATCTTTGGATGTAAACGGGACGGACGTGGGTCATCGTATAATCATGATTAGCAATGTTGCAAAGTATCTTAGCCTTTTGAGGGACCAAGATCATTTTGTAAGCAACTTTTGAATAGCGTCATCGAGGGACTATGATCTTAAATTTGTTTTGTTTTGCCAAGATACTTCGCATGTGTAACATGGCCATTTTTGTTTTAGGAAACCAAGTGGGAAACCCTAAGGGTGCTTGTGTGCAAGTGTGTCATTTTCATGCTTTTGATTTTGTCTTGTATTTAGGGTGTTTTATTTTGTTTTGTTTTGTTCTTGTCATACAAACCCTAATTACTAATCATGGCATATGAAAACGATAAATTGCGTAATGTAAATATTTCTAAGCTATTACAACAATTTATGGGAAGGGGGAATACAAGTTTTAATGGGGATTTTCACAAATATAAAGCTAAATACATTATTACAACCAAATCGAAATTGTACGAATTTAAGATAAATACAATACAATATTTAAAATGTAATGCAATGAAATGTATATGTAAAAGATTTTTTATGCCTTATTTTTATGTAAAAGAAAATTTAATCTAAACCTAAAAATATAAGGAAAAAGAATTAATTAATTTTTAAAAGGGGGTTAACCCTAATTTTTGTTTAAAAGAAAATAAAGCTTATGTATGTATTCTTTTATGTATTTTTGTATAAAAATAATAAATAATATTATATAAAGAAATATAAAGTTAAATATATGCAAGAATAAGTATTTATAAGTATGAAATGCAAAATAAATTAAACTAAATATGTTTAATTATATTTACAAGTTCATTAAGAAAATAAATTATATCCTATCAAAATAAACTATATTTTTATGTGAGAAATAATAAAAAAATAAAATAAAAGTGTAATATTATTAATTTATATTTTTGGTATTTTTATGTTTTAAAGAAAATATTAAAAATATTAAATATGAAAACAAAACAAAAATAAAAAAATAAAATATGAAAATGTAAAGAGTTAGCAAGGGGGTGATAAAGCAGTTTTGATGGTGAGATGTTAGAAAAAAAACACTGGTCAAATAGACAAGCCCAAACTGCAAAAAATGGAAAAATGGAAAAGAAAAAAGAGTGAAAAATAACAAAAGTAGCGCGCAGGTTCGAACCCAGGACATGGGTCTCACCAGCATGCTGCTTTGCCACTGGGGTGGCTATACTTCCATTATCTTTAGTGAAACAAAAACAACATATCCCAAAACGCGCCCTTGCCCTGTTTCATCTTCTTCCTCAAGCCTTGGCCGGATACCCTGTAACTTCCTCATACTTCTATGAAAATAAAAACTTATAACATGAAAATTGGAGTACTTGAACTCACAATTCCAACCATATAAGTTATGTAAACTAATTATCAAAGATCTAGGAGAATTTAAACAGCCCTAAATCTTGACCTAATATTTCCAGAAATTTCAAGTTTCAAATTCTCTTAGCACAAGTAAAATCAATGCAAGATAGTGGTATGTACAACTTCGTTATGATGAGGACTACATTTTTTATTCATAGGTCGTGGCCTAAGGTTGCATGTACAAAGAGATAGAGTTTGAAATTTTACCTCCTTCAGTTGGAATCGTGAAATGAACTGGGGTGAGTTTGAGGGAGGCCTGATGCTTGCATGAGCTTCCTTGAGCTTCCCTGAATCTACTCCAACCCTTGCCTTGCTCTGAAAGTAGATGGAACTCCTTGGCCAAGTCAATCTGCAAGCTCTGAAGTCAATAATGGTAGATGGTGGAGGAGTGATTACAAAACAGGGATGATGGTTTGGATGGGCTTGATATCAAGTATGTAAGGTGTTTGAATGATCTAAACACAAAACGCACGAGCCAAATGGAAGATGAATGTGTTTGTGCAGAAACTGTAGGTTTGAACAGGTTTTTGGTGTTTTGCTTGTTGAGAGTCTTTCAGTTCCTTGCCAAGTGTGCTTTGTGTTTCATATAGTTTGTATATTAGTATTGAAATGGTTTTGTGTCAACCCTCTATCAGCTCTGCAAGCCCTAGCCTTTTTGCAACTTTTCTTGTACTTGAAGCAAAGTGATAAGACAAAGCTCGCATGCTTGTACTGGCTTCCTTAGGGTTAGTATTTCTTCCCTAAAAGTTGCCTTTGGTCTATGGTACTTGCATGTATCAAGGGGACAGGTCCAATGCTCAAGATTACAAAGTTTGCAAAAGTTGCTCTTTTTCAAAATGGCAATGGAACCTTTTTGCAATAAATGGAATTACAAGTTGGATAAAGGTTCAAAAGCATGGATAGAGGCCTTGTAAACTGAGTAAGAATTTAATTAAGGAGTGTGGAGAAAGTTTAGGACCTGTACAACATGAATTAGCCAGCATAGGATTGATTTGCAACTTTGTTTTTCATGAAATGGCTTGGACAAAAAGTGAGAAATTGCCAACTTCATCTCTTCGATTCTCCCTACTCAAAAATGATCTTGAGGAGTTCTTGGACATTTTGGAAAGCTTGAAATGTGATATATAATTCATCTTTGAAATGAATTTTGAGATACCTCTTGGAACTAGGTGAAAAGTTTCCATGAAGTTGGGTCCAAAACCTGCCTAAATTAGGGCAAAATTTTCACTAAGTTAACATGTTCATGACCATGTATTCATAAATTTATATCTTGAGATCCAAGCATCTTTAAGGAAAAGTGTGTGAATAAAAGTTATATATTTCATGGATATCTAAAACTTTCATGTTGGGAACTTTCCTTGAATCATTATGCATCATGGTGTAAAAGTGGTGTAAAGTTGAGAAAAAATAAGAAAATTTTCTATACATAGAAAATTTCTAAGTTAGAAAAAATTCAAATTCAAAACCCTAATTTTCGAAATTGGTTTTCTTGATGAACAAGTTTCAAATTTGGAAATTTTTTGATGAATTATGACCCTTGGTGCTTGATTTTGACCAAAAAGTCAAAGTTTGACTTTTCAGTGTACAGTTGACTTTTGATCAATTGACTATAAAATTCATATGTCAATCCAATGTAATTGAGATGTTTCGAGCCATGTAATTAAGTAAAGATGATGCCATTGAAACCTTGAAATCATGTTTGAACTCAATTGGTCATTTGCTAGGTTAAAAATCAGAAATTGCCTTTCCTCAGTCAAAACCCTAATTTTGACCATTTTGCCCTTTTTGTGATTTGATTAAATTTCTTGAGGAATTATGATCCAAAATTGACCAAATGATACATGTGAGTTTAAAATGTTGTTGTGGATCAAAAATTATGAAGTTTGACTATAAATTGGCCATGGTTGACTTTTTCCCCAATACAGCTTATTTTTAGGTCAACTGTCCAATTGACTGATCAAAAATGTGGTTCAAGGCTTGAAACTTGTCATGAGTGATCTTAGGGATCCCTAATGGTGTTTGAAATTCATATGAAGCAATGATGGTCCAAAAATCCTTGTGCAAACTCAAACCCTAATTTTGGGTCATCAGTGTAAGATGAGATGTCTTGAGCTGACCAAACCCTAATCCAGTCTTGAGTCAAAGAGATATTGTGAGAAAAGTCTTGGTAAATGAGAGGGCAAATTTTGGGGTACAACAGTTTCCCCTGTTCAATCTTCTTATACCTGAAGAGTTAGATTGGCGAGTTTTTCGATTCGTGACTCGAAGGTGAAAGATGATTGGACATTAAAGTGCCCATAAATTTGCACTCGGCGATGTGTAGCCGAGGGAATGAGCTTAAAGATTCCATTTGGAGAAGCGATAGAGTCTTTTTGGAGATGGGCTTGTAGATGCCATCAAGAATGTTTGTTGAATTGTAAGTTGTAAGTTTAAAGAACGAGTATCAGAATGGTGTCTGTGTCTGGAACGTATCTGAACTGTATCTGAAACCTGAATCTAGATGAGCGACAGAATGGATTCCGTGTCTGGAGCGTATTCATATTGTATCTGAACTTGAAATCTGAATGAGTAAAAGAATGGCTTCCGTGTCCGGAGCGTATCTAAAACTATATCTGATGGTTGAAACCTGAATGAGTATCGGAAAGGCATCCGTGTCTGGAGCGTACCTGAACTGTATCTGAAAGCTGATACTGAATGAGTAACAGAATAGCAACCGTGTCTGGAGCGTATCTGAACTGTATATGAAAGCTGAATCTGAATGAGTAACAGAATAGCGACCGTGTCTGGAGCGTATTTGTACTATATCTGAAAGTTGAATCTGAATGAGTAAAAGAATGGCAACCGTGTCTGGAGCGTATCTGTACTGTATCTGAAAGCTAAATATGAATGAGTAAAAGAATGGAGATTGTGTCTGGAGCGTATTTGTACTGTATCTGGAAGCTGAATCTGAATGAGTAAAAGAATGGCAACCGTGTCTGGGGCGGATCTGTACTGTATCTAGATTGCTGAATCTAAATGAGTAAAAGAATGGCAACCGTGTCTGGAGTGTATCTGTACTGTATCTAGATCGCATATTGTTAATGGTAGCTTGTTAATCTTATCCTGAAAAGGGTAAAATGTTAGCTAAAGCATAAAATTATGTTGCATGAAATGTATGATGCAATATATGTGTTTTATCAATGTTCATGATATGTGGATGTAATGTATGCGCATGTAAGATGATTTGCTGTATTGCTGTTTGACTGAGGAAAATAAATCCTTGACTGCTGCTGAGGATATGTAAATTCTTCATGTCTTGAAGTTGTAGTATGACAAAAATCTGTTGTTAGAGCAATGTCGTATGCTGCTTGGGGAATCTGTTTGGGAAACCCAGAGAACTTTGACGACTTCTACTGGGATAAATGGGAGTCTTTGTTCTGTTGGGGAGTATCAGAAGTTAAATGTTATCCGGTTGGATTTCAAGTTTCAAAACGACTTGCTTGGGAATTTGGAGGAACTGGATGGTTTCCGCCGGGGATTGATAGTTTAAAGTTTTTAGTTCCGTTGGGGATTGCTCATGGAATAGCCTAAAGACGTTTTCCCATTCTTTCAACCTGTCAGTAATTATCTTTTTCATTTTGTTTATTTGTAAACAATAATTATGTTCAAATGCATATGTTCATCAATGAATCATTAGACGTTTTTGCAAACAAAACACAAGTATAAAGAAAAAAAGGCAAATATTTTTTTGTACTTGAAAGAGATATCTTTGTATTTACTTTGAATAAGTATTTTGTACAAAGGAGACAAACATCCTAGTAAGAGGATAGTGTCATAAAAATAAGAAAAATTTATACAAAGAAAGA
The DNA here is from genome assembly GCA_948472305.1 of Vicia faba. Lineage (NCBI taxonomy): Eukaryota > Viridiplantae > Streptophyta > Magnoliopsida > Fabales > Fabaceae > Vicia > Vicia faba. The sequence continues at coordinate 855,761,313 of OX451736.1, read as the reverse complement.
CAGCTATGTGTGATAATCCCATGGGGTTCCCATTCTACCATAGCCTTCGTATCTCCGATTATCTTGTCTATTTGTTGCTTCGTCCGAAGATGATTGTATTGATCTGAAGCTCCGAGTTCGTTAATGAAGAGATTGTCCTTAAAGTGATCCAACGAGACATAGTCATACGCTTAAATTCCCTAACTTTTTCCTGGACCGCCCTTTCGGGTTTTCAGTCCACCGGGAAACGCTTTTTTGCCCAAGTCGCCCTTTCAGGTTTTCAACTTGTCTGGTGTACAAATTTTTTTTTATCCCTAATTTTTTCCCGAACCTTTTGGTTCGCCGGGATGCCCTTTTTTTTGCCTAGGTACGTCAACCTAGCGGGTCTCTTATGTGTAGTATCTTTTGACTATGTCTGCGTTCGCAGGGTGTGGCAAATCGTCGCTGTCCATGGTGGTTAAGATCATTGCCCCACCGGAGAAGATGTTCTTGATTACAAATGGTCCCTCATAGGTAGGAGTCCATTTTCCCCTGGGATCACTTTATGGCAAGATAGTGCGTTTGATCACTAGATCTACAACTTGATATACTTGGCGTTTGACTTTCTTGTTGAAAGCTTTGATCATCCGTTTCTGATACATCTGACAATGGCAAACAGCAGTGAGTCTCTTTTAATCAATTAAGTTCAGTTGATCAAGTCGAGTCTGGATCCAATCATCCTCATTCAAACCTGCATCCTTCATAATTCTCAAGGAGGGGATCTGAACCTAAATAGGCAAGACAACCTCCATGCCATAAACCAAAGAATAGGGTGTTGCCCCAGTTTATGTGCGAGCCGTGGTATGGTACCCGTGGGGAGCAAATGGCAGCATCTCATGCCAGTCCTTATATGTGACTGTCATTTTTTGTATGATCTTTTTGATTTTTTTATTTGCAGCTTCAATGGCACCATTCATCTTTGGTCGATAGGGGGATGAATTGTGATGCTGAATCTTAAACTACTCGCACAAGGCGGCGATCATAGTATTTTTAAGGTTTGTACCATTATCAGTGATGATCCTTTCTGGGATACCGTACCGGAAAATGAGATTCTGCTTGATGAAGCGGGCAACAAGATTCTTAGTAACAGATGCAAAGGAAGTTGCTTCAACCCATTTTGTAAAATAATCAATGGCCACTAGAATGAAGCGGTGTACATCAGAGGCTGTAGGCTTGATCTCCCCAATCATATTGATTCCCCACATAGCAAAGGGCCAAGGAGCCATCAAGACATTTAGAGGAACCGGAGGTAGGTTTACCTTGTCAGCATAAATTTGACACTTATGAAAGGTCCGGGAGTGTTGATAGCAATCTGCTTCCATGGTAGACCAGTAATAGCCTTCCCGTAGGATTTTCTTTGCCATCATATGCCCACTGGAGTGAGTGCCAAAGGTACCTTCATGTAATTCAGCCATGATCTTTTCAGCCTCAATCTTATCCACATAACGGAGCAGAATAGAGTCATGATTGCGCTTGTACAGGATACAATTACTCAAGAAGAACTTAGCAGAGAATCTCCTTAAGAACTTCTTATCATTGATTGAAGCTCCTTCCGGATATTCTTGAGCCTCGAGATACATCTTGACTTCATGAAACCAAGGTTGGTCCAACAATTTTTCAGTATTAATCTCGTGACAGTGTGTTGGTTCGTCCATTCGTTCAATGGTGATCTGGGGAGCCTCGTTATCCCAATTAAGTTTAAACATAGATGACATTGTGGCTAGAGCATCTGCTAGCTAATTTTCTTCTCGCGGGAAATGCTCGAAGGTAATCTGCTCAAAATGTGGTAGCAACGTTAAAACATGTTCTTTGTAAGGGATAAGGTTTGGATGTTTAGTGTCCCACTCTCCTTTGATCTGACTGATGACCAAAGCTAAATCTCCGAACACATCTAACGATTTGATTCCCAAGTCTATGGCAGCCTTGATACCAAAGATGCATGCTTCATATTCCGCCATGTTGTTCGTACAATTGAAGCAAAGTCTGGCAGTAAAGGGAGTAAGACACCCTTCTGGAGATATGAGTACATCGCCGATACCGTTACCAAGTGCATTAGATGCCCCATCAAAGAACATGGTCCATCGGGATCCTTGTTCAGGTCCGTTATATGGTATGATCTCTTTACACTTGTCTAGTGTCATGATGTCTTCATCCGGGAATTCAAACTTCATGGATTGATAATCTTCTACTGCTTGATGAGCAAGATGATCAGCTAGCACACTGCCCTTTATAGCTTTCTAGGTAGTGTATTGTATGTCATATTTTGTTAAGATCATCTGCCATATAGCTATTCTTCTAGACAGAGCAGGCTTTTCGAAGATGTACTTTATTGGATCCATCTTAGATATCAACAAAGTGGTATGAGTCAACATATACTGTCTTAGCCGGTGAGCAGCCCATGCCAGAGCGCAAGAAGTTTTCTCGAGTAGTGAATATCTGGTTTCACAGTCGGTAAACTTTTTGCTCGGGTAGTAAATAGCGTGCTCTTTTCAGCCAGACTCGTCATGCTGCCCAAGTACGCACCCCATTAAGTTCTCTAAAACAGTCAGATACATGATCAGTGGTCTTCCCTCAACTGGTGGCATCAAAACAGGAGGCTCTTGTAAATACTCCTTGATCTTGTCAAAAGCAATTTGGCATTCGTCATTCCATCTGACTACTTGATTTTTCTTCAATAGTTTGAAGATTTGCTCACAAGTAGCTGTTAGGTGAGAAATGAATCTGGCAATATAGTTCAGGCGCCCCAAGAATCCTCTAACTTCCTTCTCAGTGCGAGGAGTAGGCATTTCTTGTATTGCTTTAACCTTGGCAGGATCAACCTCGATGCCTTTGTTGCTGACAATGAAACCTAAGAGTTTACCAGACCGGACTCCGAATGTACACTTGTTTGGGTTCAATCTTAACTTGTACTCCTTCAACCTCACAAACAACATTTGTAAGTGATCAAGGTGTTCCTCTTCAGTTTGTGATCGGGCTATCATGTCATCTACATAGAATTCTATCTCGTGATGTATCATATCATGAAACAAAGCTACCATAGCGCGTTGATAGGTTGCCCCTGCATTCTTTAGTTTGAATGGCATCACTTCGTAGCAGAACGTGCCCCACTGTGTGACAAATGTAGTTTTCTCCATGTCCTCAGGTGCCATTTTGATTTGATTATAGCCTGAGAATCCGTCCATGAAGGAAAATACTTTGTGCTAGGCTGTATTGTCAACCAGGATGTCAATGTGGGGAAGTGGAAAATCATCTTTAGGGTTGGCCCTGTTTAAATCTCTATAATCCACGCACATTCTTACTTTGTTGTCCTTTTTAGGCACGGGAACAATGTTGGCAACCCATTGAGGATAGGAAGTGACGGCTAAGAATCCAGCATTGAACTTCTTCATGACCTCCGCTTTGATCCTCTCCGACATGTCAGGTCTCATGCGGCGGACTTTTTGCTTCACTGGTGGACAGTCTTCTCTTGTGGGTAGACGATGTACCACGATGTCTGTATCAAGTCCTGGCATGTCCTCGTATGACCAGGAAAAGATCTCAACATAATCATGCAATGGCTGAATTAGACGCTCCTTGACACTTGGCTCTAGGTTGGCACCCACTTTGATTTCCTTTTTATCTTCCTCGGTACCTAAGTTAATTGTATCCAACGGTTCCTCATGAGGCTGAATAGCTCTTTCCTCTTGTTGTAGTAGTCTGGCCAATTCCCTTGGCACTTCACAATCTTCTTCACCTTCGTATTCGGCTTGATAGATTGGATCTTCAAAGTCACTGAAGGCTATAGCAGTATTGTTACCCATGGGATCCGGAATGGAGGGGTACCTGCATTTATGAGTGTGGGTGTGTGTAAGGGTATAGCCATCTTTAAACAATAAAATGTAAAAGAAACATAATGAGCACAAAAGGTTTGTATGTGGAAAAACGTCCATGATTCATTGAATGTCATATGAAGATGAAAATAAAACCCTTACAAATGGACCATTGTGCCTCGGGTAAGACACAAGGTTTTTAAAGTGAATTTTTTTTGTGAATATTACAAGTCCAACAGAAATGTGAAAGATAAATTACTGAGATATGAAAGTTATTGGGACAAAGTCTCTGGCTTCCCAGTTGTGAAGTCCTCCGTTGACAGTAGGAAATATCCAATCTTCTAAGCTGCCATCTTCTTCAACATCTTCCACTGCATTGACCTCCCGGTTACTAATATTCAAAGGTGGCCCTCCAGCACGGGCACGGCGCACAGCCTTCTGAGCAGTTGAAGTAAACCCCAAGCCAAACTTGTCTGATTTATACAGGATTTCTGGAAGATGCCCCCAGATGGTGCATCCACCTTCTTCGACTACTGCTTTAGCGTCTTTTAGATATGACATCGAAAGCGGAGGTCTTATGATCTTGGGAATTAAGGATAGCGCCTTGGTCACTGCTACTTCTTGAGAAACCTCTTCGAAATGTTGAAAAGGAGTTTCAATGAACTCGCCATCCAACTCCACATATCGGAAGGAATTTAGATGACTAATCATGTACTCCTCCTCTCCATGGACAATTATGATCTTTCCTTGGACCGGGTACTTCAGTATTTGGTGTAGTGTGGAGGTGACGGCACCGGCATTATAGATCCAGAGGCGTCCTAACAGACAGGAATAAGAAGGACGGATGTCCATCACATAGAAGGTTGAATTGAAGGTATGAGTTCCCGCCTTTATCGGGATGTCCACCTCCCCGTGGACCATCCTCTTAGAACCATCAAATGCTCTCACAACTATGTTATTGGGTTTTAGAGTCAACCCTTCGCAATCCAATCTGTCAAGGGCTTTCTTCGGTAAGACCTTCAAAGATGAACCCGTGTCCACCAATAGATGGGCCAGAGTCATTCCTCTACACTCCACAGAGACATGTAATGCCTCATTGTGCTTTCCCCCTCTGGGTGTCAAATCAGCATCAGAGAAGCCTAAGCCATTATCAGCTGTCAAACTGGCCACACAATCTTGTAATTGGTCAGCAGACGTCTCTTGTGGCACATGGGCTGTCTTCAGAAATTTTACCAGAGCTTTCGCATGTGCCTAAGAGCACAGCAACAAGGCTAGCATGGAGATCTTGGAGGGAGTTTGCCCCAATTGTTCAATCACGTAATAATCACTCTTCTTTATTATCCTCAGGATCTCTTCCATTTCCTTCTTGGATGTTTCGGGGATAGCTAGTGATTGAGCCTTCATCCGGACAGGCTCTTCATGAATGCTTTTTCCTCAATTTTCAATAGTAGAAGTGTTGGTAGGGATAAAAACAGGGATCGCGTCGTCTTTGTCGGTAGGTGCATTCGCGGGTATGATTATTGGTACAGAGGTAATCTTTGGAACGACCACGGGTCCAAAAGCTGCCTTTGGAGGGACAATCTCTGGAGAGAAGATTCTGCCGCTACGGGTAATCTTACTAGTTCCATAAATATTGCTAATGTCGGAATCCTCTTCTTCGGAGTTCACTTCTTCGGTGGTCGACCCGTCTTGTTTAATACCATGGTAGTAGATTTCTCCACCGTAATTCCACGATATTGTTTTATCCGATTCATATGGGACCGGCCCGGGCATTGTAATTATGAGAGGAGTAGTCTTCGGAACTGATGTAATCCTAACGGGCCTTTTGGGGACCCTGGAAGGATTGGCAGAGATGGTTATGATTGAAACTTCTTTAATAGGAATGGGTGAAACAGGAGCATTCTCAAACAAAATTTCTTGGTTGTCAATCAGGCGTTGAATACCTGTCTTCAACAGAGGGCAATCAATTGATGAGGATAAACAAATGTGGCAGTCTTCATCACAACCTGGGAATATACCAGCTTTCAATAAATTCATCTTAATGATCGGGAGCGGAGTCAAGAGTTCATCTACTGTAGAAACAAACAAATTTTCTTCGATAGCATTGGCGTTATGACTATGTCTAGGCATAGGAGCGGAAATGACATTTGGTTTCTCTGGCGCCTCAAACTCGATTTCTTTTGCATCTATGAGGTCTTGAATCTTGTTTTTCAAAGCCCAACAGTTATTGGTGTCGTGGCCCGGACTTTCGGAATGGTATGCGCACCTGGCATTCTGGTGATAATGGGGGGACGCCATGTTGGGATTCTTTGGAGCCTCCTTCAAAGTCACCAAATTAGATTTCAACAGATGTGGTAAAACCTGGGCTAGAGTCATATTAATTCTGGTGAATTGCCAGACTGGCCTTTCCACCCTGGGTTGGTTAATTCTTGGTTGATCAGATGCAGATTTTGGGATCATAACAGCCCCTACCATGGGTCGGCGTTCAGCTCTCCCTTGGTTCCTTTATGGATAAACAGCATATACCTCCTTCTTTCTAGTGAAAGGCTTTCTCACAGCTGTAGAGGCAGATGAATCTTTCTGAATCTTTCCACTTTTTATGCCAGCCTCTCTACCCTTTCTCCGGTTAATATTAACTCCGTAAACCCAACTGGTGAACTCCCAATCCAGTGGTTGAAGAAAGGGCCCGACAGAGTGCCTAAGAACATATCCACCAACTCCCTTTCAGACAGAGGGGGTTGCACTCTTCCGGCTAGATCTCTCCACTTCTGCGCGTAATCTTTGAAGCCTTCATTTGAAGCCATAGCCATAATCTGGAGTTGAGTACGGGTAGGCGCCAAATCGGCATTATACTGGTATTGTTTATAGAAAGCTGCGGTAAGGTCTTCCCAATTGTGGACGTCGGCCCTTTCCAATTGGTAAAACCAATCAAGTTGTGTTCCTGATAAACTGTCTTGGAAAAAATGCACCCACAGGTCTTTATCGGTAGAGTGCGGCTGAATCTTTCTCACGTATGATCGGAGGTGCATTTTAGGACATGACACCCCATCATATTTTGCAAACAACGACACTTTGAACTTTGGCGGGATTACAATTCCTAACACCAGCCCCAATTCTTCAAAATCTAGACCCGGTACTCTCTGTATTTCCATAGCGCTTAAACGCTCTTCAAGATGTCTATACTTATCGTCATCCAGAGGGTATTGCTCTTCAGAGTAGTCTTCCTCTTCTTCCTCTTCTTCAGATTCTGATGGAACCGCTGTTTCTTTTCCTTTCCCTTCTCCTTCAGCGGAAGTGGTTGCAAAATTCAAGGTCCTTCTAGTCTGTCCTTGAAATCTTCTCCCCATATTCAAAACCCCAGTGGCTTTCTTTGGTTTCTTCTTTCTCTCTTCAGCTAACAGAGTCTTCAATTCATCCTGCCCCTTGGCTAGGGTCATGAGTAATTGTTAAAACTGCATGTTCTGAGCTTGAAGATCTTTGACCGTCTGTTCGAGATCCATCTTACTGAAATAAACAGTAGAGGGATGAGGAAACTGGTTGCAAAAGACCCGCTTATGTCATGATGAATGATATGTATACATGCAATGCTTTCAAGGATTTAAAAATTCAAATTTGTTTTAAACAAAAAGGAACACACGTTATATTAATAAGATAGAATTTGAGTACATCAATGCCCCTTGGGCAAAATAATACAAAATTCTAAGATAAAAAAGTACTACACATCCTCTTTGGTGCTATGTAGGTATTTAGAGTCTTCTCCTCATGAAGTAGCCTAGTGAGTTCCAAAACCTTCTTCTCGCTTGCGTAGAATTGGGCTTCGAAAGTATCTCGCTCTCCTTTTAGTTGTATCCAATCCCTTTGTAAATCTTCGAGTGATGTGGGCATGTCAGGATGTAGGATAGTGTATGGAACTTCTCCTTCCTTAACAGGCTCAATAATCACTGGGAGAATAGATGGATAAGGCATCATAAGACTTTGAGCGCGGGTTCGTACCCACTTGAGGTAAGGCTCAAGAGGGATGGAATTATTGTGTCCCAAAGTCTTGCTATCCACCTTTTTTAGCATCCTCCAAGCTCGGATAAATCTTTGGTGAAGACCTTGATCGTTGTTGTCGTAGTCGAATACCAATCCTTGAATCAACATATCATGTGGGCCATCCCTCCGGGCATACCCAAATTGTCTTAGAGCTAAGAATGGGTTGTAAGTGATGCCTCCTCTTATGCCAAGTAGAGGGACATTAGGGAATTCCCCACAACGGTCAACAATGATAACATTCTCTTTGGATCGGGAGCACCAATGAATATCAAAATGTTTGAGCGTCATTAACCTTTGCGACCACCTTAATCCTTGCTCATTCTTTAAGACTGATTGGGGAAGATGAGAAATAAACCATCTTGCCAGGAGGGGAGTGCAACACATAAGGACCCCTCTTTTCCTCATTGTACGAGTGTGAAAAGAGTGTAGGATATCCCCTAGTAACGTAGGCACCAGATTGGGTGACATGAAGATTTTGACAGCGCTCACATCTATGAGTTGGTCAGGATTAGGTAACAAGACCATCCCATAGATAAGAAGAGACACAATCTCCTCAAAAGCTTGCAAGTCTAGGGAATTCCAACAACTTTGGGCTTTCTCAAACAGAAACTTTGCTAAGAAGCCTTTGACACCACTTCTAGTTTCCCAATGAGTTGTGACATCAGATGAGTGCAAGTGCAGGGCTTGAGAAATCTCCTCTGGCTTTGGATCTCTTTCTGTACCGTTGAAAGGTAGTTGATTGAGAATAGGAATCCTCAAAATTTGAGAGAATTATTCCAAAGTAGGCACAAGTTGATAGTCAGGAAATGTGAAGCAATGATGCAAAGGGTCAAAGAACTGGAAGATAACCTTCATCATATCCTCCTCTGTGTTGGAGGTGGCCAAGTTGAGTAGACGACCATGCCTCTTGGTGAATGGAGAGTTCTCAGGGGTCCTTGAAGCTAGCTCCTTAAGTTATGGAGTAATTCTTACAAGGTTGATTTGGATAGTTTTCCTGCGAAGTGAATCCATATCCTACAAAACAAGAACAAAGATGAATCTCCAAAATCCTTGAAATGGTTAGTGGATACATATGATGTTCATGATGTCCATGATGTTATGTACAAGTATGCATATACAAGAAAAGCAAACAAGTTCTTAGTTTAGGCTTGCATGGGGTTTTATAGGTAAGTACCCTCTTGAAGTTTAGTTGGCTCAACCTGTCCTAACAATAGTAACCGGGTTCTAAGGAGCTCAATATCACTGGATTGTTTCCTTGGTCATTGTTTCAGCTCAAGCCTCTTTAATGGCGACCAAAATATCCCAAGAAACCAAACCTCAATGAGTGTAGTATCGAGTATCTACCAACTTCGGACTGCACCAAATCCGGTCATCTCACTACATCCTAAAGGCCAAGTTAGTCAAGTAAAGGGTTCTAGAAGTTCATTAGTGCTTCATGACATCACTCAGCGGCCCCGTATTCTCTTTTATTGACTCAAAGGCTACTGGTACCCACAAATATGTCACACTAACATAGCTATTGCTTAGACCATGTCGGTGTACCCCGCCCAGTTTTCACAACGTATTGCTATTTACCTATAATGTTTCCCAAATCCGAGTGAAGGATTCAAACTCAAACAAAGAACCATAGTATAAAGCAAACAAGTCAAATAATGTAAGCAAATAAATGTGATCTAAATCCTAAGGTAACCCCACTTTTATAATCATCCCCAGCACAGTCGCCAGTTCTGTGATGCGGTGGGAGAACTGACTTGAGGTTTTTTGCATTTATGTTCGCAAATGTAGCGGTTAGCAAGAGTCGCCACTGACTTTTCTTTTATCCAAAAGGAAAGGTAAAAAAGCACAGGAAAGACCTTTGAGATGTTTTCTTGAGTTCGGGGGATAAATTATGAAAATGGAGGTATTAGCACCCTTTTCATCCATGGTTTTCCATGGGCTCTTAGTTACTTACTTAGATCACTTGCTTTTGTTTGTTTGAAATTGTGCTTGATTTGGTTTTGAATGTATTTTGTAAAAGAGGCCATTCGTTTAGGCAATCTTTGTAATGATTTTCGTTTGTAAGAATGTATACAAAGATGTTTGTCTTTTGAAAATGTTTTCAATGTTTGTAAGATGTTTGGAAATGTGTGTGTGTTTGTTTTGAAAAATAGCAAGGATTTGTTGTTTGAAAGGGAGCAAGTAACTAGAAGCTATCTACCTACTCAAATGTCTTTCTTATGCATTTTCTATTCCTTTGACATTGTTGTCTTACCATTGATTTGGTAAGCAACCCTATCTTTGGATGTAAACGGGACGGACGTGGGTCATCGTATAACCATGATTAGCAATGTTGCAAAGTATCTTAGCATTTTGAGGGACCAAGATAATTTTGTAAGGCAACTTTTGAATAGCGTCATTGAGGGACTATGATCTTAAATTTGTTTTGTTTTGCCAAGATACTTCGCATGCGTAACATGGCCATTTTTGTTTTAGGCGACCAAGTGGGAAACCCTAAGGGTGCTTGTGTGCAAGTGTGTCATTTTCATGCTTTTGATTTTGTCTTGTGTTTAGGGTGTTTTATTTTGTTTTGTTTTGTTCTTGTCATACAAACCCTAATTACTAATCATGGCATATGAAAGCGATAAATTGCGTAATGTAAATATTTCTAAGCTATTACAACAATTTATGGGAAGGGGGAATACAAGTTTGAATGGGGATTTGCACAAATATAAAGCTAAATACATTATTACAACCAAATCGAAATTGTACGAATTTAAGATAAATACAATACAATATTTAAAATGTAATGCAATGCAATGTATATGTAAAAGATTTTTGATGCCTTATTTTTATGTAAAAGAAAATTTAATCTAAACCTAAAAATATAAGGAAAAAGAATTAATTAATTTTTAAAAGGGGGTTAACCCTAATTTTTGTTTAAAAGAAAATAACGCTTTTATATGTATTCTTTTATGTATTTTTGTATATAAATAATAAATAATATTACATAAAGAAATATAAATTTAAATATATGCAAGAATAAGTATTTATTAGTATGAAATGCAAAATAAATTAAACTAAATATGTTTAATTATATTTACAAGTTCATTAAGAAAATAAACTATATCCTATCAAAATAAACTATATTTTAATGTGAGAAATAAAAAAAAAAGTGTAGTATTATTAATTTATATTTTTGGGATTTTTATGTTTTAAAGAAAATATTAAAAATATTAAATATGAAAACAAAACAAAAATAAAAAAATAAAAAATAAAATGTAAGGAGTTAGCAAGGGGGTGATAAAGCAGATTTGATGGTAAGATGCTAGCAAAAAAAACACTGGCCCAATAGACAAGCCCAACCTGCAAAAAATGTAAAAATGGAAAAGAAAAAAGAGTAAAAAATAACAAAAGTAGCGCGCAGGTTCGAACCCAGGACATGGGTCTCACCAGCACGCTGCTTTGCCACTGGGGTGGCTATACTTCCATTATCTTTAGTGAAACAAAAACAACATATCCCAAAACGCGCCCTTGCCCTGTTTCATCTTCTTCCTCAAGCCTTGGCCGGATACCCTGTAACTTTCTCATACTTCTATGAAAATAAAAACTTATAACATGAAAATTGTAGTACTTGAACTCACGATTCCAACCATATAAGTTATGTAAACTAATTATCAAAGATCAAGGAGAATTTAAACAGCCCTAAATCTTGACCTAATATTTCTAGAAATTTCAAGTTTCAAATTCTCTTAGCACAAGTAAAATCAATGCAAGATAGTGGTATGTACAACTTCGTTATGATGAGGACTACATTTTTTATTCACAGATTGTGGCCTAAGCTTGCCTGTACAAAGAGATAGAGTTTGGAATTTTACCTCCTTTGGTTGGAATCGTGAAATGAACTCGGGTGAGTTTAAGGGAGGCCTGATGCTTGCTTGAGCTTCCTTGAGCTTCCCTGAATCTATTCCAACCCTTTCCTTGCTCTGAAAGTAGCTGGAACTCCTTGGCCATGTCAATCTGCAAGCTATGAAGTCAACAATGGCAGATGGTGGAGGAGTGATTACAGAACATGGATGATGGTTTGGATGGCCTTGATATCAAGTATGTGAGGTGTTTGAATGATCTGAACACAAAACGCACGAGCCAAATGGAAGATGAATGTGTTTGTGCAGAAATTGTATGTTTGAACAGGTTTTTTGTGTTTTTCTTGTTGAGAGTCTTTCAGGTCCTTGCCAAGCGTTCTTTGTGTTGCATATAGTTTGTATATTAGTATTGAAATGGTTTTGTGTCAACCCTCTATCAGTTGTGCAAGCCCTAGCCTTTTTATAACTTTTCTTGTACTTGAAGCAAAGTGATAAGACAAAGCTCACATGCTTGTACTGGCTTCCTTAGGGTTGTTATTTCATCCCTACAAGTTTCCTTTGGTCTATGGTACTTGCACGTATCAAGGGGATATGTCCAATGCTCAATATTACAAAGTTTGCAAAAGTTACTCTTTTTCAAAATGGCAATGGAACCTTTTTGCCATAAATGAAATTACAAGTTGGATAAAGGTTCAAAAGCATGGATAGAGGCTTTGTCAACTGAGTAAGCATTTATTTAAGGAGTTTGGAGCAAGTTTAGGACCTGTACAACATGAATTAGCCAGCATAGGATTGATTTGCAACTTTGTTGTTCATGAAATGGCTTGGATATAAAGTGAGAAATTGCCAACTACATCTCTTCGAGTCTCCCTACTAAAAAATTATCTTGAGGAGTTCTTAGACATTTTGGAAATCTTGAAATGTGCTCTATAATTCATCTTTGTAATTTATTTTGAGATACCTCTTGGAACTAGGTGAAAAGTTGCCATGAAGTTGGGTCCAAAACCTGCCTAAATTAGGGCAAAATTTTCACTAAGTTAACAAGTTCATGACCATGTATTCACAAATTTATATCTTGAGATCCAAGCATATTTAGGGAAAAGTATGTGAAGTAAAGTTGTATATTTCATGGAGATCTACAACTTTCATGTTTGTAACTTTCCTTGAATCATTATGCATCATGGTGTAAAAGTGGTGTAAAGTTGAGAAAAAATAAGAAAATTTTCTATACTTAGAAAATTTCTAAGTTAGAAAATTTTCAAATTCAAAACCCTAATTTTGAAAATTGGTTTTCTTTATGAACAAGTTTCACATTTGGAAATTTTTTGATGAATTATGACCCTTGGTGCTTGATTTTGACCAAAAAGTCAAAGTTTGACTTTTCAGTGTACAATTAACTTTTAATCAATTGACTGTAAAATTCATCTGTCAATCCAATGTAATTGAGATGTTTTGATCCATGTAATTAAGTCAAGATGATGCCATTGAAACCTTGAAATCATGTTTGAACTCAATTGGTCATTTGCTAGGTTAAAAATCAGAAATTGCCTTTCCTCAGTCAAAACCCTAATTTTGACCATTTTGCCCTTTTGTGATTTGATCAAATTTCTTGAGGAATTGTGATCCAAACTTGACCAAATGATACATGTGAGTTTAAAATGTTGTTGTGGATCAAAAATTATGAAGTTTGACTGTAAATTGGCTATGATTGACTTTTTCCCCAATACAGCTGATTTTTAGGTCAACTGTCCAATTGACTGATCAAAAATGTGGTTCAAGGCTTGAAACTTGTCATGAGTGATCTTAGGGATCCCTAATGATGTTTGAAATTCATATGAAGCAATGATGGTCCAAAAATCCTTGTGCAAACTCAAACCCTAATTTTGGGTCATCCGTGCAAGATGAGATGTCTTGAGCTGACCAAACCCTAATCCAGTCCTGAGTCAAAGAGATCTTGTGAGAAAAGTCTTGGTAAATGAGAGAGAAAATTTTGGGGTACAACACTAAGCCATTAGATTGACTAGACTTATACAAATCAAAATAAAAATTGCCACCGCGATTTATTATTTCCAAAGGAATGGGAAAAGAGCGAATAACCCAAAAAGAGGGGGAAAGATTCAAGGTAAGGGGGTTGGTTATGCAAAGGGAAAGTATTAGCACCCTAAACATCTATGGTACTCCACAGGAACCTCTTTGTAAAATTTGTATATTTTGGCTATAAAATATTGTATAAAATTAGATGGTGGAGGTGAGAAAGGAAATATATTTTTATGATTTTTGCACCCTCCGCGGTTGTGAACCTTTGGTGCCTACGTACCACCTTTTCGTGCAATAGGGGATCAGGATACACGTAGTTCCTCTTTAAAAATTTTAAGACACAAGTGTGTTGGTTAATTTTATGAGATAAGACATCATTGTCATTGTTCGTGTGGAAAACATACTTACTACTCACAATCATGAGAAAGGAGAATTTGCATCATATCAAAGTGGAGGATATGGCTTGGATTTTAAAATCAATAACGCCTCACTCAACACCCAAGTGGAAAATATCTCTCTTTACTACATATTATAGAAGTATAGTTGTTTGCATCACTTCAAGGATTGACAAGATTCTAATCTTTTGAGAAAAGTTTGAGATGAAAGCCAAAATGGCAAAATGGTTTGAATGACATTGATTAATTTTAAATCTTCTCATGGAAATTTTAAGCTATTATTAATGTTGATTAAAGTTTATTCATGAAAATTTTTGAAAATGCGTGGACCTAAGTCCAAGTTTATTATGAAAGCAGTTCAAGTTTAAAAACAATAAGAGTTTTCAAAAGGAGGGAGAATATTTTTGAAATTAAAGAAGATGGAAGGAGAAGAAGAGACTATCTTAAAGCATAAGGTAAAAGCTAGGGATAAGAACCATCTAACCAACAAGAAGCCAATTCTTTACATTATGAGCCAAGATAAAATTCTCATTCTTTGGATTGAAACCAAGCAAGCAAAGATACTAGACCTCTTGAAAGAACCAAACTTCAAGTGTATTAAGTCTTCACAAAAAATTGGGCAGAGTAACAGCTGTGTACGAGTGAATTCCATATTACAAACAAAGAGTGTAATCACAATAAACTACACACAAAACAAACAAACAACCAAATATCTTAAGGTAAACCTCAAGAGCTCTAGACAAAATAATCAGATAAGGTCACAAGGTCTCCAATCATAGGCCAAGGTTTCTAATCATAAGTCCAAGAAGTCCAATGCTCCATAATGCCAAGGATAGTAGCCAAATAGTCCAAGTATCATTAAGGATTTTATGGTTCATATTGATTATTAAGTATCTTAAGAAAAGAAAAGGAAAGCTCAATTGAGCAAAATAAAAATGACAAGAAAGTAAATGCTCAAATGAGGAAAGATTAAAATAGCATGAAATGGAAATGCTAAAAGTAAATAGTGTATCAAAAATAAAAGGGGCGTATAATAAAAAGTACAGGATAAAGTCAATTATTAGTGATTAGTGGTTAGTTGGATGATCATCTTGAAACTTGCATTTGGAACTCATTAGAGGATTGGGAGAACCAAGGCCTCTACACAACAAGTTATATTTGTTTTTTGTCAAGTATATCATCCATTTGGAATCCTCATAAGTACCCTTTAA
Source organism: Vicia faba (assembly GCA_948472305.1). Lineage (NCBI taxonomy): Eukaryota > Viridiplantae > Streptophyta > Magnoliopsida > Fabales > Fabaceae > Vicia > Vicia faba. The sequence goes on along the minus strand of OX451736.1, from coordinate 855,745,966 downwards.
TGATCAACGATATTTAAGTGATCCACGTTGACCAAAGGTGTTGTAGATCCATTAGAGGATTGGTAGAACCAAAGCCTCCACACAATGAATCTCAAGGTTATTGGATCAAAGAGATCAAATTAACGTACTTGGGCTTGCAAACATAAGTTTGGGCCACGAATGATCATTTATTCGAATCAGGACAAAATTTAGCGCTATGTTAAGCAATCATAAGTGGACTTATATAGAAGTCACACCTATTTTGAGGCCGGTCAATAGCAATCTATGCAACATTTGTTTTGAGACATGATATAGAGATCATGCTCCAATAACACTTAGTGCAATAAGAAAGGGATGATATGGAGAGGGGTGAGGAAGAATATACAAACCACATTTGAATTAAAATTTAATCAAATTATTATTAAAATCATTCAAACATTTTTATGTAGTTAAACTCAACACCATGGATCCAATGATGTTAATAAAGTTCATAATAAAAAATTTAACCCAAGATCAGCCAGAAAATAGTCACAAATAATATTGCATTTAATATATACAAAAAGGTTTTTTTTTTATAAATGTTTTAAAATAGAAATAAAAGAGAAAAATATCAACTATGTTCAAATTAATCAAGAAATAAAAAGTAAGACCATAGAAAAATCAGAAAAGGACTCAAATATTTTTATAAATTTTTTGGTATTTTTTTTAAAGTTAGAAACTATTTTTAAAAATTAAAAGAAATGAGTAAAATAAACCAAAAATGATAAAAAATAACAAATTCAGAAATAAAAAATAAGTGAGGTCACCAATATTTTTCACAATATCATTGGATCATTTCATATTTTTTTCAGAATTAAAAAATGCATAAAAGTATTTTTAAACTTTTAAAACAAATCAAATAAAGTGAAAATTTATAAAAAAATAATACAAAATAAAATTATGAAAAAATAAAAATTAGAAAGAGAATAATCAAAAATATTTTTCATAATTTTTTCAGATTTTTTGGACAAAAAATAAATTTTCTATGATTTTTTGAAGTTTAAAACAATTAAATATAAAAAATCAAAAAATAAAATAAAAACCAAAAAAATATGAGCCATCTGATCAATGTCAAAATGCGTTAGTAAACAGATCAAGTGGATCTGGCGCGCTGTGCATGTTATGGACTTTAGTGAATAATGCATATGATCATTAATTAAATCAGATTTTTGAAAAACACAGATGGCGCGCCTTCATTGGTTGGAAGATGACACGCTGATCATCTTCAACCTCCAGCCAGTCCCAAAACCAGGTTGCTCAATATGTAAAATTAGAGCACGAGACCTATGACATTCGCTTCGTCTCTTCAAGACGAAGACAACCACACATTTGCGACAAATTTATATAAATTGTAGCTCAAGCAATTTGGAAAGAAATTTTTTAAAAGGGGTTTGAAATTTCATGGTCAAAACGTGTTTCCAGTAAAAAGCAAGTGTTGCAACTAGAACCAGGGTAATTAGAGCATCACAATGATATCAAAGTTTTGAAGAATTGATGAAGAAATCTACCTATTGAAGTTGAGTTACAGAGCTCTGAAACGGGACTTCTATGGAGCAATATAGGGCACGATTCTTGAATGTAATTATATGGTTAGCTTCAGGGAATATAAAGGAAGGTGAATTGATGGAAAAATTTGATTGAAAAGGGCTTGAGAATAGATTTTGAAGTTGCTGAATTTGTAGTTATGGAACAAGTTTGGCAGGGTGATTCTGGCTATCCAAGCTTGAGGAAATGAATGGGGAATGACCCTCTATTTATAGGGAATAAAATGGAATGTCCAAGCGTGTGAAATGATGAAGTTTGGAGGGAAATCGTGTGAAGTTGCAAACAAGAAAAGTGTGACTTATAATTTCATCAAAACTCATCCAAAATGCGCGTTTTTTTGTGCTAATCAATTCTGGAACTTCATTAAACATGTTCAGAGGCATAAGCGCGTGGAAAACTTGTGATTAGAATCCAAAACAAAGATTTCAAATTCGGACTTATGGGGAAACTTCAGTTCCAAGTTACCAAGTTCAATCCAATGACATTCTCAGCTCAATGGGTCTTAGGGTATGATTCTTGATGCCTTAGAAAGATGAGGTTACAAGCTTTGTAATGGAAAAATAATGGAATCAAATGGATGCTTGAGCTGAAAGTTTTGTTGAGTCAAAGTTGGAGAAAAAAGGGTTGACTTTCCATACTTAGAAATATTTCAAATTTTCCTACAAAAGTGACCTATAATGTCTTGCATCCAAGCATGGCCTTCCACTTGGATTTTTCTCTTGACCAAAAAAAAAGGCATGAAATAGACCTCTTGAATGACATTTTGGGACTTGAACGATTCAAAATCTCAAAAAATTGAGAGAGTTATGAATTGTTGAAGTTGGCAAAAAATCATGAAATGGCTTATAATCTTTTGTATCCTTAAGGAAACTTACATCCATTTTCTCACTTTGTACATAAAAGAAGGCATAAAGTTCACATCCTCAAGATCATTTTGGAAAAATAATGGGCTCAAGGTGATAAAAATTGACCAAGTTATGATCATTTGAAGTCACACATTGAAAATTGGGGATTCATCTGGAGGACTTGTAATCTTTCTTCTTCATCAAGTTTCTTACACATGAAAACTCCTTGGAACTTTTGAATGATTTGTTGGTAACCCTTTAAAGAGAAGGATGTATTTGTTATCACTCCAAAAAACCAAAAGATGAGCAAGATATGCTTCTTTGAAGTTCAAAACCCTAGCTCCTAGACCAAGAAAAATGCCTTGAGAAACTTTGATAATTTTGAACAAACTTCTTGTTCCAACACAAATTATTTGTAAATATAAGTAGTTGAGGATGATAATGAGAATTCATAGCAACCATAACCACTTCCATATCTTGAGAATTGAGAGAAATATGCATTTGTGAGCAATGGGAACAAAGCCTTGTCCAAGCATGACAACTTCTCCAATCAATCCCTTATGCTTTTGAACCAAATTTGATAATCTTGAAATATGGTGAACCAAAATAACCTTGCCATGCCATTTCCTCCAAAACAAATTCAATGATGAGGTTTTAACTTCTCAAGATTTATTGACTAGGGCATGGAAATAAAATCATGAACCCATGGAGCCACTTGCTGAATCTCTGCATTTTATTAATTAAGAGAAGAAATTAATACAAAATATTCACGATCACAAAAGAACATAAGTCAAGGTGCTTGGTTATTCCTCAAATAGAAAAGCTAAATATAGGGATGGGAACCAATAATCCTAATGTGATGTTGTTGTGATGGAATCAACATGGTATGATGAAGGGATCTTAGGGGGAAAATTTGGGGTACAACAGCATCTACTCAGAGTTGACGACCAATGGGGATTTAATGATTTTAAAGACTTCGCTAGAGATCAATGTCTTCAATGGAGGCATCAGTGTGAATTGGTCTTACTGGAGCCGATATTGCAAGATGACTTAAAACCAATTGTCCAATATTTGAGATGGTACACATCGGTTTCAACAAATTTGTTTATGTCTTAAGAGACATATTTGATCGATCCACGCCAAAGAGCTGCATCATACGCCCAACAACAACCTTAACAACCAACCCCTCAACAATACCAAATCCAACAACAATGTCAACCCACTCAAACCCAACAATCATACATCACTACTTTCACCCAAACCCGTCATCAATTCATGCCACACACACATAAACACAATACCAAGAGCATGACCTGATCCACCACCAACAATATGCACCCTCCGCATATAACCACAACATCGAAGACACATATGATACCTCTCATTCCTACCATACCACCCAACCTACATACAGTCGAACATCACACCATGGAAACATACAACCATCATACAGATTTCAAACACCGCAATAGTTGTTGCTTCGTTTCTAAAATGATTCAACATCCCAATTATATCAACCATTCCACCCGCACATATCCCAACCAACAAGACCAAACTTCAACAACATGGGCACCAATCTCTTTGGAGGCACAACACAGTGTGGAGAAATGATCGATGAGATGTATGATTCAAATGTACCAGGACATCACATCAATCACCTCATCATCAAGTGAGTCAGAACAAACCTCAAACACCTCAAACACATATCCTTGCTTTTCTTTATTTTAAAACAAAATTTTTTTTTTATTATGAACCATTAATATAATAATGTTTGTAGAGAAATATAAGATAAGTAGAAAATAAGCTGCACCACAACTTTTTTTATACAAAAATCACTCTTTTTAAAAATCACATTTATAAATATATGAGACTCTCTAAAAAATATTAATTTTTTCTTGTGATAAGAAACCAAAAGTATAAAAAATAAATGGTATAAAAGTATGATGATTGTCGAAACACGCGTTCTCATGTTTAACCACTTTATTTGCAGCATCTTTGAGAGCTTTATGTACCATAGTAAAACCTTCACTCCTCAGTTTCATCAGTGGAAAAAATGCAGTAAATCCCATATAAACATGTTTCCATCTTACCAACTCATACACCAAAACATATGTTGGTCTAAGTGTCAATCTCCCATTGTTTGGATCAGTCTAGAAATTCACATGTGCCTCTTTCTTCATAGAAACTCTAGTCCGTCAAAATATATCAAATATGACGCAGTCGAAAACTCCAAGGGAATAGCAAGCGCTAAACCTAAAATGAAAACACTGGATTACAAGTGCAAAACTTGTCAGATAAGCTCTGGAATCCACCAGATAAGGAAAACTTTGAATTTTATTATAATAAAAGATAATCCTTATGGCCTCGTCAAAAGTCTTTAAATACAGAAAATAAAGAAACTATAATGAGCTTAAAGAGACCATAATGGGCTTTTAATCCAAAACAAAAATAAAACTAAAAATTACTTAAATATTAAAACATAAAATTGCTTAAATATTAAAATGTTTTCTGACTCGCGATTTCTTCTTCGATACGTGCAACCAGCCTTTCTATATAAAAATATGACATCTCTAACAAAGCCATGTTGATATTTGAAGCTTTAAAACTCCCTACAATGAGTCGTTTATTCCTCAAATGTAACTAAACATGCCTTACGACAAACATGTCAAACCTCGTTTATAGGAAATAAAGGAATCATAGGCGGTATCTTAGGATAGTACGCTACTCCACCAGTGAAATATGTTGGCCTAATCCATCAATAGGAATAGCTAGGAGAAAGTTTTGAGCGTGTGCAACTTGAAAATAACCAAAAATTACTTTTTTTCGTGTGGTCATGTCAAAATTTACATCCATGTTTTTAACAATTTTACTAAAAAGTGCACTCGCCAAAACATGTTGTGCTTTAGGAGGGACGGTGTCCTTGCTAGTAAACCTGCTAAGGTCAAAATCTAGAACCATAAAACCCTATTACCATCCAAAGCTCTATCGAAATCTGAGTCCATACCTTATATCCCATGATCTCTCAATATATGATCCTATAACACTCAAGATTGGGCCCTATAAGCCACAAAAGCTTATGATATAACCTCAACTGCAAAGTACAAACTATTCACCCAACTTTAACTGGTAAGAAAGCCACCCTCCAATGAAGGTCCCTGAAGAAATAACCTTCACCAACCATGATGTCTTCAACCACCTTTCGCAACTCGTTTATCAAACCAAATAGATGCTTCTTGCATATGATTAAGTTGGCATGTTCTTAGACCAAAAAATAATTTGGCAATACACATGCAGGATCAAAATACAAGAAACTGACTCTGAGGATCCCTTATTTGTGGTAGAAGATGCATTAGCTCAATAGTTTTCGAAGCTCTCTTCATGGACAACCCTTTGATAAAGTTGTAGTCTCGACTAACAACCCCTCCAAACAACTTCATCCCCAATATTGATCTCCCAATGTCCAACGGGAAAAAATCCTCATTCATTATCTCTAAAAAAATGAAGTTAGAAAGAAATATTCGACTAATAACTCTGATCAACCACCATTTTCTATTGTCAAAATCAAAGATTCTCTTCATTCTCTTTTAAAATTCTCTTAGAAAATATTTGTTTTTGGATCCACATTGGTGTTGAGGTCATTATTACTTCTAGTAAAATGTTTATATTTGACACAACTGAACTAAGTATCCCATAACCATTGATATACGATGAGATGGTACTTGGCGAACTTTTTCTTGGTCATGTATCTAGCTTTTTTTAGGTAATAAAGAGGGTTTAATCCCGAGGGAAAGAAACTACACTGGAATCAACCTGGGAAAAGAAACACCTAGCTGGTCATCCTCCATAAAAACTGTAATAAAAATAGAAGCATCACTAAAACTAATATAACTACCTTGTAAATTGCAGCATTCATTTTCTAGAGCATCTACACACTTGTTTTTTTTGGTCGAAAAGCGTGGCTCACTTTAACATGATCATGCAGCCCAATTAACCTAGTAATTTGCCTTAACAGTGCATGTCCTTCAAAACTATCTTACACGCCTTTAATAATAACATCTACCACTACTAAAAAAACTCTAACGATATAACTTTGAACCCTCTGGTAGGGTTTGCATCTGAACAACATGATGAGTGGATTGAGGATGATGATCTACATGAAAGACGCACGAAACATGTCAAAGAAGGACATGCAGCTCATGGTAGTCGTATCATCAGTGTAAATAAAGAGGAAAGTGAAGTTGTAAACAAGGATACAAGATCTTATAAAGAGATGGTGCTAGGGAAAACTCAAGAACTAGATGAAACTATTCATATGTTTTCTGAAACGCGAAAAGGGAATTATATTGGCATGATGGTGGAGGAAGCAAAGTTGGTAAATTCTGATTGCCCTAGTTTCATACTCTCGAAGGCTAAGGAACTCACGATTCAAAGACCATGGAGACGAGGTGTGATTGTCCAGTTTCTTGGAAGTAGAGACGACTATAAAGCTCTTGAAACTAGATTGAAATAGATGTGGGTCAGGAAAGGAGTGATCATAATCATTGATATTAGAAATGATTACTACCTGGTTGCTTTTTCGCATAATGAAGATAAATATAGGGTGCTTGCAGATCGGTCGTGGTTTATTTATGATCACTATCTTATTGTGAAGGACTGATGCCCTAATTTTTATCCTTATACAAATACGATTGAAAATGTTGTTGTATGGATCAAAATATCAGGACTCCCAATAAATATTTATGATGTAAATGTTCTAGATTTTATGGGTAAACATATTGGGAAAACGATTAAGGTTGACAAAAATACTATACAACAAGAGCGACGGAAATATGAAAGACTCTATGTTGAAGTTAACCTTGCAAAGCCATTACTTACTCTTTCCAAAATCAAGGATAAATCGTATACCAAGAGTGAAAGGGGATACATTTTTTATGTCGTACATGTAGTCGCTTTGGTCATTATAAGGAGGGGTGTCTTGAGAAAATCATGTAGCCTGAGAGTAATGTGTAGGTGGATGTTAAATCCATGGTTTTAGGATTGGCAACACTTTTGCTAAAACATGGTTCTACATTGATATTGATAAAGATGTCACAACATCTTGACCAACTGTCATGACAGGTTTTGTTGTCACGTATACCAAGTAGATGTTGAGCCAGATATCTTGAGATGTTAGCCAATTATACAATATGTGTTAATGTTATATCTTTTAATAGATTTAATTTAATTTTGTGAGATCCTTTTGGCTATATCTCATTATTTTTCACAGGTCAAGGAGATTTTATTATGAATTATGCTGATTTGATTTGGTTTCATTACAAAGGATCTTGGAGAATTTTTAGGAAACCTTGAATATTTGTTCTTTTTTTTGTGTAAAGATCTTACAGCTGATTTAAAGAAGAAGATTGGATTTGATTGAAGAGTCCAAGCCCATTATGTAAAAGACTATAAATAAGGACTTGCTAGACCTAAAATAGGAAGAATTTAACAAGAACAATCGTGGGTGCAATATAAGAGTTTAGGGTTTTGGGAGTCTTTTAAGTTATTTATGTATTTTGTTCTTTGTATGTCACTCATGTATTTTTTGATACATTGATGTTGAGTAATTGTTCTTAGTTGAAGCTTTTAAGCAAAACTAAGTATTGTTCTCACTCATGAGCTTTTAAGAAAAGAGTTGAGTATTATTTATTGGAAGTGTAATCTTCTATTTGTTTCTTTTATTCTAGTCACTGGTTTTTGACTGTAGATATCACTGAGGTGATTGGAAGTGAGAGGGGGTTCTCATATCTAGAAGGTTCCTAGATAGAAATTTCATAGGATAATGATTAGGCGAGAAGTTTTAAACTAGGATTATTTAGGCTTTAAACTAATATTATTATAGTGGATTTCCTTCCTGGCTTGGTAGCCCCAAGAATGGGTGACGTTGCACCGAACTGGGTTAACAATTGATTGTGTTCTTTTACCTTCAACAATTTAATTTTGCATTGTTTTTGTTTTTGGTAAATGTTTTTGTCAACAAATGATGTTATAACATTTATCTTGACATTGTGTTTTATGTTGAGACATTAGTCTTGACATTTGTATTGCAAGTGTCCGAATTTAAATTGGCATCATAGAAGATACCCTGTTCTGTTTATTGGGTGAGCTCCAGGGAAAATATTTTTGGTACTACGAACAAAGAAGGAGGATACTACAACGACCACCTCTTTTAGATGATTCAAATTATAACCGCTGGAAAGTTAGAATGGTGGGTTTTTTGAAATCCATGGACAACAAAGTTTGGAAGGCTGTTTTGAAGGGATGGGAACATCCTGTTGAAAAGGACAAAGAAGGGAATGTGTCTTTGAAACCAGAGGAAGACTATTATGACGAGGATGATAAATTAGATACTGGGAATTCTAAGGCTTTGAATAGTCTATTCAATGGAGTGGACAAGAACGCTTTCAGGTTTATTAATACATGTACTATAGCCATGGATGCTTAGGAAATTCTCAGGACAACTCATGAAGGTACATCTAAAGTGAAGATGTCAAGACTTTAGCTTCTCACTACTAAATATGAGAATCTATAGATGAATGGTGATGAGACCATCCAGGAATATCACATGAAGGTTATTGAAATAGAAAATGCATCTAGTGCGTTGGTGTCATACCCCAAATTTTGACCTAAGATCCCACCTTCAGTTGCATTTTCATAAAGCATCAAGGTTACGAGATACAATTGATTTTAATTCGCTCACCTTCGGGCATTGCTTGTATAAATATTATCAAGTGTTGCAAACTTCTTATCTTATGCATCACTAACATTTAATCAAATACAAAGGTGTATTTTTGTTTCTTTGTTTTCATGTACAGGGAAAAGTATGAATCAAAAGCATCAAGCGTTGCACCTCTATTAGGGTTTTAGATCCCTCAAGTGTTCAAGTATGGTAAATCACCAATTCTCAAAGACTACATCACCAACGTTTAGCCTTTAACCAAAAGCACAATCAAGATTTCATCATCACTGGTTCACATGTGCATCAAAATGCCTTGGGATGGATCAAATTTGCAAGTCGATTCAAAGCACTTTAACTGAAAGTCAACATTTTCAAGATCAAGTTCAAACGATTGTAACTTCTCCATTATTCAATATTTGTAAGCAGTTCTCTTGCGTATGGCTGTCCTTGACGTTATCTCCAACTTCTCTTTACAAGTCAAGAGCTAATTATGTGTGCAAGATCATCAAAATTCGAATACTTTAGAGGCCATTTTGCAAATTTAACCTAATTTCAAGTAGTTGTTGCCACTTTCAAGGATTGTAACTCTTTCAATTTTCAATAGTTTTAAACGATTCTTCTTGCATACTGTCATACATGATTTCTTCTATGACTTTTCTTCAAAGATAGGGGATAAATTATATTTAGAATACCTTGAAAGCTATTGAATTATCATGGTTCATTTCTCGACTTAGAATGTTCTTAACTCCTAGGTTCAATCATATCATAATTATTTTCTCAATACACTTGATTCTTACATGGAGATCATCCATGAAAACAAGAAGTGGAGTTTGAAAATTCATTGATCATTTTATTATCCGCAATTCGAATCACTTGTGTTGGGGCATTGGGAATTATTGGATTAAAGTTGGATTTTTGGCCAAAGTTCACAAGGCATTTTTGTTCTTTCAAGCATTATGGGCTTGTATTGCGAGTTACCATGAATTGAAGATTTGCATACGAAATGCCATTTAATTTCAATTCAGGTTTCAAAGACATTCATCCTTTTTCAAGGTTTTCAAGCTAACCATGATTCAATTGTCCACTTCTAAGTTCAAACTTCATTCATGGGGATAAATATGAGACATGTATCATAATTGATTCGAGATTGCAAAGCATGTACCATGATCCATTTATCCAAATGCAAGGTTCAATTTGATGTGTTATTTCGAATTTATTCAAGAATGGTTTAAGCTTCAATTTCTATATCATTCAAGGTCTCAAGAATACAGAAAATATTTATCATTCAAGAACAATTCAAAACCTCTATGGTGACAAGTAATATTACAAGAGGGGTATTTACAAACCAAAGTGCAAGATGTATAAGAAGTGTCCTAAGTCCTAAAAGACAACCTTCAAACTTCTTAATCTTCTCCAAGTTTCTCCAAAAATACGCTTCACAAAAACCTACACCTTGCTACTTCTTGCTGTCCACGATGGTCCAAAAACCTGTCCAAAAAAATAGTCGGTTGCATCAGGCCCTATCCACTGCTACTGCTGCCTAATTACCAGCCCATAAGACAAAAAAAAATATGCACCATATCAGTCCAAAGACTGCTTGCTGTCAACTTTAACCATGTTGCTGCACTGTATCATAAACAGTCCACCAACCTGCACAATCCAAAAAAATAGTCTGTACAAACAAGTCCAAAGCTTTCACCATAATCGCTCATATAAAACATGTGCAAGACAAAGCAATAAAATCAGGGTATCAAATATGGCAAAGATGATGCTTAGTGAACAAGGGTTCTATTTCAAACTTCCCTCTCAAACGCCAACCACATGTCTATATAAGAAATCTTGATCTCACATCAAAGGGGGAGTCCACGGATATAAGGAAAAAAGACAAAGAAAATTCTGCACAAACATTGTAAAATCTTCCTCCAACTTCAAACCAATATGCAGCAATATTCTGTAGAATAATCTCTCAAAACCCTTACCTATGCACCCTTAAAACTTCCCTCATACTCTTCTCTTCCAATCTGCAATAACCTTATGCCTGAACATAACAAACACAAAGCAGTCCAAACAAACACTAGTCAAAATCACATCCTTCAACTCATAACCTCACAAACCCTTTCCTTAACAATGTGAAAACCACCCTTACACATAAACATATGACAGAAGAAGGGGAAGAAAATTCGTAACGAGATGCTGGGAAATTGAATTTTAGTTATCCTGCAAGTTCGAAACCATTTCCATCCAAACCTGCAGATAAACCTCTCAATCACCAAACATGTAGAATCAAAATACAGACTCCCTCAATCTTCAACGATTCCTCATAACCTCCACTAATAAACATCGACAATTCTACAATTTCACCTCCAAACCCAAGAACATCTCAGACCTGTTACAAACTTCATAATCACACCACAACCTTGAAAACAGATCCCCATGAAACACATGTCCGTCGACACTCGCAACCTGCAAATTCGTAAAGGCAACAACACAGTCAAAGGTGTAATTTGAAATTAGAAGAAGATGGAGAACACCGATTTGAAGCACAAGAAAGTTTGGGGAATAGCAGAACAAACCTGATCGAAGCGTCCAACTGCAAATTATGGGATTTTAGAGTACCTCAATCGAGGTAATCATCAGAGCCATTCCGATTCAATAATTTCTTCATCCGTATAGCTTTTTGTTTTTACGGGTTTGCTTTTACCTATGCTTGCGTGTGCAGTTGCAACATGTTGGATTCTACAGTAGTTGTTTTATTCATAACTGAAGCAAGGTTTAGATTTGTTTTTAGAGATGAATTTATATAGAATAATGAAGGAGAAGGAATTTGTTGAGATTTTGTTTATGTGTTTTGCGTTTAAGTTTGAGAACAGAGAGAAGAGTTATGTTTTGATTTTGTGTGAAAATCGATGAATAGAAGAGAGATGATGAGAGATTTTTGACAAAAAAAGGGTGGAAGCATAACGATCGAGAGAAGCGTGAAAGAGCAGAGAGAAAAAATGTGATTTGTTGTGGTTTTCTTTTCAATTCTTATTTATATCAATTTTAATTCGCCACACTCTTCCAATTAGGGTTCCAAAAACCCTCTCTTTTCCCTGTTAAGTGGATCCAGGTTTGGGCTTGAATTTTTAGCTTAACCCATTTCATAAATTTTAACTCTTATAGTTTTTGATCAGATATATTCACAAATGGATAACATGGTGTAATGGTTAGTGTGTGCCTGATATGCTTGAGGTCTTGGGTTCAAGACCCCTTTGGATACTTTTATCACTATTTTGCGCATTTTATTCCTTTTAAATTAAACTCTGTTTTATATATTTTAATTAAAGTATAAATACAACAAAAAAATAAACCTGGTTTAGTGGTAAGGCAAATTTGTTATAACCCATAGTACCTGAGTTCAATTCCTAGATGTTGCACTTTTATTTTCTTATTTCTAATTTTCAATTTTTTTTGTCTTATTTCATTTAAAAATTCATAAAAATATAATACAAAAAATATTAGATTAGGTTTATAATTATTTCTTTCTTGCCCTCTTTAAAAATTACCAAAAATATATATTAGTATAATTTTGTCTTTCTTTATTTTATTTAATTTTTGGCTGTTAACTATTTAGTTATTTAAATTGCTATTTATTTAATTTTTCTTTGTCGATCATTTAGTATTTATATTTTGTTTGCGTCTAACTCTAAAGGAAAAAAATCGAGTTCATTGACTTCATGTCATCAAATATATTTAATACGGTTGTGCGAAAACCCCTTTGTACATTTTTTTAGTTTTATTAATCTAAAGATAAATCTGTTCTAAACCCTAATTTTAAAAACTCATACCTCTTTTAAGCCAAAAACTTCGACACTAGGTCGTCGCATTTTCAAAATCTCATTCCCACATTCATTTAGCAAGCAAACTAATTTTAACCAAAACACAGATATCTCAAAAGGTTCCTATAGGATACTATAGATACATAGGGTGTTAGCACATTTCCTTTCTATAACCAACCCCCGAACCTCTGATCTCTTTCAAATGCATTGTATTTTTCTTTACTTACAGTATCACACTTACTTTGCATATTTATGGGTTTCATTTCGCACTTTTCCCTTTTTCCCTTGGAAACAATAAAGGGCGATGGCGACTCTTGTTTATTTACGAGTCAAGTTAATCAATAGCTTGATCTCTGATTATTACCGCTACACTTGGGAGAAAAGATGTCAGAACAAAAGCTTGTTAGAAAGATTATTAGGTATTTACCTAGTAAATTTGACATAAAGGTAACAACTATTGAAGAAGCTCAAGACATCAACAACATGAGAGCTAATGAACTTGTTAGGTCACTTCAAACTTTTGAATTTTCTATTAGTGGCAAGTCTGAGAAAAAGAACAAGAGAATAGCTTTTATTTCTAATGTTTAAGATGAAGAGGGTCAAGCTGATCTGGATACTGATGAAGGACTGTCCAATACCATTTTGTTACTTGTAAAGAAATTTAATAGAATTCTGAAAAGGATGAACGAAAGAGGAAGAACAAATGTCAAGAACATCTCATCTGATATAAGGAATAATGAGGATTTCCAGAGAAATACCAGAACTGAGGCTAAGTTTAATCAAAGAAAAGGATTTCAATGCTATGAGTGTTAAGGTTTTGGTCATATTAGGCCAGAATATCCCAACTTTATCAAGAAGCGGAGAAAAAGCTTTATTATATCTTGGTTTGATGATGAGGAGTCAGAAGATGAGGCTAACATTGAGACTACCAAACTTGTGATGGCTCTCTCTGGAAGATCGGAAGATGAAGTAGAATCTTATAATGAAAATGATTTCTATGAAGATCTGGATGTCTCTTACAAGGATACTTATGGCAGGTCTGAAGAAAGCCTTAAAACAAAAGAATAAAAGAGGAAGATCATATATGAATTGGATAATGAGAATGAGTAAATTCTATGTATTGTTTCTCATCTACAAAGTGAGGTAACTCTCCTAAATTCCAAGCTTGACAACTTGAAAAATTTCTTGAGAATGGTGAAGAATGAAACGAATGTGTTGAAGAAGCCCGAAGATACAAGAGATAATTATCATTCTGATAATAAACAGAAGAAAAGGCATGAAGTAAAGTTCTTCCCTTCTAAAAATAAGAGAATAATCACCATGCCCAACCAAACTTTATAACATCATGGAAGACATGATGTAATTTCATCCAAATCTCATTACTCAAGTTGGAGATGTCATTATTGTGGTGAGCATGTTCATATAAAGCCTTTTTAGTATAAATTGTATGAAGATAAAAAATCTTCAGTCCATCCCAAGGCTGATCAAGTGAGAAAAAAGAGAAGTGTTGAAAATAGGGATGTTAATTTTATAGCTCATACTTCCTTAATAGACTCAAATGGAGAAGACAAGTACTTTGACAGTGAGTGCTCTAGACATATGACAAGGGTTCAAAAGTTGTTGGTAGATGTTAGACCTTACCTCCCAAGTACTGTCATATTTGGTGGTGGGTTTAAAGGTGAAATCAATGGAGTTGGAAATTTGATGTGTGTTGGTTCTAATATTTTAGAAGATGTTCTTCTTGTGAAGAATTAACTGTTACTCTTATTAGCATTAGTCAATTGTGTGACCAAGGATTGTTAGTAAAATTCCCAAAATTTGAATGTCTGGTCAAAAATGAGAAAGATGTTGTTATGATGAAGGGCATAAGATCTAAAGATAATTGTTATTTATAGGAATATCAAATAATTTCTTATTCTTCCATATGTACAATAACCAATGAGAATGAAGTGAAGCTATGGCACCGGAAACTTGGACACCTTCGTCTCAAAATAATGAAGGAAATCACATATGAAATTAGAGGAATTCTAGAGCTCAAGATTGAAGAAAAGAAAGTTTGTGATGAGTGTGAAATTAAGAAAAAAACCATGATTTCACACCCAATGTTGCAATATCAGACTACTTCCAAAATGCTGGAACTTTTTCATATGAACTTAATGGGACCAATGCAGATAAAAAGCTTGGTGGAAAGAGGTATGTATATGTGGTTATAGATGATTTTACTAGATATACTTGGATGAACTGTCTTAGAGAAAAATAAGATGGTTTTGAAGTCTTCAAATATCTGTGTCAAAGCATTCAAGAAGATAAGAATAATGTGATTGTCAAGGTTTGTAGTGAACATGACAAGGAGTTTGAGACTGCAAAATTCTATGAATTTTATGAGTGTGAAGGTCTAGAGTTATGCTTTCTGCTAAGAAATTTCCATTGGAGTTTGGGGTTGAAGCTATGAATAATGCATGATGTATTCATAACAGGGCCACTTTGAGAGGAGGTACTTCAACTACTCTCCATGAGTTATGGAAAGGAAGGAAGCATATAGTCAAATATTTTCATACATTTGGAAGTAAATGTTATATCTTGATTGAAAAAGATCAAAAGGGCAAGAAGGATCCCATAAGTAATGAAGGGGTATTTCTGGGATACTCTTCAAGCATGAGAGATTATAGAGTTTTCAACTCCATAACTGGAATGAGTATGGAATCTATCAGTGTAGTAATTGATGATTCAATTACTGAACATAATATGGATGTTGAAGACAATGTTGGAACATCCTCTATGCAAACTGATGAGGCAGTAAGGGATGTAATTTATGTACCCATAACCTCTGGATCTGTATATTTGCAAGCTAACAAAGGTCTCTCTTCTACAGGTCATATAGAACAACCAAAGGAACTGATTTAAGCTACCTTACCGAAGAAGACATCCATCTATTCAATAAGAAAATATTAAATTCATGTCTTGTTTCTAAGCTTAAACAAAGGATGAGTTTTACTATTCAATAAAGGAAGATCTTGAATTGCATCATTGAAATAAATTTTTATGATATGCCTTATTCTTTCAACATGAAAGAATTTTGCAAGGCAAATTTGGATGGTAGTATTGATGGATGTTTCTCCTTATGAAAAAGTTTGATTACTTCCGAAGTTGGATATGGTGGAAATTACTCTAAAATAGTAGGATGAAACCAATGTTGAAGGATTATAATGTCAAATATGTAATCTTGACATTATGTTGTGAAAATCTGATTGTTATCAAACATCTCATTCAACATGGATGGAATAAGAACTTTGATAGTCATGATCAACTAATCAATAATCTCGTTGAAGGAAAGGTTGTTACTCTACAACATATGGACAACAAATAATAACTTACTGTTATATTTTATATTGGATTGGCTCGAAAGCTTGAGTGGGCCCAGTCTAAGACATCTCATAGGTGCCACCCACTAACCATGACTTGGACTGCCCGCGGCTGGCAAGAAATGTCCCCCTCTTGCCCTTCTGGTCCAGTGTCGATCCAAGATACTCGTTGAGCGTCTTCTCAGCCTACTCGACACCAGCGTCATGCAGGCTACCAAGGACCAACCAGAGAGATGCCTGCAACCAGCCTCCTCCCCGGAACCAACGGCTAGTTACGAGCACATATTCCCAGTTTTACCAAGTCCTGGCAGTTACCTAATTTTATGGACCCGCATATCTAGGAGGGAAATCAGGAACCAATGGCCACACGTCAGGGGCATTATATAAACCCTCACACCTGTGAGGGCCAGGTATCATATATTCACTACTCACTACCTGATATTTTGCTAGTAACTCCTTACTCCCACTCTTACTTGGTCATTGGAGTACCTTGCAGGTACAACCCCTCTCTCCTCAGCCCGATTGAAGATCATCCTTCGGCCACTCTCCAGGTTCTGATCAATCGTCAAGATTAGTGGCACCGTCTATGGGGAAACTGTTATCCCCATATTTCATCCCTCGGAAGCTAAGATCAAAGCAACTTTTCTTTCAAGATCCATCTCTCTTATCATGGCCGACCATAATGATCTTTACATGCCCGAAAAGACCATCCTTTCCCCCACTCACAAGACTGATGGAAGCCAGGAACACCCTTACCTTGAGGATAACCTAGGCTTCCTTGATGGACAAACCATGTACCCTGATTCCGCTGATACCCGACGTAGTGATGACCAACTCTTGGACAAAGGACATTCCAAGAATCCTATTGAGGAACTGCTAGAAATCATGCAACTGGTTCCTATCCTTCTCAACACCGACCCGGCCATGGCAGCGCTGCTCGCTGCCTTAAATCAGACCAACGCCCTCATCCTTCAACAAAATCATAGGATAGGGGCCTTGGAGAACAGACGCTCAAGATCTCCTCCTCGGAGAGCCCGAAGACGAAACTCCCCTAGTGCATCACCACCCAGGCATGGTCCACCGCCCAAAAAGGAAAGGCGCGACGTTTCTTTCTTCAAGAAACGCAATCACACACCTCCTGCCCGATATCAAGACTCCTCTTCATTCAATAAGAGGAGGGACAACAGGAAGATCGACCATGCTCGATAGCCCTCTCTCGAGCCAAAGCGGAAACGAAGGAGCCCCTCCCCTCGACGGGATCGTGACGACCGACGGGGGAGAAACTATCACTCTCTTTCTCCATGTCCCATCAATAGTGAAGATGACGAGCCTCATGGCCGCTATCGAGGAAGATCACCGAAGCTCCGCTCCCTGTCGTCCTAGAGAAGCCTCCCACTCTAGGGACCTATGACGGCACGACAAATCCTGACGAGCATATCGAGGACATCGATGCCCTCCTCGACTATAGAGGGGTCAGGGGCGCCATCAGATGCAAACTCTACCCGGCCTCTCTTAAGAAGGGGGCGATGTCATGGTAGAAAAGCTTGCTTGACGAATCCATCACCTCATGGAAACAACTCGGGAGAATGGTTTCAAGGCACTTCACTGCCTCCCACCGACACCCTAAATCAGAAGCTTCGCTCGAAGAGATCATACAGGGAAGGGACAAAGCTCCATGGGCATACATTGAACATTTCAACAAAGAAGTGGTCCGGGTCTCGACAATGGACAATATGAAGGAATACTTACTCGAGCGTGGGCTTTGTCCCCGCAGCGACTTTGCTAAGGCCGTGGGCATAGAAACACCAGCCACGCTCGATTCCCTTCTCCTAAAGGCCCAGACGTACATACAGTAGGAAGAGAAGGAATGACCAACAACGCTCGAGAATATAGGCACAATGAGAGTGCCAAACCTTTGAAGACTGACGAACCCTCAACATCCCGCCGGGGGGAGAAGAAACGGGAAGACAAACCCCGTGATCCTAGAGACTACGAGGGGCCAGCAGGTCGTTTCCACGACTACACCCCCCTTACAACCTCAAGAGAGCGTATTCTTTATGAATGCACTAATTCTGAATTCAAGCAAGTCAGGGTGCACTTCCCCCGACAAACACCGTCAAAGCCAGGGACCGACAAGAGCAAGTACTGCAGGTTCCATAAGAGTTACAACCATAACACAGAGGATTGCATCCATCTCAAGGATGCAACCGAAATACAAATCAGATATGGGAACCTCAAGAAGTATAAGAAAAAAGAGGCCGACCGTGACGAAGCACCAGAGGCCAAGAATGTCAAAGAAGGAAAGAAATCCCCTAACCTCGACACCATTCCGGTTGCGTTGATCATCTGATGACCGAAAGACTTCTACTTTCTGGACATGGAGAACGCCCCCCTTTACTTCTCCTTCCACAGTCCGCGGAAATCCTTCCTTGTAGCTATGGTCATTTTCGGTAGAGGGTTCAACAGGCATACAGTCGGATCGGTGAAGAGAAGGTTCGACCAACTCATCGAGGCCAACTCTGAGATGGATGCCACGCTCGACAAGTTTAGAGAAGGATATCACCCCCTCGTATTCTACAGGGAAGAGTTACCGGGAGGAGCTCCTAATTCGAGAATCCCACTACTCGTGAGAGCTCAGATGGATAACTTTGACGTGCGTCGCATTTTGGTCGACCAAGGAATTTCGATGGACATCATGTACGCCCAATTATTCAACACCTTGCAGCTAAACTAGAGCCACCTAACCCCTTACGTGGGTTCTGATCTTCAAGGTTTCAACGGGGCCAACACGAAGCCATGGGGGTACGTAGAGCTGATCGTCACTTTTAGGAGGGGATAACGGCCAAAGCCGTCAAGACCCAATTCTTGCTGGTGGACTGCCCATCTCTCTATCAATGCATCTTCGGGAGACCCACTCTCACTGAGTTCAATATGGTACCCTACACCGTTCATCTCAAGATGAAATACTACACGGGCAAAGGTTTGGTTGCCACTCTTCACGGGGACATCCAAGAAGCCAAGAGGTGCTTTGAAGCTTCTGCGAAGGGCCTCAACTCCATCAACGCCCAACCTCGGACGACCACTAGATCCATATTTCCCTCCAGCTCCGAGGAATCCAGGCGACTGCCGAGGGTGGACACCATTGACCTCGACAGTCGCTTCTCCATAGAGGATAGGGTCGAGAAAAGGAAGAAGGGGAAGGAGCCTATGGTCGAAGACGAAGGGTCAACCTCCTCTACTGGACACAACGAGCTCTCGGGTCACGTACGGCCTATCCCGGACAACGACTTTGAGCTGGTTCCCTTTGGAGAAGACCCTACTAGGGGAGTAAAGATCAGAGTGAACCTCCCCGACCTGGAAAAAAGGAAACTCAAAGCTTGACTGTGGGAAAATGTTTATCTCTTTGCTTGTAGTGAAGCCGAGATGCCTGGTTTAGACCCCGAGGTCGCATGCCATCACTTGACCATTGATCCCACCATCAAGGCGGTCGTGCAACACAAATGAAAGTAGTCGATCGAGAAGTCAAAGGCTGCTGAATTAGCTGTAAAAGACTTCCTAGAGGCACATTTTATTTCTGAAGCACAGTACACAACCTGGCTCTCAAATGTAGTCCTCGTTAAAAAATCCAATGGAAAATGGCGAATGTGCATTGACTATATTGATCTCAACCGGGCTTGCCCGAAAGATGCTTATCCCCTCCCCAATATTGACAAACTGGTCGACAATTCGGACGGTTTTAAACTATTATTTTTCATGGACGCATACTCTGGTTACAACCATATTCCCATGGCAAAAACGGACAAAAACTATACCGCTTTCATGACCGAGTCCGGCAATTATTACTAAACATAATGCCCTTCGGCCTGAAAAGCGCGGGCGCCACCTACCAGCGCATGATGAAAAAATTCTTTTGCAACGAAATAGGATACATGCTCGAATTCTATATGGACGACATAATCGTCAAGTCCATCGAAGAGCTCAACCATGCTGCCCATTTGAAAAAGGTGTTCGAGCAAGCCC
Organism: Vicia faba; assembly: GCA_948472305.1. Classification (NCBI taxonomy): domain Eukaryota; kingdom Viridiplantae; phylum Streptophyta; class Magnoliopsida; order Fabales; family Fabaceae; genus Vicia; species Vicia faba. Next base: position 855,725,643 of record OX451736.1, on the reverse strand, counting down.
GAAAGTGTCGAATGCGATTCAACCCGGAAAAATGCAACTTCGGCGTACGGGCATGAAAGTTCCCCGGGTTATATCTGACAGAACGGGGCATCAAGGTGAACCCCGACAAATGTCAGGACTTCTCCAAATTTATGACGCCCACCTCGAAGAAATCCATCCAGATCTTAAATGGCATGCTCACTTCTCTTTCCCGATTCGTGGAAAAATCCGCCCAGCACGTGCTCCCCTTGTTCAAACTCCTGCGCAAGGAAGCCACCATCGAATGGACTCCCGAATGCGAGCGAGCCCTCGCCCATTTAAAAAGAGTGCTCTCACAGTCGCCCGTCTTATCCCAGCCCGGGAAAGACGAAGTCCTATACCTTTATCTAGTTGTTGCCTCCGAGGCAATAAGCACGACACTAATAAGGGAAACCCCAGAGGGAAAAAGGCCAATTTATTTCACAAGCAAGGCCCTGTAAGGCCCAGAAGCGAGATATCATCAAATCGAGAAAGTAGCCATGGCCCTCGTTAACGCTGCGAGGAGGCTAAGACACTACTTCCTGGCCCATACCATGGTGGTCCGGACGGATCAGCCAATAAAACAGCTGCTAAGAAGGTCAGACATAGCCGGTAGAATGCTGAAGTGGTCTCTGGAACTCTCTGAATTTGATATCTAGTACAAAAGCAGGAAAGCCCTTAAGGCTCAAGCCTTGGAAAACTTCGTAGCAGAAATGACCTTGCTCAAAGATCCGGAAGGCTCGCACCGCTGGACAATCTTCGTCGATGGAGCCTCCAGTGCGACTGGAAGCGGCACATGCATCATACTAGAGAACGAGGAAGGGACTCAGGTCGAAGTTTCCCTCGCCCTATCTTTTCCGACCTCCAACAATCAAGCTGAATACGAGGCATTCCCTGCCGGCTTACGGCTAGCCGAAGATCTGGGAGCCAAAGAAGTAAAAATCTTCACCAATTCCCAGCTGGTCGCCTCGCAAGTCCGAGGTGAATATCAGGTCAAAATTGACCAACTCGCCAAATATTGGGCCCTAGTTCAGGAGGCAAAGAAGAAATTCAGGTTTGTGGATGTTCAACATGTTCCTCGCGAGCACAATGCCTGTGAAGACGTTTTATCCAAATTGGAGAGTACAAAGAAGAAGGGAGGAAATAAATTTGTAATACAAGAGGTACTTCCTCGGCCGAGCACCCAGAAACCATCTACCACCCTATGAGTATTCAACATCGGGGACATTGATTGCTGGATGACCCCCGTACACGATTACCTCACTAAAGGTAAACTCCCCAATGACCCGAAAGAATTGGTCGTTATCAGACGAAGGGCTTGCTCATATGTCTTAGTCGAGGGCAAACTTTATAGAAGAGGATTTTCCATCCTACTCCTCAAGTGTGTCAATAGAAGCGCAGTGGAATGCATACTACTCGAAATCCATGAGGCATCAACAGTCAATATTTGGGCGGAAGATCCCTCGCGAGGAAAGCCTTGCGGGCAGGATACTACTGACCTGCCATACATCACGAAGCAAGAGAACACGTGAAGAAATGCGATAAATGCCAAAGACGCGGGGACATGCATTTAGCTCCTCCTAGCGATCTCAAATCCCTCTCCTCTCCATGGCCCTTCGCCTGGTGGGGACTAGACCTCCTCGACCTGTTCGTGGTTGGAACTAATCAGAACAAACATCTGATAGTAGCGGTCGACTACTTCACCAAGTGGATAGAAGCCGAAGCCTTGTCTAAAATCACTGCCCAGAACGTCCTTCGCTTCTACAAAAGAAATATCCTTGCTCGCTTTGCCATCCCACAAGTGATAGTCACTGACAACGGAACCTAGTTTGTGGACCACACCTTCCATGAATTCATCACCAAACTTGGTACGACCCAACATTTCGCCTAGGTCGAGCACCCCTCGACCAACGGCCAAGTCGAGGCTTCCAATAGGGTGATAATCAGAGGCCTTAATTAATGGTTGGACAAAACCAAGAAACAATGGGTCGAAGAGCTACACAGCATGCTCTGGGTGTATAGAACGACCACGCACTCGTTTGCTGGGGAGTCTCCGTTCCGGCTAGCATGCGGGACAGAGGCCTTTATCACCGTAGAAATCGAGTAACCTTCCAGACGGACCGAGAAACTTCTCGACAAGGAGATGAACGATGTTGCCCTTAGAGAAGAATTAGATCTGGTGGAAGAAATTAGAACAGGAGCAGCCCTGCGAGAGGCCTCCCTCAAACAAAAAAATAGACATGCGCTACGATTCCAAGGTGATACGTAGAGAGTTAGAGGTCGACAACCTTGTATTGAAGAGAAATCATAAAGAATCTCGCGAAGGAAAGCCCGCATTGAGCTGGGAAAGTCCTTATCGTGTCTACGCTAAAACGGGAACCAGAGCGTATTACTTAGAGAACTTACAAGGGAACAACTCATTCGATCATGGAACTCTGAAAAGCTAAAACAATACTACAGTTAAAAACACCGAGCAGTCGGCAGGTTCGATAGACAAGATAGACTCACCTGATCCCGACCACGCGTGCACGCCTAGGCACGAGTGTAGCACCCAAAGTATTCAGAAGGGGAGAAGCTCCGCTCTGTTGACGAGCGCACCCTCAGCCTGACGTGGATAACTCAACCGAGCTTCAAAGTCTTTGTGCCACGACGGAAGAATACCCGACTCACGACGGGAAGTTAACACCACCAAACTCGGGTCCCTCGAAACGAGACCTGGACTCTGGCCCTCGCCCGGTATTCACCCTGGAGGTTTGGTCGGTTTCCCCATACTGACAAACATAAAAAATGAGCATATCCTCGATACAAACTCTTGTATTAAAGATTTATTTCCTCCCTTCTTCTTTGTGCTCGCCAATTTGGATAAAACGTTTACACGGGCATTGTGCTTGCGGGGAACATGTTGAACATCCACGGACCTAGATTTCTTATTTGCCTCCTGAACCAGGGCCCAATATTCTACGAGTTAGTCATTTTTGACCTAATATTCACCTCGGACTTGCGAGGCGACCAATTGAGAATTGGTGAAGATTTTTACTTCCTCAGCTCCCAGATCTTCGGCTAGCCATAAGCCTGCGAGGAATGCCTCGTATTCGGCTTGATTGTTGGAGTTCGGAAAAGACAGGTTAAGGGAAACATTGATCAGAGTCCCTTCCTTGTTCTCTAGTATGATGCTCGTGCCACTTCCGGTCGCATTGGAGGCGCCGTCGATGAAGATCGTCCAGCGGCGCATGCCTTCCAGATCTCCGGGCGAGGTCATTTCTGCTACGAAGTCGGCCAAGGCTTGAGCCTTAAGGGCTTTTCTGCTTTCGTACTGGATATCGAATTCATAGAGTTCCATAGACCACTTCATCATTCTACCGACCATGTTTGGCCTTCCGAGCAGCTGTTTTATTGGTTGATCCGTCCAGACCACTATGGTATGGGCCAGGAAGTAGTGTCTTAGCCTCCTCGCAGCATTAACGAGGGCCAGGGCTTCTTTCTCGATTTGTTGATATCTCGCTTTCGGGCCCTGCAGGGCCTTGCTTGTGAAGTAAATTGGCCTTTGTCCCTCCGGGGTTTCCCTTATAAGTGTCGCTCTTATTGCCTCGGAGGCGACAACTAGATAAAGGTAGAGTACTTCGTATTTCTCGGGCCGGCATAAGATGGGAAGCTGTGAGAGCGCTCTTTTCAAATGCGCGAGGGCTCGCTCGCATTCGAACGTCCACTCGAAGGTGGCTTCCTTGCGCAGGAGTTTGAACAAGGGGAGCGCGTGCTGGGCGGATTTTTCCACGAATTGGGAAAGAGAAGTGAGCATGCCGTTTAAGATCTGGATAGATTTCTTCGAGGTGGGCGTCAGAAATTCGGAGAAGGCCCGACATTTTTCGGGGTTCGCCTTGATGCATTGTTCTGTCAGATAGAACCCGAGGAAGTTTCCTGTCCGTACGCCGAAGGTGCATTTTTCCAGGTTGAATCGCATTCGGCACTTTCGTGCTTGCTCGAACACCTTTTTCAAATGGGCGGCATGGTCTAGTTCTTCGGTGGACTTAACGATCATGTCGTCCATATAGACTTCGAGCATGTCGCCTATTCCGTTGCAAAAGACTTTGTTCATCATGCACTGGTAGGTAGCGCCCGCATTTTTCAGGACGAAAGGCATTAGGTTGTAGTAATAATTGTCCGAATCGATCATGAAAGCGGTATATTTTTTGTCTGTTTTGCCTTGGGAATACGGTTGTAACCAGAGTATACGTCCATGAAAGATAACACTTTAAAACCGGCCGAATTTTCTAACAGTTTAAAATACCTTGTGTTAGTGTGTTTGAAGAAAGTATTTTGAAAGGATGCCTTAGCGTGGAGAACTTTGTAATGTTTCTCGTATTGTTGAAAACGTATACAAAGTGTTTTGAAAATGTTCTTGGAAAGAGTTTTGTGTATGTGAAAAATTGTTTTATTTTGAGAAAGCATCTAAGAACTATCTACCTACTCGAAAAGGTTTCTTATTTTCCTCTTTTCCTTTAGACAGTGCTATCCTACTATTATTGAGTAGGTAGCCCTAGTCGTTGGATGTTTGAGGGACATTCGAAGGGTCATCGTTACAGTCACAAAGGCAACTGAGCAAGAATACTTTAGTAACCACCCTAAGGTTTTAAGATCATGCCGAGGCAACATCGAGAGGGGCATTTTTGTGATCTTTAAACTAGAGGATAGCCACTAAAATCTTTCACGTTTTGAGAGTTATGACTATTTTCCGGAGGCAACCAAAGTAGGGATACCCTAGAGGTGTACATGTGAGAGTGTGTTGTATTCAATTATTTTTGTCTTGTGTTAGGTTTGCTAGCATTTGGTTATTTATGTTCTTGCCATACAAACCTATTAGTCATGCATCTAAACAGTTAATAGTTGCTGGAATTTAAAGTGCGGAAACGTAAAGATCTAACTATTACAAGGCTTCGGGGAATGAGATTATTTATAAGTCCAAAATGGGGAAAAGTAAAAAGCAGTAACAGTAAAGTCCTAGTTAAGTCTATTACATCCCAGTAAGCAGATACAATAATATGAAATAAGTGAGAAAGTAAATAAGTGTGTGCGAAATGGAAATGACGTTTAAAACCCTAGAAAGTCCTAAGTAAAATAAATTCTTTTTGTTGTATTTAAGAAAAATGATTAAATTGAGAAAATGATTGATTAAATGTCCTAAATCTAGATTTAAAGAAAAAAAATCAATTATTCATTGAAATTAAAATGAGGAAACTAATTATATATATTTTTGTATTTTATATTATAAAAGAGAAATGAAATTGATTAAATTCTAAATTCTATTGATTTTAAATTAAAGTAAAAAAGATTAGGGTAATTAATTGATTAATTTACAAAATTAATTTTAATTAAAAAAACTAAACCTAATATTTTTATGATTTTATGATTTTATGATTTTATGATTTTATGATTTTATGATTAAATAATATAAAAAAAGATTTAAAACAAAAAATTAATTAAAACAACTATAAAAAAGAAATAGGAAATAGGCCTGATGTAAGCAACAAGGGGGTGCAATTAGAGATCTGTTAGGGCCAACCAAAGAGAAGGCCCAGGTTTGCGCTGGATCTAGTGAGGGAGCATCTGGAGAGTCCATGGTGAGGCTGCGTATGAGGCCTTCAGATTTGGATCAAATGTTGATGAGGTGATAACGCATGGTGTGCGTGTTTGGCCTTAGAGCACTGGATCTGTAACAAATTTGTTAGAAATTATAAAACACAAAAACCTGGGACCGAACCCAACCCCTTAAGAAGGAGTAACTTTGCACACACACTTGTCACCGCTGGGCCACTTGGTTCAACTGTTCACATGATAAAAGAAAAATGATATAAAATAAAACTCTGTCAAAATCTCAAAGTCAAATGCGCGCCAACAAGGATTCAAATAGGCCATTGATATAACGACGTCTGGGCGCCGGAGTCAACTCTCCGATTGTCTTCTTCGGTGGGCTCAAATTTGAACCTGCAAAAATAACAACTTTCAATGATTCAAACCTACCCTACCCCCTAATTCGATCCTCCTGAATCCAAATATGGGCTTAGTTTGGTCTGAACGTCCAAAATCATGAGATTTGAAGAAAAGCTCAGATCATGCCCTAACAATGGCACAATCTCATCCCTGCATTTTAGCTTGCATGTACCACGTTAAATCAACCACAAACATCATCAATAACATGGGTATATGGTTAATGTGGATTTAAATTTCATATTTAACGAGTTTGAGATCAAACACAAGTTACCAAACAGAGGGATTGTGTGAGTGATGCTCTTGTGTGCGTTGGACCTGCCTAATGCTTGGAAACGTCTCCTGGAACCTTCAGGGAGTGAGTGGAGTGCTTGTTTTGGATTGAGGAGGCATGGATTGGCAGAACAATTTTGCACATTTGTTAAAATTTTGGAATTTTTTCTCTTGGTTTGGAGACAACCTTCATGTATGTTCTAGGTATGGATTTGTTGTGCATATAAGAGAGTGGGCTTTAGGTCAACAAATATGGCAAGGAGATTGTGTAATCATGATTTCATTTTGATTTCAAAAATAATTTCCAATCTTCCATTATTTGAAGATTTGTTTCCTTGTATGCTTCCACCATTTTCTAGTTGGCCATGAGCTTTATGGCCCTTAAAACAAATCCAAACAACGGCCCACATTGAATAGTTGGACAGTAATGAAGAAAATCTACGAAAAATTTAATGTTAGTGTAAAAAGAAAGAAAGATTTCATTTTGAACTATTATGTGTCGACACAATGCTGCTATGCATCGACACATAACTCTTCTTGCTCCTGTAAAATAAAATCAACTCAGTATGAGTTGATACATAATGGGATGGTTTGACTTATGCACTTGTTTGTGTCGACACATACGCGTTTTGTGTCGACTCATGCACATTTCATCCTTATGTTTTGGGGCCTGGGTAACAGTATGTATCGACACATAAGGCTTTATGTCGACTCATACTTTGTTCTGTCACTAAAATGAGTCGACTCATATGGATATGTGTCGACTCATGTTGTAGTTTTTTGCCTTAAACATTGTTCTTGAGAATGCAATTTATTTTGAAGTTGAATCTCTTTCAAGATTCCGTGTTAGCTTCAGAGAACTTCCAGGATACTGCTCCAGTCCTCCCTCTGTATTGGAAGTTGTTGGGCCACTCTCCAACCCAATCAAGTTATACAATACAGTCTTTTGTTTGTGTTTGAAAGGTGATGATAATGACACTACAGAAATTGTTCTTGTGTTTGAACAATCTCTATATGGTATGAAGTTTTTTTTGTTGACCTTTTGAAAATGACATGTAATGTATGAGCTGGTATCTTTCAACTGAAGCTTTTATTGAACTTGAGGATAAAAGAGAAGTTGTAGGGAATTGGATTCTCTTCCAGATGGGCTTTGGTTAAGGAAAAATGGATGAAGTATGTGAAAGTTGTGTCTGGTCAAAGTTCAGTTGACTTTTCCTATAGAAACCCTAATTTAGCAATTCTTGACTTTTGATAAATTAGGAGTATTTCTTGAGGAATCATGATCAACCCTTGATCAAATGATGATTATCACTTCAAAATGTCGATGTTGACAAAAAATCTTGAATTTTGACTGTATATTGGCCATAGTTGACTTTCGACTTAGTACAATTGATTTTCAAACACTTGAGCAGTTGACTAAGCAAACTTGTAGTGTAAGACATGAAAATTCTTGAAGACATATTAGGGACCATGGAAATCATTTGGAGTCTTTTCAACCCAAACATCTTGGTGAAAAGTGAAACCCTAGTTGGAGGTTCACTGCTTAGGAGGAGAATTTGTCTGATCATATCTTTGGTCAAACTTGAGCAATTGAGGACCTCAATGATCATGTCTTGAGTAAAAATGGGAGGGCAAATTTTGGGGTACAATAATACGCATGACTTGTAGGTAAAGGTTCATGCTTTTGAATTATAGTGTCATCATTGACCATAAAATCAACCATGCCCTGATCATCTTCTTCTTCTTGGTCAATAACATCAACCATGGTGCCTTTATGTAAAAACAAAAGGATGCGTCACATAGGGTGACACCTACAGGTTAATTGAATGCAAAATATTCTCGCGTGAATGCATAGTGTTTATTCATATTTTCCTATAAATACATATAACATTCAAACTATATTTTCATCACAATCATAACTCACACACTATTTCTTTCTTGAAACATCAACAAGAACACAAGAAGTAATCAAGAAAACATGGCTCTCTTGACCATTGGTTAAGTATTTAACATAGTCAATTATCATGTTGACTATAAAATTATTCTCGCATTAGTGGAAAGATGGAGACCTGAAACTCACACCTTTCATCTTCCATATGGTGAATGTATCATCACATTAGAGGACGTGTACATGTTATTCAGTCTATCGATCGATGATAAGGTTGTCAATGATCGAGTCAACCAAGACAACGCCATATGCGAGAAACTTTTAGGAGCCTGTTTATTTGAACAAGTGTCTAGAGGCCAAGGTATTAATCTCTGTATCCTTAGAGAACATCATAAAAGTCTCGCAATAACCAAAAATTCTACAGATAAAAAAATAATTATGAAAGCTCGGTGTTACAAATGATATTATTTGGGGCTTTACTGTTTTAGCCCATCTATATAGTTTTTTGTGTAAAAACGCATCGAATGATAGTTGTTCTTTCTATTCATGCGCCTTTTTGCTCCAGACATGGTGTTGGTCGAGAATGCCGACACTCACCCCCTGCAACACAAGGCCATTCGTGTTCCCCTTTGCTACAAAGTAAGATTACGACAACACCAATTTTACATACTATATACTATAACTAACATGTATTAATTTATTTCCCATATTTTCTATTTAGATGGGCTGTTCCTGGGTTGAATTAAAATAAATCCCCTAGAAACGCAATAATAGTCTATCAAAATCTTATTGATCATGTTGAACCCGAAGAGGTATTAAGCTTACATATTTTATACTACACTTTTAACATGTTAATCAAGTTTAATATTAATATTAGATTAAATTAGTTTTTCTTTACAGGATGGAGGCCACGTAAGGATCTCGACCATGAGATTAATCCATCAGATGCTGAAGTATGGACGGAAAAAACAGTGCTCATCAGGTTCACTACTGTGGAGATGCACCACAACGATCGTGTGAAGCTACAATTCGGCATACAACAAAGTATCTCAAACCCCATACGCGTTCGAGACAATGGCATCTACTCAGAGTTGATGACTAATGGGGATTTAATGATTTAAAATACTTCACTAGAGATCAATGTCGTCAATGGAGGCATCGGCGTGAATTGGTCATATTGGAGTCGATATTGCAAGATGACTTAAAACAAATTGTCCAATTGTCCATATTGGAGCCGATATGCATGCGCCACACTGAATAACACTACATAGGAGGACAAGTCATGCAGTGTGACGCCTCCTCTCTAACTTACATAGATGCACAATGATTTTTTTTTTGTTCATAAAATGATTATTTTATAATTTTTTTTGAAAAAAATGGATATTTGAGAATTTAAAAAAAAAGTGATTGTTAAAAAAAATTCAAAAAATGTGAGGTTATTAACACAGAATTTTGGTTGTGATTTATAGTTGTGATACCTTCGGAATTTGTGCAGTTATACATTTGGAATTTGTGCTAAGGTGTGGTTTGTAGGAAATCATATTTCATTTGATAAATAGGATTTATTTTCGCAGAAAGTTAAGAAACCAAATTATTTCTAATAATGTTATTAACACACAAGATTTTGGTTGTGATTTATAGTTGTGATAGGTAAGAAACAGTTTTCCTCACATAGTTGGACTTAATCAATAACATTGATAAGTTGTGATAGTGAACCATTAAGCCTACATTGAATCAAAGCATATTATCTTGATAGTGAAATTAGTAACTCTAATTTGCTTCCAATAATTGAATGTGATTTTTGCTGTGCATTACCATTACAAACAAAATATACCAACCAAATTTATTTATTTATATACAAAGAGATGTAATATGATCCTCATATAGATGAGTGTCTAAAAACCAACCAACTAACAATCTACAAATTGTAAAGACAGTCGCAGTACTAAGTTCTGAAAGAAAAGAATTACAACGTGATGAAGGAATAAACTTGAAAAATTCGTGGGAGTACTGCCACAATAATACAACTTGTTATTCATGCGAGTCCCTTTGAGAAGAAAGATGATTGCGGAAAAGAAAATACAACCACTGCAATGAAACAAAAATTAAATGGTCATCACTTAGATTCTCGAGAAATAAAAGAAAAAAAATTAATCAAGATGCCTAATGAACAAGAACACCTACCCTGACAATCATAATAACATGCTGTAGGACTAACAGCAAGCGGGCCCTCCTCATGCCTTGAAGTGGTAGTCGTGGTGGTGGTTGCTGCCGAGGAGGTGATGGTGGTGCGTTTCCTTTTGACGGTGACTCATCATTGGGTTTTCTTGGTGATGTCATGGCGATGGATTCGTAAACAGTAGTGAATGCTTCTTTGGAGTGTTAATTTTGATAAAGATATATATAACTTATCAGCAAATATTATATATATATATATGACGTCGAAGGCTTTACAAATAACTAACTCGGTAACGGTTCTGTAGTTAGTTGGTTTAGTTAGTTAGTTAGTTACAAAACTGTTTAAAAGTTAGTTATAATAATTTTGACAGTTTGATAGCTGGTTGAATACTCTCTTGTAAGCAAATTTGCATTCGTGTGTACAAAATAGTTTGGGACCAATTTCACTGTACCTTTCAATTTTTTTTTAAAATTATTTTAGTTTTTATTTCTTCAGTTAAAAAAAGAGCTAGCCTCGTTTTTCTTTATTAATTAGCTGCACCACAACTTTTTTTATGACAAAAATCACTCTTTTTAAAAATCACATTTATAAATATATGTGATTCTCTATAAAATATTAATTTTTGCTAGTCATGAAGAAATAAAAAATATAAAAAATAAATGGTATAAAAGCATGATGATTGTCGAAACACGCGTTCTCATGTTTAACCACTTTATTTGCATCAGTTTTGAGAGCTTTATGTACCACAGTAAAACCTTCGCTCCTCAATTTCACCAGTGGAAAAAATGCAGTCAAGTCCATACAAACATGTTTCCCTCTTACCAACTCATACATCAGAACATATTTTGGTTTAAGTGTCAATCTCCCAATGTGTGAATCAGTCTAGAAATTCACAAGTACCTCTTTCTTCATAGAAACTCTAGTCCGCCGAAATATATCAAATATGGCGCAGTCGAAAACTCCAAAAGAATAGCAAACGCTAAACCTAAAATGAAAACATTGGATTACAAATGCAAAACCTGTCAGATAAGCTCTGGAATCCACCAGATAAAGAAAACTTTGAATTTTATTATTATAAAAGATAATTCTTATGGCCTCGCCAAAAGTCTTTAAATACAGAAAATAAAGAAACCATAATGAGCTTAAAGAGACCCTAATGGGCTTTTAATCCAAAACAAAAATAAAAGTAAAAATTACTTAAATATTAAAACAAAAAATTCCTTAAATATTAAAATAATTTCTGACTCGCGATTTCTTCTTCGATGCGTGCAACCAGGCTTCCTATATAAAAATATGATATCTCTAACAAATCCATGTCGGTATTTGAAGCTTGAAAACTCTCTACAATGAGTCGTGTGTTCCTCAAACGTATCTAATCGCGCTTTACGAAAAACATGGCAAACCTCGTTAATAGGAAATAAAGGAATCATAAGTGGTATCTTAGGATAGTACGCTACACTACCAATGACATATATTGGCCTAACCCATCAATAGGAATAGCTAGGAGAAAGTTTTGAGCATGTGTAGCTTGCAAAAAATCAAAAATTACTTTTTTCCGTGTGGTCATGTCAAACTTTACATCCATGTTTTTAACAGTTTTACTAAAAAGTGCACTCGCCAAAACATGTTGTGCTTTAGGTGGGATGGTGTCCTTGCTATTAAAACTGCTAAGGTCAAAATCTGGAATAACAATCCTAATACCATCCAAAACTCTATCAAAATCTGAGTCCATACATTATACCCCATGATCTCTCAATATATGGTCCTATAACACTCAAGATTGGGCCATAGAAGCCAGAAAAGCTTATGATATAACCTCAACTGCCAAGTACAAACTAATAATCCAACTCTAACGGGTATGGAAGCCACCCTCCAATGAAGGTCCCTGAAGAAAGAACCTTCACGAACCACAATATCTTCAACCACCTTCCGTGACTCGTTTATCAAACCAAATAGATGCTTCGTGCATATCATTAAGTTGGAGTGATCTTAGACCAAAAAATAATTTGGCAATACACATGCAGGATCAAAGTACAAGAAACTCACTCTGAGGATCCCTTATTTGTGGTAGAAGATGCATTAACTCAATAGTTTTGGAAGCTCTCTTCATGGACAATTCTTTGATAAAGTCGTAGTCTCGACTAACAGCCCCTCCAAACAACTTCATCTCCAATATTGGTCTCCCAATGTCCAACGGGCAAAAATACTCATTCATTATTTCTAAAATAATGAAATTGGAAAGAAATATCCGACTAGCAACTCCGATCAACCACCATTTTCTTTTGTTAAACTCAAATATTCTCTTTATTCTCTTTTAAAATTCTCTTAGCAGATATTTGTTTTTGGATCCACATTGGTGTTGAGGTTATTATTACTTCTAGTAAAATGTTTACATTTGATACAACTGAACTAAGTATCCCGTAACCATTGATATACGATGAGATGGTACTTGGCAAACTTTTTCTTGGCCAGGTATCTAGATTTTTTTTGGTAATAAAGAGGGTTGAAGCCCGAGGGAAAGAAACTACACTGGAATCAACCTGGGAAAAGAAACACCTAGCTAGTCATCCTCCATAAAAACTATAATAAAACTAGGAGCATTACTAAAACCAATATAAATGTCTTATAAATTGCAGCATTCATTTTCTAGAGCATCTACGCACTTGTTTTTTTGGTCGAAAAGTGTGGATCACTTTAACATCATCATGTAGCCCAATTAACCTAGTAATTTGCCTTAACAGTGCATATCCTTCAAAATTATACGACACACCTTTAATAATAACATCTACCACTGGATAAAAAAACTCTAACGACGTAACTTGAACCCTCTGCTAGGGTTTGCATCTGAACAACAGGAGGAGTGAATTGAGGATGATGATCTACATGAAAGACGCATGAAATGTTCCAAAGAAGGACATGCATCTCATGGTAGTCGTATTATCACTGGAAATAAGGAGGAAAGTGAAGTTGTAAACAAGGAGACAGTATCTTATAAAGAGATGGTGCTAGGGAAAACTCAAGAACTGGATGGAACTATTTAGATTTTTTCTGAAACGCGAGAATGGAATTATATTTGCATGACGGTGGAGGAAGAAAAGTTGGGAAAGTACGATTTCCCTAGTTTCATACTCTCGAAGGCTTAGGAACTCAGAATTTAAAGACCATGGAGACGAGGTGTGATTGTCAAGTTTCTTAGAAGGAGAGATGTCTATAAATCTCTTGAAACTAGATTGAAACAAATGTGGGCTGGGAAGGGAGTGATCACAATCATTGATCTTAGCAATGATTACTACCTGGTAACTTTTTCGCATAATGAAGATAAAAATAGGGCGCTTGCAGATGGGTCGTGGTTTATTTATGATCATTATCTTATTGTGAAGGACTGGTACCCTAATTTTCATCCTTATATGGATACAATTGAAAATGTAGTTGTATGGATCAAAATAGCAAGACTTCCAATTGAGAATTATGATGTAAATGTTATAGATTTTGTGGGTTACCATATTGGGAAAATGGTTAAGGTTGACAGAACTACTATACAACAAGAACAAGGGAAATGTGCGAGACTCTATGTTGAAGTTAACCTTGCAAAACCATTACTTGCTCTTTTCAAAATCAAGGATATATCATATACCATAGAGTACGAGGGGATACATTTGTTATGTCTCACATGTGGTCGCTTTGGTCATTATAAGGAGGGGTGTCTGGAGAAAACCATGCAACCTGAAAGTAATGTTATAGTGGATGTTAAATCCATGGTTTTAGGATTGGTAACAATTTTGCTAAAACATGGTTCTGCACTGATATTAAGAAAGATGTCACAACATCTTGACCAATTAAAATGACAAGTTCTACTGTCATGTATACCAGGTAGAGGTTGAGCCAGATGTCTTCATATCTTGGCCTATTATACAACAGGTGTTGATATTATATCTCTTGACATATTTAATTTAATTTTGTGATATCCTTTTGGATATATCTTATTACTTTTCATAGGTCAAGGAGATTTTATTAGGAACTTTGTTGATTTGCTTTGGTTTCATTAAAAAGGATCTTGGAGACATTTTAGGAAACCTTGAAGATTTGTTCCTATTTTTGTTTGAAGATCTTGCAGCTGATTAAAATAGAAGATTATATTTGATTGAAGTCTCCAAGCCCATTCTGCAAGAGTCTATAAATAAGGAATTGCTAGACCTAAAATAGCAAGCATTCAACAAGAATAGCCGTGGGTGCAATATAAGGGTTTAGGGTTTTTGGAGTCTTTTAAGTTCTTTGTGTTTTTTGTTCTTTATATGTCACTCATGTATCTTTTGATACATTGAGATTGACTGATTGTTCTTAGTTGAAGCTTTTAAGCAAAACTAAGTATTGTTATCACTCATGAGCTTTTAAGAAAAAGATAGTTATAATAATATATATATGACGTTGAAGGCTTTACAAATAACTAACTCGGTAACGGTTCTGTAGTTAGTTGGTTTAGTTAGTTAGTTAGTTACAAAACTGTTTAAAACTTAGTTATAATAATTTTGACAGTTTGATAGCTGGTTGAATACTCTCTTGTAAGCAAATTTGCATTCGTGTATACAAAATAGTTTGGGACCAATTTCACTGTACCTTTCAATTTTTTTTTAAAATTATTTTAGTTTTTATTTCTTCACTTAAAAAAAGAGCTATCCTCGTTTTTCTTTATTTTGAAACAAAAAAATTGTTATTATGAACTATTAATATAATAAAGTTTGTAGAGAAATAGAAGATAAATAGACAATAAGTTGCACCACAACTTTTTTTTATGAAAAAATCATTCTTTTTAAAAATTATATGAGACACAACATTGTTATTCATAAGTTTTAAGACTCTCTATAAAATATCAATTGTTTCTAGTGATAAGAAACCAAAAGTGTAAAAAGAAAATGGTATAAAAGCATGATGATTGTCGAAACACGCGTTCTCATGTTTGACCACTTTACTTGCAACAGCTTTGAGAGCTTTATGTACCATAGTAAAACCATCACTCCTCAGGTTCATCAGTGAAAAAAATCCAGTCAACTCCATACAAATATATTTCCCTCTTACCAACTCATACACCAAAACATCTGTTGGCCTAAGTGTCGATCTCCCATTGCGTAGATCAGTCTAAAAATTCACAGGTGTCTCTTTCTTCACAGAGACTCTAGTTCGTCGAATATATCAAATATTATGCAGTCAGAAACTTCAAAGAAATAGAAAGCGCTAAACCTAGAATAAAAACACTGGATTACAAGCGCAAAACCTGTCAGATAAGCTATAGAATCCACCAGATAAAGAATGTTAGACGATGTGACAGATCTAGAAGGGGGGGGGGTTGAATAGATCCTTTTAAAAATTTACGCGTTTTGTAAAATTATTTTTATCAGAGAGCGACAATCCTGAATCTAATCGTCTAAACTTTACGTATTGGAAAGATCGGATATGCGAACTAAGTTGATGAAAATGATGATAATAGAATCAAAATTAAAAATGAATATGATGAATCGCTTTAGCAAGTTTAACAAGGTGTAAGTAACTACCAAATAGTTGCGGAGAAGATAAAGCAAATTTGTGAGTTGTAAATTCACCAAACTCTTGGTGTACGTACTACACAAGGTTTGGTTATACTCAAATTGTAGAGATTATAGCACTTTGAATGAATGATATATAAGTTTTAAATTTTAGTTTATCACTACAATTTTTTTGTATGCATAAGAAAATTGATAACTCACAAATTTAAGCAAATAGAAATCAAATGCAGAAAACTAAATTGGACAAGGTATTTGTTAAGGCAGTTCACCCTGTCGTCCTCGCGTGGGCTACTCTGCCCCCAATTCTAGAATCTAGAATTAGGAAATGAAATTAATTTTGCAAAGTTTGTAAGAGAAGATAAAATCACCATAATTCAAAATCACTTGATGAATCTTATATGTTGCACTTCTCTTCCCTTGATTCCAGATGAATCAAGTATGCCAAATCTCGAACAAAAACTCCTTTTACCTTGAATGATTTTGTACTCAAGAATCTTTGACCCCAAATCCTTCTTCACAATCCTCCGATTACCACTACCCGATTGAACACGCCGCAGTCTTCCAATCCCTTAGATCGGCCGAATTTGATGAAGCAAAGATTTATGATAAAAACCCCCAATTTTGGAGGACAAAACCCCAATGGTTTTATTCAAGAAAAAACCCACAAAGATCTCAACCCAAATCTGAAATTGCACTTTCAATTCAGACGTTATCAACACAATCCCATGAACTTGATCAACAAAAATGATTATGTGTAGTTGTTGATGATTGATGAGAGGTTGAAGATGAAGAGAACTCTTGTGTATTTCTTTCACTTTTCTTGTTATTTTATAAAATAGAGGCCAAAACTATATTTATATGTCATCCCCATGATGTAACAGCATAGTAGAAAATTAAGACAATTTAGCGATGCATCGACTCATGCAGGGTATACAAAAGGCGTGAGCCTTCCCGAGCCAGAGATAGATTGAAGTTCCTTTAGTTATGTGTTGACTCGTTGTTTTGATGCGTCGACTCATGTTTTCCCAGAACTATGCGTCAACACATAGAGAAGGCCCGCGCCTTCCCAAGCGAGAGAGGTTGAAATATCTTCAGTCATGCGCCAACTCATTTCCTGATGCGCCGACTCATGTTCTCCCAGAACCATGCATCGACGCATAGAGGAGGCGTGCGCCTTCTCGGATGTTTCCAAGCCAAGAACTACTTCTCATGAGCCGACCCGAGGACCCATGAGCCGACTCGTGCAGTTTGTTTTAAGATACATGCTTATTTTTTATGTTTCTCACTTGCACCTGTTTGAAGCAAGGCATATTTGCACATATGGGTTTTTGAAAATCATTAAAACTCAGTTGTTTCACTTTTTCCCTCACATACTCCCCCTTTTTTATGATGGCAAAAATCGTAAATATGAATCGTCTTGCAAGCCATCCAATTATCCTCCCCCTGAGATATTGCATATTTATGTTGTGGCTGTATTCCTTTCCTTCTCCCCTTTTGACAATGTTGTACCCCAAAACTTTCCCTCTCATTTTATCAATATTTCCCCTCACAAGACTCTTTGGACTCCAGATAGGATTAGGGTTTGCTCTGCTCAAGACATCTCCTTGCACTAATGACCTGAAATTAGGGTTTGAGTTTGCACAGGGATTTTTGGACTTCCAATGCTCAAAGTGACTTTCATACTTCATTTTGGACTTACAAGATTACCCATACCAAGTTTTAAGCCTTGAATCACATTTTTGCTCAGTCAATTGGACAATTGACCTAGAAATCAGCTATATTGGGGAAAAAGTCAACTGTGGATAATTTACAGTCAAACCTCATAATTGTTTATCCATATCAGCATTATAGGCTCATATGAACCATTTTATAAAGTTTGGACCACAACTCCTCAAGAAATTTGATTAGATCATCAAAAGGGCAAAATGGTCATTTTTAGGGTTTTGACTGCAGAAGGGCAATTTCTGATTTTTTACCTAGCCAATGGTAAATTGGGTTCAATCATGGTTTCAAGGAATCAATGGCATCATCTTGACCTAATCACAAGGTTCAAAAGATCTCAAAAGCATTGGATTGACACATGAATTTTCCAGTCAACTGATCAAAAATCAACTATATACTGAAAAGTCAAACTTTGACTTTTTGGTCAAAATCAAGTGCCAAGGGTCATTTTTCATCAAGATATGTCAAAACATGAAACTTGTTCATCAAGAAACCTAATTTTGGAAATTAGGGTTTAAGATTGAAAATTTTCATAACTTAGAATTTTTCTAAGTTATGAAATTTTCTTATTTTTTTCCAACTTTGCCCAACATTTTCACCATAATGCGATTGGATTCAAACAAAACTTCCAACATGAAAGTTGTAGTCCTCCACAAAATCTACAACTTTGATTCACAAAGTTTTCCCAAAGGATGCATGGATCTCAAGTTATGATTTTTGGAGTAAGGGTCCATGAAACTTTTAACTTAGTGAAATTTTGCCCTAGTTTAGGCAGGATTTTAACCTATCTTCATGGCAATTTTTCACATAGTTCCACTTGGAATATCAAAATTCATTTCAAAGATGGATTGTATATCATGTTACAAGCTTTCCAAAATGTCTAAGAACTCTCCAAGATCATTTATGCTTAAGGAGAATCGAAGGTTTGAATTTGGGAAATTATCACTTTGATCCATGGCATTTTCATGTTGACACAAGTTGCAAAATCTGTCCAACTTTGCCTGTACTTGAATACAGGCCCTTAAACCCCTCCACACTCAAAAATTGAATGCAAACTCAATGGATTAATGCATTGTTCTGATCAATGGAAGATTACACAAAGGATTAATCCAAAAATGGCAAAAAGGTAGCATTGCCATTTTGATAAAGGTGACTTTATGTCAACTTGTTTCCCTTGAGCCTTGAACCCATCTCTTTGCAGAAAACAAACTCCATAAACTTAGGCAAAGGTACAACAACTTTGTGCATGCTTGAAGCTAGCCTGTACAGGCCTGCCCTTGGTCACTTCACACTTTTCTTAAAAAACAAGTCAACTTGCCAAAACCATAGAACTCTTGTATCTGATAAAACCAACTCTTGTAAACATTTGAACCAACTTTTGCATATCACATTGAGCCATAAAAACGATCTACCCAGTCCTCAAACACCCTTGAACACCAAAACACCAAAAACTTGCAAAACAGGGCAGCTTCTGCATTTTCACCTCCATCTCACAAATCACTCGTGCGTTTTGTCCCAAACCTCTTCCAACACACTCCATACAACCCACCTAAGCTCTCCCAACCATTGGCCAG
Organism: Vicia faba; assembly: GCA_948472305.1. Lineage (NCBI taxonomy): Eukaryota > Viridiplantae > Streptophyta > Magnoliopsida > Fabales > Fabaceae > Vicia > Vicia faba. The sequence continues at coordinate 855,706,491 of OX451736.1, read as the reverse complement.
TGACTGTAACTCCATTTACACACTTCACCATTTCTGAATTCTGTTTGTGCAGGTTGACTTCTACAAGCTTATTCAAGCAAGTTCAAAGCAAACTAAGCGTTGAGGAAGGTCAGAGGAAGTTCAAGCAAGCTCACAAGCATCTCAGGCCTCACTGAAAACCCCTACATTGCCATACTCGAGTTCAACTGAAGCAGGTATTTTCCAACTTTCTATCTCTCTATTTAGGAATCATTAGGCTTAGGTTTGTGAATAAAAAATATAGTACTCATTGTCCTTAAGCTGTACATATGCATAGATTTCATTTAAGTTAACTGTGTTGAGAGAATTTGAATGATGAACTTTCTGAAAAAGTTAGGTTAGAAATTAGGGCCAGAGAAATTCTCTCTGGTCTTTGAGAGTTAGATTAAGTTTTTTATATGGTTAGAATCGTATGATCATGCTCTACAACTTTCATGTTGCTAGAGCACGTATGCAGGATTTCCAGGTTTGAATACAGGGCGTGTGTTTCCTTGTTCAAAGGTTGAAGACGAAGGCAAATCTGGGTTGGGCTTGTGTGCTCCTACTATTTGCACCCTCCTTTGTGCTTTTTGCACCCCCTTGGCCCATTTTCATTATTTTTTATATTTTTGAATTTCATTTTTAGTTTCTGACTTTATTTTATTTTTCCTAAACATTAAAAATACCAAAAACATTTTCATAAATTTTCATATTTTATTTTATTATTTTTATAATTTTTTGGACATAGAAATAATTATTAAATAATATATACATTTATATTCTTAATAAAAAAACTTGTAAATAGTACAAAAAAATATTATATATATTTTTTTATTATTTATATACTTAAATAATATTTTTCTAACATATTTTTATTTTTTGACATTTGTATATATTTTTATTTATTTTATTGTACATAATTAATATAATTAATATATATACTTTCTTAAAACAAATTAGGGTTTCCACCCTTAATAAAAATAATCTTTTTATTTTCTTATACATTACCTAATTTATTTTTACATACATAAAAATAATGCAAAAAACATTTTTTGCATATTTATAATATATTGCATATTTATTTAATTTTCCATTTAAATATTTGCTTTTTTATCATTTGAACAAAGAATTCAATATTGTTGTAATAATCTTAGGGTTTTAATTTCTTGCAAATAATCCCCTATTCAAAATTGTATCCCCCTCCCCATATCAATGTTGTAATAGTTGTAGATTTACTTTTACACATTTATAGCTTTCAAATATGCATGATAGAGATTAGGGTTTGTATGCAAAAATCCAAAATCAAACAAATAGCTAGACCTAATACAAGACAAAAAATACATGAAAATGACAACACAATGCACACAAGCACCCCTAGGGTTTCATCCACTTGTTTCCTTTAAAATGGCCATTGTATGCATGTTAGGTATCTTGGCAAAACAAAAATCAAAACAAAAGATCATAGTCCCTCGATGACGCTATCTTGGGTTCCTATACACAAATGATCTAGTCCCTCAAAAATTTGCTAAAGATACTTAGCACAATTGCTATCATGATCAATACGATAACCCGCGCCTATCCCGTTTAACATCCAAACACAAGGTTGTTTACCAAATGCAATGGTAAAACAACACCGTCAATGGGTTAAAAATGTGTAGGAAAGATCATTGAGTAGATAGGGTAGACAACTCTTAGTTACTTGATCAAAACTTGCAAAACATCCTTGCTATTTTCAAACACACATCACAACACAATTTCAAAACATTTCCCAAAACAAACTTTCAAACATTGAAACATTATTCAAAAGACAAAACACCTTTGTATACATTCAAACAAGAATCATTACAAAGGTTTCCACAACGATGGCCTCTTTTCAAAATACTTTCAAAACCACACACAAAGAACCATTTCAAACAATTGAAAAGCAAAGGAAAGTGATCTAAAACAAGTAACTAAGAGCCCATGGAAAACCATGGATGAAAAGGGTGCTAGCACATTCCCTTTTCATAATCTACCCCCCGAACCCAAGAAAACATCTCAAAGGTCTTTCCTGTGCTTTTTGACCTTTCCTTTGGATAAATAAAAAGTCGGTGGTGACTCTTGCTAAACCGAAACATTTGCAAACACAAACGCAAAACCTCTAGTCAGTTCTCCCACCGCATCACAGAACTGGCGACTCTGCTGGGGAAAATAAACTAAAAGTGGGGTTACCTTAGGGTTTAGATCACCTTTACATGCTTACTTTGTTTGCTTTGATTGCTTTACATTTGGTTCTATTGTTTGGGTTTGAAATCCTCTACCCGAATTTGGGAAACATTCATAGGTAAAGAGCAATATGTTGTGGAAACTGTGCGGGGTATAACGACATGGTTAAACCAATAGATATATTAGTGCGACATATTGGTAGGTACCTGTAGCCTTTGAGTCAATCAAAGAGAATACGGAGCCGCTGAGTGATGTCATGAAGCACTAATGGACTTTTAGAACCTTTACTTGACCATCTTGGCCTTTTTAGGGGTAGTGAGATGACCGGCTTTGGTGCAGTCCGAAGTTGGTAGATACTCGATACTACACTCATTGAGGGTTGTTTTCTTGGAATATTTTGGTCGTCAGTTAAGTAGCTAAACTGAAACAATGAACACAAAATAATCCAGTGATATTGAGCTCCTTAGAACCCGATTACTATTTATAGGACAGGTTGAGCCAACCAAACCCTGTGCCAGTCAAAATATCTGTGCGAACTCCAGTTATTAAAGAAGTTGTGACTCTTGAAGTTGTCCCCTCTGCTGCTGTTGATGATAGAGGGAAAGGGATCCAAGAAGAGACTGTCAGAACGAGGGCTCAGCCGTTGATCATCCCTGAAACCTCTCAAAAGGAGATGGAAGAGATTTTGAAAATAATCAAGAAAAGCGATTATAATGTTGTTGAGCAACTGGGACAAACCCCCTCAAAAATCTCTATGCTAGCCTTACTACTCTATTCAGAAGCTCATGCCAAAGCATTGATCAAATTCTTGAAGACGGCCCATGTGCCCCAGGAAACCTCCACAGATCAGTTTCAGGAATGTGTAGCTAGCCTGACAGCAGACAACAGTTTAGGGTTCTCTGACGCTGATCTAACAATCAAAGGGAGAAAGCATAATGACGCCTTGCATATCTCTGTGGAATGCAGAGGGACTACTCTGGCACACGTTTTGGTGGACACTGGTTCATCGCTGAATGTCCTACCAAAGAAGACATTGGATAGGATAGATTGTGAAGGTCTAACTTTGAAGCCCAGCAACATCATTGTCAGAGCCTTTGATGGTTCTAAACGGATGGTCCACAGGGAGGTGGACATCCCGATTAAAGTGGGTACTGAAACCTTCAATTCCACATTCTATGTCATGGACATCCGTCCCTCCTATTCTTGCTTGTTAGGAAGACCCTGGATTCATCATGCTGGAGCTGTCACTTCAACTCTGCATCAAAAGCTCAAGTACCCTATTCAGGGGAAAATTGTGACTGTTCTCGGTGAGGAGGAATACATGATAAGCCATCTTAATTCTTTCTGCTATGTGGAATTGGATGGTGAATTCATCGAAGCCCCCTTTCAGCATTTTAAGGAGGTAGCTCAGAAGATTGCGGCAGTTCCTTCTGTACCCATGATTACCCGACCTCCGCCTCGGATGTCGTCACTCAAATATGCGAAGGCTGTGATTGTAGAAGGAGGAAGCACAATCTGGGGGAAACTCCCCAATTTTCCTTTCAAGTCTGATAAATTCGGCTTGCGTTTCACTGCTGCTAGCCAGAAGGCTGTGCGTCGCTCCCGGGCTGGAGGACCACCAGTGAAGATCACTCATCATGGAGTCAGTGCTTTGGAGGATGGTGAAGAGGAGAGAAATCTTGAAGACTGGATTTTCCCTACCGTTGAAGGAGGCTTGTGCAATTGGGAGGCAAAGGTCTTTATTCCCATTACTTTCATCAATCAGTAATTTATCTTTTGAACATTTCTGTTGGTTTGTAATAATTCCTAAACAATTCTTACACTTTTAAACTTGTGCCTTACCCGAGGCATATATGTCCATTTGTAAGGGTTTGATTTTTCATCTTCATATGCCATTTTAATGAATCATGGACGCTTTCACATATAAACTTTTGTGTTCATTTTATTTCTTTTTACTTTTTTATTTGTTTAAAGGTGGCTATCCCTTACACACACCCACACTCACAAATGAAGGTACCCATCCACTCCGGATTCCATGGGTAACAATTCTGCTATGGCCTTCAGTGACTCTGAAGATCATGTCTACCATGCCGAATACGAAGGTGATAAAGACTGTGAAGTTCCTGGAGAGTTGGCTAGACTGTTACAACAGGAAGAAAGGGTTATTCTACCTCATGAGGAGTTGTTAGAGACTATCAACTTGGGTACAGAGGAAGACAGAAAAAAAGTTAGAGTGGGTGCCAACCTAGAGCCAAGTGTCAAAGAGCGCTTAGTTCAACTATTGAATGAATATGTTGAAATCTTCGCCTGATCCTACGAAGACATGCTGGGACTTGATATAGATATTGTGGTTCACTGTCTCCTTACAAGAGAAGACTGTCCACCAATTAAATAGAAAGTTCGCCGCATGAGGCCCGACATGTCTGAAAAAATCAAAGCTGAAGTAATGAAGCAGTTCGATGCTGGCTTTCTGGCTGTTACTTCCTATCCACAATGGGTTGCTAACATTGTGCCCGTGCCTAAGAAGGACAGCAAAGTCAGGATGTGCGTGGATTACATAGACTTAAACAGAGCTAGCCCTAAAGATGATTTTCCACTACCGCACATTGACATCTTGGCTGACAATACAACTCAGCACAAGGTATTTTCTTTCATGGACGGATTCTCAGGGTACAACCAGATCAAAGTGGCCCCTGAAGACATGGAGAAAACTACTTTCGTTACACAATGGGGTACGTTCTGTTATAAAGTGATGCCATTCAGATTGAAGAATGTCGGGGCAACCTATCAACGCTCCATGGTGGCCTTGTTTCATGACATGATACATCATGAGATAGAGGTCTACATAGACGACATGATAGCCCATTCACAAACGGAAGAAGAACACCTCGACCATCTGCAAAAGCTGTTTGTCAGGTTGAAAGAATACAAGCTCAGACTGAACCCTAACAAGTGCACTTTCGGAGTCAGGTCTGGTAAACTCTTAGGATTCATCGTCAGTAACAAAGGCATCGAGGTTGATCCTGCCAAAGTCAAAGCTATACAAGAAATGCCTGCCCCTCGCACTGAGAAGGAGGTCAGAGGTTTCTTGGGACGCCTAAAATACATTGCAAGGTTCATCTCTCACCTAACGTCTACCTGTGAACCAATCTTCAAGTTGTTGAAGAAATATCAGGTGGTTAAATGGAATAATGTCTGTCAAGTTGCTTTCAATAAAATCAAGGAGTATCTGCTAGAACCTCCTATCTTGATGCCACCCGTCGAAGGAAGGCCGTTAATCATGTATCTGACCGTCCTGGAGAATTCAATAGGGTGCATACTGAGCCAACATGATGAGTCTGGCCGAAAAGAGCATGCCCTTTATTACCTTAGCAAAAAGTTTACCGACTGTGAGACTCGCTACTCACTGCTTGAGAAAACTTGATGCGCTTTGGTATGGGCTGCTCGCCGGCTAAGGCAGCGTATGTTGACACATACCACTTTGCTGATCTCTAAGATGGATCCGATCAAGTACATCTTTGAAAAGCCTACTCTATCCGGAAGAATCGCTAGATGGCAGATGATCCTCACCGAATACGATATACAGTACACGACCCAAAAAGCCATAAAGGGGAGTGTGCTAGCCGATCATCTGGCTCATCAAGCTGTCATAGATTACCAATCCATGAGATTCGAATTCCCTGACGAAGACATTATGATATTGGACAACATTGAAGAGAACAGACCATATGACGAACCTGAACAAGGATCCCGATGGACCCTGTACTTTGATGGTGCCTCCAACGCACTTGGAAACGGTATCGGCGCCGTACTTATTTCTCCAGAAGGTTGCCATACACCTTTCACTGCAAGAATCTGCTTCAGCTGCACCAACAACATGGCCGAGTATGAAGCTTGTATCTTTGGTCTCAAGGCCGCTATTGACTTGGGAATCAAATATTTGATTGTATTTGGGGACTCAGCTTTGGTTATCAGTCAAATCAAAGGAGAGTTGGATACTAAACATCCAAACCTCATCCCTTACAAAGAACATGTCTTGAAATTGTTACCACACTTCGAGCAGATTACCTTCGAGCACTTCCCGCGAGAAGAGAATCAGCTAGCAGATACGCTAGCTACAATGTCATCCATGTTTAAACTTAACTGGGATAATGAGGCTCCTCAAATCACCATTGAAAGGATGGATGAACCTGCACATTGTCACGAGATTAATACCGAAGAAGTAGTGGACCGACTGTGGTTTCATGACGTCAAAAGGTATCTCGAAGCACAAGAATACCCTGAAGGAGCTTAAGTCAACGACAAAAAGTTCTTAAGGAGGTTCTCTGCCAAGTTCTTTCTGAGAAATGGTATCCTATACAAGCGCAATCATGATTGCATTCTACTCCGTTGTGTGGACAAGGTTGAAGCTGAACAGATCATGGCTGAACTACACAATGGTACCTTCGACACCCACTCAAGTGGTCATACGATGGCTAAGAAGATTCTACGGGCAGACTATTACTGGTCTACCATGGAAGCTGACTGCCATCAACATTCCCGTACTTGTCACAAATGTCAAATCTACGCTGACAAGGTACATATACCTTCAGTTCCTCTCAATGTCTTAACAGCTCCTTGGCCATTCGCGATGTGGGGAATCGACATGATTGGAGAGATCAAGCCTACAACATCCAATGGACACCGCTTTATCCTGGTGACCATTGATTACTTCACCAAATGGGTCGAATCAGCGTCCTTCGCATCCGTTACAAAGAATGTGGTTGCCCGCTTCATCAAGCATAATCTCATTTGCCGATACGGCATCCCTGACAGAATCATCACCGACAACAGTATAAACTTGAACAACACTATGATCACCGCTCTGTGCGAGTAGTTCCTGATTCAACATCACAATTCATCTCCCTATCGGCCAAAGATGAACGGTGTTGTCGAAGCTGCGAACAAAAATATCAAGAAGATCATTCAAAAAATGACAGTCACCTACAAGGACTGGCATGAGATGTTACCGTTTTCTCTGCACGGGTACCGTACCACGGCACGAACATCAACTGGGGCAACACCCTTTTCTTTGGTATACGGCATGGAAGCTGTTTTACCTATCGAGGTTCAGATTCCCTCCTTGAGAATCATGAAGGATGTTGGTTTGAGTGAAGACGATTGGATTCAGACCCGGCTTGATCAACTTAACTTGATTGACGAAAATCAACTTACTGCTGTTTGCCATGGTCAGGCGTATCAGAAATGAATGATCAAGGCTTTCAACAAGAAAGTCAGACTCCAAGTATATCAAGTCGGGGATCTTGTAATCAAGCGGATCATCTTACCACAAGGTGATCCCAGGGGAAAATGGACTCCTACTTACGAAGGACCATTTGTGATAAAAACATCTTTTCTGGTGGAGCAATGATCCTGACCACCATGGACGGTGACAACCTGTCGCACCCTGCGAACGCAGACATAGTCAAAAGATACTACGCATAAACGACCCGACAAGTCAAAAACCCGAAAGGGCGACTTGGGAAAAAATGGGCATCCCGGTGAATCGAAAACCCGAAAGGGCAGTTCAGGCAAAACTTAGGGATAAACAAAAAAATCTGTACATCCGGAAAGTTGAAAACCCAAAAGGGCGACTTGGGCAAAAAAGGGTTTCCCGGTGGACTGAAAACCCGAAAGGGCGGTCCAGGAAAAAGTTAGGGAATTAAAGCGTATGACTATGTCTCGTCGGATCACTTTAAGGACAATCTCTTCTCAAACAAGTTCCTGGCTTCTGATCAATCTAATCATCGTCGGACGAAGCAATGAATGGACAAGATATCCAGAGTTACGAAGGTTATAGCAGAATGGGAACCCCATGGAATTATTACACATAGCCATCTTTATTTGTATAAATTTTTCTCATTTTTATGACAACATTCTCTTACTAGAATGTCTGTCTCCTTTGTACAAAATACTTACACAAAGTTAATACAAAGATACTTCAAAGTGCAGAAAACTATTTGCCTTTTCTTTTCTTTACACTTGTGTTTTATTTGAAAACATCCAATGGTTTATTAAATGAGCATATGGATTTGAATATAATCATTGTTTACAAATAAACAAAATGTGAAAGAATAATTACTGACAGGTTCAAAGGATAGGAAAACGTCTTTAGGCTATTCCAAGAGAAATCTCCTGCAGTACATCATCTAGATCCACAGCCGAGCTAAAACCTTGAAATACATATCCCCAGCGAAATTACAATTTCAGAATCTTCGCCAGAGTCTAAACTTCAAACTCCCAATCCCCGACGGAGTCATATTTTCAAACCTTTAATTCTCATCAGAGTTAAAATCCTCAGCAGAGCAAAAACTTTGGGTCATAAATCCCCAGCGAAGATGAAACCTTCTTCCCCAGTGAAGTCAAATTTCCAACTACCAATCTACAGCAGAAACCATCCAGTTTCTCCAGATTCCCCAGCAAGTTATATTAAAGTCTGAGAATCGACCAGATAACATTTAACTTTTATCCCCAACCTCCGGATGATTCCCCAGTAGATTGGCGTACAACCCAAACTCCCGAACTTTTTCCAAACAGGAATAAACCTTTTCCCCTAGAGTCTTGAACTTACCCTCCAGCAGGATAGCTTACTTTCCAGCAGTATAGCTACTCCCCACAGAGTTTTTACTCCCTAAAAGAATGAAGATTCTAATTCTTAACTCCCCAATTTGAAGTCCCCAGGGATTTATTTTCCCCTAACAGATTGAAGATTCTCAGTCTGGATTCCCCAAGTGAAGTTGCCAGAGCCTTCATGACTCCCTAGCACGAGTTTGTCAGAATTTTTAGTCCCCTACAGATCAAAGATTCTTATTCTCACTCCTCCAGTGAAGCCCCCAAGGTTTCAGTTCCCCAGAAGATTGAAGTTCCTCATTCTTATTCGCCGCAGAAGCCATCAAAGTTTTCCTTATTCTCCAACAAATCAAGGTTTTCTTTCATCTAATCCCCAGTAGAGATCATCAGAGTTTCCCTATTTCCCCAGCCGAGTAAGGATTCCCATTGATGTACTCCCCAACTACAGTCGTCAAAGATCTCTGGATTCCCCAAACAGGTTTCTCAAGCAGACTTGAAAGATCCCTTTTCCCCAGGAAAGTCATGAAGGATTCTCACATACCACGGAAGTTGTCAAAGTTCTTGTTAATCCCCACAAGTTGCCAAGGATTCTCTATCCCCAACAGTGGTCCAAGGATTTCTCATTCTCAGCAATTAAAGATTTTGGAATCCCCAGCATCGGTCCAAGATTCACTTTCCCCGGCAGCAGTCAAGGATTTTATTATCTCCAGCTATCAAGGATTTATTTTCCTCAGTAAGACAACTAATCAGCTTACATGCGCATACATTACATTCATATATCATAAACATTGATAAAACACATTTTATTGCATCATACACTTCATACAACATAACTTTGTGTTTCAGCTAACATTTTACCCTTTTCAGGATAAGATTAAAAGCTATCTCTAACAGATATTCAGAATTTAGATACAGTACGGATACACGCCAAGACATGGAAGTCATTCTGTTACTCATTCAAATCTCCTATTCAGATACAGTATGGATACACCCCAGACACGGCGGTTATTCTATTACTCATTCAGAATTCAAAGTCAAGATACAGTTCAGATACGCGCCTGACACATATGCCATTTTGTCACTCATTCAGACTTCAGCAATCAGATACAGATTAGATATGCTCCAGCCACAGAAGCCATTCTATTTCTCATTCAGATTCAACTATCAATTTCAAGTTCAGATACACTCCAAACATGGAAGTCATTCTGTCACTTATTCAGATCCCAGTTACAGTTCAGATACACTCCAGACACGGAAGTCATTCTGCTACTCATACAGATCTCAACTTCGGATACAATCCAGATACGCGCCCGACACGGATGCCATTATGTCACTCATTCAGACTTCAGTAATCAGATACATATTAGATACGCTCCAGACACGGAATCCATTCTATTTCGGATTCAGATTCAACTATCAATTTCAAGTTCAGATACACTCCAGACATGGAAGTCTTTCTGTCACTTATTCAGATCCCAGTTACAGTTCAGATACACTCCAGACACGGTAGTCATTCTGCTACTCTACAGATCTCAACTTTGAATATAGTCCAGATACGCACCAGACGCGGTAGCCATTCTGTCACTCATTCAAACTTTTCCCCAGCTCAGAGATGCTCCAAACACATACGTCATTCTGTCGCCTATTCAGATTTCAGATTCAGATACAACTCAGATACGGATACCATTCTGATGTTCATTCTCCTGATTTTCAACAAACCTTCTTGGATGGCATCTTTAAGCCCATTCCCTCAACTACATTTTGATGAGTGCAAATTTACGGGCACTCTAATGTCCAATCATCGTTTACCTTCGAGTCACGAAAGGAAAATTCGCCAATCTAACTCTTTAGGTTCAAGAAGATTGAACAGGGGAAGTTGTTGTACCCCAAAATTTTCCCTATCATTTTATCAAGATTTCCCATCACAAAACTCTTTGGACTCCAAACAGGATTAGGGTTTGCTCTGCTCAAGACATCTCCTTGCACTGATGACCTGAAATTAGTGTTTGAGTTTGCACAGGGATTTTTGGACTTCCAATGCTCAAAGTGACTTTCATACTTCATGTTAGACTTACAAGATTACCCATACCAAGTTTCAAGCCTTGAATCAAATTTTTGCCCAGTCAATTGGAGAGTTGACCTAGAAATCAATTGTATTGGGGAAAAAGTCAACTATGGCCAATTTACAGTCAAACCTCATAATTTTTGATCCACATCAACATTATAGGCTCATATGAACCATTTGATCAAGTTTGGACCACAACTCCTCAAGAAATTTGATCAAATCATCAAAAGGGCAAAATGGTCATTTTTAGGGTTTTGACTACAGAAGGGAAATTTCTGATTTTTTACCTAGCCAATGGAAAATTGGGTTCAATCATGGATTCAAGGACTCAATGGCATCATCTTGACCTAATCACAAGGTTCAAAAGATCTCAAAAGCATTGGATTGACAGATGAATTTTCCAGTCAACTGATCAAAAATCAACTGTATACTAAAAAGTCAAACTTTGACTTTTTGGTAAAAATCAAGTGCCAAGGGTCATTTTTCATCAAGATATGTCAAAACATGAAACTTGTTCATCAAGAAACCTAATTTTGGAAATTAGGGTTTAAGATTGAAAAATTTCATAACTTAGAATTTTTCTAAGTTATGAAATTTTCTTATTTTTTCCCAAATTTGCCCAACATTTTCACCATAATGAAATTGGATTCAAACAAAACTTCAAACATGAAAGTTGTAGTAATCCACAAAATATACAACTTTGAATCACAAAGTTTTCCCAAAGGATGCTTGGATCTCAAGTTATGATTTTTAGAATAAGGGTCCATGAAACTTTTAACTTAGTGAAATTTTGCCCTAGTTTAGGCAGGATTTTGACCTATCTTCATGACAATTTTTCACATAGTTCCACTTGGAATATAAAAATTCATTTCATAGATGGATTGTAGATCATTTTACAAGCTTTCCAAAATGTCTAATAACTTTCCAAGATCATTTGTGGTTAAGGAGAATCGAAGGTTTGAATTTGGGAATTTATCACTTTGATCCATGGCATTTTCATGTTGACACAAGTTGCAAAATCTGTCCAACTTTGCTTGTACTTGAATACAGGCCCTTAAACCCTTCCACACTCAAAAATTGAATGCAAACTCAATGGATTAATGCATTGCTCTGATCAATGGAAGATTACACAAAGGATTAATCCAAAAATGGCAAAAAGGTAGCATTGCCATTTTTATAAAGGTGGCTTTATGTCAACTTGTTTCCCTTGAGCCTTGAACCCATCTCTTTGCAGCAAACAAACTCCATAAGCTTAGGCAAAGGTACAACAACTTTGTGCATGCTTGAAGCTAGCCTGTATAGGCTTGCCCTTGGTCACTTCACACTTTTCATAAAAAACAAGTCAACTTGCCAAAACCACATAACTCTTTTATCTGATAAAACAAACTCTTGTAAACATTTGAACCAACTTTTGCATATCACATTGAGCCATAAACAAGAGCTATCCAGTCCTCAAACACCCTTGAACACCAAAACACCAAAAACTTGCAAAACAGGGAAGCTTCTGCAGTTTCACCTCCATCTCACAAAACACTCGTGCGTTTTGTCTCAAACCTCTTCCAACACACTCCATACAACCCACCTAAGCTCTCCCAACCATTGGCCAGTGACTGTAACTCCATTTACACACTTCACCATTTCCGAATTCAGTTTGTGCAGGTTGACTTCTACAAGCTTATTCAAGCAAGTTCAAAGCAAACTAAGCATTGGGGAAGGTCAGAGGAAGTTCAAGCAAGCTCACAAGCATCTCAGGCCTCACTGAAAACCCCTACATTGACATACTCGAGTTCAACTGAAGCAGGTATTTTCCAACTTTCTATCTCTCTATTTAGCAATCATTAGGCTTAGGTTTGTGAATAAAAAATGTAGTAATCATTGTCCTTAAGCTGTACATATGCATAGATTTCATTTAAGTTAACTGTTGTGATGTGGTGGGAGAACTGACTTGAGGTTTGCATTTGTGTTCGCACTTGTGCTGTTTAGCAAGAGTCACCACCAACTTTTTATTTTATCCAAAGGAAAGGTCAAAAAGCACAGGAAAGACCTTTGAGATGTTTTCTTGGGTTCGGGGGGTAGATTATGAAAAGGGAAGGTGCAAGCACCCTTTTCATCCATGGTTTTCCATGGGCTCTTAGTTACTTTTTTAGATCACTTGATTTTGCTTTTCAATTGTTTGAAATAGTGCTTTGTGTGTGTGGTTTTGAAAATGTTTTGAAAAGAGGCCTTGTCTAGGAAACCTTTGTAACAATTCTTGTTTGAATGTTTTACAAAGGTGTTTGTCTTTTGAAAAGATATTTCAATGTTTGAAAGTTTGATTTGGGAAAATGTTTTGAAATTGTGTGTTTTGAAATTAGCAAGGATGTTTGCAAGAGATCAATTAACTAGGAGTTGTCTACCCTAACTCAAAGATCTTTCCTACACATTTTAACCCTTTGACATTGTTATTTTACCATTGTATTTGGTAAACAACCTTGTGTTTGGATGTTAAACGGGATAAGCGTGAGTCAATTTTTACAATCATTGTAGGCAACTTATGAGACGCTCTAGCAATTTTTGTAAGGGGCGAGATCGTTTTATCGAAGGCAACATCGAGGGTCATCGAGGGACTACGATCTTTGTTTATCGAAGGAACATTTGCTAGAGTGTCTCATATTCGAGGGACATGATTGCATTTCCGAGGCAACAAGCAAGGTTACCCAAGAGGTGCGCGTGTGAGAAGTGTGTTAATTTCAAGTTATTTATTCTTGGATTAGGTCATCTAGCGATTGATTTTTGAATCTTGCCATACATGCCTAATTACTACACAATATATCGAAAGCAATAAATTACATGAATTAAAAGTCTAAGCTATTATAAAAGTATCCGGGAATGGGGGTACAATTGTTACAAATGGGGATGAATCACATAAGAATAACAATGTCTAAATATTACAACCAAATCGAATTATTGTGTGATTCAATATAAAGCTATGACAAAGTATGAAATAAAGAAATCAATAAAGTATGAAGTGCATGTATTTACTTGAAAATAAAATTTATTCTAAAAAAGGAAATGATTTAAACTAAAAAGAGCTTTATTATTACTCTTTTGTATTTTTTTAATAATTTTGAAAGAAACGTTTAAAGAAAGAAAATTAACTAAACTAATTCTTTATTTTTTTGTACTTTTATTAATCAATTAAAAAAAGGTTTAAAGAAAGCAAACTAATTAAATTAAATTTTTTGATGTTTTTATTATTAGTAACAAATTAATAAAGATAAAAGAAATGATAAAAAGAAATAATTTCAAGACTTAAATTAAACTAAAGAAAATGTTTTCTTTATTTTGTTTTAAAAAATCTAATTAGTAAATTTATAAGAAAATAAAGCAAAAATGGGCTTAAAAGAAATATTGTGAGGTGTTGGGCCCAAATAAAAAGAAATAAGGCCAGGATGGAGGGGGGTGCGAGCCAGCAATGCGTTATGTGGGCCTAAGGTTGTTTGAAACGGAGTGGCCTAATGCTTAAGTTCAGTTCATTGTTTTTGGATTAGAGAAAACAGAAAATTAGGGTTTGTTCTGCGCTTACAGCGGCGCCGTTGTATTTCGTCCCTCTCACAACTTCCTCTCATTCATCTTCCTCACTAAATCGTCCCTGTCCCTTCTGATTCATGAAGAAAATTCATTTTTCTAGGTTCTGAAGTGGGATATATGTCTAAGGGTTTGACATTGACGCTTACTCTGATCTCCTCTCCCCAATTCCCGTCAGCGGAACGCCTCTCCTCTCTCACTTCCGAACCAAGTGCTAGCTACACATTTTTGCAAGGTATGGTTTGCTTTTACCTTAATAGTTCATTGGTTTTTTTGAATGTTGTTGTTCATGTTTCTTTTATGTTAATCAAACTTGTCACCCTATGAGATGCAGGAAGATGATGCTATGGCGAAAACATACCTGTTTGGGATGGTTAGATAGTGAGAGGGAAGTGACGGTGCTCCTTGGCGGCCGGAAATGGGGAGGAGAAATGATGACGCAGCTCTTTCTGGTAACTTTCTTCTTTCCCTTGAACTTTGACTGAATGATGATGATGATGCTTCTGACTTTTGATTGCTTAATGATTGATGATGATGTTGATTGCTTCTGAGACTTGAATACCGATTTTTGACAATTTTGTTTAGACTGTTTGATGATTGTTGGTATTGTTGAAGATTGTTTGAAAATTGTTATGTCTTGTTGTTGAAACGCCTTTGCAGTTTTGATGCTTTTGAAAATGTTGTAGGCTTTGAAATGAGTTCATGTTTTTTTGGATGTTTGAGCTAGTTTTGGTAGTTTTGGAGGTTTATTCTGCTTGTTACAGTTTTGGTTTTACTGTTTTGACTGGGTTACAGGTTGAAGGGTTTTTGGAATGAGTTGGAAGTTTTGACACTTGAATGTTCTTGTTGTTGTTACGGTTGGTTTAACAGGTTTCACAGTTTGGAAAATGGTTGTGAAAGTTGTTGGACGGGTTTGGGAGTTTTTTGGCATGTTTTGCTGCTTGAACTTGCTATGCAGGTTTTAGTATTTGTTGTGGTTTGGCCCCTGAAAATGTTATGCAGGTTGGGTTTTTTTTTCTGATTTTTGTTAACAGGCTGGGTTATTTGAGCTGTTTGTTGTTGTTACTGTTTGTTTGACAGTTTTGTTATTCTTGCTGATTTGGAACTGTTTAAGGATTGGTTTTGTTGTTGAAATGGATTTTTGGGTTGATTGTTTGTTACAATTTTGTTGTAACTATGTGGAATTGGATATTTTGCAGCTTGGTTTGATATATTTGGTTAATAGGCTGGGAGTTTTTGTGAGAGTTGGTTCACAGGTTTTGGAAGTTTGTTCTTGCAGTTTGGTTCTGCAAGTTTGAAATGTTTTGGTTGTCCCCAAAATGCTCTCTCCTCTTCTTACAGTTTTTATGGTGTTATATCCTAGTTACTTTTTTTTTGTAAGTTACTTGTGACAGTTTTGTGGGCAGGATGGCCAATCTGTACCTTTCCCACAATTTAGGTGATATCTCTCCTCTCTCAATGATAAAGCAGAAATGCTTTTTTCACTTTTTCTGAAAAGTTTGCCCAAATTTCTTGGAAAATGATGAAAGGCTATGAAACAAGCCCCCTTGCTTGTTATTTGGTTTACCATACCGCATTCTTCTTTGCCTTCTATTTGTACTTTGTTTGCTGCATTGTACTTGCCTTGTACTTTGTTTTGTTGCCGTCTAGTTACTGCATTGTTTGTGCTGCATCCAGTTTGTCCTTGTTACATTCAGTTTGGAATATGATTTCAGTTTGGCGCCTGCTGAGTTACTTTCTTGTAATGTTGTTGCTACTGTCCAGTTTCCTTGTACTTTGTAATGCTTGCACTTTTATTTTTTATTTTTATGAACCAAGAATAGAAATCTTCTTGTGATTTGCAAAGAGAAAAATAAAAATGTGATGAAATTAAAATAGCCCTCTGATTCCAAACGGCAAACTTTAATGATGAACATTTTTTTTTCTTTTTGAAATTTTTATTTATGTTCAATTAACTGTACTAATCTTTTTTTCTGTCTTTCTTTCATGTGAGCGAAAATTGGATGGTGACAAAGCAGAGGAAGCAGGAGACTTTGTGGCGAGCATGAGAGCAATGGAAACTTAGGCTTAGATTTGTAACTTAGAGATATTTTCAATCAGCTGTATTAATTTATTTTTCAAGTACGGTAAGTTGTAAAACCTAAAGCATATGAATAATAAATTATTTTGTAACAACATTTGAAATAAATGAAATTATTTATGAGATAATCTGATATCCAATAATAATCCATTACTGTTAGTAACTTGTAATTCTCTCTTTGTGTCTTCACCGATTCTTAAGATTCCCTGATCAAAATAATTGAACTGCATTCCAATAATTCCAATACAGATAACTTAAACTTCAATTAATCCAATAACTCTGTAATCTTGTAACCTTGCAACAATATTCCAATCAGAACACACACTGTGTATTCCATAAACAAGAAAATGTTCATTCCGTAAACAAGTGAATGTTTTAAAAGACGTAAATTAACTGGTTAACCTGGATCAAACAAACACTGCCTTTTTTCAGTAAATTTGAGAGAGCCTGAAAATATGTGACAGCCAATTGACTTTCTGAGGATTCAGTTTCTTCTGAGAAATCTGAGAAAAACCCTAATTCTTGATTTACCTTCATAGGAGAAAATTTGTCTGATTGATTCCTGAGCCAGTCTTGAATATTTGAGAAACCCTAGGGTTGTGATCTTTTGTGAAAAATAGGAGGGCAAATTTCGGGGTACAACAGCTGCCCCTATTCAATCTTCTTGAGCCTGAAGAGTTAGATCGGCGAGTTTGCCGTTCGCGACTCGAAGGTAAAAGATGATTGGACACTAGAGTTCCCGTAAATTTGCACTCGTCGAAGTATAGTTGAGGGAATGGGCTTAAAGATGCCATTTGGATATGTGATAGAATCTTGTCGGAGATGGGCTTAAAGATGCCATCCAAGAATGTTTGTTGAATTGTAAGTTATGGGTGAGCGTCAGAATGGTATCTGCGTCTGGAGCATCTCTGAGCTGGGGATCTAAATAAGCAATAGAATAACCTCCATGTCTGGAGCACCCGTAAACTGTTTTCATGAGCTGAATCTGAACAAGCGATAGATTAGCATCCATGTCTGGAGCACCCGTAAACTGTTTTCATGATCCTTGAATTTGAATAAGCAATAGATTAACATCCGTGTCTGGAGCATCTCTAGGATGTTTTCAGATCCTTGATTTTGAATAAGCAATAGATTAGCATCCGTGTCTAGAGCATCTCTAGGCTGTTTTCAGATTGTATACTGGTAGCTTGTTAATCATATCCTGAAAAGGGTAAAATATTAGCTGAAACACAAAGTTATGTTGCATGAAATGTATGATGCAATACATGTGTGTTATCAATGTTTATGATATATGATATATGATTGTAATGTATGCGCATGCAAGCTAATTAGTTGTCTTGATGAGGAAGATAAATCCTTGATAGCCGGAGATAATAAAATATTTGGCTGCTGTCAGGGAAAATAAATCCTTGACTACTGCTAGAGATTCAAAATCATTGACTGCTGAAGATGAGAAATCTTTGCTAACTGCTTGGGGATAGAGAATCCTTGGAAACTCGTGGGGATTATACGATGAGAATCCTTACTCGGATGGGGAATAAGGGAAACTCTAGAGATCTCTACCGAGAATCACACAAAGGAAAACCTTGGTCTGCTGGAGAATAAGGAAGACTCTGATGGCTTCTATGGAGAAATGAGAATCTTCAATCTGCTAGGGGAATTAAAAATTCTGATGAATTCATGCTGAGAGTGAAGAAGGCTCTGGCAACTTTGCTGGAGAATCAAGAATGAGAATCTTCATTCTGTTGGGGATTAAAAACTTTGTGGGGAAAAGCTTATTCTTGTTTGGAAGAAGTTCAGGAGTTTAGGTTGTATGCCACTTTGAGAATGAGAATCTTCATTTTGTCGGGAATATCAGGAGCTCGGGTTGTATGCCACTTTGAGAATGAGAATATTCATCCTATCGGGAATATCAGGAGCTCGGGTTGTATGCCAAACTACTGGGGAAGCAGGAATGAGAATCTTCATTCAGGCGTTTAGGTCAGGAGGTTGGGTGTATGCCAATCTTCTGGGGAAGCAAGAATGAGAATCTTCATTCAGGCGTTTGGGTTAGGAGGTTGGGTGTATGCCAATCTTTCGGGGAAGCAAGAATGAGAATCTTCATTCAGGCGTTTGGGTCAGGAGGTTGGGTGTATGCCAATCTACTGGGGAAGCAAGAATGAGAATCTTCATTCAGGCGTTTGGGTTAGGAGGTCGGGTGTATGCCAATCTACTGGGGAAGCAAGAATGAGAATCTCCATTCAGGCGTTTGGGTCAGGAGGTTGGGTGTATGCCAATCTACTGGGGAAGAAAGAATGAGAATCTTCATTCAGGCATTTGGGTCAGGAGGTTGGGTGTATGCCAATCTTCTGGGGAAGCAAGAATGAGAATCTTCATTCAGGCATTTGGGTCAGGAGGTTGGATGTATGCTAATCTTCTGGGGAAGCAAGAATGAGAATCTTCATTCAGGCGTTTGGGTCAGGAGGTTGGGTGTATGCCAATCTTCTGGGGAAGCAAGAATGAGAATCTTCATTCAGGCATTTGGGGTCAAGAGGTTGGGTGTATGCCAATCTTCTAGGAGAGCAAGAATGAGAATCTTCATTCAGGCGTTTGGGTCAGGAGGTTGGGTGTATTCCAATCTACTGAGGAGTCATCCTAGGTTGGGGATAAAAGTTTACTGTTATCTGGCTGATTTCCAGGCTTTAAGATAACTTGATGGGGATAGGTAGTTGGTAGTCTCATCTCCACCGGGGATCTTAATGACATGTTGATTTGATGGTGCATGGAAATGGGTTTAAAGATACCATTCAAAGGTGATTGTCGACGAAAAGTTTGAGTTGGATCTATGACAACAAAAATCTGGAAGTGAATCAGAATAAACCATTGAGAGATTTATCTGAAACAACAAAATCTGGAATATCTTCAACTGGAATAAGAATCAGGGAGATCTTAGTGTCGATCTGACTGAGCCAGAGAAGGTCTTGAATTAACTTTGACTGGATAAGAATCAGAAAAATCTTAGAATCGATTTAACTGAGCTAGACGAAAGTCTTGGGGTATCTTCAACTGGAATAAGAATCAGGGAGATGTTAGTGTCGATCTGACTGAGCCAGAGAAGATCTTGAAATTAACTTTGACTGGATAAGAATCAGAAAAATATTAGAATCGATTTAACTAAGCCAGACGAAAGTCTTGGGGTATCTTCAACTGATGCCAGGGAAAATAAATCCTTGATTGCTGTTGAAGGGGAAAGTTGAATGAACTACTATCTGGTCGTGGTCCAGGCTTCAGAAGGAATCAAGTGGTTATCCAGTCGCATCCGGGTATCAAACTGAATTTAAAGGGCATACTAATATCCAGTCGATTCTGGGTTTCTTAGTAATTGCCCAGGTAAGAACTGCTATTTGGTCAAAATCCAAGCTTCACAGTGTCTTGTACCGTTATCTGGTCAAAATCCCGGCTTCATAGCTTGAATTTTGTGAGAATTTGACCGCATCTTTCTTGTAAGGTAAAGGTTAATTGCATGACATACATCAAACAATGATGTTCTCAAAATAAATGAGATTGCAATGTATGATGTCCTGATGTACGGATGTGTAATGTTTCTCTCGCTGAGGAAAATAAATCCCGAATTGGTGCTGGAGAAAAGAGTTGAATTCTTCGTTTCTGATAATGAAAAATTTGGCGACTTCAATGGGAAAAATTCTCAGGAATTCTTGAGGTCGACTTAGCTACGAAGAGGTTATCAAAGATCGAAACTCTGGCTGGGAGCCATCTTATGAGAAGGATTTTGGAGAGACTTGTCACTGCCCCAAGTAGCGAGTGTTTATGGCTTTGCCAGGAAATGTTCGACTGTATGTAACCCTTTGTTGGGATTGACGTTCAATGCCCCAAGTGACGGTGACAGAGACTTGCCCCTGGTTACTCTGCACTTTGAGAGATTTCTTGAAATCTTGACTTGCCTGCCCCAGGTTAACTGGACTTTGAGAGATTTCTTGAAATCTTGACTGGACTGCCCCAGGTTTATTGGACAATGCCATGCCATGTCCCCTTTGATGATAGGAAATTTTTGCAACGGAAGTGTCATCCCACTTGAATTGATTTTGTTCACTGAGAGAGCTTTCGTTCATCGGATATTCACTGTGTGAATTTCTTCATTGTCAAATAAATAGCCATATGCAGACAACGATACTCAAATAATGCAAAGTTTATGCTAGTCTTGAAATTTTGAAAAATGCGTTTTTTAGCAGAAAACTTTTATAAGAAAAATTCAACTCAAGATTTAGAGCAAAGCCTTACAGGAGTCAGGATACCTTTTGTAACAGTATGCTTTCGAACTAACCCATTCTTCAATTAGGACTTTTGAAAGGTTGTAGCGTGGCTTGGTTCACGGTTTAAGAAACAAAGGATAAAGGCTCAAAGTAATATTTATACCCACCCGCTCTTCGTGATGTTCTTCAGTCCTAAACTCAGTTAATCGTGCGTTTGAACTCCAAATGAGTCTGGAATGACATTTTGGTGATGGTTGACACAAGTTGAATTTGTTGGAAGGCAGTCATTTTTTTGCAACATTATTTTTATTGAGGGTTTGTAGTGACCTCTTTCTTTCGGTTTATTATCCCTAATTTTTGCCTGACTGTTCTTATTTTCGAGATTACAGTCAGCGGGATGCCCCAGCTTTCGTAATTCTCCTTTGTAGGTTTTGACTCAGTGGGCTTTTCTTTTTGAGGGATAATGATTGCCTATGAGATAAGGAACCATCACCGTCTTTTGATTCCAAAGGAATGTTTTTGGTGTCATTCAGTGTATTACAAGATGAGAGTTTGCGACTTTAACATGCATTTGAATTAACTGAGAGACTACCCTGCCCCAGGTTTTGATTAAAGGTTTCAATTTGTGTTAAAATAGAAAACTTCTACTTCTTTGGCTCGAAGGGGTTGACTAGGGATTATCTTCCTTATAACTCCTGTGTTTAGGACTTGAAAAAAACGCATGTACATCGTCAGCAAGGTCTGTCTAAAAGCATACTGTATGAGGTTACGACATTGTTTTCGTCATCCTCCCTCTAAAGGTTTGCAACTTTTAGCAAGAGTTAAATGTCATAAAGAAAGTAGAAAGCATATTTTAAGTATAGTGAAAACGAATGGAAGAATTCAAGACAAACATATGCAATGCATCAATGAAACAAAGTTTGACATTAATAGATAATTGTTTGAATAACAAAATAAATTACAACTTGAAAATTCAAATGAAACAAAAGCCTCTTTGTCTGAACTTGTCACTTTAAGTGGAGAGCCTTCAGCGGAAGATTTTCATCTGGCCATCTTGTGTGAACTCCAACACTGTTTCTTTAACCAGATCTTGAATTTTGTTTCTCAATGTCCAACATCCATCGGTGTCATGTCCAGGACTGTTGGAATGATACGCACATCTCGCATTTGGATTGTACCCTGGAGCGGTTGTGTTGGGATGCCGAGGAGGGTCTCTTAATACAATCAGCTTGACTTCCAACAAGCGTTACAACACTTGAGATAATGGCATGTTAATCTCTGGGAAGCGCTTTTCAGATGTAGTTTGCTTACGCCGATTACCCTGTTGACGTTGGGGAGGTTTCTGTTGGGCTTGCGACCCTGAAGCAAATTGGGGAGGCTTTCCCTCGACTTCTTGTCTCAAAGGAGGCTGAATGATGACTTGATCTTCAACCTTAGTTGTTTGCTCTATTTGGTTACGTTCGCCTAGATGAAGCTTGTTGATGAGGACCTTTAGCTCCTCTTGTTCCTGTGCCAGGTTTTGGATGAGAGCCATCTGGCCCACCAGTTGTCCCATCATTTGAATTTTCATTGTTGCCATCTCAATCTGTAGCCCTTCCAACTGATCATTCCTGATGCCCCCTGGATTCCCTATGACCATGCCCCTTGTGAGGAGAGATTTCACTTCTTCTTGTCCCTTGGACAGGTTCAAGAACATCTCTTGAAGTTGAGCGTTTTGAGCCTGGATGTCTTTGATAGTCTTCTCTAGAGCCATCTCTACTGAAATAAACAGTAGGAAGATAAGGAGACCTGAAAGGGGGAAACCTGTCATGATACGATGCATGATATGTGGATCCATGTTTTCAAGGATCTCGCGGGGTAAACACAAGAAAATGTTAGAAGTTGAACATATTTGATTGGAGAACTTTGTATCGGTGGAAGTGTTTTCACGAGAATCAAGCTCACCATGTCAAGTGGGTCATAGCCCTTGACTCAAGTTGTTGTACTTGATCTTTGACGGTGTTTGTTTATAGGAAAGTGAATCCTCTTGCCCTTTGGTAGACGTCTGGTTCAACGTGCCCCTGCATCAAAGAACCTCGAGATCCTTGAAATAGTTATTGAAAATGCTATGGTATGATGTTATGATGTCATGTACAGATATGCGAAGTTTATATACAAATAATCATATTCACACAACACAGACAAGTCCTTAGGTTTAGGCTTGCATGGAGCTTGTAGGTAAGTACCCTCTTAAAGTTTGGTTGGCTCAACCTGTCCTAGAAATAGTAATCGGGTTCTAAAGGAGTTCAATATCACTGGATGGTTTCCTTGTTCATTGTTTCAATTTAGCCTCTTACAGGCGACCAAAATATTCCAAGGAAACGACCCTCAATGAGTGTAGTAATAAGTATCAACCAATTTTCAGCTCTACACCGAAACCGGTCATCTCACTACGTCCTAATGACCAAGTTGGTCAAGTAAGGTTCTAAAGTCAGTTGATGCTTCACGACACCACACGGAGGCCCCATACTCTCCTTGATTCAACTCAAGGGTTACCGGTACCAACCAATGTGCCACATCAACGTAGCTACTGCTTCAACCATGTCGGTATACCCCACACAGTTCCCTCACAGTTTATTTCTACTTACCTAAAAGGTGCCCCCAAATCCGGGTGTAGGATTTAAAACAAACCCAAACAAGGAACCAAAAAAAGTAAAGCATACAAGTCAAATAAGATAAGCATGTAAAGGTGATCTAAAACCCTAAGGTAACCCCACTTTTAGATTTTCTCCCCAGCTGAGTCGCCAGTTCTGTGATGCGGTGGGAGAACTGACTTGAGGTTTGCGTTTGTGTTCGCACTTGTGCGGTTTAGCAAGAGTCGCCACCGACTTTTTATTTTATCCAAAGGAAAGGTCAAAAAGCACAGGAAAGACCTTTGAGATGTTTTCTTGGGTACGGGGGGTAGATTATGAAAAGGGAAGGTGCAAGCACCCTTTTCATCCATGGTTTTCCATGGGCTCTTAGTTACTTGTTTAGATCACTTGCTTTTGCTTTTCAATTGTTTGAAATGGTGCTTTGTGTGTGTGGTTTTGAAAATGTTTTGAAAAGAGACTTTGTCTAGGCAACCTTTGTAACAATTCTTGTTTGAATGTTTTACAAAGGTGTTTGTCTTTTGAAAAGATATTTCAATGTTTGAAAGTTTGATTTGGGAAAATGTTTTGAAATTGTGTTTTGAAATTAAAAAGGATGTTTGCAAGAGATCAATTAACTAGGAGTTGTCTACCCTAACTCAAAGATCTTTCCTACATATTTTAACCCTTTGACATTGTTGTTTTACCATTGTATTTGGTAAACAACCTTGTGTTTGGATGTTAAACGGGACAGGCGTAGGTCAATTTTTGCAATTATTGAAGGCAACTTGTGAGACGCTCTAGCAATTTTTGTAAGGAGCGAGATCGTTTTATCAAAGGCAACATCGAGGGTCATCGAGGGACTACGATCTTTGTTTATCGAAGGGACATTTGCTAGAGTGTCTCATATTCAAGGGACATGATTGCATTTCCGAGGCAACAAGCAAGGTTACCCTAGAGGTGCGCTTGTGAGAAGTGTGTTGATTTCAAGTTATTTATTCTTGGATTAGGTCATCTAGCGATGGATTTTTGAATCTTGCCATACATGCCTAATTACTACACAGTATATCGAAAGCAATAAATTGCGGGAATTAAAAGTCTAAGCTATTACAAAAGTA
This sequence comes from Vicia faba, assembly GCA_948472305.1. Taxonomy (NCBI): domain Eukaryota; kingdom Viridiplantae; phylum Streptophyta; class Magnoliopsida; order Fabales; family Fabaceae; genus Vicia; species Vicia faba. The sequence continues at coordinate 855,681,991 of OX451736.1, read as the reverse complement.
TCCGGGAATGGGGGTACAATTGTTACAAATGGGGATGAATCACATAAGAATAACAATGTCCAAATATTACAACCAAATCGAATTGTTGTGCGATTCAATATAAAGCTATGACAAAGTATGAAATAAAGAAATCAATAAAGTATGAAGTGCATGTATTTACTTGAAAATAAAATTTATTCTAAAAAAGGAAATGATTTAAACTAAAAAGATCTTTATTATTACTCTTTTGTATTTTTTTAATAATTTTGAAAGAAACGTTTAAAGAAAGAAAATTAACTAAACTAATTCTTTATTTTTTTGTACTTTTATTAATCAATTAAAAAAAGGTTTAAAGAAATTAAACTAATTAAATTAAATTTTTTGATGTTTTTATTATTAGTAACAAATTAATAAAGATAAAAGAAATGATAAAAATAAATAATTTCAAGACTTAAATTAAACTAAAGAAAATGTTTTCTTTTTTTGTTTTAAAAATTCTAATTAGTAAATTTATAAGAAAACTAAGCAAAAATGGGCTTAAAAGAAATATTGTGAGGTGTTGGGCCCAAATAAAAAGAAATAAGGCCAGGATGGAGGGGGGTGCGAGCCATCAATGCGTTATGTGGGCCTAAGGTTGTTTGAAATGGAGTGGCCCAATGCTTAAGTTCAATTCATTGTTTTTGGATTAGAGAAAACAGAAAATTAGGGTTTGTTCTGCGCTCACAGTGGCGCCGTTGTGTTCCGTCCCTCTCACATCTTCCTCTCATTCATCTTTCTCACTCAATCGTCCCTATCCCTTCTGATTCATGAAGAAAATGCTTTTTATAGGTTCTAAAGTGGGATTTATGTCTAAGGGTTTGACATTGACGCTTACTCTGATCTCCTCTCCCCAATTCCCTTCACCGGAACGCCTCTCCTCTCTCACTTCCGAACCAAGTGCTAGCTACACGTTTTTGCAAGGTATGGTTTGCTTTTACCTTAACAGTTCATTGGTTTTTTTGAATGTTGTTGTTCATGTTTCTTTTATGTTAATCAAACTTGTCACCCTATGAGATGTAGGAAGATGATGCTATGGCGAAAACATACCTGTTTGGGATGGTTAGATAATGAGAGGGAAGTGACGGTGCTCCTTGGCGGCCGGAAACGGGGAGTAGAAATGATGACGCAGCTCTTTCTGGTAACTTTCTTCTTTCCCTTGAACTTTGACTGAATGATGATGATGATGCTTCTGACTTTTGATTGCTTAATGATTGATGATGATGCTGATTGCTTCTGAGACTTGAATACTGATTTTTGACAGTCTTGTTTAGTCTGTTTGATGATTGGTTGTATTGCTGAAGATTGTTTGAAAATTGTTATGTCTTGTTGTTGAAACGTCTTTGCAGTTTTGATGCTTTTGAAAATGTTGTAGGCTTTGAAATGAGTTCAAGTTTTTTTGGATGTTTGAGCTAGTTTTGGTAGTTTTAGAGGTTTATTCTGCTTGTTATAATTTTGGTTTTACCGTTTTGACTGGGTTACAGGTTGAAGGGTTTTTGGAATGAGTTGGAAGTTTTGACACTTGAATGTTGTTGTTGTTGTTACTGTTGGTTTAACAAATTTCACAGTTTCAAAAATGGTTGTGAAAGTTGTTGGACAGGTTTGGGAGTTTTTTGGCAGGTTTTGCTGCTTGAACTTGCTATGCAGGTTTTAGTATTTGTTGTGGTTTGGCCCCTGAAACTGTTATGCAGGTTGGTTTTTTTTTCTGATTTTTGTTAACAAGTTGGGTTGTTTGAGCTGTTTGTTGTTGTTACTGTTCGTTTGACAGTTTTGTTATTGTTGCTGTTTTGGAACTGTTTAAGGATTGGTTTTGTTGTTGAAATGGATTTTTGGGTTGATGGTTTGTTACAGTTTTGTTGTAACTATTTGGACTTGGATATTTTGCAGCTTGGTTTGATATATTTGGTTAACAGGCTGGGAGTTTTTGTGAGATTTGGTTCACAGGTTTTGGAAGTTTGTTCTTGCAGTTTGGTTCTGCAAGTTTGAAATGTTTTGGTTGTCCCCAAAATGCTCTCTCCTCTTCTTACATTTTTTATGGTGTTATATCCTAGTTGCTTTTGTTTTGTAACTTACTTGTGACAGTTTTTTAGGCAGGATGGCCAATCTGTACCTTTCCCATAATTTAGGTGATATCTCTCCTCTCTCAATGATAAAGCAGAAATGCTTTTTTCACTTTTTCTGAAAAGTTTGCCCAAATTTCTTGGAAAATGATGAAAGGCTATGAAACAAGCCCCCTTGCTTGTTATTCTGTTTACCATACTGCATTCTTCTTTGCCTGCTATTTGTACTTTGTTTGCTGCATTGTACTTGCCTTGTACTTTGTTTTGCTGCCGTCTAGTTACTGCATTGTTTGTGTTGCATCCAGTTAGGCCTTGTTACATTCGGTTTGGAATATGTTTTCAGTTCGGCGCCTGCTGAGTTACTTTCTTGTAATGCTGTTGCTACTGTCCACTTGCCTTGTACTTTGTAATGCTTGCACTTTTATTTTTTCTTTTTGTGAACCAAGAAGAGCAATCTTCTTGTGATTTGCAAAGAGAAAAATAAAAACGTGATGAAATGAAAATAGCCCTCTGATTCCAAACAACAAACTTTAATGATGAACATCTTTTCTTTCTTTTTGAAATTTTTATTTATGTTCAATTAACTGTACTAATCTTTTTTTGTCTTTCTTTCATGTGAGCGCAAATTGGATGGTGACAAAGCAGAGGAAGCAGGAGACTTTGTGGCGGCATTGGAGAAATGGAAACTTAGGCTTAGATTTGTAACTTAGAGAGATTTTCAATCAGTTGTATTAATTTATTTTTCAAGTACGATAAGTTGTAAAACCTAAAGCATATGAATAATAAATTATTTTGTAACAACATTTGAAATAAATGAAAGTCTTTATGAGATAATCTGATATCCAATAATAATCCATTATTGTTAGTAACTTGTAATTCTCTCTTTGTGTCTTCACTGATTCTTAAGATTCCCTGATCAAAATAATTGAACTGCATTCCAATAATTCCAATCCAGATAACTTAAACTTCAATTAATCCAATAACTCTGTAATCTTGTAACCTTGCAGCAGTATTCCAATCAGAACACGCAATGTGTATTCCATAAACAAGCAAATGTTCATTCCATAATGTGATACGGTGGGAGAACTGACTTGGGTTTTGCGTTTGTTTTCGCAAATGTTTCGGTTGAGTAAGAGTCGCCACCGACTTTTTATTTTATCCTATGGAAAGGTAAAAAAGCACAGGAAAGAACTTTGAGATGTTTTCATGGGTTCAGGGAGTAGATTATAGAAAGGGAAGGTATTAGCACCCTTTCTATCCATGGTTATCCATGGGCTCTTAGTTACTTGCTTAGATCACTTGCCTTTGCTTTTCAATTGTTTGGAATGGTGCTTTGTGTGTGTGGTTTTGAAAATGTTTTGAAAAAGATGCCTTGTCTAGGAAACCTTTGTAACAATTCTTGTTTGAATGTTTTACAAAGGTGTTTGTCTATTTGAAAAGATGTTTCAATATTTTTGAAAGTTTGTTTTGAAGTTGTGTTGTGATGTGTGTTTTGAAAAATGGCAAAGATGTTTTGCACGTTTGATCAAGTAACTAAGAGCTATCTACCCTAATTTACTCAAAGATCTTTCTTATTTTTTTATCCCTTTTAACAGTGTTGTTTCACCATTATATTTGGTGAACAACCTTGTGTTAGGATGTTAACGGGACGGGCGCAGGTCATTGTATAGACCATGAAAGCAATAATGTTAAGTATCTTTGGCAATTTTTTCTTAAGGGACTTGATCATTTTTGTTTAGGCAACTTGAGATAGCGTCATCGAGGGACTATGATCTTTTTGTTTGTTTTTGTTTTGCCAAAGTACTCAACATGAAACCATGACCCATTTTTGAAGGGAACAAGTGGTGTAACCTGTAACACCCTCTAAAACCCCAAGTAATTTTCGCAAATAATTAAAATTATAATTTCAGAGTACATGTATAATTCGAGGATGCTACAATTCTCTTTTAAATAAAACAACAAATTCCTGTCATGCATAATCTTAGTAGTAACTCATACATGTTTACACAGCGGAATAATTTATTTAATAAAACCAAAGTTATAATATTTTCAATCATCAGGGATTAACACCTGGAATATGTCAACATTATATTATAACCAAATACTAAGGAAATAAACGAGTCTGACTAAAGCAGCTCGACAAACAAACGTTCCCGGAGTTACAACTATCAGAGCATGACCCAGACAATACTAAAACGAAAATAAACTAGAGCGACAAGCCTTCGCCAAGCACCTGAACGAAGCTCCTTAATCTGAAATATTCAACAGTAAAGGTGAGCATCTCAATTATACATTTGATTATACGTTCATAACAATCAATTCAGGAAATCATAAGCATCACCCAATAATTAGCATATTTCATAGTTTACAAAAACCTTACAATTCATATATCCATGATACCTTGCTTTTCATATTTGCAAATAATCATCAAACATCGTCAACCATTTAGCAATCATACGTGCATACAAACAATCAAATACAACATTGGAAAAGTCATCCATTCATGTTATATTCAAGGTAATGCAACACACCCATGCATGTGGTACCACTTTACCGCCCCATTAAATCTCGGGTCACGGATAACTCACCGTTCCATTATATCGCGGACACGGCTACCACCTCAACGTTCCATTAAATCGCAGACACGTATATCGGCCACCATGTTAATTCCACACAATGGGAATTAACAAATGCAACATGATATGTAAGTATGTAACACTCAGCATACTATGAACATCAATCAACATATCATGCACATTCAACAACATCAACTCATAACAAGATATGGATAGCATGTAATCACTCAGCATACTATTTAAAACATCAATCATATCAAGTCATATTATAATTTCACGCTCGATAACATTATCCAAAAGCATGGCAATAAAATCCAAAATCAAGCACTGAAAACAAAGTTCAGAAAAATCAACACAGTAGCCTCAACACGGGTGCCCGTGTTGAACAACACGGCCCGTGTTGGGCAATACAGAAGAGCAACACGGGTGCCCGTGTTGTGCCACACGACCCGTGTTGTAACATATCCAGAAACACACATTTTTCTCATTACAGGGGACCTAACACGGGTACCCGTGTTGTGCAACACGGCCCGTGTTGGGCAATACGTCCAAAAAAAAAACACGTTATCCTTATCAGTACAGGGGGAGCAACACGGGTGCCCGTGTTGTGCAACACGGCCCGTGTTGTGCAACCAGAAGGACAACCAGAAGAGCAACACGGGTGCCCGTGTTGTGCAACACGGCCCGTGTTGCTGAGCGCGTACAGAAATTTCCTGTATCTGCAGCAGCTCAGAAAACAGCAGCCAAACGCGGGAAAAATGTCGGCTAAACTCGCATTTCGGTACATAACGACATCGATACTTCACAACTTAAAACAACACATTCATTTCATAATTACCAACAATTATTATAGTAACCTTAACAGTGATTACTCGTCCCTTTTTGGGGAATTTCTGACAACATTAAGGTTATCCCTACAACTTCCAAGGTAAATTCACGATCATGCAGATATACTCCCAATTCACCATTTGGAAACTAAAATTCCTAATCGATTCATAAAAATTGGGAACCTAACCCTTTTCTAACAAGGTTCAATCCTAAGGGTATCGATTCCTACTAACATCTAACAATTGGGGTTTTTCCCTACGATTACCCAAATCAACCGCACATAAACCCATAAACAAAGGTAAATCGAGTAATAGCCCCCCTTACCTTATCAATTAGCAGCTTTGATCTTTCGAGCGATGTTCTTCGTTCCTCGTACCTTCAGAGCTCTATTTCCCCAAATTCTCAACTTCTATTTATCGTGAAAATGAGAAAACTAACTTGAGTTCCAAAACATAACTTTATTTCTCTTGCACCCCCACTCTTTACTAACAACGTCTAAGCCCAATAACTTAAAACTCAGCATTTTCTTATTTCTTTTATTTTCCTCCATATTTCAAAATAAATAATTCCTTTTTATTTTATTAATTCTAATAAAATAATTTCCCAATTTTAAATAAATCAAATAATTGAAACTGGGGTGTTACAACTCTCCCCCACTAAAAGAGTTTTCGTCCTCGAAAACATACCTTAGACGAACAGTTCCGGATAAGCCTCTTTCATCTGGCTCTCCAGCTCCCAAGTGATATTTCCATCTGCTGGACCTCCCCAAGCAACCTTCACTAATGCTATCCCTTTACCTCTTAACTGTTTCACTTCCCGATCTTCTATCCTCATAGGCAATGTTTCTACTGTCAGGTTATCTCTCACCTGTACATCATCTATTTGGATTACATGAGATGGGTCTGGAATGTATCTCCTCAGCTGAGAAACATGAAAAACATCGTGCAAATTTGCAAGTCTCGGAGGTAAAGCAATACGATAAGCAACTTCTCCAACTCTTTCCGTAATCTGAAACGGACCAATAAAACGCGGAGTCAATTTCTTAGATTTCAACGCTCGACCAATACCCGTCATCGGAGTAACTCTCATAAACACATGATCTCCAGCACTGAATTCTAAATTCTTTCTCCTCTTGTCATGATAACTTTTCTGACGACTCTGAGAAGCTCTCATCTTCTCTTGAATCAATTTGATCTTTTCAGTAGTCTGCTGAACAATCTCTGGCCCAACTACCGAACTCTCTCCAGATTCATACCAACACAAAGGCGTTCTACACCGTCTACCATACAATGCCTCAAACGGAGCCATACCAATACTCGAATGGTAACTATTGTTATAAGTAAATTCAATCAATGGCAAATAGCTATCCCAAGCTCCACCTTGCTCTAAAACACAAGCACGCAATAAATCTTCTAATGATTGAATCGTCCTCTCCGTCTGTCCATCAGTCTGAGGATGGTAAGCTGAACTCAACCTCAATTTAGTACCCAAAGCCTTCTGCAATCCTTCCCAAAATTTCGAAGTGAACCTCGGATCTCTATCTGACACAATACTAGAAGGAACTCCATGCAAACTCACTATTTTCTCAATATATAACTGTGCCAATCTCTCCATTGAGTAATCCATTCGCACCGGTATAAAATGAGCGGACTTAGTCAACCTATCCACAACGACCCATATTGCTTCACAATTCATAGGAGTCCTCGGCAACCCAGATACAAAATCCATAGAAATACTATCCCACTTCCATTCTGGAATAAACATTGGTTGCATAAATCCAGACGGCTTCTGATGCTCAATCTTCGATTTCTGACAGATTAAACATGCATACACAAATTCAGCTATTTCCTTTTTCATTCCCGGCCACCAAAACAATTTCTTCAAATCATGATACATTTTCGTGGCGCCCGGATGAATACTCATCCCACTGCGATGTCCTTCCTCTAATATACTCTTCTTGATTTCTGCGACATCAGGAACACAAACTCTATCGCCAAATCTCATAACATCATTCTCATCAATTCTAAACTCACCGCCTTGACCTTGGTTGATCAATGTCAATTTATCAACTAAATTAACATCAGATTTTTGCCCGATCCTGATCTCTTCTAGAATACCACTAGTAAGTTTCAACATACCCAAACGAACACACTTCGGAGTACTTTCACAAACTAAACTCAAATCTCGGAATTGTTCAATTAAATCCAATTCACGAACCATCATCATAGACATATGCAAGGATTTCCTGCTCAAAGCATCTGCAACCACATTTGCCTTACCAGGATGGTAATTCAAACCAAAATCATAATCTTTGAGAAATTCCAACCACCTTCTTTGCCTCATATTGAGCTCTTTCTGATCGAAAAGATACTTCAAACTCTTATGATCGCTATACACTTCAAATCTCGAACCATACAGATAATGTCTCCACAATTTCAAGACAAACACAACTGCTGCCAATTCTAAGTCATGAGTAGGATAATTCCTTTCATGAACCTTCAACTGTCTCGAAGCATACGCAACTACCTGTTGATTCTGCATTAAAACACCACCTAGACCCAACAGAGACGCATCACAATAGACCACAAAAGATTCCGCCGGATTCGGAAAAATCAGAATAGGAGCACTAGTCAATCTCCGTTTCAATTCTTGGAAACCTTTCTCACAATCAGAATCCCAAATAAACGCTTGTCCTTTACGAGTCAATTTCGTCAACGGCAATGCTAACTTTGAGAATCCTTCGATAAACTTTCTGTAATAACCTGCAAGACCAAGAAAACTTCTGATTTCAGAAACAGTCTTCGGCGCTTCCCACTGAGATATCGCTTCTACTTTTGTAGGATCCACTGCAATACCATTCTTAGAAATCACATGTCCAAGAAAACTAACTTCATTCAGCCAGAACTCACATTTGGACAACTTTGCATACAACTTCCTATCTTTCAACAACTCTAACACAATTCTGAGATGTTCCGCATGCTCTTCGTCATTCTTGGAATAAATCAGAATGTCATCAATAAAAACCACAACAAACTTATCCAGATACGGATGAAAAATCCTGTTCATATATTCCATGAAAACACCAGGTGCATTAGTAACTCCGAACGGCATAACAGAATATTCAAAATGCCCATACCTCGTTCGAAAAGCAGTCTTTTGAATATCTTCCGCTTTCACACGAATCTGATGATATCCAGATCTCAAGTCAATCTTACTGAATACACTGGCTCCAATTAGTTGATCCATTAAATCATCAATCCTCGGTAACGGATACCGATTCTTAATGGTTACTTTGTTCAATTGCCTGTAATCAACACACAGTCTCATAGAACCTTCTTTCTTCTTAACCAACAATACCGGAGCACCCCAAGGCGAAACACTTGGACGAATAAACTTCTTTTCCAGTAAATCTTCCAACTGACTCTTCAACTCAGCCAATTCAGACGCAGACATACGATATGGCGCCATCGACACCGGTCTCGTACCAGGAATCAAATCTATAGAGAATTCCACCTCTCTCTCAGGAGGTAGTTCACCAACATCATCCGGAAAGACTTCTGGAAAATCACACACCACTGGCAATTCCACACTCCTGACCTTTCCTGTTACATCTAACGAAGCAAGTAACATAAACACCTTAGCACCGCCTTCCATTGCTTCTTGTACCTGCCTAGCAGTCATAGTCAAATTCTCGACACCAACTGCTTCTGGAAAAATCACCGTCTTAGCAAAGCAGTTCAGATGAACCCGGTTGAATTCCAACCAGTTCATCCCAAGGATGATATCAATTTGTTCAAGCGGTAGGCACACTAAATCCATACCGAAACCTCTACCAAAAATCTCAATAGGACAATTCCTACATACAAGTGAAGTTGTCACTGAACCCGATGCAGGAGTATCAACAATCATGCTACCTTGCATACCAGATATGTCCAGTTTCAACCTCTCAGCACAATCCAAAGAAATGAAAGAATGAGTTGCACCAGTATCAATAATTGCAACTAAAGGTGTGCCATGAATAAAACACGTACCTTTAATCAATCGATCCTCTGGAGTAGTCTCAGATCCAGACAAAGCGAACACTTTTCCACCTGACTGATCCTTCCTAGGCTTAGGACACTGCGGACGAATGTGACCTTCTTCGCCATAATTATAACAAGTGACAGACTTCCCCTTGCAATCACTAGACAAATGACCAGTCTTTCCACATTTATAGCACTTCTTCTCATCATTCTTGCAATCTCGAATGTGATGACCAGGCTCACCACACTTGTAGCATCTGATAGGAGCCTTAGAATCTCCCCCACTAGGCCTTTTCCATCCACCTGATTTCTGGTTATCCCTACCATATGGCTTGCCACGATCCATATGTTGCTTTCCTCTTTTGTCAACAGCCCCACGAGAGTGAGACGACCTATTCTTGGTAATATCTTCTTCCAAGATTCTGCTACAATCCACCAGATCAGAAAATCTACGAATACGCTGGTACCTGATTCCCTGCTTAATCTCATCTCGGAGACCATTCTCAAACTTGATACATTTAGAGAATTCTCCAGCCTCATCATTGTTGTAGTGTGCATAATACTTTGCCAGCTCAGTGAACTTAGTAGCATATTCACTGACAGTCAGATTGCCCTGCTTAAGCTCCAAAAACTCAACTTCCTTTCTTCCCCGAACATCTTCAGGAAAGTACCTCCTCAGAAAAGCCCTTCTGAAGTTAGCCCAAGTCAGTGCCTCTCCATCCTGAACCATTTCAGTCCTTGTGGCAACCCACCAGTCGTCGGCCTCTTCTGCCAACATATGCGTACCATATCTGACTTTCAGATCTTCAGCACAATCAATCACACGGAAAATCCTTTCGATTTCCTTCAGCCACTTCTGAGCACCTTCAGGGTCATGTGTACCTTTGAACAACGGAGGATTGTTCCTTTGGAAATTTCCCAATTGCCTATCAGCACCAATCACGCCTCCAGTTGGGTTTCCAGCAAGTACACCAGCTAACATCCCCAAAGCCTCAGCTAGTGCAGCATCATTTCGTCTGTTACCTCCTCCAGCCATATTCCTGAGAATTAAAACATACTCTTCATTAGAATACAGTATCGACAGTGTTACCTTACACTAATCGCATACAAAAGGGATGACTGACTCAAGACTCTGGTCGCAACGACCGACTATGCTCTGATACCACTATTGTAACACCTTCTAAAACCCCAAGTAATTTTCGCAAATAATTAAAATTATAATTTCAGAGTACATGTATAATTCGAGGATGCTACAATTCTCTTTTAAATAAAACAACAAATTCCTGTCATGCATAATCTTAGTAGTAACTCATACATGTTTACACAGCGGAATAATTTATTTAATAAAACCAAAGTTATAATATTTTCAATCATCAGGGATTAACACCTGGAATATATCAACATTATATTATAACCAAATACTAAGGAAATAAACGAGTCTGACTAAAGCAGCTCGACAAACAAACGTTCCCGGAGTTACAACTATCAGAGCATGACCCGGACAATACTAAAACGAAAATAAACTAGAGCGACAAGCCTTCGCCAAGCACCTGAACGAAGCTCCTTAATCTGAAATATTCAACAGTAAGGGTGAGCATCTCAATTATACATTTGATTATACGTTCATAACAATCAATTCAGGAAATCATAAGCATCACCCAATAATTAGCATATTTCATAGTTTACAAAAACCTTACAATTCATATATCCATGATACCTTGCTTTTCATATTTGCAAATAATCATCAAACATCGTCAACCATTTAGCAATCATACGTGCATACAAACAATCAAATACAACATTGGAAAAGTCATCCATTCATGTTATATTCAAGGTAATGCAACACACCCATGCATGTGGTACCACTTTACCGCCCCATTAAATCTCGGGTCACGGATAACTCACCGTTCCATTATATCGCGGACACGGCTACCACCTCAACATTCCATTAAATCGCGGACACGTATATCGGCCACCATGTTAATTCCACACAATGGGAATTAACAAATGCAACATGATATGTAAGTATGTAACACTCAGCATACTATGAACATCAATCAACATATCATGCACATTCAACAACATCAACTCATAACAAGATATGGATAGCATGTAATCACTCAGCATACTATTTAAAACATCAATCATATCAAGTCATATTATAATTTCACGCTCGATAACATTATCCAAAAGCATGGCAATAAAATCCAAAATCAAGCACTGAAAACAAAGTTCAGAAAAATCAACACAGTAGCCTCAACACGGGTGCCCGTGTTGTACAACACGGCCCGTGTTGGGCAATACAGAAGAGCAACACGGGTGCCCGTGTTGTGCCACACGACCCGTGTTGTAACATATCCAGAAACACACATTTTTCTCATTACAGGGGACCTAACACGGGTACCCGTGTTGTGCAACACGGCCCGTGTTGGGCAATACGTCCAGAAAAAAAAACACGTTATCCTTATCAGTACAGGGGGAGCAACACGGGTGCCCGTGTTGTGCAACACGGCCCGTGTTGTGCAACCAGAAGGACAACCAGAAGAGCAACACGGGTGCCCGTGTTGTGCAACACGGCCCGTGTTACTGAGCGTGTACAGAAATTTCCTGTATCTGCAGCAGCTCAGAAAACAGCAGCCAAACGCGGGAAAAATGTCGGCTAAACTCGCATTTCGGTACATAACGACATCGATACTTCACAACTCAAAACAACACATTCATTTCATAATTACCAACAATTATTATAGTAACCTTAACAGTGATTACTCGTCCCTTTTGGGGGAATTTCTGACAACATTAAGGTTATCCCTACAACTTCCAAGGTAAATTCACGATCATGCAGATATACTCCCAATTCACCATTTGGAAACTAAAATTCCTAATCGATTCATAAAAATTGGGAACCTAACCCTTTTCTAACAAGGTTCAATCCTAAGGGTATCGATTCCTACTAACATCTAACAATTGGGGTTTTTCCCTACGATTACCCAAATCAACCGCACATAAACCCATAAACAAAGGTAAATCGAGTAATAGCCCCCCTTACCTTATCAATTAGCAGCTTTGATCTTTCGAGCGATGTTCTTCGTTCCTCGTACCTTCAGAGCTCTATTTCCCCAAATTTTCAACTTCTGTTTATCGTGAAAATGAGAAAACTAACTTGAGTTCCAAAACATAACTTTATTTCTCTTGCACCCCCACTCTTTACTAACAACGTCTAAGCCCAATAACTTAAAACTCAGCATTTTCTTATTTCTTTTATTTTCCTCCATATTTAAAAATAAATAATTCCTTTTTATTTTATTAATTCTAATAAAATAATTTCCCAATTTTAAATAAATCAAATAATTGAAACTGGGGTGTTACATAACCCTAGGGGTGCAAGTGTGCATTGTGTTTGTTTTTCAATGCATGTTTATCTTGGATTAGGTCAAACTACTTGTTAATTTGATTTTGGCATACAAATCCTAATTCTCTAAGCATGGCATAATTGAAAGCTTTTAAGTGCGAAAATTTAAATGCTAAGCTATTACAACATGATATAGGGAGGGGGGTACAAATTTGCATTGGGGATGTTTGACAAGGAAATAAAATCTAAGTTATTACAACCATATCGAATATACAAATAAGATTTGAATATACAACAATTGAATATGATATAATAAACAAATGTCAAATAAATGGTATTATGCACAAAAGTTTTTTTTATGTATGTGAAAAGGGTATTTTTAATGTGAAATATAAACAAAATAAAAAGTCAAATTTAATTATTTTGATCATTTAGGGCAAAACCCTAATTTTTAAGTAAATAGTAATACTTATTAATTATGTACAATATATGTTAATTTATACAAAAATAAAAAGTATATTATAAAAAAAAGTATTTTTAGTGTCAAATATTAATAAAAATAAAAATGTATTATTTTTATATTTTTTTCCTAAGTATCTAATAAAATAAAATATACAAGTATATATATATATATATATATATATATATATATATATATATATATATATATATATATATATATATATATATATATATATATATATATATATATATATATATATATATATATATATATATATATATATATATATATATATATACTAAACCTATTAAATATAAAAGATAAAATTAATTATTTATGTATATAAAAAAAATGTATATTTAAGAAAATATTTTCAAGATGTAAATAAAAATAATAACTGAAAAATAAATATATTTTTTATATTATTTTTTTAGGGTTTTAATAAAAAAGGATTTGTATTATTTACATATATATACCTAATAAAGTAAATAAATATCAAATAAATATGAAAAAAATGTGGAAAAATATTTTTAGTATTTTTTATGTTTGAGCAAAAAATATAAAGTTAGAATAAAAAATAAAAACACAAAAATGACAAATATTTAATCATTTGGGCCAGGGGGGTGCAAACTGAAAAAAGGGGTGCAAAAAGTAAGGATGACTCAGGCCCAGCCCAAGCCATCATCTTCAACCTCCAGCCCTGTTTGAAACAAAACACACGCGCTTCCTTGTCCAAACACCAACTCCCGATTCTTTGATTTTTTGACAAAACTCATAACATAAACATTGTAGAGCATCAAATAACGAATTCAAACATGTAAAAAACTTGGATTAACTCTCAAAGGCCAGAGAGAATTTCTCTGGCCCTAATTTTTAACCTAACTTTTTTCACATGTTCATGGCTAAAATTCTCACAGCACGCTTAACATAAATGAAAACTGATCATATGTATGGCTTCAGGGCTATGAGTAGGACATGTTTCATTCACAAACCTAAGTCTAACTCTTCCTAGATTGAGAGATAGAAGTCCATGGATTACCTGTTTCAGTTTGAATCGTGTAGAGCAATATAGCAACCTTCAATGGAGTTTGAGCTTCTGTAGAGCTTGCCTGAGGTCCAAGGATGCTTCTCCAATACTTGGCTTGCTTTGAAACACCTTGTATCGTGCTGTAGAAGTTCACCTGCAAAGCTTGAAAATGAAAATGGAAAATGGGGTTATAGGTGTTACAACTTGTGTTTAAGGTTTGGAATAGTTCAGGTGGATGGTATGGAATGTGTTTGAACTTGTTTTGGCCAAAACGCACGAGCAAACTAAGTTGTGCAACTCAATCTGCAGGGGGTGCCCTGTTTTTGCAGCAAAACAGTGATTTGGGGTATTAGGAGGTATGAGGGATCAATGAATCGTGCCTTAGGTCTTTTTTGGTGTATGGAAGTTGTTCACAAAGTTTGATTTGGCTTATGTTTACAGAAAATGAGAGTTTGTGTTATTTTGCAAAGTTTCTTCTATGTGAAGCAAAGATGTGTGTGTGGTATCAAAGGCCTGTACAAGCCATCTTGTATGCTGCAAAACAAAACTATAGGCCCCCTCTAATCCCTGGATTTGATTTGCAATCTCAGATCTTTGTCCAAGGCTCAATGCATAGTGGTTTGACATAAAGCTACTTTTGCAAAAATGGCAAAATCACTTTTACTACTTAAGGCTTAATCTTGCATGCAATGCCCAAATGGATGAGATAACACCTTAACACAATGGTTAGGCATTAAATTATGGAGTGTAAGTTGGTTTTGAGGCCTGCAAGCACGCATAAACCAAGCTGATTTGAAAATGCCATTTGCTATGAACATGTATTGGTCATGAACAAAAGTGAGTTTTGGCCAACTTTGTGAATTCGAATCTCTCTAACCACAAGGGTGTTTGAGGAGTTCTTGGACAATTTGGAAAGCTTGGAACATGTAATACAATCCATATTTGTAATGCAACTTGAAACTCCAAGTAGAACTATGTGAAAAATGGCCAAGAAGATGGACCAAAATCCTGCCTAGATTAGGGCAAATTTCTTCTAAGTTAAAAGTTTTTTTTGTACCCTTGTTCCAAAAATCATAACTTGAGATGAAATATTCCTTAGAGAAAACTTTGTGAATCAAAGTTGTATACTTTGCAATGAACTACAACTTTCATGTTGCAAGTTTTGTTTGAATCCATTTGCATCTTGGTGAAAAAATGGAACAAAGTTAGGAAAAAATAAGAAAATTTCATAACTTAGAAAATTTCTAAGTTATGAAATTTTTCCATTTTAAACCCTAATTTGCATTTTTGGGTTTCTTGATGAACAAGTTTCATAATTTGACATGTCTTGATGAAAAATGAATCTTGGCACTTGATTTTGACCAAAAAGTCAAAGTTTGACTTTTTAGTGTACAGTCAAATTTTGATCAGTTGACTGAAAAATTCATCTGTCAATCCTATGCAATTGAGATCTTTTGAACTTGTTGAATGGGTAAAGACAATGTCATTGATTCCTTGAGTCCATAAGTGAGCTTGGTTTGCCATTGGTTAGGTCAAACAGTCAAAAATTGCCTTTGTGCAGTCAAAACCCTAAAAATGACCATTTTGCCCTTTTGGTGATTTGATCAAATTTCTTGTGGAATTGTGATCCAAACTTGATCAAATGGTCCATGTGAGTTTATAATGTTGATGTGGGTCAAATTTCATGAGGCTTGACTGTCAATTGGCTACAATTGACTTTTTCCCCAATATAGCTGATTTCCATGTCAACTGTCCAATTGACTGGGTAAAAATTTGAATCAAGGCTTGAAACTTGGTATGAGAAAACTTGTGAATCCAACATGAAGTATGAAAGTCACTTTGGGCATTGTAGGTCAAAATATCCCTGTGCAAACTCAAACCCTAATTTAGGTCAACAGTGCAAGGAGGTGTCTTGAGCAGAGCAAACCCTAGCTTAATCTTGAGTTCCAAGAGTCCGGTGATGAGAAAATGTTGATGAAATGAGAGAGCAAATTTTGGGGTACAACATTTGCCCTTGTTCAATCTTCTTGAACCTGAAGAGTTAGATTGGCAAGTTTTCCTTTCGCGTCTCGAAGGTAAAAAGAGATTGGACACTAGAGTGCCCATAAATTTGCACTCGTCAAAAGTATAGTTGAGGAAATGGGATTAAAGATGCCATTTGGAGATGGTAGAATCTTGCTGGAGATGGGCTTAAAGATGCCATCCAAGAATATTTGTTGATTTGCAATGTTGTAGGTCAGAGGAATGAGCATCAAAATGGTATCCGTGTCTGGAATGCATTTAAACTGTATCTGGAGACTGAGTTTGTATGAGCAGAAGAATGGCGTCCGTGTCTGGCGCGTATCTGAGCTGTAACTGTATTTGAATGTTGAATGAATGTCAGAATGACTGCCGTGTCTGGAGTGTATCTGTATTGTATCCGGATAACAGAGAAATATATGTGTATGGAGCAACTGTGTGCTGGGGATAAACTTTGAATGAGTGACAGAATGGCAACCGTGTCTGGAGCGTATCTGGATTGTATCTGAAGTTGAAATCTGTATGAGTAGCAGAATGACTTTCGTGTCTGGAGTATATCTGAGACTGTAACTGGGATCTGAATGAGTGAAAGAATGACTTCCGTAGCGATTGCACTGGGGAGAATCAAACTACTCAGGGTAAGGGTTAGAATGGCATCCGTGTTTGGAGCGTATCCGAACTTGAAGTTGATAATTGAATCTGAATGAGAGATAGAATGGTCGCCGTGTCTGGAGCGTATCTAGTCTGTATCGGATCGCTGGAGTCTGAATGAGTAGTAGAATGACCGTCGTGTCTGGGGTGTATCTGTACTGTATCTGAAACTCTGAATGAGCAATAGAATGACCGCCGTGTCTGGGGTGTATCTGTACTGTATCTTACGTTGAGATCCGTATGAGTAGCAGAATGACTTCCGTATCTGGAGTGTATCTGAAACTGTAACTGGCTAACTGTCAATGATAGCCTTTTAATCTTATCCTGAGAAGGGTAAAAATGTTAGCTGAACACAAAGTTATGTTGTATGATATGCATGATGCAATGAATTTTATTT
This sequence comes from Vicia faba, assembly GCA_948472305.1. Taxonomy (NCBI): domain Eukaryota; kingdom Viridiplantae; phylum Streptophyta; class Magnoliopsida; order Fabales; family Fabaceae; genus Vicia; species Vicia faba. The sequence continues at coordinate 855,664,584 of OX451736.1, read as the reverse complement.
CATCAATGTTTATGATATATGAATGTCATGGTTATGCATGCAAGCTGAGTAGCCGTCTTGCTGAGGATAGATGAATCCTGGATAGTTGGAGATAATGGATTCTTTGACTGCTGTCGGGGAAAGTGAATCCTTGACTGCTGCAGGGGATTGCAAGAATCTTTGATTACTGAAGATGAGAAATCCTTGTTGACTGCTGACGGCTTGGGGAACAAGGAAAGCTTTGAAAATCTTTGCTGGGAAGTTTAACACCTGGGAGACTTATGCTGGAAAAATGGGACTGAGAATCTTCAATCTGTTGGGAAGTATCTTTGTGGGGAGAATGTTCACTATTCTGGTTCCATTGGTGATAGGATATTTAGGGTTTTTGGGCTCCACTGGGGATCTTGAAACTTGACTCCGAGGGGGATTAAGTCCTGGAATGCACTTTAGCCGGGGAATCCAGCTTTAGAAAGCTTTGCTCTGCTGAGGATCCTGAAGTTTAATTCCGTTGGGGATTTCTTCTAAAAGGGTATCAAGATATCTACCTATACCTTCAACCTATCAGCAATCATCTTTTCTCAATTTATTTGTAAGCAATGATTATGTTCAAATGCATATGCCTATTTAACAAAACATTGGACGTTTTTCAAATAAAACATAAGTGTAAAAAGAAAAGGAAGGCAAAGTAAATTTCTGCACTTGGAAGTGTATTTGTATTAACTTTTTATGAGTATCTTTGTACAAAGGAGACAGACATCCTAGTAAGAGAATGTTGTCGTAAAAATTGAAAAAATTTATACAAAAGAAAGGATGGCTATGTGTAATAATTCCATGGGATTCCCATTCTGCCATAGCCTTCACTACTCTGAATATTTGTCCATTCGCTGCTTCGTCCGCCGATGACTGGATTGATCAAAAGCTTGGAGCTTGTTGGTGAAGAGATCATCCTCAAGTGATCCGGCAAGACATAGTCATACGCTTGAATTCCCTAACTTTTGCCTGAATCGCCCTTTCGGGTTTTCGATTCACCGGGAAACCCTTTTTTTGCCCAAGTCGCCCTTTCGGGTTTTCAACTTGCCGGGTGTACATATATTTTTTGTTTTATCCCTAATTTTTGCCTGAACCTCCCTTTCGGGTTTTCGGTTCACCGGGATACCCATTTTTGCTCAAGTCGCCCTTTCGGGTTTTCAACTTGTTGGGTCCTTTTATGCGTAGTATCTTTTGACTATGTGTGCGTTTGCAGGGTGTGGCAAATCGTCGCCGTCGATGGTGGTCAAAATCATTGCCCCACCGGAAAAGATGCTCTTGATTACAAATGGTCCTTTATAGGTAGGAGTCCACTTGCCCCTGGGATCACTTTGCGGCAAGATGATCCGCTTGATTACCAGATCTTCGACTTGATATACCTGTCGTCTGACTTTCTTGTTGAAGGCCTTGATCATCCGTTTTTGATAAGTCTGACCATGGCAAACAACAGTAAGTCGTTTCTCATCGATTAAATTAAGTTGATCAAGTCGGGTATGAATCCAATCGTCTTCACTCAAACCAGCGTCTTTCATAATCCTTAAGGAAGGAATCTGAACCTCCATGGGTAGGACGACTTCCATGCCGTATACCAAAGAAAATGGGGTTGCCCCTGTTGAAGTACGTGTCGTGGTAAGATATCCATGCAGAGCAAACGGTAACATCTCGTGCCAGTCTTTGTAGGTAATTGTCATTTTCTGAATGATCTTCTTGATGTTTTTGTTCGCTGCTTCAACAGCACCGTTCATCTTCGGCCGATAGGGAGATGAATTATGATGATAAATCTTGAACTGTTCGCATAGAGCGGTGATCATAGTATTGTTCAGATTTGTACCATTGTCTGTGATGATCCTGTCGGGGACACCATACCGGCATATGAGGTTCTGCTTGATGAAGCGGGCAACCACATTCTTTGTAACAGAGGCAAAGGAAGCTGCTTCGACCCACTTTGTAAAATAATCAATAGCGACCAAGATGAAGCGATGTCCATTGGATGTCGTGGGCTTGATCTCTCCAATCATGTCAATGCCCCACATTGCGAATGGCCAAGGAGTTGTCAGAACGTTGAGAGGAACAGGAGGAATATGTACCTTGTCGGCGTAGATTTGGCATTTATGGAAAGTATGGGAATGTTGATAGCAATCAGCTTCCATAGTAGATCAATAATAGCCTGCCCTTAGAATCTTCTTGGCCATCGTATGCCCGCTCAAGTGGGTGCCGAATGTGCCATTGTGTATCTCAGTCATGATCAACTCTGCTTCAGTTTTGTCCATATAGCGAAGTAAAACACAATCATGGCTGCGCTTATAAAGGATGCCATTGCTTAGGAAGAACTTGGCTGCAAATCTCCTTACGAACTTTTTGTCATTGACGGAAGCTCCTTTGGGGTATTCTATAGTCTGGAGATACCTTTTGATTTCATGAAACCAGGGTTGTTCCACTACTTCTTCGGTATTAATCTCATGACAGTGCGCAGGTTCGCCCATTCGCTCGATGGTAATTTGGGGAGCCTCGTTATCCCAGTTGAGTTTAAACATGGAAGAAATTGTAGCTAGAGCATCTGCTAGTTGATTCTCTTCTCGCGGGAAATGCTCGAAGGTGATCTGTTCGAAATGAGGCAGCAATGTCAAGACATGTTTTTTATATGGGATAAGATTAGTATGTTTGGTGTCCCACTCTCCTTTGACTTGACTAATAACCAAAGCCGAGTCCCCAAATACAACCAAGGATTTGATCCCCAGGTCTATAGCAGCCTTGAGACCAAAGATGCAAGCTTCATATTTGGCCATGTTGTTGGTACAGCTGAAACAAAGTCGGGCCGTGAAAGGTGTATGACAACCTTCCGGGGAAATGAGTACCGCACCGATACCATTGCCGAGTGCATTTGAAGCACCATCAAAGTACATGGTCCATCGGGATCCATTTTCAGGTCCGTCATACGGTCCGTTACCTTCGATGTTGTCTAAAGTCATGATGTCCTCGTCTGGGAAGTCGAATCTCATAGATTGATAATCTTCGACAGCTTGATGAGCTAGATGGTCAGCTAGTACACTCCCTTTTATAGCTTTTTGGGTAGTATACTGGATGTCATATTCAGTCAGGATCATCTGCCATCTAGCGATTCTTCCAGATAAAGCATGCTTCTCGAAGATATACTTGATAGGATTCATTTTGGAAATCAACAAAGTGGTATGAGTCAACATATACTGCCTTAGTCGGCGAGCAGCCCATACCAAAGTGCAACAAGTTTTCTCGAGCAGTGAGTAGCGAGTCTCACAGTCGGTAAACTTTTTGCTAAGGTAATAATTGGCATGCTCTTTTCGACCAGACTCGTCATGTTGGCCCAGCACGCACCCGATTGAGTTATCCAAAATAGTCAGATACATGATCAACGGTCTTCCTTCGACGGGTGGCATCAGAATAGGAGGTTCTAGTAAATACTCCTTGATCTTATCAAAAGCAACTTGGCAATCATCGTTCCATTCAACTGTTTGATCCTTCTTCAATAGTTTGAAAATTGGCTCACAGGTAGACGTCAGGTGAGAGATGAACCTTGCAATATAGTTCAAGCGTCCCAAGAACCCTCTAACCTCCTTTTCAGTACGGGGAGCAGGCATTTCTTGTATAGCCTTTACTTTTTTTGGATCGACCTCAATGCCCTTGTTGCTGACAATAAATCCCAGAAGTTTACCAGACCTAACTCCAAAAGTGCACTTGCTTGGATTCAGTCTGAGTTTGTACTCCTTTAACCTGGCAAACAACTTCTGCAAATGTTCAAGGTGTTCTTCTTCTGTTTGTGATCGAGCTATCATGTCGTCTACGTAAACTTTAATCTCATGATGTATCATATCATGAAACAAAGCTACCATGGCATGTTGATAAGTTGCCCCTGTGTTCTTCAGCCCGAACGGCATCACCTTGTAGCAGAAGGTACCCCATTGTGTAACAAAAGTAGTTCTCTCCATGTCCTCGGGGGCTATTTTGATCTGGTTGTAGCCCGAGAATCCGTCCATGAAGGAAAAAACCTTGTGTTAAGCTGTGTTGTCAACCAAGATGTCGATATGTGGTAGCGGAAAATCATCTTTAGGGCTAGCCCTGTTCAAATCCCGATAGTCTACACACATTCTGACCTTGCCATCTTTTTTAGGTACGGGCACGATGTTAGCAACCCATTGCGGATATGATGTAACAGCCAGAAAGCCAGCGTTGAATTGCTTCATTACTTCAGCCTTAATTTTCTCAGACATGTCCGGCCTCATTCGGCGAACCTTTTTCTTGATCGGTGGACAATCTTCTCTTGTGGGGAGACGATGAACCACGATATCTGTGTCTAGCCCTGGCATGTCTTCATAAGACCAGGCGAAGATTTCAATGTTTTCATTCAACAACTGTATTAAGCGCTCCTTGACACTTGGTTCCAGGTTGGCACCCACTTTTACTTCCTTCCTATCTTCCTCTGTCCCCAAGTTGATGGTTTCTAGCAACTCTTCATGAGGCAAGATGGCCCTCTCTTCTTGTTGTAGAAGTCTGGCTAACTCTCCCGGTACTTCACAATCCTTGTCAACTTCGTATTCAGCTTGATTGACCAAATCTTCAGAGTTGTCGAAGGATACGGCAGAATAGTCACCCATGGAATCCGGAGTGGATGGGTACCTGCGTTTGTGAGTGTTGGTGTGTGTAAGGGATAGCCATCCTTAAACAAACAAAAATGCAAAAGGAAAGAAAATGAACACAACAGTTTATAAATGAAAAACGTCCAATGATTCATTAAAATATGGCATATGATTATGAAGAGAATCAAACCCTTACAAATGGACCTACATGCCCCGGGCAAGGCATGAGGTGAAAAACAGTGTGCGAATTGTATCAGTTATTACAGACCATAAAAACTGGAAATTGTTCAAAGATAAAAATTACTAATTAATAAAGGTGATTGGGACAAAATCCTTTACCTCCCAATTGCTCAAACCCCCTTCGACCGTTGGAAAGATCCAATCTTCAAAGTGGCTTTCCTCATCTTCACCTTCTATAGCATTGACTCCACGGAGAGAAATCTTGATGGGTGTCTTTTCAATTTTGGAGCGACGCATAGCCTTTTGTCCCGCCACAGTAAACCCTAAACCAAACTTGTCTGTCTTATGGGGGAAGTCAGACAACTGTCCCCATATTGTGCTCTTCCCCTCCTTAATCACAACCTCTGCATCCTTGAGAGACGCCATCTTAACCACATGCTTGGGAGTGATAGGTTCCTGAACTGCTGTCTTCGCCACAGCAATCTCGGGAGAAACTTCCTCGAAATGCTGAAAAGGTGTTTCGATGAATTCACCATCTAACTCCACATATCGAAAGGAATTGAGATGACTAATCATGTATTCCTCTTCGCCATGCACAGTTATGATTTTACCCTTAACAGGGTATTTCAGCATCTGATGTAAAAAGGAGGTGACTTCCCCAACATAATGAATCCATGGTCTCCCCAGGAAACACGAGTATGACGGACGGATGTCCATCACGTAGAAGGTGGAGTTAAACACTTCGGTGCCTACCTTGATGGGAATATCGACCTCCCCATGAACCATTCTCTTTGAACCATCGAAAGCTCTGACGATAATGTTGCTAGGCTTGAGGGTCAAACCTTCACAATCCAGAAGGTCTAAGGCCTTCTTTGGCAACACATTTAGGGAAGAACCAATGTCGACCAAGACATGGGCGAGTGTGGTCCCTCGGCACTCAACTGAAACATGTAATGCATCATTGTGCTTCCTTCCTTTGGGAGTCAAATCCGCATCGGAAAAGCCCAGGCCGTTGTCAGCAGTAAGGCTGGCCACACAATTTTGAAATTGGTCGGCTGAGGTCTCTTGGGGGACATGTGCTGTTTTCAAGAATTTAATCAGAGCTTTAGCGTGGGCCTCTAAACAGAGCAGGAGAGCTAACATTGAGATTTTGGAGGGGGTTTGCCCCAGTTGTTCTACCACGTCGTAGTCACTTTTGCGGATTATTTTTAGGATCTCATCCGTCTCCTTCTGAGTGGTTTCGGGTATAGCTACAGCATAAGCCTTCGTCCTGACAGGCTCATTCATTATCCCCTTACCTTTGTCGGTGTTATCAGCGGATGGTCTTTCTTCAGGAGTGTTTAACTCTTCAATCACAGGGCCTTGCACAGAGGGTCCAACAGGTGCAGAAGCTTTTAAGGGTCCGAAGACTGCTCGGGGAGGAGCAATCTCTGGAGAAAAGATCCGGCCACTGCGGGTGATCTTGCTAGTACCCGCGATGTTTCCTACATAAAGGTCTTCTTCGGAAATTTCTTGGACTGTTTCGATTTTCTTGATGCCGTGGTAGAAGATCTCTCCCCCATAGTTCCACGGTATCTTTTTACTTGACTGATACGGGACAGGTCCCGGCATGGTGATCTTGAGAGGTACACATTTGGAGTTGGGTGTAATCCTGACAGGCCTTTTGCAAGCCTTGGGAGGATTGTCGGAAATGGTAATGATAACAATGTAATTGGTTGAGGTATCACAAGTATTAGGAGCAATTGGATTGAAAGTGTTAGCAGGAGTTTTCTGAAAAAGTATTTCTTGAGTATCCATCAGGCGTTGGACACCTGACTTCAACATTGGACAGTCATCTTGAATATTCACACAAAAGTAGCAATCTTCATCACAACCAGGAAAGATTCCGGCTCTCAACAGATTTTCTTTTACCACTAACAATGGAGTCAACAGATCGGCAACCTCAGTAACATGGAGATTTTCCAAAACAGCATGCACATTGTGACTGTGCTTGGGCATCGGCGCAGATATAACATTGGGCTTTTCAGGAGCGTCAAACTCGACCTCTTTGGCATCAATTAAATCCTGAATTTTGTTCTTGAGTGCCCATCAATTATTAGTATCGTGCCCAATACTGTCGGAATGGTAAGCGCACTTGGCTTTTGGATTGTAAGATGGAGAGGTGGTATTTACATTCTTTGGCGCCTCTTTGATATTAGTGAAATTCAACTTCAGGAGATGTCGAAGGATTTGAGAAGGTGTCATATTTACTGGAGTAAACTGCCGTGGTGGCCTTTGCTGATAAGTTCTGGTCTGATCATTCCTCGGTTGGTTGTTTCTAGGCTGGTCTGATGCGGACTTCTGGATTAATACGACCCCCACTGTTGGCCGACATTCCTCTCTTTCCCGATTTCTCTGAGTGTACACTGCAGACGCTTCTTTCTTGGCTGGGAAAGGTTTTCTTGCAGCTGTGGATGCGGAAGCACCCTTTTCAATTTTTCCACTTTTGATACCGGCTTCCACCCTCTCGCCAGTCAAAATTAACTCAGTAAATCCTGATGAAGAGCTTCCTATTAGATGGTTGAAGAAAGGGCCAGATAGGGTCCCCAAGAACATGTCAACTAATTCCCTATCTGATAGCGGTGGCTGCACCCTTCCAGCCAGGTCGCGCCACTTCTGGGCGTACTCCTTGAACCCTTCATTTGAAGCCATTCCCATACTCTGTAGATGAGTACGGGTTGGCGCCAAATCAGTGTTGTACTGATACTGACGATAGAAAGCGGCTGCCAAGTCTTCCCAATTATGGACCTCTGACCTCTCGAGCTGATAAAACCAATCTAACTGAGTACCAGACAAGCTGTCCTGGAAAAAATGTACCCATAGATCTTTGTCGGATGAATGTGGCTGGATCTTCCTAACATACGACCTCAAGTGCATCTTAGGGCAAGACAGATTGTCGTATTTGGAGAAAGTTGGGACCTTGAATTTAGGAGGGATAACAATCCCAGCCACAAGCCCCAGCTCCTCAAAATCCAATCCGGGCACCCTCTACAACTCCATAGCTGCCAATCTGTCTTCAAGGGTTTTGTACTTGTCATCCGCTGGTGGATACTGTTGTTCTGAATAGTCTTCGTCTGCTTCCTCTTCCTCCTCTTCTACCTCAGATTCAGAAGGTACAGTAACTCCTTTCCCCTTGCCAATCCCCTCGTCGGATGTTGACGGAAACTCAAGAACCCTTCTAACATCACCCTCAAATCTTCTTCCGAAAGTAGCTACCCCAGGTCTCTTTTTCTTTTTCTTCTCTTTACCCTTCTCTAGCAGAGCTTTGAGATCCTCCTGACCCTTTGCCAAGGTCATGAGGAGTTGTTGAAATTGTGAATTTTGTGCCTGTAAGTCCTTCACTGTTTGCTCCAAATCCATCTTGCTGAAATAAACAGCAGAAAGATAAGGAAACCTGGCTTGAAGACCTGTTTGTGCATATGATGAATGATATGTTTATTCATGTAATTCATTCAAGGATTTAGAAATTCAAAGTTGTTGCAGACAAAAAGAACACACGTCATATTAATAAGAAGAAATTTTGTTAGTACATAAATGCCCCATGGGCCAAATATTACAAAACTTCTTAAGGTAAAAAGACGTTGTGCATCCTCTTTGGTGCGATGTAGGTGTTGAGAGTCTCTTCCTCGTGGAGTCGGCGGGTGAGCTCTAAAACCTTCTTCTCGCTGGCGTAGAAGCTGGCTTCAAAAGTATCCCGTTCTTCCTTGAGTTGGATCCAACTCTTTTGCATCTCTTCCCATGATGTTGGCATGCTAGGATATAGGATGGTGTATGGAACCTCTCCTTCCTTAACAAGCTCTTTAATCAAAGGGAGAATGTGAGGATACGACATCATAAGATTCTGAGAGTGGGTTCGTACCCACTTGAGGTAAGGCTCAAGGGGGATGGAATTCTTGTGCCCTAGTGTCTTACTATCCACCTTGTTAGGCATCCTCCAAGCTCTGATGAATCTTTGTCGAAGTCCTTGCGCATCGTTGTCGAAGTCAAAAACTAGGTCAGGAATCAGCATGTCGTGAGGGCCATCCCTCCGAGCATATCCAAATTGTCTCAAAGCTAGACAAGGGTTGTAGGTAATGCCTCCTCTAATGCCAAGTAATGGGACATTAGGGAACTCACCACAACGATCGATGATGATGACATTTTCTCTGGACCGAGAACACCAATGTACATCAGAATGTGTGAGGGTCATCAATCATTGTGACCACCTTAAACCTTGCTCGTTCTTCAAAACTGATTGTGGGAGGTGAGAAATAAACCAACTTGCAAGGAGAGGAGTACAGCACATGAGAACACCTCTCTTCCTCATTGTTCGTGTGTAAAATGAGTGGAGGATGTCCCCAAGCAATATAGGTATGGGATTCCTGGATATGAAAATCTTGACAGCATTCACATCTATAAGTTGGTCAGGATTTGGGAACAAGACCAACCCATAAATAAGGAGTGCCATAATCTCTTCAAAGGCTTGCAGATCCAAGGAATTCCAACACTCTTGTGCCTTCTCAAACAAGAACTTTGCCAAGAAGCCCTCGACACCACTTCTGGTTTCCCAATGCCCCTTGATGTCAGATGGTTGCAAGTGTAGTGCTTGAGCAACATCTTCAGGTTTTGGTTCTTTTTCCATACCGTTGTAGGGTAGTTGATTAAGAATAGGAATTCTTCTCAGGAGTTGAGAAAATTCCTCCAAAGTAGGCACCAATTAGTAGTCGGGAAAGGTGAAACAGTGGTGAAGGGGGTCAAAGAACTGGAACAACACTTTCACCATATCTTCTTCAATGCTGGTGTTGACTAGGTTGAGAAGTCTACCATGTCTTTCACTGAAGAGAGAATTTTCTGGAATTCTGGATGTAAGCTCCTTGAGTTGAGGAGGGATTCTCACAAGGTTGACTTGAATTGTTTTCCTGCGAAGAGATTCCATGACCTAAAAAACAAGAACAAAGATGAAGATCCAAACCCTTGAAATGGTTAGTGAATGCATATGATGCTTTATGATGTTCATGATGTATGCACAAGCACATGTACAAGCATGTCACACAAAACCCTAGTTTCAGGCTTGCATGAGGTTTCATAGGTAAGTACCCTCTTGAGTTTAGTTGGCTTAAAACCTGTCCTAAATAGTAACCGGGTTCTAAGGAGCTCAATATCATTGGATTGTTTTCTATGCTCATTGTTTTGGTTTAGCCACTTAACTAGCGACCAAAATATTCCAAGAAAACAACCCTCAATGAGTGTAGTATCGAGTATCTACCAACTTCGGACTGCACCAAAGCCGATCATCTCACTACCCCTAATAAAAGGCCAAGATGGTCAAGTAAGGTTCTAGGTCATTAGTGCTTAGTGACATCACTCAGAGGCCCCGTACTCTCCTTGATTGAACTCAAGGGTTACCGGTACTCACAAATATGTAGCACTAATATAGCTATTGCTTCAACCGTGTCGGTATACCCCGCACAGTTTCCACAATGTATTGCTATCTATGAATGTTTCCCAAATCCGGGTGGAGGATTTCAAGCCCAAACAAGAGAGCCAAAATGTAAAGCAATCAAAGCAAACAATTAATCATGCAAAAGGTGATCTAAGCCCTAAGGTTACTCCACTTTTAAAGTGATCCCCAACAGAGTCGCCAGTTCTGTGATACGGTGGGAGAACTGACTTGGGTTTTGCGTTTGTTTTCGCAAATGTTTCGGTTGAGCAAGAGTCGCCACCGACTTTTTATTTTATCCTAAGGAAAGGTCAAAAAGCACAAAAAAGACCTTTGAGATGTTTTCTTGGGTTCCGGGAGTAGATTATAGAAAGGGAAGGTATTAGCACCCTTTCTATCCATGGTTATCCATGGGCTCTTAGTTACTTGCTCAGATCACTTGCCTTTGCTTTTCAATTGTTTGAAATGGTGCTTTGTGTGTGTGGTTTTGAAAATGTTTTGAAAAAGATGCCTTGTCTAGGCAACCTTTGTAAAAATTCTTGTTTGAATGTTTTACAAAGGTGTTTGTCTTTTTGAAAAGATGTTTCAATGTTTTTGAAAGTTTGTTTTGAAGTTGTGTTGTGATGTGTGTTTTGAAAAATGGCAAGGATGTTTTGCAAGTTTGATCAAGTAACTAAGAGCTATCTACCCAAATTTACTAAAAGATCTTTCTTATGTTTTTAACTCTTTTAACAGTGTTGTTTCACCATTGTATTTGGTGAACAACCTTGTGTTAGGATGTTAACGGGACGGGCGCGGGTCATCGTATAGACCATGAAAGCAATAGTGTTAAGTATCTTTGGCAATTTTTTCTTAAGGGACTTGATCATTTTTGTTTAGGCAACTTGAGATAGCGTCATCGAGGGACTATGATCTTTTTGTTTGTTTTTGTTTTGCCAAAGTACTCAACATGCAACCATGGCCCATTTTTGAAGGCAACAAGTGGTGTAACCCTAGGGGTGCAAGTGTGCATTGTGTTTGTTTTTTCATGCATGTTTATCTTGGATTAGGTCAAACTACTTGTTAATTTGATTTTGGCATACAAATCCTAATTCTCTAAGCATGGCATAATTGAAAGCTTTTAAGTGCGAAAATTTAAATGCTAAGCTATTACAACATGATATAGGGAGGGGGTACAAATTTGCATTGGGGATATTTGACAAGGAAATAAAATATAAGTTATTACAACCATATCGAATATACAAATAAGATTTGAATATACAACAATTGAATATGATATAATAAACAAATGTCAAATAAAAGGTATTATGCACAAAAGGTTTTTTTATGTATGTGAAAAGGGTATTTTTAATGTGAAATATAAACAAAATAAAAAGTCAAATTTAATTATTTTGGCCATTTAGGGCAAAACCCTAATTTTTAAGTAAATAGTAATACTTATTAATTATGTACAATATATTTTAATTTATACAAAAATAAAAAGTATATTGTAAAAAAAAGTATTTTTAGTGTCAAATATTAATAAAAATAAAAATGTATTATTTCTATATTTTTGTCCTAAGTATCTAATAAAATAAAATATACAAGTATATATATATATATATATATATATATATATATATATATATATATATATATATATATATATATATATATATATATATATATATATATATATATATATATATATATATATATATATATATATATATATATATATATATATATATATATATATATATATATATATATATATATATATATTTTTGTCCTAAGTATCTAATAAAATAAAATATACAAGTATATATATATATATATATATATATATATATATATATATATATATATATATATATATATTATATATATATATATATATATATATATATATATATATATATATATATATATATATATATATATATATAATTAATTATTTATGTATATAAAAAAAATGTATATTTAAGAAAATATTTTCAAGATGTAAATAAAAATAATAACTGAAAAATAAATATATTTTTTATATTATTTTTTTAGGGTTTTAATAAAAAAGGATTTGTATTATTTACATATATATACCTAATAAAGTAAATAAATATCAAATAAATATGAAAAAAATGTGGAAAAATATTTTTAGCATTTTTTATGTTGGAGCAAAAAATATAAAGTCAGAATAAAAAATAAAAACACAAAAATGACAAATATTTAATCATTTGGGCCAGGGGGTGCAAACTGAAAAAAGGGGTGCAAAAAGTAAGGATGACTCGGGCCCAGCCCAAGCCATCATCTTCAACCTCCAGCTCTGTTTGAAACAAAACACGCGCTTCCTTGTCCAAACACCACCTCCTGATTCTTTGATTTTTTGACAAAACTCGTAACATAAACATTGTAGAGCATCAAATAACGAATTCAAACATGTAAAAACTTGGATTAACTCTCAAAGGCCGGAGAGAATTTCTCTGGCCCTAATTTTTAGCCTAACTTTTTTCACATGTTCATGGCTAAAATTCTCACAGCACGCTTAACATAAATGAAAACTGATCATATGTATGGCTTCAGGGCTATGAGTAGGACATGTTTCATTCACAAACCTAAGTCTAACTCTTCCTAGATTGAGAGATAGAAGTCCATGGATTACCTGTTTCAGCTTGAATCGTGTAGAGCAATATAGCAACCTTCAATGGAGTTTGAGCTTCTGTAGAGCTTGCCTGAGGTCCAAGGATGCTTCTCCAATACTTGGCTTGCTTTGAAACACCTTGTATCGTGTTGTAGAAGTTCTCCTGCAAAGCTTGAAAATGAAAATGGCAAATGGGGTTAGAGGTGTTACAGCTTGTGTTTAAGGTTTGGAATAGTTCAGGTGGATGGTATGGAATGTGTTTGAACTTGTTTTGGCCAAAACGCACGAGCAAACTAAGTTGTGCAACTCAATCTGCAGGGGGTGCCCTGTTTTTGCAGCAAAACAGTGATTTGGGGTATTAGGAGGTATAAGGGATCAATGAATCGTGCCTTAGGTCAGTTTTGGTGTATGGAAGTTGTTCACAGAGTTTGATTTGGCTTATGTTTACAGAAAATGAGAGTTTGTGTTATTTTGCAAAGTTTCTTCTATGTGAAGCAAAGATGTGTGTGTGGTATCAAAGGCCTGTACAAGCCATCTTGTATGCTGCAAAACAAAACTCTAGGCCCCCTCTAATCCCTGGATTTGATTTGCAATCTCAGATCTTTGTCCAAGGCTCAATGCATAGTGGTTTGACATAAAGCTACTTTTGCAAAAATGGCAAAATCACTTTTACTACTTAAGGCTTAATCTTGCATGCAATGCCCAAATGGATGAAATAACACCTTAACACAATGGTTAGGCATTAAATTATAGAGTGTAAGTTGGTTTTGAGGCCCGCAAGCTAGCATAAACCAAGCTGATTTGAAAATGCCATTTGCTATGAACATGTATTGGTCATGAACAAAAGTGAGTTTTGACCAACTTTATGAATTCGAATCTCTCTAACCACAAGGGTGTTTGAGGAATTCTTGGACAATTTGGAAATCTTGGAACATGTTCTACAATCCATCTTTGTAATGCAACTTGAAACTCCAAGTGAAACTATGTGAAAAATGGCCAAGAAGATGGACCAAAATCCTGCCTAGATTAGGGCAAATTTCTTCTAAGTTAAAAGTATTTTTTGTACCCTTGTTCCAAAAATCATAACTTGAGATGAAAGCTTCCTTTGAGAAAACTTTGTGAATCAAAGTTGTACACTTTGCAATGGAATACAACTTTCATGTTGCAAGTTTTGTTTGAATCCATTTGCATCTTGGTGAAAAAATGGGACAAAGTTAGGAAAAAATAAGAAAATTTCATAACTTAGAAAATTTCTAAGTTATGAAATTTTTCCATTTTAAACCCTAATTTGCATTTTTGGGTTTCTTGATGAACAAGTTTCATAATTTGACATGGCTGGATGAAAAATGAATCTTGGCACTTGATTTTGACCAAAAAGTCAAAGTTTGACTTTTCAGTGTACAGTCAAATTTTGATCAGTTGACTGAAAAATTCATCTGTCAATCCTATGCAATTGAGATCTTTTGAACTTGTTGAATGGGTCAAGACAATGTCATTGAGTCCTTGAGTCCATAAGTGAGCTTGATTTGCCATTGGTTAGGTCAAACATTAAAAAATTGCCTTTGTGCAGTCAAAACCCTAAAAATGACCATTTTGCCCTTTTGGTGATTTGATCAAATTTCTTGTGGAATTGTGATACAAACTTGATCAAATGGTCCATGTGAGTTCATAATGTTGATGTGAGTCAAATTTCATGAGGTTTGACTGTCAATTGGCTACAGTTGACGTTTTCCCCAATATAGCTGATTTCTAGGTCAACTGACCAATTGACTGGGTAAAAATTTGAATCAAGGCTTGAAACTTGGTATGGGCAAACTTGTGAATCCAACATGAAGTATGAAAGTCACTTTGGGCATTGTAGGTCAAAATATCCTTGTGCAAACTCAAACCCTAATTTAGGTCAACAGTGCAAGGAGGTGTCTTGAGCAGAGCAAACCCTAGCTTAATCTTGAGTTCCAAGAGTCTGGTGATGAGAAAATGTTGATGAAATGAGAGAGAAAATTTTGGGGTACAACACATAAACAAGTGAATGTTTTAAAAGACGCAAATTAACTGGTTAACCTGGATCAAACAAACACTGCCTTTTTCCAGTAAATTTGAGAGAGCCTGGAAATATGTGACAGCCAATTGACTTTCTGAGGATTCAGTTTCTTCTGAGAAATGCGAGAAAAACCATAATTCTTGATTTACCGTCATAGGAGAAAATCCGTCTGATCGATTCTTGAGCCAGTCTTGAATATTTGAGAAACCCTAGGGTTGTGATCTTTTGTGAAAAATAGGAGGACAAATTTTGGGGTACAACAACTGTGTTGGGAGAATTTGAATGATGAACTTTCTGAAAAAGTTAGGTTAGAAATTAGGGCCAGAGAAATTCTCTCTGGTCTTTAAGAGTTAGATTAAGTTTTTTATATGGTTAGAATCGTATGATCATGCTCTACAACTTTCATGTTGCAAGTTTTTGCTTTAGAGCACGTATGCAGGATTTCCAGGTTTGAATACAGGGCGCGTGTTTCCTTGTTCAAAGGTTGAAGACGAAGGCAAATCTGGGTTGGGCCTGTGTGCTCCTACTTTTTGCACCCTCCTTTGTGCTTTTTGCACCCCTGGCCCATTTTTATTATTTTTTATATTTTTGAATTTCAATTTTATTTTCTAACTTTATTTTATTTTTCCTAAACATTAAAAATACCAAAAACATTTTCATAAATTTTCATATTTTATTTTATTATTTTTATTATTTTTTGGACATAAAAATAATTATTAAATAATATATACATTTATTTTCTTAATAAAAAAACTTGTAAATAGTACAAAAAAATATTATATTTTTTATTTTTATTATTTATATACTTAAATAATATTTTTCTAACATATTTTTATTTTTTGACATTTGTATATATTTTTTATTTATTTTATTGTACATAAATAATATGATTAATATATATACTTTCTTAAAACAAATTAAGGTTTCCACCCTTAATAAAAATAATCTTTTTATTTTCTTATACATTAAATAATTTATTTTTACATACATAAAAATAATACAAAAAACATTTTTTTCACATTTATAATATATTGCATATTTATTTAATTGTCCATTTAAATATTTGCTTATTTATCATTTGAACAAAGAATTCAATATGGTTGTAATAATCTTAGGGTTTTAATTTCTTGCAAATAATCCCATATTCAAAATTGTATCCCCCTCCCCATATCAATGTTGTAATAGTTATAGATTTACTTTTAGGCATTTATAGCTTTCAAATATGCATGATAGAGATTAGGGTTTGTATGCAAAAATCCAAAATCAAACAAATAGCTAGACCTAATACAAGACAAAAAATACATGAAAATGACAACACAATACACACAAGCACCTCTAGGGTTTCATCCACTTGTTGCCTTTAAAATGGCCATGGTATGCATGTTAGGTATCTTGGTAAAACAAAAATCAAAACAAAAGATCATAGTCCCTCGATGACGCTATCTTGGTTGCCTATACACAAATGATCTAGTCCCTCAAAAAATTTCTAAAGATACTTAGCACAATTACTATCATGGTCAATACGATGACCCGCGCCTGTCCCATTTAACATCCAAACACAAGGTTGTTTACCAAATGCAATGGTAAAAGAACACTGTCAAAGGGTTAAAAATGTGTAGGAAAGATCTTTGAGTAGATGGGGTAGACAACTCTTAGTTACTTGATCAAAACTTGCAAAACATCCTTGCTATTTTCAAACACACATCACAACACAATTTTAAAACATTTCCCAAAACAAACTTTCAAACATTGAAACATTTTTCAAAAGACAAAACACCTTTGTATACATTCAAACAAGAATCATTACAAAGGTTTCCACGACGATGGCCTCTTTTCAAAATACTTTCAAAACCATACACAAAGCACCATTTCAAACAATTGAAAAGCAAAGGCAATTGATCTAAAACAAGTAACTAAGAGCCCATGGAAAACCATGGATGAAAAGGGTGCTAGCACCTTCCCTTTTCATAATCTACCCCCCGAACCCAAGAAAACATCTCAAAGGTCTTTCCTGTGCTTTTTTACCTTTCCTTTGGATAAATAAAAATTCGATGGCGACTCTTGCTAAACCGAAACATTTGCGAACACAAACGCAAAACCTCTAGTCAGTTCTCCCACCGTATCACATACAACATCAAAAAGAAACAAGGACATGGATTAAGAGAACTAAAAACGTAAAGTGACCAATATTTTCCAACTTTGCAAAAAGAGCACAAACTAGCATACACACAATATGAAGCAAGTGCAAACGAAAAATAGAAGCAATAACCAATAAAGTAAAGTGATACGATGTTCATTGTTACAAACCCAAAATAAGACACAAAGTAGTACGGGAAGTAAAGCAGTTTAATACAAAACCAAGATAACATAAGCATAATAAACAAGAAATAAAGTTCCAAGCATTGACTAATGTTGTTGTTCCTCATTATCTTGTGGTTGGTTTGGTGGAAAGCGAGCCATGAAAGCTGACTGAAAGTTTGCAAGATTTGAGTTTTGTGTTACCATCATTTCATGAACAGTGTTATATCAGTGGTTTTGGAGGCTAGCATAATCATTGAACTGAGTGTTTTGAAGATTGACTATTCCAGCAAGATTGTTAATTCGTTCAGTTGCTAATTCCATGTCTTCATGATGGTGGATGTGCATTTCCTCAAGTTTGCGCATCACTTCACCATAAGATCTGTGAGGCTCATTGTCATCATTTCCGTTGTCAGTTTCTTCCTACTCTTCAGCACTTTCTCGATTCTCAGTATCAATTTCATCGCCCTCAGCATCTTCCATTTCATCATCCTGTCCAATATCTTCATTTTGATCCATTACCGAGTTAGACTTCACAAAGTATTTGTACTTACCAATATGGGGATTCCATTGATGACCCATAAGTGAGAGAGTTTTGGAGGTAAAATTGGAATCCGGCATAATAGGTGTAAGTCAGATACCAGTAAAATCAAGGTTTGCTTGACTGAGAATTCCATGAATGAATGATGGATACCCCAAGGCAGATCCTCTAGGGGAATCCCTTAATGCAAATAATCGGCTAGTGATGTGATACGGCCAATTTATCTTAATTTTGTTCAGAATTACCCAAATTAACATAACCTCAGGTTGATCAATACGGGACAACCCACCCTTTTTAGGACGAATTATCCTTGACACAATCCATTGCATAATTCGAGCCAGAGGAACCAATTGACCTGTTGTGACAGTTTTTGGGAAAGCAATACTTTGCACAAAATTCCCAGGATGTGGTTGTTTTAACATATAGTTCAAGGCATGTTTGAAGTCATAGTCTGCAGGAAGCTTAGTGTCAGTGATTTTAATAGTATCAGTGTCAACAGGGAACAACTCAAAATTTTTCCAAATTTCATTATCTACTCTGACAACCTTATCAGCGTTTCTGTATGAAAATTGATGATCATATAATTTACCTTGTATACCTTTATAGAATACCTTGACGACTGCATCATTGTAGTCTCCATCCAACTCAAGGAATGGAAACACCTTTTGATGGTCTAACAATTACACTACATCTGAGATGTGCAGGCGTTTGAGAGTCTTACGGAAGGCATAGAATTGCCTAACCAACCTTCTTCTAGAAAACTTTTCATCATATTTTTCAGTGAGATCAGAAGGAAGAAATGACAGAGGAGTAACCTGAGTTTGATTTGAAGAGTTACCTCTGATACTCCTTTTCTTTGTTACCCTAGAAGCCATGGATGAAGGTTTGGAGAGATTTGGAGATGAAGGACCAATGGGTTTCTAGGGTTTTGAGATTTTGAGATTTTGAGAGGGAGGCCAGATGAGGGAACAACAACACAAAAAAAGCATGCAATTTGAGCCACACAATATAAACTAGGGTATGATGGTCTGCCAAACCACGACGTGTCGACCTATGCAGGGATGTGTCGACGCATTCTAGTAAAATAGGCGCAAATGAGTATCTTAATCAGGTGTGCACCGACCGATCAGAAATTTAGGTCGGCTCATGTATGCAAAGTTTTGAAATTTCTTGTATTTCATGGCATGTAGGTTTTGTAAACATTAATTGAACATAGTAAACAAGTACGCATGCACAGAAGCAATAACATACAAAGCATTTAATCATTTCATAGCACCAATATTTAAGAAAAATGATCACTAATGAGAAAGAGTAGGAAGGATATTACCGAATGTATTTGAATGACACGATGCCCTCACATGTTGCCAGCCCAAGATGATATTCACACATCATAGATACACAAAGATAAATAAAGAAATGCAACTCATTTAAGTTGCGATCTATCTGAAATATCAAGGACACCGAGTTCCCTACTAATATGAAAGAACGGTTCAGTCGCAAGTGGTTTTGTAAAAATATCGGCAAGTTGATTTTTTCTATCAACGTGCTCAAACCCGACTTCACCTTTCTCTACATGATCTCTAAGGAAGTGGTGCCTAATTTCAATATGTTTAGTGCGCGAGTGTAGAACCGGATTTTTGGTTAGATTGATGGCACTTGTGTTATCACAAAATATGGGAATATGATTAAGTTTTAAGTCATAGTCGAGTAATTATTGTTTGAGCCACAAAATTTGAGCACAACAATTACCGGCTGCAACATATTCCTCCTCGACCGTTGACAAAGCAACCAAAACTTGCTTTTTGCTATGCCAACTAACTAAGGAGTTTGAAAAAAAATGACAAGTGCCACTTGTGCTTTTCCTATCCAATTTGCAACCTGCAAAGTCAGAATCGGAATAGCCAACCAAGGAACAATCACTACCCTCGGAGAACCAAAGTCCATACTTAGGAGTACCACAAAGATACCTAAGTATACGTTTTACAGCTTTTAAATGACTCTCCTTAGGACAAGATTGATATCTAGCACACATGAAAACACTAAACATAATGTCGGGACGAGAAGCGGTAAGATAAAGAAGAGATTCGATCATACCTCTATACCTTTTTACATTAATCGGCTTACCATGTTCATCCCGATCTAGGCTAACCGCGGTACGCATTGGAGTGTCAATAACTTTTGAGTTTGCCATATCGAAGCGCTTGAGCAACTCGTAGCAATACTTCGTTTGGCTAACAAAAGTTCCTTCCTCGAGTTGTTTGATTTGAAGACCTAGGAAGTAGTTTAACTCCCCTATGATGCTCATTTCAAATTCACCCTGCATCACTTTAGAGAATTCTTTGACCAAGGTGATGTTAGTAGACCCACAAATGATATCATCAACATAAATTTGGACTAAGATGGAATGATTTCCTTGGCGCTTAATGAAGAGGGTTGTATCAACCTTCCCTCTAGAAAATCCCTTTTCTAGTAAGAACTTGCTAAGCCGATCATACCAAGCCTTAGGGGATTGTTTGAGACCGTATAAAGCACGTTTAAGTTTATAAACATGTTTAGGAAACTCGTAATTTTCAAATCTGGGAGGTTGAGATACATATACTTCTTCATTAATATAACCATTTAGGAATGCACTCTTAACATCCATTTGAAATAGCTTAAAGTTTTGTGAGCATGCATAAGCTAATAACAAGCGTATAGCCTCAAGTCGGGCAACCAGAGCATAAGTTTCCTCATAGTCGATGCCTTCCTCTTGGTTATACCCTTGAGCAATAAGACGCTCCTTGTTGCGAATTATGATTTCGTTTTCGTCAAGTTACCCATTTAGTACCAATTATTCAATGGTCTCACGGAGGGGGGACAAAGTCTCAAACCTCATTTCTCTTGAATTGGTTTAATTCTTATTGCATTGCCAAAAACCAATGTTCGCCGAATAAAGCTTCTTTAGGGTTTTTAGGCTCAATTTGGGAGACGAATGTGAAATGATAACAAAAGTTACTTATCTTAGATTGTGTAGTTACTCCCTTTGATATGTCTCCAAGAATGTTGTCAATAGGATGATCCTTGGTTTCTTTCCACTCCAAAGGAGGAGTTATTTCATTTGTTGGTTGAGTGACTTCTTCTTCTTTGCTAGATCCATGATCCATCTCCCCTTTTTCTTTCTCAAGTAAGGCCTCATTACTCTTTTCGTCTTGATCATTGAGTATCCTTTTCGAAGAAGCACCTGCACCATTAACAGAAATACCCTTTTCGACCATTTTTGGACAGGATTCATCAAAGGAAACATGTACAGATTCTTCCATAATTTGTAACCTTTTATTAAATACCCTATATGCTTTGCAAGATTGAGAGTATCCTAGAAAGATACATTCATTGGCTTTTGAGTCAAATTTGCCAAGATTTTATTTACCATTATTTAATACAAAACATTTACAACCAAAGACATGAAGATGAGAAATATTTGGTTTTATACCTTTCAAAAGTTCATACGGAGTTTTGTTGAGCATAGGATGTATCAAGATCCTATTTAGCACATACAAGCCGTATTGATGGCATCGGCCCAAAATTATTTTGGAAGACCATGTTCATTGATCATAGTTCTCCCAAGCTCTTCTAAAACACGATTTTTACACTCAACAACTCCATTTTGTTGAGGTGTTCTAGGAGCAGAAAAATTATGATCAATGCCATTTCTTTCGCAATATTCATCAAAAAGGTGATTTTCGAATTCGCCTCCATGGTCACTTCGGATGGTCACAATTTTTGTATTCGACTTGTTTTGAGATAATTTGGCAAATTTTTCAAAAGCATAGAAAGTGTCACCTTTGTTTGCTAAGAATATCGTACAAGAAAATCTAGATTAATCATCGACTATAACGAAGCCATAATAATTTCCTCCTAGAATTTTAATTCTAGATGGTCCAAATAGGTCCATATGGAGGAGTTCAAGTGGTTTCGTTATAGAGATGACATTTTTAGATTTAAAAGAGACTCGTGTTTGTTTACCCATTTGACAAGCATCACATAGATGATCTTTTGTAAATTTGATTTTGGGTAAGCCAATCACAAGATCTTTAGATATTATTTTATTTAGAAAATCAAAGTTAACGTGTGCTAATCGCCTATGCCAAAGCCATGAGTCTTCACTCATGGTGACTAAGCATTTAGCACCTGTTAAGGACACATCACTCAAGTCAAGCATATATACATTGTTTATCCTCAAGCCCTTAAACACATCCTCTTTCTTATCATTATGTTCAATTATGCATTCATCCTTTAGAAAAGAAATTTTGTAACCTTTGTCGCCTAATTAAATAATGCTAATAAGATTGTGTTTAAGGCCTTCAACTAATAGGACATCTGAGATAGTGGTGGATGAGGGATTACCTACACTTCCTTTACCGAGTATTTCTCCCTTGTTGTTATCACCATAAGTAACAAAACCTTTCTTCTTTGCCACAAAGTCAAAGAATAGCGAAATGTCACCCGTCATGTGTCTTGAGCAACCACTATCGAGAAACCATCTTATCTCGAGAGGCTCAATACATTCCACCTGAAATATCAAACATGGGAGTTAGGTACCCAACATTCATTGGGTCCTTGACTGTGAGTTGAACATTTGTTGCCTTTGGTGAACCATTGATATATGCCTTTAGGAACTAATAGTCTCCTAAATCGACATTTACTAATGGTATGTCCCTTCTTGCAAAAATATAGGCAAGACATATCTAAGTCATATCTAATCTTGCTATCTTGATCCCTTACTTCATAGGTATATTTTTTATACGGATTAATCATACTTTTTCTAAAGTTTAAGCGATTGATAGCAAATGTAATCTTAGGTTGTAAAGCTTTGTCTAGTTTGGCTTTGAGAATTATAACTTCTTTTTGCCAAACATGACAAGTTTCACATCCATGCCAATTAAACCAAGGTCTCTCTTCTTTTTCACATTTTCTATTCAATATTTTCTATCGTAGATGCTTTGAGAGCTTCTAATTCCTTTTCGGAAATGGAAACCTTTTGTTCTAGATATAAAAAGAGTTTCTTGTTTGAGGCTAGGCGTTTGAAAGCTTCATTTGCCTCTTTTTGTAAAGTATTGAAGGAATTTAACAGTTCTAAATAAGGCATTTTATCAACATGATCATACTTAGCATGAATTACATTCTTTTTCTTATGATGATAAGCCATGAGACAAAGGTTGACCGTTTCTTCTTCATCACTTGAGAAACCTTTACTTGAGGAATCACTGTCACTCTCCCAAGAAATGTATGCTCTTCTAGCTTTGGTTGGTTTCTTTTGATTTTTGGTCTTGGCTTTGTCTTTCTTCAAATAGGGGTAATCCGTCTTGTAATGACCGGGTTTGCCACAATGGTAGCATGAACCTCGTGACTTATACTTATTACTTTCATCTTGCTTGCTTGGTTTAGAGTGGCGTCTATAATTGATGAGATTCTTATCCGAATGCTGAATTTCGTTTTTCCGTAAAAATCTATTATATTTTCTTACGAACAATCCCATATCCTCATCCAGACTCTCATCGCCATCACTTGATTCAGTTTCACACGAAATTGAGGTGGATGACTTGGAGCTTGAAGCCTTTAGTGCTATAGACTTCTTTTCCAAGTCCCTTGACTTTTCCTTCTTTTCTTTCTTTTCATGCTTTCCAAGGCTCATAAGCTCTTTCTCATGTTCTTGAAGCTTACCCCATAGTGTGGTGAGATCCAAAGTATTTAGATCATTGGCTTCCTTAATTGCCGTAACTTTAGGTTGCCAATCCCTTCCAAGACATCTCAAAATTTTATTAGTAGCAACCGAATTGGCAATTACATGACCTAGTGTACGCAAGTGATTCATTATATGAGAGAATCTCTTTTGCATGTCGGCGATGGTTTCACCTTGCTCCATGTGAAAGAGATCAAACTCTTGCGTCAAAGTATTGATTCTCGCCAATTTTACATCATTTGTGCCCTCATGGGTGACTTGCAAAGCGTCCCACATTTCCTTAGCTGTAGCGCAATGTGAGACCCGAAAATACTAATCAACTCCTAGAGCTTCTATGAGCATGTTTCGTACTTTCTAGTCATAGGCATAATTTTTCTCATCTTTTTCATCCCATTGTGCTTCCGGTTTAGGAACGCTTATCCCGGCAACATTTTGCAATGTTATTGCAACTGGCCCATCTTGGATAACCTTCCATATTTTCCTATTAGCAGAGGTGATATAGACACGCATGCAATATTTCCAATAGTTATAATTTTCACATGTGAAAACAGGTGCTCTATTGTACGCCCCTTTTAGATCACAATCCATTTCTAGAAGTTGTATGTGAAGCATTGGATAAACCAGTGCTCTGATACCACTTGTTAGACGATGTGACAGATCTAGAAGGGGGGGGGGGTTGAATATATCCCTTTAAAAATTTGCGCTTTTGTAAATTTATTTTTATCAGAGAGCGACAACCCTGAATCTAATCGTCTAAACTTTACGTATTGGAAAGATCGGATATGCGAACTAATTTGATGAAAATGATGATAATAGAATCACAATTAAAAATGAATATGATGAATCTCTTTAGCAAGTTTAACAAGGTGTAAGTTATTACCATTTAGTTGCGGAGTAGATAAAGCAAATGTGTGAGTTGTAAATTCACCAAACACTTGGTGTACGTACTACACAAGGTTTGGTTATACTCAAATTGTATAGATTATAGCACTTTGAATGAATGCTATATGAGTTTTAAATTTTAGTTTATCACTACAATTATTTTGTATGCATAAGAAAATTGATAACTCACAAATTTAAGCAAATAGAAATCAAATGCAGAAAACTAAATTGGACAAGGTATTTGTTAAGGCAGTTCACCCTGTCGTCCTTGCATGGGCTACTCTGCCCCCAATTCTAGAATCTAGAATTAGGATATGAAGTTAATTTTGTAAAGTTTGTAAGAAAAGATACAATCACCACAATTCAAAATCACTTGATGAATCTTATATGTTGCACTCCTCTTTCCTTGATTCTAGATGAATCAAGTATGCTAAATGTTGAAGAAAAACTCCTTCTACCTTGAATGGTTTTGTACTCAAGAATCTTTGGACCAAAATCCTTCTTCACAATCCTCTGGTTACTGCTACCCGATTGAACACTCCACAATCTTCCAATCCCTTAGCTCGGCTGAATTCGGTGAAGCAAAGATTTGTGATAAAAACCCATAATTTTGGAGGACAAAACCCCAATGGTTTTATTCAAGAAAAAACCCACAAAGATCTCAACCCAAATCATAAATTTCACTTTCAATTCGGACGTTATCAACACAAACCCAAGAACTTGATAAAAACAATGATTGTGTGTAGTTGTTGATGATTGATGAGAGCTTGAAGATGAAGAGAACTCTTGTGTATATCTTTCACTTTTTCTTGTTATTTCATAAAATAGAGGCCAAAACTATATTTATAAGTCATCCCCATGATGTAACAACATAGAAGAAAATTAAGACAATTTAGCGATGCGTCGACTCATGCAGGGTATACAGAAGGCGTGTGCCTTCCCAAGCGAGAGAGAGATTGAAGTTCCTTTAGTTATGTGTCGACTCATTATTTTCATGCGTCAACTCATGTTTTCCCAGAACTATGCGTCGATGCATACAGAAGGCGTGCGCCTTCCCGAGCGAGAGAGGTTAAAATCTCTTCAGTCATGCGCCGACTCATTCCATGATGCACCAACTCATGTTCTCCCAGAACCATGCGTCGATGCATAGAGGAGGCGTGCGCCTTCCCGGATGTTTCCAAGCCAAGAACTTCTTCTCATGAGCCGACCTGAGGATCCATGAGTTGGCTCATGCAGTCTGTTTTGAGATAGATGCTTATTTTTTATGTTTCTCAGTTGCACCTGTTTGAAGCAAGGCATATTTGCACATATGGGTTTTTTACAATCATTAAAACTCAGTTCTTTCACTTTTTCTCTCACAAAGAAAACTTTGAGTTTTATTATAATAAAAGATAATCCTTATGGCTTCGCCAAAAGTCTTTAAATACAGAAAACAAAGAAACTATAATGAGCTTAAAGAGACCCTAACGGGCTTTTAATCCAAAACAAAATTAAAACTAAATTACTTAAATATTAAAATAGAAAATTTCTTAAATATTAAAATGTTTTCTGACTCGCGATTTCTTTTTCGATACGTGCAATCAGCCTTCCTATATAAAAATATGACATCTCTAACAAAGCCATGTCGATATTTAAAGCTTGAAAACTCCCTACAATGAGTCGTGTGTTCCTCAAATGTATCTAAACGCGCTTTATGACAAACATGACAAACCTAGTTAATAGGAAATAAACGAATCATAGGCGGTATCTTAGGATAGTACGCTACTCCACCGATGACATATGCTGGCCTAATCCATCAATAGGAATAGCTAGGAGAAAGTTTTGAGCATGTGCAGCTTGCAAACAACCAAAAATTACTTTTTTTCATGTGCTCATGTCAAAATTTACATCCATGTTTTTAACTATTTTACTTAAAAGTGCACTCACTAAAACATGTTGTGCTTTAGGAGGGGTAGTGTCTTTACTAGTAAAATTGCTAAGGTCAAAATCTAGAACCACAACCCTAATACTATCCAAAGGTATATCGAAATCCGAGTCCATTCCTTATACCCCACGATCTCTCAATATATGATCCTATTGTAATACCCAAAATTTGTCTTACCCCCTCACTTTTATCTGGCTTATGCGTCTCACATTTTTCTCATGTATATAACTTTCATTAGGTCAACTAACACATCATGCATCATTAATCAATAAATTTATGGCATGGGATCATGGATTTTGAGGAACTAAGGTTGTTGTATGGCTTTAAGGCTCTCATCTTCACTCAAGGAATCAACTGGTTTCATCATCAATCATGGTCTGTGGAGCTAGGGTTTTTGTGTCCGGGGTCAATGAGAGCTTTATCCTTATCAAGATACAAAGATCATCAAGTTCTCCATCAAAGGGTTGTGACTTGTTAATGAAGGGATTTTCATCAAAACCTCAAATAAATACTTTGCAAGTTAGGGCTTGAGCCTTCTCAGCATCTCAAATGCATCTCAAGAGGATTAGGGTTTTATCCCTGGTGCTTGCGCTTGTTAATTCAGTTAAGGTTCATCAGAGGTGCTCTCTTCTGCTCCAAGTATCCTTTTCAGTTTCAAATACTCTTCAATTCATTTTTGTCATGTTGAAGTGAAATACAAGTGCAAGTAATGGCAGAGGAGATGAACTCATCGACTCATTCAGATTAAGGCAATTCTGGTTCTCATCATTGTTACTGGTCATTGGCAATATAAGTTGGTTTGGAATTGAGATTGAATTGGAGTAATTGATATAGATTTATTGATTGGTGAGTGTTCAGTCAAGTTGCCTAATGTGTTTAGGTAAATAAAATTTTCCTCACAAAGTTGAAGAGTTTGTGGATGAGGTTTTCTTAAGGAGTATTCTAGTGCCATTCATCATTGTTCAATCTTATTTCACATAGCCAAAGGTTCTTTCAAAAATTAAGACATAGTAATTCATGTATGGGTGCAAAGTCAAAGGAAATTGTGATTTCAAGTTTTAAACTGAGAAAGGAAAATCATATTGAATCTTTTGAAAGAAGTATCATGTGAATTCAAAGATTCATGAGGCATGCTTTTAAATCAAAATACCATGGTTTCAAATTTCCAATACAACATCACACATTTTGCAATTGTCATTGCAATTTCAAATACAATACATTTCAAGCTATATTACACAAAAGTTACAAAAAACACATATTCTAAATGTCCCCGTCTTAATCTTCATGCATAAGCCTTCAAATACTCCATAACCAACGTCCATCTTTAACCATTCTTCAAGGTCTGAGAGCTAATCCTCGCAATTATTTCACCATTGTGGCTTCTTTCTTCAAACTTTACATCTTCATCCAACTTCATAACTATGCCATCTCCATGACCTACAACATACAAAACCTGTTCAGAAAAATCCAGATACGCCAAAAATAAATCAGGGCCAATTCAGTTTTGAAATCCATGATGCCGCTAGTAACCTGTATCGGTTCAGAAACAGAAAAAAAACATAAAATCACAGCAAGAGAAAATCAAAACAAATGGGCTGCTCACAATTCAAACTATAACAGTTTTCGTCTAACAGCCTAAGCCTCTAACTGCATCCAACAGAAAATTCCAGCAAAAACAAATAACAAAATTGTAGACTAACCGATTCTAATCAGCCCTGCATAACAGATTTCTAACCTCTAACTATATTCTAACCTCCTAACTGAACAAAAATGGTATAATAGAAACCTATAGCCAATTTCCCAACAGAATTCTAACCTATCTCTCTACCCAAAACCTAACTGCAAAAAAAAACAGAAATCTACAGAGAAACTAACCTCTAACCAACTTTCAACCAAACTTTGATGACAAAAAACTAATAGGAAACAAAAATAGGCTAACATAATTTCTAACTGTTTCACTAACCAAACCAATAACCCTTTAACTAACTCCTCTCTACTAACCGTTTTCTAACCACTCTTCTAATAGAAATTCTAATTGTTCTAATAGAACCCGAACCCGTTATATAGAAAAAATCCTATAAAACTCACTAACAGAATCAAAAGCTAATTCTCTAACCTCTCTACTGCACCATTCAGTTGAGAACTTCCTATCTCTTAACAGTTTTACAACTACCATAACTAACTTCCAAAACATAAAAAACTTCCGGTAGAAGGGGAGAAAGTAACAAAATAACAGAAGATGAGGGGGAGAGGATCCATGATTATTCATTCACACAGAGAAAAATCAGCAAAAAAACTCACCAAAAAATCTTTTCTCTCGCGGCACAATTCTTAAAAACATTTCATCCTCTTTATCTTCAAGGTTCTCTTCAACCTTCAAGTTTCTCCAATCACCATAACCTTATTTCTCCAATCTTGATTGTGTTTAATAACCTTCTGAAGAATTCTCATCTTCATCTCCAAGCTATAACACTTCTGAATTCTGAATTCTGTATGCTTCAGTTGCTTCAAATTGGCAAAACGAGCATCTCCCTGCATCAAACGGAAACAAAATTCCATCATCTGCCACAAACTGCTATTGTACCTTTCATCATCATCTTTATCCTTCAAGTTTAATCACCAAAATTGAATCTAAGTCATTTCTTCTGAATCTGCATTACCACGAATTTCAGTTCGTACCATCGCGTACGCACGAGAATTTGGGCAAAAATGCAAAAGAATAGAAAATTTTGGAGCAGAAGAATCGAGAGTAAGGAAGGGTGAACATACCCGAAGAAAGCTTTTGGACTCGATTTATCTTCGATGCTCTGGAAGTGCAATTGGAGAAATTCCGACACGATCTCCTCCAATACTGAAGTCGTTCTCAGATTCTTCTCTTGACGACTTCGTTTCTGATTCATTTGATATTATCGCCTATGCGTTCAAATCATACGAAGAAGACGAGGCAATCAAAGGTTCGAAACAAAATAAAGGAGGAAATGAATGGCGTCTTCCAAAGGGAGCTTTCATGGCAGAAGCTAGCGATGGCGATGACGAAGGTCGTTCATGGCTGAGTTTGAAAGCGAAGAATAAAACGTCTTCGTGAATTCCAATTGGTACAATAAAACCCATAATTATTTTGGCAAAACGAGGTCTTATTGATGCTATCCTTTTTTATTGTTATGTTATTTTTTCATTTTTTATTTATTAATGGATAGCTGGATAATGGATTGGTGATGTTGTGGGCCATTCACTATTACACCTCCCGATGTTACTCCCATTGTTATACCTACTGTTATCCCTGCTACCGAGACACGGGGCAAAGAGGTATTGGTTGAGCCTGTCCAGACGAAGGTGTATCCAGAAGTCACCCCTGAGGCTTCTAAAAGAGAAATGGAAGAGATATTAAAATAATCAAGAAAAGTGATTACAACGTCGTGGAGTAGTTGGGGTAGACCCCCTCAAAAATATCAATGTTGGCCTTAATTTTGTGCTTTGAGGCCCATGCTAAGGCCTTAGTAAAATTTAGGAAGACCGCCCACGTGCCCCAAGAGACCTCTATTGATCAATTCGAGAATTATGTGGCCAGTCTAATTGCTGCTAACGGACTGAGTTTTTCTGACGCTGATTTAACTTCCAAGGGAAGGAAACACAATGATGCCGTGCATGTCTCCATTGAGTGCAGGGGAACTACATTAGCCCACGTTTTGGTGGATACAGGTTCATTGCTGAATGTCTTACCCAAGAATGCTCTTGACCGGTTAGATTGCGAAGGACTCACATTGAAGCCCATCAACATTGTGGTGAGGGCCATCGATGGTTCTAAAAGAATAGTGCACGGGGAGGTGGACATCCCTATCAAATTTGGAACTCAGATCTTTGATTCAACCTTCTATGTGATGGATATCCGCCATCCTATCCCTGTCTGTTGGGTCGACCCTGGATCCATGGGGTTGGTGCTGTCACTTATACCCTACATCAGATGTTGAAGTATCTAGTCAAGGGAAAAATTATCACAGTCCATGGGGAGGAGGAATACATGGTTAGCCACCTGAACTCTTTCAGGTATGTTGAAATGGATTGCGCGTTCATTGAGACCCCATGTCAGAATTTTGAGGAGATTCCACAGGCGGTTGCTGTGACCAAGACTGCTACCAAGGCTCCGAAGATTATCAGACCTCCATTGAAAATGACATCTTTGAAGGATGCTAGAGCAGTAGTTGAGGAAGGTGGATGTACCATTTGGGGATAACTTCCGGATATTCCCTACAAATCTAACAAATTTGGTTTGGGTTTTACTTCGGAGGCCCAAAGAGTTGTTCGACGTACTCGCACTGGGGGACCACCATTACACATCAGCAATCACAGAGTCAATGGATTGGAAGACAGTGATAGCAGTTGTGATATGAACGAGTGTATTTTTCTAACCATCGGCAGTGGACTCAACAATTTGGAGGCTAAATATTTTGTTCCTATTACTTTTATTCAAGATTAATTGTCTTCTAAATTTTCGGACTTGTAATATTTAAACAATTTAAACAAGTTAAACTTTAAAACCTTGTGTCTTACCCGAGGCACAATGGTCCATCTGTGAGGATTGTTACTTCATCTCCATATGTTATTATTAAATCATGGGACATTTTTGCATGCTAATTTTACACTCTTTGTTTTCTTTTTCTACCTTTTATTTTTTCAAAGATAGTTATGCTCTTACACACACTCATATATCGAAATGCAGATCCACATCCACTCGGGATCCCGTTGGTAACGATTATGCTATTGCCTATTATGACATTGAAAATCCAATCTACTACGCCGAGGACGAAGGTGAGGAAGATTGTGAGGTACCAAGGGAACTTTCTATATTATTACAACAGGAAGAAAGGACCATACAACCCCACGAAGAGCCGGTTGAAACAATTAACTTAGGTACTAAAGAGGACAAGAAATAAGTTAAGATAGGTCCCAATCTAAAGCATAGTGTCAAGAAGCGTTTAACTCAGATACTACATGACTATGTTGAGGTCTTTTCCAGGTCATACGAAGATATTCCAAGACTCGACACAGATATCTTGGTCCATCGTCTTCCAAAAAAAGAAGACTACCCTCCAGTGAAACAAAAGGTTCATCGTATGCGGCCAAAAATGTTAGAAAAATCAAGACTGAAGTCATGAAGCAGTTCAACGCCAGATTCTTAGCTGTTACCTCCTATCCATAATGGGTCTCCAATGTTGTTCTGGTACCTAAGAAGGACGGTAAGGTGTATGTGTGTGGATTACAGAGACCTGAATAGGGAAATCCCTAAGGATGACTTTCCGCTTCCCCACATTGATATTCTTGTTAAAAACACTACACAACATAAAGTATTCTCCTTCATGGATGGTTTCTCCGGATACAATCAGATTAAAATGGAACTTGAGGACATGGAGAAAATGACCTTCGTCACACAATGGGGCACTTTCTATTACAAAGTTATGCCATTTGGACTGAAGAACACTGGGGAAACCTATCAGCGTGCCATGGTAGCTTTGTTTCACGATATGATCCATCATGAGATAGAGGTCTACGTGGATGATATGATAGCCAGATCTCAAACTGAAGAAGAACACATGGACCACTTGCAGAAGCTGTTTGAAAGTCTGAAGAAATATAAACTAAGGTTGAACCCAAATAAATTCACTTTTGGAGTAAGATCCTGTAATCTCTTAGGCTTCATTGTCAGCGGAAAAGGTATTGAAGTGGACCATGCAAAGGTAAAAGCAATACAAGAAATTCCTGCGCCTTGCACTGAGAAGGAAGTTAGGGGATTCTTAGGACAACTAAACTACATCGCCAGATTCCTTTCCCATATAACCGCTACTTGTAAACCAATCTTCTAATTACTGAAGAAAGATCAAGTGGTGGAATGGAATGATGACTATTAGGCTGCCTTTGACATGATCAAGGAATACCTTCAAGAGCCTCTCATTTTGATGCCTCCGGTTGAGGGAAGACCTCTGATTATGTACCTAACAGTTTTGGAAAATTCAATGGGGTGTGTGCTGGGGCAGCATGATGAGTCTGGCCGAAAAGAGTATGCAATATACTACCTGAGCAAAAAGTTTATCGACTGTGAAACCAAATATTCACTTCTCGAGAAAACTTGTTATGCTCTGGCATGGCCTGCTCACCGGCTAAGACAGTATATGCTGACTCACACTACCTTATTGATATCCAAGATGGATCCTATTAAATACATATTCGAGAAGCCTTCCCTCTCTGGAAGAATAGCAAGATGGCAGATGGTCCTGACCGAATACGACATTCAGTACACTACCCAAAAAGCAATAAAAGTAAGTGTATTAGCTGATCATTTGGCTCATCAAGCTGTAGATGACTATCAATCCATGAATTTCGAATTCCCTGACGAAGACATCATGTTGGTAAATGATTGTGAGGAACTCGGACCGTATGACTGACCTGAACAAGGATCCCAATGGACCATGGTTTTTGACGAAGCTTCCAATGCACTCAGCAATGGCATCGATACTGTGATCATATCTCCTGAAGGCTGTCATACTCCCTTCACTGCCAGGTTATGCTTCAACTGTACCAATAATATGGCTAAGTATGAAGCGTGCATTATGGGTCTCAAAGTTTCCATAGATTTGGGGATCAAATCCCTAAGTGTATTTGGAGATTCAGCCTTAGTAATTAGTCAGATCAGAGGATAATGGGACACGAAGCATCATAATCTCATCCTTTACAAAGAACATGTGTTGACACTGATCCCACATTTTGAGGAAATTACTTTTGATCATTTTCCACGAGAGGAAAATCAACTAGCAGACGCGCTAGCTACTATGTCATCCATGTTCAAAATCAGGTGTGATAATGAGGCTCCTCAGATCACTATTGAGAGGATGGATGAACCAACATACTGTCATGAGATTGATACTGAAGAAGTAGTGTACAAACCTTGGTTCTATGAAATTAAAAGATATCTCGGGGCCCAAGAATATCCCGAGGGAGCTTCAGTCAATGATAAGAAGTTCCTAAGAAGGTTCTCTGCTAAATTCTTCCTCAGTAATAGAATCCTCTATAAGCACAACCATGATTCTACTTTGCTTCGGTGCATAGAGAAAAGTGAGGCAGAAAAGATCATGGCTGATTTACACGAAGGTACCTTTGGCACCCATTCTAGTGGGCACACGATGGCTAAAAAGATCCTACAGGCAGGATACTATTGATCCATCATGGAAGCAGATTGTTATCAGCATTCACAGACTCGTCAGAAGTTCCAGATCTAAGCTGACAAAATAGAAGTGCCTCTGGTTCCTTTAAACATCCTGACTGCTCCTTGGCCATTCGCAATGTGGGGAATTAACATGATTGGAGAGATCAGACCTACAGCTTCTAATGAACATTGCTTCATCCTAGTTGCTATTGATTACTTCACAAAGTGGGTCGAGGCAGCTTCATTTGCTTCTTTTACCAAGAACGTTGTGGCCCGATTCATTAGACATAATCTTATCTGTCAGCATGGTATCCCGGAGAGAATCATTACAAATAATGGTAGCAATCTGAATAATACTATGATCACAGGACTATGCGTGCAATTCAAAATCCAGCATCATAACTCTTCTCCTTACCGGCCGAAGATGAAAGGCGTTGTAGAAGCCGCTAATAAAAACATAAAAAAGATCATAGAGAAGATGACGGTGACCTATAAATACTAGAATGAGATGCTACCATTTTCTCTCCACGGTTACCATACCAAGGCGTGCACATCAACATGGGAAACTCCTTTCTCTTTGGTATACAGTATGGAAGTTGTCCTACCAATTAAAGTCCAGATACCTTCTTTGAGAATCATGAAGGATATAGGGTTGAATGAAGATGAATGGATTCTGTGATCGGTGGATCTGGAACTGACTGTTTAACGTTGGTTCGCGAAATGTCGCGGTAAGCAAGAGTCGCCACCGTCTTTTATTTTCTCCAACATGGACAGGACAAAAGCACAACAAAATTCCTTATGAGATAGTTTCTCGGTTCGGGAGGTAGATTTATAGAAAGGGAAGGTGTTAGCACCCTTTCTATCCATGGTTATCCATGGGCTCTTAGATACTTGCTCATTGTGTTTTCAAAAGTGTTTGCTTTTCAATTGTGAGTGAGTTTGAAAAAGTTTTCGTTTAAAGTTTCAGATCGACTCTTGTATCAGTCCTCAAGAGTGTTTGAAAAATTGTTTTGAAAGCTTTTTGAAAGTGTCGGTGTGAAAAGTTATTTTTGATTTTTGAATTAGAGCAAGTACCTATGAGTTGTCTACCTACCCTAAGGAATTAGGCTGTGTAAATGTCCTTAAGGTAGTGCCATCCCACCATTGAGAGGTAGGTAGCACCACCGTTGGAGGTGTTCGGGTCGATTCGAGGGTTAGGGACAGTGTGGTCACCAGAGCAACAGTAGGACACCTTAGAAGCTACCCCTATGCCATAGATCATGGACATAAGGACTTACTAAAACGTCCTATACTCGACGACCACGTTTCGAAGGCAACAAGTGAGGCGTACCCTAAGAGTGGTGTGTGAATTTGTATGTTATTTTCATGTTAATATTTGTCCTTGATCATGCATTTGGTGAACTACGCATTGTTTTTAATTTAGGCCATTCATTCTTTCATGCAAAGTTTAGATTTTTAAAGTGCGGAAATTAAAGTGCGGAAAATAAAGTCCTACGCTATTACAAGGCGCGAGTCTATACATCGCCAAATTAACAAAGACCCGTTTTGAATAAAATGCGGAAAGTAAATAAATTTCCTAATTACTATTACAAGGCTTGGGCAATTACATAATATTCACAAAGGCAAATAAATAAGAATAAATACGCGAAAAGAAATTAGAATCGAATGTTCGAGGGCGTTGGACCCTTTAAAGAAATTAAATTGAAATTAAAAGTTAATTAATTATTAAATTAAAGAAAAGAAATGTTTTTGAGTTTTTTGGTATTTTATGAAATAAAGAAAATTAATTAAAGTTAGAAGTTAAACAAAACCCTAGTTCTAAGTTATTTTTAACTGTTAAAGAAAATATTCAAGTTTTAACCTAATTTACACTAATTAATTAATTACATGGGTATTTACAAAATAATTAATAATTAATAATAATAATAATAAGAAGAAATTATTTATTAAGAAAAAGATAAAAATGCTAAAAAACCTAATTTCTACATATTTTAGTTATTTAAAAAAAATATTAAAGTTTTAAAACCTAATTTAATCTAATTAATGATTTAAAGTTTATTTACAAAAATAAATTAATGGTGGAATAATAATAATTAAATATATTATGATTTTTTTTTATTTCTGGTTTTTATATTGTAAAAATTATTTTTTGTGAATTTATTAAAATAATTAAAACAAATTAAAAAAAAATTGAAAAGAAAGAAGAAATTTAGAAAGGAGAATACAAACAAAGGGGGTTATCTGGCCCAATTTGGAGGTCTACTGAAGCACTTTGGCCCACTGAATCAAAGGCCCTTTTTGACTTTCCATGTTCACGTGTGGAGCAGCTTGACTAACGCGTATGGTAGGCTGCATGTCCTGGCCTTTGGATGAGATTTCCTGTGCGTGTGGCAAGCAAGCAGGTGAGGATGCATGATGGTCTTTGGATGCGGTGCTACGCTGGAACACCTTTTGACAAAAATTATTAAGCGTTTTGGGGGACCTGGGAATCGAACCCAGGTCCCAATGTTTGCAACAACCTTCTCTCACCAACTGAGCCACTTAACATATTTGTTAGTATAATGAAATATAAATAATATATAAGAAAAACAAGCGTTATTGGTAGAAAGCAAAAGCGCGCTAAATTATTTGAATGGTCCAATAGTAACAAGCCACGCCTGCTTCTTCTCCATTTTGCCTGCAAACAGAAAAGAGATAGCGGGGGTTTTAAACCCCCACTAAATGGAACCTGCAAAAAATAGCGAATACGCCCATGGTTAACATAAAAGGGCGCGAGGTGGTTAAAGGATTCGTCTGGATGCCCTGATTTCAATGGCACCCGTTTGATTGTCCAATTGTTCCATATGGGGAAAGCCCCAATTTAAAGCTTCTGAAACCCTAACATCCATTCATGGTGAGGGTTTCATTAGCTTCAGAATGTTCATGTTAGTATAAATCAACATTTAAAACGTATGAAAAATGCATGTAAATTCCAACACGAATATGAAAAATTTTATGAACAGGGTGATGTCGTTCTACCACTTCTGGAGGTCTGGAGACTTGGCTTTGATTGCAAACGTTTCCTAAGTCGTCCAGCAATGTATTGGAATAGCTTTTAGGCCTTCAAATGTGCAGTAGCTATGAAAATAATTTCAAGGTTTTTTGTGAAAAAATGCAATGTGGTTCTTTGATTCTTGCGCAGCTTCTCTGTGTCGCATGGAATTAGGTTAACTTGTGCATATGTATCTGAAGCAATTTGGGTTAAAAAACCAAGACCAAAACCCTTGTATTGATGTTTTCAATCTTTAATTTTCTCTATATCTTTTTCAATCTTTTTTTCCATGAAAACCATGACAATCATGTAGAATCTTTCCTTTTTGAATGAAAAACGGTTTGCCACCTTGCCCTAGTTTGATTTGCTGCATAAAAAAGATTTGAAAAGTATGATTTAGTATTTTTCTTATATTTAAATTTAATTAAATGAATTAATGATAATAAAAATTCAAATAATTAATCAAAAATAAGAAAATAACTCCCTTTGAGGTCAATGGGTCGTGCATAGCCTTTGGGTAATGATTCATGGAATAAATTGAGGCCCATTAGCATTTTTGAAGCCTTTGAAGCAAAGTTGACTTTTCAAAATTCCCAAAAATTTCCCAACTTCCACAAGGTATATCTGGCTCAATTTTTAAGCTTTGATCATGTTCTTGGACATTTTGGAAAGGTCTTGAAGTCCTCTAACCAATGTCTTTGGTCCCATGTCATTTTGATTTACCAATCTCAAGTTATGGTCTTTGACTTAAAGTGTCTTTTTGTTGACTTTTGAAAATGACCTATAATGTTGAAATTGATAACTTTTTGTGAGAGCATTTCTTGGACTTGAAGTGTGAAGATGAGTTGTAGGAAATGTCATTCTATTCAAAATGAGCTTTGGATGGGATTTTTCTGATAAACCATGTGGAAGTTATGCCTTGGTCAATTTGCGGTTGACTTTTTCAACTGTCCAAAAATAGAAACTTTTGCATCTTGAGACTTTTTGAGCCATGCTTGTGAAATCATGATCAAGAATTGATCAAATTATGTTTGTGGCTTCAAAATAAGATGTTGACCAAAAATTTGGTTTTTTGACTGTCAAATGACCATTTTGCCCCTGCAGTTGACTGTGAAGCATTTAGGGTTTTTGACTGTGCAATTTGATGCTGTGAGTCTTGAAACATGGCATATGGATGCTTGAAAATGTTTATAGGCATGTGGGACTTAATTGGACCCTAGGAAACTTCAATTTCTTTGCAAGAACCAAAACACTAATTTTGACTGTGTTAGGAGGCAATTGGACTGTGCAACCCTTGGGGAGATTTTGACCCTTGATCTTGGCAAATCTTGAGGAATATGGGAGGGAAAATTTTGGGGTACAACAATTGCCCCTGTTCAATCTTCTTAGACCTGAGGATGTAGATTGGCTGGCGCGCCTTTCGTAATCCGAGGGTGGAAGATGATTGAACACTAGAGTGCCCAGAAATTTGCACTCACATAGTAGAATGTCAGCAGTATGATGCCGAGAATGAGCTTACAAGTTCCATTTGGAGACTGATGGATAGGAGAGATGGGCTTATAGATTCCATCTGATGTGGTGACAGAATCTTGTCAGGAATGGGCTTACAGATGCCATTTGGAGACTGTTGGTATGTGGAGAGATGGGCTTATAGATGCCATCAGGAGGTTGTCGATCGCGTAAGAGATTCCTTAGCGAGAACTTGCATACCTGGAAAAGAAAATGATTACCTGGCCTGTTACAGGAGTTGGTCTTCAAACTCTTTATGTAGATATGCCCTGACTGGATACAGGAATCGAATCTTTAAACTCTACAGATGTGCCCTGGTAGGATACGGGAATCGAGTCCGGAGAATATAGTCGTCAACAGATACACCCTGGCAAGATACAGGAATCGGTTCTGGTAATGTTAGTCGTCAACAGATACACCCTGGCAAGATACAGGAATCGGATCCTCAAACTCTTCAGACGCACCCTGGCAAGATACAGGAATCGGGTCTGGTAACTTCAAAAGGTTTTTTGTTGGTAATGATGTGATGAAGGAATCTGAGACGATTGTTACCTCAGCAGGATGATGGGTGGATTTTGGACGATTACTACCTCAACGGAACGATGAGAGAACCTTGGACGATTACTACCTCAACAGGAACGATGAGAGAACCTTGGACGATTACTACCTCAACAGGAACGATGAGAGAACCTTGGACGATTACTACCTCAACAGGAACGATGAGAGAACCTTGGACGATTACTACCTCAACAGGAACGATGAGAGAACCTTGGACGATTACTACCTCAACAGGAACGATGAGAGAACCTTGGACGATTACTACCTCAACAGGAACGATGAGAGAACCTTGGACGATTACTACCTCAACAGGAACGATGAGAGAACCTTGGACGATTACTACCTCAACAGGAACGATGAGAGAACCTTGGACGATTACTACCTCAACAGGAACGATGAGAGAACCTTGGACGATTACTACCTCAACAGGAACGATGAGAGAACCTTGGACGATTACTACCTCAACAGAATGGTGAGAGAATCTTAAGCGACTTCAACCTTAGCAGAATGATGAGAGAATCTTAGGCGACTTCAACCTCAGCAGAATGATGAGAGAATCTTTGGCGACTTCAACCTCAGCAGAATGGTGAGAGAATCTTTGGCGACTTCAACCTCAGCAGAATGATGAGAGAATCTTAAGCGAATTCAACCTCAGCAGAATGATGAGAGAATCTTAGGCGACTTCAACCTCAGCAGAATGATGAGAGAATCTTAAGCGACTTCAACCTCAGCAGAATGATGAGAGAATCTTAGGCGACTTCAACCTCAAACGGTAAAGACTTTTATCTGTTGATCGTTCTTTCCTGAAAAAGTAACGAGTTAGTTGTATGCAATGTCATGACGTATGAGATGTCATGATGCTCAACATGAGATAGTGTAATGTGATGCATATGTGCATGCCTTATGTATGTAAGCAAGATGTATGAAATGTGAAATGTCTATGAATGTATTTTCGTCTAGGAAAATAAATCCTTGACGAATGTCGGGAAGTTAACTCCTGGGCTCATGTTGAAGAGAGAGTTATTTGCTTCCGCTAGGGATGATGATTGCAAGAATAAACCTGTTAGGAGAAGATGACTCCGTTGGGGAATAAACTTGAAGATTACACTACGGGGGAAAATTACTCTAGCGATCTTGCTAGGAAAATGCTCTGTGGGAAGAGAGGTACTTTGCTGAGATGTTGAATGAGAACTCCGCTGGGGATACCATTGTTGAAATATGTTGGAAGGTTTGATGAACTTCGCTGGGGATAGGAAGGCTTCACCGGGGACGATCTTTCCATTGTAAATAGCTGAGGATAACCCAGTTATAAGCTCTGGCGAGGAATAACCTTCTGAACAAAACCAGGGGGCGCGTTCGTGCTTGGCGGGGGTAAGCTTCCAGAATCTACTGGGGATAAGCTTCAAGACCTGCTGGGGAGATTGATTGGACTCTCCTGGGGGAACTAAGATATCTTGGTTATGTTCTTCAGCTGAACCTACCTTGGTACCTTGGTGGACAGATCAATTAGATCGCTTAGACAACTCATTATTGCCCCTGTTTCTGTTGGAGAAGGTACCTGGGGAGGTGCTTGATAACTGCCAATTGACAAATCTTCTTCTGGTAGGCAAGTGACGAGATGACGGGACATAGTCGTACGCTTTAATCCCTAACTTTTGCCTGGACCGCCCTTTCGGGTTTTCAGTCCACCGGGATACCCATTTTTGCCCAAGCCGCCTTTTCAAGTTTTCGACTTGCCGGGTGTACAGATTTTTTCAATTTCATCCCTTATTTTTGCCCGAACCCTTTTGGTTCGCCGGGAAGCCCTTATTTTTGCCTAGGTGTGTCAACCTAGCGGGTCTTTGATTATGCGCAGTATTTTTCGACTATGTCCATGCTCTCGAGATGTAGAGAGGTACCCCTGTTAGAGATATTGTGTTGTCATGCTACCAGAAGATCTTCGTTTGATCGTCCAATGCCCCAAGTGATCCGGATGGAGCTTTGCCCCAGGCTGTTTGGCATCTTGAGAGATTCTCCGAATCTTGACTGGATTGCCCTAGATGATGGACAATGCTCACGTCTGCCCCTTGGTTGGAAGTGTTCTTTCCACTTGCGGTGACTCTTTGTTGAGAAGACCTTTGTTCATCAGATATTCGTCGTGCGAATTTCTCTGCTGTTCAAACAACTAGCCATATGCAAACAATGTTATTTTAAGAATGCCAAGTATATGCCTGTCTTGAAATTTTTGAAAATGCATTTTCAGTAAAACAAGTGAATTTTGTAAAATGTGATGTCAACTCAAGATTTTACAGCGAGTCTTAAGGAGTCAGGATACCTTTGTTACAGTATGCTTTCGAATTAACACATGCTTCAGCTAGGACTTTTAAGGGTTATAACGTGGCCTGGTTCATGGTTTAAGAAACAAAGGATAAAGGCTCAAATTATTTGTACCCACCCGCTCTTCGTGATGTTCTTCAATCCTAAACTCAGCTAATCGTACGTCAGACCTTGTTGAGTCTTTACTTTGATATACCAATGATGGTTCGGATATCGAAAATTTATTTTGAATAGGCAGTCATTCCTTTTTGTTGTTGAGGGTTTGTAGGACCTTTCTTTCTTTTTTTTTGATTTTATTATCCCTGTTTTTTGCCTGAACTGTTTCTTTTGTGATTACAGTCAGCGGGATGCCCCAGTTTTGTAAGTCTCCTTCATAGGTTTTGACTTTTTGGGCTTTTATTTTGATAGATAATGACTGCCTGCCGTTATGATTATTCGGAACCATCACTGTCTTTTGTTTTTGGAAGGACTCCTTTGGTATCATTCGTTGTGCACCTAGATCAACTGAGAGAACTACCCTGCCCCAGGTTATGATTAAGGGTTTTAATTTTTGAAAAGAAAAAGTCCTACTTCTTTGGCTCAAAGGGGTTGACGAGGGATTATCTTCCTTATAACTCCAGTGTTTAGGGATTGAAATAATGCCTGTACCTCATCAGCAGGGTCTGTTCAAAAGCATACTGTAGATCATGGTATCATTTTCGTCATCCTCCCTCAAGAGGCTTAGAATTTTCAATCAATAGTTGATCATCACAAAAATATGAAAACAGTTTTAAGCATAGTAAACATAATTACTTCAAAACAGACACGTGTAATGCATTAATGGAATAACAAAGTTTGACATGAATAAAATGTTTGAACAAACAAAGAAAAATACAACTTGAACATTCGAATGAACAAAAGTCTTCTCGATGATTTGGTGTAGGATCAGTATTCAAACTTGACCTCCTTGGCATCAATCAAATCCTGGATCTTGTTCTTCAAGGTCCAACAGTTGTCGGTGTCATCTCCAAGACTGTCAGAATGGTAGGCACATCTCACACCCGGGTTGTACTTGGGAGAGGAAGTATCAGGATTTTGAGGAGGATCCTTCAGTGTGATCAGTTTCGCCTTCAGCTATTTTTGTAATGCCTGAGACAAAGGCATGTTGATGTCAGTATACTTCCTATCTTGATACTTTATCCTACGCCTATTGCTCTTTCTTTGTTGAACGGGCGTTGGATCATAGATCTGGATTGCCCCTACATCATGATGACCCTTTTTACCATGTATAGCATTGGAATCTTTCTTCCCACTGTGGGGCTTTTTGTGAGTATCAGAAGGTGTGGCCTCTTGAATCTTCCCAGCCTTGATACCAGCTTCAATTCTTTCCCCAGTCAGAATCAAATCTGTAAACCCAGCAGCAGAATTCCCAATCAGATGGTTGAAGAAAGGTCCAGACAGGGTCCCCAAGAACATGTCGACAAGTTCCCGATCAGTCAAAGGTGGCTGTACCCTTCCCGCAAGGTCCCTCCATTTTTGAGCATATTCTTTGAAACCTTCACCTACCCCCATAGACATTCCCTGAAGCTGAGTGCGCGTGGGAGCAAGATCGGCATTGTACTGGTACTGCT
The DNA here is from genome assembly GCA_948472305.1 of Vicia faba. Classification (NCBI taxonomy): domain Eukaryota; kingdom Viridiplantae; phylum Streptophyta; class Magnoliopsida; order Fabales; family Fabaceae; genus Vicia; species Vicia faba. The sequence goes on along the minus strand of OX451736.1, from coordinate 855,622,089 downwards.
TGTAGAATGCAGTGGCCAAGTCCTCCCAGCTGCGGATGTTGGCTCCATTCAATTGATAGAACCAGTCGAGTTGAGTTCCTGACAGGCTATCCTGAAAGAAGTGAATCCACAAATTCTTGTCAGCCGTGTAGGGCTGGATCCTCCTTATGTATGACCTGAGATGCAGCTTAGGACAAGAAGCCCTGTCATATTTTGCAAAAGCAGGTGCCTTGAATTTGTGCGGGATTACTACCCCAGAAGACAGACCTAGATCTTCGAAGTTCAGGCCGGGCACTTTTTGTATCTCCATAGCACTTAGCCGATCTTCTAGCTGTTTGTACCTGTCCTCAGCTGAAGGGTACTGTTCATCATTGAAATCAGCCTCGTTGTTGGAGACCAGTGGACTAGGAACCTCTCTTTCTCGGGGACTGTCTTTCCCAACAGATGGGGTGGTCCGCTCAGCTTCATTTTGTGATACACTCCCAGATTTGTGTCTCGGGTTGAACAACACCGTTCTCTTCTTCTTCTTCGAGAGCAGAGTCTTCAAATCCTGTTGACCCTGGGCTAGGTTCATAACCAACTCCTGGAACTGGGCATTCTGGGCCTGGAGGGCCTTGATAGCTTGTTCATTGGATGATTCAGGATTCATGATGAGACTGCTGAAATAAACAGCGAAGAAGGTAAGCAACCTGTAAAAGGGATACCTGTAATGCAATGATATGTATGATATGCATGCAATGTTTTCAAGGATCTCGCGGGGTAAACAAGAAAATTGTTAGCATTTGAATTTGTAGCTTGATTGAAGGAACTTCATGTTGCTGAGAGTCCTTCTTCAAGAGTCAAGGCTCACCATATCGAGTGGGTCATAGCCCCTGACAACCTTGGCTAGAGGAAAATAAATCCTCTTTGCCCTTTGCTAGACGTTTGATTTGTCATGACCTGCATCACAAGCCCTTGAGATCCTTGAAATGGATTAGTCTTTATGCAGGATGTATGCAATGGTATGATGGGTATGCTATGCATGGGGTGATGTAAGTAGACCCTGTTATAAGTCTAGATTAAGGACTGTAAACAAGACCTGCAAGAAACTCAAGTGTCAGATACCAAGCATGCAAGTAGTCAAGTTTTAAGGCACACAAGTCACACAGAGAGCCCTTGGAGTTTAGGCCAGCATGAAGTTTGGGGTACTACCCTCTTGAAGTTGGTGGGCTCAAAACCTGTCCTATCAAAAGTAACCGGGTTCTAAGGAGCTCAATATCATTGGGTTGTTTTCTGTGTTCATCATTTTGATTTAGCCACTGACTGGCGACCAAAATATCCCAAGAAAACAACCCTTAATTGAGTGTAGTATCGAGTATCAACCAACCTCGGACTGCACCAAAGTCAGTTATCTCACTACCCTAAAGAGGCCAAGATGGTTCAATTAAGGTTCCTAAGGTCTGTTGATGCTTCACGACACCACGCGGAGGCCCCGTACTCTCCTTGACTGAACTCAAGGGTTACCGGTACACACCAAAGTGCCACATCAACGTAGCATACTGCTTCAACCGTGTCGGTATACCCCGCACAGTTCCCTCACAGCCTTGTTGCTACTTTCTAAGAAGGTATCCCTTAGATCCGGGTTATGATCCATAGAACTCCCAAGACAGTACCCACAATAATAAAGTAAGCAATTCAGACAATTGAAAACACAAGTGATCTTAGTCCTAAGGTACACCTCACTTTAAAAAGTGTCCCCAGCAGAGTCGCCAGTTCTGTGATCGGTGGATCTGGAACTGACTGTTTAACGCTGGTTCGCGAAATGTCGCGGTAAGCAAGAGTCGCCACCTTCTTTTATTTTCTCCAACATGGACAGGACAAAAGCACAGCAAAATTCCTTATGAGATAGTTTCTCGGTTCAGGAGGTAGATTTATAGAAAGGGAAGGTGTTAGCACCCTTTCTATCCATGGTTATCCATGGGCTCTTAGATACTTGCTCATTGTGTTTTCAAAAGTGTTTGCTTTTCAATTGTGAGTGAGTTTGAAAAAGTTTCGTTTTAAAGATTTCAGATCGACTCTTGTATCAGTCCTCAAGAGTGTTTGAAAAATTGTTTTGAAAGCTTTTTTGAAAGTGTCGGTGTGAAAAGAGTTTTGATTTGTTTTTTTTTAGAGCAAGTATCTATGAGTCATCTACCTATCCTAAGGAATTAGGCTGTGTAAATGTCCTTAAGGTAGTGACATCCCACCATTGAGAGGTGGGTAGCACCACCGTTGGAGGTGTTCGGGTCAATTCGAGTTAAGGGACAGTGTGGTCACCAGAGCAACAATATGACACCTTAGAAGCTACCCCTATGCCATAGATCATGGACATAAGGACTTACTAAAACGTCCTATACTCGACGACCACGTTTCGAGGGGCAAGGCAACAGTGAGGCGTACCCTAAGAGTGGTGTGTGAGTTTGTGTATTGTTTTCAGTTATGTTTTATCTTGTCATGCATTTGGTGAGCTACGCATTATTTTTAATTTAGGCCATTCATTCTTTCATGCAAAGCTTAGCAGTTTAAAAGTGCGGAAATTAAAGTGCGGAAAGTAAAGTCCTACGCTATTACAAGGCGCGGGTCTATACATCGCCAAATTAACAAAGACCCGTTTTGAATAAAATGCGGAAAGTAAATAAATTTCCTAATTACTATTACAAGACTTGGGCAATTACATAATATTCACAAAGAAAAATAAAATAAGAATAAATGCGCGAAAAGAAATTAGAATCGAATGTTCGAGGGCGTTGGGCCCTTTTGAAATTTCATTGAATTAAAAGTTAATTAACTATTTAATAAAAGGAAAGAAATGTTTTTTAGGTTTTTTTGTATTTATGAAAATAAAGAAAATTAAAATTAAAAGAAACCCTAATTCTAAGTTATTTTTAATTACTAATGAAAAATGTTAAAGTTTAACCTAATTTATTAAAGAATTTATGTACATGTTTATTTACAAAATAAATTAGTAATTAATAATAATAATAATGAGAAAAATAATTTAATTAAGGAAAAAGATGAAAATGTCAATAAACCTAATTCTAGATATTTTTTATTTATTAAGAAAAAGTATTAAAACTAAAACCTAGATTAATCTAATTAATTGTTAGTTATTTATTTTACAAAAATATTTTAGTGACAAAGTTAATAAAATAATGGAATTTATTCACAGTTTTGTTTTTTCTGATTTTTTTATTAAGAAAATTAATTTAGTGAAATAATTAAAACAATTGAATTAAATTTGCAAAGAAAATAAAAATTAGAAATATGCAAACCAAAGGGGGTGAGTTGGCCCAAATGGAGGTGAAATTATGAGAAATCTGGCCCAAGAAGCATAGAGCTCGTTTGACTTTCCAGATCGTGTATACGCTGGTTGACTCAGGTGTATGGTGGTCTTCGCGTTCTGGCCTTTGGATTGATCATGCAGATTATGTGGCAAGCCAGCATGTGAACGCGTATGGTGGACCCTTGACTGGAAACTGCACAGGAACATATTAAAGCAAAAATTATTGAACATGTGGGGGACCTGGGAATCGAACCCAGGTCCTAGTGGTTGCAATACACATCCCTTGCCAATTGTTCTATCACGTTCATTTGTATATAATATAATAAGGAAACATAATATATAAAAAATGCCCACTATGCTGAAATACCAAAAAAAACGCGCCAACGTTTAAACCTCCCACTCAGGTAAGGCCACGTCCATCTTCTTCCTTGCTTTTTCCTGTAAATAGAAAACAAATAGCGGGGGTTTTAAACCCCCACTAAATACAACCATGGAAAATAGCGAATAGCAGATGCTTTAATATAAAAAGGGCGCGAGGTATTGGTTCGTTTCGTCTGGAGCTCCTGAATTCAATGGTATGGGTCCAAAGGTCCAATTTTTCCATACATGAGAACCCCCAATTTTGGAGTTCTGAAACCCTAGGTTTCATCAATGGCAGATTTTGTTTTAGGCAACATTAGGACAATTGAACGATACCAACAGCTTCAGAATGTCCCTATGAGTATGAATCAATCCAAAAAAAATGTTAAAAGCGCATGAATTATGATATACGAATTTAGAAAATATAGCAAACCGTGTCACTTGTATCTTCTGATTCTCTGCGTGTTTGGAATGATTCTTGATGCTAACAGGTTCCTGGAAGGTCTACCAATGTATTAGAATCGTTTTTAGGCCTTGAATTGTCCTCTAACCATGAAATCAGTTTCAAGCTTTTTAATGAAAATTTTCAATTTGGTTCTGTCTCCTTGAGCAGCTTTTCGTGTCCCATGGAATTAGGTTAACTTGTGCTTATGTATCTGAAGCAATTTAGGTTAAAAAACCAAGCCCAAAACCCTTGTATTGATGTTTTCAATCTTTGATTTTCTCTATATCTTTTTCAATCTTTTTTGCCATGAAAACCATGCCAATCATGTAGAATCTTTCCTTTTTGAATGAAAAACGGTTTGCCACCTTGCCCTAGTTTGATTTGCTGCACAAAAAAGATTTGAAAAGTATGATTTAGTATTTTTCTTATATTTAAATTTAATTAAATGAATTAATGATAATAAAAATTCAAATAATTAATCAAAAATAAGAAAATAACTCCCTTTGAGGTCAATGGGTCGTGCATAGCCTTTGGGTAATGATTCATGGAATAAATTGAGGCCCATTAGCATTTTTGAAGCCTTTGAAGCAAAGTTGACTTTTCAAAATTCCCAAAAATTTCCCAACTTCCACAAGGTATATCTTGCTCAATTTTTAAGCTTTGATCATGTTCTTGGACATTTTGGAAAGGTCTTGAATTCCTCTAACCAATGTCTTTGGTCCCATGTCATTTTTATTTACCAATCTCATGTTATGGTCTTTGACTTAAAGTGTCTTTTTGTTGACTTTTGAAAATGACCTATAATGTTGAAATTGATAACTTTTTGTGAGAGTATTTCTTGGACTTGAAGTGTGAATATGAGTTGTAGGAAATGTCATTCTCTTCAAAATGAGCTTTGGATGGGATTTTTCTGATAAACCATGTGGAAGTTATGCCTTGGTCAATTTGCAGTTGACTTTTTCAACTGTCCAAAAATAGAAACTTTTGCATCTTGAGACTTTTTGAGGCATGCTTGTGAAATCATGATCAAGAATTGATCAAATGATGTTTGTGGCTTCAAAATAATATGTTGACCAAAAATTTGGTTTTTTGACTGTCAAATGACCATTTTGCCCCTGCAGTTGACTGTGAAGCATTTAGGGTTTTTGACTGTGCAATTTGATGCTGTGAGTCTTGAAACTTGGCATATGGATGCTTGACAATGTTTATAGGCATGTGGGACTTAATTGGACCCTTGGAAACTTCAATTTCTTTGCAAGAACCAAAACCCTAATTTTGACTGTGTTAGGAGGCAATTGGACTGTGCAACCCTTGGGGAGATTTTGACCCTTGATCTTGGCAAATCTTGAGGAATATGGGAGGGCAAATTTTGGGGTACAACAGATTCAAACTCGACTTGACCAATTGAACCTGACTGATGAGAATAGGCTTATGGCTGTTTGTCATGGTTAGATGTACCAAAAACGTATGATTAAAGCTTTTAACAAGAAGGTCAGACGTTAGGTATATCAGGTTGGTGACCTGGTAATCAAACATATCATACTGCCACAAGGTGATCCCAGGGGTAAATGGACTTCTACATACGAAGGACCATTTGTGATCAAAAACATATTTTCTGGTGGGGCCATGATTTTAACCACTATGGACGGCAATGACCTTCTGCACCATGTAAACACAGACATAGTTATAAGATACTACGCATGAAAAAATACCCACTAGGTTGACTGGCCTAGGAAAAAATTAGGGATAAACACACAAAAAATATGTACACCCGACAAGCTGAAAACCTGAAAAGGCGGCTTGGGAAAAAAGGGTATCTCGGTGGACTGAAAACCCGAAAGGGCGGTCCATGAAAAGTTATGGATTTAAAGCGTATGACTATGTCCCGTTGGATCACCTTACAACCAATCTTCAGTATCAATTGTCAAACTCAAACGGTACTAATCAATCCAACCAGCTTTGGACAAAGCAGCAAGTGGATGAGACGCTCAAAGACATAAAGGATATAGCAGAATGGGAACCCCATGACATTATTTCACATAGTTGCATTTCTTTGTATTAGTTTTCATTCTTACGACGACATTCGCTTACTAGGATGTTCGTCTCTTTGTACAAAAATGCTTATTCAAGTTAATACAAAGCTATTCCTTTAAAAGTGCAAAACTATCTATTTTTCTTTTACTTTCCTGTTTTGTTTTCAAAAACGTCCAGTGATTATTTTTGAACTATGTATTTGAACGTAATTACTTTTTACAAATGAGCGCATAAAAAAGGAAAAGGAAATAGAAATACAATTACTAGTGGCTTTAAGAAACAAGATAATACCTATAGGCCATTCCTTAAAATCCCCGTAGGTACTTTCTCCAGTAGGAGCAGAGGCAGAGACATCCTGCTACAGGATCACCGTCGTATCTCCAGTATGCAGCCTAATGGTATTAGGTTCTCTCATATCCCCGATAGAGCAAAATTTACAATTACCGCTCCAAGGATTCCCTAGTGAAAGTCGCCCAGCTTCTCAGGATTTCACAAAGTCCAAAAACAATGCACGACATTCCCCTTCCCCAACAGAGTTTATTTCTCTAATAATGGAAACCCATCTATCAACACTTCAACTTCAACAAAATATGAAGACTTACACTCCTCATTACCAGCAGCAGTCAGGGATTTATTTTCCCCAGTCCAGCAACACTGTAGCAGAACAACTAATATGTTCATACATTGCATTCATACATCATATCATTGACAAAACAAATGCATATATATCACAATCTCATTTATTTTGAGAAACATCATTATGCCATGCATTTCATATATCATGGCATTGCATACAAATAACTCTTTACCTTTTCAGGAAAGATCAATCAACAGAAAATTATCATCAACAAATTTTCAACAAGACAGGAGAACTATCTGTGAACAAATAGATTGTAGATCAATTCCTGAAATAGGAATGTGTGACTATCTACATGATGAATACTTCCTTCAGACATCTGCTGGTTCAGTTTAAATCGATTAATGGTTTATCTTGATTCCTTTCCGGTAGACACTTTCTCTGGTTCAGATAACCCGCTCCAAAGATTTATCTTGATTCTTTCCAGTTAAAGATCATTCAAGACTTCTGCTGGTTCAATTTAAATCGATCAATGGTTTATCCTGATTCCTTTCCAATAGACACTTTCTCTGGTTCAGATAAACCGCTCCCAAAGATTTATCCTGATTCTTTCCAGTTAAAGATCATTCAAGACTTCTGCAGGTTCAGTTTAAATCGATCAATGGTTTATCCTGATTCCTTTCCAGTAGACACTTTCGCTGGTTCAGATAAATCGCTCCAAAGATTTATTCTGATTCTTTTCCAGACTTCTGCTGGTTCATTTTAAATCGATCAATGGTTTATCCTAATTCCTTTCCGGTAGACACTTTCTCTGGTTCAAATAAATTGCTCCAAAGATTTATTCTGATTCTTTTCCAGACCTCTTCTGGTTCAGTTTAAATCGATCAATGGTTTATCCTGATTCCTTTCTCGTAGACACTTTCTCTGGTTCAGATAAATCACTCCAAAGATTTATCCTGATACTTCCCAGTTAAAGAATATTCAAGACCTCTACTGGTTTAGTTTAAATTGATCAATGATTTATCCTGATACCTTTCCGGTAGACACTTTCTCTGGTTCAGACAAATCACTCCAAATATTGATTCTGATTCTTTTCCAGTTAAAGTCAAGCTTAGACTTAGTCTAATTTCTGTCAACAATCACCTTTGGATGGCATCTGTAAGCCCATCTCTGACAATTATCCATCATTTCTCCAAATGGCATCTGTAAGCCCATTCCCTACACAATCAACCACCATATCATCAAGTGTAAATTTCTGGGCACTCCAGTGTTCAATCATCTTCCACCTTCAAGTCACGAATAGCAGATTCTCCAATCTAACTCTCCAGGTTTAAGAAAATTGAACAGTGGCAGCTGTTGTACCCCAAAATTTTCCCTCTCATTTCTCAAGGCATTTCCCACAAGGATTCTAAAAAATTCAAGCTTACACAAGTACAATTGGATTTTTCAACATCAAGTTAAAGAGAAAATTTTTTAAAAGGGAAAAGCAGATGAAAATATTCTTTTTGACAAAATTGAAGAAAAAACAAGTTTTCTTCGATTTTTACATCTTTCGATTAGGCACTTTGGCTCCTTCGATGCATGCTTTGGTTACACCCTTCGTTTGGGTACTGGACTTCTTTTGGGCAAGTTCATTTCCTGCTTCATTTGGGAACTAGACTTCTTTGGGGACAAGTTCGATTCCTGCTTCATTTGAACATCTTAGTCTCTTTGTGCAAGGTTGGTATACATCTTTCGTTTGGCCATATAGCCTCTTTGCTGCATGTTGACCAAATTCACAAGGCCTAATTTCCCACCATGTTAGCATGCATAAGGCCAAAGTCTCCCTTTGAAAGAACTTGTTGCAAGCTTCGACAGATAAACACTTATCTTCAAGCAGCTTCAATTCACAAGAAAAAAAACCTCCTGTTGATGTCCTTCGATTCAGGAGGCAAAGGCCTCTTTTCTGGTCCCCTTCGATTGCACATTTTGCCTCCTGCATGCCTCTTTCGTTTGGGGCATGTTGTAATACCCGTAATTTAATTAATTATTTAATTAAATTATTTTTGGAATATTTGTGAAGTCGTGTTATGATGATCGTTGATGTGTTATTGTTATTGGATTTATTTATTCTATTAAGTTGTGGAATAATATTAGAATGATAATAATTGATGTGGGCTTGTTTTAAAGAATAGAAGTAGTAGAAGGGGGGTGTAGGAGTTTTAAGCCCATTAAGGCATAATAAGAATTATAGGGTTATTATATTAGCTTTTAGAAATAATAAGGAAGAACAAGAAGGAGTAAGAAGAGAAGAAAATAAGGGTTGGAAGAAGAGAAAGAGAACGTGAAAGTTGCAGAAAAGAAGGAAAAGAGCAAGAACAAAATTCAATCAGAAAAGTTATAGAGCAACCTTCAATCTAAGGTAAGGGTGGGTTTCTGACTCTATAATAGGGTTTATGATGAGCAGTATGTGGGATTAGATGTGAAAATGTTGTCTTGTTCATGATTTGAATGTATATGTTATTGTATGATGAAGGTCAATGATTTAGAGATGAATAATGATGCCCTAATGATGTATAATTGATGTAGAAACATATGATTATTATAATTGATGATTACCTATGATTAGAGGATGTTTTTAGGGCCTAAAGTAGGGAAATCATAGTGAAAACACAGTGAAATCGCAGAAAATATTCATGACAACACAATATGCGTCGACCTCAAAAGCAATGTGTCTATACTTACAGGTTTTTGGACTCAGGATTAGTCGATACGAAGAAGCATGCGTCGATACATGCGGTGTTGCAGACTCAGTATGAGTCGATACAAAGGGGTTATGCATCGACTCATGCAGGAATTTTAACCCAGTACGCGCCGAATCAAACCATTATACATCAACTCATGTAGTCTGATTTTTGGCCGATCTATTTTCGAAGGCAGTACTTGAGTTTCCGGACTCCGTTTGAGGTACCGTTTGAAGTGTTGGATAGCTAACGCGTTGAAATATATTCTTAAGGATTAAAATGAAGGATAAGAAGAGTAAATCCTAGTAACCCAATTTAGGATTAGAGTTAGCTTCCCGCGTTAATCGCTATGATAAGTTGTGAAGTATGATGAGGATAAGATGATTATAGATTATTGTTCGGTTCACGACAGTAAGATTAATAATGATAATAATGTATTTTTATAGAATTAATAATATGTAGAGGTTTTTTAACTAGAGGTAAGCCTTAGATGATTTATTAATTATGGGCATTATCTTGTTGTAGGCCTATGGCCAACGTTGCGGGATTGTCAATCTATCGTTGTATTGTTGTATGGCTGAGTTGTTGTGAATTATGTTGATAAATCATGTTGATGAATTATGTTGATAAATGTTGTTGATGAATGATGTTTTTGAATCATGTTGATAAATGACGTTGATGAATGATGTTGATGAATGATATTGATGAATTATGTTGATGAATGATGTTGAGATGCCTCTAATAATTGGCATCTATTAAGATGTAGGCTTCTAGCCAACAATGATGTTATGTTGAGATGTTGTTAATTATGGTTGTTGTTATTACATTCATGATTGTGTCGCATACATTGCATTTCAAGATTGAGCTGATGCTCGTTAAGATGGCCTGTATTGGAGAATATTAAGATGAAGGCTTATGCCTTGTTGATGCCTCTATTTATTGGCAATTATTTGAGATGGGAGTTCTGCTCCAATGGTACCATATGCATTTGCATAGTATTGAGTCGCATTATATGATTGCATAAAGAAGTTGTGTATTGATGCGGTGAATGTGTGTATTATTGGTATTCTGTTGCGATTATTGTTGTTTGTAAGATGAGAAGTGGTGATGTTATGTGATCTAATTTACTATATTATTTATCATACGTTTTATTATATTGTTAGATATCTCACCCTTCTGTTTGAATGTTACCCTTACGCTGGTAACATGCAGGTAATCCAGAGTGAAGGCAGTATACCTTCGGTAGTTCGAGTCGGTGTCATTGCTCTGATACGTAATACTCGGGGGGATGAACGCTTGTTGCTTTTGATTATTGATGATTTCATTGGTTAAACTTAATTTGATTGTTGCTAAGTATGCATTATTTTGAAGTTGTTGTAATTGTTAGACAAAGATGTTATTATGATTATGCTGCGTAGATGTTCAAGTTGTTGAATTAAGAGATTAAATTATTATGGTGATGGTTCATCCGAAGTTTTAAAGTGTTATGTATACATGTTGAATGCAATGTGTTTTTAGAAGTTGAATTTATGGCATCCTGATTCGTTTGCATGAATTTTATGACTCTGATTTGCAAATATAATTGTCGGGTAGAATTGGGGTGTTACAAAGTTGGTATTAGAGCAAAGGTTGGTCCGTCCGAGCTTGTTGTCGAGTCTTAGTTGTCTAACAATCGAGTATTGTTAATTTGAGTTCTAACTGTTGTTTATGTTGTAGTGATAAGTTGAGATGGCTTGAAGGAATGATGTTGCACTTGCCGCTGCTTTCGAATCAATGGCGCATGCGATGGAGAATCAGCCGAATTCTAACGGGAATGTTGGATCTCGTAGTTTGGTGACTTTCCAGAGAGAGAATCTGCCTACGTTCAAGGGAAAGTATGATCTTGACGGAGCATTGGATTGGTTGAAAGAGATTGAGAGAATCTTTCGTGTGATGGATTGCACTCCAGTGCAGAAGGTTCGATATGGTACTCATATGCTAGCAGTTGAGGCTGATTACTGGTGGCTAGAGACTTGTCAGAGATTGGAGGTTGCAGGTGAGAATGTCACTTGGGCTATGTTCCGTAGGGAATTTTTGAGGAAGTACTTTCCTGAAGATGTTCGTGGTAAGAAGGAGATTGAATTCCTTAAGCTGAAGCAAGAGAAGATGTCAGTTATTGAGTATGCTGCAAAGTTTTCTGAGTTGGCTAAGTTTTATTCGCACTATGCTGAGGCAGATGCTGAGTTTTCGAAGTGTATCAAGTTTGAGAACGGGTTGTGCCTGGAGATCAAGAAGGCAGCTGGATACCAGAAGATTCGTGTCTTTACTGATTTGATTGATAGTTGCAGGATTTATAAAGAGGATAATAATGCTCATTACAAGATTATCAGTGAGAAGAGGGGTAAGTACCAACAGAATCGTGGTAAGCCTTATGATACCCCAACTGGTAAAGGTAAACAGGAAGCTGCCCAGGGTCAAAGGACTAGTGGGAGATATGCTCCTGCTGGTGTAGTTTGTTTTAAATGTGGGAAACCTGGGCATAAGATTAATGTGTGTACTACTGGAGTAAAGAGGTGTTTCTGTTGTGGTAAGAACAGACATGTTGTATCTGAGTGCAAGCATAAGAATGTGATTTGTTTCAATTGTAGTGAAGAAAGGCACATTGGTAGTTAGTGTCAGAAACCAAAGAGGGTGCGGACAAGTGGCAAGGTGTTTGCTTTGATTGAGGATCAGACAACTGCTGAGGACAGGCTTATTAGAGGTACATGTTTCATTAATAGTACTCCTTTAATTACTATTAATGATATCGGTGCTACTCATTGTTTTATTTCTGTTGATTGTGTTGAAAGATTGGGTCTTATGTTGTATTCTATGAATGGAGAAATGGTCGTTGATACTCTAGCCTAGGGGTCGGTGACTACTTATTTTGTGTGTTTAAAGTGTCCCTTGTCGATCTTTGACAGAGACTTTGCTGTTGATTTGGTTTTTTTACCGTTAAGAGGTTTGGATGTGATTTTGGATATGAACTGGTTAGATCATAATTGTGTTCATATTAACTGTTATGATAAGTCTGTGAGGTTTTCTACTCCTGAAGAAGAGGAAGATAGTCTGTTGTCTGCTAGACAGTTGAGGAAGTTGATGCAAGAAGAAGCACATATGTTCTCGTTAATGGCGTCGCTATCTGTAGAGACTCAAGCTATAATTGATGAATTGCAGGTGGTGTTTGAATTTCCTGAAGTTTTTCCCGATGAGATTCTTGATTTACCGCTAGAGAGGGAAGTTGAATTTGCAATTGATCTTGTGCCTGGTACCAGAACTGTGTCTATCGCACCATACAGGATGTCTGCAACTGAATTGTCAGAGTTAAAGGAGCAATTAGAAGAGTTATTTGAAAAGAAGTTTGTAAGACCAAGTGTATCGCCGTGGGGAGCTCCAGTGTTGTTAGTAAAGAAGAAAGATGAAAGTATGAGGCTCTGTGTTGATTATAGACAGTTGAATACAATTACGATTAAGAACAAGTATCCGCTTCCAAGAATAGATGACTTGATGGATCAATTGGTGGACACTCATGTGTTTAGTAAGATTGATTTGAGGTCAGGTTACCATCAGATTAAAGTGAAGGATGAAGATATATAGAAGATGGCTTTCAGAATGCGTTATGGACATTATGAGTATTCAGTGATGCCTTTCGGTGTTACTAATGCGTTGGGAGTATTCATGGAATACATGAATCGTATCTTTCATACTTATCTGGATCGATTCGTAGTAGTGTTTATTGATGATATTTTGATTTACTCTAAGTATGAAGAAGAGCATGCAGATCACTTAAGAGTAGTATTGCAAGTTTTGAAAGAGAAGAAGTTGTATGCAAAGTTGTCCAAGTGTGTATTCTGGTTAAAGGAGGTTAGTTTTCTTGGTCATGTGATCTCAGGTAGTGGCATTGTTGTAGATCCATCGAAGGTTGATGTTGTGTTGCAATGGGAAACTCTGAAGTCAAGTACTGAGATTAGGAGCTTTTTGGGATTAGTTGGTTACTATAGAAGGTTTATCAAAGGTTTTTCTAAGTTGGCACTTCTGTTGACTAAGTTGACTTGTAAAGGTAGAGCTTTTGTATGGGATGTTCAGTGCGAAGAAAGTTTTGTAGAATTTAAGAAGAGATTGACATCGGCTCCGATTTTGACGTTACCTAATCCAGGAGAGCCTTTCATGGTATACTGTGATGCTTCTAAGATGGGTTTAGGAGGTGTGCTTATGCAGAATGATAAAGTAGTTTCTTATTCATCAAGGAAGTTGAGGACTCGTGAGAAGAACTATTCTACGCATGATTTGGAGCTAGCTGCAGTTGTCTGTGTTGAAGATTTGGAGGCATTATCTTTATGGTTCTAAATTTGAAGTGTTTAGTGACCATAAGAGCTTAAAGTATTTATTCGATCAGAAAGAGTTGAGTATGAGGCAACGAAGATGGTTGGAATTGTTAAAGGATTATTATTTCGGTTTGAATTATTATCCAGGAAAAGCAAATGTGGCAGCTGATGCATTGAGTCGAAAGACTTTACATATGTCGACAATGATGGTTAAAAAGTTGGAATTAATGAAACAATTCAGAGATATGAGCTTAGTTAGCAAGGTGACGACGCGTAGTGTTATGTTAGGTATGCTGAAGATTAATATGAATTTCTAGATAGTGTCAGAGAAGCCCAGAAGCTGGATGCGAAACTGGTAGATTCGATGGTTGGAATCGAACAGTCTGAGAACATTGATTTTAAGCTAGATGCGCAAGGTGTGTTGAGATTTCATAACCGGATTTGTATTCCTGATGATGCTGAGATGAAGAAAGTGATACTTGAAGAGAGTCACATAAGTAAGTTGAGTATTCATCCAGAAGCTACAAAGATGTATCAAGATTTGAAAGGTTTGTTTTGGTGGCCAGGGATGAAGAGTGATATGGCTCGGTTTGTGTATGCATGTTTGACTTGTCAGAAGTCGAAAGTTGAACAACATAAGCCTGCGGGGTTGATGCAACCGTTGGAAGTTCCAGAATGGAAATGGGATATCATTTCAATGGACTTTGTGACGGGGTTACCTATTACCTTAAGAGGACATGATTCGATTTGGGTGATTGTTGATAGGCTTATGAATTCGGCTCATTTTATTCCTATTAACATAAGTTTTCCAGTGTCGAAGTTGGCTGAGATTTACACTAGTGTGATTGTGAAGCTGCATGGTGTTCCTTTGTGCATTGTGTCAGATAGAAATCCAAGATTTACTTCTGATTTTTGGAAGAGTTTACAAGGAGCGTTGGGTTCTAAGTTGAGGTTGAGTTTGGCGTATCATCCTCAGACAGATGGTGAGACTGAACAGACTATTCAATCGTTGGAATACTTACCAAGGGCATGTGTTCTTGAGCAGGGAGGTTCATGGGATACTTATCTTCCATTGATAGATTTCTCTTATAATAACAGTTACCATTCTAGTATTGGGATGACACATTTTGAAGCGTTGTATGGTCGAAGATGTAGAACTCCTTTATGTTGGCATTAATCTGGTGAAAGTGTAGTACTTGGACATGAACTTGTTCGTGAGACTACTAAGACGGTGAAGTTGATTCGAGAAAAGATGAAAGCTTCCCAAAGAAGACAGAAGAGTTATCATGAGAAGTGAAGGAAAGACTTAGAATTTCAAGCGGGTGACCATGTGTTTTTGAGAGTTACACTTGTGACTGGTGTTGGGCGAGCATTGAAGTCTAAGAAGCTCACTTCTTATTTTATTGGACCATATCATATTTCAGAGAGAGTTGGGAATGTTGCTTATAGAGTGGCTTTACCTCCTAATCTTTCCAATTTTCACGATGTGTTTCATGTGTCACAACTCCGGAAGTATATTTTAGATCCATCTCGTATGATTCATATGGATGATGTGTAAGTACGAGATAACCTTACAGTGGAGACGATGCCTGTATGGATCGCGGATCGTGAAATAAAGAGGCTGAGGGGCAAAGAGATTGCTTTGGTTAAAGTGGTTTGGCTAGGATTTGCCGGAGAAAGCATGACTTAGGAGTTGGAGAGAAAGATGCGAGACTCTTATCCTGTGTTCTTTGATTAAGGTAAATTTTCGAGGACGAAAGTATTCTAAGTGGGGGAGAGTTGTAACGCCCGTAATTTAATTAATTATTTAATTAAATTATTTTTGGAATATTTGTGAAGTCGTGTTATGATGATGGTTGATGTGTTATTGTTATTGGATTTATTTATTCTATTAAGTTGTGGAATAATATTAGAATGATAATAATTGATGTGAGCTTGTTTTAAATAATAGAAGTAGTAGAAGGGGGGCTGTAGGAGTTTTAAGCCCATTAAGGCATAATAAGAATTATAGGGTTATTATATTAGTTTTTAGAAATAATAAGGAAAAAGAAGAAGCAGTAAGAAGAGAAGGAAATAAGGGTTGGAAGAAGAGAAAGAGAACGTGAAAGTTGCAGAAAAGAAGGAAAAGAGCCAGAACAGAGTTCAATCAGAAAAGTTATAGAGCAACCTTCAATCCAAGGTTAGGGTGGCATTCTTACTCTATAATAGAATTTAAGATGAGTAGTATGTGAGATTAGATGTGAAAATGTTGTCTTGTTCATGATTTGAATGTATATGTTGTTGTATGATGAAGGTCAATGATTTAGAGATGAATAATGATGCCCTAATGCTATATAATTGATGTAGAAACATAGGATTATTATAATTGATGATTACCTATGATTAAAGGATATTTTTAGGGCCTAAGGCAGGGAAACCATAGTGAAAACGCAGTGAAATCGCAGAAAATATTCATGACAACACAATATGCGTCGACCTCAAAAGCCATGTGTCGATACATGCAGGTTTTTGGACTCAGGGTGAGTCGATACGAAGAAGCATGCTCGATACATGCAGTGTTGCAGACTCAGTATGAGTCGATACAAAGGGGTTACGCGTCGACTCATGCAGGAATTTTAACCCAGTACGCTCGACTCAAAACATTATGCGTTGACTCATGTAGTCTAGTTTTTGGAAGATCTGTTTCCGAAGGGTTTACTTGAGTTTCCAGACTCCGTTTGAGGTACCGTTTGAAACATTGGATAACTAACACGATGAAATATATTCTTAAGGATTAAAATGAAGGATAATGAGAGTAAATACTAGTAACCCAATTTAGGATTAGAGTTAGCTTCCCGCGTTAATTGCTATGATGAGTTGTGGAGTATGATGAGGATAAGATGATTATAGATTATTGTTCGGTTTATGACAATAAGATTAATGATGATAATGATATATTATTACAGAATTAATAATATGTAGAGGTTTGTTAACTAGAGGTAAGCCTTAGATGATTTATTAATTATGGGCATTATCTTGTTGTAGGCCTATGGCCAACATTGCGGGATTGTCAATCTATCGTTGTATTGTTGTATGGATGAGTTGCTGTGAATTATGTTGATAAATGATGTTGATGAATTATGTTGATAAACGACATTGATGAATGATGTTGATGAATTATGTTGATAAATAACGTTGATGAATGATGTTGATGAATGATATTGATGAATGATGTTGATGAATGATGTTGAGATGCCTCTAATAATTGACATCTATTAAGATGTAGGCTTCTGGCCAACGATGATGTCGTGCTAAGATGTTGTTAATTATGGTTGTTGTTACTACATTCATGATTGTGTCGCATACATTGCATTTCAAGATGGAGCAGATGATCGTTAAGATGGCCTGTATTGGAGAATATTAAGATGAAGGCTTATGCCTTATTGATGCCTTTATTTATTGGCAATTATTTGAGATGGGAGTTCTGCTCCAATAGTATCACATGCATTTTCACAGTATTGAGTCGCATTATATGATTGCATAAAGAAGTTGTGTATTGATGCGGTGAACGTGTGTATTGTTGGTATTCTGTTGTGATTATTGTTGTTTGTAAGATGAGAAGTGGTGAAGTTATGTGATCAAATTTAATATATTATTTATCATACGTTTTATTATATTGTTAGATATCTCACCCTTCTGTTTGAATGTTACCCTTACATTGGTAACGTGCAGGTAATCTAGAGTGAAGATAGTATACTTTTGGTAGTTCGAGTCGGTGTCATTGCTCTGATACATAACACTCGGGGGGATGAACGCTTGTTGCTTTTGATTATTGATGGTTTCAGTGGTTGAACTTAATTTGATTGTTGCTAAGTGTGCATTATTTTGAAGTTGTTGTAATTGTTAGACAAAGATGTTATTATGATTCCGCTGCGTAGATGTTCAAGTTGTTGAATTAAGAGATTAAATTATTATGGTGATGGTTCATCCAAAATTTTAAAGTGTTATGTATCCACGTTGAATGCAATGTGTTTTTAGAAGTTGAATTTGTGGCATCCTGATTCGTTTGCATGAATTTTATGACTCTGATTTGCATATATAATTTCCGGGTAGAATTGGGGTGTTACACATGTGGCCTTCCTTTGCTGCAAGCTTCATTTGGACATAGGGCCCCCTTTGTTGCAAATTTCGTTTGGGCATTTAGACCTCATGCATGCATCTTTCGTTTGGGGCATGTGGCCCCCTTCAATGCAAGTCTTGGTTATACCTTTCGATTGAGCAAAGGCTCCTTGCATGTTTGCTTGGAGTCATAAAGCAATAGCCTCCTAAAGATGTTCTTCGATTCAGAGGCCATTTGCCCTTTGCATTATCCCTTCGACTCACAAAAACCAAGACTCCCTTTAGGCCAGAATTCAGAAGGCAAAAACTTCCCAATTATATCAGCCATCCCACCCACGCATATCCCAACCAACAAGACCAAACTTCAACAACATGGGCACCAATCTCTTAGGACCATCACATCAATCACCTCATCATCAAGCGAGTCAGAACAAACCTCAAACACCTCAGGAAATTCAATAGAGAAGGGGTGAGGCAAGGGGTAAGACAAATGCGGGGGCGCTTATTCATACAAGTACACGCTAAGGTTGAGGGGGACGTTCGTAAAAATATGTATCTATGTATTGTGTAATTTTAGATATTAATATAAAATATTTTTGTTTACATTTATTATCATTTAAAAAAATTAATAACAACACAATTGTCAGGCCATCTAAGGTGACACATCCACTTCAACTTACATGTATGCGTCATACTACATAACACTACATAGGAGTAGGGGTGTTCAGATCCAATCCGATCCAAAAAAATCCAAAAACCGAACCAAAAAAACTGAAATCCAAAAAAAAAACGATTTTTTTTGATGTATTTGGATCACCATGTAGCATAACCGACCGGTTCGATTCGGTTTATGGTTGGCTTCATGAGAACCGAACTGGTCCAAACCGAACCGGTATTACTTCCATTTACTTGCCATTTATTATTTAAAATAAATTAATATCGAATCATTTACTTGCCATTTAATATCGAATCATTTATAGCTTTGGAATCTTCATTTGTTCACTGTTTTATATATTTGTCATATATTTAATTTATAATACAAATCTCCATATAATAACTAAGCATATCTCCATATATATTATATATTATAGCCATGTCTATTTCGTTGGGATAGATATTATACATATATTATAATGAAACTTTGCAATAATGACATCAAATTAGATATTGTCTCAGTAGACGTTGGTGGCATAATTGTAACTGATATTGAAATATATTCTTTTTAAATTTTTAAATAGTGTTGGTTTAAAAACCGAATAAAACCGATTCAACCGAACTGAAGTAAACCGTATAAATTGGATTGGATTGGATTTTTCTTGTTGTCATCCAAAAACCGAACCAAACCGTATGCTTTATATATTTTTGGATCGGATGATATTTTGTCTCAAAATCGATCCAAACCGGACCACGAACACCCCTACATAGGAGGACAAGTCATGTGACACCTCCTCTCTAATTTACATGGATGCACAATGGTTTTTTTCTTTGTTTGAAAAGTGGTTATTTTATAATTTTTTTGAAAAAATAATTATTTGAGAATTAAAAAAAGAAGTGATTATTAAAAATAATTCAAAAAATGTGAGGTTATTAACATAGGATTTTGGTTGTGATTTATAGTTGTAATACCTTCGGAATTTGTGCAGTTATACATTTGGAATTTGTACTAAACTGTGATTTGTAGGAAATCATATTTCATTTGATAAATAGGATTTATTTTCGCAGAAAATTAAGAAACCAAGTTATTTCTAATAGTGTTATTAACACACAGGATTTTGTTTGTGATTTATAGTTGTGATAGGTAAGAAACAGTTTTCCTCACATAGTTGGACTTAATCAATAACATTGATAAGTTGTGATAGTCAACCATTAAGCCTACATTGAATCAAAGCATATTATCTTGATAGTGAAATTAGTAACTCTAATTTGCTTCCAATAATTGAATGTGATTTTTGCTGTGCATTACCATTACAAACAAAATATACCAACCAAATTTATTTATTTATATACAAACAGATGTAATATGATCATCAGATAGATGAGTGTCTAAAAACCAACCAACTAACAATCTACAAATTGCAAAGACAGTCGCAGGACTACTAACTAACACAGTAATTTGACAATTGACATCTGAAAGAAAAGAATTACAACGTGATGAACGAATGAACTTGAAAAATTCGTGGGAGTACTGCCACAATAATACAACTTGTTATTCGTGCGAGTCCCTTTGAGAAGAAAGATGATTGCGGAAAAGAAAATACAACCACTGCAATGAAACAAAAATTAAATGGTCATCACTTAGATTCTCGGGAAATAAAAGAAAAAAAATTAATCAAGATGCCTAATGAACAAGAACACCTACCCTGACAATCATAATAACATGCTGTAGGACTAACAGCAAGCGGGCCCTCCTCAGGCCTTGAAGTGGTAGTCGTGGTGTTGGTTGCTGCCGAGGAGGTGATGGTGGTGCGTTTCCTTTTGACGGTGACTCATCATTGGGTTTTCTTGGTGATGTCATGGCGATGGTTCGTAAACAGTAGTGAATGCTTCTTTGGAGAGTTTGGAGAGAACATATCAGCAAATATTATATATATATATATATATGACGGAGTTGAAGGCTATACAAATAACTAACTCGGTAACGGTTCTGTAGTTGGTTGGTTTAGTTGGTTAGTTAGTTACAAAACTGTTTAAAAGTTAGTTATAATAATTTTGACAGTTTGATAGCTGGTTGAATACTCTCTTGTAAGCAAATTTGCGTACCTGTGTACAAAATAGTTTGGGACCAATTTCACCGTACCTTTCAATTTAAAAAAAATTTTATTTTAGAGTTTTTATTTCTTCAGTTAAAAAAAAGAGCTATTCTCGTTTCTCTTTATTTTGAAACAAAATAAAAAATTGTTATTATGAACTATTAATATAATAAAGTTTATAGAGAAATAGAAGATAAATAGACAATAAACTGCACTGCAACTTCTTTTTTTTATGGGAAAACCACTCTTTTTAAAAATCACATTTATAAACATATAAGATACAATGTTGTTATTCACCAGCTTTAAGACTTTCTATAAAATATCAACTGTTTCTAGTGATAAGAAACCAAAAGTGTAAACAAACAAATGGTATAAAAACATGACGATTGTCGAAACACGCGTTCTCATGTTTGACCACTTTACTTGCAGCAGCTTTGAGAGCTTTATGTACCACAGTAAAACCTTCACTCCTCAGTTTCATCAGTGAGAAAAATCCAGCCAATTCCATACAAACATGTTGCCCTCTTACCAACTCATACATCATAACATTTGTTGGCCTAAGTGTCGATCTCTCATTGTGTGGATCAGTCTAGAAATTCACAGGTGCCTCTTTCTTCATATAAACTCTAGCCCGTCGAAATATATTAAATATGACACAGTCGAAAACTCCAAAGGAATAGCAAGCGCTAAACCTAAAATGAAAACACTGGATTACAAGTGCAAAACCTGTCAGATAAGCTCTGGAATCCATCAGATAAGGAAAACTTTGAATTTTATTATAATAAAAAACAATCCTTATGGCCTCGCCAAAAGTCTTTAAATACAGAAAACAAAGAAACCATAATGAGCTTAAAGAGACCCTAATGGGCTTTTAATCCAAAACAAAAATAAAACAAAAAATTACTTAAATATTAAAACAAAAAATTGCTTAAATATTAAAATGTTTTCTGACTCGCGATTTCTTCTTTGATACGTGCAACCAGCGTTCCTATATAAAAATATGACATCTCTAACAAAGCCATGTCGATATTTGAAGCTTGAAAACTCTCCACAATGAGTCGTGTGTTCCTTAAATGTATCTAAACGCGCTTTACGACAAACATGGAAAACCTCGTTAATAGGAAATAAAGGAATCATAGGCGGTATCTTAGGATAGTACGCTACTCCATCGGTGACATATGTTGGCCTAACCCATCAATAGGAATAGCTAGGAGAATGTTTTGAGCATGTGTAGCTTGCAAATAACCAAAAATTACTTTTTTTCGTGTGGTCATGTCAAACTTTACATCCATGTTTTTAACAATTTTACTAAAAAGTGCACTCGCCAAAACATGTTGTGCTTTAGGAGGGACGTTGTCCTTGCTAGTAAAACTGCTAAGGTCAAAATCTAGAACCACAACCCTAATACCATCCTAAGCTCTATCGAAATCCGAGTCCATACCTTATACCCCACGATCTCTCAATATATGATCCTATAACACTCAAGATTGGGCCCTAGAAGCCACAAAATCTTATGATATAACCTCAACTGCAAAGTACAAACTAATCACCCAACTTTAACGGGTAAGAAATCCACCCTCCAATGAAGATCCCCGAAGAAAGAATCTTTACCAACCACGATGTCTTCAACCACCTTTCGCAACTCGTTTATCAAACCAAATAGATGCTTCCTACATATGATTCAGTTAGACCAAAAAATAATTTGGCAATACACATGAAGGATTGAAGTACAAGAAACTCACTCTAAGGATCCCTTATTTATGGTAGAAGATGCATTAGCTCAATAGTTTTGGAAGCCTCTTCATGGACAACCCTTTGATAAAGTTGTAGTCTCGACTAACAGCCCCTCCAAACAACTTCATGCCCAATATTGGTCTCCCAATGTCCAACGGAAAAAAAATCCTCATTCATTATCTCTAAAAAAATAAAGTTAGAAATAAATATTCGACTAATAACTCTGATCAACCACCATTTTTTGTTGTCAAAATCAAAGATTCTCTTCATTCTCTTTTAAAATTCTCTTAGCAAATATTTGTTTTTGGATCCACATTGGTGTTGAGGTCATTATTACTTCTAGTAAAATGTTTATATTTGATACAAGTGAACTAAGTATCCCATACCCATTGATATACGATGAGATGGTACTTGGAGAACTTTTGCTTGGTCAGGTATCTAGGTTTTTTTAGGTAATAAAGAGGGCTGAAGTCTGAGGTTAAGAAACTACACTAGAATCAACCTGGGAAAAGAAACACCTAGTTGGTCATCCTCCATAAGAACTGTAATAAAAATAGAAGCATCACTAAAACTAATATAACTACCTTGTAAATTGCAGCATTCGTTTTCTAGAGTATCTACACACTTGTTTGTTTCTCGAAAAGCGTGACTGACTTTAACATCATCATGCAGCCCAATTAGCCTAGTAATTTGCCTTAACAGTGCATGTCCTTCAAAAATATCTTACACACCTTTAATAATAACACCTACCACTGCAAAAAAATCTCTAACGACATAACTTTGAACCCTCTGCTAGGGTTTGCATCTAAACAACAGAAGGAGTGAATTGAGGATGATGATCTACATGAAAGACGCACTAAACGTGTCAAAGAAGGACATGTAACTCATGGTAGTCGTATTATCAGTGTAAATAAAGAGGAAAGTAAAGTTGTAAACAAAGAGACAAGATCTTATAAAGATATGGTGCTAGGGAAAACTCAAGAACTAGATGAAACTATTCAGATGTTTTCTGAAACGCGAGAAGGGAATTATATTGGCATGACGGTGGAGGAAGAAAAGTTCGTAAAGTCTGATTGACCTAGTTTCATACTCTCGAAGGCTGAGGAATTCAAGATTCAAAGACCATGGAGATGAGGTGTGATTGTCAAGTTTCTTGGAAGTAGATACGACTATAAAGCTCTTGAAACTAGATTGAAATAAACGTGGGTCAGGAAAGGAGTGATCATAATCATTGATCTTAGCAATTATTACTACCTGGTTGCTTTTTCGCACGATGAAGATAAAAATAGGGCGCTTGTACATGGGTCGTGGTTTATTCACGTCACTAACTTATTGTGAAGGATAGATGCCCTAATTTTCTTCCTTATACAGATACGATTGAAAATGTAGTTTTATGGATCAAAATATCAGGAATTCCAATATAGAGTTATGATGTAAATGTTCTAGATTTTATGGGTAAAGATATTGGGAAAATGATTAAGTTTGACAAAACTACCATACAACAAGAGCTAGGGAAATATGCGATAATCTATGTTTAAGTTAACCTTGCAAAGCCATTACTTGCTATTTCCAAAATCAAAGATAAATCATATACCATAGAGTACAAGGGGATACATTTTTTATGTCCTACATGTAGTCGCTTTGGTCATTATAAGGAGGGGTGTCCTGAGATAACCATGTAGCCTGAAAGTAATGTGTAGGTGGATGTTAAATCCATGGTTCTACACTTATATTGAGAAAGATGTCACAAGATCTTGACCAACTGTCATGACAGGTTCTACTGTCATGTATACCAGGTAGATGTTGAGCCAGATGTCTTGACATCTTGGCCAATTATATAACATGTGTTGATGTTATATCTCTTGACATGTTTAATTTAATTTTGTGAGATCCTTTTGGATATATCTCATTATTTTTTGCAGGTCAAGGATATTTTATTATGAATTATGATGATTTGATTTGGTTTCATTACAACGGATCATGGAGACTTTTTAGGAAACCTTGAAGATTTGTTCCTATTTTTGTGTGAAGATCTTGCAGCTGATTTAAAGCAGAAGATTGGATTTGATTAAAGAGTCCAAGCCCATTCTGCAAGAGACTATAAATAAGGACTTGCTATACCTAAAATAGAAAGTATTCAACAAGAACAGTCGTGGGGTGAAATATAAGGGTTTAGGTTTTGGGAGTCTTTTAAGTTCTTTGTGTATTTTATTCTTTGTATGTCACTCATATATATTTTGATACATTGATGTTGAGTGATTGTTCTTAGTTGAAGCTTTTAAGCAAAACTAAATATTGTTCTCACTCATGAGCTTTTAAGAAAAGAGTTGAGTATTATTTATTGGAAGTGTAATCTTCTATTTGTTTCTTTTACTCTAGTCATTGGTTTGTGACTGTAGATATCATGAGGTGATTGGAAGTGAGAGGGGGTTCTCATATCTAGAAAGTTCCTAGGTAAAAATTGCATAGGATAATGATTAGGCGAGAAGTTGTAAACTAGTATTATTTAGGCTTTAAACTAATACTATTATAGTGGATTTCCTTCCCGGCTTGGTAGCCCCAATAATGAGTGACATTGCACCGAACTGGGTTAACAATTGATTATGTTCTTTTACCTTCAGCAATTTAATTATGCATTATTTTTTTTTGGTAAAGGTTTTTGTCAACAGATGATGTTATAACATCTATCCTGGCATTGTGTTTTGGGTTAAGACATTATTCTTGACATTTGTATTTCAAGTGTCAAAATTTAAATTGGCATCAGAGCAGATACCCTGTTCTGTTTATTGGGTGAGCTCCCTGGAAAATATTTCTGGTACTACGAACAAAGAAGGAGGATACTATAACGACCACCTCTGTTAGATGGTTCAAATTATAACTTGTGGAAAGTTATAATGGTGGGTTTTTTGAAATCCATGGACAACAAAGTTTGGAAGGCTGTTTTGAAGGGATGGGAACATCCTGTTGAGAAGGACAAAGAAGGGAATGTGTATTTGAAACCATAGGAAGATTGGTATGACGAGGATGATAAATTAGATACTTGGAATTCTAAGGCTTTAAATAGTGTATTAAATGGATTGGACAAGAATGTTTTCAGGTTGATTAATACTTGTACTATAGCCACGAATGCTTAGGAAATTCTCAGGATAACTCATGAAGGTACATATAAAGTTAAGATGTCAAGACTTCAGCTTCTCACTACTAAATTTGAGAACCTGTAGATGAATGGTGATGAGACCATCTAGGAATATCACATGAAGGTTATTGAAATAGCAAATGCATCTAGTGCCTTGGTGTCATACCCAAAATTTTGACCTAAGATCCCACCTTTATTTGCATTTTCATAAAGCATCAAGGTCACGAGATACAATTGATTTTAATCCACTCACCTACGGGCATTGCTTGTATAAATATTATCAAGTGTTGAGAACATCTTATCTTATGCATCACTAACATCTAATCAAATACAAAGGTGTATGTTTTGTTTCTTTGTTTTCATGTACATGGAAAAGTTTGAATCAAAAGCATCAAGCATTGCACCTGAATTAGGGTTTTGGATCCCTCAAGTGTTCAAGTATGGTAAATCACCAATTCTCAAAGACTACTTCATCAACGTTTAGCCTTTAAACAAAAGCAAAGTCAAGATTTCATCATCACTGGTTCACATGTGCATCAATATTCCTTGGGATGTAAGGATGGATCAAATTTGCAAGTCGATTCAAAGCACTTTATCCAAAAGTCAACATTTTCAAGATCAAGTTCAAACGATTGTAACTTCTCCATTATTCAATATTTTTGAGCGATTATCTTCGCGTATGACTCTCCTTAACGTCATCCCTAACTTCTCTTTACAAGTAAAGAGCTAATTATGTGCGGAGGATCATCAAAAATTTGAATACTTTAGAGGTAATTTTGTGAATTTGATCTAATTTCAAGTAGTTGTTGCCCAACTTTCAAGGATCGTAACTCTTTCAATTTTCAATATTTTTGAACGATTCTTCTTGCACACTGTCATATATGATGTCATCTATGACTTTTATTCAAATATAGGGGACAAATTATATTTAGAATACCTTGAAAGCTATTGAATTATCATGGGTCATTTCTCGACTTAGAATGTTCTTAACTCCTAGGTTCAATTCATGTCATAATTATTTTCTTAATACACTTGATTCTTACATGGAGATTGTTGTACCCCAAAATTTGCCTTCCCATATTTCTCAAAACATTTCAAGAAAGATCCTCAAGTTGCTCAAGTTAGTCCAAGGGTTAACCAGACAAGCTCCCTCCTAAGGCAGTCTACCTCAAATTAGGGTTTCATGTTGCATCAAGATACTTGAATCCAAGGGATCCAAAATTATTAAAATTGTCCTAATATGTTCTCAAGATCATCCATGTCAAGTTTCAAGCCTTGCAGAGGAAGTTTGCTCAGTCAATTGCTCAAAGGCCTAAAAATAGACTGTGCTAGGGCAAAAGTCAACTGTGGCCTACATACAGTCAAACTTCAAGATTTTTTGTCAACATCCTCATTTTGAAGTATATTTCATTATTTTATCAAGGGTTGATCATGATTCATCAAGGATTGCTCATAATTCATCAAGAATCAAAAGTTGCTAAATTAGGGTTTTGTAGGAAAAGTCAACTCAACTTTGACCAAGCATAACTTTCTCATAATTTATGATAAATGACGCATACAAAGCTCATTTTGAATATGATGCAATTATATACAATCAATCTTCAGATCCCAAGTTCAAAATATGCACCCACAAGAAGTTATGAATTTGGACATTATAGGTCATTTTGAAAAGTCAACAAAAACACCTTTTTTGTCAAAGCTTCATACATGAGCATGGAATATCAAATTGATATGAGACCAAAAGTTTTGCTTAGAGGACATCTCAATCTTTCTAAAAAAGTCCAAGAACACCTTCAAAGAGTTAAAATTGAGGATGTTATGCATTGGTGAAGTTGACCTTTTTTGCAAAATTGCCAAAAGTCAACTATGCCTAAAACTTCAATTTTTGCCAAATGGGCCCAATCTTTTGCACTTGTTTTGAGTTGGAAACATGGTCCACGAGCCCTAGCCTTTGCCACTTGTCATTATCTTATTTATATTATTTATTTTGATTTTTATTTGAATTAAATCATTTTAAATCAAAACAAATCATATAAAATCCAAAACATTGAAATTCAAAGATTTTTTACATGATTCAGGTCTTAATATCCAGCTAGCATTAAATACAATTCGTGTAAAAGCATGAGTTGCATAAAAGATTGAATTAGGCCATTTTTGGAAAAATTTTAAGGTGAATCAAATCAAGATCAAGGGCTTTGATGAAGGAAGATTGAGGCCAGGTTTTCAATCCTAATTCACTCCTCAATACATAAGGAGTGTATGCAGACCAAAAGAGGCTAAAAAAAGGAGGCGCAACATCAAGAACAGAACTTGAAAAAATCAAGAAAAAGTGCAAACAAGAATTCTTAGTTACAGGCCAATTCAAGACCTTTGGACCATTCCAATCGCTTCCTGGGATCCCCAGCAAGCAAAAGCAATCAAAATCAAGCATTTCCAGGCCCTATATCGCACTGTAAGTCCATCACGACATGGCTTATTTCTTGAATTCAGTTTGCATGATTTAGGCATTGATAGCATGAATTAATAATATATTCTTGATCCATAGAACATTTGTAAGCTTTCTATATTGTTTAATTATATTTATCTGGACTATATTGGATTTCACCATTATTAGGGCTCCTTGCTTAGATTTGGGATCTTCGTGTATAGGAAAAATTGGTCCATGAAAGGGCCACCACTGTACTCAGCAGGTTCAGACGAAGCCATCCATGGCTTT
The DNA here is from genome assembly GCA_948472305.1 of Vicia faba. Taxonomy (NCBI): domain Eukaryota; kingdom Viridiplantae; phylum Streptophyta; class Magnoliopsida; order Fabales; family Fabaceae; genus Vicia; species Vicia faba. Next base: position 855,593,893 of record OX451736.1, on the reverse strand, counting down.
GGTTTTTATTTATCACGCTTGTAGTTGGTTTTAAGAGAACGCAAGCTGTAGCTACAGACAAACGTCCGTAGGTAAAAGTTTGGAACTTTTACCAACAGATCCAAGGAATAAGATGACCAGCTGGCAAATAACCATTGGCTTGTTCAAATTTCCACGCGCTGAATTGATATATGTGGCCTTTTAATATTTGATTATTGTTTGTATTATTATTACAACTAACACAAATGGCCTAGTGGTAGCCAGGCTAGCATTAAGGCGTTGAGAAAGCTTGAGGTTAGGGGTTCGACCCCTGCCTCCAACGTTTGTATTTTTCTTAATTTCTTCCTATAGATCTCACGCGTACACAAGCCAGGAGACTACCGTACATCCTCATCATCCAGCCATTAGACCTCTTGGAAGCTAGATCTGAAGGCTAGCATGTGAGAGACCACCATGGGGCCTAGTCAAAGCAATGCACTGGATGCAAAAAGTCAAACATGGACCTCCACCTTTTGGGCCCAGATTGCTGTCCACACACCCCTCAAATTACTTTTCAGGCCCATTCTCTCTTTCTATTTTCTTTTATATTTTATTTTATTTTACTAACCAATTAAATAATTCCTTTTTATAAAAAAAAATCACAAAATTATACTTTTCATCAACTTAGGTTTAGATTTTATTTTTTATCAAAAAATTAAATTAAATAAATTAGGTTGTTAATTTAGATGACTTTAAATTTTTTTTACAAACAATTAAAAATAATTAGAAAGTTAGGGTTTCGTCTAATTTAATTACATTTCCCTTTTCTTAAAAATAACCAAAAAAACACAAAATAGGCCATGTAATTATTTTTGTTAATTAATTTAATTATTAATTAATTCTTGTATTTAATTTAGAAAACCTAATTCTTTTCTTAAAATATTAAAAACAACAAAAACATTTTTCTCTTTTTATTAGGTTAGAAGGGTCAAAACCCTAATTTCTTCTCGATCTTAATTTCAATCGCACGCACTTTATTATTTTATTATTTACCATATTATTGTAAATACTCACAAGGTGTAATAGTTTAAATTAGGACTTTATTTTCATTTATCGCTTTATTATTTAAGGGTTTGTTTTTGGCTATGTAAATACCCGAAGCCTTGTAATAGCTTAGTTTAATTTCCGCACTTTAAGTTTCGCAAATATTAAACTGTTAGATGTATGATATTAGGATGCATGACAAGAATGTATGATTAATTTTAAAACAGTTAGATAACCCTAAAATGTGCAAAGATAAATAATCTGAAATTGAATCACTCGCACATGCGCACTCCTAGGGTACACTCCCACTTGGTTGCCTTCGGTAAATGGTCATTGAGTATAGGATGCTTTAGTGGTCGTTCTTTTGTCCAAAGATCAAAGTTGCCCCGGAAAGGTTGCCTCAGATATTGTTGCCTCAGATAATTGATCTAAGACATTAGGGTTACTACTAAGACGTCCTAACATTTCTTTAGTGACCGTACGTCCCTTTTCGAATTGACCCTCAAAACTCCAACGACGGTGCTACCTACTCACTAATAGTGGGATAGCGTTATCTAAATGAAACAAACATAGAACAATTCTTTTTTCGAGTAGGTAGATTAGCTCTTAAGTACTTGCTCAATCAAAATAAATTTTTTACACTTACACTCCTTTTCAAACAAAGTTTTCAAAAACACTTCATTACACTCTTGAAGACAGAAGCAAGAGTTAAATCGAAGTCAAAACAAAAACTTTTCAAACCACAAAACACACAAAGAAACAATTTTAAAAATGATGAGCAAGTACCTAAGAGCCCGTAGATAACTATGAATAGAAAGGGTGCTAATACCTTCCCTTTCTATAATCTACCCCCCGTACTCAGAAATATCTCGAAAAAGGAATTTTTCTGTGCTTTTTTCCTTTCCTTGTTGGATAAAATAAAAGACGGTGGCGACTCTTGCTTACCATGACATTTTGCAAACACAAACGCAAAATGCAAACCAGCATTCTTAAAAAACCATGTCCCGGTTCTGGCCACCGTATCACAGAACTGGAGACTCTGTTGGGGAGTTAATAAGTGGGGTGTACCTTAGGATTAGTTCATCATATGTTTTCTAATGCTTGATTTGATTGCTTTATCTTTGTGGGCTTTGTACCAGAGTTACTATAGATCCTAACCTGGATCTGGGGACACCTTTTAGGTAAGTAGCAATGGATTGTGAGGGAACTGTACAGCGTAGACCGATATGGTTGATGAAGTAGCTACGTTGATGTGGCACATAAGTTGGTACCGATATCCAGTGTGGAGGAACAAGGAGAGTATGGGGCTGCTATATGGGTCATTAAGCATCAACTGACCTTAGAACCTATAATTGACCAACTTGGCCATAGAAAGTAGCAGAATGCTACAGTCATTGAGACCATACTCTCGCGATGGTTCCGGCTGCAAGAAAAGATTGCTAAGCTGAAACTATGACCGATGGAGGATGGTCAGTGATATTGAGAACCTCTAGAACTCGGTTACTATTATTAGGACAGGTTGAACCAACTAAACTGCAAGAGGGTAGTACCTACTCTCCATACCAGCCTGGAATTTAAGGGCTATTGTTTGACTTGTTTGCCTTTACCATGTTTGCTATCTGTAATACTTGTGGTGTGTTTTTATCATGACATCATGCATCATGACATCGCATGCATATTTCATTAGACTAACCATTTCAAAGACCGAGGGGATTCACCTTTGTTCTATTTTGCAGATTATGGCTTCTATGCGCAGAAATACCATTCGAGTCAACTTCGTACATGTACCTGCTCAGCTCAGAGAGTTAGTTTCAAAGGTTCCTGATACTTCCTCCTTTGTTAGAAGACATGGTCATCTCCTTAGCCTGGTCACTTCCAAGTTGGATGAGCAAATGATGAGCGTGTTGTTCCAGTTCTTTGATCCATTGCATCACTGTTTCACCTTCCTGGACTATCAGCTAGTCCCTACTTTGGAGGAGTTTTCTGACCTATTGGGCATATCTATTCTAGAGCAAACACCCTTTACAGGTTTGGAGATAGCTCCTAGGCCAGAGGATATTGCTTCATCCCTACATCTAAAAATGGATGATGTAGTATCTAACTGGGAGATTTGGAGTGGAGTTAAAGGTTTCTTGGCTAAGTTTTTGATCGATCAAGCTCAACAGTTTTGGGATAGTTTGGACTTTCAAGCATTTGAAGACATCCTGGCTCTCCTCATCTACGGCTTGGTTCTGTTCCCAAATCCAGATTCTTTTGTAGATGTGAATGCAGTCAAGATCTTCATGTCTCGTAACCTAGTGCCTACTACCTTGGATGATATTCTGCATGCTCTTTATACCCGTACTGTTCAGAGAAGGGGAACTCTCATGTGTTGTACACTGCTGCTGGCGAGGTGGTTTATTTCTCACCTCCCCAAATCTGTATTGAAGAATGAGGAAGGGTTAGGTTGGGCTTACAGAATCATGTCCCTTGCTCATACGGACATCCTTTGGAGTTCTAAAGATATGGAAAGGGTAGCTGTCATTGATCGATGTGGGGAATACCCCAATGTTCCATTGCTTGGAATTATAGGAGGAATAACCTATAATCCTTGTTTGGCCTTACGACAGTTTGGACGAGCTCGAAGGGACGATCCTTATGAGCTGCTGCTTACAGGCATTATCTTTGACTACAAGGGGGATGTTGAGGGACATCGCCGCAGGTTTATACGAGCTTGGGGTAGGGTGAACAGGTCTGATCCACATGAGCTAGGAATGAAGACTTCTCTCCCGATGCAACCGTATCTCCAGTGGGTTCGATCCCGTGCTCAAAATCTAGGGATGCCCTATGAAGCTGTTTTGCCGGTGATTATAGAGCATACTGATGAAGAAGGGGTTCCTTATACAGTCCTCCATCCCTATATGCCTACTGATATGGGGCCATTGAAGAGATCTTGGATCCAGTTGAGGGAAGAGCGGGATACCTATAGAGAGAAGTATCATGAGCAGGAACAGAAGATCTTGAAGCTTACAAGGCAGCTTGAGAATGAGAGGATAATCAACGATTATGTCAACACGAAAGGAAAACGACCATGGGACTACTGATGTCATTTATTGTTTCTAGTTTAGATTTTCTTTTCAGTTTATTTCCTTTGTAACGCCTTAAAGGCATTTGTTAAACATTGTTTCAAGTTTTAATCTAATAAAGTGTGTTTTATTGTGGTTTACAAATTTGAATCTTCCTAAGTCTTTGAAATCATTTCATACGCATTTCATTACCATGCACCTCATTACAGGTACCATTGCAGGTTTCTTATCTTCTTCGTTGTTTATTTCAGCACATCATGTCTTCTAAAACACCTACTGATCAAGCTATTAAGGCTCTTCAGGCTCAGAATGCTCAGTTCCAGGAGATGTTCTTGAATTTGGCCAAGAGTCAATAAGATTTGAAGACTCTCATCTTGAAGGACAAGAAGAAGAAAAAGAAGAAGGTGGTTCTGCTGAATATGGGTCGCAGATTCGGGAACAATTTGCGATAGGAAACTGATTTGTCTCATTCATCTGGAGGAGGAGAGAATCAAGAGGAAAGGAAGGGCCCTAGCCCTGTGGTTTCTGACAATGACACTGATTTTGATGAAGACCAGTACCCTCCTGTTGAGGATAGGTACAAACAACTTGAAGACCGTCTGAGTGCCATGGAGATTCAGAAGGTTCCCGATTTGGATTTTGGAGATCTGGGATTAGCATCCAGGGTGGTGATTCCTCACAATTTTTAAGCTCCTGTCTTTGTTAAGTATGACGGGGTATCCTGCCCAAAGCTACACCTCCACTCATACGTCAAAAAGATTCAACCCTATACTGCTGATAGGAACCTTTGGGTTCATTTCTTTCAAGATAGTCTTTCAGGGACTCAGCTTGAATGGTTCTATCAACTGGAAGGAGCTAATGTCCACAACTGGGAGGACCTTGCTGCTGCTTTTTACAAGAAATACTAGTATAATGCCGACCTTGCTCCCACACGTACCTAACTTCAGGGTATGTCTATGGGTGCGAGCGAAGGTTTTAAGGACTATGCTCAGAAGTGGAGAGATCTTGCGGGAAGAGTACAACCCCCTCTGTCTGATAGGGAGTTGGTGGATATGTTTCTTAGGACTTTGTCTGGTCAATATTTCAACCATTTGATCGGAAGTTCATCGTCTGGGTTCACTGAATTTATTATGACTGGGGAGAGAGTCGAGGCTGGTACCAGAAGTGGCAAGATACAAAAAGGTGCTTCATCAAGTACACAAAAGAAGCCTTTCAAGAAGGAATCTAGTGCAGTTTACAGCTCGAGGAGCCAAAGTCGACCTGAGCGCCGCCAAGCAGTGAATGCGGTAGTAATATCAAGACCTATTGTTGCCCCACAACGCAACAATTAGCAAAGAGTAGAGAGACCACAAAGGCATTATACTCGGCTTAGTATGACCTTGTCTCAAATTCTGCCACAATTGTTGAAGACAAACTTGGTAACTCTAAGGGAAACTCCAAAGAATCCCAGTACCACCTCTCCGCTGTATAATCCGAACGCCCACTGTTCCTATCACTCTGATAGCCCAGGGCATGATACCAACAACTGCTGGGCTTTCAAGAATAAAGTGCAAGATCTGATTAAAGCTAAGGAGATTGAGTTTGAAGCTCCAGAGAAACCCAATGTCATGACTGCTCCTATGCCCAAGCATGGAGTAAATGTTGTGGATGATAATTCATTTGTGACTTCCGTAGAAGACATTTCTACTCCGTTGTTGACCGTTAAGAAGAATTTATTGTTGGCTGGTTTATTTCCGGGCTGTGGCGAAGGTTGCCACCTGTGTTCCATCCTACCTGCTGGTTGTCATTTGTTGAAATCAGGTGTTCAGCGCCTGATGGATAACAAAGAGATCTTGTTCGAGAAAACTTTTGTTCCGTTGATTCCTGTTAAAGATGTTTCCATAATTACAATTTCCGCCAATCCTTTCAAGGCTTCATCGAGAAAGCCTGTTAGGATTACATCTGTTCCGAGAGTTGCTCCATTGATCATTACTATTCCTGGACCTATCCCTTACACTTCAGATAAGGCTGTCCCGTGGCACTATGGGGCCGATGTGTATTATCATGGGATTAAACACGACTTGAAGGTTGAAGAGGTTGATACTGATGTCAGCAATATTGTCGGGTCTAGCAAGGTCACCCGAAGTGGAAGACTCTTCTCTCCTGATATTTCTCCTCCAACTATTCGAAAGCCTGTTGTCATTCCATCGGCCAGTATGTCAGCTACTGTTCCGATTCTTACACCAGTTATCACCCCTGTCACCGAGTCATCTGACACTCGGGGCAAAGAAGTTGCACGTGGGCCTTCCCGGATGGAGGCACCTAAAAAGTCATTGTTGAAACCTCTAGGCAAGAGATAGAGGAAATTTTGAAAATTATGAAGAAAAGCGACTACAACATAGTCGAACAGCTGGGGCAAACCCCGTCGAAGATCTCTATGTTGTCTTTATTGTTGTGCTTAGAAGCCCATGCTAAGGCTTTAATTTCTTTCCTTAAAACTGCGCATGTGCCGCAGGAAACATCTGCTGATAAATTCAAAGACTGTGTGGCTAGTTTGACCGCTGACAACGGGTTGGGTTTCTCCGATGCAAATCTGACTGCCAAAGGAAGGAATCACAATGATGCTCTGCACGTCTCGATCGAGTGCAGGGGCACTACTTTGGCCCACGTGCTGGTGGATATTGGGTCCTCATTAAATGTTTTACCCAAGAAAGCGTTAGATCGGTTGGATTGTGAAGGGTTGGTTCTGAAGCCAAGTAATATCGTGGTTAGGGCCTTTGATGGGTCCAAAAGGATGGTACATGGAGAGGTGGATGTCCTTGTTAAGGTGGGTTCCCAGAATTTTGCGTCTACGTCCTATGTCATGGACATTCGACCATCTTATTCTTGTTTGCTGGGTCGCCCGTGGATTCATAAAGCTGGGGCAGTAACTTCTACGCTCCATCAGATGTTAAAGTATCCAGTAAAGGGGAAGATTGTTATGGTGCAGGATGAAGAGGAATACATGGTGAGCCACCTTAATTCCTTTCGGTATGTGGAGATGGATGGGGAGTTCATTGAAACCCCATGTCAGAATCTTGAAGAAGTCCCCTAGACTCTGGCGTCGACTGAAACTGTTGCTGAAGATCCTCCAATGAAGATGGCTTCCCTCAAGGATGTTAGGGTTGTTGTTGAAAAAGGTGGGTGTGCGAATTGGGGCCAACTCCCTGACTTTGCACACAAGAATGACAAGTTTGGTTTGGGTTTTACTGCAGAAGCTTAAAGGGTTGTTCGGCGCGCGCGAATTGGAAGACCTCCCCTGCGTATCAGTAATCCAGGAGTGAATGCAATTGAAGATGATGATGAAGAGTCCGATTTCGACAGCTGTATTTACTCGACTACCAATGATGGCTTGAACAATTGGACGGCGAAGGACTTCATACCCGTTTCTTTTATTACACAGTAATAGACTTTTGTTTTGAGACTTGTAACAGACAATTCGAAACTTCTACGACCCGGTGCCTTACCCGAGACACTGTGGCTTTGTTTGTGAGGGCTTTATATTTGTCATTTCCATATATCATCAATAAAGCATTGGACGTTTTTCTTGCATTACAAATGTTGCGCTCCTTGTTTTTCTTTTCTTGCACTTTATCAAAACAGCTATTTGTCTTACACACACTCACATATCATAATACAGGTCCACATCCACTCTGGATCCCACTGATAACGACTCTGCTACTGTCAGTTATGACTTTGAAAATCCGATCAACCAAGCCAAGGACGAAGGTGAGGATGATTGTGAAGTGCCTGGGGATCTTGCTAGACTGTTACTTCAGGAAGAGAGGGCCATACAGCCGCATGAAGAGCTAGTGGAAACAGTAAATCTGGGTACATAGGAAGACAAGAAAGAGGTCAAGATAGGTGCAAACTTGGAGCTTAGTGTTAAGAAACGGTTGATACAAATGCTGCATGACTATGTTGAGATCTTTGCCTGGTCTTATGAAGATATTCCTGGGTTGGATACCGATATTGTGGTTCACCGCCTTCCAACCAAAGAAGATTGTCCTCCAGTGAAGCAGAAAGTTCGCCGTATGCGCCCGGAGATGTCTGAGAAAATCAAAGCTGAGGTTATGAAACAGTTTGATGCCAGCTTTCTAGCAGTTACATCTTACCCACAGTGGGTTGCCAACGTGGTTCCGGTTCCGAAGAAAGATGGTAAAGTTCGTGTAAGTGTTTGGTTATTGGCATGTATTTTTGGTAAAACCAGGTATGTGAATGTCATGACTGATGTCATAACATTCTGGTTTATTAGGTACCTGTGCAGAAAAATAATGGCATACAGTTGCTGCTGTTTATGAGTGTGTATCTGAGCATTTTGCAAAATGATCACATTTATTCCTTCTACAAAAATCAGTAAACAGGAATTCTGATGTCATAACAAATGTTAAGACATCCTGTTCTGATCTAACAGTTATGTAGTTTGGTTAATTCTGAGATTTTTCAGGAAGTTGGTTCACTCCTTCCAGAACAGAATCTCACGTGGACTTTGGGTTAACCTAGCTCAACCCTAATCTGGTTGATAAAGTCTTGTGACCAAGTCTTAAGGTTAAACCTAATTAACCCTAGCTTTTTGTGGAAACCCTAACTGAAGAAACAGCTGCATATATATTCAACAGGATTGCTGTTTGGAAATCATCCCTTTGACAGAAGATTAATTAGGAGCTGTATAGTTTTAACTGCTGTAATCCAAGCAAGTATCATTGTGATAAGTGACTTGGAATAGGTTTTGATTGTAAGGGTTTTATATCACTCAAAGCTTTGAAGCAAGAGTGTTTGTGTCTCTTGACTAAAGCTTTGAAGCAAAGTCAAGTTAGGTTTATGTATCACTCAAAGCTGTGAAGCACGAGTGTTTATGTTACTTGATTAAAAAGCTGTGAAGCATAATCAAGTGTATGTTCTGAAGAGTGTCTTCATTAATTCATTAGTCAATTGTTTTAAGTATCACTGCTGTGATTGAGGGGGAGTGAGTAGGAACTCAGGTTTAAGTTGAACTTAGATTGAAATTGCATTGGGTAGGTCTTAAGTGAAGGAGATAAACTGGTTGGTTTATTCCTGAATTAATATCTCTTATAGTGGATTTCCTCCCTGGCTTGGTAGCCCCCAAAGTAGGTGTTGTTTCACACTGAACTGGGTAAACAATTGACTGTGTTCTTTACTGTTTTTGTATTTACTGTCTTATAGAAAGTCAGATACGGTGTCATAATATTGACTGTGACATTGAGTATCTGCTGCCAGAATTTCAATTGGCATCAGAGCAGGCACTCTACCTGTATTACTGGGTGAGATCTAGGGATATCACTTTCTGGCACTATGGACAAAGAAGGAGTTTTTGGAAACAGACCACCCATTCTGGATGGATCAAATTATGACTACTTGAAACCTCGTATGATTGCCTTCTTAAAATCACTGGACAAAAAGGCCTGGAGAGCTGCTGACAAAGGATGGAACCATCCCACCATAACTGAGAAAGATGGGACCATCAGTCTGAAGCCTGGGGAAGAATGGAGTAAAGAAGAAGATGAGTTAGCCCTGGGTAATTCCAAAGCTTTAAATGCCTTGTTCAATGGAATTGATAGAAACATATTCAGACTAGTACATCAATATGAACTGGCCAAGGAAGTTTGGGACACTCTCAAAACTACCCATGAGGGCACTTCCAAAGTAAAAATGTCAAGGCTTCAGATGCTGACTACCAAGTTTGAGAATCTAAAAATGATGGAAGATGAAACCATTCATGAGTTTCACATGAACATCTTGGAGATTGCCAACACCTCAGGAGCATTGGGAAAAAAGATGTCAGAAGAAAAACTGGTGAGAAAGATTCTCAGATCCTTGCCTAAAAGATTTGCAATGAAGGTAACTGCTATAGAGGAAGCCCAGGATATCAGCAAGTTGAAAGTGGATGAACTCATTGGGTCTCTTCAGACTTTTGAGATGGGGATCACTGAAAATGTTGACAAGAAGAACAAGAGCATAACACTTGTTTCCAACACTGAAGATGAAAACAAGGAGGATGAAGAAGAAAATATTTCAGAAGCTATAGCCATGCTTGGAAGACAATTCAACAAACTCATCAAAAGAATAGATCCAAAGTCAAGGTCTAATGTTAATAACATCCCCTCTGACATTAACAGTTCCTATGACTCCAGCAGAAGACCAAGGTTAGAAGAGAAGGGAAATCAAGGCAGAGGAATTCAATGCCATGGTTGTGAAGGATATGGGCATATTCGAGCTGAATGTCCTACCTTTCTTAAGAAACAAAAGAAAGGAATGACTGTTACATGGTCTGACTGTGATTCAGAAAGTAATTCTGAAGAAGAATCTGCCAAACTAGTTACTGCACTAACTGGTGTTTATACCTCTGAAAGTGACACTAGTGATGAGGAAGTGACATTTGAAGAACTGGCTGATACTTACAAGAAATTGTGTATCAGAAGTGCTGAAGTCTGTGTGCAAAATGAGAAACAATCAAAACTCATCATAAAGTTGGAGGCTGAAAAAAGGGCAGACCTTGAAACTATAAGTCATCTAGAAGGGAAAGTTCAAATGCTGAACTCAAAACTGAACCAGATGACCAAATCTGTCAAGATGCTGACAAATGGAACTGACAAATTGGAAGAAATCCTTCAGGTTGGACAAAATGTGGGAAACAAGTTTGGTCTAGGATTTGTGGCTGCAAAGAAATATGGTGCAGACAAGAAGATCAGGTCTGATAAACAAATGTCAAAGCAGATGTCTCAACAAAACTCTTAACATCAGGAACAGAGACATATGAAGAAAAGGTACCAAAGATGGAGATGTCATCATTGTGGGAGGTATGGTCACATAAAGCCTTTCTGCTTCAGATTGTATGGATACCCTAATCAGAACCCAGGTGTCAAACCTAAGTCTAACAGGGTACCACATACTCCTCAATGGAAGAAAAAGGCTACTGCCCTGATAGCCCACACTTCCCTGAGAGTCTTTGCAAAGGAAGACTGGTACTTTGACAGTGGGTGTTCTAAGCACATGACTGGAATCAAGAACCTTCTCAATAATGTTAAACCTCACACCACTAGTTATGTGACCTTTGGAGATGGTGCTAGAGGTGAAATCAAAGGAGTTGGTAATTTGGACTGCCCTGGAGTTCCAAATCTGAATGAAGTACTCTTGGTAAAAGGCCTGACTGCTAATCTCATTAGTATCAGTCAATTGTGTGATCTAGGATTCAAGGTCAACTTCTCAAAATCTGAATGTCTTGTAATTAATGAAAAATAAGAAGTTGTAATGAAAGGAGTCAGATCTAAAGACAACTGTTACTTGTGGGAGCCTGAGAACACTAAATTCTCCACTGTGTGTTCTATTGCCAAAGAAGAAAAAGAGGTGAAACTGTGGCACCAAAAACTTGGCCATCTTCATCTAAGAGGAATGAAAAGGATTATCTCCATGGTGGCAGTCAGAGGGATTCCAAGACTGCAAATTGATGAAGGGAGAGTTTGTGGTGAATGTCAGATTGGTAAGCAGACCAGGATGTCACATCCAAAGTCAAGACATCTGACCACCTCTAAGGTTCTAGAACTTCTTCATATGGATCTGATGGGACCAATGCAGGTGGAAAGTCTTGGTGGAAAAAGATATGCCTATGTTGTTGTGGATGATTTTTCCAGATTCACCTGAATTAACTTCATTAGGGAAAAATCTGATGTATTTGAAGTTTTTAAAGAACTGTGCAAAATAATTCAAAGAGAAAAAGAAGGGTGTATTGTCAGAATCAGAAGTGATCATGGCAAGGAATTTGAAAACAACAAGTTTAATGAGTTCTGTTCCTCAGAAGGAATTAGTCATGAATTTTCTTCTCCTATAACTCCTCAGTAAAATGGAGTTGTGGAAAGGAAAAACAGGACCATACAGGAATCTGCCAGAGCAATGCTACATGCCAAAAGACTTCCTATGTATTTTTGGGCTGAAGCTATGAATACAACCTGCTATGTCCATAACAGGGTCACCTTGAGAAAGGGAACCCCATCCACCATATATGAACTCTGGAAAGGAAGAAAACCAACTGTGAAGTACTTCCATGTATTTGGTAGCAAATGCTATATTCTGGCAGATCGTGAACAAAAGAGAAAACTGGACCCTAAAAGTGATGAAGGCATATTTCTAAGATACTCCTCAAACAGCAGAGCTTATAGGGTATTCAACTCCAGGACCAAAGCCATGATGGAATCAATAAATGTCATAATTGATGATTATCATGAGGAAACAGATGTCCCTTGTAATGTTGAGACATTCTTTGAGACTTCAACTCAACAGAATGATCTACCCAACACCACTACAGCAGAATCTGAATTAAAGGAAGCTAGAAAAATCCCTTCCATCAGAATTCAGAAAGATCATCCAAAAGAGCTCATCATAGGAGATCCCAACAGTGGAGTCATTACAAGATCTAGAGAAATCATCTCAAACTCTTGCTTTGTGTCTAAAATTGAACCAAGAAATGTCAAGGAAGCTTTAACTGATGAATACAGGATTGGAGCAATGCAAGATGAATTGAACCAATTCAAGCAACATGAAGTTTGGGAGCTAGTTCCTAGACCTGAAGGAACAAACATCATTGGCACAAAATGGATTTTCAAGAACAAATCAGATTCTGAAGGAGTTGTCACCAGGAATAAGGCAAGACTTGTTGCTCAAGGATACACTCAAGTTGAAGGGGTTGATTTTGATGAAACCTTTGCTCCTGTAGCCAGGCTGGAATCAATCAGACTCCTATTGTCAATTGCTTGTCTCCTGAAGTTCAAGTTATTTCAGATGGATGTGAAAATTGCCTTCCTAAATGGGTACTTGAATGAGGAAGCTTATGTGGAACATCCTAAAGGCTTTGTGGATCCAAACCACCCTGATCATGTCTACAAATTTAGGAAAGCTCTATATGGCCTGAAACAAGCTCCTAGAGCATGGTATGACAGGTTAACAAAATTTCTCTCAGACAAAGGATACAGAAAAGGAGGCTTGGATAAAACCCTCTTTGTCAAAACTGAAGCAGGGAAGTTAATGGTAGCTCAAATATATGTTGATGACATAGTGTTTGGGGGAATGTCAGAACAAATGGTTAAGCATTTTGCTGACCAGATGCAGGCTGAATTCGAAATGAGTCTCATGGGAGAACTGACTTATTTTCTTGGACTGCAAGTCTCACAGATGGAGGACTCAATCTTTCTATCTCAAAGCAAGTATGCAAAGAACATTTCCAAGAAGTTTGGTATGGAGAATGCCAGTCACAAAAGGACTCCTGCACCTACTCATTTAAAGCTATCCAAAGATTCAAGTGGGGTTAAAGTGGACCAAAGTATGTACAGAAGCATGATAGGAAGTTTGCTGTACTTAACAGCCAGCAGACCTGACATTGCTTTTGCAGTTGGAGTTTGTGCAAGATACCAAGCTGATCCTAAAGTCAGTCATATCAACCAAGTGAAGAGAATTTTGAAGTATGTGAGTGGAACTTACAACTATGGCTTGTTATATTCTCATGGATGCGAACCAACTCTGACTGGTTATTGTGATGCTGATTGGGCTGGAAGTGCTGATGATAGAAAAAGCACCTCTGGTGGATGTTTCTTCTTAGGAAATAATCTGGTTTCCTGGTTCAGCAAGAAACAGAACTGTGTATCTCTCTCTACTGCTGAAGCTGAATACATTGCAGCTGGTAGTAGTTGTTCTCAAATGATCTGGATGAAACAGATGCTTACTGAGTATAATGTCACACAAGATGTTATGACATTGTACTGTGACAATCTGAGTACAATCAACATTTCCAAGAATCCTATTCAGCATAGCAGGACCAAGCATATTGACATAAGACATCACTTTATCAGAGACCTTGTAGAAGAGAAGACGATTAAACTGGAACATGTTGCCACTGAGCTACAGCTGGCTGACATTTTTACCAAGGCACTTGATGCAAATCAATTTGAAAACTTGAGGGGCAAGTTGGGTATTTGCCAACATGAGGAATTGTAGCAATTAATTTTGCTTAAAACAAGGGTTGAAGGAGTTACTTTTGCTAAGTCTATTTTGATTGGGTTAAACATATGCTTTCCCATTTCCTCCAAAATATTTAAGAATTCGAATAGACACTCTTTTACCTCCTTCCCCTCTAGTCTCTGCATCAAATCCCAGTCTCTCAATCAGAATTTTCTCTCTAGTTGCTATTAGTTTTCTAAGACTATCAAAATGTCTCAAACATCATCATCATCCAATACGACTATTTCATCCTCTTCCTCTGATCAAGATTCTAGGGCAATCTCATCATGCTTGGATTCTGAAGTCTTGGAGATTGCTCCTCTTAGAGAAATGGAAACTAACCCCTCCAAGGTCAAAGAACTGAGAACAAGGCATGCAGGAAGGTCCCAAGCTACTTCATCCGGTAATCACTCTCAACCTTCATCTTCTGTTCCCTCTGAAATTGCAAATAGGGAAGGGTCAACCTATGTTAGTCAAGCAATAGCTAAACTTGTTACAAGAATTCTGAATGAGAACCACTTAGTTCCTGGAATTTCTGTTCCTTTAAATCAAGAAAGTTCAAATGCTGAAATAAATCCAGATGTCTCTAAGAATGTTGAGACACCGGACAAAGAGAAGGATGCTGAAACCCCAGTTGTTGATATGGGTAAAGAGAATAATGCTGAAACCAGGTCTGAAGACAAGACTGGTGTAGAAGCTGTGAAGACTGGTTTGTCCAAAGGGAAGAAAAGGAAAGAGCCTGAACCTACCGAGTCTGATGAATTAGAATATGAAGATGACAGTGCTTGAAGTTTGGTGGAATTGTCTAGCTTGCCGCTAGTTCCTGTTGATGCAAGTGTTTTGTTTGTTTTTCTTTTTGATGTTTTTATTTGGGATGACTGTATAACATATAAGTACATGTATCTTTGGCCCATTTGTGGCTAAAGAGGGGGAGATATTTTGTGTTAATCACTTGGTAGACATTATATTTTTCTGCAGTCATATTCATTCTGCTGCTATCTATTCTCTGATTGCTTAGGGGCTTTAGCCAAAAATCTGCCAAAGGGGGAGTTTGTAAGTGTTTGGCTATTGGCATGTATTTTTGGTAAAACCAGGTATGTGAATGTCATGACTGATGTCATAACATTCTGGTTTATTAGGTACCTGTGCAGAAAAATAATGGCATACAGTTGCTGCTGTTTATGAGTGTGTATCTGAGCATTTTGCAAAATGATCACATTTATTCCTTCTACCAAAATCAGTAAACAGGAATTCTGATGTCATAACAAATGTTAAGACATCCTGTTCTGATCTAACAGTTATGTAGTTTGGTTAATTCTGAGATTTTTCAGGAAGTTGGTTCACTCCTTCCAGAACAGAATCTCACGTGGACTTTGGGTTAACCTAGCTCAACCCTAATCTGGTTGATAAAGTCTTCTGACCAAGTCTTAAGGTTAAACCTAATTAACCCTAGCTTTTTGTGGAAACCCTAACTGAAGAAACAGTTGCATATATATTCAACATGATTGCTGTTTGGAAATCATCCCTTTGACAGAAGATCAAATAGGAGCTGTATAGTTTTAACTGCTGTAATCCAAGCAAGTATCATTGTGATAAGTGACTTGGAATAGGTTTTGATTGTAAGGGTTTTGTATCACTCAAAGCTTTGAAACAAGAGTGTTTGTGTCTCTTGACTAAAGCTTTGAAGCAAAGTCAAGTTAGGTTTATGTATCACTCAAAGATGTGAAGCACGAGTGTTTATGTTACTTGATTAAAAAGCTGTGAAGCATAATCAAGTGTATGTTCTGAAGAGTGTCTTCATTAATTCATTAGTCAATTGTTTTAAGTATCACTGCTGTGATTGAGGGGGAGTGAGTAGGAACTCAGGTTTAAGTTGAACTTAGATTGAAATTGCATTGGGTAGGTCTTAAGTGAAGGAGATAAACTGGTTGGTTTATTCCTGAATTAATATCTCTTATAGTGGATTTCCTCCCTGGCTTGGTAGCCCCCAGAGTAGGTGTTGTTTCACACTGAACTGGGTAAACAATTGACTGTGTTCTTTACTGTTTTTGTATTTACTGTCTTATAGAAAGTCAGATACGGTGTCATAACATTGACTGTGACATTGAGTATCTGCTGCCAGAATTTCAGTTCGGATGTGTGTAGACTATCGAGATCTGAATAGGGCGAGTCCCAAAGATGATTTCCCTCTGCCTCATATCGACGTTCTGGTTGACAATACCGCACAACATAAGGTCTTCTCTTTTATGGATGGTTTTTCCGGTTACAATCAAATTAAGATGGCTCCCGAAGACATGGAGAAGACAACCTTTGTTAGGAAATGGGGTATCTTTTGCTACAAAGTCATGCCTTCCGGATTGAAGAATGCTGGGGCAACGTATCAGCGCGCCATGGTTGCTTTGTTCCATGACATGATTCACCATGAGATCGAGGTATACATTGATGACATGATTGCAAGGTCCCAGACTGAGGAAGAACATCTGGACCATTTTCAGAAGCTATTTGACAGATTGAAGTTGTACAAGCTGAGGTTAAACCCTAACAAGTGCACCTTCGGAGTAAGGTCCGGGAAGCTGCTGGGTTTTATCGTTAGTGATAAAGGTGTTCAAGTGGATCCTACAAAGGTGAAGGCTATACAGGAGATGCCAACTCCCCGAACAGAAAAGGAAGTCAGAGGATTTTTGGGACGGTTGAATTACATTTCCCGATTCATTTCACATCTGACTGCTACTTGTGAGCCAATCTTCAAGCTAC
This sequence comes from Vicia faba, assembly GCA_948472305.1. NCBI lineage: Eukaryota > Viridiplantae > Streptophyta > Magnoliopsida > Fabales > Fabaceae > Vicia > Vicia faba. The sequence goes on along the minus strand of OX451736.1, from coordinate 855,577,049 downwards.
TGAAGAAAGATCAAGTGGTAAAGTGGAATGATGAATGTCAGGACGTTTTCGAAAGGATCAAGGAATATCTCCAAGATCCACCTATTCTGATGCCTCCAGTTGAAGGAAGACCTTTGATCCTATACTTGACAGTACTCGATAATTCAATAGGATGCGTGATGGGGCAGCATGATGAGTCTGGCCGAAAAGAGCATGCTATTTACTACCTTAGCAAAAAGTTTACCGACTGTGAGATCCGATACTCACTGCTTGAGAAAACTTACTGCGCTTTGGCATGGGCTACTCGCCGGCTAAGACAGTATATGCTGACTCACACTAATCTATTGATATCAAAGATGGATCCAATCAAGTATGTCTTCGAAAAGCCTGCCTTGTCCGGAAGAATAGCAAAATGGCAGATGATCTTGACTGAGTATGACATCCAATACACGACCCAAAAGGCAATCAAGGGGAGTGTGTTGGCAGATCATTCGGCATCAGGCAGTGGATGATTACCAGTCTATGAATTTCGAGTTTTCGGATGAGAACATCATGTTGGTGACCGATTATGAGACACCTGGACCGGATGAAGGACCTGAGGAGGGATCCTGATGGTCTATGTACTTTGATGGAGCTTCAAACTCTTTGGGTAATGGCATTGGCACCGTGATCATATCTCCGGAAGGCTGTCATACTCCGTTTACCGCCCGATTATGTTTTAACTGCACCAACAACATGGCGGAGTATGAAGCGTGCATCATGGGCCTTCGAGAAGCTATTGACCTAAGGATTAAGTTCTTAAGTGTATTCGGAGATTCGACTCTCGTGATAAGTCAAATCAAAGGCGAGTGGGATACGAAGCACCCAAGTCTTATTCCTTACAAAGAGTATGTATTGACGTTGCTTCCACACTTCGAGGAGATAACCTTTGAACACTTCCCAAGAGTGGAGAATCAGTTAGCGGGCGCGTTAGCTACGATGTCTTCTATGTTTAAGGTTAGGTGGGAAAATGAGGCTCCCCTGATTGCCATTGAAAGGTTGGACGAACCCGCACATTGCTGTGATATTGAGACTAAAGAGGTAGTAGATAAACCCTGGTTTCATGGGGTAAAGAGGTATCTTGAGGCTTAGGAATACCCCGAGGGTGCATCTGTTAATGATAAGAAGTTTCTGAGGAGGTTCGCAGCAAAGTTCTTCATCAATAATGGTATCCTTTACAAGCGTAATCATGATTCCACCTTACTGCGATGTGTGGATAAGAACGAGGCAGAAAGGATCATGATGGAGTTACATGAAGGTACTTTCAGGACTCATTCCAGTGGACACACCATGGCAAAGAAAATCCTACGGGCAGGATATTATTGGTCCACTATGGAAGCCGACTATTATCAACATTCTCGGACCTGTCATAAGTGCTAAGTCTATGCTGATAAGGTGCACATACCTCCAGTTCCTATGAACGTCTTGACGACACCTTGGCCTTTTGCAATGTGGGGTATCAATATGATTGGTGATATCAGACCTACTGCGTCCAACGGGCATTGTTTCATATTGGTAGCTATTGATTACTTTACGAAGTGGGTTAAAGAAGCTTCCTTTGCTACAGTAACCAAGAACGTCGTGGAATGGTTTATTCGACACAACTTGATCTGTCGATATGGTGTACCAGAGAGGATCATTACTGACAATGTTACAAATCTCAACAATACGATGATCATCGAGCTCTGCAAGCAGTTCAAGATACAGCATCACAACTCTTCTCCCTATCGGCCAAAGATGAATGGGGCTGTTGAAACGGCTAATAAGAACATCAAGAAGATTGTGCAGAAGATGACGGTGACATACAAAGATTGGCACGATATGTTACCATTTGCTCTTCATGGGTACCGTACCTCAGCGCGGACGTCAACAGGGGCAACACCCTACTCCCTGGTATATGGTATGGAGGCAGTCTTGCCCATTGAAGTTCAGATACCCTCTCTTCGGATTATGAAAGATGCAGGTTTGAGAAAAGACGACTGGATTCAGACTCGGCTTGATCAGCTGAATTTAATCGATGAGAAAAGACTTACTGCTATTTGTCATGGTCAGACGTATCAAAAACGGATGATTAAGGCATTTAACAAAATAGTTAGGCGACAAGAGTATCAAGTCAGGGATCTGGTAATCAAGCGCATCATACTACCTCAAGGTGATCCCAGGGGCAAATGGACCCCTACGTACGAAGGGCCATTTGTGGTTAAGAACATTTTCTCAGGAGGAGCTATGATTCTAACCACCATGGATAGTGACGACCTTCCTCACCCCATCAATGCAGATATAGTGAAAAAATACTACGCATAATCAAAGACCCGCTAGGTTGACTGGCCTAGACAAAAATAAGGGCTTCCCGACGAACCAAAAGGGTTCGGGCAAAAGTAAGGGATGAAAATGAAAAAAAACTGTACACCTGGCAAGTCGAAAACCTGAAAAGGCGGCTTGGGAAAAAAAGGGTATCCCAGTGGACTGAAAACCTGAAAGGGCGGTCCAAGCAAAAATTAGGGATCAAAGCGTAACACTATGTCTCATTGGATCACCTTGCATCCAGACTTCGGTATCGACTATCAAGCTCAGACGACACTAATCAATCTGATCTACCTTCAACCAAGTAGCAAAGTGATGAGATGCTCGAGGATATAAGGGCAATAGCAGAGTTGGAGCTCAGTGGGATTGTTCACATAGATGTTTTTATTTGTTTTTCACAAATTGTATAAGCTCATCTTTCGGTGGCGTTCTCTTACTAGGACGTCAGCCTCTTGTACAAAAACGCCTATTTACAAGCCAAACTTCAAAATCAATACAATTCATTTTCACAAAGAAATTTCAAATTGTTTTTCCTTGTCTGTTTTGTTTTGTAAAGAACGTCCAATGTTCATTTTTGATATATGAATTTGACAATAATTGTTGTTCATAAATACTTACATGTGAAACAAAAGACGATTACTCGTAATTCCCGAAACAGGGGCAAACAAGAAATGTCCAAGCCTTATAGTTGCTCTATTCACCAGGTACAGGAATAAACCTAGCTGAAGAATATGACTAAGGTACATTCACTCCCTGCAGAGTAAGAAAAGGACAGTGGTGTTAATTCTCCCCAACTGAAGTTTGCAACCGCGTATGAGTCGGTAAGATTCTCCCCAAGCAGAATTTATCTATCACCAGCACTGGAAGATTATCCCCAGTGGAGTCTGGAAAACTATCCCCAGTAGAGTCTGGAAAACTATCCCCAGTAGAGTCTGGAAGATTATCCCCAACGGAGTTCATTTCTTTCACAAACAGGAAATTCATCCCCAACAGAGTTTATCTTTTCCAGCAACGGTAATTCATCCACAGCTGAGTTCATTTCTCTAAATCAACAGATCGTCTAGTAGAGCATCTCTTCCCCACTGAGTCATTTCCTCGTTAGATTATTCCCCAGCGGAGTTATCCTCTCCTACAGGATTATGCTCACAATCATCTTCATTCACTATCCCCAGCAGAAACGAAGAATTCGACTTTTCTCTCCAGCAGCAATTCGGGATTTATTTTCCCCAGCTAGAGAATATCATAAAAAAACATTGCATGTCCATATATCATGACATGTGCATACACATCATACAAAACAATCTCATTTATTTTGAGAATATCATTGCCTGATACATATCATGCATTACATACAGCTAACCTTTACCTTTCAGGAAAGATACAATCAAATTCTCACAAAAAACTCAAGCTATGGAGCCCGGATCCAACCAAATAGTATCTTGATTTCTACAGCATATTGTGAAGCCCGAAGAACAACCGGATAACAGTATCAGACTACCGCGAAGCCCAGATTACGACTAGATAGTGGTATCTCTTAAAAGCAAGCTATGAAGCCCGGATTCGACCGGATAATAGTTTAATCCCCAGCGAGCCGTGAAGCCCGGATTACGACGGGATAGCAGCTTAGCAAACACCATGAAGCCTGGATTTCGACCAGATAATGGTATATCATAAACACCACCGTGAAGCCCGGACTACGACTGGATAAAAGCTCAGTAAGTTATTGTGAAGCCTGGATTACGACCAGATAGCAATACAAGACCATGAAGCCTGGATTACGACCACAAAATGGTAGAAGACATTGTGAAGCCTGGATTACGACCAGATAGCAACCAAGAATACTACGAAGCCTGGATTATGACCAGATAATGGTATATCTTTAATACAAGTTATGAAGCCCGGATTTGACCGGATAGTATCTTGATTTCTCCGAACACCATGAAGCCTGGATTTCGACCAGATAGTGGTATGATACATCGTGAAGCCTGGATTACGACCAGATAGCGGTAAAGGAAACTGTGAAGCTTGGATTTCAACCAAATAGCAGTTTACTCGGCCAATTACTATGAAGCCCGAATTCGACCAGATATTTGTAGGCCCAACAGTCAAAGGGAAGCCCGAATGCGACCGGATAACCATTTGATCTCTTCTGAAGCCTGGATTTCGACCAGATAAGAAGTAAGATATTGTGAAGACTGGATTACGACCAGATAGCAGTACAGAACACCATGAAGCCTGGATTTGACCAAATAATGGTATAACACATCGTGAAGCTTGGATTACGACCAGATAGCGGTACATGACACTGTGAAGGTTGAATTCTGACCAAATAGCAGTTTACCTGGACAGTTACTAAGAAGCCCGGAGTCGACTGGATATTAGTGTGCCCTAAATTCAGATTAAAGCCCGGATGCGACCAGATAACATTTGAATTCATTCTGAAGCCTGGATTACGACCAGATAGGAATCGAGAAATTGCGAAGCCTGGATTACGAACGGATAGTAAGTTTAATCTCATCTCCACAGTAAGTCACTGTAAAGTCTGGATTACGGCCTGATAGCAGTCGGTCTTATTACTATGAAGCCTGGATCACGGCCAGATAGTAGTTCATTCTCACCTCTTCAACTAAGAGACGGTTCCTCAGTAGAATAACGGACGACCAAAGCTCCTAAAATTCAACAGAGATGATTCACCAGTAGAATAACGGACGACCGAAGATCCTAAAATTCTATTTCTCCCAAGACAGAGACCAACATTCCCCAGCGGAATCTTCCTCAACAATAGGTATACAAGCTCTCGCTAAGGAATCTCTTATGCGATCGACACTACTTCAGATGGCATCTTTAAGCCCATCTCCCGTCATTAATCTCCAAATGGAATCTTTAAGCCCATTCCCGAGATCACAAGACAAGCACCACATCATGTGAGTGCAAATTTCTGGGCACTCTAGTGTTCAATCATCTTCCACCTTCAGATCACGAAAGGCAGACAAGCCAATCTAAATCTTCAGGTTTAAGAAGATTGAACAGGGGAAACTGTTGTACCCCAAAATTTTCCTTCCCATATTTCTCAAAACATTTCAAGAAAGATCCTCAATTTGCTCAAGTTAGTCCAAGGGTTGACCAGACAAGCTCCCTCCTAAGGCAGTCTACCTCAAATTAGGGTTTCATGTTGCATCAAGATACTTCAATCCAAGGGATCCAAAATTCTCACCATTGTGCTAATATGTTCTCAAGATCATACATGTCAAGTTTCAAGACTTGCAGAGGAAGTTTGCTCAGTCAATTGCTCAAAGGCCTGAAAATCGACTGTGTTAGGGCAAAAGTCAACTGTGGCCTACATATAGTCAAACTTCAAGATTTTTTGTCAACATCCTCATTTTTAAGTATATTTCATCATTTGATCAAGGGTTGATCATGATTCATCAAGGATTGCTCATAATTCATCAAGAATCAAAAGTTGCTAAATTAGGGTTTTGCAGAAAAAGTCAACTCAACTTTGACCAAGTATAACTTTCTCATACTTTATGAGAAATGACTCATCCAAAGCTCATTTTTAAGAGGATACAATTCTCTACAATCCATATTCATCTCCCAAGTTCAAAATATGCACCCACAAGAAGTTATGAATTTGGACATTATAGGTCATTTTGAAAAGTCAACAAAAACACCTTTTTTGTCAAAGCTTCATACATGAGCATGGAATATAAAATTGATATTATACCAAAGGGGTTGCTTAGAGGACATCTCAAGCTTTCTAAAAAGTCAAAGAACACCTTCAAATAGTTAAAATTGAGGAAGTTATGCATTGGTGAAGTTGACCTTTTTTGCAAAATTGCCAAAAGTCAACTATGCCTAAAACTTCAATTTTTGCCAAATGGGCCCAATCTTTTGCACTTGTTTGGAGTTGACAACATGGTCCACGAGCCCTAGCCATTGCCACTTCTCATTATCTTATTATATTATTTATTTTGATTTTTATTTGAATTAAATCATTTTAAATCAAAACAAATCATAGAAAATCCAAAACATTGAAATTCAAAGATTTTTTACATGATTCAGGTCTTAATATCTAGCTAGCATCAAATAAAATTCGTGTAAAAGCATGAGTTGCACAAAAAGATTGAATTAGGCCATTTTTGGAAAGATTTTAAGGTGAATCAAATTAAGATCAAGGGCATTGATGGAGGAAGATTGAGGCCAGGTTTTGAACCCTAATTCACTCCTCAATACATATGGAGTGTATGCAGACCAAAAGAGGCTAAAAAAAAGGAGGCGCAGCATCAAGAACAGAACTTGAAAAAATCAAGAAAAAGTGCAAACACGAATTCCTAGTTACAGGTCAATTCAAGACCCTTGGACCATTCTAATCGCTTCCTGGGATCCCCAGCAAGCAAAAGCAATCAAAATCAAGCATTTCCACACCCTATATCGCACTGTAAGTCCATCACGACATGGCTTATTTCTTGAATTCGGTTTGCATGATTTAGTCATTGATAGCATGAATTAATGATATATTCTTGATCCATAGAACATTTGCAAGCTTTCTATATTTTTTAATTGCATTTATATGGCCTATATTGGATTTCATCATTATTAGGGTTCCTTGCTTAGATTTGGGATCTTCGTGTATATGAAAAATTGGGCCATGAAAGGGCCACCACTGTACTCAGCAGGTTCAGACGAAGCCATCCATGGATTTGGTTTTTATTTTTCACGCTTGTAGTTGGTTTTAAGAGAACGCAGGCTGTAGCTACGGACAAACGTCCCTAGGGAAAAGTGTGGAACTTTTACCAATAGATCCAAGGAAGAAGATGACCAACTGGCAAATAACCATTGGCTTGTTCAAATTTCCGCGCGCTGAATTGATATATGTGGCCTTTTAATATTTGATTATTGTTTTGTATTATTATTACAACTAACAAAAATGGCCCAGTGGTAGTCAGGCTAGCGTTAAGGCGTTGAGGAAGCTTGAGGTCAGGGGTTCGACCCCTGCCTCCAACGTTTGTATTTTTCTTAATTTCTTCCTACAGATCTCACGCGTACACAAGCCAGGAGACTACCGTACATCCTCATCGTCCAGCCAATGGACCTCCTGGAAGCTAGATCTGAAGGCTAGCATGTGAGAAACCACCATGGGGCCTAGTCAAAGCAATGCACTGGATGCAAAAAGTCAAACGTGGACCTCCACTTTTTGGGCCCAGATTGCTATCCACACACCCCTCAAATTAATTTTCAGGCCCATTCTCTCTTTCTATTTTCTTTTATATTTTATTTTATTTCATTTAATTTATTTATTTTATTTTACTAACCAATTAAATAATTCATTTTTATCAAAAAAATCACAAAATTATACTTTTCATCAACTTAAGTTTAGATTTTATTTTTTATCAAAAAAATTAAATTAATTAAATTAGGTTGTTAATTTAGATGACTTTAAATTTTTGTTGCAAACTGTGATACGGTGGGAGAACTGACTAGCGTTTTGCGTTTTGTATTCGCAAATGTTTCGGTTGAGCAAGAGTAGCCACCGACTTTTTATTTTATCCTAAGGAAAGGTTAAAAAGCACAACAAAAACCTTTGAGATGTTTTCTTGGGTTCGGGGAGTAGATTATAGAAAGGGAAGGTATTAGCACCCTTTCTATCCATGGTTATCCATGGGCTCTTAGTTACTTGCTTAGATCAACTTGCCTTAATTTTCAATTGTTTGAAATGGTGTTTTGTGTGTGTGTGGGTTTGAAAATGTTTTGAAAAGAAGCCAATGTGGTGGCAACCTTTGTAATGATCCATGTTGGGATGTATACAAAGATGTATGTCTTTTGAAAAAGTTTTCAATGTTTTTGAAAGTTGTTTTGAAAGTGTAGTAATGTGTGGTTTGAAAAATAGGCAAGTGTTTTTGTTTTGCAGGGGGGCAAGTAACCAAGAGCTATCTACCCTATATTTCTCAAAGATCTTTGCTATGTTTTAACCCTTTTAACAATTTTGTTCCACCATTGTATTTGGTGGACAATCTTATGTTAGGATGTGAAAGGGACGGGCACGGGTCGTCGTTTAGACCATAATTGCAATAGTGCTAAGTATCCTTGGGCAATTTTTTCTTTGAAAGGGACTTTGATCATTTTAGGCAACTTTCGAAAGCGTCATCGAGAGACTATGATCATTTGATTTTTTGCTTTGCCCAAAAAGACCTAACATGCAATATGGCCTAATTTTGAAAGGCAACTAGTGGATGTAACCCTAGGGGTGTTAGTGTGCGAGTGTGTTTTATTGCATACAAGAGTTTTTTCTTTGAATTAGGTTTTTCTATTTCATTGATTTTATCTTGCCATACATGTCCTAATTACTAGCAATAAAAGCGGAAATATAAAATCCTACGCTATTACAACAATTAGGGGAGAGGGATACACATTTGTACATGGGGGGTTCAACGAGAAAAATAGACAAAAAAGAAAATAGCAAAAAACAAGATATAGAGAGAGAGAGAGAGAGGGAGCCCGCGCGCTGCTGGGAGGTCATCAGAAGTTCTGACTCAGATCCGCTGCCAGATGATCAACCTCTTGGTTAAACTGTATGAGTCAGAACTTCTGACTCTGGCACCTGCAAAACAGAACCCTGTTAGTGGGGAAATCAGAAGTTCTGATTCCCCTGCGCTGCAAGACAGAAGTTTGTTAGTGGAGAAACCAGAAGTTCTGATTCTGCTAAAAAGGCAATAACTCTCAGAGGTTCTGATATCATTGATAGCAAAACAGGCTTCAGATGTGCTAACGTCAAAGTCAGCACTTGGCTTTTCCCTGTACTAGTCAGAACATCTGCAATTCTGTTGTTACTCCATAAAACAGGAAACATATTTGGAACAGATCCAGCAAATACAAAAAATGTTTCAGAGGTCAGAACCACCAAGGTCACAGGAAAATCCTATACTGGCTCAGAACATTCTGAGGTATGAAAATCCTCAGAACATAAACAGCAACAACATGATATTTACATTATGTTATTTGAATATGCACAGCTGATGATGCTTAACAGCGTGATGAGGGTCAGCAGGTGCTTACCTGACTGTTGGGAAAGTTGTGGGTGAAAGTTTAGCTTTTGGTTCTGGTGGTGTTCTGGACAGATTTTCTTTGAAAAGGGGAAGTAAAGGTGTATACGTATGTAGGGTCAGAAGTTTGGAGAGGGTGTCTTTGGTTTACAGAAAAAAAAATTTGGATATTTGATGAAGTTTGAAGGTAAGAAACTCAAAGTTATGAAACAAAACTGGAGACTTTGGCAGAGTTTCAGAATGCTGTGTTGCTAGGAGTTCTGTTTCTCACTTAGCAATTTTTGTTTCTTTTCTTGAACGCCTTTTGCAGTGGTGAAGACTCTCTATTTATAGGCAAAGCTCTTGTGGATGCCTTGAACATTAAAGCGCCAACAGAGTTTGAATTTGTTCTTTGACAGAAATTCCTGGGAAGTTGTGATAATAGCTAGCTTTCAGCCTAGGCTGCAGCAGCAGGCGTAGATTGGGGAGAAGTTACCTCTGAAGTGGGCGGTGGCGTGTAGACCCATGCCAGAATATGCACAAAAGCGTTTTCCAAGCCACACGTGAATGTTCAGGAGTGGTTGGAAGCATTAATGGGCATTAAATGGTGATAAGACCTATCAACATCAATATTCTGGTAATGGAAACCAACTTTGAATCAGCAGCGTAGACCATGCTCTGGCCTTGGCTTCCTGTAAGCTCTGGAGATTCTCCTGGTTTTCTGGTACGTTCCTTGGATTTACTTCTGGACCTCCTGGGCTTAGAGATTCTGTATCAGTGGGACACCCATTCTTCTGACCTTTTCATCTTCTGAATTCAACATGTTCTGAAGGAGCCTTCAGATTTCCCTGCTTCTCTTGCATTCCTTTAGCAAATTCTGACTGAGCTTGTGTAACTGCTGAAGGGGCATGTTCTGTTTGAGGCTTACATACTGAACCACGTTTACAACTTCTGATTGAACTGATGTAGCTGCTGAAAAGCCAACTTCTGACCACACTGAGCCAAGCTTGCAACTTCTGACCGTTTTTATCTGGAATGGGTCCAGAAGTTCTGAAGCGTTGATTTTTTCTTAAACACTCATTTTAGAGAAACGTTCTAAGTACTTAGAATTTGATTTTTCTCAAGATAAAAGCGTTGTTTTTGGAGTTCGTGAGATCATATTGCTCTTGTAAGTGGCTTGCTTGGGCAAAAGGATAACTCAGGACTTGGATTTGTTTTAGAGGGACCTTGAAAATCCAAGATGGTTTCCTGAAGAAAGGGAGGGCAAATTTTGGGGTACAACAGTTGCCCCTATTCAATCTTCTTGAACCTGAAGAGTTAGATTGGCAAGTTTGCCTTTCGTGACTCGAGGGTAAAAGGAGATTGGACACTAGAGTGCCCGGAAATTTGCACTCGCATGTTGGAGTATCAACAATGTGATGTCGGGAATGGGCTTATAGATGCCATTTGGATAGGTGGTGGATAGGGAGATGGGCTTATAGATGCCATCTGGAGATGTGACAGAACCTTGTCGGGAATGGGCTTATAGATGCCATTTGGAAGTGATGATCGCTCAAGAGATTCCTTTAGCGAGAACTTTATGTATTTGAGAAAGGCAGATGTTTTCCTGGCTTGTTACAGGTGTTTGATCTTCAACCTCCTTATACAGATATGCCCTGGCTGGATACAGATATCGAATCTACAATCGGTTGCTCACAGATGTGCCCTGGCTGGATATAGGAGTCGAATCCGGAAATAGTCGTCAATAGATATGCCCTGGCTGGATACAGGAATCGAATCTACAATCGGTTGCTCACAGATGTGCCCTGGCTGGATACAGGAATCAAATCTAGAAATGTTGTAGTTGATAGATGTGCCCTGGCTGGATACAGGAATCGAATCTTCGAACTCTTCAGACGTGCCCTGGCTAGATACAGGAATCGAGTCTGGAAATATGGTCAACAGATATGCCCTGGCTGGATACAGGAATCGAATCTGGAAATGTTGTAGTTGATAGATGTGCCCTGGCTGGATACAGGAATCGAATCTTCGAACTCTTCAGACATGCCCTGGCTAGATACAGGAATCGAGTCTGGAAATATGGTCAACAGATATGCCCTGGCTGGATACAGGAATCGAATCTGGAAATGTGACAGTCGAAGGCAGTTGTCTTTGGGATTGTCTTTTTCCCTGAAAAGGCGAAACATAAGTTGTATGCAATGTCATGATGTATGATATGCACGATGTTTTAACATGAGACAGTGTTGTATGCACTTTATCATGTATGTAAGCAGGATGTATGAAAACGTGAAATGTTTATGAATGTATTTTCGTCTTAGGAAAATAAATCCTTGACGATCGGCCGGGGAATTGTTCTGTGGAAGAGATACTTTGCTGAAGTTTTTGATGAGAGGCCTGCTGAGGACTTCAATGATGAATTCCGCTGGGGATAATGATGATAACCTCCATTGGGGATTGAAAGAATTTTGCTGAGGGCGATCTTCCGTGGCAATTAGCTGAGGATAACCCAGTTATAAGCCCTTGTGAGGAATAACTCTGAATAAAGCTCGGGAGAGACGTCCGTATTCTGCAGGGAACAAGCTTCCAGAATCTACTGGGGATAAGCTTTAAGACCTGCCAGGGAAAGTTGTGCCTTTTCAGGATTGACGGGGAGTCAACTCCGCTTGGGGAAAGCATTGCGGAATCTTGTCTTAATCTGCGGGGAAGGAGATGATTTGGTCACATTCTTCAGTCGAATCTACCTTGGTACCTTGGCGGACAAAGCAAACAGACTGCATCAGACAACCTTACATTGCCCCTGTTCCTGATGTCACCTGTAATTAATCTTTTGCAAATATTTATGAATCAGCAATTTAATGTCAAATGCATATATCAAAAATGAACATTGGACGTTCTTCGCAAGACAAAACAGAAAAAGGAAAAACAACGGCGATTTGTATGACAAGTGACTTTGTATTGATTTGAATTTTGCCTGTGAAAAGGCGTTTTTGTACAAGAGGCTGACATCCTAGTAAGAGGATGCCGCCGAATAACACAGAATTTACAATTTTGAAAACAAAACAGCTATGTGAACAATCCCACTGGGTTCCAACTCTGCTATCGCCTTTATGTCCCCAAGCGTCTCATCGCTTTGCTGCCTAGTCGAAAATGAAGCTGATTGGTCGATGCCGAAATCTGAGCCAGATAGTTGATGCCGAATTCCGGATGCGAGGTGATCCAATGAGACATAGTGTTACGCTTTATCCCTAACTTTTGCCTGGACCGCCCTTTCGAGTTTTCAGTCCACCGGGATACCCATTTTTGCCCAAGCCGCCTTTTCAGGTTTTCGACTTGCCGGGTGTACAGATTTTTTTCATTTCATCCCTTATTTTTGCCCGAACCCTCTCGGTTCGCCGGGAAGCCCTTATTTTTGCCTAGGTATGTCAACCTAGCGGGTCTTTTATTCATGCGTAGTATCTTTTCACTATGTCTGCATTGGCGGGGTGAGGAAGGTCGTCACCATCCATGGTGGTTAGGATCATGGCTCCTCCTGAGAACACATGTTTAACCACAAATGGCCCTTCGTAAGTAGGGGTCCATTTGCCCCGGGGATCACTTTGAGGAAGGATGATGCGCTTGATTACCAGGTCCCCAACCTGATACTCTTGTGGTCTGACCTTCTTGTTAAATGCCCTGATCATTCGTTTTTGATACGTCTGACCATGACAGATAGCGGTGAGCCTCTTTTCGTCAATCAGGTTTAATTGGTCAAGTCGAGTCTGGATCCAGTCATCTTCATTCAAGTCTGCATCCTTCATTATCCGGAGGGAGGGTATCTGGACTTCAATTGGCAGGACTGCCTCCATGCCATAGACCAAGGAGAAAGGAGTTGCCCCGGTTGACGTCCTTGCTGAGGTACGGTACCCATGAAGAGCAAATGGTAACATTTTGTGCCAATCCTTATAGGTCACTGTCATCTTCTGCACAATTTTCTTGATATTTTTATTAGCTGCTTCTACAGCCCCATTCATCTTCGGCCGATAGGGAGAAGAATTATGGTGCTGTATCTTGAATTGTTCGCAGAGTTCAGTGATCATTTTGTTATTGAGATTGGTACCATTGTCCGTAATGATTCTTTTTGGGACGCCGTACCGACAGATCAGATTATGCCGGATGAAACGTGCCACGACGCTCTTTGTTACTGTGGCGTAGGAAGCTGCCCTAACCCACTTCGTGAAGTAATCGATCGCTACCAAGATGAAGCGATGCCCGTTGGATGTCGTTGGTCAGATCTCACCGATCATATCAATGCCCCACATTGCAAAAGGCCAAGGTGCCGTCAGGACGTTCAGAGGAACCGGAGGGATGTGCACCTTGTCAGAATAGATCTGACATTTGTGACAAGTTCGAGAGTGTTGGTAACAATCGGCTTCCATGGTGGACCAGAAATATCTTGCCCTAAGGATTTTCTTTGCCATGGTGTGTCCACTGGAATGTGTTTCGAATGTACCTTCATGCAGTTCTATCATAATTTTCTCTGCTTCAGCCTTATCCGCACAACGTAGTAGAGTTGAATCATGATTCCGTTTGTAGAGGATGCTGTTGCTGAGGAAGAATTTTGCCACAAACCTCCTCATGAACTTCTTGTCATTGACAGATGCACCTTCAGGGTATTCCTGAGCTTCTAAGTACCTCTTCACCTCATGATACCAGGGTTTTTCAGTTGCCTTCTCGGCCTCGAGGTCGCAGCAGTATGCCGGTTCGTCCAACTTCCAAATAATGATCCGGGGAGCCTCATTGTCCCATTTAACCTTGAACATTGAAGACATTGTAGCCAGTGCGTCCGCTAGCTGATTCTCCTCTCTCGGGAAGTGCTCAAAAGTTATTTCTACAAAGTGGGGAAGCAAGGTCAACACATACTCCTTGTAAGGAATAAGATTTGGGTGTTTCGTATCCCACTCGCCTTTGATCTGATTGATCACGAGAGCGGAATCTCCGAAGACACTCAGAAATTTGATCCTTAAGTCGACTGCAGCTTGTAGACCCATGATACATGCCTCATATTCTGCCATGTTGTTGGTGCAGTTGAAACACAATCGGGCGGTGAGTGGAGTATGAGTTCCTTTGGGAGATATGATTACAGCGCCGACGCCGTTACCCAAAGCATTGGAGGCTTCGTCAAAATGCATAGACCAACGAGATCCTTCCTCAGGTCCTTCATCCGGTCCAGGTACTTCACAGTCAGTTATCACCATGATGTCTTCGTCCAGAAAATCAAAGTTCAATGATTGGTAATCGTCCACCGGTTGGTGTGCCAAATGATCTGCCAGTACACTTCCTTTAATTGCTTTCTGAGTTGTATACTGGATATCATATTCTATTAAGATCATTTGCCATCTTGCTATTCTCCCAGACAGAGCAGGCTTTTCAAATATATACTTGATGGGATCCATCTTTGAAATCAATAGAGTAGTGTGAGTCAGCATATACTGTCTCAGCCGGCGAGCAACCCATACCAGAGCGCAGCAAGTTTTCTCGAGCAGTGAGTAACGAGACTCACAGTCGGTAAACTTTTTGCTCAAGTAATAAATGGCGTGCTCTTTTCGGCCGGACTCGTCATGCTGTCCCAGCACACACCCCATTGAATTGTCAAGTACTGTTAAATATAGTATCAGAGGTCTTCCTTCCACTGGTGGCATAAGAATGGGTGGCTCTTGGAGATATTCCTTTATCTTTTCAAAGGCAGCCTGGCATTCATTGTTCCAGCGTACTACTTGATCTTTCTTCAGTAATTTGAAGATTGGCTCACAAGTAGCAGTCAGATGTGAGATGAATCGGGCAATGTAATTTAGTCGTCCTAGGAAGCCTCTAACTTCTTTCTCTGTCTTTGGAGTTGGCATCTCTTGTATGGCTTTTACCTTGGCAGGGTCCACCTGAATACCTTTATCACTTACAATGAAACCTAGCAATTTTCCGGACCTCACCCCAAAGGTGCATTTGTTGGGATTCAACCTCAGCTTATATAACTTCAGTCGGTCGAATAGCTTCCTCAGATGATCAAGGTGCTCCTCCTCAGTTTGAGACCTTGCAATCATGTCATCAACATATACCTCAATCTCATGATGGATCATATCATGAAATAAAGCAACCATGGCACGTTGATAGGTTGCCCCAACATTTTTCAACCCGAACGGCATGACCTTGTAACAGAAGGTGCCCCACTGAGTCACAAAGGTAGTCTTTTCCATATCTTCTGGGGCCATCTTGATCTGATTATACCCTAAAAAACCATCCATGAAGGAGAAAACCTTGTGTTGAGCAGTGTTGTCGACCAAAACGTCGATATGAGGCAGAGGGAAATCATCCTTGGGGTTGGCCCTGTTCAAATCCCTGTAGTCAACACACATTATGACTTTACCGTCCTTCTTCGGCACTGTCACTACATTGGCAACCCACTGAGGGTAAGAAGTTACTGCTAGAAATCCGGCATCGAATTGCTTCATAACCTCAGCCTTGATCTTTTCAGACATCTCTGGGCGCATGCGGCGAACCTTTTGCTTTACCGGAGGGCAGTCTTCCTTAGTCGGCAGGTGATGAACTACAATGTCGGCATCCAAACCAGGCATATCTTCGTATGACCAAGCAAAGACCTCCATGTAATCATGTAGCATCTGGATCAATCATTGCTTCACGCTGAGCTCTAGATTAGCCCTAATCTTGACCTCTTTCCTATCTGTCTCCGTACCCAGGTTAATTGTTTCCACCGGCTCTTCATGTGGTTGAATAGCCCTCTCTTCTTGGAGTAGCAGTCTTGTGAGTTCATCAGGCACTTCACAATCATCTCCACCTTCGTCTTCGGCCAAGTTGATCGGATTCTCGAAGTCATAACTGGCGGTAGCAGAGCTGTTACCAGTGAGATCCAGAGTGGATTGAAACCTGTATAAGTGAGTGTGTGTAAATATAGCTGTTTTGCAATATATAACACAGAAAGAAAAGAGCACATGATTTGAAATGCAACAAACGTCCAATGTTTTGATTAATGATATATGGAAATGTCATACAAAAAGCCCTCACAAATGGAGCTACGATGCCCCGGGTAGGACACCGAGCCAATAAAAGTTTTAACACATTGTTTGTTACAAATTGAAAATCAAAAGAAATAATTACTGCGTGACAAATGTGATAGGTGTGAAATCCTTTGTCGTCCAGTTGCTTGGTTCGTTGCCGGTAGTCGGGTAGATCCAACTTTCAAACTCTGCTTCCTCTACATCCTCCTCAATAGCATTCACCCTTGGACTGGTGATAAACACTAGAGCCTTTCTGATTTTTTTCTTGCGCACAACCCTCTGAGCCTCTGCAGTAAAGCCTAGCCCAAACTTGTCGTTCTTTTGAGTGAAGTCAGGAAGCTGACCCCAGTTCGCACAATTGCCTTTCTCGATTACAGCCCGGGCATCCTTCAAAGATGCCATCTTCAACGGAAAGTCTTCTTCAGCCACTGCTTCAGCTGATGCCAAAATTGGAGGTACTTCCTCAAAATGCTGAAAGGGGGTTTCAATAAACTCCCTGTCCATCTCGATATACCGGAATGAATTCAAGTGACTAACCATGTATTCCTCCTCACCCTGCACAGTAACAATCTTCCCTTTGACAGGGTATTTGAGCTTTTGGTGTAGAGTGGAGGTTACTGCCCCAGCCTTGTGAATCCAGGGTCGACCCAATAGGCAGGAGTAAGATGGGCGAATATCCATTACATAGAACGTTGAGTCAAAGACTTGGGAACCCACACGAATAGGAATGTCTACCTCGCCATGCACCATCCTCTTAGAACCGTCAAAGGCTCTAATAATGATGTTACTAGGCTTTAATTCCAAATCCTTACAATCCAAGCGATCCAATGCCTTCTTAGGCAAAACATTTATGGAAGAGCCGGTATCCACTAACACGTGTGCGAGAGTAGTGCCCCTGCATTATATGGAAACATGCAGGGCATCATTCTGATTTTTCCCTTTGGGGGTGAGGTCAGCATCCGAAAACCCCAAGCCATTGTCAGCTGTCAAATTATCCACACAGTCGGTGAATTGGTCCGCGGAGGTCTCTTGCGGTACGTGGGCCGTTTTCAGAAATGAAATCAGGGCTTTTGCATGGGCCTCTGAGCATAGCAGCAATGGTAGCATAGAGATTTTGGAGGGAGTATGCCCCAATTGTTCAACAACGTTAAAGTCACTCCTTTTGATGATTTTAAGAATTTCCTCCATTTCTTGTTGGGAGGCTTCTACAGCAGTCTTTTTTGGTGCCTCCGTCCTGGCAGGCAAATCGGTAGCAACTTCTTTGCCCCGAGTATCAGAGGACTCGGCGGCGGTAGTAGACACAGGAACTTGAATTGGAACATGCACACTTGCGGGTGTGATGGTGAGAGATTTTCGGATAACTGGCGGTGCAATGTCAGGCGAGAAGAGCCTGCCACTGCGGGTAATCTTGGTGGGACCAGTGATGTTACTGATACTGGTATTGGTGTTGAACTCCTGCTTCACCCCAAGCACATACACGTCAGCTCCATAATGCCATGGGACCGCTTTATCAGACTCATAGGGGAGAGGCCCCGGAACAGTAATTGTAACGGGTGCAACAGACATAATTTGGACTGGTTTCTTCATGGGAGCTTTGGCAGGATTGTAAATTGTGACAACAGATATTTCTTCAACGGAAACAAACGGAACAGCAGTTTTCTTGAACAGAATTTCCTTGCTATCCATCAGGCTTTGGATGCCTGATTTCAGCAGTGGACAACCGGTAGGGATAACAGCACACAGGAGGCAACCCTTACTACAACCCGGAAATAAACCGGCTAGTAGCAAGTTCCTCTTAACAGTCAACAGAGGGGTAGCAACATCATTCACTGAAACATCATACAACTCTTCTTCAATGGCATTTACTCTATGCTGTGGCATAGGAGCAGTTACAACATTCGGTCTTTCAGGCGCTTCAAACTGAATTTCCTTTGCGTCAATAAGATCTTGCACTTTGTTTCTCAAGGCCCAGCAATCATCAGTAGTATGCCCGGGGCTATCAGAATGATAAGCACAACGGGCGTTTGGGTTATACTTAGGAGATGCAGTATTCACGACTTTAGGAGCTTCTTTGGTGGTCACCAAGTTGGTTGATAATAATTGGGGTAAAATTTGTGACAAGGTCATACTCAACCGAGTATACTGCCTCTTGGGCCTTTCACCTCTTTGTTGATTGTACTGCTGAGGAGCAGCAACAGGTTTTGAAATGACCAGAGCATTGACGGCTTGGCGACTTTCTGGCTTGACTTGTCTTCTAGGACCATAGACGGCACTTGCTTCTTTCTTAAAAGGCCTCTTCTCAGTACTTGCAGCAACACCCTTCTGAATCTTTCCTAACTTGATGCCAGCTTCTATTATTTCGCCCGTTAAGATCAAATCGGTAAACCCCGCGGAAGAGTTACCAATCAGATGATTGAAAAATGGCCCAGATAGGGTCCCTAGAAACATATCAACAAGTTCACGATCGGTTAAAGGAGGCTGCACCCTGCCAGCCAAATCCCTCCATTTTTGTGCGTACTCCTTGAATCCCTCGCTTGTTCCTAGCGACATACCCTGAAGTTGGAAACGAGTAGGGGCAAGGTCAGAATTGTATTGGTATTGTTTGTAGAAAGCGGTGGCCAAATCTTCCCAATTTCGAACGCTGGTTCCCTCTAGCTGATAAAACCACTCCAACTGAGCTCCAAAAAGACTGTCTTGAAAGAAATGAATCCAAAGGTTTTTATCTGCCATATAGGGTTGAATCTTTCTTACGTAGGACCTGAGATGCATTTTGGGACAGGACAGCCCATCATACCTTACAAACACTGGCACTTTGAATTTTGGGGGAATCACAATCCCGGCAACCAAACCCAAGTCTTCAAAATCCAAACCCGGTACTCTTTGTAGCTCCATGGCGGCCAACCTGTCTTCTAGCCCTTTGTATTTATCATCAGCTGGAGGGTATTGTTGATTAGTATAATCTTCATCCTCTTCGACCTCCTCTTCTTCTGCATCAGACTCGGAAGGTACCGCAACTCCACCTCCTTTGCTGGTTCCTTCATCAGAGATAGGAGGAAATTCAAGCACTCTCCGGGCTTCTCCGTCAAATCTTCTCCCCAAGGTAGCCATCCCGAGTCTTTTTTCTTCTTTTTCACTGGGTCTTTGTTCCCCAATTGAGTCTTGATATCCTCCTGACCCTTAGCCAAGGTCATCAAGAGTTGCTGGAACTGTGCATTTTGGGCTTGTAGGTCTTTGACTGTTTGCTCGAGATCCATCCTACTGAAATAAACAGCAGACGGATAAGGAAACCTGGAATGAGACCTGCTTATGCACATGATGAATGGTATGCTTATGTATGCAATGCATTCAAGGATTTAGGACATTCAAAATTGTTTCAAACAAAGAAGAACGCACGTCATATTAATAAGAAGAAATTTGTCAGTACATAAATGTCCCATGGGCCAAATATTACAAAATAACTTCTCAAGGTAAAAAGACATTGCGCATCCTCTTTGGCGCAATGTAGGTGTTGAGGGCCTCTTGCTCACGGAGTCGGCGGGTAAGCTCTAGAACCTTCCTCTCACTGGCGTAGAAGCTAGCTTCAAAAGTATTCAGTTCCTCCTTGAGCTGGATCCAACTTTTCTGCATTTCCTCCCACGATGTAGGCATGTCTGGATGTAAGATGGTGTAGGGAACCTCTCCTTCATTGACGGGCTCTTTAATCACGGGGAGAACATGAGGATAAGGCATCATCAAACTTTGGGCTCGGGCTCGTACCCACTTGAGATAAGGCTCAAGAGGGATGGAGTTCTTGTGTCCCAGAGTCTTGCTATCAACCTTGTTGAGTTTTCCCCAAGCTCTGATGAATCTTTGGCGAAGTCCTTGCGCATCGTTGTCGAAGTCAAAAACTAGGTCAGGAATCAACATGTCATGAGGGCCGTCCCTCCGTGCATATCCAAATTGTCTCAAAGCTAGGCAAGGATTGTAGGTGATACCTCCTCTAATTCCAAGTAAAGGAACATTAGGAAATTCTCCGTAACGGTCGACGATGATGACATTTTCTCTGGACCAAGAACACCAATGTACATCAGAGTGAGTAAGAGTCATCAACCGTTGGGACCACCTTGAGCCTTGGTCGTTCTTCAAGACAGATTGTGGAAGGTGCGAAATAAACCAGCTTTCAAGGATTGGAGTACAACACATGAGAACACCCCTCTTTCTCATTGTTCGTGTGTAAAATGAGTGAAGGATGTCCCCGAGCAATGTTGGTATTGGATTTCTGGACAAGAAGATTTTGACGGCGTTGACATCTACCAATTGGTCGGGATTTGGGAACAAGACCAACCCATAGATAAGGAGTGCCACAATTTCTTCAAAGGCTTGTAGGTCCAATGAGTTCCAACATTCTTGTGCCTTCTCAAACAAGAATTTTGCTAAGAATCCCTTGACGCCGCTTCTGGTTTCCCAATGCCCCTTGATGTCGGATGGTTGTAGATGTAATGCTCGAGCAACATCTTCTGGCTTTGGTTCCTTTTCCGTACCGTTGAAGGGTAGTTGATTAAGGATAGGGATTCTCAGGAGTTGAGAAAACTCCTCCAAAGTGGGCACCAACTGGTAATCGGGGAAAGTGAAACTGTGGTGAAGAGGGTCAAAGAACTGGAATAGCACTTTCATCATGTCTTCTTCAATGTTGGTGTTGACTAGGTTGAGAAGTCTACCATGTCTTTCACTGAAGGATGAGCTTTCCGGAATTCTTGAGGTGAGCTCCTTGAGTTGAGGAGAGATTCTCACAAGGTTGACTTGAATGGTGTTTCTGCGAGGAATTTCCATGA
The DNA here is from genome assembly GCA_948472305.1 of Vicia faba. Lineage (NCBI taxonomy): Eukaryota > Viridiplantae > Streptophyta > Magnoliopsida > Fabales > Fabaceae > Vicia > Vicia faba. Next base: position 855,555,851 of record OX451736.1, on the reverse strand, counting down.
CCTACAAAACAGGAACAAAGATGAAGATCCAAACCCTTGAAATGGTTAGTGAATGCATATGATGCTTTATGATGTTTATGATGTATGCACAAAACATATGTACAAGCAAATCACACCAAACCCTAGTTTCAGGCTTGCATGGGGTTTCATAGGTAAGTACCCTCTTGAGTGTAGTTGGCTTAAAAACCTGTCCTATAAATAGTAACCGGGTTCTAAGGAGCTCAATATCATTGGATTGTTTTCATTGTTCATTGTTTTGGTTTAGCCACTTAACTAGCGACCAAAATATTCCAAGAAAACAACCCTCAATGAGTGTAGTATCGAGTATCTACCAACTTCGGACTGCACCAAAGTCGATCATCTCACTACCCCTAATAAAGGCCAAGATGGTCAAGTAAGGTTCTAGGTCATTAGTGCTTAGTGACATCACTCAGTGGCCCCGTACTCTCCTTGATTGAACTCAAGGGTTACCGGTACTCACAAATATGTCGCACCAATATAGCTATTGCTTCGACCGTGTCAGTATACCCCGCACAGTTTCCACAACGTATTGCTATCTATGAATGTTTCCCAAAATTCGGGTGTAGGATTGCAAACCCAAACAATAGAGCCAAGATATAAAGCAAACAATTCAAACAATTAATCATGCAAGAGGGTGATCTAATCCCTAAGGTTACTCCACTTTTAAAAAAATTCCCCAGCAGAGTCGCCAGTTCTGTGATACGGTGGGAGAACTGACTAGCGTTTTGCGTTTTGTATTCGCAAATGTTTCGGTTGAGCAAGAGTCGCCACCGACTTTTTATTTTATCCTAAGGAAAGGTTAAAAAGCACAGCAAAAACCTTTGAGATGTTTTCTTGGGTTCGGGGAGTAGATTATAGAAAGGGAAGGTATTAGCACCCTTTCTATCCATGGTTATCCATGGGCTCTTAGTTACTTGCTTAGATCAACTTGCCTTAATTTTCAATTGTTTGAAATGGTGTTTTGTGTGTGTGTGGGTTTGAAAATGTTTTGAAAAGAAGCCAATGTGGTGGCAACCTTTGTAATGATCCATGTTGGGATGTATACAAAGATGTATGTCTTTTGAAAAAGTTTTCAATGTTTTTGAAAGTTGTTTTGAAAGTGTAGTAATGTGTGGTTTGAAAAATAGGCAAGTGTTTTTGTTTTGCAGGGGGGCAAGTAACCAAGAGCTATCTACCCTATATTTCTCAAAGATCTTTGCTATGTTTTAACCCTTTTAACAATTTTGTTCCACCATTGTATTTGGTGGACAATCTTATGTTAGGATGTGAAAGGGACGGGCGCGGGTCGTCGTTTAGACCATAATTGCAATAGTGCTAAGTATCCTTGGGCAATTTTTTCTTTGAAAGGGACTTTGATCATTTTAGGCAACTTTCGAAAGCGTCATCGAGAGACTATGATCATTTGATTTTTTGCTTTGCCCAAAAAGACCTAACATGCAATATGGCCTAATTTTGAAAGGCAACAAGTGGATGTAACCCTAGGGGTGTTAGTGTGCGAGTGTGTTTTATTGCATACAAGAGTTTTTTCTTTGAATTAGGTTTTTCAATTTCATTGATTTTATCTTGCCATACATGTCCTAATTACTAGCAATAAAAGCGGAAATATAAAATCCTACGCTATTACAACAATTAGGGGAGGGGGATACACATTTGTACATGGGGGTTCAACGAGAAAAATAGACAAAAAAGAAAATAGCAAAAAACAAGATATAGAGAGAGAGAGAGGGAGCCCGCGCGCTGCTGGGAGGTCATCAGAAGTTCTGACTCAGATCCGCTGCCAGATGATCAACCTCTTGGTTAAACTGTATGAGTCAGAACTTCTGACTCTGGCACCTGCAAAACAGAACCCTGTTAGTGGGGAAATCAGAAGTTCTGATTCCCCTGCGCTGCAAGACAGAAGTTTGTTAGTGGAGAAACCAGAAGTTCTGATTCTGCTAAAAAGGCAATAACTCTCAGAGGTTCTGATATCATTGACAGCAAAACAGGCTTCAGATGTGCTAACGTCAAAGTCAGCACTTGGCTTTTCCCTGTACTAGTCATAACATCTGCAATTCTGTTGTTACTCCACAAAACAGGAAACATATTTGGAACAGATCCAGCAAATACAAAAAATGTTTCAGAGGTCAGAACCACCAAGGTCACAGGCAAATCCTATACTGGCTCAGAACATTCTGAGGTATGAAAATCCTCAGAACATAAACAGCAACAACATGATATTTAAATTATGTTATTTGAATATGCACAGCTGATGATGCTTAACAGCGTGATGAGGGTCAGCAGGTGCTTACCTGACTGTTGGGAAAGTTGTGGGTGAAAGTTTTGCTTTTGGTACTGGTGGTGTTCTGGACAGATTTTCTTTGAAAAGGGGAAGTAAAGGTGTATACGTATGTAGGGTCAGAAGTTTGGAGAGGGTGTCTTTGGTTTACAGAAAAAAAAAACTGGATATTTGATGAAGTTTGAAGGTAAGAAACTCAAAGTTATGAAACAAAACTGGAGACTTTGGCAGAGTTTCAGAATGCTGTGTTGCTAGGAGTTCTGTTTCTCACTTAGCAATTTCTGTTTCTTTTCTTGAACGCCTTTTGCAATGGTGAAGACTCTCTATTTATAGGCAAAGCTCTTGTGGATGCCTTGAACATTAAAGCGCCAACAGAGTTTGAATTTGTTCTTTGACAGAAATTCCTGGGAAGTTGTGATAACATCTAGCTTTCAGCCTAGGCTGCAGCAGCAGGCGTAGATTGGGGAGAAGTGACCTCTGAAGTGGGAGGTGGCGTGTAGACCCATGCCAGAATCTGCACAAAAGCGTTTTCCAAGCCACACGTGAATGTTCAGGAGTGGTTGGAAGCATTAATGGGCATTAAATGGTGATAAGACCTATCAACATCAATATTCTGGTAATGGAAACCAACGTTGAATCAGCAGCGTAGACCATGCTCTGGCCTTGGCTTCCTGTAAGCTCTGGAGATTCTCCTGGTTTTCTGGTACGTTCCTTGGATTTACTTCTGGACCTCCTGGGCTTAGAGATTCTGTGTCAGTGGGACACCCATTCTTCTGACCTTTTCATCTTCTGAATTCAGCATGTTCTGAAGGAGCCTTCAGATTTCCCTGCTTCTCTTGCATTCCTTTAGCAAATTCTGACTGAGCTTGTGTAACTGCTGAAGGGGCATGTTCTGTTTGAGGCTTACATACTGAACCATGTTTACAACTTCTGATTGAACTGATGTAGCTGCTGAAAAGCCAACTTCTGACCATGTTGAGCCAAGCTTGCAACTTCTGACCGTTTTTATCTGGAATGGGTCCAGAAGTTCTGAAGCGTTGATTTTTTCTTAAACACTCATTTTAGAGAAACGTTCTAAGTACTTAGAATTTGATTTTTCTCAAGATAAAAGCGTTGTTTTTGGAGTTCGTGAGATCATCTTGCTCTTGTAAGTGGCTTGCTTGGGCAAAAGGATAACTCAGGACTTGGATTTGTTTTAGAGGGACCTTGAAAATCCAAGATGGTTTCTTGAAGAAAGGGAGGGCAAATTTTGGGGTACAACACAAACAATTAAAAATAATTAGAAAGTTAGGGTTTCGTCTAATTTAATTACATTTCCCTTTTCTTAAAAATAACCAAAAAACACAAAATAGGCCATGTAATTATTTTTGTTAATTAATTTAATTATTAATTAATTCTTGTATTTAATTTAGAAAACCTAATTCTTTTCTTAAAATATTAAAAACAACAAAAACATTTTTCTCTTTTTATTAGGTTAGAAGGGTCAAAACCCTAATTTCTTCTCGATCTTAATTTCAATCGCGCGCGCTTTATTATTTTATTATTTACCATATTATTGTAACTGCTCACAAGGTGTAATAGTTTAAATTAAGACTTTATTTTCATTTATCGCTTTATTATTTAAGGGTTTGTTTTTGGCTATTGAAATATCCGAAGCCTTGTAATAGCTTAGTTTAATTTCCGCACTTTAAATTTCACAAATATTAAACTGTTAGATGTATGATATTAGGATGCATGACAAGAATGTATGATTAATTTTAAAATAGTTAGATAATCCTAAAATATGCAAAGATAAATAATCTGAAATTGAATCACTCGCACATGCGCACTCCTAGGGTACACTCCCACTTGGTTGCCTTTGGTAAATGGTCATTGAGTATAGGATGCTTTAGTGGTCGTCCTTTTGTCCAAAGATCAAAGTTGCCTCGGAAAGGTTGCCTCGGATATTGTTGCCTCGGATAATTGATCTAAGACATTAGGGTTACTACTAAGACGTCCTAACATTGCTTTAGTGATCGTACGTCCCTTTTTGAATTGACCCTCAAAACTCTAACGACGGTGCTACCTACTCACTAATAGTGGGATAGTGTTGTCTAAAGGAAACAAACATAGAACAATTCTTTTTTCGAGTAGGTGGATTAGCTCTTAAGTACTTGCTCAATCAAAACAAATTTTTTACACTTACACTTCTTTTCAAACAAAGTTTTCAAAAACACTTCATTACACTCTTGAAGACAGAAGCAAGAGTTAAATCGAAGTCAAAACAAAAACTTTTCAAACCACAAAACACACAAAGAAGCAATTTTAAAAATGATGAGCAAGTACCTAAGAGCCCGTAGATAACTATGGATAGAAAGGGTGCTAATACCTTCCCTTTCTATAATCTACCCCCCATACTCAGAAATATCTCAAAAAAGTAATTTTTATGTGCTTTTTTCCTTTCCTTGTTGGATAAAATAAAAGACGGTGGTGACTCTTGCTTACCGCGACATTTTGCAAACACAAACGCAAAATGCAAACCAGCATTCCTAAAAAACCAAGTCCCGGTTCTGGCCACCGTATCACAGAGATCATCCATGAAAACAATAAGTGGAGTTTGAAAATTCATTAATCATTTTATTATCCACAATTCGAATCACTTGTGTTGGGGCATTGGGGATTATTGGATTAAAGTTGGATTTTTTACCAAAGTTTGCAAGGCATTTTTGTTCTTTCAAGCGCTATGGGCTTGTATTGCGAGTTACCATGAATTGAAGATATGCATATGAAATGCCATTTAAGTTCAATTCAAGGTTTCAAAGGCATTCATCCTTTTTCAAGGTTTTCAAGCTAACCATGATTCAATTGTCCATTTCTAAGTTCAAACTTCATTCATGGGGATAAATTTGAGACATATATCATAATTGATTCGAGATTGCAAAGCATGTACCATGATCCATTTATCCAAATGCAAGGTTAAATTTGGTGTCTTATGTCGAATTTATTCAAGAATGGTTCAAGCTTCAATTTCGATATCATTCAAGGTCTCAGGAATACAGAAAATATTTATCATTCAAGAACAATTCAAAACCTCTATGATGACAAGTAATATTACAAGAGGAATCTTTACAAACCAAAGTGAAAGATGTACAAGAAGTGTCCTAAGTCCAAAAAGACAACCTCCAAACTTATTAATCTTGTCCAAGCTGCTCCAAAAATACCCTGCACAAAAACCTACACCTTGCTACTTCTTGCTGTCCACGATGATCCAAAAACCTGTCCAAAAAAACAGTCTGCTGCACCAGGCCCTATCCACTACTAATGTTGCCTAATTGGAAGCCCATAAGACAATAAAAATCTGTACCATGTCAGTCCAAAGCCTGCTTGTTGTCCACTTTAACCATGTTGCTGCACTGTATCATAAACAGTCCACCAACCTGCACAAGCCAAAAAACAGTTTGTACAAACAAGTCCAAAGCTTTCACCATAATTGCTCATATAAAACCTGTGTAAGACAAAGAAATAAAATCAGGGTATAAAAGATGGAAAAGAGGATGCTTAGTGAATAAGGGTTCTATTTCAAACTTCCCTGTCAAATTCTAAGCACATGTCTATATAAGAAAGCTTGATCTCACATCAAAGGGGGAGTCCACGGATATAAGGAAAAAAGACAAATAAATTTCTGCACAAACTTTGTAAAATCTTCCTCTAACTTCAAACCAATATGTAGCAATATTCTGCAGAATAATCTCTCAAAACCCTTACCTATGCACCCTTAAAACTTCACTCATACTCTTCTCTTCCAACCTGCAATAACCTTATGCCTGAACATAACACACACAGAGCAGTCCAAACAAACACTACTCAAAGTCACATCCTTTAACTCATAACCTCACAAACCGTTGCCTTAACAACACGAAAACCACCCTTACACATAAACATATGACAGTAGAAGGGGAAGAAAATTCGTAACGAGATGCTGGGAAATTGAATTTTAGTTATGTGAGGGAAAAATTCCTCTATAAGTATTTTAATGATGTAAAAATGACTATTAATCTCTCTCTATTTGGGTTGGTCCTATGAACAATCTTGCAATGAAATTATTGGAATGAGGATCTCCAAAAACAAGTATTTTTAAGAAAATCCAATATGTGCGTCGACTCAAAGATATGTGCGGTCGACTCATCGTCTTCAATCAAGTCCTAGATGTGTCAGGTCGACCCTTCCAGTCGACTCAAACTGGAAATCAAAACCTTCAAAGTTTGCATCGACGCAAGTGTTGTACCCCAAAGTTTGCCCTCTCATTTCTCAAGACATTTCCTCACAAGGATTTTCATAAGTTCAAATTTGCACAAAGTATAATTGGGCTTTCAAGCATCAAATCGAAGAAGAGCATGCCTGCTTTGATTTCACATCCTTTGATTGGGAGTTTGGCCTCTTTTGATGCACTCTTGGCTTACAACCTTCAATTAAGCATTGGCCCCTGACATGCTTGCTTTGATTCATAAAGTAATGGATATCTGCATGCAACCTTCGATTGGATAATTACCACTTTCCTGCATGCTTCGATTCACAAAGCAAGGGGTTCCCACTATGCTAGCGTACACAAGGCAAAAGCTTCCCTATGGCTAGCATTCATATTAGCATCCACAGGGCATTGGCTATCTTCATGCTAGCTCTGACTGGACATAGTCTCCCCTTGAAACAACTTGCTTTCAATTCACAAGGGCGACGCCTATCTTTACACAATCTTTGATTAGGCATTTGTTTCCCTTTGAAACAACCTCCTTCGATTCAAAAGGGAAGGGCATCCTATTGGTGTCCTTCAATTCAGAAGTTAGTGGCTTCATGTTGGCTTCTTTCGATTCAAAATACAACGACCTTCTGAAAGCATCCTTCGATTCAGAAGGCAATGGCCTTCTGAAAGATTTCTTTGATTCACAAAGCAGAGACCTCCTGCATGCATCTTTCGTTTGGGCATGTGGCCTTCTTCGAATGCAAGCTTGGCATACATCCTTTGTTTAGGCATGTAGTCCCCTTTTATGCAAGCTTTGGTTTACATCTTTCGTTTGGGCTGGTGGCCTCCTTCGAATGCAAGTTTGGATTACATCCTTCATTTGGCCATATGACCTCTTGCAGGCAAGTTTGGATTGGACAATGGCTCTTCATGCAAGCTTTCATTTTAGCAAAGGACTCTTGCATGCTTGCTTGGGGTCACAAAGTAGTGACCTCCTGCAGACAAGCCTTCGATTGGACAAGGATTACCTTATTACAAAGCTTCGATTGGATTTTGGGTTTCCTTTGAAGCAAAATGCTCGAATCCAACTCTGAATTCTTTGAGCAAGCTTAGCTGAAGAACTTTGATCAAATCTTATAGTTTATCCTCCAAATCTCACCTGTAAGGCTATGTTTCTTCCAAATATTTACATGATCAGAGGCTTACACAAATTTGTGATACATTGCATAAAGATTCGAAGCTTTATCTACTGGATAATAATATTCTTGGATAAAATGGCAAAAAGATACGTACCCTTTTTTTCATAAAGAGTACTTTAATCATAAACTTAGCTCCCAATATTATTTTTTTCTAAACGCAAGCAGTTCCAAAAGCATAAGTCCAATCTCCTGCCCTCAACAGACATCAGGCCCCTACTTGTACTTGAACTTGGGAACAACGAAAAGGGATCAAACTTTTTTTTAACCAAACCATGGTTTGTTATCCTACAAAACCTGGTCACTCCAACATCTCTAACCTTTTATCTATAAATAGAGAAACCATTTGCAAGCTGAAACGAACTTTTGGGTAGTGTGGAAAGAATCTTCAAAAAGCTCTTAAACTCTCAAAACTCTCAAACAATTAACACACTCTCAAACCAAGAATCAAAAGAAACACCACACTTGTTTCTTCACTTCAAATCCAGAACCCAGGGAAACACCGACCCAACGTTTTGCTCTTGCTTTCGAATCCAGCACTAGAAACATAACACTTGTTTCTTTTATCTTTCAAATCCAGAATCAACTCAATGCTTGGTTCCTTCTTTCGAGTCCAACGTTAGAAACATAACACTTGTTTCTTTCCTTCGAATCTAAAAGTATCCAGGGGAGAAACCCAAGGTCCGACACACATTCCAGCTTCAAGCAAGGTATGTCACCCTTACCTTAACCCTTTCGTTTCAAGCATGTAAGTAACATTTGTGCACTTTTTATTTTTGTCCTTTCAATTGCATGTTTTTCTTGTCCAAGTATATGCTAGAACTAACCTGTACAAACTCAAATGAAAGAAAAAAGTTTCCTGTGAATCGAAACCTTAGGCTTCACCCCTTACTGCTTCATAGTGGCAAACCAAATGAAAGGATATGGAGTGTGAATCGAAGGGTGTACACTCACGCTGACTTCCAGGCCAATCGAAAGAAGCAGAAAAGGACGTAATCGAATGATACACTTACGCTGACTTCCAAGCCCAAATCGAAAGAAGCCAGGAAGAGTTTAATCGAAGGGTGTTATTTCCTGGATCAAGAACTTGTTTTTCCCTTCTTTTATCTTGTTTTGTTTTTACATTTTATTGTTGTAATAGCGTAGGACCTTATTTTTCGCATTTTTATTGCTTTCAAAAATGTAAGTAACTAGGGTGTGTGTGGCAAGATAAAACCAACAAGTAGACAACCTAAAAATAAAAGAAAAAAATGCATGTAATCAAACGCACCATTCACACACATGCACCTCTAGGATAACCTCACTTGTTGCCTTGGAAAATAGTCATGCCCCTCGAATATGGGCGTTTTAGTAAAGACCCTCGATGAAAAGATCATAGTCGCTTGTTGTTGCCTTTGGTAAACGATCTAGTCCCTAACGGAATTGCTAAAACGTCCCATAGGTTTCCTTATATGACTATACAAACGACCCATGCCCGTCCCTTCACATCCAACGATGGGGCTTCTTATCAATCAATGGTAAGATGGCAACATCTAAAGAAGGAGGAAAAGAAAAAAGACATTCTGAGTAGGTAGGACGCTCGTAGTTGCTTGCTTGCTCATAATTAAAAAACATTTTCACACCAACACTTTCAATTGAAACATTTTCAAAAGTTAAAACACTTTGTACACATTCTTATAGAGACGAGAATCATTACAAAGACAATTTTCAAAAATCACTTTCAAAAACATATTCCACAACAAACACCTCTTTGAACTATTTTCAAAACCAACACTTTGTACATGTTCTTATAGAAACGAGAATCATTACGAAGACGTTTTAAAAAATATTTTCAAACTCACACCACAACGCACACTTTCAAACAAAATAAGTGATCTAGCAAGCAACTAAGAGCCCGTAGATAACTACGGATGAAAAGGGTGCTAACACCTTCCCTTTTCATAACCTACCCCCCGAACTCAAGAAAATATCTCTAAAGGTATTTCTTGTTATTTTCACCCTTTCCTTTGTTGGATAAAAGAAAAGTCGATGGCGAATCTTACTATCCGTAAAAATTGCGATCAAATGCAAAACAACCAAGTCAGTTCTCCCACCGTATTACAGAACTGGCGACTCTGCTGAGGAGTTACTTAAAAGTGGGGTTACCTTAGGGATTGATCACCTTTACTTGCTTTCCTCGTTTGACTTGCTTGTTTTATATTATGGTTCCTTGTTTGGGTTTGTATTGATACTCTACCCGGATCTGAGGCACCTTTTAGGAAAGTAGCAATAGATTATGAAAATTGTACAACGTAGACCGATATGGTTGAAGCAATGGCTACATTAGTGTGACACATTTGTTGGTACTGGTATCCTTGTGTTGAATCGAGGAGAATATGGGGCCGTTGAGCAGCGTCAGGAAGCACTAACTAACCTTAGAACCTTAATTGAACAACATGGCTATTAGGAAGTAGTGAGATAGCCGGCTTTAGTGTAAAGCTGAATATTGGTTGATACTCGATGTTACACTCATTGGGATCAGACTTTTGGGATATCTCGGCCGCAAGAAAAGATTGATTGTGCTGAGACAATGCCTAAAAGAAAGGTCAGTGATATTGAGATCCCCTAGAACCTGGTCACTATTACTAGGACAGGTTGAGCCAACTAAACTTCAAGAGGGTACTTAGCAACAAACTCCATGCAAGCCTAAACCTAAGGACTTGTTTGCTTTGTGTGTATATGATTATTTGTACATAACAACTTGTTTGCTTTGCATACTTGTACATAAACATCATGACATCATAACATAGCATTCTCAATAACCATTTCAAGAATCTCAAGAGCCTATGATGCAGGGTCACGTTGAACCAGACATTTATCAAGGGGTCTTAGGATTTATTCTCCTATAATCAAACACCGTCAAAGTCCAAAGTACGATAACTTGAGTCAAGGGCTATGACCCACTTGACATGGTGATCTTGATTCTTGTGGAAGGACATCCACCGATACGAAGTTCTCCAATTAAAGTTGTTGATCAAATTTCAACTTCTAACATCTTCTTGTATTTATCCCGCGAGATCCATGAAAACATGCATCCACATACCATGCATCATATCCTGACAGGTTTTTCCCACACAGGTTTCCTTATCTTCCTACTGTTTATTTTAGTAAGATGGATATGGAACAAACAACGAAAGAGCTTCAAGCACAAAATGCTCAATTCCAACAGATGTTCCTGACTTTGGCTAAATAGAAATAGGACCGGAAGACTTTTCTTATCAAAGATAAGAAGAAAAAGACAGAGAAATCAGTGGGTGTCTTGAACTTGGGAAGGAGGTTCAGAGGACCAACAGAGGGAGCTCTAGAATTCACAACTCCGTCAACTGAGAGAGACAACCAGACAAAAGAAGGGGACCACAGTCTGGAGTTTAACGAAGAAGAGGTTGACTACGCTGAAGAACAATATCCTCCTGCGGACGACAAATATAAACAACTAGAGCATCATCTCAACGCCATGGAAATACAGAGGGTACCTGGGCTGGGCTTTGAATATTTGGGTTTGGTTTCTGAATTCCTAGTTGTGAATTTTCTGATTAGTGTAAAATCTCTTAATCTCAAACATTCTCTCTTTCCAAGAGAAAAATCTGTTGATCAACTTTATGGATAGTGTGACCATAAGAGTTTTCTTGAGAATGTGCAAAATATTACATATGATGTATGTATTGATAGCCTCTCAATTAAGCAACCATGTTCAAATCTTTTTGCATGTCAGCTCCTGACTGTCACCTCTTAACAATGACTCATTCTAGACTCTATTCCAACCTATCTGATACTCTGTCTTTATGAAGTCTAGTTCACTTAATTCCTTTTCCTTGTAATTCTTATCATGTGTCAGAAATCTATGTCATTCCTACAAGGGTTGTTCAACTTCCTTCACTAAGACGAATATATATATATATATATATATATATATATATATATATATATATATATATATATATATATATATATATATATATATATATATATATTGTGAGTTATCATTTTCTTCTTTTCCTTTCATCTGCCTATTATGCCTCAACCAACCTTTCTTGGAAAGGAAGATCTTCCTGATATCATCATTGAAAAACAAATTGAACTGTCTTCTCTTGAAAGTAACCTTGCTTCCAGCATATCAGAAGTGTCTTACTTTTAGAAATGGACAAGATACTTCACTATGCTGAAGAAACCTGGCTATGTGAATCTTGTCAAATAATTCTGGAAACATGCTTATCTTGACTATGAGAACGGCTATATCCTTTCCTATATCTTTGAAATTCCCATCACCATTACACCCTTCTCAATCACTCTTGCCACTGGATGTGAGAATATAGGTTTCACGGTTGACTACGTCAAGTCTAGGTTTATCAGGATATGATCCTATAAACCCTGAAAATCTCCTACCAGTTCCCAAAGCTTGGTTCAAGCTCATGTTGTCCAACTTTCTTCCCAGAGGAGTAAATCAAGACCTTCAGAGGTATGACAACCAAGCATTCATATATCTGCTGAACAATGCTCGTGTAAGCTTACCAAAGTCTATTTTCCATATGATTAAGTTGGCATGTTCTTAGACCAAAAAATAATTTGGAAATACACATGCAGGATTGAAGTACAAGAAACTCACTCTGAGGATCCATTATTTGTGGTAGAAGATGCATTAGCTCAATAGTTTTGGAAGCTCTCTTCATGGACAACCCTTTGATAAAGTCGTAGTCTTGACTAACAGCCCCTCCAAACAACTTCATCCCCAATATTGGTTTCCCAATGTCCAATGGGAAAAATACTCATTCATTATTTCTAAAACAATGAAATTAGAAATAAATATTCGACTAACAACTCCAATCAACCACCATTTTCTTTTGTTAAAATCAAAGATTCTCTTTATTCTCTTTTAAAATTCTCTTAGCAGATATTTTTTTTGGATCCACATTGGTGTTGAGGTAATTATTACTTCTAGTAAAATGTTTATATTTGATACAACTGAACTAAGTATCCCATAACCATTGATATACAATGAGATGGTACTTGGCAAACTTTTGCTTGGCCAGGTATCTAGATTTTTTTTTTGTAATAAAGAGGGTTGAAGCCCGAGGGAAAGAAACTACACTGGAATCAACCTAGGAAAAGAAACACCTAGCTGGTCATCCTCTATAAAAATCTAATAAAACTATGAGTATTACTAAAACTAATATAACTGTCTTGTAAATTGCAGCATTCATTTTCCAGAGCATCTACACACTTGTTTTTTTTATCGAAAAGCGTGGCTCACTTTAAAATCATCATGCAGCCCATTTAACCTAGTAATTTGCCTTAACAGTGCATATCCTTAAAAAATATATGACACACCTTTAATAATAACATCTACCACCGGCTAAAAAAACTCTAATGACATAACTTTGAACCATCTGCTAGAGTTTGCATCTGAACAACAGGAGGAGTGAATTGAGGATGATGATCTACGTGAAAGACGCATCAAACGTGTCAAAGAAGGACATGCATATCATGGTAGTCTTATTATCACTAGAAATAAAGAGGAAAGTGAAGTTGTAAACAAGGAGACAATATCTTATAAAGAGATAGTGCTAGGGAAAACTCAAGAACTAGATGAAACTATTCAGATGTTTTCTGAAACGCGAGAAGGGAATTATATTTGCATGATAATGGAGGAAGCAAAGTTGGGAAAGTATGATTGCCCTAGTTTCATACTCTCGAATGCTTAGGAACTCAAAATTTAAAGACCATGGAGACGAGGTGTGATTGTCAAGTTTCTTAGAAGGAGAGATGTCTATAAAGCTGTTGAAACTAGATTGAAACAGACGTGGGTCGGGAAGGGAGTGATCACAATCATTGATCTTAGCAATGATTAATACCTGGTTACTTTTTTGCATAATGAAGATAAAAAATAGGGCGCTTGCAGATGGGTCGTGGTTTATTTATGATCGCTATATTACTGTGAAGGATTGGTGCCCTAATTTTCATCCTTATATGGATACGATTGAAAATGTAGTTGTATGGATCAAAATATCAGGACTTCCAATTGAGAATTATGATGTAAATGTTATAGATTTTGTGGGTAACCATATTGGGAAATCGGTTAAGGTTGATAGAACTACTATACAACAAGAGCAAGGGGAATGTGCGAGACTCTATGTTGAAGTTAACCTTGCAAATCCATTACTTGCTCTTTTCAAAATCAAGGATATATCATATACCATAGAGTACGAGGGGATACATTTGTTATGTCTCACATGTGGTCTCTTTGGTCATTATAAGGAGGGGTGTTTGGAGAAAACCATGCAGCCTGAAAGTAATGTTGCGGTGGATGTTAATTCCATGGTTTTAAGATTCGTAGCAATTTTGCTAAAACATGGTTCTACACTGATATTGAGAAAGATGTCACAACATCTTGACCAACTATCATGACATGTTTTGCTGTCATGTATACCAGGTAAAGGTTGAGCCAAATGTCTTTGCATCTTGGCCTATTATATAACAGGTGTTGATATTATATATCTTGACATATTTAATTTAATTTAATTTTGTGAGATCCTTTTGGATATATCTCATTATTTTTCGCAGGTTAAGGAGATTTTATTAGGAACTTTATTGATTTGATTTGGTTTCATTAAAAAGGATCTTGGAGACTTTTTAGGAAAGCTTGAAGATTTGTTTCTATTTTTGTCTGAAGATCTTGCAACTGATTTAAAATAGAAGATTAGATTTGATTGAATACTCCAAGCCCAATCTGTAAAAGTCTATAAATAAGGACTTGCTAGACCTAAAATATCAAGCATTCAAAAAGAATAGTCGTGGGTGAAATATAAGGGTTTAGGGTTTTTGGAGTCTTTTAAGTTATTTGTGTTTTTTGTTCTTTATTAGTCACTCATGTATCTTTTGATACATTGAGGTTGACTGATTGTTCTTAGTTGAAGCTTTTAAGAAAAACTAAGTATTGTTCTCACTCATGAGCTTTTAAGAAAAGAGTTGAGTATTATTTATTAGAAGTGTAATCTTCTATTTAGTTCCTTTATTCTAGTCACTAGTTTGTGACTGTAGATATCATTGAGGTGATTGGAAGTGAGAGGGGATTCTCATATCTAGGAGGTTCCTAGGTAGAAATTGCATATGATAGTGATTATGCGAGAAGTTGTAAACTGGGATTGTTTAGGATTTGAACTAATACTATTATAGTGGATTTCCTTTATGGCTTGGTAGACCCCAGAATAGGTGACGTTACACCAAAAAGGGTTACCAATTGATTGTGTTCTTTTACCATCAGTAATTTAATTCTACATTGTTTTTGTTTTTGGTAAAGGTTTCTGTCAACATATGATGTTATAACATCTATCCTGACATTGTGTTTTCTGTTGAGACATTAGTCTTGACATTTGTATTGCAAGTGTCATAATTTCAATTGGCATTAGAACAAACATCTTGTTCTGTTTATTGGGTGAGCTCCAGGGAAAATATTTCTAGTACTATGGACAAAGAAGGAGGATACTACAATGACCACCTCCATTAGATGGTTCAAATTATAACTAGTGGAAAGTTAGAATGGTGGGTTTTTTGAAATCCATGGATAACAAAGCTTGGATGGTTGTTTTGAAGGGATGGGAACATCCTGTTGAGAAGGACGAGAAAGGGGATATGTCTTTGAAACTAGAGGAAGACTGGTCTGACGAGGATGATAAATTAGATGCTGGGAATTCCAAGGATTTGAATGCTCTATTCAATGGAGTGGACAAGAATGTTTTCAGGTTGATTAATACTTGTACTATAGTCAAGGATGCTTGAGAAATTCTCAGGAGAACTCATGAAGGTACATCTAAAGTGAAGATGTCAAGAATTCAACTTCTCACTACTAAATTTGAGAATCAAAAGATGAATGATGATGAGACCATCCAGGAATATCACATGAAGGTTATTAAAATAGCAAATGCATCTAGTGCATTGGGATAAAAGATGCCAGAATAAAAGCTTGTTATAAATATTATTAGGTCTTTACCTAGTAAATTTGACATGAAGGTAACAACTATTGAAGAAGATCAAGACATCAACAACATGAGAGTTGATAAACTTGTTAGGTCACTTCAAACTTTTTAATTGGCTATTAGTGACAAGTCTGAGAAAAAGAACAAGAGAATAGCTTTTGTTTCTAATGTTGAAGATGAAGAGGGTCAACCAAATCTGGATACTGATGAAGGACTGCCCAATACCATTGTGTTACTTGAAAAGTGATCTTACCGGTTGATCAGAACCTGAGAAGTGGCCGGAAGATAATCTGTAGTCGGGTTGTGAAGTCGAGGAGAAAAATGGGGTTTTACCTGCAAGGCACTCTGAAGATCAAGTAAGAGTGGGAACAAGGAGGTACAAGCAAAGTATTAAGTGGTGAATAGTGAATATTCGATACCTCGCCCTCACTGGAGTGAGGGTATATACAATGCCCCTGGCGCGTAGCCATTGGTTCCTGATTTCATGCCTGGATATGCGGGTCCAGGAAATCAGGTAACTGACAGGACTTGGTCAAACCGGGAAGATGTTCTCATAACTAGCCGTTGGTGTCGAGGAGGGGGTTAATTACGGGCATCTCTCTGGTGGATTTCTGGTGGCCTGAACGAAGTTGATATCGGGCAAGCTGAGAGGATGCTCGTCGATCATCCTAGGTCAGTGCTGGCCCGGGAGGTAAAATGGCTGACATCGCCCGATAGGTAGTGGCCAATCCAGGTCATGGTCTTGCGGGCCGTACCGAAGAAAATGTCTTAGATTGGGCCAATTCTAGATGTTAGGCCAATCCAAAACAGCAGCCCCCCAAGTCGTTTCCTCTGGGTGCAGTAGTGACGACTTTAACATCCATTCGCAGGACGGGGCGTGTCTCACAGGGAAATGAGTGTTGCCTGTTACGCCTTGCTTACAGGGAGACGATGAGTTGGTTGTTAGGACCTTTAAATTTAGAGACGTAACATGTTTTGGGAAGCGTGCTAGTGAAGCGGTACAATGATGACCTAGGGCTAGGGTGTAATGATGACGACCCAAGGGTTCCCCAGGCGCGTGTCTTGTACGCGCGGATTGTCTCAACTATAAATACGAGAGGAACAGGGCATTTAGTATTTTTCGACTTCTCTCTTAACTGCTCGTATTAGCTCGATTGTCGGCCACCATTGTTCGTTTGAGTTTTTCTACTCGCAGCTGCTTACTCTCATCCTTTCTTCTATTATTAACTGGTAAGTTTCTAATCCTTCATTGTTGTTTGCTCTCAGTAGTTTACTGTTGTACCCCAAAAATTCCCCTCTCATTTCTCAAGATATTTCCTACAAAGACCTTCAATGACCCAAGTTTGCGCAAGTATCGACCATGTCAAATCACCTCCTTAGTACTGATGTCTCAAATTAAGGTTCGAGTTTGCTCAAGGACAATTGGACTCCTAATACATCAAATGACTTTCATGGACCATTATAGACCCTCAAGATTTCTCCTGTCAAGTTTCAAAGTCTTAGATCACAAAATCGCTCAGTCAATTGATCAGATGACCTAAAATTAATTGTATTAGAAAAAAGTCGATTGTGGCCAACCTACAGTCAAACTTCAAGATTTTGGACCAATATCAACATTTTGAAGTCATATGTATCATTCGATCAAGACGGGACCATAATTTTCCAAGCAAATCGTTTAAATTGTCAAAAGGGAAAAATGGTCAAAATTAGGGTTTTTGACCGAGAATGACCAATATTCGATTTTGACCTAGTACATGACTTATTAGTTTGAAACATTGATTTCAAGAACCCAAATACGTCATTTTGACCTAATCTCATATTTCAATTCATCTCCCGAGATCAGTGGATTGATAGACGAAATTCGATCAACTGGTGGAAAAAGTCAAATGAACACTAAAAAGTCAAACTTTGACTATTTGACCAAAATTGAGTCCCAAAAATCACAATTCATCAAGACATCCAAAATATTAAATTTGATCATAAAAAATCCAACTTTGCAAGGCTTAAAATTTTTTCTAAGAATTTGTATACTTGTTAATTTCATTGTTTCATGACATCTTTTCACTATAACTCA
Source organism: Vicia faba (assembly GCA_948472305.1). Lineage (NCBI taxonomy): Eukaryota > Viridiplantae > Streptophyta > Magnoliopsida > Fabales > Fabaceae > Vicia > Vicia faba. Next base: position 855,538,060 of record OX451736.1, on the reverse strand, counting down.
AGATGTTACAAATAATTCAAGGTGTTACAAATAATTCAAGTTATTACAAGGTTGCATTTTTGCAAGATTACAAACCCTAAGCTTTGTCTTGTTTGAATTTTTCCCTTTGACTCAATATCCAAAATTTGCCACTATGTTATCCACACAATAGACTTGTATCATGCTGCAAATTTTGCTGTCCAAGAAAGCCCAAAACCATGTGAAAAATAGTCTATTGCACTACTATGAAACAACCATGCACCAAGCTGCCATAACACTCCAAAATAGTTTCAAAAACAGACCTGCTATGCTACTACCAACCCCGGTTCTAAGCCTGCATTATCTCAGTCCCATGTTTGCACCAAATTTGCCAATGAGAGCTGCACCTAAAAGGCAATGATACATCATACCCAAACTGTTTAAAAACTTATTTGTTTCCCCCCCAAATCTCAGCCAAACTTCATCTATAAAATAAAATATTTCACAACACACAAGGGTGGGCTTTTAGAGAGAGAAAAAAAGAGAGAAGAGAAAAAGCAAAAGTCTTTGTAACCTCTGTTCATTCAAAAAACCAACTATACTTTCATTCAAAATAGAAAACCCTCAACCCATTATTCCATCTTACAAACTCTCCCATAAACCAACCATCCAAACACTTTACATCACATAGAGGTTGTTCAAACACAAGAACAATTTCTGTAGTGCCATTATCTTCACCTTCCAAACACAAAAACATTATTGTACAACTTGACTGGGTTGGTGTGGTTCAAATAGCTTGGAACAACTTCCTGGAGGTTCACTAAGGCCCTCACAGCTTCTTGAAAAGTATTCAGACTCAAAACACTAAGTGCAGTCTCAAGGTAAGTCTTCTTGACTTTGCATTTTTCATACATCACTAATGATTCATTCTTGAAGATAAAATGAAGTAATCATTGCCCCTTTGAGTTAACCATTTCCTTCCTGTTCATTTTTATCAATTATATGTTGAAAATTGACTGATACATGCAAAAGAATGATGATAGAGGCAAAAAAACTGCAACATGAGTCGACACATACCCACATGGGTCGACTCATTCTAGTGACAAAACAGGGTATGAGTCGACACATGGCCTTATGCATTGACTCATACTATTATCCAGGACCTAAAATAGAAGGATGAAAGGTGCATGAATCGATACAAAACGCGTATGTGTCGACACAAACAGGTGCATGAGTCGACACATCCCATTATGCATTGACTCATATTGAGTTGGTTTTGTTTTACAAGAGCAAGAAGAGTTATGTGTCGATGCATAGCAGTATTGTGTCGACACATAATAGTTAAAAATTCCATTTCTCTTTCTTTTTACACTGTCTTTACATTTTTCACAGATTTTCTTCATTATTGTCCAGCTATTCAATATGGTTGTAATAATTAGACATCTACTTCATCCCCATTTGTAAATTATACCCCCACTCCCCTAATGATGTAATAGCATAGGATTTTAATTTATGCAAAATTTATCGCTTTTCCTATAATTGTTAGTAATTAGAGTGTGTATGGTAAGATAAAATCAACTGTTAGAAAACCCTAATCTCAAAGACAATGCATGCAATCAAACACACTATTCACACGTGCACCTCTAGGGTAACCTCGCTTGTTGCCTCAGACAATAGTCATGCCCCTCGAGTATGGGCGCTTTAGTAAAGACCCTTGATAAAAAAGATCGTAGTCCCTTGATGACCCTCCGATGTTGCCTTCGGTAAAACGATCTAGTCCCTTACAAAAATTGATAAAGCGTCTCATAAGTTACCTTCTATGACTATACGATTGACCCACACCCATCCCTTCACATCCAATGATGGGACTTCTTAACAATCAATGTAAGATAGCAACATATAAAGGAGGAGGAAAAGAACAAAGACCTTTTGAGTAGGTAGGACACTAGTAGTTGCTTGCTCACAAACTAAAACCATCTCCACACTCACACTTTCAAAACATCTTCAAAAACAAACATCTCTTTGAACTATTTTCAAAACCAACACTTTGTATGCATCCTTAGAGAGACTAGAATTATTACAAAGTTCTCCGAAACAAAGGAATTTTCAAAATATTTTCAAACTCACACCAATCACAAACACATTTCAAAAAAAGAATTTTTAAAGTGATCAAGCAACTAAGAGCCCGTAGATAACTACATATGAAAAGGGTGTTAACACATTCCCTTTTCATAACCTACCCCCCCCGAAATCAAGAAAATATATCAAAAGGTATTTCTTGTTTTTTTCACCCTTTCCTTTATTAGATAAAAGAAAAGTCGATGGCGCCTCTTGCTAACTGCAACATTTGCGATAAAACGCAAAACACCCAAGTCAGCTCTCCCAATGTATTACAGAATTGGCGACTCTGCTGGGGATTGTAAACTTAAAAGTGGGGTTATCTTAGAGCTAGATCACATTTAATTGCTTTTATTGTTCGATTTGTTTGATTTACAATTATGGGTCTTTGTTTGGGCTTGTTTTGATCCTCTACCCAGATCGGGGAACATCATTAGGTAAATAGAAAAATTATGGAGATTGTACAGCGTAGACCAATATGGTTGAGACAATAGCTATGTTAGTGTGACACATTTGTGGATACCGATATCCCTTATGGAGAATTAAGGAGAATACGGGGCCGTTGTGTGGTGTCATGAATCACTAACGAACCTTAGAACCTTAAATTGAACAACTTGGCCATTAGGAAGTAGTGAGATAGCTGGCTTTGGTGCAGTTCGAAGTTGGTTGATACTCGATGCTACGCTCATTGAGATTGGACTTTTGGGATATTTCGGTCGCCAATAAAGAGGCTTGCACTGAAATAATGCCCGATGAATAAAGATCAATGATATTCAGATTCGCTAGAACCCGATTACTATCTAGGACAAGTTGAACCAACTAAACTTCAAGAGGGTACTTACCTACGAACTCCATGTAAGCTTAAACCTAAGGATTTTTTGCTTTGTGTGTATGTTTACTTGTACATAACATCATGACATCATACCATAACATTTTCAATAACCATTTCAAAGATCTCAAGGGTTTGTGGTGCAGTGTTATATTGAACCAAACGTATATCAAGGGGAAAGAGGATTTATTTTCCTTTATCCAAATGCCATCAAAGACCAAAGCACAATAACTCGAGTTAAGGGCTAGGACCCACTCGACATGGTGAGCTTGATTCTCATAGAAGGACATTTGATGATGCTAAATATGTAATCAAAGCTCAACTTCTAACATCTTCTTGTGTTTACGCCTTGAGATCCTTGAAAACATTGCATCCATATATCATGCACGTCCTCATAACATATTTTCCCCATACAGGTTTTCTCATTTGCTTACTGTTTATTTCAGTAGAGATGACTCTAGAATAGATTATCAAGGATCTTCAAACCCAAAATTCTCAGATTCAAGAAATGTTCTTGAACCTATCCAAGGGGAAAGAAGAAATGAAAGCAGTCCTCACTAGGAGCATGACCGAGAAGAATCCTGAGGAAAACATGGATGACCAGTTGGAACGGTTACAAACTGAGATAGCAACAATGAAAATCTAGATGATGGGGCAGATGGTGGGCCAGATGGATCTTATCCAAAACTTGCCTCAGGGACAAGATGAGTTGAGAGCCCTCATCAACACGCTTCATCAAGACGGATGTAACCGTATGAAACAAATAGTTAAGATTCAGTATCAAGTCATCAATCAGCCCCCGACAAAACAAGAAGTGGTTTTGGGCGAGAGAATACCTTTCAAAATGTTTACTACACCAAGGGTCCAACAATGACCTTGCAACCCACGACAGGATAGTCAACATAAGCAAGATGCACCCAAAAGACAATTTACCAAGATCAACATGTCCTTGACTCAAGAATTACATCATATGTTGGAAGCTGAGCTGGTTACATTGAGGGAGCCTCCTCAAAAACCTAATACTTGTCTCCCCGCTACAAACACAATGAAAAGTTCACATACCACTCCAATAGTAGGGGACACGACACTAACCATTGTTGGGCATTGAATAACAAGATTCAAGACCTGATTGACGAAGGAGTGTTGGAATTTACACAAGATGGTCAACTGGAGTTTACCTGTCACCCCTCAAAGACACACCATCTGAAGTGAGAAGTTTATGTGGGGAAACTTTTTTTATTTGAATTTCCAGTTGTAATTTCTTTGTTTGCTTAAATATTTGTCCTTATGTCAAAAATTTGGTTATTCTCATTAATGCATTGCATATGTTTGTCTTGAGATAATCCATTCGTTTTCAATATACTGAAATTATGCTTTTACCTCTTTTTGTATGATATTCAACTCTCAACTACAAGTCTTAAGCCTTTAGAGGTTGTTCAAAATAGAAAACCCTAAACGCATTATTCCATCTTACAAACTCTCTGATAAACCAACCAGACTAACACTTTACATCACATAGAGGTTGTTCAAACACAAGAACAATTTCTGTAGTGCCATTATCTTCACCTTCCAAACACAAAAACAGTAATGTACAACTTGACTGGGTTGGTGTGGTTCAAATAGCTTGGAACAACTTCCTGGAGGTTCACTAAGGCCCTCATAGCTTCTTGAAAAGTATTTAGACTCAAAACACTAAGTGAAGCCTCAAGGTAAGTCTTCTTGACTTTGCATTTTTCATACATCACTAATGATTCATTCTTGAAGATAAAATGTAGTAATCATTGCCTCTTTGAGCTAACCATTTCCTTGCTGTTCATTTTTATCAATTATATGTTGAAAATTGACTGATACATGCAAAAGAATAATGATAGAGGCAAAAAAACTGTAGCATGGGTCGACAAATACCCATATGGGTCGACTCATTCTAGTGACAAAACAGGGTATGAGTCGACACATGGCCTTATGCATCGACTCATACTATTATCCAGGCCCCAAAACAGAAGGATGAAAGGTGCACGAGTAGATACAAAACGCGTATGTATCGACACAAACAGGTTCACGAGTCGACACATCTCATTATGCATCGACTTATACTGAGTTGGTTTTGTTTTACAAGAGCAAGAAGAGTTATGTGTCGATGCATATCAGTATTGTGTCGACACATAATAGTTCAAAATGCCTTTTTCCTTTCATTTTACACTGTCTTTACATTTTTCACACATTTCCTTCATTATTGTCCATCTATTCGATATGGTTGTAATAATTAGACATCTACTTCATCCCCATTTGTAAATTGTACCCCCATTCCCCTAATGATGTAATAGCATAGGATTTTAGTTTCAGCAAAATTTATCGCTTTTCCTATAATTGTTAGTAATTAGAGTGTGTATGGAAAGATAAAATCAACTATTAGAAAAACCTAATCTCAAAGACAATGCATGCAATCAAACACACTATTCACACGTGCACCTCTAGGGTAACCTCGCTTATTGCCTCAAACAATAGTTATGTCCCTTGAATATGGGCGCTTTAGCAAAGACCCTTGATAAAAAAAAAGATCGTAGTCCCTTGAAGACCCTTAGATGTTGCCTTCGGTAAAACAATCTAGTCCCTTACAAAAATTGCTAAAGCGTTTCATAAGTTGCATTCTATGACTATACGATTGACTCACGCCCATCCCTTCACATCCAATGATGGGACTTCTTAACAATCAATGTAAGATAGCAACATCTAAAGGAGGAGGAAAACAACGAAGGCCTTTTGAGTAGGTAGGACGCTCGTAGTTGCTTGCTCACAAACTAAAGCCATCTCCACAATCACACTTTCAAAACATCTTCAAAAACAAACATCTCTTTGAACTATTTTCAAAACCAACACTTTGTATGCATTCTTATAGAGACTAGAATCATTACAAAGTTTTCTGAAACAAAGGCGTTTTCAAAATATTTTCAAACTCACACCAATCACAAACACATTTAAAAAAAAGCATTTTCAAAGTGATCAAGCAACTAAGAGCCCGTAGATAACTACAGATGAAAAGGGTGTTAACACCTTCCCTTTTCATAACCTACCCCCCGAAATCAAGAAAATATCTCAAAAGGTATTTCCTATTCTTTTCACCCTTTCCTTTATTGGATAAAAGAAAAGTAGATGGCGAATCTTGCTAACCGCAACATTTGTGATAAAACGCAAAACACTCAAATCAGTTCTCCGACTGTATTACAGAACTGGCGACTCTGCTGAGGATTGTAAACTTAAAAGTTGGGTTACCTTAGAGTTAGATCACATTTAATTGCTTTTATTGTTTGATTTGTTTGGTTTACATTTCTGGGTCTTTGTTTGGGCTTGTTTTGATCCTCTACCCGAATCGGGGAACATCATTAGATAAATATCAAAAATTGTGGAGACTGTACATCATAGACCGATATGGTTGAGACAACAGTTATGTTAGTGTGACACATTTGTGGGTACTGGTATCCCTTTGGAGAATTAAGGAGAATACGGGGCCGCTGTGTGGTGTCATGAAGCACTAGCCAACCTTAGAACCTTTAATTGAACAACATGGACATTAGGAAGTACTTAGATAGCCGGCTTTGGTGCAGTTTGAATTTTTTTGATAATCGATGCTATGCTCATTGAGATCAGACTTTTGGGATATTTCGGTCTCCAATAAAGAGGCTTGCGCTGTAATAATTCCCGATGAAGAAAGATCAGGGATATTGAGATTCCCTAAAAACCGGTTACTATCTAGGACAGGTTGAACCAACTAAACTTCAAGAGGGTACTTACGTATGAACTCCATGCAAGCCTAAACCTAAGGATATGTTTGCTTTGTGTGTATGTTTACTTGTACATAACATCATGACATCATACCATAGCATTTCCAATCACCATTTCAAGGATCTCAAGGGTTTGTGGTGCAGTGTTATATTGAACTAGACGTCTATCAAGGGGAAAGAGGATTTATTTTCCTTTAGCCAAATGCCATCAAAGACCAAAGCACAATAACTCGAGTCAAGGGCTATGACCCACTCGACATGGTGAGCTTGATTCTTGTAGAAGGACATTCGACAATGCGAAAGATGTAGTCAAAGATCGACTTCTAACATCTTCTTGTGTTTACCCCTTGAGATCCTTGAAAACATTGCATCCAGATATCATGCATGTCCTCATAACAGGGTTTCCCCATACAGGTTTTCTCATTTGCTTACTGTTTATTTCATTAGAGATGACTCTAGAACAGACTATCAAGGATCTTCAGACCCAAAATGCTCAGCTTCAAGAAATGTTCTTGAACCTATCCAAGGGGCAAGAAGAAATGAAATCACTCCCCACTAGGAGCATGATCAAGAAGAATCTTGAGGAAAACATGGATGACCAGTTGGAACAGTAACAAACTGAGATAGCAACAATGAAAATCTAGATGATGGGACAGATGGTGGGCCAGATGGCTCTTATCCAAAACTTGCCTCAGGGACAAGATGAGATGAGAGCCCTCGTCAACATGCTGCATCAAGACGGATGTAACTGTATGAAACAAACAGTTAATATTGGGTATCAAGTCATCAATCAGCCCCCGACAACACAAGAAGTGGTTTTGGACGAGAGAATACCTTTCAAAATGGCTACTACACCAAGGGTCCAACAATGAACTTGCAACCCACGACAGGATGGTCAGTATAAGCAGGATGCGCCCAAAAGACAATTTACCAAGATCAAGATGTCCTTGACTCAAGAATTGCATCATATGTTGAAAGCTGAGCTGGTTACATTGAGGGAACCTCCTCAAAAACCTAATACTTTTCTCCCCGCTACAAACATAATGAAAAGTGCGCATACCAATCCAACAGTAGGGGACACGACACTAACCACTGTTGGGAATTGAAGAATAAGATTCAAGACCTGATTGACGAAGGCGTGTTGGAATTTACACAAGATGGTCAACTGGAGTTTTTCTGTCACCCCTCATAGACACACCATCTGAAGTGAGAAGTTTAGGCAGGGAAACTTTTTTTATTTGAATTTTCAGTTGTAATTTCTTTGTTTGCTTAAACATTTGTCCTTATGTCAAAACTTTGGTTATTCTCATTAAAGCGTTGCATATGTTTGTCTTAAGTTAATCCATTCATTTTCACTATACTGAAATTATGCTTTTACCTCTTTTTGAATGATATTCAACTCTCAACTATAAGTCTTAAGCCTTTAGAGGTTGTTCAAAATAGAAAACCCTCAACCCATTATTCCATCTTACAAACTCTCCCATAAACCAACCAGCCAAACACTTTACATCACATAAAGGTTGTTCAAACACAAGAACAATTTCTGTAGTGCCATTATCTTCACCTTTCAAACACAAAAACAATACTTTATAATTTGACTGGGTTGGTGTGGTTCAAATAGCTTGGAACAACTTCCTGGAGGTTCATTAAGGCCCTCACAGCTTTTTGAAAAGTATTCAGACTCAAAACACTAAGTGCAGTCTCAAGGTAAGTCTTCTTGACTTTGCATTTTTCATACATCACTAATGATTCATCCTTGAAGATAAAATGTAGTAATCATTGCCCCTTTGAGCTAACCATTTCCTTGTTGTTCATTTTTATCAATTATATGTTGAAAATTGACTGATACATGCAAAATAATGTTGATAAAGGCAAAATAACTGCAGCATGAGTCGACACATACTCACATGGGTTGACTCATTCTAGTGACAAAATAGGGTATGAGTCGACACATGGCCTTATGCATCGACTCATACTAATATCCAGGCCCCAAAACAGAAGGATGAAAGGTGCATGAGTCGATACAAAATGCGTATGTTTCGACACAAACAGGTGCACGAGTCGACACATCCCATTACGCATCGACTCATATTGAGTTGGTTTTGTTTTACAGGAGCAAGAAGAGTTATGGGTTGATACATAGCAATATTGTGTCGATACATAATAGTTCAAAATGCCATTTTTCTTTTTACATTATCTTTACATTTTTCACAGATTTTCTTCATTAATGTCCAGCTATTCGATATGGTTGTAATAATTAGACATCTACTTCATCCCCATTTGTAAATTGTACCCCTACTCCCCTAGTGATGTAATAGAGTAGGATTTTAATTTCCACAAAATTTATCGCTTTTTCTATAATTGTTAGTAATTAGAGTGTGTATGGCAAGATAAAATAAACTGTTAGAAAACCCTAATCTCAAAGACAAATCATGCAATCAAACACACTACTCACACGTGCACCTCTAGGGTAACCTCGCTTGTTGCCTCAGACAATAATCATGTTCCTCGAATATGGGTGGTTTAGCAAAGACCCTTGATAAAAAAAGATCGTAGTCCCTTGATGACCCTTCGATGTTGCCTTTGGTAAAATGATCTAGTCCCTTACAAAAATTGCTAAAGAGTCTCATAAGTTGCCTTCTATGACTATACGATTGACCCACGCCCATCCCTACACATCTAATGATGAGACTTATTAACAATCAATGTAAGATAGCAACATCTAAAGGAGGAAGAAAAGAACAAAGACCTTTTGAGTAGGTAGGACGCTCGTAGTTTCTTTCTCACAAACTAAAACCATCTCCACACTCACACTTTCAAAACATCTTCAAAATCAAACATCTCTTTGATTTATTTTCAAAACCAACACTTTGTATGAATTCTTATAGAGACTAGAATCATTACAAATTTTTCCGAAACAAAGGCGTTTTCAAAACATTTTCAAACTAACACCAATCACAAACACATTTAAAAAAAAGCATTTTCAAAGTGATCAAGCAACTATGAAATCATAGATAACTACATATGAAATGGGTGTTAACACCTTCCCTTTTCATAACCTACCCCCTGTAATCAAGAAAATATCTCAAAAGGTATTTACTGTTCTTTTAACCCTTTCCTTTACTGGATAAAAGAAAAGTCGGTCGCGAATCTTGCTAACCGCAACATTTGCGATTAAACACAAAACACCCAAGTCAGTTCTCCCACTGTATTACAGAACTGGCGACTCTGTTGGGGATTGTAAACTTAAAAGTGGAGTTACCTTAGAGCTGGATCACATTTAATTGCTTTTATTGTCTGATTTGTTTGCTTTACATTTATGGGTCTTTGTTTGGGCTTGTTTTGATCCTCTACCCGGATCAGGGAACATCATTAGGTAAATAGAAAAAATTGTGGAGACTGTAAAACAAAGACTGATATGGTTGAGACAATAGATATGTTAGTGTGACACATTTGTGGGTACTGGTATCCCTTATGGCGAATTAAGGAGAATACGGGGCCGCTGTGTGGTGTCATGAAGCACTAACGAACCTTAGAACCTTTAATTGAACAACTTGGCCATTAGGAAGTAGTGAGATAATCGGCTTTGGTGCAAGTTCGAAGTTGGTTGATACTCGATGCTATGCTCATTGAGATTGGACTTTTAGGATATTTCGGTCGCTAGTAAAGAGGCTTATGCTGAAATAATGCCCGATGAAGAAAGATCAGTGATATTGAGATTCCCTAAAACCCGGTTACTATCTAGGACATGTTGAACCAACTAAACTTCAAGAGGGTACTTACCTATGAACTCCATGCAAGCCTAAACCTAAGGATTTGTTTGCTTTGTGTGTATGTTTACTTGTACATAACATCATGACATCATACCATAGCATTTTTAATCACCATTTCAAGGATCTCAAGGGTTTGTGGTGTAGTGTTATATTGAACCAGACGTCTATCAAGGGGCAATAGGATTTATTTTCCTTTAGCCAAATGTCGTCAAAGACCAAAGCACAATAACTCGAGTCAAGGGCTATAACCCACTCGACATGGTGAGCTTGATTCTCGTAGAAGGACATTTTACGATGCGAAAGCTGTAATCAAAGCTCAACTTCTAACATCTTCTTGTGTTTACCCCTTGAGTTCCTTGAAAACACTGCATCCACATATCATGCATGTCCTCATAATAGGTTTTCCCCATACAGGTTTTCTCATTTGCTTATTCTTTATTTCAGTAGAGATGACTCTAGAACAGACTATCAAGGATCTTCAGACCCAAAATGCCCAGCTTCAAGAAATTTTCTTGAACCTATCCAAGGGGCAAGAAGAAGTGAAAGCACTCCTCACTAGGAGCATGATCGAGAAGAATCCTGAGGAAAACATCGATGACCAGTTGGGACGGTTATAAACTGAGATAGCAACAATGAAAATCCAGATGATGGGACAGATGGTGGGCCAGACGGCTCTTATCCAAAACTTTCCTCAGAGACAAGAAGAGTTGAGAGCCCTCGTCAACACGCTTCATCAAGATGGATGTAACCGTATGAAACAAACAGTTAAGATTGGGAATCAAGTCATCAATTAACCCACGAAAAAACAAGAAGTGGTTTTGGCCGAGAGAATACCTTTCAAAATGGCTACTGCACCAAGGGTCCAACAATAACCCTGCAACCCGCGACAGGATGGTCAGCATAAGCAAGATGCGCCCAAAATACAATTTACCGAGATCAACATGCCCTTGACTCAAGAATTGCATCATATGTTGGAAGCTGAGCTGGTTATATTGAGGGAGCCTCCTAAAAAACCTAATACTTTTCTCCCCGCTACAAACACAATGAAAAGTGCGCATACCACTCCAACAGTAGGGGACACGATACTAACAAATGTTGGGCATTGAAGAACAAGATTAAAGACCTTATTGACGAAGGATAGTTGGAATTTACACAAGATGGTCAACTGGAGTTTTTTTATCACCCCTCAAAGACACACCATCTGAAGTGAGAAGTTTAGGCGGGGAAACTTTTTTTATTTGAATTTTCAGTTGTAATTTCTTTGTTTGCTTAAACATTTGTCCTTATGTCAAAACTTTGGTTATTCTCATTAATACATTGAATATGTTTGTCTTGAGTTAATCAATTCGTTTTCACTATACTGAAATTATGCTTTTACCTCTTTTTGTATGATATTCAACTCTCAACTACAAGTCTTAAGCCTTTAGAGGGAGGATCACAAAAACAATACCATAATCTCATACAGTATGCTTTCGGAAAGACCTTGTTGACGATGTACATGCGTTCTTTCAATTCCTAAATAGTGGAGTTATAAGGAAGATAATCCCTAGTCAACCCCTTTGAGCCAAAGAAGTAGGAGTTTTTCTTTTTCACACAAATTGAAACCTTTAATCAGAACCTGGGGTAGGGTAGCTTCGCAGTTAATTCAAATGCATGTTCAATCGCAAGCTTTCACTTCGTACACAATGAATGACATCAAGAACATCCTTCTGAATTAAAAGAAGGTGATGGTTCCCTGTAAAATAGGCAATCATTATCTCTCAAAAACCACTGAGTCAAAACCTACGAAGGAGACTTAAGAAAAAAAAACGGGGGCATCTCGCTAACTGTAGTCTCAAAAACAAGAAAAAACATTCAGGAAAAATCAGGGATAATAAATCAAAAAGAGGTCGATACAAATCCTTGACAATAGAAAAATGTTGCAAAAATGACTGCCTTCTCAAATAAACTTCCAATTATCTGAACCAACACCAAAATGTCATTGCAGATTCAATAGGAGTTCAAACGCATAATTAACTGAGTTTAGGACTGGAGAATATCATGAAGAACAGGTGGGTACAAATAAACTTTGATCCTTATCCTTTGTTTATTAAACCGTGAACCAGGCCATGTTACAACCCCATAAAAGTCCTAATTGAAGCATGGTTTAGTTCGAAAGCATAATGTTACAAAAGGTATCTTGACTCTTGTAACGCTTACTGTAAATCCCGAGTCGAATTCATATTCTTACAAAATTCTTTTATCTGCTAAAAATACATTTTCAAAACTTTAAGACAAACATAAACTTTGCATTGTTTGAATATTGCTGTTTGCATATGGCTAATTATTTGACAACGGAGAAATTCGCATGGCAAATATCTAATGAACGAAAATTATCTCAATAAACATAATCACTTCAAAGGGAAAGACGCTCCCAATGACAAATTTCCCATAATCAAGGGGAATGACATGTTACTGTCCAACTTGTCAGGGGCAGTCAAGTCAAGATTCCAAGAAACCTCTCATAATGTCCTGAATAACCAGGGGTAGGTCTCCATCCGAATCACTCGGGGCATTGAACATGAATTCCAGCAAAGGGTCACGTACGAACAAGCAAACATTTTCTGTTATTTCTACAACACTTACTACTATGGACAGTGATAAATCCTCACGAAGTCCTTTTTATAAGGTGATCCCAGTGAAGTCGCCAGCGCCACCTCTATAAGGTTATCCCCATAGAATAATCTTCACAGATAAGGGTCCAAACCACATAAGGCCAAATTCATGGATATCTCCACATAAACATCCCTACAAAGTTGGATTCATGAAATCCCCATCCAGAGTTCCAATCTCTCCCCAACTAAGTTGGTCTTAAAAAAGAGCCTTGTGTATTTCTCCCTAAAGAAAACACCTCCCCAGCAGGTCTTCAAAATATTCTCTTCAACAGGGTTTATTTGCCCAATATACTGCAAATTCCTCAGCTTGAGTTTGTTTCTCAGACTATTTTAAATCAACGGACGAAACCCCTTAGCCCCTGGCAGTCATTGTAATCCCTAACGGAGTTGTTACTATCCTCGAAAGTGACTGTGAAACCTGGAACCCGGCCAGATAACGATTGACTCCATTCCTCCAAAACAAGTTACTGCGAAGCCTGGACCCAACCAGATAACAGTTCAACTTCAACCTTCCCAGTAAGGTACTGTAAAGCCTGGAATCTGACCAGATAACAGTCAACTATAACAAGTGGTTGCGAAGCCTGGAATCCGACAACATAGTAATTGACTTTATATATTTCTTCAATTACTGCACAGCCTGGACCCGACCAGAAAACAGTTTGAGTTTCTAAAACCTGGACTCGACCAGATAATAGTAAATATCAATTTTAAGTTACTAAAGCCTGGACCCGATCGGATAATAATTTAACTTCTTCAGTTACTGCAAAGCCTGGACCCGACCAGAAAACAATTTGAGTTGCAAAAACCTGGACTCGACCAGATAATAGTAAATCTATATTTTAAGCCTAGACCCGACCAGATAACAGTTCGAGTTACTAAAACCTGGACCCAACCAGATACCAGTTAACCTCAAGATCAAATTGCTGAAACCTGGACCCGACCAGATAATAGTTCGAGTTGCTGAAACCTGGACCCGAGCAGATACCAGTTAACCTCAAGATTTAATTGCTGAAACCTGGACTCGACTAGATAACAGTTCGAGTTGCTAAAACCTGGACCCGACCAAATAACCGTTCGAGTTACTACGAAACCTGGACCCATCCAGATAATAGTTTAAATTCTTCAAATCACTAACAAAACTCCTCTTCCCCGATATAAGTTTCCACTATCCGCGGTGATTTGTTGAAAAGCCTGGAATCCGACCAGATAATAGTTAACTTCTTTATCCCTAACAAGTTGTTACGAAGCCTGGATTCGACCAGATAACAACTGAACTTTCTTCTTCTCTGATCAAGAGATAATACCCCATTAGAAAAATGGACAACTACAAATCTTGAGCTCTTTCCCCCAAGCATAAATCAACACTATCCATAGAGTATTCTCAATCAAAGTTAACGTTCCCTAGCGGAAATCCCCTCAACAAAACAGGAATCCACAGCGAAAGCATTTTAAACAAAGTTTGAAGATACACAACAAGTCCGAGATTTAACTTCTCAAAACTCCCCGGTATCTGACAAAGATAAACTTCAATAACGTTTCACATTCATACATCATACAACATACAAAACAATTGCATACAATATAATCTCCTTTATTTTTTAGAACATCATTTGCGCCATGCATTCATCTGAATGGAACCTAACTCTTTTCCTTGCAGGAATATCAATCAAAAAATCAAAAGACCTCTCTTGGTTAGTTTTATTTCTTCCAGATTAAAGACATGTGAATCAAAGACCTCTTCTTGTTAGATTTAGTTCTTCCAGTTAAAGAAAAGCGAATCAAAGACCTCTTCTAGTTAGATTTATTTCTTCCAAATTAAAGACACGCGAATCAAAGACCTCTTCTGGTTAGATTTATTTCTTCCAGATTAAAGACAGGCGAATCAAAGACCTCTTCTGGTTAGATTTATTTCTTCCAGATTAAAGATAGGCAAATCAAAGACCTCTTCTGGTTAGATTTATTTCTTCCAGGTTAAAGACATGCAAATCAAAGACCTCTTGTGGTTAGATTTATTTCTTCCAGATTTAAGACAGGTGAATCAAAGACCTCTTCTGGTTAGATTTATTTATTCCAGATTAAAGACATGAGAATCAAAGACCTCTTCTAGTTAGATTTATTTCATCCAAATTAAATACAGGCGAATCAAATACCTCTTCTGGTTAGAATTATTTCTTCCAGATTAAAGATAGGCGAATCAAAGTCCTCTTCTGGTTAAATTTAGTTCTTCCAGTTAAAGACAAGCGAATAAAAGACCTCTTCTAGTTAAATTTATTTCTTCCAGATTAAAGACAGGTGAATCAAAGATCTTTTTTGGTTAGTGTTGTACCCCAAAATTTTCCCTCCTATATTTCTCAATACATTTCAAGTGAGGTCCTCAAATTTCTCAAGGAAGTTCAAGAGTTGACCAGACAAACTCTCTCCTAAGGTAGTCTACCCCAAATTAGGGTTTCAGTTTGCATCAAGATGTTTGAATCCAAAGGTTCCCAAATTCTCACTATTTCCCTAATATGTTCTCAAGATCATCCATGTCAAGTTTCAAGCCTTGCAGAGAAAGTTTGCTCAGTCAATTGCTCAAAGGCCTGAAAATCGACTTTGCTAGGGCAAAAGTCAACTATGGCCCACATACAGTCAAACCTCAAGATTTTTGTTCAATATTATCATTTTGAATTATTATTAATAATTTGATCAAGGATTGATCATGATTCCTCAAGGATTGCTCACAATTCGTCAAAACCCAAAAGTTGCTAAATTGGGGTTTTGTAGGAAAAGTCAACTCAACTTTGACCAAGCATAACTCTCTCATACTTTATAAAAAATGACCCATCCAAATATCATTTTGAAGAGGATGCAATTCCATACAATCCATATTCATCTCCCCAAGTTCAAAATATGTACTCACAAGAAGATATGAATTTGGACATTATAGGTCATTTTGGAAAGTCAACAAAAACACCTTTTATATCAAAGCTTCATACATGAACATAAAAGACTCAATTGAGACGAGACCAAAAGAGTTGCTTAGAGGATATATTAAGCTTTCTAAAAAGTCCAAGAACACACCTCTAGGGTCAAAATTGATGGAGTTGTGCATTGGTAAAGTTTACCCTTTTTGCAAAATTGCCAAAAGTCAAATGTGTCCTAAAATGCAATTTTTGCTAAATGGGCCTAACTTTTTATGCTTGCACTGAGTTTGTAATGTGACCCATGGCCCATGATCCCTTCCAATTGTCATTATTTTATTTTGGTTATTTATTTTGACTTTATTTCAATTAAATCAAATAAAATCATGAAAATATCAAAAATTAATCAAAGCTTGGGATTTTGTGCATGTTTGGATCTATTATACAGCTGGAGATGGAATTAAATCGTGCAAGGCTCATATGGATACAAAAGATTGCATTTTTGCTTGATTTGGAACGATTTGAACAAATGATCAAATCATGAATCAATAATCATAATCGGAGATATTTGATACAAGTTTACAACCCTAATTCGTTCTAGGGTACATAAGGAAAATTTGCATACCAAAAAGAGAGAGATTGGAGGCGTGTAAAACAGAAATCAGAATTGCAAAAATTCAAGAAAAGTTGCAAATCGATTTTCAGGATTCAGGCTATCTCAAGCCATTTTAAGCATCCCAATCGCTTGCTGGATATCCCTGGATCACATTGTAACCCTTAGAAAGTTTCCTCAATCATTGAAATGCGATGTAAGTATCACACGGTTTCCATATTTTCTAGAAATCGAATACGATCATTCTGGTATCTTTAACATGATTCATTGATATATTCTTAATCCTTTAGGTGTTTGCAAGCTAATGGTTATATTTAATTGTGTTTTCATTAACTGTACAGCAAAATGCCATAACTAGGGTTTCCTCTTTGTTTTTAGGGTTTTTCTGTACAGGGACAATTTGCCATGGATAATGGTACCATGATGCTCGTGAGGTTGCAACGAGTTGATTGGTACCATTGGTTGTGATTTATCATGAAGGGATAAGATTTTAGAGAAGCATAAGGTTGTACCTACGCCCAGTGTCCGTAGGTAAAAGTATTTTGCCTAAAATGACAGAAGCAATGAGGAAGAAGATGGCGTGGCAGGTGGTGACTGGCCAATTCAAAATTCGCGCGCTTCAGAATTTGTTTTATTATTTTATCATATAATATTTACTTGTTATTATTTATACAAATGACCAAACCAGCTCAGCTGGCAAGCGTGCAGTGGATGAAGGTTCGAGGACCTGGGTTCGATCCCCAGGTCCCGATATTGTTCCATATTAATTTGCTTTGCATGATCAGGTGTATAGGCGTCCAACAAGTCCACCATGCATCCTCAATATTCAACCATCAGACCCCCAGTATGCCAAATCCAAGGCTTCTCACATGAGGGCCTACCATACGCCCCAGTCAAGCATGTGCATGGGATTGAAAAAGTCAAAACATGCCAAGATTTATTGGGCCCAGATTTGCCATCAACACCCCCTCCTTTTGCTAAACATCAGGCCCAGTCTCTTTTTTATTATTTCTTTCTTTTATTTAATTTAATTAATTTAATTGTTTAACCAAAATTAATTCCTTTTTTCCAAAAAAATCATAAAATCAATTTTCATAAATTTAGAATTAGGTTTTTATTTTTATAAAATTTAATTTTATATTAGTTTAGTTTAAATTAGGATGATTCTAACTTTTTGTAAATAATTAAAATCAATTAGAAAAAATTAGGGTTTGCTTTTGATTTAATTTTTATTTCTTTTCATAAAATAAAAAATACAAAAATAGGTTAATTCTAATTATTTTTCTAAATTTAAATTAATTAGTAATTAGGGTTTTTATTTTACTCAATTAAAACTTTATTTTTCTCAAAATAATCAAAAACCACAAAAATGATTTTTTTGTAATTAGGCTTAGGTGGGTTCAAAACCCTAATTTTCTCATCCTCGATCCGTCGCGCGCGTTTATTATTTTTGCAAATATTAATGTAACTGCTCATGGTATGTAATAGTTTAATTAGGATTTTCTTTTATTTATCGTTTTACGGATTTTTGGCTATGTAAATTAATCCCTCCTCCGAAGCCTTGTAATAGCATAGTTTTTATTTCTCGCATTTTAATTCTCGCAAATATTAACTGTTTAGATGTATGTTAATAGGATTGTATGACAAGATTGCATGCTAATTTTAAAAAGGCTAGAAAACCCTAATATGCAAAGATAATAACTTGAAATCAAATCACTCGCACATGCACACTCCTAGGGTATACTCTCACTTCGGTTGCCTTCGGTAAAAGGTCATTAAGTATAGGGTGTCTTAGTGGTTGCCCTCCTGTCTAACAAAGATCAAAAGTTCCGTTCGGAAATGTTGCCTCGGAAATGTTTCCTCGAATACGATCTTAAGACATTAGGGTTATTACTAAGACGTCCTAACATTGCTTTAGTGATCGTACTTCCCTTTCGAATTAACCCTTACAACTCCAACGACAGTGCTACCTATTTCTCAATAGTAGGATATCGTTCTCTAAAGGAAACGAGAACAGAAACTATTCTTTTTCGAGTAGGTAGATGCTAGGAGATACTTGCTCAAATCAAACTTTTTCACACCAAACACTTTTCAAACAAAGTTTTCAAAAATACTTCGTAACACTCTTGAAGACAGAAGCAAGGGTTAAAACGAAGTAAAACAAAAACTTTTCAAAACACACATAAGCAATTTTAAGAGATGAGAAAGTACCTAAGAGCCCATGGAAAACCATGGATAGAAAGGGTGATAACACCTTCCCTTTCTATAATCTACCCTCGGTGCTCAAAATCTCGAAAAACGTAAACCAGCATTTCCAAAACAGTCGGTTCTGCCACCGTATCACAGAACTGGTGACTCTGCCGGGGAATTAATAAGTGGGGTATACCTTAGGACTTAGTTCATCATAAATTGCTTCTCTTGTTTGTTTTGGTTGCTTTACTTTTAAGGGTTTTGTTTTGGAGTTACTATAGATCCTAACCCGGATCCGGGGACACCTTTTAAGTAAGTAGAAATAAACTGTGAGTGAACTGTACGGCATAGACCGATACGGTTGAAGCAGTAGCTACGTTGATGTGGCGCATTGGTTGGTACCGGTATCCCTTGTGGAGAAACGAGGAGAATATGGGGATGCTATGTGTGTCGTTAAGCATCATCTAACCTTAGAACCTTTAATCAACCAACTTGGCCATTAGAAAGTAGTGAGATAGCCGGCCTCGGTATAAAGCTGAGAACTGGTTGATACTTGATGCTACACTCATTGAGACCATACTCTCGAGATAGTTCCGGCCGCAAGAAAAGATTGCGGGAGCTGAAACCATGACTGATGGAGGATGGTCAGTGATATTGAGAACCTATAGAACCCGGTTACTTTTGCTAGGATAGGTTGAAACCAACTGAACTTCAAGAGGGTAATACCTTTGACTCCATGCAAGCCTTAAACTTAAGAGCTTTTGTGTGACTTGTTTGCCTTTTCCATGCCTGTTATCTGATATACCTGTTGTTTTTATCATGACATCATGCATCATAACATATCATGCATACTTAATTACACTAACCATTTCAAAGACCAAGGGGATTTATCTTTGTTCCGTTTTGCAGATTATGGCTTCCGTGCATAGAAATAC
The DNA here is from genome assembly GCA_948472305.1 of Vicia faba. NCBI lineage: Eukaryota > Viridiplantae > Streptophyta > Magnoliopsida > Fabales > Fabaceae > Vicia > Vicia faba. The sequence continues at coordinate 855,518,311 of OX451736.1, read as the reverse complement.
CATTCGAGTTAACTTTGTGCAAATACCTGCTCAATTTAAAGAGTTAACCTCAAGATTTTGAGACTTCTAGGTTCATTAAGAGACATGGTCAGCTTCTTAGCCTGGTCACCTCAAAGTTTGATGAGCAGATGATGAGTGTGCTTTTCCAGTTCTTCGATCATGTGCATCATTGATTTACCTTTCTAGATTACCAGTTGGTTCCCACTGTGGAAGAGTTTTCTCACTTATTGGGCATATCCATCCTTGAATAGAAACCCTTCATAGGTATGGAAGAGGTTCCTAGACCATAAGACATTGCCTCAACTCTGCATCTGAAACGAGCTGATGTAGTATCCAATTGGGAAACACGAAGCGGCGTTGAAGGGTTCTTAGCCACATTTCTGATAGACCAGGCTCAGCTATTCTGGGATAATTTGGATTTTCAGGCTTTCGAAGATATCTTGGCTCTCCTTATCTACGGTTTGGTTCTATTCCCGAATCCGGATTCCTTTATAGATGTGCACGCTGTCAAGATTTTCCTTTCTCGCAATCCCGCGCCTACTCTACTGGGTGATATCTTGTATGCCCTCTATACTCGTACTGTGCGAAGAAGAGGGACTCTTATGTGTTGCATGTCGTTTTTGTCGAGGTGGTTTATTTCACACCTCCCTAAGTCTGCGTTGAAGAACGAAGAAGGTTTGGGTTGGTCCTACAGAATAATGTCACTTTCCCATACAGATATTCTTTGGAGTTCCAGGGCTATGGAAGTCACTGCTGTCATTGATCGTTGTGGGGGATACCCTAATTTCCCTTTGCTTGAAATTAGAGGGGGTATAACCTACAATCCTTGTCTAGCTTTGTGACAATTTGGTCGTGCTCGGAGAGATGGTCCCCATGAGCTACTTCTTGAGGATATTGCCTTTGACTACAAGGAAGACATTAAGGAGCATCACCAGAGGTTTATACGAGCTTGGGGCATGATGAACAAATCTGACCCCTAAGAGCTAGGACCAAGGACTTCCCTTCCTATGCAGCCTTACTTACAATGGGTCCGAGCTCATGCCCAGAAGCTTGGGATGCCTCATGAAGTCGTATTGCCAGTGATTGTGGAGCCCACTAATGAAGAAGGCGTTCCTTACACGGTTCTTTATCCTTACATGCCCACTGATCCTGGGGCATTGCAGAGGTCTTGGATTCAGCTGAAAGAGGAAAGGGATACTTACCGGGAGAAGTACCATGAGAAAGAAAGGAAGATTTTGAAGCTCACCAGGCAGCTCAAGGAAGAAAGAACGATCAATGACTACGTCAGCAGAAAGGGGAAGCGTCCATGGGATTTTTGATTTTTTCTTTTCTAGTTTTAGATTTTTTTTCATTTACTTCTTTGTAACGCCTCAAAGGCATTGTTGAACCTTTTACAAGTTAATCTAATAAAGTTTGTTTATTTTTGGTTTACAAATTTAAATCTCCCAAAGTCTTTGAAATCATTACATACACATCCCATTATCATGCACATCATAACAGGTACCATTACAGGTTTCTCATCCCCCTCGTTGTTTATTTCAGCTGAAATGTCTTCTGAAATGTCTTCTGATCAAGCCATCAAAGATCTTCAGGCATAAAATGCCCAATTCCAAGAGATGTTCTTGAGCTTGGCTAAAGGGCAAGAGGATTTGAAGACTCTCATTCTGAAAGAGAAGAAGAAGAAGAAGAAGAAGAAGAAGAAGGTCGTTCTTCTGAGTATGGGCAAAAGGTTTGGGAATAGGTTGCAACAACAAGCTGATCTGATCTCCTCGTCCAAGGACGGGGAAAATCAAGAAGAAGAAAAGGGCTCACGTCCTGTAGTTTCTGATAATGATACTAATTTTGATGATGAGAAATATTCTTCTGCTGATGATAAGTACAAACAGCTAGAAGACCGGTTGAGTGCTATGGAGATTCAAAAGGTCCCTGGTTTGGATTTTAGAAAACTGGGATTGGTATTGGGAGTGGTGATCCCTCATAAGCTCAAAGCTTCGATTTTTGCTAAGTACGATGGAGTATCCTGTCCAAAACTCCATCTCCGCTCGTATGTCAGGAAAATCCAACCCCACACTGCTGATAGAAATTTGTGGGTGCATTTCTTTCAAGATAGTCTGTCAGGGACTCAGCTTGAATGGTTTTATCAATTGGAAGGAACCAATGTCCGAAATTGGGAAGACCTTGCTGCTGCTTTTTACAGACAGTATCAGTATAATGCCGACGTTGCTCCCACTCGTACTCAGCTCCAGGGTAAGTCAATGGGTGCAAGTGAAGGTTTTAAGGACAATGCTCAAAAGTGGAGAGACTTGGCTGGAAGATTCCAACCCCCTTTGTCTGATAGAGTGTTGGTTGACATGTTTCTAGGGACGCTATCTGGTGCATTTTTCAATCATCTGATCAGAAGTTCGTCATCTGGGTTTGCTGAGTTGATCTTGACTGGAGAGAGAGTAGAAGCTGGTATCTGAAGTGGTAAGATAAAGAAGGATACTTCATCAAGTGTAGTGAAGAAGCCTTTCACCGGTAAGAAAGATGCTAGTGCAGTCTATGGCTCGAGGGGCCAAAGAAGACCTGAACACCGTCAAGCAGTAAACGCGGTAGTGATATCAAGACCCACAGTTGCTCCACAATGCAACAATTAACAGAGGATGGAAAGGCCACAAAGGCAGTACACTCGACTCAATATGACCTTGTCTCAAATTCTACCATAATTATTGAAGACCAATCTGGTAACTCTGAGGGAGGCCCCAAAGAACCCCAACACTACTTCTCCCCACTATAACCTGAATGCCCGCTGCGCCTATCACTTTGAAATTCTAGGTCATGATACAAACAACTATTACGCCTTGAAAAACAAGGTGCAAGACTTGATCGAAGGCAAAGAAATTGAGTTTGACGCTCCGGAGAAACCCAAAGTCATAACTGCTCCCATGCCCAAACATGGTCACAGAGTAAATGTTGTGGACGATGATTTATTTGTGACCTTTGTGGAAGAAATTTCTACTCCTTTGATGACAGTTAAGAAGAATTTGTTGCTAGTCGGTTTATTTCCGAGTTGCGGTGAAGGTTTCCATATGTGCCCGATTCTACCTACTGGTTGCCACTTATTGAAATCAGGTGTTCAGCGTCTGATGGATAACAAAGAGACCCTGTTCGAAAACACTTTGATTTCGTTAATTCCAATTCAAGATGTTGCCATCATAACCATTTCCGCCAATTCTTCCAAGGTTTCCTCGACAAAGCCTGGTAGGATTACATCCGTCCCAAGAATTACTCTGTTAATAATTACTCTCCCTGGTCCTATCCCATACACTACAGACAAGGATGTCCCTTGGCACTATGGTGCTAATGTGTTACCATGGAGTTAAACAAGACTTAGAAAGAGAGGAAGCTGATACTGATGTCAGTAATATTTCCGGGGCTAGCAAGATCACCAGAAGTGGAAGACTCTTTTCTCCTGAGATTTCCCCTCCGACTGTCCATAAACCTATTGTTATTCCATCTGCTAGTACATCAACTACTGTTCCAGTTCATACTCCAGTTATCACCCCTGTCGCCAAACCATTTGGGACTCGGGGCAAGGAAATCACAGGTGAGCCTTCCCGGACGGAGGCACCTAAGAAGATCATTGTAGAAACCTCAAAACAAGAGATAAAAGAAATTTTGAAGATTATCAAGAAGAGCGACTACAATGTAGTCGAGCAACTGGGGCAGACCCCGTCAAAAATCTCCATGTTGTCCTTGTTGTTATGTTCTGAAGCCCATGCAAAGGCTTTAATTGCATTCCTTAAGACTGCGCATGTGCCGCAGGAAACTTCAGCCGACCAATTCAAAAACTACGTAGCTAGTTTGACTGCCGACAATGGGTTGGGTTTCTCAGATGCAGATCTGACTGCTAAAGGAAGAAATCAAAATGACGCTCTGCACGTCTCGATCAAGTGTAGGGGCACTACTATGGCCCATGTATTGGTGGATACCAGGTCCTCATTGAATGTTCTGCCAAAGAAAGCATTAGACTGTCTGGACTATGAAGATTTAATTCTGAAGCCGAGCAATATTGTGGTCAGGGCTTTCGACGAGTCAAAAAGGATGGTGCACGGGGAGGTGGACATCCCTGTCAAAGTGGGTTCTCAGACCTTTGGATCCACCTTCTATGTAATGGACATCAGACCATCATACTCTTGCTTGTTGGGTCGTCCTTGGATTCATAAGGCTGGGGCAGTGACTTCAACGCTCCATCAAATGCTGAAATATCCAGTAAAGGGGAAGATTGTTATGGTACGAGGTGAAGAGGAGTATATGGTGAGTCATCTCAATTCCTTTCTCTACGTGGAGATGGATGGGGAGTTCATCGAAACTCCTTGTCAGAACTTTGAAGAGGTCCCCCAAACCTTGGCATCAACTGAAGTTGCTATCGACAAACCTCCGATGAAGATGGCTTCTCTCAAGGATGCCAGGGCTGTAATCGAAGAAGGGGATCAAAGGGCTGTTAGGCACGCACGGATTGGAAGACCTCCTCTGCATATCAACAATCAGGGAGTTAATGCAATTGAAGATGATGAAGAAGATTCAGATATCGACAGCTGGATCTACCCTACAACCAATGGTGGATTGAATAACTGGACGACGAAGGACTTCATACCTGTTTCTTTTATTCCACAGTAATTGGCTTTTGTTTTAAGAGTTTTAATAAACAGTTTGAAACTTTACGGCCCGGTGCCTTTCCCGAGGCACCTTGGCCTTGCTTATGAGGGCTTATTATTTGTCATTTTCATATATCATTAATAAAGCATTGGACGTTTCTTGCATTTCAAAATTTGTGCTCCTTGTTTTTATTTTCTGTCTCACTCTATTAAAACAGCTATGCTCTTACACATACTCACATATCATAATGCAGGTCCATATCCACTCTGGATCCCATTGATAACAGCTCTGCTACTGCCAGTTATGACTTCGAAAATCCGATCAACCAAGCTGAGGATGAAGGTGAGGATGATTATGAGGTTCCTAGAGAACTTGATAGACTGTTATTGCAGGAAGAAAGGGCCATACAGCCTCATGAAGAGCCAGTTGAATCAGTAAATTTGGGTACAGAGGAAGACAGGAAAGAGGTTAAGATAAGTGCAAATCTGGTGCCTAGTGTTAATCAAAGGTTGATACAAATGTTACGCGATTATGTTGAGATCTTTTCCTGGTCCTATGAAGATATTCCTGGTTTGGACACTGATATTATGGTACACCGCCTACCAACCAAAGAAGACTGTCCTCCCGTAAAGCAGAAGGTTCGTCGTATGCGCCCCAAAATGTTTGAGAAAATCAAAGCTGAAGTCATGAAGCAGTTTGATGCAGGATTTTTAGCTGTCACTTCTTATCTGCAGTGGGTTGCCAACATTGTTCCGGTTCCTAAGAAAGATGGTAAGGTACGGATATGTGTGGACTATAGAGATCTGAATAGGGCAAGCCCCAAGGATGACTTCCCACTTCCTCACATCGATGTTCTTGTCGACAACACCGTGCAACATAAGATCTTCTCCTTCATGGATGGTTTTTCTGGCTACAATCAGATCAAGATGGCTGCCGAGGACATGGAGAAGACAACCTTCGTTACACAGTGGGGCACCTTCTGTTACAAGGTAATGCCTTTCGGTTTGAAGAATGCTGGAGCAACTTATCAGTGCGCCATGGTCACTTTGTTCCACGACATGATTCACCATGAGATTGAGGTTTATGTCGATGACATGATAGCAAGGTACCAGACTGAGGAAGAGCACCTTGGCCATCTCCAGAAACAGTTCGACAGGTTGAAGACGTACAAGCTGAGGTTGAATCCGAACAAGTGCACCTTCGGGGTAAGATCTGGTAAACTACTGGGTTTCGTCGTCAGTGATAAGGGTATTCAGGTGGACTCTGCCAAGGTAAAAGCCATACAGGAGATGCCGGCTCCCCGCACAGAAAAGGAAGTTAGAGGCTCTTTGGGACGTCTAAATTACATTTCCAGGTTCATTTCACATCTGACCACTACTTGTGAGCCAATCTTCAAGCTGCTGAAGAAAGATCAAGTGGTAAAGTGGAACGATGAGTGCCAGACCGCTTTCGAAAGGATCAAGGAATATCTTCAAGAACCGCCAATTTTGATGCCTCCAGTTGAAGAAAGACCTTTGATCTTATACTTGACGGTACTGGATAATTCAATGGGGTGCATGTTGGGGCATCATGACGAGTCTGGCCGAAAAGAGCATTCTATTTACTACCTTAGCAAAAAGTTTACCGACTGTGAGACCCGATACTCATTGCTCGAGAAAACTTGCTGCACTTTGGCATGGGCTGCTTTGCGGCTGAGACAGTATATGCTGACTCACACCACCTTATTGATATCAAAGATGGATCAAATCAAGTATATCTTCGAAAAGCCTGCCTTATCCGAAAGAATAGCAAGATGGCAGATGATCTTAACCGAGTATGACATCCAATACACAACCCAAAAAGCAATCAAGGGGAGTGTATTGGCGGATCATTTGGTGCATCAGGTCGTGGACGACTACCAGTCCATGAATTTCGAGTTCCCAAATGAGAACATCATGTTGGTGACCAACTGTGAAGAACCTGGACCTGATGAAGGACCTGAGGAAGGATCCCCATGGTCTATGTATTTTGATGGAGCATCAAACGCGTTGGGTAATGGCATTGGCGCTGTGATCATATCTCCTGAGGGCTGTCATACTCCGTTCACCGCCCGATTATGTTTTAACTGCACCAACAATATGGCGGAGTATGAAGCATGTATAATGGGTCTTCGAGCTGCTATCGACCTGAGGATTAAATTCTTGAGCGTGTTCGGAGATTATGCTTTAGTGATCAGTCAAATCAAAGGTGAGTGGGATACAGAGCACCCAAATCTTATTCCTTACAAAGAATATGTACTGACATTTCTCCTGCAGTTCGAGGAAATAACCTTTAAACACTTCCCCAGAGAAGAGAACTAGTTAGCGGACGCGCTAGCTACCATGTCTTCTATATTCAAAGTCAAGTGGGATAATGAAGCTCCTCAGATTACCATTGAGAGATTGGACAAACCCACACATTGTTATGACATTAAGACTGAAGAGGTAGCGGATAAACCCTGGTTTCACGAGGTAAAGAGGTATCTTAAGGCTCAAGAATACCTTGAGGGTGCATCTGTTAATGATAAGAAGTTCTTGAGAAGGTTCGCCGCAAAGTTCTTCGTCAGCAGTGGTATCCTTTACAAGCGTAACCATGATTCAACCTTACTGCGATGTATGGACAAAAGCGAGGCAGAAAAGATCTTGGAAGAGTTACATGAAGGTACCTTCGGAACTCATTCCAGTGGACATACCATGGCGAAGAAAATCCTACGGGCATAATATTATTGGTCCACTATGGAAGCCGATTGTTATCATTATTCTCGAACCTGTCATAAGTGCCAAGTCTATGCTGATAAGGTGCATATACCCCCAGTTCCTCTGAATGTTATGACAACTCCTTGTCCCTTTGCAATGTGGGGCATCGACATGATTGGCGAGATCAGACCTACTGCGTCTAACGGGCATCGTTTCATTCTGGTAGCTATTGATTATTTCATGAAGTGGGTTGAGGCAGCTTCCTTTGCTACAATAACCAAGAACGTCGCGGCGCGGTTTATCGGACACAATCTGATCTGTCGATACGGTGCACCAGAGTGGATCATCATGGACAATGGTACAAATCTCAACAATACGATAATCACCAAGCTCTGCAAACAGTTCAAGATACAGCATCATAACTCTTCTCCCTACCGGCCGAAGATGAATGGGGTTGTTGAAGCAGCTAATAAGAACATCAAGAAGATTGTGCAGAAGATGATGGTGACATACAAAGACTGGCACGAGATGTTACCATTCACTCTTCATGGGTACCGTACCTCAGCACGGACGTCGACAGGGGCAACACCCTACTCTCTGGTGTATGGCATGGAGGCAGTCCTACCCATCAAAGTCCAAATACCTTCTCTCCGGATTATGAAGGATGCAGGTTTGAACAAAGAAGAATGGATCCAAACCCATCTTGATTAGCTGAGCTTAATTGATGAAAATAGGCTTACTGCTATTTGTCATGGTCAGACGTACCAAAAGCGAATGATCAAGGCTTTTAACAAGAAAGTCATGCGTTAAGAATATCAAGTCGGGGATCTGGTGATCAAACGCATCATTTTTCCGCAAGGTGATCCTGGGGGCAAATGGGCCCCTACATACGAAGGGCCGTTTGTGGTTAAGAACATTTTCTCGGGAGGAGCTATGATTCTGACCACCATGGATGGTGACGACCTTCCTCACCCCGTCAATGAAGACATAGTGAAAAGATACTACGCATAGTCAAAGACCCGCTAGGTTGACTGGCCTAGGAAAAAATAAGGGCTTCCCGATGAACCAAAAGGGTTCGGGCAAAAGTAAGGGATTAAAATATATAAGAAAACTGTACACCCGGCAAGTCGAAAACCTGAAAAGGAGGCTTGGGAAAAAAAGGGTATCCCGGTGGACTGAAAACCCGAAAGGGCGGTCAAGGCAAAAATTAGGGATTGAAGCGTAACACTATGTCTCATTGGATCATCTTAAAAATAGACTTCAGTATCGACTATCAAACTCGGACGACGCCAATTAATCTGATCTACCTTCGACCAAGTAGCAAAGTGATGAGACGCTTGAAGATATAAAGGCAATAGCAGAGATGGAACCTAGTGGGATTATTTTAAATAGCTGTTTTTCTTTCTTTTACACAAATTGTATAATTTCTATTCTTCGACGGTGTTCTCTTACTAGGACGTCAGCCTCTTTGTATAAAACGCCTATCACAGGCCAACTTCAAAAATCAATACAACTCGTTTCCACAAGAAATTTCAAATTGTTTTTCTTTTTCTGTTTTGTTTTGCAAGAACGTACAATGATTCATTTTTGATATATGCATTCGAAAATAATTGTTGTTCATAAATACTTACATAAGAAACAAAAGACAATTACTCGTAATTCCAGAAACAGGGGCAAACAAGAAATGTCCAAACCTTATAGTTGCTCTACCCACCAGGTACAGGGATAGAACCAGCTTGAGAATATGACTAAAGGCACTTACACTCCCCGCAGAGTAGGAAATATCCGAAGACAGTGGTGTTAGATCTACCCAGCCAAGGTTCACAATCTCGAATGAGTCGTCAAAATCCTCCCCAAGCAGAGTTTATCTATCACGAGCAATAAAAGATTGCCATCTGTTGAGTTTATTTCTCCCCCAGGCATAAATTCAATCCGTGACAAGAGTTCATTATCGCCAGCAATGGTAATTCATCCCTAGCGGAGTGGTTTCTCCAAATCGGCAGATTGTCCAACAGAATATCTTTCCTCCCCACAGAGTCTCTCCCGGCAGAATATTCTCAAGCAGAATGGATGCAAGTCTCCGACTAATCATCTTCGGTCATTATCCCTAGCGAGAACGAAGAACTCAACTCCTTATAATCTCCAACAGCAGTCCGGGATTCATTCTCCCTAGCTAGAGAATATCACGAGAACATTGCATATCCACACATCATGGCATGTGCATATGCATCATACATAACAATCTCATTTATTTTGAGAACATCTTTACCCAATACATTTCATACATCATGACATTACATACGACTAACTCTTTACCTTTCAGGGAAAGATACAGTCAAGTTCTCACAAGTTTTCTCTGGTTCAGTCAAATCGATACTAAGATTTCTATTCCAGTTCAAGCTATGAAGCCCGGAAATCAACCGGATAATATCTTGATTTCTCCAAAATACTACGAAGCTTGGAATCAACCAGATAGTGGTATATCTTAAATACAAGCTATGAAGCCCAGAAATCGACCGGAAAATAGCTTAATCCTTAGCAAGTTATTGTGAAGCATGGAAATCGACCAGATAGCAATACAAGATGCCTTGAAGCCTGGAGTCGACTAGATAATGGTATAAGACGCTGTGAAGATTGGATCACGACCAAATAGTGGCAAAGGGGAATGAAGCCTGGGACACGACCAGATAACAGTATAAGGTACTGCGAAGCTTGGAATTCGACCAAATAGCAGTTCACTCGACCAATTACTATGAAGCTCGGAAATCGACCGGATATTAGTATGCCTTAAAATCAAATGGAAGCCCGGATGCGACCGGATAACCACTTGATTCCTTCTGAAGCCTGGAGCACGACCAGATAAGAATTGAGGAATTGCAAAGCCTGGAGAACGACCAGATAGCAAGCCTAATCTCATCTCCCTATTAATTCAATGTAAAGCCTGGAGCACGACCAGATAGCAGTCGGTCTTATTTTCCCTAGTAAGTCACTGTAAAGCCTGGAGCACGACCAGATAGCAGTCGGTCTTATTTTCCTCAGCAAATCACTATAAAGCCTGAAACACGACCAGATAGCAGTTCATCTTCACCTCCTCGACTAAGAGATGATTCCCCAGCGAAGTCCTCCTTAACAATAGGCATACAGGTTCTCGCAAAGGAATCTCTTATGCGATCAACACTTCTTCTGATGGCATCTTTAAGCCCATCTTCCGCCATCACCTTCCAAATGGCATCTAATCCCATTCCCGATATCGCAAGACAAGTACAACTTCATGCGAGTGCAAATTTCTAGGCACTCTAGTGTTCAATCATCTTCCACCTTCGAATCACGAAAGGCAGACAAGCCAATCTACATCCTCAGGTTTAAGAAGATTGAACAGGGGCAGTTGTTGTACCCCAAAATTTGCCCTCCCATATTTCTCAATACATTTCAAGTGAGGTCCTCAAATTGCTCGAGGAAGTCCAAGAGTTGACCAGACAAACTCTCTCCTAAGGAAGTCTACCCCAAATTAGGGTTTCAGTTTGCATCAAGATGTTTGAATCCAAATGGTCCCAAATGCTCACTATTTCCATAATATGTTCTAATGATCATCCATGTCAAGTTTCAAGCCTTGTAGAGAAAGTTTGCTCAGTCAATTGCTCAAAGGCCTGAAAATCGATGTGCTAGGGCAAAAGTCAACTGTGGCCCACATACAGTCAAACCTCAATATTTTTGGTCAACATTCTCATTTTGAAGTATTATTCATCATTTGATCAAGGATTGATCATGATTCCTCAAGGATTTCTCACAATTCATCAAAACCCAAAAGTTGCTAAATTAGGGTTTTGTAGGAAAAGTCAACTCAAATTTGACCAAGCATAACTTTCTCATACTTTATCAAAAATTGACCTATCCAAAGATCATTTTTAAGAGGATGCAATTCCCTACAATCCATCTTCAGCTCCCAAGTTCAAAATATGCACTCAAAAGAAGATATGAATTTGGACATTATAGGTCATTTTGGAAAGTAAACAAAAACACCTTTTATGTCAAAGCTTCATACATGAACATAGAAGACTCAATTGAGATGAGACCAAAAGGGTTGGTTAGAGGATATCTTAAGCTTTCTAAAAAGTCAAAGAACACACCTCTAGGGTCAAAATTGACGGATTTGTGCATTGGTAAAGTTAACCTATTTTGTAAAATTGCCAAAAGTCAAATGTGTCCCAAATTGCAATTTTTGCTAAATGGGACCAACTTTTTATGCTTGCACTGAGTTTGTAATGTGACCCACGACCCATGATCCATTCCACTTGTCATTATTTTATTTTTGTTATTTATTTTGACTTTATTTCAATTAAATCAAATAAAATCAAAATAAAATCATGAAAATATCAAAAATTAATCAAAGCTTGAGATTTTGTGCATGTTTAGGTCTATTATACAACTGGAGATGGAATCAAATCGTGCAAGGCTCATATGGATACAAAAGATTGCATTTTTGCTTGATTTGGAAAGATTTGCACAAAGGATCAAATCATGAATCAATAATCATAATTGGAGAGATTTGATACAAGTTTGCAACCCTAATTCGTTCTAGGGTACATAAGGAACATTTGCAGACCAAAAAGAGAGAGATTGGAGGCGTGTAAAACAGAAATTAGAATTGCAAAAATTCAAGAAAAGTTGAAAATCGATTTTCAGGATTCAGGCTATCTCAAGCCATTCTAAGCATCCCAATCGCTTGCTGGATATCCCTGGATCACATTGCAACCCTTAGCAAGATTCCTCAAGCCTTGAAACACGCTGTAAGTATCACATGGTTTCCATATTTTCTTGAAATCGAATACGATCATTTTGACATCTTTAACATGATTCATTGTTATATTCTTAATCCTTGAGGTGTTTGCAAGCTAATGGTTATATTTAATTGCGTTTTCAGCAAAATGCCATAGCTAGGGTTTCCTCTTTGTTTTTAGAGTTTTTCTATACAGGGACAATTGGCCATGGATAATGGTACCATGATGCTCGTAAGGTTGCAACGAGTTGATTGGTACCATTGGTTGTGATTTATCATGCAGGGACAAGATTTTGGAGAAGCACAGGGTTGTACCTACGCTCAGTGTCCGTAGGTAAAAGTCTTTTGCCTAAAACGACATAAGCAATGAGGAAGATGATGGCGTGGCTGGTGGTGAGTGGCCAATTCATAATTCGCGCGCTTCAGAATTTGTTTTATTGTTTTATCATATAATATTTACTTGTTATTATTTATACAAATGACCAAACCAGCTCAGCTGGAAAACGCATAGTGGATGAAGGTTCGAGGACCTGGGTTCGATCTCCAGGTCCCCATATTGTTCCATATTATTTTGCTTTGAATGATCAGGTGTATAGGCATCCAACAAGTCCACCATGCGTCCTCAATATTCAACCATAAGACCCCCAGTATGCCAAATCCAAGGCTTCTCACATGAGGGCCTACCATACGCCCCAGTCAAGCATGCGCATGGGATTGAAAAAGTCAAAACAGGCCAGGAATTATTGGGCCCAGATTTTCCATCAACACCCTCTCCTTTTGCTAAACATCAGGCCCAGTCTCTTTATTATTATTTCTTTCTTTTATTTAATTTAATTAATTTAATTGTTTAACAAAATTAATTCCTTTTTTTCCAAAAAAATCATAAAATCAATTTTCACAAATTTAGAATTAGGTTTTTATTTTTATCAAATTTAATTTTATATTAGTTTAGTTTAAATTAGGATGATTCTAAATTTTTGTAAATAATTAAAATTAATTCGAAAAAATTAGGGTTTGCTTTTGATTTAATTTTTATTTCTTTTCATAAAATAAAAAAAATACAAAAATAGGTTAATTCTAATTATTTTTCTAAATTTAAATTAATTAGTAATTAGGGTTTTTATTTTACTCAATTAAAACTTTATTTTTCTTAAAATAATAAAAAACCACAAAAAATGATTTTTTGCAATTAGGCTTAGGTGGGGTTAAAACCCTAATTTTTTCGTCCTCGATCCATCGCGCACGTTTATTATTTTTGCAAATATTAATGTAACTGCTCATGGTATGTAATAGTTTAATTAGGATTTTCTTTTATTTATCATTTTACGGGTTTTTGGCTATGTAAATTAATCCCTCCCTTGAAGTCTTGTAATAGCGTAGTTTTTATTTCTCGCATTTTAATTCTCGCAAATATTAACTGTTTAGATGTATGTTAATAGGATTGTATGACAAGATTGCATGCTAATTTTAAAAAGGCTAGAAAACCCTAATGTGCAAAGATAATAACTTAAAATCAAATCACTCGCACATGCGCACTTCTAGGGTATACTCTCACTTCGGTTGCCTTGGGTAAACGGTCATTAAGAATAGGGTGTCTTAGTGGTCGCCCTCCTGTCTAACAAAGATCAAAAGTCCCATTCGGAAATGTTGCGTCAGAATTGTTTCCTCGAATATGATCTTAAGACATTAGGGTTATTACTAAGACGTCCTAACATTGCTTTAGTGATCGTACGTCCCATTCGAATTGACCCTTACAACTCCAACGACAGTGCTACCTATTTCTCAATAGTAGGATAGCGCTGTCTAAAGGAAACGAGAACAGAAACAATTCTTTTTCGAGTAGGTAGATGCTAGTAGATACTTGCTCAAATCAAACTTTTTCACACCAAACACTTCTCAAATAAAATTTTCAAAGACCTCTTCTGGTTAGATTTATTTCTTTCAGATTAAAGACAGGCGGATCAAAGACCTCTTCTGGTTAGATTTATTTCTTCTATATTAAAGACAGGTGAATCTAAGACCTCTTCTGGTTAGATTTATTTCTTCCAGATTAAATACGGGTGAATCAAAGACATCTTCTAGTTAGACTTTTTTCATCCAGATTAAAGACAATTGAATGAAAGACCTCTTCTGGTTAGATTTATTTCTTCCAGATTAAAGACAGGAGAATCAAAGACCTCTTCTGGTTAGATTTAATTCTTCCAGATTAAAGACAGGCGAATCAAATACCTCTTTTGATTAGATTTATTTCTTCCAGATTAAAGATAGGCGATCAAAGACCTCTTCTGGTGAGATTTATTTCTTCAATATTAAAGACAGGTGAATCAAAGACCTGTTCTTGTAAGATTTATTTCTTCCAAATTAAAGACAGGTGAATCAAAGACCTCTTCTGGTAAGATTTATTTCTTCCAGATTAAAGACAGGTGAATCAAAGACCTCTTCTGGTTAGATTTATTTCTTCCAGATTAAAGACAGGCGAATCAGAGACCTTTTCTGCTTAGATTTATTTCTTCCACATTTAAGACAGGAGAATCAAAGACCTCTTCTGGTTAGATTTAATTCTTCCAGATTAAAGACAAGCGAATCAAATACCTCTTCTGATTAGATTTATTTCTTACAGATTAAAGACAGGCAATCAAAGACCTCGTCTGGTTAGATTTATTTCTTCCATATTAAAGACAAGTGAATCAAAGACCTCTTTTGGTTAGATTCATTTCTTCAAGATTAAAGACAGGCGAATCAAAGACATCTTCTAGTTAGATTTATTTCTTCTAGATTAAAGACACGCGAATCAAAGACCTCTTCTGTTTTATATTTATTTCTTTAAGAATAAGGACAGGCGCATCAAAGACCTCTTCTGGTTAGATTTATTTCTTCCAGATTAAAGATAGGCGAATCAAAGTCCTCTTCTAGTTAGGTTTATTTCTTCCAGATTAAAGACAGGAAAATCATAGACATCTTCAGGTTAGATTTATTTCTTCCAGATTGAAGACAGGTTAATCAAAGACCTCTTCTGGTTAGATTTATTTCTTCCATATTATAGACAAGCGAATCAAAGACCTCTTCTAGTTAGATTTATTTCTTCCAGATTAAAGAAAGGGGAATCAAAGACCATTTTTGGTTAGATTTATTTCTTCCAGATTTAAGACAGGAGAATCAAAGACCTCTTCTGGTTAGATTTATTTCTTCCAGATTAAAGACAGGTGGATCGAAGACCTCTTCTGGTTAGATTAATTTCTTCCATATTAAAGACAGGTAAATCAAAGACCTCTTCTGGTTAGATTTATTTCTTCTAGATTAAATACAAGCGAATCAAAGACATCTTCTAGTTAGATTTATTTCTTCCAGATTAAAGACAGGTGAATCAAAGACCTCTTTTGGTTAGATTTATTTCTTCCAGATTAAAGAAAAGCGGATCAAAGACCTCTTCTGGTTAGATTTATTTCTTCCAGATTAAAGACAGGCGAATCAGAGACCTCTTCTGGTTAGATTTATTTCTTCCAGATTTAAGATAGTAGAATCAAAGACCTCTTCTGGTTAGATTTATTTCTTCCAGATTAAAGACAGGCAAATCAAAAACCTCTTCTGGGTAGATTTATTTCTTCTAGATTAAAGACAGGCGGATCAAAGACCTCTTCTGGTTAGATTTATTTCTTCCAGATTAAAGACAGGTGAATCAAAGACCTCTTTTAGTTAGATTTATTTCTTTTAGATTAAAGACAGGTGAATCAAAGACCTCTTCTGGTTAGATTTATTTCTTCCAGATTAAAGACAGGTGAATCAAAGACCTCTTCTTGTTAGATTTATTTCTTCCAGATTAAAGACAGGCGAATCAGAGACCTTTTCTGCTTAGATTTATTTCTTCCACATTTAAGACAGGAGAATCAAAGACCTCTTCTGGTTAGATTTAATTCTTCCAGATTAAAGACAAGCGAATCAAATACCTCTTCTAATTAGATTTATTTCTTACAGATTAAAGACAGGCAATCAAAGACCTCGTCTGGTTAGATTTATTTCTTCCATATTAAAGACAAGTGAATCAAAGACCTCTTTTGGTTAGATTCATTTCTTCAAGATTAAAGACAGGCGAATCAAAGACATCTTCTAGTTAGATTTATTTCTTCTAGATTAAAGACACGCGAATCAAAGACCTCTTCTGGTTATATTTATTTCTTTAAGAATAAGGACAGGCGAATCAAAGACCTCTTCTGGTTAGATTTATTTCTTCCTAATTAAAGATAGGCGAATCAAAGTCCTCTTCTAGTCAGGTTTATTTCTTCCAGATTAAAGACATCTTCCGGTTAGATTTATTTATTCCAGATTGAAGACAGGTTAATCAAAGACCTCTTCTGGTTAGATTTATTTCTTCCATATTATAGACAAGCGAATCAAAGACCTCTTCTAGTTAGATTTATTTCTTCCAGATTAAAGACAGGGGAATCAAAGACCATTTTTGGTTAGATTTATTTCTTCCAGATTTAAGACAGGAGAATCAAAGACCTCTTCTGGTTAGATTTATTTCTTCCAGATTAAAGACAGGTGGATCGAAGACCTCTTCTGGTTAGATTTATTTCTTCCATATTAAAGACAGGTAAATCAAAGACCTCTTCTGGTTAGATTTATTTCTTCTAGATTAAATACAAGCGAATCAAAGACATCTTCTAGTTAGATTTATTTCTTCCAGATTAAAGACAGGTGAATCAAAGACCTCTTTTGGTTAGATTTATTTCTTCCAGATTAAAGACAAGAGGATCATAGACCTCTTCTGGTTAGATTTATTTCTTCCAGATTAAAGACAGGCGAATTAGAGACCTCTTCTGGTTAGATTTATTTCTTCCAGATTTAAGACAATAGAATCAAAGACCTCTTCTGGTTAGATTTATTTCTTCCAGATTAAAGACAGGAAAATCAAAAACCTCTTCTGGGTAGATTTATTTCTTCTAGATTAAAGACAGGCGGATCAAAGACCTCTTCTGGTTAGATTTATTTCTTCCAGATTAAAGACAGGTGAATCAAAGACCACTTTTGGTTAGATTTATTTCTTTTAGATTAAAGACAGGTTAATCAAAGACCTCTTCTGGTTAGATTTATTTCTTCCAGATTAAAGACAGGTGAATCAAAGACCTCTTCTTGTTAGACTTATTTCTTCCAGATTAAAGACAGGCGAATCAAAGACCTCTTCTGGTTAGATTTATTTCTTCCAGATTAAAGACAGACGAATATGAGACCTCTTCTGGTTAGATTTATATCTTCCACATTTAAGACAGGAGAATCAAAGACCTCTTATGGTTAGATTTATTTCTTCCAGATTAAAGACAGGCGAATCAAATACCTCTTTTGATTAGATTTATTTCATCCAGATTAAAGACAGGCGATCAAAGACCTCTTCTGGTTAGATTTATTTCTTCCATATTAAAGACAGGTGAATCAAAGACCTCTTCTGGTTAGATTCATTTCTTCCAGATTAAAGACAGGCGAATCAAAGACCTCTTCTGGTAAGATTTATTTCTTCCAGATTAAAGACAGGCGAATCAAAGACCTCTTCTGGTTAGATTTATTTCTTCCAGATTAAAGACAGGCGAATCAGAGACCTCTTCTGCTTAGATTTATTTCTTCCACATTTAAGACAGGAGAATCAAAGACCTATTCTGGTTAGATTTAATTCTTCCAGATTAAAGACAAGCGAATCAAATACCTCTTCTGATTAGATTTATTTCTTA
This sequence comes from Vicia faba, assembly GCA_948472305.1. NCBI lineage: Eukaryota > Viridiplantae > Streptophyta > Magnoliopsida > Fabales > Fabaceae > Vicia > Vicia faba. The sequence continues at coordinate 855,500,462 of OX451736.1, read as the reverse complement.
CAGATTAAAGACAGGCAATCAAAGACCTCGTCTGGTTAGATTTATTTCTTCCATATTAAAGACAAGTGAATCAAAGACCTCTTTTGGTTAGATTCATTTCTTCCAGATTAAAGACAGACGAATCAAAGACATCTTCTAGTTAGATTTATTTCTTCTAGATTAAAGACACGCGAATCAAAGACCTCTTCTGGTTATATTTATTTCTTTAAGAATAAGGACAGGCGAATCAAAGACCTCTTCTGGTTAGATTTATTTCTTCCAGATTAAAGATAGGCGAATCAAAGTCCTCTTCTAGTTAGGTTTATTTCTTCCAGGTTAAAGACAGGAAAATCAAAGACATCTTCCGGTTAGATTTATTTCTTCCAAATTGAAGACAAGTTAATCAAAGACCTCTTCTGGTTAGATTTATTTCTTCCATATTATAGACAAGCGAATCAAAGACCTGTTCTAGTTAGATTTATTTCTTCCAGATTAAAGACAGGGGAATCAAAGACCTTTTTTGGTTAGATTTATTTCTTCTAGATTTAAGACAGGAGAATCAAAGACCTCTTCTGGTTAGATTTATTTCTTCCAGATTAAAGACAGGCGGATCAAAGACCTCTTCTAGTTAGATTTATTTCTTCCATATTAAAGACAGGTAAATCAAAGACCTCTTCTGGTTAGATTTATTTCTTCTAGATTAAATACAAGCGAATCAAAGACATCTTCTAGTTAGATTTATTTCTTCCAGATTAAAGACAGGTGAATCAAAGATCTCTTTTGGTTAGATTTATTTCTTCCAGATTAAAGACAAGCGGATCAAAGACCTCTTCTGGTTAGATTTATTTCTTCCAGATTAAAGACAGGCGAATCAGAGACCTCTTCTGGTTAGATTTATTTCTTCCAGATTTAAGATAGCAGAATCAAAGACCTCTTCTGGTTAGATTTATTTCTTCCAGATTAAAGACAGGCAAATCAAAAACCTCTTCTGGGTAGATTTATTTCTTCTAGATTAAAGACAGGAGGATCAAAGACCTCTTCTGGTTAGATTTATTTCTTCCAGATTAAAGACAGGTGAATCAAAGACCTCTTTTGGTTAGATTTATTTCTTTTAGATTAAAGACAGGTGAATCAAAGACCTCTTCTGGTTAGATTTATTTCTTCCAGATTAAAGACAAGCGAATCATAGACCTCTTCTAGTTAGATTTATTTCTTCCAGATTAAAGACAGGCGAATCAAAGACCTCTTCTGGTTAGATATATTTCTTCCAGATTAAAGACAAGCCAATCATAGACCTCTTCTAGTTAGATTTATTTCTTCCAGATTAAAGATAGGCGAATCAAAGACCTCTTCTGGTTAGATTTATTTCTTCCTGTTTAAAGACAGGAAAATCAAAGACCTCTTCTGGTTAGATTTATTTCTTCTATATTAAAGAGAAGCGAATCATAGACCTCTTCTAGTTAGATTAATTTCTTCCAGATTAAAGAAAGGTGAATCAAAGACCTCTTCTAGTTAGATTTATTTCTTCCAGATTAAAGACAAGCGAATGAAAGACCTCTTCTGGTTAGATTTATTTCTTCCAGATTAAAGACAGGCGAATCAGATACCTCTTCTGGTTAGATTTATTTCTTCCAGATTTAAAACAGGCGAATCAAAAACCTCTTATGGGTAGATTTATTTCTTCTAGATTAAAGACAGGCAGATCAAAGACCTATTCTGGTTAGATTTATTTCTTCCAGATTAAAGACAGGTGAATCAAAGACCTCTTTTGGTTAGATTTATTTCTTTTAGATTAAATACAGGTGAATCGAAGACCTCTTCTGTTTAGATTCATTTCTTCCAGATTAAAGACAGGCGAATCAAAGACATCTTCTAGTTAGATTTATTTCTTCCAGATTAAAGACAGGTGAATCAAAGACCACTTTTGGTTAGATTTATTTCTTCCAGATTAAAGACAGGAGAATCAAAGACCTGTTCTGGTTAGATTTATTTCTTCCAGATTAAAGACAGGCGAATCAAAGACCTCTTCTGGTTAGATTTATTTCTTCCAGATTAAGGACAAGCGACTCATAGACCTCTTCTAGTTAGATTTTTTTCCTTCCAGATTAAAGACACGCGAATCAAAGACCTCTTCTAGTTAGATTTATTTCTTCCAGATTAAAGACAAACTAATCAAAGACCTCTTCTGGTTAGATTTATTTCTTCCATATTAAAGATAGGCGAATCAAAGACCTCTTCTAGTTAGGGTTATTTCTTCCAGGTTAAAGACAGGAAAATCAAAGACATCTTCTGGTTAGATTTATTTCTTCCAGATTGAAGACAGGTGAATCAAAGACCTCTTCTAGTTCGATTTATTTCTTCCAGATTATAGCCAGGAGAATCAAAGACCTCTTCTGGTTAGATTTATTTTATCCAAATTAAAGAAAGGAGAATAAAAGATCTCTTCTGGTTAGATTTATTTCATCCAAATTAAAGACAGGTGAATCAAAGAACTCTTCTGGTTAGATTTATTTCTTCCAGATTAAAGACACGCAAATCATAGACCTCTTCTAGTTAGATTTATTTCTTCCAGATTAAAGACACGCGAATCAAAGACCTCTTCAGGTTAGATTTATTTTTTCCAGATTAAAGACAGGCGAATCAAAGACCTCTTTTGGTTAGATTTATTTCTTTCAGATTATAGATAGGCGAATCAAAGTCCTCTTCTAGTTAGGTTTATTTCTTCCAGGTTAAAGACAGGAAAATTAAAGACATCTTCTGGTTAGATTTATTTCTTCCAGATTGAAGATAGGTGAATCAAAGACCTCTTCTGGCTAGATTTATTTCTTCCAGATTATAGACAGGCGAATCAAAGACCTCTTCTAGTTAGATTTATTTCTTCCAGATTAGAGACAGGGGAATCAAAGACCATTTTTGGTTAGATTTATTTCTTCCAGATTTAAGACAGGAGAATCAAAGATCTCTTCTGGTTAGATTTATTTCTTTCAGATTAAAGACAGGCGGATCAAAGACCTCTTCTAGTTAGATTTATTTCTTCCTCATTAAAGACAGGTGAATCAAAGACCTCTTCTGGTTAGATTTATTTCTTCCAGATTAAAGACAAGCGAATCAAAGACATCATCTAGTTAGATTTATTTCTTCCAGATTAAAGACGGGTGAATCAAAGACCTCTTTTGGTTAGATTTATCTCTTCCAGATTAAAGACAAGAGAATCAAAGACCTCTTCTGGTTATATTTATTTCTTCCAGATTAAAGACAGGCGAATCAGAGACATCTTATGGTTAGATTTATTTCTTCCAGATTTAAGACAGGAAAATCAAAGACCTATTCTGGTTAGATTTATTTCTTCCAGATTGAAGACAGGCGAATCAAAAACCCCTTCCGGGTAGATTTATTTCTTCTAGATTAAAGACAGGCGGATCAAAGACCTCTTCTGGTTAGATTTATTTATTCCAGATTAAAGACAGGTGAATCAAAGACCTCTTTTGGTTAGATTTATTTCTTTTAGATTAAAGACAGGTGAATCAAAGACCTCTTCTGGTTAAATTTATTTCTTCCAGATTAAAGACAAGCCAATCATAGACCTCTTCTAGTTAGATTTATTTCTTCCAGATTAAAGACAGGTGAATCAAAGACCTCTTCTGGTTAGATTTATTTCTTCCTGTTTAAAGACAGGAAAGTCAAAGACCTCTTCTGGTTAGATTTATTTCTTCTATATTATAGAGAAGCGAATCATAGACCTCTTCTAGTTAGATTAATTTCTTCCAGATTAAAGACAAGTGAATCAAAGACCTCTTCTAGTTAGATTTATTTCTTCCTGTTTAAAGACAGGAAAATCAAAGACCTCTTCTGGTTAGATTTATTTCTTCTATATTATAGAGAAGCGAATCATAGACCTCTTCTAGTTAGATTAATATCTTCCAGATTAAAGACAAGTGAATCAAAGACCTCTTCTAGTTAGATTTATTTCTTCCAGATTAAAGACAAGCGAATGAAAGACCTCTTCTGGTTAGATTTATTTCTTCCAGATTAAAGACAGGCGAATCAGAGACCTCTTCTGGTTATATTTATTTCTTCCAGATTTAAGACAGGAGAATCAAAGACCTCTTTTGGTTAGATTTATTTCTTCCAGATTAAAGACAGGCGAATCAAAAACCTCTTATGGGTAGATTTATTTCTTTTAGATTAAAGACAGGAAGATCAAAGACCTATTCTGGTTAGATTTATTTCTTCCAGATTAAAGACAGGCGAATCAAAGACCTCATCTGGTAATATTTTTTTCTTCGTGTTTAAAGACAGGTAAATCAAAGACCTCTTCTTGTTAGATTTATTTCTTCCAGATTAAAGAGAAGCGAATCATAGACCTCTTCTAGTTAGATTAATTTATTCCAGATTAAAGACAGACGAATCAAAGACCTCTTCTAGTTAGATTTATTTCTTCCAGATTAAAGACAGGTGAATCAAAGACCTGTTTTGGTTAGATTTATTTCTTCCAGATTAAAGACAAGCGAATGAAAGACCTCTTCTGGTTAGATTTATTTCTTCCAGATTAAAGACAGGCGAATCAAAGACCTCTTCTGGTTAGATTTATTTCTTCCAGATTTAAGATATGAGAATCAAAGACCTCTTCTGGTTAGATTTATTTCTTCCAGATTAAAGACAGGCGAATCAAAAACCTCTTCTGGGTAGATTTATTTCTTCTAGATTAAACACAGGCGGATCAAAGACATCTTCTGGTTAGATTTATTTCTTCCAGATTAAAGAAAGGTGAATCAAAGACCTCTTTTGGTTAGATTTATTTCTTCCAGATTAAAGACAGACGAATCAAAGACCTCTTCTAGTTAGATTTATTTCTTCCAGATTAAAGACATGCGAATCAAAGACCTCTTCTAGTTAGATTTATTTCTTCCAGATTAAAGACAGGTGAATCAAAGACCTCTTCTGGTTAGATTTATTTCTTCTAGATTAAAGACAAGCGAATCATAGACCTCTTCTAGTTAGATTTATTTCTTCCAGATTAAAGACAGGCGAATCAAAGACCTCTTCTGGTTAGATTTATTTCTTCCTGTTTAAAGTCAGGCAAATCAAATACCTCTTCTGGTTAGATTTATTTCTTCTAGATTAAAGACAAGCGAATCATAGACCTCTTCTAGTTAAAGTTATTTCTTCTAGATTAAAGACACGCGAATCAAAGACCTCTTCTGGTTAGATTTATTTCTTCCAGATTAAAGACAGGCGAATCAAAGACCTCTTCTGGTTAAATTTATTTCTTTCAGATTAAAGATAGGCGAATCAAAGACCTCTTATGGTTAGATTTATTTCTTCTAGGTTAAAGACAGTAAATCAAAGACCTATTCTGGTTAGATTTATTTCTTCCATATTTAAAGACAGATGAATCAAAGACCTATTCTGGTTAGATTTATTTCTTCCATATTAAAGACAGGTGAATCAAATACCTCTTCTGGTTAGATTTATTTTTTCCAGATTAAAGACAGACGAATCAAAGACCTCTTCTTGTTAGATTTATTTCTCCTAGATTAAAGACAGGCGAATCAAAGACAATTTCTGGTTAGAGTTATTTCTTCCAGATTTAAGACAAGAGAATCAAAGAACTCTTCTGGTTAGATTTATTTCTTCCGGATTAAAGACAGGCAGATCAGAGACCTCTTCTGGTTAGATTTATTTCTTCCATATTAAAGACAGGTGAATCAAAGACCTCTTCTGGTTAGATTTATTTCTTCAAGTTTAAAGACATGCAAATCAAATACATCTTCTAGTTAGATTTATTTCTTCCAGATTAAAGACAGGTGAATCAAAGATCTCTTCTGGTCAGATTTATTTCTTTTAGATTAAAGACAGGTGAATCAAAGACCTCTTTTTGGTAGATTTATTTCTTCCATATTGAAGACAGGTGAATCAAAGACCTCTTCTGGTTAGATTTATTTCTTCCAGATTAAAGACAAATGAATCAAAGACCTCTTCTTGTTAGATTTATTTCTTGCAGATTAAAGACAGGCGAATCAAAGACCTCTTCTGGTTAGATTTATTTCTTCTAGATTAATGACAAGCGAATCATAGACCTCTTCTAGTTAGATTTATTTCTTCCAGATTAAAGACAGGCGAATAAAAGACCTCTTCTGGTTAGATTTATTTCTTCCTGTTTAAAGACAGGCAAATCAAATACCTCTTCTGGTTAGATTTATTTCTTCTAGATTAAAGACAAGCGAATCATAGACCTCTTCTAGTTAAAGTTATTTCTTCTAGATTAAAGACACGCGAATCAAATACCTCTTCTGGTTAGATTTATTTCTTCCAGATTAAAGACAGGCGAATCAAAGACCTCTTCTGGTTAGATTTATTTCTTCCAGATTAAAGATAGGTGAATCAAAGACCTCTTCTTGTTAGATTTATTTCTTCTAGGTTAAAGACAGTAAAATCAAAGACCTCTTCTGGTTAGATTTATTTCTTCCAGATTAAAGACAGATGAATCAAAGACCTCTTCTGGTTAGATTGATTTCTTCCATATTTAAGACAGGTAAATCAAATACCTCTTCTGGTTAGATTTTTTTTTTCCAGATTAAAGACAGACGAATCAAAGACCTCTTCTTGTTAGATTTATTTCTCCTAGATTAAAGACAGGTGAATCAAAGACAATTTCTGGTTAGAGTTATTTCTTCCAGATTTAAGAAAGGAGAATCAAAGAACTCTTATGGTTAGATTTATTTCTTCCGGATTAAAGACAGGCAGATCAGAGACCTCTTCTGGTTAGATTTATTTCTTCCATATTAAAGACAGTTGAATCAAAGACCTCTTCTGGTTAGATTTATTTCTTCAAGTTTAAAGACATGAAAATAAAAGACATCTTTTAGTTAGATTTATTTCTTCCAGATTAAAGACAGGTGAATCAAAGACCTCTTCTGGTTAGATTTATTTCTTCCAGATTAAAGACAGACGAATCAAATACCTCTTATGGTTAAAATTATTTCTTCCATATTAAAGACAAGCAAATCAAAGACCTCTTTTGGTTAGATTTATTTCATCCAGATTAAAGACAGGCGAATCAAAGACCTCTTCTGGTTAGATTTATTTCTTCCATATTAAAGACAAGCAAATCAAAGACCTCTTTTGGTTAGATTTATTTCATCCAGATTAAAGACAGGCGAATCAAAGACCTCTTTTGGTTAGATTTATTTCTTCCAGACTAAAGATAGAGAAATCAAAGACCAATTCTAGTTAGATTTATTTCTTCCAAATTAAAGACAGGCGAATCAAATACCTCTTCTGGTTAGATTTATTTCTTCCAGATTAAAGACAAGCGAATCAAAGACATCTTCTAGTTAGATTTATTTCTTCCAGATTAAAGACAGGTGAATCAAAGACCTCTTTTGGTTAGATTTATTTCCTGCAGATTAAAGACAAGCGAATCCAAGACCTCTTCTGGTTATATTTATTTCTTCCAGATTAAAGACAGGCGAATCAGAGACCTCTTCTGGTTAGATTTATTTCTTCCAGATTTAAGACAGAAAAATCAAAGATCTATTTTGGTTAGATTTATTTCTTCCAGATTAAAGACAGGCGAATCAAAAACCTCTTATGGGTAGATTTATTTCTTCTAGATTAAAGACAGGCGGATCAAAGACCTCTTCTGGTTAGATTTATTTCTTCCAGATTAAAGACAGGTGAATCAAAGACCTCTTTTGGTTAGATTTATTTCTTTTAGATTAAAGACAGGTGAATCAAAGACCTCTTTTTGTTAGATTTATTTCTTCCATATTGAAGACAGGTGAATCAAAGACCTCTTCTTGTTAGATTTATTTCTTCCAGATTAAAGACAGGCAAATCAAAGACCTCTTCTGGTTAGATTTATTTCTTCCATATTAAAGACAGGTGAATCAAAGACCTCTTCTGGTTAGATTTATTTCTTCAAGTTTAAAGACATGCAAATAAAAGACATCTTCTAGTTAGATTTATTTCTTCCAGATTAAAGCCAGGTGAATCAAAGACCTCTTCTGGTTAGATTTATTTCTTCCAGATTAAAGACAGGTGAATCAAAGACCTCTTATGGTTAAAATTATTTCTTCCATATTAAAGACAAGCAAATTAAAGACCTCTTTTGGTTAGATTTATTTCATCCAGATTAAAGACAGGCGAATCAAAGACCTCTTCTGGTTAGATTTATTTCTCCTAGATTAAAGACAAGCGAATCAAAGACAATTTCTGGTTAGAGTTATTTCATCCAGATTTAAGACAGGAGAATCAAAGAACTCTTATGGTTAGATTTATTTCTTCCGGATTAAAGACAGGCAGATCAGAGACCTCTTCTGGTTAGATTTATTTCTTCCATATTAAAGACAGTTGAATCAAAGACCTCTTCTGGTTAGATTTATTTCTTCAAGTTTAAAGACATGCAAATAAAAGACATCTTCTAGTTAGATTTATTTCTTCCAGATTAAAGACAGATGAATCAAAGACCTCTTCTGGTTAGATTTATTTCTTCCAGATTAAAGACAGACGAATCAAAGACCTCTTATGGTTAAAATTATTTCTTCCATATTAAAGACAAGCAAATCAAAGACCTCTTTTGGTTAGATTTATTTCATCCAGATTAAAGACAGGCGAATCAAAGACCTCTTCTGGTTAGATTTATTTCTTCCATATTAAAGACAAGCAAATCAAAGACCTCTTTTGGTTAGATTTATTTCATTCAGATTAAAGACAGGCGAATCAAAGACCTCTTTTGGTTAGATTTATTTCTTCCAGACTAAAGACAGAGAAATCAAAGACCAATTCTAGTTAGATTTATTTCTTCCAAATTAAAGACAGGCGAATCAAATACCTCTTCTGGTTAGATTTATTTCTTCCAGATTAAAGACAAGTGAATCAAAGACATCTTCTAGTTAGATTTATTTCTTCCAGATTAAAGACGGGTGAATCAAAGACCTCTTTTGGTTAGATTTATTTCTTCCAGATTAAAGACAAGCGAATCCAAGACCTCTTCTGGTTATATTTATTTCTTCCAGATTAAAGACAGGCGAATCAGAGACCTCTTCTGGTTAGATTTATTTCTTCCAGATTTAAGACAGAAAAATCAAAGACCTATTCTGGTTAGATTTATTTCTTCCAGATTAAAGACAGGCGAATCAAAAACCTCTTATGGGTAGATTTATTTCTTCTAGATTAAAGACAGGCGGATCAAAGACCTCTTCTGGTTAGATTTATTTCTTCCAGATTAAAGACAGGTGAATCAAAGACCTCTTTTGGTTAGATTTATTTCTTTTAGATTAAAGACAGGTGAATCAAAGACCTCTTTTTGTTAGATTTATTTCTTCCATATTGAAGACAGGTGAATCAAAGACCTCTTCTTGTTAGATTTATTTCTTCCAGATTAAAGACAGGAAAATCAAAGACCTCTTCTGGTTAGATTTATTTCTTCCAGATTAAAGACAAGCCAATCATAGACCCCTTCTAGTTAGATTTATTTCTTCCATATTAAAGACAGGCGAATCAAAGACCTCTTCTGGTAATATTTTTTTCTTTCTGTTTAAAGACAGGCAAATCAAAGACCTCTTCTGGTTAGATTTATTTCTTCCAGATTAAACATAGGCGAATCAAAGACCTCTTCTGGTTAGATTTATTTCTTCTAGGTTAAAGACAGTAAAATCAAAGACCTCTTCTGGTTAGATTTATTTCTTCCAGATTAAAGACAGACGAACCAAAGACCTCTTCTGGTTAGATTTATTTCTTCCAGATTAAAGACAGGCGAATCAAATACCTCTTCTGGTTAGATTTATTTCTTCCAGATTAAAGACATACGGATCAAAGACCTCTTCTTGTTAGATTTATTTCTCCTAGACTAAAGACAGGCGAATCAAAGACAATTTCTGGTTAGAGTTATTTCTTCCAGATTTAAGATAGGAGAATCAAAGAACTCTTTTGGTTATATTTATTTCTTTCGGATTAAAGACAGGCATATCAAAGACCTCTTCTGGTTAGATTTGTTTCTTCCATATTAAAGACAGGTGAATCAAAGACCTCTTCTAGTTAGATTTATTTCTTCAAGTTTAAAGACATGCAAATCAAAGACATCTTCTAGTTAGATTTATTTCTTCCAGATTAAAGACAGGTGAATCAAAGACCTCTTCTGGTTAGATTTATTTCTTCCAGATTAAAGACAGGCGAATCAAAGACCTCTTATGGTTAAAATTATTTCTTCCATATTAAAGACAAGCAAATCAAAGACCTCTTTTGGTTAGATTTATTTCATACAGATTAAAGACAGGCGAATCAAAGACCTCTTCTGGTTAGATTTATTTCTTCCAGATTAAAGATAGGCGAATCAAAGACCTCTTCTGGTTAGATTTATTTCTTCTAGGTTAAAGACAGTAAAATCAAAGACCTTTTCTGGTTAGATTTATTTCTTCCAGATTAAAGACAGACGAACCAAAGACCTCTTCTGGTTAAATTTATTTCTTCCAGATTAAAGACAGGCGAATCAAATACCTCTTCTGGTTAGATTTATTTCTTCCAGATTAAAGACATACGGATCAAAGACCTCTTCTTGTTAGATTTATTTCTCCTAGATTAAAGACAGGCGAATCAAAGACAATTTCTGGTTAGAGTTATTTCTTCCAGATTTAAGATAGGAGAATCAAAGAACTCTTTTGGTTATATTTATTTCTTTCGGATTAAAGACAGGCATATCAAAGACCTCTTCTGGTTAGATTTATTTCTTCCATATTAAAGACAGGTGAATCAAAGACCTCTTCTAGTTAGATTTATTTCTTCAAGTTTAAAGACATGCAAATCAAAGACATCTTCTAGTTAGATTTATTTCTTCCAGATTAAAGACAGGTGAATCAAAGACCTCTTCTGGTTAGATTTATTTCTTCCAGATTAAAGACAGGCGAATCAAAGACCTCTTATGGTTAAAATTATTTCTTCCATATTAAAGACAAGCAAATCAAAGACCTCTTTTGGTTAGATTTATTTCATACAGATTAAAGACAGGCGAATCAAAGACCTCTTCTGGTTAGATTTATTTCTTCCATATTAAAGACAAGCAAATCAAAGACCTCTTTTGGTTAGATTTATTTCATCCAGATTAAAGACAGGCAAATCAAAGACCTCTTCTGGTTAGATTTATTTCTTCCAGACTAAAGACAGACGAATCAAAGACCTCTTCTAGTTAGATTTATTTCTTCCAGATTAAATACAGGCGAATCAAATACCTCTTCTGGTTAGATTTATTTCTTCCAGATTAAAGACAAGCGAATCAAAGACATCTTCTAGTTAGATTTATTTCTTCCAGATTAAAGACGGGTGAATCAAAGACCTCTTTTGGTTAGATTTATTTCTTCCAGATTAAAGACAAGCGAATCAAAGACCTCTTCTGGTTATATTTATTTCTTCCAGATTAAAGACTGGCGAATCAGAGACCTCTTCTGGTTAGATTTATTTCTTCCAGATTTAAGACAGGAAAATCAAAGACCTATTCTGGTTAGATTTATTTCTTCCAGATTAAAGACAGGCGAATCAAAGACATCTTCTAGTTAGATTTATTTCTTCCAGATTAAAGACGGGTGAATCAAATACCTCTTCTTGTTAGATTTATTTCTCCTAGATTAAAGACGGGCGAATCAAAGACAGTTTCTGGTTAGAGTTATTTCTTCAAGATTTAAGACAGGAGAATCAAAGAACTCTTCTGGTTAGATTTATTTCTTCCGGATTAAAGACAAGCAGATCAAAGACCTCTTCTGGTTAGATTTATTTCTTATATATTAAAGACAGGTGAATCAAAGACCTCTTCTGGTTAGATTTATTTCTTCAAGTTTAAAGACAGACAAATCAAAGACATCTTTTAGTTAGATTTATTTCTTTCAGATTAAAGACAGGTGAATCAAAGACCTCTTCTGGTTAGATTTATTTCTTCCAGATTAAAGACAGGCAAATCAAAGACCTCTTATGGTTAAAATTATTTATTCCATATTTAAGAAAGGAGATCAAAGACCTGTTCTGGTTAGATTTATTTCTTCCAGATTAAAGACAGGAGGATCGAAGACCTCTTCTGGTTAGATTTATTTCTTCCATATTAAAGACAAGAAAATCAAAGACCTCTTTTGGTTAGATTTATTTCATCCAGATTAAAGACAGACGAATCAAAGACCTCTTCTAGTTAGATTTATTTCTTCCAAATTAAAGACAGGCGAATCAAATACCTCTTCTGGTTAGATTTATTTCTTCCAAATTAAAGACATACGAATGAAAGACCTCTTGTTGTTAGATTTATTTCTTCCAGATTAATGACAGGCGAATCAGAGAGCTCTTCTGGTTAGATTTATTTCTTCCAAATTTAAGTCAGGAGAATCAAAGACCTCTTCTAGTTAGATTTATTTCTTCCAGATTAAAGACAGGCGAATCAAATACCTCTTCTGGTTAGATTTATTTCTTCCAGATTAAAGACAGGCGATCAAAGACCTCTTCTGATTAGATTTATTTCTTCCATATTAAAGACAAGTGAATCAAAGACCTCTTTTGTTTAGATGCATTTCTTCCAGATTAAAGACAGGGGAATCAAAGACATATTCTAGTTAGATTTATTTCTTCCAGATTAAAGACAGGTGAATCAAAGACCACTTTTGGTTAGATTTATTTCTTCCAAATTAAAGACAGGCGAATCAAAGACCTCTTCTGGTTAGATTTATTTCTTCCAGATTAAAGACAGGCGAATCAAAGACCTCTTCTGGTTAGATTTATTTCTTCCAGATTAAAGACAAGCGAATCATAGACCTATTCTAGTTAGATTTTTTTTCTTCCAGATTAAAGACACGCGAATCAAAGACCTCTTCTGGTTAGATTTATTTCATCCAAATTAAAGACAGGCGAATAAAATACTTCTTCTGGTTAGATTTATATCTTCCAGATTAAAGACAGACGAATCAAAGACCTCTTCTGGTTAGATGTATTTCTTCCAGATTAAAGATAGGCGAATCAAATACCTCTTCTGGTTAGATTTATTTCTTCCAGATTGAAGACAGGTGAATCATAGACCTCTTCAAGTTAGATTTATTTTTACCAGATTATAGACAGGCGAATCAAATACCTCTTCTGGTTAGATTTATTTCATCCAAATTAAAGACAGGCGAATAAAAGACCTCTTCTGGTTAGATTTATATCTTCCAGATTAAAGACAGGCGAATCAAAGACCTCTTTTGGTTAGATTTATTTCTTCCAGATTAAAGACAAGCGGATCATATACCTCTTCTACTTAGATTTATTTCTTCTAGATTAAAGACAGGCGAATCAAAGAGCTCTTCTGGTTAGATTTATTTCTTCCTGTTTAAAGACAGGCGAATCAAAGACCTCTTCTGGTTAGATTTATTTCTTCTAGATTAAAGACAAGCAAATCATAGACCTCTTCTAGTTAGATTTATTTCTTCTATATTAAAGACACGCGAATAAAAGACCTCTTCTGGTTAGATTTATTTTTTCCAGATTAAAGACAGGCGAATCAAAGACCTCTTCTGGTTAAATTTATTTCTTCCAGATTAAAGACAGGCGAATCAAAGACCTCTTATGGTTAAAATTATTTCTTCCATATTTAAGAAAGGAGATCAAAGACCTGTTCTGGTTAGATTTATTTCTTCCAGATTAAAGACAGGAGGATCAAAGACCTCTTCTGGTTAGATTTATTTCTTCCATATTAAAGACAAGCAAATCAAAGACCTCTTTTGGTTAGATTTACTTCATCCAGATTAAAGACAGACGAATCAAAGACCTCTTCTAGTTAGATTTATTTCTTCCAAATTAAAGACAGGCGAATCAAATACCTCTTCTGGTTAGATTTATTTCTTCCAAATTAAAGACATACGAATGAAAGACCTCTTGTTGTTAGATTTATTTCTTCCAGATTAATGACAGGCGAATCAGAGAGCTCTTCTGGTTAGATTTATTTCTTCCAAATTTAAGTCAGGAGAATCAAAGACCTCTTCTGGTTAGATTTATTTCTTCCAGATTAAAGACAGGCGAATCAAATACCTCTTCTGGTTAGATTTATTTCTTCCAGATTAAAGACAGGCGATCAAAGACCTCTTCTGGTTAGATTTATTTCTTCCATATTAAAGACAAGTGAATCAAAGACCTCTTATGTTTAGATTCATTTCTTCCAGATTAAAGACAGGGGAATCAAAGACATATTCTAGTTAGATTTATTTCTTCCAGATTAAAGACAGGTGAATGAAAGACCACTTTTGGTTAGATTTATTTCTTCCAAATTAAAGACAGGCGAATCAAAGACCTCTTCTGGTTAGATTTATTTCTTCCAGATTAAAGACAGGCGAATCAAAGACCTCTTCTGGTTAGATTTATTTCTTCCAGATTAAAGACAAGCGAATCATAGACCTCTTCTAGTTAGATTTTTTTTCTTCCAGATTAAAGACACGCGAATCAAAGACCTCTTCTGGTTAGATTTATTTCATCCAAATTAAAGACAGGCGAATAAAATACTTCTTCTGGTTAGATTTATATCTTCCAGATTAAAGACAGACGAATCAAAGACCTCTTCTGGTTAGATGTATTTCTTCCAGATTAAAGACAGGCGAATCAAATACCTCTTCTGGTTAGATTTATTTCTTCCAGATTGAAGACAGGTGAATCATAGAACTCATCAAGTTAGATTTATTTTTTCCAGATTATAGACAGGCGAATCAAAGACCTCTTCTGGTTAGATTTATTTCATCCAAATTAAAGACAGGCGAATAAAAGACCTCTTCTGGTTAGATTTATATCTTCCAGATTAAAGACAGGCGAATCAAAGACCTCTTTTGGTTAGATTTATTTCTTCCAGATTAAAGACAAGCGGATCATATACCTCTTCTACTTAGATTTATTTCTTCTAGATTAAAGACAGGCGAATCAAAGACCTCGTCTGGTTAGATTTATTTCTTCCTGTTTAAAGACTGGCGAATCAAAGACCTCTTCTGGTTAGATTTATTTCTTCTAGATTAAAGACAAGCAAATCATAGACCTCTTCTAGTTAGATTTATTTCTTCTATATTAAAGACACGCGAATCAAAGACCTCTTCTGGTTAGATTTATTTCTTCCAGATTAAAGACAGGCGAATCAAAGACCTCTTCTGGTTAGATTTATTTCTTCCAGATTGAAGATAGGCGAATCAAAGACCTCTTCTGGTTAGATTTATTTCTTCGAGGTTAAAGACAGGAAAATCAAAGACCTCTTCTGGTTATATTTATTTCTTCCAGATTGAAGACAGGTGAATCAAATACCTCTTCTGGTTAGATTTATTTCTTCCAGATTATAGACATGAGAATCAAAGACCTCTTCTGGTTAGATTTACTTTATCCAAATTAAAGACAGGTGAATAAAAGACCTCTTTGAAGAAGTGAAAAACACAAGAAGGAGGGTTGAATTGTAAAACTTGAAATCAATTGCAGACAACACGTTATTTTAATCCTGGTTCGTTTGATCTCAAACTACTCCAGTCCACCCGTCAAGGTGATTTCGCCTCTCTCCAACGAGGTCTTAATCCACTATATTCAACTGAATATTACAACTACTTTAACAACTTCTAAAGCCTTCTTGAGTCTAAACCACAGACCGGTTTCTCAAGGAATATCTTTCTTACAGATAAGTGAACAATATGTGTGTTGAATGTTTTCTACAAAAACGATTTATCACAACTGTGATAATACACAAATTAAGCTTATGTGAATCTAGATTTCTAGAACTATGGAGTAAGTAATTTGAGAGCTTTAGCAAACTGTATGAGTGAGGAGGAAGATGATTTGCTTTAGGCGTGTAAAGAGTTCTAGAGCATTATCCAATACGTTCCTCACTGATTTGTTTATATAGCCTTGGAAAAGATACGTTGAGTCAATTATTCTATTTCAATGCCCATTACGTTCTTTCCATATTGAGAAGATCTTTGTCTTTGGAATAAAGACGTTGGAAATAAATGGTCTTGAATGCACAGTACCGTTGTCACTTCAACGTGTTATTGGCTTTGGCTTATTCTGACGCTTCTAGGTGCTGATGATATTGTTTTGATCTTGATCAGAGTTTAGAGTGTGTTACGCGCAGATTTGTTCATCAAGCTTCAGCGTAAGCACATGTGTTGATCTTCTGATGCTGGCATATGATATTTCATCTTCTGATGCTGATGTTGATATTTCATCTTCTGATGCTGATATTCATCAGAGTTTCTGTAAATGCACAATATAATTTTTAGGTAGCATATATGTCTCATATGAATTATACAATTTATTTAATCTTGCATTTTGTTATCATCAAAACTTTAACTTAGGGTAGTAGATTCAAACTTTGTTCTAACAATCTCCCCCTTTTTGATGATGACAAAAACTAGATTTTTTCAATTGAAAATTAAAATAAAAAGTATCCGAGATAACCAAATAATAAATTGTATTAGAGATAAACAGGGAGTTATCAAAGATAAGAGGATAAGGAGTAAAAAGGTATCAAAGTTATGATCAGAAAAACTCCCCCTGATTTTATTACTTCCCTTTGATTCTATGAGTTCTTTAGCATCAGATCTTTATTGAACTTTCTTTGAACATCAGAACTTTCCTTTATCAGAGCAGAGCTTCAGCGTATTAGAGTTCATCAGATTCTTGTACCTGTAAGCTTATGCAGAACAAAAAACATTCAAATATATCAGAGTGTTAGAATGTTTGAGACTTTTGTCTCAGTAAACCGTTATTGAAAAATATCATTCTTTCTCCCCCTTTTTGTCAGCAATAAAAAAGTGCAAATAATCTGAAGTTAAAAGAATCAGTGCAGAAAATATTGAGAGGATTGTAAGTGACGGTAAAAAGTGAATGAATGATGTTAATGTGTTTAAATAGGTTTCAAAAATTGTTTTGAAAACATAAACGATTTAAGAGAGAGAATTAAATCATGATTACTAGCATTTAATGTTTGCTGGTTTTAGGGGATTTAGAAGGATATTTGGAACGGTTACCCATGACATGTGTCTCAATGCATCCAATCAGCATTTTGCTTTTTCAGAGGCATGCACGCGTGTTCTGCCTCAGGAATTAGTTGATGACTGGATGACACTTGTTTGATTTAGTGAACAACACATCTATCCTTGAACTGAAACGCTCAGATCTTTATGAATAGAATCTGATACAATCTGCATGTCTAAATTTCCGAAAGAAGATTAATCAGAAGTTCACAGTAAAATAAAACAAATTCTGAGGGTTAATATATAGAATTAATACATTTTCACTCTGGGCAGAGCTTCATGATGAGATGTTTCAGAATGAAGTTGAACCTATCTTCAGAAAGTGGTTTTGTGAAGATATCAGCCCATTGATGGTCTGTATCAATAAATTTTAGGTTTAAAATTCCTTTCTGAATATATTCCCTAATGAAATGATGTTTTATTTCTATATGCTTAGCCCTAGAATGCAAAATTGGATTTTTACTTAAGCAAATGGCAGAAGTGTTGTCACAGAGTATAAGAATGTTACTCTCAAATATCTGGAAGTCCTCAAGCTGACTTTTCATCCAGAGCATTTGTGTGCTGCATCCTGCTGCTGCTATGTATTCAGCTTCTGCTGTGGATAGCGCAATTGTGGATTGCCTTTTGCTGGACCAGGAGATCAGATTTTCTCCCAGAAACTGGCAGCTTCCAGAAGTACTTTTACGCTCTACTCTGTCTCCAACAAAGTCAGCATCACAGTAACTTACTAAGCTGTAATCACTAGATTTTCTATAAAATAAACCCAGATTAGTAGTACCTTTCAGATACTTGAAAATTCGCTTAACAGCTATTAAGTGAGATTCTCTAGGATCTGATTGGAATCTTGCACAAATACATACACTGAATAAAATATTAGGCCTTGAAGCCGTCAGATAAAGAAGAGAACCAATCATACCTCTGTAGACCTTCTGTTATACCTTTTTGCTTACCTCTTCTCTTTCCAGAATGCACGTGGGATGCATTGGAATCTTTGATGACTTACATTCTGAGAGGTCAAATTTCTTCAAAAGTTCTCTGACATATTTGCTCTGATGAATGTAAGTTCCCTCTGGAGTTTGATTGATCTGAATTCCCAGAAAGAATTTCAGTTCCCCCATTAGGCTCATCTCCAATTCTGCCTGCATACACTTAGCAAATTTTCTTCCAAGAGAAGGATTGGTAGATCCAAATATTATATCGTCAACATAAATCTGACACACTAATATGTCATTCTTAACTGTCTTACAGAATAAGGTAGTGTCCACTTTCCCTCTGGTGAATTCTTTTTCTAACAGAAAGTTACTTAGTCTTTCATACCAAGCTCTGGGAGCTTGTTTCAGACCATACAGTGACTTCTTTAGTTTGAAAACATACTCTGGATTTTTTGTACTTTCAAAACCAGGGGGTTGGTGCACATAAACCTCTTCTTCTATATATCCATTTAAGAATGCACTCTTGACATCCATCTGATACAGAGTGATGCCTTTATTAACAGCAAAAGAAATTAAAAGTCTGATAGATTCTAACCTGGTGACTGGAGCAAAGGTTTCTGTATAGTCTATCTCCTCTTGCTGACTATAACCTTGTGCTACCAGTCGTGCTTTATTTTTGATGACTTCACCTTGTCCGTTCAGTTTGTTTCTGAATACCCATTTTGTTCCAATGACGTTGAATCCTTTTAGTCTGGGAACAAGATCCCACACGTCATTTCTGGTGAATTGATTCAACTCTTCTTGCATTGCTAGAATCCAGTTGTTTTCCAGAAGTGCTTCATCAATTGAAGAAGGTTCAATCAGAGAAACAAGTCCCATGAGGGATTATTCAGAGTTTCTGAAGCTGGCTCTTGTTCTGATTGGATCTTCCTTTCTTCCTAAGATTGTTTCTTCTGGGTGATCCATGCTGCTTCTGGATAGTCTTTTCTGAGGTTGATCAACAGATCTTGCTGAATTGCTCGCAGTGCCTCTTTCTGATGTTGAAGGAGTGTCTTTGTTGAGAGCTTCTGATGACTTGTCTTCGGAACCTGTGAGTTCAACTTCCATACCTACAAAAACTTCATTCTGCTTTGACTTTTCAGAGTCAAGCTTATCATCAAAATGAACACTGATTGATTCTTCCACAATCTATGTTTCTGTATTGTATACTCTGTACCCTCTTAAGCGTTCAGAGTATCATAACATAATACACTTCTGTGCTTTAGAGTCAAACTTGTTCAAATAATTTTTTGTATTTAAAATAAAACAAGTACATCCAAATGGATGAAAATATGAAATGTTGGGCTTTCTGTTCTTCCACAATTCATATGGAGTCTTTTCCAGAATATGTCTTATGGAAATTCTATTCTAAATGTAGCACGCTGTGTTTATTGCCCCTGCCCAGAAGATCTTAGCAACGTTTGTCTCATTGATCATGGTTCTGGCCATTTCTTGCAATGTTCTGTTCTTTCGTTCTACAACTACATTTTGCTGGGGAGTTTTAGGACAAGAGAAATCATGTAGAATGCCTGTCATTAAAAAATGACTCAAAATCTTTGTTTTCAAATTCTCCACCATGATCACTTCTGACATTAACGATTCTAAGATCCTTTTAATTCTGAACTTGGTTACAGAAGGTGACAAACACAGAGTGTGACTCGTCCTTGTGTCTTAAGAACTTTACCCATGTCCATCTGCTATAGTCATCTACGATTACTAACCCATACTTCTTGCCACTAACTGAAGCAGTTTTAACTGGTCCAAATAAGTCAATGTGCAGAAGTTCTAATGGCTTAGAGGTGGAAACAACGTTTTTAGATTTGAAAGCAGGTTTTGCAAACTTGCCTTTCTGACATGCTTCACGCAGAGCATCTGAATTGAACTTCAGATTAGGAAGTCCTCTGACCATATTGAGTTTGTTAATCTGAGATATTCTTCTCATACTAACATGCCCCAATCTTCTGTGCCAGATCTATTGCTCGTTGTTAACAGACATAAGACACTTTACATTCTGACTTTTCAGTTCAGAAAGTTTGATTTTATAAATGTTGTTTTTCCTCTTTCCATTAAATAGGATAGTCTCATCTTTCTGACTAACAGATTTGCATTATTTTTGATTAAAGATTATATCATAACCGTTATCACTTAATTGACTTATGGATAAAAAATTATGCATTAATCCATCTATTAATAGAACATTATTTATAGATGGAAGATTTCCATTACCTACTATTCCAGAGCCAATGATCTTTCCCCTCTGATTGCCTCCAAAGCCTACGTGGCCTCCAGGCTTAAGTTCCAGGCTTTGGAACATATGCCTTCTTCCCGTCATGTGTCGTGAGCAGCCAGAGTCCAGGTACCATGACTGGTGTTTCTGATTTGCTGCTAAATATATCTGCAACATGTATTATTTTATCCTTAGGTACCCATATTTTCTTGGGTCCTGATTTGTTAGCTTTACCAAAACTCTGGTTGAATTTTGGTTTCACAGAATAATTACTACTAGTGTATTTAATATCATGTGTGTGACCATACACAAAGTGTGAATTCAGAGGAGTGCGTTTAATAATTAAATCCATGGCATTCTTTGGTGTAGGTAGCTTACCTTGGTATCCTATTCCCTTTCTGCCGTTTCTGCTAACTCCATAGATCATTGAAGTCATTTTGCTTCTATCTATGCTTTTAGCAAGGAACTTCTGAAAGCTGTGATCACACTCCTTGATGATCTCATCAGCGCTGCTGGGAGTTTCAGAAATTGTTTCCTTCTGAGAGTTTCGTAAATGATTTTCTAATTTTGAAATTTTATTTTTCAACTCAGAATTTTCCAATTTGAGACTCTCAGTTTTATCAGAGTCAGAATCAAGATTCCTTTTCAGGTTTCTGAATTTAACTCTGATCTGCTGATATCTTTCTAGAATTTTGTTAAGGCTTTCAACAAGTTCAGCCTTAGTAAAATTAATTGCAAAGTCAGGGAATACCTCTTCTGTGTCTGATTCAGAGTCTGATTCAGAAGCTTCATTGTCTTCTGATATGTAAGCCATGATAGATATGTTTGCTCTCTCATCATCTGATTCTGAGTCAGCTTCAGACGAGTCAGAGTCATCCTATGTAGCCATGAGACTCTTCTTCTTTTCCCTTCCAAACTTCTTTTTGGGCTTTTCCCTCTGAAGCTTTGGACAGTCACTCTTGTAGTGTCCTTGCTCGTTGCATTCATAGCAGATGATGTCCTTGGTGTTTGGCTTTCTGCTTCCTGAAGAGCCTTCAACTCTTCTGTATCCAGAGGAGGAGTCTGACCTTCTGTATCTGGAAGAGGACTCATTCTGATTAGATCTTCTAGTATTCCTGAACTTTCTTTGCCTCTGCTTCCATAGTTGGTTCACTCTTCTAGAGAGGAGGGAAAGTTCGTCTTCTTCTGATGAGGACCCATCAGAGGTTTCTTCAATAGCCTGCAAAACTTTGGAGTCAGATTTTCTGTTAGATTTTAAAGCTAAAGGATTACCTTGCTTCTGAGGTTCATCAGCTTCTAGCTCTATCTCGTGACTTCTGAGGGAGTTGATAAGTTCCTCCAGAGATATTTTGTTGAGATCTTTAGCTAGCTTCAGCGCTGTAACCATTGGCCTCCACTGTTTTGGAAAGCTTCTGATGATCTTCTTGACATGATCAGCAGTAGAATACCCTTTGTCCAAAACTTTGAGACCAGCCACCAGAATTTGAAATCTTGAGAACATTGTTTCAATGGATTCACTTTCTTCCATTTTGAATGCCTCATACTTCTGAATGAGCACAAGAGCTTTAGTATCTTTGACCTGAATGTTGCCTTCATGTGTCATTCTGAGTGAGTCAAACATGCTCTTTGATGTGTCTCTGTTAGATATCTTTTCATATTCCACGTAAGAGATGGTGCTGAGAAGAATAGTTCTGGCCTTGTGGTGATTTTTGAAGTCACGCTTTTGTTGATCAGAAATTGCTTTCCTGTCAATCTTCTGACCACTAGCATTCACTGGGTGAGTGTATTCATCTGTCACCATGTCCCACAGATCAGCATCATGTGCCAGAAAGAAGCTTTCAATTCTGTATTTCCAGTAATCAAAATTCTCTCCATCAAAGACTGGAGGTTTGCCGCTGAATCTGTCTCTATCTTCATTGTTGTCATTGTTGGTGTGTTGATATGTTCCTGCCATTGTGTTTTTCTGACGCTGGATCTTGTACTGACACGATTAAGTGTTTTAGCTCAGAACCAGGCGCTCTGATGCCAATTGAAGAAGTGAAAAACACAAGAAGGGGGGTTGAATTGTAAAACTTGAAATCAATTGCAGACAACACGTTATTTTTATGCTGGTTCGTTTGATCTCAAACTACTCCAGTCCACCCGTCAAGGTGATTTCGCCTCTCTCCAACGAGGTCTTAATCCACTATATTCAACTGAATATTACAAATGCTTTAACAACTGTTAAAGCCTTCTTGAGTCTAAACCACAAACCGGTTTCTCAAGGAATTCCTTTCTTACAGATAAGTGAACAATATGTGTGTTAAATGTTTTCTATAAAAACGATTTATCACAACTGTGATAATACACAAATTAAGCTTATGTGAATCTAGATTGCTAGAACTATAGAGTAAGTAATTTGAGAGCCTTAGCAAACTGTATGAGTGAGGAGGAAGATGATTTGCTTTAGGCGTGTAAAGAGTTGTAGAGCATTAGCCAATATGTTCCTCACTGATTTGTTTATATAGCCTTGGAAAAGATACGTTGAGTCAATTATTCCATTTCAATGCCCATTACGTTCTTTCCATATTGAGAAGATCTTTGTCTTTGGAATAAAGCCGTTGGAAATAAATGGTCTTGAATGCACAGTACCGTTGTAACTTCAGCTTGTTATTGGCTTTGGCTTATTCTGACGCTTCTAGGTGCTGATGATATTGTTTTGATCTTGATCAGAGTTTAGAGTGTGTTACGCGCAGATCTGTTCATCAAGCTTCAGCGTAGGCACATGCGTTGATCTTCGGATGCTGGCATATGATATTTAATCTTATGATGCTGATGTTGATATTTCATCTTCTGATGCTCATATTCATCAGAGTTTCTGTAAATGCACAATATAATTTTTAGGTAGCATATATGTCTCATATGAATTATACAATTTATTTAATCTTGCATTTTGTTATCATCAAAACTTTAACTTAGGGTAGTAGATTCGAACTTTGTTCTAACACTCTTCTGGTTAGGTTTATTTCTTCCAGATTAAAGACAGGCGAATAAAAGACCTCTTCTGGTAAGATTTATATCTTCCAGATTAAAGACAGGCGAATCAAAGCCCTCTTCTGGTTAGATTTATTTCTTCCAAATTAAAGACAGGTGAATTAAATACCTCTTCTAGTTAGATTTATTTCTTCCAGATTAAAGACAAACGAATCAAAGACCTTTTCTTGTTAGATTTATTTCTTCCAGATAAAGACAGGGGAATCAAAGACCATTTCTGGTTAGATTTATTTCTTCCAGATTAAAGAGAAGCGAATCAAAGACCTATTCTGGTTAGATTTATTTCGTCCAGATTAAAGACAGCGAATCAAAGACCTCTTATGGTTAGATTTACTTCTTCCAGATTAAAGACAGACGAATCAAAGACCTCTTCTAGTTAGATTTATTTCTTCCAGATTAAAGACAGGCGAAGAAAATACCTCTTCTGGTTAGATTTATTTCTTCCAAATTAAAGATATACGAATCAAAGACCTCTTCTTGTTAGATTTATTTCTTCCAGATTAAAGACAGGCGAATCAGAGACCTCTTTTGGTTAGATTTATTTCTTCCACATTTAAGACAGGAGAATCAAAGACCTCTTCTGGTTAGATTTATTTCTTCCAGATTAAAGACAGGCGATCAAAGACCTCTTTTGGTTAGATTTATTTCTTCCATATTAAAGACAGGTGAATCAAAGACCTCTTCTGTTTAGATTCATTTCTTCCAGATTAAAGACAGGTGAATCAAAGACATCTTCTAGTTAGATTTATTTCTTCCAGATTCAATACAGGTGAATCAAAGACCTCTTTTGGGTAGATTTATTTCTTCCAGATTAAAGACAGGCGAATCAAAGACCTCTTCTGGTTAGATTTATTTCTTCCAGATTAAAGACAGGCGAATCAAAGACCTCTTCTGGTTAGATTTATTTCTTCCAGATTAAAGACAAGCGAATCATAGACCTCTTCAAGTTAGATTTATTTCTTCCAGATTAAAGACACGTGAATCAAAGACCTCTTCTGGTTAGATTTATTTCATCCAAATTAAAGACAGGCGAATAAAAGACCTCTTCTGGTTAGATTTATATCTTCCAGATTAAAGACAGACGAATCAAAGACCTCTTTTGGTTAGATGTATTTCTTCCAGATTAAAGACAGGCGAATCAAATACCTCTTCTAGTTAGATTTATATCTTCCAGATTAAAGACAAACGAATCAAAGACCTCTTCTTGTTAGATTTATTTCTTCCAGGTTAAAGACAGTGGAATCAAAGACCATTTCTAGTTAGATTTATTTCTTCCAGATTTAAGACAGGAGAATCAAAGACCTCTTCTGGTTAGATTTATTTTTTCCAGATTAAAGACAGGCCGATCAAAGACCTCTTCTGGCTAGATTTATTTCTTCCATATTAAAGACAGGTGAATCAAAGACCTCTTCTGGTTAGATTTATTTCTTCCAGATTAAAGACAGGCGAATCAAAGACATCTTCTAGTTAGATTTATTTCTTCCAGATTAAAGACAGGTGAATCAAAGACCTCTTTTGGTTAGATTTATTTCATACAGATTAAAGACAGGGGAATCAAAGACCTCTTCTGGTTAGATTTATTTCTTCCAGATTAAAGACAGGCTAATCAGAGACCTCTTCTGGTTAGAGTTATTTCTTCCAGATTTAAGACAGGAGAATCAAAGACCTCTTTTGGTTAGATTTATTTCTTCCAGATTAAAGACAGACGAATCAAAAACCTCTTCTGGGTAGATTTATCTCTTCCAGATTAAAGACAGGCGGATCAATGACATCTTCTAGTTAGATTTATTTCTTCCAGATTAAAGACAGGTGAATCAAAGACCTCTTTTGGTTAGATTTATTTCATACAGATTAAAGACAGGGGAATCAAAGACCTCTTCTGGTTAGATTTATTTCTTCCAGATTAAAGACAGGCTAATCAGAGACCTCTTTTGGTTAGAGTTATTTCTTCCAGATTTAAGACAGGAGAATCAAAGACCTCTTTTGGTTAGATTTATTTCTTCCAGATTAAAGACAGACGAATCAAAAACCTCTTCTGGTTAGATTTATTTCTTCCAGATTAAAGACAGGCGAATCAAAGACCTCTTCTGGTTAGATTTATTTCTAACAGATTAAAGACAGGCGAATCAAAGACCTCTTCTGGTTAGATTTATTTCTTCCAGATTAAAGACAAGCGAATCACAGACCTCTTCAAGTTAGATTTATTTTTTCCAGATTAAAGACACGCGAATCAAAGACCTCTTCTAGTTAGGTTTATTTCTTCAAGGTTAAAGACAGGCAAATCAAAGACATCTTCTGGTTAGATTTATTTCTTCCAGATTGAAGACAGGTGAATCAAAGACCTCTTCTAGTTAGATTTAATTCTTCCAGATTATAGACAGGAGAATCAAAGACCTCTTTTGGTTAGATTTATTTCATCCAAATTAAAGACAGGCGAATAAAAGACCTCTTCTGGTTAGATTTATATCTTCCAGATTAAAGACAGGCGGATCAAAGACCTCTTCTGGTTAGATTTATTTCTTCCAGATTAAAGACAGGATAATCAAAGACAACTTCTAGTTAGATTTATTTCTTCCAGATTAAAGACAGGTGAATCAAAGACCTCTTTTGGTTAGATTTATTTCATCCAGATTAAAGACAGGGGAATCAAAGACCTCTTCTGGTTAGATTTATTTCTTCAGGATTAAAGACAGGCGAATCAGAGACCTCTTCTGGTTAGAGTTATTTCTTCCAGATTAAAGACAGGTGAATGAAAGACCTCTTTTGGTTAGATTTATTTCTTCTAGATTAAAGACAGGCGAATGAAAGACCTCTTCTGGTTAGATTTCTTTCTTCCAGATTAAAGACAGGCGAATCAATTACCTCTTCTGGTTAGATTTATTTCTTCCAGATTAAAGACAGACGAATCAAAGACCTCTTCTAGTTAGATTTATTTCTTCCAGATTAAAGACAGGCGAATTAAATACCTATTCTGGTTAGATTTATTTCTTCCAAATTAAAGACATATGAATCAAAGACCTCTTCTTGATAGATTTATTTCATGCAGATTAAAGCCAGGCGAATCAAAAACCTCTTCTGGTTAGATTTATTTCTTCCAGATTAAAGACAGGCGAATCAGAGACCTCATCTGATTAGATTTATTTCTTCCAGATTTAAGATAGGAGAATCAAAGACCTCTCTGGGTTAGGTTTATTTTTTCCATATTAAAGACAGGTGGATCAAAAACCTCTTCTGGGTAGATTTATTTCTTCCAGATTAAAGACAGGCAGATCAAAGACCTCTTCTGGTTAGATTTATTTCTTCCAGATTAAAGACAGGTGAATCAAAGACCTCTTTTGGTTAGATTTATTTCTTCCAGGTTAAAGACAGGCGAATCAAAGACCTCTTCTGGTTAGATTTATTTCTTCCAGATTAAAGACAGGTGAATCAAAGACCTCTTCTGGTTAGATTTATTTCTTCCAGATTAAAGACAGACGAATCAAAGACCTCTTCTAGTTAGATTTATTTCTTCCAGATTAACGACAGGCGAATCAAATACCTCTTCTGGTTAGATTTATTTCTTCCAAATTAAAGACAGACGAATCAAAGACCTCTTCTTGTTAGATTTATTTCTTCCAGATTAAAGACAAGCGAATCAAAGACCTCTTCTGGTTAGATTTATTTTTTCCATATTTAAGACAGGCGAATCAGAGACCTCTTATGGTTAGATTTATTTCTTCCAGATTAAAGACAGGCGGATCAAAGACCTCTTCTGGTTAGATTTATTTCTTCCAGATTAACGACAGGCGGATAAAAGACCTCTTTTGGTTAGATTTATTTCTTCCAGATTAAAGACAGGCGAATTAAAGACCTCTTCTGGTTAGATTTATTTCTTCCAGATTAAAGAGAGGAGAATTAAAGACCTCTTCTGGTTAGATTTATTTCTTCCAGATTAAAGATAGGCGAATCAAAGACCTCTTCTGGTTAGATTTATTTCATCAAAATTAAAGACAGGCGAATCAAAGACCTCTTCTGGTTAGATTTATTTCATCCAAATAAAAGACAGACAAATCAAAGACCTCTTCTTGTTAGATTTATTTCTTCCTGATTAAAGACAGGCGAATGAAAGACCTCATCTGGTTAAATTTATTTCTTCTAGATTAAAGACATGAGAATCAAAGACCTCTTCTGGTTAGATTTATTTCTTCCAGATTAATGACAGGCGGATCAAAGACCTCTTCTGGTTAGATTTATTTCTTCCATATTAAAGACAGGTGAATCAAAGACCTCTTCTGGTTAGATTTATTTCTTTCAGATTAAAGACAGGTGACTCAAAGACCTCTTTTAGTTAGATTTATTTCTTCCAGATTAAAGACAGGTGAATCAAAGACCTCTTCTGGTTAGATTTATTTCTTCCAGATTAAAGACAGGCGAATCAAAGACCTCTTCTGGTTAGATTTATTTCTAACAGATTAAAGACAGGCGAATCAAAGACCTCTTCTGGTTAGATTTATTTCTTCCAGATTAATGACAGGCGGATCAAAGACCTCTTCTGGTTAGATTTATTTCTTCCATATTAAAGACAGGTGAATCAAAGACCTCTTCTGGTTAGATTTATTTCTTCCAAATTAAAGACAGGTGAATCAAAGACCTCTTTTAGTTAGATTTATTTCTTCCAGATTAAAGACAGGCGAATCAAAGACCTCTTCTGGTTAGATTTATTTCTTCCAGATTAAAGACAGGCGAATCAAAGACCTCTTCTGGTTAGATTTATTTCTAACAAATTAAAGACAGGCGAATCAAAGACCTCTTCTGGTTAGATTTATTTCTACCAGATTAAAGACAAGCGAATCACAGACCTCTTCAAGTTAGATTTATTTTTTCCAGATTAAAGACACGCGAATCAAAGACCTCTTCTAGTTAGGTTTATTTCTTCAAGGTTAAAGACAGGCAAATCAAAGACATCTTCTGGTTAGATTTATTTCTTCCAGATTGAAGACAGGTGAATCAAAGACCTCTTCTAGTTAGATTTAATTCTTTCAGATTATAGACAGGAGAATCAAAGACCTCTTTTTGTTAGATTTATTTCATCCAAATTAAATACAGGCGAATAAAAGACCTCTTCTGGTTAGATTTATATCTTCTAGATTAAAGACAGGCAGATCAAAGACCTCTTCTGGTTAGATTTATTTCTTCCAGATTAAAGACAGGATAATCAAAGACAACTTCTAGTTAGATTTATTTCTTCCAGATTAAAGACGGGTGAATCAAAGACCTCTTTTGGTTAGATTTATTTCATCCAGATTAAAGACAGGTGAATCAAAGACCTCTTCTGTTTAGATTTATTTCTTCAGGATTAAAGACAGGCGAATCAGAGACCTCTTCTGGTTAGAGTTATTTCTTCCAGATTAAAGACAGGTGAATGAAAGACCTCTTTTGGTTAGATTTATTTCTTCTAGATTAAAGACAGGCGAATGAAAGACCTCTTCTGGTTAGATTTCTTTCTTCCAGATTAAAGACAGGCGAATCAATTACCTCTTCTGGTTAGATTTATTTCTTCCAGATTAAAGACAGACGAATCAAAGACCTCTTCTAGTTAGATTTATTTCTTCCAGATTAAAGACATGCGAATCAAATACCTATTCTGGTTAGATTTATTTCTTCCAAATTAAAGACATATGAATCAAAGACCTCTTCTTGATAGATTTATTTCATGCAGATTAAAGCAAGGCGAATCAAAGACCTCTTCTGGTTAGATTTATTTCTTCCAGATTAAAGACAGGCGAATCAGAGACCTCATCTGATTAGATTTATTTCTTCCAGATTTAAGACAGGAGAATCAAAGACCTCTTCGGGTTAGTTTTATTTCTTCCATATTAAAGACAGGTGGATCAAAAACCTCTTCTGGGTAGATTTATTACTTCCAGATTAAAGACAGGCAGATCAAAGACCTCTTCTGGTTAGATTTATTTCTTCCAGATTAAAGACAGGTGACTCAAAGACCTCTCTTGGTTAGATTTATTTCTTCCAGGTTAAAGACAGGCGAATCAAAGACCTCTTCTGGTTAGATTTATTTCTTCCAGATTAAAGACAGGTGAATCAAAGACCTCTTCTGGTTAGATTTATTTCTTCCAGATTAAAGACAGACGAATCAAAGACCTCTTCTAGTTAGATTTATTTCTTCCAGATTAAAGACAGGCGAATCAAATACCTCTTCTGGTTAGATTATTTCTTCCAAATTAAAGACAGACGAATCAAAGACCTCTTCTTGTTAGATTTATTTCTTCCAGATTAAAGACAAGCGAATCAAAGACCTCTTCTGGTTAGATTTATTTTTTCCATATTTAAGACAGGCGAATCAGAGACCTCTTCTGGTTAGATTTATTTCTTCCAGATTAAAGACAGGCGGATCAAAGACCTCTTCTGGTTAGATTTATTTCTTCCAGATTAACGACAGGCGGATAAAAGACCTTTTTTGGTTAGATTTATTTCTTCCAGATTAAAGACAGGTGAATTAAAGACCTCTTCTGGTTAGATTTATTTCTTCCAGATTAAAGAGAGGAGAATTAAAGACCTCTTCTGGTTAGATTTATTTCTTCCAGATTAAAGGTAGGCGAATCAAAGACCTCTTCTGGTTAGATTTATTTCATCAAAATTAAAGACAGGCGAATCAAAGACCTCTTCTGGTTAGATTTATTTCATCCAAATAAAAGACAGACAAATCAAAGACCTCTTCTTGTTAGATTTATTTCTTCCTGATTAAAGACAGGCGAATCAAAGACCTCATCTGGTTAGATTTATTTCTTCCAGATTAAAGACATGAGAATCAAAGACCTCTTCTGGTTAGATTTATTTCTTCCAGATTAATGACAGGCGGATCAAAGACCTCTTCTGGTTAGATTTATTTCTTCTATATTCAAGACAGGTGAATCAAAGACCTCTTCTGGTTAGATTTATTTCTTTCAGATTAAAGACAGGCGAATCAAAGACATCTTCTAGTTAGATCTATTTCTTCCAGATTAAAGACAGGCGAATCAAAGACATCTTCTAGTTAGATTTATTTCTTCCAGATTAAAGACAGGTGAATCAAATACCTCTTTTGGTTAGATTTATTTCTTCCAGATTAAAGACAGGAGAATCAAAGACCTCTTCTAGTTAGATTTATTTCTTCCAGATTAAAGACAGGCGAATCAGAGACCTCTTCTGGTTAGAGTTATTTCTTCCAGATTTAAGACAGGAGAATCAAAGACCTCTTCTGGTTAGATTTATTTCTTCCAGATTAAAGACAGGAGAATCAAAAACCTCTTCTGGGTAGATTGATTTCTTCCAGATTAAAGACAGGCGGATCAAAGACCTATTCTGGTTATATTTATTTCTTCCATATTAAAGACAGGTGAATCAAAGACCTCTTCTGGTTAGATTTATTTCTTCCAGATTAAAGACAGGCGAATCAAAGACATCTTCTAGTTAGATTTATTTCTTCCAGATTAAAGACAGGTGAATTAAAGACCTCTTTTGGTTAGGTTTATTTCTTCCAGATTAAAGACAGGAGAATCAAAGACCTCTTCTGGTTAGATTTATTTCTTCCAGATTAAAGACAGGCGAATCAAAGACCTCTTCTGGATAGATTTATTTCTTCCAGATTAAAGACAAGCGAATCATAAACCTCTTCTAGTTAGATTTATTTCTTCCAGATTAAAGACACGCAAATCAAAGACCTCTACTGGTTAGATTTATTTCTTCCAGATTATAGACACGCGAATCAAAGACCTCTACCGGTTAGATTGATTTCTTCCAGATTAAAGACAGGCGAATCGAACACCTCTTCTAGTTAGATTTATTTCTTCCAGATTAAATATAGGCGAATCAAAGACCTCTTCTGGTTAGATTTATTTCTTCCAGGTTAAAGTCAGGCAAATCAAAGACCTCTTCTTGTTAGATTTATTTCTTCCAGATTAAAGACAGGCGAATCAAAGACCTCTTCTGGTTAGATTTATTTCTAACAAATTAAAGACAGGCGAATCAAAGACCTCTTCTGGTTAGATTTATTTCTACCAGATTAAAGACAAGCGAATCACAGACCTCTTCAAGTTAGATTTATTTTTTCCAGATTAAAGACACGCGAATCAAAGACCTCTTCTAGTTAGGTTTATTTCTTCAAGGTTAAAGACAGGCAAATCAAAGACATCTTCTGGTTAGATTTATTTCTTCCAGATTGAAGACAGGTGAATCAAAGACCTCTTCTAGTTAGATTTAATTCTTTCAGATTATAGACAGGAGAATCAAAGACCTCTTTTTGTTAGATTTATTTCATCCAAATTAAATACAGGCGAATAAAAGACCTCTTCTGGTTAGATTTATATCTTCTAGATTAAAGACAGGCAGATCAAAGACCTCTTCTGGTTAGATTTATTTCTTCCAGATTAAAGACAGGATAATCAAAGACAACTTCTAGTTAGATTTATTTCTTCCAGATTAAAGACGGGTGAATCAAAGACCTCTTTTGGTTAGATTTATTTCATCCAGATTAAAGACAGGTGAATCAAAGACCTCTTCTGTTTAGATTTATTTCTTCAGGATTAAAGACAGGCGAATCAGAGACCTCTTCTGGTTAGAGTTATTTCTTCCAGATTAAAGACAGGTGAATGAAAGACCTCTTTTGGTTAGATTTATTTCTTCTAGATTAAAGACAGGCGAATGAAAGACCTCTTCTGGTTAGATTTCTTTCTTCCAGATTAAAGACAGGCGAATCAATTACCTCTTCTGGTTAGATTTATTTCTTCCAGATTAAAGACAGACGAATCAAAGACCTCTTCTAGTTAGATTTATTTCTTCCAGATTAAAGACATGCGAATCAAATACCTATTCTGGTTAGATTTATTTCTTCCAAATTAAAGACATATGAATCAAAGACCTCTTCTTGATAGATTTATTTCATGCAGATTAAAGCCAGGCGAATCAAAGACCTCTTATGGTTAGATTTATTTCTTCCAGATTAAAGACAGGCGAATCAGAGACCTCATCTGATTAGATTTATTTCTTCCAGATTTAAGACAGGAGAATCAAAGACCTCTTCGGGTTAGTTTTATTTCTTCCATATTAAAGACAGGTGGATCAAAAACCTCTTCTGGGTAGATTTATTACTTCCAGATTAAAGACAGGCAGATCAAAGACCTCTTCTGGTTAGATTTATTTCTTCCAGATTAAAGACAGGTGACTCAAAGACCTCTTTTGGTTAGATTTATTTCTTCCAGGTTAAAGACAGGCGAATCAAAGACCTCTTCTGGTTAGATTTATTTCTTCCAGATTAAAGACAGGTGAATCAAAGACCTCTTCTGGTTAGATTTATTTCTTCCAGATTAAAGACAGACGAATCAAAGACCTCTTCTAGTTAGATTTATTTCTTCCAGATTAAAGACAGGCGAATCAAATACCTCTTCTGGTTAGATTATTTCATCCAAATTAAAGACAGACGAATCAAAGACCTCTTCTTGTTAGATTTATTTCTTCCAGATTAAAGACAAGCGAATCAAAGACCTCTTCTGGTTAGATTTATTTTTTCCATATTTAAGACAGGCGAATCAGAGACCTCTTCTGGTTAGATTTATTTCTTCCAGATTAAAGACAGGCGGATCAAAGACCTCTTCTGGTTAGATTTATTTCTTCCAGATTAACGACAGGCGGATAAAAGACCTTTTTTAGTTAGATTTATTTCTTCCAGATTAAAGACAGGTGAATTAAAGACCTCTTCTGGTTAGATTTATTTCTTCCAGATTAAAGAGAGGAGAATTAAAGACCTCTTCTGGTTAGATTTATTTCTTCCAGATTAAAGATAGGCGAATCAAAGACCTCTTCTGGTTAGATTTATTTCGTCAAAATTAAAGACAGGCGAATCAAAGACCTCTTCTGGTTAGATTTATTTCATCCAAATAAAAGACAGACAAATCAAAGACCTCTTCTTGTTAGATTTATTTCTTCCTGATTAAAGACAGGCGAATCAAAGACCTCATCTGGTTAGATTTATTTCTTCCAGATTAAAGACATGAGAATCAAAGACCTCTTCTGGTTAGATTTATTTCTTCCAGATTAATGACAGGCGGATCAAAGACCTCTTCTGGTTAGATTTATTTCTTCTATATTCAAGACAGGTGAATCAAAGACCTCTTCTGGTTAGATTTATTTCTTTCAGATTAAAGACAGGCGAATCAAAGACATCTTCTAGTTAGATCTATTTCTTCCAGATTAAAGACAGGCGAATCAAAGACATCTTCTAGTTAGATTTATTTCTTCCAGATTAAAGACAGGTGAATCAAATACCTCTTTTGGTTAGATTTATTTCTTCCAGATTAAAGACAGGAGAATCAAAGACCTCTTCTAGTTAGATTTATTTCTTCCAGATTAAAGACAGGCGAATCAGAGACCTCTTCTGGTTAGAGTTATTTCTTCCAGATTTAAGACAGGAGAATCAAAGACCTCTTCTGGTTAGATTTATTTCTTCCAGATTAAAGACAGGAGAATCAAAAACCTCTTCTGGGTAGATTGATTTCTTCCAGATTAAAGACAGGCGGATCAAAGACCTATTCTGGTTAGATTTATTTCTTCCATATTAAAGACAGGTGAATCAAAGACCTCTTCTGGTTAGATTTATTTCTTCCAGATTAAAGACAGGCGAATCAAAGACATCTTCTAGTTAGATTTATTTCTTCCAGATTAAAGACAGGTGAATTAAAGACCTCTTTTGGTTAGATTTATTTCTTCCAGATTAAAGACAGGAGAATCAAAGACCTCTTCTGGTTAGATTTATTTCTTCCAGATTAAAGACAGGCGAATCAAAGACCTCTTCTGGATAGATTTATTTCTTCCAGATTAAAGACAAGCGAATCATAAACCTCTTCTAGTTAGATTTATTTCTTCCAGATTAAAGACACGCAAATCAAAGACCTCTACTGGTTAGATTTATTTCTTCCAGATTATAGACACGCGAATCAAAGACCTCTACCGGTTAGATTTATTTCTTCCAGATTAAAGACAGGCGAATCGAACACCTCTTCTAGTTAGATTTATTTCTTCCAGATTAAATATAGGCGAATCAAAGACCTCTTCTGGTTAGATTTATTTCTTCCAGGTTAAAGTCAGGCAAATCAAAGACCTCTTCTTGTTAGATTTATTTCTTCCAGATTGAAGACAGGTGAATCAAATACCTCTTCTGGTTAGATTTATTTCTTCCAGATTATAGACAGGCGAATCAAAGACCTCTTCTAGTTAAATTTATTTCATCCAAATTAAAGACAGGCGAATCAAAGACCTCTTCTGGTTAGATTTATATCTTCCAAATTAAAGACAGACGAATCAAAAACCTCTTCTGGTTAGATTTATTTCTTCCAGATTAAAGACATGCGAATCAAATCCTCTTCTAGTTAGATTTATTTCTTCCAAATTAAAGACATGCAGATCAAAGACCTCTTCTGGTTAGATTTATTTCTTCCAGAATAAAGACAGGTGAATCATAGACCTCTTCTTGTTAGATTTATTTCTTCCAGATTGAAGACAGGAGAATCAAAGACCTCTTCTGGTTAGATTTATTGCTTCCATATTAAAGACAGGTGAATCTAAGACCTCTTCTGGTAAGATTTATTTCTTCCAGATTAAAGACAGGCGAATCAAAGACATCTTCTAGTTAGGTTTATTTATTCTGGATTAAAGACAGGTGAATCAAAGACCTCTTATGGTTAGATTTATTTCTTCCAGATTAAAAATAGACGAATCAAAGACCTCTTCTAGTTAGATTTATTTTTTCCAGATTAAAGACTGGCGAATCAAATACCTCTTCTGGTTAGATTTATTTCTTCCAGATTAAAGACAGACGAATTAAAGAACTCTTCTTGTTAGATTTATTTCTTCCAGATTAAAGACAGGCGAATCAAAGACAATTTCTGGTTAGATTTATTTCTTCCAGATTTAAGACAGGAGAATCAAAGACCTCTTCTGGTAAGATTTATTTCTTCCAGATTAAAGATAGGCGGAACAAAGACCTCTTCTGGTTAGATTTATTTCTTCCAAATTAATGACAGACGAATCAGAGACCTCTTCTTGTTAGATTTATTTCTTCCAGATTAAAGACAGGTGAATCAAAGACCTCTTTTGGTTAGATTTATTTCTTCCAGATTAAAGAAAGGCGAATCAAAGACCTCTACTGGTTAGATTTATTTATTTCAGATTAAAGACAGACGAATCAAATACCTCTTCTGGTTAGAGTTATTTCTTCCAGATTAAAGCCAGGCGAATCAAAGACCTCTTCTGGTTAGATTTATTTCCTCCAGATTTAAAACAAGAGAATCAAAGACCTCTTCTGGTTAGAATTATTTCTTCCAGATTAAAGACAGGAGGATCAAAGACCTCTTCTGGTTAAATTTATTTCTTCCATATTAAAGACAGGTGAATCTAAGACCTCTTCTGGTTAGATTTATTTCTTCCAGATTAAAGACAGGCGAATCAGAGACCTCTTCTGGTTAGAGTTATTTCTTCCAGATTTAAGACAGGAGAATCAAAGACCTCTTCTGGTTAGATTTATTTCTTCCAGATTAAAGACAGGAGAATCAAAAACCTCTTCTGGGTAGATTTATTTCTTCCAGATTAAAGACAGGCGGATCAAAGACCTCTATGGTTGGATTTATTTCTTCCATATTAAAGACAGGTGAATCAAAGACCTCTTCTGGTTAGAGTCATTTCTTCCAGATTAAAGACAGGCGAATCAAAGACATCTTCTCGTTAGATTTATTTCTTCCAGATTAAAGACAGGTGAATCAAAGACCTCTTTTGGTTAGATTTATTTCTTCTAGATTAAATACAGGCGAATCAAAGACCTCTTCTGGTTAGATTTATTTCTTCCAGATTAAAGACAGGCGAATCAAAGACCTCTTCTGGATAGATTTATTTCTTCCAGATTAAAGACAAGCGAATCATAGACCTCTTGTAGTTAGATTTATTTCTTCCAGATTAAAGACACGCGAATCAAAGACCTCAACTGGTTAGATTTATTTCTTCCAGATTATAGACGCGCGAATCAAAGACCTCTACTGGTTAGATTTATTTCTTCCAGATTAAAGACAGGTGAATCAAAGACCTCTTCTGGTTAGATTTATTTCTTCCAGATTGAAGACAGGTGAATTAAAGACCTCTTCTGGTTAGATTTATTTCTTCCAGATTATAGACAGGCGAATCAAAGACCTGTTCTGGTTAGATTTATTTCATTCAAATTAAAGACAGGCGAATCAAAGACCTCTTCTGGTTAGATTTATATCTTCCAAATTAAAGACAGACGAATCAAAAACCTCTTCTGGTTAGATTTATTTCTTCCAGATTATAGACATGCGAATCAAATACCTCTTCTGGTTAAATTTATTTCTTCCAAATTAAAGACATACGGATCAAAGACCTCTTCTGGTTTGATTTATGTCTTCCAGATTAAAGACAGGTGAATCAAAGACCTCTTCTTGTTAGATTTATTTCTTCCAGATTAAAGCCAGGAGAATCAAAGACCTCTTCTGGTTAGATTTATTTCTTCCATATTATATACAGGCGGATCAAAGACCTCTTCTGGTTAGATTTATTTCTTCCATATTAAAGACATGTGAATATAAGACCTCTTCTGGTTAGATTTATTTCTTCCAGATTAAAGACAGGCGAATCAAAGACATCTTCTAGTTAGATTTATTTCTTTCAGATTAAAGACAGGCGAATCAAAGACCTCTTCTGGTTAGATTTATTTCTTCCAGAATTAAGACAGGAGAATCAAAGAACTCTTCTAGATAGATTTATTTCTTCCAGATTATAGACAGGAGAATCAAAGACCTCTTCTAGTTAGATTTATTTCTTCCATATTAAAGACAGGTGAATCAAAGACCTCTTTTGGTCAGATTTATTTCTTCCAAGGTAAAGACAAGCGAATCGAAGACATCTTTTAGTTAGATTTACTTCCTCAAGATTAAAGACAGGTGAATCAAAGACCTGTTCTGGTTAGATTTATTTCTTCCAGAATAAATACAAGCAAATCAATGACCTCTTCTAGTTAGATTTACTTCATCCAAATTAAAGACAGGCGAATCGAAGACCTCTTCTGGTTAGATTTATTTCTTCCAGATTAAAGACAGACGAATCAAAGACCTCTTCTGGTTTGATTTATTTCTTCCAGATTACAGACAGACGAATTAAAGACCTCTTCTTGTTAGATTTATTTCTTCCAGATTAAAGACAGGCGAATCAAAGATAATTTCTGGTTAGATTTATTTCTTCCAGATTTAAGACAGGAGAATTAAAGACCTCATCTGGTTAGATTTATTTCTTCCAGATTAAAGATAGGCGGATCAAAGACCTCTTCTGGTTAGATTTATTTCTTCCAAATTAAAGACAGACGAATCAAAGACCTCTTCTTTTTAGATTTATTTCTTCCAGATTAAAGACAGACGAATCAAAGACCTCTTCTAGTTAGATTTATTTCTTCCAGATTAAAGACAGGAGAATCAAATACTTCTTCTGGTTAGATTTATTTCTTCCAAATTAAAGACAGACGAATCGAAGACCTCTTCTTGTTAGATTTATTTCTTCCAGATTAAAGCCAGGCGAATCAAAGACCTCTTCTGGTTAGATTTATTTCTTCCAAATGTAAGACAGGAGAATCAAAGACCTGTTCTGGTTAGATTTATTTCTTCCAGATTAAAGACAGGCGAATCAAATACCTCTTCTGGTTAGATTTATTTCTTCCAGATTAAAGACAGATTCTTGTTAGATTTATTTCTTTCAGATTAAAGACAGGCGAATCAAATACCTCTTCTGGTTAGAGTTATTTCTTCCAGATTAAAGCCAGGCGAATTAAAGACCTCTTCTGGTTAGATTTATTTCCTCCA
Source organism: Vicia faba (assembly GCA_948472305.1). Taxonomy (NCBI): domain Eukaryota; kingdom Viridiplantae; phylum Streptophyta; class Magnoliopsida; order Fabales; family Fabaceae; genus Vicia; species Vicia faba. The sequence goes on along the minus strand of OX451736.1, from coordinate 855,462,370 downwards.
GATTTAAAACAGGAGAATCAAAGACCTCTTCTGGTTAGAATTATTTCTTCCATATTAAAGACAGGCGAATCAAAGACCTTTTCTGGTTAGATTTATTTCTTCCATATTAAAGACAGACGAAACAAAGACCTCTTCTAGTTAGATTTATTTCTTCCAGATTAAAGACAGGTGAATCGAATACTTCTGGTTAGATTTATTTCTTCCAAATTAAAGACAGACGAATCAAAGACCTCTTCTTGTTAGATTTATTTCTTCCAGATTAAAGCCAGGAGAATCAAAGACCTCTTCTGGTTAGATTTATTTCTTCCAGATTAAAGACAGGCGAATCAGAGACCTCTTCTGATTAGATTTATTTCTTCCAGATTTAAGACAGGAGAATCAAAGACCTCTTCGGGTTAGGTTTATTTCTTCCAGATGAAAGACAGGCAGATCAAAAACCTCTTATGGTTAGAATTATTTCTTCCAGATTAAAGACAGGAGGATCAAAGACCTCTTCTGGTTAGATTTATTTCTTCCATATTAAAGACAGGTGAATCTAAGACCTCTTCTGGTTAGATTTATTTCTTCCAGATTAAAGACAGGCGAATCAAAGACATCTTCTAGTTAGATTTATTTATTCCAGATTAAAGACAGGTGAATCAAAGACCTCTTCTGGTTAGATTTATTTCTTCCAGATTAAAGACAGGCGAATCAAAGACCTCTTCTGGTTAGATTTATTTCTTCCAGATTAAAGACAGACGAAACAAAGACCTCTTCTAGTTAGATTTATTTCTTCCAGATTAAAGACAGGCAAATCAAATACCTCTTCTAGTTAGATTTATTTTTTCCAAATTAAAGACAGACGAATCAAAGACCTCTTCTTGATAGATTTATTTCTTCCAGATTAAGGACAGGCGAATCAAAGACCTCTTCTGGTTAGATTTATTTCTTCCAAATTTAAGATAGGAGAATCAAAGACCTCTTCTAGTTAGATTTTTTTCTTCCAGATTATAGACAGGCGGATCAAAGACCTCTTCTAGTTAGATTTATTTCTTCCAAAGTAAGGACAAGTGAATCAAAGACCTCCTCTTGTTAGATTTATTTCTTCCAATTTAAAGACAAGCGAATCAAAGACATCTTCTAGTTAGATTTATTTCCTCCAGATTAAAGACAGGTGAATAAAAGACCTCTTCTGGTTAGATTTATTTCTTCCAGATTAAAGACAGGCAAATCAAATACCTCTTCTGGTTAGATTTATTTCTTCCAGATTTAAGACAGGAGAATCAAAGACCTCTTCTGCTTAGATTTATTTCTTCCAGATTAAAGACAGGCGGATCAAAGACCTCTTCTGGTTAGATTTATTTCTTCCATATTACAGGCAGGTGAATCTAAGACCTCCTTTGGTTAGATTTATTTCTTCCTAATTAAAGACAGGCGAATCAAAGAAATCTTCTAGTTAGATTTATTTCTTCCAGATTAAAGACAGGCGAATCAAAGACCTTTTCTGGTTAGATTTACTTCTTCCAGATTAAAGACAGGCGAATCAAAGACCTCTTCTGGTTAGATTTATTTCTTCCAGATTAAAGATAGGCGAATCAAAGACCTCTTCTGGTTATATTTATTTCTTCCAGATTAAACATAGGCGAATCAAATACCTCTTCCGGTTAGATTTATTTCTTCCAGATTAAAGACAGGTGAATCTAAGACCACTTATGGTTAGATTTATTTCTTCCAGATTAAAGACAGGTGAATCAAAGAAGTCTTCTAGTTAGATTTATTTATTCCAGATTAAAGACAGGTGAATCAAAGACCTCTTGTGGTTAGATTTATTTCTTCCAGATTAAAGACAGGCGAATCAAAGACCTCTTATGGTTAGATTTATTTCTTCCAGATTAAAGATAGACGAATCAAAGACCTCTTCTTGTTAGATTTATATCTTTCAGATTAAAGACAGACGAATCAAAGACCTCTTCTGGTTAAATTTATTTCATACAAATTTAAGACAGGAGAATCAAAGACCTCTTCTAGTTAGATTTATTTCTTCCAGATTATAGACAGGCGGATCAAAGACCTCTTCTAGTTAGATTTATTTCTTCCATAGTAAGGACAACTGAATCAAAGACCTCCTCTTGTTAGATTTATTTCTTCCAATTTAAAGACAAGCGAATCAAAGACATCTTCTAGTTAGATTTATTTCCTCCAGATTAAAGACAGGTGAATCAAAGACCTCTTCTGGTTAGATTTATTTCTTCCAGATTAAAGACAGGCAAATCAAATACCTCTACTGGTTAGATTTATTTCTTCTAGATTTAAGACATAAGAATTAAAGACCTCTTCTGCTTAGATTTATTTCTTCCAGATTAAAGACAGGCGGATCAAAGACCTCTTCTGGTTAGATTTATTTCTTCCATATTAAAGGCAGGTGAATCTAAGACCTCCTTTGATTAGATTTATTTCTTCCTGATTAAAGACAGGCGAATCAAAGACATCTTCTAGTTAGATTTATTTCTTCCAGATTAAAGACAGGTGAATCAAAGACCTCTTCTGGTTAGATTTATTTCTTCCAGATTAAAGACAGGCGAATCAAAGACCTCTTCTGGTTAGATTTATTTCCTCCAGATTAAAGACAGGCGAATGAGAGACCTCTTCTCGTTAGATTTATTTCTTCCAGATTTAAGACAGAAGAATCAAATACCTTTTCTGGTTAGATTTATTTCTTCCATATTAAAGTCAGGAGAATCAAACACCTCTTCTGGTTAGATTTATTTCTTCCAGATTAAAGATAGGTGAATCAAAGACCTCTTCTGGTTAGATTTATTTCTTCCAGATTAATGACAGGCGAATCAAATACCTCTTCTGGTTAGATTTATTTATTCCAGATTAAAGACAGGCGGATCAAAGACCTCTTCTGGTTAGATTTATTTCTTCCAGATTAAAGACAGGCGAATCAGAGACTTCTTCTGGTTAGATTTATTTCTTCCAGATTTAAGACAGGAGAATCAAAGACATCTTCGGGATAGATTTATTTCTTCCAGATTAAAGACAAGCGAATCATAGGCCTCTTCTAGTTAGATTTATTTCTTCCAGATTTAAGACCCGTGAATCAATGACCTCTACTGGTTAGATTTATTTCTTCTAGATTAAAGACAGGCGAATCAAAGACCTCTTCTGGTTAGATTTATTTCTTCCAGATTAAAGATTGGAGATCAAAGATCTCTTCTGGTTATATTTATTTCTTCTAGATTAAACACAGGCGAATCAAAATACCTCTTTCAGTTAGATTTATTTCTTCCAGATTAAAGACAGGCGGATCAAAGACCTCTTCTGGTTAGATTTATTTCTTCCAGATTAAAGACAGGCGAATCAAAGACCTCTTCTGGTTAGATTTATTTATTCCAGATTAAAGACAGGTGAATCAAAGACCTCTTATGGTTAGATTTATTTCTTCCAGATTAAAGATAGGCGATCAAAGACCTCTTCTGGTTATATTTATTTCTTCTAGATTAAACACAGGCGAATCAAAATACCTCTTTCGGTTAGATTTATTTCTTCCAGATTAAAGACAGGCGGATCAAAGACCTCTTCTGGTTAGATTTATTTCTTCCAGATTAAAGACAGGTGAATAAAAGACCTCTTCTGGTTAGATTTATTTATTCCAGATTAAAGACAGGTGAATCAAAGACCTCTTCTGGTTATATTTATTTCTTCCAGATTAAAGACAGGCGAATCAAAGACCTCATATGGTTAGATTTATTTCTTCCAGATTAAAGATAGGCGAATCAAAGACCTCTTCTGGTTATATTTATTTCTTCCAGATTAAACACAGGAGAATCAAATACCTCTTCCGGTTAGATTTATTTCTTCCAGATTAAAGACAGGTTAATCTAAGATCTCTTCTGGTTAGATTTATTTCTTCCAGATTAAAGATAGGCGAATCAAAGACCTCTTCTAGTTAGATTTATTTATTCCAGATTAAAGACAGGTGAATCAAAGACCTCATCTGGTTAGATTTATTTCTTCCAGATTAAAGACAGGAGAATCAAAGACCTCTTCTGGTTAGATTTATTTCTTCCAGATTAAAGACAGACGAAACAAAGACCTCTTCTAGTTAGATTTATTTCTTCCAGATTAAAGACAGGCAAATCAAATACCTCTTCTAGTTAGATTTATTTTTTCCAAATTAAAGACAGACTAATCAAATACCTCTTCTTGTTAGATTTATTTCTTCCAGATTAAAGACAGGAGAATCAAAGACCTCTTCTGGTTAGATTTATTTCTTCCAAATTTAAGACAGAAGAATCAAAGACCTCTTCCAGTTAGATTTATTTCTTCCAGATTATAGACAGGCGGATCAAAGACCTTTTCTAGTTAGATTTATTTCTTCCATAGTAAGGACAGGAGAATCAAAGACCTCCTCTTGTTAGATTTATTTCTTCCAATTTAAAGACAAGCGAATCTAAGACATCTTTGAGTTAGATTTATTTCCTCCAGATTAAAGACAGGTGAATCAAAGACCTCTTCTGGTTAGATTTATTTCTTCCAGATTAAAGACAGGCAAATCAAATACTTCTTCTGGTTAGATTTATTTCTTCCAGATTTAAGACAGGAGAATCAAAGACCTCTTCTGCTTAGATTTATTTCTTCCAAATTAAAGACAGGCGGATCAAAGACCTCTTCTGGTTAGATTTATTTCTTCCATATTAAAGGCAGGTAAATGTAAGACCTCATTTGGTTAGATTTATTTCTTCCTGATTAAAGACAGGCGAATCAAAGACATCTTCTAGTTAGATTTATTTCTTCTAGATTAAAGACACGTGAATCAATGACCTCTACTGGTTAGATTTATTTCTTCCAGATTAAAGACAGGCGAATCAAAGACCTCTTCTGGTTAGATTTATTTCTTCCAGATTAAAGATAGGCGAATCAAAGACCTCTTCTGGTTATATTTATTTCTTCCAAATTAAACACAAGCGAATCAAATACCTCTTCCGGTTAGATTTATATCTTCCAGATTAAAGACAGGTGAATCTAAGACCTCTTCTGGTTAGATTTATTTCTTCCAGATTTAAGACAGGCGAATCAAATACATCTTCTAGTTAGATTTATTTATTCCAGATTAAAGACAGGTGAATCAAAGACCTTTTCTTGTGAGATTTATTTCTTCCAGATTAAAGACAGGCGAATCAAAGACCTCTTATGGTTAGATTTATTTCTTCTAGATTAAAGACAGACGAAACAAATACCTCTTCTAGTTAGATTTATTTCTTCCAGATTAAAGACAGGCAAATCAAATACCTCTTCTAGTTAGATTTATTTCTTCCAAATTAAAGACAGGTGAATCAAAGACCTCTTCTTGTAAGATTTATTTCTTCCAAATTAAAGACAGGTGAATCAAAGACCTCTTCGGGTTAGATTTATTTCTTCCATATTAAAGACAGGTGAATCAAAGACCTCTTCTGGTTAGATTTATTTCTTCCAGATTAAAGACAGGCGAATCAAAGACCTCTTCTGGTTAGATTTATTTCTTTCATATTAAAGACAGGTGAATCAAATTCCTCTTCTGGTTAGATTTATTTCTTCCATATTAAAGATAGGTGAATCAAAGACCTCTTCTGGTTAGATTTATTTTTCCAAATTAAAGACAGGAGAATCAAATTCCTCTTCTGGTTAGATTTATTTCATCCAGATTAAAAACAGACGAATCAAAGACCTCTTCTTGTTAGATTTATTTCATCCATATTTAAGGCAGGAGAATCAAAGACCTCTCATGGTTAGATTTATTTCTTCCATATTAAAGACAGGCGAATCAAAGACCTCTTCTGGTTAGATTTATTTCTTCCAAATTTAAGACAGAAGAATCAAAGACCTCTTCCAGTTAGATTTATTTCTTCCAGATTATAGACAGGCGGATCAAAGACCTTTTCTAGTTAGATTTATTTCTTCCATAGTAAGGACAGGAGAATCAAAGACCTCCTCTTGTTAGATTTATTTCTTCCAATTTAAAGACAAGCGAATCTAAGACATCTTTGAGTTAGATTTATTTCCTCCAGATTAAAGACAGGTGAATCAAAGACCTCTTCTGGTTAGATTTATTTCTTCCAGATTAAAGACAGGCAAATCAAATACTTCTTCTGGTTAGATTTATTTCTTCCAGATTTAAGACAGGAGAATCAAAGACCTCTTCTGCTTAGATTTATTTCTTCCAAATTAAAGACAGGCGGATCAAAGACCTCTTCTGGTTAGATTTATTTCTTCCATATTAAAGGCAGGTAAATGTAAGACCTCATTTGGTTAGATTTATTTCTTCCTGATTAAAGACAGGCGAATCAAAGACATCTTCTAGTTAGATTTATTTCTTCTAGATTAAAGACACGTGAATCAATGACCTCTACTGGTTAGATTTATTTCTTCCAGATTAAAGACAGGCGAATCAAAGACCTCTTCTGGTTAGATTTATTTCTTCCAGATTAAAGATAGGCGAATCAAAGACCTCTTCTGGTTATATTTATTTCTTCCAAATTAAACACAAGCGAATCAAATACCTCTTCCGGTTAGATTTATATCTTCCAGATTAAAGACAGGTGAATCTAAGACCTCTTCTGGTTAGATTTATTTCTTCCAGATTTAAGACAGGCGAATCAAATACATCTTCTAGTTAGATTTATTTATTCCAGATTAAAGACAGGTGAATCAAAGACCTTTTCTTGTGAGATTTATTTCTTCCAGATTAAAGACAGGCGAATCAAAGACCTCTTATGGTTAGATTTATTTCTTCTAGATTAAAGACAGACGAAACAAATACCTCTTCTAGTTAGATTTATTTCTTCCAGATTAAAGACAGGCAAATCAAATACCTCTTCTAGTTAGATTTATTTCTTCCAAATTAAAGACAGGTGAATCAAAGACCTCTTCTTGTAAGATTTATTTCTTCCAAATTAAAGACAGGTGAATCAAAGACCTCTTCGGGTTAGATTTATTTCTTCCATATTAAAGACAGGTGAATCAAAGACCTCTTCTGGTTAGATTTATTTCTTCCAGATTAAAGACAGGCGAATCAAAGACCTCTTCTGGTTAGATTTATTTCTTTCATATTAAAGACAGGTGAATCAAATTCCTCTTCTGGTTAGATTTATTTCTTCCATATTAAAGATAGGTGAATCAAAGACCTCTTCTGGTTAGATTTATTTTTCCAAATTAAAGACAGGAGAATCAAATTCCTCTTCTGGTTAGATTTATTTCATCCAGATTAAAAACAGACGAATCAAAGACCTCTTCTTGTTAGATTTATTTCATCCATATTTAAGGCAGGAGAATCAAAGACCTCTCATGGTTAGATTTATTTCTTCCATATTAAAGACAGGCGAATCAAAGACCTCTTCTGGTTAGATTTATTTCTTCCAGATTAAAGACAGACGAATTAAAGACATCTTCTGATTAGATTTATTTCTTCCAGATTAAAGACAGGTGAATCAAAGACCTCTTTTGGTTAGATTTATTTCTTCTAGATTAAAGACAAGTGAATCAAAGACCTCTTCTGGTTAGATTTATTTCTTCCAGATTAAAGACACGCGAATCAGAGACCTCTTCTGGTTAGATTTATTTCTTCCAGATTAAAGACAGGCGAACCAAAGACCTCTTCTGGTTAGATTTATTTCTTCCAGATTTAAGATAGGAAAATCAAAGACCTCTTCTGGTTAGATTTATTTCTTCCAGATTAAAGACAGGCTAATCAAAGACCTCTTCTGGTTAGATTTATTTCTTCCAGATTTAAGACAGGAGAATCAAAGACCTCTTCTGGTTAGATTTATTTTTTCCAGATTAAAGACAGGTGAATCAAAGACCTCTTCAGGTTTGATTTATTTCTTCCAGAATAAAGACAGACGAATCAAAGACCTCTTCTGGTTAGATTTATTTCTTCCAGATTAAAGATAAGTGAATCAAAGACCTCTTCTGGTTAGATTTATTTCTTCCATATTAAAGACAGGAGAATCAAATACCTCTCATGGTTAGATTTATTTCTTCCAGATTAAAAACATATGAATCAAAGACCTCTTCTTGTTAGATTTATTTCATCCATATTAAAAACAGGCGAATCAAAGACCTCTTCTGGTTAGATTTATTTCTTCCAGATAAAAGACAAGTGAATCAATGACCTCTACTGGTTAGATTTATTTCTTCCAGATTAAAGACAGGAGAATCGAATACCTCTCCTGGTTAGATTTATTTCTTCCAGATTAAAAACATACGAATCAAAGACCTCTTCTTGTTAGATTTATTTCATCTATATTAAAGGCATACGAATCAAAGATCTCTTATGGTTACATTTATTTCTTCCAGATTAAAGACAGGCGAATCAAAGACCTCTTCTGGTTAGATTTATTTCTTCCAGATTTAAGACAGGAGAATCAAAGACCTCTCCTGGTTAGATTTATTTTTTCCAGATTAAAGACAGGCGAATCAAAGACCTCTTCTGGTTAGATTTATTTCTTCCATATTTAAGACAGGAGAATCAAAGACCTCTTCTGGTTAGATTTATTTTTTCCAGATTAAAGACAGGTGAATCATAGACCCCTTCAAGTTTGATTTATTTCTTCCAGATTAAAGACAGGCGAATCAAAGGCCTCTTCTGGTTAGATTTATCTCTTCCAGATTAAAGACAGGTGAATCAAAGACCTCTTCTGGTTAGATTTATTTCATCCAGATTAAAGACAGGAGAATCAAATACCTCTCCTGGTTAAATTTATTTCTTCCAGATTAAAAACATACGAATTAAAGACCTCTTCTTGTTAGATTTATTTCATCCATATTAAAGACAGGAGAATCAAAGACCTCTTTTGGTTAGATTTATTTCTTCTAGATTTAAGGAAGGAGAATCAAAGACCTCTCATGGTTAGATTTTTTTCTTCCATATTAAAGACAGGCGAATCAAAGACCTCTTCTGGTTAGATTTATTTCTTCCAGATTAAAGACAGACGGATTAAAGACCTCTTCTGATTAGATTTATTTCTTCCAGATTAAAGACAGGTGAATCAAAGACCTCTTTTGGTTAGATTTATTTCTTCCAGATTAAAGACAGGTGAATCAAAGACCTCTTGTGGTTAGATTTATTTCATACATATTAAAGACAGGAAAATCAGAGACCGCTTCTGGTTAGATTTATTTCTTCCAGATTAAAGACAGTCGAATCAGATACTTCTTCTGGTTAGATTTATTTCTTCCAGATTTAAGACAGGAGAATCAAAGACCTCTTCTGGTTATATTTATTTCTTCCAGATTAAAGATAGGCGAATCACAGACCTCTTCTGGTTAGATTTATTTCTTCCAGATTTAAGACAGGAGAATCAAAGACCTCTTCTGGTTAGATTTATTTCTTCCATATTAAAGACAGACGAATCAAAGACCTCTTCTCGTTAGATTTATTTCTTCCATATTAAATACAGGTGAATCAAAGACCTCTTCTGCTTAGATATATTTCTTACAGATTAAAGACATGTGAATCAAGGAGCTCTTGTGGTTAGATTTATTTCCTACAGATTAAAGACAGGCGAATCAAAGACCTCTTAATGTTAGATTTATTTCTTCCAGATTAAAGATAGACGAATCAAAGACCTCTTCTGGTTAGATTTATTTCTTCCATATTAAAGACAGACGAATCAGAGACCTCTTCTGGTTAGATTTTTTTCTTCCAGATTTAAGACAGGAGAATCAAAGACCTCTTCTGGTTAGATTTAATTCTTCCAGATTAAAGACAGGCGAATCAAAGACCTCTTCTGGTTAGATTTATTTCTTCAAGATTTAAGACAGGAGAATCAAAGACCTCTTCTGGTTAGATTTATGTCTCTAGATTAAAGACGGGCGATTCAAAGACCTCTTCTGGTTAGATTTATTTCTTCCATATTAAAGATAGGCGACTCAAATACCTCTTCTGGTTAGATTTATTTCTTACAGATTAAAGACAAGCGAATCAGAGACCTCTTCTTGTTAGATTTATTTTTTCCAGATTAAAGACAGGAGAACCAAAGACCTCTTCTGGTTAGATTTATTTCTTCCAGATTTAGGATAGGAGAATCAAAGACTTCTTCAGGTTTGCTTTATTTCTTCCAGATTAAAGAAAGGTGAATCAAAGACCTCTTCTGGTTAGATTTATTTCTTCCAGATTAAATACAGGTGAATCAAAGACCTCTTCTGATTAGATTTATTTCTTCCAGATTAAAGACAGGCGAATCAGAGACCTCTTTAGGTTAGATTTATTTCTTCCAGATTAAAGACAGGTGAACTAAAGACCTCTTTTGGTTAGATTTATTTCTTCCAGATTAAAGACAGGTGAATCAAAGACCTCTTCTGGTTATATTTATTTCTTCCAGATTAAAAACAGACGAATCAGAGACCTCTTCTAGTTAGATTTATTTCTTCCAGATTAAAGACAGGAGAACCAAAGACCTCTTCTGGTTAGATTTATTTCTTCCAGATTTAGGATAGGAGAATCAAAGACCTCTTCTGGTTATATTTATTTCTTCCAAATTAAAGACAGGTGAATCAAAGACCTCTTCTGTTTAGATTTATTTCTTCCATATTAAAGACAGGCGAATCAAAGACCTCTTCTTGTTAGATTTATTTCTTCCAAATTAAAGACAGGCGAATCAAAGACCTCTTCTGGATCGATTTATTTTTTCCAGATTAAAGACAGGAGAACCAAAGACCTCTTCTGGTTAGATTTATTTCTTCCAAATTTAAGACAGAAGAATCAAAGACCTCTTCCAGTTAGATTTATTTCTTCCAGATTAAAGAAAGGCGAATCAAAGACCTCTTCTGGTTAGATTTATTTCTTCCAGATTAAATACAGGTGAATCAAAGACATCTTCTGATTAGATTTATTTCTTCCAGATTAAAGACAGGCGAATCAGAGACCTCTTTAGGTTAGATTTATTTCTTCCAGATTTAAGACAGGTGAATCAAAGATCTCTTATGGTTAAATTTAGTTCTTCCAGATTAAAGACAGGAGAATTAGAGACCTCTTCTAGTTAGATTTATTTTTTCCAGATAAAAAATAGACGAATCAAAGACCTCTTCTTGTTAGATTTATTTCATCCATATTAAAGACAGGGGAATCAAAGACCTCTTCTGGTTAGATTTATTTCTTCCAGATTTAAGGCAGGAGAATCAAAGACTTCTTCAGGTTTGCTTTATTTCTTCCATATTAAAGACAGGAGAATTAAAGACCTCTTCTGGTTAGATTTATTTCTTCCAGATTAAAAACAGACGAATTAAAGACCTCTTCTGATTAGATTTATTTCTTCCAGATTAAAGACAGGTGAACAAAAGACCTCTTTTGGTTAGATTTATTTCTTCCAGATTAAAGACAGGTGAATCAAAGACCTCTTCTGGTTATATTTATTTCTTCCAGATTAAAGACAGGCGAATCAGAGACCTCTTCTAGTTAGATTTATTTCTTCCAGATTAAAGACAGGCGAATCAGAGACCTCTTCTTGTTAGATTTATTTTTTCCAGATTACAGACAGGAGAACCAAAGACCTCTTCTGGTTACATTTATTTCTTCCAGATTTAGGATAGGAGAATCAAAGACCTCTTCTGGTTATATTTATTTCTTCCAAATTAAAGACAGGTGAATCAAAGACCTCTTCTGGTTAGATTTATTTCTTCCATATTAAAGACAGGCGAATCAAAGACCTCTTCTTGTTAGATTTATTTCTTCCAAATTAAAGACAGGCGAATCAAAGACCTCTTCTGAATCGATTTATTTTTTCCAGATTAAAGACAGGAGAACCAAAGACCTCTTCTGGTTAGATTTATTTCTTCCAGATTTAGGATAGGAGAATCAAAAACTTCTTCAGGTTTGATTTATTTCTTCCAGATTAAAGAAAGGCGAATCAAAGACCTCTTCTGGTTAGATTTATTTCATCCAGATTAAATACAGGTGAATCAAAGACATCTTCTGATTAGATTTATTTCTTCCAGATTAAAGACAGGCGAATCAGAGACCTCTTTAGGTTAGATTTATTTCTTCCAGATTTAAGACAGGTGAATCAAAGATCTCTTATGGTTAGATTTAGTTCTTCCAGATTAAAGACAGGAGAATTAGAGACCTCTTCTAGTTAGATTTATTTTTTCCAGATAAAAAATAGACGAATCAAAGACCTCTTCTTGTTAGATTTATTTCATCCATATTAAAGACAGGGGAATCAAAGACCTCTTCTGGTTAGATTTATTTCTTCCAGATTTAAGGCAGGAGAATCAAAGACCTCTCATGGTTAGATTTATTTCTTCCATATTAAAGACAGGAGAATTAAAGACCTCTTCTGGTTAGATTTATTTCTTCCAGATTAAAGACAGACGAATTAAAGACCTCTTCTGATTAGATTTATTTCTTCCAGATTAAAGACAGGTGAACTAAAGACCTCTTTTGGTTAGATTTATTTCTTCCAGATTAAAGACAGGTGAATCAAAGACCTCTTCTGGTTAGATTTATTTCTTCCAGATTAAAGACAGGCGAATCAGAGACCTCTTCTGGTTAGATTTATTTCTTCCAGATTAAAGACAGGCGAATCAGAGACCTCTTCTTGTTAGATTTATTTTTTCCAGATTAAAGACAGGAGAACCAAAGACCTCTTCTGGTTAGATTTATTTCTTCCAGATTTAGGATAGGAGAATCAAAGACCTCTTCTGGTTATATTTATTTCTTCCAAATTAAAGACAGGTGAATCAAAGACCTCTTCTGGTTAGATTTATTTCTTCAATATTAAAGACAGGCGAATCAAAGACCTCTTCTTGTTAGATTTATTTCTTCCAAATTAAAGACAGGCGAATCAAAGACCTCTTCTGGATCGATTTATTTTTTCCAGATTAAAGACAGGAGAATCAAAGACCTCTTCTGGTTAGATTTATTTCTTCCAGATTAAAGACACGAGAATCAAAGACTTCTTCAGGTTTGATTTATTTCTTCCAGATTAAAGAAAGGCAAATCAAAGACCTCTTCTGGTTAGATTTATTTCTTCCAGATTAAATACAGGTGAATCAAAGACCTCTTCTGATTAGATTTATTTCTTCCAGATTAAAGACAGGCGAATCAGAGACCTCTTCAGGTTAGATTTATTTCTTCTAGATTTAAGGCAGGAGAATCAAAGACCTCTCATGGTTAGATTTATTTCTTCCATATTAAAGACAGGAGAATTAAAGACCTCTTCTGGTTAGATTTATTTCTTCCAGATTAAAGACAGACGAATTAAAGACCTCTTCTGATTAGTTTTATTTCTTCAAGATTAAAGACAGGTGAACTAAAGACCTCTTTTGGTTAGATTTATTTCTTCCAGATTAAAGACAGGTGAATCAAAGACCTCTTCTTGTTAGATTTATTTCTTCCAGATTAAAGACAGGTGAATCAGAGACCTCTTCTGGTTAGATTTATTTCTTCCAGATTTAAGACAGGAGAATCAAAGATCTCTTATGCTTAGATTTATTTCTTCCAGATTAAAGACAGGCGAATCAGAGACCTCTTCTGGTTAGATTTATTTCTTCCAGATTTAAGACAGGAATATCAAAGACCTCTTCTGGATAAATTTATTTTTTCCAAATTAAAGACAGACAAATTAAAGACCTCTTCTGATTAGATTTATTTCTTCCAGATTAAAGACAGATGAATCAAAGACCTCTTTTGGTTAGATTTATTTCTTCCACATTAAAGACAGGTGAATCAAAGACATCTTCTGGTTAGATTTATTTCTTCCAGATTAAAGACAGGCGAATCAGAGACTTCTTCTGGTTAGATTTATTTCTTCCAGATTAAAGACAGGCGAATCAGAGACCTCTTCTGGTTAAACTTATTTCTTCCAGATTTAAGACAGGAGAATCAAAGACCTCTTCTGGTTATATTTATTTCTTCCAGATTAAAGACAGGCGAATCAAAGACCTCTTCTGATTAGATTTATTTCTTCCCGATTTAAGACAGGAGAATCAAAGACGTCTTCTGGTTAGATTTATTTTTTCCAGATTAAAGACAGGTGAATCAAAGACCTCTTCAGGTTTGATTTATTTCTTCCAGATTAAAGACAGACGAATCAAAGACCTCTTCTTGTTAGATTTATTTCTTCCAGATTAAATATAAGTGAATCAAAGACCTCTTCTGGTTAGATTTATTTCTTCCAGATTAAATACAGGAGAATCAAATACCTCTCTTGGTTAGATTTATTTTTTTCCAGATTTAAGACAGGAGAATCAAAGACCTCTTCTTGTTAGATTTATTTCATCCATATTAAAGACAGGTGAATCAAAGACCTCTTTTGGTTAGATTTATTTCTTCTAGATTTAAGGAAGGAGAATCAAAGACCTCTCATGGTTAGATTTTTTTCTTCCATATTAAACACAGGCGAATCAAAGACCTCTTCTGGTTAGATTTATTTCTTCCAGATTAAAGACAGGCGAATTAAAGACCTCTTCTGATTAGATTTATTTCTTCCAGATTAAAGACAGGTGAATCAAAGACCTCTTTTGGTTAGATTTATTTCTTTAAGAGTAAAGACAGGTGAATCAAAGACCTCTTCTGGTTAGATTTATTTCTTACACATTAAAGACAGGCGAATCAGAGACCTCTTCTGGTTAGATTTATTTCTTCCAGATTAAAGACAGGCGAATCAAAGACCTCTTCTGGTTAGATTTATTTCTTCCAGATTTAAGACAGGAGAATCAAAGACCTCTTCTGGTTAGATTTATTTCTTCCAGATTAAAGACAGACAAATCAAAGACCTCTTCTGGTTAGATTTATTTCTTCCAGATTTAAGACAGGCGAATCAAAGACCTCTTATGGTTAGATTTATTTCTTCCAGATTAAATACAGGTGAATCAAAGACCTCTTCTGGTTAGATTCATTTCTTCCAGATTAAAGAGAGGTGAATAAAAGAGCTCTTGTGGTTAGATGTATTTCTTACAGATTAAAGACAGGCGAATCAAAGACCTCTTAGTGTTAGATTTATTTCTTCCAGATTAAAGATAGACGAATCAAAGACCTCTTCTGATTAGATTTATTTCTTCCATATTAAAGACAAGCGAATCAGAGACCTCTTCTGGTTACATTTATTTCTTCCAGATTTAAGACAGGAGAATCAAAGACCTCTTCTGGTTAGATTTATTTCTTCCATATTAAAGACCGATGAATCAAAGACCTTTTCTGGTTAGATTTATTTCATCCAGATTAATGACAAGTGAATCAAAGACCTCTTCTGGTTAGATTTATTTCTTCCATATTAAAGACAAGCGAATCAAAGACCTCTTCTTGTTAGATTTATTTCTTCAAGATTAAAGACAGGAGAATCAAAGACCTCTTCTTGTTAGATTTATGTCTTCCAGATTATAGAGAGGTGAATCAAAGAACTCTTGTGGTTAGATTTATTTCTTCCAGATTAAACACAGGTGAATCAAAGACCTCTTCTGGTTAGATTTATTTCTTCCAGATTAAAGACAGGCAACTCAAAGACCTCTTCTGGTTAGATTTATTTCATCCAGATTAAAGACAGGCGAATCAAATACCTCTTTTGGTTAGATTTATTTCTTCCAAATTAAAGACAGACGAATTAAAGACCTCTTCTTGTTAGATTTATTTCTTCCAGATTAAAGGCAGGCAAACCAAAGACCTCTTCTGGTTAGATTTATTTCATCCAGATTTAAGATTGGAGAATCAAATACCTCTTCTGGTTATATTTATTTCGTCCAGATTAAAGACAGGTGAATCAAATACCTCTTCTGGTTAGATTTATTTCTTCCATATTAAAGACAGGTGAATCAAAGACATCTTCTTGTTAGATTTATATCTTCCAGATTAAAGACAGGCGAATCAAAGACCTCTTCTGGATAGATTTATTTTTTCCAGATTAAAGACAGGCGAATCAAAGACCTCTTCTGGTTATATTTATTTCTTCCAGATTAAAGACACGAGAATCAAAGACCTCTTCAGGTTTGATTTATTTCTTCCAGATTAAAGACAGGCGAATAAAAGACCTCTTCTGGTTAGATTTATTTCTTCCTGATTAAAGACAGGTGAATCAAAGACCTCTTCTGGTTAGATTTATTTCTTCCAGATTAAAGACAGGAGAATCAAAAACCTCTCCTGGTTAGATTTATTTCTTCCAGATTAAAAACATACGAATCAAAGACCTCTTCTTGTTAGATTTATTTTATCCATATTAAAGACAGGCGAATCAAAGACCTCTTCTGGTTAGATTTATTTCTTCCAGATTAAAGACAGGTGAATCAAAGATCTCTTCTGGTTAGATTTATTTCTTCCAAATTAAAGACAGGAGAATCAAATACCTCTTCTGGTTAGTTTTATTTCTTCCAGATTAAAGACAGACGAATTAAAGACCTCTTCTGATTAGATTTATTTCTTCCAGATTAAAGACAGGTGAATCAAAGACCTCTTCTGGTTAGATTTATTTCTTCCAGATTAAAGACAGGCGAATCAGAGACCTCTTCTGGTTAGATTTATTTCCTCCAGATTAAAGACAGGCGAATCAGATACCTCTTCTGGTTAGATTTATTTCTTCCAGATTTAAGACAGGAGAATCAAAGACCTCTTCTGGTTAGATTTATTTCTTCCAGATTAAAGACAGGTGAATCAAAGACCTCTTCTGGTTAGATTTATTTCTTCCAGATTTAAGACAGGAGAATCAAAGACCTCTCCTGGTTAGATTTATTTCTTCCAGATTAAAGACAGGCGAATCAAATACCTCTTCTGGTTAGTTTTATTTCTTCCAGATTAAAGACAGACGAATTAAAGACCACTTCTGATTAGATTTATTTCTTCCAGATTAAAGACAGGTGAATCAAAGACCTCTTCTGGTTAGATTTATTTCTTCCAGATTAAAGACAGGTGAATCAAAGACCTCTTCTGGTTAGATTTATTTCTTCCAGATTAAAGACAGGAGAATCAAATACCTCTTCTGGTTAGTTTTATTTCTTCCAGATTTAAGACAGGAGAATCAAAGACCTCTTCTGGTTAGATTTATTTCTTCCAGATTAAAGACAGGCGAATCAAAGACCTCTTCTGGTTAGATTTATTTCTTCCAGATTTAAGACAGGAGAATCAAAGACCTCTTCTGGTTAGATTTATTTCTTCCAGATTAAAGACAGGCGAATCAGAGACCTCTTCTCCTTAGATTTATTTCTTCCAGATTTAAGACAAGAGAATCAAAGACCTCTTCTGGTTAGATTTATTTCTTCCATATTAAAGACAGAAGAATCAAAGACCTCTTCTTGTTAGATTTATTTCTTCCAGATTATAGACAGGCGAATCAAAGACCTCTTCTAGTTAGATTTATTTCTTCTAGATTTAAGACAGGAGAATCAAAGACCTCTTCTGCATAGATTTATTTCTTACAGATTAAAGATAGGTGAATCAATGACTTCTTCAGGTTTGATTTATTTCTTCTAGATTAAAGACATGTGAATCAAAGACCTCTTAGTGTTAGATTTATTTCTTCCAGATTAAAGATAGACGAATCAAAGACCTCTTCTGGTTAGATTTATTTCTTCCATATTAAAGTCAGGTGAATAAAATACCTCTTCTTGTTAGATTTATTTCATCCATATTAAAGACAGGAGAATCAAAGACCTCTTTTGGTTAGATTTATTTCTTCTAGATTAAAGGAAGGAGAATCAAAGACCTCTTCTGGTTAGATTTTTTTCTTCCATATTAAAGACAGGTGAATCAAAGACCTCTTCTGGTTAGATTTATTTCTTCCAGATTAAAGACAGACGAATCAAAGACCTCTTCTGATTAGATTTATTTCTTCCAGATTAATGACAGGTGAATCAAAGACCTCTTCTGCTTAGATTTATTCATTCCAGATTAAAGACAGGCGAATCAATGACCTCTTCTGATTAGATTTATTTCTTCCAGATTAAAGACAGGCGAATTAGATACCTCTTCTGGTTAGATTTATTTCTCCCAGATTTAAGACAGGAGAATCAAAGACCTCTTCTGGTTAGATTTATTTCTTCCAGATTAAATACAGGCGAATCAAAGACCTATTGTGGTTAGATATATTTCTTCCAGATTTAAGACAGGGGAATCAAAGACCTCTTCTTCTTATATTTATTTCTTCTAGTTTAAAGACAGGCGAATCAAAGACCTCTTCTGGTTAGATTTATTTCTTCCATATTAAATACAGGTGAATCAAAGACCTCTTCTGCTTAGATTTATTTCTTACAGATTAAAGACATGTGAATCAAAGAGCTCTTGTGGTTAGATTTATTTCTTACAGATTAAAGACAGGCGAATCAAAGACCTCTTAGTATTAGATTTATTTCTTCCAGATTAAAGATAGACGAATCAAAGACCTCTTCTGGTTAGATTTATTTCTTCCATATTAAAGACAGGCGAATCAGAGACCTCTTCTGGTTAGATTTTTTTCTTCCAGATTTAAGACAGGAGAATCAAAGACCTCTTCTGGTTAGATTTAATTCTTCCATATTAAAGACAGGCGAATCAAAGACCTCTTTTGGTTAGATTTATTTCTATCAGATTTAAGACAGGAGAATCAAAGACCTCTTCTAATTAGATTTATGTCTCCAGATTAAAGAGAAGTGAATCAAAGACCTCTTTTGGTTAGATTTATTTCTTCCAGATTAAAGACAGGCGAACCAAAGACCTCTTCTGGTTAGATTTATTTCTTCCAGATTTAAGATAGGATAATCAAAGACCTCTTCTGGTTATATTTATTTCTTCCAGATTAAAGACAGGTGAATCAAAGACCTCTTCTGGTTAGATTTATTTCTTCCATATTAAAGACAGGCGAATCAAAAACCTCTTCTTGTTAGATTTATTTCTTCCAGATTAAAGACAAGTGAATCAAAGACCTCTTCTGGAAAGATTTATTTTTTCCAGATTAAAGACAGGCGAATCAAAGACCTCTTCTGGTTAGATTTATTTCTTCCAGATTAAAGACACGAGAGTCAAAGACCTCTTCAGGTTTGATTTATTTCTTCCAGATTAAAGACAGGCGAATCAAAGACCTCTTCTGGTTAGATTTATTTCTTCCAGATTAAAGAAAGGTGAATCAAAGACCTCTTCTGGTTAGATTTATTTCTTCCAGATTTAAGACAGGAGAATCAAAGACCTCTTCTGGTTAGATTTATTTCTTCCAGATTAAAAACATACGAATCAAAGACCTCTTCTTGTTAGATTTATTTCATCCATATTAAAGACAGCAGAATCAAAGACCTCTTTTGGTTAGATTTATTTCTTCTAGATTTAAGGAAGGAGAATCAAAAACCTCTCATGGTTAGATTTATTTCTTCCATATTAAAGACAGGCGAATCAAAGACCTCTTCTGGTTAGATTTATTTCTTCCAGATTAAAGACAGACGAATTAAAGACCTCTTCTGATTAGATTTATTTCTTCCAGATTAAAGACAGGTGAATCAAAGACCTCTTTTGGTTATATTTATTTCTTCCAGATTAAAGACAGGTGAAACAAAGACCTCTTCTGGTTAGATTTATTTCTTACAGATTAAAGACAGGCGAATCAGAGACCTCTCCTGGTTAGATTTATTTCTTCCAGATTAAAGACAGGCGAATCAGATACCTCTTATGGTTAGATTTATTTCTTCCAGATTTAAGACAGGAGAATCAAAGACCTCTTCTGGTTAGATTTATTTCTTCTAGATTAAAGACAGGCGAATCAAAGAACTCTTCTGGTTAGATTTATTTCTTCCAGATTTAAGAAAGGAGAATCAAATACCTCTTCTGGTTAGATTTATTTCTTCTAGTTTAAAGAAAGGCGAATCAAAGACCTGTTTTGGTTAGATTTATTTCTTCCATATTAAATACAGGTGAATCAAAGACCTCTTCTGCTTAGATTTATTTCTTACAGATTAAAGACATGTGAATCAAAGAGCTCTTGTGGTTAGATTTATTTCTTACAAATTAAAGACAGGCGAATCAAAGACCTCTTAGTGTTAGATTTATTTCTTCCAGATTAAAGATAGACGAATCAAAGACCTCTTATGGTTAGATTTATTTCTTCCATATTAAAGACAGGCGAATCAGAGACCTCTTCTGGTTAGATTTTTTTCTTCCAGATTTAAGACAGGAGAATCAAAGACCTCTTCTGGTTAGATTTAATTCTTCCAGATTAAAGACAGGCGAATCAAAGACCTCTTCTGGTTAGATTTATTTCTTCAGGATTTAAGATAGGAGAATCAAAGACCTCTTCTGGTTAGATTTATGTCTCCAGATTAAAGAGAGGTGAATCAAAGACCTCTTCTGGTTATATTTATTTCTTCCATATTAATGACAGGCGAATCAAAGACCTCTTATGGTTAGATGTATTTCTTCCAGATTAAAGACAGGTGAATCAAAGACCTCTTCTAGTTAGATTTATTTATTCTATATTAAAGACAAGCGAATTAAAAACCTCTTCGGCATAGATTTATTTCTTACAGATTAAAGTCATGTGAATCAAAGAGATCTTGTGGTTAGATTTATTTCTTCTAGATTAAAGACATGCGAATCAAAGACCTCTTAGTGTTAGATTTATTTCTTCCAGATTTAAGACAGGAGAATCAAAGACCTCTTTTGGTTAGATTTATTTCTTCCAGATTAAAGACAGGCGAATCAAAGACCTCTTCTGGTTAGATTTATTTATTCCAGATTTAAGATAGGAGAATCAAAGACCTCTTCTGGTTATATTTATTTCTTCCAGATTAAAGACAGGTGAATCAAAGACCTCTTCTGGTTAGATTTATTTCTTCCATATTAAAGACATGCGAATCAAAAACCTCTTCTTGTTAGATTTATTTCTTCCAGATTAAAGACAAGTGAATCAAAGACCTCTTCTGGATAGATTTATTTTTTCCAGATTAAAGACAGGCGAATCAAAGACCTCTTCTGGTTAGATTTATTTCTTCCAGATTAAAGACACGAGAGTCAAAGACCTCTTCAGGTTTGATTTATTTCTTCCAGATTAAAGACAGGCGAATCAAAGACCTCTTCTGGTTAGATTTATTTCTTCCAGATTAAAGAAAGGTGAATCAAAGACCTCTTCTGGTTAGATTTATTTCTTCCAGATTTAAGACAGGAGAATCAAAGACCTCTTCTGGTTAGATTTATTTCTTCCAGAATAAAAACATACGAATCAAAGACCTCTTCTTGTTAGATTTATTTCATCCATATTAAAGACAGCAGAATCAAAGACCTCTTTTCGTTAGATTTATTTCTTCTAGATTTAAGGAAGGAGAATCAAAGACCTCTCATGGTTAGATTTTTTTCTTCCATATTAAAGACAGACGAATTAAAGACCTCTTCTGATTAGATTTATTTCTTCCAGATTAAGGACAGGTGAATCAAAGACCTCATTTGGTTATATTTATTTCTTCCAGATTAAAGACAGGTGAAACAAAGACCTCTTCTGGTTAGATTTATTTCTTACAGATTAAAGACAGGCGAATCAGAGACCTCTCCTGGTTAGATTTATTTCTTCCAGATTAAAGACAGGCGAATCAGATACCTCTTCTGGTTAGATTTATTTCTTCCAGATTTAAGACAGGAGAATCAAAGACCTCTTCTGGTTATATTTATTTCTTCCAGATTAAAGACAGGTGAATCAAAGACCTCTTCTGGTTAGATTTATTTCTTTCATATTAAAGACATGCGAATCAAAAACCTCTTCTTGTTAGATTTATTTCTTCCAGATTAAAGACAAGTGAATCAAAGACCTCTTCTGGATAGATTTATTTTTTCCAGATTAAAGACAGGCGAATCAAAGACCTCTTCTGGTTAGATTTATTTCTTCCAGATTAAAGACACGAGAGTCAAAGACCTCTTCAGGTTTGATTTATTTCTTCCAGATTAAAGACAGGCGAATCAAAGACCTCTTCTGGTTAGATTTATTTCTTCCAGATTAAAGAAAGGTGAATCAAATACCTCTTATGGTTAAATTTATTTCTTCCATATTAAAGACAGGCGAATCAGAGACCTCTTCTGGTTAGATTTTTTTCTTCGAGATTTAAGACAGGAGAATCAAAGACCTCTTCTGGTTAGATGTAATTCTTCCAGATTAAAGACAGGCGAATCAAAGACCTCTTCTGGTTAGATTTATTTCTTCAGGATTTAAGATAGGAGAATCAAAGACCTCTTCTGGTTAGATTTATGTCTCCAGATTAAAGAGAGGTGAATCAAAGACCTCTTCTGGTTAGATTTATTTCTTCCATATTAATGACAGGCGAATCAAAGACCTCTTATGGTTAGATGTATTTCTTCCAGATTAAAGACAGGTGAATCAAAGACCTCTTCTGGTTAGATTTATTTATTCTAGATTAAAGACAAGCGAATTAAAAACCTCTTCTGCATAGATTTATTTCTTACAGATTAAAGTCATGTGAATCAAAGAGATCTTGTGGTTAGATTTATTTCTTCTAGATTAAAGACATGCGAATCAAAGACCTCTTAGTGTTAGATTTATTTCTTCCAGATTTAAGACAGGAGAATCAAAGACCTCTTCTGGTTAGATTTATTTCTTCCAGATTAAAGACAGGCGAATCAAAGACCTCTTCTGGTTAGATTTATTTATTCCAGATTAAAGACAGGCAACTCAAAGACCTCTTCTGGTTAGATTTATTTCTTACAGATTAAAGACAGGCGAATCAAATACCTCTTCTGGTTAGATTTATTTCTTCCAGATTAAAGACAGACGAATCAAAGACCTCTTCTTGTTAGATTTATTTCTTCCAGATTAAAGACAGGCGAACCAAAGACCTCTTCTGGTTAGATTTATTTCTTCCAGTATTAAGACGGGAGAATCAAAGACCTCTTCTGGTTATAATTATTTCTTCCAGAGTAAAGACAAGTGAATCAAAGACCTCTTCTGGTTAGATTTTTTTCTTCCATATTAAAGACAGGCGAATCAAAGACCTCTTCTTGTTAGATTTATTTCTTCCAGATTAAAGACCGGTGAATCAAAGACCTCTTCTGGATAGATTTAATTTTTCCATATTAAAGACAGGCGAATCAAAGACCTCTTCTGGTTAGATTTATTTTATTACATATTAAAGACAGGAGAATCAAAGACCTCTTCAAGTTTGATTTATTTCTTCCAAATTAAAACAGGCGAATCAAAGACCTCTTCTTGTTAGATTTAATCTTCCAGATTAAAGACAGGTGAATCAAAGACCTCTTCTGGTTAGATTTATTTCTACCAGATTAAAGACAGGAGAATCAAATACCTCTTCTGGTTAGATTTATTTCTTCCAGATTAAAGATAGGAAAATCAAAGACCTCTTCTGGTTAGATTTATTTCTCCCAGATTAAAGAGAGGTGAATCAAAGACCTCTTCTGGTTAGATTTATTTCTTCCAGATTAAAGACAGACGAATCAAAGACCTTTTCTGGTTAGATTTATTTCTTCCAGATTAAAGACAGACGAATTAAAGACCTCTTCTGGTTAGATTTATTTCTTCCAAATTAAAGACAAGCGAATCAAATACCTCTTTTGGTTAGATTTATTTCTTCCAGATTAAAGACAGGCGAATCAAAGACCTCTTCTGGTTAGATTTATTTCTTCCAGATTAAAGACAGACGAATCAGAGACCTATTCTGGTTAGATTTATTTCTTCCAGATTAAAGACAGGCAATCAATAGGCTTCTTCGGGTTAGGATTATTTCCTTAGTGACGTCACCAATCAATAGACCTCTTTTGGTTAGCTTTGTCTCTTCTAGTTAAAAACAGGAAAAAGACATCTATTGTTTCAATATAAATTGACCAAAGATTTATTCTAATACTTCTTTCAATTTCTACCCACAGTCACTATGGATGACATCTGTAAGCCCATCTCCGACAATTCTTCATCATTTCTCCGAATGGCATCTCTAAGCCCATTCTTGATGTAATCAACACATCATCAAGTGTAAATTTTTAGGCACTCTAGTGTTCAATTATCTTTCACCTTCAAGTCACGAATGACAGTCCCACCTATCTAACTCTTCAGGTTTAAGAAGATTGAACAGGGGAATCTGTTGTACCCCAAAATTTTCCCTCTCATTTCTCAAGATATTTCCTACAAAGATCTTCAATGACTCAAGTTTGCGTAAGTATCGACCAGGTTAAATCATTTCCTCAGTACTGATGTCTCAAATTAGGGTTCGAGTTTGCACAAGGACAATTGGACTCCTAATACTTCAAATGACTTTCATGGACCATTATGGACCCTCAAAATTGCTCCTGTCAAGTTTCAAAGTCTTAGATCACATAATCGCTCAGTTTATTGATTAGATGACCTAAAATCAACTATATTGGAAAAAAGTCGATTGTGGCCAACCTACAGTCAAACTTCAAGATTTTGGACCAATGTCAACATTTTGAATTCATATGTATCATTTGATCAAGATGGGACCACAATTTTCCAAGAAAATCGCTCAAATTGTCAAAAGGGCAAAATGGTCAAAATTAGGGTTTTTGACCGAGAATGACCAATCTTCGATTTTGACCTAGTACATGACTTATTGGTTTGAAACATTGATTTCAAGAATCCAAATATGTCATTTTGACCTAATCACATATTTCAATTCATCTCCTGAGATCAGTGGATTGATAGAAGAAATTCGGTCAACTGGTGGAAAAAGTCAATTGTACAATAAAAAGTCAAACTTTGACTTTTTGACCAAAATTGATTCCCAAAAATCACATTTCATCAGGACGTCCCAAATATGAAATTTGATCATCAAAAATCAAGAGAGTCAAAAATCCAACTTTGCAAGCCTTATAAATTTTTCTAAGAATTTGTATACTTGTTAATTTCATTGCTTCATGACATCTTTTCACTATAATTCAAGATGGTACAAATAATTCAAGATGTTACAAATAATTCAAGTTATTACAAGGTTGAATTTTTGCAAGATTACAAACCCTAAGCTTTGTCTTGTTTGAATTTTTCCCTTTGACTCAATGTCCAAACTTTGCCACTATGTTGTCCACAAAATAGACTTGTATCATGCTACAAATGTTGTTGTCCAAGAAAGCCCAAAACCATGTCAAAAACAGGCTGTTGTACTGCTATGAAACAGCCATGCACCAAGCTGCCACAACACTCCAAAACTGTTGCAAAAACAACCCTGCTATGCTACTACCAACCCAGTCTAAGCCTGCATTATCTCAGTCCCATGTTTGCACCAAATTTTCATATGAGAGATGCATCTAAAAGGCAATGATAAACCATACCCAAACTGTTCAAAAACTTATTTGTTTTCCTCCCAAATCTCACCCAAACTTCATCTATAAAATAAACTGTTTCACAACACACAAGGGTGGGCTTTTAGAGAGAGAGAAAAAGAGACAAGAGAAAAAACATAAGTCTTTGTAACCTTTGTTCATTCAAAAAACCAGCTCTACATTCATTCAAAACAGAAAACCCTCAACCTATTATTCCATCTTACAAACTCTCCCATAAACCAACCAACCAAAAACTTTACATCATGTAGAGGTTGTTCAAACACAAGAACAGTTTATGTAGTGCCATTATCTTAACCTTCCAAACACAAAAATAGTACTGTACAACTTAACTGGGTTGGTGTGGTTCAAACATCTTGGAACAACTTCCTGGAGGTTCACTAAGGCCCTCACAGCTTCTTGAAAAGTATTCTGACTCAAAACACTAAGTGTAGTCTCAAGGTAAGTCTTCTTGGCATTGCATTTTTCATACATCACTAATGATTCATTCTTAAAGATAAAATGTAGTAATCATTGCCCCTTTGAGCTAACCATTTCCTTATTGTTCATTTTTATCAATTATATGTTGAAAATTGACTAATACATGCAAAAGAATGATGGTAGAGGCAAAAAGCTGCAGCATGAGTTGACACATACCCATATGGGTCGACTCATTCTAGTGACAAAACTGGGTATGAGTCTACACGCGGCCTTATGCATCGACACATACTGTTATCCATGCCCCAAAACAGAAGGATGAAAGGTGCATGAGTAGACACAAAACGTGTATGTATCAACACAAATAGGTGCACGAGTCGACACATCCCATTATGCATCTACTCATACCGAGTTTATTTTGTTTTACAGGAGAAAGAAGAGTTATGTGTCGATGCATAGCAGCATTGTGTCGACACATAATAGTTCAAAATGCCATTTTTCTTTCTTTTTACACTGTCTTTACATTTTTCAGATTTTCTTCATTACTGTCCAATTATTCGATATGGTTGTAATAATTAGACATCTATTTCATCCCCATTTGTAAATTATACCCCCAATCCCCTAATGATGTAACAGCATAGGATTTTAATTTCTCCAAATTTATTGCTTTTCATATAATTGTTAGTAATTAGGGTGTGTATGGCAAGATAAAATCAACCGTTAGAAAACCCTAATTTCAAAGACAATGCATGCAATCAAACACACTATTCACGCGTGCACCTCTAGGGTAACCTCGCTGGTTGCCTCGGAAAATAGTCATGTCCCTCGAATATGGGCGCTTTAGCAAAGACCCTAGATAAAAAAATATTGTAGTCCCTCGATGACTCTTCGATGTTGCCTTCGGTAAAACAATCTAGTCCCTTATGAAAATTGCTAAAGTGTCTCATAAGTTGCCTTCTATGACTATACGATTAACCCACGCACGTCCCTTCACATCCAATGATGGGGCTTCTTACCAATCAATGGTAAGATAGAAACATATAAAGGAGGAGGAAAAGAACAAAGACCTTTTGAGTAGGTAGGACGCTCGTAGTTTCTTGCTCACAAACTAAAATCATCTCCACACTCACACTTTCAAAACATCTTCAAAAACAAACATCTCTTTGAACTATTTTCAAAACCAACACTTTGTATGCATTCTTATAGAGATGAGAATCTTTACAAAGTTTACCGAAACAAAGGTGTTTTCAAAATATTTTCAAACTCACACCAATCACAAACACATTTCAAACAAAGCATTTTCAAAGTGATCAAGCAACTAAGAGCCCGTAGATTACTACGGATGAAAAGGTTGCTAACACCTTCCCTTTTCATAACCTACCCCCCGAACTCAATAAAATATCTCGAAAGGTATTTCCTATTCTTTTCACCCTTTCCTTTATTGGATAAAAGAAAAGTCAGTGGTGACTCTTGCTAACCGTAACATTTGCGATAAAACGCAAAACATCCAAGTCGGTTATCCCACCATATTACATTTAAATTTTCACCTTTTACTTTCTAGAGATGCATGTGGTTAGGACTTAGGGTTTTGTCTGCGATGACGTCAATTTGGAGTGTTGGCGGAAGACGATGTTTCTGTGGTTTAGGATCGCCAGAGCCGCCGCGGAGCATCCTCGGGGACCTCGTAGTTTGTCGAAGATGGATCATTAGGGCTTAGGGAATTTTCAACAACTCTTGCATGTTGGTACGCCGCAGTTAGGGTTCTGGTCGGGGATATGATCCTCGTTTCCCAGCGCCTTTTAGCTTGTTTAGCGATGGAAGGGTGGTTCTGGAATTGATGTCGAGCTCATCTTTTTCCTCTGCTTTTCAGGTGTTATGGTAGAGAGTGCCCGAATCGAAGTTTAGAGCGAATCTACACAGTCCTCGAGAAGTTCCTCAGACGGGGCGAGTAGTTCGTCGAGCATACTGGATATTTTCGGGGATGTGCAGAATCAAATGGAACATCAAATGGGAGGGGGCGACAAGGAGATGACTTTTGCCGACCAGGGTAGTCTGTTTCCTCTTGAGAATGAGGAGGAACCTCGGGATTGGGTCGCGAGCGATCCCTGGGACTGGCCTTAATATTTTTATGAGCATCAGGATGATGTCTTTAGAGACATGTACACTCATGAGGAGGGGGCTCAAGAAAAATGGTCGTTATTATTCCCGGAAAAGAGAGCAGAATCTGCTCGAAATACGACAAGAGGCGGATCCCATTGTATGATATCATATTTCGAGAGATGGGTCTTTGTCTTCCCTTTTTTGACTTCGAGGTGGCCGTATTTAGGCACTTGCGTGTGACTCCCTCCAAACTGCATCTGAATGACATCGCGTTCATGCGAGCGTTCGAGATAGTTTGTGATCATTTGAAGATAGGGGCCACCATTCCCTTGTTCTTCTATGTCTTCCACGTTCAGAGGAGCAAGGTCGACGGAAAGTGGGGATGGGTTTCCCTGAAGCAAGGCAATGGGAAGCTATTTAAAGCCTATTTGGAATATGTCTGCCACTTTAAAGATAAAATATTTTGGTGCAGCCTTCCTCTACCAAGGCATTGTTGAACGTCTTTAGGACCGCGCCTTCGCTAAACGAGGATGGTACTCCCCGGCTGAATGAGATAGGATAGCATGCCACAGAGCTGGTTTACAAGTTCCCATTCCAATAGACGAGGAAGCATTTTGAAAGCGAATTGGGCTCCTATGTCTGGAGAGAAGGGGAGCTTGGAGACGAGGATCTGGAGAACTTCGTTGTCCTAACCGTGTTCGTGGCTTGGATTCCTCGCGTCTAGCGAGTTGGTCAGGGAGGTAGGCATGTATTGGACAAAAACGGGGAGCCCATATACGAGTCGGGCCTCAAAAATGTCAAGGAGCTCCTCCGAAGCGAGGGCCCCACTAGATACTTGGGTATATATATATACATATATATATATATATATATATATATATATATATATATATATATATATATATATATATATATATATATATATATATATATATATATATATATATATATATATATATATATATGTATGTCTGTGTGTGTGTGTGTGTGTGTGTGTGTGTTTATGTGTGTGTGTTTTTCTAATAGTAGTAAGTGGTCATCGTTTATCTGACTATGTTTATTTTTGTTTGTTTTGCAGAGAGCATGAGTCCTGCTCAAGAGCGCTTGGCTAAGAATCTCGATGCCAGAGCGAGGAGTGCCCTGAAGGCTGCACAGACTAGTTCAGGACCAGATCCTGCCTCGGGGTCGGGTGACTTATCTTCGATCCAGGCTATAGTCTCTCTTTCCTCCGGTGTCGTTTCCTCGAAGGCAAAGAGGCCGCGAGCCGAGGGGAGTGTTGACCTGACCGGTGAAAAAGGGAAAGGAACGTACGACATGCCTCCCTGCTAGTTGGAGAAGTCTTTTTTCGAGGGCGCGGCTCTTCGTCTTCCTCGGGCCGAATCTCTGCATCTCGAGGGAATGGACCGCCTAGAGAAGAGGGCGATGATGGAGCAAGACGCTGGCGGTCTAATGCGGATCTTGGAGATGGAGGTCGCTAACACCGAGGGGAGTTCCTCTCTGGAGACAGAGATGAATAACCTTTAGGCCAAGCTGGCTATGAGCGAGAAGGCCTTGGTCGAGAAGGATAAAGCCCTGAAGCTATCTGACGAAGAATCGATGAGGCTCTCCGAGGAGCGTAGGGTTCTCTTGCTCGAGAGAGAGGACCTTGAGGGGAAGGTTGGGGCCTTAATCGCTGAGATTACACCCGCTGAAGACGAGTCGGAAGACACCAAGGATCTGAAGACTCGGGCCGAGCTAGTTTCTCATTTTCAGTTGGCTGTGGATGACGCTCAGGCTGCTTTCGAGGGGAGTTTCGAGAATGTCGTGAATCAGATGCGTGTGTTGAACCCCGGTGTTGAGATCAACACCTCGGTAATGGGGGTTATTATACCCAAAACATTTCCCTCTCTTTTCTCAAATACAGTTCTCGCAAAGATCTGCAAAAGCTCAAGCTTGCACAAGTATTAACTAGGTCAAGCCATCTCCTCAACACTGATACTTCAAATTAGGGTTTGAGTTTGCATAAGGGCAATTGGACTTCTAATACTTCAAATGACTTTCATGTATCATTAGGGATCCTTAAGATTTATCTTGTCAAGTTTCATGTCTTGGATCACAAAATTGCTCAGTCAATTGATTAGATGACCTAAAATCAGTTGTATTTGGTAAAAAGTCAACTATGGTCAACCTCAGTCAACTATGGTCAACCAATACCAACATTTAAAGTCATATGTGTCAGTTGATCAAGTTTTGATCACAACTCCCAAAGAAAATTATTCAAATCACCAAAAGGGCAAAATGGTCAAAATTAGGGTTTTGACTATATTTGATTGATCAAGGGTTTTTGACCTAATACATGATCTAATGGCTTGAAGCACAATCTCTATGATTCAAATACAACATATTGACCTAATTTCATGGCTCAAGACATTTCTCAAGACCATTTGATTGATAGTTGAAATTCAGTCAACTGATGAAAAGTCAACTGATACACCAAAAGTAAAACTTTGACTTTTTGATCAAAATTGAGTGTCAAAGATCACATTTCATCAAGACATTCAAAAACATTAAACTTGATCATCAAGAAATCAAGAAATTCAAAATTCATTTTGAAAATTCAAAGTTTTCAAGACTTAGAAAATCTTCTAAGTGTTTTAAGTCTTACTTTTTCATTACTTCATGCCAACTTTGCACCAAGATGCAAGATGATTCAAAGAAAACTTCCAACATGAAAGTTATAGATGTTGATGAGATCTACAACTTTTATTTACTGATAAATTCCTATAAATTCTTGGATCTTGAGTTATAAATTCACAAAGTCATGCACTTTTTCTTAAACACTTAGTGAAAATTTGACCTAGTTTAGGCAGATTTTTGACCTAACTTCTTGGCCAATTTTCACCAAGATCCAAGATGATTTTGTCAAAATGGTCAACATTAAAGTTGTAGTTAATGTTCCAAGCTTTTCAAAATGTCTAAGAACTCAATTATATCACTTTTGAACTAAGAGAATCGACGAGATGAAGTTAGGTTTTCAAACTTGAATTACAAGTCAATTTTGTGATGAACACTTGACCAAATCCATAACCAGGTTGTATAATATTTGCTTTGCAGGCCTCAAAATTGTGTTTCACTGCATAATTAATGGTTTATACAACTGACTGAGCCATTATCCAATTGATTCAAGCATTATCCAAACAAAATTGCCATTTTGGGAAGAAAGTAACCATGCCATTCTTGAAAAGTGACTTTATACACAATGTCAACTCTCCTTGAGCCCATACATTGTTGCTTCTAACTCCAAAAAGTTTCAAAGCAAGAAGAAACATATCTACAGCCTGTTAACCACCCTACAAGCCTTTGTACTTCACTTTGAAACTATGCATTTTATGTTTGCTTCAAAATCAAGTCACATGGCCAAAACATGTGATTCTTGATTTCTGACTTCTCCAAGCATCCAAACTAATTGCTTATAAATAGAGACACTATTTGTAAGCTAAGACACGAATAAACAAGCCTAGAAACTCCCTCAAGCCAGAAATTTCCTCAAAACACCATTGTTGTGCAATTTCTGACTTTGTACATCAAACTTCCATTCCACTTGTGTGTTTCTTGGCCAAATCATTTCTAAAGCTTCCTCGCTTCATATAGAAACCATCCCAATACCTGTTACACTTCTATAACACCTCCATCATCATCTTACATTTTCAAAAACAGAGGTCTGCACTTAGACTTCTCTAGGACATTTCAAGCACTTCCAGCTCAAAGTAACTATTGGAATAGCTTCCCATAGGTTCAAGGAAGCTAACCAAATTATTGCAGCACCTTGAGGAGAACTCTAACTTAAAACACGAAACCCAATCTTGAGATAAATTTTCTGATTTTCAATCTCTTCATATATGCATTGTTAGTTTTCCATTTTCAAAGATAACATGTAGACATCATTGCCCTAAAGCTGACAATGTCCTTAGAATTCATTCATATTGCTTAAGTAGTGAGAATTTTAAGTTTGAACTTTCTAAAAAATTAGGTTAGATTTGGTATCATCCAAAATTCGTGCTCATCTTTGATTTGTAGTTTTAGTTATTTACATTTCTGGAACCGTGATGAAAAATGGAGCAACTTTCATGTTTACAGTTTTATTTTTTGTTGAGAAATGAGAAAGTTACAGGATTCAAAAATGGTGAACAAGGTTTGGCGCGAGGAAGAAGAAGATACATGCCTAGGATTGGTTTTGTAATATAATATGTTAGTTTCATGTTAATAAACGGATGTATAGCCACCCCAGTGATAGAGTGCGTGCACGTTATTGCCAAGGGCCTAGGTTCGAGCCCTAGTGTTGCCCTTTTGTTTTGTTTTTCTAACATTTTTGTTCTATCTTTGTCAATCAAAGCGCTTGGGCCTCCAAAAAGTGGGCCTTGTACTATGTTACTCCCCTAACACCCCTGTTTACTAACAACAACATAGCCCATTGTTTTTTTTATCTGATTTCAACAAATCATAATGGACCTAATCACAAAACAAAATTGTTTTTACTTTTAAACTACTTTTTCCATTTTTACACCCCCTGACTTTATTTTTTATATTTTATTTTATTTTTATTTTTATTTATTTTTATTATCATCGATATTATTATTATTATTAATCAAAAACCCCAAAAATAGTTTATGTTTTATTTAGAACATTTAGTATTTCTATTTTATTTCTTTTAAAAGCAAAAAGACCAAAAATATTTTCTTATTAAAACATTTAGACTTAGGTTTATTTCAATCTTAATTTCTAATTTGAATTAACTTAGAATTTAGGATTTTAATTAGTTAATTTCTTTTTTATATACTAGTTTAATTAAATTAAAACATTTTCATAAAACCCTAAAAACTTGTTTTCTTAATCAAATCTAATTTCTTTTCTTAGTTAACTTAGGTTTATTGCTCTTAAATTAATTAATTATTTTCCTTTTTTAATTTAATTAAGCTAAACCCTTGTATACAAATAAACACAAACAAAATCAATTTTCTTTTCCATTTACTTTATCTTCATATTCTTGCATGGTGTATTGTACTTGTACATTATTTATTCGAAATCAATATGATTGTAATAGTAAATTAGGTTTATTTGCCTTCATTCCCCCATTTGTAAATTTGTACCCCTATCCCTAAGTGATGTAACACGTAGAGTTTTATATTTCTGCAATTTATCGCTTTCAATATAAATGCTAGTAATTAGGGTTTGTTTGGCAATACATAAAATCAACAAATAGAAAACCCTAATTCAAGATACAAATAGCATGAAAATAAACACTTTGCACACTTGCACCTCTAGGATTAACCCGCACTTGTTGCCTTATAATAAAATAATCATGTCCCTCGAACGTGGGATACTTTAGCAAAGACCCTCGAATATAAGATTGTAGTCCCTCGACGATCCTTCAATGTTGCCTTCGGTAAACGGCCTTAGACCCTTACGACAAATTGCTAAGGTATCCTACAATGTTGCTTTC
Organism: Vicia faba; assembly: GCA_948472305.1. NCBI lineage: Eukaryota > Viridiplantae > Streptophyta > Magnoliopsida > Fabales > Fabaceae > Vicia > Vicia faba. The sequence continues at coordinate 855,429,167 of OX451736.1, read as the reverse complement.
TATGACTGTACGACGACCCGTGCCCGTCCCTTTACATCAAATGATAGTGCTTCTTATCAAGAAATGTTAAGATAGAAATATCTAAAGGAGGAAGAAAAGAATAAAGACTTGTTGAGTAGGTAGAACGTTCATAGTTGCTTGCTCATAACCATTTTCAAAACACACCAACACTTTCAAATGAAATATTTTCAAAAGTCAACACTTTGTATACATTCTTATAGAGACGAGAATCATTATAAAGTCCGCCTAAACAAAGGCACTTTCAAAAATACTTTCAAAAACATCACAAACACATATCAAATAAAGCATTTCAAAGTGAGCTAGCAACTAAGAGCCCGTAGAGTACTAGGGATGAAAAGGATGCTAACACCTTCCCTTTTCATAACCTACCCCCAGAACTCAAGAAAATTCGCAAAAGGTCTTTCTTGTTCTTTTCACCCTTTCCTTTATTGGATAAAAGAAAAGTCGATGGTGACTCTTGCTATCCGCAATAATTGCGATAAAATGAAAAACACCCAAGTCAGTTCTCCCATCGTATTACAGAACTGACGACTCTGCTGGGGATTACTTAAAAGTGGGGTTACCTTAGAGACTATATCACCTTTAAATGTTGTCATTGTTTGACTTGTTTGCTTTATATTTTGGGTCTTTGTTTGGGTTTTGTATTAATCCTCTACCCGGATCTGGGGACGTTATTAGGTAAGTAGCAAAATATCATGGGGACTGTGCAGGGTATAGCGACATGGTTGAAGCGATGGCTACGGTAGCGTGACACGTTTGTTGGTACCAGTATCCCTTGAGTCCAATCAAGGAGAATATGGGGCTGTTGTGTGGTGTTATGAAGCACTAACTGACCATTGAACCTTTAATTGAACAACTTGGCCATTAGGAAGTAGTGAGATAGCCGGATTTTGTGCAGTCTAAAGTTTGTTAATACACGATGCTATTCTCATTGAGATTGGACTTTAGGGATATTCCAGTCGCTAATAAAGAGGCTTGCGCTGAAACAATGCCCGATGAAGAAAGATCAGTGATATTGAGATTCCCTAGAACCCTGTTACTTTCTAGGACAGGTTGGACCAACTAAACTTCAAGAGGATACTTACCTATAAACCCCATGCAAGCCTAAACCTAAGTACTTATTTGTATGCTTGTATATGATTATTTATACATAACATCATAACATCATACCATGGCATTTTCACTAACCATTTCAAGAACCTAGAGATTTATCTTTGTTTTGTAGGACATGGCTTCCACTCGCAGGAATACTATCCAAGTCAACCTCGTAAAAGTGCCTCCTCAACTCAAAGAGTTAGCGTCAAGGGTTCCTGAGAATTCTCCATTCACTAAGAGACATGGTCGACTTCTCAATCTGGTTACCTCAAGCCTTGATGAAGACGTGGTGAAAGTGCACTTTCAGTTCTTTAACCCTTTATACCATTGCTTTACATTTCCTGATTACCAATTAGTGCCCACCATGGAGGAGTTTTCTCAACTCTTAGGAGTGCCTATTGTTGATCAATTACCCTTCATAGGTATTGAGAAAGACCCAAGACCTGAGGAGATAGCTCTAGCTTTACATTTGCAACAGTTCGACATTGTGGCAAATTTGGAAACAAGAAGTGGTGTTAAGGGTTTTCTAGCCAAGTTTCTGTTTGAGAAGGCTCAACTCTTCTGGGATGCTCTGGATTTGCAAGCTTTTGAAGAGATTTTGGCTCTTCTAATCTATGGGATGGTATTATTTCCTAACCCGGACCAACTCATAGATGTGAATACGGTCAAAGTTTTTCTATCTCGTAACCCGATGCCTACCTTACTTAGAGACATTTTGCACTCTCTTCACACTCACACCATGAAAAGAAGGGGGCCCTTATGTGTGGCACTCCTATGTTGTCTAGATGGTTTATTTCACACCTTCCTCGATCTGTTTTGACAAATGACCAAGGCATGAGATGGTCTAATAGGTTGATGTCACTCTCACATTCGGATATTCATTGGTGTTCTCGATCTTTGGAGGATGTTATCATTATTGACCATTGTAGGGAATTCCCTAATGTCCCTTTACTTGGCATTAGGAGAGGTATCACTTATAATCCTTTCTTGGCTCTACGACAGTCTGGGTAAGCTCGAAGGGATGGTCCTCATGACGCGCTTGTCCAAGGAATTGTATTTGACTATGAGAACGACGTCCAAGGTTATCATCAAAGATTTGTAGGAGCTTGGGGCATGGTGAACAAAGTTGATAGCAAGACGTTGGGGCATAAGAACTCGATTCCTTTGGAGCCTTGTCTCAAGTGGGTGCGAGCTCACGCTCAAAACCTCATGATGCCATATGAGGCCATCCTACCTATCATCATGGAGTCGATTTCCAAAGGAGATGTTCCCTTTACTATTCTTCATCCTGACATGCCTACTACTCTTGAGGAGTTGAAAACATCATGGATTCAACTCAAAGAGGAGTGAGACACCTTTGAAACCCAATTCTATGCAAGCGAGAAGAAGGTTTTAGAGCTCACGAGACAGCTTCATGAAGAGCAAAGTTTGAACGCTTACATTGCACCAAGAGGATGCGCTCATGGGAAGCTTGAGACCTTTTATTTTAGGAGTTTATTTTGTATTATGTATGCTTCTTCCATTGTATGCCCAAAAGGCGTTTTTTGTAAACCATTTAAACTTATTATACAGTTAATATTTGTTCCCTCTTTGTTTAAACAAATTTAAAATCTTAAAGGTCCTTGAAAACATTTGCATTCACATTACATGCATCATAACATAAGCAGGTTTTACAACACATGTTTCCTCATCTTTCTACTGTTTATTTCAGTAAGATGGATCTCGAGCAGACTGTGAAGGACTTCCAAACACAAAATTCTCAATTTCAAGAAACCTTGCTCAACTTGGCCAAAGGGCAGCAAGAGCTAATGTCACTTCTGGTTGCAAAAAAAAAAGACCGAGAAGAAAGTTTTGATTAACATGGGGAATAGATTCAAGGGCCCCGTTCGACAAGTTCAAGTGGTAGAAGACTCCTCCGAGGAGGATGAGAATCAGGATGAAGATGCAAGGAGCACCCATGCTAGAGGTGGTAAAAATCCAGACTCTGAGGATGAGGACTATTTTGACAAACAATATCCATTTGCTGAAGACAAGTATAAGCAACTGGAGGATATATTAAAGGCTATGGAAGTGCAAGTTGTGCCTGGCCTAGATTTTGGTGATTTGGGTTTGGTTTCTGGAGTGACAATCCCCACAAATTCAAGATTCCATTTTTTTCCAAGTACGATGGCGTTTCCTACCCGAAGCTTCACTTGAGATCTTACGTCCGTAAAATTCAACTACATACCACTAATAAGACGTTGTGGGTGCACTTATTTTAAGAGAGTCTGTCTGGGACTCAATTGGAGTGGTTTTACCAGTTAGAGGGTTCCAACATCCATACCTTGGAAGACTTGGCCACAACCTTCTATTGTAAATATCATTACAATGTCGATCTGGCGCCAACTAGAGTACAGTTACAAGGAATGACCATGGGTTCTAATGAAGGCTTCAAAGATTACGCGCGGAAATGGATAGACTTGGCTGGTAGGATACAACCACCAATGACTGACAGGGAATTGGTAGATATGTTCATGGGAACATTGACTGGGCCATTTTTCAACTTACTAATTAGGAGCTCATCATCTTCTTTCATTGAGTTAATCTTGACTGGTGAAAGGGTCGAAAGCGGTATTAAAAGTGTAAATATTCCCATGGCCTCTGGCTCTACATCAAATATTGGGAAGAAACCTTCTACCGGTAAAAAAGAAACTAATACCGTGTATGGGTCAAGGGGCCATATCAAGAAGGACCATCGTCAATCTGTAAATGTAATTCTAATCTCCAATCCGACCTCTACTCAAAGACCACAACAATAGGTTGGCTACCAAAGACCTGATATTCCAAGAAGACAATTTACAAGGATAAACATGTCACTATCTAAATCCCTACAACACCTATTGAAGGCTAATTTGGTAACATTGTGCGATCCCCCTTCAAATCCTAATGTTTCATCTACAAAGTATAACACGAACGCCAAATATTATTACCACTCCAATAGTCCCGGACATGACACTGATCATTGTTGGGAATTAAAATGCAAGATCCAAGACCTCATTGACAACAAGAACATTGAATTTGATCCTCCTCCAACACCGAATGTAATCACCGCACCTATGCCAAATCATCGCAAAGGTGTCAACGCTATTGAAGATATTGCCTTTGTTTCCTCTGTTGATGACTTGACCACTCTGTTGAAGTGTGTTAAAAACAACTTGCTGAAAGTTGGGTGTAACACGGTGGGAGAACTGACTTGGTTGTTTTGCATTTGATCGCAATTGTTACGGATAGCAAGAGTCACCATCGACTTTTCTTTTATCCAATAAGGAAAGGGTGAAAAGAACAGGAAAGACCTTTGAGATTATTTTCTTGAGTTCAGGGGGTAGGTTATAAAAAGGGAAGATGTTAGCACCTTTTTCATCCATAGTTATCTACGGGCTCTTAGTTGCTTGCTAGATCACTTGCTTTTGTTTGAAAATATGCTTGTGGTATGGGTTTTGAAAGTATTTTGAAAACGTCTTTGTAATGATTATCGTTTCTATAAGAACGCGTACAAAGTGTTGGTTTTGAAAATAGTTCAAAGAGGTGTTTGTGGAATGTGTTTTTGAAAGTGATTTTGAAAAGTGTCTTTGTAATGATTCTCGTCTCTATAAGAATGCGTACAAAGAATGTCTTTTGAAAATGTTTCAAATGAAAGTGTTGGTGTATAAAATGTTTTTGTTGTGAGCAAGCGAGCAACTATGAGCATCCTACCTACTCAAAAGGTCTAGTGTTCTTTTCCTCCTCCTTTAGATGTTTCTATCTTACCATTTATTTGGTAATAAGCCCCATCATTGGATGTGAAGGGAAGGGCATGGGATGTTTGTATAGTCATAGAAGGCAACCTATGGGACGTTTTAGCAATGTCGTTTAGGGACTAGATCGTTTACCGAAGGCAACATCGAGGGTCATGGAGGGACTACGATCTTTTATCAAGGGTCTTTGCTAAAACGCCCATATTCGAGGGATATGACTATTTTTCTGAGGCAACAATTGAGATTACCCTAGAGGTGCATGTGTGAATAGTGTGTTTGATTGCATGCATTTTGTCTTTGATTTTTGGGTTGTCTACTTGTTGGTTTTTATCTTGCCATACATCCTAATTACTAACATTTGTACAAAGGCAATAAAAATTTAGAAAATAAAATCCCACACTATTACAACCATATTGAATAGCAGGAAAATGTAAAGACAAAACAAAAGAAAAGGAGGAAAAATAAGCTTTTCGATCTAGGAAGAAACACCCTTCGATTCTGCCCTTCCTGGCTTCCTTCGATTTGGCCTGGAAATATTAAGGACATGTGTTTCGATTTCACCCCATTCCTGTTTCTTTCGAATGGAACCTGGAAGTCAGTATGGCCATCCTTTTGGCTTCCTCTTTCGTTTGAGGCCTGGCAGTCAGTGTGAACATTCTACTGGATGCTTCTTTCGTTTGAGGCTTGTCAGTTAGTGTGGACAACCTTCTTTTATTCGTTTGGACTACAAAGCAGTAAGGACCTGCAAAGCAACATAAGTACGTATCCTCCGTGCCCTTCTAGACTTTCATTTGGGACTTTTGAGGCAGCCAAGGGGAAGCCTAAGGCTTCATTTCACACAAGACTTTTTATTTTGTTTGGGACCTATACTGGTTAGTTCTACCATATATTTGACAAGAAAACGAACGAAAAGGGTAGAAACGAAAAGTCAGCAAATGTCATGTACATGCTTAAAACGAAAGGAATGACTATTCACATGTTATGCTAGAAACAAAAGGTTCAAGGTTAAGAGAAACTTACCTTTCTTGAAGCTGGAACGTGTGTGCTGGACCTTAAGTGGCTTCCCTGAGTGCCCCTGGATTCGAAGGAAAGAAACAAGGGTAATGTTTCTAGTGTTGGATTCGAAAGAAAGAATCAAGTGTTAAGTTGGTGTTTCACTGGGTTTTGGATTCGAAGGGAAGAAACAAGTGTATTGTTTCATTTGACTTTGGGTTTAAATATGTGTTTAAGTGTTTGAGAGTGTTTGATAATTTGAGAGTTTGATGATTTTTTCTCCACGCCCCAAAGTTCTCTAGATGTGTTATCCAGCCCCTTAGACATGTTATGGAGCCTCTTATTTATAGGCAAAGGTTGGCTGAGGTTTAGGAGGGAAAACAAAACAATTTGAACAAAATGGGTAAACTGTTTTTTGTAGCTTTTGAGGGGCAGTGTTCGTATGCTAAATTAGTGCAAGAATAGGGGAAGTGTTTCAAGACTGTTGTACAACAGTTTTGGAGCGTTATGGCCAGTGTATCAGGTCTGAACTTGGAAGCAAGTATCTTTTGCTATCTCCACCTTTCGTTTTGACCACCTTCGACCAGATCCTTCTTCAAGCAATATTATTTGATTTTCACCCAACAAGTGTCTTTCGAATGGGCTCTTTTTGTGCATCCTTCGAAGGAGCCAAATGTATGCCCCTTGAATGGGTCACCAAAATATATCTTAAGGTATGTCTTGCAGGTCCTTCAAATGGGCCATCAAACATGTCCTTTGAACGGGACACCCAGACATGTCCTTTGAATGGGTCAAATATGTGTCCTTCGAATAGACTATGTGACTGTCCTTCGAATGTGTCAGCTTGTGTATCATTTGAAAAAGGAAACCCAGATATGTCAATGCATGTCCTTCGAATGGGCCACCAAGGTGTGTGTCATGGTATAAAAATTATGTGTGTTGAAATAGACTGTTTCCAAAGGAAATATTGCCCATTCGAAGCTAGCGTGAAAAATGGCCAATGCTTTGTGGGCGCCATTGCTTTGTGAATGCTAGCCATCAGGAAGCCTTTGCCTTGTGCATACTGGCCTGAAGAGAATCTTGGCTTTTGTGAATCAAAGGAAGCATGCAAAGGGGAAAATGGCTTCTGAATCGAAAGGAAGCTGCAGGAGGCCATTGCCTTGTGAATTGGGAGAAAATGTAAAGAAGGCACTTGTCTTCTGAATCGAAGGACATCAACATGAGGCTTTTCCTCTTTGAATCGAAAGAGGCCACAATGGGTTTCTTTGCCTTGTGCCTGCTGTCCTGGTGGGAGCCTCTTGCTTTGAATCAAGCAAGAAGGAAACTATTGTTCAATCGAAGGCTACATGCAGCCAGCCATCACTTTGTGAATCAAAGCAAGCATGGAGGGAATTATTGTTCCAATCAACATAGGCATGCAAGCATCAAATGTACAATCGAAGCAGGCATGCAGGCCACCACTACATTGTGAACCATGTGAGGCCAATGATGCAATCGAAGGTTGCATGCACAGGAAGTTCCTGCTTTGTGAATCAAAGCCAGCGTGTCAGAGGAGAACGCTCAATCGAAGGATGCAAGCCAAGCTTGCATCGAAAGAGGCCAAAAGTCCAACAGAAGGATGTGAATCGAGGATAACTTATTTTTTTCTCCAATTTTGTCAAAAATATTATTTTTATCTGTTTTTCCATTTTCTAACAATTTCCTTTTTAACTTGATGCTGGAAAATCCAATTGTACTCGTGCAAGCTTGAATTTTGAGAATCCTTGTGAGAAATTCCTTGAGAAATGAGAGGGAAAATTTTGGGGTACAACACTGGGGTTTACCCTGGTTTCCTTGAAGATTGTTATTGTTGTACTATGCAAACCAATGGCTGTGAATGGTTGAAAAGTGATGTCCAATATCTAATGGATAGCCATGAGATCCTATTTGAAAGAACTCCTTCCATAAAAAGTTTAACTGCCATTGTAGCTCGAGAAGTATAAAGTATATCCATCATCACTATCTCCAACAAACCTATTAGGATTACTTCAAAAGGTACTATTAGGATTTCCAATGAACCAAAGATAGCTCCATTGATAATTATCACACTGGGGCCAGTCCCTTATTTTTCCGATAAAGTGGTACTCTGGAATTATGGCACTGAAGTATACTACCATGGTATTAGACAAGACTCCTGGATTGATGAAGACAAAGCTACTGATATCACCAGCATTATTGGGTCTAGCAAGGTGACTAGAACGGAGAGAATTTTCTCTCCTGATATTTCACCTCCAACCACCATAACTACACCTGTTTGCATTACTGTTGATAAACCTAGTACTGGTGCTAGGGGCAAAGAAAATATGATTGAGCCTGCCAGGATGGAGGCGCCCACCAAAGACATTACAACTGAGGAACCCTTCACCCAAGAGATGGAGGAGATTTTGAAAATCATAAGGAAAAGTGATTATAAGATAGTAGAGCAGTTGGGGGCAAACCCCCTCTAAGATTTTTATGCTATCTTTATTACATTGTTTTGATGTGCATGCTTAAGCCTTGATAAAATTTCTAAAGAAAGCTTATGTTCCTCAAGAGACTACATCCGATCAGTTTGAAATTTGTGTGGTGAGTTTGACTGCTGATAATGGTTTGGGATTCTTGGATACTGATTTAACTCCAGCCGAAAGAAACCACAACAAGGCTTTGCATGTCTCTATTGAATGCAAAGGAAACACTCTAGCTCATGCATTGGTGGATATTGGGTCCTCTCTAAATGTCTTACCCAAGGGTGCCCTAGATCGGTTGGATTGTGAAGGTTTGACGTTGAAGCCAAGCGACATAGTGCTAAGAGCTTTCGATGGATCAAAGAGGATGGTACATGGAGAGGTCGACCTCCCTATCAAAGTTGGTTCTCAAACTTTCAACTCGACTTTCTATGTGATGGACATCCATCTTGCCTACTCTTTCTTGCTTGGACGCCCTTGGATACATGGGGCAGGAGCGGTGACGTCTACTCTTCATAAAAAATTGAAATATCCAGTCAAAGGAAAGATCGTTACTATATGTGGTGAAGAAGAGTTTACGGTTAGCCACCTGAATTCGTTCAAGTATGTTGAGATGGATAGAGAGTTCACATACAACTAACTCTTTACCTTTTTCAAGAAAGATCAAACCGCATAAAGTTACTGTCAACAAGACGAGGCAAATGTCTATGAACAAATCACTTATAGATCAATTCCTGAAACAAGTCGGGGTGGTTATCTACATGATAGATACTCCTTTCAGACTCCTGTTGGTTCAGTTTAAATCTCTCAACAGTTTATCTTGATTTTTTCCCGCAGACATCTCCTCTGGTTCAGATAAATTGCTCCAAGATTTATTCTGATTCTTACCCAAGACCTCTATTGGTTCAGTTTAAATCTCTCAACAGTTTATCCTGATTCTTTCTGGTAGACATTTCTCCAGGTTCAGATAAGTTGCTCCAAGATTTATCCTGATTCTTCCCAATTAAAGATTATTTAAGACCTCTACTGGTTCAATTTAAATCTCTCAATGGTTTATCCTGATTATTTCCGGTAAACATTTCTCCTGGTTCAGATAAGTCGCTCCAAGATTTATCCTGATTCTTCCCAGTTAAAGATTATTCAAGACCTCTACTAGTTTAGTTTAAATCTCTCAACGGTTTATCCTGATTCTTTCTGGTATACATTTCTCCTGGTTCAGATAAGACGCTCCAAGATTTATCCTAATTCTTCCCAGTTAAAGATTATTCAAGACCTCTACTGGTTCAGTTTAAATCTCTCAACGGTTTATCCTGATTCTTTCTGGTAGACACTTCTCCTGGTTCAGATAAGTCGCTCCAGGATTTATCCTGATTCTTCCTAATTAAAGATTATTTAAGACCTCCACTGGTTCAGTTTAAATCTCTCAAAGGTTTATCTTGATTATTTCTGGTAGACATTTCTCCTGGTTCAGATAAGTCACTCCAAGATTTATCCTGATTCTTCCCAGTTAAAGATTATTCAAGACCTCTACTGGTCCAGTTTAAATCTCTCAACAGTTTATCCTGATTCTTTTTGGTAGACATTTCTCCTGTTTCAGATAAGTCGCACCAAGATTTATCCTGATTCTTCCCAGTTAAAGATTATTCAAGACCTCTACTGGTTCAGTTTATATCTCTCAACAGTTCATCCTGATTCTCTCTGGTAGATATTTCTTCTGGTTCAGATAAATCACTCCAAGATTTATTCTGATTCTTTTCCAGTGGAAGTCAAGTTTAGACTTAGACTAATTTCCATCAACAATGATCTTCGGATGGATTCTTTTAAGCCCATTCCCTACACAATCAACCACGACATCATCAAGTGCAAATTTCTAGGCACTCTAGTGTTCAATCATCTTCCACCTTCAAGTCACGAATGGCAGATTCGCCAATCTAACTCTTCAAGCGTAAGAAGATTGAACAGGGGCACCTGTTGTACCCTAAAATTTTCCCTCTCATGTCTCAAAGGATCATCCTGGACCCTCAGGTTTACTTCCATCCAATTCCAAGTCTTGAATTACAAATTTTTCAAGAAAGTCATTCACAAGGGCAAAATGGTCATTTGCACACTGAAAAGTCAAACTTTGACTTTTAGACCAAAATCAAGTTTCAAGAATCATATTTCATCAAGGAATAAGGTTTGTTTCATCAAGAAAATCAGAAGTTAAGATTTATGTTGAAAAAGTCTAAATTCTAAATACATAGAAATTTTGCCAAGTATTTAAGAAATATGATAAATTCAGAACTTCTGGACAGATTATCACCATGATGCACGGTGATTCTGAAAGAACTTATAACACAAGAGTTATAGATCTCAATAAGATCTAAAACATTGTATAACATAATTTCTTCTAGAAATGCTGGGATTTCAAGTTATATGTCCTCAAAGACACATCCTTGAAACTTAAACACTTAGTAAATTCTGAGTATTTTCAAATCATAATTTTTTTACAACTTCTGGGTCAGTTTTCACGTAGGTTCAGTTAGAAGTTGTAAGAGAAGTTCAAAAAAGGGCTTACAAAGCATGTCATAAGCTTTCTAGAAAGTCTGAGAACTTGCTTAGAACATGTTGGAGCAAAGAGATTAAAGGATCAGAAGTTGGATGTTGGTTCTAGGTTGCGCTGATGCTGAACTTCTGAACCAGAATTAAGCTATGATGCATAATCTCATAGTGCAGGATTTCTAGTTTGATAAATATTATCATCATTTAATGCTCACAACCACTTTTGAGTTTTTATCCAAAGGATTTCCCCACGTGTGACATAGAAGTACATTGTTGTCCTTGAAAAAGCAAACTCTTGTACAAGAGTATGTTAGGCCCATGCTTTGATTTTTCTTCTGAGGGTACTTTTCTTTAATCCATGCTTACAAATCTAGCTTAGGCACGGCTAAAAGCTGCTAACCACCATACTTATTTATCTTGCTTCAAGAACAAGCCAGCACGCTAGCATGATGTTGGTACTTTTGACTTCTCCAAGCTACAGAGTTCTTGCCTATAAATTGAACATCATTTGCAATTGTGAAGGGGGTCGGTGGAAAAATTGAAAAGAAAAAGCTTTGAAACATTGCTAAAAATTCCAGTAATCTGAAACTGCAAACACAAATACAAAACCTGCTAGTTTTTATTTATTTCATTCAAACTCCAATTTCCCTCGAGTATATCTTGACCAAATCATCCATAAAGCTTCTGGTATACATCCAGAAGCCATCCTAACTTCTGTTTTCATACTGTAACACGCTCTCCATCAATATCCACCTCAAAAAGTCATAACTTTGCTTCTTGGATGTTCCATAATTTTCCAGCCATTCATAACCCAAGTTAAAGGTTTTTCTAGTCTGCTGAGCTCGTGAGGAAGCTGATCAGAACATTACAAGCAGTCAGAACCAGGCTCCAGTTCACAGGACCTTCTCCAGCTGCAAGGTAAGCTTCTGCAAATTCTCATCATATCACTTAGGCATTATTAAACTTGCATGTCTAAAATACAATGTAGACATCCTCGTTCTGATGTTGTATAGTAGGAAGAACATTATTTCAGAACTTCTTAAGGAAACTAGGATTAGCATATACATGCTTGTTTCTGGTTTATAGTCTTGACATTTTTTATATTTCTGAAACCATGGTGGAAACCTGTCATAATTGATATGTTTTTGTTTTCTATTATGTTAGGAAATGACTAAGTTGCAGATGTTCTGATTAGCTTGAAGAAAGAGATGGAATTTATCATCAGAGTTTACTTTGTAATACATGTTGATACTTTTGCTTCTAATACCGGATGTACAGCCACCCCAGCGGTAGACAGTGTGTATGCATAAGACATTAGAGCTAAGGGTCCTGGGTTCTAGCCCCAGAAGCATCTTTTTAGGTTTATTTATTGACATTTATACCCATTTATCTGTCAGACGATACTCCTAGATCAGAACTTCTAGATATCCTCACCCCAACAACATTACCATCTCACTCTCTCAAGCAACCAGAATTTCTGACTTGCTAGTGGTATACGAACTTCTAGGTTTCCAGCTACACTATAGCTTATGAACCCCTTCATAAATCAGAACTTCTAGATTTTCCTTTATTCCCAGCAACCTCAGAACTTGGTGTACCCAGACCCAGAATTTCTGACCTTTTTACTTTCCTACTAACATTTTCTCTCTTGCAGCGCATCAGAGTCAGAACTTCTGTTCCTTCTCGCTTCAGCAATGTGCTGATTCTGACTCCTCTTTTTCTCTTATTTATCTTATTTTAGCTTTTTAATAACTAAAAACATAAAAAAAAAACATTTTATTTTTACATACTTTATTCTATCCCTCTAAATACTCAAAAATTCTAAAGATCAAAAATGTTTTCTTTAGCAAACTTATTTCTTTTCTTAACAAAAGCAAGACTATTCCATTTTTACATTTCTTACACATTATTTCAATATGGTTGTAATAGATAACTAGAACTTTAATTTCTCGCAATCCCCATTGTAAATTTGTACACCCCATCCCCTTAATGATGTAATAGTGTAGGACTTTACTTTTCCGCGTTTTTATTGCTTTCATATATTGCTAGTAATTAGGTGTATATGGCAAGATAAAAATAACAAATAGACAACCAGAAAATCAAATACCAAATGCATGCAATCAAATACACTTTTCACACATGCACCCCTTAGGGAAATCTCACTTGTTGCCTATCATAAAAATACTCATGTCCCTCGAACATAGGTGTTTTAGCAAAGACTCTCGATAAAAGATCGTAGTCCCTCGATGTTGCCTTTGGTAAACGATGTAGTCCCTAAATGATATTTCTAAAACATCCCATAGGTTCCCTTCTATGACTATACAAACGTCCCACCCCCGTCCCTTCACATCCAACAATGGGGCTACTTACCAAAACAAATGGTAAGATAGAAACATCTAAAGGAGGAGGAAAAGAACATTTAAGACCTTTTGAGTAGGTAGATTTGCTCCTAGTTGCTCGCTTGCTCACAACAAAAACAATTCATACACAAACACACTCATTTGAAACATTTTCAAAAGACAACACTTTGTACGCGTTCTTATAGAAACGAGGGTCATTACAAAGGAGTCGCCTTTTCAAAATCTCTTTCAAAAACACATTCCATAAAACACCTCTTTGAACTTATTTTCAAAACAACCCTTTGAATGCGTTCTTATAGAAACGAGAACCATTACAAATACATTTTCAAAATACTTTCAAAACCCACACCACAAGCACATTCAAACAAAAAGAAAGTGATCTAGCAAACAACTAAGAGCCCGTAGATAAATACGGATGAAAAGGGTGCTAATACTTTCCCTTTTCATAATCTACCCCCCGAACTCAAGAAAACTTCTCTAAAGGTCTTTCCTGTTCTTTTCAGCCTTTCCTTTTGGATAAAAGAAAACTCAGTGGCGACTCTTGCTATCCGCAACATTTGTGATAAAACGCAAAACAACAAGTTAGTTCCCCCACCGTATCATAGCGCCGTATTCATTGCATTTGTTTTTCCGGGCTATTTCCCATTTATGTAATAATCACACATTATCGGCCAATGGTCATTTACTTTGAATATTTAACTTGTGTTTTTTACATGTTTGTTGACAAACTAGCCCGTTTTAGGATTATTTTTATATATTTATCTAAGAGTTTATAGTGGGGATGTGTTCACTTTATATTTTCGTCAGTGTAGGGAAACTGATCAAACGGCCAGGGAAAATACCGGGCGAGGGCCGGAACTCAGGTCTCGTTTCGAGGGACCCGGGTCCAGCCGCGTGAACCTCCTGTCGCGACTCGGGTGTTCTACCGTCATGGCATAAGAACTATGGAGCTCGGTCGAGTTATCCATGTCGGGCTGAGGGTGCACTCGTCAATAGAGCGAATCCTCGCCCCTTCTAAATACTTTGGGTGCCATGCTTGTTCCTAGGAATGCACATGTGGTTAGGCTTGAGTGAGTTTGTCTCATTGAGCAAACTCGTCGATTGATCAGTGTTTTTAACTGTAATATTGTTTTAGCTTTTCAGTGTTCCATGATGGAACAAGTTGTTCCCCTTGTAAGTTTTCCAAGTAATACGCTCTAGTCCCCATTTTCGTGTAGACACGATAAGGGCCTTCTCAATTTGCTACGAGCTTGCCTTTATGAGATTCTTTATGGTTTCTCTTTAAGACAAGAATATCGACCTCGAACTCTCGTCATATGACCTTGGCGTCGTAGCGCGTGGCTATTTTTTGTTTCAGCAAAGCCTCTCATAGGGTCGCTCCTGTTCTGATTTCTTCCACCAGATCCAGTTCTTTGCAGAGGGCAACATCGTTCGTCTTCTCATCGGGAGGTGCATCGGTTCGCCTGGACGGTTCCTAGATTTCTACAGGAATGACGACCTATGTCCCATAAGCTAGCCGAAAAGGAGTCTCCCCAGTGGACGAATATGGAGTCGTTCGGTATCCCTAGAGCACACTGGGTATCTCCCCGACCCATCACTTATTGGTTTTGTCCAGCCTTCACTTGAGGCCCCTCAATATTACTCTGTTCGCAGACTCGGCTTGGCCTTTTGTCTGGGGATGCTCGACAGAGGCGAAGTGTTGGGTCGTGCCAAGTTTGGTGACAAAATCTTGGAAGGTGTGGTCCGTGAAATGGGTTCTATTGTCGATGACTATCGCTTGTGGGATGCCAAAGTGAGCGAGGATATTTCTTTTATAGAAGCGAAGGACATTTTGGGCGGTGATTTTGGCCAAAGCTTCGGCTTCTATCTTGGTGAAGTAGTCGACCGCTATGATTAGGTACTTTTTCTGATTGGTTCCGACCATGAACGAGCCGAGGAGATCTAGTCCCCTCCATGCGAAGGCCAAGGAGATGAGAGGGACTTAAGCTCGTTAGAAGGAGCTAAATGCATGTCTTCGTGTCGCTGGAATTTGTCGCATCTCTTCACGTGCTCTTTTGCATCGTGCTGCATGGTGGGCTAGTAATATCCTTCCTGTAAGGCTATCCTTGCGAGGCATCTCCTACATAGGTGTTGACCGCTGATGCCCTCGTGGATTTAGAGTAAGACGCGCTCTGCCCCGCTTCAGTCGATGCATTTGAGAAGTGGAATGGAAAATACTCTTCTGTAAAGTTTGCCTTCGACCAAGACATATGAGAAAGCCCTCCGCCTAACAATGATCGCTTCTTTCGGGTCGTCGGGGAGTTTGCCCTTAATGAGGTAGTCGTATACGGGGGTCATCCAGCAATTGCTGTCCCCGATGGCAATTACTTCTTGGGTAGAAGATGGCCTTTGGGTGCTCGGTCGAGGGAGTATCTCATGTATCCCAGATTTGTCTCCTCCCTTTCTCTTCGTGCTCTCCAGCTTTGATAAGATATCTACGCGGGCATTATGCTTGCAGGGAACGTATTGTACGTCCACAAATTTAAATTTCTTTTTTGTCTCCTGGACCAGGGCCTAATATTCGGCGAGTTGGTCGTTTTTGACCTTATATTCGCCTCGGACTTGAGAGGCGACCAACTGAAAGTCAGTGAAGATTTTCACTTCCGCGGCTCCCAGATCTTCGGCTAGTCGTAAACCCGCGAGGAACGCCTCATATTCGGCCTGATTGTTGGAGGTTGGAAAAGATAGGGTGAGGGAGACTTTGATCAGGGTCCCTTCCTCATTTCCCAGTATGACGCCCGCACCGCTTCCGGTTGAACTGGAGGCGTCGTTGATGAAGATCGTCCAATGACGCGATCCTTCAGGGTGTGCGGGCGAGGTCATTTCATCTATGAATTCAGCCAAGGCCTGATCCTTAAGGGCTTTCCTACTCTCGTATTGGATATCAAATTCAGAGAGCTCCTAGGACCATTTCAACATTATTCCGGCCATATCTGGTCTCCCGAGCAGTTGTTTTATTGGTTGATCTGTTCGGACCACTATGGTGTGGGCCAGAAAGTAGTGTCTGAGTCTCCTCGCTGCATTAACGAGGGCTAGAGATACTTTTTTAATTTGTTGATACCTTGCTTACGGGCCCTGTAGGGCCTTGCTCATGAAGTAAATTGGCCTTTGTTTATTCAGGGGTTTCCCTTATCAGCGTCGCTCTTATTGCCACAGAGGCAACGACCAAATAGAGATATATGGCCTCGTCTTTATCAGGTCGAGATAGGACAGGCAGTTGTGATAACGCTCGTTTCAAATGAATGAGGGCTTGGTCATATTCGGGCGTCCACTCGAAGGTGGCTTCCTTGCACAAGAGCTTGAACAAGGGAAGTGCATGCTGGGCGGACTTTGCCACAAATCCAGAGAGAGAAGTGAGCATGTTGTTCAAGATATGGATGGAATTTTTCGAGGTGGGCATCAAAAATTCGGAAAATGCCCTACATTTGTCGGGGTTTGCCTCTATGCCTCATTCTGTTAGGTAGAATCTGAGGAATTTTCCTGCCCGTACGATGAAGGTACATTTTTCCAGGTTGAACCGCATCCGGCACTTTTGCGTTTGCTCGAACACTTTTTCAAGTGGGAGACATGGTTGATCTCTTCGGTGGACTTGACGATCATTTCATCCATATAGACTTCGAGCATGTCGCCTATCTCGTTGCGAAAAACTTTGTTCATTATGCGCTGGTATGTAGCGCCTATGTTTTTTAGGCCGAAGGGAATCACATTATAGTAATAGTTGCCCGACTCGATCATGAAAGTGATATATTTTTTGTCTGTTTTCGCCATGGGGATCCGGTTATAACCAGAGTACGCGTCCATGAACGATAGCAATTTAAAACCGCTAAGTTGTCGACCACTTTGTCAATATTGGGGAGGGGATAAGCATCTTTCAGGAAAGCCCGATTGATATCAATATAGTCAATACACATGGGCCATTTTCCATTAGATTTTTTTACAAGAACTACCTTTGAGAGCCAGTTGTGTATTGGGCTTCAGAAATAAAATGTGCTTCTAGGAGGTCTTTTACAACTAGTTATGCAGCCTTCGCCTTCTCGAATGACTGCTTTCTCCTATGCTGTGTGACCGCCTTGATGGCAGGATCAATGGTCAAGTGATGGCATACGACATCTAGATCTAAACCGGGCATCTTGGTCGCACTCTAGGAGAACATATCAGCATTCTCCTTTAGGCAAGATTTGAGTTGCCTTTTCGCCAGGTCGGGGAGGTCTGCCCTGATCTTTACTCCTCTTATGGGGTCTTTTCCAAGGGGAACTAGCTCAAAGTCCCCGTCCGGGATGGGTTGTGCGTGACTCAAGAGTTCATTGTGATCAGCAGAGGAGGTCGACCCTTCGTCTTCGAGCATAGGCTCCTTCCCTTTATTCCTTTGCTCGATAAGTTCTTCCATGGAGAAGCGACTGTCGAGGTTAATGGTGTCAACCCTCGCTGGCGGCTTGACTTCCTCGGAGCTGGAGAGCAGTGACGCTCCAGTGGTCGTTCTAGGTTAGGTGCTGATGGAACTGAGACCTTTGGCTGAAGATTCGAAGCACCTTCTGGCTGCTTGAATGTCCCCGTGGAGGGTGGCGACCAATCCTTCGACGGTGTAGTACTTCATCTTAAGATGAATGATAGAAGGGACCGTGATGAGTTAAGCGAGAGTGGGTATCCCGAAGATGCACTGATAGAGAGATGGGTAATCTACCACCAAGAATTAGGTCTTGATGGCTCGGGTCGTCGCCCCTCTCCCGAATGTGACGATCATCTATACATATCCCTAGGGTTTTGTGCTGGCTCTATTGAAGCCTTGGAGATCAGATCTTACGTAGGGGGTTAGGTGGCTCTCGTTCAGCTGCAAGGTGGTGAACAGCTGGGCATACATGATGTCCACCGAACTGCCTTGGTTGACCAGAATGCGATGTACGTCAAAATTAGCCATTCGAGCTCTCACGAGTAGTGGGATGCTCGAGTTCAGGGCCTCTCCCGACAATTCTTCCCTATAGAAGGTGAGGGGATGAGAGCCTCCTTAGAATTTATAGAGCGTGGCATCCATATCTGAGTTGGCTTCAATGAGTTGGTCGAATCTCTTCTTCATCGATCCAACTGTGTGCCTGTTGAACCCTCCGCTGGAGATGACCATGGCTGCGGGGAAGGATTCCAAAGTGTGGTACCCCAAAATTTTCCCTCTTATTTATCAAGTAATTTCTCACAAGATCTCCTTTGGTTCAAGACTGCACTAGGGTTGATCAGCTCAAGACACCTCCTTAAGCTCTGATGACTAAAAATTAGGGTTTGATATTTCAAAAGGATAATTGAACTTTCAATGCCTCACATGACTTTCATGGATCAATATGGACCCTCAATATTGCTCATGTCAAGTTTCAAGTCTTGGATCACATTTTTACTCGGTCAATTGATCAGTTGACCTAAAAATCAGTTGTATTGGGGAAAAAGTCAATTATGGTCAATTTACAGTCAAACTTCATAATTTTTTATCCGTGTCAACATTATGAACTCATATATGTCATTTGATCATTTTGGACCATAATTCCTCAAGAAATTTGATCAGATCATCAAAAGGGCAAAATGGTGAAAATTAGGGTTTTGATTGAGAAAAGACAATTTCTGATTTATGACCTAGCAAATGGTTGATTGATTGGAAACATGATCTCAAGGATTCAATTGAATCAATTTGACCTAATGGAATGACTCAAAACATTTCTCAAGGTCAATTAATTGATAGTTGATTTTCAATCAACTGATCAAAAGTCAACTGCCCACTGAAAAGTCAAACTTTCACTTTTTGGTCAAAATCAAATGTCAAAGATCACAGTTCATCAAAACATGTCAAAATATGAAACTTTTTCATCAAGAAATCAAAAATTCAAGATTTCATTTTGAAAAGTAAAAACTTCCAAGCTTAGAAATTTTTCTAAGTGTTGAAAACTTCATATTTTTTTACAACTTTAAGCCAATTTTTCACCATGATGCAAGATGATTCAAAGGAAACTTGCAAAATGAAAATTGTAGATCTCAATGAGATCTAAAACATTGCTGAACACAACTCCTCCTATAAATGTATGGATTTCAAGTTATTAATCCATGAAATCATGGTCATGAAACTAAAACACTTAGTGATATTTTGAGCATTTTGGTCAGGATTTTGACCTAACTTCTGGGCCAAGTTTCATATAGTTCCAATTGGATTTTGAAAAAGTGATTCAAAGAGGGGTTGTAGAGTACATTACAAGCTTTCTAAAATGTCCAAGAACTCCTTGATATTATTTTTGATCAAGGAGAATCGAAGGCCATAAGTTATGGTTTCAAACTTGTTTTGCAAGACATATTTTGTGATGAACATGAACCAAATCCATAGCCATGCTGCATAATCCCACTTTTCAGGACCCTAACTTGTGTATCTATCCTTAATCATAAGATTACACAAACTTTATGGCTAGTATCCATTAAATCCAAGCTTTGTATAAGTTAACTTGCCATTTTTGGAAGAAAGGCAAGACTTCCATTTTGGAAAAGTATGCTTTTGCAAATGTCAACCCTTCTTGAGCCTCTCAATGGATCCTTCTGCACACACAACATCTACAAGTCAGAATCAAGCTTGTTTAAAGTTCAAACACTCTCCAATAGCATGGTACAAGCTTTGGGAAAATGTTTGTCATGTTTGCTTCAAAAACAAGTAAAGGTTTTACAACATGTAAATTCAAATTTTGACTTGTTGTAGAACACAAAACCTCTTGCCTATAAATACATGCACTATTTGAAAGATAAGACACACATGCTTAAGCCCTCAAACTCCCTAGAACTCAGAATCATACAAAAAAACTCCATTGTTGCATAATCTGACCAAAAACTTGAAACTCACATCTCCCTCGTGCGTTTCCAAGCCTTTTGGTTCCTAAAGCTTCTAAACATCAAATACAAACCATCCAAAGTCCTTTTGCCCAACTGTAACACTTCCATCATCAAGTTCCATTTTCAAAAACAGGGGTCTGCAATTTGACTTCTCCAGAACTCCTCAGCCACTTTCAGCTCAAGCTAAGTGTCACATTAGCATCCTGGGAACTTGAGGAAGTTAACACAATCACTAGAACTCATTGAAAGCTGCTCCAACTCAAAACACGATACCCTCTTGCAAGGTGAGTTTTCTGATTTTTGAACTCCTCATATAGGAATTGTTAAGCTTTCATTTTCAAAGATAAAATGTAGACTTCATTGCCACGAAGTTGTACATATCCATAGTTTGCATTTATATAGCCTGAGCTTAGAGGATTTTGGAGTTGAAGTTTCTGAAATTTTTAGGTTTTAAATTAGGGCCAGAAAAATTCTCACTCATCTTGGATCTATAGCTTTAGTTATTTATATGGTTGGATTCGTGGGAAGAAATGCCACAACTTTCATGTTTGTACTTTCCATTTTTGTTGAGAGATGAACAAGTTGCATGTTGTCTGGCTGGGCGTGAGGTTGAAGATGAAGTTCAGGCCATATACTTGATTTGTAATATATATTTATGGTTTGATATAAGTAAATGGATGTATCACCACCCTAGTGGTTAAAGCGTGCGCCTGTAACTAGAGGGATCTGGGTTCGAGCCCCAGCGGTAGCTTTTTGGTTATTTTCTCATATTTTCACTTCCTTTTGGTTTTTTTGTTTGCAGCGCCTGGGCCCCCAAACATTGGGCTTTCATTATTTTTGCTGACTTTCCCCCTGATTATGTTTCACACACCCCTGACCCATTTTATTACTAATATTAGTTTTTTTATTATTAATAAAAATAAAAAAAAATATTTATTTTATTATTTTTGCACTCATATTTTATTTTTCTTTATAAAAACTAAAAAGAACAAAAACAATTTTCTTAACAATTCAATTTCTTTCTTTTATAAATATTTAGATAATTAGGTTTAATTATTATATTATATCATTTTCTTGTAAATTAAAATTAATTTAGAATTTAGGTTTATTTTAATTAATTAATTCTTATGTATTTTTATATTATTCTTAAAACCTTTTCATAAAAAAACCCTAAAAAAAACCTTTTTTTAGTTAATTTCTTTTTTTAATTAGTTTAAGTTAATTTTATTTGATTTTCATTAATTATTTTCTTAATTAGGTTTAGGTTAAAATCCTTTCATAAAAATCCAAACAAAAATCATTTCTTTTTTTCCATTTTTGCATACTTGCATTTTATCTTCAATTTTGTACAATATTCAATATGGTTGTAATAGTTAATTAGACTTAATTTTATTGCAAAATCCCCATTTGTAAATTTGTACACCCCTCCCCTATTGTTGTAATAGCTTAGTATTTTTATTTTCCGCAATTTAATGCTTTATATATAAATGCTAGTAAATTAGGGTTTGTATGGAAAGATCAAAATCAACAAGTTAGCAAGCCCTAATTCAAGACAAAACAATGCATGTAAACCAACACACTTGCACACTTACACTCTTAGGGTAAATCCACTTGGTTGCCTTATGAAAAATGGCCATGTTATGCATGTGGGGTATCTTAGCAAAAACAAATCAAAAATACAATATCATAGTCCCTCGATGACGCTGTCAATGTTGCCTTTTCAAAATGATCTTAGTCCCTCAAAGAGAATTGCTAAGATATCTCACAACATTACTATCATGGCTATACGATGACCCATGTCCGTCCCTTTACATCCAAATATAATGTTACTTACAAATCCATGGTAAAATAAAAATGTTAAAGGAAAGAGGAAATAAATAAGAAAGACTTTTGAGTAGGTATAATGTTCCTAGTTTCTTGCTCATTTTCAAACCAAAACATCCTTGCTATTTTCAAAACAAAACACCAACACTTTCAAAACATCTTTCAAACTTGAAACATTTTCAAAAGATTAACACTTTGTATACATTCTTACGAACGAGAATTATTACAAAGTTTGCCTAAACGATGGTGCCTTTTCAAAATACTTTCAAAAACCACACAAAGCATATTTTCAAACAAAAGCAAGTGATCTAGAAAGCAACTAAGAGCACATAGATAACTACAGATGAAAAGGGTGCTAATACCTTCCCTTTTCATAATCTACCCCCCGAACTCAAGAAAACATCTCTAAAAGTCTTTCCTATTCTTTTCAGCCTTTCCTTTTGGATAAAAGAAAAGTTGGTGGCGACTCTTGCTAACCGCAACATTTGCGATAAAACGCAAAACAACCAAGTCAGTTCTCCCACCGCGTTGCAAAACTGGCGGCTCTGCTGGGGAAAACTTAAAAGTGGGGTAACCTTAGGGCTAGATCATCTTTACTTGATTTCTTTGTTTGACTTGTATGCTTTACATTTTGGGTCCTTGTTTGGGTTACTGTTAAAGATCCTACACCCAGATCTGGGGCACCTTTTAGGAAAATAGCAATAAAATGTGAGGGAGCTGTGTGGGGTATATCGACACGGTTGAAACCGTAGCTATGTTAATGCGATACTTTGGTGTGTACCGGTAGCCCTTGAGTAATAAAGGAGAATACGGGGCCGTTGCTTGGTATCATAAAGCGTTAACTTACCTTAGCACCTTAATTGACCAACTTGGCTTTTAGGACGTAGTGAGATAGCCGTCTTTGGTGTAAACCCAAAGTCGGTTGATACTCGATGCTACACTCATTGAGGTTTGACCCTTGAGTATTGTTTGGTGGCAAGTCAATTCTCTATCGAAATGAGATTTGGGGGAAAGACCGGTGATATCGAGATCCCTTAGAACCCGGTTACTATATTTTTGACAGGTTGAGCAAACCCAACTTCAAGAGGGTATCACCTTAAAATCCATGCAAGCCTTAAACCTAAGGTCTCTATGTGATTTGCTTGTGTTTGCTATATATGCTATATCTGAGCATAATCATGACATCATAGCATAGCATATCATACTAACCATTTCAAGGATTCTTAGATTTTATTTTTGTCTTGTTTTTTAGGACATGGCCCTCGCCCGCAGATTCACTATCCAAGTCAGTCTGGTAAAGGTACCTCCTCAGCTTAAGGAGTTGGTATCAAGGGTTCCAGAAAGCTCTCCCTTCACTGAAATACATGGTCGACTTCTCAGCTTGGTCACCTCAACCTTGATGAAGAAATGTTAAAAGTGCTCTTTCAATTCTTTGACCCTCTACATCAGTGCTTCACTTTTCCGGATTACCAGTTAGTGCCTACTATGGAGGAGTTTTCTCTATTACTAGGGGTGCCTATCCTTAACGAGGTACCTTTCAATGGTATGGAAAGATACCTTAAACCTGAAGATATTGCTAAAGCTCTATCCTTACAACGGCCTAACGTAGTAGCAAATTGGGAAACCAGGAAAGGTGTCAAGGGTTTTTTGGCTAAGTTCTTGTTCGAGAAAGCTCATCATTTTTGGGATACCCTGCACTTACAAGCTTTTGAAGAGGTGTTAACCCTTCTCATCTATGGTTTCATACTATTTCCTAATCCGGACCAGCTCATAGACGTGAATGCGGTTAAGGTTTTCCTGTCACGCAATCCGGTACCTACTCTGCTTGGAGATATCCTACATTTTTTGCATACTCGCACTATAAAGAGGAGAGGAACCCTTCTGTGCTGCACACCTATTTTGGCTAGGTGGTTTATTTTGCACCTACCCCGACCCGTCTTGAAGAATAAACAGGGTTTGAGATGGTCTCATAGGCCAATGACTCTTACACATTCAGGCATTCATTGGTGTCCTCCATCCTCGGAGAATGTTACCATCATTGATCGATGTAGAGAATTCCCTAATATACCTCTTTTAGGCATTAGGGGAGGAATCACTTACAATCCTTGTTTGGAACTGCGATAGTTTGGATATGCGAGAAGGGATGGTCCTCATGATACACTTATCCAAGGAATCATCTTCAACTACGAGAATGATGCTCAGGGTTACAACAAAAGGTTCATGTGAGCTTGGGGCATGGTACATAGAGTTGATAGCAACACACTGGGGCACAAGAATTACATCCCTCTTGAGCCTTATCTCAAATGGGTACGAGCCCGTGCTCAAATCCTTATGATTCCTTACCCCTCCATCCTCCCAATTATCATAGAGCCTGTTGTGGAAGGATATGTCTCATACACTATCATTCATCCTAACATGCCCACCTCTCTCGAAGACTTGCAAAGGGATTGGATACAGCTAAAGGAAGAGCAAGACACTTTCGAAGCCCAATTCTACGCCAGCGAGAAGAAAGTTCTGGAACTCACCAAGCAGCTTCTGAAGAGCGGAGTCTGAACGCCTACATCGCACCAAAGAGGATGCGTTCAACTTTCTTGTCTTAGAGTTTTGTATTTTATTTCTTTCATTGTAAGCCCAAAGAGGCATGATGTACTCAGACTTTGATTTATTAATATAACTTGCGTTCCTTTTTGTCTAAAGAAAATTTAAATATCTAATTTCGTTGAAATCATTTGCATATGCATCTTCATTCATCATAACACAAACAGGTTTCTTACAACATGTCTCCTTATCTTTCTACTGTTTATTTCAGTGAGATGGATATTGAACAGACAGTAAAAGATCTCCAGGCGCAGAAATCCAAGTTTCAACAAATGTTCTTGACTCTGGAAAAAGGACAAGATGAATTAAAAACTCTGTTGATCAAAGAAAGGAAGAAGAAAACGAAGAAATCAACCGGTGTTTTGAATTTGGGAAGAAGGTTCAGAGGACCAGCCAGACGGACTCTAGATTTCTCAACATCGTCAGGTGAAAAAGATAATCAAGAAGGGAAAGACGAGGAAGTGACTGACCCTCCAGAATCCGAAGAGGAAGAAGAGGTTGATTACTCTGAAGAGCAGTATCCTCCAGATGACGGCAAATACAAATAGTTGGAAGATCGCATGAATGTTATGGAGATCCAGAGGGTACAAGGATTGGATTTTGAGTAGTTACGACTTGTCTCAGGGGTTGTCATACCATAGAAATTCAAGGTTCCTATTTTTGCTAAATATGACGGTGTCTCTTGTCCAAAAGCTACATTTAAGGTCATACGTTGAGAAAATTAAACCGCATACTGCCGATAGGGACCTATGGGTACATTTCTTCCAAGAAAGCTTGTTAGGGACACAATTGGACTGGTTATATCAGTTGGAAGGAACCAATGTTCGCAATTGGGAAGACTTGGCTGCCGCCTTTTACAAACAATACAAGTATAATGCTGACTTAGCTCCAACTCGGACACAGTTACAAGGCATGCCCATGGGTGCAGGTGAAGGTTTCAAAATATATGCTCAAAAATGGCGGGATCTCGCGGGAAGATTCCAACCTCCTCTATCTGACAGGGAATTGGTGGATATGTTCTTAGGCACGCTATCTGGCCCTTTCTTTAAACACTTGATCGGATGCTCCTCGGCTAGATTTATCGAATTAATCATGACTGGTGAACGAGTAGAAGAGGGCATAAGAAGTGGCAAAATTCAAAGATATGCATCCTCAAGCACGATGAAGAAACCGTTTGTTGGGAAGAAGGAGGTTAGTGTTGTGTACAATCAAAGGAATCAGGACAAAACTGAACACCGTCCAGTGGTAGGGGCTATCATGATCTCTAAGCCTACACCTATTCAACAAAGGAACAATCGGCCTAGAACAGAAAGGCTGGTAAGGCAATTTACCTGGATAAATATGATGTTGTCTCAAGTCTTGACACATTTGTTGAGATCAAATTTGGTAACCTTGCGGGAAGCTCCTTAGAATCCCAACACTGCCTCTCCCTGTTACAACCCAAATGCTCGTTGTGCTTACCATTCAGAAACTCCAGGTAATGATACAAATTACTGTTGGGCTTTGAAAAACAAGGTGCAAGACCTTCTCGAGGCAGAGGAAATTGAATTCGACGCTCCTGAGATCCCAAATGTTATCACCGCTACTATGCCCAAGAACGGCCGTGGTGTTAACGCTATTGAAGATTATGTGTTTGTTGTTGTTGTTGATGAACTTGTTACTCCTCTCCTAACCCTCAAAAGGAACCTATTGAAGGCCGGTTTATTTCCGGGTTATGGCGAAGGTTGTCACCTCTATTTATCCCTACCGACTGGTTGTCATTTATTGAAGGAAGGTGTCCAGTGCCTGATGGATGACAAAGAGATTTTGTTTGAAAAGACTCAGGTTCCAACCATTGCTTACAAGGATGTTTCAATAGTAACCATTTCCGCCAATCCTCCCAGGGTCTCCACCAAAAGACCCGTTAGGATTACATCCATTCCAAAGGTGACTCCACTGATAATTACTATGTCAGGGACAACCCCATACTCCTCAGATAAAACTGTCCCCTAGAACTATGGGGGTGACGTCTACTACCACAGCGTCAAGCAAGATTGGCTGGCTGATGAAGACTCAGTTTTTGAGAGTTTGACCCCGACATCGGCAACATTGGGGGAACCAGCAAAATAACCAGAAATGGAAGAGTGTTCTCCCCTGATATTGCTCCTCTGAAAACTGTTACTGGTCATGTGATCATTCCTGCTTTTGTTCCTGCTGATACTACTACTACAGTTCATATGGTTACCCCTGCTGACACCCCTATCGCCGAGTCGACCGAGACTCGGGGCAAAGGCATTTTGGTTGAACATGTCTAGATGAAGGCGCAATCATTATCTATCCCAGAGACTTCCAAGAAGGAGATGGAAGAAATTTTGAAAATTATAAAGAGAAGCGACTACAATGTAGTCGAACAGCTAGGGCAGACCCCTTCAAAGATTTCTATGCTAGCTTTACTTTTATGCTCCGAAGCTCATGCGAAGGCCTTGGTGAAATTTCTTAAAACTGCCCATGTGCCACAAGAAACCTCTGCTGACCAAATTGAAGATTGTGTGGCCAGTTTGACAGCTGATAATGGTTTGGGCTTTTCTAATGCTGATCTGACACTTAGAGGGAGGAAATACAATGAGGCATTGCATGTCTCTGTCGAATGCAGGGGCACTACCTTGGCCCATGTCCTGGTAGATACTAGTTCATCATTGAATGTGCTGCCTAAGAAGGCTCTGGACAAACTAGACTGTGAAGGTTTAACCTTAAAACCCAGCAACATAGTGGTAAGGGCCTTCGACGGTTCGAAGAGAATGGTGCACAGGGAGGTGGACATCCCCATTAAAGTTAGAACTCATACCTTTGATTCAACTTTCTATGTGATGGATATTCGCCCTTCCTATTCCTGTTTATTGGGCCGACCTTGGATTCATGACGCTGGTGTTGTCACCTCTACATTACATCAAATGTTGAAGTACCCAATCAAGGGAAAAATCATCATTGTCCATGGAGAGGAGGAATATATGGCCAGTCACCTGAACTCCTTCAGATATATGGAAATGGATGATGAATTCATCGAAACTCCATGTCAGCATTTCGAGGAAGTCCCACAAACAGTTACAGCAACCAAGACTGTTTCCAAAGTTCCGAAGACTACCAGACCTCTGGTGAAGATGGCTTCTCTGAAAGATGTCAAGGCAGTAGTCGAAGAAGGTGGGTGTACCATTTGGGGCCAACTCCCATATATTCCCTACAAATCTGAAAATTTTGGTTTGTGTTTTACATCAAGAGCCCAGAAAGTTGTTCATCATGCTCGTGTCGGGGAACCACCTTTGCGGATCAACAACCATAGAGTCAACACAGTGGAGGATAGTGATTACAGTTGTGACCTGGAAGATTGGATTTTTCCAACTATCAGCGGAGGACTTAACAACTGGGAAGCCAAAGAATTTGTCCCTATTACTTTTATCCAACATTAATTGTCTTTAAATTTTTGTCGGACTTGTAATAATTAAACAATTTAGACTTTTAAAACCTTGTGTCTTACCCGAGGAACGCGGTCCATTTGTAAGGGTTGTTACTTCATTTTCATATGTCATCAATGAATCATGGACGTTTTTTGCATGCAAATTTTACGCTCTTTGTTCTTCTTTTTCTACATTTTTATTTTTCAAAGATAGTTATGCTCTTACACACACTCACATATAAAAATGCAGATCCACATTGTTGTACCCCAAAATTTTCCCTCCCAAATTTCTCAATACATTTCAACTGAGGTCTTCAAACTGCTCAAGGAAGCCCAAGGGTTGACCAGACAAACTCTCTCCTAAGGCAGTCTACCCTAAATTAGGGTTTCATTTTGCATCAAGATGCTTGATTACAAAGGATCCCAAATTCTCACTATTGTCCTAATATGTTCTCAAGATCATCCATGACAAGTTTCAAGCCTTGCAGAGGAATTTTTCTCAGTCAATTGCTCAAAGGCCTGAAAATCGACTGTGTTAGGGCAAAGGTCAACTGTGGCCCACATGCAGTCAAACTTCAAGATTTTTGGTCAACATCCTCATTTTTAAGTATTATTCATCATTTTATCAAGGGTTGATCATGATTCCTCAAGGATTGCTCACAATTCATCAAAACCCAAAAGTTGCTAAATTAGGGTTTTGTAGGAAAAGTCAACTCAACTTTGACCAAGCATAACTTTCTCATACTTTATCAAAAATTACCCATCCAAAGATCATTTTGAAGAGGATGCAATTCCCTACAATTCATCTTCAGATCCCAAGATCAAAATATGCACTCACAAGAAGATATGAATTTGGACATTATAGGTCATTTTGGAAAGTCAACAAAAACACCTTTTATGTCAAAGCTTCATACATTAACATGGAAGACTCAATTGAGATGAGACCAAAAGGGTTGCTTAGAGGACATCTTAAGATTTCTAAAAAGTCCAAGAACACATCTCTAGGGTCAAAATTGAGGGAGTTATACATTGGTAAATTTGACCCTTCTTGCAAAATTGCCAAAAGTCAAATATGGCCAAAATTGCATTTTTTTTGCTAAATGGGCCCAACTTTTTATGCTTGTATTGAGTTTTTATTGTGACCCACGACCCATGAGCCCTTCCACTTGTCATTATTTTATTTTTTTCATTTATTTTGATTTTATTTCATTTAAATCAAATAAAATCAAAATAAAATAGTAAAAATATCAAAAGCTAATCAAATCTTGAGATTTTGTGCATGTTTAGGATCATTACACAGCTGGAAGAAAAATGAAATCGTGCAAGGCTCATATGGATATAAAAAGATTGCATTTTGCTTTATTTGGAAAGATTTTCACAAGGATCAAATCATGAATCAATAATCATAATTGGAGAAGATTTCAAACAAAATGGCAACCCTAATTCATTCTTGGGTACATAAGGAACAATTGCAGATCAAAAACAGAGAGGTTAGAGGCGTTCAAAAGAGAAAGCAGTTTGCAAAAAATTCAAGAAAAGTGGCAAAATGATTTCCATGTTTCAGATCAATTCAAAGCATTCTAGTCATCCCAATCAATTGTTGGACTCCCTAGGATCAAGATTCAATCGTTAGCAAGCTTCCTCGCGCCTTGAAACACGTTGTAAGGTTCATACGGTTAATCACTTTTCTGGAATTCGAAAACCTTAATTCTGGAATCTTTAACATGATATATTGGCATATTCTTAAACCTTATGATGTTTGCAAGCTAATGGTTATATTTAATTGTGTTTTCATTTATTGTACAGCAAAATGCCATGGCTAGGGTTTTCTCTTTATGTTTAGGGTTTTCTTGTACAGGGACGATTGGCTATTAATAATGGTACCATGATACTCGTGAGGTTGCAACGAGTTGATTGGTACCATTGGTTGTCATTTATCATGCATGTATACAATTTTGGAGAAGCACAGAGTTGTACCTACGCCCAGTGTCCGTAGGTAAAGGTCTTTTGTCTAAGACGACAGAAGCAATGAGGAAGATGATGGTGTGGCAGGTGGTGAGTGGCCGGTTTGAAAGTTCGTGCGTTTTGAGATGAGCTTTTTGTTTTTATCATATGATAATTGTTTGTTATCATTTACACAACTAACGTGGCCAGCTCAGATGGTAAGCATGCAGTGTGATAATGCCCAAGGACCTGGGTTCGATCCCCATGTCCCAACAATGTTTCATATTATTTTTCCTTGCATAATCAGGTGTACAAGTGTCCCATAAGTCCACCATACGTCCTCAGTATCCAACCAATCAGACCATCAACATGCCAGATCCAAGGCTTCCCACATGAGGGTCCAGCATGTGCTGGAGTCAAGTGTACACACAGAATCTGGCACAGTCAATGGGGCCAGAATTGTTGGGCCAAGCATTTGCCATCAACACCCCCTCCTTTTTCTAAACATCAGGCCCAGTCTTTTTGTTTTATTATTTCTTTATTTTATTTAATTTAATTAATTTAATTGTTTTTTAACCAAAATTAATTCCTTTTTTACAAAAAATCATAAAATCAAATTTCACAAATTTAGAATTAGGTTTTTTTATTATTTTATTTTATCAAATTTAATTTAATGTTAGTTTAATTTAATTTAGGATAATTCTAACCTTTCTTTTTATAATTAAAATCAATTAGAAAAAATTAGGGTTTACTTTTGATCTAATTTTTATTTCTTTCTCAAATATAAAAAAATACAAAAAATAGGTCAATTTAATTATATTTTCTTAAATTTAAATTAATTAGTAATTAGATTATTTTTATTCAATTGAGCCTTATTTTCTTAAAATAATCAAAAATAACAAAAAATGTTTTTTTTTTTAAATTGCAATTAGGTAGTTGGGGTCAAAACCCTAAATCTCTCGTTTTCGATTCATCGCGCGCATTTATTATTATTTTTTGCAATATTAATGTAACTGCTCACGGTATGTAATAGTTTAATTAGGATTTTCTTTTATTTATCATTTTACGGGTTTTTGGCTATGTAAATTAATCCCTCCCCCGAAGCCTTGTAAGAGCGTAGGTTTTATTTCTCGCATTTTAATTCTCGCAAATATTAACTGTTAGATGTATGTTAATAGGATTGTATGACAAGATTGCATGATAATTTAAAACGGCTAGAAAACCCTAATGTGCAAAGATAATAACTGAAATCAAATCACTCGCACATGCGCACTCCTAGGGTATACTCTCACTTCAGTTGCCTTCGGTAAACGGTCATTAAGTATAGGGTGTCTTAGTGGTTTCCTTCTTGTCTAACAAAGATCAAAAGTCCCGTTCGGAAATGTTGCTTCGGAAATGTTGCCTCGAATATGATCTTAAGACTCTAGGGTTATTACTAAGACATCCTAACATTGCTTTAGTGATCGTACGTCCCTTTCGAATTGACCCTTACAACTCTAACGATGGTGCTTCCTACTCCTTAATAGTAGGATAGCGCTGTCTTAAGGAAACGAGAATAGAAACAATCTTTTTTCGAATAGGTAGATGCTAGTAGTAACTTGCTCAAAACAAACAAATTTTTTCACACCAGACACTTTTCAAACAAAGTTTTCAAAAACAACTTCGTAACACTCTTGAAGACAAAAGCAAGGGTTAAAACGAAGTAAAACAAAACTTTTCAAAACAAACATACACAAGCAATTTTAAAAGATGATCAAGTACCTAAGAGCCCATGCAAAACCATGGATAGAATGGGTGCTAACACCTTCCCTTTCTATAATCTACCCCCTGTAATCAAAATCTCGAAAAAGGAATTTTTCTGTGCTTTTTTCCTTTTCAGTTGGATAAAATAAAAGTCGGTGGCGACTCTTTCTTACCACGACATTTTGTGAATACAAAACGCAAAATGCAAACCAACATTTCCAAAACAGTTGATTTTGCCACCGTATCACAGAACTGGCGACTTTGGTGGGGAAGAATAAGTGGGGTATACCTTAGGACTTAGTGCATCATAAATTGTTTTTCTTGTTTGTTTTGGCTGCTTTACTTTTAAGGGTTTTGTTTGGGAGTTACTATAGATCCTAACTCGGATCTGGGGACACCTTTTAGGTAAGTAGCAATAAATTGTGAGGGAACTGTACGGCGTAGACTGATACGGTTGAAGCAGTAGCTACATTGATGTGGCACATTGGTTGGTACCGGTGTCCCTTGTGGAGAAACGAGGAGAATACAGGGCCGTTATGTGTGTCGTTAAGCATCAACAGACCTTAGAACCTTTAATCGACCAACTTGGCCATTAGAAAGTAGTGAGATAGCCGGCCTCGGTATAAAGCTGAGAACTGGTTGATACTCGATGCTACACTCATTGAGACCATACTCTCGAGATAGTTCCGGCCGCAAGAAAAGATTGTGTGAGCTGAAACCATGACCAATGGGGGATGGTCAGTGATATTGAGAACCTCTAGAACCCGGTTAATTTTTCTAGGACAGGTTGAAACCAACTGAACTTCAAGAGGGTTATACCTTCGACCCCGTGAAAGCCTTAAACTTAAGGGCTTTTGTGTGACTTGTTTGCCATTGCCATGCCTGTTATCTTCTATGCTTGTTGTTTTTATCATGACATCATGCATCATAACATAGCATGCATACTTCATTACACTAACCATTTCAAAGACCAAGGGGATTTATCTTTGTTCTGTTTTGCAAATTATGGCTTTCGTGCACATAAATACCATCTGAGTTAACTTTATGCAAATACCTGCTCAACTTAAAGAGTTAGCCTCAAAAGTTAGCCTGGTCACCTTAAAGATTGATGAGCAGATGATGAGTGTGCTTTTCCAGTTCTTCGATCCTGTGCATCATTGCTTTACCTTCCCAGACTATCAACCGGTTCCCACTTTAGAAGAGTTCTCTCAATTATTGGGCATATCCATCCTTGAGCAGATACCCTTCACAGGTATGGAAGAGGTTCCTAGACCAGAAGATATTGCCTCAGCTTTGCATCTGAAATGGGCTGATGTAGTATCCAATTGGGAAACACGAAGCGGGGTCGAAGGGTTCTTAGCCAAATTTCTGATAGACCAGGCTCAGCTATTCTGGGATAATTTGGATTTTCAGGCTTTTGAAGATCTCTTGGCTCTCCTTATCTATGGTTTGGTTCTCTTCCCGAATCCGGATTCTTTTGTAGATGTGCATGCTGTCAAGATTTTCCTTTCTCGCAATCCTGTGCCTACTCTACTGGGTGATATCTTTCATGCCCTCTAAACTCGTACCGTGCGAAGAAGATGGACTCTTATGTGTTGCATGCCGTTGCTGTCGAGGTGGTTTATTTCGCACCTCCCTAAGTTTGTGCTGAAGAACGAAGAAGGTTTGGGATGGTCCTACAGAATAATGTAACTTGCCCATACATACATTCTTTGGTATTCCTGGGCTATGGAAGACACTTCTTTCATTGATTATTGTGGGGGTTACCCTAATGTCCCTTTGCGACAGTTTGGTCGTGCTCGGAGAGACAGTCCCCATGAGCTACTTCTTGAGAATATTGCATTTGACTACAAGGAAGATGTTGACGAGCACCGCCGAAGGTTTATACGAGCTTGGGGCATGGTGAACAGATCTTACCCCCAAGAGTTGGGACCAAGGACTTCCCTTCCTATGCAGCCTTACCTGCAATGGGTCCGAGCTCATGCCCAGAAGCTCGGGATGCCTTATGAAGCCATATTTCTAGTGATTGTGGAGCCCACTAATGAAGAAGGCGTTCCCTACACGGTTCTTTATCCATACATGCCCACTGATCCTGGCGCATTGCAGAGGTCTTGGATTCAGCTGAAAGAGGAAAGGGATACTTACAGGGAGAAGTACCATGAGCAAGAAAGGAAGATTTTGAATCTCACCAGGAAGATCGAGTAAGAAAGAAGATCAATGACTACGTCATCATAAAGAGGAAGCGTCCATGGGATTTTTATTTTTGCTTTTCTAGTTTTAGATTTGTTTTTCATTTACTTCTTTGTAACGCCTCAAAGGCATTGTTGAGCCTTTTACAAGTTATTCTAATAAAGTTTGTTTATTTTTTATTTGCAAATTTAAATCTCCTAAAGTCTTTGAAATCATTACATACGCATCCCATTATCATGCACATCATTACAGGTACCATTACAGGTTTCTCATCTCCTTCGCTGTTTATTTCAGCAGAAATGTCTTCTGATCAAGCCATCAAAGATCTTCAGGCACAGAACGCCCAATTCCAAGAGATGTTCTTGAACTTGGCTAAAGGGCAAGAGGATTTGAAGACTCTCATTCTGAAGGAGAAGAAGAAGAAGAAGAAGAAGAAGAAGAAGAAGAAGAAGAAGTTCGTTCTTATGAGTATGGGCAAAAGGTTTGGGGATAGGTTGAAATAGCAAGCTGATATGTCCTCTTCATCCAGGGAAGGGGAGAACCAAGAAGAAGAAGAGGGCCACAGTCCTGCAATCTCTGATAATGATACTGATTTTGATGATGAGCAATATCCTCCTGCCGAGGATAGGTACAAGCAACTAGAAGACCGGCCGAGTGCTATGGAGATTCAGAAGATCCCTGGTTTGGATTTCGGAGAACTGGGACTGGTATCAGGAGTGGTGACCCCTCATAAGTTCAAAGCTCTGGTTTTTGCCAAGTATGATGGAGTATCCTATCTAAAACTCCATCTCCGCTCGTATGTCAGGAAAATCCAACCCCACACTGCTGATAGAAATTTGTGGGTGCATTTCTTTCAAGATAGTCTATCAGGAACTCAACTTGAATGGTTTTATCAATTGGAAGGAGCCAATGTCCTAAACTGGGAAGACCTTGCTACTGCTTTTTACAGACAATATCAGTATAACTCCGACCTTGCTCCCACTCGTACTCAGCTTCAGGGTATGTCTATGGGTGCAAGTGAAGGTTTTAAGGACTATGCTCAAAAGTGGAGAGACTTGGCTGGAAGAGTCCAACCCCCTTTGTCTAATAGGGAGTTGGTTGACATGTTTCTAGGGATGCTATCTGGTCCATTTTTCAATCATTTGATCGACAGTTCGTCATCTGGGTTTACTGAGTTGATCTTGACTGGAGAGAGAGTAGAAGCTGGTATCCGAAGTGGTAAGATACAGAAGGATACTTCATCAAGTGCAGTGAAGAAGCATTTCACCGGTAAGAAAGAAGCTAGTGCAGTCTACAGCCCGAGGGGCCAAAGCAGACCTGAACACTGTCAAGCAGTAAATGCGGTAGTGATATTAAGACCCACAGGTTCTCCACACCATAATAATCAACAAAGGGTGGAAAGACCACTGAGGCAGTACACTCGGCTCAATATGACCCTGACTCAAATTCTACAACTATTGAAGACCAATTTGGTGACTCCGAGGGAAGCCCCAAAGAACCCCAACAGTACATCTCCCCACTATAACCCGAGCGTCCGCTGCGCCTATCACTCTGAAATTCCAGTTCATGATACAAACAATTGTTGGACCTTGAAAAACGAAGTGCAAGATTTTATTGAAGCCAAAGAGATTGAGTTTGACGCTCCGGAGAAGCCCAGCGTCATAACTGCTCCCATGCCCAAACATGGTCATGGAGTAAATGCTATGGACGATGATTTATTTGTGACCTTTATGGAAGAAATTTCTACTCCTTTGATGACGGTTAAGAAGAATTTGTTGTTAGCCGGTTTATTTCCGGGTTGTGGTGAAGGTTGCCACATGTGTTCAATTCTGCCTGTTGGTTGCCCCTTATTGAAATCAGGTGTTCAACGCCTGATGGATAATAAAGAGATCCTATTTGAAAAGACTTTGATTCCGTCGGTTCCAATTCAAGATGTTGCCATCATAACCATTTCCGCCAATCCTTCCAAGGTTTCCTCGAGAAAACCTGTTAGGATTACACCCGTCTCGAGAATTGCTCCGTTAAGAATTATTGTCCCTGGTCCTATCCCATACACTTTAGATAAGGTTGTCCCTTGGCACTATGGTGCTGATGTGTATTACCATGGAGTTAAACAAGACTTAAAAAGTGTGGAAGTTGATGTTGATGTCAGTAATATTGTCAGGGCTAGTAAGGTCACCAGAAGCAGAAGACTCTTTTCTCCTGAGATTTCCCCTCCGACTGTCCACAAACCTGTTGTTATTCCATCTGCTAGTACATCAACTACTATTCCAATTTATATTCCAGTTATCACCCGTGTCACCAAGCCATCTGAGGCTCGCGGAAAAGAAGTCACGGGTGAGCCTGCCCGAACGGAGGAGCCTAGAAAAATTGTGTTGGAAGCCTCAAAACAAGAGATAGAGGAAATTCTGAAGATTATCAAGAAGAGCGACTACAACGTAGTCGAGCAGCTGGGGCAGACCCCATCAAAAATTTCCATGTTGTCCTTATTGTTATGTTCTGAAGCCCATGCAAAGGCTTTAATTGCATTACTCAAGACTGCGCATGTGCCACAGGAAACTTCAGCCGACCAATTCAAAGATTGCGTAGCTATCCTGACTGCCGACAATGGGCTGGGTTTCTCAGATGCAGATCTGACTGCTAAAGGAAGAAATCATAATGATGCTCTGCACGTCTCGATCGAGTGCAGGGGCACTACTATGGCCTATGTGCTGGTGGATACCGGGTCCTCATTGAATGTTCTGCCAAACATAGCATTAGACCGTCTGGACTGTGAAGGTTTGATTCTAAGCCGAGCAATATTATGGTCAGAGCTTTCAACGGGTCAAAAAGGATGGTGCACGGGGAGGTGGACATCCCTGTTAAAGTGGGTTCTCAAACCTTTGGATCCACCTTCTATGTGATGGATATCAGACCATCATACTCTTGCTTGTTGGGTCGTCCTTGGATTCATAAGGCTGGGCAGTGACTTCCACGCTCCATCAAATGTTGAAATATCCGGTAAAGGTGAAAATTGTCACGATACGGGGTGAAGAGGAGTATATGGTGAGTCATCTCAATTCCTTTCGCTACATGGATATGGATGGGGAGTTCATCGAAACTCCTTGTCAGAACTTTGAAGAGGTACCTCAGACTTTGGCTTCAACTGAAGTTGCTACCGACAAACCTCCGATGAAGATGGCTTCTCTCAAGAATGTCAGGGCTGTAATCGAAGAAGGTGGGTGTATAAATTGGGGACAGCTCTCTAATTTCATGCACAAAATTGACAAATTTGGTTTGGGCTTTACTACAGGGGCTCAAAGGGCTATTAGGCATGCACGGATTGGAAGACCTCCTCTGGATATCAGCAATCAGAGAGTTAATGCAATTGAAGATGATGAAGAGGATTCAGATATCGACAGCTGGATCTACCCGACAACAAATAGCGGATTTAATAATTGGACGACGAAGGACTTCATACCCATTTCTTTTATTCCACAGTAATTGACTTTTGTTTTGGAAGTTGTAATAGACAGTTTAAAACTTTACGGCCCAGTGTCTTTCCCGAGGCACCTTGGCTTTGCTTTTGAGGGCTTAATATTTGTCATTTTCATATATCATTAATAAAGCATTGGATGTTTCTTGCATTACAAATTTTGCGCTCCATGTTTTTCTTTTCTATCTCTCACTCTATTAAAACCGCTATTCTCTTACACACACTCACATATCATAATGTAGATCCATATCCGCTCTGGATCCCATTGATAACAACTCTGCTACTTCCAATTATGACTTTGAAAATCCGATCAACCAAGCCGAGGACGAAGGTGAGGATGATTGCGAGGTGCCTGGAGAACTTGCTACACTGTTACTGCAGGAAGAGAGGGCCATACAACCTCATGAAGAGCCAGTTGAGTCAGTGAATTTGGGTACAGAGGAAGACAGGAAAGAGGTCAAGATAGGTGCAAATCTGGTGCCCAGTGTCAAGCGACGGTTGATACAGATGCTACACGACTATGTTGAGATATTCGCTTGGTCTTATGAAGATATGCCTGGTTTGGACACCGATATTATGGTACACCGCCTGCCGACTAAAGAAGACTAACCTCCGGTAAAGCAGAAGGTTTGTCGTATGCTCCCTGAGATGTCTGAGAAAATCAAAGCTAAAGTCATGAAACAGTTTGACGCGGGATATTTAGCTGTCACTTCTTATCCGCAGTGGGTTTCCAACGTTGTTCTGGTACCTAAGAAATATGGTAAGGTACGAATGTGTGTGGACTATCGAGATCTGAATAGGTTAAGCCCCAAGGATGACTTCCCACTTCCTCACATCGATGTTTTGGTCAACAACATCGTGCAGCACAAAATCTTCTCCTTCATGGATGGTTTTTCTGGTTACAATCAGATCAAGATGGCTCCCGAAGACATGGAGAAGACAACCTTCGTTACACAGTGGGGCACCTTCTGTTACAAGGTAATGCCTTTCGAGTTGAAGAATGTTGGCGCAACTTATCAACGTGCCATGGTCGCTTTGTTCTACGACATGATTCACCATGAGATCGAGGTTTATGTTGATGATATGATCGCAAGGTCCCAGACTAAGGAAGAGCACCTTGACCATCTCCAGAAATTATTTGACAGGTTAAAGACGTACATGCTGAGGTTGAACCCGAACAAGTGCACCTTCGGGGTAAGGTCTGGTAAGCTGCTAGGTTTCGTCGTCAGTGATAAGGGTATTCAGGTGGAACCTGCCAAGGTAAAATCCATACAGGAGATGTCGGCTCCCCGCACAGAAAAGGAAGTTAGAGGCTTTTTGGGACGTCTGAATTACATTTCCAGATTCATTTCACACCTAACCGCTACTTGTGAGCCAATCTTCAAGCTGCTGAAGAAATATCAAGTGGTAAGATGGAATGATGAATGTCAGACCGCTTTCGAAAGAATCAAGGAATACCTCCAAGAGCCACATATTCTGATGCCTCCAGTTGAAGGAAGACCTTTGATCTTATACTTGACAGTACTGGATAATTCAATGGGGTGCGTGTTGGGGAAGAATGACGAGTCTGGCCGAAAAGAGCATGCTATTTACTACCTTAGCAAAAAGTTTACCGACTGTGAGACCCGATACTCATTGCTCGAGAAAACTTGCTGCGCATTGGCATGGGCTGCTCGCCGTCTGAGACAGTATATGCTGACTCACACCACCTTATTGATATCAAAGATGGATCCAATCAAGTATATCTTCAAAAAGCCTGCCTTATCCGAAAGAATAGCAAGATGGCAGATGATCTAGACCGAGTATGACATCCAATACACAACCCAAAAAGCAATCAAGGGGAGTGTATTGGTGGATCATTTGGCACATCAGGCCATGGATGACTACCAGTCCATGAATTTCGAGTTCTCGAATGAGAACATCATGTTGGTGACCGACTGTGAAGAACCTGGACCGGATGAAGGACCTGAGGAAGGATCATGATGGTCTATGTATTTTGATGGAGCATCAAACGCGTTGGGTAATGGAGTTGGCGCCGTAATTATTTCTCTTGAGGGCTGTCATACTCCGTTCACCGCCCGATTATGTTTTAACTGCACCAACAATATGGCGGAGTATGAAGCGTGTATCATGGGTCTTCGAGCTGCTATTAACCTGAGGATTAAGTTCTTGAGTGTATTCAGAGATTCTTCTCTAGTGATCAGTCAGATCAAAGGCGAGTGGGATACGAAGCACCCAAATCTTATTCCTTACAAAGAGTATGTATTGACATTTCTCCCACACTTTGAGGAGATAACCTTTGAACACTTCCCCAGAGAAGAGAACCAGTTAGAGGGCGCACTAGCTACTATGTCTTCTATGTTCAAAGTCATGTGGGACAATGAAGCTCCCCAGATTACCATCGAGAGGTTGGACGAACCCGCACATTGTTGTGACACTGAGACTGAAGAGGTAGCGGATAAACCCTAGTTTCACGAGGTAAAGAGGTATCTTGAAGCTCAAGAATACCCCGAGGGTGCATCTGTTAATGATAAAAAGTTCTTGAGAAGGTTCGCCGCGAAGTTCTTCGTCAGCAATGGTATCCTTTACAAGCATAACCATGATTCAACCTTACTGCGGTGTGTAGACAAGAGAGAGGAAGAAAGGATCATGGAAGAGTTACATGAAGGTACCTTCGGAACTCATTCCAGTGGACATACCATGGCAAATAAGATCCTACGGGTGGGATATTATTGGTCCACTATGGAAGCCGATTGTTATCAGCATTCTCGAACCTGTCATAAATGCCAAGTCTATGCTGATAAGGTGCATGTACCTCCAGTTCCTTTGAATATTCTGACAGCTCCCTGGCCTTTTGCAATGTGGGGCATCGACATGATCGGCGAGATCAGACCTACTATGTCTAACGGGCATCGCTTAATTCTGGTAGCAATTGATTATTTCACAAAGTGGGTTGAGGCAGCTTCCTTTGCTACAGTAACCAAAAACGTCGTGGTGCGGTTTATCCGACACAATCTGATCTGTCGATACGGTTTACTAGAGAGGATCATTACAGACAATGGTACAAATCTCAACAATATAATGATCACCAAGCTTTACAAACAGTTTAAGATACAACATCATAACTCTTCTCCCTATCGGCCAAAGATGAATGGGGCTGTTGAAGCAGCTAACAAGAACATCAAGAAGATTGTGCAAAAGATGACAGTGACGTACAAGGACTGGCATGAGATGTTACCATTCTCTCTTCATGGGTACCGCACCTCAGCACGAACGTCAACAGGGGCAACACCCTACTCTTTGGTGTATGGCATGGAGGCAGTCGTACCCATCGAAGTCCAGATACCCTCTCTCAGGATTATGAAGGATGCGAGTTTGAATGAAGATGATTGGACCAAACCCGGCTTGATCAGCTGAACTTAATTGATGAAAAGAGACTTACTTCTATTTGTCATGGTCAGACGTATCAAAAGAGAATGATCAAGGCTTTTAACAAGAAAGTCAGGCGTCAAGAATATCAAGTAGGGGATCTGGTGATCAAATGCATCATTTTACCACAAGGTGATCCCAGGGGTAAATAGCCCCCCACATACGAAGGGCCATTTGTGGTTAAGAACATTTTCTCAGGAGGAGCTATGATTCTAACCACCATGGATGGTGACGACCTTCCTCACCCCGTCAATGGAGACATAGTGAAAAAATACTATGCATAATCAAAGACCCGCTAGGTTGACTGGCCTAGGCAAAAACAAGGGCTTCCCGGTGAACCAAAAGGGTTCGGGCAAAAGTAAGGGATGAAAATGAAAAAAACTGTATGCCCGGCAAGTCGAAAACCTAAAAAGGCGACTTGGGCAAAAAAGGGTATCCCGGTGGACTGAAAACCCAAAAGGGCGGTCCAGGGAAAATTAGGGATTGAAGCGTAACACTATGTCTCATTGGATCATCTTACAAACAGACTTCGGTATCGACTATCAAGCTTCGATGGCGCCAATCAATCTGATCTATCTTCGACCAAGTAGCAAAGTGATGAGACGCTCGAAGATATAAAGGCAATAGCAGAGTTGGAACCCAGTGGGATTGTTTCACATAGCTGTTTTTCTTTCTTTTACACAAAATTGTATAATTTCTATTCTTCGGCGGCGTTCTCTTACTAGGATGTCAGCCTCTTTGTATAAAACGCCTATTACGGGCCAATTTCAAAAATCAATACAATTCGTTTCCACAAGAAATTCCAAATTGTTTTTCTTTTTCTGTTTTGTTTTGCAAGAACGTCCAATGATTCATTTTTTATATATGCGTTTGAGAATAATTGCCGCTTATAAATACTTATCCAAGAAACAAAAGACAATTACTCGTAATTCCAGGAGCAGGGGCAAACAAGAAGTCTCCAAACCTTACAGTTGCTTCACCCACCAGGTACAGGGATAAAGCCAGCTTGAGAATATGACTAAAGGTACATACACTCCCCGTAGAGTAGGGAAGTATCCCAAGACAGTGGTGTTAGCTCTCCCCAGCCGAGGTTCATAATCATGAATGAGTCGGCAAAATTCTCCCCAAGATGAGTTTATCTATCACCAGCAATAGAAGATTACCACCCATTGAGTTTATTGCTCCCACAGGCCAAAATTCAATCCCTGACAGAGTTCATCATCACCAGCAACGATAATTCATCCCCAGCGGAGTTGTTTCTCCAAATCAGCAGATCATCCAGCAGAGTATCTCTCTTCCCCACATAGTCATTCTCCCACAGGGTTATTCTCAAACATAGTCTCTCCCAGTGGAATATTCTCGAGTAGAACAGACGCAAGTCTCCGACTAATCATCTTCGGTCACTATCCCCAGCGAGAATGAAGAACTCAACTCCTTGTACTCTCCAATAGCAGTCCAGGATTTATTCTCCCCAGCCATAAGATGTCATAAAAACATTGCATATCCATACATCATGGCATACGCATAAGCGTCATACAACACAATCTCATTTATTTTGAGAACATCATTACCCAATACAATTCATAGATCATGACATTACATACGACTAACTCTTTACCTTTCAGGGAAAGATACAATCAAGTTCTCACAAGTTTTCTCTGTTTCAGTCAAATTGATACTAAGACTTCTATTCCAGTTCAAGCTATGAAGCCCGGAAATCGACCGGATAATATCTTGATTTCTTCAAAATACTATGAAGCCTAGAATCGACCAGATAGTGGTATATCTTAAATACAAGCTACGAAGCCCGGAAAGCGACCGAAAAACATCTTAACCCTCAGCAAGTTATTGTGAAGCCTGGAAATCGACCAGATAGCAATACAAGATACCATGAAGCCTGGAATCGACCAGATAATGGTATAAGACGCTGTGAATCCTGGGACACGACCAGATAACAGTATAAGGCACTGCGAAGCTTGGAATTCAACCAAATAGCAGTTTACTCGGCCAATTACTATGAAGCCCGGAAATCGACCGGATATTAGTATGCCTTAAAAATCAGATGGAAGCCCGGATGCGACCGGATAACCACCTAATTCCTTCT
Source organism: Vicia faba (assembly GCA_948472305.1). NCBI lineage: Eukaryota > Viridiplantae > Streptophyta > Magnoliopsida > Fabales > Fabaceae > Vicia > Vicia faba. Next base: position 855,386,279 of record OX451736.1, on the reverse strand, counting down.
GAAGCCTGGAGCACGACCAGATAAGAATTGAGAAATTGAAAATCCTAGAAGACGACCAGATATCAAGTTTAATCTCATCTCCCCAGTAAGTCGCTGTAAAACCTGGAGTACAACTAGATGGCAATCAGTCTTATTTTTCTTAGCAAATCACAATAAAGCCTGAGACACGACCGGATAGCAGTTCATTTTCACCTCCTCGACTAAGAGATGATTCCCCAGTAGATTAATGGGCAACCAAAGCTCCTAAAATTTTATTTCTCCCAAGACAGAGACCAGCATTCCCCAGCAAAGTCCTCCTCGACAACAGGTGTATGGGCTCTCGCAAAGGAATCTCTCATGCGATCGACACTTCTTCTGATGGCATCTTTAAGCCCATCTTCCGTCATTGACTTCCAAATGGCATCTATAAGCCCATTCCCGACATCACAAGGCCAGCACCACTTCATGCGAGTGCAAATTTATGGGCCACTCTAGTGTTCAATCATCTTCCACCTTAGGATTACGAAAGGCAGACAAGTTGTTGTACCCCAAAATTTTCCCTCTCATTTTATCAAGATTTCCCCTCACAAGACTCCTTGAACTCCCGACAGGATTAGGGTTTTGCTCTGCTGAATACATCTTCTTGCACTGATGACCTAAATTAGGGTTTGAGTTTGCATAGATATCTTTGGACTCTCAATGCTCAAAGGGACTTTCATACTTCATTTTGAACTTATAAGATTGTCCATACCAAGTTTCAAGCCTTGAATCAAATTTTTGCCCAGTCAATTAGACAGTTGACCTAGAAATCAGCAATATTGGGGAAAAGTCAACTATGGCCAATTTACAGTCAAACCTCATAATTTTTTATCCACATCAACATTATAGACTCATATGAACCATTTGATCAAGTTTTGACCACAACTCATCAAGAAATTTGATCAGATCATCAAAAGGGCAAAATGGTCATTTTTAGGGTTTTGACTGCACAAGGGCAATTTCTGGTTTTTAACCTAGCCAATGGCAAATTGGGTTCAAGCATGGATTCAAGGACTCAATTGCATCATCTTTAGCTATTCACAAGGTTCAAAAGATCTCAATTGCATTGGATTGACAAATGAATTTTTCTGTCAATTGATCAAAATTTGACTATATATTAAAAAGTCAAACTTTGACTTTTTGGTCAAAATCAAGTGCCAAGGGTCATTTTTCATAAAGATGTGTCAAAACATGAAACTTATTCATCAAGAAATCCAATTTTGCAAATTAGGGTTTAAGATTGAAAATTTTCATAACTTAGAATTTTTCAAAGTTATGAAATTTTCTTAATTTTTACTAACTTTGCCCAACATTTTCACCATGATGCAATTGGATTCAAACAAAACTTCCAACATGAAAGTTGTATTCCCCCACAAAATCTACAACTTTGATTCACAAAGTTTTCCCAAAAGAATCTTGGATCTCAAGTTATGATTTTTGGAACAAGGGTCCATGAAACTTTTAACTTAGTGAAATTTTGCCCTAGTTTAGGCAGGATTTTGACCTATCTTCATGGCAATTTTTCACATAGTTCCACTTGGAATATCAAATTTCATTTCAAATATAGATTGTAGAGCATGTTGCAATCTTACCAAAATTTCCAAGAACTCTCCAAACTCATATGTGGTTAGGGAGAATCGAAGGCTTGAAGTTGGCAAAAACTCACTTTTTATCCATGGCATGTTCATAGTGATACAAGTTGAAAACTCTAATCAGCTTGCTTTGAACTTGATTACAGGTATCAAAACTGAAATTCTGGCTGCAGATACTCAATGTCACGTTCAATGTTATGACACCGTATCTGACTTACTATATGACAGTAAATACAAAAGCAATAAAGAACACAGTCAATTGTTTACCCAGTTCAGTGTGCAACAACACCTACTCTGGGGGCTACCAAGCCAGGGAGAGAATCCACTATAAGAGATGTTAATTCAGGAATAAACCAACCAGTTTATCTCCTTCACTTAAGACCTACCCAATGCAATTCTAATCTAAGTACAACTTAAACCTGAGTTCCTACTCACTCCCCCTCAATCACAGCAGTGATACATAAACCAATTTTGACTTAAGAATTGATGAAGACACTCTTCAAAAACACACACTTGATTAAGCTTCACAGCTTTTTAATCAAGCAACACAATCACTCGTGCTTCACAGCTTTGAGTGATGTACACAACTAACTTGACTCTGCTTCACAGCTTTAGTCAAGGAACATTCAAACACTCTTGCTTCAAAGCTTTGAGTGCTACACAACCCTTACAAATAGAAACCTATTCCAAGGCACTTATCACAATGATAATTGCTTGGAGTACAATTAAACAAATCTATATAGATTACAAAAATGATCTTCTAATCAATCGGCAGGGATCCTTGAAAAACAGCAGCTCTGTTGAATATATAGCAGTTGCAACTTCAGTTAGGGTTTCCAAAAACCTAGGGTTAATTCCGTTTGACCTAAAGACCAGGTCACAGGACTTTATTAACCAGGTTAGGGTTGAGCTAGGTTACCCCTCAGAAAACGCAGGATTCTGTTCAGAAAGGACTGAGTTATTTCCTGAAAAAACTCAGACTTATCCAATCCTGCAATCCTGTTAGTTCAGAACAGGATGTCATAACATCTGTTATGACATCTGAGAAAACCTATCTACTGATTTAGCAAAATGTGATCATTTTGCAAAAATGCTCAGATACACACTTATAAACATCAGTATTTGAATTACAATATTTTTCTGCAAAGGTACCTAATGAGTCAGTACAAACTGAACTAGAATGTTGTGACATCAGTCATGACATTCACACATACACTTGGGATTTACCAAAAATGCAAGCCAATACCTAAACACCTACAAACTCCCCCTTTGGCAGATTTTTGGCTAAAGACCCTAAACAATCAGAGATAGATAGCAGCAGAAATAAGTGACAGCAGAAAAATAGAATGTCAAGTACTAATTAAGCAAGTACCAAAATATTCTCCCCCTCTTTAGCCACAAATGGGCCAAAGATACATGTTCAGAAAATTTTACAGTTATCCAAAACAAAATAATAAGATCAGCAGCAGACAACAACAGAACATACTTCCAAACTCCACCAAACAGCAATCAACCTTCAAGCACTGTCATCAGATTCTGAGGAGCTAGTTTCTTCAATGTTGAGATGTCCTTCACCTTCTTCCCTTCTGTTTTCTTCAGCTTCCTCCTTTTCTAGCCTGGCAATTAGAAGTTCTAGGGTCCTTTTTCTAGTATCCAGCTCTTTGCAAGTTTCTTTTAAAACAGCTATGACATCTGATGTCTTGGACTGGGTCTTCACAGACGATGTCTCAGCTAATGTTATGACAATGTCTGGAGCATGAGATCCCTGAAACAGTTTGTAGTGCAGGCCAAGGGCAGGAGCTCTTTTGCAGACTGTATCTCTTGCCACAAGGATATCAGGGAATTGTGCAAGGATGATTCCACAGAGGAGGGAGGGAAAGGCAATTGGTCCTTTGACAGCATAACTGCCAGCATGCTTTAAAGTTTATTCAAAGATGTACCTTCCATAGTCAAAGGCAGTCTTGGTTCCTACAGCATAGATAAATCTCCCCAATCCTGTGGAGATAGTTGATTTGTGATTTGTAGGCACCCAGTTTGCTGCACCTATTTTATGCAAGATGGCAAATTTCATGCTGAGTTTACTAGCATTCAACTTCCCTTTCAATGGCCAGCACTTTACTTGCCTGGCTGTGATGGTTAGACACACTTCATTGTCAGTTGCCTCTAGATCAGGACAGTCCTTATTTGTTCTTCCAAGAAACTTGTTGATTTTTGATGGAGAGAACTTGACCCTTCTTCCTCTAACAAACACACTCTCAAAGTCAGCTGACCTTCCATCAGCACAATCATTTGACAAGTTCACTACAAACTCCTTAACCAGATTTTCATAACATTTATTAAACTTCATCACTGTCTTCATTAGCCCAGCATTCTTGATCAGATCCATGATGTCTTTGCACTCCAAGGCATCATTGTTGAGTTCTCTCTCCAAGGCTATTCTCTTTAAGCAAACATACTTCCATCTGTTTGCATTGTCAGGATGATGAAAGGAGATGTTGTCTGTTGGCACTTCAGGCACTCTAGCAATCTTGCTGGAGGGGAGCTTCCTTCTGATGGGAGTTTCTTCAATATCAATCTCAAATTCTGATTCATCATCAGAATCAGAAGTTTCAGGTTCTTTACTTTTCTTAGAGATTGGTTGTCTAGCAGTCTGCACCTGTGCCTTCTTCCCTTTTTTCTGAATGCTTTTCTCAGCCATCCCTTCAGCCTTGGATTTCTTAGCATCAGGTTTATCATTCTGACTACTCTTTCTTTTCATCAATCTCCTAGCTATGCTAGGGTTCACATTAGCAATCAGTTCATTATCTGAGTAATCTTCATCCACATCAATGATAGGTGGATCAGCAGCCTTTTCAGAGGGTTTCTGAATGTTGTCTTTTGGTGTCACAACATCCTCAGTGACATCTACATTTTCAGAACCTTCCACATTTGGACTTTCTGATTGATTTAAAGGGATAGAAATCCCCGGTACAGATTGATTGCCACTCAAAATGCTAGTAACCAACCTAGCAATAGCTTGGTGTACTTGAACTGATCCTTCTCTATTAGGTACAGAAGACGAAGGATGAGAAGAATTACCAAAGGCTGTAGCTTGAGCTCTTCCTGCATGTCTGGTTCTGAGCTTTTTGACTCTGGCTGGGTCAATTGCCATCTCCCTGAGAGGAGTGACCTCAAGAACTTCAGATTCTATGCATGTAGTGATTGCCCTAGAATCTTGATCAGATGATGACGATGATGAGGAAGATGAAGCCGCCATGGTGGAAGACGATGTCTGAGACATTTTGATTGACTTTGAGTAATAGTAGCAGTTTGAGAAAAATCTTTGATTGGGAGGAGGAAACAGGTTGCAAGGATGAGAGAGGTAGGGGGTAAAAGGGAGTCTCTTCAACTTCTTAAAGCTTTTGAAGGAATTGTGAAAGAATATGATTAACCCACTAAATATAGACTTAATAAAATTAATCCCTTCAACCCTTGTTTTAAGCAAAACTGATTGCTATAATTTCTCATGTTGGTGAATACCCAACCTGCCCCTCAAATTTTCAAGTTTATTTCCAACAAGAGCCTTGGTAGAAGAATCAGTCAACTGAAGCTTAGAGAACCTATGTTCCAGTTTAAATGACTTCTTCTCTTCAAAGTCAATAGGGTTCAAGGAAATGTTGAATGTTTTCAGATTGTCACAACACAATGTCACAACATCTTGTGTAACATTGTACTCAGGGAGAATCTGTTTTGACCAGATGTTTTGAGAACAGAATTTGTGAGACTTGTTATTTCCAACATCCTTGTCAAGATGACTTAAGGTTCTGACAACACATTCTTCTTCAAGTTTATTTCCCACATCACAGATATCATCAACCTGTAGTTTTGGAGTTCTTCTGACAGTTTCCATAGAGATAGCTCTCTTCATTCTTCTTAGATGAAGGAGACCAAGCTTATGCTGCCATAGTTTCACCTCTTTTTCTTCTTTTGCAATGGAATACACAGATGAGGAATTAGTGTTCTCAGCCTCCCACAAGTAACAGTTGTCTTTGGATCTGACTCCTTTCATTACTATCTCTTGTTTGTCATTGATTACAAGGCATTCAGATCTTGAGAAATTGACCTTGAATCCTAGATCACACAGTTGACTGATACTAATGAGATTAGCGGTCAGTCCTTTCACCAGCAGTACTTCATTCATACTTGGAACTCCAGGGCAGTCCAAATCACCAACTCCTTTGATTTCACCTTTAGCCCCATCTCCAAAGGTCACAAAACTGGTGGTGTGAGGCTTAACATTATTGAGGAGGTTCTTGATTCCAGTCATATGTCTGGAACATCCACTGTCAAAGTACCAGTCTTCTTTTGCAGAGACCCTCAGGGAAGTGTGAGCTATCAGTGCAGTAGTCTTTTTCTTCCATTGAGGAGCATGTGGTACCTTTTTAGACTTAGGTTTGACACATGAGATCTGATTAGGGTATCCATGTAATCTGAAGCAGAAGGGCTTTATGTGGCCATATCTACCACAATGATGGCATTTCCATCTTTGGTACCTTTTCTTCATATGTCTCTGTTCCTGATGTTGAGAGTTGTGTTGAGACATCCGTTTTGACATTTGCTTACCAGTACCAGATTTCTTTGCTTCCATAAATCCTAGTCCAGATTTATTTCCCACATTTTGTCCAACCTGAAGGATCTCTTCCAATTTGTCTGTTCCATTGGTCAACATCTTGACAGATTTGGTCATTTGATTCAGTTGTGAGTTCAGCAGTTGAACTTCTCCTTCTAGATGACTTATAGTTTCAAGATTTGCCCTTTTTTCAGCCTCCAGCTTTATAATGAGTTTTGATTGTTTCTCATTCTGCACACAGACTTCAGCACTTCTGATACACAATTTCTTGTAGGTATCAGCCAGTTCTTCAAATGTCACTTCTTCATCACTAGTGTCACTTTCAGAAGTACAAACACTAGTTAGGGCAGTAACTAGTTTGGCAGATTCTTCTTCAGAATTACTTTCTGAATCATAGTCAGACCAAGTAACAGTCATTCCTTTCTTTTGCTTCTTAAGAAAGGTAGGAAATTCAGCTCGAATATGTCCATATCCTTCACATCCATGGCATTGAATACCTCTGCCTTGGTTTCCCTTATCTTCTGACCTTGGTCTTCTGCTGGAACTGTCAATGTCAGAGGGAATGTTATGAACATTAGACCTTGACTTTGGGTCCATTCTTTTGATGAGCCTGTTGAACTGTCTTCCAAGCATGGCAATAGCTTCTGATATGTTTTCTTCTTCATCCTCCTTGTATTCAACATCAGTGTTGGATACAAGTGCTATGCTTTTGTTCTTCTTGTCACCATTATCAGTGATCCCCATCTCAAAAGTCTGAAGAGACCCAATAAGTTCATCCACTTTCAACTTGCTAATGTCCTGGGCTTCCTCTATGGCAGTTACCTTCATTGCAAATCTTTTAGGCAAGGATCTGAGAATCTTCCTCACCAGTTTTTCTTCTGACATCTTTTCTCCCAGTGCTCCTGAGGTGTTGGCAATCTCCAAGATGTTCATGTGAAACTCATGAATGGTTTCATCTTCCATCATTTTTAGATTCTAAAATTTGGTGGTCAACATCTGAAGCCTTGACATTTTTACTTTGGAAGTTCCCTCATGAGTAGTTTTGAGAGTGTCCCAAACTTCCTTGGCCAGTTCATATTGATGTACTAGTCTGAAAATGTTTCTATCAATTCCATTGAACAAGGCATTTAAAGCTTTTGAATTTACCAGAGCTAACTCATCTTCTTCTTTACTCCAATCTTCCTCAGGCTTCAGACTGATTGTCCCATCTATCTCAGTTATGGTGGGATGACTCCATCCTTTGTCAGCAGCTCTCCAAGCCTTTTTGTCCAGAGATTTTAGGAAGGCAATCATACGAGGTTTCCAGTAGTCATAATTAGTTCCATCCAGAATGGGTGGTCTATTTCCAAAAACTCCTTCTTTGTCCATAGTGCCAGAAAGTGATATCCCTAGATCTCACCCAGTAATACAGGCAGGGTGCCTGCTCTGATGCCAATTGAAATTCTGGCTGCAGATACTCAATGTCACGTTCAATATTATGACACCGTATCTGACTTACTATATGACAGTAAATACAAAAGCAATAAAGAACACAGTCAATTGTTTACCCAGTTCAGTGTGCAACAACACCTACTCTGGGGGCTACCAAGCCAGGGAGAGAATCCACTATAAGAGATGTTAATTCAGGAATAAACCAACCAGTTTATCTCCTTCACTTAAGACCTACCCAATGCAATTCTAATCTAAGTACAACTTAAACCTGAGTTCCTACTCACTCCCCCTCAATCACAGCAGTGATACATAAACCAATTTTGACTTAAGAATTGATGAAGACACTCTTCAAAAACACACACTTGATTAAGCTTCACAGCTTTTTAATCAAGCAACACAATCACTCGTGCTTCACAGCTTTGAGTGATGTACACAACTAACTTGACTCTGCTTCACAGCTTTAGTCAAGGAACATTCAAACACTCTTGCTTCAAAGCTTTGAGTGCTACACAACCCTTACAAATAGAAACCTATTCCAAGGCACTTATCACAATGATAATTGCTTGGAGTACAATTAAACAAATCTATATAGATTACAAAAATGATCTTCTAATCAATCGGCAGGGATCCTTGAAAAACAGCAGCTCTGTTGAATATATAGCAGTTGCAACTTCAGTTAGGGTTTCCAAAAACCTAGGGTTAATTCCGTTTGACCTAAAGACCAGGTCACAGGACTTTATTAACCAGGTTAGGGTTGAGCTAGGTTACCCCTCAGAAAACGCAGGATTCTGTTCAGAAAGGACTGAGTTATTTCCTGAAAAAACTCAGACTTATCCAATCCTGCAATCCTGTTAGTTCAGAACAGGATGTCATAACATCTGTTATGACATCTGAGAAAACCTATCTACTGATTTAGCAAAATGTGATCATTTTGCAAAAATGCTCAGATACACACTTATAAACATCAGTATTTGAATTACAATATTTTTCTGCAAAGGTACCTAATGAGTCAGTACAAACTGAACTAGAATGTTGTGACATCAGTCATGACATTCACACATACACTTGGGATTTACCAAAAATGCAAGCCAATACCTAAACACCTACAAACTCCCCCTTTGGCAGATTTTTGGCTAAAGACCCTAAACAATCAGAGATAGATAGCAGCAGAAATAAGTGACAGCAGAAAAATAGAATGTCAAGTACTAATTAAGCAAGTACCAAAATATTCTCCCCCTCTTTAGCCACAAATGGGCCAAAGATACATGTTCAGAAAATTTTACAGTTATCCAAAACAAAATAATAAGATCAGCAGCAGACAACAACAGAACATACTTCCAAACTCCACCAAACAGCAATCAACCTTCAAGCACTGTCATCAGATTCTGAGGAGCTAGTTTCTTCAATGTTGAGATGTCCTTCACCTTCTTCCCTTCTGTTTTCTTCAGCTTCCTCCTTTTCTAGCCTGGCAATTAGAAGTTCTAGGGTCCTTTTTCTAGTATCCAGCTCTTTGCAAGTTTCTTTTAAAACAGCTATGACATCTGATGTCTTGGACTGGGTCTTCACAGACGATGTCTCAGCTAATGTTATGACAATGTCTGGAGCATGAGATCCCTGAAACAGTTTGTAGTGCAGGCCAAGGGCAGGAGCTCTTTTGCAGACTGTATCTCTTGCCACAAGGATATCAGGGAATTGTGCAAGGATGATTCCACAGAGGAGGGAGGGAAAGGCAATTGGTCCTTTGACAGCATAACTGCCAGCATGCTTTAAAGTTTATTCAAAGATGTACCTTCCATAGTCAAAGGCAGTCTTGGTTCCTACAGCATAGATAAATCTCCCCAATCCTGTGGAGATAGTTGATTTGTGATTTGTAGGCACCCAGTTTGCTGCACCTATTTTATGCAAGATGGCAAATTTCATGCTGAGTTTACTAGCATTCAACTTCCCTTTCAATGGCCAGCACTTTACTTGCCTGGCTGTGATGGTTAGACACACTTCATTGTCAGTTGCCTCTAGATCAGGACAGTCCTTATTTGTTCTTCCAAGAAACTTGTTGATTTTTGATGGAGAGAACTTGACCCTTCTTCCTCTAACAAACACACTCTCAAAGTCAGCTGACCTTCCATCAGCACAATCATTTGACAAGTTCACTACAAACTCCTTAACCAGATTTTCATAACATTTATTAAACTTCATCACTGTCTTCATTAGCCCAGCATTCTTGATCAGATCCATGATGTCTTTGCACTCCAAGGCATCATTGTTGAGTTCTCTCTCCAAGGCTATTCTCTTTAAGCAAACATACTTCCATCTGTTTGCATTGTCAGGATGATGAAAGGAGATGTTGTCTGTTGGCACTTCAGGCACTCTAGCAATCTTGCTGGAGGGGAGCTTCCTTCTGATGGGAGTTTCTTCAATATCAATCTCAAATTCTGATTCATCATCAGAATCAGAAGTTTCAGGTTCTTTACTTTTCTTAGAGATTGGTTGTCTAGCAGTCTGCACCTGTGCCTTCTTCCCTTTTTTCTGAATGCTTTTCTCAGCCATCCCTTCAGCCTTGGATTTCTTAGCATCAGGTTTATCATTCTGACTACTCTTTCTTTTCATCAATCTCCTAGCTATGCTAGGGTTCACATTAGCAATCAGTTCATTATCTGAGTAATCTTCATCCACATCAATGATAGGTGGATCAGCAGCCTTTTCAGAGGGTTTCTGAATGTTGTCTTTTGGTGTCACAACATCCTCAGTGACATCTACATTTTCAGAACCTTCCACATTTGGACTTTCTGATTGATTTAAAGGGATAGAAATCCCCGGTACAGATTGATTGCCACTCAAAATGCTAGTAACCAACCTAGCAATAGCTTGGTGTACTTGAACTGATCCTTCTCTATTAGGTACAGAAGACGAAGGATGAGAAGAATTACCAAAGGCTGTAGCTTGAGCTCTTCCTGCATGTCTGGTTCTGAGCTTTTTGACTCTGGCTGGGTCAATTGCCATCTCCCTGAGAGGAGTGACCTCAAGAACTTCAGATTCTATGCATGTAGTGATTGCCCTAGAATCTTGATCAGATGATGACGATGATGAGGAAGATGAAGCCGCCATGGTGGAAGACGATGTCTGAGACATTTTGATTGACTTTGAGTAATAGTAGCAGTTTGAGAAAAATCTTTGATTGGGAGGAGGAAACAGGTTGCAAGGATGAGAGAGGTAGGGGGTAAAAGGGAGTCTCTTCAACTTCTTAAAGCTTTTGAAGGAATTGTGAAAGAATATGATTAACCCACTAAATATAGACTTAATAAAATTAATCCCTTCAACCCTTGTTTTAAGCAAAACTGATTGCTATAATTTCTCATGTTGGTGAATACCCAACCTGCCCCTCAAATTTTCAAGTTTATTTCCAACAAGAGCCTTGGTAGAAGAATCAGTCAACTGAAGCTTAGAGAACCTATGTTCCAGTTTAAATGACTTCTTCTCTTCAAAGTCAATAGGGTTCAAGGAAATGTTGAATGTTTTCAGATTGTCACAACACAATGTCACAACATCTTGTGTAACATTGTACTCAGGGAGAATCTGTTTTGACCAGATGTTTTGAGAACAGAATTTGTGAGACTTGTTATTTCCAACATCCTTGTCAAGATGACTTAAGGTTCTGACAACACATTCTTCTTCAAGTTTATTTCCCACATCACAGATATCATCAACCTGTAGTTTTGGAGTTCTTCTGACAGTTTCCATAGAGATAGCTCTCTTCATTCTTCTTAGATGAAGGAGACCAAGCTTATGCTGCCATAGTTTCACCTCTTTTTCTTCTTTTGCAATGGAATACACAGATGAGGAATTAGTGTTCTCAGCCTCCCACAAGTAACAGTTGTCTTTGGATCTGACTCCTTTCATTACTATCTCTTGTTTGTCATTGATTACAAGGCATTCAGATCTTGAGAAATTGACCTTGAATCCTAGATCACACAGTTGACTGATACTAATGAGATTAGCGGTCAGTCCTTTCACCAGCAGTACTTCATTCATACTTGGAACTCCAGGGCAGTCCAAATCACCAACTCCTTTGATTTCACCTTTAGCCCCATCTCCAAAGGTCACAAAACTGGTGGTGTGAGGCTTAACATTATTGAGGAGGTTCTTGATTCCAGTCATATGTCTGGAACATCCACTGTCAAAGTACCAGTCTTCTTTTGCAGAGACCCTCAGGGAAGTGTGAGCTATCAGTGCAGTAGTCTTTTTCTTCCATTGAGGAGCATGTGGTACCTTTTTAGACTTAGGTTTGACACATGAGATCTGATTAGGGTATCCATGTAATCTGAAGCAGAAGGGCTTTATGTGGCCATATCTACCACAATGATGGCATTTCCATCTTTGGTACCTTTTCTTCATATGTCTCTGTTCCTGATGTTGAGAGTTGTGTTGAGACATCCGTTTTGACATTTGCTTACCAGTACCAGATTTCTTTGCTTCCATAAATCCTAGTCCAGATTTATTTCCCACATTTTGTCCAACCTGAAGGATCTCTTCCAATTTGTCTGTTCCATTGGTCAACATCTTGACAGATTTGGTCATTTGATTCAGTTGTGAGTTCAGCAGTTGAACTTCTCCTTCTAGATGACTTATAGTTTCAAGATTTGCCCTTTTTTCAGCCTCCAGCTTTATAATGAGTTTTGATTGTTTCTCATTCTGCACACAGACTTCAGCACTTCTGATACACAATTTCTTGTAGGTATCAGCCAGTTCTTCAAATGTCACTTCTTCATCACTAGTGTCACTTTCAGAAGTACAAACACTAGTTAGGGCAGTAACTAGTTTGGCAGATTCTTCTTCAGAATTACTTTCTGAATCATAGTCAGACCAAGTAACAGTCATTCCTTTCTTTTGCTTCTTAAGAAAGGTAGGAAATTCAGCTCGAATATGTCCATATCCTTCACATCCATGGCATTGAATACCTCTGCCTTGGTTTCCCTTATCTTCTGACCTTGGTCTTCTGCTGGAACTGTCAATGTCAGAGGGAATGTTATGAACATTAGACCTTGACTTTGGGTCCATTCTTTTGATGAGCCTGTTGAACTGTCTTCCAAGCATGGCAATAGCTTCTGATATGTTTTCTTCTTCATCCTCCTTGTATTCAACATCAGTGTTGGATACAAGTGCTATGCTTTTGTTCTTCTTGTCACCATTATCAGTGATCCCCATCTCAAAAGTCTGAAGAGACCCAATAAGTTCATCCACTTTCAACTTGCTAATGTCCTGGGCTTCCTCTATGGCAGTTACCTTCATTGCAAATCTTTTAGGCAAGGATCTGAGAATCTTCCTCACCAGTTTTTCTTCTGACATCTTTTCTCCCAGTGCTCCTGAGGTGTTGGCAATCTCCAAGATGTTCATGTGAAACTCATGAATGGTTTCATCTTCCATCATTTTTAGATTCTAAAATTTGGTGGTCAACATCTGAAGCCTTGACATTTTTACTTTGGAAGTTCCCTCATGAGTAGTTTTGAGAGTGTCCCAAACTTCCTTGGCCAGTTCATATTGATGTACTAGTCTGAAAATGTTTCTATCAATTCCATTGAACAAGGCATTTAAAGCTTTTGAATTTACCAGAGCTAACTCATCTTCTTCTTTACTCCAATCTTCCTCAGGCTTCAGACTGATTGTCCCATCTATCTCAGTTATGGTGGGATGACTCCATCCTTTGTCAGCAGCTCTCCAAGCCTTTTTGTCCAGAGATTTTAGGAAGGCAATCATACGAGGTTTCCAGTAGTCATAATTAGTTCCATCCAGAATGGGTGGTCTATTTCCAAAAACTCCTTCTTTGTCCATAGTGCCAGAAAGTGATATCCCTAGATCTCACCCAGTAATACAGGCAGGGTGCCTGCTCTGATGCCAATTGAAATTCTGGCTGCAGATACTCAATGTCACGTTCAATATTATGACACCGTATCTGACTTACTATATGACAGTAAATACAAAAGCAATAAAGAACACAGTCAATTGTTTACCCAGTTCAGTGTGCAACAACACCTACTCTGGGGGCTACCAAGCCAGGGAGAGAATCCACTATAAGAGATGTTAATTCAGGAATAAACCAACCAGTTTATCTCCTTCACTTAAGACCTACCCAATGCAATTCTAATCTAAGTACAACTTAAACCTGAGTTCCTACTCACTCCCCCTCAATCACAGCAGTGATACATAAACCAATTTTGACTTAAGAATTGATGAAGACACTCTTCAAAAACACACACTTGATTAAGCTTCACAGCTTTTTAATCAAGCAACACAATCACTCGTGCTTCACAGCTTTGAGTGATGTACACAACTAACTTGACTCTGCTTCACAGCTTTAGTCAAGGAACATTCAAACACTCTTGCTTCAAAGCTTTGAGTGCTACACAACCCTTACAAATAGAAACCTATTCCAAGGCACTTATCACAATGATAATTGCTTGGAGTACAATTAAACAAATCTATATAGATTACAAAAATGATCTTCTAATCAATCGGCAGGGATCCTTGAAAAACAGCAGCTCTGTTGAATATATAGCAGTTGCAACTTCAGTTAGGGTTTCCAAAAACCTAGGGTTAATTCCGTTTGACCTAAAGACCAGGTCACAGGACTTTATTAACCAGGTTAGGGTTGAGCTAGGTTACCCCTCAGAAAACGCAGGATTCTGTTCAGAAAGGACTGAGTTATTTCCTGAAAAAACTCAGACTTATCCAATCCTGCAATCCTGTTAGTTCAGAACAGGATGTCATAACATCTGTTATGACATCTGAGAAAACCTATCTACTGATTTAGCAAAATGTGATCATTTTGCAAAAATGCTCAGATACACACTTATAAACATCAGTATTTGAATTACAATATTTTTCTGCAAAGGTACCTAATGAGTCAGTACAAACTGAACTAGAATGTTGTGACATCAGTCATGACATTCACACATACACTTGGGATTTACCAAAAATGCAAGCCAATACCTAAACACCTACAAAAACCATTCCATACTCAATAATTAAATGCAAATCCATTGGTATAAGGCTTTGTTTTGGTAATTAGAGCATTGCACACAAGATTAATCCATAAATGGTAAAAGGTACATTACCATTTTTGCCAAAATGTGCTTTATGTCAAAACCACATCTCTTGAGCCTTGAACAATATCTTGTGCAGAAAATCATATCCACCAACTTGAGCGGCCAAGATCACAAGGGGCGGGCTGATAGATAGCTTGTACAGGCTTGTATTACATCATTGCTCATTTTTGTTTAAAATACAAGAAAGATATCAAATACACTACAACTTGAACATATGTGAAAACCAACCTTTGCAAGCACTTGAGACAAGTTTCTCACATCCCCTTGAGCCAGAAATACGAGCCTTTGAGCCCTCAAACCTCCCATAGCACAAAATCATCTTCATTTGGCAAAACAGGGCACTCCCTGCAGTTTGATTTCCATAGCTCAAATCCCTCGTGCGTTTTGCCTCAAATTGGTTCAAACACCTTCCACATAACCCATCCAAGCTATCCCAACCCTTAAACACTAATTGTAACTCCATTTACAAGGTTTTCCATTTTTGATTTCAGCTTGTGCAGGTTGAGTTCTATAGGCTTGTTCAAGCATATTCAAGGAAAGCTAGGTATTGGGGAGGGTCAGAGGAAGTTCAAGCAAGCTACCAAACACCTCAGACCTCATTGAAAAGCTCTACATTGTCAGACACGGTCTCAACTAAAACAGGTTTTTGTCAACTTCCTATCTCTCTATTTAGGAATAATTAGGCTTCGGTTTGTGAATAAAAAATGTAGTATTCATAGCCATGAAGCTGTACATATTCTCAGTTTTCATTTTAGTTAAGCATGCTAAGAGAATTTGATCCATGAACTTCATGAAAAAATTAGGTTAGGATTTAGGGCCAGAGAAATTCTCTCTTGTCTTTGAGAGTTAGGACAAGTTTCTTATATGGTTGAATTCGTCTTGAAAAATGCTACAACTTTGATGTTATGGGTTTTTGCATTAGAGCACGTATGGAGGTTGTTCGTGTTTGAAACCAGGCGCGCGCAATTTTGAGACAGAGGTTGAAGATGAAGTCTGGCTTGGGTTGGGCTTTGCCTTTTTGTTTTTGACACCCCTCTTTTACTGAATACACCCCCCTGGCCCAATTTCTTTATACTTTTATTTTATTTTTTTTTCATTTTTTGATTTTTATTTTATATTTTCCAAACATAAAAATACCCAAATATATTTTCATAAATTTTCACATTTATTTTTATTATTTTATTATTTTTTTAGACATGAAAATAATTATTAAATAGTATATACTCTTATTTTAGTTAATTAAAACTTTTAAACATTATAGAAATATTTTATATTTTATATTTTACCTATAAAATAATATTTTTTTCTCATATACTATTATTTATCTAAATATTTGTGTATATTTATATTTTATTTTTGTATATAAAATAATTAATATAATACATATTATCTTAAAACAAAAAACTAGGGTTCCCACCCTTATTAAAAAAAAATTTTTTTTTTTAATATATTTTTTACACTTGAATATATTTTTATTTTTATTGTACATAAAAAATATAGTTAATATATTTACTTTCTTAAAAAGAAAATTAGGGTTTTACCCTTAACAAAAAAATATAATCTTTTATTTCTTTGTATATATACTAAATATATTTACATACATAAAAAATAAACAAAACGTTATTTTGCATATTCATATTATTTTTATATTTATTTAATTTATTTATTTAAATATTGTCCATTTATTATTTATGCCATGTATTCAATTTGGATGTAATAGTAAAATTAGGGTTTTAATTTCTTGTCAAATAATCCCCATTCAAAAATTGTATCCCCCTCCCCATAACCATGTTGTAATAGTGGTAGATTTATTTTACGCATTTACGCTGTCAATTATGCCATGATTAGAGATTAGGGTTTGTATGGCAACAATCCAAAAATCAAACGAATAGCTTGACTAATACAAAGACAAAATGCATGTAAATTGACAACATAATGCACACTTGCACCCCTACGGTTACATCCACTTGTTGCCTTTAAAATGGGCCATGTTATGCATGTTGAGTATTTTGGCAACACAAAAACAAAACAAAATATCATAGTCCCTCGATGACGCTATCTTGGTTGCCTATACAAAATGATCTAGTCCCTCGGAAAAATTTGCTAAAGATACTTAACACAATTGCTATCATGGTCTATACGATGACCCGCGCCTGTCCCGTTTAACATCCTAATACAAGGTTGTTTACCAAATGCAATGGTAAAACAACACTGTCAAAAGGGTTAAAAACATATAGGAAAGATCTTTGAGTAAAATAGGGTAGATAACTCTTAGTTACTTGATCAAAGCTTGCAAAAACATCCTTGATATTTTTAAACACACCTCACAACAGAATTTCAAAACATCTCCCAAAAACAAACTTTCAAAACATTGAATATCTTTTCAAAAGACAAAAACACCTTTGTATACATTCAAACAAGAATCATTACAAAGGTTGCCACAACGATGGTCTCTTTTCAAAACATTTTCAAAACTACACTGTTGGCTCCTAAATTCGACACCCATGTTTATTTTCATATGGGCCATTAATTATGAGTCAGAAGGAGTTTCCTACATAAGAAGGCTTCGACCAACTGACCATGTCGAAGTCTCATCAAAGAATGACAAGTTACTTAGAGAAATTCCTTTAAGTTGGAATCTTGTTGTTTTCGGCGTCGAAGGAACCTCTCGACTAAGGTACCTGATGCCCAAGGTCGAACGGTTTGAGATTTGAATTGTTGGAGGGAAAACGGTTCCCAGCAGTTACCAAGTGCAACGTGCCGAGAACATAGGCGTCGAAAGGTGTGATTGTGCCATGTGGCGTCATCTCGAAGCGGTGTAACTGCCCAGTGGTTACTTAGGATTAGTATAAATACTAAGTGTTCACGTAGTTTTCGCGGGTGTTCTTCATTTTATACAAGTCACTCATTTAGATTCAAGTACCCAGCGTGAGAGAAAGAATCATTGAGAATGTATGTGTGAAACACCATTTAAATTAATCAAATCTTTTATATTCAAGCAATTTATCGCTTTTCATTTACTTATCTCTGTCGAAGCCTTTTACTTTACTTTTCTTTAACGCTTTTTCTTTATTCTATCAAGCTTTTCTCCATGCAATCTACTTAAAGTGTCTTTACTTTATTGGCATTAATCACCATTAGGATTAGTCAAACCACGGAAAATCAACCATGTCTTAGGATCAATCTGATCGATCCTGCTAGTCACCAAATAAGTAACCTTTTGGAAGATCAGCGGTTGTTTACCATTCTTCAGAGTAAACAAATTGGCACACCCGGTGGGACCTTGTGTTGATTTTACGATTAACAGTTTTATATAAAATATCCTCCTTTTTCGAGAGTATTGCATGTTATTGAGAAGTGGTAGAATATACACCAACGAAACCAATACTGCGAGAAGAAGTGAAGAGATGGCGAATCCGCCAAACAATGGAGAAATCCCACAAACAAATGTGGGAACAACGGTTATCCCAACCGTAAGTGAAATGGTAACCGCCGGTTCGACGCCAGCAGTAACAGTTACTCAAACAGGGCCATTACCTCCATTTACAGGCCCCAGAATGCCTTTAGGAACTCCCCCACCAAGGGGAAACCAACAAGCTAGGCCTTTTGTTCCCCCAGGGTTTTCGACAGTCGTGTAAATCGAGAACCACTCTATGGTATGCCAACTTCTGAATTGGCTAGTCTGACGAAAACTACGTCCATTTTTTCAGACCCTTTAGTGAGCGCCTCTTCGCCACTCCAAGGTCCTGGGGTTGGTATGGCGAACAGGGGTAGGACCCAACTCTTAGGAGGAACGTCCCAAGTAATGCATGGCCTTACGAATGCCTTGACAGCAGTCTTGAGGCAGCAAATGGATGAAAGCAACCACGACATGGTTCAAATGTTGGCACAAACTTTAAGTACAGTGCTAAATCCTCTAATACAGAATACCACCCAGTCGAATCAGCAAATGACGGCGCAAATGTCGCGCCTGGATGACTTTTTTGGAGTACCCCAACCTATTCGACAGCCCCAACGGGCACAGATAAGGGGAAACCAAGGTGTACTTTTAGAGGAAGAAACCACTATTAACCAAGTCCAACAGCCTGTCGAAGAGAACCTTAGGGTGCGAATGGAACAACCCGGGGTCGAAGAGCCTAGAGTCGTAGCCCCGGAAGTAAGGATGGTTAATAGAAACCAAAATGCTGACAAAGTAGTTCAGCAGATCCAATACCAGAATGTTGGTTTGGAAAATAACTTGAAAGCCATGATTGAAAGAATCATGATGCAAAATGGGATGAATACGGGCTTCCGTAGGCCCAACTTTACATCCCCGCTGTCGGAATATGTGTTACAAACGGACTTGCCTCCTAGATGCAAAGTCCATAAGTTCACTAAGTTTTCAGGGGACACCACAGAATCCACTGTCGAACATGTGGCAAGATACTTAATCGAAGTAGGGGAAATTTCAAACAATGAGAACCTGAGGATTAAGTATTTTCCAAGTTCCCTAACCAAGAACATGTTTACTTGGTTCACAACTCTCCCCCCAAATTCGATCCACCATTGGACCCAGTTGGAGAGATTATTCCATGAGCAATTCTACATGGGACAAACCAAGATAAGCCTGAAAGAGTTGGCCAGTGTAAAGAGGCGGTTCACTGAACTTATAGACGAATATCTAAATAGGTTTAGACTGCTCAAGGCAAGATGCTTTACGCAAGTTCCAGAACATGAGTTAGTCGAAATAGCCGCAGGAGGTCTAGATTACTCCATTAGGAAGAAATTAGACACTCAATACCTAAGAGACATGGCCCAATTGGCCGATAGGGTTCGATAGGTAGAACGCCTTAAAGCTGAAAAATCCAGGGCGACGAAAACTCATAAAAGAGAAAGGATAGCGTATGTCGAAATGGACGATGAAGATCCAGAAACATTCGACGAACCTATAACCATCGAAGAAAGTGAGGTCGATTTAGCTGAGTTAAAACAAGGGCCACCATACTCTTGCAAAGTACTAGTCCTCTCAAATGGAAAAAACCCCACTGGTTCTGAAAAGACCAATGATAGGTTCCCTAAAAAGACTTACAGTTTTGATATTACAAAATGTGATGAAATTTTTGATTTACTTGTAAAAGATGGCCAAATCATAATACCCCCAGGGGGTAAAAGTGCCTCCTCTTGATCAAAGAAAGAAAAGAGGCTTTTGTAAATATCATAATTTTTTGGGCCATAAAACATCTCAATGTTTTCTTTTCAGGGATCTCGTACAAAATGCTATCGAAGAAGGGAGGTTGAAGTTCGCTGATAAGACCCCCATGACTGTAGATTCAAACCCTTTGCAGGCGGAAGCTCACTATGCTGAACCTTCAGAGGTGAATGTGATCGAGGCTTCCAGGAGTCAGGTGAAGAGGCCAGGGATAACTATGGTCGAAGTCACCAAAGATCACATCAATATGCCAATCTTTGGCAGTTTTTCTGGGAATCTTTCTAGAAAGACAATCGAAGCAGTCCAAAAAGCTGTTGAAGGCCCAAAACTGGAGGCAGGTGGAGCCTCAAAATCTGGAGCTAAACCCATTTCCTACTTGGCTACAGCGCAAGGCCAGACAGAAGACCTGGAGGCCCAAATGAAGCAGATGACTCTTGCTACCAAAGATAATGTGAATGTCAACATGGTCGAAATCTCTGAGTCAAAAGTTTCAGAGGAGGCCATTAGGCAAGAGCAAGCAAACAAAACAGCTTTTCCTCGGGAAAACATAAATCTGGCAGATTTCTTGCAAAGATGACAGAAGAAAAAATCAGAAGTAATGTTGTGTCCTCGATGCAACTCTATTTTTGACAAGAAAGCTGCTGAACACATCGAAGGTGTGAGAGCAGCGAACAAAAGAATGGCCATAAAGGCCCAAAGAAGAGAATGCTTTGATGTTCGACATGATCCCAGAAGAACCTACCAAAAGGGTTCAAATCAGGAAAAGAGGCCACTAACTTTCAAGCCTCCAACCAATGTGCCAGTTGATACATGGCTCAAAGCATCGGGTCGAAAGAGATCTAGCGAAGAAAGGTGGCATTCTTTTGAAGTGCCAAGAGGTTCATCTTTGACACTCAAGAAAGAACCTCAGATAGGGGCCACCAAAATGGCCCAAGTATCAAGTAACTACAAGGGAAAGAACCCAATGTCTCGATCCCAGTCAAGAAGATACCAAAGGCGGCGCAAGGCTGAGAGGGAAGCTGTCAACGAACCAAAGCCAGAGTCAAGTTCAAATGTCCCCCAGTGAAGGCAAAGAAAGCCTTTGGAGAGGGAACCAGTGACCAACAGACTGGTATGGCCTAACCAAGGCGAAGTTGGTAACGAAGATGGCTCTGAGTCTGATGAAACTCTAGACATTATGGTGAATATAGTCTCAGTTTTACCAAGATAATTCAACCGCCAGATGGAGGTCGAATCGAACGACTGGGAAGTCGAATAAGAAATGGCCAAACATAGGCCAGTATGCTACTTCGTCATGGATAATGGCTGCACGGAAGAGCAAAATGGTTTCTTCGAACCACCTACTGAGGCGATGAAAAGTCACCTCAAGCCTTTATTCATAAGGGCCAAACTCGAAGAAGACACTGTTAACAAGATCTTGGTGGACTGTGGGGCAACCATCAACATGATCCCCCACTTTATGCTAAGAAAAATAGGCAAGAGTGATGAAAACATCAAGCCTTATAACATGGTCCTATCGAACTACGAAGGCGGAATAGGGACCACTATGGGTGTGATCCAACTAGATCTCAAAGTAGGATCCATCCTTCGACCAACTATGTTTATGGTCATATCGGCTAAACCAAACTACAATATATTGTTGGGCCGAGAATGGATACATTGTGTTGGAGCAGTACCATCATCAATGCACCAAAGATTAATATTATGGCGCCCTGATGGAATTGTCGAGAACATAAAAGTAGATCAGAGCTACTACTTGGGTGAAGTAAATCACCTAGGGAGAGCTGATTTCGACAAAAATTTGGCTCACATTGGGCCATGTCCAGCACCTTACTTCGACATGGCGCCAGTGCCAAATGCTTTTTGTTCCTTGTACCTGCATCCTGATCATGGGTTTCAATGGGACAAAGAAGACTTATCCCACATTGATTTCAGTGGGATAACTGACATCCAGCCAACTGGTTGGGGAAGTGAATTCAGTGATAATGACTGAGTCACAAGCATTACAGTGAATTTCGGCTTACGTAGCCGAAACAAGGATGATAGCGGCTCTCGAAGCCGAAGTAAAGTATATGGCCAACAAGGACAATGACCAAGAGCTACCTTCTGCAGGTCCTGGAAAGGATTTCGACCCAGAACCTCCTGATATCGTGACAGAAGGAATGCAGGATCAAAGACTCGACGCCATCTACGACGACGAGCCTTTGGGATTCGAAAAGGACCCCCTGGCGAACAACATCAAAATGTTAGCACAGGATCCTCTAGAAGAAATCAACCTGGGAGAAGGGTTAGATAAAAGGCCCACTTATATCAGCGCCAACATAGACCCAGAGCTCAAGGTGGAAGTGGTCCAATTATTAAAGGAGTTCAAGGACTGCTTTGCATGGGATTACGACGAGATGCCTGGTCTCGACAGAAGATTGGTAGAACTTCAGTTGCCAATTAAACCTGGGAAAAAGCCAGTCAAGCAATGTCCAAGACGCTTCGCTCCAGAAATACTGTCGAAGATCAAAACAGAAGTCGAAAGACTGCTGAAGTGCAAATTCATACGAGCTACGAGGTATGTCAAATGGATTGCAAACATTGTACCAGTAATTAAGAAAAATGGTACACTGAGGGTATGCATAGATTTCAGAGATTTGAACACTGCAACACCCAAAGATGAATATCCTATGCCTGTGGCAGAAATGCTAGTCGATTTTGCCGCTGGCCATGAGTACCTGATCATGCTCGACGGTTACTCAAGATACAATCAAATTTTCATTGCTGAAGAAGATGTGTCGAAAACAGCTTTTCGATGCCCCGGGGCTTTAGGCACTTACGAAGGGGTAGTGATGCCTTTTGGCCTGAAAAACGCTGGGGCAACATATCAGCGAGCGATGAACTCTATCTTTCATGATTTTATTTACACTTTTATGCAAGTATATATTGATGATATTGTTGTAAAATCTGTTTCCAGGAAGAACCATATAGACCACCTTCGACAATTATTTGAAATAATGAGAAAGCATGGTCTAAAAATGAACCCTTTAAAGTGTGCGTTCTGTGTGAAAGCTAGAGATTTCTTGGGCTTTGTCGTCCACAAGAAAGGAATCGAAATCAACCAGAACAAGACAAAGGAAATCTTGGAAGCGAAAGCGCCAACGAACAAGAAGGAACTGCAATCTCTGCTAGGCAAGATAAACTTCTTAAGGAGATTTATATCTAACCTAAGTGGAAAAGCGCAAGCCTTCTCACCCTTACTTCGTTTGAATAAGGAAGTATTTGAGTGGGGGCAAGAGCAACAGGAAGCCTTCGACAAGATCAAAGGGTATCTCACCAAGCCACCTATTTTGGTGCCTCCTTGTAGCAATAGGAGTATGAGATTGTACATAGCTGCATCCGACAAAACTTTGGGAAGCATGTTAGCCCAAGAAGATGAAAATGGAGTCGAAAGACCCATTTACAATCTTAGAAGAGTTTTGAACGATGCAGAAACTAGATATAGCGAAGTTGAAAAATTATGTCTATGTCTTTATTTCTCTTGTACAAAGCTCAAACAATATATAAAACTAGTTGATGTGTATGTTTCGTCTCATTTTGATGTTTTCAAATACATGTTGTCGAAACCCATCTTGCATAGTCGAATTGGCAAGTGGGCGCTAGCATTAACTGAGTATTCATTGACCTTTATGCCTCTTAAGGCAGTAAAAGGACAAGTGATAGCAGACTTTATAGTCGACCACTCAATTCAGGTTGAAAATATAAACTATGTGGAGATAGAACCCTGGAAATTCTACTTCGATGGTTCCAGCCATAAAGATGGAATAGGAGTAGGGGTCTTAATTATTTCTCTAGAAAAAATTCCAACAACATTCAAGTACAAGATAGAAGGTACTTGTTCGAATAATGAGGCTGAATACGAAGCTCTAATTACTGGCCTTGAAATATTGTTGGAATTAGGGGCAACTCGGGTCGAAATAATGGGAGACTCAGAGTTAGTCATCAAACAAGTCACGAAAGAGTACAAATGCATAAGAGAAAATCTTATTATGTACTTTGTGATAGCCAATCGTTTATTGAAAAAATTCGAAGTTGTTAATATTCGACACATACCCAGATTGGAAAACCAAGTGGCCAATGATTTGGCACAAATTTCATCTGGGTACAGAATTTCAAAAACGAGATTACAAAGAGCAATTGAAGTTCGAGAGAAAATAAAAGCAACCAGCTTGTCCCCAACAGATTTGGAATCGACAACACTAGGGTATGCAGACCAAAGGAATTTCGAAATTTCGTTCATAGACAATTTATCAGAGCAAGATTGGAGGAAACCCATTGTGGATTATCTACAAAATCCAACAGCTTTGACAGAACGAAAAATAAAATATAGGGCGATAAGTTACGTACTCGTGGGTAATGAGTTGTTCAAAAAGACGCCTGAAGGGGTATTATTAAAATGCTTAAGCGAAACTGAAGCATACATAGCCCTTTCGACCATGCATGTTGGAGCATGTGGGGCTCACCAAGTGGGTCATAAGATGAAATGGTTGTTGTTTCGACAAGGACTATATTGGCCCACTATCTTGAAAGATTGTATTGAGTTCGCAAAGGGTTGCCAGGAATGTCAAGTCCATACTGGTATCCAACATGTACCAGCAAGCGAACTTCACTCAATAGTGAAACCTTGGCCTTTTAGAGGATGGGCATTGGATCTTATTGGAGAGATTCGACCAGCATCATCAAAGATCCAAAAGTATATATTGGTAGGCATTGATTATTTCACGAAATGGATCGAAGTTATCCCTTTAGTCAATGCAGACCAAGAAAATGTCATTGAATTTATTCAAAAGCACATTATCTACAGATTTGGAATCCCTGAGACTATAACAACTGATCAAGGGTCAGTGTTTACTGGTCGAAAGATGCAGGAATTTGCTTAAGAAACAGGCTTTAAACTCCTAACATCAACACCTTATTACGCACAGGCAAATGGTCAAGTCGAAGCAGCGAATAAAATAGTGATTGGCCTGATAAAAAGGCATGTAGGAAAGAATCCAAAAAATTGGCATAAAACGTTAGACCAGATCTTGTGGGTCTGTCGAACGTCCCCAAAAGAAGCCACAGTTACAACACCATACCGGCTAACTTACGGTCATGACGCAATATTGCCAACAAAAATTTGTCTTCAATCAGCAAGGTTTCAGAGACATCAAGATATTCCCTCTGAGATTTATTGGGACATGATGTTAGACGAACTAGTAGATTTAGACGAAGAAAGATTACGAGCTCTCGACCTGCTGAGAATTCAGAAGAAGAGAGTGGAAGACTCTTACAATAAGAAAGTAAAACCTAAGGCATTCTTGCCTGGAGAGTTAGTTTGGAAGGTACTTCTCCCCATGGATCGAAGAGACCGAAGCATGGGAAAATGGTCACCCAAGTGGGAAGGACCGTTCAGAATTATTCAAACTTTTTCTGGTGGAGCATATGAGGTCGAAGAGTTAAGTGAAGATAAAATACTTTTGAGAGTAAACGGAAAATATTTGAAAATATATAAACCTATGCTTCAAGAGATCAAAATAAATAACAGTTAATGACTAAGTTAACCATAAAGCCAAAATGGAAGATGATATATTAATTAACCAAAATGGCTACATTGTATTACAAAAATTACAGTACATGGTCAATGAGGTGAAAAGCAAATCTAAAAAGGAATGGAAGCTTTAAGTCGAAGATATTTGGCTCGCTGTAACTCCAGTCTTTTGTTACACAAGGCATTCGCTTGAGAGATTTTTGCAATCTGGTCATCTAGGGCATGGGCCCTTTCAGCGAATTCTAAGCCTCGAGCAACTTCATCTCGGCTCTCTGCATCTGAAACCGTAGAAAGGAGTTCCTCCTTACGCTTAGTATTAGCGTTTAATCTGGTTTCCAAATCCTCGATCTGCGCTCTAATAGAGGCGTTATCTTGATCGATGGCTTCGATCTCCTGTTGCTTAGAAGTTTTCTGTTTCGACATTTCTGCAATTCAAGACGTCGATTCAGATACTGAAATCCAAGCAGAGGAACTCTTGCCATGCAGTGTTTCGAGTTGGCTGTTGAAACCTCTTCGACGATTGTAGTCTACAGAGACATGGTCAATAATGGAGTATAACTCCAAGATGAAGCTGGAGATTTCTGGAGGAACAGCGAGCAAATCAACTGCACCCAAGACAGCTCCCAAACAAGAAGGGGCAGTAGGATCCCCCTCCAAAGCCTTCATTAGATCCCTCTTGAAGAATTGAGCCTTGACTTTCTTCAAGACCTCATCGAGAGGAGAAGTCGAAGTAGACTTCCCAGATGCAGTAGAGGCATCATGGCTAGGGTCAGAAGAATTTTCCCTGCTCTCGATGATGGCATTCAGGTAGCCAACTGGGTCATTTTGCTTCAAGAGGGCCAAGTCTTCTTTAGACCTGGGCTTTGTCGAGGTGATCGTTTCTGCAGTAGTGGTGGCTTGGGGCTGAGTATCTTCAGTAGCGTCAGCATCAATATGACCCTCTTTATCATGTTGCTCTTCTGTCTCATTGACCACGTGAGCTTCCTCCTGGTGAGGCTTCCCATGGGCATCCTCTGCTTCAGCAAGAACCTCATCTTCCACCAGTTCTTCCTCTCGTTGTCTGCTATTGTCAGCAGAATCTTGTGGCTCCGAAGTTTGATTTACTTCGTTAGCAGAACCGACAAAAGAAGAATGATGGTGAGTAGGTTCCCCTGCGCTGCTTACGAAGGTATCAGAACCTTCGACAGGATGTCCAGTAGGCGCTGAAGTTCCAGCTGTCTCCTGAAAACAGAAAAGGAAAAATATTCTGATTAGAGAGATGCACATTGGAAGGTGATTGTCGACGTTAAAAATGGTCGAAGGCACTACCTGTAAGGGAACATCATCCCCAGGGCTAGAATTGTCACTCTCAACGGGTTTATTGAGCAAGACGTTTAGCAACTCCTCCGTGGGCTCTTCGATGATCACAGGAGGTGGCCTGGGTTTATTCCCTGTGACCTTGATTCTTATCGTAGGTCGAGGCTTAGGAGCAGGCGCAGCCTTCTTCAGTTTCCTCCGTTTGAGAGGAACAGGAGGAGATTCATCCTCTTCGCCACTCGAAGTTTCAACCGTTAATACGGGTCGCTTCTTTGGCGCAGGCTCCTGAAAATCCCAAAAGGGGTCGATTTAAGATACAGGATCGGAAACCAGGATGTTCAAAACCAAGGGAAATAAAGAAAGTTTGTTACCTGTACGGGAGGTTGTGTAGAGGGACCTTCACCCTGTTTACCGTCTGTGGCCTTCTTAGCCACAGGTTTTCGAACAACTGAAAGAAAAAACATTCACAAGTTATAATTGACAGATCTAAGTCGAACTGGAAAGACAAGTATGATTTGAAAAGGGAACGTACATTTCTTTATTTTGTCGAGAACCAAGACGAAGGACTTCTGGAGTTCCTCCGCAAAATTCTTTTCGTCGAAGAATTCTTCGACATAATATCTCTTCCACCAATCTTCAAAAGATGGTGAACAGAGGAAGTTGAGTTGGTAGTCGAACAATGAGAGTACGGTCTGACCAACGTACCTACTAATATGCTTAGTAGCGGCATCCTCAGAGTAGTCATTACAAAAATACAATAATGATTTCTCCCTAGGATAAATGGGAGAGGGAAGTGATTGGATGATGCCAAACTGTCGAGAGACAAGATTCGGCTGGTAAGCTATCAGGCTCAGCTGATTTTTTTAAGTCTTGAAGCGTAATGGCATTATCCTTGGAGTGAGAAACGCCTCCCACATTGTTGTATGTTCTTCGAGGTGAGGATCCTCGGATGACTTAGGATGGGGCCTGGTGAACCACCCTGGACCAAACTTTCGACTGGCGAAAGGAGCCATGGTCGAGGTGAATTCCTGCCTCCCTGCAAACATCTGAACGAAGTTTGCAAAGGTCTTTTGGAGCTCCATCCCATCTTTTGTAGGAGTTAATAAGGCAAGCCTGGTGCCTTCGACACACCTTCTGGCTATCTCAGGGGCCTTCTCATTTATTTGAGTCTTCTGGGGTAGAAAAGACTCAAAAGTGGCGTTTAGCAAGAGTTGAAGTAGCCAGAAGGGTCCAGCAAGCAGAAAGATGGCTCTATTCTCTATTATTTTTAATTGAGCCGCTCCATTGCTTATTGACTCATACAGGTTTGCCAGTATTAATTCGGCCAAACAGATGTTTTGACCGTGATGAAGCTGAGTAGCAAGGGTGACCATTTTCTTCGTCACCTGTAGAGATTTCGTGTAGAACACGAAGTGTGACAGCCAAAGGGCTAGAAACGCAATGTGCTCCACATCAGTTACCACAACCGTCGATTTTTCATGGTAATGGTTGGTGTAGGTGGTATAAGTGGGTTTGGTGGCTGAAAAACCAATCTGGTCTTTAGACATTTCCTCTGGGTCGAAGTAGTCCCCAGTTGGTCGAAGACCAGTAATAGCGGCCACGTCGAAGAGAGTGGGTGTTACCATTCCACAAGGTAGGTGGAAGGTATAGTGAGTATAATCCCAAAACAGCAAAGAGGCTACCAGCATTTCAGGGCAATAGTTGAGACCAGTTTTGGACAGCATGACTAGGTCATAAATCCCCATGCCCTTCCAAATAGAAGCCTGGCACTTCTCCATCTTGCTGAGCCAAGCATTGTATTCTGGTGTAAGGTTAGGGCTAGACCTAAAAGCCCTAACCCCCTATTAAAGAATCGAAGGTCTATTTTTTCTTTTGTTGCATCTTCGGTGTCATCCGTCGCCTTCTTGGAGCACCCAACGGGTTTGAGTGCCTCATGCACAGGGAAGAAACCCTCGATTTTCGTTGGGTCACTAATGCATGCAGAGAGAGGGCCGGACATAGCAAAAACCTGGTTGGAATATCCAACACGAATCAGCAGTTGAGACGAATAAGTTTCACGCTCAGCATTTCCCATGGGTTCAGGAACCCTTCGCATTCCCATGGAATTAACTATCGGAGCGGTTGAAAAGATTCCCGGTTGAGTAGTTTTAGAGGGAGTGCTAGATCTGGGGACATTGGAAGAACGAGAACATGAAGCCATTTTTTTTGGTTTGAGATGAAGATGGATGAAGAACAAAGGTTGCTGGGTTTGAAGAGGAAGAAGCAAAGGTTTGTTTGCAGAAAATGTTGTTCGACTGAAGGTTTGGATGAAAGAAGGCGTAAAGAGTCCAACAGAGGCACTTAGTGCTATTTATAGTGATTGAAAAATCACAAGACTCGAGGTCATTTAATATCACAGATAAGAGTGGGACACGCGGCACTCACTTGGTGATGTAGCCGTTCTGAAGAACGGAAACGGTGCAGCGTGCGTCCTCGATTTTGAGAAATAGTCATGATGACAACATTTGAAAGGACATCGAGCATGCTAAATGCCTTACTAAAGTGACGTCTTGGGAACAGGTGAAATGATGACTTTTTGAGATTGTCAGTTGGTTGGTAGGAGACGAAAAGTGCACAAACTAATTTGTGGCTGAGAATGAAGGACAGGTGTCGAATGGAATATCAAAGAATGCCTTTTTCTTCTAGCGTCGAAATAAGACATTCTTGGGGGGCAATTTGTTGGCTCCTGAATTCGACACCCATGTTTATTGTCATATGGGCCATTAATTATGAGTCAGGAGGAGTTTCCTACATAAGAAGGCTTCGACCAACTGACCATGTCGAAGTCTCATCAAAGAAATACAAGTTACTTAGAGAAATTCCTTTAAGTTGGAATCTTGTTGTTTTCGGCGTCGAAGGAACCTCTCGACTAAGGTACCTGATGCCCAAGGTCGAACGGTTTGAGATTTGAATTGTTGGAGGGAAAACGGTTCCCAGCAGTTACCAAGTGCAACGTGCCGAGAACATAGGTGTCGAAAGGTGTGATTGTGCCATGTGGCGTCATCTCGAAGCGGTGTAACTTCCCAGCGGTTACTTAGGATTAGTATAAATACTAAGTGTTCACGTAGTTTTCGCGGGTGTTCTTCATTTTATACAAGTCACTCATTTAGATTCAAGTACCCAGCGTGAGAGAAAGAATCATTGAGAATGTATGTGTGAAACACCATTTAAATTAATCAAATCTTTTATATTCAAGCAATTTATCGCTTTTCATTTACTTATCTCCGTCAAAGCCTTTTACTTTACTTTTCTTTAACGCTTTTTCTTTATTCTATCAAGCTTTTCTCCATGCAATCTACTTAAAGTGTCTTTACTTTATTGGCATTAATCACCATTAGGATTAGTCAAACCACGGAAAATCAATCATGTCTTAGGATCAATCTGATTGATCCTGCTAGTCACCAAATAAGTAACCTTTTGGAAGATCAGCGATTGTTTACCATTTTTCAGAGTAAACACACACACAAAGCACCATTTCAAACAATTGAAAAGCAAAAGCAAGTGATCTAAACAAGTAACTAAGAGCCCATGGATAACCATGGATGAAAAGGGTGCTTGCACCTTCCCTTTTCATAATCTACTCCCCGAACCCAAGAAAACATCTCAAAGGTCTTTCCTGTGCTTTTTGACCTTTCCTTTGGATAAAATAAAAAGTCGGTGGCAACTCTTGCTAAACCGAAACATTTTGCAAACACAAACGCAAAACCTCAAGTCAGTTCTCCCACCGTATCACAGAACTGGCGACTCTGTTGGGGAATTTTCTAAAAGTGGAGTAACCTTAGGGTTTAGATCACCTTTACATGCTTATCTTGTTTGCTTTGTTTGCTTTACATTTGATTCTATTGTTTGGGTTTGAAATCCTCCACCCGGATTTGGGAAATATTCATAGGTAAATAGCAATACGTTGTGGAAATTGTGCGGGGTATACCGACATGGTTGAAGCAATAGCTATATTAGTGCGACATATTTGTGGGTATCGGTAGCCTTTGAGTCAATCAAAGAGAATACGGGGCCGCTGAGTGATGTCATGAAGCACTAATGAACTCTTAGAACCTTACTTGACCATCTTGGCCTTATTAGGGGTAGTGAGATGACCGGCTTTGGTGCAGTCTGAGGTTGGTAGATACTCAATACTACACTCATTGAGGGTTGTTTTCTTGAAATATTTCGGTCGTCAGTTAAGTGGCTAAACTGAACCAATGAACACGGAAAATAATCCAGTGATATTGAGCTCCTTAGAACCCGGTTACTATTTATAGGACAGGTTGAGCCAACTAACTTCAAGAGGGTACTTACCTATGAAACCCCATGCAAGCCTGAAACTATGATCTTGTGTGATTTGCTTGTACATATACTTGTGCATACATCATGAACATCATAAAGCATCATATGCATCCACTAACCATTTCAAGGGTTTGGATCTTCATCTTTGTTCCTGTTTTGTAGGTCATGGAATCACTTCGCAGGAAAACAATTCAAGTCAACCTTGAGAGAATTCCTCCTCAACTCAAGGAGCTTACTTCCAAGATTCCTGAGAATTCTCCCTTCAGTGAAAGACATGGTAGACTTCTCAACTTGGTCAACTCCAACATTGAAGAAGACATGGTGAAAGTCCTCTTCCAGTTCTTTGACCCCCTACACCATTATTTCACATTCCCTGATTACCAACTAGTGCCTACTTTGGAGGAATTTTCTCAACTTCTGAGGATTCCTATTCTCCATCAACTACCCTACAACGGTACGGAAAGAGAACCAAAGCCTGAAGATGTTGCTCAATCCGTATACTTGCAACCATCTGTATCAAAGGTCATTGGGAAACCATGAGTGGTGTCAAGGGTTTCTTGGCAAAGTTTTTGTTTGAGAAGGCACAAGACTGCTGGAATTCTCTAGATCTGCAAGCTTTTGAGGAGATTGTATCACTTCTCATCTATGGGTTGGTCTTGTTCCCAAACCCTGACCAGCTTATAGATGTGAATGCTGTCAAGATTTTCATATCTCGGAATCCTGTGCCTACATTGCTTGGGGAAAACCTACACTTATTTCACACACGAACAATGAGGAAAAGAGGTGTTATCATGTGCTGTACTCCTCTTCTAGCAAGGTGGTTTATTTATCACCTTCCCTAGTCAGTCTTGAAGAATGAACAAGGCTTGAGGTGGTCACAACGATTGATGACCCTTACACATTCTGATGTTCATTGGTGTTCTCGGTCTAGAGAAAATATCATCATCATTGATCATTGTGGGGAATTCCCTAATGTCCCACTACTTGTCATTAGAGGAGGCATTACCTACAACCCCTGTTTAGCTCTGAGACAATTTGGGTATGCCCAAAGGGATGGCCCTCATGACATGCTGATTCCTGACTTGGTTTTTGACTTCGACAACGACGCTCAAGGACTTCGACAAAGGTTTATCCGAGCTTGGAGGATGCCCAACAAAGTGGATAGTAGGACTTCGACAAAGGCTTATCTCAAGTGGGTACGAACTCGCGCCCCGAGTCTTATGATGCCTTACCCCCACATTCTCCACGTGATCAAAGAGCCTGTTATGGAAGGAGAGGTTCCATACACCCTCCTGTATCCTGACATGACAACATCATTGGAAGATTTGCAAAAGAGTTGGATACAGCTCAAGGAAGAACGGAACACTTTTTAAGCCAGTTTCTACGCCAGTGAGAAGAAGGTTTTGTAACTTACCCGTCGACTCCACGAAGAGTAGAATCTCAACACTTACATCATGCCAAAGAGGATGCACAACATCTTTTTACATTAAGAATTTTGTAATATTTTTCCCAGGGGGCATTTATGTACTGACGAATTTCTTCTTATTAATATGACGTGTGTTCTTTTTTGTCTGCAACAACTTTGAATTTCTGAATCCTTGAATGCATTACATGAATACACATCATTCATCATATGCATAAACAGGTCTTTACACCAGGTTTCCTTATCTTTCTGTTGTTTATTTCTGCAAGGTGGATATAGAGCAGACGCTCAAAGATCTGCAAGCACAGAATTCGCAATTCCAACAACTCCTCATGACCTTGGTAAAGGGTCAAGAGGACCTTAAAGCACTGTTAGAGAAAGAGAAGGAAAAGGAAAATAAGAAAAAGAAAAGGGCTGGTGTGGCCACTCTGGGTAGAAGATTTGAGAACCAAGCTAGAAGGGTCCTAGATTTCCCCTCGACGTCCGATGAAGGGGTTGGTACAGGAAAAGGAGCTGCGGTACCTTCCGAATCTGAAGCTGAAGAGGAAGAAGAGGAAGAGGATGAAGATTACTCTGAGCAGCAGTACCCTCTGGCGGACGATAAGTATAAAAATCTGGAAGATCGGCTGGCAGCCATGGAGGTACAAAGAGTACCTGGGTTGGATTTCAAAGAACTAGGGTTGGTTGCTGGGATCGTCATTCCCCCCAAATTCAAAGTACCTACATTTGCTAAATACGACGGTTTGTCATGTCCGAAGATGCATATGCGGTCGTACGTCAGAAAGATCTAACCTCACTCTTCTTACAAGGATCTGTGGGTCCACTTTTTCAAGATAGTTTGTCGGGTACGCAATTGGACTGGTTCTATCAACTTGAGAGATCTGATGTACATAACTGGGAGGATTTAGCTGCTGCTTTCTACCGACAATACCAATATAACGCAGATTTAGTGCCTACTCGTACTCAACTACAGAGTATGGGTATGGTCTCTAATGAAGGCTTTAAGGAGTATGCCCGGAAGTAACGGGATTTGGCTGGAAGGGTGCAGCCACCATTGTCGGATAGAGAGCTGGTTGATATGTTTTTGGGGACCCTGTCAGGTCCATTCTTTAATCACTTGATCGGGAGCTCATCTGCAGGGTTCACCGAATTAATTCTGACAGGTGAAAGGGTCGAAGCTGGCATTAAGAGCGGTAAAATTCAGAAGGATGCATCTGCTTCCACTGCTGTCAAGAAGACCTTCCCAGCCAAGAAAGAAGCTTCTGCTGTTTACACCCAGAGAAATCAAGGAAGAATAAAGCGCCGACCAGCGGTGGGGGCTGTGATGATCCATAACTCCTCAGTCGATCAACCTCGAAGCAATCAACCTAGAGCTAACCAAAATAGGGTGGAAAGGCCACAACGGCAATTCACTCTGATCAATATGACACCGGCTCAGGTCCTCCCTCATCTGTTAAAGTTAAACCTTACCAACTTGAAAGAAGCACCGAAAAACCCAAATACCTCTTCTCCCTATCATCATTCAAATGCAAAATGTGCATATCATTCGGACAGTGTGGGGCACGACACCAACAACTGTTGGGCCCTTAAAAACAAGATCCAAGATTTAATAGATGCCAAGGAGGTAAAGTTTGATGCCCCCGAAAAACCTAATGTGATATCCGCTCCTATGCCAAAACATGGTCATAATGTACATGCTATTGTGGAAGATCTTCACGTTACCGTTGTTGATAACTTAATGACTCCGTTGCCAATGATCAAGATGAATCTGTTGAAAGCCGGGATTTTCCCGGGCTGTGAAAAAGATTTTTACCTTTGTTCGACCTTGCAATCCGACTGTCCTCTGTTGAAGTCAGGCATCCAACGCCTGATGGATACTCAAGAGATCCTCTTTCAGAAAACTCTTGTTGTTACTATTACTCCTGTTACTCCTGTTACTCCAATCAATGATGTCACTATAATCACCATTTCCAACAATCTTTCCAAGGTTTGCAAAAGACCTGTTAAGATTACACCCGATCCAAATATTGTACCGCTGAAGATTACTATGCTGGGGCCTATCCCATATAAGTCCAACAAGACGATACCGTGGAATTATGGAGGAGAGATCTTCTACCACGGTGTTAAGCAGATCGAATCAGTCGAAGAGAATTCCGATGAAGAAACTCCTGACGTAGGAAATATTGCGGGAACAAGTAAGATAACTCGTAGTAGAAGAATCTTCTCTCCGGATATTGCTCCTCCAAGGGAAGTCTTCGGACCCTCAAGTGCTCCTATGCCTGTCAAGATATCCGTGCGAAGTCCAGTAATTGAAGAATTTGTTACTCCCGAAGTTATACTCTCTGCTGTTATTGCTGATAAAGGTAAGGGAATTGAAGAAGTGCCCGTCCGGACGAGGGCTCAGACTTTGGTTATCCCCGAGACCACCAAAAGGAAATGGAGGAGATTTTAAAGATAATTAAGAAGAGAGACTATGATGTCGTAGAGCAGTTGGGGAAAACCCCTTAAAAAATATTTATGCTGGCTCTATTTCTCTGCTCCGAGGCTCATGTCAAAGCCTTGATCAAATTCCTGAAGACGGTGCACGTGCCTCAAGAAACTTCTGCGGATCAGTTTCAAGAGTGTGTGGCTAGACTTACAGCCGACAATGGTCTTGGATTTTCTGAT
Organism: Vicia faba; assembly: GCA_948472305.1. Taxonomy (NCBI): domain Eukaryota; kingdom Viridiplantae; phylum Streptophyta; class Magnoliopsida; order Fabales; family Fabaceae; genus Vicia; species Vicia faba. Next base: position 855,351,060 of record OX451736.1, on the reverse strand, counting down.
GCCGATCTAACATCTAAGGGAAGAAAGCATAATGATGCGCTGCATCTTTCGGTAGAGTGCAGAGGGACCACACTTGCTCATGTTCTGGTTGATACCGGTTCATCTTTAAATGTCCTACCAAAGAAAGCATTAGACATGCTAGACTGTGAAGGTTTGACCTTAAAGCCCGGTAATATCATTGTTAGAGCCTTCGACGGTTCTAAGCGGATGGTTCACGGAGAAGTAGACATCCTAATTAAGGTGGGAACATAAATTTTCAACTCTACATTTTATGTGATGGACATTCGTCCTTCATATTCATGTTTATTGGGAAGACCATGGATCCACAACGTTGGGGAAGTCACTTCTTCTCTACACCAGATGCTCAAGTACCCAGTCCAGGGTAAGATCATAACAGTTCATGGTGAGGAGGAGTATATGATAAGCCACCTTAACTTTTTCCGCTACGTGGAGTAAGATGGTGAATTCATAGAAACACCTTTCCAACACTTTGAAGAGGTTTCTCCTGAAGTTGCGGTAGCCAAGACAATGACTGATGTGCCCATCATTACCAAGCCTGTGTCCCGGATGTCATCCCTTAAAGATGCGAAGGCTGTGATCAAGGAAGGAGGAAGTATGGTGTGGGGTCAGCTACCAGATTTTCCTTTCAAGACAGATTAGTTCGGTTTGGGTTTCACTGCTGCTGGTCAGAAGGTTGTGCGTCACTCACGGGCTGGAGGACCACCATTAAAGATCACGAATCACGGAGTTCATGCTTTGGAAGATGTTGAAGAAGAAAGCAATTTTGAAGAATGGATCTTTCCAACTATTGAAGGGGGACTGAACAACTGGGAGGCGAAAGACTTTGTTCCCATTACTTTCATCAATCAGTAATTTATCTGTTGAACATCTCCTGTTTGGTCTGTAATAATTATTAAACAATTCGTACACTCTTTTCGCCTTATGCCTTACCTGAGGCATATAGGTCCATTTGTAAGGGTTTTGATTCTTCATTTTCATATGCCATTTTTAATGAATCATGGATGTTTTCATATATAAACTTTTGTGTTCGTTTTCTTTCTTTTTACATTTTATTTTGTTTAAAGGTGGTTATCCCTTACACACACCCACACTCACAAAATGTAGGTACTCATCCACTTCGGATTCCATGGGTAACAATTCTGCTATGGCCTTCAGTGACTCTGAAGATCTGGTCAATCATGCTGAATACGAAGGTGATGAAGACTGTGAAGTTCCTGGAGAGTTGGCTAGACTTTTGCAACAAGAAGAAAGGGCTATTCTGCCCCATGAAGAGTTGTTAGAGACTATCAATTTGGGTACTGCCGAAGACAGAAAAGAGGTTAAAGTGGGTGCCAACCTGGAGCCAAGTGTCAAAGAGCGCTTAGTTCAGCTATTGAATGAGTATGTTGAGATCTTCGCCTGGTCCTATGAAGATATGCCCGGACTGGACACAGATATTATGGTTCACCGTCTCCCTACAAGAGAAGAATGTACACCAATCAAACAGAAAGTTCGTCGAATGAGGCCCGACATGTCCGAAAAGATCAAAGCTGAAGTGATGAAGTAGTTCAATGTTGGCTTTCTGGATGTTACTTCCTATCCATAATGGGTTGCTAACATTGTGCCCGTGCCTAAGAAGGACGGCAAAGTCAGAATGTGTGTGGACTACAGAGACTTAAATAGGGCTAGCCCTAAAGATGATTTTCCACTACCACACATTGACATCTTGGTCGACAATACAGCTCAACACAAGATATTTTCTTTCATGGATGGATTTTCAGGGTACAACCAGATCAAAATGGCCCCTGAAGACATGGAGAAGACTACGTTTGTTACGCAGTGGGGTACCTTCTGCTATAAAGTGGTGCCATTCGGACTGAAGAATGTTGGGGCAACCTATCAGCGAGCCATGGTAGCTCTGTTTCATGACATGATACATCATGAGATTGAAGTCTATGTAGATGACATGATAGCCCGTTCACAGACAGAAGAAGAACACCTTGACCATCTGCAAAAGCTGTTTGTCAGGTTAAAAGAATACAAGCTCAGACTGAACCCTAGCAAGTGCACTTTCGGAGTCAGGTCCGGTAAACTTTTGGGATTCATTGTCAGTAACAAAGGCATTGAGTTTAATCCTGCCAAAGTCAAAGCTATACGAGAAATGCCTGCCCCTCGCACTGAAAAGGAGGTCAGAGGTTTCTTGGGATGCCTAAACTACATTGCAAGGTTCATTTCTCACCTAACATCTACCTGTGAACCAATCTTTAAGTTGTTGAAGAAAGATCAGGTGGTTGAATGGAATGATGACTGTCAAGTTGCTTTCGATAAGATCAATGAGTATTTGTTGGAACCTCCTATCTTGATGCCACCCGTCGAAGGAAGGCCGTTAATCATGTATCTGACTGTTTTTGATAACTAAATGGGGTGCATATTGGGCCAACATGACGAGTCTGGCCGAAAAGAGCATGCCATTTATTACCTTAGCAAAAAGTTTACCGACTGTGAGACTCGCTACTCACTGCTCGAGAAAACTTGTTGCGCTTTGGTACGGGCTGCTCGCCGGCTAAGGCAGTATATGTTGACACATACCACTTTATTGATGTCTAAGATGGATCCGATCAAGTACATCTTCGAGAAGCCTGCTTTATCCGGAAGAACCGCTAGATGGCAGATGATCCTCACCGAATATGATATACAGTACACAACCCAAAAAGCCATAAAGTGGAGTGTGCTAGTCGATCATCTGGCCCATCAAGCTGTCGAAGATTACCAATCCATGAGGTTCGAATTTCCCGACGAGGATATCATGACTTTGAGCAACATTAAGAAAACAGGCCGTATGACAGACCTGAACCAGGATCCCGATGGACTCTGTACTTTGATGGTGCCTCTAATTCACTTTGGAACGGTACCAGCGCGGTACTTATATCTCCAGAAGGTAGCCATACACCTTTCACTGCTAGACTCTGCTTCATCTGCACCAACAACATGGCCGAGTATGAAGCTTGTATCTTTGGTCTCAAGGCCGCTATTGACTTGGGAATCAAATCTCTGATTGTATTTGGGGACTCAGCTTTGGTTATCAGTCAAATCAAATGAGAGTGGGATACTAAGCACCCTAACCTCATCCCTTACAAAGAAAATGTCCTGACATTGTTACCATATTTCTAGCAGATTACCTTTGAGCACTTCCCGCGAGAAGAGAATCAGCTAGCAGATATGCTAGCTACAATGTCATCCATGTTTAAACTTAACTGGGATAATGAGGCACCTCAAATCACCATTGAACGAATGGACGAACCTGCACATTGTCACGAGATTAGTACCGAAGAAGTGGTGGACCGACCTTGGTTTCATGACATCAAAAGGTATCTCGAAGCACAAGAATACCCTGAAGGAGCTTCAGTCAACGACAAAAAGTTCTTAAGGAGGTTCGCTGCTAAGTTCTTTCTGAGCAATGGTATCCTATACAAGCGCAATCTTGATTGTGTCCTACTCCGTTGTATGGACAAAGTTGAAGTTGAGCAGATCATGGCTGAACTACATAATGGCACCTTTGGCACCCACTCGAGCGGTCATACGATGGCTAAGAAGATTCTACGGGCAGGCTACTACTGGTCTACCATGGAAGCTGACTGTCATCAATATTCCCGTACTTGTCACAAATGCCAAATCTATGCTGACAAGGTACATATTCCCCCAGTTCCTCTCAATGTCTTAATAGCTCCTTGGCCATTCGCGATGTGGGGAATCGACATGATTGGAGAGATCAAGCCTACAGCATCCAATGGACATCGTTTCATCCTGGTGGCCATTGATTACTTTACCAAGTGGGTCGAAGCAGCTTCCTTCGCCTCCGTTACAAAGAATGTGGTTTCTCGCTTCATCAAGCAAAACCTCATATGCCGGTATGGTATCCCCGACAGGATCATCACTGACAACGGTACAAATTTGAACAACACTATGATCATCGCTCTGTACGAGCAGTTCAAGATTCAACATCACAATTCATCTCCCTATCGGCCTAAGATGAACGGTGTTGTCGAAGCTGCGAACAAAAATATCAAAAAGATCATTCAAAAGATGACAGTCACCTACAAAGACTGGCATGAGATGTTACCGTTTGCTCTGCACGGATACCGTACCATGTCACGCACTTCAACTGAGGCAACCCCCTTTTCTTTGGTATATGGCATGGAAGTTGTTCTACCTATGGAAGTTCAGATCCCTTCCTTGAGGATCATGAAGGATGCTGGTTTGAATGAAGACGATTGGATTCAGACCCGACTTGATCAACTTAACTTGATTGACGAGAAGCGACTTACTGCTGTTTGCCATGGTCAGGCGTATCAGAAACGTATGATCAAGGCCTTCAACAAGAAAGTCAAGAGACAAGTATATCAAGTCGGGGACTTTGTAATCAAGCGAATCATCTTGACGCAAAGTGATCCCAGGGGAAAATAGACTCCTACTTACGAAGGACCATTTGTGATCAAAAACATCTTTTCTGGTGGAGCAATGATCCTGACCACCATGGACGGTGATGACCTTCCGCACCCTACGAACGCAGACATAGTCAAAAGATACTACGCATAAACGACCCGACAAGTTCAAAACCCGAAAGGGCGACTTGGGTAAAAATGGGCAACCCGGTGAATCGAAAACCCGAAAGGGCGGTTCAGGCAAAAATTAGGGATAAACAAAAAAACATTATACACCCGGCAAGTTGAAAACCCGAAAGGGTGACTTGGGCAAAAAAGGCTTTCCCGGTGGATCGAAAACCCGAAAGCGCGGTCCAGGCAAAAGTTAGGGAATTAAACCGTATGACTATGTCTCGTCGAATCACTTTAAGGACAATCTCTTCACAGACAAGATTCGGGCTTCTGATCAACCTAATCATCATTGAACAAGGCAACGAATGGACAAGATACTCAGAGTTATGAAGGCTATAGCAGAATGGGAACCCCATGGAATTGTTACACATAGCCATCTTTCTTTGTATAAATTTTTCTCATTTTTTACGACAACATTCTCTTACTAGGATGTTTGTCTCCTTTGTACAAAATACTTACACAAAGTTAATATAAAGATACTTCAAAGTGCAGAAATTTGTTTGCCTTTTTCTTTCTTTTTTACACTTGTGTTTTATTTGAAAACGTCCAATGATTTATTAAATGAGCATATGCATTTGAATATAATCACTACTTACAAATAAAACGAAATGAGAAAGAATAATTACTGATAGGTTAAAAGTGTAGGAGAATGTCTTTAGGTTATTCCAGAGGAAATCTCCTGCAGTACATCATCCAGATTCTCAACAGAGTTGAAGTTTTGAAACACATATCCCCAGCGGAGATAAGTTTCAAAATCCCCATCAGAACTAAGTTTCCAAACTCCCAACCCCCAGTGAAGCTAGAAAACTTTGAACTGCAAACCCTCAGCGAAGATAAAACTTTCTTCCCCAACGGAGTCCAAAACTTCAAACCTTAAACCCTAATGGAGTACCATCCAAATTCCTCCATAAATCCCCAGTAGATTGGCATACAACCCAAGCCCTTGAGAACTCTTCAATGGAATAAACGTTCTCCCCACAGAGTTATTTCCCAGCAGAACGAAGATTCTTGTTCTCATTTTCTCCAGTTGAAGCCTCCCAGGTTTTAATTCCCCAGTAGAGATCGTCAGAGTTTTCCTTATTTCCCAGGAAAGTCATGAAGGATTCTCATATCTCCACAAGTCACCAAGGATTTATTTTCCCCGGCAGCAGTCAAAGATTTCATTATCTCCAGCTATCAAGGATATATTTTCCTCAGCAAGACAGCTAATCAGCTTACATGCGCATCCATTACATCCATAAATCATAAACATTGATAGAACATATTTTTATTGCATCATACATGTCATGCAACATAACTTTGTGTTTTAGCTAACATTTTACCCTTTTCAAGATAAGATTAAAAGCTACCTTTAACAAATGTTCAAAGATCTCAAATACAGTACGGATACACTCCAAGACATGGTAGTCATTATGCTACTCGTTCAGGTCTCTTATTTCAGATACAGTATGGATACACCCCATACATGGCGGTCATTCTACTACTCATTCAAACTTCAGCAATCAGATACAGACTAGATACGCTCCAGACACGGAAGCCATTCTATTTCTCATTCAGATTCAACTATCAACTTCAGGTTAAGATACACTCCAGCCACTGACGTTATTCTGTCACTCGCCCAGATCCCAGTTACAGTACAGATACACTCCAGACACGGAAGTCATTCTGCTACTCATACAGATCTCAACTTCAGATACAATCCAGATACGCTCCAGACACGGTAGCCATTCTGTCACTCATTTAAACCTATTCCTCAGTCCAGAGATACTCCAGGCACGAATGTCTTTCTGTCGCTTATTCAGATTTCAGGTTTCGGATACAATACAGATACACTCCAGACACGGCAGTCATTCTAATATTCATTCAAGAATCAAATACAGTTACAGCTCGGATATGCTCCAGACACAGACTCCATTCCTTTGCTCATACGAATCCAATCTCCAGATACAACTCAGATACGTTCCAAATACGGATACCAATCTGGTGTTCATTATCTTGATTTTCAAACAAGTCTTGGATGGCATCTTTAAGCCCATCTCCAGCAAGATTCTACCATCTCCAAATGGCATCTTTAAGCCCATTCCCTCAGTTACATTTTGACGAGTGCAAATTTATGGGCACTTTAGTGTCCAATCTTCTTTTACCTTCGAGTCACGAAAGGATAACTCGCCAATATAACTCTTCAGGTTCAAGAAAATTAAACAGGGGCAGTTGTTGTACCCCAAAATTTTCCCTCTCATTTTATCAAGATTTCCCCTCACAAGACTCCTTGAACTCCAGACAGGATTAGGGTTTTGCTCTGCTCAAGACATCTCCTTGCACTAATGACCTAAATTAGGGTTTGAGTTTGCACAAATATCTTTGGACTCTCAATGCTCAAAGTTACTTTCATACTTCATGTTGAACTTATAATATTGTCCATACCAAGTTTCAAGCCTTGAATCAAATTTTTGCCCAGTCAATTGGACAGTTACTTAGAAATCGGCTGTATTGGGGAAAAAGTCAACTATGGCCAATTTACAGTCAAACCTCATAATTTTTGATCCACATCAACATTAGAGACTCATATGAACCATTTGATCAAGTTTGGATCACAACTCCTCAAGAAATTTGATCAGATCATCAAAAGGGCAAAATGGTCATTTTTAGGGTTTTGATTGCACAAGGGCAATTTCTGATTTTTAACCTAGCCAATGGAAAATTGGGTTCAAGCATGGATTCAAGGACTCAATGGCATCATCTTTACCTATTCACAAGGTTCAAAAGATCTCAATTGCATTGGATTGACGGATGAATTTTTCAGTCAATTGATCAAAATTTGACTATACATTGAAAAGTCAAACTTTGACTTTTTGGTCAAAATCAAGTGCCAAGGGTCATTTTTCATCAAGATGTGTCAAAACATGAAACTTGTTCATCAAGAAATCCAATTTTGCAATTAGGGTTTAAGATTGAAACTAAGTTATGAAATTTTCTTAATTTTTCCTAACTTTGCCCAACATTTTCACCATGATTCAATTGGATTCAAACAAAACTTCCAACATTAAAGTTGTAGTACTCCACAAAATCTACAACTTTGATTCACAAAGTTTTCCAAAAAGAAACTTGTATCTCAAGTTATGACTTTTGGAACAAGGGTCCATGAAACTTTTAACTTAGTGAAATTTTGCCCTAGTTTAGGCAGGATTTTGGCCTATCTTCATGGAAATATTTCACATAGTTCCACTTGGAATCTCAAATTTCATTTCAAAGATGGATTTTAGAGCATGTTTCAAGCTTTACAAAATGTCCAAGAACTATCCAAACTCATTTGTGGTTAGGGATAATTGAAGGCTTGAAGTTGGCAAAAACTCACTTTTTATCCATGGCATGTTCATAGTGATACAAGTTGCAAACTCTAATCAGCTTGCTTTGTACTTGATTACAGGTCTCAAAACCATTCCATACTCAATAATTAAATGCAAATTCATTGGTCTAAGGCTTTGTTTTGGTCATTTGAGCATTGCACACAAGATTAATCCATAAATGGTAAAAGGTACATTACCATTTTTGCCAAAATGTGCTTTATGTCAAAATCACATCTCTTAAGCCTTGAACAATATCTTGTGCAGCAAATCATATACACCAACTTGAGGGGCCAAGATCACAAGGGGCAGGCTGATAGATAGCCTGTACAGGCTTGTATTACATCATTGCTCATTTTTGCTTAAAATACAAGAAAGATATCAAATACACTACAACTTGAACATTTGTGAAAACCAACCTTTACAAGCACTTGAGACAAGTTTCTCGCATCCCCTTGAGCCAGAAACACGAGCCTTTGAGCCCTCAAACCTCCCATAGCATAAAATCATCTGCATTTGGCAAAACAGGGCACTCCTTGCAGTTTGATTTCCATAGCTCAAATCCCTCGTGCGTTTTGCCTCAAACTGGTTCAAACACCTTCCACATAACCCATCCAAGTTATCCCAACCCTTAAACACTGATTTTAACTCCATTTACAAGGTTTGCCATTTTTTATTTCAGCTTGTGCAAGTTGAGTTCTATAGGCTTGTTCAAGCATATTCAAGGCAAGCTAGGTATTAGGGAGGGTCAGAGGAAGTTCAAGCAAGCTACCAAACACCTCAGGCCTCATTGAAAAGCTCTACATTGTCAGACACGGTCTCAACTGAAACAGGTTTTTGTCAACTTCCTACCTCTCTAATTAGGAATAATTAGGCTTAGGTTTGTGAATAAAAAATGTAGTATTCATAGCCATGAAGCTGTACATATGCTCAGTTTTCATTTTAGTTAAGCATGATAAGAGAATTTGATCCATGAACTTCATGAAAAAATTAGGTTAGGACTTAGGGAAACAGAAATTATCTCTGGTCTTTGAGAGTTAGGACAAGTTTCTTATATGGTTGAATTCGTCTTGAAAAATGCTACAACTTTGATGTTATGGGTTTTTGCATTAGAGCACGTATGCAGGTTGTTCGTGTTTGAAACCAGGCGCGCGCAATTTTGAGACAGAGGTTGAAGATGAAGTCTGGCTTGGGCTGGGCTTTGGCTTTTTGTTTTTGACACCCCCCTTTTACTGAATACACCCCCTGGCCCAATTTCTTTATACTTTTATATTTTTTTATTTATTTTCATTTTTTGATTTTTATTTTATATTTTCCAAACATAAAAATACCCAAAAATATTTTCATAAATTTTTACATTTATTTTTATTATTTTATTATTTTTTTAGACATGAAAATTATTAAATAGTATATACTCTTATTTTAGTTAATTACAACTTTTAAACATTATAGAAATATTATATATTTTATATTTTACCTATAAAATAATATTGTTTTTCTCATATACTATTATTTATCTAAATATTTGTGTATATTTATATTTTATTTTTGTAAAAAAAATAATTAATATAATACATATTATCTTAAAACAAAAAACTAGGGTTCCCACCCTTATTAAAAAAATATTTTTTTTTTAATAAATTTTTTACACTTGAATATATTTTTATTTTTATTGTACATAAATAATATAGTTAATATATTTACTTTCTTAAAAAGAAAATTAGGGTTTTACCCTTAACAAAAAAATATAATCTTTTATTTCATTGTATATACACTAAATATTTTTACATACATAAAAAATAAACAAAATATTATTTTGCATATTCATATTATTTTTATATTTATTTAATTTATTTATTTAAATATTGTCCATTTATTATTTATGTCATTTATTCAATTTGGATGTAATAGTAAAATTAGGGTTTTAATTTCTTGTCAAATAATCCCCATTCAAAAATTGTATCCCCCTCCCCATAACCATTGTAATAGTGGTAGATTTATTTTACGCATTTACGCTTTCAATTATGCCATGATTAGGGATTAGGATTTGTATGCCAACAATCCAAAAATCAAACGAATAGTTTGACTAATACAAAGACAAAATGCATGTAAATTGACAATATAATGCACACTTGCACCCCTAGGGTTACATCCACTTGTTGCCTTTAAAATGGGCCATGTTATGCATGTTGAGTATTTTGGCAACACAAAAACAAAACAAAAGATCATAGTCCCTCGATGACGCTATCTTGGTTGCCTATTGTTTACAGTGATTTCTAGTAAACAACTGCTAGTCTTCCAATTTATTGATTGTTATTGGTTACTTGCAGGATCGACTAGATTGATCCTAGGACACATGTGTCATAACTCATTTTTACGTTCAAACTCATTATCTTGATGAATTTATATTGTATGTTAATGTTGAATGTGATATTCTTAAGAAATATCTTTAAGATTGTCTATGGAAATAAACTGACTGAATGTATAAAGGAAAGGCTTCGAATTAGACTTAAGATCTAATATTTGAATGTAAAGATAAGGAGTTTCTGAGAATGTAATAGTTTCTGGAAATACGAAGTATTTGAATAAAAGGATAAAGTAAAAGTGAAGTTTCTAAAGAGATAAATGTGTTTGAAAGCAAGTAAAACAAGGAAACAAAAGGAAATCGAAAAATCTAAGAGCAAAAGTACTGTGAAAGCGAGAGAAATATAAAAAGACTTGTATTGAAATTGTAAAGAATCATGATGTTCAATACGTACATTTTGTCTTCTAAATCGTTTCCCTTAAGTCACGGTAATTTGAGTGTTTGAGATTTTTTAGTACACCATATGAACACCATTATTCTAACATAAAAACACCTATTTATAGTGTCTTGACCCTAACGGTCCTACTCTAAAATCACGCCACGTTCAAAGCATGCAGGCTTCTTACGCTTACTAACTTCCACGCGTCTTCTAAGAATGGCGCTCTTATTTGAAATTCGAAACCTGTGCCAGCGAAGTATTTTGCTCATTTTCTTCGATTTTGAGTTAACCCATTTTCCTGGACCGCTTCCAATTCTGACACATTTGCACAAAGGAACTTTTTATATTTTAAACACTAAAAGTCCCAAATCGAAATCCATCATTTATCACTGGAAATCGAAGAGTCCTTTAGAACAATGGTTCTATATTTCCCACCAATATCCAACATTGATATCAACCTCCTTATATGCTTATTCGAAATATTGTTCTGATATCCAATTATTCTTTATTCGAAATTGCCATCTAACAAATTTCCCCTCAAGAACATGTATTTTGATAGACATAAAGAAATACTTGTTTTTGAATTATCCATGCAATTTCGAGAGTATCAAAACTCATGATGACAATACTGCACACACGATGGTAGAGTAAGTGTCCTACTTTCTGCAAAACGTCCAATCATCATACTTAAACGTGCAATCACAGCAGTTATAGCTAATAATTAGCAGCAAAATGTCACTTCCCTAGGAAGTTCAACAAATCCACCTTTTTCTCTTTCCAATGAGGGAGTTACACATAACCCACCTTTCTTCAAAGGTCAAAAAATCTTTAAACCGTTGAGGAAGGCTATAAAAGTACTTCACTTTCTTTATTCCAAACTTTTCCAATATTGGTCAGCTGGTATCTCATTTTGTCTTTGGATTCTAACTGACTGTAAATGTATTTCAACTGGCAGCACTGCGTCGTGCCCAAATGTAAGTCGAAACGGAGTAGTATTCATTGCTTCTTTAGGAGATGTTCAACATTCCCATAAAGCTTGGTCCAAAGTTTTGTGCCAATTCTTTGGCTTTCGTCCTACATGTTTCTTTATCAACCCTATTATGACTTTATTGGTTGCTTCCACTTGTCCATTAGCTTGAGCATAATAAGGGGTTGACGTGAGTAACTTAAATCCCATTTCTTTTGCAAACTCTTGCATTTTTCGCCCTGTGAAAACTGAACCTTGATATGTTGTGATACTTTCTGGTATTCCTAACCTGTAAATTATTTGCTTCTGGACAAATTCCATAATAGCCTCTTGATCAACATTCACTAGAGGAATTGCTTCGACCCATTTTGTAAAATAATCTATACCCACAAGGATATATTTCTGTCCTTTGGATGATGTTGGTCGTATTTCACCAATTAGATCTAATGCCCATCCTCTAAAAGGCCAAGGCTTAACAATTGAATGTAACTCACTTGCAGGAGCATGTTGAATGCCTGCATGAATTTGGTATTCCTCGCATCCTTTAGCAAATTCTATGCAGTCTTTAAGCATAGTAGGCCAATACATTCCATATCGAAACAACAACCATTTCATTTTGTGACCTGCTTGATGTGCCCCACATGCCCCACTGTGCACACTGAACAACGCTAAATATGCTTCACTTTCTCCTAAACATTTGAGTAAGATTCCTTCTGGGGTTTTCTTAAAAAGTTCATTCCCTATTAGCATATAAGACAATGCCCTATATTTGATCTTTTTCTCTGTACTTACTGAAGGTTCTTTCAAGTAATTTATTATAGGACTTCTCCAATCTGTATCTGCCAAAGTATCCATATTTAGCACTTCGAATTCTTTCTTATTTGCATAACCAAGTTTCGAATTTTCTAAGTCTAATGGTGATAATTTGGTAGCCATTATTCTGCCTCTTGTTTCTATGAGGTACTGGAGTTTTTCTTTGGATGTCTTATATCCTGAGGCTATTTGAGCCAAGTCATTCGCCTCCTGATTATCAATTTTGGGAATATGTTTTATATCCACATATTCAAATTTCTTGAGTAATCTGGTAGCAATAACAAAGTACATGATCAAATTTTCTTTGATACATTTGTATTCTTTGGTTATTTGTTTGATGACCAGCTCTGAGTCTCCACTAATTTCGACTCTGGTTGCCCCCAATTCCAACAAAGCTTCAAGTCCAGGAATCAATGCTTCATACTCAGCTTCGTTGTTCAAAAAGGGAGGGCCTTCTAACTTGTACTTGAATTTTGTTGGAATTCCTTCAGGAATATTATATGGACTTCAACCCCACTTCCATTTTTATGTGTTGACCCATCGAAGGATAATTTCCATGGGTGCATATCAACATAATCTAACGCAAAGTCCTCACTCACAGAGTGATCCACTATAAAATCTGAAACTACTTATCCTTTCATAGCCTTTAAAGGCTTGAAGGCCAAATTATACTCAGTGAGCACTAAAGTCCACTTGCCAATCCTGCTGTGCATGATTGGTTTTGAAAGCATATGTTTAATAACATCAAAGTGAGATGAAACATAAACATCAACTAGTTTAATATAATATTTAAGTTTTGTACAAGAGAAATACAGACAGAGACATAGTTTTTCAATGCTACTATACCTAGTCTCTGCTTTATTTAGAACCCTACTAATATAGTAGATGGCTCTTTCGATGCTATCATCGTTTTCTTGGGCCAACATACTACCTATAGTTACATTGGAGGCAGAGATATACAGTCTCATTGGCTTATCTTTAGAAGTGGGTGCAAGTATAGTAGGATGCATCAAATAGGCCTTAATTTTCTCGAATGCCTCCTGATGTTGTTCCGTCCATTCGAAATTCCCTTAGTTGAGACGGAGGAGTGGAGAGAAAGCCTGAGTTCGCCCACTCAAATTGGATATGAATATCCTTAAAAAGTTGATTTTACCCAATGGATATTGCAACTCTTTCTTTGTTGATGGAGGTTTCGTCTCCATAATAGTCTTCGTCTTGTTCAAGTTAATTTCGATCCCCTTCTTGTGGACCACAAAGCCTAGGAAATCCCCAGCCTGCACAAAGAAAGCACATTTAAGAGGATTCATTTTTAAGCCATGTTTTCTCATTCTTTAGAATGACTGGCCAAGGTGAGTCAAATGATCCTCATCAGAAACAGATTTAACTACTATGTCATCTATATAAATTTGCATAAATTATTCAATGAAATCATGGAAAATGGTGTTCATTGCCCTCTGATATGTTTCCCCAGCATTTTTTAGTCTAAAGGGAATAACTACCCATTCATAAGTGCCTAAGGCTCCTGAACATCTGAATGCAGTTTTGGGAACATCATCTTCAGCAATAAAAATCTGATTATACCCAGAGTATCCATCTAACATACTCAGGTAATCGAAACCCGCAGCAGAATCAATCAGCATTTCTGCTAAAGGCATGGAATATTCATCTTTTGGGGTGGCGGTATTTAAATCCCTAAAATCTATGCAAATTCGTAAAGAGCCGTTTTTCTTAATAACAGGTACAATATTAGCAAGCCATTCCACATACCTTGTGGTCCTGATAAATTTGCATCGAAGGAGGCATTCCACCTCTGCCTTTATTTTTGTGAGGATTGCTGGGGCGAATCGTCTAGGCATCTTCTTGATGGGCTTCTTGCCATCCTTGATTGGAAGCCTATATTCCACCAGTTCCCTCTTTAAACCAGGCATTTCGTCATAGTCCCAGGCGAAGCAATCTCTGTTTTGTTTGAGCACTTCGACCACCTTGCTTTTTAGACTGGGACTGAGTTTCGCACTGATGTACGTAACTCTTTTTTCGACGCCATCCCCAATATCAAATTCCTCCAAAGGATCTTGCGCCAGCATCTTAGCGCTTGTTGACTCAAGATCTTTCTAGAACCCCAAGGGCTCTTGATCATAAATGGCATCTAGCCGTTGATCCACTAGTTTGGAAGTTTGTCCATCACAAGGTGGGGGTGAGCGGTTTCCCTCAGGATTTGCTATTTGTTTTTTTGTTTTTTCTTTTTTATCTATGGCTTCGACAACCATGTTTTGTATTTCGGATTCGAGAGCCATTTTTCGTCTGTTCACAGCCAGATAGGCCGAAATCTTTTGGTAGTAACTTGACTCAGTCATAATGATCTTCGCTTTTCCAGCCAGTTGGTCGTACCGTCGAAGTCTCTTCATCTTCCTCAATCTCCTGCCCGTCCCACATGATTTCCCTATCCCATTGGAATCCATTGGGACGAAGGGTTAAAGAATAGTAAGCGTTCTCATTGTGCTCGAAATATTCCTCAGGTGGGTGACATGGCCCTATGTTGGCCATATTTCGATCAAAGTTTCTTTTGTCCACATTGTTGATTTCTGTCATATAGTAACTTTGGTCTGCTTCTATGTTTTCGACAATTCTATCGTCTCTCCATAACACCAACCTTTGATGCATTAAAGAAGGCACTGCGCCAATTCCATGGATCCATTCCCTGCCAAGCAACAGATTGTAGTTTGCCTTCGCAGCAATGACCATAAACATTGTTGGTCTTGTGAGGGAACCAACTGTCAAGTTAACTTGTATTACTCCCAAAGTCTTACCAACCTTTCCTTCATAGTTTGAAAGCACCATGTTGTAAGGTATAACATTTGAATCCTGCATGCCTACCCTTTTTAGCATGAATTGAGGCATCAAATTAACAGCAGCTCCACCATCCACCAGAACCTTGTTCACACCATATTGCTCCACCTTTGCCCTGATGAATAAGGGTTTTAGATGGTTCTTCATTCCTTCGTCTGGCTTTTCGAAGAAAGCATTTTGCTCTTCGACCGCCCCATTGTTCATCACATAATAACACACTGGCCTATGTCTGGCCATTTCGTCCTCGTCAGTATCTTCACCATCATAAACCTCTGTATCCCGATTTTACTCACAAGGCAGCACCAAAACTACATTACAGTTTGCATTAAAGAAGGATTCCCCCTCCGATTCGAAGTCATCAGTCATCAAGTCCTCTTCGTTTGCAGCCTCCTTCTGAGTCTTATTTTCTTCAGTGTCTTTCTTTGGTGAAAAAAGTTTCCTGGACACTGGGGGTTTGCCCCCAGTCTGTTTCACTGATGTTGGGTTATTGGTACTAGATTCTCCTATCCCATAGGCTTCGAATCTCTTTCATCTTTTTTGTTTCTCTGGTGTCTGCGCCATTGAGAGCGAGACATTGGATTTCTGCCTTTATAATTCTCCAAACTTATTTCTTCCCTCCTATTTGAATTGAATTTCCTCCTGTAAGCCATCGTAGTCCTGCCTCCTCGGTCATAGCTGCGCCACTTCCCTTTTCCCTTATCAGCATTCACCTGCAGCCATCTGTCAGTGGGGATTTCTGCAGGTAGTTTAAAGGAAACTTTCTTTGCTCCCCTTGGGTAAGGGCTATCTGGCCTCCTTGGCATACTTCTTCCAGTGCTAACAGGATTCGAAGGCATTCTGCCTTGGTTCCCCCAGCCTGATGCAAACGGAATTCTCTCGAACGCTTCAGCCATCTCATTGTCATACACCACTGCACATCTGGGACATATTAAACACTTTGTTCCAATCTTGTGGCAACGAACCAAGAATTCGAGCAGACTTTCATCAACTTTTGGATAGACTCTATACAATTGTTTGTCTTGCCTCCAGTTGACCCCTGTCCGTTCACGCTGGGCCCTTTCGAACTCAGCAGCAATTCTGGGGTTGCAGATGATGTTGCACCTTGGGCACAGCAACTTATCCTGGTTTTTCTTATGACAGTGGAAGAGGTATTCGCGCAAACCCGCGTCTTTTCTAGGTAAGTTCTCTCTTCTTTTCTCTCTCTCCCTCTACAAACAGCGTTCCACTTCTTCCATTTCAGCGTTGGGCTGTTCGAAGTCCACCATATTTACTCCCAGCATTTGACCATCAGAAATTTTGACTTCTTCAAATTTAATCATGAGACCCTCAGTGGCCTCAGTTAATTTTTTGTCACTTAGGATCTTTGCCTTGAGCACCTTTGGTAGGCCATCAGTAGCCTCTCTTTCGTTCTTGACCAAGATGAAATCCCCATCCTCTTCGAATTCCACTTTCAATTCAACTTTCCTCTCAGCAATTTCTACTACGTTGATGTCCAGAGGTTCAACATAGTTAGTCTCCGCCATCAGCAACGGATCCGTATCAACTTTCATTGGATTCTTCCCTTTGTCTGAGAACTTCAGCCTGCCATCTTTGATTGCGTTTTGTATCAGATCCCTAAAAAGAAAGCACTGTGAGGTTTTATGGCCTAAAAAATTGTGATATTTACAAAAGCCCCTCTTCTTCCTTTGTTCCAACGGAGGAATCTTAAGGTTAGGAGGAACTATTAACTGGCCATCTTTAACAAGCAGATCAAATATTTCATCACATTTGGTTATATCGAAAGTATAGATTTTCTTAGGGAATTTATCATTCTTTTCACTTTCGACAGAATCCTTTCCATTGGAAGGAAGCAGAACTTTGCAAGCATAAGGGGGTGCTTCCTTTAGTTCTGCAAGATCTATTTCGAACTGGTCGAAATCATAAGAGTCATGAGAATCATCTATGTTCTCCTCTTCAGCCTCTATGTAGGCTATTCTCTCTTTCTTATGATTTTTACTAGCCCTAGCTTTTTCATCTTTTAGTCTTTCGACCTGACGAACTCTGTTTGCTAGTTGTGCCATATCTCTAAGATATTGTGTATCCAATTTCTTTCGAATGGAATAATCTAGGCCCCCAGCAGCCATTTCGACCAATTCATGTTCAGGGACCACTGTGAAGCATCTAGATTTTAATAAACGGAACCTATTCAAATAATCATCTACTGGTTTCGTGATTTTCTCTTAATGCTTGCTAATTCTTTGAGACTAATTTTAGACTGACCCATGTAAAATTGTTCATGGAAAAGTCTTTCTAAATAAGGCCATGTGTCCACAGATCCCGGAGGCAAGGTGGTGAACCAAGTGAAAGCGTTCTTCGTTAGAGAACTTGGGAAGTATTTTATCCTAAGATTTTCATTATTTGCTATATCTCCTGCTTCGGTTAGATATCTCTCTATATGTTCCACTGTTGATTCACTCGTGTCTCCAGCAAATTTCGTGAATTTAGGGACTTTAAAGCCCCTGGGTAATTCTATTTGTAGAACATAGTCTACAATAGGAGATGTGAAATTTGGCCTCCTAAATCCTGAATTTAAACCATTCTTGTCCATTATTCTTCCGATCATGGTGGTGAGGTTATTTTCTGCCACTAAATTGTCATTTCTAATTCTATAAACAATTTCGTCTGCATTTTGGTCCCTATTCACCATCATTATTGGTCTAGGTTGTTCGTCCTGAACTTCCTAAACTTCCTGATTCCTTAATCTTACCCCTATATTTCTTTCTTCGACCACTTGTACAGGGGGTCGAATTTGTTCAATTGTGGGTTCTTCATTTCGAATCACCACTTGGTTTTGCCTACGCCTTGCATGCGCATTAGGGGCACCAAAAAAATCTGCTATTCTGGCCATCTGGGCTGCATTTTCTTGGTTTGTTCTATTTATATTCTGGATTAGGGGATTGAAAATAGCATTCATTTCGCGGGCCAGGATTCCTAACATATCATGATTACTATCATCCATCTGTTGCCTAAGCGCTGCTTGACTATTAGTTGTAAGGGTAGGAAATGGGCGAAGTTTCCTATATTCTAGAAATTTGTACCCAAATGGTTCATTCCTGAACCAGACCCTTGGAGTGGGGATGAAGTTGATGCATTATGTAACCCTTCCATAAACGAAGTTGGCGTTCCATATGGAGGGTTTCTGGGTCTCAAAGGTTCGAAACCTGGAGGCCTAGTGGGGGTCGAATACTGTTGATTCCCTACGTGTGGCACAGTTTGCACTGAGGACACGTTTGAAGGCATTTCTAATGTACTTACTGGGATCGTATTCGAATTGCCAACAGGGATGGTATTGGAGGCATCAATCGAACTTGCAACGATTGTTGCATCCCCCTGTGGGGGATTTTGTCCCCCTGTGTTAGCCATTGTTTTTATACATTGTCTTCTGGGTATATGTGGATTACTATTCTTTATTTTGCCGCTTCGAAGGTTCATATACCTAAACGCGCTCCAAACTCAGAAGATCCTAAAAGTCTCTAATTGGTTTGATAGAACTTTCTTATTATGACACGGTCCCACCGGGTGTGCCAATTTGTTTACAGTGATTTCTAGTAAACAACCGCTAGTCTTCCAATTTATTGATTGTTATTGGTTACTTGCAGGATCGACTAGATTGATCCTAGGACACATGTGTCATAACTCATTTCTACGTTCAAACTCATTATCTTGATGAATTTATATTGTATGTTAATGTTGAATGTGAGATTCTTAAGAAATATCTCTAAGATTGTCTATGGAAATAAACTGACTGAATGTATAAAGGAAAGGCTTCGAATTAGACTTAAGATCTAATATTTGAATGTAAAGATAAGGAGTTTCTGAGAATGTAATAGTTTCTGGAAATACGAATTATTTGAATAAAAGGATAAAGTAAAAGTGAAGTTTCTAAAGAGATAAATGTGATTGAAAGCAAGTAAAACAAGGAAACAAAAGGAAATCGAAAAATCTAAGAGCAAAAGTACTGTGAAAGCGAGAGAAATATAAAAAGACTTGTATTGAAATTGTAAAGAATCATGATGTTCAATACGTACATTTTGTCTTCTAACTCGTTTCCCTTAAGTCACGGTAATTTGAGTGTTTGAGATTTTTTAGTACACCAAATGAACACCCTTATTCTAACATAAAAACATCTATTTATAGTGTCTTGACCCTAACGGTCCTACTCTAAAATCACGCCACGTTCGAAGCATGCAGGCTTCTTACGCTTACTGACTTCCACGCGTCTTCTAAGAATGGCGCTCTTATTTGAAATTCGAAACATGTGCCAGCGAAGTATTTTGCTCATTTTCTTCGATTTCGAATTAACCCATTTGCCTGGACCGCTTCCAATTCTGACACATTTGCACAAAGGAACTCTTTATATTTTAAACACTAAAAGTCTTAAATCGAAATCCATCATTTATCACTGGAAATCAAAGAGTCCTTTAGAACAATGGTTCTATATTTCCCACCAATATCCAACATTGATATCAACCTCTTTATATGCTTATTCGAAATATTATTCTGATATCCAATTATTCTTTATTCGAGATTTCCAGCTAACACCTATACAAAATGATCTAGTCCCTCGGAAAAATTTGCTAAAGATACTTAACACAATTGCTATCATGGTCTATACGATGACCCGCGCCTGTCCCGTTTAACATCCTAATACAAGGTTGTTTACCAAATGCAATGGTAAAACAACATTGTCAAAAGGGTTAAAAACATATAGGAAAGATCTTTGAGTAAAATAGGGTAGATAACTCTTAGTTACTTGATCAAAGCTTGCAAAAAATCCTTGCTATTTTTAAACACACCTCACAACACAATTTCAAAACATCTCCCAAAAACAAACTTTAAAAACATTGAATATCTTTTCAAAAGACAAAAACACCTTTGTATACATTCAAACAAGAATCATTACAAAGGTTTCCACAACGATGGTCTCTTTTCAAAACATTTTCAAAACCACACACAAAGCACCATTTCAAACAATTGAAAAGCAAGTGATTTAAACAAGTAACTAAGATCCCATGGATAACCATGGATGAAAAGGGTGCTTGCACCTTCCGTTTTCATAATCTACTCCCCGAACCCAAGAAAACATCTCAAAGGTCTTTCCTGTGCTTTTTGACCTTTCCTTTGGATAAAATAAAAAGTCAGTGGCGACTCTTTCTAAACCGAAACATTTTGCAAACACAAACGCAAAACCTCAAGTCAGTTCTCCCACTGTATCACACAAGCCAATCTACATCCTCAGGTTTAAGAAGATTGAACAGGGGCAGTTGTTGTACCCCAAAATTTGCCTCCCATATTTCTCAATACATTTCAAGTGAGGTCTTCAAACTGCTCAAGGAAGCCCAAGGGTTGACCAGACAAACTCTCTCCTAAGGCAGTCTACCCTAAATTAGGGTTTCATTTTGCATCAAGATTCTTGAGTCCAAAGGATCCCAAATGCTCACCATTTTCCTAATATGTTCTCAAGATCATCTATGACAAGTTTCAAGCCTTACGGAGGAAGTTTGCTCAGTCAATTGCTCAAAGGCCTAAAAATCGATTGTGCTAGGGCAAAGGTCAACTGTGGCCCACATGCAGTCAAACTTCAAGATTTTTGGTCAAAATCCTCATTTAGAAGTATTATTCATCATTTGATAAAGGTTTGATCATGATTCCTCAAGGATTGTTCACAATTCATCAAAACCCAAAAGTTGATAAATTAGAGTTTTGTAGGAAAAGTCAACTCAACTTTGACCAAGCATAACTTTCTCATATTTTATCAAAAATGACCCATACAAAGCTCATTTTGAAGAGGATGTAATTCCATACAATTCATCTTCATCTCCTAAGTTCAAAATATGCACTCACAAGAAGATATTAATTTGGACATTAAAGGTCATTTTGGAAAGTCAACAAAAACACCTTTTATGTCAAAGCTTCATACATGAACATGGAAGACTAAATTGATATGATACCAAAAGGGTTGCTTAGAGGACATCTTAAGCTTTCTAAAAAGTCAAAGAACATATCTCTAGGGTCAAAATTTAGGGAGTTATACATTGGTAAAGTTGACCCTTCTTGCAAAATTGCCAAAAGTCAAATATGGCCAAAATTGCATTTTTTGCTAAATGGGCCCAAGTTTTTATGCTTGCACTGAGTTTGTATTGTGACCCATGAGCCCTTCCACTTGTCATTATTTTATTTTTGTCATTTATTTTGATTTTATTTCATTTAAGTCAAATAAAATCAAAATAAAATAGTAAAAATATCAAAAGCTAATCAAATCTTGAGATTTTGTGCATGTTTAGGATCATTACACAGCTTGAAGCAAAATCAAATCGTGCAAGGCTCATATGGATACAAAAAGATTGCATTTTGCTTGATTTGGAAATATTTGCACAAGGATCAAATCATGAATCAATAATCATAATTGGAGAAGATTTGAAACAAAGTGGCAACCCTGATTCATTCTTGGGTACATAAGAAACAATTGCATATCAAAAACATAGAGGTTAGAGGCGTGCAAGAGAGAAAGCAGGTTGCAAAAAATTCAAGTAAAGTGGCAAACTGATTTCCACGTTTCAAATCAATTCAAAGCATTCTAGTCATCCCAATCAATTGCTGGACTCCCCAGGATCAAGATTCAATCATTAGCAAGCATCCTCGCGCCTTGAAACACGATGTAAGGTTCATACGGTTTATCACTTTTCTTGAATTTGAAAACCTTAATTCTGGCATCTTTAACATGATTGATTGGAATGTTCTTAAACCTTATGATGTTTGCAAGCTAATGGTTATATTTAATTGTGTTTTCATTGATTGTACAGCAAAGTGCCATGGCTAGGGTTTTCTCTTTGTGTTTAGGGTTTTCTTATACAGGGACAATTGGCCATTAATAATTGTACCATGATACTCGTGAGGTTGCAACGAGTTGATTGGTACCATTGGTTGTCATTTATCATGCATGTATAAAATTTTGGAGAAGCACAGGGTTGTACCTATGCCCAGTGTCCGTAGGTAAAAGTCTTTTGTCTAAGACGACTGAAGCAATGAGGAAGATGATGGCGTGGTAAGTGGTGAGTGGCCAATTTGAAAGTTCACGTTTTTTTGAGATGAGATTTTTGGTCTTATCATATAATAATTGTTTGTTATCATTTACATAACTAACGTGGCTAGCTCAGATGGTAAGCATGCAGTGTGATAATGCCCAAGGACCTGGGTTCGATCCCCAGGTCCCAACAATGTTTCATATTATTTTTCCTTGCATAATCAGGTGTACAGGTGTCCCATAAGTCCACCATATGTCCTCAGTATCCAACCAATCAGACCATCAACATGCCAGATCCAAGGCTTCCCACATGAGAGTCCACCATGCGCTGGAGTCAAGTGTACACACAGAATCTGGCAAAGTCAATGGGGCCAGGAATTGTTGGGCCAAGCAATTGCCATCAACACCCCCTCCTTTTGCTAAACATCAGGCCCAGTCTTTTTGTTTTATTATTTCTTTCTTTTATTTAATTTAATTAATTTAATTGTTTTTTAACCAAAATTAATTCCTTTTTTACAAAAAATCATAAAATCAAATTTCACAAATTTAGAATTAGGTTTTTTTTATTATTTTATTTTATCAAATTTAATTTAATGTTAGTTTAATGTAATTTAGGATAATTCTAACCTTTCTTTTTATAATTAAAATCAATTAGAAAAAATTAGGGTTTGCTTTTGATCTAATTTTTATTTCTTTCTCAAAAATACAAAAATACAAAAAATAGGTCAATTTAATTATTTTTTCTTAAATTTAAATTAATTAGTAATTATATTCTCTTTATTCAATTGAACCTTATTTTCTTAAAATAATCAAAAATAACAAAAAATGTTTTTTTTTAATTGCAATTAGGTAGTTGGGGTTAAAACCCTAAATCTCTCGTTTTCGATTCATCGCGCGCATTTATTATTATTTTTTGCAATATTAATGTAACTGCTCACGGTATGTAATAGTTTAATTAGGATTTTCTTTTATTTATCGTTTTACGGGTTTTTGGCTATGTAAATTAATCCCTCCCCCGAAGCCTTGTAATAGCGTAGGTTTTATTTCTCGCATTTTAATTCTCGCAAATATTAATTGTTAGATGTATGTTAATAGGATTGTATGACAAGATTGCATGATAATTTAAAACGGCTAGAAAACCCTAATGTGCAAAGATAATAACTGAAATCAAATCACTCGCACATGCATACTCCTCGGGTATACTCTCACTTCGGTTGCCTTCGGTAAACGGTCATTAAGTATAGGGTGTCTTAGTGGTTGCCCTCTTGTCTAACAAAGATCAAAAGTCCCGTTTGGAAATGTTGCCTCGAAAATGTTGCCTCGAATATGATCTTAAGACTCTAGGGTTATTACTAAGACGTCCTAAAATTGCTTTAGTGATCGTACGTCCCTTTCGAATTGACCCTTACAACTCCAACGACGGTGCTTCCTACTCCTTAATAGTAGGATAGCACTGTCTAAAGGAAACGAGAATAGAAACAATCTTTTTTCGAATAGGTAGATGCTAGTAGGAACTTGCTCAAAACAAACAAATATTTTCACACCAGACACTTTTCAAACAAAGTTTTCAAAAACAACTTCGTAACACTCTTGAAGACAGAAACAAGGGTTAAAACGAAGTAAAACAAAACTTTTCAAAACAAACACACACAAGCAATTTTAAAAGATGAGAAAGTACCTAAGAGCCCATGGAAAACCATGGATAGAAAGGGTGCTAACACCTTCCCTTTCTATAATCTACCCCCCGTACTCAAAATCTCAAAAAAGGAATTTTTCATTGCTTTTTTCCTTTCCAGTTGGATAAAATAAAAGTCGGTGGTGACTCTTGCTTACCGCGACATTTTGCGAATACAAAACGCAAAATGCAAACCAGCATTTCTAAAACAGTCGGTTCTGCCACCGTATCACACACATCCACTCAGGATCCCATGGGAAACGATTCTGCTATGGCCTATTGTGACTTTGAAAATCTGATCTACTAATCCGAAGACGAATGTGAGGAAGATTGTGAAGTGCCAGGGGAACTAGCCAGGTTACTACAACAGGAAGAAATGACCATACAGCCCCACGAGGAACCGGTCGACACAGTTAACTTAGGTATCAAAGAGGACAAGAAAGAAGTCAAGGTATGTGCCAATCTGAAACCTAGTGTCAAGAAGCGCTTAACTCAGTTACTACATGACTATGTTGAGGTCTTTGCATGGTCATACGAAGACATGCCAAGACTTTACGCTGATATCGTGGTCCATCGTCTACCGACAAAAGAAGACTACCCTCCTGTAAAACAGAAAGTCCGTCGCATGCGGCCAGAAATGTCAAAGAAGATCAAGACTGAAGTCATGAAACAATTCAGCGCCAGATTCTTAGTCTTCACCTCCTATCCATAATGGGTCGCCAATGTTTTTCCAGTGCCTAAAAAGGATAGTAAAGTACGCATGTGTATGGATTACAGGTATTAGAATAGGGCAAGCCCTAAGGATGATTTTCCGCTTCCCCATATCGATATTCTGGTTGACAATACCGCACAACATAAAGTATTCTCCTTCATGAATGGTTTCTCCGGGTACAATCAAATCAAAATGGCCCCTGAGGACATGGAGAAAACGACCTTCGTCACATAGTGGGGCACGTTTTGTTACAAAGTTATGCCATTCGGGTTGAAAAATGCTGGGGCAACTTATCAACGTGCCATGGTAGCTCTGTTTCATGTTATGATCCATCACGAGATAGAGGTCTACGTGGATGACATGATAGCCATATCTCAAATTAAAGAGGAACATCTTGACCATTTGTAGAAACTGTTTAAAAGGCTAAAGAAATACAAGCTAAGGTTGAACCCAAGTAAATGCACATTTGGAGTGAGGTCTGGTAAACTACTAGGCTTCATCGTCAGCGGAAAAGGTATCAAAGTGGACCCTGTAAAGGTAAAAGAAATACAAGAAATGCCTGCTCCTCGCACCGAGAAGGAAGTCAGAGGATTCTTAGGAAGGTTAAACTACATCGACAGATTCATTTCTCACCTAACTGCTACTTGTGAACCAATCTTCAAATTACTGAAGAAAGATCAAGTGTTAGATTGGAACGACGACTGCCAGGCTGCCTTCGACGGGATCAAAGAGTACCTTCAAGAGCCTCTTGTTTTGATGCCTCTAGTCGAGGGAAGACCTTTGATCATGTATCTAACTGTCTTGGAAAATTCAATGGGCTGTGTGCTGGGGCAGCATGACGAGTCTGGCTGAAAAGAGCATGCAATATACTACCTGAGAAAAAAATTTACCGACTGTGAAACCAGATATTCACTGCTCGAGAAAACTTGTTGCGCTCTGGCATGGGCTGCTCGTCGGCTAAGACAGTATATGCTGACCCATACTACCTTATAGATATCCAAGATGGATCCAATTAAATACATATTCGAGAAGCCCGCCCTCTCTAGAAGAATAGCAAGATGGCAGATGATCCTGACTGAATACGACATTCAATACACTACCCAAAAAGCAATAAAGGGCAGTGTTCTAGCCGATCACCTTGCTCACCAGGCTGTGGATGACTACCAATCCATGAAATTCGAGTTCCCAAATGAAGACATCATAATGGTAAATAATTGTGAAGAATTTAGACCATATGACGGACCTGAACAAGGATCCCGATGGACTTTGGTTTTTGACGGAGCTTCCAACACACTCAGCAGTGGCATAGGTGTTGTGATCATATCCCTTAAAGGATGTCATACTCCCTTCACTTCAAGACTTTTTTTTAATTGTACCAATAATATGGCGGAATATGAAGCGTGTATTATGGGTCTCAAAGCTGCCATAGATTTGGGAATCAAGTCCTTAAGTGTATTTGGAGATTCATCCTTAGTCATCAGTCAGATCAAAGAAGAATGGGACACGAAGCACCCTAATCTCATCCCCTACAAAGAATATGTGTTGACATTAATCCCACATTTTGAGGAAATTACCTTTGAGCATTTTCCACGAGAGAAAAATCAACTAGTGGACGCGCTAGCCACTATGTCATCCATGTTTAAAATCAAGTGGGATAACGAGGCTCCCCAGATCACCATTGAGAGGATGGATGAACCAGCTTACTGTCACGAGATCGATACTGAAGAAGTAGTGGACAAGCCTTGGTTCCATGAAGTTAAGAGGTATCTCGAGACCCAAGAGTATCCGGAGGGAGCTTCAGTCAATGATAAGAAGTTCTTGAGAAGATTCTCTGCTAAGTTCTTCCTCAGTAATTCCATTCTCTACAAGCGCAACCACGACTTTACTTTGCTTCGTTGTGTAGACAAGAGTGAGGCAGACAAGATCATGGTTGATCTACATGAATGCACTTTTGGCACCCATTATAGTGGGCACATGAGGGATAAAAAGATCCTAAGGGCGGGGTACTATTGGTCTACCATGGAAGCAGATTTCCATCAGCATTTATGAACCTGTCAGAAGTGTCAAATCTATGCTGACAAAGTACATGTACCTCCAGTTCCTCTAAACGTCCTGACTGCTCCCTGGCCATTCGCGATGTGGGGCATCGACATGATTGGAGAAGTCAAACCTACAGCTTCTAATGGACACCACTTCATCTTGCTTGCCATTGACTACTTCACGAAGTGGGTTGAGGCAGTTTCTTTCGCTTTCGTTACCAAGAATGTTGTGGCCCGATTCATCAAACAGAATCTCATCTATCGGTATGGTATCCTGGAGAGAATAATTACGGATAATGGTACCAATCTCAACAATACTATGATTACCGAACTATGTGTGCAATTCAAGATCCAACACCATAATTCTTCTCCTTACCGGCCAAAGATGAATGGCATTGTCGAAGCCGCAAATAAAAACATCAAGAAGATCATACAAAAATGACAGTGACCTACAAGGACTGGCATGAGATGTTACCATTTTCTCTCCATGGTTACCGTACCACGGAGCGCACGTCAACAGGGGCAACTCCTTTCTCTTTGGTATACGGTATGGAAGTCGTCCTACCAATTGAAGTACAAATACCTTCTCTGAGAATCATAAAAGATGCAGTGCTGAATAAAGATGAATGGATTCAAACTCGACTTGACTAGTTGAATTTGATTGATGAGAAGAGTCTTACGGCTGTCTGTCATGGTCAGATGTACCAAAACGTATGATCAAAGCTTTTAACAAGAAGGTTAGACGTCAGGTATATAGGGTTGGTGATTTGGTAATCAAGCGTATCATATTGCCACAAGGTGATCCTAGGGGAAAATGGTCTCCTACATACGAAGGACCGTTTATGATCAAAAGCATATTCTCTGGTGGAGCAATGATCTTAACCACTATGGATGGCGATGACCTTCCGCATCCTGTAAACGCGGACATAGTCAAAAGATACTACGCATGAATAAAGACCCGCTAGTTCGACTGGCCTATGCAAAAATTAAGGCATCCCGGCAAACCAAAAAGGTTTGGGCAAAAATTAGGGATAAAATACAAAAAATAAATTGTACACCCAGCAAGCTGAAAACCTGAAAGGGCGGCTTGGGCAAAAAAGGGTATCCCGGTGGACTGAACACCCGAAAGGGAAGTCCAAGCAAAATTTAGGGAATCAAAGTGTATGACTATGTCCCATTGAATCACCTTACAGACAACTTCTAGTATTGACTGACAAACTCAAATGGTTCTAATCAATCTAATCAGCTTTGGATAAAGCAACAAGTGAACGAGATGCTCAGAGACATGAAGGCTATAGCAGAATAGGAACCCCATGGGATCATTTCACATAGCTATCTTTTCTTAGTGTCAATTTTCATTTTCTACGATGAAACTCCCTTACTAGGATGTTTGTCTCGTTGTAAAAAAAATAATTATTCAAGTTAATACAAAGATATTCCTTTGAAAGTGCAAAACTATCAGTTTTTCTTTTATTTCCGTGTTTTGTTTGCAAAAACATCCAATGATTATTTTTGAACATATGCATTTGAGTGTGACTACTGTTTACAAATGAGCAATAAAGAGGAATAGAAATTAGAAAGACAATCACTAATGGCTTAAAAAATAGAATAATATCTATAAACCATTCCATAAAATCCCCCGCAAGTACTTTTTCCAGCAAGAGCGAAAACCGGGGCATTTCACTACAAGATCGCTAAAGTATCTCCAGTATGCAGCCTAATGGTATCAAGTGCTCTCACATCCTCGACGGAACAAAACTTCCAGTTACGCTCCAAAGATTCCCCAGTAAAAGTCGCCCAGTTTCTCAGGATCCCCCAGCAGGATTTCACGAGGTCCACAAGCAATGCACGATGTTTCCCTTCCACAACAGAGTTTATTTCTATAATAAATGGAAACTCATCCATCAACTCTTCAACTTCAAAATATGAAGACCTACACTCCTCATCCCTAGTAGTACTCAGGGATTCATTTTCCCCAACTCCAGCAACATTGTGGCATAACAATTAATGTATCCATACATTACATCCATATGTCATAGCATCGACAACACAGATGCATACAGCGCAATCTCATTTATTTTGAGAAACAGCATTATACCATGCATTTCATACATCATGGCATTGCATGCAACTAACCTTTCACCTTTTCAGGAAAGATCAATCAACAAAAAATTATCGTCAAATTTTCAACAAGTCAATTATAGATTGTGATACGGTGGGAGAGAACTGACTGTTTTTGGAATGCTGGTTCGCGTTTCGCGTTTGTTTTTGCAAAATGTCGCAGTAAGCAAGAGTCGCCACCGACTTTTATTTTATCCAACAAGGAAAGGAAAAAAGCACAGAAAAATTCCTTTTTCGAGATGTTTCTCGGGTTCGGGGGTAGATTATAGAAAGGGAAGGTGTTAGCACCCTTTCTATCAGTGGTTATCCACGGGCTCTTAGGCACTTGCTCAAAGTGTTTTCAAAATTTGCTTTTCTTTGTGTTTGTGGGTTTGAAAGAAGTTTTTTGTTTGAAAGGTGTAAGTGCGAAAAGTTTTATTTTGTTTTGAAAGGAGCAAGTACTTAAGAACCATCTACCTACTTGAAAAAGGAATCAAATTGTGCTAATGTCCTTTAGACAATGCTATCCCACTATTGATGAGTAGGTAGCGTCGTCGTTGGAGTTTTAAGGGTCAATTCGATTAAGGGACGTGCGGTCACTAAAGTAATGTTAGGACGCTTTAGCGGTAACCCTAATATCTTAGATCATTTTTTCGAGGCAACCGTTTCGAGGCAACTATGATCTTTGGACAAGAGGGCGACCTCTAAAACTTCCTATACTTAATGACCACGTTCGAAGGCAACCAAGTGAGGTGTACCCTAAGAGTGCGCATGTGCGAGTGTATTGTTTCGGTTAATTTATCTTTGTACATGTCATGGGTGAGCTATGTTGATTTTAAGTTCGTACATTCGATCTTGTCATGCGTTTCCTATTATCAAACATCTAACAGTTAATAATTTGCGGAATTTAAATTGCGGAAATTAAATCTAAACTATTACAAGGCGTCGGGTATTTACATCGCCAAAAACAACCCTTGAAATTAAAATGCGGAAAGTAAATAAAGCGATAAAAAATAATGTCCTAATTAAAGCTATTACATTCCGGAAGCAATTAAATCAATATGGTAAAATAGATCGCGTGCGAAAAGTTAAAGCGAATGCGAGTTTTTTAGGGTTTTGACCCATTTTGAAGAAAGTGATTTTTTTTTTGGTTATTTTTTGAATTAAAAGAAATTAAACCTAAGTTAATAATTAAATTAATAAACTAATTAATTAATTAAAATATTTTTGGATATTTGGATATTTAGAGAAATAAAATAAATTTTATTTAAAGCTAATAGAAACCTAATTTTCTACATTAATTTTAATTATTGCGAAAATATTAAAGTTATACCCTAATTAAACTAAATTAATTAAGTTAGTATTTATTTACAAAAAAAAGTTGAATTTAATTTTAATAAATTAAATATTTTTTTATGTTTTTGATTTTATGAGGAAACAAATTAATTGGTTAATTAAAAAATAAAAAATAATTAAACAAAACAATTAATTAAAAGAATAAAATAAAGAAAGAGAAAGATATAACCAAGGGGGTGTGGGCCTGGAAAAGTAGTGAAATTGGCAATTCAGAGGCCCATTTACGTTGGCCTGTATTGACTTTCCATGATTCCACGTGACATGTTGACCAGGGGACATGGTGCACGCTCCATCTGGGCCATCAGATTTGGCCTGGAGGCCATCTGGCAAGTATCTGAATGAGGGCGTATGGTGAACCACAACTCCTGAAGCGCGTTGGATTTCCTGAAGAAAAATAGCAAAGCAAATATGGGGGACCTGGGATTCGAACCCAGGTCCCATGAGTCACTGAACAACACACTTACCACCACACCACTTCCTTCCATTTGTTATTATAATAAACAACAATTATTATATGGAGAAAACAATGAATATGCCAGAAATTATAAAAAAGCGCGCCAGATTCAAAATCATCCAATAAGGAAGAGGCACGTCTTCATCTTCTCCAATGAAACCTGGTTTTTTTACCTGCGGATTTACATCCGCTGCTAAATGCGTAGCTGCATCATAAAATTAATTCTAGGCTATAAAAATAAAAACCAAAGCCATGGACATGTTCGTCTGGACATCCTGAGCAAGTCTATGTACATTATTGGTTCCAATTTTTCCTGCAAAGAAAACGCCCAAAAACAAACTTCCAAAACCCTAGGTTCGGGTATGGCGTTATAGGTCATGAAAACGCAATTCAGTAATGCAAACAGCTTCTAAATGGAACGATAAGCATGATTGTGTAAAGATTTCGCCAAGAAAATGCAAGAATATGAGTATGTGATTTCAAATACAGGGCAAGGTTTAGGGAGGCTTATAGCGCGATTGAGGATGTGAATGGCCTTGCTTTTGATTGCTATAGACTCAGTGGATGTCCAGCAAGAGAGTAGTGTTGAGCTTTTGCTTTGAATCGGCCTCTAAAACAGATTTCAGTTTCAAGCTCTTTTTCCTTTTTTCAAGTTTTTGTTCTTCTGATTGTGCAGCCTCCAGGTCCTCAAACTCGTCCCTTTGGTTTGTATAAGTAATATGGAATGAATTAGGTCAAGTTTTGGGCTTTGAATCCTTATGCGTTGATGTTTGAAGATGTGATTTGATTCACCATTAAAAAGCTTCCAAAATGTCCAAATTCCATCTTTTTGTTCATGATATGGCTTGATTCGGATTTGATTGTGTACATGATGATATTTAAGACCTATATCAATCAAAAAGATTCCAAGTGATCAATATTTGGATTTTATTTGGATTTAAATTGATTTAAAATGAATTAATTCAATAAAAATCAAATAAAATAGAAAAATCAATAAATGGGCACAATACTGAAGATAGGTCACGTGTGTAGTGTGACAAGATCAAATCAAGTGGAAAAAAGTGGGCCCTTTTGACAAAATTTGAAGTTTTGGGGATAGTTGACTTTTGGCAATTTTGGAAAAATGCCCAACTTCAATAATGTATAACTTCTTCAATTTAGAACTTTTGGAGGTGTTCTTGGACTTTTTGGAAACCTTAAGATGCCCTCTAACCAACCCTTTTGGTCTAATCTCATTTTGATATTCCATGCTCAAGTTATAAGCTTTGGAAAAAAAGGTGTTTTTGTTGACTTTCAAAATTGACCTATAATGTCCAAATTTGTAACTTTTTGTGAGTGAATTTCCTGATCTTGGGGTGTGAAGATGGATTGTATGAAATTGCATATTCTTCAAAATGAGCTTTGGATGGGTCATTTCTCATAAAGTATGAGAAAGTTATGCTTGGTCAAAGTTAAGTTGACTTTTCCTACAAAACCCTAATTTAGCAACTCTTGAATCTTGATGAATCTTGATAAACCCTTGATAAAATGATGAATTATCCTTCAAAATGAGAATGTTGACAAAAAAAATACTGAAGTTTGACTATTTGTAGGTCACAGTTGACTTTTTCCCTTGCACAGTCGATTTTTGGACCTCTTGAGCAATTGACTGACCAAACTTCCTCTGCAAGGCTTGAAATTTGATATGGATGAACTTGAGAACATATTAGTACATTGGGTAGAACTTGAGGTCATTTGGATGTAAAGACCTTGATGCAACACAAAACCCTAATTTGAGGTTGACTGCCTTAGGAGATGATTTGACTGTCCAACTCTTGAGCAATCTTGAACCACTTGGAGATTATTCTTGCAATGTATTGAGAAATATGGGAGGGAAAATTTTGGGGTACAACAGCTGCCCCTATTCAATTTTCTTAAACCTGAGGATATAGATTGGCTTTCAGGCCTTTCGTGATCCGAAGGTGGAAGATGATTGAACACTAAAGTGCCCAGAAATTTGCACTCGCATGACATGGTATCAGCATTGTGATGTCGGGAATGGGCTTATAGATGCCATTTGGAGACTATTGGGAGGTGGTCTGAACTTCGACTGGATCGGCATCAGAAAAATCTTTAGGAATTTATTTAATTGGACCAAAGGAGGTCTTGTCTTCTTTGACTGGATTGGCATCAGAAAAATCTTTAGGAATCGATTTAACTGGACCAGAGGAGGTCTTGTCTTCTTTGACTAGATTGGCATCAGAAAAATCTTTAGGAATCAATTTAACTGGACCAGAGGAGGTCTTGTCTTCTTTGACTGGTTTGGCATTAGAAAAATCTTTAGGAATCGATTTAACTGGACCAGAGAAGGCCTTTGACTGGATCGTCATCAGAAAAATATTTAGAAATCGACTTAACTGGACCAGACAAGGTCTTGGAATAACTTCAACTGGATCGGCATCAGAAAAATCTTTAGGAATCGATTTGACTGGACCAGAGAAGGCCTTTGACTGGATCGACATCAGAGAAATCTTTAGGAATCGATTTAACTGGACCAGACAAGGTCTTGGAATAACTTCAACTGGATCGGCATCAGAAAAATCTTTAGGAATCGATTTAACTGGACCAGAGGAGGTCTTGGTACCTTCAACTGGATCGGCATCAGAAAAATCTTTAGGAATCGATTTAACTGGACCAAAGGAGGTCTTGGTGCCTTTGACTGGATCGGCATCAAGAAAATCTTTAGGAATCGATTTAACTGGACCAGGCAAGGTCTTTGAATAACTTCAACTGGATCGGCTTCAGAAAAATCTTTAGGAATCAATTTAACTGGACCAGAGAAGGTTTTTGACATAGTTGAGAACGTAACTGCATCTTTCCTGAAATGTAAAGGTCAGTCATAGGCAATGCATGATATGGATCAAGCAATGATGTTCTCAAAATAAATGAGATTGTATGGTATGATGCATATATGCATGTATCATGATGTATGGAAATGTGATGTTTTAGCTGGGGAAAATAAATCCCGGATAGCTGCTGGAGACAAGAGTTGAATTCTTCGTTTCCACTGGGGATGGTGAACGAAGGTGATTGTGAGAATAAACCTGCAGCAGAGGAGAATTCCGTTGGGGAATAAGCTGATGAGGAGATTACTCTGTGGGGAAGAGACGTTCTGCTGAAGATTCCACGGATAAACTCCACTGGGGATGGATTACCGTTGCTGGTGATACTGAATCTGTTGAGGATTGAATTCCTGCTTGTGAAAGGAAAGAACTTTGCTGGGGACGATCTTTCAGCTGCAACTTGCTGGGGATAAACCTCTGAGTTCTGCTGGGAATGATTCTTTGAACTTGGCTGGGGAGATTTATTTTTGTACTCTGTTGGGTATAAACTTCCAGAGTCTACTGGGGAATGTGATTCAACTCCGTTGGGGAAGCTTTTCAGACCGCGCTGGGGAAATATTGTCTCCACTGGGGGTACCTTATATTTTGTCGGGGAACTTTCTTATACTTGCTGGAGAATATTATTATACTCCGATGGGGGATATTAAGACTGTCGGGGATATTAAGCCTTTCAGTGCTGATGGTAGATAAACTCTGCTTGGGGAGAGCATTGCTGATTTGTTCATAGTTGCAAGTCTCAGCTGGGAGAGCTATCATTACTGCCTTACTATGAGGGGATTGAAGGTATCTTAACCATATTCTTCAGCTGAATTTACCTTGTACCTGGTGAATGGAGCAACTACACAGTTTGGAAAATTCTTATTGCCCCTGTTTCTGATATTACCAGTAATTCGTCTTTTGTCTCGCATGTAAATATTCATGAGCAGCAACTAATGTCAAATGCATATATCAAAAATGAACATTGGACGTTCTTTGCAAAACAAAACAGATAAAGGAAAAACAGTTTGAATTTGTCTGAAAATGAATTCGAATTAATTTTGAAGTTTGGCCGGTAAATAGGCATTTTTGTAGAAGAGGCTGAGGTCCTAGTAAGAGAATACCGCCGAACAAATAGAATTTATACAATTTGTGAAAATAAAACAAAAACAGTTATGTGAATAATCCCACTGGGTTCCAACTCTGCTATTGCCTTTATATCCTCGAGCATCTCATCGCTTCGCTATTGGTTGAAGATTAATCGGATTGATTAGTGTCGTCCGAGCTTGATAGTTGATACCGAAGTCTGGATGCAAGGTGATCTAATGAGACATAGTGTTACGCTTTGATCCCTAACTTTTTCCTGGACCGCCCTTTCGGGTTTTCAGTCCACCGGGATACCCTTTTTTGCCCAAGCCTCCTTTTCAGGTTTTCGACTTGTCGGGTGTACAGTTTTTTCATTTTCATCCCTTATTTTTTCCCGATCCCTTTTGGTTCGCCGGGAAGCCCTTATTTTTGCCTAGGCCAGTCAACCTAGCGGGTCTTTGGTTATGCATAGTATCTTTTCACTATGTCTTCATTGACGGGGTGAGGAAGGTCGTCACCATCCATGGTGGTTAGAATCATAGCTCCTCCTGAGAAAATGTTCTTAACCACAAATGGCCCTTCATAAGTAGGGGTCCATTTTCCCCTGGGATCACCTTGAGGTAGTATGATGCGCTTGATTACCAAGTCTCCGACTTGATACTCTTTTCGTCTGACCTTCTTGTTAAATGCCTTGATCATCCATTTTTGGTACGTCTGACCATGACAAATAGCAGTAAGTCTCTTTTCGTCGATTAAATTCAGCTGATCAAGTCGGGTCTGAATCCAGTCATCTTCACTCAAACCTGCATCCTTCATGATCCGAAGAGAGGGTATCTAAACTTCAATGGGTAAGACTACCTCCATAGCATATACCAAGGAATAGGGTGTTGCCCATGTTGACGTCCGCGCTGAGGTACTGTACCCATGAAGAGCAAATGGTAACATTTCGTGCCAATCTTTGTACGTCACTGTCATCTTCTGCACAATCTTCTTAATGTTTTTATTAGCCGCTTCAACAGCCCCATTCATCTTCGGCCGGTAGGGAGAAGAGTTATGATGTTGTATCTTGAATTGCTCGCAGAGCTCAGTGATCATCTTGTTGTTGAGATTGGTACCATTGTTCGTAATGATCCTCTCTAGTACACTGTATCGACAAATCAGATTATGTCTAATGAACCGTGCCACGACGTTCTTGGTTACAGTAGCAAAGGAAGCTGCTTCAACCCACTTCGTAAAGTAATCAATAACCACCAGGATGAAGCGATGCCCGTTGGACGTTGTAGGTCTGATCTCGCCGATCATATCAATGCCCCACATTGCAAAAGGCCAAGGTGCCGTCAAGATGTTCAGAGGAACTGGAGGTATGTGCACCTTATCAGCATAGACTTGGCACTTGTGACATGTCTGAGAATGCTGATAACAGTCGGCTTCCATTGTGGACTAATAGTATCCTGCCCGAAGGATTTTCTTTGCCATGGTGTGTCCACTGGAATGAGTTACGAAAGCACCTTCATGTAACTCTGCCATGATCCTTTCTTCCTCGTTCTTATCCACACATCGCAGTAAGGTTGAATCATGGTTACGCTTGTAAAGGATGTCATTGCTGATGAAGAACTTCGCCGCGAACCTCCTCAGAAACTTCTTGTCATTAACAGATGCACCCTCAAGGTATTCTTAAGCCTCAAGGTATCTCTTCACCTCATGAAACCAGGGCTTTTTTGTTACCTCTTCAGTCTCAATGTCGCAGCAATGTGAAGGTTCGTCCAATCTTTCAATGATAATCTGGGGAGCCTCGTTGTCCCAATTGACTTTGAACATAGAAGACATCGTAGCCAGCGCGTCCGCCAACTAATTTTCCTTTCTAGGGAAGTGTTCAAAGGTTATCTCCTCGAAATGGGGAAGCAACGTCAATACATACTCCTTGTAAGGAATAAGGTTCGGTGTTTCGTATCCCACTCGCCTTTGATCTGACTGATCACGAGAGCGGAATCTCCGAAGACACTTAGAAACTTAATCCTTAGGTCAATTGCTGCTCGAAGACCCATGATGCATGCTTCATACTCCGCCATATTGTTGGTGCAGTTGAAACATAGTCGGGCGGTGAATGGAGTATGAGAGCCTTTAGGAGATATGATCACGGCGCCAATGCTATTACCCAAAGAGTTCAAAGCTCCATCATAGTACATAGACCATCGGGATCCCTCCTCAGGTCCTTCATCCGGTCCAGGTGTCTCACAATCAGTCACTAGAATGATATTCTCATCTGAAAATTCAAAGTTCATAGACTGGTAATCATCCACTGCCTGATGTGCCAAATGGTCTGCCAACACACTTCCCTTAATTGCCTTTTGGGTCGTATATTGGATGTCATACTCAGTCAAGATCATCTGCCGTCTTGCTATTCTTCCGGACAAGGCAGGCTTTTCGAAGATATACTTGATTGGATCCATCTTTGATATTAACAAAGTAGTTTGAGTCAACATATACTTTCTCAGCCGGCGAGCAGCCCATGGCAAAGCGCATCAAGTTTTCTCGAGCAGTGAGTATCGGGTCTCACAGTCGGTAAACTTTTTGCTAAGGTAATAAATAGCATGCTCTTTTCGGCCAGACTCGTCATGCTGACCCAGCACACACCCCATTGAGTTGTCGAGTACCGTCAAGTATAAGATCAGAGGTCTCCCTTCAACTGGAGGCATCATAATAGGTGGCTCTTGGAGATACTCTTTGATCCTTTCGAAAGCGGCCTGACATTCATCATTCCAACGTACTACTTGATCTTTCTTCATTAGCTTGAAGATTGGCTCACAAGTAGCAGTCAGGTGCGAGATAAATTGGGAAATATAGTTCAGACGTCTCAGAAAACCTCTGACTTCTTTCTCTATTCTGGGAGCTGGCATCTCCTGTATAGCCTTCACTTTTACAGGATCCACTTGAATACCTTTATCGCTTACGATGAAACCCAACAGTTTACCAGATCTCACCCCGAAGGTGCACTTGTTCGGGTTTAACCTCAGCTTGTACAACTTCAGCCTGTCAAACAGCTTCTGCAGATGGTCAAGGTGTTACTCCTCATTTTGGGACCTTGCAATCATATCGTCGACGTATACTTCAATCTCATGATGGATCATGTCATGAAATAAAGCAACCATGGCACGTTGATACATTGCCCCAGCGTTCTTCAATCCAAAAGGTATGACCTTGTAGCAAAAGGTACCCCACTGAGTAACAAAAGTTGTCTTCTCCATGTATTTGAGATCCATCTTAATCTGATTATAACCGGAGAAACCATCCATGAAGGAGAATACTTTATGTTGAGTGGTGTTGTCAAACAGAACGTCGATATGAGGTAGAGGGAAATCATCTTTGCGGCTCGCCCTGTTGAGATCCCTGTAGTCAACACACATTCGAACCTTACAATCCTTTTTCGGCACAGGAACCACATTGGCCACCCACTGGGGGTAAGAAGTAACTGCTAGAAAACCGGCGTCAAACTGTTTCATAACTTCAGCCTTGATTTTCTCAGACATCTCCGGGCGCATTCGGCGGACCTTTTGGTTCACTAGAGGATAGTCTTCCTTGGTAGGCAGGCGGTGAACCACAATATCAGTATCCAGACCAGGCATATCTTCATAAGACCAGGCAAAGATCTCAACATAGTCATGCAGCATTTGAATCAACCGTTGCTTCACACTGAGCTCCAGATTTGCACCGATCTTGACTTCCTTCTTATCTGTCTCAGTACCCAGATTCACTGTTTCCACTGGCTCTTCATGTGGCTGAATGGCCCTTTCTTCCTGGAGTAACAATTTTGCAAGTTCACCAGGCACTTCGCAATCATCTTCACCTTCGTCTTCGGCTAAGTTGATCGGATTTTCGAAGTCATAACTGGCAGTAGCAGAGTCGTTACCAGTGAGATCCAGAGTGGATGTGGACCTGTATATGTGAGTGTGTGTAAAATAGTTGTTTTGCAATATATTATAAAGAAAAACAAGGAGCGCAAAATTTGAAATGCAAGAAACGTCCAATGCTTTTATTAATGATATATGAAAATGACACACATAAAGCCCTCACAAATGAAGCAACGGTGCCCTGGGTAAGACACCGGGCCATAAAGTTTAAAACATTGTCTGCTACAAAATCAAAACAAAAGTTTCATTACTGGGTAACAAAAG
The DNA here is from genome assembly GCA_948472305.1 of Vicia faba. Taxonomy (NCBI): domain Eukaryota; kingdom Viridiplantae; phylum Streptophyta; class Magnoliopsida; order Fabales; family Fabaceae; genus Vicia; species Vicia faba. Next base: position 855,312,217 of record OX451736.1, on the reverse strand, counting down.
TAATAGGGATGAAGTCCTTTGTTGTCCAGTTGCTTGGTCCACCGTCGGTCGTAGGGTAGATCTAGCTGTCAAACTCAGACTCTTCCATATCGTCTTCAATGGCATTCACTCCCGAGTTGCTGATGAACACGAGAGGTCTTCCTATCCGTGCGTTCCGAACAGCCCTTTGAGATTCTGCAGTGAAACCTAAACCAAACTTGTTAGTCTTCTGTGTAAAATCAGGGAGTTGGCCCCAATTTGCACACCCACCTTTCTCGACAACAGCCCGGGCATCCTTTAGGGAAGCCATCTTCATAGGAGAATCTTCAACAACGGTCTCAGCTAACGCCAGTGTTTGGGGAACCTCTTCAAAAAGATGAAATGGGGTCTCAATGAACTCCCCATCCATCTCTACATATTGGAAAGAGTTGAGGTGGCTCACCATGTACTCTTCCTCTCCTTGTACTGTCACAATATTCCCTTTGACCGGGTACTTCAGCTTTTGGTGGAGCGTTGAGGTTACGGCCCCAGCTTTGTGGATCCATGGACGACCCAACAAATAAGAATAAGATGGTCGAATGTCCATCACATAGAATGTAGAGTTGAAAACCTGAGAACCAACCTTAATCGGGATATCAACTTCTCCGTGCACCATTCTCTTAGACCCATCAAAGGCTCTAACAACAATGTTACTTGGTTTCAGCTCCAACCCTTCACAGTCCAACCGGTCTAGAGCTTTCTTTGGTAAAACGTTCAATGAGGAACCAATATCCACTAATACATGAGCAAGAGTAGTGCCCCTGCATTCAATGGAGACATGCAGGGCATCGTTGTGATTCTTCCCCTTAGCAGTCAAGTCGGCGTCAGAGAAACCCAACCCATTATCAACAGTTAAATTGGCCACGCAATCTGTGAACTGATCAGCTGATGTCTCTTGTGGCACGTGGGCAGTCTTCAAGAAGGTAATCAGATCCTTGGCATGGGCCTCTGAGCATAGAAATAGTGATAACATAGAAATCTTGGATGGGGTTTGCCCCAGCTGTTCAACTACATTGTAGTCACTCTTTTTGATGATTTTCAGAATCTCTTCCATCTCTTGTTTAGAAGCTTCAACAGTAATCGTCTTTGGTGCCTCCGTTTGGGAAGGCTCACTGGTGGTCCCTTTTCCCCGAGTGTCAGATGACTCAGCGACAGGGCTAAGAATAGGAACTTGAACAGGAATAGTAGCAGGTACACTGGCTGGTGTAATAACAACAGGTCTTCGGGCAGTTGGTGGAGAGATATCAGGTGAGAAAAGTCTTCCGCTGCGAGTGACTTTAGCAGGTCCAACAATATTGTTGATGTCAGTATCAGCATCCAACTCTTGTTTAACTCCATGAAAATAAACATCAGCTCCATAATGCCAAGGGACAGCTTTATCGGAGGTATAGGGGATGGGCCCCGGAACAGTGATGATCACAGGTGCGATTTTTGGAACATATGTAATTCTAACAGGCTTCCTCGAGGGAGCCTTGGAAGAATTGTCGAAAATGGTAATGATGGAAACTTCTTTAGAAGGAACTAAGGGAACAACCGTCTTCTCAAACAGAATCTCTTTATTATCCATCAGGCGTTGGACACCTGACTTCAAAAGATGGCAACCAGTAGGCAGAATAGAACACATACATCAATCTTCGTCACAGCCCGAAAATAAACCGGCTAGCAAAAGGTTCTTCTTCACAGTCATCAAAGGGGTAACAATGTCATTCACAGAAACCACAAACGAGTCTTCATCTATAGCATTCACTCCATACTTGGGCATAGGAGCAGTCACAACATTAGGCCTTTCGGGTGCCTCGAACTCAATCTCCTTTGCATCAATTAAGTCCTGTATCTTATTCTTCAAAGTCCAACAATCATCTGTATTATGCCCCGAGCTATCAGAGTGATAAGCACAGCGGACATTAGGGTTATACTTTGGTGATGTTGTATTTGGATTCTTTGGGGCTTCCTTTGGAATCACCAGATTGGTCTTCAGCAATTGTGGCTGAATCTGAGATAAGGTCATGTTGAGATGGGTGAATTGCCTTCAAGTTCTCTCGTCCTTTTGTTGATTGTTGTGCTGAGGAGCACCAGCAGGTTTTGAAATTACAACCGCATTAACAGCTTGGCAGCGTTCAGGTCTATTCTGGTTTCTTGAACTGTAGACGGCACTGGACTCTTTCTTAAATGGCTTCTTCTCGGTGCTTGATGAGGCACCCTTATGTATCTTACCAGCCTTAATACCAGCCTCAATCCTCTCACCGGTCAAAATTAGCTCCGTAAACCCATACGAAGAGCTTCCAATCAGATGGTTGAAAAATGGACCAGACAGGGTCACCATAAACATATCCACAAGTTCCTGATCAGCCAAGGGTGGTTGTACTCTTCCAGAGAGGTCCCTCCACTTCTGAGCATAATCTTTGAATCCTTCACCCATTCCCATTTACATACCCTGGAGTTGGGTACGCGTGCGAGCGAGGTCGGAGTTGTACTGGTATTGCCTATAGAAAGCAGTAGCCAAATCCTCCCAACTGCAGATACTGGCTCCGTCCAACTGATAGAACCACTCAAGTTGAGTCCCTGAGAGACTGTCTTGAATGAAATGGATCCATAGGTTCTTATCAGCAGTGTACGGCTGAATCTTCCTTACATATGACTGGAGGTGCAGCTTCGGACAAGAAACTCTGTCATACTTAGCAAAGGTTGGTGCCTTGAATTTGTGGGGAATCACCACCCCAGATGATAGACCCAGATCACCAAAGTCCAGACCAGGTACTTTCTGAACTTCCATAGCACTCAACCGGTCTTCCAGTTGCTTGTACCTATCCTCGGCAGGAGGATACTGTTCTTCGTCGAAGTCCGTCTCGTTGTCGGAAACCACTGGGCTAGGAGCCCTCCTTTCCTCTTGACTATCTTTCCCTCCAAATGAGGTAGTCAAATCAACTTCATTTTGTAGCCTATTTCCAAACCTAGGACCAGTGTTGAATAGGATTTTCCTCTTCTTCTTCTTCTCTTTTAGAATCAGGGTCTTCAAATCCTGCTGACCCTTAGCTAGATTCATGAACAGCTCTTGAAATTGGGCATTTTGGGCCTGGAGGGCCTTGATAGCTTGCCCAGTTAAAGGTTCAGCAGACATGATGAGCACTGAAATAAACAGCAAAGAAGATAAGAGACCTGTAATGGGTACCTGTTTATGAAGTGCATGGGATGAAATGCGTATGATATGATTTCAAAGACAATCGGGAGATTCAAATTTGTAAACCAGAAAGGAAACACACTTTATTAGATAAACTTTTGAAATTCAAATTGTTCAACAAATTTCCCTTAGGGCGTTACAAGAATGGAAATACTGAAAAGTAAATAAAAACTGGAAAGGAAATCATCAAAGGTCAATCAATGCTCCCATGGTCTCTTCTTGTCGGTGCGGACATAGTCATTAAGAATCTGCTCGTTCTCTAGCTGCCTAGTCAACTTCTGGATCTTCTGCTCTTGCTCGTTGAACCTTTCTCGGTAAGAATCCTGTTCCTCTCTCAGCTGCATCCAAGACCTTTTCAGTTCCCCAATGTCAGTGGGCATATGAGGATGGATGATGGTCGGAAGAACCCCTTCTTCATTAGCAACTTCAACAATGATAGGCCGGACAGCTTCATATGGCATACCCAGCTTTTGGGCACGGATACGGACCCATCTGAGATATGGCTCCATCGGAAGAGAAGTCTTTGGACCCAGCTCGTGTGGATCAGATATGTGAACTCTATCCCAAGCCCTTATGAATCTCCGACGTTGTTCGTAACTATCCCCTTGAAAATCAAAGATGATATGAGGCATTAACAGCTCATGAGGTCCTTCTCTTTTGGCTCGCCCAAACTGACGTAAGGCCAAGCACGGATTGTAAGAAATTCCTCCATAGGTTCCTATCAGTGGAACATTGGGGTATTCCCCATATCGATCAATGATAGCCACCTCGTCCATACCCTTGAGAGTCCAGATGATGTCATTATGAGAGAGAGAGAGAGAGACATAACTCTATAAGCCCAGCCCATTCCTTCTTTGTTCTTCAGCACTGTTTTGGGAAGGTGCGAAATAAATAACCTTGCCAATAATGGAGCACAGCATATCAAGGTTTCCCGCTTTCGGGCAGTACGGGCATAAAGCTGATGAAGAATGTCACCCAAGAGAGTGGGTACAGGATTACGGGAGATGAAGATTTTCACCGCATTCACATCAACAAAAGTGTCAGGATTCGGAAACAATACCAAGCCGTATATCAGAAGAGCCAGAATATCCTCGAATGCCTTGAAGTCTAGACTATCCCAGAAATAGTTAGCCTTACCAACCAAGAACTTAGTCAAAAAGCCCTTTGCTCCACTTCTAGTCTCCCAATCAGCCATTACCTCCTCTTTGGTCAAATGAAGGGCTGCAGCAATCTCTTCGGGCCTAAGGGTCTTCTCCCAACCAGTAAACAGGGTCTGCTCCCGGATAGGGATACCAAGTAGCTCAGAGAACTCTTCTAGGGTAGGAACCAACTGGTAGTCCTGGAAGGTAAAGTAATGATACAGCGGATCATAGAACTGGACTAGGACACTCATCATCTGCTCGTCCAATTTGGAGGTGACCAAACTGAGAAGATAACCATGTCTCTTGAGGAAGGAAGTAGTATCAGGCATCTTTGCAATCAGATCTTTAAGAAAGGTTGGAACCTGGACAAAGTTGATCCGGATAGTATTCTTACGCATGGGCATCATGATGACCTACAAAACAGAACAAAGATGAATCCCTCCTGTCTTTGAAATAGGTTAGTCCAATGCAAGATGTATGCAATGTTATGATGTCATTATGTCATGATAGAAAGCACACCACAAGTATCCATAAACAACAAACATGGTAAAGGCACACAAGTCACACAGAGAGCCCTTAGATTTCAGGCTGGCAAGGAGCTTAGGTACTACCCTCTTTCAGTTCAGTTGGTTTAAACCTGTCCTAAAAATAGTAATCGGGTTCCAGAGGATCTCAATATCACTGACTACCCTCGATCGGTCATAATTCCAGTTTAGCAACCTTTTCTTGCAGCCGGAATCATCACGAGAGTTTAGTCTCAATGAGTGTAGCATGCTGCTACTGTTCTATGGCCGAGTTGGTCAATTTAAAGGTTCTAAGGTCAGTTGGTGCTTAATGACCCCTTAGATGACCCATATTCTCCTTGTTCCAACACAAGGGATATCGGTACAATCTAAAGTTCCACACCAACATAGCTACTGCTTCAACCGTATCGGTCAACGCCGTACAGTTCCCTCACGGTTTATTGCTACTTACCTAAAGGGTATCCCCAGATCCGAGTTAGGATCTATAGAAACTCCGATACAAGCCCACAATTATAAAGCATACAAGTCAAGCAATTGAAAACACAATGATCTAATCCTAAGGTACACCCCACTTTTTAAGCCTCCCCAGCATAGTCGCCAGTTCTGTGATACGGTGGGAGAGAACTGACTGTTTTTCGAATGCTGGTTCGCGTTTCGCGTTTGTTTTTGCAAAATGTCGCGGTAAGAAAGAGTCGCCACCGACTTTTATTTTATCCAACAAGGAAAGGAAAAAAGCACAGAAAAATTCCTTTTTCGAGATGTTTCTCGGGTTCGGGGGGTAAATTATAGAAAGGGAAGGTGTTAGCACCCTTTCTATTTGTGGTTATCCACGGGCTCTTAGGCACTTGCTCAAAGTGTTTTCAAAATTTTCTTTTCTTTGTGTTTGTGGGTTTGAAAGAAGTTTTTTATTTGAAAGGTGTAAGTGCGAAAAGTTTTATTTTGTTTTGAAAGGAGCAAGTACTTAAGAACCATCTACCTACTCGAAAAAGGAATCAAATTGTGCTAATGTCCTTTAGACAATACTATCCCACTATTGATGAGTAGGTAGCATCGTCGATGGAGTTTTAAAGGCCAATTCCATTAAGGGACGTGCGGTCACTAAAGCAATGTTAGGACGCTTTAGCGGTAACCCTAATGTCTTAGATCATTTTTTCGAGGCAACCGTTTCGAGGCAACTATGATCTTTGGACAAGAGGGCGACCTCTAAAACTTCCTATACTTAATGACCACGTTCGAAGGCAACCAAGTGAGGTGTACCCTAAGAGTGCGCATGTGCGAGTGTATTGTTTCGGTTAATTTATCTTTATACATGTCATGGGTGAGCTATGTTGATTTTAAGTTCGTACATTCGATCTTGTCATGCGTTTCCTATTATCAAACATCTAACAGTTAATAATTTGCGGAATTTAAATTGCGGAAATTAAATCTAAACTATTACAAGGCGTCGGGTATTTACATCGCCAAAAACAACCCTTGAAATTAAAATGCGAAAAGTAAATAAAGAGATAAAAAATAATGTCCTAATTAAAGCTATTACATTCCGGAAGCAATTACATCAATATGGTAAAATAGATCGCGTGTGAAAAGTTAAAGTGAATGCGAGTTTTTTAGGGTTTTGACCCTTTTTGAAGAAAGTGATTTTTTTTGGTTATTTTTTGAATTAAAATAAATTAAACCTAAGTTAATAATTAAATTAATAAACTAATTAATTAATTAAAATATTTTTGGATTTTTGGATATTTAGAGAAATAAAATAAATTTGATTTAAAGCTAATAAAAACCTAATTTCCTACATTAATTTTAATTATTGCGAAAATATTAAAGTTATACCCTAATTAAACTAAATTAATTAAGTTAGTATTTATTTACAAAAAAAAGTTAAATTTAATTTTAATAAATTAAATATTTTTTATGTTTTTGATTTTATGAGGAAACAAATTAATTGGTTAATTAAATAATAAAAAATAATTAAACAAAACAAATAATTAAAAGAATAAAATAAAGAAAGAGAAAGATATAACCAAGGGGGTGTGGGCCTGGAAAAGGAGTGAAATTAACAATTCAGAGGCCCATTTATGTTGGCCTGTATTGACTTCCCATGATTCCACGTGACATGTTGACCAGGGAACATGGTGCACGCTCCATCTGGGCCATCAGATTTGGCCTGGAGGCCATCTGGCAAGTATATGAATGAGGGCGTATGGTGAACCACAACTCCTGAAGTGCGTTGGATTTCCTGAAGAAAAATAGCAAAGCAAATATGGAGGACCTGGGATTCGAACCCAGGTCCCATGAGTCACTGGACAATGCACTTACCACCACACCACTGCCTTCCATTTGTTATTATAATAAACAACAACTATTATATGGAGAAAACAATGAATATGCCAGAAATTATAAAAGCGCGCGCCAGATTCAAAATCATCCAATAAGGAAGAGGAACGTCTTCATCTTCTCCAATGAAACCTAGTTTTTTTACCTGTGGATTTACATCTGCAGCTAAATGCGTAGCTGCATCATAAAATTAATTCTAGGCTATAAAAATAAAAACCAAAACCATGGACATGTTCGTCTGGACATCCTGAGCAAGTCTATGTCCATTATTGGTTCCAATTTTTCCTGCAAAGAAAATGCCCAAAAACAAACTTCCAAAACCCTAGGTTCGGGTATGGCGCTATAGATCATGAAAACGCAATTCAGTAATGCAAACAGCTTCTAAATGGAATGATAAGCATGATTGTGTAAAGATTTCGTCAAGAAAATGCAAGAATATGAGTATGCGATTTCAAATATAGGGCAAGGTTTAGGGAGGCTTACAGCGCGATTGAGGATGTGAATGGCCTTGCTTTTGATTTCTATAGACTCAGTGGATGTCCAGCAAGAGAGTAGTGTTGAGCTTTTGCTTTGAATCGGCCTCTAAAACAGATTTTAGTTTCAAGCTTTTTTGCCTTTTTTCAAGTTTTTGTTCTTCTGATTGTGGAGCCTCCAGGTCCTCAAACTCGTCCCTTTGGTTTGTATAAGTAATATGGAATGAAATAGGTCAAGTTTTGGGCTTTGAATCCTTATGCATTGATGTTTGAAGATGTGATTTGATTCACCATTAAAAAGCTTCCAAAAATGTCCAAATTCCATCTTTTTGTTCATGATATGGCTTGATTCGGATTTGATTGTGTACATGATGATATTTAAGACCTATATCAATCAAAAAGATTCCAAGTGATCAATATTTGGATTTTATTTGGATTTAAATTGATTTAGAATGAATTAATTCAATAAAAATCAAATAAAATAGAAAAATCAATAAATGGGCACAATACTGAAGATAGGATACGTGTGCAGTGTGACAAGATCAAATCAAGTGGAAAAAAGTGGGCCCTTTTGACAAAATTTGATGTTTTGGGGATAGTTGACTTTTGGCAATTTTGGAAAAATGCCCAACTTCAATAATGCATAACTTCTTCAATTTTGAACTTTTGGAGGTGTTCTTTGACTTTTTAGAAACCTTGAGATGTCCTCTAACCAACCCTTTTTGTCCCATCGCATTTGGATATTTCATGCCCAAGTTATAAGCTTTGGAAAAAATGTGTTTTTGTTGACTTTCAAAAATGACCTATAATGTCCAAATTTGTAACTTTTTGTGAGTGCATTTCCTGATCTTGGGGTGTGAAGATGGATTGAAGGAAATTTCATCTTCTTCAAAAATGATCTTTGGATGGGTCATTTCTCATAAGGTATGAGAAAGTTATGCTTGGTCAAATTTGAGTTGACTTTTCCTACAAAACCCTAATTTAGCAACTCTTGAATCTTGATGAATCTTGAGCAATCCTTGATGAATCATGATCAACCCTTGATCAAATGATGAATTATCCTTAAAAATGAGAATGTTGACAAAAAAATCTTGAAGTTTGACTATTTGTAGGTCACAGTTGACTTTTGCCCTAGCATAGTCGATTTTTGGACCTCTTGAGCAATTGACTGACCAAACTTCCTATGCAAGGCTTGAAATTTGATATGGATGAACTTGAGAAAATATTAGGACATTGGGGATCACTTGAGGTCATTTGGATGTAAGGACCTTGATGCAACACAAAACCCTAATTTGAGGTTGACTGCCTTAGGAGATGATTTGATTGTCCAACTCTTGAGCAATCTTGAACCACTTGGGAATTATTCTTGCAATGTCTTGAGAAATATGGGAGGGAAAATTTTGGGGTACAACATAGATCAATTCCCGAGAAAGGACTGGTCGACCATCTACATAACAGATATTTACTTCAGACCCCTGCTGGTTCAGTTTAATTCTCTCAACGGTTTATTCTAATTCCTTCTCACAAACACATTCTCTGGTTCAGACATTTTCTCTAGTTCATATAAATCTCTCAATAATTTGTTATTATTCTCCTCCATACCCCAGTCGGTTCAGTTTAAATCTCTCAACGGTTTATTCTGATTCTTTCCCGCAGACGTCTTCTCTGGTTCAGATAAATCTCTCAACGATTCATTCTGATTCTTATCCAAATCCCTGCTGGTTCAGATAAATCTCTCAACGACTTATTCTGATTCTTTCCTAGTAGGCACTTTCTTTGGTTCAGATAAATCGCTCAAAGATCTACTATGGTTCTCTCCAGTTAAAGAATATTCAAGACCTCTTTTGGTTCAGTTTAAACTTCTCAACGGTTTAACCTGATACTTTCCAAATGAACATTTTTGGTTTAGATAAATCGCTCCAAGATTTATTATGATTCTTCGCAGTCAAATAACATACAAGATTTCTGCTAGTTTCAGATAAATCGCTCCAAAGATTTATTCTGATTATTTTCCAGTTGAAATCATGTTCAGGCTTAGTCCATTTTCTGTCAACAGTCACCTTTGGATGGAATCTACAAGCCCATATCCAACAAATCTCCATCATTCCTCCAAATGGAATCTATAAGCCCATTCACAATTCATCTTTGAGTGCAAATTTCTGGACACTCTAGTGTTCAATCATCTTCCACCTTCAAGTCACGAATGGCGGATCCACCAATCTAACTCTTCAGGTTTAAGAAGATTGAACAGGGGCAGCTGTTGTACCCCAAAATTTACCCTCTCATTTGTCAAGTAATTTATCACAAGATTTCCCTTGGTTCAAGACTGCACTAGGGTTGATCAGCTCAAGACACCTCCTCAAGATCTGATGACTAAAAATTAGGGTTTGAGATTGCACAAGGATAATTGAACTTTCAATGCCTCACATGACTTTTATGGATCATTATGGACCCTCAATAATGCTCATGTCAAGTTTCAAGTCTTGGATCACATTTTTGCTCAGTCAATTGATCAGTTGACCTAAAAATCAATTGTATTGGGGAAAAAGTCAATTGTGGTCAATTTAAAGTCAAACTTAATAATTTTTTATCCATGTCAATATTATGAACTCATATATGTCATTTGATCAAGTTTGGACCATAATTCCTCAAGAAATTTGATCAGATCATCAAAAGGGGAAAATGGTCAAAATTAGGGTTTTGACTGAGAAAAGGCAATTTCTGATTTTTGACCTAGCAAATGGTTGATTGATTGGAAACATGATCTCAAGGATTCAATTTCATCATTTTTACCTAATGGCATGACTCAAAACATTGCTCAAGGTCAATTAATTGATAGTTTATTTTTAGTCAACTAATCAAAAGTCAATTACCCACTGAAAAGTCAAACTTTGACTTTTTGGTCAAAATCAAGTGTCAAAGATCACAATTCATCAAAACATGTCAAAATATGAAAAAATTTCATCAAGAAATCAAAAAGTCAAGATTTCATTTTGAAAAGTCAAAATTTCCAAGCTTAGAAATTTTTCTAAGTGTTGAAAACTTCACATATTTTCACAACTTTAAGCCAATTTTTCACCATGATGCAAGATGATTCAAAGGAAACTTTAAACATGAAAGTTGAAGATATCAATGAGATCTAAAACATTTCTGAACACAACTCCTCCTATAAATGTATGGATTTAAAGTTATTAATCCATGAAATCATGGTCATGAAACTAAAACACTTAGTGAAATTTTGAGCATTTTGGTCAGGATTTTGACCTAACTTCTGGGCCAAGTTTCATATAGTTCCAATTGGATTTTGCAAAATTGATTCAAAGAGGGGTTGTAGAGCATATTACAAGCTTTCTAAAATTTATAAGAAATCCTTGAGATTATTTTTGATCATGGAGAATCGAAGGCCAGAAGTTAGGGTTTCAAACTTGTTTTGCAAGACATATTTTGTGATGAACATGAACCAAATCCATAGCCATGCTGTATAATCCAACTCTTCAGGCCCTCTAACTTTTGTATCTATCCTTAATCAGAAGATTACATAAACTTTATGGTTATTATCCATTAAATCCAAGCTTTGTCTAAGTTAACTTGCCATTTTTAGAAGAAAGGCAAGACTTCCATTTTGGAAAAGTATGCTTTTGCAAATGTCAACCCTTCTTGAGCCTCTCAATGGATCCTTCAGCACACACAACATCTACAATTCAGAAGCAAGCTTGTTTAAAGTTCAACCACTCTACAATAGCATGGTACAAGCTTTGGGAAAATGTTTGACATGTTTGCTTCAAAAACAAGTAAAGGTTTTACAATATGTAAATTCAAATTCTGACTTGTTGTAGAACACAAAACATCTTACCTATAAATACATACACTATTTGCAAGATAAGACACGCATGCTTAAGCCCTCAAACTCCCTAGAACTCAGAATCACACATAAAAACTCCATTGTAGCATAATCTGACCAAAAACATGAAACTCATATCTCCCTCGTGCGTTTCCAAGCCTTTTGGTTCCTAAAGCTTCTAAACATCAAATACAAACCATCCAAAGTCCTTTTACCCAATTGTAACACTTCCATCATCAAGTTCCATTTTCAAAAACAGGGGTCTGCAACTTTACTTCTCCAGAACTCCTCAGCCACTTTCAGCTCAAGCCAAGCATCACATTAGCTTCCTGGGAACTTGAGGAAGCTAACCCAATCACTAGAACTCATTGAAAGCCGCTCCAACTCAAAACATGATACCCTCTTGCAAGGAGAGTTTTCTGATTTTTGAACTCCTCATATAGGCATTGTTAAGCTTTCATTTTCAAAGATAAAATGTAGACCTCATTGCCAAGAAGTTGTACATACCCATTGTTTGCATTTATATGGCCTGAGCTTAGAGGATTTTGGAGTTGAAGTTTCTGAAATTTTTAGGTTTTAAATTAGGGCCAGAAAAATTCTCACTCATCTTGAATTTATAGCTTTAGTTATTTATATGGTTGAATTCGTGGGGGAAAATGCCACAACTTTCATGTTTGTACTTTCCATTTTTGTTGAGAGATGAACAAGTTGGAGGTTGTCTGGCTGGGCGTGAGGTTGAAGATAAAGTTGAGGCCATGGACTTGATTTTTAATATATATTTATGGTTTGATATAAGTAAACGGATGAATCACCACCCCAGTGGTTAAAGCATGCGCCTGTAACCAGAGGGACCTGGGTTCGAGCCCCAGTTGTACCCTTTTGGTTGTTTTCTCATATTTTCACTTCCTTTTGGTTTTTTGTTTGCAGCGCCTGGGCCCCCAAACATTGGGCTTTCATTATTTTTGCTGACTTTCCCCCCTGATTATGTTTCACACACCCCTGACCCATTTTATTTCTTTATTTCATTTTCATTTTTATTTTAGTTTATTTTACTTTCATATTTTCTTGTTATTATTTTTATTACTAATATTAGTTTTTTATTATTAATAAAAATAAAAATAAATATTTATTTTATTATTTTTGCACTCATATTTTATTTTTCTTTATAAAAACTAAAAAGAACAAAAACAATTTTCTTAACAATTCAATTTCTTTCTTTTATTAATATTTAGGTAATTAGGTTTAATTTTTATATTATATTATTTTCTTGTAAATTAAAATTAATTTAGAATTTAGGTTTATTTTAATTAATTAATTCTTATGTATTTTTATATTATTCTTAAAACCTTTTCATTAAAAAAAACCTTAAAAAATCCTTTTTTTAGTAAATTTCTTTTTTTAATTAGTTTAAGTTAATTTTATTTGATTTTCATTAATTATTCTCTTAATTAAGTTTAGGTTAAAATCCTTTCATAAAAATCCAAACAAAAATCATTTCTTTTTTTCCATTTTTGCATTCTTGCATTTTATCTTCAATTTTGTACAATATTCAATATGGTTGTAATATTTAATTAGATTTAATTTTTTTGCAAAATCCCTATTTGTAAATTTGTACACCCCCTCCCCTATTGTTGTAATAGCTTAGTATTTTTATTTTCCTCAATTTAATGCTTTATATATAAATGCTAGTAAATTAGGGTTTGTATGGAAAGATCAAAATTAACAAGTTAGCAAACCCTAATTCAAGACAAAACAATGCATGTAAACCAACACACTTGTACACTTACACCCTTAGGGTAAATCCACGTTGTTGCCTTATGAAAAATGGTCATGTTATGCATGTGGGGTATCTTAGCAAAAAAAAATCAAAAATACAAGATCATAGTCCCTCGGTGACGCTATCAATGTTGCCTTTTCAAAATGATCTTAGTCCCTCAAAGAGAATTGCTAAGATATCTCACAACATTGTTATCATGGTTATACGATGACTCATTCCCGTCCCTTTACATCCAAAGATAAGGTTACTTACCAATCCATGGTAAAATAACAATGTCAAAGGAAATAGGAAATAAATAAGAAAACCTTTTGAGTAGGTAGAATGTTCCTAGTTGCTTGTTCATTTTCAAACCAAAACATCCTTGATATTTTCAAAACAAAACATCAACATTTTCAAAAAATCTTTCAAACTTGAAACATTTTCAAAATATCAACACTTTGTATACATTCTTACGAACGAGAATTATTACAAAGTTTGCCTAAACGATGGCGCCTTTTCAAAATACTTTCAAAAACCACACAACGCAAATTTTCAAACAAAAGCAAGTGATCTAGCAAGGAACTAAGATCCTGTAGATAACTATCGATGAAAAGGGTGCTAATATCTTCCCTTTTCATAATCTACACCCCGAACTAAAGAAAACATCTCTAAAGGTCTTTCCTGTTCTTTTCAGCCTTTCCTTTTGGATAAAAGAAAAGTAGGTGGCGACTCTTGCTAACCCCAACATTTGTGATGAAATGCAAAACAACCAAGTCAGTTCTCCCACCAGGTTACACCAAGGACTGTGGGAGGAGAAGTACAGGGGGCATTCTCCATGTCTGGATAATAGAAGTCTTCCGACCGTGAGATGCTCATGGAGATCGGTATGGCATCGAGGTCGGGGGATTTCTTCCCTTCCTCGATGTTTTTGGTTTCTTGTGCTTTGTCACAAGCACCCTCCTTCTTTTTATACTGCTTGAGGTTACCGTCTCTGATTAGTATTTCAATTTCATCCTTGAGATGAATGCAATCCTCTGTGTTATGCTCGTGACTCTTGTGGAACCTACAATACATTCTCTTGTCGGTTCCTGGCTTGGATGATGTTTGTCGGGGAAACCGCACCCCGACTTGCTTAAATTTAGAATTGGTGCATTCAGAAAGAATACGCTCCCTTGAGGTTGTCAGAAGGGTGTAGTCATGAAAACGATCGGCTGGCCCCTTGTAGTCTTTGGAATCACGGGACTTGTCCTCCCGTTTCTTCTCTCCCTGACGGAATGTCGAGGGCTCGTTATTCTTTGAGGACTCGGCACTCTCTCTGTGCCTATATTCCCCAGCGTTGTTGGCTGCTTCCTTCTCCTCGTACTGTATGTATGCATGGGCCTTGAGGAGGAGGGAGTCGAGCGTGGTCGGGGTCTCTATGTCTATAGTTTTGGCAAAGTCACTTCGAGGACGAAGCCCGCGCTCGAGAAGGTACTTCTTCATGTTGTCCATTGTTGGGACTTGGACTGCTTCCTTGTTGAAGCGTTCAATATATGCTCGTAGAGACTCGTCCCTTCCCTATATGATTGCTTCCAGTGAAGCCTCCGATTTTGGGTGTCGACGGGAGGCGGTAAAATGTCTCGAAAATATCCTTCCGAGCTGTTTCCATGAGGTTATGGATTCATCGGAGAGGATCTTGTACCACGCCATCACCCCCTTCCTGAGAGTAGTTGGGAAGAGACTGTATTTGATGGCTTCCTTGACCCCTCGGTAGTCGAGGAGAGCATCGATGTTCTCGATGTGCTCGTTAGGGTCTGTTGTTCCATTGTAGGATCCCAAGGCAGGCAGTTTCTCTAGGTCGAATGGGAGTGGAGCCTCAGTAATCTCCCTTGATAGAGGGCCATGGGGCTCGTCATCCTCGCTATCCGCGAGGGATGGAGAAGGATAGTGATAGTTTCTTCCCCATTAATTGTCACGGTCTCGTCGGAGGGAGGGGCTCCTCCATTTCTACTTTGGCTCGGGAGAAGATCGTCGAGCACACCCGATTTGCTTGTTGTCTTTCCTCTTCTTGAATGAAGGGGAGTCTCGATATTTGGTAAGAGGTATGCGGTTGCGTTTCTTGAAGAAAGAAACATAGCGCCTCTCCTTTTTTGGCGGTGGGCCACGCCTGGGTGGAGATGCACTGGGTGAGTTTAATCGTCGGGTTCTCCGAGGAGGATATCTTGATCGCCTATTCTCCCAGGCCCCTATCCTTTGATTTTATTGTAGGATTATGACATTAGTCTGATTGATAGCAGCGAGCAGTGCTGCCATGGCTAGGTCGGCATTGAGAGGGATGGGAATTGGTTGTATGACTTATTATAATTCCTCAGTAAGATTCTTAGAGTGGCCCTTGTCCAAGAATTGGTCGTCGCCGCACCAGGCGTTAGTGGAATTCAGAGACGCGGTCTGTCTATCCTGGAAGCCCAGGTTGTCCTCGAGGTGAGGATGTTCCTGAATTCCGTCAGTTTTGCGAGCATGGGAAATAATGGCCTTTCCATACATGTGAAAATCATCATGGTCGGCCATGATTAGTGAGAGGAATCTTGAAAAAGTTGCTTTGATCTTAGGTTTTGAGGAAAGAAAGACAGAGAGAGCAGCTTCCCACAGACGGCGTTGTGATACGGTGGGAGAGAACTGACTGTTTTTGGAATGCTGGTTCGCGTTTCACGTTTGTTTTCGCAAAATGTCGCGGTAAGCAAGAGTCGCCATCGTCTTTTATTTTATCCAACAAGGAAAGGAAAAAAGCACAGAAAAATTCCTTTTTTTGAGATATTTCTCGGGTTCGGGGGGTAGATTATAGAAAGGGAATGTGTTAGTACCCTTTCTATCCGTGGTTATCCACGGGCTCTTAGGTACTTTCTCAAAGTGTTTTCAAAATTTGCTTTTCTTTGTGTTTGTGGGTTTGAAAGAAGTTTTTGTTTTGAAAAGTGTAAGTGCGGAAAGTTTTGTTTTATTTTGAAGGGGCAAGTACTTAAGAACCATCTACCTACTCGAAAAAGGAATCAATTTGTGCTAATGTCCTTTAGACAATGTTATCCTACTATTGATGAGTAGGTAGCATCGTCGTTGGAGTTTTAAGGGTCAATTCGATTAAGGGACGTGTGGTCACTAAAGCAATGTTAGGACGCCTTAGCGGTAACCCTAATATCTTAGATAATTTTTCTGAGGCAACCGTTTTGAGGAAACTATGATCTTTGGACAAGAGGGAGACCTCTAAAACTTCCTATACTCAATGACCACGTTCGAAGGCAACCAAGTGAGGTGTACCCTAAGAGTGCGCATGTGCGAGTGTGTTGTTTTCAGTTAATTTGTCTTTGTACATGTCAATGGTTATCTACGTTGATTTTAGGTTTAAACATTTGGTCTTGTCATGCATTCCCTATTATCAAACATCTAACAGTTTATAAGTTGCGGAAATTAAATTGCGGGAATTAAACTAACTATTACAAGGCGTCGGGTATTTACATCGCCAAAAGCAACCCTTGAAATTAAAATGCGGAAAATAAATAAAGCGATAAAAATATTAAAGTCCTATTTAACTATTACATTTCGGGAAACAGATACAATATTGAATAAATATGGATCGCGTGCGAGAAAATTAAATCGGACGGGTTTTTAGGGTTTTGACCCTTTTTTGAAAGAAAGCATTTTTTTTAGTTTATTTTTGAATTAATGGAAGAAATTAAATTAGGTTAATATTAAATTAATAAACAAATTAATTAATTAATGAAAATAATATTTTTGGATTTTTTGATATTTAAAGAAATAAAAATAAATTAATCAAAGTTAATAAAAACCTAATTTTCTAAATTAATTTTAATTATTGCAAAAGATATTAAAGTTATTTCCTAATTAAACTAAATTAATTAAATTAATTTATTTAAGAAAAATAAAAATGTTGGAAATTAATTTTAATAATGAAAATGTTTTTTGTTTTTAATTTTATTAAGAAAAGTTTTAATTGGTTAGTGATTAAAAATAATAAAACAAATAACAATAAATAAAAATAAGAAAATAATGAAATAGAAAACAAAACTCAGGGGGTTCTGGGCCCAAAAGGAGGTGAGAATTGCAATTTGATAGCCCATTTGTGCAAGCCTGCCTTGACCTCTCCCGATTCCACGTGTGCACTTTGACTTTGGCCCATGGTAGGCTTCCATTCTGGACCACCAGATGTGGCCTGGGGCCATCTGGCATATGATTGGGTGATGGTGCATGGTGAACCACACGCTGGAGCTTGCATTGGAATACCTATTGAAAAATAATACAAAGCTTTTGGGGGACCTGGGATTCGAACCCAAGTCCTGTTAGCCAATGAACACACGCCTTTGCCACTGCATCACTATGTTTCATTTGTTATCATAATAGACAATGAATATCATATGGGAAACATCAATAATATGCCAGAAATACAAAAAAACACGTGTGAAGTTTAAACCGGCCAACCAGGGGAAGACGCGTCATTGTCTTCCTCGTTCATCCCTGTAATATTTCCTGTGGATTCATATCTGCAACTGAATCCCTAGGTCAACCCTAAAAGCCATTCTAGGCTACGAAAATCAATTTCAAGCACATGGTTGTGCTCGTCTTCTACCACTGATCATGGTTATGTCCATTAATGGCATCAATTTTGCCTGCAAATAAAATGCCCAAAAACAAGAACCAAGAACCCTAGATTTGGCTAGGGGTTACAGGCTATGTAAATGCAATCAAATAATGCAGAAAGCTTAGAAATTGAACGATAAGCATGAATATGCAAAGATTTTGTAAGAAAAATGCAAGAACAAGGACATACGAATTCAACTGAAAGGCATGTTTTCGAGACACTTACAGAGCTCTAAGGTGCGTATGAAAACTTGTTAGGGGTTGGTTTCGCTTCAGTGGATATCCAGTAAGTGATTGGTGTGGAGATTTGACCTTGAAAACACCTCTATGCACGATTTCAGTCTCAAGCTTTTTTGCCAAATTTTCAGGTTTGCTTTTGTTGTTCTTGCCACTTCTAACCTCTAACTCATGTGCCTTTGCATTGTATATGTATGCTGCATTGGATTAGGTCAAGTTTTGGGTCTTGAATCTTTGTGCATTGATGTTTTAGGATTTGATTTGATTCACCATTGTTAACCTTCCAATTTGGTCCAAAATCCAATATTTTTGTACATGAAAAGCTTGATACGGATTTGATCATGATCATGATGATAATTAAGACCTATAACAACCAAAAAGATCCTAAGTAATCAATATTTGGATTTTACTTGATTTAAATTGATTTAAAATGAATTAATTCAATAAAAAATCAAATAAAATGGAAAAATTAATAAATGGACACAAGGCTGAAGCTAGGACACATGTGTAGTGTGACAAGGTCAAATAAAGTGGAAAAGAATGGGCTCATTTGACAAAAGTTGAAGTTTTGGGGATAGTTGACTTTTGGCAATTTTGCAAAAATACCCAACTTCAACAATGCATTACTTCTTCAATTTTGAACTTTTGGAAGTGTTCTTGGACTTTTTAGAAACCTTGAGATATCCTCTAACCAGAACGTTTTGTCTCATCTAATTTTGACATTCCATGCTCAAGTTATAAGCTTTGGAAAAAAAGGTGTTTTTGTTGACTTTCAAAAATGACCTACAATGTCCAAATTTGTAACTTTTTGTGAGTTCATTTCTTGATCTTGGGGTATGAAGATGGATTGTATGAAATTGCAGCCTCTTCAAAATGAGCTTTGGATGGTTCATTTCTCATAAAGTATGAGAAAGTTATGCTTGGTCAAAGTTGAGTTAACTTTTCCTACAAAACCCTAATTTAGCAACTTTTGAGTCTTGATGAATTTTGAGCAATCCTTGATGAATCATAATCAACCCTTGATCAAATGATGAAATATCCTTCAAAAATGATAATTTTGACAAAAAATCTTGAAGTTTGACTGTATTTAGGTCACAGTTGACTTTTGCCCTAGCACAGACAATTTTTGGACCTCTTGAGCAATAGACTGACCAAACTTCCTCTGCAAGGCTTGAAATTTGGCATGGATGAACTTGAGAACATATTAGGACATTGGTAAGAACTTGAGGTCATTTGTATGCAAGGACCTTGATGCAACACAAAACCCTAATTTGAGGTTGACTGCCTTAGGAGATGATTTGACTGTCCAACTCTTGAGCAATCTTGAACCACTTGGAGATTCTTCTTGCAATGTCTTGGGAAATATGAGAGGGAAAATTTTGGGGTACAATAGCTTCCCCTGTTCAATTTTCTTAAACCTGAGGATATAGATTGGCTTTTGGGCCTTTCGTGATCCGAAGGTGGAAGATGATTGAACACTAGAGTGCCCAGAAATTTGCACTCGCATGAAGTAGTATCAGCCTGGTGATGTCGGGAATGGGCTTACAGATGCCATTTGGAGACTGTTGATAGGTGGTCTGAACTTCGACTGGAATATGAATCAGGGAGATCTTATCGTCGATCTAACTGAACCGGAGAAGGTCTTGGATTAACTTTGACTGGATCGGCATCAGAAAAATCTTTAGGAATCGATTTAACTGGACCAGACAAGGCCTTGGATTAACTTTGACTGGATCAGCATCAGAAAAATCTTTAGGAATCGATTTAACTGGACCAGACAAGGTCTTGGATTAACTTTGACTGGACCGACATCAGAAAAATCTTTAGGAATCGATTTAACTGGACCAGACAAGGTCTTGGATTAACTTTGACTGGATCGGCATCAGAAAAATCTTTAGGAATCGATTTAACTGGACCAGACAAGGCCTTAGATTAACTTTGACTGGATCGGCATCAGAAAAATCTTTAGGAATTTATTTAACTGGACCAGGCAAGGTCTTGGAATAACTTTGACTGGATCGGCATCAGAAAAATCTTTAGGAATCGATTTAACTGGACCAGGCAAGGTCTTGGAATAACTTTGACTGGATCGGCATCAGAAAAATCTTTAGGAATCGATTTAACTGGACCAGACAAAAGTCTTGGATTAACTTTGACTGGATCGGCATCAGAATAATCTTTAGGAATTGATTTAACTGGACCAGACAAGGCCTTGGATTAACTTTCATTGGATCGGCATCAGAAAAATCTTTAGGAATCAATTTAACTGGACCAGACAAAGAGTCTTGGAATATCTTCCACTGGAATACGAATCAGGGAGATCTTAGGGTTAATCTGACTGAACTAGAGAAGGTATTGGATTAACTTTGACTGGATCGGCATCAGAAAAATCTTTAGGAATCGATTTAACTGGACCAGACCAGGTCTTGGAATAACTTCAACTGGAATACGAATCAGGGAGATCTTCGCGGCGATCTGACTGAACCAGAGGAAGTCTTTGACATAGCTGAGAATTTAACTGCATCTTTCCTGAAAGGTAAAGGTCAGTCATATGCAATGCATGATATGGATCAAGAAATGATGTTCTCAAAATGAATGAGATTGTATTGTATGATGCGTATATGCATGTACCATAATGTATGGAAATGTAATGTTTTAGCTGGGGAAAATAAATCCTGGACAGCTGCTGGAGACTAGAGTTGAATTCTTCGTTTCCACTGGGGATAGTGAACGAAGGTGATTGCGAGAATAAACCTGCGGGAGAAGATAACTATGTTGGGGAATAAACTGATGAGGAGATTACTCTGTGGGGAGGAGATACTCTACTTAGGATTCCACTGATAAACTCTACTGGGGATGGGTTACCGTTACTGGTGATACCGAATCTATGGAGGATTGAATTCCTGTCTGTGAAAGGAAAGAACTTCGCTGGGGATGATCTTTCAGTTGTGACTTGCTGGGGATAACCCTTTTAGACTTTTGTGGGGATAATCCTCTGCGTTCTGCTGGGAATGATCCTTTGAAGTTGGCTGGGGAGATTTATTTTTGTACTCTGCTGGGGGTAAATTTCCAGAGTCTACTGGGATGACGCTTCAACTCCGTTGGGGAAGCTTTTTCAGACCGTGCTGGGGAAATATTGACTCCACTGGGGGTATCTTGTATTCTGCCAGGAAACATTCTTATAATCCGTCGGGGAATATTAAGACTGTCGAGGATATCAAGCCTTTCTAGTATTGATGGTAAATAAACTCTGTTTGGGGAAAGCATTGTTGATTCGTTCATGGTTGCAAGTCTCAGTTGGGGGAGAGCTACCATTACTGCCTTACTCTGCGGGGAGTGAAAGCATCTGAGCCATATTCTTTAGCTGAATTTACCGTCGTACCTGGTGGACAGAGCAACTATACAGCTTGGACAATTCTATTGCCCCTGTTTCTGATGTTACCAGCAATTCGTCTTTTTGTTTCACATGTAAATATTTATGAGCAGCAATTAATGTCAAATGCATATATCAAAATGAACATTGGACATTCTTTGCAAAACAAAACAGATAAAGGAAAAAATAGTTTGAAACTTTTCTGAAAATGAACTTGTATTGATTTTGAAGTTTGTCCTGTAAATAGGCGTTTTTGTACAGGAGGCTGACGTCCTAGTAAGAGAACGCCGTCGAATAATAGAATTTACACAATTTGTTAAAAACTAAACAAAACAGCTATGTGAATAACCCCACTGGGTTCCAACTCTGCTATTGCCTTTATATCCTCGAGCATCTCATCACTTTACTACTGGTTGAAGGTAGATTAGATTGATTAGCATCGTCCGAGCTTGATAGTTGATACCGACGTCTGGATGAAAGGAGATCCAGTGAGACATAGTGTTACGCTTTGATCCCTAATTTTTTCCTGGACCGCCCTTTCGGGTTTTCAGTCCACCGGGATACCCTTTTTTGCCCAAGTTGCCTTTTCAGGTTTTCGACTTGCCGGGTGTATAGATTTTTTTCATTTTCATCCCTTATTTTTGCCCGAACCCTTTTGGTTCGCCGGGAAGCCCTTATTTTTGCCTAGGCCAGTCAACCTAGCGGGTCTTTGGTTATGCGTAGTATCTTTTCACTATGTCTTCATTGACGGGGTGAGGAAGGTCGTCACCATCCATGGTGGTTAGAATCATAGCTCCTCCTAAGAAAATGTTCTTAACCACAAATGGCCCTTCGTAAGTAGGGGTCCATTTTCCCCTGGGATCACCTTGAGGTAGTATGATGTGCTTGATAACCAAGTCTCCGACTTGATACTCTTTTCGTCTGACCTTCTTGTTAAATGCCTTGATCATCCATTTTTGGTACGTCTGACCATGACAAATAGCAGTAAGTCTCTTTTCGTCGATTAAATTCAGCTGATCAAGTCGGGTCTGAATCGAGTCATCTTCACTCAAACCTGCATCCTTCATAATCCAAAGAGAGGGTATCTGAACTTCAATAGGCAAGACTGCCTCCATACCATATACCAAGGAATAGGGTGTTACCCTTGTTGACGTCCGCAATGAGGTACGGTACCCATGAAGAGCAAATGGTAACATCTTGTGCCAATCTTTGTATGTCACTGTCATCTTCTGCACAATCTTCTTGATGTTCTTATTAGCCGCTTTGACAGCCCCATTCATATTCGGCCGGTAGGGAGAAGAGTCATGATGTTGTATCTTGAATTTCTCGTAGAGCTCAGTGATCATCTTGTTGTTAAGATTGGTACCATTGTCCGTAATGATCCTCTCTGGTACACCATATCGACAGATCAGATTTTTCCGAATGAACCGGGCCACGACATTCTTGGTTACGGTAGCAAAGGAAGCTGCTTCAACCCACTTTGTAAAGTAATCAATTGCTACCAGTATAAAACGATGCCCGTTAGATGCCGTAGGTCTGATTTCGCCGATCATATCAATGCCCCACATTGCAAAAGGCCAAGGTGTTGTCAAGATGTTCAGAGGAACTGGAGGTATGTGCACCTTATCAGCATAGACTTGGCACTTGTGACATGTCCGAGAATGCTGATAATAGTCGGCTTCCATAATGGACCAATAATATCCTGCCCGAAGGATTTTCTTTGCCATGGTGTGTCCACTGGAATGAGTTCCGAAAGTACCTTCATGTAACTCCTCCATGATCCTTTCTGCTTCATTCTTATCCACACAACGTAGTAAGGTCGAATCATGGTTACGCTTGTAAAGGATATCATTGCTGATGAAGAACTTCACCGCGAACCTCCTCAGAAACTTCTTGTCATTAACAGATGCACCCTCGGGGTACTCTTGAGCCTCAAGGTACCTCTTTACCTCATGAAACCAGGGTTCATCAGCTAGCTCCTCAGTCTAAAGATCACAGCAATGTGCAGGTTCGTCCAGTCTTTCAATGATAATCCGGGGAGCTTCATTGTCCTAATTGACTTTGAACATAGAAGACATTGTAGCCAGCGCGTCGGCCAACTGATTCTCCTCTCTAGGGAAGTGTTCAAAGGTTATCTCCTCGAAATGGGGAAGCAACGTCAATACATACTCCTTGTAAGGAATAAGATTTGGGTGTTTCGTATCCCACTCACCTTTGATCTGACTGATCACGAGAGCGGAATCTCCGAAGACACTCAGAAACTTAATCCTTAGGTCAATTGATGCTCGAAGACCCATGATGCACGCTTTATACTCCGCCATGTTGTTGGTGCAATTGAAACATAGTCGGGCGGTGAACGGAGTATGAGAGCCTTTAGGATATATGATCACGGCGCCAATTCCATTACCCAAAGCGTTCGAAGCTCCATCAAAGTACATAGACCATCGGGATCCTTCCTTAGGTCCTTCTTCCGGTCCAGGTGTCTCACAGTCAGTTACCAAAATGATATTCTTGTCCGGGAATTCGAAGTTCATAGACTGGTAATCATCCACTGCCTGTTGTGCCAAATGGTCTGCCAACACACTTCCTTTGATTGCCTTTTGAGTCGTGTACTAGATGTCATACTCAGTCAAGATCATCTGCCATCTTGCTATTCTTCCGGATAAGGCAGGCTTTTCGAAGATATACTTGATTGGATCCATCTTTGATATCAATAGAGTAGTGTGAGTCAGCATATACTGTCTCAGCCGGTGAGCAGCCCATGCCAAAGCACAGCAAGTTTTCTCGAGCAGTGAGTATCGGGTCTCGCAGTCGGTAAACTTTTTGCTAAGGTAATAAATAGCATGCTCTTTTCGGCCAGACTCGTCATGTTGACCCAGCACACACCCCATTGAGTTGTCGAGTACTGTCAAGTATAAGATCAAAGGTCTCCCTTCAACTGGTGGCATCAGAATAGGCAGCTCTTGGAGATACTCATTGATCCTTTCGAAAGCGGCCTGGCATTCATCGTTCCAACGTACTACTTGATCTTTCTTCAGCGGCTTGAAGATTGGCTCACAAGTAGCAGTTAGGTGAGAGATGAATCGGGAAATGTAGTTCAGTCGTCCTAGGAAGCCTCTGACTTCTTTCTCTGTTCTGGGAGGTAGCATCTCCTGTATAGCTTTTACCTTTGCCGGATCCACTTGAATACCTTTATCGCTCATGACGAAACCCAGCAGCTTACCAGATCTCACCCCGAAGGTGCACTTGTTCGGGTTTAACCTCAGCTTGTACAACTTCAACCTGTCAAATAACTTCTGCAGATGGTCAAGGTGTTCCTCCTTAGTTTGGGACCTTGCAATCATGTCACCGACGTATACCTCAATCTCATGGTGGATCATATCATGGAACAAAGCAACCATGGCACGCTGATACGTTGCCCCAGCATTCTTCAATCCCAAAGGCATGACCTTGTAGCAAAAGGTACCCCACTGAATAACAAAGGTTGTCTTCTCCATGTCTTCGGGAGCCATTTTAATCTGATTATAACCGGAGAAACCATCCATAAAGGAGAATACCTTGTGCTGAGCGGTGTTGTCGACCAGAACGTCGATATGAGGCAGAGGGAAATCATCCTTGGGACTTGCCCTGTTCAGATCCCTGTAATCAACACACATTCGAACCTTACCATCATTCTTTGGAACAGGAACCATGTTAGCCACCCACTGAGGGTAAGAAGTAACTGCTAGAAAACTGGCGTCAAACTATTTCATCACTTCAGCCTTTATTTTCTCAGACATCTCTGGGCGCATTCGGTGGACCTTCTGTTTCACTGGAGGACAGTCTTCCTTGGTAGGAAAGCGGTGAACCACAATATCAGTATCCAACCCAGGCATATCTTTGTATGACCAGGCAAAGATCTCAACGTAGTCACGCAGCATCTGAATCAATCGTTTCTTCACACTAAGCTCCAGATTTGCACCGATTTTAACTTCCTTCTGGTCTGTCTCCGTACCCAGATTCACTGATTCTACCGGCTCTTCATGTGGCTGAATGGCCCTCTCTTCCTGAAGTAACAGTCTTGCAAGTTCACCGGGCACTTCGTAATCATCTTCACCTTCGTCTTCGGCTAAGTTGATCGTATTTTCGAAGTCATAACTGGCAGTAGCAGAGTCGTTACCAGTGAGATCCAGAGTGGATGTAGACCTGTATATGTGAGTGTGTTTAAAATAGCTGTTTTGCAATATATAATAAAAGAAAAACAAGGAGCGCAAGATTTGAAATGCAAGAAACGTCCAATGCTTTTATTAATGATATATGAATATGACACACATAAAGCCCTCACAAATGAAGCCACAGTGCCCCGGGTAAGACACCAGGCCATAAAGTTTAAAACATTGTCTGTTACAAATTCAAAACAAAAAGTTTCATTACTGGGTAACAAAAGAAATAGGGATGAAGTCATTTGCTGTCCAGTTGCTTGGTCCACCGTCGGTCGTAGGATAGATCCAACTGTCGAACTCAGACTCTTCCACATCGTCTTCAATGGCATTCACTCCCGAGTTGCTGATGAACACGGGAGGTCTTCTGATCCTTGCATTCCGAACAGCCCTTTGAGCTTCTGCAGTGAAACCCAAACCAAACTTGTCAGTCTTCTGTGTAAAATCAGGGAGTTGGCCCCAATTCGCACACCCACCTTTCTCGACAACAACTCGGGCATCCTTAAAGGAATCCATCTTCATAGGAGAATCTTCAACAACAGTCTCGGCTGATGCCAGTGTCTGGGGAACCTCTTCAAAATGTTGAAAGGGGGTCTCAATGAACTCCACATCCATCTCTACATATCGAAAAGAGTTGAGGTGACTCACCATGTACTCCTCCTCTCCTTGTACTGTCACAATCTTCCCTTTTACTGGGTACTTCAGCTTCTAGTGGAGCGTTGAGGTTACGGCCCCAACTTTGTGGATCCATGGACGACCCAGCAAACAAGAATAAGATGGCTGAATGTCCATCACATAGAATGTAGAGTTGAAAACCTGAGAACCAACCTTAATCGGGATATCAACTTCTCCGTGCACCATCCTCTTAGACCCATCAAAGGCCCTGACGATGATGTTACTTGGTGTCAGCTCCAACCCTTCATAATCCAACCAGTCTAGAGCTTTCTTAGGAAAAACGTTCAATGAGGAACCAGTATCCACCAATACATGTGCAAGAGTAGTGCCCATGTATTCAATGGAGACATGCAGGGCATCATTGTGATTCTTCCCCTTAGCAGTCAAGTCAGTGTCATAGAAACCCAACCCATTATCAACAGTCTGATTGGCCATGAAATCTTTAAACTGATCAGCTGATGTCTCTTGTGGTACGTGTGCAGTCTTCAGAAATGTAATCAGAGCCTTGGCATGGGCCTCTGAGCATAGCAACAGTGACAACATAGAAATCTTGGACGGGGTTTGCCCCAGCTTCTCGACTACATTGTAGTCGCTCTTTTTGATAATTTTCAGAATCTCTTCCATCTCTTGTTTAAAAGCTTCAACAGTAATCGTCTTTGGTTCCTCTGTCTGGACAGGCTCACTAGTGGTCCCTTTTCCCCGAGTGTCAGATGACTCCGCAACAGGGGTAATAATAGGAACTTGAACAGGAATAGTAGCAGGTACACTGGCAGGTGTAATAACAACAGGTTTTCGGGCAGTTGGTGGAGAGATATCAGGTGAGAAAAGTCTTCCGTTGCGGGTGACTTTAGCAGGTCAAACAATATTGCTGACGTCAGTATCAGCATCCAACTCTTGTTTAACTCCATGAAAATAAACATCGGACCCGTAATGCCAAGGGACAGCTTTATCAGAGGTGTAGGGGATAGGCCCAGGAACAGTGATGATCAATGGTGCAATTCTCAGAACAGATGTAATTCTAACAGGCTTTCTCGAGGAAGCCTTGGAAGCATCGTCGAAAATGGTGATGATGGAAACCTCTTCGGTATGAACTAAGGGAACAACAGCCTTCTCAAATAGAATCTCTTTACTATCCATTAGGCGTTGGACACCTGATTTCAAAATATGGCAACCGGTTGGTAGGGCAGAACACATACGGAAACCTTCATCACAGCCCGGAAATAAAGAGGCTAGCAAAAGGTTCTTCTTCACAGTCATCAAAGGGGTAACAATGTCGTTCACGGAAACCACAAACGAGTCTTCATCTATAGCATTCACTCCATGCTTGGGCATAGGAGAAGTCACAACATTAGGTCTTTCGGGTGCCTCGAACTCAATCTCCTTAGCATCAATTAAGTCCTGTATCTTATTCTTCAAAGACCAACAATCATTTGTATTATGCCCCGGGCTATCAGAGTGAAAAGCACATCAGGCATTAGGGTTATACTTTGGTGATGTTGTATTTGGATTCTTCGGGGCTTCCCTTGGAATCACCAAATTAGTTTTCAATAACTGTGGCAGAATCTGAGACAAAGTCATGCTGAGACGGGTGAATTACCTTCGAGGTCTCTCGGCCTTTTGTTGATTGTCGTGCTGAGGAGCACCAGCAGGTCTTGAAATAACAATCGCATTAACAGCTTGGCGGCGTTCAGGTTTATTCTGGCTTTTCGAACTGTAGACAGCACTGGACTCTTTCTTAAAATGCTTTTTCTCGGTGCTTGATGAAGCACACTTTTGTATCTTCCCAGCCTTAATACCAGCCTCAATCCTCTCACCGGTCATAATTAGCTCTGTAAACCCAGACGAAGAGCTCCCAATTAGGTGGTTGAAAAATGGACCAGACAAGGTCCCCAGAAACATATCCACGAGCTCCCGATCAGCCAAGGGTGGTTGCACTCTTCCGGCGAGGTCCCTCCACTTCTGAGCATAATCTTTGAAACCTTCACCCGTTCCCATTGACATACCCTGGAGTTGGGTACGCGTGGGAACGAGGTCGAAATTGTACTGGTACTGCCTGTAGAAAGCAGTAGCCAAATCTTCTCAACTGCGGATACTGGCTTTGTCCAACTGGTAAAACCATTCAAGCTGAGTCCCTGAGAGATTGTCTTGAAAGAAGTGGATCCAAAGGTTCTTATCAGCAGTGTACGGTTGAATCTTCCTTACATATGACCGGAGATGCAGCTTCGGACAAGAAACTCCGTCATACTTAGCAAAGGATGGTGCCTTGAACTTGTGGGAAATTACCACCCCAGACGACAGACCTAGATCACCAAAGTCCAGACCAGGCACTTTCTGAACTTCCATCGCACTCAACTGGTCTTCCAGTTGCTTGTATATGTCCTCAGCCGGAGGATACTGGTCTTCGTCGAAGTTCGTCTCGTTGTCTGAGACCACAGGGCTAGGAGCCCTCCTTTCTTCCTGACTATCTTTCCCTCCAGATGAGGTGGTCAAATCAACTTCATCTTGTAGCCTGTTTCCAAACCTGTGACCTGTGTTAAAAAGGATTGTCCTCTTCTTCTTCTCTTTCAGAATCAGGGTCTTCAAATCTTGCTGACCCTTAGCTAGATTCATGAACAGCTCTTGGAATTGGGCATTCTGGGCCTGTAGGGCCTTGATTGCTTGCTCAGTTGATGGTTCAGCAGACATGATGAGTGCTGAAATAAATAGCAAAGAAGATAAGAGACCTGTAATGGGTACCTGCTATGAAGTGCATGGGATGAAATGCGTATGATATGATTTCAAAGAAAATCGAGAGATTCAAATTTGTGAACCAAAAAGGAAACACACTTTTATTAGATAAACTTTTGAAATTCAAATTGTTCAACAAATTGCCCTCAAGGCGTTACAAGAATGGAAATATTGAAAAGTAAATAAAAACTGGAAAGGAAACAATCAAAGGACAATCAGTGCTCCCATGGTCTCTTCTTGTCGGTGCGGACATAGTCATTGAGAATCTGCTCGTTCTCCAACTGCCTAGTCAATTTCTTAATCTTCTGCTCTTGCTCGTTAAACTTTTCTCGGTAAGCATCCCGCTCTTCTCTCAACTGCATCCAATACCTTTTCAGTGCCCCAATGTCAGTGGGCATGTAAAGATGGAGGATGGTAGGAAGAACCCCCTCTTCATTAGCAACTTCAACAATGATAGGCAGGACGGCTTCATACGGCATACCCAGCTTTTGGGCACGGATACGAACACATCTGAGATATGGCTCCATTAGAAGAGAAGTCTTTAGGCCCAGCTCATGTGGATCAGATCTGTGAACTCTATCCCAAGCCCTTATGAATCTGCGGTGTTGCTCATCGCTATCTCCTTGAAAATCAAATATGATACTAGGCATTAGCAGCTCATGAGGTCCTTCTCTTCTGGCTCTCCCAAACTGATGTAAGGCCAAGCACGGATTATAAGAAATTCCTCCATGGGTTCCTATCAGTGGAACATTGGGGTATTCCCCACAGTGATCAATAAAGGCCACCTCGTCCATACCCTTGATAGTCCAGATGATGTCATTATGAGAGAGAGACATAACCCTATAAGCCCAGCCCATGCCTTCTTTGTTCTTCAGCACTGATTTGGGGAGGTGCAAAATAAACCACCTCGCCAATAATGGAGCACAACACATCAAGGTTCCCCGCTTTCGAGCAGTACGGGCATAAAGCTGATGAAGGATGTCACCCAAGAGAGTGGGTACAGGATTACGAGAGATGAAGATTTTCACCGCATTCACATCAACAAAGGAGTCAGGATTCGGAAACAATACCAAGCCATATATCAGAAGAGCCAGAATGTCTTCGAATGCCTTGAAGTCTAGACTATCCCAGAAATAATTAGCCTTACCAACCAAAAACTTAGTCAGAAAGCCCTTTGCTCCACTTCTAGTCTCCCAATTATCCATTACCTCATCCTTGGTCATATGAAGGGCTGAAGCAATCTCTTCTGGCCTAAGGATCTTCTCCCAACCAGTAAACGGGGTCTTCTCCAGAATAGAGATACCGAGCAGATCAGAGAACTCTTCTAAGGTGGGAACCAATTGGTAGTCCTGGAAAGTAAAGCAATGGTACAGCGGATCATAGAATTGGACCAAAACACTCATCATCTGCTCGTCCAATTTGGAGGTAACCAAACTGAGAAGATACCCATGTCTTCTGATGAAGGAGGTAGTATCAGGCATCTTTGCAACCAATTCCTTAAGCACAGTGGGAACCTGGACAAAGTTGATCCGGATGGTATTCCTACGCATGGGCATCATGACCAACAAAACAGAACAAAGATGAATCCCTCCTGTCTTTGAAATAGGTTAGTCCAATGCAAGATGTATGCAATGTTATGATGTCATGATGTCATGATAGAAAGCACATCACAAGTATCCACAAATAGCAAACATGGTAAAGGCGCACAAGTCACACAGAGAGCCCTTAGATTTCAGGCTGGCAAGGAGCTTAGGTACTACCCTCTTTCAGTTCAGTTGGTTTAAACCTGTCCTAAAAATAGTAACCGGGTTCTAGAGGATCTCAATATCACTGACTACCCTCGATCGGTCATAATTCCAGTTTAGCAACCTTTTCTTGCAGCTGGAATCATTGCAAGAGTTTAGTCTCAATGAGTGTAGCATACTGCTACTGTTCTATGGCCAAGTTGGTCAATTTAAAGGTTCTAAGGTCAGTTGGTGCTTAATGACCCCTTAGATGACCCATATTCTCCTCGTTCCAACACAAGGGATATCGGTACAATCTAAAGTTCCACACAAACATAGCTACTGCTTCAACCGTATCGGTCTACGCCGTACAGTTCCCTCACAGTTTATTGCTACTTACCTAAAAGGTATCCCCCAGATCCGGGTTAGGATCTATAGTAACTCTGATACAAGCCCAAAAATATAAAGCATACAAAGAAAACAATTGAAAACACAATGATCTAATCCTAAGGTACACCTCACTTATCAAAATCCATTCCCCAGCAGAGTTGCCAGTTCTGTGATACAGTGGGAGAGAACTGACTGTTTTTGGAATGCTGGTTCGCGTTTCGCGTTTGTTTTTGCAAAATGTCGCGGTAAACAAGAGTCGCCACCGTATTTTATTTTATCCAACAAGGAAAGGAAAAAAGCACAGAAAAATTCCTTTTTTCGAGATGTTTCTCGGGTCCGGGGGG
The DNA here is from genome assembly GCA_948472305.1 of Vicia faba. NCBI lineage: Eukaryota > Viridiplantae > Streptophyta > Magnoliopsida > Fabales > Fabaceae > Vicia > Vicia faba. Next base: position 855,280,656 of record OX451736.1, on the reverse strand, counting down.
TAGATTATAGAAAGGGAAGGTGTTAGCACCCTTTCTATCAGTGGTTATCCACTGGCTCTTAGGTACTTTCTCAAAGTGTTTTCAAAATTTGCTTTTCTTTGTGTTTGTGGGTTTGAAAGAAGTTTTTGTTTTGAAAAGTGTAAGTGCGAAAAGTTTTGTTTTGTTTTGAAGGGGCAAGTACTTAAGAACCATCTACCTACTCGAAAAAGGAATCAATCTTTGCTAATGTCCTTTAGACAATGCTATCCTACTATTGATGAGTAGTGTTGTACCCCAATTTTTGCCCCTAAGATTCCTCTATCATATCATATCAACTCGATCATAACAAGATCACATTAGGGTTGGTTTTTCCTCTTTTTCTATCTCCTATCTTTAAGTTTGCTCTTGAGGAATCTCCAAGCATCTTGGTTGTGTATTTTGTATATGTGTTGTTGACTAACTTCTAATCAAAATACAAAAAAATATTTGTCTTTGTCTTTGTATATTTTTGTTTTGTAGGTACCAAGTCGAAGCATCTGACAAATAAGGATTTCTGGTATTATTCTCCTATAATCTCTATTTGCAAAGAAAAATAATTAAAAATTTTCATTTTTTTCCCTGATGCAATCGATTGCTCTTAGAGTGCAATCGATTGCACATAGTGCATTTTGCGCCATTTTTGAAAAAATACACTGTGCAAATCGATTTGCATTGTAGTGCAATTGATTGCACAGCGTGAAAATTTGAAAAAAAATCAGCAATTTTAAACTTGTCAAATTTCGGCTCCAATTTTTCTTCACTTTTGAAAGATGTATCATTAATTCAAATTTTAGTGCCCATCTTTCATTTTTAAAAAGAGTTATCATTAATTCAAATTTTGGCTCCAAGAATCAATTACCAAATTACCACTAATCCCAATCCTAAACTCTATAAATAGAACCCTCATTTCATTCAAATTTCAAGCTTTTGATAGCCAAATCCACCTTGCTAAAAAATCTCTCAATTCTCTCCATCTACCAAATTCACTCAAAGCTCCACTTTCAAAAAGTTAGTAAGCTTTGTATTGAAGCTTACTAATCTTTGAGCTAAACCTTCATCCAAACACTTTTTCTTCATCAATTCTCTACATCCATGCTTGGTCAATTAATTCTTGTGGTTGAGTTGAAGCAAATTCTTGAAGTTGTTTTGATAATTCTCTAGATCTACCTTTGGTAAGTTGGATAATTCATCTTTCACAATGTGATCTCTTGTTGATCTTTGGGTTTGATTCTTTGAGCATTATTTTGTGATTCCAATAGTGTTATTTTCTCATAATTTGATGGAATTTTCGTGCTCAATTGGATCCATGATCATAAGGTGTTTGATGGATAGTTTGAACAAGAAATTGGCCTTTTAAAATGCTATTTTTGCTACTGTAACAGTGTGCAATCGATTGCAGTAACTGTGCAATCGATTGCACAGAAGCGTTTCACACAATTTTTTTGAAAATAACACTGTGTGCAATCGATTGCACAGTTACTGCAATCGACTGCACAGGGACATAATTCACTTTTCTTGCCTTGTTTTGGGGCAGCTTTGATCCAAAATGATTTTTCTACTCACTCCTTTTGATTGTTGGTTTGGATTGCAATTTTAAATGTCCAATTTGTCTTTAAACTCAATGGACTTTGTGATGTAGATGAAGTTGGATAAATGTTCATCAATTCAAATCTACCTAAGAGTGAATTATTTAATTCATTTTTGGTGCTTTGGATTAATGATATGTTTAATGCTTTAATCCATCTAGAGGAGTGGTTGAATTTAAAGATGAAAGAATTTTAAAATGGTGATCCAAATTAGCTTATCATTCCCCTCCCTCTTCATCTTATCCCTTTCTTTTTTAATTGTGCTACATGCTAAGGGATGGTGATCTCTATATCATTTATCCAAACATGAAGTACATAGATTGCTATTGACCGGCCTCAAAATAGGTGTGACTTCTACATAAGTCCACTTACGATTGCTTAACATAGCGCTAAATTTTGTCCCGATTCGAATAAATGATCATTCGTGGCCCAAACTTATAATTGCAATCCCAAGTATGTTAATTTGATCTCTTTGATCCAATAACCTTGAGATTCATTGTGTGGAGGCTTTGGTTCTACCAATCCTCTAATGGATCTACAACACCTTTGGTCAACGCGAATCACTTAAACGTCGTTGATCATTACATGTTGCCTTGTGAGAATTCCAAAATGGATGATATACTTGACAAAAAGCAAATGCAACTTGTTGTGTGGAGGCTTTGGTTCTACCAATCCTCTAATGAGTTCCAAATGCAAGTTTCAAGATGGTCATCCAACTAACCACTAATTACTAACAATTAACTTTACTTTACACTTTTATTTTCATGCTTTATGTACCATTTACTTTTAGCATTTTACATTTCATGCTATTTTCATCCCTGCTCACTTGAGCATTTACTTTTATGTCATTTTTATTTTGCTCACTTGAGCTTTTCTTTCTTTTTAAAGACACCTAATAATCAACATGAACCATAAAAATCATTAATGATACTTGGACTACATGGTTACTATCCTTTGCATTATGGAGTGATGGACTTCTTGGACTTAGGATTAGAGACCTTGGCCTATCTTGGAGACTTTGTGACTTTATTTGATATTTTGTCTGGAGTTCTTGAGGTTTACCTCAAGACATTGGGTTGTTTGTTTGTTTTGTGTGCAGGTTATTGAGATTACGATCTTTGTTTGTAATCTGGAATTCACCTGTATACAGCCGTTACTCTGCCCAATTTTTGCGAAGACTTAAAACACTTGAAGTTTGGTTCTCTCAAGAGGTCTAGTATCTTTGCTTGCTTGGTTTCAATCCGAAGAATGGGAATTCTATATTGACTCATAATGTCAAATATTGGCTTCTTGTTGGTTAGATGGTTCTTATCCCTAGCTTTTACTTTATGCTTTAGGATAGTCTCTTCATCTCCTCCCATCTTCTTTAATTTCAAACATCTTCTCCCTCCTTTTAAAAAAAAACTCTTCTTGTTTTGAAACTTGAACCATTTTCATAATAAACTTGGACTTATGTCCAATGCATTTTTAAAACATTTTCATGAATAAGTTTCAATCAACTTAATAATACTTTGACATTTTTTGTGAGAAGACTAAAAGTCAATCAATCTCATTTCAAATCATTTTTGCCACTTTGGCTTTTTATTTTAAAATCTTTCTCAAAAGATTAGACTCTTGTCAATCCTTGTAGTGATGCAAACAACTATACTTCTACAATATGTAGTGAAGTGAGATATTTTCCACTTGGGTGTTGAGCGAGGCATTGTTGATTTTAAAATCCAAGCCATATCCTCCACTTTGAGATGATGCAAATTCTCCTTTCTCATGATTGTGGGTAGTAAGTATGTTTTTCACACGGACAATTGCGATGATGTCTTATCTCATAAAATCAACCAACACACTTGTGTTTCAAACTTTTAAAAGAGGAACTACGTGTACCCTGATCCCCTATTGCACGAAAGATGGTACGTAGGCACTAAAGGTTCACAACCGCGGCGGGTGCAAAAATCATAAAAATATTTCTTTTCTCACCTCCACCATCCATTTTATATACAACACATTTTTATAGCCAAAATATACAGATTTCTTCAAAGAGGTTACTGCGGAGTACCGTAGATGTTTAGGGTGCTAATACCTTCCCTTTGCATAACCAACCCCCTTACCTTGAATCTTTCCCCCTCTTTTTGGGTTATTCGCTCTTTTCCCATTCCTTTGGAAACAATAAAGCGCGGTGGCGATTTTGATTTTGATTTGTATAAAGTCTAGTCAATCTAATGGCTTAGTCTTGCACATTTCTACCGCTACAGAAAAAATAGCGACTATGCTGGGGAAAGAAATGACCTCTTGTTGGTCCATCCCTAAGAGGGTTGAGCTTATCTTTGTTTATATCTGTATATGTGCTATTATTGTTTATGTGTTATATTTTGTATATATGTTTGTCTGGATTTTCCTGGTTTACAGGGTGCTTGGTGATTACTCATAAGTCCTATACCCGGACTTGGGCAAACTTTAAGATAGGACGGGCGGTATAGTCATGTTAACTTTGAGGGAGTAATCCCAAAAAAGGAGGCATGAGATCCCCCACTCAGTGGAGGCCCCTTTGACTGTAGTGTCGTTTACCGAGTAATCGGGAAGACGTACTGCTTTCGACCTGGGAGCCTGCCGAAGCTGAGTACCGTAGATTACCTAACCCATCTTGTCCTTTTAGGTGTAGTGAGGAAGCTATAATGGAGTAATCCGGAAATAGTTGTCACGTGATACTACGCTCGGACGAGTCTTTCTTGAGAATATTACTAATTACCGAGTTAATCGGGAAGTTGGTAATATCCGATGGAAGGATGTAGACTCTGGGAACCTCTTAGAACCTTGTTCGGCAGGTGATAACTTTTTAGACCAATACCTTATGGGTAGTACCTTCGACCTCATGCTCGTGACGTTGAACCTATGAACCCTATATGTGTGATCTTGTGTGTGATTGTTGCATCATGCATCCATGCACTCATAAGCATCTTTTGAAGAAAACGATATTTCAAGGGATTTTCCCCTCGAAATATTAAATGATAAAGTAAAAATAATCATATGCATTGCATATCATGCATCATATTGCACATATTTCTTGCATTTTTTATGCATATCCAGGTGTCTTACCCAGCTTCTTTACTTCACTCAGCAAGCTGACTCATCAATACAACACTCGGGCTAATTTCAAAAAGAAGATGGACAACTTAGAACAGGAGAATCGCGAGCTACACGAAGAAGTTTCCTCTTTGAAGGCTGGCTTGGCCAACTTGACTGCTCTGATGGAAGCTCTGGTGGTTTCTCAGAATCAGCCACCGAGTGTTCAACCTCAACCAACAAGGGCAAATGTTGAAGTTCCTACTGTTCCTGTATCTTCTACTCTAGCTGTTGTTCAAAACCGTATGCCTCAGGGTTATCCGTGGGGAATGCCAGAGAATTTTGCACCTGAAGGTTTCAATCTTAGCCCTCAAGATGCTCCAGTGGTTCAAAATGTTGTTACTCCTGCACCTCCTGTGGTGCATACTGTTCCTGCTGCACCTCCTTCGGTGAATTTGGTTCTGTTTGTTAATAAAGATGTGTGTCGTCCTTTCCCTCCGCCGAGTGAAGACTTGGGTCTTTATGACAGAATGGATGATTTCCAAGAGTAGTTTGATAGAATGCAAAGAGAGATGAAGGCTCTTAGGGGAAAAGAGTTGTTCGGGCAGAATGTGAATGAGTTGTGTTTGGTCCCGAATGTTAAAGTGCCTGCTAAGTTCAAGGTCCCAGAATTTGAGAAGTACAAGGGAAACACTTGCCCTCATGCTCATTTGGTGATGTATGTGAGAAGGATTTCTACCCATACAGATGATCAGCGTCTGCTGATTCATTTTTTTCAGGATAGTATGACTGGTGTTGCGTTGAAATGGTACATGAGTTTAGACAGCGCCAACATCCATACTTTTAATGATTTGGGAGAAGCATTCATTAAACAATACAAGTACAATGTGGACATGGCGCCTGACCGTGACCAGCTTAGGGCTATGGTTCAGAAAGACAGAGAATCATTCAAAGAGTATGCGCAGAGATGGCGCGAAGTGGCTGCACAAGTAATTCCTCCAATGGAAGAGAAAGAAATGACTAAGATCTTCCTGAAAACTCTCAGTCCCTTCTACTATGATAAGATGGTTGCAAGTGCTCCCACTGATTTCACCGAAATGGTAAGCATGGGTGTCCGTTTAGAGGAAGTTGTCCGTGAAGGTCGTTTATCTAAAGACGTGGACTCGTCAAATGGTGCTAAGAAGTATGATGATAGTTATTCCAAAGAGAAAGAGAAAGAATCCTACGTTGTACTTCGTGGTAGGAAAGGGAGATCTCATAATAGTAATCAACAAGTTGCTTCTGTGACTCTGGTCTTCAATGTGACTCTGACTGTTGTTGCATATCAGAGGGCACCTCAACAAGGAAATCAAGGGCAATGTCATCAGAGGAAAATGAGCTTTGATCCAATTCCAATGACATACACAGAGTTGTATCCTTCTTTGTTGAATAAGAATTTGGTTCAAACTCGAGCTCGACCAGTTGTTCCTGAAAAACTGCCAAGAGGATATAAGGATGACGCTTCCTGTGCCTTTCATCAGGATTCTCCCGGGCATGATTTAAAAGATTGCTTTGCTTTGAAGGTCGAAGTTCAGAGGTTGGTCCGATGCGTTATCTTGTCGTTTAAAGACATTGGCCCTAATGTTCAAAACAATTCGTTAGCAGGGCATGAATGAATCTCTGTTGTTGATGGTTCCAAAGTTTGGGAAATGTTACCTTCAGCGCAAGTCCAGATAAGAGAGTCATCTTAGTTTATTAGCATTTTTACTGCTTTCTCATTTGTAATTTTTCTTGTTTATCATTGCACTGTTTGCATGTAAGAACTTGTTTACATTTGAATGTTTAATCTTAATACGATGAGTATGTTTGTCTTGAAGAAATTCATTCATTTCACTCGTATTTGTTTTCAATTTTAAATTTATTTATGATACCAACTTGTTACCCATTCTTTTGCCTAGGCAGAGATTGGGAGGAGGAGGATGATATTAAAACACAAATTTTTTGGTTGTATGCTTTTGGATAAAACCCTGCTAAGGATATACAGGCATTGTTTCAACTCCCAAACACTGGAGAAATAAGGAAGTTAATCCCCCGTTAACCCCTTTAAGCCTTGAAGTAGGAGTTTCTTTTTCTATTCAGAAAAACCCTCATTTCTTAACCCGGGGCAGGGTAGTGTTCAGTAAATTTGATCGAGCATTCAGAATCTCATCAAGAGTGTGCATCTAAGAATACAACAATGGTTATCCCTTGAAAGTTTGAGGAAAGTCAAAACCACAATGGTTAATCTTCACTTATCAGGAGGGTGTGTCAATTGAAGATATCTTAATGGCTATCTCTCGCACACCAGGAGATCAGCAGATGACGATACAACAATGGTTATCTTTCATCTACCCAGAAATAGGGCAGTCACAATTCTTCCAACTAGTCACAAATGATTCGAAGTCACGTGACATGTTCCAAAAGAAAAAGAAAAAGATAATATGAATAAAAAAATGATGATGAAAAATAAAGAGACAAAAAGCCCCGCTAAGTCGGAACTTGAAAAAACAAGTCACTTAGTCAAAAGTCAGGGCATCCCGCTGCATTTCAGAGTCAAAGTTAAAAGGAATTTGTCCAGAAGGCAAGGAAGAAATGGAAAGCCTAAAATGCGATAAAGGATTACAATGTGAAATCCTCAGCAAAGAACAGATTCGCGTGACAAGAAACCAAAAAGAAGCAGGAATGAGTGACTTGCATGTCCAAAGAAGACTTTGTTTGATTCCTCAACTATCTCGAAATTTCTTTTGAGAGATGAATGTTCGTGTCAAGTTAACTGAACTTAGGATCTAAGAACATCATGAAGGGGGTGGGCACCAAATATTTTTTAGCCTTAAATCTTTTTTTCCTAAAACCGTGAACCAGGCCACGTTACAACCCTCAAAAGTCCTAATTGAAACAGGGTTTATTTCGAAAGCATACTCCAATGAGATAGTGTTTCCTGACTCCCATTAATTTTGCTAAATTATTGTGATTGGTATCATATTGCTTTTGTTATCTTTCGTACAAAAATCCATGTCGTATCCTGGCTAGTGATTCGTTCACAGGGTTTTGCGAAATCTTTTCAAATAAAATCTTCAAGACTTACATAATTGTTGCATTAGATTTTTCATTCTTAGAATAAACATTTTTTGCTTGTAAAACAACTGCTTGATATCATGAAATTTTACATTTGAGTATCAGCAAAAGGCATGTTGCCAAGAAGAGTTATGGAGCAAAGAGGATGCAACATTCAGCCAATCTAGGGCAATTACGTCAAGATTTGACAAATCCCTAGAAGCCATTTGATTATAATGGTTATCCTAAAAGCATGCAGCCAAGGGCAAGTTACGAAAGTTACCTTGATCAACATGGTAAGCCTGAGACACCAGATTGGTTTCCAAGGGCATATCCAGATTTCGTCAAGATAGTTACTATGTCTACCCCAAGCTGAGAACCTTCCTCAAGTTGTGTTATGATGTTGGGTTCATAATCCCATTTTTTCCAGTCTTACTGCAGACTTCTCCAGCTAAGTGTGATTCTTTACCCAGCCAGGTGGTGATCAAACGGAGATTAAAAAGAGCTACAAAGCCTTTTCTCATTTGATGGAGTTCTTTATCCCTTTTTATTGATATGGAATCTCTTATAGAGCAGTGCTTTCTCCTGTTACGACATTATTGTTATTATGTGCTTCCCAAGTAGCTAGGCAAGGGAAGTATATTTTCTAAGAAGAGTTGAGACAGTTGTCAACTTTTTCTGGGTTTTCTCTCACCAAGTGTTGAGTCTAATTTAAAATCCCCATAATTTTGACCTCTTGCTATAATGTGAACTTCTGGATTCCCCAGGAAGGTTTTCTCAGGTCGTTTTCGCTGGTATGTGCGCAATCTTTGTGTGTCTCTCAGATAGTTAAAGACGATACCAGTGGATGCAAGATACAGTATTAGGTTTGTGATCCCATGATCCCCGGCCAAGTCTTGGTTCGCTTTTGATTTTGGGTTTTCATGGTCAAAAGCCTCCGTCCCAAGATTCCCCAGCGAATTTTTCCCTCATATGATGAAAGGTTTTATTCCCTTGGTGTGCTAAGATATCGCTCTTTTTGCAGTATTGGCATTAGTGTTGACTTCTTGATTTCCCAGGAAGACTACACCAGGGCATCTGTTGGAATAGGTTTGGTTGATATGAAGACTCAATCCAGTATTTTCCAGTGAAGGCCTTGTTTATTTGATAGAAGTCCTTTCTCCCCAAAGAGGTTGGTGCAATAATTACTCTTGAAGTACGTATCTCCGGTCTCCCCAGTGAAGAACGTATATCTGGTTTCCCCAGTGAAGAATGTATCTCTGGTTTCCCCAGTGAAGAATGTATCTCTGTTTTCCCCAGTGAAGAACGTATCTCTGGTTTCCCCAGTGAAGAACGTATCTTGGTTTCCCCTTTGATGATGTGGTTTTGACCTCCCTATTTGAAGACAGCATGAAGTCCCCAATAGATGTCTCGATGATGAAGTATTGTCTCCCTTAGTGAAGTCCGTATGTTTTTCTTCCTTCAGAGTGGGGCTGATTTCCCCAGTGAATGTTTTGACAATTTGGTTTCCATTTGCCTTATTCAAGATCAGTATTGAAATCTCCAGTAGGAGTACGGACTGTGAAACATTTGTTTTCCCCATGGAAGTCTGTGTGTTATTCCCCGGGAAGGTTATCCCAGAGCATCTCTTGTTGGAATGAGTATTCATGATGAAAAGTTTTCAATCCGCAGTTATTTCTCCAAGGAAGTGGGTTTGAATTCCCCAGTGAGGTTTGGTTGTCTCGGCGTCAGTCTGCTTTATTTGAGACTAGTTTTGCAATCTTCAGTAGGTATGTTGCTTTTAAAAACTGATTTCTCCGATGAAATAGAAGAAAGATGTTCTATCTCGGTATCTGTTTGATTTAGCTACATCCGGATTATATTTCTCCTCAGTGAAGTTAGGACAGGCAATAGGTTTGGCTTTCGCAGTTGCTTTTACCTTTCTTGGATTGATCTTTCTGGTTGAAGTTTAGCCCAATTATGTTGGTACCTGAGACAGTTTTGTTTGATTATGTATCCTTTTACCAGCATACGCACAATATCACTCATACATTCATACATACATCATGCATTGCCACAAATCATATTTCATTGGCATTGTGTTCTAACCTTCCTGCAGCGCTCCTTGCTTAGGTGGATTCGGTTTTCCCTCTTGAGTTTATTTCTCAAAGGATGTATCTTTGTTGGCCGTCTTGCTCCAGTGTGTTTCTAATTGGATTCGTGGTTGCATGACGATATAATTACTTTGGATTTCTGAGAACTTTGAGTTTTGGTTTGTGCATTTATTTTGCATGAGAATAGTTTATCTCCTCACCAGGAAGTCATATCTCTTTCCCCAGGAAGCCATATCTATTCCCCCAGGAAGTCATATCTCTTTCCCCAGGAAGTCATATCTCTTTCCCCAGGAAGTTATATCTCTTTCCCCAGGAAGCCATATCTCTTTCCCCAGGAAGTCATATCTCTTTCCCCAGGAAGCCACATTTCTATCCCCAGAAAGTCGTTTCTTTTTGCAATCCTCCATGATAACAAGCAACAGGTATCTTTGTTTGAGCAACTCGTGCTTCCATGTACAAGTCGACGTAACTTTTTTTGCTATTTCCTCTATGAGTGGTTAGCTTGCAGTCCGTCGTCAGTTTACGCCAGTGGATGGCAAGACTTTCAAATTCACAGAAATTGCTCGTTGTGAAATCTTTGCAAGTGGAAGTCTCTTTATTTGAGACAGCTTACATATTACCCTTTCCAGGTGGAATTCCTTGGTTAAGGAAGAAGTTGAGACCCGTTCTAGGTGAAACACGAGAAGTTTGGGGAACATATGATATTTTCAAAATCTACCTTCAGTGAATGTTGGTAGTGCATCGACAGTGAACGTCGGTGTTTCTTATCTTTTTGCTATCATCAGTGGACGGTGGTGGTTCCTCGTCAGTGAACGGCGATGGTATGATATTTTCAAATCTACCTTCAGTGAACGTTGGTAGTGCATCGGGAGTGAACGTCGGTGTTTCTTATCTTTTTGCTATCATCAGTGAACGGTGATAGTTCATTATTAGTGAACGGCGGTGGTATGATATTCTCTTCTACCTTCAACTATTGAGTTGGTATTTCACCGTCATGTGTGAGTCGGTATCTTTTTTATTTTCTACCTTCAACTATTAAGTTGGTAGTTTACCGTCATTTGTGAGTCGGTATATCTTTATCTTCTACCTTCAAATATTGAGTTGGTATTTCACCGTCATCTGTGAGTCAGTATCTTTTTCTCTTTACCTTTAACTATTGAGTTGGTAGTTTACCGTCATCTGTGAGTCGGTATATCTTTATCTTCTACCTTCAACTATTGAGTTGGTATTTCACCGTCATCTGTGAGTCGGTATATCTTTATCTTCTACCGTCAACTATTGAGTTGGTAGTTTACCGTCATCTGTGAGTCGGTATCTTTTTGATCTTCTACCTTCAACTATTGAGTTGGTCTTTTACCATCATCTGTGAGTCAGTATATCTTTATCTTCTACCTTCAACTATTGAGTTGGTAGTTTACCGTCATCTGTGAGCCAGTATCTTATTACTTTTTTACCTTCATCCATTGAGTTGGTAGTTCACAGTTATCTGTCGATCGTTATCATTCTTTACTTTTTCCTTAATATTTGAGCTGATGCTACCTTATCTCTTCTTTGGGTTTTACACCAATAGAGTCATGTCTTTTGTTCACCAGTGATTTATTTTCCTGGTGGGGTTGCTCCTTTATTTCTTCATTTTGTTGCATCCCCAGTGGTGCCTTGCGTCTCTTTAGATTTGTCCATCTACATTCATAATCATAAGCATTGCATGGCATCTTAGGGACAAAAATAGGGCTTGTTTTATATTTAAGTATCTTCAATCGCGTTGACACGAAGATTTTAAACCTTCATATCTCCGGATAGAAGACACTTAAATAAGGGCAACTGTTGTACCCTAATTTTTGCCCCTAAGATTCCTCTATCATATCATATCAATTCGATCATAACAAGATCACATTAGGGTTGGTTCTTCCTCTTTTTCTATCTCTTATCTTTAAGTTTGCTCTTGAGGAATCTCCAAGCACCTTGGTTGTGTATTTTGTATATGTGTTGTTGACTAACTTCTAATAAAAATACAAAAAAATATTTGTCTTTGTCTTTTTATATTTTTGTTTTGTAGGTACCAAGTCGAAGCATCTGACAAATAAGGATTTCTGGTATTATTCTCCTAAAATCTCTATTTGCAAAGAAAAATAATTAAAAATTTTCATTTCTTTCACTGATGCAATCGATTGCTCTTAGAGTGCAATCGATTGCACATAGTGCATTTTGCGCCATTTTTGAAAAAATACACTGTGCAAATCGATTTGCACTGTAGTGCAATCGATTGCACAGCGTGAAAATTTGAAAAAAAATCAGCAATTTTAACCTTGTCAAATTTTGGCTCCAATTTTCCTTCACTTTTAAAAGATGTATCATTAATTCAAATTTTAGTGCCAATCTTTCATTTTTAAAAAAGAGTTATCATTAATTCAAATTTTGGCTCCAAGAATCAATTACCAAATTACCACTAATCCCAATCCTAAACTCTATAAATAGAGCCCTCATTTCATTCAAATTTCAAGCTTTTGATAGCCAAATCCACCTTGCTAAAAAATCTCTCAATTCTCTCCATCTGCCAAATTCACTCAAAGCTCCATTTTCAAAAAGTTAGTAAGCTTTGTATTGAAGCTTACTAATCTTTGAGCTAAACCTTCATCCAAACACTTTTTCTTCATTAATTCTCTACATCCAAGCTTGGTCAATTGATTCTTGTGGTTGAATTGAAGCAAATTCTTAAAGTTGTTTTGATAATTCTCTAGATCTACCTTTGGTAAGTTGGATAATTCATCTTTCACAATGTGATCTCTTGTTGATCTTTAGGTTTGATTCTTTGAGCATTATTTTGTGATTCCAATAGTGTTATTTTCTCATAATTTGATGGAATTTTCGTGCTCAACTGGATCCATGATTATAAGGTGTTTGATGGAAAGTTTGAACAAGAAATTGGCCTTTTAAAATGTTGTTTTTGCTACTGTAACAGTGTGCAATCGATTGCAGTAACTGTGCAATCGATTGCACAGAAGCGTTTCACACAATTTTTTTGAAAATAACACTGTGTGCAATCGATTGCACAGTTACTACAATCGACTGCACAGGGACAGAATGCACTTTTCTTGCCTTGTTTTGGGGCATCTTTGATCCAAAATGATTTTTCTACTCACTCCTTTTGATTGTTGGTTTGGATTGCAATTTTAAATGTCCAATTTGTCTTTAAACTCAATGGACTTTGTGATGTAGATGAAGTTAGATAAATGTTCATCAATTCAAATCTACCTAAGAGTGAATTATTTAATTCATTTTTGGTGCTTTGGATTAATGATATGTTTAGTGCTTTAATCTATCTAGAGGAGTGGTTGAATTTAAAGATGAAAGAATTTTGAAATGGTGATCCAAATTAGCTTATCATTCCCCTCCCTCTTCATCTTATCCCTTTCTTTTTTAATTGTGCTACATGTTAAGGGATGGTTATCTCTATATCATTTATCCAAACATGAAGTACATGGATTGCTATTGACCGGCCTCAAAATAGGTGTAACTTCTACATAAGTCCACTTATGATTGCTTAACATAGCGCTAAATTTTGTCCCGATTCGAATAAATGATCATTCGTGGCCCAAACTTATGATTGCAAGCCCAAGTATGTTAATTTGATCTCTTTGATCCAATAACCTTGAGATTCATTGTATGGAGGCTTTGGTTCTACCAATCCTCTAATGGATCTACAACACCTTTGGTCAACGCGGATCACTTAAACATCATTGATCATTATATGTTGCCTTGTGAGAATTCCAAAATGGATGATATACTTGACAAAAAGCAAATGCAACTTGTTGTGTGGAGGCTTTGGTTCTACCAATCCTATAATGAGTTCCAAATGCAAGTTTCAAGATGGTCATCCAACTAACCACTAATTACTAACAATTAACTTTACTTTACACTTTTATTTTCATGCTTTATGTACCATTTACTTTTAGCATTTTACATTTCATGCTACTTTCATCTTTGCTTACTTGAGCATTTACTTTTATGTCATTTTTATTTTGCTCACTTGAGATTTTCTTTATTTTTAAAGACACCTAATAATCAACATGAACCATAAAAATCATTAATGATACTTGGACTACATGGTTACTATCCTTTGCATTATGGAGTGATGGACTTCTTGGACTTAGGATTAGAGACCTTGGCCTATCTTGGAGACTTTGTGACTTTATTTGATATTTTGTCTGGAGTTCTTGAGGTTTACCTCAAGACATTGGGTTGTTTGTTTGTTTTGTGTGCAGGTTATTGAGATTACGATCTTTGTTTGTAATCTTGAATTCACCCGTATACAGCCGTTACTCTGCCCAATTTTTGCGAAGACTTAAAACACTTGAAGTTTGGTTCTCTCAAGAGGTCTAGTATCTTTGCTTGCTTGGTTTCAATCCGAAGAATGGGAATTCTATATTGACTCATAATGTCAAATATTGGCTTCTTGTTGGTTAGATGGTTCTTATCCCTAGCTTTTACTTTATGTTTTAGGATAGTCTCTTCATCTCCTCTCATCTTCTTTAATTTCAAAAATCTTCTCCCTCCTTTTAAAAAAAAAACTCTTCTTGTTTTGAAACTTGAACCATTTTCATAATAAACTTGGACTTATGTCCAATGCATTTTCAAAACATTTTCATGAATAAGTTTCAATCAACTTAATAATACTTTGACATTTTTTGTGAGAAGACTAAAAGTCAATCAATCTCATTTCAAATCATTTTTGCCACTTTGGCTTTTTATTTTAAAATCTTTCTCAAAAGATTAGACTCTTATCAATCCTTGTAGTGATGCAAACAACTATACTTCTACAATATGTAGTGAAGTGAGATATTTTCCACTTGGGTGTTGAGCGAGGCATTGTTGATTTTAAAATCCAAGCCATATCCTCCACTTTGAGATGATGCAAATTCTCCTTTCTCATGATTGTGGGTAGTAAGTATGTTTTTCACACGGACAATTGCGATGATGTCTTATCTCATAAAATCAACCAACACACTTGTGTTTCAAACTTTTAAAAGAGGAACTACGTGTACCCTGATCCCCTATTGCACGAAAGGTGGTACGTAGGCACTAAAGGTTCGCAACCGCGGCGGGTGCAAAAATCATAAAAATATTTCTTTTCTCACCTCCACCATCCATTTTATATACAACACATTTTTATAGCCAAAATATACATATTTCTTCAAAGAGGTTCATGCGGAGTACCGTAGATGTTTAGGGTGCTAATACCTTCCCTTTGCATAACCAACCCCCTTACCTTGAATCTTTCCCCCTCTTTTTGGGTTATTCGCTCTTTTCCCATTCTTTTGGAAACAATAAAGCGCGGTGGCGGTTTTTATTTTGATTTGTATAAAGTCTAGTCAATCAAATGGCTTAGTCTTGCACATTTCTACCGCTACAAGTAGGTAGCATCGTCGTTGGAGTTTTAAGGGTCAATTCGATTAAGGGACGTGTGGTTACTAAAGCAATGTTAGGACGCCTTAGCGGTAACCCTAGTGTCTTAGATCATTTTTCCGAGGCAACCGTTTCGAGGAAACTATGATCTTTGGACAAGAGGGCGACCTCTAAAACTTCATATACTCAATGACCACGTTCGAAGGCAACCAAGTGAGGTGTACCCTAAGAGTGCGCATGTGCAAGTGTGTTGTTTTCAGTTAATTTGTCTTTGTACATGTCAATGGTTATCTACGTTGATTTTAGGTTTAAACATTTGATCTTATCATGCATTCCCTATTAACAAACATCTAACAGTTTATAACTTGCGGAAATTAAATTGCGGGAATTAAACTAACTATTACAAGGCGTCGGGTATTTACATCGCCAAAAGCAACCCTTAAAATTAAAATGCGGAAAATAAATAAAGCGATAAAAATATTAAAGTCCTATTTAACTATTACATTCCGGGAAACAGATACAATATTGAATAAATATGGATCGCGTGCGAGAAAATTAAATCGGGCGAGTTTTTAGGGTTTTGACCCTTTTTTGAAAGAAAGCATTTTTTTTGGTTTATTTTTGAATTAATGGAAGAAATTAAATTAGGTTAATATTAAATTAATAAATTAATTAATTAATTAATGAAAATAATATTTTTGGATTTTTTGATATTTAAAGAAATAAAAATAAATTAATCAAAGTTAATAAAAACCTAATTGTCTAAATTAATTTTAATTATTGCAAAAGATATTAAAGTTATTTCCTAATTAAACTAAATTAATTAAATTAATTTATTTAACAAAAATAAAAATGTTGGAAATTAATTTTAATAATGAAAATGTTTTTTGTTTTTAATTTTATTAAGAAAAGTTTTAATTGGTTAGTGATTAAAAATAATAAAACAAATAACAATAAATAAAAATAAGAAAATAATGAAATAGAAAACAAAACTCAGGGGGTTCTGGGCCCAATAGGAGGTGAGAATTACAATTTGATGGCCCATTTGTGCAAGCCTGCCTTGACCTCTCCTGATTCCATGTGTGCACGTTGACTTTGGCCCATGGTAGGCTTCCATTCTGGACCACCAGATCTGGCCTGGGGCCATCTGGCAGATGATTGGGTGATGGTGCATGGTGAACCACACGCTGGAGCTTGCATTGGAATACCTGTTGAAAAATAATACAAAGCTTTTGGGGGACCTGGGATTCGAACCCAGGTCCTGTTAGCCAATGAACACACACCTTTGCCACTGCATCACTACGTTTCATTTGTTATCATAATAGACAATGAATATTATATGGGAAACATCAATAATATGCCAGAAATACAAAAAACACACGCGAAGTTTAAACCGGCCAACCAGGGAAAGACGCGTCATCGTCTTCCTTGTTCATCCCTGTAATATTTCCTATGGATTCATATCCGCAGCTGAATCCCTAGGTCAACCCTAAAAGCCATTCTAGGCCACGAAAATCAATTTCAAGCACATGGTTGTGCTCGTCTTCTTCCACTGATCATGTCTATGTCCATTAATGACATCAATTTTGCCTGCAAATAAAATGCCCAAAAACAAGAACCAAGAACCCTAGATTCGGCTAGGGGGTTACAGGCTATGTAAATGCAATCAAATAATGCAGAAAGCTTAGAAATTGAAAGATAAGCATGAATATGCAAAGATTTTGTAAGAAAAATGCAAGAACAGGGACATATGAATTCAACTTAAAGGCATGTTTTCGAGACACTTATAGAGCTCTAAGGTGCGTATGAAATCTTGTTAGGGGTTGGTTTCGCTTCAGTGGATATCCAGCAAGTGATTGGTGTGGAGATTTGACCTTGAAAACACCTTTATGCACGATTTCAGTCTCAAGCTTTTTTGCCAAATTTTCAGGTTTGCTTTTGGTGTTCTTGCCACTTCTAACCTCTAACTCGTGTGCCTTTGCATTATATATGTATGCTGCATTGGATTAGGTCAAGTTTTGGGTCTTGAATCTTTGTGCATTGATGTTTTAGGATTTGATTTGATTCACCATTGTTAACCTTCCAATTTGGTCCAAAATCCAATATTTTTGTACATGAAAAGCTTGATATGGATTTGATCATGATAATGATGATAATTAAGACCTATAACGACCAAAAAGATCCTAAGTAATCAATATTTGGATTTTACTTGATTTAAATTGATTTAAAATGAATTAATTCAATAAAAAATCAAATACAATGGAAAAATTAATAAATGGACACAAGGTTGAACCTAGGACACGTGTGTAGTGTGACAAGGTCAAATCAAGTGGAAAAGAATGGGCCCATTTGACAAAATTTGAAGTTTTGGGGATAGTTGACTTTTGGCAATTTTGCAAAAATACCCAACTTCAACAATGCATAACTTCTTCAATTTTGAACTTTTGGAAGTGTTCTTTGACTTTTTAGAAACCTTGAGATGTCCTGTAACCAACCCTTTTGGTCTCTTCTCATTTTGATATTCCATGCTCAAGTTATAAGCTTTGGCAAAAAAGGTGTTTTTATTGACTTTCAAAAATGACCTATAATGTCCAAATTTGTAACTTTTTGTGAGTGCATTTCTTGATCTTGGGGTATGAACATGGATTGTAGGAAATTGCATCCTATTAAAAATGAGTTTTTCATGGTTCATTTCTCATAAAGTATGAGAAATTTATGCTTGGTCAAAGTTGAGTTGACTTTTCCTGCAAAACCCTAATTTAGCAACTTTTGAGTCTTGATGAATTTTGAGCAATCCTTGATAAATCATGATCAACACTTGATCAAATGATGAAATATCCTTCAAAAATGAGAATGTTGACAAAAAATCTTGAAGTTTGACTGTATTTAGGTCACAGTTGACTTTTGCCCTAGCACAGTCGATTTTTGGACCTCTTGAGCAATTGACTGACCAAACTTCCTCTGCAAGGCTTGAAATTTGGCATGGATGAACTTGATAACATATTAGGACATTGGGAAGCAATTGAGGTCATTTGGATGCAAGGAACTTGATGCAACACAAAACCCTAATTTGAGGTTGACTGCCTTAGGAGATGATTTGACTGTCCAACTCTTGAGCAATCTTGAACCACTTGGAGATTCTTCTTGCAATGTCTTGGGAAATATGAGAGGGCAAATTTTGGGGTACAACAGGTGCCACTGATCTTACCGGCTGATCAGAAACTAAGAAGTGGCCAGAAGATGATTTGTAGTCGGGCTGTAAAGTCAAGGAGAAAAGGGGGGTTGTACCTGCAAGGCACTCTGGAGATCAAATAAGAGTGGGAACAAGGAGGTACAAGAAAAGTATTAAGTGGTGAATAGTGAATATTCGATACCTGGCCCTCACAGGTGTGAGGGTACATATAATTCCCCTGGCGCGTAGCCATTGGTTCCTGATTTCACGTTTGGATATGTGGGCCCGTGAAATTAGGTAACTGTCAGAACTTGGTCAAATCGGACAAATGTGCTCATAATTAGTCGTTGGTCCTAAGGAGAGGGTTAGTTACAGGCATCTCTCTGGTTGGTTCCTGGTGGTCTGTACCACGTTGATGTCGGGTAGGCTGAGAGGATGCTCGTCACTCATCCTGGGTTAGTGCTGGTCTAGGAAGGCAAATGGATGACATCGCCCGACAGGTAGCGGGCAATCCGGGTCATGGTCGTGCAGGTTATACCAAAGGAAATGTCTTAGACTAGGCCCATTCTAGTTGTCGGGCCAGTCCAGAACAAAAAGCAATTCAATAGAATTCTGAAAAGGATGAACATAAGAGGAAGACCAAATGTCAGGAACATCTAATTTGACATCAAGAATAATGAGGATTTCCAGAGAAATACAAGAATTGAGAATAAGTCCAATCAAAGCAAAGGAGTTCAATGCTATGAGTGTTAAGGTTTTGGTCATATTAGGCCAGAATGTCTTGGTCTGATGATGAGGAGTTAGAAGATGAGGCTAACATTGAGACTGCCAAACTTGTGATGGCTCTCTCTGGAAGATGGGAAGATGAAGTAGAAACTTATGATGAAAATGATTTATATGAAGATCTGGATACCTCTTACAAGGATACTTCTGGCAGGTGTGAAGAAAGCCTTAAAACAAAAGAAGAATAGAGGAAGATCATATATGAATTGGAGAATTAGAATAAGGAACTTCTATTTATTGTTTCTCATCTACAAAGTGAGGTAACTCTCCTAAATTCCAAGCTTGACAACTTGAAAAATTTCTTGAGAATGGTGAAGAATGAAACTGATGTGTTGAAGAAGCCTGGAGATACAAGAGTTAATTATCATTCTGATAATAAACAGAAGAAAAGGCATGAAGTAAAGTTCTTCCCTTCTGAAAATAAGAGAATGATCATCATGTCCAACTAAATGTTAAAACATCCTGAAAGACATGATGTAATTTCATCCAAATCTCATTACTAAAGTTGGAGATGTCATTATTGTGGTGAGCATGATCATATAAAGCCTTTTTGTTATAAATTGTATGGAGATAAAAAATCTTCAGTCCATCTTAAGGTTGATCAAGTGGGAAAAAAGAGAAGTGTTGAAAATAGGGATGTTAATTTTATAGCTCATATTTCCTTAAGAGTCTCAAATGAAGAAGACAAGTACTTTGATTGTGGGTGCTCTAGACATATGACATGGGTTCAAAAGTTGTTGGTGGATGTTACACCTCACCTCACAGGTAATGTCAGATTTGGTGATGGATTTAAAGGTGAAACCAATGGAGTTGGAAAGTTGATGTGTGTTGGTTCTCCTAGTTTATAAGATGCTCTTATTGTGAAAGGATTATCTGGTAATATTATTAACATTAGTCAATCGGGTGACCAATGACTGTTAGTCAATTTCTCAAAATCTGAATGTCTGGTCAAAAATGAGAAAGATGTTGTTATGATGAAGGGCATAAGATCTAAAGACAACTGTTATTCATGGGAATCTCAAATAATTGCTTATTCTTCCACATGT
This sequence comes from Vicia faba, assembly GCA_948472305.1. Lineage (NCBI taxonomy): Eukaryota > Viridiplantae > Streptophyta > Magnoliopsida > Fabales > Fabaceae > Vicia > Vicia faba. The sequence goes on along the minus strand of OX451736.1, from coordinate 855,260,429 downwards.
TCAATAACAAATGAGAATGAAGTGAAGTTATGGCACCAGAAACTTGGACACCTTCATCTCAAAATAATGAAGGAAATCATATCTGAAGGAGCCATTAGAGGAATTCCAGAGCTCAAGATTGAAGAAAAGAAAGTATGTGATGAGTGTGAAATTAAGAAGAAAACCATGATTTCACACTCAATGTTGCAATATCAGACTACTTCCAAAATGGTGGAACTTCTTCATATGGACTTAATAGGGCCAATGCAGATAAAAACTTGGTGGAAATAGGTATGTTTATGTGGTTATAGATGATTTTACTAGATATACTTGGATGAACTTTATTAGAGAAAAATAAGATGTTTTTGAAGTCTTCAAATATTCGTGTCAAAGCATTCAAGAAGAGAAGAATAATGTGATTGTTAAGGTTAGTAGTGAACATGACAATGAGTTTGAGAATGCAAAATTCTATGACTTTTGTGAGTCTGAAGGTATTAGTCATGGGTTCTCTTATTCCATCTCTTCTCAGCAAGATGGAATTTTCGAGCAAAAGACTAGAGCTATATAGGAATCAACTAGAGTTATGATTTCTGCTAAGAAATTCCCATTGGAGTTTGGGGCTAAAGCTATGAATAATAAATTCTATATTCATAACAGGGTCACTTTGAGAGGAGGTACTTCAACTACTCTCTATGAGTTATGGAAAGGAAGGAAGCCTACAATCAAATATTTTCATACATTTGGAAGTAAATGCTATTTCTTGATTGAAAAAGATCAAAAGGGTAAAAAGGATCCCTTAAGGGATGAATGGGTATTTCTGGATTACTCTTCAAGTAGAAGAGCTTATAGAGTTTTCAACTTAAGAACTGGAATGAATACAGAATCTATCAATGTAGTAATTGATGATTCAATTACTGAACATAGGTGTTAGCTCCTAAATTCGACATCCAGACACATTGGCTTTATTGGCTAAAAATAGACTGAAGAAATCTAAGAGATTGAAGAAGTCTAAATTAAGAACCCTTCGATTTGGAAACATAGTATAATTCGAAGATACTTCGATTTGAGAGCCTTTGAAAAGTCCCATCGAATTCATCCTTGTTAATAAGGAAAGAACACGTAGAGAATTCTCTAATATTGAAAGGGTCTTCGACCCAGAGGCTTCGATCTTGTAAGAGCCTTCGACCTGGAAGCGTTCGTATTAGCAACAATTTGAATTCGAATTTGAATATAAGAGGGAAAGGCAGTTCACTTAGCAGTTGAAGAAAGCAATGTGGCATGAAGTTGAAGATCGAAGAACATGCAAATGACACTTGCCCTGATCCTGGATCGAAGTAACCGTCTAGCAGTTACTTTTTACTAGTATAAATATAGAAAGTTTATTTAAATTTTCCGTGTGTTCAACCAATTGTACAAGTCACTCAATACTATTAGAGTACCCACTACGTGAGAAAGAATAATGAGAATGTACATTTGAAACACCACATTTTATAATCAAAGTCTTTTACATTCCTTGTTGTTCCTGCTTACAACCTTTTATCTTATTTGCAATGTTAATTTTCCCTTATATTTTACTTGCACTTTTACCAGATTTCTACTCTTCTCAACCCCTTTCTACTTACTTTTACTTGCACTTTTATCAAGTTTTCTCCTGCCTCTAACCTCAACCTTTCTCAGTCGAACGTGTTCTTTATTAGAATTAGCATTTTTATCAAAACAACACAAATATTTAACATATGTCCTAGGATCAATCTGATCAATCCTGCAAGTAACCAAAAATCACTCTTTTTTGGAAGATCAGCGGTTGTTTACCAATTTTCACGGTAAACAAATTGGCACACCTGATGGGACGTTGCTAATTTTTGTTTTCTTATTTATACTAACATAAATGCTTTACATAATTTCTTTTCTTTTACAAAGTGTTGTATGTTATTAAGAAGTAGTAAATTAACCACCAACGAGTGTACAACTAGGATAAGAAATAGTGAAATGGCTAATCAGCTAAATAATGGAGAAATACCTCCATCAATTGCTGCAGAAACAACGGTTATATCGACGATTAGTGAAACTATCCCATTAACCGTTGGTTCGGCGCCAACGTTGACAGTAGCACAAACGGGACCAATACTCTCATATGTAGGTTCCAGAGGTCCATTAGGAACACCCCCACCAAGGGTAAATCCAGGATCTCGACCCTATATTCCCCCAGGATTTTCGAAAGCCTGGATGGGTCGAGACCAGCCTTATGGCATGCTAACTACTGAAATGGCTAGCCTTATGAACGTTGCGTCCATATTTTCAGAACCTTTGGTGAGTGCGTCTTCGCCATTACAGGGATCTGGAACCGGTATGGTGAATTTGGGTAGAAACCAACTCTTAGGAGGGACATCCCATACAATACCAAGTCTCACAAATGCTTCTACGGCAATTTTGAGGCAATAAATGGACGAGAGTAACCGTGATATGGTACAAATGTTGGCACAAACTTTGAGTGCAGTGTTGAACCCTTTAATACAAAATACCACCCAATCGAATTAGCAAATGACAACTCAAATGACACACATGGATGGACTTTTTGGGGTTCCCCAATCTATTCGACAACCCCAAAGAGCGCAAATAAGAGGGAATCAGGGTATAGTCTTAGAGGAAGATGTGACCATTAACCAAAATCTATAGCCAGTTGGAATGAACCATAGAATGGAGATCGAACAACCTAGGGTTGAAATACCCGGAGTTCCCCTACAGATCCCTAGAGATGTCGATCAAGATGTAATTATGGTAAATAGAAACCAAAATGCTGACGAAGTGATACAGCATGTTCGACACCATAATTATGGAATAGATAATAATCTGACAGCCATGATCGAAAGAATTATGATAAAAAATGGAATGAACATTGGATTTCATAGGACAAACTTTACATACCCATTATTAGAGTATATCTTGCAAACAGATTTACCCCCTAGGTGGAAAGTTCCAAAGTTCACCAAATTTTCCAGGGATACAACAGAATCTACGGTCGAACATGTGGCGAGATATTTGATAGAAGCTGGGGAAATCTCAAATAACGAGAGCCTTAGGATTAAGTACTTTCCAAGTTCCTTAACTAAAAATGCTTTTACTTGGTTTACCACCCTCCTAGCCAATTCGATCCACAACTTGAATCAATTAGAGAGATTATTCCATGAACAATTTTACATGGGACAAACCAAAATAACTCTGAAAGAACTGGCTAGTGTGAAAAGGAGATTCACTGAGCCAATAGATGAATATCTAAATAGATTTCGACTACTTAAAGCCATATGATTTACACAAGTGCCTAAGCATGAGTTGGTTGAAATGGCAGTAGGGGGCCTATATTATTCTATTAGGAAAAAATTAGATACCCGGTACCTGAGGGATATGGCCCAATTGGCCGATAGAGTTCGACAGGTAGAACGTCTTAAAGCTGAAAAAGCTAAAGCAACCAAGACTTATCGAAGAGAAAGAGTAGCCTATGTCAAAATGGATGATGACGATCCATAGACATCTAGTGATCCTATAGTTGTCGAAGAAAGCAAAATAGATTTAGAAAAATTAAAGCAAGGGCCACCGTATTCTTGCAGATTGATAATTCCCTCAAATGGGAAGAATCCTACTAAGTCTGAAAAGAACAGTGATAGATTCCCAAAGAAAACATATAGTTTCGACATCACAAAATGTGACGAGATATTTGACTTCTTAGTTAAAGATGGACAAATGATAGTGCCTCCAGGGGGAAAAATGCCTCCTTTAGAACAAAGAAAGAAAAGGGTTTTTGTAAGTATCATAATTTTTTGGGCCATAAAACTTCACAATGTTTTCTTTTCAGGGATCTCGTTCAAGGAGAAATCAAGGAGGGCCGACTCAAGTTTTCTAACAAAACCTCTGATGAAAATTGATGCAAACCCATTACAAGTTGATGCCCACTATGTTGAACCCCCAGGCATCAACATGGTCGAAGTTTCAGAAGACTTTGTCAATAAGCCTATTTTTGGCAGTTTCATTGGGAACATCTCTAGAAAGACTGTCGAAAGGGTAAGAAAGGATACTAAAGGCCTAAACAAATGAGCTACTGAAGGCTCAAACAAAGGAGTTGTTGAAGGCTCAAACAAAGGGACTACTGAAGGTTCCTATTTGACTGCTGTCACGGGTTCGACAGAGAACTTAGAAGCCAAAATGCAAAGGCTGAATCTCGCTGCCAAGAGCAACGTAGAAGTCAATATGGTTTAAGTATTTGGGGCGAAGGCTTCAGAAGATGCCATCCGACAAGAGGAAGTCAATAAAACTGCATTTCCTAGAGAGAATGGGAATATGGTAGATTTTCTGCAACGATGCTAGAAAAAGAAGTCTGAAGTGATATTGTGTCCAAGATGCAGCTCCAGCTTCGACAAAAAGGCTGCAAAACACATACAGTGTATGAGGTAAGCAAAGGAGAAATGGGGCACCAATGCCCAACCTAACATGGATCCTGAGGTCCGACATGATCCCAGAAGAGGATATCAAAAGGGACCAATGAACCAGGTGAAGAGGCCATCAACTTTCAGGCCTCCAACAAATGTCCCTGTGGACACTTGGCTGAAAACAAAAAATAGAAAAAGGCCCAGTGAGGAGAAATGGCGAACATTTTATGTGCCTAGAGGATCATCCTTGGCCTATAGGAAGGAATTCTAAACTACAACAACAAACAAAGTGGCTCATGTGTCGAGCAACTACAAAGGGAAAAATCCCATGTGCCGCTCCCAGTGGAGGAGATATCAAAGATGGCGAAAAGCCGAAAGAGAGGCTACAGGGGAGCCTCAACCTGAATCAAGCACCAATGTGCCACAAAGAAAGGAAAAAGTCAAGCAAAGAAAGCCTTTAGAAAGAAAACCAATTGCTAGAAGATTGGTGTGGCCAGAACAAGGTGAATCAAATGATGAAGGTAATTATGAATCTGATGCTACTTTGGATATTATGGTGAATGTAGTATCAATGTTACCCAGGAAATACGACCGCCCAGTCGAAGTCAAAGAGACTGATTGGGAGGTCGAGCAGGAGATGGCCAAACGTAAGCTAGTTTGTTACTACGTCATGAACAACGGATGTGTTGAAGAGAAAAATGCTTTCTTCGAATGCCCCACTGAGGCGATGAAGAATCACCTCAAACCATTGTTCATCAGAGCAAAAGTTGGGGAAACAACCATCAACAAAATTCTGGTTGATTGTGGGGCCACAATAAAATAATTCCCCAACGTATGCTGAGGAAACTAGGTAAAGGGAATGAAGATATCAAACCCCACAACATGGTTCTATCGAACTATGAGGAAGGTATTGGAACCACTATAGGGATGATACAATTAGACCTCAAGGTGGGAACAATACTTCGACCAACTATGTTTATGGTCATTTTAGTGAAGCCCAACTATAATCTACTCTTACGTAGAGAGTGGATACATGGCATAGGAGCAGTGCCATCATCAATGCACCAACGTGTTACCATTTGGCGCCCAAATGGTATAGTTGAAAATATTTAAGCAGATCAAAGCTACTATATGGTCAAAGCTAATAATGTCGATAGAATAAACTTGGACAGAAATCTGGCTCACATAGGGCCATGCAATCCTTTAGACTTTGATTTGGCACCAGCACCAAATGCCTTTTGCTCCCTCTACCTACACTCTGACCATGGTTTCCAGTGGGATAGAGAAGATTTATCAAACATTGACTATGGAGGAGTTGATGACATACGGCCAACAAGTTGGGGAAGTGAATTCAGTGATGATGACTGAATCATAAGCTTTACAAAGGATTTCGGCATATGTGGCCGAAAGTAGAATGATACCGGCCTTAGAGGCTGAAGTCAAGTATATGGTTGTCGAAGCCAATGAGCGAGTGTTTCTTCTAGAAGGTCTTGGGAAAGACTTCAAACCAGAACCACTTGACTTAAAAAGGGAGGAAGAAAGAAGCCAGAGGCTAGATGCCATCTATGATGACGTGCCTTTGGGTTTTTAAAAGGATCCGTTGGCAAACAATGTTAAAATGCTAGCACAAGATCCTCTGGAAGAAATAGACCTGGATGAAGGTTTATTGAAAAGACCAACATACATCAGTGCGAAGATAGATCTAGCGCTCAGGGTCGAAATAATCCAATTGTTGAAGGAGTTTAAAGACTGCTTTGCGTGAGATTATGACGAAATGCCTGGTCTCGACAGAAGATTAGTGGAGCTTTAACTACCAATAAAGCCTGGAAAAAAGCTTGTGAAGCAAACTCCAAGGAATTTTGCACCAGAAATCTTGTCGAAGATCAAGATGGAAGTCAAAAGACTGCTGAAATGCAAGTTCATCTGAACGACCAGGTATGTCGAATGGACTGCAAATATAGTACATGTTATAAAGAAAAATGGTACCTTAAGGTTGTGCATTGATTTTAGAGATTTAAATGCTGCAACACCCAAAGATGAATATACAATGCATATGGCAGAAATGCTTGTTGATTCTGCCGCTGGCTTTGAATACATGAGTATGCTTGATGGATACTCCAGATATAATCAAATTTTCATTGCTGAAGAGGATGTGTCGAAAAGAGCATTTCGATGCCCTGGAGCTTTAGGTACTTATGAATGGGTGGTGATGCCCTTTGGCCTAAAAAATGCAGGGGCAACATATCAAAGGGCAATGAATTCCATCTTCTATGATTTTATTGAAACTTTTATGCAAATTTATATTGACGATATTGTTGTCAAATCTGTTTCAGGGAAGAATCACATAGACCACCTTCGACAGTCCTTCGAAAGGATGAGAAGCTATGGTCTAAAGATGAATCCTGTAAAGTGCACTTTCTGCGTCAAAGCAAGGGACTTATTAGGCTTTGTGGTCCACAAAAAGGGAATCAAAATAAACCAGAACAAGACCAAAGCCATTTTGGAAGCGAAAGCGCCAACTAGCAAGAAGGAGTTGCAATCTCTACTTGGCAAGATAAATTTCCTGAGGAGATTAATATCCAACTTAACTGGAAAAATGCAAGCCTTCTCACTACTACTTTGACTCAACAAAGGAGGATTCGAGTGAGGGCAAGAACAACAAGAGGCCTTCGACAAGATCAAAGGATACCTCACCAAGCCACTTGTTCTGGTGCCTCCTTGTAGAAATAAGAGTATGAGATTGTACATAGCTGCATCTGATAAAACCCTAGGGAGAATGTTGTCTTAAGAGAATGAAAATGGTGTCGAAAGACACATCTACTACCTCAGTAGAGTTTTAAATGATGCAGAAACTAGATATAGCGGAGTTGAAAACTATGTTTATTTCTTTACATCTCATGTACAAAACTCAAGCAATATATAAAACCAGTTGATGTTTATGTTTCGTCTCATTTTGATGTTTTCAAATATATATTTTTGAAACCCATCTTACACAGTCGAATAGGCAAATGGGCCCTTGCATTAACTGAGTATTCATTAACCTTTATGCCTCTCAAGGCTGTAAAAGGTCAAGTGGTAGCAGACTTTATAGTTGACCACTCAATAAATGAAGAATCATTAAACTACTTGGAGATCGAACCCTGGAAGTTATACTTCGACGGTTCTAGTCATAAAGATTAAACTGGAGTAGGAGTTCTAATTATTTCTCCAAATAAAATTCCAACAACATTCAAGTACAATTTCGAAGGTTCTTGTTCGAACAATGAGGCTGAGTACGAAGCTCTAATCGTAGGCCTTGAAATCTTGTTGGAATTGGGGGCAACTCGAGTCAAAATAATGGGAGATTCAGAGTTAGTCATAAGGAAAGTTACGAAAGAATACAAATGTATAAGAGAAAATATTATCATGTATTTTGTAATAGCTAATCGTTTGTTGAAAAACTTTGAAGTGATCAACATTCAACATATACCAAGATTGGAAAATCAAGTAGCTAATAACTTAGCATAGATTGCATCTAGGTATAAAATTTTGAAAGAAAAATTACAACAAGCAATCGAAGTTAGAGGAAGAGTAACATCAACCAAGTTGTCTCCAACAGATTTGGAAACAATAAAACCGGGGTACGCTGACCAAGAAAACTTCGAAATTTCGTTCATAGACAATCTAACAGAACAAGATTGGAGAAAGCCTATAGTAGATTATTTGCAAAATCCAATGGCTTCGACAGAACAAAAAACAAAGTACGGGGCGTTAAGTTATATTCTAATGGGAAACGAGTTATTTAAAAAGACGCATGAAGGAGTAATACTAAAATGCCTAAGTGAGACAGGGGCATACATAGCCCTTTCAACTACACATGCTAGGGCATGTGGGGCACATCAGGTAGGCCATAAAATAAAATGGTTGTTGTTTCGACAAGGATTATATTGGCCTAATATGTTGAAAGACTGTGTGGAGTTTGCAAAAGGTTTCCAAGAATGTCAAATACATACAGGCATCCAACATGTACCTGCAAGCAAACTTCACTCGATTGTGAAACTTTGGCCTTTTAGAGGATGAGCCTTGGATCTCATTAGGGAGATTCAACCAGCATCGTCTAAAAGCCAGAAATATATATTGGTGGGCATTGACTATTTCACTAAGTGGATTGAAGCAATTCCGTTAGTCAATACGGACCAAGAGAATGTCATTAAACTTATTTTAAAAAAATTATATATAGGTTTGGAATCCCTGAGAAAATAACAACTGACCAAGGATCAATATTTACTGGTCGAAAAATGCAGGAGTTCGCCACAGAAATGGGATTCAAGCTGTTAACATCTACGCCTTACTATGCGCAAGCTAATGGACAAGTCGAAGCAGCAAATAAGATAGTAATTGGCTTGATAAAGAAGCATGTAGGAAAAAAGCCAAAGAATTGGCATAAAACGTTGGACCAAATCTTATGGGCATGTCAAACTTCTCCTAAGAAAGCTACCAAAATGATACCATTTCGATTAATCTATGGCCATGACGCAGTATTGCCAGTAGAAATTTGTCTGCAGCCAACAAGAATTCAAAAACATCAACATATCCCTTCCGAAGCTTATTGGAATATGATGTTAGACGAATTGGTTGATTTAGACGAAGAAAGACTGAGAGTTTAGATCTCTTAAGGATACAAAAGAAAAGAGTGGAAAAATATTACAATAAAAGAGTAAAACCCAAGACATTCTTGCCTGAGGATCTGGTATGGAAAGTAATTCTCCCAATGGATCAAAAGGATAGAAATATGGGGAAATTGTCTCCTAAATGGGAAGGACCTTTTAAGATTATCCAAACATTGTCTGGTGGTGCCTATGAGATCAAAGAGTTAAATGAAGATCAAAAGGCTCTTGAGAGTAAATGGTAAATACTTGAAAAAGTATAGACTTGTACTTCAAGAGGTTAAAATAACCAATGTTTAATCTTAATCAAAGTAAAGAGCCAAAATGGAAAATGCATTAAGCAGCCAAAATGGCTATAAGTCATTACAAAAACAGAAATTATACAAATAAAAAGTCAAAATCAAAATGGGAGGTTGGCTTTGATTTGGAGATATTTGATCTTCTGCAGCTCCAAATGTCTTTCGCACAAAGCCTTTGACTGATGAAGAGCTTCGATTTTAGCATCTAATGCTTGGGCCTGATCAGCATATTTTAAACCATCACCGAGTTTCTCTTGGCTCTCAAAATCAGTATTGATGGTAAGAAGTTCTTCTTTTCGTTTATCATTGGCGGAAATCTTAGCCTCCAACTCTCTGATCTGAGCCTTCATGCTGGTTGTATTTTGGTTGATTTCTTCGACTTCTTTCTGCCTAGTTTCTTGCTCCTTCGATAGCTCCTTTAGCCTTGAAGCTAATTCAATGGAAGCACTCCAGGCAGCAGCTACATGGACATTGGCCTCTTCAATTTTGCGATTGAGAGTCCTTCGGCGATTATAATCAGCTGAGACCTGATCGAGATCGAAGTCAAATCCAAAATAACGCTGGCGATGTCAAGGGAGGCAGCAAGAAGGTCGACAACTCTTAAAGTGGTCTTTAGAAAGGAAGGAGCTGTAGGTTCTCCCTCTAAGGTCAGCATTAAATATCTTTTAAAAAGTTGTGCCTTAACTTTCTGAAGTGCCTCCTCAAGAGAAGATGTTGAAGTAGATTTTCCAGACGCATTCGAAGCATTGTGACTTTTATCAGAAGAATTTTCTCTTCCCTCGAGTATGGCGTTCAAGTAGCCAAGAGGATTACTCTGTTTTAGTAATTTCAAATCCTCCTTAGTACGGGACCCCATCGAAGTGACTCTCTCATTGGTGACATGGGCCACAGTTTCTCCGATGGATAAATCCTGTATCGGGACATGGGCACCTTCGACATTTACAGGGTTTCTTGCTCCCCCTGCAGAATTCTCTCTCCTATCAGCCGCCGGAATATCCTCATTTTGATTCTCTCCATATGGTATGTCCTCTCCCTCTGGTTCGACTACATCATCAGCAGCTTCCTCTTCCTCTTCTTGTTCATCATCAGAGAGTAGTGTGTGGTAGGTCAGAATTCTCCTCACTAGGGATTTCTTTATTCTGCTCCCCAACAGTTGCAACTTGATACTCAGAGGTTTGGTTCACCTCGCTGGCTGAGCTCACAAAGGATCCCTTTGCTGAAGAAGGCCTATAAGTGGGATCACCCTCACTGTTTATTAAAGTGACAGATTCTTCTACAGATGTATGAGCCTATTTGGAAGTGCCAGCAGTGTCCTGAGGATCAAAAGAGTATTATTCGAATTATTGTAAAATAATTCAAAGAAGAGTTTTAGATGGTCAAAGTTGTTACCCGGGGTGGAACTTCAGTACCAAGAGAAGAATTATCACTTTCACTGGGATTATTCAGCCTAGCAGCTATTTCTCGTTTTGTTGGCTCTTTGATGATGACAGGATGAGGCCTCAACTTAGTAGCCATAACCTTGGTTTTGGTTTTTGGACGAGGTTCAAAAAGAGGAGCTGGTTTCTTTAATTTTTGCCTCCTAAGAGGGATAGTAGGAGATTCTTCTTCTTCATCACTGGAAATCTCAATTTCTTGAACTTTACTTTTCTTTGGAGTATTTTTCTTAATACCCAAAAGTGAAAGGAGTCGAAAGCATCAACATCAATACTAATATGTTGAAAAGAAAGTTATGGAAGAAAATATTTACCTGTGGTGGAGGTTTTACAGAAAGGTCTCCCCCTTTTGCGCTTTCAGCGACTTTCTTGGTAATGGTTCTCTTGACGGCTAGAAAATAAACAAGTATCATCTAGATACCGAATGATTAAATCGAAGAAAGTAAGGAATTTTTTTGGAAAGAAAGATTACCTTTTTTGATCTTGTCAGAGACCAGCATAAACGCCTCTCGAAGACGGTCAGTAAAGTCTTTTGCATCGAAGAATTATTCGTCATAGTAATGCTTCCACCAGTCTTCAAAGATAGGCGAACACAAGAAGTTGAGTTTGAAGTCGGACAAAGTTAGTACGATTCTACCAACGTACCTATCAATATGCTTGGTAGTAGCATCCTCTGAATAGTCTGCATTATAAAACAGTAGAGACTTTTCTCGGGGATAGATTGGAGAAGGGAGTGATTGGATGATGCCAAATTGGCGAGAGACAAGATTCGGTTGATAAACAATCTAACTGAGTTGATTCTTCAAGCTCTTAAATCTCAATGGCATAATCCTTGGGCGAAGAAATGATTCCTAGATAGCCACATACTCCTCTACTTGGTCCTCTTCATCAGATGAGGGATATGGTCGGATAAACCATTTCGGGTCAACCTTTCGACTGGCGAAGGGAGCCATAGTCGAAACAAACTCCTTACGCTCTGCAAACATCATTACAAAGCTAGTAAACTCTTTCTGGAATTGTTGACCCTCGTCAGTTGGAGTCAATAGGACTAATCTAGTACCTTCGACCCTTCTGTTTAGGATTTCTAGGGCCTTCTCATTAATCTTGTTCTTCTGAGGAAGAAAAGATTCAAAATTGGCGTTAAGCCAAAGTTGAAGGAGCCAATAAGGATCAAACTCTCCTTATCTCCAATAACTTTAAGCTGAGTCACGCTACTGCTGATGGACTCATACAGGTTGGCCGAAATCAATTCAGCCAAACAAAGGTTGTAGTCATGATGAAGATGCATCGCAAGGGTGAGCATCTTCTTAGTCACTTAAAGTGACTTGGTGCAGAAAATGAAGTGAGACAACCACAAAGCTAGAAAAGCTATGCGTTCCAATTCAGAGACAGTGATGTTAGACTTGTCGTGAAAGTGGTTGATGAATATGGTGTATGTGGGTTTCGTGGCCGAAAACCCAATAGTGTCTTCAGATAAATATTTAGGATCAAAATAGTCACCAGTTGATCAAAGACCAGTAATGGTTGCTATGTCGAAAACAGCTAGAGTCACCATTCCATAGGGTAAATGGAAAGTGAAATGCATGTTATCCTAGTAGTACATCGAAGATACCAACATAAGAGGGCAATAAGGTAACCCAGTCTTCGACAACATGACCAAGTTATAAATCCCCATATCTTTCCAGATTTGGGTCTGCACTTTTTCCATCTTACTTAGCCATTCTGAATACTCTGAAGGCTAGGGAAAGATCGAAAGATCCTTTTCCCCTTGTTCATAAACTAAAGGTTTGTGTCTTTCTTCATTTGAGAGTGTTGTTGGTTAGCATGAGTATCATCCTCAGGGTCATTCTTGGGTTTCTTTCACAACCTATAGGTTTGAGCCTAGGGTGAGTTGGGAAGAAGGCATTATTCTGTTTGGGGTTCTCAACATATGCAGATAGCGGACCAGACATGGCGTACATGTTCCTGGAGTATTTAACGGGAGTAAGTACCATAGAATTGTAAGCTTCACGCCATTCTCTAGTCATGGGTTCAAAAACAACCCTTCATTCCCCAGTCGAAGCAGGAACAACACTAGTGGAAAAGATTTCTGGTTGTTGTTGTAAGTCAGAAGCGTTCTGGGTTTTGGGATTGTTTGGTGCGTTTGAAAGGAAAGCAATGGTTGAGGGTAGTAAAAGAACGAAGAAGATGAAGTTCTTAAGATTTCTTTTCGCAAGGAAATAAGGAATATTAGGAGTTGTAAAAATTCCAAAGAAGAGAATTCGTGGCTATTTATAATGTCCAAGGAAGAGTGTTTTCCCTCAAAACCATTTAATATTGCAGAGTTAGTGGGGCACGTGGCGAATGTTGAGGCGTTTATCGTACAAGTGATGTAAACGTTTGCCATATTTTCCTAGGTTGTAGGGATAATGGCCATCATGGCAGCATGTAACGGCTGACTGATAGTGACGTCTTGGGAAAAGGGTAATGAATACCAGCAATGGTTGGTAGAAGGCGAAAAGTGCACGATTGATTTTTGTGGCCAAGAAGAAGACAGGTGTCGAATGGGAATATCAAAGAATGACCATTTCTTCTAGCGTCGAAATTGACATTCTTGGGGGGCAATTTGTTAGCTCCTAAATTCGACATCCAGACACATTGGCTTTATTGGCTAATAATAGACTGAAGAAATCTAAGAGATTGAAGAAGTCTAAATTAAGAACCCTTCGATTTGGAAACATGGTCTAATTCAAAGATACTTCGATTTGAGAGCCTTTGAAAAGGCTCATCGAAGTCATCCTTGTTAAGAAGGAAAGAACACTTAGAGAATTCTATAATATTGAAAGGGTATTCGACCCAGAGGCTTTGATCTTGTAAGAGCCTTCGACCTGGAAGCGTTCGTATCAGCAATAATTTGAATTCGAATTTGAATATAAGAGGGAAAGGCAGTTTACTTGGCAGTTGAAGAAGAAACGTGGCATAAAGTTGAAGATCGAAGAACATGCAAAGGACACTTGTCCTGATCCTGGATCGAAGTAACCGTCTAGCAGTTACTTTTTACTAGTATAAATATAGGAAGTTTATGTAAATTTTCCATGTGTTCAACCAATTGTACAAGTTACTCAATACTATTCGAGTACCCGCTGCGTAAGAAAGAATACTGAGAATGTACGTTTGAAACACCACATTTTATAATCAAAGTCTTTTACATTCCTTTTTACATTCCTTTTTACATTCCTTGTCGTTCCTGCTTACAGTCTTTTATCTTATCAAAGTTTATTTTCCCTTGCATTTTACTTGCACTTTTACCAGATTTCTACTTTTCTCAACCCCTTTCTACTTACTTTTACTTGCACTTTTATCAAGTTTTCGTCTTCCTCTAACCTCCACCTTTCTTAGCAGAACGTGTTCTTTATTAGAATTAGTATTTTTATTAAAATAACACAAATATTTAGCATATGTCCTAGGATCAATCTGATTGATCCTGCAAGTAACCAAAAATCACTCTTTTTTGGAAGATCAGTGGTTGTTTACCAATTTTCACGGTAAACAATAGGATAAATGTTGAAGACAATGTCGGAACATCCTCTGTGAAGACTGATGAGGCAGTAAGGGAAGTAATTTATGAATCTATAAGCTATGGATATGTATATTTGCAAGCTAACAAAGGTCTCTCTTCTACATGTCATATAGAATAATCAAAGGAACTGATTTAAGCTACCTTAACGAAGAAGACATCACAATATTCAATAAGAAAATATCAAATTCATGTCTTTTTTCTAAGCTTGAACAAAGGATGAATTTTACTATTCAATAAAGGAAGATCTTGAATTCCATCATTGAAATAAATTTTTATGATGTGCCTTACTCTTTCAGCATGAAAGAATTTTGCAAGGCAAAGTTGGATGGTAGTATTGATGGATGTTTCTCCTTGTGAAAGAATTTGATTACTGCCGAAGTTGGATATCGTGGAAATTACTCTGAACTAGTATGGATGAAATTGATGTTGAAGGATTATAATGTCAAATATGTTGTCTTGATATTATGTTGTGAAAATCTGAGTGATATCAAACATCTCATTCAACATGGATGGAATAAGAACTTTGATAGTCATGATCAACTAATCAAGAATCTTGTTGAAGGAAAGGTTGTTACTCTAGAGCATATGGACAACAAGGAATAACTTACTGTTATGTTTAAAGTAAATCAGATTGAGAACATAAGCAGTGAGATTGGAACTTGTACTATAAAGAGTTATAGAAATTACAGGTATGAAGGAATGCAACAAATATTATGCCCTTCATCTATGTTCTGAGGCAAGATAAGCCTATACAAACTGCTATTGATAAAATGGCTGATGACAATACCAAGGAGTGCATGAGGATCTTTGACATAAGCAAGAGGTGGAAGACCACCTGAAGTTGTTCAAGATTGTTTATTTCCATATGTGATTGTTTGGTTCCATCTGAGTTTTGAAGTGTGTCCTTCCATCGGTTTTTATGATTGTATGCATTTGTGTGCTTCCAATTTATTTTTACATTTATTCTAATTTTTGTCAATTTTTGACAAAAAAGGGAGGAGTAAAATATTAGTGTGTTTTTTTTCTGATGTTATGACACATGTTTTAACATGTTGATTAACATGCTGATATCACTGTGCTACTGCTAAAGTGAGAATAGTAATTATAATTACTTGTTATATATAATTATTTAGGAGATCATGATAGTCTGTCATGCTTGTTTGGTGTTTCTGCCACTATAAAAAAATATGCTATTTAGAGGGAGTTTAATCGAGAGGTTTTTCAAAATTCCCATTATTTATTCAAAAAAGAAAATTCTACGTGAAAGAGATTACAATTATTTGTTTATATTACATGGGTTAAATCAAATCTCCTCAAATTGAAAATTCAACTTTTCCTTTTTTATTCTTAAAAAAAAATCCTACTTTTTTAGTATTCACGCGTTCTCTCTCCCCTTTCAATCTAAATCCTTGAAAACCCTATCCACTGTACAAACACAGGTCCATCTCAATCTCACCATTAATTCATCCTTCTGCCTAATCTCTGCGATTACGTCTCTGTGCTCACAATATATCACAGTTTATGTGTTTGTTGCTTGAACTGAACTAATATTTGTCCTATACTTGCACTATTTGTCATCCAATTTGAAAATTTTCTAATGGCCATATGCATTTGTATTTTTGTTCTTTAAAATGACTAATAAGTATGGAACTCAATATCTTTTGTGGATACTTGTTAGGATATGATAATCTTGACGTGTTTATAATCTACACAATCGTTACCTCAGCTTGAATAGTTGTTGATTGAGCAATTGTAAAGATTCAAATGGTGTTGAATGCTGGAATAGAAGAGGAAACCAAAGAAGATATAAGAATGTCTGGTTGAATGAGAAATTGTAAAGATTCAATTGTATGTATATAAATTATTTATTTAAGTGCTTTATAAATTTCAAATATAAAATTATTGTTTTTTTAAGACTTTTCAGCATTTGTTAAGCATGCATAAATGAGCATGATTAAACTACTGGCATTAGATAATATTTAATTTGGGTGTGCAAATTTATGACTAAAGATTATATCTTTTCTTTTGTTTTTTTTTAAAAAAAAAATTTAAATAATTAGTGGCGGTTTGTCTCCGTTATTTGGCTGTTATACCAGGGGTCACCCAAAATCCCCGTAGATATATCATGACAATAGTATAAGCGGCAGTTTTCATAACTCCCTCTAAATTATTTGTGGAGGTAAAAAAACCCAAAACTGGTTTAAAAACTCCTGTAATCTAGGCTTATTTTTTGTAGTGTGCTACCGCTGCTACTGTTGATGTGGTTGTGTGTAGGATGTCTTACCGGATGGTCTAACATCCTGCAGGATATGCCTAGTGTGAAAATTCTGATGTGAGGTTGTTTTATCTTCTGCTACACGTAACTTTGATGTATGAACTAGGGTAGTTCATATTGGTTTGATATTCTAGATTTTCTGGTGATTTGGGTTTTCCCTTTGAGGGGGAGTCTTGGTCATGTGTGACAGGGGGAGTTTGGACATGTCTGTGATGTCAGACCATATGTCTTGATATCTGTCTTCTGGAGTGTTGAAGATGGTGATTTTTAATTGCATGTAATCTATGATACAATTTTATGTTTGTAATTTGTATAAAGTTTACATGTTCTGCAAGTAGCTTGTGTTTTTTGTTGTGATTTTATTCTTCTCTCCAGGGTTATTGTGCAATGGTTGTTTTATCCAAAATTTGACAAAGGGGGAGATAGTTAAATCCATGGTTATAGGATTGAAAACAATTTTACTAAAACATGGTTCTGCACTGATGTTGAGCAAGATGTCACAACATCTTGACAAACTGTCATGACAGGTTCTGCTATCATGTATACCAACCAGGCAGATGTTGAGCCATATGTCTTGACATCTTGGCCTATTAAAAAATAGGTGATATTGTTATATCTCTTGACATATTTGATTTAATTTTGTAAGATCTTTTTGGATATATCTCATTATTTTTCGTAGATCAAGGAGATTTTATTAGGAACTGTGCTAATTTGATTTTATTTGATTTCATTAAAAAGGATCTTTGAGACTTTTTAGGAAACCTTGAAGATTGGATTTGATTGAAGAGTCCAAGCCCATTCTGCAAGAGTTTATAAATAAGGACTTGCTAGACCTAAAATAGAAAGCACTCAACAAGAACAAATGTGGGTGCAATATAAGGGTTTTGGGAGTCTTTTAAGTTCTTTGTGTTTTTTATTCTTTGTATGTCACTCATGTATCTTTTGATACATTGAGGTTGACTGATTGTTCTTAGTTGAAGCTTTTAAGCAAAATTAAGTATTGTTCTCACTCATGAGATTTTAAGAAAAGAGTTGAGTATTGTTTATTGGAAGTGTAATCTTCTATTTGGTTCTTTTATTATAGTCATTGGTTTGTGACTGTAGGTATCTGTTTACCGTGGTTTTTGGTAAACAACCGCTGATCCTCCAAGAAGGAAAGTCCTTTTGGTTACTCGCGGGATCGATCAGATTGATCCCATAACATATGCTAACTTTTATGCTAGTTTGATGTAAAAATAGATATCCAGGAAGAACCTCTACTTTTCAGCCACGTCGCTTTCCTTTAACTGCTGGCGAAACTGTCTTTCCCTCCAACAATTCAAATTCAAATATCCTTCGTCCTTGGTATTGACACGAAGGTGTGTTCTTCTAGTCGAAGGTCATAGAACCTTCTCAGTCGAAATCTTGATGGTGATGCCAGGTCGAAGACCAATGTGTAACTCATATATTTTCTCTAAGTTTTTCCATCCGTCGAAACATTTTTCAGCTTGGCTTTATTTGTTCTATTTTTGGCCTATAAGGCCAATATATAGTAGGTGTCGAATTCAGGAGCCAACAAATTGCCCCCCAAGAATGTCTATTTCAACGCCAAAAAGAAATAGTCATTCTTTGATATTCTTATTCGACACCTGTCCCCCTTGTTGTCCACAAAGGCTTACTGTGCGCTTTTCGCCTTCCAACAGCTGCCACTCTCAAAACCATCATTACTCTTTTCCCCAACACGTCTTTTCAATCAGTCGTTATCACGCTGCCATGATGACCATTACTCCTAGAACCTAGGCAAGCATGTCAAACGTTTTCCCATCATCTGTACGGTAACTGCTTCATGGTCTGCCACGTGCCCCACTACATCCATAACATTAAATGGCTTTAACGAGACACACTCCTCTCTGGATACTATAAATAGTCTTGAGCCTCTTCATTTGGAACTTTCACAACACTTAGCATTTTCAACTCTTCTACAGAAAACACCTTACATTGTCACCTTCGCGCCTCACTAACTTGCAACAATGGCTTTCCTCTCTAACGCACCCAATAACCCCAAACCTAAGAATGTCGCTGATGTACACCGCCAATCAGAGATCTTCCCTACAAGCCCTTCTCCTGCTTCGAATGAGGGGCCAAGGTTCGTTTCTGAACCCACGACTAGAGAAAGACGTGAGGTGTATGATTCCCAGCTTCTCATTCCTATCAGGTACTCGGACGATATATACGCTATGTATGGCCCTCTGTCCACATGCATCGAGAATCCTATAAAGAATCGTGCTTTCTTCCCTACTCTCCCAAGACTCAAACCTATAGGTTGTGCGAAGAAACCCAGGGACGATCCTGAGGATGCGACTCCAGCTAACCAGCAACAAGCTCAGACCAAGAAGGACATTAACCTTCAATTCATGAACAAAGGGTACATGATCTTTCGATCGTGCCCTAATCTCTCCTTAGAATATTCAGATTGGCTGAATAAGATGGAGAAGGCACAAATCTCCGTCTGGAAGGAAATGGGGATTTATGATTTAGTGATGTTGTCGAAGACAGGATTGTCTTATTGTCCTCTTATGTTGGTGTCTTCGCTATACTTCTGGGATAACGCCCACTTCACATTTCATCTTCCCTGTGGGATGGTGACCCCAACCCTCTTCGACATAGCAACGATCACCGGTCTTCGACCAACTGGCGATTATTTCGACCCAGAGGATCTATCTGAAGATGTCATTGGGTTTTCAGCTACAAAGCCCACATACACCACATTCATCAACAATTTCCATGATAAATCCTCCAGCACTATGTCGGAGGTAGAACATATAGCTTTTCTGGCTATGTGGTTATCCTGTTTCGTCTTCTGCACCAAGTCGCTTCAAGTGACTAAGAAGATGCTCATGCTTGTGGCGCAGATTCATCATGGCTACCTCCTCTGTCTGGCTGAATTGATTTTGGCCAATCTATATGAGTCCATCAGCAATGGTGTGACTCAACTCA
This sequence comes from Vicia faba, assembly GCA_948472305.1. Classification (NCBI taxonomy): domain Eukaryota; kingdom Viridiplantae; phylum Streptophyta; class Magnoliopsida; order Fabales; family Fabaceae; genus Vicia; species Vicia faba. The sequence continues at coordinate 855,240,841 of OX451736.1, read as the reverse complement.
AGGTCATAGGAGATAGGGCAAGCTTGCTTCTTTCTGGCCCTTTCTGGCTTCTTCAACTTTGGCTCAACGCCACCTTCGAATCTTTTCTTCCTCGGAAGAATAAGATCAATGAAGCGGCCCCAGAAATCCTGAACAGGAGGGTCGAAGGTACCAGACTTGCTTTGCTGTCTCCAACTGACGAGGGTCAATAATTTCAAAAGGCCTTCACAAGCTTTGTGATGATGTTTGCAGAGCGCAAACATTTTGTTTCGACCATGGCTCCTTTTGCCAGTCGAAAAGTCGGCCCATAATGGTTTACTAGACCATTTTCTTCGACTGATGAGGAGGACTTGGAGGACGAATATGTGGGCATCTGGGAGTAGTTTCTTCGACCCAGAATCATGCCACTGAGATTCAAGAGCTCGAAGAATCAATTAAGTTTGATTGCTTACCAACCAAATCTTGTTTCTCGACAATTCGGCATTGTCTAGTCACTCCCATCACCCATTTATTCTCGAGAGAAACAGCTATTATTTTACAATGCAGACTACTCAGAGGATGCTGCTACCAAGCATATTGGTAGGTACGTTGGTCGGACCGTACTAACCATGTTCGACTTCAATCTCAATTTTTTGTGTTCTAGCAATTTTGAAGGGTGGTGGAGGCAGTATTATAATGAGGAGTTCTTCGATGAGAAGGATTTCGCCCACCACCTTCATGAGGCGTTTAAACTGGTCCTTGACAAGATCAAGAAAGGTATTATTTTCTTTTCTTTTCTCTCTTTATCTTAGATTTAATTATTCGACGCTCAATTTATCTTTGTTTCTTGTATAGCCGTCAAGAGGACCAGTACAAAGAAGGTTGCTGAAAGCACCAAAGGGGGAGACCCTTCTGCTAACCCTTCGCCAAAGGTATTCACTTTCTGCTATACCTTTATCCTTTACTATCTTCTGATATAGATACTGATTTCTTCGACTTATCTTTCTGGGTATTCAGAAAACTACCCCCAAGAAACGGAAGGTCCAGGAGATCGAGATCTCTAGTGACGAAGAAGAGGGGTCCCCTCCTGTTCCTCTGAAGAGACAAAAATTAAAGAAACCAGCTCCTGCACTTGAGCCTCGTCCCAAAACAAAAATTAAGATTACAGCTACGAGGTCTCCTCATGTAGTTATCAGAGAGCCTACTGAGCAAGAAGTAGCTGCCAGGCTAAATAATCCCAGTGAGAACCCCTACTCCAGTTCTATCTTTATGACTAAAACCATCAAAGTATAACTTCCAAGGTTCAATCTCCAAATAATTCAGTGATTCTTCTTTTATATATGGGTCGACTATAAAGTCTACTACCACTTGACCTTTTACAGCCTTGAGAGGCATAAAGGTTAATGAATACTCAATTAATGCAAGTGCCCATTTGCCAATTCTACTGTGCAAAATAGGTTTCTACAACATATATTTGAAAACATCAAAATGAGACGAAACGTAAACATCAACTAGTTTAATATATTGCTTGAGTTTTGTACATGAGAAATAAAGACATAAACATAGTTTATCAACTTCGTTATATCTAGTTTCTGCATCATTTAAAACTCTACTGAGGTAATAGATGGGTCTTTCGACACCATGCTCATCCTCTTGAGCCAACATGCTCCCTAAAGTTTTATCAGATGCAACTATGTACAATCTCATACTTCTATTTCTACAAGGAGGTACCAGAATAGGTGGCTTGGTGAGGTAATCTTTTATTTTGTAGAAGGCCTCTTGTTGTTCTTGCCCCCACTCAAATCCTCCTTTACTGAGTCGAAGTAGTGGTGAGAAGGCTTGCGTTTTCCCACTGAGGTTGGATATAAATCTCGTTAAGAATTTTATCTTCCCAAGTAGAGACTGCAATTCCTTCTTGTTAGTTGGCGCTCTGGCTTCCAAAATAGCTTTGGTCTTGTTCTAGTTTATCTCGATTCCCTTTTTATGGACCACAAAGCCTAAGAAGTCTCCTTCTTTGACACCAAAAGCGCACTTTAGAGGATTCATCTTCAGACCATAGCGTCTCATCCTCTCGAAGGACTATCGAAGATGGTCCATGTGAGTCTTCCCTGAAACAGATTTGACAACAATATCATCAATATAAATCTGCATAAAAGTTTCAATAAAATCATGGAAGATCGAATTCATGGCTCTTTGATATGTTTCCCCTGCATTTTTTAGGCCAAAAGGCATCACTACCCATTCGCAAGTGCCTAAGGCCCCAGGGCAACGAAATGCTGTCTTCGACACATCCTCTTCAGCAATAAAAATCTGATTATATCCAGAGTATCCGTCAAGCATACTCATGTACTCGAGACCAGCGGCAGAATCGACAAGTATTTCCGCCACCGGCATTGGATATTCATCTTTGGGTGTTGCAGCATTCAGATCTCTGAAATCAATGCACACTCTTAAGGTACCATTTTTCTTTATAACATGTACTATATTTGCAATCCATTCGACATACCTGGTCATTCAGATGAACTTGCATCTCAGAAGTCTTTCGACTTTCGTTTTGATTTTCGACAGAATCTCTGGTGCAAAGCGCCTTGGAGTTTGCTTGACAGGCTTCTTCCCAGGCTTTATTGGCAATTGTAGTTCCACCAAACTTCTGTCGAGACCAGGCATTTCGTCATAATCCCATGCAAAACAATCCTTGAACTCTTTTAACAATTGGATCATTTTGACCCTGAGTCCTGGATCTATCTTTGCGCTGATATACGTTGGTTTTTTTACAGGACCTTCGCCTAGGTTTACCTCTTCCAAGGGGTCTTGTGCTAGCATTTTAACACTGTTCGCCAACAGATCCTTTTCGAAACCTAGAGGTTCGTCATTATAGATGGCGTCTAACCTCTGATTTCGAAGTTCTTTTCCTTCCAAGTCAGGAGGTTCTGGGTCGAAATATTTCCCAGGGCCTTCTTGAGAAGATACCTGTTCATTGGCTTCAAGAGCCATATACTTGACTTCATCCTCCAAGGCCGCTATCATTCTATTTTCGGCTACATATGCCGAAATATTTTGCAGAGTTTGTGACTCAGTCATCGTCACCAAACTCACTTCCCCAGCCTGTTAGCCATATATCATCAACTCCTCCATAGTCGATGTTTGACAAGTGCTCTCTATCGCACTGAAAACCGTAGTCAGAGTGTAGATAAAGAGAGCAGAAGGCGTTGGGTGTTGGAGTTAGATCGAATTCAGGAGGGTTACATGGCCCTATATGAGCCAAATTCCCGTCGAAGTTATTCTTCCCGACGCTGTTAACTTTGCCTAGGTAATAGCTTTGATATGCCTCGATGTTTTCCACGATGCCATCAGGATGCCATATCTTGACCCTTTGATGCATCGAAGATGGCACTGCACCAATGCCATGTATCCACTCTCGACCCAAGAGCAGATTATAGTTTGGTTTTGCTGAGATCACCATAAACATGGTGGGTCGAAGGATTGATCCCACCTTGACATCTAGTTGTATGACTCCCATTGTGGTTCCAATGCCTCCTTCATAATTGGAGAGGACCATGTTGTGGGGCTTGATGTCAGCATCCCCTTTTCCTAGTATTCCCAGCATAGATTGTGGTATTATGTTTATGGTCGCTCCACAATCAACCAGGATTTTGTTTATAGTCACTTCCCCTATCTTCGCTCTGATGAATAGGGGCTTGAGGTGATTTTTCATCGCCTCAGTTGGTGGCTCGAAGAAAGCGTTCTGCTCTTCCATGCAGCCATTATTCATTACATAGTAACACATTGGCCTATGTCTGGCCATTTCTTGTTCGACCATCAAGTCAGTTTCCTCAACTTCGACCTAACGGTTATATTCCCTAGGCAGCACTGATATGACGTTCACCATGATATTTAAAGTATCGTCAGAGTCGGAGTCACCTTCGTCATTTGACCCACATTCTTCTGGCCACGCCATAGGTTTCCTCTCCAGAGGTTTTCTTTGCTTTCTTTGCACGTTGGTGCTAGCCTCTAGGTGAGGCTCTGTTGCAGCCTCTTTCTCGGCTTTTCGCTGTCTTTGGAATCTCTGCCACTTTGCACACTTGCACCTCTAGGGTAACTCACACTTGTTGCCTTGAATAAAACAGTCATTTCCCTTGAACGTGTGATACTTTAGCAATGACCCTCGAATACAAGATCGTAGTCCCTCGATGACCCTTCAAATGTTGCCTTCAGTAAACGATCTTAGACCCTCACAACAAATTGTTAAGGTATCCTACAATGTTGCCTTCTATGACTGTACGATAACCCACACATGTCCATTCAGATCCAATGATAGGGCTTCTTATCAATCAATGGTAAGATAGCAATATCTAAAGGAGGAGGAAATGAACAAAGACCTTTTTGAGTAGGTAGAACGTCCGTAGTTGCTTGCTCACAAACATTTCAAACCAAACATCTTTCAAACACACCAACACTTTCAAAAATGAAATATTTTCAAAAGGAAACACTTTGTATACATTCTTATAGAGACGAGAATCATTACAAAGTTCGCCTAAAACAAAGGCACTTTCAAAAATACTTTAAAAAAATCACAAACACATTTCAAACAAAGCATTTTAAAGTGAGCTAGTAACTAAGAGCCCGTAGATAACTACGGATGAAAAAGGTGCTAACACCTTCCATTTTTATAATCAGTGGCGGAGCCAGTAAAATTATAAAGCCTGGGCGAAAAATTAAAGACCGCAAATTCACATTGTATATAATATATAAATAGTTATCAATCAAAATAAAAGAGACTCGTCATTTTGTCAACAAAAATATAGTTTAAAATAAAAGAGATAAACATAACCTTACAATAGCGGGTTAAATAAAATCACAAGGCAAATGTCCTTTTCGAGACTTCTTTGTGGTAAATGTTAGAATAATATCAATATCATCAAGTGACTTGAATATCTCCCGCTCAAGGTAACATACCATCAAGTCATTGAACCAAACATCGTTGATCTTATTCTGAAATTTAGACTTGATAATCTTCATTAAGAAGTAACTAAGGATAATGTTACTTCCTTCACTAAAGTGATGATCAATCTCCACACATATTTTGCCAATAGCAACATAAGAAATCTCTGCACGGTAATGATGAAGATTAGGGATAGTCCTCTCTTCTACCCTTGAACGACCCTGAACCGGTATTTTGTCATCCATATATGGAACCAAAATACCTTTAGCAACATAAAAATCTTGGACATCAGAAAATAAATTATCCCAACCACTCTCTCTCTCGTTGTGGCCAATCTAGCTTTGACATCATCAACTAATTCCATGGCAATCACAATATTAAAATCTTTTCTTTGCAAGATATTTGAAAGCTCGTTTGTGATGCCAAACAACTTTAACATAACTTCAAAATGAAAGAAAATTTAAAGCTTTCCATTTTTTCTATCAAACTCGCTGCTTGAGATGGTCCACATCCATCTTCATCAACCATACTAAGCACCTTTAACACAGAGGACCACATATGATCCAAACGAAGTAATGTAGTATGATGTGAACCCCATCTAGTATCCCCGGGTCTAGTGAGACTAGATGATTGATGCAAGTCCTTTCCTCTAGATATCTCACCACTCTCAAGTTTATTTAAAATATCTTGGTGTTGTACCTCCGTCAAAGGATACCTCCTCTCACAAGATGCACTTGTTGTGGTCATAATCAAGGAGATATACTCAAAGAAATCATGAATAAATGAGCAAATACTAGCAACAAACACAACAACTAATTGCAAACGGTGAGCATAGCAATAAACATAGAAATTATAAGTGTTTTCATCTAGAATTTTTCTTTGCAAACCATCAAATTAACCTCTCATATTTGAAGCTCCATCATATCCTTGCCCTCGTATCCTTGAAATCGATAATGTGTACTTATCAAGAATACCATAAAGAGAATTCTTTAATGACTCTAATGTAGTATCTTGGATATGATGTAGAGCAATAAATTCATTTGTCATTCAACAATCTAAAATAAATTCAATAAGTTTACTTGACGGCATATAAAATAATAGGTAATGAAAATTAGAAAATATAACTACTAACCTCAACATCACTATCATTTTCTCTTTGACGGATATATCATGTGACTCATCAATAAGCACTGAGAATTATCTATCACCAAGTTCTTCCATAATCACCTTGGTAACTTCATGTGCACAACACGTTGCAAGCTCCTTTTGAATGTCACCATAAGTCATTGTGCAATTTTTTCCATCACGGTCAAAAGCATCCCTCACTTGTTCATTCTGAAATTTTACCCAATCTACCATCTCTCTAAAATTACCCTTACTTAGAGAAGTAGAGGATTCATCATGGCCACGGAAAGCCATGCCTTGTGCTATGAGATATCTTGAACAATCTACAGAACAAGTCAAATAAATATTATACAATTCTTCTGAATCCTTGGTTGCTTTATCAAACTTACTTGTCACACTTTGTGTTTGATTATTATAGTCATCGTAGTGCTTGACACATGACTTGTACAAACTATTATGACTACCATCGTGACCTTTCAAGCCTTGAGATGCATGCTTCTAATCTCTGTATCCGCTTTTAGTGAAGACTTCAAAACCAAAGTGCTTAGCCCTCCCGGGTTGCTTAAAGAGAAAGCAATGAAAAAAATAAGTTGCATTCTTCATCTCACTGTATTCTAACCATGTATAATTCTTATACCATGATTTACTAAATAATCTTTTAATACTCCCAAATAGAGTACGAGGAAAACTTGACAAATCTGGTTGCATTGGACCCTTCAATATATATACCCTCCTCACTTAGTCTTGAATATCTGAAACATACTCATTAATTTGTTTCCTACGACCTAGACCACGCACAATCTCATTTGGATTAAACTCATTAACCACATTAGACAGTGGTTCTAATTCGGCTTCTAGTTACAACAAAAAATCTCCTCATTTCTAAACAAAAGATAAAATAATTACAAAATTGTAGTTTCAAAATTTAAAAGAATAATAATCAAATAAAACAAATAAGAATAAACAATACTCTTCAAACAAATAAAACAAAATTTTAAAACTCTAATAAATAAATTAGTATTTGTAATTGTACATGGTTAATCAAACAACCTAAACTATAATAAATAAATAAATAAATTAGTACATGATTAATCAAACAACCTAAACTCTAATCAATAAATTAGAATCAAACATGGAATTAAACAAGTATAATATATAGACTTATTACTACAAATTTCATTTGAAAAATAGCAACTAGCATAATCACTAATTGATTTGTAATTGTAAATATGTCAATTCAATTTTGTATTAATTTGTTGGCTCAAATTAAACTTTTTGCATTGAACATTTGTCAACTTTCCAGTGAAATAAAAGTACAAAAAGAGAAATTATATATGTGCTTATCTAATTCTTTACCAATATATTATTAGTAATCTCTAGATCCTTATTTCTTGTTGTGACAAATATATCAAATAGATTAGCAGACCAAGTCAAACACATGTAATATATTTGTATTATATAAAAAGAGAAACACACATCTTCTATTTAATAATCAAGTTAGAGTTTTACATTACCTATTGTAGGAATGATATAGAACTGTAAGAGAAGTTGGCGACGGTAGATTGAACAGAGAAGGAAAGAGAACGGTGACGACTGTTATTCAATAATCCTTTCCTTCTTTAGGTTTTTTCAATTCTAGATTCTACTGTTTTTTCTTTTTTTTTTTTAATTTTTTTTATTTTAAAAAAATATGAATACTAAAAAAAATTTGGGTCGAGCCGAGTATGGGCATTTGCCCAAGCTGGCCGTATGATAGAACCGCTCATGTTTATAACCTACCCCGTAACTCATGTTTACGACTCTTATTATCTACAACAATTACGATAAAATGCAAAAAATCAAAGTCAATTATCTCAATGTATTACAACCATGTTTTAAGGAAAAAAATAAAATAAATCCAGAAAAAGAGGGCAGATTGTATAACTCATAATAACATGTGTCTAGAAAAAGAAGACTCGCTGTGTAAAAAATGTTTTCTCTCTAAACTTTTCAGTATACATGTCAATTATCAATTTTTATTGCATGTTCCGAAACTGCTACATTTATAGAGTTACTATTGCATGTCATATCACTTTACATTTTCTGCATAGCACTTTTAACAATTCTGACTAAAAATTACTTATTGTAAAAGTCAGTTTAAGTTTACCATGGAATTAGTTTATTCATAGATCCAACAATGCTTATGTAAAAACCGAACAATTCGTTTCATTCCACTTGTTTACTATCCCGGCTGCATATTTACAAAAGTAAAAAATAAATAAATTATTAAATAAAAAGAATATAAATTAAATATAACAAAAATATTAGAAATTATTCCTACCAAAATAAAAATTATTATTATTAAAACTTTAAGATTTAAAGAAATATAAAAGAAGAAAAAGATGATAAAGTTGTAAATGAATATTGATAGAAGTAGAAGAAGAATATGTACTGAAATTGCAAACATAATAATCTTAAAATCACAAGGCATTGAAAAAAATAAAAATAAACATATAAAAGTAGTGATCTTGAATCAATATGGTATGCATTTAGTTAATAATCAATTATCACACCCATGCAATCAAAAGTAAAAAAAAAAAAAAAAATTCATAAAAATTCATGAAATCACAAGCCAAAAAGAATAAGTATACATCAATTTGTTTCTTCCTTAATTCCTGGGTAGCAGTAAACCTCAAACCACGAGAAAAAAAATAAGTTAATCAACAATGGTAAAATCCATTAAATCCAAACCAAAAAAAAATCTTAATTAAAACTCAATAAATTCTAAGCTAAGAAAATGACAGAATCAGAACAATTTAATGCAAAACTCGTACCACATTTTTCTTAAAAAAAACTCAAACAAAAACTTGTAAAATCCTAATCGACAGATTTTTAGATCTATTAGAAAATAAAAATATTTAACTGATGAACAAAACATACAAAAATATTGTTATGAAATCCTAAGTGATATCAATTTATTTTCCTTCTTGTTTGATACAAAATTGATACAAAGGAATATAAAAACTGGAGAGAGAAACTTTATCAGAAAATTTATTAGATCTCCAAGGTTTCACGATCAACAATGTTAAACAAATTGATATAGATCTTTGTTCCTGGTTTTTCTATTTCTCATTTAATTATACATTTCTATTTTACCTATAAATTATTTGTTGTTGCTGACGAAGAAGAAAGTTAGAAATCCATAGATTAAACCTAAAGAATTTAGAAGAAAAAAATGAAGTTATGAATCAAATGGATCTTCTGAAATAGAAAAAAGAAAGAAGAGGTAGAGGAATAGGAAAAGGAAAAAGAAGAAAGTATGTGTAGAGAAAGAGAAACAAAATTTTCAATTCAAGTATCCCGATCACCTTAACTTCACCCAACCCAAACTATATCAAGAACTCAAAAGTAACTATATCAGAAAACAAAACTTTCATCAAAACTCAAACTATATCAAGAACCGGCATAAAATAACAGTTCTTTTGCAGCGGCTGATCTCTTGTTAATGGATACATGAAATGCAAAAAATAACAGATTACAAAGTAATTTGTCATTATTAACCATAAAGAACTGAGTGTGTATATTTGGAAGTATTTCCTGATGCTGTGTCCAGTGGAGCGTCTGATGAGTCCTGAAGTAGAGTAACGGGACGCTGGTGATTATTCTGATGGAGGAAGACCGGATGTACTTCCGGATGATTGGTCCGGTTCTGAGCACGGCTGATTTAGGTCCGGCAGCCGGTGAGATTCCTCCAACGCTTCACTGTCAAGGTTAACGGATACTGTGTTACTGTTAACATCGTTGGAATCATGGGAGTTACCAGAAGATGCTACGGGTGCGTTATCAGAAGATGCTACGGGTGCGTTATAAGAAGAAGAGGCTCGCATTCCAATTGGAAAATTATTAACCAACCCTTCCGATGGTGCATAATGCGGAGAGTTGGGCTGTGCTGGAGGGTAGTTTAACGAGTCTTGAGGTGATTGCTGCCGAGGATCTTGAACTGATAATTGTGGCTGTGGTGGAATGTTTAGCGGCTGCTGTGGCGGAGAGTGTGACGTTGAAGGTAAGTTGGTCGGCGATTGCCAAGGAGAGTTAGACTGTGGAGAGGAGTTGGGTGGCGGTTGCTGTTGTGGTGGAGAGGAGTTTGGTGGCGGTTGCTGTTGTGGTGACTGAGTTACTACCGGAAGTTCTTGCTCAGGTGAAATAGGCGGAGAAAGATTTAAATTGGGCAGTATTGGTTTGGGAGGATTAGGATCCATGGTTATTTCTCAAGATTTCAATGCTATCTTGGATACAAAGTAAGAGAGGAGGAGGAGGAGAATCTAATATGTAACTGACTGAATAACAGCATTTCAGTTAGTTAGTTGCATATATATACTCCTATGTAACTGACTAACGGTCTTATATCTATATAACTTTAAAAATAATTATAATCTCTCTTGTAAAATTGCTCAAACTATGAGTTTAAGTGTTAGTTTTTTATATAAAATAGATACGGTTGTCAGTGACTTATAGTTAAATACTTAAACATACAACAAAGATTTTTAAAAGAGTTTAAAGCTAATGTAGTGCAAATCAATATTACACCTATAATTAATTAAAAAATTTATATTTTTCATGTCATTTCTATATTTGTAAGATAAAAATTTGTTTTAATTGAATATATATATATATATATATATATATATATATATATATATATATATATATATATATATATATATATATATATATATATATATATATATATATATATATATATATATATATATATATATATATATATATATATATATATATATATATATATATATATATATATATATTAATTATTAATTGATCGTGTAAAAATATTTTATGAATACATATTCATTTTTCTTTTTTAAAATATTAGAATGAATTATCGTAAAGAGTCTGAAACTTTTTAAAGAAATGGTTGAATAAAGTTTGCTTTGACAAATACTCGGTCTTATCAATTATAAAACACAATTCCTATTTTACGTGAATATTTTATTAAATTAACTAAGTTTTTCAATTTTAATCGCAAATTAATCTATCTTTTCAATTAATTCTCAATAAATCTAAGTTTTCAAAAAAAATCGATTAAAGAGGTCAATTGAATTGAAAATTCTTATATTTTTAATTGACATTTACTTGTGGATTTATCTACAGAAATTTTCTACATGTAAATCCGTAAATCCGCATGTAATTTCAAATTTCCAGATAACTAAAAAAATTAAAAAATATATAGGAAGCACTGATATTTAAGATATTTTTCAAGATATTTTCAAAATTAATGTGCATTAAATAATTTCTTTGTAAATGTATCCCTATTAAATTTATGGAGAAGATATTTTTGATAGAAAAGTGGTAGAAAATATTTTACATACGATGTCGATGAAGTTTAATCATGTGGTAACTATAATAATTGAGTCCCGCGACACATACACTTTGTTTGTAGCTGAGTTACAGAGAAGCATTGAAAGTCATGTCAACAAAATATTAAAAATGGTTAAATATACGTTTCTCCTTGCCATTATAGCGAGTTTTGTTTTTACCTCGTATACGAATTATTTTTGTGATTACACCCTTTACATTATCGATTCCTTTTCCATACACCCTATTTGCACTATTTGGCTGACTGTGCATGGGAATCTTCATAGGTGGCATCAAATGAAAGGGTGACTAGATTAACATAATTTTTCTGTTGCCATGTCATAATTGTTACACGATATATTTTCCTCTCCGTCTACATCATCGTTCCCTTTTTGCGTTCTTCATTATTCCATGCGTTCTTCTTCATCTTCAACCTAGGTTTCTAGGTTTACCCATCGTTCCATCCTTTCCTATTTGTGTTCCATCATTCTTCTACTCAATCGGAAGGATGGTTTGAAGCAAGTCAGTCGGAAGCAGCAATACATCATCTGTTCGATTTTTTGGTTTACCAAGGTGTGGTTGTGATTGTGCAATGAAGATATGGATCTCTAACACAGTTCAAAACCGTAATAGGAAGTTCTGGAAATGTCGCAATTCTGGGGTAAGTTTCTTGTTTTCTGTAATTCTTGTTTAACCCTACAAAAATCTACCTTTTAGATGTTAACAGAATACAAACATATGTGTAAATTGTGTTTGTAGAAAGGGAATAGCTGTGACCTTTTTTGTGGGATGATGAAATTAGAGACTCCATGAAAGGGAATATTCAAGCATTTGTCAAAATTATGAGATGCCAAAAGTGAAATTGGAATCTGCATTGAAGAAGTTGGTTAAAGCAAAGATAAAGGTCAAAGTTCAGAGGAATATCTCCAAACAATCCTGTATCAGAAGCATCATTTTGACCTGCAACAATTGGTTGGTTTTGTGGACCAGAAACATCATTCTGAATAGCATCAGTTGCACTTGCACTTACATCAATTGCACTTACATCATTCTAAGTTGCATCAGTGACCACTTTTCAAGTTTCTGGCATAAGTAATGCACCTATTCATCAAGTATTTCCTAATACATTCGCACATTGTAAGTATAGGTTTATCCCTAGCTACTAAAATGGTGGCATTAAAAGACTCAACAATATTGTCCATCAGTATATCACATTTAGGGTAAAAACTAAATGCATGCTTACACCATAATTTTGCAGGGACTCCCATCAGCCATGTCCAAGCATTAGGATCTACTTGCTTCAACTCATTCATTTTTTGCACCCACCCTTGAGAATAAGTTTCCTTGGTTGCTCCCATCATCAGATCTCTTATTAATGAACCACCTCCAAACTTTTTTTTGAAGTTTGCATACAAATGTATCAAACAAAGCATATGCTCTATTCTTTCAAACATTTCTTTAAAAACTACTACCAAACCTTGTAACAATAATGAAAATGATACAATTTTATAAATAACTAACAATTGATAAAAATAGTTGAATAAGACCACCAGTTAAAAAAGACCAACCTTTTGCTGATCTAAAATAAAATAAACCTATTGTCTTTCCCAACATCTTCCATTAACAACTGTATAAACCACCTCCAGCTATTGGTCATTGAGGTCCCTACCAACAACTATTAAAAGTTGACCTCCATAAGCATATGCTGCCAAATCATAGGCATCATCATCATTCCTAATCTGGAAGAAAAAAATCATCTATGTCTAGGATTTTGGTTCATATTCTATACGTCCCTTCTAGGTAAATCCAACCATTGACCAAACTGCAAATGTTACCCATTGACCAATTTTCAAGGTGTTTCCTAGAAACTATAGTTGACACATCACCCCTGTAAATCGTTTGACCATCATTCAACCGTACAAACTCCCCTCCATGGTGAAAGACAACATTGAACACCATGTTCTGAAATTAAACATGAAATGTTAAACAACCATGTAATTGGATGCTCGATTCAAGTAAGAGATACATAAAACCATATTAACATGTGACATTTTGTCCATCGTCGCTGACCTCCACTGTCCTTCACTTTCATCTTCTTCGCTTATGTTGAACTTTGTCTTATCCGCTTAGCCTGACCTTCGTCTTTGCTGAACTTCGTCTTCTCTGCTTAGGGTGAATTTCCCAATTCTGAACCCTAGTGTTTTCACGGGAGGGGGGAGGGGGTGCAGGATAATTGTTTTTTGATTAATTTTATTCACTACTTTATGACGTGGCATCAAATTATACAGTCACCCAACATTTAAATGCCACTGTAATACAGTGGGAGAACTGACTTTACTGGTTTTGCATTTTATCGCAATATTACAGTTAACAAGAGTCGCCGCCGACTTTTCTTTTATCCAAAAAAGGAAAGGGTGAAAAAAATAGGAAAAACCTTTCGAGATTATTTTCTGAGTAAGGGGGTAGGTTATGGAAAGGGGAGGTGTTAGCACCTTTTCCATCTGTAGTTATCTACGGACTCTTAGTTGCTAGCTCAATTTGAAAATGCTTTTTTGTGTAAGTGTGTTTTGAAAATATTTTGAAAAGACGCCTTAGTATGGTGAACTTTGTAATGTTTCTCATTTTGTTGAGAACGTATACAAAGTGTTTTTTGTCTTTGAAAATATTTTAGAGAAAAGTTTGTGTATGTGTGAAAAATTGTTTCATTTTATGAGCAAGTAACTATAAGCGGTCTACCTAATTGAAAGTTATTTGTTCTTTTCCTATTTTCCTTTAGATAGTGTTATCCTACTATTAGTCAGTAGGTATCCCTATCGTTGGATGTTTGAGGGACAGGAGAGGGTCATCGTACAATCACAAAAGCAACTCGTAAGATACTTTAGCAATTACCCTAAGGTTTTAAAATCATTTACCGAGGCAACATCGAAAGGGTCATCATGGGACTTATGATCTTATGACCAAAGGGTTACTGCTAAAATCTCTTACGTTCGAGAGACGTGACTGTTTATTCCGAAGGCAACAAGTGGAGGTATCCTAGAGGTGCGCTGTGCAAAGTGTGTTGTGTTTCAATTATTGTCTTTGGATGTTAGGTTATCTAGCATTTTCTTTTAGTCTTTCCATACAAGCCTATTAGCATACATCTAGTAGTTAATTGTATATAAGTACGGAAAATAAAGTGCAGAAAATCGAATCTACGCTATTACAATGCTTTGGAATGGGGGAATTGTAAACCAAAAATAGGGGAAAGAAAAAAAAGTAAAGGGTCCTACATTAAGTTATTACAACTTTTGGACAATTACATAATTATGAAAAATAATGCGAAAGAAATAAGTAAACACGCGGAGAAGAGGAAGAAAGGTGTGAAAAATCCTAAAAATCTAAGTGATAAAAAAGAAATATTTTTTATTGTTTTTGTTTAGGAAAAATAATTAAGTTAAATTTATGGAAAACCCTAATTCTAACTAGTTAATTAATTAAAAAAGAAAGTGATTAAAATAATTAATTAAAAATTAAACAAGATTAATTTGATTAATAAAAAAAACTAAGTTTAATATTTTTTGTGATTTTTGATTTTTAAGATTTTTATGATTAAAAGAAATTAATTAAAAGAAAAGAAAAATATAAATTAAACAAAAACAAAATAAAAAAAGAAAATAAGTAATGGGCTTGCTGTAAAGGAAATGGGGGTGAGAATCAGAAAATGTTAGGCCTAACTTGGCCAAGACCCAACACTTGCGCTGGATTTGGTGTGAATAACCCTTGAAGATCCATGGTGGGAACGCGTGCCTGAGGAGCTGGATATACATCCATTGGCATCTAATGGTCCAGATATGGAGGTGTATGATGCGTGCGTGGATCTATACTGCATTGGATCTACAAGAATAAAATGTAAAAACAACAAAACTCCCTCGCGCCTGGATCGATCCCAGGACCTGGAGGGAGTATGCCTTAAGTGCGCACTTGTTTCCACTGAGCCAATCTATTCATTCGTTAGTCCAGATACGAACAAATAAATATATTATAAACATTCAATCATATTTTAAAACAAATAAAACGCGCGTTCTAGGTGGGTCCCTTTTATTTTGAATGGGCGAATCACATTGTTTCTTTCAGCCACGCGAGCCTCGCCGGAGTCAGGCCACCCCTCATGGTGGTCAACTCCTTCTTCTCCGACGAGTTATTTTTTAAAACCTGCGTGAACGGAATATTTGAGGCAAACCAGGAGGTCTACCATACACAAAATCACGCCCAGAGTTCAAATTTGGACTCAAATCAGTCAAAACATTAGCCTATCATGAGATTCAAAAGCAGCTTCAGATCGTGCCCTAACAATAGCACACCCTTATTTATGCATTAAATCTTTCATGTAATACGTTAGAATAGTTCTAAATAACAGTATGAACATGGATATATGCCTCAAATTCATTTAAATTACATGGATTAAGAGACTCGGATGCGAGAAGTTTACCCAACTAGAGTGACTTGGTTGGCTTGTTCCAGGGTGCTTCAAGCGTTGAAAATGTCTGGTATGAACTCACTGGAGTCTCAGGAACACGAATGTGTGATTGGTTTGGATTGATATAGACTGGAAGATTGATTTCGAATTTTGGTAACATTGAGAATTTTTTGTGAAATTTGAGATCTCTCTTATACAGTGTCATCATCCTCTTCTTGCTTCTGACTTGTGTCTTTTATAGAGGGAGAAGAGGAGTGAAGACCAACATGGAAAGAATCGGGCCTTTAAGACACGACTTCAATACAAAAATCAAATTTGAAAAATGACCATATTTGTTGTATTCTTTCCATTTCCATTTGTTGCATGAACATGGTAATTTGTGATGTACCTTGCACAAATTTTCTTGGGTCTCATGATGGATCAAGCCAAGCCCATATGCATTAACCCATTAGGTTTTTTTATTTGATTTAATTTATATTTAAATGAATAAAAATTCAAATAAAAGAAATAAAAACCAAAATAGTGCATGAATAGGTTTAGAGGTCCTTGTACATATCATGAATATGTTTGAACTCCAAAAAATTAGGCCCAATAACTTAAGATCACAAATTTGCTCAATTGAGATTTCATGCATTTCTTGAAAATTGCCCAACTTGTGCAACTCATAACTTGCTCAATTTTCATCTTTTGAAGATGATCTTGGACTTTTTGAAAAGTGCAAGATGTCCTATGAAATCTATATGTTTATCATTTTTACTTTTGAAGACATTATCTTGATGTAAGTTGTCTTGACATAAAGTGTCTTTTGTTGATTTTTGAAAATGACCTATAATATATGAGATCATATCTTTCAAATGAAGCATCTTTTAGACTTGAGAATAATATGAAATTTGTAAAGAATTGAATTTACTTAAAAATAGATTTTTTTGAGAAAGAGTTGATGAAGCATGTAAAATTTATGCCAAACAATATGACAAAGGTTATAATTTAACTTTATGATCAATGAAAATACCTAAACAAAAATCAACAATATAATATCAAAACAGGGCCTAATGTTGCATAAAATTGCACAAGGCCCTTATCGGAGTTTTACCTTATTAGTTAAAGTTTTTAACTAATATTGTGTAAGAAATCACAATAAGATACCTTATTAGTTGATAGTGTTCTATTGATTTCAACAAATTAATTTTTATATTAACTTATTAGTTAATTTAAAATATAACATATATTTATAAAAGTAAAATTAAAAAAACCCACACTAATTGAAATGGCGTGGATACACTAAATTTTATTGTTATTTAGCAAATTAAATTAGAAAAAATAGAGAATAATTTTGAAAAGTTAGATAGGTTAAAATTAAAAATTATACTAGATTTTGTTAAAAGAATCTCTCTATTTTTTATTCACAAATATAGTTAAAATTAGATTCATACTCATATCCTTAATCCATTAATTTGATAATATTATCATATTTGGTTAAACGTGTGATGATACTTGTTCTGGACTGGGTCCATCCTGGCCCAAGAGCAAGAACAAAGGCTCAATCCAAGCAACTCTTTAAGGAATGCGTGTCCGAAGATTCCCTTCAGCGCGTCAACTAGAAGCTGCAGTCGTGCCCGCCACTGCCCGCGAACATGACATCCCCGGCCACATGAAATTCAGCTCGAGCCCAGCTCGAGCACCCTCCTCGTAGGGCAGACTATGACCGTTACTCCATCACCTGAACTCCGGAAAGACCGCGTCCTCGTCCCTCTGTACTTATCGCATAGCATCACTAGGAAGGAGACCACGTGCGGGTCCCCACTACACACGCAGAACCTGGAAGTCCCTTTGTTGGGCCAGTCCTGGTCGGCCCAATGAAAGGACCTTGGCCCCGCGTTGGGGGCTATAAATACCCTCTATTCCCAGAGGGTCAGGTATTCATTCTTTTACCCATACACACACTTTTTGCCTGCTCGTACCATCACTCACTTTAGCATCGGAGTGCCTTGCAGGTACTCCCCCCCCCCCCCCCCCCCCCCACCTCGTTCAACTTTCGCTCAGAGCCAGTCGTGACGGTCCAAGTCTGATCCGGTAAGATCAGTGGCGCCGTCTGTAGGAAACTAGCTTCCCCGTCTTGCAAAACCTCGAAGACCAAAGCTCAAATCACCCCCTACCGTCATGGCTGACCAAGTTCATGATAAACAAAACATCCGTGTCGTCGACACCAACAACGGCCTCGCAGACAAGAATGGACTCACCGACAACACCGGTAACCCTGGTCATAACACACTCCCCGAGGGCGCCAACCCCGGGCCCTCAGTCCACCGCGACGGAGTTACTGCATTATCCTCTTTAGTCCCTCCGCCGCTCGAAGAAGACAACGCAGCTCCCACAAACTATCGAGCTGCCCAATTTCAGGAAGTCCCTGTCCCCGCCGGGGTAGATGCCACAACCCGCGTGTTGTTCGCGGCGATCAATCAGACGAATTACTTCATCTTCGCCCAAGGGGAAAGATTGAGGGCACTAGAAGATGATCGAAGACCTGTGAGGAGACACAGGAGGCCCCAAACTCCACCTCCTCGAGTAACAGAGGTACATCTCCCGTCTCCCCCGCGGAGACGCTACAGAGACACCTCCCGAAGCCCATCACCCCGACCCTCGGGGAGACGGCCCCCTTTGGAGAGGCAACCCATCATTGAAGTCGGGGGACGCGGTCACGCTCCCACACGACAAGAAAGAAGACACTCCGGAGACGGGCATGGAAGAATCAACCAGCGAGCACCTCGCTCGAGAGACGCCCAGCACGACCAGGACCGTCGGGCTCGACAATATTACAAGTCCCCATCCCTGTCCCCAGAGCGAAGTGACAAGGACGACCCCCGCAGTCCCCTGTCACAAGCCATCATGGAGGCCCCCATTCCCACGGGCATGGAGAAGCCTCCACATTTGAAGGAATACGACGGAGTCGCAGACCCGGTCGACCACATAGACGGGTTCGAGGCCATGCTGCACTATCACAACGTCGGGGTCCCATCAAATGTCGGCTGTTCCCCACGACCCTTAGAAAGGCAGCAATGGATTGGTATAAAGGCCTCGCTCCGGGATCAATCACCTCGTGGCGAAACCTAAAGAACCAATTCATAAGTTCGTTCACTGCGTCTCGGCGACACCCAAAGACCGAGGCGGATCTCGAAGCCATCATCCAGAGACAGGATGAAACCTTGAGAGAGTTTATTAATCGCTTCAATCGTGAATCCATACAGGTCCCCTGCATGGAACACATGAAGAGGTATCTGCTGGAGAGAGGGCTCCTCCCCGACACAGAATTCAGAAAGGCAGTGGGCATCGAGCCACCTAGAACATTTGATGCCCTCCTCGAGAAGGCCCGGGCGTACATGGATTACGAAGAAAGGGAGGCGGCCAACAGAGCCCGGGACCCCAGGACTCGTGGATCCAGCAGCAACCCGCGCCAAGAAGCTGCTCCTCCTCGACGAACCGGGGAGAAAAGAAAAGAGGACAGACCCCGAGAAGTCCGAGACCAAAGAGGACCCTCGGGGCATTTTACCGAATACACTCCGCTCACAGCTTCCTGCGAGTGCATTTTGGCGGAGTGTGCCAGCACGGACTTTAAAGACGGCGGCGTCAAACGCCCTCGACCTGCTCCCGCCAAGCCTGGAGCAGACAAGAGAAAGTATTGTTAGTACCACAGGAGCCATGGTCATCTGACTGAAGATTGCGTCCACCTCAAGGACGCCATCGAAACCCTCATCAAGGGAGGGAGGCTCGCCCAATACCAGCGAAACGATGCTCCTCGTCGTGACGCCCGAGAAGCAATAGAACCGGAGGAAGACGCCCGACCATCTGACGAGTTGGTCCCCGTCCAGACCACCTTCTCCGTCACCAGACCCGAGGACTTCTACGTCCCCGAGCACCTGCAGGAGCCGCTCACGACCCACAGCAGGTGGGAATACTTTCCCTCCGCCATGGTCATCAATGGTGGGGGATTCAACGACCTGACTATCAATTCGGCTAAAAGGAAGCTGGATGAACTGGTCGACGCGGCACCCCCGCAAACAGTGACCTTTGAGAGGGTATAAGGTAGGTCGGAGCCTATCACCTTTTACTTGGAAGAGCTCCCAGGGGGAGCCCCCAACGCAGTCATTCCCCTGCTGATAAGGGCAAGAATGGCTAACTTTGATGTGCACCGCATCCTCGTCGACGAAGGAAGTTCCGTCAACGTAATGTACAGCCAATTGTTCCAGAATCTGCAGCTGGACGACTCGCATCTCTCACCATATGTAGGTTCTGACTTACAGGGCTTCAACGGCTCGACCTCCAAGCCTTGGGGATATGTAAAACTCATGGTTACCTTCGGCGAGGGCATGGCGACAAGGCAGGTTAAAGTACGCTTCCTCGTCATTGACTGCCCATCCCTCTACAACTACATCCTGGGGAGACCAACACTGGCAGAACTGACAGCGGTACCCTCCTTCGTCCACTTGAAGATGAAGTTCTACACTAAGAGGGCACGGGTAGCTACCATCCAGGGGGATCTAGCCGCTGCTCGAAGGTATTTTAACGCCGCATCTAAAGGACGTGACACTGTCGACACCGGGACAAGGCCCGCCAAGAGACCGACGATGACGCGACAGGAACCCGACAAGCCAGAGCCCGCCAAAGAGGAAGCCCAGAGAGCTCCACCAAAGGTCGACTCTATAGCTCTGGATGCTCATTTCGATCAGGACGAACCTCCCAACGGCGAGCAAATTCCCCTCCGACCAATCCCGGACGGGGACTTTGAGATCGTCCCCCTCGGCGCAGACCCGAGCAAGGGAGTGAAGATTGGCATCGACCTCCCCGACCTGGCGAGGAAACAGATCAAAGCCTGCTTGCACGAGAATGCTGACCTGTTCTCCTGAAGCACCGCGGAGATGCCCGGACTCGACCCTGAGGTCGCCTGTCACCGTCTCGCCATAGATCCTGCCGCTAAGGCCGTAGTACAACGTAGGCGTAGGCAGTCTCCGGAGAAAACGAAGGCTGCTGAAAAAGCTGTAAAAGACCTCCTAGAGGCGAATTTTATTTCTGAAGCCCGGTATTCAACATGGCTGTCAAACGTTGTACTAGTTAAAAAGAATAATGGAAAATGGATGATGTGTGTTGACTATATCGATCTCAACCGGGCTTGCCCGAAAGATGCTTTCCCTTTACCGAACATAGATATGTTGGTCGACAACTCGGCCGACTACAAAACGTTGTCGTTCATGGATGCCTACTCGGGCTATAACCAAATCCCAATGGCCATGGGAGAAAAACATTGCACGACTTTCATGACTTGCTCGTGCAATTATTACTAGAACGTAATGCCCTTCGGACTAAAAAACGTCGGGGCAACTTACCAACGTATGATGAACAGGGTGTTCCACAAACAGATTGGGGACATGCTCGAGGTCTACATGGACGACATGATCGTCAAATCCCGAGCAGACACCGATCATGCAGCACACCTCAAGGCAGTCTTCGCCCAAGCAAGACAATGTAAAATGAGATTTAACCCCGAAAAATGCACGTTCGGAGTCAAGGCGGGGAAATTCCTCGGATTCTACCTAACAGAACGAGGAATTGAAGCCAACCCCGACAAGTGTCGAGCGTTCTCCGACCTCCCGACCCCGACGTCGAAGAAATCAATACAAGTCATGAACGGCATGCTCACGTCATTGTCCCTCTTCGTCGCGAGGTCCGCTCAGCACGCCCTCCCCTTCTTCAGACTCCTTCACAAAGAAGCAGCCTTCGAATGGACCGAGGAATGTGAACGGGCACTGCACCACCTAAAACAAAGTCTATCTCAACCATACGTGCTATCCCGACCAGTCGACGGGAGCCATTATTCTTGTACTTGGCCGTCTCGAACGAAGCCGTGAGCGCGGCTCTCATCCGCGAGATCGCCGACGGGCAGAAACCCGTTTACTTCACGAGCAAAGCCCTACAAGGACCCGAAAGCAGGTACCAACAGATAGAGAAGGTAGCTCTAGCCCTCATCAATGCAGCGAGGAGACTCAGACACTATTTTCTGGCCCACACGGTCATCGTGCGAACCGACCAACCAGTGAAATAGCTCTTAGGTCGACCTGACATGGAGGGCCGAATGCTGAAATGGTCCTTAGAGCTCTCATAATTCGACATTCAATACGAGAGCAGGAAAGCTATGAAAGCACAAGCCCTGGCCGACTTCGTCACGGAAATGACTGCTCACGACCCGCCCGTAGGAAAGGAGCACAAATGGACCATCTTCGTCGATGGAGCCTCACGCTCGTCCGGAAGTGGCGCGGGGATCCTCTTGGAAAATGAGGAAGGCGTAGTGATCGAACACTCGTTAACCCTCTCCTTCCCGACATCGAACAACCAAGCAGAGTACGAGGCCCTGCTCGCAGGACTAAGGCTAGCCGAGGACTTGGGAGCCCGCGAGATACAAATCTTCACGGACTCACAACTCGTTGCTTCCCAAGTCCAAGGGAGTTTCCAAGCCAAAAACGACAGCCTCGTCGAATACTTAAACTTAGTCAAAAAACACAAGACAAAGTTTGAGCGAGCAGAAATATCACACGTCCCGCGCGAGCAAAACACAAGGGCAGACATATTGTCCAAACTCGCGAGCACGAGAAAGAAGGGCAGAAACAAATCCGTCATACAAGAATCCTTGTCACGCCCGAGCATCAAAAGGTCCTCGACACCAGTCGAGGTTCACGCCATACGAGATACCTCGTCCTGGATGACCCCGATATACAATTTTCTGACGAAGGGCGAACTCCCCTCGAACCAGATAGATGCAACCATCACGAAGCGACGGGCGTGCTCCTACGTGGTGCTCGAGAACAAACTATACCGCAGGGGATTCTCCATTCCCCTCTTGAAATGCATCGACGAATCCGCAGTCCCCGAGGTGCTGCGGGAAATACACGAAGTAATTAACGCGCAGCACATAGGCGGTAAGTCCTTGGCGAGGAAAGCCCTTCGAGCGGGGTACTACTGGCCGACAATGCAGCAGGACGCCAAGGAACACATTAAGAAGTGTGACAAGTGCCAGAGGCACGGCGACATGCACCTCGCTCCCCCTCACGAGCTGAGCATACTGTCATCCCCGTGGCCGTTTGCGTGGTGGGGGATGGATATCCTCGGTCCTTTCGTGCAAGGAACTTACCAAAACAAATTCCTCATTGTGGCCGTGGATTACTTCACGAAATGGATAGAGGCCAAAGCTCTCGCGAAGATCACCTCGCACAACATACTCCGTTTCTACAAAAGAAACATCCTCTCCAGATTCGGGATCCCGAGAGCACTGGTGACCGACAACGGCACCCAATTCACCGACCACGGATTCCAAGACTTCGTCACCAAACTGGGAACAAAACAACACTTCACCTCGGTCGAGCACCCTCAAACCAACGGGCAAGTCGAGGATGCGAACAAAGTCATCCTCCGAGGACTCAAACGCCGGCTCGACAAAGCAAAGAGAGGTTGGGTCGAGGAGCTGCACAGTGTCTTGTGGGCATACTGCACCACGCCCCATTCGACGACGGGCGAGACCCCCTTTCGACTAACATAGGGCACCAAGGCCGTCATCCCAGTAGAAATCAGGGAACCTTCCAGGCGGACAAAAACTCCCCTCGACGAAGAAATGAACGACGAGGCACTCAGAGACGAGCTCTTCTTAGTCGACGAAATTCGATCGGGGGAGACCCTGCGCGAGGCCACCCTAAAACAACGAGTGGCCCTGCGTCACAATGACAAGGTCCTTAAATGCAAGTTCGAAATCGGCAGCCTAGTGTTAAGAAGAAACCAGAAAGACTCCCGCGAAGGGAAACTGGCCGCGAACTGGGAAGGGCCTTATCGCGTCCACGACACCATAGGTACCGGGGCGTACTACCTCGAGCAACTAGACGGAGAACCACTGCCACGACCCTGGAACGCTGCTAAACTAAAGCAGTACTATAGTTAAAAATCCTTAACGCCTAGGACTCTCATCGTCGGACATCCTCATCTAGTCAACAGAGAGAAATGTCTCGACCACGTAGAAAGGCCAAGGTACGGGCCCGATCTACGCCCAAACGACACGACGTCGTTCGGCCAAAACGAGCACGAACGACAGTGCCCGACATGGACACCTCAATCGAGCTCCACCGTCGAAGTACCCGTACGGCAGAACACCCAACTCGCGATGGGAAGTTCACACCACGGGCAAGCGACCCCGACCTGGGTCATACGCCCAAGTAAGCGGCTTTACTCCGCACGCCCGACACATTTCGAAGTACGTCGGACCACCATATGGGTCGAAAGAATCTCCACTCGAGGAAAACACTTAGACAAAGTTTGCCACAAAATGGCAAGCCGAGCACAAGCATGCCCCGAGGAAAACACTTAGGTGAATTTCACCACAAAGTAACAGCCGAGCACAGGCGAGACTCGGGGACATAACTTAGGCAAATTTTATCACAAAATATAAAACCATAGACACGGGCAAATAATAAAGGTCGAAACAAACATTCATTCAAAAGCTCATACGCAAAAAAACAAATAAAAATAAACCGACCAAGAAGACCGGCGATGTTCAGAGATTACAAGAACGGGCACGCAGGCCCCAAAAAATATGCACGGGCACGCAGGCCCCAAAAACAACTAACAGTAAACAGGCGCGTAGGCCCGACCAGAATTCCACGGCTAGACTTCCCCGGGGCTACCAGCGTCCACGACAGGAGACTCGGGCGGAGGCACGACCTGGCCGTCGATGATCTGGGACATAAAGACCACCCCCTCTGTATTCAGACCAGGATTTAATAAAGTGAGCTGGCTAACCGCGGCCTCAAAACCATCCGCCAAGGCGCCAACACAGTCCGACTCGAGGAGCTGAATACGCGCGACCAGCTCCGAGCGACTCCGTAGGGGGGCTGTCTCCTCCGACTTATCTTCGACGGGGAGCATGGCTGCCTTCAGATCCTCGAATTCTTTAACCAGACGCTCGTTGTCAGCCTCCAAGAGTTCCCGGTCCAGTCGGAAATAGTCCCTCTCCTCGGTAACCTTCCCCGAGTTCTCCTTCTCCGTGGCCAGCAGCTCGGCTTACTCGCGGAACATCTCCTCAGAATGCTCCCGAGCAGCCTTCAACTTTCGAGAGCCCGCAGCAAGCGCAACTTTCTCCTTCTCCAGTTCTTTGACGTGGTCAGAGTCTTCCCCCTCCTCAGCGAGGACAACGGCCATCTCAGCCATCTTAACCATCCCGACCATGTTGGCGGCCAGATGCTTTCTCCTACTTTCTTTACTTAGCCGCCTGATGGTGTCATCCTCCTCGGCGCTTACAGTCAAGGGAAACCCCTCGAAGAAGCTTTCCTCTTCAAAGAAGGGGGGCAAGCCAAAGGCCCTCACCGCGCCAGACTCGTCGCCAACTTCCGGCTGGCTCTCTACCCGGTTTCTCTTCCTCGGTATCAGATCAATATGCTACTCGACATCCTGGGAGTCCGGGCACCCGCCAGAAGCATCACCCGAACTAGTTGGAGGGCCCATCCTCGTCGCCCGGGGAGCTCGCACCATCCTTTTGTTGACTTTCTTATCATGTGTCAATTTTAGAAGCCTCTCCTTTCGTCCGGCCATATGACCTGCAAAAAAGAAAGCTCGGGTTAGTTACGAGCAAGTAACGAACGAAGAAACTAGAACAAAACTATAAGATAAAAAGTAACCTAGTAGGTTCGCGGCCTGCCCGTAGGACTAGCACTCCACAAGCGCCTTGGTATCTATAGGACGGGCCTCGAAGGTCGGGTAACCATCCTTGTCGAGAATGTCCTTTCCCTCCCTCGTGGCCCACCGGGCAGGGAAGAAACAGTCGACATATCTGCAAAGGGTACCGTAGGCTTCCTCGTCCTCGGTACTCATCCCTCCCACGGGCGTATGGTAATGCCTGGTACCATGCTCATAGTGGCGCGAGCTCTAATGTAATGGGAACTTAGCTACGCGCCCCAACACCGGGCGACCCTCATTGTCCATAAGAGGCTCCCCGTTATCATCGGTCACTGCAGTCTCTTCTTCATATACAGAATCCAGAGCAGTCTGGGTGATCGGCCGCACGACATACCATTTGTCCTTGAAACCCCGACCATAATCCATGTACATCCTGAACAGCCTCTTCGACTGTTTCAGGGAAACCCAACTATGCCTACCTCCCTGAGACTGGCGTTGCAAATGAAAGACTCTGAAGAAGAGAGGGATGGTCGCCCCAATCCTTAAAAAGCGACACGTCAGCTCAAACGCCCGAAGAAAGGCAATTGAGTCGGGGTGAAGCTGCGAGGGGGCCAACTCCAGATGATTGAATACCCCAACCTGGAAATCACTAAAGGGGAGCTTGAGACCAAGGTCCTTGAACGTGATTTCATACATGGGAAACCCATACTCAGAGAACTCTGAGCATATCCGTGCGTCAAGAGACGGTCTGGTGACCACAAAGTTTTTCTGGAAGCCCGGCTGACTACTGCCGTGCTCGACGATAGTGTAGGCGCTCCGACTGCGCCGACTATATGCCGAGGCAATCCCTCTGGGCTCGGCGCCCACCCAATCCAGCAAAGGATCATCAACGGTATCGATCAGAGTTACATTTTCCTCGGCACTCTGGTCTTCGACCTCGTTGCACCCCAAGGACTCCGGTTCATCAGCCATTTTACCTGCAAAGCACAGGAAACCGGTCAATTCAGGAGCAAATCCATACGCTCGCCATAACTGACGGGAAGAAGGGCACGACAAGCCAAGTCATACTCTGCGCACGTTAAAACATTGAGGACTCTAACAAGAGTCTAGTTTCACCTCCCCGACGCCAAGGTGCCACGACGAGTCGTCCTACATACTGCCTAAATGGGCTAACATCCCGACCAGTCATGAGTACGTCGACCTAAACTATGGATATGACGAGCAATATCATGAATCCTAAACCTAGAACTATGGGTTTACTGGGAAGTATCATAAGTTATGCGCCCAAAACCATGAAGATCCCTGGCAGCATCGCAAATCACATACCTAAGGCTATGCGTTCACCGGGCACAAACATGCGTTTACCGGGCAAAAACATGAACATACCGGGCATGAACATGAATGTACCGGGTACTAATCCCAGATGCGGATTTCTAACATACAAATAACGGAAAAAATTACCTACCACAGGGAAAAATATGAGGGATGAAACGCTTACTTGGAAGTTAGGAAGGATGTACGACGACAGGGAAGAAAATCGATGGAGGAAAGCACGATGGTCCTATGAAATTCTGGAAAAACAGCGGCGACAAAGACAGAGGAAGGAGGAGAAGCGCGAAGAGGAAAAAAAGATTATGGGACCCAATGATCCTATTTATGGGGATGATGTGGAATACAAAACGTCACCCCGGGGAACCACGAGCTTCCCCTCCTCAACGTCTACTCCCCTAGGAAATAATGACTCTACTTTCACTAGGGTGGCGTCACGGTTCCCAAGGGTTGCCTCATATACTCAACGAGCACAGCCCGCAAAGAGCCCCCCCGAGCACGTCTCGAAAGGGATTATCTCACGAACGCAACACAGGAGAAACTCCTCGAGCAACCACGGGGAAGCAAACATCCTGGCCGAGCATAAGGCCCCGTGACGAAGACGAGCTGAGATCAAGTCATAACTTCTGCTCCAGGAACCACGACTTGGGAGGCTCCTGTTCTGGACTGGGTCCGTCCTGGCCCAAGAGCAAGAACGAAGGCCCAATCCAAGCAACTCTTCAAGGAACGCGTGCCCAAAAATTCCCATCAGCGCGTCGACCAGAAGCTGTAGCCGTGCCCGCGAACATGGCATCCCCGGCCATATGAAATCCAGCTCGAGCACCCTCCTCGTAGGGCAGACTATGACCGTTACTCCATAACCTGAACTCCGGAAAGACCGCGTCCTCGTCCCTCCGTACTTCTCGCAGAGCATCACTAGGAAGGGGACCACGTGCGGGTCCCCACTACACACGTAGAACCTGACAGTCCCTTTGTTGGGCCAGTCCTGGCCGGCCCAATGAAAGGACCTTGACCCCGCGCTGGGGACTATAAATACCCTCTGTTCCCAGAGGGTCAGATATTCATTCTTTTACCCATACACACACTTTTTGCCTGCTCGTACCATCACTCACTTTAGCATCGGAGTGCCTTGCAGGTACCCCCACCTCGTTCAACTTTCACTCAGAGCCAATCGTGACGGTTCAAGTCTAATCGGTAAGATCAATACTTGATAAGGACATAACACACATGTACAACATCAAAAAGGACAATAGTAGATTTTTAAAAGACAAAACAAGTAACCATTTTCAACACGTGGCTTTTCTAATCCACAAGTTAAAATTAAAATATAAAAAAACAACACAAAAAAAAAACATAAAGCAAAAGTTTAACTCAATCAGCTGATACTGTCTCCTTCACACGCGGCGTAGCGTACTCTCAATTTCTCGCCACCGCCACCAAACACCAATCTCTAGTTTTATATTTTTCTCTCTCTAAAACTTTTCTCTTTTCCCTCTCTCTCTAAAACAAAAATCTACAACACCACATTATCGCATCATAACAAGTAACAACACATACTGTTAAGATTAGCTATTTGTAATCTAAGATTAGCTCTTAATTACATTAGCTATTTTTAGTGTGTTAGTTATTTTTGATTGGTTGTTATGTGATAACTCATGTTATATATGGATAAGCCTAGCACACGTGTAAATAAATAAGAAGTCATTATCTTTTTCTTGCACATTTCTTCTCCTTTCTTTCTTTTCTGTTTTTCTTCATCTTTCTCTTTTGGTTCTTTAATGGTGAAATAACTTCACCTTAATATGGTATCATTCGCCAATTCGATCCTCCTTCCGTTGTCCTTCCATTGAAGTTTTTTTTTCCACCAGTTTTCTTTCCCCTGTATCCATGGCTCCTCGAACCTCATCTTCCTCTTCATCTCTTGATCCAGCTTTGGATCAAACTTCACCTTACTTCGTTCATCCAAGTGATGGCCCCGGTTCTGTTACTGTTCTTCCGAAGCTCACTGGTTCCAATTATCATTCATGGGCTCGCAGTATGAAGAGGGCACTCGGTGGTAAAATGAAGATTGAGTTCATTGACGGTTCTCTTCCCGCTCCCGTTGATTCTTTTGATCCATCTATGCGTGCGTGGAATCGCTGCAACATGTTGGTCCATTCTTGGATTATGAACTCGGTTTCAGATTCAATTTCTCAGTCCATCGTCTTTATGGAAAATGCAATTGATGTATGGAAAGATTTAAAAGAAAGATTTTCTCAGGGTGATGTCATTCGCATCTCGGAGTTGCAGCAAGAAATCTACAACCTCAAGCAAGAATCCAAATCGGTAACTGATTTCTTTTTTGAACTTAAAATTCTTTGGGAAGAGCTAGATTTGTATTTGCCTTTACCTACTTGCACCTGTCGCATTAAATGTTGTTGTGAGGCTATGCGTAGTGCAAGATCTAATCACCAATTGATGCAAGTTATCAGGTTCTTGACTGGTTTGAATGAACAATTTGCTGTAGTCAAGTCTCAAATCTTGTTAATGGATCCTTTGCCAAACATGAACAAGATATTCTCTATGGTTATTCAACATGAGTGCCAATTTCAGCTCCCTGCTTCTTCTGTTTCCAATGATGAGTCCCAGTCCTTGATCAATGCTGCTGATTCTAAGAAATTTGGTGCAAGAAAAAATTATTTTAAACATGGAGCTCGTGTATGTACCTTTTGTGGCAAAACCAATCACACTGTTGATAACTGCTTCAAGAAGCATGGTGTACCACCCCATATGCAGAGGCAGTTTCAGAATTCAACTAATAATGTTACATCAGAAGGCAATGATGATGGATCCCTTTCTCATGGTGCTGACATCAAAAGTGACACTTCACCTATAACTCAAGCCCAATTCAATACCTTAATGGAGCTAATTCAGAAATCCAGCATTGGCCAATCCTCAGGACATGCTTCTTCCAATCAAGTTGCTGTTGGTCATTTATCAACAGGTAACATATCACATTGCATGCATAGTAGTAGTCTTGGTTCTTGGATCATTGATTCAAGAGCTTCTGATCATATTTGTTATTCTATAAAATGGTTTCATTCATATAAGAAAATTATTCCTATCAATGTTAGATTTCCAAATGGTCAGTGTCTTGTTGCAAATCATGCAGGTACCATTCATTTTTCCTCTAATTTTATTGTACATGATGTTCTTTTGGTCCCTGAATTTTCTCTAAACCTTTTATCAGTTTCCAAACTTTGTGAATCATCTAATTACACTGTTAGATTTCTCAATTCACAATATATTATACAGGACAAAGTCACCTTGAAGATAACTGGTTCTGTTGAGCAAAAGGATGGCTTGTACTACTTAACACTAAGGGATAATGCTTCACATCCTACACATTCACCTGCTTTCACATCTGCCTTAGCAACCATAGTTACTTTATCTGAAAAGGCCCTATGGCATTTTAGATTAGGACACTTATCACACAATAGACTCTTGTACCTACATTCCAAATTTCCCTTTATCACAGTTAACCATCAAGATGTTTGTGATGTTTGTAATTTTGCTAGACAAAGAAAATTGTCATATACTGTCAATAATAATAGAGCTGCTCATCCTTATGATCTAATTCATTTTGATATTTGGGGACCTCTTGCTATTCAATCTTTGCATGGTCATTCCTATTTTTTAACTACTGTAGATGATTGTAGCAGATTCACTTGGATAACCCTAATGAAAACTAAGTCTGAAGCTAGACAGCATGTCATAAATTTTGTGAGTCTCATAGAAAATCAACATAAGATGTCTGTCAAAATAATCAGAACTGATAATGGTGCTGAGTTTCATATTCCTGAATTTTATGCTTCCAAAGGGATTATCCATCAAACCAGTTGTGTTGAATCTCCACAACAAAATGGTAGAGTGGAGAGGAAACATCAACATTTGTTAAATGTTGGAAGAGCTCTTCTTTTCCAGTCAAAACTCCCCAAAAATTTCTGGTCATATGCTATCTTACATGCCACTTTTATTATCAATAAACTTCCTACTCCAGTTTTAAATAATTTTTCTCCTCATTTCATATTATATAATGAACATCCTGATATGCATTATCTTAAAGTTTTTGGCTCTTTAGTCTTTGCATCTACATTAAATGTCCACAAAACCAAACTTGAGTCAAGAGCTAGAAAATGTGTTTTCCTTGGATACAAGAATGGAATGAAGGGTGTGATACTTTATGATATTAACAGTCATACCATTCTTGTCTCTAGAAATGTCATACACCATGAACATATATTTCCTTATTCAAATACCAATTCTATTAATTGGGATTATCATGTGCATAAGGAATCCACTGATTCATCTCAACATGATATCACCACACAAATGCCATCACAAAATATTGACCCTACCATACAAGTTCCATTTCAAAATATTGAGTCTGCTGATGAAAATCATGACCATCACTATACCATAACCAATGACACATTATATCATCCCACCATTGACCCTAATATTGTAGAAAATACTGATGAGAACCATGGTATTCAACCAGTCCCTAATGCATCAGACCCTGGAAATTGCAACATTCAGTCCAGACCTGTTAGAACCAAACAGACACCTCATTATCTCTCAGACTATGTTTACAATTCATCTGATGCATCTGCAGCCATGTCATCATCAGGTACATCAAAAGTTATTTATCCTATTTCAAATTATGATTCATTGCATTTTCTGTCTGCATCTCATCGTGTTTTTGTTTCCAATATCAGTCTCACTCATGAACCAAAGTCTTATAAAGAAGCATGACTGTCTGAGCATTGGACCAAAGCTATGAAATCTGAATTAGATGCATTAGACAAGAATAGGACTTGGAATATAGTTGATTTGCCACCACATGTCAAACCAATTGGAAACAGATGGGTGTTCAAGGTAAAACATAGAGCAAATGGAACAATAGAGAGGTATAAAGCTAGACTTGTGGCCAAGGGCTACAATCAAATAGAAGGGCTTGATTTCTTTGACACATTCTCACCAGTAGCAAAGCTTACAACTGTCAGAACCCTTCTAGCAACTGCAGCTATCAATAATTGGTTCTTACATCAACTGGATGTCAACAACGCTTTTCTACATGGAGACTTGAAAGAAGATGTGTACATGACCATACCTGAAGGTGTTCCATGCCATAAACCTAATCAAGTGTGTAAACTTCAGAAAAGTTTATATGTCCTGAAGCAAGCGAGTCGCAAATGGTATGAAAAGTTGACTGCTCTCTTACTGCACCAAGGGTACACTCAATCTACTTCTGATTACTCTCTCTTTACCTTAAAATCTGATAAACATTTTACATCTATCTTAGTGTATGTTGACGACATAATCTTAGCTGGCACTTCTATGGTTGAATTTGATCGCATCAAGCTCATCTTAGATAACACTTTCAGCATCAAGGACCTAGGAGTATTGAAGTATTTTCTTGGCCTCGAGGTTGCCCATTCAAAGGCAGGAATTTATTTGTCGCAACGAAAATACTGTCTTGATCTTTTGCAGGAATCTGGTATGCTTGGATCTAAACCAGCTCCTACACCCCTTGATCCATCTGTTAAATTACATGCTGATAATGGAAAAGCCTTTGAAGATATTGGTGCTTACAGACGTTTGATAGGTCGCTTGCTGTACCTTAATACAACACGTCCAGATATTACATATGCCACTCAACAACTCAGTCAGTTTCTTCACAATCCAACAATGGCACATTACCATGCTGCTTGCAGAGTCATTCGCTACTTGAAGAATAGCCCTGGTAGAGGAATTATGTTTCGAAGGAATGCTGAATTACAACTCTTTGGCTTCTCAGATTCTGATTGGGCAGGGTGTATTGATTCAAGGAAGTCAATTTCAGGTTACTGTTTCTTTCTTGGAACCTCTCTTATATCATGGCGTGCAAAGAAACAAGATACCATTTCTAGATCTTCTTCAGAAGCAGAGTACCAGGCACTGTCGTTTGCTACACGTGAATTGCTTTGGTTGATAGCTCTCATGAAGGAATTACACATCACTTGTACCAAACTTCCAGTTCTGTACTGTGACAGCCAAAGTGCAATGCATATTGCGCTCAATCCGATATTTCATGAACGTACCAAGCATCTTGAGATCGATTGCCATCTTGTCCGTGAAAAACTTCAGCAAGGTTTACTACGACTTCTACCAATTTCCACTCATGATCAACTGGCTGATTTCCTAACCAAAGCCTTATCCACCTCAACTTTCAACAAATTCATTTCCAAGCTTGGCATGATTAATATTCACCATGCTTAGCTTGAGAGGGGCTGTTAAGATTAGCTATTTGTAATCTAAGATTAGCTCTTAATTACATTAGCTATTTTTAGTGTGTTAGTTATTTTTGATTGGTTGTTATGTGATAACTCATGCTATATATGGATAAGCCTAGCACACGTGTAAATAAATAAGAAGTCATTATCTTTTTCTTGCACATTTCTTCTCCTTTCTTTATTTTCTGTTTTTCTTCATCTTTCTCTTTTGGTTCTTTAATGGTGAAATAACTTCACCTTAATACATACAAAGTAAGCAAATAAATTTACATTCTTTCTATGTTCATGTTGTTTTCTTATTCTCATTATTTTTCCATTTACTTCAAAAATTACTTGATTTTCAAAAATACTTACTTCTACCACACCGATTTGTTCATTTTTATTTATTTTTATTCTAAATCAGATTATTATATTATTTTTATGTTGATTTACTAAACCGTTGAAGTATAGTTTTATGTTGATTTCTATTTATATTCATAAGTTTTCGTACTTTAACATAAAGATTGGACCTTGCAGACAAATCCGTGAGACTTGTGTTGAAAGGAAGCTTTTAAACAATTATTGTATCTTAGATCATGTGAAGATTTCTCTTACTCGCGGTTCGCCAGGACACGAAATCAAAAATCACTTACAAGAGAAGTTGTTAGAGAAAGGTAACATCAAAGATTGTTATGTGGTTCTGTTTACCGCGAGTAAGTATATATTAATTTGTATTTTTATTTATAAATCAATTTTATCTATATTATTATTTATTCTGAATATTTATACAGTGATCATTGGCAATTAATTATTATATGTTCCAAGAAATATACAATAGTTGTGTTTTGCTCGGTGTATTCGACCTATTATTACCCTTACTCATATACAATATTGAGTAATTATATGAAATCGTAAGATGAATATAGTTCCTATATATATATATATATATATATATATATATATATATATATATATATATATATATATATATATATATATATATATATATATATATATATATATATATATATATATATATATATATATATATATATATATATATATATATATATATATATATATATATATATATATATATATATATATATATATATATATATGCTTCTTAAGTTAATGCTATTGTTTTTAATTTATTATAATTTAAATTTTGTTTTATAGGAGCTTAGCATCCACACACCATACTTAAAAGAAGATATTCATGACATCCGACCACGTTGAGTCAGTGTCTTCTTATCTCATTATGAATCTCGACAACACAATAATAATTTTTCTTGATTTCTATAATCTTATTTTGTATATGAACAAAGGTTTTTATCATTTTGATGTGCAAATATGGTCATGTTAAATGAGTGTATTCTGTCTTGATGATAACAATGTAAATTTACATATTTGATTTAAAATGATATGATATATTCCAATTATGTTACATATTTTGTAGTTTCTATGTAAAAAATGATACATACAGGTTAATAGATTTATAATGATATAATACAGGCCAGTAAAAATGATACAGACACAAAAATAATACAAGTCAGTGAAATTGATACAATACAACTAAAAAATTTCATTTTAATCCCTCAGTTATTACATAAATTTGAGGTAAATGAATGTATTATTATCTCAGATTATAAATAAAACCAAAATTTATATGACACGCGCAACAAAATGTAGAAAATAAAAATATGCAGTTCATAGGAATCGAGCTCATAACCTTTTAAATTATAACTTTAATTTTAAAACATTAAAGTGTTAAGTGTTAACTTTTCATGCCGCCATTCATTACTTCATTTAGGTAGCAAAAATGCAAATCTCTAAAAGTATTCTTGATTTTAAGTAATTATATGAAATTTGTAGAGAATTGAATTTACTTAAAAATAGGCTTTTTTGGGGAAGAGTTGATGAAACATGTGAAATTTATGCCAAGCAATTTGACAAAGGTTATAATTTAACTTTATGATCAATGAAAATGTCTAAACAAAAATCAACAACATAATATCAAAACAGGGCCTAATGTTGCATAAAATTGCACAAGGCCCTTATCAGAGTTTTACCTTATTAATTAAAGTAATTGTGATTTAGCATAATACACGTTGAAAAGAAAGACCAAAGCAAAAATGCAAAAGCATAAAACACTTACCAACTTCCTCCTATTTATATGAAGAATCCTAGGATTAGGGTTCATACACGTTGAAGGTTTTTGGGTTTTGGGTTAGGTTAAGGTTCTTCACGAACCCTCAGGGTTCATATGAACCCAGAAGATGGTTTGGTTTGAATGTGGTGGTTCCTTGGAGCAGTCGCCGACAGAAACAATTTCCTACTAGTGGCGTTCAAGACGGAGGCGATTTCTGGTGACAGAAATCTAGAGAGAAGCTGGAGCTTCTCTTTCTAACCTCCAACATACGTTTGTTTGATTTTGTGAGAAGAGAGAGAGCGAGAGCGAAAAATGAGCCATGGGCTCAGGAATTCGTTTTTTGTAGACACTCTCTGTATCCTGTACATTACTCTTATTGTGCACCCTCAACTTCCACCAAGCGATCTTCATCCAACGTTTCTAAAACGCGCGTCCATCATAACTTGCAATACTCGCCCACACTTTGTCCAACGAATCAAACACATTTGTTCTGGGCCAAACCCGTTTGAATCACACCCCCGATTTTACTAGATCAACTATAATTCTTACCGCCTGACCTACTGGGCCAAGTCCAACATCTGGACTTGGGCCTTTACTTCCTGCACCTCCAATTTTTGCTATTACCTTCAAATTCACACCCCTTGCGCGTTGGGCCTAAATTCAATATCTGGATTTAGGACCTTACTATTCATACTCCCAGCCTTTTACTAACGAACTGTTTTCGCACCCCCTGTATAAATTAATTAAAATTAATTTTTTTTATAACTTTACTTATTTATTTATTCATTTATTTATTTATTTATTTATTATTTTGCATAATTAATATTTAAATAATAAACTTATTTTATTAATTCAAATTCCTTTTATTACTAACTCATTCAAATACTTTAATTGCAATAAAATTATTTTTTCTCATGCATTAAAAAGATTTTTTCATATATTAAAATATTTGAAAATATCTAACCAATCAAATTACTAACAATTTTCTACTAACCTAATTCAAACCGTATATATATTTTCAAAAAGGATTATGGAGATATTTCTCATTAACTGCGAACTTCGTCTAACAACTCCGTAATTTACAAACCCATACT
This sequence comes from Vicia faba, assembly GCA_948472305.1. NCBI lineage: Eukaryota > Viridiplantae > Streptophyta > Magnoliopsida > Fabales > Fabaceae > Vicia > Vicia faba. Next base: position 855,204,435 of record OX451736.1, on the reverse strand, counting down.
TGGTTCAAGGAGAATTCGAGATATTTCTGTAATCCATAAAAAACACCAACAAACAACTGCGAACTACGAATTGAGACTCTGATTCCTCTTAAGAGGATACATAGACATAGAACTTAAAAATCGTGGGGAGTTCCCCTAATAAAAATTAAAACTCTATTTCCTAAGTCGTAAAATCTAAATCCTGGTATCCTTGTGAACAAGGTAGATGAGGGGTGCCTAACATCTCCCCTTTGTCTAAAAACGAGTAATCAATTTAGAATCTCTGACCAAATTAGGGTTATCCGTTATATTCCCTTCCCTGGGATAAAAATTAGTGGTGACAACTCTCATTTTTAAATCGGTTATAACAGGTGAGTGGCTCTTGGAGGCGGCTTCGACTTTTTTGTCTTGTGATATTGATGAATTACCTTTCAAATTCCTTGGTGTAAAGGTTGAGGACGGCCCTAGAAAACTATCTATGTGGAATGATTTGATCAATCATGTGAAGAGTAAGATGGCTATTTGGAAAGGTAAGCACCTTACTTTTGCGGGTCGTGGGGTGTTGATTAACTCGGTCTTGAATGCAATCCCCATTTACACTTTATCTTTTTACAAAGCGCCATCTAAAGTTTTACAAAAGATTTGCCGAATCTAAAGTAATTTCTTATGGCAAGGTTGTGAGAATAGAAGGACAATTCATTGAGTGAGTTGGAATACCGTTTACAAACCCCATGATCAAGGTGGGCTTGGTGTTAAAGATGTAGAGATATTGAATTTAGTGTTATTAAATACTCCTTCCATTCTCTTTTTTAAGAAATTTTTGAATTTTGAAGTTCATTCAATAAAGGCTATATTCAGAATATATATAGACTAGATACATTACTTGTTCAATGAATCCAAAAAGTTAATTTTTACTTATAAAAGAGAATGGGGAGTAAGTGGAAATGGAAGATTTTGATGGAGAAAGACGCAATTTGGACTAGTATTTTGAAAAATAGATACGGCAATATCGAGACCAAGGTGCAAATTGGCGGACAATAGTGTGTTGCATAATAATGATTCAATCGGGTGGCGGGATTTGATCTTATCTGACAACTCTGTAGTTGTCGTCCATAATCGTTTTGCAGGTTCAGTTCTCAACAGAGTCAACAATGGTAGAGGCACTGTCTTTTGGCAGTTGAACTGGCTGGGGTTGCAACCTCTGCAGGCATCATTTCCCGAGATCTTTAAGCACACGAGCAACAGACTGGGCTGTGTTGAGGAACTTTGTCGATTTGGTGGATAATGTGGAGGAGATTGAACCAAGTATTTGGGATGAGTTTTTTAACATGCTTCTGGCTGAGTCATTGGACAAAATTGCAAGCAACGATTACGAGTGGCATAAAGGAATTGGAGGTATTTTTTCCGTAAAATCCTGTTATGAGATTTTTAATAATGGTTCTGTTGGTTCTTTTATTGCGGATGATGTTGTGAAAGCTATAATCACTTATGGTAGGTCAAAGTCCCGTCTAATATATTGATTTTCGGGTGGAGATACCTCCTCAATAGTATTCCCACCAAAGACAATTTGGTTAGACGGGGACTTTTGACGGATAAAAACTACGTTTCAGCCTTAGTAATGATGAATCTATTTCGCATTTTTTTGCCTCTGTTTTTATTCAGTTAGCATTTGGAACAAGGTTTTTAATTGGATAGGAAGTGGGCTGGAGTTATCTTTGTTGGAATTGGTGACTTTTTTCCTTTAATGTAAGAAGATGAAGAATAAGTTGAGAAGAATGTCCGTCGCTGTAATATGGTTGCAACTGTTTGGAGCATTTGGTCGTGAACTTGGTTATCTTGTTTTTGTAAAACTAGGGATTGCTGTAATTTTTTTGTTTGGAATACTCAATCTCTCCTATGTTTTAGGATGTAACAATTGAGAATAAAAGATTCCAGTGGAAGGTGCTGAGAGTGTGGGGAGAACATAAATGCGTCCACAAATCTTAGCAAGTGAATCCTGTTTTCCGCATTGTTGGCGATTCTATCGTTGATGTGTAAAACTTTGAGTGAGTGGCATATAGGAATCGATTTCTTAGAAAGAAGGATGGTTTTGAAAGCATGTTTGGCTGTGAGAAAAGAGAGAATATGAGATAGTATCTCGTCTAGTAAGTCATTGATGGAGGACTCTGATTGCGGCATTTTGATCCTCTTAGTATTTTGGTTTGTGGAATGAGGCGGTTGGGGAAGATGGTTTTCCATGACCTAGCTTTCCTATTGAAGAGAGCGAGTGAAGTCACTTAATACAGCCCTAGTCAAGTGCAGTTATACACAAGCGGTTCCGTATAATTTGCTTGCACTTACGTCACACACACCTTTGAACATAATAAAAGTGTCAAAGTCAATATCTTCAAAACGTCATATTCGCGCGCAGAAAACAAATCATACGCAGAAAACTCTAACTTCACCATCCACGTGTCTCACTTCAAAACCATTAAAACCTCACTCTCTCGTTTCGTTTTTAAGAAATGTAGTTTCTCATTTTACATATTAGTATCGGCTAAATGACAAACTACACTTAATTTGAAGAGGCAAATTTTCTCAAAGAAAAACTTCATGTTATAAAAATTATAACCAACACAATGCTACTCATGAAAAGATAATTAGAAGCATGACTCCAAGAAACTTCCAACAAGAGAAAGAAAAAGTAGTTTCAATTCAAGTATCACCTTATTATCATCAAAACTCAAACCATATCAAGAACCCGCATAAAATAACAGTTCTTTTACATCAGCTTCTCTTGTTAATCAATACTTGAAATTGCAAAAAATAACAGTACAAAATATTTGGTCATTATCAACAGTAAAGAACTGAGAGTACATATTTGGTTCATTGAGAGGGAGGAAGAGGGGAAGTATTTCTTGATGCCGTGTCCTGTGGAGCGCCTGATGAGTCTGGTAGAGAGTCTGACGTTTCCGGTGTAGAAAGCACATCTGGCCGCAGGTGACTTCGCGGAGAGTGTGGTAAGGTGACGGTGTAGACTCCTCCGGTAGTTTGGACTAAATATTCATGTGGAGGTGAAGGTTGTGGCTCCTCTGGCCATGATTCTTGTGGTGAAGCGTCCGGGTCTGGCCACGAATCTGGTGATCCCAGCTGAGGATCTTGGACTAATATTTGTGGCTGTGGTGGAATGTTTAGCGGCTGCTGTGGCGGAGAGTGTGACGTTGAAGGTAAGTTGGTCGGCGATTGCCAAGGAGAGTTAGACTGTGGAGAGGAGTTGGGTGGCGGTTGCTGTTGTGGTGGAGAGGAGTTTGGTGGCGGTTGCTGTTGTGGTGACTGAGGTACTACCGGAAGTTCTTGCTCAGGTGAAACAGGCGGAGAAAGATTTAAATTGGGCAGTATTGGTTTGGGAGGATTAGGATCCATGGTTATTTCTCAAGATTTCAATGCTATCTTGGATACAAAGTAAGAGAGGAGGAGGAGGAGAATCTAATTTAATAGTGTGAGAGTTTCAAATTTCAACTAACTGAATAACAGTATTTCAGTTAGTTAGTTTCTTGTATATGTAATGATAAGGATCTTGTATCTATATAACTAAATAATTATTTTTCGTCTTCCTTGTAAAACTCAATTCCTATATAAGTAATGATAGGATAAATGTATCCATATTAAATTTATGATTGAAAAACACTTTTTTCCTATTATTATGTATATTAAAAAAACTGAAAACAATTTATCAAATAAGTTCTTACATTCTTAGGCAACTCATCTTTGTTTTAAATTTTAGAATCTCTTTTGATATTCTCTGGCATGAAATTGTTTTTTAATAAGTATTTCGAAAGCTTTTGCAGTATTTTTCTCAAACATGGAACTTCATTTAAGTGAACACAAAGACTTCTTCATATAGGAGAAGAGAAATGGCCAACAAAGGAAATAATCTCAAGGTTGAGGCCGATCTCTAATCTATTAACTTGCAGCATTAATTAATCAAACCTAGCTAGGAAACAAATTAGCCAAATTAAAAAAGTAATTGATTAAGAGGATTTCTAATTAATTAAGTGGCGAGCTTGTTCTATAATTGATTAGATACAAGTTTTAATAGATTAGAGAGTGAGATTTCAGTTTCCAAATTGGACAGAGCATTTTAGATACAAGTAATAATAGATTAGAGAGTGAGATTTTAGTTTCCAAATTGGGCATAGCAATTCCTAATTGATAAGATAAAGGCCCAGAATGATTTTAAAGAAGGTTTTAGAAATATATGATGTTTGCAAAATCATTTTTAGTGTGTGCATTATTTATTACTTTGAGATCTACTCACACTCAACTTATAGATCTTAAACAAATAAAATTACACTATACTTTTTCCGTGAAATTTGGTAAATAAGCGTTCTTTTAAAAAAAAATTATTTGTATGATCGACTAGATTGATCCTAGAACATGCTGTGTCAAAAGTTTCTTAAATTTTTTTGTATAATTTTCTAGGTAAAAGATTGAGACTTTGACGTATGCGAAATCTTAAAGTGAAAGATTAAAGACAAGTGCAGAAAATGTAAAGGTTTTCAACAAAAAGCAAATACTGAAAATAGACTTAATGTAAAATATTTGAAATTGATTAAGGGTGATGTTTGAATACATACATTGCACTCGGTTACTCTTCTCTCACTTCGCTCGGATACTTTGAGTATTTAGAGTTTTTTATAGTAATGTCAACACACGGAAAATCTAATACTAATATTCCTATTTTTACTAAAATTGAAATAACTGTAACAAACGGTCTTTTCCTCATAGAATGACACATTTTCGTCTGCATGCACTTCGCCTTCAGCTTGTTTCAACGCGTACTTCAGAAATAGATAAGGCCAAAAAGCAGTTGCTTAGCCTCGTTTCATGTTTTTAACTCCTTTAAGTTGAAATAATAATTAAATCATTCTAAAAATGATTAAGTCCCAGCATCATCGTACACTTAGGAAATATAGTATATATCTTAACGAGTGGCTGTCGAAAATCCTTCCCAACTTGCTTGTCGAAAATTCCATAGACTTAATTAGATTTATTTAAGTATTTCTTTGAGTATTTCTTCGATCCTTTCTTTAAGTATTTCTTCAATCCTTTAAGCTAACAAATTTCCCCCAAAAAATGTCTTTTTCGTCCAACAGAAGAAAAAAGATATTTTTTTGAATGCTTCGACACAATAGTCATCCACTATTATAACGTCATGGTCATCATGAACACTTTTTCCAAACGTCTCATTGAGATGTGCGATGCTAAGAGATTAGTCACGATCCCTACTTTCTAGGAACAACATGGCCACTAAAAAGGCTAACCGCTCGATTGGCCTCTAAATGAAAAACATGTGTTCTACGACTGCACTCCACTTGCATAGTTTAGAAATTGAATAGTTTCTTCCTTCTACTATAAATACCTCATCTTCTTCATTTTCTTTATTTTCCCCCTTTTCAACTCGTTTTAACTTCTAGTTTTCTATGCAACTTTCCTCAGTGAACACGAAAACCATCTTTTCTTTCAAATCTTTCAACCATTTTCATCATGGTAGCTTCAAAATTCAAGAACAACAAAGATGTCAAGGGATCTAAAGAGATTTTACCACTTGCAAACAAGATTTCAGGTCTGTTGCTAGTGGGAAATCAGGAATATGTTCTTGAACCTCCTCTACAAGAAGAGAAACTTCACATTTTTAAATCTCATGTACTCATTCGTTTTTCTATCTCTGGTGAGATTTACTCACTCATGGGTCCTTTTCCTGATCTTGAAGAAAATGCTGAAAAAATGAGAGACTTTTTCCCTTCTTATCATTGTAGCAAGCTAATAGTTAGCTTGAAGAAGCCAATGACTACTACTTATGACTGCGGTGCCAAATCAGAGTTTCAAACAAAGACTTCTAAGGAAAAATTCATCAATGATACATCTAAGGCAAAATTCATCAATGAGACAAATCAGATTCTCACAAGCTTTTAAACATTGAGTCTTGCATGTTTTGGAAGTATAGCTTCCAGTTGTTTTTCATCTCTACTTGTGTTTAGAGTTTGCTCCAATTGTTGAGTTTAATTGAAGAGGGATTTGAGGAGGGCCTCATATCTAGGTGTGTCTTAGGTAGAAGTTAAGCAAATGGTAGTGATTAGGTGCATAGACTGTAAACTGGAGATTTGCTGTAAGGTATGCAAATTGATACTATCTAGTTGATTTCATCCCTGGCTTGGTAGCCCGTAAAGTAAGAAGGTTGTTCCAAACTGTGTAAACATATCCTGTGTTATTTGCTTTCAGCACTACTATTTTTGTTTATACATCTTACTGTTGTGTGTGAAGTCGGATATGGTGTCTCGACATCTTGTAGGATATTGAGGATCTGATAGCCATAATTTCAATTGGTATTAGAGCAGGCATCCTGCTCTGACTCTGGGTGAGATTCAAGGAAGATACTTTTTGGTGTAATGGACAAGGATGGCAGAACTGTGGTTAAAATACTGATTCTGAATGGTACCAACTATGATAGTTGGAAACCTTGTATGGAAATTGTTAGGCACCAAAAATGTATTAATATTTTGTATAATTATTGGTGCGTTTGATTCTATGTATCGCGAATTATGTTATTTCCCTCTTGTTTAATCAATTAAATAGTTGTAGTTAATCATAATTTGTCTTAATTTTGTAGGATTTTGCTTTGGATTGAAGCTTGGACATTGGAATGGCTTAAAGATGGATTTCAAGCCTTTTTAGAAGGATTTTCTGTGCTCCAATTCGTGCTTAGCACGGTGTCACTGTGATGGAAGAAGCTCTGGCAGAAGTGACCGCGCTAAGCCTGGTCTGTTTGGCTTAGCGTGATCAAGGGCGATTTATCTTTTTTTAGTGAAGCGAGCTTAGCGCGATGCGCCGCGCTTAGTGTGGTCTGCGAAGTTTACCACTTATTTAAATAGATGACTTTAGATGTTTTTTAGGTTATAACACATTTGGAAAGAAGAAAATTGATAGAAAACATTGTAGAAGAAGAAATCAAAGATTCAGAGCATCAATAGTCGAGAAATCACCATTGATGCTTGATCATCTTCTCACTTTACTTATTGTTGAAGCTACCATGTCTATAGATATCTAATTTTCTCTTGTGTCAAGATTAGAGGTAGTTAACCTAACTATTATGTATTTCTTTTGATCATCTTGTGTATGAACTTGGTTGATGATAAATATATGTTGAATATCTTTTCTTTCATTATTATTTTTATGGTTTGGATCACTATTGAGAAGTATGTTTCAAACTTGACCTAAGATATTCATCTATTAATGAGAAAAGTCTAGACATATATTTGTGAGTTAATATTCACAAGTATTAAGCTTTAAAGATTGTTATGTTAATATTTAGATTGAGACATCATCTAATGATTAACATGATAATACTCACAACATTGTTTAGACATAAATGATATTGAGAAGATACGTGGATATATCGATCATTAATTAGTTCATATGCTTGATTAATTGAATACGTATGAAATAGGTTAACGAACACTAATCTTAAACGCCTTTTTATCCGTAAAACCAAAACTTTTTACCGGTCATAACTACTTTTCATGCAAACAAAACTTTCAAGCATTAAAACCTTTGATAAACCCTTACTCAAAATATTGTTAACTATAGAACGACGGTAGTATCACATCAATCTCTGTAGATACGATAAAGAAAATACTTACCTAACAAAAGTGTTTCAATAAAATGGTGTCGTTTCCGGGGATTCGCATTTGATATTGCAAGTGTTGCAATAGTTCTATTGTTTTAAGTTAAATTATAACATTATAATATCTCTTCTTTTTTCACTTGTTTGGCTAGTGTTTTCAGACATTGGTTTATGCGATGAAGTGTTTCTGAAGATCAACTCCTTTTTTACCCTGAAATAGAAAGGACTTGCAGAAGACTTAATAGAAAGACATGAAGGAGGAGAAAGGTAGTTAAGGAAAGGAAATAAAGAGAGGAAGCATCTACTTCTTCAATAGTCCAAAATATAGAAGAAGTTATGGAAGATCCACCACCTTCACCTAGTGGTCCGTGCACAAATAGTCCTAGACGGAATCCTCAGTTTTCTCACCAAGCCAATGGTAATATTCCTTAAAAAGACTATTACCTCATTCTTTGAATTTTTTTTATTAATAACCATGTATTAAAATAATATTTCGCAAATAACCGGGTTTCGGAAAAAATTACGCAAATAACCATGTTTCAGATGGCTCCACAAAGGAGGAGCCATCTCACTTGGCGCCTCCACCTAGGGTTTTGCCCTAGGCGCCATCTCACTTGGCGCCTCCCTTGGCTTTTAGCCAAGTGAGATGGCGCATGCTCCTTAAAAATGAGAGGATGCGCCATCTCACTTGGCGCCTAGGGAAAAACTAGGGCAAAATGCTGTTTTATAAATAATTCGTCAGTTTCTTCGAAATTTCTCACACTTTCTCGCACTGTATTTTTATTTTGTACTCCGTTATTTACGTAATGGCGTCGCCTATGATTTTTAGCATAGATGGTTACGTTATATTCTCCGCCACGAAACCTGCGATGAAAATGAAATTCTGGCACATTCACTCCATGGAGCGTCTTAAGCGGGAGTTGATGCGGTGGCTAGATGGAGACATCGCGGAGGGGGAAAACATTCGAAGGATCCAGCGAAAACGAACAACAACCTCACATGCGACAGGAAGACCTAATGTGTGGTTGGAGGAAGTCAAAACAGACAGTGATGTAATGCTGATGATGCATGGGTCAGATGAAATTGTGTTAACAGTTGTAATTTCTTAGATTGAATATCGTTAATTATTGTTGTACGCGTTTTATTAACTGTAGAAAAATCTGTTAACGAAAAAAACTAATGTTTACAACACAAATATTGAAAAGATTTATTGTATTACAATATTTATGTGGTCGAGCCAGACGCCCGATTCGGACAGTTTTTGCGATTGTGTCCGACCTGACAGCATAAACCACACTTTCTTTCCAACCTGTCAAGATCGTCCATTTCTGTTGTGATGCACCTACTTTTGGGACGACCCTTCTTGTTCCTTCGCATTTGGTCATTGTGCCAAACTATATCGCCGTTGTATTCAGGCCAATAATCCGGTTTTGCCACCAAAGGAAAGTTGTTGTTATAAACAGTGAGCAACATTTCAGATTTGTAAACGTTTGACAGCAGTTGAAGCGCGTCTTGATGGGTATGAGCACAAGCGGCAATGACATGAGAGCAAGGCATACGAAATGCTTGAAACCTGCCACAATCGCACCATTGAGAAGGTAAAATGACCCTGTATTCTTGTCTTGGCAGGCCTTCATTGTGGTCGATTGTCTCTTTCACAATGAAGTTGTGGCTGTGTCGGTCAAACCGTGTAACCATGTGAGTGTTGGCTTTAGCACTTTCAGCCTTAATGTATTTCATGCAGCTTTCACTCCATAGTTGTCCTGATTGCAACACCGCATTCCACATTTCACCTCTTTTGGCAAATAACGCAGCCATCCTAAAATACGTAGATTTTACCAAGGCAGTGATTGGGAGGTTTCGTATGCCCTTGAATACCCCATTCATTGATTCAATAAGATTCGTTGTCATATGCCCCCATCTTTAGCCATTGTCGTATGACCTAGTCCACTTTTCCACCAGAATATTGTCGATCCACCTACCGACTTCTGGATTAGACAAACGGATCTCGTTGCGGTAATATTTGAATGTGGGTTGTGTCAATGCATATCCCGCATTCATAACCGCTTTCCTCAATGTTTTGTCCTTGACCTCCCTCGAGAAATTCTGCACGATATGCCTGACGCAATAGACATGCGTAGAAGGAGGGTCATGCCAACCATTTGCTGGATTATTGTAGGCACTTTCAATGGAGGCATGTCTGTCCGAGATCAAACAGAGATCTGGTTGAGGAGCCACGTGTGTCCGAAGATTTTTCAGGAAAAAGCTCCAAGCACCACCGGTCTCCTCCTCGATAAGGGCAAACGCAACAGGGAAAATGTTGTTGTTGCCATCTTGTGCAACTGCCATCAATAGCGTGCCTTTGTACTTCCCATACAACCAAGTCCCGTCAATTTGTAGAATTGGTTTGCATGATGCAAACCCTGTGATACATGGTTGAAATGCCCAAAACACGCGACTGAATATTCCGTTGCCATGCAGTAGACTACCATCTTGGGCGTACGCTGGCAATGTTTCCAGAACATAAACACTACCTGGAGAATACGTCTTGAGTGCATTCAGGTAGCGGAGAAGTTCTCGGTATGACTCCTCCCAGTTTCCGTACACCCTTTCAATCGCCTTAGTCTTTGCTAACCATGCCTTACGGTAAGACGGAGTGTAGTTAAAAACCGTGGTGATGTGGGAGATGATTGTTTTCACCTTCAAAGATGGGTCGTTGCTGACCAGGGGTAGGATTTCTTGACAGATTAGATCATAGTTGAGTTTTCGGTGGTCCTGTGATTGAGTGGAACTTACACAAGTGTGGGTAGTCATGGAACCTATGACCCAACAGTCACCCCCTAATCTGTATGATGCGGTTAGCTTGAACATACAGTCAGGGTGGACACACTTGATCTTGTACCTTTCCGGGTTGACACGATCCACCTTAAAATCAACCGAGTTGAGTATGTGAAATTTTTTAATGGCCCTGATGCATTCCTCTCTGTTACGAAACTTGTCCTTCTCTTTTAAATTTTCATCCGACTGCATATACGGTTTGAAAAATAAGTCAGTAGAAGGTTCATCTCCGCCCATGTTGAAGTTTGTCATGTGCGGAGGTGGTGTGTAGATTTTGTCTGTAGGAATACTAGGGATGCCATCATCGTCAGAATCATCGTTCACCATTTCATCAAACTCTAACTCGTTATCTTCTTCTTCATTATCAACTGCATCTACCTCATCTTGTTTATTCTCCAAAGGATCAGCCTCCTGTGTCACCGGAGGCTCTACCTCCTGTGTCACCGGAGGCTCTTGAAGCAAAACGTACAACTCAATAGAGTCGTATCTAGAATAGACATGGCTGGAAATCATATTCTGGAGATCCTCGTCATCTTGAACTTCAACCTTATAAAAAATTACTTGGTTGTTTCCAAAAAAAACTGGATTCTGATAAAATATCTGGGACACCGGGCCTCGTTCAAGTTTGGCCTCCAATCTTTTCTTGAAGTACGAGAAATTGGCTTTCCCGTTTAAGAGAAATCGAACATTGTCGGTGTTTCTAAACAAAAACCCAACTGTGGGACAAATGTATGTCTCACCGTTGAAATGTGCTTTGACGACAAATTATGGTGAAGAGGCCATTGCGTAGAATTGTTTTAAGGTTTGAAGGTTGGAATGTTTGAGGTTTATTGATTGTATGAAGGTATGAATGCTGTAATGTTTGAAGGTTGGAATGTATGAATTTGATGACTGATTTGAAGGTTGGAAGATTTGACAGATTATGTGAATCAATGTTATGTTAAACGTAAGGCTAAAAATTTCAATTAAGTAAGGATGCAACCCCCCATGGCTGCCAATAATATTACATGCAATAATGAAACCCCATAGGCTGCCACCTATCCTGGCCCTATTCTACACATATACATGTTTTTTGTAAGACTCCACCCATCAACTCCAATGGCCTTGCATGCAATAATGAAAGGAATCCCAAAGGCTGTCACGTAGTCTGAGCCTATGCTGTAACAAATGACACCTCTTATTCGCCAAATGGGGTGGCGACACCATTCATTTTTGTACTCTTTCGCCAAGTCCAATGGCGCCTCCCTTACTGTCCAATCGTGATACATGCATGGGCTTATGAAACCCCATAGGCTGCCACCTATCCCGGCCCTATTCTGCACATATACATGTTTTTTGTAAGACTCCACCCATCAACTCCAATGGCCTTGCATGCAATAATGAAAGGAATCCCAAAGGCTGTCACGTAGCCTGAGCCTTTGCTGTAACAAATGACACCTCTTATTCGCCAAATGGGGTGGCGACACCATTCATTTTTGTACTCTTTCGCCAAGTCCAATGGCGCCTCCCTTACTGTCCAATCGTGATACATGCATGGGCTTATGAAACCCCATAGGCTGCCACCTATCCTGGCCCTATTCTGCACATATACATGTTTTTTGTAAGACTCCACCCATCAACTCCAATGGCCTTGCATGCAATAATGAAAGGAATCCCAAAGGCTGTCACGTAGCCTGAGCCTATGCTGTAACAAATGACACCTCTTATTCGCCAAATGGGGTGGCGACACCATTCATTTTTGTACTCTTTCGCCAAGTCCAATGGCGCCTCCCTTACTGTCCAATCGTGATACATGCATGGGCTTATGAAACCCCATAGGCTGCCACCTATCCTGGCCCTATTCTGCACATATACATGTTTTTTGTAATACTCCACCCATCAACTCCAATGGCCTTGCATGCAATAAAGAAAGGAATCCCAAAGGCTGTCACGTAGCCTGAGCCTATGCTGTAACAAATGACACCTCTTATTCGCCAAATGGGGTGGCGACACCATTCATTTTTATACTCTTTCACTAAGTGAGATGGCGCCTCCCTTACTGTCCAATCGTGATACATGCATGGGCTTATGAAACCCCATAGGCTGCCACCTATCCTGGCCCTATTCTGCACATATACATGTTTTTTGTAAGACTCCACCCATCAACTCCAATGGCCTTGCATGCAATAATGAAAGGAATCCCAAAGGCTGTCACGTAGCCTGAGCCTATGCTGTAATAAATGACACCTCTTATTCGCCAAATGGGGTGGCGACACCATTCATTTTTGTACTCTTTCGCCAAGTCCAATGGCGCCTCCCTTACTGTCCAATCGTGATACATGCATGGGCTTATGAAACCCCATAGGCTGCCACCTATCCTGGCCCTATTATGCACATATACATGTTTTTTGTAAGACTCCACCCATCAACTCCAATGGCCTTGCATGCAATAAAGAAAGGAATCCCAAAGGCTGTCACGTAGCCTGAGCCTATGCTGTAACAAATGACACCTCTTATTCGCCAAATGGGGTGGCGACACCATTCATTTTTGTACTCTTTCGCCAAGTCCAATGGCGCCTCCCTTACTGTCCAATCGTGATACATGCATGGGCTGCCACCTAGCCTGCAAGAGTGACACCTTACATTTTTTGTACATGCATGCATGCATATGTGTAACCCCCTAAGCATGCAAATGTGACACTTCGCAGGCATGCAAGCACAAGCAACCACTACATCAAACTTATTTGCCTATAAATACATACCATATGAAACATCTCTCACACCCACACAAGTCTCACTCTCTGCTACGAAATATTTCATAAGTCTATCATACTCTCTATCTCTTCCTAAGTCTTTCATACTCTCAAGCATTCTAAACAATGGCTCTTCTAACAATGGGCGATACTCACAGAGGCACAAGGGAAAACATTGCTGCATTTGTAAGTATCTTCTTTGGTTATACATTTTTCATACTTCAAATAACGCGTTGTTCATCTTAATTAATCTTACACCTGTTAAATTATGATCTCAGGACACAAAAAGATTCAGAATTCGTTCGCACAACTACCTGGCTCCCGACCCCTTTATCGTCCCTTATCTGGAATACGCAGGTTTTGGACATGTGATAAAGATCTCCAACTGCACCATTGACTCAAATTTCATTCTTGCAATGTTGGAAAGGTGGAGACCGGAGACCCATACATTTCACCTACCAATAGGTGAATGTACCATCACGCTCGAGGATGTGTACATGCTACTGGGCCTCCCTATCGACGGTAAGGCGGTGAACGGGTCGGTTCAACAACCCAACTCACAGTGTGAAGAACTGTTGGGTAGGGATATGGTAGAAGGTAGTGGAGCAAGAGGGCAGGGAATACTACTCACTGACCTAAAACGTCATTATGCAAGTATGGAATTAAATGAAAATTCCTCAGAGAATGACCGAGTAGTAAAAGCCAGAACGTATCTTATGATACTTTTTGGTACATTTTTATTTCCCGAAAGTACGGGAAATAGTGTAAATTTTATGTACTTACATTTACTAACAAATTTTGAAAAAACTAGAAAATATAGTTGGGGTTCTGCAGTATTAGCCCACCTATACAGTTCCTTGTGCAAAAACGCAGTCAAGGAAAAATGTACATTTTATGGGTGCGCATTTTTGCTACAAGCCTGGGGTTGGTGGAGGATGGAGTCCTTAAACCCCATCAACAACAACACTTTTGGTTTCCCGTACGCAACAAAGTAAGTCATTAAGTTATAGCATTTATAACTATTCTGCTCTTTCCAAAATATATGCTAAAAATAACATGTTTCTCATTTCCTTTAGGTACTGCGTGAGGGGTATGGATTACGGAAAGAATCCAAGATTCAATGTCGCACTCTACCGGAATCTGTTGGATCACTTAGGCCCAGATGACGTACGTCGTAGCTTTTAACTTTTGTTCATTTTAATTATTTATACATTACTTTTGCGCTAACCTGATTTAAATTTTATCGCAGTTCGTCTGGAGACCATATTTGGGTTTGGGCCATGCTCCAAACCCAGAGGATGCAGCAACTTGGACTGCAAAGACTGCACTCATTCGGTTCAACATTGTGGAGATGCACCACAACGACCGTGTGAAGATGCAGTTCGGAATGCATCAAGAGATACCAAGTGATCCAAAAGATTTGTCCCCATGGCATCTTAAAAGGGTCGACGCCCAGTGGGGTCTTACCAACTGGAAAGACTTTGCTCCGGAATGGTGTAAGATGTGGCAGAGGCGTCACCGCTACGTCTTGCAATTCCCGGTTTTCCTTACTCAAGGTAACATGCGACACACAGATCAATATATGTCGTGGTACAGGTCGGTTAGTAACCCAGAAATGCACGTGTCTCATCCGAGGTACTTGGTTGACCCACGCACACAATGGGCACAACCCTCGATTCCCCATCAACAAACCCAAAACCCATCAACCTCCAACCAACCCCCAAGAAGAAACAGACCCACAAACACCCAACCACATTCCCCACCACAACACAACTACAATCAAATGCCGTACTACCAACCACAATCACCACCAAACTACCAATACCCCGATATGCCTCAAACCCAACCACAATACCAACCCTAATACCAGCACACCCACATACCCCACACACAATTTCAGTCTTCCACATATCCCAATATGGCGCCCTCAACATCCAGCCTTAGCCCTGATATGGGAATGTCGGAAGATTATGACCAAGCCGACCAAACCTACCATCACCCACCATATCACCAAACCACCCAACATCCACAATACCAAACACCCCAAGATCCATTTCCTTTCTACCCCCCATACTCAGACGACCAATGCTACCGACCAACCATGGAACCCCACCCACCGCCAACACGACCAAACTTTGAGGGTATGGGTAACCGACTGTACCAGAGTGGATCTTCTAGATATGGAGATCTTACTGATTTTATGGATTCGGACCGCATTGACTTCGCTGGGCCATCGACCTTGCCGCAGTAGGAAACGCGACGGCACCCAGCAAGAGAAAGGCGAGGACGGGGATGCGGAACCGGGGGTCATTACCGGGTTCCGGGGGATCACTGATGTATCTTTTTTTTCCCAGTATTTTTGTATCCATTTTTTTACTGTTATTTTAATGTAATACAGTTGAATGTAATTATTTGTTTTTTTAATAAAAAGTCCATTTTGTTGATCTCTGTCCAATAGGCAATGCACAGGAAAAAAAATAAAAAAAAATTTTTTTTGCCCTAAAATTACACTTAGGCGCCATCTCACTTGGCTTAGGGCATGCCCTAAGCACATAGGCGCAAAGTGAGATGGCGCCTCCCTTAAAAAAGGAGGTGCATGCGCCATTTGAGATGGCTCCTCCTTTGGGGAGTCATCTGAAACATGGTTATTTGTGTATTTTTTTCCGAAACCCGGTTATTTGCGAAATATTATTTTAATACTTGGTTATTAATAAAAAAAATTCTCATTCTTTGGTGGGGAAGGCCATATATTGGTATCTTTACCAACCCACTCAAATCATGACGGAATGGAGTGTTTTAGAAGAGAAATTTATAGAAAGATTCTTTCCTCAATCTAGGTTTATGGAGGCCAAAACCGCAATATCTAATTTTTTTAAAGGTGGTAATGAATCTCTCAATGAAGCTTGGGAGAGGTACAAGTAAATGTTGAGAAAGTTTCCTAGCCATGGTTTTGATGAGACTACGCAATTACATATTTTCTGCAATGGTATTCAACCTCAACCAAAACTATTGTTGGATGCTACATCGGGTGGTTCATTAATGTCAAGGACTTCGGAGGAAGCAATTGAAATAATTGGGAATATGGCGAGAAATGATCATCAAGTTCAACACAACCGAGGGACATCATAAAGGAAGCCATGAGTTCTTGAATTAGGAACAAATGATGATATCCTGGCTCAAAATAAATTTTTTCTCAACAACTGGAGGAACATACAAAGCAAATGGCCAAATTACCTCAACAAATCAAGGAGATGCAAGAAATTCCAAGTAAGCAAATACAACAAGTAGCTTCTTTTAAATTATGCCAAGGAGATCATCAAACCGGATTTTGTCCTCTGGTTGTAGAAGAAGTGAATTACATGGGAAATCAAAACCAAAATCAAGCTTATCAACCAAGACAACAAAATTATTAAAATAACTAAGGTTACCAACAAATAGGTAATCAAGGTTATCAATAAGTTGGGAAGCAAGATGGTGGAAATGCAAACCAACAGAATCCATATCAAACTACCGCTCAACTTTCACAACCTCAAAGTGGTACTTCAAAGATGGAAGAAACTCTCACTTAATTTATGAAAGTTTTGATGGAAAACCAAAAGACAAATGAAGCGACAATTAAAAATCTTGAGAGCCAAGTTGGGAAACTTGTAAAGCAACTAACCGAACAAAAAACATGATCGTTCTTTTCTTCAAACACTCATGTAAATCCAAAGGAGTATTACAAAGAAATTGTAACAAGGAGTGGAAAAGAAGTTGGTGGATAAGAAAATTCAAAGAAGGGTGATGAGGTTGTTGAGGAGGTTGTGGTAGAAGAGGAAGTAGAAGATGAGATTGTAGTAGAGAAAAATGTTGAGGAGGACTTAGTTGAAAATGAGAGAATTGAAAAAGAGAAAATAGAGAAAAAAAAGAGTGAGGAAAATAAAGATAAGATAAAATAAGGGAAGAAGATAGTGAAGAATGTTCCTCCTATTCAAAACTTGCCTTATCTTCATTCTCCCCACAAGAAGGACGATGCTAGGCATTATGCTCGTTTTATGGATATCTTTAAGCAATTTCAAATTAATATTTCATTTTCCGAGGCCATTGAACAAATTCCGAAGTATGAAAAATTCATGAAGGACATCCTTACAAAAAAGCAAAGATACACAAACCAATAAACTATCCTTGTTGATGTATGTTGTGGTGCCATCATTCAATAGACTCTATCGAAGAAGGAAAGCAATCCGGGAAGGGTTACTTTATTGGTTACCATTGGTGATGTTTATGTCGGTAAAGGGTTGATTGATTTGGGCTCTAGAATTAATATGATTCCATTATCGATTGTAAAAAGGTTGGGTAACATTGAAATGAAATCCATAAAAATGAAATTACAATTAGCCGACAAGTCTACTACTCTACCTCATGGAGTAGCCTTAGATTCGCTATTCAAAAATTTTCCGGTTAATTTTGTTGTCATTGACATGGAGGAAGATGTTGATGCTACTTTGATTCTTGGGTGACCTTTCATAAAGACCGCTAGAATGATGATTGATATTGATGATGGTCTTATGAAATTAAGAGTTCAAGATGAAGAAATTTGTTTTAACCTCTTTGAAGCAATTAAGCATTCTAATAACAAAGGAGATTGTTTTAGGATTTATGCCACCGAAGAAGTAATTTGGAATGTGTCAATTCAAGTTCATCTTCAACACCTCTTGAGAGAACCTTAACCAATTCCATCCAAGTTCTTGATACTAATGAAGAGAAAAAGCTTGAAGAATGTTTGAAGGACCTTGAGTTTTTAAAATAATTTCAACCATGGGAAGATAAAGTTGAAGTATTAAAAAAAGAACCAATTGAAGAGGAGTCAAAAGTTGAGTTGAAGTTGTTACCTCCACATTTGAAGTATGTTTTCCTTAAAGATGGTGGAAATAAATCGGTTATCATTAGTGTTTTATTTTCTAGCAAAGAGGAAGAAAAGTTAATTATGGTGTTTAAAGAAAATCAACAAGTAATAGGTTGGGTTCTCTCCAATTTGAAGGGGATTAGTCCGAATTATTGTATGCATAAGATTTTTATGGAAGAGGATTTCAAGGCGGTAGCTCAACCTCAATGTCGCTTGAATCTGACAATGAAAGAGTTCGTGAGAAATGAAGTTGTGAAACTATTGGATGTCTGGATGATTTATCATATTTCTGATAGTACTTGAGTTAGTCCAGTGCATATGGTTCCAAAGAAAGATGGAATGGCCGTGATGAGAAATGAAAATAATGAATTGATTCTAACAAGAACCGTAATGGGATGGCGAATGTGTATTGATTATCAGAGGCTTAATCAAGCAACTAGGAAATATCATATCCCTTTTCCTTTTATGGACCAAATGCTAGAAAGGTTATCAAGTCAAGAGTTCTATTGTTTTTTGGATGGATATTTCGGGTATAAGCAAATATTGGTTAATCCAGAAGACCATGAGAAGACAACTTTCACTTGTCCATTTGGAGTTTTTATGTATAGAAGGATGCCCTTTGGTTTGTGCAATACATCGGCCACTTTTCAAAGGTGTATGCAAGCCATATTTTCCGATCTTATTGAGAAGACTATAGAAGTTTTCATGGACGACTTCTCCGTTTTTGGGGCATCTTTTGATCTTTGTTTGAAAAATTTGGATACCGTCTTTAAGAGGTGTGTGGATACCAACTTAGTTCTTAATTGGGAGAAATGTAACTTCATGGTTACCGAGGGCATAGTTCTTAGTCACAAATTTTCATCCAAGGGGCTTGAAGTTGACAAAGCCAAAGTGGAGGTTATTGAGAAGTTTCCACCACCATTGAACGTGAGGGGATCTAAAGTTTTCTAGGTAATGTGTGCTTCTATTGAATATTTATCAAAGACTTTTTCAAACTTGCGAGGCCTTTGAGTAACTTACTCAACAAAGATAGATCTTTTATTTTCAATGATGCTTTCTTGATAGCTTTTAATGATTTGAAATAAAATTTGATAACTGCACCAATAATTGTAGCACCAAATTGGAAAATTGATTTTGAACTAATGTATGATGCTAGAGATTATGCTATTGGTTCAGTTCTTGGTCAAAGAAAAGGAAAATTTTTCATGCTATACATTATGCTAGCAAGGTTCTTAATGAGGCACAAGTTAACTATGCCACAATTGAAAAAGAATTGTTAGCTATAGTGTATGCATTGGAAAAATTTAGATCCTATTTAATTTGTTCAAAAGTTGTTATTTACACTAACCATGCAGCTTTAAAGTATTTTCTTACCAAACTGGATTCCAAGCAAAGGCTCATTAGGTGGATCTTGTTGTTGCAAGAGTTCGACCTAGAAATTCAAGACAAAAAGAGGACAGAAAATTTGGTAGTGGATCACTTGTCAAGGTTGGTGAACAATGAGATAACCATAAAAGAGAAAGAAGTGGAGGAGTCATTTCTGAGTGAGCAATTGATGATAATTAAGCCCATGGTTTGCAGACATAGCAAATTTCAAAGCCTCCAGGTTAAAACTGGAAGATTTTAATGGGCAATAAAAGAAAAAGTTTCTATGGGATGCAAAGTATTTTGTTTGGGATGATCCCTATTTATTCAAGTTAGGGGTAGATAATCTGTTAAGAAGATGTGTGACCAAAGAAGAATCAAGTATCATTTTATGACATTGTCACAATTCGCCATATGGTGGGCATTATAGTGGTGAAAGAACGACTGCAAAGGTGTTACAATCTGAGTTTTATTGGTCTTTATTGTTTAAAGACTCATTTAAACATGCAAGAAGTTGCGACAATTGTCAAAGAATGGGGGAATTACAAGAATAAATGAAATGCCTCTTCAAAACATGCTTGAAGTTGAGGTATTTGATTATCGAGGCATAGACTTTGTTAGACCTTTCCATTCATCATTTTCTAATGATTACATATTGGTCGTTGTTAATTATGTGTTGAAGTAGGTTGAGGCGATTGCATCTTAAAAGGCGGATGCCAAGACGGTGATTAAATTCCTCAAGAAAAATAATTTCACCCATTTTGGTACTCCGAGGGTTTTAATAAGTGATGGAGGTTCACATTTTTTCAACTCTCAGTTGGCGCGAGATTTGGAGCAGTATGGTGTCAAGTACAAGTTTGCAACACCTTATCATCCTCAAATAAATGTCCAAGCCGAAGTGTCAAACTGGGAAGTAAAGCGTATTTTAGAGAAAATTGTTTCTTCTTTAAGAAAGGATTGGTCTTTGAAGTTAGACGGGGCTCTTTGGGCATATCGGACGACATTCAAGGCTCTGATTGGTCTTACTCCCTTTCAAATGGTTTATGGAAAATCATGTCACCTTCCGGTGGAGATTAAACATAAAGCATTTTGGGCCTTGAAATTCTTGAATTTCGATCAAAATCAAGTCGGGGCGAAAAGGAAGGAACAATTGAATGAATTGGATGAATTCAGGTTGCAAGGTTATGAGTCTTTAAGACTTTAGAAGGAGAAAGTCGAGAAATAGCATGACAAGAAAATTTGTCCAAATAATTTTGAAGTTTGCCAAATGGTGCTTCTCTTTAATTCTCAGTCATAATAGTGTTTAGGAAATACTTAATCGGGTCTGGTTTGAGTTATGGTGCTGAAAACTGATTTTTTTGTGTTCTGCAGAGCGGGCTAAGTGCGGTCTGATCCCGCTTAGCGCACCCTGGGAGTTTTTGATTTTTTTTTGGCATAAGCGAGCTCGCTTAGCGTTCCCTGGACGGGCTAAGTGCAGTCTGCGGTAAAATTAAAGCTTAAAAGGGTTCACAAAGGTTCACACACTAATAAGGTTGAATGAGGCCCTTTTGGAATTAGTGGTTTTCCTCAAATACAAAAACAATGCCTTGATTCCTTAAATGTTTCCAAGATATCAAATTTGAATAAAATATTTAACATGAACCGTACGATCTAAAACAAGAATTCTAGAAATCAACTCAATTTAGTGAACAATGGAAAGTCACTCACTTTTGTGGCTTTGTCCCAATGATCCAAACATGAACATGATTGCAAAATGATTCACTACATGCTTTTTATATAAAGCACAAAGTTTATAAGCATGCTAACATTCTACAAAGAAATTAACAATGTACCTTTCTCACGCATCACACAAGATTCATATCATCACCATCTCATTTCTTTGTGTTGACAACACACTTATTGAAATCATTCACATATTGCTTCTTTGAGCATCTTAAACCAAAAACAAGGACAAACAACAAAAATTCTTAAAAACATAAAATATATAAGTCTAGAGCACCACCACAATGAATGGTGCTCAATATGTCTTACAACAAAATTATCATCCTAAAGAGGATGGAATATCCACAACACAAAATCATCATCCTTAAGAGGATGGAACAACAACATAATATAAATATTGTCTGAATAAACTAAACATAACCATAAAACATAAAGATAATATAATTAAAAACATAAAACATAAATATTATCAATCATCCGTGCCATCACCACCATCCTCATCAAAAATCAAATTTCCACTGATACTATCCTCAACTTCCTCTTCATCATCCTCAACTACCTGAGGATAGTAGCAGTGGAAATTCGATTTTTGATGAGGATGGGGGTGATGGCATGGATTATTGATGATATTTATGTTTTATGTTTTTAATTAATATTATATTTATGTTTTATGGTTATGTTTAGTTTATTCAGACAATAATTATGTTATGTTGTTGGTCCATCCTCTTAAGGATGATGATTTTGTGTTGTGGATATTCCGTCCTCTTTAGGATGGTGATTTTTTTGTGAGACATTTTGAGCACCATTCATTACAGTGGTGCTTTAGGCTTATATATTTTATGTTTTAAAGAATTTTTGTCGTTTGTCCTTGTTTTTGGTTTAAGATGCTCAAAGAAGCAAGATGTTGTCGTAACTGGAAAAAAATATGAGAGTCGCCACCATTAATATTTATCCTAAGGCGGGAACATAACATAATAACCCTAATTGCTGATACAGAGATTCTAAGTTCTTAACTCACTTTAGACGAAGGGAAGGTGTTAGGAACCCTTCATCTACCTTGTTCACACGGATAATAGGGTTAGGTTTAAGGTTTAGGAATATGATTTTAATTTTTTAATTAGGGGACACGCCACAATTTTTAAGTTGTTTGCCTATGTACCTCTAATGAGTAATCAGAGTATCAATTCGTAGTTCGTAGTTTGGTTAGTTTTTTTTATAGACTGTGGAAATATTTTGAATTAATTCTTGAACTAAGTCTGGGTTGAAAATAGCAGAATCGTAGAGACAGTTTGCAGTTAATATAAAAAAGATTCACAATCCTTTTTGAAAATATCTTTAATTTGAACTAAGCTACTAAAAAAAGGTTAGCATTTGATTGGTTAGCTGTTTTAGAATATGTTATGCAATACGTAAAAAATAAATTTGAATGAGAAAAAGATTTAATACAATTAGAAAAAACAGGGTTAGTGTTTAAAAAATATTTAATTAATAAATAACTATTTTTTCCTAATTATTAAAAATATATTAAATATTTTTGATAAAATATCTAATAAATATTTATTAATATGCAAAATTATAATTTAATGTAAATTGCTAAAAATATGATATATGCAAATTAACTTAAGAAAATAAAATAAGTTAATTAAAGAATTAAATTAATAAATTAATTAATTAAAAGAGTGGTTTAAAATTTAAATATAGAGTGTTTTTTGTTATTCAAAATAAAGTAAAGTTATTTTTTAGATTTTTGTTTTTTTCTATTGTTTTTTTGTATTTTTATTAATGAATAAAAGTTAAGATGAAAAAGTCCTTTTTTTTATTACTAATAATAAGAAGAAAGGTTAAAATTAGAAAAAAAAATTTAGGTTCAGAAAATAAAAGGGTTTTTCAATTATAATAATAAAAAATTTAAGGTTAAAAAAAATATCTTTTTAGGATTAGAGAAAAAGTTTTTTTATTAAAAAAAAGGTGAAAATAACAATAATAAAAAATGCAAATATCATGAACCATAAAGAAAACAAATAACAATCAAACAATCAAACCAAAACTCAAACAAAAATAAATTCTAATCTACATAATATTCATACACATGCTTAAAGATATAAAAAATACCAACCCAAAATGTTGTGACCAAATTAAGTTACTCCGTCCATCATTATTTTCCTTTTCTTTATGCTTTTCTCCTTTCTCCTTCGGTGCAAGATTCTCCTTTTTCCCTTCGACACAAGATCCCTCTTTTTTTCCTTCTAGATTGATGATGGAATGGAGACCTTAGGGTTTAGTTGTTGTTGTTCTTCGATGTGAAGAGTAACAACTTTTAGGAGGACTCTAGTGAGTTATTGGTCTGCAAATGATTATTGATTCTCCAAATGGTTGCTGGTTCTCCAAATGATTGTTGATTCTCTAAATGATTATTGATGAAAAATTTTTAGGTGTTCGATTCAAAACCCTAAATTTAACCAAAAGAGTTGCGTAGAAAGAATGTTTGTGAGAGATAGAAAATTGTTGATGAAAAATAATGGTGAACTGACCCCTATTTGTAGATCTGAAATTAGGTTAAAGACACCCCAAAAAGGAAATAGTCCACACCAAGAAAAGCCCAAAATTTATGATTTTATCTTAGTCAGCAAGCTGACCAATTCGAAGTGAGTTATGACACAAATTTACACACATTGACCAATAAGAAACAATTAATAATATTTTTGGTAATTTTTATAATTTTTCACTCAATTTTGATAAAAAGTGTATCAAATCAAATGAATAATTATTTTTAAAAATGCATTAATTAAAAATATGAAAATAATATTTAAATAATAAAAATACATGATTTTTGTGATTTTGAAAATAATTAGAAAATAGAAATAGTTAGTAACTAAAAATATCTGAAGTGCAACAAGTGAGATTGATCTATTTTTGGAATTATTTTGAAGATTGGAAATTGGTCCATAACTTGTTGAACAAGATTATGAATCTAATTTTGTTTATTACTATTCAGAATATTGACATTGATTTTAATATAATTTATTTATTTTTCCAAATTTAACTATTAAGTGCATAAAAATCAAATATTTGAAAAATAATTTTTTTTATTTAAAATAGCCTTTAAATAAAAATCGAAAATAATAATAAAATATTTTTAAATGATCTTTTTATATTTTTTAAATGAAAAAAATACAAAAGAACAATAAAATATAAAAGGTAGCACAATGAGAATCGAACCTACAACCTTATACTCAATATTCTTACCGTTACTCCTTTACCAATTGTGCTATCTTAATCGTTTGAAATAAAATAGCATTTAAAATTTAAAAGGATGATATAATATTTATCTATTTTAAAAGAAATATATAAATAATTCAAAATAAACTATTATATACCTTTTAAATAAGCAAAATTAAATAAATCAACGTTGGAAAAAACTAAGCATAGATACAAAGTGAACAAAGATGATAAATAAATAAATTTATTGTTTTTAAATAATCATTTTATTTATTATATTAAAGAAACATTTTAAATTTCTAGACCTAATGACTTTTAAATGATTGGATATTCGATTATAGATAACGAGAAAAATAGGCGGGCAAATTTGGGGTATGACAGATGCTCCTATTTAATTACTCTGCGATTAAAGCGTGCGAGTGGGCACAATTATCGTATGTTCGGAATGGAGAGTTATTAAATAATGGAAGAACCCAAAATTTGGACCAAAGATTATAAGGATACACTGTACAATATTCTCAAGAGTACAGAAAAATAGGCAAAGATGATGATGTATCATCCTACTAGAGTTAGAGCAAAAGAGTATGATTGACCTAAATATGATGATGCAAATAACTCGCCAATATCTAAAAAAGTAGTCTTAGATTTTGCTTAATTACCGTAGCCTAGAAGGTAATTGACAAAAGCTTGAAGATTTATAACTTATTGTTGCATTGAGACTGATGCAACAAGTTATATTGTGGTAATAGAGTATTTACCACGACCTAGAGGGTAAATAACACCATTTTGAAAGATGACTTACTAACGCTTGGAGACTAACATAGTAAGTTTACCACGCATATTCTTTTTACTCATCGTAACCTAGGGGATGAATAACACAAAGTTGATAATCCATTGTTGCATAATGAACGATATCGCATAAATACATATAACTTATTTTCGCTTGGAGACTAACACAACAAGTTATATCACAAATTTCATATATCTACTATAACCTAGGGAGTAAATGATACGGGTTGAAAATATCTTACTAACGCTTAGAGACTAACAAAGTAAGGTATATCACAGACTTGTGCACTTATCATGACCTAGAGGATAAATAACACAGACTTGATAATTCACTGTTTCTTAGAGACTAACACAATGAACTATAGATTTTTGAATACCTACCATAACTTAGAGGATAGATAATACGGGGATAGGCTTGTGTATTTATCACGACCTAGAGGATAAATAACACAAACCTAATAATTCATTATCGCTTAGAGATTGACACAATGAACTATAGATTTACACATACCTACCACAACCTAGAGGATATCTAATACGAGGATAGGCTTGTGTATTTATCACGACCTAGAGGATAAATAACACAAAACTGATAATTCATTATCACTTAGAGATGGACACAATGAACTATATATTTTCGCATACTTACCATAACCTAGAGGATAAATAATATGAGGACAAGCTTGTGTATTTATCACGACCTGGAGGATAAATAACACAAACCTGATAATTCATTATCGCTTAGAGATTGACACAATGAACTATAGATTTTTGCATACCTATCACAACCTAGAGGATAAATAATATGAGGATAGGCTTGTGTATTTATCACGACCTAGAGGATAAATAACAAAAACTTGATAATTCATTATTGCTTAGAGACTGACACAATGAACTATAGATTTTCGCATACCTACCACAACCTAGAGGATAGATATTTGAAAAGTGCTTTGATAATCAAATATTAGATAACTAAACAAAAGATAAGATCGAAGTTTATCGGTTGTGTCTGTTCTCAACCAAGGTGTTTGCTTGTTTCGCGAATAAGCTAGTTCAATAACAGGCCCCAAGAAAGTTTGTAGTTTAACCAAAGTAGAT
This sequence comes from Vicia faba, assembly GCA_948472305.1. NCBI lineage: Eukaryota > Viridiplantae > Streptophyta > Magnoliopsida > Fabales > Fabaceae > Vicia > Vicia faba. The sequence goes on along the minus strand of OX451736.1, from coordinate 855,178,145 downwards.
TTGAAAATGCCATGCACGATGCATAATGCCCTAAGTTGATATGGAACCAAAATGTATATGCATTAAATGTTTTGTATATGCACCAAATGTTTCGTATGTTCATGCACCAAATGTATTGTAAATATTTATTTTTTTCTCCTTTTGAACCACTATTTTTTTTTCTTTTTCATTGATTCCCCAATGTTGCATGTTGTATTGTCGTGGTATCTCCAAGTTGATTTGACATAACAAGGTGAATAGTGTCAGCAAGATTTGAGGATTGTATCATAGGCGTAGGCATTGTTGTGGACCTCTTTCGACATTTTTTCTAACCAAAATACTCTCTGTTGTTTTATCAAATGCTTTTTTTATGTTTCCGTATTTCAGATACACCAAATATTATGAATGATCTTGATACTTTGATATGGTTATGTGCATGTTATGCCTGATGTGAGGCTCTTAATGAGAAATCTACTATCGAGATTTCCAAGGAATCTACTGCCGAGATTCAATTAAGGACTACCTACTGCCGAGATCTTTTGGAAAATCATCTGCCAAGATCAACCAGGGGAATCTACTATCAAGGTTATGTTAAGAAACTACGTTCTTCTAAGGTCTTCTGGAAAATAATTTTCCGAGATCAACCAGGGGAATCTATTGTCGAGATTCTGTTAAGAACTACCTTCTACCAAGGTCTATTGAAAAATCATCTGCCGAGCTAAATTAGGAGAATCTACTATCGAGATTCTGCGTAGAATGGATAACCTGATTGACAATGATGATTGTCCTCACATGAAACATGGTTTTATGCTATGCATGTGCATTTTGATTGATGCGTGCAATGTAATGATTGATTGATGCATGTAACGAGGGACTTGGATATGTATCAATGGATGTTGGATTTTCAAATGCCAATGAGTAATTGGTATTTTTGAGATATGCTCGATCCATGTTGTCGGAATTCATCAGATGGATGAGATGATAAGTATAGATTGATTCTGGATCAAATAGCCTTAATTAATGATTTATGCAGACTCGTATGCTTTTGACGAACACCCTTGTGAGGGATCACACATGGTTAAGATGTATAAAGGTTGTCTATGTAACAAGGTTGCTTGTCATATGGTGGTAGAGTGTTGTGCTTGCATGATTTCTTGATACTCGTTTCAAACTCAAAGATTGCTGATGTAGAAGAAGAGTTTGCCCCTTCGTGGTCTGTCTTGCCCCAATTTATCGATAGGGTCCTGAAGAGATTCTTCTTGACATGATTTTGGAAGTAGTTTGGTCATGAATGACCCTACTATCTTGAACTATGCCCTTGATTAATGGACTCTTAAAGACAAACGTCTCTGATCGACTTCTCTTGATCGAGCCTCGCATTGGTTTGCCCCTATATTTGAGTTCCTTGAAAGGTATGCCCCTCAATCTCCAGAATTTGGAGGAGGTACTCTTGGATATCCATGATATAGGTTCCATATGAATTATCTCAAGTATTCGAATCTTGCGGAGTTTGTATCTAAAGTCGCTTGAAGGGGAACTTGAACCCTACATTCCGTAAGATGAAATTGATATGCACTGCCCCAATATTTGAGTATTTGAGGGTCTTTAGAAGTTTGTTGAAAAGATGAAACGAAGTCATACCATGTTATGATATAACTTGATTAAGGAATTCTCCTTCGAAAGGTATGCCACTGATTGGTGCTTTGAAATGTGAACCAAGTTAATTGAATCTTAGAATGATCACCCCTAGTCAATAGGATCTTCATGTGATATTCCCATATGATTAATAGTCTTGCTTATGATTATATGGTTCTTTTTTGGATGCTTTGCTCCTAGTTTAGAACTTATTGGAAAGGATCGCTTTTGATTAAACCAATTTTGAGATCTCCTTTGGTGCTAACTGTCTATTCGTAGATAAAATTATACATTTTGAAAAGTAATTATTTTTTATGTACATGCATGTTTTGAAATCAAAATTTGTTATGGAATAGAAATGGATGATTAGATATTGAGATTCGAAGAAGCGGAGTGTTTAGCAATAATTTTAACAAACATAAGAGTCAGTTTAACATAAATTTTGCTGAGTATTCTTTCATAGTTAACCTTGCTTCAATTAAGACTTTTGAAGGTTGTAACGTGGTCATGGTTCGTGGTTTAAGAAACAAAGAATATAAGGCTCAAAATTTATTTATCCCACCATATTCTCCTTGATGTTCTCCAATCCTTAGTTCAATTAATCCAATGGATGCGTTCAGTCTGCAAAATAATTTTGCAGTCGCGCTGATGATGAGAAACATAGATAAATATCCAAGCACTGATGAAAAGCGTTTGATAAGATCCAAGAATTGATGGGAAGTAATTTTTGAGGTGGCAGTCACAAGATTGTTCTCCAATATTCTTTCTTTTTTGTTTTCAATCCCTTATTTTTGCACGGACCAATTCTTTTGAATTTTGGTCCATCGAGATACCCTATCTTTTACCTAAGTCATTTTTTTTTTAATTTTCTTTGACTTAGCGGGTTTTCTCCTTTTCAATTTATTTATTTTTTAATTTTAAACACTCGTGACTGTCATGATTGTTGTAAGCTTTGTATTCATTATTTCCTTGATCTTGAATGTTGTACAGAGGAAGAAGATATTGAGAGCTTCATGGATTCCTCAACCTTGGATGATGAATGTGAGGAAGAGAATGTGCTTGAAACTTTCTCTTATATTTACTTGAGTCTATTGAGATTAGAATGCATCATTTAATTAATTTAAAGACTACCCTTCCCCTGGGTAAGATTAAGGATTTTTTAGAAAATAGAACAAAACTCCAACTCCTGGCTCGAGGGGGTTGACTACATATTAACTCCTTATGTCTCCACTGTTTAGGAATTGAAACAATGTCATACATCGCAACTCGGTCTTACTATTGAAAGCATAGTTTAGAAAAATTAAATTATTTAGTTTTCATCATTCTCCCTCAAAGTTTGTTAAAGTTGTGAAATGGAAGATGAAAGTGAATAATTGATATTTATGGAAAGTGATGGAAGAGTGAAACCAATGGATTGATTTCAAAAATATGCATGCTCATTTTATTTGAATCACTAGTCAAAAGATACAAATTTACACCAAATAAAACTTAGCAACTTAGAAACTAAAATTTGAAATTGATAAAGTCTAATGATCATATGGAAGAGCTTATTTGTTGATCCTCTTGATTTTAGGAGAGCTTCTGGATGCTCTTGGATTTGTCAGAGCATGGCGTGACTCTTGACGTTTCTTAGGCATACTTATTCTGCTGATATGGCAGTTTCTCTTGATGGGGAAGAGTCACCAATGATAGTTGAATTTGAGGAATTTTAGGCCTTTTACTTGTATGACAAGGGGATGCCTTCCCTCCTTAACAAGATTTGTAGGACCAAGCTCACTGGTTGACTTTCTCCTTCAACAACTTATGAATTTCTTGAGTTTCATCACAACTTTCTTAAAGCATGCTTGTAACTTGTTCTTTGGGTATTGGGCAATCTTGCTAGCTGGATTGGTAGTTGGATAAGGGAGAAGATGGAAATGCGCATGTATGAATGTATGGTATGTAAAAATATTTTTGGCTTTAAGGGTATGCAAAAAAGTTTCATGGATATACAATGCGATGCATACATAGTATAAAGGTAAACATAAGGATACCCTATACGAGTTTAATGATAAATATGGAAATGAAGATACCCTACACTAACTCAGATATTGAGAAAGACAAGAACTCCTTAAGGATTATGGAAAATGAAAGACAAAGAAGAATCCCTACAAGCTAGGGATTGTAATAGAGGGACGGGAATTCCTACAGGCTAGGAATTGTGATAGACCAATGGACAATTCATACGAAGATTTAACTTGAGGAAATAGCATGGAAGAGAGCACATGGTGACCGGTCAATGGTCACCTAATCCCATGACCTGATATAGGCCACAAGGCATGCATCAACGAGGACGTCCTTTGTGAGAAGGTTCCATATGAGGAATAAGATCCTATAAAGGTTCTAAGGATATTGACGAAAAAAAGGGGATCCCTACAGGCTAGGGATTATGATTAAATAGAAAACTATATGAGCTAAACCTAAGAATACCCCTACGAGCTTAGAGTATAATAATGATAAGAGGTAACCACACATATGTTTAAAATTACAATAGAATGTCCCTCGCAGGAAGGCTTCCTATGAAGGATGGGATGACAATAGTTTCCTTAGTACGTAGGTTGGTCTACGGATTTTATACTCTCCCCATAAGACGGATTCATTAAAAGTGTCATGGATAACACTAGAGGAAAAGGCACAAGAGCCTCCCCTTAAGAGGAGCCTCATTGTAGACCGAAACTTCCGTCTCTAAGGTCGTACAAGATTTTACCATGAGATTTTGGTTTAGGGTTATACAAAAAGTCATAGGTTTCATTCCAAAGTCATATCTCCCAAGAGGATACCTCTTGAGACATATTCCTTTTTTTTTGAATTCCACCGACTCTAGGCAAAGTCATCACAAAAACTCATAGGGATGATATATCCTCTTGGCCAATATACGAACCTTCTTTCTAAGGGTTTGAATTATTCGAAATTAAAATTCCACCACAAATAAAATATGATAATGAAAATAATATAAAAACAAATAAATAGACCAAATAAATAAATAAAATAAGCAAATATAGAAAAAAAATCAAAAATAGAAAACCCTAAACCCAAAAAAGAGAGGCTTATAAACCCTAGGGTTTAGTCCCCAACAGAGTTGCCAATTGTCGTAACCGGCAAAAAATATGAGAGTCGTCACTATTAATTTTTATCCTAGACGTGAATATAATGGAATAATCCTTATTGTTGATATAAAGATTCTAAGTTCTTGACTCACTTTAGACGAAAGAAAGGTGTTAGGCACCCTTCATCTACCTTGTTCACAAGGATACTAGGGTTTAGGTTTAAAGTTTAGGAATAAGGTTTTAATTTTTTAATTGTTTATGCAATATGCAAAAAATAAATTCGAATGAGAAAAAGATTTAATGCAATTAGAAAAAATAGAGTCAGTGTTTTAAAAAATATTTAATTAATAAATAACTATTTTTCTTAATTATTAAAAATATACTAAGTATTTCTAATAAAATATCCAATAATTATTTATTAAAATGCAAAATTATAATTTAATACAAATTGCTAAAGATATGATATATGCTAATTAAATGAAGAAAATAAAATAATTTAATTAAAGAATTAAATTAACAAATTAATTAATTAAAGGAGGGGTGTAAAAGTTAAATCTAGATTGTATTTTGTTAATAAAAAAAACTAAAGTTATTTTTTAGGTTTTTGTATTTTTGTATTGTTTTTTTTTTGTATTTTTAATAATGAATAAAAGTTAATATAAAAAAATTTCTTTTTTTTAATACAAGTTAAAGTTAGAAAAAAGAATTTTTAGGTTTAGAAAAATAAAGGTTTTTTTTATTATAATAATAATAATAAAAAAACTTAAGGTTAAAAAAATATCTTTTTAAGGTTAGAGAAAATGTTTTTTATTAAAAAAGGTAAAAATAAAAATAATAATAATAAAAAACACAAATATCATGAACCATAAACAAAACAAATAACAATCAAACAATCAAACCAAAACTCAAACAAGAATAAATTATAATCTACATCAAATACAATATTCATACACATGCTTAAAGATATAAAAAAAACTATCAATCTGAAATGTCGTGACCAAATTAAGCTGCTCCCTCCATCATTCTTTTCCTTTTCTTTGTGCTTTTCTCATTTCTCTTTCGATGCAAGATTCCCCTTTTCTCTTTCGATACAAGATCCCTCTTTTTATTCAGATTGATGATGGAATAGAGACCTTAGGGTTTAGTTGTTGTTGTTCTTCGATGTGAAAAGCAACAACTTTTAGGAGAACTCTAGTGAGTTGTTAATTTGCAAATGATTATTGATTATACAAATGGTTGCTGATTCTCTAAATGATTGTTGATTCTCCAAATGATTGTTGATGGAAAATTTTTAGGTGTTATGTTCAAAACTCTAAATTTAACCAAAAGAGTTGCGTATAAAGAATATTTGTGAGAGAGATAGAAAATTATTAATGTAATTGTTGATGAAAAATTATGGTGAACATAGTCCTATATATAGATTTGTAATTATGTTAAAGACACCCCAAAAAGGAAATAGGCCACACCAAGAAAAGCCCAAAGTTTATGATTTTATCTTGATCAGCAAGTTCACCAATCAAAAGTGAGTTATGACACAAATTGATACACCTTGGCCAATAAGAAACAATTAATAATATTTTTAGTAATTATTATAATTTTTGTACTCCATTTTAATAAAAAGTGCATCAAATAAAATAAATAATTATTTTTAAAAATGCATTAATTAAAATATGAATTTAATATTTAAATAATAAAAATACATGATTTTTGTGATTTTGAAAATAGTTAGAAAATACAAATAGTTAGGAACAAAAAAATTCAAAGTGCAACAAATGAGATTGTTCTATTTTTAATATAATTTTGAAGATTGGAAATTGATTGAAATTTGATTTATAACTTTGTGAACAAGATTATGAATCTAGCCCTATTTATGACAATTCCAAATATTAAGATTGACTTGAAAATATTTTATTTATTTTTCCAAATTTAACTATTAAGTACATAAAAATCAAATATTTGAAAAATAAAAAATAAAAATAAAATATTCTTAAAATGGAAAGCGGAAATAATAAAAAATAATTTAAAATGACTTTTTTATCCTTTTTAAATAAAAAACACAAAAGAACAATAAAATATAAAAGGTTGTGCAATGAGAATCAAACCCGCAAGCTTATGCTCAATATTCTTACCAATGCTCTTTTACCAACTGTGTTATCTTAATTATTTGAAATAAAAATAACATTATAAAATTTAAAAGGATGGTATAATATTTTTTATTTTAAAAGAAATATATAAACAATTCAAAATAAACTATTATATACCTTTTAAATAAGCAAAACTAAATAAATCAATGTTGGAAAAAACTAAGCATATATACAAAATGAACAAAGATGATAAATAAATTTATTGTTTTTAAATAATAATTTTATTTAATATATGAAAGATACATTTTAAATTTCTAGACCTAATGACTTTTAAGTGACTGGATATTCGGCTATAGATAACGAGAAAAATAGGCAGGAAAATTTGAGATATGATAGATGTGAATGATTTCAATAAGTGTGTTGTCGACACAAAGAAATGAGATGGTGATATATGAATCTTGTTGTGATGTGCGAGAATGATATATTGTTAATTGCTTTGTAGAATGTTAGAATGCTTATGAATTTTTTGATTTATACAAAAATCATGAGTGAATCATTTTGCAATCATGTTCATGTTTGAATCATTAGGACAAAGCCACAAAAGTGAGTGAATTTCCATTGTTCACCAAATTGAGTTGATTTCTAGAATTGTTGTTTTAACTCGTACGGTTCATGTTAAATCTTTTATTCAAATTTGATATCTTGGAAACATAGAAGGGATCAAGGCATTGTTTTTGTATTTGAGAAAAACCACCAATTTCAAAAGGGTCTCATTCAACCTTGTTAGTGTGTGAACCTTTGTGAATCCTTTTGAGCTTTAATTTTTTTGGAATGAATTAATCAAAAGACCAATAAATTACTAAGTATACCACTTAGTAAATTTGTTGATGATCAAAAAGAAATTCAATGTTGATTCATTATAAAAAACTTCTTGTTTATAAACACTTAACCCAATTGTTTAATTAGCCATGATATAAGAGCATTTTCTTGTCACAAAATGAAAGAAATGTTGAAAGTTGGGAAGGTTGTTTAAAAGAAAGAATTGGTGGCACAATGCATTCATTGAGAAAAATTCAAAAAGAAAAAGAAATTGAAGAATTTTTTTTGTATAGAATCATGAATAAAAAAATAAAAGAGCATTGTGAGAAAAGAAATCAAAGGATGAAAAAGAAATTAAGGATTGAGCAAGAATGAATATTGTGAAAATTTTGACATGCTCTTTATGATCTTTACCCATTTTTGTTTCAATGGCCTTATCCCTTGTTTTTTTACCGAATCCAAGTTACATCCTATAAAAGTCCTTTTGTGATCTTTGTTTCCTTGATATTTATTTTGTTTCTTGAGATGAATGCATGAATTGTTCTGGATGTTAGCATGATTTCTAGTGAGAGTATTTTGTCCCTTAAATATTTGTACATAAATCTTGTTTTGTTGATTGTGAGTAGGCGGTTCAAGTATGAACATGTTGTTTATTATGTTTGCATTCTTGATGTTTTGTGTTTAGAACTTAATTCTTAACCATGCTTGATTCTGAGAAAGCATTTGGCAATTACTCTGATACGCGTATCTGTGAGTTTGAACCATCCATTTCTATTTTGTTTTCCTTAGCTTAAGTTTCATCTTGTTTCTTGTTGAGTTTTATCTTTGTTTGAGGAAAAACAAAGAAGTAAGTTGGGGAGAGTTGTTAGGTACCAAAAATGTGTTAATATTTAGTATAATTATTGGTGCTTTTCGATTCTATGTATCGCAAATTCTGTTATTTCCCTCTTGTTTCTATGTAAATAGTCATATTTTTATTTAATCAATTAAATAGTTGTAGTTAATCATAATTTGTCTTAATTTTGTAGGATTTTTCTTTGGATTGAAGCTTGGACATTGGAATGGCTCAAAGTTGGATTTCAAGCATTTTTGGAAGGATTTTATGTGCTCCAGATCGTGCTTAGTGGGGGTGTCAACAGGGTGGAAGAAGCTCTGGCAGAAGTGATCGTGATAAGCCCGATTTGTTTGCACTTAGCGCGATCAAGGGAAGTTTATCTTTTTTTAGTGGAGCGCGCTTAGTGCGATGCACTGTGCTTAGCACGGTCTGCGAAGTTTTGCCACTTGTTTAAATAGATGACTTTAGATATTTTTTTGGTTCTAACACATTTGGAGAGAAGAAAACTAACAGAAAACATTGTAGAAGAAGAAATCGAAGATTCAGAGCATCAATAGTCGAGAAATCACCATTGATGCTTGGTCATCTTCTCACTTTACTTGTTGTTGAAGCTACCATATCTATGTATAGGTAATTTTCTCTTGTGTTAATATTAGAGTTAGTTAACCTAACTATTATGTATTTATTTTGATCATCTTGTGTATAAACTTGGTTGATGATAAATATATATTGAATATCTTTGCTTTCATTATTCTTTTTATGGTTTGGATCACTATTGAGAAGTATGTTTCAAACTTGACCTAAGTTATTCATCTATTAATTGTGAGTTAACATTCACAAGTATCAAGCTTTAAAGATTGTTATGTTAATAGTTATATTGAGACATCATCTAATGATTAAGATGATAATACTCATAATATTGTTTAGACATAAATGATATTGAGAGTATACATGGATATATCGATCATTAATTAGTTCATATGCTTGATTAATCGAATACGTATGAAATAGGTTAATGGACACTAACCTTGGCATGCTTTTTAATCTGTAAAACCAAATTTTTTTTTACCGTTGATAACTACTTTTCATGCAACAAAACTTTCAAGAACCAAAACTTTGATAAACCCTTACTCAAAACATTGTTAACTATAGAATAACGGTAATATCACATAAATCTATGTGGATATGATAAATAAAATATTTACCCTAACAAAAGTGTTTCAACAGAAACCTTTATAAAGCCCTTGGGTGACAAGGCTTGGAGAAATATTGTCAAAGTTTTGGATCCACTGAAGGTTATGGATGCAGCAAGGAAAGTCACTGATATGTTGAAGCCTGGAGAAGACTGGGATGATAATGATGAGGGTGTTATCCCAAGGAAAATCTAAAGCATCGAACACCATATTCAATGGAGTTGATAAAAATATTTTCAAGTTGATAAAAAATTGTAAGCATGCAAAAGTTGCACAGGAAACCATGAAGAAAGTTCATGAAGGAAATCCTAAGGTTAAATTGGAAAAGCTTCAGTTTCTCACCTCCAAATTTGAGAACTTGAAGATAAATGAGGATGAAAGTATCAAGGACGTTCACATGACTGTTCTAGATATTGCTAATGACTTAGAAGACCTAGGAGAGAAGATATCAAAGGATAAGCTAGTCAGGAATATGCTTAGATCTCTTCGCAAGAGATTTGACATGAAGGTGATTACTATTGAAGAATCCCAAAATTTAAGCACTGTGATAGTTGATGAGCTTGTAAGTTCTCTTAATACTTTTGAGTCAGCTATCAATGAAAAATCTGAAAAGAAGAAGAGCATAGATTTTGCTTCTAATGCTGAAGACTCAGAGGATAAAGGAAACATGAACTCAGAAGGAATATATGAGGATCTCATGCTGCTGGGAAGATAATTTAGCAGAGTATTGAGGATGTTCAGGTTGGGTGCTATGAACATGTCATACGACTGAAGCCACCGGCAGAAAACACAGAGTCGCCACCGAACTTTATTTATCCCAAAGGAAGGAGAAATATTGATAAAACCACAATGGAATGGATAAGATGGTCTTGCGACCAAGAGAAAGGGTAAGGGAGTCGGTTATGCGAGGGGAAGGTATTAGCACCCCTCACGTTCGTTGTACTCAATGGGATCCATTTTGTTTGTTTGTCTTAAAAGGGTGTATTTATCTACAACTATGCTTGCTTAAAGGGAAATGAGTGGTTTTTGATTATTGCTTTCGTGAGGGTTTCGCGACCCTTTTCCTATGTATCCAATGAAGGAATCAGAACACCGTAGTTCCTCTAGAAAAAGGTTGATTTATTTGTGTTTTTTTTAGTGGGCGACGTTAATGCACGCATCCTAGCAATATGCACGACCGGTATCGCAGTAGGACAGAGATAACATGCCCTTTGGGGGGAAGTTTTGATTGGTTGAGTGTTTTGCAAGTTTTAAAATAAATTCAAGTAATGATTAAGTGTTTTTGGATTTTTGATTTGTGAATGATTAATTTTAATTACAAAAGAAAAAGGTTAAGAGGGAGCCTAGAAAAGCCTAATTGTTTGTTATATACAAAGATGGACTTAAAGTTGAGTGTTTGAAAGGAGAAAAATATACCTAAAATGTTATTATGCAAATGATTGATTCTAAAGTTTTTTCAACACAAACCAATCAAAATGAAAATAATCGCTTCGTGGAATCTCCTAAAGAAACCTGGCAAAAATTACTCGAGCACTTAAACAAAACAATGAAGCTAATATTTGTGTCATTTTTAACAAATTAAAAAAAATGTAAACAAGCAAAATAACTAAAAAATAATGAACTAAGCTAAAACAAAATGTTAAAATAAAAAATATGCTAAATTATTCTAATGCTAAGCTAACTTATAAAAATTATCTAATAAAAACTATATTATTATTTAAGTATTAAAGTAATTAAATTAAATTGGTAAACAATAAAAAAACTAAGAAAATTAATAAAAGAAAATAAAACTAAACCTAATTATAACATGGATGTAAAGCAAGAAAGTGGTGGTGCTAACAAGATTATCGGAATTGGCTTCAGATATGGGCGTGGAGCCCAATATGCTCTTTTGCTATGTAATCTCTAAGCAAAAATAAAAAAAAGGTAAAACAAAATCGGGTTGGGCTCTAGATTTTGGCCCAAACCCGAATTGGCCCCTTTAAGAAAAGAAAGGGTTTTCAAAACCCAAGGGGACTAAGATGGGGCGCCGTGGCGGCTTACTCCTTCTTCTATTATCACGCTCGATTTCTCTCTTTCTCTAAAATTCCTCTGTTTTCTATTCAGTAATACTTTGTTCTTCATCTCTCTGTAAACCAGTTTTAGGGCTAATCAACAACAACAACAACACCTCATTCTTTCTCTCTCATCTCACCCGATTTTCTTTTCTTTTTCACTCACAGTTCAGAATAAGAACGACATCAACATAATTTTCGCTCAGCTTTCGCGTTTGGCTCCGTTTCGAATCCCACAGTTCCTCAATAACACACAACAAAATTGAGAGTAATACGAAATGGCGGCAATAAATCAAGGATTCAAGTGACTAATAAAACACTATTCAGCAGCAAAAACAAAGAAAAAGAGAAGTTACCAAACGAAGAGGAGACTTTCTCTGGTTACGGTTAAGGTATAATCGTTCTCCTTCTGACCTGTGGGAATGGGATGACATTTGAATAATTTTGGTATATTGTTCTAACAGTTTTTTATGCAAATTATATTTGCCACCTTTATGAAATTTTTGGATGCATATGGTACAGCTTTTAGGACAACAATGTGCAGGGATGGTTTTGGAGGTTTTGATAGTTTTCAATTTTGGCTTCTATTTTTTGGTTGATACAGTTTTTTTTGGCTAGCTCTCGCTTTGACAGTTTGGCTTATGTTTTTTTGGTTGAAGCAGTTTTGGTTTTGACTAGCTCTTGCTTTGACAGTTTGGCTTCTGTTTGGTTTGGCTTATACAGTTTTCGTTTCAAAAAAATCCCCCCAGCTGTTTGAGATTATGGCTTCTTCTTATAATGATACAAAGGTGAAAATGTGGGGGGAAAATTGGTGAGATTTAAACATATTTGCTGCTCTGCTTTGTCACTTTTTTGATGCAGTTTACCTTACCTATTTTGTGCAATGTTACAACTGTTTTAGGGCTGTTTTAGGCAGATTTTGGCTTGACATGGTACAAACTGGTTTTTTTTCTGTGGCAGTGGGAAACAAGGCTTTGTTTCTTTGTTTTGGGACTGTTTTGGTTGCAGGTTTTATCTTTCCTTTCCTCTTTCATATTTCTATGATAACAAGCTATTGCTTCTTGAAAATTAACTCTGAAGGATTTGCACATTTTGGAACATGATGATATGGGCTACATGAGCTTGCACTATTATTTTGTTTAATATTTGCTGATTTGTTGTTGAGTTGAGTTACTTTTTGTTTTTTTGGCTTGTTGGTAGCCGTGCTGCCTTGTTACAACACTGTTGCTTGTTGTGATGCTGTGTTTCCTTGGCTTGTGTATTTGGCTTGGATGATTTCTATCTTGATGCTGTTTTTTGCAATGAATTTGTTCTAAATTTCTTTTCCTTTTTTATGAACCAAATTTTTTTGTGATTTGCAAAATAGGAGGAGATGGCTTATGAGTGAAAACAAAACCCTTTTCCAATTTCTGATTCCAAGTGCAAATCCTAATGATGAGATACAAAGAGTCCTCTTGACAATTAATTTGTGCTTGAAAAATTTTCATGTGTCGATTGTTTGCTAACTTTTTTTGTTTTCTTGATCTTGTTTCATGAGCACAACGGTTGAAAGGCGAGCGAGGTTGAAAGATGAAAATACCATGGAGAGGAGCGAGGACGAATGACTTGAAGATGAAGACCTGAAGAAACACACATTATTTCTCTCTCTTTTTTTTTTGTAAACAAACAAGTGTAATTTGTTTTTCATACTGTAACATATCTTGTAACTTGTCTCAGAAAACGTAATGAGCACGAATTTGACCAAATTTATCAATGATGAACTTTGTTGTAGAAATCAAATAACTCTTGCATCTTGTTTAAATTATGAAATTCTCTCTTGAATAATTCGAATGCACCCTTTGACTTTGTAACTTAAACTTCAAGAAATTGTGAGCAATTGTTATAACTTGTATCCCAAACAATCACGCGCCTTATCTTTCAAAATCCAATCAAACTCTCAAACAAAATAAATGCTTAAGAATTTAATTCCACTGATTAATTCGAACCCCAAAACATCGGTTGCTTGAACCTTGATATTTATATCATGCCTGAACCACACTCGCACTTCTCGACCAGAAACCTAATTTTTGATATTCACATTGCAAGTAACTTGTAACTTAAGCAACCTAAAACATATCTTGATCATCATGACCCTTTAACCTTATTTCCTGAAGTGCTCAAACTCCACATTTGTCAATTCAAACTTCAAATTCTCGACTAAATGGCTTAGAGACTTTAAGAAGAAACTTGAAATGCGAGGAGGTGAAATTCTTGACCTAATGCACTGAGCTTTGAGCCGTCCTCGAGGAAGGCGTAAGAAACATCTTCCCAGAAACCAGAGACTCGAAACCCTAGCATCTTGACCAACACACATAGGGAAATAAACCCTAATCCAGTCTCTGATAAATTTGAGCGAGAACCAACCTTGTAACCTGACGACACAACTCATTCCACGATCCGCTAATCGAGAACCAGATGCGTTTCCCTTTTTACCTGATAAGAAAACCTCAAAACAAGATTAGACATAAAGAGGGCACAACCCTAAGACTTCAAACCAAAGTGCCCGATTCCCTGAGATGCGGGATATGCAAATGACTGAATGATAAAATGATGCAACTGGAATGCAAAATTCAAAGCTAGACAAAAGGTAAAAGAGATAGGGCAAATTTGGGGTACAATAGCTGCCCTTATTTAATCGTCTTAAACCTGAATGTGAGATTGGCGTCAGCCTTTCGAAAGTTCAAGGTGGAAGATGATTAAATACCAGGACACGAAATTTTCCCTGGAGAGATGGTGTGAGTGTTATTCACTAGTGTGAATGTCTGCTTGGGGAAAGACAAACTGGTTTTTTGGTGGACTGGTCATGAAGGATAAAACATGGTTGAAAAAGGGTAGCTTGTATTGGGGTAACGGTGCCAATACAAGGTTCTTGAGGGACTGAGTGGTAGAGCGACCAAAAGGATATGGTTGACAATGTCATGATGACTGAAAGTAGATTTACTTGACAAAATGATAACTTAAATACAATGAGTAGAACTTGATGACGACAAAGAATCTATCAAGCGGTTTTTTCACGACCCAAAAAGAAAGGTAAAGATAATGGGTAAAGATCGGCGTATAATCTATGACCCAAGAGAAAGGTAAAGTGAGGGTAAGACCTACGGGCAACCTACGACCCTAAAAAAGATAACGTGAGGGTAAGACCTACGAGCAACCTACAACCCTATAAAAGATAACGTGAGGGTAAGACCTACGAGCGACCTACAACCCTAGTAAAGATAACGTGAGGGTAAGACCTAGGGTAGGATCTTCGGACGATCTACGACCCCGAAAACATAACACGATGGTAAGATCTACGGACGATCTACGACTCTAAAATGCGAAGGTAAGATCTATGGATGATCTACGACCCTAGGAAGATAAAGCGAAGGTAAGATCTACGAACGATCTACGACCCTAAAAAGACACCACTATGGTAAGATCTACGGATGATCTACGACCTTAAAAGATAACTCGACGGTAAGATCTACGGATGATCTACGATCTTAAAAAAGGATGACAGGGTAAAGTCTATGAACGACCTACGACCCTAGGAAGATAAAGCGAAGGTAAGATCTATGAACGATCTACGACCCTAGAAAGATGAAGCAACGGTAAGATCTACGGACGACCTACAACCTTAGAGGATGAGAGGGTAAAGTCTACGGACGACCTACGACCCTAAGAGAGATAAAGCAAAGGTAAGATATACGGACGATCTATGACCCTAGAAAGATAAATCGAAGGTAAGATCTACGGACAATCTATGACCCTAGAAAGATAAAGCGACGGTAAGATCTACGGACGATCTATGACCTTAAGAGGATGAGAGGGTAAAGCCTACGGACGACCTACGACCCTAAGAGAGATAAAGTGAGTATTGAGAGTTGGGGAGCATGACGTACTAACACCCTGGCTTATTTTAGTTGGTAGTGTAATAACAGATGTTAACTGGAAATTATGAGGATGAAATTTTTGTGAGGATGTTTTGTTGATTCGGGATTGATCTGACTCATGCTTCATATGCATTTGAAGTGTGACATGATGATCCATGGATATGCTATGCGTTTGAGGATGCAATGCAGTATGTCGTGATGATTATTGTATGAAAAAATGTCAAAAAATCATTGGGATCTGTTGTCCGTCATCTTGAGGTACCAATATGGACTGGTGCTTGAAATTTGAGAAGAAAGAGTTAGCCTTGACGAGTTCACCGGGGAATTAAATCTAATTGAGGAGAAAAGACTTGATCTGACTTCCTTCATGTGTTGGGCTTTGTGAATAACTGAAAAAGAGACGCGGACCTCAACCAATGCCCCGAGTCTTTTCGAGTGGGAGAATCGGGCGCTCGGTCGATTGTAAGGAGGTGACGAGGATGACATCTTGGTCCAGGGGACCGTTATGACTTGCTACCTGCATAGAAGAACGAACATTTGGGAAGCCACAACACTCCCTGGGGATGCCTTCATATCCACGTAATGTAGTGTTTCACATCTTAGCTCGTGATTATTATTGACTTATTGTTTTCAATGCAATGCTTAACAAAGAATTTAAATCACGATTCGCATAAGAAAAATAAAGTAAAAGAACATAACAAAGATTTTTTACTGGAAGGGCAAATTTTTATTAATGAGTTTGGCCCGTGAACGGGTATTCATACATAGAAACAACTCCTAAATGAGGAAGTTGCGGAAAAGAAAAGAAATACAACGAGTAAAATGGCAATAAGAAAATCTTGAATTTCCGTTAAAACTGATATTGCTATAGTTCTCGCATCCTGGGTCGTCCTAGTGTCGTGCTTCCAAAGGATAATAGTTAGATCGATCTATCCCGCATTGGTAGGGTGTACGTGAAGAGTCTTCATACTGTAGTCTCTCGCTTTTTGTCCCTAATTTTTGCCCGGATCACCCTTTCGGGTTTTCAATCCACCGGGACACCCATTTTTGCCTAAGCCGCCCTTTCGGGTTTTCGACTTAGCGGGTTATTCTCTCTTTTTTTTAGCCCTAACTTTTTCCTAAGCCGCCCTTTCGGGTTTTCGACTTAGCGGCCGGTCCTTTCATGCGTAGTATTTTTTGACTGAGTCTGAATTGACTGGAAGTGGAACAGCTTCCCCATCCATGTTCGTCAGGATCAAAGCACCTCCTGAGAAAGCTTTCTTCATGATGTACGGTCCCTCATAGTTGGGAGTCCACTTGCCTCTTGGATCAGTATGGATTGGGAGAATCTTTCTTAAGACCAGGTCACCTGCGTGTTACTCTCGAGGCCGAATCTTCTTATCAAATGCCCTCTTGAGACGCTGTTGGTATAACTGACCGTGACAAATGGCTTCCAGATGCTTTTCTTCAATGAGGTTGAGTTGGTCGAGTCTCGTTTGAACCCATTCTGCTTCATCAAGTTTAGTATCCATCAGAACCCTTAAGGAAGGAATCTCCACTTCGACCGGGAGTACCGCATCCATACCATAGACTAGTGAAAACGGAGTTGCCCTAGTGGAAGTATGTACCGAAGTTCGATAGCCATGCAGGGAAAAAGGCAACATCTCATGCCAATCTTTGTATGTTCTCACCATTTTCTGGACGATCTTCTTTATGTTCTTGTTAGCGACTTCGACTGCCCCATTCATCTTTGGCCGATAGGGTGATGAATTATGGTGCTCGATCTTGAACTCTTCACACATTTCCTTCATCATCTTGTTGTTGAGATTTGACCCGTTATCAGTAATGATCTTGTTAGGAGTTCCATACCGGCATATGATCTCTCTTTTGACGAAACGAGTGACAACTTGCTTGGTTACATTCTTTTACGACTCCGCTTCCACCCACTTGGTGAAGTAGTCAATAGCAACAAGGATAAACCTGTGTCCATTTGAAGCGCTCGGCTCGATGCATCCAATCATATCGATGCCCCACATTGCAAAGGGCCATGGTGAAGTAATCACATTCAAAGGAGTGGGAGGAACATGTATCCTGTCTGCGTAAACTTGACATTTATGGCACATTTTTGCATATACACAACAATCACTTTCCATCGTCATCCAGAAATAACCTGCTCGTAGGATTTTCTTGGCCATGGAATGCCCACTGGCATGAGTCCCAAAAGAGCCCTCATGTATTTCTCGTATAATGGATTCTGCTTCGTGTCTATCCACGCATCTGAGCAGAACTGAATCATAGTTTATCTTGTACAGAATGTCTCCTGACAATGAAAACTTAGACGCCAACCTTTTGAGAATCCGCTTATCACAAATCGTAGCACCTTCGGGGTACTCTTGCTTCTCAAGATATCTTTTGATGTTGAAATACCACGGCCTTTCGCCTGATACATCTTCAGTTGTGAGACAATGAGCAAGGAAAATATGTGTTGGCTCCTTGTAGCGACATATCCTTATACTGGGTGCATGATTAGGGTAATTGACTTTGAACATTGCTGCTAAAGTGGCCAGAGTGTCGTCCAGTTGATTTGCTTCTCTAGGAATGTGCTCAAAGGTGACCTCATCGAAAGCGGGCAACAACTTAACTATGTAATCCCTGTATGGAACTAAATTAGGGTGCCGTGTATCCCAATCACCCCGTACTTGATGTATCACTAAGGAAGAGTCCCCATAAACTTCAAGAATCTTGATCTTCAAATCAATGGCTGCCTCAAGGCCCATTACACAAGCTTCGTATTCAGCGACATTATTCGTGCAATCAAAACATAATCTGGCAGTGAAAGGTATATGAGTATCGCGTGGAGAGGTCAGAACTGCCCCAATACCATGACCCATAGCATTTGATGCACAATCGAACGTGAGAGTCCATCACTCCCCTGGTTCAGGTCCTTCATTGTCATCAAGTTTCATAATATCCTCGTCTGGAAAATCGAACTTTATGGGCTGATATTCTTCCAATGGTTGGTGAGCGAGATGATCAACAAGAGTGCTACCTTTGATGGCCTTTTGTGTGACGTACTGGATGTCATACTCGGACAAAAGCATTTGCCACCGAGCCAATCTGCCTGTAAGTGCTGGTTTCTCGAAGATGTACTTTATCGGATCCATCTTAGATATCAGAAGCGTAGAATGTGTCAACATATACTGTCTCAAACGTCGGGCCGCCCACGTAAGAGCACAACAAGTCTTCTCAAGTAAGGAATACCTCGATTCACAATCAGTAAACTTCTTGATTAAATAATAAATGGCGTGTTCTTTTCGTCCAGTATCATCATGTTGTCAGAGTACACAACCCATAGATCCTTTAAGCACAGTCAAATACATAACGAGAGGTCTCCCGGGAACTAGTGGTATGAGTATTGGTGGTTCTTGAAGATACTGCTTAATCTTCTCGAAAGCTTCTTGACAACTCTCATCCCAACAAACATCCTGATTCATGCGTAACAATTTAAAGATGGGTTCACATGTAGCGGTAAGATGGGAAATGAACCTGGCTATGTAATTCAACCTTCCAAGGAAACCTCGTACTTCCTTCTCATTTTTCGGCACCGACATATCTTGTATTGCTTTTACTTTGTCTGGATCTACTTCAATTCCTCGTTGACTCACGATAAAACCAAGTAACTTGCCCGACCGAACCCGAAAGGTGCATTTCTTGGGATTAAGCCTTAACCTGAACTTTCGCAAACGATCGAACAACCTCTTCAAATAAACCAAATGTTCTTCCTCAGTCTGTGACTTCACAATCATGTCGTCCACATACACCTCGACTTCTTTATGAATCATGTCGTGAAAGAGAGTCACCATAGCTTACTGATATGTCGCACCAGCGCTTTTAAGACCAAAAGGCATGACTCTATAGCAAAAGGTACCCCAAGGAGTTGTGAAAGCTATTTTATCCATGTCTTCCGGAGCCATCTTTATTTGATTGTATCTAGAGAAATCATCCATAAAGGAAAACAACAAAGACTGAGCAGTGTTATCAACCAATACATCAATATGAGGCAACAGGAAATCATCCTTCGGGCTTGCTCTATTCAAGTCTCGATAGTCAACACACATACGTACCTTACCATCCTTCTTAGGTATGGGCATAATGTTAGCAATCCAAGACGGGTAATTTATCACAGATAGGAAACCTGCTTCGAGCTGTTTCTGAGCCTCTTCTTTGATCTTCAAATCCATGTCGGGTCTTGTCCTTCTTGGTTTTTTCTTTACAGGAGGACATTCTGGATTGAGTGGCAATCTATGCATTACTATATCAGTGTCTAAACCGGACATGTCTTCATACCACCAGGAAAAGATGTCAGCATACTCTTGAAGTAAATCAATCAACCCCTTCTTTTCTTCACTTTGCAAGGCGGCCCCTATCTTGACTTCTCTCTTTACCTCTTCAGTACCGAGATTGACGACTTCTTTTTCTTCTTGATACGGCTGGATGACCTTCTCTTCCTGTCTCAAGAGTCTGGATAGTTCTTCAGGGACTTCACAATATTCCTCATTATCTTCATTAGCATGAACAACTGAATTCTCAAGGATATAAGGAGCCATAGCATTATCATTTCCAACGGAGTCCGAGACAGATCTGCATGATCGATGATTTTATGTTTTATTTTTAGAAAGTGCAAAAGAATACTTAGAACATGAAAAGAAAAGTATTGACATTTTTATTTTGAAAAGGTAAAAGTAAAAGAAAAGACAGAGAACAAAATTGTATGTGAAAGTGTGATTTTTCAATCAATGTTAAACGAAGATTGAAACATAAGGGTCCCCTTCTACAAGTTGTCAGTATGCCTTGGGCAGGACATATGACTTAAAATGGAAACAAAAAATTACACATCAAGGAAAACAACTTCAGGGATGTCCACGACAGTTCAATTGCTGAGCTCCTGGTCCGGTGCAACTTGATAGATAAATCTTGAAATATCTTCATCATCACCTTTAGCATCTGTGGAGAGTACTTGTTCTTCTTTGCTTACACCAGCACTGACGAACACTTCAGAAATTGGGGGAACCTGCTGTCCTTTGAGAGGAGCCCAACCAGCTTGCAGGGAAGATGATGGCTGATACCCAAGACCAAAACGATCTTTCTTCTCTGGAACTTCAATCAATTTTCCCTAACTGTCATGGGGAGGTCTAGCTTCTATGAGGGCTTTGGCATCCTTCAAAGAGGCCAGGGGTATCTCAGACTTCTTATATTCCACGATGGGGACTTTGTCAACAGTAACAATCTCCAGAGCTTGAAAGGGAAACTCTTGTACCTCGCCTTCCACTTCCACATAATGGTAAGTAGTCAGATTATTAATCACTATGTCTTCCTCCCCGCAAACAACGACAACTTGGTCATTCGCAATGAACTTTAGGCGTTGATGAAGAGTAGATGTCACATCTCCCGCTACATGAATGCATGGATGACCCAAAAGGCAAGTATAGGATGGACGAATTTCCATAACATAGAATGACAAATAGAAAGTGTGGGGACCAATCTTGACGGGCAAATCAACTTCTCCATCCACTGATCTTCTCGAACCATCAAACGCTCGAACATTTAGAGTGGAGGGCCTCATCATTACTCCGTCCATATTCAGCTTAAACAAGGTAACCTTAGGCATCACATTGAGTGAAGAACCTGTATCCACCAAAACTCGAGATAAAACAGTGTCCAAACACTTCAGAGAAACATGCAGCGCTTTATTGTGGGCTCTGCCTTCAACCGGGAGTTCATCATCACAGAAACCCAAACAATTTCCTACAATAATATTAGTGACGATCCCTTCAAATTGGGCCACAGAGATGTCTTGGGTAACATGAGCAGAACATAAGGTCTTCAATAAAGCATTGCGGTGGGCCTCTGAACACAAAAGGAGAGACATGATGGAAATCTTAGATGGTGTCTAGTTGAGCTGGTCCACTACTTTGTAATCACTCCACTTGAGAATTCTCAAAAGTTTCTCCGCTTCTTGTCCTACAGAAAGTTCAGGTTGATTATCCATCACTTGCTTTCCCCTGGCCTTAGCTAGAGCTTCACTGTTAGTTTCCTTAGGAGGCGGTGGTGGAGGAGAAAAGATCCGACCACTGCGAGTCATGTTACTTGTTCCCGCAATGTTGGTAACATTCTTGTCACCAACCGGAGGGCACTCATACCTCTTTCCATGAATATAGACTACATTATACTCCCATGGAACTGCCTTTGAGTCGTTTCTTGTAGGAGGAATATGAACTTGAATCATTGTGGGGGTAATAGGAACATGTATTGTTAACGGGATACTAGGGGTGGCTGAAAAGCTTCTCGGATAGTAGGGGATTTCTAGGACATCAATCTCTTCTTCTCAGAATACTTTCTCTATCTGTAAGACACCTTCATCAATCAACTGTTGGATGGCCGTCTTTAAATCAGCACACTCTTCTGGTTTGGAAGAACAGGTTAAGCAGAAGTCATGGAGTTCTTGTAGCACTTCATTCTTCAACAAATGTTCTCTGACAACTTCCAAAGATATCTGAATTTCATCAACCTTCGATACCAAGACCAGTTCATTAACTTCTTCAATAGCATTAACTGTTCCCCCTTGATGAGGAGGCATGGGATTATTTTGAATATTCAGACCAACAGGGTTGAAGTTCATGGCTTTTGCATCGATGAGATCTTGAACTTTGCACTTGAATGCTCTACAATTTTCAATTGTATGGCCTGGGGCACCAGAATGGAGTTCACAATGAGCATTACTATCATATCCTCTAGGGAGAGGATTTGGCGGTGGACCGAGTTCGCGCAATTGAACCATTTGACTAGCAAGTAACTGTTGGAGAAGCTGGGCGTAGGACATGGGAATGAGATCAAACCTTCTTTCAGGGGCTCTCTTTCTTGGAGGAGCTCTCGGGCCTTGGAGATGTTGATTCGGTTGTTGATAAGTTGGAGGAGGTGCAAATTTTTATTGTGGAACATAATGTGGTTGCGGAGTGAAAGGCCGTTGTTGGGCCATCTAGGGTGCTGGAGTTGTAGCAGCATATACTTGAGGAATAAATTGGTTGGGAACAGCAGCAGGTGTAGGAAAATAAGGGAATCGGACTTGAGGAAATGTGAGAGCTCTTCCTTGGTTGACGGTGATGGCACTGGTCTCGCCCTCTTTCTTCTTGACAAAACCAGAAAATAGTTTTCTACTCATGCTTACATTGTTGTTAACATTGCTAGGAACACCTTGAATCGTTCCAGCCTTAATGCACGTCTCAACACGTTCACCAATAATGACCATATCCGAGAAAGAAGTAGAAGTTCTACTGAGCATATGCTGGAGATAAGGGCCTCGTAGAGTACCCATAAACAGATCAATCAATTCTCGATCCAAAAGAGGAGGTTGGACCCTTGCAGCCAGTTCACACAACCTCTGAGTGTATTCTTTGAAAGACTCTTCAGACGTTTGTACCATCCCTTGAAGCTGAGTACGGCTAGGAGCCATGGCAGTATTGTAATGGTAATGTTTCAAAAAATCATCAGCAAGCTCTCCCCAAGTACTGACATGAGATCTTTCCAATTGCATATACCAATCCAATGATGCCCTGGTCAAGCTGTCTTAAAAGAAATGCATGAGTAATGGTTCATTTTCAACATAGGCTGCCATTTTATGACAATAGGAACGGAGATGTGTCTCTGGGAAAGAAGTGCCTTTGTATTTGTCAAACTCTGGGACTTTAAACTTGGGAGGAATAACTACCCCAGGCATGAGGCACATTGCAGCAGTATTGAATCCGGAAGCCTTGATACCCTCCATGGCTCTAAGTCGCTCTTCGAGAGCATGATACATTTTCGCAGTTTCGGCAACCCCGGCAGCAAGGTTCACTTGGGGTTCATCGAGATAAATAACATCATGATGATCGTCGACATCATTCCTAGGAGCACCGATAGGAGTGTCAACATTTGCATTGTCATTTCTCCCATTAGCAGAAGTGGAAGGAGCAGTAGTAGTAAGCTTGGCAACACTCTGGTGTAGTTCTTCTTGACCCTTGATCACGGCATGAAGAGTTTCCATGAGTTGATCCATGCGAGTACCCATAGTGTCCATATCCCGACGGAGTGCATTCTGATTCTCTTCGAAAAGATCCATTAGCCTTTGCTGGTTGCCTCTGGTACGGTAAGGATGTGGGGAAGTCGTCTTTGATGTTTACTGTAGTCAGTGAAAAGGGACCCCAATGAGTTTTTGTTGTGAAAAATAAATGCATGGTAGTATGGATGAATGCTTTATCTTCATTTCCGAGGAAACCCAAAGACTCGTCTATCTTTTAAAATTTTCCTTTCCCCCTTTTTTTTTGAAAAGCTACATCAACGAGACTTGTCTTTGGATTCCCCTAGATATGAGATATATATACATGATGATATGATGTCATGGTATGCTATGGCATGAAGTCTCAGCTCCACATATTCTGGATAACCATTGCGTAGTCCGTTGCACAGCCTGAAAGTAACAGGATCAAAAGTTCGACGTCACATGCATGAAGTCAAAGTAACCACCCACGAGGTATGTACTAGGGGTTTATCACCTGCCGAACAAGGTTCTAAAGAGCTCTCGAAGTCTACGTTCTTCCTTTGGATATTATCGATGTCCCAATTACTTGGTAATCAGTAATATTCGCAGGAAAAACTCGTCCGAGTGCAATATCGCGTGACAACTACTTCTGGATTACCCCGTTATAGTCTCCGCACTGCACCTAAAAGGCCAGGATGGGTTAATGGTTCTACGACCCTCAACTTCTAAAGCTCTCAGGTCGAAAGCAATGACGTCTTCCCGATTACTCAGTAAACATCACTACTTTCAAGGTGACCTCCACTGAGTGGGGGATTTTCATGCCTCCTTCTTCGGGATTACTCCCTCAAAGTTAACATGACTATACCGCCCGTCCTAATCCTATGTGTAACCCAAGTCCGAGTATAGGACTTATCAAAAGTAATCACCAAACCCAACATCACAATGTATCCAAAATATGTGAGTAGCAACAATATATGCAACATATACAAAAGAATAAAATAATAAAGAAATAAAACAGTAAAGCAAGATAAAGAAAATAAATAAACACCCAAGAAGACAAATAAACAAAACTAGGAGAGACTCGCTAAATATCCCCAGCAGAGTCCCCAGCTGAAGCCACCGGCAGAAAACACAGAGCCACCACCGAACTTTATTTATCTCGAAGGAAGGGGAAATATCGATAAAACCACAAGGGAATGGATAAGATGGTCTTACGACCAAGAGAAAGGGTAAGGGAGTCGGTTATGCGAGGGGAAGGTATTAACACCCCTCGCATCCGTTGTACTGAATGGGATCCATTTTGTTTGTTTGTCTTAAAAGGGTGTATTTATTTACAACTATGCTTGCTTAAAGGGAAATGAGTGGTTTTTGATTATTGCGTTCGTGAGGGTTTTGCGACCCTTTGCCTACGTATCCAATGAAGGAATTAGAACACCGTAGTTCCTGTAGAAAAAAGGTTGATTTGTTTGTGTTTTTTTTAGTGGGAAATGTTAACGCACGCATTCTAGCAATAGGCACGGCCGGTATCACGGTAGAACAGAGATAACATGCCCTTTGGGGGGAAGTTTTGATTGGTTGAGTATTTTGCAAGTTTTAAAATAAATTCAAGTAATGATTAAGTGTTTTTGGATTTTTGATTTGTGAATGAGAAGTTTTAATTACAAAAGAAAAAGGTTAAGAGGGAGCCTACAAAAGCCTAATTGTTTGTTATATACAAAGATGGACTTAAAGTTGAGTGTTTGAAAGGAGAAAAATATACATAAAATGTTATCATGCAAATGATTGATTCTAAAGTTGTTTCAACACAAAACAATCAAAATGAAAATAATCACTTCGTGGAATCTCCTAAAGGAACCTGGCAAAAATTACTCGAGCACTTAAACAAAACAATGAAGCTAATATTTGTGTCATTTTTAACTAATTAAAAAAAATGTAAACAAGCAAAATAATTAAAAAATAATGAACTAAGCTAAAACAAAATGTTAAAATAAAAAATATGCTAAATTATTCCAAGGCTAAGCTAACTTATAAAATTATCTAATAAAAACTATATTATTATTTAAGTATTAAAGTAATTAAATTAAATTGGTAAACAATAAAAAAACTAAGAAAATTAATAAAAGAAAATAAAACTAAACCTAATTATAACATGGATGTAAAGCAAGAAAGTGGTGGTGCTAACAAGATTTTCGGATTGGGCTTCAGATATGAGAGTGGAGCCCAATATGCTTATTTGTTATCTAATCTCTAAGCAAAAATAAAAAAAGGTAAAACAAAATCGGGTTGGGCTCTAGATTTTGGCCCAAACCTGAATTGGCCCCTTTGAGAAAAGAAAGGGTTTTCAAAACCCTAGGGGACTAAGATTGGCTCCGCGGAGACTCACTCCTTCTTCTATTATCACACTCGATTTCTCTCTTTCTCTAAAATTCCTCTGTTTTCTATTCGATAATACTTTGTTCTTTATCTCTCTGTAAACCATTTTTAGGGCGAATCAACAACAACAACAACACCTCATTCTTTCTCTCTCATCTCACCCGATTTTCTTTTCGTTTTCACTCACAATTCAGGATAAGAATGACATCAACATAATTTTCGCTCAGCTTTCGCGTTTGGCTCTGTTTTGAATCCCACAGTTCCTCAACAACACACAACAAAATCGAGAGTAATACAGAAATAGCGACAATAAATCAAGGATTCAAGTGACTAATAAAACACTATTCAACAGCAAAAACAAAGAAAAAGAGAAGATACCAAACACAGAGGAGACTTTCTCTGGTTACGGTTCAGGTATAATCGTTCTCCTTCTGACCTGTGGGAATGGGATAACATTTGAATAATTTTGGTATATTGTTCTAACAGTATTTTATGCAAATTATATTTTCCACTTTTATGAAATTTTTGGATGCATATGGTACAGGTTTTGGGACAACAATGTGCAGGGCTGGTTTTGGAGGTTTTGACAGTTTTCGGTTTTGGCTTCTGTTTTTGGTTGATACAGTTTTGGTTTTGGCTAGCTCTCGCTTGGACAATTTGGCTTCTGTTTTTTTGGTTGAAGCAATTTTGGTTTTGGCTAGCTCTTGCTTTGACAGTTTGGCTTCTGTTTGGTTTGGCTTTTATAGTTTTCGTTTCAAAAAAATTCCCCCTGCTGTTTGAGATTATGGCTTCTTCTTATAATGATACAAAGGTGAAAATGTGGGGGGAAAATTGGTGAGATTTGAACATATTTGCTGCTCTGCTTTGTCAGTTTTTTGATGCAGTTTGCCTTGCCTATTTTGTGCAATGTTACAGCTGTTTTAGGACTGTTTTGGGCAGATTTTGGCTTGACATGGTACAAACTAGTTTTTTTTCTGCGGCAGTGGGAAACAAGGCTTTGTTTCTTTGTTTTGGGACTGTTTTGGGACTGTTTTGGTTGCAGATTTTATCTTTCCTTTCCTCTTTCATCTTTCTATGATAACAAGCTATTGCTTCTTGAAAATTAACTCTGAAGGATTTGCACATTTTGGAACATGATGATATGGGCTACATGAGCTTTCAATATTGTTTTGTTTAATATTTGTTGATTTGTTGTTGAGTTGAGTTGCTTTTTGTTATTTTGGCTTGTTGGTAACTGTGCTGCCTTGTTACAGCGCTGTTGCTTGTTGTGATGCTGTGTTGCCTTGGCTTGTGTATTTGGATTGGATGATTGCTATCTTGATGCTATTTTTTTCAATGAATTTGTTTTAAATTTCTTTTCCCTTTTTGTGAACCAATTTTTTTTGTGATTTGCAAAATAGGAGGAGATGGCTTATGAGTGAAAACAAAATCCTTTTCCAATTTCTGATTCCAAGTGCAAATCCTAATGATGAGATACAAAGAGTCCTCTTGACAATTAATTCGTGCTTGAAAATTTTTCATGTGTCGATTGTTTGCTAACTTTTTTTGTTTTCTTGATCTTGTTTCATGAGCAAAAGGGTTGAAAGGCGAGCGAGGTTGAAAGATGAAAATACCATGGCGAGGAGCGAGGACGAATGACTTGAAGATGAAGACTTGAAGAAACACACATTATTTCTCTCTTTTTTTGTAAACAAACGAGTGTAATTTTTTTTTCATACTGTAACATATCTTTTAACTTGTCTCAGAAAATGAAATGAGCACGAATTTGACCGAATTTATCAATGATGAACTTTGTTGTAGAAATCAAATAACTCTTGCATCTTGTTTAAATTCTAAAATTCTCTCTTGAATAATTCGAATGCACCCTTTGACTTTGTACCTTAAACTTCAAGAAATTGTGAGCAATTGTTATAACTTGTATCCCAAACAATCACGCGCCTTATCTTTCAAAATCCAATCAAATTATCAAACAAAATAAATGCTTAAGAATTTAATTCCACTGATTAATTCGAACCCCAAAACACCGATCGCTTGAACCTTGACCTTTATATCATGCCTGAACCACACTCGCACTTTTCGACCAGAAACCTAATTTTTGATATTCACATTGCAAGTAACTTGTAACTTAAGCAACCCAAAACATATTTTGATCATCATGACCCTTTAACCTTATTTCCTGAAGTGCTCAAACTCCACATTTGTCAATTCAAATATCAAATTCTCGACTAAATGGCTTAGAGACTTTAAGAAGAAACTTGAAATGCGAGGAGGTGAAATTCTTGACCTAATGCACTGAGCTTTGAGCCGTCCTCGAGGAAGGAGAAAGAAACATCTTCCCAGAAACCAGAGACTCGAAACCCTAACATCTTGACCAGCACACATAGGGAAATAAACCCTAATCCAGGCTCTGATAAATTTGAGCGAGAACCAACCTTGTAACCTGACGACACAACTCATTCCATGATCCGCTAATCAAGAACCAGATGCGTTTGCCTTTTTACCTGATAAGAAAACCTCAAAACAAGATTAGACATAAAGAGGGCGCAACCTTAAGACTTCAAACCAAAGTTCCCGATTCCCTGAGATGCGGGATATGCAAATGACTGAATGATAAAATGATGCAACTGGAATGCAAAATTCAAAGCTAGACAAAAAGGTAAATGAGATAGGGCAAATTTGGGGTACAATAGCTGCCCCTATTTAATCGTCTTTAACCTGAATGTGAGATTGGCGTCAGCATTTCGAAATTTCAAGGTGGAAGATGATTAAATACCAGGACCCGAAATTTGCCCTAGAGAGATGGTGTGAGTGTTATTCACTGGTGTGAATGTCTGCTTGGGGAAAGACAAACTGGTCTTCTGGTGGACTGGTCATGAAGGATAAAACATGGTTGAAAAAGGGTAGCTTGTACTGGGGTAACGGTGCCAATACAAGGTTCTTGAGGGACTGAGTGGTAGAGTGACCAAAAGGATATGGTTGACAATGTCGTGATGACTGAAAGTAGATTTACTTGACAAAATGATAACTTAAATACAATGAGTAGAACTTGATGGCGACAGAGAATCTATCAAGCGGTTTTTTCACGACCCAAAAAGAAAGGTAAAGATAA
The DNA here is from genome assembly GCA_948472305.1 of Vicia faba. NCBI lineage: Eukaryota > Viridiplantae > Streptophyta > Magnoliopsida > Fabales > Fabaceae > Vicia > Vicia faba. The sequence goes on along the minus strand of OX451736.1, from coordinate 855,149,011 downwards.
TGGGTAAAGATCGGCGTATAATCTATGACCCAAGAGAAAGGTAAAGTGAAGGTAAGACCTACGGGCAACCTACGACCCTAAAAAAGATAACGTGAGGGTAAGACGTACGAGCGACCTACAACCCTATAAAAGATAACGTGAGGGTAAGACCTACGAGCGACCTACAACCCTAGAAAAGATAACGTGAGGGTAAGACCTAGGGTAAGATCTTCGGACGATCTACGACCCCGAAAACATAACACGATGGTAAGATCTACAGACGATCTATGACTCTAAAATGCGAAGGTAAGATCTATGGATGATCTACAACCCTAGGAAGATAAAGCGAAGGTAAGATCTACGAACGATCTACGACCCTAAAAAGACACCACTATGGTAAGATCTACGGATGATCTACGACCTTAAAAGATAACTCGACGGTAAGATCTACGATCTTAAAAAAGGATGAGAGGGTAAAGTCTATGAACGACCTACGACCCTAGGAAGATAAAGCGAAGGTAAGATATACGAACGATCTACGACCCTAGAAAGATGAAGAAACGGTAAGATCTACGGACGACCTACGACCTTAGAGGATGAGAGGGTAAAGTCTACGGACGACCTACGACCCTAAGAGAGATAAAGCAAAGGTAAGATATACGGACGATCTACGACCCTAGAAAGATAAGTCGAAGGTAAGATCTACGGACAATCTACGACCCTAGAAAGATAAAGCGACGGTAAGATCTATGGACGATCTACGACCTTAAGAGGATGAGAGGGTAAAGCCTACGGACGACCTACGACCCTAAGAGAGATAAAGTGAGTATTGAGAGTTGGGGAGCATGACGTACTAACACCCTGGCTTATTTTAGTTGGTAGTGTAATAACAGATGTTAACTGGAAATTATGAGGATGAAATTTTTGTGAGGATGTTTTGTTGATTCAGGATTGATCTGACTCATGCTTCATATGCATTTGAAGTGTGACATGATGATCCATGGATATGCTATGCGTTTGAGGATGCAATGCAGTATGTCGTGATGATTATTGTATGAAAAAATGTCAAAAAATCATTGGGATCTGTTGTCCGTCATCTTGAGGTACCAATATGGACTGGTGCTTGAAATTTGAGAAGAAAGAGTTAGCCTTGTCGAGTTCACTGGGGAATTAAATCTAGCTGAGGAGAAAAGACTTGATCTGACTTCCTTCATGTGTTGGGCTTTGTGAATAACTGAAAAAGAGACGCGGACCTCAACCAATGCCCCGAGTCTCTTCGAGTGGGAGAATCGGGCGCTCGGTCGATTGTAAGGAGGTGACGAGGATGACATCTTGGTCCAGGTGACCGTTATGACTTGCTACCTGCATAGAAGAACGAACATTTGGGAAGCCACAACACTCCATGGGGATGCCTTCATATCCACGTAATGTAGTGTTTCACATCTTAGCTCGTGATTATTATTGACTTATTGTTTTCAATGCAATGCTTAACAAAGAATTTATATAACGATTCGCATAAGAAAAATAAAGTAAAAGAACATAACAAAGATTTTTTACTGGAAGGGCAAATTTTTATTAATGAGTTTGGCCCATGAACGGGTATTCATACATAGAAACAACTCCTAAATGAGGAAGTTGCGGAAAAGAAAAGAAATACAACGAGTAAAATGGCAATAAGAAAATCTCGAATTTCTGTTAAAACTGATATTGCTATAGTTCTCGCATCCTGGGTCGTCCTAGTGTCGTGCTTCCAAAGGATAATAGTTAGATCGATCTATCCCGCATTGGCAGGGTGTACGTGAAGAGTCTTCAGACTGCAGTCTCTCGCTTTTTGTCCCTAATTTTTGCCTGGATCGCCCTTTCGGGTTTTCAATCCACCGGGACACCCATTTTTTCCTAAGCTGCCCTTTCGGGTTTTCGAATTAACGGGTTATTCTCTCTTTTTTTAGCCCTAAATTTTTCCTAAGCCGCCCTTTCGGGTTTTCGACTTAGCGGTTGGTCTTTTCATGCGTAGTATTTTTTAACTGAGTCTGAATTGACTGGAAGTGGAACAGCTTCCCCATCCATGTTCGTCAGGATCAGAGCACCTTCTAAGAAAGCTTTCTTCATGATGTACGGTCCCTCATAGTTGGGAGTCCACTTGCCTCTTGGATCAGTGTGGATTGGGAGAATCTTTCTTAAGACCAGGTCACCTGCGTGTTACTCTCGAGGCCGAATCTTCTTATCAAATGCCCTCTTGAGACGCTGTTGGTATAACTGACCGTGACAAATGGCTTCCAGATGCTTTTCTTCAATGAGGTTGAGTTGGTCGAGTCTCGTTTGAACCCATTCTGCTTCATCAAGTTTAGTATCCATCAGAACCCTTAAGGAAGGAATCTCCACTTCGACCGGGAGTACCGCATCCATACCATAGACTAGTGAAAACGGAGTTGCCCTAGTGGAAGTATGTACCGAAGTTCGATAGCCATGCAGGGAAAAAGGCAACATCTCATGCTAATCTTTGTATGTTCTCACCATTTTCTGGACGATCTTCTTTATGTTCTTGTTAGCGGCTTCGACTTCCCCATTCATCTTTGGCCGATAGGGTGATGAATTATGGTGCTGGATCTTGAACTCTTCACACATTTCCTTCATCATCTTGTTGTTGAGATTGGACCCGTTATCAATGATGATCTTGTTAGGAGTTCCATACCGACATATGATCTCTCTTTTGACGAAACGAGTGACAACTTGCTTGGTTACATTCTTTTACGATGCCTCTTCCACCCACTTGGTGAAGTAGTCAATAGCAACGAGGATAAACCTGTGTCCACTTGAAGTGCTCGGCTCGATGCATCTAATCATATCGATGCCCCACATTGCAAAGGGCCATGGTGAAGTCATCACATTCAAAGGAGTGGGAGGAACATGTATCCTGTCTGCGTAAACCTGACATTTATGGCACATTTTGGCATATACACAACAGTCACTTTCTGTTGTATCCCAAAATTTGCCCTCCCATATTCTCCAAGATTTAACAAGAATCATATTCAAATGGCTCAAGATTTCTCAAGGGGTTGCACAGTCCAAATGCCTCCTAAGCCAGTCAAAATTAGGGTTTTGGTTCCTTCAAAGAATTTGAGGTTTTCAAGGGCTCAATCAAGTCTAATAGGCCCATATACATTGTCAAGCATCTACATATCAAGTCTCAAGACTCACAGAGGCAAATTGCACAATCAAAAGCCCTATTTGGTTCACAATCAACTGTAGGGGTAAAATGGTCATTTGGCAGTCAAAAGTCAGAATTTTTGGTCAACATCTTATTTTGAGCTCACAATCATCATTTGATCAAGTCTTGATCATGATTCCTCAATGATGGCTCAAAAATCATCAAAGATGCAAAAGTTACTATTTTTGGACAGCTGAAAAGTCAACTGTAACTTGACCAGGGCATAACCTTTTCATGGTTCATCATAAAAATCCCATCCAATGCTAATTTTGAAGGGGATGACATATCCTACAACTCATCTTAACATTCCAAGTCCAAGAAATGCTCTCATAAAAAGTTATCAATTTCTACATTATAGGTCAATTTCAAAAGTCAACAAAAATGCACTTTATGTCAAAGACCATAACTTGAGATTGGTAAATCCAAATGACATGGGACCAAAGGAATTGGTTAGAGGACTTCAAGACCTTTACAAAATGTCCAAGAACATGTTCATATGATTAAAATTGAGCAAGATATGCATTGGAGAAGTTGGGAAATTTTTGTGAATTTGCAAAAGTCAACTTTGCTCAAAACACATCATTTTTGCTAATGGGCCTCAAATTTCTTCTTGAAACTTTATCCAAGGCCTATGCACGACCCATCAAGCCTATTTGAGTTTATTTTCTTATTTTTATTAATTAATTGGATTTTTTATTAATATTAATTCATTTAATTGATTTAAAATATATGAAATTCAAAGATATGGTTTTCAAATATTTTTGTGAAGCAAACAAGCTCAAGACAAGCTGGAGATTTAGTGTGCCAATCAAAGAGACAAGAATATCCAAAATTGGCAAGTTTTCTCAATCAAAAAGATGCAAAAAGATGTGATTGGAAATCAAATATTGAAACATCAATGCAATGGATCTTTGTGCCAAGACTTAACCTAATTCCATTCTATTACATATGCACAAGTGAACCCTAATTCCATTCACGTGAAAAACTGCTGAAGAAAGCCATATGCAACATTGAAAAATATCAAAGAAACTTGAAAACTGAATTCTACTTTCCACGCCAATTCAAAGCCTTTTCTTGTTTCTAACACTTTGCAGGAACTCTCAGGGATCTTTTGGAATCAAAATCAAGTGTTGAAGCTTGAGAAATCGCTCCAAACAGAATCACGGTTTGTCCACTTTTTTCAGAATTGAAACTCACGATTCATGAGCATTTGATGTGATTTATGGGTTGTTTTGTATTGCTTGCATCCATACAAAGCTATTGGTATTGATTAATTGGATTATAATGCACAGGATTGTGAATTTCCATTAACGATTTTTAGGGTTTTTGAGTTCTTGAATTAGGGCTTTACTATCCAGGCAAAATTGGACCCTCCAACGCATATTGTTGAATTCAGGAGATTCATACGAATCTAACAGGACCATCGCGCCATATTTATATAGAGCGTAGCTCTATTCGCTATTTTTGGTCGTCACACTTTGTAGGGGTTAAAAACCCCCGCTATTTGTTTTGTTTTGTTGCAGGCATAAGGAAGAAGACAATATGTGTTATTATGTGATTAGCCCATTCAAAAAACGCGCGTAATTGTTGTTTTGTCCAGCATAATTGTTATTTTCATATATTAATTTCATTGTTCATTATACTAACAAACGCAGGCAAGTGGCTGAGTGGCTAGTGAGGTGGACGTCAACCATTGGGACCTGGGTTCGATTCCCAGGTCCACCCCAATAATTGTTTCATATTTTGTTTAATGTGATTATGTGCATATTTCTAAATGATGTCCACCATATTCTTTCCAATCCCACATGCCATGTGTCCACTATCATAAATCCAAAGGCCATGAAGTGCTGACTATGACGTTCCCCAGTCAAAGCCAGCGTAGACCATCCAGAAAGTCAAAACAGGCTTGCTGATTAATGGGCCTCAGATTTCCAAATTCACCTCCCATGGGCCCATCACCCCCTGGTTCTATTATTCTTTTTTCTTTTATGTTTTAATTACTATTTAATTATTATTATTAATTATTATTATTAGTATTTAATTAACAAACTTTTATTTTCATAATAAATTCAGACAATAAAAAATGTAAATGTTATTTATTTATTATTTTCACTATTAATTATTATGTTGTAAATAAATTCTAATTAATTAGTTTAGTTGTTTAATTAGGGCAATTTTAATCCTTTTACAATAAATAAAATGAATTAGACTTAGGGTTTTTCTTTTGACTTTTAATTTCCTTTTATTTTTATTTTCATTAAAACATAAAAAACATAAAAAACACTTTTTCTTGTAATTAATTAATTAATTAGTTTTAGGGTTAATATTTAATTAAATGCAAAAAAGGACAAAATGCCATTCTTTTCTCAAAAAAGGGTCAAAACCCTAAGGACGTCCCGATTCAATTCTTTCGCGCGCATATTTATTTTTAATTCTTATTTTGATTATATTTATGTATCTGCTTCGAGAATGTAATAGATAATTAGGACTTTTATCGCTTTCTTTATTTCCTCGCAATTTATTTTCAAGGGTTATGTTTTTGGCGATGTAAATACCCGACGCCTTGTAATAGCGTAGATTTAATTTTCCGCAATTTATTTCCCGCAAATTATTAACTGTTAATTATGCATGCAAGACTTGCTTGAAAAATAAAATCAATCCGTAGCTCACAAATAACATGTACAAGATAATCTTAACTGAAACTGAACACACGTGCACATGCCACTCCTAGGGTACGCCTCACTTGGTTGCCTCGAGGTGGTCATCAAGTATAGGGTGTTTTAGAGGCCGCCCTCCTGTCTAAAGATCCAGTTGCCTCGAAACGGTTGCCTCAGATAAAAAGGATCTAGGACATTAGGGTTACCGCTAAGGCGTCCTACTATTGCTTTGGTGACCACATTGTCCCTAATAATCGAATTGACCCGAATAACTCCAACGACGGTGCTACCTACTTCTCAATAGTGGGATAGTACTGTCTAAATGACATTTACACAGCTTAACTTCTTTTGAGTAGGTAGAAGTTCTTAGATACTTGCTCTTTCAAAACAAAAAAATACTTTTCGCACCTACACTTTTCTGACAAAAGTTTTCAAACAACACTTCATACACTCTTGAGGACATATACAAGAGTTAAATCAAAGTTTTCAAACAAAAATTTTTCAAAACCCACAAACACAAGAAAAGAAAAACATTTTTGAAAACATAATGAGCAAGTACCTAAGAGCCCGTGGATAACCACAGATAGAAAGGGTGCTAACACCTTCCCTTTCTATAATCTACCTCTCGAACCCGAGAAACATCTCGAAAAGGAATTTTGCTGTGCTTTTCTCCTTTCCTTGTTGGAGAAAATAAAAGACGATGGCGACTCTTTCTTACCGCGACATTTTGCGAAAACAAACGCAAACGCGAACCAGCATTCCAAAACAGTCAGTTCTATTTCCACCGATCACACTTTCCATCGTCATCCAGAAATAACCTGCTCGTAGGATTTTCTTGGCCATGGAATGCCCACTGGCATGAGTCCCAAAAGAGCCCTCGTGTATTTCTCGTATAATGGATTCTGCTTCGTGTCTATCCACACATCTGAGCAGAACTGAATCATAGTTTATCTTGTACAGAATGTCTCCTGACAATAAAAACTTAGACGCCAACCTTCTGAGAATCCGCTTATCACAAATCGTAGCACCTTATGGGTACTCTTTCTTCTCAAGATATCTTTTGATGTCAAAATACCACGGCCTTTCGCCTGATACATCTTCAGTTGTGAGACAATGAGCAAGGAAAATATGTGTTGGCTCCTTGTAGCGACATATCCTTATACTGGGTGCATGATTAGGGTATTTGACTTTGAACGTTGCTGCTAAAGTGGCCAGAGCGTCGTCCAGTTGATTTGCTTCTCTAGGAATGTGCTCAAAGGTGACCTCATCGAAAGCGGGCAACAACTTAACTATGTAATCCCTGTATGGAACTAAATTAGGGTGCCGTGTATCCCAATCACCCCGTACTTGATGTATCACTAAGGAAGAGTCCCCATAAACTTCAAGAATCTTGATCTTCAAATCAATGGCTGCCTCAAGGCCCATTACACAAGCTTCGTATTCAGCGACATTATTTGTGCAATCAAAACATAATCTGGCAGTGAAAGGTATATGAGTATCACGTGGAGAGGTCAAAACTGCCCCAATACCATGACCCATAGCATTTGACGCACCATCGAACGTGAGAGTCCATCGCTCCCCTGGTTCAGGTCCTTCATTGTCATCAAGTTTCATAATATCCTCGTCTGGAAAATCGAACTTCATGGGCTGATATTCTTCCAATGGTTGGTGAGCGAGATGATCAGCAAGAATGCTACCTTTGATGGCCTTTTGTGTGACGTACTGTATGTCATACTCGGACAAAAGCATTTGCCACCGAGCCAATCTGCCTGTAAGTGCTGGTTTCTCGAAGATGTACTTTATCGGATCTATCTTAGATATCAGAAGGGTAGAATGTGTCAACATATACTGTCTCAAACGTCGGGCCGCCCACGTAAGAGCACAATAAGTCTTCTCAAGTAAGGAATACCTCGATTCACAATCAGTAAACTTCTTGCTCAAATAATAAATAGCGTGTTCTTTTCGTCCAGTATCATCATGTTGTCAGAGTACATAACCCATAGATCCTTCAAGTACAGTCAAATACATAACGAGAGGTCTCCCGGGAACTGGTGGTATGAGTATTGGTGGTTCTTGAAGATACTGCTTAATCTTCTCGAAAGCTTCTTGACAACTCTCATCCCAACAAACATCCTGATTCTTGCGTAACAATTTAAAGATGGGTTCACAGGTAGCGGTAAGATGGGAAATGAACCTGGCTATGTAATTCAACCTTCCAAGGAAACCTCGTACTTCCTTCTCATTTTTCGGCACCGACATATCTTGTATTGCTTTTACTTTGTCTGGATCTACTTCAATTCCTCGTTGACTCACGATAAAACCAAGTAACTTGACCGACCGAACCCCAAAGGTGAATTTGTTGGGATTAAGCCTTAACCTGAACTTTCGCAAACGATCAAACAACCTCTTCAAATAAACCAAATGTTCTTCCTCAGTCTGTGACTTCACAATCATGTCGTCCACATATACCTCGACTTCTTTATGAATCATGTCGTGAAAGAGAGTCACCATAGCTCGCTGATATGTCGCACCAGCGCTTTTAAGACTAAAAGGCATGACTCTATAGCAAAAGGTACCCCAAGGAGTTGTGAAAGCTGTTTTATCCATGTCTTCCGGAGCCATCTTTATCTGATTGTATCCAGAGAAATCATCCATAAAGGAAAACAACAAGACTGAGCAGTGTTATCAACCAATACATCAATATGAGGCAACGGGAAATCATCCTTCGGGCTTGCTCTATTCAAGTCTCGATAGTAAACACACATACGTACCTTACCATCCTTCTTAGGTATGGGCACAATGTTAGAAATCCAAGACGGGTAATTTATCACAGATAGGAAACCTGCTTCGAGCTGTTTCTGAACCTCTTCTTTGATCTTCAAAGCCATGTCGGGTCTGGTCCTTCTTGGTTTTTGCTTTACAGGAGGGCATTCTGGATTGAGTGGCAATCTATGCATTACTATATCAGTGTCTAAACCGGACATGTCTTCATACGACCAGGAAAAGATGTCAACATACTCTTGAAGTAACTCAATCAACCCCTTCTTTTCTTCACTTTGCAAGGCGGCCCCTATCTTGACTTCTCTCTTTACCTCTTCAGTACCGAGATTGACGACTTCTGTTTCTTCTTGATACGGATGGATGGCCTTCTCTTCCTGTCTCAAGAGTCAGGCTAGTTCTTCAGGGACTTCACAATCTTCCTCATTATCTTCATTAGCATGAACAACTGAATTCTCAAGGATATAAGGAGCCATAGCATTATCATTTCCAACGGAATCCGAGACGGATCTGCATGATCGATGATTTTATGTTTTATTTTTAGAAAGTGCAAAAGAATACTTAGAACATGAAAAGAAAAGTATTGACATTTTTATTTTGAAAAGGTAAAAGTAAAAGAAAAGACAGAGAACAAAATTGTATGCGAAAGTGTGATTTTTCAATCAATGTTAAACGAATATTGAAACATAAGGGGCCCCTTCTACAAGTTGTCAGTATGCCTTGGGCAGGACATATGACTTAAAATGGAAACAAAAAATTACACATCAAGGAAAACAACTTCAGGGATATCCACGGAAGTTCAATTGCTGAGCTCCTGGTCCAGCGCAACTTGATAGATAAATCTTGAAATATCTTCATCATCACCTTCAGCATCTGTGGAGAGTACTTGTCCTTCTTCGCTTACACCAGCACTGACAAACACTTCAGAAATTGGGGGAACCTGCTGTCCTTTGAAAGGAGCCCAACCAGCTTGCACGGAGGATGATGGCTGATACCCAAGACCAAAATGATCTTTCTTCTCTGGAACTTCAATCAATTTTCCCTAACTGTCATGGGGAGGTCTAGCTTCTATGAGGGCTTTGGCATCCTTCAAAGAGGCCAGGGGTATCTCAGACTTCTTACATTCCATGATGGGGACTTTGTCAATAGTAACAATCTCCAGAGCTTGAAAGGGCAACTCTTGTACCTCGCCTTCCACTTCCACATAACGGTAAGTAGTCAGATTATTAATAACTATGTATTCCTCCCCGCAAACAACGACAACTTGGTCATTCACAATGAACTTTAGGCGTTGATGAAGAGTAGATGTCACAACTCCCGCTACATGAATCCATGGATGACCCAAAAGGAAAGTATATGATGGACGGATTTCCATAACATAGAATGACAAATAGAAAGTGTAGGGACCAATCTTGACGGGAAAATCAACTTCTCCATCCACTGATCTTCTCGAACCATCAAACGCTCGAACATTTAGAGTAGAGGGCCTCATCATTACTCCGTCCATATTCAGCTTAAACAAGGTAACCTTAGGCATCACATTGAGTGAAGAACCTGTATCCACCAAAACTCGAGATAAAACAGTGTCCAAACACTTCAGAGAAACATGCAGCGCTTTATTGTGGGCTCTGCCTTCAACCGGGAGTTCATCATCACAGAAACCCAAACAATTTCCTACAATAATATTAGTGACGATCCCTTCAAATTGGGCCACAGAGATGTCTTGGGTAACATGAGCAGAACATAAGGTCTTCAATAAAGCTTGCGATGGGCCTCTGAACACAAAAGGAGAGACAAGATGGAAATATTAGATGGTGTCTGGTTGAGCTGGTCGACTACTTTGTAATCACTCCACTTGAGAATTCTCAAAAGTTTCTCCGCTTCTTGTCCTATAGAAAGTTCAGGTTGATTATCCATCACTTGCTTTCCCCTGGCCTTAGCTAGAGCTCCACTGTTAGTTTCCTTAGGAGGCGGTGGTGGAGGAGAAAAGATCCGACCACTGCGAGTCATGTTACTTGTTCCCGCAATGTTGGTAACATTCTTGTCACCAACCGGAGGGCACTCATACCTCTTTCCATGAATATAGACTACATTATACTCCCATGGAACTGCCTTTGAGTCGTTTCTTGTAGGAGGAATATGAGCTTGAATCATTGTGGGGGTAATAGGAACCTGTATTGTTAACGGGATACTAGGGGTGGCTAAAAAGCTTCTCGGATAGTAGGGGATTTCTAGGACATCAATCTCTTCTTCTCAGAATACTTTCTCTATCTGTAAGACACCTTCATCAATCAACTATTGGATGGTCGTCTTCAACTCAGCACACTCTTCTGGTTTGGAAGAACATGTTAAGCAGAAGTCATGGAGTTCTTGTAGCACTTCATGCTTCAACAAATGTTCTCTGACAACTTCCAAAGATATCTTAATTTCATCAACCTTCGATACCAAGACCCGTTCATGAACTTCTTCAATAACATTGAATGTTCCCCCTTGATGAGGAGGCATGGGATTATTTTGAATATTCGGACCAACAGGGTTGAAGTTCATGGCTTTTGCATCGATGAGATCTTGAACTTTGCACTTGAATGCTCTACAATTTTCAATTGTATGGCCTGGGGCACCAGAATGGAGTTCACAATGAGCATTACTATCATATCCTCTAGGGAGAGGATTTGGCAGTGGACCGAGTTCGCGCAATTGAACCATTTGACTAGCAAGTAACTGTTGGAGAAGCTGGGCGTAGGACATGGGAATGAGATCAAACCTTCTTTCAGGGGCTCTCTTTCTTGGAGGAGCTCTCGGGCCTTGGAGATGTTGATTCGGTTGTTGATAAGTTGGAGGAGGTGCAAATTTTTATTGTGGAACATAATGTGGTTGCGGAGTGAAAGGCCGTTGTTGGGCCATCTAGGGTGCTGGAGTTGTAGCAGCATATACTTGAGGAATAAATTGGTTGGGAACAGCAGCAGGTGTAGGAAAATAAGGGAATCAGACTTGAGGAAATGTGAGAGCTCTTCCTTGGTTGACGGTGATGGCACTGGTCTCGCCCTCTTTCTTCTTGACAAAACCAGAAAATGGTTTTCTACTCATGCTTACATTGTTGTTAACATTGCTAGGAACACCTTGAATCGTTTCAGCCTTAATGCACGTCTCAACATGTTCACCAATAATGACCATATCCGAGAAAGAAGTAGAAGTTATACTGAGCATATGCTGGAGCTAAGGGCCTCGTAGAGTACCCATAAACAGATCAATCAATTCTCGATCCAAGAGAGGAGGTTGGACCCTTGCAGCCAGTTCACGCCACCTCTGAGCGTATTCTTTGAAAGACTCTTCAAACTTTTGTACCATCCCTTGAAGCTGAGTACGGCTAGGAGCCATGGCAGTATTGTAATGGTAATGTTTCAAAAAATCATCAACAAGCTCTCCCCAAGTACTGACATGAATCTTTCCAATTGCATATACCAATCCAACGATGCCCCGGTCAAGCTGTCTTAAAAGAAATGCATGAGTAATGGTTCATTTTCAACATAGGCCGCCATTTTACGACAATAGGAACGGAGATGTGTCTCTGGGAAAGAAGTGCCTTTGTATTTGTCAAACTCTGGGACTTTGAACTTGGGAGGAATAACTACCCCAGGCACGAGGCACATTGCAGCAGTATTGAATCCGGAAGCCTTGATACCCTCCATGGCTCTAAGTCTCTCTTCGAGAGCATGATACATTTTCGCAGTTTCGGCAACCCCGGCAGCAAGGTTCACTTGGGGTTCATCGAGATAAATAACATCATGATGATCGTCGACATCATTCCTGGGAGCACCGGTAGGAGTCTCAACATTTGCATTGTCATTTCTCCCATTAGAATAAGTGGAAGGAGCAGTAGTAGTAAGCTTGGCAACACTCTGGTGTAGTTCTTCTTGACCCTTGATCACGGCATGAAGAGTTTCCATGAGTTGATCCATGCGAGTACCCATAGTGTCCATATCCCAACGGAGTGCATTCTGATTCTCTTCGAAAAGATCTATTAGCTTTTGCTGGTTGCCTCTGGTACGGTAAGGATGTGGGGAAGTCGTCTTTGCTGTTTACTGTAGTCAGTGAAAAGGGACCCCAATGAGTTTTTGTTGTGAAAAATAAATGCATGGTAGTATGGATGAATGCTTTATCTTCATTTCCGAGGAAACCCAAAGACTCGTCTATCTTTTAAAATTTTCCTTTCCCCCTTTTTTTTTGAAAAGCTACATCAACGAGACTTGTCTTTGGATTCCCCTAGATATGAGATATATATACATGATGATATGATGTCATGGTATGCTATGGCATGAAGTCTTAGCTCCACATATTCTGGATAACCATTGCGTAGTCCGTTGCACAGGCTGAAAGTAACAGGATCAAAAGTTCGATATCACAGGCATGGAGTCAAAGTAACCACCCACGAGGTATGTACTAGGGGTTTATCACCTGCCGAACAAGGTTCTAAAGAGCTCTCGAAGTCTACGTTCTTCCTTTTGATATTATCGATGTCCCAATTACTTGGTAATCAGTAATATTCGCAGGAAAAACTCATCCGAGTGCAATATCGCGTGACAAATACTTTCAGATTACCCCGTTATAGTCTCCGCACTGCACCTAAAAGGCCAGGATTGGTTAATGGTTCTACGGACCTAAGCTTCTCAAGCTCCCAGGTCGAAAGCAACGACGTCTTCCCGATTACTCAGTAAACATCACTACTTTCAAGGGGACCTCCACTGAGTGGGGGATTTTCATGCCTCCTTCTTCAGGATTACTCCCTCAAAGTTAACATGGCTATACCGCCCGTCCTAATCCTATGTGTAACCCAAGTCCGAGTATAGGACTTATCAAAAGTAATCACCAAACCCAACATCACAATGTATCCAGAATATGTGAGTAGCAACAATATATGCAATATATACAAAAGAATAAAATAAATAAAGAAATAAAACAGTAAAGCAAGATAAAGCAAATAAATAAACACCCAAGAAGACAAATAAACAAAACTAGGACACACTCGCTAAATATCCCCAGTAGAGTCCCCAGCTGAAGCCACCGGCAGAAAACACAGAGCCACCACCGAACTTTATTTATCCCGAAGGAAGGGGAAATATCGATAAAACCACAAGGGAATGGATAAGATGGTCTTGCGACCAAGAGAAAGGGTAAGGGAGTCGGTTATGCGAGGGGAAGGTATTAACACCCCTCGCATCCATTGTACTGAACGAGATCCATTTTGTTTGTTTGACTTAAAAGGGTGTATTTATCTATAACTATGCTTGCTTAAAGGGAAATGAGTGGTTTTTGATTATTGCGTTCGTGAGGGTTTCGCGACCCTTTGCCTACGTATCCAATGAAGGAATCAGAACACCGTAGTTCCTCTAGAAAAAAGGTTGATTTGTTTGTGTTTTTTTTAGTGGGAAATGTTAACGCACGCATTCTAGCAATAGGCACGGCCGGTATCACGGTAGAACAGAGATAACATGCCCTTTGGGGGGAAGTTTTGATTGGTTGAGTATTTTGTAAGTTTTAAAATAAATTCAAGTAATGATTAAGTGTTTTTGGATTTTTGATTTGTGAATGAGAAGTTTTAATTACAAAAGAAAAAGGTTAAGAGGGAGCCTACAAAAGCCTAATTGTTTGTTACATACAATGATGGACTTAAAGTTGACTGTTTGAAAGGAGAAAAATATACATAAAATGTTATCATGCAAATGATTGATTCTAAAGTTGTTTCAACACAAAACAATCAAAATGAAAATAATCACTTCGTTGAATCTCCTAAAGGAACCTGGCAAAAATTACTCGAGCACTTAAACAAAACAATGAAGCTAATATTTGTGTCATTTTTAACAAATTAAAAAAAATGTAAACAAGCAAAATATTTAAAAAATAATGAACTAAGCTAAAACAAAATGTTAAAATAAAAAATATGCTAAATTATTCCAAGGCTAAGCTAACTTATAAAAATTATCTAATAAAAACTATATTATTATTTAAGTATTAAAGTAATTAAATTAAATTGGTAAACAATAAAAAAACTAAGAAAATTAATAAAAGAAAATAAAACTAAACCTAATTATAACATGGATGTAAAGCAAGAAAGTGGTGGTGCTAACAAGATTTTTGGATTGGGCTTCAGATATGGGAGTGGAGCCCAATATGCTTATTTGTTATGTAATCTCTAAGCAAAAATAAAAAAAGGTAAAACAAAATCGGGTTGGGCTCTAGATTTTGGCCCAAATCCCAATTGGCCCCTTTGAGAAAAGAAAGGGTTTTCAAAACCCTAGGGGACTAAGATGGGCGCCGCCGCGGCTCACTCCTTCTTCTATTATCACGCTCGATTTCTCTCTTTCTCTAAAATTCCTCTGTTTTCTATTCGATAATACTTTGTTCTTTATCTCTCTGTAAACCCGTTTTAGGGCAAATCAACAATAACAACAACACCTCATTCTTTCTCTCTCATCTCACTTGATTTTCTTTTCTTTTTCACTCACAGTTCAGAATAAGAATGACATCAACATAATTTTTGCTCAGCTTTCGTGTTTGGCTCTGTTTCGAATCCCACAGTTCCTCAACAACACACAACAAAATCGAGAGTAATACGGAAATGGCGACAATAAATCAAGGATTCAAGTGACTAATAAAACACTATTCAGCAACAAAAATAAAGAAAAAGAGAAGTTACCAAACGCAGAGGAGACTTTCTCTGGTTACGGTTCAGGTATAATCGTTCTCCTTCTGACCTGTGGGAATGGGATAACATTTGAATAATTTTGGTATATTGTTCTAACAGTTTTTTATGCAAATTATATTTGCCACTTTTATGAAATTTTTGGATGCATATGGTACAGGTTTTGGGACAACAATGTGCAAGGCTGGTTTTGGAGGTTTTGACAGTTTTCCGTTTTGGCTTCTGTTTTTGGTTGATACAGTTTTGGTTTTGGCTAGCTCTCGCTTTGACAATTTGGCTTATGTTTTTTTGGTTGAAGCAGTTTTGGTTTTGGCTAGCTCTTGCTTTGACAGTTTGGCTTCTGTTTGGTTTGGCTTTTACAGTTTTCGTTTCAAAAAAATTCCCCCTGCTGTTTGAGATTATGGCTTCTTCTTATAATGATACAAAGGTGAAAATGTGGGGGGAAAATTGGTGAGATTTGAACATATTTGATGCTCTGCTTTGTCACTTTTTTGATGCAGTTTGCCTTGCCTATTTTGTGCAATGTTATAACTGTTTTAGGACTGTTTTGGGTAGATTTTTGCTTGACATGGTACAAACTGGTTTTTTTCTGTGGCAGTGGGAAACAAGGCTTTATTTCTTTGTTTTGGGACTGTTTTGGGGCTGTTTTGGTTGCAGGTTTTATCTTTCCTTTCCTCCTTCATCTTTCTATGATAACAAGCTATTGCTTCTTGAAAATTAACTCTGAAGGATTTGCACATTTTAGAACATGATGATATGGGCTACATGAGCTTGCAATATTGTTTTGTTTAATATTTGTTGATTTGTTGTTGAGTTGAGTTGATTTTTGTTGTTTTGGCTTGTTGGTAACCGTGCTGCCTTGTTACAACGATGTTGCTTGTTGTGATGCTGTGTTGCCTTGGCTTGTGTATTTGGATTGGATGATTGCTATCTTGATGCTATTTTTTTGCAATGAATTTGTTCTAAATTTCTTTTCCCTTTTTCTGAACCAATTTTTTTTGTGATTTGCAAAATAGGAGGAGATGGCTTATGAGTGAAAACAAAATCCTTTTCCAATTTCTGATTCCAAGTGCAAATCCTAATGATGAGATACAAAGAGTCCTCTTGAAAATTAATTCGTGCTTGAAATTTTTTCATGTGTCGATTGTTTGCTAACTTTTTTTTGTTTTCTTGATCTTGTTTCATGAGCAAAAGGGTTGAAAGGCGAGCGAGGTTGAAAGATGAAAATACCATGGCGAGGAGCGAGGAAGAATGACTTGAAGATGAAGACTTGAAGAAACACACATTATTTCTCTCTTTTTTTGTAAACAAACGAGTGTAATTTGTTTTTCATACTGTAACATATCTTTTAACTTGTCTCAGAAAATGAAATGAGCACGAATTTGACCGAATTTATCAATGATGAACTTTGTTGTAGAAATAAAATAACTCTTGCATCTTGTTTAAATTCTAAAATTCTCTCTTGAATAATTCGAATTCACCCTTTGACTTTGTACCTTAAACTTCAAGAAATTGTGAGCAATTGTTATAACTTGTATCCCAAACAATCACGCGCCTTATCTTTCAAAATCCAATCAAATTATCAAACAAAATAAATGCTTAAGAATTTAATTCCACTGATTAATTCGAACCCCAAAACACCGATCTCTTGAACCTTGACCTTTATATCATGCCTGAACCACACTCACACTTCTCGACCAAAAACCTAATTTTTGATATTCACATTGCAAGTAACTTGTAACTTAAGCAACCCAAAACATATCTTGATCATCATGACCCTTTAACCTTATTTCCTGAAGTGCTCAAACTCCACATTTGTCAATTTAAACTTCAAATTCTCGACTAAATGGCTTAGAGACTTTAAGAAGAAACTTGAAATGCGAGGAGGTGAAATTCTTGACATAATGCACTGAGCTTTAAGCCGTCCTCGAGGCAGGTCAAAGAAACATCATCCCAGAAACCAGAGACGCGAAACCCTAGCATCTTGACCAGCACACATAGGGAAATAAACCCTAATCCAGGCTCTGATAAATTTGAGGGAGAACCAACCTTGTAACCTGACGGAACAATTCATTCCATGATCCGCTAATCGAGAACCAGATGCGTTTCCCTTTTTACCTGATAAGAAAACCTCAAAACAAGATTAGACATAAAGAGGGCGCAGCCCTAAGACTTCAAACTAAAGTGCCTGATTCCCTGAGATGCGGGATATGCAAATGACCGAATGATAAAATGATGCAACTGGAATGCAAAATTCAAAGCTGGACAAAGATATAGGGCAAATTTTGGGTACAACAACGACATTAACAAAAACCAGGACCTGGGAAGAAAGCTAAGATTTTAGGAAAAGCCAAACCAAGAGAAAGGTGTTCAATGTCATAAATGTGAGGGATATTGACACATAAGATTTGAATGTGCTACATATCTCAAAAAGAAAAGAACAAGTTTGTATGTATCATGGTTTGATGGAGAATCTGAAAATGATCATGAGGAATATTCAGCCAAGCAAGTGACTGCCTTGACTGGAATTTGTGGATCTGATCAAGAATCATGTACTTCTGATAAATATTCATAAGTTGGGTAACTCACGGTGAGTGAGTTGGCTACTGGATTCACAAATATGTGCCAAAAAATGATAAGAATGAAATGGTCATGTCGGGAACTAGGTTAAAATACAACTGCTACTTATTGAATTTTCCAGAATGTCCATCGACATGCTTATTGTCAAAAGATGATGAAGTAAGAATATGTCATCAAAAACTCAGACACCTACATCTGAAGGTTGATGAAGGGAACTTTTTTGGAGAATGTCAAATTTGGAAGAAGACAAGGATGTCCCATAAGAAGATTCAACATTTTTCTACCTCAAGAGTTCTAGAAATCCTTCACATGGACTTGATGGGGCCTATTGATAAGTTCAAATTGCAGCTACTTTTGTATATACTTTTTGTTGCAATTATCAACTCTTTGTTGTTAATATCGGTTGAATAAACTCAACTTTTGTGTAAATATGTTTAGTTTGTGATTATTTGTGTTTTTGTGTACATAGTGTACCGTTTGATGTTTTTCCATTCATTTTGTAGGTATTTGTTGTATTTTAGATCATCAAGGAATAAGGTGTCAAAGGCACGGCTCTCAATGCATGTTTTCAGAATAAAAGATCAATTTTGAGAAGTTTGGCCCAAGAGAGCCTGCTTAGCGCATACAAGGCCTCTAAGCGCGAGTGCACTCAGCGTATTTTGTAGCCTGCTGCTTGTGTTTTGACATTTTGGCAGAAGCTTAGTTTTGGAGCCCTCTTAGCATGGTGTAGGTCGGTTTAATGTGTAAATATTATGAAGCCCGCTTAGCGCGGTGAGCCCGCTAAGCGCGGTCTATTGAGACTTATTTTATAACTTCATTTTTAGTTCATTTTTTGTTATGTTTTTTGGGGTGTTTTTGTTCCCAAATTCCATCAACCTTATTTTTGATAGATTAGCTTAGAAAACAACACTAGGGCTTTAATATGGATGATTGTAAGTGGATTTCTCATTGGATGGCACTGACAAACCGAAAGATTTGTGGTTTATCTCTTCTCCTTTCTATGTATTTTTCTTTTGTTTGGTTTTGTTTGTATACTTACTTTTAACTCTTGTATATTTGTTACTCATGCCGTTGTATAAAACTTGCTTTACAAATCTTTATCGATTATTATCCTTGATTTTTTCTCCATGCTAGGGATTTGAGTTGCTATAGACATATATTGACTGGATTCTTTTCTAGGATGATTATCTGTTAGTTTCTGGATTCTATAGATATATTTAGAGCTGACATTCACTTAGGGCGTTTCTTATGGATGATTGGAGGTGGATTTCTCATTGACCGACGCTGAAAAATTGGAAGACTTGTGGTTTATCTCTTATCCTCTCTCTATGTATTTCTCTTTTGTTGGGTTTTGTATATATATTTACTTTGAACTCATGTATATTTGTCTTCCACGGCGTTGTATAAAACTTGCTTTACAAGTTTTTGTCGATTGTTATCCTTGATTTTTTCTCTATGCTAGGTGTTGTACCCCAAAATCTACCCTCTCATATTTCTCAAGACATTGCAATAATAATCTTTAAGGGGTTCAAGATTGCTCAAGAGTTGGACAGTCAAATCATCTCCTAAGGCAGTCAACCTCAAATTAGGGTTTGGTGTTGCATCAAGGTCCTTACATCCAAATGACCTAAAGTGCTTCCCAATGTCCTAATATGTTCTAAAGTTCATCCATGTCAAATTTCAAGCCTTGCAGAGGAAGTTTGGTCAGTCAATTGCTCAAGAGGTCCAAAAATTGACTGTGATAGGGAAAAAGTCAATTGTGACCTACAAATATTCAAACTTCAAGATTTTTTGTCAAGATTCTCATTTTGAAGGATATTTCATTATTTGATCAATGGTTGATCATGATTCATCAAGGATTGCTCAAGATTCATCAAGATTCAAAAGTTGATAAATTAGGGTTTTGCAGGAAAAGTCAACTCAATTTTGACCAAGCATAACTTTCTCATACTTTATGAGAAATGACCCATCCAAAGCTTATTTCGAATAGGATTCAATTTCCTACAATCCATATTCAAACCCCAAGATCAATAAATGCACTCACAAAAATTTACAAATTTGGACATTATAGGTCATTTTTGAAAGTCAACAAAAACACCTTTTTTGCCAAAGCTTATAACTTGAGCATGGAATATCAAAATGAGATGAGACCAAAAGGGTTGGTTAGAGGACATTGCATTGTTGAAGTTGGTCATTTTTCCAAAATTTCCAAAAGTCAACTATCCCCAAAACTTCAAATTTTGTCAAATGGCCCCACTTTTTTCCACTTGATTTGATCTTGTCACACTACACACGTGTCCCATCTTCAGTCTTGTGTCCATTTATTGATTTTTCTATTTTATTTGATTTTTATTGAATTAATTCATTTTAAATCAATTTAAATCCAAATAAAATCCAAATATTGATCACTTGGTATCTTTTTGATTGATATAGGTCTTAAATATCATCATGGACATAATCAAATTCGAATCAAGCCATATCATGAACAAATATTGGATTTTTGGACAAAATTGGAAAGATTTTAATGGAGGACCAAGCCATATCTTCAAGCATTGATTTACAAAGATTTAAAGTCCAAAACTTGACCTAATATAATGCATTATACATATACAAGGCAGGAGGCACGAATTGGAGGGCTACAAGCTGCAGAATCACCAAAGCCAAACTTGAAAAAAACTTGAAAAAGCTTGAATCTGAAATCCATCCTAGAGGTGCTTTCAACACAAAACCTTAACACTATCCTCTTGCTGGACATTCACTGAGTCTGTAGCAATCAAAAGCAGGGCCATTCACCTCCTCAATCGCGCTGTAAGTTTCTCTAAAAATCACCCTGCACTTGAAATCGTATCTTCATGTTTTTGCATCTTTTGAAAAAAATCTTTGCATATTCATGCTTGTCGTTTCATTTAGAAGCTTTTTGCATTATTGGATTGCATTTTCATAGCCTGCAACCCCCTAGCCGAATCTAGGGTTATTGGATGTTTTTTTTGGCGTTTTCTCTACAGGTAAAATCAACACTATTAATGGACATGGACATGCTCAGGAGGAAGAGACGAACAGGACCATGGTCTTAGATTGAATTTTTATGGCTTGGAATTAGTTTTAGGTTCGACCTAGGGATTTAGCTGCGGATATAAATCCGCAAGTAATCTATGTATAATTCCAAGGACAGGGACGAAGACGTGTCCCCTTCCCATTCGTTGGTTCAAATATTTCGCGCTTTTATTTTTTTTAATTCTGGCTTACAACTTGTTTCCAATATAATAATTAGTTGGTATTCCACTAACAAATGAAACATAGTGGTGCAGTGGCCAGGAGAACATTGAAAATCCAATGGGACCTGGGTTCGAATCCTAGGTCCCCCATATATTTGTTGCATTTTGTTTCCAGGTGATCCAATACAAGCTCCCATGCGTGATGTACCATGCTCCCTCATGCAATCAGTGGACAGATGGCCTCCAGGCCAAATCTGATGGCCCAGATGAGAGGCCTATCATATGCCCTAGTCAACGCATGTGCATGAAATTCTAGAAGGTCAATACAGGTCAATGTTAATGGGCCTTGAATTTGCTGATTTCACCTCCAACTTGGGCCAGAACCCCCCTGGGTTATTTCTTTTTCTTTCTTTTAATCTATTTATTTAATTGTTTTGTTTTATTATTTATTATTCAATTAACCAATTAAAGTTTTTTCCTCATAAAATAAAAAAAATAAAAAAAATATTTTATTTATTAAAATTAAATTCAACACTTTATTTTTTGTAAATAAATATTAATTCAATTAATTTAGTTTTGATTAGGTATAACTTTTAATATTTTTGCAATAATTAAAATTAATTTAGATAATTAGGTTTTACTAACTTTAAATCAAATTTATTTTTATTTATTTAAATATCAAAAAATCCAAAAATATTTTAATTAATTAATTAGTTTATTAATTTAATTATTAACTTAGATCTAATTTCTTTTTAATCCAAAAATAACAAAAAAATCACTTTCTTTCAAAAAGGGTCAAAACCCTAAAAAATTCGCATTCGATTTAATTTCTCGCACGCGATCCATTTTATCATATTATTGTATCTGTTTCCCGAAATGTAATAGTTTAATTAGGACTTTAAATATTTTAGGCAAAATACCCTTTTTAGTCCTTTAAGTTTACCCCAAGGTCCATTTTGGTCCTTTATCTAAAAAAAGTGTCAAACTGGTCCTATAATTCTTTCAAAAGGACCATAGGAGTCCTTTCCGTCCAAAAGGCACAAACGGACGTTTGGTTTGCATGCGTGGCAGGTGACATGGAATGTTATGTACACCATCTTCAAGCTGGTTCTAGAAATCCTTAATTTCTAGGGTTCCAGAAATCCTCAATTTTCCCATTTTGAATTTGAAATTCCCTCAATATGATGAAGGAAGCATCATCAGAGATCCGGTCTTCGTACGATTGCAATAGAGATGGAAGCTTAGATGGAAAGTTGCGATGGAGACCTATATGTGGTTGTGGAGAATCTGCGGTTCTTCGAAGGGCTACCACAGTCACAAACTTTGGGAAGAAATTCTGGGGTTGTCGTCATTACAAGGTAAGCATGAAATTAAAATGGGGTTTCATATATTCTTGTTCTGATAGTTCCTGCAATAGCTGAGATGAATCTGGATGTCACCATTACAGGGTTCATCTGAATCTGGGTGTGGATACTTTCAATGTTTCTTTGATAATGTGGTGGATGAGAAGGATCAGTTTATAAAGAAGCAGAATAATAGGTTGGAGAAGCTGGAAAATGAGCTTGATGGAGCAAAGATGGAGATACATCATCTAAAGGAAAGGAAGGATGGGCTGAAACATAAGATAATGGAGTTACAAATTGAAATGAAGAAGATGAAGAATTCTCAGAAAAAATGGAAAAGATTCTTCTTTATTATGTTAGTTGTGGTAATTTGGATGATGTTGTAATAGACTGTTGAATTGAGATTATATGTAATAGAGTATCATATGTAACACAGTCTCAATTTGAACATGGTATCATTATGAATTTGAATTTTTGTATCAACTTGAATTTTTGAACTAGTAGCATTTTGATCAATGTAACATACTGTAAAACATACTGTAGCAATTTTTGTATCAATGTAGCATTTTGATCAATGTAACATACTGTAAAACTAGTAGCATTTTTGTATCAATGTAAAACATAATGTAACATACTGTAACTAGTAGAATTTTGATCAATGTAACATACTGTAGCAATTGAAGATAGGTAACAACATATAATTATAAGGTGGTGGATACCACTAAGTTGCATACAAAAGAACCTGATATTACAGGTCCAATCAAAACAGCCTGATATTACAGGTAAAAAAAAACAAAACAACTTGATATTACATGATCAAAACAACTTAACATAACCAATTCTAATATTACAAGTTAACAAAACAACATAACAACTATAGGTCCAATCCTAATCCAAAACAGACATAAAAGTAAACTAAAGTTTCCACTTTGGTGCTGCTCTTTTAGTTGGTGTTGTCCTTCTTGTTGTTGGACCTACAACAGTTATTGATGCCTTTAACCTCGTTGTTGGACCTGGTGGGACAAATGGTGCATTTGGCCTTCTAACTGACAACTTTTTGGATGATTTAGATTGAGATGGCTGAGAAGCTTGACCAGGAACTGACTTAGATGCTTGAGATGGGACAAATGGTGCATTTGGCCTTCTAACTGATAACTTTTTGGATGATTTAGATTGAGATGCCTGAGAAGCTTGACCAGGAACTGACTTAGATGCTTGAGATGGGACAAATGGTGCATTTGGCCTTCTAACTGACAACTTTTTGGATGATTTAGATTGAGATGCCTGAGAAGCTTGACCAGGAACTGACTTAGATGCTTGAGATGCCACTGGTACAGATGCCATTGGTACAGATGCCACTGGTACAGATGCTTGAGATGTTTGAGAAGGCACTGGTACTTGTGGTACAGATGGTTGAGCTGCATGTGGTACTTGTGTAGTAGTTGTCTGACTAGTAGAAGGCACCTTACAAGTAAGCTTGTTGTGACCTACCTGCTTACACCTGCTACACTTTATAATGAATCCTGTTCTTCTCATCTTTTTATCAGTACCATCTATCTCACCTTGCTCTAAATTCCTCCTTTTCTTTGGCCTTCCAGGCATTTTCCTAAATTTGGGTGGCATAACATCAGGGTACTCAGTTGTAACCCATAGGTTTGAGCCATTAACAGGGAATATGACAGGTTTATACACTTGCAAATATCTAGATTTCCTGTAATAATCAGGAATGTATTCATCAATCCTATGGTTCCTATTCTTGATTGTTACAAGTGAATGAACACATGGTAGGCCTGTTAGCTCCCATCTTCTGCATGAACAGATTTTTTCCTTCAAGTTTACAGTGAATTTTTCAGCAGAATTTTCCAGATGCCTCATTTCAAACATATGCTCATCAGACATCCTAACACAGAAAAATGGACATTCCAAATTAAGACATAAAATGGACATTCCAAAGTCAGACATTCTAACACAGAAAAAATGCTTGTTTTAATAATTTTACCTGGGAAGCCACATGTTTCTGAATGAACTTGTTTTCTCAACCTTTTTCATAATGTTTGGCAACACTTCTACATCTGTCAATTTCTGAAACCCCATCCTATTTGTAGCCCATCTCTCTATCATGTATATCCTAATTTCTTCCACCATGGTTATTAATGGCTTGGCCCTTGACTCCAAAATAACACTATTAAAGGATTCTGACATATTATTGAGAACTGCATCGCATTTGTTATGAGTCTTGAAGTATGATCTGCTCCAAAACCTTGGAGGGGTAGACATCATGTGCTTGTATGCTTCTCCATTGATATGTTTCATAACTTTCATCTCTCTTTCCCAAGCTTGGTAGTAAGTTGATTTGGATGCCTTCCATATAATTTCCTTTAGTTTTTTTCCTGGAAATCTCTTCCTAAAGTTGTTGTAGAGATGCCTAACACAGAATCTTTCTTAGTTTCCAAGTATCCTCAACATCCAACTTAGCCCAATAACCTTCCCATTCACATCCATCCTTACACCTAACCCTAACCCTTATCTTGTAATTTTTGATGTACTTTAAATTTCTGCCAGATTGGACTGCATAAGAGGTAACTGCTTCCTTGATATCTTCTTTTGTACTAAAATATGTACCCACTTCCCATTTGTAATTGGACATATCCTTTAGAAGCTTGAAAATGGGATACTTCTTTCTCTTGGTAGTATTGCTATCTTCACTATCACAATCACTTACAAGATCCTCACTTTCATTATCACTTCCTTTACTATCTTCTTTATTTGCTTCAGTTTCACAGAGATCAGTTACATCATCCTTACCTACTTCCTCTTCCAAGTCAGTATCACACTCATCAGTTTCATCATCAAATACAACCTCCTTTGCACTATCATACGAAAAGCTTCTATCATCAGAGCTATCATCATCAGAACTATCATCATCATTCTGTCCAACAACATTTTCACTTGCCTCCTTCTGTCCAACATCATCTTCACTTGCCTCATTCTGTATAACAACATATTCACTTGCCTCCTTCTGTCCAACAGCATCTTTAATTGCCTCCTTCTGTATAACAACATCTTCACTTGCCTCCTTCTGTCCAACAACATCCTCACTTACCTCATTTTGTCTAACTGCATCCTCTTCCGTTACATTCAGGGGTATCTCATCTAAAATAACTTCACTCTCATCAACATACTTAGGCTGTGACAATGGGTGTTGAATAAAGACTTCAACACGTAAATGGACCCTATATAGATCAGCAATCTCTAAGGCACCTTTGTCATCAAACAACAGATTCATTCCAGCAGTTGGATCCTTATAGTATATCTTCTCTATGGCTGGGTAACCTAGTTCCTTAATAGCACCTAATAACTCAAAATAACCCCACATATCAGCATCTACTCTCAAATCAGCAATCTCACCTCCTTCGTACACACTCAAGTCCTCACTAACAAATTGACCAATGTGGTGTATCGTAATATTAAGAATTTCCTCCATTACACACAATGCCCTAAATAGAGAGATGAATTTCAGAGAAGGGAGACGAATTTCATGGAAACCCTAACTATGAAAATAGAATTCTTGCAGAAACTTACCTCTAATGGTCTGGTTTCACCTTCAAGGAAACATGCAATGGATGAGTGGTAATGCCACATAAGAGTGTCAAACTGACTTGTAAGTGGAATTGCCACATGCAATTTTTCTAAACACACGTGTAATGCCACATAAGCGCTGCCATTAAACATGACTAACGGAGTGGATGGAAAGGACAAACGTGGTCCTTTTGAAAGAATTATAGGACCAGTTTGACACTTTTTTTAGATAAAGGACCAAAATGGACCTTGGGGTAAACTTAAAGGACTAAAAAGGGTATTTTGCCAATATTTTATTACTTTATTTATTTTCCGCATTTTAATTTCAAGGGTTGCTTTTCGCGATGTAAATACCCGAGCCTTGTAATAGTTAGATTTAATTTCTGCAATTTAATTTCCGCAACTTATAAACTGTTAAATGTTTGATAAATAGGGAATGCATGACAAGATCAAATGTTTAAACCTAAAATCAACGTAGATAACCATTGACATGTACAAAGACAAATTAACTGAAAATAACACACTCGCACATGCGCACTCTTAGGGTACACCTCACTTGGTTGCCTTCAAACGTGGTCATTGAGTATAAGAAGTTTTAGAGGTCGCCCTCTTGTCCAAAGATCATAGTTGCCTCGAAACGGTTACCTCGGAAAAATGATCTAAGACATTAGGGTTGCCGCTAAGGCGTCCTAACATTGCTTTAGTGACCGCACGTCCCTTAATCGAATTGACCCTTAAAACTCCAACGACGATGCTACCTACTCATCAATAGTGGTCTAGCATTGTCTAAAGGACATTAGTATAGATTGATTCCTTTTTCGAGTAGGTAGATGGTTCTTAAGTACTTGCTCTCTCAGAACAAAACAAAAACTTTTCGCACTTACACCTTTCAAACAAAAACTTCTTTCAAACCCACAAACACAAAGAAAAAGAAATTTTTGAAAACACTTTGAGCAAGTACCTAGGAGCCCGTGGATAACCACGGATAGAAAGGATGCTAACACCTCCCCTTTCTATAATCTACCCCCCGGACCCGAAAAACATCTCGAAAAAGGAATTTTTCTGTGCTTTTTTCCTTTCCTTGTTGGATAAAATAAA
Organism: Vicia faba; assembly: GCA_948472305.1. Classification (NCBI taxonomy): domain Eukaryota; kingdom Viridiplantae; phylum Streptophyta; class Magnoliopsida; order Fabales; family Fabaceae; genus Vicia; species Vicia faba. Next base: position 855,121,874 of record OX451736.1, on the reverse strand, counting down.
AGACGGTGGCGACTCTTGCTTACCGCGACATTTTGCAAAAACAAACGCAAAACGCAAACCAGCATTCCAAAAACAGTCAGTTCTCTCCCACCGTATCACAGAACTGGCGACTCTGTTGAGGATGGACTTTAATAAGTAGGGTGTACCTTAGGATTAGATCATTATGTTTTCAATTGTTTGCTTTGTATGCTTTATATTTGTGGGCTTGTATCGGGGTTACTATAGATCCTAACCCGGATCTGGGGATACCCTTTAGGTAAGTAGCAATAAACTGTGAGGGAACTGTACGACGTAGACCGATACGGTTGAAGCAGTAGCTACGTTGGTGAGGCACTTTAGATTGTACTGATATCTCTTGTGTTGGAACAAGGAGAATATGTGTCATCTAAGGGGTCATTAAGCACCAACTGACCTTAGAACCTTTAAATTGACCAACTTGGCCATAGAACAGTAGCAGTATGCTACACTCATTGAGACTAAACTCTCGCGATGATTCCGGCCGCAAGAAAATGTTGCTAAACTGGAATTATGACCGATTGAGGGTAGTCAGTGATATTGAGATCCTCTAGAACTCGGTTACTATTTTTAGGACAGATTTAAACCAATTGAACTGAAAGAGGGTAGTACCTAAGCTCCTTGCCAGCCTGAAATCTAAGGGCTCTCTGTGTGACTTGTGTGCCTATACCATGTTTGCTATTTGTGGATACTTGTGACGTGCTTTCTATCATGACATCATGACATCATAACATTGCATACATCTTGCATAAGACTAACCTATTTCAAAGACAGGAGGGATTCATCTTTGTTCTGTTTTGTAGGTTATCATGATGCCCATGCGTAGGAATACCATCCGGATCAACTTTGTCCAGGTTCCCACTGTGCTTAAAGAATTGATTGCAAAGATGCCTGATACTACTTCCTTCCTCAGGAGACATGGGTATCTTCTCAGTTTGGTTACCTCCAAATTGGCCGAACAGATGATGAGTGTTTTGGTCCAATTCTATGATCCACTGTACCATTTCTTTACTTTTCAAGACTACCAATTGGTTCCAACCTTAGAAGAGTTCTCCGATCTGTTAGGTATCTCTATTCTGGAGAAGACCCCGTTTACTGGTTGGGAGAAGGTTCTTAGGCCCGACGAGATTGCTGCATCCCTTCATTTGACTAAGAATGAGGTAATGGCTAATTGGGAAACTAGAAGTGGAGCAAAGGGCTTTCTGAATAAGTTTTTGGTTGGTAAGGCTAACTATTTCTGGGATAGTCTAGACTTCAAGGCGTTCGAAGATATTCTGGCTCTTCTGATATATGGCTTGGTATTGTTTCCGAACTCTGACTCCTTTGTTGATGTTAATTCGGTAAAGATCTTCATCTCTCACAATCCTGTACCCACTCTCTTGGGTGACATCCTTCATCAGCTTTATGCTCGTACTGCCCGAAAGTGGGGAACCTTGATGTGCTGTGCTCCGTTGTTAGCGAGGTGGTTTATTTCGCACCTCCCTAAATCAATGCTGAAGAACAAAGAAGGCATGGGCTGGGCTTATAGAGTTATGTCTCTCTCTCATAATGACATTATCTGGACTCTCAAGGGTATGGATGAGGAGGCTATCATTGATCGCTGTGGGGAGTATCCCAATGTTCCACTGTTAGGAACCCATGGAGGAATTTCTTACAACCCATGCTTGGCGTTACGTCAGTTCGAGAGAGCCAGAAGAGAAGGACCTCATGAAATGCTAATGCCTAGTATCATCTTTGATTTTCAAGGGGATAGCGACGAGCAACGTCGCAGATTCATAAGGGCTTGGGATAGAGTTCATAGATCTGATCCACACGAGCTGGGCCCAAAGACTTCCCTGGCAATGGAGCCATATCTCAGATGGGTTTGTATTCGTGCCCAAAAGCTAGGTATGCCATATGAATCTATCCGACCTATCATTGTTGAAATTGCTAATGAAGAAGGGGTTCTTACAACCATCCTCCATCCTCATATGCCCACTGACATTGGGGCACTAAAAAGGTCTTAGATGTAGCTAAGAGAGGAACGAGATGCTTACCGAGAGAAGTTCAACGAGCAAGAGCAGAAGATCCAGAGTTTGAATAGGCAGTTGGAGAACAAGCGAATTCTTAATGACTATGTCCGCACCGACAAGAAGAGACCATGGGAGCACTGATTGACCTTTGATTGTTTCTTTTCCAGTTTTTATTTACTTTTCAGTATTTCCATTCTTGTAACACCCTGAGGACATCAGTTGAACAATTTGAATTCCAAAGTTTATCTAATAAAGTGTGTTTCCTTTCTTGTTTACAAATTTGAATCTCCCGATTGTCTTTGAAATCATAATCATACGCATTTCATCCCATGCACTTCATAAACAAGTACCCATTAAAAGGCTCTTATATTCTCCGCTGTTTATTTCAGCACTCATCATGTCTGCTGAACCTTCAACTGAGCAAGGAATCAAGGCCCTCCAGGCACAGAATTCCCAATTCCAAGAGTTGTTCATGAATCTAGCTAAGGGTCAGCAAGACCTGAAGACCCTGATTCTGAAAGAGAAGAAGAAGAAGAAGAGGACAATCCTGTTTAACACAGGGCACAGGTTTGGAAACAGGCTACAGAATGAAGTTGATTTGACTACCTCATCTGAAGGGAAAGATAGTCAGGAAGATAGGAGGGCTCCTAGCCCCGTGGTCTCCGACAACAAGACAGACTTCAATGAAGAACAATATCCTCCTGCTGAGGATAGATACAAGCAACTGGAAGACCGATTGAGTGCTATGGAGGTTCAAAAAGTGCCTGGTCTGGACTTTGGTGATCTAGGTCTATCATCTGGGGTGGTGATTCCCCACAAATTCAAGGCACCGGCCTTTGCTAAGTATGACAGAGTTTCTTGTTCGAAGCTGCACCTCCGATCATATGTAAGGAAGATTCATCCGTACACTGCTGATAAGAACCTATGGATCCATTTCTTTCAAGACAGCCTCTTAGGGACTCAGCTTGAATGGTTCTATCAGTTAGACGAAGCCAGTATCCGCAGTTGGGAAGATTTGGCTATTGCTTTCTACAGGAAGTATCAATACAACTCTGACCTCGCTCCCACGCGTACCCTACTCCAGGGTATGTCAATGGGAACAGGTGAAGGATTCAAAGATTATTCTCAGAAATGGAGAGACCTTGCCGGTAGAGTGCAACCACCCTTGGCTGATCGGGAGCTTGTGGACATGTTTCTGGGGACCTTGTCCGGTCCATTCTTCAACCATCTGATTAGAAGCTCCTCGTATGGGTTTATAGAGCTAATTCTGACCGGCGAGAGGATTAAGGCTGGTATTAAGGCTGGTAAGATACAGAAGGGTGCCTCATCAAGCACCGAGAAGAAGCCATTTAAGAAAGAATCCAGTGCTGTCTATAGTTCAAGAAGACAAAATAGACCTGAACACCGCCAAGCTGTTAACGAGGTTGTTATTTCAAAACCTGCTGGTGCTCCTCATCACAACAATCAACAAAAGGATGAGAGACCTCGAAGGAAATTCACCCATCTCAGCATGACCTTATATCAGATTCTGCCACAGTTGCTGAAGACCAATCTGTTGATTCCAAGGGAAGCCCCGAAGAATCCAAATACAACATCACCGAAGTATAACCCTAGCGCCTGCTGTGCTTATCACTCTGATAGCCCGGGGCATAATACAGATGATTTTTGGACTTTGAAGAATAAGATACAAGACTTAATTGATGCGAAGGAGATTGAGATTGAGGCGCCCGAGAGGCCTAATGTTGTGACTGCTCCTATGCCGAAGCATGGAGTAAATGCTATATATGAAGACTCGTTTGTGGTTTCTGTGAATGATATTGCTACCCCTTTGATGACTATGAAGAAGAACGTTTTGCTGGCCGGTTTATTTCCGAGTTGTGACGAAGGTTGCTGTATGTGTGCTATTCTACCAACCGGCTGCCATCTTTTGAAATCAGGTGTCCAATGCCTGATGGATAGTAAAGAAATTCTATTTGAGAAGACTGTTGTTCCCTCAGTTCCTACTGAAGAAGTTTCCATCATTACCATTTTCGACAATTCTTCCAAGGCTCCCTCGAGGAAGCCTGTTAGGATTACATCTGTTCCAAGAATCGCACCTGTGATCATCACTGTTCCGGGGCCCATCCCCTACACATCTGATAAGGCTGTCCCTTGGCACTACGGGGATGATGTTTATTTTCATGGAGTTAAGCAAGAGTTGGATGTTGATACTGACGTCAGCAACATTGTTGGTCCTGCTAAAGTCACCCGCAGCGGAAGACTTTTCTCACCTGATATCTCTCCACTAACTTCCCGAAAGCCTATTATTATTACACCTGCCAGTGTACCTGCTGCTATTCCTGTTCAAGTTCCTATTCTTACCCCTGTCGTCGAGTCATCTAACACTCGGGGCAAAGGGATCACCACTGATGTGCCTGCCCAGATGGAGGCACCGAAGACGATTACTGTTGAAGCTTCCAAACAAGAGATGGAAGAGATTCTGAAGATTATCAAAAAGAGTGATTACAATGTAGTTGAGCAGCTGAGGCAAACCCCATCAAAGATTTCTATGTTGTCACTGTTGTTATGCTCAGAGGCCCATGCCAAGGCTTTGATTACCTTTTTGAAGACTGCCCACGTACCACAAGAGACATCAGCTGATCAGTTTACAAATTGCATGGCCAATTTGACTACTGATAATGGGTTGGGTTTCTCGGACGCCGACTTGACTGCTAAGGGGAAGAATCACAACGATGCCCTGCATGTCTCTATTGAATGCAGGGGCACTACTCTTGCACATGTATTGGTGGATACTGGTTCCTCGTTGAACGTCTTGCCTAAGAAAGCTCTAGACCGGTTGGACTGTGAAGGGTTGGAGCTGAAACCAAGTAACATTGTCGTCAGGGCCTTTGATGGGTCTAAAAGAATGGTGCACGGAGAAGTTGATATCCCGATTAAGGTTGGTTCTCAGGTTTTCAATTCTACATTCTATGTGATGGACATTCGGCCATCCTATTCTTGTTTGCTAGGACACCCATGGATCCACAAAGCTGGGGCCGTAACCTCAACACTCCACCAGAAGCTGAAGTACCCGGTCAAAGGGAAGATTGTGATAGTACAAGGAGAGGAAGAGTACATGGTTAGTCACCTCAACTCGTTCCGATCTGTAGAGATGGATGGGGAGTTCATTGAGACCCTGTTCCAGCATTTTGAAGAGGTTCCCCAGACACTGGCGTCAGCTGAGACTGTTGTTGAAGACTCTCCTATGAAGATGGCTTCCTTAAAGGATGCCCGAGCTGTTGTTGAGAAAGGTGGGTGTGCAAATTGGGGCCGACTCCCTGATTTTACACAGAAGACTAACAAATTTGGTTTGAGTTTCACTACAGAAGCTTAAAGGGCTGTTCGGAATGCACGAATCGGAAAACCTCCCGTGTTCATCAGCAACTTGGGAGTGAATGCCATTGAAGACGATGTAGAAGAGTCTGAATTCGACAGCTCGATCTATCCTACGACCGATGGAGGACCAAGCAACTGGACATCAAAGGACTTCATCCCTATTACTTTTGTTACCCAGTAATGAAACTTTTTGTTCTGAATATGTAATAGGAAATGTTTTAAACTTTATGGCCCGATGTCTTACCCGGGGCACTGTGGCTTCATTTGTGAGGGCTTTATGTGTGTCATTTTCATATATCATTAATAAAAGCATTGGATGTTTCTTGCATTTCAAATCTTGCGCTCCTTGTTTTTTTTATTATATATTGCAAAACAACTATTTTACACACACTCACGTATACAGGTCTACATCCACTCTGGATCTCACTGGTAACGACTCTGCTACTGCCAGTTATGACTTCGAAAATCCGATCAACTTAGCCGAAGACGAAGGTGAAGATGATTGCGAAGTTCCCGGTGAACTTGTAAGACTGTTACTCCAAGAAGAGAGGGCCATACAACCACATGAAGAGCCGATGGAATCAGTGAATCTGGGTACTGAGATAGACAAGAAGGAAGTCAAGATCGGTGCAAATCTAGAGCTTAGTGTGAAACAAAGGTTGATTCGGATGCTGCATGACTATGTTGAGATCTTTGCATGGTCTTACGAAGATATGCCTGGGTTGGATACCGATATTGTGGTTCACCGCCTGCCTACCAAGGAAGACTGTCCTCTCGTGAAACAGAAGGTCCGCCGGATGCGCCCAGAGATGTCTGAGAAAATCAAGGCTGAGGTTATGAAGCAGTTTGACGCTGGTGTTCTAGCAGTTACTTCTTACCCTCAGTGGGTTGCCAATGTGGTTCCGGTACCGAAGAAGGATGGTAAGGTCCGAATGTATGTTGATTACAGGGATCTAAACAGGGCAAGCCCCAAAGATGACTTCCCTCTACCTCATATCGACGTTCTGGTTGACAACACCGCTTAGCATAAGGTCTTCTACTTTATGGATGGTTTCTCCGGTTATAATCAGATCAAGATGGCTCCCGAAGACATGGAGAAGACAACCTTTGTTACTCAGTGGGGTACCTTTTGCTACAAGGTCATGCCTTTTGGATTGAAGAACGCTGGGGCAACGTATCAGCGTGCAATGGTTGCTTTGTTTCATGATATGATCCATCATGAGATTGAAGTATACGTCGACGACATGATTGCAAGGTCCCAAACCGAGGAGGAACACCTTGACCATCTGCAGAAGCTGTTTGACAGGTTGAACATGTACAAGCTGAGGTTAAACCCGAACAAGTGCACCTTCGGGGTGAGATCTGGTAAGCTGCTGGCGTTCGTCGTAAGCGAAAAAGGTATTCAAGTGGATCCTGCAAAGGTGAAAGCTATACAGGAGATGTCGGCTCCCAAAACAGAGAAAGAAGTCAGAGGCTTTCTGGGACGACTGAACTACATTTCCCGATTCATCTTGCAACTAAGTGCTACTTGTGAGCCAATCTTCAAGCTACTGAAGAAAGATCAAGTGGTACGTTGGAACGATGAATGCCAAGCCTCTTTCGAAAGGATCAAAGAGTATCTCCAAGAGCCACCTATTCTGATGCCTCTAGTCGAAGGGAGACCCTTAATCCTATACTTGACAGTACTCGACAACTCAATGGGGTGTGTGCTGGGTCAGCATGACGAGTCTGGCCGAAAAGAGCATGCTATTTATTACCTTAGCAAAAAATTTACCGACTGCGAGACCCGATACTCGTTGCTTGATAAAACTTGTTGTACTTTGGCATGGGCTGCTCGCCGTCTGAGACAGTATATGCTGACTCACACTACTCTATTGATATCAAAGATGGATCCAATCAAGTATATCTTCGAAAAGCCTGCGTTGTCTGGAAGAATAGTGAGATGGAAAATGATCTTGACTGAATATGACATCCAGTACACGACCCAAAAGGCAATCAAGGGAAGTGTGTTGGCAGACCATTTGGCACATCAGGCAGTGGATGATTACCAGTCTATGAATTTTGAATTTCCGGACGAGAATATCATGTTGGTAACTAATTGTGAGACACCTGGACCAGATGAAGGACCTGAGGAAGGATCTCGATGGTCTATGTACTTTGATGGGGCTTCGAACGCTTTGGGTAATGGCATTGGCGCCGTGATCATATCTCCTAAAGGCTCTCATACTCCATTTACCGCCCGACTATGTTTCAACTGCACCAACAACATGGCGGAGTATGAAGCGTGCATCATGGGTCTTCGAGCAGCAATTGACCTAAGGATTAAGTTTCTAAGTGTTTTCGGAGATTCCGATCTTGTGATCAGTCAGATCAAAGGCGAGTGGGATACGAAGCACTCGAACCTTATTCCTTACAAGAAGTATGTATTGACGTTACTTCCCCATTTCAAGGAGATAACCTTTGAAGACTTCCCTAGAGAGGAGAATCAGTTGGCGGACGCGCTGGCTACAATGTCTTCTATGTTCAAAGTCAATTGGGACAACGAGGCTCCCCGAATTATCATTGAAAAACTGGACAAACCTGCGCATTACTGTGATATTGAGACTGAAGAGGTAGCGGATAAACCCTAGTTTCATGAGGTGAAAAGGTATCTTAAAGCTCAGGAATACCCCGAGGGTGCATCTATTAATGACAAGAAATTTCTGAGGAGGTTCGCAGCAAAGTTCTTCATCAGCAATGGCATCCTTTACAAGCGAAACCATGATTCGACCTTACTGCGTTGTGTGGATAAGAATGAAGCAGAAAAGATCATGGCGGAGTTACATGAAGGTACTTTCGGAACTCATTCCAGTGGACACACCATGGCAAAGAAGATCCTTCGGGCAGGATATTATTGGTCCATATTGGAAGCCGACTGTTATCAGTATTCTCGGACATGTCACAAGTGCCAAGTCTATGTTGATAAGGTGCACATACCTCTGGTTCCTCTGAACGTCTTGACGGAACCTTGACCTTTTGCAATGTGGGGCATTGATATGATCAGTGAGATCAGACCCACGGCATCCAACGGGCATCGTTTCATCTTGGTAGAAATTGATTACTTTACAAAGTGGGTTGAAGCAGCTTCCTTTGCTACTGTAACCAAAAACATCGTGGCACGTTTCATTCGGCACAACCTGATCTGTCGATATGGTGTACCAGAAAGGATCATTACAGACAATGGTACCAATCTCAACAACAAGATGATCACTGAGCTCTGCAAGCAATTCAAGATACAACATCATAAATCTTCTCCCTACCGGCCCAAGGTGAATGGGGCTGTCGAAGCGGCTAATAAGAACATTAAGAATATTGTGCAGAAGATGACAGTGACATACAAAGACTGGCACGAGATGTTACCATTTGCTCTTCATGGGTACCGTACCTCAGCGCGGACGTCAACAGGGGAAACACCCTATTCCTTGTTATACAATATGGAGGCAGTCTTAACCATCGAAGTTTAGATACCCTCTCTCCGAATCATGAAGGATGCAGGTTTGAGCGAAGATGACTGGATTCAGACCCGGCTTGATCAGCTGAACCTAGTCGACAAAAAGAGACTTACTGCTATTTGTCATGGTTAGACGTACCAAAAATGGATGATCAAGGCATTTAACAAGAAAGTTAGACGACAAGAGTATCAAGTTGGGGATCTGGTAATCAAGCGCATTATCCTACCTCAAGGTGATCCCAGGGGAAAATGGACCCCTACTTACAAAGGGCCATTTATGGTTAAGATCGTTTTCTCAGCAGGAGCTATGATTCTAACCACCATGGACGGTGACGACCTTCCTCTCCCTGTCAATGCAGACATAGTGAAAAGATACTACCCATAATCAAAGACCCTCTAGGTTGACTGGCCTAGGAAAAAATAAGGGCTTTCCGGCGAACCAAAAGGGTTCGGGCAAAAATAAGGGATGAAAATAAAAAAATCTGTACACCCGGCAAGTTGAAAACCTGAAAAGGCGGCTCGGGCAAAAAAGGATATCCCGGTGGACTGAAAACCCGAAAGGGCAGTCCAGGAAAAATTTAAGGATCAAAGCGTAACACTATATCTCATTGGATCACCTTGCATCCAGACTTCGGTATCAACTATCAAGCTCGGATGGCAATAATCAATCTGATTCATCTTCAACCAAGTAGCAAAGCAATGAGATGCTCGACGACATAAAGGAAATAGTAGAGTTGGAACCCAATGGGATTATTCACATAGCTGTTTAGTTTAGTTTTTCACAAATCGTGTAAATTCAATTTGTTCGACGGTGTTCTCTTACTAGGACGTCAGCCTCTTGTATAAAAATGCCTATTTACAGGCTAAACTTCAAAATCAATATAATTCATTTTCAAAGAAGTTTCAAACTGTTTTTCTTTTATCTGTTTTGTTTTGCAAAGAACGTCCAATGTTCATTTTTGATATATGCATTCGACATTAATCGCTGCTCATGAATATTTACGTGCGAAACAAAAGACGATTACGGGTAACATCAGAAACAGGGGCAATAAGAATTGTTCGAACTGTACAATTGCTCTGTCCACCAGGTACAAAGGTATATTCAGCTGAAGAATATGGTTAAGGTACTTTCACTCCCCGCAGAGTAAGCAATAATGATAGCTCTCCCAAGCTGAGACTTGCAACTGTGAACGAATCAACAATGCTCTCCCCAAGCAGAGTTTATCTACCATCAACACTGGAAAGACTTGATATCCCCGACAGTCTTAATATTCCCCAACGGAGTATAAGAATATTCCCCGACAGAATACAAGATACCCCCAATGGAGTCAAATTTCCCCAGGACGGTCTGAAAAAGCTTCCCCAACGGAATTGAATCATTATCACCAGTAGACTCTGGAAGTTTATCCCCAGCGGAGAACACAATAAATCTCCCCAGCCAAGTTCAAAGGATTATCCCCACAGGAGCCTAACAAGGTTATCCCCAGCAAGTTGCAACTGAAATTTGATCCCCAGCGAAGTTCTTTCCTTTCACAAACAGGAATTTAATCCTCAATAGATTCAGTATCACCAACAATGGTAATCCATCCCCAGCGGAGTTTATCAGTGGAATCTTCAGTAGAGCATCTCTTCCCCACAGAGTAATCTCCTCATCAGTTTATTCCACAACGGAGTCATCCTATTTTGCAAGTTTATTCTCGCAATCATCTTCGTACATTATCCCCAGCAGAAGCGAAGAATTCAACTCTAAAAACATTTGTCAACACTTGTTGAATCATGATTGACCTATGATATTTTTTATGATTTTTATTTGATGTTTTAATACACTTTGTGTATTTTACCAATTATTTCTTTTTATTAATCATTTAAATACTTTTTTATTAATATATTTTATTATTTTTGTGATTGGTTCTGGTTTGGAGACACTTGAGTATTACTTTGTGTGATACGGTGGGAGAACTGACTTGGGTTTTGCGTTTGTATTCGCAAATGTTTCGGTTGAGCAAGAGTCGCCACCGGCTTTTTATTTATCCTAAGGAAAGGTCAAAAAGCACAGGAAAGACCTTTGAGATGTTTTCGTGGGTTCGGGGGGTAGATTATGAAAAGGGAAGGTGCTAGCACCCTTTTCATCCATGGTTATCCATGGGCTCTTAGTTACTTGTTTTAGATCACTTGCCTTTGCTTTTCAATTGTTTGAAATGGTGCTTTGTGTGTGGTTTTGAAAGATGTTTTGAAAAGAGGCCATTGTTCTGGCAACCTTTGTAATGACTCGTGTTTGAGTATATACAAAGGTGTTTTTGTCTTTTGAAAAGTTTTCAATGTTTTTTTGAAAGTTGTTTTGAAATTATGTTCTGAGGTGTGTTTTTGAAAAGTAGCAAGGATGTTTTTTGCAAGTTTGATCAAGTAACTAAGAGTTTGTATACCCTATTTTACTCAAAGATCTTTCCTTATGCTTTTAACCCTTTTAACAGGTTTGTTTCACCATTGTATTTGGTGAATAACCTTGCGTTAGGATGTTGAACGGGACGGGCGTTGGGACGTTTATATAGTCATAGAAGGCAACATATGGGACGTTTTAGCAATGTCATTTTAGGGACTAGATCGTTTACCGAAGGCAACATCGAGGGTCATCGAGGGACTACGATCTTTTATCGAGGGTCTTTGCTAAAACGCCCATGCTCGAGGGACATGACTATTTTCCGAGGCAACAAGTGAGATTACCCTAAGGGTGCATGTGTGCAAAGTGTGTTTTATTGCATGCATTTGTCATTGATTTTTAGGTTGTCTACTTGTTGGTTTTATCTTGCCATATAAACCCTAATTACTATACAGTATATAGAAAGCGATAAATTACGGGAATTTAAAGTCTAAGCTATTACAAATAAGTATCCGGGGATGGGGGTACAAATGTTTACAAATGGGGATGAGTCTTGTCAGAATAGTAGTGTCCAAATATTATTTACAACCAAATCCAATCGTTGCATTCCCAATGTAAAAATATAGCAAGGTGTAAGAATCAAAGAGATATAAAAGTATGGTGCAATGCATATGTTTATTTACAAATGATCAAAATGTTAACCTAATGCAAATTAAGTATTATTATTATTTTTATGTTTTTTGTTAGGGTTATATAAACAAAAAAAGGTTTTAAAGAGGAAATCAATTAACTTAATAAAATCTATTTTTATGTATTTTTTGGTTTTTTTTAAGGTAATGAAAACATTAATAAAAATTTATACAAAAAGTTAGTATATTATTTTACTTAACCAAATAAGTTATGAAAAAAAGGAAATAAGGTGATAAAAAAAGGATTGATTTGTATAAAGAAATTAAATGGGATGGGAGATTGTTTGGCCCAAATAACAAAATAAAAACAGATTAACACAAAAAAGGGGGTGTAGGAGCCAGTTTCGTTTGGGCTTAAGGGTTTTGTGCAAGGGACAGGCCCAACGGGTTTGACAAGGTTTCTTAGGATTTGAATTTGTTTGTCTCAGAATTAGGTTTCAGTTTGAACGGCGCTGCTTTCCATCTTCTTCTTCGTCCTCTTTATACTTTCTCAAATACCCAGCCAATGATGCTCCATCCACACCTCAGGCTACCAGGCGCCACCTCCATTTCCCTCTCTCCATGGTCGTTCAGGCAGTGATAAAAAAAAAGGTAATGATTTTTCCTTCTGAACATTTTTTAGGGTTTTTTGGATTTCAATCTTGCATGTTTTATTTCACAATGTTTTAACCATGGATGTTCGTGTTTGTGTGAGGTGTGAAGCAGAAAAAGGAAGGGGAAATTAATACCTTGGGTTTTGTTTTGGAGAGGAGATGGAGGGTGGACCGGCGGTATCCTCAGGTGGCCAAGGCGGAGGGACCCTGACGATGCTTGCTGGCTTCTTGGTACTTTGTATCTTTAACTTCCTTTTGACTGTTTAGTGATGATAATGTTTCTGAAAACCCCAGGACATCCGTTTCTGAATCTTCTTTTCTTATTTTGATTTTGTTGATCTTTCAATGATGAGTTTCTTCTGAGAATTGTTTGCTTGTTGTTATTTGGCTTTGGCTATGTTGTTATGATATCTGGTTTTGGATTTGCTGGAGTTTTGGTTGTTTGGTATTGAAGGCAGGTTGAAGGCTTTAACAGGTTTGAAGGCAGGCTTCAGCAAGTTTTGTGTTTGAACAGGTTTTTGGCTTGAAGGCTTGAAGCAGGCCTCAAGGCTTGTGTTTCAGTTTTTCAGTTTTGTAGGTTTTGCTTGAAGGCAACTTTGAGGTTTGGTAACTAGCAGGCTGTGTTATGTGTTTACAGTTTTGTGGTTTCCTGTGTTCTCTGTATTCTGCCCTCTTTCTCTGAACTGAAATCTTTGTTATATTTATCTATTCCAAACCTGCCAAACTGCAAACCTTTCTTACTTTTTTTCTTTCTCTCTCCGGAAAGCATATTTTATTGCTTTAGAACATCTCTTTTCTGAAAAGGTGTTGGCTGGAAAGTGATGAAAAGGTTTTTACAAGTTGCTTGCATCTTTGGTTTTCCTCTGCATATCTTCTTATCTTCCAGATTTTCTACATTGCCTTTTGTGTACTTGTTGACAGCTTTTCTGTTTTGATATCTTTCTTGATAGTTTTGTTGACAGCTTGATTGTGCAACTTGGCTGACAGTTTGGTTTGCCTAGTTTGGTTTGCCTCTTTGACAATTTGATTTGCCTCTTGGACAATTTGAATTTATGCAGCTTTGTGCATTTTGTTTAATATGCTGCCTTGTATTTAATTGATTCATATGCTTGCAAACAATTTTACTTTCCTCTTTGTGAACCAAGAAGAGAAATCTTCTTGTGGTTTGCAAAGAGGATGAGTAAAATATGATGAAAATCAAAATAATCTGATTCCGGCCAACAACCTTTAATGATGAGTTTTTGATTAACTGTCTGAAAATGCTTTTCCAATTTAACTGTTATTGACTTCTCTTTTTCTGTCTTTGCAGGTAAATACCAGTTGGGGGCAAGGGAAGCAGCAGTAGAAGATGAAGACTTCAAGAGATTTAGAACATAGATTTATTTTATTTTTAACCATTGTAATAAACATCATTATAAACACGGTAAATAAATTTACTGTATTCAAATAACACTTGTAACAATAATTAAAATAAATAAAATCTTTTTTCAGATAGTTCTTTAATTCTTCTGCAATTGCTTATTTAATTATTTAAATTTCTTGAATTATAATAATTGGAAATTATCCCAATAATTTTAACTTAGAAATTATAAATAATCAACAAACGTCGCAGTCTCACAGCCTTGCATTAACCAATAATAAGCTCGGCATTCCAAATAACCATATGTATTGCACATTCAAACAAACAAACGTCCATACGTCTTATACCTCACTGATCAAACTAAAGCTTCAACCTTTCAATCAGAAGCCTCCACTTATATCCCAGATGTTTAGACTTTGAGAAACAAACAGAAATCTTGAACACGTGTCAAAACCATGTGACAGTCAATTGAAATACTATGGATTCAATTCCTTTTGAGAATGCGTGTGCAAACCCTAATTTTGGATTTACTGATGAGAAAAGCCTGTTTGACCAATTCTTGCCAATCTGAAAAATCAAGAAAAGTCCGAAGCTGTGATTTCTTGTGAAAAAGAGAGGGCAAATTTTGGGGTACAACAGTTGCCCCTGTTCAATCTTCTTGAACCTGAAGAGTTAGATTGGTAGTTCTGCCATTCGCGAGTCGAGGGTAAAAGGAGTTTGGACACTAGAGTGCCCAAAAAATTTGCATTCGTCAAAGCGTAGTTGAGGGAATGGGCTTAAAGATGCCATTTGGAGATGTGACAGAATCTTGTCGGAGATGGGCTTAAAGATGCCATCCAAGAATGTTTGTTGTAAGTGCAATGTTGTAGGTCAGAAGAATGAGGATCAAAATGGTATCAGTGTCTGGAATGCATTTGAACTGTATCTGGAGACTGAGTTTGTATGAGCAAAAGAAATAGCATCCGTGTCTGGAGCGTATCTGAAATGTATTTGAAGGAGTGACATAATGACATCCGAATCTGGATTGTATCTGGACTGTATTTTGAATGAGTGACAAAATGACATTCGAATCTGGATCGTATCTGAACTGTATTTTGAAGGAATCTGGAATAAGTATCAGAATGTCGCCATATCTGGGTCGCATCTGAACTGTCTCTAGAAGGAATCTGGAATAAGTATCAGAATGTCGCCATATCTGGGTCACATCTGAACTGTCTCTAGAAGGAAATATGGAATAAGTATCAGAATGTCGCCATATCTGGGTCACATCTGAACTGTCTCTAGAAGGAAAACTGGAATAAGTATCAGAATTTCGCCATATCTGGGTCACATCTGAACTGTCTCTAGAAGGAAATCTGGAATAAGTATCAGAATGTCGCCATATCTGGGTCACATCTGAACTGTCTCTAGAAGGAAATCTGGAATAAGTATCAGAATGTCGCCATATCTGGGCCACATCTGAACTGCCTCTAGAAGGAAATCTGGAATAAGTATCAGAATGTCGCCATATCTGGGTCACATCTGAACTGTCTCTAGAAGGAAATCTGGAATAAGTATCAGAATGTCGCCATATCTGGGTCACATCTGAACTGTCTCTAGAAGGAAATCTGGAATAAGTATCAGAATGTCGCCATATCTGGGTCACATCTGAACTGTCTCTAGAAGGAAATCTGGAATAAGTATCAGAATGTCGCCATATCTGGGTCACATCTGAACTGTCTCTAGAAGGAAATCTGGAATAAGTATCAGAATGTCGCCATATCTGGGTCGCATCTGAACTGTCTATAGAAAGAATCTCGGAAGATGATGATCTTTTCCTGTTGATTGGTCTTTCCTGAAAAGGTAAAGAGTTAGTTGTATGCAATGTCATGATGTATGCATTGTGTAATGATGTTCTCAAAATAAATGAGATTTGTGTCATATGTATTTTGTATGCATATGTTATGAATTTTGTTGAAGTGTAATTTTGTCTTGGAGAATAAATCCTTGACAAGTGTTGGGGAGTCATTAAATCCTGGACTGCTGTTGAAGAGTATGTGTGTCTTCAATATTTGCTTAGAATGGATTCCTGTTTGAGGAGAACTCCGCTGGGGGATATTGAAAACTCTATGGGGAGTGTTGATTCTTGCTTGGGGGAAAGAGTTTAGGAGTCTTAGTCGTCTGTTGCTCTACTGGGGAGTCGAAGTTGAACCGATATCTGGTCGGGTCCAGGTTTTGCAGTAACTTGTTGGGGAAACAAACCCTATCGTCAGTCCGCTAGAGAGGTGACATATTTGTTGGGGGAAGTCCTCGAGGTTGATTCAGCTGGGGAAGGGTTTTCAGAGGTTAAACCCTTGCTGGGGAGTCATCCTATAAGAAGGACTTTTGGGGAGATTTGTCATTGCCCCTAGTGGTGAGTGTTTGTGGCATTGCCTGGAAATGTTTGACTGTATGTAACCCCTTGTTGGGATTGACGTTCAATTCCCCAAGTGACGGAGATGGAGGCCTGCCCCTGGTTACTCTGCAATTCTTTGAGAGATTTCTTGGAATCTTGACTGGACTGCCCTAGGTGTGCTGGATAGTGACATGTCATGCCCCCTTATTGATAGGAGATTTGTCAATGGAAGTGTCATCCTTTTTGAAGTGATTTTGTTCACTGAGAGGGCTTTCGTTCATCGGATATTCGTTGTGTGAATTTCTCTGTTGTCAAACAAATAGCCAAATGCAAACAGTGATATTCAAGTAATGCAAAGTTTATGCTTGTCTCGAAGTTTTGAAAAAAATGTGTTTTTTAGCTGAAAACTTTTTATAAGACAAATTCAACACAAGAATTAGGGCAAAGCCTTACAGGAGTCAGGATACCTTTTGAACGGTATGCTTTCGAACTAACCCATGCTTCAATTAGGACTTTTGCAGGGTTGTAACGTGGCTTGGTTCACGGTTTAATAAACAAAGGATAAAGGCTCAAAGTATATTTGTACCCACCCGCTCTTCGTGATGTCCTTCAGTCCTAAACTCAGTTAATTGTGCGTCGAACTCTATTCGAGTTTGGAACGACTTTTTGGTGATGGTTCACACCAGTTGAATTTGTTGGAAGACAGTCATCATCATTTTTTGCAACATTTTTCATGTTGTTGAGGATTTGTAATGACCTCTTTCTTTTGATTTGTTATCCCTAACTTTTGCCTGACTGTTCCTGTTTTCGAGATCACAGTCAGCGGGATGCCCCAGTTTTCTTTAGTCTCCTTTGTAGGTTTTGACTTAATGGGCTTTTCTCTTTTGAGAGATTGACTGCCTATGAGATAAAGAACCATCACTGTCTTTTTGATTCCCGAGGAATGCTTTTGATGTCATTCGTTGTATTACGAACCGAGAGTTCGTGACTTCAATGCGCATCTCTTTTTTTTTTTGAATTAACTGAGAGACTACCCTGCCCCAGGTTTAAATCAAAGGTTTCAATTTGTTTAGAACAGAAAACTCCTACTTCTTTGGCTCGAAGGGGTTGACTAGAGATTATCTTCCTTATAACTCCAGTGTTTAGGATTTGAAAGAAATGCATGTACATCGTCAGCAAGGTCTGTTCAAAAGCATACTGTATGAGATTATGGCATTGTTTCGTCATCCTCCCTCTAAAGGCTTGTAACTTTTAGCAAGAGTTAAATGTCATAAAGAAAGTAGAAAGCATAGTTTAAGAATAGTGAAAACGAATGGATGAATTCAAGACAAACATATGCAATGCATTAATGAAACATAGTTTGACATTAATAGATAATTGTTTGAATAACAAAGAGATTACAACTTGAAAATTCAAATGAAACAAAGACAATCTCAATGATTTGGCATAGGAGCAGTGATCACGTTTGGAGTCTCCGGAGGGTCAAACTCGACCTCCTTGGCATCAATCATGTCTTGGACCTTGTTCTTCAGAGCCCAACAGTTGTTTGTGTCATGTCTCGGACTATCAGAGTGGTATGCACACCTTTCATTGGGATGATAGGTAGGAGCAGAAGTATTTGGGTTCCGGAAAGGAGCCTTCAATGTAATCAGCTCTGCCTGCAACATGCGTTGTAGCGCTTGACCCAGTGACATGTTGATCTTGGTGAATTGTCTTTTAGGTGCTACCTTCTTACGCTGATGCCCCTGTCTTTGTTGAGCAGGCGTAGGATTAGAGATCAAGATTTCTCCTATGTGTTGGTCATGACGACTCTTTTGACCATACACAACATTGGACTCTTTCTTCCCATTGTAGGGATTTTTCTGAGCGTCAGAAGGTGTAGCTTCTTGAATCTTCCCACTTTTGATGCCAGCTTCGACCCTTTCGCCGGTCAGTATTAGCTCGGTGAACCCGGATGAGGAGCTTCCAATTAAGTGATTGAAGAAAGGCCCTGTCAAAGTTCCCATGAAGATGTCAATCAGCTCCCTGTCAGTTAAAGGAGGTTGCACCCTACCATCCAGATCTCTCCACTTTTGGGCGTATCCTTTGAAGCTCTCGTTGGAACCCATGGTCATGTTCTGTAATTGTACACGAGTTGGTGCAAGATCAGCATTGTATTAATACTGTTTGTAAAAAGCAACAGCTAAATCTTCCCAGGTGTGGATGCGAGAACTCTCCAATTGATAGAACCACTCGAGTTGAGCCCCTACCAGGATTTCTTGGAAGAAATGGATCCAAAGCTTTGGATCAGTTGTGTATGGTTGAATCTTGCGGACATAAGATTTTAAGTGCATCTTAGGGCAAGAGACTCCATCGTACATGGCAAAGGTAGGGACCTTGAACTTTGGCGGGATGACCAATCCAGAAACTAAACCCATGTCTCCTAAATCCAAGCCAGGTATTTGTTGAATATCCATAGCACTGAGGCGATCCTCCAACTGTTTGTACTTGTCATCAGCGGGAGGATATTGTTCTTCGGAGTAGTCAGCTTCAACATCATCGATCTCCAAATTGTGTTCTTCTTCAAGACTATCCCCTATGTTGGATGAAGTTGAAAGATCTAGGGTTTTAGGTCTTCTTTTCAAGTTCAGGATGCCTGCTGCCTTCTTGGACTTCTTCTTCTTGTCTTTGAGAAGGAGAGCTTTCAGATCCTCTTGCCCTTTACCCATAGCCAGAAACATTTGTTGGAATTGAGCGTTTTGAGCTTGGAGATCTTTCACCGTTTGCTCCATATCCATCTTACTGAAATAAACAGCAGGAAGATAAGGAGACCTGTAAGGGAGAAACCTGTCATGATGCGATGCATGATATGTGGATGCATGTTTTCAAGGATCTCTCGGGGTAAACACAAGAAAAATGTTAGAGGTTGAACTTTGATCAACATCTTTGATTGGAGAACCTTGTAATGGTGGATGTCTTTCCACGAGAATCAAGCTCACCATGTCAAGTGGGTCATAGCCCCTGATTCAATTTGTTACACTTGGTCTTTGACGGTGTTTGTTTAGAGGAAAATGAAACCTCTTACCCGTTGGTAGACGTCTGGTTCAACGTTACCCTGCATCAAAAGACCCTCGAGATCCTTGAAATGGTTATTGAAAATGCTATGGTATGATGTTATGATGTTATGTACATGTATGCAAAAATAAGCAAGTGTATATACAGGTAATCATATTCACACAAAGAAAACAAGTCCTTAGGTTTAGGCTTGCATGGGGTTTGTAGGTAAGTACCCTCTTGAAGTTAGTTGACTCATCCTGTCCTAAAATAGAAACCGGGTTCTAAGGAGCTCAATATCACTGGATTATTTTCTGTGTTCATTGTTTCGGTTTAGCCACTTAACTGGCGACCAAAATATTCCAAGAAAACAACCCTCAATGAGTGTAGTATCGAGTATCTACCAACTTCGGACTGCACCAAAGTCGGTCATCTCACTACCCCTAAAAAGGCCAAGATGGTCAAGTAAAGTTCTAGAGTTCGTTAGTGCTTCATAACATCGCTCAGCGGCCCCGTATTCTCCTTGACTACTCAAGGGCTACCGGTACCCACAAATATGTCACACTAACATAGCTACTGCTTCAACCATGTCGGTATACCCCGCACAGTTCCCTCACAGTTTATTGCTATTTACCTAAAAAGGTGCCCCCAAATTCGGGTGTAGGATTTACAACAAACCCAAACAAGGAACCCAAAGAGTAAAGCAATCAAAGAAATCAAAGTAAGCATGTAAAGGTGATCTAAAACCCTAAAGTAACCCCACTTTTAGAAATACTCCCCAGCAGAGTCGCCAGTTCTGTGATACGGTGGGAGAACTGACTTGGGTTTTGCGTTTGTATTCGCAAATGTTTCGGTTGAGCAAGAGTCGCCACCGACTTTTTATTTATCCTAAGGAAAGGTCAAAAAGCACAGGAAAGACCTTTGAGATGTTTTCGTGGGTTCGGGGGGTAGATTATGAAAAGGGAAGGTGCTAGCACCCTTTTCATCCATGGTTATCCATGGGCTCTTAGTTACTTGTTTTAGATCACTTGCCTTTTCTTTTCAATTGTTTGAAATGGTGCTTTGTGTGTGGTTTTGAAAGATGTTTTGAAAAGAGGCCATTGTTCTTGCAACCTTTGTAATGACTCGTGTTTGAGTATATACAAAGGTGTTTTTGTCTTTTGAAAAGTTTTCAATGTTTTTTTGAAAGTTGTTTTGAAATTGTGTTGTGAGATGTGTTTTTGAAAAGTAGCAAGGATGTTTTTTGCAAGTTTGATCAAGTAACTAAGAGTTTGTCTACCCTATTTTACTCAAAGATCTTTCCTTATGTTTTTAACCCTTTTAACAGTGTTGTTTCACCATTGCATTTGGTGAACAACCTTGCGTTAGGATGTTGAACGGGACGGGCGTTGGGACGTTTATATAGTCATAAAAGGCAACATATGGGACGTTTTAGCAATGTCATTTTAGGGACTAGATCGTTTACCGAAGGCAACATCGAGGGTCATCGAGGGACTACGATCTTTTATCGAGGGTCTTTGCTAAAACGCCCATGCTCGAGGGACATGACTATTTTCCAAGGCAACAAGTGAGATTACCCTAAGGGTGCATGTGTGCAAAGTGTGTTTTATTGCATGCATTTGTCTTTGATTTTTAGGTTGTCTACTTGTTGGTTTTATCTTGCCATACAAACCCTAATTACTATACAGTATATAGAAAGCGATAAATTGCGGGAATTTAAAGTCTAAGCTATTACAAATAAGTATCCGGGGATGGGGGTACAAATGTTTACAAATGGGGTTGAGTCTTGTCAGAATAGTAGTGTCCAAATATTATTTACAACCAAATCGAATCGTCGCATTCCCAATGTAAAAATATAGCAAGGTGTAAGAATCAAAGAGAAATAAAAGTATTGTGCAATGCATATGTTTATTTACAAATGATCAAAATGTTAACCTAATGCAAATTAAGTATTATTATTATTTTTGTGTTTTTTGTTAGTGTTATATAAACAAAAAAAGGTTTTAAAGAGGAAATCAATTAACTTAATAAAATCTATTTTTATGTATTTTTTGGTTTTTTTTAAGGTAATGAAAACATTAATAAAAATTTATACAAAAAGTTAGTATATTATTTTACTTAACCAAATAAGTTATGAAAAAAAGGAAATAAGGTGATAAAAAAAGGATTGATTTGTATAAAGAAATTAAATGGGATGGGAGATTGTTTGGCCCAAATAACAAAATAAAAACAGATTAACACAAAAAAGGGGGTGTAGGAGCCAGTTTCGTTTGGGCTTAAGGGTTTTGTGCAAGGGACAGGCCCAACAGGTTTGACAAGGTTTCTTAGGGTTTGAATTTGTTTGTCTCAGAATTAGGTTTCAGTTTGAACGGCGCCGCTTTCCATCTTCTTCTTCGTCCTCTTCATACTTTCTCAAATACCCAGCCAATGATGCTCCATCCACACCTCAGGCTACCAGGCGCCACCTCCACTTCCCTCTCTCCATGGTCGTTCAGGCAGTGATAAAAAAAAAGGTAATGATTTTTCCTTCTGAACATTTTTTAGGGTTTTTTGGATTTCAATCTTGCATGTTTTATTTCACAATGTTTTAACCATGGATGTTCGTGTTTGTGTGAGGTGTGAAACAGAAAAAGGAAGAGGAAATTAATACCTTGGGTTTAGTTTTAGAGAGGAGACGGAGGGTGGACCGGCGGTATCCTCAGGTGGCCAAGGAGGAGGGACCGTGACGATGCTTGCTGGCTACTTGGTACTTTGTATCTTTAACTTCCTTTTGACTATTTAGTGATGATAATGTTTCTGAAAACCCTAGGACATCCGTTTTTGAATCTTCTTTTCTTCTTCTGATTTTGTTGATCTTTCAATGATGAGTTTCTTCTGAGAATTGTTTGCTTGTTGTTATTTGGCTTTGGCTATGTTGTTATGATATCTGGTTTTGGATTTGCTGGAGTTTTGGTTGTTTGGTATTGAAGGCAGGTTGAAGGCTTTAACAGGTTTGAAGGCAGGCTTCTGCAAGTTTTGTGTTTGAACAGGTTTTTGGCTTGAAGGCTTGAAGCAGGCCTCAAGGCTTGTGTTTCTGTTTTGTATGTTTTGCTTGAAGGCAGCTTTGAGGTTTGGTAACTAGCAGGCTGTGTTATGTGTTTACAGTTTTGTGGTTTCCTGTGTTCTTTGTATTCTGCCATCTTTCTCTGAACTGAAATCTTTGTTATATTTATCTATTCCAAGCCTGCCAAACTGCAAACCTTTCTTACTTTTTTTCTTTCTCTCTCCGGAAAGCATATTTAATTGCTTTAGAATATCTCTTTTCTGAAAAGGTGTTGGCTGGAAAGTGATGAAAAGGTTTTTACAAGTTTCTTGCATCTTTGGTTTTCCTCTGCATATCTTCTTATCTTCCAGATTTTCTGCATTGCCTTTTGTGTACTTGTTGACAGCTTTTCTGTTTTGATATCTTTCTTGCCTAGTTTGGTTTGCCTCTTTGACAGTTTGATTTGCCTCTTGGACAGTTTGAATTTATGCAGCTTTGTGCATTTTGTTTAATATGCTGCCTTGTATTTAATTAATTCATATGCTTGCAAACAATTTTACTTTCCTCTTTGTGAACCAAGAAGAGAAATCTTCTTGTGGTTTGCAAAGAGGATGAGTAAAATATGATGAAAATCAAAACAATCTGATTCCGACCAACAACCTTTAATGATGAGTTTTTGATTAACTGTCTGAAAATGCTTTTCCAATTTAACTGTTATTGACTTCTCTTTTTCTGTCTTTGCAGGTAAATACCAGTTGGGGGCAAGGGAAGCAGCAGTAGAAGATGAAGACTTCAAGAGATTTAGAAGATAGTTTTATTTTATTTTTAACCATTGTAATAAACATCATTATAAACACTGTAAATAAATTTACTGTATTCAAATAACACTTGTAACAATAATTAAAATAAATAAAATCTTTTGTCAGATAGTTCTTTAATTCTTCTGCAATTGCTTATTTAATTATTTAAATTTCTTGAATTATAATAATTGGAAATTATCCCAATAATTTTAACTTAGAAATTATAAATAATCAACAAACGTCGCAGTCTCACAGCCTTGCATTAACCAACAATAAGCCCGACATTCCAAATAACCATATGTATTGCACATTCAAACAAACAAACGTCCATACGTCTTATACCTCACTGATCAAACTAAAGCTTCAACCTTTCAATCAGAAGCCTCCACTTATATCCCAGATGTTTAGACTTTGAGAAACAAACAGAAATCTTGAACAAGTGTCAAAACATGTGACAGTCAATTGAAATACTATGGATTCAATTCCTTTTGAGAATGCGTGTGCAATCTTGCCAATCTGAAAAATCAGGAAAAGCCCGAAGCTGTGATTTCTTATGAAAAAGAGAGGGAAAATTTTGGGGTACAACACTTTGGGACAAGTTCCTCAACCTCATTGGATCTTGGGTGTTGATAGGTTGAAAAGTAAAATCTACCAAAATGGATGGATGATGTTAATGATATTTGAAACCCTAATTTCAATTCATCTGACACATTGGTTCTAATGTGACTTTCCCTTTTCCCTTTCATCTAATCCCCTTTCTTCTTTCCTATTGATTGGTTCATACTGGCCCAAAAATTGATATTTGCAAGCCCAAGTATTGTTAAGTTTTGAGTTATGACCAATAGCCTTGAAAGCTCATTGTTATGAGGCTTCGATTCTATCAATCCTCTAATGAGTTTTCATTAACTTTGACCTATGCTCAAGACTCAAACCATCACGGATCATATCATTTGGAATCCTCCCTTTCCATCTTTTAGTTTATTGATTCTTAGTGGTTCAAACCTTGTATTTGCAAGCCCAATAGTGATTAAATGTTAAGCTATAGCCAATAACCTTGAAAGCTCATTGCTAGGAGGCTTTGATTCTATCAATCCTCTAATAAGTATTCATCAACTTTTACCTAGGCTCAATGTTCAAATCATCATGCATACCCCTTCTAAAACATTTAACCCTCAACTATTAATCACTAACTTCTAACCATTGACTATTAATTATTGAATTTACTTTATGCTTTACTTTAGGCATTTATTTTATATCTTTACTTTATGTCATTTACCTTTAGCATTTACATCTCATGCTATTTTCCTTTTCCTCACTTGATCATTATTTTCTTTTTATAAATATACTTAATAATCAACTTGGACATTAAAATATATTGAGGTTACTTGGGCTATCTGGTTACTCTCCCTAGCACTATGGAGTTTTTGGTTCTTGAGGCTTAGGATTAGAAGCCCTGAGACCTTGGAACTCTGTAATTTTGGTTGATATTTTTGTAAAGATCTTCTGAGATCCTTGGGGCTTACTCCAAGGCATTCGTTTAAGTTTTTTTTTCTATGTGCAGGTTATTCTGATTTTCATAATTTGTCAATTTTTATCAGTGAAGACTTTGCTTGGTTCTTAATTCATCTGAAGCTTGGTATTCATCAGAGGTTTAACATTTTTGCTTGCTTGGTTTTAATCTAAAGGACGACAATTCTACATTGACTTCTTGTGTCAAGTGTTGACTTCTTTTTGTTAGATCGTTCCTTTCCTTGGATTTTACCTTATGCTTTAGGATAGTCCCTTCATCTCCTTTCATCTTCTTTAAATTCAAAAATCTTCTCCCTCCTTTTCAAAACTCTTCTTTTTTCTCTAACTTGAACCACTTTCATAATAAACTTGGACTTCAGTCCATACATTTTTGAAAAGTATTTTCTTAATTAAACTCTTAATCAATTTAATCATACTTTGACATATTTTTATAGGACTAAAAATCATTAACCTCATTCAAACCATTTTTCCACTTTTGTCTTTTTATTTTAAAACTTTTCACAAAAGATTATACTCTTTTCAATTCTTGTAGTGATGCAAGCTACTATACTTCTATAATATATAGTGAAGTGATCCATTTTCCACTTGGGTGTTGAGTGATGGATTTTAAATCCAAGACTATGTCCTACACTTTGAGATGATGCAAATGCTCCTTTCTCATAATTGTGGGTAGTAAGTATATTTTTAACTTGGATATGAAGATGATGTTTCTTCTCTGAAAATTAAATATCACGCATGTGTTTTAAATTTTTTTAGGTGGACTACGAGTACACTGATCCCCTATTGCACGGAAGATGGTACGTAGACACGAAAGGTTCGCAACTGCGGCATGTGCAAAAATTGTAAAAAATACTTCTTTTCTTATCTCCACCATCTATTTTTTTGTATACACTTTTTATAGCCAAAATACACAGATTTTAAAAGAGGTTCATGTGGAGTACAATAGATGTTTAGGGTGCTAATACCTTCCCTTTGCATAACCAACCCCTGTACCTAGATTATCTCCCTCTTTTTTTGGGGTATATTTGATCTTTTCCCATTTCCTTTGGAAACAATAAAGTGCGGTGGCGATTTTTATCTATATCTGTATGAGTTAAGTCAATCCAATGGCTTAGTCTCAACATTTCTACCGCTATAGAAAATAGGCAAATTCACTGGGGAGATCTATATGTAGGTTCAGGCTATTTTTGTTTATCTATGTGTGTGCTATTATTTGTTGTATATATGTATGTTTATTTTGTTCTGGTTTCTAGAGTGCTTGGTGATCTCTTATAAGTCCTATATTCGGGCTTGGGAAAACTTAAGATAGGATGATCGGTATAGTCATGTTAACTTTGAGGGAGTAATTCCGAAAAAGGAGACATGAGATACCTCACTCAGTGGAGACCCCTTTGATTGTAGTATATGTTTACCAAGTAATCGGGAAGATGTGCGACATTCGACCTGGGAGCCTGCGAAGCTGAGAAGCCATAGAACACTTAACCCATCTTGGCCTTTTAGGTGTAGTGCAGAGACTATAACGGAGTGATTCAGAAGAAGTTGTTACGCGATGCTGCACTCAGACGAGTTTTTCTTGAGAATATTGCTAATTACCAAGCTACGGGACATTGGTAATATCCGAAGGAAGAATGTAGATTTTGGAGTTTCCTTAGGACCTTGTTCGGCAGGTGATAAACCATTAGTCCTTACCTTGTGGGTAGTACCTTTGACTTCATGCTCCTGACACTGAACCTATGAATCCCCATGTTTGTGATCTTGTGTGTGATTGTTGCATCATCATGCATTCATGCACCCATAAGTATTATTTAAATAGTTTTTCAAGGAACTTAAGGTTAACTTTTGCAAATATCTCAGGTACTCTATTGACCATGGATTTTGTAAGGAGAAAGAATCGGAAGTACAGTTTCAAGGATCCTAAGATAGAGGAACTAGGAGTTTGATTCCTGAGATTGAGAGTCCTACCAATTTTTGAAAGAAGTATAGACCCATTGTTCCTCTTATAAAGCTCAAGATGAAGGAGGGTATTCTTTCTACATTGGTCCAGTTCTATGACCCATTATATCGGTGTTTTACTTTTCCTGATTATCATTTGATTCCCATATTGGAGGAGTATTCTTAATTATTTGGGTTACCTATTACTGGTTGTGTTCTTTTCACTAGCTTATAAGGAGAGCCCAAGTCTCATGAGATTGCCACCATAACACACTTGAGAAAGTCTGAGGTTGAGGCCAACATGACTACTAAAGGAGGAACCAGAGGTTTACCAGCTTAGTTTCTATTGGATAAAGCTCTTTACTTCGCCAAGATGAAGAGTACAACTGATTTTGAGGGTATTTTTGCTTTTCTTGCCTATGGATTGTTCTTGTTTCCTAACATCGACAAATTTATGGATGTTAATGCCATTAGGATCTTTATGATTGGGAACCCAGTCCCTACACTGCTAGGAGATACTTATTATTCCATCCATCTTCAAAATTTCTATCAAGGAGGGATGATCATCTATTTCACACCGTTGTTATATAAGTGGTTTATTTCTCACTTACCCCAGTCTACTGCTTTTTCGGATATCAAGAAGGAACCACGTTGGGCACTAAAGATTATGGCTCTCACTCATTCTGACATTGATTGGTATCATTAAGCTTATTATGATGTGAAGATTATTGATAGTTGTGGTGATTTCCCAATGTTCCTCTTCTTGGCACAAAGGGAGGAATTAACTACAATCTTGTTCTTGCACGCCGCCAACTTGGATATCCAATGAGAGACAAGCCAATCAACATTAATTTAAGTGGTTTCCTTCTTAAAGAAGGAGAATATCACAAGGCAGCTAAGGAAGAGATTGAAAAGTCTTGGCGCCATTTTGATAGGAAGGGTAGAAAATATTTGGGACCAAGAGGAGTTGTTTCCTTAGAGCCTCATCTCCATTGGGTACAAGCAAGGGAAATTCAGTTGAAGATGCCTTATTCTCGTGAAGAACCTTTAGCTTACATGTTTATGAGAACTACTCCTCCTCACTTAGATGATGTGGAAGAACTTCAACTTGCCTTAGTTAGGACGCAACAAGAGAAAGAAGCATGGTAGAACAAGTACTAGACTTTGGAGGTGTCCTACTCGAATTGAAAGAGAAGGAGGACTTGATTGATATTAATGAGAGTCGTGTTGTGGAGATGATGAAGAAGTAGGAGGATTTATTTTCCTCTAGAGTTCAATCAGGTTTCGGTCACCCATTTTTTGATTTTAGTGGATGGAAAGAAGTCGCCGAAAAGTATGCAGAAGAGAACAAGCAGTTGAAGGCTTAAATTGCAAGACTCAAGGTAAAACGTCAGTGTGTGGAGAGATCTTCATCAGATTTGGCTCCTTAGGATTTTTAAATTCTATATTTATTCTCTTGTACTTAGGATTATTGAAACTTGTACTAAAAGTTATAATCCATTCCAAAGTTATTATTAAAGTGAAATTTTTAAGTATTTCCAAATGTGTTAGTACTTCAATATTTGGAATTGTTTGTAATTCTTTGAGTTCCTTGAATAAATAAAATAAATCATATGCATTGCATATCATGCATCATTTCGCACATATTTTTTTTGCATTACTATCTTTCCCAGGTGTCTTACTTGTTTCTCTACCTCGTTCAGACGACAAGTTGTCTCATCGCTATAATACTCGAACTAATTCTAGAAGAAAGATGGAAAACCTTGAACAAGAGAGTTGCGAGCTACACAAAGAAGTGGCTGCTTTGAGGGCTGGTATGGACAACCTAACTACTTTGGTAGAGTCATTAGTGGCTGCTCAGAATCAGCCACCACCTCTTCCTTCTCTGTCTCCTCATGCTTCTCAACCACAGTAGACGACCATTATTTCAGAGGTTCTCTCAGTTCCCATCTATGTTACTCTAGTTACTGCTACTCAGTATTGTATGCCTCGCGGTTACCCATGGAGAATTCCTAAGAAATTCATGCTATAAGGTTACAATCCTACTGCTTAAGTTGCCCCATTTGTTCAAGCTGTTGTTGTTTATGCACCTCCTGTGGTGCATGTTGTCCCTATTATTAATAATGAGATTCATCATGCTGCACCTCCTACGATGATTTTTATGCATCTTATTAATGATGAAGTTTATCAGGCGCCTCCTCTACCAAGTGAAAGTTTAGGCTTTTATGACCGAATGGATGACTTTCAAGATCAATTCAATGAAATGCAGAAAGAATTGAAGTCCCTCCGAGGGAAAGAGTTATTCAGATAGAATGTCAGTGACCTCTGTTTGGTTCCTAATGTGAAAGTTTCATTAAAGTTCAAATTACCAGAATTTGAGAAGTACAAGGGAAAATCTTGTCCCCATGACCACCTGGTGATATATATCAGAAGGATGTCCACTCATATTGATGACTAACACTTGCTTATTCATTATTTCCAAGATAGTTTAACTAGTGCTGCCTTGAAATGGTATATGGGATTGGACAGTAGCAACATTTGTAGATTCAATGACTTGGGTGAAGATTTCGTGAAGCAATATAAGTACAACATGTTTATGGAACCTGACTATGACCAATTGAGAGTGATGAATCAAAGATAAGGAATCATTTAAAGAGTATGCACAACATTGGCGCGAGGTTTCTACCCAAGTGGTACCCCCAATCGGAGAGTAAGAAATGATTAAAGCCTTCCTAAAAACCCTTGGTTCATTTTACTATGAAAGAATGATAGCAAGTGCACCAAGTGATTTCACTGAGATGGTAAGTATGGGTGTCCGTCTAGAGAAAGCCGTCAGGGAAGGACGATTGTCAAAAGATGAAGGTTCAAGTGGAATAAAGAAATAATCATATAGTTTTCTAAAAATAAAGAAGGAGAAATAAATGTTTTTGTTCAAGAAAGAAGGATTGGACCTCCAAGAAGACGTCATCAGCATGAACAACGAGTTGCTTCAGTTACTCCAATCGTCAGTGTAGCTCCAATTGTTGTTTCCTATCAGAGAGCAACTCAACAAGGTAATCAAGGGAAGGTCGGGAGAGGGAATCTTTTGATCCTATTCCGATGAGTTATACATAATTGTTTCCGGCTTTGGTTCAGAAGAACTTGGTACAGACTAGGCCTCTCCCTACTATACCTCTAACTTTTCCAGGATATTATAAATTTGGTAAGACTTGTGCTTTTCATCAAGGAGCCCCTGGGAACAACATTGAAAACTGCTATCCATTGAAGTCTGAAGTGTAGAAGATGGTAAGATTTAGTCTCTTGTCTTTTAAAGATATTCCCAATGTGAAGGTTAATTCACTAGCCAAGAATGGAAGTGAAGGTGTTGTGAATATGGTTTCTGGTTGTCTAGAAGAATTCATAATCTTTGACATAAACATGGTAAGAGGGAATTTGGTGAAGATGATGTCGTAACTAGCAAAAAATAATGAGTCGTCACCACTACTTTTTATCCTAACGACGGGTGAATAATGGAATACCCTAATTGTACTGAGATTCTTAGTTCTTGATTCACTTTAGATGAAGGGAATGTGTTAGGCACCCTTCATCTACCTTTTTATTAAGTAAGTCCTATGGTTTAGGTTGAAAGGGTAGGATAGGGTTTTAAAATTTTAATTACGGGACTCGCCTTTGTTTTTAAGCCATGTGCATACGTGTCCTCTTATGAGGAATCAGAGTCCCAATTTGTAGTTTGTAGTGTTTGGTTGTTTTTTTTAGTGTGGAAGTATTTTGAAAATAGTGGAATCAGACGCAGTTCGTAGTTAACATAAAATATTTCCACAATCCTTTTCAAAAATAATATTGAATTTTATGTTAGTAGAAAAATGTTAGTATTTGATTGGTTAGCTATTTTGGAGATGCTATGCAATATGAGAAAATAAATTTGAATGAGAAAAAGATTTAATGCAATTAGAAAAGTAGGCTTAGTGTTTTTTTAGAAAATATTTTAAGATATAAATAACTATTTTTTCCTAATTGTTAAAAATATATTAAATACTTTTAATAAAAATATCCAACAATTATTTATTAATATGCAAAAAATTTATTTTAATGAAAATGCAAAAAGTATGTGAAATAAATAAGAAAAATAAATAAATTAAAATAATTAAATAATTTAAGAAAATTAATTAATTAAGTTTTAGGGGGTGTAAAACTAAGATTGGGTGGTGTTTGAGAAAAATATTTGGACTCAAAGAAATTCTGAGCCCAAATGCCTGCGGGTGCGAAATTACAATAAGATAGTAAAAATGGGAGGTGTGGAAAGGAGGGGCCCAAGTTCACATATTGAACTGGGCCCAAAATGCAGGTGGGGGTGTATTATTAGGTTTGTAGTAATACTGGGGGGTTTGAACTGGAATGGGCATTGACACAGAAACAAATACCTTGATCAATTTGGATCAAGTATAGGAAGGCGCACACATATATGGTGCACTGGGGAGATCTGGGGCGTTTGATTCAAATTAATATGAATGGATGGATAGGATTAATGTTTAACTGAGGGAGCACCATAGAGAGACGGACACAGGATCACAAGGGAGAGTATGTTTCGTCATTTTGTTTTATTCTTTTCCATTTCCACCCACACCTCTCTCCCTCCTCCTTGTTCTCCTTCTTTTCTTCTTGTTTCACCACAAAACAACAACAACAATAGCCTAATCCAAAAAAAAATCCCGATCAACCCAAATCAGCAGCACTTCGACTGGCCTTTCCCCTAAATCTAACCCCAGAACCTCAACAATAATCACAATAACAAGTCACAAAACCTAAGCTAAGTGTTATTGGAATTACCTCTATTTACTCTAATCCTCCGATTATTTATGTGATCTCCCTCTGATCTCTTCTTCTTCTTATTTGGTAGGTACATGATAAAGGTGGCAGCGCAACAAAGGGGTTTGAAGATGATGTGAAAAGATCAAGGGTTTAAGTTATGAAACCCAGATCTTGAACGAAAAGCTTTGAAGTTCGAGAGGGAAGTCACCGCCGACTCTGATTCTTCTTATACTTCTTCTATTTCTTTATTATCCTCCCTCTCTCGGATGCTTAGGGTTAGGGCTTTTATAGGTTAGATTAATTAGGACAATTTCATTGATTTGCATTTATATTCTGATATTGATTGAAGATTGAGAAATCCATTTAGGGATTTTATTAGATTGATTGTAAATTAGTTAGATTAGATTTGGTTTGAAATTAGAATTAGGTTTTGATTTGTATGCACCTAGCATCGCTTTTGTTTTTATATTCATCAATCAATGTCAATACAAAATTGTTTTCCCTGCAATCTTCAAATTGACTCCATTTGATTCGGTTGAAAATTTTGTTTTTGGGCTTATTCAGCTTCCTTATAGTGTCGCTGCAGATTAGGGTTTCCTACCCTTCCAGTTGACTCGATCAACACATTATAATAGAATAATAATTGATAATAAAATAAAATTATAAGTTAATAATGTTGATAATAATAATAGCACATTAATTATATCAATAAAGACTCCCAATATCCAATGTTGCCCTCGGTCAACTCGCATAAACAATACTAATATTTGTAAAAATAATAATAATTGTAATGATAATAATGATAATTGAATAATAAAAATAACTGTATAATAAAGTCAGAAGGTTGACTCTGGTCAACCACAACAAAATCACCATGGGCTTTAAGACCTAATAGGCCATGAGACTTATATAATTATCTGTTTTAACCAAAAGATAAACAAACCCTCTCTTATAAGTTTAAACCCCCATCATATCTAGACAAAATTTCCAAAATAAGCAATTAAAACAATATGACTATAAATTAGAAATGTAATAACACTAAGATTAACTAAAATGACTATTAATATTTAACGGGGCAAAATTTGGAGTATGACAACTGCTAGTATTTAATTACTCTTCGATTGAATGGTGCAAGAATATACAAGTCTCACATATTCGAATCAGAGGGTTATTAAATAATAAAAGACCCCAAAATTTGACCAAGATTGGTTAGGTAAAGAAACACTATAAAGCATACCTCAGAGAATGAAGAAATAGGTAAAGATGATGATGTATCATTCTAAC
Organism: Vicia faba; assembly: GCA_948472305.1. Classification (NCBI taxonomy): domain Eukaryota; kingdom Viridiplantae; phylum Streptophyta; class Magnoliopsida; order Fabales; family Fabaceae; genus Vicia; species Vicia faba. Next base: position 855,089,179 of record OX451736.1, on the reverse strand, counting down.
AGAGTTTGAACAAAGAGTGAAATTGAAGTTGATATGATAACGCAGATAACTCGTCAACCCCTAGAAAAGAGTAGTCGCAGATTTTGTGTATTCACCATAACCTAAGAGATAAATAAACACGATTTTGAAGAGAGATAACTTATTGTTGCATTGAGACTAATGCAACAAGCTATATTGCAGTTATAGAGTATTTACCGCGGCGTAGAGGGTAAATAGCACCATTTTGAAAGTTGACCTACTAACGCTCGGAGACTAACATAGTATGTTTACAACGTAGACTTTGTATATGCATCACAGCCTAGGGGATGAATAATGCAAAGTTGATAATCCATTGTCGCTTGGAGACTAACACAATGAACCATATCGTAGAAATACAGATAACTAATTGCTGCTTAGAGACTAACGCAACGAGTTATATCTCATATTTCGTATATCTACTACAACCTAGGGAGTAAATGATACAGGTTTGAAAATATCTTATTAACGCTTAGAGACTAACATAGTAAGGTATGACACATACATGTGCATTTATCACGACCTAGAGGATAAATAAAACAGACTTAATAATCCATTGTCACTTAGAGACTAACACAATGAACTATATTGCATATTTTTGCGTACCTACTGTAGAGGTAGAAATTTTAAGACATCCATTGGATTGACTTAACTCTTTAAGATCAAGATGAAAATCTCCACTGTGCTTTATTGTTTCCAGAGAAAATAGGAAAAGAGCGAATAAACCGAAAAGAAAGGGGAGAGAATCTATGTACAAGGGTTGGTTATGCAAAGGGAAGGCATTAGCACGCTAAACATCTACGGTACTCTACATGAAACTCTTTGAAAATCTGTGTATTTTGGCTATAAAAGGTATATACAAAAATAGATGGTGGATATGAGAAAAGAAGTATATTTTTTACAATTTTTCACCCACTGCGGTTGCGAACCTTTAGTTCATACGTACCACCTTCTGAGCAATAGGGGATCAGGGTACTCGTAGTTCACCTCAACAATTTTAAAACACAAATGTGTTGGTTAATTTTAAGAGAAGAGACATCATCGTCATATCCGAGTGGAAAACATACTTACTATCCACGATTATGAGAAAGGAGAATTTTCATCATCTCAAAGTGGAGGATATAGCTTAGATTTTAAAATCAACAAAGCCTCACTCAACACCCAAGTGAAAAATATCTCATTTTACTACATACTATGGAAGTATAGTATCTTGCATCACTATAAGAATCTACAAGAGTATAATCTTTTGAGAAAAGTTTTAAGGTAAAAAGGCAAAGTGGCCAAAATGGTTTGAATGGGGTTAATTGACTTTTAGTATTCTCACAAAAATGTCAAAGTATGATTAAATTTATTAAAGTTTGATTAAGAAAATATTTTTGAAAATATATGGACCTAAATCCAAGTTTATTATGAAAGCAGTTTAAGTTAGAAAACAATAAGAGTTTTGAAAAGGAGTGAGAAGATTTTTGAAATTAAAGAAGATGGAAGGAGATGAAGGGACAATCCTAAAGAACAAATTAAAAACCAAGGAAAAGAATGATCCAACCAACAAGAAGCCAACACTTGACATAAATAAGTCAATGTAGAATTTCGATCCTTTAGATTGAAACCAAGCAAGCAAAAATACTAAACCTCTCAGAAGTACCAAGCTTCAGATGAATTAAGTCTTCATAAAAATTAGGCATAGTAACGGTTGTATATAGAGGAATTCTAAATCACAGACAAAGCATATAATCAGAGTAACCTGCACACAAGGAAAATCAACCCAATGCCTTGTAGTAAACCCCAAGAACTTCAGACAAAATAACAACAGAGCAATAAGGTCTCGAGTATCCAAGTTTCTAAACCTAAGTCCGAGAGGTCCACATCTCCATAATGCTAAGGATAGTAAACAAGTAGTCCAAGTAACCTTAAATTTTTTTATTGTTCCAGTTGATTATTAAGTGTTTTTAAAAGAAAAAAAGCCCAAATGAGCAAAGATAAAATGACATAAAGATAAATACTCAAATGAGAAAAGAAAAATGGAATAAAGATAAATGCTCAAATGAGAAAGTAAAAATGACATGGAATACAAATGATAAAATAAATGGTACATAAAAGTAAAGGCACAAAATAAAGACATAAAGTAAAGTCAAGAAATAAAGGCATAAAGTAAAGTTAATTGTTAGTGAATTAGAAGTTAGAAGTTAGATGAATGACCATCTTGAAGCTTGTTTGAAAAATCATTAGAAGATTGATAAAATTAAAGCTTCTCATCAACAAGTCTCAATTGCTTTTTGTCAAGTATATCATTCATTTCAAGCACTTAAAGCAACCACATAATGATCAATGACGTTCAAATGATTCACTTAGAGAAAAATTTATGAAATTCATTAGAGGATTGATAGAATCAAAGCCTCCTAAAAATGAACTTAAAAGTTATTGGATCCAAGGTTTCAAATTAAACATGCTTGGGCTTGTAAGTATAGGTTTGGGCCACGAATGATCATTTTTTGAATTGGGAAAAATTAGAGCTATGTTAAGCACTCGTAAGTGGACTTATGTAGAAATCACACCTATCTTGAGGCTGGTCAATATCAATCTATGTACTAACATGTTAGAGAAATGATATGTAGATTATTCTCCAATAACATGTAACACAAGTAAAAAAACAAGAAGGGGATAAGACGAAGAGGGATGGGATGTATCCGATGAAATTAGGGTTTTAAATATCATCAACATTATTCATCCATTTTGGTGCATTTGGTTTTTCAACCTATCAACACCTAAGATCCAATAAGGTTGACGAATTTTTGTCCCAAAATAACACCCAAATCAGAACCAAACAAAAATAATAAAATGATATTTAATAAAACAATATTTAAATTATTAATAAAAGGAAATAATTGGTAAAATACACAAAATGTATTAAAACACTAAATAAAAATCCTTAAAAATATTAGAGGTCAAACGCAAGTCAATAGATGTTAACAAAAAAATTCAGAATTTTTTAAAGTTAGAAACTATTTTTTAAATTTAAAGAAGTAATCAAAATAAACCAAATTTTGTGAAAAATAGTAAAATCAAATATAAAAATAAAATGAGGTCACCAATATTTGTCAAGAGGTCATTGGATCCTTCCATTATTTTTTGAGAATTTAAAAATCAAGAAAAATATTTTTAAACAATTAAAACAAGTCAAATAAAGTGAAAAATCATAAAAAATACCAAATAAAAAAATAAAATTATGAAAAAATAAAAATCAGAAATAGAAAAATCAAAAGTTTTTTTTTGAGAATTTTTTCAGAATTTTAGAAGTTGAAATGGATTTTTTTATTAATTTTTGAAGTTTAAAACAATTAAATTATAAAATTAGAAAATAAAAATAAAGCCAAAAAGATGTAGACCATTGGATCAATTTCAAAACGCGTTAGTAATCAAATCCAAGGAATTAGACGCGCTGTGTATATCATGGTCATTAGTGAATAACACACTAGATCAATTATTTTAAAAACAGATAAAACAAGCCACGAGTGGGGCTCTGATTGGTTGAAGACGTCCATGCCATCGTCTTCAACCTTCAGATTGTTGACAAAGTCAACTGAAACACGCAATTTACATATCTCTCCATATATAAAATCGGAAGCTCAGACTTGTATCATTCGATTCGTCTCATCAAGACGAAGACAATTGTACCCTCGCAAAAAAATTATTTAACTTATAGCTCAGTCGATTTCCAAAAAAACTAGAGAGTTTTGAAAAAAATTGAAATCAGAAACAGGTGCATCAAATGCATCAATTAATCAAAGTTAAACTATCAACAAGCATCAGTGAACATCATAGACCATTCCAGTAATTTAAGTTAGAATGATTGATGCCAATTACTACCTGAACAAAGTATAAAGAAATTGCTCTGAAACTTGACTTGGTTAGCACGATTTAGAGCATCTTGAGGCTTTGTTCTTCTTCTGTTAGCTTCAATGAAGTTCAAGGAAGAAGAATCAATACATAAATTATAGTAGGAAGTGCTTAAAAACAAAATTCAAAATTGCAGAATTGAGAGGTATGAAGGAAGTTCAATAATGGTTTTTTGGCTCTCTAAAGCTTGTAAAATGAAGTAGAGGAGGTCTCTATTTATAGGAGAATGTGATGCAATGCTAAGATAGGGTGAATGATAAGTAATCATGTGAAATTGTGTGCACTCTGAACATGACAAAAGTGTGACTCCTAACTCATCAAAACTCAGCTAATTCTTGTGTTTCAACCATTAATCCAGCCTTAGCAACTTTTTAAAACATGTTTAAGTGGAAAACATGCACAAATTTGATCATTAGAAGCCACATTATGGAAATTTCAATCTGACTACAAGCGAAACTTCAGTTCTAAAGTACCAACTTTGAATCCTTGGTGCACACAGCTCAAGAGGCTTTAGGGCATAATTCTTGAAGCATTTGAAATACAAGGTCACAATCTTTACAATGTTCCAAGAAAGACTCCATTTGGATAATTGAGCTGAAAGTTATGTCCATTTGAATTTGTGAAAAACACACAAATATTTTGTACTTAGAAAAATTCTAAGTGTTAAACTTCAAAATGACCTACAATGTTCTTCAAAATTACATGAACTTCCACTCAAAATTTGGTCATGATATCTGAAGATGACATGAAGTAGAACTCTTAAATTAAATTTTGGAATTAAGATCACTCAAAAATCATAAAAATTGAAAGAGTTATGCTCTTTGGAAGATTATGAACAAATTTGGGGAAATTCACAAAAGACCTATAATCTTTTCAATTCTTCAACCAATTTCCAAGCATCTTCAAGTCTTGCACATAAAAACAAAGTTGTAGTAGACATCCCAAATATTATTATGAAAAATAATTGGCTCAAGGAGAAAAAAATTACCAAGTTATGATCATTTGAAGCCAAACCTTAAAATTCAAAGGCTCTTCAAGGAGGACTTGCAATCTTTCTCAACTATTAGTGATCTTTCATTCAAAATTAGCCTTAAATACTTGAAGAAAATTTTTTAAAAATACTTTAAAGAGGTCCATGGCTTTGGAGTCACTAAAAAATCTCAAAAAATGAGCAAGATATGGTCCTTAGAAGTCAACAAACCCTATCTCAGAGGGTGTCAAAATGACTTGAAACCCCTTTCAACTTTTAAATATTTTTCTAGAACAATTGGATCTTTTCATGTGAAGACAGGTTGTTGTATATGATAATAAGAATCCACAGAAAAAAGAAACAACTCAAAATGTTGAAAATTGAGAGAGTTATGCACTTGTGATCACTGAATCAAGCCTTTTCTTAAATAGGTCAAACTTGTTGAACCAACCTTGAATCCTTTGATCTTTCTTGGAAAATAAAGCATGATGAATCACAGAAGGTCTTGAAATGATTTTTTCTTGAAGAACACTCAAAGATGGAGCTTAAGTATCAATTAAACTTGTTGAAGAAGGCATGGAAATAAACACATGAACCTATGAATCTTCTTGATGAATTACACCACCAACTTTGAGGAAATTTGACCTGAATAAAGCGAGGGAGCTCTTTGAACCACAAAACTTTGATATCATAGACATTACCTTGAAGCTTGAGATCTTGCAATCCGTTAGATACCCATTTGATTGAGAACCACCCCTCAAACCCTAGGTTAGATGGTGAGATGAATGCAATTATGATCACCTACAATATGAACATTCAAAGGAACATATATACATATCTTGATGTTAGTTTAAAGAAAACATGTACAAGATGCACAATTCAAAGTGCTTGGTTATCCCTCAAGAGAAAGCTTAAAGATAAGATAAAGTAGAAAGATAGAACCAACCCAAATGTGTGATCTTGATGTATTATGATGATATGAGATTATGAGATATCTTAGGGGAAAAAGTAGGGGTATAACACCTACCACAACCTAGGGGGTAGCTAACACAAGTTTGAGAAAGATAACTTACTAAGGCTTCTAGACTAATATAGTAAGTTATATCACAACTTTGCATATTTATCATATCCTAGGGGATAAATAATGCGGTTTTGTGAAGTTTGATGAGTATTTTCGAATCTAAACCAAAGATAAGATTGAAGTTTTACCGGTTGTGTCTGTTCTCAACCAAGGTGTTTGATTGTGTTGCGCAGATAGTCTAATTCACTAATAGGTCCCAATAAAGTTTGTAGTTTAACCAAAGTATATTTGTAAATGTAATGCACATGTATATGCATAATGCCCTAAATTGATATGATACCCAAATGTTATATATGCACCAAAAGTTTTATATACATGCACCAAGTATTTCGTAAATGTTTTTTTTTATATTTCCTCCTTTTGAACCATTGGCTTTTTCCTAAGTCACTAAATACCCAACGTTGTATGTTGCTTTTTCTTAGTACCCCTAAGTTTGATTTGAATTTTTGTATAACCAAATGAAATTGTTAGCGAGATTCTGGTAATTGTATCATAGGCTCAGGCGTAGGCGAGGACGTAGACATGGACGTAGATGCAGATTTTCTTTCGACGTTTTTCTAACCAAAATGCTTTTTGATGTTTTATCAAAAGCTTTTAATTGTTTGTCCAATCCCCAAAATAATTTTGTCCCAGTATTTTGCAAACAAGTCCAAAAAAGAAAAAGACAATTGAAAAAGATTGAAAAGTAATTTTTATTGGTGAAAATTCCTTTGAATAGGCGAGAGTACAAGATGTAATTCCTAAAAAGAGGTAATTACATAAAATTTAGCAAAATTTGAAAATGACAATGAAAATGATAATTGTTATTGTTGTTTCTCTGATGTCGTTTTGATAACTTCAATCTCATTCGCTTTCGAGTCGGATGATTCAGATTAATCTTTATCCTTTATGGTTGTGGTCGTAGTTCTTGGATTGCAGACTATTTGTTCTTTATTTTGAATAAGATCCATAAATTTTTCCCGTACCTCCGTTTCGGGTTTTCAATCCACCGGGATAATTTTTTTATATGTCCCTAACTTTTGCTAGGATCGCCCTTTAGGGTTTTCAATCCATCGGGATGCCCCTTTTTTCCTAAGTCGCCTGTTTAGGGTTACGACTTAGCGGGCCTTTTATACATAGTAATTTTTTACTGCATCTGCTTTTGTTGGATGTGGTAGTTCTTCCCCATCCATTGTTGTGAGGACAAGACCTCCACCCGAGAATGTTGTTTTAACCACATATATAGCTCTTTTTATATTCTTGGAGCTGGAATTTCTTTTATGGCATTCACCTTGTCGGGATCCACCTTAATACTTTGCTGACTCACAATAAAACCCAATAATTTTCCTTACTTGACACCAAATATACATTTGTTCGGATTCAACCTCCGTCTGAACTTTCACAGAAGCTCGAATAATTTTTTATAAATGTATGATGTGATCCTCCTCTGTATGAGATTTGGCAATCATATCATCTACGTATACCTCAACTTCTTTGTGGATCATATCGTGAAATAATGTGGCAATGGCTCGTTGATAAGTGTCATTGTGTTCTTTAAGACAAAGGGAATTAATTTGAAATAGAAGGTGCCCCTAAGGAGTCATGAAAGTAGTCTTTTCCATATCCTTGAGTTCAATTTTGATCTAATTATAACCTGAGAAACCATCCATGAATGAGAATACTGAAGCTTGAGTTGTATTATCCACCAAAACATTTATGTGAGGTAACAGGAAATCGTCTTCAAGACTTTCTTTGTTTATAACCCGATAATCCATACACGTGCGTACTTTTCCATCCTTCTTATGCATTGGCACAATGTTAGCTATCCAAGGTGGATAATCTACCACGGCTAAGAACCCTGCCCCAAATTGTTTAAGGAATTCTTCTCAAATCTTATTGGACATGTCTCGACGAGTTCTTCTGAGCTTTTGTCTAACTAGAGAACAACCATACTTGAGAGGTAGCCTATGCACCACAATATCTGTATCTAATCCCGCCATATCCCTGTAAGACCAGGAAAATATATCCATGTACTCATGAAAAAGTTTGATCAGCCTTTCTTTGACGCTTTCCTCCAAGGTCTCACCTATGTTGATTTCTTTCAAATACTTTTCTATTCCATGGTTGATAATCTCAATAGGTTCTTGGTATGGCTATATAATGTTTTATTTTTTCTCTAATAACCTCCCCAATTCTTTGGAGACTTCAATATCTTATTCATCTTCCTCTTCAACTTGGCTAATTGGTGCATAAAAGTTATATCGGATAGTAGCAGTAACATTATCAGTGAGTTTCAGTATGGATCTGCACATTTATCATGTTTTGGTGCAGCTTAGTATGTGAATTTGGAAAATGCATATGAAGAAAAGTATTGCCATTTTAAAAACATAAGAGATAAATGCAAGAGAAAGACAAGGATCTTAATTGGATGTAAAACAAAAACTCTTATTAATTGAAAATATTGCTTGAAACAAATTGGGGGATCCTTACAAGCTACCCCTATGCCTCAAGCTCAACATAGGTTTTATTTAAAACAAGAAAAATTACTTTGGAAAGAAAAGGATCTCTGAAATCTCCACGACTGTCAAATTCTTGAGTTCTTAACCTAGAGTTCATTCACTGATGAAGTTAGATGCTCCTTTGGTGTTGTTTTGTTGGATATCCTTGCTACTTACCCACCATGCTCTACCCCTTTGTTGGCGAAGGTTTTATGGATAAGAGGAAACTGCACCTTGCCTTTTAGAGTAGCCTTTGACAGTTCATAGCCCAAACCAAAATGATCTTTTTCTAAGGTATCATCACAAGTTTACCCCAACCTTTTGAGGTACTATCTTCCACAATTGCTTGTAAATATCTCCATGAAGTCATAGTAGGTTTCTTGATTTTCTCCACTGGTAGAGTTACCATTTAAGCAACCTCTAAGACTTGTAACGGTGTTGCTATAAAACCTCTATGTGACTTACAAAAATGTCCTCTTAACCGTTGATTACAACCAATCTTCCTTCAACGAGGAACTTCAATTTTTGATGCAAGGTTGAGGTAACAACCCCTGCCGCATTAATCCAAGGCCTCCCAAGAAAGCATGTATATGCTGGCTCCATATCCGTCACTTGAAAGGTAATGCATAACATATGTGGATCGATCTTTACCAGAATATTGACTTCTCCAAACACTAAACTTTGAGAGCCATCGAAAGCTTTAACTATCATAGAACTTGGCCTTATGACAACACCGCTAGCGTCAACTTCATCAGGCTGGATTTTTGGTAGTACATTGAGAGCGGAATCAGTATCAGTGAGTACTCTAGATAGGCTAGTTTCCCTATCTATATAGAAATGTTCAACACTTTGTTATGAGCTCTACCTTGTGGAGGTAACTCACTATCATTGAAGCCTAAATATGATATAGATGTTAGGTTCGCTACGACATTATCAAACTGATTTATTGTAATATCCTTTGCAGCATGAGAAGAACTTATAATCTTCATTAGAGAGTCTCGATGCGCTTCTAAATTGATATGAAATAAGAGTATTGAAATTTTGGCAGGGGTTTGGTGTAGCTGATCCACCATCCTATAATCACTTTTCTTGATTATTTTCAAGAATTCTTCGGCCTCTTGGTCAGTAAAATTCTTTCTCAGAGGTTCTTGTTCTTGACTTGCCTCCACCATATCTTTTCCTTTATCCTTAACCATAACATCATCCTTCTTTTATTGTTCGGGACCATAGATTCGACCACTGCGAGTCATGCCCCTTGTCCCTGCTATATTTTTGATTGTATGTTCTTTGCTCGTTAATGGATCACATTCTTGTTTTAAACCATTGACATAAAATTTATCATCATAACTCCACAGTACAACTTTGTCACTTTCATAAGGAGTGGGAGATGTCCCCCTGATCACCATTGTGGTCTTTGGAATCACTGGTATTCTCAGTGTCTGACGTAGTATTGTTACTGGTTCTTTTGTCGTACTAGACTCTCCCCAAGGAATTAGAAGAGTTTTCTTGGCAGGTCTCGGCCCTTGGCAAGGAATTACCAATGGCTTCTTTGTATTTCCACCGATCTCAACTACATATTCGCCTTCAGGGTATCGCCCTATTTGGACTACCCCTTGATCCACCAATTTCTATAACATCTTCTCAAAAGCTTTATTATGATCCAAAAGTAAACCATGTTCAAACAAATATTCCTTCAAGAAATCTATCAAAGTTTTTACTCGTTTAACTTCCCCAAAGCCAGTGACCACCTCAATTACGTTCGCATTTGGCCCACCATGCGGAGACATGGGGTTCGTCTTGGTATTTGGCTTGTCAAAAGTGATATCTTAGGAATCCAAAAAATCTTGAACCTTATGTATGAAGGTCTAACATTTTTCTATGGTATGCCCTAGAGAGTTGGCATGATATTCGCACCTTGCATTGGCATCATATTTTGGCGGGAGTTCCCCAATTGGAGGAGCTAGTGGCTTCAACTCTACCAAATATGCTTTGAGTAAATGTTTCAGTAGTTGACTATGAGGCATGGGGATAGGATCAAATCTTCTTGAAGGCCTCTCAAACCTATTATGTTGTTGTTCACGTGAAATTACCAATGGTTGTTGTGCTTTCAGATGTGATGCGACAACATTAATTTCTCACTCCTTCTTCTTAGAGAAGTTAGGAATATGCTTCTTTGAATTGTAAGGAGTATTGGATTATTCCCCTTGTATCTTGCCACTTTTTATACCTGCCTCAATTATTTCACCAATAATCACCAAATCATAAAATCAAAAAGAGACGCTTCCGACCATTTTATCATAGAACAACCCTTGTAAAGTACCCATGAACATATCGACCAATTCATTCTCCATGAGTGGTGGTTGTATGGGGGCTTCCATTTCTCTTGATCGTTGAGCATACTATTTGAAGGACCCATCCTTCTTCTGAGATAAGTTATGGAATTGCATACAGTTAGGAGCCATGTCCAAAGTGTACTTGTATTGTCTTAAGAAAGCGTTGGCAAGATCTGCCCACGTCTGGATGTGGACTCGCTCCAATTGCATATACCAATCTAGAGATGCCCCACTCAAACTGTCTTAGAAACAATGGATCATCAGCTTCTGATCTTGATCTTAGGCATGCATTTTTCGGCAGTACATGCGCAGATGGTTCCTCGGGCATTTGAGTCCCTTATATTTTCCAAAGTTAGGTACTTTGAATTTTATGGGGGGTCACTACATCTGGAACTAGATACATTTCAAGATCATTGACGTTGAAAATGTCATAACCCTCCACAACCTTCAACCTTTCTTTGAGAGCTTTAAACTGATTGAGCGCCATGGGATTTTCAACAATATTAGTATGGGTAATTCTATGATGTGCCCGGTTGATGCCTTATAAGTCATGATCTTTATACTGTAGGTCTATGTAATTATCCATGTTTTATGGATAGTTGATTGGAATATCCAAGGTATGAGATCGCCTACCTTTGGTGGAGGTGGGACAAATCCTTCAATATCATCTTGTTGGACCTCTTGCTGAGTCACAGTTGACTTTAGAGGTCCTAACTTTGGTACATGTCTTAGTTGGTGATCGCTCCATGCACTAATATTCTAGGTTGCTTCTTCAAAGTCTACCCTTGGGATCTGATCTTTCCTTTCGATGATGTTCTTCAAAGCTATCAGAACTTGACTCATATCTCCTTTCATTGAGTCAATGTTACCCTTCATTCTCTCCAAATCTTCTTGGAAGATGGCTTGATTTTCCTCAATCTTGTCCATTACTTTCTTTTGATGAGCTCTCATTTGATATGGAGGTCGGAAAGGTGGTGCATTTTTACCAATGATTTAACTAGAGAAATTTTTTTTTAAATGTGAGCTTTATGTATGAAAATTTACTAAATGTGATGCTTATGCATGAATGCCTATGAACATGCTAAAAGCTTTTAACCTTTGTCTTATTCACGTTGGATTCCTTTATATATTTTTTCTAGGTTTTGTTTTTTATTTGTGAGTATCTCAAAATTAATATAAAATTTTGATTATGGAAATAAAGAGTGTCTTTATTGAAATAACAATCATCCTCAAAAGAGAATACAATTCAGATACTGAATAATATTCGAACCAAAAACAACTACTGGAAGAAATAATATCTCCATGGCTCTTTCGGGCGGTTTCTCCTTGATGACTATTATTATCTTTATATCTGGATTGATGGATCTAACAGAGACAACTTGTTTCCCTTTTTCATCCATTTTTAGGATACTCACCAAAAACCTTTGATTTTTCTTCTTGGGAATCATGTGAATAAGACAACAAAAATGCAAAAACAAATGAATAAATGCAAAATGCATGAATACATGGTGGTGAGGTTTTGTGAAAGGTATCCTTAGTTGGTAGGTTCCTAATTTTGGCCTACGGATATTCTACCCTCCCTATAAGGTGGCTTCCTTAAGGGTATCATGGATAACACTAGAGGGAAAGGCACAAGGGCCTCCCTTAAGTAGAGCATCATTGTAGACCGAAAATTTTGTCTCTAAAGTCGTACTAGGTCTCGCCATGAGATTTTGGTTTAGGGTTATACAAAGAGTCATAGGTTTCATTGAAAAATCCTATCCCTTAAAAGTCTATCTCTTGAGATATATTCCTTTTTCAGAATTCCAGCGAATCTAGGCAAAGTCGTCACAAAAACACATAGGGATGACATATCCACTTGGCCAATAGACTAACCTTCTTTCTAAGGTTTTGAATTTTCAAATTAAAATCCCCACAAAAATAAATAAAATGATAAACAATATAACAATAAATAAATAGAAAAATAAATAAAACAAATATAGAAACAACACCAAAAACCCTAAAAAAACCTAAACCTAAAAAGGATAGGCTTCTAAACCCTAGGGTTGAATCCCGGGCATAGTCTCCAGCTGTCGTAATTGGCAAAAAATAACGAGTCGCCACCACTAATTTTTGTCTTAATGAAGGGTTAATAATGGAATAACTCTAATTGTACTGAGATTCTATGTTCTTGATTCACTTTACACGAAGGGAAGGTGTTAGGCATCCTTCACCTACCTTGTTCTCAAGGTAGTCCTAGGGTTTAGGTTGAAAGGTTAGGATAGAGTTTTAATTTTTTAATTAGAGGACTCGTTCTCGTTCTTTTCTTCTTCTTTCACCACAAAATAATAACAAAAACGGCCTAACAAAAAAACCCTGAACGACCAAATTGGCGGCACTCTGACCGGCCTCGCCCCTAAATCTAACCCCAAAACCTCAACAATAATCACAAAAAAAAAGTCACAAAACCTAAGCTAAGTGTTATTCAGATTACCTCTATTTGCCGTAATTCTCTTATTATTAATGCGATCTCCCTCTGATCTTTTCTTCTTCTTCTTTGGAAGGTACATGATGAAGGTGGTGGCGTGGAAAAGGGGTTTGAAGATGATTTGAAAAGATCTAGGGTGTCAATTATGAAACCCAGATCTTGAACGGAATGCTTCGATTATGGAGAGGGAAGTCGTGACCGACTTTGATTCTTCTTCTACTCCTTATATTCCTTTACCATCCTCCCTCTCTCAAATGCTTAAGGTTAGGGCTTTTATAGAGTTCTTGGGTTAGATTAATTAGGAAAATTTCATTGATTTGCAGCTATATTTTGAGATTTATTAAAGATTGAGAAATCGATTTAGGGATTTTATTAGATTGATTATAAATTAGTTAGATTAGATTTTTTTTGAAATTAGAATAAGTTTTTGATTTGTATGCATCTAGCCTCATTTTTGTTTGTATATTCATCAATCAACGTCAATACAAAATCATTTTCCCTGTAATCTTCAAATTGATTTCATTTGATTCGGTTGAAAAATATGTTTTTGGGCTTATTGAGTTGCCTTACAGTGTCGCCACATATTAGGGTTTCCTACCCTTCTAGTTGACTCGGTCAACACATTATAATAGAATAATAATTGATAATAAATTAAATTATAAGTTAATAATGCTGGTGTTGTACCCCAAAATTTTCCCTCTCATTTCTCAAATAATCTCTCACAAGATCTCCTTTGGTTCAAGACTGCACAAGGGTTGATCAACTCAAGACACCTTCTCAAGCACTAATAACTGAAAATTAGGGTTTGAGTTTGCACAAGGACAAATGGACTTTTTATGCCCCATATGACTTTCATGGATCATTTTGGACCCTCAAGTTTGCTCATGTCAAGTTTCAATTCTTGGATCACAATTTTGCTAAGTCAATTTACCAGTTGACTTAAAATCAGTTGTATTTGTGAAAAAGTGAATTGTGATAAATTTACAGTCAAACTTCATAATTTTTTATCCATATCAACATCATGAACTCATATATGTCATTTGATAAAGTTTGGATCACAATTTCTCCAGAAATTTGATCAGATCATCAAAAGGGCAAAATGGTCAAAATTAGGGTTTTGACTGAGAAGGTGCAATTTTTGATTTTTGACCTAGAAAATGACTTATTGGTTAAAGGCATGATCTCAAAGATTCAAATAATTCATTTTTACCTAATGGCATGGCTCAAAACATTCCTCAAGATCAATTGGTTGACAGATGAATTTCAAACAACTGATGAAAAGTCAATTGTACACTGAAAAGTCAAACTTTGACTTTTTGGTCAAAATCAAGTCCCAAAGATCACAATTCATAAATACATGTCAAAATATGAAACTTTTTCATCAAGAAATCAAAAAGTCAAGATTTCATTTTGAAAAGTCAAAGTTTCTAAACTTAAAAAAATTTCTAAGTGTTGGAAATTCATGTTTTTTTCACAACTTTGAGCCAAATTTCAACCATGATGCAAGATGATTCAAAGGAAACTTACAACATGAAAGTTGTAGATCTCAATGACGTCTAAAAAATTTTAGAACACTACTTCTCCTAGAAATTCATGGATTTCAAGTTATGATTTTAAGAAGACATGTTCATGAAACTTGAAAAACAAAGTGAAATTTTGCCCTAGTTTAGGAAGGATTTTGACCTAAATTCATGGAAATTTTTCACATAGTTCCAAGATGAATATTTGAAAATATCCAACATAGATGTTTTATAGGATGTTACAAGCTTTCTAAAATGTCCAAGAACTCATTAAGATCATACTTGAGCAAGGAGAATCGAAGGCAAGAAGTTAGGGTTTCATTCTTGAATTACAAGTCATTTCTTGATGAACACATAATTCAATTTCAATGTTAGGCTGCATAATATTTATTTGAAGTCCTTCTAACTTGTGTATCTATCCATCATTAATGGATTACACAAACTTTTGAGCTATAATCCAAGTGGTTTAAGCTTTATCCAATTCAAATTGCCATTTTGGGAAGAAAGTGAATAATGCCATTCTTGAAAAGCAAGCTTTATGCACAAAGTCAACTCTTGAGCCTCTAACTTGTTCCCTCTGATCAAACTCCATCTAAAAAGTCAGAAGGAAGGTTGTTTAAATCATAACCACTCTACATTAGCAAGTACAAAGGGCATTGAAACTTGATTTCTCAAAAAACCACATGTTAAGCTTAAACATGTGATTTTGAATTCTGATCAAAGACAAGCCTCCAAACTTGTTGCTTATATGTAGAGGCACTATTTATGAGCTAATACATGAGCTCAAGCACCCTGAAACTATCTCAAACTCCCTCAAGCCAGAAATTATCCAAAATCACCTTTATTGCACAGTTTATGACTTTGAACTTGTAACTCCCATTTCCCTCGTGCGTTTCTTGGCTTCTCACTTCCAAAAGCTCATACACATTAAATATATCCCATCCTCATCCTTATTCTAGAACTGTAACACCATTTACATCAACGTCATAACCAAAAAAGAGTCTGCACATTGACTTCTCCAAGCCATTCCAGCCATCCATTGCTTAAGCTAACCATTGCATTAGCTTCCTGGGAACTTGAGGAAGCTAACCTGATCATCACAACTCCCTGAAAGCAACTCAAACTCATTTCACGATTTCCAGTTTTTAGGTACATTTTCTGAACTTCTATCTTCTCATTTAGGCATTGTTAGGCTTGCATTTGTGAAGATAAAATGTAGACATCATTGTCCTGAAACTGTACATGTCCATGGATTTCATTTATATTGATTGAGCTTAAAGAATTTTAGGTTTGAATCTCTGAAAATAATTAGGTCAGAATTTGGTACTTTTAGAAATTCTCATTTATTTTTTTATTTATAGCTTATGATATTTATATGGTTGGATTCTTCTGGAAAAATGGAGTAACATTCATGTTTGCATATTTCATTTTTGTTGAGAAATGGTGAAGTTACAGATGTTCAGGCTGGAGGTTAAATATGAAGTCATATTCAGGACATGACTTATGTTATGTATTATTTGTTTTGTTTATTTTACCGAATGTACAGCCACCCCAGTTGCAAAGGTAGCACGCGCGTGTGTTAGAGGTCAGGGGTTCAACATCCAGCGCTACCTTTTGTTTTATTTTTTCACATTTTTTTATTTTTTTTGGTTACAAACATGCAGCTCCTTGGCCCTTATGCTGGGTGTTGTACCCCAAAATTTTCCCTCCCATTTTCCACTCAGGATGCTATCCCAAGGTTCCTCAAATACTTAATTTGGCTCAAAAGTTGATCAAGCAGATTCTCTTCCTCGGCAAACAATCAGTAATTGGGGTTTGGCGTTTCTCAAAGAAAATTGAGCCATCAAGGTTTCAAATGATTTTCATAGGTCTCCATATATCCTCAGAGTTGTTTAAACCAGTTTTCAGACGTCGCAGTACAAGGTTGCTCAACCAATGGTCCAGATAACTGAAAACAACTACATCAACCCCAAAATCAACCCTTTTGTGAGAACAAGTTCAAGTGCTTGTAAACTTCTTCATTATTCAATATTTTTGAGTGGTTTTTCTTATGTACGATTCTCCTTGATGCTATCTTGAATTTATCTTCACAAATCAAGAAATTAATTACGCGTAGAAGATCACCAAAATTCGAGTGCGTTAAAAGTCGCATCGTGAAGTTTGACCTAATTTCAAATAACAGTCGTCTGATTCCTAAGAATTATAATTTCTTAAAATTACAAGACCTTGAGATGATTATTCCTGTTTATGGTCATAAGTGTTGTCACACATGAGTTTATTGTGTTGGAAGACTTTTAAAAAAAATTGAATCGTCACAAGACATTAGTTGATTTCTAAGTGTTCTTAACCGTAGTTTGTTGAAGTTGGTTAATTCTACAAGACTTACAAATATGCTCCAAAACATGTTTGTTTCGCAGTGAAGTTCCATTCTAATCAGGCATGGCAGACGATGTCATTTTGAATGAATTTGATTTAAATTTTGAAAGATAAGGCATTCTGGTTTTACTTGAAATACAAATTACAAAAAGCGTTGGATTTTCTTGAGGTTCAAGTTACCAAGCAAGACATATGTTCAAATCAAACAAATAGGGGTTTCATATTTCATCAAGATTCAAGTCTCATTATTTTCTCAAGAGGCATTTTTTAAGTTCATGGGCCACTGAGAAGAATCCAATTCGTGCTCGTAATTTAAATTATGTCAAAGAATATTCAGATTTTTCAAGTCTTAGAAACAAATTCAAATTGAATCAAGAATGAAGGATTACAACAAGACTGCATTATTTGAATTTTACAAAATAAAGCGGAATTCGTCGTATAAATTTACAAATGAATTGGAATGCGCTTTACAAGTTTCTAAACCACGTAATTCAAATTACAAGATTCGCGATATTATTAAAATTCCTAACAATATACTAAGCTACAAGGGAACTTCATCATCTTCAAGTCTTGACCAATTACTTTGAGTCATTCCTCACTGATTCTCCCCCATTGCCCAAGTTGCTCGTACATGAAACAAGAAAGAAAATTAGCGAGCATATGAAAAATTCAAGAACTTTTGTTTAGAACATATTTTTCTCATCATGAGGGTTATGCTTGGAATCAGAAAAATTAACAGGTCATTTGATCATGTGCTGAAGCTCAAAGCCTCATATAAATCAATTTCAATCATGGGCTTTCTTTTCCAATTGCAAATCCCAAAGGTGAACCTTGGTTCACAAAAGAAAAAGAGGTGGTGTAATGAAATCACAATAGGCAAATACAAAATTCAGAAATAGCAGCATCACAAATCAAAGATTTAAGCCCAACAAAAGCCTCAAATTTGTCCTATCATTGGCCCAAATAAATATGTTCATTGCAAATCATAAAACATGTTTTTGTCACAAGTACAACAAAGAGAAAAGTCATGCATTGCTGCCCAAAAACCTGCTAACAAAATAGACCAACAGTTGCATAAAATAGGCAACAAAAATCTGCAGCAATAAAGATATAACAGCAGCATACCTCAAGTGTTCAAACTGGCCAAACATTTCCCCCCAAAATGTTATCACACTACTATGATTAAAAGAGACAGAAACATCAAAAGCAAGGGGGAGACAACGGCATAAAGATCACTAAAAAACACAAGATCATCATAGTTCTTTATTTTAAACAGCAATATCACTAAAAAAAGTCCTCACCCTCATCATTTTCCTCACAGAGCCCTTCAGAAAAAATACATTACAGAAAGTTCAGCAAAGGGTCGTAGAATTCGAACTTCCCTGTCAAAGAAAGGCGTGGAGTCACCATAACAACAAGGATCTCTATAAGCATTCTTCTAGACCTCATGCACACAATTTTGTTTACTTGTTTTTTACTATCATAGGATTTTCTGTTAAAAAACGAAAATACGCAAATAAGTTCTTGTAATGTTATACTGTAAATCAAAACTTACCCAAAATAAGCAAGAGCAGTAAATATTCATCACCCATCTCTTAAAAAACGATATAGAACACTCTTCTCTGAAGCACCAAGCCAGTTACTGTTTAGCACACGGAAACCCGAAACAAAACCGAAATGGGCGAAGATCTAAGCGACGACCAAATCTTTTCCATGAAAGGGGATTACTCTGTTCGACACCGACGGTGATGGTAAGATCGCTCCATTGGAGCTCGTACTCCTCCGTTGATTTCTCGACAGAAACCAGGTCCAAATGCTTGAAAACCCGGGCCATGCGGTCGTCAGTTACGCGATGCATTCAGAATTCTCGACAGGGATTTCATCGCTAGGATGATTGTTAAGTGGACTGGAGCCTTCTACAGAAGAAAGTGAGAAAGGGGGGGGGGGGGTCGTGTTTTGGTTAGGACAATTGCAGGGATGAGAGACGTCTTTGTCATTGCCTTTTTTTTCTCTCCTTCACAAAGCTTAGAGACAGAAGTTTGATTTGGCTCTAGGGTTTTCTAACCCATTGTTTTTTTAGGGGTTGGACCTGGGTCTGACCCGACCCGGTCCGTTTCCACGCCCAACACACCCTTTTTTTTTGTTGCTTATTTTCTTATTTTTGTTTGCAAATTACTAGGCCCAATACATTTCTACTCTTTCTTAAGCCCGTCAGTGAAATTCCAGCATCACTCTCTAATTTATTTGTAACTTCTTATACCCCCCCTTTTTTAAGTAAACCAAAATTCAATTTCAAAATTGATTAATTTTTTTAATTAGTTTAGTTTAGGATCTTGTAAATAATTTTACTAACTAACTTTGTATTTAACCTTAAATTGTTTTGTTTAATTTCTTCATAAATAATAAAGATACCAAAGACAAATATATGGAATTGATTTAATCGGTTTATTTTCTATAATAGAATAGAAGTTTACTTTTCTTTTTCAAGTTCTCACAAACAAAAAAAATCAAGAATTTTTATTTAATCGTACTTTGTTAATTAATTTTTACTTCATAGACTATTGTAATTTTAATTAGTTTGCTCGATTCGATTTGGTTGTATTGTTTGCTATTTTGACTTTTTATCACATTTGATACATTCCCATTTGTAAATTTGTACCCCCATTCTCGAAAGTTTTGTAATAGCGTAGAATTTTAATTTCCGCAATTTACTGTTTTCCTTATACTGTATAGTAATTAGGCGTGTATGGCAAAATTCAAAATCAACCGCTAGATAACCTAATTTCTAGGACAAAATAACTCGAAACGAACGCACTTTTTTTCACACGCACACCTCTAGGGTAGCCTCGCTCGTTGCCTCGGAAATACAGTCATGTCCCTCGAATATGGGACGCTTTAGCAATGACCCTTCGATAAAAAATATCGTAGTCTCTCGATGGCCCTCGATGTTGCCTTTGATAAAACGATCTAGTCCCTTACGAAAAATTACTAAAGCATCTCATAAGTTGCTTTCGATGACTGTAAAATTGACTCGCGCCTGTCCCTTCACATACAACGATGGGGCTTCTTACCAAATCAATGGTAAGATACCAACATCTAAAGGAGAAAGAAAACAACATTTAAGACCTTTCGAGTAGGTAGATTCGCTCCTAGTTACTCGCTTGCTCACGACAAAAAAAACTTTTTTACACCGACACTTTCATCTCAAAACATTTTCAAAAAGATAAAACATTTTGTATACGTTCTTATAGAGACGAGAACCATTGCAAAATATATTTTCAAAAAACTTTCCGAAACACAATCCACAAACACATCTTCGAACCACTTTTCGAAGCAAAACTTTGTACGCATTCTTATAGAAACGAGAACCACTACAAAGAGATTTTTCAAAACACTTTCAAAGCCCACACCACAAGCACACTGTCAAAATAAAATCCAGTGATCTAAACGAGTAACTAAGAGCCCATGGAAAACCATGGATGAAAAGGGTGTTAATACCTTCCCTTTTCATAATCTACCCCCCGAACCCGAGAAATATTCTCGAAAGGTCTTTCTTGTGCTTTTTTACCTTTCCTTTTGGATAAAAGAAAAGTCGATGGAGACTCTTGCTATCCGCACAAATGCGATCAACATGCAAAAAAAATCAGGTCAGTTCTCCCACCGTATCACACTGGGCCTTCCATTTTTTGCTGATCTCTAACCCCCCTGTCTTACTTTTGCACACCTGACCCAATTATTTTCTTTTATCATTTCATTTTATTTTATTTATTTTATTTTATTTCAGTTTTCTTTTATTATTTTTTCTTATTATTATCATTATTATTTTTATTATTAAAAAATCCAAAAATATTTTATAATTATTTTCACACTTATTTATTTACTTTCTTTATAAAACAAAAAAGAACAAAAACATTTTTCTTAACAAATTATTTTTTTTCTTAATTAATTAATATTTAGATTTAGGTTTAACTATTATTTTTCTCTTTTATTTAAAATTAACTTAGAATTTAGGTTTCTTTTAACTATTAATTTTCATATTATTTTCATTAAGTTAAAACCTTTTTCATGAAAACCCTAAAAAATATTTCAGACTTAATTTCTTTTCTTAATTAGTTTAAGTTAATTTTATTTAATTTTAATTAATCATTTTCTAAATTAGGTCAATATTAAAACCCTTTCATTGAAAACCAAATAAAAATCATTTCTTTTCCATTTTATTTTCTTGCACATTTATTCAATTCTTGTATATTATTCAATATGGTTGTAATAGATAATTAGGTTTAATCATCTCGCAAAATCCCCATTTGTAAATTTGTATACCCCCTCCCCTAATGATGTAATAGCTTACTAATTTTACTTTTTGTAATTTATTGCTTTATATAAATGTTAGTAATTAGGGTTTGTATGGAAAGATAAAATTAACAAGTAGCAAACCCTAATTCAAGAATAAACAATGCATGTAAATCAAATACACTAGCACACTTACATCCTTAGGGTAATTCCACTTTGTTGCCTTACAAAAATGGTCATGTTATGCATGTGAGATATCTTAGCAAAAAGCAATCAAAATACAAGATCATAGTCCCTTGATGATGCTATCAATATTGCCTTTCAAAATGATCTTAGTCACTCAAATAGAAATGCTAAGATATCTCACGACATTGTTATCATGACTATACGATGACCGACGCCCGTCCCTTTTACATCCAAAGATAAGGCTTCTTACCAAATCAATGGTAAGATAGAAATATCAAAGGAAAGGAAGAAATGAACATAATACTTTTGATTAGGTAGATTGTTCCAAGTTGCTTGCTCATTTTCAAATCAAATATCCTTGCTTATTTCCAAAACAAACACCAAAGCACTTTCAAAACCTTTTCCAAACATGAAATATTTTCAAACGCTCAACACTTTGTATACGTTCTTACGAACGAGAACTATTACAAAGTTTTCCTAAATGAATGCGCCTTTTCAAAATACTTTCAAAATCCATACAAAGCACACTTTCAAACAAAAGCAAGTGATCTAGCAAGCAACTAAGAGCCCATAGATAACTATGGATAAAAAGGGTGCTAACACCTTCCCTTTTCATAATCTACCCCCTGAACTCAAGAAATAATCTCAAAGCTCTTTCCTGTTCTTTTCAGCCTTTCCTTTTGGATAAAAGAAAAGTTGGTGGCGACTCTTGCTAACCGTAACATTTGCGATAAAACACAAAACACCCAAGTCAGTTCTCCCACTGTATTATAGAATTGGCGACACTGCTGGGGATTGTACTTAAAAGTGGGGTTACCTTAGGGCTAGATCACCTTTATTTGCTTTCATTGTTTGACTTGATTGCTTTACATTTTGGTTCCTTGTTTGGGCTTGTTTTAATCCTCTACCCGTATTTGAGATACCTTATAGGTAAGTAACAATATGTTGTGGAAACTGTGCGGGGTATACCGATGTGATCTAAGCAATAGCTACGTTAGTGTGACACATTTGTGGGTACTAGTAGACCTTGAGTAGTCAAGGAGAATACGGGGCCGCTGTGTGGTGTCATGAAGTACTAACTAACTTTAGAACCTTTACTTGACCAACTTGTCCATTAGAATGTAATGAGATAACTAAATTTGGTGCAGTCCTAAGTTGGTTGATACTCGATACAACACTCATTGAGATTTGACTTCTCGGGATATTTCGGTCTCCGTGAAATAGGCTTGCGTTGAAACAATGCCCGATAAGATAGATCAGTGATATTGAGATCCCTTAGAACTCGATTACTATTTCTAGGACAAGTTTGAGCCAACTAAACTTCAAGAGGGTATTTACCTATGAGACTCCATGCAAGACTAAACCTAAGGGCTTGTTTTCCTTGTTTGTATATACTTACTTGTACATAACATCATAAACATCATAACATCATACTCATTTTCACTAACCATTTCAAGGATTATTGGGATTTATCTTTGTTCTATTTTATAGGACATGGATTCTATCCGCAGGAATACTATCCAAGTCAATCTTGTAAGAATTCCTCTTCAACTCAAAGAGTTAGCATCAAGGGTCCTTGAGAATTCTTCATTCACCGAAAGACATGGTCGTTTCCTAAGCTTGGTTACCTCCAACACGGATGAAGATATGATAAAGGTGCTTTTCTAATTCTTTGATCCTCTACACCATTGCTTCACTTTCCTCGATTATCAGCTTGTACGAACTTTAGAAGAATTATCTCAACTCTTGAGGATTCCCATTCTCAATCAACTACCCTTCAACAGTACGGAAAGAGATCCAAAACTTGAAGAGATTGCCTAAGCATTATACTTGCAACAATCTGATATTACAACTAATTGGGAAACAAGGAGTGGTGTCAAAGGAGGTATCACTTACAACCCTTGCTTATCCTTACAACATTTTGGTTACGCCTGAAGGGATGGTCCTCCTGAGATGCTCATCCAAGGAGTGGTATTCGATTACGAAAGCGACAATCAAAGCTACCGTCAGAGGTTTGTCCGAGCTTGGAGGATGGTAAGCAAAGTGGATAGTAAGACGTTGGGACACAAGAATTCCATTCCCCTTGAGCCTTACCTTAGGTGGGTACGAGCTCGTGCTCAGAAACTTGTGATGCCTTATTGTGGTACCCCAATTTTTTCCCCTAAGATCCCTTCATCATACCATGTTGATTCAATCACAACAAGATCACATTAGGACTTTTGGTTCTTCTCCCTATCATTTAGCTTTGCTCTTTTTGAGGAATTACCAAGCACCTTGACTTGTTTTCTTTTGTGATCATGAATATTTTGCTTAGATTTTTATTTTATTAATAAAATGCAATGTGGGTTTTCCTTACTTGTTAATAATGTAGGTAAAGGCTATGAGGTTTAGCAAGTTTCTCCATGGGTTCATGAGTTTATTTCCATGCCCTAGTCAACATAGATTGAGGAGTTCAAACCTCACCATTGAAGTTGTTTTTGAAGAAATGGCATGACAAGGCTTATTTTGGTTCAACATATTTCAAAGTTATCAAAATTGATTCAAAAGTACAAGGGGTTAAGGGAAGAAGTTGTCATGATTGGACAAGGTATTTTTCCTATTAATCACAAGAGTACATTTCTCTCAAATTTCAAGATATGGAAGTAGTTTTAGTGGCTATGAGTCCTCATCATCATCCTCAACAACTTCTATTCACAAAGAAAGAATTTTGGCACAAGAAGCTTGTTCAAACTTGTCAAAGTTCCTCAAAGCATTCTCTTGATCTAGAGGATAGGGTTTTGAAGTTTGAAGGAGCATATCTTGCTTACATTTTGGTATTTTTGAGTGATTCCAAAGACATCTTTCTCTTAAAAGAGTTACTAGCAAATCACTTCAAAATTTCCAAGGAGTTTTCATGTGGAAAGAACTTGGTGAAGAAGAAAGATTACAAGTCATCCAGATAAATCCCCAATTTTCCATATGTGACTTCAAATGGTCATAACTTGGTCAATTTTTATCACCTTGAGTCCATTATTTTTCCATGATGATCTTGAATATGTGTACTTTTTGCCTTCTTTTATGTGCAAAGTGAGAAAATGGATGGAAGTTGCCTTAAGAATGCAAAATATTATAGGTCATTTCATGATTTTTGGCCAACTTCAACAAGTCATAACTTGCTCATTTTTTGGAGATTTTGAGTGGTTCAAATTTCAAAATGTCATTCAAGAGATCTACTTCGTTCCATATTTTTTGGTCAAGAGAAAATTCTAAGTGGAAGGTCATGTTTGGATACAAAAGATTATAGGTCATTTTTGAAGAAGAATTTGAAATATTTCTAAGTATGGAAAGTCAACTCTTTTTCTTCAGCTTTGACTCCATGTAACTTTCAGCTCAAGCATCCATTTGATTCCATTCTTTTTCCATTGCAAAGCTTGTAACCTCATCTTTCCAAAGCATTAAGAATTATGCCCTAAGACCCCTTGAGTTGGAAATGCCATGGATTTGAATTTGGTAACTTGAAACTGATTTTTTCACAAAGTCAGGATTTTGAAATCTTTGTTTTGGCTTCTAATCATAAGTTTTCCACGCGTTTTTGTTTCTAAACATGATTAGCAACTTGCCAGAAGTGATTAGCATCATGAAACACACGATTTAGCTGAGTTTTGATCAAAACTGAGTCACACTTTCTTCATGATGCAGACCCACACGAATTCCCTCCAAAATGCATCATTCACTCTTCCTTTTGATCCCATTTGCTTCCCTATAAATAGAGGGTCATCCCCCATCCATTTCCCCAAGCTTGGAGAGCCAAGAACACCCTGCCAAAACTTCACACAAACCCACTTTTGTTGAATTCAGTTTTTGAAATTTATGCTTCCTTTTCCAAAATTCTTTGTGCATTCATCATCCTTGAGCATCATACAAACTCTCCAGCACTTAAACCAATCAAAACGACCCATAATTCAAGCTACATAAGTCTTGTTTCAGAGCTTCTTCCTTGAACTTCGAAAAGGTAGCCATTTGGATCCAAATCAAACACTAATTTGTCCTACTCATTTGTCTGATTCTAATGCTGCTTACAATTTTTAAATCCATTGAGAATTGAGAGAGAAATCCAAAATTGAAGGTGCTCGCTATTTTTTGAGTTTTTGATTCATAGCTCTCTCCATACCTTATATAAATTTGGCGCGATGGTTGTGTTAGAATCGTCTTGAAGAGACGAGTTCAATGATCCTAGCCAGGGATCCTAATTTTTCCATTTAAACGATCTCACAAAATCCCCATTGTAGGGTGTTTGGAGGTTGAAGACGATGACATGTCTCGTCTCAGCCAATGATAGCGTGTCAAGCTTTTTAATTTCATTAGTTGCCCTTTTTCTGATCCCATGTGTATTTCACTAAGGTCCATATCAAGCACAACGCGTATGGTCTATTGGATTAGCTTACTAACGCGTTTTGACTATGATCTGATGGTCCACATCCTTTTGGTTTTATTTTATTTTCTGATTTTATATTTTATTTGATTAAATTTTAAAAAATTCACAACTCTTTTATTTTTTATCCAAAAATTATGAAAAAATTCACAAAAATACTTTGAATTATTTCTGATCTCATGAATATTTTTTCACATTTTTATTTTAAAATTTGGTATTTTTTATATTTTTTGTATTATTTTCTTTCTTTTAATTACTTAAAAAAATACTTTCTGACATTTTTTAATTCTGGAAAAATTCATAAATATTATTTTGCATATTTTTGACTTTCTAAAAATTTTATGGAATTTTATGTTGAGGTTTACTATTTTTGATCTATTTTATGTTTTTTTAGCAATTTTAAATAGTTAAAAAATAGTTTCTGACTTTTAAAAATGACCAAAATTTTTATAAAAATATTTGGATCCATTTCTGATTTTTCTATGGCCTTATTTTTCATTTCTTAATTAATTTGAACATAATTGATATTTTTCCTCATTATTTTCTATTTTTAAACATTTTTAACCCTTTTATTGTATATATTAAATATATTATTATTTTGTGATTATTTTCTGGTTGTCTTGAGTTGATTTTTTTATCATGACTTTATTAACATCATTAGATCATGGGTGTTGAGTTCAACTCCACCAAAAATGGATGAATGATTTTAATAATAGTTTGACTAAATTTTTAATTCAAAAGTTATTTATTCCTCTTTTTGCCCTAATCCTCTTCATCTCACCCCCTTCTTATTGCACTAAATATTGCTGGAGCATGATCTCTATATCATGTCTCAAAACAAATGGTGCATAGATTGCTATTGACCGGCGTCAAAATAGGTGCGACTTCTATATAAGTCCACTTACGATTGCTTAACATAGCGCTAAATTTTGTCCCGATTTGAATAAATGATCATTCGTGGCCCAAACTTATGATTGCAAGCCCAAGTATGTTAATTTGATCTCTTTGATCCAATAACCTTGAGATTCATTGTATGGAGGCTTTGGTTCTACCAATCCTCTAATGGATCTACAACACCTTTGGTCAACGTGAATCACTTAAACATCGTTGATCATTAAATGGTACTTGTGAGAATTCTAAATGGATGATATACTTGACAAAAAGCAAACGCAACTTGTTGTGTGGAGGCTTTGGTTCTGCAAATCCTCTAATGAGTTCCAAATGTAAGTTTCAAGATGGTCATCCAACTAACCACTAATTATTGACTTGTTTTATCTTATGCTTTTATTCTTTTTATGCTTTATGTACTATTTATTTTTTAGCATTTACATTTCATGCCATTTTCATCTTTGCTCATTTGAGCATTTATTTTATTGCCATTTTTACTTTGCTCACTTGAGCTTTTCTTTTCCTTTCTTAAGATACTTAATAATCAACATAAACCCTAAAAAACTCTTAATGGTACTTGGACTATTTTGTTACTATCCTTGGCATGATGGGGTATGGGACTTTTTCTTGGACTTAGGATTAGAAACCTTGGCCTATCTTGGAGACCTTGTAATCTTATCTGATTATTTTGTCTGGAGTTCTTGAGGTTTACTTCAAGATATTGGGTTGTTTGTTTGTTTTGTGTGCAGGTTTTTGTGATTACATTCTCTGTTTGTAATCTGGAATTCACCCGTATACATCCGTTACTCTGCCCAATTTTTGTGAAGACTTAATACACTTGAAGAGTTCTAGTATCTTTGCTTGCTTGGTTTCAATCCAAAGAATGGGAATTCTATCTTGGCTCATAATGTCAACCTTTGGCTTCTTGTTGGTTAGAGGATCCTTATCCTTAACTTTTACCTTATGCTTTAGGATAGTCCCTTATGCTCCTCCCATTTTCTTTAATTTCAAAAATCTTCTCCCTCCTTTTGAAAACCCTTCTTGTTTTGAAACTTGAAACACTTTCATAATAAACTTGGAATTAGGTCCATGCATTTTCAAAACATTTTCATCATTAAACTTCAATCAACTTAATAATACCTTGACATTTTTTGTGAGAAGAATAAAAGTCAATCAATCTCATTTCAAACCATTTTTTCCACTTTGGCTTTTATCTTTAAACTTTTCTCAAAAGATTAGACTCTTGTCAATCTTTGTAGTGATGCAAACAACTATACTTCTACAATATATAGTGAAGTGAGATATTTTCCACTTGGGTGTTGAGTGAGGCATTGTTGATTTTAAGATCCAAGCCATATCCTCCACTTAGAGATGATGCAAATTCTCATTTCTCAGGATTGTGGGTAGTAAGTATGTTTTCCACACAGACAATGACGATGATGTCTTATCTCTTAAAATTAATCAACACACTTTTGTTTCAAATTTTTAAAAGATGAACTATGTGTACCCTAATCCCCTATTGCACAAAAGATGGTACGTAGACATTAAAGGTTCGCAACCGCGGAGGGTGCAAAAATCATAAAAAAATATATTTCTCTTCTCACCTCCACCATCCATTTTATATACAACACATTTTTATAGCCAAAATATACAGATTTTTTCAAAGAGGTTCCTGCGGAGTACCGTAGATGTTTTGGGTGCTAATACCTTCCCTTTGCATAGCCAACCCCCTTACCTTGAATCTTTCCCCCTCTTTTTGGGTTATTCGCTCTTTTCCCATTCCTTTGGAAACAATAAAGCGCGGTGGCGATTTTTATTTTTATTTGTATAAAGTCTAGTCAATCCAATGGCTTAGTCTTGAAAATTTCTACCGCTACACTTATCCCTCCATCTTACCAGTTATCATGGAACATGTGGTCGAAGGAGATGTCCCGTACACTATCCTCCATCCCGACATGCCTACTTCTCTTGAAGACTTGCAAAAAGGTTAGATTCAGATAAAGGAAGAATGAGATACTTTTAAAGCTCAATTCTATGCTAGTGAGAAAAGATCTTGGAGCTTACAAAGAAATTACATGAAGAGCAAAGTGTGAACGCCTATCTCTGGCCGAAGAGGATGCGTTCAGTCTTTTTATCTTAGAAAGTTATTTTGTAAGCCCAAGAGGCATGATGTATTCATTTTGAACTAATTAATGAAAATTGACGTTTGTTCATTCTTTTGTCTATACAAATTTAAATTTCATGAATCCTTGAAATCATTTGCATATACTCTTCCATGCATCATAACATGACAGGTTTTCACATAACAGGTTTCCTTATCTTTATGTTGTTTATTTCAGCAAGATGGATCTAGAAAAAAACTGTGAAGGATCTTCAAGCATAAAACTCTCAATTCCAAGAGACTCTACTGGCCCTAGCCAAGGGGAAACAAGATATGATGGCATTGCTGGAAGTTAAGAAGAAACCCAAGAAGAAAGCCCTGGTCAACATGGGCAGAAGATTTAAAGAGTCGGTTCATCAGATTCCGATAGTGGAAGACTCATCTGAAGAAGACGAGAAACAGATTAGTGAGGTTAAGAGTACCCAGGCTGACTGTATTAATGATCAAGCGTCTGATGATGATTATTTTGACGAGCAGTATCTAATCGCCAATGTCAAGTACAAACAACTAGAAGACAAATTGAAAGCTGTCGAGATCCAAGCCGTCCCCGGTTTAGATTTTGATGATTTGGTTTTGATCTCTGGGGTTTTTATTCCCCAAAAATTCAAAATACCAGTCTTTGAAAAGTGTGATGGAGTTTCCTGTCCAAAACTTCACCTGAAATCTTATGTGCGCAAGATACAGCCGCACACCGCTGATAAGAAACTTTGGATTCACTTTTTTCAAGAGAGCTTGACCGGAACACAACTAGAATGGTTTTACCAGTTAGATGGTTCACGTATCAATACTTAGGAGGATTTATCTACCGCCTTCTACCATCAGTACCAGTATAATACCGACTTTGCACCAACAAGAGATCAGTTGCAAGATATGATAATGGGGAAGAATGAAGGATTTAAGGAATACGCATAAAAGTGGAGAGACCTTGCAAGTAGGGTTCAACCCCCTTTGACTGATAGGGAGCAC
Source organism: Vicia faba (assembly GCA_948472305.1). Classification (NCBI taxonomy): domain Eukaryota; kingdom Viridiplantae; phylum Streptophyta; class Magnoliopsida; order Fabales; family Fabaceae; genus Vicia; species Vicia faba. The sequence goes on along the minus strand of OX451736.1, from coordinate 855,059,141 downwards.
ATTGACATGTTTATGGGCACTTTATCTGGTCCATTCTTTAACTTGTTGGTTGGTTGTTCCTCTTCCGGATTCACCGAGTTAATCTTATCCGGTGAAAGAGTTGAAAGCGACATCAAAAGTGGGAAGATTCCTATGGCATCTGCCTCCACTTCAAATTCTGTAAAGAAACCTTTTGCTGCAAAGAAGGAAATCAATGCTTTGTACGAGGAAAGGGCCCGTACCAAGAAGAATGATCACCCGTCTATTAATATTGTCAGAATCTCCAATCCAACTCCTACTCAAAAACCATCTGCTAATCATCAACGTTTTGAAACTCTGAGAAGAAAATTCACGAGGATAGGAATGTCACTATCCCAAGCCTTACAACACTTACTAAAGGCTAATTTGGTGACATTGCACGATCCTCCTGCCAATCCAGATACCTCTTTATCAAAGTATAATCCGAACACTAAATGTGCTTACCACTCAACTAGCCTCGGGCATGAGACTGACCAATGTTGGGCCTTGAAGAATAAAATCCAAGATTTGATCGATAACAAGACTATTGAATTTGATACTCCTCCAACTCTGAATGTAATCACCGCACCTATGCCAAATCATGGCAAGGGTGTTAATATTGTTGAAGACACAATTTTTGTTGCCTCTATCATAGACTTGACTACTCCGTTGAATATCATCAAGAAGAATCTGTTAAAATCCGGGATTTTCCCTGGTTATGTAAAGGACTGTGTTTTTTGTACCAAACAACTCAATGGATGCGAAGGGCTGAAGGGCATTCAACGCCTGGTGGATATCCACAAGATCCTATTTGAGAAGACTTCGCCTGCCGAAAGTTTGACTAATAAGTTTGAAGATCTCTCCATCATAACCATCTCAAACAAGCCTCTTAGGATCTCCTCCAAGGGTCCTATCAGGATTTCAAATGAACCAATTGTTGCTCCCTTAATAATTACCAATCCCGAACCAATTCCCTACTCTTCAAACAAGGAAGTGCCATGGAACTATGATGCTGAGGTGTTTTACCATGGGATAAAACAAGACGCTTGGATCGAAGAAGAAAAATTTGATGATGTTGGTAACATAACTGGCTCAAGTAAGGTAACTCGAACTGGGAGAATCTTTTCACCCAACATATCACCACCAGTTGTTACGAAGGCACCCATCTTCATCACTGCTGCTAAGCCAAGTACTGATACAAGAGGGAAAGAGAAGGTTGTTAAGCCAATCGTAACAGAAATACCTGCAAAGGACGTTGCTGATAGAGAACCTTCCGCTCATGAAATGGACGAGATCTTAATATTCATAAAAACGAGCGACTTCAAGATTGTGGAACAGTTGGGGCAAACCCCTTCTAAGATTTCTATGTTTTCGTTTCTACTCTGTGCTGATGCCCATGCTCGGACATTATTCAAATTCTTGAAGAAGGCTCATGTCCCTCATGAGACCACAACAGACCAGTTTGAGAATTGTGTGGCGAGCTTGACAGCTGATAATGGTTTGGGATTCTCAGATACCGATCTAACACCGCTTGGGAAGAACCACAATAAAGCTCTACATGTTTTTGTCGAGTGCAAAGGCACTACCTTAGCACATGTTCTGGTCGACACCAGTTCTTCTTTAAACGTGCGACCCAAGGGGGCGTTAGATCATTTAGACTGTGAAGGTTTAGTCTTGAAACCCAGTGATATCATTGTGAGGGCCTTCGATGGATCAAAAAGGACAGTTCATAGAGAGGTAGATCTTCCAATCAAGGTGGGCTCCCAAATTTTCAACTCCTCCTTCTGCATCATGGATATTTGTCCTGCCTATTCTTGTTTGTTTGGTCACCCTTGGATCCATAAAGCTGGGGAAGTAACCTCAACCCTCCATCAAAAACTCAAATATCAGATCAAGGGAAGAATTGCCACCATCTGTGGAGAGTAAGAGTTCATGGTAAGCCACCTTAACTCTTTCAAGTACGTGGAGATGGATGGAGAATTCATTGAGACCCCGTGTCAAGCCTTTGAAGTTGTACCACCAATGGTTGCTGCTACCAAATTTTCTTTTGATGAACCCAAAGTTGTCGAGGTTGTGTCGAAGATGGTTTCAGTCAAATATGATCGTGCTGCAATTAAATAAGGAAGTTGTGATACTTGGGGGAAACTCCTCGATATCCCATTTAAAGCGGACAAGTTTGGTTTGGATTTCAGCGTCAAGGCTCAGAAGGAAGTGAGGCGCGCTTGTATAGGAAAGCCACGTCTTCGTATTGGAAGCCATGAAGTTAACGTTGTGAATTATTCTGATGATGAAGCTTCATTTGAAGATTGGGTGTACCCTACTACAACGGAGCTGAAAAATTAACATGCAAAGGACTTTGTGTACATCTCCTTCATTGAGGAGTAATCTACTTGTTTATTTCTATTTATTAATTCAAGAACATTTTGTCTATAATATTTAACAATGACTTTTATGCCATGTTGTTGTACCCCAAAATTTTCCCTCTCACTTATAAAGAATTTGCTCACAAGATCTCCTTAGCTCAAGACTGCACTAGGGTTTGATCAGCTCAAGACACCTCCTTAAGCACTGATGACCAAAATTAGGGTTTGAGATTGCACAAGGACATTTGAACTTATAATGCCCAATATTACCTTCATGGATCATTATGGACCCCCAAGATCACCCATGTCAAGTTTCAAGCCTTGGATCACAATTTTGCTCAGTCAATTGAGCAGTTGACCTAAAAATTAACTGTGTTGAGGAAAAAGTCAACCATGGCCAATTTACAGTCAAACTTCATAATTTTTGATCCACATCAACATTTTAAATTCATATGTATCATTTTATCAAGTTTGGACCACAACTCCTCAAGAAATTTGATCAAATCTCCAAAAGGGCAAAATGGTCATAATTAGGGTTTTTATTAGGAAAGGGCAATTTCTGATATTTGACCTAGCAAATGATCAATTGGTTTAAGGCATGATCTCAAGAGTATAATTACATCATTTAAGACCTAATGACATGGCTCAAAACATTGCTCAAGTTCAAAGGATTGACAGATGAATTTTCAGTCAACTGATCAAAAGTCAACTGTATACTGAAAAGTCAAACTTTGACTTTTTGGTCAAATTCAAGTGCCAAAGATCATAATTCATCAAAACATGTCAAAATATGAAACTTATTCATCAAAAAATCAAAAAGTCAAGATTTCATTTTGAAAAGTCAAAATTTCTAAACTTAGAAATTTTCTAAGTGTTGGAAATTTCTTTGTTTTTGCTTACTAACCCCCTTGCAGGCTGTTTTCACCCTTGGCCCAGTTTATCTTATTTTCTTATTTTTATTTTATTTATTTTCTTAATACATTTTCTAAATACTATAAAAAATCATGAAAATACAAATAATGGTAGATTTATATTTTGGCTTAGTTTATTTTATTTTTCTCACAAAAAATATTTTATTTAACTATACTTTATTTATTTTTTACAAATTATCTTGTAAATTTAATTAAAACTAGGTTAGTATTTATTTTTCTTTCAAACCTATTAAAATATATTTATTTTAATATAAAAAAGGCCAAAAATATTTTATAATACTATAATTTATTTCCAAGACAAAAACACCAAAAATACTTTTCTTACAAAAACTTATTTTCTTTTAATAGATTTAGGGTTTTATTTAAAATCTTTTTTTAATAAATTTAGGTTTAATTAATTATTCTCCTTTAAATAATTAGGTTAAAACAAATTCACCTTTCTCTAAAAAATCCAAACAAATATTCATTTACTTCCGATTTTGCATTTTTGTACATTTATTCATTTTGTACATTGTATTCATTTAATTCCTTGTACATTGATACCCATTCAATTTGGTTGTAATAGACTAATTAGGTTTACATCCTTGCAATCCTCATTCAATTTGTACACCCCCTCCCATAAATGTTGTAATAGCATAGTAACTTTAAATTCCGCAATTTATCGCTTTTATATACAAATGCTAGTAATTAGGGTTTGTATGGAAAGACTACAACCAATACTTAGAAAACCCTAATTCAAGACAAAAACAAGCATGAAAATAATACACTTGCACACAAGCACGCCTAGGGTTATCCCACTTGGTTGCCTTATACAAAATGGCCATATTACGCATGTAAGGTATCTTAGCAAAAAAACAAGCAAATACAAGATCATTGTCCCTAGATGACGCTGTCTAAGTTGCCTTTCAAATGATCTTAGCTTAGTCCCTAAAAAAGAATGCTAAGATACCTTGCATCATTTCTAATCATAATTATACGATGGCCCTCGCCCATCCCGTTTACATCCAAAGATATGGTTACTTACCAAATCAATGGTAAGATAATAATGTCAAAGGAAAAGAAAATGAACAAGAAAGACTTTTGAGTAGGTAGAATGCTTCTAATTACTTGCTCAATTTCAAAACAAACATCCTTGCTATTTTCAAAAACAAACACCTACACTTTCAAAACATCTTACAAATTTGAAAACATTTTCAAAAGATCAACATCTTTGTATACATTCTTACAAACAAGAATCATTACAAAGATTGCCTAAACAATGGCCTCTTTACAAAATACTTTCAAAAACCACACAAAGCACAATTTCAAACAAAAGTAAGTGATCTAGCAAGTAACTAAGAGCCCATGGAAAACCATGGATGAAAAGGGTGCTAATACCTTCCCTTTTCATAATCTACCCCCCGAACTCAAGAAATAATCTCAAAGGTTTTTCCTGTGCTTTTTCACCTTTCCTTTTGGATAAAAGAAAAGTCGGTGGCGACCCTTGCTAACCACAACATTTGCGATCAAACACAAAACCTTCAAGTCAGTTCTCCTACCGTATCACAGATCTGGCAACTCTGCTGGGGAAAATTCTAAAAGTGGGGTCACCTTAGGGCTAGATCACATTTACTTGCTTTCATTATTTTACCTGTATGCTTTACATTATGGCTCTTTGTTTGGGTTTGAATCCTCTACCCGGATTTGGGATACCTTATAGGTAAGTAGCAATATGTTGTGGAAACTGTACGGGGTATACCGACATGGTCTAAGCAATAGCTACGTTAGTGCGACATATTTGTGGGTACCGGTATCCCTTGAGTTAATCAAGGAGAATACGGGGACGCTGAGTGATGTCATTAAGCACTAATGAACTTTTAGAACCTTTACTTGACCAACTTGTCCTTTAGGATGTAGTGAGATGACCGGCTTTGGTGCAGTTCGAAGTTGGTAGATACTTGATACTACACTCATTGAGGTTTGGTTTCTTGGGATATTTCGGTCTCCATTAAATAGGCTTGTGCTGAAACAATGACCAAGGAAACAAACCAGTGATATTGAGCTCCTTAGAACCCAGTTACTATTAGGACAGGTTGAGCCAACTAAACTTCAAGAGGATACTTACCTATGAGACTCCATTCAAGCCTAAACCTAAGGACTTGTTTGATTTGTTTGTATATACATACTTGTACATAACATCATGAACATCATAACATCATACTCATTCACTAACCATTTCAAGGATCTTGGGATTTATCTTTGTTCTATTTTGTAGGATATGGATTCTCTTCGCAGAAAAACTATTAATATCAATCTTGTAAGGATCCCTCCACAGCTTAAGGAGCTAGCTTCAAGGATTTCGGAAAATTCTCCATTCACCGAGAGACTGATCGGGACTTTATGAGTCTATTGGGATACTAACTGCAAGTATACAATTTATTCGTTCTAGTTTTAAATGATTATCGAACCCACAGAGACTGAGGATCAATCGCATACGATCTAATGCTACAATTGTTTAACTAAGTGATGAATATTTGGTTTTAGGGGGAAAATAGTTTAATTAAAAATAATAGTAATAGCTATACCGGTATGTGATAGTCGGACTTCGGGAATTCGGTGAATCGCTTGGCATATAAAGTATTTCGGTAAAAACGAATTGTTTAAAAACTTGAGACATACACTCTCATGTTCATGAAATAAGTCATGCTACTAAACCTAGTGGATGCACTTTAAATTTAATAACACTTTTTGAAAACAATTTGAGTTTAATTAATTTGTTAAAAGACTCTCATGTATTTAAAAATTAATGTTTCGTTACCACTATCTGGGTCTAACCCCAGCTCCCGCATGCATGTTCTTGCCTTAATTAATTTCCCACTCTCGTGGAAAAATCGTGTTAATTATCCTCTCACTCTCGTGACAAGGGTAGTTAAATTAAACATGGAAATTGGAAATCAGAAATTATTTGTAAATGTTTTTAGCCAAGTTATCACCGAATTCTTTCGATACTTAGGAGTCACATACCGGTACAAATTAATTTAGCCGGACATAATATATTTAGTAACTATGCAACTTAAAATATAATTCATAAAAATAAATGACATAGCACAAGAATAAATAAATATCAATTGCATAAAAAACCTGTAAATAATGTTGTTGTGGTAATCTTGGTGCGTACAAATTCCTTGCAATTTAATCGAAATCTATAACCGTGTTAATTCTTGGATGAAGAACTAACACTCTAGGAACTAATTCTGGAAACTAAAAATTACAGTAGGTATAAAAAGGTTCAAAAGCAAAAAAATAGAATAATGTAGAAAAATAGAAATTTGGCTCTGTAGAAAATTCTTCGACCCAGATCCATTGAACTGCCTCATATTTATAGAAGAAGATTTTGCAGTTGAGAAAATTTAGGAATAGCTTGAGTGGAGGAAGACTCGGATTCATGGTTACAGAAGTTGAGGAAATACAGGAGAAGAAAACTTCCCACAATGTTGCCCACGTCTCTCTGTATTGCATAACATTGTTTTTAAGCTTGTGACGGTCGTCATGAGGGGGTGACGGTTGTAATGCGCTTAAATAGCGCTTTACGCTCGTCAATGATGTGTGACGGGCGTCCTTCTAGTTGTGAGAGTGTTACGCTCGTCATGGGGTGTGACGGTCGTCACAGCTACAAAATCTGCAGACTTTGCAGATTTGGTTCTTTTTCTTCTGATTCTTGGTTAGCTTCCTTCATGTGATCCTTTTTCACTGATTTGAGTTGAAACATGTTGTACCTGTGAAAAGACACAAAAACTCGGAACAATCGGGTGTTAAACGACTCAATGTATTATGAAAATCGATTAAAAAGTGTAGTAATTATATGATACGATTTCTCGTTATCAAATTCCCCCATACTTAAACCTTTGCTTGTCCTCAAGCAAATAGTCATTCAGAAAGATCAGACAAGTTTTATCAAGCGCATATGCATGACATACCTTTGATTTTTAAAGCAATTTTGGGAAATCCTCGTCAGTTCGGCCGATACTTGAGTGAAACACTAACGATACGCTAATGACACAAGCAATAAGCTTAGTCGTAGGCTTCCATTTCAAACGAACTATCCAACAGTTCCGTTATAATTGTGCCCAGAGTTCCTCATATCTATTTCACTCAGTTTCGTTCTGGCGCAATCACATTAAGCCCTTTGTCTTAGCACGCACGTAGTGGAGTAATCGGTTAGTGACTTTGATCCTTTTAGCACGGGGTCTGGTACACGAATGTGGAAACCCTACATATGTTATCCAAATTGGAGGTTGTGGGGGATCGGGCCGTAGCACGCCCTACCAAGTTCAGAACCAGATACCTCTGAACCAACCAACAATGGATTCCTTCATTATTTGCTCAACTCTTGTATGTGACCGTATATTTTGGTGCACAAAATTTCTTTTCTTTTAGCAGTAAGATAAGAAGGATAATTCAATGATCCAGCATCAAAAACTTATATTCATCGATTATCCACGTGGTTTGTGTCAAGACGGTGTTGACTGCTAGTATAAACTACTAGGGGTTACTTTTAGAACTAAAACTCAAGATATAGGTATAATGGTTATTGAAACGGATCGCGTAAGTAGGAAGTCCACGGTGTCATAACCGTATCGATCTTGTTGATTCGTTTTCGGCTTTCTCAACTGGGATTTCGTTAAAATAGGTATGTCGGGCTAATGCGAGGATAAAGTAAAAATTTTTGGTATGGCTAAATAAAGCGAAGAATTTGGATTGAGACGTATCATAAAAATTTACTTGTTTATAGAAGATGGAAAGGTACCTCTCCCACACTAAATCTGACATTGTCCTCAATGTTGTGGTATATAGGCGGGGAAATACAATTACAAAAACAAATAGAAAGGAACTGAAACAGAAAAATTAAACTACTTAGAAAATAAAGAAAACTACTGATGACCACGTCCTCTACTCCTGGTGCGAGAGCGCCTGGTAGGAGTGGCTTATGTGTCAGTATCCTGGTAGCCAAGGGTGCTGACGTCCAACCTTAAGACGTTGAGTTCCGACAGGGCCTCGTACAACCTCTCATTCATGCTCCTCTGTCCAGTCAAGATCCGAGTGTTTTGAGCGCATAAATACTCATATTGTTCCTGTTGTCTTCTTTCAAGCACGACGCTCATTTGATTCTGCAGATGGATGGCGCAGAGAACTTCTTCAAGAGTAATAGGAGGTGGTGCAGATGAAGCTCCTGGAATGTCATGGACGGGGGGGGGGGGGGGGAGCATTGTCCAGCTCTTCTTGCATTTCGTCTGCGGGGGCATTAGGCTGGTATTCATAAGTAGGAGCACGCCCCTCGGGAGCTGCAGGATCGAATAACCAGTTAGCTCTGTTTTATGGATCAATTCGGTCCCTACAAGGCAAAGTGATGTTATGATAAATAGTGTTTCTGATCATAGGGTGGAATCTGCCATCCTCCCGCTCATAAATGAGATGTGCGGCCTTACAGTGGTCCATAGTCAGCAAAGCCGGTGCCATAGAAGGCATATCCGCGAGAGCGGCACCATAATTCAGGGCTATGGCAAGAGAAGTGACAAGCCCTCCGAAATAGAAGGTTTTTCCTCCTCTAGCACAAATAGAGTGAATATGAGCCAGTAAAAACGGGGCAGCGTTGATCTTTTTCCCGGTGAATGCGTAATGCATGAAGAAGAGCTCCTTGCAGTTGAGCTTGTGGTTGCTGTCACAGGCGAAGATGGTGTTGTAGAGGATTCGATGAAAGTATTGGATATCCGGATTATGAACGTGCATGGCGTTGAGGTGGTCGTAGGATCCATCACGAATGTTCTTCATACTGTGCCATAAGTTAAAAGCTTCCTCGCCGAAATTATCCGGCACCCGGAGGTGGACACCTTCGTCAGAACAGAAACCTAACAACCGTGCGATGTCGGTTTGGGGCAGCTGATGCTCAATGCCAAACATACGAAATTTGGCCACACCTGAGAGTTGGTTTGTGGCACCAGGGGGAGTGATGTATGCAAAGGAACTCAGAAACTCAAAGGTTAAAGTTTCATAAATGGGTTGCGGTTCACGGCACAGGTTCCATAAATTCACGCTCTGCAACAATTGTCGGACACTGTCTAGCAGTCCCAAATTCCTCAAACAGTCAAGATCAACATACCATGTAGGTTGGAGACCGCGGCATTGGAACTTCTGGAATTTGAGACGTTGGGTTTCGCCTTGTTCGCCGGATCTGAAAGTGAGAGTGGGAACTTGCTGATTGTTGGCCATAGTGCGTGTAAAAGGATTGAATTGTGGAAAAGGTTTGGAATGTGGATTGAGTAGTGGGTTGATGGAGTTTTTAGTGTTAGAGTGTTGGAAGTTGAGGAAAAAAATTGAGTGGGTATGTTACGGTTTTGGGAAGAATGGAGGTTTGAGAGGAAAGATGGAACAACTCTGTAATAGCAGATTCTGCTATGGGGCGCGCGTGACGGTCGTCACATTGGGCTGACGGGCGTAACACGGTGAAACACGTGTTACGCTCGTCATGGGGGCGTTACGAGCGTCACGCGTTCAATTCATTATATTAATGAAAGGAACGTGACACTTTTAATTTCCGATATTATAACTCACAATCCTAGCACACTAGACAGGCACAATATTTTCAACACACGTAATATGACAAAAATTGTGCAGAAAATATGAACAGTAAATTAATAAAAAATGAAAAATATACTGAAATTGAAATAACATGTATGAAATGAAATAATGGCAGTAAGGCAATAGAATTTGATGAATAATTGAAATTTCATTAACGAGTAAAAATTGTTTGGAAATAATAACTTAAATAATAATAAAAAATAATAAAATACTAAAACAAACTAGATTCCTCCCCCACACTTAAACTAAACAGTGACCCCACTGTGTATACAAATGCAAGAGAAGAACAAATCAGCATAACAACGACAATCTCTAGCCACGAGGAGTAGGGAACATATGCTGGTGCACGAAATCCAGTTAGTCTGTCACCAAATCCATAAAAGCGATGAAATCCACACGTAGAGATGTAAGCTCACCCCGCATTCCGGTAATTTCTTCATGCAAAGAGTCGAGGGTGATAGTAGGTGAAGGCGGTGGTGGTATCTCTGGAGCTTGGAAGGTGGTCTCAGTAGAAACTACATGTTGCTCCCATGGGTCGGGAAACTGGTGGTATCCCGGTGGTGTTTCAGTATCTTCAGCATCTCGGGAGGTGTTAGGTACTTCATAGATGTCAACAGTGGAAGGAGACGAAGGCGGTGTAGGAGGATGGTGGAGATCAAAAAGCCATTTTGCTCTATTATGGACACTAGTTATAGGGTTCGGGAGTATAACTGGTGGACAGTTTCATGGTTAATTAGCAGCTCGAATTCATTTGGCCCAAGATTTCCTATAAAACTAGTGTTGAAGCAAAATTCAATATTCATTGGTTTGATTCCATAGTGCGGAGTTGATCCTAACATAGGCCTTCGGAGTCCAATGGCATTAGAGATCATAGTGACTAAACCACCTAAAAGGATTGGGGCATTTGGTGTTTGTATAATACGTTCCATATTAGCAAGCATATAGGTGACACCATTTACTGGACGGCTCTGAGAAGCACAATCGTGATGAAAAGCTCATCACGTGACACTGACGTAACATTTTGCTCTTTTCCAAAAAGGGTGTGGGTAATGATCTTATGGAAGTACCTGATGGCAGGGTTGTGGATGGACTCCGAGTAAAGGTCAGATGGCTCGGGATGGTTGTTTCCAGCAATGCTACCCCAGAAGAAATCAAAGTCAGTATCTAGCAATAGGTCTTCCTGGGTCATGGTAATAACATCAGGGCCATTAGGGAATCCTAACAGGTTGGCAAACTCCTTATGATTATAGCGGTAGTCCATGTCAAACAGTCTGAAGGTGATCAGCCCGCGGTTGAAACCTAACCCATGATTTGGTAGGTAGCTCAGTGTGCTCAGGAACTCAAGGGTCAACTTTCGGTACGTACAATAACGTCTCCGAATAGGAGCAGCGTCCCAGCCTATTTGGTGTAGCAGATACATGACACTCTCATGAATGCCTAAAGCAGTCATAGCATGGTCATCAGCATAAATTGTAGGACACATCTCACGCTCAGCTAGATCCTCAAAGCGCCTTCTCTGGTGCCTACTTCTCAAGGTGATGTTCATGTAATTTACTCGTGCCATGGAGCTAAATATTAAAGCTAAAGAATTACCCCTGAAAATGTTAAATAAATGTATGAAAAACTAAGTTAGTATTTTCAGGTTAAAAATGCCGAAGTTAAATCAAAAAGAAAAAGAAAGTTTAAAAGAAAAAATAAAAATAAAATAAAAATAAAAATAAAAAGGAGTAAGAGATGCAACATGAAAGTTTTAAAGGTTAAGAAAAAGAAAAGAAAAATAAAAACATATTAAAACAATAAAAATAATTAAAAGAAAATATGGGTTGCCTCCCATGAAGCGCCTTTGTTTTATGTTAATGGCTCGACAGATAGTACCTACTCAGTTAGGTATCGGGGTAGGTGGCTCACATAACTGCAGCTAAGCCGAATAGTTTAGATTTCCGATGTTAAAATAATGCTTTAAGCGCTGGCCATTGACTATAAATGGTTCGATAGAATTTCCTTTAATTTATATCGCACCACTTGGGAAAACTTTATTAATTTCGAATGGTCCTGACCATCTGGAACGTAATTTACCCGGGAAAAGTTTCAGTCTAGAGTTTAATAGGAGTACGATGTCTCCTTCCTTAAATTCTTTCCGCGAGATACGCTTATCGTGCCATTTTTTTGTTCTCTCCTTATAGATTCTAGCATTTTCATAAGCGTCTAAACGCAATTCTTCTAATTCATGGATGTCTAATATTCGTTTCTCGCCAACAATATTGTAATTTAAGTTAAGGGTTTTAATGGCCCAGTAAGCTTTATGTTCTAATTCTACTGGCAAATGACAAGATTTTTCATAAACTAATTTAAACGGCGTTGTTCCGATAGGGGTTTTAAAAAGCTGTCCTATATGCCCAAAGAGCATCATTTAGCTTGGAGGACCAATCTTTTCTGGATGTGGCTATGGTTTTCTCAAGGATTTGTTTAATTTCCCTATTTGACACTTCCACTTGTCCACTCGTTTGAGGATGGTATGGTGTGGCTATGCGATGTTTAACGCCATATTTTGAAAGTAGTTTTTCGAAAATTCTAGATATAAAATGGGAACCTCCATCACTGATTACTAGTCTTGGTATACCAAATCGTGGGAAGATTACATGCTTGAATAGTTTAAGTACTACTCGTGTATCATTTGTGGGTGCAACGACGACTTCAATCCATTTTGATACGTAGTCAACAGCTACCAATATATACTTATTTCCAAAGGATATGGGGAACGGTCCCATGAAATCAATTCCCCATTCATCGAAAATTTCTACTTCGAGAATCCCTTTTTGCGGCATTTCGTCACGTCTAGATATATTTCCTATGCACTGACATCTATCGCAGTTTATAATCTCTACGTGGACGTCTTTCCATAAAGTAGGCCAAAAGAAGCCAGCTTCAAGTATTTTTGCACAAGTTTTCGATGTACTAGCGTGTCCACCATAAGGGGCGGAATGGCAATGGGCAATGACGTCGTCTATTTCATTGTTAGGAACACAGCGACGATAGATACCATCGGCGCCTCGTTTAAAGAGTAGTGGTTCATCCCAAAAGTAGTGTTTAAGATGATGGAAGAATTTTTTTCGCTGTTGGTACGTTAAATCGGGTGGTAAAACACTGGCAGCTAAGTAGTTAACGAAATCAGCGTACCACGGTAATGTGGTGTTGGTACAAATGGCTTTTACTACTGCAGTTGTTAAATGTTCATTGTGTTGATCTAAATTATCGGTAGGAGCTATCTCTAGTTTAGCAATAAGGCGTTCATATGGGAAATCTTCGTTTATGGGATCGTTCTCGGTTTGGATTCCATCCAATCTTGATAAATGGTCTGCTACCACGTTTTCAGTCCCTCTTTTGTCTTTTATTTCCAAGTCAAACTCTTGTAGGAGTAAGATTCATCTGAGTAGTCGTGGTTTGGCGTCTTTCTTACTTAGCAAGTATCGGATCGCAGCATGATCCGTGTAAATAATGATTTTGGCACCCACTAAGTAGGAACGGAATTTGTCCAATGCGAATACAACAACTAAGAGTTCCTTCTCCGTAGTGGCGTAATTCATTTGTGCGGGATCCAGTGTTCTGCTTGCGTAGTAGATAGCATGAAGCTTTTTATCCTTGCGTTGTCCTAGGACTGCGCCTACAGCATAATCGCTCACATCGCACATTATTTCAAATGGTAGGTTCCAATCAGGAGGTTACATTATAGGTGTTGAAATTAAGGCTTCTTTAAGCGTCTCAAATTCGTTTAAGCATTTATCGTCGAAAATAAACTCGGCTTCTTTCATCAATAATTCAGTTAGCGGCTTAGTGATTTTAGAGAAATCTTTTATAAAACATCGGTAAAAACCAGCGTGTCCTAGAAAACTTCTTATTTCTCTAACTGTTTTTGGTGGTTGAAGGTTTTTGATAACCTTGATTTTTGCTTTATCGACTTCAATCCCTCCGTTTGATACAATGTGACCCAACATAATTCCTTGTATTACCATGAAGTGACATTTTTCTCAATTGAGTACTAGGTTGACATTGACACAGCGTTTCAGTACTAGTTCAAGATTTGATAAACATCCGTCAAAACTTTCTCCACATACAGAAAAATCGTCCATGAATACTTCCATAATTCTGTCCAAAAAGTCTGCGAAAATCGCCATCATGCAACGTTGGAAAGTTGCAGGTGCGTTACATAGTCCAAATGGCATTCTTAGGTATGCAAAGGTACCATAGGGGCATGTGAACGGGGTTTTCTCTTGATCATCAGGATGAATGAGAATTTGGAAGAATCCCAAGTATCCGTCAAGATAGTAGAAATGGGAATGTTTGGCTAAGCGCTCGAGCATTTGATCAATGAATGGTAATGGGAAATGGTCCTTGCGCATAGCTTTTTTTATTTTTCTGTAATAGATACACATTCTCCATCCTGTTTGGGTATGTTGTGCCACCGATTCGCCTTTTGTGTTTGTTATAACTGTAACACCTCCTTTCTTAGGTACTACGTGAACTGGACTGACCCAGTTGCTATCTGATATTGGGTATATGATGCCTGCCTCTAGTAGTTTCTGTACTTCTTTCTTAACAACTTCACTTAGGATAGGATTTATTCGTCTTTGATGTTCTCTAGAAGTCTTGCAGTCCTCCTCCAGCATAATGCGGTGCATACAGAGAGAATGGCTTATTCCTTTTAGATCTGATATATTATAGCCTAACACGGTTGGATACTTCCTTAACACATTAAGAAGTTTTTCGGTTTCGATCTTCCCTAAATTGGCATTGACTATAACTGGTCATTCGAGCTCTTTATCTAAAAATTCATACCTAAGATCTTCAGGTAACGTTTTAAGTTCTATACCAGTTTTCTTATTAGTTGGGGTAGGATCGGGTGTTAAGGCGAATCATTCGCTTAGGTTGGCATCTTGATATTCTTGTTTCCAGTCATCATCCTTGAAGATATTTGGTGTCGGAATTTTCAACATCCCAGAATATGTGTCTTCTTGGCTTTCTAGTTCTTTGACACATTCATCAATAATATCTAGGAAACAGCACGAGTCATCTATAGCAGGGGCTTTGAAGAATTGGAAAAGAATTAATTCTACTTTTTCTTCTCCTACCTCGAAGGTAAGCTTTCCTTTCTTAACGTCAATAATGGCTCCTGCAGTGGCTAAAAATGGTCTTCCTAGTATGATGGGAATGTTTGAATCTTCCTTGATGTCCATTATTATAAAGTTAGTCGGTATGTAAAATTGTCCTATTCGGACAGGAATGTTTTCTAGCATACCAACAGGGAATTTGACTGATCTGTCGGCTAGTTGTAGGGACATCTTGGTAGGTCTCATGTCACCTAATTTGAGTTTCTCGCAAATAGATAAGGGCATTAGACTAACACTTGCTCCTAAATCGCATAGAGCTTTGTCTATGACAGATTTTCCAATTACACATGGTATGGAGAAACTACCAGGATCTTTTAGCTTTGGAGGCATGTTATTTTGAATTATGGCGCTACATTCGGTGGTTAGCATAACGGTTTCGTTTTCAACAATTTTTTTTCTTATTAGACAATATTTCTTTTAGGAATTTAGCATATGACGACATTTGGGTTATAGCTTCTGTAAACGGAATAGTAACGTTTAATTGTTTCAGAAGTTCTACAAATTTCTTGAATTGCCCCTCGTTTTTGGATTATGCAAGTCTTTGAGGGTATGGAATTGGTGGTTTATATGGCGGTGGGGGTACGTAAGGTTTCTCTGAAGCCTTTCTGTTCTCATTCTCGTCTTCCTCTATATTCTCAGATTGTTCTTTCGATTTCTCTGCTTCCTTTTCAGGTTTCTGATACATGGTCGGATTTTGGAGTCTAGGATCTATTGGTCCATCAAGTGCTGTCCCACTTAGTAATGTGATAGCATTAACGTGTCCTTTAGGATTGGGTTGTGGCTGTCCAGGAAACGTACCAACAGGTGCGGCAGAACTAGCTTGGTGTTGTGCTACTTGGGAGATTTGGGTTTCTAACATTTTATTGTGAGTTGCTAGGGCATATACCTTATTTGCTAATAGCTTCAATTGTTCATCGGTGTGAACATTTTGATTGAGGAATTCTTTATTTTGTTGAGCTTGATTAGCAATAAAATTTTCCATTAGGATTTCAAGGTTAGATTTCTTAGGAATGTTAGGAACATTAACAGCGAGTTTTTGATAACCTGGAGGTACAGCAGGTGCTTGGCCAAGTGCATATAAAGCGTTATTGTTCTTGTACGAGAAGTTAGGATGGTTCTTCCAACCAGGATTATAGGTATTAGCATAAGGATTACCTTAAGCGTAATTCACCTGATCAGCTGATATTCCTGCTAATATTTGACATTTGGTTCCAACATGACCAGGAACTCCATAAACTTTGCAGTTCGGGGGAACTGCAGCCACGGTGGCTGCGGGAGGTAAGGTCAAGCTTTCTATCTTTTGAGTAAGAGCATCTACCTTAGCATTAACTTTATCTAGGCTACTAATCTCGTACATCCCACTTTTGGTTTGAGTTTTCTCCACAGGTGTTCTTTCTCCTTCCCACTGATAGTGGTTTTGAGCCATATTTTCAATGAGTTGGTTAGCTTCATTGTAAGGCTTGTCCATCAGTGTACCACCTTCAGCGGCATCTATAGAGAGTCTTGTGTTGTACAAGAGTCCATTATAAAACATGTGGATGATCATCCATTTTTCTAGTCCGTGATGTGGGCACATTCACATCATATCTTTGTAGCATTCCCATGCATCGAATAGCGATTAAGTATCCTTCTGCCTAAATCCGTTGATTTGAGCTCTTAATGTAGCAGTCTTTCTTGGGGGAACATATCGTGCTAAAAATACAGTCTTAAGTCTTTCCCACGTAGTGACGAAATTTGATGGCAAGGATTTCAACCAAGCCCAAGCTCTATCTCTTAGCGAGAAAGGGAAAAGACGTAATCTTATTGCATCTTTACTAACACTATTTGCTATAACTGTGTCGACAAATTAAACGAATTTTGTAAGATGTTCATTTGGATCCTCGGTAGGATTTCCAGAGAATTGGCATTGTTGGAAAACTGATATCAATGACGGTTTCAACTCAAAATCGTTTCGATTTATTGCTGGAGCAGCAATGCTATTGTGGGGTTCTTGTTGTGATGGAGCTGCGTACTCCTTCAGTGGACGGGTCCTTTGTTCTTCGGCCATGTCTACTTCTGGATTAGTTTCGGTTTCAGAGGAAGAATTAGAATCTGTTTCGGAATCAATCTTAATTTTGGGTTTGGGTAAACGAATAGCGTGATTTAAACAGTAATCCTTGACTGTTCGTCTTATGGAAAGGATGCGTTCAGGTTCGTCCGTCGATTTATCAAGTGGTTCGCCTTGTGAGCGAGTCCTTGGCATACAAATCGAAAAAGGGTTTTTGTTGCCTAGTCTAAACGCGCAGCAGAAGAATCGTACTTAATTGACTAATCAATCCCCGACAACGGTGCTAAAAACTTGATCGGGACTTTATGAGTCTATTGGGATACTAACTGCAAGTATACAGTTTATTCGTTCTAGTTTTAAATGATTATCAAACCCACAGAGACTGAGGATCAATCGCATACGATCTAATGCTACAATTGTTTAACTAAGCGATGAATATTTGGTTTTAGGGGGAAAATAGTTTAATTAAAAATAATAGTAATAGCTATACCGGTATGTGATAATCGGACTTCGGGAATTCGGTGAATCGCTTGGCATATAAAGTATTTCGATAAAAACGAATTGTTTAAAAACCTGAGACATACACTCTCGTGTTCATGAAATAAGTCATGCTACTAAACCTAGTGGATGCACTTTAAATTTAATAACACTTTTTGAAAACAATTTGAGTTTAATTAATTTGTTAAAACACTCTCATGTATTTAAAAATTAATGTTTCGTTACCACTATCTGGGTCGAACCCTAGCTCTCGCATGCAGGTTCTTGCCTTAATTAATTTCCCACTCTCGTGGCAAAATCGTGTTAGTTATTCTCTCACTCTCGTGACAAGGGTAGTTAAATTAAACATGGAAATTGGAAACCAGAAATTATTTGTAAATGTTTTTAGCCAAGTTATCACTGAATTCTTTCGGTACTTAGGAGTCACATACCGGTACAAATTAATTTAGCCGGACATAATATATTTAGTAACTATGCAACTTAAAATATAATTCATAAAAATAAATGACATAGCACAAGAATAAATAAATATCAATTGCATAAAAAACCTGTAAATAATGTTGTTGTGATAATCTTGGTGCGTACAAATTGCTTGCAATTTAATCGAAATCTATAACCGTGTTAATTCTTAGATGAAGAACTAACACTCTAGGAACTAATTCTGGAAACTAAAAATTACAGTAGGTATAAAAAGGTTCAAAAGCAACAAAATAGAATAATGCATAAAAATAGAAATTTGGCTCTGTAGAAAATTCTTCGACCCTGATCCATTGAACTGCCTCATATTTATAGAAGAAGATTTTGCAGTTGAGAAAATTTAGGAATAGCTTGAGTGGAGAAAGACTCGGATTCATGGTTACTGAAGTTGAGGAAATACAGGAGAAGAAAACTGCCTACAATGTTGCCCACGTCTCTCTGTATTGCATAACGTTGTTTTTAAGCGTGTGACGGTCGTCATGAGGGGGTGGCGGTCGTAATGCGCTTAAATAGCGTGTTACGCTCGTCAATGATGTGTGATGAGCGTCCTTCTGGTTGTGAGAGTGT
Organism: Vicia faba; assembly: GCA_948472305.1. Classification (NCBI taxonomy): domain Eukaryota; kingdom Viridiplantae; phylum Streptophyta; class Magnoliopsida; order Fabales; family Fabaceae; genus Vicia; species Vicia faba. The sequence continues at coordinate 855,040,480 of OX451736.1, read as the reverse complement.
TATGCTCATCATGGGGTTTGAAGGTCGTCACAACTATAAAATCTGCAGACTTTGCAGATTTGGTTCTTTTTCTTCTGATTCTTGGTTAGCTTCCTTCATGTGATCCTTTTTCACTGATTTGAGTTGAAACATGTTGTACATGTGAAAAGACACAAAAACTCGGAACAATTGGGAGTTAAACGACTCAATGTATTATGAAAATCGATAAAAAAGTGTAGTAATTATATGATATGATTTCTCGTTATCAGAGACATGGACGCCTACTCAACTTGGTCACGTCCAACACAGATTAGGACATGATGAAGGTGCTCTTTCAATTCTTTGATCCCTTACACCATTTCTTCACATTTCCTGACTATCAACTTATGCCTACTTTGGAAGAATTCTCCCGACTCTTGAGGATTCCCATTCTCAATCAACTACCTTTCAACGGTACAGAGAGAGACCCAAAGCCAGAAGAGATTGCTCAAGCTCTACACTTTCACTCATCTGATGTCACAACTCATTGGGAAACAAGGAGTGGTGTCAAAAGTTTCCTAGCAAAGTTCCTGTTTGAGAAAGCCCAAAACTGTTGGAATTCTTTGGAATTGTAAACCTTTGAGGAAATTGTGGCTTTCCTCATCTATGGGATGGTTTTGTTTCCAAATCCTGACCAACTCATAGACGTGAACACCATCAAAATCTTCATATCCCGCAACCCGGTGCCTACTTTCCTAGGGGACATCCTACATTCTTTTCACACTTGCACAATGAGGAAACGAGGTGTCCTTATGTGTTATACTCCTCTCTTGGCAAGATGGTTTATTTTGCATCTTCACTGATCTGTATTAAAGAACGAGCAAGGTTCAATGTGGTCACAAAGGTTGATAACGCTCAAACATTCAGACATCCATTGGTGTTCCCGACTCATAGAGAATGTTACTATTGTCGATCATTGTGGAGAATTCCCTAATGTCCCTTTACTTGGAATTAGGGGAGGTATCACCTACAACCCCCGCTTAGCCTTAAGAAAGTTTGGTTACGCCCGAAGGGATGGGCCGCACGAGATGTTGATTCAAAGTTTGGTATTTGACTACGAGAACGACGATCAAGGTCTTCGCCTGATATTTATTTGAGCTTGGAGGATGTTAAATAAGGTAGATAGCAAGACATTGCGGCACAAGAATTCCATCCCTCTTGAGCCTTACCTCATATGGGTACGAACTCATGCTCAGAGTCTTATGATGCCTTATCCCTCCATTCTCCCAGTAATCATTGAACTTGTCATAGAAGAAGATGTTCCATACACTATCTTACATCCTGACATGCCCACCTCTCTTGAAGACTTACAAAGAGATTGGATACAACTCAAGTGGGAGCGAGATACTTTCGAAGCCCAATTCAATGCAAGCGAGAAGAAGGTTTTGGAACTCACTAAGCAACTTCATGAGGAGTAGACTCTAAATGCCTACATTGCACCAAAGAGGATGCGTACTACCTTTCTATCTTAGAGTTTTTGTATTTGTTTTACCCAAGGAGGCACTGATGTACTCAAGCTTTAATTTATTAATATAACGTGTGTTTTCTTTTTGTCTAAAACAAATTTGAATCTTAAAATCCTTAAAATCATTGCATATGCATTTACCGTTCATCATAACATAAGCAGGTTTCTTGCAATAAGTCTCCTCATTTATCTACTATTTATTTCAGTAAGATGGATCTCGAACAAACGGTGAAGGACCTCCAAGCTCAGAATGCACAGTTTCAATAGTTGTTCTTAACTCTAGCCAAAGGACAAGAAGAGTTGAAGACCTTGCTGGTTAAGGAGAAGAAAAAAAAGACAAAGAAAATAATCGGAGTTCTAAACATGGGAAGAAGATTCCAAGGGAAAACAAGAAGGGCCTTAGACTTTGCAACGACATCCGGTGAGAAAGACAATCAAGATCGGAAAGGCAAAGAAATAGTTGTCCAGTCAGAATCAGAAGAGGAAGAGGAAGAAGAAGACTATTTTGAAGAACAATATCCTCCAGCCGACGACAAGTATAAGCATATAGAAGAACGGTTGAGTGCAATGGAAATCCAAAAAGTGCCTGGATTGGACTTTGAGGAGTTGGGCTTAGTGTCGGGGATTGTCATTCCTCCAAAATTCAAAGCACCTGTGTTCGCCAAATATGACGGAGTCTCATGCCCCAAAATGCATCTCTTGTCCTATGTGAGGAAGATCCAGACTCATACCACTGATAAGGATTTATGGGTACACTTCTTCCAAGAAAAATTGTCTGGAACTCAACTTGATTGGTTTTATCAGTTAGAAAGAGGCAATATTTATAACTGGGAAGATCTTGCTGCATCCTTTTACAAACAATACCAATACAATGCTGATCTTGCACCCACCCGTACTCAACTCTAGAGTATGGCCATGGTTTCAAGTGAAGGCTTCAAGGATTATATGCAAAAATGGAGGGACTTGGCTGGAAGAGTTCAACCTCCCCTATCTGAAAGAGAGTTAGTAGACATCTTTTTAGGCACCTTGTCTGGTCCCTTCTTCAATCACTTAATTGGGATTTCATCAGCAGGATTTACTGAATTGATATTGACCGGACAAAGGGTAGAAGCCGGGATAAAGAATGAAAAGATTCAAAAAGATGCATCCTCTGCTGCTGTAAGGAAGCCATTCATCGGAAAGAAAGAAGTGGTTGTTGTATATCCTTAGAGAAATCAAGATAAGGCCGAATGCCGTCCAATGGTGGGGGTTGTTATGATTCCTAAACCTACACCTGATCAGCAAAGAAACAACCAGCCAAGAATAGAAAGACCAGTCATACAGTTCACCAGAATTAACATGACTCTGTCTCAAGTATTGTCGCATTTGTTAAGATCCAACCTAGTGACTTTGAAAGAATCTCCAAAGAACCCTAACACAACCTCTCCTCACTATCATCATAACGCCCATTATGCATACCACTATGAGAGTCTCGACCATGATACTAACAATTGTTGGGCTCTAAAGAACAAAGTACAAGACCTCCTTGAAGCCAAAGAGATTGAATTTGATGCGCCAGAAAATCCCAATGTCATTTCTGCCCCTGTGCCCAAGCACGACCATAATGCCAACGCCATTAAAGAGGATATTTTTGTTGCTTCAGTTGATGAACTTATGACCCCGCTCCTAACTATCAAAAAGAACTTATAGAATGCCAGTGTTTTCCCAGGCTGTGATGAAAGCTGTCATTTATGTTTTTCCTCACCAAACATTTGTCCTTTGTTAAAAGCAGGCGTTCAGTGCCTAATAGATAACAAGGAAATTTTATTCGAGAAGACTTCTATTCCAACTGTTTCTTATAATGATGTTTCCATCGTTACCATTTCCGACAATTCTTCCAGGGTCTCCACCAAAAGGCCCGTTAGAATTACATCAGTTCCAAAAGTAGCTCCTTTAATAATTACAATGCCTGGACCAATCCCGTATTCGTCAGACAAAACCGTACCATGGAATTATGGAGGGGATGCCTACTACCACAGTATCAAGCAAGATTGGCCAGCTGCTGAAGATTCAAGTTCTGAGAAGGTTGACTCCAATATCAGTAATATTGCAGGGACTAGCAAGATTACCCGAAGCGGAAGGATATTCTCTCCAGAAATTGCTCCCCCAAAGGTTTTTTCTGGACCCGTAATCATTCATGTTGTTGTTGCTCCTCCAAAGGTTGTTCCCAGTCCTACAATCATTTCTGATAGTACTCCAACTGACAAAGCTGTTACAACCCCTGTTATCACTCCTACTAATATTCCTGCTGCCGAGTCAACCGAGACTCGAGGTAAAGGTATTATGATTGAGCCTGTCCGTACGAAGGAACAATCATTGGCTATCCTTGAGACCTCCTGGAAAGAGATGGAGGAAATTCTAAAGATCATAAAAAGAAGCGACTACAATGTAGTCGAGCAATTGGGGCAAAATCCATCTAAAATTTCCATGCTGGCTTTATTACTATGTTCTGAGGCTCATGCAAAGGCCTTGGTAAAATTCCTGAAAACTGCCCATGTCCCCCAAGAAACATCTGCCGATCAGTTCCAAGACTGCGTAGCCAGCTTGACTACAGATAATGGCTTAGGTTTTTCGGATGTTGATTTAAATCCAAGAGGGAGGAAGCATACTGAAGCATTGCACGTCTCAGTTGAATGCAGGGGCACGACCTTGGCTCGTGTTTTGGTGGACACTGGTTCGTCTCTGAATGTATTATCTAAAAAGGCTCTTGATAGGCTTGATTGTGAGGGATTAACATTGAAACCGAGCAACATAGTAGTGAGGGCCTTTGATGGCTCAAAAAGGATGGTGCATGGGGAAGTGGACATCCCCATAAAAGTTGGAACCCAAACATTTGATTCAACTTTTTATGTAATGGATATTCGCCCTTCATATTCCTTCTTGCTAGGCCGACCATGGATTCATAATGTCGGCGCTGTTACTTCTATGTTGCACCAAATGCGGAAGTATCTGATTCAAGGGAATATTATCATCGTTCATGGAGAAGAAAAGTATATGATCAGCCACCTCAATTCCTTCAGATATGTGGAATTAGATGGTGAATTTATTGAAACTCCATTCTAACATTTTGAAGAAGTCCCGCAAGATGTGGCAGTGACCAAGGTTGTGTCTCAAGTTCCCAAGATCACAAGGCCTCCACTTAGGATGTCATCTTTGAAGTATGCCAAGGCAGTGATAAAAGAAGGTGGGTGCACTATTTGGGGACAACTCCCAAATATCCCATACAAATTTGACAAGTTTGGTCTGGGTTTCACTTCAGGTGCCCAAAAGGTTGTACGCCGCGCTCGTGCCGAAGGACCACCCCTGAAGATCAGCAACCAATAAGTCAGCGCCGTGGAGGATGATAAAGACATCTACAACCTGGAGGATTGGATTTTCCCAACTGTCAGTGGAGGGCTCGGCAACTGGGAGGCTAGAGATTTTGTCCCGATCACTTTTATCCCACAATAATTTGTCTTTAAATTTTGTTGGATCTGTAATATTAAAATAATTCAGACTCTTAAAACCTTGTGTCTTACCCGAGGCACAATGGTCCATTTGTAAGGGTTATTATCTCATTTTCATATGAGATCAATGAATCATGGACGTTTTTGCATACAAACTTTGCGCTCATTGTTTTTCTTTTTACATTTTCATTTCTTTCAAAGATAGCTATACTCACGCACACACTCACACTCACAATGTAGGTCTACATCCATTCGGGATCCCATGGGTAACGGTTTTGCTATGGCTTTTTTGACTCTGAAAATCTAATCTACCAAACCAAAGACGAAGGTGAGGAAGATTGTGAAGTACCAGGGGAACTGTCCAGATTACTACAACAAGAAGAGAGAACCATTCAGCCCCGCGAGGAACCCGTGGATACAATCAACCTAGGTACCGAAGAAGACAAAAGAGAAGTCAAGGTGGGTGCCAACCTGGAACCCAGTGTCAAAGAGCGTCTGATTTAGTTGCTACACGAGTATGTTGAGGTCTTTTCCTGGTCGTATGAAGACATGCCGGGAATTGATGCAGATATTGTGGTACATCGTCTATCTACAAAAGAGGACTGCCCACCAGTAAAACAAAAGGTTTATCGTATGCGACCAGATATGTCAGAGAAGATTAAAGCAGAAGTTATGAAACAATTCAACACTGGATTCTTGGTCGCCACCTCTTATCCGTAATGGGTTGCCAATGTTGTTCCCGTGCCCAAAAAGGACAACAAGGTACGAATGTGCATGGACTACAGAGATTTGAATAGGGCAAGCCCTAAGGATGATTTCCCACTTCCCAACATTGATATTCTAGTTGACAATATGGCACAACATAAAGTGTTTTCCTTCATGGACAGTTTCTCAGGCTACAACCAAATCAAAATGGCACCTGAGGACATGGAGAAGACAAACTTTGTCACACAATGGGGCATATTCTGCTACAAGGTTATGCCATTTAGACTGAAGAATGTTGGGGCAACCTATCAGTATACTATGGTAGCTCTATTTCAGGACATGATACATCATGAAATAGAGGTCTATGTGGACGACATGATAGCTAGATATCAAACAGAAGAAGAGCATCTTGACCATTTACAGAAACTCTTTGAGACACTAAAGAAATACAAGCTAAGATTGAACCCAAATAAATGCACGTTTGGAGTGAGGGCTGGTAAACTCCTAGGCTTTGTTATCAGAAATAAAGGTATTGAAGTGGATCCCTCCAAGGTGAAAGCGATACAAGAGATGCCTGCTCCTCATACTGAGAAGGAAGTCAGAGGGTTCTTGGGACGTTTGAACTAAATTGCCAGATTCATTTCTCACCTGACATATACTTGTGAACTAATCTTCAAGTTACTGAAGAGAGATCAAGTATTCAAATGGAATAATGAGTGCCAAACTGCTTTCGACAAGATCAAAGAGTACTTACAAGAGCCTCATGTTTTGATGCCACCAGTCGAGGGAAGACCATTGATCATGTATCTGACTGTTTTGGAAAATTCAATGGGGTGTGTGTTGGGGCAGCATGATGAGTCAGGACAAAAAGAGCATGCTATTTATTACCTGAGCAAAAATTTTACCGACTGTGAAACAAGATATTCACTGCTCAAGAAAACTTGTTGCGCTCTGGCATGGGCTTCTCGCCCGCTAAGACAGTATATGATGACCAATACTACCTTGTTGATATCTAAAATGGATCCAATAAAATACATTTTCAAGAAACCTACTCTCTCTGGGAGAATAGCGAGATGGAAGATGATCCTGACAGAATATGACATACAGTATACTACCCAGAAAGAAATAAAAGAAAATGTACTAGCTGATCACCTTGCTCACCAAGCTGTGGAAGATTACCAGTCCATGAAGTTCGAATTCCCAGATGAAGATATCATGATGGTAAACAACTGTGAAGAACTCAGGCCATATGACAGACCTAAACAAGGATCCCGATGGACCCTGGTTTTAGATGGGGCATCTAACGCACTCGGCAATGGTATTGGTGTTGTACTCATATCTCCTGAAGGGTGTCATACTCCCTTTACTTCAAGACTCTGCTTCAATTGTACAAACAAAATGGCAGAATACAAAGTGTGCATCTTTGGTCTCAAAGCTGCTATAGACTTGGGGATTAAGTCCTTAAATGTATTCGAATATTCAGCTTTGGTTATCAGCCAGATCAAAGGAGAATGGGAGACCAAACATCCTAACCTTATCCCCTACAAAGAACATGTGTTGACATTTCTCCCACATTTTGAGAAGATTACCTTCGAGCATTTTCCGCGAGAAGAAAATCAGCTAGCAAACGCACTAGCCAAAATGTCATCCATGTTTAAACTTAAATGGGATAACTAGGCTCCCCGGATCATCATTGAACGAATGGACGAACCAACTCATTGTCACGAGATTAATACTGAAGAAGTAGTGGACCAACCTTGGTTTCACGAAGTCAAGAGGTATCTCGAGGCTCAATAATATCCGAAAGGAGCTTCAATCAATGACAAGAAGTTCTTAAGGAGATTCTCCGTTAAGTTCTTCCTTAGTAATGACATTCTTTACAAACGCAACCATGATTGTGTTACTTCGGTGTGTAAACAAGGTTGAAGCTGAAAGGATCATGGCTGAATTACATGAAGTCACTTTTGGCACTCATTCCAGTGGGCATACGATGGCAAAGAAAATCCTACGGGAAGGCTATTACTGGTCTACCATGGAAGCAGGTTGCTATCAACACTCTCGAACCTGCCAAAAGTGTCAGACTTATGCTGACAAGGTGCACGTGCCTTCGGTTCCTCTAAATGTCTTGACGGCTCCTTAGCCCTTTGCTATGTGGGGGATTGATATGATTGGGGAAATCAAGCCGACATCCTCCAATGGACATCGCTTCATCTTAGTGGCCATTGACTATTTTACAAAGTGGGTGGAGGCAGCTTCTTTCGCTTCCGTTACCAAGAATGTTGTCGCCCGGTTCATCAAGCAGAATCTCATATGTCGTTATGGTATCCCGAAGAGGATCATTACAGACAATGGTACAAATCTAAATAATACTATGATCACCGCCCTGTGCGAGCCATTCAAGATCCAGCATCACAATTCTTCCCCTTACCGGCCAAAGATGAATGGCGTTGTCGAAGCCGCGAATAAGAACATTAAAAAGATCATATAGAAAATGAAAGTTACATACAAAGACTGGCATGAGATGCTACCATTCTCTCTCCACGGATATCGTACCACACCTCGTACATCAACCAGGGCAACACCCTATTCTCTGGTCTACGGCATGGAGGTTGTCTTGCCTATTGAGGTCCAGATCCCCTCTCTAAGAATTATGAAGGATGCAGGACTGAATGAAGAAGATTGGATCTAGACTCGACTCGATCAACTAAACTTGATTGATGAGAAAAGGCTCACTGCTGTCTGCCATGGTCAAATGTATCAAAAATGGATGATCAAGGCTTTCAACAAAAAGGTCAGACGCCAAATATATCAAGTTTGGGATCTGGTGATCAAACGCATCATACTACCGCAAGGTGAACCCAGGGGAAAATGGAATCCTACATATGAAGGACCGTTTGTAATCAAAAACATATTCTCTGGTGGAACAATGATCTTAACCACCATGGATGGCGATGACCTGTCGCACCCTGCGAATGTAGACATAGTCAAAAGATACTATGCATAAGAGACACGCTAGGTTGACACGCCTAGGCAAAACAAGGGCATCCCGGCGAACCAAAAAGGTTTGGGAAAAAATTAGGGATAAAATGAAAAAAATATGTACACCCGGAAAGCTGAAAACTCGAAAGGGAAGCTTGGGAAAAAATGGTTTTCCAGTGGACTGAAAACCCGAAAGGGCGGTCCAGGCAAAAGTTAGGGAATTAAAGCGTATGACTATGTCTTGTTGGATCACTTTACGAACAACCTTTAGCTTCCACTGACAAATTCAGAGGTTCTGATCAATTCAATCATCTTCGGACGAGGCAACAAATAGACAAGATGGTCAGAGATACGAAGGCTATAGAAGAATGGGAACCCCATGGGATTATTGCGCATAGCTATCTTTTCTTTATATCAAAATTTTCATTTTTTACGACAACATTCTCTTACTAGAATGTTTGTCTCAAAAATACTTACTCAAAGTCAATACAAAGATATTCCTTTGGAAGTGCAACACTATCTGTTTTTCTTTACTCTTATATTTTGTTTACAACAACGTCCAATGATTTATTTTTAAACATATGAATTTGAACATAATTACTGTTTATAAATAAACAAAATAGAAAGACGATCACTTATGGCTTTAAGAGATAGGGAAATCTCTCTAAGTTATTTCCATAAAATCCCCCGCAGTATGCAGTTTAATCCCCAGCGGAACAAAGCTTCAAGTTATCAATCCCCAGTAGAAGTCACTAAATTTCTCAGGGTTCCCCAACAGGATTTTACAAGCAGTACATGGAATTCCCCTTACAACGGAGTTTATTTCTCTAAGTGGAAATCCATCAACACTTCGACTTCACAACATGAAGACTTACACTTCATATCTTCAGCAGCAGTCGGGGATTTATTTTCCCAAATCCAACAGCAGTGCAGCGAATTAGCTCACATACACATACATTGCATCCATATCTCATAAACATTGATAACACGAATTAATTATACCATCCATTTCATGCAACATGACTTTGCATTTTGGCTAACATTTTACCCTCTTAAGGATAAGGTTAACATCTACCATTAACAATGTTCAAAGTTTTCAGATACAGTTCTGATACGCTCCAGACACGGATGCCATTCTGATACTCATTCAAATTCCTTCTCAGATACAGTTCATATACGCTTCAGACACGGATGCCATCCTAAAACTCATTCAACCTCTCAGATACAATTCATATACGCTCCAGACATGGATGTCATCCTGATAGTCATTCAGATTCAACCTTCAGATACAATTCAGATACGCTCCAGACACGGGCGCCGTTCTGATACTCATTCAGATTCAACTTCCAGATACAGTTCAGATACGCTTCAGACACAGATGCCATCTTGACACTCATTCAGATTCAACCTTCATATACAGTTCAGATATGCTCCAGACACGGACGCCATTCTGATACTCATTCAGATTCAACTTCCAGATACAGTTCAGATACGCTCCAGACACGGATGCCATCCTGATACTCATTCAGATTCAACTTTCAAATACAACTCAGATACGCTCCAGACACGGACGCCATTCTGATACTCATTCTTTTAGCTTACAGATACTGTTCAACAACCATTTCTGGATTGCATCTACAAGCCCATCTCTAACAACTTTCTATCACCTCTCCAAATGGCATCTTTAAGCCCATTCCCTCAACCATCACATCACCGAGTGCAAATTTCTGGGCACTCTAGTGTCCAATCATCTTCCACCTTCGAGTCACGAATGGCAAAACTAGCCAACCTAACTCTTAAGTCTTAAGAACATTGAATAGGGGCATCTATTGTACCCCAAAATTTTCCCTCTCACTTATCAAGAATTTTCTCACAAGATCTCCTAAGCTCAAGACTGCACTATGGTTTGATCAGCTCAAGACACCTCCTTAAGCACTGATGACCAAAATTAGGGTTTGAGATTTCACAAGGAAATTTGAACTTCCAATGCCTCATATGACTTTCATGGATCATTATGGACCCCCAAGATCACTCATGTCAAGTTTCAAGCCATGGATCACACTTTTGCTCAGTCAATTGAGCAGTTGACCTAAAAATCAGTTGTATTGGGGAAAAAGTCAATCATGGCCAATTTACAGTCAAAATTCATAATTTTTTATCCAAATCAACATTTTAAATTCATATGTATCATTTGATCAAGTTTGGACCACAACTCCTCAAGAAATTTGATCAAATCTCCAAAAGGGAAAAATGGTCAAAATTAGGGTTTTGACTGAGAAAGGGCAATTTCTGATTTTTGACCTAGCAAATGATCAATTGGTTTAAGGCATGATCTCAAGATTTCAATTACATAATTTTTGACCTAATGACATGGCTCAAAACATTGCTCAAGTTCAAATGATTGATAGATGAATTTTTAGTCAACTGATCAAAAGTCAACAGTATACTGAAAAGTCAAACTGACTTTTTGGTCAAATTCAAGTGCCAAAGATCACAATTCATAAAAACATGTAAAAGTATGAAACTTATTCATCAAGAAATCAAAAAGTCAAGATTTCTTTTTGAAAAGTCAAAATTTCTAAACTTAGAAATTTTTCTAAGTGTTGGAAATTTCATCTTTTTTTATAACTTTGAACAAATTTTTCACCATGATGCAAGATGATTCAAGAGAAACTTACAAGATGAAAGTTGTAGATCTCCATGAAATATACAACTTTTCTTTACACAACTCCTTCCAAAAACGCTTGGATCTCAAGTTATAATTTTATGAACATGTGGTCATGAAACTAAACACTTTATGAAATTTTGCCCTAATTTGTTCAGAATTTTGACCCAACTTCATGGAACTTTTTCATATAGTTCCAAGTTGAATCTTAAAAATAAATTCAAATTTGTAGAGCACATTACAAGCTTTCCAAAATGTCCAAGAACTCTTTGAGATCATTCTTAAGTAGTGAGAATCGAAGAGATGAAGTTAAGGTTTTATCACTTGATTTATAAGTCATTTTGTGATGAACCAAGTTCAAAATTCAAACTATGTTGCATAAACACTACTTTCCAGGCTTCAAACTTGTTAGGAACTCTATAATTAATGGTTTACACAGCTGTTAGAGGTCTCACTTCAAGCATTCAATGCATGGACATGCTTTATATCCATTTTTGGAAGAAAGGTCACATTGCCATTTTGATAAAGTGACTTTTTGTACAAAACTTGTTCTTGAGCCTTGCACTTGTTCTCTTCTGATCAAACAAGTCCTATAACTCATGAGAAATGGTTTAGACACTTACAATCACCCATCCCATGCTTGTACCTCCTCTTGAAACTTGTTTCCCTCTTTTCTTCAAAATCAAGTAACCTAGCCAAAAGCTAAGAACTTGTACTTATGATTGTCCAAAGCTCTCAAACACTTTTATTTATACATACAAAAACTATTGGCCACAAATACACAAATTCTCAAGCCTTGAAAGAACCTAGAACTCAGAAACACATCTCATACTTCCATTTTCACACAAACTGACCAAAAACTTGAAACTCATAATCTACTCGTGGGTTTCTTGGCCTTTTGTTTCTAAAGCTTCTAAATATCATATAGAATTGATCTCACACCCTGTTACAGAACTGTAACACCATTAACACCATCCTCCATTTTCAAAAACAGAGCTCTGCACATTGACTTCTCCAAACCATTTCAGCCATCCATTGCTCAAGTTAATCATTGCATTAGCTTCCTGGGACCTCAAGGAAGATAACATGATCATCACCATCACTTGAAACAAGCTCAAACTCAAAACCTGATTTCAAGTTTTGAGGTAAGTTTTCTTAACTTTGAACTCTTTATACAAGCATCATTAATGATTTATTTGTGAACAAAACATGTAGATATCATTGCCCTAAAGCTAACCATGTCCATAGTTTCCATTAATTTTGATTGAGCTTAGAGAATTTTGAAACTGAAATTTCTAAGATTTTTAGGATTCAGATTAGGGTCATTAAAATTCATGCTTATCTTTGATCTATAGTTTTAATGCTTTACATTTCTGAAACCGTGAGGAAATTTGCTACAAGTTTCATGTTTATAGTTTTCATTTTTTATGAGAAATGAGCAAGTTACAGTTGGTCTGACTGGAGGATGAAGATGAAGTCATCAGGGCGTGTTTTGTATCATATATTCATTGATTTGCTTATGTTAAAGAATGTATAGCCACTTCAGTGGTAGAAGCGCGCGTCTGTAACCTTTGGGACCTGGGTTCGAGCCCCAGTGGTACCCTTTTAATTTTTTCACATTTTTGCCTTCTGATTTTGTTTTTTTTGCAGGCGCTGGGCCTTGTTGGGCTCTTGGTTTTTTTTTTTTGCTTACTAACCCCCTTGCAGGTTGTTTGCACCCTTGGCCCAGTTTATTTTATTTTCTTATTTTTATTTAATTTATTTTCTTAATACATTTTCTAAATACTAAAAAAAATCATAAAAATACAAAAACGGATAGATTTATATTTTGGCTTAGTTTATTTTATTTTTCTCACAAAAAATATTTTATTTAACTATACTTTATTTATTTTTTACAAATTATCTTGTAAATTTAATTAAAACTATGTTAGTATTTATTTTTCTTTTATACCTATTATAATATATTTATTTTAATATAAAAAAGTCCAAAAATATTTTATAATACTATAATTTATTTCCAAGACAAAAATACCAAAAATACTTTTCTTACAAAAACTTATTTTTTTTAATAGATTTAGGGTTTTATTTAAAATCTTTTCTTAATAAATTTAGGTTTAATTAATTATTCTCCTTTAATTAATTAGGTTAAAACAAATTCACTTTTCTCTAAAAAATCTAAATCCATTTACTTCCCATTTTGCATTTATGTACATTTATTCATTGTGTACATTATATTCATTTAATTCCTTGTACATTGATACCCATTCAATTTGGTTGTAATAGACTAACTAGGTTACATCCTTGCAATCCCAATTCAATTTGTACACCCCCTCCCAAAATTGTTGTAGTAGCGTAGTAACTTTAAATTCCGCAATTTATCGCTTTTATATACAAATGCTAGTAATTAGGGTTTGTATGGAAAGACTAAAACCAATACTTAGAAAATCCTAATTCAAGACAAAAACAAGCATTAAAATAATACACTTGCACACAAGCACCCCTAGGATTATCCCACTTGGTTGCCTTATACAAAATGACCATATTACGCATGTAAGGTATCTTAGCAAAAAAACAAGCAAATACAAGATCATAGTCCCTCGATGACGCTATCTAAGTTTCCTTTCAAATGATCTTAGTCCCTAAAAAGAATGCTAAGATACCTTGCAACATTGCTAATCATGGTCATACGATGACCCACACTCGTCCCGTTTATATCCAAAGATAGGGTTACTTACCAAATCAATGGTAAGATAATAATGTCAAAGGAAAAGAAAATGAACAACAAAGACTTTTGAGTAGGTAGAATGCTCCTAATTACTTGCTCAACTTCAAAACAAACATCCTTGCTATTTTCAAAAACAAACACCTAAACTTTCAAAACATCTTACAAATTTGAAAACATTTTCAAAAGATTAACATCTTTGTATACATTCTTACAAACAAGAATCATTACAAAGATTGCCTAAACAATTGCCTCTTTACAAAATACTTTCAAAAACCACACAAAGCACAATTTCAAACTGAAGTAAGTGATCTAGCAAGTAACTAAGAGCCCATGGAAAACCATGGATGAAAAGGGTGCTAATACCTTCCCTTTTCATAATCTACCCCCCAAACTCAAGAAATAATCTCAAAGGTCTTTCCTGTGCTTTTTCACCTTTCCTTTTGGATAAAAGAAAAGCCGGTGGCAACCCTTGCTAACCGCATTATTTGCAATCAAATGAAAAACTTTCAAGTCAGTTCTCCCATCGTATCACACATGTGCTTGGCCCGGGGAACTTTGGTCCATTTGTCAAGGGTTTTATTTATGTTCATCTAATTATATGATCATTCAATATGAACCATTGGACTCTTTTGCATTCAAATCTTTATGCTCATTGTATTTCCTTTCCTTTCAAAATAGCCATGTATCTTACATGCACACGCACACACTTTTGCAGGTCCTCATCCACTATGGATCTTGTTGCCAATGACTTTACTATTGCCGACTATGACTTTGAATGTCCAGTTAACCAAACCGAAGACGAAGGCGAGGAAGATTGTGAAATACTAGGAGAACTAGCCAGACTTCTATTACAAGAGGAAAAAGCTATTCAGCCGCACGAAGAGTCAGTTGAAGTCATCAATTTGGGTACTGTGACAGACAAGAAGGAAATCAAGATCGGCGCTAACTTGGAAAGCAGTGTCAAAAGCAGGTTGGTTCAAATGTTGCATGACTATGAGGAAGTGTTTTCTTAGTCGTATAAAGATATGCCAGGGTTGGATACCGACATCGTAGTTCATTGTCTGCTGATAAAAGAAGATTGTCCTCCTGTCAAGCAAAAGATTTGTCGCATGAGGCCTGATATGTCTGAAAAAATAAAAGCTGAAGTAATGAAAAAATTTGATGCGGGATTATTAGATGTGACATCCTATCCCCAATGGGTTGCCAATGTGGTTCCAGTACCGAAGAAAGATAGAAAAGTTCGCATGTGCGTAGACTATAGAGATCTGAATAGGGCAAGCCTCAAGGATGACTTCCTTCTACCATACATTAACGTCTTGGTCGATAACACTGCTCATCATAAGGTCTTCTCTTTCATGGATGGCTTCTCCGGCTATAATCAGATAAGGATGGCTCCCGAAGACATGGAGAAGACAACTTTCGTTATGCAATGGGGAACCTTTTGCTACAAGGTCATGTCGTTCAGATTGAAGAAATCAGGGGCAACATATCAAAGAGATATGGTAGCTTTGTTTCATGATATGATCCTTCATGAAATAGAGGTATATATGGATGATATGATTTCCATATCACAAACTGAAGAGGAACATCTCGATCACCTGTACAAGCTGTTGGAAAGGTTAAAAAAGTACAAGTTGAGGTTAAACCCTAACAAGTGCACGTTCGGAGTACAATCTGGAAAGCTTCAAGGTTTTGTTGTCAACAATAAAGGCGATGAAGTTGATCCTGCCAAGGTAAAGGCCATCCAAGAAATGCCAGTCCCCCACTCTGAAAAGGAAGTTAGAGGATTCTTGGGTCGTCTCAATTAAATCGCCCGCTTCATATCTCACTTGACTGCTACTTGTGAGCCAATATTCAAGCTCTTGAAGAAAGATCAAGTAGTCAGATGGAATGATGAATACCAAGCTTCCTTCAACAAAATCAAAGAATATCTACAAGAACCTCCTATTCTCATGCCTCCAGTTGAAGAAAGACCCTTGATCGTGTACTTGACAGTGCTAGAAAACTCTAAGGGGTGTGTTTTGGGCCAATATGACGAGTCTGGCCGAAAAGAACATGCTATTTTTACCTGAGCAAAAAGTTTACCGACTGTGAAACCAGATATTCTCTGTTTAAGAAAACTTGTTGCGCTCTGGCATGGGCTGCTCGCAGGCTAAGACAATATATGTTGACTCATACCACTCTATTGATTTCTAAGATGGACCCAATCAAGTACATCTTTGAGAAACCCACTCTTTCCAGAAGAATAGCCAGATGGAAAATGATTTTGACTGAGTACGACATTCAATACACAACACAAAAGGCCATCAAAGGAAGCGTACTAGCAGATCATTTGGCCTATCGAGTTGTCGATGATTATCAGTCTATGAACTTTGACTTCCCGGATGAGAACATCATACTGGTGACCGACTGTGTGAATCCTGGACCGTATCACAGACCTGAACAAGGATCCCAATGGACTATGGTCTTCGATGGGGCTTCCAACGCCTTGGGTAACGGAATTGGTGTTGTGATCATCTCCCCTGAAGATTGTAACACTCATTTCACTGCCAGACTATGCTTTGATTACACGAACAATATGGCTGAGTATGAAGCATGCATTTTGGGTCTGAAAGCTACCATTGACTTGAGGATCAAGCATTTGAATGTGTTTGGCCATTCTACTCTAGTGGTTAGCCAAGTAAAAGGAGATTGGGACACTAAGCACCCTAATCTCATCCCATACAAGGAGCTTATGCTATCTCTAATTCCTTACTTCGAAGAGATCACTTTTGAACACTTCCCTAGGGAAGAAAATCAGTTGGCTGACGCCTTGGCAACCATGTCTTCAATGTTCTAGGTCATGTGGGACAACGAAGTCCCTATGATTACAATTGAGAAATTCGACGAACCTGCACACTGCTGTGAGCTTGACACTGATATAGAAAAGCCTTGGTACCATGAGGTGAAGAGGTACCTTAAAGATCAAGAATATCCTGAGGGAGCATCCATCAATGACATAAAGTTCTTACAAAGATTTTCAGCAAAATGTTTCCTAAGTAACGGACTATTATACAAGCGCAACCATGACTCTGCTCTACTCTGATGTGTGTACAAGAAGGGGGCAGAGGAAATTATGGAAGACATGCATGATGGTCTCTTTGGCACTCACTCAAGTGGACATACGATGGCCAAGAAAATCCTAAGAGCTGGTTACTATTGGTCAATAATGGAGACTAATTGCCATCAACATTCAAGAACTTGTCACAAATGCCAAATATGTGCTGACAAGGTCCATGTGCCTCCTATCCCTCTAAATGTAATGACCTCTCTGTGGCCATTTGCAATGTGGGGCATTGACATGATTAGAGAGATCAAGTCCACTGCTTCTAATGGACATCACTTCATTCTGGTCACTATTGATTATTTCACCAAGTAGGTCGAAGCCGCCTCATTTGCCTCAGTCACAAAGAGCGTGGTAGCTAGATTCATCAAACATAACCTCATATGCCACTATGGTATCCCCGAAAGGATCATCATCGACAATGGGACTAACTTCAGCAATGCTATGATTATCGAAATTTGTACTCAGTTCAAAATCAAGCATCACAATTCTTCTCCATATATACCTAAAATGAATGGCGCAGTCAAAGCGGTCAACAAAAATATCAAGAAGATTATGCAGAAGATGGTAGTGACCTATAAGGATTGGCATGAGATGTTACTGTTTGCTCTTCACGGCTACTGTACTTCAGCTAGAACATCAACTGGGGTAACTCCCTTTTCTTTAGTCTACGGCATGGAAGTTGTTTTGCTAGTGGAAGTTTAGATCCCCTTACTAAGGATTATGAATGAGTCGGGCCTAGGTGAAGACGAGTGGATTCAGACAAGATTGGATCAGTTGAACTTGATCGACGAAAAGCGATTGGCTGATGTTTATCATGGTCAGGCGTATCAAAAACGTATGATCAAGGCTTTTAACAAAAAGATCAAGCCTCGAGTATATCAAGATGGTGACTTGGTGATAAAGCACATCATTCTGCCACAAGGCGACCCCAGAGAAAATGGACTCCCACCTAGGAAGGGCCATTTGTTATCAAGAGAGTGTTCTCTGGCGGTGCCATGATGCTGACTACCATGGATGGTAAAGACTTCCCACATCCTATAAACACAGACATAGTTAAAAAATACTACACATAAAGGACCCGCTAGGTTGACACACCTAGGCAAAAATAAGGGCATCCCGGCAAACCAAGAGGTTTGGGCAAAAATTAGGGATATATGAAAAATATTGTACACCCGGCAAGTTGAAAACCCGAAAGGGCAACTTGGGAAAAAATGGGTATCCTGGTGGGCTGAAAACACGAAAGGTAGGTCCAGGCAAAAATTAAGGATTGAAAGCATATGACTATGTCTTGTGGAATCATCACAGTCGCATTTATTACCAAGGTCCGAGTTCAAACGGTCTAAGATCAATCCAATCAACTTCTGTCAACGGCAAGGGGCATTTGAAGACATTGGGGCAATAGTAGAGTTGGAGTGCACTGAGATCATTTCCACATGGCTATTTGTTTTTTTTTCATTCTTTTTTTTCCTTTCGACGATTTCCTATTACTAGGATCTTCGTCTCTTTGTATAAAAACGTCTATTCATGGGCAAAATATCAATACAAATATACTTTGAAGTCAAAACTTTCAGTTTTTTGTTTTAGTGCAAAGTTGTCCAATGACTAAAATTGAACAAACATATGCATATGAACATAATTAAAACTATTGCGCACATGTTTCTTGCTAAACAATATCAAGCATATCTTTAATGTATATGGAATATCCCCATAGAGTTATTTCATTAGCATTATTCCCACAAGACCAGCTACGATAAACAAATCCTCAACAAATTTACTCACGAAGTCTCTTTGCATAGACTGATCTCCAACCAGAGTCTCAATCTCATGGCATCTCTCTCCCCAACTAAGTTGATCCTACAAGTAGAAACCTTGTGGATCTCTTCCTCAAAGAACTCACCTCATCAGCAGTTCATCAAGTTTTCATCAACAAGGTTTATTTCCCCAATAGGGTTTATTTCCCCAACATACAACAATCAACAATCAACAAATTCCCCCGGCATAGTCTAAATTCCTCTGCTGAGCCTGTTATCCCCAACTGAGTCTATCCTCCCCAAGATAAGTTTGTCCTCTCCAATTGAGCCTATCTTCCCCAGCTGAGTTTGTCCTCTCCAGTTTGAGTTTGCCTTTTAGACTATTACAAATCATAGGGCCACAACCCCTAATCCCCAGTAAAGTCGTTAACAAAATATTTACTATCTCTAAAAGATACTATGAAGCCTAGACCCGACCAGATATTAGTATAACTTTCAAGCCGCTATGAAGCCTGGACCCGACCAGATAATAATCAACTTATCAAGTCACTATAGAGCCTGGACCCGACCAGATAATGGTTAACCTTTAAAAAAAACTGTCAACCCTGGATCTGACCAGATACTAGTTTAACTCTTCAAGATATAGAAGAGCCTGGATTTAACCAAACCAGGGTTTAATTTCTTTTCCCCCAGTAGAGTTTGCCTCTACCCCAACAAGTTACTATGAAGCCTGGATCCGACCAGATATCAGTTTTCAACTTCATCTTTTCAAGAAAGTTATTGTGAAGCTTGGATCTGACCAGATAGTAATTCCCCTCAGAAGTTTGTTGTGAAGCCTAGAATCCGACCAAATAATAACTAAGCTCCAAGCAAGTTACTGAAAAACTTGGACCCGGCCAGATACCAGTTCAACTGTATCTCTTCAGACAAGTTTATTGCAAAGCCTGGACCCGGCCAGATAGCAACTAACTTCATCCACCTCAAAATCTGTGAAGCCTGGATCCGACCAGATATCAGTTTTCAATTTCATTTTTTCAAGCAAGCTATTGTGAAGCCTGGAGTCCGACCAGATAACAACTAGCTACAATCCCCAGCAAGACACTATGAAGTCTGGACCCGACCAAATAATAGTATAACTTTTCAAAAACTATGAAGCCTGGACCCGGCCAGATAGTAGTTACCACTTCAAGTTACTCTGAAGCCTGGACCCGACCAGATATCAGTTTAACTTCATCCTTTCTAGCAAGTTACTGCAAATCCTAGAATCCGACCAGATAACAGTTAACTTCTGTATCCCCAGTAGGTTGTTGTGAAACTAGGAATCTAACCAGATAACAGCCTAACTTCACTCTCCCAAGAAATTTTCTACAGAGCCTTGATCCGACCAGATAATAGTTAATTTATCCTTCCCCAGAAAGTTACCGTGAAACCTGGAATCCAGCCAGATAGCAGTTGACTTCCTCATCCTTAATAAGTTGTGAAGCCTGGATCCGACCAAATAACAGCTAACATTCAAGAGATATTCCCCAACAGTGATCCAGGATTCAACTTCCCAGGAACTCCTCAACAGTAGTCAGGGATTTATTTTCTCGGACAAACATGCATCCCACATTCATACATCATAGCATGTACATACAAAATGCATCTAGCATAATACTACATCTTGCATACATCTGCATTTCACTAACCCTTTTTTCCCACAGGTGAAACATCAAGCTTAGTATAAATTGACCAAAGATTTTTGCTGATTCTTCTTCCAGTATTTACCATCATTCTTCCAAATGGAATCTATAAGCCCATTCCCAATACATCTTCGAGTGCAAATTTCCGGGCACTCTAGTGTTCAATCATCTTCCACCTTCAAGTCACGAAGGGCGGATCTGCCAATCTAACTCTTCAGGTTTAACAAGATTGAACAGGGGCAGCTATTGTACCCCAAAATTTTCCCTATCATTTCTCAAATAATCTCTCACAAGATCTCCTTTGGTTCAAGACTGCACAAGGGTTGATCAGCTTAAGACACCTCCTCAAGCACTAATAACTGAAAATTTGGGTTTGAGTTTGCACAAGGAAAAATGGACTTTTAATTCCCCATATTACTTTCATGGATCATTTTGGACCCTCAAGTTTTCTCATGTCAAGTTTCAAGTCTTGGATCACAATTTTGCTCAATCAATTGACCAGTTGACCTAAAATCAACTTATTGGTGAAAAAGTCAACTGTGGTCAATTTACAGTCAAACTTCATAATTTTTATCCATATCAACATCATGAGCTCATATATGTCATTTAATCAAATTTGGATCACAATTTCTCAATAAATTTGATCAGATCATCAAAAGGGCAAAATGGTCAAAATTAGGGTTTTGACTGAGAAGGTGCAATTTCTGATTTTTAACCTAGCAAATGACTTATTGGTTCAAGGAATGATCTCAAATATTCAAATACTTCATTTTGACTTAATGGCATGGCTCAAAACATTCCTCAAGATCAATTGGCTGACAGATGAATTTCAATCAATTGATGAAAAGTCAACTGTACACTGAAAAGTCAAACTTTGACTTTTTCGTCAAAATCAAGTTCCAAAGATCACAATTCATCAAGACATGTCAAAATATGAAACTTTTTTATCAAGAAATCAAAAAGTCAAGATTTCATTTTGAAAAGTCAAAGTTTCTAAACTTAGAAATTTTTCAAAGTGTTGGAAATTCATGTTTTTTCACAACTTTGAGCCAAATTTCAACCATGAGGCAAGATGATTCAAAGGAAACTTCCAACATGAAAGTTGTAGATCTCAATGATATCTAAAACATTGTAGAACACAACTTCTCCTATAAATTCATGGATTTCAAGTTATGATTTTAAGAAGACATGTTCATGAAACTTGAAAAACTTAGTGAAATTCTGCCCTAGTTTAGGTAGGATTTTCACCTAACTTCATGGCAATTTTTCACATAGTTCCAAGATAAATCTTAAAAAATGTCCAACATATATATTGTAGAGGATGTTACAAGCTTTCCAAAATATTCAAGAACTCATTGAGATCATACTTGAGCAAGGAGAATAAAAGGCAAGAAATTAGGGTTTCATTCTTGAATTACAAGTCATTTCTTGATGAACACATTATTCAATTTCAATGTTAGGATGCATAATCTTGCGTTGCAGGCATTCTAACTTATGTACTTATCCATCATTAATGGATTACACAAACTTTTGAGCTATAATCCAAGTGGTTTAAGCTTTATCCAATTCAAATTGTCATTTTGGGAAGAAAGTGAAGAATGTCATTCTTGAAAAGAAAGCTTTATGCACAAAGTCAATTCTTGAGCCTCTAACATATTCCCTCTGATCACACTCCATCTACAAAGTCAGAAGGAAGTTTGTTTAAAGCATAACCACTCTACATTATCAAGTACTAAGGGCATTGAAATTAATTTCTCAAAAAATCACATGTTGAGCTTAAACATGTGATTTTGAATTATGATCAAAGACAAGCCTCCAAACTTGTTGCTTATATATAGAGGCACTATTTTTGAGCTAAGACACGAGCTCAAGCACCCTGACTCTCTCAAACTCCCTCAAGCCAGAAATTGTCTAAAAACACCATTGTTGCACAGTTTCTGACTTTGAACTTGTAACTCCTATTTCCCTCGTGTGTTTCTTGGCTTTTCACTTCCAAAAGCTCCTACACATCAAATATAGCCCATCCTCATCCTTATTCCAGAACTGTAACACCATTTACATCAACATCCATAACCAAAAAACAGAGTCTGCATATTGACTTCTTCAAGCCATTCCATCCATCCATTGCTCAAGCTAACCATTGCATTAGCTTCCTGGGAACTTGAGGGAGCTAACCTAATCATCACAACTATCTGAAAGTAGCTCAAACTCATTTCAGGATTTCCAGTTTTGAGGTACATTTCTGAACTTCTATCTTTTCATTTAGGCATTGTTAGACTTGCATTTGTGAAGATAAAATGTAGACATAATTGCCCTGAAACTGTACATGTCCATAGATTTCATTTATATTGATTGAGATTAGAGAATTTTAGGTTTGAATATCTGAAAATAATTAGGTCATAATTTGGTACTTTTAGAAATTCTCACTCATCTTTGAATTATAGCTTATGATATTTATATGGTTGGATTTGTATGGAAAAATGGAGTAACTTTCATGTTTGCATATTTCGTTTTTATTGAGAAATGGTGAAGTTACAGATGTTCAGGCTGGAGGATGAAGATGAAGTCATATTCAGGACATGACTTGTGTTATGTATTATTTGTTTTGTTTATGTTACCGGATGTACAGCCACCCCAGTAGCAAAGGTAGCACACGTGTATGTTAGAGGTCAGGGGTTCAACACCCAGCGCTACCTTTTGTTTTATTTTTTCACATTTTCCACTTTTTTTGGTTACAAACATGCAGCGCGCGGCCCTTATGCTGAGCCTTCCATTTTTTGTTGATCTCTAACCCCATTGCCTTGCTTTTGCACACTTGGCCCAATTATTTTCTTTTATCATTTTATTTTCTTTTACTTTTTTTTTTCAGTTTTCTTTTATTATTTATTATTATTATTATTATCATTATTATTTTTATTATTAAAAAATCCAAAAATATTTTATTATTATTTTCACACTTATTTATTTACTTTCTTTATAAAACAAAAAATAACAAAAACATTTTTCTTAACAAATTAATTTCTTTTCCTTAATTAATTAATATTTAGATTTAGGTTTAATTATTATTTTTCTTTTTTATTTAAAATTAACTTAGAATTTAGGTTTCTTTTAACTATTAATTTTCATATTATTTTCATTAAGTTAAAACCTTTTTCATGAAAACCCTAAAAAATGTTTCATACTTAATTTCTTTTCTTAAGTAGTTTAAGTTAATTTTATTTAATTTTAATTAATCATTTTCTAAATTAGGTCAAGATTAAAACCCTTTCATTGAAAACCAAATAAAAATCATTTCTTTTCCATTTTATTTTCTTGCACATTTATTCAATTCTTGTATATTATTCAATATGGTTGTAATAGATAATTAGGTTTAATCTTCTTGCAAAATCCCCATTTGTAAATTTGTATACCCCCTCCCCTAATAATGTAATAACTTAGTAATTTTACTTTTCGCAATTTATTGCTTTATATAAATGTTAGTAATTAGGGCTTGTATGGAAAGATAAAATCAACAAGTAACAAACCCTAATTCAAGAATAAATAATGCATGTAAATCAAATACACTTGCACACTTACATCCTTAGGGTAATTCCACTTTATTTCCTTACAAAAATGGTCATGTTATGCATGTGGGATATCTTAGCAAAAAGCAATCAAAATACCAGATCATAGTCCCTCGATGACGCTATCAATGTTGCCTTTCAAAATGATCTTAGTCCCTGAAAGGGAAACGCTAAGATATCTCACAACATTGCTATCATGACTATACAATGACCCACGCCCGTCCCTTTTACATCCAAAGATAAGGCTTCTTACCAAATCAATGGTAAGATAGCAATATCAAAGGAAAAGAAGAAATGAACAATAAGACTTTTGAGTAGGTAGATTGTTCCAAGTTGCTTGCACATTTTCAAATCAAGTATCCTTGCTTATTTTCAAAACAAACACTTTCAAAACCTTTTCCAAACATGAAATATTTTTAAAATCTCAACACTTTGTATACGTTCTTACGAACGAGAACTATTACAAAGTTTTCCTAAACGAAGGCGCATTTTCAAAATACTTTCAAAAACCACACAAAGCACATTTTCAAACAAAAGCAAGTGATCTAGAAAGCAACTAAGAGCCCATAGATAACTATGTATAAAAAGGGTTCTAACACCTTCCCTTTTCATAATCTACCCCGCGAACTCAAGAAATAATCTCAAAGGACTTTCATGTTCTTTTCAGCCTTTCCTTTTGGATAAAAGAAAAGTCGATGGCGACTCTTGCTAACCGCAATATTTGCGATAAAACGCAAAACACCCAAGTCAGTTCTCCCACCGTATCACAACTGATAATAATAATAATAATAATAATAATAATAATAATAATAATAATAATAATAATAACACATTAATAATAATAATAAAGACCCCCAATCTCCAATGTTTCCTTCGGTCAACTCTCATAAACAATACTAATATTTGTAAAAATAATAATAATTGTATTGATAATAATGATAATTGAATAATAAAAATAATTGCATAATAAAGTCAGAAGGTTGACTCTGGTCAACCCCAAAAAATCACCATGGGCTTTAAGACCTAATGGGCGATGATACTTATATAATAATCCCTTTTAACCAAAAGATAAACGCAACCCCTCTTATAATTTTAAACCTCCATCATATCTAGACAAAGTTTCCAAAATAAGCAATTAAAACAATATGACTATAAATTAGAAATGTAATAACACTAAGATTAACTAAAATTACTATTAATATTTAATGGGGAAATTTTGGGGTATGAGAGATGCATGCTTTACTATGTCAATACGGTCACTATGAGCATGACCATAAAGCCTGTCGGGTATGTAGAGAAAGCACTCGCGGTTGTTCTGTGGTAGAAGGTGATTTACAAGATATGGTGGATCAAGGCCTTATCCATATCATCGAACCAATGGTTGAATATGAAGAGGAAATGAACATGGTTGTCGGATGTCCCTGGGAGTTCCGGATTTTTGACGTGAATTATATGGATGATGATCGGGTGCAGTTGCATGCTAATTTTTGTTATATGGATGATCAGGAGGTACATCATTATGGTTCCTATCAGATTTGCTGTAGAGATTCTCGTGGTTGTTCCATTGTAAGAAGAGGTATTTAGTTACTTTTATAAAAAGGTACTATCAGACTCACAGGAAACAGAGATGATTATAATGAAGTTAATATGATTAAAGACTACTTTGTTAGGGCCATGTCTGATGATGAGTATGTTTCTGCTAATGAATTCTTGTCCTTTGATGAAAGTATGTTTTATGACAATTTTGTGTTTCCTGGGTATTCTGAAGAAGCATATGTGAACATCGATGTGCCACATTTTGATATTCCCTCTCCTATAGAGATTGTGTACCACAACAATCTTGGTGTTGCTCCCGTAGTTATGTGTTTGCCTTGTCCTATCCCATATGAATCAAATAAAGTTTTGCCTTATAAGTGTTGCACCCCAAAATTTTCTCTCCTAATTTTTTTTATTTTGGCTTAGACCTTCGCATTCATTCTCATATATCCCATTAGGTCACTAACGTAGCATGCATTGCATTTAAAAGAGTATCTGAGGTTCAAAAGATTAACAGCTATGAATCTAGGGTTTATGACTGATTTGAGGTGTATATGATTGAATAAGGTTGATTATTCTGTTTCTTCTTGGTATACAAGACAGTGGAATTAGGGTTTTGGTTCTTGATTCAGTCTGGACTTCTTCTCCATCAAGCAACAAAGTTATTCTCTTCGTCTGAACATCAAGCTGCATGGTTTTTCTTGTCAAGAATTCAGGGATGTGACCTAGCATACATACTCCTTGAATCAAGACGTCTTCTCATATGAGCGTGTTTATCATTTCATTAGGCTTAATGACTATGGCATGTCATTCATCTATTCCCCAGTTAACCAATTCAGGTTTGGTCGAAACAGGGTTTTAAGATGCTTCATCTGGACGTTTTCTCTATCCATTTGAATTGAGGAATCAAAGTTGTGAGGTGTGGTTATCAGGATTTCTTTCTCTTCAGGATATAATTGTTTATCCGGTCTCAGCAAGTGATGGGGTTTTCATTCTGTGCGGCTAAGGTTTCATGTCAAACGACTTCTTCTGTGTCTCAAACCTTATGGTCCATCCTTAAGATGTTCTTTAGGACATTAATTTTGAGTTGAGATAACCAGTCATTAAGGGCTGAGGGCTGAATTGTGAAACATGGTTTATGGCATAAGATATGAATTTATGGACTTATTCTCGATCAAGGCGATTATCGTTCTTATCATTGTCATTTGTTGTCCATAATACGAGTGGATTTGAATAGAAGTAGGCTTCTCATTAAAGGATTCATGCAAAGTGACTCAGGGTTTATTCATGATTTGATTCAGGATTTTTATTCAAGTACTCAAAACAAGTTCAATTCATTCATCTTGTATCACGATTCATTTTATATGATAAGTCAAAGAAATCTCGGATTTTAAATGATAAGGGGAAGGAAATATTCATTCAAAACCCATCCGATTTTTACTGTATTAAATCAAGAAATCCAAAAATTCCATTCAATTTCACCATTCAAAAATCAAGATCATACAAATGTTCATGTTTGCCAAAGTTTGGATTTCAAATGCAAGTTGAAATAGAAAGGCACTTTGGATGTTTGAGAGCTTGTCATTGAATCTAAATATTTATAGGATTATGAAGAGCGAGTTTGAGAGGAAGAATGAATCATAATGGAAAAGAAGCCTTGAATTCAAGTCGATTTGAAAAATAAGTCGTTACACTTCCAAGAGTCGCATTTCATTACATGGTCAAAATACCAATCACATTGCAAGTTACATTCCCATACGCAATTACATCATCTAACAAAAACCTACATCAAGTCAGTAATCTACAATAAGCCTATTCTCTATACCATCCCTGGTCTTACTCATATAGTTTTTGCATCACCATCATTCAATTGATTTCAATTGGCCGAGTTATGAACAAAATCCTTCAAAATCTGCATCAACATGGGAATTGTCCATCATGTCCGCGTATATAAGAAAAACAAGCAGGAATGCTTGAGTATGCAGGACGAACCAGACAAAAACTATTATTGCATCGCTGTTTCATACAAAGTCGACCTGATCTGCATCCATCAGTGACCGAAATAATAGACAAAAGAAGTCAGAAAATCAAAGGAACGATATTGGTTCATAAAACAGAAATGGGAAGGGATCAGAAACAGCGAATATATATATATATATATATATATATATATATATATATATATATATATATATATATATATATATATATATATATATATATATATATATATATATATATATATATATATATATATATATATATTTTGACATTCACTAGAAGCTTTGTTAAGAACATAAATATTTTCTATCAAACTATACTAACTTTTTTCAAGCTAACTGTGTATAACTGCAACTAACAGTTTTTTAGCATTAAACTTATGATACCAAGCATTATCCAACAGAATTAACTGTTTTCTTAACCCAACCACCAGATAACTCAACTAACCCCCAATTCCTCATGTTATTCTAATTGTCCAGAAACAGAATTCTGCACCAATTCCATAACTAATTTCCACCCAACTAATCCCTATTTCAATTAACAAGAAACTAACTTCTAAAAAACCAGAAACTAACCTCCATCCAAACAATCAAACTAACTATCCCTAACCAAACAAAAAAAACTAACAGAAATCTCAAACATAATTTCTAATTTCCCAACATTTAACAAACTCATAACAGATTTCCAAAAACCAACCTTATAATAGTTTCAGCCAGCTTTTAATTCTCTCTTCATAACCAAATACCAAACTAACTCTCACTGTATAACAGAGTTTCTAACAAAAGCCAAAACAAAAAATAGCTAATTCCCTTACCACCTAACCAAATTCCAACTAACCTTCTAACAAACCCCCAACCCTCTAACTATCAAAAATAGAATCAAAACAGAATTCTGTAACTAACTTCCAAACCATAACTAACTCCCTAACTGATTCAAACATCAGCTCTAACAGACTAGCAGACTATAAGAAAATAGAAAGTTACCTGAAGAAGGGGGCTTCACGATTTTGGCAGAATAATATCTATCACAGAAACTTTGGCTTCTCCTCTGACCTTGGTTTCATCATTTTCTTCACAGTTCACAGAAAAAACCTCCTTCAAACTTCTCCCTGCTCTCTCTCCATAACCATTTTGCACCTTCAACCTTCCCTGATTTGGTATCTTCATTCTGCAATTTCATCATCAATTCAAACCTGCAAATTCCAATCAACAGTCTTCATCTTCTCTGAAGATCTTCAACATATTTCATCAGCATCATCACTGAAACTTCATCTTCATATTCACGCAATTCTCCGTTTCAATGTGATATCGTCACCATCAATCATCCATCATCTGCGCAGAACAACATCAACACTTCTTTGCTTAATTTTTAGCACAACAACGATAACAAAAGAAACAGAAACAAGAAAAGAAGAAGAAGATAAAGAAGTGCAGACGAGGAGTAAAGGAAGATACCTGGAGGAGAAAGCTCTTCTATGAAGCATTTCGGACACGCTAATATCGTCGGAGCCAACAATCGTTTTCGGGTTAGATCATCGTGTTATATTTACCTAATTGCATTGTTCGCCCTGATTACACGATAGAACAATAGCGTTTGTGTCAATCTTCTCCTTTTCATGTGAATCTTCGATGGTAGTATACCTAGGGTTCACGATTTCTGGACCTTCGGTCTTGTTGAAATAACAAAACCCGAGTTTTCATCATGGTTTCGGGGGCGACGATGGAAAGGGTCCCATTTGCGCCGCCATGTGTTTCTGAGAAAGAGGACGATTGAAACTGGGCGGAGAGACCAAGATCGGAGATGATGAGCAAGGAGAACGAGCGACGACTTTGAGATTGGAGAAATGAGTCGCAAACATTATGGATTTGAGAACTGAATGAAGGAGAGAGTGAGAAGGGAGGTATCGAGACTGACGTTGAACAAAATCAAAAGACAGAACTACGGCGGCGAGTGTGCGAGCAGATGAGATGTTGGTGCTACGAGCGACGCCTTTGTGAAGAAAAGGATATGTTGAACAGACACACAACTACAACCCTAAATCCATGAATTCCTCTTTTCAATTTCTGTTTGTTGTCCTGCTTCTTTTTGTTATTGAAACAGGGATACAAAAATGGTTGTTCATTGTTGTTGTGTGGGCCGCACTAAAACCCTTTGCTTGAACCCAATGGCATTTTTTGGTGAGTTGAAGCATGATATGCAAAAAGGTAGGATTGGGTTTACCAGGTTGGTCCGAATGCTATTCTAAAGCCCAATTGTATTTTTTTTTTGTAGCTGGCTTGAAGCGTAAACAAGAAAATCTCAATGGACTCTATTGATTGGGCCTTAATGCCAGATTTCTACAATACCTCCTGGATTCTATTTGCACCCCCCTTGGGCCTCTTTTCCTTTTTTAGTTTATTTTGAACGATTTTAAATTTGTTTGAACTTTTTTTTTGATAAAAATGATATACAAAAATAGTAGCATGTTTTTAGAATTCTTTAGGACTTTGCTTTAGAATTTTATTAAAAACTTTCTATTATTTTATGTTTAATAATCGTTTTTATTATCATTTTTAGTTAAAATTTTGTGATAGAATGTTTATATAACTTACGCGATATGGAATGCTGGGGGGATAATTCCTTGATCACTCATGCGGAGCAACTTCCGTAGAGTTTTCTTATCACTTGCGTGGCTATGAAGAGGCAACGGACCTTCTTCGTTCGGTATCATCGCAATCTCGTTTTATTCCTCATTTTCACACTTTATCGCATTCTAGGACCACCTTTATACGATAACATTAGGTTTATAAATAGGCTAGTCTCCCCTTTTGACTTTTCTTTCCACTTTTCGCATATGCATTTAAAAGCTAAAAATCTTTTCCTTACAAACTTCAAAATACTTAAAGATTTTACTGACGAGAATCATATCTTTGTTAAGTTTGGGAGATGATAAGCGGGTTTCTTCTCGACCTTATTTTTCTCTTATTCTAAGCTTTGATGTGGTTCAAGTCTCAAAGACTCATTTCACGAATAAGTATAGAAATGGCTAATATCTCTCTCTTGAGGTCAACTAGTTGTTATCTACAAACAAAAACACCCACCAACACAAACTCTTTTGCCTTCGGGCCTTTCTTTCAAAACTTTTTAAAAAGAGCATGTTAATTCACTTCTGTGCTGACGCGTAAGTCTCCAAAGGTCGAGTTGCGGCAGAAGGCAAAATTAATATCGTTCATTTAAAACATAAACAAATTCAAACCTTTTTGTGCGCCCAAGCACATTTTCTCCAAACTTTTTCAAAAGAGCATGTTAATTCACTTTTGTGCTGACGCGTAAGTCTCTAAAGGTCGAGTTGCGGCA
Source organism: Vicia faba (assembly GCA_948472305.1). NCBI lineage: Eukaryota > Viridiplantae > Streptophyta > Magnoliopsida > Fabales > Fabaceae > Vicia > Vicia faba. The sequence goes on along the minus strand of OX451736.1, from coordinate 855,009,463 downwards.
GAAGGCGAAATTAATATTTTTCATTAAAAAAATACAAACCAACAAAAACATATGATCCGAACTACGGCTGCTCTGATTCCTTAAAAGGGATACGTAGGCATCGGGGTAGGGCCCGAACGAGCACAACTTTTATTTTCCCTACATTCTTTTCTCATTTCTTTTGCATGCATTCTCCCTTCAGTAGTAATAAGCAGTAAGTATAGATTAAGCACACCCATAAGATAGATAACAAGAGTGGATACCATAGAGTACTACGGGCGTGTGGGGTGATAATACCTTCCCTTCGCGTAACAGACTCCCTTACCCAATCTTTCGGTCGCAAGACCATGACTTCTCCCTTCTCAGGTTTTCCCGATGTTTACCTTTCCCTTCATGTGGGATAAAAGACGTTCGATGGCGACTTCATTGTTTGATGATTTTCAGCCGGTTGTTTCAATAAGTACAGTGCAACTATCCTGGAAGATGGTGTGGAAATTCCTATCCAACCTTTGTTCCATGTTGAGAATATTTCTAAAGCTAGTCGGGTAATGCGTAATGGTCATGTATTCTCCCCTACCTTTCGAGGAGATGTTAATTCTGGTAAGCAGGTTGTTGAGAATGTTGAACCTAAGAAAGTGGTAGGAGAATCTAGTGGCTCTGCCTTGGAAAAGGATGTTGATGATCTATTGAAAATCATCAAGATGAGTGATTACAAGATTGTGGATGAGTTATTGCAAACTCTATCTAAGATTTCCATTTTAGCCTTGTTGATGAACTCTTCTGCTCATCGAGAATATTTGATGAGGGTGTTGGATCAGGATTTTGTTGAAAGGGATGTGTCTATGGATTAGTTCAACGATGTTATGGGGAATATTACGTCTTGTAACAATCTGATTTTTTGTGATGAGGAATTTCCTAATTAAGGGAGAAACCATAACCTGGCTCTACATATATCTATGAATTGTAAGAATGACTCTTTGTCCAATGTGTTGATAGATAATGGATCTGCTTTAAATGTCATACCAAAAATCACTCTCATGAAGCTCAAATACCATGGAACACATATGTGCCCTAGTGGCATTATAGTAAAAGCTTTTGATGGTTCGAGAAAATCTACCATTGGAGAGGTGCATTTACATATTCACATAGGACCGCACTTATTCCAAATCAGCTTTAAGGTTATGGATATTGTCCCATCCTATAATTGTTTATTGGGACGACCCTGGATCCATGAAGCAGGAGTTGTTACTTCATCCTTGAATCAGAAATTGAAATTTTTCTGTGAAGGAAATGTAGTTATAGTGAATGGTGAGCAAGCTCTATGGATATATCAGTTGTCTTCCTTTGGCATTGTAGAAGCTGATGAAGTCGCTATTGGAACTCAGTTCCAAGCTTTGTCTATTGATAATATAAGGAAGAATGAAGATTTTATCACCTCATTTAAGGATGCACAATAGGTAGTACAGAAGGGCCCTAGCAAGGTGTGGGGGCAAGTTATTAATCCACCTGCGAACAAGAATGGGACTGGTTTCGGTTTCTCCATGAATAATGAAGTTGTGAAGCCAAAGTAAGCTTTGAGTAAATATTAATACATCTTTCAGAGTGCATGATATCTCTATCCTACTACTCCAAAGATCAATGCTATTCTTGAAGATGAGCAAGAGATGTCTAACTTTGGGACACATGGAGTCAGAATCCAGAATTAGATCATTGTTGATGTTCTTTCTTGCATTCACATTTCAAAGTAATTTGTTTTTAGTTTATCTTTTCAAAATTATTTCACTCTGCCCAAGGTGAAAGTGATGTTGTATGGGCATGTCTTTTGTTTTGAATTTTAAGATCATTAATAAAAGTTGTTTTTGATTTCTAAATTGTGTCTCTATTTTCTGATTTTTCTTAGAAAATGGAAATCAGAAAAAACCTTTCAAAATAAATAATAACTGTAACTAAATCTGCAAAATCACTTGTTACATGTGTCAGTTTCTAAAATCAATCATAAATCATATATGCAGATTAATTAAAATAACCCATTGAGTGCAATGACCCTGCACCCTCTCCCAACTTTGAATATCCGGTGTATGTGGATGAAGAAGAAGAATATGATGAAATCCCAAAATAGGTTTCATGGTTGCTTGAGCACGAGGAAAATAACATCCAGTCGTATAAAGAGTCATTGGAGACGATTAACTTGGGTTCAAAGGAAGATTCGAAAGAATTCAAGATTGGGGCACAACTTCATCCCAATGTGAAGAGCAGGTTGATTAAGTTGCTGAAAGAGTATGTGGATATCTTTGCCTGGTCTTACCAAGACATGTCTGGTTTAGATACTGATATTATGGAACATCATTTTCCGCTAAAGTCATAATGTCCACCAATCAAGCAGAAGCTGCGAAGAACTCATGCTGACATGGTAATGAAGATTAAAGAAGAGGTTTTGAAGCAGATTGATGTTGGTTTTTCTTGTGACATCAATGTACCCTCAGTAGATTTACAATATTGTTCCAGTACCAAAGAAAGACGGAAAAGTTCCCATGCACGTTGATTATAGAGATCTAAATAAAGCAAGTCCAAAAGATGATTCCCCATTGCCACATATTGATATGTTGGTTGATAGAACAACAAATTTCAAAGTGTTCTCATTCATGGGCGGATTTTCCAGATACAATCATATTATGATGGCTCTTGAGGACATGGAAAAAACAATGTTTATCACACCCTAGGGAATATTATGTTACATAGTGATGCCCTTCGGGTTGAAGAACACTGGTGCAACATACCAGATGGCTATGACAACCTTATTCCATGATCTGACGCATAAGAAATCGAAGTATATGATGATGATATGATTGCCAAATCTCAGACTAAGGAAAGGCATATGGAAGACTTTTTGAAAATTTTTCAGTGTTTGAGGAAGTATCGTCTCCGCTTGAATCCAAATAAGTGTACTTTTGGTGTTCATTCAAGAAAATTGCTAGGTTTCATTATCATCCAAAAAGGAATTGAATTTGGTCCTAATAAAGTTAAGTCTATTTAAGAAATGCATGCACCAAGAACTGAAAAGCAAGTTAGAGGCTTCCTTGGACGTTTAAATTACATTTCCAGATATATTCCCATATGAATGCAACATGTGAACCAATCTTCAAGTTGTTAAAGAAAGATCAAGATTGTGTATGGATGGATGATTGCCAAAGGGAATTTGAAAGCATTAAAGAGTATTGCTTGAGCCTTCTATCTTTCTCCCTCGTGTTGAAGTAAGACCATTGATTATGTATCTAACTGTGTTGGATAACTCCATGGGCTGTATTTTGAGACAACAAGATGAAATAGGAAGAAAATAATGTGCCATTTATTATTTGAGCAAGAAGTTCAGTGACTACGAGTCACGATATTGTATCCTAGAAAAAACATGTTGTGCTTTGACCTAGGCGGCGAAGTGATTGTGGCAATATATGTTGAATCAAACTACTTGGTTAATTTCCAAAATTAATCCAATTAAGAATATTTTTGAAAATCCTCCTCTTACTGGAAGAATTTCCTATTGGCAGATGTTGTTGTCTGAATATGATATTAAATACCGTACTCAGAAGGCTATTAAAGGCAGTATGTTCGCGGAGTACCTCACTCACCAACAAGTTGACGATTATCAGTCTGTTAAGTATGATTTCCCTGATGGGGATGTGATGTATTTGAAAGTTAAAGATTGTGATGAGCCCTTGCCTGAGGAAGGTCCTGATCTAGAATCCCGGTGGGGTATGGTGTTTAATGGAGCTATAAATTATTATGGAAAAGGAATTTGTGCCATGATTATCACTCCCCATGGGTCACATATCCCTTTTAATGCAAGGTTGACATTTGATTGTACCAATAATATAGCGGAGTATGAAGCTTGTATCATGGGTCTTGAAGAGGCTATAAATCTCATAATCAAAATTCTTGATATATATGGTGATTCAGCCTTGTAATAAATCAGATTAAAGGAAAATGGGAGACTCATCACATTGGCTTGATTCCCTACAAAGATTATGCAAGAAGATTATCACCTTTCTTCAATAAAGTTGAATTCCATCATATTCCATGAGATGAGAATCAGATGGCAGATGCTTTAGACACTTTGGCTTCCATGTACCAAGTAAATGCTTGAAACAATGTACCTCATATTACAATTCAACGCCTTAATAGACCAGCTCATGTGATTTCTACAGAGGGGACGTCAGATGAAAAACATTGGTATTATGATATCAAACACTTCCTTCAGACTCAAGAATACCCGCTTGGTTCGTCCAACAAAGATAGGAATACATTAAGAAGGTTGTAAGGTAGCTTCTTCCTCAATGAAGATATGTTATACAAGAGAAATTATGACATGGTCTTGCTCAGATGCATGGATAGATACGAAGCAGACATGTTGATGCACGAGATTCACGAAGGTTCCTTTGGTACCAATGCCAATGGATATTCGATGGCAAAGAAGATTCTTATAGTAGGTTACTACTGGCTGACAATGGAATCTGACTGTTACAAATTTGTGAAGAAGTGCCATAAGTGTTAGATTTATGATGACAAGATTCATGTTCCTCCAATGCTTATCAATTTTATTTCTTCCAAATGGCCTTTTTCTATATGGGGTATTTATTTGATTGGAATGATTGAACCCAAGGCGTCGAAGGGATATCGCTTCATCTTAGTGGCGATTGACTACTTCACCAAGTGGATGGAAGCAACTTCTTATGCTAATGTCACTAAGAAGGTGGTAGTACGCTTTATCAAGAATAATCTTATATGTCGGTATGGTTTGCCAAGTAGGATTATCACTGATAACATCTCAAATTTGAATAATAAGATGATGACAGAACTTTGTGAAGAATTCAAGATTATCCATCAAAATTCGTCTCCTTACAGGCCTAAGATGAATGGGGCTGTTGAAGCTGCTAATAAGAACATTAAGAAGATTATCAAGAAGATGGTTGTTACCTATAAGGATTAGCATGAGATGCTCCCTTTTGATTTGCATGGGTATCATACATTTGTCTGCACTTCAACAGGGGGAACCTCGTTCTCTCTTGTGTATGGTATGGAAGCAGTGCTCCCCGTAGAGGTTGAGATTCCCTCTTTGCGTGTAGTAATGGAAACCAAGTTGTCAGAGGCTGAATGGATCCAGAACAGGTTTGACCAGTTGAATTTAATTGAAGAAAAGAGAATGACGACCTTGTGTCATGGTCAGTTTATCGTAACCGACAAAAAATAACAAGCCGCCACCATTACTTTTTATCCTAACGACGAGTGAATAATGGAATAACCCTAAATTGGTACAGCGATTATACGTTCTTGATTCACTTTAGACGAAGGGAAGGTGTTAGGCATCCTTCATCTACCATGTTCAAGGATGTCCAAGGGTTTAGGTTAAAAGGGTAGGATAGGGTTTTTACTTTTTAATTAGGAGACTCGCCATAGTTTTTAAGTCGTATGCCTATGTATCCTCTTATGAGGAATCATAGTCTCAATTCGTAGTTTGTAGTGTTTGGTTGGTTTTTTTATGGATTGTGGAGGTATTTTGAATTAATCCTTGAACCAAGTCTAGGTTGAAAATAGCGAAATCGTAGAGGCAGTTCGCAGTTAATATAAAAGATCTCCACAATCTTTTTTGAAAATATCTTGAATTTAAAATTATGTTAGTAGAAAAATATTAGTAATTGATTGGTTAGCTATTTTAGAATATGTTATGCAATATGTAAAAATAAATAAATTTGAATGATAAAAATGCAATTAGAAAAATAGGGTTAGTGTTTTAGAAAATATTTAATCAACAAATAACTATTTTTCTAATTATTAAAAATAAACTAAATATTTTTAATTTTTAATAAAAAAATCCAATGGTCATTTATTAGTAGTTTTTATGCAAGAAAAATATTTTAATGCAAATTATGCTAAAAAAGTGATTATGTGACAAAAATAAAATGAGAAAATAACATTATTAAAATTAATTAACTTAGGTTCAGGGGGTGTAAAAGTGGAATTGAGTGGTGTATTTATTCAGGCCCAACTGTACATTTGAGTCCAATTAGCTAGGGGGTACAAATTATTATTGAGTAGCAAAAATATGGGGTGTAAATAATAAGGGCCAAAGTTCAGAAATTGAACTTGTCCCAATTGCGTAGGGAGGGGTGTATAATTAGTTTGGTTGTAATTTATGGGGTCTGAGTAGCAATAGGTTTGAGGTCCAATTTATTTCTAAATGAATCTAATTAACTTCTATAAGGTAAGCAATTAAATAAATATAATTAAGTTCTATAATAATAATCTAAAAAGAAAAAATAAAAACTAAAATTGAAAATAACTTACAAAGTGAGAGAAAACCACTTATTACACGAATATCTGAAAGAAGCTGATCTTTCAGTTATCTATCTAGAGATATAATGGAAGAAAAAAAGCTCGTAGGTGTTTGTTCTTAGGTCATTGTCTGTTCAAGACAACGACCAGAATATTATTGACAATTTTTTATTCTCCAAATGATTTTTAATTCTCTAAATAATTGTTGATGGAAAAATTTTAGGTGTTATGTTTAAAACCCTAAAATTAACCAAAAGAGATGCGTAGAAAGAATATTTGTGAGAGAGAGATAGAAAATTGTTAATGTAATTGTTGATGACAAATTATTGTGAAGAGAGTCCTATTTAAAGAATTAGAAATTAGGTTAAAAATACCCAAAAGAAAATTATCCAACATAAAAAGCCCAAATTTTGTAGATTCTATCTTGGTCAACAAGTCTACAAACTCATACCAATGAGAAATCAGTTTTTTCAACATGTAACCAATCAGAAAGTGACAAATCTTGTGATTTTGTTGTTTTTATATTTTATATGATTTTTTGGTTATTTTTTAATTAAAAATATAAATAAGTGAAAAAAACTATTTTTGAAAATTTATTAATTAAAAAATAAGAAAATAATAGTTTAAATTAAAAAAAAGGTGATTTTTTAGGAAGATTTATACCAATTGAGACTTCATTGAAACTTGGAGGACAAGATTATGAACCTAGACACTTTTGTGATTTTTTTCTCAATATTGTGATTGATTTAGTGATTAATAAAAATTGATTTTGAAAGATTTCAATTATTTTTAACATCTTGACTATTAGGTGTATAAAATCAAATATTAAAAAATAAAAAATAATTTTAAAATACTCTTAAAATAGAAAACAAAAATAATAATAAAATAATTGAAAAATGACTTTTTATCCTTTTTATTAAAAAACAACAAAATAAATAAAAAATACCAAAAAACAGTGTAATGGGACTTGAGCTCAAGACCTTCCACTTGCAAGTCTTACTCTCTTACCAATTGTGCTATGTCATTCTATTCGAAATAAAAAGTCACATAGAAGCATATGAAGGTGGAAAAATATTTTGCTATTTTAAAAATACCAATAATTTAAAGTAAATTATTATATATTTTAAATAAGTAAAAATAAATTATTGTTAAACCAAATGTGAGTAATACTCAAAAAATTTATGAAACCAAGTTTAAAAATAATTTGAATATTTTAAAAATCGGGTGGGCAAATTTGGGGTATGACACAGTTATATCAGAAAAGAATAAAGAAAGTTTTTGATAAGAAGGTCAAGCCTCGTGAATTTAGAGAAGGCGACCTCGTGCTCTGAATGACCATGTCTTTTAACGCTGATTCTAGGGACAAGTGGACTCCAAAATATGAAGGCCCATATGTTATCAAGAAAGCCTTCTATGATGGTGTATTGGTTCTTGAAACTATGGATAGCGAGGAGTTCCCACGTCCCATGAATGCTGATGCAGTCAAGAAATACTTTGTCTAAAGAAATAAAAGAACATCTCGATAAGTTGAAAACCCGAAAGGGCGACTTAGGAAAAAAAGAGCGTCTCGGTAGGCTGAAAACCCGAAAGGACGGTCTAGGTAGAAGTTAGAGACATAAACAGAACAAATTTTTCCGGTAGGTTGAAAACCCGCAAGGGAAACCTAGGCACGAGTTAGGGATTTCCTGGAAAGTAATTGCGTTAGACAAGACATGATCATTGAAGCATCAATCTTCTCGGATTCTCACCACACTATAACCAAAGCCTATCCTCAAGAGTTCAAAGTTGTTAGGGAGAATAGTGGTCATTGTGTTTCAATATATCTTTTTGATGTATTTACCATTTTCCAAAACTTTGTAATCATCCATAGAGTCACGCCATTTGTAGACTACCATTCTATTAAAAAAGTTTGAGCTTTATTCAAATCTTTGTAGTTCTTATTTTATTCTGTCTAGAAAATTTCATTTATTACTGATAGTAATTTTCAAAATAAAAAGACTCAATAATAAAAATATGTTTTTGAAAAGAATTTTCAAATCACTTTTTACGTCGATTCTGTGGTTCAAGCGGGACAAAAGTAGTGGTTCCAAGGATGTAAGAACTCCGACAATTTGAAAAGATTCCCCAAGAAGTATTATCGGGTTACTCTTGCTGATATGCGCATATTCCATTTGTGGTTGTTCCTTAGATAGTTGGATTTCATACCAGTTGATATGTGGTGTTTGTTTGGGTGGTGTGATACGGTGGGAGAACTGACTTGGTTGTTTTGCGTTTGATCGCAAATTTTGCGGTTAGTAAGAGTCGCCACCGACTTTTCTTTTATCCAAAAGGAAAGGTGAAAAAAGCACAGGAAAGACCTTTGAGATTATTTCCTGAGTTAGGGGGGTAGATTATGAAAAGGGAAGGTATTAGCACCCTTTTCATCCATGGTTTTCAATGGGCTCTTAGTTACTTGCTAGATCACTTGCTTTTGTTTGAAAATATGCTTTGAGTGGTTTTTTGAAAGTATTTTGTAAAGATGCCATTGTTTAGGCAAACTTTGTAATGATTCTCATTCGTAAGAATGTATACAAAGTGTTTGATCTTTTTGAAAATGTTTTCAAGTTTTTAATATGTTTTGAAAGTGTTGGTGTTTGTTTTGAAAATAGCAAGGATGTTTTTGTTTTGAAATGGAGCAAGAAACTAGGAACAATCAACCTACTCAAAAGTATTTCATGTTTATTTCCTCTTTCCTTTGACATTGTTATCTTACCATTGATTTGGTAAGTAACCCTATCTTTGGATGTAAAAGGGACGGGCGTGGGTCATCGTATAACCATGATTAGCAATGTTGCAAGATATCTTAGCATTTTCCTTTAGGGACTAAGATCATTTTGGAAGGAAACATAGGTAGCGTCATCGAGGGACTATGATCTTTTATTTTGTTTGTTTTTGCTAAGACGTCTTACACGCGTATCATGACCAATTATTTCTCAAGGCAACAAGTGGGGTTAACCCTAGAGGTGAAAAGTTTGAAAGTATGTCTTTTTCATGATTGATTTGTCTTGCATTAGGGTTTTCTAAGCATTGGTTTTATCTTTCCATACAAACCCTAATCACTAGCATTTATATATAAAGCATTAAATTGCGGAAAAGTGAAAATACTAAGCTATTACATCAATAGGGGAGGGGGTGTACAAATTTACAAATGAGGATTGTAAGAAATTAAAGTCCTAATTATCTAGTACAACCATATTGAAATAATGTACAAGAACGAAATGGACTTGTTTTCTTTAATAAAATATTTTTAGTCTTTTGGTTTTAAAAGAAATAAAATAAAATATGTGAATATAAAAACGTTTTTGGTGTTTTTGATTAATTAAAATAAAAATGATGATAAAGAATAATAAGAGAAAAAGGGGTCAGAATCAAAATCAGCGCATTGTTGAGTAAGAAGCTCTGACTCTTGTGTGTTGCAAGTCAGAAGGAAAATGTTAGCAGAAAAGGGGACAGTCAGAAGTTCTGGGTCCGAGTACACTAAAGTTCTAGGGTTGCTGGGGACAAAGGAAATCCTAGGAGTTCTGATGCAACTGTCAACCTAGAAGTTCTAATATTACTGGAAGGTCAGAAGTTCTGGTTATTGAGAGAATCCAGAAGTTCTGATGTAGCTGGAAATTTAGAAATTCTGATAATGGGTAAGTGAAGTGCCAATGCTGTTGGATGGGAATGTCTAGAAGTTTTGGTCCAGGATCAATGTTTTGATAAGCAATTAAAGGGATTTATCTAGAAGTTCCGGTCCAATTAATGGGGTAAAAGTGTCAGGAAATAAATGTAATAAAAAAAGGGTATTTATGGGGTTAGAACTCAAGACCCTTAAAACTAATGTCTTATGAACACACTTTCTACCATTGGGGTGGCTATACATCTGATATTAGAAGCAAAAACATAAACATATAACACAAAGTAAGTTCTGATGATGAACTTCATCTCCACGCCAGTTAGAGTATCTGCAGCTTAGCCATTTCTCAACAAAAACAGAAAATGCACACATAACAGTTATGGCAAGTTTCATCATGGTTTCAGAAGTATAAAATATTATAACTGTAAATCAGAATCAAGCATGAATTTTGCTAATCCTATTTTTGAGTCCTAGTTTCCTCAAGAAGTTCTAAACTGAGATTCTTTCTACTTAGGCAAAAATACATGAAATCTGAGTATTTACAGAAACAGAGTCATGATATCTACATTGTATCTTTGAAAATGCAAGCCTAGAAATGCCTAAGCAATGAGATGCAAGTCAGAAGAAACTTACCTTGCTTCTGAATATTTTTCTGAATTAGAGTTTGGTTCAGGCTTCTGTGATGTTCTGGTCAGCTTTCTCTTGTGCTCAGAAGGCTGGAACAATCTTTAACTTAAGCTAAGGAATGGCTAGAAAATTATGGAACAACCAAGAATCAAAGTTCTGCTTTTTGAAATGGAAGTTGGTGGAGATGGAATGTAGTCTGTAAACAGAAGTTGGGATTGTTTCTAATTTGGCCAAGATATGTGCAAGAAAATTAGAGTTTGGGCGTGAAAAGAAACAGAAGCTTAGCAGGTTTTTTGTGTTTATACTTTTAGTTTCCAGTTCTTTGAAATTTTAGCAAGGTTTTAAGGCTAATTTTAAAATTCTCCACTTCTTTATTGTTGCAAATGAAGTTCAATTTATAGGAAAGTATTTAGTAGCTTGGAGAAGTCAAAAGTACAACCATCATACACTAGGTGCTGACTTGTTCTTGAAGCAAGTTCAAACAAGTAAGGTTAACAGATTTTAGGCGTGCCTAAGCAGAATTTGTAAGCATAAATTAAGGAAAAGCACCCTCAGAGGCAAAAGCAAAGCATGGGCCCAACATAAACTTGTATAACAGTTTGCTTTTCAAGGATAGCAATGGTACTTCTTTCTCACACGGGGGGAAATCCTTTGGATAAAAACTCAAAAGTGGTTGTGAGCATTAAATGATGATGAGATTTATCAAACCAGAAATGATGTGCTATGAGATTGTGTATCATAACTTAGATCCATGCCAGAATTTCAGCATCAACGCAACTTAGAACAAAACATCCAATTTCTGATCCTTTAATCTTTTCGCTCCAGCATGTTCTGAAGGAGTTCTCTGACTTTTTTGAAAGTTTGTAACACGCTTTCTAGACTTTCTTTGAATTAATTTTGCAAACTCTGGCTGAACGTTTGTGAAAACTGGCCCATAAGTTGTAGACAACTTCTGACTTGAAAATGCTTAGAATTTGCTCAGTGCTTAAGCTTCAGAGACGTGCCTTTAAGGATGTATAACTTGAAATCCCATCATTTCTAAAAGAAGTTTTGTTCTGCACTGTTTTAGGCATCATTGAGATCTAAAACTCTTGAGTTAGAAGTTCTTCCAAAATCAGCTTTCATTATGGTGATAATCTGATCAGAAGTTCTGAGCTTGTCATATTTCTTAAACACTTGGAAAAAATTCTAAGTATTTTAGAATTTTGACTTTTGAATTTTTTGATGAAACAAACTTCATATTTCAACATGCCTTGATTAAATATGATTCTTGAAACTTAATTTTCATCAAAAGTCAAAGTTTTACTTTTCAGTATGCAAATGACCATTTTGCCCTTGTGCCAATTCCAAGCCTAAATTGATGTATCAGTACTGCAAACTTGACGTCATAGAAGAACTTGTGAGAGAATCCTTGAGAAATGAGAGGGAAAATTTTGAGGTACAACAGTTGCCCCTGTTCAATCTTCTTAAACCTGAAGAGTTAGATTGGCGAGTCCGCCATTCGTGACTTGAAGGTGAAAGATGATTGAACACTAGAGTGCCCATAAATTTTCACTCGAAGATGAATTGTAAATGGACTTATAGATGCCATTTGGAGGAAAGTTGATAAATACTAGAAGAAGTATCAGCACAAATCTCTTGTTGATTTATACTAAACTTAATGCTTTACTTGTGAGAAAAAGAGTTAGTAAAATGAAGAGGTATGCATGATGTCTTCTAGATGTGGTATTATGCTAAATGTATTTTGTATGTACATGTTATTATATATGAATGTGAAATGTATATTTTTGTCTGAGAAAATAAATCCTTGACAACCTGCAGAGGAAATTCTGGGGGGTTGAATCCCCGATTTCCATTTGGGATGAAGAATATGCATATCTTAAAACATTGTTAAAATGATGCTTTTGCTGGGGAATGTCTCTTGAATGTCAACTGTTATCTAGTCGGATCCAGGCTTCACAATTTGCTGAGGATGAGGTAGTCAACTACGATCTGGTCGGATCCAGGCTTCACAACAACTTACTGGGGGGAAAGACGAATTAACTGTTATCTGGTCGGATTCCAGTCTTTATAGAAAATTTCTTGTGATTGAATAGTTATCTGGTCGGATCCAGGCTTCACAATAACTTGCTGGGGATATGGAAGTTAATTGTTATCTGGTCGGATCCAGGCTTCGCAGTAACTTGAAGTGGTACCTATTATCTGGTTGTGTCCAGGTTTCATGGTTTTTTGAAAGTTGTACTATTATCTAGTCGAGTCCAGGCTTCATAGTGTTTCTCTAGGGATCATAGTTAATTATTATCTGGTCGGGCTCCAGGTTTCACAATAAACTGTTTGAAAAAATGTCATCTGGTCGGGTCTAGGCTTTGCAGATTTCTGAGGTTGATGAGGTCAACTGATATCTGGTCGGGTCCAGGTTTCACAACAACTGTTTGAGGATTTAGTTGTTATCTAGTCGGATTCCAGGTTTCACAATGAATTTCTGAAGGGAATTGTTATCTGGTCGGACCTAGGCTTCATAATAACTTGATGGGGTAGAGGAAAACTCTACTGGGGAGAAGAAGTTAAACCTTGGTCCGATTGAGTCCAGGTTCTTCTATATCTTTTAGGAGTTAAACTATTATCTAGTCAGGTCTAGGTTTCATAGTGTTTTGAGAAGTTGACTATTATCTGGTCGAATCCAGGCTTCATAATAGCTTGAAAATTATACTAATACCTGGTCGGGTCCAGGCTTCATGGTATCTTTTGGATATAGTAAAGGTTTTGTTGACGACTTTATTGGGAATTAGGGGTTATGGCCCTATGATTTGCAATAGTCTGAAAGGAAAATTCAAACTGGAGAAGATAAACTCAGCTGAGGAGGATAGACTCTGTTTGGGGATAATAGCCTCGGCTGGGGAAGATATACTCAGCTGGGGAATTTTGTGGTGCCTTGATTATTGTATGTTGGGGAAATAAAACCTATTGGGGAAACAAACCCTATTGAGGAGGTGAGTTTCTTTTAGGAAGAGATCCATGAGGCTTCAACTTGTAAAATTCGACTTAATTGGAGAGAGAGCTGCCAAGAGATTGAGACTCTAGTTGGGGATTATCCTATGCAAAGAGACTTTGTGAGTAACTTTGTTGAGGAGGAAGTTAATGAAATAACTCTGTGGGGGTATTCCATATTCATTAAAGAGGTTCTTGTTACTGCTTGGCTCATATGTGCCAAACAGTTTTAATTATGTCCATATGTATATGTTCATTTAGTCATTGGACAAATTTGCATTCAAAACAAAGACAAAAATTTTGCACTTCAAAGTATATCTGTATTAATATTTTTCCCATGAATAGGCGTTTTTGTACAAAGAGACGGAGATCCTAGTAAGAGGAAATCGTCGAAAGGAAAAGAAAATTGAAAACAAGAACAAATAGCCATGTGAAATGATCTCATTGCCTTCCAACTCCACTCTTTCTCCAATGTCTTCGAATGTCCCTTGCTGTTGACGGAAGTTGATTGGATTGGTCTTGGACCATTTGAACTCAGACCTTGGTGATAAAGTTGACTGTGGTGAATCCATAGGACATAGTCATACGCAATTAATCCTTAACTTTTGCCTGGACTGCCCTTTCGGGTTTTCAGTCCACCAGGATACCCATTTTTTCCCAAGTTGCCCTTTTGGGTTTTCAACTTGCCGGGTGTACAATCTTGGATATATCCCTAATTTTTGCCCAAACCTTTTGGTTTGTCGGGATGCCCTTATTTTGCCTAGGTGTGTCAACCTAGCAGGTCTCTTATGCGTAGTATTTTTTTAACTATGTCCACATTTATAGGATGTGGGAAATCTTCACCATCCATGGTAGTCAGCATCATGGCAGCGCTAGAGAAAACTCTCTTGACAACAAATGGCCCTTCATAGGTGGGAGTCTATTTGCCTCTGGGGTCGCCTTGTGGTAGAATGATGCGTTTTATCACCAAGTCACCAGCTTGATATACTCGAGGCTTGATCTTTTTGTTGAAAACCTTAATCACCCATTTTTGGTACGTCTGACCATGGCAAATAACAACTAATCTTTTTTCGTCGATCAAGTTCAGCTGATCCAATCTCGTTTGAATCCACTCATCTTCGCCTAATCCTGCCTCATTCATAATCCTCAGCGAGGGAATCGAAACTTCCACTGGCAGAACAACTTTCATGCCATAGACTAAGGAAAAGGGAGTTTCCCCAGTTGATGTTCTAGCTGAAGTGCGGTAGCCATGTAGAGCAAACTACAACATCTCATGCCAATCCTTATAAGTTACCACCATTTTCTGCACAATCTTCTTGATATTTTTTTTGGCCGCTTCGACTGCGCCATTCATTTTTGGTTTATAAGGAGAAGAATTGTGATGCTTGATCTTAAACTGAATACAAAGCTGAGTAATCATAGCATTGTTGAGGTTAGTCCCATTGTCGGTGATAATCCTTTCAGGGATACCATAACGGCAGATGAGGTTGTGTCTGATAAATCTGGCTACCACATTTTTGTGACTAAGGCAAAAGAAGCGGCTTCGGCCCATTTGGTGAAATAATCAATAGCGACTAAAATGAAGCGATGTCTATTGGAAGCGGTTGGCTTGATTTATCCAATCATATCAATGCCCCAGATTGCAAATGGCGACGGAGCG
The DNA here is from genome assembly GCA_948472305.1 of Vicia faba. NCBI lineage: Eukaryota > Viridiplantae > Streptophyta > Magnoliopsida > Fabales > Fabaceae > Vicia > Vicia faba. The sequence goes on along the minus strand of OX451736.1, from coordinate 854,994,224 downwards.
GTCATGACATTCAGAGGGATAGGAAGCACATGGATCTTGTCAGTATAGATTTGGCATTTGTGACAAGTTCTTGAATGTTGATGGCAATCGGTCTCCATTGTTGACCAATAGTATCCAGCTCTCAAGATTTTCTTAACCATCGTATGTCCACTTGAGTTAGTACCGAAGAGACCATCATGCATGTCTTCCATTATTTCCTCTGCTTCTTTCTTGTCCACACATTGGAGTATAGTTGAATCATGGTTGCGCTTGTACAATATTTTGTTGTTTAGGAAGAATTTGGCTACAAATCTTTGCAAGAACTTTCTGTCATTGATAGATGCTCCCTCTGGATACTCTTGTGCTTCAAGGTATCTCATCACCTCATGGTACCATGGCTTTTCTGCATCGGTGTCAAGCTCATAGGAATGTGCAGGTTCATCGAATCTTTCATTTGTAATCATAGGGGCTTTGTTGTCCCATCTAACCTTGAACATTGAAGACATGGTTGCCAAAGCGTTATCCAATTGATTTTATTTCCTAGGGAAGTGCTCAAAAGTGATCTCTTCAAAGTAAGGAATTAGGGATAGCACAAGTCCCTTGTAAGGGATTAGATTAGGGTGTTTAGTGTCCCAATCTCCTTTTACTTGGCTGATCACTTGAGCGGAATCCCCGAACACATTCCAAATGTTTGATCCTCAAATCAATGGCAGCTTTCAGACCCAAAATATACGCTTCGTACTCGGCCATATTATCCGTGCAATTGAAGCATAATATGGCAGTGAATAGAGTGTGGCAACCTTCAGGAGATATGATTACAGCACCAATTTTGTTACCTAAGGAGTTGGAAGCTCTATCAAATACCATAGTCCATCAGGATCTTTGTTTTGGTCCGTCATACGGTCCAAGTCTCGCGCAATCGGTTACCAACATGATATTCTTATATGGGAAGTCGAAGTTCACTGAGTGATAATCTTCCACAGCTTGATGGGCCAAATGATCATCTAGCACGCTTCCTTTGATGGCCTTTTGTGTAGTGTATTGGATGTCGTACTCAGTCAAGATCATTTTCCATCTGGCTATCCGACCGAAAAAGGCAGGTTTCTCGAAAATGTACTCGATTGGGTCCATTTTAGAAATCAACAAAGTGGTATGAGTTAACATATACTGTCTTAGCCGGCGAGCAGCCCATGCAAGAGCATAGCAAGTTTTCTTGAGCAGTGAATATCTGGTTTCACATTCGGTAAAAATTTTACTCATGTAATAAATAGCATGCTCTTTTCGGACAGACTCGTCATGTTGGCCCAAAACACACCCCATAAAATTCTCTAATACTGTCAAGTACATGATCAAGGGCCTTCCTTCAACTGGAGGCATGAGAATAGGAGGTTCTTGTAGGTATTCCTTGATTTTGTCAAAGGCAACCTGGCACTCATCATTCCATCTGACTACCTGACCTTTTTTCAAGAGTTTGAAGATTGGCTCACAAGTAGCAGTCAAGTGTGATATGAAGCGACCAATGTAATTGAGACGACCCAAGAATCCTCTGACTTCCTTTTCAGAATGAGGGACTGGCATTTCTTGGATGGCCTTTACCTTGGCAGGATCAACTTCAATGCCTTTATTGCTGACAACAAAACCTAGAAGCTTTCCAGATCGTACTCCAAACGTGCATTTGTTAGGGTTTAATCTCGACTTGTACTTCTTCAGCCTCTCGGATAATTTTTACAGATGATCGAGATGTTCTTCTTCTATTTGTGATCTGGAAATCATATCATCCACACATACCTCTATCTCATGATGAATCATGTCATGAAATAAAGCTACCATAGCCCTTTGATATGTTTCCCCTGCATTCTTTAATCTGAACGGCGTGAACTTGTAGTAGAAGGTTCCCCATTGCGCAATGAATGTAGTCTTATCCATGTCTTCGGGAGCCATCCTTATTTGATTATAGCCTGAGAAACCATCCATGAAAGAGAAGACTTTATGCTGAGCAGTATTATCAACTAAGACGTCAATGTATGGTAGAGGGAAGTCATCCTTGGGGCTTTCCCTATTCAGATCCCTATAGTCTACGCACATGCGAGCTTTTCCGTTCTTTTTCGACACCGGTACCAGATTGGCAACCCATTGGGGATAGGATGTCACAACCAAGAATCTTGCATCAAATTGTTTTATCACCTCAGCTTTGATCTTTTCAGACATATCAGGCCTCATGCGAAGAATCTTTTGTTTGATGGGAGGGAAGTCTTCTTTTGTCGGAAGACGATGGACTACGATGTCGGTATCCAACCCAGGCATATCTTCATAAGACACAGCAAATACTTCCATATAATCAAGAAACATTTGAACCAACCTACTCTTGACACTACTTTTTAAATTAGCGTCGATCCTGATTTCCTTCTTATCTGACTCAGTACCTAGGTTGATAACTTCAACTGACTCTTCGTGCAGTTGAATAGCTTTTTCCTCTTGTAATAGAAGTCTGGCTAGTTCTCCCGGTATGTCACAATCTTCCTCGCATTCGTCTTCGGCTTGGTTGATAGGACATTCAAAGTCATAGTCGGCAATAGTAGAGTCATCGGCAATAGGATCCAGAGTGGATGTGGACCTACAAGAGTGTGTGTGTGTGTGTGTGTGTGTGTGTGTGTGTGTGTGTGTGTGTGTGTGTGTGTGTGCATGTAAGATACATGGCTATTTTTTTGAAAATGTATTTGAAAGAAAAGAAAGATAATGAACACAAATATTTGAATGCAAAAGAGTCCAATGTACTGAATGATCATATGATTAGATGAACATAAATAAAACCCTTGACAAATGGACCAAAGTGCCCCGGGCCAGGCACATGGCTTAAAAGTTATTGTTGAATATTACAGACAAAATGTTCTTGAATTAAAAGAGAAGCAATGACAAGTAGATTACTCCTCAATGAAGGAGATGGGCACAAAGTCCTTTGCATGCCAATTCTTCACCTCTGTTGTAGTTGGATACACCCAATCTTCAAATACGGATTCTTCATCAGAATCACCCATGGCGTTGACTTTATGGCTTCTAATGCGGAGAGGTGGCTTTCCAGCACGAGCACGTCTCACTTCTTTCTGAGATTTGACGGTGAAGCCCAAACCAAACTTGTCCTCTTTAAATGGGATATCGAGGAGTTTCCCCAAAGTATCACAGTTTCCTTATTTAATTGTCGCGCATGCATCCTTGACTGAAACCATCTTTGGCATGGCCTTAACAGCTTTAGACTCATCAGAAGAACATTTGGTAGCAGGAATCATCGATGGTATGACTTCAAAGGCTTGACATGGGGTTTCAATGAATTCTCCATCCATCTCTACGTATTTGAACGAGTTAAGGTGGCTTACCATAAACTCTTCTTCTCCATGAACGGTGACTATTCTTCCCTTGACTGGATATTTGAGTTTCTGATGAAGAGTTGAGGTTACTGCCTCAGCTTTATGGATCCACGGGCAACCTAACAGACAAGAATAGGCAGGACAAATATCCATAATTTTGAAGGTGGAGTTGAAGATTTGGGAGTCCACTTTGATCGAAAGATATACTTCCCCATGAACAGTCATCTTTGATCCATCAAACGCCCTTATAATGATATCACTTGGCTTCAATACTAAACCCTCACAGTCTAGATGGTCTAATGCCCCCTTGGGTAATATATTTAGAGAAGAACCAGTGTCGACTAGCACATGCGCTAAGGTAGTCCCTTTGCACTCGACAGAAACATGTAGAGCTTTATTGTGATTCTTCCCAAGAGGTGTTAAATCAGCATCTAAAAATCCCAAACCATTATCAGCTGTCAGGATAGCCATGTAACCCTCAAATTGGTTTGTTGTTGTCTCATGGGGGACATGAGCCTTTTACAAGAACTTGATTAATGTCCGAGCATGGGCATCGGAGCAAAGCAGCAATGACAATATTGAAATCTTAGAAGGGGTTTTCCCCAACTGTTCTACAATCTTGAAGTTTCTTCTTTTTATTATCTTCAAGATCTCGTCCATCTCACGGGTGGAGGGTTCTTCATCAGCTACGTCCTTGGAGGGTACTTCAATCACATCAGGCTCAACATCCTTCTCGTTCCCTCTTGTATCAGTACTTGGCTTGGCAGTAGTAATGCGGATGGGCGTCCTTGTAACAACTGGTGGTGAGATATTTTGTGAAAATATTCTCCCAATTCTAGTTACTTTACTTGAACCAGCTATGTTACCGACAACGTCATCTTTTCCTTCTTCGATACACGCGCCTTGTTTTATCCCATGATAGAACACTTCAACACCATAATTCCATGGTACCGCTTTATTTGAAGAGTAGAGAATCGGTCCGGGACTGGTAATTATTAAGGGAGAAATAGTGGGTTCATTTGAAATCCTAATAGGACCTTTGGAGGTGATCCTAAGAGGCTTGTTTGAGATGGTAATAATGGAGAGGTCTTCACATTTGTTAGTCAAACTTTTGGCAAGTGGGGTCTTCTCGAATAGAATTTTGTGGCTATCCATCAGATGTTGTATGCCTTTCTTCAGCCCTTCATATCCATTGAGTTGTCTTGTACAGCACACATAGTCCTTTACGCAGCCAGGGAAAATCCCGACTTTCAACAAATTGTTTTTGATTATATTCAGCGGAGTAGTCAATTCTTCAATAGAGGTGACAAAAATTGTATCTTCAATAGCATTAACACCTTTGTCATGCTTCGACATTGGAGTGTGATTAAATTCGGTGTTGGAGGAGGATCAAATTCAATAATTTTGTTATCAACTAAATCCTGGATTTTGTTCTTCAAGGCCCAACACTGGTCAGTCTCGTGCCCGGGGCTGCTGGAGTGGTAAGCACACTTAGCATTCAGATTATACTTTGGTGATGAGTTATCAGGGTTGGCAGGAGGATCGCGCAATGTCACTAAATTAACCCTGATCAAATGTTGAAGGCTTGAGACAATGACATGCCTAATCTCGTAAATTGTCTTCTTGGAGTTTCAAAACATTGATGATTTGCAGATGGTCTTGGAGTAGGAGTTGGATTGGAGATTCAGACAGCATTGATAGACGGACGATCATTCTTCTTGGTACGGGCCCTTGCCTCGTACACAGTATTGACTTCCTTCTTTGCAACAAAAGGTTTCTTGATAGGATTCAGAGTGGAGGTAGATTCCACATAGATCTTCCCACTTTTGATGCCACTTTCAACTCTTTCACTGGTTAAGATTAATTCGGTGAAATAGAAAAAGAGAAACCAACCAATAGATTAAAGAAGGGACCAGACAAAGTGCCCATGAACATGTCAATGTGTTCCCGATCAGTCAAGGGTGGTTGAACCCTACTGGCAAGGTCTCTCCATTTTTACGCATATTCCGCAAATCCTTCATTCTTTCCCATGGTCATATCTGGCAACTGAACCCTCGTTGGCGCCAAGTCGGTGTTGTACTGATACTGATGGTAGAAGGCAGTAGCTAAATCCTCCCAAATATTTATACGAGAACCATCTAATTGATACAACCATTCAAGTTGCGTTCCAGCTAAGCTTTCTTGGAAAAACTGAACCCAGAGCTTCTTATCAGAGGTGTGCGGTTGTATTTTGCGCACATAAGACTTTAGGTGGAGTTTTGGACAAGAAACTCCATCGTATTTTGCAAAGAATGGTATTTTGAATTTGTGGGGGATGACTACCCCAGATATCAAACCCAAATCATCAAAATCTAAACCGGGGACGGCTTGGATTTCAACAGCTTTCAATTTGTCTTCTAACTACTTGTATTTGATATCGGCGGGTGGATATTGCTCGTCGAAATAAGCATCATCAGATACTTGATCATTAGCACAGTCAGCATGGGTACTCTTGACTTTACTGATCTGGTTCTTGTCCTCTTCAGATGAGTCTCCTCCTATTGGGATTTGACGGACTGTCTCCTTGAACCTTCTACCCATGTTTAGATGAGCTTTCTTCTTTGGCTTCTTCTTAACAGCCAGCAAAGACATCATATCTTGCCGCCCCTTGGCTAGGGCTAGTAGAGTCTCCTGAAACTAAGAATTCTGGGCTTGGAGATGCTTCACAGTTTTCTCTAGATCCATCTTGCTGAAATAAATAGCAGAAACATAAGGAAATCTGTTATGCGGAAACCTGGCATGTTATGATGCATGAATATGTATATGCAAATGATTTCAAGAATTAATGAGATTTAAATTTGTATAGACAAAAGAATAAACAAACGTTAATTTTCATTAGACAAAATATGAAAGATAACATCATGCCTCTTGGGCTTACAAAATAACTTTCTAAGATAAAAAGACCGAACGCATCCTCTTTGGCACGAGATAAGCGTTCACACTTTGCTCTTCTTGTAGCTGCTTCATAAGCTCCAAGACCCTCTTTTCACTGGCATAGAATTGAGCTTCGAAAGTATCTTGTTCTTCCTTAAGCTGAATCCAACCCTTTTGCAAGTCTTAGAGAGAGGTAGGCATGTCGGGATAGAGGATAGTGTAGGGAACATCTCCTTCAACCACAGGCTCCATGATGACTGGTAAGATGGAAGGATAAGGCATCACAAGTTTCTGAGCACGAGCTCGCACCCATTTAAGGTAAGGCTCGAGGGGAATGGAGTTCTTGTGTCCTAATGTCTTGCTATCCACCTTGTTCAACATCCTCCAGGCTCAGATAAACCTCTGACGGTAACTTTGATCGTCATTCTTGTAGTCAAATACCACTCCTTGGATAAGCATCTCGTGGGGACCATCCCTTCGGACGTAACCAAACTGTCTTAAGGCTAAGCAAGGGTTGTATGTGATACCTCCCCTAATTCCAATCAAGGGTACATTAGGGAATTCTCCGCAGTGGTCGATGATAGTAATGCACTCCAAGGATCGGGAACACCAATGAACATCTGAATGTCTGAGCGTCATCAACCTATGGGACCACCTTGAACCTTGCTCATTTTTTAACACAGATTTGGGAAGATTCGAAATAAACCATCTTGCCAAGAGAGGAGTGCAACACATGAGGATACCTCTCTTCCTCAAAGTGCAAAAGTGAAAATAATGTAGGATGTCCCCTAACAAAGTAGGCACCGGAAAATAATGTAAGATTTTTACGGCATTTACATCTATGAGTTGGTCAGGATTTGGGAACAAAACCATCTCATAGATGAGAAGGGCCACAATTTCCTCAAAAGCTTGCAAGTCCAAGGATTTCCAACAATCTTGAGCTTTCTCAAACAGGAATTTGGCTAAGAGACCTTTGACACCACTCCTTGTTTCCCAATTAGTTATGACATCAGATTGTTGTAAGTGTAGGGCTTGAGCAATCTCTTCAGGTTTTGGATATCTTTCTGTACCTTTGAAGGGTAGTCGATTGAGAATGAGGATCCTCAAGAGTTGGGAAAATTCTTCCAAAGTTGGCACAAGTTGATAATCGACGAATGTGAAGCAATGGTGTAGAGGATCAAAGAATTGGAAGAGCATCTTCATTATATTTTCATCAGTGTTGGAGGTAACCAAGTTTAGGAGGCGACCGTGTCTTTCGGTAAATGGAGAATTCTCAGGAACCCTTGATGCTAACTCTTTAAGTTGAGGAGTGATCCTTACGAGATTGACTTGAATGGTTTTCCTACGAATAAAATCCATGTCCTACAAAACAGAACAAAGTTAAATCCCAAAAATCCTTGGAATGGTTAGTGAGTATGTGTATGATGTTATGATGTTTATGATGTTATGTACAAGTAAATATATACAAACAAGACAAATAATTCCTTAGGTTTAGGCTTGCATGGAGTCTCATAGGTAAGTACCCTCTTGAAGTTTAGTTGGCTAAAACTTGTCCTAGCAATAGTAACCGGGTTCTAAGGAGCTCAATATCACTGATTTGTTTCCTTGGGCATTGTTTCAGCACAAGCCTCTTTAATGGAGATCGAAATATCCCAAAAAACCTAAACCTCAATGAGTGTAGTATCGAGTATCTACCAACTTCGGACTGTACCAAAGCCAGTCATCTCACTACGTCCTAATAGCCAAGTTGGTCAAGTAAAGGTTCTAGAAGTTAGTTAGTGCTTCATGACATCACTCAGCGGCCCCGTATTCTCCTTGACTATGCAAGGGCTAATGGTACCCACAAATATGTCACACTAACGTATATATTTCTTAGACCATGTCGGTATACCCCGCACAGTTTCCACAATGTATTTCTAGTTACTTATAAGGTATCCCAAATCCGGGTAGAGGATTCAAACCCAAACAAAGAACCAAAATGTAAAGCATACAAGTCAAACAATGAAAGCAAATAAATGTGATCTAGCCCTAAGGTAACCCCACTTTTAAAATTATCCCCGGCAGGGTCGCCAGTTTTGTGATACGGTGGGAGAACTGACTTGGTTGTTTTGCGTTTGATTGCAAATGTTGCAGTTAGCAAGAGTCGCCACCGACTTTTCTTTTATCCAAAAGGAAAGGTGAAAAAACATAAGAAAGACCTTTGAGATTATTTCTTGAGTTCGAGGGTAGATTATGAAAAGGGAAGGTATTATTACCCTTTTCATCCATGGTTTTCCATGGCCTCTTAGTTACTTGCTAGATCACTTGCTTTTGTTTGAAAATGTGCTTTGAGTGGTTTTTTGAAAGTATCTTGTAAAGATGCCATTGTTTAGGCAAACTTTGTAATGATTCTCGTTCGTAAGAATGTATACAAAGTGTTTGATCTTTTTGAAAAAATTTTCAAGTTTGTAAGATGTTTTGAAAGTGTTGGTGTTTGTTTTGAAAATAGCAAGGATGTTTTTGTTTTGAAATGGAGCAAGTAACTAGCAATAATCTACCAACTCAAAAGTCTTTCATGTTTATTTCGTCTTTCCTTTGACATTGTTATCTTACCATTGATTTGGTAAGTAACCCTATCTTTGGATGTAAAAGGTACGGGCGTGGGTCATCGTATAACCTTGATTAGCAATGTTACAAGATATCTTAGCATTTTCCTTTAGGGACTAAGATCATTTTGGAAGGCAACATAGGTAGCGTCATCGAGGGACTATGATCTTGTTTTTTGTTTGATTTTTCTAAGACGTCTTACACACGTATCATGACCATTTATTTCTCAAGGCACCAAGTTGGATTAACCCTAGAGGTGCAAAGTGTGCAAGTGTATCTTTTTCATGCTTGATTTGTCTTACATTAGGATTTTCTAAGCATTGGTTTTATATTTCCATACAATCCCTAATCACTAGCATTTATATATAAAGCATTAAATTGTAGAAAAGTGAAAATACTAAGCTATTACATCAATAGGGGAGGGGTGTAAAAATTTACAAATGGGGATTGCAAGAAATTAAAGTCCTAATTCTCTAGTACAATCATATTGAAATAAATGTACAAGAACGAAATGGACTTGTTTTGTTTAAGAAAACATTTTTAGTCTTTTGGTTTTAAAAGAAATAAAACAAAATATGTGAATATGAAAACGTTTTTGGTGTTTTTGATTAATGAAAATAAAAATTATGATAAAGAATAATAAGAGAAAAAGGGGTCAGAATCAAAATCAACGCATTGCTGAAGTAAGAAGCTCTGACTCTGGTGAGCTGCAAGTCAGAAGGAAAATATTAGCAGAAACTGGGACGGTCAGAAGTTCTGGGTACGAGTACACTAAAGTTCTATGGTTACTGGGGACAAAGGAAATCTTAGGAATTCTGATGAAACTGTCAACCTAGAAGTTCTAATATTACTGGAAGGTCAGAAGTTCTAGTTATTGAGAGAATCTAGAAGTTCTGATGTAGCTGGACATTTATAAATTCTGATAATGGGTAAGTGAAATGTCAATGTTGTTGGATGGGAATGCCTAGAAGTTTTGGTCCAAGATCAATATTTTGATAAGCAATTAAAGGGATTGATCTAGAAGTTATGGTCCAATTAATAGGGTAAAAGTGTCAAAAAATAAATGTAATAAAAAAAGGGTGTTTCTGGGGTTAGAACTCAGGACCCTTAACACTAATGTCTTATACACACTCTCTAGCATTGGGGTAGTTATACATCTGGTATTAGAAGCAAAAACATAAACATATAACACAAAGTAAGTTCTGATGTTGAGCTTCATCTCCATTCCAGTTAGAGTATTTGCAGCTTAGCCATTTCTCAACAAAAACAGAAAATGCACACATAACAGTTATGGCAAGTTTCATCATGGTTTCAGAAGTATAAAATATTAGAACTGTAAATCAGAAGCAAGCATGAATTTTGCTAATCCTACTTTTGAGTCCTAGTTTCCTCAAGAAGTTCTGGACTGAGATTCTCTCTACTTAGGAAAAAATACATGAAATCTGAGTATGTACAAAATCAGAGTCATGATATCTACATTGTATCTTTGAAAATGCAAGCCTAGAAATGCCTAGGAAATGAGATTCAAGTCAGAAGAAACTTACCTTGCTTCTGGAGATTGTTTTGAATTAGAGTTTAGTTCAGGCTGCTGTGATATTCTGGTCAGCTTTCTCACGTGCTCAGAAGGCTGGAACAATCTTTAACTTGAGCTAAGGAATGGATGGAAAATTCTGGAACAACCAAGAATCGAAGTTCTTCTTTTTGAAATGGAAGTTGGTGGAGATGGAATTGCAATCTATAAACAGAAGTTGAGATTGTTTCTAATTTGGCCAAGAGATGTGCAAGAAAATTAGAGTTTAGGCGTGAAAAGAAACAGAAGCTTAGCAGATTTTTTGTGTTTATGCTTTTAGTTTCCAGTTCTTTGAAATTTCAGCAAGGTTTTACGGCTAATTTTAAAATTCTCCACATCTTTATAGTTGTAAATTGTGATACGGTGGGAGAACTGACTTGAGGTTTTGCGTTTCGTCGCAAATGTTTCAGTTTAGCAAGAGTCGCCACCGACTTTTATTTTATTCAAAAGGAAAGGTAAAAAGCACAGGAAAGACCTTTAAGATGTTTTCTTGAGTTCAGGGGGTAGATTATGAAAAAGGAAGGTGCTAGCAACCTTTTCATCCATGGTTTTCCATGGGCTCTTAGTTACTTGTTTAGATCACTTGCTTTGCTTTTGGAATTGTTTGAAATGGTGCTTTGTGTGGTTTTGAATGTATTTTGAAAAGAGGCCATCGTTTAGGCAATCTTTGTAATGATTCTCGTTTGTAAGAATGTATACAAAGATGTTTGTCTTTTGAAAAATGTTTCAATGTTTTGAAAGTTGTTTGGAAATGTTTTGAAAATGTGTTGTATGTTTGTTTGAAAATAGCAAGGATTTTTTGCAAATTGATCAAGTAACTAGGAGCATCTACCTACTCAAATGTCTTTCCTACACATTTTTATTTCTTTGACATTGTTGATTTACCATTGCTTTGGTAAACAACCCTATCTTTGGATGTTAAACGGGACGGGCGTGGGTCATCGTATGACCATGATAGCAATGTTGCCAAGTATCTTAGCTTGTTTGAGGGACCAAGATCATTTGTTTTTAGGCAACCTTTTGATAGCGTCATTGAGGGACTATGATCTTTTGTTTTGTTTGATTTTGCCAAGATACTTTGCATGCATACCATGGCCATTTGTTTAGGCCACCAAGTGGGTGAAACCCTAAGGAGTGCTTGTGTGCAATGTGTGCCATTTTACATGCTTTTTGATTGTCTTGAATTAGGTCATTCTATTTGTTTGATTTTTGTCTTATCATGTAAAACCCTAATTTACTAGCATAGTATAAATGCGATAAATTGCGTAAAAGTAAACTAAACTATTACAACAATTATTATGGGAGGGGGGATATAAGTTTTTGAATGGGGATATTTGCACAAAAATAAAACCCTAAAAAATATTACAACCCAATTGAATTATTGTACAATAAATAAATAAACAATTATTTAAATATGCAATAAAATGTATGGATGCAAAATGTTTTATTTATTTATTTTATGTATGAGAAAAATAAATTATTTAAGTCCTAAAAAATAAGAAAAAATTATATTGTTATTTTTTGAAAGGGGAAACCCTAATTTTTTATTTAAAAGAAAATATGTTCTATATTATTCATTTTATTCATTTATGTACAAGAAATAAATAAATAAAAATATTTATAAATATTAAAAATTAAAATATATATGGAAATAATATTTTATGTGTATGAATAATAAAAATAAAAATGTATGATATTTTGAAATATATTTACTATTTATTTAAGAAAATAAAGTTCTATTTATTTGTATAAAACTATTTTTATATGTAGAAAAATAATAAAAATAAAATAAAATTGCAAGAAATTAAGAAAAAAGATTTTGTAATTTTTTAATGTTCAAAAAAACTATTAAAGCCAATAATCATAAAAAATAAAAATAAAAAATGAAAAATAAACAAAATATGCAAGGGGGTGCAAAAGTAATATGGAAGGTGCAAATAGCAAAACCAAAAAGGCCAAAAAATGCAAAAAGCCCATGACAACTTCGTCTCTGTCCTTGGCTTCCTCTTCTGCGCGTGCGTTTCTGCCTTCAAACTGGAACTTGCTCATGCTTGCATAAAATCAAAAACTCACAACACAAAAAATGTAGATTATGATCTCACGATTCTAGTGATATAAAATTCATGACCTAACTCTAAAAGACTAGGGAGAGTTTCAGTGGCCCTAATTTCTGACCTAGTTTTTTCATGAACTTCAAGCTTCAAATTCTCACTACTCAGTTAATATAAATGACAATTATGCATATGTACAGCTTCAGCAAGTTAAGGACTACATTTTTGCTTCATAAATTGTGACTTAAGGATGCCTAAATAAGGAGATAGAGATTTGAAAAATACCTTGTTCAGTTGAGTTTGGATATGGCAACGTGGGGGCTTTGAGTGAGGCCTGAAGATCGTGTGAGCTTCCTTAAAGTTCCCTCAGGCTATTCCAATGCTTAGCTTGCCTTGAGGATGCTTGAAACTCCTTATAGAAGTTCACCTGCAACCTTCCAAAATGAAAATGGTGATGACTGAAATAGAGGTTACAGCAACAGGACAAGGGCTTGGATGGTTTATGTAGGATGTATGTAAAATTTTTGAAGTCTTGAGACAAGAAACGCACGAGCCAAAATGAAGTTGGCTTGAGCTTTGCAGAAGCTGCCCTGTTTGGGCAAAAAAATGTGTTTTCTGTGTTTGGGAAGGTTTCAAATGCTATGGATTCATGTATTGGCTTGTGACAAGTTTCTGAAGTTGTGTAGAATGATGCCAAGGCTTCCTTTAACAGATGTGCCAGTCCTCTTCACTTTTGCCACTTTTCTTGTTTTTGAAGAAAGTTGAAATGACTTAAGCCAAAAGCTTGTACTTGCTAGTTCTAGGGCTGCAAGGAGTTGGTAAACATTGCATGATATTTGTGGATATTGCTTGCAACAAAAGATCAGGTCCATGGCTCAAGAATTGCAAAGTTGCAAAAAGCATGCTTTATGAAAATGGCAATGTGCCCTTTATGCCATTTATGGATTAAACCCTTGTACAATGCTCCAAAGGTGAAAACAAAGGCTTTAACCACTGAGTTAGCATTAAATTATGGAGTGTAGAAAGGATTAGGACCTGTAATGCAAGGTATAAGCATGCTAGGATCTGATTTGCAAGTTGGTGCATTGTGAAAATGGCTTGAACAAAAGTGACAAAATGCCATTTTCTCTTCTTCGATTCTCCCTAACCACAAATGATCTTGGAGATTTATTGGACATTTTGGAAAGCTTGCAACATGGTATACAATCCATCTTTGAAATGCAACTTGATATACCTCTTGGAACTAGGTGAAAAGTTGCCATGAAGTTAGGTCAAAACCTGCCTAAACTAGGGCAAAATTTCACCAAGTTATTTAGTTTATGGACCCCTATTCACAAAATCATAACTTGAGATCCAAACTTCTTTTGGGAAAACTTTGTGAATAAAAGTTGTACATTTCATGGAGGACTACAACTTTCATGTTTTAAGTTTTCTTTTAATCCAATTGCATCATGGTGTAAAAGTGGTGCAAAGTTAGGAAAAAATAAGAAATTTTTCATACTTAGAAAAATTCTTAGTTATGAAAATTTTCAAATTAAAACCCTAATTTGCAATTTTAGGTTTCTTGGCCAAAAAGTTTCATATTTTGACATATCTTGTTGTTATGACCCTTGGCACTTGATTTTGACCAAAAAGTCAAAGTTTGACTTTTCAGTGTATAGTTGATCTTTGATCAGTTGACTGGAAAATTCATCTGTCAATCCAATGCATTTGAGATCTTTTGAACTTTGTGATTAGGTCAAGATGATTCTATTGAGTCCTTGAAATCATGCTTGAACCCAATTGATCATTGGCTAGGTTAAAAATCAGAAATTGCCCTTTCTCAGTCAAAACCCTAATTTTGACCATTTTGCCCTTTTGATGATTTGATCAAATTTCTTGAGGAGTTGTGATCCAAACTTGATCAAATGGTACATATGAGTCTAAAATGTTGTTGTGGATCAAAAATTATGAAGTTTGACTGTAAATTGGCCATGGTTGACTTTTTCCCCAATACAGCTGCTTTTTAGGTCAACTGCCCAATTGACTGGGTAAAAACGTGATTCAAGGCTTGAAACATGGAATGAGCAATCTTAGGGATCCAAGATGGTGTATGAAAGTCACATGAAGCATTGATGGTCCAAAAATCCTTGTGCAAACTCAAACCCTAATTTCAGGTTATCAGTGCAAGGAGATGTCTTGAGCTGAGCAAACCCTAAATTGGTCTTGAGTCCAAGAAGTCTTGTAAGGAAAATCTTGATGAAATGAGAGGGAAAATTTTGGGGTACAACAGCTGACCCTGTTCAATCTTCTTGAACCTGAAGAGTTAGATTGGCGAGTTTTGTCGTTCGTGACTCGAAGGTAAAAGATGATTGGACACTAGAATGCCCGTAAATTTGCACTCGTCAATTTGTAGTTGAGGGAATGGGCTTAAAGATGCCATTTGGAGAGGTGATAGAATCTTGTTGGAGATGGGCTTATAGATGCCATCCAAGAATTTTTGTTGAACTGTAGGTTGGAAGTCAAAAGAATGAGTATCAGGATGGTGTCTGTGTCTCGAACGTATCTGAACTGTATCTGGAGACTGAATCTGTATGAGCAAGGGAATAGCATCCGTGTCTGGAGCGTATCCGAGCTTGAATCTGAATAAATAATAGAATGACTTCCGTGTCTGGAGTGTATCTGTATTGTAGCATGAATCTGAAATCTGAATAAGCGACAGAATGGCATCCGTGTCTGGAGCGTATCTAAGCTGGGGAAAATCAGAATAAGTGACAGAATGGAAACCGTGTCTAGAGCGTATCTGGACTGGGATCCGAATAAGTAGCAGAATGACTTCCGTGTCTGGAGCATATCTGGACTGGGATCTGAATAAGTAGCAGAATGACTTCCGTGTCTGGAGTGTATCCATACTTGAATCATGATTGTTGAAGTCTGAATGAGTGACAGAATGGCATCCGTGTCTGGAGCGTATCTGTATTGTATCTTGACTTTGAATTCCGAATGAGTAATAGAATGACTTCCGTGTCTGGAGTGTATCTTTACTGTATCTGAAGTTGAGATCTGGATGAGTATCAGAATGGCATCCTTGTCTGGAGCGTATCGGGACTGTATTAGAAATCTTTGAACATTGTTAATGATAACTGTTTAATCTTATCCTGAAAAGGGTAAAATGTCAGTTGAAACACAGAGTTATGTTGCATGAAATGTATGATGCAATAAATGTGCTTTATCAATGTTTATGATGTATGAATGTAATGTATGCGCATGTAAGCTGATTTGCTGTATTGCTGAAGAAAATGAATCCTAGACAGCTGGGGATAATAAAATCTTTGACTGCTGCCGGGGAAAATAAATCCTTGACCACTGTTGGAGATTCAAAATCTTTAATTGCTGAGGATGAGAAATCCTTGGCAACTGTTGGGGGATTGAAAATCCTTGACAACTTCTAGGGGGATATGAGGATCCTTCATGTCTTGAAATTGGAGTATTTGACAAAAATTCTGTTGTGAGAGTAATGCCAAACTGCTTGAATAATCTGCTTGGGGAATCCAGAGAACTTTAATGACGTCTACTGGGGATTACACAAAGGGAATCCTTGTTCTGCTGGGGAATAGAGAAAACTCTGATGACTTCTGCGGGGAAATAAGAATGAGAATCCTCATTCTAGCGGCCTTACTGGGGAATAATAAATCTCTGCGGGGAAGAAGGCTTACTGTTGGGGAGTAAGTTCAGGAGTTTGAGTTGTATGACGTTCTACTGGGGAATTATCCTAGGTTGGGGTGAGACAAAAGGTTAACTGTTATCTGGTTGCTTTTCAGACTTCAAGACAACTTGCTGGGGAATTTGGAGAAACTGGTTGGTTTCCGCTGGGGATTGATAGTTGGAAATCTTGACTCGACTGGGGAAGAATGTTTCATCTCTGCTGAGGATCTGTGGTTCAAAGTTTTGGCTCCACAGGGGATTGGGAGTTTGAAGTTTTAACTCTGATTTAGGATTGAAGGGTTTGAAATTTTAGCTCCGTTGGGGATCTAGATGATGTACTGTAGGGATTGCTCATGGAATAGCCCAAAGACGTTTTCCTAACCTTTCAACCTGTCAGTAATTGTTCTTTTTCATCCTGTTTATTTGTAAACAGTAATTATGTTCAAATGCATATGTTCACTAATGAATCATTGGACGTTTTTGCAAATAAAACACAAAAAAAGAAAAAAAGGCAAATAGTTTTCTGCACTTTAAAGATATATCTTTGTATTTAATTTGAATAAGTATTTTGTATAAAGGAGACAAACATCCTAGTAAGAAGATGGTGTCATAAAAAATGAGAAACATTTATACAAAGAAAGATAGTTATGTGTAAAAGTCCCATGGGGTTCCCATTCTGCTATAGCCTTCGTATCTCTCAATATCTTGTCCATTCGTTGCTTCGTCCGAATATGATTGGATTTATCAGAAGCTCCAGGTTTGTCAGTGAAGAGATTGTCCTTAAAGTGATCCGACGAGACATAGTCATACGCTTTAATTCCCTAACTTTTTCCTGAATCGCCCTTTCGGGTTTTCGATCCACCGGGAAACCCTTTTTTGCCCAAGTCGCCTTTTCAGGTTTTCAACTTTCTGGGTGTACATATTTTTTTATTTTTATCCCTAATTTTTGCCTGAATCGCCCTTTCGGGTTTTTGATTCACCGGGATGCCCTTGTTTTTCCTAGGTGTGTCAACCTAGCGGGTCTTTTATGCGTAATATCTTTTGACTATGTCTGTGTTCACAGGGTGCGGCAGGTCGTCGCCGTACATGGTGGTTAAGATCATTGCCCCACCATAAAAGATGTTCTTGATTACAAATGGCCCTTCATAGGTAGGAGTCCATTTGCCCCTGGGATCACTTTGTAGCAAGATGATGCGCTTGATCATAAGATCTCCAACTTGATACACTTGTCGTCTGACTTTCTTGTTGAAAACCTTGATCATCCGTTTTTTGATATGTTTGACCATGACAAACAGCAATAAGTCTCTTTTCGTCAATTAAGTTTAACTGATCAAGTCGGTTTTAGATCCAATCGTCTTCACTCAAACCGGCATCCTTCATGATTCTCAAAGAGGGGATCTGAACCTCAATAGGTAAAACAGCCTCCATGCCATAAACCAAAGAATAGGGTGTTGCCCCAGTTGATGTGCGAGCCGTGGTACAATACCCGTGGAGAGAAAATGGTAGCATCTCATGCCAGTCCTTGTAGGTGACTGTCATTTTTTGTATGATCTTTTTGATATTTTTGTTCGCAGCTTTGATAGCACCATTCATCTTCGGCCGATAGGGAGATGAATTGTGATGTTGAATTTTGAATTGTTCGCACAGGGCGGTGATCATAGTATTGTTAAGGTTTGTACCGTTTTCAGTGATGATCCTTTCGGAGATACCGTATCAGCAAATGAGATTCTTCTTGATGAAGAGGGTAACAACATTCTTAGTTACAGATGCGAAGGAAGCTGCTTCGACCCACTTTGTGAAATAATCAATGGCCACTAGAATGAAGCGGTGTCCATTGGAGGCTATAGGTTTGATCTCTCCAATCATGTCGATTCCCCACATAGCGAATGGCCAAGGAGCTGTTAAGACATTTAGAGGAACCGAGGGCACGTGCACCTTGTCTGCATAGATTTGACATTTATGACAAGTTCGGGAGTGTTGATAGCAGTCAGCTTCCATGGTAGACCAGTAATAGCCTGCCCTTAGAATCTTCTTAGCCATCATATTCCCTCTAGAGTGAGTGCCAAATGTACCTTCATGCAATTCAGCCATGATCGTTTCAGCTTCAATCTTGTCCACACAACTGAGCAAAAAAGAATTATGATTGCGCTTGTACAGGATGCCATTACTTAGGAAGAACTTAGCTGAGAATCTCCTTAAGAACTTTTTGTCATTGACTGTAGATCCTTCAGGGTATTCTTGAGCCTCGAGATACCTTTTAACTTTATGGAACCAAGGCTGGCCCACTGCTTCTTCGGTATTAATCTCGTGACAGTGTGCAGGTTCGTCCATCCGTTCAATTGTGATTTGGGGAGCCTCGTTATCCCAGTTAAGTTTAAACATGGATGACATTGTAGCTAGAGCATCTGCTAACTGATTTTCTTCTCGTGGGAAGTGCTCGAAGGTAATCTGCTCGAAATGTGGTAGCAATGTCAAGACATGTTCTTTGTAAGGGATGAGGTTTGGATGTTTAGTATCCCACTCTCCTTTGATCTGACTGATGACCAAAGCTCATTCCCCAAACACAATTAAAGATTTGATTCCCAAGTCTATGGCAGCCTTGAGTCCAAAGATGCATGCTTCATACTCTTCCATGTTGTTCGTATAGTTGAAGCAAAGTCTGGCTGTGAAAGGAGTATGGCAACCTTCTGGGGAGATGACTACTGCGCTGATACCGTTTCCAAGTGCATTGGAGGCCCCATTAAAGTACAGGGTCCATCGGGATCCTTGTTCAGGTCCGTCATATGGTATGATTTCTTTAATGTTGTCCAATGTCATGATGTCTTCGTCAGGGAAGTTGAACTTCATGGATTGGTAATCTTCGACAGCTTGATGAGCCAGATGGTCAGCTAGCACCATCCCCTTTATAGCTTTTTGGGTCGTGTATTGTATACCGTACTCTGTTAGGATCATCTGCCATCTAGCTATCCTTCCAGACAAAGCAGGCTTCACGAAGATGAACTTTATCGGATCCATCTTAGATATCAGCAAAGTGGTATAAGTCAACATGTACTGCCTTAGCCGGCGAGCAGCCCATACCAAAGCGCAGCAAGTTTTCTTGAGCAGTGAATATCTGGTTTCATAGTGGGTAAACTTTTTGCTAAGGTAATAAATGGCATGCTCTTTTCGACCAGACTCGTCATGCTGCCCCAGTATGCACCCCATTGAGTTATCCAAAACGGTCAGATACATGATTAGCGGTCTTCCTTCGACGGGCGTCATCAAGACAGGAGGCTCTTGTAAATACTCCTTGATTTTATCGAAAGCAATTTGAAAGTCATCATTCCATTTAACTACCTGATCTTTCTTCAACAACTTGAAGATTGGTTCACAAGTAGATGTTAGGTGAGAAATGAACCTAGCAATGTAGTTTAGGCATCCCAAGAAACTTCTGACCTCCTTCTCAGTGCGAGGAGCAGGAATTTCTTGTATAGCTTTGACTTTGGCAGGATCAACCTTGATGCCTTTGTTGCTGACAATGAAACCCAAGAGTTTACCGGACCGGACTCCGAATGTGCACTTGTTAGGGTTTAACCTTAGCTTGTACTCCTTCAACCTGACAAATAGCTTTTGCAAGTGATCAAGGTGTTCTTCTTCAGTTTGTGATCGGGCTATCATGTAATCTACGTAGACCTCTATCTCATGATGTATCATATCATGAAACAAAGCTACCATGGCGCGTTGATAGGTTTCCCCGGCATTCTTCAGTCCGAATGGCATCACTTTGTAGCAGAACGTACCCTACTGTGTAACAAAAGTAGTTTTCTCCATGTCCTCAAGTGCCATTTTGATCTGGTTATAACCTGAGAATCCGTCCATGAAAGAAAATACTTTGTGCTGAGTTGTGTTGTCAACCAGGATGTCAATGTGCGGAAGTGGAAAGTCATCTTTAGGGCTGGCCCTGTTTAAATCTCTATAATCCACGCACATTCTCACTTTGCCGTCCTTTTAAGGCACGGGAACAATGTTAGCAACCCATTGTGGATAGGAAGTAACAACAAGAAATCCAGCATTGAACTGCTTCATAATGTTTGCTTTGATCTTCTCTGACATGTCAAGCCTCATGCGGCGGACCTTTTGTTTCACTGGTGGACAGTCCTCTCTTGTGGGTAGACGGTGTACCACAATTTCTGTATCAAGTCCCGGCATGTCTTCGTATGACCAGGCAAAGATCTCAACATATTCATGCAACAGCTGAATTAAGCGCTCCTTGACACTCGGCTCTAGGTTGGCACCCACTCTGATTTCCTTTGTCTTCCTCAGTACCCAAGTTGATTGTGTCCAACAACTCCTCATGAGGCAGAATAGCTCTTTCTTGTTGTAAAAGTCTGGCCAATTCCCCTGGCAACTCACAATCTTCCTCACCTTCGTATTCGGCTTGGTAGATCAAATCTTCAGAGTCACTGAAGGCTATAGCAGTATCGTTACCCATGGGTTCCGGAGTGGAAGGGTACTTACATTGGTGAGTGTGGGTGTGTGTAAGGGCATAGCCATCTTTAAACAATAAAATGTAAAAGAAAGACAATGAGCACAAAAGTTTTAAATATGAAAAGAGTCCATGATTCATTAAAATGACATATGAAAATGAAATAAAGACCCTTACAAATGTACCGTTGTGCCTCGGGTAAGACACAAGGTTGAAAAAGTATGAATTGTTTGTGAATTATTACAGATCCAACAGAAATGGAAAAGATAAATTACTGCGGTATGAAAGTAATCGGAACAAAGTCTTTTGCTTCCCAATTGCACAGTCCTCCGCCAACAGTAGGAAAAATCCAGTCTTCCAAGCTTCCCTCTTCTTCACTGTCCTCTAGTGCATTAACCTCTTGGTGGCTGATCTTCACAGGTGGCCCTCCGGCACGGGCGCGGCGCACGGCCTTCTGAGCAGTTGAGGTAAATCCCAAGCCAAATTTGTCTGATTTGAAAGGAAAATCTGGAAGCTGGCCCCAGATAGTGGATCCACCTTCTTCCACTACTGCCCTTGCATTTTTTAGAGAAGACATCCGAGGTACAGGTCTTGTCATTAGAGGAGTTGAGGATACTGCTTTGGTCGCTGCTATTTCTTGAGAAACTTCTTCAAAATGTTGGAAAGGGGTCTCAATGAATTCTCCATCCAATTCTACATATCGGAAAGAATTTAGATGAATAATCATGTATTCCTCTTCTCCACGGACAATTATGATTTTCCCTTGGACATGGTACTTCAGCATCTGATGCAAAGTCGAGGTAACTGCACCGGCATTGTGAATCCAGGGACTTCCCAACAGGCAAGAGTAGGAAGGACGGATGTCCATCACGTAAAATGTTGAATTGAATGTCTGGGTACCCGCCTTGATCGGGATGTCCACCTTTCCATGGACCATCCTTTTAGAGCCGTAGAATGCTCTCACAATGATGTTGCTGGGTTTCAGGGTTAGGCCTTCACAATCCAATCTATCCAAGGCTTTCTTTGGCAAGACATTTAGAGATGATCCAGTATCAACCAAAACATGGGCTAGGGTGGTTCCCCTACACTCCACCGAGACATGTAGTGCATCGTTATGTTTTCTCCCTTTGGAGGTCAAGTCGGCATCAGAGAATCCCAGGCCATTGTCAGCTGTCAGACTGGATACACACTCTTGGAATTGATCCGCAGACGTCTCTTACGGAACATGAGTCATCTTCAGAAACTTGACCAAAGCTTTAGCGTGTGCCTCAGAGCACAGCAGCAGGGCTAACATAGGGATTTTGGGGGGGGTCTGCCCCAGTTGTTCTACCACATCATAATCACTTTTCTTAATGATCCTCGGGATTTCTTCCATCTCCTTCTTGGATGTCTCAGGAATAGCTAGTGACTGAGCCTTCGTCAAGACATGCTCCTCTTGAACATTCTTTCCTTTATTCTGAGCAGCGGAAGTAGGAATAGGAATTGCATTGTCATTGTTGGCGGGTACACTTGCAGGTGTAATCACTGGTACAATTGTAATATTCGGAATGGCCACGGGTCCAGAGACTTCCTTTGGAGGCGCAATCTCTGGAGAGAAAATTCTCCCACTGCGTGTAATTTTGCTTGTTCCTGCAATGTTACTGATGTCAGAATTGTCTTCTTCAGAGCTCTCGTCTTCAATAGTCTGTTCAATTTGTTTGACACCATGGTAGTAGATTTCTCCACCATAGTTCCATGGTACCATTTTATCTGATTTGTATGGGGCGGGCCTGGGAATAGTTATCTTCAACAGAGTAGTCATAGGAGCGGATGTAATCCTAACGGGTTTTTTAGGAACCCTGAAAGAATTGGCGTATATGGTTATTATTGAAACTTCTGGAACTGGAATTGGTGAGATATGAGCTTTCTCAAACAAAATTTCCTTGTTATCAATCAATTGTTGGATTCCTTTCTTCAATAGAGGACATTCAAATGATGAGGACAGGCAAGTATGGCAATCTTGGTCACAACCTGGGAATACCCCGGCTTTCAACAAATTCAACTTGATGGTTAGGAGAGGAGTTAGCAGTTCATCCACAGTAGAAACAAACATATCTTCTTCCACAGCACTGGCATTGTGTCCATGCCTAGGCATTAGAGCGGAGATAACATTTGGTTTTTTAGGAGCTTCAAATTCAACTTCCTTTGCGTCAATTAGATCTTGAATCTAGTTCTTCAGAGCCCAACAGTTGTTGGTGTCGTGCCCTGGACTTTCTGAATGGTAAGCGCACCTAGCATTCGGATGGTAGTGCGGAGATGTAGTATTAGGATTTTTAGGGGCCTCCTTTAGCATGGCCAAATTAAACTTCAAGAGATATGGTAAGACTTGAGTAGGAGTCATGTTTATCTTGGTGAATTGCCTTACAGGCCTTTCCACCCTTTGCTGGTTATTCCTTGGCTGATCATTTCTCAGCTAGTTGTTTCTTGGCTGGTCTGACGCAGAATTTTGAATCATAACGGCCCCCACTGTTGGTCGTCATTCGGTTCTTCCCTGATTTCTCTGTGCATAGACAGCAGACACTTCTTTCTTGCCGCTGAAGGGCTTTTTACAGTAGCTGAGGTAGACGCGTCTTTCTGAATTTTCCCGCTTCTAATACCGGCTTCCACCCTCTCGCCAGTTAGAATCAACTCAGTGAAACCTGCAGAGGAGCTTCCAATCAGGTGATTAAAGAAAGGACCTGACAGAGTCCCCAAGAACATGTCCATTAGCTCTCTTTCAGATAATGGTGGTTGCACCCTTCCGGCTAAATCCCTCCATAATGGTGCTCTTCGTGAAGTAACCGAGTGAGTTCTAAAACCTCCTTCTCGCTTGCGTAGAATTGGGCTTCAAAAGTATCGTGTTCTCCCTTGAGCTGTATCCAACTCCTTTGCAGATCTTCGAGTGATGTTGGCATGTCAGGATATAGGAGGGTGTATGGAACCTCTCCTTCCTTAATAGGCTCTATAATCACTGGGAGAATTGAGGGGTAAGGCATCATAAGACTTTGGGCGCGGGTTCGTACCCACTTGAGGTAAGGCTCAAGGGGGATGGAATTCTTGTGTCCCAGAGTCTTACTGTCTACCTTATTTGGCATCCTCCAAGCTCGGATGAACCTTTGTCGATGTCCTTGATCGTCGTTGTCAAAGTCAAAAACCAAGTCTGGAATCATCATGTCATGCGGGCCATCCCTTCGGGCATGACCAAACTGCCTCAGAGCCAAGCAGGGGTTGTAGGTGATGCCTCCCCTAATGCCAAGTAGAGGGACATTAGGGAATTCCCTGCAACGGTCGACGATGATAACATTCTCCTTGGATCGAGACGACGAAGATCTGAATGTGTAAGAGTCATCAATCGTTGTGACCACCTCAAACCTTGCTCATTTTTCAAGACTTATTGGGGAAGATGAGAAATAAACCATCTTGCTAGTAGAGGAGTGCAACACATGAGAACACCTCTTTTCCTCATTGTACGAGTGTGAAAAGAGTGCAAGATATCTCCAAGCAATGTAGGCACCGGATTGCGTGACATGAAGATCTTGACAGCACTCACATCTATGAGTTGGTCAGGGTTAGGGAACAAGACCATCCCATAGATAAGAAGAGCTACAATCTCCTCAAAAGCTTTTAAGTCCAAAGAATTCCAGCAGCTTTGGGCCTTCTCAAACAAGAACTTTGCCAAGAAGCCTTTGACACCACTTCTAGTTTCCCAATGTGTTGTGACATCAAATGAGTGCAAGTGCAGGGCTTGAGCAATCTCTTCTGGCTTTGGATCTCTTTCTGTACCGTTGAAGGATAGTTTATTGAGAATAAGAATCCTCAAGAGTTGAGAAAATTCCTCCAAAGTGGGCATAAGCTGGTAGTCAGGAAATGTGAAGCAGTGATGCGAAGGGTCAAAGAACTGGAAAATAACTTTCATCATGTCTTCCTCTGTGTTGGAAGTGACTAAGTTGAGAAGGCGACCATGTCTCTTGGTGAACGGAGAATTCTCAGGAATCCTTGAAGCTACCTCCTTGAGTTATGGAGGAATTCTTACAAGGTTGACTTGGATAGTTTTCCTGCGAAGTGAATCCATAACCTACAAAACAGGAACAAAGATGAATTTCCAAAATCCTTGAAATGGTTAGTGGATGCATATGATGCTTAATGATGTCCATGATGTTATGCACAAGTATATATGTACAAGAAAATCACACAAGGTCCTAGTTTAGGCTTGCATGGGGTTTCATAGGTAAGTACCCTCTTGAAGTTTAGTTGGCTCAACCTGTCTTAGAAAATAGTAATCGGGTTCTAAGGAGCTCAATATCACTGGATTGTTTCCTTGTTCATTGTTTCAATTCAGCCTCTTTACTGGCGACTGAAATATTCCAAGGAACCAACCCTCAATGAGTGTAGTATCGAGTATCTACCAACTTCGGACTGCACAAAAGTCGGTCATCTCACCACATCCTAAAAGGCCAAGTTGGTCATGTAAAGGTTCTTAAAGTTCGTTAGTGCTTCAAGACATCACTCAGCGGCCCTGTATTCTCTTTGATTGACTCAAAGATTACCGGTACCCACAAATATGTCACACTAACATAGCTATTGCTTAGACCGTGTCAGTATACCCCGCACAGTTTCCACAACGTATTGCTATTTACCTATGAATGTTTCCTAAATCCGGGTGGAGGATTCAAACCCAAACAATAGAACCAAAGTGTAAAGCATACAAGTCAAACAAGATAAGCATGTAAAGGTGATCAAAAACCCTAAGGTAACCCCACTTTTATATCAATCCCCAGCAGAGTCGCCAGTTCTGTGATACGGTGGAAGAACTGACTTGAGGTTTTGCGTTTCGTTGCAAATGTTTCAGTTTAGCAAGAGTCGCCACCGACTTTTATTTTATCCAAAAGGAAAGGTAAAAAGCACAGGAAAGACCTTTGAGATGTTTTCTTGAGTTCGGGGGGTAGATTATGAAAAGGGGAGGTGCTAGCACCCTTTTCATCCATGGTTTTCCATGGGCTCTTAGTTACTTGTTTAGATCACTTGCTTTGCTTTTGGAATTGTTTGAAATGGTGCTTTGTATGGTTTTGAAAGTATTTTGAAAAGAGGCCATCGTTTAGGCAATCTATGTAATGATTCTCGTTCGTAAGAATGTATACAAAGATGTTTTTCTTTTGAAAAATGTTTCAATGTTTTGAAAGTTGTTTGGAAATGTTTTGAAAATGTGTTATGTGTTTGTTTGAAAATAGCAAGGATTGTTTGCAAATTGATCAAGTAACTAGGAGCATCTACGTACTCAAATGTCTTTCCTACACATTTTTATTCCTTTGACATTGTTGATTTACCATTGCTTTGGTAAACAACCCTATCTTTGGATGTTAAACGGGATGGGCGTGGGTCATCGTATGACCATGATAGCAATGTTGCCAAGTATCTTAGCTTGTTTGAGGGACCAAGATCATTTGTTTTTAGGCAACCTTTTGATAGCGTCATTGAGGGACTATGATCTTTTGTTTTGTTTGATTTTGCCAAGATACTTTGCATGCATACCATGGCCATTTGTTTAGGCAACCAAGTGTGTGAAACCCTAAGGAGTGCTTGTGTGCAATGTGTGCCATTTTACATGCTTTTTGATTGTCTTGAATTAGGTCATTCTATTTGATTGATTTTTGTCTTATCATGCAAAACCCTAATTTACTAGCATAATATAAATGTGATAAATTGCGTAAAAGTAAATTAAACTATTACAACAATTATTATGGGAGGGGGGATACAAGTTTTTGAATGGGGATATTTGCACAAAAATAAAACCCTAAAAAATATTACAACCCAATTGAATTATTGTACAATAAATAAATAAACAATTATTTAAATATGCAATAAAATGTATGGATGCAAAATGTTTTTTTGTATTTATTTTATGTATGAGAAAACTAAATTATTTAAGTCCTAAAAAATAATAAAAAATTATATTGTTATTTTTTGAAAGGGGAACCCCTAATTTTTGATTTAAAAGAAAATATGTTCTATATTATTCATTTTATTCATTTATGTACAAGAAATAAATAAATAAAAATATTTACAAATATTAAAAATTAAAATATATGTGGAAATAATATTTTATGTGTATGAATAATAAAAATAAAAATGTATGATATTTTGAAATATATTTACTATTTATTTAAGAAAATAAAGTTCTATTTATTTGTATAAAACTATTTTTATATGTAGAAAAATAATAAAAATAAAATAAAATTGCAAGAAATTAAGAAAATGTTTTTTTGTGATTTTTTAATGTTCAAAAAAAATATTAAAGCCAATAAACATAAAAAATAAAAATAAAATATGAAAAATAAACAAAATATGCAAGGGGGTGCAAAAGTAATATGGAGGGTGCAAACAGCAAAACCAAAAAGGCCAAAAAATGCAAAAAGCCCATGACAACTTCGTCCCTGTCCTTGGCTTCCTCTTCTGCGCACGCGTTTCTGCCTTCAAACTGGAACTTGCTCATGCTTGCATAAAATCAAAAACTCATAACACAAAAAATGTAGATTATGATCTCATGATTCCAGTGATATAAAATTCATGACCTAACTCTAAAAGACCAGGGAGAATTTCAGTGGCCCTAATTTCCGACCTAGTTTTTTCATGAACTTCAAGCTTCAAATTCTCACTACTCAGTTAATATAAATGACAACTATGCATATGTACAGCTTCAACAAGTTAAGGACTACATTTTTGCTTCACAAATCGTGACTTAAGGATGCCTAAATAAGGAGATAGAGATTTGAAAAATACCTTGTTCAGTTGAGTTTGGATATGGCAATGTGGGGGCTTTGAGTGAGGCCTGAAGATCGTGTGAGCTTCCTTGAAGTTCCCTCAAGCTATTCCAATGCTTAGCTTGCCTTGAGGATGCTTGAAACTCCTTGTAGAAGTCAACCTGCAACCTTCCAAAATGAAAATGGTGATGTCTGAAATAGAGGTTACAGCAACAGGACAAGGGCTTGGATGGTTTATGTAGGATGTATGTAAAGTGTTTGAAGTCTTGAGACAAGAAACGCACGAGCCAAAATGAAGTTGGCTTGAGCTTTGTAGAAGTTTCCCTGTTTGGGCAGAAAAATGTGTTTTCTGTGTTTGGGAAGGTTTCAAATGCTATGGATTCGTGTATTGTCTTGTGACAAGTTTCTGAAGTTGTGTAGAATGATGCCAAGGCTTCCCTTTAACAGATGTGCCAGTCCTCTTCACTTTTGCCACTTTTCTTGTTTTTGAAGAAAGTTGAAATGACTTAAGTCAAAAGCTTGTACTTGCTAGTTCTAGGGCTGCAAGGAGTTGGTAAACATTGCCTGATAATTGTGGATATTTCTTGCAACAAAAAATCAGGTCCATGGCTCAAGAATTGCAAAGTTGCAAAAAGCATGCTTTATGAAAATGGCAATGTCCCTTTTATGCCATTTATGGATTAAACCCTTGTATAATGCTCCAAAGGTGAAAACAAAGGCTTTAACCACTGAGTTAGAATTAAATTATGGAGTGTAGAAAGTATTAGGACCTGTAATGCAAGGTACAAGCATGCTAGGATCTGATTTGCAAGTTGGTGCATTGTGAAAATGGCTTGACCAAAAGTGACAAAATGCCATTTTCTCTTCTTTGATTCTCCCTAACCACAAATGATCTCGGAGAGTTCTTAGACATTTTGGAAAGCTTGCAACATGCTCTATAATCCATATTTGAAATGAAACTTGATATACCTCTTGGAACTAGGTGAAACGTTACCATGAAGTTAGGTCAAAACCTGCCTAAACTAGGGCAAAATTTCACTAAGTTATTTAGTTTATGGACCCCTATTCACAAAATCATAACTTGAGATCCAAGTATATTTTTGGAAAACTTTGTGAATCAAATTTGTAAATTTCATGGAGGAATACAACTTTCATGTTGGAAGTTTTCTTTGAATCCAATTGCATCATGGTGTAAAAGTGGTGCAAATTTAGGAAAAAATAAGAAAATTTTCATACTTAGAAAAATTCTAAGTTATGAAAATTTTCAAATTAAAACCCTAATTTGAAATTTTAGGTTTCTTGGCCAACAAGTTTCATATTTTTACATATCTTGTTGAATTATGACCCTTGGCACTTGATTTTGACAAAAAAGTCAAAGTTTGACTTTTCAGTGTACAATTTATCTTTGATCAGTTGATTGGAAAATTCATCTGTCAATCCAATGCATTTGAGATCTTTTGAACTTTGTGATTAGGTCAATATGATGCTATTGAGTCCTTGAAATAATTCTTGAACCCAATTGATCATTGGCTAGGTTAAAAATTAGAAATTGCCCTTTCTCAGTCAAAACCCTAATTTTGACCATTTTGCCCTTTTGATGATTTGATCAAATTTCTTGAGGAGTTATGATCCAAACTTGATAAAATGGTACATATGAGTCTAAAATGTTATTGTGGATCAAAAATTATGAAGTTTGACTGTAAATTAGCCATGGTTGACTTTTTCCCCAATATAGCTGATTTTTAGGTCAACTGTCCAATTGACTGGGTAAAAATGTGATTCAAGGCTTGAAACTTGGAATGAGAAATCTTAGGGATCCAAGATGGTGTATGAAAGTCACATGAAGAATTGATGGTACAAAAATCCTTGTGCAAACTCAAACCCTAATTTCAGGTTATCAGTGCAAGGAGATGTCTTGAGCTGAGCAAACCCTAAATTGGTCTTGAGTCCAAGAAGTCTTGTGAGGAAAATCTTGATAAAATGAGAGGGAAAATTTTGGGGTACAACACAAATTAAGTTCAATTTATAGGCAAGGATTTAGTAGCTTGTATAAGTCAAAAGTACATCCATCATACACTAGGCGCTGACGTTCTTGAAGCAAGTTCAAACAAGTAAGGTTAACAGCTTCTAGTCGTGCCTAAGCTGGATTTGTAAGCATGAATTAACGAAAAGTACCCTCAGAGGCAAAAGCAAAGCATGGGCCCAACATAAACTTGTACAACAGTTTGATTTTCAAGGACAACAATGGTATTTCTTTCTCACATGTGGGGAAATCCTTTGGATAAAAACTCAAAAGTGGTTGTGAACATTAAATGATGATGAGATTTATCAAACCAGAAATCTTGTGCTATGATATTATGCATCATAGCTTAGATCCGGGCCAGAAGTTCAGCATCAGCACAACTTAGAATAAAACATACAACTTCTGATCCTTTAATCTTTTCGCTCCAGCATGTTCTGAAGGAGTTCTCAGACTTTTCTGAAAGTTTGTAACACGCTTTCTAGACTTTCTTTGAATTACTTTTGAAAACTTTGGCTGAACGTTTGTGAAAACTGGCCCAGAAGTTGTAGACAACTTCTGACTTGAAAATGCTCAGAATTTGCTAAGTGCCTAAGCTTCAGAGACGTGCCTTTGAGGATGTATAACTTGAAATCCCAGCATTTCTAAAAGAAGTTTTGTTCTGCAGTGTTTTAGGCCTCATTGAGATCTAAAACTCTTGAGTTAGAAGTTCTTTCAGAATCAGCTTTCATTATGGTGATAATCTGATCAGAAGTTCTGAGCTTGTCATATTTCTTAAACACTTGGAAAAAATTCGAAGTATTTTTAGAATTTTGACTTTTGAATTTCTTGATGAAACAAACTTCAGATTTCAACAAGCCTTGATTAAATATGATTCTTGAAACTTGATTTTGATCAAAAGTCAAAGTTTGACTTTTCAGTATGCAAATGACCATTTTTCCCTTGTGCCAATTCCAAGCCTAAATTGATGTATCAATACTGCAAACTTGACGTCATAGAAGACCTTGTGAGAGAATCCTTGAGAAATGAGAGGGCAAATTTTGGGTTACAACAGGTGGTTTGATACCTCTATCTCATATTCCCCAGTTAGGTCTTGATGCAGATTTCTCTAGCTGAGTATGATTCTTTCCCCAGGTGGGTTGTGATCAAGCAGAGATTGTAAAGTTTGGAGTCCTTCTCCTTTTGTTATAAGTAAGGAACAAATTTCACTCATTTCCTCAAGCTTGAATAGCCAAAACCACTCTTCCAAGATCCCACACGAACTCTTGAGCTTGATTTCTGTTTTTTTTTTCATTTCCTCATCTTATTTCACAAAAACTTCCATTCATTTTGCTTTCTTGACATTTATTTAAGCCAACCAAATCATTAGCAAGAAGAATTGTGCATATAATCGAGTTACACAAGCTCGGTTTCAGAGAAAACTTCTTACACTTTGTTTAGGTAGAATTCTATATCATTTTTCTTCAAATAAGTTACTAAGTTGTAACCTCTTCTTCTTGGAAGCTCGTGTTTCTTCTAGTTTTCATTTTTATGGCGAATTGATCATTTAATTTCAAAATTTGTTTTCACTTTCTCTTCTGGTTTTCTCAAATTGTCTGAGTTGTGATTTAAAGAAATTTTTCGCGAGAGTGAGGTTAGGATCATCTGGAAGAGACGAATCCAATAATACTGGTTTGAGCTTCAAATAATTCAGTTTGAAGAATCTCATAAAATCCATAAACGCAAGTGTCTGGAGGTTGAAGATGACCTACGTGCCGTGCTTCAACCAATGACCTCATGACAATTGTTTTATTTTGGTTGGTCCAAATTTATTTGATCCTGCATTTTCTTGCTAAGGTCCAAATCAAGCACAGCGCGCCAGGTCCATTGAATTTGTTTACTAACGCGTTTTGACTATGATCCAATGGCTCATATTTTTAATGTTTTTATTTTTAAATCTGATTTTATTAATGATCCACTGTGATTTTCAATAAAGACCATAACATGCACAGCGTATAAGGTTCCTCATATTTGCTTACTAACGCGTTTTGACAATGATCAAATGGTCCAGATTTTTGTTTTATTTTTATTTTCGGATTTTTATATTTAATTGTTTTAAACTTCAAAATTCCATTAAAAATTCAATTCAACTTCTAAAATTATGAAAAAATTATCAAAAATACTTTTGATTTTTCTCTTTCTGATTTTTATTTTTTCACAATTTTATTTTATAATTTGGTATTTTTTTAATGATTTTTCACTTTATTTGATTTGTTTTAATTGCTTTAAAATACTTTTTGATCTTTTCAAATTCTAAAAATTTTATGGAAGGATTCAATGACCTCTAGACAAATATTGGTGACCTGGTTATATATTTTTTATTTTTTTATTTTTTTTACTAATTTTGGTTTATTTTTCTTATTTCTTTATATTTTAAAAAATAGTTTCTGACTTTAAAAAATTCTTTAAAAAATTGTCAACACTTGTTGACTCATGATTGACCCATGATATTTTTTTTCGGATTTTTATTTGATGGTTTAATACATTTTTTATATTTTACCAATTATATCTTTTTATTAATCATTTAAATATTGTTTTATTAATTTATTTTATTATTTTTGTGATTGGTTCTGGTTTGGAGACACTTGAGTATTACTCTGAGACAAGTTTCTCAATCTCATTGGATCTTGGATGTTGATAGGTTGAAATACCAAATCCACCAAAATAGATGAATGATGTTGATAATATTTGAAACCCTAATTTCCATTCATTTGACACATTGGTTATATTGTGACTTTCTCTTTTCTCTTTCATCTCGTCTCCTTTCTTCTTTCCTATTGATTGGTTCTTAGTGGCCCAAACTTGATGTTTGCAACCCCAAATATGGTTAAGTTTTAAGCTATGGACAATAACCTTGAAAGCTCATTGTTAAGAGGCTTTGATTCTATCAATCCTCTAATGAGTTTTCATTAACTTTGACATATGCTCAAGGCTCAAACCATCATGGATCATATCATTTATAATCCTCCCTTTCCATCTTTTAGTTGATTGATTCTTAGTGGTTCAAACCTTGTATTTGCAAGCCCAAGAGTGATTAAATGTTGAGCTATGATCAATAACCTTAAAAGCTTATTGTTAGGAGGCTTTGATTATATCAATCCTCTAATGAGTCTTCATCAACTTTGATCTAGGCTCAATGTTCAAATCATCATGGATCCCTCTTCTAAAACATTCAACCCTCTACTATTAATCACTAATTTCTAACCATTTACTATTAACCATTGACTTTACTTTATGCTTTACTTTATGTATTTATTTTATGTCTTTACTTTATGTCATTTACCTTTAGCATTTACATCTCATGCTATTTGCCATTTGCTCACTTGAGCATTTATTTTCTATCTTTTTATCTTTGCTCATTTGAGCTTTATTTTCTTTTTGTAAATATACTTAATAATCAACTTGGACATTAAAACATATTGAGGTTACTTGGACTATCTGGTTAGTATCCCTGACACTGTGGAGTTATGGGTTCCCGAGACTTAGGATTATAAGCTCTGAGACCTTGGAACTCTGTAATCTTTGGTTGATATTTTTGTGAAGATTTTATGAAATCATTGGTTTGAATTTTTTATGTGTGCAGTATTCTGATTTTTCATACTTTATCTGTGATTGAGAGTTCCTCTGTATACAATTATTACTCTAGCCAATTTTTGTCAGTGAAGATTTTTGTTAGTTCTTAATTCACCTGAAGATTCGTATTCATCAGAGGTTTAGTATTTTTGCTTGATTTTAATCTAAAGAATGTGAATTTTACATTGACTTTTTAAGTCAAGTGTTGGCTTCTTGTTGGTTAGATCGTTCTTTTCCTTAGCTTTTACCTTATGTTTTAGGATAGTCCCTTCATCTCCTCCCATCTTCTTTAAATTCAAAAATCTTCTTCCTCCTTTTCAAAACTCTTCTTGTTTTCTAACTTGAACCACTTTCATAATAAACTTGGACTTCGGTCCGTGCATTTTTAAAAAATCTTTTCTTAATTAAACTCTTAATTGATTTAATCATACTTTGACATCTTTTTAGAAGACTAAAAGTCATTAACCTCATTCAAACTATTTTTCTATTTTGGCTTTTTTATTTTAAAATTTTTCTCAAAAGATTAGACTATTGTCGATTCTTGTAGTGATGCAAGCTACTATACTTCTACAATATGTAGTGAAGTGAGTCATTTTCCACTTGGGTGTTGAGTGATGGATTTTAAATCCAAGACTATGTCATCCGCTTTGAGATGATGTAAATTCTCCTTTCTCATAATTATGGGTAGTAAGTATGTTTTTCACTCAGATATGACGATGATGTTTCTTCTCTTAAAATTAACCAACACACATGGGTTTTAAATTTTTTGAGGTGAACTACGAGTACCCTGATCTCCTATTGCACGGAAGGTGGTACGTAGGCACTAAAGGTTCGCAACCGCGGCGGGTGCAAAAATTATAAAAAATACTTTTTTTCTCATCTCCACCATCTATTTTTTGTAAACACTTTTTATAGTCAAAATACACAGATTTTCAAATAAGTTCATGCAAAGTACCGTATATGTTTAATGTGCTAATATCTTCCTTTTGTATAACTAATCTCGTACTTAGATTCTCTCCCTTTTTATTTTATTCGTTTTTTTCTCATTTCTTTTAGAAACAATAAAGCGTGATAGTGATTTTTATTTAATATATACGAGTTAAATCAATTCAATAATTTAGTCTCAATATTTTTACCGTTACACACTTTAGATCTATTTGCCTTGGTTATTCTCTTTTCAACCATGTTCATAATTGCTGAATGTGGATCACAAACTAAGGAATTTCAGCGTGTTTATGAAAACAGTTGTAATTTTGGCTTGCATATCACTCATGAGAGCTTTCTTTATTGATTTGCTAATTGATTTATACTCATTGGAGCAAATGGCAAACGGTTGAAAATTTTACATCAGGAGGAAATTTTTTATATTCTATATATACTTACATTATTATATATAATATATATACTTCCATGCTGTTTATTATAATTAATTAATTATTTATGTTAGGTTTTTTAGTAGAGAATAATTTGGTAATGCAGCAAGTATGACATACCGTGTGGGTCATGATAAGGATAGGTCTAAACCTTATTGCTTTTTCAGTTACGAATGCTATTATTGATATTGAAAAAAATTGTGATCAAATATATCACGTATGGAATTGTCCTTGCAGTTTCGTTGCAATTTTATTTGAATGCATATTTCGATTTGTACAGTAAAGTAAATCAAATTGGTGTTTTTGTTTTGGATTTATTTTTAATTTTTTTGGATTTAATTTTAATTTTTCTTTAGTTCAGTTTCATTTAAATTTGGCTACGAATTATATTTTTATATAATAATTTAACTTTTTTAGTAAGTAGTTGAAATAAAAATCGTCAAAATGACATCTTTTATAAAAAAAATTATGAAAAATGTTAAATAAATTTTCTAGTTGTGGTATGTTTGTCTATGCGACTATTAATTGACCCAAAAGATATTTGGTGGTTGATCGATTTTCATACGTGTTTGTGATGGTAGACATGTGATAATTATAAGATCTTACTTGTGAATAATAAATCAATTCAAAGAGGAGTTTATTATTCGATATATTTTTTATTATCAATGTTTGATCGTTACAACAAGAGTATCACTATCGATTAATATTAGAGTCCAAAGACTCAACATTGATGGTGCACTAGGTATCTTGAGATGAGTTACGTCATTATTTGAACAAATTGTTAATTCAGTTTTCTTTTATGTGAGTATATTTAAAATATTTAATTTTGTTCTCGTTTTTCAGCTACAATTGCTTCAATATCTGCAAATTTTAAAAATAAGGTACGGGTCCTTAATGGGACAAATTTTAAGGAATGAAATGAGAACATGGGAATTCTTTTTGGCTGCATGGATTTTACGTTGCATTAAGGATGAAGCAACCACATTCTCCTTCAGAATTTGGTTCCTCTAAACAGAGAAAATATGAGAAGTGGGATCGCTCCAATCGCATGAGTCATGTTTTGGTTTGTTCTGAGGTCAATTTAGATCCAATATTTGAAAACACTTGGTGGTTAAACTGTGGTGCAACTACTAACATCAGTGTTTCAATGAAGGGTTGCCTAAACTACCGAAAGTCAAATGATGTTGAAAGATACATCTATATGGGAGATGGCAAGTCGATGGAGGTGGAAGCTATAACACATTTTAGATTGTTACTGTGTACCGGATTTCATTTGAATTTAAAAGACACTTTTGTGGTTCCGTCATTTAGACAAAATTTAATTTTGATTTCTTATTCGGACAAATAAGATTATTTGTATTCATTTGAGAATAATATGTTTAAGTTGTCTTTTAATTCAAACATTGTTGGAACTGATTCACTAATGAGTCCTGATAATCTATATTTGCTTGACATAATAGCTTCCTATGGCGAATTCTTGAATGTGGAATCGTCCCACAGTGCCGGAATAACCTAGCAAGAATGGTGTTGCTGAAAGATGAAATTGGACTCTTAAGGATATGGTAAGGAGTATGATTTATCATTCTACCTTGTCAGAGTCACTCTGGAGAGAGACACTAAAGACCACAACTTACATTCTAAATAGAGTACCAACAAAAGCAGCTGCCAAAATATCTTACGAGCTTTGGACAAGGCGAAAGCCTAGTTTAAAACATTTTCATGTGTGGGGATGACCAGTTGAGGCAAGGCCTTATAGGTCAAATGAAAAAAAGTTGGACTCCCGAATAATGAGCAGCTACTTTATTGGTTATTCTAAAAGAACTAGAGGCTACAAATTTTATGATCCCAAATTTAATTTAATTTTTGAAACGGGAACAACCACATTCTTTGAGGATATTGAGTTTGAGAGAAGAATAAGGTTAAAGACTTTGTTTTAGAGGAAGAATTAGTAACAATTTCGGAACCGACTCATACAGTTGTTTTTGATTAAGCAAGAAACCTCCACAAGACATTGTTAATTTTCCTCCTATTCAAGATAATTTGGTAATTCATGAAGAACAAACTCAAAATCCTCAAGAACAGGTGTTACAAGAACTAATACTTTTGCGGAGATCCATTAGAGAAAGGAGAAATATTATTCTGGATGATTACATAGTCGGCAAAATACCTTTTTTTGGTCTTGTATGTTAACGCCAAAGTTTATTTTGGTCCCTTAACTTAAAAAAGTTTCATATTGGTCCCTTAACTCTTAAAAATGCTTCATTTTAGTCCTTTTTGTCTAATTAGCGACGAAAAACTCAAAAATCAGTCCTAAATTCATCGTTAATTAGACAAAAAAGATTTAAATGAAGCATTTTGAAGAGTTAAGGGACCAATATGATCTTTTTTTTTAAATTAAGGGACCAAAATGAACCTTGACATTAACATATAGGACCAAAAAGAGTATTTTGCCTACATAGTCTTTCTTCAAGAACATGAAGAAAATAATGGCAAGTGGATTGAAGCAATAAAGAAGGAGTATAAGTCCATGTAAGACAATAAAGTTTGGGAACTTGTCCCATTAGCAGAAGGTATGAAACTCATTGGTTGCAAATAGATTTTTATGACCAAACGAGATTCTAAAGGTAATGTGGAAAGGTATAAAGCTCGTCTTATGGTTAAGGGTTATACTTAAAAGAAAGGGATTGAGTTTAAAGAAAACTTTTCTCCATTTTTATCGAAAGACTCTTTTAGGACAATCATGACTCTTGTTGCACAATATGATCTGGAAATTCATCAAATAGATGTCAAGACGACATTCCTCAATGGATGCTAGACAGATATTTGAGCAATCCAGGAATAGACCATTGGAAAGCAGCAAAAAAAAAGGTTATGAGGTATTTAAAGAGAACAAAAAGTTATATGCTCACATATAGGAGGTCAGACTAGTTAGAGATCACCGAATACTCTGACTCAGATTTTGTTGGATGCCTAAACAGTAAAAAATCCAATTCAGGTTATATCTACATGTTGGCTGGTGGTGCAGTTTCTTGACGCATTGCCAAGCAAACTCTTGCGGCGTCATCCACCATGGTAACATAATTTATACCATGTTATGAGGCATCCAACCATGAGATTTGGCTGAGGAATCTTGTCACTGGGCTATAAATTATAGAAGGAGTTGAAAGGCCACTTAAGTTATACTATGAAAATAAATCAGTCATCATGTATTACAACAATAATAGGAGCTCGACCAAGTCAAACCACATTGACATTAAATTCCTAGTTGTTAAGGAAAATGTACAAAAAGTGGACATATTTCCATAAAAAAATTTGGGACAAATTCCATGATAGCATATCCTCTTATAAAAGGTCTTCCACCTAAGGTCTTTTATGAGCACACTCCTCACAGGATATTTACCGTTAGAGGAATTTTTGATTTAGTGAGAGTTTGTCGATTATGAATTTTATGTTCTATGTTTTGGTATTATGTATGCATAATATGATTTTGGATATTTTCCAAATTAATAAAGTTTGATATTTAGCAGTTTACATTTTGTACAATAAAGATATTGAGTGATCTCACTAAAGTAAACTAGGACCTGTTGAAAATCGACATATACAGACCAATTTTATGTGATTTTCATGCTACACATTTCATGATGAATTTATGTCATTTAGTTGTGTCTCTATTAGTGATCATTGATGGGTTTAGTTATAATTGATATAACGAAAATCACATTGATTCTATATATTGACATGACTAATGGACGAGATAATTTGGATATGTTTAAGGAATATAATGGCGAATTTTGAGCTCATAAAGTCTAACATATGTGTATGATTACATATGTGACCAATGGGAGATAGTTAGAATATTTGAGTCACAATTATAATATTACATGTGTTAGAGCCATTATGTAACTAGCTAAAGTTGTAGTGGTCTAATTAATATTAAGTTTGTGGCTAAAAGCATAACTATCATGTAAGATAATACTATTGTGTAGATACTATAAGTCAATATCGAATTTGATGAGGGGCCAAATTAGCATATTGAAAACTAAGAAATAACCCTAAGGTTATTTATAGAGGTTATGATCTCCATTTGTAGACAACGAAAAACGGCTTATTAGGAATTCTCTCTTCATCTCCATCGGAGGAGAATCAAGGAGCCATAAGAAACTCTACAAATTGAAAGATCAAATATCCACACATCTTCAGTGAATCTCAATGACAAATTTAAATACCATTCCACTTTCATTTTTATAATTATATTTGAGTATGGATTTAAGATTTTATTTAGAGTTCTGTTTTTTATTTCTATATAAAACTGACTAACGGACTTATATCTATATAACTAAAAAAAATTGCAGTCTTTCTTGTAAAATTGCTCCAACATACAACAAACATTTCTAAAATATTAGCAAGGTAGAATAAAGTTTGCTTTGGTAAATACTCACTCTTATTAATTATAAAACACAATTTCTACTTAAGTGTGCCTTAATTTAAGATATTTTTCAAATTTAGTTTGCATTAAATAATTTCTTTATAAATGTAAACATATCAAATTTATGATTGAAAAACACTTTTTTCCTATTATTATGTATATTAAAAAAATTAAGGAAAACAGTTTATCAAATAAGTTCTTAAATTCTTAGGCAGTTCATCTTTGTTTTAAATTTTAGAATCTCTTTTGATATTCTCTGGCATGAAAATGTTTTTTATAAGTATTTCGAAAGCTTTTGCAGTATTTTTATCAAACATGGAACTCCATTTAAGTGAACACAAATACTTTTTCATATTGGAGAAGAAAAATGGCCAAGAAAGAAAACAATCTCTAGGTTGAGCATCATCCCTGTAGGGCAGATTTTGTCCCCTCAGTGATAAAGGCGGTAGGAGTGCAGAGACAGCCGAGAGGTTTTCCTAGAAGCAGCCACCCTTCAAAGAGTGCGTAATAGCTCACTGATCGAGCGCTCTTGCGCCGAAGATGAACGTGGCTAAGCGATCTGCCGAAGCTGTGGGATGTAAAAATGAATCGGTAGGGGAGCGTTCCGCCTTAGAAAGAAGTACCCGCGCGAGCAGGGTTGGACGAAGCGGAAGCAAGAATGTCGGCTTGAGTAACGAAAACATTGGTGAGAATCCAATGCCCCGAAAACCTAAGGATTCCTACGCCAGGTTCATCCATGGAGGGTTAGTCAGGGGATCCTTAAAGCCCCGAAAAGACCGCGTCTTCGTCCTTCCTCATTCTTCGTAGAGCACCATCCAGGAAGGGGACCACGTGCGGATCCCAACTACACACGTAGAACTTGGCAGTCCCCTTATTGGGCCAGCTCTGGTCGGCCCAATAGGGGGACCTTGGCCCAGTGCTGAGGGCTATAAATACCCTTTATTCCAAGAGGGTCAGGTATTTGTTCATTACACACCTATATACTTTTTGACTGCTCATTCCGCCTCTCATTTCATCAACGGAGTGTCTTGCAGGTATCCCCCCCCCCAATCTCATTCAAATCCAGTTCGAGCTAGCTGTGACGGTCCAAGTCTGATTCAGTAAGATCAATGGCGCCGTTTGTGGGAAACTAAGCTTCGTCGTCTTACAAATTTCAAAATACCAAAGCTAAAAACCATCTTCCACCGTCATGGCTGACCAAATTTGGGACGACCAGAACACCCGTGTCGTCGATGTCAACAACAACCTCGCGGACAAGAACGGGATTCCCGACAACACCGACAAACCCGGCCATAATATACTCCCCGGGGGCGTCATCAACGGGCCCTCAGGCCACCGGGACGGAGCCACTGCCTCATCTTCTTCAGTCCCCCCTTCGCTCGAAGAAGACAATACAGCTCCCCCAAACTACCTAGCCGCCCAATTCCAAGAGGTTCCTGTCCCCGCCAGGTCAGACGCCACGACCAGAGCACTGTTCGCGACAATCAGCCAGACTAACTACCTCATCTTTTCCCAGGGGGAAAGATTGAGGGCGCTAGAGGATGACAGAAGACCCCCGAGGAAACACGGGAGGCCTTAGACCCTGCCTCCTCGAAG
This sequence comes from Vicia faba, assembly GCA_948472305.1. Taxonomy (NCBI): domain Eukaryota; kingdom Viridiplantae; phylum Streptophyta; class Magnoliopsida; order Fabales; family Fabaceae; genus Vicia; species Vicia faba. The sequence continues at coordinate 854,953,811 of OX451736.1, read as the reverse complement.
AACAGAGGTACGTCTCCCATCTCCCCCGCGGAGACAATACAAAGACACCTCCTGAAGCCCGTCACCCCGACAACCGGGGAGACGACCCCCCTTGGAGAGAGAACCGATCATTGAAGTCGGAGGGTGCAACCACGGCCCTTCAAGACAAGAACGAGAACATCCTGGAGATAGGCACAGAAGGGTGGATCAACGAGCGCACCGCTCGAAGGACGTCCGACACGACCATGGCCGTTGTGTCCGACCGTACCTCAAGTCCCCGTCCCTTTCCCTAGAGCGAAGTGACGAGGACGACCCCCGCGGTCCCCTATCACAAGCCATCATGGAGGCACCCATTCCCCCGGGCATGGAGAAGCCCCCTCACCTGAAAGAATATGATGGAGTCGATGACCCGGTCGATCATATAGACGGGTTCGAAGCTATGCTGCACTACCACAACGTTGGGGGACCCATCAAATGTCGGTTGTTCCCCACAACCCTCAGGAAAGCAGCAATGGATTGGTACAAGGGCCCTGCCCCGGGGTCAATCACCTCATGGCGTAACTTGAAAAACCAATTCATAAGCTCGTTCACCGCGTCACGACGATATCCAAAGACCGAAGCAGCGCTCGAGGCTATCATCCAGAGGATGGACAGAACCTTGAGAGAATTCTTCAACCGCTTCAACCGCGAGGCCATCCAGGTCCCCTGTGTGGACCACATGAAAAGATACTTACTGGAGAGAGGACTCCTCCCCGACACAGAATTCAGAAAGGCAGTGGGCATCAAACCACCCTGAACGTTCGATGCTCTCCTCGAAAAGGACAGGGCCTACATGGACTACGAGGAAAGGGAGGCGGCCAATAGAGCCCGTGACCCCAGAACTCGCGGATCCAGCAGTAACCCGCGCCAAGAAACCGTTCCTCCTTGACGGACCGGGGAGAAAAGAAAAGACGACAAACCCCGAGAAGTCCGAGAGCAGAGAGGACCCTCGGGGCATTTCACAGAGTACACTCCGCTAACAGCTTCCCACGAGTGCATCTTGGCGGAGTGTTCTAGTACATATTTCAAAGATGGCAGCATCAAGCACCCCTGTCCAGCTCCTGCCAAGCCCGGGGTGGATAGGAGCAAATACTGTCAGTACCATAGGAGCCATGGTCATCTGACGGAGGACTACGTTCACCTCAAAGACGCCATCGAGACCCTCATAAAAGGGGGAGACTAGCCCAGTACCGGCGAAATAACGTTCCTCGTCGCAACGCCCGTGAGACAAGAGAACCAGAGGAGGATGCCCGACCATCTGTTGAGTCGGTCCCCATCCAGACCACCTTCTCTGTCACCAGACCCGAGGACTTTTTCGTCCCCGAGCACTTGCAAGAGCCGTTGTCAACACACAGCAGGTGGGAGCACTTTCCCTCCGCCATGGTCATCAATGGTGGAGGGTTCAACGACCTAACCATAAATTCGGCCAAAAGGAAGCTGGATGAGTTGGTCGACTCTGCACCTCCTCAAATAGTGACCTTTGAAAGGGTGAAGGAAAGATTGGAGCCTATCACCTTTTACCTCGAAGAACTCCCTAGTGGGGCCCCCAACGCGGTCATTCCCCTGCTAATAAGAGCAAGAATGGCTAACTTCGATGTACATCGCGTCCTCGTCGATGAAGGAAGTTCCATCGACGTAATGTACAGTCAACTGTTCTGAACCCTGCAGCTCAACGACTCGCACCTCTCGCCTTATGTGGGGTCAGACATGTAGGGCTTTAACGGATCGACTTCTAAACCGTGGGTATACGTCGAGCTCATGGTTACCTTTGGCGAGGATACAGCAACGAGGCAGGTCAAGGTGCGCTTCCTCGTCATCGACTGTCTGTCCCTTTATAACTGCATTTTGGGAAGGCCAACATTGGCAGAACTGACCGCGGTACCCTCTACCGTCCACTTGAAGATGAAGTTTTACACCAAGAGGGCACGGGTCACCACCATCCAAGGTGACCTAACAGTTGCCTGAAGATGTTTCAATGCAGCATCCAAGGGACGAGATACGGTTGACACCGGTACAAGGCCCGCCAAGAAAGCTGCAATGACGCGACCAGAACCTCAGAAGATAGAACCCGTCGAGGTAGAAGAGCAGAGAGCTCCCCCAAAGGTCGACTCCGTAGCCCTGGACACCCGCTTCGACCAGGATGAGCCTCCCAATGGCGAGCAAGTCCCCCTCCGATCAATTCCGGAAGGAGACTTCGAACTCGTCCCTCTCGGTAAGGACGCGAGCAAAGGAGTGAAGAACGGTACCGGCCTCCCCGACTTGACGAGGAAATAGATCAAAGCCTGTTTGCGCGAGAATGCTGACTTATTCACGTGGAGCGCTGCAGAGATGCCCGGACTCGACCCCGAGGTCGCCTATCACCGCCTCGCCATAGATCCAGCCTCTAGGGAAGTAGTACAACATAGACGTAGGCAGTCTCTGGAGAAAACGGAGGCTACTGAAAAAGCTGTAAAAGACCTCTTAGAGGCAAATTTTATTTCTGAATCCCGGTATTCAACTTGGCTGTCAAACGTTGTACTAGTCAAAATGAATAATGGAAAATGGCGAATGTGTGTTGATTATACTGATCTCAATCAGGAATGCCCGAAAGATGCATTTCCTTTACTGAACATAGACATGTTGTTCGACAACTCGGCCGGTTATAAGATATTGTCGTTCATGGATGCCTATTCAGGCTATAACCAAATTCCAATGGCCGTCAGCAACAAGCATTGCACTGCTTTCATGACCAGCTCGGGCAACTATTACTACAACGTAATGCCCTTTGGTCTAAAAAACGCAGGGGCAACATACCAACATATGATGAACAAGGTATTCCACAACCAAATCGGGGACATGCTCGAGGTGTATATGGACGACATGATCTTCAAATCCCGAGCAGAAACTGACCATGCAGCTGTTTACAGTGATTTCTGGTAAACAACTGCTAGTCCTCCAAACTATCAAATAATCTTAATGACTGTTATTTAATCTCTCTGGTAACTTGCAGGATCGACTAGATTGATCCTATGGGGTATTGGTCGTTTGGATAAATCTAATTGCAAAACTGATATTCATAGTTAGGATTTGTATTTAGAATGTTTTATAGACGTTCAATTCACTTCGATTACCATGTTAAAAGAATCTAATGACATGATCAAGTAAAGAAATACGAAACTGAAATGAATGAATAAAGATTCGATTGCAAAGAAATGTTTAAATGCGGAAACAAGTAAATGACTTTAAATGTAAAGACTTTAATGTAAAAAGCATGAATATAAAAGCATGAAATGTAAAAGAGTTTCTGAAATGTAAAGGATTCGAATAGAAGAAAAGCGTTTAAATGCAAGAAATAAGCAAATGACTTTGAATGTAAAGGTATTTGAATGACATCGACATGAAAATGGAAGATAAACTGGAAAAGATAAAGAGTTTTACTGAATTATAAATGTTTGGTGTTATCATACGTACATTGTTCGAGCATTCGTTTCCCTATCCATGTGGTATTTTGAATGTTTACTGAATTTTGTACAATAGATATGACACCCGAAATCCTAATACTAAGACTTCTATTTATACTACTTCGACCATAACGGTCTTGCTTATAAGATTCTGCCACGTTCGGAACATGCAGAGCACTGCTCCTCTCTAGCTTCCACGCGTCTTCGAATGCTCCAGCGTATATATATTTGAATTCCAACGTCCCGCTCGCGTTTGAATTTCAAATGCCTTGGTAATCTTCGCTTCGAACTCATTTCACAGACACAGTCTCGTTACCACTTCGAGGCTTCTTTTAAATATATCTTCACAACTGTCACTCAAAGCTCCGAGCTTTGACATGTCCGTTCAAAGAACCGCTTCTACCATTCCGAACTGTAACATTTTGCTTTATTCCAACGAAACATCCATATTGCTTCATTTCGAACTGTATCATCAAAATCTTCAGCCAACAAAATGCCCCTTTAAAATATGTATTTCGATCCTTTGAGAAACACTTATTTTAAATATATTTGCAAGATTTTGATGTGACTTTTGAGTAATCATAACATTTACTATGTATGACTTCAACCACGTCAATCATGACGCCTCTTGGATTTCTTAACCGTCTTGAATCAGTATTCACAGCATGGTGCGGTTATAAAACAATGATTATTATTAATCACGCTTATTACCAATATCAGCCTTTATGCCACCTCCTCCTCCATCCAACCCACGACTCCCACGTATCCTAGTCTCACTTAGTGGATGTTTAAGCTTCCACACTATAAAAACTAATCAACTTAGTCTTTTATTCTTTTTCCACATTCTGAAACTTTTTCTTCCTCTCCTCTTACTAAAACCCTAAAACTTCCAACAATCTTCAACAATGTCTTCAACAACATCATCCCAACTGAAGAAAACTTCCAAGAAGAAAAGCAACAACACAGGAACAATTATGGAAAGCAAGGTCGGTACTTATCAAGGTCAATCTGTGCTTATCCCTCAAATGATCTCCAAGGAAAAGGAAATGCTCTACGCCTCTCAGGTATTAATTCCAACTAACGCTGCTGGAAAGAGGTTTGCTCTAATGGGTCCTCTTACAGTTTTTGAAATCTTGAAAGATACTAGAAAAATCTTCCCTGTCTGTTACAACTTTAAACCCTTGTTTAATAAGATGGATATCCCTAAGATAGGCGAGTCTTCTGATTCGAAAACCATAGAAACTCCAACCGTCCCCCCAAAAGATCCCTTTGTGTTAGACTACGTGAAGAGCAACTTTAAACTATTCTGATCCTGCCCTACCTCTGACATAGCTTACCAAAACTGGCTCACCAAAGTAGAAGCCAAGAAATCCCAGCAATGGGAGGAATTAGGAATCTATAATCTGATTAAGTTATCGAAACCAGGCTTCACCTATAGTCATCCACTGTTATTTGCATCCTTATATTTCTGGGGCAGCACCTACAACACCTTTCATCTCCCTGGGGGAATGATAACACCCACGTTTTTCGATATAGCAGCCATCACTGGTTTGTCACCAGTAGGAGAAACCTACATCCCTGATAATGAAGAACACTCCAGCATTATTGACTTCGATGTCAAATTAGCCAGTTTTTCCAAATTCATTAGCCATTACCACACTGAAGGAGATAGTGTGTCAGATGTGGAACATATTGCTTTTCTCACTTTATGGTTATCAAGATACGTATTCTGTAGCAGGTCCTTACAGGTAGCAAGCAGGTTCATCCCTTTAGCTAGAGACTTACATGAGAATATGAGGGTATGTTTGAGCGAACTGTTACTTGTTGATCTTTACGAAAGCTTAAGATCAGCCGTTTCAAGTTTGAAATCCCATACTCCCAAAAACATCCTTCTAGCTGGCCCCTTCTGGTTACTCCAATTATGGCTTAATGCCATGTTTGAATCCTCATTATCAACTGCTGACACCGTTGTTGAACAAGATCCGGAGATAGCGGATAGAATTATTGAAGGCACAAGGCTGCGAAAACTCACCCTGAATGATGATAAAGATGACTTCAAGGTCCTTTTCTCAAACTACATCATGATTTTTTCCAAGAGACACAAATTTGAAGAGACCATGGCACCCTTTGCTTCAAGGACTCATGGACCATCATGGTTCACCGTGTCTCTTTCAGAAGCAGTTAAAAGTAAAGAAATTCAAGATATTTGGAAAGCCTTTTTGCTTCCTAGATTAATTTCCTCACGAATCACTCCTTCCAAGAATCAAATCTTCCTCTTTGCCTATCAACCTAACTTTGTTTCCAGACAATTTGGCCTGTGCCAATTAATCCCTGAACCTCTGTTCCAAACACAGAGTGCCATCACTTCTGGTCGAACCTTTAAAGCAAGAGAAGCCAAACTGCAACAAGAACAATATCAAGACTTCGCTCAATTCGAACTACTACCTTTTGAACCCACACACTTCACAGCGAAGGGTTTTCTGGAATGGTGGACTAAGTTCTACCAATCTTATATGTTCGATACCCTCTCCATTCAACAGAAACTAACTGATGCGTTCAATGTGATGGTACACTCCAAGAAAGGTATGTTCACTCACGCCAAAGAGATTAGGGCTTTTCAGAACTATTTCAAAACAACTTATGATCCTACATGCTTGGAAACCACTATGTATCGAGCATCCCATACCTTGAAGGAAAAATTTAAAGAAAAAATTTCTAAGTTCAAACTTCCTTCAGGGTTGTCAACTGAGGATAGGTATAGGTTGGCACTCGAAATGCATCCACCTAAATTTCCTAGATTGCCTACCTCAGAACTGGCTCTGGCTTGGTTTCGTCCATACCCTTGGTGGTTGACTTGCAAAGAGATGTTCAAATACAAATCTCAAAATAAACTAAAGCCACCTGAGACTGTGACATGGGCTCGTCACTGGATCCATGATTTCCCAGGATATCTTCGCTATGACCTTTTTGCCATGTCGATTATATCTAATCAAGGCGCAGGTGCGAATGCTTGGGAAAATCCCAAATGTTTCTTACTTTCTTCAATTTTAACATTTACCTTAATTGTTTCGATTTTCAGCCATCAGGATAAAGTCTGTTGCTTCGAAGTCTAAAGAAGGAAGTACCTCCCAACAATCTGTTGAAACCACTGATGATGTGCCCTTAACCATACCAACAACAACTACTGCAACAACAACAACACCAGCAATAACAATTGTTCCAACTCCAAAGGTAATCAATTAGCCCTGATGTTTCGAATAAACTGAAATTCATGATTTAGATCTAACTCATGTTTAAATCTTTTCAGACTAACAAACTCCCACCAACCACTCCGAAGAAAAGGAAACCAAGCACTACTGGGAAAAATCCCAATGCTGGAGGGAATTCACCAACCGCTTCGAAGAAGAAGCATAAGAAAGAAGTTTCCAAAGGCGCTGAACCAACTGACATTTCTGGACTCGATTCCAGAGATATTGCTCCCTCAACAAAATCCAAAAATCCACCTTCGACCTCCAACGTAATGTTGGAACATATAGATAGTAACCTTTCCTCTGAGAATCCATAGGTAAATTGAACTCGAATCTTTAACAAAAATAGTTATTCATTACCTTGGTGCATTCTCTTAATATTCTTTGTCTCTGTAGGACATTTCGAACCCAACTCCTACTATTTCGACTCCTCCATCAAAGACTACTGCTCCCATCAATTCTTCTCCTTATGGGGACTCCAGTAACCTAGTGCAAAACAAAGGATCCTCCAACATGGCGGTTCCGACTGGGGCTTAAGAGCAACAAGATGACCAAGGCACTTCTCCTCCTTTAAAAGAAACAAACGAAGCAACGCCTCATGAGTCTGCAGAGATTTTACTAGAAACTTCTCTTCCAAAGTCTCCTCTCGAAACCCTTCAAGAGAGCCCAAAGGACAATCATGCTGAAGAGGAGGAGGTTGATTTTGATCAAGAGAACGAAGAATCTGCAGAGGAAGGATCCGAGGAAGAAGATGCCTAGAATGGTTCGACTGATGGAACAGAGTCAGATGTCAATAGCAGTGAGAACAATGATATCGAAGTGGTGGATCTGGTTGATGATGAAGAAGGCAATGAGCAAGAAAAAAGTGAAGGTGATGGTGACCAGACCAATGAGCCTATGGAAGTCGAGATGGATGTGACTCCCTTGCGTATGGAACTTCCTCAATCGTCTCAATCTCAAATGACTGAAGAGGAGTTAGCTCTCATAAGACGAAATGACCCAATTGGGTATATGAAGGCTAAACTAGCTCAAAGGGACACTCCTCTTGCTAGGGATGGTACTAGTTCGACTAACGATCCATTGCCCTCAGATGATAGAGTTGTACTCCTTAACAAAATTAGGAGAACAATCCTTGATGTGGACTTGTTCGAAGTGCTCAAGAAGGATAGTACAGCTTGTTATACCATGAAGGAGTTGCTTACGCAAGTTCACCTCGCCACCTGCTCTTTTCCAGTCAGCACCATATTATTCGATCTTCAAGCTATGTTAGATAACGTGACTGGGTGTCTTCTTCAAGACGAATTTGCTACTAATAAGGTCCAGGAGAAACGAACTTCCATGGACGCTGCTTATGAGCATGCTTTGAAGCTCTCTAAAGAAGCTGAAGACCAAGCCATGCATATAAAGCAAGCCAAAACTGACTATGAAGCTCGAGCTCAGTCTATTCTTCTCTGGGAAAAGCAAATTCAAGAGCTCCAACAAAAGGTTAAGGAGGCTCAACAACAACAATTGGCATATGAAACCAATACTGCTGGCAATCAGCTCGAAGAGCTCCTCAACAAAGGACTTGCAGAAATGGAAGCAGCAGAACAACTTAAGGGAGAAGTAGCTACCCTAGAAGGAGCAAGGCGCTTCACTCGACAAAGGCTTGAGTCCTTTCGGAGTACTTTTGATAGATTGAGGAACAATGCCTATTTTTAAATCTCTGTTTATTTAATTAGTTTTGAATCTTGGTTGAATTTTGGTTTGTAATATCCAAACAACGCCATTTTGGCAATCTATATTATCATTTTGGCATTCCTTTATGATGTTTCGATTATGTTGTTATTATTCAAATCTCCTGAAAGCGTGGCTTATATTTATTTAAATATTTCCCATTAACCTTTAGGATTCGCTTATCATCAGCCAACTCTTCGATTTCATATGCATTGTTTGAAAATACCTTTACTATTCGAAAAGGTCCTTCCCAATGAGGTGACCATTTACCTAATGTTTTATTTTTCTTGTCCATGGGCAATATGACTTTCCAGACTAAGTCATTAATAGTGAATGCTTTTCCTTTCACCCTTTTTTTATATGCCCTGGCTACCCTTTCCTTTTGTCTCATTAGGATTTCCAATGCATGCAATCTAACTTCATCTAACTCAACTAACTCATTCATCATCATCTCCCAATATAATGCAGATGGGATCTCGTTTTGTCTTTGAATTCGAACTGATTTTAGATGAATTTCTACTGGTAGAACTGCATCATGACCAAATGTTAGTTGGAAAGGCGTGGTGTTAGTAGCTTCTTTAGGAGATGTTCTACAGGCCCATAGTATTTGGTCCAAAGTCTTGTGCCAGTTCCTTGGCTTTTTACCAACATGTTTCTTAATTAACCCTATTATCACTTTATTGGCTGCTTCGACCTGACCATTTGCTTGAGCATAATATGGTGTTGATGTTAGTAATCTAAACCCCATCTCTTGAGCAAATTCTTGCATCTTCCTACCAGTAAACACAGAACCTTGGTCTGTGGTTATGCTCTCTGGCAATCCGAACCTATAGATAATTTGTTTCTGTATGAACTCAATAATAGCCTCTTGATCAGCAGCTATTAATGGTATTGCTTCGATCCACTTGGTAAAATAATCTATTCCTACCAAGATATATTTGTCCTTTAGACGAAGCAGGATTAATTTCTCCTATTAAATCTAATGCCCATCCTCTAAAGGGCCATGGTTTAATGATCGAATGTAACTCACTTGCAGGAGCATGTTGAATCCCTGCATGTTTTTGGCATTCTTCACACCCTTTAGCAAAGTCTATACAATCTTTGAGCATGCTGGGCCAATACATGCCATATCAAAATAACAACCATTTCATTTTATGACCTGCTTGATGTGCCCCACATGCCCCATTGTGGACTTCTGACAATGCTAAGTATGCCTCTCTTTCTCCTAGGCATTTCAGTAATACGCCTTCCTGGGTCTTTTTGAACAATTCATTTCCCATGAGGACATATGATAATGCTCTATATTTTATCTTCCTATCAACATTCAATGTTGGATTTGTTAAATAACTCACAAGTGGACTTCGCCAATCTGCATCTGATAAGGTGTCTATGGCTAGTACTTTGAATCCCTGTTTATCAACACAACCTAATTTTATATTCTCTAGATCTGATGGTATGAGTCTAGTAGCCATAACCCTATCTCTTAGTTCGACCAAATCCTCAAAGTTTTTGGTAGAAACTTTATAACCTGAAGCCAACTGTGCTAAGTCATTTGCTTCTTGGTTTTCTATTCTTGGTATATGTCGAATATCCATGTATTCGAATTTTCTAAGTAGCCTGTTAACTATGACGAAGTATGTCATCAGATTTTCCTTTATGCATTTGTACTCCTTTGTTATTTGCTTGACCACTAACTCTGAGTCTCCTTTAATTTCGACTCTAGTTTCCCCCAATTCCAACAAAGCTTCAAGTCCAACAATAAGCGCTTCGTACTCAGCTTCGTTGTTCGAGCAACAAGGACCATCTAACTTATACTTGAATTTTGTTGGAATTCCTTCAGGAGAAATTATAAGAACTCCAACGCCATTACCATCCCTATGGGTCGAACCATCAAAGTATAATTTCCAAGGTTGCATTTCAACGTAACCCATGACAGTCTTTTCGACCAGTGAATGGTCCACAATGAAATCAGAAATTACTTGACCTTTCACAGCTCTTAAAGGCATGAAAGTCAAAGAATATTCTGTTAAGGCTAAAGCCCATTTACCAACTCTGCTATGCATTATTGGTTTCGAAAGCATGTGTTTGATAACATCGAAATGAGATGAAACATAAACATCAACAGGCTTTATATAATACTTAAGTTTCATACAAGAAAAGTACAAACAGAGACATAGTGTTGTACCCCAAAATTTGCCCTCCCATATTCTTCAAGAATTGCAAAGAGCATGCTTCAAAACCTCCCCAAGGGTTGCACAGTTCAAGGGCCTCCTAACAGTCAAAAACTAGGGTTTTGGTTCTGGAAAAGAAATTGAAGTTTCCAAGGATCTAAACAAGTCCCACATGCCAAAAACATGGTCAAGCATCCTCATGCCAAGTTTCAAGACTTACAGCACAGAATTGCACAGTCAAAAACCCTAATTGCTCAACAGTCAGCTGCAGGGGCAAAATGGTCATTTGACAGTCAAAAGTTCAAATTTTTGGTCAACATATCATTTTGAAGCCACAAACATCATTTGATCAATTCTTGATCATGATTCTCAAAGCTTGGCTCAAAAAGTCTCAAGATGCAAAAGTTTCCATATTTGGACAGTTGAAAAAGTCAACTGTAACTTGACCAAGGCATAACTTCCACATGGTCTATCAGAAAAATTCCATCCAAAGCTCATTTTGAAGATAAAGACATTTCCTACAACTCCTCTTCACACTTCAAGTCCAATAAATGCTCTCACAAAAAGTTATCAATTTCAACATTATAGGTCATTTTCAAAAGTCAACAAAAAGGGACTTTAAATCAAAGACCATAACTTGAGATTGGTAAATCAAAATGACATGGGACCAAAGGCATTGGTTATAGGACTTCAAGACCATTCCAAAATGTCAAAGAACATGATCAAAGCTTAAAAATTGAGCAAGATATGCCTTGTGGAAGTTGGGAAATTTTTGGGAATTTTGAAAAGTCAACTTTACTTCAAATGCCTCAAATTTGCTAATGGGCCACATTTTCTTCCAAGATTCATCATCCAAAGGCTATGCACGACCATTTGGCCCAAAGGGGATTTATTTCATCATTTTTATTTATTTATTTGAATTTTTAATTACTATTAATTCATTTAATTAAATAAAATATGAAAAAAATACTAAACCAATGCATTTGAATCTTTTTATGCAGCATTTGTTCTCCTTAAAGACTCAAGATTCGTGCACAACAAAATTGGAAAGATTGGCCATGATTGGAATCAAAAACACATGAAAAAAGATTTGAAAAGATTCATAAAAATCAAATTTTGAAAACCATTAAAGACAAAGCTTTGGGCTTGGATTATTGACTAAAATCATTCCTTATACAAGCACAAACCTAACCCTAAGGCCAAGAACCTTGAAGCTGCGCCCAAAGCTGAACAAGAACTTTGCAATTTTTTGTGAAAAAGTGAAAACTGAAAACACCCTTCCAAAGCGTTTCAAGGCAAAACATTGATTCCATTAGCTTGCAAAGGTCTCAAGGGACGTTCCTGGATCAAAACCACTGCTTCTAACGCAAAGAAACGGTAGAACACAGTTACCCTGTACCTGGATTTTTCCTTAATCGTATTCAAATCTACACGCCATATCCATGCATTTTTATTGTTGATTTATACTAATGTGTAGATTTTGAAGCTAGTAGTATGATTTAATTGAAGAATACTTGCATATATGAAGAGTTGCCATGAACGATGCCTAGGGTTTCAAAAACCTTGAATTGGGGACTTTGGCATATGGTAAAATCAGACCATGAGACTTGTACCATTAAAATCGTGACGTTCCAAGGAATCCAAAACACCCATCGTGCCCTTTTTATATTTGCTTAATTCATATTCGCTATTTTTCATATTTTAGATTGTGGGGGTTTAAAACCCCCGCTATTTAGTTTGTTTTTTCAGGAAAAAAGGCAGAACAATTGGAGAAGAAGGTGATGTGTAGGCCAACGATTGGTGCGTTTGAATTTCGCGCAAAAATATCCCACTAACCATTGTTTTACATTATATTGATTATTTGTTATATTATAAACAAAGCGCGTAAGTGGTTCAGCTGGCAAAGCATTAGCATGGTAAGTACTGGGACCTGGGTTCGATTCCCAGGTCCCCTCCCTTTCTCATATTATTTTCTCTTCCATATTCCTACGCAGCGCATATTCCAGGGGCTCATCATATGTTCACCATCCAAGCTTGCCACGCGCCCATTGAGATCAATCCACTGGCTATGGTCTGAAGAGTACCATGGGCACCAGTCAACGCATACGTACGTGGCCCTGAAAAGTCAACTGAAGGCCTTAATTCTTTGGGCCCAAATGTTGGATAACACCTCCAAACTGGGGTCAACACCCCCAAGGGTTTGCATTCCTTTTTTTCTATTTTCCATTATTTGCTTTAATTTAATTATTTCCTTTTAATTCTTTAAATTAATATATTTTCATAAAACATAAAAATAATAAAAAAATCAGAAAGTCACAAAATAAAATATATTTTATTTAAATGTTATTTTGTAAATAAATGTTATCAATTAATTTAGTTTTTTATTCTAGGATTAATTTTAATATTTTCTTAATAAACTTAAAAAATTGTAGAATTAGGGTTTAAACACTTTTATCTTTTTTTTTTCTTTTCTTTTACCATTATTAATAATTAATTATTTATTTTTGTAAATAAAATTGTATTAATTAATTAGGTTAACTTTAGGTTTAATTTTCATATTTTTTTAATAAACTAAAAATAGCTAGAATTAGGTTTTAATTCCATTAATTCTCATTAAAATCCATAAATACAAAAAACTCAAAAAATAATTTCCTTTCACATTTAATTTAATCAATTTCATAATCATAATTTAATTTCCTAAAAAGGGTCCAACGCCCTCGCATTCCCGATTTTAATTCTCTTCGCATTTTTATTTTCCTTTTTTTGTAAATATTCATGTAATTCTCCCAAAGCCATGTAATAGATCAATTAGGGTTTTTATTTTCCGCACTTTATTTTTATTTCAAATCGGGTCCTAGATTAATTTGGCGATGTGGACCCGCGCCTTTGTAATAGCGTAGAACTTTTAACTCTCGCATCTTTTAAACTGTTAATTAACCTGCATGAAAGAATGAATGTCAAAATAAAAACAAAAGCGTAGATCACCATTGCATGACAAGACAAAAATATCTGAAAACGACACACAAATCACACACCACCCCTAGGGTACGTCTCACTGTTGCCTTGCCCCTCGAAAGGTGATCGTCGAGTAGAGGACGTTTTAGTAAGTCCTCATGTCCATGAACATGGCATGAGGGTAGCTTCTAAGGTGTCTTCCTATTGCTCTGGTGATCACCATGTCCCGAACCCTCGAATTGACCCGAACACCTCCAACGGTGGTGCTACCTACCTCTCAATGGTGGGATGGCACTACTTTAAAGACATTTACACAGACGAATTCCTTAGGGTAGGTAGACGACTCTAGATACTTGCTCTAATTTCAAAAACAAATCAAAAATACTTTTCACACCGACACCTTTTCAAAAAGCTTTCGAAAGCAATTTTTCAAACACTCTTGAGGACTGATACAAGAGTCGAACTGAAATTTTCAAAGAAACTTTTTTAAAACCCACAGTTGAAAAGCAAACAAACAATTTTGAAAACACAAATGAGCAAGTACCTAAGAGCCCATGGATAACCATGGATAGAAAGGGTGCTAACACCTTCCCTTTCTATAATCTACCTCCCGAACCGAGAGCAATCTCTATAAGGAATTTTTCTGTGCTTTTGTCCTTTCCATTTGGAGAAAATAAAAGACGGTGGCGACTCTTGCTTCCGCGACATTTCGCGAACCAGCGTTAAACAGTCAGTTCCAGATCCACCGATCACAGAACTGGCGACTCTGCTGGGGATAAATACTCTAAAGTGAGGTGTACCTTAGGACTAAGATCACTGTGTTTTCAATTGCTTTGACTTGTTTGCTTTAAATTGTGGGACTGTCTTGGGAGTTCTATAGATCCTAACCCGGATCTGGGGATACCTTCTTAGAAAGTAGCAACAAGGCTGTGAGGGAACTGTGCGGGGTATACTGACATGGTTGAAACAGTCTGCTACGTTGATGTGGCACTTTGGTGTGTACCGGTAACCCTTGAGTTCAGTCAAGGAGAGTACGGGGCCTCCGCGTGGTGTCGTGAAGCATCAACTGACCTTAGAAACCTTACTTGACCATCTTGGCCTCTTTAGGGTAGTGAGATAACTGACTTTGGTGCAGTCCGAAGTTGGTTGATACTCGATACTACGCTCAATTGAGGGTTGCTTTCCTGGAATATTTCGGTCGCCAGTTCAGTGGCTAAATCGAAACGATGAACAATGAAAGCAATCCAATGATATTGGGACCCTTAGAACTTGGTTACTTCTGATAGGACAGGTTTTGAGCCCACCAACTTCAAGAGGGTAGTACCCCAAACTTCATGCTGGCCTAAACTCTAAGGGTTGTCTTGTGTGACTTGTGTGCCTTCAAACTTGACTACTTGCACATTCTTGTTATCTGACAACATGAGTTTCTTGCAGGTTTTGTTTACAGTCCTTAATCTGGACTCATAACGGGGTTTACCTACATTACTCCATGCATAGCATAACATCATACCATTGCATGCATCCTGCATAAAGACTAACCCATTTCAAGGATCCCAAGGGTTTGTGATGTAGGTCATGATGAATCAAACTGTCCAGCAAGGGGCAAAGGGGATTTATTTTCATCTAGACAAGGTTGTCAGGGGCTATGACCCACTAGATATGGTGAGCCTTTGACCCTTGAAGAAGAATTCTCAACAACATGGGTTTCCTTCAATCAAGCTACAAATTCAAATGCTAACAAATTTCTTGTTTACCCCGCGAGGTCCTTGAAAACATTACATGCATGTCATACACATCATCGCATAACAGGTATCCTTGTTGCAGGTCACTTACCTTTCTCGCTGTTTATTTCAACAATGGCTTCCCAACAAGATAACCAGGACTTTCTTGCTCAAGAGACTCGGTTCGGGGAAATCCTCCTGAATCTATCCAAGGGGCAGGAGGAGCTAAGGACACTTCTCATGGAGACTTTGGTCAGGAACAGCGCTGAGGACGAACGGCTGAAACATCTGCAAGCCGAGATGGATGCAATAAGAACCCAGATGCTGGGGCAGGTGACTATCATCCAAGACTTAGCTCAAAGACAAGATGAGCTCGGGGTTCTCGTCAACCAACTGCTTCGGGGTAACCAACTGGGGAAAGCGTCTAAGGGTAAAGAGCCAGTCATCGTTCGGCCACCTTTGAAACAAGGAGATAAGGGGAGAATTCCTCGAATGGCTTCAGGGTCACAAACTCAGCAGCAACTTCACCAGCTTCAGCCAGGCAAGCCCAGGAGGCAATTCACCCAGCTCAACATGTCGCTGTTTCAAGCTTTACAACGCCTGTTGAGGTTGAATCTGATCACATTAAGGGCTCATCCCCGGAACCCCAACACATCATCTCCTATCTATGATCCCAATAAAAAGGTGTGCTTACCACTCTGCCAGTCCAGGACATGATACAAATGAGTGTTGGGCTCTGAAGAACAAGATCCAGGACCTGATTGATGAAGGGGCATTGGAGTTCACACAAGATGGTCAGGCTGAGTTTTTCTACCATCCCTCCAAGGCTCACCATTTGAAATAATAAGCCCTGAGATGAAAAGACTTTTGTTCATTAGGATTTCCAAGTTGTAATTTTCTTTTGCTCAAACATTTACTCATGTTAAACGTTGTTATTTCATTAATGCATTGCATATGTCTATTTTGAAGCAATATATTCATATTCACTATATGCAAATTATTTTCATATTTTTTCTGATGATCAACGCTCGAGTAATAATTCTAAGCCTCTTGAGGGAGGATGACGAAAACGATACCACAATCTACAGTATGCTTTTGAACAGACCCCGCTGATGAGGTACAGGCATTGTTTCAATCCCTAAACACTGGAGTTATAAGGAAGATAATCCCTCGTCAACCCCTCTGAGCCAAAGAATTAGGAGCTTTTCTTTTCGAAATTTAAAACCCTTAACCATAACCTGGGGCAGGGTAGTCTTCTCAGTTGATCCAGGTGCATAACGAATGGCACCAAAGAGGTCCTTACAAAACAAAGAAAGACAGTGCTGGTTCCAAACAATCAATAAAGAAAGGCAGTCATTATCTT
Source organism: Vicia faba (assembly GCA_948472305.1). Lineage (NCBI taxonomy): Eukaryota > Viridiplantae > Streptophyta > Magnoliopsida > Fabales > Fabaceae > Vicia > Vicia faba. The sequence continues at coordinate 854,937,179 of OX451736.1, read as the reverse complement.
TCGAAATAAGAACCCATTAAGTCAAAACCTATGAAGGAGACTTACAAAACTGGGGCATCCCGCTGACTGTAATCACGAAAGAAACAGTCCAGGCAAAATTTAGGGATAGAAAAATCAAAAGAAAGAGGTTATACAAACCCTCAACAATAACAAAAAGGAATGACTGCCTATTCAGAATAAATCATCAATATCTGAACCATCATTGGAGCGTCAGGACAAAGACTCAAACAAGGTCTAACGTATGATCAACTGGGTTTAAGTTTGGAGAACATCACGAAGAGCGGGTGGGTACAAATAAAATTTGAGCCTTTATCCTTTGTTTCTTAAACCGTGAACCAGGCCACGTTATAACCCTTAAAAGTCCTAGCTGAAGCATAGGTTAGTTCGAAAGCATACTGTTACGAAAGGTATCCTGACTCCTTAAGGCCTACGGTAAATACGGAGTTGACATCACGTTTTACAAACATTCACTTGTTTTATGAAAAAGAATGCATTTTCAAAATATTCAAGACAGACACAGGCTTTGCATTTATAACATAACTTTATTTGCATATGACTATTTGTTTGAACAACAGGGAAATTCACACGATGAATACCTAGTGAACAGAAGCACTTCCAATCAAGGGGCATGATATGATCATGGTCTATTATCTGGGGCAGTCCAATCAAGATTCAGAGAATCTCTCGAAGGCCAAACAGCCTGGGGCAAATCTCCGCCTAAGTCACTTGGGGGCATTCCAACAACAAATCTTGCCTGATCAAGCACCTTCTGGTGGCATGACAAAACACTTCTAACAGGGGCAACTCCCTACATTCTGAGAGCATGGATATAGTCGAAAAGAATACTACGCACAATCAAAGACCCGCTAGGTTGACATACCTAGGAAAAAATAAGGGCTTCCCGGCGAACCAAAAGGATTCGGGCAAAATGAGGGATGAAATGAAAAAAATCTATACACCCGACAAGTCGAAAACCTGAAAAGGCGACTTGGGCAAAAATGGGTATCCCGGTGGACTGAAAACCCGAAAGGGCGGTCCAGGCAAAAGTTAGGGATCAAAGCGTACGACTATGTCCTGTTATTTTGTTACCCGCCTACCAGAAGAAGGTTTGTCTATCGACAACTATCAGCACCCCACAGGTGCCCCCTCCCACAGAAACAGGGGCAATAAAGAGTTGTCCAAGCAATCTAATTGTTCTGTCCTCCAAGGTACCAAGGTAGGTTCGGCTGAAGAACATAACCAGATATCTTAATTCCCCAGAGAGTGAGCCAGCAAGTCAGTACACTCTCCCCAAGAAAAGCTATTATCAGTCTCAAGGAAGTTGGGTACCCCCGCAGATCTCAACATTCCCCAGCGCGATATACAAATATTCCAAACAAGCATCCCCAGCAGTATTGACCTAAAGATTGTTCCCCGGCGGTATATCAGGCAGTCAACAGAGTCACTTCCCAATACAGTTCAAAACTTCCCCAGGAGAGTCTAATCCATTTTCCCCAGGAAAGTTGGAATCCATCTCCCCAAGCAGTAAGCTTATCCCCAGTAGATTCTGGAAGCTTATCCTCGCAGAGTACGAACGCGTCTCCCGGCTTTATTCAAAGAGTTATTTCCCTACCAGGATATAACTGGGTTATCCTCAGCCAAAAGCCATGAGAAGATCGGCCTCGACGAAGTCTTCTTATCCCAGCGAAGTCTATCAACACTTCCAACACAACAATGGTATCCCCAGCGAGGTTACCATCAACCTTCCAACAGTACCTCTCTTCCCACAGAGTATTGCTCCCCAGCAATATCACTAGAGTACTTTCCTCCCCGCAGAATATTCCATTCGCCAAGTTTATTCCCCAACGGAGTTATCTTCTCCTACCGGTATACTTGCAACTATCACTCCCCAGCGGAAGCAAAGATCCATTCTTCAACATCAGCCCAGGAGTGACTACCCGGCACCCGTCAAGGATTTATTTTCCTAAGACGAAAGCACACATTCATAAACATCGCACTTCCATACATTATAGCACGCATATATGCATCATATATTACAAATCTCATTTATGTTGAGAACATCATTGATTGATCCATATCATGCATTGCATATGACTGACCTTTACCTTTCAGGAAAGATCCAGTTAAATTCTCAACTATATTTCAAGACTTTAGACCGGTTCAGTTAAGTCGACCCTAAGATTTTCCTGATTCTTATCCAGTCAAAGGCCTTCTCTGGTTCAGTCAGATCGACCCTAAGATCTCCCTGTTTCTTATCCAGTTGAAGATTTCAAGACCTTGTCCGGTTTAGTTAAATCGACCCTAAGATTTTCCTGATTCTTATCCAGTCAAAGGCCTTCTCTGGTTCAGTCAGATCGACCCTAAGATCTCCCTGTTTCTTATCCAGTTGAAGATTTCAAGACCTTGTCCGGTTTAGTTAAATCGACCCTAAGATTTTCCTGATTCTTATCCAGTCAAAGGCCTTCTCTGGTACAGTCAGATCGACCCTAAGATCTCCCTGTTTATTATCCAGTTGAAGATTTCAAGACCTTGTCCGGTTCAGTTAAATCGACCCTAAGATTTTCCTGATTCTTATCCAGTCAAAGGCCTTCCCTGGTTCAGTCAGATCGACCCTAAGATCTCCCTGTTTCTTATCCAGTTGAAGATTTCAAGACCTTGTCCGGTTCAGTTAAATCGACCCTAAGATTTTCCTGTTTCTTATCCAGTCAAAGGCCTTCTCTGGTTCAGTCAGATCGACCCTAAGATCTCCATGTTTCTTATCCAGTTGAAGATTTCAAGACCTTGATCGGTTCAGTTAAATCGACCCTAAGATTTTCCTGTTTCTTATCCAGTCAAAGGCCTTCTCTGGTTCAGTCAGATTGACCCTAAGATCTCCCTGTTTCTTACCCATTAGAAGACATCCAAGATTCTCTCAGCGTTACTGTTGAGGTTAAAGTCTCCCAAGATTCTCTCAGCGTTACTGTTGAGGTTGAAGTCGCCCAAGATTCTCTCAGCGTTACTGTTGAGGTTGAAGTCGCCCAAGATTCTCTCAGCGTTACTGTTGAGGTTGAAGTCGCCAAAGATGCTCTCAGCGTTACTGTTGAGATAGAAGACATCCAAGATTCTCTCAGCATTCCTGTTGAGGTAGTAATCGTCCAAGGTTCTCTCACCGTCCCGTTGAGATAGTAACCACCCCTGGTTCATTCATCACCGTTTGAAGTTCCAGATTCAATTCCTGTAACCAGTCAGGGCGCATCTATACAAAGAGTTTGAAAGACCAGCTCCTGTAACAAGTCAGGTAATCATTTTCTTTTTCAGGTACGCAAGTTCTCGCTAAGGAATCTCTTATGCGATCAACACCCAGATGGCATCTATAAGCCCATCCGCTCATCCATTATCTCTTAGCATGGCATCTATAAGCCCATCATCCTATCCATCAATCTCCAAATGGCATCTATAAGCCCATTCCCCCATCACACTGCTAATATGTGAGCGCAAATTTCTGGGCACTCTAGTGTTCAATCATCTTCCACCTTCGGATTACGAAAGGCACGTCAGCCAATCTGCATCCTCAGGTCTAAGAAGATTGAACAGGGGCAACTGTTGTACCCCAAAATTTGCCTTCCCATATTCTTCAAGAATTGCAAAGAGCATGCTTCAAAACCTCCCCAAGGGTTGCACAGTTCAAGGGCCTCCTAACAGTCAAAAACTAGGGTTTTGGTTCTGGCAAAGAAATTGAAGTTTCCAAGGATCTAAACAAGTCCCACATGCCTATAAACATGGTCAAGCATCCTCATGCCAAGTTTCAAGACTTACCGCACAGAATTGCACAGTCAAAAACCCTAATTGCTCAACAGTCAGCTGTAGGGGCAAAATGGTCATTTGACAGTCAAAAGTTCAAATTTTTGGTCAACATCTCATTTTGAAGCCACAAACATCATTTGATCAATTCTTGATCATGATTCTCAAAGCTTGGCTCAAAAAGTCTCAAGATGCAAAAGTTTCCATATTTGGACAGTTGAAAAAGTCAACTGTAACTTGACCAAGGCATAACTTCCACATGGTTTATCAGCAAAATTCCATCCAAAGCTTATTTTGAAGATAAAGACATTTCCTACAACTCCTCTTCACACTTCAAGTCTAATAAATGCTCTCACAAAAGTTATCAATTTCAACATTATAGGTCATTTTCAAAAGTCAACAAAAAGGGACTTTAAATCAAAGACCATAACTTGAGATTGGTAAATCAAAATGACATGGAACCAAAAGCATTGGTTAGAGGACTTCAAGACCTTTCCAAAATGTCCAAGAACATGATCAAATCTTAAAAATTGAGCAACATATGCCTTGTGGAAGTTTGGAAATTTTTGGGAATTTTGAAAAGTCAACTTTACTTCAAATGCCTCAAATTTGCTAATGGGCCACATTTTCTTCCAAGATTCATCATTCAAAGGCTATGAACGACCATTTGGCCCAAAGGGGATTTATTTCATCATTTTTATTTATTTATTTGAATTTTTAATTACTATTAATTCATTTAATTAAATAAAATATGAAAAAAATACTAAACCAATGCATTTGAATCTTTTTATGCAGCATTTGCTCTCCTTAAAGACTCAAGATTCGTGCACAACAAAATTGGAAAGATTGGCCATGATTGGAATCAAAAACACATGAAAAAAGATTTGAAAAGATTCATAAAAATCAAATTTTGAAAACCATTAAAGACAAAGCTTTGGGCTTGGATTATTGACTAAAATCATTCCTTATACAAGCACAAACCTAACCCTAAGGCCAAGAACCTTGAAGCTGCGCCCAAAGCTGAACAAGAACTTTGCAATTTTTTGTGAAAAAGTGAAAACTGAAAACACCCTTCCAAAGCGTTTCAAGGCAAAACATTGATTCCATTAGCTTGCAAAGGTCTCAAGGGACGTTCCTGGATCAAAACCACTGCTTCTAACGCAAATAAACGGTAGAACACAGTTACCCTGTACCTGGATTTTTCCTTAATCGTATTCAAATCTACACGCCATATCCATGCATTTTTATTGTTGATTTATACTAATGTGTTGATTCTGAAGCTAGTAGTATGATTTAATTGAAGAATACTTGCATATATGAAGAGTTGCCATGAACGATGCCTAGGGTTTCAGAAACCTTGAATTGGGGACTTTGGCATATGGTAAAATCAGACCATGAGACTTGTACCATTAAAATCGTGACGTTCCAAGGAATCCAAAACATCCATCGCGCCCTTTTTATATTTGCTTAATTCCTATTCGCTATTTTTCATATTTCAGATTGCGGGGGTTTAAAACCCCCGCTATTTAGTTTGTTTTTTCAGGCAAAAAGGCTGAACAATTGGAGAAGAAGGTGATGTGTAGGCCAACGATTGGTGCGTTTGAATTTCGCACAAAAATATCCCACTAACCATTGTTTTACATTATATTGATTATTTGTTATATTATAAACAAAGCGCGTAAGTGGTTCAGCTGGCAAAGCATTAGCATGGTAAGTACTGGGACCTGGGTTCGATTCCCAGGTCCCCTCCCTTTCTCATATTATTTTCTCTTCCATATTCCTACGCAGTGCATATTCCAGGGGCTCATCATATGTCCACCATCCAAGCTTGCCACGCGCCCATTGAGATCAATCCACTGGCTATGGTCTGAAGAGTACCATGGGCACCAGTCAACGCATACGTACGTGGCCCTGAAAAGTCAACTGAAGGCCTTAATTCTTTGGGCCCAAATGCTGGATAACACCTCCAAACTGGGGTCAACACCCCCAAGGGTTTGCATTCCTTTTTTTCTATTTTCCATTATTTGCTTTAATTTAATTATTTCCTTTTAATTCTTTAAATTAATATATTTTCATAAAACATAAAAATAATAAAAAAATCAGAAAGTCACAAAATAAAATATATTTTATTTAAATGTTATTTTGTAAATAAATGTTATCAATTAATATAGTTTTTTATTCTAGGATTAATTTTAATATTTTCTTAATAAACTTAAAAAATTGTAGAATTAGGGTTTAAACACTTTTATCTTTTTTTTCTTTTCTTTTACCATTATTAATAATTAATTATTTATTTTTGTAAATAAAATTGTATTAATTAATTAGGTTAACTTTAGGTTTAATTTTCATATTTTTTTAATAAAATAAAAATAGCTAGAATTAGGTTTTAATTCCATTAATTCTCATTAAAATCCATAAATACAAAAAACTCAAAAAATAATTTCCTTTCACATTTAATTTAATCAATTTCATAATCATAATTTAATTTCCTAAAAAGGGTCCAACGCCCTCGCATTCCCGATTTTAATTCTCTTCGCATTTTTATTTTCCTTTTTTTGTAAATATTCATGTAATTCTCACAAAGCCATGTAATAGATCAATTAGGGTTTTTATTTTCCGCACTTTATTTTTATTTCAAATCGGGTCCTAGATTAATTTGGCGATGTGGACCCGCGCCTTTGTAATAGCGTAGAACTTTTAACTCTCGCATCTTTTAAACTGTTAATTAACCAGCATGAAAGAATGAATGTCAAAATAAAAACAAAAGCGTAGATCACCATTGCATGACAAGACAAAAATATCTGAAAACGACACACAAATCACACACCACCCCTAGGGTACGTCTCACTGTTGCCTTGCCCCTCGAAAGGTGATCGTCGAGTAGAGGACGTTTTATTAAGTCCTCAGGTCCATGAACATGGCATGAGGGTAGCTTCTAAGGTGTCTTCCTATTGCTCTGGTGATCACCATGTCCCGAACCCTCGAATTGACCCGAACACCTCCAACGGTGGTGCTACCTACCTCTCAATGGTGGGATGGCACTACTTTAAAGACATTTACACAGACGAATTCCTTAGGGTAGGTAGACGACTCTAGATACTTGCTCTAATTTCAAAAACAAATCAAAAATACTTTTCACACCGGCACCTTTTCAAAAAGCTTTCGAAAGCAATTTTTCAAACACTCTTGAGGACTGATACAAGAGTCGAACTAAAATTTTCAAAGAAACTTTTTTAAAACCCACAGTTGAAAAGCAAACAAACAATTTTGAAAACACAAATGAGCAAGTACCTAAGAGCCCATGGATAACCATGGATAGAAAGGGTGCTAACACCTTCCCTTTCTATAATCTACCTCCCGAACCGAGAGCAATCTCTATAAGGAATTTTTCTGTGCTTTTGTCCTTTCCATTTGGAGAAAATAAAAGAAGGTGGCGACTCTTGCTTCCGCGACATTTCGCGAACCAGCGTTAAACAGTCAGTTCCAGATCCACCGATCACACATAGCTTTTCTATATTGCTATATCTAGTCTCTGCATCATTCAATACCCTACTTAAATAGTATATGGCTCTTTCGATGCCATTTCTATCTTCTTGTGCTAACATACTACCTATACTAACTTCAGAGGCGAATATGTACAATCTCATGGGCTTTCCCCATGAAGGTGGAGACAAGATAGGAGGCTGAGAGAGATATCTTTTTATCTTGTCAAATGCCTCCTGATGGGCTTCGTTCCACTCGAAGGCTTGGCCTTGCTTCAAACGAAGCAACAGAGAGAAAGCTTGGGTTCTTCCACTTAGATTCGAAATGAACCTTCTGAGAAAGTTAATCTTCCCTAGCAAAGATTGCAGCTCCCTTTTTGATGTAGGTGCTTTCGTCTCCATTATGGCTTTGGTCTTATTTTTGTTGATCTCGATTCCTTTTTTATGAACCACAAAGCCAAGGAAATCTCCAGCCTGCACAAAAAATGCACACGTAATGGGGTTCATTTTTAAGCCATGTTTTCTCATTCGTTCGAATGATTGGCTCAAATGATGCAAATGGGTTTCTGCAGATATAGATTTGATGACTATATCATCAATATACACCTGCATAAAGGCTTCAATGAAATCATGGAAAATCGAATTCATTGCCCTTTGATAAGTTGCCCCAGCATTTTTTAAACCAAAAGACATCACTACCCATTCGTAGGTGCCTAAGGCTCCTGGGCAACAAAATGTTGTCTTGGCAATATCTTCTTCAGCAATAAAAATCTGATTGTACCCAGAGTATCCATCTAACATACTTAAATACTCGAATCTTGCAATAGAGTCTATTAACATTTCTGCCACAGGCATGGAGTACTCATCTTTAGGGGTTGCAGTGTTTAAATCCATAAAATCTATGCAAATTCTCAGAGAGCCATTTTTCTTAATAACAGGCACTATATTTGCTAACCATTCGACATACCTTGTGGTTCTGAAGAATCTGCAGCGCATCAACCTTTCGATCTCAACTTTGATCTTTGTGAGAACCGCTGGTGTGAATCTTCTAGGAGTTTGCTTGATGGGCTTCTTGCCATCCTTGATTGGAAGTCTGTGCTCCACTAACTCCCTCTTTAAACCAGGCATTTCATCATAGTCCCACGCGAAGCAATCTTTGTTTATCTTGAGGACTTCGATCACTTTCTGCTTGAGGCCTGGATTAAGTTTTGCGCTTATGTAGGTTATTTTTTTCGTGTTCTCATCCCCCAAATTCACTTCTTCGAGCGGATCCTGCGCCAACATTTTGGCACCTGAGTCTGTGGGGTCCTTCTCAAAGCCTAAGGGTTCTTTATCATAGATGGCATCTAGCCTTTGATCTATTTCGTGTTCTTCAAAGGGTGAGCCTTTCGAACCATCCCCATTTATTTCATTCACTTCTACAGCCAATTTATCTATTTCAGCCTCTAAGGCCGCTTTCCATTCGTTCTCAGCCATATAGGCCGAAATCCTTTCGAAAAAGGAGGACTCAATCATGAGCAAGGTTGTCGAACTCCCAGCCTGCTGGCCGTCTTTGCGTAGTACCTTCGAATCCTTCATCTTCACTGACTATTCTTCTATCCCAATACATGCCATCATGGCGAAGGGTCATATAATAGTGTGCGTTCCTGGTTTCGTTGATTTCGTCGTTAGGGGCACAAGGAGCAATCTTGGCCAAGTGTTTGTCATAATTTCTCTTATCAACTAAGTTGACTGCTGTCATGAAGTAGCTTTGGTCAGCTTCTATGTTCTCAACAATGGCATCCTCTCTCCATAATACTAACCTCTTATGTATTGATGAAGGAACTTCTCCTACGCCATGGATCTACTCTCTTCCCAACAACAAGTTGTAGTTGGCTTTGGCTTCGATCACCATGAACATGGTGGGCCTGCAGCTCGATCCTACCGTCAAGTCCAGTTGAACTACCCCCAATGTTTGACCTACTTTCCCTTCATAGTTGGATAGGACCATGTTGTGTGGTTTGATGTCACCCTCGTGTATTCCTAACTTTTTCAGCATGAAATGGGGTATTAAGTTAACTGCAGCGCCTCCATCCACTAAGACCTTATTTACGCCATGGGTAACAACCTTTGCTCGAATGAACAATGGCTTCATATTATTTTTCATAGCTGGCTCTGGGTGCTCGAAGAAAGCATTCTGCTCTTCGACAGCTCCGTTATCCATTACGTAGCAACACATTGGCCTATGCTTCATCAGATCTATTGTATCATCCTCCTCATGCTCTTCGATTTCAGTTTCATGTCCAAACTGAAAGGTAGTACAGATACCACGTTGCAATTGATATTGAGTGAAGACTCCCCCTCTGATTCGAAGTTGTCCGTTAGCATATCCTCGTCTTCTTCTGGACTTGGTGTGTACTCCTTCGATTCATTTGGTTGTGTTTCAGAGAAGAGTCTCCTACTAATTGGGGGTTTGTCCTCAGGTTGATTATTTGGTGTAGGTTTGTTGGTGCTTGATTCTCCTTGGTTTTTGATCGAAGTTGCTCCTTTATCTGCCATAGCTTCCCTTTCAGCCTTTCGAATTCTCTGTTGCCTTCGCCATTGTGATCTTGACATAGGGTTTCTTCCTTTGTAGTTTTCTAACCTCACTTCTTCCCTCTTCGCCATATTGAACTGCCTTCTATATGTTATGGTGTGGCGTGCGTTTCGTTCATTGTTTCTCCATTTGTCTTTGCCCTTGTCAGTTCTGACTTGCAGCCATTTGTCTGTTGGTATTTCAGCAGGAATTTTGAACGTTTCCCTTTGAGCGCCCTTGGGATGAGGACTATCAGGACTTCGTTGAGTGTAGTTTCTCTCGAAACGTTGGCTCATCTGACCAGTCTCTTTGTGGTTCTAGCATGGGGCGAAAGGGATTGTTTTGAAGGCTCCGGCCATATTTTGATCGTACACTGCAGAACACCTTGGGCATACTAGGCATTTGGTTGCCCCTTTGTGACAGCGAACCAAAAACTCCAACAAACTTTCTCCAGCTTTAGGGTAACATCTGAATAACTGGTTATCCTGGTGCCAGTTGATGCCAGTTCGTGCCCTTTGTTTCCTCTCGAAGTCTGCAGCAATTATCTGGTTGTAGATGATGCTGCATCTAGGGCATAGTATCATTTCGGCATCTCCTTTGTGGCACAACATGAGGTAGTCTTTAAAATTGGCATCCCTAGCATAATTATCCTCCATTTTGTATTTTTCTTTTTCTAAGTATCTTTCCATCTCCTCCATTTCAGAACGAGGTCTCTTCATATCCACCATGTTTACATCTACATCCTCCCCCTTTATGTCATCATCTCCCCATCCTGTAGGTTTGACATCTTCGATTTGGATTTTTGAACTTTCTGGGGCAGAATACTTCACCAAGTAGTCAAACTTTCCACTGGGCTCTCCCAAAGTATCCCATATTTCTTTCTGAGGGGAGGCTGGCTTTGTGATCTGGACTTTCTCCAATTTTAGCCTCGGGCCTTCAGTAACCTGTGTCAACTCTTGCTTTTAGTTCTCCTGGCCTTCAGTAGCCTGGATCTCTTTCGAAACAGCCAAAGGTACTGCTTCGATCGAAGCCTCTAGTTGCTTGTGGACGTCCTCAGTGACCCCCTTGTTGACTTCGACTAACACACAGTTTTTATTCTCAGTGCTTTTTTCTCCTAATGGAGTGTCATCTTGATCTGCTTCCACCATATTGATTTCTCCAATGCATGCAGGCTCAGAGTAATTGGTGTCTGCAACATCCAAAGGGTCTTCATCTACTTTCATTTTTGGTTTGTCAACGAATTTCAATCTGCCATCCTTAATTGCATTTTGAATCAGATCCCTGAAAAGAAAACACTATGAGGTTTTGTGTCCTAGGAAACTGTGATACTTACAAAATCCTCTTTTCTTTCTTTGATCTAAAGGAGGTATTTTGACATTCGATGGCACAATTAGTTGGCCATCTTTGACAAGCAAATCAAAAATCTCGTCACACTTTGTTACATCGAAAGTATACACCTTCTTTGGGAATTTGTCACTTTTCTCATTTTCAATAATTTCTTTCCCTTTTGTGGGAACTAGTAATTTACAGGAATAAGGTGGAGCCTACTTTAATTCAGCGAGATCAATTTCGACCTCTTCAAATTCAGGGTAATCTTCTGCTTCCTCAGTTCCAACGTAGGAGACCCTTTCTTTCTTGTTATTTTTAAAAACTCTGGCCTTCTCGGCTTTTAGTCTTTCGACTTGTCGAACCCTGTCTGCTAGTTGGGCCATATCCCTCAAGTGTTGTGTATCTAATTTCTTTCGAATGGAGTAATCTAGGCCACCAGCAGCCATTTCGACTAACTCATGTTCAGGAACTACTGTGAAACATCTAGATTTCAAGAGTCTGAACCTATTCACATAATCATCTATGGGTTCAGTAAACTTCCTCTTGACACTGGCTAAAGCTTTCAGGCTTATTTTAGATTGTCCCATGTAGAATTGTTCATGAAATAACCTCTCCAACAGAGTCCAAGTATCTATGGATCCAGGAGGCAAAGTGGTGAACCATGTGAAAGCGTTCTTAGTTAAGGAACTTGGGAAATATTTAATCCTAAGGTCTTCATTATTTGCTATATCTCCTGCTTTGGTTAGATACCTGGCTATGTGTTCGACTGTTGATTCATTGGTGTCTCCAGCGAACTTCGTAAATTTAGGGACTTTATATCCCCTTGGTAAATCAGTGTGCATCATATAATCTATTATGGGAGAGGAATAGTTTGGCCTTCTAATACCTGTATTGAGACCGTTTTGAGCCATAATCCTTTCTATCATGGTGGTTAAATTATTTTCTGCCAAGATGTTGTCATTTCGAATTCTATGAAAGACTTCATCAGCATCTTGGTGTCGTCCCACCATGATAACTCCTCTAGGTTGTTCTTCTCGAAACTCTGGGACTTCTAACCTTTCGACCCTTGCCCCTGGTTCTATAATTCCCCTTTGTGGGTCTCGAATCACTGGGGCTTCTAACCTTTGTGCCCTTGCCCCCAAGTTAACCCCCTCTCTGGCTGGTCTATAGGGTGGGTCATCAGCAATTTGCTCTATGATGGGTATGTTCGCTCGAACCCCCACCTGATTCTGCCTACGCCTTTCTGGCGGAGCGAAAAAAATCTTCAATTCGACTCATGTTATCTGCGTTTTCTCTGTTGGTTACAGTTACGTTTTGTACTATTGGGGCAAAGATCTCTTGCATAGTTTGTGCTAACACTCCTATCATATTATGGTTACTATCATCCATTAATTGCCTAAAGGCCAACTGATTTTCTGTGGTTAAGATAGGCAATGCACTATAACCTACTGACCCTTGGTTATTTGTCATAAATTGATTAGCCCTAGATCCAGACCCTAATTGTGGTGACGTATTTGATGTCGAAGTGTGCAGACCCGCCATAAAAGATGTTGGCATCCCATAAGAGGTATTTCTGTGTCTGTTACCATCGAAGCCGGGTGGTTTAGTTAGTGGGGTGGCGAAATGGGCTTGTGTCCCTGATGGTGGGACAAATCCCACAAGACAACCAGTGGTCCCTGCATTTCCTAGGGTCGAACCGTTGGTCGTCGTGCCACTTGCTCTATTTGTGGCCACACTACTGGTAGAAGATGCAACAGATTGTGCGCTCGAAGGGATCGCATTAGACGTTCCCGTCGAAGCAGACATATTAGTGCCTGTTCCATGTGGGGCATTTTGTTCCCCTTGTTGATTGTTTGGATTAGACATCTTGTTATTACGTTTTGTTCTGGGTAAGGGTTGGTTGCTATTGGTTATTCTACCACTTCTAAGGTTCATATAACAACGAACTTATCACTCAGAAAGAACTTTTACAAAGATTATATCCTAACAATCTTTACTTTGTTTTAAATTTCGTAACGACCAATGACTGTCCCACTGGGCGTGCCAATTTGTTTACAGTGATTTCTGGTAAACAACCGCTAGTCCTCAAAACTATCAAATAATCTTAATGACTGTTATTTAATCTCTCTGGTAACTTGCAGGATCGACTAGATTGATCCTATGGGGTATTGGTCGTTTGGATAAATCTAATTGCAAAACTGATATTCATAGTTAGGATTTGTATTTAGAATGTTTTATAGACGTTCAATTCCCTTTGTTATACCCCAAAATTTTCCCTCCCATATTCTTCAAAGTTTTGACAAGCATCATCTCAATTTGCTCAAGTCTACTCAAGGGTTGCACAGCTCAAACACCCTCCTAAGCCAGTCAAATTAGGGTTTTGGTTCTTACAAGGAATTTGAAGTTTTCAAGGGCTCAATCAAGTCCCACATGCCTATAAACATTGTCAAGCATCTACATGTCAAGTTTCAAGGCTCACAAGGTCAAGTTGCATAATCAAAAACCCTAATTGCTTCACAATCAACTGTAGGGGCAAAATGGTCATTTGGCAGTCAAAAGTCAAATTTTTGGTCAACATCTTATTTTGAATCCACAATCATCATTTGGTCAAATCTTGACCATGATTTCACAAGCATGGCTCAACAATCATCAAGATGCAAAAGTTTCCATTTTTGGACAACTGAAAAGTCAACTATAACTTGACCAAGGCATAACTTTTTCATGGTTCATCATAAAAATCCCATCCAATGCTCATTTTGAAGGGGATAACATTTCCTACAACTCATCTTCACATTCCAAGTCCAAGAAATGCTCTCACAAAAAGTTATCAATTTCAACATTATAGGTCATTTTCAAAAGTCAACAAAAAGGCATTTTAAGTCAAAGACCATAACTTGAGATTGGTAAATCAAAATGACATGGGACCAAAGGCATTGGTTAGAGGACTTGAATACCTTTCCAAAATGTCTAAGAACATGTTCATATGATCAAAATTGAGCAAGATGTGCATTGGAGAAGTTGGGAAATTTTTGTGAAATGGCAAAAGTCAACTATCCTTGAAACTTCAATTTTTGAAAAAAGGGCCCACTTTTTTCCACTTGATTCAGCCTTGTCATGCCACCCACGTGTCCCATGATCAATTTCAAGACCAAATAATTATTTTTCTATTTTTATTTAATTTTTATGGATTTAATTCATTTTAATCCATAATAATTCAAGTAAATCTAAAAAATTTAATTAAATGGTATCTTATGGTTTGAATAGCCTTCATGAAGCATTTGCAACCTACCAATTTCGTGCTAAGCTCATTTAGGCATGAAAATTCAAATTTTGAACAAGCTTTGAAAGGCCTTTAATGGTGGTTAAGACAAAATCCAAAGCTTAATTGCAATGGTTAAAGGCTCCTAAATGTGACTTATTCTCACTCATTACTACATATGCAAGCCTTGCAAGCCTCATTCACGACCTAGAGTGTGCACAAACGGCCAGAGCAAAATCCAAAAAGTGTCAAAAAAAAGTGTGAGATCAAAAGGAGTGTTGCAAGCATTTTCAGGCCAAAAGGAGAACGTGACTCTCTTCTTTGCCATACTCTGAAGCTAAAGCAACCCTTGCCACGTCCTAAGGTCCATCATACCGCGCTGTAAGTTTTCCCAGGTCCCCCAATTTCCTTGTTTCCATTTTTTCTATATGTATTCCTGTGCAGGCTTCTAAAGGTGGTACACCATGTGCCCTGACGCTTCAGCATGCCAAGTGTCTACAAACAACAATCCAGTGGCCAGGAAATGATGAGCACCATGCTTTTCAGTCAACCATATGCACATGATTCCAGGAGTCAACGTGACTTTGTGCTTAATGGGCCACAATAATGCTAAACAAACCCTCAATTCTGGCCCATACCCCCCCTTGGTTTTGTTATTCCTTTTTTTTATCTTTTTATTTTTCTTTTCTTTTATAATTCCTTTTTTTTAATTATTAGTATTATTAACTTAATTAATATTTTTCATAAAAAAATCAAAAAAAAAACATTTTATTATTTATTAACTTATTTTTGTAAATAAATTTTAATATTAATTAATTAGTGGTGTAATTAGAACAATTTTAACTTTTTTTAATAAGTAAAATTAATTTAGAATTAGGACTTTTAATTTTAATTCCTTTTATTTCATTTTCATTAAAAAAACATAAAAACACAAAAATATTTTTCTTTTAATTAAATTAATTAATTAGTTATTAATTTTAATTTTATTAATTACAAAAAAAGGGACAAAATTCAATTCTTATTCAAAAAGGGTCAAAACCCTTAGGACGTTTCCGATTTAATTCTCGCGCGCATTTATTTATTTTGATTATTTATGTAACTGTTTCCGGATATGTAATAGTAATTAGGTTTACTGCTTTATTTACTATTTCTCGCACTTTATTTCCAAACGGGTTTTGTTTTTTGGCGATGTATAGACCCGCGCCTTGTAATAGTTAGATTTACATTTCCACAATTTATTTTCCGCACTCCTAACTGTTAACAATGCATGAAAGAATGTATGTAAATAAAATCAATCTGTAGCTCACAAATAACATGTAAAGACAAACATTAACTGAAAAACAACACACAAAGCACATGCCACTTCTAGGGTACGCCTCACTGGTTGCCTCGACGTGGTCATCAAGTATAAGGTGTCTTAGAGGTCGCCCTTCTGTCCAAAAGATCCAGTTGCCTCGAAACGGTTGCCTCGGATACAAAGGATCTAGGACATTAGGGTTACTTCTAAGGTGTCCTACCGTTGCTTCGGTGACCACACTGTCCCGATAATCGAATTGACCCGAATAACTCCAATGATGGTGCTACCTACCTCTCAATGGTGGGATAGCACTATCTAAAGGACTCTTACACAGCTTAATTCCTTAGAGTAGGTAGATTTCTCTCAAGTACTTGCTCTTTTCAAAACAAACAAAAATACTTTTCGCACTCACACTTTCTAAAAGTTTTCAAACAAATTTTTTCATACACTCTTGAGGACAGATACAAGAGTTACTTAGAAATTTTTCAAACGAAACTTTTTCAAAACCCACACACACTTGAAAAGCAAACAAATTTTGAAAACATAAGAGCAAGTACCTAAGAGCCCATGGATAACCATGGATAGAAAGGGTGCTAACACCTTCCCTTTCTATAAATCTACCTCCCGAACCGAGAAACATTCTCAAATAAGGAATTTTGCTGTGCTTTTGTCCTTTCGATGTTGGAAAACCTAAAAGACGGTGGAGACTCTTGCTTACCGCGACATTTCGCGAAACCAGCTAAAAACAGTCAGTTCTATTTCCACCGATCACAGAACTGGTGACTCTACTGGGGACTTAATAAGTGGGGTGTACCTTAGGAATAGTTCATCATCATGTTTTCAATTGCTTGCTTTGCTTGATTTAATATTGTGGGCCTGTCTTGGAGTTTTATAGATCCTAACCCGGATCTGGGGGATACCTTTTAGAAAGTAGCAACAAACTGTGAGGGAACTGTGTGGGGTATACCGACACGGTTGAAGCAGTTTGCTACGTTGATGTGGCACTTTGGTGAGTACCAGTAACCCTTGAGTCAAGTCAAGGAGAGTACGGGGCCGCCGCGTGGTGTCGTGAAGCATCAACTGACCTTAGGAACCTTACTTGACCATCCTGGCCTCTTTAGGGTAGTGAGATGACCGACTTTGGTGCAGTCCGAAGTTGGTTGATACTCGATACTACACTCATTGAGGGTTGTTTTCTTGGAATATTTTGATCGCCAGTTCAGTGGCTAAATCAAAACAATGAACACAAAAAACAACCCAATGATATTGAGTTCCTTAGAACCCGGTTACTTTTGATAGGACAGGTTTTTGAGCCCACCAACTTCAAGAGGGTAGTACCTAGACCTCATGCTGGCCTAAACTCTAAGGGCTGTCTTGTGTGCTTTCAAACTTGACTACTTGCATGCTTGTTATCTAACACATGAGTTTCTTACAGGGTTTGTTTACAGTCCTTAATCTGGGCTCATAACAGGGTTTACTTACATCACTCCACGCATAGCATAACATCATGCCATCATACCATTACATACGTCCTGCATAAGGACTAATCCATTTCAAGGATCTCAAGGGTCTGTGATGCAGGTCATGATGAACCAACATGTCTAGCAAGGGGCAAAGGGGATTTATTTTCCTCTAGCCAGGTTGATGACTTGAGTCAGGGGCTATGACCCACTCGATATGGTGAGCTTTGACTCTTGAAGAAGGACTCTCAACAACATGAAGTTCCCTTCCATCAAGCTACAAAATTCAAATTCTAACAATTTTCTTGTTTACCCCGCGAGATCCTTGAAAACATTGCATGCATACATACATATCATTGCATTACAGGTACTCCTTTGACAGGTCACTTACCATCTTCGCTGTTTATTTCAGCAATGGCTTCCCAACAAAACAACCAGGATCTTTATGCTCAAGAGACTCGGTTCAGGGAGATCCTCCTAAATCTATCCAAGGGGCAGGAAGAGCTGAGAACACTCCTCATGGGGACTTTGGTCAGGAACAGTCCTGAAGACGATAAGGACGAACGGCTGAAACATCTACAAGCTGAAGTGGATACAATGAGAACCCAGATGTTGGGGCAAATGGCTCTTATCCAAGACTTATCTCAAAGACAAGGAGAGCTCAGGGTTCTCGTCAACCAACTGCTTCGGGATAACCAACTAGGGCAAACGTCTAAGGTTGAAGAGCAAGCCATCATTCAACCACCTGTGGGGCAAGAAGACAAGGGAAAAGCTCCTCAGTTTGCTTCAGGGTCACTAGTCCACCATCAACCTCATCAGTGTCAACAGGGTAATCGGTGTAAGTGAAATACGTCTGGAAGACATTTCTCGGAAACTGGTATACCATCCTCAGTAATACTGAAACGCTTGTTGGAGGTCAAGCTGATTGCTTTAAAGGATCCTCCTAAGAAGCTCAACATAACCTCCCTAAAGTACAATCCTGATGAAAGGTGTGCCTACCATTCTGACAGTCCTGGACATGACACTAACGAATGTTGGAGCTTGAGGAACAAGATCCAGGACTTGATCGACGGAAGGGTGCTGGAGTTCATGCCGGGTGGCAAAATGAAAATCTTCTGCTGAGAATCTTCCATCTGAGATGACTAGTGCAAACTAAGAAGCTTTTGTTCATTCGAATGTTCAAGTTGTATTTTTCTTTGATTGTTCAAACATTTGTTCATGTCAAACTCTTTTACTTTATCAATGCATCGCATATGTCTGTTTTGAATCAATATATTCGCATTCGCTATATTCAAACTGCTTTCATTTTTTGATGTCAACTCTCAATTAATAATTCTAAGCCTCTTGAGGGAGGATGACGAAAACGATACCACAATCTACAGTATGCTTTTGAATAGACCCCACTGATGAGGTACAGGCATTGTTTCAATTCCTAAACACTGGAGTTATAAGGAAGATAATCCCTCGTCAACCCCTCTGAGCCAAAGAAGTAGGAGTTTTTCTTTTCGAAAATTAAAACCCTTAATCATAACCTGGGGCAGGGTAGTTCTATCAGTTGATCCAAGTGCACAACGAATGGCACCAAAGAAGTCCTTATAAAACAAAAGACAATGATGGTTCCGAATGATCATAAAGACAGGCAGTCATCATTTCTCAAAATAAAAGCCCAACAAGTCAAAACCTATGAAGGAGACTTACAAAAACTAGGGCATCCCGCTGACTGTAATCACAAAAAGGAACAGTTCAGGCAAAAATAGGGATAATAAAATAAAAAAGAAAGAGGTCACACAAACCCTCAACAAAAAGAAATGACTGCCTATTCAAAATAAATTGTCAACATTCGAACCATCACTGGAACATCATAGCAAATACTCAAACAAAGTCTAATGCACAATCAGCTGCGTTTAAGATTGAAGAACATCACGAAGAGCGGGTGGGTACAAATAAAATTTGAGCCTTTATCCTTTGTTTCTTAAACCGTGAACCAGGCCACGTTATAACCCTCAAAAGTCCTAGCTGAAGCATGGGTTAATTCGAAAGCATACTGTTACAAAGGCATCCTGACTCCTTAAGGCTCGCTGTAAAATCTTGAGTTGACATCACATGTTACATAATTTGCTTGTTTTACTGAAAAAAATGCATTTTCAAAAACTTCAAGACAGACATAAGCTTTGCATTTTTAATATAACATTGCCTGCATATGACTATTTGTTTGAACAGCATAGAAGTTCGCACGACGAATGTCTAATGAACAAAAGCACCTCCAAGCAAGGGGCATGGCATGGTCATTGTCCAACATCTGGGGCAGTTAGGTCAAGATTCGGAGAATCTCTCAAAATTCCAAATAGCCAGGGGCAGATCTCCATCTGAATCACTTGGGGCTTTGGACATGAATTCCAGCAACGAATCTGGTCCGATCAAACATCTTCTGGTAGTATGGCAACACAACACAATAACAGGGGCACCTCCCTATATCCTGAGAGCATGGACATAGTCGAAAAAATACTGCGCATAATCAAAGACCCGCTAGGTTGACACACCTAGGCAAAAATAAGGGCTTCCCGGTGAACCAAAAAGGTTCGGGCAAAAATAAGGGATGAAACGAAAAAAATTTGTACACCCGGCAAGTCGAAAACCTGAAAAGGCGGCTTGGGCAAAAATGGGTATCCCGGTGGACTGAAAACCCGAAAGGGCGGTCCAGGAAAAAGTTAGGGATCAAAAGTGTATGACTATGTTTCGTCGTCTCGTCACTTGCCTATCAGAAGAAGATTTGTCAACCGGCAGTCATCAAGCACCTCCATAGGTATCTTCTCCCACAGGAACAGGGGCAATAAGAATTGTCTGAGCGATCTAGTTACTCTGTCCACCAAGGTACTAAGGTAGGTTCAGCTGAAGAACGTGACCAAGATACCTTCACTCCCCGTAGAGTAAGATAAGATTCAACAATACTCTCTCCCGAGCAGAGTTGGTCTCCCGTCATCCCTGACAAGGTACAGTATCTCCAACAAGTCAACAATGCTCTCCCCAAGCAGAGTTAGTTTACTGTCAGCCTTAAGGAAGTTGGGTATCCCCAGAAAATCTCAATATTCTCCAGCAGTATGTAGATGTTCCTAAGCAAGCATCCCCGGCCGTCTTAATATAAGATTATTCCCCGGTGGAATACCAGACACCCCAGTGGAGCCATTCCCCAGTACAGTTCAAAAGTCTCCCCAGGAGAATGGAATCAATCTCCCCAGTAGATTCTGGGAGCTCATCCCCAGTAGATTCTGGAAGCTTATCACCGGCAGAGTACGAATGCTTTTCCCCGGCTTTATTCAAAGTTATTCCTCACCAGAACTTATAACTTGTTTATCCTCAGCTAATTACCACGGAAAGATCGCCCTCGGCGAAGCTCTTCCTACCCCCAGCGGAGTTCATCAGAATCCTCAACAAAACATATCAACGGAATCCCCAGTGGAGTTATCATCAAAACCTCAGCAAAGTATCTCTTCCCACAGAGTAATTCCCCGCAGAGTAATCTCTCCAACAAGTTTATTCCCCGACGGAGTCATCTTCTCCTACCGATTTATTCTTGCAACCATTATCCCCAGCGGAAACGAAGAACTCTACTCTTCAACAGCAGCCCAGGATTTAAACAAGCTCCTGGCATTCGTCAAGGATTTATTTTCCCAGACGAAGATACATTCATAAACATCACATCTTCATACATTATAGCATGCATACGCATCATACAACACAAATCTCATTTATTTTTGAGAACATCTTAAAATCATGCAGTTCATGCATCATGACATTGCATACGACTAATACTTTGCCTTTTCAGGAAGAAGTCAATCAAAAGATGATTACCATCTACCTTTACAGTTCCAGATCAACACCGGTAACAAGACAGGAAAATTCTGTAGACGACTGATCATGGGTTAATATCTGAAACCAAACAGGACAATTATCTACTTGATCATCCTCAGGCAACCCTACACCGGTTCCTTTTCTTTCAGAAGAAGTCTTACACGGGATCATCAACAGGCAACCCTACACCGGTTCCTTCTCAACCTCAGATGTAGTTTTACACGAACTCATCATCAGGCAACCCTACACCGGTTCCTTCTCAATTTTCAGACGAAGTCTTACACGGACTTATCATCAAAGTAACCCTACACCGGTTCCTTTTCTTTCAGAAGAAGTCTTACACGGACTTATCTCAAGATGACCTTACCCCAGTTCATCAAGAAGTTTTACACGAACTTATCCTGCGGTAACCTTACCCCGGTTCCTCCAGAAGTGTTACACGGACTTATCTCAAGATGACCTTACCCCGGTTCCTCCAGAAGTCTTACACGGACTTATCCCGAAGTAACCTTACCCTGGTTCCTCCAGAACTTTTACACGAACTTATCCCGAAGAAAGCCTACACAGGTTCTCTCTCTCCAGACGTAGTTTTACACGGGCTCGTCGTCAAAGAAACCCTACACAGGTTCTCTCTTCCCAGAGATGCAGTTTTACATGGACTCGTCATCATAAACCCTACACCGGTTCCTTCTCAACCTCAGATGTAGTTTTACACGAACTCATCATCAGGCAACCCTACACCGGTTCCTTCTCAATTTTCAGACGAAGTCTTACGCGGACTCACCCTCCACAAGTAACCCTACATCGGTTCCTTTTCTTTCAGAAGAAGTCTTACACGGACTTATCATCAAAGTAACCCTACACCGGTTCCTTTTCTTTCAGAAGAAGTCTTACACGGACTTATCTCAAGATGACCTTACCGCGGTTCATCAAGAAGTTTTACACGAACTTATCCAGCAGTGACCTTACCCCGGTTCCTCCAGAAGTCTTACACGGACTTCTCTCAAGATGACCTTACCCCGGTTCATCCAGAAGTTTTACACGAACTTACCCTGCAGTAACCTTACCCCGGTTCCTCCAGAAGTCTTACACGGACTTATCTCAAGATGACCTTACCCCGGTTCATCCAGAAGTTTTACACGAACTTATCCTGCAATAACCTTACCCCGGTTTCTCCAGAAGTCTTACACGGACTTATCTCAAGATGACCTTACCCCGGTTTATCAAGAAGTTTCACACGAACTTATCCTGCGGTAACCTTACCCCGGTTCCTCCAGAAGTCTTACACGGACTTATCTCAAGATGACCTTACCCCGGTTCATCCAGAAGTTTTACACGAACTTATCCTGCGGTAACCTTACCCCGGTTCCTCCAGAAGTCTTACACGGACTTATCTCAAGATGACCTTACCCCGGTTCATCCAGAAGTTTTACACGAACTTATCCTGCGGTAACCTTACCCCGGTTCCTCCAGAAGTCTTACACGAACTTATCTCAAGATGACCTTACCCCGGTTCATCCAGAAGTTTTACACGAACTTATCCTGCAATAACCTTACCCCGGTTTCTCCAGAAGTCTTACACGGACTTATCTCAAGATGACCTTACCCCGGTTCATCAAGAAGTTTCACACGAACTTATCCTGCAGTAACCTTACCCCGGTTTCTCCAGAAGTCTTACACGGACTTATCTTAAGATGACCTTACCCCGGTTCATCAAGAAGTTTCACACGAACTTACCCTGCAGTAACCTTACATTGGTTCCTCCAGAAGTCTTACACGGACTTATCCCAAGGTAACCCTACACCGGTTCCTCCCAAAGTCTTACACGGACTTATCCCAAGGTAACCCTACACCGGTTCCTCCCAAAGTCTTACACGGATTTATCCCAAGGTAACCTTACCCCGGTTCCTCAAGAAGTTTTACACGGACTCGTCATCAGTAAACCCTACACAGGTTCCCTTCTCAAAACTCCAGACGTAGTTTTACACGGACTCATCATCAGTAAACCCTACACCGGTTTCCTTCTCAGCTCTAAATGCGGTTTTACACGGACCCGTCATCAAAGTAACCCTACACAGGTTCTTTCTCCATTTCAGATGCAGTCTTTACGGACTCATTATCAGTAAACCCTACACAGGTTTCCTTCCTTCAAAGTTGCAGTTTTACACGAGCTCATCATCAGTCAACCCTACACAGGTGTCCTTCTTTCCAAGATGCAGTTTTACACGAGTTCATCATCAGGCAACCCTACACAGGTTCCCTCTTTCAACTTACAAAAATTACAATTCAACAGACAACCTCCAGATGGCATCTATAAGCCCATCCACCTACCAACAGTCTCCAAATGGCATCTATAAGCCCATTCCCGACAAGGTTCTATCACATCTCCAGATGGCATCTATAAGCCCATCCTCTCATACCATCTTTCCAAATGGCATCTATAAGCCCATTCCCGACAAGGTTCTGTCACATCTCCAGATGGCATCTATAAGCCCATCCTCCTATCCACCATCTCTCCAAATGGCATCTGTAAGCCCATTCCCGACATCACATTGCTGATATTCTACTATGTGAGTGCAAATTTCTGGGCACTCTAGTGTTCAATCATCTTCCACCTTCGGATCACGAAAGGCACGCTAGCCAATCTACATCCTCAGGTCTAAGAAGATTGAACATGGGCAACTGTTGTACCCCAAAATTTTCCCTCCCATATTCTTCAAAGTTTTGACAAGCATCATCTCAATTTGCTCAAGTCTACTCAAGGGTTGCACAGTTCAAACACCATCCTAAGCCAGTCAAATTAAGGTTTTGGTTCTTACAAGTTGAAGTTTTCAAGGGCTCAATCAAGTCCCACATGCCTATAAACATTGTCAAGTATCTACATGTCAAGTTTCAAGGCTCACAAGGTCAAGTTACACAATCAAAAACCCTAATTGCTTCACAATCAACTGTAGGGGAAAAATGGTCATTTGGCAGTCAAAAGTCAAATTTTTGGTCAACATCTTATTTTGAATCCACAATCATCATTTGGTCAAATCTTGACCATGATTTCACAAGCATGGCTTAACAATCATCAAGATGCAAAAGTTTCCATTTTTGGACAACTGAAAAGTCAACTATAACTTGACCAAGGCATAACTTTTTCATGGTTCATCAGAAAAATCCCATCCAATGCTCATTTTGAAGGGGATAACATTTCCTACAACTCATCTTCACATTCCAAGTCCAAGAAATGCTCTCACAAAAAGTTATCAATTTCAACATTATAGGTCATTTTCAAAAGTCAACAAAAAGGCATTTTAAGTCAAAGACCATAACTTGAGATTGGTAAATCAAAATGACATGGGACCAAAGGCATTGGTTAGAGGACTTGAATACCTTTCCAAAATGTCTAAGAACATGTTCATATGATCAAAATTGAGCAAGATGTGCATTGGAGAAGTTGGGAAATTTTTGTGAAATGGCAAAAGTCAACTATCCTTGAAACTTCAATTTTTGACAAAAGGGCCCACTTTTTTCCACTTGATTCAGCCTTGTCATGCCACCCACGTGTCCCATGATCAATTTCAAGACCAAATAATTATTTTTCTATTTTTATTTAATTTTTATGGATTTAATTCATTTTAATCCATAATAATTCAAGTAAATCTAAAAAATTTAATTAAATGGTATCTTATGGTTTGAATAGCCTTCATGAAGCATTTGCAACCTACCAATTTCGTGCTAAGCTCATTTAGGCATGAAAATTCAAATTTTGAACAAGCTTTGAAAGGCCTTTAATGGTGGTTAAGACAAAATCCAAAGCTTAATTGCAATGGTTAAAGGCTCCTAAATGTGACTTATTCTCACTCATTACTACATATGCAAGCCTTGCAAGCCTCATTCACGACCTAGAGTGTGCACAAACGGCCAGAGCAAAATCCAAAAAGTGTCAAAAAAAAGTGTGAGATCAAAAGGAGTGTTGCAAGCATTTTCAGGCTAAAAGGAGAACGTGACTCTCTTCTTTGCCATACTCTGAAGCTAAAGCAACCCTTGCCACGTCCTAAGGTCCATCATACCGCGCTGTAAGTTTTCCCAGGTCCCCCAATTTCCTTGTTTCCATTTTTTCTCAATGTATTCCTGTGCAGGCTTCTAAAGGTGGTACACTATGTGCCCTGACGCTTCAGCATGCCAAGTGTCTACAAACAACAATCCAGTGGCCAGGAAATGATGAGCACCATGCTTTTCAGTCAACCATATGCACATGATTCCAGGAGTCAACGTGACTTTGTGCTTAATGGGCCACAACAATGCTAAACAAACCCTCAATTCTGGCCCATACCCCCCCTTGGTTTTGTTATTCCTTTTTTTTATCTTTTTATTTTTCTTTTCTTTTATAATTCCTTTTTTTTAATTATTAGTATTATTAACTTAATTAATATTTTTCATAAAAAAATAAAAAAAAAACATTTTATTATTTATTAACTTATTTTTGTAAATAAATTTTAATATTAATTAATTAGTGGTGTAATTAGAACAATTTTAACTTTTTTTAATAAGTAAAATTAATTTAGAATTAGGACTTTTAATTTTAATTCCTTTTATTTCATTTTCATTACAAAAACATAAAAACACAAAAATATTTTTCTTTTAATTAAATTAATTAATTAGTTATTAATTTTAATTTTATTAATTACAAAAAAAGGGACAAAATTCAATTCTTATTCAAAAAGGGTCAAAACCCTTAGGACGTTTCCGATTTAATTCTCGCGCGCATTTATTTATTTTGATTATTTATGTAACTGTTTCCGGATATGTAATAGTAATTAGGTTTACTGCTTTATTTACTATTTCTCGCACTTTATTTCCAAACGGGTCTTGTTTTTTGGCGATGTATAGACCTGCGCCTTGTAATAGTTAGATTTACATTTCCGCAATTTATTTTCCGCACTCCTAACTGTTAACAATGCATGAAAGAATGTATGTAAATAAAATCAATCTGTAGCTCACAAATAACATGCAAAGACAAACATTAACTGAAAAACAACACACAAAGCACATGCCACTTCTAGGGTACGCCTCACTGGTTGCCTCGACGTGGTCATCAAGTATAGGGTGTCTTAGAGGTCGCCCTTCTGTCCAAAAGATCCAGTTGCCTCGAAACGGTTGCCTCGGATACAAAGGATCTAGGACATTAGGGTTACTTCTAAGGTGTCCTACCGTTGCTTCGGTGACCACACTGTCCCGATAATCGAATTGACCCGAATAACTCCAATGATGGTGCTACCTACCTCTCAATGGTGGGATAGCAATATCTAAAGGACTCTTACACAGCTTAATTCCTTAGAGTAGGTAGATTTCTCTCAAGTACTTGCTCTTTTCAAAACAAACAAAAATACTTTTCGCACTCACACTTTCTAAAAGTTTTCAAACAAATTTTTTCATACACTCTTGAGGACAGATACAAGAGTTACTTAGAAATTTTTCAAACGAAACTTTTTCAAAACCCACACACACTTGAAAAGTAAACAAATTTTGAAAACATAAGAGCAAGTACCTAAGAGCCCATGGATAACCATGGATAGAAAGGGTGCTAACACCTTCCCTTTCTATAAATCTACCTCCCGAACCGAGAAACATTCTCAAATAAGGAATTTTGCTGTGCTTTTGTCCTTTCCATGTTGGAAAACATAAAAGACGGTGGCGACTCTTGCTTACCGCGACATTTCGTGAAACCAGCTAAAAACAGTCAGTTCTATTTCCACCGATCACACACTACGATTACCATGTTAAAAGAATCTAATGACATGATCAAGTAAAGAAATACGAAACTGAAATGAATGAATAAAGATTCGATTGCAAAGAAATGTTTAAATGCAGAAACAAGTAAATGACTTTAAAAGTAAAGACTTTAATGTAAAAAGCATGAATATAAAAGCATGAAATGTAAAAGAGTTTCTGAAATGTAAAAGATTCGAATAGAAGAAAAGCGTTTAAATGCAAGAAATAAGTAAATGACTTTGAATGTAAAGGTATTTGAATGACATCGACATGAAAATGGAAGATAAACTGGAAAAGATAAAGAGTTTTACTGAATTATAAATGTTTGGTGTTATCATACGTACATTGTTCGAGCATTCGTTTCCCTATCCATGTGGTATTTTGAATGTTTACTGAATTTTGTACAATAGATATGACACCCGAAATCCTAATACTAAGACTTCTATTTATACTACTTCGACCATAACGATCTTGCTTATAAGATTCTGCCACGTTCGGAACATGCAGAGCACTGCTCCTCTCTAGCTTCCACGCGTCTTCGAACGCTCCAGCGCATATATATTTGAATTCCAACGTCCCGCTCGCATTTGAATTTCAAATGCCTTGGCAATCTTCGCTTCGAACTCATTTCACAGACACAGTCTCGTTACCACTTCGAGGCTTCTTTTAAATATATCTTCACAACTGTCACTCGAAGCTCCGAGCTTTGACATGTCCGCTCGAAGAACCGCTTCTACCATTCCGAACTGTAACATTTTTCTTTATTCCAACGAAACATCCATATTGCTTCATTTCGAACTGTATCATCAAAATCTTCAGCCAACAGCAGCTCACCTCAAAGAAGTCTTTGCTTAAGCAAGACAATGTAAGATGAGATTCAACCCCGAGAAGTGCATATTCGGAGTCAAGGCAGGGAAATTCCTCAATTTTTACCTGACAGAATGAGGAATCGAAGCTAACCCCGACAAGTGTCGAGCCTTCTCCGACCTCCTGACACCCACGTCGAAAAAATCCATACAAGTCATGAACGGCATGCTCACCTCGTTATCCCGTTTCGTCACGAGATCCGCTCAGCACGCCCTCCCCTTCTTCAAGCTCCTTCGCAAGGAGGCAGCCTTTGAATGGACCGAGGAATGTGAATAGGCGTTGTGCCACCTAAAACAAAGCCTATCCCAACCGCCCTTTCTATCATGGCCCACCACCGGGGAACCATTGTTCATATACCTGGCTGTCTCGGTCGAAGCTGTCAGCGCGACTCTCATTCATGAAACATCTGACGGACAAAAACCCGTCTACTTTACGAGCAAAGAACTGCAAGGGCCCGAGGTCAGATACCAACAGATAGAGAAGGTAGCTCTAGCCATCGTCAACGCGGCGAGGAGACTCAAACACTATTTCCTTGCTCACACTATCATAGTAAGGACCGACCAGCCAGTAAAGTAGCTCTTAGGTCGACCTGACATGGCAGGTCGAATGTTAAAGTGGTCCTTGGAACTCTCTGAGTTTGACATTCAATACGAGAGCAGGAAAGCCCTAAAAGCACATGCTCTGGCTGACTTCATCGCAGAAATGACCGCTCACGACCCCCCCCCCCCCCCCCCCCCCCCGCAGGAAAAGAGCACAAGTGGACCATCTTCGTCGACGGAGCATCCAGCTTATCCAGAAGCGGCGCGGGAATCCTCCTAGAGAACAAGGGGGGCGTGGTGATCGAGCACTCACCCACCCTCTCCTTTCTTACTTCAAACAACCAAGCAGAGTACGAGGCCCTGCTCGCGGGACTGAGGCTAGCCGAGGACCTAGGGGCACGTGAAGTGCGAATTTTCACGGACTCTCAGCTCGTCGCTTCCCAAGTCCAAGGGAGTTACCAGGATAAAAACAACAGCCTCATTGAATACCTGGACTTAGTCAAAAAACGCATGAAGAAATTCGATCGAGCAGAAATATCACACGTCCCGCGCGAGAAAAACACAAGGGCCGACATACTTCCGAAGCTCGCAAGCATACAAGAATCGAATCACTCCCAAGCATCGAAAGTACCTCGAACCCTTTCGAGGTACACGCCATCGGAGATGATTCGTGCTGGATGACCTTGGTGTTCAACTTCCTATCAAAGGGCGAGCTCCCTTCAGACCAGACAGAGGCGACTGCGACCAAACGACGAGCGTGCTCCTACGTGGTGCTCGAGCACAAGCTATAGCGAAGGGAGTTCTCTATTCCCCTCTTGAAGTGCATCAACGAATCCACAGTCCCCGAGGTATTACGGGAAATACACGAAGGGATCAACGCCCAACACATGGGCGGCAAGTCCCTAGCAAGGAAGGCTCTACGAGCGGGGTACTACTGGCCGACAATGCAGCAGGACGCCAAAGACCACGTCAAGAGGTGCGACAAGTGCCAGAAGCACGCCGACATGCATCTCACTCCCCCTCACGAGCTGAGCGTACTATCATCCCCGTGGCCATTTGCCTGGTGGGGGATGGATATCCTCGGACCATTCGTACAAGGGACATACCAAAACAAGTTCCTTATTGTGGCTGTGGATTACTTTACGAAATGGATAGAGGTCGAGGCCCTTGCAAAAATCACCTCGCACAACATCCTCCACTTCTACAAATGAAACATCCTCACCCGATTTGGAATCCTAAGGCATTGATCACAGACAACGATACCCAATTCACCAACCATGGGTTTTGAAGCTTCGTCGCCAAACTCGGAACCAAACAACACTTCACCTCAGTCGAGCATCCCCAAACCAACGGGAAAACTGAGGCCGCCAACAGAGTCATCCTGCGAGGACTCAAACGCCGGCTAGGCGAAGCAAAAAGGGGATGGGTCGAGGAACTACACAGCGTCTTATGGGCTTACCGCACCACGCCCCATTCGACGAAGGGCGAAACCTCTTTTCGACTAACATACGGCACCGAGGCCGTCATTCCTGTAGAAATCAGGGAACCCTCCAGGCGGACAGAGATGCCCCTCGACGAGGAAATGAACGATGAAGCCCTTAGAGACAAACTCGATCTGGTCGAGGAAATTCGATCGGGGGCATCCCTGCGCGAGGCCACTTTGAAACAACGAGTAGCCCCACGCCACAACGACAAGGTCATCAGATGCGAGTTCCAGATCGGCAGCCTGGTATTACGAAGAAACCAGAAAGACTCCCGCGAAGGGAAGTTAGACGCAAACTGGGAAGGACCCTATCGCATTCAAGGCGCTACGGGCACCGGGGCATATTACCTCGAGCAGTTAAACGGAGAACCATTACCACGACCCTGGAACGCTGCTAAGCTAAAATAGTACTATAGCTAAAGCCCTCAGCCACTAAGGACTTTCACCGTCGAACATCCACCCTTAGCCAACTAAGGGAAAAGTCTCGACTACGTAGGCAGGTCGAGGTATGGACCCGACCTACCACTCAGTGACAAACGGTCGTTCACCCAACAAGCCAAACGACAGTGCCCGACAGGGACACCTTGATCGAGGTCCACTGTTGAAGTACCCACATGGAAGAACTCCCAGCTCGCGATGGGAAGTTCACGCCACGAGCGTAGGACCCTGATCTGGGTCATACGTCCGACACGCGGGCTCCACTCTGCACAATCGGCGCATTTCGAAGTGCGTCGATCCATCAAAGGGGTCGAAAGGATATCTCCGCTCGAGAACAAAACTTAGCAAAATATTCATCACAAAAAATGACAGTCGAACATTAGCCTAGATACAAGCAGGTTAAGGAAAAATAAACATCCATAAAAAAATATATGCACAAAACAGGTTAATAGTGAACCGACCAAGAGGGCCGACAACGTTCAAGGTTACAAACCATGGCACAATGGACAAAAGAAATCAAGAATTAGCACGGGCACGCAGGCCCCAAAAAACCAACACGGGCACGCAGGCCCCGAAAACAAATACACGGGCACGCAGGCCCGAATAATAACTTAATGCTAAACATCCCCAGGACTACCGGCATCCACGTCAGGAGACTCGGGGGGAGGCACGACCTGAACATCAATAATATAGGACAGAAACCCGACTCCCTCGGTGTTCATGCCCGGATTTAAGACATATAGCTGACTGACCGCGGCCTCGAACCCGTCGGCTAGGGCACCGACGCAGTCTGACTCGAGAAGGTGGATACGAGCAACCAAATCTAAACAGGTGCACAAAGAGGCTATCTCCTTTGGCTCATCATCAGCAGGAAACATAGCAGCTTTTAGCTCCCCGATT
Organism: Vicia faba; assembly: GCA_948472305.1. Classification (NCBI taxonomy): domain Eukaryota; kingdom Viridiplantae; phylum Streptophyta; class Magnoliopsida; order Fabales; family Fabaceae; genus Vicia; species Vicia faba. The sequence continues at coordinate 854,906,182 of OX451736.1, read as the reverse complement.
TCCTTGGACAACTGTTGGTTGTTGCTCTCCAACCGTTCCTTATCAAGTTGGATGCAATTCCTCTCCTCAAAAACCTTCACGGTCTTCTCCTTCTCCCCCAACAGCAAGTCGGCCTGCTCACGAAACATCTCCTCGGACCGCTCGAAGGCCGCCTTCAGCTTTCGAGATTTGGAAGTGAAAACAGCCTTCTCCGATTCTAACTCCCTGACACGGTCTAAGGATTCTGATCCTTCCCCTGCAAGGACCACAGCCATCTCGTCCATCTTCACTACCCCAACCATGCTGGCGGAGAGTTGTTTCCTCCGGCCTTCTTTGTCGATCCGTTTGATAATGTCGGCCTCGTTATCAGACACCGTTAGAGGAAACCCCTCGAAGAAATCCGTTTCCGTAAAACAGGGCGGTAAACCAAAGGCCCGGGCAGCTGCAGGCTCATCGACAGTTCTCGCCCTGCTCTCTGTCCGACCCCTCTTCCTCCCAACCAGCTCGGTCTGTTGCTCGGTATCGGGAGAGCCTGAGGACCCACTTGACGCATCTCCGCCCGAACCAGCCGGCGGGCCCATCCGCGTGGCCTGCGGTGCTCGCACCAGCCTCTTGCTTATCTTTTTGTCTTGGGTCAACTTCAACAGCCTCTCTTGATGTTCCGCCATGTGACCTGTAAAGAGGAGCGAACCCAGGGTTAGCTACAAGCGAGAAAAAGCAATAAAAAGGAATAAAACCATAAGAGCAGAAGCAAGAAACATAGGAGATCTACGGCCTGCCCGTAGGATTGGCATTCAACGAGCGCCTTGGTGTTGATAGGACGCGCCTCGAATGTTGGGTAGCCATCCTCATCAAGAATGTCATCCCCTTCCTTCGTGACCCATCGGGCTGGGAAAAAGCTATCAACATACTTGCAAAGGACAACATAGGCCTCCTCATGCTCGACACTCATGCTCCCCGCAGGGGTATGATAGTGCCCGGTGCCGTGCTCATAGTGACCCGAGCACCAATGGATTGGGAACCTGGAGATTCGTCCGACTGCGAGACTACCCTCAGCATCGACAAGGGGCTCCCCGTCCCCGTCGACCACCACAGTTTCCGATTCGAATAAAGAATCCAGGGCCATTTGGGTGGCCGGCTGCAACACGTACCATTTGTCTTTAAAATACCTCACTGAATCCATGTACATCCTAAAGAGTCTCTTCGACTGTTTAAGGGATACCCAGCTGTGTCTGCCTCCTCGAGACTGACGTTGCAGATGAAACACCCTGAAGAAAAGGGGAATCGTCTCCCAAATTCTCAGGAAATGATAGGTCAGCTCGAACGCCTGGAGGAAGGCGATCGCGTTAGGGTGGAGCTGTGAGGGGGCCAGGTTCAGATGACTGAACACCCCGACTTGAAAGTCGCTAAAAGGCAGCCTGAGACCGAGATCCCTAAACACAATCTCGTACATAGGTAACACATACTCAGTGAACTCCAAAAAGATACGGGCGTTGATCGTCGGCCTAATTATTCTAAAATTCTTTTGAAAACCTTCCTGAGTGCCGCCGTGCTCAACGACGGTGTAAGCTCGCCGACTACGATGATAGTACGCCGAAGCAATTCCCCGGGGCTCGGCGCCCACCCAATCCAACGCAGGGTCGTCGATGGTGTCGACCAATGTAACATTCTCTTCTGTACTTGTTTCCTCGACGTCATTATGTCGCGAGGATTCCGGATTATCGGCCATTTACCTGCAAAGCATAGAAAACCGGTGAATTCAACAGCAAATCCGCGTGCTCGCCATAAAGGCGGGGAGAAGCACACAACTCAGATCGAAACTAAAGCCGAACACCGACACCCCAGCTCCGACCACGCATCAATCATGGATAGCACGAGCATAACATGAGCGCCCCGGGAGAATCATGAATCACGCGACCAAGTTCCTGACTCCGCCTACCCGACACTAGAATACTGCGAGGAGACTACTCTACATACTTCCTAAAAGGATGAATATCCCGGCCAATTCATGAATATGCCGACCAAACGCATGAATATCATGGACAATATCATGAATTACATGCCTAAAACTATGAGTATCTCGAGCAGAGTCATGAATCAGGCGCCTAGCGCGCTTGAATCTACCGGACATTACTTCCAAATACAGGTTTCTAGTATCAAAAATATCATCAAAGCTACCTACAACACAGAGAAACAGGAGAAAGGGACACTTAATTGGAAGAAGAAGAGGACAAACAGCGGTGGTGAGAGTAATCAACGGCAAACGGTGCGGCGGTCTCAACGGCGTTACGGGAACCAACGGCTGTGGAAACAGAGAAAGAAGGAGGAGCGTGAAGAGGAAAAACAGATTATGGGCCCAAGGGTCCTATTTATAGAGATGACGTGGAATATGAAACGTTGCACCGGGGAGACACGAACTTCCCCCATCCTCGACACCTACCCGCCTAGGCAATGATGGCCCTATTTACTAGGGCAACGTTGTAGTTCCCAAGGACTACGCCACGTGTCCGATAGACGCAGCCCAGAGATCCCCGCGAGATTTCCTCGAGCACGCTTCGAAAGGCAGAACCATAGGTCGGGCATTGGCTCCCCACGGAAAAAGCAAGCTGAGATCAAGTCATAACTCCTGTCCCAGGAACAACGACTTGGGGGGCTCCTGTTCTGGACTGGGCCCGCCTTGGCCCAAAGTGCAAATAAAGGCCCAGATCCAGGTATCTCCTCGGAGAATGCTCATAATCAGACCATCCCGAACGTGCCCGACCATAAACCCTAGTGGCAATGCCTGCCGTTACCCGCAACGAGTAGCGTCCCCGACCAAGGGCACTCCAGCTCGAGTCTTGCCTGAGCATCCTCCCGTAGGGCAGATTTTGTCCCCTCCGAATGTTACAGGATCCTTAAATCCCCAAAAAGACCGCATATTCGTCCTTCCTCATTCTTCACAGAGCACCATCCAGGAAAGGGACCACGTGCGGATCCCCACTACACACGTAAAACCTGGCAGTCCCCTTATTGGGCAAGCTCTGGTCGGCCCAATAGGGGGACCTTGTCCCAACACTGGGGGCTATAAATACCCTTTATTCCAAGAGGGTCAGGTATTCGTTCATTACACACCTATATACTTTTTGCCTGCTTATTCCGCCTCTCATTTCATCATCGGAGTGTCTTGCAGGTACCCCCCCCCTCAAATCTCATTCAAATCCAGTTCGAACTAGTTGTGACGGTCCAAGTCTGATTCGGTAAGATTAGCAACCAATAGCTTATCCTTGTTAGAAGATATTGTAGCATCACACACAATCATGTCTCTCATTCTGGCATGCATTTCTCTGCCGATTCCATCGTGATAGAAAGCGATTTTCCCCTACAGAGGTATCACCATGGTCTCCTTTCTTAGAATTACTGGGGCAATTGAATAATTTGCTGACCGTAGCCATCAATGACCCCGTATTTTAATATTTTCTTGCAAGAAACACACTTTTTCTTAGAAATGTCATTAAACAATTGGTAGTTGTAAATGTATAAATAAATATTCTCTAATTATTGAAAGCAAAACATATCACCAACCTAGAGAGAGAAAATGAGGTTACGATGAAGATAGAGAATCTATAGCTTCATTGTGGTCTTAACAAATATTTATCTCTGAGAACCATTTCACTATCCTTGTCCTTGTCAATGATTCTACCGAGATCAGCGTTCTGGTGGTATTCTGAATGGGTTCGATTGAGAGGGTCACCGATCTTGAGTGGATTGGACGGTGCGGTACCAGTGAGAGGAATAAACACTTGCTCTAACTCGGCAATCGCAAATTCAAGTAGATCGAAGGTCGTGTAAAGAATGTTCCTCTTTGGCATCGTCTTCTTCATTGTACTCATGGCGATCGCCATTCACCATCAATGTTGCCCGAAACCGCGTATGTGAATAGAAATTGAATAAATGGAATTGCAATTTAATCTGGTGGCGGATCAATAACATGGTATTGCTACTCGTGAGTATCACGATGAGACTGAACTAGAGACTCGAGTCAGTTTTACCAGACCTCACGGTGGGCGCTCAATGTCCTTGCTAAAATATTAAAAAGGTACTGTTTGAACTAATCCAATGACTAGAATTTGCCCAATTTGCTTCTACCCTTGACATGGCCCAACAACAGTGGCCTGTCATTCTGGTCGACCACGCGCCTGAGCACACGACCAGTTATACCCGACACGCACGCCTGACCCAGTCAGCAGTTGTCTCACGTCAGCCCGACATGAGTCGAGCAGACGACCAGAAAATGTCCATAACAACCATCTGTCTGTAAACTGCCTCCACCTCGGATCCAATGGCTAGTTATGGAAACACCTTCCCGTTTTGACCGAGTGCTGGCAGTTACCTATTTTTGCGGACTCGCGTATCTAGGCTCAAAAATAGAGACCAATGACTAAACGCTGGGGGCATTATATAAATCCTCACACATGTGAGGGCCAAATATCGAATATTCATCTCTGAAACCCTAATACTTTGCTTGTATCTCTTTCCTTCCACACTTACTTGATCGTCGGAGTGCCTTGCAGTTACAACCCCCCCTTTCTCCTCAACTTTCCAACCCGTTAAAGATCGTCCTCCGGCCAACTTGCAGGTTCTGATCAACCGGTAAGATCAGGTACCTTATCTGCTATAGATCAGGAAGAGGCTCAAATGGTTGATTATCTGAGTTTGTTGTGTCTGTGTATGTTTTCAGATCCTCTTTTCACCTCTGGAGGTTCCTTTTATAGCCTAACCTCATTAAAGACGTGGCTCTTGGTTTCTTCCCTTTCATGAGTTTGTAATGGTTGTTGCTGTCATAATAGCAAGTCATCAATGTTCCGTAACACTTTGACTGTTACGACTCTTAATCTTCCCAAGACCAACCTCTTACGCACCTAGTTGGATGAGCTGAACTCCTACCCGACTACAAAATAAATGCTCCAGGCTAGGGTCAGGCCTCGACTAACCTTCTACCATGTCACTCTTGTCGATCACATACCTAGATATGGGCTAACCAGGTAACCTTACAGGCCGGCCAATATCCTGTTCTTTGCCGAACTCGCAATCTGGCCTAGATAAAAATATTTGGAACTTTTAATATTTACAATGAACTTTTAATAATATTCTTTTTTATATTTATATAGTCCATCAGTAATCAATAATTGATTAATCATCTTTTCTTTGATTAAGTCAATTACATTAACTTTAGTTTCTCTTCATAAAGAATTGTTTGTGGAATAAGGTTCTAAAATTTCTCTGTTTAAAATCGACTTAGGTGGAAAAGTGTTCAACCGCATCTTTAGTTAAGAAACTAGAAAAATGCTTAATTTTTAAATATTCATTGTTGGATAAATCTTTACATTCAATTTGATATTTGACATTGACTACTTGTTATACGTTTGGTTTCCCTGCTTCACCAATAAACTTAGTAAACTTTAAGACTTTATTCTTCCAGAGTAATTCAGATTTCAATAGATCATTATGATTCAAATAGGATTTATTTGCATATCCTACTATGCATGTTCAACATGATGTCTCTCAACGTTATGCCTTATTCAACTGATTGGAATATCAGCAATTCAGCAAGAATTTCATATATCTTACTAACAAAATAAAATCAAAGAAATTTTTGAAAAAAAATACAAATAACCTTTCTAACTAAACGGGAACTTAGATGGTATTAATAACTTTCAACATCATCAAAAGTATCTACTAACTGTTAAATAATTATCAACACGTCCCTTCTAATAACTTGTTTCCCAAAAAGTTCCAAGTATCATCGTCTTTCATCCGAAGCCATTTCAAGAACCTACAAGGTGACTTAAGCCTGTTTAGAATTATATAGAAACGTTGAAGTTACAAGCTATAGTATGAGAGGATAGGAAAAGCGCAAACCTTTGTCCGCAAATGAATATTATTAGCCTCAAAAAACGTGTTGTTGCCGTTAACCTCAACACAAATGATCAAAGATTTATGTGTAAATAATCTCTAAAAACGTACACCTGAAACAAGAATCATCACCGTGAGTAATAGTAGAAGCAGCTAGTACTATAATTGAAAGAGTAAAGTAAGTAGGACGCACCAAAGCTAGTGCAATAATTATGATAACAACTAAGATTACTACGAATGTCCAACACCGAGGTGACGGAGAAGCAATAGAATGAGGACCATGAATCTCTTGAGATTCTCTTTTCGGTGGAGAGGGTGGTGCAAGAACTATTTCTTGCTGCTGCGGTGGTGATGACCGTGGTGGCGAGTCTAGAGAAGGAAATGGTATTGCCTGAAGCCGAGGCCGCGGTGGTCGCGGTGGTAGAAGTCCTTCTCTCTGCTTCGAGATTGAATCAGTACATAGAGCATCAAGATGAGGATATAATTCACGTAATAATAATCGTTCTCGTGACTTATGCCATGGTACAGGGTTTGATCTAGGAAGACTCTGCATGCGTTGTAATGTGTAGTCTCTAGGAGGATCATTATTCGTCTCCGGTTGAAGACATTGTGGAAGATCTTGACCAGGGAATATTTCTTGAAACCATGACAGTAGTTGAGATTCTTCTATTCCCGGTGATGATTCTTGTGGCTGCTGCCGAGAGAGTTGGGACGGTGGAGCAGCGTTTTTTCGTGGTGGCCTTGGTGGACGAGAACTTCCCACTGATTTGGGTGGTGGTGGATCCATGAGCAGAATATTGTTGACAAAATGCAATATTTAGTGGTTTCTTGGAGAGAAAGTATGAGGAGAATATTCTGCTTCTTGAGCTTAAGAGACTGATTGTAAAGGTATTATAACAAGTCAGTTTGTTAATCCGTTATATTAACCGCCGGTGTTTTAGTCACTTAATTAATTAACTTCAATATGTTGCTAACTAGGGTTTTAATAGTCGCATAAAGATTTTCGTAATTTCAATCATGGTGTCACATAAAAATTGTCATAATATTAATTACGATTGTTATCGGTATTTGTCAAAACCATTTTTACAGTCACGAAACTTTTTTAAAACCATGTTGCTAACTAGTAAAGTGACAGAATTATACCGTAACAGTTTATATATATATATATGTGTCTGGATGCGCTATTTGTTCATTAACACATATTTTTTATTTGGTTAAATTTTGTCGAATAAGATATGACTCAGCTAATTCTTGCGGTTGATTCTTATAATTCATTTACATATCCTATTTATTTGGTTAATCTTGGGTGAATTTATCCTTGTATTTGAATCTGGGTAATGACCCTGGTGTCAAACTGGTGTAAAAAAGATACGAGTGTATTGCATTATATTTGTAGAATCTTATTTTTAATTATAACCAAAATCAAAGTAATCTATCTATACAGAGGGACTAACCTTTATTTTGTAATAACTCATAATTTATATTCAAATAATTGTGTAGTTGTAAAGTGAATAAGATTTTCTACAATTTACAAATAGAGAGTTACCCTCCAGAAAATTATCATCTTCTTTCATATTTTATCAAATCTTAATTTTCTTTTTTCCTTAATATTTTTCTCCTATTGTTATTGTGTATCGATAACAATTTTGTTCCTCAAGATTGAGAGAAATTTTCCATAGGTTTTGGTGGACTTCCAACATCTGGTATCTAGAGTTTTGGTTAACAATTCAAGGCAAGAAAATCACTATGACAATGAATCATCCGAATGAGCATTTTCTAGCAAGTCTTCCAATTCTAAAAGTTGATAACTATGAGAATTGGTGCAAGCAGATGAAGGTTGTGTTTTGTTGTCAAGATCTTTAGGATCTTGTGAAAGAAGGGTTATAATCGCTTAAAGAAAACGTAACAGAAGAAAAAGAGGTTGTACACAAATAATTGAAGAAAAAGTATTATAAAGCTCTCTTTATAATTCATCAATGTCTAAGTTCAGAAAATTTTAAAAAGGTGAGTGATGTAGAATCTGCGAAAGAAGCTTGGAAAATTCTGGAAAAGTCTTTTGAAGGTGCATAAAAGGTGCAAGATGTGAGGTTACCAACTCACAAAAGAACATATAAATTACTTCAGATGGAAGAAAGAGAAAGTATAATAGATTTCTTCACTAGGATTACGAAACTAGTGAATCAAATCAAAGTATCTGGAGAAATGCTGACTTTAAGATCAGTTGCTGCAAAGATCTTGAGGTTTTTGGCACCAAAGTTTGACTACATGGTGGTAGTCATAGAAGAGTCAAAGAATTTGTCGACATTGACAAAAGAAGAGCTTTAAGGGACACTTGAATCTCATGAACAAAGAATGGTTGAAAGAGCTAGAGGCAAGTCAAAGAGTGAAGTGGCTTTCCAGGCACAGTCAGCAAGAGAAAAGAAAGGCAAAGGAAAGTGGTTCGACAATAGAGGTAGAGGAAGCTACAATAATTTGACTGGTAGAAGAAATCAGCATGAAGAAGTTGTGTCGAATCAAAGAAGACCCCCATACTAAGGCAACCAAATTGGTGGTGCTGGTGGTAGAGGAAGAGGTGGTGGTCGAAAACCTAACAATAGTCACATTCAATGTTTTAATTTCCATAAGTATGGTCACTAATCTAGTGATTGTCCAGAAAAATGAATGAATCAAGAAAGTGATACAAAGTTTGTAAAACATGAAGAAGAGATGATGTTGATGGTCACAACAAGAGATGAAGAGATATTCAAGGACCAATGGTACTTGGACTCAGGATACTCATAAAACATGTCTGGAAGGAAAGATTGGTTTGTCAACAGAAAACCCTCGATGAAGAACATGGTGAAATTTGCAAATGACAATACTCTAGCAGCTGAAGGTATTGGTGATGTTCTGATTATGAGGAAAGATGGCAATAGGTCAGTAATTTTCAATGTATTGTACATACCAGGCATGAAGAGCAATTTGCTCAGTATAGGGCAGCTGGTCGAAAAAAATTATAAAGTGTCGATCAAAGACAACATGATGAGAGTCATCAATGCAAGAGAAAGATTAATCTTGAAGGCTCCTATGTCTCAGAATAGAACCTTCAAGACCGAACTAAATGTGATGGAGCACAAGTTTCTTCCGACTGTAACTAGCAGAGATGAATGGATATGGAACTATCGACTTGGTCATCCTAAGTTCAAAGACATAAGATATTTGAAAAATAGAAATATGGTTTTAGGGCTGCCAGAAATCGATATTCCGAACAAGGTGTGTAGGCGAAGCAACACAAGAATAGCTTCAGCAAGGATGTTGGAAGCAAGTCAAAGGTTGTTCTTGAAATCATATACTCTGATGTATGTGAACCAATCCAGGTGGATTCGAATGGAGATAATAAATACTTTGTCATATTCATAGATAATTTCAGTCGAAAGCTTGGACTTACCTGATCAAGAAGAAAATTGAAGTGATTGAGGTATTTTCCAAGTTTAATTTTATCGTTAAAAGATAAAGTGGCCGCAAGCTCGAGATACGGAGGACTGATGGCGGTGGAGAATATGTGTCGAAAGACTTCGACATGTGTTATATGAGAAAGAAAGGATTGTGCATGAGGTGGTGCCACCTGTAATACGATGGAAGAACTGACTTGTTTTGTGTTTTATCGCAAATATGCGGATAGCAAGAGTCGCCACCGACTTTTCTTTTATCCAATAAGTAAAGGGTGAAAAGAACAGGAAAGACCTTGAGATTATTGAGTTCGAGGGGTAGGTTATGAAAAGGGAAGGTGTTAGCATCTTTTTTATCCGTAGTTATCTATGGACTCTTAACCGCTAGCTCACTTTGAAAATGCTTTGTGAATGTGTTTGAAAAATATTTTGAAAATTGCCATAGTGAGGCAGAACTTTGTAATGATTCTCGTTTTTTATTCTTGAGAATGCGTACAAAGTGTTTGTTTGTAAATATTTTGAAATGTTTGTGAGCAAGTGATTACGAATGTTCTACCTACTCAAGGTCTTTTTTATAATTTTCCTCCTCCTTTAGATAGTGCTACCCCACCATTAGTTAGTAGGAAGCCCTATCGTTGGATGTGAAGGGACGAGCGTAGGTCATCGTATAGTCATAGAAGGAAACTTATATGGGCGCTTTAGCAATTATCGTTAAGGTACTAGATTGTTTATCAAAGGCAATATCGAAAGGGTCATTAAGGGACTACGATCTTTGTTTTCGAGGGACAGTACTAAAGAGTCCCCACGTTCGAGGAACATGACTGTGTTTCTGAGGCAACAAGGGAGGTTACCCTAGAGGTGCGCATGTGTGATGTGTGTTGTGATTCAGTTATTATTTATCTTGCATTAGAGTTTTGCTACCGTTTTATTTTATCTTACCATACATGACCTAATTACTAACAATAATAGTAAAATAGGAAAGTGATAAATGCGGAAAATAAATATTTCTACGCTATTACACGACCTTGGGAATGAGGGGTACACGCAATAAAAATGTGGGGAAAAGTAAAACCCTAATTACTTATTACAAACCATGGGCAGTTACATAATCATTAAAAAAAGCAAGAACAATAAACTGCGTTAATTGTAAGATGAGAAAGCGAAAGAGTTTCTTAGTGATTTTTTATTAAAAAAAAGAGTTTGATGATTAACCTAAAAAAACTATTTAATGTTGATTAAGGAAAAGAATTTATTAATTAAAATAAAACCTAGGAAAACCTAATTAATTTTGATTAAAAAAGGAATTAATTTATTTATTAAAAAGTTGATTAGTTAATTAATAAAAAATGATTAGAAAAAAAAACCTAATAGGTCTAAATTAATTTTAATTAATTAAAAAAAGTTATGTTGTAAAAAAAGAGTGATAAAAAAAAGAAAGAGACTGGGCCTGAAAAATAGAAAATCTGGGGGAGGGGGGGTGTAGAGGAATCCGTTAGGCCCAAGAATGAGAAGCACAAGATATTAGCGTTAGATCCAGCGTGGCTAGCTCCAGGAGGTGTATCATGAGCGCGCGGATCTGGAGCACTGGATCTGGATCTGTTTAGATTCAAGGATGATGATGAGAGGATGTATGGTGGGTGCGTGAGAACGTGGTGTCCAGGATCTGAAAAACAAAAAAAATATGTGAAAAATATCAAAATGCCAAAAGGCTGGGATCGAACCCACGCCTTGGCATAGTAACGTCTTATCGCGCGTGCTTCAATCGTTGGGGCGGTAATACATCTATTGTATTAACTCAAACAAAATATATTTAATATGAAATAATTGCATGAACCGGAGAGGCGCCAGAGTCCTAGCTCCGGTCGTCTTCTTCGGTTGCCTCCTTCCTTCAAACCTGTAAAACAAACGTTGTTAGAAACCCAAAAGCCCCTTACTCCCCTAAATCGAGGCATGCGAGTTCAATGGGACGGTTATTTTGGCCTGAAACGCAACAGTTTGGGAGGTATAACAAAAACAATATGGATCAGACCAGACATGGCAATTCATAGTTTTGATTGCACGGGACTCCTATGATGAACCAATCCTGTATAAACACATCTCAGAAACATATTAATGCCATTAGCATGACTTAAAATAAAACGAAAATCAAAGTATGAATTTTAAAAAAAATCATGAGATCAGAGATGGATGCATGTGAGTTTTGGACCATCAGGTTTGGTCCATTCTTACTCTGTATCTTCTCAGGAATCGATTAGTGATGCAAGGATGCTTGGAAAGGGGCTGCAAACCAGGGTTTCAAGTTGCCCTAGTTTGATAATTTTTTGTGATTTTGGAGGGATGTTCTTGCACAAGGTTTTCTGTGGCCTTCATGTCTGATTTGAGGAGAATATATAGAGATGAAATTAGGTCAAAAGGTTGGGCTTGGACTCTTGTAATAAGACTTTGTTTTATTTTATTTTATTTTGACTTTTAAATAAATAAAAATAAAAAATAAAATATAATAAACCAAAGAGAGGTTGCATTGGTCATAACTCCTTCAATTCTCATCTTTTGAAGGTGATCTTAGACTTTTTGGAAAGCTAATATGTCCTCTACAATATCTATGTTGATCAATTTTGCATTTGAAGACTTTATCTTGATGTAAGTTGCCTTGACAAAATGTGTCTTTTTGTTGACTTTTGAAATGACCTATAATGTATTGGCCCATATCTCTCAAATGAAGCATTTTTTGGATCTGAGCTTAGAGAGACAAAGTTGTAGAGAATTGAAGTTCCTTCCAAATGAGCTTTGGTTTGGGAGAATATGATGAAGCATATGAAAGTTATGCTTAGTCAAAGTTCAGTTGACTTCTCCTTAAGAAAACCCTAATTTGGCAACTTTTGACTTTTGATGATTTGAGAGTTTCCTTGATGAGTCATGATTAACCTTTGATCAAATGATAAATATAACTTCAAAATATTGATGTTGACCAAAAAATTTGAAGTTTGACTGTATGTTGACCATATTTGACTTTTTGTTCAATATAGTTGATTTTCAGTCATCTGAGCCATTGACTGAGCAAACTTGTGATGCAAGGCATGAAACTTAGTATGAGCATTCTTAGAGACATATAAGGAATCATGAATTTTTTTTGAGACCTTAGAAACCCAATTTTCCTTGTGAAAGATGAAACCCTAGTTGTAAGTCCATTGCTTAGAAGGAGAATTTGTCTGATCAATTCTTGAGCAACCTTGAGCATTTGAGAACCATAGGAGAATATCTTGAAGAAAATGGGAGAGAAAATTTTGGGATACAACAAATGCCCCTATTCAGTCTTCTTAAACTTGAGGAGTTAGATTGGCATGTCCGCCATTCGTGATTTGAAGGTAGAAGAGGATTGAACACTTAAGTGCCTAGAAATTTGCACTCACATGTGCACGAAGTAACACTGTTAGTTGGCTGTATTGCTTGAATGGGCCATAATATGCCATCTAGAGAGATGATAGAGTGTCTTTGGAGATGGGCTTACAGATGCCATCCAAATAACTATTGCTTGGAGTATCAGAAGGAGTCTACACTTGACAATATCTGAAGAATCCTTTCCAAAATGAACCTCTGAGGAAGGTGCTTAGGTAGTTGCATGTCAGATTTAGTCTCTGCGGGAAATGCTTGTAAGGGTTCAGTCTCTGAGTTAAATTCTTGTCATGTAGATAGTCGCCCCATTCTATTCCAGGAATTGATCCACAATTTTTTTCTGTTTGTAAACCCATCCTGTTCCGGGAATTTATACCACCTGGTCATGTTGATAGTTTCCTCGTCCTGTTTCGGGAGTTAATCTTTGCCTGGTTATAAAGATATTTTCTCCGTCCTGTTTCGAGAGTTAATCTTTGCATGGTCATACAGATAGTTGCCCCGTCCTATTTCGGGAATTAATCTTTGACCTGCTTTCTGTTGGCGAACCCGTCCTGTTTCGGGAATTCATACCGCCTGGTCATACAGATAGTTTCCCAGTCTTGTTCTGGGAATTAATCTTGGACCTGATCTTCTAGGTAGTTTCCCAGTCCTGCTTCAGCAATTAATCTACAACCTATTTGAGAATTGTTGATGATATTCGTCTGTTTGTAGACTTTTACCTGAAAAACAAAGTTAGTCTTTATGCAATGTCATGATGTATGTAATGCATTACATAATGATGTTCTCAAAGTAAATGAGAGTGTGTTATATGTGTTTCGTATGCATATGCTATGATACTTGTAAATGATGTATGGATGCAAGATGTCATTGAAGTTTATTTGTAGCTTCGTATAACATCTTTGCCGGGGAAAATAAACCCCTGACCATTGTTGGGGACGAATAATATGAATCATAAATCTTGTTTAGAATGTCTCCGTTGGGGATTGCAGCTTTCTGTTTTAAGGATATTCGGCTAGGAATGTTTGACTTCTGCTTGGGGATAGAAGAGTTCAGGAACATTGGTTGTTCATCACTCTATTGGGGAATTTAGTTCTTATATACCCTGCCTGAGGATAAAAGAGATGAATAACCTTCAGAGGTTCTGTATGACTGAGTTTCCGATATGGACACCAACTCTTCTGGGGGAGGACAAAGTTAAATGATGTATGGATCGGTTTCAGATTCCAAAGCAACTTTATAGGAATAGAAACCTGCAGTACACTTTGCTGGAGAAGATAATCTTACTAGGGATTTGTAGTAATCGGTGAATGAACTCTGCTTGGGAAGTTAAATTCTATTAGGGAAATAAAACCTGTTAGGGAAGAGAATGTTGTAGGGGATTTTGAAATGTTGGAGAAATAAACTCAACTGGGGAATTAAATTCCTGTGAACTGTGCTGAGGAAGTTTCCACTATATGCTGGAGAAATGATCAGATTCCTTTATCTGTTAGGGGGATTTACTGGGGAGTATGATTATGTGAACTGCTGGAAGATGCCCTAATTCCTTCCTGGAGGCATATTAGGCTTGTGTGGGGAATGTATCTCTGTCTGGGATGAGCTTGTGAAGGTAACTCTATGGGGATAATCCCATGGAGGTTGCTCTGTGGGGATTTGTGGATGAGTTGAACGTTATCCCAATTCCTAGAGTCTTTAGTAAATTCCGATTCCTGTTTTTATGCATATACTTGTTAACAATAATCATATTCATATGCATATGTTCATTCAATTTAGTCATTGGACGTTTTTTGCAAACAAAATAGAAAAAGTGAAACAAATTTGAATTTTGAAATTGAATTTGTATTGAAAGTGTGCCTATAAACAGGCAGTTTTATACAAAGGAGATGGAAATCCCAGTAAGAGGAAATTGTCATGCAACGAAAAGGGTACAAAGTAAAACAAAGAGAAAACAACTATGTGAAAACGATCTCATTGAGTTTCAACTCTGATATTGCCTTTATGTCTTCAAGCATCTCATCCGTCGCTGTCGGAAGAAGTTGACTGAATTCATCTATACCGTTTGAATATGACGTTGGTAGCAACGCTGATTGTAAGTAGATGATCCAATGGGACATATTTGTACGCTTTAATCCCTACTTTTTCCTGGACTGCCCTTTCGGGTTTTCAGTCCACCAGGATACCCTTTTTTTCCCAAGCCGCCTTTTCAGGTTTTCGACTTGTCGGGTTTACAATCTTTATATATATATATATATATATATATATATATATATATATATATATATATATATATATATATATATATATATATATATATATATATATATATATATATATATATATATATATATATATATATATATATATATATATATATATATATATATATATATATATATATATCCCTAATTTTTGCCCAAACTCTTTTGGTTCGTCGGGATGTCCTTACTTTTGCCTAGGCATGTCAACCTAGCAGGTCCCTTTCATGCGTAGTATTTATTGACTATGTTCGTATTCACAGGGTGCAGAAAGTCTTCATCGTCCATGATGATAAGTATCATAGCACCGCCAGAAAATATCTTCTTGACTACAAATGGCCCTTCGTAGGTGGGAGTCCATTTTCCCCTGGGATCACCTTGCGGTAGGATGATACGCTTTATTACCTAGTCACCAGCCTGATATACTTGATGCTTGACCTTTTTGTTAAAGGCTTTGATCATGCGCTTTTGGTACATCTGACCATGGTAAATAGTTGCAAGCCTCTTCTCGTCGATCAAACTTATCTTGTCTAGCCTAGTCTGAATCCACTCGTCTTCGCCTAAATCTGCATCTTTCATGATCCTTAGAGAAGGAGTCTGGACTTCGACAGGTAGGACAACTTCCATACTATAGACTAGAGAGAATGGGGTTTCCCCAGTTGATGTACAGACTGAGGTACGATAGCCATGAAGATAAAATGGTAACATCTCATGTCAATCTTTATATTTCACCGTCATCTTCTATATAATCTTCTTAATGTTCTTATTGGCGGCTTCCACTGTGCCATTCATCTTCGGTCGAACGGAGAAAAGTTATGGTGATTGATCTTGAACTGCGTGCAGAGTTCTATGATCATAGTATTGTTCAGATTAGTACCATTATTCGTGATAATCCTTTCGGGGATGCCATATCGATAGATGAGGCTATGCTTAATGAATCGGGCCACAACATTATTGGTGACCGAGGCAATTGAGGCCGCTTTAACCCACTTTGTGAAATAATCAATGGCGACCAGGATGAAACGGTGTCCATTGGAAGCAGTAGGCTTAATTTCTCAAATCATATTGATGCCCCATATTGCAAATGGCCAAGGAGCAGTCAAGACATTCAGAGGAATCAGAGGCACGTGTACTTTGTCGGCATAGATCTGGAATTTGTGACAAGTTCTTGAGTGGTGATAGTAGTCGATTTCCATGGTCGACCAATAGTAACATGCTCTCAGAATCTTCTTAGCCATAGTATACCCACTGAAATGAGTACCAAAGACACCTTCGTGCATATCTTCCATAATTTTCTCAACTTCCTTCTTTTCCATACAACGAAGCAAAGTCGAATCATGGTTGTGAAGTATCTTTTCACTTCATGAAACTAAGGCTTCTCTTCTACTCCGTCAGGATCAACTTCGTAGCAATGTGTCGGTTCATCCAGTCTTTCGATATTAATTAGACGAGCTTCGTTGTCCCATCTAACTTTGAACATAGACAGCATGGTTGTGAATGTGTCTGCCAACTGATTCTCTTCTCGTGGAATATGCTCAAAGTGATTTCCTTGAAGTATGGAATTAAAGCCAACACATGCTCTCAGTAAGGAATGATATTCAGATGCTTTGTGTCCTATTCTCCCTTAACTTAACTGATTACTAGGGTTGAATCCCCATATACATTCAAGAACTTGATTCTTAGGTCAATAGCAGATTTGATACCCATGATGCACGCTTTATATTCTGCCATGTTATTGGTACAATCGAAGTATAATCTAGTGGTGAAGGGTGTATGGAAACCCTTGGGGGAAATAATCACAACACCAATTATGTTACCAAGTGCGTTGGAATCTCCATCAAAAACCATAGTCCATTGGGATCCTGGCTCAGGTCCTTCATACGATCCAGGTTCTTTATAGCCTGTAACTAGCATAATGTTCTTGTCCAGGAACTCGAAATTCGTAGATTGGTCGTTGTCTAGAGCTTGATGAGCCAAATGATCTGCCAGTACACTTCCTTTAATTGCCTTCTTAGTGGTGTAATGAATGTCGTATTCTGTCAAGACCATTTTCCATCTGGCTATCCTTCCGGAGAGAGCGGGCTTCTTGAATATGTATTTGATCGGATCCATCTTAGAGATCAACAAAGTAGTATGAGTCAACATATACTCTCTTAGTCGACGAGCAGCCCGTGCCAAAGTGCATCAAGTTTTATCGAGCAGTGAGTATCTTGTTTCGCAGTCGGTAAACTTTTTGCTAAGATAGTATATTGCGTGCTCTTTTCGACCAGAATCGGCATGTTGGCCCAGTACAAACCCCATTGAGTTCTCTAACACTGTTAAGTACATAATCAAAGGTCTTCCTTCAACTGGTGTCATCAAAATTGGAGGTTCTTTGAGATGATCCTTAATCTTGTCAAAGGCTATCTGGAAATTGTCATTCCACTTTACTACTTGATCTTTCTTCAGTAACTTGAAGATCGATTCACAAGTAGCAGTCAAATGGGAAATAAATCGAGCAATGTAATTCAATCGTCCTAAGAAACCTCTGACTTCCTTCTCAGTGTAGGAAGCAGGAATTTCTTGAATGGATTTGACTTTGGAAAGATAAACTTCAATACCTTTACCACTAACAATGAAACCCAGGAGCTTACCGGATCTCACCCCAAAGGGGCATGTTTTTCGGATTTAACCTCAACTTATACTTCTTCAGTCTCTCAAATAGCTTGTGTAGATGGTCAAGATGTTCCTCTTCAGTTTGGGATCTGGCTATCATGTCATCAACATAAACTTCGATTTCATGGTGGATCATATCATGAAATAAAGCTACAATGGCACGCTGATATATCGCACCGACATTCTTCAACCCAAAAGGTATAACCTTATAACAAAAAGTGCCCCACTGTGTGACGAAGGTAGTTTTCTCCATGTCTTCAGGCGCCATCTTGATCTGATTATAACCTAAGGAACCATCCATGAAGGAAAATACCTTGTGTTGAGAAATGTTGTCGACCAGAACATCAACATGTGGGAGCGGAAAGTCGTCTTTGGGGCTTGCTCTGTTCAGATCCCTATAGTCCACACACATACGCACTTTGTCATCTTTCTTTGGTATTGGAACCACATTTGCAACCCATTGAAGATATGACGTAACAACCAAGAAACCTGCGTTGAATTACTTCATAACCTCAGTCTTGATCTTCTCCGACATCTCGGGACGCATGCAACGAACCTTCTGCTTTATTGGATAACAACCTTCTTTCATTGGCCGACGGTAAACCACAATATCATTATCGAGCCCTGGCATGTCTTCGTACGACCAAGCAAAGATCTCAACATAATCATGCAACATCTGGATTAACCTATTTTTGATATCGTCTTCTAAATTGGTACCTATCTTGACTTCGTTCTTGCTTGTTTCGGTACCCAAGTTCACAACCTTGACTGGCTCTTCATGAGGTTGTATATCCTTTTCCTCTTGCACTAACAGTCTGGCAAGTTCTCCAGGTATTTGACAATCTTCCTCACCTTCATCCTCGACTTGGTAGATTGGATTTTCAAAGTCATAAGTGGCAATAGCAGAATCATTATCAACGAGATCCATAGTGGATGTGGATCTACAATTTATTATGTGGGTGTGTGTAAGAACACGTAACTATTTGAAAGTAATAAAAGTAAAATAAAAGACAAAGAGCGCAAAATTTGAATGCAAAACGTCCAATGCTTTATTAAATGAAGATATGTTTATGAAATGACAACCCTTAACAAGAGGACCATTGTGCCCCGGATAAGGCACAAGGCTTAAAGTCATTGTTTAAATAAATTACATAACCAAAACTTTGTAAGCAATAAAGAAAAAAGTAACTATTACTCTTAACTAAAGGAGATTAAGATAATGTCTTGAGCCTACCAATTGCTGAGTCCATTGTCGATGGTCGGAAAGATCCAGCTGTCAAAGTCATAGTCATAGTCAGCGTCTTTTATGGTGTTGACTCCATTATTAATGATGCGGAATGGTGGTCTTCCAGCCCGAGCACGAAGAACAACCTTCTGAGCCTCTACAGTGAAACCCAAACCAAATTTGTAGATTTATAGGGAATATCAGGAAGCTAGCCCTAAGTAGTACAACCACCTTCTTCTACAGCAGCTCTAGCATCCTTCAAAGAAGCCATTCTGGGAGGAATCCTGGTAACCTTGGGGATAACAAAAACGTCTTTAGTAGCGGTTGGAGGGATAACTTCAAAAGTTTGATAGGGAGTCTCGATAAATTCGCCGTCCATCTCTACATACCGGAATGAGTTCAAATGACTCACCATATACTCTTCCTCGCCGCAGACAATAACAACCTTTGCTTTCACTGGATATTTCAGCTTCTGGTGTAAGGTTGAGGTAACAGCGCCTTTCCCATGAATCTAGGGGCGTCCCAGTAGACAAGAATAAGCCGGTCGGATGTCTATGACATAGAAGGTAGAATCTAAGACTTGAGTACCTACTTTGATCAGAAGATCCACTTCTTTGTGCACCATCCTTTTCGATCCATCAAAGGCTCTGACCATAATATCACTAGGTTTCAGTATAACCTCTTCGCAATCAAGTCTGTCAAGAGCACCTTTTGGTATAAGATTTAGCGAGGAACCAGTATCAATCAATACATGCGCTAAAGTAGTGCCCATGCATTCAATAGAGACATACAAGGCCTTGTTATGGTTTCTTCCCTCATGAGTCGTGTCAGCATCGGAAAAACCTAAACCATTATCCATTGTTAGACTAGGAACATAACTTCCAAATTGATCGGCAGAAATCTCTTATGGTACGTGCGCAGATTTTAAGAACTTTACTAAAGCTTGTGCATGGGCTTCAGAACACAGTAACAGGGATAACATGTAGATCTTAGATGGGGTATGTCCCAATTGTTCTACAATCTTGTAATTACTTTTACGGATAATCTTCAATACCTCCTTCAACTCTTTCCTAGAAGTATCATCAGTGGTGACTTCTTTAGGGGCCTCCGTTTGGGCATGCTCCATCATTTGCTCTTTACCCCAAGCCTCAGTAGTTGACTCGGTAGTGCTAACTTTGACTGGTGTAGCAACAGTCTTTAGAGAGATCTCCAGAGAGAAAACCCTTCCTCTTATAGTAACCTTACTAGTCCTAGAAATATTGTCAATGTCGGGATCAACAACTTCATTATCTTCAATCTCAGTAATCATAAGTTCTTGCTTGACACCATGGTAGTAGACGTCGGATCTATAATTCCAAGGGATAACTTTATTTGAAGAATATGGGATGGGTCCAGGTGTAGTGATTCTCAGAGGAGCAACTTTGGGTTTGGCAGTGATCCTTACAGGACCCTTGGCAGTGATCCTGATAGGAGTGCTATAAATTACAATTAAGTCTTGAAACAGATCCTCAGCAGATGGAATCTTCTCAACCAGAATTATGTGATTATCCATGAGGCGCTGAATACCTTCTCCTAACAACTTGCAGCCATTAGGTTGGGTTGCGCATCAATAATATCTGTCAATACAGCCTGGAAATAAACTGGCCTACAACAGATTCTTCTTGATAATTGGGAGGGGAGTAACTAATTCACTTATAGTAGAAACATAAAGAACATCATCAATAGTGCTTATGCCTTTGTCATGATTTGGCATAGGTGCAGTAATTACATTGGGAGTTTCAGGCAGATCAAATTCAATTTCTTTGTTGTCAATCATATCCTGAATTTTATTTTTCAACGCCCAGCAGCTATTGGTGTCGTGCCCAGGGCTATTGGAATGGTAGGCACACTTCATACTGGGATTGTAACAAGGAGAGGAGGTGTTGGGATTCTGAGGAGGATCCCTTAACGTAATCAACTATACTTTCAAAAGATGTTGCAATGCCTGAGACAATGGCATACTGATATTGGTAAACTGTCTTCTAGGTGTGTCTGTCCTATGATGATTGTCTTGTTGTTGTTGTTGCACAGGCGCAAGATTAGAAATCAACACCGCTCCTACAAATTGATGGTGATCATCTCTAGTACGACCCTTCTGGCCATAAACAACATTCGTCTCCTTCTTACCGCTGAACATTTTCTTTACAACACTCGAAGATGCAGCCACTTGAATCTTTCAATTCTTGATACCACTTTCGACATGTTCCCCGGTTAGAATTGGCTCGGTAAAACTAGATGAGGAACTTCTAATTAGATGGTTAAAGAAAGGACCTGTCAGAGTTCCGATGAACATATCAACTTTCTCCCTATCAGATAAAGGAGGTTTCACTCTTCCCTCCAGATCTCTCCATTTCTGGGCATACTCCTTAAACCCTTCATGAGAGCCCATGATCATACTTTGTAACTGCACATGAGTCGGTGAAAGATCAGCATTGTATTGATAATGCTTGTAAAAAGAAGAAGCCAAGTCTTCCCAAATATAGATATTATCCCCCTAAAGTTGATAGAACCATTCAAGTTGTGTCCGGGATATACTTTCTTGAAAGAAGTGAACCCATAACTTTCTGTCAGCAGTATGGGGTTGGATCTTCCGAACATAAGACCACAAATGAAGCTTAGGACAAGACACGCTATCATATTTAGAAAAAGTGGGGACCTTGAACTTGTGAGGGATAACAACCCCCTAAATAAGATCCAACTCCTTAAAATCAAGTCCAGGAACTTTCTGGATATGCATAGCATTAAGTCGATCTTCTAGCTGTTTGTATCTGTTATCAGCGGGAGGATACAGTTCAGCGGAGTAGTCTTCATCAGAATCTTATCCAGAACCAAGGTTATTATTCTCTTCATCTTTCACACTCTTGTAATCTTCTTCTTGGTTATCATCTTCATTTAGGGGGGCTCAAAATCTAGATCCCTTCTGACCGTACCTTTGAATCTTCTGCCCATATTAAGAGAGATTGCTGGCTTTTTAGTCTTCTTCTTACTCCACTTTGTGATGAGTGTCTTCAACTCATCTTGACCCTTAGCTAAGTCCAAGAATATTTGCTGAAACTGAGCATTATGAGCTTGAAGTTCTTTCGTAGTTTGTTCGAGTGCCATCTTTTACTGAAATAAACAGCAAGAAGATGAGAAAATTTGTCTAGAAAGTACCTGTTATGTGATGATATGCATGATATGTAAATGCAAGTGCAATGTTTTTAAGGACCTTTGTGGGGTTTAAATTTGTTTAAACAAAAGGAAACAAAAGAAACTTTAGGAACAAGTTCAAATTATAATTGCCTTCTAGACTTATAATGATAACAAGAAGAGTTACAAAGAAACACAATATGAACTTAAGTCTCCCTTGGGCGCTTCCTCTTTGTGTTGACATATGCATTAAGGCTTTTTTCTTCATGGAGTCGTTTCGTCAGTTCCAATATTTTTTTCTCACTAGCATAGAGCTGAGTTTCAAAGGTATCCCTTTCTTCCTTGAGTTGAATTTGGGGCTTCTGTAGTTCTTCGAAGGCAGTAGGCATAACAAGATGAAGAACGGTATGAGGAACATCCCCTTTAACAACAGGTTCTATGATCACTGGTAGGATAGCAGGATATGGCATTTTAAGATTTTGAGCATGAGATCGCACCCATATGAGGTAAGGCTCTAGATGGATGGAATTATTGTTCCCCAAAGTCTCTCTATAAATCTTGTTGACCATGCCCTAATCACGTATACACCTTTGATGGTAATTTTGAGGATCGTTCTCATAGTCGAACACAATAACATGGATGAGCATATCATGAGGACCGTCCCTTCGAGCATAACTAAACTGACGCAGAGCTAGAGAAAGGTTGTAAGTGATTCCCCCTCTTATACCAAGGAGTGGTACATTAGGGAATTCCCCACAGCGGTCAATAATAGTGACATATGCCCGAGATCGAGAATACTAATGGATATCCGAATGAGCGAGTAACATCAACCTTTGAGACCACCTAAAACCTCGTTCATTCTTTATTAGTGATTGGGGAAGGTGCGATATAAACCACCTGGACATTAGAGGTACGCAACACATAAGAGTTCCTCGCTTCTTCATAGTACGAGTGTGAATGTAATGCAAGATATCTCCAAGAAAAATAGGTATCGGATTATGATTGAGAAATATTTTAATGCCATTCACATCTATGAATTGGTCTGGATTAGGGAATAGTACTAAACCATAGATCAGCAAAGCCAAAACATCCTCAAAAGCACGAAAACACATGGCATCTAGAAACCAGTGAGCCTTCTCTATTAGATATTTAAGAGGAAAACCCTTGAATCCATTCCTTATTTCACAATTAGATACAATGTCCGGTCGTTTCAGATGTAAGGCAACTGCAATGTCTTCAGGTTTGGAACTTGCTCTAGACCAATGAAAGGTATCTGATCAAGAATAGTCACTCCGAGTAATTTAGAGAATTATTCCATTGTGGGCACCAACTGATAATCCGGGAAAGTAAAATAGTGATGTTTAGGATCAAAGAACTGGAACAGAACACTCATCATGTCTTCTTTGAAACCGGTAGTAACCAAACTGAGTAGATGACCATGTCTCTTGGTGAATTGAGAATTTTCAGGAGCTTTTGAGACAAATTCCTCAAGCTTGGGAGGTACCTTTACAAAGTTGATTCAGATAGTATTTCTACGATTGGAAGCCATGACCCTGCAACAAAGAACAAATATAAATCCCCTAAATCCTTGAAATGGTTAGCTATTGTTGTACCCCAAAATTTCCCCTCCCATATTTCTCAAAACATTGCAAGAAAAATCTCCAAGTTGCTCAAGGTTGCTCAAGAGTTGGACAGACAAGCTATCTCCTAAGGCAGTCAACCCCAAATTAGGGCTTTGTGTTGCATCAAGGTATTTGAATCCAAATGACCTCAAGTTCTCCCCAATGTCCTAATATGTTCTCAAGGTCATCCATGTCAAGTTTCAAGCCTTGCAGAGGAAGTTTGCTCAGTCAATTGCTCAAAGGGCTCAAAAATCGACTATGTTAGGGCAAAAGTTAATTGTGACCCAAATACAGTCAAACTTCAAGATTTTTGTCAAAATTCTCATTTTGAAGTATATTTCATCATTTTATCAAGGGTTGATCATGATTCATCAAGGATTTCTCAAAATTCATCAAGACCCAAAAGTTGCTAAATTAGGGTTTTGTAGGAAAAGTCAACTCAACTTTGACC
Source organism: Vicia faba (assembly GCA_948472305.1). Classification (NCBI taxonomy): domain Eukaryota; kingdom Viridiplantae; phylum Streptophyta; class Magnoliopsida; order Fabales; family Fabaceae; genus Vicia; species Vicia faba. Next base: position 854,882,117 of record OX451736.1, on the reverse strand, counting down.
AAGCATAACTTTCCCATATTTTATGAGAAATTACCCATCCAAAGCTAATTTTGAATAGGATGAAATTTACTACAATCCATCTTCATACCTCAAGATCAAAAAATGCACTCACAAGAAGTTATAAATTTGGACATTATAGGTCATTTTTGAAAGTCAACAAAAACACCTTTTTTTCCAAAGCTTATAACTTGAGAATGGAATATCAAAATGAGACGAGACCAAAAGGTTTGGTTATAGGACATCTCAATCTTTCTAAAAAGTCAAATAACACTTCCAAAAGTTCAAAATTGAATAAGTTATGCATTGTTGAAGTTGGACATTTTTGCAAAATTGCCAAAAGTCAACTATCCCCAAAACTTCAAATTTTGTCAAATGGGCCCATTCTTTTCCACTTGATTTGAGCTTTCATAGTTTCCCACGTGTCCTAGCTTCAGCCATGAGCCCATATTTTATTTTTATTATTTAATTTGATTTTTTATTGAATTTATTCATTTTAAATCAAATTAAATCATATAAAATCTAAAACTTTGATTACATAAGATTTTTTTGGCTGTTTCAGGTTTTGATTATCATCATTATCATCATCAAATTCGAATATCACCAATTCATGTGCAAAAAGATTGAGATTTGGCAAAATTGGTAAGCTTTAAAGAAGAGATCAAATCAAATATGTATGCATTGATATGGGAAGATTTAATCCATAATTTTTACCCTAATACATTCCATAGTACATAAGCAAGCAAGAGGAATCGAAATAAGGGTTGGAGGCTGTTGAAGGAGGCAGAAACAAAATTGAAAAAAAGCATAAAAAACTTGAGATCGAAATCAAGCTTGGGGACATTTTCAGGGCTTGGCAATCATCACAATCGCTTCCTAGCAACTCTCAGAAGCAAAACCAATCAGAATCACACATTTTCCAACCTCCTAGAGCGCTATAAGTGGTTCACGAGTCCGCTCCATTCTTGAAATCAATTTGTGTTATTCTTGCATCTACAATGAAAACTAATTGCATATTTTGACTCACCATGCCATTTGCAGTCTTTTGACATTATTTAATTTCATTCATCTAACCTATATAAAGAACCACCATTGTTAGGGTTTTGCATCTTGTTTTAGGTTTTTTCGTTTCAGATAAAATCAACCTTAGTAATGGCTATAGGCGTGACCGGAAGAGGAAGGCGAGTTTAACCATGGCATCAGAAGGCATTTCTATGGCCTAGGGAGGATTTTGGAGCGTGACAGGCTTGTAGTGACGGACCTCCGTCCGTAGGTATAGCGTCCTTGGTTTTTAGCAACGGATGGAGGACAGGGGTAATGAGTTGTCACCCACTCATTCGCCTATTCAAATAATGGCGCGCATATTTTTTGTTCTGACCAATAATTATTTGTTTTGCTTTATTATCATTATTTTGTATCCATATAACAATTGAAGCAACTTGGTGCGTTGGCAAGGCAAGCGAGAAATCACTCTCAGGACCTGGGTTCGAATCCCAGGTCCCCCACTTTCTCATTGCTTTTTTCTTTCAGGCAACTGTGTGTGTATTCAAGCCTGTAGAACACCATGCACCATCATCTATCCAATGGCCAGATGGCCAAAGGCCAAATCTGAGGGTCCAAGGCTGAGGGTCTATCATAGGCAAAGTCCAAGTGTGCGCATGGAATCTCAAAAAGTCAAACAAGGCCAACTCTAATGGGCCTCAGAATTGCTATTCATGCCCCCCAAAACAGGCCCAAACCCCCTCTTCTCTTTATTTATTTTATTTAGTATTTGTTTTATTATTATTATTTAATTTATTAACCAATCACAAATTTCTTTTTTATAAAAAATAAAATCACAAAAAAATGTTTTTATTTCAAATCAAATTTTAGTATTTTATTTTATTAACAAATCTATTAATTAATTTAGGTTTTAATTAGAATAACTTTAACCTATTTTTTTGTAAATAATTAAAATTAAATTAGATTTAATTAGGTTTTAATTACTAACATTAACTATTTTATTTTTCCTTCTTAAAATAACAAAAACCCAAAAATAACTTTTTTTCATTTAATTAATTAATTAATTTAGTAATTTAGTAATTAATTTAGAATTTATTTCTTTCTTAAAATAAAAACAACAAAAAATGTCTTCTTTAAAGGGTCAAAACCCTAATCTTGCCCTCGATTTAATTTCCCGCGCGCGATTTATTTATTTTTATCATATTAATGTACTTGCCTCCGGTTTGTAATAGTTAATAGGACCTTTATTTATTTTTTATCGCTTTATTTATTTTTAAAGGGTTTGTCTTTGGCGATGTAAATACCCGACGCCTTGTAATTTAAATTCCGCATTTTATTTCCGCAAAATATAACTGTTAGATGATTGATAATAGGATGACATGACAAGACTGAGTGTTTTAACCTAAAATCAACTTAGATCACCCTTAACATGTACAAAGATAAAAAATAACTAAAAACGACACACTCGCACACGCGCACTCTTAGGGTACACCCCACTTGGCTGCCTTCGTACACGGTCATTGAGTATAGGTCGCTTTAGAGGTCGCCCTCTTGTCTAAAAGATCATAGTCACCTCGAAACGGTTGCCTCAAATATTGTTGCCTCAAAACAAATGATCTAAGACATTAGGGTTACCGCTAAGGCGTCCTAACATTGCTTTGTTGACCGTAAGTCCCACATTCGAATTGACCCTTAAACTCCAACGACGGTGCTACCTACTCATTCATAGTGAGATAGCATTGTCTAAAGGAAAATAACATAGAACGATTCCTTTTTCGAGTAGGTAGATGGTTCTTAGATACTTGCTCAATAAAAAAACAAAGACTTTTCACACTTACACTCCTTTTCGAACAAAGTTTTCAAAAATACTTCATACACTCTTGAGGACAGAAGCAAGAGTTAAATCGAAGTTTCAAACAAAAACTTTTTTCAAAACCCACAAGCACAAAGAAAGCAAATTTTGAAAACAATTGAGCAAGTACCTAAGAGCCCGTGGATAACCATGGATAGAAAGGGTGCTAACACTTTCCCTTTCTATAATCTACCCCCCGAACCCGAGAAACATCTCGAAAAAGGAATTTTTCTATGCTTTTTTCCTTTCCTTGTTGGATAAAATAAAATTCGGTGGCGACTCTTGCTTACCGCGACAAGAAATTTATTTAAAAGTCAAAAATTCAAGATTTCTTTTTGAAAAGTCAAAATATGATTTCTTGAATTTTTGATTTCTTGATGAAATTTCAAAATATGAAACTTATTCATCAAGAAATCAAAAATTCAAGATTTCATTTTGAAAAGTCAAAATTTCTAAACTTAGAAATTTTTCTAAGTGTTGGAAATTTCATGTTTTTTCATAACTTTGAGAAAAATTTTCACCATGATGCAAGTTGATTCAAGAGAAACTTCCAACATGAAAGTTGTATATCTCCATGAAATCTACAAATTTTCTTTACACAACTCCTTCCAAAAGTGCTTGGATCTCAAGTTATAATTTTATGAACATGTGGTCATGAAACTAAACACTTAGTGAAATTTTGTCCTAATTTGGCCAGGATTTTGACCTAACTTCATGACACTTTTTCATATAGTTCCAAGGGGATTATTCAAAATCAATTCAAAGATGGATTGTAGAGCACATTGCAAGATTTCCAAAATGTCCAAGAACTCCTTGAGATCATTCTTGAGTAAGGAGAATCAAAGAGATGAAGTTAGGGTTTTATCACTTGAATTATAAGTCATTTTTGATGAACACATGAACCAAATCCATGCTAGGCTGGATAATCTTTGCTTTTCAGGTTTCAAACTTGTTTGTCACTCCATAATTAAATGTTTACACAACTGTTAGGGCTTTGATCCAAGCAATTGAGCTATTATCCAAGTTGCATTTCAATTAATGGCACAAAGTTAACATTGCCATTCTTGTAAAGCAAACTTTTTGCATAAAGTCCATTCTTGAGCCTCTAACTTGTTCCCTCTAATCACACTCCATCCACGAAGTCATAATCAAGCTTGTTTAAAGCATAACCACTATATGAACCAAGTACAAGGCATGGAGGCTTGTTTTGTCAAAAAAAATCACATGTTGAACTTACACATGTAAATTTGAATTCTGATTAACTAGAGCACTCCAAACTTGTTACTTATAAATAGAGTCACTATTTATGAGCTAAGGGACGAGTTTTAACACCCTGAAACACTCCCAAATTCCCTCTAGCTAGAAATTTCACAAAAAACTCCATTGATACACAGTTCTGGCCTTAAGCTTGTATCTTTCATTTCCCTCGTGCGTTTTCCCTCAAATTCATTCCTAAAGCTTCCTTACCTCAAATACAACTCATCCCCATCCTTATTCCAGAACTGTAACAACATTTACCATAACCTCCATAACCAAAAAACAGAGTCTGCAACTTGACTTCTCTAGGCCATTTCAACCACTTTGAACTCAAGCAAACCATTGATTAGCTTCCTGGGACCTCAAGGAAGCTAACCTGATCATCACCATCACTTGAAACAAGCTCAAACTCAAATTTTTTTTTCCAATTTTGAGGTATGTTTTCTCAACTTTGAACTCTTCATACAGGCATCATCAATAGTTTATTTATGAACAAAACATGTAGATATTATTTCCCTGAAGCTAACCATGTCCATAGTTTCCATTAATTTTACTTGAGCTTAGAGAATTTTGAAACTGAAATTTCTGAGATTTTTAGGGTTCAGATTAGGGCCATTAAAATTCATGCTTATCTTTGATCTATAGTTTTAATGTTTTACATTTCTGAAACCGTGAGAAAATTTGCTACAAGTTTCATGTTTACCGTTTTTATTTTTGATGAGAAATGAGCAAGTTACAGTTGGTCTGGCTGGAGGTTGAAGATGAAGTCATCAGGGCGCGTTTTTCCTTACATATTTATTGATTTTCCTATGTTAACGGATGTATAGCCACCCCGGTGGTAGAAGCGCGCGCCTGTAACCTATGGGACCTGGGTTCGAGCCCCAGTGGTACCCTTTTGTATTTTTTACATTTTTTTGCTCTTTCTGACTTTTTTACAGGCGCTGGGCTCCAGCTTTGGGCCTATGTTTTTTTGCTATTCCTCACCCCCCTGCAGGCTATTTGCACCTTGGCCCAATTTTATTTTATTTATTTTCTTAAAATATTTTTTCTAAATACTAAAAAATCATAAAAATACAAAAAATGATAGATTTATATTTTGGCTTATTTTATTTTTATTCTTCTCATAAAAAATATTTTTATTAACTATACTTTATTTATTTTTGCCCATTATCTTGTAAATTTAATTAAGACTAGGTTATTATTTATTTTCTTTTACACCAATTAAAATATATTATTTTAATATAAAAAAGGCCAAAAATACTTTATAATTCTATAAATATTTCTAAGACAAAAATACCAAAAAATACGTTTTTCTAAACTTATTTTCATTAATCAATAGAACTAAGGTTTTATTAAAAATCTTTTCTTAAATAAGTTCAAGTTTAATTAATTATTTTCTTTAATTAATTAGGTTAAAACAATTCCCCTTTTTCTCATAAAAATCCAAAATACCCATTTTCTTAACAATTACATTTCTTGTATATTTATTCCATCTTGTACATTTAAATTCTTTGTACATTAATACTCATTCAATATGGTTGTTATAGACTAACTAGGTTTACCTTCATGCAATCCCTATTTACAATTTGTACACCCCCCCTCCCCCCAAATGTTGTAATAGCGTAGTAACTTTAATTTCCGTAATTTATCGCTTTTATATACAAATGCTAGTAATTAGGGTTTGTATGGAAAGACTAAAACCAATACTTATAAAACCCTAATTCAAGACAAAAACAAGCATGAAAATGATATACTTGCACACAAGCACCCCTAGGGTTATTCCACTTGGTTGCCCCATACAAAATGACCATATTACGCATGTAAGGTATCTTAGCAAAAACAAAGCAAATACAAGATCATAGTCCCTCGATGACGCTATCTAAGTTGCCTTTCAAATGGTCTTAGTCCCTAAAAAGAATGCTAAGATACCTTTCCACATTTCTAATCATGGTTATACGATGACCCACGCCCGTCCCGTTTACATCCGAAAATAGGGTTTCTTACCAAATCAATGGTAAGATAACAATGTCAAAGGAAAAGAAAATGAACAAGAAAGACTTTTGAGTAGGTAGAATGCTCCTAATTACTTGCTCCATTTCAAAACAAAACATCCTTGATATTTAAAAAAAACAATCACCTACACTTTCAAACATCTTACAAAATTGAAAACATTTCCAAAAGATCAAACATCTTTGTATACATTCTTACAAACAAGAATCATTACAAAGATTGCCTAAACAATGGCCTCTTTACAAAATACTTTCAAAAACCACTCCAAGCATAATTTTCAAACAAAAAACAAGTGATCTAGCAAGTAACTAAGAGCCCATGGAAAACCATGGATGAAAAGGGTGCTAATACCTTCCCTTTTCATAATCTACCCCCGAACTCAAGAATAAATCTCAAAGGTCTTTCCTGTTCTTTTTCACCTTTCCTTTTGGATAAAAGAAAATTCGATAGCGACATTACTAAACCGCAACATTTGCGATCAAACGCAAAACCCTCAAGTCAGTTCTCCCACCGTATCACAAAACTGGCGACTCTGTTGGGGAGAATTCTAAAAGTTGGGTTACCTTAGGGTTAGATCACATTTACTTGATTTCATTGTTTGAATTTTTTGCTTTACATTATGGTTCTTTGTTTGGGTTTGAAATCCTCTACTCGGATTTGGGATACCTTATAAGTAAGTAGCAATACGTTGTGGAAACTGTGCAGGGTATACCGACATGGTCTAAGCAATAGCTATGTTAGTGCGACATATTTGTGGGTACCGGTAGCCTTTGAGTTAATCAAAGAGAATACAGGGCTGCTGAGTGATGTCATGAAGCACTAATGAACTTTTAGAACCTTTACTTGACCAACTTGTCCTTTAGAATGTAGTGAGATGACCGGCTTTGGTGCAGTCCAAAGTTGGTAGATACTCGATACTACACTCATTGAGGTTTGGTTTCTTGGGATATTTCGGTCGCCATTAAAGAGGCTTGTGCTGAAACAATGACCAAGGAAACAAACCGATGATATTGAGCTCCTTAGAACCTGGTTACTATTACTAGGACAGGTTGAGCCAACTAAACTTCAAGAAGGTACTTACCTATAAAATTCCATACAAGCCTAAACCTAAGGACTTGTTTTCTTTGTTTGTATATACATGCTTGTACATAACATCATGAATATCATAACATCATACTCATTCACTAACCATTTCAAGGATTTTTGGGATTCATCTTTGTTCTTGTTTTGTAGGATATGGATTCTCTTCGCAGGAAAACTGTTCAAGTCAACCTTGTAAAGATCCCTCCACAACTTAAGGAGCTAGCTTCAAGGATTCTTGAAAACTCTCCATTCACCGAGAGACATGGTCGACTATTCAACTTGGTCACCTCCAACACATATGAGGACATGATGAAGGTGCTCTTTCAGTTCTTTAATCCTTTACACCATTGCTTCATATTTCCCGACTATCAACTTGTGCCTACTTTGGAAGAATTCTCCCGACTCTTGAGGATTCTCATTCTCAACCAACTACCTTTCAACGGTACAGAAAGAGACCCAAAGCCATAAGAGATTGCTCAAGCTCTACACTTGCACTCATCTGATGTCATAACTTATTGGGAAACAAGGAGTGGTGTCAAAGGTTTCCTAGCAAAGTTCTTGTTTGAGAAAGCCCAAAACTGTTGGAATTCTTTAGACCTGCAAGCTTTTGAGGAAATTCTAGCTCTCCTCATATATGGGATGGTTTTGTTTCCAAATCCTGACCAACTCATAGATGTGAACGCAGTCAAAATCTTCATATCCCGTAACCCGATGCCTACATTGCTAGGGGATATTGTGATCGGTGGATCTGGAACTGACTGTTTAACGCTGGTTCGCGAAATGTCGCGGAAGCAAGAGTCACCACCGTCTTTTATTTTCTCCAAATGGAAAGGACAAAAGCACAGAAAAATTCCTTATAGAGATTGCTCTCGGTTCAGGAGGTAGGTTATAGAAAGGGAAGGTGTTAGCACCCTTTCTATCCATGGTTATCCATGGGCTCTTAGATACTTGCTCATTTGTGTTTTCAAAAATGGTTTGTTTGCTTTTCAATGTGGGTTTTAAAAAGTTTCTTTGAAAATTCCAGTTCGACTCTTGTATCGGTCCTCAAGAGTGTTTGAAAAATTGCTTTCGAAAGCTTTTTGAAAAGGGTGTCGGTGTGAAAAGTATTTTTGATTTGTTTTGTTTTGAATTAGAGCAAGTATCCACGAGTCGTCTACCTACCCTAAGAAATTCGTCTGTGTAAATGTCCTTTAAAGTAGTGCCATCCCACCATTGAGAGGTAGGTAGCACCACCGTTGGAGGTGTTCGGGTCAATTCGAGGTTCGGGACATGGTGATCACCAGAGCAATGGGAAGACACCTTAGAAGCTACCCTCATGCCAGGTTCCCGGATCATGAGGACTTACTAAGACATCCTCTACTCGACGATCACCTTTCGAGACAAGGCAACAGTGAGGCGTACCCTAGGGGTGGCGTGTGATTTGTGTGTCGTTTTCATTTATTTTTGTCTTTTGTCAAAGTGATCTATGCGTTTGTTTTTATTTTATCATTCATTCTTGCATGTCATTATTAATAGTTAAAAATTGCGAGAAATATAAAGTTCCTAAACTATTACAAAGGCGCGGGTCCACATCGCCAAATTAAACCAGGACCCGATTTGACATAAAATAAAGAAATAAAATGCGGGAAATATAAAATGTCCGAGTTACATGGCTTGAGCAATTACATAATATTTGAAAGAAAATAAATGTGCGAAAGAAATAAAAATAGAACGTTCGAGGACGTTGGACCCTTTAAAGAAATTAAATGAAATTAAAAAGCTAATTAATTATTTAATAAAAGGAAAGAAATGTTTTTTAGTTTTTTTGTATTTATGAAATAAAGAAAATTAAAATTAAAAGAAACTCTAATTCTAAGTTTTTTTAATTATTAATGAAAATGTTAAAGTTTAACCTAATTTACTAAATATTTAATGTACATGTTTATTTACAAAAATATTTAATAATTAATAACAATAATAATAAGAAAAAATTATTTATTAAAAAGATGATGAAAAGTTAAAAACCCTAATTTCTACATATTTTAATTTGTTAAGAAAAAGACTTAAGTTTTAAAACCTAATTTAACTAAATTAATTATTTAACATTTATTTACAAAAATATTTAATAAGTAAATTAATTAACATATTCTTAGTTTTTGATTTTCTGGTTTTATATTATAAAAATTAATTCATGAATTTAAAGAAAACAATTAAAACAATTAAAAGAATGAAAAAGGAAAATCAAATAAAAAATAAAAATGATGCAAACCATGGGGGTGTCTGGCCCTTTTTGGAGGTGAATTGGAGTGGTTTGACCATTTGTGTTCTGGCTGTTGGTCATTTGTGTTCTGGCCTCATCATGCATAAGTTGTTCTACTTTGGCCATTTGGCTTTTGGCTTTTGGCCATTTGTGTTTTGGCCTTAACGTTCCTTAATGAACCTGCATGGGATCTTGTCTAAATCTGCAATGTTGAATCTCATGAACACATTAAATAAAATCATAAAATGAAAATAAAGCCAATATATGAAGAAATTTAATGTTTAGGCACAATATGGCATGTATGAATGATTATACCCTTTTGATCATGGAGATCAAATCAATCTTACCCTTACTGGAAAATTAGTGACCTGAATGCTTTTATGCCTTACTGGAAAATTAGGATCATGGAGATCAAGCCAGCCTTATCCTTACTAAAGAAGTAGTGAGGTATTGGTTTGTAACTGTGATGGCTTGTTTGTAGTGAGAGAGAGATTTGTAATAAGGATTTCAAGGTTTTAGGGTTCTTGAAAGAGTTTGATATTCTAACAGTGTTGTGGCAAGGTTTTTTTTTTCTCTTCTTTTCTCCTCCTCTCTGGTTTGTGTGAAAAGAAGGTGATTATATAATGGAAATTAGGGTAAAGCAAATGGGCTTTGAATGTGCAATTGGGCCTCCAATATTCACTTGAATTCGTCACTTTCCAGGCTAAATCGCAGGGACTTAAGTGCATTTTTTGAAGTTGAAATGTGAAAACAAAATGTAGCTGACATCGATAACTAACTCCTGTCCGAAAATCGGATCAATCGGATAAACGGTGAATTAGTTATGAATTTTTGAAGTTTCAGCTCAGACAAACTTATTTTGGGCTCCAGTGTCGACTCTGACACGATCTTCAATAAAAAACTGGTATTGATCGGAGCATAATCCGGTCTCGACTTTTGAAGCAAAGTTGTAGATCTATGAGTCAGTGACCTTGTGTAAAAATATGAGCCCAATCCGATAAAAATTGACCGAGTTATGAATTTTCGAAGTTTCGGTCCAGATGAAATAATATTCAGCATTCAGGATTTTCAGCGTGTCACGCACTCTGAGCAAAAAACGAAGGCCTTTTGAATACTGTTTGAACTCAATACCTTCTGTGAAAATGTAGCCAACTCAATTTGTGAAATTTTGGCGCCAGAACCAGCTCGATACGATGAAAATCGACCAAGTTATGGTTTTTTGAACATGACGCAAATAAACTTCTGTCACAAATTTTCTGCACGAAAATATTTGATAAATCCACATTTTTGAAGACCTTCTGATCGAAATTGGCTTCCAGCCGTGAGAGATGAAAACGTAGATAATGTCAAGGCGGAATTTTGGCCACCGGAACGGGTTCAAAATGAGTCACGATCTTCAAGTTATGAATTTTTTAGCGCGTAAAAACTGCACTTTCAGCACACTTTTTCACTGTATTTCTTCAAGAAAACTCACACATTCGGATACCTTCTTTAAAGAATTGACTCTTGAGCCGAACCTGAATTTGAGAATATGTTATTAGAGATATCTTGGCGAAAGAACACCTGAATATAACGCGCCGGGTTGGACTTGTGAATTTTCTTGAAATGTTTTGAGAAATATGGGAGGGCAAATTTTGGGGTACAACAGTTGCCCCTGTTCAATCTTCTTAGACCTGAGGATGCAGATTGGCTGACGTGCCTTTCGTAATCCGAAGGTGGAAGATGATTGAACACTAGAGTGCCCAGAAATTTGCGCTCACATAGTAGTGTGACGGGGGAATGGGCTTATAGATGCCATTTAGAGATTGATGGATAGGATGATGGGCTTATAGATGCCATGCTAAGAGATGATGGGTAGGTGGATGGGCTTATAGATGCCATCTGGGTGTCGATCGCGTAAGAGATTCCTTAGCGAGAACTTGCTTACCTGAAAAAGAAAATGATTACCTGGCCTGTTTACAGGAGCTGGTCTTCAAACTCTTTGTATAGATGCTCCCTGACTGGTTACAGGAATCGAATCTGGAGCTTCAAACGGCGATGAATGAACCAGGGATGGTTACTACCTCAACAGGAACGGTGAGAGAACCTTGGACGATTACTACCTCAACAGGAACGCTGAGAGAATCTTGGACGATTACTACCTCAACAGGAACGCTGAGAGAATCTTGGGCGACTTCAACCTCAACAGTAATCATTGAGAAAGTCTTGGGCGACTTCAACCTCAACAGTAATCATTGAGAGAATCTTGGGCGACTTCAACCTCAACAGTAATCATTGAGAGAATCTTGGGCGACTTCAACCTCAACAGTAATCATTGAGAGAATCTTTGGCGACTTCAACCTCAACAGTAATCATTGAGAGAATCTTGGGCGACTTCAACCTCAACAGTAATCATTGAGAGAATCTTGGGCGACTTCAACCTCAACAGTAATCATTGAGAGAATCTTGGATAACTTCTACTTCAACAGTAACGCTGAGAGAATCTTGGGGCGATTACTACCTCCGCAGTAACGGGGAGAGAACCACAGGCGACTACAACCTCAACAGTAATCATTGAGAGAATCTTGGATAACTTCTACTTCAACAATAACGCTGAGAGAATCTTGGGGCGATTACTACCTCCGCAGTAACGGGGAGACAACCACAGGCGACTACAACCTCAACAGTAATCATTGAGAGAATCTTGGATATCTTCTACTGAGTCTTTATCAGGAAAATCTGTTAGGGGTCGATTTATCTGGACTAGAGAAGGCCTTTGACTGGATAAGAAACAGAAAATCTTAGGGTCGATTAACTGAACCGGTCTAGGTCTTGAAATCTTCAACTGGATAAGCAACAGGGAGATCTTAGGGTCGATCTGACTGAACCAGAGAAGGCCTTGGACTGGATAAGAAACAGAAAAATCTTAGGGTCGACTTAACTGAACCGGTCTAGGTCTTGAAATAGCTGAGAACTTAACTGAATCTTTCCTGAAAGGTAAAGGGCAGTCATATGCAATGCATGACATGGATATAAAGCAGTGATGTTCTCAACATAATGAGATTTGTAAGATGTGATGCATATATGTATGGGAGTGCGATGTTTATGAATGTATGTTTTCGTCTTAGGAAAATAAATCCTTGACGGGTGCCGGGAAGTCATATCCTGTGCTGATATTAAAGAATAGATTTTTGCCTCCGCTGGGGATGATAGCTGCAAGAATACCGGTAGGAGAAGATAACTCCGTTGGGGAATAAACTTGGCGAATGGATTACTCTGCAGGGAGAAAAGTACTCTAATGATCTTGTTGGGGAACAATACTCTGTGGGGAGATAGATACTTTGCTGAAATGTTGATGGTAACTTCGCTGGGGATACCACTGTTCTTTTGGAAGTGTTAATAGATTTCGTTGGGGATAAGGAGACTTTGTCGGGGACGATCTTTTCGTGGCTTTTGGCTGAGGATAACCCAGTTATATCCTGGTAAGGAAATAACTCTTTGAATAAAGCCGGGAGACGCGTTCGTGCTCTGCGAGGATAAGCTTCCAGAATCTACTGGGGATAAACTTACTGCTTGGGGAGATGAATTCCAACTTTCCTGGAGAACTAGATTGGACTCTCTTGGGGAAGTTTTGAGCTGTATCGGGGAAGTGATTCCACTGAACGTTTGATATACCGCCGGGGAACAATCTTTAGGTCAAGACTGTCGGGGATGCTTGTTAAGAATGTCTGTATGCTGGGGAATGTTGAGATCTGCGGGGGATGCTCAACTTCCTTAAGGTTTGATAATAGCTTTGCTTGAGGAGAGTATACTGCTTGTTGGCTTACTCTCTAGGGAATTAGGATATCTAGTTATGTTCTCTAGCTGAACCTACCTTGGTACCTTGGAGGACAGAACAATTAGATTGCTTAGACCACTCTTTTATTGCCCCTGTTTCTAATGTTACCTGTAATTAATCCTTTGTTTCGTATGCAAATATTCATGAGTTAGAAAATTATTGTCAATGCATATATCACAAGTTGAACCTCGGACGTTCTTCGCAAAACAAAATAGAAAAGGAAAAACAATTGGCAATTTTAACTGAAAAGTGTATTTATATTGATTTTTGAATTTGCCTGTAAAATAGGCGTTTTATGTACAAGAGGCTGACGTCCTAGTAAGAGGGCGCCGCCGAACAAAAGAGTTTATACAAGTTTTGTACAAGAGAAAATAAAACAGCTGTGTGAAATGAATGATCCCACTGGGTTTTAACTCTGCTATTGCCTTTATATCTCCGAGAGTCTCATAACTTGATGACCTTAGTTGAAGATGAAGCTGACTGATCGATGCCGTCTGAACTTGATGTAGATACCGGATTCTGGATGCAAGGTGATCAATGAGACATAGTATTACGCTTTATCCCTAACTTTTTCCTGGACCTCCCTTTCGGGTTTTCAGTCCACCGGGATACCCATTTTTGCCCAAGCCGCCTTTTCAGGTTTTCGACTTGCCGGGTGTACAGATTTTTTTCATTTCATCCCTTCATTTTGCCCGAACCCTTTTGGTTCGCCGGGAAGCCCTAATTTTTGCCTAGGCATGTCAGCCTAGCGGGTCTTTTTCATGCGTAGTATCTTTTTACTATGTCTGCATTTGCGGGGTGAGGAAGGTCGTCACCATCCATGTTGGTTAGAATCATGGCTCCTCCTGAGAACACATGCTTAACCACAAATGGCCCTTCGTACGTAGGGGTCCATTTGCCCCTTGGATCACTCTGAGGAAGGATGATTCGCTTGATTACCAGATCCCCAACTTGATATTCCTGTGGTCTGACCTTTTTGTTAAATGCCCTGATCATCCGTTTCTGATACGTCTGACCGTGGCAGATAGCAGCAAGTCTCTTTTCGTCAATACGGTTTAATTGATCAAGTCGTGTCTGGATCCAATCATCTTCGTTCAGATTTGCATCCTTCATTATCCGGAGAGAAGGTATTTGCACTTCGATCGGTAAGACTGCCTCCATACCATAAACCAAGGAGAAAGGAGTTGCCCTGGTTGACGTCCTGGCTGAGGTACGGTACCCATGTAGAGCGAACAGTAACATCTCGTGCCAATCTTTATAAGTCACTGTCATCTTCTGCACGATTTTCTTGATATTTTTATTTGCTGCCTCTACAGCCCCATTCATCTTCGGTCTGTAAGGAGAAGAGTTATGGTGCTGTATCTTAAACTGCTCGCAGAGCTCAATCTTGTTATTAAGATTTGTACCGTTGTCTGTAATAATTCTCTCAGGGACGCCGTATCGACAGATCAGGTTATGCCGAATGAACCGTGCCATAACAGTCTTGGTTACTGTAGCGTAGGAAGCTGCTTCAACCCACTTTGTAAAGTAATCAATCGCCACTAGGATGAAGCGATGCCCGTTAGATGTCGTAGGTTTAATCTCACCGATCATATCTATGCCCCACATTGCAAACGGCCAAGGCGCAGTCAAGACATTCAGAGGAACTGGAGGAACATGCACCTTGTCTGCATATATCTGGCATTTATGGCATGTCCGAGAGTGCTGGTAGCAGTCAGCCTCCATGGTGGACCAGAAATACCCTGCCCGTAGGATTTTCTTTGCCATAGTGTGTCCACTGGAGTGTGTACCAAAGGTCCCTTCATGTAGCTCTTCCATGATCCTTTCTGCTTCTTTCTTATCCACACAACGCAGTAAGGTCGAATCATGGTTTCGCTTGTACAAGATACCGTTGCTAAGGAAGAACTTCGCTGCGAATCTTCTCAGAAACTTTTTATCATTGACAGATGCACCTTCAGGGTATTCCTGAGCTTCCAAGTATCTCTTCACCTCATGGTACCAAGGCTTCTCAGTCACTAATTCAGTCTCGAGATCACAACAGTATGTCGGTTCGTCCAGTTTCCAGATGATGATCCGGGGAGCCTCATTATCCCATTTGACCTTGAACATAGAAGACATTGTAGCTAACGCGTCCGCCAACTGATTCTCTTCTCTCGGAAAGTGTTCAAAGGTTATCTTCATGAAGTGGGGGATCAAAGTCAACACACATTCTCTGTAAGGAATAAGATTCAGATGTTTCGTATCCCACTCTCCTTTGATCTGATTGATCACAAGAGCGGAATCTCCGAAGACACTCAGAAACTTGATCCTTAAGTCGATCGCAGCTTGAAGACCCATGATGCATGCCTCATACTCTGCCATGTTGTTGGTACAGTTGAAACATAGCCGGGCAGTGACTGGAGTATGAGTGCCTTGAGGGGATATGATTATAGCGTCGATACCGTTACCCAAAGCATTGGAGGCTCCGTCAAAGTGCATAGACCATCGGGATCCTTCCTCAGGTCCTTCATCCGGTCCAGGTACTTCACAATCAGTCACAATCAAGATGCTCTCGTCCGGAAACTCGAAGTTCATTGACTGATAGTCGTCTACGGCCTGATGTGCCAAGTGATCTGCCAATACACTTCCCTTGATGGCTTTCTGGGTTGTGTACTGAATGTCGTATTCCGTCAAGATCATTTGCCATCTTGCTATTCTCCCAGACAGGGCAGGCTTTTCAAATATGTACTTTATAGGATCCATCTTTGAGATCAACAACGTAGTGTGAGTCAGCATATACTGCCTCAGCCGGCGAGCAACCCATACCAAAGCGCAACAAGTTTTCTCAAGCAGTGAGTATCGGGTCTCATAGTCGGTAAACTTTTTGCTAAGGTAATAAATGGCATGCTCTTTTCGGCCAGACTCGTCATGCTGCCCCAGCACACACCCCATTGAGTTGTCGAGCACTGTCAGGTATAATATCAGAGGTCTCCCTTCAACCGGTGGCATGAGAATGGGTGGCTCTTAGAGATACTCTTTGATTCTGTCAAAAGCAGCCTGACATTCATCATTCCAACGTACTACCTGATCTTTCTTCAGCAGCTTGAAGATTGGCTCACAGGTAGCAGTCAGGTGTGAGATGAATCGAGCAATGTAATTCAGGCGTCCTAGAAAGCCTCTGACCTCCTTCTCTGTCTTAGGAACTGGCATCTCTTGAATAGCTTTGGCCTTGGCAGGGTCCACTTGAATACCCTTATCACTTAAAACGAAGCCTAGCAACTTCCCAGATCTTACTCCGAAGGTGCACTTGTTCGGGTTCAATCTCAGCTTGTACAGCTTCAACCGGTCAAACAACTTCTGCAGATGATCTAGGTGCTCTTCCTCAGTCTGAGACCTTGCGATCATGTCGTCAACATACACTTCTATCTCATGATGGATCATGTCATGAAATAAGGCAACCATGGAACGTTGGTAGGTTGCCCCAGCGTTCTTTAGTCCAAAAGGCATGACCTTGTAGCAGAAGGTACCCCACTGAGTAACAAATGTAGTCTTTTCCATGTCTTCAGGTGCCATCTTGATCTGATTATAACCTGAAAAACCATCCATGAAAGAGAACACCTTATGCTGAGCTGTATTATCAACAAGAACATCAATGTGAGGTAGGGGAAGTCATCTTTGGGGCTGGCCCGGTTCAGATCCCTGTAGTCGACACACATTCTGACCTTACCGTCTTTCTTAGGTACCGACACCACATTAGCAACCCACTGAGGGTAAGAAGTTACTGCAAGGAACCCGGCATCAAACTGTTTCATTACCTCGGCTTTGATCTTCTCCGACATCTCTGGACGCATACGGCGGACCTTTTGCTTAACCGGAGGGCAGTCTTCCTTAGTAGGCAAGTGATGGACCACAATATCGGTATCCAACCCGGGCATGTCTTCGTAGGACCAGGCAAAGATCTCCATATAATCATGTAGCATCTTAGTCAACTGTTGCTTCACGCTGAGCTCTAGGTTGGCACCAATCTTTACTTCTTTCCTGTCTGCTTCAGTACCCAAGTTTATTGTTTCCACTGGCTCTTCATGTGGTTGAATTTCCCTCTCTTCCTGAAGTTACAGTCTTGCAAGCTCACCAGGCACTTCGCAATCATCTTCACCTTCGTCTTCGGCTAAGTTGATCGGATTTTCGAAGTCGTAACTGGCAGTAGCAGGGTCGTTACCAGTGAGATCCAGAGTGGATTGGAACCTGGATGAGTGAGTGTGTGTAAATACAGCTGTTTTGAAGTATATAAAGGAAAGAAAGACAGAAAAGGAGCATAAGATTTGAAATGCGAGAAAACGTCCAAGATTTTTATTCATGATATATGAAATGACAATTTATATGCCCTCACAAATGAAACCACGGTGCCCCGGGTAAGACACCGGGCCATAGAGTTCAATTTATTGTTTATTACAAATAACCAAAACATAGGAATTCATTACTCAGTAACAAGAGAAACAGGTAGATTGTCCTTTGCACTCCAATTTCTAGGTCCACTGTCGGTTGTCGGGTAAATCCAGCTGTCGAACTCAGCTTCATCCACTTCATCCTCATCCCCAATAGCATTTACTCCGTGAGCAGGCAAGGGAGCTGTTACTACATTAGGCTTCTCAGATGCCTCAAACTGTACCTCCTTGGCGTCAATAAGGTCCTGCAGCTTGTTCCTTAAGGCCCAACAGTCATCAGTGGAATGCCCCGGGCTATCGGAGTGATAAGCACAACGGGCATTTGGGTTGTATTTTGGAGAGGCAGTGTTTACAACCTTCGGGGCCTCCCTGACAGTCACTAGGTTGGTGGACAGCAACTGTGGCAGGATCTGCGATAGGGTCATGCTCAAACGGGTAAACTCTCTCCGGGGTCTTTCAGCCCTTTGAGGATTAGTTTGCCGAGGAGCGGCATCAGGCTTAGCAATCATTATCCCACTGACAGATTGGCGGCGCTCAGATTTCTCTTGTCTCCTGGAGCCATATACAACACTGGCCTCCTTCTTGAAGGGTTTCTTCTCAGAACTAGACGATGCACCCTTCGGAATCTTTCCAGACTTCAACCCGGCCTCAATTCTCTCTCCAGTCAGAATAAGATCAGTAAACCCTGCAGACGAGTTACCGATAAGATGGTTGAAAAATGGCCCAGATAGGGTCCCCAAGAACATGTCTACCAACTCCCGATCAGTCAACGGAGGCTGCACCCTGCCAGCCAGATCCCTCCACTTCTGAGCGTACTCTTTAAAACCTTCACTTGAACCTAACGACATACCCTGGAGTTGGGTACGTGTAGGGGCAAGGTCGGCATTATATTGATACTGCTTATAGAAAGCAGTAGCCAACTCCTCCCAGTTACGAACCTTGGTCCCATCCAGCTGATAGAACCATTCGAGATGAGTCCCTGAAAGACTCTCCTGGAAGAAGTGGATCTACAAATTCTTATCCACTGAGTACGGTTGAATCTTCCGCACATATGACCTGAGGTGTAGCTTGGGACAGGATGCCCCATCATACTTGGTAAAGGACGGTGTTTTGAACTTATGAGGGATAATCACACCAGTAGACAAACCCAAGTCTCCAAAATCCAGCCCAGGCACTTGTTGGATCTCCATAGAATTCAATCTGTCCTCCAACTGCTTATAACGGTCCTCTGCAGGAGGATATTGCTCTTCATCAAAATCAGTCTCGTTGTCGGAGACTACCGGACTAGGACCTTTTTCCCCTTGAGGAGTACCCTTGCCAATGGAAGAACCAGCCTCTTCATTTTGCAGGGTATTGCCAAACCTTCGGCCTAAGTTGAAAAGAACAGTTCTTCTCTTCTTCTTCTTTTCCTTCTTCAGGAGCAGAGCCTTCAGCTCTTCTTGGCCTTGAGCCAAACCCATGATTAATTCCTGAAATTGCGCATTCTGCGCCTGAAGAGCCTTGATGGACATCTCAGTTGATGATGAGTCAGGATTCATGATGCTGAAATAAACAGCTAAGAACGGTAAGCAACCTGAAAAGAAGAAAACCTGCTATGCACATGATGAATGATATGTGTTTATGCAATGCATTCAAGGGTTCGAAAGTTCAAATTTGTTGTAGACAAAAAGAACACACATTAGCATTAAGGAAATAATTGTTCAGTACATCAAAGCCTCGTGGGCACAAATAATACAAAGCAAATCAATCCCAAAATACACTGCGCATCCTCTTTGGAGCAATGTAGGTGTTGAGATTCCTCTCCTCATGCAAAAGGCGGGTGAGCTCCAGGACCTTCTTTTCACTAGCATGTAGACTGGTCTCAAGAGAATTCCGTTCTTCCTTAAGCTGGATCCAGCTCTTCTGCATCTCTTCCCAGGATGTGGGCATGTCAGGGTGCTGAATGGTGTAGGACACTTCTCCTTCCAAGACTGGTTCTTTGATTACAGGGAGCATATGAGGATAAGGCATCACTAAATTCTGGGAGCGGGCGCGTACCCACTTGAGATAAGGTTCCAACGGGATGGAGTTCCTGTGCCCCAGTGTCTTACTGTCTATCCTACTTGGCATCCTCCAGGCTCTGATAAATCTCTGGCGAAGTCCTTGTGCATCGTTGTCGAAGTCAAAAACTATGTCGCGAATTAACATGTCATGAGGGCCATCCCTCCGAGCATAACCAAACTGTCTCCAAGCCAGGCATGGGTTGTAAGTAATACCTCCTCTGATTCCAAGTAAAGGAACATTAGGGTACTCCCCACAACGATCAATGATAGTGACATCTTCTCTGGACCGAGGGCACCAATGTATATCTGCATGTGTAAGAGTCATCAACCGTTGTGACCATCTCAAACCCCGCTCATTCTTCAAAACTGATTGTGGAAGGTGCGAAATAAACCACCTTCCCAGGAGAGGAGTGCAACACATAAGGACACCTCTTTTTCTCATGGTTCGAGTGTAACATGAGTGAAGGATGTCCCCCAGCAACGTAGGTATATGATTCCTGGACAGCACTGATATCTATAAGCTGATCTGGGTTAGGGAACAACACCAAACCATAGACAAGGAGGGCCACCACTTCTTCAAAAGCTTGTAAGTCAAGGGAGTTCCAACATTCATGGGCCTTTTCAAACAGAAACCTGGCTAAGAACCCTTTGATACCACTTCTAACTTCCCAATGTCCCTTGAGGTCAGATGACTGTAGGTGCAAGGCTTTAGCAATCTCTTCAAGCTTAGGTTCCTTTTCTGTACCGTTGTAGGGTAGTTGATCAAGGATAGGGATCTTCAGGAGCCGGGAGAACTCCTCCAATGTAGGTACCAGCTGATAATCCAAGAAGGTGAAACAGTGATGCAGAGGGTCAAAGAACTGGAACAGGACCTTTATCATATCTTCCTCAATGTTGGTATTGACCAAGCTGATGAGTCTTCCATGTCTTTCACTGAATGAAGAGCTCTCGGGAATCCTGGATATAAGTTCCTTAAGCTGAGGAGGGATCCTTACAAGACTGATTTGAATTGTCTTTCTGCGAACAGTTTCCATGTCCTACAAAACAAAAACAAAGATGAAGATTCGAACCCCTGAAATGGTTAGTCAATGCATATGATGCTGGATGATGTCATGATGATATGATTAAACACACCACAGATATTTACAAAGACAAACATGTAAGGCACACAAGGAACACCAGACAAGCCCTTAGGGTTTAAGGCCAGCATGGGGTCTGGGTAGTACCCTCTTGAAGTTGGTGGGTTCAACCTGTCCTATTAGAAGTAACCGGGTTCTAAGGATCCCAATATCACGGGATTGCTTTCATTGTTCATCGTTTCGATTTATCCACTGAACTGGCGACCGAAATATTCTAGGAAAGCAACCCTCAATTGAGTGTAGTATCGAGTATCAACCGACCTCGGACTGCACCAAAGTCAGTTATCTCACTACCCTAAAGAGGCCAAGATAGTTCAATTAAGGTTTCTAAGGTCAGTTGATGCTTCATGACACAACGCGGAGGCCCCGTACTCTCCTTGACTGAACTCAAGGGTTACCGGTACACACCAAAGTTCCACATCAACGTAGCAGACTATTTCAACCATGTCGGTATACCCCGCACAGTTCCCTCACAACCTTGTTGCTACTTTCTAAGAAGGTATCCCCCAGATCCGGGTTAGGATCTATAGAACTCCCAAGACAGGCCCACAATTTAAAGCAAACAAAGCAATATAATTGAAAACACAGTTATGAACTAAGCCTTAAGGTACACCTCACTTTATAAGAAACTCCCCAGCAGAGTCGCCAGTTCTGTGATCGGTGGATCTGGAACTGACTGTTTAACGCTGGTTCGCGAAATGTCGCGGAAGCAAGAGACGCCACCGTCTTTTATTTTCTCCAAATGGAAAGGACAAAAGCACAGAAAAATTCCTTATAGAGATTGCTCTCGGTTCGGGAGGTAGGTTATAGAAAGGGAAGGTGTTAGCACCCTTTCTATCCATGGTTATCCATGGGCTCTTAGATACTTGCTCATTTGTGTTTTCAAAAATGGTTTGTTTGCTTTTCAATGTGGGTTTTAAAAAGTTTCTTTGAAAATTCCAGTTTGACTCTTGTATCAGTCCTCAAAAGTGTTTGAAAAATTGCTTTCGAAAGCTTTTTGAAAAGGGTGTCGGTGTGAAAAGTATTTTTGATTTGTTTTGTTTTGAATTAGAGCAAGTATCCACGAGTCGTCTACCTACCCTAAGGAATTCGTCTGTGTAAATGTCCTTTAAAGTAGTGCCATCCCACCATTGAGAGGTAGGTAGCACCACCGTTGGAGGTGTTCGGGTCAATTCGAGGTTCGGGACATGGTGATCACCAGAGCAATGGGAAGACACCTTAGAAGCTACCCTCATGCCAGGTTCCCGGATCATGAGGACTTACTAAGACATCCTCTACTCGACGATCACCTTTCGAGGCAAGGCAACAGTGAGGCGTACCCTAGGGGTGGCGTGTGATTTGTGTGTCGTTTTCATTTATTTTTGTCTTTTGTCAAAGTGATCTATGCGTTTGTTTTTATTTTATCATTCATTCTTGCATGTCATTATTAATAGTTAAAAATTGAGAGAAATATAAAGTTCCTAAACTATTACAAAGGCGCGGGTCCACATCGCCAAATTAAACCAAGACCCGATTTGACATAAAATAAAGAAATAAAATGCGGGAAATATAAAATGTCCGAGTTACATGGCTTGAGCAATTACATAATATTTGAAAGAAAATAAATGTGCGAAAGAAATAAAAATAGAACGTTCGAGGGCGTTGGACCCTTTAAAGAAATTAAATGAAATTAAAAAGCTAATTAATTATTTAATAAAAGGAAAGAAATGTTTTTTAGTATTTTTGTATTTATGAAATAAAGAAAATTAAAATTAAAAGAAACTCTAATTCTAAGTTTTTTTAATTATTAATGAAAATGTTAAAGTTTAACCTAATTTACTAAATATTTAATGTACATGTTTATTTACAAAAATATTTAATAATTAATAACAATAATAATAAGAAAAAATTATTTATTAAAAAGATGATGAAAAGTTAAAAACCCTAATTTCTACATATTTTAATTTGTTAAGAAAAAGACTTAAGTTTTAAAACCTAATTTAACTAAATTAATTATTTAACATTTATTTACAAAAATATTTAATAATTAAATTAATTAACATATTCTTAGTTTTTGATTTTCTGGTTTTATATTATAAAAATTAATTCATGAATTTAAAGAAAACAATTAAAACAATTAAAAGAATGAAAAAGGAAAATCAAATAAAAAATAAAAATGATGCAAACCATGAGGGGTGTCTGGCCCTTTTTGGAGGTGAATTGGAGTGGTTTGACCATTTATGTTCTGGCTGTTGGCCATTTGTGTTCTGGCCTCATCATGCATAAGTTGTTCTACTTTGGCCATTTGGCTTTTGGCTTTTGGCCATTTGTGTTTTGGCCTCAACGTTCCTTAATGAACCTGCATGGGATCTTGTCTAAATCTGCAGTGTTGAATCTCATGAACACATTAAATAAAATCATAAAATGAAAATAAAGCCAATATATGAAGAAATTTAATGTTTAGGCACAATATGACATGTATGAATGATTATACCCTTTTGATCATGGAGATCAAATCAATCTTACTCTTACTGGAAAATTAGTGACCTGAATGCTTTTATGCCTTACTGGAAAATTAGGATCATGGAGATCAAGCCAGCCTTATCCTTACTAAAGAAGTAGTGAGGTATTGGTTTGTAACTGTGATGGCTTGTTTGTAGTGAGAGAGGGATTTGTAATAAGGATTTCAAGGTTTTAGGGTTCTTGAAAGAGTTTGACATTCTAACAGTGTTGTGGCAAGGTTTTTTTTCTCTCTTCTTTTCTCCTCCTCTCTGGTTTGTGTGAAAAGAAGGTGATTATATAATGGAAATTAGGGTAAAGCAAATGGGCTTTGAATGTGCAATTGAGCCTCCAATATTCACTTGAATTCGTCACTTTCCAGGCTAAATCGCAGGGACTTAAGTGCATTTTTTGAAGTTGAAATGTGAAAACAAAATGTAGCTGACATCGATAACTAACTCCTGTCTGAAAATCGGCTCAATCGGATA
The DNA here is from genome assembly GCA_948472305.1 of Vicia faba. NCBI lineage: Eukaryota > Viridiplantae > Streptophyta > Magnoliopsida > Fabales > Fabaceae > Vicia > Vicia faba. The sequence continues at coordinate 854,858,289 of OX451736.1, read as the reverse complement.
AACGGTGAATTAGTTATGAATTTTTGAAGTTTCAGCTCAGACAAACTTATTTTGGGCTCCAGTGTCGACTCTGACACGTTCTTCAATAAAAAACTGGTATTGATTGGAGCATAATCCGGTCTCGACTTTTGAAACAAAGTTGTAGATCTATGAGTCAGTGACCTTGTGTAAAAATATGAGCCCAATCCGATAAAAATTGACCGAGTTATGAATTTTCGAAGTTTCGGCCCAGATGAAATAATATTCAGCATTCAGGATTTTCAGCGTGTCATGCATTCTGAGCAAAAAACGAAGGCCTTTTGAATACCGTTTGAACTCAATACCTTCTGTGAAAATGTAGCCAACTCAATTTGTGAAATTTTGGCGCCAGAACTAGCTCGATACGATGAAAATCGACCAAGTTATGATTTTTTGAACCTGACGCAAATAAACTTCTGTCACAAATTTTCTGCACGAAAATACTTGATAAATCCACATTTTTGAAGACCTTCTAATCGAAATTGGCTTCCAGCCGTGAGAGATGAAAACGTAGATAATGTCAAGACGGAATTTTGGCCACCGGAACGGGTTCAAAATGAGTCACGATCTTCAAGTTATGAATTTTTTAGCGCGTAAAAACTGCACTTTCAGCACACTTTTTCACTGTATTTCTTCAAGAAAACTCACACATTCGGATAGCTTCTTTTAAGAATTGACTCTTGAGCCGAACCTGAATTTGAGAATATGTTATCAGAGATATCTTGGCGAAAGAACACCTGAATATAACGCGTCGGGTTGGACTTGTGAATTTTCTTGAAATGTTTTGAGAAATATGGGAGGGCAAATTTTGGGGTACAACAGATATCCTACACTCTTTTCACACTCCCACAATGAGGAAAAGAGGTGTTCTTATGTGTTGTACTCCTCTCTTGGCAAGATGGTTTATTTCGCATCTTCCCCAATCTGTATTGAAGAATGAGCAAGGTTCAAGGTGGTCACAAAGGTTGATAACGCTCAAACATTCAGACATCCATTGGTGTTCCCAATCCATAGAGAATGTTACTATTGTCGACCGTTATGGAGAATTTCCTAATGTCCCTTTACTTGGCATTAGGGGAGATATCACCTACAATCCCTGTTTAGCTTTAAGACAGTTTGGTTATGCCCGAAGGGATGGCCCGCATGAGATGCTAATTCAAGGTTTGGTATTTGACTACGACAACGACGATCAAGGTCTTCGCCAGAGATTTATCCGAGCTTGAAGGATGTTGAACAAGGTAGATAGCAAGACTTTGGGGCACAAGAATTCTATCCATCTTGAGCCTTACCTCAAATGGGTACGAACTCGTGCTCAAAGTATGATGATGCCTTATCCCTCCATTCTCCCGGTAATCATTTAGTCTGTTATGGAAGGAGATGTTCCATATACTATCCTACATCCTGACATTCCCACATCTCTTGAAGACCTACAAAGAAATTACTATTGTCGACCGTTATGGAGAATTTCCTAATGCCCTTTACTTGGCATTAGGGGAGATATCACCTACAATCCTTGTTTAGCTTTAAGACAGTTTGGTTACGCCCGAAGGGATGGCCCGCATGAGATGTTGATTCAAGGTTTGGTATTTGACTACGACAACGACGATCAAGGTCTTCGCCAGAGATTTACCCGAGCTTGGAGGATGTTGAACAAGGTAGATAGCAAGACTTTGGGGCACAAGAATTCTATCCCTCTTGAGCCTTACCTCAAATGGGTACGAACTCATGCTCAAATTATGATGATGCCTTATCCCTCCATTCTCCCGGTAATCATTTAGCCTGTTATGGAAGGAGATGTTCCATATACTATCCTACATCCTGACATGCCCACATCTCTTGAAGACCTACAAAGAGATTGGATACAAATCAAGGGGGAGCGAGATACTTTCGAAGCCTAATTCTAGGCAAGCGAGAAGAAGGTTTTGGAACTCACTAGGCTACTTCATGAGGAGCAGACTCTGAATGCCTACATTGCACCAAAGAGGATGCGTACTACCTTTTTATCTTAGAGTTCTTGTATTATTTTTCCCAAGAAGGAATTGATGTACTCGAGCTTTAATCTATTAATATAACGTGTGTTTCGTTTTTGTCTAAAACAAATTTGAATCTTAAAATCCTTGGAATCATTGCATATGCATTTACCATTCATCATAACATAAGCAGGTTTCTTGCAACAAGTCTCCTCATCTCTCTACTGTTTATTTCAGTAAGATGGATCTCGATAAAATGGTGAATGACCTCCAAGCTCAGAATGCACAGTTTCAACAGTTGTTCTTAACTTTGGCCAAAGGACAAGAAGAGTTGAAGACCTTGCTGGTTGAGGAGAAGAAAAAGAAGACGAAGAAAATAACCGAAATTCTGAACATGGGAAGAAGATTCCAAGGGTAGACAAGAAGGGCCTTAGACTTTGCAACGGCATCCAGTGAGAAAGACAACCAAGATGGGGAAGGCAAAGAAACAGTTATTCAGTCTGATTCAGAAGAGGAAGAAGAAGAAGAAGACTATTATGAAGAACAATACCCTCCAGCCGACGACAAGTATAAGCATCTAGAAGAACGGTTGAGTGTAATGGAAATCCAAAAAGTGACTGGCTTGGACTTTGAAGAGTTGGGACTGGTATCAGGAATTGTCATTCCTCCAAAATTCAAAGCACCCGTGTTCGCCAAATATGACGAAGTTTCATGCCCTAAAATGCATCTCCGGTCCTATGTGAAGAAAATACAGCCCCATACCACTGACAAAGATTTATGGGTACACTTCTTCCAAGACAGTCTGTCTGGAACTCAACTTGATTGGTATTATCAGTTAGAAAGATCCAATGTTCATAACTGGGAAGATTCTGTTGCAACCATTTACAAACAATACCAATACAACGCTGATCTTGTGCCTACCCGTACTCAACTCCAGAGTATGGCCATGGTTTCAAGTGAAGGCTTCAAGGACTATGCGCAAAAATTGAGAGACTTGGCCGGAAGAGTTCAACCTCCTCTATCTGAAAGAGAGTTGGTAGACATGTTTTTAGGCACCTTGTCTGGTCCCTTCATCAATCACTTAATTGGGAGTTCATCGACGGGTTTTACTGAATTGATATTAACCGGAGAAAGGGTAGAAGCCAGGATAAAGAATGGAAACATTCAAAAAGATGCATCCTCTGCTGCTGTAAGGAACCCATTCATCGGAAAGAAAGAAGTGGTTGTTGTATATCCTCAGAGAAATCAAGATAGGGCCGAACACTGTCCAATGGTGGGGGCTGTTATGATTCCTAAACCTGCGCCTGATCAGCAAAGAATCAACCAACCAAGAATGGAGAGACCAGTCAGGAAATTCACCAGAATTAATATGAAACCATCTCAAGTATTACCGCATCTGTTAAGATCCAACCTAGTGACTTTGAAAGAAGCTCCAAAGAACCCTAACACAACCTCTCCCCACTATCATCCTAATACCCGTTGTGCATACCACTCTGAGAGTCCCAGTCATGACACTAACAATTGTTGGGCTCTGAAGAAAAAAGTACAAGACCTCCTTGAAGCCAAAGAGATTGAATTCGACGCGCCAGAAAAGCCCAATATCATTTATGCCCCTATGCCCAAACACGGCCATAATACCAACGCCATTGAGGAAGATATGTTTTTTACTTCAGTTGATAAGCTTGTGACCCCACTCCTGACTATCAAAAAGAACTTGTTGATTACCGGTGTATTCCCGGGCTGTGATGAAAGCTGTCATTTCTGTTTGTCCTCACCAACCAGCTGTCCTTTGTTAAAAGCAGGCGTTCAGTACCTAATAGATAACAAGGAAATACTGTTTGAAAAGACTTCTGTTCCAACTATTTCTTATAATGATGTTTCCATCGTGACCATTTCCGACAATTCTTCCAGGGTCTCCACCAAAAGACCCGTTAGAATTACATTTGTTCCAAAAGTAGCTCCTTTGATGATTACAATGCCTGGACCAGTCCCATATTCGTCAGACAAAATCGTACCATGGAATTATGGAGGGGATGTCTACTACCACGATATCAAGCAAGATTGGCCAGCTGTCGAAGATTCAAGTTCTGAGAAAGTTGACTCTGATATCAGTAATATTGCAGGAACTAGCAAGATTACCTGAAGCGGAAGGATTTTCTCTCTAGAAATTGCTCCCCCAAAGCTTATTTCTGGACCCGTAATCATTCTTATTGTCGTTTCTCCTCCAAAGGTTGTTCCCATTCCTACAATCATCTCTGCTAGTACTCCAACGACAAAGCTATTATAACCCCTGTTATCACTCCTACTGACGTTCCTGCTGCCGAGTCAACCGAGACTCGAGGTAAAGGTATTCTGATTGAGCATGTCTGGACGAAGGCACAATCATTGGCTATCCCTGAGACCTCCCGGAAAGAGATGGAAGAAATTCTAAAGATCATAAAAATAAGCGACTGCAATGTAGTTGAGCAACTAGGGCAACCTCCATAAAAAATTTCCATGCTGGATTTATTACTATGTTCCGAGGCTCATGCAAAAGCCTTAGTAAAATTCCTTAAAACTGCTCATGTACCCCAAGAAACATCTGCCGATCAGTTCCAAGACTGCGTAGCCAGTTTGACTACAGATAATGTTCTAGGTTTTTCGGATGCTGATTTAACGCCAAGAGGAAGGGAGCATAATGAGGAATTGCATGTCTCAGTGGAATGCAGGGGCACAACCTTGGCTCATGTTTTAGTGAACACCGGGTTTTCTCTGAATGTGTTACCTAAAAAGGCTCTTGATAGGCTTGACTGTAAGGGATTGACATTAAATCCAAGCAACATAGTAGTGAGGGCCTTTGACAGCTCAAAAAGGATGGTGCATGGGGAAGTGGACATCCCCATAAAGGTTGGAACCCAAACATTTGATTCAACTTTTTATGTAATGGATATCCGCCCTTCATATTCCTGCTTGCTAGGCCGACCGTGGATTCATAATGCTTTCGCTGTTACCTCTACGCTGCACCAAATGCTGAAATATCTGATTCAAGGGAAAATCGTCACCGTTCATGGAGAAGAAGAGTATATGACCAGCCATCTCAATTTCCTTCAGATATGTGGAGTTAGATGGTGAATTTATTGAAACTCCATTCCAACACTTTGAAGAAGTCCCACAATATGTGGCAGTAACCAAGGTTGTGTCTCAAGTTCCCAAGATCACGAGGCCTTCACTCAGGATGTCATCTTTAAAGGATGCCAAGGCAGTAATAGAAGAAGGTGGGTGCACTATCTGAGGACAACTCCCAGATATCCCATACAAATCTGACAAGTTTGGCCTGGTTTCACTACAGGTGCCCAGAAGGTTGTACCCCACGTTCGTGCTGGAGGACCACCCTTGAAGATCAGCAACCGTAAAGTCAATACAGTGGAGGATGATGAAGATAGCTACAACCTGGAGGATTGGAGTTTCCCAACTGTTAGTGGAGGGATCAACAACTAGGAGGTTAGAGATTTTGTCCCGATCACTTTTATCCCACAGTAATTTGTCTTTACATTTTGTTGGATCTGTAATATTAAAACAATTCATACTCTTAAAATCTTGTGTCTTACCCGAGGCACAATGGTCCATTTGTAAGGGTTATTATCTCATTTACATATGACATCAATGAATCATGGACGTTTTTGCATACAAACTTTATGCTCATTGTTTTTCCTTTTTACATTTTTATTTTTTCAAAGATAATTATACTCTTACACACACTCACACTCATAATGCAGGTCTACATCCATTCGGGATCCCATGGATAACGGTTCTGCTATGGCCTTTTGTGACTCTAAAAATCTAATCTACCAAGCCGAAGACGAAGGTGAGGAAGATTGTGAAGTACCAGGGGAACTTGCCAGGTTACTACTATAAGAAGAGAGAACCATTCAGCCCCACGAGGAACCAGTGGATACAATCAACTTAGGTACCGAAGAAGACAAAAAAGAGGTCAAGGTAGGTGCTAATCTGGAACCCAGTATCAAAGAGCGTCTGGTTCAGTTGCTACACGAATATGTTGAGGTCTTTGCCTGGTCGTATGAAGAAATGCCAGGACTTGATGCAGATATTATGGTACATCGTCTACCTACAAGAGAAGTCTGTCCACCAGTAAAACAAAAGGTCCGTCGAATGCGACCAGATATGTCAGAGAAGATTAAAGCTGAAGTCATGAAGTAATTCAACGCTGGATTCTTGGCCGTCACCTCTTACCTGCAATGGGTTGCCAATGTTGTTCCCATGCCCAAAAAGGACGACAAAGTACGAATGTGCATGGACAACAAATATTTGAATAGGGCAAGCCCTAAGGACACATTGACATTCTAGTTAACAATACGACGCAACACAAAGTGTTTTCCTTCATGGACAGTTTCTCAAGCTACAACCAAATCAAAATGGCGCCTGAGGACATGGAAAAGACAACCTTTGTCACACAATGGGGGACATTCTGCTACAAGGTTATGTTGTTCGGACTGAAGAATGTTGGGGCAACCTATCAGCGTGCCATGGTCGCTCTATTTCACGACATGATACATCACGAAATAGAGGTCTATGTGGACAACATGATAGCTAGATCTCAAACAAAAGAAGAGCATCTTGATCATCTACAGAAACTATTTGAGAGACTAAAAAGGTACAAGATGAGATTGAACCCAAATAAATGCACGTTTGGAGTAAGGTTTGTAAGCTCCTAAGCTTTGTCGTCAGAAATAAGGGTATCGAAGTAGATCCTTCCAAGGTGAAAGCGATACGAGAGATGCATGTTCCTCGTACTGAGAAGGAAGTCAGAGGATTCTTGGGACGCTTGAACTACATTGCCAGATTCATTTCTCACCTGACAGCTACTTGTGAACCAATCTTCAAACTACTGAAGAAAGATCAGGTAGTCAAATGGAATGATGAGTGCCAAATTGCTTTTGACAAAGTCAAAGAATACTTGTAAGAGCTTCCCGTTTTGATGCCACCAGTCGAGGGAAGACCATTTATCATGTATCTGACTGTTTTGGAAAATTCTATGGGGTGTGTGCTGGGGCAGCATGACGAGTCTGGCCGAAAAGAGCATGTTATTTATTACCTGAGCAAAAAGTGTACCGACTGTGAAACAAGATATTCACTGCTCGAGAAAACTTGTTGCGCTCTGGCATGGGCTGCTCGTCAGCTAAGACAATATATGCTGACTCATACTACCTTGTTGATGTCTAAAATGGATCCAATAAAATACATCTTCGAGAAGCCTGCACTCTCTAGGAGAATAGCGAGATGGAAGATGATCCTGACAAAATATGACATACAATATACTACCCAGAAAGCAATAAAGGGTAGTGTACTAGCTGATCACCTTGCTCACCAAGTTGTAGAAGACTACAAGTCCATGAAGTTCGAATTCCCAGATGAAGACATCATGATGGTAAACAACTATGAAGAATTCAGGCCATATGACAGACCTGAACAAGGATCCCTATGGATCCTGGTTTTTGATGGGTCATCTAACGCACTCGGAAATGGTATTGGTACTATACTCATATCTCCAGAATGATGTCACACTCCCTTTACGGCAAGACTCTGCTTCAATTTTACAAATAACATGGCGGAATACGAAGTGTGCATCTTTGGTCTCAAGGCTGCCATAGACTTGGGGATCAAATCTTTGAATGTATTCGGAGATTCAACTTTGGTCATCAGCCAGATCAAAGGGGAATGGGACACCAAACACCCTAAACTTATCCCTTACAAAGAATATGTTTTGACATTGCTCCCACATTTTGAGAAGATTACCTTTGAGCACTTCCCGCGAGAAGAAAATCAGCTAGCAGACGCACTAGCCACAATGTCATCTATGTTTAAACTTAAATAGGATAACGAGGCTCCACAGATCACCATTGAACGAAAGGATGGACCAGCACACTGTCACGAGATTAATACCGAAGAAGTAGTGGACCAGCCTTGGTTTCACGAAGTCAAGAGGTATCTCGAAACTCGAGAATATCCAGAAGAAGCTTCAGTAAACGATAAGAAGTTCTTAAGGAGATTATATACTAAATTCTTCCTTAGTAATGGCATTCTTTACAAATGCAACCATGACTCTGTGTTACTTCGGTGCGTAGACAAGGTTGAAGCTGAAAGGATCATGGCTGAATTACATGAAGTCACTTTTGGCACCCATTCTAGTGGGCATACGATCGCAAAGAAAATCCTATGGGCAGGCTATTACTGGTCTACCATGGAAGCAGATTGCTATCAACACTCTCGAACTAGCCACAAGTGTCAGATTTATGCTGACAAGGTACACGTACCCCCGGTTCCTTTGAATGTCTTGACGGCTCCTTGGCCCTTTGCTATGTGGGGGATTGACATGATTGAGGAAATCAAGCCAACAACATCCAATGGACACCGCTTCATTTTAGTGGCCATTGACTATTTTACCAAGTGGGCGGAGGCAACTTCTTTCGCTTTCGTTACCAAGAATGTTGTTTCCCGGTTCATCAAGCAGAATCTCATATGTCGTTACGGTATCCCAGAGAGGATCATTACAGACAATGGTACGAACTTGAACAATACTATGATCACCACCTTATACGAACAATTCAAGATCCAGCATCAAAATTCTTCCCCTTACCGGTCGAAGATGAATGGTGCTGTCGAAGCCGCGAATAAGAACATTAAAAAGATCATACATAAAATGACAGTCAAGTACAAAGATTATCATGAGATGCTACCATTCGCTCTCCACGGGTATCGTACCACGGCACGCACATCAAACGGGGCAACACCCCACTCTCTGGTTTAAGGCATGGAAGTTGTCTTGCCTATTGAGGTCCAGATCCCCTCTCTGAGAATTATGAAGGATGCAGGGTTGAATGAAGAAGATTGGATCCAGACTCGACTTGATCAACTAAACTTGATTGATGAGAAAAGACTTATTGTTGTTTGTCATGGTTAAATGTATCAAAAACGGATGATCAAGGCTTTCAACATAAAGGTCATACGCCAAGTGTATCAAGTCGGGGATTTGGTGATCAAACGTATCATACTTCCGCAAGGTGATCCCAGGGGAAAATGGACTCCTACATACGAAGGACCATTTGTGATCAAAAACATATTTTCTGGTGGAGCAATGATCTTGACCACCATGGATGGCGACGACCTGTCGCACCCTGCAAACGCAGACATAGTCAAAAGATACTACGTATAAGAGACCCGCTAGGTTGACACACCTAGGAAAAATAAGGGCATCCCGGCGAACCAAAAAGGTTCGGGCAAAAATTAGGGATAAAACAAAAAAATTTGTACACTCGATAAGCTGAAAACCCCAAAGGGCGAGTTGGGTGAAAAAGGGTATCCCGGTGGATTGAAAACCCGAAATGGCGGTCCAAGCAAAAGTTATGGATTTAAAGCGTATGAATATGTTATGTTGGATCACCTTACGGACAACCTGATAAGCTCAGAGGTTCTAATCAATTCAATCATCTTCAGACGAAGCAACAAATAGACAAGATGCTCAGAGATACGAAGGCTATAGCAGAATGGGAACCCCATGGGATTATTGCACATAGCTATCCTTTCTTTGTATCAAAATTTTCATTTTTTACGACGGCATTCTCTTACTAGAATGTTTGTCTCGTTGTACAAAAATACTTACTCAAATTCAATACAAAGATACCCCTTTGAAAGTGCAAAACTATATGTTTTTTCTTTACTTTTGTGTTTTGTTTACAAAAACGTCCAAATGATTCACTTTTGAACATATGCATTTGAACATAATTACTGTTTACAAATAAACAAAATAGAAACACAGTCACAACATTTAGAAGTTTAATCCCCCGCAGTCAAAATATGACGGAGTTTCATGTCCTAAAATGCTTCTCCGGTCTTATGTTAGGAAAATCCAGCCCCATACCGCTGACAAGATTTATGGGTACACTTCTTCCAAGACAATTTGTCTGGAACTCAACTTGATTGGTTTTATCAGTTAGAAAGAGCCAATGTTAATAACTGGGAAGATCTTGCTGCATCCTTTTACAAACAATATCAATACAACTCTAATCTTGCGCCAACCCGTACTCAACTCCAGAGTATGTCCATGGTTTCAAGTGAGGGCTTCAAAGACTATGCGCGAAAATGGAGAGACTTGGCTGGAAGAGTTCAACCTCCCCATCTGAAAGAGAATTAGTAAACATGTTTTTGGGCACCTTGTCTGGTCCCATCTTCAATCACCTAATTGGGAGTTCATCGACAGGTTTTACTGAACTGATATTGACCGGAGTGAGGGTAGAAGCGGGGATAAAAAGTGGAAAGATTCAAAAAGATACATCCTTTGCTGCTATAAGGAAGCCATTTATCGGAAAGAAAGAAGTGGTTGTTGTTTATCCTCAAAGAAATCAAAATAGGGCTGAACGCCGTCCAATGGTGGGGGCTGATATGATTCCTAAACCTGCACCTGATCAGCAAAGAAACAACCAACCAGGGATGGAAAGACCAGTCAGACAATTCACCAGAATTAATATGACCCTATCTCAGGTATTACCACATTTGTTGAGATCCAACCTAGTGACCTTGAAAGAAGCTCCTAAGAATCCTAACACAACATCTTCTCACTATCATCCTAATGCCCATTGTGCATACCACTCTGAGAGTCCCGGCCATGACACTAACAACTATTCGGCGCTGAAGAACAAAGTACAAGACCTCATTGAAGCCAAGGAGATTGAATTCGATGCGCCCGAAAAGCCAAATGTCATTTCTGCCCCAATGCCCGAACATGGCCATAATACCAACGCCATTGAGGAAGATATGTTTGTTACTTCAGTTGATGACCTTATGACTCCACTCCTGATTATCAAAGAGAACTTATTAAATGCCAGTGTATACCCAGGCTGTGATGAAAGCTGCCATTTTTGTTTGTCCTCACCAACTAGCTGTCTTTTGTTGAAAGCAGGCGTTCAATGCCTAATAGATAACAAGGAAATTTTGTTTGAAAAGACTTTTGTTTCACCTGTTCCTTATAATGATGTTTCTATCATTACCATTTCCGCCAATTCTTCCAGGGTCTCCACCAAAAGACCTGTTAGAATTACATCAGTTCCAAAAGCAGCTCCTTTGATGATTACAATGCTTGGACCAGTCCCGTATTCGCCAGACAAAACCGTACCATGGAATTATGGAGGGGATGTCTACTACCACGGTATCAAGCAAGATTGGCCAGCTGTCGAAGATTCAAGTTCCGAGAAAAATAACTATGATATCAGTAATGTTGCAGGGACTAGCAAGATTACCCGGAGCGGAAGAATATTCTCTCCAGAAATTGCTCCCCCAAAAGCAGTTTCTGGAGTCGTAATCATTCTTGTTGTTGTTTCTCCTCCAAAGGCTATTCCCAGTCCTACAATCATCTCCACCAATACTCCAACTGAAAAAGTTGTTACAATCCCTGCTATCACTCCTACTGACATTCCTGCTGGCCAGTTAACCGAGACTCGAGGTAAACGTATTCTGATTTAGCCCGTCCGGACGAAGGCACAATCATTGGCTATCCCTGAGACCTCCCGGAAAGAGATGGAGGAAATTCTAAAGATCATAAAAAGAAGCGACTACGATGTAGTTGAGCAACTGGGGAAAACTCCATCTAAAATCTCCATGCTAGATTTACTACTATGTTTTGAGGTGCATGCAAAAGCCCTGGTAAAATTCCTGAAAACTGCCCATGTACCCCAAGAAACATCTGCCGATCAGTTCCAAGACTGCTTAGCCAGCTTGACTGCAGATAATGGTCTAGGTTTTTCGGATGCTGATTTAACGCCAAGAGGAAGGAAGCATAATGAGGCATTGCACATCTCAGTTGAATGTAGGGGCACAACCTTGGCTCATGTTTTGGTGGACACTGGCTCATCTCTGAATATATTACCTAAGAAGGCTCTTGATAGGCTTGACTGTGAGGGATTGACATTGAAACCAAGCAACATAGTAGTGAGGGCCTTTGACGGCTCAAAAAGGATGGTGCATGGGGAAGTGGATATCCCCATAAAAGTTGGAACCCAAACATTTGATTCAACTTTTTATGTAATGGATATCCGCCCGTTATATTCCTGCTTCCTAGGCAGACCGTGGATTCACAATGCTGGCGATGTCACTTCTATGTTGCACCAAATGCTGAAGTATCTGATCCAAGGGAAGATTATCATCGTTCATGGAGAAGAAGAGTATATGATCAGCCATTTCAATTCCTTCAAATATGTGGAGTTAGATGGTGAATTTATTGAAACTCCATTCCAACACTTTAAGGAAGTCCCGCAAGATGTGGCAGTAACCAGGGTTGTTCCCAAAATCACAAGGCCTCCACTCAGAATGTCATCTTTGAGGGATGCAAAGGCAGTGATAGAAGAAGGTGGGTGCACTATCTGGGGGCAACTCCCAGATATCCCATACAAGTCTGACAAATTTGGCCTGGGTTTCACTTCAAGTGCTCAGAAGGCTGTACGTCGCACTCGTGTTGGAGGACCACCCCTGAAGATGAGAAACCGTGAAGTCAACGCGGTAGAGGATGATGAAGATGGTTGCAACCTGGAGGATTGGATCTTTCTAACTGTCAGTGGAGGGCTCAGCAATTGGAAGGCTAGAGATTTTGTCCCGATCACTTTTATCCCACAGTAATTTGTATTTACATTTTGTTGGATCTGTAATATTAAAATAATTCAAACTCTTAAAACCTTGTGTCTTACCCGAGGCGCAATGGTCCATTTGTAAGGGTTATTATCTCATTTCCATATGACATCAATGAATCATGAACGTTTTGCATACAAACTTTGTGCTCATTGTTTTTCTTTTTTACATTTTCATTTCTTTCAAAGATAGCTATACCCTTACACACACTCACACTGCAAGTCTACATGCATTCGTGATCCCATGGGTAACGGTTCTGCTATGGCCTTCTGTGACTCTGAAAATATAATCTACTAAGCCGAAGACGAAGGTGAGGAAGATTATGAAGTACCAGGGGAACTTTCCAGATTACTACTACAAGATGATAAAACCATTCAGCCTCACAAGGAACCCGTGGATACAATTAACTTAGGTACCGAGGAAGACAAAAGAGAAGTCAAGATGGGTGCCAATCTGGAACCTAGTGTCAAGGAGTGTATGATTCAGTTTCTACACGAGTATGTTGAGGTCTTTTCCTGGTCGTATGAAGACATGCCAGGACTTGATGCTGATATTGTGGTGCATCGTCTACCTACAAAAGAGGATTGCCCACCAGTAAAACAAAAGGTCTGTCGCATGCGACCAAATATGTTAGAGAATATTAAAGCTGAAGTCATGAAGCAATTCAATGATGGATTCTTGTGTTAGAACATAGTTTGATTCTACAACCCTTGGTTAGAGTTTTGATGATAACAAATACAAAGAATAAATTATAAAATACTAAGAACAAATATGCACCTTAAAAATTATGTTTTATGTATGCAGAAGTTCTGATCATATCAGCATCAGAAGATAAGCCATAAGTGCTACACGCTGAAGCAATCAGAACATATGCTGAAGATTGATGACCAGAACCTGCGCTTAATCAAAGTAAACTCTGACTCTGAACAAGAACATATCAATCCAAGTCATCAATATTCTGAAGCGTCATCATCAAGTAAGGAGATAAGATTCTGAAGCGTTACTGATCATTCAAGACAACATCAATTCCAACGACTTCTTTCAGACATGATCTTCTCCAAAAGGAAAGTGTGTTAATGACATTAAATATGCTTTATGATCAACGTCATTCCACTACCTATACAAACAAAGTTAGCTTTCAAAATAAAACAACGATTTTGCTAGATAACCACTCACGCATATTCAAAGCTGCAAGCAATTTCATTTAACTTTTCTAAGCTATAAACCTGTGTAATTTATCACAGTTGTGATAAACAGTTTTTTGTTAGAAAAACAACAACACATATTGTATAATTATATTGAAAAAGTGTTCCTTGAGATTAACCGGACTGTGGTTGTACTCAAGAAGACTTTAACAGTTGTTAAAGTAGCTTTTGTAATCTTGTTGAGATTAGTGGATTAAGACCTCGTTGGAGAGAGGCGAAATCACCTCGACGGGTGGACTGGAGTAGTTTGAGATCAAACGAACCAAGATAAAAATTATTGTGTCATTAAGCTATTTAAGATTCAAGTTCTCAATTCAACCCCTCCCCCCTTCTTATGTTTTTCACATCTTCAATTGGCATCAGAGCGCCTGGTTTTGAGCTTAAACACTTATCCGTGTCAGTACAAGATCCAAGCATCAGAAAAACACTATAGTGGGACCAAGCCAAAACATCAACAATGACAACCATGAAGACAAGGACAGATTCAGTGGCAAACCTCCAGTCTTTGATGGAGAAAACTTTGACTACTGGAAAGACAGAATTGAGAGTTTCTTTCTGGCCCATGATTTTGATCTCTGGGACATGGTGACTGATGGATACACGCATCCTATGGATGGACATGGTCAGAATATAGACAGGAAAATGATGTCTGATCAGCAAAAGCGTGAATTCAGAAACCACCACAAGGCCAGAACAATTCTCATCAGCGCCATCTCATATTCAGAATATGAGAAAATATCAAACAGAGAAACTGCCAAGAATATGTTTGACTCTCTGAGAATGACGCATGAAGGCAACATTCAAGTCAAAGAAACCAAGGCCCTTGCGCTCATTCAGAAGTATGAGGCATTCAAGATGGAAGATGGTGAATCAATAGAAACTATGTTTTCAAGATTTCAAATTCTTGTTGCTGGACTAAAGGTTCTTGACAAAGGGTATTCTACTGCTGATCACATTAAGAAGATCATCAGAAGCTTGCCCAAACAATGGAGGCCAATGATCATAGCACTTAAGCTAGCCAAAGATCTCAACAAAATTTCTCTAGAGGAACTTGTTAGCTCCCTCAGAAGTCACGAGATAGAGCTAGAACAAGATGAGCCTCAAAAGTAAGGTAAGCCATTAGCTTTAAAATCTAACAGAAAATCTGACTCAAAGGTTTTGCAGGCTGTGGAAGAAACTTCTGATGGATCCTCATCAGAAGAAGATGAACTATCTCTCCTCTCCAGAAGGGTGAACCAACTGTGGAAGCAGAGAAAAGGAAGTTTAAAAATCCCAGAAGATCAAAGAATCAGAATGAATCCTCCTCCAGATACAGAAAGTCTGAGTCCTCCTATGGACACAGAAGATCTGAAGGTTCTTCAGGATACAGAAAGCCAAACAACAAGGACATCATCTGCTATGAATGTAACGAGCAAGGGCACTACAAAAGTGACTGCCCAAAGCTTCAGAAGGAAAAACCCCAAAAGAAGTTTCTCAAGGAAAAGAAGAAAAGCCTCATGGCTACATGGGATGATTCTGACACATCTGAAGCTGACTCAGAATCAGATGATGAAAGAGAAAACATAGCTCTCATGGCAAACATATCAGAAGATAGTGAAGCTTCTGGTTCAGACTCAGAATCAGACACTGAAGAGGTATTCCATGACTTTACCATAAACTTTAATAAGGCTGAACTTGCAGAAAGTCTAAATGAAATTCTAGAAAGGTATCAGCAAATCAGAGTCAAATTCAGGAACCTGAAAAGGAATCTTGCCTCTGACTCTGAAAAGACTGAGAGTCTCAGATTAGAGAATTCTTAGTTAAGAGAAAAAAATTTCAAAATTAGAAAATGATTTGCAAAACTCTCAGAAGGAAACAATCTCTGAAACTCCCAACAATGCTGATGAGATCATCAAAGAGTATGATCACAGCTTTCAGAAGTTTCTAGATAAAACCATAGACAGAAGCAAGATGGCTTCAATGATCTATGGAGTTAGCAGAAATGGCAGAAAAGGGATAGGATATCAAGGTAAGGTATCTACACCAAAAAATGCCATGGACTTAGTTATAAAACGCACACCACTCAATTCACATTTTAGATATGGGCACACACATGACATAAAATACACAAGTAGTGATTATTCTGTCAAACCAAAATTCAATCAGAATTTTGGTAAAACTAACAAATCAGGACCCAAGAAAATGTGGGTACCTAAGGATAAAATCATACATGTGGTAGATATCTTTAGTAGCAAGGCTAAGATACCAATCATGGTACCTGGACTCTGGATGCTCGCGACACGTGACGGGAAGAAGTCATATGTTCCAAAGCTGGAACTTAAGCCTGGAGGCTACGTGGGCTTTGGAGGCAATCAGAGAGGAAAAATCATTGGCTCTGGAACAGTAGGTAATGGAAATCTTCCCTCTATAAGTAATGTTTTATTAGTTGATGGATTAATGCATAACCTGTTATCCATAAGTCAATTAAGTGATAATGGTTATGATATAATCTTCAATCAAAATTCATGCAAAGCTGTTAGTCAGAAAGATGGGACTATCCTATTTAATGGAAAGAGGAAAAACAACATTTATAAAATAAAACTTTCTGAACTAAAGAGTCAGAATGTAAAATGTCTACTTTCTGTTAACAACGAGCAATGGATCTGGCACAGAAGATTGGGGCATGTTAGTATGAGAAGAATATCTCAGATCAACAAACTCAATCTGGTCAGAGGACTTCCTAATTTGAAGTTCAACTCAGATGCTCTGTGTGAAGCATGTCATAAAGGCAAATTTGCAAAACCTGCTTTCAAATCCAAAAATGTTGTTTCCACCTCTAAGCCATTAGAACTTCTGCACATTGACTTATTTGGACCAGTAAAAATTGCTTCAGTCAGTGGCAAGAAGTATGGGTTAGTAATCGTAGATGACTATAGCAGATGGACATGGGTAAAGTTCTTAAGACACAAGGACGAGTCACACTCTATGTTTGTTACCTTCTGCAACCAAGTTCGGAATGAAAAGGATCTTAGAATTGTCAAAGTCAGAAGTGATCATGGTGGAGAATTTGAAAATAAATTTTTTGAATTATTCTTTAATGAAAAAGGCATTTTGCATAACTTCTCTTGTCCTAGAACTCCCCAGCAAAATGGAGTTGTAGAATGAAAGAACAGAACATTGCAAGAAATGGCCAGAACCATGATCAACTAGACCAACGTTGCTAAGATTTTCTGGGAAGAGGCAATTAACACAGCGTGTTACATTCAGAATAGAATCTCCATAAGACCTATTTTGGAAAAGACTCCATATGAATTGTGGAAGAACAGAAAGCCCAACATTACTTATTTTCATCCATTTGGATGTACTTGTTTTATTCTGAATACAAAAAATTATTTGAACAAGTTTGACTCTAAAGCACAAAAGTGTATTATGTTAGGATACTATGAACGCTCAAGAGGGTACAAAGTATACAATACAGAAACACAGATTGTTGAAGAGTCAATCAGTGTTAAGTTTGATGATAAGCTTGAACCTCAAAAGTCAAAGCAGAATGAACTCCTTGCAGGCTTGGAAGTTGAACTCACAGGTACTGAAGACAATTCATCAGAAGTTATCAACAAAGACTCTCCCTCAACATTAGAAAGAGTCACTGCAAGCAATCCAACACCGTTTGTGGATCAACTCCAGAAAAGACTATCCAGAAGCAGCGTTAATCACCCAGAAGATACAATACTGGGAAAGAAGGAAGATCCAATCAGAACAAGATCAACATTCAGAAACTCTGAAGAATCCCTCATGGGACCGGTCTCTCTGATTGAACCAACAACAATTGATGAAGCACTTCTAGACAATGACTGGATTCTGCCAATGCAAGAGGAACTAAATCAATTCACCAGAAATGACGTATGGGATCTGGTTCCCAAACTAAAAGGATCCAACGTCATTGGTACAAAATGGGTGTTCAGAAACAAACTGAATGAGCAAGGTGAAGTCATCAGAAACAAAGCACGACTGGTAGCACAAGGTTATAGTCAGCAAGGGGGGATAGACTGTACATAAACCTTTGCTCCAGTCGCCAGGTTAGAATCTATCAGACTTTTAATATCATTTGTTGTTAATAAAGGTATCACTCTGTATCAGATGGATGTCAAAAGTGCATTCTTAAATGGCTATATAGATGAAGAGATATATGTGCACCAACCTCCTGGTTTTGAGAATTCCAAAAATCCAGAATATGTTTTCAAACTAAATGAGTCACTCTATGGTCAGAAACAAGCTCCCAGAGCTTGGTATGAAAGACTAAGTAACTTTCTGTTAGAAAAGGAATTCACCAGAGGGAAAGTAGACACAACCTTATTCTGTAAAACAGTTAAGAATGACATGTTAGTATGTCAGATTTATGTTGATGACATTATATTTGGATCTACTAAACCCTCTCTGGGAAGAGAGTTTTCTAAATGTATGCAGGAAGAGTTTGAGATGAGCCTAATGGGGGGACTCAAATTCTTTCTGGGCATTCATATAAATCAAACTCCAGAAGGAACTTACATTTATCAGAGCAAATATATCAGAGAACTTCTGAAGAAATTTGATCTCTCAGAATATAAGCCCTCAAAGATTCCAATGCATCCCACGTGCATTCTGGAAAAGGAAGAGGTAAGTGAAAAGGTAGAACAGAAGGTCTATAGAGGTATGATTGGTTCTCTTCTCTATCTGACGGCTTCAAGGCCTGACATTCTATTCAGTGTTTGCATTTATGCTAGATTCAAATCAGATCCTAGAGAATCTCACTTAACAGCAGTTAAGCGAATTTTCAAGTATCTGAAAGGTACTTCTAATCTGGGTTTGTTTTATAGAAAATCAAAAGATTACAGCTTAGTAGGATATTGTGATGTTGACTTTTCTGGAGACAGAGTAGAACGTAAAATCACTTTTGGAAGCTTCTAGTTTCTGGGAGAAAATCTAATATCATGGTCTAACAAGAGACAGTCTACAATAGCACTATCAACAGTAGAAGCTGAATACATAGCAGCTGCTGGATGTAGTACGCAAATGCTCTGGATGAAAATTCAACTTGAAGACTTCAATATATTTGAGAGTAACATTTCTATCCTCTGTGACAATACTTTTGCTATTTGTCTCAGTAAAAATCCTATTTTGCATTCTAGGGCTAAGCATATAGAAATAAAACATCATTTTATTAGGGACTATATTCAGAAAGGGATTCTTAACTTAAAATTCATTGACACAGACCATCAATGGGCTGATGTCTTTACAAAACCTCTTTCTAAAGATAGGTTTAACTTCATTCTGAAACATCTCAGCATGAAACTATGCCCAAAATAAATTGTTTTATTTACATATCTTAACCTTCAGAACTTTGTTATTTTCTGTGAACTACTGATCAACCTGCCTTCAGAGTTTTAGAAGTACAGATTGCATCAGAATATATCCATGAAGATCTGAACGTTTCATTTCAAGGATAAAAGTATGTTGTTCACATAAGCAAACAGTTGTCATCCATTCATCAGCTACCTTCTGAGGCTGAACACACGTTCACTTTTCTGAAAGGTCAAAAGCGATGATTGGATGCATTGAGACACACTTCATAGATAACCGTTCCAGTATCTTTCTGAATCCCCTAATTTTAGTTGTCATTAATGCTTATAATCATGACTAATTATTTCTCTTTCTTACTGTTTATGCTTTCAAGATAAACTATTTAAACTCAAATTTCACTCTTTACATTCCTTCACTTTTACTCTCTCAATACTTTCTATCGTTTCTAGTTCGTACTTTCAAAAACCCTTTCATCTTTCTCAAAAAACTTGTGTGAACAATGGCTTCTTCAAGCGTCCAAAACATCAATACTCAGGAATCTGCTTCTATGGAACAGTACAAAGAACCTTACAGAATTCTACTCACTCCCATTGATAATCTGGAAGTTCTTTCAGAACTAATTATTAACTTTGAAAGCTTGCAAGAAAACGGCTTCAATCTGTATGAATACGTCAATGCTCAAGGTTGGAACAGATACTTTGACTGTCTTCTAGGGCCAACATTTCCAATTCTTGTCAAAGAATTCTAGATACATGCTTCTTCCTCAAATCATCAAGTTATCTCTTATGTCATGGGGAAGAAAATTGTCATTACAGAAGACCTAATTTCAAGGCTTATTGGTTACAATGGTGGAGGTGTCAGATGTATTGACATGGATGAAAGATGCTCTGATGTAGCTTCTATTACAAGGGAAATATTTACTCTTGTCTTCCCTCCAGCAAAATCAGAGATCTGAAGGATCATCACAGAATTTGGGCTAAAATAATTCTGGGGTGTATCAACCACAGGAAGCCAACTAGCTCTCCTGATTATATCAACATTGATCAGCAGTTTCTGATCTATTTTATTTCAAAGAAGACTAAGGTAAACCTCCCACACTTGTTGTTTAATCATCCGAGAACTAGTGTAAAGGAAACAAGAGAAGATGAACGTACCAAAAGGGATTGGATACCCCTAGGAAGACTCATATCAGATATTCTGACAGAGAATAGGCTGATAGAGCATTTGACTGAAGCTCAGGAAATCAGCTCACGGGAAGCAACTGCTGGGAAGCCTCTGAACGCAAAAAATATGAAGAAGATGAAAATCATTGAGAATATCAAGAAGGAACCCAATGTTACTTCTTTTGCAACCATCACTTCAAGAAGAGTTCCTCTGGATGATTTTCCTCTTTTCTATGAGATTGACTCCAAGCCAGAGATAATTGTCAGATATATGGATGCGTGTAAGGCAGATGGCACTGCACCAGAAATAAATATCCAGGACTTGCATCAGGCTGCTCCAGAAGTTATTCTGAAGAAGACCAAGAAAAGGAAAGCTGCAGCGGAAGGATCATCCCAGAGGACTCCAAAAGCTGCCAAAAAGAAAGGTAATCCTTCCTCTGTTCCTGTTTTAGAATCAATTAATTTATCAACATCTGAAACCATAACTACTCAACCGGAACACCTAACCCCACAAACATTTGAAGAATTTGACATAGGGTTTGATCCATCAGAAACTCTAGGTCTGAATGAAACTCACTCCCTTTCTCATAATCCAAACCCTGAACAAACTCAACCAGAACTTGCCAAAGTTATGTCTAGTATTGATTCATTTGACCAAGAGTTTTCAGCTCCCATACCACAAAATCCAAATCCTCAACTCCCTGATAATCCAAACTCTGAAACTACATCAGATATTCCACAACCTCTTTCTCCACAACAAGATATTCCTCATCCACCATCACCTCAACCTGAACAACAACAACAACCAGAAGCTCAACATTCTGAGAATCAATCCTCTGATATCCATGAACCAGAACATCACCATGTTTCAACAAACCAATATAAAGAACCTCATTCAAATTCTGATACAATCCCGATACCACTGAACCACTTTCCATTCGCATGCCTCTCACCATCCAAGACATTCCAGAAATTCCTTCTTCTCTAGAATCCACACCACCAAACTCCCCTACCAGTCCAATCACCATACCTAACTCTCCCACTCCTTCACCCAATAGCAATCCAGCTGACAACGTAAGACTTGTCATTGATCCAATTGCGCTGGAAAGACTAGCTGCTATCTCTCACAAAACTGCCATTCCCAAACCAAAACCAACTGAAACCACATCAGATGTTGGTACAAATTTGTTGATTTTTGAAATAGGGGTACAAGAATGGATAAATTCCTTGAGGTATGCTAGTCTAGAGATGACTAATCCTGCTGCTTCTGATTATATATGGACAAGATTCAGAAACTGGCTAAGTTTTGAAACACTAAAGCTAAAGGAACAGAGTTATGAACAGGTTCAACGGAATTTCAGTGCTAAGCTAAAGGTTTTTGAAGACCAAGTTCTGAGCCATCTGCTCAAGAAGGATATTCTCCCTCTGGATAATGCTCCCTGGTCAGAACATCATCCCTCAGATAAAGTTCAACCAGAATCAGAAGGTCTCTCCCTGACTGCTGCTCCAGAAGAGATGATCACAACAGAGGAAATGGTTCACTGTGATCAAGCTGCAGAATGCTCTGAGAAGCGTCCAAATACTGAAGAATCTCCAGCACCTTCCTCAGTTATGCAAACTCTGGAAGAGTTGAAAAGAGAAAATGCTATTATCCAGGAAAGGTTGGATAAGCAGGAGGACACTGTGATCGGTGGATCTGGAACTGACTGTTTAACGCTGGTTCGCGAAATGTCGCGGAAGCAAGAGTCGCCACTGTCTTTTCTTTTCTCCAACATGGACAGGACAAAAGCACAGCAAAATTCCTTATGAGACAGTTTCTTGGTTCGGGAGGTAGATTTATAGAAAGGGAAGGTGTTAGCACCCTTTCTATCCATGGTTATCCACGGGCTCTTAGATACTTGCTCATTTGTGTTTTCAAAATTGTTTGTTTGCTTTTCAACTGTGGGTTTTAAAAAAAGTTTCGTTTAAAATTTCAGTTCGACTCTTGTATCAGTCCTCAAGAGTGTTTGAAAAGTTGTTTTGAAAGCTTTTTGCAAAGTGTCGGTGTGAAAAGAGTTTTTTGATTTGTTTTGAATTAGAGCAAGTATCTATGAGTCATCTACCTACCCTAAGGAATTCGTCTGTGTAAATGTCCTTAAGATAGTCCCATCCCACCATTGAGAGGTAGGTAGCACCATCGTTGGAGGTGTTCGGGTCAATTTGTTTGTAGGGACAGTGTGGTCACTAGAGCAACAGTAGGACACCTTAGAAGCTACCCTTATGCCATTGATACTTTTTTATTCCGAGGCAACCGTTTCGAGGCAACTGGATCATGTCATGGACATAAGGACTTACTAAAACGTCCTATACTCGACGACCACGTTTTGAAGGCAAGGCAACAGTGAGGCGTACCCTAAGAGTGGTGTGTGAATTGTGTGTCATTTTCAGTTATGTTTTATCTTGATTCATGCATTGGGTGAGCTACGCTTTGATTTTATTTGGGCCATTCATTCTTTCATGTGATTAGCAGTTAAAAGGTGCGAAATTTAAAAGTCCTACGCTATTACAAAGGCGCGGGTCTACATCGCCAAATTAATCCAAGACCCGATTTGAATAAAATAAAATGCGGAAAGTAAATACCCTAATTAATCTATTACAAGGCTTTGGGTCAATTACATGAAATTTAAAAAAGGAAATAAAATTAAATGTGCGAAAAGAAATAAAATCGAGAATGCGAGGGCGTTGGACCCTTTTAAAGAAATTAAATCGAAATCGTGAATTAATTAAATTAAATAAAAGAAAGAAACTTATTTTTGGAGTTTTTGTATTTATGGAATTAAGGAGAATTAAATGGAATTAAAACCCTAGTTCTAAACTATTTTTAATTTGTTAGAAAAAATGTTTAAGTTTGACCTAGTTTTAACCTAATTATTTAATTACAAGTTATTTATAAAAATAATTAATAATTAATAATGGTAAAGAAAAAGGAAAAAGAATAAAAGTATAAAAAAATCCTAATTTCTACATTTTTTTTGAGTTTATTTAAAAAGCATTAAAATTAAACCTAAAATTAAAACTAAGTTAATTATTAAATTTATTTACAAAATAGAACATTAGTGAATTAAATAATAAAATATATTTTTATTTTTGACTTTCTGATTTTTTTTGTATTTTTATATTATTTAAAATTAATTTAAAGAATTAAGAGAAAAGAATTAAAACAAAATAAAAAAAAAAAAGAGAAGAATAAAGGAAGAAATACAAACAAAGGGGGTTTGTTGACCCTGTAGGAGGTGCATTGCAGGCAATCTGGCCCACGAGATACAAGCCCACGTGGACTTTCCTGGCTTGTGTGTGGAGGCGTTGACCAATGCGTATGATAGTCCTCCTATGCTGACCCTTGGATTGATGTTGTGGGACGCGTGGCCAACTTGAGCGTAGGGTGCATGGTGGACTTCTGGGCGTGTTGGATACCTAATCATGTTATAAGAAAAAATAGAAGGAAATATGGGGGACCTGGGGATCGAACCCAGATCCCAAGGCTTGCCAACAACACTTTCCACCAACTGAGCTGTTTAGCAACTTTGTCATTATGATGGACAACAATTAATATAATAAAAATAAGGATTAGTGACGTAAAACACAAAAACGCGCGCCAAGCTTTTGAATCAGCCAACCGTGTGCTTACAACTCATCTTCTTCTCCACTTGTTCTTTATTTCGCCTGAAAAATAAAACTAGATAGAGGGGGTTTTAAACCCCCACAATCTGAAACACCAAAAAATAGCGAATAGAAAACCGTTGGTCATAAATTGAGCGCGACATGTGGACTTAATTCGTATGGATGCACTGAGTTCAATGGTCCTGGTCTTGCTGCCTAATTTTTTCTTATGCAAGAAACCCCAATTTCACATCTCTGCAACCCTAACGAGCTCCCATGGTGGATTCGTGTACAGGGCACAAAAACTCAATTAAATTATGCCAACAGATTTAGAACAACCATATTAGTATAAATCAACAAGAAAAATGCAAGGATGATGCGTATAAATTAAAACACGAATATGAAAAATGTCAAGAACAGGGCGGCCTCATTCTACCGATTCTTGAGGTTAGAGACTGTGGTTTTGATTCAGGAAGCTTCCTTGATGTCTCAGGAATGTAATGGAATTATTCTCTTGCCTTGAAACGCCCTCTAGCTGTGTTTTCAGTTTTGAACTTTTTGACAAAAAATGCAAAGTTTGTATTTTGTTTGAGGCGCAGCTTCCAGGTCTTAGGCATTAGGTTTGTGTTTGAGTATGTATATGGAACGAATTAGGGTACAAATCCAAGTCCATTAACCTTTGCATTGATGTTTTTGAGATTTGATTTTCATGTAATCTTTTTTCAATCTTTTTCATGCCCTTTTGATACCAATCATGGCCAAATCTTTCCATATCAGTGATGCACGAAATCTTGAGGTTTTATGGAGAGAATATGCTGCAAAAAGGGATTGGAAAACATGTGTTTAGTATTTTTGTCATATTTTATTTAATTAAATGAATTAATGGTGATAAAAATTCAAATAAATAATAAAAAATGATGAAATAACTCCCCTTTGGGTCAATGGGTCGTGCATAGCTTTTGGGTGATGATTCTTGGAAGAAATTGAGGCCCATTAGCAATTTTGAGGCATTTGAAGCAAAGTTGACTTTTCAAAATTCCCAAAAATTTCCCAACTTCCACAAGGCATATCTTGCTCAATTTTTAAGCTTTTATCATGTTCTTGGACATTTTGGAAAGGTCTTGAAGTCCTCTAACCAATGCCTTTGGTCCCATGTCATTTTGATTTACCAATCGCATGTTATGGTCTTTGACTTAAAGTGCCTTTTTGTTGACTTTTGAAAATGACCTATAATGTTGAGATTGATAACTTTTTGTGAGAGCATTTCTTGGACTTGAAGTGTGAAGAGGAGTTGTAGGAAATGTCATTCTCTTCAAAATGAGCTTTGGATGGAATTTTTCTGATAAACCATGTGGAAGTTATGCCTTGGTCAAGTTACAGTTGACTTTTTCAACTGTCCAAATATGGAAACTTTTGCATCTTGAGACTTTTTGAGCCATGCCTTGAAAATCATGATCAAGAATTGATCAAATGATGTTTGTGGCTTCAAAATAAGATGTTGACCAAAAATTTGGACTTTTGACTGTCAAATGACCATTTTACCCCTACAGTTGACTGCTGAGCAATTAGGGTTTTTGACTGTGCAATTTTGTGCTGTGAGTCTTGAAACTTGGCATAATGATGCTTGGCCGTGTTTATAGGCATGTGAGACTTGATTGGACCCTTGAAAACTTCAACTTCTTTGCTAGAATCAAAACCCTAGTTTTTGACTGTTAGGAGGCCATTGGACTGTGCAACCCTTGGGGAGATTTTGAAGCATGTTCTTTGCAAATCTTGAAGAATATGGGAGGGCAAATTTTGGGGTACAACAGTTTCCCCTGTTAAATCTTCTTAGACCTGAGGATGTAGATTGGCTGACGTGCCTTTCGTAGTCCGAAGGTAGAAGATGATTGAACACTAGAGTGCCCAAAAATTTGCGCTCACATAATAGTGTGATGGTGGGAATGGGCTTACAGATGCCATTTGGAGATTGATGGATAGGATGATGCCTTATAGATGCCATGCTAAGAGATGATGGATGAGTGGATGGGTTATAGATGCCATGCTAAGAGATGATGGATGAGTGGATGGGCTTATAGATGCCATCTGGGTGTCGATCGCGTAAGAGATTCCTTAGCGAGAACTTGCGTACCTGAAAAAAAGATGATTACCTGGCCTGTTACAGGAGCTGGTCTTCAAACTCTTTGTATAGATGCGCCCTGGTTGGTTACAGGAATTGAATCTGGAGCTTCAAAAGGTGATGAATGAACCAGGGATGGT
Source organism: Vicia faba (assembly GCA_948472305.1). Lineage (NCBI taxonomy): Eukaryota > Viridiplantae > Streptophyta > Magnoliopsida > Fabales > Fabaceae > Vicia > Vicia faba. Next base: position 854,832,045 of record OX451736.1, on the reverse strand, counting down.
TACTACCTCAACGGAACGGTGAGAGAACCTTGGACGATTACTACCTCAACAGGAACGCTGAGAGAACCTTAGGGCGGTTACTACCTCAACAGGAACGCTGAGAGAATCTTGGGGCGATTATTACCTCAACAGGAACGCTGAGAGAATCTTGGGTGATTACTACCTCAACAGGAACGCTGAGAGAACCTTGGGCGATTACTACCTCAACAGGTAAGCTGAGAGAATCTTGGGCGATTACTACCTCAACAGGAACGCTGAGAGAACCTTGGGCGATTACTACCTCAACAGGAACACTGAGAGAACCTTAGGCGATTACTACCTCAACAGGAACACTGAGAGAACCTTGGGCGATTACTACCTCAACAGGAACGCTGAGAGAACCTTGGGCGATTACTACCTCAACAGGAACGCTGAGAGAATCTTGGATGTCTTCTACTGGAATAAGAATCAGGGAGATCTTAGGGTCGTTCTGACTGAACCGGATAAGGCCTTTGACTGGATAAGAATCAGGAAAATCTTAGGGTCGATTTAACTGAACCGGGCAAGGTCTTGGAATATCTTCAACTGGATAAGAATCAGGGAGATCTTAGGGTCGATCTGACTGAACCAGAGAAGGCCTTTGACTGGATAAGAATCAGGAAAATCTTAGGGTCGATTTAACTGAACCAGGCAAGGTCTTGGAATATCTTCAGCTGGATAAGAATCAGGGAGATCTTAGGGTCGATCTGACTGAACCAGAGAAGGCCTTTGACTAGATAAGAATCAGGAAAATCTTAGGGTCGATTTAACTGAACCGGACAAGGTCTTGGAATATCTTCAACTGGATAAGAATCAGGGAGATCTTAGGGTCGATCTGACTGAACCAGAGAAGGCCTTTGACTGGATAAGAATCAGAAAAATCTTAGGGTCGATTTAACTGAACCAGACAAGGTCTTGGAGTATCTTCAACTGGATAAGAATCAGGGAGATCTTAGGGTCGATCTGACTGAACCAGAGAAGGCCTTCGACTGGATAAGAATCAGAAAAATCTTAGGGTCGATTTAACTGAACCGGACAAGGTCTTGAAGTATCTTCAACTGGATAAGAATCAGGGAGATCTTAGGGTCGATCTGACTGAACCAGAGAAGGCCTTTGACTGGATAAGAATCAAAAAAATCTTAGGGTCGATTTAACTGAACCGGACAAGGTCTTGGAGTATCTTCAACTGGATAAGAATCAGGGAGATCTTAGGGTCGATCTGACTGAACCAGAGAAGGCCTTTGACTGGATAAGAATCAGGAAAATCTTAGGGTCGATTTAACTGAACCAGACTAAAGTCTTGAAATATAGCTGAGAACTTAACTGGATCCTTCCTGAAAGGTAAAGGTCAGTCATATGCAATGCATGATATGGATCAAGCAATGATGTTCTCAACATAAATGAGATTTGTAAGACATGATGCATATATGCATGCTATAACGTATGAAAATGTGATGTTGATGAACGTATGTTTTCATCCTAGGAAAATAAATCCTTGACGGATGCCGGGAAGTCATATCCTGGGCTGATGTCGGAGAATAGAATATTTGTTTCCGTTGGGGAGTGATGGTTGCAAGAATACCGGTAGGAGAAGATAACTCCGTTGGGGAATAAACTTGGCGAATAGAACACTCTGCGGGGAGAGAATTACTCTAGCGATCTTGCGGGGAGCAATACTCTGTGTGGAGAGAGGTACTTTACCGGAATGTTGATAGTAACTCCGCTGGGGATACCATTGTTGTGTTGGAAGTATTAATAGACTTCGCAGGGGATGGGAAGACTTTGCCGAGGATGATCTTTATGTGGCTTTTGGCTGAGGATAACCCAGTTATATCCTGGTAGGGAAATAACCTTTGAATAAAGCCGGGGGACGCGTTCGTGCTCTTTAGGAGATAAGCTTCCAGAATCTAGTGGGGATAAGCTTTCTGCTGGGGAGATGAATTCAAACTTTCCTGGGGAAATCTTGATTGGACTCTCCTGGGGAAATTTTGAGATGTATTGGGGAAGTGGCTCCACTGAATGTTTGGTTGACCGCCGGGGAACAATCTTAGATCAAGACTGCCGGGGATGCTTGTTAAGAATGTTTGTATACTCCGCTGGGGAATGTTGAGATCCGCGGGGGATAATCCAACTTCCTTGAGGCTGATAATAGCTTTGCTTGGGGAGAGTGCACTAACTTGCTGACTCACTCTCTAGGGATTTAAGATATACTGGTTATGTTCTTCAGCTGAACTTACCTTGGTACCTTGGTGGACAGAACAATTAGATCACTTAGACCACTCATTATTGCCCCTGTTTCTAATGTTACCTGCAATTAGTCCTTTGTTTCGTATGCAAATATTTATGAGTTAGCAATTAGTGTCAATGCATATATCACAAATTGAACCTTGGACGTTCTTCGCAAAACAAAACAGGAAAAGGAAAAACAAATGGCAATTTGAGCTGAAAAGTGATTTTTGTATTGATTTTTTTTTTGAATTGCTTGTAAATAGGCGTTTATGTACAAGAGGCTGACGTCCTAGTAAGAGAACGCCGCCGAACAAAAGAGTTTTATACAATTTGTACAAAGTAAAATAAAGCAGCTGTGTGAAAAGAATAATCCCACTGGGTTCCAACTCTGCTATCGCCTTTATATCTTCGAGCGTCTCATCACTTGATGACCTAGTTGAAGATGAAACTGATTGATCGATGCCGTCTGAACTTGATGTTGATACCGGATTCTGGATGCAAAGTGATCCAATGAGACATAGTATTACGCTTTTATCCCTAACTTTTGCCTGGACCGCCCTTTCGGGTTTTCAGTCCACCGGGATACCCTTTTTTGCCCAAGCCGTCTTTTCAGGTTTTCGACTTGCCGGGTGTACAGATTTTTTTCATTTCATCCCTTCATTTTGCCCGAACCCTTTTGGTTCGCCGGGAAGCCCTAATTTTTGCCTAGGTATGTCAACCTAGCGGGTCTTTTTTCATGCGTAGTATCTTTTTACTATGTCTGCATTGGCGGGGTGAGGAAGGTCGTCACCATCCATGTTGGTTAGAATCATGGCTCCTCCTGAGAACACATGTTTAACCACAAATGGCCCTTCGTACGTAGGGGTCCATTTGCCCCTTGGATCACTCTGAGGAAGGATAATACGCTTGATTACCAGATCCCCAACTTGATATTCCTGTGGTCTGACCTTTTTGTTAAATGCCCTGATCATCCGTTTCTGATACGTCTGACCATGACAAATAGCAGCGAGTCTCTTTTCGTCAATTAAGTTTAGCTGATCAAGTCGTGTCTGGATCCAATCATCTTTGCTCAGATCTGCATCCTTCATTATCCGGAGAGAGGGTATCTGCACTTCGATCGGTAAGACTGCCTCCATACCGTAGACCAAGGAGAAAGGAGTTGCCCCGGTTGACGTCCTTGCTGAGGTACGGTACCCATGTAGAGCAAACGGTAACATCTCGTGCCAATCTTTATAAGTCACTGTCATCTTCTGCACAATTTTCTTAATGTTCTTATTCGCTGCTTCTACAGCCCCATTCATCTTCGGCCGATAGGGAGAAGAGTTATGGTGCTGTATCTTAAACTGCTCGCAGAGCTCAGTGATCATCTTGTTATTGAGATTGGTACCGTTGTCCGTAATGATTCTTTTAGGGACACCGTATCGACAGATCAGATTATGCCGAATGAACCGTGCCACAACATTCTTGGTTACTGTAGCGTAGGAAGCTGCTTCAACCCACTTTGTAAAGTAATCAATCCCTACCAGGATGAAGCGATGCCCGTTAGATGCCGTAGGTTTAATCTCGCCGATCATATCTATGCCCCACATTGCGAACGGCCAAGGTGCAGCCAGGACATTCAATGGAACTAGAGGAACGTGCACCTTATCTGCGTAAATCTGGCATTTGTGACATGTCCGAGAGTGTTGGTAGCAGTCGGCTTCCATTATGGACCAGAAATACCCTGCCCGAAGGATCTTCTTTGCCATAGTGTGTCCACTGGAATGTGTCCCGGAGGTCCCTTCATGTAGCTCTTCCATGATCCTTTCTGCTTCAGTCTTATCCATACAACGCAGTAAGGTCGAATCATGGTTTCGCTTGTACAGGATGCCGTTGCTAATGAAGAACTTCGCTGCGAACCTTCTCAGAAACTTCTTATCGTTGACAGATGCACCTTCAGGGTATTTCTGAGCTTCCAAGTATCTCTTCACCTCACGGTACCAAGGCTTCTCAGTCACCAATTCAGTCTCGAGATCACAACAGTATGCCGGTTCGTCCAGTTTCCAGATGATGATCTGGGAAGCCTCATTGTCCCATTTGACTTTGAACATGGAAGACATCGTAGCTAACGTGTCCGCTAACTGATTCTCCTCTCTTGGGAAATGTTCAAAGGTTATCTCTGTGAAATGGGGGATCATTGTCAACACACATTCTCTGTAAGGAATAAGATTCTGATGTTTCGTATCCCACTCTCCTTTGATCTGATTGATCACGAGAGCAGAATCTACGAAGACACTCAGAAACTTGATCCTTAAGTCGATCGCAGCTTGGAGACCCATGATGCATGCCTCATACTCCGCCATGTTGTTGGTGCAGTTGAAACATAGCCGGGCAGTAAGTGGAGTATGAGTGCCTTGAGGAGATATGATCACAGCGCCGATAACGTTACCAAAAGCATTGGAGGCTCTGTCAAAGTGCATAGACCATCGGGATCCTTCCTCAGGTCCTTCATCCGGTCCAGGTACTTCACAATCAGTCACTATCATGATACTCTCGTCAGGAAACTCGAAGTTCATTGATTGATAGTCGTCTACTGCCTGATGTGCCAAGTGGTCTGCCAATACACTTCCTTTGATGGCTTTCTGAGTCGTGTACTGGATGTCATATTCTGTCAAGATCATTTGCCATCTTGCTATTCTCCCAGACAGAGCAGGCTTTTCAAATATGTACTTTATAGGATCCATCTTTGAAATCAACAAGGTAGTGTGAGTCAGCATATACTGTCTCAGCCGGCGAGCAGCCCATACCAAAGCGCAGCAAGTTTTCTCGAGCAGTGAGTATCGGGTCTCACAGTCGGTAAACTTTTTGCTAAGGTAATAAATGGCATGCTCTTTTCGGCCAGACTCGTCATGCTGCCCCAGCACACACCCCATTGAGTTGTCAAGTACTGTTAGGTATAATATCAGAGGTCTCCCTTCAACCGGTGGCATAAGAATGGGTGGTTCTTGGAGATACTCTTTGATTTTGTCAAAAGCGGCCTGAATTTCATCATTCCAACGTACTACCTGATCTTTCTTCAGCAGCTTGAAGATTGGCTCACAGGTAGCAGTCAGATGCGAGATGAATCGGGCAATATAATTCAGGCGTCCTAAAAAGCCTCTGACCTCTTTCTCTGTCTTAGGAACTGGCATCTCTTGAATAGCTTTAACCTTGGCAGGGTCCACTTGAATACCCTTATCACTTACAACGAAGCCTAGCAACTTCCCGGATCTAACCCCGAAGGTGCACTTGTTCGGGTTCAACCTCAGCTTGTACAACTTCAGACGGTCAAACAATTTCTGCAGATGATCAAGGTGTTCTTCCTCAGTTTGGGACCTTGCGATCATGTCGTCAACATACACTTCTATCTCATGATGGATCATGTCATGAAATAAAGCAACCATGGCACATTGGTAGGTTGCCCCAGCATTCTTCAGTCCAAAAGGCATGACCTTGTAGCAGAAGGTGCCCCACTGAGTAACAAAAGTAGTCTTTTCCATGTCTTCAGGTGCCATCTTGATCTGATTATACCCTGAAAAACCATCCATGAAAGAAAACACCTTATGCTGAGCAGTATTGTCAACAAGGACATCAATGTGAGGTAGAGGGAAGTCATCTTTGGGGCTGGCCCTGTTCAGATCTCTGTAGTCAACACACATTCTGACCTTACCATCTTTCTTTGGTACCGGCACCACATTAGCGACCCACTGAGGATAAGAAGTCACTGCAAGGAACCCGACATCGAATTGCTTCATAACCTCAGCTTTGATTTTCTCAGACATCTCTGGACGCATACGGCGGACCTTTTGCTTGACCGGAGGGCAGTCTTCCTTGGTAGGCAAGTGATGGACCACAATGTCGGTATCCAACCCAGGTATGTCTTCGTAGGACCAGGAAAAGATTTCCATGTAATCATGTAACATCTGAGTCAACCGTTGCTTCACGCTGAACTCTAGGTTGGCACCAATCTTAACTTCCTTTCTGTCTACCTCAGTACCCAGATTTATCGTTTCCACCGGCTCTTCATGTGGTTGAATTGCCCTCTCTTCCTGGAGTAACAGTCTCGCAAGCTCGCCAGGCACTTCGCAATCATCTTCACCTTCGTCTTCGGCTAAGTTGATCGGATTTTCGAAGTCATAACTGGCAGTAGCAGAGTCGTTACCAGTGAGATCCAGAGTGGATTGAAATCTGTATGAGTGAGTGTGTGTAAATACAGCTGTTTTGCAATATATAAAGAAAGGAAAGAAAGGAAAGGAGCATAAGATTTGAAATGCGAGAAAACGTCCAAGGTCTTTATTCATGATATATGAAATGACAATTAATATACCCTCACAAATGAAGCCACGGTGCCTCGGGTAAGACACCGGGCCATAGAGTTTCAATTCATTATTTATTACAAATACGAAAACAAAGGAGTTTATTACTGCGTAACAAAAGTAACAGGAGTATGATCTTTAGAAGTCCAATTGGTCAATCCACCATCAGTCGTCGGGTAAATCCAGCTATCGAACTCTGACTCTTCTACTTCATCTTCATCCCCAATGGCATTCACTCCTGGATTGGTAATGAGCACATGAGGTCTTCTGGTCTTAGCTTTGTGCACAGCCTTCTGAGCCTCTGCAGTAAAACCCAGTCCAAACTTGTCAGTTTTAGGTGTAAAATCAGGGAGCCTGCCCCAGTTAGCACATTCACCTTTCTTGATTACAGCCCGGGCGTCCTTTAGGGAAGCCATCTTCAAAGGAATATCCTCTTCAACCATTGTTTCTGCCGCTGCCAATATTGGAGGTACCTCTTCAAAATGCTGAAAGGGGGTTTCAATAAACTCCCCGTCCATCTCAATATACCTGAAGGAATTCAAATGGCTCACCATATACTCCTCCTCTCCCTGCACAGTGACAATCTTCCCTCTGTCGGGGTACTTGAGCTTCTGGTGTAGGGTAGAGGTCACTGCCCCAGCTTTGTTGATCCAAGGTCGACCCAGTAGACAAGAATACGATGGACGGATATCCATCACATAGAAAGTAGATTCGAATACTTGAGAACCCACACGAATAGGAATGTCTACCTCTCCATGGACCATCCTCTTAGAACCGTCAATGGCTCTGACAATGATGTTGCTAGGTTTCAGCTCTAGGCCCTCACAATCCAACCGGTCTAAGGCCTTTTTGGGTAACACATTCAGGGAAGAACCGGTGTCCACCAACACGTGCGCAAGAGTAGTGCCCCTGCATTCAATAGAGACATGCAGGGCGTCATTGTGGTCCTTTCCCTTAGCAGTAAGGTCAGCATCCGAGAAACCCAAACCATTGTCGGCTGTCAAATTGGCTACGCAATCAGTAAACTGGACTGCAGATGTCTCCTGTGGCACATGGGCCGACTTTAGAAATGAAATCAAGGCCTTAGCATGGGCCTCTGAGCACAGCAACAAGGAGAGCATAGAGATCTTGGAGGGGGTATGCCCCAGCTGTTCAACAACATTAAAGTCACTCTTCTTGATTATCTTCAGAATTTCCTCCATCTCTTGTTGGGAGGCCTCAGTATTTACAGATTTTGGTGCCTCCATCCGGGCAGGCTCATCTTCAATCCCTTTGCCCCAAACATTAGATGACTTGGCGGCAGGGGAAACAACTTGATCAGAAATGGGAACAGGTACACTTGCAGGTGTTATAGTGAGAGGTCTTCGAATAGTAGGTGGCGCAATGTCAGGCGAGAAGAGCCTGCCACTACGAGTAACTTTGGTTGGACCAGTGATATTGCTGATGCTGGTGCCAGTGTTGAACTCTTGCTTTATACCATGTACATATACATCTGCCCCATAGTGCCATGGGACAGCCTTATCATATTCATAGGGGAGGGGCCCCGGAACAGTAATAACAACGGGTGCGAAAGTCATGATTTTAACCGGCTTCCTCGGGAGAGCCTTGATTGGATTTTGGAAAATGGTAACAACAGATACTTCTTCCATAGGAACAAACGAAACAGCGGTCTTCTTGAACAGAATCTCTTTGCTGTCCATCAGGCTTTGGATGCCTAACTTCAGCAAAGGACAACCAGAAAGGGAAACAGCACACAAAAGGCAACCTTCGCTACAACCCGGAAATAAACCGGCCAGCAGTAGGTTCCTCTTAACAGTCATCAGGGGAGTAGCTACATCATTCACAGAAATGGCATACACATCTTCATCAACGACATTCACTCCATGCTGAGGCATAGGAGCAGTCACCACATTTGGCCTCTCAGGCGCTTCAAATTGTATCTCCTTTGCGTTAATAAGGTCTTGCACCTTATTCCTTAAGGCCCAACAATCATCAGTGGAATGCCCCGAGCTATCGGAGTGATAAGCACAGCGGGCATTTGAATTGTACTTGGGAGAAGCCGTATTCACAACCTTCAGGGCCTCCCTGACAGTCACCAAATTGGTGGATAGCAACTGCGGCAAGATTTGTGACAAGGTCATACTCAGCCGGGTAAACTCTCTTCTGGGTCTCTCAGCCCTTTGAGGATTGGTTTGCCGAGGAGCGGCAGCAGGCTTGGCAATCATCACCGCGTTGACAGATTGGCGGCGCTCTGGTTTCTCATGTCTTTTAGGCCCATACACAGCACTTGCCTCCTTTTTAAAGGGTTTCTTCTCAGAACTTGAAGATGCACCCTTCTGAATTTTTCCGGACTTCATTCCAGCCTCTATCCTTTCCCCAGTCAGAATAAGATCAGTAAACCCTGCAGACGAATTACCGATAAGGTGATTGAAAAACGGCCCGGAGAGGGTCCCCAAGAACATATCCACCAGCTCACGGTCTGTTAACGGAGGCTGCACCCTGCCAGCCAGATCCCTCCACTTCTGTGCATACTCTTTGAAACCTTCGCTTGATCCTAGCGACATACCCTGGAGTTGGGTACGTGTAGGAGCAAGGTCGGCATTATATTGATACTGCTTATAAAAAGCAGTAGCCAACTCCTCCCAGTTACGAACCTTGGTCCCATCCAGCTGATAGAACCATTTGAGATGAGTCCCTGAAAGACTCTCCTGGAAGAAGTGGATCCACAAGTTCTTATCCACAGTGTACGGCTGAATCTTCCGCACATAAGATCTGAGGTGTAGCTTGGGACAAGACGCCCCGTCATACTTGGTGAAAGATGGTGCCTTAAACTTGTGAGGAATGATCACACCAGTAGATAAGCCCAAGTCTCCGAAATCCAGCCCAGGCACTTGTTGGATCTCCATTGCATTCAGTCTGTCCTCCAACTGCTTATATCGGTCTTCAGCAGGAGGATACTGTTCCTCATTAAAGTCAGTCTCGTTGTCAGAGACTACTGGACTTGAAGCCTTTCCCCCCTGGGGACTGCCTATGCCTACAGAAGAACCAGCTTCTTCATTCTGCAGAGTGTTACCAAACCTTCGACCCGAGTTGAAAAGAACAGTTCTTTTCTTCTTCTTCTTCTCCTTCTTCAGGAGTAAAGCCTTCAGCTCTTCTTGGCCTTGAGCCAAACCCATGATCAACTCCTGAAATTGCGCGTTCTGCGCATGAAGGGCCTTGATAGACATCTCGGTTGATGATGAGTCAGGGTTCATGATGCTGAAATAAACAGCGAAGAACAGTAAGCAACCTGAAAAGAAAAAAAACCTGCTATGCACATGATGAATGATATGTGTTTATGCAATGCATTCAAGGGTTCGAAAGTTCAAATTTGTTGTAGACAAAAAAGGAACACACGTTATCATTAAGGAAATAATTGTTCAGTACATCAAAGCCTCATGGGCACGTATTACAAAACAAATCAATCCCAAAAGACACTACGCATCCTCTTTGGGGCTATGTAGGTGTTGAGATTCCTCTCCTCGTGCAATAGGCGAGTGAGCTCCAAGACCTTCTTTTCACTAGCATGTAGACTGGTCTCAAGAGAATTCTGTTCTTCCTTAAGCTGGATCCAGCTCTTCTGCATCTCTTCCCAGGACGTGGGCATGTCAGGATGTTGAATGGTGTAGGACACCTCTCCTTCCAAGACTGGCTCTTTGATCACAGGGAGCACATGAGGATAAGGCATTATTAACTTCTGGGAGCAGGCTCGTACCCACTTGAGATAAGGTTCCAATGGGATGGAATTCTTGTGCCCCAGTGTCTTGTTGTCTATCTTACTGGGCATCCTCCAAGCTCTGATAAATCTCTGGCGAAGTCCTTGTGCATCATTGTCGAAGTCGAAAACTATGTCAGGAATTAACATGTCATGGGGGCCATCCCTGCGGGCATAACCAAATTGTCTCCAAGCCAGGCATGGGTTGTAAGTAATACCTCCTCTGATTCCAAATAAAGGAACATTAGGATACTCCCCGCAACGATCAATGATAGTGACATCCTCTCTGAACCGAGAACACCAATGTATATCTGCATGTGTAAGAGTCATCAACCGTTGTGACCATCTCAAACCCCGCTCGTTCTTCAAAACTGATTGTGGAAGGTGCGAAATAAACCACCTTCCCAGGAGAGGAGTGCAGCACATAAGGATACCTCTTTTTCTCATGGTTCGAGTGTAACATGAGTGAAGGATGTCCCCAAGCAACGTAGGTATAGGATTCCTGGACATAAAGATCTGGACAACACTGATATCTATAAGCTGATCTGGGTTAGGGAACAACACCAAACCATAGACAAGGAGGGCCACAACTTCTTCAAAAGCTTGTAACTCAAGGGAGTTCCAACATTCATGGGCCTTTTCAAACAGAAACCTGGCTAAGAACCCTTTGATGCCACTTCTAACCTCCCAATGTCCCTTGAGGTCAGATGATTACAGGTGTAAGGCTTTAGCAATCTCTTCAAGCTTGGGTTCCTTTTCCGTACCGTTGTAGGGTAGTTGATCAAGGATAGGGATCTTCAGAAGCCGGGAGAACTCTTCCAATGTAGGTACCAGTTGATAATCCAGGAAAGTGAAACAATGATGCAGAGGGTCAAAGAACTGGAACATGACCTTTATCATATCTTCTTCAATGTTGGTATTGACCAAGCTGATGAGTCTTCCATGTCTTTCACTGAATGAAGAGCTCTCGGGAATCCTGGATATAAGCTCCTTAAGCTGAGGAGGGATCCTTACAAGGCTGATTTGAATTGTCTTTCTGCGAACAGTTTCCATGTCCTACAGAACAAGAACAAAGATGAAGATTCGAACCCCTGAAATGGTTAGTCAATGCATATGATGCTGGATGATGTCATGATGCTATGATTAAACACCACACAAATATTTACAAAGGAAAACATGTAAGGCACACAAGTCACACAAGACAAGCCCTTAGAGTTTAGGCTAGCATGGGGTCTGGGTATTACCCTCTTGAAGTTGGTGGGCTCAACCTGTCCTATTAGAAGTAACCGGGTTCTAAGGGTCCCAATATCACTGGATTGCTTTCATTGTTCATCGTTTCGATTTAGCCACTGAACTGGCGACCGAAATATTCCAGGAAAGCAACCCTCAATTGAGTGTAGTATCGAGTATCAACCAACCTCGGACTGCACCAAAGTCAGTTATCTCACTACCCTAAAGAGGCCAAGATAGTTCAATTAAGTTTCCTAAGGTCAGTTGATGTTTCACGACACCACATGGAGGCACCGTACTCTCCTTGACTGAACTCAAGGGTTACCGATACACACCAAAGTGCCACATCAACGTAGCAGACTGCTTCAACCATGTCGGTATACCCCGCACAGTTCCCTCACAACCTTGTTGCTACTTTCTAAGAAGGTATCCCCAAATCCGGGTTAGGATCTATAGAACTCCCAAGACAGTCCCACAATAATAAAGCAAGCAATTCAGACAATTGAAAACACAAGTGATCTTAGTCCTAAGGTACACCTCACTTTAAAGTAATCCCCAGCAGAGTCGCCAGTTCTGTGATCGGTGGATCTGGAACTGACTGTTTAACACTGGTTCGCGAAATGTCGCGGAAGCAAGAGTCGCCACCGTCTTTTATTTTCTCCAACATGGACAGGACAAAAGCACAGCAAAATTCCTTATGAGATAGTTTCTCGATTCGGGAGGTAGATTTATAGAAAGGGAAGGTGTTAGCACCCTTTCTATCTATGAGCTCTTAGATACTTGCTCATTTGTGTTTTCAAAATTGTTTGTTTGCTTTTCAACTGTGGGTTTTAAAAAAAGTTTCGTTTAAAATTTCAGTTCGACTCTTGTATCAGTCCTCAAGAGTGTTTGAAAAGTTGTTTTGAAAGCTTTTTGCAAAGTGTCGGTGTGAAAAGAGTTTTTTGATTTGTTTTGAATTAGAGCAAGTATCTATGAGTCATCTACCTACCCTAAGGAATTCGTCTGTGTAAATGTCCTTAAGATAGTGCCATCCCACCATTGAGAGGTAGGTAGCACCACCGTTGGAGGTGTTCGGGTCAATTCGTTTGTAGGGACAGTGTGGTCACCAGAGCAACAGTAGGACACCTTAGAAGCTACCCTTATGCCATTGATCCTTTTTTATTCCGAGGCAACCGTTTCGAGGCAACTGGATCATGTCATGGACATAAGGACTTACTAAAACGTCCTATACTCGACGACCACGTTTCGAAGGCAAGGCAACAGTGAGGCGTACCCTAAGAGTGGTGTGTGAATTGTGTGTTATTTTCAGTTATGTTTTATCTTGATTCATGCATTGGGTGAGCTACGCTTTGATTTTATTTGGGCCATTCATTCTTTGATGTGATTAGCAGTTAAAAGGTGCGGAATTTAAAAGTCCTACGCTATTACAAAGGCGTGGGTCTACATCGCCAAATTAATCCAAGACCCGATTTGAATAAAATAAAATGCGGAAAGTAAATACCCTAATTAATCTATTACAAGGCTTTGGGTCAATTACATGAAATTTAAAAAAGGAAATAAAAGTAAATGTGCGAAAAGAAATAAAATCGAGAATGCGAGGGCGTTGGACCCTTTTAAAGAAATTAAATCGAAATCGTGAATTAATTAAATTAAATAAAAGAAAGAAACTTATTTTTGGAGTTTTTGTATTTATGGAATTAAGGAGAATTAAATGGAATTAAAACCCTAGTTCTAAACTATTTTTAATTTGTTAGAAAAAATGTTTAAGTTTGACCTAGTTTTAACCTAATTATTTAATTACAAGTTACTTATAAAAATAATTAATAATTAATAATGGTAAAGAAAAAGGAAAAAGAATAAAAGTATAAAAAAATCCTAATTTCTACATTTTTTTTGAGTTTATTTAAAAAGCATTAAAATTAAACCTAAAATTAAAACTAAGTTAATTATTAAATTTATTTACAAAATAGAACATTAGTGAATTAAATAATAAAATATATTTTTATTTTTGACTTTCTTATTTTTTTTGTATTTTTATATTATTTAAAATTAATTTAAAGAATTAAGAGAAAAGAATTTAAAAAAAAAAGAGAAGAATAAAGGAAGAAATACAAACAAAGGGGGTTTGTTGACCCTGTAGGAGGTGCATTGCAGGCAATCTGGCCCACGAGATACAAGCCCACGTGGACTTTCCTGGCTTGTGTGTGGAGGCGTTGACCAATGCGTATGATAGTCCTCCTATGCTGACCCTTGAATTGATGTTGTGGGACGCGTGGCCAGCTTGAGCGTAGGGTGCATGGTGGACTTCTAGGCGTGTTGGATACCTAATCATGTTATAAGAAAAAATAGAAGGAAATATGGGGGACCTGGGGATCGAACCCAGGTCCCAAGGCTTGCCAACAACACTTTCCACCAACTGAGCTGTTTAGCAACTTTGTCATTATGATGGACAACAATTAATATAATAAAAATAAGGATTAGTGACGTAAAACACAAAAACGCACGCCAAGCTTTTGAATCAGCCAACCGTGTGCTTACAACTCATCTTCTTCTCCACTTGTTCTTTATTTCGCCTGAAAAATAAAACTAGATAGCGGGGGTTTTAAACCCCCATAATCTGAAACACCAAAAAATAGCGAATAGAAAACCGTTGGTCATAAATTGAGCGCGACATGTGGACTTAATTCGTATGGATGCACTGAGTTCAATGGTCCTGGTCTTGCTGCCTAATTTTTTATTATGCAAGAAACCCCAATTTCACATCTCTGCAACCCTAACGAGCTCCCATGGTGGATTCGTGTACAGGGCACAAAAACTCAATTAAATTATGCCAACAGATTTAGAACAACCATATTAGTATAAATCAACAAGAAAAATGCAAGGATGATGCGTATAAATTAAAACACGAATATGAAAAATGTCAAGAACAGGGCGGCCTCATTCTACCGATTCTTGAAGTTAGAGACTATGGTTTTGATTCAGGAAGCTTCCTTGATGTCTCAGGAATGTAATGGAATTATTCTCTTGCCTTGAAACGCCCTCTAGCTGTGTTTTCAGTTTTGAACTTTTTGACAAAAAATGCAAAGTTTGTATTTTGTTTGAGGCGCAGCTTCCAGGTCTTAGGCATTAGGTTTGTGTTTGAGTATGTATATGGAACGAATTAGGGTACAAATCCAAGTCCATTAACCTTTGCATTGATGTTTTTGAGATTTGATTTTCATGTAATCTTTTTTCAATCTTTTTCATGCCCTTTTGATACCAATCATGGCCAAATCTTTCCATATCAGTGATGCACGAAATCTTGAGGTTTTATGGAGAGAATATGCTGCAAAAAGGGATTGGAAAACATGTGTTTAGTATTTTTGTCATATTTTATTTAATTAAATGAATTAATGTTGATAAAAATTCAAATAAATAATAAAAAATGATGAAATAACTCCCCTTTGGGTCAATGGGTCGTGCATAGCTTTTGGGTGATGATTCTTGGAAGAAATTGAGGCCCATTAGCAATTTTGATGCATTTGAAGCAAAGTTGACTTTTCAAAATTCCCAAAAATTTGCCAACTTCCACAAGGCATATCTTGCTCAATTTTTAAGCTTTTATCATGTTCTTGGACATTTTGGAAAGGTCTTGCAGTCCTCTAACCAATGCCTTTGGTCCCATGTCATTTTGATTTACCAATCGCATGTTATGGTCTTTGACTTAAAGTGCCTTTTTGTTGACTTTTGAAAATGACCTATAATGTTGAGATTGATAACTTTTTGTGAGAGCATTTCTTGGACTTGAAGTGTGAAGAGGAGTTGTAGGAAATGTCATTCTCTTAAAAATGAGCTTTGGATGGAATTTTTCTGATAAACCATGTGGAAGTTATGCCTTGGTCAAGTTACAGTTGACTTTTTCAACTGTCCAAATATGGAAACTTTTGCATCTTGAGACTTTTTGAGCCATGCCTTGAAAATCATGATCAAGAATTGATCAAATGATGTTTGTGGCTTCAAAATAAGATGTTGACCAAAAATTTGGACTTTTGACTGTCAAATGACCATTTTACCCCTACAGTTGACTGCTGAGCAATTAGGGTTTTTGACTGTGCAATTTTGTGCTGTGAGTCTTGAAACTTGGCATAATGATGCTTGGCCGTGTTTATAGGCATGTGAGACTTGATTGGACCCTTGAAAACTTCAACTTCTTTGCTAGAATCAAAACCCTAGTTTTTGACTGTTAGGAGGCCATTGGACTGTGCAACCCTTGGGGAGATTTTGAAGCATGTTCTTTGCAAATCTTGAAGAATATGGGAGGGCAAATTTTGGGGTACAACAGACACAAACAAATAGATCAAGAGCATCTTGGGCAAACAAGAAGAATCTAATACCCAGATCAAGGGCTTGCTGGAAGCTTTGTTCACACGTCTTCCTCCTCCCTCTTAGATTCTTTTCTGTTTTAAATTTTTTTATTTGTAACGTTTTTTTCCCACTTCTGTTTTGGAACTTATCATTGCTTCTTGTTTTTAATATAATTCAACTATTTTGGCTCTGATTATTTTGCCTTTTTTGATAACTGACAAAAAGGGGGAGAAAGTAAGATATTTCCAATAACAGTTTACTGAGATAGAAGTCTCAAAACATTCTAGACTCTTAACCTCTATCTTCTGAGAAGCTCGAACAGGTACAAACTCTGATGAAAGATAACGTTAAATTATAATGCTCAAGGAACTTAAGGGAAGTAATCAACTCAGGGGGAGTTTCTTCTAAACTTTCTATTCTTTATTTTTAAATTGAAAAATCAAGTTTTTGTCATCATCAAAAAGGGGGAGATTGTTAGAACATAGTTTGATTCTACAACCCTTGGTTAGAGTTTTGATGATAACAAATACAAAGAATAAATTATAAAATACTAAGAACAAATATGCACCTTAAAAATTATGTTTTATGTATGCAGAAGTTCTGATCATATCAGCATCAGAAGATAAGCCATAAGTGCTACACGCTGAAGCAATCTGAACATACGCTGAAGATTGATGACCAAAACCTGCACTTAATCAAAGTAAACTCTGACTCTGAACAAGAACATATCAATCCAAGTCATCAATATTCTGAAGCGTCATCAGCAAGTAAGGAGATAAGATTCTGAAGTGTTACTAATCATTCAAGACATCATCAATTCCAACGGCTTCTTTCAGACAAGATCTTCTCCAAAAGGAAAATGTGTTAATGACATTAAATATGCTTTATGATCAACGTCATTCCACTACCTATATAAACAAAGTCAGCTTTCAAAATAAAACAACGATTTTGCTAGATAACCACTCACACATATTCAAAGCTGCAAGCAATTTCATTTTACTTTTCTAAGCTATAAACCTGTGTAATTTATCACAGTTGTGATAAACAGTTTTTTGTTAGAAAAACAACAACACATATTGTATAATTATATTGAAAAAGTGTTCCTTGAGATTAACCGGACTGTGGTTGTACTCAAGAAGACTTTAATAGTTGTTAAAGTAGCTTTTGTAATCTTGTTGAGATTAGTGGATTAAGACCTCATTGGAGAGAGGCGAAATCACCTCGACGGGTAGACTGGAGTAGTTTGAGATCAAACGAACCAGGATAAAAATCACTGTGTCATTAATCTATTTAAGATTCAAGTTCTCAATTCAACCCCCCCTTCTTGTGTTTTTCAAATCTTCATCTTGGTCGTCACCTTCTATCCTCAATGGGTTTCCAATGTTGTTCCCATGCCCAAGAAGGACGGAAAGGTACGAATATGCATGGACTACAAAGATTTGAATAGGGCAAGCCCTAAGGATGGTTTCCCACTTCCCCACATTGACATCCTAGTTGACAATACTGCACAACACAAAGTGTTTTCCTTCATGGACGGTTTCTCAGGTTACAACAAAATCAAAATGGCGCTTGAGGACATGGAGAAGACAACCTTTGTCACACAATGGGGCACATTCTGCTACAAGGTTATGCCATTCGGACTGAAGAATATGGGGGTAACCTATCAGCGTGCCATGGTAACTCTATTTCACGACATGATACATCACGAAATAGAGGTCTATGTGGACGACATGATAGCTAGATCTCAAACAGAAGAAGAGCATCTTGATCATTTACAGAAACTATTTGAGAGATTAAAAAAGTACAAGCTGAGGTTGAACCCAAATAAATGCACGTTTGGAGTAAGGTCTGGTAAGCTCCTAGGCTTTGTCGTCAGCAATAAGGGTATTGAAGTAGATCATGCCAAAGTAAAAGTGATACAAGTGATGCCTGCTCCTCGTACTGAAAAGGAAGTCAGAGGATTCTTGGGACGTTTGAACTACATTGCCAGATTCATTTCTTACTTGACAGCTACCTGTGAACCAATTTTCAAACTATTGAAGAAAGATCAAGTAGTAAAATGGAATGATGAATGCCAAACTGCTTTCGACAAGATCAAAGAGTACCTGCAAGAGCCTCCTGTTTTGATGCCACCAGTTGAGGGAAGACCGTTGATTATGTATCTGACCATGTTGGAAAATTCAATGGGGT
Source organism: Vicia faba (assembly GCA_948472305.1). Classification (NCBI taxonomy): domain Eukaryota; kingdom Viridiplantae; phylum Streptophyta; class Magnoliopsida; order Fabales; family Fabaceae; genus Vicia; species Vicia faba. The sequence continues at coordinate 854,813,946 of OX451736.1, read as the reverse complement.
GTGTGTTGGGGAAGCATGACGAGTCTGGCCGAAAAGAGCACGCTATTTATTACCTGAGCAAAAAGTTTACCGACTGTGAAACAAGATATTCACTGCTCGAGAAAACTTGCTGCGCTCTGGCATGGGCTGCTTTCCTGCTAAGATAGTATATGTTGATTCATACTACCATGTTAATATCTAAAATGGATCCAATAAAATACATCTTCGAGAAACCTACACTCTCTGGGCGAATAGCGAGATGGAAGATGATCCTAACATAATATGACATACAATATACTACCCAAAAAGCAATAAAGGGCAGTGTACTAGCTGATCACCTTGCTCACCAAGCTGTAGAAGACTACCAGTCCATGAAGTTCGAATTCCCAGATGAGGACATCATGATGGTAAACGACTATGAAGGATTCAGACCATATGACGGACCTGAACAAGGATCCCGATGGACCCTGGTTTTTGACGGGGCATCTAACGCACTCGGAAATGGTATTGGTGTAGTACTCATATCTCCTGAAGGGTGTCATACTCCATTTACTGCAAGACTCTGCTTCAATTGTACAAATAACATGGCAGAATACGAAGCGTGCATCTTGTTAGAACATAGTTTAATTCTACAACCTTTAATTAGAGTTTTGATGATACCAAACACAAAGAACAAATATGCACTCTAAAATTGTGTTACTGTGTGTACAGAAGTTATGACTAAAGCAGCATCAGAAGTTAAGCTACAAAAGCTTTCACGCTTAGGTAATCAGAATCTGCGCTAAAGAATGATGATCTGAACATGCGCTGAAGTAAAGAATACTCTGATTATGAACAAAAGGTTCATATACAATTAGACTTTCACAACTCTAAGTCATCAATGTTCTGAAGCAATTGTAGCATACAAGATTGTAAGATTCTGAAGCGTTACTATTCATTCAATACAGCATCACATGCAACGACTTCATTCAGACAAGAATCTTCTCAATATGGAAACAACTTAAATGCCCATTATCACGCTTTATGTTGGACAGGATTCCATTTCCTATATAAACAAGCTAAGAGGACAAATCGTTTACGGTTTCATACACCACTGCAATACATCTCTAAACGCTGCAAGCTTACATACTCTTTTCACGCTCAAAATTGTGTAAACTATCACAATTGTGATAACTGTTTTTATAAAGAAAAACAATGATACACATAATTCTTTTATCTTGATTAAGCCAGTTTTTCCTTGAGATTGATCGGGTTGTGGTTGTACTCAAGAGGACTTTGACAGTTGTCAAAGTAGTGATTGTAATCAGTTCTTGATTAGTGAATTAAGTCCTCGTTGGAGAGAGGATAAATCACCTTGACGGGTGGACTGGAGTAGTTTGAGATCAAACGAACCAGGATAAAAATATTGTGTCTTTGCGCATTTGATTTTAAGTTTTTCAATTCAACCCCCCCTTCTTGTGTTTTTCACTTCTTCAATTGGCATCAGAGCGCCTAGTTCTGAGTTCATACACTTAACCATGTCAGTACAAGATCCAAGCTTTAGAAAAACACTATGGTGGGACCAAGCCAAAACATCAGCAATGACTATCATGAGGACAAGGATAGAATCAGTGGCAAACCTCCAATCTTTGATGGAGAAAATTTTGACTACTGGAAAGACAGAATTGAGAGCTTCTTTCTGGCCCATGATGCTGATCTGTGGGACATGGTAATTGATGGATACACACATCCAGTGGATGAAAGTGGTCAGAAGATAGACAGAAAAGGATGTCTGACCAGCAAAAACGTGATTTCAGAAATCATCATAAAGCCAGAACAATACTTCTCAGTGCTATCTCATACTCAGAATATTAGAAAATCTCAAACAGAGAGACAACCAAAAATATGTTTGACTCTCTGAGAATGACGCATGAAGGCAACATACAAGTCAAAGAAACCAAGGCCCTTGTGCTCATTCAGAAGTATGAAGCATTCAAGATGGACGATAGTGAATCTATAGAAGTAATGTTCTCAAGATTCCAGATCCTTGTTGCTGGGCTGAAGGTTCTTGACAAAGGATATTCTACTGCTGATCACGTAAAGAAGATCATCAGAAGTCTACCCATGAAATGGAGGCCAATGGTCACAACACTTAAGCTAGCCAAAGATCTCAACAAGATATCTCTAGAGGAACTTGTCAGCTCCCTCAAAAGTCACAAGATGGAGCTAGAAGAAGATGAGCCTCAAAAGCAAGGTAAGCCACTAGCATTAAAATCTAACAAAAAATATGATTCTAAGGTTTTGCAGGCTATGGAAGAAACCTCTGATGGATCCTCATCAGAAGAAGATGAATTGTCTCTCCTCTCCAGAAGGGTGAATCAACTGTGGAAGCAGAGACAAAGGAAATTCAGAAATCCTAGAAGATCAGAGAATTAAAATGAATCCTCCTCCATATAAAGAAAGTCCGAGTCTTCCTCTGGACAAAGAAGATCTGAAGGCGCTTCAGGACACAGAAAGTCAAATAATAAGGACATCATCTGCTATGAGTGCAATGAGCAAGGGCACTACAAAAGTGATTCTCCAAGGCTTCAAAAGGAGAAGCCCAAAAAGGAGTTCTTCAATGAGAAGAAGAAAAGCCTCATGGAAACATGGGACGATTCAGACACTTCTGATGCTGACTCAGAGTCAGATGATGAAAGAGAAAACATAGCTCTCATGGAAAACGTGTCAGAAGACAGTGAAGCTTCTGGTTCAAACTCAGAATCAGACACTGAAGAGGTATTCCCTGACTTCACTATTAATTTTACTAAGGCTGAACTTGCAGAAAGTCTAAATGATTTTCTGGAAAGGTATCAGCAAATCAGAGTCAAATTCTAGAACCTAAAAGGGATTGTGTCTGACTCTGAAAAGACTGAGAGTCTCAGATTAGAGAATTCTGAGTTAAAAGAAAAGGTTTCAAAATTAGAAAACAATTTGCAAAACTCTCTGAAGGAAATAATCCCAAAGACTCCCAGTAATGCTGATGAGATCATCAAAGAGTATGATCACAACTTTCAAAAGTTTCTGGCTAAAAACATAGATAGAAGCAAGATGGTTTCAATGATCTATGGACTTAGAAGGAATGGAAGAAAAGGGATAGGATATCAAGGTAAGGTATCTACACCTAATAAAGTCATGGACCTAGTCATAAAACATACACCACTTAAATCACACTTCATATATGGGCACACACACGACCTAAAATACACTAGCAATGATTACTCTGTCAAACCAAAATTCAACCAGAATTTTGGTAAAACTAACAAACCAGGACCCAAGAAGATATGGGTACCTAAGGACAAAATTATATATGTAGCAGATATCTTTAGCAGCAAGGCTAAAACACCAGTCATGGTACCTGGACTCTGGATGCTCTCGACACATGACGGGAAGAAAGCATATGTTCCAAAGCCTGGAACTTAAACTTGGAGGCTACGTGGGCTTTGGAAGCAACCAAAGAGGAAAGATCATTGGCTCTAGAACAGTAGGTAATGAAAATCTTCCTGTTGTACCCCAAAATTTTCCCTCCCGTATTTCTCAAAACATTGCAAGAAAAATCTCCAAGTTGCTCAAGGTAGTCCAAGAGTTGGTCAAACAAGTTATCTCCTAAGGCGATCTATCCCAAATTAGGGTTTCACATTGCATCAAGATCCTTGAGTCCAAATGACCTCAAGTGCTCCCCAATGTCCTAATATGTTCTCAAGATCATCCATGTCAAATTTCAAGCCTTGCAGAGGAAGTTTGCTCAGTCAATTGCTCAAAGGTCCAAAAATCGACTGTGCTAAGGCAAAAGTCAACTGTGACCCAAATACAGTCAAACTTCAATATTTTTTGCCAACATTCTCATTTTGAAGGATATTTCATCATTTTATCAAGGTTTGATCATGATTCATCAATTATTGCTCAAGATTCATCAAGATGCAAAAGTTGCTAAATTAGGGTTGTGTAGTAAAAGTCAACTCAACTTTGACCAAGCATAACTTTCTCATACTTTATGAGAAATGACCCATCCAAAGCTCATTTTGAAGAGGATGCAATTACCTACAATCCATCTTCATACTCCAAGATCAAAAAATGCATTCACAAGAAGTTATGAATTTGGACATTATAGGTCATTTTTGAAAGTCAACAAAAACACCTTTTTTTCCAAAGCTCCTAACTTGAGCATGGAATATCAAAATGAGATGAGATAAAAAGGGTTGGTTAGAGGACATCTCAAGATTTCTAAAAGGTCCAAGAACACCTCCAAAAGTTCAAAATTGAAGAAGTTATGCATTGTTGAAGCTGGACTTGTTTGCAAAATTGCCAAAAGTCAACTATCCCCAAAACTTCAAATTTTGCCAAATGGGCCCATTCGTTTTCGCTTGTTTTGAGTTTGCATTGTTGCCCACGTGCTCTAGCCTTGGCCATGTGTCCATATCTCATTTTTATTATTTAATTTGATTTTTATTTGAATTAATTCATTTTAAATCAAATAAAATCACATAAAATCTAAGGCATTGATAACTAATGATTTTCTAGTTGTTTTAGGCTCCAAATACAGCTAGCATTGCAATCAAATTCGTATCAAGAGCATAATGCACAAGAAGATATGATTTGGATCAAAATTGGAAGGTTTTAATGGAAGAATCAAATCAAATTCAAGAGCATTGATAGGGCAAGATTTGGACAAAGTTTGTTACCCTAATACAATGCACATTACATAAGCAAGCAAAAGGCACGAGAATCAGGGTTGAAAATCACTTGTAGAGACAGAACAAAAACTTGCAAAAACAAGAAAAAGTGTGACTTTGAATTCTACCCTAGAGGAATTTTCAGGGCTTAATATTGGTCTCATTCGTTTGCTGGCCATCTCCAGAAGCTAACCCAATACAAACCAGGCGTTTTCAAGCTTCTATACGCACTGTAAGTCCGTCGTAACATGGCCCTCTTCTTGATTTCGTATCTCTGAAATTAGACATTTTTTTCATGAAATAATTGCATATCCTTAACCCTCACATCATTTGCAAACTGTTTGTAATAGCCAATTTCATTTATGTGCTCTGTATGGAGAACCACCATTGCTAGGGTTTGGTTCGTGGTTTTAGGGATTTTCGTTTCAGGTACAATTGGTCCACATGAAGGGCATGGTTGTGTTCAGGAGGTTGTGACGAATCCAACCATGGTCTTAGAGTCCATTTTTTTGGCATGTGCAAGATTTTGGAGATGAGCAAGGTTATAGCTACAGACTCCTGTCTGTTGGTATAGGTGGTTGTATTTTTAGCCACAGTTGGGAGGTCAGGGATGAGGCGTGTCACGCTACCACTCGCCCATTCAAATCTTGGCGCGTTATTTTTTATATCTGACCATTGAGTTTCGTTTTTTTATATTATTATTAATTCCTATTATACTAACAATCAAAACAACATGGTGTGGTGGCAAGCATATTGTGTATTTCCCTTCAGGACCTGGGTTCGAATCCCAGGTCCCCTCCTTTCTCAATATTATTTGTTTTCAGATATTCCAGTGCATATGCCAACCTAAGATCTACCATACTCCCTCACTCATCAAAGCGCCAGATGGCCAGATGGCCAGATCTGGTGGTCAAGTTTCATGGGTACACCATAAGCCAGGTCAACACGCGTGTATTGGATCACTAAAGTCAAACGGATCAACAAATGGGCCAACAAAAAAATGGCTTCCAACACCTCCAAAAAAGGCCCATTTCTTTTCTTTCTATTATATTTTCTTTTTATTAATTTAGTTATTTTATTTTATTTTAATTAATTACTAACCAATCATAATTTTTCCTTTTTATCAAAAATCATCAAAAAATATTTTTATCCAATAAATTTCAGAATTCTTTTTTTAATAAATTTTAATTAATTAATTAGGTTTTTAATTTTAGGAAATTTTAATTTATTTTGCAAATAAATAAAATCAATTAGAAATCGTTAGGTTTTAATTCATTTAATTATTTTAATTTCTTTCTTAAAATATTAAAAACTCCAAAAACATGCCATTTATTATTTTTCATTAATTAATTTATTTTATAATTAATTTAGTAATTAACTTAGGATTTAATTTCTTTTCTTAAATAAAAACAACAAAAAATGGCATTTTCTTTTAAAAGGGTCAAAACCCTAATTGTGCATCCGATTTAATTTCGTGTCGCAATTTACTTTTCTTTATCCATATTGATGTATCTGTTTCCGATATGTAATAGATAATTAGGACATTTTATTTATTTACCGCTTTATTTTATTTTCAAAGGGTTGCTTTTGGCGATGTAAATACCCGACGCCTTGTAATTTAATTTCTGCATTTTAAATTCTGCTCATTATAACTGCTAGATGTTTGATAATAGGGTTTGCATGACAAGACTGGATGTTTAATCTTAAAATCAAATTAGATCACCCTTAACATGTGCAAAGATAAAAATAACTGAAAACGACACACTCGCACATGCGCACTCTTAGGGTACACCCCACTTGGTTGCCTTCGTACATGGTCATTGAGTATAGGTCATTTTAGAGGTCGTCCTCTTGTCTAAAAGATCATAGTCGCCTCGAAATGGTTGCCTCGGATATTGTTGCCTCAAACAAATAATCTAAGACATTAGGGTTACCGCTAAGGCGTCCTAACATTGCTTTAGTGACCGTATGTCCCTCATTCAAATTGACCCTCAAACTCCAACGACGGTGCTGCCTACTCATTAATAGTGGGATAGCATTGTCTAAAGGAAATTAGCATAGAACGATTCCTTTTTTGAGTAGGTAGATAGTTCTTAGATACTTGCTCATCCAAAACAAAACAAATTCTTCACACTTACACTTTTACAAACAAAGTTTTCAAAAAACACTTCATTACACTCTTGAGGACAAAAGCAAGAGTTAAATCGAAGTTAAAACAAACTTTTCAAAACCCACAAGCACAAAGAAAACATTTTGAAAATGATGAGCAAGTACCTAAGAGCCCGTAGATAACTACGGATAGAAAGGGTGCTAATACCTTCCCTATCTATAAATCTACCCCCGTACTCGGAGATAATCTCGAAAAAGGAATTTTTCTGTGCTTTTTTCCTTTCCTTGTTGGATAAAATAAAAGTCGGTGGTGACTCTTGCTTACCGCGACATTTTGCGAAAACAAACGCCAAACGCAAACCAGCATTCCAAAAATACTCAGTTCTTTCACCGTACCACAGAACTGGCGACTCTGTTGGGGACTATCTTATAAGTGGGGTGTACCTTAGGAATAGTTCATCATAATGTTTTCAATTGATTGATTTGTATACTTTATCTTTGTGGGTTTGAATCGGAGTTACTATAGATCCTAACCCGGATCTGGGGATACCTTTTAGGTAAGTAGCAATAGACTGTGAGGGAACTGTACGGCGTAGACCGATACGGTTGAAGCAGTAGCTACGTTGGTGTGGCACTTTAGTTTGTACCGATATCTCTTGTGGTGGAACAAGGAGAATATGGGTCTTCTAACTGGTCATTAAGCACTAACTGACCTTAGAACCTATAATTGACCAACTTGGCCATAGAACAGTAGCAGTATGCTACACTCATTGAGACCAAACTCTCGCGATGATTCCGGCCGCAACAAAAGGTTGCCAAACTGGAATTATGACCGATCAAGGGTGGTCAGTGATATTGATATCCTCTAGAACTCGGTTACTATTTTTAGGACAGGTTTGAACCAACTAAACTGAAAGAGGGTAATACCTAAACTCCTTGCCAGCCTGAAATCTAAGGGCTATCTGTGTGACTTGTTTTCCCTTACCATGTTTGCTATATGTGAATACTTGTGGTGTGTTTCTATCATGACATCATGCATCATGACATTGCATGCATATTGCATTGGACTAACCAATTTCAAAGACAGAGGGGATTCATCTTTGTTCTGTTTTGTAGGTCATGGAACCTATGCGTAGAAACACTATTCGGATCAGCTTTGTACAGATTCCTACTCAGCTTAGATATTTGGTTGCAAAGGTCCCAGATACTACCTTCTTTATCAGAAGACATGGGCACCTCCTTGGTTTGGTCACTTCCAAATTAGACGAGCAGATGATGAGTGTTATGTGCCAGTTCTTTGATCCATTATACCACTGCTTCACTTTCCCGGACTATCAGTTAGTCCCTACTCTGGAGGAGTTCTCTGATCTACTTGGTATCTTTATTTTAGAGCAGACCCCGTTTATAGGTTGGGAGAAACTCATTAGGCCGGAAGAGATTGCTTCAGCCCCCCATCTGACAAAGGCTGAGGTAATGTCAAACTGGGAAACTCGAAGTGGGACAAAAGGCTTCTTGGCTAAATTCTTGGTTGATCGGGCTAATCAGTTCTGGGACAGTCTAGACTTTCAGGCATTTGAAGACATCATGGCTCTTCTCATTTATGGTTTGGTGTTGTTTCCTAACTCAGATTCCTTTGTTGACGTGAATGCGGTGAAGATCTTCATTTCCCGTAATCCTGTGCCCACTCTCTTGGGTGACATTTTGCACTCTCTTTATGCCCGTACTGCTCGGAAACGGGGAACCTTTATGTGTTGTGCACCATTGCTGGCGAGGTGGTTTATTTCTCACCTCCCCAAATCAGTTTTGAAGAACAAGGAAGGCATGGGTTGGACCTACAGGATTATGTCTCTCTCTCATAATGACATCATTTGGAGTACTAAGGAAATGGAAGAAGTGGCTATTATTGATCGCTGTGGGGAATACCCCAATGTTCCACTACTTGGAGTTCGAGGAGGGATTACCTATAACCCTTGTTTGGCCTTACGTCAGTTTGGGCGAGCTAGGAGGGAAGGACCTCATGAGTTGCTAATGCCAAGCATTGTCTTTGACTTCCAAGGGGATAGTGACGAGCATCACCGCAGGTTCATACGAGCTTGGGATAGGGTGCACCGGTCTGATCCATATGAGTTGGGGATGAAGAACTCTCTTCCGATGGAACCGTATCTCTGATGGGTTCGTATACGTGCTCAAAAGCTGGGAATGTTGTACGAAGCTGTCCTGCCTGTGATTGTTGAGATTGCTGATGAAGAAGGGGTTCCTCCTACCATCCTCCACCCACACATGCCTACTGACATTGGGGAATTAAAAAGGTCTTGGATGCAGCTAAGAGAAGAGCGAGATACTTACAGAGAAAAGTATCACGAACAAGAGCGGAAGATCCTGAAGTTGACAAGGTAATTGGAGAATGAGAAGATCCTCAATGACTATGTCAGCACCAAAGGGAAACGACCATGGGAGCGCTGATGTCTTTTGATTATTTCTAGTTTTGATTTACTTTTCAGTATTTCTTTCTTGTAACGCCTTAAAGGCATCTGTTGAACATTGAATTCAAGTTTATCTAATAAAAGTGTGTTTCATTTTGGTTTACGAATTTGAATCTCTCGAGGTCTTTGAAATCATATCATACGTATTTCATTCCCATGCACCTCATTACAGGTACCCTTACATGTTTCTCATCTTCTTCGTTGTCTATTTCAGCACATCATGTCTTTTGAAGCATCAACTAAACAAGCCATCAAGGCTCTACAAGCTCAAAACGCCCAATTCCAGGAAATGTTCATGAGCTTGGTTAAGGGTCAGCAAGATCTAAAGACTCTTATCTTGAAGAATAAGAAGAAGAAGAAGAAGAAGAAGAAGAAGACAATCCTACTGAATATGGGTCGCAGATTTGGAAACAATTTGCGAGAAAAGGTTGATTTGACTCACTCATCTGGAGGGGGAGAAAACCAAGAAGAAAGGAGGGCTCCTAGCCCTGTGGTTTCAGACAATGATACTGACTTTGATGAAGACCAGTATCCTCCGGCTGAGGATAGATATAAACAGCTTGAAGATCGGTTAAGTGCGATGGAGATCCAGAAAGTACCTGGATTGGACTTTGGTGATTTGGGTTTTTCATCTGGGGTGGTGATTCCCCACAAGTTTAAAGCACCAATCTTTGCTAAATACGACGGGGTTTCTTGTCCAAAGCTGCACCTCCGCTTGTATGTTAGAAAAATCCAGCCATACACTCCTGATAAGAACCTCTGGATCCACTTCTTTCAAGATAGTCTTTCAGGGACTCAACTTGAATGGTTTTACCAGCTGGAAGGAGCTAGTATTCGTAATTGGGAAGACCTTGCTGCTGCTTTTTACAAGAAGTACCAATACAATGCCGACCTCGCTCCCATGCGTACCCAACTTCAGGGTATGTCCATGGGTGCGAGCGAAGGTTTAAAAGACTACGCTCAGAAGTGGAGGTGTGATACGGTGGGAGAACTGACTTGAGGTTTTGCGTTTGTTTTCGCAAATGTTTCGGTTTAGCAAGAGTCGCCACCGACTTTTTATTTTATCCTAAAGGAAAGGTTAAAAAGCACAGGAAAAAACCTTTGAGATGTTTTCGTGGGTTCGGGGGGTAGATTATGAAAAGGGAAGGTGCTAGCACCCTTTTCATCCATGGTTATCCATGGGCTCTTAGTTACTTGTTTTAGATCACTTGCCTTGATTTTCAATTGTTTGAAATGGTGCTCTGTGTGTGTGGTTTTTGAAAATGTTTTGAAAAAGATGCCTTGTCTAGGCAACCATTGAAATGACTCTTGTTTGAGTATATGCAAAGGTGTTTGTCTTTTTGAAAAGATATTTCAATGTTTTTGAAAGTTGTTTTTGGAAGTTGTGTTGTGGAGTGTGTTTTGAAAAGTAGGAAAGCGTGTTTTGCAAGTTTGATCAAGTAACTAAGAGTTATCTACCCTATTGTACTCAAAGATTTTTCCATGTTTTAACCCTTTTAATAGTATTGTTCCACCATTGTATTTGGTGGACAATCTTGTGTTAGAATGTTAACGGGACGGGCGCGGGTCATCGTTTAGACCATGAATGCAATAGTGCCAAGTGTCTTTGGCAATTTGCTTGAAGGGACTTGATCATTTTTTAGGCAACTTCGAAAGCGTCATCGAGGGACTATGATCATTTGATTTGTTTTTGTTTTGCCAAAGACACTCAACATGCAACATGGCCCATTTTTGAAGGCAACAAGCGAGATTACCCTAGGGGTGCAAGTGTGAATTGTATATTTGATTTTCATGCATTTGTCTTGTGTATTAGTCAAGCTATTTGTTGGTTTTATTTACATACAAACCCTACTTCTATCATGGCATAATTTGGAAATTTAAATGTGCGAGAATTTAAAGTCCTAAATTATTACAACATGATAATGGGGATGGGGATACAAATGTTTACAAATGGGGATGTTTGGCAAGAAATTAAATCTAGACTATTACATCCATATCGAATATGCAAATATTTAATTGTACAATATTTAAGTAAATACAATAAATATGCAAAATGCAATGTATTATGCAAAAAAGAGATTTTTTATGTATGCAAAAAGCTTTCATGTTTGAAGTATAAACAAAATAGAAAAAGATCATTTTTGAGTATTTTTGTCATTTAGGGTAAAACCCTAATTTTTGAATAAATGGTATTTATTTATTAATTATGTACAATATTTATTAATTATATACAAAAAATAAAAAGTATATTGTAAAAAAGTATTTTTGATGTCAAATATTAATAAAAATAAAAAGGTATTATTTTCATATTTTTATCCTAAATATTTAATAAAATATGTACAAGTATGTTTATGTACATTTAATAAACTAAATATGTACAAAAATAAAATATTAATTATTCACAAAAAAAAGTATTATTTTAAAAAATGTTTTCAAAATGTAAACAAAAAAATATTAACTGAAAATTATTTATTTTTGTATTATTTTCTTAAGGTTTTAAACAAAAAGGCTTTTATTTTATTTGCATATATACTAAATAAAACAAAATAAATGCCAAATAAATGCAAAAAAATGTGGAAAAATATTTTTAGTGTTTTTTGATGTTTGAATAAAAATATAAAATCAGAAACAAAAAGAAAAAATAAAAAATGATAAAGATTTCACATAATGGGGCAGGGGGGCGCAAAATGAGAAAAGGGGTGCAAAAAGCAAGACAAACTCAGGCCCAGCCCAAGTCAGCTTGTCTTCTTCCTCCAGCTTCTGTTTCAAAACAAAAACGCGCGCTTTCCATGCTTCAATCAAACTCCTGATTCCTTGATTTTTACACAAAACTCATAACACCAACATTATAGAGCATGAAGAGACGAATTCATACATATAAAAAACTTGACCTAACTCTAAGAAACGAGGGAGAATTTCTTCATCCCCAATTTCTGACCTAAATTTTCTCCAATGTTCATGGCCAAAATTCTCACAGCATACTCAATATAAATGAAAAGTAAATACATGGATGGCTTCAGGGCTATGAGTAGAACATGCTTTCTTCACAAACTTAAGCTTAAATCTTCCTATATTGAGAGATAGAAGTTCATGTTCTTACCTGTTTCAGCTTGAGTCGTGCACAACAATGGAGGTATCTTCAATGGAGTTTGAGCTTTGGTACACCTTTCCTGAAGTCCCAGGAACCTTCTCCAACACCTAGCTTGCTTTGAATCAACCTGGATCGTGCTATAGAAGTCCACCTGCAAAACTGAAAAGTGAAAATGGCAAGTGAAGGTAGGGATGTTACAGCTTGTATTTAGGGCTTGGGATAGTTTATATGGATGGTATGAAACATGTTTGAAGTGGTTTTAGCCAAAGCGCACGAGTGGATTGAGCTGGTCAAGTCAAACTGCAGCAGGTACCCTGTTTTGCAACAAAACTGTGATTTTGGATATGAGGAGGGATGAAGGGTAGTTTGGTCGTGCTTTAGGTCAGTTAGGGAGTGTGAAAGATGTTTTCAAAGTTTTCTTGAGTTGGTCTTTACAGGAATGAGAGTTATGGTCAGTTTTCAAAGTTTCTTCAAAGATAAGCAAGGATAGTGTGTGTTCTGCCACAAACCAGTAAAATGCCTCAATGTATGCTGCAAGCTTGGCCCTTTGTAACTGAAATGTGTATACTTGATTTGGCTTCAAAGATTTGGTTTGTACTTCTTGGATTTTGAATTTGACATAAAGCACCACTTTTCAAAAATGGCAAATGTGCTTTTTCTATTTAAGGGATAATTCCATGTGTAATGACCAAATGCACAAAACAATGCTTGAACACAAAGGTTAGGCATTTAATTATGGAGTGTGAAGAGGTTTAGAGGCCTGCAAACCATCATAAACCCTTCTGAATTGAAAATGCCAATGTTATGAACATGTATTTGGCTATGAACAAAAGTGATTTTTGCCCATCTTTGCAAATTCGATTCTCCCTAACCACAAGGGTGTTTGAGAAGTTCTTGGACAATTTGGAAAGCTTGGAATGTGTAATACAATCCATCTTAGTAATGCAAATTGAAACTCCAAGTGGAAGCATGTGAAAAATGGCCATGAAGTTGGACAAAAATCCTGCCTAGAATAGGTCAAAATTTCTCTAAGTTAAGAATGTTTTGCACCCTTATTCCAAAAATCATAACTTGAGCTACAAGCTTCTTTTGAGGAAACTTTGTGAATAAAAGTTGTAGATTTTGCAATGTAATACAACTTTCATGTTTCAAGTTTTGTTTGTATCCATTTGCATCTTGGTGAAAAAATGGGACAAAGTTAGGAAAAAATAAGGAAGTTTCATAACTTAGAAAAATTCTAAGTTATGAAATTTTCTCATTTCAAACCCTAATTTGCAATTTTTGGTTTCTTGATGAACAAGTTTCATAATTTGACATGTCTTTATGAAAAATGAATCTTGGCACTTGATTTTGACCAAAAAGTCAAAGTTTGACTTTTCAGTATACAGTCAAATTTTGATCAGTTGACTGAAAAATTCATCTGTCAATCTTGTGCATTTGAGATCTTTTGAACTTGTTGAATGGGTCAAGACAATTCCATTGACTCCTTGAGTCCATATGTGAGCTTGGTTTGCCATTAGCTAGGTCAAACAGTCAAAAATTGCCTTTGTGCAGTCAAAACCCTAAAAATGACCATTTTGCCCTTTTGGTGATCTGATCAAATTTCTTGTGGAATTGTGATCCAAACTTGACCAAATGGTTCATATGAGTTCATTATGTTGATGTGGGTCAAAAAATCATGAGGTTTGACTGTCAATTGGCCACAGTTGACTTTTTCCCCAATACAGCTGATTTTTAGGTCAACTGTCCAATTGACTGGGCAAAGATTGGAATCAAGGCTTGAAACTTGGTATGGATAAACTTGTGAGTCCAACATGAAGCATGAAAGTTGCTTTGGGCATTTTAGGTCAAAACATCCCTGTGCAAACTCAAACCCTAATTTGGGTCAACAGTGCAAGGAGGGGTCTTGAGCAGAGCAAACCCTAACTTGATCTTGAGTATATGAGTCTTGTGGTGAGAAAATGTTGATGAAAAGGGAGGGAAAATTTTGGGGTACAACAGGAGGGACCTTGCTGGAAGAGTACAACCCCCTTTGGCTGACAGGAAGTTAGTAAATATGTTTCTGGGGACCCTGTCTGGTCCGTATTTCAATCATCTGATCGGAAGTTCATCGTCCGGGTTTACTGAGCTGATTATGATCGGGGAAAGAATTGAGGCCGGTATCAAGAGCGGTAAGATACATAAAGGTGCTTCATCAAGTACCAAAAAGAAGCCTTTTAAGAAGGAATCCAACGCTGTTTACAGTTCAAAGAGCCATAATAGACCTGAGCGCCGCCAAGCAGTCAATGCGGTTGTTATATCAAGACCAACTGTTGCCTCACAACGCAATAATCAGCCAAGAGCCGAGAGGCCGCGAAGACAATTCACTCAGCTTCATATGACCCTGTCTCAGATTCTACCGCAGTTGCTAAAGACCAATTTGGTGATTCCGAAGGAAGCCCCGAAGAATCCCAATATAACATCACCCATGTACAATCCGAACGCCCGCTGTGCTTTTAATTTCGATAGCCCGGGGCATGATACAAATGATTGCTAGGTCTTGAAGAATAAGGTTCAGGATTTGATTGATGCTAAGGAAATTGAGTTCGAAGCGCCGGAAAGGCCTAATGTCGTGACTGCTCCGATGCCCAAGAATGGAGTGAATGCTGTAGATGAAGATTCGTTCATGGTTTCTGTGAAAGACATTGCTACTCCATTAATGACTGTGAAGAAGAACCTTCTGTTAGCCGGTTTATTTCCGGGTTGTGGCGAAGGTTGCCATCTGTATGCCGTTCTACTTACCGGTTGCCATCTTTTAAAGTCAGGTGTCAAACGCTTAATGGATAATAAAGAAATTCTGTTTGAGAAGACTGTTGTTCCTTTGGTTCCTTTTGAAGACATTTCTATAATCACCATTTTCGACAATTCTTCCAAGGCTTCCTCGAGAAAGCCTGTTAGTATTACATTTGTTCCAAGAATCGCTCCTTTGATTATCACTGTTCCTGGGCCTATCCCCTATACATCAGATAAAACTGTCCCATGGAACTATGGGGCTGCCGTGTATTATCACGGGGTTAAACAAGATTTGAATGCTGAAGAGGTTGATACTGATGTCAGCAATATTGTTGGATCTAGTAAAGTCACCCGCAACGGAAGACTTTTCTCCCCTGAGATCTCTCCACCAACTGTTCAGAAACCTGTTGTTATTACACCTACCAGTGCACCTGCTACTATTCCTGTCCAAGTTCCAATCCTTACCCCTGTTGCCGAGTCATCTGACACTCGGGGCAAAGGGACCACCGGTGAGCCTGCCCGGATGGAGGCACCGAAGAAAATTACTGTTGAAGCCTCTAGACAAGAGATAGAGGAAATCTTAAAGATCGTCAAGAAAAGCGACTACAATGTAGTCGAACAGCTGGGGCAAACCCCGTCAAAGATCTCTATATTTTCTTTATTGTTATGTTCAGAGGCCCATGCTAAGGCTCTGATTGCTTTCCTGAAGACTGCGCACATACCACAGGAGACATCAGCTGACCAGTTTAAAGATTGCGTGGCTAGTCTGACAGTAGATAATGGGTTGGGTTTTTCTGACGCAGACTTGACTGCTAAGGGGAAGAATCACAATGACGCCCTGCATGTCTCCATTGAATGCAGGGGCACTACTCTAGCTCATGTATTGGTGGATACTGGATTCTCGTTGAACGTTTTACCCAAGAAAGCTATGGACCGGTTAGACTGTGAAGGGTTGGAGCTGAAACCAAGTAACATTGTTGTAGGGCCTTTGACGGGTCCAAGAGAATGGTACATGGAGAAGTAGATATTCCAATTAAGGTTGGTTCTCAGATCTTCACATCTACATTCTACGTGATGGACATTCGGCCATCTTATTCTTGTTTTCCGGGTCGCCCGTGGATCCACAAAGCTGGGGCAGTGACTTCTACGCTTCACCAGATGCTGAAATACCCAGTGAAGGGGAAAATTGTTACGGTACGAGGAGAGGAGGAGTACATGGTGAGCCACCTCAACTTTTTCCAGTATGTAGAGATGGACGGGGAGTTCATTGAGACCCCGTTTCAACATTTTGAAGAAGTACCCCAGACATTGGCGTCAACTGAAACTATTACTGAAGATCCTCCAATGAAGATGGCTTCCCTCAAGGATGCTCGGGCTGTTGTTGAGAAAGGTGGGTGTGCAAATTGGGGCCAACTCCTTGATTTTGCATATAAGACTAACAAGTTTGGTTTGGGTTTCACTGCAGAAGCTCAAAGGGTTGTACGGCGTGCACGAATCGGAGGATCTCCCCTGTTTATCAGCAATTCGAGAGTAAATGCCATTGAAGACGATGATGAAGAGTATGATATTGACAGTTGGATCTACCCGACTACTGATGGCGGACTGAGCAATTGGACTTCGTCCCAATTTATTTTATTACCCAGTAATGAGACTTTTGTTTTGAATTTGTAACAGACAATTTTTAAACTTTACGGCCCGTTGCCTTACCCGAGACACTGTGGCTTTGTTTATGAGGGCTTGATGTGTGTCATTTCCATATATCATTAATAAAAGCATTGGACGTTTCTTGCATTTCAAATTTTGCGCTCCTTGTTTTTCCTTTTTATCTCGCAAAACAGCTATTTTACACACACTCACATATACAGGTCTACATCCACTCTGGATCCCACTGATAACGACTCTGTTACTGCCGGTTATGACTTCGAACGTCCAATCAACTTAGCCGAAGACGAAGGTGGAGATGATTGCGAAATGCCTGGTGAACTTGCTAGACTGTTACTTCAGGAAGAGAGGGCCATATATCCGCATAAAGAGCCAGTGGAATCAGTAAATCTGGGTACAGAGGAAGACAAGAAAGAGGTCAAGATCGGTGCAAATCTGGAGCCTAGTGTTAAGCAACAGTTTATTCAAATGTTGCGTGACTATGTTGAGATATTTGCCTGGTCTTATGAAGATATGCTTGGGTTGGATACTGATATTGTGGTTCACCGATTTCCTACCAAGGAAGACTGTCCTCCAGTGAAACAGAAAGTTCGCCGAATGCGCCCGGAGATGTCCAAGAGGATCAAGGCTGAAGTGATGAAGCAGTTTGACGCTAGTTTTCTAGTAGTTACTTCTTACCCTCAGTGGGTTGCCAATGTGGTTCCTGTGCCAAAGAAGGATGGTAAGGTTCGAATGTGTGTTGACTATAGGGATCTGAATAGGGCAAGCCCCAAGGATGACTTCCCTCTGCCTCATATCGATGTTCTGGTTGACAACACCGCACAACATAAGGTCTTTTCCTTTATGGACGGTTTCTCCGGTTATAATCAGATTAAAATGGCTCCCAAAGATATGGAGAAGACAACCTTTATTACTCAATGGGGTACCTTTTGCTACAAGGTCATGCCTTTCGGGTTGAAGAATGTTGGGGCAACGTATCAGCGCGCCATGGTCGCGTTGTTCCATGATATGATCCATCATGAGATTGAGGTATACGTTGACGACATGATTGCAAGATCCCAGACTGAGGAAGAAAACCTTGACCATCTTCAGAAGCTATTTGACAGGTTGAAGTTGTACAGGCTGAGGTTAAACCCGAACAAGTGCACCTTCGGGGTGAGATCTGGTAAACTGCTGGGTTTCGTTGTAAGTGACAAAGGTATTTAAGTGGATCCAGCAAAGGTGAAGGCTATACAGGAAATGCCAGCTCCTCGAACAGAAAAAGAAGTCAGAGGATTTTTGGGACGATTGAACTATATTTCCCGATTCATCTCACACCTGACTGCTACTTGTGAGCCAATCTTCAAACTACTGAAGAAAGATCAAGTGGTAAGATGGAATGATGAATGGCAGACCGCTTTCAAAAGGATCAAAGAATATCTTCAAGAGCCTCCTATTATGATGCCTCCAGTTAAAGGGAGACCTTTGATCTTATACTTAGCAGTACTCGATAATTCAATGGGGTGCGTGCTGGGGCAGCATGATGAGTCTGGCCGAAAAGAGCATGCTATTTATTACCTTAGCAAAAAGTTTACCAACTGTGAGACCCGATACTCACTGCTCGAGAAAACTTGATGCGCTTTGGCATGGGCTGCTCGTCGGCTGAGACAGTATATGCTGACTCACACTACTCTGTTGATATCAAAGATGGACCCAATCAAGTATATCTTCAAGAAGCCTGCCTTGTCCGGAAGAATAGAAAGATGGAAGATGATCTTGACTGAGTATGACATCTAGTATATGACCCAAAAAGCAATCAAGGGAAGTGTGTTGGCAGATCATTTGGCACATCAGGCAGTGGACGATTACCATTCTATGAACTTTGAATTCCCGGATGAGAACATCATGTTGGTAACTGACTGTGAAACACCTGGACCGGATGAAGGACTTGAGGAGGGATACCGATGGTCTATGTACTTTGATGGAGCATCAAACGCTTTGGGTAATGGCATTGGCGCCGTGATCATATCTCCTGAAGGCTCTCACACTCCGTTCACCGCCCGACTATGTTTCAACTGCACCAACAACATGGCGGAGTATGAAGCGTGCATTATGGGTCTTCGAGCAGCTATTGACCTAAGGATTAAGTTCTTAAGTGTATTCGGATATTCCGCTCTCGTGATCAGTCAGATCAAAGGCGAGTGGGATACGAAACACCCAAATCTTATTCCTTACAAGGAGTATGTGTTGACGTTGCTTCCGCATTTCGAGGAGATAACTTTTGAACACTTCCCTAGAGAGGAGAATCAGTTAGCGGACGCGCTGGCTACGATGTTTTCTATGTTCAAGGTCAATTAGGACAACGAAGCTCCCCGGATTACCATTGAAAGGTTGGACGAACCTGCACATTGATGTGATATTGAGACTGAAGAGGCAACGAATAAACCTTGGTTTCATGAGGTGAAGAGGTATCTTGAGGCTCAGGAATACCCTCAGGGTGCATCTGTTAATGATAAGAAGTTTCTGAGGAGGTTCGTGGCGAATTTCTTCATCAGTAATGGCATTCTTTACAAGCGCAACCATGATTCAACCTTACTGCGTTGTGTGGATAAGAACGAAGCAGAAAGAATCATGGCAGAGTTACATGAAGGTACTTTCGGAACGCATTCTAGTGGATACACCATGGCAAAGAAAATCCTTCGTGCAGGATATTTTTGGTCCACCATGGAAGCCGACTATTATCAGCATTCTCGGACCTGTCACAAGTGCCAAGTCTATGCTGATAAAGTGCACATACCTCCAGTACCTCTGAACGTCTTGACGGCTCCATGGCCTTTTGCAATGTGGGGCATTGACATGATCGGCGAGATTAGACCTACGGCATCTAATGGGCACCGTTTCATCCTGGTAGCTATTGATTACTTTACGAAGTGGGTTGAAGCAGCTTCCTTTGCTACAGTAACCAAGAACGTCGTGGCACGGTTCATTCGGCACAATCTGATCTGTCGATACGGTGTACCAGAGAGGATCATTATGGACAATGGTACAAATCTAAACAATAAGATGATCACCGAGCTCTGCAAGCAGTTCAAGATACAGTATCACAACTCTTCTCCCTACCGGCCGAAGATGAATGGGGATGTTGAAGCAGCTAATAAGAACATTAAGAATATTGTGCAGAAGATGATGGTGACATACAAAGACTGGCACGAGATATTACCATTTGCTCTTCATGGGTACCGTACTTCAGCGCGAACGTCAACAGGGGCAACACCCTATTCCTTGGTATATGGCATGGAGGCCGTCTTGCCCATTGAAGTTCATATACCCTCTCTTCGGATTATGAAGGATGCAAGTTTGAGAGAAGATGACTGGATTCAGACCCGGCTTGATCAGCTGAACCTAATCGACGAGAAGAGACTTGCTGATATTTGTCATGGTCAGGCGTATCAAAAACAAATGATCAAGGCATTTAACAAGAAAGTTAGACGACAAGAGTATCAAGTTGGGGACCTGGTTATCAAGCGCATCATTCTACCTCAAGGTGATCCCAGGGGAAAATGGACCCCTACTTACGAAGGGCCATTTGTGGTTAAGAACATTTTCTTAGGAGGAGCTATGATTCTAACCACCATGGATGGTGACGACCTTCCTCACCCCGTCAATGGAGACATAGTGAAAAGATACTACACATGAACAAAGACCCGTTAGGTTGACTGGCCTAGGCAAAAATAAGGGCTTCCCGACGAGCCAAAAGGGTTCGGGCAAAAATAAGGGATGAAAATGAAAAAATCTGTACACCCGGCAAGTCGAAAACCTGAAAAGGCGGCTTGGGCAAAAAAAGGGTATCCCGGTGGAATGAAAACCCGAAAGGGCGGTCCAGGCAAAAATTAGGGATCAAAGCGTAACACTATGTCTCATTGGATCACCTTGCGACCAGACTTCGGTATCAATTATCAAGCTCGCACGACACTAATCAGTCTGATCTACCTTCAACCAAGTAGCAAAGCGATGAGATACTCGAAGACATAAGGGCAATAGCAGAGTTGGAACCCAGTGGGATTATTCACATAGCTGTTTTTCCTTGTTTTCACAAATTGTATAAACTCTATTTGTTCGGCGGCGTTCTCTTACTAGGACGTCAGCCTCTTGTACAAAAAATGCCTATTTACAGGCTAACTTCAAAATCAATACAAGTCATTTTACAAATAAATTTCAAAATGTTTCCCTTTTTCTGTTTTGTTTTGCAAAGAACGTCCAATGTTCAGTTTTTGATATATGCATTTGACATTAATTGATACTCATAAATATTTACATGTGAAACAAAAAACAATTACTTGTAATATCAGAAACAGGGGCAAAATGAAAAATGTCCAAGCTGTACAGTTGCTCTGTCCACCAGGTATAGGGATAGACCTAGCTGGAGAAAACAATTGAAAGTACTTTCACTCCCCGCAGAGTAAGAAAAGGCAGTAATGTTAGCTCTCCCCAGCTAAGACTCACAACCGCGAATGAATCGTTAATATTCTCCCCAAGCAGAGTTTATCTATCATCAGCACTGAAAAGTCTTATCATCCCCGGTGGAGTATAAAATATCCCCAGTGGAGTTTGGAAATTTTCCCCAGCGCAGTCTGAAAAAGCTCCCCAGTAGAGTTGGAGAATCTTCCCTAGTGAAGTTTGGAGAATTATCCCTAGTAGACTTTGGAAGATTATCCCTGGTAGAGCTTAAAAGGTTATCCCCAGTAAGGCCGCTATTGGAAAATCATCCCCCAGCGTAGTTCATTCCTTTCACAAACAGGAATTCAAATCCCCAACAGAATTCGGTATCACCAGTAGCGGTAATTCATCCCCAGTTGAGTTTATCAACGGAATCCTCTACATAGTATCTCTTCCCCACAGAGTAATCTCCTCATCAATTTATTCCCCAGCGGAGTTATCCTCTCTTGCACGCTTTATTCTCACAGTCATCTTCATTCGTCATCCCCAGCGGAAGCGAAGAATTCAACTCTTTTCTCCAGCAGCTGTCCGGGATTTATTTTCCCCAGCTAAAAACATTACATTCCCATACATCATGACACATGCATATACGCATCATACAACACAATCTTTATTTTGAGAACATAATTGCTTGATACATATCATGCATTACATACAACTAACCTTTACCTTTCAGGAAGGATGCAGTTAAATTCTCATAAAATTCAAAGCTATGAAGCTTTTATCTCATTCGAATTACTGACAAGTTCTTAAATCTCAACAGAGTTTTTCTCAGTTGAATTACAGACAAGGTCCTAAATCTTGACAAAGTTCCTCCGTCGAATTACAGACGAGTTCCTAAATCTCAGTAGAGTTTTCTCAGTTGAATTACAGGTGAGTTCTTAAATCTCGGTGAAGATGTTTCACCAAGTCGAATTACTGACAAGTTCTTAAATCTCAACGGAGTCTTTTCTCAGTTGAATTACAAACAAGGTCCTAAATCTCGAAAAAGTTCCTTCGTCGAATTACAGACGAGTTCCTAAATCTCAGCAGAGTTTTCTCAGTTGAATTACGGGCGAGTTCTTAAATCTCGATGAAGATGTTTCCCCAAGTCGAATTACTGACAAGTTCTTAAATCTCAACGGAGTTTTTCTCAGTTGAATTACAGACAAGGTCCTAAATCTCGACAAAGTTCCTCCGTCGAATTATAGACGAGTTCCTAAATCAAAGCAGAGTTTTCTCAGTTGAATTATGGGCGAGTTCTTAAATCTCGATGAAGATGTTTCCCCAAGTCGAATTACTGACAAGTTCTTAAATCTCAACGGAGTTTTTCTCAGTTGAATTACAGACAAGGTCCTAAATCTCGACAAAGTTCCTCCATCAAATTACAGACGAGTTCCTAAATCTCAGCAGAGTTTTCTCAGTTGAATTACGGGCGAGTTCTTAAATCTCAATGAAGATGTTTCCCCAAGTCGAATTACTGACAAGTTCTTAAATCTCAACGGAGTTTTTCTCAGTTGAATTACAGACAAGGTCATAAATCTTGACAAAGTTCCTCCGTTGAACTACAGACGAGTTCCTAAATCTCAGCAGAGTTTTCTCAGTTGAATTATGGGTGAGTTCTTAAATCTCGACGAAGATGTTTCCCCAAAGTCGAATTACTGACAAGTTCTTAAATCTCAACAAAGTTTATCTTAGTTAAATTACAGACAAGGTCCTAAATCTCGACAAAATTTTCCTCCGTTGAATTACAGACAAGTTCCTAAATCTCAGCAGAGAAGTTTTTCTCAGTTGAATTACGGGCAAGTTCTTAAATCTCGACGAAGATGTTTCCCCCCTAAGTTGAATTACGGGCAAGTTCCTAAATCTCAACAAAGATCAGACTTTCTTAGAGGAATCTTCCTCAACAGCAGGTATGCAAGCTCTCGCTAAGGAATCTCTTATGCGATCGACACTCTTCCAAATGGCATCTGTAGGCCCATTCCCGACATCACAAGGCTGATACCACTTCATGCGAGTGCAAATTTCTGGGCACTCTAGTGTTCAATCATCTTCCACCTTCGGATCACGAAAGGCACAAAAGCCAATCTATATCCTCAGGTTTAAGAAGATTGAACAGGGGCAGCTGTTGTACCCCAAAATTTTCCCTCCCATATTTCTCAAAACATTGCAAGAAAAATCTCCAAGTTGCTCAAGGTAGTCCAAGAGTTGGTCAAACAAGCTATATCCTAAGGCGATCTATCCCAAATTAGGGTTTCACATTGCATCAAGATCCTTGATTCCAAATGACCTCAAGTGCTCTCCAATGTCCTAATATGTTCTCAATATCATCCATGTCAAATTTCAAGCCTTGCAGAGGAAGTTTGCTCAGTCAATTGCTCAAAGGTCCAAAAATCGACTATGCTAAGGCAAAAGTCAACTGTGACCCAAATACAGTCAAACTTCAATATTTTTTTGCCAAAATTCTCATTTTGAAGGATATTTCATCATTTTATCAAGCGTTGATCATGATTCATCAAATATTGCTCAAGATTCATCAAGATGCAAAAGTTGCTAAATTAGGGTTGTGTAGTAAAAGTCAACTCAACTTTGACCAAGCATAACTTTCTCATACTTTATGAGAAATGATCCATCCAAATCTAATTTTTAAGAGGATGAAATTCCCTACAATCCATATTCATATCCCAAGATCAAAAATTGCACTCACAAGAAGTTATGAATTTGGACATTATAGGTCATTTTTGAAAGTCAACAAAAACACCTTTTTTGCCAAAGCTCCTAACTTGAGCATGGAATATCAAAATGAGATGATACAAAATGGGTTGGTTAGAGGACATCTCAAGCTTTCTAAAAGGTCCAAGAACACCTCCAAAAGTTCAAAATTGAAGAAGTTATGCATTGTTGAAGTTGGACTTGTTTGCAAAATTGCCAAAAGTCAACTATCCCCAAAACTTCAAATTTTGCCAAATGGGCCCATTCTTTTTCGCTTGTTTTGAGTTTGCATTATTGCCCACGTGCTCTAGCCTTGGCCATGTGTCCATATCTCATTTTTATTATTTAATTTGATTTTTATTTGAATTAATTCATTTTAAATCAAATAAAATCACATAAAATCTAAGGCATTGATAACTAATGATTTTCTGGTTGTTTTAGGCTCCAAATACAGCTAGCATTGCAATCAAATTCGTATCAAGAGCATTATGCACAACAAGATATGATTTGGATCAAAATTGGAAGGTTTTAATAGAAGAATCAAATCAAATTCAAGAGCATTGATAGGGCAAGATTTGGACAAAGTTTGTTACCCTAATACAATGTACATTACATAAACAAGTAAAAGGCACGAGAATCAGGGTTGAAAATCACTTGGAGGCAGAATAAAAACTTGCAAAAACAAGAAAATTGTGACTTCGAATTCCACCCTAGAGGCATTTTCAGGGCTTAATATTGGTCTCATTCGTTTGCTGGCCATCTCCAGAAGCTAACCCAATCCAAACCAAGCGTTTTCAAGCTTCCATACGCACTGTAAGTCCTTCGTAACATGGCTCTGTTCTTGATTTCGTATCTCTGAAATTAGACATTATTTTCATGAAATAATTGCATATCCTTAACCCTCACATCATTTGCAAACTGTTTGTAATAGCCAATTTCATTTATGTGCTCTGTATGGAGAACCACCATTGCTAGGGTTGGGTTCGTGGTTTTAGGGATTTTCGTTTCAGGTACAATTGGTCCACATGAAGGGCATGGTTGTAATCAGGAGGTTATGACGAATCCAACCATGGTCTTAGAGTCCATTTTTTGGGCCTGTGCAAGATTTTGGAGATGAGCAAGGTTATAGCTACGGACTCCTGTCCGTTGGTATAGGTGGTTGTATTTTTAGCCACGGTTGGGAGGTCAGGGATGAGGCGTGTCACGCTACCACTCGCCCATTCAAATCTTGGCGCATTATTTTTTATATCTGACCATTGAGTTTCGTTTTTTATATTATTATTAATTCCTATTATACTAACAATCAAAACAACATGGTGTGGTGGCAAGCGTATTGTGTATTTCCCTTCAGGACCTGGGTTCGAATCCCAGGTCCCCTCCTTTCTCAATATTATTTGTTTTCAGATATTCCACTGCATATGCCAGCCTAAGATCTACCATACTCCCTTACTCCTCAAAGGGCCAGATGGCCAGATCTGGTGGTCAAGTTTCAAGGGTACACCATAAGCCAGGTCAACACGCGTGTATTGGATCACTAAAGTCAAACGGATCAGCAAATGGGCCAACAAAAAAATGGCTTCCAACACCTCCAAAAAAGGCCCATTTCTTTTCATTCTATTATATTTTATTTTTATTAATTTAGTTATTTTATTTTAATTAATTACTAACCAATCTTAATATTTCCTTTTTATCAAAAATCATCAAAAAATATTTTTATCCAATAAATTTCAGAATTCTTTTTTTAATAAATTTCAATTAATTAATTAAGTTTTTAATTTTAGGAAATTTTAATTTATTTTGCAAATAAATAAAATCAATTAGAAATCGTTAGGTTTTAATTCATTTAATTATTTTAATTTCTTTCTTAAAATATTAAAAATTCCAAAAACATGCCATTTATTATTTTTCATTAATTAATTTATTTTATAATTAATTTAGTAATTAACTTAGGATTTAATTTCTTTTCTTAAATAAAAACAACAAAAAATGGCATTTTCTTTTAAAAGGGTCAAAACCCTAATTGTGCATCCGATTTAATTTCGCGTCGCGATTTACTTTTCTTTATCCATATTGATGTATCTGTTTCCGATATGTAATAGATAATTAGGACATTTTATTTATTTACCGCTTTATTTTATTTTCAAAGGGTTGCTTTTGGCGATGTAAATACCCGACGCCTTGTAATTTAATTTCCGCATTTTAAATTATGCTAATTATAACTACTAGATGTTTGATAATAGGGTTTGCATGACAAGACTGGATGTTTAATCTTAAAATCAAATTAGATCACCCTTAACATGTGCAAAGATAAAAATAACTGAAAACGACACACTCGCACATGCGCACTCTTAGGGTACACCCCACTTGGTTGCCTTCGTACACGGTCATTGAGTATAGGTCGTTTTGGAGGTCGTCCTCTTGTCTAAAAGATCATAGTCGCCTCGAAATGGTTGCCTCGGATATTGTTGCCTCAAACAAATGATCTAAGACATTAGGGTTACCGTTAAGGCGTCCTAACATTGCTTTAGTGACCATATGTCCCTTATTCGAATTGACCCTCAAACTCCAACGACGGTGCTACCTACTCATTAATAGTTGGATAGCATTGTCTAAAGGAAATTAGCATAGAATGGTTCCTTTTTTGAGTATGTAGATAGTTCTTAGATACTTTCTCATCCAAAACAAAACAAATTCTTCACACTTACAATTTTACAAACAAAGTTTTCAAAAAACACTTCATTACACTCTTGAGGACAGAAGCAAGAGTTAAATCGAAGTTAAAACAAACTTATCAAAACCCACAAGCACAAAGAAAACATTTTGAAAATGATGAGCAAGTACCTAAGAGCCCGTAGATAACTATGGATAGAAAGGGTACTCATACCTTCCCTTTCTATAAATCTACCCCCCGTACTCGGAGATAATCTCGAAAAAGGAATTTTTCTGTGCTTTTTTCCTTTCCTTGTTGGATAAAATAAAAGTCGATGGCGACTCTTGCTTACCGCGACATTTTGCGAAAACAAACGCAAAACGCAAACCAACATTCCAAAAACAGTCATTTCTTCCACCGTATCACACTTCCCTCTATAAATAATGTGTTATTAGTTGATGGATTAATGCATAACCTGTTATCCATAAGCCAATTAAGTGATAACGGTTATGATATAATCTTTAATCAAAATTCATGCAAAGTTGTTAGTCAGAAAGATGGAACTATCCTTTTTAATGGAAAGAGGAAAAACAACATTTATAAGATAAAACTTTCTGAACTAAAGAGTCATAATGTAAAATGTCTTCTCTCTGTTAACAACGAGCAATGGGTCTGGCACAGAAGATTGGGGCATGTTAGTATGAGAAGAATATCTCAGATTAACAAACTCAATATGGTCAGAGGACTTCCTAATTTGAAGTTCAGCTCAGATGCTCTGTGTGAAGCATGTCAGAAAGGCAAATTTGCAAAACCTGCTTTTAAATATAAAAATGTTGTTTCCACCTCTAAGCCATTAGAACTTCTTCACATAGACTTATTTGGACCAGTAAAAACTGCGTCTGTTAGTGGCAAGAAGTATGGGTTAGTGGTCGTAGATGACTATAGCAGATGGACATGGGTAAAGTTCTTAAGACACAAGGATGAGTCACACTCTGTGTTCTTTGCATTCTGTAACCAAGTCCAGAATGAAAAAGATCTTATAATTGTCAAAGTCAAAAGTGATCATGGTGGAGAATTTGAAAATAAAAATTTTGAATCATTTTTTAATGAAAATGGCATCTTGCATGACTTCTCTTGTCCTAGAACTCCCCAACAAAATGGAGTTGTAGAACGAAAGAATAGAACACTGCAAGAAATAGCCAGAACCATGATAAATAAGACTAACATTGCTAAGATCTTCTGGGTAGAAGCAATTAACACAGCATGTTACATTCAGAATAGAATCTCTATAAGACCTATTCTGAAAAACACTCCATATGAACTGTGGAAGAACAGAAAGCCCAACATTTTTTATTTCCATCCGTTTGGATGCACTTGTTTCATTCTGAATACAAAAATTTATCTGAACAAGTTTGACTCTAAAGAACAAAAGTTTATTATGTTAGGATACTCTGAACGCTCAAGAGGTACAGAGTATACAATACAGAAACACAGATTGTTGAAGAGTCAATTAATGTTATATTTGATGATAAGCTTGACCATCAAAAGTCAAAGCAGAATAAATTCTTTGCAGATATAGAAGTTGAATTCACAGGTATTGAATACAACTCATCAGAATTTCTCAACAGAGACGCTCCAAAAACTTCAGAAAGAAATGTTACAAGCAATTCAGCACCTTCTGTTGATCAACTCCAGAAAAGGTTTTCCTGGAGCAGCATAGCTCACCCAGAAGATAAGATCCTGGGAAAGAAGGATGATCCAATCAGAACAAGATCAACATTCAGAAACTCTGAAGAATCCCTCATGGGACTGGTCCCTCTGATAGAACCAACAACAATTAATGAAGCTCTTATGGACAATGACTAGATTCTGGAAATGCAGGAGGAATTAAATCAGTTCACCAGAAATGACGTATGGGATCTGGTTCCCAAACCAAAAGGATTCAACGTTATTGGAACAAAGGTGGTGTTTAGAAATAAACTGAACGAGCAAGGAGAAGTCATCAGAAACAAAGCACGACTGGTGGAACAAGGTTATAGTCAGCAAGAGGGGATAGACTATACAGAAACCTTTGCTCCAGTCGCCAGGTTAGAATCTATCAGACTCTTAATCTCATTTTTTGTAAACAATGGCATCACTTTGTATCAGATGGATGTCAAAAGTGCATTCCTAAATGGCTACATAGATGAAGAGGTATATGTGCACCAACCCCTTGGGTTTGAGAATTCCAAACACCCAGAATATGTTTTCAAACTAAAGAAGTCACTCTATGGTCTGAAACAAGCTCCCAGAGCTTGGTATGAAAGACTAAGTAACTTCCTGTTAGAAAAGGAATTCACCGGAGGGAAAGTGGACACAACCTTGTTCTGTAAGACATTTAAGAATGGAATTTTAGTGTGTCGTATCTATGTAGATGACATCATCTTTGGATCCACTAAACCTTCTCTGGGAAGAGAGTTTGCTAAGTGCATGCAGGCAGAGTTTGAGATGAGTTTAATGGGGGAACTCAAATTCTTTCTGGGTATTCAGATAAACCAAACCTCAGAAGGAACTTACATTCATCAGAGCAAATATGTCAGAGAACTTCTGAAGAAATTTGATCTCTCAGAATGTAAGCCCTCAAAGACTCCAATGCACCCCACGTGCATTCTGGAAAAGGAAGAGGTAAGTAAAAAGGTAGAACAGAAAATCTATAGAGGTATGATTGGCTCTCTCCTTTATCTGACGGCTTCAAGGCCTGATATTTTATTCAGTGTTTGCTTATGTGCTAGATTCCAATCAGATCCTAGAGAATCTCACTTAATAGCAGTTAAGCGAATTTTCAAGTATCTGAAAGGTACTACTAATCTGGGTTTGTTTTATAGAAATCCAATGAATACAGCTTAGTAGGGTACTGTGACGCTGATTTTGCTAGAGACAGAGTAGAGCGTAAAAGCACTTCTGGAAGCTGCCAGTTTCTGGGACACAATCTGATCTCATGGACCAGCAAGAGACAGTCCATAATAGCATTGTCAACAACAGAAGCTGAATACATAACAGCTACTGGATGTAGCACTCAAATTCTATGGATGAAAAGTAAACTTGAAGTCTTCAACATATTTGAGAGTAACATTCCTATCTCCTGTGATAACACTTATGCTATATGTCTCAGTAAGAATCCTATTTTGCATTCTAGGGCTAAGCATATAGAAATAAAACATTACTTTATTAGGGACTATATTCATAAAGGAATTCTTACCTTAAAATTTATTGACACAGACCATCAATAGGCTGATGTATTTACAAAACCCCTTTCTGAAGATAGATTCAATTTCATTCTGAAACTTCTCAACATGAATTTATGCCCAGAATAAAATGTTGTATTTTCATATCTTAACCCTCAGAACTTTATTGTTTTCTGTGAACATCTGATCAACTTGTCTTCAGAAGTTAGAAGTACAGTTTCCTCATAATATATCTATGAAGATCTGAACGTTTCATTTCAAGGATAGAGGCGTGCATTTCACATCATCAAACATCTGGCATCCTCTCACAAGCTACCTTCTGAGGTTGAACACGCATTCAAATTTTGATTGGTCCAAGGCTCTGATTGGATGCATTGAGACACTTGTCAGTGGTAACTGTTCAATATCTTTCTAAATCCCCTAATCTCAGGTCTCATTAATGCATATAATCATCACTTATTTTCTTGCTTACTGTTTACGTTTTAAAAAAAAACCTATATAAACTCAACTTACTATTTCATTCATTCACATTTTACTCTCCTCTATATTCTCTCTTGTTTCAAGTTTCATTTTCAAAAACCCTTTCCATTTTCTTCAACCAACCTGTGTGAACAATGGCATCATCATCAAGTCTCAAGAATCTCAGTGCTCCTGAATCCTCTTCAATGGAACAATATGAAGAACCCATTAGAACGCTTCTCACTCTTGTTGACAACCTGGAAGTTCTCTCTGAGTTGATCATTGATTTTGAAAGTCTACAAGAAAATGGGTTTAATCTCTATGAAAACGTAACTGCACAGGGTTGGAACATATATTTGTACCGTCTGTTGGGTCCAAGGTTTCCCATTCTCGTCAAAGAGTTCTGGATTCATGCTACCTCATCCAACCACCAAGTTACATCGTATGTTATAGGAAAGAAGATAGTGATAACAGAAGATTTAATTGGGAAACTCATTGAATACAATGGTGGTGGAGTCAGATGCATTGATATGGCTGATAGATGTTCTGACCTAAAATCTATTGCCAAAGAAATATTCACTTCTGGACAGCCATCCATCAAGATCAGAGACTTGAAGGATCATCACAGAATATGGGCTAGAATAATTATGGTATGTATCAATCACATGAAGCCTACAAGCTCTCCTGATTACATCAATATTGATCAGCAGTTTCTGATTTACTTCATTGCAAAGAAGACCAAGATAAACCTTCCACACTTGCTCTTCAACCGTCTCAGAACAAGTGTGAAAGAGACAAGAGAAGAAGAAAGAACTAAGAGGGATTGGATTCCTCTAGGAAGATTGATTTCAGATATTCTAACAGAAAATAGACTGATAGAACATCTGACAGAGGCTCAAGAAATAAGCACTCTGGAAGCAACCACTGGGAAACCTATGAACGCCAAGAATATGAAGAAAATGAAGATTATTGAGAACATTAAGAGGGAACCAACTACTTCTTCCCATGAGGCCATCACTTCTAGGAGAACCCTCTGAAGGATTTTCCACTATTTTCTGAGATAGATGCCTCCCCAAAAATCATAGTCAGATACCTTGAAGCTTGCAAGGCTGATGGGACTATTCTAGAAATCAACATACAAGATCTGCATAAGCCAGCTCCAGAGGTTGTGCTAAAGAAATCCAAAAAGAGGAAAGCAGCTGTGATCGGTGGAAATAGAACTGACTGTTTTGGAATGCTGGTTCGCGTATGTCGCGGTAAGCAAGAGTCGTCATTGTCTTTTATGTTCTCCAACAAGGAAAGGACAAAAGCACAGCAAAATTCCTTTTCGAGATGTTTCTCGGTTCGGGAGGTAGATTATAGAAAGGGAAGGTGTTAGCACCCTTTCTATCTGTGGTTATCCACGGGCTCTTAGGTACTTGCTCACTATGTTTTCAAAAATGTTTGCTTTTCTTGTGTTTGTGGGTTTTGAAAAGAGTTCGTTTGAAAACTTCTAAGTGACTCTTGTATCAGTCCTCAAGAGTGTATGAAGTATTTGTTTGAAAACTTTTGTTTTGAAAGTGTGAGTGCGAAAAGTTTGTTTTGTTTTGAAAGATCAAGTACCCAGGAGAAATCTACCTACTCTAAGGAATTAAGCTGTGTAAATGTCCTTTAGACAGTACTATCCCACTATTGAGAAGTAGGTAGCACCGTCGTCGGAGTTTCGGGTCAATTCGATTATAGGGACATGTGGTCACCAAAGCAATGGTAGGACGCCTTAGCGGTAACCCTAATGTCTTAGATCCTTTTTTATCCGAGGCAACCGTTTCGAGGCAACTGGATCTTTAGACAGGAGGGCAACCTCTAAAACACCCTATACTTAATGACCACCTCGAGGCAACCAAGTGAGGCGTACCCTAGGAGTGGCATGTGCACGTGTGTCAGATTTCATATTGAGTTATCTTTGCACAGGTATTATGGTGAGCTACGTTTTGATTTTATTTGTCAGGCAAGTCTTGTCATGCATAGTTAACAGTTAATAATGGTGCGGAAAATAAAGTGCGAAAAGTGAATCTACGCTATTACAAGGCGCGGGTATATACATCGCCAAAAACATAACCCTTTGGAAAATAAAATGCGAGAAATATAAATAAAGCGATAAAAGAGGTCCTAATTATCTATTACATACTCGGAGCAATTACATAAATATAATCAAAATGATGAATCAAAAATAAATATGCGCGCGAAAGAATTGAATCGGGAAAAGTCTTAGGGTTTTGACCCTTTTTGAGAAAAGAAAGAAGTTTGGTCCTTTTTGCACTTAATTAAATATTAAACCTAAAACTAATTAATCAATTAATTAAAAGAAAAAGTATTTTTTATGTTTTTTATGTTTTAATGAAAATAAAAAAAAAAAAAAAGGTCACAAGTTAGAAAAACCCTAATTTCTATATTAATTTTATTTATTGTGAAAAAAAGATTAAAGTTAACCTAATTTAAAAGACAATCAATTTTGTTAGTATTTATTTACAAAATAATTAAATTAAAGTGAAATTAATAATAATAATAATTAATAAAAATATTTACATTTTTTAATGGTCTGAATTTATCATGAAAAATTAATTTATGAATTAATTAAATAGTAATAATAATAATTATAATCAAATAATTAAAAGAAAACAAAAATATAAAAGGAGAAAAGAAATAATTAAACCAGGGGGGTGATGGCCTAATAGGAGGTTTGTTTGGCAATTTGGCCCACTAAGCTCAAGCCTTTGTTGACTTTCTTGAATTGCCCAGAGCGTGCCTTGACTGGGAGTATGGTGTTCTTCATCTTTTGCCTTTAGATCTGTGCTTAAGGACACATGGCGTATTGCTGATTGAAGTGCATGGTGGGACGCTTTGGATAGCCTGCATAGGAACACGTTATGAAAAATATGAAACAATTACTGGGGTGGACCTGGGAATCGAACCCAGGTCCCAAGACACTTTGCACGCCTTCACCAACCACTCAACCACTTGCTTGCTTCTGTTATTAGAATAAACAATGAAATTAATATATAAAACATATCCATTATGCTAGAAACAAAAAATCACGCGCGCTTTTTGAATCATCCAACCAGGCATTAGCACGTCATCGTCTTCCCCAGATTTCCTGTAAAAACAAAGTTAAGTAGCGGGGGTTTTTAACCCCCACAACCTGCATCAACGAAAAATAGCGAATAGGCGTGTGTTCAATATAAATTGTTCGCGAGGGTAGGGTTAAATTCGTCTGGTTCTCAGGATTACAACCATATGCCTCATGAAGCCTAATTTTTCCTGGGCTGTAAAGCCCCAATTCGAGACCTCAAGAACCCTAGAATTCTCCAATGGCAATTTCTGTTTCAGTGCATTTTAATGCAATCAACCTATGCCAAAAGTTTCCTGTAGTCTCCAGCAATACAACACAAACAAGAAATCATGTTAATGATGCATGAATTTAGAGTTACAATTCAGAAAATAGAAAGCAAATCGTGATTCTGTAACGAGTGGTTCTTTGCGCTATGAAGCTGGAAATCGTTTGCAACACGTTCAGGGAACTTCCTGCAGTGTATTAGAATCAAGAAAATGCCTTGGATTGGCCTGGAAGATTAAAAACAGTTTTGAGTTTTTCTTGATTTTTTTTCAATATTGGCTATGGCTTTCTGCAGCAATTCTCCCGTCCACATGAATAGGGTTAGGTTGTGTATGTATAGAGGACTGAATTTAGGTTACAATCTTGGGCCAAGATCCATGGAATTATGGTTTCAATATTTGATTGAAAATCAAATATTTTTCAATCTTTTTGATTGGAAAAACTTGCCAAACTTGGAGATTTTTGTCCCCTTGATGTGCACACGAATTTCCCAGCTTGTCTTGAGCTTATTTCCTTCATAAAAAGATTGAGAAACCATATCTTCATATTTTCCTACAATTAAATGAATTAAATGAATTAATATTGATTAAAAATCCAATTAATTAATTAAAAATAAGAAAATAATTCAATTTAAGCTTAATGGGTCGTGCATAGGCCTTGGATAAAGTTTCAAGAAGGAATTTGAGGCCCATTAGCAAAAACAAAGTATTTTGAGCAAAGTTGACTTTTGCAAATTCACAAAAAATTTCCAAACTTCTCCAATGCATATCTTGCTCAATTTTGATCCTATGAACATGTTCTTGGACATTTTGGAAAGGTCTTGAAGTCCTCCAACCAATTCCTTTGGTCCCATGTAATTTGGATTTACCAATCTCAAGTTATGTTCTTTGACTTAAAGTGCACTTTTGTTGACTTTTGAATTTGACCTATAATGTAGAAATTGATAACTTTTTGTGAGAGCATTTCTTGGACTTGGAATGTGAAGATGAGTTGTAGGAAATGTCATCCCCTTCAAAATGAGAATTGGATGGGATTTTTCTGATGAACCGTGAAAATGTTATGCCTTGGTCAAGATACAGTTGACTTTTCTGCTGTCCAAAAATAGTAACTTTTGCATCCTTGATGATTTTTGAGTTGTCCTTGTGGAATCATGATCAAGGCTTGATCAAATGATGATTGTGGACTCAAAATAAGATGTTGACCAACAATTCTGACTTTTGACTGCAAAATGACCATTTTACCCCTGCAGTTGACTGTGGATCAAATAGGGCTTTTGACTGTGCAACTTGGGACTGTGAGTCTTGAAACTTGGCATGTAGGTGCTTGAGAATGTATATAGGCACATGAGACTTGATTGGACCATTGAAAACCTCAAATTCCTTGAAAGAACCAAAACCCTAATTTTGATTGGCTTAGGAGGCATTTGGACTGTGCAACCCTTGAGTAGTCTTGAACCAATTGAAGATGATTCTTGACAAACCTTGAAGAATATGGGAGGGAAAATTTTGGGGTACAACAGTTGCCCCTGTTCAATCTTCTTAAACCTGAGGATGTAGATTGGCTTGCGTGCCTTTCGTGATCCGAAGGTGGAAGATGATTGAACACTAGAGTGCCCAGAAATTTGCACTCACATAGTGTAGTATCAGCAATGTGATGTCGGGAATGGGCTTACAGATTCCATTTGGAGAGATGATGGATGGGAGGATGGGCTTATAGATGCCATCTGGATATGTATAGAATCTTGTCGGGAATGGGCTTATAGATGCCATTTGGAAATGTAATGGATAGTTGTGGAGATGGGCTTAAAGATGCCATCCAGGGGTGTCGATCGCGTAAGAGATTCCTTAGCGAGAACTTGCATACTTGAGAAAGAAAGATGGTTTCCTGGCTTGCTACAGGTATTGATCTTCAAACTCTTCATGTAGATAACTTTCCTGGCTAGATACAGGTATAGATCTACAATCAATCGCTCACAGATATGCCCTGGCTAGATACAGGTGTCGAATCTGGAACTTCAAAAGGTTTCGCCTCAGAGAAATCTTTAGGAATCAATTTAGATGGACTAGAGGAGGTCTTGGAATAACTTTTACGGGAGCGGCATCAGAAAAATCTTTAGGAATTGATTTAACTGGATTTGTCTTCTTTCACTTGGATTAGCATCAGAAAAATCTTTAGGAATCAATTTAATTGGTTTTGTCTTCTTTCACTGGGATTAGCATCAGAAAAATCTTTAGGAATCGATTTAGCTGGATTAGACAAGGTCTTGGAATCTTCAACTGGATCTGCATCAGGAAAATCTTTAGGAATTGATTTAACTGGACTAGAGAAGGCCTTTGACTGGATCGGCATCAGAGAAATCTTTAGGAATCGATTTAACTGGACCAGGCAAGGTCTTGGAATCTTCAACTAGATCGGCATCAAGAAAATCTTTAGGAATCGATTTAACTGGACCAGAGAAGGCCTTTGACTGGATCGGCATCAGAAAAATCTTTAGGAATCGATTTAGCTGGATTAGACAAGGTCTTGGAATCTTCAACTGGATCTGCATCAGGAAAATCTTTAGGAATTGATTTAACTGGACCAGAGAAGGCCTTTGACTGGATCGGCATTAGAGAAATCTTTAGGAATCGATTTAACTGGACCAGGCAAGGTCTTGGAATCTTCAACTGGATCGGCATCAGGAAAATCTTTAGGAATCGATTTAACTGGACCAGAGAAGGCCTTTGACTGGATCGGCATCAGAAAAATCTTTAGGAGTTGATTTAACTGGACCAGGCAAGGTCTTGGAATCTTCAACTGGATCTGCATCAGGAAAACCTTTAGGAATTGATTTAATTGGACCAGAGAAGGCCTTTGACTGGATCGGCATCAGAAAAATCTTTAGGAGTTGATTTAACTGGACCAGGAAAGGTCTTGGAATCTTCAACTGGATCTGCATCAGGAAAATCTTTAGGAATTGATTTAACTGGACCAGAGAAGGCCTTTGACTGGATCGGCATCAGAAAAATCTTTAGGATTCGATTTAACTGGACCAGGCAAGGTCTTGGAATCTTCAACTGGGTCTTCATCAGGAAAATCTTTAGGACTCGATTTCACTGGACCAGAGAAGGTCTTGGCTGGATCGGCATCAGAAAAATCTTTAGGAATTGATTTAACTGGACCAGGCAAGGTCTTGGAATCTTCAATTGGGTCTTCATTAGGAAAATCTTTAGGACTCGATTTCACTGGACCAGAGAAGGCCTTTGACTGGATCGGCATCAGAAAAATCTTTAGGATTCGATTTAACTGGACCAGGCAAGGTCTTGGAATCTTCAACTGGATCGGCATCAGGAAAATCTTTAGGAGTTGATTTAACTGGACCAGAGAAGGTCTTGGCTGGATCGGCATCAGAAAAATCTTTAGGAATTGATTTTACTGGACCAGGCAAGGTCTTGGAATCTTCAACCGGGTCTTCATTAGGAAAATCTTTAGGACTCGATTTCACTAGACCTGAGAAGGTCTTGGCTGGATCGGCATCAGAAAAATCTTTAGGAATTGATTTAACTGGACCAGGCAAGGTCTTGGAATCTTCAACTGGGTCTTCATTAGGAAAATCTTTAGGACTCGATTTCACTGGACCAGAGAAGGCCTTTGACTGGATCGGCATCAGAAAAATCTTTAGGAGTTGATTTAACTGGACCAGGCAAGGTCTTGGAATATTCAACTGGATCGGCATCAGGAAAATCTTTAGGAATCAATTTAACTGGACCAGAGAAGGCCTTTGACTGGATTGGCATCAGAAAAATCTTTAGGAGTTGATTTAACTGGACCAGGCAAGGTCTTGGAATCTTCAACTGGATCGGCATCAGGAAAATCTTTAGGAATCGATTTAACTGGACCAGAGAAGGCCTTTGACTGGATCGGCATTAGAAAAATCTTTAGGACTCGAGTTAACTGGACCAGGCAAGGTCTTGGAATCTTCAACTGGGTCTTCATCAGGAAAATCTTTAGGACTTGATTTAACTGGACCAGAGAAGGCCTTTGATTGGATCGGCATCAGAAAAATCTTTAGGACTCGATTTAACTGGACCAGGCAAGGTCTTGGAATCTTCAACTGGGTCTTCATCAGGAAAATCTTTAGGACTCGATTTCACTGGACCAGAGAAGGCCTTTGACTTAGCTGAGAACTTAATTGCATCCTTCCTGAAAGGGTAAAGGTCAGTCATATGCAATGCGTGATATGGACCAAGCAAAGATGTTCTCAATATAAATGAGATTGTATGATATGATGCGTATATGCATGTATCGTGATGTATGGAAATGTGATGTTTTAGCTGGGGAAAATAAATCCCGGAGCTGCTGGAGAATAGAGTTGAATTCGTTGTTCTCGCTGGGGATGATGAACGAAGATGATTGTGAGAATAAACCTGCGGGAGAGGATGACTCCGTTGGGGAATAAACCTGGCGAAGAGATTATTCTGCTGGGAATTACTCTGTGGAAAGAGATACCTTACTGAGAATTTTAGCGATAACTCCGTTGGGGATACCGTTGATATGCTCCGTTAGGGATTTTGATGAACTCCGCTGGGGATAGGAAGAACTTCGCTGAGGACGATCTTTCCGTTGCAAATAGTTGAGGATAACCCAGTTAGACTCTGGTGGGGAATAACCTCTGAATATGGTTGGGAGAGATATTTGTACTCTGCAGAGGACAAGCTTCCAGAATCTACTAGGGAGATGATTCAACTCTCCTGGGGAAACTTTTGGACTGCACTGGGGAATGGCTCCACTGGGGTGTCTGGTATTCCGCCGGGGAACAATCTTATATTAAGACTGTCGGGGATGCTTGCTGAGGAATATCTGTATATTCTGCTGGAGAATCTTGAGATCTTCTGGGGATACCCAACTTCTTTGGGGGCTGGCAGTAGCCTAACTCTGCTCGGGGGAGAGTGTTGCTGACTTGCTAGGGATATTGTGCCTTTTTGGGGCTGATGGGAGATCAACTCTGCTTGGGGAGAGTATTGCTGAAACCTGTCTTACTCTGCGGGGAGTAGAGGTATCTCGGTCATGTTCTTCAGCTGATCTTACCTTGGTACCTGGTGGACAGAGCAACTAGATCGTTCAGACAATTCTTATTGCCCCAGTTCCTGCGGGAGAAGAAGGCCTGTGAGGTGCTTGATACCTGCCGATTGACAAATCTTCTTCTGGTAGGCAAGTGACGAGATGACGGGACATAGTCGTACGCTTTTAATCCCTAATTTTTGCCTGGACCGCCCTTTCGGGTTTTCAGTCCATCAGGATACCCTTTTTTGCCCAAGCCGCCTTTTCAGGTTTTCGACTTGCCGGGTGTACAGATTTTTTTTTCATCCCTTATTTTTGCCCGAACCCTTTTGGTTCGCCGGGAAGCCCTTATTTTTTCCTAGGTGTGTCAACCTAGCGGGTCTTCGATTACGCGTAGTATTTTTTCGACTATGTCCACGTGCTCTCAGAGAGGATGGAGTTGTCACTGTCAGTAGCATTGTGTTGCTGTACCACCAGAAGATGTCTGATCATGCAAGATTCGTTGTTGGAATTCATGTCTAATGCCCCAAGTGACTCAGGCGGAGATTTGCCTCTGGCTATTTGGCATTTTTGAGAGATTCTATGAATCTTGACTTGACTGCCCCGGATGATGGACAATGATCACGCCGTACCCCTTGATTGGAAGTGTTTCTTCCACCTGAGGTGACTCTTTTTGTTGGGAAGACCTTTGTTCATCGGATATTCTTCGTGCGAATTTCTCTGTTGTTCGAACAAATAGTCATCTGCAAACAATGTCATTTTAAGAATGCAAAAGCTTATGTCTGTCTTGAAGTTTTTGAAAATGCAGTTTTCAATAAAACCAGTGATTTTTTGTAAAACGTGATGTCAACTCAAGATTTTACAGCAAGCCCTACAGGAGTCAGGATACCTTTGGTAACAATATGCTTTCGAACTAACCCGTGCTTCAGCTAGGACTTTTAAGGGTTATAACATGGCCTGGTTCACGGTTTAAGAAACAAAGGATAAAGGCTCAAAATTTATTTGTACCCACCCGCTCTTCGTGATTTTCTTCGATCCTAAACTCATCTAATCGTGCGTTAGATCTTGTTTGAATCTTTGCTCTGATATTCCGGTGATGGTTCGGATTTTGACAATTTATTTTGAATAGGCAGTCATCTCTTTTTTTTTGCTGAGGGTTTGTAGGACCTCTTTCTTTTTTATTTTTATTATCCCTGTCTTTTGCCTGAACTGTTTTTTTTGTGATTACAGTCAGCGGGATGCCCCAGTTTTGTAAGTCTCCTTCGTAGGTTTTGACTTATTGGGCTTTTATTGTGAGAGATAATGACTGCATGCCTTGACGATTATTCGAAACCATCACTGTCTTTTGATTCGGAAAGACTTCTTTAATGTCGTTCGTTGTGCACCTGGATCAACTGAGAGAACTACCCTGCCCCAGGTTATGATTAAGAGTTTTAATTTTTGAAAAGAAAAACTCCAACTTCTTTGGCTCAAGGGGGTTGACGAGGGATTATCTGCCTTATAACTCCACTGTTTAGGATTTGAAACAATGTTTGTACCTCATCAGCGGGGTCTGTTCAAAAGCATACTGTAAAGATGGTGGTATCGTTTTCGTCATCCTCCCTCAAAAGGTTTAGAGTTTTTTTTTTCGAGAGTTGAACATCACAAGAAATGAAAGCAATTTTAAGCATAGTGAAAACAATTAATTCAAGACACACACGTGTAATGCATTCATGAAATAAAAGAGTTTGACATGATAATTATTGTTTGAACAATCAAAAGAAAATTACAACTTGAAAATTCTAATGAACAAAAGTCTTTTAGTTTGAACTAGTCATCTCAGATGGAGAATTCTCAGCGGAAGATTTTCATCTCGCCATCCGGCATGAACTCCAGCACTCTTCCGTCAATCAAGTCTTGGATCTTGTTCTTAAGAGTCCAACAGTCATCTGTAGCATGCCCTGGGCTGTCAGAATGGTAAGCGCAGCGGGCGTCGGGGTTATACCTTGAAGGTGTAGTGTTCGGATTCTTAGGAGGGTCCTTTAAAGTAATCAGATTGACTTCCAACAAGCGTTTCAGTATTAGAGATGATGGTATATCAGTCTCAGAGAAATGTCTTCCAGGTGTATTTTGCTTGCGCTGATTACCCCGTTGATGCTGAGCTCGTGACCCTGAAGCAAGCTGAGGAGCTTTTCCCTTGTCTTCTCGCCCCAAAGGCGGTTGAACGATGACTGGAACTTCAACCCTAGTTGTTTGCCCCACTTGGTTATTTTGAAGAAGCTTGTTGACGAGGACCCTGAGCTCTTCTTGTTTCTGAGCTAAGTCTTGAATGAGAGTCATCTGGCCCATCAGTTGTCCCATCATCTGGATCTTCATTGTTGCCAACTCAATTTGTAGCCCTTCCAGCTGATCATTCATGATGCCTCCTGTATTCCCTAGGGCCAAGTTCCTTGTGAGGAAAGCCTTTATTTCTTCTTGCCCCTGGGATAGGTTCAAGAACATTTCTTGAAGTTGGGCGTTTTGAGCCCGGAGATCTTGGTTGTCCGGTTGGAAAGCCATTGCTGAAATAAACAGCGAGAAAGATGAGTGACCTGTAAAAGGGGTACCTATTATGCAATGATATGTATGTATGCAATGTTTTCAAGGATCTCGCGGGGTAAACAAGAAACTTGTTAGAATTTGAATTTTGTAGCTTGATTGAAGGAACTTCGTGTTGCAGAGAGTCCTTCTTCAAGAGTCAAGGCTCACCATATCGAGTGGGTCATAGCCCCTGAATTAAGTTATCATGTTTTGATCTCCAAACAACCTTGGCTAAGAGGAAAATAAATCCCCTTTGCCCCTTGCTAGACATTTTGGTTCATCATGACCTACATCACAAACCCTCGAGATCCTTGAAATGGATTAGTCCTTATGCAGGATGTATGCAATGGTATGATGGTATGATGTTATGCTATGCGTGGAGTGATGTAAGTAAACCCTGTTATAAGCCCAAATTAAGGACTGTAAACAAAACCTGCAAGGAACTCATATTGTCAGACAACAAGAATGTGCAAGTAGTTCAGATTTGAAGGCACACAAGTCACACAAAGAGCCCTTAGATTTCAGGCCGGCATGAAGTTTAGGTACTACCCTCTTGAAGTTGGTTGGCTCAAAACCTGTCCTATCAATAGTAACCGGGTTCTAAGGAGCTCAATATCATTGGATTTTTTTGTGTTCATTGTTTTGATTTAGCCACTTAACTGGCGACCAAAATATCGAGTATCTACCAACTTCGGACTGCACCAAAGTCGGTCATCTCACTACCCCTAAAGAGGCCAGGATGGTCAAGTAAGGTTCCTAAGGTCAGTTGATGCTTCACGACACCACGCGGCGGCCCCGTACTCTCCTTGACTTGACTCAAGGGTTACCGGTACTCACCAAAGTGCCACATCAACGTAGCAACTGCTTCAACCATGTCGGTATACCCCGCACAGTTCCCTCATAGTTTGTTGCTACCTAAAAAAGGGTGTCCCCAGATCCGGGTTAGGATCTATAAAGTTCTGATGCAAGCCCACAATATTAAAGCAAACAGAGCAATACAATTGAAAACATAAGAGTGGTCTAATCCTAAGGTACACCTCACTTATAAAGTGTCCCCAGCAGATTCGCCAGTTCTGTGATCGGTGGAAATAGAACTGGCTGTTTTGGAATGCTGGTTCGCGTATGTCGCGGTAAGCAAGAGTCGCCACCATCTTTTATGTTCTCCAACAAGGAAAGGACAAAAGCACAACAAAATTCCTTTTCGAGATGTTTCTCGGTTCGGGAGGTAGATTATAGAAAGGGAAGGTGTTAGCACCCTTTCTATCTGTGGTTATCCACGGGCTCTTAGGTACTTGCTCACTATGTTTTCAAAAATGTTTGCTTTTCTTGTGTTTGTGGGTTTTGAAAAGAGTTCGTTTGAAAACTTCTAAGTGACTCTTGTATCAGTCCTCAAGAGTGTATGAAGTATTTGTTTGAAAACTTTTGTTTTGAAAGTATGAGTGCGAAAAGTTTGTTTTGTTTTGAAAGAGCAAGTACCCAGGAGAAATCTACCTACTCTAAGGAATTAAGTTGTGTAAATGTCCTTTAGACAGTACTATCCCACTATTGAGAAGTAGGTAGCACCTTCGTCGGAGTTTCGGGTCAATTCGATTATAGGGACATGTGGTCACCAAAGCAATGGTAGGACGCCTTAGCGGTAACCCTAATGTCTTAGATCCTTTTTTATCCGAGGCAACCGTTTCGAGGCAACTGGATCTTTAGACAGGAGGGAGACCTCTAAAACACCCTATACTTAATGACCACCTCGAGGCAACCAAGTGAGGCGTACCCTAGGAGTGGCATGTGCACGTGTGTCAGATTTCATATTAAGTTATCTTTGCACAGGTATTATGGTGAGCTACGTTTTGATTTTATTTGTCAGGCAAGTCTTGTCATGCATAGTTAACAGTTAATAATGGTGTGGAAAATAAAGTGCGAAAAGTGAATCTACGCTATTACAAGGCGCGGGTATATACATCGCCAAAAACATAACCCTTTGGAAAATAAAATGTGAGAAATATAAATAAAGCGATAAAAGAGGTCCTAATTATCTATTACATACTCGGAGCAATTACATAAATATAATCAAAATGATGAATCAAAAATAAATATGCGCGTGAAAGAATTGAATCGGGAAAAGTCTTAGGGTTTTGACCCTTTTTGAGAAAAGAAAGAAGTTTGGTCCTTTTTGCACTTAATTAAAT
This sequence comes from Vicia faba, assembly GCA_948472305.1. NCBI lineage: Eukaryota > Viridiplantae > Streptophyta > Magnoliopsida > Fabales > Fabaceae > Vicia > Vicia faba. The sequence goes on along the minus strand of OX451736.1, from coordinate 854,770,504 downwards.
ATTAAACCTAAAACTAATTAATCAATTAATTAAAAGAAAAAGTATTTTTTATGTTTTTTATGTTTTAATGAAAATAAAATATAAAAAAAGGTCACAAGTTAGAAAAACCCTAATTTCTATATTAATTTTATTTATTGTGAAAAAAAGATTAAAGTTAACCTAATTTAAAAGACTAAATCAATTTTGTTAGTATTTATTTACAAAATAATTAAATTAAAGTGAAATTAATAATAATAATAATTAATAAAAATATTTACATTTTTTAATGGTCTGAATTTATCATGAAAAATTAATTTATGAATTAATTAAATAGTAATAATAATAATTATAATCAAATAATTAAAAGAAAACAAAAATATAAAAGGAGAAAAGAAATAATTAAACCAGGGGGTGATGGCCTAATAGGAGGTTTGTTTGGCAATTTGGCCCACTAAGCTCAAGCCTTTGTTGACTTTCTTGAATTGCCCAGAGCGTGCCTTGACTGGGAGTATGGTGTTCTTCATCTTTTGCCTTTAGATCTGTGCTTAAGGACACATGGTGTATTGCTGATTGAAGTGCATGGTGGGACGCTTTGGATAGCCTGCATAGGAACACGTTATGAAAAATATGAAACAATTACTGGGGTGGACCTGGGAATCGAACCCAGGTCCCAAGACACTTTGCACGCCTTCACCAACCACTCAGCCACTTGCTTGCTTCTGTTATTAGAATAAACAATGAAATTAATATATAAAACATATCCATTATGCTGGAAACAAAAAATCACGCGCGCGCTTTTTGAATCATCCAACCAAGCATTAGCACGTCATCGTCTTCCCCGGTTTTCCTGTAAAAACAAAGTTAAGTAGCGGGGGTTTTTAACCCCCACAACCTGCATCAACGAAAAATAGCAAATAGGTGTGTGTTCAATATAAATTGTTCGCGAGGGTAGGGTTAAATTCGTCTGGTTCTCAGGATTACAACCATATGCCTAATGAAGCCTAATTTTTCCTGGGCTGTAAAGCCCCAATTCGAGACCTCAAGAACCCTAGAATTCTCCAATGGCAATTTCTGTTGCAATGCGTTTTAATGCAATCAACCTATGCCAAAAGTTTCCTGTAGTCTCCAGCAATACAACACAAACAAGAAATCATGTTAATGATGCATGAATTTAGAGTTATGATTCAGAAAATAGAAAGCAAACCGTGATTCTGTAACGAGTGGTTCTTTGCGCTATGAAGCTGGAAATCGTTTGCAACACGTTCAGGGAACTTCCTACAGTGTATTAGAATCAAGAAAATGCCTTGGATTGGCCTGGAAGATTAAAAACAGTTTTGAGTTTTTCTTGATTTTTTTTCAATATTGGCTATGGCTTTCTGCAGCAATTCTCCCGTCCACATGAATAGGGTTAGGTTGTGTATGTATAGAGGACTGAATTTAGGTTACAATCTTGGGCCAAGATCCATGGAATTATGGTTTCAATATTTGATTGGAAATCAAATATTTTTCAATCTTTTTTATTGGAAAAACTTGCCAAACTTGGAGATTTTTGTCCCCTTGATGTGCACACGAATTTCCCATCTTGTCTTGAGCTTATTTGCTTCATAAAAAGATTGAGAAACCATATCTTCATATTTTCCTACAATTAAATGAATTAAATGAATTAATATTGATTAAAAATCCAATTAATTAATTAAAAATAAGAAAATAATTCAATTTAAGCTTAATGGGTCGTGCATAGGCCTTGGATAAAGTTTCAAGAAGGAATTTGAGGCCCATTAGCAAAAACAAAGTATTTTGAGCAAAGTTGACTTTTGCAAATTCACAAAACAATTCCCAACTTCTCCAATGCATATCTTGCTCAATTTTGATCCTATGAACATGTTCTTGGAAATTTTGGAAAGGTCTTGAAGTCCTCTAACCAATTCCTTTGGTCCCATGTAATTTGGATTTACCAATCGCAAGTTATGGTCTTTGACTTAAAGTGCACTTTTGCTGACTTTTGAATTTGTCCTATAATGTAGAAATTAATAACTTTTTGTGAGAGCATTTCTTGGACTTGGAATGTGAAGATGAGTTGTAGGAAATGTCATCCCCTTCAAAATGAGCATTGTATGGGATTTTTCTGATGAACCATGAAAAAGTTATGCCTTGGTCAAGATACAGTTGACTTTTCTGCTGTCCGAAAATAGTAACTTTTGCATCCTTGATGATTTTTGAGATGTCCTTGTGGAATCATGATCAAGGCTTGATAAAATGATGATTGTGGACTCAAAATAAGATGTTGACCAACAATTCTGACTTTTGACTGCAAAATGACCATTTTACCCCTGCAGTTGACTGTGGATCAAATAGGGCTTTTGACTGTGCAACTTGGGACTGTGAGTCTTGAAACTTGGCATGTAGGTGCTTGAGAATGTATATAGGCACATGAGACTTGATTGGACCATTGAAAACCTCAAATTCCTTGAAAGAATCAAAACCCTAATTTTGACTGGCTTAGGAGGCATTTGGACTGTGCAACCCTTGAGTAGTCTTGAACCAATTGAAGATGATTCTTGACAAACCTTGAAGAATATGGGAGGGAAAATTTTGGGGTACAACAGCAACAGGTGAAGGATCCTCTCAGAAGGCACCTAAAGTTGCATAAAATAAAGGTAACCCATCTTCTGTTTCTGTTATAGAATCAATAGTTGTACCAACATCTGAAACCATTCCCCCTCAACCAATAGAAAATCCTTCACCCCAAACATTTGAGGATTTTGACATAGAGTTTGACCCATCTTTAACTCTTGGAAACTTTTTGAATGAACCTCACTCTCCCAATCAAAATTCAAATCCAGAACATCATCAACCAGAACTTGCCAAAGTTCTATCTGACATTGAACTGTTTGATTCAGACTTTTCCTCTCCAATACCAGAAAATCCAAACTCTCAACAACAACCAGAAAATCCACAACCACACTCTCCTTAACCAGAAAATCTGAACCTTAACTCACCATAACCAGAAAATAAAAACTCTCTCTCTCTCCACCTTCTGAAAACCCATCTTCTGAAATTCATGAACCAGAAACTCAACACGCTACCGCAAACCAATCTGAAGAATCTCCTTCAGATTCTGATACCACTATCCCAATCCCTGGAATAACAGAACCTCTTACGGTTTGCTTACCTCTCACTATTCATGATATTCCAGAAATCCCTTCACCATATGAATCTACACCACCAAACACCCCTAACACAACAATTCTAATTTCTAACTCTTCCACTGCTTCACCCATCAACCATCCAGCTGACAACCTCAAACTTGTCATTGATACACTAGTGCTGGACCGACTAGCTTCCACATCAAACAAAATTGCCATTCCCAAACCTAAACCAACAACAACCAAATCAGATGTTGGTAAGAGTCTGTTGATTTTTGAAACAGAAATGCAGGAATGGATCAATTCTTTGAAGCAAGCAAGCTAAGAGATTTCTAATCCTGCTGCTTCTGATTCTCTGTGGGAAAGATTCGGAAAATGGATCAACTCTGAAGCTGAAATAATTGGGCTATGAAAGGTCTCAGAAGAACTTCAGTGATCAGCTGAAATCCTTCCAAGATCAAGTTCTGGGCCAATGGTGCAAGAAAGAAATTCTTCCGCTGGATAATGCTCCCTGGAAAGAGCACCATCCTTCAGAAGTCGCTGAACCATATTCTGATAGTCTCTCTCTGACTACTGCTCCAGAACACATGATTATAGCAAAAGAAGTGGTTCAATCAGAAGAGGATGCAGAATGTTCTGAACAACATGTAACCCCTAAAGATACACCAGCTTCGTCTCTAGTCGTGCAAACTCTGGAAGAGTTGAAGAAAGAGAATACATTAATCCATGCCAGACTGGATAAGCAAGAGGATACAAAAAAAGAGATCAAAGGTATTCTGGATAAATAAGAAGATACTACAAAAGAAATCAAAGAAATTCTGGGAAAGCAGGAAGAATCAAGCACCCAGATCAAGAACTTATTGGAAGCGTTGTTCACACATCTTCCCCCTCCTTCTTAGATTTTCTTTAAAACTGTTTATCTGTAATTTTTTATCTTTACCTCCTTGTTTCTGAAACTTATCATTGCATTATGTTTTCAATATAATTCATCTTTTTTACTCTGATTATATTGCTTTTTGATACCTGACAAAAAGGGGGAGAAAGTAAGATATTTTCAATAACAGTATACCGGGACAAAGTCTCAAACATTCTTAATATTTTAAACTCTACTTTATGAAAAGTTTGAAAAGGAACACATTTTGATAAGAACATAAGGAGATGCATCAAAAGCTCTGACGAGAAGGAACTTCAGGGAAGTAATCAACTTAGGGGGAGTCTCAAGCTTTTTTGTTCTATATTTTTCATTGAAAATTCTAGTTTTTGTCATCATCAAAAAGGGGGAGATTGTTAGAACATAGTTTGATTCTACAACCCTTAATTAGAGTTTTAATGATAACAAACACAAAGAACAAATATGCACTCTAAAATTTTGTTACTGTGTATACAGAAGTTCTGACCAAATAAGCATCAGAAGTTAAGCTACAGAAGCTTTCACGCTGAAGTAATCAGAATCTGCGCTGAAGTGAAGAATACTCTGATTCTGAACAGAAGGTTCATATACAATCAGACTCTCACAACTCTAAGTCATCAATGTTCTGAAGCAATTGCAGCATACAAGATTGTAAGATTCTGAAGTGTTACTATTCAATCAAGACAGCATCACATGCAACGACTTCATTCAGACAAGAATCTTCTCAATATGGAAACAACTTAAATGTTCATTATCACGCTTTATGTTGGACAGGATTCCATTGCCTATATAAACGAGCTAAGGGGACAAATAATTTACGATTTCATACACAACTGCAATACATCTCTTAACGCTGCAAGCTTGCATACTCTTTTCACGCTCAAAATTGTGTAAACTATCACAGTTGTGATAACTGTTTTTGTAAAGAAAAACAACGATACACAGAATTCTTTTATCTTGATTAAGCCAGTTTTTCCTTGAGATTGACCGGGTTGTGGTTGTACTCAAGAGGACTTTGACAGTTGTCAAAGTAGTGATTGTAATCAGTTCTTGATTAGTGAATTAAGTCGTCGTTGGAGAGAGGCGAAATCACCTTGACGGGTGGAATGGAGTAGTTTGAGATCAAACGAACTAGGATAAAAATATTGTGTCTTTGTGCATTTGATTTTAGTTTTTTCAATTCAACCCCCCCCCCCCCCTTCTTGTGTTTTTCACTTCTTCACATCTTTGGTCTCAAAGCTGCCATTGACTTGGGGATCAAATCTTTGAATGTATTCGGAGATTCAGCTTTGGTTATTAGCCAGATCAAAGGGGAATGGGACACCAAACACCGTAACTGTATCACTTACAAAGAATATGTTTTGACGTTGCTCCCACATTTTGAGAAGATTACCTTCGAGCACTTCCCGCCAGAAGAAAATCTGCTAGCCGACGCACTAGCCACAATGTCATCTATGTTTAAACTTAAATGGGATAATGAGGCTCCCCAAATCACCATTGAACGAAGGGATTAACCAGCACACTGTCACGATATTAATACTGAAGAAGTAGTGGACCAGCCTTGGTTTCACGAAGTTAAGAGGTATCTCGAGGCTTAAAAATACCCAGAAGGAGCTTCAGTCAATGATAAGAAGTTCTTAAGGAGATTCTCTGCTAAATTCTTCCTTAGTAATGGCATTCTTTACAAACGCAACCATGACTTCGTATTACTTCGGTGCGTAGACAAGGTTGAAGCTGAAAAGATCATGGCTGAATTACATGAAGGTACTTTTGGTACCCATTCCAGTTGGCATACGATGGCAAAGAAAATCCTATGGGCAGGCTATTACTGGTCTAACATGGAAGCAGATTGCTATCAACACTCTCGAACTTTCCATAAGTGTCAGATCTATGCTGACAAGGTGCACGTACCTCCGGCTCCTCTGAATGTCTTGACGGCTCCTTGGGCCTTTGCTATGTGGGGGATTGATATGATTGGGGAAATAAAGCCAACATCCTCTAATGGACACCGCTTCATCTTAGTGGCCATTGATTATTTTACAAAATGGGTGGAGGCAGCTTCTTTTGCTTCCGTTACCAAGAACATTGTCGCCCGGTTCATCAAGCAGAATCTCATCTGTTGTTATGGTATCCCGGAGAAGATCATTGCAGACAATGGTACAAACTTGAATAATACTATGATCACCTCCCTGTGCGAGAAATTCAAGATCCAACATCACAATTCTTCCCCTTACCGGCCGAAGATGAATGGTGCTTCGAAGCTGCAAATAAGAACATTAAAAAGATCATACAGAAGATGACAGTCACATACAAAGACTAGAATGAGATGCTACCATTCGCTCTCCACGGGTATCGTACCACAACTCGTATGTCAACCGGGATAACACCCTATTCTCCGGTATACGGCATGGAGGTTGTCTTGCCTATTGAGGTCCAGATCCCTTCTCTGAGAATTATGAAGGATGCAGGTTTGAATAAAGATGATTGGATCCAGACTCGACTTGATTAATTAAACTTGATTGATGAGAAAAGGCTTGCTGATGTCTTCCATGGTCAAATGTATCAAAAATAGATGATTAAGGCTTTCAACAAAAAGGTTAGACGCCAAGTGTATCAAGTTGGGGATCTAGTGATCAAACGTATCATACTGCCGTAAGGTGACCCCAGTGGCAAATGGACTCCTACATACTAAGGACCATTTATAATCAAAAACATTTTCTCTGGTGGAGCAATGATCTTGATCACCATGGATGATGACGACCTGTCGCACCCTGCAAACACAGACATAGTCAAAAGATACTACGCATAAGAGACCCGCTAGGTTGACACACCTGGGCAAAACAAGGGCATCCCGGTGAACCAAAAGGTTCAGGAAAATATTAGGGATAAAACAAAAAAATATGTACACCCGGCAAGTTGAAAACCCGAAAGGGCGACTTGGGCAAAAAAGGGTTTCCCAGTGGACTGAAAACCCGAAAGGGCGGTCCAGGAAAAAGTTAGGGAATTAAAGCGTATGACTATGTCCCGTCAGATCACCTTACGGACAACCTTTGGCTTCAACTGGAAAACTCAGTTTCTGATCAATTCAATCATCTTCAGACGAGGAAACAAATAGACAAGATGCTCAGAGATACGAAGGCTATAGTAGAATGGGAACCCCGTGGGATTATTGCACATAGCTATCTTTTCTTTGTATCAAAATTTTAATTTTTTACGACGGAATTCTCTTACTAGAATGTTTGTCTCATTATACAAAAATACTTACTCAAAGTCAATACAAAGATATCCCTTTGAAAGTGCAAAAACTATCTGTTTTTCTTTACGCTTGTGTTTTGTTTACAAAAACGTCCAACGATTCATTTTTGAACATATGCATTTGAATATAATTATTGTTTACAAATAAACAAAATAGAAAGACAATCACTTATGGCTTTAAGAGGTAGGGAAATCTCTCTATGCCATTTCCATAGTCCCCCGCAGTATGTAGTTCAATCCCCAGTAGAACTGAGCTTCCAGTTATCAGTCCCCACTTGAAGTCGTCAAATTTCTCAGGATTCCCCAATAGGATTTTACAAGCAGTACACGACATCTCCCTTACAACAGAGTCTATTGCTCCAAGCAGAAATTCATTAACACTTAGACTTCACAACATGAAGAATTATACTCCGTATCCTCAGCAGCAGTCAGGGATTTATTTTCCCCAATCCAACAACAGTGTGGCAGATTAGCTTGCATACGCCTACATTGCATCCATATATCATAAACATTGCTAACACAGACGCATTATACCATGCATTTCATACAACATGACTTTGCATTTTTTCTAACATTTTACCCTTTTCAGGATAAGGTTAAACAGCTACCATTGACATTGTTCAAAGTTTTCAGATACAGTTCAGATACGCTCCAGACACGGATGCCATGTTGATACTCATTCAGATTTAACTTCTCAGATACAGTTCAGATACACTCCATATGACGGATGTCATTCTGATACTCATTCAATTCTCAACTTTCAGATACAGTACAGATACGCTCCAGACACAGAGGCCATTATGATACTCATTCAAATTCAGCTCTCAGATACAGTTCAGATACGATCTAGACATTGATGCCATCCTGATACTCATTCAGATTCGATCTTCAGATACGATCTAGATACGGATGCCATCCTGAAACTCATTCAACTTCCAGATATAGTTCAGATACTCTCCAGACACGGATGTCATTCTGATACTCATTCAAAATCAGCTTCCAGATACAGTTCAGATACGGAGGCCATTCTGATACTCATTCAGATTCTCTTTCAGATTCAGCAATCACTTTTGGATGGCATCTGCAAGCCCATCTCCAACAAATTTTTATAACCTCTCAAAATGGCATATTTAAGCCCTTTCCCTCTACCATCACATCTCCGAGTGCAAATTTCTGGGCACTCTAGTGTCCAATCATCTTCCACCTTCGAGTCACGAATGGCAAAACATGTCAATCTAACTCTTTAGGCTTAAGAAGATTGAACAGGGGCAGCTGTTGTACCCCAAAATTTTCCCTCTCATTTATAAAGAAATTACTCACAAGATCTCCTTTGATTCAAGACTGCACTAGGGTTGATCAGCTCAAGACATCTCCTTAAGCACTGATGACCAAAATTAGGGTTTGACTTTGCACAAGGATTTTTGAACTTCCAATGCCCAATATGACTTTCATGGATCATTATGGACCCCCAAGATTACTTATGTCAAGTTTCAAGCCTTGGATCACACTTTTGACCAGTCAATTGAGCAGTTGACCTAAAAAATCAGCTATATTGGGGAAAAAGTCAACTATGGCCAATTCACAGTCAAACTTCATAATTTTTGGTCCACATCAACATTTTAAAATCATGTGTATCATTTGATCAAGTTTGGACCATAACTCCTCAAGAAATTTGATCAAATCTCCAAAAGGGCAAAATGGTCAAAATTAGGGTTTTGACTAGGAAACGACAATTTCTGATTTTTGACCTAGCAAATGGTCAATTGGTTTAAGGAATTATATCAATATTCCAATTGCATAATTTTGACCTAATGACATGGTTCAAAACATTGCAAGTCCATTGGATTGACAGATGAATTTTTCAGTCACCTGATCAAAAGTCAACTGTATACTAAAAACTCAAACTTTGACTTTTTGGTCAAATTCAAGTACCAAAGATCACAATTCATCAAAACATGTCAAAATATGAAACTTGTTCATCAAGAAATCAAGAATTCAATATTTCATCTTGAAATGTTAAAATTTCTTAACTTAGAAATTTTTCTAAGTATGGAAAATTTCTTATTTTTTCATAACTTTGAGCCAAATTTTCACCATGATGCAAGATGATTCAAGAGAAACTTCCAACATTAAAGTTGTATATCTCCATGAAATATACAACTTGTATGCATATAACTTCTTCCAAAAATGCTTGGATCTCAAGTTACAATTTTATGAACATAGGGTCATGAAATAAAACACTTAGTGAAATTTTGCCCTAATTTGGACAGGATTTTGACCTAACTTCATGACACTTTTTCACATAGTTTCAAGGGGAATATTCAAATTAAATTCAAAGATGGGTTGTAGAGCATGTTACAAGCTTTCCAAAATGTCCAAGAAATCCTTGATATCATTCTTGAGTAGGGAGAATCGAAGAGATGAAGTTAGGGTGTTGTCACTTAATTTACAAGACATTTTGTGATGAACAAGAAGTCAATTTCAAACCTATGCTGCACAATCTTGTTTTGCAGGCCTCTAAACCTTAAGATCTATCCATAATCAGAAGATTAAACTTGCTTTTGAGCTATTATCCAAGTGTTCCAAGCATTGTCTAAGCCAATTTGCCATTTTAGGAAGAAAGTTACCATTCCATTCTTGAAAAGTTGCTTTAATCACAAAGTCAACTTGTCTTGAGCTTCTAACTTGTTCTTTCTGCACACACAACCCCTATAAACCAAAAGCAATGTGTCTAAGGTCTCAAGAAGCTCAGAACATGCTTGTATAATACTTGAGATTTGTCACTTCACTTTTCTTAAAAAGCAAGTTATAGAGCCATAACCCTATAACTCAGAAACCTTGAGTGATTTTGTTCTCTAATCTTTTCCATACATATTAACAAGTCAATTGCAACACAACACACATTTTGACAAGCCCTAAAACACTCCCAAGCGCATTGCTGCACAGAACTACCCAAACTTGACAGTTTTTAGCAAAAACTCACCTTCTTCATTTCCACTCGTGCGTTTTGAAAACTAATCATCCAAACACCTTCCATACATCATATCAAAGTGATCCAGGCCCTCATTTCCTAACTGTAACTCCTCCATCATCATCCACCATTTTCAAAACTGAAGCTTGCAACTTAACTTGAGTTGGGAGTTCCAGCCATCCTCAAAGCAAAGTAGGAGTTGGAACACATTCAAGGAGGTCCAGGCAAGCTACAGAAATTACCAGGCCATCACAAAGGTTGCTCAAACTCCACACACGACTCCAGCTACAAGAGGCACGTTTTCAAACTTCTATTTCTTCATACAGACATCATTTGAGTTTGGTTTGTGAAGATAAAATGTAGATACCATTGCCACGAAGCTGTACATATCCATAGTTTACATTTATATGGCCTGAGCTTATAGAATTTTAGGGTTGAAGTTTTCTGAAATTTTTTGCTTTTGAATTAGGGATAGAAAAATTCTCATTCATCTTTGATTGTTAGCTTAAGTTATTTATATGGTTGGATTCATGGAAAAAAAATGCCACAACTTTTAGGTTTGAACTTTTCATTTTTGTTGAGAGATGAAGAAGATACAAGTCCTTTGGCTGGAGGTTGAAGATGAAGTGTAATCAGGGCGCGTTTTGTGTTATGTAATTATTATTTCAGTTATATTAACGGATGTACAGCCACCCCAGTGGTAAGGCAACGCGCGTTATTGGTAGAGGTCATGGGTTCGAACCTCAGCGCTGCCTTTTTGCTTTTGTTTTACATTTTTGGTCATTTTTCCTTTCTTTTTTGCTTCAACAAATAGGCGCTGGGCCTTTTTGGGCTTAGCTTTTGTTTTTGTTTTTGTTTTTTTTGCTTACTAACCCCCTGCAGGATTTTGACACCCTTGGCCCATTTATTTTATTTTCCATTTTATTTTTTTAAATATATTTTTTTAAATACTAAAAAAAAATCTTAAAATACAAAAAAATAATAGATTTATATTTTTATTTAGTTTATTTATTTTTCTCACAAAAATATATTTGACCACACTTTATTTATTTTACTAATTTTTCTTGTAAATTTAATTAAAACTAGGATATTATTTATTTTCTTTTACACCAATTAAAATATATTATTTTAATACCAAAAAGACTAAAAATATTTTATAATGCTATAAATATTTTCAAGATAAAAAATGCCAAAAAAAATATTTTCTTAAACTTATTTTCTTTTAATTAATTAATAAAATTAGGATTTTCATCTAAAATATTTTCTCAATAATTTCAAACTTAATAAATTATTTTCTTTATTTTATTAGGTTAAGGTAAAATTCCTTTTTCATAAAACATCAAACAAAATATCCATTTTCTTCACATTTACCTTCTTGCATATTTAATTCATCTTGTACATTATTTATTTCAATTCTTGTATAAATTCAATTTGGTTGTAATAGACTAATTAGGGTTTAATTTCTTGCAATCCCCATTTGTAATTTATACACCCCCTCCCACAAATGTTGTAATAGCGTAGTAACTTTAAATTTCACAATTTGTCGCTTTTATATAACATGCTAGTAATTAGGGTTTGTATGGAAAGACTAAAACCAATACTTAGAAAACCCTAATTCAAGACAAAATCAAGCATGAAAACAATACATTTGCACACAAACACCCCTAGGGTTATTCCACTTGGTTGCCATATACAAAATAGCCATATTACGCATGTAAGGTATCTTAGCAAAAATAAGCAAATACAAGATCATGGTCCCTCGATGACGCTATCTAAGTTTCCTTACAAATGATCTTAGTCCCTCAAAAAGTATGCTAAGATACTTTGCAACATTTCTAATCATGGTTATAAGATGACCCACGCCCGTCCCATTTACATCCAAAGATAGGGTTGCTTACCAAATCAATGGCACGACAACAATGTCAAAGGAAAAGAAAATGAACAAGAAAGACATTTGAGTAGGTAGATTGCTCCTAATTACTTGATCCATTTCAAAACAAACATCCTGGCTATTTTCAAAACAAACACATACACTTTCAAACATCTTACAAAATTGAAAACATTTTAAAAGATCAAACATCTTTGTATACATTCTTACAAACAAGAATCATTACAAAGATTGCCTAAACAATGGTCTCTTTACAAAATACTTTCAAAAACCACATCAAGCACAATTTCAAACAAAAAAGCAATTGATCTAGCAAGTAACTAAGAGCCCATGGAAAACCATGGATGAAAAGGGTGCTGATACCTTCCCTTTTCATAATCTACCCCCCGAACTCAAGAAACAATCTCAAAGGTCTTTCTTGTGCTTTTTCACCTTTCCTTTTGGATAAAAGAAAAGTCGGTGGCAACTCTTGCTAACAGCAACATTTGCGATCAAACGCAAAACACCCAAGTCAGTTCTCCCATCGTATCACACCAATCATCTTCCACCTTCGAGTCACGAATGGCAAAACTCGCCAATATAACTCTTCAGGTTTAAGAAGATTGAACAGGGGCAGCTGTTGTACCCCAAAATTTTCCCTCTCACTTATCAAGAATTTTCTCACAAGATCTCCTTAGACTCAAGACTGCACTAGGGTTTGATCAGCTCAAGACACCTCCTTAAGCACTGATGACCAAAATTAGGGTTTGAGTTTGCACAAGTATTTTTGAACTTCCAATGAACCATATGACTTTCATGGATCATTATGGACCACCAAGATTACTCATGTCAAGTTTCAAGCCTTGGATCACATTTTTGATCAATTAATTGAGCAGTTGACCTAAAAATCAGTTGTATTGGGGAAAAAGTCAACCATGGCCAATTTACAGTCAAACTTCATAATTTTTTATCCACATCAACATTTTAGACTCATGTGTATCATTTGATCAATTTTGGACCACAACTCCTCAAGAAATTTGATCAAATCTCCAAAAGGGCAAAATGGTCAAAATTAGGGTTTTGACTAGGAAAGGGAAATTTCTGATTTTTGACCTAGCAAATAGTCAATTGGTTTAAGGAATGATCTCAAGAGTCCAATTTCATCATTTTTACATAATGACATGGGTCAAAACATTGCAAGTCCATTAGATTGACATATGAGTTTTGCAGCCAACTGATCAAAAGTCAACTGTATATTGAAAAGTCAAACTTTGACTTTTTGGTCAAATTCAAGTGCCAAAGATCACAATTCATCAAAACATGTCAAAATATGAAACTTATTCATCAAGAAATCAAAAATTCAAGATTTCATTTTGAAAAGTCAAAATTTCTAAACTTAGAAATCTTTCTAAGTGTTGGAAATTTCATGTTTTTTCATAACTTTGAGCATATTTTTTTACCATGATGCAAGTTGATTCAAGAAAAACTTCCAACATTAAAGTTTTAGATATCCATAAAATCTACAATTTTTCTTTACACAACTCCTTCCAAAAGTGCTTGGATCTCAAGTTATAATTTTATGAACATGTGGTCATGAAACTAAACACTTAGTGAAATTTTGCCCTAATTTGGCCAGGATTTTGACCTAACTTCATGACACTTTTTCATATATTTCCAATGGGAATATTCAAAATAAATTCAAAGATGTGTTGTAGAGAACATTGCAAGCTTTCCAAAATATCCAAGAACTCCTTGATATCATTCTTGAGTAGGGAGAATCGAAGAGATGAAGTTAGGGTTTTATCACTTGAATTACAAGTCATTTTTGATGAACACATGAACCAAATCCATGCTAGGCTGCATAATCTTTGCTTTGCAGGCATCAAACTTGTTTGTCACTCCATAATTAAATGTTTACACAGCTGTTAGGGCTTTGATCCAAGCAATTGAGCTATTATCCAAGTTGCATTTCCATTAATGGCACAAAGTTAACATTACCATTCTTGTAAAGCAAGCTTTTTGCATAAAGTCCATTCTTGAGCCTCATATTATTCCCTATGATCACACTTTATCCATAAAGTTAGAAGCAAGCTTTTTTAAAGAATAACCACTCTATGAACCAAATATAAGGCATGGAAACTTGTTTTGTCAAAAAAATCACATGTTGAACTTAAACATGTAAATTTGAATTTTGATCAACTAGAGCACTCCAAACTTGTTGCTTATAAATAGAGTCACTATTTGTGAGCTAAGGGACGGGTTTTAACACCTGAAACACTCCCAAATTCCCTCTATCCAGAAATTGCACAAAAAAACTCCATTGATACACAGTTCTGACCTTAAGCTTGTATCTTTCATTTTCCTCGTGCGTTTTCCCTAAAATTCATTCCTAAAGCTTCCTTACCTCAAATACAACTCATCCTCATCCTTATTCAAGAACTGTAACACCATTTACCATAACCTCCATAACTAAAAAACAGAGTCTGCAACTTGACTTCTCTAGGCCATTTCAGCCACTCTCAACTCAAGTAAACCATTGCATTAGCTTCCTGGGACCTCAAGGAAGCTAACCTGATCATCACCACCACTTGAAACAAGCTCAAACTCAAAACATGATTTCCAGTTTTGAGGTAAGTTTTCTCAACTTTGAACTCTTCATACAGGTATCATCAATAGTTTATTTGTGAATAAAACATGTAGATATCATTGCCCTGAAGCTAACCATGTCCATAGTTTCCATTAATTTTACTTGAGCTTAGAGAATTTTGAAACTGAAATTTCTGAGATTTTTAGGGTTCAGATTATGTCCATTAAAATTCATGCTTATTTTTTATCTATAGTTTTAATGCTTTACATTTATGAAACCGTGAAAAAATTTGCTACAAGTTTCTTGTTTACAGTTTTTATTTTTGATGAGAAATGAGCAAGTTACAGTTGGTCTGGCTGGAGGTTGAAGATGAAGTCATCAGGGCGCGTTTTGCCTTACATATTATTGATTTTACTATGTTAACGGGTGTATAGCCATCCCAGTGGTAGAAGCGCGCGCCAGTAACCTATGGGACCTAGGTTCGAGCCTCAGTGGTACCCTTTTGTATTTTTTTTACATTTTTTTGCTCTTTCTGGCTTTTTTGCAGGCGCTGGGCTCCAGCTTTGGGCCTATGTTTTTTTGTTATTCCTCACCCCCTGCAGGCTATTTGCACCTTGGCCCAATTTTATTTTATTTCTTCATTTTCATTTTATTTATTTTCTTAAAATATTTTTTCTAAATACTAAAAAATCATAAAAATACAAAAAATGATACATTTATATTTTGGCTTATTTTATTTTTATTCTTCTCACAAAAATATTTTTATTAACTATACTTTATTGATTTTTACCCATTATCTTGTAAATTTAATTAATACTAGGTTATTATTTATTTTCTTTTACACCAATTAAAATATATTATTTTAATGTAAAAAAGGCCAAAAATACTTTATAATACTATAAATATTTCCAAGACAAAAATACCAAAAAATACTTTTTTCTAAACTTATTTTCATTAATCAATAGAACTAGGGTTTTATTAAAAATCTTTTCTTAAATAAATTCAAGTTTAATTAATTATTTTCTTTAATTAATTAGGTTAAATCAATTCCCATTTTTCTCATAAAAATCCAAAATACCCATTTTCTTAAGAATTACATTTCTTGTATATTTATTTCATCTTGTACATTTAAATTTTTTGTACGTTAATATGCATTCAATATGGTTGTAATGGGACTAACTAGATTTACCTTCATGCAATCCCCATTTACAATTTGTACACCCCCTCCCCACAAATGTTGTAATAGCGTAGTAACTTTAATTTCCGCAATTTATCGCTTTTATATACAAATGCTAGTAATTAGGGTTTGTATGGATATACTTGCGCACAAGCACCCCTAGGGTTATTCCACTTGGTTGCCTTATACAAAATAACCATATTACGCATGTAAGGTATCTTAGCAAAAACAAAGCAAATACAAGATCCTAGTCCCCCGATAACGCTATCTAAGTTGCCTTTAAAATGATCTTAGTCCCTAAAAAGAATACTAAGATACCTTGCCACAATGCTAATCATGGTAATACGATGACCCACGCCCGTCCCGTTTACATCCGAAGATAGGGTTGCTTACTAAATCAATGGTAAGACAACAATGTCAAAGGAAAAGAAAATGAACAAGAAAGACTTTTGAGTAGGTAGAATGCTCCTAATTACTTGCTCCATTTCAAAAAAAAACATCCTTGCTATTTTTAAAAAAAAACAACCACCTACACTTTAAAACATATTACAAAATTGAAAACATTTCCAAAAGATAAAACATCTTTGTATACATTCTTACAAACAAGAATCATTACAAAGATTGCCTAAACAATGGCCTCTTTACAAAATACTTTCAAAAACCACACCAAGCACAATTTTTAAACAAAAAGCAAGTGATCTAGTAAGTAACTAAGAGCCCATGGAAAACCATGGATGAAAAGGGTGCTAATACCTTCTCTTTTCATAATCTACCCCCTGAACTCAAGAAATAATCTCAAAGGTATTTCCTGTACTTTTTCACATTTCTTTTTGGATAAAAGAAAATTCGGTGGCGACTCTTGCTAAACAGCAACATTTGCAATCAAACGCAAAACTCTCAAGTCAGTTCTCTCACTGTATCACACTTAGGTTTAAGGCTTGCATGGGGTTCATAGGTGAGTACCCTTTTGAAGTTTAGTTGGCTCAACCTGTCCTAAAATAGTAACCAGGTTCTAGGGATCTCAATATTACTGGTTTTTCCCCATAGGTTTCATTTAGCACGGTAACTGACTCACCACCACAAAAAAAACCCAGAGTCGAATCTCAATAAGCATAGCATCAAGTATCAACCAACTTCAGACTGCACCAAAGCTGGCTATCTCACTACCTTCTAATGGCTAAGTTGGATCAATTAAGGTTATAAAGCTTAGTTAGTGCTTATGACACCAGGTGGTGGCCTAGTATTCTCCTCGACTGACTCGAGGGACACCAGTACTAACCAATTTGTCACACTAATGTAGCCATCACTTCAGCCATATAAGTATACACTTTACAATTGCCATGATCTATTGCTACTTACCTAAGGTCCCCAGATGTGGGTATAGGATCTTTTCAAGAAAAGTAAACACGAGCAAGCCCCAAATGTAAAGCATACAAATCAAACAAGGAAAGCATTTAAAAATTATCTAACTTTAAGGTAACCCCACTTTTTAGTTCATCCCCAACAGAGTCGCCAGTTCTGTAATACAGTGGGAGAACTGACTTGTTTTGCATTTTATCACAAATATGCGGATAGCAAGAGTCACAACCAACTTCTTTTATCCAATAAGGAAAGGATGAAAGGAACAGGAAAGACCTTAATATTATTGAGTTCGGGTGGTAGGTTATGAAAAGGAAAGGTGTTATCATCCTTTTCATTTGTAGTTATCTACGGGCTCTTAATTGCTAGTTCACTTTGAAAATGCTTTGTGAATGTGTTTGAAAAATATTTTTGAAAATTGCCATAGTGAGGCAGAACTTTGTAATGATTCTCGTTTTTTGTTCTTGAGAATGCATACAAAGTGTTTGTTTGCAAATATTTCGAAAAGTGTTTGTGTGAAAAGATGTTTTTGTTTTGAAATGTTTGTGAGCAAGCGGTTACGAATGTTCTACCTACTTAAGGTCTTTCTTATAATTTTCCTCCTCCTTTAGATAGTGCTACCCCACCATTAGCTAGTAGGAAGCCCTATCGTTGGATGTGAAGGGACGGGTGTGGGTCATCGTACAGTTATAGAAAGCAACTTGTAGGGGCGCTTTAGCAATTATCATTAAGGGATTAGATTATTTATCGAAGGCGGCATTGAAAGGGTCATCGAGGAACTACGATCTTTGTTTTTGAGGGACAATGCTAAAGCGTCCCCACATTAGAGGGACATGACTGTGTTTCCGAGGAAACAAGGGAGGTTACCCTAGAGGTGCGCGTGTGCAAAGTGTGTTATGATTCAGTTATTATTTATCTTGCATTAGGGTTTTGCTACCGTTTTATTTTATCTTACCATACATGACCTAATTACTAATAGTAACAGTAAAATAGAAAAGCGATAAATGCGGAAAATAAATGTTCCTACACTATTACATGGCCTTGGAAATGTGGGGTACAAGCAATAAAAATGCGGGGAAAAGTAAAACCCTAATTACTTATTACAAACCATGGGCAGTTACATAATCATAAAAAAATGCGAGAACAATAAACTACGCTAATTGTAAGATGAGAAAGCGAAAGAGTTTCTTAGTGATTTTTTGATTAAAAAAAGAGTTTGATGATTAACCTAAACAAAACTATTTAATGTTGATTAAGAAAATGAACTTATTATTAAAATAAAACCTAAGAAAACCTAATTAATTTTGATTAAAAAGGGAATTAATTTATTTATTAAAAAAGTTGATTAGTTAATTAATAAAAAATGATTAGAAAAAAAACCTAAAAGGTCTAAATCATTTTTAATTAATTAAAAAAAGTTATGTTGTAAAAAAAAGAGTGATAAAAAAAAGAAAGAGAGTGGGCCTAAAAAATAGCAAATTTGGGGTGTGTGGAGAGGAATTCGTTAGGCCCATGAATGAGAAGCCCAAGACATTAGCGTTGGATCCAGCGTGGGTAGCTCTAGGAGGTGTATTGTGAGCGCACGGATCTGGATCGCTGTATCTGGATCTGTTGAGATCTAAGAGTGATGATGAGAGGATGTATGGTGGGTGCGTGAGAACATGGCGCCTAGGATATGAAAAACAGAAGAAAAAAATATGTCAAAAATATCGAAATTCCAAAAGGCTGGGATCAAACCCACGCCTTGGCATAATAACATCTTATCACGCACGCTTCAACTGCTAGGGCATTAATACATATGTTGTATTAACTCAAACAAAATATATATAATATGAAATCATTGCCTGAACCGGAGAGGCGCCAGAACCCTAGCTTCGGTCGTCTTCTCCGGTTGCCTCCTTCCTTCAAACCTGCAAAACAAACGTTGTTAGCAACCCAAAAGCACCCTACCCTCCTAAATCGAGGCCTGTGAGTTCAATGGGACAATTATTTTAGCCTGAAACGTAACATTTTAGAAGGTATAACGAAAACTATATGGATCGGACCAGACATGGCAATTCATAGTTTTGATTGCATGGGACTCCTATGATGATCCAATCCTGTATAAACACATCTAAAAAACATATTAATGGCATTAGTATGACTTAAAACAAAAACGAAAATCAAAGTATGAATTTAAAAAAAAAATTATGAGATCAAAGATGGATGCATGTGAGTTTTGTGAGCTTTGGACCATCAGGTTTGGTCCATTCTTACTCTGTATCTTCTCAGGAATTGATTAGTGATGCAAGGATGTTTGGAAGAGGGCTGCAAACTAGGGTTTCAAGTTGCCCTAGTTTGATAATTTTTTGTGATTTTGGAGGGATGTTCTTGCACAATGTTTTTCGTGCCTTTCGTGTCTGATTTGAGGAGAATATATAGAGAGGAAATTAGGTCAAAAGGTTAGGCTTGGACTCTTGTAATAAGCCTTTGTTTTATTTTTGTTTTATTTTGACTTTTAAATAAATAAAAATAAAAAATAAAAAATAATTAACCAAAGAGAGGTGTATGGACAAGTCTTGAGGTGCATAAGGAGTGTACTATACGCTTGGACTTTAAAACAATAGCCCAATAGCCCAAAAATTCAAGTTTGGTCATTTTGAACTTCATGCATTTGCTCAAAATTTCCCAACTTGCA
This sequence comes from Vicia faba, assembly GCA_948472305.1. Lineage (NCBI taxonomy): Eukaryota > Viridiplantae > Streptophyta > Magnoliopsida > Fabales > Fabaceae > Vicia > Vicia faba. The sequence goes on along the minus strand of OX451736.1, from coordinate 854,750,576 downwards.
CTGGTCATAACTCCTTCAATTTTCAATTTTTGAAGGTGATCTTGGACTTTTTGGAAATCCCAATATGTCATATACAATCTCTATGTTGATAATTTTTGCATTTAATGATTTTATCTTGATGTAAGTTGCCTTGACAAAAAGTGTTTTTCTTGTTGACTTTTGAAATGGCCTATAATGTATTGGCCCATATCTCTCAAATGAAGCATTTTTTGGATTTGAGCTTAGAGAGACAAAGTTGTAGAGTATTGAATTTCCTTCCAAATGAGCTTTGGTTGGGGAGAATCTGATGAAGCATGTGAAAGTTAAGCTTGGTCAAAGTTTAGTTGACTTCTTCTTAAGAAAACCCTAATTTGGCAACTTTTTACTTTTGATGATTTGAGAGTTTACTTGATTAGTCATGATAAACCCTTGATCAAATGATGAATATGACTTCAAAATATTGATGTTGACCAAAAAATTTGAAGTTTGACTATATGTTAACCATATTTGACTTTTTGTTCAATATAGTTGATTTTCAATCATTTGAGCTATTGATTGAGCAAACTTGTGATGCAAGGCATGAAACTTAGTATGAGAATTCTTAGAGACATATAAGCAACCATGAATTCCATTTGAGACCTTACAAACCCAAATTTCCTTGTGAAAGATTAAACCCTAGTTGTAAGTCCATTGCTTAGGAGGAGAATTTGTCTGATTAATTCTTAAGCAACCTTGAGCATTTGAGAACCCTAGGAGAATGTCTTGAATAAAAAGGGAGGGAAAATTTTGGGGTACAACACCACCCTACACTCCACGGAAAAATAGAACTGCAGAAAGGAAGAATTGAACCATCATGAATATGGTGAGAATTATGTTGAAAATGCAAGTCACAAGAGGACACCTGCTCCTACTCATTTAAAACTATCAAAAGATGAAAAAAGTGTTGTTGTTGATCAAAGCTTATATAAAATGATGATTGGTAGCTTGTTTTACCTTATAGCTAGCAGAAATGATATGATATTTGTTGTGGGTGTGTGTGCAAGAAATCAAGTTGAGCCAAAACAAGTCACATCAATCAAGTGAAAAGGATTTAAAGTACATCAATGGTAATAGTGACTACGGTATGCTATACTCACATGGTTCAAATTCCATGCTGGTGGGGTATTCTGATGCAGATTGGGCTGGTAGTGTTGATGATAGAAAAAACACTCTAGGTGTATGTTTCTTTTTTGGAAATAATCAGATTTCCTGTTTTAGTACGAAACAAAACTCTGTTTCTTTGTCTACTACAGAAGTTGAGTATATTGCAATTGGAAGTAGTTGTTCACAACTGATATGGATGAAACAAATGTTGAAGGAATATAATGTCAAGAAATATGTCATAACATTATACTGTGACTATAATACGGTGGAAGAACTGACTTGGGTGTTTTGCGTTTTATCGTAATTGTTGCGGAAAGCAAGAGTCGCCACCGACTTTTCTTTCATCCAATAAAGGAAAGGGTGAAAAGAACATGAAAGACCTTTTGAGATATTTTCTTGAGTTCGAAGGGTAGTTTATGAAAATGGAAGGTATTAGCACCCTTTTCATCCGTAGTTATCTACGGGCTCTTAGTTGCTTGCTAGATCACTTGAAAATTTCTTTGTTTGAAAATGTATTTTGTGGTGCAAGTTTGAAAATATTTTGAAAACGCCTTTGTTTCGGCAAACTTTATAATGATTCTCGTCTCTATAAGAATGCATAAGAAGTGTTGGTTTTGAAAATAGTTCAAATAGACGTTTGTTTTTGAAGATGTTTTGAAAGTGTGAGTGTGGAAATGGTTTTAATTTGTGAGCAAGCAACTATGAGAGTCCTACCTACATAAAAGATTGTTGTTCTTTTCCTCCTCCTTTAGATGTGACTATCTTACCATTGGTTGGTAAGAAGCCCCATCATTGGATGTGAAGGGACAAGCACGGGTCAATCGTATAGTCATCGAAGGCAACTTATGAGACGCTTTAGCAATTTTTGTAAGGGACTAAGATCGTTTTACCGAAGGCAACATCGAGGGACATCGAGAGACTACGATCTTTTTTTATTGAGGGTCTTTGCTAAAGAGCCCATATTCGAGGGACATGACTATTTTCCGAGGAAACAAGCGAGGTTACCCTAGAGGTGCATGTGTGAATAGTGTGTTTAATTGCATGCATTATCTTTGAGATTAGGGTTTTATAACGGTTGATTTTATCTTGCCATACACACCCTAATTACTAATAATTATATGAAAAGTGATAAATTTGCGGAAATTAAAATCCTATGCTATTACATCATTTGGGGGATGGGGATACAATTTACAAATGGGGATGAAATAAGTTTAATTATTACAACCATATTGAATAGCAATGAAGTAAATATATAGAAAACATAAAAACAGTGTAAAATAAAGGAAAAAATATTTTTAACCATTAGGTGTCGACACATGCATCTATGCATCGACACATAATTTTCCTTGCCCCTGTAAAACCAAATCAACTCAGTATGAGTCGATGCATAATGGGATGTGTCGACTCATGCACCTATTTATGTCGACACATACGCGATTTGTATCAACTCGAGCACCTGTCATCCTTTTGTTTTGGGGCCTAGATAACAGTATGAGTCGATGCATAAGGCCATGCGTCGACCCATACCCTGTTTTGTCACTAGAATGAGTCGACTCGTGCGAGTATGTGTCGACTCATACTGCAGTTTTTTGCCTTAAACATTGTTTTATTGTCTGTACAGATCATTTTACAACATATGATTGATAAAAATAAATAGCAAGCAAATAGTTAGCTCAAAGGGGCAATGATTACTACATTTTGTCTTCAAGAATGAATCATTAGTGATGTATGAAAAATGCAAAGTCAAGAAGACTTATCTTAAGATTGCACTTTATGTTGAGTCTGAACACTTTTCAAGATGTTGTGTGGACTTCAATGAATCTCCAAGAAGTTGTTCCAAACTGTTGAATCACACCAACCCCGTCAAGTTGCACAACACTATTTTCTTTGTGTTTGGAAGGGGAAGATAATGGCACCACAGAAACTGTTCTTATGTTAGAACAATCTCTATATGATGTGAAGTGCTTGGCTGGTTAGTTTATGGGAGAGTTTGTAAGATTGAATAATGGGTTGAGGTTCTGTTTTTTGTGACTGAGAATAAATATGAGTATGAGCAAGGGTCTTTTGTGAATGAGTTGAGTTTACAAAGAATACTATTTTTTCTATTCTCTATTTTTCTCTCTAAAAGCCAACCTCTCTTTTTCTCCCTAAAAACCAGCCCCCCTTTTTCTCCGAAAAAACCATCCCTTTGTGTGTTGTGAAAATAGTTTATTTTATAGATGAAGCTTGGCTGAGATTTGGGGAGGAAACAAATAAGTTTTTGAACAGTTTGGGCATGTTGTCTCATTTCCTTTTAGATGCAGCTCTCATATGCAAATTTCGTGCAAACATGAGACTGAGACAATGCAGGCTTGGACTGGGTTGGTAGTAGCATAGTAGTGTTGTTTTTGCAGCAGTTTTGGAGTGTTGTGGCAGCTTGGTGCATGAATGTTTTATAGCAGTACAGCCGACTATTTTTGACATGGTTTTGGGCTAATATGTGGACAGTACAACAGACTTGGATTGGCAGCATATAGGGCTTTGTTCAACAGTAGTTTGGACAGTATTGTTTGTAGCATGATACAAATCTTATTTGTGGACCAATTTATGCAGATTGTAACAAAGACAAAGCAAAGTGGCAAGGTTTTGAGTCGAAGGAAAAAAATCAAACAAGAAAAAGCTTTAGGATTTGTAATCTTGCAAAAATGCAACTTTACAATAACTTGAATTATTTGTAACATCTTGAATTATTTTGAATTGTAGTGAAAAGATGTCATGAAGCAATGAAATTAACAAGTATAGAAAATACTAAGAAAAATTTCCAAGTCTTGCAAAGTTGGATTTTTGACTCTCTTAATTTTTTATGATCAAATTTCATATTTTGGATGTCTTAATGAAATGTGATTTTTGGGACTCAATTTTGGTCAAAAAGTCAAAGTTTGACTTTTTTGTGTGCAATTGACTTTTTCTACCAGTTGACCGAATTTCGTCTATCAATCCACTAATCTCCGGAGAATGAATTGAAATATGCGGTTAGGTCAAAATGATGCGCTCGGATCCTTGAGATCATGCTTCCAACCAATAAGTCAGGTATTAGTTCAAAAATTGAAGTTCAGTCATTTCCAGTCAAAACCCTAATTTTGCCCATTTTGCCCTTTTGGTAATTTGAATGACTTTCTTGGAAAAATTGTATCCAAGACTTGAAACTTGACAAAAGTAACCCTTGGGGTCCATAATGATCCATGAAAGTCATTGAAATGTTAGGAGTCCAACTGTCTTTGCGCAAACTCAAACCCTAATTTGAGGCATCAGTGTTGAGGAGACGTCTTAACCTAGTCAGTACTTGTGCAAGCTTGAGTCATTGAAGATATTTGTAGAAAATATCTTGAGAAATGAGAGGGCAAATTTTGGGGTACAACAGCTTCCCTGTTCAATCTTCTTAAACCTGAAGAGTTAGATTGGCGGGTCCGCCATTTGTGACTTGAAGATAGAAGATGATTGAACACTAGAATGCACAGAAATTTGCACTCGTTTGTGTATGAAATAGAACTGTTTGTTGATTATATCGAGAATGGGCTTAAAGATTCCATTTGGAGATATTATGGAGAGTTTTCAGATATGGTCTTATAGATGCCATCCAGAGTGATTGCTGATAGAAATTAGACTAAGTCTAAGCTTAACTGTAATCGGAAGAAGTATCAGAATAAATATTTGGCCGATTTAATATGAGTCAGAAGATGTAGTGGAATGAGTATCAGAATAATATCCATAAATGGATCGTATCTGACTCGTATATGAACTATATTTGAGAAATGTGTTGAACGAGTGTCAGAATGACATCCGCATTTGAATCGTATCTGAAATGTGTTTGAGAAATGTACTGAATGAGTGTCAGAATTACATCTGCATCTGGATCGTATCTGAATTGTATTTGAAAGATGTATTCAATGAGTGTCAGAATGACATCTATATCTGGATCGTATCTGGACTGTATTCGAAAGAATTTGGAATAAGTATCAGAATGACATCTGCATCTGGATCGTATCTGAAACTGTATTTGAAAGATGTTGTGATACGGTGGGAGAGAACTGACTGTTATTTGGAATACTGGTTTGCGTTTTGCGTTTGTTTTTCGCAAAATGTCGCGGTAAGCAAGAGTCGCCACCGTCTTTTATTTTATCCAACAAGGAAAGGAAAAAAGCACAGAAAAATTCCTTTTTCGAGATGTTTTTCGGGTCCGGGGGGTAGATTATAGAAAGGGAAGGTGTTAGCACCGTTTCTATCTGTGGTTATCCACGAGCTCTTAGGTACTTGCTCATAATGTTTTCAAAATTTTCTTTTCTTTGTGTTTGTGGGTTTGAAAGAAGTTTTTGTTTGAAAGGTGTAAGTGCGAAAATTTTTATTTTTGTTTTGAAAGGAGCAAGTACTTAAGAACCATCTACCTACTCGAAAAAGGAATCAATCTGTACTAATGTCCTTTAGACAATGTTATCCCACTATTGATGAGTAGGTAGCATCATCGTTGGAGTTTTAGGGTCAATTCGATTAAGGGACGTGTGGTCACTAAAGCAACGTTAGGACGCCTTAGCGGTAACCCTAATGTCTTAGATCATTTTTCCGAGGCAACCGTTTCAAGGCAACTATGATCTTTGGACAAGAGGGCGACCTCTAAAACTTCCTATACTCAATGACCACGTTCGAAGGCAACCAAGTGAGGTGTACCCTAAGAGTGCGCCTGTGCGAGTGTGTTGTTTCGGTTAATTTTATCTTTGTACATGTCAATGGTTATCTACGTTGATTTTAGGTTTAAACATTTGATCTTGTCATGCATTCCCTATTATCAAACATCTAACAGTTAATAAGTTGCGGAATTTTAAATTGCGGAAATTAAATCTAAACTATTACAAGGCGTCGGGTATTTACATCGCCAAAAGCAACCCTTTAATTTAAAATGCGGAAAATAAATAAAGCGATAAATAAATCAAAGTCCTAACTAAAAGCTATTACATTCCGGGAAACAATTACATCAATATGGTAAAATAGATCGCATGCGAGAAAATTAAATTGGGCGCAAAATTTTTAGGGTTTTGACCCTTTTTTGAAAGAAAGCATTTTTTGTTTATTTTTTGAATTAACAAAAATTAAATTAAGTTAACAATTAAATTAAATTAAACTAATTAATTAAAAAAGATATTTTTGGATTTTTGGATATTTAAGGAAATAAAAATAAATTTGATTAAAGTTAGTAAAACCCTAATAATCTAAATTAATTTTAATTATTGCAAAAATATTGAAATTATACCTAATTAAAACTAAGTTAATTAAATTAATTTATTTACAAAAATAAAGTGCTGAATTTAATTTTAATAAATAAAATATATTTTTTGATTTTTTTTATTTTATGAGAAAAAAAAGTTTAATGGTTAATGATTTAAATAATAAAAAATAATAACAATAAAATAAATAAAAGAAGAAAAAAAATAGAAGAAGAAATAACCAAAGGGGGTTTGGGCCCAGATCAGGGGTGAAATAGCAATTTTCCAGGCCCATTAACGTGCAAACCTGGGTTGACCTTCTGATTCTCCACGCGCTGGTTGACTTGAGAGCATGATGGATATTCATTCCTGACCATCAGATTTGGCCTGGAGGCCATCTGGCAGATGATTGGATGATGGTATATGGTGTGCTGCGCCTTGGAGTTTACATGGGAATACCTGTTGAAAAATAATAACAAGCAATTGGGGGACCTGGGATTCGAACCCAGGTCCTGTGAGTCAATGAGCAACGCGTCTACCACTGCACCAGCGTGTTTTATTTGTTAACATATTAGGTAGCAATTATTATATGGAAAAACAAAACAAATGCCAGAATTAAAACAAAAGACGCGCGAATTATGAATGGGCCAACTGGGAAGCGACACGTCTTCATCTTCTTCGCTGGCCCCTGGTTATTTACCTGCGGATTCTTATCCGCAGCTAAATCCGTATGTCCTTCCTAAAATCTTCTCTAAGCCATGGAAATTAATTCCAAACACATGGTTGTGCTCGTCTCCTTCCACTGATCATGTCTATGCCCATTGCTTGCTTTGATTTTGCCTGAAACTAAAACGCCCAAAAACAAGAAACAAGAACCCTAGATTCGGGTATGGCATTACAGGCTATAAAAACACAATCAAATATTGCAGAAAGTTTAGAAATCATACAAGGATCATGACTATGCAAATAATTTGTCAAAAAAATGCAAGAATGAGAGGTTGCGATTTCAAATGCAGGGCGGCTTTCAGAGGGACTTACAACGCGATTTAGGAGGTGAATGGCTTTGATTTTGATTGCTATAGAGTCAGTGGATGTCCAGCAAGAGAGTAGTGTTGAGATTTTGCTTTGAATCGGCCTCTAAAACAGATTTCAGTTTCAAGCTTTTTTCAAGTTTTTCTCAAGTTTGGTTTTGGTGATTATGCAGCCTCTAGGTTCTGATTCGTGTGCCTCTAGCTTGTATAAGTAATAAGCATTGGATTAGGTCAAATATTTGGACTTGAATCTTTGCAAATCAATGCTTGGAGATATGATTTGATCTTCCATGAAAAAGCTTCCAAATTTGTCAAAAACCAATATTTTATGCATGATATGGCTTGATACGAGTTTGACCATGTCCATAATGATAATTAATACCTGTATCAATCAAAAAGATACCAAGTGATCAATATTTAGATTTTATTTGGATTTAAATTGATTTAAAATGAATTAATTCAATAAAAATCAAATAAAATAGAAAAATTAATGAATGGGCACAAGACTGAAGATAGGACACGTGTGTAGTGTGACAAGATCAAATCAAGTGGAAAAAAGTGGGCCCATTTGACAAAATTTGAAGTTTTGGGGATAGTTGACTTTTGGCAATTTTAGAAAAATGCCCAACTTCAACAATGCATAACTTCTTCAATTTTGAACTTTTGGAAGTGTTCTTGGACTTTTTAGAAACCTTGAGATGTCCTCTAACCAACCCTTTTAGTAGCATATCATTTTTAAATTCCATGCTCAAGTTATAAGCTTTGGAAGAAAAGGTGTTTTTGTTAACTTTCAAAAATGACCTATAATGTCCAAATTTGTAACTTCTTGTGAGTGCATTTCTTGATCTTGGGGTGTGAAGATGGATAGTATAAAATTGCATCCTATTCAAAATGAGATTTGGATGGGTCATTTCTCATAAAGTATGAGAAAGTTATGCTTGGTCAAAGTTGAGTTGACTTTTCCTATAAAACCCTAATTTAGCAACTTTTGAGTCTTGATGAATTTTGAGCAATCTTTGATGAATCATGATCAACCCTTGATCAAATGATGAAATATCCTTCAAAATGAGAATGTTGACAAAAAATCTTGAGGTTTGACTATTTGTAGGTCACAGTTGACTTTTGCCCTAGCACAGTCGATTTTTGGACCTCTTGAGCAATTGACTGACCAAACTTCCTCTGCAAGGCTTGGAATTTGACATGGATGACCTTGAGAACATATTAGGACATTGGGGAGCACTTGAGGCCATTTGGATGCTAGGACCTTGATGCAACACAAAACCCTAATTTGAGATTGACTGCCTTAGGAGATGATTTGACTGTCCAACTCTTGAGCAATCTTGAGCCACTTGAACATTATTCTTGCAATGTCTTGAGAAATATGGGATGGAAAATTTTGGGGTACAACAGCTGCCCCTGTTCAATTTTCTTAAACCTGAGGATATAGATTGGCTTTCGGGCCTTTCGTGATCTGAAGGTGGAAGATGATTGAACACTAGAGTGCCCAGAAATTTGCACTCGCATGAAGTGGTATCAGCATTGTGATGTCGGGAATGGGCTTACAAATGCCATTTGGAGATTGTCGATAGGTGGTCTAAACTTCAACTGGAATACGAATCAGGAAGATCTTATCGGCGATCTGACTGAACCAGAGGAGGTCTTGTCTTCTTTGACTGGATTGGCATCAGAAAAATATTTAGGAATCGATTTAACTGGACCAGAGGAGGTTTTGTCTTCTTTGACTGGACTGGCATCAGAAAAATCTTTAGGAATCAATTTAACTGGACCAGAGGAGGTTTTGTCTTCTTTGACTGGATTGGCATCAGAAAAATCTTTAGGAATCGATTTAACTGGACCAGAGGAGGTTTTGTCTTCTTTGACTGGATTGGCATCAGAAAAATCTTTAGGAATCGATTTAACTGAACCATAGGAGGTCTTGTCTTCTTTGACTGGATTGGCATCAGAAAAATCTTTAGGAATCGATTTAACTGGACCAGAGGAGGTCTTGTCTTCTTTGACTGGATTGGCAACAGAAAAATCTTTAGGAATCGATTTAACTGGATCAGAGGAGGTTTTGTCTTCTTTGACTGGATTGGCATCAGAAAAATCTTTAGGAATCGATTTAACTGGACCAGAGGAGGCCTTTGACTGGATCGGCATCAGAAAAATCTTTAGGAATCGATTTAACTGGACTAGGCAAGGTCTTGGAATAACTTCAACTGGATCGGCATCAGGAAAATCTTTAGGAATCGACTTTACTGGACCAGAGAAGTTCTTGTCTTCTCTGACTGGATTGGCATCAAAAAAATCTTTAGGAATCGATTTAACTGGACCAGAGGAGGCCTTTGAGTGGATCGACATCAGAAAAATCTTTAGGAATCGATTTAACTGGACCAGGCAAGGTCTTGGAATAACTTCAACTGGATCGGCATCAGGAAAATCTTTAGGAATCGACTTTACTGGACCAGAGAAGGTCTTGGCGCCTTTGGCTGGATCGGCATCAGAAAAAATCTTTAGGAATCGATTTAACTGGACTAGACAAGGTCTTTTGATATAGCTGAGAATTTAACTGTATCTTTCCTGAAAGGTAAAGGTCAGTCATATGCAATGCATGATATGGATCAAGCAATGATGTTCTCAACATAAATGAGATTGTACGGTATGATGTGTTTATGCATGTATCATGATGTATGGGAATGTAATGTTTTAGCTGGGGAAAATAAACCCCGGAGCTGCTGGAGAATAGAGTTGAATTCTTCGTTTCCACTGGGGATGATGAACGAGGATGATAAACCTGCAGGAGAGGAGAACTATGTTGGGGGAATAAACTGATGAGGAGATTACTCTGTGGGGTAGAGATGCTCTGCTGAGGATTCCACTAATAAACTCCGCTGGGGATGGATTACCGTTGTTGGTGATGCTGAGTCTGTTGAGGATTGAATTCCTGCTTGGGAAAGGAAAGAACTCTGTTGGGGATGATCTTTCAGTTGCAACCTGCTGGGGTAACCCTGTTAGGCTCTTGTGGGGATAAATCTGAGTTCTGCTGGGAATGATCCTTTGAACTTGGATGGGGAGATTTATTTTGTACTCCGCTGGGGGTAAATTTCCAGATTCTACTGGGGATGGATGATTCAACTCCGTCGGGGAAGCTTTTTTTTTTCCAGACCGTGCTGGGGAAATATTGACTCCACTGAGGGTATCTTGTATTCTGCCGGGGAACATTCTTATACTCCGTTGAGGAATATTAAGACTGTCGGGGATACTCTTATACTTGTTGGGGAATACTCTTATACTCCGCTGGGGAATTAAGACCCTTTTAGTGCTGATGGTAGACCAACTCTGCTTAGGGAGAGTATTGTTGATTCGTTCATAGTTGCCAGTCTCAGCTGGGAAGGACTGCCATTATTGTCTTACTCTGCGGGGAGTAAAAGTATCTTAGCCATATTCTTCAGCTGAATCTACCTTCGTACCTGGTGGACATAGCAACTATACAGCTTGGGTAATTCTATTGCCCCTGTTTCTGATATTACCAGTAATTGTCTTTTGTTTCGCATGTAAATATTTATGAGCAGTGATTAATGTTAAATGCATATATCAAAAATGAACATTGGACGTTCTTTGCAAAACAAAACAGATAAAGGAAAAACAGTTTGAATTTTCTTTGAAAATGAATTGTATTGATTTTGAAGTTTGGCCTGTAAATAGGCGTTTTTGTACAAGAGGATGGCGTCCTAGTAAGGGAACGCCGCTGAACAGATAGAATTTACACAATTTGTGAAAAACTAAACAAAACAGCTATGTGAATAATCCCACTGGGTTCCAACTCTGCTATTGCCTTTATTACCTCGAGCATCTCATCATTTTGCTGCTTGGTTGAAGATGAATCTGATTGATTAGTGTCGTCCGAGCTTGACAGTTGATACCGAAGTCTGGATGCAAGGTGATCCAATGAGACATAGTGTTACGCTTTGATCCCTAATTTTTTCCTGGACCGCCCTTTCGGGTTTTCAGTCCATCGGGATACCCATTTTTGCCCAAGCCGCCCTTTCAGGTTTTCGACTTGCCGGGTGTACAAATTTTTTCATTTTCATCCCTTACTTTTGCCCGAACCCTTTTGGTTCGCAGGGAAGCCCTTATTTTTGCCTAGGCCAGTCAACCTAGCGGGTCTTTGATTATGCGTAGTATCTTTTCACTATGTCTGCATTGACGGGGTGAGGAAGGTCGTCACCATCCATGGTGGTTAGAATCATAGCTCCTCTTGAGAAAATGTTCTTAACCACAAATGGCCCTTCGTAAGTAGGGGTCCATTTGCCCCGGGGATCACCTTGAGGCAGGATAATGCGCTTGATAACCAGGTCCCCAACTTGATACTCTTGTCGTCTGACTTTCTTGTTAAATGCCTTGATCATCCGTTTTTGGTACGTCTGACCATGACAAATAGAAGTAAGTCTCTTTTCATCAATTAGGTTCAGTTGATCAAGTCGGGTCTGAATCCAGTCATCTTCGCTTAAACCTGCATCCTTCATAATCCGAAGAGAGGGTATCTGAACTTCAATGGGGAAAACTGCCTCCATGCCATATACCAAGGAATAGGGTGTTTCCCCTGTTGACGTCCGAGCTGAGGTACGGTACCCATGAAGAGCAAATGGTAACATCTCGTTCCAGTATTTGTATGTCACTGTCATCTTCTGCACAATCTTCTTAATGTTCTTATTAGCCGCTTCTACAGCCCCATTCATCTTCGGCCGGTAAGGAGAAGAGTTGTGATGCTGTATCTTGAATTGCTCGCAGAGCTCAGTGATCATCTTGTTGTTGATATTGGTACCATTATCCGTAATGATCCTCTCTGGTACACCGTATCAACAGATCAGATTGTGCCGAATAAACCATGCCACGACGTTCTTGGTTACAGTAGCAAAGGAAGCTGCTTCAACCCACTTCGTAAAGTAATCAATTTCTACCAGGATGAAGCGATGCCTGTTAGATGTCGTAGGTCTGATCTCGTCGATCATATCAATGCCCCACATTGCAAAAGGCCAAGGTGCCGTCAAGACGTTCAGAGGAACTGGAGGTATGTGTACCTTATCAGCATAAACCTGGCACTTGTGACATGTCTGAGAATGCTGATAACAGTCAGCTTCCATTGTGGACCAATAATATCCTGCCCGTAGGATTTTCTTTGCCATGGTATGCCCACTGGAATGAGTTCCGAAGGTACCTTCATGTAACTCTGCCATGATCCTTTCTGCTTCATTCTTATCCACACAACACAGTAAGGTCAAATCATGGTTACGCTTGTAAAGAATGCCATTGCTGATGAAGAACTTCATCGCGAACCTCCTCAGAAACTTCTTGTCATTAACAGATGCACCTTCGGGGTATTCTTAAGCCTCAAGATACCTCTTTGCTTCGTTAAACCAGGGTTTATCTGCTACCTCTTCAGTCTCAAGATCACAGCAATGTGCAGGTTCGTCCAATCTTTCAATGATGATCCGGGGAGCTTCGTTGTCCCAATTGACTTTAAACATAGAAGACATAGTAGCCAGTGCGTCCGCCAACTGATTCTCCTCTCTAGGGAAGTGTTCAAAGGTGATCTCCTTAAAATGGGGAAGCAACGTCAATACATACTCCTTGTAAGGAATAAGGTTTGGGTGTTTCGTATCCCACTCGCCTTTGATCTGACTGATCACGAGAGCGGAATCTCCGAAGACACTTAGAAATGTAATCCTTAAGTCAATTGCTGCTCGAAGACCCATGATGCACGCTTCATACTCCGCCATATTGTTGGTGCAGTTGAAACATAGTCGGGCGGTAAACGGAGTATGAGAGCATTTAGGAGACATGATCACAGCGCCAATGCCATTACTCAAAGCGTTCGAAGCTCCATCGAAGTACATAGACCATCGGAATCCTTCCTCAGGTCCTTCATTCGGTCCAGGTGTCTCACAATCAGTTACCAACATGATATTCTCGTCCGGAAATTCAAAGTTCATAGACTGGTAATCATCCACTGCCTGATGTGCCAAATGGTCTGCCAACACACTTCCCTTGATTGCCTTTTGGGTCGTATATTGGATGTCATACTCAGTGAAGATCATCTGCCATCTCGCTATTCTTCCGGACAAGGCGGACTTTTCGAAGATATACTTGATTGGATCCATCTTTGATATCAACAAAGTAGTGTGAGTCAACATATACTGTCTTAGCCGGCGAGCAGCCCATGCCAAAGCGCAACAAGTTTTCTCGAGCAGTGAGTATCGGGTCTCACAGTCGGTAAAATTTTTGCTAAGGTAATAAATAGCATGCTCTTTTCGGCCAGACTCGTCATGCTGACCCAGCACACACCCCATTGAGTTATCGAGTACTGTCAAGTACAAGATCAGAGGTCTCCCTTCAACTGGTGGCATCAGAATAGGTGGCTCTTAGAGATACTCTTTGATCCTTTCGAAAGCAGCCTGGCATTCATCGTTCCAACGTACTACCTGATCTTTCTTCAGCAGCTTGAAGATTGGCTCACAAGTAGCAGTCAGGTGTGAGATGAATCGGGCAATGTAGTTCAATCGTCCCAGGAAACCTCTGACTTCTTTCTCTATTCTGGGAGCTGGCATCTCCTGAATAGCTTTCACTTTTGTAGGATCTACTTGAATACCTTTGTTGCTCACGATGAAACCCAGCAGTTTACCAGATCTCACCCCGAATGTGCACTTGTTCGGGTTTAACCTCAGCTTGTACAACTTTAACCTGTCAAACAGCTTCTGCAGATGGTCAAGGTGTTCCTCCTCAGTCTGGGACCTTGAAATCATATCGTCGACGTATACTTCAATCTGATGATGGATCATGTCATGAAACAAAGCGACCATAGCACGCTGATACGTTGCCCCAGCATTCTTCAACCCAAAAGGCATGACCTTATAGTAAAAGGTACCCCACTGAGTGACAAAAGTTGTCTTCTCCATGTCTTCGGGAGACATTTTGATCTGATTATAACCGGAGAAGCCGTCCATAAAGGAGAATACCTTGTGCTGAGCGGTGTTGTCAACCAGAACATCGATATGAGGTAGAGGGAAATCATCTTTGGGGCTCGCCCTGTTCAAATCCCTGTAGTCAACACACATTCGAACCTTACCATCCTTCTTCGGCACAGGAACCACATTGGCCACCCACTGAGGGTAAGAAGTAACTGCTAGAAAACCGGCGTCAAAATGTTTCATAACTTCAGCCTTGATTTTCTCAGACATCTCTGGGCACATTCGTCGGACCTTCTGTTTCACTGGAGGGCAGTCTTCCTTGGTAGGCAGGCGATGAACCACAATATCGGTATCCAACCCAGGAATATCTTCATAAGACCAGGCAAAGATCTCAACATAGTCACGCAGCATCTGAATCAACTGTTGCTTCACACTAGCTTCCAGATTTGCACCGATCTTAACCTCTTTTTTGTCGGTCTCTGTACCCAGATTCACTGATTCCACCGGCTCTTCATGTGGCTGTATAGCCCTCTCTTCTTGGAGTAGCAGTCTTGCAAGTTCACCAGGCACTTCGCAATCGTCTTCACCTTCGTCTTCGGCTAAGTTGATCAGATTTTCGAAGTCATAACTGGCAGTAGCAGAGTCGTTATCAGTGAGATCCAGAGTGGATATAGACCTGTGTATGTGAGTGTGTGTAAATAGCCGTTTTGCAATATATAATAAAGGAAAAACAAGGAGCGCAAAATTTGAAATGCAAGAACATCCAATGCTTTTATTAATGATATATGAAAATGACACACATAAAGCCCTCACAAATGAAGCCATGGTGCCCCGGGTAAGACACCGGGCCGTAAAGTTTAAAACATTGTCTGTTACATATTCAAAACAAAAAAGTTTCATTACTGAGTAACAAAAGAAATAGGCATGAAGTCCTTTGCTGTCCAGTTGCTTGGTCCACCGTTGGTCGTAGGATAGATCCAGCTGTCGAATTCAGACTCTTCCACATCATCTTCAATGGCATTCACTCCCGAGTTGCTGATGAACACGGGAGGTCCTCCGATCCGTGCATTCCAAACAGCCCTTTGAGCTTCTGCAGTGAAACCCAAACCAAACTTGTTAGTCTTCTGTGTAAAATCATGGAGTCGGCCCCAATTTGCACACCCACCTTTCTCAACAACAGCCCGGGCATCCTTGAGGGAAGCCATCTTCATAGGAGAATCTTCAACGACAGTCTCAGCTGACGCCAGTGTCTGGGGAACCTCTTCAAAATGCTGGAACGGGGTCTCAATGAACTCCCCATCCATCTCTACATATCGGAAAGAGTTGAGGTGGCTCACCATGTACTCTTCCTCTCCTTGTACTGTCACAATCTTCCCTTTGACCGGGTACTTCAGCTTCTGGTGGAGCGTTGAGGTTACGGCCCTAGCTTTGTGGATCCATGGGCGACGTAGCAAACAAGAATAAGATGGCCGAATGTCCATCACATAGAACGTAGAGTTGAATACCTAAGAACCAACCTTAATCGGGATACCAACATCTCCGTGCACCATCCTCTTAGACCCATCAAAGGCCTTGACGACAATGTTGCTTGGTTTCAGCTCCAACCCTTCACAATCCAACCGGTCTAGAGCTTTCTTAGGCACGACGTTCAATGAGGAACCAGTATCCACCAATACATGAGCAAGAGTAGTGCCCCTGCAGTCAATGGAGACATACAGGGAATCGTTGTGATTCTTCCCCTTAGCGGTCAAGTCGGCGTCAGAGAAACCTAACCCATTATCAGCAGTCAAATTGGCCATGCAATCTGTAAACTGATCAGCTGATGTCTCTTGTGGTACGTGGGCAGTCTTTAAGAAGGTAATCAGAGCCTTGGCATGGGCCTCTGAGCATAGCAATAGTGACAACATAGAAATCTTGGACGGGGTTTTCCCCAGCTGTTCAACTACATTGTAGTCACTCTTTTTGATGATCTTCAGAATTTCTTCCATCTCTTGTTTAGAAGCTTCAAAAGTAATCGTCTTCGGTGCCTCCGTCTGGGCAGGCTCACTGGTGATCCCTTTTCCCCAAGTGTCAGATGACTCGGCGATAGGGGTAAGAATAGGAACTTGAACAGGAATAGTGGCAAGTACACTGGCAGGTGCAATAACGACAGGTTTTCGGACAGTTGGTGGAGCAATATCAGGTGAGAAAAGTCTTCCGTTGCGGGTGACTTTAGCAGGTCCAACAATATTGCTGACGTCAATACCAGCATCCAACTCTTTCTTAACTCTATGAAAATAAACATCGGCCCCATAGTGCCAAGGGACAGCTTTATCAGAGGTGTAGGGGATGGGCCCCGGAACAGTGATGATCACAGGTGCGATTCTTGGAACAGATGTAATTCTAACAGGCTTTCTCGGGGGAGCCTTGGAAGAATTATCGAAAATGGTAATGATGGAAACTTCTTCAGAAGGAACTAAGGGAACAACAGTCTTCTCAAACAGGATCTCTTTACTATCCATCAGGCGTTGGACACCTGATTTTAAAAGATGGCAACCGGTAGGTAGAACGGAACACATACAGCAACCTTCGTCACAGCCCGAAAATAAACCGGCTAGCAAAAGGTTCTTCTTCATAGTCATCAGAGGGGTAACAATATCATCCACAGAAACCACAAACGAGTCTTCTTCTATAGCATTCACTCCATGCTTGGGCATAGGATCAGTCACAACATTAGGTCTTTCGGGCGCCTCAAACTCAATCTCCTTCGCATCAATTAAGTCCTGTATCTTATTCTTCAAAGTCCAACAATCATCTGTATTATGCCCCGGGCTATCAGAGTGATAAGCACAGCGGGCATTAGGGTTATACCTCGGTGACGTTGTATTTGGATTCTTCGGGGCTTCCTTTGGAATCACCAGATTGGTCTTCAGCAACTATGGCAGAATCTGAGATAAGGTCATGTTGAGACGCGTGAATTGCCTTCGAGGTCTCTCGTCCTTCTATTGATTGTTGTGCTGAGGAGCACCAGCAGGTTTTAAAATAACAACCGCATTAACAGCTTGGCGGTGTTCAGGTTTATTCTGTCTTCTCGCACTGTAGACAGCACTGGACTCTTTCTTAAATGGCTTCTTCTCGGTGCTTGATGAGGCACCCTTTTGTATCTTACCAGCCTTAATACCAGCCTCAATCCTCTCACCGGTCAAAATAAGCTATGTAAACCCAGATGAAGAGCTTCCAATCAGATGGTTAAAAAATGGACCAGACAGGGTCCCCAGAAACATGTCAACTAGCTCCCGATCAGCCAAGGGTGGTTGCACTCTACCGGCGAGGTCTCTCCACTTCTGAGCATAATCTTTGAATCCTTCACCTGTTCCCATTGACATACCCTGGAGTTGGGTACGCGTGGGAGCGAGGTCGGAGTTGTACTGATACTGCCTGTAGAAAGCAGTAGCCAAATCTTCCCAACTGCGAATACTGGCTCCGTCCAACTGATAGAACCATTCAAGCTGAGTCCCTGAGAGACTGTCTTGAAAGAAATGGATCCATAGGTTCTTATCAGCGGTGTATGGCTGAATCTTCCTCACATATGACCGGAGGTGCAGCTTCGGACAAGAAACTCCGTCATACTTAGCAAAGGCTGGTGCTTTGAATTTGTGGGGAATCACCAACCCAGATGATAGACCTAGATCACCAAAGTCCATACCACGCACTTTTTGAACCTCCATAGCACTCAACCGGTCTTCCAGTTGTTTGTATCTATCCTCAGCAGGAGTATACTGGTCTTCATCGAAGTCCGTCTCGTTGTCGGAGACCACAGGGCTAGGAGCCCTCCTTTCCTCTTGATTATCTTTCCCTCCAGATGAGGTGGTCAAATCAACTTCATTTTGTAGCCTGTTTCCAAACCTGTGCCTTGTGTTAAACATGATTGTCCTCTTCTTCTTCTTCTTCTCTTTCAGAATCAGGGTCTTCAGATCTTGCTGACCCTTAGCTAGATTCATGAATAGCTCTTGGAATTGGGCATTCTGGGCCTGGAGGGCCTTTATTGCTTGCTCAGTTGAAGGTTCAGCAGACATGATGAGTGCTGAAATAAACAGCGAAGAAGATAAGAGACCTGTAATGGGTACCTGTTATGGAGTGCATGGGATGAAATGCGTATGATTGTGATTTCAAAGACAGTCAAGAGATTCAAATTTGTAAACCAGAAAGGAAACACACTTTATTAGAAAAACTTTGGAATTCAAATTGTTCAACTGATGCCCTTAAGGCGTTACATGAAAGGAAATACTGAAAAGTAAATAAAAATTGGAAAGGAAAACAACAAAGATCAATCAATGCTCACATGGTCTCTTCTTGTCAGTGCGGACATAATCATTGAGAATCCGCTCGTTCTCCAGCTTCCTAGTCAACTTCTGGATCTTCTGCTCTTGCTCATTGAACTTCTCTCGGTAAGAATCCCGTTCCTCTCTCAGCTGCATCCAAGACCTTTTCAGTGCCCCAATGTCAGTGGGAATATAAGGATGGAGGATGGTTGGAATAACCCCTTCTTCATTAGCAACTTCAACAATGATAGGCCGGACAGCTTCATATGGCATACCCAGCTTTTGGGAACGGGTACGGACCCATCTGAGATATGGCTCCATTGGAAGCGAAGTCTTTGGGCCTAGCTCATGTG
Organism: Vicia faba; assembly: GCA_948472305.1. NCBI lineage: Eukaryota > Viridiplantae > Streptophyta > Magnoliopsida > Fabales > Fabaceae > Vicia > Vicia faba. The sequence goes on along the minus strand of OX451736.1, from coordinate 854,731,567 downwards.
GATCAGATTGGTGAACTCTATCCCAAGCCCTTATGAATCTACGACGTTGCTCGTTGCTATCCCCTTGAAAATCAAAGATGATACTAGGCATTATCATCTCATGAGGTCCTTCTCTTCTGGCACGTCCGAACTGACGTAGAGCTAAGCATTGATTGTAAGAAATTCCTCCATGGGTTCCTAACAGTGGAACATTGGGGTACTCCCCACATCGATTAATAATAGTCACCTCGTCCATGCCCTTGAGAGTCCAGATGATGTCATTATGAGAGAGAGAGACATCACCCTATAAGCCCAGCCCATGCCTTCTTTGTTCTTCAGAACTGATTTGGGGAGGTACGAAATAAACCACCTCGCCAATAACAGAGCACAGCACATCAAGGTTCCTCTCTTTCGGGCAGTACGAGCATAAAGCTGATGAAGAATGTCACCCAAGAGGGTAAGTACAGGATTCCGAGAGATGAAGATCTTTATCGCATTCACATCAATAAAGGAGTCAGAGTTCGAGAACAATACCAAGCCATATATCAGAAGAGCCAGAATATCTTCGAATGCCTTGAAGTTTAAACTATCCCAGAAATAGTTAGCCTTACCAACTAAGAACTTAGTCAGAAAACCCTTTGCTCCACTTCTAGTCTCCCAATTAGCCATTACCTCCTCTTTTGTCAAATGAAGGGCTGCAGCAATCTCTTCGGGCCTAAGGATCTTTTCCCAACCAGTAAACAGGGTCTGCTCCATAACAGAGATACCGAGCAGCTCAGAGAACTCTTCTAAGGTGGGAACCAGCTGGTAGTCCTGGAAAGTAAAGCAATGGTAAAGCAGATCATAGAATTGGACCAAAACACTCATCATCTGCTCGTCCAATTTGGAGGTGACCAAACTAAGAAGATAACATTGTCTTCTGAGGAAGGAATTAGTATCAGGCATCTTTGCAATCAGTTCCTTAAGCAAGGTGGGAACCTGGACAAAGTTGATCGGGATAGTATTCCTACGCATGGGCATCATGATGACCTACAAAATAGAACAAAGATGAATCCCTCCTGTCTTTGAAATAGGTTAGTCCTATGCAAGATGTATGCAATGTTATGATGTCATGATGTCATGATAGTAAGCACACCACAAGTATCCACAAATAGCAAACATGGTAAAGGCACACAAGTCACACAGAGAGCCCTTAGATTTCAGGCTGGCAAGGAGCTTAGGTACTACCCTCTTTCAGTTCAGTTGGTTTAAACCTGTCCTAAAAATAGTAATTGGGTTCTAGAGGATCTCAATATCACTGACTACCCTCGATCGGTCATAATTCAAGTTTAGCAACCTTTTCTTGCGGCCAGAATCATCGCGAGAGTTTAGTCTCAATGAGTGTAGCATACTGCTACTGTTCTATGGCCAAGTTGGTCAATTTAAAGGTTCTATGGTTAGTTGGTGCTTAATGACCCCTTAGAAGACCCATATTCTCCTCATTCCAACACAAGGGATATCGGTACAGACTAAAGTGCCACACTAACGTAGCTACTGCTTCAACCGTATCGGTCTACACCGTACAGTTCCCTCACAGTTTATTGCTACTTACCTAAAGGGTATCCCCCAGATCCGGGTTAGGATCTATAGTAACTCTGATACAAGCCCACAAATATAAAGCATACAAAGCAAACAATTAAAAACACAATGATCTAATCCTAAGGTACACCCCACTTATTAATATTCCCCAGCAGAGTTGCCAGTTCTGTGATACGGTGGGAGAGAACTGACTGTTTTTTGGAATGCTGGTTTGCGTTTTGCGTTTGTTTTTCGCAAAATGTCGAGGTAAGCAAGAGTCGCCACCGTCTTTTATTTTATCCAACAAGGAAAGGAAAAAAGCACAGAAAAATTCCTTTTTCGAGATTTTTTTCGGGTCCGGGGGGTAGATTATAGAAAGGGAAGGTGTTAGCACCCTTTCTATCTGTGGTTATCCACAGGCTCTTAGGTACTTGCTCATAATGTGTTCAAAATTTTCTTTTCTTTGTGTTTGTGGGTTTGAAAGAAGTTTTTGTTTGAAAGGTGTAAGTGCGAAAAGTTTTATTTTTGTTTTGAAAGGAGCAAGTACTTAAGAACCATCTACCTACTCGAAAAAGGAATCAATCTATACTAATGGCCTTTAGACAATTCTATCCCACTATTGATGAGTAGGTAGCATCGTCGTTGGAGTTTTAGGGTCAATTCGATTAAGGGACGTGTGGTCACTAAAGCAACGTTAGGACGCCTTAGCGGTAACCCTAATCTCTTAGATCATTTTTCCGAGGCAACCGTTTCGAGGCAACTATGATCTTTGGACAAGAGGGCGACCTCTAAAACTTCCTATACTCAATGACCACGTTCGAAGGCAACCAAGTGAGGTGTACCCTAAGAGTGCGCCTGTGCGAGTGTGTTGTTTCGGTTAATTTTATCTTTGTACATGTCAATGGTTATCTACGTTGATTTTAGGTTTAAACATTTGATCTTGTCATGCATTCCCTATTATCAAACATCTAACAGTTAATAAGTTGCGGAATTTTAAATTGCAGAAATTAAATCTAAACTATTACAAGGCGTCGGGTATTTACATCGCCAAAAGCAACCCTTTAATTTAAAATGGGGAAAATAAATAAAGCGAAAAATAAATCAAAGTCCTAACTAAAAGCTATTACATTCCGGGAAACAATTACATCAATATGGTAAAATGGATCGCATGTGAGAAAATTAAATCGGGCGCAAAAATTTTAGGGTTTTGACCCTTTTTTTGAAAGAAAGCATTTTTTGTTTATTTTTTGAATTAACAAAAATTAAATTAAGTTAACAATTAAATTAAATTAAACTAATTAATTAAAAAATATGGATTTTAGTAAATTGCATCCTCTTCAAAATGAGCTTTGGATGGGTCATTTCTCATAAAGTATGAGAAAGTTATGCTTGGTCAAAGTTGAGTTGACTTTTCCTGCAAAACCCTAATTTAGCAACCTTTGAGTCTTGATGAATTTTGAGCAATCTTTGATGAATCATGATCAACCCTTGATCAAATGATGAAATATCCTTCAAAATGAGAATGTTGACAAAAAATCTTGAGGTTTGACTATTTGTAGGTCACAATTGACTTTTGCCCTAGCACAGTCGATTTTTGGACCTCTTGAGCAATTGACTGACCAAACTTCCTTTGCAAGGCTTGAAATTTGACATGGATGACCTTGAGAACATATTAGGACATTGGGGAGCACTTGAGGCCATTTGGATGCTTGGACCTTGATGCAACACAAAACCCTAATTTGAGATTGACTGCCTTAGGAGATGATTTGACTGTCCAACTCTTGAGCAATCTTGAGCCACTTGGAGATTATTCTTGCAATATCTTGAGAAATATGGGAGGGCAAATTTTGGGGTACAACAGATGTATTGAATGAGTGTCATAATGACATCCGTATTTGTATCGTATCTGAACTGTATTTGAAAGAATCTGGAATAAGTATCAGAATGACATCCACATCTAGATCGTATCTGAACCATTTCTAGAGTGAATTTGGAATAAGTGTCAGAATGTCATCCATCTCTAGATCGTATCTGGATTATATCTAGAAGAGAATCTGGAATAAGTTTCAGAATTTCATCCGTCTCTAGATCGTATATAGATTGTATCTAGAAGAGAATCTGGAATAAGTGTCAAAATGTCATCTGTCTCTGGATCGTATCTTAACTGTTTCTAGAGTGAATCTGGAATAAGTGTTAGAATGTCATCGGTCTCTGGCTCGTATCTGAATTGTTTCTAGAGTGAATCTGGAATAAGTGTCAGAATGTCATCCGTCTCTGAATCGTATCTGGACTGTATCTAGAAGAGAATCTGGAATAAGTGTCAGAATTTCATTTGTCTCTAGATCGTATCTGGATTGTATCTAGAAGAGAATCTGGAATAAGTGTCAGAATATCATTCATCTCTGGATCGTATCTGGACTGTATCTAGAAGAGAATCTGGCATAAGTGTCAGAATGTCATTTATCTCTGGACTGTATCTAGAAGAGAATATGGAATAAGTGGTAGAATGTCATCGTCTCTAGATCGTATCTGAACCGTTTCTAGAGTGAATCTGGAATAAGTGTCAGAATGTCATCCGTCTCTAGATCGTATCTGAACTGTTTCTAGAGTGAATCTTGAATAAGTGTCAGAATGTCATCCATCTCTGGATCGTATCTGGAATGTATCTAGAAGATAATCTGGAATAAGTGTCAAAATGTCATCCGTCTCTAGATCGTATCTAGACTGTATCTAGAAGAGAATCTGGAATAAGTGTCAGAATGTCATTCGTCTCTGGATCGTATCTGGACTGTATCTAGAAGAGAATATGGAATAAGTGTCTGAATGTCATCTGTCTCTGGATCGTATATGGACTGTATCTAGAAGAGTATCTAGAATAAGTGTCAGAATGTCATCTATCTCTGAATCGTATCTGAACCGTTTCTAAAGTGAATCTGGAATAAGTGTCAGAATGTCATCCATCTCTGGGTCATATCTGAACCGTTTCTAGAGTGAATCTGGAATAAGTGTCAGAATGTCATTCGTCTCTAGATCGTATCTGGACTGTATCTAGAAGATAATCTGGAATAAGTTTCAGAATGTCATCCGTCTCTGGACCGTATCTGGATTGTATCTAGAAGAGAATCTTTGGTTGATCGTATTTGACAGATGATAGGCCATTGACGATATTTACCTGTATGAGAACCGGCCTGAAAAGATAAATTTATTTTCATGCAAGGGCATGATGTATGTATTTCATAATGATTCTCTTAGAACGCATGAGAATGCTATATGTGTTTCATATGCATATGCTATGATGTATAAATGTGAAATGTTATTGAAGTGCATCTTTGTCTGGGAAAATAAATTCCTGACTACTGCTGGGGTGTTTTGGGAGTCTAACTCCCGGACTACTGCTAGAGATGAAGAATCTATGTATCTTCAACTTTGTTTAGAATACCTCCACTAGGGATTCCTGCTTATTTGTCTAAAGAAAATCCGTTGGGGATATGTTGATTTATGTTTGGGGAGAAGAGTTTAGGAACCTTGGTGGTCCGTTGTTCTAATGGGGAAACTTGACTGGAGAGAATAAAAGTTAACTGGTATCTGGTCGAATTCCAGGCTTTGCAGCAACTTTCTGGGGATAGTAACGATTCCACTGGGGGAAAAAGGGTTTTGTCCGTTAATTTGTAATAGTCTGAGAAAAGACTTGTGTTGGGGAATCTATAGTTTGTTGGGGAAATAAACCCTGTTGAGGAGAATATTTTAAAGACCTTATTGGGGAGATGAATTCTTTTGGGGATAATCTCGCAAGGTTTTTTTCCAGTTAAGAACAACTCAACTGGGGAATGTCTGAATGAATCTGAGCCTTGATTGTATCTGAGAAGATATTGAATGAGTATCAGAATGACATCCATATCTAGATCGTATCTGAATTGTATCTGTAGGAGAGTCTAGAATGAATGTCAGAATAAATTTGTATTTAGATTGTATCTGCATTGTGTCTAGAAGATGATAAACTTCCGGAAATTTCCATCCATTTGTGAACTTGCATGATGTGGTCGTTTGTTGGGAGAAGATCAAACTCCTCTATCCGCTTATGTCATCGGCTGGAGGATGCCCCACTTTTGTTTGAAGATACTTTTGTGCTTGTCGGGGATAGCCTTGTAGAGATGGCTCTGGAGACTTCATTGGGATCACCTTATGAAAGATACTTTGTATGGATTTATCACTGTCCATAGTAGTATGCGTTGTAGCACTGTCATAAAATGTTTGCTTGGTCGTACGTGACCCTTTGCTGGAATTCATGTTCAATGCCCCCAAGTGATTCAGATGGAGACCTGCCCCTGGCTATTCAAGAATTTATGAGAGATTTCTAGGAATCTTGATTTGACTGCCCCAGATGAGTTGGAAAATAACATGTCCTTCCCCCTTGATTATGGGAGATTTTTCATTGGAAGCATCTTTCCCTTTGAAGTGATTCTGTTCATTGAGAGATTTTTCGTTCATTGGATATTCACCGTGCGAACTTCTCCGTTGTCAAACAAATATCTATATACAAATAGAGGTATTCAAACAATGAAAAGTTTATGTTTGTCTTGAAGTTTTAAAAATGCATTTTTAGCAGATATTTTTTTTTGTAAGAATATGAATTCGACTCAGGATTTATAGTAAGCCTTACATGAGTCAGGATACCTTTTGTAACAGTATGCTTTCGAACTAACCCATGCTTCAATTAGGACTTTTAAAAGGTTCTAATGTGGCTTGGTTCACGGTTTAAGAAACAAAGGATAAGGCTCAAAGTTTATTTGTACCCACCCGTTCTTCATGATGTTCTACAGTCCTAAACTCAGTTAATTGTGCGTTTGAACTCCTATTGAATCTGGAATGACATTTTGGTGATGGTTCGAATACTGGAAGCTACTTCGGAAGGAAGTCATTTTTGCAACATTTTTTTGTTGTTGAGGATTTGTAGACCTCCTTTTTTGATTTATTATCCCTAATTTTTTCCTGACTGTTTTTTTGTTTTGAGACTACAGTCAGCAGGATGCCCCTGTTTTTTTCTAAAGTCTCCTTCGTAGGTTTTGACTCAGTGGGCTTTTCCTTTGAGAGATAATGACTTCCTATTTATGGGGAACCATCACCATCTTTTGATTCAGAAGGATGTTTTTGATGTCATTCGTTATGTACGAAGTGAAAGCTTACGCATTTGAATTAACTGAGAAACTACCATGCCCTAGGTTATGATTAAAGGTTTCAGTTTTGTGTGAAAAAGAAAACTCCTACTTCTTTGGCTCAAAGGGGTTGACTAGGGATTATCTTCCTTATAACTCCACTGTTTAGGAATTGAAAGAACGCATGTACATCGTCAGCAAGGTCTATCCAAAAGCATACTGTAGAAGATTATGGTATTGTTTTCGTCATCCTCCCTCTAAAGGCTTAAGACTTGTAGTTGAGAGTTGAATATCACAAAAAGGGAATAAAAATCACAGTTTAAATATAGTGAAAACGAATGGATTAATTCAAGACAAACATATGCAATGCATTAATGAAACAAAGTTTGACATAATAGATAAGTGTTTGAACAACAAAATAAATTACAATTGAAAATTCAAATTGAACTCGACGCTCTCAATGATTTGGAATGGGAGAATTGATCATGTTGGGAGTCTCTGGAGTGCCGAATTCAATCTCCTTGGCGTCAATCATATCTTGAATTTTGTTCTTCAGAGCCCATCAACTATTCGTATCATGTCCAGGACTACCGGAATGGTACACACACCTTTCATTGGGATGGTAACTAGGAGCAGAAGTATTGGGATTCCGAAGAGGAGCCTTTAATGTAATCAGCTCTTCCTTCAACATGTGTTGTAACGCTTGAGTCAGTGACATGTTGATTTTGGTGAATTGTCTCTTAGGTGCGACCTCCTTACGCTGATTCCCCGGTAATGTTGTTGCACTGGGGTAGGATTAGAGATTAGCGCAGCTCCCACAGATTGGTTGTGGTTACCTCTTACATGTCCCTCTTGGCCATATACAGCATTGGACTCTTTCTTCCCAATGTAAATCTTCTTTTCAGTACTTGAAGACGCAGCCACCTGGATTTTTCCGCTTCTAATTCTGCCTTCAACTTGTTCCCCAGTTAGAATCAGCTAAGTGACCCCGGTCGAAGAGCTTCCAATTTGGTGATTGAAGAAAGGTCCTGTCAAAGTTCCCATAAAGATATCAGCCAACTCCCTATCAGTTAAAGGTGGCTGCACCCTGCCGGCCAGGTCTCTCCACTTTTGCTCGTACTCTTTAAAGCCTTCGTTTGAGCCTATAGTCATATTCTGCAACTGCACACGAGTTGGTGCAAGATCAGCATTATATTGGTACTGCTTATAGAAAGCAATATCTAGATCTTCCCAGGTGTGAATATTAGTCCTCTCAAGTTGATAGAACCACTCCAATTGCGTTCCAGATAAGCTTTTTTGGAAAAAGTGAACCCACAACTTTTGATCAGTGGTGTGCGGCTGAATCTTGCGGACATAAAATCTCAGATGCATCTTAGGACAAGATACCCCGTCATACTTGGAAAAGATAGGGATCTTGAATTTGTGGGGAATGACTACCCCAGGGACCAACCCTAAATCTTCAAAGTCTAGACTAGGTACTGCTTTGATTTCCACAGCCTTAAGTCGGTCTTCAAGTTGTTTGTATTTTTCATCCGCCGGTGGATACTGCTCCTCAGAATAGTCTTCTTCCTCAGTAGCTTGGTTATCCCTAGCTCTAGTGCTTCTAGCTTCCTCTTCTTGATTGTCTTCTTCCTCAGAAGAAGCATCTTCTTTTTGAGCTAGTTGGGCAGGTCCCTTGAACTTTCTTCCTATGTTGAGGATGACAACCTTCTTCTTAGTCTTCTTCTTGCTCCCTTTGGTGAAGAGTGCTTTCAGATCTTCCTGCCCCTTAGCTTAGCTCAGGAACATTTGTTGGATTTGGGCATTCTGAGCTTGGAGATATTTAACTGTTTGCTCTAGAGCCATTTTCTTACTGAAATAAACAGAGATAAAAATGAGAAACTTGTCTTGAGAATACCCGTTATGTAATGATATGCATGATACGTAAAATGCAATATTTTCGAGGATCTCGCAGGGTAAACACAAGAAGATATTAGAATTTAAACTTTGATTACAACTTTGATTGAAGAACTTCTTATCGTTGGATGTCCTTCCACGATAATCAAGCTCGCCATGTCAAGTGGGTCATAGCCCTTGACTTAAGTTATCGCGTTTTGGTCTTTGACAACATTTGGTTAGAGGAAAATAAATCCTTTTTCTCCTTGATAGACGTCTGGTTCAACATAACCCTGCATCACAAACCCTTGAGATCCTTGAAATGGTTATTGAAAATGCTATGGTATGATGTTATGATGTTATGTACAAATAAACACATACACAGAAAGTAAACAAGTCCTTAGGTTTAGGCTTGCATGAGGTTTCATTGGTAAGTACCCTATTGAAGTTTAGTTGGTTCAACCTTTCCTAAAAAGTAATCGGGTTCTAGGGGATCTCAATATCACTGATCTTTCTTCATCGGGCATTGTTTCAGCGTAAGCCACTTTATTGGAGACCGAAATATCCCGAAAGTTTGATCTCAATGAGTGTAGTATCGAGTATCAACCAACTTTGGACTATATCAAAACCGACTATCTCACTACTTCCTAATGGCCAAGTTGTTCAATAAAAGGTTCTAAGGTCAGTTAGTGCTTCATGACACCACACAGCGGCCCCGTATTCTCCTTGACTAAAATCAAGGGCTACCGGTACCAACAAATGTGTCACACTAATGTAGCCATCACTTCAACCATGTCGACATATCCCGCATAGTCTTTACGATCTATTTCTACTTACCTAATGATGTTCCCTGATCCGGGTAGAGGATCAAAAACCCAAACAAGGACCTAAAATGTAAAGCAAGCCAGTCAAACAAGGAAATCATTTTAAAGGTGATCTAGCTCTAAGGTAACCCCACTTTTAAAGACATTCCTCGGCAGAGTCACCAGTTCTGTAATACAGTGGGAGAACTGACTTAGATTTTTTACGTTTTATCGCAATTGTTGTGGATAGCAAGAGCCGCCACCGACTTTTCTTTTATCCCATAAAGGAAATGGTGAAAAGAACAAGAAAGACCTTTTGAGATATTTTCTTGAGTTCGGAGGGTAGTGTGATACGATGGGAGAACAGACTTGAGGGTATTGCGTTTTATCGCAAATGTTGCGGTTAGCAAGAGTCGCCACCAACTTTTCTTTTATCCAAAAGGAAAGGTGAAAAAGCACAGGAAAGACCTTTGAGATGTTTTTGAGTTCGGGGGGTAGATTATGAAAAGGGAAGGTGTTATCACCCTTTTCATCCATGGTTTTCCATGGCCTCTTAGTTATTTTCTAGATCACTTGCTTTTGTTTGAATGTGTGCTTGTGGTGGTGATTTTTGAAAGTATTTTGAAAATGGAAATTCGTAATGGTTCTCGTCTCTATAAGAACGCATACAAAGTGTTTGTTTCGAAAATAGTTCAAAGAGTTGTTTGTGAGATGTGTTTTTTAAAGTAATTTTGAAAAGGTGTCTTTGTGATGATTCTCGTCTCTATAAGAACGCATACAAAGTGTTGTCTTTTGAAAATGTTTCAAATGAGAGGGTTGGTGTAAAAATGTTTTTGTTGTGAGCAAGAAAACAACTAGGAGCGAATCTACCTACTCAAAAGGTCTTAGATATTCTTTTCCTCCTCCTTTAGATGTTGCTATCTTACCATTGATTTGGTAAGAAGCCCCATCGTTGGATGTGAAGGGACGGGCGTTTGGGACGTTTTTGTATAGTCATAGAAGGCAACCCATGGAACATTTTAGCAATGTCTTTTAGGGACTAGATCATTTACCGAAGGCAACATCGAGGGTCATCGATGGACTATGATCTTTTATCGAGGGTCTTTTGCTAAAACGCCCATGTTCGAGGGACATGACTATTTTCAGATAGGCAACAAGTGGAATTACCCTAAGGGTGTAAGTGTGCAAATGTGTTTTATTTACATGCATTTAGTCTTTGATTAGGGTGGCCTATTTGTTGGTTTTATCTTACCATACATCTTAGTTACTAACATTTGTATAAAGCAATAAAAATGCAGGAAATAAATATCCTACACTATTACAACCATATTGAAAGGAAAGAAAATGTAAAGGCAAAAAAAAATAAAAGAAAGGAAAATGAGCTCTTCGACCCAGGAAGTAGCACCCTTCGACTTTCATTCTGTTGGCCTCCTTCGATTGGGGCTAGCACCAGTGAGGTCATGGCCTTCGATTAGGGGCTGGCACTAGTGAGGTCTTGTCCTTCGATTGGCCTGGAAGTCAATGTATGGCGAAGCCTTCTGGTTCTGCCTTGTTGCCTTGTTGTCTTCTTCGACTGGAGGTTGAAATAAGTGAGGTAATGCCTTTCGACTGAGCCTAGAATCAGTGAAGGCATACTTTTTTGTTTGGGCCTGGAAGTCAACATGGTTTGCCTCCTGGTTGTCTCTTTCGTTTGACCTGGAGAAAAAGGGTATAATCCAGAAGCTTCGTTTCCTATCTCCTGTTTCCTGTTTATTTCGTTTAAAGCATTAAATGGCAACATGGCCTGAGTCCATGCTAGTATTTGTCTTGTAAATAGTTTAATAGTTAAAGCAAGTTCAGATAAACAAAAAGAAAAACGAAAGGGTTAGCTCTGAAAGATATGTTAAAAGGGTGGAAACAAAAGGAACAATGGTATGTACATGTTTCAAACGAAAGGGAAACTTACTATGCCATGAAACGAAAATTTCAAAGGTAAGAATAACTTACCTTGCCTCAGTCCTTGAATGGATGTGGGACCTTGAGTGGAGGCCTAGGATGATGGATTCGAAAGAGGAGAAAAAGCAAGTGTGACGCTTCTTTGATTCGAAGGAGACTGAAGTGTGGTTGTTATTCAGAATTGAAGGAGATGAATGTGATTCTGGTTTTTTTGTGATTTCTCAAGTGTTGATGAACTTGAGAGTTTTTTTGTGTTTGAGAAAATTTGGGGGATTCGTTCCTCTAGTCCAAAGATCCTCTCCTAGCTTTGCAAATGTTCCTCTATTTATATAGAAAAGAATGGACATATTTGAAGTAGCCAGCCTTGCAAAACAACAAAATAATAGGTAACGTGAAAGGTAAAAGTGGGGGGGGGGGGCTGTTGGCAGTTGATTAGACTTGTGCCTTTGGCCCTGCTTTTCGTTCAGACGAAATTCAGGTGGAAAGCTGCTTTTGTGATAAAAGTACTTTCTATGAAAAGAAAGGGTATGTAGCCTTTAACCAAGGATAGTATTATCCAAAAGACAAAGTTTAAAACCCTTGTACAAGCCTCTGATTACGTAAAGATTCGGAAGCAACATAGCCTGGAAAATGAGATTTGGTCTTGAGTCAAATGCAAGAATGAGATCGAAGCGCACTTGTTCGAAGGAAGCCTTTGCCTCAGTCGAAGCTTGTGGTCAAAACAAGCTTACTCGAAGGAAGCTAATGCCCAGTCGAAGCTTGGATCGAAACAAACATATTACCCAATCGAAAGCCCGTGTTCGGAGGAAGCAATGTTGCCTAATCGAAGCATGTGGATCGAAACAAACATAAAGGGAGTCATTGCATTTTAGCGTGAGGGAAGTTCCTGGCTTCTGAGTCGAAGGGTGTTCCTTCAAGGGAAGCAAGAACTTAGTTAAATCTTGTATGAAGATATCTCTTGGCTCAAACGAAACTTGTGAGAGGCAAAGTCTGCAAGAGGCCCTTGGTGCAAATGGATTCGGAGGAGGCTCTTGCTCAAAACGAAGGATGTAATCCAAGTTGCATTCGAAGGAGGCTCTTGCTCAACTAAAGTTTGCACGCAGGCATGCAGAAGGTGAGTGCCCAAAAGAATACTTGCATGCAGAAGACACAAATAAAGCCTGCAACAAGAAGTCGCATGCCCAGGCGAAACAGGCACGCTAGCAGCCATTTTGAGCAATCGAAGGAGGCCAAGAGTCAATCGAAGGGTGCTAAATCGAAGGAGACTTGTTTTCCTCCAAATTTGTCAAAATATTATTTTTATCTATTTTCTCCCTTTTTGACAGTTTCCTTTTAATTTTGGTATTGGAAAATCTCAATGCACTTGTTCAAGCTTGAACCTTGAAAATCCTTGTAAGAAAAGCCTTGAGAATTGAGAGGGCAAATTTTGGGATACAACAGGTAGGTTATGAAAAGGGAAGGTGTTAGCACCCTTTCCATCCATAGTTATCTACGGGCTCTTAGTTGCTTACTAGATCACTTTGAAAATTGCTTTGTTTAAAAATGTGTTTTGTGGTGCAAGTTTGAAAATATTTTGAAAACGCCTTTGTTTAGGCAAACTTTGTAATGATTCTCGTCTCTATAAGAATGCATATAAAATGTTGGTTTTGAAAATATTTCAAAGAGATGCTTATTTTTGAAGATGTTTTGAAAGTGTGAGTGTGAAAATGGTTTTAATTTGTGAGAAAGCAACTACGAGCGTCCTACCTACTCAAAAGGTCGTTGTTATTTTCCTCCTCCTTTAGATGTGGCTATCTTACCATTGATTGGTAAGAAGCCCCATCATTGGATATGAAGGGACAAGTGTGGGTAAATCGTATAGTCATCGAAGGAAACTTATGAGACGCTTTAGAAATTTTATTAAGGGACTAAGATCGTTTTACCAAAGACAACATCGAGGGACATTGAGGGACTACGATATTTTTTTATTGAGGGTCTTTGCTAAAGCGCCCATATTCGAGGGACATGACTATTTTTCGAGGAAACAAGCGAGGTTACCCTAGAGGTGCACGTGTGAATAGTATGTTTGATTGCATGCATTGTCTTTAAGATTAGGGTTTTCTAACGGTTGAATTTATCTTGCCATACACACCCTAATTACTAATAATTATATGAAAAGCGATAAATTTGCGGAAATTAAAATCCTATGCTATTACATCATTTGGGGGATGGGGATACAATTTACAAATAAGGATGAAATAAGTTTAATTATTACAACCATATTGAATAGCAATGAAGAAAATATATAGAAAACATAAAAACAGTGTAAAATAAGGGGAAAAATATTTTTTAACCATTATGTGTCGACACATGCATCTATGCATCGACACATAACTTTCCTTTCCCCTGTAAAACCAAATCAACTCAATATGAGTCGATGTATAATGTGATGTGTCAACTCATGCACCTATTTGTGTCGACACATACGCGTTTTGTGTCGACTCAAGCACCTTTCATCCTTCTGTTTTGGGGCCTGGATAACAGTATGAGTCGATGCATAAGGTCATGCGTCGACTCATACCTTGTTTTGTCACTAGAATGAGTCGACTCATGCGAGTATGTGTCGACTCATGCTGCAGTTTTTTGCCGTAAAAATTGTTTTATTGTCTGTACAAGTCATTTTACAGCATATGATTGATAAAAATAAATAGTAAGCAAATGGTTAGCTCGAAGGGGCAATGATTACTACATTTTGTCTTCAAGAATGAATCATTAGTGAATTATGAAAAATGCAAAGTCAAGAAGACTTACCTTGAGATTGCATTTTATGTTTTGAGTTGGAACACTTTTCAAGATGTTGTGTGGACTTCAATGAATCTCTATGTGATGTGAATTGTTTGACTGGTTGGTTTATGGGAGAGTTTATAAGATGGAATAATGGGTTGAGGTTCTGTTTTTTGTGACTGAGAATAAAGATGAGTATGAGCAAGGGTCTTTTTTGAATGAGTAAAGTTTACAAAGAATACTATTTTTTTCTATTCTTTCTTTTTCCCTCTAAAAGCTAGCCTCTCTTTTTCCCTAAAAACCAGCCCCATTTTGTCTCCCAAAAAACCAGCCCTTTGTGTGTTGTGAAAACAGTTTATCTTATAGATGAAGCTTGGCTGGGATTTAGGGGGGAAACAAATAAGTTTTAGATGCGGCTCTCATATGCAAATTTTGTGCAAACATGAGACTGAGATAATGCAGGCTTGGATTGGGTTTGTAGTAGCATAGCAGAGCTGTTTTTGCAGCAGTTTTGGAGTGTTGTGGCCGCTTGGTGCAGGGCTGTTTTATAGCTGCACACCAGACTATTTTTGACATGGTTTTGGGCTATTATATGGACAGTACAACAGACTTGGACTTGGCAGCATATATGGCTTTGTTTAGCAGTAGTTTGGACAGTATTGTTTGTAGCATGATACAAAATCTGGTTTGTGGACCAATTTATGCAGATTGTAACAAAGACAAAGCATAGTGGCAAGGTTTTGAGTCAAATGAAAAGAATTCAAACATGACAAAGCTTTAGGATTTGTAATCTTGCAAAAATGCAACTTTATAATAACTTGAATTATTTGTAACATCTTGAATTATTTGTAACATCTTGAATTATTTTGAATTGTAGTGAAAAGATGTCATGAAGCAATGAAATTAACAAGTATAGAAAATACTTAGAAAATTTTCCAAGTCTTGCAAAATTGGATTTTTGATTCTCTTGATTTTTGATGATCAAATTTCATATTTTGGATGTCTTGATGAAATGTGACTTTTGGGACTCAATTTTGGTCAAAAAGTCAAAGTTTGACTTTTTAGTGTACAATTGACTTTTTCCACCAGTTAACTGAATTTCGTCTATCAATCCACTGATCTCAGGAGATGAATTGAAATATGCGATTAGGTCAAAATGACTCGCTCGGATCCTTAAGATCATGCTTCCAACCAATAAGTCAAATATTAAGTCAAAATTTGAAGTTCAGTCATTTCCAATCAAAACCCTAATTTTGCCCATTTTGCCCTTTTGGTAACTTGAATGACTTTCTTGGAAATTTTTTATCCAAGACTTGAAACTTGACAGAAGTAATCCTGAGGGTCCATAATGATCCATGTAAGTCATTTGAAATGTTAGGAGTCCAACTGTCTTTGCGCAAACTCAAACCCTAATTTGAAGCATCAATGTTGAGGAGACGTCTTGACCTAGTCAGTACTTATGCAAGCTTGAGTCATTGAAGATTTTTGTAGAAAATATCTTAAGAAATGAGAGGGAAAATTTTGGGTACAACAGTGACTATTTGAGTGCTATCAATATTTCAAATAATCTTGTTCAACATAGCAAGACCAAGCATATTGACATTCATCATCATTTTATCAGAGATCTTGTTGAAGATAAGGTATTACTCTGGATTATATAGCCATTGAGAATTAACTGGTTTATATTTTCACCAAATATTTGGATGCAAATCAGTTTTAAAAGCTTAGGGGTGAGCTGGGAATCTGCATTTTTAAGGAACCTTAGGTTTCATCTGGTTGTGTGTTTCCATCTGAGGTTTTTTGTTTCCATTTGTAGTTTTGTTTTCCAATTGAGATTGTGTGCTTCCAATTGTTTTTACATTTAATCTATTTTTGTCAATTTTTTGCTATAAAGGGGAAGTAAAGTGTCAGTGTTTCTGTTTGTCCTTATGTCATGAAAAATGTCTTGACATCTTGTTAGGACTGTACTACTGCTAAGTACTACTTCTAATGGGAGAGTAGTCTATTGTTGTTGCTTGTTGTATGCAACTATTTAGGGGGAGGATGATAGTATATCATGCTTGTTGGTGTTGTTGTTGCTACTGTTTATGGTGGTATGTGTGCATGATGTCTTACTAGATGTTCTGACATCTTGCCTGATGTATTTTATGGAGAATCCTAATATGAGGCTTATCTTTAATATTCTCCTTTATGTGCCTCTGATGTATGAACTTGGATAGTTCATGTTTTGGATTTTCTTATGATTTGGATTTTCCTTTAAGGGGGAATATTTGTTATGTGTGATAGGGGGAGTAATGAACCTGTCTGAAGTGTTGTGTTGGATTTTTGTTGTGTGATGTCAGACCACATGTTTTGACATCTGACTTTTGGCGTATGAAGAAGAGATGTGTGTGAGGGTGAGTCTCTCTATAACTGCATTGTATTTCTGATATATTTTTATGTTTGTAGTTTGTATAAAGTTTACATGTGTTTCATGTAGCTTGTGTTTTGTTCTTTTTGTTTTTATTCCTCTTCTCCACATTAATTATGCTAAGACTGTTTTAGAAAAAAATTCCAAATGGAGAGATTGTTAGTTTCATAGTTTTATGATTGACATCAATTTTGCTAAAACATGGTTCATAGATAATGTTGAGCAAGATGTCACAACATCTTGACCAACTGTCATGACAGGTTCTGCTGCCATAAATATCAGACAGATATTGAGCCAGATGTCTTGACATCTTGGTCAACTGTGCAGCAGGTCCTGCTATTATTTTTCTTGATAGATTTGATTTGATTTTGTGATATCCTCTTGGATATATCTCACTTATTTTTGCAGGTCAAGAAGATTTTATTAAGAACAATGCATATTTAATTTGTTTTCATTAAAAAGGATCTTGGAGACTTTTTAAGAATCTTTGAAGATTTGTTCCTATTTTTGTGGAGAAGATCTTACAGCTAATTTAAAATTAGAAGATTGAATTTGATTGAAGAGTCCAAGCCCATACTTCAAGAGTCTATATATAAGGAATTTCTAAACCTAAAATTAGCAAGCATTCACATCAAAAACTGTGGGTGCATAATATAAGGGTTTAGAGTTTTGAGAGTACTTTAGGTGCTTTGTTTGTTTCTGTATATTACCCATTATCTTTTGATACATCGAGGTAGAGTGATTGTTCATTGCTACTTGAAAATCACTCACAAGCTTTTAAGCAAAGAGTTGATTGTATATTAAGTTATTGTTCTCACTCACGAGCTTTTAAGCAAAGAGATGAGTATTGTTTATTGGATGTCTAATCTTTTGTTTTGGTTCTTGTCACTAGTTTGTGACTGGTTTTACCACTGAGGTGATTGTGGGAAGTGAGAGGGGGATCTCATATGTGTAAGGTCTCTAGGTAGAAGTTGCACAAGGTAGTGATTAGAAGATAAATTGTAAACTAAGGTTGTTTAGATTTGAACTAATATTATCATAGTGAATTTGCCTTCTAGCTTGGATGCCCCCAGAATATGAGAGTTGTACTGAATTGGGTTAACAATTGATTGTGCTCTTTACCTTTTGCAATTTAATTCTGCATAATTTCTATTTTGGTAAAATTGTTCTATCAGCAGATGATGTCTTAACATCTGTCTTGACATTGTATTTTGGTGTTAGGACATCAATCTTGACATATATTTTAAAGTTCCAGAATTTGAGAAATAAATAAACAAAAGTCAAAGGGATACCACAAATAATTGTAGATTTAGGCAGAGACAAGTCTTTCATTTCATTTTAATATTTATTTATAAATTTATTGTAAGTAACAGGTCTTTCTCTCTCTCTCTCATCTCTAACATGGTTGACTTGCAAGGAAATGGGAAAATCAAGTTGTAATTCATTTGATAAGGTATCAGAATTTGAGGACTGATGGCATCCTTAAGAAGAAGTATATAAGGGAATAGAATCTGAATTATTTAATTGATAATCTCATGAAAGAAGGTACAAGCTTAAATAAGGATACCTAGTACAATATCATATGGGAATATAAAGATGCTTAATCGAAAAGGGAAAAGATGCTAACAGAAAGATATGCAAATCTCAATAGTGTTGAGCCACCAAATCTAAGATAAGAATACTATTTTGTAAATGAGCTGGTGGGCCTAGTGTTGTCGTTGGTGGGTTGTGTAATTGGCTGTGTAGTTGAGCCAACAATAGGATTCGTATCAATACTCGCCGCTTCAAATTCAACCTTGTCCTCAAGGTTGTAAAAAAATTTCAATTCCATCCAATTTTCCTATGAAGTATCTTCCAGAGGTAAACCATGCCATTGTACCAGAACTTTTTGTTGCTGACCATCAATGGTAGCGAAACGGGAGTTCAAGACAACCAATGGTGCAATCAAAGGGTGATTATCAACAGATTTTGGCGGCAAAAAAATATCTGATGGTGGAATTGGACCCAAATAGGGTTTCAGCAAAGAATAATGGAAGACATTGTGGATTTTGGAATATGAAGGAAGCTCTGGTTTATAAGCCACAGAGCCTAAGCGTTCAACGATGCGGACCAGACCATGAAAATGCTTGTTCAACTTATTGTACTTAGCTTTGGATAGGGAGGCCTACCTATAAGGTTGAAGCTTCACATAGACATAAGTGTCAACCTCGAATTTAACCTCTTGCCTCTTATTGTCAGCCACCTCTTTCATGAACTTCTGAGCTTTAAGCAAGCTAGGACGCAACTGTGCTAAAATCTCTTCTCTTCCGCAAAGAAGAGCATCACTTGCAGCTATATCTGATGTTCCAGCCACATACATCGGAATTGCGGGAGTAGGTTTCCTCTATATTGTATGATATGGAGTCATGCCTGCTAAGGTGTGAAAGGAAGTATTGTAATGATATTCTGCCCATGGAAAAAACTTATGCCACATTGATGGTTTGTCATGAACAAAAGCACGCAAATATTGTTTGATGGTGCGATTAGTGACTTTCGTTTGTCTGTCGGTCTGCGGATGGTAAAAAGAGCTCATTCTCAACAAAGTCCCACTAAACTTGAACAAATCAGCCCAGAATTTACTGATGAATATGGTGTCACGGTCGGACACAATACTCCTAGGCAAACTATGAAGCTTGTTGTGATACGGTGGGAGAACTGACTTGATTTTTTTTGTGTTTGATCGGAAATGTTGCGGTTAGCAAGAGTCGCTACCGACTTTTCTTTTATCCAAAAGGAAAGGTGAAAAAGCACAGGAAAGACCTTTGAGATTGTTTCTTGAGTTCGGGGGGTAGATTATGAAAAGGGAAGGTATTAGCACCCTTTTCATCCATGGTTTTCCATGGGCTCTTAGTTACTTGCTAGATCACTTGCTTTTGTTTGAAATTGTGTTTTGTGTGGTTTTGAAAGTATTTTGTAAAAGAGGCCATTGTTTAGGCAATCTTTGTAATGATTCTCGTTCGTAAGAATGTATACAAAGATGTTGATCTTTTTGAAAATGTTTTCAATGTTTGTAAGATGTTTGGAAATATGTGTGTTTGTTTTGAAAATAGCAAAGATATTTGTTTTGAAATGGAACAAGTAACTAAAAGTAATCTACCTACTCAAATGTATTTCTTATTCATTTTCTTTTCCTTTGACATTGTTATCTTACCATGGATTTGGTAAGCAAACCCATCTTTGAATGTAAACGGGATGGACGTGGGTCATCGTATAGCCGTGATTAGCAATGTTGTAAAGTATCTTAACATTTTTTAAGGACTAAGATCATTTTTGTAAGGCAACTTTGAATAGCGTCATCGAGGGTCTATGATCTTGTATTTGTTTGTTTTTTGCTAAGACACCTTACATGCGTAATATGGCCATTTTTGTAAGGCAAACAAGTGGGATAATCCTAGGGGTGTTTTGTGTACAAGTGTGTCATTTTCATGTTTGATTTTGTCTTGAATTAGAGTTTTCTATTTGATTGATTTTATCTTGCCATACAACCCTAATTACTAGCATGTTATATAAAAGCGATAAATTGCGAAATTTAAATGTCCTACGCTATTACATTTGTGGGATGGGGTGTACAATTTATGAATGAGGATTGCAATAATATAAACCTAATTAGTCTATTACAACCAAATTGAATTTGTACAAATAAATGGAATAAATAATATACAAAATGAATTAAATATGCAAAGGTATGTAAATGCAAAGAAGATTTTGGTTTGGTTTTTTATGTGAAAAAAAGTTTTAACTTAAACCTAATAAATAAATCAAGATTAACTTAAATCAATTAAGAAAAGAAATTATTTCTTAGAAAAGATTTTTGAATAAACCCTAATTCTATGTGATTAAAAGAAAATAAATTTCTTTAATAAAAGTAAGTATTTTTGTATTTTTTTTTGTCTTGAAAATAATACACGGCATTATGAGGTATTTTGGTCCTTTCCATATTAAAATAAAATATTTAATAGGTGTGAAGAAAAAATAAATAAATATTAAACTAGTTCTAATTTAATTTACAAAGTCATTTAATGAAAATAGAAAATATATAACTAAATAAAAATATTTTACATGAGAAAAATAAAATAAAATAAAATGAGCCAAAATACAAATCTATCATTTTTATATTTTTTAGGATTTTTAATATTAAAAAAAATATATTTAATAAAATAAAAATGAAAATAAAATGAATAATAAAAATATATTGGGCCAGGGGTATCAGAAGCAGACAGGGGGTGAGTGTTAGAAAAAATTACAAGGCCCAAAGTTCAGAGGCCCATGCTGCAAAGGGACAAAAAAATGGCAAAAAAATGTGAGAAAATGCAAAAGGCATGCGCTTAGGCTCGAACCCGTGACCTATAGCATTTTTGCGTGCTGCTTTACCACTGAGGTGGCTGTACATCCGTTTATAGAAACACAAACATAAATATATATTAGAAAACGCCCCCTGAAGGCAACTTCATCTTCAACCTTGAGCCATGGCCGGACCACCTATATCTCTCTCATTTCTCCATGAAAATGGAAAGTCCAAACATGAAAATTATGGTGTTTCTTCCCACGAGTTCAACCATATAATTTATGTAAACTAACAATCAAAGATCAAAGCTAATTTTACTTGCCCTAATTTGAAACCTAATTTTTACAGAAATTTCAAATCCAAAATTCTCTATGCACAGTTAATATAAATGAAATCTATGAACATGGTTAGCTTTGGTGCAAGGATATCTAGATTTTTCTTTCACAAATCAGGACAAAAGGATGCTTGTATGAAGAGATAGAAGTTTGAGTTTTTACCTCTTTCAGTTGAGATCATGAATGGAGTTTGGGCAAGTTTTGAGAAGGCCTGAGGATCTGTTTAGCTTTCCTGGACCTCCCTGAGTGTATTCCAATCCTTACCTTGTCTTAAAAGTCCCTGAATCTCCCTACTCAAGTCAACCTGCAAGCTTGATGTTTGAAAATGGTGGATGGAGGAGGAGTTACAGTGAGGGAACATGGGTCTGGATAACTTAGATATGAAATATATTAAGTGTTTAGGTGGTTAAAACTCAAAACGCATGAGTGGTTTTAGAGATGGCTGTGTAAAGTTCAAAACTATCAAGCTATGGAAGATTTTCAATGGCAAAGTGTTTGGGAGTGTTTTTGAGTCTTAGCATTCGTGTGTTAGGTTGCAATACACTTATGTATAAGTATGGAAGAGGTTAGACATCAAGCTTTCTCAAGATTTCTGAGTTATAGCCTTTTGGCTCTATTACTTGCTTTTGAAAAAAAGTGAGGAGACAACTCTCTAAGTGTTGTACAAGCATGGTCTGGTTTGGGAGAGGCTTCAGACAAGTTGCTTTTGGTTTTGGCTTTTCTTGTGTGCATAGAAAACAATTGAGAGGCTCAAGAAGTGGAAAACTGCAAAAGTTGTGCTTTATCAAAATGGAAATGGCACCTTTGTGGCAAAAATGGAATTGTTCTTGTACAATGCATTCAATACTTGGCTTAAAGCTTCCAACATCTGTGAAATCATTTAATTATGGAGTGAGAAACAAGTTTGAGGCCTGCAAAGCAAATATTATGCAGCCTAGGCTTGGATTTGAATTTTTGTTCATCATGAAATGGCTTGAAACCAAAGTGATAAATCACCAACTTCATCTCTTCGATTCTCCCTACTCAAGAATGATCTCAAGGAGTTCTTGGACATTTTGGAAAGCTTGAAATGTGCTATACAACCCATCTTTGAATTGCTTTTGAAAATTCCCTTTGGAACTTGTTGTACCCCAAAATTTGCCCTCGCATTTTTCCACAAAAGATAACAACTTCAAGCATTTCTTGATTTTTCAAACTGGCTCAAGAATCGGACAAACGGGCTTTTCTTGTCAGTCAAGCGAAATTAGGGTTTTTACTGATTTTCAGGACTCTGGATTGTTTCACAGTTGGCTTAGGGTTTTGGATGATTTTTTTTGGTTCAATCTTGATCAGGCGAGCGTTATTTGGCATTTAATCAAGAATTAAGGTTTTATGGGCATATTCTCAGCAAAATTAAAATTCCATAGCACTTTGCAAGATTTTCCAAGATTCGGGTTGGATTCGCATTGTTTTGACTTAATCAGTAAAAGAGGCAGTTGGGTTGAATTCATGTTGGTTTGTTTGGGCCAGTCAAAAGAAATATGCAGTTTGGAATTACAGTGCTTGGCAATGAATCAGTGAAAAGAGGAATGCGCTTGATCAGTTTATTTTGGTTAACTGCTGCTTTGCTTTGGATATTGGAAAGGACAGGTTTAATTGGTCAACGTGCTAAAGTATTGTTTATTTAAATTATTTATTATTCTAAATTAAGTAATTGAAATTTATTTTTTCAATTATTTTAATTCAAAGAGTTTTAAATAAATAAATAAACAATAAAGAAAGAGAATTTGAATTAGTTGGATAATAATGATTTTTATTGATATTTGAATTATTTGTACAAATATTGTTTATAATTTAAATTACAAACAATAGTTTACATTAATTTAAATATTAAATAAAAAGAAAACTATCCTATTTATTTCTAAATTCTTCATTCTTCACTTCGCTCCGGTGCTCCATTATTCATCTGCAAAAAGAAAAGGAAAAGTCAAAAGCAGTTGAATTAATTAAAGACAGATAAAATTTGCAGTCATCATTAAGGGCCACTGACTGGGATCAGTTGACCCTCTCTGCAAATCACGGGATTTCTCCCGGTTCACAAAGAGGGAAGAATTTTATCATAAATGCAAAATGACAAAATGCATATTTTTAAAATATCAAACTGCATGGTTCAGAAGTAAGTTCAAACCCAACTGAAAATCCAATTCCAACTTTCTATCAAAGATCAAAAAGTGCAATTTACTGTCAAAGTACAAAATCTACACAAGCTGTCAAAAGAAGATTTGGCAAAGATATGGAAGATATCAAAAAGCACACAAGCTGTCAAGAAGAGATATATATGCAGAAAAATCTTTTATGCAAGCTAACTCTTTATCATCATTTCCCATCAATAGCCCTTTCAGAAAAATAGTACAGAAAAGAATCATATTATAATATCCAACTGTACAAAGAGAAAGAAAGAAGAGAGATAGAGGCAGGTTTTTCAGGCTTAGGCAGGACAGGCAGGATAGATAAGAAGAAAAGATATACAAAAGAAAGAACACAGTTCAGAAAGGGGCAGAATTTCTCACCAAAGAAAAGAACATAACATACAAACTGAAGCTCAACCTCAACCTGCGTTAGCCAAGCCTAACCAAAACCACTACAAACACATAACCTCAAAAGCCTAACACTACAAGTACAAAATTGCCTGAACCATACAAAAACCCACCATACTGTCAAACTACAACCGGCCTGAACCATACATACAAACATACAAACACACAGAGCATACTGCATAAACAAAGGAACCTGCTACCAATTCCTGGCCTGAAGCAAGCCAAACAATGGCCTGCTACCAAGTTCAAACCTGAAGCCTTGACACAAACCTGCATTAGTAAAACCTGTAAGCATAAACCTACTGCAAGCGTGAACCTGCAATAAACCATAACCTCCATACTAGAACCATCCCCCTGCAAACATATGACATGTTAAGCCTGTACCTTTAAGCCTTCAAACCTGATATGCAAATATACCACATACTGAAGCCAACCTGCAATCAAACTAAACACGACCAGTTTAAAAGGCCTGAAACCCCTACAGGTCTGTCAAGCCTAACAATCAAAACCTTGTTAAGCCCAAGCATTCAATCTTGAAGCCAGTACAAATCAGAAACTAAGTGAACCTGCCTAAGTCATCAACCAAAAGCCTATCCATCAAAAACCAAATAGAGCTAACCAACCCTAGGCCCTCAGTAAAATACATCATTGGGCAAGTTCCACATTCCAAAGGCAACTCACAGAAGCAAGCAAGCATTTTCAACAAGCATTTCAACAAAGCGTTTAAGGCCACACAAGGCATACTCAAGCATTCCCAAATCAAAACCCTAGGCCCTCAGAACTTTGAGTTCCTCACAGGGCAACACAGGTAAAAGGCTCAACGGTCTCAGAACAACAATTCAAAGCATCAAAGTCTCAGAGGAAAACAATATATTCAAAGGCAACCTAAAGCCCTCAGTATAACATCATTGGGCAAAAGTTCTAGGCAACAAGTATACAGTGGCGAAAGAGAAGAAGAAAGAGATGAAGGTCCAAATTAGGTTTTCAGTTAAGATCATCACGAAACCATAGGCAAAGTAGGCAAAGAGATACAAAGATACCAGATTACCGAAGCGCAAACCTCAACACCCTCCGCTCGTTCCGGCCTCCTGAGCGCCACATCCCCTGTCTCTCCTCCTTCTCCAAGGTCAGGTAGTACAATCTTCTCCCTCTCCTTTTCTCCTTCACCTCATAATAATAAAAGATTAAGGTTAAGATTCAAACTGAAATGAAGCACGCGATTCGTAAAAAGAACAAAAACATTGAAATCAAACCTCGTATCACAAGACCACAGGGCTCATGCCATAGAGGGAAGAGAGACTTGGGGGAGCGGCGCTGGTGGCTAGACGGAGGATTTGTAACCGGAAGATGAAGTTGAACGAAAAGTACGAACGACGCTGTCCAAACCCTAAACGCCTTGTCCTAACTGACCAACAAAACATGAAACCCTAAAAATGTTGAATCAAACATGGGCCTTGCCCGTTTCTGATCATCCAAGCCCATTAAATTTCTTTTTAAAAAAAAAAACAAAAAAACATTAATATTAACTTCCTTTTATATAAACAATATACTCTTACTCCTTTTTTTATTTATTTTTCTTTCTTTACGAAATCATATTAATACTAAAATATATTAACACACTTTTTGTCTAGAATATCTAATTTAATTTTATTTGCACATAAATAATAAAGATACATTTGTATATATAAATAAAATACATTTTTTTATCATATAATTAAAATTGAAAATACTTTTTTATTCTTCTAATTAAGTATATATTTGTACATAATAGATAAAATATATTTTTTCTAATATTAAACTCTTAAACACTTAATTAAAACCTTTTTGTATATAATAAACAGTGGTACATTTTTTTAATTAAAATTTGAACATACGATTAAAACATTTTCTATTGTACATATCTAAATACAAAATACAAGACTAATTAAACAAATACCCTAATACACTTCAATTTCACATTTCGCACCTGTAAATAATTACACACGCATATACTTGTACACTTACACAATACAAACATACATTCACATTGCCCTATACACATTTGTTTATCTTATATTTGTATATTCGATGTTTACATTTTATCGCAAATTCAATTTGGTTGTAACTTATTAGATACTATAAGTCTCATCCCCTTTTTGTACATTTATACCCCCACTCCCGGATACTATTTTGTAATAGCGTAGATTTTACATTTCCGCAATTTACAGTTTTCCAATTATACCATGGTTAGACCTAGGGTTTGCATGTACATAAAATCAAACGCTAGATAACCTAATACAAGACAAATACATGAAATCAATACACAATCACACTTGCACCCCCTAGGGTAATCCCACATGTTGCCCTCCAAAATGGGCCATGCTTGCACGTCGAGTTTCTTTGGCAAAACAAAATCAAATGATCATAAGTCTCTCAAAGTGTTGCCTAAACAGGAATGATCACAGTCCCTTCAAAGAAAATTGCCGAAGACACTTGGCACTATTGCATTCATGGTCCATACGATGACCCGCGCCCGTCCCGAATAAACTTCCTAAATGCAAGATTGTCCACCAAATCCAATGGTGGAACAAAATTGTTAAAAGGGGTTAAAACATAACAAAAACCTTTGAGTACAATAGGGTAGACAAAACTCTTAGTTACTTGAGATCAACTTGCAAAAACACTTGCCTTCTTTTCAAAAACCACAATCCACAACACTTTCAAACAAACTCTCAAAACATTTTGAAACATCTTTTCGAAAAGATACACGCCTTTGTAAAATATTCGAGTAAATAATTGTTACAAGGTTAGCCTAAGACAAGGCATCTTCTTCTAAAAATATTTTCAACAAACACTCACACACCCACCATTTTTCAAGCAATCAAAAATCAAGGCAAGTGATCTAAAAAACCAAGTAACTAAGAGCCCATGGATAACCATGGATGAAAAGGGTGCTAATACCTTCCCTTTTCATAATCTACCCCCCGAACCCACAAAATATCTCAAAAGGTTTTTGCTGTGCTTTTTTAACCTTTCCTTTAGGATAAAGTAAAAAGTCGGTGGCGACTCTTGCTCAACCACACAAGTGCGAATACGAACGCAAAACACTAGTCAGTTCTCCCACCGTATCACAGAACTATATGAAAAAATGGCATGAAGTTAGGTAAAAAATCTGCCTTACTAGGGCAAAATTTCACAAAGTTATTTTGGTTCATGAGCATGTATTCACAAAATTATATCTTGAGATCCAAGCATTTTAAGAGAAATTGTGTGAAGAAAAGTTGTAGATTTCATGGAGATCTACAACTTTCATGTTGGAAATTTCCTTCAAATCATCTTGCATCATGGTGAAAATTTGGCTCAAAGTTGAGAAAAAATAAGAAATTTTCTATACTTAGAAAAATTTCTAAGTTAAGAATTTTCAACTTTTCAAAACAAAATCTTAAACCCTTGATTTCTTGATGAACAAGTTTCACATTTTGACATGTTTTGGTGAATTATGATCTTTGGCATTTGATTTTGACCAAAAAGTCAAAGTTTGACTTTTCAGTGTAAAGTTGACTTTTGATCATTTGACTAAAAAATTCATCTGTCAATCCAATGGATTTGTAATGTTTTGAACCATGTCATTAGGTCAAGATGATGAAATTGAACTCTTGAAATCATGCTTCAAACTAATTGATCATTTTCTAGGTCAAAAATCAGAAATTGCCCCTTCTCAGTCAAAACCCTAATTTTGACCATTTTGCCCTTTTGATGATTTGATCAAATTTCTTGAGGAATTGTGGTCCAAACTTGATCAAATGATACATATGAGTATAAGATGTTTATGTGGATAAACATTATGAAGTTTGACTGTAAATTGGCCATGGTTGACTTTTTCCCCAATACAACTAATTTTTAGGTCAACTATCCAATTGACTGATAAAAAATGTGATTCAAGGCTTGAAACTTGACATGAGTAATCTTGGGGGCCCATAATGATCCTTTAAAGTCATATGAATCATTGATAGTCCAAAAATTCTTGTGCAAACTCAAACCCTAATTTTGGTCATCAGTGCATGAGAAGGTGCCTTGAGCTGGTCAAACCCTAATGCAGTCTTGAGTCAAAGAGATCTTGTGAGAAAATTCTTGATAAGTGAGAGGGAAAATTTTGGGGTACAACACTTGTAAACCATACTCACAAATAATTCTGCCACTTTGTAAGCTGTAAAATGCGAAGGAAGGGCTCCAAGGTGCACAGACTTGGAGAATTTGTCAACCACCACAAACAAAACTGAAAATCCTCGCGAAACCGGCAAACCAATGACAAAGTCCAACAAAATGTCCTCCCAAATATTGGTGGGAATAGGTAGAGGCTGTAAAAGTCCATTAGGCTTATGGGTGGTGTACTTGGTTTGTTGACAAATCACACAATGAGCTACAAAATCCTTGATGTCTTGTCGCATTGAATCCCAATAAAAATTTGCAGAGAGTGTCTTAAGGGTATTTACTACCCTATCATGTCCTCCAATGGGAGTTTCATGATATTCTTTTAGTAAAATAAGTTTGAAACGTGAATTGGAAGGGTAACCTGTTGTACCCCAATTTTTGCCCCTAAGATTCCTTCATCATACCATATTGTTTCAATCACAACAAAATCACATTAGGGTTTTTGGTTCTTCTCCCTGTCTTTAGCCTTGCTCTTTTGAGGAGTTACCAAGCACCTTGACTTGTTTTCTTTTGTGATCATGGAAATTTTGCTTTGATTTTCTCTCTGGTTAACAAAATGCAATATTGGTTTGTCTTGCTTGTCAATAATGTAGGTAAAAGCAATGAGGTTTAGCAAGTTGTTTCATGGGTTCATGAGTTTATTTCCATGCCCTAGTCAATAGCTTGAGAAATTCAAACCTCACCATTGAAGTTGTTTTGGAAGAATTGGTATGGAAGTGGTTTTGGTGGCCATGAGTCCTCATCATCATCCTCAACAATTTCTATTCATAAAGGAAGAATATTGGCATAAAAAGTTTGTTCAAACTTGGCAAAGTTCCTCAAAGCATTCTCTTGATCTAGAGGCTAGGGTTTTGGACTTCAAAGGAGCATATCTTGCTCATCATTTGGTATTTTTGAGTGATTCCAAAAGCATCCTTCTCTTCAAAGATTTACCAACAAATCACTTCAAAAGTTGCATAGAGTTTTCATGTGGAAGGAACTTGGGGAAGAAGAAAGATTATAAGTCACCCAGATGAATCCCCAATTTTCCATATGTGACTTCAAATTGTCATAACTTGGTCAATTTTTATCACCTTGAGCCCATTCTTTTTTCATGATGATCTTAAGGATGTGCGCTCCATGCCTTCTTTTATGTGCAAAGTAAGAAAATGGATGGAAGTTGCCTTAAGAATGCAAAAGATTATAGGTCATTTCATGATTTTTGTCCAACTTCAACAAGTCATAACTTGCTCAATTTTTGGATATTTTGAGTGGTTAAAATTGCAAAATGTCATTCAAGAGGTCTACTTCATTCCATCTTTTTTGGTCAAGAGCAAATTCCAAGTGGAAGGCCATGTTTGGATGCAAAGGATTGTAGGTCATTTTTAAAGAAGAATTTGAAATATTTCTAAGTATGGAAAGTCAACTCTTTTTCTTTAACTTTGACTCCATGTAACTTTCAGCTCAAGCATCCATTTTATTCCATTCTTTTTCCATTGCAAATCTTGTAACCTCATCTCTCCAAAGCATCAAGAATTATGCCCTAAGACCCCTTGAGATGGAAATGCCATGGATTTGAATTTGGTAGTTTGAAATTGAATTTTGCACAAAGTCAGAATTTTGAAATATTTGTTTTGGCTTCTAATCACAAGATTTCCACGCGTTTTTGTTTCTAATCATGTTTAGCAACTTGCCAGAAGTGATTAGCATCATGAAACGCACGATTTGGCTGAGTTTTGGTCAAGTTTGAGTCACACTTTCTTCATGATGCAGACCCACACAAATTCCCTCCAAAACGCATCATTTGCTATTCCTTTTGATCCCATTTGCTTCCCTATAAATAGAGGGTCATCCCCCATTCAATTTCCCAAGCTTAGATAGCCAGAATCACCCTGCCAAACTTGCTTCACAACCCAGAATTCAGCAACTTCGAATTCTATTCTCAAGCCTTTTTCAATCCATTTTTTCCCTCAATTCACCTTCCTTGATCTTCCCTGAAGCTAACCATATAATTACATTCAAGAATCGTGCCCTATATTGTACAATAGAAGTCCAGTTTCAGAGCTCTGCAACTCAACTTCAATAGGTAGATTCCTTCATCAATTCTTCAAAACTTTGATATCACTGTGATGCTCTCATTGCCCTGGTTCTAGTCGCAACACTTACTTTCATCTGGAAACTCGTTTTCACCATGAATTTTCAAATCCCTTTTCAAAACTTTCTTTCCAAATTGCTTAAGCTACAATTTATATAAATTTGTCGTGAGGGTGTGGTTGTCTTCGTCTTGAAGAGACGAAGCGAATGACATAGGTCTGAGCTTCTAATTTTACAGTTTGAGAGACCTGCAATTCGTGATGGCTGGAGGTTGAAAATGACCAACCTGTCATCTTCTAACCAATGAAGGCACGCCATCTGTATTTTTCAAATTCTGATTTTATTATTGATTATGTACATTATTCATTAAAGACCATGATATGCACAGCACGCCAGATCCCTTGTATTTGATTACTAACGCGTTTTGACTCTCATCCAATGGTCCACATCTTTTACTTTTATTTTATTTTTCTGATTTTTATATTTTAATTGTTTTAAATTTCAAAAAATCATAGAAAATACATTTTTAGTCCAAAAAATCTGAAAAAATTATGAAAAATATTTTTGATTATTTTCTTTCTGATTTTTATTTTTTCACAATTTCATTTTGTGATTTGGTATTTTTTATAAATTTTACACTTATTTGATTTGTTTAAAATATTTAAAAATACTTTTATACATTTTTAAATTCTGAATAAATTATGGAATGATACAATGATATTGTGACAAATATTGATGACCTTATTTTATTTTTGTTTCTGACTTTACTATTTTTATTACTATTTTTGTTTATTTTACCCATTTATTTTAATTTTTAAATATAGTTTCTGACTTTTAAAAATTCCCAAAAATTTTATAAAATTACTTGTCCTCTTTTTTAATTTTTCTATGGTCTTATTTTTCATTTCTTGATTAATTTGAATATAATTGATATTTTCCTCATTATTTTCCATTTTTAAAAAATATTTTTAAACCTTTTAATGTGTATATTAATTATATTATTAATTTGTGATTATTTTCTGCTGTCTTGGGTTGATTTTTTGATCATGGCTTTATTAACATCATTAGATCCATGGTGTTGAGTTTAACTCCACAAAAAATGGATGAATGATTTTAATAATAGTTTGATTAAATATTAATTCAAATGTGGTTTCTCTTTTTACCCTAATTCCTCTCCATCCCATCCCCTTCTCATTGCACTAAGTGTTGTTGGAGCATGATCTCTATATCATGTTTCAAAATAAATGGTGCATAGATTTCTATTGACCGACCTCAAAATAGGTGCGACTTCTATATAAGTCCACTTATGATTGCTTAACATACTAAATTTTATCCCGATTCGAATAAATTATCATTCGTGGGCCAAACTTATGATTGCAAGCCCAAGTATGTTAATTTGATCTCTTTGATCCAATAACCTTGAGATTAATTGTGTGGAGGCTTTGGTTCTACCAATCCTCTAATGGATCTACAACACTTTTGGTCAACGCGGATCACTTAAACATCGTTGATCATTAAATGGTACTTATGAGAATTCCAAATGGATGATATACTTGACAAAAAGCAAATGCAACTTGTTGTGTGAAGGCTTTGGTTCTACCAATACTCTAATGAGTTCTAAATGCAAGTTTCAAGATGGTCATCCAACTAACCACTAATTATTGACTTGTTTATTTTATGCCTTTATTCTTTTGTGCTTTATGTACTATTTATTTTTTAGCATTTTTCATTTCATGCCATTTTCATCTTTACTCATTTGAGCATTTATCTTCTTGCCATTTTTACTTTGCTCACTTGAGCCTTTTCTTTTTCTTTTCCTAAGATACTTAATAATCAACTTAAACCCTAAAAAACTTTTAATGGTATTTAGACTATTTGGTTACTATCCTTGGCATTATGGAGCATGAGACTTTTTCTTGGACTTAGGATTAGAAACCTTGGCCTATCTTGGAGACCTTGTGATCTTATCTAATTATTTTGTCTGGAGTTCTTGAGGTTTACCTCAAGACATTGGGTTGTTTGTTTGTTTTTGTGTGTAGGTTTTTGTGATTACATCCTTTGTTTGTAATCTGGAATTCACTCGTATACAACCGTTACTCTGCCCAATTTTTGTGAAGACTTAATACACTTGAAGAGGTCTAGTATCTTTGCTTGCTTGGATTCAATCCAAAGAATGAGAATTCTATCTTGGCTCATAATGCCAAGTTTTGGCTTCGTGTTGGTTAGATGGTTCTTATCCTTAGCTTTTACCTTATGCTTTAGGATAGTCTCTTCTTCTCCTCCCATCTTCTTTAATTTCAAAAATCTTCTCCCTCCTTTTTAAACTCTTCTTGTTTTGAAACTTAAACTACTTTCATAATAAACTTGGACTTACGTCCATGCATTTTCAAAACATTTTCATAAATAAACTTCAATCAATTTAATAATACTTTGACATTTTTTTGTGAGAAGACTAAAAGTCAATCAATGTCATTTCAAACTATTTTGCCACTTTGGCTTTTATTTTAAAACTTTTCTTAAAAGGTTAGACTCTTGTCAATCCTTGTAGTGATACAAACAACTATACTTCTACAATATGTAGTGAAGTGAGATATTTTCCACTTGGGTGTTGAGTGAGGCATTGTTGATTTTAAAATCCAAGCCATATCCTCCACTTTGAGATGATGCAAATTCTCCTTTCTCATGATTATGGGTAGTAAGTATGTTTTCCACACGGACGATGATGATGATGTCTTATCTCTTAAAATCAACCAACACACTTGTGTTTCAAACTTTTAAAAGAGGAACTACGTGTACCCTGATCCCCTATTGCACGAAAGGTGGCACGTAGGCACTAAAGGTTCGCAACCGCGGCGGGTGCAAAAATCATAAAAAATATATTTCTTTTCTCACCTTGACCATCCATTTTATATACAACACATTTTATATAGCCAAAATATACAGATTTTTCAAAGAGATTCCTGCGGAGTACCGTAGATGTTTAGGGTGCTAATACCTTCCCTTTGCTACCTTGTTGCACAACTCTAGATAAGCGGCATCCTGGGATAACTCTTGCCTCAATTCATCAATAAAGAGAAACTGTGGTGTGGACAAGAGGTGGAGCTCAGCTGCAGGGGTCTCAAAACAACGTGAGAGGGAATTAGTCACTACGTTGGACTTCTCGGGTTTGTATTGAATCTCGTAATGATAGCTTAACAATTTGGAGAGATAAAATTGTTGCTCCGGGGTTTGAATAACCTATGTCAACAAATCTTTCAAACTGCGATGATCAGTTTGGATGATAAAAAAGGTGCCCAGGAGGTATTGTCTTCAACGCTTGACAACACAAGTAATGGCATGTAACTCTCTAATATAAGTGGAGGCCTTGGCAAGTCTTGGACAAAATAGTTTGTTGAAATAGGCAATAGGATGCGCTCCTTGAAGTAGAAATGCACCCATGGCATGTCTCGACGCGTCTGTCTGAACTACAAATGGAATGGTGAAATATGGTAATGATAGAACGGGAGTTGTGGCAAGAGCAGTCTTCAAAGAGTTAAATGCTTGTTGAGCCCTAGGGGACCATTCAAAAACACTCTTTTTCAAGAGCTCTGTGAGGGGTTGTGCCAAACTCGCATAATTTCATACAAAGTGACGATAAAAACCTGATAAGCCCAAGAACCCATACAAGCCCTTTACTGTTTTAGGTGTAGGCCACTCCAACACCACTTGTATCTTGCTAGGGTCTAGCGCAACTGTATCATTGGCAACGATATTGACCCAAGTAGGCAATTTGAGTTTGACAAAAAGAACACTTGGTGGCCTTAAAATGAAATTTAAGAGTG
The DNA here is from genome assembly GCA_948472305.1 of Vicia faba. Classification (NCBI taxonomy): domain Eukaryota; kingdom Viridiplantae; phylum Streptophyta; class Magnoliopsida; order Fabales; family Fabaceae; genus Vicia; species Vicia faba. Next base: position 854,697,772 of record OX451736.1, on the reverse strand, counting down.
TCAAGTATTGTGAATATCTCAGAAAACTGGTCAAAATGAGCTTCCATGGAAGGACTGAATACCAATATATCAGCAAAGAAGATGATAACAGTCTTATGGAGTAGGGAGCGAAAAATATCATTCATGGTGGCCTGAAAAGTCGAAGGTGCATTACACAATCCGAAAAGCATCACACGGTACTCGTAATGTCCGTTGTGTGTGCGAAAGGCTATCTTCAGTATGTCCTGAGGAGCCACCTGAATTTGATGAAAACCCGAAGTAAGGTCCAGCTTGGATAATATACGAGCGTGTCTAAGCTCGTCCAACAACTCATCAATGGTAGGCAAAGGGAAGCGATCACGAACTGTGAGGTTATTAAGGGCGCGATAATCCACACACATATGCCATGAGTCGTCTTTCTTCTTCAATAATAAAACTGGGGAAGAGAAGGGACTTGTGCTTGGTTGAATCCACCATGTGTTAAGAAATTTGGACACTTGAGCTTCAATTTCTTGTTTTTGGGAGTGCAGGTAATGATAAGGACAGACATTTATTGGTGAAACATTGGGAATGAGGGGAATAGTGTGATCAGTGTGGCGATTTGGGGGAAATGTGGAGGACTCTGTAAATAGGTTATTGTATTTTGCGAGGAGGGTGTGAAATTGGGGGTTGAGGTTAGTGAGGCCAAGGGAAAGAATTTGGGTTTTAGGTGTGATATTGGATATGTGAAGGGAAAAGTGTTGTGCGGGGTTTTTATATTGAGCCAATTTCTGAAATTGGTGCAGGCCAATGGTAGGAGTGGGTAAATCTCCCCTGGAATTCAATATAGGTATTATTTTGGAAAAATGTCTTGGTTAGAAAGTAGTAATTCATGAGTACTGGACCATGCTGCTTCAGCCATTGTGCCCCAACACCACATCAGCCACACACAAGTCCAATGAGAAAAGGTCCACATGGAACATTTGGCTTTGGATCACTAATGGGACTTGGTGACAAACCTTAGTGCATTTCAGCTCTTGGTTGCTACCCACCAAAGCAGCAAATGGGCTAGTTGATTCATGGACCAGGCCCAGTTTCAATGAGATTTCAGCTTGAATAAAATTGTGAGTACTACCTCCATCAACCAAAACACGGACAGGTTGTTACCCGATATACCCAACAACCCGAAAAGTATCAGCTGCGTGAGCACCAGAGAGGGCGTGTAAACTCAATTGGACAACATGAGTAGCATCTTCAGACTCGCCGGCACCCCCTGGGTCAAGAAGAGCCACTGCATTTTCCAGATCACCTATCAAGGGAAAATCATCATCACTTTCAGCAAGCATGAGAAAAAGACGAGCACCACATTTATGATTTCATGATCATTTTTGGTCACAATTGAAACAAAGACCCTTTTCACGCCTTTCATCCATCTTGGGCCCCGAGAGGTGACGAAATTGTGGCTTTCCCGGAGGTGTAGGTAGAATTCCAGGGCCAGGCTTGGTGAAATTTGTAGATGACAGCGAATCGGCGGTCCCTTTGAATGGTGGTTTGGCGTTCGTTGACGGTTTCCACGGACGGTGTCGTGATGTGCGAGCTAGATCTTGCAATTTGTCTTCTTGAAGACGTGCGAGTCCTGCTGCTTGAGAAATAGTGGTGCATTGCTGAGCCACCACCTCACGACGGATCTCTGGTTTGAGACTTGAAACGAAACAACTCAAGAGATCGGCGGCAGAAAGTCTCTCTAATTTGTTGGCAAGAGCTTCAAACTCAGCGAGGTAGGAAGCCACGGTGGTTGACTGTGTGAGCTTGAAGAGGTTACCACGCGGTTCATCGAACGCTGTGGGTGTGAATCATGTCTCCAGTGCAGTGAGGTATTGAGCCCATGAAACGATTTGTCGATTCTGGTACATCGATTGGTACCAAGCAAGAGCTGCACCGTCAAGGTAGAAGGATGCGATAAAGATCCGTTCCTCCTCCGGCGTCCGGTGATAGGTGAAGAACTGAGATTTTAAAAATCCAACCATGAGTGTGGTACCATCGAAACGTGGAACGTCGAGCTTGAGGCGGGGGCGGTTGGAAGATTCAACGGTGAACCGACCAGATGACGCAGTGGAAGCCGGTAAATCCTCAAGCCATTTGCGCATGGCTTCAAACTGAGTTGTGAGAAAAGAAATTTGACGAGCAAATTCCTCCATACGGTCAGGTGGGGTGAGGAGGGCGACTCATTGAAGGTGAGGACACACATTGAAAGCACCAGTGATAAGGTATCAGAATTCGAGGATTCATGGCCTCCTTAAGAAGAAGTATAGAAGGGAATAGAATATGAATTATTTCATTGATAATCTCATAAAGGAAGGTACAAGCTTAAATAAGGATAGCTACTACAATAGCATATGGGAATATAAAGATGCTTAATCGAAAATGGAAAAGATGCTATCAGAAAGATATACAAATCTCAATAGTGTTGAGTCACCAAATCTAAGATAAGAATACTATTTGTAAATGAGATGGTTATGAAATTTTGCTGGATGTCTCTTGGTTCGCTTAGGCCTAGTGTTGTCGTCGGTGGGTTGTGTAATGGGCTGTGTAGTTGGGCCAGCAATAGGATCCGTATCATTATCCCTCATATAGAACAACGTATCAGGATGATCAGTCACTCTTACCTCCGACTCACTAGATTGGCCACATAGGTTAGAGTTCCCACCAACATCACTCCCCTCAAGCACAAGTGCAAACCTGTCTTCCCAAGCACAAGCAAACTGATCTGTGCCTCGACCAAGTGCAAACCTGTCAACATAATCTCCAACCTCCAAGTTAAGCATGTACCCATCCTCCACATAACTTCCTTTAGACCGGAGTTTCCAACCATCATGTCTTCATTTTCACCTTTAAGAAAGGACTCAACTTCCACCAAACCTTCTTCCACCTGAACCTCTTCATATCCGGTTTCCTCACCTTCATGTCCACATTCAATACAAAAATCAACAATTTACACTTTCAATAGCTACCACTAAGTCTCCAATCTGGTTAACAACTTTTTTAATTCAACAAATAAACACATTTCGGATCACATCTTTTCACCTAGAAGTAGAACTGATATAGCAATAACATCTATACTACAATTCATCATAAAATCAATCTAAAGAGTTCAACATTATTACATTTTTAAGGCTGTATTTTAATCCGACTCCTCAAATCAACCCTGAAAAAATGAAAATCCTATCTTTGCTTCACTGAAAATTATTGTATATTCAGCAAATGGCCTCAAAAGGATGAATGGTGATGCTGGTGCTGATGATGCTTCAGTACGTGAACAGATGTAACAATAAACCACACCTGAAAAGGAAAGAAAAAAAAACTAGGTCATACTTTTGAGTAACTAAAATTAATCAATGAAACACTTATGAGTTTAAGTTCTTGCTGATTCTATCCATGGAATCCAATTAAGGAAAAATTAATCAAAAACTTTAAATTTATCTATAGGTTAAATATGTTTTTATTCTTTATAAATATCTTAAATTTTATTTTTAATCTTTATTAAAATCATGTATTTTAGTTTTTATAAAAAATTTATTCATCCAGTTTTAATCTTTTTTATTTTCTAAAATTTTAAAAATTATTTAATTATCCTTATATTTTAAACTTTTGAATAATATTCTCAGTAAGTGTTTAGAATATTATAAAATATTTATTTACTAAATTTTAGAATTTTTTAAAATAAAAAGAATTATATATAAATTTTTTAAATTTCTAAAAATATTGATAAAAACAATGAAAATCTTAACAAAAAAAAATCAAATTTTGAATTTTTTTAAAAAAATTTTATAACATTCTAAATTCTTTTATAAAATAATCATTCAAAAACACACGTGTCTTTAACAATTAGGATTCAAAAATATATTTAACTTTTTATCGACCTAAAACTTAATAGATTGATAAATCAACAAGAAGCCATCAAGATGATAAACTCATTATTAGTACTAAATGATAGAGAAGAAAAACTCACAATGAAAGCAATGAAAAAAGCCAATAAAGCTCCACTTATGACTAAACATGTGGGGGAATAATACCACCGTATATGTACTTGTGCATCTTCTTGTTCACCTTCCTCATCATGCTGCTCATTCTCATTATGATGCTGATGGTCATAATGCTGCTCATGATCTGGGTGCGGCAGAACTTGAGGACGGCTATAAGGCGCTCTTCGTGGCGAAGACTCCCTGGATTCTTGAACTTTTTCCTTTGTTGGCGACAATGACGCTTGTTGTCGTAACATACGCTTTACTGGAGATTCGGCTGCAGGAGTGAATTGCATCGTCGATAAAGATGATGATGCTGGGTCGCGAAGGCGTAGTGGAGAGTCGAGTGGAGAAAGTGTTCGCGTCGATGGTGATGTCGATGAAGACGATGCATGTTCTTGTACTGGAACCCGTAGCGGAGTGAGTGCAGAAACTAGTTGCTTCAACTGCGGTGGTTGTTCTTCGGATTTCGCAGCTGCTTTGCCTTTGTCATTTGGATCCATAGTGGTTTCTAACTCACAGGCAATCACAATTTACAATAGCACTGATGCAACTCAACGGTTTGTTGGAGGGAAGAAAGTTGGTAAAATATATTGATATTGCTAACTGACAAACGGTTTTATTTTATTCATAGTTAGTTAGTTAGTTTAACCAGTTGCATAACTGACTAACGGTTTTCTAACTAACTGAGAATAACTGATTTTAAATTTAAATTTTATTTGTGTTTATAAATATTGAATTTAACTAATTTGTGAAGTTTATCGAAGTTATCTTTCATTGTAATTCTTTAACAGCAGCATCAACACTTCTAATGATTATATACGAAATTGTCTACCACTAACATTTATGATTATGTTTAATTTATTTATCTTTTTATTATATTAACACTTAGTATTAATGTGTGAGTGTCCGGATTGTATTTCAGATATATAACTTAGTGTGATTCATTCTGCCGATATGTTATTATATTTGGGCTTTGCAAAAACAAAAGAAGATAATACATTCAATGATTAGACTAATTTTCCAATATATCAAATGTTATTATATATATGAAATTACACAGGCTTCACACTGTTTAAACATAAATGCATAACATAAGCAAAGAAACAAGCACACAAATGAAAACATATATACTGATCAATTAGGCAGACATGCATCCAATTCCATGTCTTGAAGTAGGAAAAATAAGGAACAAACCGCTGCAAACAATTCCAACCATCATTGGAAAACTCTCCATAATTTGATCCATCTCTCTTTCATGTCCAGGAAACAAACAATTAGTAACCCTATAATCCGAAAAAGCAATAGCCACAAACACCATAACCGACATAACCGCATGCACAAAATCATGAAACCCAACCTTATACTTGTCATCTTTAGGAACCGAAACAGCGAGTCCGGGTTTAAAAACAGACAACCCTTTCGGAGTAACGAAACCGTAGTAAATGTTACCGTCAGCGCCATGAAAACTGTCTGTAAAGTGAAAGAAGAAACAAGAGAGTGCACACATGATTAAGAGGGAAAGGATCATGATGGTGTGAATGTGAGTGCATTGGCCATTTCTGTAGATTGATGGAAGGACCATTTCGAATGTGATTAGTGTTCCGGTTGGAAGGAAGTTTCCGAGTAGGGAAGTTTTTGAGAGGGTTTTTTGAACACCTTTTGCCATTATGGCGCGGCGTTTCTTTCCGGGTTCCGGTGGATCAGAAGGATGGGCTGTGACGGCGGAACCGACTTCTTGTGGTGGTGGTATTGCATTGTATACTTTGATTCCAATTTCTGGTTGAGTTTGTTCCATATTTGATTGTTTATGAAGAACATGTGTGTAAGTGATTCAATAGTTATGGTTATGAATGGATTTGAAAGTTGGTTTGTATATATAGTGGAAAGTACATCCCCATTAGTTTCAAATTCTTGTGAGCGGTTATATATTGACGGTACACCAATTATCACTTTGATTTGTTTCAAGTCCTCCTTTCTTTCCTTATCATATCTAACTTTTTAAAACTCTATATATCTGAACATGTTTTCCGTATCTTACTTTTGTGGCACAATTATTTGAAGTTACAGTACTTTAGTTGCAAATCTGATACACGGTTAAACAATGACTCTACCTCAATATGATTTTCATGATAATCATAATAGTAATATTTGTTGGTATACAAAGTGATGATGAATAAAAGAATATATTAAGAGAGCAATAAGATTGACGGGAGTAAAAATAATAAGAGAAATAAATGTTATTTTTATATATGTGACATTTACAACTAATCTATTTATACACACAAAAAAATGTCACATAGATCCTAATAGAATAGACTTAATAACTAAATTATCAAAAACAATTAGAAATATTAAAATACTCTTTAATATCATCCCTTAATTTAGGATTTCTAATTAAAACTAACTACACCAATTACACCCCCTAAGCGAAAAAATTGATCCGTCTTGACTGCCTTTGTCATAATATCTGTCAGCTGTTTCTAGATACTACAGTGAACAACTTCTAGTTCTCCGTTTTGGACTTGACTTCTGAGAAAATGATATTTTGTCTCAATATGTTTGTTTCTCCCATGTAGCATCAGGTTCTTGGCAAGATTCACTACTAAAAATAAGACATTTGGTTAAAAGATTTTACATCAGGTTTCAAGATATATGATGTGAAAAATATTTGTCAAATGATTTTACATCAGATATTTATTTTCACTGACGTGAAAAATAACACGGTGGCAATTTAGTAAATAAAATGAAATTTTATTATAAGAGATTTCACATTGGGCCTAGATTTGCACTGATGTAAAAAGTGCCCTTAGGGAAAAAGTTACGCGGTGGCAGTTTCGTAATTATAATGAAGTTTTGTTATAACGGATTTCATATTGGGCCTGAATTTTAACCCGATGTAAAATGTTGCATTTATTTTAAAAAATAATGATTATTTTAATTTGTGGTTCATAGTTAAGAATATTTTTTTGCAATAACCAAGTATTGAAAAAAAATTCGCAAATAACTATGTTTCGGAGAAAATTACGCAAATAACCATGTTTCAGAAAACCCCACAAGGGAGGAGTCATCTCAATTGGCGCCTAGACCTTATTTTAAAGGGGCTGCGCCATCTCACTTGGCGCCTAAGTGTTAAATTTGTGTCCTAAGCCAAGTGAGATGGCGCCTTAGTGTAATGGGGAGGCGATTTTTCGCGTTTTTTATTTTAAATGTGGTATGTTACGTAAACGATATAGGATCACAAAAATTTGACTTTTTATTTACACAATATGATTACACAAAACAATTGCATAAAAAATACAAAATAATATGCGGTCCCCCGAAACCCGGTAATGACCCGCGGTTCCGCATCCCCGTCCTCACCTTTCCCGTGGTGGATTTCGTCGTGTTTCCTGTTGTGGCAGGGTCGATGGCCCAACAAAGTCAGTGCGTTCCGGATCCATGAAATCTGTCAGATCTTCATATCTAGAAGATCCGCTTTGGTATAGTCGGTTACCCATACCTTCAAAGTTTGGTCGTGTTGATGGTGGGTAGGGTTCCATGGTTGGTATATAACACTGGTCGTCTGAGTACGGGGGGGTAGAAAGGAAATGAATCTTGGGGTGTTTGGTATTGAGAATGTTGGGTGCTTTGATGATGTGGTGTTTGATGGTAAGTTGGGTCGGTTGGTTCATAATCTTCGGAAAATCCCAGATCAGGGCTAAGGTTAGATGCTGAGGGGGCCATATTGGGATATGTAGAATACTGGAATTATGTGTGGGGCATGCGGGTGTATTAGTATTGTGATTGAAATGGTGGTTGGATGTGAGGCATATGGGGTATTAAGGTGGTGATTGTGGTTGGTTGTGAGGCATGTGGGTGTAATTATATTGTTTGGGTGTTTGTGGTTCTGTTTTGTCGGGGAGGTTGGTGGGAGGTTGATGTGTGTTGGGTTTGTTGTTGGGGAAATGAGGGGTGTGCCCATTGTGTTCGTGGGTCAACTAAATACCTTGGATGAGACACGTGCATTTCTGGGGTACTAACCGATATGTACTGTTGTACCCCAAAATTTTCCCTCCCATATTTCTCAATACATTTCAAGTGAGATCCTCAAATTGCTCAAGGAAGTCCAAGGGTTGACCAGACAAACTCTCTCCTAAGGCAGTCTACCTCAAATTAGCGTTTCAGTTTGCATCAAGGTACTTGAGTCCAAGGGATCCCAAATGTCCACCATTGTCCTAATATGTCCATAAGATCATCCATGTCAAGTTTCAAGCCCTAGAGAGAAAGTTTGCTTAGTCAATTGCTCAAAGGCCTGAAAATCGATTGTGCTAGGGCAAAAGTCAACTGTGGCCCACATACAGTCAAACTTCAAGATTTTTAGTCAACATCCTCATTTTGAATTATTATTCATTATTTGATCAAGGGTTGATCATGATTCCTCAAGGATTGCTCATAATTCATCAAAACCCAAAAGTTGCTAAATTAGGGTTTTGCAAGAAAAGTCAACTCAACTTTGACCAAGCATAACTTTATCATACTTTATCAAGAATGACCCATCCAAAGCTCATTTTGAAGAGGATGTAATTCCTTACAATTCATCTTCATATCCCAAGTTCAAAATATGCACTCACAAGAAGATATAAATTTGGACATTATAGGTCATTTTGAAAAGTCAACAAAAACACCTTTTTTGTCAAAGTTTCATACATAAACATGGAAGACTCAATTGATATGAGACCAAAAGGGTAGCTTAGAGGGCATCTTGAACTTTCTAAAAAGTCCAATAACACATATCTAGGGTCAAAATTGAAGTAGTTATGCATTGGTGAAGTTGACCCTTTTTGCAAAATTGCCAAAAAGTCAAATATGGCCAAAATTGCAATTTTTGTCAAATGGGCCCAACTTTTTGTGCTTGTATTGAGTTGGTAACATGATCCACGACCCATAATCCTTCCCACTTGCCTTTGTTTTATTTTTGTCATTTATTTTTATTTTTATTTCAATTAATTCAATTTAAATCAAAATAAAATCATGAAAATATCAAAACTAATCAAGGCTTGAGATTTTGTGCATGTTTAGGTCTCTTATACAGCTGGGAAGAGAATAAAGTCGTGAAAGGCTTGTTTGAACAGAAAAAGATTGAATTTTTCTTGTTTTGGAAAGATTTGATGCAAGGGTGAATCAATGATCAAATCTTCATAATTGCAAGGATTTGATGCAAACTTGTAACCCTAATGAACTCTATGATATATATTGAATAAATCCAAAGCAAAAGAAAGAGGATTGGAGGCGTGAGAAGCTGGAAAAAAACTTGCAAAAACTCAAGAAAAGTGGTGAATCAAATTCCAATTTCCAAGCCTCTTCAAGCCGTTCCAAGCACACCATTCACTTGCTGGACATCTAAGGATTCTATCTGAATCATTAGCAGGCGTTTTCGTGCCCAAAAACGCACTGTAAGTATCTCACGACATTGATACTTTCTTGAAATAAAACATCACGATTCTGGCATTTTGTAGCACGATTTGTTTATATATTTTGAATCCTTGAATCATTTGCAAGCTATTGGTTACATTCAATTGCATTTTTATTAACTGTAGAGCAAGATGCCATAATTAGGGTTCTTGGCTCGTTTTTGGGGTTTTCTGTTACAGGTACAATTGGCCATGGAAAGTGGTACCATGATGCTCGTGAGGTTGTCACGAGTTGATTGGTACCATTGTTATACGTTTATCATGCTTGCATAGAGTTTTGGAGGTTCACAAGGCTGTACCTACGCCCAGAAAACCGTAGGTAAAAGTCCTGGACTTTTGCCAACGGAGGGAGGAAGAAGAAGGGTGGCGTGGAACCCCTTGACTGGCCCATTTGAAAATTCGCGCGTTTTGATATATTAATTTGCTTTTTCTAATATAATATTTGTTTGTTATTCCATATGCAAATGGACGCGCTAGCTCAGTTGGTCAGTGGGTGAAGGAAATTGCCAAAGGGCCTGGGATTGATTCCCAGGTCCCCATATTTTCCAATGTTATTTTCTTTTACATCATCAGGTACATGCGCATGTATTGGGTCCATCATAGGCCATCATTCTTCAACCACCAGATCTCCAGAATGCCAGATCTAACGCCCATCCTTTGGAGGTCCATGATGCATCATAGTCAAGCCATTGCACAGGATCTGAAAGTCAACGTGGGCTAAGGATTATTGGGCCTATAAGTCATATTCAAACCCCCCTCCATTGCTACTAACAGCAGGCCCATTTCTTTATTTTTCTTTTCTATTTCTTTATTTATTTTATTTTGATTAATTATTTTCTAACATAAAATTAATTCTTTTTTACAAAAACTCATAAAATCAATTTTCAACAATTTTGATTTAGGTTTTATTTTTATCAAATTTAATTTAATAATTAATTTAATTTAATTTTAGGGTAATTTTAACCTTTTCGTAAATAAATTAAAATCAATTAGAAAATTAGGATTTGTTTGATTTAATTTTTATTTTATTTTCTTAAAATAACAAAAATATAAAAATAGGTCTGTTGTACCCTAAAATTTTCCCTCTCAATTCTCAAGGCTTTTTCTTACAAGGATTTCAAGGTTCAAGCTTGAACAAGTGCATTGGGATTTTTCAATACCAAAATTAAAAGGAAACTGTCAAAAAGGGAGAAAACAGATAAAAATATGATTTTGACAAATTTGGAGGAAAACAGGTCTCCTTCGATTCAGCACCCTTCGATTGACTCTTGGCCTCCTTCGAATGCCAGTTTAGGTACATCCTTCGTTTGGATTTGAAACCTCCTTCGAATGCAACTTAGGTACATCCTTCGTTTGGATTTGAAACCTCCTTCAATTCAGCCTTTTGATTGGACAAGTGTGCTGCCTACATGGTTGCAATCAAAGGCCATGACATGTTGGCCACACATGCCCCCTGTAAGGAAACCTTTTCGATTCACCAAGTGTGCTGCCTGCAAAGCCTACTTCGATTTGGACAAGTTTACTGCCTACAAGTCTGCTTCAACTGGACAAGTTTGCTGCCTGCATGCTTGCTTCGTTTGGACAAGTTTCGATGGGACAAAGTAACCATCTCTATGCATCCTTCAAATCCACTTGCACCAAGGACCTCTTGCATACTTTGCTTCATACAAGCTTCGTTTGATCCAAGAAGTGTCTTCATACAAGATGTGACTAAGTTCTTGCTTACCTTGAAAAAGCGCCCTTCAATTCAGAAGCCAGAAACTTCCCTCATGCTAAAAATGACACAAGGAAATGACTCCCTTTATGTTTGTTTCGATCCACATGCTTCGATTGGGCAATATGTTTCCTTCAAGCATGAGCTTTCGATTTGGCAATATGTTTTCTTCGATATAAGCTTCGACTGGGCATTAGCTTGTTTCAACCACAAGCTTCGACTGAGGGAAAGGCTTCCTGTTGGTTTTCTTCAATTCAAAAGTCAATAATCTTCTAAAAGCTTCTTTTGATTCAGAAGTTAATAACCTTCTGAAAAGGGCCATTCTAAGAACACACAGTTGGTCCATTCGAAGGACACACAGCTGGTGAAAACGAATGTCGTGTTATCCTAGTCTGGTCGAAAGGTGTAGAAAGATGGAGGATTCGACTCAAAAGATCAAGTTGAACATTCAGACCCATAGGCTAGGCTACATGTTTTCCCTTTTTAGGCCTTTACCCATTTGTTGCCTAAGACCACTTGCACTTAATAGCACAATACTACCTTTTAGAAAAGTTTGTCTTGAGCCTTGCGCCTATTTTCCTTCAGAAGGAAGCAACCCATCTGAACCATTCATCTTGCTTTTGTGGCACAAGTGACATTTACTTTCCAGTTGAGCCTTATTTTATTATCTTCTGCACCCCAACTGCCAAGAGGCCCCCACATGTACTTTCACGTTACATTATTTTATCATTTATTTGCAAGGCTGGCTTTGGACAACATGTCAATTCTTTCTCTATAAATAGAGGAACATTTACAAAGTTAGAGGAGGATCTTTGGACCAGAGGAACAAATCTCCCAAATTTTCTCAAACACCACAAATCTCTCAAGTCCCTTCAACACTTGTGAGAACAAACCCAGAATCACATACTTACTTCCTTAGATTCTGAAGAACAAGTACTCTTCAGTATCCTTCGAATCCAGTTTGGAAAGAAACATAAGACTTGTTTCTTTCCTTCCTTCGAATCCAGCATTCCAAGCACAGCTGTTGGCCCCCTCTTTCAAATCCAGAACCCTGGGCCTCCACTCAAGGTCCCACATCCATTCAAAGCCTCCATCAAGGTAAGTCACTCTTACCCTTGAACCTTTCATTTCATGGCATAACATGTAAATAATCTTTTCATTTGTTTCAAGCATGTATATACCATTGTTCCTTTCGTTTCCACCCTTTAAACATGTTTTTTTAAAGTTAACCCTTTCGTTTTGCTTTCTGTTTACCTGAACTAGCTTTAACTATTAAACTGTTTGAAAGACAAATACTAGCATGGCCTCAGGCCATGTTGCCATTTAATGATTTAAATGAAAGAAACGGGAAACAGGAAATAGGAAACAAAGCTTCTGGCTTCTACCCCTTTTTCTCCAGGTCAAACGAAAGAGACAACTAGGAGGAAAACCATGTTGACTTCTAGGCCCAAATGAAAAGCATGCCTTCACTGATTCCAGGCTCAATCAAAAGGCATTCCCTCACTGCTTTCAAATCTCCAGTCGAAGAAGGCAACAAGACAACAAGGCAGAACCAGAAGGTTTCGCCATACGCTGACTTCCAGGCCAATCGAAGGACAAAACCTCACTGGTGCCAGCCCCTAATCGAAGGCCATGACCTCACCGGTGCTAGCCCCAATCGAAGGAGGCCAACAGAGTACAGAATCAAAGGGTTTTCTGCCTCAATCGAAAGATCCATTTTTCTTGCTTTTACCTTATCTTTGCCTTTATATTCTCATGCAATTCAATATGGTTGTAATAGTATAGGATATTTATTTCCTGCATTTTTATTGCTTTGTGCAAATGCTAGTAATTAGGTGTGTATGGCAAGATAAAATCAACAGTTAGACAACCCCTAATCAAAGACAAAAAATGCATGCAATCAAATACACTTTGCACACATGCACCCCTAGGGTTTCATCCACTTGTTGCCTTAAAAAATGGGCCATGGTTGCATGTTGAGTACTTTGGCAAAACAAAAACAAAACAAATGATCATAGTCCCTCGATGACGCTATCTGAGTTTCCTAAACAAAAATGATCAAGTCCCTTAAGAAAATTGCCAAAGATACTTGACAATATTGCTATCATGGTCTATACGATGACCCGCGCCTGTCCTGTTAACATCCTAACACAAGGTTGTTCATCAAACACAATGGTGAAACAACACTGTTAAAAGGGTTAAAACATAAGAAAATCTTTGAGTAAAATAGGGTAGACAAACTCTTGGTTACTTGATCAAAAATCTTGCAAAACATCCTTGCCATTTTCAAACACACCTCACAACACAACTTCAAAACAACTTTCAAAACATTGAATTATCTTTTCAAAAAGACACACACCTTTATATATATTCAAACAAGAATCATTACAAAGGTTGCCTAAACAAGGCATCTTTTTCAAAGCATTTTCAAAACCACACACACAAAGCACCATTTCAAGCAATTGAAAAGCAAAGGCACGTGATCTAAAACAAGTAACTAAGAGTCCATGGATAACCATGGATGAAAAGGGTGCTAGAACCTTCCCTTTTCATAATCTACCCCCCGAACCCACGAAAACATCTCAAAGGTCTTTCCTGTGCTTTTTTGACCTTTCCTTAGGATAAAATAAAAAGTCGGTGGCGACTCTTGCTAAACCGAACAAGTGCGAACACAAACGCAAAATCCAAAGTCAGTTCTCCCACCGTATCACAAGGTCAAATTAATTATTTTTCTTAATTTAAATTAATTAGTAACTAGGTTTGTATTTATTCATTAAAACCTTATTTTCTCAAAAAATAACCAAAAACAACAAAAATGATTTTTCTTTCAATTAGGTTTAGACGGGGTCAAAACCCCAATTTTTTCTCGTTCTCGTTCCATCGTGCGCGTTTATTTATTTTACAATATTAATGTAACTGCTCATGGGATGTAATAGTTTAATTAGGACTTTTTGTTTATTTATCGTTTTTACGGGTTTTTGGCTATGTAATTAATCCCCTTCCCCGAAGCCTTGTAATAACGTAGTTTTATTTCTCGCATTTTAATTTTCGCAAATATTAACTGTTAGATGTATGATAATAGGATTGCATGACAAGACTGTATGTTAATTTTAAACGGTTAGCAAACCCTAAATTTGAAAAGATAATAACTGAAATAAAATCACTCGCACATGCACACTCCTAGGGTATACTCTCACTTCGGTTGCCTTCGGTAAACAATCATTAAGTATAGGGTGTTTTAGTGGTCGCCCTCTTGTCTAAACAAAGATCAAATGACCCATTCGGAAATGTTGCCTCGGAAATGTTGCCTCAGAAAGGTTGACTCGAAAATGTTGCCTCGAATATGATCTTAAGACATTAGGGTTATTACTAAGACGTCCTAACATTGCTTCAGTGATCGTACGTCGCTTTCGAATTGTTCCTTACAACTCCAACGACGGTGCTACCTACTCACTAATAGTGGGATAGCACTGTCTAAAGGAAACAAGAACAGAAACATTCGTTTTTCGAGTAGGTAGATGCTAGTAGGTACTTGCTCAAAATCAAACTTTTCCACACTTACACTCTTTTCAAACAAAGTTTTCAAAAACACTTCGTAACACTCTTGAGGACTGATAAAGGGTTAAAACGAAGAAAAATAAAAACTTTTCAAAACACACAAACACAGAAGAAATTTTGAAAATGATGAGCAAATACCTAAGAGCCCGTAGAAAACTACGGATAGAAAGGGTGATAATACCTTCCCTTTCTATAATCTACCCCCCGTACTCAAAATCTCGAAAAAGGAATTTTTCTGTGCTTTTTTCCTTTCCATTTGGATAAAATAAAAGTCGGTGGCGACTCTTGCTTACCGCGACATTTTGCAAACACAAACGCAAAATGCAAACCAGTATTAAACAGTCCAGTTTTGCCACCGTATCACAGAATTGGCGACTCTGCTGGGGAAAAATAAGTGGGGTATACCTTAGGATTAGTTCATCATAAGTTGCTTCTCTTGTTTGATTTAATTGCTTTACTTTTGAGGGTTTTGTATCAGGAGTTACTATAGATCCTAACCCGGATCTGAGGGACACCTTTTAGGTAAGTAGCAATAAACTGTGAGGGAACTGTACAACGTAGACCGATACGGTTGAAGCAGTAGCTACGTTGATGTGGCACATTGGTTGGTACCGGTATCCCTTGTGGAGAAACGAGGAGAATACGAGGCTGCTATGTGTGTCGTTAAGCATCAACTGACCTTAGAACCTATAATTGACCAACTTGGCCATTAGGAAGTAGTGAGATAGCCGGCCTCGGTGTAAAGCTGAGAACTGGTTGATACTCGATACTACACTCATTGAGACCATACTCTCGAGATAGTTCCGGCCGCAAGAAAAGATTGCATGAGCTGAAACCATGACCGATGGAGGATGGTCAGTGATATTGAGAACCTCTAGAACCCGGTTACTATTATTGGGACAGGTTGAAACCAACTGAACTTCAAGAGGGTAATACCTAGACCCCATGCAAGCCTGAAACTTAAGGGCTCTTATGTGACTTATTTGCCTTTACCATGTCTGCTATACCTATTGTGTGTTTTATCATGACATCATGCATCATAACATAGCATGCATACTCCATTATACTAACCATTTCAAAGACCGAGGGGATTTATCTTTGTTCTGTTTTGCAGATTATGGCTTCCATGCGCAGAAACACCATCCGAGTTAACTTTGTGCAAATACCTGCTCAACTCAAAGAATTAGCCTTAAAATTTTCTGATACTTCTGCATTCATTAGAAGACATGGTCAGCTTCTTAGCTTGGTTACCTCAAAGTTTGATGAGCAGATGATGAGTGTGCTTTTCCAGTTCTTCGATCCGATGCATCATTGCTTCACTTTCTCGGATTATCAGCTAGTTCCCACTATGGAAGAGTTTTCTCACTTATTGGGCATATCCATCCTCGAGCAGATGCCCTTCACAGGTTTGGAAGAGACTCTTAGACCAGAAGACATTACTTCAGCTCTACATTTGAAACAAGCTGATGTAATATCCAACTGGGAGGCACGAAGTGGGGTTAAAGGTTTCTTAGCCAAGTTTCTGATAGATCAAGCTCAACTATTCTGGGATAACTTAGACTTTCAGGATTTTGAAGACATCTTGGCCCTCCTTATCTACGGTTTGGTTCTTTTCCCGAATCCAGATTCCCTCATAGATGTGAATGCGGTTAAGATCTTCCTGTCTCGCAATCCTGTGCCTACTCTTCTGGGTGATATTTTGCATGCCATCTATACCCGTACTGTGCAAAGAAGAGGGACTCTCATGTGTTGCATGCTGCTGCTGGCGAGGTGGTTTATTTCGCACCTCCCCAAGTCTGTATTGAAGAATGAGGAAGGTTTAGAATGGTCTTACAGGATAATGTCCCTTGCCCATACAGACATTCTTTGGAGTTCCAAGGCTATGGAAAGCGTTGCTGTCATTGATCATTGTGGGGGATACCCTAATGTCCCATTGCTTGGAATCCGAGGAGGAATAACCTATAGTCCTTGTTTAGCTTTACGATAATTTGGTCGTGCTCGGAGAGACGGTCCTCATGATTTACTTCTTACAGATATTGCATTTGACTATAAAGAGGATGTTGACGAGCATCGCCGAAGGTTTATACGAGCTTGGGGCATGGTGAACAGATCTGACCCTCAAGAGCTAGGACCAAGGACTTCTCTCCCTATGCAGCCTTATCTCCAATGGGTCCGAGCTCGTGCTCAGAAGCTTGGGATGCCTTATGAAGCTGTGTTGCCAGTAATTGTGGAGCCCACCAACGAAGAGGATATTTCTTATACAATCCTTTATCCCTACATGACCACTGATCTTAGAGCATTGAAGAGATCCTTGATTCAGCTGAAAGAGGAGAGGGATACCTACCGGGAAAAGTACCATGAGAAAGAAAGGAAGATCTTGAAGCTCACCAGGAAACTTGAGAATGAAAGAACGATCAATGACTACGTCAGCACCAAGGGGAAGATCGTCACAATACAAGGTGAGGAGGAGTACATGGTGAGTCATCTTAATTCCTTTCGTTATGTGGAGATGGATGAAGAGTTCATCGAAACCCCTTCTCAGAACTTTGAAGAGGTCCCCCAGACTCTGGCATCGACTGAAGTTGCTGTTGATAAACCTCCGATGAAGATGGCTTCCCTCAAGGATGCCAGGGCTGTAATTGAAAAAGGTGGGTGTGCAAATTGGGGTCAGCTCCCTGACTTCGCACACAAAACTGATAAGTTTGGTTTCGGCTTTACTGCAGAAGCTCAAAGGGTTGTTCGGCATGCGTGAATTGGAAGACCTCCTCTGCACATCAGTACTCAGGGAGTGAATGCAATTGAAGATGGTGAAGAAGATTCAGATATCAACAGCTGGATCTACCCTACAATCAATGGTGGCTTGAACAACTGGACGACGAGGGACTTCGTACCCGTTTCTTTTATTACACAGTAATTGACTTTTGTTTTGAGATTTGTAACAGACAGTTTGAAACTTTATGGCCCGGTGCCTTACCCGAGGCACCTTAGCTTTGTTTGTGAGGGCTTCTTATTTGTTATTTTCATATATCATCAATAAAGCATTGGACGTTTTCTTGCATTACAAATTTTGCGCTCCTTGTTTTTCCTTTCTATCTCGCACTATATCAAAACAACTATTGTCTTACACACACTTACATATCATAATGCAGATCCACATCCACTCTGGATCCTATTGATAACGACTCAGCTACTTCCAGTTATGACTTTGAAAATCCGATCAACCAAGCCGAGGACGAAAGTGAGGATGATTGTGAAGTGCCTGGGGAACTTGCTAGACTATTACTACAGGAAGAGAGGGCCATACATCCTCATGAAGAGCCAGTGGAATCAGTGAATTTGGGTACAGAGGAAGACAAGAAAGAGGTCAAGATAGGTGCAAATCTGGAGCCTAGTGTCAAGCAACGGTTGATGCAGGTGCTACGCGATTATGTTGAGATCTCCGCTTGGTCTTATGAAGATATGCCTAGTTTGGACACTGATATTGTGGTACACCGCCTGCCGACCAAAGAAGACTGTCCTCCGGTAAAGTAGAAGATTCGCCGTATGCGCCCCGAGATGTCTGAGAAAATCAAAGCTGAGGTCATGAAACAGTTTGACGTCGGGTTTCTAGCTGTCACTTCTTACCCACAGTGGGTTGCCAACGTGGTTCCAGTGCCTAAGAAGGATGGTAAGGTACGGATGTGTGTGGACTATAGGGATCTGAACAGGGCGAGCCCCAAAGATGATTTCCCACTTCCTCACATCGATGTTCTGGTCGACAACACCGCGCAGCATAAGATCTTCTCCTTTATGGATGGTTTTTCTGGTTACAATCAAATCAAGATGGCTCCCGAAGACATGGATAAGACAACCTTCGTTACGCAGTGGGGCACCTTCTGTTACAAAGTAATGCCTTTCAGGTTGAAGAATGCTGGGGCAACTTATCAGCGTGCAATGGTTGCTTTGTTCCACGACATGATTCACCATGAGATTGAGGTTTATGTTGATGACATGATCGAAAGGTCCCCGACTGAAGAAGAACACCTTGACCATCTCTAGAAACTGTTCGGCAGGTTGAAGATGTACAAGCTGAGGTTAAACCTGAACAAGTGCACCTTCGGGGTAAGGTCTGGTAAGCTGCTGGGTTTCGTCGTTAGTGATAAAGGTATTCAAGTGGATCCTGCAAAGGTGAAGGCTATACAGGAGATGCCAGCTCCCCGAATGGAAAAGGAAGTTAGAGGATTTTTGGGACGTCTGAATTACATCGCCCGATTCATTTCACATCTGACTGCTACTTGTGAGCCGATCTTCAAGCTTATGAAGAAAGATCAAGTGGTAAAATAGAATGATGAATGTCAGACCGCTTTCGAAAGGATCCAGGAATACCTCCAAGAGCCACTTATTCTGATGCCTCCAGTTGAAGGAAGACCTTTGATCTTGTACTTGACAGTGCTGGATAGTTCAATGGGGTGCGTGCTAGGGCAGCATGACGAGTCTGGCTGAAAAGAGCACGCTATTTACTACCTTAGCAAAAAGTTTACCGACTGTGAGACCCGATACTCACTGCTCGAGAAAACTTGCTGCGCTTTGGCATGGGCTGCTCGCCGGCTGAGACAGTATATGCTGACTCACACTACCCTATTGATATCAAAGATGAACTCAATCAAGTATATCTTCGAAAAGCCTGCCTTGTCCGGAAGAATAGCAAGATGGCAGATGATCTTAATTGAGTATGATATCCAATACACAACCAAAAAAGCAATCAAGGGGGGTGTGTTGGTAGATCATTTGGCGCATCAGGTCATGGATGATTACCAATCCATGAATTTCGAGTTCCCGGATGAGAACATCATGTTAGTGACCGACTGTGAAGAACCTGGACCGGATGAAGGACCTGAGGAAGGATCCTGATGGTCCATGTATTTTGATGGAGCATCAAACGCGTTAGGTAATGGCATTGGCGCTGTGATCATATCTCCTGAGGGTTGTCTTACTCCGTTCACCGTCCGATTATGTTTTAACTGCACCAACAATATGGCGGAGTATGAAGCGTGCATCATGGGTCTTCGAGCTGCTATTGACCTGAGGATTAAGTTCTTAAGTGTATTCAGAGATTCTGCTCTGGTGATCTGTCAGATCAACGGAGAGTGGGATACGAAGCACCCAAATCTTATTCCTTACAAAGAGTATGTACTGACGTTACTTCCGCACTTCGAGGAGATAACCTTTGAACATTTCCCCAGAGAGGAGAATCAGTTAGCGGATGCGCTAGCTACCATGTCTTCTATGTTCAAAGTCAGGTGGGACAATGAAGCTCCCCAGATTACCATCGAGAGGTTAGACGAACCCGCACATTGCTGTGACATCGAGACTGAAGAGGTAGAAGATAAACCTTGGTTTCACGAGGTAAAGAGGTATCTTGAGGCTCAAGAGTACCCCGAGGGTGCATCTGTTAATGATAAAAAGTTCTTAAAAAGGTTCGTTGCAAAGTTCTTCATTAGTAATGGTATCCTTTACAAGCGTAACAATGACTCAACCTTACTGCGATGTATGGACAAGAACGAGGCAGAAAGGATTATGGCAGAGTTACATGAAGGTACTTTCAGAACTTATTCCAGTGGATATACCATGGCAAAGAAAATCCTACGGGCAAGATATTATTGTTCTACTATGGAAGCCGATTGTTATCAGCACTCTCGGACCTGTCATAAGTGCCAAGTCTATGCGGATAAGGTGCATGTACCTCCGGTTCCCCTGAATGTTTTAACAGCTCCTTGGCCTTTCGCAATGTGGGGCATCGACATGATCGGCGAAATCAGACCTACTGCGTCTATAGGGCATCATTTCATCCTGGTAGCAATTGATTATTTCACGAAGTTGTTTGAGGCAGCTTCCTTTTCTACAGTAACCAAGAACATCGTGGCGCAGTTTATCCGACACAACTTGATCTGTCGATACAGTGTACCAGAGAGGATCATCACAGACAATGGTACAAATATCAACAATACGATGATCACCTAGCTCTGCAAACAGTTTAAGATACAGCATCACAACTCATCTCCTTACCGGCTGAAGATGAATGGGGCTGTTGAAGCGGCTAATAAGAACATCAAGAAGATTGTGCAGAAGATGACAGTGACATACAAAGACTGGCATGAGATGTTACCATTTGCTCTTCATGGGTACCGTACCTCAACACGAACATCGACAGGGGCAACACCCTACTCTTTGGTGTATGGCATGGAGGCAGTCTTACCCATTGAAGTCCAGATACCCTCTCTCTGGATTATGAAGGATGCAGGTTTGAGCGAGGACGATTGGATCCAGACCTGGCTTGATCAGCTGAATTTAATCGATGAAAAGAGACTTACTGTTATTTGTCATGGTCAGACGTATCAAAAGCGAATGATCAAGGCTTTTAACAAGAAAGTCAAACATCAAGAATATCAAGTCGGGGATCTGGTGATCAAACGCATCATACTGCCACAAGGTGATCCCAGGGGCAAACGGACCCCCACGTACGAAGGGCCATTTGTGGTTAAGAACATTTTCTCGGGAGGAGCTATGATTCTAACCACCATGGATGGTGACGAACTTCCTCACCCCGTCAATACAGACATAGTGAAAAAATACTACGCATAATCAAAGACCTGCTAGGTTGACTGGCCTAGGCAAAAAGAAGGGCTTCCTGGCGAACCAAAAGGGCTCGGGAAAAAGTAAGGGATGAAAGTAAAAAAAATTGTACACCCGGCAAGTCGAAAACCTGAAAAGGAGGCTTAGGCAAAAAAGGGTATCCCGGTGGACTGAAAACCGAAAGGGCGGTCCAGGAAAAAATTAGGGATTAAAGCGTAACACTATGTCTCATTGGATCACCTTGCAACCAGACTTCAGTATTGACTATCAAGCTCGGATGGCGCCAATCAATCTGATTTACCTTCAACCAAGTAGCAAAGTGATGAGACGCTCGAAGATATAAAGGCAATAGCAGAGTTGGAACCCAGTGGGATTGTTTCACATAGTTGTTTTTCTTTATTTTACACAAATTGTATAAATTCTGTTCTTTCGGCGGCGTTCTCTTACTAGGACGTCAGCCTCTTTGTACAAAACACCTATTATAGGCCAACTTCAAAATCAACACAATTCATTTTACAATAAATTTCAAAAGTGTTTTTCTTTTCTTGTTTTGTTTTGCAAGAACGTCCAATGATTCATTTTTTATATATGCATTTGAAAATAATTGTTGCTCATAAATATTTTACATGCGAAACAAAAGACGATTACTCGTAATTCCAGGAACAGGGGCAAACAAGAAGTGTCCAAACCTTACAGTTGCTCTACCCACCAGGTACAGGGATAGAGCCAACTTGAGAAAATGACTAAAAGTGCATACACTCCCCACAGAGTAGGGAATACCCAAAATAGTGGTGTTAATTCTCCCCAAGCAGAGTTTATCTATCACCAGCAATATAAGATTATCCCCAGTGGAGTTTATTTCTTCCACAAGCAGAAATTCAATCCCTAACAGGGTTCATTATCGCCAGCAACAGTAATTCATCCCCAGTCGAGGTTATTTCTCCAAATTGGCAGATCTTCTAGCAAAGTATCTCCTCCCCATAGAGTCATAATCTCGCCAATTTATTCTCCAGCAGAGTTCCTCCCGGTGAAATATTCTCAAACAAAATAGACACAGGTCTCTGGCTAATCATCTTTGGTCGTTATCCCCAGCGAGCGAAACTCTTTGTACTCTCTAAGAGCAGTCCGAGATTTATTTTCCCCAGTTAGAAAACATCATAAAAACATTGCATATCCATACATCATGGCATGCACATACGCATCATACATCACAGTCTCATTTATTTTGAGAATATCATTGCTCAATACATTTCATACATCATGACATTACATACGACTAACTCCTTACCTTTCAGGGAAAGATACAATCAAATTCTCACAAGTTTTCTCTGGTTCAGTCAAGTCGATGCTAAGATTTCTATTCCAATTCAAGCTATGAAGCCCGGGTCCGACCAGATAGTATCTTGATTTCTCCATCATATTGTGAAGCCCGGATAACAATACCGAAATACCGCGAAGCCTGGAATCGACCAGATAGTGGTTTATCTTAAATTTAAGCTATGGGGCCCGAATTCGACCGGATAATAGTTTAATCCCCAACAAGTTACTGTGAAGCCTGGATTACGACCAGATAACAGTACAAAGACACCATGAAGCCTGGAATCGACCAGATAGTGGTATATCATAAAAACAAGTGGTGAAGCCCGAAGATCGACCGGAAAACAGCTTAACAAGGTATTGTGAAGCCTGGAAATCGACCAGATAGCAGTACAGGACACCATGAAGCCTGGATTCGACCAGATAATGGTATAAGACATCGTGAAGCCTGGATTACGACCAGATAGCGGTAAAAGACACTGAAGCCTGGGACTACGACCAGATAACAGTGAGGGACACTGCGAAGCTTGGATTTCTACCAAATAGCAGTCTACCCGGCCAATTACTATGAAGCCCGGAAATCGACCTGATATTAGTAGGCCATAAAATTAAATGGAAGCCCGGATGCGACAGGATAACCACTTGATTTCTTCTGAAGCCTGGAATACGACCAGATAAGAAGTAAGAAGTTACGAAGCCTGGATTACGACCAGATAGTGGTAAAGGACTGAAGCCTGGAATCGACCAGATAACAGTATAAGACACTACGAAGCTTGGATTTCGACCAAATAGCAGTTTACCTGGACAATTACTAAGAAGTCTAGAATCGACCAAATATTAGTGTGCCCTAAATTCAAGTTGAAGCCCGGATGCGACTGTATAACAACTTAATTCCTTCTGAAGCCTGGAATTCGACCAGATAAGAATTGAGAAATTGCGAAGCCCGGAGAACGATCAGATAGCAAGTTTAATCTCATCTCCCGTTAAGTCACTGTAAAGCCTGGAGCACGACCAGATAGCAGTCGATCTTATCACTATGAAGCCTGGATCACGACCAGATAGTAGTTCATTTTCACCTCTTCGACCGAGAGACGATTCCCCAGTAGAATAACGGACGATTGAAGCTCCTAAAATTCTATTTTTCCCAAAACAGAGACCAACATTCCCCAGCGAAGTCCTCCTCAATAGAAGGTACACAAGCTCTCACAAAGGAATCTCTTATGCGATCGACACTCCTTCGGATGGCATCTTTAAGCCCATCCTCCGTCATCAATATCCAAATGGCATCTATAAGCTCGTTCCTGACATCACAAGGCCAGTACCACTTCATACGAGTGCAAATTTCTGGGCACTCTAGTGTTCAATCATCTTCCACCTTCGGATCACGAAAGGCAAGCAAGCCAATCTATATCCTCAGGTTTAAGAAGATTGAACAGGGGCAGCTGTTGTACCCCAAAATTTTCCCTCACATATTTCTCAATACATTTCAAGTGAGATCCTCAAATTGCTCAAGGAAGTCCATGGGTTGACAAGACAAACTCTCTCCTAAGGCAGTCTACCTCAAATTAGGGTTTCAGTTTGCATCAAGGTACTTGAGTCCAAGGGATCCCAAATGCCCACCATTGTCCTAATATTTCCATAAGATCATCCATGTCAAGTTTCAAGCCCTACAGAGAAAGTTTGCTCAGTCAATTGCTCAAAGGCCTGAAAATCGACTGTGCTAGGGCAAACGTCAACTGTGGCCCACATACAGTCAAACTTCAATATTTTTAGTCAACATCCTCATTTTGAAGTATTATTCATCATTTGATCAAGGGTTGATCATGATTCCTCAAGGATTTCTCATAATTAATCAAAACCCAAAAGTTGCTAAATTAGGGTTTTGTAGGAAAAGTCAACTCAACTTTGACCAAGCATAACTTTCTCATACTTTATCAAGAATGACCCATCCAAAGCTCATTTTAAGAGGATTTAATTCCCAACAATTCATCTTCATCTCCCAAGTTCAAAATATGCACTCACAAGAAGATATAAATTTGGACATCATAGGTCATTTTGAAAAGTCAACAAAAACACCTTTTTTGTCAAAGTTTCATACATGAACATGGAAGAATCAATTGATATGAGACCAAAAGGGTTGGTTATAGGACATCTTGAGCTTTCTAAAAAGTTCAAGAACACATCTCTAGGGTCAAAATTGAAGGAGTTATGCATTGGTGAAGTTGACCCTTTTTGCAAAATTGCCAAAAAGTCAAATGTGGCCAAAATTGCAATTTTTGTCAAATGGGCCCAACGTTTTGTGCTTGTATTGAGTTGGTAACATGTTCCACGACTCATAATCCTTCCCACTTGCCTTTGTTTTATTTTTTTCTTTTATTTTTATTTTTATTTCATTTAATTCAATTTAAATCAAAATAAAATCATGAAAATATCAAAACTAATCAAGGCTTGAGATTTTGTGCATGTTTAGGTCTCTTATACAGCTGGGAAGAGAATCAAATCGTGAAAGGCTTGTTTGGACAGAAAAAGATTGAATTTTTCTTGTTTTGGAAAGATTTGATGCAAGGGTGAATCAATGATCAAATCCTCATAATTACAAGGATTTGATGCAAACTTGTAACCCTAATGAACTCTATGATATATATTGAATAAATCCAAAGCAAAAGAAAGAGGATTGGAGGCGTGAGAAGCTGAAAGAAAACTTGCAAAAACTCAAGAAAAATGGGGAATCAAATTCCAATTTCCAGGCCTCTTCAAGCCGTTCCAAGCACACCATTCACTTGCTGGACATCTAAGGATTCTATCTCAATCATTAGCAGGCGTTTTCGTGCCCAAAATGCACTGTAAGTATCTCACGACATTGATACTTTCTTGAAATCAAACATCACAATTCTGGCATTTGTAGCACAATTTGTTTATATATTTTGAATCCTTGAATCATTTGCAAGCTATTGGTTACATTCAATTGCATTTTTATTAACTGTAGAGCAAGATGCCATAGTTAGGGTTCTTGGCTCATTTTTGGGGTTTTCTGTTACATGTACAATTGGCCATGGAAAGTGGTACCATGATGCTCGTGAGGTTGTCACGAGTTGATTGGTACCATTGTTATACGTTTATCATGCTTGCATAGAGTTTTGGAGGTTCACATGGTTGTACCTACGCCCAGAAAACCGTAGGTAAAAGTCCTGGACTTTTGCCAACGGAGGGAGGAAGTAGAAGGGTGGCGTGGCACCCCCTGACTGGCCCATTTGAAAATTCGCGCTTTTTGATATATTAATTTGCTTTTTCTAATATGATATTTGTTTATTATTCCATATGCAAATGGACGCGCTAGCTCAGTTTGTCAGTGGGTGAAGGAAATTGCCAAAGGGCCTGGGTTCGATTCTCAGGTCCCCATATTTTCCAATGCTATTTTCTTTTACATCATCAGGTACACGCGCATGTATTGGGTCCATCATAGGCCATCATCCTTCAACCACCAGATCTCCAGAATGCCAGATCTAACGCCCATCCTTTGGAGGTCCATGATGCACCCTAGTCAAGCCATTGCACAGGATCTGAAAGTCAACGTGGGCTAAGGATTATTGGGCCTAGAAGTCAGATTTAAACCCCTCTCCATTGCTACTTACAACAGGCCCATTTCTTTATTTTTCTTTTCTATTTCTTTATTTATTTTATTTTGATTAATTATTTTCTAACATAAAATTAATTCTTTTATACAAAAACTCATAAAATCAATTTTCAACAATTTAGATTTAGGTTTTATTTTTATCAAATTTAATTTAATAATTAATTTAATTTAATTTTAGGGTAATTTTAACCTTTTCGTAAATAAATTAAAATCAATTAAAAAATTAGGATTTGTTTGATTTAATTTTTATTTTCTTTTCTTAAGCTAACAAAAATATAAAAATACGTCAAATTAATTATTTTTCTTAATTTAAATTAATTAGTAACTAGGTTTGTATTTATTCATTAAAACCTTATTTTCTCCAAAAATATCCAAAAACAACAAAAATGATTTTTCTTCCAATTAGGTTTAGACGGGGTCAAAACCCCAATTTTTTCTCGTTCTCGTTCCATCGCGCGCGTTTAGTTATTTTACAATATTAATGTAACTGCTCATGGGATGTAATAGTTTAATTAGGACTTTTCGTTTATTTATCGTTTTTACGGGTTTTTGGCTATGTAATTAATCCCCTTCCCCGAAGCCTTGTAATAGTGTAGTTTTATTTCTAGCATTTTAATTTTCGCAAATATTAACTGTTAGATGTATGATAATAGGATTGCATAACAAGATTGTATGTTAATTTTAAACGGTTAGCAAACCCTGAATGTGCAAAGATAATAACTGAAATCAAATCACTCGCACATGCGCACTCCTAGGGTATACTCTCACTTCGGTTTCCTTCAGTAAACAATCATTAAGTATAGGGTGTTTTAGTGGTCGCCCTCTTGTCTAAACAAAGATCAAATGACCCATTCGGAAATGTTTCCTCGGAAAGGTTGCCTCGAAAATGTTGCCTCGAATATGATCTTAAGACATTAGGGTTATTACTAAGACGTCCTAACATTGCTTCAGTGATCGTACGTCCCTTTCGAATTGTCCCTTACAACTCCAACGATGGTGCTACCTACTCATTAATAGTGGGATAGCTCTGTCTAAAGGAAACAAGAACAGAAATATTCTTTTTTCGAGTAGGTAGATGCTAGTAGGTACTTGCTCAAAATCAAACTTTTCCACACTTACACTCTTTTCAAACAAAGTTTTCAAAAACACTTTGTAACACTCTTGAGGACTGATACAAGGGTTAAAACGAAGAAAAACAAAAACTTTTCAAAACACACAAACACAGAAGCAATTTTTAAAATGATGAGCAAATACCTAAGAGCCCGTAGAAAACTACGGATAGAAAGGGTGCTAATACCTTCCCTTTCTATAATCTACCCCCCGTACTCAAAATCTCGAAAAAGGAATTTTTCTGTTCTTTTTTCCTTTCCAGTTGGATAAAATAAAAGTCGGTGGCGACTCTTGCTTACCGCGACATTTTGCAAACACAAATGCAAAATGCAAACCAGTATTAAACAGTCCGGTTCTGCCACCGTATCACATGTACCAAGCTAAATATTGATCTGTGTGTCGCATATTACCATGGTTGAGGAAAACTGGGAATTATAAGACACGTCGGTGACGCCTCTGCCACATCTTACACCATTCTTGAGCAAAATCTTTCCAGTTGGTTAGACCTCATTGGGCGTCAACCCTTTTGAGATGCCACAGGGACAAACAAGTTGGATCGCATGGTATCTCTTGATGCATTTCAAACTGCATCTTGACACGGTCGCTGTGGTGCATCTCCACAACATTGAACCGTATGATTGCAATCTCTGCGCTCCAAATTGCTGCATCCTCGGAGTTTGGTTCATGGTCCAAACCCAAATATGGTCTCCAGACAAACTGCAGATAAAATTAAATCAGCTTAATGAAAACGTAATAAATAAATAATTTAAAAGTAGAAAAGTTTAAAGGTATGACGTACATCATCTTGGCCAAGGTGATCCAATAGATTGCGATATAGAGCGACATTGAATCTTGGATTCTTGCCGTAATCCATACCCCTCACGCAGTACCTAAAGGAATTGAAAAATATTTTATTTTTATCATATATTTGGTGAAGAGATGAATAATAATAAATGATATAAGTTATTGACTTACTTTGTTGCGTATGGGAAAACGAATGCGCTGTTGTTGACGGGTTTTAGGGACTCCATTCTCCACCAACCCCAGGCTTGAAGTAAAAAAGGGCAGCCATAAAAGGTACATTTTTCCTTGATTGCATTTTTACACAAGGAACTGTATAGATGGGCTAAAACAGCAGAACCCCAACTATACTTTCTAGTTTTTTCAAACTCTCTAAGTAAATTTAAATACATGAAATTTACACTATTCCCCATACTTTCGGAAAATAAAAAGGTTCCAAAAAGTATCATTATATAATTTCTAGCTTTTATCACCTTAGCTAGCTCAGAGGAATTTTCGTTCAATTCCAGAGTCGCATAATAATTTTTGAGCTCAGTAAGTAGTATACCCTGGCCTCTTGCACCACCACCTTCAACCATATCCCTTCCCAACAATTCTTCACACAGAAAATTGGGTTGTTGAATCGACCTATTAGCCGCCTTACCATCGACAGGGAGACCCAATAACATGTACACATCCTCTAGTGGACGGTACATTCACCTATTGGTAGATGAAATGTGTGGGTCTCTGGTCTCCACCTTTCCAACATTGCAAGTATGAACTTTGAATCAATCGTGCAGTTGGAGATCTTTATAACATTTCCAAAACCTGCGTATTCGAGGTAGGGTGTGATCAACGGGTCGGGAGCAAGGTAGTTGTGTGACTGGATTCTGAATCTTTTAGTATCCTAAGTTAAGAATGTAAAAAGTGTAAGAGTCCATAAGATGTATAAAGCATTATGTGATCGGTGGGAATGAGAAATGACTATTTTGGAATGTTGGTTGGCGTTTGCGTTTGTTTTTGCAAAATGTCGCGGTAAGCAAGAGTCGCCACCGTCTTTTATTTTATCCAACAAGGAAAGGACAAAAGCACAGAAAAATTCCTTTTTGAGATGTTTCTCGGGTTTGGGAGGTAGATTATAGAAAGGGAAAGTGTTAGCACCCTTTCTATCCGTGGTTATCCACGGGCTCTTAGGTACTTGCTCATTGTGTTTTCAAAAGTTTGCTTTTCTTTGTGTTTGTGGGTTTGAAAAGAGTTTTTGTTTTTGAAGAGAGTGTAAGTGCGAAAAGTTTTGTTTTGTTTTTAAAAGGAGCAAGTACTTAAGAACCATCTACCTACTCGAAAAGGAATTAAACTGTACAAATGTCCTTTAGACAGTGCTATCCCACTATTGAGGAGTAGGAAGCACCGTCGTTGGAGTTTTCGGGTCAATTTGATTAAGGGACGTGTGGTCACTAAAGCAATGTTAGGACGCCTTAGTGGTAACCCTAATATCCTAGATCATTTTTCCGAGGCAACTATTTCGAGGCAACTATGATCTTTGGACAAGAGGGCGACCTCTAAAACTTCCTATACTCAATGACCACGTTCGAGGCAACCAAGTGAGATGTACCCTAAGAGTGGCATGTGCAAGTGTGTTATTTTGATTAATTTTATTTGTACATATCATGGGTGAGCTATATTGATTTTAGGTTAAAGATTGATCTTGTCATGCATTGCCTATTTATCAAACATCTAACAGTTAATATTGTGCGGAAATTAAATTGCGGGAAATTAAATCTAAACTATTACAAGGCATCGGGTATTTACATCGCCAAAGACAAACCCTTTAATTTAAATTGCGGAAAAATAAAAGAAAGCGATAAATAAATAAAGTCCTAATTTAAAACTATTACATTCCCGAAGCAATTACATTATTGGATAAAAATAATACGCGTGCGAGAAAATTAAATCGGAGTATTTTTAGGGTTTTGACCCTTTTTATTAAAGAAAGCATATTTTTTTGTTATTTTGAATTAAATGGAAATTAAATATAAGTTAATTAATTAATTAAATAAAAAATATATTTTTTGGGTTTTAGAATATTTAAGGAATTAAAATAAGAATGGTTAAAAGTTATTAAAAACCCTAATTATACATTAATTTTAATTTGTTGCAAAAAATGTTAAAATTAACCTAATTAACACTAAATTAATTATTTATTTATTTACAAAATAAAATAGTGAAATTAATCATAATAATATTTTTATATATTTTTTTTGATTTTATTAGGAAAAAATAAATTGGTTAGTATAATAATAATAATTAATAAAACAAATAACTAAAAAGAAAATATAAAAGAGAAAAAGAAATAAACCCAGGGGGGTGTGGGCCTGAATCTGGGTGTAGAATCAGCAATTTTCCAGGCCCAAAACATTGGCCTGATTGACTCTTCCAGTCTCCTGTGCGTGCATTGACTTGAGTGCGTGGTGTACCTTCAATCTGGGCCATTGGATTTGATTTGCAAGCCATCTGGCAGGTGGATCTTTGAGGAGCATGGTAGTCTCTACGCTTGAGGGCGCACTGGAATAGCTGAAACAAAATAGCACAAATGTTTTGGGGGACTTGGGATTCGAACCCAGGTCCCAAGGGATTATGCATTGACACACTTGCCATCTAAGCTAACCTTCCTAATTGTTATACTAACACCAAACAAATATTATATTGACAAATCAATTAATTATGCTGAAAAATAAAAAACGCGCTAAACATGTTTGAACTAGACAATGAAGCCAAGCCACGTTATCATCTTCTCCAAATATCCCTGGTTCGTTTCCTGCGGATTTGGTTCCGCAACAAAATTCATGGCTCAATCCCAGAATCACCCCTAGGCCATAGAAACGACTCTTGGGACCATCACTTTACTCGTCTCTCTTCCCTGAACTCAACCATGTCCATGGTTTGCCTTAATTTCACCTGTAATTGAAACGCATAAAAGTAAAGCAAGAAAACCCTAGGTTCGGGCATTACAATACAGGCCATGAGAATGAAATTGAATATTACAAAACGCTTAGAAATCATACAAGGAACAAGAATATGCTAATATTTTGTCAAAAAGATGCAAGAATGATGAGTTATGTTTCCGTGCACAAGGCCATATTCGTGAGTACTTACAGCGCGTTTCAAGTGGTCTCAAGGCCTGGTTTTGGTTGCTACAGCTTCAGGAGATTTCCAGCAAGAGAGCTATGTGAAGATTTTGCCTTGAAAACGCCTCCAAACAAGAATTCGATCTCTCACTTTTTCACACTTTTTTCAGTTTTGGTTTGGCCGTTTCTTGCAGTTTTCGGTCGTGTTCTTTGTGGCTTTATGTTGTATATGTATCAAGCAAGCAATTAGGTTAAATCTTGGGCTTCCAATCCATGTGCATTCAAGGTTTTGAGATTTGATATGATCACCATTAACAAGTTTCCATATTTGCATCAAATCTGAGATTTTGTGCATGTTTTGACTTGGCACGAGTTTGATTGAGTGTATCATGATATATGCAAGCTGTAATGATCACAAGAATCTCATTCCATTAATTTTTGGATTTTATTTGAATTAATATTGATTTAAAATGAATTAAATTAATAAAAATTAAATAAAATAGAAAAATAAATGATTGGTCATGAAATTAAAGATGGGACACGTGTGTGGTGTGATAAGACCAAATCAAGTGGAAAAAAGTGGGCCCTTTTGTCAAAAATTGGAGTTTGGAGGATAGTTGACTTTTGGCAATTTTGGAAAAATGTCAAACTTCAACAATGCATAACTTCTCCAATTTTGAACTTTTGGAAGTGTTCTGGGACTTTTTAGAAACCTTGAGATGTCCTCTAACCAACATTTTTGTTCTCATCTCATTTTGATATTCCATGATCAAGTTATAAGCTTTGTCAAAAAAGGTGTTTTTGTTGACTTTCAAAAATGACCTATAATGTCCAAATTTGTAACTTTTTGTGAGAGCATTTCTTGATCTTGGGGTGTGAAGATGGATTGTAGGAAATTGAATCCTCTTAAAAATTAGCTTTGGATGGGTCATTTCTCATAAAGTATGAGAAAGGTATGCTTTGTCAAAGTTGAGTTGACTTTTCTTGCAAAATCCTAATTTAGCAACTTTTGAATCTTGATGAATCTTGAGCAATCCTTGATGAATCATGGTCAACCCTTGATAAAATGATGGATTATCCTTCAAAATGAGAATGTTGGCAAAAAATCTTGAGGTTTGACTGTTTGTAGGTCACAGTTGACTTTTGCTCTAGCACAGTCGATTTTTGGACTTCTTGAGCAATTGACTGACCAAACTTCCTCTGCAAGGTTTGAAATTTGACATGGATGAACTTGAGAACATATTAGGACATTGGGTAGAATTTGAGACCATTTGAATGCAAGGACCTTGATGCAACACAAAACCCTAATTTTGAATTGACTGCCTTAGGAGGTGATTTGACTGTCCAACTCTTAAGCCATCTTGAACAACTTTGGGGATGATTCTGACCTATCTTGAGGAATATGGGAGGGCAAATTTTGGGGTACAACAGTTTCCCCTGTTCAATCTTCTTAAACCTGAGGATATAGATTGGCGTTCGGGCCTTTCGTGATCCGAAGGTGGAAGATGATTGAACACTAGAGTGCCCAGAAATTTGCACTCGCATGAAGTAGTATTTGTCTTGTGATGTCGGGAATGGGCTTACAGATGTCATTTGGAGATTGATGATGGGAGATGGGCTTAACGATTCCATCCGAAGGAGTGTCGATCGCGTAAGAGATTCCTTAGCGAGAGCTTGTATACCTGTTGTTGAGGGAGATTCTGCTGGGGAATGTTGTTCTTTGTCTTAGGAGAAATAGAACTTTAGGAGTTTCGGTCGTCCGTTATTCTACTGGGGAATCATCACTGTTGAATAGGTGAGAGTGAACTACTATCTGGTCGTAACCCAGGCTTCATAGTGATAAGACCGACTATTATCTGGTCGTAATCCAGGCTTTATAGTGACTTACTAGGGAGATGAGATTACACTTGCTATCCGGTCGTAATCCAGGCTTTGAAATTTATCACTTCTTATTTGGTCGAAATCCAGGCTTCAGAACAAATCAAGTGGTTATCCGATCGCATCCTGGCTTCAACTTGAATTTAGGGCACAGTAATATTCGGCCGACTCCGGGTTTCTTAGTAACTGTCCATGTAAACTGCTATTTGGTCAGAATCCAAGCTTCAGAGTGCCTTGTACCGCTATCTAGTCGTAATCCAGGCTTCACAATGTGTTATACCATTATCTGGTCGAATCCAGGCTTCATGGTGTCATGTACTGCTATTTGGTCGAATCCAAACTTCACAATACCTCACTTCTTATCTGGTCGAAATCCAGGCTTCAGAACAAATCAAGTAGTTATCCGGTCGCATACGGGCCTTCCTCTGACTGTTGGGTTTACTAATATTCGGTCGAATCCGGGCTTCATAGTAACTGGCTGGGTAAACTGTCATTTGCTCGTAATCCAAACTTCATAGTGTCCCTTAATGCTATCTGGTCGTAATCCAAGCTTCACGATGTATCCTACCACTATCTGGTCGAAATCCAGGCTTCGTAGTACTCTTGGTTGCTATTTGGTCGTAATCCAGTCTTCACAACATCTGGTCGTAATCCAGGCTTCATGGTCTTGTATTGCTTTCTGGTCGTAATCCAGGCTTCACAATAACTTGCGGAACTGTTATCCGGTCGTGATCCGGGCTTCACGGCTTGTGTTTATGATATACCACTATCTGGTCGAATCCAGGCTTCATGGTGCTTTCTGAGCTGCTATCCGGTCGTAGTCCAGGCTTCATGGCTCATTGGGGGATAAACTATTATCCGGTCGTTCTCCGGGCTTCATAGCTTACTTTTGAGAGATATCACTATCTGGTCGTAATCCAGGCTTCGCGGTAGTCTGATGTTGTTATCCGGTCGCAATCCGGGCTTCACAATGTGCTGTAGAAATCAAGATACTATCCGGTCGTACCCGGGCTTCATAACTTGAATTTTGATTGTATCTTTCCTGAAAGGTAAAGGTCAGCTGTATGTAATGCATGATATGCATCAGGCAATGATGTTCTCAAAATAAATGAGATTGTATGGTATGATGCGTATATGCATGTATCATGATGTATGGACATGTAATGTTTTAGTTGGGGAAAATAAATCCCGGAGCTGCTGGAGAATAGAGTTGAGTTCCTCGTTTCCGCTGGGGATGGTGAACGAAGATGATAAATTTGCAGGAGAGGATAACTCTGTTGGGGAATAAACTGATGAAGAGATTACTCCGAGGGGAATTACTCTGTGGGGAAGAGATGTGTTGCTGAAGATTTTAACGATAAACTCCGCTGGCGGTTCCGCTGATAAACTCTGTTGGGGATTTTAATGATGAACTCCGCTGGGGATGGATTAACGTTGCTGGTGACACTGGATCTGTTGAGGATTGAACTCCTGATTGGGGAAAGGAAAGAATTTCGCTGGGGGATGATCTTTCAGTTGCAACTTGCTGAGGATAACCCAGTTAAACTCCTGTGGGGATAACCCTCTGAATTTGGCTGGGGAGATTTATTTGCGCTTTGCAGGGGATAAGCTTCCAGAATCTACTGGGGGAGATGATTCAACTCTGTTGGGAAAACTTTTTTAGACTGCGCTGGGGAAATGGCTCCACTGGGGGTATCTTGTACTCCACCGGGGAACATTCTTATACTCCGTTGAGGAATATTAAGACTGTCGGGGGTATTCTTATGCTTGCTGGAGAATATTCTTATACTTCGCTGGGGAATATTAAGACCTTCTGGGGATACCCAACCTTTTTAGGGATGATGGTAGGCTAACTCTGCTTGGGGAGAGTATTGGTGATTTGTACCTAGCTGCAAGTCTTAGCTGGGAGAGCTACCATTACTGTCTTGCTCTGCAGGGAGTGAAAGTATCTTATCCATATTCTTCAGTTGAATCTACCTTGGTACCTGGTGGACAAAGCAACGACGCAGCTTGGACACTTCTTATGCCCCTTGCTTCTGATATTACCCGTAATTTATCTTTTGTTTCACATGTAAGTATTTATAATCAGCAATTAATGTCAAATGCATATATCAAAAATGTACCTTGGACGTTCTTTGCAAAACAAAATAGATAAAGGAAAAATAGCTTGAAATTTCTGAAAATGAATTTGTATTGATTTTGAAGTCTGGCCTGAAAATAGGCGTTTTTATACAAGAGGCTGACGTCCTGGTAGGAAAACACCGTCGAACAAATAGAATTTATACAATTTGAAAAAGGAAACAAAACAGCTATGTGAATAATCCCACTGGGTTCCAACTCTGCTATTGCCTTTATATCTTCAAGCATCTCATCACTTTGCTGCTTAGTTGAAGATGAAACTGATTGGTTAGTGCCGTCCGAGCTTGATAGTCAATACCAAAGTCTGGATGTGAGGTGATCCAATGAGACATAGTGTTACGCTTTAATCCCTAATTTTTTCCTGGACCGCCCTTTCGGGTTTTCAGTCCATCGGGATACCAGTTTTTGCCCAAGCCACCTTTTTAGGTTTTCGACTTGCCGGGTGTATAATTTTTCATTTTCATCCCTTAGTTTTGCCCGAACCCTTTTGGTTCGCCGGGAAGCCCTTACTTTTGCCTAGGCCAGTCAACCTAGCGGGTCTTTGATTATGCGTAGTATCTTTTTACTAAGTCTGCATTGACGGGGTGAGGAAGGTCGTCACCATCCATGGTGGTTAGAATCATAGCTCCTCCTGAGAAAATGTTCTTAACCACAAACGACCCTTCATAAGTAGGGGTCCATTTTCCCCTGGGATCACCTTGAGGTAAGATAATGCGCTTGATTACCAGGTTCCCAACTTGATACTCTTGTCGTCTGACTTTCTTGTTAAATGCCTTGATCATTCGTTTTTGGTACGTCTGACCATGATAAATAGCAGTGAGTCTCTTTTCGTCGATTAGGTTTAGCTGATCAAGCCGGGTCTGAATCCAGTCATCTTCACGCAAACCTGCATCCTTCATGATCCGAAGAGAGGGTATCTGAACTTCAATGGGAAAGACTGCCTCCATGCCATAAACCAAGGAATAGGGTGTTGCCCCTGTCGAAGTCCGTGCTGAGGTACAGTACCCATGAAGAGCAAATGGTAACATCTCGTGCCAGTCTTTGTATGTCACTGTCATCTTCTGCATAATCTTCTTAATGTTCTTATTTGCTGCTTCAACAGCCCCATTCATCTTCGGCCGGTAGGAAGAAGAGTTATGATGTTGTATCTTGAATTGCTCGCAGAGCTCGGTGATCATCTTGTTGTTAAGATTGGTACCGTTATCTGTAATGATCCTCTCTGGTACACCGTATCGACAGATCAGATTGTGCCGAATGAACCGTGCCACGACGTTCTTGGTTACGGTAGCAAAGGAAGCTGCTTCAACCCACTTCGTAAAGTAATCAATTGCTACCAGGATGAAACGATACCCGTTGGATGCTGTAGGTCTGATCTCGCTGATCATATCAATACCCCACATTGCAAAAGGCTAAGGAGCCATCAGACATTCAGAGGAACTGGAGGTATGTGCACCTTATCAGCATAAACCTGGCACTTGTGACATGTCTGAGAATGCTGATAACAATCGACTTCCATTGTGAACCAGTAATATCCTTCCTGGAGGATTTTCTTTGCCATGGTGTGTCCACTGGAATGAGTTCCGAAAGTACCTTCATGCAGTTCTGCCATGATCCTCTCTGGTTCACTCTTATCCACACAATGCAGTAAGGTTGAATCATGGTTACGCTTGTAAAGAATGTCATTGCTGATGAAGAACTTCGCCGCGAACCTCCTCAAAAACTTCTTATCATTAACAGATGCACCCTCGGGGTATTCCTGAGCTTCAAGGTACCTTTTTACTTCGTGAAACCAGGGCTTTTCTGTTACCTCTTCAGTCTCAAGATCACAGCAATATGCAGGTTCGTCCAATCTTTCAATAATGATTCGGGGAGCCTCGTTGTCCCAATTGACTTTGAACATAGAAGACATCGTAGCTAGCGCGCCCGCCAACTGATTTTCCTCTCTTGGGAAGTGTTCAAAGGTTATCTCCTCGAAATGGGGAAGCAATGTCAACACATACTCCTTGTAAGGAATAAGATTTGGGTGTTTCGTATCCCACTCGCCTTTGATCTGACTGATCACGAGAGTGGAATCTCCGAAGACACTCAAGAACTTAATCCTTAGGTCAATTGCTGCTCGAAGACCCATAATGCACACTTCATACTCCGCCATGTTGTTGGTGCAGTTGAAACATAGTCGGGCGGTAAACGGAGTATGAGAGCCTTTAGGAGATATGATCACAGCGCCAATGCCATTACCCAAAGCATTAGAAGCTCCATCAAAGTACATAGACCATCGGGATCCTTCCTCAGGTCCTTCATCCGGTCCAGGTGTCTCACAATCAGTTACCAACATGATATTCTCGTCTGGGAATTCAAAGTTCATAGACTGGTAATCATCCACTGCCTGTTGTGCCAAATGGTCTGCCAATACACTTACCTTGATTTCTTTTTGAGTTGTGTACTGGATGTCATACTCAGTCAAGATCATCTTCCATCTTGCTATTCTTCCGGACAAGGCAGGCTTTTCGAAGATATACTTGATTGGATCCATCTTTGAAATCAACAGAGTAGTGTGAGTCAGCATATACTGTCTCAGCCGGCGAGCAGCCCATGCCAAAGCACAGCAAGTTTTCTCGAGCAGTGAGTATCGGGTCTCACAGTCGGTAAACTTTTTTCTAAGGTAATAAATAGCATTCTCTTTTCGGCCAGACTCGTCATGCTGCCCCAGCACACACCCCATTTAGTTGTCAAGTACTGTCAAGTATAAGATCAGAGGTCTCCCTTCAACTGGTGGCATCAGGATGGGCGGCTTCTGGAGATACTCTTTGATTATTTCGAAAGCGGCCTGGCATTCATCGTTCCAACATACTACTTAATCTTTCTTCAGTAGTTTGAAGATTGGCTCACAAGTAGCAGTCAGGTGCGAGATGAGTCGAGCAATGTAATTCAGTCATCCCAGAAAGCCTCTGACTTCTTTCTCTGTCTTGGGAGCTGGCATTTCCTGTATGGCCTTCACTTTTGCCGGGTCCACTTGAATACCTTTGTCGCTCACGACGAAACCCAACAGCTTACCAGATCTTACCCCGAAAGTGCACTTGTTCGGGTTCAACCTCAGCTTATACAACTTCAACCTGTCAAACAGCGTCTACAGATGGTCAAGGTGTTCTTCCTCGGTCTGGGACCTTGCAATCATATCATCAACGTATACTTCAATCTCATGATGGATCATGTCATGAAACAGAGCAACCATGGCACGCTGATACATTGCCCCAGCATTCTTCAACCCAAAAGGCATAACCTTGTAGCAAAAGGTACCCCACTGAGTAACAAAGGTCGTCTTCTCCATGTCTTCGGGAGCCATTTTAATCTGGTTATAACCGGAGAAACCGTCCATAAAGGAGAAGACCTTGTGCTGAGAAGTATTGTCAACCAGAACGTCAATGTGAGGTAGAGGGAAGTCATCCTTAGGGCTCGCCCTGTTCAAATCCCTGTAGTCAACACACATTCGGACCTTACCATCTTTCTTCGGCACGGGAACCACATTAGCGACCCACTGAGGGTATGAAGTCACTGCTAGAAAACCGACGTCAAATTGTTTCATAACTTTAGCCTTGATTTTCTCAGACATCTCTGGGCGCATACGGCGAACCTTCTGTTTCACTGGAGGACAGTCTTCCTTAGTAGGCAGGCGATGAACCACAATATCAGTATCCAACCCAGGCATATCTTCGTAAGACCAGGC
The DNA here is from genome assembly GCA_948472305.1 of Vicia faba. Lineage (NCBI taxonomy): Eukaryota > Viridiplantae > Streptophyta > Magnoliopsida > Fabales > Fabaceae > Vicia > Vicia faba. Next base: position 854,658,748 of record OX451736.1, on the reverse strand, counting down.
AAAGATCTCAACATAGTCACGCAGCATCTGAATTAACCGTTGTTTCACACTGGCTTCTAGATTTGCACCGATCTTGACTTCCTTCTTGTCTATCTCAGCACCCAGGTTCACTGATTCTACCGGCTCTTCATGTGGCTGAATGGCCCTCTCTTCCTGGAGTAGCAGTCTTGCAAGTTCACCAGGAACTTTGCAATCATCTTCACCTTCGTCTTCGGCTAAGTTGATCGGATTTTCGAAGTCATAACTGGCAGTAGCAGAGTCGTTACCAGTGAGACCCAGAGTGGATGTGGACCTGTATATGTGAGTGTGTGTAAAATAACTGTTTTGCAATATATAATAAAGAAAAACAAGGAGCGCAAAATTTGAAATGCAAAAAACATCCAATGCTTTTATTAATGATATATGGAAATGACACACAAAAGCCCTCACAAATGAAGCCACAATGCCCCGGGTAAGACACCGGGCCATAAAGTTTGAAACATTGTCTATTACAAATTCAAAACAAAAAGTTTCATTACTGGGTGATAACTGAAATGGGCATAGAATCCTTCGCTGTCTAGTTGCTTAATCCACCGTTGGTCATAGGGTAGATCCAACTGTCGATATCAAACTATTCATCATCATCATCCCTGATAGCATTTACCCCTGCCTCTTGTTTAGGCTTCTCTGGTGCTCCGAACTCGATCTCTTTCGCATCAATCAAGTCTTGGACCTTGTTCTTCAAAGCCCAACAATCATCCGTATTATGCCCCGAGCTATCAGAGTGAAAAGTACAACGGGCATTAGGGTTATACTTTGGTGACGTTGTATTTGAATTCTTTGGGGGTTCCCTTAGAGTCACCAGATTACTCTTCAGCAACTGTGGCAGAATCTGAGATAAGGTCATGTTGAGACGAGTGAATTGCCTCTTAGGTCTCTCGTCCTTTTGTTGATTGTTGTACTGAGGAGCACCAGCAGGTTTTAAAATAACAACCGCATTGACAGCTTGGTGGTGTTTAGGTCTATTTTGTCTTCTTGCACTGTAGATAACACTGGACTCTTTCTTAAACGGCTTCTTCTCGGTGCTCGATGAGGCACCCTTCTGTATCTTCCCAGCCTTAATACCAGCTTCAATCCTCTCGCCAGTCAAAATAAGATCTGTAAACCCAGATGAAGAGCTCCCAATCAGATGGTTGAAGAATGGACCAGACAGGGTCCCCAGAAACATGTCAGCAAGCTCACGATCAGCCAAAGGTGGTTGCACCCTTCCGGCAAGGTCTCTCCATTTTTTAGCATAATCTTTGAATCCTTCACCCGTTCCCATTGACATACCCTAGAGTTGGGTACGCATAGGAGCGAGGTCGGAGTTGTACTGATACTACTTGTAGAATGCAGTAGCCAAATCTTCCCAACTGCGGATACTGGCTCCGTCTAACTGATAGAACCACTCAAGCTGAGTCCCTGAGAGACTGTCTTGAAAGAAATGGATCCACAAGTTCTTATCAGCAGTGTAAGGCTGGATCTTCCTCACATATGATTGGAGGTGCAGCTTCGGACAGGAAACTTCGTCATACTTGGCAAAGGCTAGTGCCTTGAATTTATGGGGAATCACCACCCCAGATGATAGACCCAGATCTCCGAAGTCCAGACCGGGAACCTTCTGAATTTCCATAGCGCTCAAACGGTCTTCCAATTGTTTGTACTTATCCTCATCAGGAGGATACTATTCTTCATCGTAGTCTGTCTCGTTGTCGGAGACCACAGGGCTAGGAGCCTTCCTTTCTTGTGGACTATCTTTCCCTCCAGATGAGGTGGTCAGATCAACTTCATCCCGTAGCCTGTTTCCAAACCTAGGGCTAGTGTTGAACAAGACTGTCCTCTTCTTCTTCTTCTTTTTCTCCTTCAGAATTAAGGTTTTCAGGTCCTGCTGACCCGTAGCTAGGCTCATGAACAATTCTTGAAATTGGGCATTCTGGGCATGGAGGGCCTTGATAGCTTGCTCAGTTGAAGGTTCAGTAGACATGATGATTGCTGAAATAAACAGCGAAGAAGATAAGAGACCTGTAAAAGGGTACCTGTTTATGAAGTGCATGGGATGAAATGCGTATGATTTATGATTTCAAAGACAATCGGGATTCAAATTTGTAAACAAGAAAGGAAACACACTTTATTAGATTTAAACTTCAAAATTTAAATTGTTCAACAAATTGCCCTTAAGGCGTTACAAAATGGAAATACTGAGAAGTAAAAATAAAACTGGAAAGGAAATCATCAAAGTCCCATCAATGCTCCCATGGTCTCTTCTTCTCAGTGCGGACATAATCATTCAGGATCCGCTCGTTCTCCAGTTGCCTAGTCAGCTTCTGGATCTTCTGCTCTTGTTCATTGAACTTCTCTCGGTAAGAATCCCGTTCATCCCTTAACTGCATCCAAGACCTCTTTAGTGCCCCAATGTCAGTGGGCATATAAGGGTGGGGAATGGTTGGAAGAACCCCTTCTTCATTAGCAACTTCAAGAGTGACAGGTCGGACAACTTCATATGGCATACCTAGCTTCTGGGCACGAATGCAGACCCATCTAAGATATGGCTCCATTGGCAGAGAAGTCTTTGGACCCAACTCATGTGGATCTGATTGGTGAACTCTGTCCCAAGCCCTTATGAATCTACGACGTAGCTCGTCGCTATCTCCCTGAAAATCAAAGATGATATGAGGCATCAACATCTCATGAGGTCCTTCTCTTCTGGCTCTTCCAAACTGACGGAGAGCTAAGCATGGGTTGTAAGAAATTCCTCCATAGTTTCCTATCAATGGAACATTTGGATACTCCCCACAGCGATCAATGACATTCACCTCATCCATACCTTTGAGAGTCCAGATAATGTCATTATGAGAAAGAGACATCACCCTATAAGCCCAGCCCATTCCTTCTTTGTTCTTCAATACTGACTTAGGGAGGTGCGAAATAAACCACCTCGACAATAAAGGAGCACAACACATCAAGGTTCCCCGCTTTCGGGCAGTACGAGCATAGAGCTGATGAAGAATGTCACCCAAGAGAGTGGGTACAAGGTTCTGAGAGATGAAGATCTTTATGGCATTAATATCAACAAAAGTGTCATGATTTGGAAATAATACCAGGCCATAAATCAGAAGAGCCAGAATATCCTCAAAGGCCTTAAAGTCTAGGCTATCCCAGAAGTAGTTAGCCTTGCCAACCAAGAACTTAGTCAGAAATCCTTTTGCTCCACTCCTAGTCTCCCAATTAGCCATTACCTCCTCTTTGGTCAAATGAAGGGTTGCAGCAATTTCTTCAGGCCTAAGAGTCTTCTCCCAACCAGTGAATGGAGTCTGCTCCAAAACAGAGATACCGAGCAGCTCAGAGAACTCTTCTAGGGTAGGAACCAACTGATAGTCTTGAAAAGTGAAGCAATGGTATAGCGGATCATAAAACTGGACCAGGACACTCATCATTTGTTCGTCCAATTTGGAGGTGACCAAACTGAGAAGAGAACCATGCCTCTTGATGAAGGAAGTAGTGTCTGGCATCCTGACAACCAAATCTTTGAGCAGGGTAGGGACTTGGACAAAGTTGATCCGGATAGTATTCTTACGCATGGGCATCATGATGACCTGCAAAACAGAGCAAAGATGAAACCCTCTTATCTTTGAAATAGGTTAGTCCTTATGCAAGATGTATGCAATGTTATGATGTCATGATGTCATGATAGTAGGCACATCACAAGTATCCACAAATAGCAAACATGGTAAAGGCACACAAGTCACACTGAGAGCCCTTAGATTTCAGGCTGGCATGGAGCTTAGGTACTACCCTCTTTAAGTTCAATTGGTTTACACCTCTCCTAAAAATAGTAACCAGTTTCTAGAGGATCTCAATATCACTGACTACCCTCAATCGGTCATAATTCCAGTTTAGCAACCTTTTCTTGCGGCCGGAATCATCGCAAGAGTTTAGTCTCAATGAGTGTAGCATACTGCTACTGTTCTATTGCCAAGTTGGTCAATTTAAGGTTCTAAGGTCAGTTGGTGCTTAATGACCCCTTATAAGACCCATATTCTCCTCGTTCCAACACAAGGGATATCGGTACAGACTAAAGTGCCACACCAATGTAGCTACTGCTTCATCCGTATCGGTCTACGCTGTACAGATCCCTCACAGTTTATTGCTACTTACCTAAAGGGTATCCCCAGATCCAGGTTAGGATCTATAGAAACTCCGATACAAGCCCACAAAATTAAAGCATACAAAGCATATAATTGAAAACATAATGATCTAATCCTAAGGTACACCTCACTTAATATTCCCCAGCAGAGTCGCCACTTCTGTGATCGGTGGGAATGAGAACTGACTGTTTTGGAATGCTGGTTCGCGTTTGTGTTTATTTTCGCAAAATGTCGCGGTAAGCAAGAGTCGTCACCGTCTTTTATTTTATCCAACAAGGAAAGGACAAAAGCACAGAAAAATTCCTTTTTGTGATGTTTCTCGGGTTCGGGAGGTAGATTATAGAAAGGGAAGGTGTTAGCACCCTTTCTATCCGTGGTTATCCACGGGCTCTTAGGTACTTGCTCATTGTGTTTTCAAAAGTTTGCTTTTCTTTGTGTTTGTGGGTTTGAAAAGAGTTTTTGTTTTTGAAGATAGTGTAAGTGCGAAAAGTTTTGTTTTGTTTTTAAAAGGAGCAAGTACTTAAGAACCATCTACCTACTCGAAAAGGAATTAAACTGTACAAATATCCTTTAGACAGTGCTATCCCACTATTGAGGAGTAGGTAACACCGTCGTTGGAGTTTTCGGGTCAATTCGATTAAGGGACGTGTGGTCACTAAAGCAATGTTAGGACGCCTTAGTGGTAACCCTAATATCCTAGATCATTTTTCCGAGGCAACCGTTTCGAGGCAACTATGATCTTTGGACAATAGGGCAACCTCTAAAACTTCCTATACTCAATGACCACGTTCGAGGCAACCAAGTGAGGTGTACCCTAAGAGTGGCATGTGCAAGTGTGTTATTTTGATTAATTTTATCTGTACATATCATGGGTGAGCTATATTGATTTTAGGTTAAAGATTGATCTTGTCATGCATTGCCTATTTATCAAACATCTAACAGTTAATATTGTGTAGAAATTAAATTGCGGGAAATCAAATCTAAATTATTACAAGGCGTCGGGTATTTACATCGCCAAAGACAAACCCTTTAATTTAAATTGCGGAAAAATAAAAGAAAGCGATAAATAAATAAAGTCCTAATTTAAAACTATTACATTCCCGAAGCAATTACATTATTGGATAAAAATAATACGCGTGCGAGAAAATTAAATCGGAGTATTTTTAGGGTTTTGACCCTTTTTATTAAAGAAAGCATGTTTTTTTGTTATTTTGAATTAAATGGAAATTAAATCTAAGTTAATTAATTAATTAAATAAAAAATATATTTTTTGGGTTTTAGAATATTTAAGGAATTAAAATAAGAATGGTTAAAAGTTATTAAAAACCCTAATTATACATTAATTTTAATTTGTTGCAAAAAATGTTAAAATTAACCTAATTAACACTAAATTAATTAATTATTTATTTACAAAATAAAATAGTGAAATTAATCATAATAATATTTTTATATTTTTTTTTATTTTATTAGGAAAAAATAAATTGGTTAGTATAATAATAATAATAATTAATAAAACAAATAACTAAAAAGAAAATATAAAAGAGAAAAAGAAATAAACCCAGGGGGGGTGTGGGCCTGAATCTGGGTGTAGAATCAGCAATTTTCCAGGCCCAAAACATTGGCCTGATTGACTCTTCCAGTCTCCTATGCATGCATTGACTTGAGTGCGTGGTGTACCTTCAATATGGGCCATTGGATTTGATTTGCAAGCCATCTGGCAGGTGGATCTTTGAGGAGCATGGTAGTCTCTACGCTTGAGGGTGCACTGGAATAGCTGAAACAAAATAACACAAATGTTTTGGGGGACCTGGGATTCGAACCCAGGTCCCAAGGGATTATGCATTGACACGCTTGCCATCTGAGCTAACCTGCCTAATTGTTATACTAACACCAAACAAATATTATATTGACAAATCAATTAATTATGCTGAAAAATAAAAAACGCGCTAAACATGTTTGAACTGGCCAATGAAGCCAAGCCACGTTATCATCTTCTCCAAAATCCCTGGTTCGTTTCCTGCAGATTTGGTTCCGCAACAAAATTCGTGGCTTAATCCCAGAATCACCCCTAGGCCATAAAAACGACTCTTGGGACCATCACTTTACTCGTCTCTCTTCCCTGAACTCAACCATGTCCATGGTTTGCCTTAATTTCACTTGTAATTGAAACACCTAAAAGCAAAGCAAGAAAACCCTAGGTTCGAGCATTACAATACAGGCCATGAGAATGAAATTGAATAGTACAAAACGCTTAGAAATCATACAAGGAACAACAATATGCTAATATTTTGTCAAAAAGATGCAAGAATGATGAGTTATGTTTTCGTGCAAAGGGCCATATTCGTGAGTACTTACAGCGCGTTTCAAGTTGTCTCAAGGCCTGGTTTTGGTTGCTACGGCTTCAGGAGATTGTCAGCAAGAGAGCTATGTGAAGATTTTGCCTTGAAAACGCCTCCAAACAAGAATTCGATCTCTCACTTTTTCACACTTTTTTCAGTTTTGGTTTGGCCGTTTCTTGCAGTTTTCGCTCGTGTTCTTTGTGGCTTTATGTTGTATATGTATCAAGCAAGCAATTAGGTTAAATCTTGGGCTTCCAATCCATGTGCATTCAAGGTTTTGAGATTTGATATGATCACCATTAACAAGTTTTCATATTTGCATCAAATCTGAGATTTTGTGCATGTTTTGACTTGGCACGAGTTTGATTGAGTGTATCATGATATATGCAAGCTGTAATGATCACAAGAATCTCATTCCATTAATTTTTGGATTTTATTTGAATTAATATTGATTTAAAATGAATTAAATCAATAAAAATTAAATAAAATAGAAAAATAAATGATTGGTCATGAAATTAAAGATGGGACACGTGTGTGGTGTGATAAGACCAAATCAAGTGGAAAAAAGTGGGCCCTTTTGTCAAAAATTGAAGTTTGGAGGATAGTTGACTTTTAGCAATTTTGGAAAAATGCACAACTTCAACAATGCATAACTTCTCCAATTTTGAACTTTTGGAAGTGTTCTGGGACTTTTTAGAAACCTTGAGATGTCCTCTAACCAAAAGTTTTGGTCTCATATAATTTTTATATTCCATTCTCAAGTTATAAGCTTTGTCAAAAAAGGTGTTTTTGTTGACTTTCAAAAATGACCTATAATGTCCAAATTTGTAACTTTTTGTGAGAGAATTTCTTGATCTTGGGGTGTGAATATGGATTGTAGGAAATTGAATCCTATTCAAAATAAGCTTTGGATGGATCATTTCTCATAAAGTATGAGAAAGTTATGCTTGGTCAAAGTTGAGTTGACTTTTCCTGCAAGACCCTAATTTAGCAACTTTTGAATCTTGATGAATCTTGAGCAATCCTTGATGAATCATGATCAACCCTTGATCAAATGATGTATTATCCTTCAAAATGAGAATGTTGGCAAAAAATCTTGAGGTTTGACTATTTGTAGGTCACAGTTGACTTTTGCCCTAGCACAGTCGATTTTTGGACTTCTTGAGCAATTGACTGACCAAACTTCCTCTGCAAGGTTTGAAATTTGACATGGATGAAATTGAGAACATATTAGGACATTGGGGAGAATTTGAGACCATTTGGATGCAAGGACCCTGATGCAACACAAAACCCTAATTTTGAATTGACTGCCTTAGGAGGTGATTTGACTGTCCAACTCTTGAGCCATCTTGAACAACTTTGGGGATGATTCTCATCTATCTTGAGAAATATGGGAGGGAAAATTTTGGGGTACAACACATTAATAGAAGTATGAAAAATGTATAAGTATACAAGAAACTTACAAACGCTGCAATGTTGTCCCTTGTGCCTCTGTGAGAATCGCCCATTGTGAGAAGAGCCATTGTTGAAATTGTCTGAGATTATGAAAGAGTTTGTAGCAGAAAGTGAGATGATTGTGGATGCAATAGAAGTATGTGAGGCTCTGTATTTATAGGCAAAATTTTATCACAGAGTAAGTGACGTGGTTGATGGGTGCATGCATGCATGATAAGTGTCACTCTTATAGTGTAGGTGCGGGCTAGGTGGCAGCCTTGGAGAAGGCATCTCTGCATGCATCTAATATGATTGGACGTGTAGGGAGCGCCATTGGACTTGGCGAATGATTACAAAAATGAAAGGTGTTGCCATCCCTCTTGGCGAATTAGAGGTGGCATGGGTTGTAGTATAGGTGCAGTCTAGGTGACAGTCTTAGGGAAGGCATCTCTGCATGCATGTAATATGATTGGACGTGTAGGGAGGCACCATTGGACTTGGCGAATGAGTACAAAAATGAAAGGTGTCGCTATTCCTGTTGGCGAATTAGAGGTGGCATGGGTTGCAGCGTAGGTGTAGGCTAGGTGACAGCCTTGGGGAAGGCATCTCTGCATGCATGTAATACGATTGGACATCCCAATTGGCGAATTAGAGGTTGCTTACTGTTGTTTTATTCAAATTTAGTACAACCTGTTAGAACAAAGTTTGAATCTACTACCCTACATTTAAGTTTTGATGATAACAAAGTGAAAAGATATACTATTTATGATATTCATATATGAACTACCTGCTGCCTAAAATTATTATGTTCTGACTTGCAGATACTCTGATTGATAAGCAAGATCACATCTAATCAGCATCAGAATTTGGTTCTTGACACCAGCATCAGAAGTTGCCATATCAGAATGTCAGAATCAGATGATCAACTCACGTACATGCTGAAGCCTGATGAACAAGACTGCGCTCAACACTCTGATAAAGAAACACAACAGTTCATCAGCAGCGAAGCAGAGTCAGAATGAGCCAAGCCAGAACTTGCATTAAGTAAGCAACGGTACTGTGCATTGAAAGCAAATTAATTCCAACGGCCTCATTCCAGACAAGATCTGCTCGATAAGGAAAGTTTGTTATTAGCATTGAATCAAGAATATTGCATCCAACGTTCATCATCTCAGTGCTATATAAACAAGAATTTGAAGATTGAAATGGCTAATGCTCTCCAAATCTCTACACGCACAAAAGCTAATCATAATCTTCTTTCTCTCAAGATTTGCTAAACCACACATTCTGATATTCTATCATTGTTTAGCAATCTAGTTTCTAAGCTTCAATTTGTGTATACATCACAGTTGTGATACAGTTTTGTAGAAAACATCCACACACTTAGTTTTATCTCTTTGTAAGAAAGTGTTACCTTGACAAACCGGGTTGTGGTTTGGATCAAGAAGGCTTTAGCAGTTGTTAAAGCAGTCTGTAATATTCAGTTGAATATAGTGGATTAAGACCTCGTTGGAGAGAGGCGAAATCACCTTGACGGGTGGACTGGAGTAGTTTGAGATCAAACGAACCAGGATAAAAATATCTTGTTCTTGCATTAGATTTCAGTTTTACAATTCAACCCCCCCCCCCTTCTTGTGTTTTTCACCACTTCAATTGGCATCAGAGCTCCTGGTTCTGAGCTAAAACACTTAACCGTGTCAGTACAAGATCCAGCGTCAGAAAAACACAATGGCAGGAAACAATTCTCACATCAGCAATGACAACAATGAGGACATAGACAGATTCAGTGGCAAACCACCAGTCTCTGATGGAGAAAACTTTGATTACTGGAAAGACAGAATTGAAAGCTTCTTTCTGGCACATGATGCTGATCTGTGGGATATGGTGACAGATGGATACACGCACCCTGTGAATGCAAGTGGTCAGAAGATTGATAGAAAAATAATGTCTGATCAACAAAAGCGTGACTTCAAGAATCACCACAAGGCCAGAACCATCCTCCTCAGCGCCATCTCCTATACTGAGTATGAAAAGATCTCCAACAGAGACACAGCAAAGAATATTTTTGACTCACTCAGAATGACGCATGAGGGCAACGTTCAGGTCAAAGAAACAAAAGCTCTGGCGCTCATTCAGAAGTATGAGGCGTTCAAAATGGAAGAATCTGAATCCATTGAAATCATGTTCTCTAGATTCCAGATTCTGGTAGCTGGTCTCAAAGTTCTGGACAAAGGATACTCTACTGCTGACCATGTCAAGAAAATCATCAGAAGTTTACCCAAGCAGTGGAGACCTATGGTTACATCTCTGAAGCTAGCTAAAGATCTCAACAAAATCACTCTGGAGGAACTTATCAGCTCCCTCAGAAGTCATGAGATAGAGCTAGAAGCTGATGAGCCTCAGAAGCAAGGTGAGCCTTTAGCATTAAAATCTAACAGAAAATTTGAGTCTAAAGTTTTGCAGGCAGATGAAGAAACATCTGATGGATCCTCATCAGAAGAAGACGAACTCTCCCTCCTCTCTAGAAGAGTAAATCAACTGTGGAAGCAAAGACAAAGGAAGTTCAGAAATCCCAGAAGATCTGATCAGAACGAGTCTTCTTCCAGATACAGAAGGACAGATTCTTCCTCTAGATACAGAAGATCTGAAGGCTCCTCCAGTAGCAAAAAGCCAAACACCAAAGACATCATCTGCTATGAGTGCAATGAGCAAGGACACTATAAGAGTGACTGCCCAAAGCTTCAGAGGGAAAAGCCCAAAAAGAAGTTTGGAAGAGAGAAGAAGAAAAGTCTCATGGCTACATGGGATGACTCTGACTCGTCTGAAGCTGACTCAGAATCAGATGATGAGAGGGCAAACATAGCTCTCATGGCTAACATTTCAGAAGATAGTGAAGCTTCTGAATCAGACTCAGAATCAGACACTGAAGAGGTATTTCCTAACTTTGCTGTTAACTTTACAAAGGCTGAACTTGCTGAAAGCCTTAATGAGATTCTGGAACGTTATCAGCAAATTAGAGCTAAATTCAGAGACCTGAAAAGGAATCTTGAATCTGACTCTAATAAGACTGAGAGTCTCAAATTGGAAAATTCTGAGCTGAGAATTAAGATTTGAAAATTAGAAAACACTTTACAAAACTCTCAGAAGGAACCAATTTCTGAAACTCCCAGCAACGCTGATGAGATCATCAAGGAGTATGATCACAGTTTCCAGAAGTTCCTAGCTAAAAGCATAGATAGAAGCAGAATGGCTTCAATGATCTATGGAGTTAGCAGAAACGGCAGGAAAGGAATAGGATACCAAGGTAAGGTTCCTACACCAAAGAATGTCATGGACTTAACCATTAAACACACTCCTCTGAATTCACATTTTGTATATGGTCACACACATGATATCAAATACACTAGCAGTAAGCACTCTGTGAAACCAAAATTCAACCAGAGTTTTGGTAAAACTAACAAATCAGGACCCAAGAAAATCTGGGTACCTAAGGATAAAATAATACATGTTGTAGATATCTTTAGCAGCAAGTCAGAAACACCAGTCATGGTACCTGGACTCTGGCTGCTCACGACACATGACGGGAAGAAGGCATATGTTCCAAAGCCTGGAGCTTAAGCCTGGAGGCCACGTTGGCTTTGGAGGCAATCAGAGGGGAAAGATAATTGGCTCTAGAACTGTAGGTAATGGAAATCTTCCCTCTATTAATAATGTTCTGCTAGTAGATGGATTGATGCATAATCTGTTATCCATAAGTCAATTAAGTGATAACAGTTATGATATAATCTTTAATCAAAAATCATGTAAAGCTGTTAGTCAGAAAGATGGGACTATCCTGTTTAATGGTAAGAGGAAAAACAACATTTACAAAATCAAACTTTCTGAACTAAAGAGTCAGAATGTAAAATGTCTTCTGTCTGTTAACAACGAGCAGTGGATCTGGCACAGAAGATTGGGGCATGTTAGTATGAGAAGAATATCTCAGATTAACAAACTCAATCTGGTCAGAGGACTTCCTAATTTGAAGTTCAATTCAGATGCTCTGTGTGAAGCATGTCAGAAAGGCAAATTTGCAAAACCTTCTTTTAAATCCAAAAATATTGTTTCTACCTCTAAGCCATTAGAACTTCTGCACATTGACTTATTTGGACCAGTCAAAACTGCTTCAGTCAGTGGTAAGAAGTATGGGTTAGTAATCGTAGATGACTATAGCAGATGGACATGGGTAAAGTTCTTAAGACACAAGGACGAGTCACACTCTGTGTTTGTTACCTTCTGTAACCAAGTTCAGAATGAAAAGGATCTTAGAATCGTTAAAGTCAGAAGTGATCATGGTGGAGAATTTGAAAACAAAGATTTTGAGTCATTCTTTAATGACAGAGGCATTCTGCATGATTTCTCTTGTCCTAGAACTCCCCAACAAAATGGAGTTGTAGAACGAAAGAACAGAACATTGCAAGAAATGGCCAGAACCATGATCAATGAGACAAACGTTGCTAAGACCTTCTGGGCAGAGGCAATAAACACAGCGTGCTACATTCAGAATAGAATCTCAATAAGACCTATTCTGGAAAAGACTCCATATGAATTGTGGAGGAACAGAAAGCCCAACATTTCATATTTTCATCCATTTGGATGTACTTGCTTTATATTAAATACAAAGAATTACTTGAACAAGTTTGACTCTAAAGCACAGAAGTGTATTATGTTAGGATACTCTGAACGCTCAAGAGGGTACAGAGTATACAATATAGAAACACAGATTGTGGAAGAATCAATCAGTGTTCGTTTTGATGATAAGCTTGACTCTGAAAAGTCAAAGCAGAATGAAGTTTTTGCAGGTATAGAAATTAAATTTGCAGGTTCTGAAGACAAGTCATCAGAAGCTCTCAACACAGACATTCCTTCAAATGTCTGAAAGGAGCACTGCTAGCAATCCTACAACAGCTGCTGATCAACCTCAGAAGAGATTACCCAGAAGCAGCCTGGATCACCCAGAAGAGACTATCCTAGGAAGAAAGGAAGATCCAATCAGAACAAGAGCAAGCTTCAGAAACTCTGAAGAAACACTTATGGGACTTGTGTCTCTGATTGAACCTTCTTCTATTGATGAAGCACTTCTGGATAATGATTGGATTCTGGCAATGCAAGAAGAGCTGAATCAATTCACCAGAAACGACGTATGGGATCTCGTTCCCAGACCAAAAGGATTCAACGTCATTGGAACAAGATGGGTGTTCAGAAACAAGCTAAATGAACAAGGTGAAGTCATCAGAAACAAGGCACGACTGGTTGCACAAGGTTATAGTCAGCAAGAGGGGATAGACTATACAGAAACCTTTGCCCCAGTCGCCAGGATAGAATCTATCAGACTTTTAATTTCATTTGCTATTAATAGAGGCATCACTCTGTATCAGATGGATGTCAAAAGTGCATTCTTAAATGGTTATATAGAAGAAGAAGTTTATGTACACCAACCCCCAGGTTTTGAAAATACAAAACATCCAGAACATGTTTTCAAACTAAAGAAGTCACTATATGGTCTGAAACAAGCTCCCAGAGCTTGGTATGAAAGGCTAAGTAACTTTCTGCTAGAAAATGAATTCACCAGAGGGAAAGTGGACACTACTCTATTCTGTAAATCAGTTAAGAGTGACATCTTAGTCTGTCAAATTTATGTTGATGATATTATTTTTGGTTCTACTAATCCTTCTCTTGGAAGAAAATTTGCTAAGTGTATGCAGGCAGAATTTGAGATGAGCCTCATGGGGGAACTGAAATTCTTTCTAGGAATTCAGATCAATCAAACTCCAGAAGGAACTTACATTCATCAGAGAAAATACATCAGAGATCTTCTGAAGAAATTTGACCTCTCAGAATGTAAGCCATCAAATATTCCAATGCATCCCACGTGCATTCTGGAAAGAGAAGAGGTAAGCAAAAATGTAGAACAGAAAGTCTACAGAGGTATGATTGGTTCTCTCCTCTATCTGACTGCTTCAAGACCTGACATATTATTCAGTGTTTGTATCTGTGCTAGATTCCAATCAGATCCTAGAGAATCTCACTTAACAGCTGTTAAGCGAATTTTCAAGTATCTGAAAGGTACTACTAATCTGGGTTTGTTTTACAGAAAATCTATTGATTACAGCTTAGTAGGCTACTGTGATGCTGATTTTGCTGGAGACAGAGTGGAACGTAAAAGTACTTCTGGTAGCTGCCATTTTCTGGGAGAAAATCTGATCTCATGGTCCAGTAAAAGGCAATCAACAATTGCTCTATCAACAGCAGAAGCTGAGTACATAGCAGCAGCAGGATGTAGCACACAAATGCTCTGGATGAAAAGTCAGCTTGAAGACTTCCAGATTTTTGAGAGTAACATTCCTATACTTTGTGATAATACTTCTGCTATTTGCTTAAGTAAGAATCCCATTTTACATTCTAGAGCTAAGCATATAGAAATAAAACATCACTTCATTAGGGACTATATTCAGAAAGGCATTTTGAACTTAAAATTTATAGATACAGACCATCAATGGGCTGATATCTTTACTAAACCCCTTTCATAAGATAGGTTTAATTTCATTCTGAAACATCTCAGCATGAAAGTGTGTCCAGAGTGAAAATGTTTTAATTCCATATATTTACCTTCAGAATGTAATTGTTTTACTGTGAACTTCTGATCAATCTTCTTTCAGAAAGATAGAACATGCAGATTGTATCAGATGCAAGTCTAAAGATCTGAGAGTCTAAGCTCAAAGACAGACGTGTTGATCACTACATCAAACAAGTGTCATCCAATCATCAGCATATCTCTGAAGCAGAACGCGTGCACGCTTATGAGAAGGCAAAGCGCTGATTGGGTGCAGTGAGACACATGTCTGGTAACCGTTTTTAAGTATCTTTCTCAAATCCCCCAAAATCAACAAGCATTTAATGAAAAGTAATCATGCTTTTAAAATGCAATCATGATTTTTCTCTCTCTTAAAAAACGTTTATCTTTTCAAAATAATTTTAAAACTCTATTTAAACACATTAATCTCTCATTCTCATTCTTTACGCTTTCTCACTAATACTCAAGTATTTTATGCATATTTCTGTGTTCATCTCTTGCAAAACATTTTTTCCTCAGTTTATTCTCAAAACCCTTTTAGTGTGAACATGGCAACCTCCAGCAGTGCTTCTGCAGGTCCTCAGAAGAAAGCATCATCTGAGCAATATCAAGTGTCATTCAGAACTCTCCTCACTCCTGTGAAGAATCTTGAAGTGCTTTCTGAATTAATCATTGATTTTGGAAGCTTGAAGGAGAACGGTTTTGACCTAACTGAAGAAGTTAGGGCACAGAAGTGGGAAAGGTATTTTGACAGGTTGGTTGGACCAACATTCCCAATGCTAGTCAAGGAATTCTGGATTCACGCCAAGGCTTCAACACATCTTGTCACCTCCTTTGTTATGGGGAAGAAGATTGTGATCACTGAGGATCACATTGCAAGGCTAATAGGTTACAGTGGCGGTGGCGTCCGTTGTGTGGACATGGCTGAAAGATATGCTGATGTAGGTGTGATAGCTGCAAGGATTTTCACTCATGGGGTGCCCATCAGCAAGATTAAAGATCTGAAGGATCACTACAGAGTGTGGGCTAAGATAATTCTGAGGTGCTTCAACCACAGGAAACCAACCAGTTCTCCTGATTACATAAATGTGGATCAGCAGTTTCTGATCTACTTTATTGATCAGAAGGTAAAGATCAATCTGGCTCACTTCCTGTTCAACCACCTCAGAACAAGTGTGAAGGAAACCAGGGAAGAAGAAAGAACCAAGAGGGATTGGATACCCTTTGGAAGGTTGATATCAGATATTCTGACAGAGAATAGGCTGATAGAGCATCTGATAGAAGCTCAAGAGCTAAGCACTATTGAACCAACAGTTGGGAAACCTCTGAATGCAAAGAACTTGAAGAAGATGAAGCTGATAGAGAATATTCAGAAGGAACCCAGAGCTACTCCTATTGCTGATATCACCAGCAGAAGAGTGCCTCTGAGTGACTTTCCGTTATTTTCTGAAATTGAATCCAAACCAGAGGTGGTTCTCAGGTACTTGGATGCGTGCAAGGCAGATGGTTCAGATCCAAATCTGATTATCAAAGCTCTGCATCAACCTCAGCAAGAAGTGACTCTGAAGAAGACGAAGAAGAGGAAGGCACCATCAGAAGGATCATCCCAGCAGACACCCAGGAAAAGAGGTAATTCATCTGCTGCTCCTGTTTTAAATTCTTCTACTATTCCAGCATCTATTCCTCCTCAAACCTCTCATAGAATCTCAATCCCCATCCCTACCATCGATGAAACTGTACCAGAAGAGGACCCTTCTGAGGCATTAAAACTCAGAAGACCCAGAACCAAACATCCCAAACAACCAACAATCTCAACAACATCAGCAATTGATCAAGTGTTGTCTGACATTGATCAACACACCTCTGATCAACCAATCTCTGAACCACAAACTGTTCCTCCTCCACAACCAGAACAACAACAATCTGCTGAAGAACCAGAACAACAACAACAACAACCACTCTCACCAATTCCAGAAGAACCCATTATCCCTGAACAATCAGAAATTCCAACAACTTCTCCTCAACCAGCAATTCTGTCTCCCTCTCCCCAACCAGAAATTAATCCACCATCACCTCAACCAGAGTTTCATCACTCTGAAACTCCTTCTCCTCAACCATCTGAACCTCATTCACCTCAACCATCACCTTTGGCAATCCAGCTGCCAGGTGGAACAACTATCACCTTAGCACAATTGCCATCCTCATCAGAATCTACACCACCAAATACTCCCAAAACACCACCCAGTCCAATCATAATCTCTGATTCTGATACTCCATCTCCAAAACAAACAGCTGCCCAGAAAACCTCCGAAAACCCCAGCAGGACTTTCATAGACTTAACCAGTCTTGACCGTCTTGCTGATCTGAAACATAAAATTGCCATCCCAAAACCAAAACAATCAGATGTTGGCTCTGGTATTATGAATTTTGAAACAGGTGTGCTGCAATGGATTGCTTCTTTGAAGCAAGTCTGTCTTGGAATGATTGACCCAGCTGCTTCTGATCAGCTCTGGTCACAATTCAGACTTTGGGTACGTGCTGAAGCCCTCAAGTTGCAGGATATGAACTATGAGCATGCACAACAAAATTTTAGCAAGCTTCTGAATGAAGTTGGAAGTCAGCTTCTGAAAGAAGACGTGCTCCCTCTGGATAGTGAACCTTGGTCTGAGAAACAGCAAGCTGCAAAGGTGCAATCAGAAGAAGACAAGACCATTCTAGCTGAAGAAAGTCAAGCAGAAGATGTTGCTGAGAGCTCTCAGAAGCTTCCTGCTTCTGATGCTTCTCAAGCTGCCTTGGACAGGCAGACTCTGGAAGAACTAAGGCTGAATGACATGCGTCTGCAGCAGCGGATGGATGAAAGCGATCAGAAGATGAAAGAATGAATGGATGTGCAGGATAGCAAGATTGACACTGTTGTCAGCATGGTGCACAAGCAGAATGAGACTGCTGAAAAGATCCAAGCCATGCTGGAGAACCTGTTCACACGCTTGCCTCCTCAACCTTAGTCTTTTTTCATTCATGTCCTTTTTCATGTTTTCCTTGATTTTCTGATGTACTACTTGAATGTGTTTTGTACTATTTTCATGTTTTGATTCTGAACTCTTTTAATATAACTAGTTTTTCTGATCTTAACTGTTTTAGCACATCACTTACACTTTTTTGATTGCTGACAAAAAGGGGGAGAACAAGAATGATATTTTAAACAATAACGGCTAACTAGACAGAAATTCTCAAACATTCTAACTCTATTACGTGAAAATGTTTCTCTGTTTTGCTTAAAGTCTACAGGTACAAGGAAGCTCCTGGACACTCTGAAGACTAGAAGCTCTGATCACTATGAAGCTCTGATCCGCTCTGATACTCTGATCCAAAGCAAAGCTCTGACAATAAAAGCTCTGAAGCTCTGCTCTGACATAAAGCTTCTGATAGTCAAAGACTCTGATACTCTGACGTTTCAAAGAAAGGCAAAAAGATCTGATCCTGAAGAACACTTGTAATCAAAGGGAAGTAATAAACTCAGGTGGAGTATATCTCTTAACTCTGATATATTTTTACTCCTTATCCTTTGTACTTCTTACTCTGATGCATATCTCTGATACCTTTTCACGTTATTCTCATTTAAAAATATCTAGTTTTTGTCATCATCAAAAAGGGGGAGATTGTTAGAACAAAGTTTGAATCTACTACCCTACATTTAAGTTTTGATGATAACAAAGTGAAAAGATATACTATTTATGATATTCATATATGAACTACCTGCTGCTTAAAATTATTATGTTCTGACTTGCAGATACTCTGATTGATAAGCAAGATCACATCTAATCAGCATCAGAATTTGGTTCTTGACACCAGCATCAGAAGTTGCCATATCAGAATGTCAGAATCAGATGATCAACTCACGTACATGCTGAAGCCTGATGAACAAGACTGCGCTCAACACTCTGATAAAGAAACACAACAGTTCATCAGCAGCGAAGCAGAGTCAGAATGAGCCAAGCCAGAACTTGTATTAAGTAAGCAACGGTACTGTGCATTGAAAGCAAATTAATTCCAACGGCCTCATTCCAGACAAGATCTGCTCGATAAGGAAAGTTTGTTATTAGCATTGAATCAAGAATATTGCATCCAACGTTCATCATCTCAATGCTATATAAACAAGACTTTGAAGATTGAAATGGCTAATGCTCTCCAAATCTCTACACGCACAAAAGCTAATCATAATCTTCTTTCTCTCAAGTTTTGCTAAACCACACATTCTGATATTCTATCATTGTTTAGCAATCTAGTTTCTAAGCTTCAATTTGTGTATACATCACAGTTGTGATACAGTTTTGTAGAAAACATCCACACACTTAGTTTTATCTCTTTGTAAGAAAGTGTTACCTTGACAAACCGGGTTGTGGTTTGGATCAAGAAGGCTTTAGCAGTTGTTAAAGCAGTCTGTAATATTCAGTTGAATATAGTGGATTAAGACCTCGTTGGAGAGAGGCGAAATCACCTTGACGGGTGGACTGGAGTAGTTTGAGATCAAACGAACCAGGATAAAAATATCTTGTTCTTGCATTAGATTTCAGTTTTACAATTCAACCCCCCCTTCTTGTGTTTTTCACCACTTCACAACCTATTTAATCCTACATTAGGAAAACACTTCTAAAATCAATCACTCAAACACTCGAACATTCAAAAATTCAAATAATTAACTCAAAGACTCAAACAATCAAACACTTAAACCTTCAAACATTCAAACCTTCAAACCTTCAAACAATCAAACACAATGGCCTTTGCACCATAATATATGATCAGTGCACATTTCAACGGTGAGACATACATTTGTCCTACCTATGTGTTTTTGTTTAGAGACCCTGAGAACATCCGATTTTGTTTAAACAGGAAAGCCAATTTCTTGTATTTCAAAAAATGATTGGAGGCCAAACTTGGACGAGGTCCCGTGACACAAATCTTTTATTAGAATCTGGTTTTTTTTGTAACAACCAAATAATATTTTATAAGATTGAGGTTCAAGATGACGAGGACCTTCAGAATATGTTTTCCAGTCATGAGTATTATGCGTACGACTATATTGAGTTGTACATTATGCTGTGAGAGCCTCCACTGTCACAAGTGGTTGATCCTCTGGAGACCGAACAAGAAGAAGTAGATGTCGTTGACGAAGAAGAAGAAAATGACGAGTTAGAGTTTGATGACATGGTCAACGATGATTCTGAAGACGATGGGATACCTGGTATACCTTCGAACGAGATCTACACACCACCTCCACACATGACAAACTTCAACATGGGCGGAGATGAACTGTCATCTGATTTATTTTTCAATCCGTATATGCAATCAGATGAAAACTTAAAAGAGAAAGACAAATTTCGTAATAGAGAAGAATGTATCTGAGCCATAAAAAAGTTTCACATGCTCAACTCGGTCGATTTTAAGGTAGATCGTGTAAATCCAGAAAGGTACAAGATCAAGTGTATCCACCCAGATTGTATGTTCAAGCTCACTGCATCATACAAATTAAGAGGTGATTGTTGGGTCATAGGTTCTATGTCCATCCACACGTGTGTCAATTCTACTTAATCACAAGATCATCTGAAACTAAATTATGATCTCATATGTCAAGAAATCCTACCCCTCGTCAGCAACGATCAATCATTGAAGGTGAAAACCATAATCTCTCACATCACTACGGTATTTAACTATACTTCATCATTCCGAAAGGCGTGGTTAGCAAAGACAAGGCGATTGAAAAGTTATATGGAAACTGGGAGGAGTCATACAAATAACTTCCTCGCTACCTGAATGCACTTCGGACTTATTCTCCGGGTACTGTTTACATTATGGAAACACTGTCGGCGTACATCCCAGATGGTAATCAAATCATCGGAAATGGAATATTCAGTCGATTGCTCTGGGCTTTTCAACCTTGCATCACAGGGTTTGCGTCATGCAAACCAATTATTCAAATTGACGGGACTTGGTTGTATGGGAAATACAAAGGCACGCTACTGATGGCAGTTGCATAAGATGGTAACAACAACATTTTCCCAATTGCCTTTGCCCTAGTCGAGGGAGAGACTGGTGGTGCTTAGAGATTCTTTCTCAAGAATCTCCGAACACACGTGGCTCCTCAACCAGATCTCTGTTTGATCTCTGATAGATATGCATCTATTGAGAGTGCATACAATAATCCTGTAAACGGTTGGCATGACTCTCCTTCTACGCATGTCTATTGCATTAGACATATCGTCCAAAATTTCACGAGGGAGATCAAAGACAAAGATCTTAGGAAAGAGGTTATGAATGCAGGGTATACATTGACACAACCTACATTCAAATATTATCGCAACGAGATCTGATTGTCAAATCCGGATGCCAGTAGGTGGATCGATAACATTCTGATTGAGAAATAGACTAGGTCATACGACAATGGACAACGATGGGGCCATATGACAACAAATATGATTGAATCCATGAACGGGGTATTTAAAGGCATATGAAACCTCCCAGTAACTGCTTTGGTTAAATTAACATATTTTAGGATGGCTTCATTGTTTGTCAAAAGAGGAGAAATATGGAATGCTGTGTTGCAATTGGGACAACTATGGAGTGAAAGCTGCATGAAGTATATTAAGGCAGAAAGTGTCAAAGTCAACACCCATTTGGTTATACGGTTTAACCGACATAGCCACAACTTTATTGTCAAAGAGACAATCGACCACAACGAGGGGCTGCCAAGACAAGAGTATAGGGTTATACTACCTTCTCGTTGGTGCGATTATGGAAAGTTTCAAGCCTTTCATATGCCTTAATCTCATGTCATTGTTGCGTGTGCCTATACTCATCAAGACGCATTACAACTTCTGTCTCCCATTTACAAGTCTAAAACCTTGCTCAACGTATACAACAACAACTTCCCTTTGGTAGCAAAATCTGATTATTGACATGCATACAACGGCGAAATAGTATGGCACAATGGCCAAATGCAAAGGAATAAAAAGGTTCGTCCCAAAAGCAAGTGCATCATAACTGAAATGGAATCCCTTGACAAGCTGGAAAGAAAGTGTGGTTTATGTCGTCAGGTCGGACACAATCGCAAAAATTGTCCGACTAGGGCTACTAGCTTAACCACATAAAAATTGTATCACATAACATCTTTACTTTTTTAAGTTATAAACATTACGGTTTTTCATTAAGAGCATTTGTTACAACAAACCTTGCACGAACAACAAATAAAACACAATAAACCGTCTATGGAATTACAACCGTTAAAACAATTTCATCTGACCCATGCATCATCAACATTACGTCGCTGTCTATTTTGACTTCCTCTAACCAAAAATTAGGTCTTCCTGTCGCAAGTGAGGTGATTGTTCTTCTTCGCTGGATCCTTCTAATTTGTTCCCCATCCTCGATGTCTCCCTCTAGCCATTGCATCAACTCTCTCTTCAGACGCTGCATGGAGTGAATGTGCCAAAACTTCATTTTCATCGGAGGTTTGGTGGCCGAGAAAATAACGTAACCATCTCTGGTAAAAATCATGGGCGATGTCATGACGCAAATAACAGAGAAAAAAATAAGAAGACAGTGCGAGAAAGTGTGAAGAATGATGGAGAAACAAAGGAGTTATTTATAAAAAATGCATTTTACCTTAGGAGTCAAGTGAGATGACGCTTCCTCTCACTTTTAGAGTGCATGCACCATCTCACTTGGCTAAAATAGAGTGCATGCGGCAATTGAGATGGCGCCTAGGGCAAATGGGCCAATGCATGCGCCATCTCACTTGGTTTCTCCCTTGAAGTTTTCTGAAACATTGTTATTTGCGATTTTTTTTTTCAATATCTGATTATTGCAAAAAAAAAATTCCATAGTTAACACACATGTCCACTTTCTCAAAACCTAGATCAAACTAAACTCAAGCTTATTTCTCAACCTCTATCGCATAACTCTTGCACAACAAATTGTAATCTCAACCTTCATAACTCTCTTTACTTTGTAGTCGCCTGCGTTCATATTCTATCACACGAAGGTCCGGAGAAGCTGAAGCGATTCAGATAGTGATAGGGGTAGAGATAGGAGGAGAAGAGAAAGAGAAAGAGAGAGGGAGAAAGAGGAGTAGAAGTGATTCTTCTGGTCAACAACGTAGGTCTGAGGTGAGAACAAATGATGTTAGAGAAAGAAGGAAAATGAGTGAATTGAGGAAAGGGAAGAATGTTGGGGTTGATTATGGGAAGTTGATTGAAGGTTATGATAATATGGTAATTAAAAGCTTCTTAATTTCATTGTTATGGTTTTTTTTTTGGGTTAATTTGGGTAATTGTGATGTTGGATTTGAGTTTCAAGTGTTGTGCTTGAGTTATGTTTATGAATGTTTGTCATTATTTATAGGCACCTGCTGAAAGAGTCAAAGCATAGATGAAGCTCCAACTTTGTTGTTTTGTGTAAGAAACTGGGTTAGGTTTCCACTATCTTGAAGTGTAGTTAGAAATAGTTGCTTCCTAGCTTAACGAATGATATAGTTTATCGAGATTGTGTTAATTGTCTTTTATTTGATACTTTCAAATGCAGCTGCACGGGATGCAGAAAGAGGCGTGCGCTGGGAGCGATTTGAGTTCAACAAGGATTCCCCTCTTGATGATGAGGAAATTGAAGGTCTGATTTGTTTGATCATATTGTTTATGAATGCTATGAACATAAACATATTTGCGGGGTTTCTGTCCCTTTTCCACCGACAATATATTCACTTCAATCTTTTTTGATTATGATAGAACTTCTAAATTAACTAAATTCTGCGAGAGGATAAAAAGGGGTAACACAAAATTGTGATGTAATTGAGAGAATGTTATGGAGGAACACGATAGAGTAGAGTTGGACTTGAATTCAGTTTGAATCCTTGAGAGAAATAGGCCTATCAAATTGCCTATATTATCGTTCATCTTTATTGTTTTCATTAATGCTTAATAGTAATACATTTACTGTGATATCAATTTCTGCTATTCCCTATTAGTTCGATGCCGATTTTCCTATATTTTCATGATATAATAGAAGTTCTGTTCATTATTATTTATGGATACTATACTACACGCTGCAATATGTAATTGGCAACATAGAATTCTAGATATATTTGTTTGTAATGAACAATAACTAATATAGTGTTGGGTTCGGGTTGAACTGAATGCAATGGATTGTACTCTCCCACCAATCTGCAGTTGTCGAAGATGATGCATCCTTAGTCAAACAGTTTCCGGTTTTCCTCATTTGAGGTATCTTCCTTATTTTTTATGAGAAAATAGCCAAATAACACTAGTGCAGGAAAGATTTTTTACATCGGATGAAAAATACATTTTACATCAGACCTGAGTTTGATGTAAAGTCAAGTAATGTAGTAAATCAAAGACATTTTACATCGGATAACAATCCGATGTGAAAAACACACATACTGCATCAGTTTCCTGTTAAGTCTGATGTGAAAAACAATACAACTTTTCAAAAAAAAAAAAAACACAATATTTAACATCAGTTGTCGTATTGACCCAATATAAAATATGGTTTTTCACACCGGTTGTCTTATTGCCCCGATGTAAAATATGTGTTTTAACATCAGTTACCTTTATGATCCGATGTAAAATGTTGTTGTTTTTTAAAAAAAAAATTGACTATTTTTTAGCGGATTCCATATAAATTTTAAATCTAATATAAATTAAATCCATATTACTTGCACCTTAAATCCAACATAACATAAATACAAATTACAACAACATAAATATCAATAGTATTATAAACTACTATCAATACAGTCTGAACAAAATATGAAAATTGAGATTAGAAAGGAATTTCTTTTTGAAGCAATGAGATACTTTGCAGATTTAGAATTTTCTAAACTTAAAATAACTTTTCAAAATATAAGTATTATTACAACAAAAAATAACAGGAGTATTTGATATGTGCAACTTTCTTCACTAATAACATTTTGCTAAAACTTCACACATAATCATTAATTATCAAGAACAAAAAGTAAAATCAAACCTTGGATTAGGTCAATGCTAGACTCTATTGTTTCTTGAGAATGGCGAGACAGATACTTCCATTATTGTTGATGTTTTAGTGGAATACCTTAGCTCTAAATGCAACCCGTAATTTTAAAATAACTTTGTCATTTCTAGACTATTTAACTAGATATACAGTACAAGATATTTACAAAATTGACTAACAAGCTATTCTAAACTAATAGACTATTTCTAGACTATTCTAAACTAACAAATTGACTAACCAAATAGAACTCATTAACAAACACTAAACAAATTCAAAACAGCCTGCATATGTCATTTTGTACTGAAAATTAACTATTATTTAGTAAAAAGGACCAAACTCCAGATCACTTGGTCACAAAAGCTCCTATTACATCTCATATAAGATAACTAATGAAACATTCCAAAAGATTAATATCAAACAACTAGTTAATCACATGACTTGGTAATAAGGTAAAAGATCATCTGACATAAACCATTTGCAAAATCTTCTCCCCGGCCCTTTCATTTAGCCAATATGCATTGCCAACATTGAACCACATATCAACCTTGGTGTTCACTGTCCAATAGGAAGGTATCACATTACAAATAGCACCATACTAATCAGCCCCAACATCGAATATACAACAAAGTATTACACATGTTTTTAGTCTCTGTAAAACTTACATTGAACATCATACTAAATACATGTAGTTGTGTAATTTGTAGAACTATCAAATAGAAAATAAATAAATAACAAGTTAATGAGAAACCATAAAAACACCTTTATTGACATTCTGACCCATAGGTCCTCCACTTCTAGCAAAGCTCACAGTAACATGATCTGAAACCAAATACAAAAGCAAACCAAAATCAAAACTTTTTCTTGCATCATATATCGAGGGAACGAAAAATTGATGAAAAAGCTACACAGTGGACCCAAAGTAATTTTAGGAATGCGGCCATTGTTATCGGCAAAGAGAGATTGATGTTCAGCTTCTTTGTTGAACTTGTGATAACCAAGAGGAAACTTTGTTCCTAGAATCTGAAGCAGAGGAAGTGCATCGAATTAGGGTGGAAGGGTGCGAAGGGTTTAATTTAAGAGACGGGAGGAAGAAAGGGCGAGAAAGGTTACGAGTAATGGG
This sequence comes from Vicia faba, assembly GCA_948472305.1. NCBI lineage: Eukaryota > Viridiplantae > Streptophyta > Magnoliopsida > Fabales > Fabaceae > Vicia > Vicia faba. The sequence goes on along the minus strand of OX451736.1, from coordinate 854,633,038 downwards.
GAAGAAAAAGGAGGGGTGTACTTGTGTAACTTTCATTACTTAAACCAAACCAGTCAAAAGTTAACAACGGTAGGTGTGATAGGGTGGCAAAACGGACTGTTAATACTGGTTTGCATTTTGTATTCGCAAATGTTGCAGTAAGCAAGAGTCGCCACCGACTTTTCTTTTATCCAACAAAGGAAAGGATGAAAAGAACAGAAAAAGACCTTTTTCGAGATTTCCTGAGTAAGGAGGGTAGATTATGGAAAGGGAAGGTGTTAACACCCTTTCCATCCGTAGTTTTTCACAGGCTGTTAGGTACTTGCTCATTTTTGAAAATTGCTTTTTGTGTTTGTGTGTTTTGTAAAATTTTGTTTGATTTATGATAACTCTTGTATCAGTCCTCAAGAGTGTGATAAAGTATTTTTGAAAAGAATTTTGAAAGTGTGGTGTGAAAATGAATTAGTTTTGAGCAAGTACTTAACAACTATCTACCTACTCGAAAAAAGGCGTTCTTTTCTTCCTCTCCTTTAGATAGTGCTATCCCACTATTAGTGAGTAGGTAGCCCTATCGTTGGATGTTTGAGGGACTATCGAAAGGGACGTTACAGTTACTAAGACAACTGGGCAAGAACTCTTAGTAACTGTCCTAAAGTGATCACTTTTTTAACCGAGGCAACAGTCGAGAGGGTCATCGAGGGACTTGTGATCTTTTGAACTCAAGGACAGTCACTAGAAATTCTCACGTTTCGAGAATTCTGACTGTTTCGAAGGCAACCGAAGTGAGAGATACTCTAGGGGTGCAAGTGTGCAATAGTGTGCTTTTTTCAGGTATTTTTATCTTGATGTTAGTGATCTAAGATTGATTGGTTAGTTCTTGTCATACACGCCTAATTACTAGCAGTTTATATACAGGCATACAATATAGTGCGGAAAGTGAAACCTACAACTATTATAGGGCTTCGGGGCAATTACAGTTATATCTGAATGAAATATAAAGTGCGAAAAGTAAAAATCCTAATTAGGTTATTACAAACCGGGAAACAGTTACATAATCGAGAAAATAATCATACGAAAAATAACAATGCGCGAAAATTAAGATGGGAATAAGTTTTACAAAGCCTAACAATCTAATTGCTTATTAAAATATTTTTGTTATTTTATATGAAAAAGATTTTAGATTTAATCCTAATTTCTAGTTAATTTTAAATTAAAAAAAGATTAAAGTAGTTAAACTAGATTAATTTACAAAATTAATTTTAATTACTTAAAAAAAACCTAATCCTATTTTTTGTGATTTTATAATTTTATGATTAAAATAAAAAATGATTTTAAAAACAAATAAAAATAAAAACAAAGAAATTAAAAAAAATGACAAAAATGAAAAAAAAAAGGGCCTGAAGTGCAATAGCATTCTGGGGGTGTAGCACTGAATTTTTGTCAGAGCCCAGATCTGTTAGCCCATTTCCCTTGCGTGTGATCCAGTAGTATTGCATCTAGAAGGTCCACCATGGGAAAGCACCCCAGGAGCGTTGGATCTGGAACAATGAAGATCTGATGGCTGGATCTGAGGGTGCAATGATACGCGTGGGATGGCAATGCGTTGGATCTGAAACAGATTTGTTAGAAAATACAAAATATAGGATTCTGGGATCGAACCCAAATCCTTTCTCTCACACACCCTATGCCTTTACCACCCGCGTTGCCAATTCATTCATGATTATAATGACACAATAATATTATAATAGTAACTCAATGCTAATCCTAGTCAACAAAAATGCGCACGTCAGCAATATGAAGGAGCCAATCAGATCACAACAAAATGACACGTATGCTCCAAACGGAGTCAAACATGTCAACGATGCCAGAATGGATCTCTGGTCATCTTCTCTGGGAGCACAAAAACGTGATCTGCGAATTTTGGAAGTTTAAACCCTAAATCAAAAGCCTATCCCACGCGAAAACTGCCACTGAGTTCAAATCCAGTCTTAGTTTTCCTGGATCATGCCTGTATCACCTTGTTCAAGACACGATACATATTTTTCCCTAAACATGACCAAATCCTTGATTCACATTGAATCACTCATGCTTCACGTTGGTTCTGTCCTAAATGACATCCTGAATACGAATCATGCCATGAAAGGGATTAATGCATCATAAAATTATCAATATAAAATCAAGAAAATTACCCACGATGATATATTCTGGTTTGCTGGTTATGGGGTGATTTGGCCTTCAAGGATGAATGGGTTGGCTTGTTGAGATCCTCAGGAACGTGAATGGATGGCTGTAAGTGATTGAAATTGGCTGGACAGAGCGAACCAAGGTTGCATTTCTTTGAATTTTTTTGAAACATTAGGGTTCTGTTTTGAGGCTAGCTGCGCATGTGTGTGTGCTTCTGAATGATTGTGTATATGTAGTGTATCTCATTAGGTCAGCAAAAAGAGCAAGGATCCACGAAGTTAAGTGCAATATTTGTTTCAAATATTCACTTGAAAATCTTTCTTATTTTGGATATATTTTCCCCTCTTGGCTTACACGTTTTTACTTTGATATGCCAGCACATTTTACCCATTATTTGATAAGAAAAAGATTCCAAATCAAATCTTCCATTATTTCTATTATTTATTTATTTAATTTTGAATTTTAATGAATAAAATATAAAAATAAATAGCATAAATAATATAATAATGCATGGGTGGGCCTAGAGGTCGTGGACCATGCTAGAAACAAGTTTCAAACATGAAAAAATGGGTCCATTTGGAAAAAAAATCAAGTTTGGTCAAAATTGGCTTCATGCACTTTTCCAAAAATTGGTCAACTTTAGCAATGCATATCTCTCTCATTTTTAACCCTAAGAGGGTGTTCTTTTACTTTTTAGAGAGCATGGGATGTCCTCTAAACAACACTTTTGGTTTCATTTCAATCAGATCTTCAATGTTCATGTAAGGAGCTTTGACCCAAAAAGTGTTTTTGTTGACTTTTTGAAAGGACCTATAATGTCTGAGCTTGCATATTTTAACTGGGGAATTTCTTGAACTTGAGAGATGAATAGAAGTTGTAGGGGATTGGATTCTATTAAAAATGAGCTTTGGTGGAATTTTTTTTGATAAAGTATGCGAAAGTTATGCCTGGTCAAAGTTTGGTTGACTTTTCCTATAGAAACCCTAATTTGCCATTTTTGACTTTTGGTGAGTTAGGAGCATTTATTGAGGAATCATGATCAACCCTTGAACAAATGATGGATATTAGTTCAAAATGTTGATGTTGACCAAAAATGTTGAGGTTTGACTGTATATAGGCCACAATTGACTTTTGACCTATTACAATTGATTTTCAGGCATTTGAGTAGTTGACTAAGAAAACTTGTTGTACAAGGCCTGAATTTTGGCATGGATAACCTTGAGGACATATTAGGCCATGGAAAACATGTGAGACCATTGGATCTCAACCATCTTGATGAAAATTGAAATCCTAGTTAGAGGTTTATTTCCTTAGGAGTAGAATTTGTCTGGTCAATTCTTAGTCATCCTAGGGCAAGTTAGGGACCTCAATGGACATGGCTTGAGTAACATGAGAGGGAAAATTTTGGGGCACAACAACTGCCCCTATTCAATCTTCTTAAACCTGAGGATGTAGATTGGCTGACCTGCCTTTCGTGATCTGAAGGTGGAAGATGATTGAACACTAAAGTGCCCCGAAATTTACACTCGTCTGAAGTGATACTGTTAGTGGATAATATCGGGAATGGGCTTATAGATGCCATTTGAAAAAGATGAAGGAAGATCGTCGAAGATGGGCTTAAAGATGCCATCCAAAAAATATGACGGAGAGTCATCGGAGATGGGCTTAAAGATGCCATCTAGAGAATAATGTTTATTTTATGAGATATTCCTTTGTGGGGATTCCTATTCCTGTTGTTGAGGAGGACTCCACTGAGGAATGTTGCTATTTGTCTTGGGAAGTAGAGTTTAGGAGCATCAATTGTCCATTACTCTACTGGGGAGTCATCTCTTGATTGGAGAGACAAAAGTGAACTGCTATCTGGTCAGGATCTAGGCTTCACAGCGACTTGCTAAGGATAATAAGGCTGACTGCTATCTGGTTGTATTCCAGCTTCACAATGACTTACTGGGGGAACATGAAATTAACTGCTATCTGGTCGTACTCCAGGCTTTGCAGTTTATTTAACTGGATAAGAATAAGAAAAATCTTAGTATCGATTTAACTAAATCAGAGGAATGTCTTGAATTAACTTTAACTGGAATAAAAATCAGAAAAATCTTAGTGGAGATTTAACTAAACCAGAGAAAGGTCTTGAATTATCTTCAACTGGAATAGAAATCAGAAAAATCTTAGTATCGATTTAACTGAACCAGAAAAGGTCTTGAATTATCTTCAACTGGAATAGAAATCAGAAAAATCTTAGTATCGATTTAACTGAAGCAGAGGAAGGTCTTGGATTAACTTTAACTGGAATAGAAATCAGAAAAATCTTAGTGTCGATTTAACTGAACTAGAGAAAGGTCTTGAATTATCTTCTACTGGAATAGAAATCAGAAAAATCTTAGTATCGATTTAACTGAACCAGAGGAAGGTCTTGGATTAACTATAACTGTAATAGAAATCAGAAAAATCTTAGTGTCGATTTAAATGAACCAGAGAAAGGTCTTGAATTATCTTCAATTGGAATAGAAATCAGAAAAATCTTAGTATCGATTTAACTGAACCAAAGGAAGGTCTTGGATTAACTTTAACTAGAATAGAAATCAGAAAAATCGTAGTGACGATTTAACTGAACCAGAGAAAGGTCTTGAATTATCTTCAACTAGAATAGAAATCAGAAAAATCTTAATATTGATTTAACTGAACCAGAGGAAGGTCTTGGATTAACTTTAACTGGAATAAACATCATAAAAATCTTAGTGTCGATTTAACTAAACCAGAAAAAGGTCTTGGATAATATCTTTCTGAGGAAAATGTTGAAATAGCCCTTCGTCAGACATAGCCTTTGAGAAGCATGCCAAGTAATATAAGTAGTCAACGGTGTTTGTTGATTTGATCTTTCCTGCAAAGGTAAAGAGTTAGTCGTATGCAATGTCATGATGTATGAAATGCATTGTGTAATGATGTTCTCAAAATAAATGAGATTATGCTGTATGCGGTATGTATTCACATGCCATGATGTATGAATATGGAATGTTGTTGCGATATCTCCTAGTCTGGGAAAGTAAATCACTTACTACTGCTGGAGAGTACTGGGAAGCTGAATCCCGGACTGCTGTTTGGTAGTTGAGGAAAGTGATTCTTTCATTTCCGTTAGGGATGATGAACAAAGATGATTTGCTGGGGATTTCCTCTTTCCTTTTGAGGATATTCTACCAGGGATCTTTGACTCCTGCTTGAGAATGACTCTGGGGGAAGGATGCTCTGTTGGAAGATTTTACCAACGTAGAGAAATAAACTCTGTTGGGGGATAAACTTCCGCAACTAGAGAAATAAACTCTACCGGGGAGGAGGTTTTATAAACTGTTTGAGATTATAAAACTCAACAGCGGAATACGGATTTCAGCTTTCTGAGGGAATTTTGCTGGAGGAGGTAATTCCTGCTTGGGGAAGAAGAGATCAAAATTTTGGTTGTTTCCACTCTGTGGGGAACATAGACATCACTGGGTCGTATGCTAAGGATGTAGAGGTGACTTCGTCTCAAGACGTCTCTGCCCCTGTACCTGTTAAAAAGAGTAACTATCGGGACTACAAATGGCTTTTTTAGACTTTGCCCTGTTTCTTAAAGTCATTAGAAATTGTCTTTCTGTTTCTTATGCAAATGTTTGTAAACAGTAATCATATTCAAATGCATAATAGAAAAATAGAAAAAAAAATAGTTTTGTACTTTCAAAGAAATGATTTGCATTGATTTTGAAGTTTTCCTATAACAGGCATTTTTGTACAAAGAGACTGACGTTCTAGTAGGAGAACGCCACCGTGAAAATGAAAACTATACAAAATAGTGTACAAAGAGAAAATAACTATGTGTAATAATCCCATTGAGTTTCAATTCTGCTATTGCCCTTATGTCCTTGAGCGTCTCATCACTTTTCTATTTGTCCGAAGCTGACTGGATTGGTCGGTACCGTTTGAGCTTGATAATTGATACTGAAGTCTTGGCCGCAAGGTGATCCAATGGGACATAGTTTTACGCTTTAAATCCCTAAATTTTTCCTGGACTGCCCTTTCGGGTTTTCAGTCCACCGGGATACCCTTTTTTGCCCAAGCCGCCTTTTCAGGTTTTCGACTTGCCGGATGTACAAATTTTTTTGTATTTATCCCTAATTTTTTCCCGAACCCTTTTGGTTCGCCGGGATGCCCTTATTTTTGCCTAGGCCAGTCAACCTAGAGGGTCCTTATTCATGCGTAGTATCTTTTCACTATGTCCGCATTCACAGGGAGAGGAAGGTCGTCACCATCCATGGTGGTCAGAATCATGGCTCCACCGAAAAATATGTTTTTGATTACAAATGGCCCTTCGTACGTGGGAGTCCACTTGCCCTTGGGATTACCTTGTGGCAGTATGATGCACTTGATTACTAGATCACCCACTTGATATACCTGACGTCTGACCTTTTTGTTGAAAGCCTTGATCATCCGCTTTTGGTACATCTGACCATGACAGACAACATTAAGCCTTTTCTCATCAATCAGATTCAATTAATCAAGTCGAGTCTGGATCCAATACTCTTCATTCAAACCTGCATCCTTCATGATTCTCAAAGAAGGGATCTGGACCTCAATAGGTAGGACAACCTCCATATCATACACCAGAAAATAAGGTGTTTCCCCTGTTGACGTACGTGCTGGGGTGCGGTACCCATGAAGAGCAAATGGAAACATCTCATGCCAGTCTTTGTATGTTACCGTCATTTTCGGTATGATTTTCTTAATGTTCTTATTAGCAGCTTCGACAACGCCATTCATCTTAGGCCGGTAGGGAGAAGAGTTATGATGCCGGATCTTGAATTATTTACTGAGTTCGGTGATCATCGTATTTTTGAGATTTGTACCATTATCTGTGATGATTCTTTCTAGAACACCATACCAACAGATAAGGTTATGGTTGATGAACCGCGCCACAACATTCTTGGTAACAATAGCAAAAGAGGCAGCCTCAACCCATTTCGTGAAGTAATCAATGGCCACTAGGATGAAGCGATGCCCATTGGAAGCGGTAGGTCTAATCTCTCCAATCATATCAATGCCCCACATTGCAAAGGGCCAGGGAGCCATTAAGACGTTCAAGGGAACCAACGATGCATGTAATTTATCAGCATAGATCTGGCATTTATGACAAGTTCGGGAATGCTGATAACAGTCTGCTTCCATAGTGGACCAATAGTATCCTGCCCTTAGGATATTTTTAGCCATGGTATATCAACTGAAGTGGGTGCCAAAGGTACCTTCGTGTAAATCTGCCATAATCCTCTCTGCTTCGCTCTTTTCTACACACCGAATTAAAGTAGAGTCGTGGTTGCACTTGTAGAGGATTCCATTACTGAGGAAGAACTTTGAGGAGAACCTTCTCAGAAACTTCTTATCATTAACAAATGCCCCCTCAGGATATTCTTGAGCCTCGAGATACCTTTTCACTTCATGGAACCAAGGGTTGTCTGCTACTTCTTTAGTATCAATCTCATAGCAGTATGCTGGTCCATCCAACCTCTCAATAGTGATCTGAGGAGCTTCGTTGTCCCATCTGACCTTGAACATAGATGACATAGTAGCTAGCGCGTCCGCTAACTGATTCTCTTCTCGTGGAAAATGTTTAAAGGTGACTTCTTCAAAGTGTGGAAGTAATGTCAGCACATGTTCTTTGTAAGTGATGAGATTAGGGTGCTTCGTGTCTCACTCCCCTTTGACTTGACTTATTACCAAGGCTGAATCCTCGAAAATGCTCAAGAACTTGATCCTTAGGTCAATAGCAGCTTTGAGACCCATGATGCATGCTTCATACTCAGCCATATTGTTGGTGCAGTTGAAACATAATCTGACGGTGAAAGGAGTATGATAGCCCTCGGGAGATATGATTACAGCACCGATTCCATTACCGAGTGCATTGGAGGCTCCATCAAAAACCATAGTCCATCAGGATCCTTCCTCAGGTCCTTCATCCGGTCCAGGTTCTTCACAGTCAATCACTAACATAATATTCTAATCTGGGAATTCAAAGTTCATGGATTGGTAGTCATCCACAGCCTGATGAGCCAAATGACCAGCTAATACACTTCCCTTGATTGCTTTCTGGGTCGTGTATTAGATATCGTATTCGGTCAGGATCATTTGCCATCTTGCTATTCTTCCGGAGAGAACGGGCTTCTCGAAGATGTACTTGATCAGATCCATATTAGATATCAACAAAGCAGTGTAGGTCAACATATACTGTCTCAGCCGGCGAGCAGCCCATGCCAAAGCGCAACAAGTTTTCTCGAGTAGTGAGTATCTTGTTTCACAGTCAGTAAACTTTTTGCTAAGGTAGTATATTGCATGCTCTTTTTGACCGAACTCATCATGTTGCCCCAGCACACACCCCATTGAATTATCTAACACTGTTAAGTACATTATCAAAGGTCTTCCTTCAATCGGCGACATCAGAATTGAAGGCTCTTGAAGGTATCTCTTGATTCTATCGAAGGCAGTCTGGCATTCGTCATTCAACTTTACAACTTGATCTTTCTTCAAGAGCTTGAAGATTGGCTCACAAGTAGCAGTTAGATGGGAAATGAACCTGGAAATGTAATTTTGGCGTCCCAAGAAACCTCTAACCTCCTTCTCAGTGCGAGGAGCCGATATCTCTTGTATGGATTTAACCTTTGCAGGGTCTACCTGAATACCCTTGTCACTGACAATGAAGCCTAGGAGTTTACTAGACCTTACCCCAAATGTGCACTTATTTGGGTTTAACCTCAGCTTATACGTCTTCAACCTATCAAACAGCTTTTGTAGATGATCAAGGTGCTCTTCCTCAGTTTGAGACCTGGCTATCATGTCATCAACATATAACTCTATCTTATGGTGAATCATGTCATGGAACAAAGCTACCATGGCTCGCTGATAGGTTTCCCCAACGTTCTTCAGTCCAAACGACATCACTTTGTAACAGAAAGTGCCCCATTGATGATGAAGGTTGTCTTCTCCATGTCTTCGAGTGCCATCTTGATCTGATTGTAACCAGAGAAACCGTCCATGAAGGAAAAAATCTTATGATGTGCGGTGTTGTTAACCAGAACGTCAATATGGGGAAGCGGGAAGTCATCCTTGGGGCTTGACCTATTCAAATCTCTGTAGTCCACACACATCCGTACCTTGCCATCCTTTTTAGGCACCGGGACTACCTTAGCAACCCATTATGGATAAGAGGTGACAACTAAGAACCCATCGTTTAATTGTTTCATAACTTATGCCTTGATCTTATCCCACATTTCCGGGCACATACGACGAACCTTTTGCTTTACTGGAGGTCAATCTTCTTTAGTTGGCTGATGATGAACCACAATATCAGTGTCTAGCCCCGACATGTCTTCATATGACTAGGCAAAGATCTCAACATAATCATGCAACATTTGTATCAACCACAGTTTGACACTAAGCTTCAAATTTGCACCTATCTTGACTTCTTTTCTGTCCTCTTCTGTGCCCAAATTCACTGTCTCAACTGGCTCTTCACGAGGTTGTATAACCCTTTCTTCCTACTGTAACAGCCTGACAAGTTCTCCGGGTACCTCGCAATCTTCCTCACCTTCGTCCTCGGCTTGGTTGATCGGATTTTCAAAGTCATAACCGGCGATAGCAGAATCGTTATCAATGGGATCCAGAGTGAATATAGATCTTTAGTTTGATATGTGAGTGTGTGTAAGAGCATAGCTGTATTGACAAAAAAAACAGAAAAGAAAAACAAAGAGCGCAAAATTTGTATACAAAACGTACAATTCTTTATTAATGACATATGAGATTGAAACATGATAACCCTCACAAATAAACCATTGTGCCCCGGGTAAGACACATGGCCATAGAGTTTATATTGTTTAATTATTACATATCCAAAAACAAGAAAGACAATTACTTCTGAATAAAAGTAATTGGTACAAAGTCTTTGGCCGTCCAGTTACTGAGTCCACTGTTGGTAGTAGGGAAGATCTAGCTATCCATGTCATAATCATCATCACTGTCTTCTAAAGCGTTAACCCCATGATTGCTGATGCGTAGGGGAGGTCCTCCAGCACGAGCACGACAAACAGCCCTTTGAGCCCCTGAAGAGAAACTCAAACCAAACTTATCATATTTGTATGTAATGTCAGGGAGTTGGCCCCAAATGGTACACCCACCTTCTTCCATATCTGCTTTGGCATCCTTGAGAGAAGCCATTTTCAAGGGAGGTCTGGTGATCTTCGGAAAATTTGTAACAATATCAGTTGTAGCCATGGTCTGGGGCACCTCTTCGAAGTTCTGACAAGGAGTCTCGATGAACTTGCCATCCATTTACACTTACTTGAAAGAGTTCAGGTGACTTACCATGTACTCTTATTCACCATGTACCATGAAAATCTTTCCTTTCACAGGGTACTTCATCATCTGATGTAGAGTGGACGTGACAGCTTCTGCCCCATGGATCCAAGGGCGACCCAACAAACAAGAATAAGATGGTTCGATATCCATCACATAGAAGGTGGAGTCAAAGGTCTGAGAACCAACTTTGATGGGGATGTCCACCTCCCCGTGCACCATTCTTTTTGAACCATCGAAAGCTCTCACTATAATATTGCTGGGCTTCAGGGTTAAACCTTCACAGTCTAATCTGTTCAGAGCCTTCTTGGGCAACACATTTAATGATGAACCAGTATCTACTAGAACATGGGCCAAAGTAGTGACCCTGAATTCGATGGAGACATGCAACGCATCATTGTGTTTTCTTCCTCTGGGTGTTAGATCAACATCAGAAAAACCCAAACCGTTATTAGTTGTCAAACTGGCCACACAATCTTCAAATTGGTCAGCGGAGGTTTCTTGTGGCACATGGGCAGTTTTGAAGAATTTCACCAAAGCTTTTACATGAGCTTCAGAGCATAATAGTAGGGCTAACAATGAAATCTTAGAAGGGGTCTGCCCCAGCTGTTCGATCATATTGTATTCGCTCTTTTTAATTATCTTCAGGATTTCTTACATTTCCTTCTTGGAAGCCTCTGGAATAGATTCTGAATGTGCCTTCATCTGGACAGGCTCAATAAATATGTCTTTGCCCTGAGTCTAGGCCGACTCGGTGATAGGGATGGCAACAAGGATAATTTAAGGAATTGCGGTGGTAGTGTCAGTAGGAACAACAGTAGGAATAATCACAGGAATAATAACAACTTTTGGAGGATAAATCTTAGGCGAGAACGCTCTTCCACTTCTTGTTATTTTGCTGGTCCCAACGATGTTGCCAATGTCGGGATCAGTATTTCCATAAACTTGGTCTTCAGCAGCCAGCAGGTCTTGCTTGACGCCATGGTAATAGACGTCAGCCCCATAGTTCCAGGGAATAGCCTTGTCCGAGGAGTATGGGATTGGCCCTGGCATAATGATGATTAGGGGAGCCAACTTCGGAGCAGATGTAATCCTGACAGGTCTTTTGGTGGAGACCCTGGGAGGATTGGAGGAAATGGTTATAATCAAAAGATCCTTACAAGAAATAGTTGTGACGGGAGTTTTGTACCCCAAAATTTTCCCTCTCATATTTCTCCAAACATTGCAAGAAAAATCTCCAAGTGGATCAAGATTGCTCAAGAGTGGGTCATACAAGTCATCTCCTAAGGCAGTCAACCTCAAATTAGGGTTTTGTGTTGCATCAAGATCCTTGAATCCAAATGGCCTCAAATTATCCCTAATGTCCTAATATGTTCTCAAGGTCATCCATGTCAAATTTCAAACCTTGCAGAAGAAGTTTGCTCAGTCAATTGCTCAAAGGGTCCAAAAATCGACTATGCTAGGGCAAAAGTCAACTGTGACCTATAAACAGTCAAACTTCAAGATTTTTTGTAAACATTATCATTTTGAAGTATATTTCATCATTTGATCAAGGGTTGATCATGATTCATCAAGGGTTGCTCAAAATTCATCAATACTCAAAAGTTGCTAAATTAGGGTTTTGTAGGAAAAGTCAACTCAAATTTGACCAAGCATAACTTTCTCATACTTTATGAGAAATGATCCATCCAAAGCTCATTTTGAAGAGGATGCAATTTCCTACAATCCATCTTCATACCCCAAGATCAGAAAATGCACTCACAAAAGTTATAAATTTGGACATTATAGGTCATTTTTGAAAGTCAACAAAAACACTTTTTTTCCAAAGCTTATAACTTGAGCATGGAATACCAAACTGAGATGAGACCAAAAGGGTTGGTTAGAGGACATATAAAGATTTCTAAAAAGTCAAAGAACACTTCCAAAAGTTCAAAATTGAAGAAGTTATGCATTGTTGAAGTTGGGAATTTTTGCAAAATTGCCAAAAGTAAACTATCCCCAAAACTTCAAATTTTGTCAAATGGGCCCATTCTTTTCCACTTGATTTGATCTTGTCACACTACACACGTGTCCTAGCTTCAGCCTTGTGTCCATTTATCAATTTTATTATTTTATTTGATTTCTTATTGAATTATTTCATTTTAAATCAAATAAAATCACAAAACTTGATTACATGAGATCTTTTTCTATTTTCAGGACCTAATCATCATCAATGTCATGATCAAATTCATATCAATCATTCCATGTGCAAAAAGAATGGATTTTTGGCAAATTAAGCAAGTTTTCAATGGAGGATCAAATCCAATCTCAAGGCATTGATGTGGAAAGATTCAAGACCAATTTGTTGACCTAATACATTGCAGCATACATATACAATCCAAGGCACACGAATTTGAGGGCTAGAGGCTGCAAGAACACCAAAAGCAAACTTGCAAAAATTGACAAAAAGTGTGAGACTGAAATCATGCTTGGAGGCACTTTCAGGATCTAACAAGCATCACAATCGCTTCCTGGCAATTCTCAGAAGCAAAACCAATCAGAATCACTCATTCTCCAGCCTCCTAGAGCACTGTAAGCATCTCACGAATCCTCTATGTTCATGAAATCTTAAATATTTATTCTTGCATCCATTCTAAAAAATGATTGCATATTCTGATTCCTCATGTCATTTATTAACTTTCTTCAATAATCAATTTCATTCTTGTGCCGTGTATCGTAAAACGCCATTGAAGGGTTCTTTAGGTTTTTTTAGGGCTTTCTATTATAGGAACAATTGGCTTGTGTGAAGGGTACCATCTTGTTCAGGGGAACAAGACGAGTTCAACTATGGTGCCACTTTTAATTTATATGGCCTATGCAAGATTTTGGAACGGACATGGCCTATAGCGACAGACCTTTATCCGTTGGTATAGGTATTTTGATTTTTGGCCACGGTTCAATGACAGGGATGATGGCGTGTTGCATCCTCATTCGTCCATTCAAATCTGGCGCGCTTTATTTTGTTTCCTGGTCCATTAATTTGTTTTTGTTTTATTATTATTAGTTTGCAATACTATAACAACTAACGCACAATGGTTGAGTGGCAAAGGCGTGTATCCATTGATCAACAAGACCTGGGTTCGAATCCCAGGTCCCCCATGCATTTGTTATTATTTTTCAACAGGTCATCCAGTGTAAACTCAAGCGCATGGCCCATCATGCTCCCTCACTCAAATGCTTGCCAGATGGCCTCAGGTCAGATCTGGTGGTCCAGATGGGATGTCCACCATGCTCCCTAGTCAGATGCACACGCTGGAATCAGAAAAGTCAACCAAGCCTGCACAATTGGGCCATGGATATTGCTGATAAAACCCCTTTTCCAGGCCCAAACCTCCTAAACTCTTGCTACTTTTATTATTTCTTTTAATTATTTATTATTATTATTTTTATTTTTTAACTAACCAATTAAATCTTTTTCTTCATTAAAATTAAAAAAACCAAAAAATATTTTCTTATTTAAAATTAAATTTCAGTATTTTATTTTTGTTAATAAATATTAATTTAATTAATTTAGTTTTAATGAGGAATAACTTTTAATGTATTTTGCAATAATTAAAATTAACTTAGACAATTAGGTTTTATTAACATTGAATAGATTTATTTTTATTTATTTAAATATAAAAAATCCAAAAATATTATTTTCATTAATTAATTAGTTAATTTATTAATTTAATAATTAATTTAGTTTAATTCCATAAATCCAAAATAACAAAAAAAGATGCTTTCTTTCAAAAAGGGTCAAAACCCTAGAACTCGCCCGATTTAATTTCCCACACGCGTTCCATTTTATTCAATATTGTATCTGTTTCCTGGAATGTAATAACTTAATAGGACTTTAAACATTTTTACCGCTTTATTTATTTTCTGCATTTTAATTTCAAGGGTTGCTTTTGGCGATGTAAATACCCGACGCCTTGTAATAGTTAGTTTAATTTCCGCAATTTAATTTCCGCAACTTATAAACTGTTAGATGTTTGATAATAGGGAATGCATGACAAGATCGAATGTTTAACCTAAAATCAACATAGATAACCATTGACATGTACAAAGACAAAATTAACTGAAAACAACATACTTGCACATGCGCACTCTTAGGATACACCCCACTTGGTTGCCTTCGTACGTGGTCATTGAGTATAGGAAGTTTTAGAGGTCGCCCTCTTGTCCAAAGATCATAGTTGCCTCGAAATGGTTGCCTCGGAAAAATGATCTAAGACATTAGGGTTACCGCTAAGGCGTCCTAACATTGCTTTAGTGACCACACGTCCCTTAATCGAATTGACCCTTAAACTCCAACAACGATGCTACCTACTCATCAATAGTGGGATAGCATTGTCTAAAGGACAATAACACAGATTGATTCCTTTTTCGAGTAGGTAGATGGTTCTTAAGTACTTGATCTTTCAAAACAAAACAAATTTTCACACTTACACTCTTTTTCAAAATAAAAAACTTCTTCAAACCCACAAACACAAAGAAAGCAAATTTTTTGAAAACACTTTGAGCAAGTATCTAAGAGCCCGTGGATAACCACAGATAGAAAGGGTGCTAACACCTTCCCTTTCTATAATCTACCCCCCGGACCCGAGAAACATCTCGAAAAAGGAATTTTTCTGTGCTTTTTTCCTTTCCTAGTTGGATAAAATAAAAGACGGGGGCGACTCTTGCTTACCGCGACATTTTGCGAAAACAAACGCAAAATGCAAACCATCATTCCAAAAAACAGTCAGTTCTCTCCCACCGTATCACAGAATTGGCGACTCTGCTGGGGACGCTTAATAAGTGGGGTGTACCTTAGGAATAATTCATAATGTTTTCAATTGTTTGCTTTATATGATTTATATTTGTGGGCTTGTATCGGAGTTACTATAGATCCTAACCCAGATCTGGGGATACCCTTTAGGTAAGTAGCAATAAACTGTGAGGGAACTGTACGACGTAGACCGATACGGTTGAAGCAGTAGCTACGTTGGTGTGGCACTTTAGTATGTACCAATATCCCTTATGTTGGAACAAGGAGAATATGGGTCTGCTAAGGGGTCATTAAGCACCAACTGACCTTAGAACCTTTAAATTGACCAACTTGGCCATAGAACAGTAGCAGTATGCTACACTCATTGAGACTAAACTCTCGCGATGATTCCGGCCGCAAGAAAAGGTTGCCAAACTGGAATTATGACCAATCGAGGGTAGTCAGTGATATTGAGATCCTCTAGAACCCGGTTACTATTTTTAGGACAGGTTTAAACCAACTGAACTGAAAAAGGGTAGTACCTAAGCTCCTTGCCAACCTGAAATCTAAGGGCTCTCTGTGTGACTTGTGTGCCTTTACCATATTTGCTATTTGTGGATACTTGTGATGTGCTTTCTATAATGACATCATAACATTGCATACATCTTGTATTGGACTAACCTATTTCAAAGACAGAAGGGATTCATCTTTGTTCAGTTTTGTAGGTCACGATGCTCATGCGTAGGAATACCATCCGGATCAACTTTGTCCAGGTTCCCACTATGCTTAAAGAGTTGGTTGCAAAGATGCCAGATACCACCTCCTTCCTCAGGAGACATGGTTACCTCTTGGGTTTGGTCACTTCCAAATTGGACGAGCAGATGATGAGTGTCCTAGTACAGTTCTATGATCCACTGTACCATTGCTTTACTTTCCAGGACTACCAGTTGGTTCCCACCTTAGAAGAGTTCTCTGATCTGCTTGGTATCTCTATTCTGGAGCAGACCCCGTTTACTGGTTGGGAGAAGATCCTTAGGCCAGAAGAGATTGCTTCAGCCCTTCATATGACAAAGGATGAGGTAATGGCTAATTGAGAGACTAGAAGTGGAGCGAAGGGCTTTCTGACTAAGTTCTTGGTTGGTAAGGCTAATTATTTCTGGGATAGTCTAGACTTCAAGGCATTCAAAGATATTCTGGCTCTTCTGATATATGGCTTGGTATTGTTTCCGAATCCTGACTCCTTTGTTGATGTGAATGCGGTGAAAATCTTCATCTCTTGTAATCCTGTACCCACTCTCTTGGGTGACATTCTTTATCAGCTTTATGCCCGTACTGCTCAGAAGCGGGGAACCTTGATGTGTTGTTCTCCATTATTGGCGAGGTGGTTTATTTCGTACCTCCCCAAATCAGTGCTGAAGAATAAAGAAGGCATGGGCTGGGCCTATAGGGTTATGTCTCTCTCTCATAATGACATTATCTGGACTATCAAGGGTATGGACGAGGTGGCTTTTATTGATCAATGTGGGGAGTATCCAAATGTTCCACTGATAGGAACCCACGGAGGAATTTCTTACAATCCATGCTTGGCCTTACGTCAGTTTGGGCGAGCCAGAAGAGAAGGACCTCATGAATTTCTAATGCCTAGTATCATCTTTGATTTTCAAGGGGATAGTGATGAGCAACGCCGCAGGTTCATAAGGGCCTGGGATAGAGTTCACAGATCTGATCCACATGAGCTGGGTCCAAAGACTTCTCTTCCGATGGAGCCATATCTCAGATGGGTCCGTATCCGTGCCCAAAAGCTGGGTATGCCATATGAAGCCGTCCTGCCTATCATTGTTGAAGTTGCTAATGAAGAGGGGGTTCTTCCTACCATCCTCCATCCTTACATGCCCACTGACATTGGGGCACTGAAAAGGTCTTGGATGCAGCTGAGAGAAGAGCGGGACGCTTACCGAGAAAAGTTTAATGAGCAAGAGCAGAAGATCCAGAAATTGACTAGGAAGCTGGAGAACGAGCGGATTCTCAATGACTATGTCTGCACCGACAAGAAGCGACCATGGGAGCACTGATTGTCCTTTGATTATTTCCTTTCCAGTTTTATTTACTTTTTCAGTATTTCCTTTCTTGTAACGCCTTAAAGGCAATTTGTTGAACTATTTGAATTTGAAATTTATCTAATAAAAGTGTGTTTCATTTCTTGTTTATGAATTTGAATCTCTTGATGTCTTTGAAATCATATCATATGCATTTCATTTCATGCACCTCATAACAGGTACCCTTACAGTTTTTCTCATCTTCTTCGCTGTTTATTTCAGTATCATGTCTGCTGAACCATCAACTGAGACAGCAATCAAGGCCCTACAGGCCCAGAATGCCCAATTCCAAGAGCTGTTCATGAATCTAGCTAAGGGTCAGCAAGATCTGAAGACCCTGATTCTGAAAGAGAAGAAGAAGAAGAAGAGGACAGATCTGTTTAACACAGGTCACATGTTTGGAAACAGGCTACGGGATGAAGTTGATTTGACCACCTCATCTGGAGGGAAAGATAGTCAAGAGGAAAGAAGGGCTCCTAGCCCTGTGGTCTCAGACAATGAGACAGACATCGACGAAGACCACTATCCTCCGGCTGAGGATAGATACAAACAACTGGAAGACTGGTTGAGTGCGATGGAAGTTCAGAAAGTGCCTGGTCTGGACTTTGGTGATCTGGGTCTATCATCTGGGGTGGTGATTCCCCACAAGTTCAAGGCACCAGTCTTTGCTAAGTATGACGGAGTTTCTTGTCCGAAGCTGCACCTTCGGTCATATGTAAGGAAGATTCAGCCGTACACCGCTGATAAGAACCTATGGATCCACTTCTTTCAAGACAGTCTCCCAGGGACTCAGCTTGAATGGTTTTACCAGTTGGATGGAGCCAATATCCACAGTTGGGAAGATTTGGCTACTGCTTCCTACAGGCAGTACCAATACAATTCCGACCTCGTTCCCACGCGTACCTAACTCTAGGGTATGTCAATGGGAACAGGCGAAGGTTTCAAAGATTATGCTCAAAAGTGGAGGGACCTCGCTGGAAGAGTGCAACCACCCTTGGCTGATCGGGAGCTTATAGATATGTTTCTGGGGACCCTGTCTGGTCCATTTTTCAACCACCTGATTGGAAGCTCTTCGTCTGGGTTTACAGAGCTAATTATGACCGGTGAGAGGATTGAGGCTGGTAAGATACAAAAGGGTGCTTCATCGAGCACTGAGAAAAAGCCTTTTAAGAAAGAGTCAAGTGCTGTCTACAGTTCGAAAATCCAGAATAGACCTGAACTCCGCCAAGCTGTTAATGCATTGTTATTTCAAAACCCGCTGGTGCTCCTCAGCACAACAATCAACAAAAGGCCGAGAGACCTCGAAGGCAATTCACCCATCTCAACATGACCTTGTCTCAGATTCTGCCGCAGTTATTGAAAACCAATCTGGTGATTCCAAGGGAAGCCCCGAAGAATCCAAATACAACATCACCGAAATACAACCCTAATGCCCGCTGTGCTTTTCACTTTGATAGCCCGGGGCATAATACAGATGATTGTTGGTATTTGAAGAACAAAATACAGGACTTAATTGATGCTAAGGAGATTGAGTTCGAGGCTCCAGAGAGACCTAATGTTGTGACTGCTCCTATGCCCAAGCATGGAGTAAATGCTATAGATGAAGACTCGTTTGTGGTTTCTGTGAACGACATTGTTACCCTTTTGATGACTATGAAGAAGAACCTTTTGCTAGCCGGTTTATTTCCGGGCTGTAACGAAGGTTGTCGTATGTGTTCCGCCCTACCAACCGGTTTCCATCTTTCGAAGTCAGGTGTCTAACGCCTGATGGATAGTAAAGAAATTCTGTTTGAGAAGAATGTTGTTCCTTTAGTTCATACTGAAGAAGTTGCCATTATCACCATTTTCGACAATTCTTCCAAGGCTCCCTCGAGGAAGCCTGTTAGAATTACATCTATTCCAAGAATCGCACCATTGATCATCTCTGTTCCTGGGCTTATCCCCTACACCTCTGATAAAGCTGTCCCTTGGCATTACAGGGCCGATGTTTATTTTCATGGAGTTAAACAAGAGTTAGATGCTGATACCGACGTCAGCAATATTGTTGGACCTGCTAAAGTCACCCGCAATGGAATACTTTTCTCACCTGATATCTCTCCACCAACTGCCCGAAAACCTGTTGTTATTACACCTGCCAGTGTACCTGTTACTATTCCTATTCAAGTTCCTATTCTTACCCCTGTCGTCGAGTCATCTGACACTCGGGGAAAGGGAATCACCAGTGAGCCTTCCCAGACGGAGGCACCGAAGACGATTACTGTTGAAGCTTCTAGACAAGAGATGGAAGAGATTCTGAAAATCATCAAAAAGAGCGACTACAATGTAGTTGAATAGCTGGGACAAACCCCGTCCAAGATTTCTATGTTGTCATTGTTGCTATGCTCATAGGCCCATGCCAAGGCTCTGATTGCATTCCTGAAGACTGCACACGTACCTCAAGAAACATCGGTTGATCAATTTAAAGATTACGTGGCTAGTTTGCCTGCTGATAATGGGTTGTGTTTCTCCGACGCTGACTTAACTGCTAAGGGGAAGAATCACAACGATGCCCTGCATGTCTCTATTGAATGCAGGGGCACTACTCTTGCACATGTATTGGTGGATACTGGTTCCTCATTGAACGTCTTGCCTAAGAAAGCTCTAGACCGGTTAGACTGTGAAGGGTTGGAGTTGAAACCAAGCAACAATGTCGTCAGGGCCTTTGATGGGTCTAAGAGAATGGTGCACGAAGAAGTTGATATCCCGATTAAGGTTGGTTCTCAGGTTTTCAACTCTACATTCTATGTGTTGGACATTCGGCCATCTTATTCTTGTTTGCTGGGTCGCCCATGGATCCACAAAGATGGGGCCGTAACCTCAATGCTCCACCAGAAGCTGAAGTACCCAGTGAAAGGGAAGATTGTGACAGTGCAAGGAGAGGAAGAGTAATGGTGAGCCACCTTAACTCTTTTCGATACGTGGAGATGGATGGGGAGTTCATTGAGACCCCATTTCAGCATTTTGAAGAGGTTCCCCACACGCTGGCATCAACTGAGATTGTTGTTGAAGATTCCCTTATGAAGATGGCTTCCCTAAAGGATTCCTGGGCTGTTGTCGAGAAAGGTGGGTATGCAAATTGGGGCCGACTCCCTGATTTTGCATAGAAGACTAACAAGTTTGGTTTGGGTTTCACTGCAAAAGCTCAAAAGGCTGTTCGGAATGCACGGATCGGAAGACCTCCCGTGTTCATCAGCAACTCGGGAGTGAATGCCATTGAAGACAATGTGGAAGAGTCTGAGTTCGACTGTTGGATCTATCCTACGACCGACGATGGACCAAGCAACTGGACAACAAAGGACTTCATCCCTATTTCTTTTGTTACCCAGTAATGAAACTTTTTGTTTTGAATATATAACACACAATGTTTTAAACTTTATGGCCCGATGTCTTACCCGGGGCACTGTGGCCTCATTTGTGAGGGCTTTATGTGTGTCATTTTCATATATCATTAATAAAAGCATTGGACGTTTTCTTACATTTCAAATTTTGCGCTCCTTGTCTTTCTTTTATTATATATTGCAAAACATCTATTTTACACACACTCACATATACAAGTTTACATCCACTCTGGATCTCACTAGTAACGACCCTGCTACTACCAGTTATGACTTCGAAAAACCGATCAACTTAGCCGAAGACGAAGGTGAAGATGATTGCGAAGTGCCTGGTGAGCTTGCAAGACTGCTACTCCAAGAAGAGAGGGTTATACAGCCATATGAAGAGCCAGTGGAATCAGTAAATCTGGGTACAGAAGAGGACAAGAAAGAGGTCAAGATCGGGGAAAATCTGGAGCTTAGTGTGAAGCAACGGTTGATTCAGATGCTGCGTGACTACGTTGAGATCTTTGCCTGGTCTTATGAAGATATGCCTGGGTTGGATACTGATATTGTTGTTCATCGCCTACCTACCAAGGAAGACTGTCCTCCAGCGAAATAGAAGGTCCGCCGAATGCGCCCAGAGATGTCTGAGAAAATCAAGGCTGAAGTGATGAAACAGTTTGACGCCGGTTTTCTAGCAGTTACTTCTTACCCACAGTGGGTGGCCAATGTGGTTCCTGTGCCGAAGAAGGATGGTAAGGTTCGAATGTGTGTTGACTATAGGGATTTGAATAAGGCGAGCCCCAAAGATGATTTGCCTCTACCTCATATCGACGTTCTGGTTGACAACACCGCTAAGCACAAGGTATTCTCCTTTATGGATGGTTTCTCCGGTTATAATCAGATTAAGATGGCTCCCGAAGACATGGAGAAGACAACTTTTGTTACTCAGTGGGGTACCTTTTGCTACAAGGTCATGTCTTTTGGACTGAAGAATGCTGGGGCAACGTATCAGTGTGCCATGGTTGCTTTGTTTCATGACATGATCCATCATGAGATTGAGGTATACGTCGACGACATGATCGCAAGGTCCCAAACTGAGGAGGAACACCTTGACCATCTGCAGAAGTTGTTTGACAGGTTGAAGATGTACAAGCTGAGGTTAAACCCGAACAAGTGCACCTTCGGGATGAGATCTGGTAAGCTACTGGGTTTCGTCGTAAGCGACAAGGGTATTCAAGTGGATCCTGCAAAGGTTAAGGCCATACAGGAGATGCCAGCTCCCAGAACAGAGCAAGAAGTCAGAGGCTTCTTGGGATGACTGAACTACATTGCCCGATTCATCTCGCACCTGACTGCTACTTGTGAGCCAATCTTCAAGTTACTGAAGAAAGATCAAGTGGTAAGATGGAACGATAAATGTCAGGCCGCTTTCGAAAGGATCAAAAAGTATCTCTAAGAGCCACCTATTCTGATGCCTCCAATTGAGGGGAGACCTCTGATCTTATACTTGACAGTACTCGACAACTCGATGGGGTGTGTGCTGGGTCAGCATGACGAGTCTGGCCGAAAAGAGCATGCAATTTACTACCTTAGCAAAAAGTTTACTGACTGCGAGACCCGATACTCGTTGCTTGAGAAAACTTGCTGCGCTTTAGCTTGGGCTACTCGCCGGCTGAGACAGTATATGCTGACTCACACTACCCTGTTGATATCAAAGATGGATCCAATCAAGTATATCTTCGAGAAGCCTGCTTTGTCCAGAAGAATAGCAAGATGGCAGATGATCTTGACTGAGTACGACATCCAGTATACGACCCAAAAGGAAATTAAGGGAAGTGTGTTGGCAGATCATTTGGCACATCAGGCAGTGGATGATTACCAGTCTATGAACTTTGAATTCCCGGGCGAGAATATCATGCTAGTAACTGACTGTGAGACACCTGGATCGGATGAAGGACCTGAGGAAGGATCCCGATGGTCTATGTACTTTGATGGAGCTTCGAACGCTTTGGGTAATGGCATTGGCGCTGTGATCATATCTCCTAAAGGCTCTCATACTCCGTTTACCGCCCGATTATGTTTCAACTGCACTAAAAATATGGCGGAGTATGAAGCGTGCATCATGGGTCTTCGAGTAGCAATTGACCTAAGGATTAAGTTTCTAAGTGTTTTCGGAGATTCCGCTCTCGTGATCAGTCAGATCAAAGGCGAGTGGGATATGAAACACCCAAATCTTATTCCTTACAAGGAGTATGTGTTGATGTTGCTTCCACATTTCGAGGAGATAACCTTTGAACACTTCCCTAGAGAGGAGAATCAGTTGGCGGACGCGCTAGCTACGATGTCTTCTATGTTCAAAGTCAATTGGGACAACGAAGCTCCCCGGATCATCATTGAAAGATTGGACGAACCTGCACATTGCTTTGATATTGAGACTGAAGAGGTAGCAGATAAACCCTGGTTTCATGAGGTGAAGAGATACCTTGAGGCTCAAGAATACCCTAAGGGTGCATCTGTTAATGATAAGAAGTTTCTGAGAAGATTCACGGCGAAGTTCTTCATCAGCAAAGGAATTCTTTACAAGCGTAACCATGATTCAACCTTACTGCGCTGTGTGGATAAGAAAGAGGCAGAAAGGATCATGGCAGAGTTACATGAAGGTACTTTCGGGACCCATTCCAGTGGACACACCATGGAAAAAAATATCCTTCGGGCAGGATATTATTGGTCCACAATGGTAATTGACTGTTATCAGCATTCTCAGACATCTCACAAGTGCCATGTCTATGCTGATAAGGTGCATATACCTCCAGTTCCTCATAATATCTTTATGGCACCTTGGCCTTTTGCAATGTGGGGCATTGATATGATCGGCGAGATCAGACCTACGGCATCCAACGGGCATCGTTTCATCCTGGTAGCAATTGATTACTTTACGAAGTGGGTTGAAGCAACTTCCTTTGCTACTGTAACCAAGAACGTGGTGCCACGGTTCATTCGGCATAATCTGATCTATCGATATGGTGTACTAGAGAGGATCATTACGGATAATGGTACCAATCTCAATAGCCAGATGATCACCAAGCTCTGCAAGAAGTTCAAGATATAGCATCACAACTCTTATCCTTACCGACCAAAGATGAATGGGGTTGTCGAAGCGGCTAATAAGAACATTAAGAAGATCGTGCAAAAGATGACTGTGACATACAAAGACTGGCACGAGATGTTACCATTTTCCCTTCATGGGTACCGTACCTCAGCGCGGACGTCAACAGGGGCAACACCCTATTCCTTGGTATATGGCATGGAGGCAGTCTTTCCTATTGAAGTTCAGATACCCTCTCTTCGAATTATGAAGGATGCAGGCTTGAGTGAAGATGACTGGATTCAGACCCGGCTTGATCAGCTGAACTTAATCGACAAAAAGAGACTTACTGCTATTTTTCATGGTCAGACGTACCAGAAACGGATGATCAAGGCATTTAACAAGAAAGTCAGACGACAAGAGTATCAAGTTGGGGACCTGGTAATCAAGCGCATTATATTACCTCAAGGTGATCCCAGGGGCAAATGGACCCTGTGATACGGTGGGAGAACTTACTTGGGTTTTGCGTTTGTTTTCGCAAATGTTTCGGTTGAGCAAGAGTCGCCACCGACTTTTTATTTTATCCTAAGGAAAGGTTTAAAAAGCACAGCAAAAACCTTTGAGATGTTTTCTTGGGTTCGGGGAGTAGATTATAGAAAGGGAAGGTATTAACACCCTTTCTATCCATGGTTATCCATGGGCTCTTAGTTACTTGCTTAGATCACTTGCCTTTTGTTTTCAATTGTTTGAAATGGTGCTCTTGTGTGTGCGAGTTTGAAAATATTTTGAAAAGATGCCAATGTGGTGGCAACCTTTGTAATGATCCATGTTGGGATGTATACAAAGGTGTATGTCTTTTTGAAAAGGTTTTCATTTGTTTTTGAAAGTTTGTTTTGAAAGTGTTGTGAGGGGTGTTTTTAGAAAATAGGCAAGTGTTTTGTTTTTGCAAGTTTGATTCGAGTAACTAAGAGGTTATCTACTCCTAAATTTCTCAAAGATTATTGCTATGTTTTAACCCTTTTAACAAGTTTGTTCCACCATTGTATTTGGTGGACAATCTTGTGTTAGGATGTGAAAGGGACGGGCGCGGGTCATCGTTTAGACCATAATTGCAATGGTGCCAAGTATCTTTGGGCAATTTTCTTTAAGGGACTTGATCATTTTTTAGGCAACTTTCGAAAGCGTCATCGAGGGACTATGATCATTTGATTGTTTGTTTTGCCCAAAGAGACCTAACATGCAATATGGCCCATTTATTGAAGGCAACAAGTGGAATACCCTAGGGGGTGCAAGTGTGATTTGTGTTGTCCATTTTCATGCTTGTTTATCTTGAAATTAGGTCAAACTATTTTTGTCGTTTTTGATTCGCATACAAACCCTAATTCTAACATGGTATAATTAGAAAGCAATAAAGTGCGAAAAATAAATTTACTAAGCTATTACAGCACAATATATGGGAAGAGGGGTACAAATGTTCAAATGGGGATTTTTGACAAGGAATTTTAAACCTAAACTATTACATCAATATTGAATTATTTACAAGATATTTAATTGTACAAATTAAATAAAATAAGAATAAATATGCAAGATGCAAAAATGTTTTTATGTGTATGAAAAAGAAGTATTTTTGTGTGTCAAATAAACAAAATGAAAAGTATTATTTTTTTGGAGTTTTTTATGTTTAGGGCAAAACCCTAATTTTATTAAATAAAATGTGTTAATTATTTAATATGTATAATATTTATTTATTACAAAAAATAAAATAAAAAATGAAGTATATTTGTGAAAAGGGTATTTTTATATTAAATATTTAACAAGAAAATAAAAGTGTGTATATTTTGTAATTTAACCTAAATATATTAATATCTATACAAATATTTGTATTATTTACTAAATATATATTATATATACATAATAATAATATTTAATATTTAAAAAAGTATTTTTTTTATATAAAATATTTTCAGAAGATAAAACAAAATAAAAATGAAAATAAAAATGTGTTTGTATATTTTTAGCATTCTTTAATAAAAAATGTTTATATATCTATTTCTATACAAAAACTAATCTAAACAAATAAATACCTAATAAATAGGAAAATGGTGAGAAAAATATTTTTTTATTTTTTTAATATCATAAGAAAAAATAAATAAGTCAAACAAAAAAAGAAAAAGTCAAAAAGTCATAAAAATAAGCAAAATGGGCTCAGGGGGTGTAAAAGTAATAAAAGGGTGCAAAATGAAATGTCAAACAGGCCCAGCCCAGAAGGCTGTCATCTTCAACCTCAGAACACTTTTGTTCCAACAAACACGCGTTTTCTATCTCCCAATTCCTGGACTTTCAAGCAAAACTTTCAACATGAAAAATGTAGAGCATGAGAAGACGAATCCAGTGATATAAAGAACTTGACTTAACTCTCTAAGATGAGGGAGAATTTCTTCTCCCCCAATTCCTGACCTAGTTTTTCATCAATGTTCAGACTCAAAATTCTCTAAGCATACATAATATAAATGAAATCTAATCATATGGGCATGTTCAGGGCTATGATTGTGGCATGTTTCCTTCACAAACCTAAAGCTAACAATGCCTATGTAGAGAGATTCGTGTTCATGAACTTACCTGTTCAGTTAAAGTTGTATCTGGTGATTGAGGTGTCTTCAATGCAATGTGATGATTGGTATAGCTTCCTTGATGTTCAAGGATGTTATTCCAAGCTTTACTTTGTCTTGAAACCTTTTGAATCGTGCTAGAGAACTTCAGCTGCAAAACAAGAAAATGAAAATGGTGATCTTGCTTGGGAGTGTTTCAGGTCGTGTCTTAGGTTTTGATTAGCTTCAAGGGATGTTAGGGAATGTGTTTGACAAGTTTTTAGTAAGAAAGCATGGAAGGTTTGAGCTATGGAACTCAAACTGCAGGGATGCCATGTTTTGAGCAGTTTGAAGGTGATTCTGGGAATGGGGAGGTATTGAGGATCTTAGGGTCGTGCTTCAGCTTAGGATGAATGTTTGGAATGTGTTTGATAACTTTCTCTAAGCCTTGGTTAACTGATATGAGAGTTGGTATGTCATATGCAATGTTTGTTACACTTTAAGCTAGCAATGGTCAAGTTGTGTTTCTAGCCTGTACAGCCCCCCATACTATTCTGCTAAACTTCCCCTTGATCAGTGTGATTAACTTATAAACTTGTGCCAAAGAGATTTCCTTTGTACCTTCTTGATTTACCAATTGACATAAAGTGCAACTTTTGCAAAAATGGATATAATGCTTTTTCCAATTTGGGATTAAACATTTAGGCAATGCTTGAACACATAGAACATGGTCTTGGCACAAAGGATTGACATTAAATTTATGAGTGTAATTGAGATAAAAGACCTGTAATCAAGTTGTGCAAGCTGAGATTGAAATGCATAGTGTTATGAACATGTAACTTGGCCAATTCAAAAGTGAGTTTTCTCCATATTGCAAAATTCGATTCTCTCTAACCATGAGGTTGTTTGGTGAGTTCTTGGACATTTTGGAAAGCTTGGAATGTGTACTACAATCCATCTTTGAAATGCAAATTGAAATTCCAAGGGGAAGTATCTGAAAAAAGGTCTTGAAGTTAGGTAAAAACCTTGCCTAAAAAGGTCAAAATTTCACTAAGTTAAGAATGGTTTAGTACCCTTATTCCAAAAGTTGTAACTTGAGATACAAGCCTCTTTTGGGAAAACTTTGTGAATCAAAGTTGTAGATTATGAAATAGGCTACAACTTTCATGTTTTGACTTTTTCTTGAATCCAAATGAATCTTGGTGAGAAAGTGGGGCAAAGTTAGGAAAAATTAGGGTTTTTCATAACTTAGAAAAATTCTAAGTTATGAAAAATCTTCATTTCAAACCCTAATTTGCATTTCTTGATTTCTTGATGGAAAAGTTTCATGATTTGGCATGTTTTGATGAAAAATGAATCTTGACCCTTGATTTTGACCAAAAAGTCAAAGTTTGACTTTTCAGTATACAGTCAAAATTGATCAATTGACTGGGAAATTCAATTGTCAATCTTGTGTATATGGGATCTTTTGAACTTATTGAGCTTGTCAAGATAATTCCATGGGGTTCTTGAGTCTATATGTGAGCTTGGTTTGCCATTGGCTAGGTCAAACAGTCAAAAATTGCCTTTGTGCAGTCAAAACCCTAAAAATGACCATTTTTCTGATCAAATTTCTTGTGGAATTGTGATCCAAACTTGATCAAATGGTCCATGTGAGTTTATAATGTTGATGTGGGTCAATTTTCATGAGATTTGACTGTCAATTGGCCACAATTGACTTTTTCCCCAATACAGTTGATTTCTAGGTCAATTGTCCAATTGACTGGGCAAAATTTGGAATCAAGACTTGAAACTTGGTATGGATAGACTTGGGAGTCCAATCATGAAGTATGAAAGTCATCTTAGGCATTTTAGGTCAAAATATCTTTGTGCAAACACAAACCCTAATTTGGGTCAACAGTGCAAGGAGAAGTCTTGAGCAGAGGAAACCCCAACTGGATCTTGATCTTCAGGAGTCTTGTGATGAGAAAATGTTGAGGAAATGGGAGGGAAAATTTTAGGGTACAACAGACCCCTACCTATGAAGGGCCATTTATGGTTAAGAATATTTTCTCAGGAGGAGCTATGATTCTAACCATCATGGATGGTGACGACCTTCCTCACCCCGTCAATGCAGACATAGTGAAAAGATACTACGCATAACCAAAGACCCGCTAGGTTGACTGGCCTAGGAAAAAATAAGGGCTTCCCGGTGAACCAAAAGGGTTCGGGCAAAAATAAGGGATGAAAATGAAAAAATCTATACACCCGGCAAGTCGAAAACCTGAAAAGGAGGCTTGGGCAAAAAAGGGTATCCCGGTGGACTGAAAACCCGAAAGGGCGGTCCAGGCAAAAATTAGGGATCAAAGCGTAACACTATGTCTCATTGGATCACCTTGCATCCAGACTTCGGTATCAACTATTAAGCTCGGACGACACTAATCAATCTGATCTACCTTCAATCAATAGCAAAGTGATGAGATGCTCGAGGATATAAAGGCAATAGCAGAGTCAGAACCCAGTGGGATTATTCACATAGCTGTTTTGTTTTCTTTTCACAAATTGTACAAATTCTATTTGTTCGGCGGTGTTCTCTTACTAGGACGTCATCCTCTTGTACAAAAACGCCTATTTATAGGCCAAACTTCAAAATCAATACAATTCATTTGCAAAGAAATTTCAAACTGTTTTTCCTTTATCTGTTTTGTTTTGCAAAGAACGTCCAATGTTCATTTTTGATATATGCATTTGACATTAATTGCTGCTCACAAATATTTACATGCGAATCAAAAGACGAATTACTGGTAATATCAGAAACAGGGGCAATGGAGTTATCCAAGCTGTGCAGTTGCTCTATCCACCAGGTACGACGGTAAATTCAGCTGAAGAATATGGCTAAGATGCCTTCACTTCCCGCAGAGTAAGACATTAATGGTAGCTCTCCCCCAGCTGAGACTTGCAACTATGAACGAATCACCAATGCTTTCCCCAAGCGGAGTTTATCTACCATCAATACTAGAAAGGCTTGACATCCCCGACAGTCTTAATATTCCCTGGCAGAGTATAAGAATGTTCCCCGACAAAATACAAGATACCCCCGATGGAGTTAAAATTTTCCAGCGCAGTCTGAAAAAACTTCCCCAACGGAGTTAAAGCATCATCCCCAGTAGACTCTGGAAGTTTATCCCCAGCGGAATACAAGATAAACCTCCCCAGCCGAGTTCAAAGGATCATTCCCAGCAGAATTCAGAGGATTATCCCCATAAAAGTCTAACAGGTTATCCCCAGTAACGTCGCCAATGAGAGATCGTCCCTAGTGGAGTTCTTTCCTTTCACAAACAGGAATTAAATCCTCAACAGATTCAATATCACCAACAACGATAAGTCATCCCGACGGAATTTATCAGTGGAATCCTCAGCAGAGCATCTCTTCCCCACAGAGTAATCTCCTCGTCAGTATATTCCCCAACGGAGTTATCCTCTCCCGCAGGTTTATTCTTGCAATCACCTTCGTTCACCATCCCCAGCGAAAGCGAAGAATTTAACTCTTGTCTCCAGCAGCTGTCCGTGATTTATTTTCCCCAGCTAAAACATTACATTTCCATACATCATGATACATGCATATACGCATCATATAACACAATCTCACTTATTTTGAGAACATCATTGCTTGATCCATATCATGCATTGCATATGACTGACCTTTACCTTTCAGGAAAGATGCAGTTAAGTTCTCAGCTATGTCAAAGACCTTCTCTGGTTCAGTCAGATCGACACAAAGATCTCCCTGATTTGTATTCCAGCAGAAGTTATTCCATGACTTTTGTCTGGTTCAGCTAAATCGATTCGAAGATTTTTCTGATTCTTATCCAGCCAAAGTTAATCCAAGACCTTCTCTGGTTCAGTCAGATCGACGCGAAGATCTCCCTGATTCGTATTCCAGTTGAAGTTATTCCAAGACTTTTGTCTGGTTCAGCTAAATCGATTCGAAGATTTTTCTGATTCTTATCCAAACCAAAGTTAATCCAAGACCTTCTCTGGTTTAGTCATATCGACGCGAAGATCTCCCTGATTCGTATTCTAGTTGAAGTTATTCCAAGACTTTCGTCTGGTTCAGCTAAATCGATTCAAAGATTTTTCTATTTCTTATTCGGCCAAAGTTAATCTAAGATCTTCTCTGGTTCAGTCAGATCGACGCGAAGATCTCCCTGATTCGTATTCCAGTTAAAGTTATTCCAATATTTTTGTTTGGTTCAGCTAAATCGATTCAAAGATTTTTCTGATTCTTATCCAGCCAAAGTTAATCCAAGACCTTCTCTAGTTCAGTCAGATCAACGGGAAGATCTCCCTGATTCGTATTCCAGTTGAAGTTATTCCAAGACTTTCGTCTGGTTCAGCTAAATCGATTTGAAGATTTTTCTGATTCTTATCCAGCCAAAGTTAATCCAAGACCTTCTCTGGTTCAGTCAGATCGACGCAAAGATCTCCTTGATTCGTATTCCAGTTGAAATTATTCCAAGACTTTTGTCTGGTTCAGCTAAATCGATTCGAAGATTTTTCTGATTCTTATCCAGCCAAAGTTAATCCAAGACCTTCTCTGGTCCAGTCAGATCGACGCGAAGATCTCCCTGATTTGTATTCCAGTTGAAGACTTTTGTCTGGTTCAGCTAAATCGATTCGAAGATTTTTCTGATTCTTATCCAGCCAAAGTTAATCCAAGACCTTCTCTGGTTCAGTCAGATCGACGCGAAGATCCCCCTGATTCGTCTTCTAGTTGAAGATATTCCAAGACTTTCGTCTGGTTCAGCTAAATCGATTCGAAGATTTTTCTGATTCTTATCCAGCCAAAGTTAATCCAAGACCTTCTCTGGTTCAATCAGATCAACGCGAAGATCTTCCTGATTCGTATTCCAGCAGAAGATACTCCAAGACTATTGTCTGGTTCAGCTAAATCGATTCGAAGATTCTTCTGATTCTTATCCAGCCAAAGTTAATCCAAGACCTTCTCTGGTTCAGTCAGATCGACGCGAAGATCTCCCTGATTCGTATTATAGCAGAAGCTATTCCAAGACTTTCGTCTGGTTCAACTAAATCGATTCGAAGATTTTTCTGATTCTTATCAAGCCAATGTTAATCCAAGACCTTCTCTGGTTCAGTTAGATCGACGCTAAGATATCCCTGATTCCTATTCCAGTCGAAGATCGGACCACCTATCAACAGTCTCCAAATGGCATCTGTAAGCCCATGCCCGACATCACCAGACTGATATCACTTCATGCAAGTGCAAATTTTTGGGCACTCTAGTGTTCAATCATCTTCCACCTTCGGATCACGAAAGGCCCAAAAGCCAATCTACATCCTCAGGTTTAAGAAAATTGAACAGGGGAAGCTGTTGTACCCCAAAATTTTCCCTCTCATATTTCTCCAAACATTGCAAGAAAAATCTCCAAGTGGATCAAGATTGCTCAAGAGTGGGTCAGACAAGTTATCTCCTAAGGCAGTCAACATCAAATTAGGATTTTATGTTGCATCAAGATACTAGAATCCAAATGGCCTCAAATGATCCCTAATGTCCTAATATTTTCTCAAGGTCATCCATGTCAAATTTCAAACCTTGCAGAAGAAGTTTGCTCAGTCAATTGCTCAAAGGGTCCAAAAATCGACTGTGCTAGGACAAAAGTCAACTGTGACCTATAAACAGTCAAACTTCAATATGTTTTGTCAACATTCTCATTTTGAAGGATATTTCATCATTTGATCAAGGGTTGATCATGATTCATCAAGGGTTGCTCAAAATTCATCAATACTCAAAAGTTGCTAAATCAGGGTTTTGTAGGAAAAGTCAACTCAACTTTGACCAAGAATAACTTTCTCATACTTTATGAGAAATGACCCATCCAAAGCTCATTTTTAAGAGGATGCAATTTCATACAATCCATCTTCATACCCCAAGATCAGAAAAATCACTCACAAAAAGTAATAAATTTGGACATTATAGGTCATTTTTGAAAGTCAACAAAAACACCTTTTTTTACAAGGCTTATAACTTGTTCATGGAATACCAACATGAGATGAGACCAAAAGTGTTGATTATAGGACATCTCAAGATTTCTAAAAAGTCCAAGAACACTTCCAAAAGTTCAAAATTGAAGAAGTTATGCATTGTTGAAGTTGGGCATTTTTGCAAAATTACCAAAAGTCAACTATCCCCAAAACTTCCAATTTTGTCAAATGGGCCCATTCTTTTCCACTTGATTTGATCTTGTCACACTACAAACGTGTGCTAGCTTCAGCCTTGTGTCCATTTATCAATTTTATTATTTTATTTGATTTTTTATTGAATTATTTCATTTTAAATCAATTTAAATCAAATAAAATCACAAAACTTGATTACATGAGATCTTTTTCTATTTTCAGGACCTAACCATCATCAATGTCATGATCAAATTCATATCAATCATTCCATGTGCAAAAATATTGGATTTTTGGCAAATTAAGCAAGTTTTCAATGGAGGATCAAATCCAATCTCAAGGCATTGATGTGGAAAGATTCAAGACCTATTTGTTGACCTAATACATTGCAGCATATATATATACAATCCAAGGCACACGAATTTGAGGGCTAGAGACTGCAAGAACACCAAAAGCAAACTTGCAAAAATTGACAAAAAGTGTGAGACTGAAATCAAGCTTGGAGGCACTTTCAGGACCTAACAAGCATCACAATCGCTTCCTGGCAATTCTCAGAAGAAAAACCAATCAGAATCACTCATTCTCCAGCCTCCTAGAGCACTGTAAGCATCTCACGAATCCTCTATGTTCATGAAATCTTAAATCTTCATTCTTGCATCCATTCTAAAAAATGATTGCATATTCTGATTCCTCATGTCATTTGTTAACTTTCTGCAATAATCAATTTCATTCTTGTGCTGTGTATCGTAAAATGCCATTGAAGGGTTCTTTAGGTTTTTTTAGGGCTTTCCATTACAGGAACAATTGGCTTGTGTGAAGGGTACCATCTTGTTCAGGGGAACAAGACGAGTTCAACTATGGTGCCACTTTTCATTTATATGGCCTATGCAAGATTTTGGAACGGACATGGCCTATAGCGACAGACCTTTGTCCGTTGGTATAAGTATTTTGATTTTTGGCCACGGTTCAATGATAGGGATGATGGCGTGTTGCATCCTCATTCATCCATTCAAATCTGGCGCGCTTTATTTTGTTTCTTGGTCCATTAATTTGTTTTTGTTTTATTATTATTAGTTTGCAATACTATAACAACTAACGCACAATGGTTGAGTGGAAAAGGCGTGTATCCATTGATCAACAGAACCTGGGTTCGAATCCCAGGTCCCCCATGCATTTGTTATTATTTTTCAACAGGTCATCCAGTGTAAGCTCAAGCGCGTGGCCCATCATGCTCCCTCACTCAAATGCTTGCCAGATGGCCTCAGGTAAGATCTGGTGGTCCAGATGAGATGTCCACCATGCTCCCTAGTCAGATGCACACGTTGGAATCAGAAAAGTCAACCAGGCCTGCACAATTGGGCCATAGATATTGTTGTTCAAACCCCTTTTCCAGGCCCAAACCTCCTAAACTCTTGCTACTTTTATTATATCTTTTAATTATTTATTGTTATTATTTTTATTTTTTAACTAACCAATTAAATATTTTTCTTCATTAAAATTTAAAAAACCAAAAAATATTTTCTTATTTAAAATTAAATTTCAGTATTTTATTTTTGTTAATAAATATTAATTTAATTAATTTTGTTTTAATTAAGAATAACTTTTAATGTATTTTGCAATAATTAAAATTAACTTAGACAATTAGGTTTTATTAACATTGAATAGATTTATTTTTATTTCTTTAAATATCAAAAATCCAAAAATATTATTTTCATTAATTAATTAATTTATTTATTAATTTAATAATTAATTTAGTTTAATTCCATAAATCCAAAATAACAAAAAAAGATGCTTTCTTTCAAAAAGGGTCAAAACCCTAGAACTCGCCCGATTTAATTTCCCGCACGCGTTCCATTTTATTTAATATTGTATCTGTTTCCTGCAATGTAATAGCTTAATAGGACTTTAAACATTTTTACCGCTTTATTTATTTTCCGCATTTTAATTTCAAGGGTTGCTTTTGGCGATGTAAATACCCGACGCCTTGTAATAGTTAGTTTAATTTCCGCAATTTAATTTCTGCAACTTATAAACTGTTAGATGTTTGATAATAGGGAATGCATGACAAGATCGAATGTTTAACCTAAAATCAACATAGATAACCATTGACATGTACAAAGACAAAATTAACTGAAAACAACACACTCGCACATGCGCACTCTTAGGGTACACCCCACTTGGTTGCCTTCGTACGCGGTCATTGAGTATAGGAAGTTTTAGAGGTCGCCCTCTTGTCCAAAGATCATAGTTGCCTCGAAACGGTTGCCTCAAAAAAATGATCTAAGACATTAGGGTTACCGCTAAGGCGTCCTAACATTGCTTTAGTGACCGCACGTCCCTTAATCGAATTGACCCTTAAACTCCAACGACGATGCTACCTACTCATCAATAGTGGGATAGCATTGTCTAAAGGACAATAGCACAAATTGATTCCTTTTTTGAGTAGGTAGATGGTTCTTAAGTACTTGCTCTTTCAAAAAAAAATTTTTTCACACTTACACTCTTTTTCAAAACAAAAAACTTCTTGAAACCCACAAACACAAAGAAAGAAAATTTTTTGAAAACAATTTGAGCAAGTACCTAAGAGCCCGTGGATAACCACTGATAGAAAGGGTGCTAACACCTTCCCTTTCTATAATCTACCCCCCGGACCCGAGAAACATCTCGAAAAAGGAATTTTTCTGTGCTTTTTTCCTTTCCTAGTTGGATACAATAAAATACGGTGGCGACTCTTGCTTACCGCGACATTTTGCAAAAACAAACGCAAAACGCAAACCAGCATTCCAAAAAACAGTCAGTTCTCTCCCACCGTATCACATGGAGTCTTCTCAAATAGAATCTATTTATCATCCATCAGGCGTTGAACACATGCTTTCAACAAATAACAACCAGTCGATAGAGATAAACACAAGTGGCAGTCTTCGCCATAACCCAGAAATAAACTGGCTTGCAACAAATTCCACTTAACAGTCATGGGAGGAGCAACAAGTTCCTCAACAGAAGTAACACACATATCATCGTCAACAACATTAACACCACGGCTGTGCTTGGGCATGAGAGTAGTTATAACATTGGGAATCTCAGGAGCGTCAAATTCAATTTCCTTCACCACAATAAGGTCTTGCACCTTGTTTTTAAAAGCCCAACAATCATTTGTATCATGGCCTGGACTTTCTGAATGGTAAGCACAGTGAGCATTTGAGTTGTAGCGAGGAGATGCAGTGTTGGGATTCTTGGAAGCTTCCCTCAGTGTAACCAAATTGGATTTCAGTAGGTGATGAAATACTTGAGACAAAGTCATATTTATCCGGGTGAATCGCCTTGCAGGTCTTTCTGCTCTAGGCTGATTATTTCGTTGTTGAGTAGCTGCAGGCTTGGATATCATAATGGCCCCTACCATTGGATGACGTTCGGTTCTGCCCTGATTTCGTTGATTGTAAACAACACTTACCTCTTTTCTTTCTATGGAAGGTCTCTTTCCCGCACTTGAAGAGGCATCCTTCTAAATCTCGCCACTTCTAATTCCCAGCTTCCACTCTTTCTCCCGTAAAAACCAACTCAGTAAAGCCGGCTGAGGAGCTTCCAATCAGATGATCAAAAAACAGACCAAATAGGGTACCCAAAAACATATTCACTAACTCCCTATCAGACAGGGAGGTTGGACTCTTCCTGCTAAGTCCTTCCACTTCTGAGCATAGTCTTTAAAACCCTTGCTCGAACCCATAGACATACTTTGAAGTTGTGTACAGGTGGGAGCAAGGTCTGCATTATACTGATACTTCTTGTAGAAAGCAGCAGCCAGGTCTTCTCAGTTACAAATATTGGTTCCCTCAAGCTGGTAGAACCACTCTAGTTGAGTCCCAGATAGTCTGTCTTGAAAGAAGTGGACCCATAACTATTTTGGAGAGGTTTTTGAGGCATTAAAACCGTATTAATATCTTCTTCGATTCATATGTTCGGCTCAGAAGCTAATTCGGTAAGGAAGGTCTTTGAATGTGTGGATACTTTGAGAAGATACAGTAGAAATACGGTGAAAATGGTGTGCTGAACCGTTATTTTCCAGACGTTAAAAATTCATAACTTTCACCTGGTTCAACGTTTTTGAATGGTTCTTTAGGAAAAAAATCCATCTTGATGTCATTTCCATTCCGTATGTTCAGGTTGATGACTGTTTCTTTAAGGAAGTTCCCGGAAATGTGAATTACCATATATTTTATTGTGTTGAACCGAATTTTTATTGCACTGTTTCTCGATATTGGAAAAATCATAACTTCTTCGATTTTTATCATATCGAGACGATTATTTTGGCATAATTTCAAAAATTATGTTCGCTACAAGTTTTCTTCAAAGCTCGAGTTTGGATTCAGCTCCGAAGACTTCGATTCATTGCTTGTTTCTCAAACTGAACAGTGTAAAATTTTAAATTATTGAAAAATACAGTGTCAGAGCCAAAGTTTCTAGCCATTCAAAAAATCATAACTTGCTCAATTTTTTATCTTATCGTGTTCGTTCTTTCTGAACAACGTCACAAATTTTGTCATCTACAATTTTGAGTTGGTTTCGCGTCGAGATTTCGTACCTATTATTATTGTGTTTGAGAATTGCCCGTGCAATTACGTTTACTGACACTGAAAATTTGCACTAATGAATAAAATGACTGGGCTTTCTCTTTACCCAAACCAAGGCCCAATTGTCAAGAATATATATTGTTTTTGCCTCTCTATTTTCACAAGATTCCAATAATTTCAAAGTTTCATCCAAAAAACTCACATAATTTTCTCTCTACTCTCTCTCAAGAAAAAAACTCAAAGTTTCCCTCTCTCTATCCGCACGTGCCACTCTCACCCTTTGTAATCCTTGTCGCTCGCCACTCCCTCTCTCTCCCTGTTGGCACACACCACTCTTGCTTCCTCCCTTGTCAGCGCCCACCACCAGTTCACCCGCCGGTCGCCACTGCATCTAGCCGGTTGCCACTCCCTCGTCACACCGTCCGCCACATACTTCTTCCTTCAACTTCTGAGTGTTTTCTGGTCCTTCTTCCACTTCCGATTCGTATTTCAAGCTTCCAATTCGGTAAATCTTCTTGAATTTATTGAGATTATTTGGTATTTTCTTGAGATGAATTAATTTGAGGTTAATTGAATTGTTGAATGTTGAGTTTAATTGAAACCCGAGGATAATTATTAAATTATGTTAATAATAAACAAGTCTGGAATTGGTTGAACTTTTGAAGTATTCATGTGGACCTTGATAATCCGGATATCCTGTTGATGAATTTCTGATGTGAAATTGTGGTGAATTTTCGATGTTGAGTTTTTGTCGAAGAGTTAACGTCAAATTCATGTGTTAAGATAATTTTGATACCGATTTGTTGACAAATCTATTTTCGTGACATTAAAAAACCTCAAACCGGTTGAAATTGAATTAATACATGAATTTTAATTTGTGTTTGGATTAAGGTATTCAGTGTGATTTAACTTTTTGTAGCTTGTTTGTAATTTCCAAGCGATAACATTTGGATCGAAAAGTGCATTTTCGTGTCAGTTTATAATGGTTGAAATCAATTTTGGTTAATTTTGGTTCAAGTGTACATTTCTATCCAGAATTGTAAATAAGTTACAAATCGCATTTTAAATACCGTTTGAGGTCCAATTTATTTTGTTTGTGCATGCCATGACCATTGATGATGAGTTTTATCGATTCCAATACATTTTTCTGATCAATTTCAAGTTTGCATGTGTTGCTGCTCGGATCTAATACATAGGTGTGTCGCACTGTAGCGAAATGTAGCGGTAAAGATTTGAGACTAAGTCACTAATTGACTTGAATCACACAATGAAGTTACCACCGCACTTTATTGTTTCCAAAGGGAAAATGGGAAAAGACAAAATAAAACCCAAAAATAAAATGAAATCGAGAT
The DNA here is from genome assembly GCA_948472305.1 of Vicia faba. Lineage (NCBI taxonomy): Eukaryota > Viridiplantae > Streptophyta > Magnoliopsida > Fabales > Fabaceae > Vicia > Vicia faba. The sequence goes on along the minus strand of OX451736.1, from coordinate 854,594,515 downwards.
CAATGTACGGGGGTCGGTTATGCAAAGGGAAGATATTAGCACCCAAAGCATCTACGATACTCCGCAAGATCCACTTTGTTTATTCTAATCGAAGAGTGTGTTATCTAAAGGCTTAATTGCTAAAGGGAATGGATGAAAGAGTATTTACAAACAAAAGAAAATGAATTTTTATTTTATTTTTTCTCGCCTTGGATCGTGAGACCTAGTGCCTACGTACTCCCTCTTACAATGGGAAAGTCAGATCACCATAGTTATGCTAGAAAAGACTTGTTTTTTGGTTGATTTTAAACGAAGAGACAAGTCGTCATTTTTAGGAGAGAAATCTTAACTAACACCCACAAGGTGTGAGAAAGATGGACCCTGCGTCAACATGAGTGAGGGTTTGAGAACACCTCTGGTATTCAAGTGGAAAAGTTGACACCTTTATAACCATGGGGATAGGAGGATGATATCTTGACTATAAATAAACCAGTTCTAATCTTGAAAAAGTTTTAAAGGTAAAAGGTGTTCGAGCACACAAAAAGGTTTGAATGAGGTTCAATGTTTTTTTAGTCTTTTCGAAAGATGTCAAAGTATGATTAAATGAATTGAAGTTTGTTTAAAGAAAAGAAGTTTTATAAGAAAAGGCACTCGACAAAGTCGAGGTTTATTATGAAATCAGTTTGACTTTATAAACAAAGAAGGTTTTGAAAAATATGAGAAGGTTTTGAAAATTAAAGAATGGGAGAGGAGATGAAGAGAGTGTCCTATGTAAAGGAAAGGTAAAAGAGGATATGACCAATCAAAAGCTCAGACTTGATATAAAGAAATCAATATAGTGTTCCCATCCCTTTGAATTATAGTCACAAGCAGATAAATAGGCCAAGAGTATATCAAACCTCAAGTGAAAATAAATCACAGGCCGACAACCCAAAGAAACCCAAATGTTAGATAACACTCAAAGCATCGGATAAAGCACATTGAATCATAAGTGAGGAGCACAACACGTGAAAATAAATCACAAACGAAGAAAGCGTAGATAGTCAGAGGAATCAAATAAAGCGCAAAGGTGACAGATAAAGCTCATGGTATCAAATAAGGCTCGAGATATCGGATAATAACCCCTACATCACATGAAACACATAGACAAATCCAATAGTACAGAGATACAATCCAAAATCTAAATAACGCTCAAGTGTAAATTACTGAACATTGCAATTTATTAAGTATATATTTATAATAGATTCATGTAGAAATCAACTCTAAGTGGTCGGGCAAAATTATATGCGTCCGTACGATTTTCAAAAGTTAACTTGAATTAAAATTCAAAATCGTAACGCAATGAAAAGAATATCAACATAACTTGAATCTATTTACAAGTGAATTGAATAAAATATAAAATCGAAAGTGCTATGTGTAATTATATATTTACATTACTAAATATTAAATTAAAATAGTAAAATAAGATACAATAAAAAGGGAAATGAGAAAGTGTAGATGTGCTAAGAGAAAATGAATACTTGAATAATTCTTGAAAACCTTCACAATAACAAACCTATTAGTAGCATAAGAGGGATAAAAATGAAACCAAATGAAATTGCAACAATTAAAACATGTGTTAGTAATACGAAGTATAAAATTGAAATGAAACTTACATGATGTATATGAACAAATGAAAATTTTTCAATCAAGATCCAAGAAATCAAATTACTATCCATGTTCATATGAAAATCAGCATTGCATTCCAATCATATTCGAACAAAAAACTCAAGAATTAGCATGATTTTCGAACCATAAGTGCAACAAGAAGTAGAGATACATATTGCAACATGAAAAATCGAATTCAAAGTAGGCTTTAAACCCCTAAACCAACACCCAGGCATAAACTATACAAACCTATCGATGCCCAATGAAATTCAACTCAAACGAGTGTTCAACGCAAACAGAATTCACAACGGCACCATAAATGATTTTACCAACCAAAAATAAATTCAAGTTCAAAGTAAAATAACAAACACACTATGTTACACTTGAGAAATCAATGGTCAAAGAAATTAATCAAAAGTACTCCTGAACGGAACATTTTACAGAACCACGTATCTTCATAATAGTAGAACAAGCATTTTCGACACACCAAAATTTGAACAACAACATTAGCAGCAAATCTCTTAACAGTTCAAAGATATGTGAATCTCATCAATTAACTTCAAATAACATTTTATTGACATGCATTGTAGAAAATGATAGCCAAGAGAAACTCAACTCAAGATAACATAAACCAGGCCTTATTGAACCATTCAATATTTTAATTGCAATAGAAAATGATGGAGCAATTATGACAAGTAATAACTGAATCATAACCCATGCTTAGAAATATAAATACCAGTCAAAGAAACACAGATTCGGCAACATAAATGCGAACTCAAATCAAACTAATACAAATAGTAACACATGATTTCTAGAATTGTATCAATAATTTCAAACAGTATAACAATTGAAAAAAGAGGAAGAAAGTTACCGAAAATGTTGAAATCAGAAAATCTCATGGGGTTGATAGCAGGTTGTGTTGAGTGTTGCTTCGATGAACGTTGGAGTTTCAAAATTAGGTGCGATACGATGACGGCGGAGGGAGTTTGTGGAAGCTGCTTCAGATATTACACGACCTAGTGTAGATGGTGATGGCTCAGATGAGCAAAAAATGAGTTTGAAGCTTGCGACCAAGGGAGTATTAAAGCTTGCAGATGTTTGGTTGAGTCAGACGTTGACAGAGGTTGTTGGAGAAGGGCGATTATAGAGACTAACGGTAATGGATGTGGATTGAGTTTACATAGGAGATCAAAGATATCTTCAGCGGATTCAAACAGAAGGGATGAGGTGCAGTGATTGAAAAGGGAGGCGGAAAGTTTCACAGAAGTTGATGATAGATGTTATTGGTGTTATCGGTGGTTAAGGGTTGTTGTTCGCCGGAATGAGGGATGAGGTGTGGTGATTGAAGGGTTGAAGGTGATTTAAAGGTTGAAGGTAGTGTTTCGGAAACAGAATTCGGTGGCAGTACGGTTGTGAGGCGAAGATGTATGGTGGATTAATAAAAAGGGATGGTGGATACCGAAGAAATTTAAGGGAAATGGGAGTGGACTATTAACTTCTTTCTTTATAAATTGTCCAACTAACTTTTACAATGAGATACAATGTGATTTATATAGAGTCACATGATAAAATATTAAGAGTTACAATAATAACTATGTCTAGGTCCCTAAGGAATAAATTTCCCACGCCCAAGGGAATCTGACTTTTGATTTACCCAAGACTGATTTGAATTTAACCAACAAAACTCCCCCATAAATTCAAATATTCCTTCGATTCATCATGTCTAGCATTTTCTTGTCTGTGTCGAAAATCTCCTTAGACAGTGGCTTTGTGAGAATGTCCGTTGCTTGATCTTGGCTTGCAACGTGCTTCAGTCTGATGCTTCCATCCTTCACGTATTCTCGAATAAAATGAAGTCGAACATCAATGTGCTTACTTCGTTCATGGTTGACTGAATTCTTCGCCAATTTGATTGTATATTTGTTATCAACTTGAATTATTGTTGCATATTCTTGTTTCGATTCCATCTTGCTCAGTAATCTTCTCAGCCATATTGCATGGCATACACACTAGGATGCTTCCTTGATATCCAGGTGAAAGCAGTGTTTCCCATGAAGAATACATAACTTGAAGTGCTCTTTCGATCATCAAAGTCACCACACCAATCACTATCAGAGTATCCAATTAACTTGTATTCTTCTGCTTTCGAATAGAATATTCCAAGTGACACAGTTCCTTGGACATATCGAAGGATTCTCTTCAGAGCTTTCCAGTGTGCAACAACTGGTTCTTCCATGAAACGACTCACAATTCCAACACTCAGTGAAAGATCTGGCCTTGTGCATGTGAGGTATCGAAGACTTCCCACCAAGCTTCGTAATTTGTTTGCTTAGACACGCTCTCCCCCATCAAATTTCAAAAGCTTTTCTCCTGGCTCCATTGGTGTCGAAATGGGATTGCAACTATCCATCTTAAATCTCTCCAGGATATCTCTTGCATATTTTTCTTGTGAGATGAAGATTCCTGTTTCTTCTTGTTGTACCTCCAGACTAAGAAAGTATTTCATCAGGCCTAAGTCAGTCATTTCAAATTCTTGTGTCATTGTGCCTTTGAATTCTTCGATCATCTGATTGTTGTAGCCCAAGAAAATTAAATCATCAACATAGAGAGCAACAAGCAATATTTTCTCTTTTTTCTTCTTCACATACAAGGCATGTTCGAATGGACATTGCTGAAATCCATTTTCCTTGAAGTATGTGTGAATTCGAGTATTCCATGCTCGTGGTGTCTGCTTCAACCCATAAAGTGCCTTCTTCAGCTTTGACACCTTTACTTCATTTTTGATTTTCATGAATCCGTGGGTTGTTCGATGTAAACTTCTTCTTCGAGCACACCATTCAGAAAGGCTGACTTGACATCCATCTGATGTATTTTCCATTTGTATTGAGCAACTTGAGATATGAGCATTCGAATTGTCTCCATTCTCGCAAAGGTGCGAAGACTTCATCATAATCGATTCCTGCTTTCTACCTGTATCCTTTCACCACAAGTCGTGCCTTGTATCTTTCGATTTCACCTTGTGCATTCATCTTTTTCTTAAACACCCACCTTACACCAATTGTTGACTTCTGTTTGGTAACTCTGTTAGTTCCCAAGTATCATTGTGTTCGATGGCCTTGATTTCTTCATTCATAGCATCCTTCCGATTTTTGTTTCTTATTTCTTCTTCGAAACTGACATCTTCAGTGTCTTCCAACAAGCATACAAAATGCACTTCTTATGTGTTTTCATACAAGTCTTGTATGCTTCGCAACCTGGGATGTGAGGGTCCTTCTTCATCATCAGAGTTTTCTGGTTCTGTCAAAGTGTCTTTTGATATAGCATCTGGTACTTCGACCACAACTTCAGTGGAGTTGTTCCAGTCCCACTTTCTTTCTTCATTTATGCGAACATATCTACTTACTATCACCTTCTTGTTTATTGGGTCGAAAAGTCTGTAACCTTTAGTTTTCTCATCATACCCAATGAGTATGTATTTCTGACTCTTATCTTCCAGCTTTGTTCTTTTTTGATCAGGTACATGTGCAAAAGCCACACTTCCAAACACTTTGAAATGAGACACAGTTGGCTTTTGTCCACTCCAAGCTTCTTGAGGTGTTAAATCTCCCAGGTTCAAATGTGGACATCTATTTTGAACGTAGATTGCACACTGTACAACTTTTGCCCAAAACTCCTCGACATGTTTTTGCTCTTCAGCATTGATCGAACCATGTCAAGGATTATTCGATTCTTCCTTTTCGCTACACCATTTTGTTGAGGTGAGTATGTTGCAGTCAAAAATCTTCTTATGCCTTGTTCTTAACATTACTTCATAAAGACTGTTGAAGTATACTCTCCACCTCTGTCTGATCGAAGGGCTTTGATGTGCTTGTCTGTTGCTTTTTTAACCATTATCTTAAACTTCTTGAATACTTCGAAGGCTTCTGACTTTTCTTTCAGAAAGTACACCCAAGTTTTCCTTGAGAAATCATCAATGAAAGATATAAAATACTTTTTTCCACTGAAGGATTATGGGGTAATTGGTCCAGATATGTCAGTGTGAATTAATTCCAGAATTTGTTTGGCCTGATATCCTGCCTTCGATTGGAAAGAGATTCTCGTATGTTTGCCAAACACACAATCTTCACAGAATTTTCCTTCGAATTCCACGTCTGGCAGTCCATGCACCATATTTTTCTTTGTTAACCTCCTTAGTCTAGCTTGATGTAAATGACCAAAATGAAGATGCCACATGGATGCTTGGTCTTCGATATTGGCTTGCAAACAATTTTCTCGAATGCTTCTCAAATTCAACTTGTACATTCTATTTCTCCCCATTTCGACTTGAGCGACCAGACGTCCTGACTTGTCTTTTAAGTGCAGGCTTCGATCTTCCGTGAGAATCGAATAGCCCTTTTCTGTGAGTTGTCCCAGACTCAAAATATTTTCTTTGAGGTTTGGTACATAGTACACATCTTGGATAGATCCTATCAAATCATCCTTCTGTAAGAAACTGATTGTTCCTTTTCCTTCGACTCTTACTTTAGACGCATCTCTAAAAGAAACATGACCATCATCAATCTTCTTTATTTCTTTGAACATGTGCTTATGACCACACATGTGGTTGCTTTCTCCTGAGTCCAGGTGCCACATAGTGTCATTTTCTGCATCTGCTTCCTCTTGAGTCATTAACATAAATCCTTCATTCGATTTTGTTTCTAGAGAAAGGTTTGTTGTTTCTTCTACCTTTCTTCTGAGACGATGATACTTTGCAAGATGTCCCATTTTACCACAGTTGTAGCAAATGTAGGAGTTGTAATCTTTCGCATAGTGCCCCTGTTTGTTACATTTGTAACATTCGATATTATTGTAATTTGATCTACAACCTCTATGGCCACGTCCTCTTCCACGTAAGTTTTGTTGGCTTGATAGTCCTCTATCGAAGTTATTATTTTGGTAACTTCGACCACCATTACATCCTCCACGACCAAGTCCTTTCCCACACCAATTTTGAGAGAAAAGTGCCTTTTCTTCTCTTTTGGATTCTGCATCCTCAAGAGCCTCCTCATTCTTCTTTATTTTGCGATGTTCATGTGCCTCAAGCGAACCAGCCACTTCTTCGACAGTGATTTTCAAGAGGTCCCTCGCTTCTTCTATTGCGCATAATATATTTTCAAACCTATATGTCAAAGATCTCAAAAATCTTTTCGACAATATGAGCATCAGGCATTGCTTCTCCATTTTGATTGAGTTGATTTACGATCATCTGCACACGAGTGACGTAGTCTGACACATGCTTTGTTTCCTTCATCTTCATTCTCTCCATTTCTCCTCGAAGAGTCTGCAAGCAAACTTGCTTGACTCTATTTACTCCTTTGAAAGATTTTTTCGAGCGTGTCCCACGCCTCCTTTGATGTAGTCGAACCAGTAATCTTTTCGAAAACTGATTCGTCAACTGCTCTGAACAGCATGTACAATGTTGTTTTATCCTTTGCTCGCGTTTCTTTCAACGCCTTATTCTGAGAAGTTGTGATTCCTGTCGTATTTGATGGTTATTCAAACCCATCGTTAGTTACTTCCCATACATCTAATGATCCCAGCAGCGTCTTCATCTGGATACTCCAATTCTCATAGTTCGACTTTGAAAGTCGTGGCAGTGGCATCTGACCCATCATATTTTCCATGCACTCTGATACCAATTTGAAGAAATTTAAGGGAAATGGGAGTGTACTATTAACTTCTTTCTTTATAAATGTGTCCAACTAACTTTTACAATGAGATACAATGTGATTTTATAGAGTCACATGACAGAATATTAAGATTTACAACAATAACTATGTCTAGGTCCCTAAGGAATAAATTTCCCACTACCCAAGGGAATCTGACTTTTGATTTACCCAAGACTGGTTTGAATTTAACCAACAAATATGCGGTGTGGGAGAACATATATGATCATATTAGCAATCTGAGATGAGGAGTTTTGATGGTGAAGGATGGTTGATGATGAATCAGATGAAGAATTGAAGCATGAGAGTTTTTACCCTTTGGATCTGCATTGTTTTTTGTTTTCTGATATCGTTCTTCCCCTCTTTGCCTTGAACGATGCCTCCTCTTATAATAACCAAACAAAACCCTTATCCATACCAAGCTTATCCAAATAGATATTGGAAAATGACTTAAAGGACCTTTTGTGAGATATTTTGAGATAATAATTTACATATATAAAAGATTAAATAAATCTAAACAAGATTAAATATACATAAATTTATACCTATAAAAATAAATCTAAATTAAACTTTAAAAAATACATATTATTTATTTATTGATATATTCTAAAAATTAGTTATTAAGAAGAAAAAGAAAATATGGATAATCAAATAAATCAAAAATAAAAATGAAAAAATGCAATAATTAGATGAGTATTAAATCAAGAATAAATGCAAATACATGCAATAAATGTGAAGATGCGAAATGAAAAATAATTGAAAAACGATGCGAGTGAAAATTCGGGGTAAAATTTAGGGTACAACAACTGCCCCTATTTAAATATCTTCAATTAGATTATATGAAAATGATCAGGCTTCATATAATCGTAGTGGGAGATAGTTAATATTAAAGAACCCAAATTTTTTCCATGAGATGCAATGGGCATGAGATGAATGAAATGCGACGAGAATGTGATGAATGCACAACTCTTTTTTTTACATATATTTTTTGAATGATGTATGATATGAAAGACTCTTTTTTTGTTATATGTATTATTATTTTTTTGAATGATGAATGGTACGAGACATACTCTGCGGGAATTATGGAAAGACTGGAAATTGGAAATTTGTGATAGATTGACTGAGATGATGTGGAAAGACACACTAAGGAATACAAGATATTCTGGATATCCGTCAGGGTGACAAGGAGTAACCAGAAATACTTGCGAAGAGGGAGATAAACTTTGAAAAGGTAAGTAGCGACATCCAAGAATGGCATTGAATGAGGCGATAAACTCTCTGGAAAATACATAAAAAACATTTGAAGATACATTAGAGTCATCCAGGAATGACACTAGACGGACAAGACCACAAATATTTAATAACCCGCTTTAGACGAAGGGAGAAACTCTCTGGAAAATACAATCAGAAACATCTAGAAGAACATTAGATGTGGGATGAGACCAAATCTGAAGCTACATCAAAGTCATCCAGGAATGAAACTGGATGGACAAGAAACACGACATCCAATAACTAGATTTAGACGAAGGGAAAGACTCACTGGAAAATACAATCAGAAACATCTAGAAAAAACATTAGATATGGAATGAGACCGGATCTGAAGCTACATAGAAATCATCTAGGAATGGCACTGGATTGAAAAGAAGCACGAAATCTAATAACCTGCTTCGGGTGAAGGGAAAGACTCTCTGGAAAATACAATTAGAAACATATAGAAGAACATTAGATGTGGGATGAGACCAAATCTGAAGCTACATCAGAGTCATCCAGGAATGTAACTGGACGGAAAAGAAACATGACATCCAATAAACTACTTTGGATGAAAGAAAAGCAAGGTCTCCAGGAATAGAACTAACAACGACAAAGAGACAGATGACCAGGAATAACACTGGAGTGAAAAGACATGATATCCATGAATGGCACTGGAGTGAAAAGAGACAGTCACCCAGGAATGGCACTGGAGTGAAAAGAGAAAGACACCCAAGAATGGCACTAGAGTGAAAAGACACAGACACCCAGGAATGGCACTGGCGTGAAAAGAGACAGACACCCAGGAATGACACTGGAGTGAAAAGAGACAGACACCCAAGAATGGAACTAGAGCGAAAAGAGACAAACATCCAGGAATGGAACAAGATGAGGTGAGAAACGTTGCACTAGGGAATGTGACATCCAATTACTGGATTTGGGTAAAAGTGAGAAGTAATATATCAAGAATAGTATTGTACACGAAAAGACACAAGACGAACTGAAATATATTTTGGTAAGTGCCAAGTAAGTTAGACTTTGACCGCAAGGTAAGACGTTGATAGCAACAAGACCTCGGGAAATGTAAATGAGGATAAAACACACTTTTTATGCAATGATATTGAATTTTGTGATGCATGATATATGAATGATCTATGCATGTAATATGTAATGAAGACGTTTACGACAACAAAGCTTGACTCTTTTATGGAGGTAAGATTGGAACTCTGATTCCTTAACACAGGGAACATCATCAACTCTGCTTAGAAATAATAAGTCTTGAGAAACACTTTTGTCACATTTGTAAATTTTATCGAACTGAGGATCCTTTGAGGAATGATTGAAGAGCTACATGGGGATTTCCCCAGATTAGCTAATTGTTCAGGATAAAACTGATCATGGCTTCAATCGACAATTGTTGGGAATAAACTGATCATGGCTTCAGTTCTCAAATGACTGCGGGAAAATATTTCCCCAGTATAAGTCTTGAAAATGATCTCCAGGTTAACCAATTCCGAGAATAACTTGCACTGAGCAACAAAACTTGAACTGATTCACAACAGGATCTGGAAGTAACATTCCCCCTGATAAGATCATTGACCAAGTTTCTCAAATGTTTGAAATTCCTTGATGAGGAAGGCTTAATTGCAAGCAAAATTGTTCATTTAAACATGGTAATTTTAATACGAAGTTCATGCAAAAGTTTTTAAATCAAAATCATTTTTAGAATGGTGTTATTGATGTATAGAAGATGAATCACGGGTCAAAACACGGTGCTTTCATTATTTAAAGTGAAAGCAAAGGTATGATACCAAGACAAGTGATTTGTAAAAGATCTTAGGAGTCAGTTTATGCAACCTTGTTGTAGTATGCTTTCAAAAGAAACATGGCTTCAATTAGATATTTTGAGGGTTGTAACGTGGTTTGGTTCATGGTTTATGAAATAAAGGATAAATGCTCAAATTTTATTTGTACCCAACTCAATCTTTGTGACTTTTATATTGTGTTTATAGACCGTTGTTGTCGAGCTATACCAGTTTTGGTGCAATTTTCAGATGCATTCAGGTTGTGTATGCAATGCTGCCCGATTCTGATTTCCATCTTCTGTTGCTCATTTGTACTTTTCTCCTTTGCATTTCATTTTTATTTTTGAGTTGCAATTTGACACTTAATGTTTCGTTGTTATTTGCTAACCGATTTTTTGACTTGTGCAAGTTTCCGAAAGCTTTGGTTGTGTGATATGCGACACTTGGATTATTGCATTGCTTGTATAACATTATCTTATGCAAGGACTTTGATTCGATGCAAAGGAATTTCTACATGAAATTTATTTTTGCATTTGTAATATTGCTTACTATTATTGCATCCGATTATGACCGCTTCTCTGTTGCTTGGTGAAGCTTGCACGAAGTTTTCAGGTTTCTTTGTTGTGGTCTAATAATTGATGAACTTGCGTTCGATTGGTATTCCCTTCTGTTTCTTTTATCTCTTGCATTCTTTACCTCTTTTCTGATGCCATGAGAAGTAGGAATAGAGATACATGATTTACTTCTTTATTTGCCATGAGAAGTAGGATTACAGATGCGTGTTCTAGGAGTCCTTGCGTTAGGTGGGAAATGCTGTTTTAAAAGACCTGTAGCCGGCAATTCATATTGGTGCTTGTTTGTTTATCATTCTGTGTTTACATTTCAGCCAAAGACCTCAAAGAAGGCGTCCCATGAAGAACCGAAAAACACAAGAAGGGGGGGGTTGAATTGGAATCTTAAAACTCAAAGAAAAGAACACGTTGATGTTTATCTTGGTTCGTTTGAACTCAAAATACTCCAGTCCACCCGCCAAGGTGATTTCGCCTCTCTCCAACGAGGTCTTAATCCACTAATCAATCTTGATTACAAGTTTACATTGGCAACTGCCAAAGTCTTCTTGAGTATAACCACAACCCGATTTTTCTCAAGGAAATTCACTAAACAATATAAGAATAAACAGTGTACATTATCATTTCTTACAAAAAAGTATCACAATATAGTGATGTTTTACATAGTTGAAAATATTGAACGTTTGAAGATTAGAGATGATTGCAACGTTATTTAGTATGTGTGAAAATCATAAACAATTTATCCTGAAGGCTCGTTTAAATAGGCGAAGCATGGATGATCATTTGGAAACTTGATTAATGACAATTAAGGTGCTTTCCAAAAATAAAGATCCTTGTTCCCTTCTAGCCGTTACTCTTGAAATGGAAATATTTGATTTGTAATGCTTCAGAACATTGAAGTATTTGTTACTGCTTGCTTCAGAACTTTAGCGATTAGAGCCATGGAATCCTGTTTGCAGCGTTAAAACTTATTTTAAAGAGTTTTATCATCAGAGTTGAAACATCCTTTTTACTGCATCTTCTAATCTTATTTCATCCGAACTTTTTGAGAGATGTTTACAATCACAACAGAAACAACTTTGTAACTTATCTTCTGATCTTCTTCCATCAGAACTTCTCTACAAAACAGAATATAATTTTAGGGAGCATAAATGTTCTTTGCTTTTGTTATCATCAAAACTCTTACATGGGTTGTAGAATCAAACTATATTCTAAAAATCTCCCCCTTTTTGATGATGATAAAAACTATGATATTTCAATAAAAACATAAAGAACATAAAGCATTATAGGGTCTGCCCCTGAGTTGAGTACTCATATAGAGATGAATTACTTCTCTGAAGTTCATTCTTATCAGAGCTTTTAATGCATCTACTTTTGTCTTCATCAGAATTTTGTTCTTGTTTTACTTTCAGAAAAGGAAACGAGAAGTTATGATATTCAAAATATTTGAGACTGTGTCTCGATACTGTTATTAGAAATATCTTACATTCTTCCCCTTTTTGTCAAGAATAAAAAAGCAATGTAAACATTGATATTCAGAAGCAAAAGTTGAGTTGTATTAAAAATGATTGCAATAACACGTTCAGAGGCAAAAATAAAAAATTGAATACAGTAAAGAAAACAAGTTTTAAAAACTAAGATTGAGGTGGAGGAAGTCGTGTGAACAAGGCTTCCAACAAGCTCTTAATCTGAGTGTTCAATTCCTCTTATTTTCCCAGCATTCCTTTGATTTCTTTGCATGTGTCATCTTGCTTGTCTAATCTATCCTTGATCACTGCATTTTCTTTCTTCAACTCCTCCAGAGTTTGCATAACCAGAGATGAATAAGGTATATCCACAGAAGGTGCAAGCTTCTCAGAACAAGCTGTAGCAGGTTCTAACTCAGTAGCTTCTTCAGTCTCTTTGCCTTTGTCTTGAACAACAACCAGAGGAAGAGTATCAGAGCATGGTTCATCAACTTCTGTAGGCTGGTGATATTCCCAGGGGGAATTATCTAGCAGAAGAATAGGTTTCTTTTCCCAGTGATGTAGAACTTGATCCTTGAAAATATTTAGCTAATTACAAAAGTTATGTTGGGCAATTTCATAGCTTAACTCCTTGAGTTTCGGGGATTCAAAGTTGAACAATTTTCTGAACTTGTTCTAGTGAGAATCAGAAGCAGCATGATTCAGATTTTCTAAGCAGGCTAGCTTTATAGAGTTAATCCATTCATTTATCTGTATTTCAAAAATCAGTAAGTTTTTACCAACATCTGCCTTGGTAAGTTTTGGTGTTGGTTTTGGAATGGCGATTTTGTGAGAGCTAGAGGCAAGGTTATCCAGCGCTTCTAAGCCTATTATTGTGGGAAGGTGATCTTCTAGGGTATTGATAGGAGAGGGAGAGGGAGAATCAGAAACGATAGTGGGTTAGGGAGGTGTGTTTGGTGGAGTGGAATGGTAAGGAGATGGAATTTCTAGAATGTCGTGGATTGAGAGAGGTTGTCGAACCATGAGAGATTCTGTTATCCCAGGAATTGGTGTGGTGGTATCAGAGTCAATGTTTGGATTTTCTGGTTGAGGAGCGTGAGCGTTTGGATTTTCTGAGTGGGGATCTTGGAAGTTTGGATTTTCTATGTGGTGAGCTTGAAATTATGGATCAAATTGATCAATATCAAAAATAACTTGAGCAAGTTCTAGATGATTTTAGTCAAGATGTGCAGTAGGAGAGTATGGTTCATTCAGAATGTTTTCTGGTGTGACCGAAGGATCCAATTCTATATCAAAATCATCAAATGTTTGTGGTGAAGGGTCTTCTATGGGTTTTGGAGAGGAGGGAGTTTCAGATGTTGATAAAGTCACTGATTCTACAACATAAGTAGAAGAAGAATTACCTTTCTTCTTAGCAGCCTTTAGTACCTTATGAGAAGATCCTTCTCCCGCAGCTTTCCTTTTCCTGGATTTCTTGAGAACAACTTTTGGAGCCTGTTGACGTAGATCACAAATGTTTAATTCTGGATTAGTCCCATCCATCTCGCATGCTTCCAGATATCTGACAATAATTTCTGGTGAAGCATCTATTTGAGAAAACAAAGGGAAATCCTTCAGAGGAACTCTTTTTGATGTGATAACTTTTTTGGTTGAAATAGTTGGATCCTTCTTAATGTTGTCAATGATTTTCATCTTCTTCAGATTCTTCGCATTTAGAGGCTTTCCAGCACATGCTTCCAGAGTGATGATTTGCTGAGCTTTAGTCAAATATTCTACCAATTTGTTTTCAGTCAGAATATCTGATATTAGCCTACCCAGAGGTATCCAATCCCTCTTATTTCTTTCTTCTTCTTTAGTTTCCTTCACCCTTGTCTTTAGATGATTGAATAGCAGATGCGAAAGATTTATCTTTGCCTTTGTTGCAATGAAGTACAACAAAAATTGTTGGTCAATGTTGATATAATCAGGAGAGCTTGTGGGCTTCCTGTGGTTGATACAAACCAAAATAATTTTTTCCCAAATTCTGAAGTAGTCCTTCAGATCTTTAATTTTGTTTGATGGCTGCCTAGAAGTAAAAATATCTCTTGAGATAGTTGTTAGGTCAGAACATTTTTCTACCATATTGCTGCAACAGATGCCTCCGCAGTTGTGACCAATCAACCTTGCAATAAGTTCTTCAAAAATTGCAATCTTCTTCCCCATCATATACAAAGTTACTTCATGGTTTGATGTAGAGGCGTGAATCTAGAATTCCTTGACCAATTTTTGGAAAACTGGACCTAGAAGACGATCAAAATATTTGGTCCATCCTTGAAATTCCACATCAGGTGTAAGATCATAACCGTTTTCCTTCATGCTTTTAAAGTCAATAATGAGTTCGCAGATAACCTCTAATGAATCAATGGGGGTCAGTAGAGTTCTTGACGGTTCTTCGTATCTTTCTGCAGTTGACAAAGATGAACCAGGAACACATTGAGAGTTTTGAGCGCTTGAAGATGAAGCCATTATTCACACAGACTGTTGAGTATTTTTGAATGAAAATTTTGGACACAAAAATTAGAGAGAAATAGTAGCTAGAAGAAGTGAGAGTGAAAGTGATTGGTGTATATATAAGCAAATTGAAAACTTAATTAGCAAGAAAATAGTGAAAAATAATAATGATTACATAACATTAATGATTCCTGAAAATAAGGAGATGACATGGAGATATAGAACAATTACCAATATAACACGAGTCTTAATGCATCCAATCAAAGCTTTTAATCCCTTCAGAATTTGAGCGCGTGTTCAGCCTTAGAGGAACGCTTTTGAGAGGATGAGAGATGTTGATGATATGAATTGCATGCTTCTATCTTTGAAATGAACCGTTTGGAAACTATTCAGATCTTCTTGGATAGATCCGGATGCAACTGTCCTTCTAACTTCTGAAGAATTGTTGATCAGATGTTCACAAGAAAAACATAAAATTCTGAGGGTTAAAGAATATATAAATAAAACTCTTATTCTAGACATAATTTCATGTTGAGATGTTTCATAATGAAATTAAACCTATCTTCAGAAAGTGGTTTACTGAAGACATCATCCCATTGATGGTTTGTGTCAATAAATTTTAAGGAAATAATTCCTTTCTGAATATAGTCCCTAATATAGTGATGTTTTATTTCTATATGCTCAGCCCTAGAATGTAAAATAGGACTTCTAGATAAACAAATTGTAGAAGTATTATCACATAATATAGGAATGTTACTCTCAAATATATTAAAGTCTTCAAGCTTACTTTTCATCCAGAGAATCTATGTGTTGCATCTAGCTACTGCTATGTATTCAGCTTCAGCAGTTGATAATGCAATTATAGATTGCCTCTTGCTGGTCCATGAGATCAGATTTTCTCCCAGAAACTGGCAGCTTCCAGAAGTGCTTTTTCTTTCTACTCTGTCTCTAGTGAAGTCAGCATCATAGTACCCTACTAATTTGTATTCATTGGTTTTTCTATAAAATAGACAAAGAATAGTAGTACCTTTCAGATACTTGAAAATTCGCTTAACAGTTATTAATTGAGATTCTCTAGGATCTGATTGGAATCTGGAACATAAACATACACTATATAAAATATTGGGTCTTGGAGATGTAAGATATAAGAGAGAACCAATCATACCTATGTAGATCTTCTGTTCTACCTTTTTACTTACATCTTCCTTTTCCAGAATGCATGTAGGATGCATTGGAGTCTTGGCTGGCTTACATTCTGATAAGTTAAATTTCTTCAGAAGTTCTTTAACATATTTTCTCTGGTGTATGTAAGTTCCTTCTGGAGTTTGATTGATCTGAATGCCCAGGAAGAATCTCAGTTCTCCCATCAAGCTCATTTCAAACTTTTCCTACATAGACTTAGCAAATTTTGTTCCCAGAGAGGCTTTAGTAGATCCAAAAATAATATCATCTACATAAATTTGATAAACTAGAATGTCATTCTTAAATGGATTACAAAATAAGGTTATGTCTACTTTCCCTCTGGTGAAATCATTTTCTAATAGAAAGCTACTTAGTCGTTCATACCAAGCTCTGGGAGCTTGTCTCAGACCATATAGTGATTTCTTTAGTTTGAAAACATATTCTGGATGTTTGGAATTTTCAAAACCATGGGGGTTGGTGCATGTAAACTTCTTCATCAATGTATCCATTTAAGAATTCACTTTTGACATCCATCTGATAGAGAGTGATGCCATTATTTACAATAAAAGAAATTAAAAGTCTGATAGATTCTAACCTGGTGACTGGAGCAAAGGTTTCTGTATAGTCTATCCCCTCTTGCTGACCATAACCTTGTGCAACCAGCCGTGCTTTATTTCTGATGACATCTCCTTGTTCATTCAGCTTGTTTCTGAATACCCATTTGATTCCAATGACGTTGAACCCTTTTGGTTTGGGAACCAGATCCCACACATCATTTCTGGTGAATTGGTTTAATTCCTCCTGCATTGCAAGTATCCAATCATTGTCCAGGAGAGCTTCATCAATGTAAGTTGGCTCAATTAGAGACACTAATCCCATGAGAGATTCTTTAGAGTTTCTGAATGTGGATCTTGTTCTGATTGGGTCTTCCTTCTTTCCCAGCATTTTGATTTCAGGATGAGCTAAGCTACTTCTGGATTGTCTTTTCTAGAGAGGTTCTTCAGATTTTGCTGTAGTAATTGTGACATCTTCTTCTGGTGTTGCTTGTGATTATTTTTGAGGAACTTCTGATGCAATGTCTTCACTACCTGTAAATTGGACTTCTATATCGACAAAAGATTTATCTAGCTTTGACTTTTGAGAGCCAAGCTTATCATCAAATCTAACACTGATTGACTCTTCTATAATTTGTGTTTCTGTGTTATATACCGTGTAGCCTCTTGAGCGTTTAGAGTATCCTAACATAATACACTTTTGTGTTCGTTAATGTTAAGAATAAAACAAATGCATCCAAATGGATGGAAATACGAGATGTTGGGCTTTTTGTTCTTCCACAGTTCATATGGAGTCTTATCCATAATAGGTCTTATTGAGATTATATTCTGAATGTAACACACTGTGTTAATTGCTTCTGCCCAGAAGTTCTTAGTAATGTTAGTCTCGTTGATCATGGTTCTGGCCATTTCTTATAAAGTTCTGTTCTTTCATTCTACAACTCCATTTTGTTGGGGAGTTCTAGGATAAGAGAAATCACGAGAGATGCCATTCTCATTAAAAAATATTTCAAATTTTTTGTTTTCAAATTCTCCACCATGATCACTTCTGACTTTAACAATTCTAAGATCTTTTTCATTTTGGACTTGGTTACAGAAAGCAAAGAACACAGAGTGTGACTCGTCCTTGTGTCTTAAGAACTTCACCCATGTCCATCTTCTATAGTCATCTACAATCACTAATCCATACTTCTTGCCATTAATGGATGCAATTTTCACTGGTCTAAATAGATATATGTGCAGAAGTTCTAATGGTCTAGAGGTAGAAACAACATTTTTTGCTCTAAAAGATGGTTTTGCAAACTTGCCTTTTTGATATGATTCACACAGAGAATCTGAGCTAAACTTCAGGTTAGGAAGTCCTCTGACCAGATTGAGTTTGTTAATTTGAGACATTCTTCTCATACTAACATGCCCCAATCTTCTATGCCAGACCCATTGCTCCTCGTTAACAGACAATAGACATTTTACATTCTGACTTTTCAGTTCAAAAAGTTTTATTTTGTAAATGTTATTCTTTCTCTTTCCATTAAATAGGATAGATCCATCTTTATGACTAACATCTTTACAAAACTTTTGATTAAAGATTATATCATAACCGTTATCACTTAATTGACTTATGGATAACAAGTTATGCATTAAACCATCTACTAACAGAACATTAGTAATAGAAGGAATATTACCGTTACCAACTGTTCCAGAGCCAATGATCTTCCCCTTCTGATTGCCTCCAAAACCTACGTAGCCTCCAGATTTAAGCTCCAGACTTTGGAACATATACTTTCTTGGCGTCATGTGTCGAGAGCATCCAGAGTCCAGGTACCAGGATTGGTGTTTCAGTCTTGTTGTCAAAGATATCTGCTATATAAACAATTTTATCCTTAGGTACCCATATTTTTTTGGGTCCTTGTTTGTTAGAGTTACCAAAATTCTGTTTGAATTTTGGTTTAGCAGAGAAATCATTACTGGTATATCTTAAATCATGTGTGTGCCCATAGGTAAAGTGAGATTTCAGAGGAGTGCGTTTAATAACCAAATCCTTGACTTTCTTAGGTTGGGAAACTTTACCTTTGTATCCTATACCTTTTATGCCATTTATGCTAACTCCATAGATCATTGTAGCCATCTTGCTTCTATCTATGTTTTTAGCGAGGAACTTCTGAAAGTTGTGATCATATTCCTTTATGATCTTACCAGGGTTACTAGGAACTTCTGAGATAGTTTCCCTCTGAGTATTTTGTAAATCATTTTCAAGTTTTGAAATTTTTTCTTTAAGCTCAGAGTTTTCCAGTCTCAGATTCTTAGTTTCTTTAGAGTAAAAAACTAGATCCTTTTTCAGGTTCTTGTTTTTGACACAAAGCTTCTGATACCTCTCTAGAATTTTTGACAGACTCTCTTCTAATTGAGATCTAGAAAAGTTAGAAAATACCTCTTCTGCCTCTGAGTCTGATTCTGATCCAGATGATCCAGTATCTTTTGATATGTTAGCCATCAGGGCAATGTTGGCTCTTTCATCTTCTGATTCAGTGTCTACTTCTGAAGAGTCTGAGTCATACCACGTTGCCATGAGAATTTTCTTCTTATCCTTAACGACCTTATTTTTAGGTTTCTCCTTCTGAAGCCTTGGATAGTCTCTTTTGTAGTGGCCTTGTTCGTTGCACTCGTAGCAGACAATGTCTCTGTTTCTTGACTTTCTGTATTCAGAAGATGGTTCAGATTTTCTGTATCCAGACGATGATTTAGACTAATTCCCTGTTCTTCTGGATTTTCTGAATTTCCTTTGCATGTACTTCCACAACTGATTTACTCTTTGGAGAGAAGAGATAATTCGTCTTCTTCTGATGAGGAACCACCAGAATTTTCTTCTATTGCCTGCAAAACTTTAGAATCATATTTTTTTTAGATTTGAGGGCTAATGGCTTACCTTGCTTCTGGGGCTCATCATCTTCTAACTATATCTCATGACTTCTGAGAGAGCTGAAAAGTTATTCTAAAGATATTTTGTTAAGATCTTTTGCCAGTTTGAGAGCAGTGACCATGGGTCTCCATTTCTTTGGTAAACTTTTGATGATCTTCTTTACATGATCAGCAGTTGAGTATCCTTTGTCTAGAACTTTCATCCCAGCAACCAGAACTTGAAATCTTGAGAACATTGCTTCAATGGTTTCATCTTATTCCATTTTGAAGGCTTCATACTTATGAATGAGCGTAAGGGCTTTGGTTTCTTTTACTTGCGTGTTGCCTTCATACGTCATTCTCAGAGAATTAAACATGTGATTTGCTGTCTCTCTGTTTGTAATCTTCTCATACTCTGAATATGAGATGGCACTCAAGAAAATATTTTTGGCGTTGTGATGATTTATGAAGTCTCGCTTTTGATGATCTGACATTCTTTTTCTGTCAATCTTCTAACCCCTTTCATCAACAGGATGTATGTACCCATCAATCACCATATCCTAGAGATCAGTATCATGAGCCAGAAAGAAGCTTATAATTTTGTATTTCTAGTAATCAAATTTCTCTCCATTAAAGATTAGAGTTTTACCGCTGATTTTATCTTTCTCATCATGGTAGTCATTGCTGATGTTCTGACTTGGTCCCACCATAGTGTTTTTCTTAGCTTGGATCTTTTACTGACATGGTTAAGTTCTTGAACTCAAAACCAGGAGTTCTGATGCAAATTGAACAATGGAAAAACACAAGATGGGGTGGGGTGGGGGGGGGGGGGTTGAATTGGAATCTGAAAACTCAAAGAAAAGAACACGTTGATGTTTATCCTGGTTCGTTTGAACTCAAACTACTCCAGTCCACCTGCCAAGGTGATTTCGCCTCTCTCTAACAAGGTCTTAATCCATTAATCAATCTTGATTACAAATCTACTTTGACAACTACCAAAGTATTTTTGAGTATAACCACAACCCAATTTTTCTCAAGGAAATTCACTAAACAATATAAGAATAAACAGTGTACAATATTGTTTCTTCCAAAACAGTATCACAATATAGTGATGTTTTACGCAGTTGAAAATATTGAATGTTTGAGGATTAGAGATGATTGCAACATTGTTTAGTATGTGTGAAAATCATAAACAATTTATCCTCAAGGCTTGTTTAAATAGGCGAAGCATGGATGATCATCTGGAAACTTGATTAATGACTATTAAGGTGCTTTCCAAAAATAAAGATCCTTGTTCCCTTCTAGCTGCTACTCTTGAAATGGAAATATTTGATTTGTAACACTTTAGAACATTGAAGTATCAGTTGCTGCTTGCTTCAGAACTTTGGAGATCAGAGCCATGGAATCATGTTTTCAACGTTAGAACTTATTTTAAAGAGTTTTATCATCAGAGTTGAAATATCCTTTTTAGCGCATCTGCTGATCTTCTTTCATCAGAACATTTTGAGAGATGTTTACAATCACAGTAGAAACAACTTTGTAACTTATCTTATGATCTTCTTCCATCAGAATTTCTCTACAAAACAAAATATAATTTTAGGGAGCATAAATGTTCTTTACTTTGGTTATCATCAAAACTCTTACAAGGGTTGTAGAATCAAACTATACTCTAACATCCCATTCCCATTCCTCTTTGATAAGTCCTCAGAGAAGGCAAGTGGAGGAGGGTTCGCAATTGACCCCCACAATTTCTAGTATGCGCCATCTGTAGCTCGCATCGTGCATCGATTCTATGAAATATGCTATTCTTGTATCGAGTCATTCAAGTGGAGAAGGGTTCACAATCAACCCCCATGCTTTGTCATTAGCTCATGTTCCATGTGAAGCTACCGGCAAAAAATGCACAACCGCCACCGAACTTTATTTATCATGGAGGAAGGGGAAATATCGAGAAAACTACAAGAGGATGGATAAGATGGTCTTGCGACCAAGAGAAAGGGTATGGAAGTCGATTATGCATGGGTAAGGTATTAGCACCCCTCACATCTGTTGTACCCAACACGATCCGTTTTGTTTGTTTGCTTCTAAGGGTGTGTTTATCTATAACTTATACTTGCTAAGGGGAAATAAATGGTTTTTTATTAGTGCGTTCGTGAGGTTCTCGCAACCCTTTTCCTACGTATCCAGTGAAGGAACCAGAACACCGTAGTTCTTCTCAAAAAATGTTAGGTTGTTAGTGTTTTTTAGTAGGCAACGTTAACGCACACATTCTAGCAATAGGCACTACCAGTATCGCGGTAGAACGGAGATATCATGCCCTTTTGGGGAGGTTTTGATTGGCTGGGTGTTTTTCAAGTTTTAAAATGAATTTGAATAACGATTAAATGTTTTTTAGATTTTTGATTTGTGGATGGAAAGTTTTTAATTACAAAAGAAAAAAAGTTTAAGAGGGAGACTAGAAAAAACCCTAATGTTGTCATGCATGGGTTTTAACCTAAAGTCTAATTAGTTCACATCTTAAAGAAGATGAAACTATCATCCTAAGGGAGCATGTTATAAGCATAAAGTAAAAGGAGATAGTGTTTGTGAAGAGTGGTCATGAATGGTGATTATGGAAAAAGTGACGACAAACTGAGTAATATCATGAAAGGCGTAAATGGAATGCTTGGTGTATGGGAATTGAATTGGGTTATTATTAACCAATGGTTGCACTTGATTAATCTCGTGAGAGTAGGTGCTCCTACCCTCAACCATGAGACCCTTTGTGCATGGAAACACTTGGTATATGGACTAAAGTTATTGATTCGGGTTATGGTTAACCAATGGCAAGACTTGATTAACCTTGTGAGAATGGCCATGCCCAAACTCAACTATGGGACCCTTTACGAAGATGCTTTGTATGTAAACCAATGGGAGAGAAGTTGCTTCAATTTACAAGATAAAAATCAAAAGCCCATACAAGGTGGCTATATGCATGCTCCTAGAAAGTGAGACTAGCGTGACACTAGTATTCTAAATGACCAATTGGAACAATTGATCGAGTAGTTGTCGCTGTAGAAAAGCCCAGGACGAAACTATGAATGTGTACAAGTGTGCATTTGTAAGTGGATACCTGCTCACTGATGATGAGCCCAAGAGGAGGCCATGTGGTCTAATTGGACAATTATAAATATTTAATCAATAATTAAAATGCATAAAGAAATAAAATTATAAGCTATAAAGAAATAAAAATTCTAAGCTATTACAAACCATATGGTGATGGGGGTACAAGTTTATGAATGAGTATGATTCGAATAGAAAGTTCGATTAAAAATCTAGTTAAACAAACAATACAACCAAATTTAAAATTAACAAATAAACTAATTAAACTAGCTATTTAATAATAAAATTAACTATTCAAAATAGTTAATAATATTAAATAAAATTTTTGGTTTAATAAGTTATTAAAAAAATAGTAATTATATTTTTGTATTTTATACTTTTTTATGATTTATTAAGTAAAGAAAATATTAAAGAAAAATTAAAACTAACTCTAAATATTTTTTTTTGTATTTTTAATTAAATAAAATATTAAGAATTTTTTTTTTAAAAACAAATTCTAAATGTATCTTTTTATTTTGTATTTAATATATACTAACATAATAAGTTATAAAATAAAAAGAAAAGAAAATATCAAAGAATTCAGAATTGGGCCTGAAAGAAAAATTACGGGGGGTGCTGAAAGATAAAGTTTACTAAGCCCAAGTGTAGTTCGCTGTATCTGGTATGTTGGCTCTAGAAGGGTACAACGTGGGGAATCGTGGCTTGGAGCGTTTAGTTTCCATCACAAGGTTGTTGGAGGAGGTGTATGGTATATGCCATGGGCACAGGCACATAACAACATTTAAATGGGGAGCAAGGTGTCACCACCCGATTTGTTAGCCAGAAAACGATTTAAACAATAAAATGAAAAACAACAAATTAACCTTAATCAAAAACCAACTCTCTCTCTCTCTCTCTCTATCTCTCTCTCTCTCTCTCTCTCTCTCTCTCTCTCTCTCTCTCTCTCTCTCTCTCTCTCTCTCTCTCTCTCTCTCTCTCTCTCTCTCTCTCTCTCTCTCTCTCTCTCTCTCTATCTCTCTCTCTCTCTCTCTCTCTCTCTCTCTCTCTAAACGAGCCAACGCTCTGACCTCTCTCTAGTTTCTCCTTGCCGGAGAAGACCCATTGGCCACGTCGGAAATCGCCTCCCGACGATGACAACAGCGGAATGGCTCTGATCCTAATTTTGTTTACATTTTCTGAATTGTCTTTCTCTACTCGTCTCTAATTTATAATTGTTTTTTTTGCAGATTTCTAGTCAATGACCCTAGATCTAAAAAGGGGTGACGGAAACCCTAGTTTTCAACACTCATGCAAATGATGATGGTGATGTCGGTGAATGCAAATCGGTGATAGCAACAAGGAAAAGGGGCAAACAAATGGAGCCTCGTGCTCCATGGATAACTTACGATTTCACTACCTTTTTTTCCAGTGATTTCGCGGTGAGATCTCTCTTTTTCTGAGCTTGTATCGATTTCAAAGCTTTTCCTCTTCTTCTTTCTCGAATTTCTGAAGGGACTTGTGTTAGGAAAAATGATGATGCTTAGGGTTTAATGGTTGTTAACGCGGCTGTTGTGTGTTTAGGTGAATGACTATTTATGTTTCCTTGCGTTGAGCTCTGAAGGTTTTGTATGGAACATAATGATGATTATTTTGTTTGTGCTTTTGGTTGCTGCTGACTTATGTTATTTTCTAGCTTTTTGTTATTGCTGGTTTATGTTGTTTTCTGGTTTTTTGTTGTTGCTGGTTTATGTTGCTTTTTGGTTTTTAACAGTGGTATGGTGGTTGCTGTTTTTTATCATTCAAGAACCATCCTCTCTCTATATCTTTTGTATCTGTTTATATCCCAAAAGAAAGGGGCATTTTGGTGGGAAAGATAACATGATTTTTGAACATTTTTGTTGCCCTATTTTTGATGCAGCTCATGGCTTGCTAGTTTGGGACAGGTTTTTGACAGTTTGGACAGTTTTTTTGGCTTGTTATGTTTGGACAGTTTGGATAGGTTTTTTTAGATTGTTATGTTTGGACAGTTTGGACAGGTTTTTGACAGTTAATGTGCATGTTTTTTGACAGTTAATGTTTGGACAGTTTGTCTCATTTCTGGGACTGTTTTGGTTGGCTTTGTTTTTCTGCAAAACAGATTGTTGGCAATATTTGTTTGTTGACTTTGTTACTGCAGTAAAATTGTTTTTTTTTGAATTTCTTTTCCTTTTGTGAACCAAAATTATCTTTGTGATTTGCAATTGAAACATGGCCCATGATTAGAAATTTTGATTTGTATGAGGCCTTGAATTGGGCTTAGCACATGATTGAAAACACCCTCTAAATTTTGATTCCAAACACAAACCCTCATGATGAGATTAGAAGAAAACTTGCTTGACACTTCTTGTTTAAATTTCAATGAACTAACCAGTTTTCTTGATTCTTTTTCTTTTCATGTGAGGGTTGATGGAAGGTGAAGAAGGCAAGGCAGGGCAAGGTTGAAGACTTTAAGAAGAAGTCATGGCAAGGAGTAAGGGCAAGTTACTTGAAGATGAAGCGAAGAAACTTGAAGAATAATCATCTTTTCTTTTTAAATAAGATACTCGTAACTTGTATTTCAACTTTGTAACTTGCTTTGTAAATTGCTCAAAAAATTTAATGAATATGAAACTTGAATGTCTTCTCTTTGAACTTATGATGAACTTGTTATATGGAAATTGGATAAGTCTTGGACTTTGGTTGAAACTTTAATGGTATTTGAATCCCAAATTTCGATTGAAATTCCTTTGAAGATGAATATGCTTGATACAAGTCACTTTTGAAAATAACTTTGAATCAAGGTGGACTTTGTATAAATTTAATGATGATGAATGTATAAAACTTGAATGAATCTCAAAATAATCACTCGAATGAATTCAAATTCAAAACTTGTCTTCAAATTTAAGTCCAAAATTTCTTGCATTAGAACGACAAGTGCTTGAGGAAACAAGAACGCCTTGATTACAATGAACCTACAAGATTATTTCTTGTGCCAGGATTCAACGCTCATCAATTTAACCTCCAAACTCTAGAATTGGTGACTTAAAGATCTCAAGAAGAAAACCTGATGTGTGAGGAGATATTTTACAAGAAATTCCTAACCAAATTCCTTTTTGTTGATGCATGTTCACAAGCCCAATCATGATAAGTATCAAAACCCTAATTCACGGATAGATGAATCACGATCTTCAATGAATAAAAAATCTCTTGACTCGATGAAAATATATCTCAATGCACCATATGATAGTTCTCGAGGAAACCTTATCTGAATTGACAAATGCTAAATGCATGATGCTCAAGATAGCCAAGTTACCAAAACCCCAATTCATGAGATTCACTTGTTGAAACACTTTGAACAGACCCTAGACATTAGTCATCTTGGAGAAATCCATAATAACCATACTTAAAAACATAACTCCACATAATCCACTACTCAAGAACTAAATGAAACTGCCTTTAACTGATGAAGGAACCTCAAAACCAACATGAAACCCTAGTCCCGCATGAATACCGCTTCTTGGACCAAAGTGCCTTATTCAATGAAATGCATGATATGCAAATTAACTAGTGAAGATGATGTAGATGAAGTGCGAAGTCTAAGCCAGATAAAAGTGAAAAAGGTAGGACAAATTAGGGGTATGACACCATGCATGTTAACACTCTGATGTGATCTCATTATTGTTTTCTATCTCCTACCTCGATAATGTGATATCTTGGTTATGTGTTTAGTCACTTATGACGATTCAATATTATTCTTATCTTTCCTAGATTACGTGATATCTTGGTTAAGAGTTGAGACCCCTTATTCTTCTTGCCACGATGACGTGCTATCATGGTTAAGAACGACATTTTCCTCCATTCTTGCTTGCCTCGATGATTCGATATGTTAGTTAAGTCTCCCTTTATCCTACCTTGATTACCTGATATCTTGGTTAGGTGCCCCTTCTCCCTTGTCCTACATCGATGACATGATATCGTGGTTAGGTGTGATTCCTCTCCCTATCCTTCCTTGATAACATGGTACATCAGTTAGGCGTGTGCTACTTGAGTGAGTAGATACTCCTCAAGCTTTACGTGTTTACTTTTTATTGCATGATTATATGCTCCCATAAGATTTCTCGATTCAATCTTAGGAAGAAAATTGAGATAGACCTTAGGTTGCAAACCATGCATGACAACTCTAGGCTTACTTTGCTAGTCTCCCTTAGACCTTTTTCCTTTCTCTTTTGCATTTGGATTAAAACTAAAATTCTCTTTTCTTTGGAAAACTCATAAAACACTCTAATCTTTCTAAACCCTTTTTCAAGGTAAAAAATACCAATCAATTCAAACTTCATCTTGCCGCTTGGATTTTCTTTTAAAACCCCTTTTCAAGGTAAAAAACATACAACAAACCGAAACATATGAGTCAAACTACGTCGCTCTAATTCCTCGAAAGGGATACGTAGGCATTAGGCCACGAGGCCTAGGCAAGCAAAACTTTATAAATATTCCTTCTTTTGCCCGTGTTTTCTTTCACATGCATTCCCTCTTGGAAATAGGTTTTAGACATAAATTTTTTACACACCCTTAGATTAAAGCAAACAAAAATGGATCCTGTGAAGTACCACATAAGCGTGGGGTGCTAATACCTTCCCTCGTGTAACTCAGTTCCGTACCCTTTCTCTTGGTTGCAAGACCATATTAACCATTTTTTTGGGGTTCTCTCGATATCTTCCCTTCCTTTGGGATAAATAGAGTTCGGTGGCGACTCTGTGTTTTTTCCTGGCGCGACACGGAGAATATCACATCTCCTATTAACTCAAACTTGGTCTCGTTCTCCTCGAAGTTTCGATACTCTTCCTTTCAAAGTAAAAGAAATCAAATGAGGCCCAAAATAGACGCTCAGACGGTGCCTCAGATGCAACAAAGATTCTAAGAACTCTAGAGGTTCTTTATTAAGGTAACTGCATCTTTTCTAGTCTTGACTCTTTCTTCTCTTTTTATTATGATTTCTTGCGTTGATGATGTGTGTATGATGTTGACATGTGAGGTTGATAATGAATGTTGAAGATGCGATTGTTGTTCGTTGTTGTTGAGAAGTTGTATGTGTGTTGCGTGAAGGACTGAGAGTGATGGTCATTGAATTTTTTTGCAGAAAGAGAACGTCGGTGGTGATAGAGTGAAGGTTATTATATAGGAACAATGGTTGAAGGTCCTGGAAGATCCAGGGAGAGTGACGGGTGATTGAAAATGGAGAGAAAAAGTTGAAGATTGATTTAGATTTCAGAGAGAGTTTGTTGAGAATTTTTGGTAAGTCTCCCAAGGATGAAGTGAGTTGTTTTGAGGAGAGGTTCAGTTTTATATAATCCGTTAGAGTGTGAAAGTTAGTTATAATCTAATATGGAATGTTGGATGAGAAGTTAGTTATAGGAATTGGATGGATGCGATTGGTCGGTTATGAGCTTGCAATTTCTGTTCTCACTTGTTCCCACAATTTCCTTTGTTTTAGTTATATCCTTTCCTGATTATTTCTGTTTCCAACTTATTCCCTCTTTTGATATTTCCTGGTATGTGATGTATGTAGTGGTACGATTTATGCTTGGATATTGGTTTATGTGGTGAACCACATTATTTTAGTGCGGGGCTGAAATTGTTTATGTTTCAAATTTTGTTAATTATGCAGCAATTCCATGTGTGAATCGGCTCCCATCATTTTATCTGCTGGCTGTTTTTTTCCATGATTATGTGTAGTAAGAGGCTTTTAGTCATGAATGTATGACGGGTTGTTTCAATTCTGAGTTACGATTAAGTTGTTAATTCTGATTTTCAGCATTGAGTATTTTCCTTCGTATTTTCAACTTTTCCTCTTAATGAATGAGTATTAGTGTTAAATTGCTTGTGGAGTGATTTCTGAATTGGACGTGTTTAATATTTATGGTTTTTTATAAACTAAGGCAGGAACATGGTCATGACATTGATCCCATTTGGTTTGGATGCAGGTTCATGTTTTTGGTTGTCCAAGTTGGTGAACAAGGAAAACTTGAAGGAAAGATATGGAGCTATGGTATTCTTGGCAAAGGTTTTGGCATAGTGCAAAGTTTGGATTAAAATGGCTTAGAAACTTAGGATTAAACATTAGATCTAGAACCAAACTTGTAATGTTATAGCATGCTTTTAATTGTATATTTTTAATGTAGAAGGATCACGAATGAAGTTTAGAACTTGAATGATTGAAAACCTTTGGATGGTTCTTGTAAGAAACTTGTTTGATCTTGAATGAAATGGTTTGGATAATGAATGATGATGCCATAACTTGTTTCTTAATGGAGTTTGGTAACTTTGAACAAATATGCAATGATAGTAATAAAACTTGCTTTTCATTTTAACCTTTGATTCCACATATGCTTCCTCATGTTTAAAATATCTTCAGATGCCAAGTATATCCAAACATTACCAAATACCTCCAAATCATGGAATATGGAATAATTTGGTCCACAAAAGTCAACTTGATTTTAATCCATGAAATCTCACACGAATCTTCCAATTTTTCTTGCATCAAATTCTTGAACAAAACTGATGCTCACAATCTTTAATTCACTTTGGTTATCTCTTAACTCAAATCCGCTTCCAAACTCAATGAGCAAATTCCAACCATTTTGCATCTCCAATGAACCCCTAACTTAATTCAATTCAAACTAATAATGATGAGATTGCCTTGATCCAGAATGGACCTACAAATTCAATATCTCGAGGAATTCCTTTGATTAAGATAAGTCTTGGAACATGGAAGAATAACCTTGACATAAAGCCCTACTCCACCAGTGAAAACACTAGTACTTTATGAATAGATGAACAATATTCAATTAATAGAAATCTTAGATGAATTTGGATGGTGAACAACCTTGTAACTTGAAGAGAAACCCTGAATAACCATAGATCACAACCTTAATTGCACACTTAACTGCTTGAAGAATAACCAGAATAATCAAGCTTTATTGAACATATACACCTCAGCTACTGAAAACCCTAACTTTGCACAATCAACTGATATTTTAAACCTGAAGGTGTTTTTTTATTCGATGAAATGAATGATATGAAGATGTCCTAATGGAAATTAATGCCTATGAAAAATGATAAGCATAAGCCAGTCAAAAGTATAAATAAGAGGCTAGATTTTGGGGTGCAATAAATATCTCGATAATAGTTTCACAATACTGCAATTAGTTTCAGGATGGATGCAGGTAGGTGTGCTTGGTGGAACACCAATTTATAGACGAGAAAATAAGAGCACCTTTTGCAAAGAGCATATGAAAAAACAAGAGAACTATTAATAGATCCATACCATGTTTTTACAAAATGGCTGGTGGAGGATTCACCATTGATGTACCTTCCAATGGCTTCGACGGAAAAATAACACTCTTAGTTGTCATTACTTGCAAAGTTGTTGCATCCAGTGGAGAAAGTTTGGAGAGTGAAGTTAATGGATAAAGTCTGCATAGTTATGAAGTCTCACATTGAAAATCCTTCTCCAACTGAAAGAGTTTATATAACTCTTTTGAACAATACATTTCCAAACACAAATTAATGGACTATTTGAAATTAAATTAAGTAAATGGGCTTCTCTTGAAAAAAAATGGACTTAAGCCCAAACTTAATATTTTAATAATTTAAAATAACAATTCTTAATAAATATTAACACCCTAAAAATATTATATATGATTAAAAACATAAAAAAAGATTAAAAATATTTTCTGAGTTTATAGTTTTATTTAAATATTAAGTGGAAAACATTTGTATCCAGTCAGCCATCCAATATATGCCACATAGGAAGATTCCTTGACACAGTCAGCGAAATAGTGACTTAAGGGTCTTTGAATATGGAATCTAGATTTAGTAAGGGGAGATCACAAAAAAAAAAATCTTTAGGGGGTAAAAGCAAAACTCGCTATATTGGTGGGGTGACATATATTAATAAAAAAAATGAGATGATAGCTATAATCATAACATTTTATACCTCAGTTTTATGATAAAGTCGAGGGGTAAAGTTATTAGATTTTACTATAAATAAATTAGTTAAATAGATTTTACCCTAATTTTAACTAATATGTAGTCGCACCTGATAGAGGAAATATTTACCACTGTCCATTGCCATGAAATTTTTTGATATAGAATCGCTTAAGAATAGATCTCTGAGATGGATTGCAAGTGTAGAAAATGAAATAACTTATCCAAAATTGGATAAGTTATGAAGTGCTTTTTGGATATGCTACATAAATGTATGCAACAAAATATGGATTCCACCAAAGATCTGTTGTTGAAAACACTTTCTTCTTTGATTTTGTCTACCAAATTCAGGTACACTACCAATATCCTTCTTTAGAACTGTTGTACCCCAAAATTTTCCCTCTCATATTTCTCAAAACATTTCAAGAAAAATCTCCAAGTGGCTCAAGATTGCTCAAGAGTTGGACAGTCAAGCTATCTCCTAAAGCAATCAATCCCAAATTAGGGTTTTCTGTTGCATCAAGATCCTTGAGTCTAAATGACCTCAAGTGCTCCCAAATGTCATAATATGTTCTCAAGGTCATCCATGTCAAATTTCAAGCCTTGCAGAGGAAGTTTGGTCAGTCAATTGCTCAAAGGGTCCAAAAATCGACTATGTTAGGGCAAAAGTCAACTATGACCTACAAACAGTCAAACTTCAAGATTTTTTATCAACATTCTCATTTTTAAGGACATTTCATCATTTGATCAAGGGTTGATCATGATTAATTAAGGATTGCTCAAAATTCATCAAGATTCAAAAGTTGCTAAATTAGGGTTTTGTAGGAAAAGTCAACTCAAATTTGACCAATCATAACTTTCTCATACTTTATGAGAAATGACCCATCCAAAGCTCATTTTGAAGCGTATGCAATTTCCTACAATCCATATTCATACCCTAAGATCAGAAAATGCACTCACAAGAAGTTATAAATTTGGACATTATAGGTCATTTTTGAAAGTCAACAAAAACACCTTTTTTGCCAAAGCTCATAACTTGAGCATGGAATATAAAACTGAGATGAGACCAAAAGGATTGGTTAGAGGACATCTCAAGCTTCCTAAAAAGTCAAAGAACAATTCCAAAAGTTCAAAATTGAAGAAGTTATGATTTGTTGAAGTTGGACTTTTTTGCAAAATTGCCAAAAATCAACTATCCCCAAAAATTCAAATTTTGTCAAATGGGCCCATTCTTTTCCACTTGATTTGGACTTGCCACATTGCACACGTGTCCTAGCTTCAGCCTTGTGTTCATTTATCAATTTTATTTGATATTTTATTGAATTATTTCATTTTAAATCAAATTAAATCAAATAAAATCCAAATATTGATTACTTGATATCTTTTTAGCTATTTCAGGACTGAATCATCATCATCAAGGGTATCAAACTCGTATCAAGCATTCTGTGATCGGTGGGAATGAAAACTGACTATTTTGGAAT
Source organism: Vicia faba (assembly GCA_948472305.1). Taxonomy (NCBI): domain Eukaryota; kingdom Viridiplantae; phylum Streptophyta; class Magnoliopsida; order Fabales; family Fabaceae; genus Vicia; species Vicia faba. The sequence continues at coordinate 854,562,409 of OX451736.1, read as the reverse complement.
GCTAGTTCGTGTTTGCGTTTGTTTTTGCAAAATGTCGCGGTAAGCAAGAGTCGCCATCGTCTTTTATTTCATCCAACAAGGAAAGGACAAAAGCATAGAAAAATTCCTTTTTGAGATATTTCTCGGGTTCGGGAGGTAGATTATAGAAAGGGAAGGTGTTAGCACCCTTTCTATCTGTGGTTATCCACGGGCTCTTAGGTACTTGCTCATTGTGTTTTCAAAAGTTTGCTTTTCTTTGTGTTTGTGGGTTTGAAAAGAGTTTTTTGTTTGAAAGAGGTGTAAGTGCGAAAAGTTTTGTTTTTGTTTTAAAAGGAGCAAGTACTTAAGAACATCTACCTACTCAAAAAGGAATTAAATTGTGCAAGTGTCCTTTAGACAATGCTATCCCACTATTGAGAAGTAGGTAGCATCGTCGTTGGAGTTTTTGGGTCAATTCGATTAAGGGACGTGTGGTCACTAAAGCAATGTTAGGATGCCTTAGCGGTAACCCTAATGTCTTAGATCATTTTATCCAAGGCAACCGTTTCGAGGCAACTTATGATCTTTGGACAAGATGGCGACCTCTAAAACTTTCTATACTCAATGACCACGTTCGAAGGTAACCAAGTGAGGTGTACCCTAAGAGTGGCATGTGCGAGTGTATTGTTTTTTCAGTTATATTATCTTTGTAAATGTTAATGGTGAGCTACTGTTGATTTTAGGTTAAAAATTTATCTTGTCATGCATTGCCTATTTATCAAACATCTAACAGTTAATGGTTGCAGGAATTAAATTGAGGAAAATAAATTTAAGCTATTACAAGGCGTCGGGTATTTACATCGCCAAAAACAAACCCTTAAAAGTTAAATGCGAAAAATAAATAAAAGCGGTAAATAAAATCCTAATTTAAAACTATTACATTCCCGAAGTAGTTACAATATTGAAATATGGATCAAAAATAATTCGCGCGCGAGAAAAATTGAATCTCAGTGTTTTAGGGTTTTGACCCTTTTTATTAAATAAAGCATATTTTTTTGTTATTTTTTTGAATTAAAAATTAGTCTAAATTAATAATTAAATGAAAATGTTTTTGGTTTTTTTTTATTTTAATTAAGGAAAGAAAATAAGAATGATTAAAAAGTCAATAAAAATCCTAATTCTATATTAATTTTAATTTAATGCAAAAGATATTAAAATTATATCTAATTAAAAAAAAACTAAATTAATTAATTTTTATTTACAAAAATAAATAATAAAATTAATGGAATTAAAAAAAAATTTTTTTTTGTTTTCTGATTTTTTATGAAAAAGTTAATGGGTTAATTAATTAATTTAGATGATAATAATAATAAAATAGAAATAGAAAAAAAATAATGAAAAGAAATAAAATGTAAACAAACTCAGGGGAGTGTGAATCAGCAATTTTTTTTGGCCCATTTTCGCTCCAGCCTGTTTGACCTTCTGGATCACCCACATGTTCATTGACTTGAGACCATGGTAGTCTCCTATTCCAGGCCATTGGATCTGCTTTGTAGCCACGTAGCATTTGAGATCTGGAGGTATATGGTACTCCTTGCTTGCTGAATCCACATGGAATAGCCTGAAATAAAATTGCAAAAAAGTTTTGGGGGACCTGGGATTCGAACCCAGGTCCCAATGCTCACATGCCAACGTGCTTAACCACTCCACCAAACTGCTTCATTCGTTATTGTAATAAGAAACAAATATTATATAAAAAAACAAAACACTAAGCCTGCAAATAAAAAAAACGCGCTAATGATTTGAATGGACCAATAGCACAAGGACACGCCATCGTCTTCTTCAAATGACCCTGGTTATTTACCTGCAGATTTTTATCCGCAGGAAGTTTCGTATGGCATCTCAAAAACCCTCTCTAGGCCATATAAATGAAACCTAAGAGTACCAATGCACTCGTATCTTCCTCCTGGTCATCCCTGTAACCATTATTAGCCTTAATTTTACATGCATAAAAAACGCCTAAAAACAAGAACAAGAACCCTAGGTTCTGGATTCGGGGTTAGAAGCCACAAAAATAAAATCAAATATTGCAGCATCAATGGAAATTGAATGGTAAGTATGAATGTACAAGAAAATTGGCAAGAGGATGCAAGAAAATGATTTCACGATATCATGTCCAGAGCAATGTTCGTGGAGACTTACAATGAGTTTTAGGCAATGAAAAGGCTTGGTTTTGATTGGTATAGCTCCACTAGATGTCAAGGAAGAGAGCTGTGTTGAGCTTTTGGTTGGAATCGAGCTCTAAGGTTATTTTCGATCTCACACTTTTCAAGCTTTTTCACCAACTTGGTATGGCCGTTTCTGCAATGTTTTGTGCGTATCCTAGGTCTGTGTGGCTTGTGTGCATATAATGGAATGAGTTTAGGTCAAAATATGGGCATTCAACCTTATGCATTGAAGATTGAATATTTGATTTTGATCACCATTAATAAGTTTCCATATTTGCATCAAATCTGATTTTTGGTGCATGTTTTGACTTGGCATGAATTTTATTGAGTATCACATAATATTTGCAAGCTGGAATGATCACTAGAATCCCTTTACATCAATTTTTAGATTTTATTTGATTTAATATTGATTTAAAATGAAAAAAATCAATAAAAATAAAATAAAATAGAAAAATAAATGAATGGCCATGAAATTAAATATGGGACACGTGTGTGGCATGACAAGACCATATCAAGTGGAAAAAAGTGGGCCCTTTTGTCAAAAATTGGAGTTTTGAGGATAGTTGACTTTTGGCAATTTTGGAAAAATGCCCAACTTCAACAATGCATAACTTCTTCAATTTTGAACTTTTGGAGGTGTTCTTGGACTTTTTAGAAACCTTGAGATGTAATCTAATCAACCCTTTTGGTCTCATCTCATTTTGATGTTCCATGCTCAAGTATAAGATTTGGCAAAAAAGGTGTTTTTGTTAACTTTCAAAAATGACCTATAATGTCCAAATTTGTAACTTTTTGTGAGAGCATTTATTGATCTTGGGGTGTGAATATGGATTGTAGGAAATTGCATCCTATTAAAAATGAGCTTTGGATGGGTCATTTCTCATAAAGTATGAGAAAGTTATGCTTGGTCAAAGTTGAGTTAACCTTTCCTACAAAACCATAATTTAGTAACTTTTGAATCTTGATGAATCTTGAACAATCCTTGATGAATCATGATCAACCCTTGATCAAATGATGAATTATCCTTCAAAATGAGAATGTTGACAAAAAAGTTTGAGGTTTGATTGTATTTGGGACACAGTTGGCTTTTGACCTAGCACATTCGATTTTTGGATCTCTTGAGCAATTGACTGACCAAATTTTCTCTGCAAGGATTGAAATTTGACATGGATGAACTTGAGAAAATGTTAGGACATTGGGGAGCACTTGAGGCCATTTGGATTTAAGGACCTTAATGCAACACAAAACCCTAATTTTGACTTGACTGCCGTAGGAGGTGATTTGACTGTCCCATTCTTGAGCCATTTTGAACAACTTGAAGCTTATTCTTGACAAATATTGAGGAATATGGGAGGGAAAATTTTGGGCTACAACAGTTGCCCCTGTTCAATTTTCTTAAACCTGAGGATATAGATTGGCTTTCGAGCCTTTCGTGATCCGAAGGTGGAAGATAATTGAACACTAGAGTGCCCAGAAATTTGCACTCGCATGGTGTAGTATCAACATTATGATATCGGGAATGGGCTTACAGATGCCATTTGGAGATTGTTGGTAGGAGGATGGGTTTACAGATGCCATATGCGGGAGTGTCGATCGCATAAGAGATTCCTTAGCGAGAACTTGCATACCTGTGGTTGTAAAAGATTTAGCTGGGGAAGTCTAACCTTTGTTTAGATTTAGGAACTTGCTTGTACTTCAACTGAGAGAATGCTTCAGCTGAGTTTTAAGAACCTGTTCATAATTTAATTGGGGGGAAACATCTTCATCAAGATCTAGGAACTGTCTCGTGCTCAATGGAGTATACCGTTTAGGTTATAGACTTGTCCACACTATGACGTAGGGAAACATCTTCATCAAGATCTAGGAATTGTCTCGTGCTCAATGGAGTATACTGTTGAGGTTATAGAACTTGTCCACACTATGACATAGGGAAACATCTTCATCAAGATCTAGGAACTGTCTCGTGCTCAATGGAGTATACCGTTGAGGTTAAAGAACTTGTCCACACTATGACGGAGGAAAACATCAAGATCTAGGAACTGACTCGTGCTCAATGGAGTATACCGTTGAGGTTATAGTACTCGTCCACACTATGACATAGGGAAACATCTTCATCAAGATCTAGGAACTGTCTCGTGCTCAATGGAGTATACCGTTGAGGTTATAGAACTTGTCCACACTATGACGGAGGAAAATATCAAGATCTAGGAACTGACTCGTGCTCAATGGAGTATACCGTTGAGGTTATAGTACTCGTCCACACTATGACATAGGGAAACATCTTCATCAAGATCTAGGAACTGACTCGTGCTCAATGGAGTATACCGTTGAGGTTATAGTACTTGTCCACACTGTGACGGAGGAAAACATCAAGATCTAGGAACTGACTCGTGCTCAATGGAGTATATCGCTGAGGTTATAGTACTCGTCCATACTATGACGTAGGGAAACTTTCGAGATTGAGAACCTTATCTGAAATTCAACCGAGGTTAATTCAATTGAGATTTAAGAACTGGTCAAGTCTTCAACTAAGCTGAGAACTTTAACTGTATCTTTCCTGAAAGGTAAAGGTCAATCATATGTAATGTATGATATGGATCAGGCAATGATGTTCTCAAAAATAAATGAGATTGTATTCATATGATGCGTATATGCATGTATCATGATGTATGAAAATGTGATATTTTAGCTGGGGAAAATAAATCCCGGAGCTACTGGAGGATAGAGTTGAGTTCTTCATTTGCTCTAGGGATGATGAACGAAGATGATAAACCTGTGGGGGAGAAAAACTCCATTGGGGGAATAAACTGATGAAGAATTACTCCGAGGGGAATTACTCTGTGGGGAAGAGACGTTCTATTGAAGATTTTAACAATAACTCCGCTGGGGATTCTGTTGATAAGCTCTGTTGGGGATTTTAATGATGAACTCCGCTGGGGATAGAAAGAACTTCACTAGGGATGATCTCCCGTTGCAAGTTGCTGAGGATAACCCAATTCGGCTCTTGTGAAGATAACCTTCTGAATTTGACTGGGGAGACTTATTTGGGCTCTGCAGGGGATAAGCTTCCGGAATCTACTGGGTAAGACGATTCAACTCTGGCGGGGAAGCTTTTTTAGACTGCGCTGGGGAGATAACTCCACTGTGGATATCTTGTATTCCACCGGGGAACATTCTTATATTCTGTTGGGGAATATTAAGACTGTCGGGGATGCTCTTATACTTGCTGGAGGATATCTTTATACTCTGTTGGGGAATTTTAAGATCTTCTGGGGATACCAAGCCTTTTCGGGGCTGATGGTAGACTAACTCTGTTTGGGGGAGAGTATTGTTGATTCGTTCATGGTTGCAAGTCTCAATGGGGAAATCTACCCTTATTGTTTTACTCCGTGGGGAGTGACAGTATCTTGGTCATATTCTTCAGCTGAACTTACCTTGGTACCTTGGTGGACAGAGCAACTAGACAGTTCAGACAATTCTGATTGCCCCTGCTTCTGTTATTACCCGTAATTCGTCCTTTGTTTCGTATGTAAATTTTATGAACAACAATTAATGTCAAATGCATATTTCAAAAATGAACATTGGACGTTCTTTACAAAACAAAGCAGATAAAGGAAAAACAATTTGAAATTTGTCTGAAAATGAATTTGTATTGATTTTGAAGTTTTTCCTGAAAATAGGCGTTTTTGTACAAGAGGCTGACGTCCTAGTAAGAGGACACCGCCGAACAAATAATGATCTATAAAATTTGTGAAAAGAAAACAAAACAGCTATGTGAACAATCCCACTGGGTTCCAACTCTGCTATTGCCTTTATATCTTTAAGCATCTCATCACTTTGCTGCTTAGTTAAAGATGAATCTGATTGATTAGTGTCGTCCGAGCCTGATAGCTGATACCGAAGTCTGGATGCGAGGTGATCCAATGAGACATAGTATTACGCTTTTATCCCTAACTTTTTCCTGGACCTCCCTTTCGGGTTTTCAGTCCACCGGGATACCCATTTTTGCCCAAGCCGCCTTTTCAGGTTTTCGACTTGCCGGATGTACAGATTTTTTTAATTTCATCCCTTATTTTTGCCCGAACCCTTTTGGTTCACCGGGAAGCCCTTATTTTTGCGTAGGCCAGTCAACCTAGCGGGTCTTTGATTATGCGTAGTATCTTTTTACTATGTCTGCATTGACGGGGTGAGGAAGGTCGTCACCATCCATGGTGGTTAGAATCATAGCTCCTCCTAAGAAGATGTTCTTAACCACAAATGGCCCTTCGTAAGTAGGGGTCCATTTTCCCTTGGGATCACCTTGAGGTAGAATAATGCGCTTGATTACCAGGTCCCCAACTTGATACTCTTGTCATCTAAATTTCTTGTTAAATGCCTTGATGATCCGTTTTTGGTACGTCTGACCATGACAAATAGCGGTAAGTCTCTTTTCGTCGATTAGGTTTAATTGATCAAGTCGGGTCTGAATCCAGTCATCTTGGCTCAAGCCTGCATCCTTCATGATCCGGAGAGAGGGTATCTGAACTTCGATGGGCAAGACTGCCTCCATGCCATAAACCAGGGAATAGGGTGTTGGCCCTGTTGACATCCGTGCTGAGGTACAGTACCCATGAAGAGCAAATGGTAACATCTCGTGCCAGTATTTGTATGTTACTGTCATCTTCCGCACAATCTTCTTAATGTTCTTATTTGCCGCTTCTACATCCCCATTCATCTTTGGCCGGTAGGGAGAAGAGTTATGATGCTGTATCTTGAATTGCTCGCAGAGCTCAATGATCATCTTGTTGTTAAGATTGGTACCATTGTCCGTAATGATCCTTTCTGGTACACCGTATCGACAAATCAGGTTATGTTGAATGAACCGTGCCATGACGTTCTTGGTTATCGTAGCAAAGGAAGCTGCTTCAACCCACTTCGTAAAGTAATCAATCGCTACCAGGATGAAACGATGCCCGTTGGATGCCGTAGGTCTGATTTCGCCGATCATATCAATGCCCCACATTGCAAAAGGCCAAGGTGCTGTCAAAACATTCAGAGGGACCGGAGGTACGTGTACTTTATCAGCATAGACCTGGCACTTGTGACATGTCCGAGAATGCTGATAACAGTCAGCTTCTATTGTGGACCAGTAATATCCTGCCTGAAGGATTTTCTTTGCCATGGTATGTCCACTGGAATGAGTTCCGAAGGTACCTTTATGCAGCTCTGCCATGATCCTTTATGCTTCAATCTTATGCACACAACGCTGAAAGGTTGAATCATGGTTACGTTTGTAAAGAATGCCATTTCTGATGAAGAACTTGGCTGCAAACCTCCTCAGAAACTTCTTGTCATTAACAGATGCACCCTCGGGGTATTCTTGAGCTTCAAGGTACCTCTTCACCTCATGATACTAGGGCTTTTCTGTTACCTCTTCAGTCTCAAGATCACATCAATGTGCAGGTTCGTCCAATCTTTCAATAATGACCCGGGGAGCCTCGTTGTCCCACTTGACTTTGAACATAGAAGACATCGTAGCGAGCGCGTCTGCCAACTGATTCTCCTCTCTAGGGAAGTGTTCAAAGGTTATCTTCTCAAAATGGGGAAGCAATGTCAACACATACTCCTTATAAGGGATAAGATTCGGGTGTTTCGTATCCCACTCGCCTTTGATCTGACTGATCACTAGAGCGGAATCTCCGAAGACACTTAGAAACTTAATCCTTAGGTTGATTGCAGCTCGAAGACCCATGATGCATGCTTCATAGTCTGCCATGTTGTTGGTGCAGTTGAAACATAGTCGGGCGGTAAACGGAGTATGAGAGCCTTTAGGAGATATGATCACAGTGCCAATGCCATTACCCAAAGCGTTTGAAGCTCCAACAAAGTACATAGACCATCGGGATCCTTCCTCAGGTCCTTCATCCAGTCCAGGTATCTCACAATCAGTCACTACCATGATATTCTCGTCCGGAAATTCAAAGTTCATAGACTGGTAATCATCCACTGCCTGATGTGCCAAATGGTCTGCCAATACACTTCCCTTGATTGCTTTTTGAGTCGTGTACTGGATGTCATACTCAGTCAGGATCATCTGCCATCTTGCTATTCTCTCGGACAAGGCATGCTTTTCGAAGATATACTTGATTGGATCCATCTTTGATATCAACAGAGTAGTGTGAGTCAGCATATACTGTCTCAGCCAGCGAGCAACCCATGCCAAAGCGCAACAAGTTTTCTCAAGCAGTGAGTATCGGGTCTCACAGTCGGTAAACTTTTTGCTAAGGTAATAAATAGCATGCTCTTTTCGGCCAGACTCGTCATGCTACCCCAGCACACACCCCATTGAGTTGTCAAGTACTGTCAAGTATAAAATCAAAGGTTTCCCTTCAACTGGTGGCATCAGAATAGGTGGCTCTTGGAGATACTCTTTGACTCTTTTGAAAGCAGCCTGACATTCATTGTTCCAACGTACCACTTGATCTTTCTTCAGCAACTTGAAGATTGGTTCACAAGTAGCAGCTAGGTGCGAGATGAATCGGGCAATGTAGTTCAGTCGTCCCAGAAAGCCTCTGAGCTCCTTCTCTGTCTTGGGAGCTGGAATCTCTTGGATGGCCTTCACTTTGGCAGGGTCCACTTGAATACCTTGGTCCCTTACAACGAAACCCAGCAGCTTACTGGACCTTACCCCGAAGGTGCATTTGTTCGGGTTCAATCTCAACTTGTACAACTTCAGCCTGTCAAACAGCTTCTGTAGATGGTCAAGGTGTTCCTCCTCAGTCTGGGACCTTGCAATCATGTCGTCGACGTAAACTTCAATCTCATGATGGATCATGTCATGAAACAAAGCAACCATGGCACGTTGATACGTTGCCCCAGCGTTTTTCAACCCAAAAGGCATGACTTTGTAGCAAAAGGTACCCCACTGAGTAACAAAAGTGGTCTTCTCCATGTCCTCGGGAGCCATCTTAATTTGATTATATCCGGAGAAACCATCCATAAAGGAGAATACCTTGTGCTGAGCAGTATTTTCAACTAGAACATCGATGTGAGGTAGAGGGAAGTCATCCTTGGGACTGGCCCTGTTCAGATCCCTATAGTCAACACACATTCGGACCTTACCATCTTTCTTCGGTACCGGGACCACATTGGCAACCCACTGAGGGTAAGAAGTCACTGCTAGAAAACCGGCGTCAAACTGTTTCATAACTTCGGCCTTGATTTTCTCAGACATCTCTGGGCGCATACGGCGAACCTTATGTTTTACGGGAGGGAAGTCTTCCTTGGTAGGCAGGCGATGAACCACAATGTCAGTATCCAACCCAGGCATATCTTCGTAAGACCAGGCAAAGATCTCAACGTAGTCACGCAGCATCTGAATCAACCGCTGCTTCACACTAAGCTCCAGATTTGCACTGATCTTGACTTCCTTCTTGTCTGTTTCAATACCCAGATTCACTGTTTCCACTGGCTCTTCGTGTGGCTGAATGGCCCTCTCTTCCTGGAGTAGCAGTCTTGCAAGCTCGCCCGGCACCTCGCAATCATCTTCACCTTCGTCTTCGGCTAAGTTGATCGGATTTTCGAAGTCATAACTGGCAGTAGCAGAGTCGTTACCAGTGAGATCCAGAGTGGATTGAGACCTGTATATGTGAGTGTGTGTAAAATAGCTGTTTTGAAATATATAATAAAGAAAAACAAGGAGCGCAAAATTTGAAATGCAAGACACGTCCAATGCTTTTATTAATGATATATGAAAATGACACACAAAAGCCCTCACAAATGAAGCCACGGTGCCCTGGTAAGACACCGGGCCATAAAGTTTCAAAACATTGTCTGTTACAAATTCACAACGAAAAGTTTCATTACTGGGTGATAACTGAAACGGGCATAGAATCCTTCGTTGTCCAGTTGCTTAATCCACCGTTGGTCGTAGGGTATATCCAACTATCAATGTCAAACTCTTCATCATCGTCATCCCCGATAGCATTCACCCCTGCATCTTGTTTAGGCTTCTCTGATGCTCCAAACTCGATCTCTTTTGCATCAATCAAATCCTGTACCTTGTTCTTCAAAGCCCAACAATCATCTGTATTATGCCCCAGGATATCGGATTGATAAGCGCATCGGGCGTTAGGGTTATACCTCGGTGATGTCGTATTCGAATTCTTCAGAGCTTCTTTTAGAATCACCAGATTGGTCTTCAACAACTGTGGTAGAATTTGAGACAAAGTCATGCTGAGACGAGTGAACTGCCTTCGAGGTCTCTCGTCCTTTTGTTGATTGTGATGCTGAGGAGCACCAGCAGGTTTTGAAATAACAACCGCATTGACAGCTTGGCGGTGTTCAGGTCTATTCTGTCTTCTCAAACTGTAGACAGCACTGGACTCTTTCTTAAACGGTTTCTTCTCGGTGCTAGATGAGGCACCCTTCTGTATCTTCCCAGCCTTAATACCAGCTTCAATCCTCTCACCAGTCAAAATAAGATCTGTAAACCCAACTGAAGAGCTTCCAATTAGATCGTTAAAGAATGGACTAGACAGGGTCCCCAAAAACATGTCAACAAGTTCACGATCAGCTAAAGGTGGTTGCTCCCTTCCGGCAAGGTCTCTCCACTTCTGCACATACTCTTTGAATCCTTCACCCCTTCCTATTGACATACCCCGGAGTTGGGTACGCGTAGGAGCGAGGTCGGAGTTGTACTGATACTGTCTATAGAATGCAGTAGCCAAATCCTCCCAGCTGCGGATACTGGCTCCGTCCAACTGATAGAACCACTCAAGCTGAGTCCCTGAGAGACTGTCTTGAAAGAAATGGATCAATAAGTTCTTATCAACAATGTAAGGATGGATCTTCCTTACATATGACCGGAGGTGCAGCTTCGGACAGGAAACTCCGTCATACTTGGCAAAGGCAGGTGCCTTGAATTTATGGGGAATCACCACCCCAGATGATAGACCCAGATCTCCAAAGTCTAGACCGGGCACCTTCTGAATTTCCATAGAGCTTAAACGGTCTTCTAGCTGTTTTTACTTATCCTCAGCAGGAGGATACTGTTCTTCATCATAGTCTGTCTGGTTGTCGGAGACCATAGGGCTAGGAGCCCTCCTTTCTTATGGACTATCTTTCCCTCCAGATGAGGTGGTCAGATCAACTTCATTCTGCAGCCCATTTCCAAACCTGCGTCCAGTGTTGAACAGGATGGTCCTCTTCTTCTTCTTCTTCTTTTTCTCCTTCAGAATCAAGGTCTTCAGGTCCTGCTGACCCTTAGCCAAATTCATGAACAACTCCTGAAACTGGGCATTTTGGGCCTGAAGGGCCTTGATAGCTTGCTCAGTTGAGGGTTCAGTAGACATGATGATTGCTGAAATAAACAACGAAGAAGATAAGAGACCTGTAATGGGTACCTGCTTATGAAGTGCATGGGATGAAATGCGTATGATTTATGATTTCGAAGACAATCGAGATTCAAATTTGTAAACAAGAAAGGAAACACACTTTATTAGATTTAAACTTCAAAATTTAAATTGTTCAACAAACTGCCCTTAGGCGTTACAAGAATGGAAATATTAAAAAGTAAACAAAAACTGTAAAAGAAATCATCAAAGGTCCATCAATGCTCCCATGGTCTCTTCTTCTCAGTGCGGACATAATCATTCAGGATCCGCTCGTTCTCCAGTTGCCTAGTTAGCTTATGGATCTTCTGCTCCTATTCATTGAACCTCTCTTGGTAAGAATCCTGTTCATTCCTCAATTGCATCCAGGACCTCTTTAGTGCCCCAATATCAGTGGGCATATAAGGATGGAGAATAGTTGGAAGAACTCCTTCCTCATTAGCAACTTCAAGAGTGACAGACCTGACAGCTTCATATGGCATACCTTGCTTCTGGGCACGGATGCGGACCCATCTGAGATATGGCTCCATTGGCAGGGAAGTCTTTGGTCCCAACTCATGTGGGTCAGATTGGTGAACTCTGTCTCAAGCCCTTATGAATCTACGACGCAGCTCGTCGCTATCTCCCTGAAAATCAAAGATGATATGAGGCATCAACATCTCATGAGGCCCTTCTCTTCTGGCTCTTCCAAACTGACGGAGAGCTAAACATGGGTTATATGAAATCCCTCCATGGGTTCCAATCAATGGAACATTAGGATACTCTCCACAACGATCAATGACAGTCACCTCATCCAAGCCTTTGAGAGTCCAAATAATGTAATTATTAGAAAGAGACATCACCCTATAGGCTCATCCCATTCCTTCTTTGTTCTTCAGCACGGACTTAAGGAGGTGCGAAATAAACCACCTCGACAATAAAGGAGCACAACACATCAAAGTTCCCCGCTTTCGGACAGTACGAGCATAGAGCTGATGAAGGATATCACCCAAGAGAGTGGGTACCGGATTCTGAGAGATGAAGATCTTTATGGCATTAACATCAATAAAAGTGTCAGGATTCGGAAACAATACCAGACCATAAATCAAAAGAGCCAGAATGTCCTCGTACACCTTGAAGTCTAAGCTGTCCCAGAAGTAATTAGCTTTGTCAACCAAAAACTTAGTCAGAAAACCCTTAGCTCCACTTCTAGTCTCCCAGTTAGCCATTACCTCCTCCTTGGTCAAGTGAAGGGCTGCAACAATTTCTTCGGGCTTAAGAGTCTTTTCCCAACCAGTAAATGAAGTCTGCTCCAAAACAGAGATACCAAGCAACTCAGAGAACTCTTCCAGGGTAGGAACCAGCTGGAAGTCTTGAAAGGTGAAGCAATGGTATAGCGGATCATAAAATTGGACCAAGACACTCATCATTTGTTCATCCAATTTTGAAGTGACCAAACTGAGAAGAGAACCATGCCTCCTGATGAAGGAAGTAGTGTCTGGTATCCTAACAACCAACTCTTTAAGCAAGGTAGGCACTTGGACAAAGTTGATCATGATAGTATTCCTACGTATGGGCATCATGATGACCTACAAAACAAAGCAAAAATGAAACCCTCTTGTCTTTGAAATAGGTTAGTCCTTATGCAAAATGTATGCAATGTTATGATGTCATGTTGTCATGGTAAAGGCACACCATCAGTATCCACAAAAGGCAAACATGGTAAAGGCACACAAGTCACACAAAAGAGCCCTTAGATTTTAGGCTGGCATGGAGCTTAGGTACTACCCTCTTTCAGTTCAGTTGGTTTAAACTTGTCCTAAAAATAGTAACCGGGTTCTAGAGGATCTCAATATCACTGACTACCCCTCAATCGGTCATAATTCCAATTTAGCAATCTTTTCTTGCGGCCGGAATCATCGCGAGAGTTTAGTCTCAATGAGTGTAGCATACTGCTACTGTTCTATGGCTAAGTTGGTCAATTTAAGGTTCTAAGGTCAGTTGGTGCTTAATGACTCCTTAGAAGACCCATATTCTCCTTGTTCTAACACAAGGGATATCGGTACAGACCAAGGTGCCACACCAACGTAGCTATTACTTCATCCGTGTCGGTCTACGCCGGACAGATCCCTCACAGTTTATTGCTACTTACCTAAAGGGTATCCCCAGATCCAGGTTAGGATCTATAGAACTTCGATACAAGCCCACAAAATTAAAGCATACAAAGCATACAATTGAAAACATAGTGATCTAATCCTAAGGTATACCTCACTTAATTAAGTCCCCAGCAAAGTCGCCAGTTCGGTGATCGGTGGGAATGAGAACTGACTGTTTTGGAATGCTGGTTCGCGTTTGCGTTTGTTTTTGCAAAATGTCACGGTAAGCAAGAGTCGCCACCGTCTTGTATTTCATCCAACAAGGAAAGGACAAAAGCACAGAAAAATTCCTTTTTGAGATATTTCTCGGGTTCGAGAGGTAGATTATAGAAAGGGAAGGTGTTAGCACCCTTTCTATCCGTGGTTATCCACGGGCTCTTAGGTACTTGCTCATTGTGTTTTCAAAAGTTTGCTTTTCTTTGTGTTTGTGGGTTTGAAAAGAGTTTTTTGTTTGAAAGGGGTGTAAGTGTGAAAAGTTTTGTTTTTATTTTAAAAGGAGCAAGTACTTAAGAACATCTACCTACTCAAAAAGGAATTAAATTGTGCAAGTGTCCTTTAGACAATGCTATCCCACTATTGAGAAGTAGGTAGCATCATCGTTGGAGTTTTCGGGTCAATTCGATTAAGGGACGTGTGGTCACTAAAGCAATGTTAGGATGCCTTAGCGGCGACCCTAATGTCTTAGATCATTTTATCCGAGGCAACCATTTCGAGGCAACTTATGATCTTTGGACAAGAGGGCGACCTCTAAAACTTCCTATACTCAATGACCACGTTCGAAGGCAACCAAGTGAGGTGTACCCTAAGAGTGACATGTGCGAGTGTATTGTTTTTTCAGTTATATTATCTTTGTACATGTTAATGGTGAGCTACTGTTGATTTTAGGTTAAAAATTTATCTTGTCATGCATTGCCTATTTATCAAATATCTAACAGTTAATGGTTGTAGGAATTAAATTGCGGAAAATAAATCTAAGCTATTACAAGGCGTCGGGTATTTACATCGCCAAAAACAAACCCTTAAAAATTAAATGTGAAAAATAAATAAAAGTGGTAAATAAAATCCTAATTTAAAACTATTACATTCCCGAAGCAGTTACAATATTGAAATATGGATCAAAAATAATTCGCGCGCGAGAAAAATTGAATCGGAGTGTTTTAGGGTTTTGACCCTTTTTATTAAATAAAGCATATTTTTTGTTATTTTTTTGAATTAAAAATTAGTCTAAATTAATAATTAAATGAAAAGGTTTTTGGTTTTTTTTATTTTAATTAAGGAAAGAAAATAAGAATGATTAAAAAGTCAATAAAAATCCTAATTCTATATTAATTTTAATTTAATGCAAAAGATATTAAAATTAAACCTAATTAAAAAAAAACTAAATTAATTAATTTTTATTTACAAAAATAAATAATAAAATTAATGGAATTAAAAAATATTATTTTTTTTGTTTTCTGATTTTTTATGAAAAATTTAATGGGTTAATTAATTAATTTAGATAACAATAATAATAAAATAGAAATAGAAAAAAATAATGAAAAGAAATAAAATGTAAACAAACTCAGGGGGGTGTTGGGCTTAAATTGGGTGTGAATCAGCAATTTTTTGGCCCATTTTCGCTCCAGCCTGTTTGACCTTCTGGATCACCCACATGTTCATTGACTTGAGACCATGGTAGTCTCCTATTCCAGGCCATTGGATCTGCTTTGTAGCCAAGTAGCATTTGAGATCTGGAGGTATATGGTACTCCCTGCTTGCTGAATCCACATGGAATAGCCTGAAATAAAATTGCAAAAAAGTTTTGGGGGACCTGGGATTCGAACCCAGGTCCCAATGCTCACATGCCAACGTGCTTAACCACTCCACCAAACTGCTTCATTCGTTATTGTAATAAGAAACAAATATTATATAAAAAACAAAACACTAAGCCTGCAAATAAAAAAAATGCGCTAATGATTTGAATAGACCAATAGCACAAGGACACGCTATCGTCTTCTTCAAATGACCCTGGTTATTTACCTGTGGATTTTTATCCGCAGGAAGTTTCGTAGGGCATCTCAAAAACCCTCTCTAGGCCATATAAATGAAACCTAAGAGTACCAATGAACTCGTCTCTTCCTCTTGGTCATCCCTGTAACCATTATTAGCCTTAATTTTACCTGCATAAAAAACGCCTAAAAACAAGAACAAGAACCCTAGGTTCTGGATTCGGGGTTAGAAGCCACAAAAATAAAATCAAATATTGCAGAATCAATGGAAATTGAATGGTAAGTATGAATGTACAAGAAAATTGGCAAGAGGATGCAAGAAAGTGATTTCATGATATCATGCCTAGAGCAATGTTCGTGGAGTTTTACAGTGAGTTTTAGGCAATGAAAAGGCTTGGTTTTGATTGGTATAGCTCCACTGGATGTCAAGGAAGAGAGTTGTGTTGAGCTTTTGGTTGGAATCTAGCTCTAAGGTTGTTTTCGATCTCACACTTTTCAAGCTTTTTCACCAACCTGGTATGGCCGTTTCTGCAATGTTTTATGCGTATCCTAGGTCTGTGTGGCTTGTGTGCATATAATGGAATGAGTTTAGGTCAAAATTTGGGCATTCAACCTTATGCATTGAAGATTGAATATTTGATTTTGATCACCATTAATAAGTTGCCATATTTGCATCAAATCTGAGATTTTGTGCATGTTTTGACTTGGCACGAATTTGATTGAGTATCACATAATATTTGCAAGCTGGAATGATCACTAGAATCCCTTTACATCAATTTTTAGATTTTATTTGATTTAATATTGATTTAAAATGAATTAAATCAATAAAAATAAAATAAAATAGAAAAATAAATGAATGGCCATGAAATTAAATATGGGACACGTGTGTGGCATGACAAGACCATATCAAGTGGAAAAAAGTGGGCCCTTTTGTCAAAAATTGGAGTTTTGAGGATAGTTGACTTTTGGCAATTTTGGAAAAATGCCCAACTTCAACAATACATAACTTCTTCAATTTTGAACTTTTGGAGGCGTTCTAGGACTTTTTAGAAACCTTGAGATGTCCTATAATCAACCCTTTTGGTCTCATCTCATTTTGATGTTCCAGGCTCAAGTTATAAGTTTTGGCAAAAAAGGTGTTTTTGTTGACTTTCAAAAATGACCTATAATGTCCAAATTTGTAACTTTTTGTGAGAGCATTTCTTGATCTTGGGGTGTGAAGATGGATTGTAGAAAATTGCATCCTATTCAAAATTAGATTTGTATTGGTCATTTCTCATAAAGTATGAGAAAGTTATGCTTGGTCAAAGTTGAGTTGACTTTTCCTATAAAACCCTAATTTAGCAACTTGTGAATCTTGATGAATCTTGAACAATCCTTGATGAATCATGATCAACCCTTGATCAAATGATGAATTATCCTTCAAAAAGAGAATTTTGAATTTTTTTTTTGAGGTTTGACTGTATTTGGGACACAATTGGCTTTTGACCTAGCACAGTCGATTTTTGGACCTCTTGAGCAATTAACTGACCAAATTTTCTCTGCAAGGCTTGAAATTTGACATGGATGAACTTGAGAACATGTTAGGACATTGGGAATCACTTGAGGCCATTTGGATGTAAGGACCTTAATGCAACACAAAACCCTAATTTTGAGTTTACTGCCCTAGGAGGTGATTTGACTGTCCCATTCTTGAGCCATTTTGAACAACTTGAAGCTTATTCTTGACAAATCTTGAGGAATATGGGAGGGCAAATTTTGGGGTACAACACATTCCATGTGAAAAAAGATTGAGTTTTGACAATTTTGGAAGGTTTAATAATGGTGAATCAAATCAAATCCCATGGCATTGATGTGGAAAGATTCAAGGCACAATTGTTAACCTAATGCATTCTATCATACATAAGGAGGCTAGAGGGCACGAAAACAAGGCTATAGACTGCAGAAATAAGCAAAGCAAAACTTGAAAAAAAGTGTGAAAAAGCTTGAGTTCGAATTGACACTTAGAGGCAAATTCAGAAGCCAAGAACGATTCTAATCAATTCCTGGGTGATCACATAACCCTCCTGGAACCCAAGCAAGCTCTCAAACACGCCCAAAAGCACTGTAGGAGTCACAAAAAATCGCTTCTTTCTTGAATTCACAAATCTTTATTTCTGCATCTTTTGTATAAACTAATTGCATATTCATGATCCTCATCAAGTTTCTAAGCTTTTTACATTATCCAATTTTGTTTATGTGACTCATACTGTGAGGTACCATATCTAGGGTTCGTGTTTTGTTTTTGGGCATTTCTTTTTCAGGGAAAATTGGCTGATGAGAAGGGCATGGCTGTGATCGGAACGATGAGACAAGCACAACCATGCCCTTAAATTTCATTTCCATGACTCATATTGGATTATATGGATGCACGACCTTTAGTGACAGGCGGTGTCCGTGGCTATAGGTGTTGCAGAGTTTTAGCCACGAACGTGAGGAAGAAGATGGAGACGTGTCGCCTCTCTAGTGGTTGATCCAAAACACGCGCGCTTTGTTTTACTTTTTCTGGCATATGATTGTTTTTTCTTTCATTATTATTATTATGTATATCAATAACAACTAAAACACAATGGCCTGGTGGCAAGCGAACATTGGCACATCCCACAGGACCTGGGTTCGAATCCCAGGTCATCCAAATTTCTCTTTGTATTTTTTCTTCAGGTATTCTCATGCAAATCCCAGCGCATAGCCCACCATACTCCCTCACTCAATCAATTGCCAGATGTCCCAAGGCCAGATCTGGTGATCCAGGATGAGAGTCTACCATGGGACCAAGTCAAAAGGCGCATAGGGAATCCAGAAAGTCAATACAGGGCCATCTCGTTTGGGCCACAAAATTGGTGATCAAACCCCCAAAACAGGCCCAAACCCTCTCTTCTCTATATTTTATTTTATTCTTGTTTTATTTAATTTAATTATTTTCATTACTTTATAACCAATCAATTTTTTCCTTTAATAAAATTAAAACCAAAAAATATTTTCTTTATTAAATTAAATTTCAAAATTTTATTTTTTATTAACAAATATTAATTTAATTAATTTAGGCTATAAATGAGGAATAACTTTAATATATTTTTCAATAATTAAAATTAACTTAGACATAATTAGGTTTTTATTAACATTGATCAATTTTATTTTTCTTTCTTAAAATATCAAAAACCCAAAAATATTTATTTTTATTAATTAATTAATTTATTAGTTTAATAATTAACTTAGATTAATTTCCTTCTTAATTAAAAAACAACAAAAAATCTTTTCTTTAATAACCAAAGGGTCAAAACCCTAGAACTCGCACTCGATTACATTCTCTGCACGCGATCTATTTATCATATTGTATTTGTTCCCGGAATGTAATAGATAATTAGGACCATTTATTTATCGCTTTATTTATTTTTCCGCATTTAAATTTTAAAGGGTTGCTTTTGGCGATGTAAATTTCCGACGCCTTGTAATTTAATTTCCGCAATTTATTTTCCGCAAATTATAACTGTAAGATGTTTGATAATAGGGATGCATGATAAGATTGAATGCCTTAACCTAAAATCAAATTAGATCACCATTACCATGTACAAAGACGAAAATTAACTGAAAACGACACACTATCACATGCGCACTCTTTGGGTACACCCCACTTGATTGCCTTCGTACACGGTCATTAAGTATAGGTCACTTTAGAGGTCGCCCTCTTGTCCAAAGATCATAGTCGCCTTGAAACGGTTTCCTCGGATATTGTTGCCTCAAAACAAATGATCTAAGACAATAGGGTTACCACTAAGGCATCCTAACATTGCTTTGGTGACCGTAAGTCCCGCATTCGAATTGACTCTTAAACTCCAACGACGGTGCTACCGACTCATCAATAGTGGGATAGCATTGTCTAGAGGAAGATAGCATAGAACAATTCCTTTTTAGAGTAGATAGATGGTTCTTAAGTACTTTCTCTTTCAAAAAACAAAATCCTTTTCACACTTACACCTTTTTAAACAAATTTTTCAAAAAAAAACTTCATACACTCTTGAGGACAAAAGCAAGAGTTAAATCGAAGTTTTCAAAACAAAAACTTTTTCAAACCCACAAAAACAAAGAAAGCAAGTTTTTTTAAAACAATATGATCAAGTACCTAAGAGCCCGTGGATAACCACGGATAGAAAGGGTGCTAACACCTTCCCTTTCTATAATCTACCCCCCGAACCCGAGAAATATCTCAAAAAATGAATTTTTCTGTGCTTTTTTCCTTTCCTTGTTGGATAAAATAAAAGTCGGTGGAGACTCTTGCTTACCGCGACATTTTGCGAAAACAAACGCAAAACGCAAACCAACATTCCAAAAAACAGTCAGTTCTTCCCATCGTATCACAGAACTGGCGACTCTGCTGGGGAATATTCTTATAAGTGGGGTGTACCTTAGGATTAGATCATTGTGTTTTCAATTATTTTCTTTGTATGCTTTATATTTGTGGGCTTGAATCAGAGTTACTATAGATCCTAACCCGGATCTGGGGGATACCCTTTAGGTAAGTAGCAATAAATTGTGAGGGAACTGTATAGCGTAGACCGATACGGTTGAAGCAGTAGCTACGTTGGTGTGGCACTTTAGTTTGTACCGATATCCCTTATGTTAGAACGAGGAGAATATGGGTCTTCTAAGGGGTCATTAAGCACCAATTGACCATAGAACCTTTAAATTGACCAACTTGGCCATAGAACAGTAGCAGTATGCTACACTCATTGAGACTAAACTCTCACGATGATTCCGGCTGCAAGAAAAGGTTTCTAAACTGGAATTATGACCGATCGAGGGTAGTCAGTGATATTGAGATCCTCTAGAACCCGGTTACTATTTTTAGGACAGGTTTAAACCAACTGAACTGAAAGAGGGTAGTACCTAAGCTCCTTGCCAGCCTGAAATCTAAGGGCTCTCTGTGTGACTTGTGTGCCTTTACCATGTTTGCTATTTATGGATACTTGTGGTGTGCTTTCTATCATGACATCATGACATCATAACATTGCATACATCTTGCATTGGACTAACCTATTTCAAAGACAGGAGGGATTCATCTTTGTTTTGTTTTGTAGGTCATGACACATATGCGTAGGAATACCATCCAGATAAACTTTG
This sequence comes from Vicia faba, assembly GCA_948472305.1. Classification (NCBI taxonomy): domain Eukaryota; kingdom Viridiplantae; phylum Streptophyta; class Magnoliopsida; order Fabales; family Fabaceae; genus Vicia; species Vicia faba. The sequence goes on along the minus strand of OX451736.1, from coordinate 854,541,572 downwards.
TCCAGGTTCCCACTATGCTTAAATAATTGGTTGCAAAGATGTCTGATACTACCTCCTTCATCAAAAGACATGGGCATCTTCTTAGTTTGGTCACCTCTAAATTGGACGAGCAAATGATGAGTGTCCTAGTCCAGTTCTATGATCCACTGTACCATTGCTTTACTTTTCAGGACTACCAGTTGGTCCCTACCTTGGAAGAGTTCTCTGATCTGCTCGATATCTCTATTCTGGAGCAGACCCAATTTACAGGTTGGGAGAAGATCCTTAGGCCAGAAGAGATTGCTTTAGCCCTTCATATGACAAAGGATGAGGTAATTGCTAATTGGGAAACTCGTAGTGGAGCAAAGGGATTTCTGACTAAGTTCTTGGGTGGTAAGGCTAATCATTTCTGGGATAGTCTAGACTTCAAGGCATTCGAAGATATTCTGGTTCTTCTGATATATGGCTTGGTATTGTTTCCTAATTCTGACTCCTTTGTTGATGTGAATGCGGTAAAAATATTCATCTCTGGTAATCCTGTACCCACTCTCTTGGGTGACATTCTTCATCAGCTTTATACTCGTACTACACGGAGGCAGGGAACCTTGATGTGCTGTGCTCCGTTATTGGCAAGGTGGTTTATTTATCACCTCCCCAAATCAGTTCTGAAGAACAAAGAAGGCATGAGTTGGGCTTATAGGGTTATGTCTCTCTCTCACAATGACATCATTTGGACTATTAAGGGTATGGACGAGGTGGCCATTATTGATCGCTGTGGGGAATACCCCAATGTTCCACTGATAGGAACTAATGGAGGAATTACTTACAATCCATGCTTGGCCTTACGTTAGTTTGGGGGAGCCAGAAGGGAAGGACCTCATAAGCTGCTAATGCCTAGTATCATCTTTGATTTCCAAGGGGACAGTGACGAGCAACGCCGCAGATTCATAAGGGCTTGGAATAGAGTACACAGATCTTATCCACACGAGCTGGGTGCGAAGAATTCTCTACCAATGGAGCCATATCTCTGATGGGTTCGCATACGTGCCCAAAAGATGGGGATGCCCTATGAAGCCGTCTTGCCTATTATTGTTGAAGTTGCTGATGAGGAAGGGGTTTCTCCTACTATATTACACCCTTACATGCCTACGGACATTGGGGCGTTGAAGAGGTCCTGGATGCAGCTAAGAGAAGAGCGGGATACTTACCGAGAAAAGTATCACGAGCAAGAGCAGAAGATTCAGAAGTTGACTAGGCAGCTGGAGAGGGAGCAGATCATCAATGACTATGTCAGCACTAAAGGTAAACGTCCATGGGAGCGCTGATGTCCTTTGATTATTTCCAGTTTTTATTTACTTTTCAGTATTTCCTTTCTTGTAACGCCTTAAGGGAATTTGTGGAACAATCGAATTTCAAGTTTATCTAATAAAAGTGTGTTTCATGTTTGGTTTACGAATTTGAATCCCTCGATGTCTTTGAAATCATATCATACGCATTTCATTCCATGCACCTCATAACAGGTACCTTTACATGTCTTCTCATCTTCTTCGCTGTTTATTTTAGCATCATGTCTTCTGAACCATCAACTGAACAAGCAATCAAGGCTCTACAGGCTCAAAACGCCTAATTCCAGGAGTTGTTCATGAATTTAGCTAAGGGTCAGCAAGATCTGAAGACCCTTATTCTGAAAGAGAAGAAGAAGAAGAAGAAGAAGAGGACAATCCTGTTTAACACAGGTCACAGGTTTGGAAACAGGCTACGAGACGAAGTTGATTTGACCACCTCATCTGGAGGGAAAGATAGTCAGGAAGAAAGGAGGGCTCCTAGCCCTGTGGTTTCAGACAACGAGACGGACTTCGACGAAGACCAATATCCTTCGGCTTAGGATAGATACAAACAACTGGAAGACCGTTTGAATGCGATGGAAGTTCAGAATGTGCCTGGTCTGGACTTTGGTGATCTGGGTCTATCATCTGGGGTGGTAATTCCCCACAAATTCAAAGCACCAGCTTTTGCTAAGTACGACAGAGTTTCTTGTCCGAAACTGCACCTCCGTTCGTACGTTAGGAAGATTCAGCCGTACACCGCTGATAAGAACCTATGGATCCAGTTCTTTCAAGACAGTCTCTCAGGGACTTAGCTTGAATGGTTTTACCAGTTAGAAGGAGCCAATATCCGCAGTTGGGAAGATTTGGCTGCTGCTTTCTATAGGCAGTACCAATACAATTCCGACCTTGCTCCCACGCGTACCCAACTCCAGGGTATGTCAATGGGTGCGAGTGAAGGTTTCAAAGATTATGCTCAGAAGTGGAGGGACCTCGCTGGAAGAGTGCAACCACCCTTGGCTGATCGGGAGCTTGTGGATATGTTTCTGGGGACCTTGTTTAGTCTGTATTTCAACCATCTAATTGGAAGTTCTTCGTCCGGATTCATGGAGCTGATTATGACTGGGGAAAGGATTGAGGCTGGTATCAAATCCGGTAAAATACAGAAGGGTGCTTCATCAGGCTCCGAGAGGAAGCCCTTTAAGAAGGAGTCCAGTGCTGTTTACAGTTAGAAAAGCCATAATAGACCTGAATGCCGCCAAGCTGTTAATGCGGTTGTTATTTCAAGACCTGCTGGTGCTCCTCAGCACAACAATCAGTCAAAGGCCGAGAGACCTCGAAGACAATTCACTCAGCTCAACATGACTTTATCTCAGATTCTGCCACAGTTATTGAAAACCAATCTAGGGATTCCAAGGGAGGCCTCGAAGAATCCCAACACTACATCACCAAAGTATAACCCTAATGCCCGTTGTGCTTTTCACTCTGATAGCCCGGGGCATGATACAAATGATTGTTGGGTTTTGAAGAACAAAGTACGGGACTTAATTGATGCGAAGGAGATTAAGTTTGAAGCACCTGCAAGACCTAATGTTGTAACTGCTCCTATGCCCAAGCATGAAGTGAATGTTATAGATGAAGACTCGTTTGTGGTTTCTGTGAACGACATTGTTACCCCTTTAATGACTGTGAAGAAGAACCTTTTGCTAGCCGGTTTATTTTCGTGCTGTGATGAAGGTTGCTGTATGTGTTCTGTTCTACCTACCGATTGCCATCTTTTGAAGTCAGGTGTCCAACACCTGATGGATAATAAGGAAATTCTGTTTGAGAAGACTGTTGTTCCTTTAGTTCATACTGAAGAAGTTTCCATTATCACCATTTTTGACAATTCTTCCAAGGTTCCCTCGAGGAAGCCTGTTAGAATTACATTTGTTCCAAGAATCGCGTCGTTGATCATCACTGTCCCAGCGCCTATCCCCTATACATCTGATAAAACTGTCCCTTGGCACTACGGGGCTGATGTTTATTTTCATGGAGTTAAACAAGATTTGGATGGTGATACTGACGTCAGTAATATTGTTGGACCTGCCAAAGTCACCCGTAGCAGAAGACTTTTCTCCCCTGACATCTCTCCGCCAACTGCCCGGAAACCTGTTGTTATTACACCTGCCAGTGTACCTGCTGCTATTTCAGTCCAAGTTCCCATTCTCACCCCTGTTGCCGAGTCATCTAATGCTCGGGGCAAAGAGACTACTGATGAGCCTTCCCAGACGAAGGCACCAAAGAAAATTACTGTTGAAGCCTCTAGACAAGAGATGGAGGAGATTTTGAAGATCATAAAAAAGAGCGACTACAATGTAGTCGAGCAGCTGGGGAAAACCCCATACAAAATCTCTATGTTATCACTGTTGATATGCTCATAAGCCCATGCCAAGGCTCTGATTGCATTCCTGAAGACTGCACACGTACCTCAAGAAACATCAGCTGATCAGTTTAAAGATTGCGTGGCTAGTCTGATTGCTGATAATGGGTTGGGTTTCTCTGATGCCGACTTGACTGCTAAAGGGAAGAATCATAATGATGCCCTGCACGTCTCTATTGAATGCAGGGGAACTACTCTTGCTCATGTATTGATGGATACTGGTTCCTTATTGAACGTTTTGCCTAAGAAAGCTCTAGACCGGTTGGATTATAAAGGGTTGGAGCTGAAACCAAGTAACATCGTCGTCAGGGCCTTTGATGGGTATAAGAGGATGGTGCATGGAGAAGTGGATATTCCGATTAAGGTTGGTTCTCAGGTTTTCACCTCTACATTCTACGTGATGGACATTCGACCATCTTATTCGTGTTTGCTGGGTCGTCCGTGGATCCACAAAGCTGGGGCAGTGACGTCTACGCTCCACCAAAAGCTGAAGTACCCAGTCAAAGGGAAAATTGTCACAGTACAAGGACAGGAGGAGTACATGGTGATTCACCTCAACTCTTTCCGGTATGTAGAGATGGATGGGGAGTTCATTGAGACCCCGTTCCAACATTTTGAAGAGGTTCCCCAGACACTGGCATCAGCTGAAACTGTTAATGAAGATCCTCCTATGATGATGGCTTCCTTTAAGGATGCCCAGGCTGTTGTCGAGACAGGTGGGTGTGCAAATTGGGGCCAACTCCCTGATTTTGCACAGAAAACTAACAAGTTTGGTTTGGGTTTCACTGCAGAAGCTCAAAGGGCTGTTCGGAGTGCATGGATCGGAAGACCTCCCCTGTTCATCAGCAATTCGGGAGTGAATGCCATTGAAGACGATGTGGAAGAGTCTGAGTTCGACAACTGGATCTATCCTACTACTAATGGTGGACTAGGCAACTGGACAACAAAGGACTTCATCCCAATTTCTTTTGTTACCAAGTAATGAGACTTTTCGTTTTGAATTTGTAACAGACAATGTTTTAAACTTTATGGCCCGATGTCTTACCCGGGGCACCATGGCTTCATTTGTGACGGCTTTATGTGTGTCATTTTCATATATCATTAATAAAATCATTGGAAGTTTCTTTCATTTCAAATCATGCGCTCCTTGTTTTTCTTTTATTATATTGCAAAACAACTATTTTACAGACACTCATACAGGTCTACATCCACTTTGGATCTCACTGGTAACGACTTTGCTACTGCCAGTTATGACTTCGAAAGTCCGATCAACTTAGCTGAAGACGAAGGTGAAGATGATTGTGAAGTGCCTGGTGAACTTGCAAGACTACTACTCCAGGAAGAGAGGGCCATACAGCCACATGAAGAGTCAGTAGAAACGGTAAATCTGGGTCAGAAGAGGACAAGAAAGAGGTCAAGATCGGGGAAAATCTGGAGCTTAGTGTGAGGCAACGGTTGATTCAGATGCTGCGTGACTACGTTGAGATATTTGCCTGGTCTTATGAAGATATGCCTGGGTTGGATACCGATATTGTGGTTCACCGATTGCCTACCAAGGAAGACTGTCCTCCAGTAAAACAGAAGGTTCGCCGAATGCGCCCGGATATGTCTGAGAAAATCAAGGCTGAAGTTATGAAACAGTTTGACGCCAAATTTCTAGCAGTTACTTCTTACCCGCAGTGGGTTGCCAATGTGGTTCCTGTGCCGAAGAAGGATGGTAAGGTTCGAATGTGTGTTGACTACAGGGATCTGAACAGGGCGATCCCCAAGGATGATTTCCCTCTACCTCATATCGATGTTCTGGTTGACAACACCGCAGAACATAAGGTCTTCTCTTTTATGGATGGTTTCTCCTGTTATAATCAGATTAAAATGGCTCCCAAAGACATGGTGAAGACAACCTTTATTACCCAATGGGGTACCTTTTGCTACAAGGTCATGCCTTTTAGATTGAAAAATGCTGGAGCAACGTATCAGCGTGCCATGGTCGCTTTGTTCCATGACATGATCCATCATGAGATTGAGGTATACGTCGATGATATGATTGCAAGATCTCAAACTGAGGAAGAACACCTTGACCACCTTCAGAAGCTATTTGACAGGTTGAAGTTGTACAAGCTGAGGTTAAACCCGAACAAATGCACCTTTGGGGTGAGGTCTGGCAAGCTGTTGGGTTTCGTCGTAAGCGATAAAGGTATTCAAGTGGATCCTGCAAAGGTGAAAGCTATACAGGAAATTCCATCTCCCCAAATAGAAAAATAAGTCAGAGGCTTTCTGGGACGTTTGAACTATATTGCCCGATTTAGCTCGCACCTGACTGCTACTTATGAGCCAATCTTCAAGCTACTGAAGAAAGATCAAGTAGTACGTTGGAATGATGAATGCCAGACCGCTTTCGAAAGGATCAAAGAGTATCTCCAAGAGCCACCTATTCCGATGCCGCCAGTTGAGGGGAGACCTTTGATCTATACTTGACAGTACTCGACAACTGAATGGGGTGCATGCTGGGGTAGCATGACGAGTCTGGCCGAAAAGAGTATTCTATTTATTACCTTAGCAAAAGGTTTACCGACTGCGAGACCTGATACTCGTTGCTCGAGAAAACTTGTTGTGCTTTGGCATGGGCTGCTCGCCGGCTGAGACAATATATGCTGACTCACACTACTCTATTGATCTCAAAGATGGATCCAATCAAGTATATCTTCGAAAAGCCTGCCTTGTCCGGAAGAATAGCAAGATGTCAGATGATCTTGACTGAGTATGACATCTAATATACGACCCAAAAGGCAATCAAGGGAAGTGTGTTGGCAGACCATTTGGCACATCAGGCAGTGGATGATTACCAGTCTATGAACTTTGAATTTTTGGATGAGAATATCATGATAGTAACTGATTGTGAGAAACCTGGACCGGATGAAGGACCTGAGGAAGGATCCCGATGGTCTATGTACTTTGATGGAGCTTCGAACGCTTTGGGTAATGGTATTGGCGCCATAATCATATCTCCTAAAGGCTCTCATACTCCATTCACCGCCCGACTATGTTTTAACTGCACCAACAACATGGCGGAGTATGAAGCGTGCATCATGGGTCTTCGAGCAGCAATTGACCTAAGGATTAAGTTCTTGAGTGTCTTCGGAGATTCCACTCTCGTGATCAGTCAGATCAAAGGCGAGTGGGATACGAAACACCCAAATATTATTCCTCACAAGGAGTATGTATTTACGTTGCTTCCGCACTTTGAGGAGATAACCTTTGAACACTTCCCGAGAGAGGAGAATCAGTTAGCGGACGCGCTGGCTACGATGTCTTCTATGTTCAAAGTCAACTGGGACAACGAAGCTCCCCATATTATCATTGAAAGATTGGACGAACCTGCACATTGTTGTGATATTGAGACTGAAGAGGTAGCAGATAAACCCTGTTTTCATGAGGTGAAGAGGTATCTTGAAGCTCAGGAGTACCCCGAAGGTGCATCTGTTAATGACAAGAAATTTCTGAGGAGGTTCGCGGCGAAGTTCTTTATCAGCAATGGTATTCTTTACAAGCGTAACCATGATTCAACCTTACTGCGATGTATGGATAAGAAAGAGGCAGACAAAATTATGGCAGATTTACATGAAGGTACTTTCGGGACCCATTCCAGTGGATACACCATGGCAAAGAAAATCCTTCTAGCAGGGTATTATTGGTCCACAATGGAAGCCTACTGTTATCAGCATTCTCGGACCTGTCACAAGTGCCAAGTCTATGCTGATAAGGAGCACATACCTCCAGTTCCTCTGAACATCTTGACAGCTCTGTGACCTTTTGCAATGTGGGGTATTGATATGATCGGCGAGATCAGACCTACGGCATCCAATGGACATCATTTCATCCTGGTAGCAATTGATTACTTTACGAAGTGGGTTGAAGCAGCTTCCTTTGCTACAGTAACCAAGAACGTTGTGGCACGGTTTATTCGGCATAATCTGATTTGTCGATACGGTGTACCAGAGAGGATCATTACAGACAATGGTACCAATCTCAACAACAAGATGATCATTGAGCTCTGGAAGCAGTTCAAGATACAGCATCATAACTCTTCTCCCTACCGACCGAAGATGAATGGGGCTGTTGAAGCGGCTAATAAGAACATTAAAAAGATCGTGCAGAAGATGACGGTGACGTACAAAGACTGGCACGAGATGTTACCGTTTGCTCTTCATGGGTACCGTACCTCAGCGCGGACGTCAACAGGGGCAACCCCCTATTCCTTGGTATATGGTATGGAGACAGTCTTGCCCATTGAAGTTCAGATACCCTCTCTTCGGATCAAGAAGGATGCAGGGTTGAGCGAGGATGACTGGATTCAGACCCGACTTGATCAGCTGAACCTAATCGACGAAAAGAGACTTACTACTATTTGTCATGGTCAGGCGTATCAAAAACGGATGATCAAGGCATTTAACAAGAAAGTTAGACGACAAGAGTATCAAGTTGGAGATCTGGTAATCAAGCGCATCATTCTACCTCAAGGTGATCCCAGGGGCAAATGGACCCCTACTTACAAAGGGCCATTTGTGGTTAAGAACATTTTCTCAGGAGGGGCTATGATTCTAGCCACCATGGATGGTGATGACCTTCCTCACCCCATCAATGCAGACATAGTGAAAAGATACTACGCATAATCAAAGACCCGCTAGGTTGACTGACCTAGGCAAAAATAAGGGCTTCCCGAAGAACCAAAAGGGTTTGGGAAAAAATAAGGGATGAAACTGAAAAATCTGTACACCCGGCAAGTCGAAAACCTGAAAAGGCGGCTTGGGAAAAAAAGGGTATCCCGGTGGACTGAAAACCCGAAAGGGCGGTCCAGGAAAAAATTAGGGATTAAAACGTAACACTATGTCTCATTGGATCACCTTGCATCCAGACTTCGGTATCAACTATCAGGCTTAGACGGCACTGATCAATCTGACCTACCTTCAATCAAGTAGCAAAGTGATGAGATGCTCGAGGACATAAAGGCAATAGCAGAGATGGAACCCAGTGGGATTATTCACATAGCTGTTTTGTTTATTTTTTCACAAATTGTATAAATTCTAGTTGTTCAGCGGCGTTCTCTTACTAGGACATCAGCCTCTTGTACAAAAGCGCCTATTTACAGGCCAAACTTCAAAATCAATACAATTCATTTCCAAAGAAATTTCAAACTGTTTTTCCTTTATCTGTTTTGTTTTGCAAAGAACGTCCAATGTTCATTTTTGATATATGCAGTTGACATTAATTGCTGCTCATAAATATTTACATGCGAAACAAAAGACGATTACTGGTAATATCAGAAACAGCGGCAATAAGAATTGTCCAAGCTGTATAGTTGCTCTGTCCACCAGGTACAAGGTAAATTCAGCTGAAGAACATGGTTAAGGTACTTTCACTCCCCACGGAGTAAGACAATAATAATAGATCTCCCCAGCTGAGACTTGCAACTGTAATTGAATCGGTAATATTCTCCCCAAGCAGAGTTTATCTACCATCGACACTGAAAAGGCATAATATCCCCGACAGTCTTAATATTCCCCAACGGAGTATAAGAATATCCCCCGGCAGAATACAAGATATCCCCAGTGGATTTAAAAATTTTCCCAGCACAGTCTGAAAAAGATCTCCCAGTGGAGTTGAAGAATCAACCCCAGTAGACTCTGAAAGCTCGTCCCCGGTGGAGTATAAAAATAAATATCCCCAGCCGAGTTCAAAGGAAGATTGTCCCCAGCAAAGCTCAAAGGATTATCCCCACAAGAGTCTAACAGGTTATCCCCAGTGAAGTCGCAACTGAAAGATCATCCCCAGCGGAGTTTCTTTCCCTTCACAAACAGGAATTCAAAACCCCAATAGGATTCAGTATCACCAGCAATGGTAATTCATCCCCAGTGGAATTCATCAGTGGAATCCTCAACAAAGCATCTCTTCCCCACAGAATAATCTTCTCATCAGTTTATTCCCCTAGGATTCATTCTTTCCTGCAGGTTTATTCTCACAATCATCTTCGTTTACCATCCCCAGCGGAAACGAAGAATCCAATTCTATTCTCCAGCAGCTATCCGGGATTTATTTTCCCCAGCTAAAACACTACATTTCCATACATCATGATACATGCATATATACATCATACAACACAATCTCATTTATTTTGAGAACGTCATTGCTTGATATATATCATGCATTGCATACGACTGACCTTTACCTTTCAGGAAAGATACAGTTAAAGTTCTCAGCTACGTCGAAGACCTAACCGGTTCTTAAATATCAATTGAATTATCCTCGGTTTAATTTCAGATAAGGTTCTCAATCTCAACAATTTCCCTACGTCATAGTGTGGACGAGTGCTATAATCTCAACGGTATACTACGTTGAATACTAGACAGTTCCTACATCTTGATGTTTTCCTCCGTCAAAGTGTGGACGAGTTCTACAATCTCAACGGTATACTACGTTGAAGACAAGACAGTTTCTAGATCTTGATGAAGATGTATCCCTATGTCAAAGTGTGGACGAGTGCTATAATCTCAACGGTATACTACGTTGAATACTAGTCAGTTCCTAGATCTTGATGTTTTCCTCCGTCAAAGTGTGGACGAGTTCTACAATCTCAACGGTATACTACATTGAAGACCAGACAGTTCCTAGATCTTGATAAAGATGTTTCCCTACGTCAAAGTGTGGACGAGTGCTATAATCTTAACAGTATACTACGTTGAATACTAGTCAGTTACTAGATCTTGATGTCTTCCTCCGTCAAAGTATGGACGAGTTCTACAATCTCAACGGTATACTACGTTGAAGACCAGACAGTTCCTAGATCTTGATGAAGATGTTTCCCTACGTCAAAGTGTGGAAGATTTCTATAATCTCAATGGTATACTACGTTGAATACTTGTCAGTTCCTAGATCTTGATGTTTTCCTCCGTCAAAGTGTGGACGAGTTCTACAATCTCAACGATATACTATGTTGAAGACCAGACAGTTCCTAGATCTTGATGATGATGTTTCCCTACGTCAAAGTGTGGACGAGTTCTACAATCTCAACGGTATACTACGTTGAAGACCAGACAGTTCCTAGATCTTGATGTTTTCCTCCTTCATAGTGTGGACGAGTTCTACAATCTCAACGGTATACTACGTTGAAGACCAGACAGTTCCTAGATCTTGATGAAGATGTTTCCCTACGTCAAAGTGTGGACGAGTGCTATAATCACAACGGTATACTACGTTGAATACTAGTCAGTTCCTAGATCTTGATGTCTTCCTCCGTCAAAGTGTGGACGAGTTCTACAATCTCAACGGTATACTACGTTGAACACCAGACAGTTCCTAGATCTTGATGAAGATGTTTCCCTACATCAAAGTGTGGACGAGTGCTATAATCTCAACGGTATACTACGTTGAATACTAGTCAGTTCCTAGATCTTGATGTCTTCCTCTGTCAAAGTGTAGACGAGTTCTACAATCTCAACGGTATACTACGTTAAAGACCAGACAGTTCCTAGATCTTGATGAAGATGTTTCCCTACGTCAAAGTGTGTACGAGTGCTATAATCTCAACGGTATACTACGTTGAATACTAGTCAGTTCCTAGATCTTGATGTCTTCCTCCATCAAAGTGTGGACGAGTTCTACAATATCAACGGTATACTACGTTGAAGACTAGACAGTTTCTATATCTTGATGTTTTCCTCCGTCATAGTGTGGACGAGTTCTATAATCTCAACGGTATACTACGTTGAAGACCAGACAGTTCCCAAATATCAATAAAAGTTAGACGTCCCCAGCGGAATCTTCTACTACAACAGGTATGCAAGTTCTCGCTAAGGAATCTCTTATGCGATCGACACTCCTGAATATGGCATATGTAAGCCCATCCTCCTGCCAGTAACCCCCAAATGGCATCTGTAAGCCCATTCCTGACATCACAAGGCTGATACCACTTCATGCGACTACAAATTTCTTGGCACTCTAGTGTTCAATCATCTTCCACCTTCGGATCACGAAAGGCACGAAAGCAAATCTACATTCGCAGGTTTAAGAAGATTGAACAGGGGCAGCTGTTGTACCCCAAAATTTGCCCTCTCATATTTCTCAAAACATTTCAAGGAAAATCTCCAAGTGGCTCAAGATTGCTCAAGAGTTGGACAGTCAAGCTATCTCCTAAAGTAGTCAACCCCAAATTAGGGTTTTGTGTTGCATCAAGATCCTTGAGTCCAAATGACCTAAAGTGCTCCCCAATGTCCTAATATGTTCTCAAGGTCATCCATGTCAAATTTCAAGCCTTGCAGAGGAAGTTTGGTCAGTCAATTGCTCAAAGGGTCCAAAAATCGACAGTGTTAGGGCAAAAGTCAATTGTGACCTACAAACAATCAAACTTCAATATTTTTTGTCAAAATTCTCATTTTGAAGTACATTTCATCATTTGATCAAGGGTTTATCATGATTCATCAATGATTTCTCAAAATTCATCAAGATTTAAAAGTTGCTAAATTAGGGTTTTGTAGGAAAAGTCAACTCAACTTTGACCAAGCATAACTTTCTCATACTTTATGAGAAATGACCCATCCAAATCTCATTTTGAAGAGGATGAAATTTCCTACAATCCATATTCATACCCCAAGATCATAAAATGCACTCACAAGAAGTTATAAATTTGGACATTATAGGTCATTTTTGAAAGTCAACAAAAACACCTTTTTTGCCAAAGCTCATAACTTGAGCATGGAATATCAAAATGAGATGATACCGAAAGGGTTGGTTATAGGACACCTCAAGCTTCCTAAAAAGTCATAGAACACTTCCAAAGGTTCAAAATTGAAGAAGTTATGCATTGTTGAAGTTGGACTTTTTTGCAAAATTGCCAAATTTCAACTATCCCCAAAACTTCAAATTTTATCAAATGGGCCCATTATTTTCCACTTGATTTGAACTTGCCACATTGCACACGTGTCCTAGCTTCAGCCTTGTGTCCATTTATCAATTTTATTATTTTATTTGATTTTTTATTGAATTATTTCATTTTAAATCAAATTAAATCAAATAATATCCAAATATTGATTACTTGATATCTTTTTGGCTATTTCAGGACTGAATCATCATCATCAAGGGTATCAAACTCATATCAAGCATTCCATGTGCAAAAAGATTGAGTTTTGACAATTTTGGAAGGTTTAGTAATGGTGAATCAAATCAAATCCCATGGCATTGATGTGGAAAGATTCAAGGCACAATTGTTAACCTAATGCATTCTATCATACATAAGGAGGCTAGAGGGCACGAAAAAAAAGCTAGAGACTGCAGAAATAAGCAAAGAAAAACATGAAAAAAAGTGTGAAAAAGCTTGAGTTTGAATTGACACTAAGAGGCAAATTCAGAAGCCAAGAATGATTCTAATCAATTCCTGGGTGATCACATAACCCTCCTGGATCCCAAGCAAGCTCTCAAACACGCCCAAAAGCACTATAAGAGTCACAAAAAATTGCTTCTTTCTTGAATTCGCAAATCTTTATTTCTGCATCTTTTGTATAAACTATTTGCATATTCATGATCCTCATCAAGTTTCTAAGCTTTTTACATTATCCAATTTTGTTTATGTGACTCATACTGTGAGGTACCATATCTAGGGTTCGTGGTTTGTTTTTGGGCATTTCTCTTTCAAGGAAAATTGGCTGATGAGAAGGGCATGGCTGTGATTGGGATGATGAGATGAGCACAACCATGCCCCTAAATTTCATTTCCATGACTCATAGTGGATTATATGGATGCACGACCTTTAGTGACAGGCGGTGTCCGTGGCTATAGGTGTTGCAGAGTTTTAGCACGAACGTGAGGAAGAAGATGGAGACGTGTTGCCTCTCCAGTGGTTGATTCAAAACACGAGCGCTTTGTTTTACTTTTTCTGGCATATGATTGTTTTTTCTTTCATTATTATTATTATGTATATCAATAACAACTAAAACACAATGGCCTGGTGGCAAGCGAACATTGGCACATCCCACAGGACCTGGATTCAAATCCCAGGTCCTCCAAATTTCTCTTTGTATTTTTTCTTCAGGTATTCTCATGCAAATCCAAGCGCATAGCCCACCATACTCCCTCTCTCAATCAATTGCCAGATGGCCCAAGGCCAGATCTGGTGATCCAGGATGAGAGTCTACCATGGGACCAAGTCAAAAGGCGCATAGGGAATCCAGAAAGTCAATAAAGGGCCAGCTCGTTTGGGCCACAAAATTGCCGATCAAACCCCCAAAACAGGCCCAAACCCTCTCTTCTCTATATTTTATTTTATTCTTGTTTTATTTAATTTAATTATTTTCATTATTTTCTAACCAATCAATTTTTTCATTTAATAAAACTAAAACCAAAAAATATTTTCTTTATTAAATTAAATTTCAATATTTTATTTTTTATTAACAAATATTAATTTAATTAATTTAGGATATTAATTAGGAATAACTTTAATATATTTTTCAAAACTAAAATTAACTTAGACATAATTAGGTTTTTATTAACATTGATCAATTTTATTTTTCTTTCTTAAAATATCAAAAACCCAAAAATATTTATTTTTATTAATTAATTAATTTATTAACCAAAGGGTCAAAACCCTAGAACTCGCACTCGATTTCATTCTCTGCACGCGATCTATTTATCATATTGTATTTGTTCCCGGAATGTAATAGATAATTAGGACCATTTATTAATCGGTTTATTTATTTTTCTGCATTTAAATTTTAAAGGGTTGCTTTTGGCGATGTAAATACCCGACACCTTGTAATTTAATTTCCGCAATTTATTTTCTGCAAATTATAACTGTTAGATGTTTGATAATAGGGATGCATGATAAGATTGAATGCCTTAACCTATAATCAAATTAGATCACCATTAACATGTACAAAGACGAAAATTAACTGAAAACGACACACTCTCACATGCGCACTCTTAGGGTACACCCCACTTGGTTGCCTTCATACACGGTTATTAAGTATAGGTCACTTTAGAGGTCGCCCTCTTGTCCAAAGATCATAGTCGCCTCAAAACGGTTGCATCAGATATTGTTGCCTCAAAACAAATGATCTAAGACAATAGGGTTACCGCTAAGGCATCCTAACATTGCTTTGGTGACCGTAAGTCCCGCATTCGAATTGACCCTTAAACTCCAACGACGGTGCTACCTACTCATCAATAGTGGGATAGCATTGTCTAGAGGAAGATAGCATAGAATAATTCCTTTTTCGAGTAGGTAGATGGTTCTTACGTACTTGCTCTTTCAAAAAACAAAATCATTTTCACACTTAAAACTTTTCAAACAAAGTTTTCAAAACAAAACTTCATACACTCTTGAGGACTGAAGCAAGAGTTAAATCAAAGTTTTCAAAACAAAAACTTTTTCAAACCCACAAACACAAAGAAAGCAAATTTTTGAAAACAATATGAGCCAGTACCTAAGATCCCGTGGATAACCACAGATAGAAAGTGTGCTAACACCTTCCTTTTCTATAATCTACCCCCCGAACCTGAGAAATATCTCGAAAAAGGAATTTTCTGTGCTTTTTTCCTTTCCTTGTTGGATAAAATAAAAGTCGGTGGCGACTCTTGCTTACCGCGACATTTTGCGAAAACAAATGCAAAACGCAAACCCGCATTCCAAAAAACAGTCAGTTCTTCCCACCGTATCACAGAACTGGCGACTCTGCTGGGGAATATTCTTATAAGTGGGGTGTACCTTAGGATTAGATCATTGTGTTTTCAATTATTTTCTTTGTATGCTTTATATTTGTGGGCTTGAATCGGAGTTACTATAGATCCTAACCCGGATCTGGGGGATACCCTTTAGGTAAGTAGCAATAAACTGTGAGGGAACTGTACGGTGTAGACTGATACAGTTGAAGCAGTAGCTATGTTGGTGTGGCACTTTAGTTTGTACCGATATCCCTTGTGTTGGAACAAGGAGAATATGGGTCTTCTAAGGGGTCAATAAGCACCAACTAACCTTAGAACCTTTAAATTGACCAACTAAGTCATAGAACAGTAGCAGTATGCTACACTCATTGAGATTAAACTCTCGCGATGATTCCGGCCGCAAGAAAAGGTTGCTAAACTAGAATTATGACCTATCGAGGGTAGTCAGTGATATTGAGATCCTCTAGAACCCGATTACTATTTTTAGTACAGGTTTAAGCCAACTGAACTGAAAGAGGGTAGTACCTAAGCTCCTTGCCAGCCTGAAATCTAAGGGCTCTCTGTGTGACTTGTGTGCCTTTACCATGTTTTCTATTTGTGGATACTTGTGGTGTGCTTTCTATCATGACATCATAACATTGCATACATCTTGCATTGGACTAACCTATTTCAAAGACAGGAGGGATTCATCTTTGTTCTGTTTTGTAGGTCATGGCACCTATGTGTAGGAATACGATCCGGATCAACTTTGTCTAGGTTCCCACTATTCTTAAAGAATTGGTTGCAAAGATGTCTGATACTACCTCCTTCATCAGAAGACATGGGCATCTTCTTAGTTTGGTCACCTCTAAATTGGATGAGCAGATGATGAGTGTCCTAGTCCAGTTCTATGATCCACTGTACCATTGCTTTACTTTTCAGAACTATCAGTTGGTCCCTACCTTGGAAGAGTTCTCTGATCTGCTCAATATCTCTATTCTGGAGCAGACCCCGTTTACAGGTTGGGAGAAGATCCTTAGGCCAGAAGAGATTGCTGCAGCCCTTCATATGACAAAGGATGAGGTAATGGGTAATTGGGAAAATCGTAGTGGAGCAAAGGGCTTTCTGACTAAGTTCTTGGTTGGTAAGGCTAATCATTTATGGGATAGTCTAGACTTCAAGGCATTCGAAGATATTCTGGCTCTTCTGATATATGGCTTGGTATTGTTTCCTAATTCTGACTCCTTTGTTGATGTGAATGCGGTAAAAATCTTCATCTCTGGTAATCCTGTACCCACTCTCTTGGGTGACATTCTTCATCAGCTTTATGCCCGTACTGCACGGAGGCGGGGAACCTTGATGTGCTATGCTCCGTTATTGGCAAGGTGGTTTATTTCTCACCTCCCCAAATCAGTTCTGAAGAACAAAGAAGGCATGGGTTGGGCTTATAGGGTTATGTCTCTCTCTCACAATGACATCATTTGGACTATTAAGGGTATGGACGAGGTGGCCATTATTGATCGCTGTGGGGAATACCCCAATGTTCCATTGATAGGAACCAATGGAGGAATTACTTACAATCCATGCTTGGCCTTACGTCAGTTTGGGCGAGCCAGAAGGGAAGGACCTCATGAGCTGCTAATGCCTAGTATCATCTTTGATTTCCAAGGGGACAGTGACGAGCAACGCCGCAGATTCATAAGGGATTGGAATAGAGTACACAGATCTGATCCACACGAGCTGGGTGTGAAGATTTCTCTACCAATGGAGCCATATCTCCGATGGGTTTGCATACGTGCCCAAAAGATGGGGATGCCCTATGAAGCCGTCTTGCCTATTATTGTTGAAGTTGCTAATGAGGAAGGGGTTCCTCCTACTATCTTACACCCTTACATGCCTACGAACATTGGGGAGTTGAAGAGGTCCTGGATGCAGCTAAGAGAAGAGCGGGATACTTACCGAGAAAAGTATCACGAGCAAGAGCAGAAGATTCAGAAGTTGACTAGGCAGCTGGAGAGGGAGAAGATCATCAATGACCATGTCAGCACTAAAGGCAAACGTCCATGGGAGCGCTGATGTCCTTTGATTATTTCCAATTTTTATTTATTTTTCAGTATTTCCTTTCTTGTAACGCCTTAAGGGCATTTGTGGAACAATTGAATTTCAAGTTTATCTAATAAAAGTGTGTTTCATGTTTGGTTTACGAATTTGAATCCCTCAATGTCTTTCAAATCATATCATACACATTTCATTCCATGCACCTCATAACAGGTACCTTTACAGGTCTTCTCATCTTCTTCGCTGTTTATTTCAACATCATGTCTTCTGAACCATCAACTGAACAAGCAATCAAGGCTCTACAGGCTCAAAACGCCCAATTCCAGGAGTTGTTCATGAATTTAGCTAAGGGTCAGCAAGATCTGAAGACCCTTATTCTGAAAGAGAAGAAGAAGAAGAAGAAGAGGACAATCCTGTTTAACACAGGTCACAGGTTTGGAAACAGGCTACGGGACGAAGTTGATTTGACCACCTCATCTGGAGGGAAAGATAGTCAGGAAGAAAGGAGGGCTCCTAGCCCTGTGGTTTCAGATAAAGAGACGGACTTCGACGAAGACCAGTATCCTCCGGCTGAGGATAAATACAAACAACTGGAAGACCGTTTGAATGCGATGGAAGTTCAGAAAGTTCCTGGTCTGGACTTTGGTGATCTAGGTCTATCATCTAGGGTGGTAATTCCCCACAAATTCAAAGCACCAGCTTTTGCTAAGTACGACGGAGTTTCTTGTCCGAAACTACACCTCTGTTCGTATGATAGGAAGATTCAGCCGTACACCGCTGATAAGAACCTATGGATCCACTTCTTTCAAGACAATCTCTCAGGGACTCAGCTTGAATGGTTTTACCAGTTAGAAGGAGCCAGTATCCGTAGTTGGGAAGATTTGGCTGCTGCTTTCTATAGGCAGTACAAATACAATGCCGACCTCGCTCCCACGCGTACCCAACTCCAGGGTATGTCAATGGGTGCAAGTGAAGGTTTCAGAGATTATGCTTAGAAGTGGAGGGACCTCGCTGGAAGAGTGCACCCACCCTTGGCTGATCGAGAGCTTGTGGATATGTTTATGGGGACCTTGTCTGGTCCGTATTTCAACCATCTAATTGGAAGTTCTTCGTCCGGATTCATAGAGCTGATTATGACTGGGGAAAGGATTGAGGCTGGTATCAAATCCGGTAAAATACAGAAGGGTGCTTCATCAGGCTCCGAGAGGAAGCCCTTTAAGAAGGAGTCCAGCTTGTTTGGGCCACAAAATTGCTGATCAAACCCCCAAAACAGGCCCAAACCCTCTCTTCTCTATATTTTATTTTATTCTTGTTTTATTTATTTTCATAATTTTCTAACCAATCAATTTTTTCCTTTAATAAAATTAAAACCAAAAAATATTTTCTTTATTAAATTAAATTTCAATATTTTATTTTTTATTAACAAATATTAATTTAATTAATTTAGGATATTAATTAGGAATAACTTTAATATATTTTTCAATAATTAAAATTAACTTAGACATAATTAGGTTTTTATTAACATTGATCAATTTTATTTTTCTTTCTTAAAATATCAAAAACCAATTTTTTTTTATTAATTAATTAATTTATTAATTTAATAATTAACTTAGACTAATTTCCTTCTTAATTTAAAAACAACAAAAAATCTTTTCTTTAATAACCAAAGGGTCAAAACCCTAGAACTCGCACTCGATTTCATTCTCTGCACGCGATCTATTTATCATATTGTATTTGTTCCCGGAATGTAATAGATAATTATGACCATTTAATTATCGGTTTATTTATTTTTCTGCATTTAAATTTCAAAGGGTTGCTTTTGGCGATGTAAATACCCGACGCCTTGTAATTTAATTTCCGCAATTTATTTTCTGCAAATTATAACTGTTAGATGTTTGATAATAGGGATGCATGATAAGATTGAATGCCTTAACCTAAAATAAAATTAGATCACCATTAACATGTACAAAGATGAAAATTAACTGAAAACGACACACTCTCACATGCGCACTCTTAGGGTACACCCCACTTGGTTGCCTTCGTACACGGTCATTAAGTATAGGTCACTTTAGAGGTCTCCCTCTTGTCCAAAGATCATAGTCGCCTCGAAACGGTCGCCTCAGATATGGTTGCCTCTAAACAAATGATCTAAGACAATAGGGTTACCGCTAAGGCATCCTAACATTGCTTTGGTGACCGTAAGTCCCGCATTCGAATTGACCCTTAAACTCCAACGACGGTGCTACCGAATCATCAATAGTGGGATAGCATTGTCTAGAGGAAGATAGCATAGAACGATTCCTTTTTCGAGTAGGTAGATGGTTCTTAAGTACTTGCTCTTTCAAAAAACAAAATCCTTTTCACACATACACCTTTTCAAACAAAGTTTTCAAAAAAACACTTCATACACTCTTGAAGACAGAAGCAAGAGTTAAATCGAAGTTTTCAAAACAAAAACTTTTTCAAACCCACAAACACAAAGAAAGCAAATTTTTGAAAACAACATGAGAAAGTACCTAAGAGCCCGTGGATAACCACAGATAGAAAGGGTGCTAACACCTTCCCTTTCTATAATCTACCCCCCGAACCCGAGAAATATCTCGAAAAAGGAATTTTTCTGTGCTTTTTTCCTTTCCTTGTTGGATAAAATAAAAGTCGGTGGCGACTCTTGCTTACCGCGACATTTTGTGAAAACAAACGCAAAACGCAAACCAGCATTCCAAAAAACAGTCAGTTCTTCCCACCGTATCACAAGAACATTATGTATTCATACTTTAAGAATAACGATGATTGATGATTGTGTGTGTTTTGCTATTAATTTGCAGAACTGAGTTGAATATAGGCTATGTTTTTGTTAATTTTACTAAACCTAAATCAGAAGTGGGAATTTGTTATAATATTGTGTTTTAATATTCTTTGTAAACAATTTAACTTTGAAAAAAATAAAAATATCTTGCACCTCGGTGTTCCTAAACTCGATGGGATATTTTAGCTTTAAAGTTGAGAATATTTGTCATCATCCTTAATCAAATCCTTGTCGTCCATTTCATGTCTATCAACGCTCAAGACAATACCATTGGCGATCTGCGTGAAACATAGGTTAACTTCCATTATAAAAGCATTATGAATATCAAAAGTTTATAATGAAACATCATGAAGCGCTTGAAACTATCCTCCACTTTAAGATATGCAAGAGTCTTTGTCATGAAGAGTTCTCTATGATGGATTGCAAGAGCAAAAAATTATTTGGGTTTAAGGTTTGTGTACTTAAATATTTATTTGAGAAGGAAATTATTTATGTATCTAACCCTATTTTCATCTAACCCTTTTTTTGTTGATATTAGAAACAAATGCAAGGAAAAAACATAGAAAATATATTGTTCCCCAAAATTTTATCTTCCCAAGATATCAAAGATTTGAAGATCCAACATATGATCTTCATGGATAACTTAATTTTTATTTTGATATTTTGTGTCACCAATGTAACCAGTTTAATATTCTAGGCAAACATTGTATTTTGTAAACAAATTATTTTATTAATTTATGTTTAAAAAATGTAATGAGTTTAAATTTAAAAAATACAAATAATTTAACCCTCAGTTTTATTGATAACCGAGATACATGAGGCGTTATTATTGTAAATAATAAAAATGAAGCCGGTGGGGTTCAAACCCATGCGCAATTATAATACCCCGAGGTGCTAAGTCCATACTTTTTATGACGACCTTATTTACGTTGCTTCTGTAATCGAGATAAAACACATTTTGCATCTGACATTACAAGGACTTTTTGTAGTAGTGAATATCAATAAGAAACCTGTCATTAAAGACCAGGACACAAGTTTCTACTGAGTTGGAAACAAAACCATGCTCTTGTTATTCTTTAATGGTTGACACTACCAGGTCAAGTCTCTTGAGAAGAGACCATAATGTCTTTTTTTATCATCCTTTCTTCTAAACTATTTTCTCCCAAACACATAGATGTGCCTTTATGAGTGGACTTGAGAATTTCCCAAGTATCTTTGGCCATAATACATGCGAGAATCAGTATGAACAAACGCTTATCAACTCCATTGATTATGGCATTAAATAATTTCAGAGTTATACATAG
Source organism: Vicia faba (assembly GCA_948472305.1). NCBI lineage: Eukaryota > Viridiplantae > Streptophyta > Magnoliopsida > Fabales > Fabaceae > Vicia > Vicia faba. The sequence continues at coordinate 854,519,993 of OX451736.1, read as the reverse complement.
CCAACTCATAATCTTCCCTTTTATCTTCTTAGCACCAAGATTCTCTTTTCCTGACAAATTTCCAAAATCTGTTGTCTGTTAATTTCGAGAATGACACCATTCCAGCCTTCTAAAAGAACATATAGTACCAAAAAAATTCTCCCTGAAGCTCACCCAATAAACAGACTAGGGTACATGCTCTGATGTCAATTGAAATTCTATCACTTTCTACACATGTTAATACTAATGAATCAACATCATAACACAATGTCAAGAAAAATATTATGACATATGTTCCTGATACAAAAAAATAATATCAAACTGTAAAATATGCAGAAGGATAAATTGTTGAATGATAAATAACACATTTGATTATTAACCCAGTTTGGTGCAACGTCACCTACTATGGGGGCTTCCAAGCCAGGATGGAAATTCATTATGACTGTATTAGTTCAAAGCCTAAACAATCCCAGTTTACAACATCTCGCATAATCACTATCTAACTGCTACCTAGAAATCTTCTAGATATAAGACCCCCTCTCACTTCCTACCAATCACCTTAGTGATAAAATATAGTCAATACCCCATTTAATAGAATAAAAAAATAGAAGATTATACTTCAAATAAACAATACTCAACTCTTTTATTAAAAGCTCATGAGTGAGAACAATACTTAGTTTTGCTTAAAAGTTTCAACCAAGAACAATAACTTGACAAACAATCGAGTAACAATATGTTTATCTCACTGTATCAAAAGATACATGGGTGAATTACAAAATCACAAGAGAATCTCAAAACCTAAGTTTTGTACGACAAAGTTTCCCCTCCCATTTTCAAGGCAAATTATTTCAATATACCTCCTAATGCTCATGAAGGTCTCAAACACTCAAGACAACTCAAGGGTTGACCAGATAAACTCTCCTCCTAAGTGATTGACCTACAACTAGGGTTTTTCTTCTCTCAAAGGAAATTGAGTTTCTAATGCCTCAAGAGGACTTCACTTTTCTTCATATGCTTCAAATAATCCCCATGCCAAAATTCAAGCCTTGGAGTACATGTTTGCTCAATCAATTGCTCAGATGATTGAAAGTCAATTGTATTGGACAAAATGTTAACTTTGACTAACTCACTGTCAAACTTAAAGATTTTAGGTCAACATAAACATTTTGAACTCGTATTCATCATTTGATCAAGGGTTGATCATGATTCATCAAGAAAACTCAAGATTCATCAAAAGTCAAAAGTTACTAAATTAGAGTTTTCTTTAGGAGAAGTCAACTAAACTTTGACCAAGCATAACTTTCACACACTTCATCATAAAATTATCAACCAAAGTCTATCTTGAAGGAAATTAAATTCTATACAACTTTGTCTCTCTAAGATCAAGGCCAAAATGCTTCATTTGAGAGATATGGGACAAAACATTACATGTCATTTTAAAAGTCAACAAAAAGACACTTTTTGTCAAATCACTTTACATCAAGATAAAGGCTTCAAATTAAAAAATGACAAACATGAAGGTTGTAGGGGACATCTTGAGGTTTCCAAAAAGTCAAAGATCACCTTCAGATGATACAAATTGAGTGAGTTATGGTTGGTGCAAGTTGGAAAATTTTGAGAAAATTCATTAAATCCAAATTGAGCAAATTTGAATTTTTGGGCTAATGTGCCTATCTTTTAAAGTCCAAACATGTTCATGACCTCATTATAAACCTCTTAATTCATTCATTTATTTTTGTGGTTTTTATTTCTTTTTATTTTGATTTTATTCAATTAAAAGCAAAATAAATCAAATAAAATATCAAATAAATGATATAAGGCATGATAATATATTTTTGAATCAAATCATAAGTCTAAAAAGCTCATGGCTAGCTAGAAAAAATGTGTGAGATTGATTGGCATGAGATTGTCCTAAAAAAGAAAAATTTCATGCAAATTTAAAATCAAATGTTATACCATGATTGCACAAGATTTCATTCAATATTATTGACTAATCTTTTCCATTATAAATAGACAACATGTTCATACATCCAAGGACACGAAAAGTTTCCTCAAAGAAGAATCCTAAAGCTCTCAAAATTTTAAAGAATTAGGGGAAAGTGAAAACCAAAGATTCAGCCACTTTCAGTCCAAGCCATCCATTGCAAATCATTCTTGAGGTATCTAAGGGTAAGTATAGGTTGAAAGTCATGGCCATTGATGTTTGAAACAAGCATACTCATCTTCTTTTATTTGCTTTTCTTTCAAACATTCATATAATTAATTTCGTGCATTGCTAATGTTTATTAATTGTTCAAATGAGTTTCTGTTGTTATTTAGAATAGGTTTGAATCATAAAACAAAAGCTCTAACATGAGAATCATGTTTTTCCATGACTAGGGAAAAACGCCTTTGTATCCTTCGTATCAGTACCTCCAGGCTATTTCAAGAAAAACTAATTCCACCAATCGATTTTTAGTGGTCGATTTAGGGGGGGGGGGGATATCCTTAATCTCGGGTTTCGATTTTGCGTATTTTGCAGGTTGTCAAAATCCCCTCGTCGGAGAAGATGAAGTGTACCATCGTCCATCGTGGCGCTGAATCTCCTGGCTCAGGCGACCTAGGTCTGGCATCATATTATTGGCTGATTCAAATGTTCTGACCCCACTAACACGTGCATGTTTAAGTTTGTTTGAATTTTAATTTTCTGTATTTTGTTTATATTATATTTAATGATGCTGACTAACTAACAAGGAACAACAAATGACATAGTGGTGAGTAATGCATTGGTCATAGTAAAGGGTGTGGGTTGGGTCCTAGTTTTTTCCAAATTCTTTTATTTTTCAGGGTACCATGCAGATTTAAAATATGTTGATTGATTCTCTTTCTCAAACACAAACAACATGTTGGTTTTTTTCTTTTTCTAACCCTAACTATTTTTAATTAACAATTAACTAACCTAATATTTTTTTAATACTAATAAATTAGGATTAGGGTTTTAGTTAGTAATTAATTTTTTCTTATATATATTTTTTATTTACTAATCTAGTAATTAATTAATTAATTAATTAATTAATTAATTAACTTTTCTTCCTAATATTAAAATTAATTAGAATTAAGTTTTTAATTACTATTATCATTTAAATTATTTTCTATAAAAAAAATCATAAAACATTTTAACATTCTTTTTCTATTTTCTTTCTTCTTGCTATTTAATTTTCATAGAAAATTGTATAGGTTGCATTCTTTAATTGTAATAGCGTAGATTTATTTTCTCGCGTTTTTTTTCCCAATTATGTAACTTATCATAAGATGTAATAGCGTAGGTTTACTTTCTCGCGAATTTTTATACTTATGTATCTCTCCCAAAACCATGTAATAGGTTAGGTCTTTAAATTCCGCACTTTATTTTTTTTTGTACATATTTAATTGCTAGTAACTAGGGTTTGTATGACAAGACTAAAAGCGACATAGAAAACACTAATTCTCAAGATGATATAACTGAAAATAAACACCTCTCACACTTGCACCTCTAGGGTAACCTCTCTTGTTGCCTTACGAATACTGGTCATGTCCCTTTCGAATAAAGATCATGATCCCTCGATGACCCTTCGAGCTGCCTACAAAATGATTTAGTCCCTACGAGTAAATGATGATAGTCCCTCCAATACAATTGCTAAAGTATCCTTACATGTTGTCTTCGATGACCCTACGCATATCCCTTCACATCCAATAGATGTGGCTACCTACCAACTAATGGTATGGATAGTACTATCTCCAAAGGAGAAGGAAAATAACAAGAAATACCTTAGTGGGTAGGACTCTTGAATGCTTGCTCACGACTCAAAACATTTTTCACACTACACTTTCAAACAAATATTTTCAAAAACACTATATACATTCTTGAGGATTGGTACAAGAATTATTACAAAGTTAGCCTTATATTGGCAATTCAAAATATTTTAAAATGACACACATACAAATCAAGTATTTCAAAAGTGAGCTAAGCAGTTAAGAGCTCGTAGATAACTACGGATGAAAAGGGTGCTAACACCTTCCCTTTTAATGACTTACCCCCCGAACTCAAAATCTATCAAAGGTCTTTCCTGTTTTTTTCACCTTTCCTAAATATTGGATAAAATGAAAAGTTAGTGGCGACTCTTACTATCTGCACATTTGGATAAAACCAAAAAAGTCTGTTCTCCCACCGTATTACAGAATTGGAGACTCTGTTGGGGAACTACTTAAAAAAAAGAGGGGTTACCTTAGAGTTTAGATAATTTTTACTTGCTTTAATTGTCTGAATTGTTTGCTTTAATTTAAGGATTTGTTTGGGTAATTGCTTGTAAGCTCCTACACTCGGATCTAGGAATTCCTCCAGTAAGTAGCAATAGATCATCAAGATCGTACGGTGTAAACCGATATGGTTAACATGATGGCTATAGTTAGTGTGACACTTTGGTTTATACTGATGTTCCTTGTGTCAGTCAAGGATAACATTAGGCTTCCGCGTTGTGTCATTAACACTAACTTACTTTTAGAACCGTAATTGACCAATCTTGGCCATTAGAAAGTAGTGAGATAGCCGGATTTGGTACAGTCTAAAGTTGGTTCATACTCGAGGCTACACTCATTGAGATTCTACTTTCGGGATGTTTTTATGGCAAGACAGTTGCCCTGCTAAAATAAATCCTGCGAGAAAGATTCGTGATATGAGATCCTTAGAACCTGGTTACTATTTTAGGACAAGTTGAGGCAACTTAAATTTATGGGGAAGGGTATTCACTTATGGACTCCATGCAAGCCTTTAAACCTAAGGCTCTTTTGTGATGTATTTGTCTTTGCTACTTATTTAACATGAACGTGATATCATGACATCATATCATTATAATATATCATCTTCACTAACCATTTCAAGGACCTAGGCATTTATCTTTGTTCCTTGTTGCAGGTTATGGCCTCCGCTCGTAGAAATACTATCTGGATCAACTTTGTAAGGGTACCTTCCAAGCTTAAAGGGTTAGTCTCAAAGGTTCCTGAAAATTCTCAATTCCCCAAGAGACATGGTTATCTACTCAGTTTGGTCACCTCAGGTTTTGAAGAAGACATGATGAGTGTTCTGTTCTAGTTCTTTTATCCTAAGCATCACTGTTTCACTTTCCTAGATTATCAGTTGGTACCCACAATAGAGGAGTTTTATAAGCTACTTGGAGTACCTATTCTTGATCAGGAACCCTTCACCAGTTTAGAGAAAGTTCTAAAACCTGAAGTTATTGCAGAAGCCTTATATCTGAAGCGGTCAGACATTGTATCTAATTGGGAAACAAGAAATGGAGTTAAAGGTCTTCTTGCCAAATTTCTGACAGAGAAGACTCAGTTGTTTCTAGATGCTCTGAATTTTCATGATTTTGAAGATATCTTGGCTCTGTTTATCTATGGTTTGGTACTATTCCCTAATCCAGACCAACTCATAGATGTAAACGCCATCCAAATATTTCTTACTCATAATCTTGTGCCTACTTTGCTTGGAGATATTCTGCACTCTCTTCACACTCGTACTATGAGGAAGCAAGGGAATCTCATGTGTTGCATGACTTTACTATCCAGGTGGTTTATTTCTCACCTTCCCCGATTATTGATGAAGAATGAACAAAGTTTAAGGTGTAATCAAAGGATGATGTCACTCTCTCATTCAAATATCTATTGGTGTTCCCGATCTCAGAAGAACATCACTATTATTGACTGCTGTGGAGAATTCCCTAATGTGCCACTCCTTGGTATAAGGGTATGTATTACTTACAACCCTTCTCTAGCTCTATGTCAATTTGGTTATGCTCGAAGAGACGAGCCTCATGATATGCTTATCGAGGGTGTTGTATTCGATTACGAGAGTGATCCTCAAGGTTACCGTCAACGATTTATACGTGCTTGGGTCATGGTGAATAAGGTTGGTAGTAAGACTTTGGGACACAAAAACTCCATCTCTTTGGAGCCCTACCTCAAATTGGTGAGATCTCGTGCTCAAAATCTTATAATGCCATATCATGCTGTCCTACCAGTAATTGTGGAGCCTGTTGTTAAAGAGGATATTCCATATACCATTTTTCATCCAGATATGCCTAATGACCTTGATGAGCTACAAAATTCTTGGATTCAACTGAAAGAAGAAAGGGACACCTTTGAGACTTAATTCTATGCTAGTGAGAAAAAATATTGGAGCTGACAAAATGACTTCACGAAGAGCAGAGCCTTAATACATATGTCAACACAAAGAGGAAGCGTCTATGGGAGACTTGAGTTCATATTTTATTTCCTTGTAACCTTTTTTGTTTTCATTGTAAGCCTAAAAAGCATTTATAATTTGAACTTACTAACAAGAGCCTTTGTTTCTGTTCCCTTTTATTAACAAATTTAAATCCCACGAGGTCCTTGAAAACATTGCATATGCATCTACATACCATACATATCATTACATAACAGGTTTCTAAGACTGGTTTCTCATCTTCTTGCTGTTTATTTTAGCAGAAATAGCTCTCGAACTAACAGTCAAAGAACTCCAGGCTCAGAATGGTCAATTCTAATATATGTTCCTAAACTTAGCCAAGGGACAAGAAGAACTGAAGGCGTTGTTCGTCAATGGGAATAAGAAGAAGAAGACAAAGAAACCAATTGGAATCCTTAACATGGGGAGAAAGTTAAGAGGTCTAGTCAAGCGAGCTTAAGATCTTGATATCCCATCGGAAAAATATGAAAAACAGGATGAAGACGGAAAGAATATTAAAACTGAAAGAAGCAACCTTGGTTATGACAAGTTTCTTGATGAAGAGGAAGAGGATTATTTAGATGAACAATATCCCCATGCTGACAAGAAGTATAAGATGTTAGAAGAGCGTCTGGAAGCTATGGCGATCCAGAAGGTGCCTGGCCTGAACTTTGAAGATTTGGGTTTAGTATCAGGAGTCATCATTCCTCCTAAGTTCAAAACTCATACCTTTTCCAAGTATGAAGGCATTTCTTGCCCAAAGCTGCATTTGAGATCTTATGTTCAGAAAATTCAACCACACACTGCTGACAAGAAATTGTGGTGGCATTTCTTTCAAGAAATTTGTTGTACCCTAAAATTTTCCCTCTCTTTTCTCAAGACATTTCTCACAAAGATCTTCAATGGCTCAAGCTTGCACAAGTGTTGACTAGGTCAAACCATCTCCTAAACACTGATGCCTCAAATTTGGGTTTTGATTTTCACAAGGACAATTGGACTTATAATGCATAAAATTACTTTCATGGATCATTATAGACCTCCAAGAATACTCATGTCAAGATTCAAGTCTTGAATCACATTTTGCTCAATCAATTACTCATATGACTGAAAATCAGTTGTATTGGGTAAAAAGTCAACTGTTGTAAACCTACAACCAAACTTCATGATTTTTGGAAAACATTAACATTTTAAAGTCCTATTCATCATTTGATCAAGTATTGATCACAATCCTCAAGAAAAGCACTCAATTTACCAAAAGGGCAAAATGGTCAAAATTAGGGTTTTGGTTGTAATTGATTGATCAATAACTTTTGACCTGATACATGACCTAATTGCTTGAAGCATATTCTCAAGGATTCAATCACAACATTTTGACCTAATTTCATGGTTCAAAATATTCCTCAAGATCAATGGATTGATAGTTGAAATTTAATCAACTGTTGAAAAGTCAACTAATACACAAAAAAGTCAAACTTTGACTTTTTGGTCAAAATTCAATTTCAAAGATCACAATTCATCAAGATATTCAAAAATATCAAACTTGATCATCAAGAAATCAATAAAGTCAAAAGTAAATTTGAAAAGTCAAACTTTTCAATACTTAAAATTTTTCTAAGTGTTTGAAAACCTTGATAATTTCATAACTTCATGACATTTTTCACCAAGATGCGAGATGATTCAAAGAAAACTTTCAACATGAAAGTGTTAGATCATGATGATATCTACAACTTTGCTTTACTGATCAAGTCCTACAAGTTCTTATATTTTAAGTTATAAATTTATGAAGTCATGCATTTATTCTAAAAACACTTAGTGAAAATTTCACCTAGTTTAGGCAGATTTTTGACCTAACTTCTTGGCCAATTTTCACGAAGCTCCAAAATTATTTTGTCAAAATGGTCAATATGAAGGTTGTAGAGGATGTTTCAAGATTTCCAAAATGTCCAAGAACTTGAAGAGATCATACTTGAGCTAGAAGTTTCGAAGAGATGAAGATGGCCTCATAAGCTTGAATTATAGGTCATTTTCTTGATGAACACTTGAGCAAGTCTCAAACCATGTTGCATAAATATTGCTTTGCAGGCTTCAAACTTTCTAATCACTCAATAATTAAATGTTTACACAATTGTTGGAGCCATTATCCATGTGTTTGAAGCTTTTTCCAAGTTGATTTTCCATTTTTGGCACAAAGGTTCCATTTCCATTTTGATAAAACATTGCTTTTGCAAAGGTCAACTCTCCTTGAGCTCCTAACTTGTTGTCTCTGCACACACACACTTTGTGAAATTCTGGTATCAGATATGTGATGTCGAATGAGATGTCACGACATAAATATCTGAGGAACAAAGTAAAGTGCAACAATAATAAATGCAGTAAAAACACAAGGGATTGTTAACCCAGTTCAGTGTACAATAACACCTACTCTGGGGGCTACCAAGCCAGGGACAAGTCCACTAAATAGTATCAATTCATAGACCTTCAGTAAACAATCAGGTTACAATCTAATCACTTAATCACTACTTGTGCTATACTTCTACCTAAGACTCACCTAGGTATGAGGCCCTCGTCAAATCCCTTCAATCACTTACAATTAAGAAACAACGGAAATAATAAGTTTTAAAACTTCAATCATTCAATGCTTAAAAGCTTATGAATGATACACAATTAACAATCCAAATAACAAAACAAGTATTAAATCAATACTAGAGTGTTTGACAAATAAAAGACTTAGACTTCTAAAACATAAAGAAAGTATTCTTCTTCAAAAGTTGCAGTGTTCTAAATAAGGAAACATGTCCTTATATATGCGCAACAGTAGGCTTGGGTTGAAAAACAAATATTTAAATCTTTTGAATATTTCCATGAAAACAGGCCAAGATATAATCCATAAAGATAATTCAAATAGAAAAATATTCCTCCATATTTTTTGCAGCCTATGAGTCACAAATCCTGAACTATGGTACGCAGGAAATCAAGAAACTGAAAACATGAACTGATATTGGGCTGAGTTCAGTTCAGGAGGCAGATGTCAAGACATCTGATTTGACATCATTCAAAACAGTTTTCTTCAAATGTTAAGACATTTAGCAAAACATTATCAAGTCATTGTTTTACCAAAATTGCTGCCAACAAACACTTACAAACCCCCCTTTGGCAAATTTTGGCTAAAACATTATCAAAGCACATTATTAGAACATAATCAGAAAAGCAGCATAAGCAAAGCGAGCAAAACAAAAACTTAGTTAGCAGTTAGCTATTAGAAAAAGAAGATGTCAAAACATCTTATGAGACATGAGGCTCCCCTCAAGTATTAAGCTCCCCCTCAATCAGTGGTCAATCAGTTGCCAGTGGTCAGTCAGTCACTTTCTCTCCCCCTTTTTAGTCATAATATGCCAAATAAAAGGATGCATTCAAGAGAATATAAGAAATATAGGTACAAACCATATAATTTAAATGTCAAGCACATGCAAGTGCCAAAATAAACAAAGGGTTCAGATAAACATCAAATAGTCTAACTGTCGTCAGGACCAGTAGACTTGCCTGAGTCAGAACTTCCTTCCTCATTAGAATCTTCTTCTTTAGAGCACACTCTATCGTCAAAGTTGTTGTCCTTTTGCAGCTCCTTGATCATCTTATCAAAAGTTAGCTTCCTTGCTAAGCTAACTCTGATCACATCATCTAGTTCTTTGCAGGCTTCTTTCACATCAGTGATCATGTCATTCTTGGTGGAGGTCTTGTTTTCAGCAGGTGCAGATGTCAAAACAATGTTTGGGACATGTTTTCCTGAAAAAAGCTTAAAATGAAGAGTCAAAGCAGACTCCCTCTTGCACACTACATCATTACCACTTAGAATCCCAAGATGTTGATTAAGGATAATTCCACAGATAAGTGAAGGAAAGGTAATGGGCATCTTAATGGCACAAGTTCCTACATGCTTAATAGTCTGATCAAAGATGTAAGTACCATAATCAAACAATTTCTTGTTTCCAACAGAATAAATAAACTTTCCTAAGCCAATAGTGATGGTTGAAGTATGATTTGTAGGAACCCAATTTGCAACTCCAATTCTGTGTAAAATAGCATATTTCACACTTAGCTTACTAACAACAAGTTTGTTCTATAAGGGCCACTCACTTACTTGATTGGCAGTGATGGCTCTGCACACTTGATTATCTGTTACTTCTATCTCACAAAAGTCATCTTCAGACCTATCAAGAAATCTGTTTATGATAGTAGGGGAAAATTCTACACACCTACCCCTAACATACACCTTTCCATACTCCTTACTTTTATGATCAGCACAGTCAACAAGAATATTAATAATAGATTCCTTAACATTTGTCAAACTTGGTAACGGTTTTTATCAGTCTAGCATAAAACATCAGCTCCATGATTTCTTTGCATTCAAGAGCACCAGCTCCTAATTCTCTTTCCACGGAAATTCTTCTTTGAAACACATACTTCCACTTTTCAGCATTCCCAATAGAATGGAAGGAAATGTTGTCAAGGGGAGCATCAGGAACCCTAACAGAAATCTTCTTGCTTGCAGACTTTTTGATAGGAGAGATGTCCTGGACATCTTGCTCGACATCATAGTCTGAGTCAGCTTCTTCAACAACCACAACTTTCTTTTTACATTTAGATATTTTTATAGAATCATCATCATTATCAGTGGAGCTATCAGGTCTAGATTTTCTTTTTCCATAGGGAGGAAACACTTTACTTCCTGGATATAGGGGTCTATACATGATTTTCTTCTTGATTGTCTTGGCAGGGGGTGTGACACTTGCATCCTTCACTTTCCTGGATTTAAGCCTTCTTGCAATATTAGGCACAAAATTAGTAATGAGCTCATTGTCAGATAGCTCATCTACATTAACTACATTCTCAACATTTTGACCTTCTGCATCCTTGGAGGCAGCTGCATCTTCCTTAGCATGAGAGTTCTCTTCAACATCTTGTTCAACATTTTCTTCTTCCACTTCCTTTAGAGCAGATATAACAAGCTTCTCAAGTTTGCTTTCAGCAACATCACTTTTTGGGTTACTTCCTTTGTCATTCAGAGGAGGCATGCGAGCAAGAGGATTAGAAATCCTAGGCACAATAAATCCTTCATTTAATACTCTGTCTGCTAGCCTTCTAATGCTTCTATCAACATTAACAATCTCTTCTTCTATCATATTTTTAGTAGCAATAAAAGTGTTACCTTTATCATCTTTGGATTTCTTTGTAGGTGATGATCTGGGTTTCTTGACCTTTTTCTCAAGAGGTGGGATGGTTGTTAGAGGAGTAGCATCAAGTACTCTGTCAAGGGAGATATTTTCAACGAGGTTGACAGATTTTGAGGAAGACGATGTATGATGTTGAGACATCTTTGAAGATTTTTGAGCAAGGAGATGAAAAATGATAAGGGTTTGTTTTCTGTAGAGGAGAATGAAGAGTCTGTGAAAGTAGAAAGATGAAATTTCATAGCGTGTGGGAAACACTATGAAGTAGTCTTGTAATGATTGCTTTCGAAATTTCATTTGTTGGAAACACAAATAAAATAATATCATTTTAATGATATTCCCACACGCCCTTAATTTCTATAAACCTTCATATAGGAAAATCCCTAATTTTCTTCTTAAGTTCTCAAACTGATTAGCATCCAAGGCCTTAGTGAAGATGTCAGCCAGTTGCAATTTAGTGGCTACATGTTCTAAGGCAAAAATCTTTTCTTCAACAAGCTCTCTTATGAAGTGATGACGGATATCAATATGTTTGGTCCTGATGTGTTGAATGGGATTCTTTGATATGTTTATGGAACTTAGATTGTCATAGAATAATGTCATGACATCTTGTTTGACATTTTATTCTGTTAACATTTGTTTCATCCAAACCAATCGAGAACAACTTCTTCCTACAGCAATATACTCAGCCTCTACAATGGACAGAGACACACAACTTTTCTTCTTACTGAACTAAGATATGAGATTATTTCCCAGAAAGAAGCATCCTCCTGATGTACTTTTTCTATCATCAGCACATCCTGCCCAATCAGCATCACAATAACCAATTAAGACAGAACTAGATCCATGAGAGTATAACATACCATAGACACTTGTCCCATTCACATATTTAAGAATACTCTTCACATGGTTGGCATGTCTAACTTTAGGATCAACTTGATATCTTGCACACACCCCTACAACAAAGGAAATGTCAGGTCTACTAGCTGTGAGATATATAAGGCTTCCTATCATACTTCTATAAAGACTTTCATCCATGCTTACTCCTTTATCATCTTTAGACAACTTCAGTTGTGTGGGAGCAGGAGTTCTTTTGTGGCTGAAATTTTTCATCCCAGATTTCTTTACTATGTTCTTGGCATACTTGCTCTGAGATAAAAATATGGAATATTCCATTTGTTTAACTTGTAGACCAAGAAAATAGGTTAATTCACCAACAAGGCTCATCTCAAATTCTGACTGCATTTACTTGACAAAATATTGAACCATATCATTTGACATCCCACCAAACACAATATCATCAACATAAATTTGATCAACAAATCCCTTTAGTTGTTCCACATAGAATTCTTCATTCAGATAGCCATTTAAGAAGGCACTCTTTACATCCATTTGAAGCAATTTAAATTTTTAGTATGCATTCAACTCCCAAGAGAAGTCTGGTTGATTCAAGTCTGGCCACCAGAGCAAAGGTTTCATCAAAGTTAACTCCTTCAATTTGAGTGTACCCTTGTACGACTAACCTTGCCTTGTTTCTAGTGACCACCCCTTTTTCATCAGATTTATTCTTGTACACCCATTTAGTGCCAATCACATTTGTCCCTTCAGGTCTTGGAACTAGATCCCAAACTTCATTTCTACTGATTTGTTCTAGCTCTTCCTGCATAACATTAATCCAGAACTCGTCAGTTAGGGCCTCTTTGACATTATTAGGATCAATTGTTGACACAAAGCAATATTTTGATATCCCATCTCTTGATCTGGTAGTAAATCCTTTTTTTAGATCTCCTTAGGATGATCTCTCTGGGTTCTAATTGAAGGTCCTTTATTGATATGACTAGGCTCAAGATCTTCTTGAGGTGGATTAGAATCAATACTTTTGTCATTTGATTCTGTTGGAATATCAGACAAAGATGTTCGAACATCTTCTAAGACATCTTCGTCAACATTCCATCCTCTATCATCTACGACAACATATGCACACTTCTTTCCACCAAGACTTTCAACCTGCATAGGTCCCATCAATTCCATGTGATGAAGTTCCAAAACTTTTGATGTAGTAAGATGTTGGATCTTTTGACGTGACATCTTAGTCTGCTTTCCAATCTGGCAGTCACCATATACCCTTACTTCTTCTATTTTGAGCTTAGGAATCCCTCTCACTGCTTCTTCAAATATAATTCTTTTCATACCTTTCAGATGTAAGTGCCCCAATTTTTGATGCCATAGTTTAACTTCATTCTCTTTGTCTAAAACACATGTTGAGGAGATGTTCAACTCTTGAGGAACCCATAGATAACAATTGTCTTTAGATCTGATTCCTTTCATAGTAACTTCATTCTTTTCATTGCACATAAGACATTCTTCCTTGGTGAAGTTAACTTTGAATCCTTGATCACACAATTGGCTTATACTTATCAGGTTAGTTGTTAAACCTTTAACAAGTAACACATCATAAAGCTTAGGGACTCCTGAACAATCAAGCTTGCCAACACCTTTGATTTCACTTTTTGCTCCATCACCAAAAGTCACATAACTGGTGGAATGAGATTTGACATCCACCAACAGATTCTTGACATCTGTCATGTGTCTAGAACAACAACTGTTAAAATACCAGTCATCTTTGGTTGATACTCTAAGAGAGGTGTGAGCTATGAAACTAGCAACATTAGACTTGGGAATCCACTGTTTCTATTTTTGCTATTTTGTGGAATCTTATCAGTTTTGAGAGCAGGAGTAGTCTTAGGATACCCATATAACTTGAAACAGAAGGGCCTTATATGACCAAGTCTTCCATAGTGATGACATCGCCAAGACTGGGGATTCTCCTTGGTGTGATTAAACTTTTTCTTGCCATGATGTCCTTTATTGCCATGATATTTAGACATTTGATTCAACATCCTTGGTATAGACTTGGAATGAGTGGAATCTACTGAAGGTTCTTTAGAATTTGGTTCCTTTTTATCATTAAACCCTAAACCACTCTTATCTCTTGTCACTCTTCTTGCTTGAATAATCTCATCTAAAGTGTCAGACCCATTATTCAACATTTTGAGAGATTTGACCATTCTATCAAGGTTTGAATTCAAGGAGGTCACTTCACTTTCCAGTTTAGAAATAGTTTTTAAATGCTCTTCTCTTTCTGCCTTCAGTTGAAATATGAGGACTTTCTGTTTCTCCCCTTCAAGGCACACTTCTGCACTTCTGAGACACAATTCTTTGTATGAAGCATCTAACTCATTAAAGGTTAGTTCCCCATAACTAGACTCTTCATTAGATACATATTTCCCTGTCAATGCTTTAACATGCTTGGTAGATTCTTCAAGATCTCACTCTCATAGTCCTCTTTAGACCAAGTAACAGAAAAATTCTTCTTTTATTTCTTAAGATATGTAGGACATTCAGCTCTAATGTGACCAAAGCCTTCACATTCATGACATTGTACTCCCTTCCCTTGAGTGGATTTTTCTTCAGCCCTTTTTCTTCCAAACTCATTTGACTTATGGATGTCAGATGAGATGTTCTTGACATTTGATCTTTGGTTCGTATCCATTATTTTTATCACTTTGTTAAATTGTCTTCCAAGCATAGCTAAGGCATTTGATATTCCTCCATCTATATCCAGATCACAGTTTTCCTCTTCATCTTCATTATTTGATACAAAGGCTATGCTTTTGTTCTTCTTTTCAGATCTTTCATTGATGCTTAATTCAAATGTCATAAGGAATCCAAAAAGTTCATCCACTTTCATTTTTTCAATGTCTTGAGCTTCTTCTATAGTCGTCACTTTCATATCAAATCTCTTGGGACGAGACCTGAGCATCTTTCTCACCAATTTGTCTTCAGGTATTTTCTCTCCTAAAGCACTAGATGCATTAGCAATTTCAAGAATGTTCATATTGAAGTCATTAATACTTTCATCACCCTTCATTCTCAAATTCTCAAATTTTGTGTTGAGCAACTGAAGTCTTGACATCTTCACTTTGGATGTCCCTTCATAAGTAGATTGAAGAATTCCCCGTGCATCCTTAGCTACTTCACATGTGTTCACTAATCTGAAAATGTTCTTGTCAATTCCATTGAATATATCATTCAAGGCTTTAGAATTTCCAAGATCAATTTCATCTTCTTCTTTAGAACAATCTTCTTCCAATTTTAACTCAAAAGTAGGTTCTCCATTTTCCCCCAATTTAACAGGGTGTTTCCATCCTTTTAAAACAGCTTTCCAAGCCCTATTGTCATAGACTTTAAAAAGGAAACCATACGTGGTTTCCAATAGTCATAATTAATACCATCCAAAATGGGTGGTCTGTTCACAAATCCTCCTTCCTTGTCCATAGTACCAGAAAGTATCTTCCTTGGATCTCACCCAGATAAAGAGCAGGATGCGTGATCTGATACCAATTGAAATTATGGTATCAGATATGTGATGTCGAATGAGATGTCACGACACAAATATTTGAGGAACAAAGTAAAGTGGAATATTAATAAATGCAGGAAAAATAAAAGGGATCGTTAGCCCAATTCAGTGTAAAACAACACCTACTCTGGGGGCTACGAAGCCAGGGATAATTCCACTAAATAGTATCAATTCAAAGACCCTCAGTAAAGAACCAATTTATAATCTAATCACTTAATCACTACCCGTTATATTCTTCTACCTAAGACTCACCTAGGTATGAGGCCCTCCTCAAATCCCTTTAATCACTTACAGTGAAGAAACAACAAAAAATAATAAGTTTTAAAAACTTCAATCATTCAATGCTTAAAAGCTTATGAATGATACACAACTAACAATCCAAATAACAACACAAGTATTAAATAAAAACTAGAGTGTTTTACAATTAAATTACTTAGACTTCTAAAACAAAAGAAAGTATTCTTCTTCAAAAGTTGCAGTGTTCTGAATAAGGAAGGGGGTCCTTATATATGCGCAACAGTGGGCTTTGGCTGAAAAAATCCAAATCTTTTGAATATTTCGATGAAAACAGGCCAAGATATAATCCATAAAGATGATTCAAATAGAAAAATATTCCTCCATATTTTTTGCAGTCTATGAGTCATAAATCCTGAATTATGGTGCACAGGAAATCAAGAAACAGAAAACATGAACTGATATTGGGCTGACTTTAGTTCAGGAGGCAGATGTCAAGACATTTGCTTTGACATCAGTCAAAACAATTTGTTTCAAATGTTAAGACATTTAGCAAAGCATTATCAGGTCATTGATTTACCAAAATTGCTGCCAACAAACACTTACACTTTGCGGAGACTAGAAGTAACATTTTTAAAGTGATTCAACCAGTCTACATTGCTGGTACAAAATATTGAAACTTGATTTTCTCACTTTTCTTCAAAATCAAGCAACATAGCCATAACCTTATAACTCAAAATCTGTTGTGCAAAAGATCTCCAACCTTTTTCATATAACTATAGAGACTATTTGCAAGCAGGGGCACAAGATAAAAACCTCTATTACACTCTCAAACACTGTGGAGCACAAAACTTGAATTTTGTGACACTTTTGAAGTTTCAAACACCCATCACAAAATCTACTCTTGGACGTGAGTAGGGAGATTCAGGAACCTCCAAAGCAAAGCAAGGGTTGTAACACACTCAGGGAGGTCCAGGCAAGATAAACAAATCATTAGGACACCTCAAAGGTTGCTCAAACTCCATACCCGAATATCATTTTCAAGGTAAGTTTTCTAAACTATGATATCTTTATTCAAGCATCTTTTGTACATACATTCTGAAGTAAAAATGTAGATATCATTTCCCTAAAGCTAACCATGTTCTTAGTTTACATTTTAATTTCTTGTGCATGAAGAAATTCATCTCAGACTAGTTAGGGCATGTTTTTGGTACCAATAGAAATTAAACTTAACCTTTAATCTATAGCTTTTAAGAGTTATTTGGTTGGATTCGTGGTGAAAAAATACACAAGTTTCATGTTTACATTTTTTTAATTTCATTGAGAAATGAAGAAGATACAGATTTCAAAAATGGTGTTGTCATGGTTGGTGCGAGGAAGAAGAGGAACATGTCTTCAGGAATGAGTTTAAAATATATATTTTTGGTTTTGTATAAACTAACATATGTATAGCCACCCAGTGGTAAAGCGCGCGCCAGTTCACCCTTGGGACCTGGGTTCGAGCCCCAGTGGTACCCTTTTGCTTTTTTGTTTGTTTTATTTTTACAGATTTTGTGCAAGCAAAGTTCCAGCACGCATGGTACACCTCATCCCTCAATCCTCTGATCATCATCAAAGCCACTCCAACACACCGCAAGGCATCCTCATGATGTACCCCCTGAATACCTCCCACATTGAACCAACCAGCGCCTGGGCCAACATGTTTAGGCCTGTGAATTTACTTTTGTATTACTCCCCATTTACTTTTTGCAGCAGGCCCAATCTTTTTATTTCATTTTTATGTTTTCACCCTTCAATTTCTTTTCACACGCTGACCTAAATATTTTATTTTTATTTTTATTTTACCAAATAAAAGTCATAAAAATCATGGAAAATATAGACTTAGGTTTTTTTGAATTAATTAATTAATTTTTCACAAACAAAATTAATTTAATTTAATCACACTAGGGTTTATTTTATTAATTAGTTTATTAAAATTAATTAGAACAAGGTTTTTTTTTACATATTAAAATATTTTCTTAAATGAAAACACCAAAGATTATCTTTCTAAAAAAACATTTAGAACATTTTTAAATTTAATTTATTTTCATAAATAAATTTATCATACTTTCTTTTTATTAACTTTTGTAAATAAATACTTCAAATTATATTTAAACTTCTAATTTTTTTCTTTTCAAATTTCAAACATTTTCCTCAAATTAAAAAATAAACAAAAACATTTTCTTAAATACTTAGAATTTTTTTAGGGTTTATTATACTCTGGACCCTTTCTATCTTTGCATATCTACTTACCTTTTATATTATTTTGCAATTATATACCTTGTCAAAAATTGTAATAGTAATTAAGGTTTTATGCTTTCATCCCCATTCATAAATTTGTACCCCCATCTTCTAAAGTGTTGTAATAGCGTAGGACATTTAAATTCCACAATGTACCGCTTTCCATTATTGCTAATAATTAGGGTTTTTATGGAAAGATAAAATCAATCTTAGAAAACCCTAATCTCAAAGATAAAAATGCATGAAATTAAAACACTTTGCACACTTGCACCTCTAGGGTTAACCCACACTTGTTGCCTTAAAATAAACAGTCGTGTCCCTCGAACGTGAAATACTTTAGCAATGACCGTCGAATACAAGATCATAGTTCATCGGTGACCCTTTGACGTTGCCTTCGGTAAAAGATCTTAGACCCTTAAAGATAAATTGCTAAGGTATCCTACAATGTTGCCTTTTATGATTATACGATGACGCACGCCTGTCCCTTCACATCCAATGATTTGGTTACTTACTAACTAATGGTAAGATAACACTATCTAAAGGAGGAGGAAAAGAACTAAGACTTTTTGAGTAGGTAGAACGCTCATAGTTGCTTGTTCATAAATAAAACCATCTTCACGCTTACACTTTCAAAAGATCTTTCCAAAAACAAACAACTCTTTGAACTATTTTCAAAACCAACACTTTGCATACATTCTTATAGAGACGAGAATCATTACAAAGTTTTCCGAAAGAAAGGCGTTTTCAAAATATTTTCAAACTTGCACAAAACACAAAAACATTTACAAAGCATTTCAAAGTGAGCTAGCAACTAAGAGTCCGTAGATAACTACAGATGAAAAGGGTGCTAACACCTTCCCTTTTTATAACCTACCCCCCAAACTCAAGAAAATATCTCAAAATGTATTTATTGTTCTTTTCACCCTTTCCTTTATTTGATAAAAGAAAAGTCGGTGACGAATCTTGCTATCCACAACAATTGCGATAAAATGCAAAACACCCAAGTTAGTTCTCCCACCGTATCACAGAACTGGCGACTCTGCTGGGGAGATTGTTTAAAAGTGGGGTTACCTTAGAGACTAGATCACATTTAAATGCTTTCTTTGTTTGACTTGCTTGCTTTACATTATGGGTTATGTTTGGGTTTTGTGTAGATCCTCTACCCGGATTTGGGAGCATTATTAGGTAAGTAGCAATAGATTTTGGAGATTGTATGGCATAAACCGATATGGTTGAAACAATGGCTACATTAGTGTGACACGTTTGTTGGTACCGGTATCCCTTGTGTTGAATCAAGGAGAATACGAGGCCGATGTGTGGTGTCATGAAGCACTAATTGACCATAGAACCTTTAGTTGAACAACTTGGCCATTAGGAAGTAGTGAGATAGTCGACTTTGGTGAAAAGCTGAAGATTGTTGGATACTTGACACTACACTCATTGAGATCAGACTTTTGGGATATTTTGACCTCAAGAAAATATTGATTGTGCTAAAATAATACCCGAGTGTAACACGGTGGGAGAACTAACTTGGTGGTTTTGAGATGCCCCCTGGCTTATAGGAGATATGTCTCTGTTGTCAATCAAATAGCTATATGCAAATAGAGATATTCAAAGAATGCAAAGATTATGTTTGTCTTGAAGTTTTGAAAATGCATTTTAGCAGATAAAAGAATTTTGCAAGTATGTGAATTCAAATCAGGATTTAGAGTAAGCCTTACAGGAGTCAGGACACCTTTTGTAACAATTCACTTTCAAACTAACCCATGCTTCAATTAGGACTTTGAAAGGTTGTATCGTGGTCTGGTTCACGGCTTAATAAACAAAGGATAAGGCTCAAAGTGTATTTGTACCCGCCCATTCTTCGTGATGTTCTTCAGTCTTAAACTCAGTTAATTGTGCGTTCGAACTCCAATTGAGTTTGGAATGACGTTTTGGTGATGGTTCAGAAATTTGGAAGTTTATTGGTTGGAAGGCAGTCATTTTTGCAAAGTTTTTTTCTTTCATGTTGTTGAGGATTTGTAGTGACCTATTTTTAATTTATTATCCCTGGATTTTGCCTGACTGTTCTTGTTTTGAGATTACAGTTAGTGAGATGCCCTAGTTTTTCTTAAGTCTCCTTCGTAGGTTTTGACTTAGTGGGGTTTTCTCTTGGAAGATAATGACTGCCTATTGGATAGGGAACCATCGCCGTATTTTGATTCCATAGGAATGTTTTTGATATCCTTCGTTGTATACAAAGTGAAAGTTTGCGACTGAACGCGCATTTGAATTAACTAAGAGACTACCCTGCCCCAGGTTTTGATTAAAGGTTCCAATTTGCGTGAAAAAGAAAACTCCTACTTCTTTGGCTCAAAGGGGTTGACTAGGGATTATCCTCCTTATAACTATAGTGTTTAGGAATTGAAAGAATGCCTGTACATCGTCAGCAAGGTCTGTCCAAAAGCAAACTGTATGAGATTATGGCATTGTTTTCGTCATCCTCCCTTTAAAGGCATGCAACTTTTTAAAAAAAGAGTTGAATATCATAAAGGGAATAAAATGAATAGTTTAAATATAATGAAAGTGAATGGATTATTCCAAGACAAACATATGCAATGCATTAATGAAACAAAGTTTGACATTAGTAGATAAGTGTTTGAACAACAAAAGAGATTACAATTGAAAATTCAAAATGAAAAGGAGCCTCTCAATGATTTGGCTTGGGAGAAGTGATCACGTTGGAAGTAGCAAGTGTATCAAATTCAATCTCCTTGGCGTTAATCATGTCTTGAATCTTTCTCTTCAAGGCCCAACGTCTATTTGTGTCGTGTCCAGGACTATCAGAATGGTATGCACATCTTTCATTGGGATGATAAGTAAGAGCAAAAGTGTTGGGGTTCCAGAGAGGATCTTTTAACGTAATCAGCTCTACTTTTAACATGTGTTGTAATGCTTGAGCTAGGGGCATGTTGATCTTGGTGAATTGTCTTTTAGGCATGACCTTCTTACGTTGATTCCCTTGTTTCCGTTTTTGTACCGATGCAGGATTATAGATCAGAACTACACCCACGTGTTGGTCATGGTTACTCTGATTATGAACTTTTTGACCGTACACATCATAAGACTCTTTCTTCCTATTGAAAGGTTGTTTCCCCGTACATGAAGATGCACCCCATTGGATTTTACCGCTTTTGATGCCAGCTTCGACTCTTTCACCAGTCAGTATTAGCTCGGTGAACCCGACCGAGGAACTTCCGACTAGGTGATTGAAGAATGGCCCCATCAAGGTTCCCATAAAGATTTCAATCATCTCCCTATCTATTAATGGTGGCTTCACTCTTCCTGGCATGTCTCTCCATTTTTGGGCGTACTCTTTGAAGCCCTTGTTGGAATGCATGGTCATATTTTGCAATTGCATATTTGTTGGTGCAAGATCAGCATTGTATTGATACTTCTTGTAGAAAGCAATAGCCAAGTCTTCCCAGGTATGAATGGAGGTTCCTTCTAACTGATAGAACCACTCCAGTTGAGTGTCAGCCAAACTTTCTTGTAAGAAGTGGACCCATAGCTTCTGGTCAGCAGTGTGAGGCTGAATCTTGCGGACATATGACCTTAGATGCATTTTAGGACAAGGATCCCATCATACTTGGAAAAGGTAGGGATTTTGAACTTTGGCGGGATGACCACTCCTAAAAACAAACCTAACTCTTCAAAGTCGAAGCCAGGTATCCGCTCAATCTCCATAGCATTAAGGCGATCCTCAAACTATTTATATTTATCATTCGCGGGAAGATATTGTTCCTCAGAGTAGTCAGCTTCAACTTCATCAATCCCCAGACTGTTATCTTCTTCATGATTATTCCCATAATTTGATGGAGTTGAGAGGTCTAGAGCTCTCTTGACTGGTCCTCTAAGCCTTCTTCTGAAATTCAGGACGCTGACTGACTTCTTTGACTTTTTCTTCTTTCTTTGAGAAGAAGAGTCTTCAGGTCCTCTTGCCCCTTAGCCATAGTCAGGAACATTTGTTGGAATTGGGCATTTTGTTCTTGGAGATCCTTCATCGTTTGTTCCATATCCATCTTACTGAAATAAACAGTAGGAGGATAAGGAGACCTGTATGGGAGAAACCTGTTATGATATGATGCATGATATGTGGATGCATGTTTTCAAGGATTTCGCGTGGTAAACACAAGAAGATGTTAGAAGTTACTTACAACTTTGATTGGAGAACTTCGTATCAGTGGATGTCCTTCCACGAGAATTAAACTTACCATGTCAAATGGGTTATAGCCCTTGACTCAAGTTACTGTGCTTTTGATTTTTGACGGTGTCTGACTAGAGGAAAATAAATCCTCTTGGACCTTGATAGACGTCTGGTTCAATAGGACCCTGCATCATAGGCCCTTAAGATCCTTGAAATGGTTATTGAAAATGCTATGGTATGATGTTATGTACAAGTATGCAAAGCGAGCAAGTTATTATGTACAAATAGTCATATATACACAAAGCAGACAAGTCCTTAGGTTTAGGCTTACATGGGGTTTATAGGTAAGTACCCTCTTGAAGCTTAGTTGGCTGAACCTGTCCTATAAAGTAACCGGGTTCTAAGGGATCTCAAAATTATCGACCTTTCTTTTAGGCATTGTCTCAGCTCAATCAATCTTTTCTAGCGGACGAGATATCCCAAAAGTCTGATCTCAATGAGCGTAGCATCGAGTATCAATCAATCTTCGGTCAGAACCAAAGCCGACTATCTCACTACTTCCTAATGGTCAAGTTGTTCAATTAAGGTTCTAAGGTCAGTTAGTGCTTCATGACACCGCTCAGCCGCCCTGTATTCTCCTCGATTCAACACAAGGGATACCAGTACCAACAAATGCGTCACACTAACGTAGCCATTGTTTCAACTGTGTCCGTCTATGCCGTACAATTTCCATAATCTATTGCTACTTACCTAAAAGGTACCCCAGATCTGGGTAGAGGATCAAAACAAGCCCAAACAAGGAACCATAATGTAAAGCAAGCAAGTCAAACAATGAAAAGCAAGTAAAGGTGATCTAGCCCTAAGGTAACCCCACTTTTAACTTTATGTCCTCAGCAGAGTCGCCATTTCTGTAACGCGGTGGGAGAACTGACTTGGTGGTTTTACGTTTGATCGTAATTGTTGCGGATAACAAGAGTCGCCACCGACTTTTATTTTATCCAACAAAGGAAAGGTTGAAAAGAACAGGAAATACCTTCAGAGATGTTTTCTTGAGTTCGGGTGGTAGGTTATGAAAAGGGAAGGTATTAGCACCCTTTTCATCCGCAATTATCTACGGTCTCTTAGTTGCTTGCTAGATCACTTGCATTTTCTTGAAAATGTGCTTGTGGTGTGGGTTTGAAGATATTTTTAAAATGTCTTTGTAATGATTCTCGTCTCTATAAGAATGCGTACAAAGTGTTGGTTTTGTAAATAATTCAAAGAGGTGTTTGTGGAATGTGTTTTTGAAAGTGATTTTGAAAAGTGTCTTTGTAATGATTCTCGTCTCTATAACAATGCGTACAAAGAGCTTTATCTTTTTAAAATGGTTCAATTTGAAATTATTGGTGTGAAAAATGTTTTTTTTGTGAGAAAGCGAGCAACTAGGATCATCCTACCTACTCAAAAGGTCTTAAATGTTATTTCCCTCCTCCTTTAGATGTTACTATCTTGACATTGATTTGGTAAGAAGCCCCATCATTGGATGTGAAGGGACGGACGTGGGACGTTTGTATAGTCATAGAAGGCAACCTATGGGACATTTTAGAAATGTTGTTTAGGGACTAGATCGTTTACTGAAGGAAACATTGAGGGTCATCAAGGGACTACGATCTTTTATCGAGGGTCTTTGCTAAAACGCCCATATTCGAAGGACATGACTATTTTTCCGAGGCAACAAGTGAGATTACCCTAAGGGTGCATGTGTGAATAATGTGTTTGATTTACATGAATTTAGTCTTTGATTGGGGGTTGTCTACTTGTTGTTTTTATCTTGCCATATATACCCTATTTTACTAGCAATCATACAAAACTAATAAAATGCAGAAAGATAAAATCCTACACTATTACAACCATATTGAATAGCACGAAAATATAAAGGTAAAATTAAAATAAAAGCAAGAAAAATGGGTCTTTTGATTTAGGCAGAAACACCCTTCGATTATCCACCTTTTGACCTTCTTCGATTTGGGGCCTGGAGTCAGTGAAGTCATGCCCTTTGATTTTCCTTTCTGCCTCCTTCGACTAGGGGTTGGAATCTGTGCAAGATGTAATCTTCCTTTCTGCCTCCTTGGACTGGGGGTTGAAAGTAGTGAGGGAGTGCCTTTCGATTGGGCCTGCAGGTCAGTGTGTTTGAAGCAAGTGTGTGTGTGATTAACATGTCTGTGTCGAAGCATGTGTGTGCATAGAAGCAAGTGTATCGAAGCATGTATGCAACGAACAACTGTGTGTCAAAGCACAAATTTTTTTCCTTTCTGTTTCAACCTATCGAAGCCTCAAGGCTTTGTATCAAAGTATGCATTTTTTTTACTCCAACATTTTTAGGGTCTGTACAGATTAGTTCTTAAAGGAAAACATAAAAGATTAATATCGAAGGTCATGGTTATTACATGTTGGCCTCGAAGATGAATCAATAAATATGATTGAAATGAAAGAGTTAAAGTCATAAAGACTTACCTTAAAGCTGGTGTGTAGGTTTTGAACTTGAACTTCTATCTAGATGGTTCTTGAATTCGAAGAGTTGTCACAGGGGGTTTGCTTTTGGTTCGAAGAGTTGTCACAGAAGGTTGTCCTTGAGTTTTAACAAATTTCTATGTGTGGGGTGTTCTGGATAGTTGATTTATAAGAGTTGGAAAGATGAGATAATGGATTTTGATTTTGTGTTTGTATGTGAAAGTAGATTTGATTTTCGAGTGAGCAAAAATTACAAAGGTTTATGTTTTGTTTCACAGCTCTCTTTTCTCTGCTGTCAGTGTCTCCAGCCCCTTTGTTGTTGTGAAGCATAGTTTATTTATGAAGGAGCTTTGCTGTGGTTTTGGAGGGGGGAAATAAAATAACATTTGAACTGTTTGGGTATATTGTCCCCTTGTTTTCTTCGATGCAGCTCTTATGTACCCTTTTTTGTGTAAGTATGGGACTGAGACAATGCAGGTTCAGCAATATTTTGGAGTGTTGTGGCAGCTTGGTGTAGGACTGTTGCATAGCAGTACAGCTGGCTTGGGTTTGGAAGTATATAGGACTTTGGTCAACACACATCTTGAATACTTCACCCTTTCATTTTGATCACTTCGACTAGACTCGTCATCAGACAACAACGTTCGTTTCCAACAATGTGTGTGTTCTTCAAATGGACCCATTATATGTCCTTCAAATCCACCAATTATGATCCATAATGTTGAAGAGTTTAGAGGTGTAATCTAAGTACGTTGCTTCGAAGGGTTTAATTTCCAAACTTGTGGATCGAAGGAGGTCACTTCAAAGGAAGCCATATGGCCAGTTTGTGGATCGAAGGGGGTCACTTCGAAGGAAGCCATATGGCCAGTTTGTGGATCGAAGGGGATTACTTCGAAGGAAGACATATGTCCAGTTTATGGACCGAAGGGGGTCACTTCGAAGGAAGCCATATGCCCAGTTTGTGGATCGAAGGGGGTCACTTCGAAGGAAGCCATATGCCCAAATTGAAGCTTGTGACTGAAGGGAGACTACATTGCCCAATCGAACTTTTTCTAAATCGAAGCCAACTTATTTCTTTTTTAACCTAATCGAAAGGCACATTAGCATCTTCAAAATTTTTACATTTTATTTATTTCTTTAAACATGTTTTTGTAATCACACATGCGAGAGAAATATTGAAAAATGAGAGGGAAAATTTTGGGGTACAACATCGAGGAAGAAAGATCAATGATATTGAGATTCCCTAGAACCCGATTACTTTCTAGGACAGGTCCAACCAACTAAACTTCAAGAGGGTACTTACCTATGAAACCCATATAAGCCTAAAACTAAGGTCTTTGTGTGCTTTGTTTATGATTATTATTCATGACATCATGAACATCATAACATCATAAGAAATGATGTGTGTACATTGCTTCCACTCGTAGAAATACCATCTGAGTTAACCATGTGAAAGTGCTTCCTCAACTTCAAGAGTTAGCATCGAGGGTGCCTGTAGATTCTCCCTTCACCAAGAAATATGGGCGACTTCTCAACTTGGCTACCTCAAACTTCCAAGAAGAAATGATGTGTTGTTGCACCCCAAAATTTACCCTCTTGATTTAGGCTTATGTTTCATCATGAATATCATATTACATTGCATTCATACATTGTGATGGGATCAAAGTACTTTGGTTACCAGGTTTTCCTCAAGCTTTGAAGGATGATGGCATTAACAATTTGCTCAAGAAGAATCTTATTATCTAAACCTTTGAACCTTTCAAGCTCAAAAGTTATTGCATGTCTCAAGATGCTTCGTCCATCTTTTTGGATCATCAGTGGAATTGGAGTTTGTGTTTGATCACAAGGGGAATCACTCTTTGGATTTATCAGCCAAATTAGGGTTTGCTTGAGAAAGATTGTTGGCCAATGTACAAATCTTGATTTTCAAGGCAACAACATTCCTTTAATATTTGAAAGGTCTTTTCACAAAGAATTGATCAAGTCCCCCAGAGGATTTGAGGTTTTGAAGATGATTCATCAGTCTCCTAATGTGTTGACCAAAATTAGGGTTTTGGTTTTCATCATGTTTTCTTGAGAATTTTGAAGTGAAACTTTTCACATGGCCTTTATATGTTTGGAAGGTCATATGTTTGAAGTTTTGATCATCAATTTTGAAGAGAAATGGATCAATTGATTCAGAGGGGCAAAATGGTCATTTTGGTCCAAATCAGTCAAAGTCAAAATTGACCAAGTGAACTTTTAGTCAACCATCAACTCAAGGATGTGCTTTTAATATTTCAAGTCCATTTTGGTCATTGGATTAAAGAGATTGAAGTTTGGATTGAAACTTGTTCTTGAAGAAACCCTAAAAGTTTCTAATTTTGGAAAATAAGGACTTAATTTCAAAAAATCATATTTTATTCATCCTTGATCAAGAAGATGAAAATGAAATATGCTTGGAAATCTAAGAGAATGATATTTCACCTCCTTTTGGTCTCATATTCAAATTAGAAAGGAATCAAGAGTTATGGTCTTTTGAAGTTACAAAATTATAGGTCATTTTTCAAAATTATTGAATTTCAAGCAAAATTTTGAGAACTTTAATGGATTAATTTTCAAAAACTATAAACTTAGGGTTTGTATATATTTGCAATACCTTTCCAAATTGTGTTCATTTGTGCCAAAATTCAAAAGTATGAGCAAGTTATGAGTTTTGGAAACTTGAGGCATTTCATTGAAATTTGGCATATGTGCAAAATGGCCATTTCTTGCAAACTCAAGTTTTAGCCATTCCTCTTGTTTCTAATCGAGCCCATTGGTAATTTGTGTCATGCTGAGGTCCATTACACCCACTATTTCGTGCCCCATATGATATAGCACATGCTTGGATCAAAAAATGCAAAACTTGTTCAAAATTGCCAAATCCCCACACAAGCTTAATACAAGGATTTAAGTCCTAATCTTGTTACTAATCTCTTCCTGAGGGAAAATGGATTAGAATGCACACAAAAAGAAAGCCAACACACGAGGAAATGAGAGGCTGCATGTGCCTGCTTGGTTTGGGCCAAAAGGAAATTTCATTCATTCCAAGAGCTTTCAGCGTGAAAAATCCATTCTACCCTCCTCCTAATGTTATATATATTCAGAAGCAAGCCTCAGTGTAAAGGGTTGGTGCCTTATTTTATCAATCAAAGTCAGAAACTCCATAGCTTGAAGCTCTGCATTTTTCTTCGATTCTTCCATCTCCCTCGCGCGTTTTGGCCAATTCTTCTTGCATTCTCTTCTCCAAGTGACAAGGATTGTAGATCGAAGCTTGGATTGCAACTGGAGTGAAGGAGACAGTAGATCCATTTTTTCTCAAAGGTTCGAATTCTCAACTTTGAATTCTGATTTCTAGCCATGCTTCTTGTGATTTAAGTTTATAATCATGTTGTTTGAAGTCTATGGAATGATTCTGAAGCTTTATAGCGTTTAATTTGATGAATTGTGCATGTTTGGATGTTCTGAAACTCGTGATTCATATTGTTTTTGTTCATGTTCATGGCTTGATTGTGGATGATATAGTTGATGATTTTATCTGATTCGAATTGCTATGCATTCCTTGCCATGCTAGCTTTAATTTGCCTTTGATTTCATGAAAAATGATGCAAAATTGAGTGAGTTGTGTTGATATGAAAGTGAGCCCTAATCCTGAGTCATGCGCGTGTTTTTTTGAATGGCCAGAGGTTGAAGATGATGTGTTGGCACATCCTGATTGGTCCGTTTGAATTTTTGAATCATTTGAATTTTTGTTTTATAATTTGATTTCCATGAATTATTTTCTTGCTCGAAAAATGCTTGGAAAATTCTTAAAAAATTCTCATAAATTCAAAATAATATTTCTAACTTTGTGTATTTTTTGATTTTTTTTTTTTTGGAATTATCTGATTGGTTAAAAAATTGTTAGGTTTAATTAATTAATCATATAAAGTTTATTTTTATTTAAATAGTTCCTTTGACCTAAAAAATCCACAAAAAATATTCTAGACTCATAAAATAATGTGAAAATTGATTATGACCTTGGTTCATAATTTTTATTATTTTTGATTAAAATTTTAATTTCAAAGGTTATTTTTAATATTTGTTTGTTTTTTTTAATACTTCTATTAATGCAAAAATTCCAAAAAAAAATCATGTAATCTTGTTTTTAACCATAGAGTCTGAATATATTTTTACTTTGACCATTTCATGATTTTTGGTTATGGTTTGTATTTTCTTGCCTTTAAATAATAATTTCACTATTAATTTTTTTTTTGTTTTTAATATTTTCCTTTTATCCAAAAATTCACAAAAAATTCAGCGATGTATGTTTTCAGCCCTAATATTTGAATATAATTTTGGTTGGACATTTTTCTGACTTTTTGATTTAAACATTATTTTGATATGTGAATATTTGTTAATTACATAATTGTTTGAATATTATTTTCTTTCTTGACTTTTCTTAATTCAAAAAATATGAAAAAATGTATACTCTGACTTTTAAAGTTTCTTGGTGATTGGTTTGACTTTGGTTTGATTTGTTTGATTTTTAATCCTATTTAATTGATATTTGGGATTAAAAGTCAAAATCTAGGGTTTTTGTTGCTTATGGTGCAAGTTTCATGTTCAAAACCCTTGTGCCTTAGACTTTTATTGGATTTCAGGTCTTGATCTTGGTTCATAAATGTGTTGGGAATTTAAAAACTATTTTTCTTGAATTACTTGACTTGGTTTGATATTTTTCCACAAATAATTTTGAAAACTTGTCTAGTTTGGTAGTTTTGCCAACTAGTCTTGAACTTTGAGTTTCATTTGACCTCTTCCCCAATCATTCATGAACTTAGGGCTTGCATTCTGAGTTCTAAACACTTCCAATATGTTGAGACATTTTTGGTTTGATTTATGGATCCTTGTTTCTATTTTTGATGTAATTTTGAAGTGAAGGTACCCAATTATGTTTACATGTCTTGTTGCAATTTGTTTGATGGCCAATGAACTTGAGTGAGGCCTATAATTGGAAACCTAATGATCATGTTGGTTCTTACTTGTCCATGGTACCTCAAGCCATTTCACTTATAAGCCTCATGTTTGAATATTTTGAACCATCTAATGCTTTATGTAGGGTCCATTTCCTATTGTATTCATGAAGTTGTGATTGAATTAATTGTGCATGATTGAAATATGTTTGCTACTGACCTTTATGGTTCTTGTTCATATTATTCTCAAGCTCTTATGATCCTTGATTGAAACTCAATTTTCAATTCAAGATGGTGATAGGAAAGAGCAACATTCCTTTGATTGTTTTGACCTAATCTGTGCATATGCTTGTCTCTTCTTGTTTATAATGTCTAATATTTGGTAATTGCCACCATGATTATTCTCATTTATTCATCTTTTAGAATACTAACTTGGTTATTGAATGTGTAAGGTACTTTGAGAAAGTTGCCACTTTTGGCTTGGGGCTTTTGTGTTCCACTTTATTTGTGGAACACAGTTTATTATATTGGCATTGTTTTTTGTGTTTGGCATGCTTGGCGATTTATGCAGGATACACACATCTATGATTTGTGAATGTCATACTTTGCCCATGGGATTTGTACATATCTGATAATTTGCTTACATCTTGATGGTGCAATTGCTGACTCAATTTGTTTACTGATGCTAGCTTGCTTGAAGTTTCTCTGGGTTTCTTTTATTTCCTACTTGATTGCTACAGATAATCATCTGTTTGGTATTATATCACATCCTTGCTCTCATCTTCATTTTGCATAATTCTCTGATTGCATGATGGGACCTCTAATGCTGATATATGTCAGGAGGCCCTCTGGTTTTGGTTTTTGTCTGATTGCATGTATTTTGTTTGTTTTTGATCGATGAGTCACTCAATTTAGATATTGAGATCACGACTTCTCTCTCATTGCATGTTCCCTATAAGATGTTTATTGTTTTTCATCTTTAATTGTTGATCGATGAGTCACTCAATTTAGATATTGAGATCACGACTTTGCTCTCATTGCATGTTCCCTAAGGATGTTTATTGTTTTTCATCTTTAATTGTTGATCGATGAGTCACTCAATTTAGATATTGAGATCACGACTTTGCTCTCATTGCATGTTCCCTATAGGATAGTTTTGTTAAGCTTCCGTTGACATGCTGATTAAGGTAAGAATCCATGTATGCAAACATAGGATAGGATTTTCCTTTATCCCCAACCTTAGGGTCAACCATTGTATGATAACACTAGGGATAATACTAGGTTAGTTTCCCTTAGTGGTTTTCCCTTTCTTTTCATCTTGCATCTCAAAACAAAAACCTGTTTTCTTGGCAAATCATAAGACACCTCTAATGAATTCAAACTCCTCTTCAGAATAAAAGATACAAACCAATTTTACTCTGTCTGTGTTATCTTGAAGCCGATGTTTCGCCATCGCACATGTTTTGTTATCCTACATTGATTCTCAATATCATTGTTAGGTGTGATGTTTTGTCATCAGTTTTATTGATGTTTCGTCATCTTTGCCATGATATCTTGTTATCTTGAAGCCGATGTTTCGCCATCGCACATGTTTTGTTATCCTACATTGATTCTCAATATCATTGTTAGGTGTAATGTTTTGTCATCTGTTTTATTGATGTTTCGTCATCTTTGCCATGATATCTTGTTATCTTGAAGCCGATGTTTTGCCACCGCACATGTTTGTTATCCCACTTTGACTCTCAATATCATTGTCAGGTGTGATTGTTTTGTCATCTTTGCCATGATATCTTTGTTATCTCTTAGTCGATGTTTCGCCATCACACATTTGTTTTAAGCCGATGTTTCGCCATCGCACATGTTTGTTATCCTACTTTGACCCACAATGTCATTGTTAGGTGTGTTATCTTACCATTTGATGTCTTGCCATCTTTGACATGTTACATTGTTATTATTTAGTCGATTTTTGATCACCTCATTTGTTCGTTGTTTTTCGATGTTTTTCCATCTTGATTATCTTTGTTTGTCTTAACTAAAAAACACAAACCAACCAAAACACTTAAGCCGAACTACGGCTGCTCTGATTCCTTAAAAGAGATACGTAGGCATTGGGGTAGGGCCGAACCGAGCACAACTGTTATGTTCCCTACATTATTCTCTTTTCTTTTGCATGCATTCCATTTTCTATTGTAAGCCATAGACATAGGATTTAACCACACCCATTTAGACTAGACAACAAGAGTGGATACTGTAGAGTACTACGGGCGCGTGAGGTGCTAATACCTTCCCCTCGTGTAACAAACTCCCTTACCCGATCTCTCGGTCGAAAGATCGTGATTTCTCCCTTTTCAGGTTTTCTCGATGTTTACATTTCCCTCCATATGGGATAAAAGACGTTCGGTGGCGACTTTATTGTTTCGATGATTTCCAGCCGGCGATTTCATGTGTGTGCTCTTCCAATTCTTTGATCCTATGCACCATTACTTTACCTTTCCTGACTACCAATTGGTGCCTACATTGGAAGAATTATCTCAACTTCTAGGAGTGCATGTGCTTGATCAAATACCATTCACCAGTTTAGAGGAAACTCCAAAGCCCGAGGTCATTGCCAAAGCCTTGCATTTGAAGAGATCCGACATTATGGCAAATTGGGAAACAAGAAGTTGGGTTAATGGTTTCTTAGCCAAGTTTCTGTTGGAGAAGGCTCATTTTGTTTGGGAAGATATGGATTTCCAAGCTTTTGAAGATGTCTTGGCCCTTCTAATCTATGTTTTGGTTCTATTTCCCAATCCAGACCAACTCATAGATGTGAATGCTGTCAAAGTTTTTCTCTCTCGTAATCTCGTACCTACTTTGCTTGGAGACATTCTACATTGTTTCCACACTTGCACCATGAATAAGAGAGGAACTATTTTGTGTTATATTCCATTGTTGTCTAGGTGGTTTATCTCCCACCTAGCTCGATCAACATTAAAGAATGAACAAGGCTTGACATGGTCTCAAAGGATGATGTCGCTCTCACACTCGAATATTGATTAGTGTTCCTGGTCTTTGGATGATATTGTCGTCATTGACCATTGTGGGCAGTTCCCCAATGTTCAACTCGTAGGAATTAGGGGAGGTATTACATATAACCCTTCTCTTACATTACGACAATTTGGGTATGCACGAAGAGATGGTCCCCATGATGCGCTCATCCAAGGTTTGGTATTCGACTATGAAGAAGACATCCAAGGCTATTGTCAAGGGTTCATATGAGCTTGGAGAATGGTAAAAAATGTGGATAGCAAGACCCTGGGGCATAAAAATTCCATCCCTCTTGAGCCTTACCTAAAGTGGGTACGAACTCGTTCTCAAAGTCTCATGATGCCTTACCCAGCCATCCTACCTGTGATTATAGAGTTTGTTGCTGAGGGAGACACCATTTATACTCTTCTTTATCTTGACATGCCTACCGACTTCGAGGAATTTAAAAGATCATGGATTCAACTGAAAGGGGAACGAGATACCTTTGAAGCACAATTCTATGCAGGTGAGAAGAAGGTTTTGGAGCTCACGAGGAAACATCATGAAGAGAGAATATTGAATGCCTACATTGCACCAAAGATGATGCGATCATGGGAAGCTTGAGTCCTTTTTGTATTAAGAGCTTATTTTGTATCATTTGTGTTTCTTGCATTGTAAGCCCAAGAGGCATTTGTAATTCATGAACTTATTAATGCAATTAATGTTTGTTGTCTTCTCGTTGTTTAGAAAATTTAAATTTCTTAAAATCCTTGAAAACATTGCATTCGCACAACATGCATCATATCATAAGAAGGTTTTCCGACATAGCTTTCCTAATCCTTTTACTGTTTATTTCATTATAATATGGATCTCGAGAAAACTGTCAAGGACTTGCAGACTCAAAACTCTCAGTTTCAAGAAACTCTGCTTAACTTAGCAAAGGGGCAGCAAGAAATGATGGCTTTTCTTGTTATGAATAAAAAGACAAAGAAGAAAGTTGTAATCAACATGGGGAAGAGATTTAAAGGGCCCATCAGACAAGTCCAATTTAAAGAATATTCTTCCGAAGATGATGAAAATTAAGATGAAGACGCTAGGAGCACCCGTGCTAGGGGTGGAAACAATCAAATCTCTTAAGACGAAGATTATTTTAATGAGCAATATCCACCGGCCGACGACAAGTATAAGCAACTAAAAGACAGATCGAAGGCTGTTGAAATTCAAGTTGTGCCTGGCTTAGACTTCGATGACTTGGGTTTGGTTCCTGGGGTAGTCATTCCCCATAAATTCAAGATCCCCATTTTTTCCAAGTACGATGGTGTCTCGTGTTCGATGTTTAACCTAAGATCTTACGTCTGCAAAATTCAGTCGCATACCGCTGATAAGAAACTATGGGTACACTTTTTTCAAGAAAGTCTAGCCGGGACGCAGTTGGAGTGGTTTTACCAATTGGAGGGACTAACATCCATACTTGGGAGGATTTGTCCACCGCCTTTTACCGCCAATAACAATATAATGCTGATCTTGCACTAACTATGGTGCAATTACAAGGAATGACCATGGGTTCCAAAAAGGGCCTCAAAGAATATGCTAAAAAATGGAGAGATTTGGTTGGCATGGTGCAGCCACCTTTAATTGATAGGGAGTTGGTAGACATGATTATGGGAACATTGACTGGACCATTTTCAACTTATTTGTAAGTGTTTGTTGGCAGTAATTTTGGTAAAACAATGTGCTGTTAATGTTTTTCTAAATGTCTTGACATTTGTAGCAAACTGTTTTTTAATGATGTCAAAGCAGATGTCTTACCAAGTTGCTCATGACCCTAGCCAAGGGGCAAGAAGAGTTGAAGACTCTGCTGGCTGAAGAGAGGAAGAAGAAAACAAAGAAGGTAACTGGAGTCTTAAACATGGGAAGAAGATTTCATGGGCAGACAAGAAGGACTTTGGACTTTGCAACAACATTCGGTGAAGGAGAGCGGAAAGGCAAGGAAACAGTTGTCCCGTCAAAATCGGAAGAAGAGGAAGAAGAAGAAGACTACTCTGAGGAACAGTACCCTCTGACTAATGATAAGTATAAACATCTTGAAGAGCGATTGAGCGCGATGGAGATCCAAAAGGTGCCAGGTTTGGACTTTGAGGAATTGGGACTAGTGTCAGGGATTATGATTCCTATGAAATTAAAAGTGCCTATAATTGCCAAATATGATGGAGTGTCATGCCCTAAAATGCATCTCCGATCATATGTGAGGAAAATTCAACCCCAAACCGCTGATAAAGACTTATGGGTGCACTTTTTCCAAGACAGTCTGTCTGGAACATAACTCGACTGGTTCTACCAAGTAGAAAGGGCTAATGTTCACAATTGGGAAGATCTTGCTGCAACTTTCTACAAGCAGTACCAGTATAATGCTAATTTGGCGCCTACCCGTACTCAACTCCAGAGTATGGCCATGGTGTCCAATGAAGGTTTCAAGGACTATGCACAAAAATGGAGAGATTTGGCTGGGAGAGTTCAACCACCTCTGTCTGAGAGAGAATTGGTAGACATGTCCTTAGGTACCTTATATGGTCCCTTCTTCAATCATTTAATTGGAAGTTCATCTATAGGGTTTACTGAACTAATATTAACCGGAGAGAGGATAGAAGCCGGTATTAAGAATGGAAAAATCCAGAAAGACACGTCTTCTTCTACAGCTGTAAGGAAGCCTTTCATCGGGAAGAAAGAGATAGTTGTTGTATATCCGCAAAGAAACCAAGAAAGGGCCGAACACCGACCAATGGTGATGGCTATTATGATCCCAAAGCCCACATCTGATCAACAAAGAAGTAATCAACCAAGGGTGGAAAGGCCATTCAGGAAATTCACCAGAATCAACATGACTCCGTCTCAAGTATTACCTCATCTACAAAGATCCAACTTGGTAACCTTGAAAGAAGCTCCAAAAAACCCCAACACAACATCCCCTCATTATCACCCCAATTCCCGTTGCGCATATCACTCTGAAAGTCCTGGTCACGATACTAATAAATGTTGGGCCTTGAAGAGCATAATACAAGACCTCATTGAAGCAAAAGAAATTGAGTTTGATGCGCCCGAGAAGGCAAATGTCATTTCTGCTCCTATGCCCAAACATGGCCACAATACCAATGCCATTGAAGAAGATTTGTTTGTTACCTCAGTTGATGAACTCATCACCCCACTTCCGACTATTAAGATAAACTTGTTGAAAGCCGGTGTGTTCCCAGGCTGTAATAATGTTTGCCATCTCTGCTTATCATCACCATTTGGCTGTCCTTTGTTGAAGACAGACGTTCAGTGCCTGATAGATAACAAAGAGATTTTATTTGAAAAGACTCATGTTTCACCTATTCCTGTTGAAGATGTTTCTATCATTACCATTTCCGCCAATTATTTCAGGGTCTCCACCAAAAGACTCGTTAGAATTACAACAGTTCCGAAAGCAGCACCTTTAATAATCACAATGCCTGGGCCAGTCCCATATGAATCAGGCAAGACCGTGCCGTGGAATTACGGAGGGGACATTTACTACCACGGCGTCAAGCAAGACTGGCCGGCCATCGAAGAGATAAATTCCGAAGAAGAAGGTTTTGACATCAGCAATATGACCGGAACTAGCAAAATTACCCGAAGTGGTAGGATCTTTTCTCCAACAAAAGCGGTTTCTGGACCCGTGATCATCCCTGTGGTTGTTCCAAAGGTTACTTCTGTACCCATAATCATCTCTGCAGGTACTCCCATTGACAAAGTTGTTACAAACCCTGATATCATTCCTACCAACACACCTGCTGCTGAAACTTGAGGAAAAAGTATTTTGGTCGAGCCAGTCCAGACGAAGGCCCAGTCATTAACTATCCCTGAGACATCCAAGAAAGAAATGGAGGAGATCCTAAAAATTATAAAGAGGAGCGACTACGATGTAGTTTAACAATTAGGGAAAGCTCCCTCCAAAATCTCCATGCTGGCATTGCTACTATGTTCTGAGGCGCATGCAAAAGCCTTGGTGAAATTCTTAAAAACAGCCCATGTACCTCAAGAGACGTCTGCTGATCAATTCCAAGACTGCGTGGCCAGCTTGACAGCTGATAACAGCCTAGGTTTCTCGGATGTTGATTTGACACCGAGGGGAAGAAAGCATAATGAGGCGTTGCATGTCTCAGTGGAAAGTAGGGGCACCACTCTGACACATGTTTTAGTGGATACTGGCTCATCTCTGAATGTATTAGCCAAAAAATCTATTGACAGACTTGACTGTGAGGGGTTGATTTTGAAGCCAAGCAACATAGTTGTAAGGGCTTTTGATGGCTCGAAGAGGATGGTACACTGCGAGGTGGACATTCCCATAATGGTTGGAACCCAAACCTTCAATTCAACTTTTTATGTGATGGACATCCGCCCTTCATATCCCTGCTTTCTAGGCCGACCATGGATCCATAATGCTGGCATTGTTACCTCTACATTGCACCAGATGCTGAAATACCCGGTTCAAGGGAAGATTATCACCGTCCATGGATAGGAAGAATACATGATTATCCATCTCAATTCCTTCAGATATGTGGAATTGGACGGAGAATTCATTGAGACTCCATTTCAACACTTTGGAGAGGTCCCCCAAGAGGTGGCAGTGACCAAGGCTGTTCCCAAGTTTACAAGGCCTCCACTCCAGATGTCGTCACTGAAGGATGCTAAAGCAGTAGTGGAAGAAGGGGGATGCACTATCTGGGGAAAAATTCCAGATATCCCGTATAAATTTGACAAGTTTGGCTTAGGTTTCACTTCAAGTGCTCAAAAGGTTGTACGTCGTGCCCGTGCTGGAGGACCACCCTTGAAGATCAGCAACCGTGAGGTCAACGCGGTAGAAGATGGTGAAGATGGTTACAACCTGGAGGAATGGATCTTTCCGACTGTCAATGGAGGGCTCAGCAATTGGGAGGCTAGAGACTTCATCTCAATCACTTTCATCCCTCAGTAATTTATCTTTACATTTTGTTGGATCTGTAATATTCAAAACAATTTGCACTCTTAAAACCTTGTGTCTTACCTGAGGCACAATGGTCCATTTGTAAGGGTTATTATCTCATTTTTCATATGACATCAATGAATCATGGACGTTTTCACATTCAAACTTTTGGGCTCATTGTTTTTCTTTTACATTTTACTTTCTTTCAAAGATAGCTATACCCTTACACACACCCACACTCACAATGCAGGTATACATGCATTCTGGATCCCATGGGTAACAATACTGCTATGGCCTTTTGTGACTCTGAGAATCTAATATACCAAGCCGAAGACGAAGGTGAGGAATATTGTGAAGTACCAGGGGAAATGGCTAGACTGCTACAACAAGAAGACAAAACCATTCAGCCTCACGAGGAACCCGTGGATACGATCAACCTAGGTACCAAAGAAGTTAAAAAAGAAGTCAAGGTGGGTGCCAATCTGGAACCCAGTATCAAGAAGCGTCTGAATTAGTTGTTGCATGATTATGTCGAAGTCTTTGCCTGGTCATATGAAGACATGCCAGGATTTTATGAAGATATTGTGGTACATTGTCTGCCTACAAGAGAGGATTGTCCACCAGTAAAGAAAAAGGTTCGTCGCATGAGGCCTGATATGTCAGAAATGATTAAAGCAGAACTCATGTAGCAATTCAATGCTGGATTCTTGGCTGTCACCTCTTACCCCCAATGGGTTGCCAATGTTGTTCCAGTGCTCAAAAAGGATGGCAAAGTGCCAATGTGTGTGGACTATCGAGATTTGAATAGGGAAAGCCGTAAGGATGACTTTCCACTGCCCCACATTGATATCCTAGTTGACAATGTGGCACAACACAAAGTTTTTTCCTTCATGGACGGATTCTCCGGTTACAACCAAATCAAAATGGCACCTGAGGACATGGAGAAAACAACATTTGTCACACAGTGGGGGACATTCTGCTACAAGCTAATTCCATTCAGACTGAAGAATGTTGGGGAAACCTATCAACGTGCCATGGTGGCTCTATTTCACGACATGATACATCACAGAATAGAGGTCTATGTGGACGATATGATAGCCAGATCACAAACTGAAGAGGAGCATCTTGATCACTTACAAAAGTTGTTTGAGAGACTAAAGAAGTACATGCTAAGGTTGAATCCAAACAAATGCACCTTTGGGGTACGGTCTGGTAAACTCCTAGGCTTTATCGTTAGCAAAAAAGGTATCGAGGTCGATCCTGCCAAAGTTAAAGAAATACAAGAAATGCCTGCTTCTCGTACTGAGAAGGAAGTCAGCGGATTCTTGGGACGTTTGAACTATATTTCCAGATTCATTTCTAACTTAACAACTACTTGTGAGCCAATCTTCAAGCTATTGAAGAAAGATCAAGTAGTCAAATGGAATGATGAGTGCCAAGTTGCTTTTGACAAAATCAAAGAATACTTGCAAGAGCCTCCTGTATTGATGCCACCAGTCGAGGGAAGACCATTGATCATGTATCTGACTATTTTAGAAAACTCAATGGGGTGTGTATTGGGGCAGCATGACGAGTCTGGCCGAAAAGAGCACGCTATTTATTACCTGAGCAAAAAGTTTACCGACTGTGAAACCAGATATTCACTGCTCGAGAAAACTTGTTGCGCTCTGGCATGGGCTGCTCGCCGGCTAAGACAATATATGCTGACCCATACTACCTTGTTGATATCTAAGATGGATCCGATAAAATACATCTTCGAGAAGCCTGCTCTTTCTAGGAGAATAGCGAGATGGCACATGATCCTGACAGAATATGACATACAGTATACTACCCAGAAAGCTATAAAGGGCAGTGTATTAGCCGATCACCTTGCTCACCAAGCTGTAGAAGACTACCAGTCCATGAAGTTCGAATTTACGGATGAAGACATCATGACATTAGACAACTGTGAAGAAACCAGGCCATATGACGGACCTGAACAAGGATCCCGATGGACCCTGTTCTTCGATGGAGCATCCAATGCGCTTGGAAACGGTATCGGTGTTGTACTCGTATCTCCGGAAGGGTGTCATACTCCCTTTACTGCCAGACTTTGCTTCAATTGTACAAACAACATGGTGGAATACGAAGCGTGCATATTCGATCTTAGAGCTGCCATAGACCTGGGAATCAAATCCTTAGATGTGTTTGGATATTCTGCTTTGGTCATCAGTCAGATCAAAGGGGAATGAGACACCAAACACCCAAACCTTATCCCTTACAAAGAACATGTTTTGACATTGCTACCACATTTTGAGAAGATTACCTTCGAGCATTTCCCGCGAGAAGAAATCAGCTAGCAGACGCTCTAGCCACAATGTCATCTATGTTTAAACTTAATTGGGATAATGAGGCTCCCCAGATCACCATTGAACGAATGGATGAACCAACACACTGTCACAAGATTAATACTAAAGAAGTATTGGACCAGCCTTGGTTTCACGAAGTCAAGAGGTATCTCAAGGCTGAAGAATATCCAGAAGGAGCTTCAATCAATGATAAAAAGTTCTTAAGGAGATTCTCTGCTAAGTTCTTCCTTAGTAATGGCATCCTGTACAAACGCAATCATGACTCTGTGTGACTTCGGTGTGTAGATAAGGTTGAAGCTGAAAGGATCATGGCTGAATTGCATGAAGGCACTTTTGGCACCCATTTAAGTGGGCATGCGATGGCAAAGAAAATCCTACGGGAAGGCTATTACTAGTCTACCATGGAAGCAGATTGCTATCAACACTCTCGAACCTGCCATAGTGTCAAATTTATGCTGATAAGGTGCATGTACCTCCGGTTCCTCTGAATGTCTTGACGGCTCCTTGGCCCCTTTGCTATGTGGGGAATATATATGATTGGGGAAATCAAACCGGTAGCCTCCAATGGACACCGCTTCATCCTGGTGGCCATTGACTATTTTACAAAATGGGTGGAGGCAGCTTCCTTCGCTTCCGTCACCAAGAACGTTGTTTCCTGCTTCATCAAGCAAAATCTCATTTGCCGATACGGTATCCCGGAAAGGATCATGACTGACAATGGTACAAATCTCAACAACACTATGATCACCATATTGTGCGAGCAATTCAAGATTCAGCATCACAATTCTTCTCCCTATCGGCCAAAGATGAATGGTGCTGTCAACGCTGCAAATAAAGACATTAAAAAGATCATACAGAAAATGACAGTCACATACAAAGACTGGCATGAGATGCTACCGTTCACTCTCCACGGGTATCGTACCATAGCTCACACATCAACCGAGGCAACACCCTATTATTTGGTTTACGACATGGAGGCTATCTTGCCTATCGAGGTTCAGATCCCCTCTCTAAGGATTTTCAAGGATGCAGGATTGAACAAAGACGATTGGATCTAGACTCGACTTGATCCACTGAATTTGATCGATGAGAAGAGACTTACTACTGTTTTCCATGGTCAAATGTATCAAAAATGGATGATCAAGGCTTTCAACAAGAAGGTCAGACGCCAAGTGTATCAAGTTGGGGATATAGTAATCAAACGCATCATCTTTTGCACAAGGTGATCCCAGGGGAAAATGGACCCCTACCTATGAAGGACTATTTGTAATCAAAAACATTTTCTCTAGTGGGGCAATGATCTTGACCACCATGGATGATGACGACCTGCCACACCCTGCAAACGCGTACATATTTAAAAGATACTACGCATAAGAGACCCGCTAGGTTGACATACTTAGGCAAAAGAAGGGCATCCCGACAAACCAAAAGGGTTCAGGAAAAAATTAGGGATAAAACAAAAAAATTTGTACACCCGGCAAGTTGAAAACCCGAAAGGGCAACTTGGGAAAAAAAGGGTTTCCCGGTGGACTGAGAACCCGAAAGGGAGGTTATGATACGGTGGCAGAACCGACTGCTAATACTGGTTTGTGTTTTGCATTTTTTGTTCGCAAAATGTTGCGGTAAGCAAGAGTCGCCATCGACTTTTATTTCATCCAACCGGAAAGGAAAAAATTACAGAAAAAATCCTTTTTCGAGATATTCTAAGTATGGGGGGTAGATTATAGAAAGGGAAGGTGTTAGCACCCTTTCTATCCATGTTTTTCCATGGGCTCTTAGGTACTTGCTCATTTTTAAATTGCTTGTGTTTGTGTGCTTTATTTTGAAAATGTTTTACTTCGTGATAACCCTTGTATCAGTCCTCAAGGGTGTGACGAAGTTGTTTTGAAAATTTGTTTGAAAAGTGTAAGTGTGAAAAACTTTGATTTGAGCAAGTACCTACTAGCATCTACTTACTCGAAAAAAGATTGTTTATATTCTTGTTTCCTTTAGACAGCACTATCCTACTATTAAGGAATATGTTGCACCGTCGT
Source organism: Vicia faba (assembly GCA_948472305.1). NCBI lineage: Eukaryota > Viridiplantae > Streptophyta > Magnoliopsida > Fabales > Fabaceae > Vicia > Vicia faba. The sequence goes on along the minus strand of OX451736.1, from coordinate 854,477,591 downwards.
TGGAGTTTGTAAGGGTCATATCGAAAGGGACTTACGATCACTAAAGTAATATTAGGACACCTTAGTAATAACCCTAGAATCTTAAGATCTTTCGAGGCAACATTCAAATGGGACATTTTGATCTTTTTAGACTGGAGGCAACCACTAAGACACCCTATGCTTAATGATCATTTACCGAAGGCAACCGAAGTGAGAGCATACCCTAAGAGTGATATGTGAGAGTGATTTGTTTCAGTTATTTATCTTTGCACATTAGGGTTTTCTAACTACATTAATTTATCATGCATTCTTGCCATATAATCCTATTAGCATACATCTAGACAGTTAAATATTTGTGGGAATTAAAAATGAGAGAAAGTAAACCTAGCTATTACAAGGCTTCGGGGAGGGGGGTTAATTACATAGCCAAAAAAAACCCGGGATTTAAACAGTAAATAAAAACCCTAAATTAACTATTACAAACCATGAACAGTTACAAAAATATTGGCAAAATAATTAACAAGCGCGCGGCGAATTAAGTGCGAGACGATTAGGGTTTTGACCCTTGACTAAACCTAATTATAATTGATTAAAGAAAAATCATTTTTTTGTCGTTTTTGTTATTTAAGAAAATAATGAAATAATTTAATTAAAAAGAAAATCCTAAGTTCTAATTAATTTTAAATTAAGAAAAATAAATAAATTCATTCTAAAAACCTATTTTTTGTATTTTTACTGTTTAAAAAGAAAAATAATTAAATCAAGAATTTAAACCTAGTTTGTTCTAATTGATTTGAATTGTAAGAAAAGAAATTAAATTAACCTATATTCCTAATTAAATTAAATAATTTATTTTAAAATGCTTTTTTTTTGGTATTTTGGGATTTGTTGATTTTTATGATTAAATAAAAAAATGATTAATTTTCATGAGAAAAATAAATTAAGCAAAATAATTAAATAAGGAAATAAAAAAATGTTAAAAAGAATGAGAATGGGCCTGTGTGTTAGCAAATGCATGGGGTGCAAATCTGATTTTTCTGGCCCAACATTCCAAAGCCTGCTTGACCACGCCTGATCTGGTGCATGTGTTGACTCGAGGAGTACGGTGGTCCTCTCATGGTTGGCATGTTGGATCTGATTAGCTAGTCATTCAGTGGCTAGGCATTGAGGGTGTAGGGAAGGCGTGTGATGCTGTATTGGAAGGGATTCACCTGAAATAATCAAGAAAATAAAAAAATGCACACGCTTGGGATCGAACCCAGGACGTGTGCATCAAAGGCCTTCCCCCCAACCATCTGAGCTAGCGTGTTAACTTGTAAGTATAATAAAAACAAAACATAATATTCAAAACAAGCTAGTGGAGTCAGCCAAACGCGCGAAATTTCAAACGGGCCAGTCCCACGCTGCCACGCCTTCGTCTCCTTCCTTGAACCGTCGTTTTAGCAAACCAGACTTTTACCTACAGACGTTTGTTGTAGGTATAACCCTGTTCATCTCCAAAATTGCGTATGATCAAGATAAATAACAAGTATTGGTACCAATCAACTCCTCTCATCCTCACGAGCATCATCGTACCAAAATCAAAGCCCAATTTTGCCTGCATTGAAAACCCCTAAACAAAAACACAAAACCCTAACCATGGAAATATCACGTACAGTGCTCAAAAATGCAATTAAATGGCATGGTTAGCTTGCAAACATGATGACAAACATGAATATAACAATAAAAAGTGCTAATGATGCGTAAATTGCAATAATCGAATTTGAAAAATATACCAAACCGCTGAGGTGTAGAGCGAGTTTCTGAGTGTCTCAGGCCCTGGGAGTGATTGGAATAGCTTTCTGGGATGTCTAGCAAGCGATTGGAATGGCTAGCACACCTTGAATTTGCCCGTGGAAAAAGATTCGTCTCACACTTTTCTTGGAAATTTTCAAGTTTTGTTATAGTTTTACACGACCTCTAACCCCCTCTCTTTTGATCTGCAAAGCTTTATTATATAACCTAGAATGAATTAGGTTAACAAACTTGGCATGAATCTTTGCATCTTTCAAAGATTTGATTTAATTTTCAATTTGTATGATATCTTTCTATTTTCATGCAAATCATACCTTTCTTGTACAAATTTCCATTGACTCGAATTGATCATGAAAGCTCAGCATATCCTGATTGCCAATCTGTAAAAAAAACAAATCAAATCATATCTTTGATAATTTTCATCATTTATTTGATTTAATTCACTTTTTAATTAATGAAAAATCAAAATAAATTGAAAAATGAAGCAAATAATGTGTGGATAAGTATTTGAGTCTTGGACTACATTATAATTGAAGTGCAAGCATAAAAAGTTAGGCCCATTTAACAAAAAATGAAAATTTGAGCACATTTGATTTTTGGCAATTTTGCAAAAATGGTCAACTTGGCCAATGCATAACTCTCTCAATTTTGACCCTAGAGATATTTTATTGGACTTTTTAGAAATCTTAGGATGTCCTCTAAGCAATCCTTTTGGTATCATCTCGATTGAGTCTTCCATGTTCATGTATGAAGCTTTGACCCAAAAGGTGTTTTTGTTGACTTTTCAAAAGGACCTATAATGTCAAAATTCATATCTTTTTGTGAGTGCATATTATGAACTTGGGAGATGAAGATGAATTGTAGGGAATTGCATCCTTTTCAAAATGAGCTTTGGATGGATCATTTTTGATAAAGTATGAGAATGTTATGCTTGGTCAAAGTTGAGTTGACTTTTCCTATAAAACCCTAATTTAACAACTTTTGGGTTTTGATGAATTGTGAGCAATCCTTGAGGAATCATGATCAACCCTTGATAAAATGATGAATAATACTTCAAAATGAGGATGTTGACCAAAAATATTGAAGTTTGACGTATGTGGGCCAAAGTTGACTTTTGACCTAGCATAGTCGATTTTCAGGCATTTGAGAAATTGACTGAGCAAACTTCTTATGCAAGGCTTGAAACTTGACATGGATGATCTTGAGAACATATTAGGACAATGATGAGAATTTGAGTCCTTTTTGGTTCACACATCTTGATGAAAATAGAAACCCTAATTTGGGGTATATTGCCTTAGGAGAGAGTTTGTCTGGTCAACTCTTGAACTTCCTTGAGCAATTTGAAGACATCACTTGACATGTGTTGAGAAATATGGGAGAGAAAATTTTGGGGTACAACAGCTGCCCCTGTTCAATCTTCTTAAACCTGAAGATGTAGATTGGCTCGTCTGCCTTTCGTGATTTGAAGGTGGAAGATGATTGAACACTAGAGTGCCTGGAAATTTGCACTCGCATGAAGTGATACTTGATTTGTGATATCGGGAATGGGCTTATAGATTCCATTTGGAGGTTTCTAGATAATTGTCGAATATGGGCTTAAATATTCCATCCGAAGAAGTGTCGATCGCATAAGAGATTCCTTTGCGAGAACCCGTATACCTGTTGTTGGGGAGGACATCGCTGGAGAATGCTGGTCTTTGTCTTGGGAGAAATAGAGTTTTAGGAGCTTCAGTTGTCTGTTACTCTAATGAGGGAAACTCTGGTTTGGGAAGCGGAAGTGAACTGTGTGTTTGGTCGGGGTATATGCTGTACCGCGACTTTCTGGGGAAATGTGAAATCAATTGTGTTTGATCGGGTCCCGATCTTACAGAGTTGTGGACTGCTGTCTTGAGAACCCGGATAGTAAGGTTATGAGAAGGCACCTGGATGGTAGGGTTACTTCGAGATGAAAGCCTGGATAGTAGGGTTGTGAGAAGGAACCTGGATGGTAGGGTTACTTCGATATGAAAGCCTGGATAGTAGGTCTGTGAGAAGGAACCTGGATAGTAGGGTTACTTCGATATGAAAGTCTGGATAGTAGGGCTTGAGAAAGAACCTGGATAGTAGGGTTACTTCGATATGAAATCATGGATAGTAGGGATTGAGAAGAAACCTGGATAGTAGGGATACTTCAATATGAAATCCTAGATAGTAGGGTTGTGAGAAGGAACCCGGATAGTAGGGTTACTTTGATATGAAAGCCTGGATAGTAAGGTTGTGAGAAGGAACCTGGATAGTAGGATTACTTCGATATTAAAACCATGATAGCAGGGCTGTGAGAAGGAACCTGGATAGTAGGGTTACTTCGATATGAAAGCATGGATAGTAGGGCTATGAGAAGGAACCTGGATAGTAGGGTTACTTCGATATGAAAGCCTGGATAGTAGGGCTGTGAGAAGGAACCTGGATAGCAGGGTTACTTCGATATGAAAGCCTGGATAGTAGGGCTGTGAGAAGGAACCTGGATGGTAGGGTTACTTTGATATGAAAGCCTAGATAGTAGGGCTGTGAGAAGGAACCTGGATAGTAGGGTTACTTCGATATGAAAACCTGGATAGAAGGGCTGTGAGAAGAAACCTGTATAGTTGGGTTACTTCGATATGAAAGCCTGGATAGTAGGGTTGTGAGAAGGAACCTGGATGGTAGGGTTACTTCAGTATGAAAGCCTGGATAGTAGGGCTGTGAGAAGGAACCTGGATGGTCGGGTTACTTCAATATGAAAGCCTAGATAATAGGGTTGTGAGAAGGAACCTGGATAGTAGGGTTACTTCGATATGAAAGCTTGGATAGTAGGGCTATGTGAAGGAACCTGGATAGTAGGGTTACTTCGATATGAAATCCTGGATAGTAGGGCTGTAAGAAGGAACCTGGATAATAGGGTTATTTCGATATGAAAGCCTGGATAGTAGGGTTGTGAGAAGGAACCTGGACGGTAGGGTTACTTCGATATAAAAGCCTGGATAGTAGGGCTGTGAGAAGGAACTTGGATAGTAGGGTTACTTCGATATGAAAGTCTGGATAGTAGGGTTGTGAGAAGGAACCTGGATGGTTAGGTTACTTTGGTATGAAAGCCTGGATAGTAGGGCTGTGAGAAGGAACCTGGATAGCAGGGTTACTTCGATATGAAAACCTGGATAGCAGGGTTGTGAGAAGGAACCTGTATAGTAGGGTTACTTAGATATGAAAGCATGGATAGTAGGGCTGTGAGAAGGAACATGGATAGAAGGGCTATGAGAAGGAACCTGGATAGTAGGGTTACTTTGATATGAAAGCCTGGATAGTAGGGTTGTGAGAAGGAACCTGGATAGTAGGGTTACTTCGATATGAAGCCTGGATAGTAGGGCTTGAGAAGGAACCTGGATGGTAGGGTTACTTCGGTATGAAAGCCTGGATAGTAAGTTTGTGAAAAGGAACCTGGATGGTAGGGTTACTTCAGGATGAAAGCCTGGATAGTAGGGATGTAAGAAGGAACCTGGATAGTAGGGATACTTTGATATGAAAGCCTGGATAGTAGGGCTTGAGAAGGAACTTGGATAGTAGGGTTACTTCGATATGGAAACCTGGATAACAGGGCTGTGAGAAGGAACCTGGATAGTAGGGTTACTTCGATATGGAAGCCGGGATAGTAGGACTGTGTGAAGGAACCTAGATGGTAGGGTTACTTCGATATGAGTTCGGGTAAAACTACAGAGGGAATCTGGGTAAGGTTGCTTTTGTCGCACCGATGATTACTCTGTTTCGCTTCGAGTGTTGATCATGGACCTGCTTGAAATTATTGATAATAATTGTCTTTCCTGAAAGGAATATAAGGCTAGTTATGCGTGATGCATGAGATGAATTGTGATGAGGTTCTCAAAATAACTGAGATCATGTTATATGTAATGTATGCACATTTCATGATGTATGAACATGAAATGTTGACGTAATAAACTGAGTCCAGGAAATTAAATCCCTGACTGCTGTTTGGAGAATATGAGAAATGGTATTCTTGACTGTTGTAAAAAACCATAGTTCCTCTATTTCTGTTAGGGATGGTGAACAAGGATGACTATGCTAGGGATTTGCCCCTCTTTTACGGATATTCTGCCGAGGAGAGACTCTATTTGAGAACAACTCTGCGGGAGAATAACTCTGTTGGAGAGGAGATAGTTTGTTGATAGATCTATTGATTTGGAGAAATAAACTCCAACGGGGATGAATTCTGTTGCTGGCGATAATGAATTCTGTTGGAGATTGAATTTCTGCTTGTGAGAGAAATAAACTCTGCTTTGGGAAAAAAATTACCGACTCACTCGCGATTGTGAACCTCGGCTCGGGAGAGTTGTGTCTTGTTCGAGAAAGCTAACATCATTGTCTTTGGATACTTTTACTCTGTGGGGAGTGTATGTATCACTACTCATGTTCTCGAGCTGGCTCTATCCTGGTTCCTGATGGGCAGGGTAACTGTAAGGTTTGGGCACTTCTTGTTTTCCCTGTTCCTGGAATTACGAGTAATCGTCTTTTGTTTCTTGTGTAAATGTTTATGAGAAGCAATTATTTTCACATGCATATATCAAAAATGAATCATTGGACGTTCTTGCAAAACAAAAGAGAAAAAGAAAAAAACAAATTGAAATTTCTTGTATTGATTTTTGAAGTTGGCCTGTAATAGGCGTTTTGTACAAAGAGGCTAACGTCCCAGTAAGAGAATACCACCGAAAGATGGAAATTATACAACTTATGTAAAAGAAAGAAAAATAGCTATGTGAAACGACCCCATCGGGTTTCAACTCTGCTATTGCCTTTATATCTTCAAGCGTCTCATCACCTTTCTACTTGGTCGAAGGTGCATCAGATTGATTGGCATCGTCTGAGCTTGTTAGTCGATACCGAAGTCTGGTCGCAAGATGATCCAATGAGACACAGTGTTATGCTTTGATCCCTAATTTTTTCCTGGACCGCCCTTTCGGGTTTTCAGTCCACCGGGATACCCTTTTTTGCCCAAGTCGCATTTTCAGGTTTTCGACTTGCCAGGTGTACAGTTTTTTTCATTTTCATCCCTTACTTTTGCCCGAACCCTTTTGCTTCGCCGGGAAGCCCTTATTTTTGCCTAGGCCAGTCAACCTAGCGGGTCTTTGATTATGCGTAATATCTTTTAACTATGTCTGCATTGACGGGGTGAGGAAGGTTGTCACCATCCATGTGTACGATTTGCTATGAAACTCTTGTTAAGGAGTTTATTATTAATATTCATGTTGATTGTGTTGACCATAAAAGTAAGGAATATAGAAAGGTTTTTGTTAGAGGAAAGTGTGTAGAATTTTCTCCTGCCATCATAAATAGATTTCTAGATAGGTCTAAAGATGTCTGCTGTGAGCTGGAAGTTACAGACAATCAAGTGTGCAGAGCCATCACTTCTAATCAAGTAAGTGAGTGGCCCATGAAAAATAAACTTCCTGTCAGCAAAATGAGTGTGAAATATGCAATTTAACATAGGATTTGAGCTTCAAATTGGGTTACCACTAATCACACTTTAACCATCTCCATTGGTTTATGAATTTTCATTTATGCTATTGGAAACTAGAAACTCTTTTATTATGGGACTTACATATTTGATCAGACCATCAAACATGCAGGAACTTATGCCATTAAGATGCCAATTGCTTTTCCTTCCCTCCTCTTTGGAATTATCCTAAATCAGTATCCTGGAATCCTAAGTGGAAATGATGTAGTGTCCAAGAGGGAGTCTGCCCTGACCCTTCATTTTAAGTTCTTTTAAGGAAAACATGTCCCAAACATTGTTTTAACGTCTGCACCTACTGAAAAGACCTCCACTAAAGATGATATGATCAAAGAATTAAGAGAAGCCCATAAGGAATTAGATGATGTGATCATAGTTAGCTCAGCAAGGAAGCTAACCTTAGAAAATATGATCAAGGACTTGCAAAAGGACAACAATATTGATGATACAGTAAACTCTGAAGGTGAAGACTCTAGTGAGGAAGAATGTTTTGGCTCAGATAAGTGAACTGTTCCTGATGACAGTTAGACAAATTGATGTTTCTTTATATGATACTTTTGTTTCCTTTTAGCACTTTCATGTGCTTGACATTTGAATTCTATGGTATGTACCTTAATTCTGATATTCTCTTAAATTCATCCTTATACTTGGCATATTATGACTAAAAAGGGGGAGAGAAAGTGAGTGAGTGACTGACTAACCACTGATCACTGACTGACCACTGACCATTATTTGAGGGGGAGCCTCATGTCTCAGAAGATGTTTTGACATCTTCCTTTTCTAACAGCTAACTGCTAACTGAGGTTATGTTTTGATTGCTTTTCTTATGTTGCTGCTCTGATAATGCTCTGATAATGTTTTAGCCAAAATTTTCCAAAGGGGGAGTTTGTAAGTATTTGTTGGCAGCAATTTTGGTAAAACAATGTGTTGTTAATGTTTTGCTAAATGTCTTGACATTTGTAGCAAACTATTTTGAATGATGTCAAAGCAAATTTCTTGACACCTGCATCCTGAACTGATGTCATCCAACATCAGTATATGTTTTTCTGTTTCCTGATTTCCAGCACTCCATACTTCAAGATTTATAACTCATAGGCAGCGAAAAATATGGAGGAATATTTTTCAAAGTGCATGGATTTTATCTTGACCTATTTTTATGGAAATATTCAAAAGAATTGAATATTGGTTTTTAAAGCCCAAGCCCACAGCTGCGCATATATAAGGACTTGATTCCTTATTTAAACGATTGCAACTTTTTAAGAAGAATACTTTCTTTCCGTTTTAAAAAGTATAAGTCTTTTAATTGTAAAACACTCTAGTATTGATTGAATACTTATGTTTTTATTTGGATTGTTAATTATGTATCATTCATAAGCTTTTGTGCATTGAATGATTGAAGTGTTTTAAACTTATTATTTTTGTTAGTTTTCATTGTAAGTGATTGAAGGGATTTGAGGAGGGCCTCATACCTAGGTGAGTCTTAGGTAGAAGTATAGCACGGGTAGTGATTAAGTGATTAGATCGTAAACTGGTTGTTTACTGAGGGTCTATGAATTGATACTATTTAGTGGACTTGTCCCTGGCTTGGTAGCCCCCAGAGTAGGTGTTGTTGTACACTGAACTGGGTGAATAATCTCTTGTGTTTTTAATGCTTTTGATTTTACTTCACTTTACTTGCAAACAGATAATTGTGTCGTGACAACTCATTCGACATTATATATCTGATACCATAATTTCATTATTGATTGGAAGTTCATCATCCGGATTCACTAAATTAATCTTAACTGGTGAGAGGGTTGAAAGAGGGATTAAAAGCGGAAATATACATATGGCTTCTACCTCAAATCCTGTGAAAAAACCATTTACTTGCAAAAAGGAAACTAATGTCGTATATGGATCAAGGGGCCACGTCAAGAAGGACCATCTTCAGTCAATAAATGAAATTCTAATATCCAACCTAACTTCTACTCAAAGACCACAATAAAAAGCTAATCACCAAAGGCCTGATATCCCAAGAAGAAAATTTACCAAAATCAACATGTCGCCATATCAAGATCTACAACACCTATTGAAAGATCATTTGGTGACCTTGAGAAATTCCCCTTCCAATCTTAATACTTCCTCTCCTAAATACAATTCCAACGCCAAATGTGCCTACCAGTCAAATAGCCCCGAACCTGATACCAATGATTATTGGGCGCTAAAGAACAAAATCCAAGACCTGATCGATAACAAGACAATTGAATTAGACCCTCCTCTAACTCCCAATGTAATCACCGCATGCATTCCAAATCATGGTAAGGGTGTCAATGCTATTGAAGATGTTGCTTTTGTTTCCTTTGTCAATGGCTTGACCACTCCTCTGAAGACTGTTAAAGAAAATTTGTTGAAAGTTGGGGTATTCCCTGGTTGCCTTGATGAATGTTGTTATTGTGCTGTAAAAATTAAAGGTTGTGAATGACTGAAGAAAGGTGTCCAACCCCTGATGGATAGCCATGAGATTGTATTTGAAAGAACTTCGCTTGTGAAAAGTTTGACCCAAAGTGTATCTCAAGAATTTAAAGACGTGTCCATCATTACTATATCAAACAACCCCATTAGGATCACTTCCAAAGGTCCTATTAGGATTCTCGTTGAACCAAGAATAGCTCCACTAATTATCACCACACTGGGGCCAGTCCCATACTCTTTTGATAAGGCCGTGCCTTGGAATTATGGGGCAGAAGTATACTACCATGGTATCAAACAAGATTCCCGGATTGATGAAGATGAAACTATTGACATTACAAACATTGTTGGATCAAGTAAAGTTACTAGGACAGGGAGGATCTTCTCTCCAAAGAATTCACCTCCTACAACCACTATTACACCCATTCATATTTCTACTGTTAAACCTGTTACTGATACTCGAGGAAAGGAAAAAATGACTGAGCCGGCCAGGATGGAGGCGCCCACAAAAGATATTACCATTGAAGACCCATATACCCAAGAGATGGAGAAGATTCTAAAAATAATCATAAAAATTGATTACAAGATAGTGGAACAGTTGGGGAAAACACCCTCACAGATTTTTATGTTGTCTTTGTTTCTATGCTCCGATGCACATGCTCAAGAACTGATAAAGTTCTTGAAAAATTCACATGTCCCACAAGAGGCTACGGCCGACCAATTTGAAAACTGTGTAGAAAGCTTGACTACCGACAATAGTTTAGGGTTCTCTCCAAAGATTTCACCTCCTACAACCACTATTACACCCATTCGTATTTCTATTGTTAAACCTGTTACTGATACTCGAGGAAAGGAAAAAATGAATGAGCCGGCCAGGATGGAGGCGCCCACAAAAGATATTACCATTGAAGACCCATCTACCCAAGAAATGGAGAAGATTCTAAAAATAATCATAAAAAGTGATTACAAGATAGTGGAATAGTTGGGGAAAACACCCTCGAAGATTTCTATGTTGTCTTTGTTTCTATGCTCCAATGCGCATGCTCAAGCACTGATAAAGTTCTTAAAAAATGCACATGTCCCACAAGAGGCTACAGCCGACCAATTTGAAAACTGTGTAGAAAGCTTGACTACCAACAATAGTTTAGGGTTCTCTGATGCAGATTTAACCCCGATGGGTAAGAATCACAACGAAGATCTCCACATCTCCATAAAATGCAAGGGCACTACCATGTCACATGTATTAGTGGATACTGGATCTTCTCTCAGTGTCTTACCTAAAGGAGCTTTGGATAGGCTAGACTGTGATGGACTGGTTTTAAAACCCAGCGACATTGTAGTAAGGTCTTTCCATGGATCTAAAAGGATGGTCCATGGAGAGGTTGATCCCCCTATCAAGGTTGGGTCTCAAGTGTTCAACTAAACATTCTATGTGATGGATATCCATCCTGCTTATTCTTGCCTGCTGGGACGCCCATGGATACATGGGGTAGGCGTGGTGACTTCCACACCACATCAAAAGTTGAAATATCCGGTCAAGGGGAAAATTATTACCGTCTGTGGTGAAGAAGAGTTTATGGTTAGTCATTTAAATTCATTCAAATATGTTGAAATGGATGGCGAGTTCATCGAAAATCCTTGTCAAGACTTTGAAGTGGTCTCTCTCATGGTTGTTGTTGCCAAGGCCACTCCTAACACTCCCGAAGCTGCTAAAGATACACCAAGGATGGCTTCTCTTAAAGATGCCAGTGTTGTTATTAAAGAAGGAGGTTGCACCATTTGGGGACAACTTCCTGATTTCCCTTTCATGTCAGACAAATTTGGATTGGGCTTCACCTCCAAGGCTCAAAAGAAGGTTCTACGTGCTCACATAGGCAAACCACCTCAACACATTAGTAACCATCAAGTGAATGCCCTTGAAGACTCCAATGACGATTGTGACTTTGATGATTGGATCTACCCAACTTCCAATGAAGGACTCAACAAATGTTGTACCAAAGACTTCATGCTGATCTCTTTTACCCAGGAGTAATTAGAATTTACTATTATATTAATATTGAAGAACTTTGTCTGTAATTTTTATTGAAACAATGGACTTAAGCCATGTGCCATGCCCGAGGCACCTTGGTCCATTTGTTAAGGGTTTTTTCATTTTCATATGCCATATGATCATTCTAATGAAAAACATTGGACTCTTTTGCATTCAAAATTTTCACTCATTGTCTTTCTTTCACTTTATTACATTTTGAAAATAGCCATGTGATCTTACATGCACACACACACACATACATTTAAAGATCCACATCCACGCCGGATCTCATTGACAATGACTCTGCTATTTCTATCTATGACTTTGAACATCCAATCTACCAAGCCGAAGACGAATGTGAAGAAGATTATGAAATACTTGAGGAACTATCCAGACTTCTGATGCAAGAGGAAAAGGCCATTCAACCGCACGAAGAACCAATTGAAGTGATCAACCTAGTTACTGAAGCAGACAAGAAGGAAGTCAAGATCAGCGCCAACTTGGAAGACAGTGTCAAGGGCAGATTGGTCCTTATGTTGCACGAATATGTTAAAGTGTTCGCTTGGTCATACGAAGATATGTCGAGGATTGATATTGAAATTGTAGTTCATCATCTACCAATGAAGGAAAATTGTCCTCCAGTCAAGTAAATGGTTCGTCGCATGCGGCTAGAAATGTCTAAGAAAATAAAAGTTGAGGTAATGAAATACTTCGATGCAGATTTCCTGGCAGTGACGTCATATCCCCAATGGGTGGCAAATGTTGTTCCAATGCCAAAGAAGGATGGAAAATTCCGTATGTGCATAGACTATAGGGAGTTGAATATGGAAAGCCCCAAATATGATTTCCCACTACCGCATATTGACGTCTTGGTCGACAATATTGCTCAACATAAAGTGTTCTTCTTTATGTATGGCTTCTCCGGTTACAGTAAAATCAAAATGGCTTCCGTAGACATGGAGAAGACCACTTTTGTCACATAGTGGGGCACCTTATGCTACAAGGTCATGCCTTTCGGTTTGAAGAATGCAGGGGCAACCTATCAACGAGCTATGGTAGCTCTATTTCATGACATGATCCAAAATGAGATAGAAGTCTATGTTGATGACATGATTACAAGATCACAAACTGAGGAACAACACCTTGATCATCTTTACAAGCTGTCTGAGAGGCTGAAGAAATATAAGCTAAGGTTGAATCCAAATAAATGCACCTTCAGAGTAAGGTCGGGAAAACTCTTAGGGTTCGTTGTCAATGGAAAAGGTATTGAGGTCGACCCTACAAAAGTGAAATCCATACAAGAAATTCCAACTCCCTGCACTGAGAAGGAGGTCAGGGGTTTCTTGGGTCGACTCAACTATATTACCCGATTCATATCTCACTTAACTGCTACTTGTGAGCCAATCTTCAAACTATTAAAGAAAGATAAAGTAGTCAAATGGAATGACGATTGGCAAGCAGATTTTGACAAAATCAATGAGTACCTGCAAGAACCACCAATCCTGATGCCTCCAGTTGAAGGAAGACCTTTGATTATGTACTTGACTGTATTATAGAATTCAATGGGGTGTGTGTTAGGCCAACATGATGAGTCTGGCCAAAAAGAGAATGCAATATACTACCTGAGCAAAAAGTTTATCTACTGTGAAACAAGATATTCACTGCTCGAGAAAACTTGTTGCACTCTAGCATGGGCTGCTCGCCAGATAAGACAGTATATGTTGACTCAAACTACCTTATTGATTTCTAAGATGGATCCCATCAAGTATATCTTCGAGAAGCCAACTCTCTTCGAACGAATAACTTGATGGAATATGATCTTGACTGAATATGACATCCAATACACTACACAAAAGGCAATCAAGGGAAGTGTGTTTGCAGATCATTTGGCACATCAAGCTGTTGATGAGTACCAATCCATGCACTTTGAATTCCTGGACGAGGATATCATGCTGATAAGCGACTGTGAAAAGCCTGGACCATATGATGGACCTGAATAAGGATCCCGATGGACTATGGTTTTTGATGGAGCTTCCAATGCATTGGGTAATGGAACTGGTGTCGTGATCATTTCTCCCGAAGGTTACCATATACATTTCACTGCCAGACTTTGATTCGACTGTACAAATAACATGGTTGAGTATGAAGCGTGCATCATGGGTTTAAAGGCTGCCATTGACCTAAGAATCAAATTCTTAAGCGTATACGGAGATTCATCCCTAGTAATCAGTCAAGTTAAAAGAGAGTGGGATGCCAAACATCCAAATTTGATCCCCTACAAAGAGCATGTGCTAACCTTGATCCCTTACTTCGAAGAGGCCACCTTTGAACACTTTCCAAGGGAAGAAAATCAGTTTCCAGATGCTTTAGCAACTATGTCGTCTTTGTTCAAGGTCGATTGGGACAATGAAGCTCCCAGAATTACTATCGAAAGATTCGACGAACTTGTACACTATTATGAAATCGACACTGATGAAGAGAAGCCATGGTATCATGAAGTGAGAAGGCACCTTAAAGCACAAGAGTATCCTGAGGGAGCTTCCATCAATGACAAGAAATTCCTGTGAAGGTTCTCAGCCAAATTCTTCCTAAGCAATGGGATTCTGTACAGGTGCAACCATGATTCTACCCTGCTCCATCATATAAAAAAGAAGGAGACAGAAAAGATTATGCAGGATATGCATGAGGGTATCTTCGGAACTCACTCTAGTGGACACACTATGGCCAAGAAGATTTTGAGGGCTGGTTACTATTGGTCGACTATGAAAACTGATTGTTACCACCACTCGAGGACTTGCCATAAATGTCAGATCTATGCCGACAAGGTTCATGTACCTCTGATACCTCTAAATGTCATGACTACTCCATGAACATTTGCAATGTGAGGCATTGACATGACTAGAGAGATCAAGCCCACTGCCTCCAATGGAAATCATTTTATCCTCATCACCATTGATTACTTCACCAAATGGCTCGAAGCTGCTTCATTTTCCTCAGTCCCTAAAAACGTTGTAGCCCGATTCATCAAGCATAACCTCATCTTCCAGTACGACATCCCTAAAAAGGATCATCACCGACAATGAAACTAACTTCAATAATGCCATGATTATTGAACTCTACGCGTAGTTCAAAATCAAACACCATAATTCTTCTCCATACAGACCTAAGATGAATGGCACAATGGAAACTACAAATAAAAACATAAAGATTGTGCAAAAGATTTTAGTGGCCTATAAATACTGGCATGACATGCTACCGTTTTCCCTTCATGGCTATTGTACCTTGGCACGAACATCAACTAGGGAAACCCCATTCTCTTTAGTCTATGGCATGGAAGTTGTCCTACCTGTTGAAGTGCAAATTCCTTCCCTCAGGATTATGAAAGAAGCAGACTTAGGCGAAGACGAATGGATGTAGACCAGGTTGGATCAGTTGAATTTGATTGACAAAAAGAGACCGGTTGCTGTTTGTCATGGTCAAATGTATCAAAAGCGTATGATCAAGGAATTCAACAAGAAGATCAAGCCTCGAGTTTACCAGGCTGGCAACTTGTTAATAAAGCGTATCATTCTACCATAAGGCAGTCTTAGGGGAAAATGGACTCCCACTTATGGAGGTCCATTTGTTGTTAAGAAAGTATTCTCTGGCGGTGCTATGATGCTAACCATTATGGACGGAAAAGATTTCCCGCATCCTATGAACGCGAACATAGTCAAAAAATACTACGCATAAAAGAATGACCGGCTAGATTGACATACCTAGGAAAAAATAAGGGCATCTCGGCAAAACCATAAAGGTTTGGGAAAAAATTAGGGATATATACAAAAGATTGTACACCCGGCAAGTCGAAAACTCAAAAGGAAGGCTTGGAAAAAAAGGGTATCCTGGTGGACTGAGAACCTGAAAGGGCAGTCCATGCAAAAGTTAAGGATTAAAGCATACGACTATGCCCCTTTGTGTCACTACAGCCAGCTTTATCACCAAGGTCCAAGTTCAATGGTACAAGATCAGTTCAATCAACTTCTTTCAATGGCAAGGGATGATGTTCGAAGATATAGGGGAAATAGCATAGTTGGAACCCAATGAGATCACTTCCACATGGCTATACAAATTTTGTTTTCACTTTGAATTCCGTTCATTTTTTTCCGACGACTTCCTCTTACTAGGATTTCTGTCTCCCTGTATAAAAAATGCCTGTTTATAGGCAAATTATCAATACAAATATACTTTGAAGTACAAACTTTTTTTTAGTGCAAAAACGTCTAATGACTAAAATTGAATGAACATATGCATATGAACATGATTAACTATTAACAAATGTACGTACAAAAATAGTAATAAGCACTTGTGATACGGTGGCAGAACCGACTGTTATACTGGTTTTGCATTTATGTTCGCAAATGTTGCGGTAAGCAAGAGTCGCCACCAACTTTTCTTTTATCCAACAAAGAAAAGGGTGAAAAGAACAGAAAAATACTTTTTTCAAGATTTTCTGAGTAAGGGGGTAGATCATGGAAAGGGAAGGTGTTAGCACCCTTTCAATCTGTGGTTTTCCACGGACTCTTTGGTACTTGCTCATTTTTTAAAACAGTTTCCATGTTTGTGTGTTTTAAAAGATTTTGTTTGCTTTATGATAACTCTTGTATTAGTCCTCAAGAGTGTGATAAAGCATTTTTGAAAAGAAGTTTGAAAGTGTGTAAGTGTAAAAAATTCATATTTGAGCAAGTACTTAAGAACTGTTTACCTACTCAAAAAAGGATGTTCTTTTCCTCCCACCCTTTAGATAATGCTATCCTACTATTAGTGAGTAGGTAGCCCTATCGTTGGATGTTGAGGGACTATCGAAAGGGACGCTTATGGTCATTGAAGGAAACATGTAAGGATACCTTAGGACTTCGAAGGGACTGTCATCATATAGGCAATGTTGAGGAACAAGATCATTTCTCATAGGCAACTCGAGGGATGGTAAGGGACCATGATCTTTATGATGACTTTTAAACTGAGGGTCTTTGCTATGATATCCCTACGTTCGAGGGACATGACCAATGTTTTCCGAGGCAACCAAAGTGAGGTATACCCTAGGGGTGCAAGTGTGCAACAATGTGCTTTTTTCACATATTTATCTTGAAGTTAATGACCTAATGATTAATTGATTAATACTTGTCATGCACGCCTAATTTACTAAAAGTTTATATACAAGCATATAAGAAATATAAAAGCGAGAAATAAAGTTCCTACAACTATTACAGAGCTTTGGTGTAGTTACATAAATAATGAATGAAAAGTAAAATATGGAAATTGAAAACCCTAATTAAACTATTACAAACCGGGCACAGTTACATAATAAAAATTGTATAAAAAATAATAATGCGCGAAAGTTAAGACTGACCTAGATTTGAAACCCTAAAAAAATCTAATTTCCTATTAAAATTTTTTTTGGTATTTTATGAAAAAATAATTGAAATTTAACCTAATTTCTAATTAATTTTAAATTAAAGAAAAAGAGTTAAAATTTAATTAAATTAATTTGCAAAAATTATTTTTTCTAATAAAAAATCTAAATCCTATTTTTTGATTTTATGAATTTTTTTAAAAAATGAATAAACAAATTAATATAAACTAATTAAGAAAGAATAAAGAATTTAAAAAAATTGGGCCTGAGGGGTGAGAAAGCAAACTGGGGGGGGGTGTATTGCTGAACTCCAAGGCCCAAATTGCTAGCCCAGACCCCTGCTCCTGATTCAGTATTTTTGTGTTAGGGAGGTCCACCATGGGGCTGCCTCCAGGAGTGTTGGATCATCGAACCAGGCAGATTTGATGGCTGGATCTGAGGGTGAATGGTGTACGTGTGAGATAGCAGTGCATTGGATCCGAAAGAAATTGGTTAGAAAATATAAAATTCAAGACATGGGAATCGTACCCAGATCTCTTCCCTTTGCAAGCGTCCCTTCTACCACGAAGCCACTTTGTTCTTTCGTTATATAAAATAAACACAAAATAATATAATCAGAATAATGGCCAGAAATTCTCTTTTTTTTTTTAAATGCGCACCCTTTCAAACTGGCCAACAAGGCTTTTCCACGCATTCGTCTTCCCCAACCCTCCGGCGTGTTAGCCTATGGACTTTTACCTATGGATAGTATCCATCACTAAATCACCTGCAATTTCCAAAATCTACAACAAGAAATATAAATTCAGTTTAACACCATGGATCAATTTGGTTTGATCTCCTGAGCAAGATGGTGCTCCTCTTTTGGTCTAATTTTACTTGTATCTGAAAACCCTAAATCAAAGGTCAAAACCCTAACAATGGCATATTGTCATACATTCATCAAAACAGGCAATTAATGATTCAAACATGTTCTAATCATTCATACAAACAAGAATGCATGATCTAAATCCATTTATAATGCACGTATGACCATAATCATTTTCAAAAAAGAAAGACAAATCGTGACTGTGTTGGGCACGATTCTTGGAGCTTTGGCGCTTGGGAGTGGTGCAGTTAGCTTCAGAATGCCTCCGAGGATTTATTGCAAGCTTCAGAATACCTTTAATCCTCCTGTAATTCAAAATCCAATTGACACTTTTTCTTGAAAATTTGGAATCTTGAACATGAGTTTTGTGCGGCCAATCCTTGTTCTTTTTGTTTGGAAATGTTATGTTTATATATTTGGATGTATTAGGGCAACAAAAGTGGATTGAATCTTGAAGATTTGTGTAGAAAATATTTGATTTGCATTTGGAATTTTATGTTTCTAATTTTGGCCAAAACTTCCTCATCTTTCTCCAATCAGCCTTTACACGAGATTTTGATTCAATCTTCTGATTTTAGGCTCATGATCTGATCATAAAACAAATCTTTGGATTCAATTCATCATTTTACTATTTTATTTGATTTATTAATATTTAAATGAATAATAATTCAAATGAATAAAAACAAGTTTCATAAAAATAAAATAATGGACTTAAATGTCTTGCATAAGTCCATGGATATGTTTGAGATCCAAAAACCACGCCCATTAGATCAAAATAATCCAAGTTGCTCACATTGACTTTTGTGTATTTTCATAAAATTGGTCAACTTTAGCAATGCATATCTTTCTCAATTTTAATCCTAAGAGGGTGTTATTGGTCTTTTTAGAGATCTTAGGATGTCCTCTAAACAACCTTTTTTGTTTCATCTCAATTGGAAATTCCATGTTCATGTAAGGAGCTTTGACCCAAAAGGTGTTTTTGTTGACCATTTGAAGGACCTACAATGTATGAGCTTGTATCTTTTGATTGGGGCATTTCATGAACTTGAGGGCTGAATATAAGTTATAGGGAATTGGGTTCTATTCAAAATGAGCCTTGGTGGAAAAATTTCTGATAAAGTATGAGAAAGTTATGCTTGGTCAAAGTTTAGTTGACTTTTCTTATATAAACTCTAATTTGCCATTTTTGACTTTTGACGAATTAGGAGCATTTCTTGAGGAATCATGAACAAACCTTGATCAAATGATGGATATCACTTCAAAATGTCGATGTTGACCAAAAATCTTGAAGTTTGACTATATTTGGGCCACAGTTGACTTTTGACCTAGTATAGTTGATTTCCACGCATTTGAGCAGTTGACTGAGCAAACTTGTTTTTCAAGGCATGAAATTTGACATGGATGATGTTGAGGACATATTAGTAAAATGGAGAACATTTGGGATTGTTGGGACTCACACATCTTGCTTAAAATTGAAACCCTAGTTAGAGGTTTATTGCCTTAGGATGAGAATTTGTCTGGTTAATTCTTGGTCATCCTAGGGAAAGTTGGGGACCTCAAGAGTGCGTCTTGAGTGAAATGAGAGGTCAAATTTTAGCGTACAACAACACTTATTTAATAAATTGGGATATCTCCACAGAGTCACTTCAAAAATATTATCCTCAAAGAGTTGAATTCATACATCTGGAGTTCCGATCAGCATATCTCATGGAATTTCCCTTCCCTAGCCAAGTTTGGCCTTTCAAAACTGGCAAAGAAACCTTGCAAAAGTTCTTCCCCAGATGAATTGATTTCCCAAGTAAGGTCTTCAATAAGGTTTATTTCCCCAATGGACTACAACCTCCCCAACTTGAGTCTATTCCTCATACTACTATAGATCAACTGACAAAATTCCTTTTCCACAGCGAAGTTGATATTATCCCCAGAAAGTTGTTATAAAGCCTGGAATCTGACCAGATAACAGTTAGCTTCATCCTCCCTAAACAAGTCGGAAGATTATCATCTCTTTATCCCCAGTCAGAATATATGAGAATTAAATTCCCCAGTAGAGCAATGGCCAACTAAAGCTCCTGAACTCTACTCCCTAAGCAGAAATTAATATTCCCCGCAGAGTTTCCTCAAACAGTAATTCCCAGCAGAAGCATTCTAAAACAAGATACACGTACTCTTCATCTCCAACAGTAGTCTGGAATCTAACTTCCCAAATCTCCCCAGCGGTTGTCAATCATTTATTTTCCAAGACAAAGATACACTTCAATAACATTTCACATTCATACATAATGACATATGCATACAAAACATATAGCACAATTTCATTTATTTTTAGAACATCATTACGCAATGCATGCATCATGACATTGCATACTAAATTCTTTACCTTTTTAGGAAAGATCAGTAACCAGATGAATATCATCAACATTTATCAATTGGGTCAGAGATTAATTCCCGAAACAAGTCGGGGCAGTTATCTCTATGACCAATAAAAAGTGAGTTCTGGATTAACACTTGAAACAGGACAGGACAACTATCTGTGAAAAACCGATTGTAGATTAATACCTGAAACAAGACATGACAACTATCTACATGATCAGATTGAAGATTAACTCCCGAAACAGGACGGGGAAACTATCTTTCTTTCTCTTTGGTTACATAAAGATCAATTCCTGAAACAGGACGGGGCGACTATCTTTATCACCAATGGTATGAACTCCCAAAACAGGATGGTTTACCAATAAACCGATTGTAGATTAATACCTGAAACAAGATAGGACAACTATCTACATGAGAAGATTGAAGATTAACTCCAGAAACAGGATGGGGAAACTATCTTTCTTTCTCTTTGGTTATATAAAGATCAATTCTCGAAACATGACGGGCCGACTATCTTTAACACCAATGGTATGAACTCCCGAAACAGGATAGGTTTACCAACAAAATGATTGTAGATTAATACTTGAAACAAGACAGGACAACTATCTACATGAGCAGATTAAAGATTAACTCCCGAAACAGGACAGGGAAACTATCTTTGTTTATCTTTGGTTAGATAAAGATCAATTCCAGAAATAGGACGGGGCGACTATCTTTATCACCAATGGTATGAACTCTCGAAACAAGACAGGTTTACCAACAAACTGACTGTAGGTCAATTCCCAAAATAGGACAGGGTGACTACCTACATGACAAACATTTTATATAAAAACTTTGTTGGTTCAGTTTAAATCAATCAATGATTTATCCTGATTCCGTTCCATTAGAAGCTTTCTCTGGTTTAGTTAAATCACTCTGAAATTTTATACTGATTCCTTATCCACTTAAAGATTATTCAAGACCTCTTCTCTGTTTCAGTTAAATCGCTCCAAAGATTTATTCTGATACTTCTTCCATTCTCTATCAACAGTCACCTTAGATGGCATCTATAAGCCCATCTTCGATAACATTCCATCACTCTCCAAATGGCATCTGTTAAGCCCATTTTCGATGCAATTAACTAACACATTACTTTGTGCATCAACGAGTGCAAATTTCTGGGCACTCTAGTGTTCAATCATCTTCAACCTTCAAGTCACGAATGGAGGACCCGCCAATCTAACTCTTCAAGTTTAAGAAGATTGAAAAGGGGTAGCTGTTGTACCCTAAAATTTTCCCTCTCTTTTCTCAATACATTTCTGACAAAGATCTTCAATGGCTCAAGCTTGCACAAGTGTTGACTAGGTCAAACCATCTCCTAAACACTGATGCCTCAAATTATGGTTTTGATTTTCACAAGGACAATTGGACTTCTAATGCCTCAAATGACTTTCATGGATCATTATAGACCTCTAAGAATACTCATATCAATTTTCAAGTCTTGAATCACATTTTGCTCAGTCAATTGCTCAGATGACTGAAAATCAACTATATTGGGTAAAAAGTCAATTATGGTCAACCTACAGTCAAACTTCATGATTTTTGGCCAAAATTAACATTTTAAAGTCCTATTCATAATTTGATCAAGTATTGATCACAATCCCTCAAGAAAAGCACTCAATTTACCAAATGGGCAAAATGGTCAAAATTAGGGTTTTGGTTGTAATTGATTGATCAATAACTTTTTACCTGATACATGATCTAATGGCTTGAAGCATATTCTCAAGGATTCAATTACAACATGCTGACCTAATTTAATGGTTCAAAACATTTCTCAAGATCAATGGATTGATAGTTGAAATTTAATTAACTGTTGAAAAGTCAACTGATACACAAAAAGTCAAACTTTGAATATTTGATCAAAATTCAATTTCAAAGATGACAATTCATCAAGATATTCAAAAATATCAAACTTGATCATCAAGAAATCAAGAATGTCAAAAGTCAATTTCAAAAGTCAAACTTTTCAATACTTAGAATTTTTCTAAGTGTTTTAAAACCTTGATAATTTCATAACTTCATGACATATTTTCACCAAGATGAAAGATGATTCAAAAAAAAATTTCAACATGAAAGTTGTAGATATTAATGAGATCTATAACTTTTCTTTGATCAAGTCCTATAAGTTCTTAGATTTTAAATTATAAATTCATGAAGTCATGCACTTATTCTAAAATCAGTTAGTGAAAATTTGACCTAGTTTAGGTAGATTTTTTACCTAACTTCTTGACAAATTTTCATCAAAATCCAAGACGATTTTGTCAAAATTGTCAACATGAAGGTTGTATACGATCTTTCAAGAATTCCAAAATGTCCAAGAACTTTAAGAGATCATGCTTGAGCTAGAAGTTTCTATGAGATGAAGATCGCCTCATAAACTTGAATTATAGGTCATTTTCTTGATGAACACTTGAGCAAATCTCAAACCATGCTGCATAAATCTTGCTTTGCAGGCTTCAAACATGATAATCACTCAATAATTAAATGTTTACACAACTGTTAGAGCCATTATCCAAGTTAGTGAAGCTTTGTCCAAGTTGATTTTCCATTTTTGGCACAAAGGTACCATTTCCATTTTGATAAAGCATTGCTTTTGCAAAGGTCAACTCTCCTTGAGCTCCTAACTTGTTTTCTCTGCAAACACACTTTGCAAAGACTAGAAGCAACATGTTTAAAGTGAGTAAACCACTATACATTGATGGTAAAAAATATTGAAACTTGATTTTCTCACTTTTTTTCAAAATCAAGCAATGTAGCCATAACCCTATAACTTAGAAATTTGTTGTGCAAAAGATCTCCAACCTTTTTCATATAACTATAGAGACTATTTTCCAGCAGGGGCACAAGCTGAAAACCTCTAAAACACTCTAAAACACTCTGGAGCACAAAACTTGCATTTTGTGACACTTTTGAAGTTTCAAACACCCATCACAAAATCTACTCTTGGACTTGAGTAGGGAGATCCAGGATCTTTCAAAGAAAATTAAGGGTTGTAACACACTCAGGGAGGACCAGGAAAGCTAAAAAGATCATTAGGACACCTCAAAGGTTGCTCAAACTCCATACACAAATATAATTTGCAAGGTAAGTTTTCTAAACCGTGATATCTTGATTCAAGCATCTTTTGTACATACATTCTGAAGTAAACATGTAGATATCAATGCCCTAAAGCTAACCATGTTCTTAGTTTGCATTTTAATTGTTTGTGCATGAAGAATTTCATCTCTGACCAAATAAGGCACGATTTTGGTACCAATATAAATTAAACTTAACCTTTGATCTATAGCTTTTAAGAGCTATATGGTTGGATTTGTGGTGAAAAAATACACAAGTTTCATGTTTAGATTTTTTAATTTCATTGAGAAATGAAGGAGATACAGATTTCAAAAATGGTGTTGTCATGGTTGGCGTGAGGAAGAAGATGAACATGTCTTCAGGAATGAGTTTAAAATATATATTTGTGGTTTTGTATAAACTAACGGATGTATAGCCACCCCAGTGGTAAAGCGTGCGCCTATTCACGCTTGGGACCTGGGCTCAAGCCCCAGTGCTACCCTTTTGCTCTTTCTTGTTTTATTTTTACAGATTATGTGCAAGAAATGTTCCAGTAGGCATGGTACACCTTATGCCTCAACCCTCTGATCATCATCAAAGCCACTTTAACACATCACATGGCATCCTCATGATGTACCCCCTGAAGACCTCTCACACTGAATCAGACAACGCCTAGGCCAACATGTTTGGGCCTGGGAATTTACTTTTGTATTACCCCCCATTTACTTTTTGCAGCAGGCCCAATCTTTTTATTTCCATTTTCTGTTTTCAAACAAAAAATTGTTTGGGCCTAGCATTTTTGCTATTTTTCATCCTCCAATTTCTTTTCACACACTGACCTAAATATTTTCTTTTTACTTTTTTTATCAAATAAAAGTCATAAAAATCATGGAAAATATAGACATAGGTTTTTTTGAATTAATTATTTTATTTTTCCCAAATAAAATTAATTTAATTTAATCACACTAGGGTTTGTTTTATTAATTTGTTTGTTAAAACTAATTAGAACTATGTTTTTTTTTATTATTTTACATATTAAAATATTTTCTTAAACAAAAACCCCAAAGATTATCTTTCTAAAAAAACATTTAGAACATTTTGAAATTTAATTTATTTTCATAAATAAATTTATCATACTTTCTTTTTATTAAATTTTGTAAATAAATACTTAAAATTAGATTTAAACTTCTAATTTCCTTTCTTTTCAAATTTCAAACATTTTCCTAAAATTAAAAAATAAACAAAAACATCTTCTTAAATACTTAGATTTTTTTTAGGGTTTATTATACTCTGGACCCTTTCTATCTTTGCATATGTACTTACCTTTTACATTATTTTGCAATTATATACCTTGTCAAAAATTCTAATAGTAATTAGGGATTTATGCTTTCATCCTCATTCATAAATTTGTACCCTCATCCCCTAAAGTGTTGTAATAGCACAGGACATTTAAATTCTGCAATTTACCGCTTTCCATTATTTCTAGTAATTAGGGTTTGTATGACAAGATAAAATTAATCTTAGAAAAACCTAATCTCAAAGAAAAAATGAATGAAATCAAAACACTTTGCACACTTGGACCTCTAGGGTTAACCCACACTTGTTGCCTTAAATTAAACAGTTATTTCCATCTAACGCGGGATACTTTAGCAATGACCCTCGTATACAAGATCGTAGTCCTTCGATGACCCTTCTAAGGTATCCTACAATGTTGCCTTCTATGATTATACGATGACGCACGTCTGTCCCTTCACATCCAATGATATGGTTACTTACTAACTAATGGTAAGATAACACTATCTAAAGGAGGAGGAAAATAACTAAGACTTTTTGAGTAGGTAGAATGCTCGTAGTTGCTTGCTCACAAATAAAACCATCTTCACACATACACTTTCAAAACATTTTCCAAAAAACATCTCTTTGAACTATTTTCAAAACCAACACTTTGCATACATTCTTATAGATACGAGAATCATTATAAAGTTTGCCGAAACAAAGGCATTTTCAAAATATTTTCAAACTTACACAAAACACAAAAACATTTACAAAGCATTTCAAAGTGAGCTAGCAACTAAGATCCCGTAGATAACTACAGATGAAAAGAGTGCTAACACCATCTCTTTTCATAACCTACCCACCGAACTCAAGAAAATATCTCAAAAGGTCTTTCCTATTCTTTTCACCCTTTCCTTTATTGGATAAAATAAAAGTCAGTGGCAACTCTTGCTATCCGCAACAATTGCGATAAAACACAAAACACCCAAGTCAGTTCTCCCACTGTATCACAAAAGTCTATCTATAACACAATTGGAATGGTATTATCAACTCGAAGGTGTCAATATCCATACCTGGGAAGATTTGGTTGCGGCTTTCTATAAACAGTATCAGTATCACTCTGATTTGGCACCAACCTGCATGAAACTACAAAGTATGTCCATGGATTATGAGGAAGGCTTTAAAGAGTACGCACAAAAATGGAGAGATATTATGGGTAGAGTTCAACCTTGTTTTGATGATAGAGAGTTGGTTGACATGTTCATGAGTACACTAACAGTTCCTTTCTATAATTACCTACTTGGAAGTTCTTCAGTCGGCTTCACTAAATTGATACCGATAGGGCAACATGTTGAGAATGGAATCATAAGTGGTAAAATTTAGGTGGCTATGTCCTCGAATACTATGAAGAATTCTTATAATGGGAAGAAAGAATCTAATGTTGTGTACGGACAAAAGGGTCGTAATAAGAGTGACCGCAACCAATTTGTGGGGGCAGTGCTTATCTCTAATCCTGCACCAATACAATAACAACAACAGAACAATCAGCATAGGCAAGATGCACCCAGTAGATAGTTCACAAGAATCAACATGCCATTATCTCAAACATTGCAACACATGTTGAAGGAAGAGTTGATTACATTGAAGGACCCTCTTAAGAATCCCAATACTTCCTCTCCCTGTTACAACCCCAATGCAAGGTGTGCATACCACTCCAACAGTCCCGAACATGACACTAACAACTGTTGGGCTCTGAAAAATAATATTCAGGACATGATTGACTCTAAGGATATTGAATTTGACCCTCCTGAGACTCCTAATGTGATCATTGCATCTATGCCTAATCATGACAAGGGCTTTAATGTTATTGATGATGTTTCTTATGTTTCTTATGTGAATGACTTTACTACTCCTCTGATGATTATTGAAAAGAAGCTATTGCAAGCCGGTTTATTTCTGAGTTGCGTTGAAAACTGCTACTACTATGTGTCTCAATCCAATGATTGTGCCCTACTGAAATAAGGTATTCAACGTTTGATAAATGACCGCACAATTCTATTTGAGAAGACTCCTTCTATGGAGAGTATATCCCAAGACGTATCTGTGACTATAATTCCCGGTAC
The DNA here is from genome assembly GCA_948472305.1 of Vicia faba. Lineage (NCBI taxonomy): Eukaryota > Viridiplantae > Streptophyta > Magnoliopsida > Fabales > Fabaceae > Vicia > Vicia faba. The sequence goes on along the minus strand of OX451736.1, from coordinate 854,450,684 downwards.
TCCTCTAAGGATCACTTCTAAAGGTCCTGTGAAGATTATTGTCGAACTAAGGGTTACTCCTCTAATCATTACCGCACCTGGGCCATTCTCATATTCCTTTGACAAGGCTATCCCTTGGAATTATGGACTTGATGTCTATTATCATGGCGTCAAGCAAGAACCATTGGCTATCAAAGATGAAAGTAGTGAAGTCATTGATTCCAATGTTGGAAATATTGCTGGGACTAGTAAGGTTACCAAAAGTATAAGGGTTTTTTCTCCAGAGATCTCTCCAAAGGTTGTTTCTACACTAGTTCATATCCCTGCTACTGAATCCACTATTGACACTCGAGGTAAAAAAAAGTTAATTGAGCCTGCCTAGACCGAGACACCGAAAGAGGTTACTGTTGAAGATACCTCCAAGCAAGACATGGAGGAGGTGATAAAAATTATTCGAAATAATGACTATAACATTGTTGAACAGTTAGGGAAGACCCCCTGCAAAATATCTATGATATCTTTGTTGTTGTGCTCTGAAGCCCATGCTCAGGCTTTGGTAAAGTTTCTGAAATATGCTCATGTACTGTAGGAAATCTCTATTGATCAGTTTGAAAATTGTGTTTCTAGCCTGACAACTAATAATGGGCTAGGATTTTCTGACGCTGATTTAACTCCCACAGGAAGGAATCATAATAAGGCCTTTCTTGTCTCTATTGAGTGTATGGGCACTACCTTATCTCATGTGTTGGTGGACATAGGTTCCTTACTAAATTTATTGTCAAAGGCTGTTCTATGTGATGGATATTTATCCAGCCTATTCATGTTTGCTTGGACGCCATTGAATTCATGGGGCAAGTGCTATTACTTATACTTTACACCAAAAGTTGAAGTATCCCGTGAAAGGAAAGATAATTACAGTTTATGGTGAAGAAGAATACATGGTGAGCCATTTGAAATCCTCCAAGTATGTTGATATGGATAGGGAGTTCTTCGAGACTCGTTTCCATACCTTTGAAGTTATTCCTCAAACAACCCATGCTGCTAAAGTTGCTCCTACTGTTCCTAAGGTTACTAGGATTCCACCAAATATGGCTTCTCTGAAAGATGTTAAGGTTATGGTAGAAGAAGGTGGTGGCCTTGTTTGGGGTCATCTTCTCGACATTCCTTACATGTCCGACAAATTTGGCATGGGTTTCACCTCATAGGATCAGAGGGCTGTCTGTCGTGCTCGTTCTAATTTCGGGAGACTACTATTCTGCATCAACAATAATGGAGTTCACAAAAATAAAGTCAATGCTGTGGAAGGCACTGATAGCGACTGTGACATAGACAGATAGATTTTCCCTACTACCAATGGTGGGCTCAATAATTAGAAGGCTGAAGACTTTATAACAATCTCCTTTATCAGGAGTAAATGTTATTTTCTATTTCTTGCTTTAATGTTTTTGGTTATGTAATTTGAATAATAACTTTAAGCCTTGTGCCTTACCCGGGGCACAACGGTCAATTTGTTAGGATTGTCATATTTCATTCGCATATGTTCATTAAATAAATCATTGGACATTTGCATTCAAAATTTAGGCACTTTGTCTTTCTTTTACTTTATTTCTTTTAAAATAGCTATGTGTTCTTACACACATCCACATAAAAAAATTGCAGATCCACATCCACCCTTGGTCCCATTGATAACAATTCTTCTATTGCCAACTATGACTTCGAAAATCCGATCTACCAAGCCGAGGACGAAGGTGAGGGAGATTGTGAAGTACCTGGAGAGCTTGCTAGACTGTTAGAGCAGGAGCAAAGAGCCATACAATAGCATGAAGAGCCAGTCAAGGTTGTGAACTTGGGTACTAAAGAGGACAAGAAAGAAATCAAGATAGGTGCCAACCTAGAAGACAGTGTCAAAAAGAGGTTAATCTAGATGCTACGTGATTGTGTTAAGATATTTTCTTGGTCTTATGAAGACATTCCAGGGCTTGATATTATCATTGTGGTTCACCGTCTACCGATGAATGAAGATTGTCCTCCTATAAATCAGATGGTTCGTCGCATGCATCTCGAGATGTCTGAAAAGATCAAAGTTAAGGTTATGAAGTAGTTCAATACAGGTTTCTTAGTTGTTACGTCCTATCCTCAGTGGGTTACAAATGTGGTGCCAGTGCCTAAGAAGGACGATAAGGTGCGTATGTGTATATACTATAGGGATTCGAATAGGGCAAGCCCCAAAGATGACTTTCCACTTTCACATATTTATGTTCTAGTTGATAACACCACTCAGCATAAAGTATTTTACTTCATGCATGGTTTCTCTGGTTATAATCAAATCAAAATGGAACCTGAAGACATGGAGAAGACTACCTTTATCACACAGTGGGACACTTTTTATTACAAATTTATGCCTTTTGGTTTGAAGAACGCTGGTGAAATATATCAGCGTGTTATGGTAGCTTTGTTCCATAATATGATCCATCATGAGATAGAGGTTTACGTTGATGACATGATAGCTATGTCTCAGACTGAAGAAGAACATCTCGACCACCTGCACAAGCTGTTTGAGAGTCTGAAGAAGTATAAGTTGAGTTTGAATCCAAACAAGTGAACCTTTGGGGTAAGATCTGGTAAGCTCCTAGGTTTCGTCGTTAGCGGTAAAGGAATTAAAGTTGATCTTGCCAAGGTTAAATCCATTCAAGAAATGCAAGCTCCCCATACTAAGAAGGAATTCAGATTTTTCTTGGGAAGATTGAACTACATTTCCATATTTATTTCCCATTTGACCGCTACTTGTGAGCCAATCTTCAAGTTATTGAAGAAAGATCAAGTAGTGAAGTGGAACGATGATTGCTAGATAGCCTTCGAAAAAATTAAGGAGTACCTCCAGGAACCTCCAATCCTGATGCCACCAATTGAAGGAAGACATATGATCATGTATTTGACAGTGTTAGAGAACTCAATGGGATGTGTATTGGGGAAACATGACGAGTCTGGTCGAAAAGAGCATGTAATATACTACCTTAACAAAAATTTTACCGACTGTGAAACAAGATACTCACTGCTCGAGAAAACTTGTTGTTCTTTGGCATAGGCTGCTCGCCGACTAAGATAGTATATGTTGACTCATACTACTTTTTTGGTCTCTAAGATTGATCCAATAAAATACATATTTGAGAAACGCGCCCTCTCCGGAAGAATAGCAAGATGGAAAATGGTTATGACAGAATACGACATTCAGTACACTACTCAGAAGGCAATTAAAGGAAGTGTACTGGCAGATCATTTGGCTTATCAAGCTGTAGATGACTATTAGTCTATGAATTTTAAGTTCACAGATGAGAATATCATGCTAGTTACTGATTGTGAAGAACCTGAACCATATGAAAGACCCGAATTGGGATCCTGATGGACTGTGGTTTTTGATGGAGCTTCCAACACGCTTGGTAACATAATTGGTGATGTGGTTATCTCTCCTAAGGGTTGCCATACACCCTTCACCGCCAGATTGTGTTTTGACTGTACCAATAATATGGCCGAGTACGAAGCATGCATCATGGGTATCAAAGCTACCATCTATATCAGAATTAGATTATTGAAAGTATATGGGGACTAAGTCCCTAGTGATCAGTCAGATTAAGGGAGAATGGTATACGAAGCATCCAAATATCATTCCTTATCGAGAGCATGTGTTAACATTAATTTCGTACTTCGAAGAAATCACTTTTGAACACATTCCACAAGAAGAGAATCAATTGGCATACGAACTAGCTACCATGTTATCTATGTTCAAAGTTAGATGGGATAATGAATCTCTCGAATTACTATTAAGAGATAGTACGAACCGGCACATTTCTACGAAATAGATATTGATGGAGTAGAGGAAAAGCCTTGGTACCATGAAGTAAAAAGATACCTCGAAACTTAAGAATATCATGAAGGAGAATCTATCAATGATAAGAAATTTCTAAGGAGGTTCTCTTCCAAGTTCTTCCTGAGTAACAGAATCTTGTACAAGAGAAACCACAATTCGACCTTGCTTCATTGTGTAGACAAGAAAGAAGCTAAGAAAATTATGGAAGATATGCACGAAGATGTATTTGGTACTTACTCCAGTGGACATACAGTGGCTAAGAAGATTCTGAGAGAGGGTTATTATTGGTCTACCATGGAAGCTGATTGCCATCATCATTCCAGAAATTGCAACAAATGCTAGATTTATGCTGACAAAGTACATGTGCCTCCGGTTCCTTTGAATGTCTTGACAGCTCCTTGGTCGTTTTCAATGTGGGGCATTGATATGATTAGAGAGATTAAGCCTACTTCTTCTAATGGGCATCGTTTCATCCTTGTCGCTATTGATTACTTCATGAAGTGGGTAGAGGCAGCCTCGTTTGCTTCCGTTACCAAGAACGTTGTGGCTCGATTCGTTAAGTCTAACCTTACCTGTCGATATGGAATCTCTAAAAGGATCATCACGGACAATGGTACATATCTTAACAATACTATGATCACAGAACTTTAGACGATTAAGCATCACAATTCTTCTCTGTACCGACCTAAGATGAATGACGCAGTGGAAGCCACCAACAAGAATATCAAGAAGATCTTGCAGAAGATAACAACGACATACAAATATTGGCATGAGATGTTACCATTTGCTCTTCATGGTTATCACACTTCAGTACATATATCAACTGGGGCAACCCCGTTCTCTCTCTCCTACGGTATGGAGGTTGTCTTACTTGTTGAAGTCTAGATTCCTTTCCTAAGGATTATGAAAGACGCAGGTTTAGATGAAGATGAATGGATTCAGACTCCACTTGACCAGGTAAATTTGATTGATGAAAAAAGGATTGCGGCTGTTTGTCATGGTCAGGTGTATCAGAAACGCATGATCAAGGCCTTTAACAAGAAAGTCAAACATCGGGTGTACCAGGCTGGTGATTTAGTAATAAAGTGCATCATCCTACCACAAGGTGATCCCAGGATAAAAAGAATTCCCACATACGAAAGGCCATTTTTTATAAAAAAAGATATTTTCCGGCGGTGCTATGATACTTACCACCATGGACTATGAAGATTTTCCGTATCATGTGACTGCGAACATAGTCAAAAAATACTATGCATAAAAGAGACCCGCTAGGTTGACAGGCCTAGGCAAAAATAAGGGCATCTCGGTGAACCAAAAGGGTTCGGGAAAAAATTAGGGATATATATATATATATATATATATATATATATATATATATATATATATATATATATAAATTGTACATCCGACAAGTTAAAAACCTAAAAAGGCGGCATGGGAAAAAAGGATATCCCGGTGGACTGAAAACCCAAAAGGGTGGTCTAGGAAAAAGTTAGGGATTAAAGCGTACGACTATGTCTCATTGGATCACCCATCTATTTAAAGGAAGTCTTAATACCACCATCAATTTCAAATGGTACAGATCAATTCGATCATCTTATTCCAATAACAAGTGATGAGATACTTAAAGACATAGGGGCAATAGCAGAGTTGAAACTTGATGGTATCGTTTCCACATAGTTTTTTTTCTTTGTATCACTTTGTACCCCTTTTTCAATTTTTACGACAATTTCCTCTTACTAGGATTTCTGTCTCCTTGTATAAAACTGCATGCTTATAGGAAAACTTTCAAAATCAATGCAAATATACTTCAAAGTTCAAAATTGTTTTTACTTTCTCAGTTTTGTTTTCAAAAACATCTAATGATTACGTTGAATGAACATATGCATTTAAATATGATTACTGCTTACTAAATATATGCATGAAAACAAGGTTAACATTTACTAAAGACTCTAGGAGTTTGGATAATGTTCAAGTTATCCACAAATCCCCACAGAGTAACCTCCATAGAATTATCCCCAACAGAGATATATTCCCCAGCAAATATAATATGCCCTCAGATAGAAATTGGGACATCTTCCACCAGTTCACCTCCATACCCCTAATAGATAGTTTGACATAATTATCTTCCCTAATAGGTTCCCTAACAGATAAGGAAGTTTGATCATTTCCCCAGCATAGAGAGGAAACTTCCTCCCCAAATTCTATGAGATTCCAATCCCCATCAAAGATTATTTCCTTAACATAGTGTACAGAGTTTATTTCCCGAGTGGAGTTTATTTCTGCAATATTGCAATTCCTCGATATCATCCAATGTTGTCCTCCCCAGAAGAACTGATATTCGTATCCGAAACATGGTCAAACAACACATCAGAGGATTATCCATCTCTTTTATCCCCAGTCAGGATACATAAAGAATCAAATCCTTCAAAAGAACAATGAACGACCGACTCTCCTTGAATGCTTCTATCCCCAAGCAGAAGTCGAACATCCCTAGTGGAGTATCCTTAAACAGAAAGCGGAAATCCCCAGTAAAGTTATTCTAAATAAAGTTGAATAATTATTGTCTTCATCCCCAGCAACAGTCAGTGATTTATTTTCCCCAACCAGAGTTTTTACATGAAGCTACCGATACGCTTCGATGACATATTTCATCAATACATCATTTACAAAATATCATAACATATTCATACGAAACGCATATACTATTCTCATTTATTTTGAGAGCATCACCACAAAATACATTTCATGCATCATGACATTGCATAAAATTAACTTTGTCTTTTTAGGTTATGTTTGCCAACATATGAATATTATCAGCAATCTATAGACAAGTTGTAGATCAATTCCCGAAACAGGACGGAGTGACTATCTACATGACCAACATTTCCTTCATAGATTCATTGTGAAAAGCATTTCCCTTGGAGACTAAATCTGACGAGCATTTCCTTCATAGATTCATTTTGAAAAGAATTTGCCTCATAGACTATATCTGACGAGCATTTCCTTCAAATATTCATTCTGAAAAGCATTTCCCTCAAATACTAAATCTGATGATCATTTCTTTCAGAGATTCATTCTGAAAATAATTTCCCTCAGAGACTAAATCTGACAAGCATTTCCTTCAGAGATTCATTCTGAAAATCATTTCCTTCAGAGACTAATTTTGACGAGCATTTCCTTCATAGATTCATTCTGAAAAGCATTTCCCTCAAATAAAATCAGATAGATTCATTCTAAAAAGCACGAGTCAGATAAAACCAAACGAGGGTTCATTCGGATACCCCTTTGGATAAAGTCAGATGTATACTCATTCCAATATATTTTCTAGATAAAGTTAGACATAGATTCATTTTGACACTCCCCAGAACATCTGCCAGATAAAGTCAAACGTAGATCCATTCTGGTACACTTCTTAGATAAAATCAAGCGTAGATTAATTTTGATACACCCATCATACATTCTTCAGATGAAGTCATGTGTAGACTCATTCTGATACTCCTATCAACAGTTACTTTGGATGGCATCTATAAGCCCATATCCAACGACACTATGTCACCTTTTCTAAATGGCATATTTAAGCCAATTCCCTATACAATCTACCAACAATGTTACTTCGTGCACATGTGAGTGCAAATTTCTAGGCACTTAAGTGTTCAATCCTCTTACACCTTCAGATCACGAATGGCGAGCATGCTAATATAATTCCTCAGGTTCAAGAAGATTGAACAGGGTCAGTTGTTGTACCCCAAAATTTCCCTCCCATTTTCAAGACAAATTATTTATACCTCCTCATGCTCATGAAGGTCTCAAACACTCAAGACTACTCAAGGGTTGACTAAACAAACTCTTCTCATAAGTAATTGACCTACAACTAGGGTTTTTCTTCTGTCAAAGGAAATTGAGTTTCTAATTCCTCAAGAGGACTTCATGGTTCCTCATATGCTTCAAATAATCCTGATACCAAAATTCAAGCCTTGTAGTACAAGTTTGCTCAGTCAATTGCTCATAAGATTAAAAATCAACTATATTGAACAAAAAGTCAACTTTGACCAACTTACAGTCAAACTTCAAGATTTTTGGTCAACAATAATATTTTGAACTCATATTCGTCATTTGATCAAGGGTTGATCATGATTTATCAAGAAAACTCAAGATTCATCAAAAGTCAAAAATTACTAAATTAGGGTTTTCTTTAGGAGAAGTCAACTGAACTTTGACCAAGCATAACTTTCACATACTTCATTAGAAAATTATAAAACATTATCTATATTAAAGGAAATTCAATTCTCTACAACTTTGACTCTCTAAGCTCAAGGCCAAAAATGCTTCATTTGAGAGATATGGGCCAAAACATTACAAGTTATTTTAAAAGTCAACAAAAAGACACTTTTTGTCAAAGCACTTTACATCAAGATAAAGGCTTCAAATGAAAAAAATGAGCAACACGAAGGTTGTAGGGTACATCTTTAGGTTTCCAAAAAGTCCAATATCGCCTTCATATGATAAACATTAAGTGAGTTATGATTGGTGCAAGTTAGGCAATTTTGAGAAAATGCATGAAGTCCAAATTGAGCAAATTTGAAATTTTGGGCTAATGGGCCTATCTTTTAAGTCCAAATGTGTTCCTGGTCTCATAATAGACCTCTTAATTTACTCATTTATTTTTGTGGTTTTTATTTCTTTTTATTTTGATTTTATTCAATTAAAAGCAAAATAAATAAAATAAAATATCAAATAAATGATATAAGGCATGAGAAACTATTTTTGAATCAAATCATAAGTCTAAAAAGCTCATGGCCAGCTAGCAAAAACGTGTGAGATTGATTGGCATGAGATTGGCCTAAAAAAGAAATATTTCATGCAAATTCCAAATCAAATATTATACCATGATTGTATAAGATTTTATTCAATATTGTTGAACTAATCTTTTCCATTATAAATAGACAACATGTTCATACATCCAAGGACACGAAAATTTTCCTCAAAGAAGAACCCTAAAGCTCTCAGAATTTCAAGAATTAGGGAAAAGTCAAAACCAAAGATGCATCCACTTTAAGTCCAAGCCATTCATTGCAAATCATTCCTGAGGTATCTAAGTGTAAGAATAGGTTGAAAGTCATGGCCATTGATGTTTGAAACAAGCATACTCATCTTCTATGATTTTCTTATCATTCAAACATTCATATAATTAATTTTGTGCATTGCTAATGTTTATTAACTGCTTAAATGAGTTCCTATTATTATTTAGAACAGGTTTGAATCATAAAACAGAAGCTCTAACGTGAGAATAATGTTTTGCCATGACTAGGGAAAAATTCCTTTGTACCCTTCGTATCAGTACCTCCAGGCCGTTTCAGGCAAAACTAATGCCATTAATCGATTCACATGGGTCGATTTAGGGGGTGTAGCCTTATTCTCAGGTTTCAATTTTTCATATTTTGTAGGTTGTCAAAACCCCCTCGCTGGAGAAGACGAAGTGGACCACCGTCCACCGTGGTGCTGACTCTCCTGGCTCAGGTGACCTAGGTGTGGCATCGTGTAATTGACTGATTCAAATGTTCTGACCCCACTAACAAGCACGTGTTTAAGTTTGTTTGACTTCTGATTTTCTAGATTTTGTTTATATTATATTTAATAATGCTGACTAACTAAAAAGGAACAACAGATGGCATAGTGGTGAGTGATGTGTTGGTCATAGTAAAGGGTGTGGGTTCTGAAACAACGCGGCCGGAACCTGTCATCTGGATGTAATGAAACATCAATGAAGTCGCCACCGAACGTCTTTTATCCCGCTGAAAGGGAAAGGTAAACATCGATAAAACCTGAAAAGGGAGAAATCACGGTCTTTCGACCGAGAGATCGGGTAAGGGAGTCTGTTACGCGAGGGGAAGGTGTTAGCACCCCACACGCTCATAGTACTCTACGGTATCCACTCTTGCTGTCTAATCTAATGGGTGCGGTCAAATCCTATGTCTATGGTTTACCACTGAAAAGGGAATGCATGCAAAAGGAAAAAAGAGAATAATGTAGGGAAAATAAAAATTATGCTCGGTTGAGCCCTACCCCAATGCCTACGTATCCCTTTTAAGGAATCAGAGCAGCCGTAGTTCGGATTATGTGTTTTGGTTAGTTTGTATTTTTTAATTAAGACAAACAAAAACAGTTAAGATGGCAATACATCAAATAAAACAACAAACAGATGAGATGATAAAACATTGACTAAATAATAACATGGTAACATGTCAATGATGGTGAAACATCAATAAACCAGATAACAAAACATCACACCTAACAATGATATTGAGGATCAAAGTAGGATAACAAACAGATGCGATGGCGAAACATCGGCTTCAAACAAATGTGTGATGGAAAAACATCGACTAAGAGATAACATGGCAAAGATGGAAAAACATCAATAAAATGGATGACAAAACATCACACCTAACGATGATATTGAGGATCAAAGTAGGATAACAAACATGTGCGATGGCGAAACATCGGCTTCAAACAAATGTGAAATGGAGAAACATCGACTAAGAGATAACATGGCAAAGATGGCGAAACATCAATAAAACGGATGACAAAACATCACACCTAACAATGATATTGAGGATCAAAGTAGGATAACAAACATGTGCGATGGCGAAACATCAGCTTCAAACAAATGTGCGATGGTGAAACATCGACTAAGAGATAACATGGCAAAGATGGTGAAACATCAATAAAACGGATGACAAAACATCATACCTAACAATGATATTGAGGATCACAGTAGGATAACAAACATGTGCGATGGCGAAACATCGGCTTCAAACAAATGTGCGATGGCGAAACATCGGTTAAAAGATAATAAGATATCATGGCAAAGATGGCAACACATGAATAAAACAGATGATGAAACATCACACCTAACAATGATATTGAGAATCAAAGTAGGATAACAAACATGTGCGATGGCGAAACATCGGCTTCAAACAAATGTGCGATGGCGAAACATCGGCAAACCAAGTTTAAAAACAAATCCAAGAGGCGCACAAACAAATAGGATTGGTTTGTATCTTTTACCTTGAAGAAGGATTTGAGTTTATTAGAGGTGTTTTATGATTTGCCAAGAAAACAGTTTTTGTTTTAAGATGCAAAATGCAAAGAAAGGAAAAACAACTAAGGGAAACTAGCCTAGCACTATCCCTAGTGTTATCATACAATGGTCGACCCTAAGGTTGAGGATAAAGGAAAATCCTACCCTATGTTAGCATACATGGATTCTTATCTTAGTCAACATGTTAAAGGAAGCTTTAACAAAACTATCCTCTAGGGAACATGCAATGAGAGCGAAGTCATGATCTCAATTTCTAAATTGAGTGACTCATCGATCAACAATTAAAGAAGAAAAGCAATAAACATCCTATAGGGAACATGCAATGAGAGCGAAGTCGTGATCTCAATTTCTAAATTGAGTGACTCATCGATCAGCAATTAAAGAAGAAAAGAAATAAACATCCTATAGGGAACATGCAATGAGAGCGAAGTCGTGATCTCAATTTCTAAATCGAGTGACTCATCGATCAAAAGCAAACACAACACATGTATCAGACAAAAAAACCAGAGGGCCTCCTGAAATATATCAGTAATAGAGGTCCCATCATGCAGTCTGAGAACTATGCAAAATGAAAATGGGAGAAAGGAAGTAGTACAATACCAAACAGATAAATATCTGTAACAATCAAGCAAGAATAAAAGAAACCCAGAGAAACTTCAAGCAAGCTGGCATCAGTAGACAAATCGAGTCAGGAATTACACCACCAGGATGTAAGTAATTTATCAGATATGAACAAATCCCAGGGGCTATGTGTAACATTCAAAATCAAATTCATATATCCTGCATGGAATATCAAATATGCCAAACACAATAGCATTGCCAACATAATAAGTTATGTTTCACAAATAAAGTGAAACACAAAAGCCTTAGGTCAAAAGTGGAAACTTTCTCAAAGTACCTCACACATTCAACAACCAAGTTAGTATTCCATAAGGTGAATGATGGCTCATACAAGGGATGGATGCAACATGATGAAGTGAGAACAACATAATAACAATTATCAAACATTAGACATGATCGAAAAAGAGGAAACAGGCATATGCACAAATTAGGTCAAAAGAATCAGAGGAATGTTGCTCCTTTCTATCACCATGTTGAGTTGACAATTGAATATAAATCAAGGATCATAGGAGCATGAGAATAATATGAACAAAGACCATGAAGGTCAGCAGCAAATACATTTCAAACATTCTCAAATAAATCATCATAACTCATAAGCACAATAGAAGAGGGATTCCACACAATGCATTAGAAGGTTCAAACATTCAAGCATGGGACATTGAGTCAAAATGGTTTGATGCTATCATGAATAATCAGAATCAAAATGATCATTAGGTGCCCAATTATAGGCCTCACTCAAGTTCATTGTCCATCAAGCAAATTGTAACAAGATATGCAACATCAATTGGGTACCTTCACTTCAAAATCACATCAAAAATGGAAATAATGGTCCATAATTCAAACCAAAAAAATATTAGCATCTTTTAAAGGTATAGAAGTCAGAATGCAAGCCCTAAGTTCACGAATGATTGAAGAGGAAACTTGAGTTCTCATGAATTGGCCATTTTGCTTATTTGTCAAATTTCAATGAAATGCTTCAAAATCCAAAGCCCATAACTAGCTCATACTTTTTAATTTTGGCACAAATGAGCATAATTTGGAAAGGTATTGAAAAGATCTATAATACCTTAGTTTTGAGTTTCTGCAATTGAATCAATTAAGATCCTTAAAATTGAGCTTGAAATTCACTAATTTTGAAAAATGACCTATAATTTTGTGACTTCAAAAGACCATAACTCTTGATTTCTTGCCAATTTGGACATGAGACCAAAAGGAGGTGAAAGATCATTCTCTTATCTTTCCAAGCATATTTCATTTGCATTTTCTTGATCAAAGGTGAATAAAATATGAATTTTTGAAATTAAGTCCTTATTTTCCAAAATTAGTAACTTTTAGGGTTTCTTCAAGAACAAGTTTCAACCCAAACGACAATCTCTTTAATCCAATGACCAAAATGAACTTGAAATATGAAAATTACATCCTTTTATTGATGGTTGGCCAAAAATTCACTTGGTCAACCTTGACTTTGACTGATTTTGACCAAAATGATCATTTTGCCCCTCTGAATCAATTGATCCACTTCCCTTCAAAATTGATGATCAAAACTTCAGACATATGATATTCCAAATGTATAGAGTCCATGTACAAAGTTTCACTTCAAAATTCTCAAGAAATCCTGATAAAAACTCAAACCCTAATTTTGGTCAACACTTTAGGAAACTGATGAATCATCTTCAAAACTTCAAATCCTTTGGGCATCATGACCAATTCCTTGTTCAAAGACTTTTTAAATACCAAAGAGATGTTGTAGATCCCTAAATCAAGACTTGTACATTTGCCAATAGCCTTGCTCAAACAAAACCCCAATTTGACTGGTGAATCCAAATAGTGATTCTCCTTGTAATCAAACACAAACTTCAATCCTCTGATGATCCAAAGAGATGGATAAAATATCTTGAGATATGAAATAACTTTTGACCTTGAAAGATCCAGAGGTTTAGATAATAAGATTCTACTTAAGCAACTTGTCAATGCAACCAACCTTCAAAGCTTGAGGAAGACTAGATAACCAAAGTACTTTGATCCCATCACAAAGTAAGAATGCAATGCAATATGATGTTCATGATGAATCATAAGCCTAAATCAAGAGGGTAAATTTTGGGGTGCAACAGGTTCGACCCCAGTTTTTGCCAAATTCTTTTGTTTTTCAGGGTAATGCGCAGATTTACAATATGTTGATTGATTCTCTTTCTCAAACACAAACAACATGGTGGCGTAGTGGATATAATAGCATCCTTTGAGATCAGGGGTGTGGGTTCAACACCCACCCCATAAATTTTGGGTTTTTTTCTTTTTCTAACCCTAATTATTTTTAATTAATAATTAACTAACCTAATCTTTTTTTAATACTAATAAATTAGGATTAGGGTTTTAGTTAGTAATTAAATTTTTCTTATATATATATATATATATATATATATATATATATATATATATATATATATATATATATATATATATATATATATATATATATATATATATATATATATATATATATATATATATATATATATATATATATAACTTACTAATCTATTAATTAATTAATTAATTAACTTTTCTTCTTAATATTAAAATTAATTAGAATTAAGTTTTTAATTACTATTATAATTTAAATTATTTTCTACAAAAAAACATCATAAAACATGTTAACATTATTTTTCTATTTTCTTTCTTCTTGCTATTTAATTTTCATAGAAAATTGTATAGGTTGCATTCTTTAGTTGTAATAGCATAGATTTCTTTTCTCACATTTTCCCCAATTATGTTACTGCTCATAGGATGTAATAGCGTAGATTTGCTTTCTCGCGAATTTTTATACTTATGTATCTCTCTCATAGCCATGTAATAAGGTCTTTACATTTCGCACTTTATTTTTTTGTACATATTTAATTGCTAGTAACTAGGATCTGTATGGCATGACTAAAAATGACATAGAAAACCCTAATTCTCAAGATAATATAATTAAAAATAAACACCTCGCACACTTTCACCTCTAGGGTAACCTCTCTTGTTGCCTTACGAATATTGGTCATGTCCCTCGAAAGTGGGGATACTTTAGCAAAAGAACCTCGATCAAATCTTCATGTCCCTTTCGAATAAAGATCATAATCCCTCGATGACTCTTCGAGTTTCCTACAAAATGATCTAGTCCCTACGAGTAAATGATGATAGTCCCTCCGACACAATTGCTAAAGTATCCTTACAAGTTGCCTTCAATGACCATACCATGACCCTACGTCTGTCCCTTCACATCCAATAGATGGGGCTACCTACCAACTAATGGTATGGATAGTACTATCTCCAAACAAGAAGGAAAATAACAAGACCTTAGTGGGTAGATCTCTTGAATGCTTGCTCACGACTGAAAACATTTTTCGCACTACATTTTCAAACAAATATTTTCAAAAACACTTTGTATACATTCTTGAGGACTGATACAAGAATTATTACAAAGTTAGCCTTACATTATCATTTCAAAATGTTTTCAAATCACACACACAAAGCAAGTATTTCAAAAGTAAACTAAGATATTAAGAGTCTATATATAACTACGGATGAAAAGGGTGCTAACACCTTCCCTTTTCATAACTTACCCCCCGAACTCAAAATCTATCAAAGGTCTTTCCTGTTCTTTTCACCTTTCCTAAATATTGGATAAAAGAAAAGTCGGTGGAAACTCTTATTTTCCGTATATTTGGATAAAACCAAAAAAGTCAATTTTCCCACCGTATTACACTAAGACTTTAGACTTCCGCTAATTTTACAACTGTGAAAATTTAAATTACATTAGGTATAGGTTTCTCTTTAAATATACCTCAGTAGTCCATGGGCTTCAAAATCTTCACCGAAATATTTCTTCATCCACAAGTTGACGAATGCACCAATTATGCAGAAAAATCTCCTTAAATCTTGAAACAAAAGATCAAGTTTCCTAAATTGTCTCAACATCCAATTTTAGAAACTTATGTACAACTGAAGATTAGATCACTTGTTCTAGATTAAATCTTCTTAACCTACGCAAATCATTGAGATATATTCAAAATAAATATCACAAAATAAAATCAAATATGTTAAGATTTAAAACAGTTTGTACTAATGTTCTGGTACAACATGTCACAACATCTAATAGAATATATGTCTTCATTGCAACCTTTATACTCTATTGTAGCAGTTTGATCAAGATGTTATGATATCTTGCTCAGCATTTGTCATGAACCGTGTTTTAGAAATATAGCTATCAATCCTAAAATAAGGATCTAACACGGCTAATCATACAGGCACTATACACAAGTTTTGAAACTTTTTTTTCTTAAGAAAATATTTCAAAAATAAATATAAAAGTCGTTTCAATTGAATTGGAATTTTTCAAAAAAGTTATGTACAATTTTTTGTACTTGCCAATCGATTGACACTTATACCCAACAGACTGGATTGGTGCAAAAATGTGCCTTAACATTTGGGACAATGCCTTAATGAACTAAAATGATTCTTTATCTTTTCTTGCCTTTTATAACATTTATTTTTAGTCCAACCAATTTATTAGAGCATTAGGACAATCGTCTGGCTCATTAATATTGGCCCCACAAATTTTATTCTTTTGTTCAAACCTCAAGCTTATAAATTGAGGTCTCTACCTGCATTTTCACATAAAAAATTGTGAGCTTTCATATTTCACTCCTCATTCTCTCGCTAAATATATTTTCTCATTTTATCTCGCTTATAAATTATAACGCTTTTGAGATCAGCCCATATTTAAATCTCAAGTTAGTTTGTGGTTATCTTGTGTAAAAACTTGGTTTGGTTCATTAAAAGTGCCCATTCAAAAGCTTTCATCGGTTCAAGATCAGGTTTGATTAAAATCTCAATGGTTTATGGTCAGCCGGGTTAAAACCTTAGTTCGGCTCGTGAATTCAAGTTGACATAAAATCTCTCCTTGGTTTAAGATAAGCTCGTGTAAAATATTTGTTTAGCTTGGAGAATAACTGCTTCAAGTTTCTATTTGGAAAGAATACTAACCTTTTCAATTCTCCATTTGGAAGGAATATTAATCGCTTCTCTCCAATGTTGATTATTTGGTTGGAAGTTAGCCTAAACTTCATTTTTCTTGTATAAGGGAGCTCAAGAATTTAATCTTCTAAAACCTCTTAAGATTTATTGGATACTCCCAAGATCAAATCTTGGGGATATTACTAAGTCTTCTTGAATGAACTGGTATAATTCCTTGAGTGTTCTCTCTTCCATTAACTTTTACTTTCTACAATTTAAATTTCCACTGATTATTTCAAAAACGTTTTCAAAATATTTTTAAACTTTGATAAAGTTAAAGAAAATTTTTCAAACCAAAATTTTTCTTAAACAAACAATTCACCGTTCTCTTTAGTGTGGAGTCATATGTCCAACAGATGACATCAAAGCCTAAATCATGTTTAAGGGATAATCGTTTAAGGAGGAAGGTAACTTCCAACACATTCTCAAAGAAGAGATATTTCCTAAACGAACCTCCAACATTTAAATGTGATAGGTTTGAAATATAGAAAGCTAGATTTATAATCTTTATTTAAAGTATTAAATGTGAGTTATGGGAAACATTACCATTGGTATTTTTATCCCTACTTCCAATCAAATGCATAACTAGTAGATATGCTTGATTTCCTTTAGACCCTAGAGGAAAAGAGAAAGTTTGAAATTGATTTCAAAACCAAGAATTTTATAGTAATGTCCATGGGTGATATGTGATTATAACCACTAAACCCTAGTGATCAACTTCAATCAACAAGATGAATGATGTTGAATTTTATAACTCAACTAGACAATCCTTTTATGCCAAGTTACTGAAACATAGAGGGGTACATATAGATTCTACACTAATCCTATTAGGGCATTAGTGTGGAATACAAGAAGAAGAAAAAAACTAACACTCTAAGATATTCAATATGAATGGTTCAATGCTTGAATTCCAAAGCAGGTAGTGTGCTCCTAATTTCTAGGTATTTCTTCATGGATTTGAGATTTTATTATGTCAATAAAATAATGCAGATTATGTTGGATATTTGATTTGTTCCTTGATTATCTCAAACAAAAAGATATGATTTAGTTTGTTACAAATTCAAATTTAAAGCACTTTAAATTTTTTATCTTCACAACTGACCAACAAATCATAAAATCATATTGTTAATGTAATAACAATAAAATATGATCCAATCTTAGATCAGAGAATCTTCTAAAATGCAGCAGCAATATTATGGTAGACTACACCCAGATTTTGTAGCAACATGTGGAGAGATCGTGTCCAGCATGTGTACCTTCTGCACCTTCATACAAGTTAAGAAAGCAAGATCAAATTGAACACTTCATCCATGTTGTTTTTGCAAAATGTAGCCAAACCATAAGACAATTTCACAAAGAATTAAATCTCCCCCTTTTGTAAACTCTGGCAAAACAATTATTCAAGATATAACACTTTGTTCAAATCAGAACAAGTTATAGCCAATAGGATCACTATACTTCATTAGATCATTCAATCGGAAGTAACAACATTCTTCTACTTATCATAGTCAAGCATAACAATAACAACAACAACAAAAGTTAGTAGCGTCAAGATCCAATGCTTACACATAATCTATTCAGTTGCTCCAAACGAAACAGACAATCCAATCCATCATACAATCATTCACATACTTAGGCATGCATGAACTTAGTTAGCACATAGGTAGTACCATACAATCCTAATAACTAACAATTATTAGCATACAATCATTCATAGATTTAGCCATGCACAACACGAACAATTAGTAGTCAATGATTAGGATATGTAGAATCTACAAACACAGGTATACTAACACTCATATATGCTTTCAAGTACAAGGGCCAGATGTCTTTCCCGATGATCCAACATGGAGCATAATATTAGTACTTCCTGGATAGTTAGTACTAAACAATCACCAGGAAAACAATAGATACACCACTTATCCTCATTACTCCCCCTTTTTGCCATAATTTGGAAAAGGGTTAGTTCTTCAAAGAAGTCATCATGCATATAGGATAACATGCATAAGATCAGACATGCAAGGTTAGTATCTTAGTACATACACAACGAGAACATGAAAAAAACACCATATCATTATCATTAGATGCACAACATTATTACACGTTCTAGTCTCAAAAGATCTTACAAATCATGAATAAAACATGTCCAGATATAAAGACAAGAAACCTTAAAACAATACCCTTCAAACGCATTCGTCTATCCATCCTCTAGAAGGCTTGTATTTGGGTCAGTCTTCATCACCTTTTGAGTTTAAACTGGCCTCTTCTTGAGCTTAAACATAACTCTTCTTCAATAACTTCTTCTTGGTCATAGATTTCTTCTTAGTTACAATTGCCTCCCTAGGTGACCCATCAGATGTAACTCCGCTATATACAAAAAATGTAGAAACAACTCCCTTGTTCTTGTCGTATACTCTAGTGATAAATGGACTCTTCCTGCTTTGATTTCCAGAATTTTGACTCATTTTGAGATAAATTTTCCCTTGATGGAGAGAGAGAGAGAGAGATAGAGAGGTAAGAATATACTATTCTCGCTTGTAACAGAAGTCTAGATAGTGAAGGTTTTGAAACAAGTAAAGTTTGCTTTGTTTCTCATGCAACACAACCCTAGTAGGAGAAAAACTCCCATGTACACCTCCCTAAAGTTAATTTCTACATACCCTCACATGATCAAATACCAAGTACCCTCCCAAGTTTTTCAAAATGATTTGCATCTAACACTTTAGATAAAATGTCCCAGACCAATGTCCTAACATCTTCTTCCACATTATACTCTTTCAACTTTTTCTTTATCTAGAGTAATTTCCAACCATTACTATCTGTAACAATGTATTCAGCTTCATCTGAAGACAGGTTCACAATGATTTTTTATTTGTTGATGAGGTTCTGATAGTATGTCACACAAGCTTTTTCCAATAGTTGTATAACTTCTTCAATTGTCAAAGTTTTATGGACAAATTCCTTTCAATCTTTATTCTCTTTTGATATAATCATTTCCTCTCTATAATACTTTCCTTACAATTGAAGGAATGTCTACTTGTGCCATGTATCCTTTTCTGACTGATGGATACAATGTCCAAAACTATTGCTTTAACTTATGTCTCTTGTTAAAATCTTATATGTTCTTCTTAACTAACTGAGGAAGTTTTCACATCCTTCCTCTGATTTGTGATCTCAGTTACCATCATGTGATCTACTATGTATTAGAAATCATATAAGAATCCATTTGTTTGTTTCTCTTGACAAACAACTCAATAGATAACATCTTTAATCATGATCAGTTATATTTAAACTTTAATTGATGGACAACATGCTCTAACATCTTGACTGATAGTTTACATTGCATAATGTATTCTTCAAGAATGAGATTTATCACATTCCAAATGTCATCCATATGATCACTCTTCAAGTTGTTGACATCCATATTGACACAACTGATATCTTCTAGTATATGATCACTTTCTTCAATTGTATGACCTCCTCTTGGACTCTTCCTTTCAATGGTCATCCATTTTAAATCCTTTCTTTTTTGCATTTGTATGCATGGATCAGATCTTTAGTAGATTGAACAAACCCATCATGAACTATATTGTTCACATAGCTAGATTCTTCATGAGCACAAACAACATCATTAATGTTGTCATTAACCTTCACTAAACGATCCTTTTCATGAGTTCTCTGTTAGAACAAGATTTGGTTCTGCATCTAATCTTTTGTTTTGAAGATAACAATGCATATATTTTATATGTAACAATTTTTGTGTTGTAATAGTTTCTTTAAGTGTGAAGCACTAATATTCTATTTGATTCAGGATAAGATCATTAGAATCATTGTTGGAACCATCAGAAGAACTATTGTATTCACTTCTCAAGTAAAATCAACAGTTCTGAAGAATGTTGAATATGCGCTAGAAGAGAGTATATGTGTTTACTCCATATCAGAAACCAAGATGCACTTCTCAAATAAGCTTTTGCTTTCAGATCAGAAGTCAAGATGTGTTTCTAAGAAAAGGATTTTTGTGTAATATGTTGCTTCAATATCAGAAATCAAATATGTGCCTTATCAGATAAGCTTTTGCTTCTAGATTAGATATCAAGATTTGTTTGTCAGGTAAGTTTTTGCTTCAAGTCTGAAGACAAGGTTCTGATTCTGAAGACATTGAATCCTTTGGAAATATTACAATAAAACTTCTTTTGGAATATGTATCATTTCACATCAGAAATACTCCATCAAAAGATTAAAGAACAAAGATGTGATCTCTTCTGCACTATCTTCACTACTTTAGATCAGAAGTATCTCATCAGAAGAAAATATCATAAACTTGCACAAGAAGAATACAATACAACAGTATAATAACTATTCCACTATGGTGAAGATAGAATTGTATGATTGAAGATTTGTTATGCTCTTGTCTCCCATGATCACACGCTACCATTGTAGCAGCTGGAAGATGAAAGTGGCCTTTTATACTATCCAACAATCTACTTTCTCAGCCTATAAAAAGGGATGACTAGTTCATTGAAAACCAATGATTCAAGTATTAAGAAATTTGAAAATAAAATTTATTGTGCAAAGAAATTCAAGAGAGAAAATACTCAATAGAAAATCACAACACAAAGAGTTTTTGCTCATTTTTGTGTTAACTTTTATTCTCTAAAAACACAAGAGTTGTTGCTCATATTTGTGTTTTTATTATCATTTTTGTATACACAAGAGTTGTTTCTCATATTTGTGTGTAAACAATTGTTCTTTATTGTAGTGTTAAATGTGCTTTTAGAAGCACTATTGTCACAGTTTGGTTGTAAATCTGTTGAGATTTATTTCCTCAAGTGACTAAGTTGTAGTCCGTATACTTGAGAGGGCTAAGGTATTTTTCCAAACTCTTATACTTTTTTGTAATCTTTCAAGATTAATGGATTAAGTCCTTTTCTAAGGCAAAATCACCTTGGTGGGTGGATGATGGGGAAAATAGAAAGTGTACTATTTTTGCCTAAAAAGTAATGATAGGGAATTTCCCTAGATATCGACCTCGAAGACTGCGTATATTATCGAATTTAACTTGTGGTTTAATTGAACAAAATCTTGCATTTAGTTGGGATTATGATATAACTTCAACAAATATAAAGATGAAAAGAATTTAAATTATGACTTTTACTAATATGATCAAATATGCTAGGGGTGAGTGTTTTGTACTATCCAACAGTCTACTTTGTTAGTCTATATAAAGGGGTGACTAATTCATTGAAAACCAATGATTCAAGTACCAGAAATTTGAAAATAAAAGTTATTGTGCAAAGAAATTCAAGAAAGAAAATACTCAAGAGAAAATCACAACACAAAGAGTTTTTATTCATTCTTGTGTTAACTTTTATTCTCCAAAAACACAAGATTTGTTGCTCATATTTGTGTTTTTATTATCATTGTTTTATACACAGGAGTTGTTGCTCATATTTGTGTGTAAACAATTGTTCTTTATTGTAGTGTTAAATGTGCTTTTTAGAAGCACTATTGTAAAAACAGTTTGATTGTAAATCTGCTGAGATTTGTTTCCTCAAGTGACTAAGTTGTAGTATGTCTACTTGAGAGGGATAAGGTGTTTTTCCAAACTCTTAGACTTTGTTTATAATCTTTCAAGATTAGTGGATTAAGTCTTTTTCTTAGGCAAAATCACCATGGTGGGTGGATGATAGGGAAAATAGCAAGTGTACTATTTTTGCCTAACTATTAATGATAGGGAATTTCCCCAGATATCGATCTTGTGGATTGCGTATATTATCGAATTTAACTTGTGGTTCAATTGAACAAAAACTTGTGTTTAGTTGGGGTTATGATATAACTTCGACAATTATAAAAATGAAAAGAATGTAAATTATGACTTTTACTAATATGATAAAACATGCTAGGGGTGAGTTTTTGATTTTCCACATGAAAACTGTAACTCTTGATCTTTTCAACAAGTTCATCAACATCAACTACCGGTTCTTAAGGTTGTCTTTCCCTAAGTCCTTAGTGAAAAAGCATTTACTTCCATCCTAATTTCAATGTCCATTTAAAAATAGTGATGAAGCCAAGTATTTGATTATCAAGAATTTCCAGTAATTATAGGATTTCCCTAGTCCTAGGTGAAATCATATATAATATAATTGTCTAGAAACTCCTAACACGATTGTCCAGCTCTACTGTGTTAAGAAAAGTGAAACCTTATTGATCTGATAGGGAAAAACAATAGATTATTCTGAATAATTAAATTGACGGAAAAGAACTATTGTGTTGAATAAAACAAAGAGATCAGTATTGTTACAATGACAAATCAGGGACTCCCCCTAGCATTGGGGGGTTTAGCCTCTCATAGTATTCAAAGAAAATATAATAAAAAGATTAGACATTACAAGAGAAGAGAATTTTGTTGATGTTCAAACGCAATGGCTCTTGAAGATCTCCATTCTCCAAACCCTTGAGAGCTCTATTCCTTCTTCTGCAATTCTTTAGTACGATCCAAAAGTGTTTCTCTCTTCTTAAAAACAAGCTCAAATAGTCCCTAATACACCATAGCTCTCAAAAATATCCAAAATACCCTTTGGGATGGCTAAACAACCAAGTTGCCCAAAAATCTCATTTTCAGTGCCCTGGCCAACACGGGCCGTGTTACCTGACACGGGCACCCATGTCAGCCTTTGCCCCTCTTACCAACAAACTACTCTCCCAGACCTTTTGACACGGGCCGTGTCAGCTAACACGGGAACCTGTGTCATCCCTTGTTTCTTCTCCCAATCTATGTTGTGCATCCTCTCCTAACACGGCCCGTGTCAGGTGACACGAGTGGCCGTGTTAGGACCCCCGTAGCCTCCAATATTCTTTGTCTCAACATCATAACTCCTATTTTCTTTGCACAAGTCCATTGGGACTTTTTTCCTGAATCGGACAACATAGAACACTACCAAGAAAACACATAAAATGCAACAAAAAGATATAAACTTATACTAAAAACACTGCGGGAATGGAAAATTAAAAAAGTCAAACATCTTCAAAAAAACAATAGACAAAAGAACCAAAGTGTTACCAATTTTCATGGATTCATTTCGAATAAATGAATGAAAACTAGTAGAATTAGTGATCGATCAGTGGATAAGAGTAGCCTTTTCTAAGATGAACTTGTATAAACTGATTGTGTCATTTTTCTTTCTAGCTTGTCTATCATTGATCATTTGTGTGAAGAACTTATAAAAGAAAAAGTTTTTGAAAACCCAATTCAAACCCCCCGTTTCTTGTGTTATTCTCAACCTTCAATTGGTATCAGAGCTCCAACTCTGTTATTGATTTTCCAATAAAACACCTAACCATGTTGAAAGGTCCAATTCGAGAAAAACTTAAATGGTCGCTGCTAACACAAACGAAAGAGATAGTTACAATTCTAAGCCTCATGTTTTTGATGGAGAGAAATTTAACTACTGGATTGATAGACTAGAAAGTTTCTTTCTAGGTTGTGATATTGATCTTTGGGATATCTTTACAAATAGTTGTGAGGCACCTGTTAGTGCGATTGGTATTCCCATTCACATAAACAGAATGAATGGTGCACAAAAGTGTGATCTCAAAATAACCACAAAGCTAGAACTATTGTTATCAATTATATTTATTACAATGAATATGTGAAGATCACCAATAGAGATACAACTAAGGATATTCTTGATTCTTTAAGAATGACACATGAAGGAAATGCTTAAGTTAAGGAAACTAAGGCTCTGTCCTTAATCCAGAAATATGAGGCTTTCAAGATTGAAGGAGACGAAACGGTTGATACTATTGTCTCAAGGTTTCAAACATTAGTAGCAGGACTTAAGGTTATGGATTAAGGTTACTCCACAATTGATCATGTCAATAAGATCATCAGAAGTCTTCCCAAGAGATGGATACAAATGGTAATTGCGCTGAAGCTAGCTAAAGATCTGAATAACATAACTCTTGAAGAGTTAATTAGTTCTCTTAAGAGTCATGAGATAGAGTTAGAATAAGATGAGCCCCAGAAAAGAGGCAAATATGTTGCTCTATGATCAAGATCTCAAAGGCCCAAGTCAGAAAAGTACAAAGCCTTCCAAGCTAAAGAAGTAGAAGATTTTGACGATGAAGTTTCTGATGACGAAGATGAATTGTCCCTTCTGTCTAGAAGAGTCAAGTGAAACAACCAGCTGAAAATCATCAAAACAATGAAGTCGCCATCGAACGTCTTTTATCCAACATGTAGGGAAAGGTAAACATCGAGAAAGCCTAAGAAGGGAGAAGTCACGGTCTTGCGACTGAGAGATTGGGTAAGGGAGTCTGTTACGCGAGGGGAAGGTATTAGCACCCCACACGCTCGTAGTACTCTACGGTATACACTCTTGTTGTCTATCTTATGGGTGTGTTTAATCTATGCTTACTGTTTACTACACTACTGGAGGGATAATGCATGCAAACGAAAAGGGAAAAGAATGTAGGGAAAATAAAATTGTGGTTGCCTGGGCCCTACCCCAATGCCTACGTATCCCTTTTTAGGAATCAGAGCTACCGTAGTTTGGTTCATATGTTTTTGTTTATTTGTGTTTTTTATGGATAATGTTAATTCCGCCTTCTTCTGCATCTCGACCTTTGGAGACTTATGCGTTGGCACAGAAGTAAACTAATCATGTCCTTACCTGAAAAAGGTTTTAGAGAAAAGGTGCTCGAGTGCACAAAATGATTTGAATTGGTTTATATTTTTGTTACCTTGAAAAAGGGTTTAACTATGATTAGCATGTTTTTTATTTACTAAGAAGAGAAGTTTTCGTTTTGAATGCACATGCAAAAGGGAAGAAAAGAGTCTAAGGGAGACTAGCCTATTTCTAAACCTAATGTTATCATACACTGGTAGTCCTACGTCAAGGATGAAAGGGGGGGTTTCTACCTAATGTCAGCATGCATGGTTTGCAATCTAAGGTCTAACTTGCGTCCGAACAGAGCAAGCGTATCCTAAGGGAACATGGTATGTACAGGGATAAAGCAAGCAAGCCAATAAGATCAAGAGAGCACACCTAGAAAGATCCTATCTAAGTTAGCATGCCAAAGAAATTCTAAAAAAAACTATCCTATAGGGAACATGCAATGAGAGCGAAGTCGTGATCTCAATTTCTAAATTGAGTGACTCATCGATCCACAAGAAAGAATGGAAAGCGATAGAATCCTATAGGGAGCATGCACTGAGAGAGAAGTCGAGATCTCAATTGCTAAATTGAGTGACTCATCGATCGACAAGAAAGTAAACAAACACAAGTACAACACATATAGCAAATGAAGTGCAGAATGCCTACTACAGGTCTTTAAACAGCGACTTGGAGCGCACGCTCTTTATTTCCTAATTCTCATGATATCTAGGAAGCAATAAAGTGCGAAGAAGTACAAGGGTAGTAGCGGAGACTACCAAAGCGAGCAAGTCGTCAAGAGAAGACGAAAGCGCTAGAGAAGTAGGGAATACGCGTCGAGCAAGCTTCACCAAGAAACAAACAAAGTCAGAAACAATATCCAACTGAGATAAAGGCAAACGCATGTTGTGAATGCAACACATGATTAGAAGTTCCTGCACAAAGTGTAATAAAATGTCACATGCATTTTGACAACATATAATATGATATGAATTTCTCCGGACGATGAGAAATAAGGCATGTCGCATTTTATGAGCATAAGCCACATGCTTCAATATCATAACTACTTGTTATGTTACATGATCAAAATCACCAAAAATGTACCTTGCACAATGAACAAATGCATAAAAAATAACGAGGCACGACGGTATGAAAATATGAATAAACTAAAGTATTTTTTTTATTAGTTTTAATGTGAGGGGAAAGTTCTATCGAAAACTAAAAGATTAATTCTTAGGAGGAATTCTATTATATTCTACCATTTTTATTGTTTTTTTTTTTTTGCAATTTCATCTTAACATGAGTATAGAAAAAAAATGGGGAAAGTCCTAAATTCTACAAAGGGGTAGTAAGAAACAGGGGGTGTGAAACTGAAACCAGGGGTTTGCTGAAAAAATTTGTGCGCTAAGCCCAACTTGTGAGTCCAACAAGGCTTTTTTGTTTGCTTCTACACCAGGCCTTCAAAAAAAATATACAGCGGGCCTAAGCTGTGCAATTCGAACCAAGCCCCATAATATCCTTTGTATCCAAAAATTATATTTGACATTTGATTAAAAAAATTAAAAAAAACATCAGATTAAATTTATAAAAAAATGAAAATTAGAAAGGGGATTAGGGTTGAAGGTTTGTCCCTTCACATCTTCGTGAAACTGAGTTTCTCTTCTTTCTCACAAACCAAACGGCGTGACCTCTCCAACTTTCTCACTTTCTACTACCGCAAAATCTCCTTCGCCTCAGTTCTCCACTGTCTAGACTCATCCGTCCCGTTTTGCTCATCTCAAGCAACTTCGTAAATCAGTGATTTTTCATCACATCCAGATTCTGTATTCAACATTCTCAAGAACGAGATTATACTATCGTGACGGCAAAACGCGGACATGAGAGGGATTTGAAATTTTAACTCTCAGAGAAGTTCTGAGGACTCTTCAAAGCCAGAGATTCAGAGAGAAGCACTTCACTTCTCAGGTTCGCCTTATCTTCTGATTTGAGTCCTTTTCTTCTTCTTCTCTTTGATTATGAGAGACATATCTGGACGAGTTCTCCTCGGCTTTTGCTTTATTGGAGGAAATTATGGCTTGAGTGGTAAGTGGTGCATGACTATATCTGTATCTAGACCAGGCATACCTTCGTACTGTAATCTCAAGCCTCAACTCAACTTTAGTTTTGATGAAAGACAAACAAGCTAGTTTGATGAAAGACAAACAAGCATTATGGAAAGAAGGAAAAGAAGTGGAAATCATCTTAAAGCATCATTCACTCAAAGCTTCAAGGAACTTGGCAAGCAATCAAGTATATCAATTCTCAATTAAACTACATTGATTAGAAATGCTCAAAAATGATATACACACTTGCCACATCACTTCAATTATATTTCAAAACAATTTTTAAGTTTTTCTCTGCTGTAAATCGATTAACATCTTGTGTAAATCGATTTACACATGCTTTTTCAAAAAACTGTTTGCTCCTGCCAGCAATCGATTTACAGGTTGTGTAAATCGATTGATCACAGAACAAACTGATTTTTTAACACTTGTAAATCGATTGACACAACATGCTAATCGATTTACACTTCAAACTTTTTGAAATTCTGAACGTTACAAACACGTGCAATCGATTTGCATGTTATGTTAATCGATTTGCACATTGAAAATTTTGAAAAATCTGAACTGGTTTCAAGATATCCTTCATACCTTTTCTCCAATAGTTGCATGATCAAACATTGCATCTTGTCAAGTTTTACAAACAGAAAAGTGTCCTTTTGGAAAGGTATCTTGATTACTATATATTACAAAATATTTCAAATCATAAAAAACTCTTCTCTTGCAATAAAATCTGAACTTTGTAAAATATTCAAACTTCATATTTCTTAACTTTTAAGAACAAAGATTTTCTGCACTTTCACACATATAAAGAACATAAATCTTTGAGCATTATCTAACCATTGTGTTACAGTTTGAATTGCTTACAAGAGAAGAAAGAAGAAACTTTAAAGAAGTCACTCTATGTGATCAACATCTTTCAAGAAATCATACTTCATAAAAACATACAAAGTGTAACTTATTTCCAGGATTGTTGGAATTAAGTGTTAGATTACTTTTGTTCCTTGTTGTCCATTATTTGAAACAAGAGGTATCTTTTGAGAGGATTGTTCTCATTAGACTTATTGGAAATCCAAGAGCGTGTTCTTGGTTATGTGTTAGGTTCTTTAGTGGATAAGACTAGGAAGAGTCTTGTAAAAGTTCTAACAATATAGTAAAATCTCTTGCGTGTTTGCAAGGGGACTGGACGTACTTCCGGGGTGTGGAAGGAACCAGGATAATTCTCCGTGTCTCTTTACTTTCTGCACTTTACAGTTTTCAAAGCACTAAATCAAAACCAGAAAGTATAAAATAAGTCAAAAATCGACCATCACCTAATTCACCCCCCCCCCCCTCTTAGGCGCAATCTTAATCTTACATTTGGTATCAGAGCAGGTTATAGGTAACCTGCTCCTAGAGATCCAGAATGGCTTCCGCAAATCATCAACCAGTTTTCAGAGATGGTGGTAGTAACAACAAGCCTCCTCTATTTTGTGGTGAATATTTTGACTTTTGGAAAATACGCATGAAGGCGCATTTAGAAGCACAAGGAGAGGAAGTATGGGATGCTGTTGAAAATGGTCCATTTATCCCAATAACGGTAATCAATGGCGTTGGGTCTGCAAAGCCCAAAACTGTATGGGACGACGATGATAAAAAGAAAGTTCTCTATGACAAAAAGGCAATAAACCTTCTTCAAGGTGCTCTCAGTATGGACGAATTTTTCCGTGTCTCAAACTGCAAAACAGCAAAGGAAATTTGGGATACCTTGGTTCAAACTCATGAAGGAACGGCTGAAGTAAAAAGATCAAGGCTAAATACCTTGAGTCAAGAATATGAACTATTTCGAATGCAGCCCGGAGAATCCATTCTTGACTTACAAAAGAGATTTGTGCATTTGACAAATCACTTAATTGCTCTTGGTAAAACCCTGTCAAATGATGAACTCAACTTGAAAATCCTTAGATCATTGACTAGGGAATGGCAACCAAAGGTAACGGCAATCTCGGAAAAGAAGAGTCTCTCCGCAATGACTTCCGCTACATTATTCGGCAAACTTCAAGAATACGAAACGGAACTCGGTAGACTTGAAAAACATGAGAATCTAGAAAAGAAGTCCAAAAACATTGCCTTAAAAATTGATTCAAAAGAAGTGGTAAAAGAAGACAATCCGGAAGAAGATGAAAATTTCATGCTTCTAGTGAAAAGACTTGGGAAGTTTTTTGGCAGAAATGACAAAGGCGGATCTCATGCACATAAGAGAAAGCACTTCAAGAAAAGAGAAGCCTCCACATCAACTCAAGATGTCTCATGTTATGAATGTGGAAAGCAAGGACACATCAAGCCAAACTGTCCAAATCTCCCAAAGAAAAATGGATTCAAAGGAAAGGACTCAAAACAAAAGAAAGCCTACATAGCATGGGAAGATAATGATATGAGCAGTTCATCGGAATCGGAAAGCGACGAATGTGCAAACTTAGCCTTAATGGCATCGCATCACTCCGACAATGAAGAAGAGGTTAGTAATGAATTTAATCTTTTTGATGATGATGTTCAAGGTGCAATTGATGAACTCTTGAAAGAATGCAAAAGTTTATACAAAAAGGTGTCAAAACAAGAAAAAGAACTTCTAAGTTGTCTAGAAAAAATTGACACCATGACTAAAGATTTTGATCTTCAAAAACAAAATTTTATAAAAGAAAAGGAAAACTTTGCATGCTCCAAGTGTGAATCAAATGTCTTTCAAATTGTTCAATTGAAAAGAGTCATTGAACGATATGAAAAAGGACAAATAGGATTGGAAGTATTACTAAGCCAACAACGTTATCCTAATGATAAAAGAGGTCTTGGTTATGTGAATACTAAGAAACCAAGTAACAATCCCACTGTTTTTGTAAAGGCTAGTAATAGTTCCAATCCCAAGAAAGTAGAAAAGAAGCAAGTTGTTCATAATCATCAAAAGAAAAAGGCTAATGTATCTAAAAGAAAACAAATTCCTAGATACAAGAGCAAATTTGTTCCAAACTGTTTTTACTGTGGTATTATTGGACACACACCAAATGCATGCTATATTAGAAATTTCAGTATGGCTAGTGGACATTATGCATGGGTGAAAAAGGGAACTAACTATGAAGGACCCAAGGCAACTTGGGTACCTAACAAGAAATAATTTGTTTTTGTAGGTATGCTTGAAATCCACTTCAAATGTTTGGTATCTTGACAGTGGATGTTCAAAGCATATGACAGGAGATGTACACCAATTTTCATATCTAGTACATAAAGCCAAAGGGTATGTCACCTATGGAGACAACACCAAAGGAAAGATTCTTGGCGTTGGAATAGTTGGCACACCTCCATCCATTCAAATTGAGGATGTTCTCTATGTTGAAGGATTAAAGCACAACCTTCTTAGCATAAGTCAACTTTGCGATAGAGGGTTCAAGATCAAATTCAACAAAGAAGAATGTCTTATTATGGATGAGGCAACCAATGAGGTAAAACTCAAAGGTATAAGATCTAACAATATTTTTCTGATTACTCTAGATGATTTGTCTATGAAGGTACAATGTCTTATGGTAAACAACAATGACGCTTGGTTATGGCATAAGAGGATTGCTCACATTCACATGGAGCACTTGAACAAATTGGTTAAGCATGACTTAGTTATTGGTCTACCAAAGATGAAGTTCATCAAAGACAAATTATGTAGTGCATGCCAAAAGGGCAAACAGACCAAATCAACTTTCAAACCAAAGAATGTGGTTTCAACAACAAGACCACTTCAATTGTTGCACATGGATCTTTTTGGTCCATCTAGAACAAGAAGCTTCGGAGGTAACATTTATGCATTAGTTATTGTAGATGATTTTTCCCGTTTCACTTGGACTTTGTTTTTAGTACACAAGAATGAAGCATTCAAGGCATTCAAGAGATATGCAAAACAAGTTCAAAATGAGAAGTCATCAAAGATAACATCAATCCGAAGTGATCACGGTGGAGAGTTCCAAAACAGTCTATTTGAAGAATTTTGTGAAGAAAATGGGATCTTCCACAATTTTTCAGCACCAAGAACTCCACAACAAAATGGAGTAGTTGAAAGGAAAAATAGGTATTTGGTGGAGCTTGCTAGAACCATGCTAAGTGACTCAAGTTTGCCTAAATATTTTTGGGCGGATGCGGTAAGCACGGCATGTTATGTAAGCAATCGCATGATCATAAGACATATACTAAAGAAAACTCCATATGAGATTTACAAAGGAAGAAAACCAAATATCTCTCACTTTCATATTTTCGGGTGCAAATGTTTTGTCCTTAACAACGACAAAGACAATCTCGGTAAGTTCGATGAAAAATCGGATGAAGGTATTTTTCTTGGTTACTCCCTTTCTAGCAAAGCTTTTAGAATTTACAATAAAAGAACTTTAACTATAGAAGAAACAATGCATGTTTCTTTTTATGAATCTAACACCTCCAAGGAGGAAGTTGTTAATTGTGATGATGATGATTCTATAGATCTATCTCATGAGAATTCTTGCGGAGATGGAAAAATTGTCAATCCGGAACAAACACATGAACTTTCACATCAAAATGAAAATGATGATGATCTTCCTCAAGAATGGAGAACTCATCGTGATCATCCAATCGACAATATAATTGGAGATATTAGCAAAGGAGTATCTACTCGGCTAAATCTTAAGGATGCATGCTTAAATATGGCGTTTGTATCTCAAGTTGAACCTACTAAAGTGGCTCAAGCACTAGAAGATGATCAATGGATCCTTGCCATGCAAGAGGAGTTAAACCAATTCGAGCGGAATGAAGTTTGGGAACTTGTTCCTAATCCAGGAAATAAACGTATCATTGGAACCAAATGGGTTTTCAAAAACAAGATGGATGAAAATGGAATAATCACTCGAAACAAGGCAAGACTAGTTGCTCAAGGATACAACCAAGAGGAAGGAATTGATTTTGAAGAAACTTTTGCTCCGGTAGCACGTTTGGAAGCAATAAGACTATTACTTGCATATGCATGCTCATTGGACTTTGAACTTTTTCAAATGGATGTAAAAAGCACATTTCTCAACGGATTCATAAATGAAGAAGTCTATGTAAAGCAACCTCCCGGATTTGAAGACTTCAAACATCCTAATCATGTCTTCAAACTGAAGAAAGCTCTCTATGGGCTGAAGCAAGCACCAAGGGCTTGGTATGATAGACTAAGCGCATTCCTATGTGAAAAAGGGTTTGTAAAGGGTAAAGTTGATACCACTCTCTTCATAAAAAATGTTAATCATCATACCTTACTTGTACAAATCTATGTAGATGATATTGTTTTCGGTTCAACTAACCAAAATATGTGGAAGGAATTTTCGTCTATGATGCAAGGAGAGTTTGAGATGTCTATGATGGGAAGATTGAATTTCTTTCTTGGTCTTCAAATTAAGCAACTCAAACATGGTATTTTCGTGAACCAATCAAAATATTGCAAAGACCTTATAAAGAAGTTTGAGATGGAAAGTAGCAAAGAAAGTGCAATTCCTATGGGATCCGGCACTTATCTTGACCCAGATGAATCAGGAAATTCTATTGACATAACTAAGTATCGTGGAATGATTGGCTCACTCCTTTACTTAACAGCAAGTAGACCTGACATTATGTTCAGCGTTTGCCTATGTGCAAGATATCAAGCCAATCCTAAAGAGTCTCACCTTGCAGCAGTCAAGCGCATAATAAAATATCTCAAAGGAACAACCAACGTCGGATTATGGTATCCAAAAGGTAGTATGTGCAATCTAGTTGGTTATTCTGATGCTGACTATGCAGGTTGCAAAACTGATCGCAAAAGTACAAGTGGAACATGTCACATTCTTGGAAATGCCTTGGTTTCATGGTCATGCAAAAAGCAAGCAAGCGTAGCTCTCAGCACTGCCGAAGCAGAATACATTGCGGCTGGAAGTGGATGCGCTCAAATTCTTTGGCTAAAACAACAATTACTTGACTATGGAGTAAACCTTGGATGCATTCCTCTGCGATGTGATAACACAAGCGCGATCAATATTACGAAAAATCCAGTTATGCATTCCCGGACGAAACATATTGACATCAGACATCATTTCATCCGAGACCATGTACTCAAAGGAGATGTCGAGATCACATTTGTGGACACTCAAAATCAACTCGCGGACATCTTCACAAAACCACTTGCAAAGGATGCATTTTTCAAAATTCGTCGTGAACTTGGAATCCTCGATGAACAAGATATTTAAGGTGCACTCAATCCTTGACTATACCTTAATGTACATATATATGTGGATAGACATTGTTTCAAATGTTAAAAATAATGATGTTTTAAATTTTCTCTTTAAGTAAATCGATTTACACCATATGTCAATCGATTTACTACTGAAGCAAATCATTTCTTTTAATAAAATCTTCTGTGTAAATCGATTTACACAATATGTCAATCGATTTACTACTGAAGCAAATCATTTTTTTAATAAAATCTTGTGTGTAAATCGATTTACACAATATGTAAATCGATTTACCACTGAACGAAAATTACTTTTTATGAAAATGTTCTGTGTAAATCGATTTAACCAAGGGGTAAATCGATTTACCACAGAATCTGAAGCATTTTTTATGTATTTTCTCTATGCAATTTATTTTGTTTTAACATGTGATACCTATATGAGCTTTTAATATATTGGTCAAACATTCATTGTCTCTCAACCTCCCACCTTACTATTGCCCAATCAATGAAACCTTGACCAAATTACCAAATTAAAACCTCATAAAGACCTCACTTACTCTCTATATTATTTAAACTCACCAAAACTATCTCATAACACCAACACACTCTCTCACATAACAACACAAAAGAACTCTATATCTCTCTTTTCAAAACCCTAACAAGATCCATGGCTCCCAAGAGAAAAGCCTCTGCCTCAGAGAAAGGAAAGAAGCCAGCTTCGTCAACATCTAAAAACTCTGTGCTCGAGTACCTCTCGGATCCACAGCGGGACAGATTTCTCAAGCATTTTCAAAAGAAAATCATCTCTACTCCAAAGTTTGGTATGTTATCTACTTTTCCAGATGAATGCTTCTCATTTCAAAGAGATTTCATTGCTTATGGGTTAGAACCATTAATATCTTCACATGGTTTCTATTACCCGGATCTGGTTAGAATTTTCTACAGCAACATGTGCTATGACAACAACAAATGTTATACATATGTCCTTGGAAAAAGAATCCCTCTGTATTCCAAAACTATTGGCAGAATCTTGAACATTCCATATTCTGGAAGTACCCTCTATGATCCAGAAGATGCTGCTTGGGAAAACTATCAGAAGCGAGAATTTTTCTATAGCATTGGAAGGTTATCAGAATCTGAATACCGTGCCAAGCGGATTCGCAGTCTTGGCGGGGTTACTCCAGCTAGGGACACATGGAGTGCTGGAAATTTCCATATTGATGATAGGTTGTTTCACTATTTTCTGGTGTATATTTTGTTTCCTAGAGCAGGGAATCATTGTACAGTGACCGACCTAGAATTGCAAATCATCTATGCAAGGAAAAATGGAATCCCGGTTAATTGGGCAAAATTGATTGTGGTGCATATGCTAAAAGTTGCCGCAAGGGCCACCTTTCTACCATATGCATATTTCATTACAAGGATTATGGCAGCTTTTGATATAGATTTCACTGGATTTGAGCGGATTGAAATGGATCCAATCACCACTAGGATCTCCATCAAAAATGTTGATTCAAGAATGGGTGTTCATTTCAATGCTGAAGCAAAAACCATAACTTACATTGGAGAAGATGTGGTCGGCGATGAAGGTCATAATGCAGATGAAGAAGACCATGAAGTTCCTCCTCCTGCTGCTGCTTCTGGTCCCACAAATCAAGATGTTATGGATTTCATGACGCAACAGTTTGCTTCTCTCAATTCTAACATCAATGCTCGATGGACGGAGATAAATGACTCTACCTCATCTCGAATAGATGCTTTTCAGAATCATGTGAACCAACAATTTTCATATCTTTATTCACATCTTCATATCCCTCCATACGACCCAACCAATCCTGCACCTCCGCCTCCTCAATACACCGAACCACCTCTTCAACAACAATTTCCTTATCAAGGACCTTTCTAAAATGTTCTTGATCAATGTTATTAAATTCTTAGTATAAGTATCATTATGGATTTTGTCTTGTTTTATTTTGTTCATTTTATGTATTGTGTTCTTAAAACTTTGTTCGATAATTTTGAAAGTTTTGTGTTTTTCATTCATGTTCCTATACATTTCTTTCTGGTATACTTTCTTGTTGCATCTTTCCCTTCTTTTTGATAATGTCAAAGGGGGAGAAGGATGTAATAGCACTTTATGGTTGTTTGTTTTCATTGTCTTTACAGAGCAAACTTTCAAATCTTTTTCTCCATAGGGGGAGAAATCTTCTCAGGGGGAGAAAACACCTTTTGCTCAAATTCTGATCAACACATAAAGGAAAATGGTTTGTCATCATCAAAAAGTGGGAGAATGTAATCTCAAGCCTCAACTCAACTTTAGTTTTGATGAAAGACAAACAAGCTAGTTTGATGAAAGACAAACAAGCATTATGGAAAGAAGGAAAAGAAGTGGAAATCATCTTAAAGCATCATTCACTCAAAGCTTCAAGGAACTTGGCAAGCAATCAAGTATATCAATTCTCAATTAAACTACATTGATTAGAAATGCTCAAAAATGATATACACACTTGCCACATCACTTCAATTATATTTCAAAACAATTTTTAAGTTTTTCTCTGCTGTAAATCGATTAACATCTTGTGTAAATCGATTTACACATGCTTTTTCAAAAAACTGTTTGCTCCTGCCAGCAATTGATTTACAGGTTGTGTAAATCGATTGATCACAGAACAAACTGATTTTTTAACACTTGTAAATCGATTGACACAACATGCTAATCGATTTACACTTCAAACTTTTTGAAATTCTGAACGTTACAAACACGTGCAATCGATTTGCATGTTATGTTAATCGATTTGCACATTGAAAATTTTGAAAAATCTGAACTGGTTTCAAGATATCCTTCATACCTTTTCTCCAATAGTTGCATGATCAAACATTGCATCTTGTCAAGTTTTACAAACAGAAAAGTGTCCTTTTGGAAAGGTATCTTGATTACTATATATTACAAAATATTTCAAATCATAAAAAACTCTTCTCTTGCAATAAAATCTGAACTTTGTAAAATATTCAAACTTCATATTTCTTAACTTTTAAGAACAAAGATTTTCTGCACTTTCACACATATAAAGAACAGAAATCTTTGAGCATTATCTAACCATTGTGTTACAGTTTGAATTGCTTACAAGAGAAGAAAGAAGAAACTTCAAAGAAGTCACTCTATGTGATCAACATCTTTCAAGAAATCATACTTCATAAAAACATACAAAGTGTAACTTATTTCCAGGATTGTTGGAATTAAGTGTTAGATTACTTTTGTTCCTTGTTGTCCATTATTGGAAACAAGAGGTATCTTTTGAGAGGATTGTTCTCATTAGACTTATTGGAAATCCAAGAGGGTGTTCTTGGTTATGTGTTAGGTTCTTTAGTGGATAAGACTAGGAAGAGTCTTGTAAAAGTTCTAACAATATAGTAAAATCTCTTGCGTGTTTGCAAGGGGACTGGACGTACTTCCGGGGTGTGGAAGGAACCAGGATAATTCTCCGTGTCTCTTTACTTTCTGCACTTTACAGTTTTCAAAGCACTAAATCAAAACCAGAAAGTATAAAATAAGTCAAAAATCGACCATCACCTAATTCACCCCCCCTCTTAGGCGCAATCTTAATCTTACAGGTACGACCAGGAAAAGATGTCTGAGTACTCTCTGAGAAGCTCAATCAACCCCTTCTTTACGTTATCTTGCAAAGTGGCCCCTATCTTGACCTCCTTTTTTACTGCGTCAATGCCAAGATTGATGACTTCAATGGCTTCTTGATGAGGCAAGATCATTTTCTTTTCTTGTTTCAATAGCCTTGCCAATTCTTCCAGAATTTCACAATCTTCCCCACTACCCTCATCGGCTTGGTCATTCGGATTTCCAAGGATATTGGTGCAAGGAACTGTAACACCACTATTTTTTATGGAATTCGAGGCAGACCTGCATGATTTGATGAATCATGCCTTATTTTAGAATATGGATGCGAATTGGAAAATGGTTAAAGAGTTAGAAAAACATTGGCATTTTTCTTTACGAAAATAAAAAATATAGAGAGCAAAAATTGTATGCAAAAAAATGACATTTTATTCAATTTTTAAACTAACATAGAAACATGAGGTGCTCTTTTCACAAGCCATCAACATGCTTCGGGAAAAAGCATGCGACTTATTTAAAACAAGAACATTACATGTCAAAGAAAACCACTTCGGGAATATCAGTGGCAGTCCAATTGCCGAGCTCTTGATCAGGCGCAATCTGGTAGATATACTGAGCCATATCTGCATCATCTTCATCATCAATTGCATGGATCTGTCCTTGAGCCTCCGGACCGGCCTTAAAAAATACCTTTGAAAGCGGAGGAACTTGTTTTCCCTTGAGCATAATTGGACTCGTACCAACATGGTCTGAAAACGGGGACCTGAACCCAAGTCCAAACTTGTCTTGCTTTTCGCGCACCTTTATCACTTTTCCCCAGTCTCCATTAGGGACTCCAGATTCCACAATAGCCTTGGCATATCTCAAGGAAACCATCGGAACTCCAGACATCTGTGTATTTTCCAGCATGGTGGGGACTCTGTCAACAGAAACAATTTCCAAGGCCTGAAAAGGGGTTTCATGAACTTCTCCGTCTACTTCGACATAACAGAAGGAAGTAACATTGTTAATCACGACATCTTCCTATCCGCCAATAATGACGACCTTGTCTTGAACGATGAACTTCAAACGTTGGTGCAGGGTTGAGGTAACGGCCCCTGCCACATGGATCCACGGGCGTCCCAGCAAGCAAGTGTAAGATGGACGAATGTCCATGACATAGAACGACAGGTAGAACACGTGGGGGCCGATTTTGATGGGTAAGTCAACTTCTCCTTCTACATATCTCCTCGACCAATCAAAGGCTTTGACTGTCAGCATACTGGGTTTCATCATCACTCCGTCCATGTTTAGCTTGAGCAGAGTATGCTTAGGCATCACGTTCAAAGAAGACCCAGTGTCTACTAAGACCCGAGACATTACAGTATCTAAGCACCTGATGGAGATATGTAGCGCCTTATTATGAGCTCGGCCCTAAGGAGGGAGCTCGTCATCACTGAAACCTAGATAGTTTCCTGCAGAAATATTTGTAACAACCCCTTCAAACTAGGCCACAGAAATTTCAGGATTCACATGGGAGTCGTGCAGAATTCTCATCAAGGCGGTCGGACGAGCTTCGGAGTACAGGAGGAGGGATAAGATTGAGATCTTTGCAGGCGTCTGATTCAGCTGGTCAACCACCTTGAAATTGCTCTTCTTGATTACCCTGATTAGCTGCTCCACTTGTTGTTCAAAAGACTCCCCGGGAGAATCAGTAACTACCTGTTTCCCTTTATCTCTCACAGGAATCTCTTCGATAACTTCCTCAAGAGGTGGTGGAGTAGGAGCGAAGACTCTCCCGCTTTGAGTTATTCTACTAGTCCCGGCGATGTTGGTTACATCCTTATTTTCAATCGGCGGACAAACAACTTTCTTTCCACGAATGTAAATGGCATTATATTCCAATGACATTTCCTTGTTATCAGTTAACGAATCAGGAACAGAACTTGGAAGTGTTGATGCTTGGGTTGGCGGGGGAGCAATCAGATTCAGATTTGGCGCAGGGAGCGTTGGAACTTGTATAACCAATGGAAATCTTGAAGTAGTCCTCTGAACATTGGCTGGATAATACGGGATTTCTAGAATAACGACATCACCTTCGAGAACGACTTTCTCAACTCTAACAACCCCTTCGTCCATCAGTTTCTGAATGGAATTTTTCAAATAGTCACACTCGTCTGGATTGGATGAGCATTTCAAACAAAAACTATGAAGCTCTTGTAGAACTTTCTGCTGTAAAAGATGCTCTTTTAGGACTACCATCAACATCTGAACCTCTTCAACTTGAGTCACTAAGTCATGGTCATTGTCAAACCCAATAGCATTGGTAGTAGCCCCATGGTGGGGAGGCATAGGATTATTCTGAACATTAGGGCCTATAGGAGCAAAGCTTAACTCCTTGGCATCTAAAAGAGATTGCACCTTGTATTTTAAAGCTTTGCAATTTTCGATCGAGTGGCCTGGAGCGCCTGAATGGAATTCACAACATGCATTAACATCATAACCCCTTGGGAGTTTTGCTGGTGGAGGAGCTAACTCTCGAAGTTGTACTAACTGACCGGCTAGCAATTGTGGAAGCAGTTGAGCATACGACATCGGGATTGGAACGATCCTCCTTTCGGGGTACCTTTGCTGCCTTTGTTGACCCCTCTGCCCCTAGGGCCTCTAGTTCTGTTGATAGTTTCACGGTGGTGCATACTGTTGTTGAGGAGTAACAGCGGGGGTTTGGTAATACGGAACTTGTACAATAGCTTTCCCTTTATCATCGGAGTTA
Source organism: Vicia faba (assembly GCA_948472305.1). NCBI lineage: Eukaryota > Viridiplantae > Streptophyta > Magnoliopsida > Fabales > Fabaceae > Vicia > Vicia faba. The sequence continues at coordinate 854,410,700 of OX451736.1, read as the reverse complement.
TTGCTTACCTCTCCTTCTTTTTTCTTGATAAAACTGCTAGAGTATGGTTTCTTCCCACCACCTGAGTTGTTGTTACTGTTTGTGCCAGATGCGCCTGGAATAGTCCCTACCTTAACACACATTTCAACCCGTTCCCCAATGATGACCATATCTGAAAACGAGTCAGAAGTACTATTGAGCATATGTTGCAAATACGGGCCTCGAAGGGTACTCATGAACAAATCCACTAGTTCCCAATCTAGGATAGGAGGTTGAACTCTTGCGTCCAAACTGCGCCATCTCTGGGCGTACTCTTTGAAAGAATCACCAGTCTTTTGAGACATACTCTGCAGCTGCGCACGGCTAGGTGCCATGGCGGTGTTGTAGTGATAATTTTTTAAGAAAGCATCAACAAGCTCACTCCAATTTCTAACATGAGTTTGCTCCAACTGCATGTACCACTCTAATGGAGCTTCAACAAGACTGTCCTGAAAGAAACGCATAAGCAATGGCTCATTGCTAGCATAAGCAGCCATCTTTCTGCAGTAAGATCGGAGATGAGTCTCTGGGCATGTAACCCCCTTATACTTGTCGAAATCAGGTACCTTAAACTTCGGCGGAATCACAACCCCTGGAACTAAGCACATAGCAGTGGCACTGAATCCTAGTTTCTTAGAAGTCTCCATAGCCTTTAAGCGTTCTTCCAAAGCCTTGTACATCTTAGCAGTTTCATACAAATCAGCCGTAGAATCCTTTAGAGGGTCATCGAGATCGATGACATCATGGTGGTCATCCATAATCAATCGTGGTTTCTCCTTAGGAATCCCCCCATGGTCATTCTTGGGTCCGCCATTCTCGGATGTGGAGGCACCGTCTACCAGTTTTGTGACGCTTATTCTGAGCTCTTCCTGCCCTTGGATGACGGCATGAAGAGTTTCCATGAGTTGATTCATCCGGTCACCCATGGTGTCCATGTCTTTACGGAGAGAGGCCTCATTCTGCTCAATCTGTTCCATGATCCTCAACTTGTTGGCTCGAGTGCGATAAGGATGTAAGGAAGTTGTCTTGTAGATTCTCTAATAAAAAGGCAAAACCATCAGATAAGAATTCCTGCCAGAAAACCTGCAATTCATGAAATGCATGATATGTATGATGTATGAAATGATTGTCCACTCCGGCTCTCCATGGTTCAATTACCATCGGTAGTAATCGAGCAACAAGATGACAAGAACGACCATATGAAGAAAACATCCAAAAATAAGAGAAATTCTCACAGAATTGAATATAAGAAGGTTATGGGAGTACAAGATGAGCAACTCTATTTATTGGCAATAATAATAATCAGTTCGGGGGTAGGTTACTATTTTTCTCCCATTTATACCGCTTAGGCTCAAATAAAGTGCCTTAGAGATAGTTTCAAAATCGTGCCCCTGCCAGACTTGGCAACAGGTAGGTGCTCAGCAAAGGGTATCGTCCTTCCGGAATTGGAACAAATTGACAGTCCTGGAATGTGTAACCTGTAGCTATAAGACTGAAGTAAGGTCAAAATGACTAAAATGGTCCTTTAGACTCTTCAAAGAAGGCCAAGAACTTGAGCGGAAAACTTGAGTAGTATAGATAAGTATGATTATCTCCTTTGGTTCTCTTGAGAACATCATTGTTGCCAAATGTTACTGACAAAAATTATGCCAGAGAGGTATCCAAAGTGGACATTCATATGCAAGGTTGATAATTTCATCTTTCTGACATTTCTTTTTGAGAAATAAACATGTTATGATGTAAATGCAAAGTGATCATGGGGTTACTACTTCCATGATACCAATTTCTACTGTACTACCTCTGCGTAATTTGTAAGTATCAAGATCGTAGGTCCGGAACATAAACCACATAATCTTATGAACAGATTCGGGACTCAGAAAATATATCTGAGAACCTCCTAATCATTGACAGAGTTCTAGAGCATATCCATTAGAACCGATAGTCGTCGTTTGGGTACAGTCACTATTCGAATATGAATAACCATCCGAACACAATCACCATACGTACCTGTAATAAGAATTCCATCCCCGCTCACGGGTGAAAACTAGGTCAGGGTAAGGAAATGGTAACTCAGAATCAAGGGTACTCCTGAAAAACTATCGCCGTATCACCTAAGTGAAAACGATAGCCCCTCACTTGTACCTCATCTGAGAATGGACGACATGGCAGCGATAGTGAGACCTAAGTAAACTAGTCGTTCATGTTCCACTCTATTCCTAGGGTTCCTAGGGTATACAACTCTGGCTTGTGTATTGGGCCTTTTACCTCATAGTAAAACCCACCCAATAAGAAGCAGATCAAGTACAATAGTAGTATATGGAAGACAGTAAAATGCAATGCATACATATGCTCAAGTATATACAAAATGAATGAATAAACTGAAAGCATAAAGATAAACACCCAAATGAAAGAAAGCAGGATCTAGGAGGGACTCTGGGATGGACCAGCATTTGGTCGACCTGTCCCCAGTGAAGTCGCCAGCAGAAACAACCGGCTGAAAATCATTAAAACAATGAAGTCGCCATCGAACATCTTTTATCCCACATGTAGGCAAAGGTAAACATCGAGAAAACCTGAGAAGGGAGAAGTCACGGTCTTACGACCGAGAGATCGGGTAAGGGAGTCTGTTACGCGAGAGGAAGGTATTAGCACCCCACACGCCTGTAGTACTCTACGGTATCCACTCTTGTTGTCTATCTTATGGGTGTGTTTAATCTATGCTTAATGTTTACTACACTACTGAAGGGATAATGCAGGAAATCGAAAATGGAAAAGAATGTAGGGAAAATAAAATTATGGTCTCCTGGGCCCAACCCCAATGCCTACGTATCCTTTTTGAGGAATCAGAGCTACCGTAGTTCGGCTCATATGTTTTTGTTTGTTTGTGTTTTTTATGGACAATGTTAATTCTGCCTTCTGCCGCATCTCGACCTTTGGAGACTTATGCGTTGGCACAGAAGTAAACTAATCATGTCCTTACCTGAAAAGGGTTTTATAGAAAAGGTGCTCGAGTGCACAAAATGATTTGAATTGGTTTATATTTTTGTTACCTTGAAAAAGGGTTTAACTATGATTAGCATGTTTTTAATTTGCTAAGAAGAGAAGTATTTGTTTTGGATGCGCATGCAAAAGGGAAGAAAAGAGTCTAAGGGAGATTAGCCTATTTCTAAACCTAATGTTATCATACACTGGTAGTCCTACATCAAGGATGAAAGGGGAGGTTTCTACCTAATGTCAGCATGCATGGTTTGCAATCTAAGGTCTAACTTGCGTCCGAACAGAGAAAGCATATCCTAAGGGAACATGGTATGTACAGGGATAAAGCAAGAAAGGAAATAAGATCAAGAGAGCACACCTAGAAAGATCCTATCTAAGTTAGCATGCCAAAGAAATTCTAAAAAAATTATCCTATAGGGAACATGCAATGAGAGCAAAGTCGTGATCTCAATTTCTAAATTGAGTGACTCATCGATCAACAAGAAAGAATGGAAAGAGATAGAATCCTATAGGGAGCGTGCACTGAGAGAGAAGTCGTGATCTCAATTGCTAAATTGAGTGACTCATCGATCGACAAGAAAGTAAACAAACACAAGCACAACACATATAGAAAATGAAGTGCGGAATGCCTGCTACCGGTCTTTAAACAGCGACTTTGAGCGCATGCTCTTTATTTCCTACTTCTCATGATATATAGGAAGTAATAAAGTGCGAAGAAGTACAAGGGTAGTAGTGGAGACGACCAAAGCGAGCAAGTCGTCAAGAGCAGACGAAAGCGCTAGAGAAGCAGGGAATACACGTCAAGCAAGCTTCACCAAGAAACAAACAAAGTCAGAAACAATATCCAACTGAGATAAAGGCAAACGCATGTTGTGAATGCAACACATGATTAGAAGTTCCTGCACAAAGTGTCATAAAATGTCACATGCATTTTGACAACATATAATATGATATGAATTTCTCCGGATGATGAGAAATAAGGCATGTCCCATTTTATGAGCATAAGCCACATGCTTCGATATCATAACTACTTATTATGTTACATGATCGAAATCACCAAAAATGTACCTTGCACAATGAGCAAATGCATAAAAAATAACGAGGCACGACGGTATGAAAATATGAATAAACTAAAGTATTTTTTTATTAGTTTTAATGTTAGGGGAAATTTCTATCGAAAACTAAAAGATTAATTCTTAGGAGGAATTCTATTATATTCTACCATTTTTATTGTTTTTTTTTTTTGCAATTTCATCTTAACATGAGTATAGAAAAAAATGGGGAAAGTCCTAAATTCTACAAAGGGATAGTAAGAAACAGGGGGTGTGAAACTGAAACCAGGGGTTTGCTGAAAAAATTTGTGCGCCAAGCCCAACTTGTGAGTCCAACAAGGCTTTTTTGTTTGCTTCTACACCAGGCCTTCAAAAAAAAATATACAGCGGGCCTAAGTTGTGTAATTCGAACCAAGCCCCATAATATCCTTTGTATCCAAAAATTATATTTGACATTTGATTAAAAAAATTAAACAAAACATCAGATTAAATTTATAAAAAAAATGAAAATTAGAAAGGGGATTAGGGTTTAAGGTTTGTCCCTTCACATCTTCGTGAAACATAGTTTCTCTTCTTTCTCACAAACCAAACGGCACGACCTCTCCAACTTTCTCACTTTCTACTATCGCAAAATCTCCTTCGCCTCAGTTCTCCACTGTCTAGACTCATCCGTCCCGTTTTGGTCATCTCAAGAAACTTCGTAAATCAGTGATTGTTCATCACCTCCAGATTCCGTATTCAACATTCTCAAGAACGAGATTATACTATCGTGACGGCAAAATGCGAACATGAGAGGGATTTGGAATTTTACCTCTCGGAGAAGTTCCAAGGACTCTTTAAAGCCAGAGATTCAGAGACAAGCACTTCACTGCTCAGGTTCGCCTTATCTTCTGATTTCAGTCCTTTTCTTCTTCTCATTGATTATTCCATGCACGATTTTGCACTCGCGTTGTTGTAATATGAGTATTCGCGTGTATGCAGCAGAGAAACCATTATTGTTGATGCAACAAAAGAGTGAAGCGGTTCTAGATTACTGAAGATTTGAGAGATGGAGATGAAAAGCAGAGTTGCGAAGACGATGATTGATGATGCACAGAGCTTGAAGATTGATGAATGATGAAGTTCATGGATTGAATACAGAAGCAGGTTCGAGAATCGATGAAGATGATGAAGTTGCAGCAAGGTTGAAGATTGAGAGAATCAGAGAGAGTTTTGTGATTTTCCCAGAAAAAATGGAGAGTGAATCGACTTCGAGTGTGAACTCTGTTTTTATATTCTGTTAGAGCTTGTTAGAGTTCTGTTACAGGTTATAGTGAATGTTAGTTACAGTTAGAAAATTTGTTGGGGTTCTGTTACTGGAAGAAGTTTCTCACGGTTCTGTTAGAGTTTGTTAGAGTTCTGTTACAGGGTTGTTTTAAGCTATTTTGTATTTTCCTTGATTTCCTTCCTTTGAATGTATATTGGAGTAACCATTTAGCTCACCAAGCATAAACTTGTTGCATAACCTGACTCGTATGCTGAATCTTGAATGTACAGGGTAATCTTGCAATTGTATTGAACTTGGATATTGATAGCTCGCTACCGTTTTACTTCACAGTTCATTGTACCTGCAGCTGTTGTGAACGTGCTTGGATGTAATGCTGAACTTCTCTATTTTCCTTGGTACATTTCACAGCTTGTTCGGACTTCTTGGTTGTAAACATCATTGGTTTGAACAAAGCTTTAACGCAATTTTCTGGTTGTGTTTGGACAGGTAACGTGGTAAGTTCTTAAAGAATGGATTCTTGCGGATTCTCGCTCCATTTTTACAGTAAGCTTACAACTTATACATGGTTTACTTAAAGAAAATCGTCGGAGCTTTAGCATGAAGTGGATTTTGAATGAAGTTTGGAGGATTGAAAGCTTGAAGATTAGGCTTAGGAACACTTGACGAATCAGCACATGTTTAGATCTTGTGGACCTCTTGAAAAAGTTCCTGTAATTTTATTGAAACTTCCATTTGGGACTCTTTTGTAAAAGTAACATGATAAGGTTTAACGGCTTGTATCTGGAATAGTAAATTCATATTCTCCCCTCGAACAATGAAATGATTCTTTCCATTCTCACAAATTCATAAAATGCTTGTATGGGATTAAGAATAATATTGAATGAAGTTCTGTAATTTCATGAGCTTGTTTTGAGAATTATGGATGACATTTGAATAAGTCTTGTGTGAATGCAACCACCTTGAATCTAGCTTAATGCCATGGACATGTTGTGTTAATGTTTTATAATTTCACTTGTCCTTCAAGAAATCTGAATTCCCCTTCTTATTTTGCAAACTTCCAAGCAAATCTAACCCATGTCATTAGGTAGCATTCCAAACGATTCTAAATAATGGACCCATAACAGCCAAACCAAGTCAATCTCGCCTCCTTGCAACAACTCTTAATTTTCCTCTTAACCTCACCTTTTACAATCGAAGTAACAAATAATAACAATGCCTTGATCATATTACACGTCCACAATATCATCTTTATACCACGATTTAAACTTTGTAATCTATTCCACACATGCACCTCAATAGACAACCAATGATCTTGAAGCAAATGCCATGGAGAAAATCTTGTAGATAGGAACAATCAGAATCATATAAATGACGATGATCACAAGGTCCTGAGATCCCTTGAGATGCACTTTGATGGTTTAAAAACCCATGGTGAAGATGCCCTTGTAGCTTGATAAGAAAGAAGTCCACAATAGCCATGCATCCAAAACCCTATCTTCAAACCATAATTGTCGAAGAAATCAACTGATTCCCCTGCATGAAGATGAGAGCCTAAAAGCATAGAGAAACCCTAATTCCTCAATATACTTCACCCCATGCCATGTTTTATTGATTAATGAATGAATGATGTGTTAGATGACCTAATGGGGATTATATACATGAGGAAAGTGCGTGAATGCGTAAACCAGACAAAAGTGAGAGGGTAGGACAAATTTGGGGTATTACATCAAGCAACTCTTGAAAAAATAAAAAATAACTTCAAAGGATCTAGAAACAGATGAGATTGAGCGGAAACATATGCAAGATAAAGATCAAGCAAGGTCTCATTAAAACATGGGATGGATCAGACTCTAAAAGATCAGAATCTGAAGAAGAGCATGCGAACATAGCATTCATGGCTACCACGACAAAAGGAGACATCACAGGAACTGGGTCTGACTCAGAAGAGGTATTTTCATATCTTTCTCGTTCTGAACTAGAATTATGTCTGTCTGAATCTCTGAGTAGGTATTTGAAACTTCAACAAAAATTCAAGAACCTTCAAAAAGTTCATGAATATGAAACTGAAGAATATGGTAAGCTAGAGAAAGAAGTTTCTGAACAAAAAGGAGACAATTTTATTTTAGAAAAATAAAATGTCTTTCTGAACAAGAAATGTTTAAAACTTAAATAAACTCTTTCTAAAGCACCTTAAACTTCTGAAATCGTCTTATACAAATATGATAAGGCATTTCATAAATTCTTGAACAACAACATAGGAATAATCAAAATGGATTCCATGATCTATGGTGTTAGTCATAATGGTAAAAGAGGAATTGATTATGTTTCTGATAATGATAATCAGAACTCATATAAAGAATACAACCTATATTTCCCTTTTGTAACGCCTGTAATTTAATTTAAGTATTTATTTAATTAAATTATTTTTGGATTATTTGTGAAGTTGCGAGATGTTGAGAATTATTGTTATGATTTGTTAAATTATTATTAATTAATTAATTAGTTGATTAATAATAATTATAATGTGGAGTTAAGGGGAATATATGTATATAATGTTGGACTTATGTTATTGGTTAGAAGTAGTAAAGTGGGGGTGTAGGTTAGGCCCAATAGGATTGATATATAAGGAGAAGCTAACATAAGGATTTGTTTTAGTTGGAGAATAAGGATTTTCTGTATGCTGGCTAGTAGAGCTGCGCGGACGAGGAGAAAACTACCTGGTGTCGAGCAGAGCGAATCAAGGATTATGTTTGGAGCTTTGGTTGAGCAACCTTCAATCCAGGTAAGGGTGGGGTTTTGGCCTTATAATGGGATTTATGATGTTTTTTTATGAAGAATTGGTCGTAATTATGATTATTTCCCGTGATGTTGTTGAACCTGTTAAGGGAAGATGCACATTCTATTATGTTACGCATGTTTTGTGTTGCCTACATGACTGCCCAATAGAGTCGATGAGTAGGTTAGTGTAAATTTTTTCCCATTGTTGTGGTCGTTAGGTTGTTGTGGTCGTTATGATGGTGTGGTCATTACGATGTCGTAGTGGTTTGAGCAGTTGGCAGGAAGTTAGGTATTATTGTTGTAGTCGGTCTTGTATAATGAACGAATTTGTCGATAGGAATATAGTTGCCCATTACTATGTTATTCTGAGCAGTTGGCCGGAAGTTATGAATAGTAGTGGTGTGGTCGTTAAGATGTTGTATCGTGTTGTGATGTTGGCTGAACTAGTGGTCGAGGAGAATGCTGATGGCGTTAGGCACCGATTGATATTTAGGCTGCGAGGCGTGTTGGGGATTATGTGTTAGATTTTCGAGCAGAATTATATTGCAGGACATGTTGAGGAGCATAGGTTGGTCGTTACCCTGTTTTTCTCAGTAAGTGTCGAGGAGTATATATTAGTTGTTATGTTGTCCTAGATGTTGTGCATGTCAAGGGGCACATAGTTCTCTATCCCTTTTTCCCTTACATTTTATGATTTGGTCGTTACCAGTGTTGTGTGAAATTATCGTTAAGTTGTTGTTTGATTATGTTAATGTCTGAATCATTGATTGATGTGACAGGCTTATGGCTAATGTTGATTTATGTTGAGTTGTTGTGATGTTGTGATTTTTGTTATGAATTCCCGTTGATAATGCGAAGTTGCAGGGAATTTACATGATGATGAATTACCTCTATTTACTGGTAATAATGGTGATGTGGGCTTATTCCTTGTAATGGATGATTATTGTTGTGAGTATGTGATAGTGAATTCATATACATTTTCATACTCTTGTGTCCTGGAATGGTGAACTGCGAAGAAGGCTTATGCCTTGTTGATGCCTCTATTTATTAGCAGACTTTAAGATGGGAGTTCTGCTCCAATGGAACCACATGCATTCGCATAGTATTGTATTGAGTCGCATTCCTAGTTGTATAATTGAGTTGTTTTGTTGATGATTTAATTATTTTATTTTGTTGATATCCTATTGTGATTGTTGTTGTTTATAAGTCGTGAAGTGGTGATTTTGCATGAACCGATTCTAATATAATATTTATCATACGTTCTATTATATTTTTCGATATATCACCCTTTATGTTTGAATGTTACCCTTATGTTGGTAACGTGTAGGTAATCTAGAGTGAAGGCGGTTTACCTTCAGTAGTTCGAGTCGGTGTCATTTCTCTGATATGTAACACTCGGGGGGATGAACGTTGTTGCTTTAGTATTTGTTATTTCAGTTGTTGAACTTTAAGTTGATTGTTGTTAAGTACTTGTTATTCAGAAGTTGCTTTAATGTTGGATAAAGATGTTATTCTGATCCCGCTGCGTGGTTGTTCAAGTTGTTGGTTTAAAAGATCAATTTATTTTGCTATTGGTTCATCCAAAGTTTTAAAGTGTTATGTATCCATGTTGAATGCAATGGTTTTTAAGTTGAATTTGTGGCATCCTAATTCAGTTATATAATTTTTATAACTCTGATTTACATTTATATTTGTCCGGTAGAATTGGGGTGTTACAAAGTTTGTATCAGAGCAAAGTCGGTCAGTCTGTCTAACCGTTGTTTATGTTATAGTGATAAGTTGAGATGGCTGTAAGGAATGATGTTGCACTTGCTGCTGCTTTAGAAGCAATGGTGCATGATATGGAGAATCATCTGAGCGCTGACGGGAATGCTGGATCTTGTAGTTTGGCGACTTTCCAGAGGGAGAATCCGCCTATGTTCAAGGGAAAGTATGATCCTGACGGAGCATTGGATTGGTTGAAGGAGATTGAGAGAATCTTCTGTGTGATGGATTGCACTCCAACACAGAAGGTTCGGTATAGTACTCATATGCTAGCAATTGAAGCTGATGACTGGTGGCTAGAGACATGTCAGAGGTTGGAAGCTGCAGGTGAAAATGTTACTTGGGCTGTATTCCGTAGAGAATTTCTGAGGAAGTATTTCCCTGAAGACGTTCGTGGTAAGAAGGAAATTGAGTTTCTTGAGCTGGAGCAAGGGAGTATGTAGGTTGTAGAGTATGCCGCAAAGTTTGCAGAGTTGGCTAAGTTTTATCCGCACTATAATGAGGCAAATGTTGAGTTTTCAAAGTGCATCAAGTTTGAGAACGGGTTGCGCCTAGAGATCAAGAAGGCAATTGGATACCAGAAGTTCCGTGTCTTTGCTGATTTGGTTGATAGTTGTAGAATTTATGAAGACGGTAATAATGCTCACTACAATATTATCAGTGAGAAGAGGGGTAAGCACCAACAGAATCATGGTAAGCCTTATGATGCCCCAGCCGGTAAAGGTAAACAAAAAGTTGCTCAGGGTCAGAGAACTAGTGGGGAGATGCTCTTGCTTGTGTGGTTTGTTTCAAATGTGGAAAACCTGGGCATAAGAGTAACGTGTGTGCTGCTAAGGTGAAGAGGTGTTTTTGTTGTGGTAAGATTGGACATGTTGTGTCTGAGCGCAAGCATAAGGAGGTGATTTGTTTCAATTATGGTGAAGAAGGACACATTGGTAACCAGTGTCAGAAACCAAAGAAGGCGCAAACCAGGGGTAAGGTATTCGCTTTGGCTGAGAATCAGATGGCTAGTAAGGACAGACTCATCAGAGGTACATGTTTCATTAATAGTACTCCTTTAATTACTATTATTGATACTGGTGCTACTCATTGCTTTATTGCTGCTGATTGTGTTGAAAGATTTGGTCTTATGTTATCTTTTATGAATGGAGAGATGGTCGTTGACACTCCAGCTAAGGGGTCGGTGACTACTTCTTTTGTGTGCTTAAAGTGTCCTTTGTCGATTTTCGACATATACTTTGCTGTTGATTTGGTTTGTTTTCCTTTAAGAGGGTTGGATGTGATTTTTATATGAACTGGTTAGAGCATAACTATGTTCATATTAAATGTTATAACAAGTCTGTGAGGTTTTCTACTCTTGAAGAAGAGGAAGATAGTATATTGTCTGCTAGATAGCTGCGGCAGTTGATGCAAGAAGAAGCTCAGAAGTTCTCGTTGATGGCGTCGCTATCTGTCGAGACTCAAGCTATAATTGAGGAATTGAAACTGGTGTGTGAATTTCCTGAAGTTTTCCCTGATGAAATTCCCGATGTACTACTAGAGAGAGAGGTTTAATTTGCTATTGATCTTGTACCTGGTACCAGACCTGTGTCTATGGCACCATAAAGGATGTCTACATCTGAATTATTGGAATTAAGGAAGCAATTGGAAGAGTTTCTTGAAAAGAATTTTGTGAGACCAAGTGTATCGCGGTGGGGAGCTCCAGTGTTGTTAGTAAAGAAGAAATATGGAAGTATGAGGCTTTGTGTTGATTATAGACAGTTGAATAAATTGACGATTAAGAACAAGTATCTGCTTCCAAGAATAGATGACTTGATGGATCAATTGGTGGATGCTCGTGTGTTTAGTAAGATTGATTTGAGGTTAGGTTATCATCAGATTAAAGTAAAGGATGAAGATATTCAAAAGACGGCTTTCAGAATGCGGTATGGACATTATGAGTATTCGATGATGCCTTTCGGTGTTACTAACCCGCCGGTAGTGTTCATGGAATACATGAATCGCATCTTTCATACTTATTTGGATCGGTTTGTAGTGGTGTTCATTGATGACATTTTCATTTACTCTAAGTCAGAAGAAGAGCATGCATAACACTTAAGAATATTATTGCATGTTTTGAAAGAGAAGAAGTTGTATGAAAAGTTGTCTAAGTGTGAATTTTTGTTAAAGGAGATTAGTATTCTAGGTCATGTTATCTCAAGTAGTGGAATTGTTGTAGATCCATCTAAAGTAGATGTTGTGTTGCAGTGGGAAACTCCAAAGTTGGCTATCGAGATTAGAAGCTTTTTTAGATTAGCTGGTTATTATAGAAGGTTTTTCTAAGTTGGCACTTCCGTTGACTAAGTTGACTTGTAAAGGTAGAGCTTTTGTATGGGATGTTCAGTGTGAAGAGAGTTTTACAGAATTAAAGAAAAGATTGACGTCGGCTCCAATTTTGACGTTACCTAATCCAGGAGAACCTTTTATGGTATATTGTGATGCTTCTAAGATGGGTTTAGGAGGTGTGCTTATGTAGAATGATAAGGTAGTTGCTTATGCGTCAAGGCAGTTGAGGACACATGAGAAGAACTATCCTACGCATGATTTAGAGCTTGCTGCAGTTGTTTTTGTGTTGAAATTTGGAGGCATTATCTTTATGGTCCTAGATTTGAAGTGTTTAGTGACCATAAGATCTTAAAGTATCTATTCGATCAGATGGAATTGAATATGAGACAACAGAGATGGTTGGAGTTGTTAAAGCATTATGATTTCGGTTTGAATTATCATCCAGGAAAAGCAAATGTGGTGGCTGATATGTTAAGTCGAAAGACTTTACATATGTCAGCAATGATGGTTAAAGAGTTGGAATTAATTGATTAGTTCAGAGATATGAGCTTAGTTTGTGAAGTAACACGGCGGAGTGTTATGTTTGGAATGTTGAAGATTAATAATGGTTTTCTGGATAGTATCAGAGAAGCTCAGAAGTTAGATGTGAAACTGGTATATTTGATGGTTGGGATCGATCGGTATGAGAATAGTGATTCTAAGTTAGATACACAAGGTGTGTTGAGATATCATAATCGGATTTTTATTCCTGATGATGCAGCGATGAAGAAAGTTATTCTTGGAGAGAGCCATAGAAGCAAGTTGAGTATTCATCCAGGAGCTACAAAGATGTATCAGGATTTGAAGAATTTGTTTTGGTGGCCTGGGATGAAGAGTGATGTGGCTCGGTTTATGTATGCATGTTTGACTCGTCAGAAGTCGAAAGTTAAACATCAGAAGCCTGCAGGGTTGATGCAACCGTTAGAAGTTCCAGAATTGAAATGGGATGTCATTTTGATGGATTTTGTGACGGGGTTACCTAATACTTTAAGAGGACATGATTCAATTTGCGTGATTGTTGATAGGCTTACGAAGTCATCTCATTTTATACCTATTAACATCAGTTTTTCAGTGTCGAAGCAGGCAGAGATTTACACTAGTGTAATTGTGAAGTTGCATGGTGTTCCTTTGTGCATTGTGTCAGATAGAGATCTGAGGTTTACTTTTGATTTTTCGAAGAGTTTGCATGGAGTTTCCAGATAAATCGTGACTTGGGAGTTGGAAAGCAAGATGCGGGACTCCTATCCTGAGTTGTTTGAATGAGGTAAATTTTCGAGGACGAAAATATTCTATGTGGGGGAGAGTTGTAACGCCCGTAATTTAATTTAGTTATCTATTTAATTAAATTATTTTTGGATTATTTGTGAAGTTGCGAGATGTTGAGAATTATTGTTATGAGTTGTTGAATTATTATTAATTAATTAGTTAGTTGATTAATAATAATTATAATGTGGAATTAAGGGGAATATATGTATACAATGTTGGACTTATGCTATTGGCTAGAAGTAGTAAAGTGGGGGTGTAGGTTAGGACCAATAGGATTGATATATAAGGAGAAGCTAACACAAATATTTGTTTTAATTTGAGAATAAGGATTTTCTGTATGTTGACCGATAGAGCTGCACGGACGAGGAGCAAACTGCCCGGTGTCGAGCAGAGCGAATCAAGGATTACGGCTAGAGCTATAGTTTAGCGACCTTCAATCCAGGTAAGGGTGTGGTTTTGGAATTATAATGGGATTTATGATGTTTTTTATGTATAATTGGTCGTAATTATGATTATTGCTCGTGATGTTGCTAAACCTGTTAAGGGAAGATGCCCGTTCTGTTATATTGTGGACGTTTTGTGTTGTCTGCATGACTGCCCGATAGAGTCGATGAGTAGGTTAGTGTAAATTGTTTCCTGTTGTTGTGGTCGTTAGGTTGTTGTGGTCGTTATGATGGTGTGGTCCGTACGATGTTGTAGTGGTTCGAGCAGTTGGCAGGAAGTTAGGTATTATTGTTGTAGTCGGTCTTGTATAATGAACGAGTCTGTCGATAGGAATATAGCTTCCAGTTACTGTGTTATTCTGAGCGGTTGGCTAGAAGTTATGAATAGTAGTGGTGTGGTCGTTAAGATGTTGTATCGTGTTGTGCTATTGGTCGAACTAGTGGTCGAGGAGAATGTTGATGGAGTTAGGCACCGAGCGATATTTAGGCTGCAAGGCGTTGAAACAACCGACTGAAAATCATCAAACAATGAAGTCTCCATCAAACGTCTTTTATCCCACATCAAGGGAAAGGTGAACATCGAGAAAACCTGAGAAGGGAAAAGTCACGGTCTTGCAAAGAGAGATTGGGCAAGGGAGTCTATTACGTGAGGGGAAGGTATTAGCACCCCACACGCCCGTAGTAATCTACAGTATCCACTCTTGTTGTCTATCTTATGGGTGTGTTTAATCTATGCTTATTGTTTACTACTGAGGATATGGGAACTATAGCAATACCGGTTTTAATGGAAATTTGAGCATCTCTCATTTCTATTTATACCTGTTGTATTTTCCATTTATTTTTCGCAACTACCTCATATAGGAGTTGCATCCTTGTATAAGTTCCTATTCACAGGTCAACCAATAAAGTTTGCTTTCATCAAAAAGTTTTCGTTTACTATCATAAAATGTGTTTCGTATGCAGAATGTGTTTTATTCGCTATTAAACACTGCATTAGAAACATGAGGGATAAAACTTCTCAAGCTGAGATAAGACTTGACTTTACGTTGATATATAACCATGAGGGAGTTTCTTATGTGTTCCAAGTGTTATTTTGCAAGTAGCAATGTGTAACGCTCACCCTGACCTGGCCAGCTTGCAAAGTCGTCTTCATCTGCTGCAGACAATTTTAAACCTAATTCCCCAAGTGAATTCAGAAAGTCTAGAGTCGTCGTTTGACTTGGCACACACAAGCGCACATCCCCAGTGAAGCCGCCAGCTAAAACAACCGGCTGAAAATCATCAAACAATGAAGTCGCCAACGAACGTATTTTATCCCACATGAAGGGAAATGTGAACATCGAGAAAACCTGAGAAGGGAGAAGTTATGGTCTTGCAACCGAGAGATCGGGTAAGGGAGTCTGTTATGCGAGGGGAAGGTATTAGCACCCCACACACTCGTAGTACTCTGTGGTATCCACTCTTGTTATATATCTTATGGGTGTGTTCGATCTATGCTTACTGCTTCCTATAAAGGAGAATGCATGCAAAAGGAATTAGAAAAAAGAATGTAGGGAAAATAAAGTCGTACTCGCTTGGGCCCTACCTCAATTCCTACGTATCTGTTGTACCCCAAAATTTTCCCTCTCATTTTACTCAACACATGCCCATTGAGGTCCTCAACTTGCTCAAGGATGCCCAAGAGTTTATCAGACAATCTCCCTCCTAAGACAATGTACCTCAAACTAGGGTTTCCATTTTTATCAAGATGTCTGAACTCCAAAGGTCCCAAATGCCTTACATGGTCCTAATATGTTCTCAAGATCATCCATGTCAAATTTCAAGCCCTGCACAAGAAGTTTGCTCAATAAATTGCTCAGATGCTTGAGAATCGACTATATTAGGTCAAAAGTCAACGGTGGCCCACATACAGTCAAACTTTAAGATTTTTGGTTAACATAAACATTTTGAAGTGATATTCATCATTTGATAAAGGGTTGATCATGATTCGTAAAGGAGTGCTCCTAATTAATCAAAACTCAAAAGTTGCTAAATTAGGGTTTTTTAGGAAAAGTCAACCAAACTTTGATCAAGCATAACTTTCTCATACTTTATCAGAAAGTTCTCATCCGAATATCATTTTGAAGGGAATCCAATTTCCTACAACTCATCTTCATCCCTCAAGTTCAAGAAGTGCACTCATAAAAATATATGAATTTCTACATTATAGGTCCTTTTGAAAAGTCAACAAAAACACCTTTTGGGTAAAAACTTCTTACATGAACAAGGAAGACCCAATTGAGATGAGACCAAAAGGGTTGTTTATGGGACATCATAATATTTCTAAAAAGTCCAATAACTCCTCTCTAGGTTTTAATTGGAGGATATATGCCTTGTCAAAGGTGACCATTTTTTCAAAATGGCCAAAAGTCAAATGTGCTCAAAGATACATTTTTTTGTCAAATGGGCCTAGTTTTTCATGATTGAATCTTGCTTATGACATGGTCCACGACCCAAATCAGAATCTACACTTTATTATATTCATTATTTATTTTATTTTTGATTTTTTATATTTAAAATTCAAAATTAAATCAAATAATTGCAAAAAATACAAAAGATTGGTTTTTGATATGATTTTTTGTAGGAATCAAATCCAATCAAGCTAATATATCATATCCAAGTCGTGCAAGGGTTGATTGAATCAAAAATAGCATGATTTTGGTTGTTTTGGAAAGATATCATACAAAAACAAAATCATATCAAATCTTCTTAATTCACCAAGATACCATGCATTTTTGTTGACCTAATCAATTCCAATACATATATAGGACACAACCAAGCCAAGAAAACGAGGATTACTGGTCATAAAAGCTAAAAACGAAAACTGAAAATTTTCAAGAAAGTGGTGGATCCATTTCCAGCTTAGAGGCCAATTCAAAGAAATTCAAAGCTACCAATCGTTTCCTGGATCTTCCCAGGAACTAACACGATCATTTGCAAGCTTCCACACGGCCAAAATCGTGAACTACAGACCCACGGTTTGCTCACATAATCTTGAATTTGATTTTGCAATTTACGCATGATTAATTACTTTTAAGCATATAATTGTGTTTGTATCATCATTTGGAACGTTTTGGTTCAATCAATTTTGCATTTGGACATTTGTATGCATATTTGCCATTATTAGGGTTTGTTCTTGTGTTTTAGGGCTTTATTCTACAGGTTAAATTGGGCCAAGAAAAGAGCACCATGATACTCGTGAGATAAAAACGAGTGGATATATGTATTCACTGGTAATTTATCATGCTTGCTTGTGATTTTTGAAAGATGTAGGGCTACAGTCATGGCAGACTATCCGTAGGTATAAGTCTCATACCTAAACGACGGATGAGGAAGAAGAAGACGACGTGTTCAACCATCATTGGTCCATTTGAATGTTGGCGCGCATTTTTGTTTTAATTCATTAATCCACTTATTTTTATATAATATTAATTGTTATCATTATACTAACAAACAAGATACATGGCTCAGATGGTAAGGCGCGTTGGTATTGAGTGGGAGGACCTGGGTTCGATCCCAGGTCCCAGTGTTTTCTTATTTTCTAACTTTATTTCAACAGATCATGTGCATCACACCCCCTGTAGCCTACCATGCACTTCCCTTATCTAGCCAATGGATTATCATCATCATCAATCCAACGCTCCATCAAAGAAGGCCCATGATGCACCCTCCAAGTGTGAACTACACAGGATCAAGCGCAGGGGTTGGGCTTAGCCACTAATGGGCCTAACAAATTCAGATATACACCCCCCTTTCAGCTTCAATACAGGCGCGTCTCTAATCTTTTTATTTTATTTCTTATATTTTATTGTTTATTTAATTTCTTTTTTTCTTTACAAATAACAAAAATCATTTTTTTATTAAGTCAAAAAATCACAAAAAACATCAAAAATCATTTTTTTCAAGAAAAATATTTTGTTTCTTTAATTAATTAATTAGTTTAACTATTTAGGGAAATTTAATTGTTTTTCTATATAATTTAAATTAATTAGAAATTAGGGTTTTTAAATTGTACATAATCCCATTAATTTTTTCTCAAAAAATATAATAATAACCTAAATATTTTTCAATTAAATTTTTTAGGGTTCTTTAATTCTCGCGTTTAAATTTTACGCGTGCATTTTTTAATTTCCTTTTATTATTATTGTAACTGTTTCGAGGTTGTAATAGTAATTAGGGTTTAAACTTCCACATTTTTATTTACAGTCAAGATAATTATATACCTAC
The DNA here is from genome assembly GCA_948472305.1 of Vicia faba. Lineage (NCBI taxonomy): Eukaryota > Viridiplantae > Streptophyta > Magnoliopsida > Fabales > Fabaceae > Vicia > Vicia faba. The sequence goes on along the minus strand of OX451736.1, from coordinate 854,392,485 downwards.
AAAAGCCTTATAATAGCGTAAGACCTTTACCTTCTCGCTTTTATATTTTGGATGCTTGTATATAATTGTTAGCAACTTAGGTGTTTATGACTAATGACTCAATCTTAGATCACTAAACTGCAAAGATAAATATAACTGAAATCAAACACTTTTTCACACTTGCACCCCTAGTGTATTACCTCACTTGGTTGCCTCGGAAATAATGGTCGTGTCCCTCGAACATAGGGATAACTTAGCAATTACATGCGATTCAAAGTCGTCATAAAGATCATAGTCCCTACTTGTCCCTTGAGTTGCCTACGAATTGATCTTATGATGATAGTCCCTTCGAAACGCTAAGGTATCCTTAGTTGTTGCCTTCAGTGACCATTTCGTCCCTTCGAACGTCCCTTTAAACATCCAACGGTGGTGCTACCTATTCCTTAATAATAGGATAACATTGTCTAAAGGAAAACAAACAGACCTTTTTCGAGTAGGTAGATTAGTTCCCAGGTACTTGCTCAAACAAACAAATCTTTTTCACACCAACACTTTCGCAAACAAAGTTTTCAAAAACAACTTCGTAACACTCTTGAGGACAAAAACAAGGGTTAAAACGAAGTAAAACAAAACTTTTCAAAGCAAGCACATAAAAGCAGTTTTTAAAATGAGCAAGTACCTAAGAGCCCATGGAAAACCATGGATAGAAAGGGTCCTAACACCTTCCATTTTTATAACCTACCCCCCGTACTCAGAAACATCTCGAAAAAGGTTTTTTCTGTTCCTTTTCCTTTTCCTGATTGGATAAAATAAAAGTCGGTGGCGACTCTTGCTTACCACAACATTTGCAAATAGAAACGCAAAACCAGTATTAACAGTCGGTTCTGCCACCGTATCACAGGACTGGCGACTCTGCTGGGGAGTAAAACAAAGTGGGGTTTACCTTAGGATCTAGGTCATTTTTTAAATTGCTTTCTTGTTTGTTTTGCATGCTTTATCTTTAAGGGTTTTTGCTTGGGTATTGTTGAAGATCCTACACCCGGATATGGGGACACTCTTTAGGTAAACAACAATAGATCGTGGAGACTGTACGGTGTAGACGGATATGGTTTAAGCGATGGCTACGTTGGTGTGACACTTTGGTTGGTACCGGTATCTTTCGTGTGGAAACGAGGAGAATACGGGGCCGCCGCGTGGTGTCGTGAAGCACTAACGGACCTTAGAACCTTAGTTGAACAAACTTGGCCATTAGAAAGTAGTGAGATAGCCGGCCATGGTATAAAACTGAGGATTGGTTGATACTCGACGCTACACTCATTGAGATCAGACTTTCGGGATATTTCGGCCGCAAGAAAAGATTGCTTGAGCTGAAATAATGCCCGATAAAGGATGATTTGTGATATTGAGAATCTTTAGAACCCGGTTACTTTTCTAAGACAGGTTTGAAACCAACTAAACTTTAAGAGGGTAATTACCTTTAACCTCATGCAATCCTTTGAACCTAAGGTCTATTGTGTGTTTTGCTTATATGTGATTTATTCTGTTTGAACATGACATCATGCATCATAACATAGCATCCATTCTTATTACATTAACCATTTCAAGGATCTCGAGGGCCTGTGATGCAGGTTATGATAAATCAGACGTCTAGCAAGGGGCAAGGGGATTTATTTTCCTCTAGCCAATGTCGTCAGAAGATCAAAACTCAACAACTTGAGTCAGGGGCTATGACCCACTTGATATGGTGAGCTTGACTCTTGTAGAAGAATCTTCAACGATACGAAGTGCTTCAATCAAAGTGGAAAAATTTCAACTTCTGACATTTTCTTATTTACCCTGCGAGATCCTTGAAAACATTGCATACATATATCATACATATCATTGCATAACAGGTCTTCCAGTACAGGTCCCTCATGTTCTCACTGTTTATTTCAGCAATGGCTCTCAAACAAGACAACAGAGATCTCCAAGCTCAAGATGCCCAGTTCAACGAATTTCTCTTGAATCTATCCAAGGGGCAAGAAGACCTGAAAACACTCTTCGCCGGGAATCTGACCAAGGAACGTCCTGGCAACAACAAGGATGAACAATTGGAACAACTGCAAACTGAGGTAGAAGCGATGAGAATCCAGATGCTGGGGAAGATGACTCTTATCCAAAACTTAGCTCGAGGACAAGAAGGGCTAAGAGCCTTCCTCAACAAGCTTCACCAAGATGGATGCAGATCCATGAACCAAACTGTTAAAATTATGGATCAAGGCATTAATCAGCCCCCAGTGAGAAAAGAGGTTGGTTTGGTCAGGAACAGACCTTTCCAGATTTCTACTACATCACAAGCCCCACCACAACCTCGCCAACGACAACGGGGCAATCGGCATAAGAAGAATACACTCGAAAGATGCTTCACTGAAATCAACACGTCATTGGCTCAAGCATTGCAACGCATGTTGAAGGCCAAGATGGTTATGTTAAGGGACCCTCCTCAGAATCCCAACATAGCCTCCCTAAGGTACAATCCAAATGCAAGATGTACGTACCACTCCAACAGTCCTGGACATGACACCAACAGTTGTTGGGCGTTGAGAAATAAAATTCAAGACCTGATTGATGAAGGAGGGCTAGAATTCGCACAAGATGGTCAGGTTGAGTTCTTCTTCCATCCCTCCAAGGTATACCATATGATGTGTAATTTTATTTTGATTTGTTTGAACATTTATTCATATCAAACCTCGTTATTTCATCAATGCATTGCAAATGTTTGTCTTGAATCAATTCATTCGTATTCACTATTTCAAAAATGCGTTCTTATTTCCTTTTGTGATATTCAACTCTCGATTAAAAACTCTAAGTCTTAGAGGGAGGATGACGAAAATGATACCATAATCTCTACAGTATGTTTTTGAATAGACCCCGCTGACGATGTACAGGCGTTGTTTCAAATCCTGAACAGTGGAGTTATAAGGAAGATAACCCCTAGTCAACCCCTTCAAGCCAAAGAAGTAGGAGTTTTTCTTTTCGCCACAAATTAAAACCCTTAATCATAACCTGGGGCAGGGTAGTTTTCTCAGTTAATTCAGAGGCGCATTCAGTCACAATCTGCCGCTTCGTACACAATGAATGGCATCGAAGATGTCCTTCCAAAACAAAAGACGGTGATGGTTCAGTATAATCGTCAAGACATGAAGTCATTATCTCTCGAAATAAAAGCCCATTAAGTAAAAACCTATGAAGGAGACTTAAGAGAAAAATTGGGACATCCCGCTCACTGTAATCACAAAAGAAACAGTTCAGGCAAAAGAAGGGATAACGAAAACAAAAAAAAAAGAGGTTACTACAAATCCTCGACAAAAAGAATATTACAAAAATGACTTCCTTTTCAAAACAAATGTTCAATTTCTGAATCATCACCAAGTATCAGAGCAAAGATTCCAGACTCAATCGGGATCTAAACGTGCAATTAACTGAGCATAGGACTGAAGAACATCACGAAGAGTGGGTTGGGTACAAATAAAATTTGACCCTTTATCCTTTGTTTCTTGAACCGTGAATGAGGCCACGTTATAACCCTTAAAAGTCCTAGCTGAAGAATGGGTTAGTTCGAGAGCATATTGTTACAAAGGTATCCTGACTCTTGTAGGCTTTGTTACGAATCCTGAGTTGATATCACATTCTTGCAAATTTCGTTTTAATACACAAAACACATTTTCAAAAAAAATATTTTCAAGACAGACATGAGTTTTGCATTCTTTAAATGACATTGTTTGCATATGACTAATTGTTTGACAGTAGAGAAATCCGCACAATGGATATTCAATGAACATACATCCTCTCAATAGACAGAATCGCCTCAGCAGGAAAGACGCTTCCAATAACAGGTCTTCCATAAGCAAGGGGCGGGACATGATGTCTAAACACACCTGGGGAAGTCTCTCCAAAAGTTCCAAATAACTAGGGGTAGATCTCCATCTGAATTGCCGGGGGCATTACGCACGCATTCCAGCAACGAATCATGTGCCATCAAGAAAACATTTTTGACAGTACTACAACACAACACTATGGACAGTGACAACTCTCTACATCCTAAAAGAGTGGACATAGTCGGAAAATACTATGCATGAAAAAAAGACCCGCTAGACACCTAGGCAAAAATAAGGGAATCCCGGCGAACCAAAAGGGTTCGGGAAAAAATTAGGGATAAAAAATGAAAAAATTTGTACACCCGACAAGTCGAAAACCCGAAAGGGTGGCTTGGGCAAAAAAAGGGTATCCCGGTGGACTAAAAACCCGAAAGGGCAGTCTAGGAAAAAGTTAGGCATTAAAGCATATCACTATGTCCCATTGGATCACCTTGCGATCAGACTTCAGTAATCAAATATCAAGCTCAAACGGTGCCGATTAATCCAGTCAGCTTTGGACAAGTAGCAAAGTGATGAGATACTCGAAGACATAGGGGAAATAGCAGAATTGACACCCAATGGGATCACTACACATAGCTGTTTTCTTTTTGTACACAATTTCTGTAATAATTTTCATTTTTACAGCGGCGGTCTCTTACTAGAACACCAGCCTCCTTGTAAAAAACGTATGTCATAGGAAAATTTCAAATCAATACAAATCATCTTTTGAGTACAAAACTGTGTGTTTGTTTTTCCTTTTTCTATTTTGTTGTGCAAAAAACGTCCAATGTTTTATTCTTGACATATGCATTTGAATATGATTACTGTTCACAAATATCTGCATATAAAAAAAAGGACAGTTGCTAAGAACTCGAAGAAACTGGTACAAAACCTAAATGTCAATAGTTACCCCGTCCATCATGGTATAAGAAGCAGAGACAGTTGGAAGAAAAGTCACTATCACGTATAAGCCAATGATACCTATACTCCCCGCAGAGCCGAGACAACCAAGGTTCGACCTATGTATCCCCAAGCAGGAATTCCTTCCCCAACAGGCTCTTTCAGAAAGCTAATATATGTATTCTCCAGCCGAGCTTTATAATCAATTTATAAATTTTTTCTCCCGAGAAGAGTTTGTTTCTCTGACAGCGGAAGCTCAATCTCTAACAGAGCTCTTCTATCCAACAATTGAAGTTCATCCTCAGCTGAGTTTATTTCTCCAAATCTGCAGATTTTCCAACAAAGTACCCCTCTTCCCCCACCGAGTCATTCCCCCTGCAGGATTATTCTCAGACAGAGTCTCTCCTGGCAGAATATTCTCAAGCGGAATGGATGCAAATCTCCAGTTAATCATCTTCGTTCACTATCCCCAGCGGAAACAAAGAAATCAACTCCTTATACTCTCCAGCAGTAGCCCAGGATTTATTTCCCCCAGCTAGAGAATATCACAATAGCATGGCATATCCATACATCATGGCATGTGCATACATATTATACAACACTAACTCATTTATTTTGAGAGCATCATTACTTAATACATTTCATACATCATGACATTACATACGACTAACTCTTTACCTTTCAGGGAAAAGTGCAATCAAGTTCTCACGAGTTCTCTTTGGTTCAGTCAAACCGACACCAAGGTTTTTATCCAGTTGCAGATATTCAAATATTTTCTCTAGTTCAGTCAAACTGGCACTAAGGTTTCTATTCTGGTTGAAGATGTTCTAAGACTTTCGTCTGGGTCAGCCGAATCGCCACTAAGATTCCCCTGATTTCTATGCCAGTCAAAGTTAATTCGAGACCTCTCCCAAGATCAGTCAAATCGATACTAAGATTTCTCTCCTAGTTGAAGTTCTCACAAGTTTTCCTTGGTTCAGTCAAATCGATACTAAGATTTCTATTCCAGTTTAAGCTATAAAGCCCAAAAATCGACCGGATAATATCTTGATTTCTCCAAAATACTATGAAGCCTGGAACTGACCAGATAGTGGTATATCTTAAATTCAAGCTATGAAACCTGGAAATCGACCGGAAAACAGCTTAATTCCCAGCATGTTACTGTGAAGCCTGGAAATCGATCGGATAACAGTACAACATAATATAAAGCCTGGAATCAACCAGATAGTGGTATATCTTAAATTCAAGCTATGAAGCCCGAAAATCGACCGGATAACAGCTTAATTTCCCTATCATACTGTGAAGCCTGGAAATTGATCGGATAACAGTACAAGATACTATGAAGCCTAGAGTCGACCAGATAGTGGTATAAGACACCGTGAATCCTGGCGCACGACCAGATAACGGTATAAGATGCTGTGAAGACTGGAGCTCGACCAGATATCGGAAAAAGAAACTGTGAAACCTGGAGCATGACCAGGTAACAGTATAAGGTACTGCAAATCTTTGAATTCGACCAAGTAGAAGTTTACTCAGCCAATTACTAGGAAGCCCGGAAATTGACCGGATATTAGCATGCCTTAAATTCAAGTTGAAACCCAGATGCGACGGGATAACCACTTAATTCCTTCTGAAGCCTGGAACACGACCAGATAAGAATTGAGAAATTGCAAAGCCTGGAGCACGACCAGATAGCAAGTTTAATCTCATATCCCCAATAAGTCACTGTGAAACCTGCAGCACGACAAGATAACAGTTAATCTTATTATCCTTAGCAAATCACTGTAAGGTCTGGAGCACGACCAGATAGCAGTTCATTTTCATCTCCTCGACTAAGAGATGATTCCTCAATAGAGTAATGGACAACTGAAGCTCCTAAAAATCTACTTCTCCCAAGACAGAGACCAACATTCCTCAGCAAATTCCTCCTTAACGACAGGAACAGGAATTCTCATTAAAAGAGTATCTCAGGAAATCGACATCCTCTAGATGGCATCTTTAAGCCCATCTCCGACGAGTCTCCGTCATATCTTCCAGATGGCATATTTAAGCCCATTTCCAGCGACCTTCCGTCGTCTCCTCCAAATGGAAACTGTAAGTGATTCCCGATACTACCTACACAGTCCAGCGCCATCTCAGACGAGTGGAAGGAAAGTTTAAACACGGACGCGTGTTTCAATCAATACGGATGAGTATCGAAAGAAGATACAGGTGAGTATCGAGGGAAGATTTAAACACGGACGAGTGTTTGAATCCATACAGACGGGTATCAAGGAAGAGATAACACGGACGAGTGTTGGAATTAATATGGTCGGGTATCGAAAGAAGATACAGACAAATATCAAGGAGAGGTTTAAACACGGACGAGTGTTTGGGGGATTGACACTGACGAGTGTTTATGAGTTAACCCAGACGAGAACTGGGTTTTGAACTGGTCTTCATATGGGAAATGACTACCATACGGGAACTGGGTTTAGGCTTGGTTGTTAGATGGGAACTGACTACCAGATGAGGACTGGGTTTAGAATGACAAGGTGTATTGATTTTGCTGGGAATTGTGAAGGTGAAAGTCACCAGCTGGGGATTTTGGAAGTGATACCCTCTTATGGGGACATATTATTGTCCTTGGATGATTCAGGTCTTTCGTGTAAGGTACCTGATCTGGCTTATGCTTCATATACATGTTTGAATTTCTTTTGCCGCAAAGATCCATTCTGATGGATCAGCTACGCGCTTTTGAGGATGCAATGTTATGCAGTGATAGATATATGCAATGCAAACAAATAGACTTCATGGGGACAAGCAAAGGCTTGTTAGAAAGTGTTGCTAATCACTAGGGATGTCAATACATGTCGGCGCTGGAAACCTGCAGTACCAAAGATCACTGGGGATACCGATCTGCATTGGAGATCTCATGATACGGAAGATTATCAATGATTCTACTGAAGATTGAATTGCTGATGAAGCAAGTCTTCCAATACGCCACTGAATTCTGAATTGCACTGTTGTTGGGGAAGAAATAATCTAGTTCAACTTTCCTACGCCCTGAACCGTTAAGAGGATGGTATAATTGAATATGTCGAGTGTAACATGGTGAAAGAAATGACTTGGGTGTTTTGCGTTTGATCGCAATTGTTGCGGATAGCAAGAGTTGCCACCGACTTTTCTTTTATCCAATAAGGAAAGGTTGAAAATAACAGGAAAGATCTTTCGAGATTATTTCTTGAGTTCGGAGCGTAGGTTATGAAAAGGGAACGTATTAGCACCCTTTTCATCCGTAGTTATCTATGGGCTCTTAGTTGCTTTATAGATCACTTGCTTTTGTTTGAAAATATGCTTGTGGTGTGGGTTTTGAAAGTATTTTGAAAACGTCTTTGTAATGGTTCTCCTTTCTATAAGAACACGTACAAAGTGTTTGTGGAATGTGTTTTTGAAAGCGATTTTGAAAAGGTGTATTTGTAATTGTTCTCGTTTCTATAAGAACGTGTACAAAGTGTTTGTCTTTTGAAAATGTTTCAAAATGAAAGTGTTAGTGTATAAAATGTTTTTATTGTGAGCAAGCAAGCAACTAGGAGCAACCTACCAACTCAAAAGTTCTTAAATGTTCTTTTCCTCCTCCTTTAGATGTTGCTATCTTACCATTGATTTGATAAGAAGCCCCACCGTTGGATGTAAAGGGACGGTCGTGGGATGTTTGTATAGTCATAGAAGGTAACCTATGAGACGTTTTAGCAATTTCGTTTAGGGACTAGATCGTTTACCGAAGGCGACATTAAGGGCCATCGAGGGACTACGATCTTTTATCGAGGGTCTTTGCTAAAACGCCCATATTCGAGGGACATGACTATTTTTCCGAGGCAATAAGTGAGGGTTACCCTAGAGGTGTAAGTGTGCAAGTGTGTTTGATTGCATGCATTGTTTTTGGTTAGAGTTGTCTAAGATTTGTTTTTATCTTGCCATACCCTATTTTACTAGCAATGAAAAGCGGTAAGTTTGCGAAAAAATTAAATCCTACGCTATTACATTAGTAGGGGAGTGGGGGTACAATTCACAAGTGGGATGGAGCGGATGTCTAAATATTACAACCATATAGAAATAAGCTATGAAGCAAAAAAATATGAAAACATGTGAAAAGAATAGCGCAAAAATAAAGGAAAACAAATCCTTCGATTTCCAATGTTGAGGCATATTTCGAATCATGCATGTGTGCGTCGAAACTTGCTCTCCTTCGACCTTGTTTCTACAAATCGAAACCAGTGTGATTCTAAGCGTAGGTCCTTAGATTCACACATCCCTTCTACTTTCCTACAAGTCAGTATGTTTAAAGCAAGTGTGTATCGAAGCATGTGTGTGCAACGAATAGGTGTGTGTTGAAACACATATTATTTTTCTTTCTGCTTGAGCGTATCGAAGCCTAAAGGCTTTGTATCGAAGCCTAAAGGCTTTGTATTGAAGAATGCATGTTTTTTTACTCCAACATTTTTAGGGGATGTATAAATTATTTTTTTAAGGAAAACACAAAAAATTAACAACCAAGGCCATGTTTATTACAGGTTGGCCTCGAAGATGAATCAAATTAGATGCTTGCAATGGAAGAGTTAAAGTCAGAAAGACTTACCTCAAAGATGTTGTGTGGGTTTCGAACTTGAACTGCTGCCTAGACGGTTCTGGAATTCGAAGAGTTGTCACAGAGGGTTTGCTTTTGGTTCGAAGAGTTGTCATAGAAGGTTGTCCTTGAGTTTGAACAAAACTTCTATGTGTGGGGTGTTCTGGATAGTTGATTTATGAGAGTTGGAAAGATGAGATAATGGATTTTGATTTTGTGTTTGTAGGTGAAAGTAGACTTGATTTTTGAGTGAGAAAAAATTACAAAGGTTTCTATTTTGTTTCCCATCTCCCTTTTCTCTCCTGTCAGCGTCTCCAGCCCCCTTGATGTTGTGAAGAAAGGTTTATTTATAGAGGAGCTTTGATGTGGTTTTGGGGGGAAATCAAATAACATTTGAACTATTTGGGTATATTGTCCCCTTGTTTTCTTCAGTGCAGCTCTTATGTACCCTTTTTTGTGCAAGTATGGGACTGATATAGTGCAGGCTTGGACTGGGTCAGCAGTAGTTTGGAGTGTTGTGGCAGCTTGGTGCAGGACTGTTGCATAGCAGTACAGCAGACTGTTTGAAACATGTTTTTGGGGCTTGTTAACTTGCTTTGATCGAAGAGTGGAAAAACAAGTCTTAATAAGCATGGTCTGAAGAGTGAGATTTAAAGGATTGGAGCAAGTGTTTTGTATGGGGATGAACAGTTTTGAACTTTTGTCGAAGGGTTTAGCTTATGTATCGAAGAAAATTGCTCGAAGGAAGCACATTACCTCAGCCGAAGCTTGGAACGAAGGAAGGTTATTGCCCAATCGAATCTTGTGTTTGAAGGAAGCATATTCCCTTAGTCGAAGCTTGGGTCGAAGGAAAGCTACTACCCAAACGAAGCCTATGCTCGAAGGAAGCATATTCCCTTAGTCGAAGCTTGAATCAAAGGAAGGCTACTGCACAATCGAAGCTTATGCTTAAAGGAAGCACATTCCCTTAGTCGAAGCTTGGATCGAAGGAAGGCTACTGCCCAATCGAAGCTTGCTAGATCGATGGAAGGCTATTTCCCAATCGAAGCTTTCTAGATCAAAGCAAGCTTTCTCTTCTTCGATTTTTTGAAAGGCACATTAACATCTTCAATTTTTTTCCATTTTTGTTTTCCTTCGACCAGTCGAAGTAACCCTTTGGCATCTTCAAAAATTTCATTTCCTTTATCTCTTTAAACATGCGTTTGTAATCACACATGTGAGATAAATCTTGAGAAAATGAGAGGGCAAATTTTGGGGTACAACAGCTGCCCCTGTTCAATCTTCTTAAACCTGAAAAGTGAGAATGGCTTATCGCTGTTCGTAGCTTGAAGGTGGAAGATGATTGGACACTAGAGTGCCCAGAAATTTGCACTTGATTGTGTAGGAAATGGGCTTAATGATGCCATTTGGAGAGATGATGGAGAATTGTTGGAGATGGGATTATAGATTCCACCCAAAGGTGATTGTTGATAGAAATTAGACTAAGTTTAAGCTTGACTGTAACTGGAAGAAGTATTAGATTAAATATTTGGTCGATTTAATTCTGAATGATATGCTGGAAAGGACCCGTGTTAAGCCATGTTTGGAAATGTATTAAAAGGAATCTGTGTAAGATTGCTTCAGGATGAACCTGTGTGAAACTGTATCTGGAGATATATATGAGAAGGAGCCTGGGCAGGGCTTCTTCGTGATAATTCCGTGTGAAACTTCTTCTGGAAATGTGTGAGAGGGAACCTGGGTAAGGCTGCTTCAGGATGAGTCTGTGTAAAACTGCATCTGGAAATTTATGAGAAGGAGCCTGGGTAGGGCTGCTTCAGGATAAGTCCGTGTGAAACTTCTTCTGGAAATGTGTGAGAAGGAACCTGGGTATGGCTGCTTCAGGATGAGTTCGTGTAAAACTGCATCTGGAAATTTATGAGAAGGAACCTGGGTAGGGTTGCTTCGGGATGAGTCCGTGTAAAACTTCTTTTGAAAATTAGAAGGAACTCGTGTAAGATTGCTTTCATGATAAACCCGTGTGAAGCTGTATCTGTAAATTAGAAGGAACCCGTGTAAGATTCTTTTCATGATGAACCCACGTGAAGATGCATCTGGAAATTAGAAGGAACCCGTGTAATATTGCTTTCATGATGAACCCGTGTGAAGCCGCATCTGGAAATTAGAAGGAACCCGTGTAAGATTTCTTTCATGATGAACCCGTGTGAAGCTGCATCTGGAAATTAGAGAGAACCCGTGTAAGATTGCTTTCATGATGAACCCATGTAAAGCTGCATTTGGAAATTAGAAGGAACTCGTGTAGGATTCTTTCATGATAAACCTGTGTAAAGCTGCATCTAGAAATTAGAAGGATCCCATGTAAGATTTCTTCATGATGAGCTCGTGTAAAGCTACATTTGGAAATATGAGAAGAAACCCGTGTAAGATTGTTTCAGGATGAACCCGTGTAAAGCTACATCTGGAGATTATGAGAAGGAATTCGTGTAAGATTGCTTTGTCTCGTCGTGTAGATAGTTGCTCTGTCTTCTTTTTCAGGAAATAATCTTGGACCTCTTGAAAATTGTTGATCATAATTATCAGTCAATTGATCTTTCCTGTAAAGGTAAAGGGTTAGTTGTATGAAATGTCATGATGTATGAAATGCATTATGTAATGATGTTCTAAAAAATGAGGTTGTGTTGTATGCATATATCATGTATGTTATATGATGTATGAATTTGAAGTATTGTTGAAATGTATCTTTGCCTCGGAAAATAAATCCTTGACAAGTGTTGGGGAGTCATTAAATCCAGAACTACTGTTGAAAAGTATGTGTGTCTTCAAACTTTATTTAGGGTGTTTCCGCCGGGGATTCCTGTTTTATTGAGGAGAACTCCGTTGGGGAATATTGGCTTTGGCTTGAGAAAACTCTGCAAGGTTAAGAACAACTCAGCTGGGGAATATCATAATGAATCTGAGCATTTATTGTATCTGAAAAGATATTGAACGGGTATCAAAATGACAACCATATCTGGATCGTATTTGAATTATATATGTAGGAGAGTCTGGAATGAATGTCAAAATAAATATGTACTTAGATTGTATCTGCATTGTGTCTAGAAGATGAGAAACTGCCAGAAATTTTCGTCCGTTTGGGAACTGGCATGATGCGGGCAGTCATTGGGAGAAGATCAAACTCGTCTATCCGCTGGTGAGATTGACTATGTCATTGGCTAGAGGATGCCCCACTTTTGTTTGAATATGCTTTTGCACTTGTCGGGGATAGCTTTATAGGGGTGGCTCCGGCAACTTCACTGGGGATCACCCAATGAAAGGGACTTTGTGGGGATTTGTCACTGTCCATTATAACACTGCCAGAAAATGTTCGCTTATTTATACATGACCCTTTACTGGAATTCATGTTCAATTCCCCAAGTGATTCAGAGAAATACCTGCCCCTTGCTATGCATGGCTTTATGAGAGATTTCTTGGAATTTTGACTTGACTGCCACTGATGAGTTGGACAATAACATGTTCTGCCCCCTTGATTATGGGAGATTTATCATTGGAAGTGTCTTCACATTTGAAGTGACTTTCTTTCTTGAGAGAATTTTTGTTGGTTAGATATTCATTTTGCGAATTTCTCCGTTGTCAAATAATTAGCTATATGCAAACAGCAGTATTCAAATAATGCAAAGTTTATGTCTATCTTGAAGTTTTGAAAATGCAGTTTTAGCAGATAAAAGAATTTTCGTAAGAATATGAATTCAACTCAGGATTTGGAGTAAGCCTTACAAGAGTCAGGATACCTTTTGTAACAATATGCTTTCGAACTAACCCATGCTTCAATTAGGACTTTTGAAGGGTTTTAATGTGGCTTGGTTCACGGTTTAAGAAACAAAGGATAAGGCTCAAAGTTTATTAGTTCCCGCCTGTTCTTTGTGATGTTCTTTAGTTCTAAACTCAATTAATTGTACATTTGAATTCCAATTGAGTCTGGAATGACGTTTTGGTGATGGTTCAGACAAGTTAAGTTTGTTGGAAGGAAGTCATTTTTTCAATATTTTCCATGTTTTTGAGGATTTTTAGTGACTTCTTTTGATTTATTATCCCTGAATTTTCCTGACTATTCTTGTTTTTGAGATTATAGTCAGCGGGATGCCCCAGTTTTTCTTAAGTCTCCTTCGTAGGTTTTGAATTAGTGGGCTTTTCTCTTGAGAGATAATGACTGTATATTTTTTTAGGGAACCATCACCGTCTTTTGATTCCAGAGGAATGTTTTTGATGTCATTCGTTGTATATGAAGTGAAAGTTTACGACTGAACGCGCATTTGAATTAACTGAGAGACTACCCTTCCCCAGGTTTTCATTAAAGGTTTCAATTTGTATGAAAAAGAAAACTCCTACTTCTTAGGCTCAAGGGGGCTGACTAGGGATTATCCTCCTTATTACTCATGTGTTTAGGAATTGAAAGAAACGCATGTACATCGTCAGCAAGGTCTGTCCAAAAGCATATTGTATGAGATTATGGCCTTGTTTTCGTCATCCTCCCTCTAAAGGCTTGTAACTTTTAGCAAGAGTTGAATGTCATAAAGAGAGTAAAAAGAATAGCTTAAATATAGTGAAAACAAATGGATGAATTCAAGACAAACATATGCAATGCAATAATGAAACAATGTTTGACATTAATGGATAAGTGTTTGAACAACAATCGAAATTACATTGAAAATTCAAAATGAACTGGAACGCTCAATTATTTGGCATGGGAGTGGTGATCACGTTGGGAGTCTCTGGAGGGTCGAACTCGATCTCCTTGGCATAAATCATGTTTTGAATCTTGTATTTCAGCACCCAACAAACGTTAGTATCATGCCCAGGACTTCCGGAATGATATACACATATTGCATCAGGATTGTAGTTAGGAGAAGAAGTTTTGGGGTTCGGATGAGGTCATATCAATGTCGTCAGATTCATCTTAAATAAGTGTTTTAGTGCTTGAGACAGCAGCATGTTGACGTTGGTAAATTATCTTTTGGGCTCGTCTGGCCTTTGTTGATTTCCCTTTTGTTGTTGTCACCGTGATGCAGGACCGGAGATCAAAACTGCCCCTACATGTTGGTCGTGGTGGCTCTTGTTATGACCCTTTTGGCTGTAAACAGCATTGGACTCTTTCTTCCTATTGTATGGATATTTCTGAGTATCAGAGGATGTAGCTCCTTGGATCTTTCCACTTTTGATGCCAGCTTCGACCCTTTCACCAGTCAGTATTAGCTCGGTGAACCCGACTTAAGAGCTTCCAATCAGGTGATTGAAGAAAGGTCCCGTCAAAGTTCCCATAAAGATGTCAATCAACTCCCTATCAGTTAAGGGTGGTTGCACTCTGCCTGCCAAATCTCTCTATTTTTTGGCGTACTCTTTGAAGCCCTCGTTGGAACGCATGGTCATATTTTGCAATTACACTTGAGTTGGTGCAAGATCAGCGTTGTATTGGTATTACTTGTAGAAAGCAAAAGCCAAGTCCTCCCAGGTGTGAATGTCGGTTCCTTCTAATTGATAGAACCACCCCAATTGAGTGCCAGCCAAACTTTCTTGGAAGAAATGGACCCATAGCTTCCGGTCAGTAGTGTGAGGTTGAATCTTGCAGACATATGACCTCAGATGCATTTTAGGACAAGAGATCCCACCATGCTTGGAAAAGGTAGGTATTTTGAACTTTGGTGGGATGATCACTCCAGAAACCAAACCTAACTCTTCAAAGTCCAATCTAGGTATCTGCAGAATCTCGATAACATTTAGGAGATCCTCCAACTGTTTGTATTTATCATCAGCGGGAGAATATTGTTCCTCAGAGAAGTCAGCTTCATCTTCATCAATCCCCAGATTATTATCTCCTTCTTTTGTATGATTGTACCCTCATTCGATGGAGTTGAGAGATCTAGAGCTCTCTTGACTGGTCCTCTAAGTCTTCTTCCCAAGTTCAGGACGACTACTGACTTTTTTTACTTTTTCTTCTTGTCTTTGAGAAGAAGATTCTTCAAGTCCTCTTGCCCCTTAGCCATATCCAGATGCATTTGTTGGAATTGGGCATTTTGTGCCTGGAGATCCTTCACCATTTGTTCGATATCCATCTTGCTGAAATAAGCGGTAGGAAGATAAGAAGACCTGTATGGGAGAAACTTATCATGATATGATGCATGATATGTGGATGCATGTTTTCAAGGATCTCGCGGGGTAAACACAAGAAGATTTTAGAAGTTACTTACAGCTTTGATTGGAGAACTTCGTATCGGTGGATTTCCTTCCACTAGAATTAAGTTCACCATGTTAAGTAGGTCATAGCCCCTGACTCAAGTTATTATACTTTAATCTTTGACGGCATTTGGTTAGAGGAAAATAAATCCTCTTTCCCCTTGATAGACGTCTGATTCAACTTGACCCTTCATCATAGGCCCTTGAGATCCTTGAAATGACTATTGAAAATGCTATGGTATGATGTCATGATATTATGTACAAGTATGCAAAGCAAGAAAGTTGTTGTGTACAAATAATCATATACACACAAAGCAGACAAGTCCTTAGGTTTAGGCTTGCATGGAGTTTGTATAAGTACTCTCTTGAAGTTTAGTTGGCTAAACCCCATCCTAGTAATAGTAACCGGGTTCTAAGGGATCTCAATATCACTGATCTTTCTTCATCGAGCATTGTTTCAGTGCAAGCCTCTTTAATGGCGGCCGAAATATATCGAAAGTCTGATCTCAATGAGCGTAGCATCGAGTGTCAACCAACTTCGGACTGCACCAAAGTTGTCTACCTCACTACTTCCTAATGGCCAAGTTGGTCAAGTAAGGTTCTAAAGTCAGTTAATGCTTTATGACACCACACAGCGGCCCCGTATTTTCCTTGACTACTCAAGGGCTACCGGTACCAACAAATGTGTCACACTAACGTAGCTATTGCTTAGACCATGTCAGTATACCCCGCACTGTTTCCACAATTTATTGTTACTTACCTAAAAAGGTGCCCTAGATCCGGGTGGAGGATCAAAACAATCCCAAACAAAGAACCATAATGTAAAGCAAGCAAGTCAAACAATATAAAAGAAATTAAAGGTGATCTATCCCTAAGGTAACCCCACTTTCAAAAGTCCCCAGCAGCGTCGCCAGTTCTGTAACGCGGTGGGAGAACTGACTTGGGTGTTTTGCATTTGATTGCAATTGTTGCGGATAACAAATGTCGCCACCGACTTTTCTTTTATCCAATAAGGAAAGGTTCAAAAGAACAGGAAAGACATTTCGATATTATTTCTTGAGTTCGGGGGTAGGTTATTAAAAGGGAAGGTATCAGCACCCTTTTCATCCGTAGTTATCTACGGGCTCTTAGTTGCTTTCTAGATTACTTGCTTTTGTTTGAAAATGTGCTTGTGGTGTGGGTTTTGAAAGTATTTTGAAAACGTCTTTGTAATGGTTCTCGTTTCTATAAGAAAGCGTACAAAGTGTTGTTTGTAAAATAGTTCAAAGAAGTATTTATGGAATGTGTTTTTGAAAGCTATTTTTAAAAGGTATCTTTGTAATGGTTCTCGTTTCTATAATAATGTGTACAAAGTGTCTGTCTTTAGAAAATGTTTCAAAATGGAAGTGTTGGTGTATAAAATGTTTTTGTTGTGAGCAAGCGAGCAACTAGCAGCAACCTACCTACTCAAAAGGTCTTAAATGCTCTTTTCCTCCTCCTTTAGATGTTACTATCTTACCATTGATTTGATAAGAAGCCCCATCATTGGATGTGAAGGGACGGGCGTGGGACATTTGTATAGTCATAGAAGGCAACCTATGAGATGTTTTAGCAATGTCGTTTAGGGACTAGATCGTTTATCGAAGGCAACATAGAGGGTCATCGAGGGATTGTGATCTTTTATCGAGGGTCTTTGCTAAAACGCCCATATTCGAGGGACATGACTATTTTCCCAAGGCAACAAACGAGGGTTACCCTAGAGGTGTAAGTGTGCAAGTGTGTTTGATTTCATGCATTGTTTTTGGTTAGAGTTGTCTAAGATTTGTTTTTATCTTGCCACACCCTATTTTACTAGCAATGAAAAGTGGTAAGTTTGCGAAAAAATTAAATCCTATGTTATTACATTAGTAGGGGAGTGGAGCGGATGTCTAAATATTATAACCATATTGAAATAAGCTATGAAGCTAAAAAATATGAAAACATGTGAAAATAATAGCGCAAAAATAAAGGAAAACAAATCCTTTGATTTCCAGTGTTGAGGCATATTTCGAATCATGCATGTGTGCGTCGAAACATGCTCTCCTTCGACCCTGTTTCTACAAATTGAAACCAGTATGATTCGAAGCGTAGGTCCTTCGATTCACCCATCTCTTATGCTTTCCTGCAAGTCAGTGTGTTTGAAGCAAGTGTGTATTGAAGTATGTGTGTGCAATGAAAAGGTGTATGTCAAAACACATATTCTTTTTCTTTCTGCTTGAGCCTATCGAAGCCTAAAGGCTTTGTATCGAAGCATGCATGTTTTTTTACTCCAACATTTTTAGGGGCTGTATAAATTATTTCTTTAAGGAAAACACAAAAAATTAACAACGAAGGCCATAGTTATTACATGTTGGCCTCGAAGATGAATCAAATAAGATGCTTGCAATGGAAGAGTTAAATTCATAAAGACTTACCCCAAAGCTGGTGTGTGGGTTTCGAACTTGAACTGCTGCCTGGACGGTTCTGGAATTCGAAGAGTTGTCACAGAGGGTTTGCTTTTGGTTCGAAGAGTTGTCACGGAAGGTTGTCCTTGAGTTTGAACAAAACTTCTACGTGTGGGGTGTTCTGGATAGTTGATTTATGAGAGTTGGAAAGATGAGATAATGGATTTTGATTTTGTGTTGTAGGTGAAAGTAGAGTTAATTTTTGAGTGAGCAAAAATTACAAAGGTTTCTGTTTTGTTTCCCAGCTCCCTTTTCTCTCCTCTCAGCTTTTCCAACCCCCTTGATGTTGTAAAGAAAGGATTTTTTATAAAGGAGAATTGATGTTTGTTTTGGGGGGAAATCAAATAACATTTGAACTGTTTGGGTATATTGTCCCCTTGTTTTCTTTGATGCAGCTCTTATGTACCCTTTTTTGTGAAAGTATGGGATTGATAATAGTGCCGGCTTGGACTGGGTCAGCAACAGTTTTGGAGTGTTGTGGCAACTTGGTGCAGGACTGTTACATAGCAGTACAGCAGACTGTTTGAAAAATGTTTTTGGGGCTTGTGAACTTGCTTTGTTCTAAGAGTGGAAAAACAAGTCTTAATAAGCATGTTCTGAAGAGTGAGATTCGAATTATTGGAGCAAGTGTTTTGTATGGGGTTGAACAGTTTTGAACTTCTGTCGAAGGGTTTAGCTTATGGATCAAAGAAAACTGCTCTAAGGAAGCACATTGCCTCAATCGAAGCTTGGATCGAAGGAAGGCTATTTCCCAATCGAAGCTTGTGTTCGAAGGAAGCACATTCCCTTAGTCGAAGCTTGGATCGAAGGAAAGCTACTCCCTAATCGAAGCATATGCTCGAAGGAAGCATATTCCCTTTGTCGAAGCTTGAATCGAAGGAAGGTTACTGCCCAATCGAAGCTTGTGCTTGAAGGAAGCACATTCCCTTAGTTGAAGCTTGGATCGAAGGAAGGCTACTTCCCAATTGAAGCTTTCTAGATCGAAGGAAGGCTACTGCCCAATCGAAGCTTGCTAGATCGAAGCAATCTTTCTATTCTTCGATTTGTCGAAAGGCACATTAACATCTTCAATTCTTTTCCATTTTTATTTTCCTTCGACAATTCGAAGTAACACTTTTCCATCTTCAAAAAATTTCATTCTTGTAATCACACATGTGAGAGAAATCTTTAGAAATGAGGGGGCAAATTTTTGGGTACAACACTGAGGAATGTGTATTGAACACCATGTGGATCACTCCGAATACATGCCTCAAGTTCACGTCACACTGGGGAATTACCTCTTGAATCACTTGGGGATAAAAGATGGATACAGACCTACAAATGCCCCTGTTTAGCTCTGCGAATGCCCCAGTTTACTCCACCGGGGATGTTCTGATTAGCTCTGTGAAAGCCCCGGTTTACTCCACTGGGGATGTGTACTTGTGTGTGCCAAGTAAAACGATGACTCTGGACTTTCTGAATTCACTTGGGGAATTAGGTTTGAAATTTTCTGCATGTGTTATTCATGAAGAGAATTCAGACTACAGCCTCTCGCTTAAGATCTCTAACTTTTTCTTGGATCGCCCTTTCCGGTTTTCGATACAACGGGATACCCCTTTTTGCCTAAGCCGCTCTTTCGGGTTTTTGACTTATCAGGTTATTATTTTTTCCATTTTATCCCTAATTTTTACCTAGACTTTTCATGTCCACCAGGATGCCCATTTTTTCCTAAGTCGGCCTTTTGGATTTTCGACTTAGCGGGTCTTTTTATGCGTAGTATTTTTTTACTGAGTCTAAATTGACTGGGAGTGGAACATCTTCTCCATTCATGTCTGTCAGGATTAGAGCACCTCCTGAAAAGGCTCTCTTCACGATATATGGTCCCTCGTAACTGGGAGTCCATTTTCCCCTTGGATCGGAATGGATTTGCACGATAACCTTTCTCAAGACCAAATCACCAAGATAAAACTTCTGAGGACGAATCTTTTGGTCGAACACTCTTTTCATCCTGTATTGGTAAAACTGGCCATGATAGATGGCTTCCAGGCGCTTTTCATCAATCATATTGAGTTGATCGAATCTTGTCTGAACCCACTATGCCTCATCAAGCTTGGTTTCCATCAGAACCCTCAACGAAGGAATCTCTACTTCGACAGGAAGCACTGCATACATGCCATAGACAAGAGAAAATGGATTTTCCCTCGTTGAAGTATGCACAAACGTTCTGTAGCCATGCAAAGAAAAAGGAAACATTTCATGCCAATCTCGGTATGTTCTAGCCATCTTCTAGACGATCTTCTTTATGTTCTTGTTAGCAGCTTTGACTGCACCATTCATCTTTGGTCGATACGGCGATGAGTTGTGATGTTCAATTTTGAACTCTTCAAAAAACTCCTTCATCATGTTGTTGTTAAGATTATAACCATTGTCAGTGATGATTCTGTGAGGAATTCCGTAACGGCATATGATTTATTTCCTGATGAATTTGGTAATGACCTGTTTGGTTACATTCTTGTAAGAAGTTGCTTCCACCCATTTGGTGAAATAATCAATAGCCACTAGAATGAACCTACGACCATTCGAATCACTTGGCTCAATCCTTCCAATCATGTCAATGCCCCACATTGCAAACGGCCATGGGGAAGTCATAACATTCAAAGGAGTTGGAGGAACATGAATTATGTCTGCATACACTTGGCATTTGTGACACAACTTTGCGTACACACAATAATCACTCTCTATCGTCGTCCCAAAATATCCTATGCGTAATATCTTCTTTTCCATATAATGCCCGCTCGAATGAGTCCCAAAATAACCCTTATGGATTTCCTTTATGATCGACTCTGCTTCGTGTCTATCCATGCATCTGAGCATAACCGAGTCATGATTTATCTTATACAGGATGTCTCCTGATAAGAGGAACTTGGATTCTAACCTTCTAAGCGTACGCTTATCACAAATTGTAGCACTTTCGAGGTACTCTTGCTTCTCGAGGTAACGTTTGATGTCGTAATACCACGGCTTCTCATCAGAAACATCCTCGGTCGAGAGACAATGGGCAAGAAAGAAATGTCCAGGATCTTTGTACCGGAGGATGCGTATGTTAGGCGCCTGATTCGGAAAGCTCACTGAGAACATTGATTCTAAAGTAGATAAAGCATCGTCCAACTGGTTTTCGTCCCTGGGAATATGTTCAAAGGTGATTTCATCAAAAGCGGGTATTAGCTGTAGGATGTAGTCTTTGTACGAAATCAAATTGGGGTGTTTTGTTTCCCAATCGCCTCGTACTTGATGTATGACCAAAGCAGGGTCTCCAAAGACTTCAAGGATTTTGATTTTAAGGTCGATGGCTGCCTCTAGACCTATCATGCATGCTTCGTATTCTGCCACATTATTTGTATAATTGAAACATAACCAGGACATAAACGATGTATGAGTATTGCATGGAGAAGACAATATTGCCCCAATGCCATGACCTGCAGTGTTCGAGGCACCGTCAAATGTAAGAGTCCATCACTCTTCCAAATCGACCCCGTCATAATTGTCAAGCCTCATAACATCTTCATCAGGAAAGTCAAATTTCATTGATTGGTACTCTTCCAACAGCTGATGAGCGAGATGATCCGCAAGAATGCTACCTTTGATAGCCTTTTGTGTAACATACTGGATGTCATATTCAGATAAAAGCATCTTCCATCGAGCAAGCCTGCTTGCGAGTACTAGTTTTTCAAATATATACTTTATCGGGTCCATCTTTGATATTAGAAAGGTCGTGTATGTCAGCATATACTGCCTCAGACGTCTAGTTGCCCAAGAAAGCGCACAATAAGTTTTTCAAGTAAAGAATACCTGGATTTGCAATTGGTAAACTTTTTACTCAAATAATAAATTGCATGCTCTTTACGTCATGTTTCGTCATGCTGTCCAAGCACACAGCCCATAGATCCTTCCAGCACCGTCAAGTACATGATGAGTGGCCTCCCAGGAACTAGAGGAATAAGGATTGGTGGATCTTGGAGATATTTTTGGATCTTTTCAAAGGCTTTCTGGCAATTATCGTCCCATTGGACATCTTGATTATTGCGCAGCAATTTAAAGATGGGTTCACAAGTAGCTGTGAGATGAGAGATGAACCTGTCTATGTAGTTCAATCTCCCAAGGAACCCTCTTACTTATTTTTCATTTTTTGGTGCTGGCATATTTTTTTTGCTTTTACTTTGTCAGGATCTACTTCGATTCCTTGCTGACTTACGATGAAACCAAGTAGTTTGCCAGATTGCACCCCGAAGGTGCACTTTTTCGGGTTAAGCCTTAGCCTAAACTTTTGCAGACGCGCAAACAACTTTTGCAGATGGGCTAAATGTTCCTCCTCAGTTTTTGATTTTGCAATCATATCATCATCATATACTTCAATCTCTTTATGAATCATATCATGAAAGAGCGTTACCATAGCACATTGAAATGTTGCACCATCATTTTTTAGACCAAAAGGCATGACTTTATAACAGTAAGTACCCCATGGAGTAGTGAATGTTGTCTTTGTCATGTCTTCCGGGGCCATCTTTATCTAATTATACCCCGAAAAACCATCCGTGAAGGAGAAAAACGAGGATTGAGCCATATTATCAACCAATACATCGATATGAGGTAATGGGAAGTCATCCTTTAGGCTTGCTTTATTCAAATCCCGATAGTCCACACACATGTGCACCTTCCCATATTTCTTAGGGACGGGTACAATATTGGCAATCCAATCCTAGTATTCACATACCAATAAGAAGCCTGCATTCAACTGCTTTTCGACCTCTTCTTTAATCTTAAGAGTCATATTTGGACAAGTTCTCCGTGAATTTTGCTTTATCGGAGGACATTCTGGCTTGAGTGGTAAATGGTGCATGGCTATATCTGTATCCAAACCAGGCATATCTTTATACAACCAGGCAAAGATGTCAGAGTACTCTCTGAGAAGTTCAATCAACCCCTTCTTTACATCATCTTGCAAAGAGGCCCCTATCTTGACCTCTCTTTTCACTGTCATACCGAGGTTAATGATCTCAGCGAATTCTTGATGGGGCAGGATCATTTTCTCTTCTTGTCTCAACAGTCTTGCCAATTCCTATCGAATTTCATAATCTTCCCCACTATCTTCATCGGCTTTGTCATTCGGATTTCCAAGGATATTGGTGCAAGGAACTGTAACAACATCTTTTTTAATGGAATTCGAGGCAGATCTGCATGATTGATGAATCATGCCTCAATTTAGAATATGGATGTGAATTGGAAAATGGTTAAAGAGTTAGAAGGAAAAGCATTGCCATTTTTTTATTTTACGAAAATAAGAAAAGACAGAGAGTAAAAATTGTATGCAAAAATTGTTAGAACATAGTTTGATTCTACAACCCTTAGTTAGAATTTTGATGATAACAAATACAAAGAACAAATAACAAATACAAAGAACAAATATGCACCCTAAAAATTATGTTAATTTGTATGCAGAAGTTCTGACCAAAGCAGCATCAGAAGATAAGCCATAAGAGCTACACGCTGAAGCAATTAAAACATGCGTTGAAGATTGATAACCAGAACCTGCGCTTAAGTGAAGTAAACTCTGATTCTAAACAAGAACATGTTAATCCAAGTCATCAATACTCTGAAGCGTCAGCAGCAGGCAAGGATGTAAGATTCTGAAGCGTTACTGATCATTCAAGACAACATCAATTCCAACGGCTTCTTTCAGACAGGATCTTCTCCAAATGGAAAGTGAGTTAATGACATTAAACACGCTTGATGATCAACATAAATCCGTTGCCTATATAAACATAGTCAGTGTTCAAATCGTTCACGATTTGGATAGACAACTCACGTGAACTCTCAAAGTTGCAAGAAATATTCATCATCTTTCCACGCTATAATCTTGTGTAAATTATCACAGTTGTGATAATAATTTTTGAAACAAAAAACAACAACACACATTCTTGTATAATTGTTTTGAAACAGTGTTCCTTGAGATTAACCGGATTGTGGTTGTACTCAAGAAGACTTTAACAGTTATTAAAGTAGTGATTGTAATCCTTTTGTGATTAGTGAATTAAGACCTCATTGGAGAGAGGCGAAATCACCTTGACGGGTGGACTAGAGTAGTTTGAGATCAAACGAACCAGGATAAAAATACTGTGTCATTGCGCTTTTGATTTCAAGTTTTCAATTCAACCCCCCCCCCCCCCTTCTTGTGTTTTTCACATATTCAATTGGCATTAGAGCGCCTGGTTCTGAGCTTAAACACTTAATCATGTCAGTACAAGATCCAAGCTTCATAAAAACACTATGGTGGGACCAAGCCAAAACATAAGCAATGACTACCATGAAGACAATGACAGATTCAGTGGCAAACCTCCAGTCTTTGATGGAGAAAAATTTTACTACTGGAAAGATAGAATTGAGACTTTCTTTCTGGACCATGATGTTGATCTGTGGGACACAGTGACTGATGGATACACGCACCCATTGGATAGAAGTCATCAGAGGATAGACAGAAAAATGATGTCTAACCAGCAAAAGCGTGATTTCAGAAACCACCACAAGGCCAGAACAATACTCCTCAGCGCTATCTCATACTCAGAATATGAGAAATTATCAAATAGAGAGACTGCCAAGAACGTGTTTGACTCTCTGAGAATGACGCATGAAGGCAACATTCAAGTCAAAAAAACCAAGGCCCTTGCACTCATTCAGAAGTATGAGGCATTCATGATGGAAGATAGTGAATCAATAGAAACTATGTTTTCCAGATTCCAAATCCTTGTTGCTGGACTGAAGGTTCTTGACAAAGGGTATTCTACTGCTGATCACGTTAAGAAGATCATCAGAAGCTTGCCCAAGCAATGGAGACCAATGGTCACAACACTTAAGCTAGCCAAAGATATCAACAAAATATCTCTGGAGGAACTTGTCAGCTCCCTCAGAAGTCACGAGATAGAGCTAGAAGAAGATGAGCCTCAAAAGCAAGGTAAGCCACTAGCTTTAAAATCTAACATAAAATCTGACTCTAAGGTTTTGCAGGTTGTGTAAGAAACTTCTGATGGATCCTCATCAGAAGAAGATGAATTGTCTCTCCTCTCCAGAAGGGTGAACCAACTGTGGAAGCTGAGACAAAGGAAATTCAGAAATCCTAGAAGATTAGAGAATCAGAGTGAATCCTCCTCCAGATACAGAAAGTTTGAGTCTTCGTCTGGACACAGAAGATCTGAAGGTTCTTCAGGATACAGAAAGCCAAACAACAAGGACATCATCTATTATGAGTGTAACGAGCAAGGGCACTACAAAAGTGACTGCCCAAGGCTTCAGAAGGAGAAGCCCAAAAAGAAGTTCTTCAAGGAAAAGAAGAAAAGCCTCATGGCTACATGGGATGATTCTGAAACCTCTGAAGTTGACTCAGAATCAGATGATGAAAGAGAAAACATAGCTCTCATGGCAAACGTATCAGAAGATAGTGAAGCTTCTAGTTCAGACTCAGAATCAGACACTGAAGAGGTATTTCCTGATTTTACCATAAATTTCACTTAGGCTGAACTTGCAGAAAGTCTAAATGAAATTTTGGAAAGGTATCAGCAAATCAGAGTCAAATTCAAGAACCTGAAAAGGGATCTTGCCTCTAACTCTGAAAAGTATGAGAGTCTTAGATTAGAGAATTCTGAGTTAAAAGAGAAAATTTTCAAATTAGAAAATGATTTTCAAAACTCTCAGAAGGAAACAATCTTAAAGACTCCTAGTAATGCTGATGAGATCATCAAAGAGTATGATCACAACTTTCAGAAGTTTCTAGCTAAAAACATAGATAGAAGCAAGATGGCTTCAATGATCTATGGAGTTAACATAAATGGCAGAAAAGAAATAGGATATCAAGGTAAGGTATCTACACCTAAAAAGGCCATGGACTTAGTTATAAAATGCATACCACTCAAATCACACTTTATATATGGGCACACACATGACATAAAATACACAAGTAATGATTATTCTATCAAACCAAAATTCAATCAGAATTTTGGTAAAACTAACAAATCAGGACCCAAGAGAATGTGGGTACCTAAGGATAAAATTATACATGAAGCATATATCTTTAGAAGCAAGGCTAAGACACCAGTCATGGTACCTGGACTCTGGCTGCTCGCGACACATGACAGGAAGAAGGCATATGTTCCAAAGCCTGGAACTTAAGCCTGGAGGCTATGTGGGATTTGGAGGCAATCAAAGAGGAAAGATCATTGGCTCTGGAACAGTAGGTAATGGAAATCTTCCCTCTATAAACAATGTATTATTAGTTGATGGATTAATGCATAAGTTGTTATCCATAAGTCAATTAAGTGATAACGGTTATGATATAATCTTTAATCAAAATTCATGCAAAGTTGTTAGTCAGAAAGATGGGACTATCCTATTTAATGGAAAGAGGAAAAACAACATTTATAAAATAAAACTTTCTGAACTAAAGAGTTAGAATGTAAAATGCCTACGTTCTGTTAACAACGAGCAATGGGTCTAGCATAGAAGATTGGGGCATGTTAGTTTGAGAAGAATATCTCAGATTAACAAACTCAATCTGGTCAGAGGACTTCCTAATCTGAAGTTCCGCTCAGATGCTCTGTGTGAAGCATGTCAAAAAGGAAAATTTGCAAAACCTGCTTTCAAATCAAAAAATGTTGTTTCCACCTCTAAGCCATTAGAACTTATGCACATTGACTTATTTGGACCAGTAAAAACTGCGTCAGTCAGTGCAAGAAGTATGGGTTAGTAATCGTAGATGACTATAACATATGGACATGGGTAAATTTATTAAGACACAAGGACGAGTCACACTTTGTGTTAGTTACCTTCTGTAACCAAGTTCAGAATGAAAAGGATCTTAAAATTGTCAAAGTCAAAAGTGATCATGGTGGGGAATTTGAGAATAAAAATTTTGAATTATTTTTTAATGAAAAAGGCATCTTGCATGACTTCTCTTGTCCTAGAACTCCCCAACAAAATGGAGTTGTAGAACGAAAGAACAGAACATTGCAAGAAATGGCCAGAACCATGATCAATGAGACTAACATTGCTAAGATCTTCTGGGCAGAGGAAATCAACACATCGTGTTACATTCAGAATAGAATCTCCATAAGACCTATTCTGGAAAAGACTCCATATGAATTGTGGAAGAACATAAAGCCCAAAATTTCTTATTTTCATCCATTTGGATGCACATGCTTTATTCTGAATATAAAAAATTATCTGAACAAGTTTGACTCTAAAGCACAAAAGTGTATTATGTTAGGATACTCTGAACGCTCAAGAGGGTACAGAGTATAAAATACAGAAACACAGATTGTTGAAGAGTCAATCAGTGTTAGGTTTGATGATAAGCTTGACTCTCAAAAGTTAAAGCAGAATGAATTCCTTGCAGGTATGGAAGTTGAACTCATAGGTATTGAAGACAACACGTCAGAAGTTCTCAACAGAGACGCTCCCTCAATATCAAAAAGAATTACTGCAAGCAATCCAGTACCTTCAGTTGATCTACTTCAGAAAGGCTATCCAGAAGCAGCATTGATCATCCATAAGATACAATACTGGGAAAGAAGGATGATCCAATCAGAACAAGATCAACTTTCAGAAACTCTGAAAAATCCCTCATGGGACTGGTCTCTCTGATTGAACCAACAACTATTGATGAAGCGCTTCTGGACAATGACTGGATTTTGGAAATGCAGGAGGAACTGAATCAATTCACCATAAATGACGTATGGGATCTGGTTCCCAAACCAAAAGGATTCAACGTCATTGGAACAAAGTGGGTGTTTAGAAACAAACTGAACAAGCAAGGAGAAGTCATTAGAAATAAAGCATGACTGGTACCACAAGGTTATAGTCAGCAAGAGGGGATAAACTATACAGAAACCTTTGCTCCAGTCGCCAGGTTAGAATCTATCAGACTTGTAATATCATTTGCTGTAAACAACGGCATCACTCTGTATCAGATGGATGTCAAAAGTGCATTCTTAAATGGCTATATAGATGAAGAGGTATATGTGCACCAACCCCCTGGGTTTGAGAATTCCAAACACCCATAATATGTTTTCAAACTAAAGAAGTCACTCTATGGTCTAAAACAAGCTCCCAGAACTTGGTATGAAAGACTAAGTAAGTTCCTGTTAGAAAAGGAATTCACCAGAGGGAAAGTGGACACAACCTTGTTCTATAAGACAGTTAAGAATGACATTTTAGTATGCCAGATTTATGTTGATGACATCATCTTTGGATCTACTAAACCCTCTATGGGAAGAGAGTTTGCTAAATGTATGCAGGCAGAGTTTGAGATGAGCTTAATGGGGGAACTCAAATTCTTTCTGGGCATTCAGATAAACCAAACTCCAGAAGGAACTTACATTCATCAGAGCAAATATGTCAGAGAACTTCTGAAGAAATTTAATCTCTCAGAATGTAAGCCCTTAAGGATTCCAATGCACCCCACGTGCATTCTGGAAAAGGAAGAGGTAAGTAAAAAGGTAGAACAGAAGGTCTACAGAGGTATGATTGGTTCTCTTCTCTATCTGACGGCTTCAAGGCCTGACATTTTATTTAGTGTTTGCTTATGTGCTAGATTCCAATCAGATCCTAGAGAATCTCACTTAATAGCAGTTAAGCAAATTTTCAAGTATCTGAAAGGTACTACTAATCTGGGCTTGTTTTATAGAAAATCAAATGATTACAGCTTAGTAGGATATTGTGACGCTGACTTCGCTGGAGACAGAGTAGAGCGTAAAAGCACTTTTGGAAGCTGCCAGTTTCTGGGAGAAAATCTGATCTCATGGACCAGCAAGAGACGGTCCACAATTGCACTATCAATAACAGAAGCTGAATACATAGCAGCTGCTGGATGTAGCACACAAATGCTCTGGATGAAAAGTCAACTTGAAGACTTCATCATATTTGAGAGTAACATTCCTATCCTCTATGACAATACTTCTGCTATTTGTCTCAGTAAGAATCCAATTTTGCATTCTAGGGCTAAGCATATTGAAATAAAACATCATTTTATTAGGGACTATATTCAGAAAGGGATTCTTAGCTTAAAATTTATTGACACAGACCATCAATAGGCTGATGTCTTTACAAAACCTCTTTCTAAAGATAGGTTTAACTTCATTCTTAAACATCTCAGCATGAAGTTATGCCCAGAATAAAATGTTTTATTTACATATCTTAACCTTCAAAACTTTATTATTTTTCTGTGAACTACTAATCAACCTGTCTTCAGAGTTTAGAAGTACAGATTGCATCAAAATTTATCCATGAAGATCTGAATGTTTCATTTCAAGGATAGAAGCGTGCAGTTCATATAATCAAACAGTTGTCATCCATTCATCTGCTACTTTTTGAGGCTGAACACGCGTTTAATTTTCTGAAAGGTCAAAGGCACTGATTGGGTGCATTGAGACACTTGTCAAGGGTAACCATTCAAGTATCTTTCTAAATCCCCTAATTTCAGGTGTCATTAATGCTTATAATCATGACTAATTATTTCTTTTTCTTATTGTTTACGTTTTCAAAGAAACCTATTTAAACTCAAATTTTACATTTTACATTCACTTCTTTTTACTCTCATCAATATTTTCTTTCGTCTCAAGTTCCTGCTTTCAAAAACCCCTTTCATCTTCCTCAAAATATCGTGTGAACAATGGCTTCTTCAAGTGTCAAAAATGTCAGTGCTCATGAATCTGCTTCAATGGAACAGTATGAAGAACCCTACAGAACACTCCTCACTCCTATTGATAATCTGGAAGTTCTCTCTGAACTGATTATTGATTTTGAAAGCTTGCAAGAAAATGGCTTCAATCTGTATGAAGATGTTACTGCTCAAGGATGGAACAGGTACTTTGACCGTCTATTGGGGCCAACCTTTCCCATTCCTGTCAAGGAATTATGGATACATGCTTCTTCTTTAAATCATTAGGTTACTTCTTATGTCATGGGGAAGAAAATTGTTATTACAGAAGACCTAATTGCAAAGCTTCTTGGATACAATGGTGGAGGTGTCAGATGCATTGACATGGCTGAGAGATACTCTGATGTAAGCACTATTGCAAAGGAAATTTTTACTCATGGACTACCCTACAGTAAATTCAGAGATTTGAAGGATCACCACAAAATTTGGGCCAGAATCATTCTGGGGTGTATCAACCACAAGAAGCCAACTAGCTTTCCTGATTATATCAACATTGATCAGCAATTTATGATCTATTTCATTGCTAAGAGGACAAAGGTAAATCTTCCACACTTGTTGTTTAACCATCTCAGAACAAGTGTGAAGGAAACAAGAGAAGACGAAAGGACCAAGAGGGATTGGATTCCCTTAGGAAGGCTCATATCATATATTCTGACAGAGAATAGGATGATAGAACATCTAACGGGGGCCCAGGAAATCAGCACATTGGAAGCAACCATTGGGAAGCCCCTGAACGCTAAAAATATGAAGAAGATGAAAATCATTGAGAATATAAAGAAGGAACCAACGGTTACTTCTCATGCAACCATCACATTAAGTCAGATATCTGGGCGCGTGCAAGGAAGATGGTACTGCACCAGAAATCAACATCTAGGATTTGCATAAGGCTGCTCCAGAAGTTGCTTTAAAGAAGACCAAGAAGAGGAAAGCAGCAGGAGAAGGACCCTCTCAGAGGACACCAAAAGCTGCCAAAAAGAAAGGTAATCCCTCTTTCGTTTTTGTTATAGAATCAATAAATGTATCAACATCTGAAGCCATGCCTTCTCAACCAGAAAATCCATCACCCCAAACGTTTGAAGACTTTGACATAGGGTTTGATCCATGAGAAACTCTAGGTTTGAATGAAACTCACTCCCTTTCTCAAAATCCAAATCCTGAACAAAACCAACCAGAGCTTGCCAAAGTTCTGTCTGATATTGATTTATTTGACCAAGACTTTTCCTCTCCCTTACCATAAAACCCAAATTCTCAACTCCCAGAAAATCCAAACTCTGATACCACGCCAGAAATTCTGCAACCACACTCTCCACAAACAAAAATTCCTCAACAAGAAATTCCTCATCCACAATCACCTCAACCAGAAATTCCTCAACTAGAAATTCCACAACCACAATCACCTCAACAAGAAATTCCTCAACCAGAAATACCACAACCAGAAGATCTGAACTCCATCTCACAACAACCAGAAACTCAACCTTCTGAAAATCAATCTTCTGATATCCATGAACCGGAACCCCAACATGCTACAACAAACCAATCTGAAGAATCTCCTTCAGATTCTGATACAATCCCAATACCTGGAATCACATAACCTCTTGTGGTTCACATGCCTCTCAACATTCATGACATTCCAGAAATCCCTTCATCTCTGGAATCCACTCCTCCAAACACCCCCACTAGACCAATCATCATTCCTGACTCTCCCACTCCTTCACCCACTAACAGTCCAACTGACAATGTAAGACTTGTCATTGATCCAATTGTGCTGGAAAGACTAGCTTCCATCTCACACAAAACTGCCATTCCCAAACCAACTGAAACCACATCAAATGTTGGTACAAATTGTTGATTTTTGAAACAGGAATGCAGGAATGGATAAACTCTTTGAAGCATGCTAGTCAAGAGATGACTAATCCTGCTGCTTCTGATTATATGTGGACAATATTCAGAAACTGGCTTAGTTCTGAAACGCTGAAGCTGAAGGAACAGAGTTATGGACAGGTTCAGCAGAGCTTTAGTGATAAGCTGAAGGCTTTTCAAGATCAAGTTCTAAGCTAATTGTTCACGAAAGATATCCTCTCGCTGGATAATGCTCCCTGGAAAGAGCATCATCCTTCAGATGTAGCTGAACCAGAATCAGAAAGTCTCACTCTGACTACTGCTCCAGAATACTTGACTACAGTAGAAGAAATGGTTCACTCAGAAGAAGCTGCAGAATGCTCTGAGCAACATCCAACTCCTGAAGAGACACCAGCTTCCTCCTTAGTCATGCAAACTCTAGAAGAGTTGGAGAAAGAAAATGCTTTAATCCATGCAAGGCTGGATAAGCAGGAGGATACAAACAAGAAGATTAAAAGTATTTTAGGTAAACAAGAAGTTGCCACAAAGGAAATCATAGGCATTTTGGGCAAGCAAGAAGAGTCAAATACTCAGATCAAGAGCTTGCTGGAAGCGTTGTTCAGACGTCTTCCTCCCCTTCTTAGATTTTCTTTTAGAAATTGTTTATCTGTAACCTTTAATTTTACCTCTTTGTTTCTGGAATGTGTCATTGCATTATGTTTTAAATATAATTCATCTATTTTAGCTCTTATTATATTGCCTTTTTGATAACTTATAAAAAGGGGGAGAAAGTAAGATATTTTCAATAATGGTTTACCGAGACAAAAGTCTCAAACATTCTGTATTACTTAACCTCCCTTCTGAAAAGTTTGAACAGGTACAAATTATGATAGGAGATGCAGCTAAAACTCTGATGCAAAGGAACTTAAGGGAAGTAATCAACTCAGGGGGAGTTTCTCTTAAACCTTTTGTTCTTTATTTTTAATTGAAAATTCAAGTTTTTATCATCATCAAAAATGGGGAGATTGTTAGAACATAGTTTGATTCTACAACCCTTAGTTAGAGTTTTGATGAAAACAAATACAAAGAAAAAATAACAAATACAAAGAACAAATATGCACCCTAAAAATTATGTTAATTTGTATGCAGAAGTTCTGACCAAAGCAGCATCAGAAGATAAGCCATAAGAGCTACACGCTGAAGCAATCAGAACATGCGCAGAAGATTGATGACCAGAACCTGCGCTTAAGTGAAGTAAACTCTGATTCTGAACAAGAACATGTTAATCAAAGTCATCAATACTCTGAAGCGTCAACAGCAGGCAAGCATGTAAGATTCTGAAGCGTTACTGATCATTTAAGACAGCATCAATTCCAACGGCTTCTTTCAGACATGATCTTCTCCAAATGGAAAGTGAGTTAATGACATTAAACACGCTTGATGATCAACATAAATCCATTGCCTATATAAACATAGTCAGTGTTCAAATCGTTCATGATTTGGATAGACAACTCACGTGAACTCTCAAAGTTGCAAGCAATATTCATCATCTTTCCACGCTATAATCTTGTGTAAATTATCACTGTTGTGATAACCGTTTTTGTAACGAAAAACAACAACACACATTCTTGTATAATTTTTTTGAAATAGTATTTCTTGAGACTAACCGGATTGTGGTTGTACTCAAGAAGACATTAACAGTTGTTAAAGTAGTGATTGTAATCCTTTTGTGATTAGTGAATTAAGACCTCGTTGGAGAGAGGCGAAATCACCTTGACGGGTGGACTGGAATAGTTTGAGATCAAACGAACTAGGATAAAAATACGGTGTCATTGTGCTTTTGATTTCATGTTTTCAATTCAACCCCACCCCCCCCCCCCCTTCTTGTGTTTTTCACATCTTCAAAAATGTCATTTAATTTAATTTTAAACAAGCATAGAAACATGAGGATCTCTTTTCACAAGCTGTCAACATGCTCCAGGAAAAACATGTGACTTATTTAAAACAAGAATAATACATGTCAAAGAAAACCACTTCAAGAATATCAGTAGCAGTCCAATTGCCGAGATCTTGATCAGGTGCAATCTGGTAGATATATTGAGCCATGTTTGCACTGTCTTCATCATCACCATCCACTGCATGGATTTTTCCTTGAACACTTGGACCAGCACTAACAAACACTTATGAAAGCGGGGGAACTTGTTTTCCTTTGAGCACAATTGGACCCGTACCAACACGATCTGAAAAATAAGACCCGAACCCAAGTCCTAATTTGTCCTGCTTTTCACGCACCTCGATCACTTTTCCCCAGTCTTCATTGGGAATCCTAGACTCCATAATGGCTTTGGCAACCCTCAACGAAACGATTGGAACTCTGTACTTCTTTGTAGTTTCCAGCATGGTGGGGACTCTGTCAACAGAAATGATTTCCAAGGCTTGGAAAGGGGTTTCATGTACTTCTCCATCCACTTTGACATAACAGAAAGAAGTAACATTGTTGATCACGACATCTTCCTCTCCTCCAATGATGATGACCTTGTCTTGGATGATGAATTTCAAACGTTGGTGTAGGGTTGAGGTTACAGCTCCTGCCATATGTATCCACGGGCGCCCTAACAGGCAAGTATAAGACGAATGGATATCCATGACATAGAATGACAGGTAGAACACGTGAGGACCAATTTTGATGGGTAGGTCAACTTCCCCTTCTACAGATCTTCTTGACCCATCAAAAGCTTTAACTGTCAGCATGCTAGGTTTCATCATGACCACGTCCATGTTCATCTTGAGCAGAATATCTTTAGGCATCACATTCAAAGAAGACCCAGTGTCTACCAGGACTCGAGATATCATAGTGTTTAAACATCTGATGGAAATATGCAAAGCTTTATTATGAGCTCGGCCTTCAGGAGGAAGCTTGTCTTCACTGAAACCCAGACAGTTCCCTGCAAAAATGTTTGTAACAACCCCTTCAAATTGGGCCACAGAAGTTTCAAGATTCACACGAGAACCAAACAGAATTCTCATCAAGGTTGTTCGATAAGCTTCGGAGTACAGAAGGAGGGATAATATTGATATCTTTGTAGACGTATGATTCAGCTGGTCAACCACCTTGAAATCACTCTTCTTGATCACCCTGATTAACTACTCTACTTGTTGTTCAAAAGACATCCCGGGAGGATCATTGACTACTTGCTTCCCCTTATCTTTCACAGGAATCTCTTAAATAACTTCTTCGGGAGGTGGCGGAATAGGAGCAAAGACTCTCCTGCTTCGGGTTATTCTTCTAGTTCCAACAATGTTGGTTATGTACTTATTTTCAATCGGCGTACAGATAACATTCTTTCCACGGATGTAAACAGTATTGTATTCCCATGGAACTTCCCTGTTATCAGCTATTGGAACGGGAATTGGATTTGGAAGTGTCGATGCTTGGGTTGGCAGGGGAGCAACCGGATTCTGACATGGCGCAGGGAGCGCTGGAACTGCTATAACCAATGGAACTCTTGAAGTGTTCCTCTGAACATTGGCCGGATAATACAGAATTTATAGGATAGCGACATCACCTTCGGGGATGACTTTCTCAACTCTAACAACCCCTTCGTCCATCAACCTCTGAATGGAATTTTTCAAATCATCATATTCATCCAGATTGGATGAGCATTTCAAACAAAAGTCATGAAGCTCTTGCAGAACTTCTTGCTGCAAAAGATGCTCTCTTAAAGCTTCCATTGACATTTGAACCTCCTCAACTTGAGTCACTAAGTCATGACCATCATCGAACCCGATTGTATTGGCAGTAGCCCCATGATGGGGAGGCATAGGATTATTCTGAACATTAGGGCCTATAGGAGTGAAGCTTAACTCTTTGGCATCCAAAAGATCTTCCACCTTGTGCTTTAAAGCTTTTCAGTTTTCGATCGAATGGCCTGGAGCACCTAAATGAAACTCACAATGCACATTAGCGTCATAACCCTTTGGAAGTTCTCCCGGTGGGGGAGCTAACTCTCGGAGATGTACCAACTAACCAGCTAACAGTTGTGGAAGCAATTGGGCATACGACATCGGGATTGGATCCAACTTTCTCTCGGGATACCTTTGTGGCCTTTGTTGACCCCTTTGTCCTTGGGGCCTCTGATTCTGTTGATATTTTTGCGGCAGTTCATATTGTTGTTGTGGAGAAGCAACATGAGTTTGGTAATATGGAACCTGTACAACAACTTTCCCCTTATCAACAGAGGCAAAGCTCACCTCTCCTTCCTTTTTCTTGACAAAACCACTAGAATACGGTTTCTTTCCACTACCTGAGTTGTTGTTACCATTTGTGCCAGATGCGCCTGTAATAGTCCCTACTTTAATACACATTTCAACCCACTCCCTGATGATAACCATATCCAAAAATGAATCAAAAGTATTGCCAAGCATATGTTGCAGATATAGACCTCAAAGGGTACTCATAAACAAATCTACCAGTTCCTGGTCCAGGAGAGGAGGTTGAACCCTCGTAGCCAAACTACGCCACCTTTGGGCATACTCTTTGAAAGACTCATTAGTCTTCTGAGACATACTCTGCAACTGCACACGGCTAGGCGCCATGGTGGTGTTGTAATGGTAATGTTTCAGGAAAGCATCAACAAGCTCCCCCCAAGTACTAACATGAGTTTGCTCCAATTCCATGTACCACTCTAATGGAGCTTCAGCCAGACTGCCTTGAAGGAAATGCATAAGCAACGGCTTGTTGCTAGCATAAGCGGCCATCTTTCTACAGTAAGATCAGAGATGAGTCTCTGGGCATGTAACCCCCTTATACTTGTCGAATTCTGGTACCTTGAACTTTAGTGGAATCACAACCCCTGGAACCAAACACAAAGCAGCAGCACTAAATCTTGGTTTCTTCGAAGTCTCTGTAGCCTTTAGGCGTTCTTCCAAAGCCTTGTACATTTTAGCAGTTTCAGACAAATTAGTTGTAAAATCCTTTGGAGGGTCATCGAGATCGATGACATCATGGTGGTCGTCCATAATCAACCGTGGGTTCTCTTTAGGAATTCCCCCATTTTCATTCTTGGGTCCATCATTCTCGGGCGTAGAGGCATTGCCAACCAGCTTGGTAACACTCAGTCTGAGTTCTTCCTGCGCTTGGATGACGGCATGAAGAGTTTCCATGAGTTGATTCATCTGATCACCCATAGTGTCCATGTCTTTGTGGAGAGCAGCCTTGTTCTGCTTAATCTGCTCCATAATCCTCAACTTGTTGGCTCGAGTGAGATAAGGATGTAAGGAAGTCGTCTTGAAGATTCTGATAATAAGAGGCAAACCCATCAGATAAGAATTCCTGCCAGAAAACCTATAATTCATGAAATGTATGATATGTGTGATGCATGAAATGATTGTTCATTATGGTTTTTCACATCTCAATCAACTTCAGTAATAATCGAGCAACGTGGTAATAAGAACCGCCACGTAAAGAAACTATCCAGAAATAGGAGAAATTCCCACATAATTCAATACGAGAAAGTTGCGAGAGTACAAGATAAGCGATTCCGTCCAATAAGCCTGGAGGTAATCGAGATGATAATATAATAATCATCCCAAAGGTATGATACCATTCTATCTCCATCCCCATCTCACATCACTAAGGCCCAAATAAAGTACCTTAGCAATAGCTTCAAAGTCGGGCTCGTTCAGAACAGCAACAAGTATATGCTTGGTAATCTTGAACAACTGAGAGTACTCTTTCAAAGAAAGAGTGATTTGATGGTCTTTGAAGGTAAGACAGTGCAACTCATAGTCCTATAACTAAAATAGGGTCAAAGTGCTACCATGTCTTTCACTTAAAGGCCTCTACATTAGGACGAACTAAGCGGTCTTTTAAATTCTTCAAAGAGGGCCAAGAATTTGAGCGGAAAAATTGAGCGGAATTGATAAGTATAATTGTCTCTTTTGGTCCTCTTGAGAACATTACTTTTTCTAGGTATTACTGAAGGAAACCATAACTTCGCGAGATACCCCAGAATGGACGTGCACATGCAAGTTTAGTATATAGTTTCATTTTTCTGACATTTCTTTTGAGAAAATAAACATGCTATGATGTAAGTGCAAGTGATCATAGGGTTACTACTTCCATGATACTGATTTCTGTTGTATTATCTCTGCATAGTCTGTAAGTACCAGGGTCACCGGTTTGGAACATAACCAGGAGAACCTCATGAACATCAAATTCAGAACTCAGAAAATAAATCTGAGAACCTCATAATCACTGACAGAAATACAGAACATAATCATTAGAACCAATAGTTACTGTCTGAGTATAGTCACCATCTGAACATGAGTAATCGTCTGAACATAGTCACCTTCTGTACCTGTGATAGTAATTCCCCCCCCCCCCACTCACGGGTGAAAACTAAGTCAGGGTAATTCAAAGGTAACTCGAAAATCACGGGATCACGTGAAAGTAAAATCATCACAACACAGACGTGCATGATGAAAATACCTCCAATTGAACCTCTTATGAGCTTGGTATGTGACATGACTACAGTGGTCAGACCACGTCCTATAGCAGTCATGCCCCCACTCTATTCACAGTGTCCTAGTGCACTCTTGCCTGGGTACTGGGCCTTTTACCTCAATAGTAACACCCCAACCTAATCAAGAAGAAGATCCAGTACAACAATAGTATATGGAAAATAGTAAAATACAATGCATACATATGCTCATGTATATACAAAATGAATAAGCCATAAAGCATGTAAATAAACACCCAAAGACAAGAGATAGGAGCGGCTCCAGGATGGACCAACATTTGATTGACCTGTCCCCAGTGAAGTCGCCAGCTGAAACAACCGATTGAAAGTCATCAAACAATGAAGTCGACATCAAACGTCTTTTATAACACATGAAGTGAAAGGAAAACATCGAGAAAACCTGAGAAGGTAGAAGTCACGGTCTTGCAACCGAGAGATCGGGTAAGGGAGTCTCTTACACGAGGGGAAGATATTAGTAACCCACACGCCCGTAGTACTCTATGGTATCCACTCTTGTTATCTATCTTACGCGTGTGTTCGATCAATGCTTACTGTTTACTAGAAAGGGAGAATGCATGCAAAAGGAATGAGAAAAGAATGTAGGGAAAATAAAGTTGTACTCGCTTGGGCCCTACCCTAATGCCTACGTATCCTTTTTGAGGAATCAGAGCTACCGTAGTTTGGTTCACATGTTTTTGTTTGTTTTGTATTTTTTTTAACAATGTAAATTCCACCTTCTGCCACAGCTCGACCTTTGGAGACTCACACGTTGGCACAAAAGTAAATTAATCATGTCCTTACCTTAAAAGACTTTTAGAGACAAGGTGCTTGAGTGCATAAAAAAGCTTGAGTTGGTTTGTATTTTGTTGCAGATAATGACTGGTTGACCTCAAGAGAGAGATATTAGCCACTTTTCCACTTATCCATGAAAGGAGTCTTTGAGACTCGAACCACACCTAAGCCTGAGATGGAAGAACAATAAGATCGAGAAGAGACTCGCTTATCATCCCTCATACTAAGCAAAGGCATGATTCTCATCAGTAGTTTTAAAGGGTTTTGTAGTTTGGAAGGAAAAATAAGTTTTTGTTTTAATGCAAATGCAAAAGGAGAAAGAAAAGTCAAAGGGAGACTAGCCTATTTCTAAACCTAATGTTATTATGCATCATTGGACCTAAATTCGGAATTAAGAAAATGGAAACGTCTACCTAATATTAGCATGCATGGTTTACAACCTAAGATCTAACTTGCATCCAAATGGAGCAAGCACATCCCAAGGGAACATGGTATGTACAAGGATAAAGCAAACAAGCTCTAAGAAGCACACACATAAAAGAGTAAGGAAAAGAAGATAAATTCTTTATCCAAGGGGAGCGTATCACCCGAGACAAATAAGCGGGAGTGAGATGTAAAACAAAAATGTGATGTTCAAAGCGACTGAACACTTAACCAAGATATAGGAGATCGAGGTAAGCGACAAAAGACAATATGAACAATCACGAAGTATCAGCATCGGCCAATGTGAACTCCTAATAAAGTGTAGAGGTTCGATTATGGAACCCTTCCTCACTTGATGACTCGATAACAAGAGAAGGCGCAACTACGTAGCTTCAGGGTGCGTCACAAGCTAAGGATGACACATATGAAGTTGTGGGGGTTGATTACTAACCCTCCCTGCTCGCCTCTTTTTGAGGACTTCAATAAGGGATGGGGGAATAATACGGGCACAAATATAAACACATCTGCAGAATACCTACCCAAAGGTAGGGTTTTAAACAAACCACACACAAGTAGTAAGCATAATGCATACAATGCGAGATTTCCCTAAATGGGTATTTAAATAAACCAGAGGGATTCCTGACATGATCAGCAACAGAGACCCCCATCATACATCTCTATCCTACTTCTCATGGAACCAGAAAGCAGTAAAGCCCTACTTCTCATGATTTCTAGAAAAGCGGTAAAGAAATGTAGTAAAGTGCGAAGAAGTACGAAGGTAGTAGCGGCGACTACCAAAGCGAGCAAATCGTCAAGAGCGAATGAAAGCAATGGAGAAGCAGGGAGTACGCGTCGAGCAAGCTTTACCAAGAAATAAACAAAATTAGAATCGACATCCAACTAAGATAAAGCAAATGTGTGTGGCGAATGCAACGTGCAATCAGAAGTACCTGTTATGTTATATAACCGAAAGCAAAAATGTACCTTGCACAATGAACAAACACGTCAAAATATAACATGGCAAAGCTCCATGAAAGTATAGATAAAAACTAGAAGATAAAAGTATTTTTTATTATTAGTTTTTATGTAAGGAAAATTATAAAAAATAAAACTAAAATTAATTCCTAAATTTTTTTATTATATCCTACTATTTTTTATTGTTTTTATTATACTTTTACCATGTACTTTATTGACAAAAATTATGAAAGAGAAAAGTAATAACAAAATGAAAAATAAAGGAGACAAGGGGTGTAAAGCAAAAATGGGAATGTGGTGTAGCAAATTTGGGCACTGGCCCATTAGACTGAGTCCAAGTCGGTTTGCAATCAAGCTCCAAAAAGCATATCTAGCGGGCCAAGAAAGGGATGTAATTCAGAAGGCCAACGGAATAATCCAAAAGCTTGGTTTTTATAGCAAGGCTCCAACAGAAGAATAAAAATCAATGGGCTAGGCAAGGGTGGAACCGGCCCGGTCTAATACACAATGTCCTTCCACATTTTGTTTTCTTTTTTACTATTATCATATAAAAAAAGAATTGAAGTGAAGAAATGGTGAAACGACGTTGTTTTAGGGTGCTAGGGTTACATTTCAAAACTGTAGGTGTTTAGTAATTGGCATGTATTTTTGGTAAAACCAGGTGTGTGTGAATGTCATGATTGATGTCATAACATTCTGGTTTATTAGGTACTGGTTTATTAGGTACCTTTGCAGAAAAATAATGGCATACAGTAGCTACTGTGTATGAGTGGGTATCTGAGCATTTTGCAAAATGATCACATTTATTGCCTTCTACCAAAATCAGTAAACAGGAATTCTGATGTCATAACAAATGTTAAGACATCCTGTACTGATCTAACAGTAGTGCAGTTTGGTTAATTCTGAGATTTTTCAGGAAGTTGGCTCATTCCTTCCAGAACAGAATCTCCCGTTGTCTTTGGGTTAACCTAGCTCAACCCTAAACTGGTTGATAAAGTCTTGTGACCAAGTCTTATGGTTAAACCTAATTAACCCTAGCTTTTTGTGGAAACCCTAACTGAAGAAACAGCTGCTATATATTCAACAGGACTGCTGTTTGGAAAATATCTTTTTGGACTAAAGATCAATCAGAAACTGTATAGTTTTAACTGCTGTAATCCAAGCAATTATCATTGTGATAAGTGACTTGGAATAGGTTTTGTTTGTAAGGGTTTTTGTACCACTCAAAGCTTTGAAGCAAGAGTGTTTTGTGTCTCTTGACTAAAGCTTTGAAGCAAAGTCAAGTTAGGTTTATGTATCACTCAAAGCTGTGAAGCAAGAGTGTTTGTGTTACTTGATTAAAAAGCTGTGAAGCATAATCAAGTGTATGTTTTGAAGAGTGTCTTCATTAATTCATTAGTAAATTGTTTTAAGTATCACTGCTGTGATTGAGGGGGAGTGAGTAGGAACTCAGGTTTAAGTAGAACTTAGATTGAAGTTGCATTGGGTAGGTCTTAAGTGAAGGAGATAAACTGGTTGGTTTATTCCTGAATTAATATCTCTTATAGTGGATTTCCTCCCTGGCTTGGTAGCCCCCAGAGTAGATGTTGTTTCACACTGAACTGGGTAAACAATTGAATGTGTTCTTTACTGTTTTTGTATTTACTGTCTTATAGAAAGTCAGATATGGTGTCATAACATTGACTGTGACAATGAGTATCTGCAGCCAGAATTTCAATTGGTATCAGAGCAGGCACCCTGCCTGTATTACTGGGTGAGATCTAGGGATATCACTTTCTGGAACTATGGACAAAGAAGGAGTTTTTGGAAACAGACCACCCATTCTGGATGGATCAAATTATGACTACTGGAAACCTCGTATGATTGCCTTCTTAAAATCTCTGGACAAAAAGGCCTGGAGAGTTGCTGGCAAAGGATGGAACCATCCCACCATAACTGAGAAAGATGGGACAATCAGTCTGAAGCCTGAGGAAGAATGGAGTAAAGAAGAAGATGAGTTAGCCATGGGTAATTCCAAAGCTTTAAATGCCTTGTTCAATGGAATTGATAGAAACATATTCAGACTAGTACATCAATATGAACTGGCCAAGGAAGTTTGGGACACTCTCAAGACTACCCATGAGGGCACTTCCAAAGTAAAAATGTCAAGGCTTCAGATGCTGACTACCAAGTTTGAGAATCTAAAAATGATGGAAGATGAAACCATTCATGAGTTTCACATGAACATCTTGGAGATTGACAACACCTCAGGAGCATTGGGAGAAAAGATGTCAGAAGAAAAACTGGTGAGAAAGATTCTCAGATCCTTGCCTAAAAGATTTGAAATGAAGGTAATTGTTATAGAGGAAGCCCAGGATATCAGCAAGTTGAAAGTGGATGAACTCATTGGGTCTCTTCAGACTTTTGAGATGGGGATCACTGAAAATGTTGACAAGAAGAACAAGAGCATAGCACTTGTATCCAACACTGAAGATGAAAACAAGGAGGATGAAGAAGAAAATATTTAAGAAGCTATAGCCATGCTTGGAAGACAATTCAACAAACTCATCAAAAGAATAGATCCAAAGTCAAGGTCTAATGTTCGTAACATCCCCTCTGACATTGACAGTTCCAGCAGAAGACCAAGGTCAGAAGAGAAGGGAAATCAAGGCAGAGGAATTCAATGCCATGGTTGTGAAGGATATAGGCATATTCGAGCTGAATTCCCTACCTTTCTTAAGAAACAAAAGAAAGGAATGACTGTTACCTAGTCTGACTGATTCAGAAAGTAATTCTGAAGAAGAATCTGCCAAACTAGTTACTGCTCTAACTGGTGTTTGCACCTCTGAAAGTGACACCAGTGATGAGGAAGTGACATTTGAAGAACTGGCTGACACTTACAAGAAATTGTGTATCAAAAGTGCTGAAGTCTGTGTGCAAAATGAGAGACAAACAAAGCTCATCATAAAGTTGGAGGCTGAAAAAAGGGCAGACCTTGAAACTATAAGTCATCTAGAAGGGGAAGTTCAATTGCTGAACTCACAACTGAACCAAATGACGAAATCTGTCAAGATGCTGACAAATGGAACTGACAAATTGGAAGAAATCCTTCAGGTTGGACAAAATGTGGGAAACAAGTCTGGACTGGGATTTGTGGAAGCAAAGAAATCTAGTGCAGACAAGAAGATCAGGTCTGATAACCAAATGTCAAAGCAGATGTCACAACATAACACTCAACATCGGGAACAGAGAAATATGAAGAAAAAGTACCAAAGATGGAGATGTCACCACTGTGGGAGGTTTGGTCACATAAAGCCTTTCTGTTTCAGATTGTATGGATACCCTAATCAGAACCCAGGTGTCAAACCTAAGGATAACAGGGTACCACATACTCCTCAATGGAAGAAAAAGGCTACTGCCCTGATAGCCCACACTTCCCTGAGAGTCTCTGCAAAGGAAGACTTGTACTTTGACAGTGGATGTTCTAAGCACATGACTGGAATCAAGAACATTCTCAATCATGTTAAACCTCACACCACTAGTTATGTGACCTTTGGAGATGGTGCTAAAGGTGAAATCAAAGGAGTTGGTAATTTGGACTGCCCTGGAGTTCCAAATCTGAATGAAGTACTATTGGTAAAAGGCCTGACTGCTAATCTCATTAGTATCAGTCAATTATGTGATCTAGGATTCAAGGTCAACTTCTCAAAATATGAATGTCTTGTAATTAATGAAAAACAAGAAGTTGTAATGAAAGGAATCATATCTAAAGACAACTGTTACTTGTGGCAGCCTGAGAACACTAATAACTCCACTGTGTGTTCTA
This sequence comes from Vicia faba, assembly GCA_948472305.1. Classification (NCBI taxonomy): domain Eukaryota; kingdom Viridiplantae; phylum Streptophyta; class Magnoliopsida; order Fabales; family Fabaceae; genus Vicia; species Vicia faba. Next base: position 854,348,322 of record OX451736.1, on the reverse strand, counting down.
TTGCCAAAGAAGAAAAAGAGGTGAAACTATGGCACCAAAAACTTGGCCATCTTCATCTAAGAAGAATGAAAAGGACTATCTCCATGGAAGCAGTCAGAGGGATTCCAAGACTGCAAATTGATAAAGGGAGAGTTTGTGGTGAATATCAGGTGGAAAGGCTTGGTGAAAAGAGATATGTCTATGATGTGGTGAATAATTTTGAAGTTTTTAAAGAACTGTGCAAAAGAACTAAAAAAGAAGGGTGTATTGTCAGAATCAGAAGTGATCATGACAAGGAATTTGGAAACAACAAGTTTAATAAGTTTTCTTTCTCAGAAGGAATTAGTCATGAATTCTCTTCTCCTATAACTCCTCAACAAAATGGAGTTGACAGAAGGAAAAATAGGATCATACAGGAATCTTCCAGAGCTATGATTCATGTCAAAAGAATTCCTTTTCAATTTTGTACTGAAACAGTTGCAGCTGGTAATAGCTGTTCTCAAATTATCTGGACAAAACAGATGCTCACTGAGTATAATGTCTCACAAGATGTTGTGACATTGTACTGTGACAATCTGAATACAATCAATATTTCCAAGAACCCTATTCAGCATAGCAGGACCAAGCACATTGACCTTAAAAGAGACCTTGTAGATGAGAAGACAATTAAACTGGAACATGTTGCCATTAAGCTACAGCTGGCTGACATTTTTACCAAGGCTCTTGATGCAAATCAATTTGAAAACTTGAGGGGCAAGATGGGTATTTGCCAACATGAGAAATTATAGTAATTAATTTTGCACAAAACAAGGGTTGAAGGAGTTATTTTTGTTAAGTCTACTTTAAGTGGGTTAATCATATATTTCCCCAATTCTTTCAAAATTACTAAGAAGTTGAATAGACACACATTTGCTTCCTTCCACTCTCGACTTTGCAACATCTCTTTTTCTCTCAATCAATGTTTTCTCCCTAGTTGCTACTGGTTTTCCAAGTCAATCAAAATGTCTCAAACTTCATCCTCATCCAAGACAACCGTCTCATCTTCATCATCTGATCAAGATTCTCAAGCAATCACCTCATGCATGGATTCTGAAGTCCTGGAGATTACTCCTCTCAGAGAAATAGCAACTAACCCTTCCAAGGTCAAAAAGCTGAGAACAAGGCATGCAGGAAGGTCTCAGGCGACGTCGTCCGGTAATCCCTCTCAACCTTCATCTTTTGTACCTAATAGGGAAGGATCAGCTTATGTACATCAAGCCATAGCTAGGCTTGTTACAAGAATCCTGAGTGAAAACCACTTTGTACCGGGGATTTCTGTTCCATTAAATCAAGAATCAGCAAGCCCAAATGTTGAAGCAAATCCAGATGTCTCTGAGAATGTTGAGACATCAAATGACAACATTCAAAAACCATCTGAAAACCTGGATGATATTCAGAACCCTTCAGAGAAGAACGTTGAACCTCCTGTTATTGATGTGGATGAGGAATACTCAGACAATGACCTGATTGGAAATATCAACCCTAGCATAGCTAGGAGAATGATGAACAGGAAGGGTAATCAAGATGCTGCAAAAGGTCTGAACAAAGAGAAACCTGCTGATAAGAAAACCAGGTCTGAATGGAAGACTGGTACTATGAAGACTGGACTGTCCAAAGGGAAGGTGAAAGCCCAAGTGCCTGCTGGGAGTCTCTCAAAACCTGCAAGGCAACCAATAACAAAGAAGAGAAAAGAACCCGAGCCTACTGATTCTGATGAGGAATCAAAATTTGAAATTGATGCTGAAGACATTCCTCTCAGAAGGAAGCTCCCTTCCAGAAAAATGACTAGAGTTCCTGAAGTCCCCACTGACAACATTTCATTTCACCACCCTGAAAATGCCAACAGATGGAAGTATGTGTGCTTGAAGAGAATAGCCTTGGAAGAGAACTAAACAATGGTGCCATGGATTGCAAGGAAATCATGGACCTGATTAAAGCTGCTGGACTGATGAAGACTGTGGTAAAATTTACCAAGTGCTATGAAAATCTGGTCAAGGAATTCATAGTGAATTTGTCTAATGATTGTGTGATGATGGAAGGTCAGCTGACTTTGAATGTGTATATGTGAGAGGAAGAAGGGTTAATTTCTCTCCATCTGAAATTAACAAATTTCTTGGAAGATCAAATGAGGCTTTCCCTGAACTGGAAGTTACTGACAATGAAGTTTGTCAAACCATCACAGCAAGACAAGTTAAGTGATGGCCCTCAAAAGGCAAGCTAAATGCCAGCAAGCTAAGCATAAAATTTGCCATCCTGCACAAGATTGGTGCAGCCAATTGGGTCCCTACAAACCATAAATCAACCATCTCTACAGGATTGGGGAGATTCATTTATGCTGTTGGTACTAAGACTGAATTTGACTATGGCAGGTACAGTTTTGATCAAACCTTAAAACATGCTGGTAGCTATGCTGTTAAAGGCCCAATTGCCTTTCCCTCCCTCCTTTGTGGAATCATTCTTCCTCAGTACCCTGATATCCTGATGGTAAGAGATACTGCTTGCAAAAGAGCTCCTGCTCTTGGGTTACACTACAATCTTTTTCAGGGATCTCATGTTCCTGATATTGTCATAACATCAGCTGAGACATCATCTGTAAAAACTCAGTCCAAAACATCTGATGTTATAGCTGTATTGAAAGAGACCTGCAAAGAGCTGGAGACTAGGAAAAAGACTCTAGAAAACCTAATTTCCAGGTTAGAACAGGAGGAGGCTGAAGGAAACAGAAGGGAAGAGGGTGCTGCTGAAGATCAACTCAATACTGAAGAAAGTAGCTCCTCTGAAGGTGACAGTGCTTAAAAGTTGGTGGAGTTGATGCTGGTTCCTGGTGGAGTTTGCAAGTGTGTTCAGATTTTAGTTATTGTTTTTATTACTTTTTCTGGATGACTGTATAACATTTAAGTACATGTATCTTTGGCCCATTTGTGGCTAAAGAGGGGGAGATATTCTGTGGTTAATTACTTGATAGACACTATATTTTTCTGCAGTCACATTTATTCTGATGCTATCTATTCTCTGATTGCTTAGGGGCTTTAGCCAAAAATCTGCCAAAGGGGGAGTTTGTAGGTGTTTAGTAATTGGCATGTATTTTTGGTAAAACCAGGTGTGTGAATGTCATGACTGATGTCATAACATTCTGGTTTATTAGGTCTTGGTTTATTAGGTACCTTTGCAGAAAAATAATGGCATACAGTAGCTACTGTGTATGAGTGTGTATCTGAGCATTTTGCAAAATGATCACATTTATTGCCTTCTACCAAAATCAGTAAACAGGAATTCTGATGTCATAACAAATGTTAAGACATCCTGTACTGATCTAACAGTAGTGCAGTTTGGTTAATTCTGAGATTTTTCAGGAAGTTGGCTTATTCCTTCCATAACAGAATATCCCGTTGTCTTTGGGTTAACCTAGCTCAACCCTAAACTGGTTGATAAAGTCTTGTGACCAAGTCTTATGGTTAAACCTAATTAACCCTAGCTTTTTGTGGAAACCCTAACTGAAGAAACAGCTGCTATATATTCAACAGGACTGCTGTTTGGAAAATATCTTTTTGGACTGAAGATCAATCAGAAACTGTATAGTTTTAACTGTTGTAATCCAAGCAATTATCATTGTGATAAGTGACTTGGAATAGGTTTTGTTTGTAAGGGTTTTTGTACCACTCAAAGCTTTGAAGCAAGAGTGTTTTGTGTCTCTTGACTAAAGCTTTGAAGCAAAGTCAAGTTAGGTTTATGTATCACTCAAAGCTGTGAAGCAAGAGTGTTTGTGTTACTTGATTAAAAAGTTGTGAAGCATAATCAAGTGTATGTTTTGAAGAGTGTCTTCATTAATTCATTAGTCAATTGTTTTAAGTATCACTGCTGTGATTGAGGGGGAGTGAGTAGGAACTCAGGTTTGAGTAGAACTTAGATTGAAGTTGCATTGGGTAGGTCTTAAGTGAAGGAGATAAACTGGTTGGTTTATTCCTGAATTAATATCTCTTATAGTGGATTTCTTCCCTGGCTTGGTAGCCCCCAGAGTAGGTGTTGTTTCACACTGAACTAGGTAAACAATTGACTGTATTCTTTACTGTTTTTGTATTTACTGTCTTATAGAAAGTCAGATATGGTGTCATAACATTGACTCTGACATTGAGTATTTGCAGCCAGAATTTCAAAAACAATATCTTTCCTTCTCCCCTATTACACTCGGTTCTCCTTCAATCCTACAACGGACTCACCACTGTGATCCACCGTTCAACCTACACTCTGCTATGAATTATCTATCCCAACCTTAGTCCATTTCACTTTGTGTGTTCTATTCATCATCATCTTCGCGCAATTCAAACTCGAATTGGTAAGATAGCTTCAATCAAAGCCTTAATCAGAACCAAGCCCTAGGGGCTTCACAACCTAGCGACAAGAATTCAAACGTGGAGCAAGCGGTAACCGACAATCTCTGTTGGAAGAGGTAGTATTGAACAAGAGTTTTCAAGAACTTACCGATCAGAGTCCGTCTGATGCGGCTTCGCGGAAGTGATGATGAGAAATCAGGAGAGAAGCTTCTAAGCTCAGGTAAAAACGTGTTATACAATATTACGCCTGATATACCTTTTTCTTCTATGAATTCTAAATTCTGGCAGCAGATACTTAATGTCACAGTGAATGTTATGACACCGTAACTGACACTCTTCAAGACAGTAAATCTAAAAGCAGTAAAGAACACAGTCAATTGCTTACCCAGTTCAGTGTGTAACAACACCTACTCTGGGGGCTACTAAGCCAGGGAGGAAATTCACTATAAGAGATATTAATTCAGGAATAAACCAACCAGTTTATCTCCTTCACTTAAGACCTACCCAATGCAACTTCAATCTAAGTTCAACTTAAACCTGAGTTCCTACTCACTCCCCCTCAATCACAGCATTGATACTAAACAATTGACTAATAAAATTATGAAGACACTCTTCAGTACATACACTTGATTTTGCTTCACAACTTTTAATCAAGTAACACAAACACTCGTGCTTTAGAGCTTTGAGTGATACACAACCCTAACTTGACTTTGCTTCAAAGCTTTAATCAAGTAACACAAACACTCGTGCTTCAAAGCTTTGAGTGGTACACAACCCTTACAATAAAATCCTACTCCAAATCACTTATCACAATGATAATTGATTGGCTCACAGTAGTTACAACTATACAGTCCCTTATTGATCTTCTGTCAAAAAGTTGTCTTTCACCAACAGTCTTCATGACAAATATATAGGCAGTTATTCTTCAGTTAGGGCTTCCACGAAAATAGCTAGGGTTAGTTAACCCAAAAGACTTGGTCTTAGACTTCTATCATAGCAAATTAGGGTTAAGCAAAGTTAACCTAATGTCCACGGGAGCAGCTGATCTGGACTGTATACATCAACTTAGATAAACATACCAGATTCCTGAAAAATCTCAGGAATAATAACTCTGCATAAATGTTAGATCAGTATAGGATTGTCTTAACATTGGTTATGACAGCAAGAATCCTGCTTACTGATTTTGGTAGAATATAATGTATATGATCATTGTTTAATGATCAACTAAACACTCATATTGAGCAGCTCCTGTATGACATTCTTTTTCTGCAGAATGTACCTAGTATCCCAGAATGTTATAACATCAGTCATGACATTCACACAACTGGTTTTACCAAAAAACATGCCAACAAATAAACACTTACAAACTCCCCCTTTGGCAAATTTTTGGCTAAAACCCCTAAACAATCAGAGATTAGAAAGCAGCAGAATTAATAATATCTACCAAGTCTAATTCTACCAAAATTATCACAAAATCTTCTCCCCCTCTTTAGCCATAAATAGGCCAAAGATACTTGTACTTTTAGGTTATACAGTCATCCAAAAGGAATAACAAAAACAAAGAGAAAAAAAAATCAAAAGTCATTTGCAGCAACAGGTACCAGCAACAAACTTGTCAACTACACTGATCTTCAAGCACTGTCATCTTCAGAGGAGGCACTATCTTCAGCATTAAGCTGGTCTTCAGCAGCATCCTCTTCCCTTCTTTGTCCTTCAATCTCCTCTTGTTCTAGTCTAGCAATCCGGTCCTCAAGAGTCCTTTTCCTTGTATCAAGCTCTTTGCAGGTTTCCTTCAGCACATCTATAACATCAGTTTTCTTGGAATGAGATTTGACAGTTGATGTCTCAGCTGATGTCATGACAATGTCAGGAACATGTGTTCCCTGAAATAGCTTATAGTGCAACCCAAGAGCATGGGCTCTTTTGCATACAGTATCTTTTTCAACTAGAATGTCAGGATACTGAGCAAGAACTATACCACATAGGAGAGAGGGAAAGGCAATAGGGCCTTTAATAGCACAGCTTCCAGCATGTTTCAATGTTTGATCAAAGATATACTTGCCATAGTCAAAGTTTGTCATGGTTCCAACAGCATAAATAAATCTTCCCAAGCCTGTGGAGATGGTTGATTTATGGTTGGTAGGAACCCAGCTAGCTGCACCAATTTTGTGCAGAATGGCAAATTTCATGCTCAGCTTCCCTTTTAAGGGCCAGCTCTTGACTTGATTTGCAGTGATGGTTTGGCACACTTGGTTGTCAGTAACCTCTAGCTCAGGGCAAGCATCATCAGGTCTTCCTAGGAATTTGTTTATTTCAGAGGGAGAGAAATTTACCTTCCTTCCTCTCACATATACACACTTAAAATCAGCTGACTTTCCATCAGCACACCCATCAGATAAATTTACTATGAATTCTTTGACAAGAACTTCATAGCAGTTGGTAAACTTTACCACAGTATTTATTAGACCAGCAATTTTCATTAGATCCATGATCTTCTTACATTCCATGGTACTGTTGTTCAGCTCTCTTTTCAAGGCGATCCTTTTCAAACATACATACTTCCACCTGTTTGCATTCTCAGGATGGTGAAAGGAGATGTTGTCAGTGGAAACTTCAGGGACTTTAGGCATTTTGCTTGAAGAGAGTTTCCTTTTGAGAGGAATGTCTTCAACATCAAACTCAAATTCTGATTCCTCATCAGATTCAGAGGGTTCAGGCTCCTTCCTTTTCTTTGCTATTGGTTGTCTCAAAGGTTTTGAGAGAGTACCAGCAGGTACTCGAGTTTTCACCTTCCCTTTCTCTTTTGACAATCCAGCCTTCACAGCTTCTACTCCAGTCTTGTTCTCAGACCTGGTTTTCTTATGAACAACATCAGCAGTCTTCTCTCTGGAGAGGCTTTTGGCAGCATCCTGCTTTCCTTTTTTGTTCATCATCCTTCTAGCTATGCTAGGGTTGATATTGGCAATTAAGTCATTGTCAGAGTATTCTTCATCAACATCAATAACCGGGGGTTCAACATCCTTCTCAGTAGGGTTCTGGTGATCATCACGATTTTCAAGAGATTTCCTAATGTTGTCATTAGGTGTCTCAACATTCTGAGTGACATTTGGATTCATTTCAACATTTGGACTAGCAGATTCTTGATTCAAAGGTACATAAATGCCAGGTACAGAGTGATTCTCATTTAGAATCCTAGTGACAAGTCTAGCTATAGCCTGATGAACATAAATTGAACCTTCCCTATTTGCTATTTCTGGAGGAACAGAAGATGATGGTTGAGAGGATTTACCAGATGAAGAGGCTTGTGACCTTCTTGCATGTCTGGTTCGCAGCTTCTTGACCTTAGTGGGGTCAGCTTCCAGTTCACGAAGAGGAGTTATCTCTAGAACATCAGAATCCATGCAGTTTTTGATTGCCCTAGGTTCTCGATCAGAGGATGCGGAAGAAGAAGTCGCCTTTGAAGAGGATGATGACATGGATAGCTGAGACATTTTGAGTGTTTTAGAAAACAGGTAACAGTGATAGTGAAGTCTTTGTTTGAGAGATTGAAGATTGTTGCAGAAACGCGAGAAGATGGAGATATATGAATGTCTATTCAACTTCTTAAAATTTTGGAAAGAAATAGAGAAGCAGATGATTAGCCAATTCAGAGTAGACTTAACTAAAATATCTCTCTCATCCCTTGTTTTAAGCAAAATTAATTGCTACATTTCTTCATGTTGGCAAATACCCAACTTGCCCCTCAAATTTTCAAATTGATTTGCATCAAGTGACTTGGTAAAAATGTCAGCCAGTTGTAGTTCAGTGGCAACATGTTCCAGTTTAATCGTCTTCTCCTCTACAAGATCTCTGATGAAGTGATGTCTAATGTCAATATGCTTGGTCCTGCTATGCTGAATAGGATTCTTGGAAATGTTGATAGTACTCAGATTGTCACAGTACAATGTCATAACATCTTGTGTGACATCATACTCAGTAAGCATTTGTTTCATCCAGATCATTTGAGAACAGCTACTACCAGCTGCTATGTATTCAGCTTCAGCAGTAGATAGAGACACACAGTTCGGTTTCTTGCTGAACCAGGAGACAAGATTATGTCCTAAGAAGAAACATCCTCCAGAGGTGCTCTTTCTATCATCAGAACTTCCAGCCGAATCAGCATCACAGTAACCAGTCAGAGTTGGTTCACATCCATGAGAGTACAGCAAGCCATAGTTGTAGGTTCCACTCACATACTTCAGAATTCTCTTCACTTGGTTGATATGACTTACTTTGGGTTCAGCCTGGTATCTTGCACATACTCTAACTGCAAAAGCAATGTCAGGTCTGCTGGTTGTTAAGTATAGCAGACTTCCTATCATGCTTCTGTACAAGCTTTGGTCCACCTTAACCCCACTTGAATCTTTGGACAGCTTTAAATGAGTAGGTGCAGGAGTCCTTTTGTGACTGGCATTCTCCATCCCAAACTTCTTGACAATGTTCTTTGCATACTTGCTTTGAGACAGAAAAATTGAGTCGTCCTTCTGTGTGACTTGCAGTCCAAGAAAGTAGGTCAATTCTCCCATGAGGCTAATTTCAAATTCAGCTTGCATCTGGTCAGCAAAATGTTTAACCATTTTATCTGACATTCCCCCAAACACTATGTCATCAACATAGATTTGAGCTACCATTATCTTTCCTCCTTCATTTTTGACAAAAACAGTTTTATCCAAGCCTCAGTTCCTGTATCCTTTGTCAGAGAGGAATTTTGTCAACCCGTCATACCATGCTCTAGGAGCTTGTTTCAGGCCATATAAAGATTTCCTCAATTTGTAGACATGATCAGGGCAGTTTGGTTCCACAAATCCTTTAGGCTGTTCCACATAAACTTCCTCATTTAAGTACCCATTTAGGAAGGCACTCTTTACATCCATCTGAAATAACTTGAACTTAACGAGACAAGCAATTCCCAAAAGGAGTCTGATTGATTCCAGTCTGGCTACAGGAGCAAAAGTCTCATCAAAATCACCCCCTTCAACTTGAGTGTATCCTTGAGCAACAATTCTTGCCTTATTCCTGGTGACAACTCCTTCAGCATCTTATTTGTTCTTGTAGATCCATTTTGTGCCAATGATGTTTGTTCCTCCTGGTCTAGGAACTAACTCCCATACTTCATGTTGCTTGAATTGGTTCAATTCATCTTGCATTGCTCCAATCCAGTATTTATCAGTCAACGCCTCCTTAACATTTCTTGGTTTAATCTTAGATACAAAGCAAGAGTTTATGATGAATTCTCTAGATCTTGTAATGACTCCATTGTTAGGATCTCCTATGATGAGTTCCTTAGGATGATATTTATGAATTCTGATGGAAGGGTCTTTGTTAGCTTCCTTTAATTCTGATTCTGATGAAGTAGTTTTAGGAATATCATCCTTTTGAGTTGAAGTCTCAAAGAATGTCTCAACATCATATGGGACATTTGTTTCTTCATGGTAATCATCAACTATGACATTTATAGATTCCATCATAACTTTGGTCCTGGAATTGAATACCCTATAAGCTCTGCTGTTGGTAGAGTATCCTAGGAATATTCCTTCATCACTTTTAGGGTCCATCTTTCTCCTTTGTTCACGATCTGTCAGAATATAGCATTTGCTTCCAAATACATGGAAGTACTTCACTGTAGGCTTTCTTCCTTTCCAAAGTTCATAAATGGTGGATGATGTTCCCTTTCTCAAGGTGACCCTGTTATGGACATAACAGGCTGTATTCATAGCTTCAGCCCAAAAATGAATAGGAAGTCTTTTGGCATGTATCATTGCTCTGGCAGATTCCTGTATAGTCCTGTTTTTCCTTTCCACAACTCCATTTTGTTGAGAAGTTATGGGTGAAGAGAATTCATGATTAATTCCTTCTGAGGAGCAGAACTCATCAAACTTATTGTTTTCAAATTCCTTGCCATGATCACTTCTGATTCTAACAATGCATCCTTCTTTTTCTCTTTGAATTCTTTTGCACAGTTCCTTAAATACTTCAAATACATCAAACTTTTCCCTAATGAAGTTAATCCAGGTGAATCTGGAAAAATCATCCACAACAACATAGGCATATCTTTTTCCACCAAGACTTTCCACCTGCATTGGTCCCATCAGATCCACATGTAGAAGTTCTAGCACCTTAGAGGTGGTCAGATGTCTTGACTTTGGATGTGACATCCTAGTCTGGTTTCCAACCTGACATTCACCGTAGACTCTCCCTTCATCAATTTGCAGCCTTGGAATCCCTCTGACTGCCTCCATGGATATAATCCTTTTCATTCCTCTTAGATGTAAATGACCAAGTTTTTGGTGCCACAGTTTCACTTCTTTTTCTTCTTTGGAAATAGAGCACACAAAAGAATAATTAGTGTTCTCAGACTCCCATAAGTAGCAGTTGTCTTTAGATCTGACTCCTCTCATTACAACTTCTTGTTTCTCATTAGTTACAAGACATTCAGACTTGGTGAAGTTGACCTTGAATCCTAGATCACATAATTGGCTGATACTTATGAGATTAGCAGTCAAGCCTTTTACCAGCAATACTTCATTTAGGTTTGGAACTCCAGGGCAGTCCAAGTTTCCAACTCCTTTGATTTCTCCTCTAGCACCATCTCCAAAAGTCACATAACTAGTAATGTGAGGTTTAACATTATTGAGAAGATTCTTAATTCCAGTCATGTGTTTAGAGCATCCACTGTCAAAGTACCAGTCTTCCTTTGCAGAGACTCTAAGGGAGGTGTGAGCTATCAGGGAAGTATCCTTTTTCTTCCACTGTTGAGTATATGGTGCCTTGTTAGACTTAGGTTTGACAATTGGGGTCTGATTAGGATATCCATATAATCTGAAGCAGAATGGCTTTATGTGACCAAACCTCCCACAATGATGACATCTCCATCTTTGATACTTTTTCTTCATATTTCTCTGTTCTCGATGTTGAGTGCTATGTTGTGACATCTGCTTTGACATTTGTTTATCAGGACTGATCTTCTTCTTGTCTACAATAGATTTCTTTGCTGCCACAAATCCTAGACCAGACTTGTTTCCCACATTTTGTCCAACCTGAAGGATTTCTTCTAATTTGTCAGTTCCATTTGTCAACATCTTGACAGATTTGGTCATCTGGTCAAGTTTTGAGTTTAGCATTTGAACTTCCCCTTCTAGATGACTTATAGTATCAATGCCTGCCTTTTTCTCAGCCTCCAACTTTACTATGAGTTTTGTTTGTCTCTCATTTTGCTGACAGACTTTAGTACATCTGATACATAACTTCTTGTAAGAATCAGCCAGTTCTTCAAATGTCACTTCCTCATCACTAGAGTCACTATCAGGGTTACAAATACCAGTTAGTGCAGTAACTAGTTTGGCAGATTCTTCTTCAGAATTACTTTCTGAGTCACAGTCAGACCAAGTAACAAACATTCCTTTCTTTTGTTTCTTAATAAAGGTAGGATATTCAGCTCGAATGTGCCCATATCCTTCACATCCATGGCATTGAATTCCTTTGCTTTGATTTCCCTTCTCTTCAGACTTTGGTCTTCTGCTGGAGTCATAGGATCTGTTAATGTCAGAAGGAATGTTCTTAACATTTGACCTTGACTTTGGGTCCATTCTCTTGATGAGTTTATTGAACTGTCTTCCAAGCATGGCTATAGCTTCTGAAATATTTTCTTCTTCATCCTCCTTGTTTTCATCTTCAGTATTAGATACAAGTGCTATGCTCTTATTTTTCTTGTCGACATTGTCACTGATCCCCATCTCAAAGGTCTGAAGTGACCCAATGAGTTCATCCACCTTCAAGTTGCAGATATCCTGAGCTTCCTCTATAGCAGTCACCTTCATTGCAAATCTTTTAGGCAAGGATCTGAGAATCTTTCTCACCAGCTTTTCTTCTGGCATCTTTTCTCCCAATGCTCCTGAGGTGTTGGCAATTTCCAAGATGTTCATGTGAAACTCATGAATGGTCTCATCTTCCATCATCCTTAGGTTCTCAAATTTGGTAGTCAGCATCTGAAGCCTTGACATTTTTACTTTGGATGTGCCCTCATGGGTAGTTTTGAGAGTGTCCCAAACCTCCTTGGCCAGTTCACATTGATGTACTAGTCTGAATATGTTTCTATCAATTCCATTGAACAAGGCATTTAATGCTTTGGAGTTACCCAGGGCTAACTCATCTTCTTCTTTGCTCCATTCTTCCTCAGGTTTCAGACTGGTTGTCCCATCTTTCCCAGTTATGGTGGGATGGTTCCATCCTTTGTCAGCAGCTCTCCAAGCCTTTTTGTCCAGTGATTTTAAGAAGGCAATCATACGAGGTTTCCAGTAGTCATAATTTGATCCATCCAGAATGGGTGGTCTGTTTCCAAATCCTCCTTCTTTGTCCATAGCGCCAGAAAATAATATCCCTAGATCTCACCCAGTAAGACAGGCAGGGTGCCTGCTCTGATGCCAATTGAAATTCTAGAAGCAGATACTTAATGTCACAGTGAATGTTATGACACCGTATCTGACACTCTTCAAGACAGTAAATCTAAAAGCAGTAAAGAACACAGTCAATTGTTTACCAAGTTCAGTGTGTAACAACACCTACTCTGGGGGCTACCAAGCCAGGGAGGAAATTCACTATAATAGATATTAATTCAGGAATAAACCAACCAGTTTATCTCCTTCACTTAAGACCTACCCAATGCAACTTCAATCTAAGTTCAACTTAAACCTGAGTTCCTACTCACTCCTCCTCAATCACAGCAGTGATACTAAACAATTGACTAATGAAATTATGAAGACACTCTTCAGTACATACACTTGATTTTGCTTCACAGCTTTTAATCAAGTAACACAAACACTCATGCTTCAGAGCTTTGAGTGATACACAACCCTAACTTGACTTTGCTTCAAAGCTTTAATCAAGTAACACAAACACTCGTGCTTCAAAGCTTTGAGTGATACACAACCCTTACAATCAAATCCTACTCCAAATCACTTATCACAATGATAATTGATTGGCTCACAGTAGTTACAACTATACAGTCCCTTATTGATCTTTTGTCAAAAAGTTGTCTTTCACCAACAGTCTTCATGAGGAATATATAGGCAGCTATTCTTCAGTTAGGGCTTCCACGAAAATAGCTAGGGTTAGTTAACCCAAAAGACTTGGTCTTAGACTTCTATCATAGAAAATTAGGGTTAAGTAAAGTTAACCTAATGTCCACGGGAGCAGCTGATCTGGACTGTATACATCAACTTAGATAAGCATACCAGATTCCTGAAAAATCTCAGGAATAATAACTCTGCATAAATGTTAGATCAGTATAGGATTGTATTAACATTGGTTATGACATCAAGAATCCTGCTTACTGATTTTGGTAGAATATACTGTATATGATCATTGTTTAATGATCAGCTAAACACTCATATTGAGCAGCTCCTGTATGACATTCTTTTTCTGCAGAATGTACCTAGTATCCCAGAATGTTATGACATCAGTCATGACATTCACACAACTGGTTTTACCAAAAAACATGCCAACAACTAAACACTTACAAATTCTTCTTCTTTTCTGATTCACTTATGCGTTTTCGCTCTCCGAGTTCTGGTGTCGTGTTGTTGCAATTTTGGTTGTAGAGGACGGTGAAGATGACAAGGTTGTAGTTGAAATATGAAGCATAAGGCTAAGCAAAAGTTGTAGAGGTGATGAAGATTCGGTAAAAGTGAAGAAATAATGATGAAGATGGATGTGGTGTAAAGTTTTGCAGAGAGAAAATTGAAGGGAGTTTTAGAGGGGGTTGAAGGGAAATTGAAGAGAAAAATGGTGGTTTCGGAAATGATGAAGATGAGGATAAAGAGAGTGAAGGAGCTTTTTTTTTGAAGAGAAAAGGTGAGGTGACCTTTCTGAGATCTTCTTTATTCTCAATCGTATCCTCCTCTTTTTCCCTTGTATTCTGTTATCTGCTTTTAATCTGTTAGGAAAATCCCTGCTGGAAGTTTGTTATAGAATTATATTCTGTTAGGAATTTCTGTTATGAGTGCCTCGTGAATCCCTTTTATTTTTCTCGTTATTTGGCAGTTGGTTAGGGGTTATGACAGTTAGGAGGTTAGAAAAATTTTCTGTTGGGGAATATTTTGGTATTTTGTTGGGATCTGTTAGTTTTCTGTCATGGAGAAAAGAAATAGTTAGTTGGAGGGCTTAGGCTGCTAGTTGGAATGCAGGGCAGTTAGGAAACAATTTAGTTATTTTCCTACTGGAATTTTTTTTACTGTTGAGGAAGTTATGAACAGGTATAAGCTATTAGTTTTTGTTAGGACATTTAGAAACATTTGGGCTGAGTCGTAACTTCTCATGCTGCTAAAATTGTAACTGCATTTCTTTCCCCCATCCAACTGAATTTTGTTGTTGCTGAAAGTGAGTTAGCAGTTAATTCTTGATTCTGTTAAGTTGAGCTGGAAATTCTTTTTTCTGTTATAGGTGGTTGAGATGAGCAGCCCGTTAAAATCTATTTTGTGGTTTCTAATTTCCATATTTTTGCATATGCAGGACACGATTTGGATGCTTGCAGGCTGTGTATATCAGGATTGGAACAAAGCAGTATTTCCTTGAAGTGCAACAAGTTTTAGCATGAAAATTGGGACAAGGCTAGGTCATGGAGTGAAGATGGATTGGTTTTACATATATTTAGGAACTTAGCACTTCAAGAATTCTAGGAGCATGCTTTATTATTATTCTTTTTTGTAAAACTTCCAAAATGTAATAGCATGCTAGTTTGAGACTTGCTTACTTGTAGCTTTGGATGAACAATGAATAACCTTGAAATGTTTCATGAATCTTGTTTGAATTTTGACTAGGCTATTATTCTTTGTAAATATTGATGAAAGTGTCTCCTTTGAATAGAAAATTTATGAAATTCTCGATTCCATGTCTGTTTCGACATGTTTGCCACATCATCTTTGAATGCTTTCTTGAAGGATGTTGATCCTTTAGATACCAAAAAGAAATCCATGTGAATCATGCCATTTAACTAGCTTTTGCAATATTGAATCATGATTCAACAAGAACTTGAATTAAAAATCCAATTGGATTCCATGTCTGATACTCCTTAAAACCCTTATCCATTGCTTGAATACCATGTACCTAATGGCCTACTCCTTAAGTCAACACACATCTTGGAACCATATAGAAAACTCCCATTGATTGATTGATGCATAGTTGAATCCATATCCTCTCACGCACCAAGGAGTATGTAACTCAAGGATGTAAGTATGCATAAGTTCCAACAAGGAGACTTGTAATCCAAGGTACCAAGTGAATGGAACTTGAATCATAAAGCATACCTTGCAACTTGCTTCCACACTTTCCCATTTTTCTCACACAACTTTGATGAAATATGATCCTATCTTGAACTTGAATGAATACCTCAAATTGAACATCAATTCTCAAACAAAACCTTATCTCCAAATCTCAAGCAAAAAATAACTTTCATTACAAGCAACACAATTTGTTTTGATCAAAAGAATCCACAAGCTCATCTCAGCATGACATAGCTTGCCCCTTGTATTTCATTCTAACACAACAATAATGCCTTGAAGAGTCTTATAAAATGAAAACGATACTTAGAGCAAAGAAGAACACCTCAATTGAATTAATAAACGCAAACACCATGGGCAAGAACCTTAATCCTCTTGGGATACATTTGAGATATTGAGAAGTAACCAAGTCCTAATTCACAGTCTTTATTTGGGGTATTGATGAAAAGGCTAACATTAACAAGTTGTAACTCTTTGATGAAGAAACTTGATGATCTTTATAGTTCGGTGAGAATAAAGCTCTCAGTGACCATGAGTACAAAATACCCTAGCTCCATAAACCATGGTTAATGAAAAACCAATTGATTCAAGCCTGAGTGAAGATAAGAGTCTAAAAGCACATACAAAACCCTAACTTCAAGATCCTTGTTCCCATGCTAAATTTACTGATTAATGATGCATGATATGTTAAATTACCTAATGGAAGTTATGTACATGATAAAAGTGTGATATGCATAAGCCAGGCAAAAGTAAGAGGGTATGACAAACTTGGGGTATTACAGGCGTGTCGGAGATTATGTGTTAGATTTTCGAGTAGAATTAGATTGTAGGACATGTCGAGGAGCATAGGTTGGTCGTTACCCTATTTTTCTCAATGCATGTCGAGGAGTATATATTAGTTGCTATGTTGTCCTAGTTGTTGTGCATGTCGAAAGGCACGTAGTTCCCTATCCCTTTTGTCCGTACGTGTTGTGTTTTGGTCGTTACCAGTGCTGTGTGAAATTATCGTTAAGTTGTTATTTGATTATGTTAATGACTGAATCATTGATTGATGTGATAGGCTTATGGACAATGTTGATTTATGTTGAGTTGTTGTGATGCTGTGATTGCTGTTGTGAATTCTCGTTGATAATGCGAAGTTGCAGGGAATTTACATGATGATGAATTACCTCTTTTTACTGGTAATAATGGTGATGTGGGCTTATGTCTTGCGATGGATGATGATTGTTGTGTGTATGTGATAGTGCATTCATATACATTTGCATACTCTGTGATGGTCTGGATTAGCAAACTGCGAAGAAGGCTTATGCCTTGTTGATGCCTCTATTTATTGGTAGACTTTAAGATGTGAGTTCTGCTTCAATGGTACCACATGTTCTGCTCCAGTGGGCACTATCCTTTTCTGTAAAAACATTGGAAACGATCTTATGATTTTCCAGATATATGTGGATGACATAATTTTTGGCTATGCTAATCCCTCTATTTTGCAAGAATTTTCTAAGCTAATGTAGGCAGAATTTGAAATGAGTCTGATGCAAGAACTAAGATATTTCTTGGGAATTCAAATAAATCAAACTTCAGAAGTTAAATATTTTCATACCCCAAATTTATCTCACCCTTATTAGATCATCTGGCTTATGCTCCTCATTTTCATCTTCACCACCTTCCATTGGGTCATTAACATCTCATGCATTCATTGAACAATAAATTTGAGGCATTGAATTAACAGTCATGGAAAGAGTTGGGGCTTCATATGGTTTTAAAGGTTTTTAGACTTTGAAGGTTAGTTTCAACTGAAGTTTATGGATCTTAAATTAGAGTTTAGTCTTACAATCAACATGGGTTTTCCTTCCTCAACATTTGAGCTTCAACCCTCGTAAAAGGTGTGGTTTTCATTTGTTGCTTGTAATACAGGTCTTTCAAATGGATTTCATTCAAAGGTTTTGCATTATATATGGGATTCTTTTGGATCATGGAATGAGATACCTCTTCATATTACTTGTAATTATCATTGGGATTAGGGTTTATTTCTTTATTCTTGCGATAGTCAAGAGGCTCACTGGATTGGAACTTACTTCTCAGATATGGATCAATTCATTAAGGTTTCGTTTGGTTTCTCTTCAGCTTAAGGTTTAGTTCATCAATGAAGTACATAAATCCTTTATTCTTTTTTTGTGGGCTACAAGTTGTCTCTTTGGCTTCCATACTAGGGTTTGATATAGGCATGGTGTATGAATATCACCTATTGAATTTGAAGCTCGTAAAGCAAGTTGTTGATACAAGTGGGAGTTCTTTAGTTTTGACTACTTTGCTCAAGTAAAGGAAGTACTTGAAATGGAAGGAATAAGAAAAGGAATTTTCATTTGTATGTCAAAGTATACAAGTTAAGTGAAATCACTTACGCTACTTAGAGGGCAAGTTACAAAAGCTATTACGAAAAGGATTCGCAAAAGCCATGTTTCAAGGTTCATCATCATCAATTCCATTAACAAAATCAAAAGAAAGGAAATTCATTACCATATCCATTCATCACATTCCGTTACATTTGCATTACACTACATACATACAAATTCTCCAAGCTTCATCTACATCAAACCCGCACAAGTAAGTACTGTAGCCACGGTGAAATTCGATAAAAACAACCTGTCGTGCGCTCATGGCCATACCTATTCCAAAACTTCCTTCATTAGCCATCAAACCTGCATCATTAAAGAAATCAGGTCATGCTAAAAATCAGTTCACTTTCACTCTCCTTCTTCACCCACCATTCACTCTCCACCTTCAGTCATCTTTTCGCATCATGCTCATCACCGCGATGTAGTCTATTGTTTCTTGAACGTTTCCCCCAAGGTGTCGCACCGAAATCTCTCGTATCTACCGTTTCTAGAACTGGGCTTTAGATCACTGCTTTCCACACCCTCTTGAAAGGTCCACCACCATGCTTGTTGTTTTTTTTGTTGTTTCTAAGATAGTTTGGGCTACTGGACCATGGGCCACACGCCTGGCAGCACACCCCCACTTTTCCAGATTAAACCCCCTGTTTTACATTTGCTTCATTATTTTACTTTTAACATTTTTGCAATGTGTTTTCCTCAATAATGTTTAGCATGATTTTAATTCTTCGCAAATAAAGTTGTGGCATAAAAATGTGATATATTGGCCATGATGTTAGAATTCTTCCCAATTTTTGTTCATCAAAAAGAAATAAATGCCTTAGTTCTTCTTAGAATTTGATCAATTTATTGGTATTCTCCTTTGTTTGTTGGTCCGTGAATTGTGTGCAATATCATGATTGCTTGTGTACTTTAACATGCTTTCTTTGGATTTTTAATTTAATTTTAATCTCTTGATTGAATTGAATTAATTAAATTTTAGAACCTTAAAATTAAGTATGACAACAATTAAGTAGAATCCCCTATTTTAATCCCAACTTTAGGGCCATTGCATGACAACATTAGGATTAGTTTCCCTTAGTCCTTTTTTCTTCTTTTGCATTACATCTTTAAAATAAAAACATTTTCTTCATCAAACTTCAAAAACACTTAATGAATAAAATATATGTATAATATGCTACGAGCCTTAAGTACATGAAGAGGACTTCAGATCCAACGCATCTGACTCGATCATCCAAGGATCTTCATGTCATAGACTTTAGTAAAATACGTATCTCAAACAAATTTCAAAACTAAAGGAGATGGATTCAAGTACCCCTAGGGACCACTTGAGAGATCTCATAACAAAAGACTCAACAAATTAAACTTGGCGCTTTGCCTTGAGGGCGTAACTCACAACATTTTCAAAAAGGTTCGTCACCCATAAAAAACACACAATAAACTAAATTTTTTTAGTTGAACTACGACGCTCTGATTCCTTAAAAAGGATACATAGACAGTAGGTTGCAGGGCCTAAGCGAGCATAATTATTTAAAATCTTTATTTTTCCTGCATTTTTCTTTTGCATTCATGCATTCCATTAGCAAGTAAGCATTATATATAACACACCCTTTGATTAGAAAAACAAGAGTGGATCCTGTGGAGTACCACAGACGTGAGGGGTGCTAATATCTTACCTTGTTTAATCGACTTTCACACCCTTTCTCTTGGTCGTAAAATTGTCTTATTCTTCCTTATGGGGTTTTCTCGATATTTTCCCTTCCTTCGAGATAAATAAAGTTAGGTGGCGACTCTGTATTTTTTTGCGGCGTGACACATATATTCATCAAAGCAAATATACAAAATAACTTCTGAAAAAATTTGACATGTCAGATAGCAAACCAGCTAAGGCACCTATGCATCCTACATGCATTCTTGAGAAAGATAAGGTAAGCACAAAAATTTGTCAGAAGCTCTATCGTGGTATGATAGACTCTCTTCTCTACTTAACTATTTCTCATCTAGATATTTTATTTAGTGTATGTCTCTTTGCTCATTTTCAATCAAATCCAAGAGAGAATCACTTAACAAATGTTAAGAGAATCCTAAGGTATTTGAAGGGAACACTTAACCTTGGCTTGATGTATAAGAAAACATCAGAATACAAGCCATCGGATTTCTGTGATGCAGACTATGCTGGAGATAGAATAAAACGAAAAAGCAGTTCAGAAAACTGTCAGTTTTTGGGTAACAATCACATCTCTTGGTCTAGCAAAAGACATTCAACTATTGTACTATCAACTAGTGTAGTAGAATATATATCAACATCACTTTGCAGTACTCAGATGCTCTGGATGAAAAGTCAACTTGAATATTTCCATATATACGAGGGTAATATTCCTATATTTTGTGATAACATAGTTGTTTATGCTTAAGTAAGAATCATATTTTACATTCTAAGGAAAAGCACATAAAAATCAAACATCATTTTATCAGAGACTATGTTCAAAAATGGATTCTCATTTTAAAATTTATAGATACAGACCATCAATAGGATGATATTTTTACAAAAACCTTAGATGAAGATAGATTTCAGTTTATTCTGAAGAATTTACACATGGAACTTTGTCCATAATGAATCTACTCTTATGTGTTGTACTTCTCGTGTGAAAATTATTATTATGAATATTATTTTTTTGTTTATTGATACTTCTGCAAGTTAGAAGATATCTTGATCAAATACACCTCTAGTCATGTTTGACTCTACGAACATCAACCTCGAGCAGTGAGAAATATTTTTTTTTGAGATTAGACAAAATATTTACATTTTACCTCCATATGTTTTTATTCAAGAAAATGTTAAGACTTCTTTAGTTGAAAAGAAATTCAATTAGAACGTCCTATCTATTTTCATGTTTATTTTGTTTTCTTATATTAATTTTCCCTTAGAATGTGTCTTGGAAATGATTATTGTCTTTTATTCTCCTAAGTCTCTAGCTCAAAAATTAATTGTCTTGAGTATCTCGAGTCTAATTGTCTTCTGAAGGAAATCAGTTCTCTTGTCAGTTACGTTTTCTCTTCTCTTATATATATATATATATATATATATATATATATATATATATATATATATATATATATATATATATATATATATATATATATATATATATATATATATATATATATATATATATATGATGTCTTATTTGATCTCTCTCTCTCTCCACCCCTCATTGTATCTCTTTACAAGTCGTTTAAGAAACTTGTTTTCATCGTGTCTTAAAAAACCCTTTGTAGAAATGATGATCTTTTGGAAGTAATTAGCAAAAAGCGTCCAAATCTGCTAGGTAATAGTCAAAACTTTCATCTTGGCATTCACTTTTCGGATTTGAATTTTTATGTTTCCATGCTAAGGGGATCCATCTATCTAAACATAGTGAAAGCTTTTTAGAAGTATGCCTCTGTCACTAGTGATGGTTATGGCATCGAATCTAGTATCTATGGTTTTCCTGTCCTCATTACCACCTCCTCTATTGCTGAGGCCATTGGATGTGCTCCAATGGGTGTTTCTACAGATCAAGCTTCTTTTAGATGTCTTTCAAATACCAATTTGTTTACCATCTATGATATCTCCTTTGGATACGAATCAACTAATCCATAAAAACTTTTGCCCGCTGCTAAAAATTGGTTATGTTTATTATTAACCAATCTTCGACCACGGGGAGTTAGCAATGATTATTTTTGTATCATGATGATAAAATGTTAACCTTCTATTTTCTTAACCACATTCTGATCAACCTTCCTCAAACCATCTTTAAATATTTAAAATATTTTGTGAACATCTCAAGAAACCTAAATAAATCTTTCATTCCCTACTGTAGAGTCTTATCAGAGGTGTTCTACAAGGGTGAAATTGTAATAATTGTTGAAAGGATTAAAGTTGGTCCTGATACTGCTCTGGTGGACGAAAGATGTGAAACTTTCAGCGATCAGATGTTTTATTCCTCTTTATTTGTTTTTTCCGATTTCTTGTTCTTTTGTTTTCTTTGTCAATATTATACCCTTCCCAATATTAATCTAAGTTTCCTATTTTAATATTGTGTCTTTTTCTATTTAAATGAATTTAGAAAGTGTGCTTATAACTTCAAATCAATTAAAGTTTCTTAAACAATTTTTGATTATGACAAAAAGGGGGAGAAAGATAGTGATTATTTTGATATATATCTAATTCTCTAAATCTCATTGCTTATATTTTAACAATATATATGCAGGAATGTTTTGAGAATGTTATTTCAGGAAATCATTAATAAGCAAATGGATTAAGTTCAGACTAATCAGAAGGATATGATAAATAACTTTTAATGTTGCATTGGTTCTGAAAAATCAGGCCCAGATATATAAATTTCCATCGTATAGAAATTATGAGAAATCAAGCTCTGATAAAGTTCACTTTATCATCAAGTCAGGCTCTGAAAAGCTACCAATGCTCAAATATTCTATAATCTCTAAAATGTTATAAGTATTATACCCATGGGGGCTTGTTTATCTCAAGGGGAGTTTTTCTAAACTTAATATGATATTCTTTATAATATTACCTTGTAAAATTGTTCCATCAAAATACATGGTTTTGTCATCATAAAAAAAGGGGGAGATTGTTAGAACAAGATTGGGTTTTGCATCTAATCTCTTGTTTTAATGATAATATTACATATATTTTATATGTAACAATTTTGTGATCTAATAGTTTCTTTAAGTGTGCAGAAATAATATTCTATTTGATTCAGGATAAGATCATTAGAATCAGAAACATCAGCAATTCTGAAGAATGTTGAATGTTCGCTAGAAGAGAATACACGTGTTTACTCCAGATCAGATACCAAGATGCGCTTCTCAGATAAGCTTTTGCTTTCAGCTTTGAATTCAAGATGTGTTTCTAAGAAAATGATTTATGTGTAAGATGTTGCTTCGAGCTCAGAAATCAAAGATGTGCTTCATCAGATAAGCTTTTTCATCCAACTCAGATATCAAGATTTGTTTGTCAGATAAATTGTTGCTTTAAATATGAAGATAGATTATGATTCATAAGACTCTGACACCTTTGGAAATATTACAATGAAATGTCTTCTGGAATATGTATCATTTCACGTCAGAAATACTCCATCAGAAAATTAAAGAATAAAGATGTGATCTCTTCTACATTATCTTTACTACTTCAGATCAGAAGTATCTCTACATATGAATAGATAAAAAACTTGTACAAGAAGAATACAGTACAACTGTACAAGACCTATTCCACTATGGTGAAGATAGCATTGTACGATTGAAGATTTGTTGTGCTCTTGTCTCCCACGATCACACACTATCGTTGTAGCAGCTGGCAGATGAAAGTGACATTTTGCACTATCCAACGATCTACTTTCTCATCCTATATAAAGGGATAACTAGTTCATGGAAAACCAACGATTTAAGCATCAAGAAATTTGAAAATAAAAGTTATTGTGCAAAGAAATTCAAGAGAGAAAATACTTAAGAGAAAATCACAACATAAAGAGTTGTTTCTCATTTTTGTGTTAACTTTTATCCTCTAAAAATAGTATTTGTGTTTTTATTATCATTGTTGTATACACAAGAGTTGTTGCTCAAATTTTTGTGTAAACAATTGTTCTTTATTGTAGTGTTAAATCTTCTTTTTAGAAGCACTATTGTAAATAATGTTTGATTGTAAATCTATTGAGATTTGTTTCCTCTAGTAACTAAGTTGTAATTTGTATACTTGATAGGGCTAAGGTTTTTTTTAAAACTCTTAGACATTGTTTGTAATCTTTAAAGATTAGTGGATTAAGTTATTTTATAAGTAAAAATCACCTTGGTGGGTGAACAAGAGTAGCCTTTTCTAAGGTGAACTTGTATAAATTGGTTGTGTCATTGTTCTTTATAGCTTTATTTTATACCCTAATTTGTCCCCTAATATCCTTCATCATTATCTTGCATCCTTATAATGCGTCAAGATCACAATCTTTGGGTTGCCTCTCACCCTTTGCTCTCTCTTATTTAAGTTTGTCCTTGAGGGATCATAAAACACCATATTTGTGTATCTTGTACATACATGTTTTATGCTTATTAATATCTAACTAAAATCCAAAAAAAGATGTCTTTGTTTCCTTTTATGCTTTGTACATTATAGGTGTTGAGCCAAGTGCATATATCTCATCTCCTAAGCTAGAGTTATGAAGATTGATCCTTAGTCAGTTGATTATCCATTGAACCTCATGGGCTTGAACTTCAAGGATTTTCCTCTATCATCAAAGATCTATGTCTTTATCATATCACAATTTCATTTGGACAAGTTTATCTTAAGGTTTTGTGGTTTGATTCATCAAGAAACTTCATAGATTCATCTGTTTATTCTCATGCCTTCTTCAACAAGTTTCACAAAGATATAATCCTTATTATCAAGTTTTCTTCAAGATAACATTATTCCAATGTCCCATGTGCTTCATCATGCCTTACATTGCAAGAAAAGCTCAAAATATTCAAAGTTGATTCAAGTGGTTTGACCTAATTTGGAAACTTATTGATTCTATGGTCACAAAGGCATAACTCGCTCAATTTTCAATATTTTAAAGTGATTCTTTTATATGAACTCTTCTCATCATCACCAATAACTTATCTTTACATGGAAAAAGTCAATTGTGCTTGGATAATCATCAAAAGTTTCGAGAGATTATATGTCTTTTGAAAAATCAGTGAAATTCTTGACCTAACTTTCCAAGATCATAACTTGATCATTTTTTTTTGTGATTTTGAGATGATCTTTGTTCCAAATTTATCTTCAAAGAGTCCTCTATATTTTCTCTTCAAGGACCTAACGCCAATTTTGAGTGGAAGGTCATGCAAATTTTGAAAATATTATAGGTCGTCTATGGAGTTTCCAAGTGATTTTCACCATCTTCAAAAGACCATAATTTCTTCATTTTTAAATATTTGTGAATGATCTCAATGCCACATTTCTCTTCAACGAGTCTACTTCAATTCATCTTCAAAGTTTAAGACCTAAAAATGCTTGGAAGTTCTTGTAAGTTTGAGAAAAACTATAGGTCATCTTGAAGCCCCATACTTCGAAATTTTCTAAGTATAAAATTCAGTTGATTTTCTCCATTTTTCAAGATGCATAACTTTCAGTTCAAATTTCCAAATCCATAATTTTTTAGCAAATTGGAAAGCTTGTGGAAAGGTATTTCCATTGAAACAAGAATGGTATCAAAAAGCTTCCAGCATTGCTTACCCCATGGTTTTGAAGTTGGTACCTTGAAATTGAGATTTCCATTTGCAATCAGAGTTACATTTTATCAATGTTCCCTCTAATCAGAAAAATAGGGCTTGATTTTCACTTAAACATGTTTAACAAATTTGTATGAAGTGAATTGATTTCCAAAACACACGAATTTCTTGAGTTTTAATGAGGTGGGAGTCACACTTTCATCATGTTGTGCACACGAATTCCATCAATACTTTATCATTTCTCCCATCCAATGCTCCCATCATGCTCAACTATAAATAAGGACTCTCCCTCACTCATTTCCACAAGCTTTAGAGAGCCAAAATCACCCTACAAAACTCACTTCCATAACTCTGTTTGTGAACTTCGAATTCCTCTTTTCCTCGCTTCTAATTATAATTCCTTGAGTCATTCACCTTCACTGACCTTCAATAAAGCTTCTCCAACAAGAATCAAGTCTTAAGGTGCCTTAATTCGTCCATCCAAGTTGATTTTCAGAGCTTCTTAAGTGAACTTCAACAGGTAGATTTCTTCACTCTTTTTGAAAATTCTTTGTGTAGACTTGTAGTCCTTTCATCCTTGAAGCTCATGCTTCTTCTGGTTTTCAAAATGATTGAGAAATAAGCATTTCATCTTGATTTGAAGTTTTAATGATTGAGAAATAAGCATTTCATCTTGATTTGAAGTTTTTTTATCCTCTGATTTTCTTCAAATAACACCTTCATCTTTGAGTTTTAATTCAAGTGAGTTATATAGTTTTAATGGAGATGAAGAGACGAATAGAATGATATAAGTCTGAGCCATTTTTGTTGCCTTCAATTTCTATAAGTTTTGGAGGTGTGGAGGTTGAAGATGATGCATTGGCATCATCCAACCAATGAGAACATGACACCTCCCTTGCCACTGTGCGTTTGAATTTTGTGTGATCTCACGCGTTGCATTGACTCATCCCTACTGTGTGCTTCTTGATCTGGTCCACTTGATCTGCCACCTCAATTAATGAGGGAGATCAAGTGGTCCATGTTATTTATGAATTTTGACATTTTTATTTTATGATTCTATATGATAATTACATTAAATACCACTCTGCGATGAAATGTTGATCACTAGATCTGACTAATTTTAATTAGTCATATCCATCCATCGCACCATATAATTTAGGATTTTATTTTATTTTTGGATTTTAATTTTAATTTTTTTAAACTTCAAAAAATCACAGAGACTTCATTTTTAGTCCAAAAAATATGAAAAAATTACCAATTTTTCTTTTTTTGAATATTCTCTTTCTGATTACTATTTTTTCACAATTTTATTTCATGTCTTGATATTTTTATAATTTCCTCATTATATGAGTTTTTTTAATTGTAAAAAATATTTCAAGATCTTTAAAAAATTTGGAAACATTGAATGTTCCAGTGATAGTTTAACAATTTATGGTGACCTTGTTTGATTTTATTTCTGATTTTGCTCTTTTTTTTAATGATTTTTGGTTTATTTTACTTGATTTTGGTATTTTTAAAATTAGTTTCTAACTTCTAAAAAATATAAAAGTTTTTGTGAATATATTTTTGACCATTTCTGATTTTTCTATGGTCTTAGTTGATTTTTACTTGATGATTTGAATATAGTTTGGTATTTTACCTTTTATTCTCATTTTAAAACAATTTTTAAAATCATTTTCTTATTTTTATTTTTGTTCATTTTTTCTATTTAAATTTTGTATACTCTGGTTGGTTTGGATATTGATCATTTAGGTCATAAATTTCATCAACATCAATGAAACTTGAGTGTTGATAGGTTGAAAGACCAAATCTACCAAAATGGATGATTGATTTTGATGAAGTTAGACCTAATTCACGACCCAATTTAATTTTCTATTTTTTGTCTTGTTTACTTTATCTCTACTTCATTCCCTTCTCTTTTTTTTTGGATCAATTTGGATAAGGCATTTGAACTTTAAGTTCATCTAAGCTTATGCATAGTTGAAAAACTATTTTCCATGACCTAGGTCTTGATCACATTTTGTTTTTACTTGTGATACATGTTTTTGGAGTATGGTTTCTACCATATCTCTAACATGTATGGTACATACATTATTCTTAATCGGCCTTGTATAGTATTGACTTCTACATAAGTTTGTTTGTATTTGCTTAACATAGCGCTAAATTTCACCCGAATCAGAAAATGATCATTCATGGCTCAAACTTTATGTTTGAATGTCCAAGTATGATTAATTTGTTATCTTTGGGTCCAATACCTATGAGACTTGTTGTTAGGAGGTTTTGATTTTATCAATCTTCTAATGAGTTTTCATTATTTTTTTAATCTAAGATCATCATTCAATCATCATTAATAATACTTTGTGCCCATTAACAATTAACTTACTAACCATTAACAACTAACTTTATTTTATGTCTTTTTTTAAGATTTTATTTTTTATGCATTTACCTTTACACATTTTTTATCTTTAGCATTTACATTTCATGCTATTTTCCTTTTCTTCATTTGAGCATTTATTTTATGTCATTTTGTCATTGCTCATTTGAGCTTTCTTTTTCTTTTGAAGAAACTTAATAATCATCTTGAATAAATAAAATACTAAAGGTTCTCTTTGTGGACTATTGATTACTATCTTTGGCATTTTGGAGTTTTGGACCTCTTGGACTTAGGATTAAAAGCCTTGATACCTTGAGATCTTAGGAACTTTAGACCTTGTTTTGCCTTGTTGTTGTTTTGTATGTGTATTGGGAAATTTTCTGTGTGCAAGTGTTATTATTTTGATCTTAAGTGATTCATATGGTTCATGTGCTAATAATGAAGATCTTGCTTTGATTTTGGTTCTCTGGTTTGGGATTGTTGATTCATCTGACGCTTAGTATTCATTCGAGTATTATGCTTGCTTATGCTTTAATCTGAAGGATAAGAATTCTATGTTGACTTCATTATGTCAAGAGTTGTTTCCTTGTTTGGTTATACCTTTCCTACCTTAGATTTTACTTTGTGCTTTAGGATAGTCCCTTCATCTCTTTCTCATCTTCTTTAATTTCAAAATCTTCTCCCTCCTTTTCAAAACTGTTCTTGTTTTCAAACTTTAACCGCTTTCATAATGAACTTGTACTTAGGTCCATTCATTTTCAAAAACTCTTTTCTTAATCAAACCATTAATCAATCTTAACCAAGTTATGACATTTTTCTTGAATACTTCAAAAATACAAAAACAAATTCAAACCATTTTTCCACTCTGGCTTTTCACTTTAAAACTTTTTTTCAAAGATTATAATCTTGTTAATTCTTGTAGTGATTCAAGCTACTTTACTTCTACAATATATGTTGCATCCCAAAATTTTCCCCATGAGTTTCAACCATACGTAACTTATGCTTCTTATTCATTTTCATCTCCACATACATTTTCATTTGCATCACAACCATTCATAACATGTGTTTTTAGAGCACGAGATCACATTTCTCTCAAGATTAGGGTTATTGAAGAAAAAAGGTCCCCTTCTCAAGAGATTGTATCATCATAATCATCTTCTTCAAGGTATATTCAAGTGTTTTTGAAAGATGTTAGGGTTTTTTGCATTCATCACTGTAAATCAGGAATTAGGGCTTTATGGTTTAAGATTCAAGGGTGTTCAATTCTAATAATCATCAACAACATCATTCATGGCCTCAAGTTATTTTAATTGCCTTACAATCAAAATATTCCACTGATTATAAGAGATTTTGGGTTCATCTAAGAAAAGTCAACTACAAAGTCAAACTTTGACTTTTAGGGTTTTTTGGTCAACCATGGGTTTCTAAAGTCAAGGATCATGAAAGTTAAGTCAAAGGAGTCATTTAATCAAAGGAATCAATAGAAAGAATCAAAAGTCACAATTTTAGATTTGAAAATTTCACTAAGTATTGTGAAATCTCATGTTCAAATGCCATACTTTGCAAGACCATAACTTCCTCATCAAGTCATCATTTTTCATGCTCCAATGCTCAAATGGAAGAGAATAATGTATTCTAAAACTTTGTCAATATGAGAAAATCTCCAAAAGTGCATAAATCAAGAGATATAAGTCTATAAAGTCATGACTTAAAAATCCAACACTTGGAGAAATTTCACAAGTGAACTTGCCCTCAAAAGTGACTAACTTTATGGCCATTTTTCACTAAGTTCCCATTTGATTCAGCCAAAGTGGTCAACATGAAAGTTGAAAAGCATGTTCTAAGATTTCCAAAATGTCCAAGAGAACAATTTTATCATGCTTGAGTAAGGAGAATCGAAGAGATAAAGTTAGGCATTTCATGCTTGAATTTTAAGTCATTTTGTGAAGAACTCAAGACCAAATATCATAACCATGCTATACAATCTTACTATGCATGCCTCTAAACCCATAAATCCTTCCATAATAAAATTATTTCACAAGCTTTTTAGCCATTATCCAAGTGATTAATACTTTATCCAAGATAAATTTCTATTTAAGGAATAAATGATACACTTCCATTTTGGAAAAATGACTTTATACATAATGTCAACTCTCCTTGAGCCTCTGACTTGTTCCTTCTGCACACAAACAGTCCTAACATCAGAAGAAACCCCACTAAAATATATTAACCACCATATAATAGTTGTACCATGCCTTAGAACCATGATTTTGCAAGAAACTTCAAAGTTCCATTTCAACCAAACCTTAACTCCACAACTTATAAACTAAACCTTCTCATTACTTCAAACTTTTCCTATAAATAGAGGCCCTCCTTCACTGCATAAACAATGAATACACAACTTAGAAACACTCTCAAATCCTCTCAAATTCAAAATTGGCACAAAAATCTCATTTTTTTGAGCTTTGGAGTCCTTATCTTTGAAACTCATAAACCTTGCAATTTCTTTGCAAACCAACCATCAATCCATCATCAACACACTCCATATGTACTTATGTATGCATTAATTAATCACTGAAACCACCCAAATAACATGTCCAACCCGTGGCCAAACACACTTGCACTTGGACTTGAGTAGAAGGATTGAGACCATCTCAGAGCAAGGTAGTTATATCATTAGCTTCACCAAGGTCCCAGGAAGCTAATCACATCATTTGTTTGCACTTGGATCTGCTGAAAAAAGTGTTGGACTTTCTCCAACTTGGTAAAAAAACTCAAACTTTGAACTTCTCATTCACGCATCATTAACTCAAGGTAGATATCAATGTCCTGAAGCTAACCATGTAATTAATTTTCATTGATTTTGTCCGTTGGATGAAAATCGTGTCTCTGAAACTTTTTAGGGTTTATTTGGTACGAGAAAAATTAGCATTCATCTTTGATTTATAGCTTCTGAAACTTATACCATTGCATTCCTTTCAAAATTTCAAGCAACTTTAGTCTTTAAAGTTTTCAAAATGGCTGAAAAATGAAAGAGTTTGATGTTTAACAATGGATGTTGTTGTTGTTAACGGCTCGGGTAAGAAAATGAAGATGGTGGCTTCATATTCATTTTTTAAATGCTTTATTTATATTTTATTTAATGGGTGTGGTTTGATACATAGATCTATCACCACCCCAGTGGTTAGAGCACACACTTGTTACCCTTAGGCCTGGGGTTTGAATTCCCCTCGCCCCAGAGCTTTTGATTTTATTTTTTTAACATGGTTCATCCCTTGTTTTTCAATATAATTTTGTGGTGTTGTATGTTATCACCATTGGGCGCGTGGTTACAATGGTTATTATTTTAACTAGTGAACCAAAGGGCGTGGTTTCAACATCCTTGGGCTCCTTCCCCATTTTTTTACTACTAGTTTATTTCTTTTTTTTAACAACTTTCAACTTGATTTTCACTTAGTAAAATTAATCCTTTTGGGATAATTTTTTGTGAACATGATGATTATCACATTTATTTTAATAATACTCCGAAAATCACAAAATAGTAATTATTTCATCATTTTCAATTAAATCAAAACTAGTCTTTTTTTTAGGGTTTTCTTAAGGACTTTTTCACGATCTTTTGATTGATTTTCAAATTTTTCTCACAAGGCTTGATCTTACCATGATAGATCTTGACTCTAACTTGATATATTGACTCTTGAGTAAGAATTTTATGAAAGCTTGAGTTTATTTTAGGGTTTTCTCACTCAAATCCAAAATAAACCATGTAACATATTTTAAAAATCAAAGCTATGCTTCATGACTTTCATCTTGATTGTGATGCATACATTATTTCAAACATTAAACTCATTCATGTTTTCACAAGCTTGTCTAACTTTTAAAACATATTTCATTCATAAAATCCTTTAAATCATAAACCATAAAACATCAAAAACATGCTTTCAACTTTCACTATTTTGTCACAAATCTTTTGCCAAATAAAAATCTTTGATTCTCATTCACTTGTGTGCTCATTGCTTGTGTGAATAAAATTTTCCATTAAGCTTACTTGGTTAATTTAAATCCTTGATGAAACTTGGATCATAATAGACATTAATATTTCAATCCAAGTATGATAACATTAGGATAGATATTCCCCATAATCTAAACCCTAAGTCAAACATTTCATGATGACATTAGGTTAGATTCCCCCACAATCTCAACTATAGGATCAATCCTTGCATGATAAAATTAGGATCAATAAGTCTCCCCATTAGAATTTTTTCTTTTCTTTTTGCATTACATCATTAAGACTAAAATCTTTTCTCAATCAAAATCCAAAAACACTTAACAATATTCAAAACCCTTTCAAAACTAAAGGTGTGAAGGTGATGGGTGTCTCCTCGGATGAGGGTCCACTTGTTACCCTTCTTCCTAACAAAAACATCAACCAAATCCAAATAATTTTTCCTTAGGACTTTTTCCCCCTTTAAAACATTTAAAAAAAGATATGTTAACTCCATTCTACACAAAACAATGATGCGTAGTCTCCAATAGTCGAGTGGCAATGTTAACTGTTAGAATGTGAATTTAACATCATCCATAAAAAACACACAATAAAGAAAACATTTTTAATAAGAACTACGATGTTCTGATTCCCTTGTGGATACGTAAGCATGGAGTTTCAATGCTCAGGAGAACACACTAATAAAAACCTTTTCTTTTCCCAATGAATTTATGCATGCATTTCTCTTTAGCAAGTAAGTTTTAGATATACACACCTATTGATTAAGATAATAAGAGTGGATCCCATGGGGTACCACGAACGTGAGGGGTGCTAATACCTTCCCATTGTGTAATCGAATCCCTTACCTGAGGTTTGGTTGCGAGATGATGTTCTTTTCCCAATATCAAAGGTTTCTCTATATTTTCATTTCCCTGTATTTTTTGGAATAAATAAAGTTAGGTGGCGACTCTATTTGTTTTCATCTGAAGTTATTTGTTTTATTTTTGCATAGCTTCAGCTGGCGACTCTACTGGGGAAACCTAATCAAGTGAGCCCTAGCTCTTGTTTGTTTCCTTTTCTTGGGTGTTTATCTTTATGCTTTACTTGCTTTATTTTATTGCATTCATTCATTGCACTTTGGATATTCTGGATATTGTTATCTATTTCTTTGTTGGGTGGGAGTTACTTGAGAGATAATCCCAATACATAGGTTTGAGTGTACCCATAAATTTTAAGAAGTGGATAGTCATGGAAACTAAGGGGTAGATTACCTACTATTGTGTCATGAGAATCGCACCCAGACTAGGTTTACTTTGGGGTACAATTGTTATGACGTAGATATGTTACGATATTGTACTTTTCAAAGGGACCCATGACTCTGGGGATACCTCAAGGAATCTTTATCCAAATTAGAACTCACATGTGAGAGGGTTTGGGCTTTTTGACAGGAAACTTTGACCTTCATCATACCTTGGTTCTTTTACAAAGACTTTTTTCTTCAGAGATTCAATATACCAATCATCCAGACTTATCCAAAGTTGTAACCCCATGCTTTTGCATAAATCATTTGCATCATAACATAAAAATTTAACATAAACATTTTATTTCCAGGGTATTTGCGAGTTGTTTTATTAGTTGAGAGTATCAAAAGATGGATGCAGGGAGAAGACACACCAAAGTCTATAGGTTCCCTAAGCTTGTTCTTGATAACTTAAGAAGGTTGAGTTCGCTTGTAGTTTCCAAAAATCAAGATGAATTCAAGAAGACTTATGGTAACCTCATTCCTCTTATGAACACCAAGGTTAATACCATGGCCGTGCAAACTCTCACCCAGTTCTATGATCCTCCTCTAAGGTGTTTTACATTTCAAGACTATCAACTCGCTCCTACATTGAAAGAATACACTAACATCCTGGGAGTTGAAGTCAAGAAACATATGCCTTTTGTCACTTCACGAGGAACCCCAAAGTTACACTTGATTTTTGAAGCACTTCAGTTGACCTTAAGAGAAGTAAAGGAAAATTGGTGACCTAAGAAGGATGGCACCTTGGGTTTCAATTTAGATTTTTTGATGGATAAAGCCATAGTCTTTGCCAAAAATGAGAGTTGGAGTGCCTTCAACGCCATGCTAGCTCTTATGATTTATGGAGTTGTCTTATTCTCCATCTAGGAAGATTTCATTGATGCAGAAATAGACACCACTTTTGTGATCAAAAATCCCGTGCCTACACTTCTTGATGACACATACCATTCCATTCATTCGAGGTTCCGGAAAGGAGGAACTGTCACCTATTACATGCCTCTCTTGTACAAGTGGTACATGGCTCACTTTCCTATAAAGGGACTTATTATGGACAACAAATACACCCTCAATGGTATCAAAGGATTATGGCACTCACTTCTCATGATACCAGATGGTTCAAAAATAAGTATATTAGTATTGGAATCATTTTTAGGTTTGGTGAGTTCTCGAATGTACCACTCATGGGCACCAAAGGAGGGATCAACTACAACCCAATGATGTCTCATCATCAACTAGGTTATTCTTTACATGGTCCGCCAAAAGATGAAGATGTAGAAGAAACCGTGTTCTACAACAAAAGATGGGATCTTGAATTGTTAGCAAAAGTAAGAGAAGCTTGAAAGTAAATTCATCGCAAAGGAAGAACAAGTTTGGGAAGGAAGGATTGGACAACAAAAACACCCTACATTGAATGAGTGAAGAAAAGAGTTGAAATTTCTTTTCTACCATTTCATCTTGAGGCTCTTATATGTCCACAACCTCTTTCACCACCCACCACCGCTTTCATGGAGGTCCAAATCCTTAACCAAGAGCTGAGTGTAGAAAATGAAGCTTTAAGGACACAAATTACCAAAGCAAGCATCACAAAGAGTGAGCTGGCTTATCAAGTCAAGCTGAAAGATGAGTTGCTTGCAGAGAAGAACATGTTGATCAACAAAGAAACAAGCAAGAGATTAAGAATTGGAGAAGATCTACAATTGTCTTACTCCACCATCGACAATAATAAGGAGTAAGTGAATAGCATACTAAGGGAGAATGCCAGATTGAAGAAACAATGGGATACTCTTTCAAAATCAAAGAAGGATATGGAAGATCACTATGAAAGTCAAATAGAAGACTAAAAGAAACAACCCAAAGCAAGAGGAGCACTACATAAGAGGGAACATACCCAAGGAATGAAAACAAGTCACCAGCTCAGAGGGTGTCAATAGCAGCTGAAGGAAGCTTTGGCAACAATAAAGGAATTCAAGACTCAAGGATGCAAAGATCAGCAAAAAGACCTAGACAAAATACAACTTAACAAGGAAATCGATCATTTGGAAAGCGCTCTCGGCCATAGGGAGATACTTATTCAAGAGTTACTCAAGAATCCCAGGCAAGCAAGAACAAAAAAACTTTTTGAAGAAGCTCTAGATTGGAGTGAGTAGTATTTAGGATGGGAGAGACTTGTTAACATAGAGTTTGGAGAAACATCTTAGGGTTTTTTTTTTCATAGCTGTAGTGATCACCTTCAGGCCTATTGAAGGGATCTTTCGTTTCCTTTTCGTTCAGTTTGTACTTTCCATTATGAACTAGATGTATGTTTTAAAAAAAGAAGAATGAAAGAGTAGTTTATCCATGCTTTGATCACTCTTGACGCAATAAATAAAAATCCCTGGAAATAAAAACAAAGAAAGGTTGTTCATATCATACACGCATTCACACATTTAATGCATTCATGACAGGTTGAACCTCTTCCTAATATTGGTTCTTTATTCAGTTTGACAAGCTAACATCCCGCAACTGCAACACTCGAGGCAACAAACTAAGACTCATAATGGAAGAACTTTGTGACGATCTAAGTGAGATGAGAATCATGGTTAGAGAACATATGGATTAATTCATGGAAGTTATGGGGACTATAGTTCAAGGTCGAGAAGAGTTGAGGGCACCTGTTCGGAGGCCTCCCACTACAGAAATCCCTACTCATACTTCAGGTGGATTGTCGCCCCCTAACGATGGAATCCCATCTCCTACAAGTTTTATGCCATCTTTTGGCACCGATTTTGTACCTCCTCCCGTAACTGGCTTTGTTCCTCCTGTAACTGGATTTGTTCCTCCCGTCGGCTTTACCTTTGTTCCTCCTGGAGTTTTCCAATCAAATGGTTATACTCACCAACCTCCTCAACCCACCCCTGAGGGAATACAAGTGCCGCATGTTAGGAGAACTGTTGGGATTCCTACTCCACATCTGGTGGATTATCAAGAAGACGTGTTTTCACTCAAGATATTGCTTTTCCCGTTGAGGCCGAGAGAAAGTTTCAACTGCTTGAATAAAGGGTGGAGGACATGGAAGGCCATGGTATTTATAGATTAAATATGACTGATTTTGGTCTGGTTCCTGGTATGATAATCCCTGTAAAGTTCAAAGCACCATGTGATACAGTAGGAGAACTGACTTGAGGTTTTGTGTTTAGTTGCAAATGTTTCGGTTTAGCAAGAGTCGCCACCGAATTTTATTTTATCCAAAAGGAAAGGTAAAAAGCACAGGAAAGACCTTTGAGATGTTTTCTTGAGTTCGGGGGGTAGATTATGAAAAGGAAAGGTGCTAGCACCCTTTTCATCCATGGTTTTCCATGGGCTCTTAGTTACTTGCTTTAGATAACTTGCTTTGCTTTTGCAATTGTTTGAAATGGTGCTTTGTGTGGTTTTGAAAGTATTTTGAAAAGAGGCCATCGTTTAGGAAATCTTTGTAATGATTCTCGTTCATAAGAATGTATACAAAGATGTTTGTCTTTTGGAAAATGTTTCAATGTTTTGAAAGTTGTTTGGAAATATTTTGAAATATGTGTGTTTATTTTGAAAATAGCAAGGATTGTTTGGAAGAGAGCAAGTAACTTAGAACTATCTACCCTACTCACATGTCTTTCCTATACATTTTTATTCCTTTGACATTGTTGATTTACCATTGCTTTGGTAAACAACCCTATCTTTGGATGTTAAACGGGATGGGCGTGGGTCATCGTATGACCATGATAGCAATGTTGCCAACTATCTTTAGCATTTTGAGGGACCAAGATCATTTGTTTAGGCAACCTTTTGATAGCGTCATCGAGGGACTATGATCTTATTTGTTTGTTTTGTTTTGCCAAGATACTTTGCATGCATACGATGGCCATTTTGTAAGGCAACCAAGTGGGTGAAACCCTAAGGGTGTTTGTGTGCGATGTGTGTCATATTACATGGATTTGATTGCCTTTGATTATGTCATGTCTATTTGTTTTATTTTTGTCTTATCATGCAAACCCTAATTTACTATCATGGTATATGAAAGCAATAAATTGCATAAAAGTAAACTAAACTATTACAACAATTATTATGGGAGGGGGATACAGGTTTTTGAATGGGGATATTTGCACAAAATAAAACCCTAAAATACTATTACAATCCAATTGAATTATTGTATAATAAATAAATAAATACACAATTATTTAAATATGCAAATGAAATGTATTTATGAAAAATGTTTTGTAATTGTTTTATGTATGAGAAAATAAGATTATTTAAGTCCTAAAAATAAGAAAAATAATATTGTTATATTTTGAAAAGGGTGAAAAACCCTAGTTTTTTATTAAAGAAAATATATGTTTCTTATTATTTATTTTATCCACTTTTGTACAAGAAATAATAAATAATATTATTAAAAAATATTAAAATAAAATAAAATATGTATGAAAATAATATTTTCTGTGTGAAAAATAATAAAATAAAAATGTATGGTATTTTTAAATATATTTACTATTTATTTAAGAAAATAAAGCATATTATCCTAATAAACTATTATTTTATGCAAAAAATAAAAAATAAAAAAAATAAAATGTAAAAAATAAAGAAAATATTTTTCATGATTTTTTATGGTTCAGAAAAATAAATAAAATAAATAAATATAAAAATGAAAAGAAAATATGAAAAAAATACAAAATAAGCAAATGGGGTGCCAATAGCAAGTCAGGGGGTATGGGAAGTAAAAACAGAAGCCCAAGGCGTGCCAGGCCCAGGACAGCCATCGTCCCTGTCCTCCAGCTTCATCCTTCTGCGTGCGTTTTTTTCAAATCTGCAAACTCTCACATACTTGCACAAAAGCAAAAACTTACAACATGAAACTTATAGCATTTTTGATCACGATTCCAACCATATCCATTTTGTGACCTAACTCTAAATGAACAGAGAAAATTTTATAACCCCTAATTTCTGACCTAATTTTTTCAGCATGTTCAACATTCAAATTCTCTTAGCTCAGTTAATATAAATGACAACTATGCATCTGTACAACTTCACCATGCTAGAGACTACATTTTTGCTTCACAAATCATGGCTTGAGGATGCTTAAATAGAGAGATAAAGTTTTGAAAAATACCTCCTTCAAC
This sequence comes from Vicia faba, assembly GCA_948472305.1. Classification (NCBI taxonomy): domain Eukaryota; kingdom Viridiplantae; phylum Streptophyta; class Magnoliopsida; order Fabales; family Fabaceae; genus Vicia; species Vicia faba. Next base: position 854,310,217 of record OX451736.1, on the reverse strand, counting down.
TGGATTTGGATAAGGCAATGTGGGGACTTTGAGTGAGGCCTGAGGATCATGTGAGCTTCCTTGAAGTTCCCTCAAGCTGTTCCAATGCTTAGCTTGCCTTGAGGATGCTTGAAACTCCATGTAGAAGTCAAGATGCAACCTTCCAAAATGAAAATGGTGGTGTCTGTAATAGGGCTTACAGAACCAGGACAAGGGCTTGGATAGCTTTTGTAGGATGTATGGAATGTGTTTGTAGTGTTACAAAGTAAAATGCACGAGCAAATATTGAGTTGGCAAGAGTTTGCAGAAGCTGCAAGTTTGGGCAGAAAAAATGTGTTTTTGGGTTTGGGAGAGTTTCAGATCATGAGAAATCGTGTTCTACCTTGAGATGAGTTTGTGAAGTTGTTTTGAATGAAGCTAAGTCCACCCTTTATCAGATGTACAAGTTCTCTTGATTTTTGCAACTTTTCTTGCTTTTGAAGAAAAGTGAAATGACTTGTGCCAAAGGCCTGTACTTGCTAGTTCTAGGGATGATGAGAGTTGGTAAACCATGCCTGATATCTGTGGACATTGCTTGTAACAAAGAAATAGGTCCATGGCTCAAGAATTGTAAAGTTGGAAAAGCTTGCTTTATCAAAATGGCATTGTGCCCTTTATGCCATTTATGGATTTATTCTTTGTGCAATGCTCCAAAAGCCAAAATAAAGCCATTAACCACTGAGCTAGCATTTAATTATGGAGTGTAGAAGGGATTTAGGACCTTTAATGCAAGGTATAAGCATTCTTGATCAGATTTGCAACTTGATGCATTATAAAAATGGCTTGAACAAAAGTGACAAAATGTCATTTTCTCCTCTTCGATTCTCCCTAACCACAAATGATCTTGGAGAGTTCTATGACATTTTGGAAAGCTTGTATCATTATCTACAATCCATCTTTGAAATGAATTTTGAGATAACTCTTGGAACTAGGTGAAAAATGCCCATGAAGTTGGGTCAAAAACCTGCCTAAATTAGGGCAAAATTTCACAAAGTCTTTTAGTTCATGGACCCCTATTCACAAATTCATAACTTGAGATCCAAGCATCTTTTAGGAAAACTTTGTGAATAAAAGTTGTAGATTTCATGGAGGACTACAACTTTCATGTTGTAAGTTTTCTTTAAATCCAATTGCATCATGGTAAAAAAGTTGTGGAAAGTTGGGAAAAAATAAGAAAATTTCCATACTTAGAAAAATTCTAAGTTATGAAAATTTTCAAATTCAAAACCCTAATTTTCAAAATTGGTTTTCTCGATCAACAAGTTTCATATTTTGACATGTTTTGATGAATTATGACCCTTGGCACTTGATTTTGACCAAAAAGTCAAAGTTTGACTTTTTAGTGTACAGTTGATTTTTAATCAGTTGACTGGAAAATTCATCTGTCAATCCTATGTACTTGAGATCTTTTGAACCATGTGATTAGGTCAAGATGATTCCATTGATTCCTTGAAATCATTTTTGAACCCAATTGGTCATTGGCTAGGTTAAAAATCAAAAATTGCCCTTTCTCAGTCAAAACCCTAATTTTGACCATTTTTACCTTTTGATGATTTGATCAAATTTCCTGAGGAGTTGTGATCCAAACTTGATAAAATGGTACATAGGAGTCTAAAATGTGGATGTGGATAAAAAATTATGAAGTTTGACTGTAAATTGGCCATGGTTGACTTTTTCCCTAATACAGTTGATTTTTAGGTCAACTGTCCAATTAACTGGGCAAAAATGTGATTCAAGGCTTGAAACTTGGTATGAGCAATCTTAGAGGTCCAAAATGATGTATGAAAGTCACATGAAGCATTGATGGTCCACAAATACTTGTGAAAACTCAAACCCTAATTTTAGGTTATCAGTGCAAGAGGATGTCTTGAGCTGAGCAAACCCTAATCTGGTCTTGAGTCCAAGAAGTCTTGTGAGGCAAATCTTGATAAATGAGAGGGAAAATTTTGGTGTACAACAGCTGCCCCTGTTCAATCTTCTTGAACCTGAAGAGTTAGATTGACGAGTTTTTCCGTTCGTGACTCGAAGGTAAAAGATGATTGGACACTAGAGTGCCCGTAAATTTGAACTCGTCAAAGTATAGTTGAGGGAATGGGATTAAAGATGCCATTTGGAAAGGTGATAGAATCTTGATGGAGACGGGCTTGTAGATGCCATCCAAGTATGTTTGTTGAATTGTAAGTTGTAAATCAGAAGAATAAGTATCAGAATGGTATCCGTGTCTGGAACGTATCTGAACTGTATCTAAAGACTAAATCTGTATGAGAAAGGGAATAACAGCCGTGTCTGGAGCATATCCGAGCTATAACTATACTTGAATCTGAATGAATAACAGAATGACTTCCGCGTTTGGAGTATATATGTATTGTATCTGAATCTGAAATCTTGATTAAGCGATAGAATGGCATCCGTGTCTGGAGCGTATCTAAGTTGGGGAAAATCAGAATAAGTGACAGAATGACAACCGTGTCTGGGGCGTATCTGAACTTGAAAATCTGAATGAGTGACATAATAACTTCCGTGTCCAGGGTGTATCTATAATGTATCTTGAAGTTAAAATCTGAATAAGTATCTGAATGGCTTCCGTATCTGGAGCATATCTGAACTGTATCTTGACTTTGAATTCTGAATGAGTAATAGAATGACGTCCGTGTCTGGGGTGTATCTGTACTGTATGTTGAAGTTGAAATCTGAATAAGTATCTGAATGGCTTCCGTGTCTGGAGCATATATGAACTGTATCTTGATTTTGAGTTCTGAATGAGTAATAGAATGACGTTCGTGTCTGAATTGTATCTTTACGGTATCTTGACTTGAAATCTGAATAAGTATCAGAATGACTTCCGTGTATGGAGTGTATATGTACTGGGGAAAAATCAAAATAAGTGACAGAATGGCATCCGTATCTGGGGCGTATCTGAACTGTATCTTGACTTGAAATCTGAATAATTATCAGAATGACTTCCGTGTCTGGAGTGTATCTGTACTGTATCTAAGGGTTGAGATTTGCATGAGTAGCGGAATGATTTCCGTGTCTGGGGTGTATCTGTACTGTATCTGAAATCTTTGAACATTGTTAATGGTAGTTATTAATCTTATCTTGAAAAGGGTAAAATGTTAGCTGAAACACAAAGTTATGTTGCATGAAATGTATGATGCAATATATGTGCTTTATCAATGTTTATGATATATGGATGTAATGTATGTGCATGTAAGCTGATTAGCTGTTTTGCTGAGGAAAATAAATCCTTGACTGCTGCCGGAGATTAAAAAATCCTTGATTGCTGAGGATGAGAAATCCTTGGCGACTGTTGGGGACTAAAAATCCTTGACTTCTCTGGGGATATAGGGATCCTTCATGTCTTGAAGTTGAAGTATTGACAAAAATTCCTTTGTGAGAGTAATGCCAAATACTGCTTGAGTAATCTGCTTGGGGAATCCAGAGAACTTTGATGACGTCTACTGTGGATTACACAAAGGGAAACCTTGTTCTGCTGGGAGATAGAGAAAATTATGATGACTTCTGCGGGGAATGAGAATCTTCATTCTGTTGGAGAGTAATGAAAACTTTGGCGACTTCACGGGGAATCAAGAATGAGAATCTTCATTCTGTTGAAGAGTAAAAACTCTGGGAAAGAAAGATTACTGCTGGAGAGTAGGTTCCGGGGTTTAGGTTGTCTTCCATTCTATCGGGGAATTATCCTAAGCTGGGGATAAACGGAAGTGAACTGTTATCTGATTGATTTTCAAGTTTCAAGATAACTTGCTGGGGAATTTGGAGAAACTGGATGGTTTTCGCTGGGGATTGATAGTTAGAAGTTCTGGCTTCGCTGGGGATTGGGAGTTTGAAGTTTTAACTCTGATGGGGATTAAAGGTTTGAAATTTTAGCTCTGCTGGGGATCTAGATAATGTACTGTAGGGATTGCTCATGGAATAGCCTAAAGACGTTTCCCTATCCTTTCAGTCTGTCAGTAATTGTTCTTTTCCATCCCGTTTATTTGTAAACATTAATTATGTTCAAATGCATATGTTCATTAATGAATTATTGGACGTTTTTGCAAATAAAACACAAGTGTAAAAAGGAAAAAGACAAAATGGTTTTCTGCACTTTAAAGAGACATCTCTGTATTAACTTTGAATAAGTATTTTGTACAAAGGAGACAGCCATCCTAGTAAGAGGATGGTGTGATAAAAAATTGAGAAAAATTTATACAAAGAAAGATAGCTATGTATAAAAAATCCCATGGGGTTCCCATTCTACTATAGCCTTCGTATCTCTGAATATCTTGTCCATTCGTTGCTTCGTCCGAAGATGACTGGATTGACCAGAAGCTCCAGGTTTTTCAGTGAAGAGATTATCCTTAAAGGGATCCGACGAGACATAGTCATACGCTTTAATTCCCTAACTTTTTCCTGAACCGCCCTTTCGGGTTTTCGATTCACCGGGAAACCCTTTTTTGCCCAAGTCGCCCCTTCGGGTTTTCAACTCGCCTGGTGTACAGATTTTTTTTACTGTTTTTTTTATCCCTAATTTTTTCCAGAATCGCCCTTTCGGGTTTTCGATTCACTGGGATACCCTTGTTTTGCCTAGGTGTGTCAACCTAGCGGGTCTCTTATGCGTAGTATCTTTTGACTATGTCTGCGTTCACAGGGTGCGGTAGGTCGTCGCCATCCATGGTGGTTAAGATCATTGCCCCACCAGAAAAGATGTTCTTGATTACAAATGGTCCTTCATAAGTAGGAGTCTATTTTCCCCTGGGATCACTTTGTGGTAAGATAATGCACTTGATCACTAGATCTACAACTTGATACACTTGACATCTGACTTTCTTGTTGAAAGCCTTGATCATCTGCTTTTGATACATCTGACCATGGAAAACAACAGTAAGTCTCTTTTCGTCAATTAAGTTTAGCTGATCAAGCTGGGTTTGAATCCAATCATCTTCACTTAAATCCGTGTCCTTCATGATTCTCAATGAGGGGATCTGAACCTCAATAGGTAAAACAACCTCCATGCCATAAACTAAGGAATAGGGTGTTGCTCCAGTTGATGTGCGAGCCGTGGTACGATACCCGTGGAGAGAAAACAGTAGCATCTCATGCCAATCCTTGTAGGTCACTGTCATTTGCTGTATGATCTTTTTGATGTTTTTGTTCGCAGCTTCGACATCACCATTCATCTTTGGCCGATAGGGGGATGAATTGTGATGTTGAATTTTGAACTGCTCGCACAAGGTGGTGATCATAGTATTGTTAAGGTTTGTACCGTTATCAGTGATGATCCTTTCTGGGATACCGTACCGGAAAATGAGATTCTGTTTGATGAAGCGGGCAACAACATTCTTAGTAACGGATGCGAAGGAAGCTGCTTCGACCCACTTTGTAAAGTAATCAATAGCCACTAGAATGAAGCGGTGTCCATTGGAGGCTGTAGGCTTGATCTCCCCAATCATGTCGATTACCCAAATAGCGAAGGGCCAAGGAGTTGTTAAGACATTTAGAGGAATTGGGGGCACGTGCACCTTGTCTACATAGATTTGACATTTATGGTAGGTACGGGAGTGTTGATAGCAGTCTGCTTCCATGGTAGACCAGTAATAGCCTGCCCTTAGAATCTTCTTAGCCATCGTATGCCCGCTAGAGTGAGTGCCGAAGGTACCTTCATGCATTTCAGCTATGATCCTTTCAGTTTCAATCTTGTCCACACAACGGAGCAGAATAGAATCATGATTGTGTTTGTACAGGATGCCATTACTTAGGAAGAACTTAGCTGAGAATCTCCTTAAGAACTTTTTTTCATTGACTGAAGCTCCTTCAAGATATTCTTGAGCCTCGAGATACCTTTTGACTTCATGGAACCAAGGCTGGTCCACTACTTCTTTGGTATTAATCTCGTGACAGTGTGCAGGTTCGTCCATCCGTTCAATGGTGATATGGGGAGCCTCATTATCCCAATTAAGTTTAAACATTGATGACATTGTAGCTAGAGCATCTGCTAGCTGATTTTCTTCTCGCGGGAAGTGCTCGAAGGTAATCTGCTCGAAATGTGGTAACAATGTCAAGACATGTTCTTTGTAAGGGATGAGGTTTGGATGCTTAGTGTCCCATTCTCCTTTGATCTGACTGATGACCAAAGCTGAGTCCCCAAACACAACTAAAGATTTGATCCCCAAGTCTATGGCAGCCTTGAGTCCAAAGATGCAAGCTTCATACTCTACCATGTTGTTCGTACAGTTGAAGCAAAGTCTGGCGGTGAAAGGAGTATGGTAACCTTCTGGAGATATAAGTACAACACCGATACCGTTACCAAGCGCGTTTGAGGCTCCATTAAAGTACAAGGTCCATCGGGATCCTTGTTCAGGTCTGTCATATGGTCTGAAATCTTCAATGTTGTCCAATGTCATGATGTCTTCGTCAGGGAAGTCAAACTTCATGGATTAGTAATCTTCTACAGCTTGATAGGCCAGATGATCAGCTAGCACACCGCCCTTTATAGCTTTTTGGGTCGTGTACTGTATGTCATACTCTGTTAGGATCATCTGCCATCTAGCTATCCTTCCAGACAAAGCAGGCTTCTCGAAGATGTACTTTATCAGATCCATCTTAGATATCATCAAAGTGGTATGAGTCAACATATACTGCCTTAGCCGGTGAGCAGCCCATACCAAAGCGCAGCAAGTTTTCTTGTGCAGTGAATATCTGGTTTCACAGTCGGTAAAATTTTTGCTAAGGTAATAAATGGCATGCTCTTTTCGGCCAGACTCGTCATGCTGCCCCAGTACGCACCCCATTGAGCCATCCAAAACGGTCAGATACATGATTAGCGATCTTCTTTCGACAGGCGGCATCAAGACGGGAGGTTCTTGTAAATACTCCTTGATTTTATCAAAATCAATTTGATAGTCATCATTCCATTTAACTACATGATCTTTCTTCAACAGCTTGAAGATTGGTTCACAAGTAGATGTTAGGTGAGAAATGAACCTATCAATGTAGTTTAGGCGTCCCAAGAAACCTCTGACCTCCTTCTCTGTACGAGGAGCATGCATTTGTTGTATATCTTTGACTTTTCCAGGATCAACCTTGATGCCTTTATTGCTGACAATGAAACCTAAGAGCTTATCGGATCGGACTCCGTATGTGCACTTGTTTGGGTTTAATCTTAGCTTGTACTCCTTCAACCTGAAAAACAGCTTTTTCAAGTGATCAAGGTGTGCTTCTTCAGTTTGTGATCAGGATATCATGTCATCTACGTAGACCTTTATCTCATGATGTATCATATCATGAAACATAGCTACCATGGCGCGTTGATAGGTTGCCCCGACATTCTTTAGTCCGAATGGCATCACTTTGTAGCAGAACGTACCCCATTGTGTGACAAAAGTAGTTTTCTCCATGTCCTCAGGTGCCATTTTGATTTGGTTATAGCTTGAGAATCCGTCCATGAAAGAAAATACTTTGTGCTGAGCTGTGTTGTCAACCAGGATGTCGATGTACGGAAGTGGAAAGTCATCTTTAGGGTTGGCCCTGTTTAAATCTCTATAATCCATGCACATTCTCACTTTGCCGTCCTTTTTAGGCACGGGCACAATGTTAGCAACCCATTGAGGATATGAAGTAACAGCTAGAAATCCAGCATTGAACTGCTTCATAACTTCTGCTTTGATCTTCTCTGACATGTCAGGACTCACGCGGCAGACTTTTTGCTTAACTGGTGGACAATCTTCTCTTGTGGGTAAATGGTGTACCACAATGTCTGTATCGAGTCCAGGCATATCTTCGTATGACCAGGAAAAGATCTCAACATATTCATGCAATAACTGAATTAGGCGCTCTTTGACACTTGGCTCTAGGTTGGCACCCACTCTGATTTCCTTTCTGTCTTCCTCAGTACCCAAGTTGATAGTATCCAATAACTCCTCATGAGGAAAAATAGCTCTTTCCTCTTGTTGTAATAGTCTGGCCAATTCCCCTGGCACCTCACAATCTTCCTCACCTTCGTATTCGGCTTGGTAGATCAGATCTTCAGAGTCACTGAAGGCTATAGCAGTATCGTTACCCATGGGTTCCGAAGTGGAAGGGTACCTGCATCTGTGAGTGTGGGTGTGTGTAAGGGCATAACCATCTTAAAACAACAAAATGTAAAAGAAAGACAATGAGCACAAAAAGGTTTAAACATGAAAAACGTCCATGATTCATTAAAATGACATATGAAAATGAAATAAAGACCCTTACAAATGGACCGTTGTGCCTCGGGTAAGACACAAGGTTGAAAAAGTAAGAATTGTTTGTGAATTATTACAGATCCTACATAAATGGAAAAGATAAATTACTATGGTATGAAAGTAATCGGAACAAAGTCTTTTGCTTCCCAGTTGCACAGTCCTCCGCTAACAGTAGGAAATATCCAGTCTTCCAAGATGCCCTCATCTTCACTGTCCTCTAGTGCATTAACCCCTTGGTGGCTGATCTTCACAAGTGGCCCTCCGGCACGGGTGCGACGCACAGCCTTCTGAGCAGTCAAAGTAAATCCCAGGCCAAAGTTGTCTGATTTGTAGGGAAAGTCTAGAAGCTGCCCCCAGATGGTGCTTCCTCCTTCTTCCACTACTGCCCTTGCATCTTTTAGGGAAGACATCCGAGGTGGAGGTCTTGTGATCACTGGAGTTGAGGACACCGCTTTGGTCGCTACTATTTCCTGAGAAACTTCTTCAAAATGTTGGAAAGGGGTCTCAATAAATTCACCATCCAATTCTACATATCAAAATGAGTTCAGATGACTAATCATGTATTTCTATTCACCATGGACATTTATGATTTTCCCTTGGACGGGGTACTTCAGCATCTGATGCAAAGTTGAGGTGACAACACTGGTGTTGTGAATCCAGGGGCGTCCCAACAGGCAAGAGTAAGAAGGACAGATGTCTATCACATAGAATGTTGAATTGAACGTCTGGGTACCCACTTTGATCGGGATGTCCACCTCTCCATGGACCATCCTTTTAGAGCCGTCAAATGCTCCCACAATTATATTGCTGGGTTTTAAAGTCAGCCCCTCACAATCCAGTCTATCCAGGGCTTTCTTTGGCAAGAAATTCAGAGATGATCCAGTATCAACCAAAACATGGGATAGGGTGGTTCCCTTATACTCCACCGAGACATGTAGTGCATCGTTGTGTTTTCTCCCTTTGGATGTCAAGTCGGCATCAGAGAAACCCAGGCCATTGTCAGCTGTCAGACTGGCTACACACTCTTGGAATTGATCCGCCAAAGTCTCTTGCGGCACGTGCGCTGTCTTCAGAATTTGACCAAAGCTTTAGCATGTGCCTCAAAGCACAGCAGCAGGGATAACATAGATATTTTGGAGTGGGTCTGCCCCAGTTGTTCTACCACATCATAATCACTTTTCTTAATGATCCTCAGGATTTCTTACATCTCCTTCTTGGATGTCTTAGGAATAGCTAGTGACTGAGCCTTCATCAGGACATGCTCCTCTTGAACATTCTTTCCTTTATTCTCAACAACAGAAGTAGGGATAGGAATTGTATTGTCATTGTTGGCGGGTACACTTGCAGGTGTAATCACTGGTACAACTGTAATCTTCGGAACGGCCACGAGTCCAGAGACTGTCTTTGGAGGGGCAATCTCTGGAGAGAAAATTATCCCACTGCGGGTAATTTTGCTTGTTCCGGCAATGTTACTGATTTCAGAATTGTCTTCTTCTGAACTCTCATCATCGGCAGTCTGTTCAATCTGTTTGACACCATGGTAGTAGATTTCTCCACCATAGTTCCATGGTACCGTTTTATCTGATTTGTATGGGGTATACCCAAACATTGTTATCTTCAATGGAGTAGTCATAGGAGCGGATGTAATCCTAACGGGTTGTTTAGGAACCCTGGAAGGATTGGCGTATATGGTTATTATTGAAACTTCTGGAACTGGAATAGGTGAAACAGGTGCTTTCTCAAACAAAATTTCTTGATTATCAATCAGTTGTTGGATACCTTTCTTCAACAGAGGGCAGTCAAATGATGAGGACAGGCAAATGTGGCAATATTTAACACAACTTGGGAACACCCCAGCCTTTAACAAATTCAACTTGATGGTCGAGAGCGGAGTCAACAATTCATCCACGGTGTCAATAAATAAGTCTTCCTCAACAACATTGGCATTGTGTCCATGCATAGGCATTGGAGCAGAGATAACATTCGGTTTTTCGGGAGCTTCAAATTCAACTTCCTTTGCGTCCATCAGATCTTGAATCTTGTTCTTCAGAGCCCAACAGTTGTTGGTGTCGTGCCCTGGACTTTCAGAATAGTAAGCGCACCTGGCATTCGGATGGTAGTGGGGAGATGCACTATTGGGATTTTTAGGGGCCTCCTTTAGCATGGCCATATTCAACTTCAAAAGATGCGGTAGGACTTGAGTTGGAGTCATATTTATCTTGGTGAATTGCCGTACAGGCCTTTCCGCCCTTTGTTGATTATTTCTCGGCTAGTTCTTTCTTGGCTGGTCTGATACAGACTTTTGAATCATAACGGCCCCCATTATTGGTCTTCGTTCGGTTCTTCCCTGATTCCTCTGGGCATAGATAGGAGACACTTCCTTTTTCCCAGTGAAGGGCTTTTTTACAGCAGCAGAGGTAGACGCGTCTTTCTGAATTTTCCCGCTTCTAATACCGGCTTCCACCCTCTCCCTAGTAAGAATTAATTCAGTGAAGCCTGCAGAGGAGTTTCCAGTCAGATGATTAAAGAAAGGGCCTGATAAAGTTCCCAAGAACATGTCCAATATCTCCCTTTCAGATAAAGGTGGTTGCACCCTTCCGGCTAAATCCCTCCACTTTTGGGCGTAGTCTTTGAAGCCCTCATTGGACACCATGGCCATACTCTGGAGTTGGGTACGGGTTGGTGCCAAGTTGGCATTGTATTGATACTGTTTATAGAAGGCGGCTGCCAAGTCTTCCCAATTATGCACATCTGCTCTCTCCAACTGGTAGAACCAATCAAGCTGTGTTCCCGATAAACTGTCCTGGAAAAAGTGGACCCACATGTCTTTGTCAGTAGAATGTGGTTGAATTTTCCTGACATAAGATCGTAGGTGCATCTTGGTACAAGACACCCCATCGTACTTGGAAAATAGAGGCACCTTAAACTTAGGAGGGATTACAATTCCAAACACCAAACCTAACTCCTCAAAGTCCAATACCGGTACTCTCTGTATCTCCATAGCAGCTAGACGCTCTTCTAGATTTTTGTATTTGTCATCGGCCGGAGGGTATTGTTGTTATAAGTAGTCCTCTTCTTCCTCTTCTTCTGCTTCAGAATCAGATGGCACTGCAGTCTCCTTTCCTTTTTTCCCCTTCCTCAGAGGTTGATGGAAATTCCAAGGTCCTTCTGGCTTGTCCTTCAAACCTTCTGCCCATGATAACTACACCGGCTCACTTCTTCTTCTTTTTCTCTTTCTCTTTCTCTAGTAGAGTTTTCAGCTCCTCCTGCCCCTTGGCCAAGGTCAAGAGTAGCTGTTGAAATTGTGAATTCTGAGCTTGCAAATCTTTGACCGTTTGTTCAATATCCATCTTGCTGAAATAAACAGCAGAGAGATAAGGAAACTTGGTGTGAAGACCTGTTTATGCATATGATGAATGATATGTATTCATGTAATGCTTTCAAGGATTCAGAAATTCAAATTTGTTTTAAACAAAAAAGAAACACACGTCATATTAATAAGATATAATTGTTAGTACATCAATGCCCCTTGGGCAAAATAATACAAAATTCTAAGGTAAAAAGACGTTGTGCATCCTCTTTGGTGCAATGTAGGTGTTGAGAGTCTGCTCTTCGTGAAGTAACCGAGTGAGTTCTAAAACCTTCTTCTCGCTTGCATAGAATTGGGCTTCAAAAGTATCGTGTTCTCCCTTGAGCTATATCCAACTCCTTTGTAAGTCTTCGAGTGATGTTGGCATGTCAGGATGTAGGAGGGTGTATGGAACCTCTCCTTCCTTAACAGGCTCTATAATAACTGGGAGAATGGAGGGGTAAGGCATCATAAGACTTTGGGCGCGAGTTCGTACCCACTTGAGGTAAGGCTCAAGGGGGATGGAATTCTTGTGTCCCAAGGTCTTACTGTCTACCTTGTTTGGCATCCTCCAAGCTCGGATGAACCTTTGACGAAGTCCTTGATTGTCGTTGTCGAAGTCGAAAACCAAGCCTTGAATCAGCATATCATATGGGCCATCCCCTCGGGCATAACCAAACTGTCTTAGAGCCAAGCAGGGGTTGCAGGTGATGCCTCCCCTAATGCCAAGTAGAGGGACATTAGGGAATTCCCCATAACGGTCGACGATGATAACATTCTCTTTAGATCGAGAACACCAATGAATGTCTGAATGTGTAAGAGTCATCAATCATTGTGACCACCTCAAACCTTGCTCATTCTTCAAGACTGATTAGGGAAGATGAGAAGTAAACAATCTTTCCAGTAGAGGAGTGCAACATATGAGAACACCTCTTTTCCTCATTGTTCGAGTGTGAAAAGAGTGTAACATATCTCCAAGCAATGTAGGCACCGGGTTGCGAGACATGAAGATCTTGACAACACTCACATCTATGAGTTGGTCAGGATTAGGGAACAAGACCATCCCATAGATGAGAAGAGCTACAATCTCCTCAAAAGCTTGTAAGTCCAAAGAATTCCAGCAGCTTTGGGCCTTCTCAAACAAGAATTTTACCAAGAAGCCTTTGACACCACTTCTAGTTTCCCAATGTGTTGTGACATCATATGAGTGCAAGTGCAGGGCTTGAGCAATCTCTTCTGGCTTTGGATCTCTTTCAGTACCGTTAAAAGGTAGTTGATTGAGAATAGGAATCCTCAAGAGTTGAGAAAATTCCTCCAAAGTGGGCACAAGCTGGTAGTCAGGAAATGTGAAGCAGTCATGCAAAGGGTCAAAGAACTGGAAAAGAACTTTCATCATGTCTTCCTCTGTGTTGGAAGTGACTGAGTTGAGAAGACGACCATGCCTCTCGGTGATGGAGAGTTCTCAGGAATCCTTGAAGCTAGCTCCTTGAGTTGTGGAGGAATTCTTACAAGGTTGACTTGGATGGTTTTCCTGCGAAGTGAATCCATAACCTACAAAACAGGAACAAAGATGAATTTCCAAAATCCTTGAAATGGTTAGTGGATGCATATGATGCTTCATGATGTCCATGATGTTATGCACAAGTATATATGTACAAGCAAGTCACACAAGTTCCTAATTTAGGCTTGCATGGGGTTTCATAGGTAAGCACCCTCTTGAAGTTTAGTTGGCTCAACCTGTCCTAGAAATAGTAACCGGGTTCTAAGGAGCTCAATATCACTGGATTATTTCCTTGTTCATTGTTTCAATTCAGCCTCTTTACTGGCGACCGAAATATTCCAAGGAACCAACCCTCAATGAGTGTAGTATCGAGTATCTACCAACTTCGGACTGCACCAAAGCCGGTCATCTCACTACATCCTAAAAGGCCAAGTTGGTCAAGTAAAGGTTCTAGAAGTTCGTTAGTGCTTCATGACATCACTCAGCGGCCCCGTATTCTCTTTGATTGACTTAAAGGCTACCGGTACCCACAAATATGTCACAATAACATATCTATTTCTTAGACCGTGTCGGTATACTCCGCACAGTTTCCACAATGTATTGCTATTTACCTATGAATGTTTCCCAAATCCGGGTAGAGGATTCAAACCCAAACAATAGAACCAAAGTGTAAAGCAAACAAGGTAAACATGAGAAGCAAATAAAGGTTATCTAAACCCTAAGGTAACCCCACTTTTATGATTTATCCCTAACAGAGTTTCCAGTTCTGTGATACGATGGGGGAACTGACTTGAGGTTTTGAGTTTCGTCGCAAATGTTTCAGTTTAGCAAGAGTCACCACCGACTTTTATTTTATCCAAAAGGAAAGGTAAAAAGCACAGGAAAGACCTTTGATATGTTTTCTTGAGTTCAGGGGGTAGATTATGAAAAGGGAAGGTGCTAGCACCCTTTTCATCCATGGTTTTCCATGGGCTCTTAGTTATTTGCTTTAGATCACTTGCTTTGCTTTTTCAATTGTTTGAAATGGCGCTTTGTATGGTTTTGAAATTATTTTGAAAATAGGCCATCATTTAGGCAATCTTTGTAATGATTCTCGTTCGTAAGAATGTATACAAAGATGTTTGTCTTTTGGAAAATGTTTCAATGTTTTGAAAGTTGTTTGGAAATGTTTTGAAATGTGTGTGTTTGTTTTGAAAATAGCAAGGATTGTTTGGAAGAGAGCAAGTAACTTAGAACTATCTACCCTACTCAAATGTCTTTCCTATACATTTTTATTCCTTTGACATTGTTGATTTACCATTGCTTTGGTAAACAACCCTATCTTTGGATGTTAAACGAGAAGGGCGTGGGTCATCGTATGACCATGATATCAATGTTGCCAAGTATCTTTAGCATTTTGAGGGACCAAGATCATTTGTTTAGGCAACCTTTTGATAGCGTCATCGAGGGACTATGATCTTATTTGTTTGTTTTGTTTTGCCAAGATACTTTGCATGCATACCATGGCCATTTTGTAAGGCAACCAAGTGGGTGAAACCTTAAGGGTGTTTGTGTGCGATGTGTGTCATATTACATGGTTTTGATTGTCTTGGATTAGGTCATGTCTATTTGTTTGATTTTTGTCTTATCATGCAAACCCTAATTTACTATCATGGTATATGAAAGCAATAAATTGCGTAAAAGTAAACTAAACTATTACAACAATTATTATGGGAGAGGGGATACAAGTTTTTGAATGGGGATATTTGCACAAAATAAAACCCTAAAATACTATTACAACCCAATTGATATTGTACAATAAATAGATAAATACACAATTATTTAAATATGCAAATGAAATGTATTTATGCAAAATGTTTTGTAATTGTTTTATGTATGAGAAAATAAGATTATTTAAGTCCTAAAAATAAGAAAAATAATATTGTTATATTTTGAAAAGGGTGAAAAACACTAGTTTTTGATTAAAGAAAATATATGTTTCTTATTATTTATTTTATCCACTTTTGTACAAGAAATAATAAATAATATTATTAACAAATATTAAAAAAAATAAAATATGTATGAAAATAATATTTTATGTGTGAAAAATAATAAAATAAAAATGTATGGTATTTTTAAATGTATTTACTATTTATTTAAGAAAATAAAGCATATTATCCTAATAAACTATTATTTTATTCAAAAAATAAAATAAAATGCAAAATAAAGAAAATATTTTTCATGATTTTTTATGGTTCATAAAAATAAATAAAATCAATAAATATAAAAATGAAAAGAAAATATGAAAAAAATACAAAATAAGCAAAGGGGGTGCCAATAACAAGTCAGGGGGTATGGGAAGTAAAAATAGAAGCCCAAGGCGCGCCAGGCCCAGCACAACTATTATCCCTGTCCTCCAGCTTCATCCTTCTGCGCGCGTTTTTTTCAAATCTGCAAACTCTCACATACTTGCACAAAAGCAAAAACTTACAAAATGAAACTTATAGCATTTTTGATCACGATTCCAACCATATCCATTTTATGACCTAACTCTAAAAGAACAGAGAGAATTTTATAACCCCTAATTTCTGACCTGATTTTTTCAGCATGTTCAACATTCAAATTCTCTTAGCTCAGTTAATATAAATGACAATTATGCATATGTACAACTTCACCATGCTAGAGACTACATTTTTGCTTCACAAATCATGGCTTGAGGATGCTTAAATAGAGAGATAAAGTTTTGAAAAATACCTCCTTCAGCTGAATTTGGATATGGCAATGTGGGGACTTTGAGTGAGGCCTGAGGATCGTGTGAGCTTCCTTGAAGTTCCCTCAAGTTGTTCCAATGCTTAGCTTGCCTTGAGGATGCTTGAAACTCCCTGTAGAAGTCAAGCTGCAACCTTCCAAAATGAAAATGGTGGTGTCTGTAATAGGGCTTACAGAACCAGGACAAGGGCTTAGATAGCTTTTGTAGGATGTATGGAATGTGTTTGAGGTGTTACAAAGCAAAACGCACGAGTAAATATTGAGTTGGCAAGAGTTTTGCAGAAGCTACAAGTTTGGGTAGAAAAAATGTGTTGTTGTGTTTAGGAGAGTTTCAGATCATGAGCAATCATGTTCTAGCTTGAGATGAGTTTGTGAAGTTGTTTTGGATGAAGCCAAGTCCACCTTTTATCAGATGTACAAATTCTCTTGACTTTTGCAACTTTTCTTGCTTTTGAAGAAAAGTGAAATGACTTGTGCCAAAGGCCTGTACTTGCTAGTTCTAGGGCTGATGAGAGTTGGTAAACCATGTCTAATATCTGTGGACATTGCTTGTAACAAAGAAACAGGTCCATGGCTCAAGAATTGTAAAGTTGGAAAAGCTTGCTTTATCAAAATGGCATTGTGCCCTTTATGCCATTTATGGATTTATTCTTTGTGCAATGCTCCAAAAGCCAAAATAAAGACATTAACCACTGAGCTAGCATTTAATTATGGAGTGTAGAAGGGATTTAGGACCTGTAATGCAAGGTACAAGCATGCTTGATCAGATTTGCAACTTGATTCATTGTAAAAATGGCTTGAACAAAAGTGACAAAATTCCATTTTCTCCTCTTCGATTCTCCCTAACCACAAATGATATTGGAGAGTTCTTGGACATTTTGGAAATCTTGTAACATTATCTACAATCCATATTTGAAATGAATTTTGAGATAACTCTTGGAACTAGGTGAAAAATGTCCATGAAGTTGGGTCAAAAACTTGCCTAAATTAGGGCAAATTTTCACTAAGTCTTTTAGTTCATGGACCCCTATTCACAAATTCATAACTTGAGATCCAAGCATCTTTTGGGAAAACTTTGTGAATCAAAGTTGTATATTTCATTGAGGGATACAACTTTCATGTTGGAAGTTTTCTTTTAATCCAATTGCATCATGGTGAAAAAGTTGTGGAAAGTTGGGAAAAAATAAGAAAATTTCCATACTTAGAAAAATTCTAAGTTATGAAAATTTTCAAATTCAAAACCCTAATTTTCAAAATTGGTTTTCTTGATCAATAAGTTTCATATTTTGACATGATTTGATGAATTATGACCCTTGGCACTTGATTTTGACCAAAAAGTCAAAGTTTGACTTTTCACTGTAGAGTTGATTTTTGATCAGTTGACTGGAAAATTCATCTGTCAATCCTATGTACTTGAGATCTTTTGAACCATGTGATTAGGTCAAGATAATGCCATTGAGTCCTTGAAATAATGTTTGAACCCAATTGGTCATTGGCTAGGTTAAAAAATCAGAAATTGCCCTTTCTCAATAAAAACCCTAATTTTGACCATTTTGCCCTTTTGATGATTTGATCAAATTTCCTAAGGAGTTGTGATCCAAACTTGATCAAATGGTACATAGGAGTCTAAAATGTTGATGTGGATAAAAAATTATGAAGTTTGACTGTAAATTGGCCATGGTTGACTTTTTCCCTAATACAACTGATTTTTAGGTCAACTGTCCAATTGACTGGGCAAAAATGTGATTCAAGGCTTGAAACTTGGTATGAGCAATCTTAGAGGTCCAACACGATGTATGAAAGTCACATGAAGCATTGATGGTCCAAAAATCCTTGTGCAAACTCATACCCTAATTTCAGGTTATTAGTGCAAGAGGATGTCTTGAGCTGAGCAAACCCTAATCTGGTCTTGAGTCCAAGAAGTCTTGTGAGGCAAATCTTGATAAACGAGAAGGAAAATTTTGGGGTACAACACACCAGATTTTGACAAATACAAAGGGACGACATGTCCTGAGACTCATATCCGAGCTTTTTACAGAAAGATGTCAGCTTAATCAGAGGATGAAAGAATGTTAGTTCACTTTTTCCAAGATAGTCTATCTGGGGCATCCTTGGAATGGTATATGCAGCTAGAATGAACTCACATTCGTAGATGGAAAGATTTAGCAGAAGCCATCATCAGACACTACCAATACAATACATATATGGCTCCTAATCGCACCTAACTTTAGAACCTTTCTCAAAGGCAAAATGAGTTTTTCAAAGAATATGCTTAAAGGTGGAGAGAGCTTGCTGCCAAAGTATAACCCCCTTTAATGGAAATAGAATTGATGGATATGTTCATGGGGACACTGCAAAGTCCTTATTACTCAATGATGATTGGAAGTACCTCTACTGGGTTTTCAAAATTGGTTATGGCTAGTAAATAAGTTGAAGTTGGCATTAAGATGGGGAAAATTCAAGCTGCTAATGCATGTCGAAAAAGTATTTTGGGGGATATGCTAAGAAGAGAGAAGGAGATACCAATGTTGTGTTTTCCTCCAAAGGGAAAGAAAAGGCATACCAGGCATCCTATCAGCAAGTTGCTGCAATAATTCCATCAAATTCTCAATAGAGTGTTACCTGTAACACCCCATTTCTACCTAGCGGATAATAAGAAAATCAGAGTTCAACATAAATAGGATGCTACATTTTCAACTAAATATCAATCTTCATTTAATCGCATACAAACAGATACATAACACTTAACTTGGATGAACTGATAACAATCTGATTTATTCTTTAACATCAAAAAACTTTTTTATTAATAAGCAGCCGAATCACATACTCAACTTTAATTCATTCACATCTTTCATTCAACTAAAACAACTTTAAGACAACAATTAATTCATGAAATCAACTTAAAAATTCAGCAAATGAAATAATAATCAGTAACTAAACATCAAGCGTTCGTCCCCCTGAGTGCTACGTATCAGAGCGACCAACCTACTTTGAACTAATAAGGCTAAGCAAACCTTCATTCTTGAATACCCGCGCGTTACCAATGGAGGGAAACATTACAACAGAAGGGGTGATATATCAACCAATATAAACACATGTATGATAAACAATAAATTAGGTTAGATCATACAAATATCACCACTTTATAACAACAATTATGCAACAACTAACAAACATATTAATAACAACGACAAGGCACTTTAATCAATCAACATAAAAACTTAATAACAATAACAACTTTAACACACAACTCAAGATGCGACTCAACTATGCAACTCAACATAATACCTATGGATGTGGTACCATTGGAGTAGAACTCCCATCTTAAAAATCTGCCAATAAATAGAGGCATCAACAAGGCATAAGCCTTCATCTTAATATTCGCCAATACAAGACATCTTAACGAGCATCAGCTCCATCTTAATATGCAATTTATGCGACACAATCATGAATGTAGTAACAACAACCATAATTAACAACATCTCAACACAACATCATCGTTGGCCAGAAGCCTACATCTTAATAGCTTCCAAATATTAGTGGCATCTCAACATCACTCATCAACATAGTTCATTAACATAATTCATCAACATAATTCATCAACGTAATTCATCAACATAATTCATCAACATAATTCATCAACATAATTCATCAGCGTAATTCATCAACATAATTCATCAACATAATTCATCAACATAGTTCATCAACATAATTCACCAACGTAATTCATCAACATAATTAATCAACATAATTCCATATCAACTCAGCCATAACAACAATACAACGATAGATCGACAACCCCTCAATGTTGGCCATAGGCCTACAACATGATAATGCCTATAATTAATTAATCATCTAAGGCTTATCTCTAATTACCAAACCTCTACATATTATCCTACTGCAATACTACCTCATTATTATTATAAATCTTACTGTTATGAACAAAGCATTAATCTACAATCATCTTATCCTCATCATACTTCACGAAATCATCTTAGCGATTAACGCGGGAAGCTAACTCTACCTTAATTTGGGTACTAGGATTTTTATTCTTATCCTTTATTTTAATCCTTAAGAATGAAGTTCATCGCGTTAGCTATCTAACTCTTCAAACGACACCTCAAACGGAGTCCGAAAACTCAAGTTACAACCTTTGGAGAAATCTGTAAAAAATCAGACTGCATGAGTCGATGCATATTGCTTTGAGTCGATGTGTACTGGGTTAATATCCTGCATGAGTCGATGCATAATACCCTTGTGTCGACTCATTCTGAGTCTAAAACACTCCATGTACCGATACATGATCCTATGTATTGACTCATCCTGAGTCTTAAATCCTGCATGTGTCGATGCATGGCCTTTGAGGTCGACTCATACTGATTTGCAATGAATTTATTATGCGATTTCACTGTGTTTTCACTGCGATTTCCCTGCCTTAGACCCTAAAAACATCCTCTAATCATAGGTAATCATCAATAATAATAATTCTATGTTTCTACATCAATTATACAACATTAGGGCATCATTATTCATCTCTAAATCATTGATCCTCATCAAACAACAACAACAATATATATATATATATATATATATATATATATATATATATATATATATATATATATATATCAATCATAAACAAAACAACTTTTCAAATCCAATCCTACATACGGTTTATCACATACCCGGTTATAGAGATTGAACCTCACCCTTACCTGGTTTGGATTGAAGGTAACTCTAAGGGTTTCTGATTGAATCTCCTCTTGGCCGCTTGGTGTAACTTCCATGTATCCCTCTTCTTCTCCTCAAAACCCTTATTTTCCTCTTCTCTGCAATTTCTCTTGTTCCAAAACCTTCCAAGACTTTTTTCTCTCTAGATCAGAATCAAAGCTGAAAATTTTCTCAATTATGCAGCTAGAGTGCGATGATGATATCTCCCAACTCAGAATTTATTATGAAGATCCCAATGGTCAAAAGTTATATGTAGCTGTTGCGAACCTACCCTCAAAATTTGAGCATGATCCAACGGTTAATGAATCGAGGATTGCCGATTTAGTGAGACTGCTTCAATAAAAACGGGAATGAGTTTCTCCCATCTATTCTCTCACTTTTTCTCAAATAACCTAATTCCTTTTATATCCACTTAACCTTGTAATTCTAGTAATTCTTATTGGGCCAATATCCACACTCCCATATTTACTACATGACACCACTTAAATGAGCCCAACAATTAATCTTATAATGCTCTAATATATTTAATATTATTAAACCACCATTTAATCAAATAATATCACAAAGCAACTTAATAATAATTCGCAACATTGCTCAACTCCAACTAATAATTTTAATTAAATAGTTAATTAAATTATCGAGGCATTACATTACCCCACAACAACAACAACAAAATTAGCCCCCCAGGAAGTATCAGCAAAAATAAAAATATCCTGAGAGAAACTTTGACCCATTACCAATATCCTATGCACAACTACTACAATGTCTACTCAAATTACAATTGGTGGAACTCTGCACTTTGAATCCTTCAGCAAAGTTGTCTGCCAATTATGATGCAAATGCAAGATGTGACTTTCACTTTGGGGTGCTAGGTCACGATACTGAGAACTGCAGAGCCTTGAAACACAAATTACAATATTTGATTGACTCAAAGGCCATTGAATTTACTCCAAATAGTCAGCCAAATTTAATGCAAAATCCAATGTCGTCTCACCATGGCCCATCTACAAATGATGTCGAGAGACACAAAGGTTTGAACCTAGTAAAATATGTGAATCAATTGAGGATTTCTTTGTCCTTCGTTAAGAAGAAGCTACTTGAGTGTGACATTTTTCTTGGTTGTGCTTTAGATTGCAAGCAGTATGGGGACTAACCTAAGGGATGTGAAGAGTTAAAGACGAGAATTCATAAAATGATTGATAAGAATTTCATTTAGTTTGACAGACCTTCAAACAATGATCTTTTTGACAACAACATTGCAGTTATACCGTATGACGATCAACAGACTATGAACATGGTGTATGGATGTCCTGGCCAATACCAAGTCTTTGACACGAACTTGGTAAGAGCAAATTTAGTGAAAATGCATGCTACTTTGTGCAGAGGGGAAAATTTTGCAAGGCATAACTATGGATCTTGTCGAATTTGTTATAGAGACTCACGGGGGTGCTCTACAGTAAGAAGAGACCTTCAAGTTTTGATGGATAATAGAACTATCCATATCCTCAGAAATAGGGATGAAGATGGCGTGAATATGATGGGGAGTTATTCAAATGAGTTTTTTGTCTCTGATATCAACACGATGACTCCTCCAAAATTCATGCCAAATTCATGGAGTTAGGATTGATTGGTGTTAGTCGTGATGGTGATCCTAGCCAGTACCAACCTTATAACATGAATTTAATGGGAGGGGACCTGATACAAACACATGCTAATTTTTATAGGACATGACAACATGACTATGATTCTTGCCGAATTTGTTGTAGGGATTATCAAGGATGCTCTATTGTGAAGAGAGACCTTCAACGTATCTTAGATCAAAGTACTATCCAAACTTACAGAGTTGGGAATAATGAAATCGTGTAAGTGGTGAGCAGCTATTCAAAGAACCCATAACATCAGAGCTCGACACATTCACTCCTATTGAGATACATGAAAAGTATGTCCTAATGGGTTTGATTATTTTAGTCATGACAGTTGTCCAAATTGCGAAGGGAAACCTCTTGGATGCGCCATTTCCAGGATGAATATCTATGATGTGAAACGTTTAGGTTTGTTCAAATATGGAGCATTGGCCATCATTGTTTATAGAAATAAAAGTAAATAAGCGACACCAGATAATAATGTGGCCATTATTTCCATACTATATGATCCCGTTCCAATACCTGTGATGGCAAAGGAGCATCCTTTGATCACCATGCAAAGTCCTATTCCATTTAAAAGTACTAAGGCAATATCCTGGCACTATGGGGGAGATGTGTATAATCAAGGAGAGAAGCAAGAACCCCTGGTGGACAATATTGTGGGGATTGGCGAGATTACTTGTAGCGGTATAGTTTTTTATCCTCTTAGAAAAACTAATGATACCAATGCCAAAGAAAAAAAAGTGAATACAAATAATCATGGGCAAGACCCAGGGTCATCTTCTTCCCCAAAAGCGAAAGAAATGGAGGAATTAATAAAGATCATAAAGAAGAGTTATTTCAAGATAGTTGAATAGCTTAATCAGATGCCATCCAAGATATCTATCTTATAATTGCTACTTTGTTCTGATGCCCATCGAAACACGTTGTTAAAATTCTTGAGCACCGCTTATGTGCCCGAGGAAATTTTTGTGAATCAACTAGAAGGAGTTATTGCTGGCATAACTGCAGGAAATGATTTGGGATTTACCTCCAGGAGGAAAGAATCATAACAAGGTATTGCATATTTCCATAGAGTATGCTGATACAACTATGGCTCGCGTGTTGGTGGATACGGGATCTTCCTTGAATGTCTTACCAAATGACGTTTTGAGAAAACTTAATGTTAAGGGTGTGGAGTTAACACCCAGTGACATGATTGTTCGTGCTTTTGACGGAGCAAAAAGATCTGTGTTTGAAAAGATTGTGCTGCCTGTCAAAATTGGCCATCAGGTGTTTGACGTGACCTTCTTTGTTATGGAAATTCACCCATTTTATAGTTATATATTGAGGCATCCCTAGATCCATAATGCAGAGGCCGTAACTTCGACCCTCCATAAAAAATTAAAGTATGTTGCAGGTAATCAGATTATAACTATTTAAGGGGAGGTGGATATCTTAGTTAATCATCTGGAATCATTTTATTATGTTGAAATAGAAGGAGAGATTCAGGAAACTCAATGTCAAGCTTTTGGGATTGTTCTCGCTGAGAAAATCCTTTCTATATAGGTTAAAAAGCCAAATATTTCCATGACATCATTGAAAGAAGCTAGATCTGTGGTAGAATTAGGACATCTTGAAGGATGGGGTCGAATTATGGATTTACCTACAAAATTTGATAAGTTGGGATTAGGATATCACCCGGGGCCATAGGAAAGAGGCAAGTTATCTCACAGAGGCAGAGGAAGTTTTAGTTTGAGCGGTCGTGGTTCTCCATCTTTCATCAAATTCGTTAGCGCTGATACCATAAATGAGGATCAGATACAAGCTATGGACGATGAGGTCGATAACGACAACAATATCATCAACTGGATTCATCCTTATGTTCCCGGACAAGAGCTCCACAATTAGGCTGTCGAAGATATCATTCCTGTCACTTTTCATCATAATTAATTTCCTTTTTTTTAAAGAAAAAATTCCCGTGCTCTGCCTAAGGTACCGTGAAACCTTGTAGGGCCCCTCTGTCTTTGCATGTTTTATCATTAAATAAAGGACTTTTTTATTCAAATTTGAGTTCCCTATCTTTCGATTATACTCTTTTTAGTAAAACTGGCAATGTTTTATTTCTTTTTCTTTCAAAAAAATATCACTCACATTCTAAAATCATAAATCCCCTTTATACAGATTCACCCCGGTTCCCACTGATGATGATACTGCTATGAGTCTTAATGACTTTAATAATCCAATTTACCAAACTGAAGAAGATTATGAACTCCCCAAAGAGTTGGCTAGGCTACTGAGGCCGGAAGAAAAGGCTATTCAGCCACACGAGGAATCCTTGGAAGTTATCAACTTGGGTACCAAAGATGTAAAAAAGGAAGTCAAAATAGGGGCTACTTTGGAAGGATTAGTAAAACAGGGCTTGATTGGTCTACTACAAGAATATGTCAACGTCTTTGCTTGGTCATATGAAGACATGCTTGGAATTGATACATATATCGTCTTGCACCGTTTGCCTCTCAAGGAAGATTTTTCACCCATCAAGAAGAAGCTCCGAAGAACGCATCCAGACATGTCCATGAAAATTAAAGAAGAGGTTCAAAAAGAGTTCAATGTAAGTTTCCTAAAAGCAATCAAGTATCCCCCGTGGGTTGCGAACATTGTGCGTGTAACAAAGAAGGATGGAAAGGTACGAATGTGTGTCGACTATAGAGATTTGAACAGAGCAAGTTCTAAGGATGATTTTCCGCTTCCTCACATCGATATTATTATTGATAATACCGCTCACTCAAAGGTATTCTCCTTCATGGATGGTTTCTCTGGGTATAACCAAATCAAAATGGACCTGGAAGGCATGGAGAAAACTACTTTCATTACCCCTTGGGGAACCTTTTGCTACAAAGTAATGTCGTTCGGTCTAAAAAATGCTGGCACACATTAACGCGCCATGGTGACTCTTTTCCATGACACGATCCACAAAGAGATTGAGGTTTATGTTGATGACATGATTGCAAAATATCAAAATGAGGAGGAGAATTTGATACACTTATAGAAAATGTTTGAGAGGTTAAGAATGTTCTGGTTGAGGTTGAACCCAAACAAATGCACCTGGGGTACAGTCTGGAAAACTGTTAGGTTTCATAGTAAGTCAATGAGGAATCAAGGTTGATCCTGCAAAAGTAAAAGCAATACAAGAGATTCCCGAGCCAAGAACAGAGAAAGAAGTATGTGGGTTCCTAGAAAGATTAAAATACACCGCCAGATTCATCTCCCACTTAATAGCTACATGTGAGACAATCTTCAAGTTGTTACAGAAGAATCAAGCCGTGGAATGGAATGACAGTTGTCAACAAGCCTTTAACAAGATCAAAGAGTATTTGAAAGAACTTCTAATTCTCCTACCTCCAGTACCAGGAAGACCTTTGATTTTGTACCTAATAGTACTTGAGAATTATATGGGTTGTGTACTCGTTCAATATGATGAAGCGGGGAGAAAGAGCATGCAATATACTATCTGAATAAAAAGTTCACTGATTGCGACTCAAGATATTCACTAATTGAGAAGACGTATTATGAACTTGCATAGGCTGCCAAGCGTCTGAGGTAATACATGTTGGTGCATACAACACTCTTGATATCCAAGATGGACCCAATTAAGTACATCATTGAAAAGCTAGCTTTAACAGTAAGAGTTGCCCGTTGGCAAATGGTGTTAACAAAATATGACATCCAATATGTTACCCATAAAGATATCAAGGGTAGCATACTAGCCAATGGATGATTATCAACCCATGAAATTTGACTTCCCAGATGAGGATATTATGTTGGTTAAGGGAGTATCAGATACAAAAGAAGGACCCAAACCAAGAGAGAAATGGACTTTGTGTTTGATGGTATCTTGAATGCCTTGGGGCATGGAATTAGAGCAGTCATTACTTCCATTGGAGGTTTTCACCTTCCGTCCACTACAAGAATTTATTTTGACGCCACCAATAATGTTGCTGAATATGAATCTTGCATCTTTGGTTTAGAAGAAGCCATTGATTTATGAATCAAGACTTTGGTAGTATATAGAGATTTAGCCTTGGTAATCTACCAGATTAATAAAGATTGGGAAACCCATCACCCCAACTTAATCCCCTACAGAGAACATGTCATGCAACTAATTTCCTACTTTGATGAAATCACCTTCATCCATATCCTGAGAGAAGAAAATCAAATGGCTGATGCCTTGGCCACCTTGTCTTCCATGTTCAAAGTTAAATGGGCCAACAAAGTACCCAACATCAAAATTTAACGGTTGGATGAACCAGCTTACTGCCTTGAGTTGGAAAGGATAGAAAATGACAAACCTTGTTACTTCGACATTCAGAGGTACCTTGAAACACAAGAATATCCAGATAGAGCTTCTACAACTGATAAAAAGACTTTACGGAAATTATCATCCAAATTCCTTCGCAGCGGTAAAATTCTCTACAAAAGAAATTATGATTCAGTGTTACTCAGATGCGTGGATAGACACGAAACAACTAAAATCATAGAGAAAGTACATGAGGGTTCCTTCAAAACACATTCCAGTGGCCACACCTATAAGAACAAGATTTGGTTCTACAATATTATCTCTGATTTTTGATGATAACAAATGAGCATGTTTGTGTGAACAACTTTTTTGTACTAATGTTTGTTATTGTTGAGTACTTAACAAACAGGTTTTGCTTCTGATGGATGATGTGGCCAAGACATTAGAAGAGAATTAGTTCCACTTCTGCGCTACACAAGTTCTGTTGAACAATAACAAGATGCTATAGAAGGGTATGAAGTGTAAGCTCTGATGTTTGTCTAAAGAAACCAGTCAGAAGATCTGAAGACAAAAGTTGCTACTTATGTCTAGATGCTTAAGACTCATGTTTCTCAAAACAATATGTTATAAAGAAACCAGTCAGAAGATATGAAGACAAAAATTTCTACTCAAGTCCAGATGCTAAAGACTCAAGTTTCTAAAGACCCAAGTTTCTAAAGATAAGGGTTCTAAATACCAAGTGCTGAAGACTCTAAAGAAAAAAGTTCAAAAGATTCTAAAGACTTGAAGTTCTAAAGACCCAAGGTTCAGAGAAAAGGTTGTCACAACCAAGTGCTGGAGACTCTGAAGATGCAGTTCTGAAGACTCTAAAGACTTGAAGTTCTGATGACCTTGTGTTATGTTCTCGCTTATAAACTCATGCTCGTAGAAGCCTCTAAAGTGCAGAAGGAAAGAAGATAACATTAACATGGTACAAATAGTACATGGTACAATCAAAATTTCATTCCACTACCATGAAAGGACGGAGGCGTCACAGGATCTTGTCCCCCACATTATTGTTTAAGCTGCAAATGTTTCTGGAAATCCCAATAGTACCCATCAATGAATATATTATTTTATTGGCTATATAAAGGCTTGAAGAATAAGAGAAAATGCTGCCAATTTACTGAATAATCACGCGCAAACGATGTTCATAGATTTCATATTCTTTAGTCATTGTTCTTAAAATAGTTTACATATTCAACTTGTATAGAAGCAATACTCTTGTAAATAAAACTTGTATTCAAACGGTTGTTTGATTTTCCTTAAGGGACCGAGTAGGTATGTATCCTTAAGAAGTCCATAACTTGCGAGTTTTAGAGGTTGTTAGTCACTTGTGGGTAGCTTGTGCATTGTAATAATCAAGTTGATTATTGTTTGATATTCCTTAAGGGACCGAGTATGTCTGTATCCTTAAGAAGTATTTGACTTTCGAGTCTTAGAGGTTGTTAGTCACTTTCAGGTAGCTTATGAAAATTGTAATCAGTTTGGTTATAGTGAATTAAGTCCTCGATTGAGTGAGGCGAAATTACCTTGGAGGGTGGACTAGACTAGCTTGATAATTTTCAAGTAAAGTAGTATAAACATACATTGTTCTTTACTTCCTGTTCATACTTATTATTATTATCAAGAGTGAAGGAAAAAGGATTTTAACTTAAAGGGGAATATTTTTAATGAAAAGTTTTGTTTTAAAAACCAAATTCAAACCCCCCCTTTCTTGTGTTTTTCACACCTTCAATTGGCATCAGAGTTCCGGTTTTGAGGAGATAAAAAGTTTGAGTTTTTATCAACACTTAATAGTGTCCAGTACCAATCCAATGTGTATGAAAAACCAATGGTTGCACTTACTTCCACTATTGATAATAGGGATAATGATAAAGATCACTATAGTTCAAAACCTCCTATGTGTGATGGGAATAAATTTGACTATTGGAAGGATATAATAGAAAGTTATTTTTTGGAATATAAATTGGATCTATGGGACTTGGGAGTTGATGGCTAAACTCATCCAGTAGACGATAAAGGTCATAAGATTGCAAGAAGTGCAATGACAGAAGCACAAAAGAAAGTATGTATAAATCACTACAAAGTAAGAACCATTATTCTAAGTGCTATTTCATATAATGAATATGAGAAAATCATAAGTAGAGAGACTTCAAAGTCTATCTTTCATTCTCTTCAGGTGAAACTTGAAGGCAACGCACAAGTAAAATAAATAAAGGCTCTGGCCTTAATTCAAAAATATGAAGCCTTCAAGATGGAAGATGATGAATCTATGGAAATGATGTTTTCAAGATTTCGGACTCTTGTGGCAGGACTTAAGGTTCTGAATAAAAGTTACTCCACTGCAGATCATGTTAGAAAGATTATCAGAATTCTTCCTATAAAATGGAGACCAATGGTAACTGCTTTGAAATTTACAAAGGATCTAAGCAACACCTTTCTTGAGGAGTTGATTAGCTCTTTAAGAAGTCATGAAATAGAGTTGAAACAACATGAACCTCATAAGAGGGTAAAATCAGTTTCTCTAATGTATACTTCTGGGAAAACCAAGGCTTATCAAGCTAAGGAAGAATCACAAGAATATGAAGAAGACTCAGATGATGATGAAGTCTCTTTGATATCCAGAAGAATATGTCAAATCTAGAAGCACAGACAAAGCAAGTTCATAGGTCAACGAATCACAAATGGAAGAGGTGAATCCACTTTCAGTCAGAGGAATGCTTCTGGAAAAGAAGTTACTTGCTTTGAACGTAACGAGCACGGACATTACAAAAATGATTGTCCAAAGCTTAAGAAATACGAGAAGCCTAAGAAGGCTTACAAAGCTAAGAAGGGTCTCATGGAAACATGGGATGATTGAGAACCAAAAGATGAAGATTCTGATAAAGAGCACGCAAATAAGACATTCATGTCCAGGACCAACAAGGGAGATGCAACATCAGAAGACAAACTGACACTTAACTATGAGTCAGACTCTGATGACGACAAAGAGGTACTTTCTTCATTATCTCATTCTGAACTTGGAAAATTTTTTATCTGAATTAATGAAAAGGTATTAATCTCTTCTAAGTAAACATAAAATCTTGAAAAAGAGTTTTGTAGCAACTTTTGAGAACACTATTATAGATGAGCAAAATATTTCTGACTTAAATGAAAAACTATTTGTATTAGAAAAATCAAACATTGCTCTGAAAAGTAAAGTATCTAGATTAGAAGAAGATATTTTATCTAACACATCTATTAATGGTGAAGTAATCAGATATGATAGAGCTTTTCAACACTTTCTTGCTAATAGCATAGATAGAAGCAAAATGGCTTCAATGATCTATGGTATTAGTAGAAATGGAAGCAGAGGCTTTGGATATTCAGAACCATCAAAGAAAATTGATGAAAAGGCAATCATTTTTGTGACCTTTTCTTTTTGTTGAGGATTTGTAGGACCTCTTTCTTTTTTGACTTTGCTATCCCTGTCTTTTGTCTGAACTGTTTCTTTTGTGATTACAGCCAGCGGGATGCCCCAATTTTTTCTTAAGTCTCCTTCATAGGTTTTTACTTAATGGGCTTTTATTTTGAGAGATAATGAATGCTTGTTCTTAATGATTATGTGGAACCATCACCATCTTTTGGAGAGCATCTTCTACACTATTTGTCGTGTATGAAGGGAAAGCTTGCGACTGAATGCACATCTGAATTAACTGAGAAAACTACCCTGCCCCAGGTTATGATTAAGGGTTTTAATTTGTGTGAAAAGAAAACTCCTACTTCTTAGGCTCAAAGGGGTTGACTAGGGATTATCTTCCTTATAACTCCACTATTTAGGATTTGAAACAACGCCTGTACATCGTCCGTGGGGTCTGTTCAAAAGCATACTGTAGAGATTATGGTATCGTTCTCGTCATCCTCCCTCTAAAGGCTTAAAGCTTTTAATCAAGAGTTGAATATCACAAAAGGGAAGTAAGAAAGCAGTTTAAGCATAATGAAAACAAATTAATTCAAGACAAACAAGTGTAATGCATTAATGAAATAACAAAGTTTGACATGACAATAATTGTTTGAACAAACAAAGAAAATACAACTTGAGAATTCAAATGAACAAAAATTCTCTCAATCCTGGCCATGATTTGGCATGGGAGCAGTGATCACGTTGGGAGTCTCAGGAGGGTCGAACTCAATCTCCTTGGCGTCAATCATATTTTGAATCTTATATTTCAGTTCCCAATAATCGTTAGTATCGTGCCCAGGACTACCAGAATGATAGCCACACCTTGCATCAGGATTGTAGTTAGGAGAACAAGTCTTAGGGTTTGGATGAGGTCCTATCAACGTAATCAAATTCATCCCCAACATATGTTGTAATGCTTGAGACAGCGGCATGTTGATCTTGGTAAACTTTCTCTTAGGCTCGTCTTGCCTTCGCCGATTACCCTATTGTTATGGTCATTGCACGCATGCTAAATTAGAGACCAGCACTGACCGTACAAATTAGTGGTAGTCTGCCTTATTATGACACTTCTGGCCATACATAACATTAGCTTCCCTCATACTGGCAAATGGTTTCTTCTCAGCATTAGAAGATGCAGCCATCGGGATCTTCCCACTCTTGATACCACTTTCGATCATTTCTCCAGTTAGAACCATCTCTGTGAACCCGGATGGGGAACTCCCAATCAGTAGATTAAAGAACGGGCCTATCAGAGTGCCCGTGAACATGTCTACCATTTCCCTATCATGCAGGCGAGGTTGTACCCTGCCATCTAGATCCCTCCATTTCTGGGCATATTCCTTGAAGCCTTCGCTAGAACCCATACACATGCTTTGAAGTTGTGTATGAGTTGGAGCGAGGTCAGCATTGTATTGGTACTTCTTGTAGAAAGTAACAACCAAGTCTTCCCAGGTATGAATGTCTATTCTTTCTAGCTGATAAAACCACTCTAGTTACGTGCCAGCTAAACTTTCTTGGAAGAAATGGACCCATAACTTCCAGTTAGCAGTGTGAGGCTGGATCTTCCTGACATAGGACCTTAAGTGCAACTTAGGGCATGAACCAACCCTAACTCTTCAAAGTCCAAGCCAGGTACCTGCTTAATCTCCATAGCATTGAGACGATCCTCCAACTGTTTGTATTTATCGTCAGCAGGAGGATATTATTCCTCAGAGCAATCAGCTTCTTCTTCATCAGCCTCAGGGTTGTTGACTTCTTCATAATTATCCCCTTCGTTTGATGGAGTTGTGAGATCTAGATCTCGTTTAACCGGTCCTCTGATTCTTCTTCCCATATTGAAGATGCCAGCCGGTTTCTTTGCCTTCTTCTTCTTCTCTTTGATGATGAGAGCTTTCATTTCTTCCTGCCCCTGGGCCAAAGCCATGATTTTTTTCGGAACTGGGCTTTTTTAAGCTTGAAGGTCTTTTACTGTTTGTTCAAGGGCCATTTCTTTTGCTGAAATAAACAGTGAAAAGATAAGAAACCTGTACTAGAAGACCTGTTATGAAATGGCATGCATACAATGTTTTCAAGGATCTCGCGAGGTGAACAAGAAAATGTCAGAAGTTGAAATTTGCAGCTTTGATTGAAAAACTTCATATCGTTAAGTGTTATTCTACAAGAGTCAAGCTCACCATATGAAGTGGGTCATAGCCCCTGACTCAAGTTTTCATGTTTTGGTCTTTTGACGGCATTGTCTAGAGGAAAATAAATCCCCTCGCCCCTTGCTAGACGTCTGATTTATCATAACCTACTTTACAAACCCTTGAGATCCTTGAAATGGTTAAGGAGATGTTGTGGCATGATTTTATGATGTGGATTCTATGCGTTAAGAAAAAGTGTAAGGTGATGAAGACAAGTGGGTCTAAGAAGTCCAGGTTACTGGATAATGTCTGTAAACAAATCTTGCAAGGAGATCATGTGGTTAGATAAAAACCCTACAAGTAGCTCAAGTTGAAAGCAAAAAATCACACAAGCAACCTTATGTTTAGGACTGCCTGGGGTCTGTAGGTAAATACCCTCTTGAAATTTAGTTGGCTCAACCTGTCCTAGTAATAGTAACAAGGTTCTAAGGGATCTCAATATCACTGATCTTTCCCACAAGTTTTGTTCCGATCAACAACTGACTTGCCACCAAACAAAACTCGAGATTCAAATCTCAATGAGTGAAGTATCGAGTATCAACCGACATAGGACTACACAAAAGACAACTATCTCACTACTTTCTAATGGTCAAGTTGGTCAATTAAAGGTTCTAAGGTCAGTTGATGCTTTATGACACCATGCAGTGGCCCCGTATTCTCCTTGATTACTCAAGGGCTACCGGTACCAATCAAAGTGTCACATCAACGTAGCTATCGCTTCAACCGTGTTAGTATACCCCACATAATTTCCACCATCTATTGATACTTACCTAAAAGGTGCCCTAGATCCGGGTGTAGGATCTATAGTAACAACCCAAACAATCCCAAAAGGTAAAGCAAACAAAGCATACAAAATCAGTTTAAATAATGAACTAACTCTAAGGTAACCCCACTTTTCATAATTCCCCAGCAGAGTCGCCAGTTCTGTGATATGGTGGCAGAACCGACTGTTAGACTGGTTTTCCGTTTGTATTCGCAAATGTGCGGTAAGCAAGAGTCGCCACTGACTTTTCTTTTATCCAACAAAGGAAAGGGTGAAAAGAACATAAAAAGACCTTTCTCTAGATTTTCTGAGTAAGGGGGGTAGCTTATGGAAAGGGAAGGTGTTAGCACCCTTTCCATTCGTAGTTATCTACGGGCTCTTAGGTACTTGCTCATTTTGAAAATTGCTTTAGTGTTTGAGTGTTTTAAAAAGTTTAGTTTGCTTTATGATAACTCTTGTATCAGTCCTCAAGAGTGTGATGAAGCGTTTTTGAAATGAGTTTTGAAAGTGTGGTGTGAAAATGAATCAGATTTAAGTAAGTACTTAACAACTATCTACCTACTCGAAAAAGACGTTCTTTTCCTCCTTTCCTTTAGATAGTGCTATCCTACTATTAGTGAGTAGGTAGCCCCATCGTTGGATGTTGAGGGACTATCGAAAGGGACGTTTTACGGTCATTGAAGGCAACATGTAAGGATACCTTTAGCAATTTGAAGGGACATCATCATATATTCGTAGGCAACATCGAAGGACAAGATCATATACCATACGCAACTTCGAGGGACATCGAGGGACTATGATCTTTTATGATGATTTATAAAGAGGGTCTTTGCTAATGGTATCCCTATCTTCGAGGGACATGACCATTATTTTCCGAGGCAACGAGAGAGGTTACCCTAGAGGTGCAAGTGTGAAAAGTGTGTTCAATTCAGTTATATTTATCTTGAAATTAGGGTTTTCTACTATTTCTTTTTAGATCTTACCATACATGTCTAATTACTAGAAGTTAAATATATACAAGTTTACAAGAAATATAAAGGCGAGAAATAAAGTTCCTATGCTATTACAGGGCTTTGGTGTAGTTACATAAATAATGAAACTGCGAGAATTTAAACTACGGTTATTACAATTATTATGCGACCTATACAATTTGTCTAATAAATATAAATAGAAAATGAATAGAAATAAAAATAAGAAAGATGTTAAGAAAATAATTAAAACCTAAGATTCTAAGTGTCAGAAAATATATTTTTTGGCATTTTTTATTTGGAAAATAATAAAAGTGTGAATTAATAATTAAAAACCTAACTCTGATTAATTTACAAGTTAATTATGAAATAAAATCAATATTGATAAAATCAAAACAACTTTTATGTCAAAAATTATCTTAATTAATTAAAAGCCTAAAACTAATATTTAATGATTTTTTGTGATTTTATATGTTAATTAAATTAATAATAGAAAACAAATTAAGTGAAAAATAAATAAATGAAAAGGGTTAGAAAAGAAAATAGTCAAAAAAGTGAAAAATGCATGGGGTGGGTTTTGAACCCATGCCCCTTGGGTCACAGTTAGGCGCCTCATCCACCAAGCCAAGCTATTGTTTGTGATTCAAACCTGTTCTTCGTAACAACAGGAACTCATTTGGGCAGTTAATAAATATTAGCAATGCATGAAATTAATTATATGAATGTTTGAAAGAAAAGCAAATTGGAGAAGATGAGTATGCTTGTTTCAAGCATCAATGGTCATGACTTTTCACCTATTCTTACCCTTAGATACCTCAGGAATGATTTGTAATTGATGACTTGGACTGAAAGTGGTTGGATCTTTGGTTTTGAATTTGCCCTAGTTTTGACAAAATTTGAGATTTTTAGAGAGTGTTCTTGGGAAGCCAATTTTGTGCTCTCTAGTGTATGAGGGTGTTGTATTTATATAGAGGAGGAACTTAGGTAAAAAATAATGGAAGAAATCTCATGGTATCAATTGCATGATTTGTTTCCAAAATTATTTGAAAAACTTTCCAAACTTGTGAAAATCTTGTCTTAATGATATTTTCTTGGTTGTCACGATTTTGACAGCTTGCTATGAGCTACTTGGACCCCAAGAAATTCAATCTTAAGCCTTTCATGCCTTGTGCATTAATCTTGCATTTTATTTGATTTAATTTGAGTTTAAATGAATAAAATCAAAAATAAATGAAATAAAAATTAAAATAATGCATGGATCAGTTTAGGGGTTCTTAATCATGTATTAAACACGTTCAAACCTTAAAACCTACGCCCATTAGTCCACAAGTTCAATATTTCTCAATTTGCACTTCATGCACTTTCTTAAAAATTGCCCAACTTGTGCAAGCCATAACTTGCTCAATTTTTATCTTTTGGAGATTATCTTAGACTTTTTAGAAATCTCAAGATGTCCCATACAACCTCTATGTTGACCACTTTTTGCATTTGGAGAATTTTTCTTAATGTAAATGGTCTTGGAAAAAAGTGTCTTTTATTGACTTTTTTAAAGTGACATGTAATGTATGAGCTTGTATCTTTCCAATGGTGCATTTCTTGGACTCGAGGGAAAAAGAGAAGTTGTAGGGAATTACATTCTCTTCAAAATGAGTTTGGTTGGGGAAAAATGGATGAAGCATGTGAAAGTTATGCCTGGTCAAAATTTTATTGACTTTTCCTATAGAAACCCCAATTTAGAAATTCTTAACTTTTGATAGATTAAGAGTATTTCTTGAGGAATCATGATCAACCCTTGATCAAATAATGGATATCACTTCAAAATGTTGATGTTGACCAAAAACCTTGAAGTTTGACTGTATATGACATTTGACTTTTGACCTAGTACCGTTGATTTTCAAACATTTGAGCAATTGACTGAGCAAACTTGTAGTGTAAGGCATGACATTTGTCATGGATAATCTTGAAGGCATATTAGGACAATGGAAAACATTTGAGACCTTTGGAGCTCAAACATCTTGGTGAAAAGTGAAACCCTAGTTGG
The DNA here is from genome assembly GCA_948472305.1 of Vicia faba. Classification (NCBI taxonomy): domain Eukaryota; kingdom Viridiplantae; phylum Streptophyta; class Magnoliopsida; order Fabales; family Fabaceae; genus Vicia; species Vicia faba. The sequence goes on along the minus strand of OX451736.1, from coordinate 854,274,284 downwards.
AAGTCCATTGCTTAGGAGGAGAATTTGTCTGATCAATTCTTTGTAAACCTTGAGCAATTGAGAATCTTAATGAGCATGTCTTGAGTAAAAATGGAAGAGAAAATTTTGGGGTACAACACACATCATTATCCCGTTGCACAAAAGTTCAAAGGTGTCAGAACCTTTTTAACTTCTAACAAGAGAGGACCCTGAAAGTGGGTACCCAAAGATCATATAATCTATATTGCAGATGTTCTTGATGGCGCAACAGAAACACCAATTATGGCACATGGACAATGGATGCTTGCAACAAATATTTGGCGATTGGCATATGTTCCAAGATCTGGAACATAAGTCTGGAGGCATGGATAGTGTCAAAAGCAACCAGAAAAGAAGGATTATTGGCTCTGAAATTCTTGTAATCTAAGATGTTATTTTCATAACAAGACCAAACTTTAAATCTTTTGGAGAAATGCTTCTAAGCCTTAATGATCTCGCTTGTTCCAGCTCATCCCCTAAATAAAGTCTGGACTCTAAAAATTGTTTGAAAAGAATCAGATGATATACTATTAGACTTCTATGAGTAATGTTTCTATTCTCTTCAAACCTTATTACTTTTATTGTATTTCTTTCAGAACCTCAATAATCATAAGATGTTTCCATAAAAAATGTCTTTGAATAGATGGAAACCTTTTGATTCTCTAGATTCTGAGGATATTAAACGTGTGACTTAGTTAGATATATTAATTAATGTGTGTAACCCTTGGTTATTCTTAATCATCACATGCTATCTAAGCTTTGAAATGAGCAGTGTGCGTATTTCTTGGAATTTGATTGATATCATAACTATTAATCTCACTTAATGCTCCTAATTATTATGTTTAATTGTATTCAATTTTATTTTATTTTCTCTCACTTCTCAAACACTATAAATCACACATGTTCACTTTACTTCCACAAGGATATGATATGTCCAGTTTTAACTATTCTTATTTACCTCCTTCTCAAGAGTATGCTGACTCTTCTAGAGGAAAAAGGAAGAATATTTCAGAAGCTTATGAACCCGAAAAAATGAAGAAGAAGAAGTCAATAACTTCTAAGACTGTGGCTCTAGCTGTTGATCTAGAAATAACAAGTAAGTCTGCTACTGCTACATTTGTTCCTACTTCATTGTCTACTTCTAATTTCGTTAATGAATGTTCATCCGCAACCTCTACTGCACAAATTAATCCTCTTCCACCATCCACCACATTTATTCGTATTTCTAATCCTGCTCCCTTAACTAAGAAAACCTTGATTCTAAAACTGTCTTTAAAAAATTACATGTCACAACAACTGCCTCTACCCCAAACGCCATAACCACTTTCGACCTTGCGACCTCATCAACCACACATGTCTCCGACTTACTTTCTTTCATCTCTACACCCATACCATCTCAACCCATCTATACCTTAGCTTCCCCACTTTTCTCATTGTTATCACAAATCATCACATCTCAACCTTCATTAGAAAGTCCTATTGTTTCCGATCCTTCTCAAAATCTCCACGTTGCCTTTCATCACCATCAATCACTCCAAAAATCTCAAAATCATGACCTCCAAACATCTTCTGTTCCTGAAATGTCTGGGAGAATAATCATTGATGATCTTGAAGCCCTTGAAAACACAACAACTGAATCCTGTTCAATGTTTGATCTTTTCGATATAATTGAACAACTCAATCAAATTGAACTTATAACTTTTGAATTCATTCCTTCGGAAAAGAACCTATCCAAAGTTGTCTATGAAAAATATGTTCCAAAAACCTATGATGAATGCATTAACATTTTTATAATTAAGGCTAAGAAAAAGGTTACTAAGTTAAAGGCAGAGGCAAGTACAAGTACCGATCCTTAGTACATGGATGGTTCTTGGAAGAAGTTTCAGAAGTGGATGTCTTCTGAAGTTGAACAAATGAGTTCTAATGCTGAAGCATCAAGAATTGGGGATGTTCAAATGGTAACTGAAAGAAAAGAAACAAGAGAAAAAGCCAGATTTGTTAAACTACTTGGTGCAAAACAAAGAGAAGCATAAGCCAAACTTAAGGCTCAAGAGGCAGAAGAAGCCAGAAAAGCTGAAGAAGCCAGATTGGCTAAAGAAGTAGAAGTTGCTAAGTCTAAAGAAGATGCTCTGGTTGCTTCATCTTCTGATCCTGCCATTGTGCATCTAGAAAATGAAATTGTTGAGATTAGAGGAGAACAACAGGTATTCAAACAAAGTATCATTGAACAGAAGGTTGTCAATAAGAATATTCAGAAAATGCTACAACTGATTATGCAAAAGATTTATGCTTCTGCTCCTGCTCTGAACCCTAGGCTCTAGGACTTTATTTTTCCTTTTGCTTCTGAACCATAGGATTATGTTTTGCTTTTCATGTTTTCTTTTTCTGACTTATGATCTTCTAAATGAAGTTTATTCCACTTTCCTATCTTTCTTTGTTAATTCTTATGGTTTTTATGTTTTCACACATAATTACCTTATTTATTATGAAAAAATGGAGAGTAATTAAATGAACATAATTTTTATTTCAATAAGAAAGTTCTGGAAAATTTTCTCTGGAAAGAGCTGCTTACATTCTAACTCAGTTAAACTTCTGTTTATATTAGAATTGTTTTTCTTTTTCAAGAAATGAGAACTCCGATTAAAGAAAAAGCATTGTGCAAGGCTTATGTCTAACCTATTGGCTTCAGACTCTAAAGACGTTTTTCAATTCATAATCAGACTCCAAGAAGTGAGAATTTGGAAGTTGTCTTAGTGACATTAAAGTTTCAAAGATTTCAATTTGATTCCATTCTCATTGGCATATAAAGTCAAGATTCAATAAGAGGAATTTCTAAGAAATCAAGATCTCAACTGTTCTATTGGCATCAAGATCTTAATTTTTCCATTGGCATTCCAAAGCCAAGACTCTCAAGATCTCGATATCTGATCTATTGGAACCAGGGGGAGTTTTACTCAAATGGTTTAGAGCCAGGATATTCGATCTTTATCAAGTCATTGACTCATGGGGAGTATCATAAAAAGGATAAGTATTCCTTACCTTTCTATTTTCACTTTTTCTGATTATATGAACAAAATTGTGTCATCAAAATACATAGTTTTGTCATCATAAAAAAGGGGGCGATTGTAAGAACAAGATTTGGTTCTGCAATATTACCTCTATTTTTTTATGATAACAAATGAATATGTTTATGTGAAAAACTTTGTTGTACTAATGTTTGTTATTTTTAAGTACTTAACAAACAAGTTCTGCTTCTGATAGATGGCATGGCTAAGACATTAGAAGAGAGTTAATTTCGCTTATGTGATACACAAGTTCTGTTGAACAGTAGCAAGCCACTCCAGAAGCCTCTAAAGTGCAGGCTCTGATGTTTGTCTAAAAAAACCAACCAGAAGATCTGAAGACAGAAGTTGTTACTTAAGTCCAGATGCTGAAGACTCATGTTTTTGAAGACAACAGATTCTAAAGAAACCAGTTAGAAGATATGAAGACAGAAGTTTCTACTCAAGTCCATATGCTAAAGACTCAAGTTTGTAAAGACCCAAGGTTCTAAAGATAAGGGTTCTAAAGGCTCTAAAGACAGAAGTTCTAAAGATTCTAAAAACTTAAAGTTATAAAGACCCAAGGTTCCAAGAAAAGGTTGTGTTGTACCCCAAAAGTTTCCCTCTCATTTCTCAAGTAATCTCTCACAAGATCTCCTTTGGTTCAAGACTGCATAAGGGTTGATCAACTCAAGACACCTCCTCAAGCACTGATGACTGAAAATTAGGGTTTGAGTTTGCATAAGGATAAATGGACTTTTAATGCCTCATATGACTTTCATGGATCATTTTGGACCCCCAAGATTGCTCATGTCATATTTCAAGTTTTGGATCACATTTTTGCTCAGTCAATTGACCAGTTGATCTAAAATCAATTATATTGGGGAAAAAGTAAACTATGGTCAACTTACAGTCAAAATTCATAATTTTTTATCCATATCAATATTATGAACTCATATATCTCATTTGATCAAGTTTGGATCACATTTCCTCAATAAATTGGATCAGATCATCAAAAGGGCAAACTAGTCAAAATTAGGGTTTTGACTGAGAAGTTGCAATTTCTGATTTTTGACCTAGAAAATGACTTATTGGTTCAAGGCATGATCTCAAGGATTCAAATGCATCATTTTTACCTAATGGCATGGCTCAAAACATTTCTCAAGATCAATTGATTGACAGATGAATTTCAGTCAACTGATGAAAAGTCAATTGTCTATTGAAAAGTCAAACTTTGACTTTTTGATCAAAATTAAGTCCCAAAGATCACAATTCATCAAGACATGTCAAAATATGAAACTTGTTCATTAAGAAATAGAAAATTCAAGATTTCATTTTGAAAAGTCAAAATTTCTAAACTTATAAAATTTTCTAAGTGTTGGAAAATTCATATTTTTCATAACTTTGAGCCAAATTTTCACCATGATGCAAGATGATTCAAAGGAAACTTCCAACATGAAAGTTGTACATATCAATGAGATCTAAAATATTGTAGAACACAACTTCTCCTATAAATTCATGTATTTCAAGTTAACATTTTGTGAAGATATGTTCATGAAACTTGGAAACTTAGTTAAATTTTGCCCTAGTTTAGGCAGGATTTTATCCTAACTTCATGGCAATTTTTCACATAGTTCCAAGATGAATATTAAAAAATTTCCAACATAGAGATTTCATAGGATGTTACAAGATTTCAAAAATGTCCAAGAAATCATTGAGATCATACTTTAGCAAGGAGAATCGAAGGCAAGAAGTTAGGGTTTTCAAACTTGAATTACAAGCAATTTCTTGATGAACATATGAACCAAATCCATGCTAGGCTGCATAATCTTACTTTGCAGGCCTCAAACTTGTTTATCACTCCATAATTAAATGTTTACACAACTGATAGAGCCCTTGTCCAAGTATTTGAGCCATTATCCAAGTTGCATTTCTATTTATGGCACAAAGTTACCATTCCATTCTTGAAAAGTTGCTTTAATCACAAAGTCAACTTGTCTTGAGCTTCTAACTTGTTATTTCTGCACACATAACCCCTATAAACCAAAAGCAATGTGTCTAACGCCTCTTTAAACTCAGAACATGCTTGTACAATACTTAGAGATTTTCCTTTTCACTTTTCTTCAAAAGCAAGTTATAGATCCAAAAGGCTAAAACTCAGAAGTCTTAAGTACATTTGATCCCAAACCTTTTCCATACAGATACACAAGTCTATTGCAAGCAAAGGCATGATTTGAAAGATCCCGAAACTCTCCCAAACACCCTTGCTACACAGAACTTCCCAAACTTGACAGTTTTGAGAAAAAACTCACCATCTCCATTTTCACTCGTGCGTTTTGAAAACTAATCATCCAAACACCTTTCATACATCATATCAAAGTGATCCAGACCCCTGTTTCCTGACTGTAACCCCTCCATCACCATCAACCATTTTTAAAACTGAAGCTTGCAACTTGACTTGAGTTGGGAGTTTCATCCATCCTCAAAGCAAAGTAGGAGTTGGAATACACTCAAGGAGGTCCAGGCCAGCTAAATAGATCATTAAGACATATCAAAGGTTGCTCAAACTCCATACACGATTCTCACTTCAAGGTAAGTTTTTCTCAACTGTGATATCTTGATACAAGCATCTTTTGTACATACATTCTGAAGTAGAAATGTAGGTATCATTGCTCTGAAGCTAACCATGTCCATGGTTTTCATTTATATTGACTGTGTATTGAGAATTTTGGATTTGAATTTTCTGAAAAATTAGGGTTTAATTTGGTACTAACATAAATTCATCCTTATCTTTGAGTAATAGCTTAAGTTAGTTACATGGTTGGATTCGTGGTGGAAAAACGCACAAGTTTCATGTTTACACTTTTAAAAATGGTTGAGAATTGATGAAGTTACAATTTTCAAATTTGTTGGTGTGAGGATGAAGATGAAGTTGGCCTCCTGACTTGTTTTCAAATATATATTTATGGTTTTGTATTAATGAACAGATGTATATCCAACCCAGTCGTAAAGCGCGTGCCTGTTAACCTTTGGGACCTGGGTTCGAGCCCCAATGGTACCCTTTTGTTCACTTTTCACATATTTTCTTCTTTTTTGTTCCAGCAAACAGGTACACGGGCCTCCATCATTGGGCTTAGACATTTTTGCTGATTGCTGACCCCCCTGCCTATTTTCATGCCCTTGACCCAAACCTTTTTATTTTATTTTTCATTTTATTTATTTTCTTTTATATTTCATATTATATTTTTATTTTCTTTATTACTACTATTATTATCACTATTATTATTTTTATTAATAAAAAAATCCAAAAATATTTTATTTGTTTATTTACATATTTAAAAATATATATTTTATTTTCTCTATAAAACAAAAAGACTAAAAAAAACATTTTTCTTTTAATAAATTAATTTCTTTTCTTAAATAATTAATATTTAGATTTATGTTTAATTATTATTTTTCTTTTTTTATTTAAAATTAATTTAGAACTTAGGTTTCTTTCAATTAATTAATTTTCATTTTATTTTTATTAACTTAAAACCTTTTTTCACAAAAAACCCTAAAAAAAATTTTAAATTAATTTCTTTCTTAATTAATTTAGGTTTAAGTTTTGTTTAATTTTTAGTTAATAATCTCTCTTAATTAGGTTAAAACCCTTTCATGAAAACCAAACAAAAATCATATCTTTATCCATTTATATTTTTGCATTTTATTTTCAATTTTTGTACATTATTCAATATAATTGTAATAGATAATTAGGTTTAATTTTCTTGCAAAATACCTATTTGTAAATTTGTACACCCCCTCCCCTAATGATGCAATAGCTTAGTATTTTTACTCTCCGCAATTGATCGCTTTATATAAATGCTAGTAATTAGGGTTTGTATGGAAAGATAAAATCAATAATTAACAAACCCTAATTCAAGATAAACAAGCATGTAAATCAAATACATTTGCACACTTGCACCCTTAGGGTAATTCCACTTTGTTGCCTTACAAAAATGGCCATGTTATGCATGTGGGATATCTTAGCAAAAAGCAATAAAAAATACAAGATCATAGTCCCTCGATGACGCTATCAATGTTGACTTTCAAAATGATCTTAGTCCCTCAAAGAGAAATGCTAAGACATCTTACAACATTGCTATCATGGCTATACGACGACCCACGCCCGTCCCTTTACATCCAAAGATAAGGCTTCTTACCAAATCAATGGTAAGATAGCAATATCGAAGGAAAGGAAGAAATGAACTAAGACTTTTGAGTAGGTAGATTGTTCCTAGTTGCTTGCTCATTTTCAAATCAAAACATCCTTGCTTATTTTCAAAACAAACACCAAACACTTTCAAAAACACTTTCAAAACATTTTTTAAACATGAAATATTGTCAAAAGATCAACACTTTGTATACGTTCTTACGAACGAGAACTATTACAATGTTTGCCTAAACGAAGGCGCCTTTTCAAAATACTTTCAAAAACCATACAAAGCACATTTTCAAACAAAATAAAGTGATCTAATAAGCAACTAAGAGCCCATAGAGAACTATGGATGAAAAGGGTGCTAACACCTTCCCTTTTCATATTCTACCCCCCAAACACAAGAAATAATCTCAAAGGTCTTTTCTGTTCTTTTCAGACTTTCCTTTTGGATAAAAGAAAAGTCAGTGGTGACTCTTGCTAACCTCAAAGTTTGTGATAAAATGAAAAACACCCAAGTCAGTTCTCCCACTGTATCACATGTTCTCACAACCAAGTGCTGAAGGCTCTAAAGACGCAGTTCTGAAGACTCTAAAGACTTGAAGTTCGGATGACCTTGTTTTATGTTCTCGCTTCTAAATTTATGCTCGCAGAAGCCTCTTAAATGCAGAAGGAAAGAAGATAACCTTAATGTGGTACAAATAGTACATAGTATAATCAACGTTTCATTCCACTACCATGAAAAGACGGATGCGTCGTGTGATACGGTGGCAAAACTGACTGTTTTGGAAAATGCCAGTTTGCATTTTGCATTTTGTATTCTCAAAATGTCGCGGTAAGCAAGAGTCGCCACCGACTTTTATTTTATCCAACTGGAAAGGAAAAAAGCACAAAAAAATTCCTTTTTTGAGATTTTGAGTACGGGGGTAGATTATAGAAAGGGAAGGTATTATCACTCTTTCTATCCATGGTTTTCCATGGGATCTTAGGTGCTTGCTCATCTTTTAAAATTGCTTGTGTGTGTTTGTTTTGAAAAGTTTTGCTTTGCTTCATTTTAACCCTTGTTTCTATCCTCAAGAGTGTTACGAAGTTGTTTTTTGAAAACTTTGTTTGGAAAGTGTAAGTGTGAAAAAGTTTGATTTTGAGCAAGTACCTATTAGCATCTACCTACTCGAAAAAAGATTTTTTCTGTTGTTGTTTCCTTTAGACATCACTATCATACTATTGAGAAATAGGTATCACCTTCATTGGAGTTGTAAGGGTCAATTCGTAAGGGACATATGATCACTAAAGCAATGTTAGGACGTCTTAGTAATAACCCTAGAGTCTCAAGATCATATTCAAGGCAACATTTCCGAGGAAACATTTCGGAATGGAACTTTTGATCTTTGTTAGACAGGAGGGAAACCACTAAGACACCCTATACTTAATGACCGTTTACCGAAGGCAACCAAAGTAAGAGTATACCCTAGGAGTGCGCATATGCGAGTGATTTGATTTCAATTATTATCTTTGCACATTAGTGTTTGCTAGCCATTTTAAATTAACATGCAATCTTGTCATACAATCCTATTAACATACATCTAACAGTTAATATTTGCGAGAATTAAAATGCAAGAAATAAAACCTACGCTATTACAAGGCTTCGGGGTAGGGATTAATTACATAGCCAAAAAACCCATAAAACGATAAATAAAGAAACTCCTAATTAAACTATTACACAATGTGAGCAGTTACATTAATATTTGCAAAAAAATATAAACGCGCGCGATGAATAAAAAATGAGAGAATTAGGATTTTGACCCCGACTAAGCCTAATTAAAAGAAAAATCATTTTTTTTGTTGTTTTTGTTATTTGAGAAAAATGGAGTTTTAATTGAATAAATAAACCTAATTACTAATTAATTTAAATTTAAGAAAAATAATTAAAATAACCTATTTTTGTATTTTTGAGAAAATAAATAAAAATTAAATCACAAGTTTAACCCTAATTTTTCTAATTGATTTTAATTATATACAAAAAGTTAGAATTACCCTAAATTAAATTTAAACTAATATTAAATTAAAATTGATAAAATAAAAAAAAAACCTAATTCTAAATTTGTGAAATTTGATTTTATGATTTTTTTATGAAAAAAAATTAACTTAGGTTAAAAAATAATTAAACTAATTAAATTAAATAAAAGAAGAAAAAAAAGAAAGAAATAAGAATGAGCCTAGTGTCTTTGTAAGAAGGGGGCGTTGATGGCAAATTTTGGGCCCAATAGCGCCTGGCCCTGTTTGACTTTCCCAATCTCATGTGCTTGCTTGACTTATGCCTATGGTGGACCCTCATGGATAGGCCTTGGATCTGGAGTGTGGATGGATGGAATGTTTGGATGCTGAGGACGTACAGTAGGCTCATTGGATGCTAGCGCGCCTGAATATGTAGGAAAAAATAACATGAAGCAAAGTTGGGACCTGGGGATCGAACCCAGGTCCTTGAACATTCGTTCACTACGCGCTTGCCAGCTGAGTTGGTTGTATTAGTTGTACAAAAAATAACAAATCAATGTTATATGATAAAACAAAAAGTTAAACTCTGAAACGCACGCAGATTCAAATGGACGAGTCATGGAGCGCCACGTTATCCTTCTTCTTCCTTGCCTCTGTCGTTTTAGACAAAAACCTTTACCTACAGACATTAGGCGTAGGTACAACCCTTTTCCCCTCCAAAATCTTGTCCCTGCATTATAAATCACAACCAATGGTACCAATCAACTCGTTGCAACCTCACGAGCATCATGGTACCATTATCCATGGCCAATTGTCCCTGTACAGAAAAACCCTAAAAGCAATGAGGAAACCCTAGCTATGGAACTTTGTTGTATAGTTAATGAAAATGCAATTAAATATGACCATTAGCTTGCAAACATCATAAGGTTTAAGAATATATCAATGAATCATGCTAAATGTGCCAGAATTGAGACATTCGAATTCTAGAAAAAGGATGAACCGTCTGAAACTTACAACGCGATTCTGGATGTTAAGAAGCTTGCCAGTGGTTGAATCTTGATCCTTGGATGTCCAGCAAACGATTGGTGTGACTGGAATGGCTTGAAAGGGCTTGAAACCTGGAAATTGATTTACAACTTTTCTTGAATTTTTTCAATCTTGATTTCTGTTTTGCACGCCTCCAACCTCCTTCTTTTTGGTCTGCAAATGTTCCTTATGTACCATAGAATTAATTAGGGTTGCAAACTTGTTTCAAATCTTCTCCAATTATGATCATTGATTCAATATTTGATCCTTGTGTAAATATTTCCAAATCAAGCAAAATGCAATCTTTTTGTGTCCAAATGAACCTTTCACAATTTGATCTCACTTCCAGCTGTATAATAGACCTAACCATGCACAAAATCTCAAGCTTTGATTAGTTTTTGATATTTTCATGATTTTATTTGATTTAATTGAAATAAAATCAAAATAAATGACAAAAATAAAAGAATGACAAATGGAAGGGATCATGGGTCGTGGGTCACATTACAAACTCAGTGCAAGCATAAAAAGTTGGGCCCATTGAGCAAAAAATGCAATTTTGGCCACATTTGACTTTTGGCAATTTTACAAAAAGGGTAAACTTTGCCAATGCATAACTCTTTCAATTTTGACCCTAGATTTGTGTTCTTGGACTTTTTAGAAAGCTTAAGATGTCCTCTAAGAAACCCTTTTTATATCATTTCAATTAAGTCTTACATGTTCATGTATGAAGCTTTGACCCAAAAGGTGTTTTTGTTGACTTTTCAAAATGACCTATAATGTCCAAATTTATATATTCTTGTGAGTGCATATTTTGAACTTGGGAGATGAATATTAATTGTAGGGAATTGCATGCGTTTCAAAATGAGCTTTGGATGGGTCATTTATGATAAATTATGAGAAAGTTATGCTTGGTCAAAGTTGAGTTGACTTTTCCTACAAAACCCTAATTTAGCAACTTTTGGGTTTTGATGAATTGTGAGCAATCCTATAGGAATCATGATCAACCCTTGATCAAATGATGAATAATACTTCAAAATGAGGATGTTGACCAAAAATCTTGAAGTTTGACTGTATGTGGGCCACAATTGACTTTTGCCCTAACACAATCGATTTTCAGGCCTTTGAGCAATTGACTGAGCAAACTTCCTCTGCAAGGCTTGAAACTTGACATGGATGATCTTGAGAACATAGTAGGACAATAGTGAGCATTTGGGATCCTTTGGACTAAAACATCTTGATGCAAACTGAAACCCTAATTTGAGGTAGACTGCCTTAGAAGAGAGTTTGTCTGGTCAACTCTTGGACTTCCTTGAGAAATTTGAGGACCTCGCTTGAAATGTTTTTCCAAATATGGGAGGGAAAATTTTGGGGTACAACAGCTGCCCCTGTTCAATCTTCTTAAACCAGAGGATGAAGATTGGCTTGTCTGCCTTTCGTGATCCGAAGGTGGAAGATAATTGAACACTAGAGTGCCCAGAAATTTGCACTCGCATGAAGTGGTACTCGTCTTGTGATGTCGGGAATGGGTTTATAGATGCCGTTTGGAAGTCAATGACGGAAGATGACCTTAAATATGCCATCAAAAGAAGTGTCGATCGTATAAGAGATTCCTTTGTGAGAACCTGTATACCTGTTGTTGAGGAGGATTTTAATGGGGAATGCTGGTCTTTGTCTTGAGAGAAGTAGAATTTTAGGAGCTTCAGTTGTCTGTTACTCTACTGGGGAATCATCTCTCAGTCGAGGAGGTGAAGATGAACTATTATCTGGTCATGCTCCAGGCTTTACAATGATCTGCCGAGGAAAATAAGACTGACTGCTATCTGGTCGTGGTCCAGGCTTTACAGCGACTTACTGGGTAGATGAGATTAGGCTTTCTATCTAGTCGTATTCTAGGCTTTGCAATTTCTCAATTCTTATCTGGTCATGATCCAGGCTTCAGAAGTAGTTAGGTGGTTATCCGGTCGCATCCGGGCTTCCACTTGAACTTAAGGCATACTAATATCCGATCGATTTATGGGCTTCATAGTAATTGGCCAAGTAAACTGCTATTTGGTCGAATTCCAAGCTTTGCAGTACCTTATACTGTTATCTGGTCGTGTCCTAGGCTTCAGTGTCTTTTGCCGTTATCTGGTCGTAATCCAGTCTTCACAGCGTCTTATACCATTATCTGGTCGATTCCAGGCTTCATGGTATCTTATATTGCTATCTGGTCGATTTCCAGGCTTCACAATAACTTGCTGAAGGTTAAGCTGTTTTCCGGTCGATTTCCAGGCTTCATAGCTTGTATTTAAGATATACCACTATCTGGTCGATTCCAGGCTTCGTAGTATTATGGAGAAATCAAGATATTATCCGGTCGATTTCCGGGCTTCATAGCTTGAACTGGAATAGAAATCTTAGTATCAATTTGACTGAACCAGAGAAAACTCGTGAGAACTTGATTGTATCTTTCCCTGAAAGGTAAAGAGTTAGTCGTATGTAATGTCATGATGTATGAAATGTATTGGGTAATGATGTTCTCAAAATAAATGAGATTGTGTTGTATGATACATATGCACATGCCATGATGTATGGATATGCAATGTTCTCGTGATATTCTTCGGCTAGGGAGAATAAATCTCGGACTACTGTTGGAGAGTTCAAGGAATTGAGTTCTTTGTTCTCGCTGGGGATAGTGACCGAAGATGATTAACTGGAGACTTGTGTCTGTTCTTCTTGAGAACATTCCTCTGGGGAGAAAACTTTGTTTGAGAATAAACCTGTGGGAGAATGACTTTACGGGGAAGAGAGATACTCTGTTGGACGATCTGCCGATTTGGAGAAATAAACTCTGCTGGGGATGAATTACCGTTGCTGGTGATAATGAACTCTGTCGAAGATTGAATTTCTTCCTGTGGGAGAAATAAATTCAGCAGATGGAAATCTTCTATTACTGGTGATAGATAAAATCTGCTTGGGGAGAATTTTGCTGACTCATTTGCGATTATGAACCTCGGCTGGGTAGAGCTAACATCATTGCCTTTGGATACTTCCTACTCTGCGGGGAGTGTAGGTGCCTTTAGTCATATTCTCAAGCTGGTTCTATCCCTGTACCTGGTGGATAGAGAAACTGTAAGGTTTGGACATTTCTTGTTTGCCCCTGTTCCTAGAATTACGAGTAATTGTTTTTTGTTTCTTATGTGACCATTTATGAGCAGCAATTATTTTCACATGCATATATCAAAAATGAATCATTGGACGTTCTTGCAAAACAAAACAGCAAAAAAGAAAAAACAAGTTTGAAATTTGTGAAATTGAATTGTATTGATTTTTGAAGTTGGCCCGTGATAGGCGTTTTATACAAAGAGGCTGACGTCCTAGTAAGAGAACACCCCCGAAGAATGGAAATTATACAATTTGTGTAAAAGAAAGAAAAACAGCTATGTGAAACAATCCCACTGGGTTCCAACTATGCTATTTCCTTTATATCTTCGAGCGTCTCATCACTTTGCTACTTGGTCGAAGATAGATCAGATTGATTGGCGCCGTCCGAGCTTGATAGTCTATACCGAAATCTGGTCGCAAGGTGATCTAATGAGACATAATGTTACGCTTTGATCCCTAATTTTTTCCTGGACCGCCCTTTCGGGTTTTTAGTCCACCGGGATACCCTTTTTTTCCCAAGCCGCCTTTTCAGGTTTTCGACTTGCTGGGTGTACAGTTTTTTCCATTTTCATCCCTTACTTTTGCCCGAACCCTTTTGGTTCGTCGGGAAGCCCTTATTTTTGCCTAGGCCAATCAACCTAGCGGGTCTTTGATTATGCATAGTATCTTTTCACTATGTCTGCATTGATGGGGTGAGGAAGGTCGTCATCATCCATGGTGGTTAGAATCATAGCTCCTCCCGAAAAAATGTTCTTAACCACAAATGGCCCTTCGTATGTGGGGGTCCATTTTCCCTTGGGATCACCTTGCAGTAGTATGATGCGTTTGATCACCAGATCCCCGAATTGATATTCCAGACGTCTGACTTTCTTGTTAAAAGCCTTGATCATTCACTTTTGATACGTCTGACCATGACAAATAGCAATAAGTCTTTTTTCATCAATTAGATTCAGCTGATCTAGTCGGTCTGGATCCAGTCGTCTTTGCTCAATCCTGCATCCTTCATAATCCGGAGAGAGGGTATTTGGACCTCGATGGGTAGGACTACCTCCATGCCATATACCAGAGAATAGGGTGTTTCCCCTGTCGGAGTCCGTGCTGAGGTATGATACCCATGAAGAGCAAATGGTAACATCTCGTGCCAGTCTTTGTACGTCACCGTCATCTTCTGCACAATCTTCTTGATGTTCTTATTAGCTGCTTCAACATCTCCATCCATCTTCGGCCGGTAGGGAGAAGAGTTATGATGCTGCATCTTGAACTATTTGTAGAGCTCGGTGATCATCGTATTGTTGAGATTTATACCATTGTCCGTGATGATCCTCTCCAGTACACCGTATTGATAGATCAGATTATGCTGGATAAACCGCGCCACGACGTTCTTAGTTACTGTAGCAAAGGAAGCTACCTTAACCCACTTTATGAAATAATCAATTGCTACCAGAATGAAGCGATGCCCGTTAGACACAGTAGGTCTGATCTCGCCAATCATGTCGATGCCCCACATTGCAAAGGGCCAAGGAGCTGTCAGAACATTCTGAAGAACTGGAGGTACATGCACCTTATCAGCATAGACTTGGCACTTATGACAGGTTCGAGAATGCTGATGACAATCGGCTTCCAAGTGGACCAATAATATCCAGATCGTAGGATCTTCTTTACCATGGTATGTCCACTGAAATGAGTTCCGAAGGTACCTTCATGTAACTCTGCCATGATCCTTTCTACCTCGCTCTTGTCCACACATCGCAGTAAGGTTGAATCATGGTTACGCTTGTAAAGGATACAATTGCTGATGAAGAACTTTGCGGCGAACCTTCTCAAGAACTTCTTATCATTAACAGATGCACCCTCAGGATATTCTTGAGCCTCGAGATACCTCTTTACCTCGTGAAACCAGGGTTTATCCATTACCTCTTTAGTCTCAATGTCACAGTAATGTGCGGGTTCGTCCAACCTTTCGATGGTAATCTGGGGAGCTTCATTGTCCCACCTGACTTTGAACATAGAAGACATGGTAGCTAGCGCGCCCGCTAACTGGTTCTCCTCTCTTGGGAAGTGTTCAAAGGTTATCTCTTCAAAGTGCAGAAGCAATGTCAGTACATACTCTTTGTAAGGAATAAGATTTGGGTGCTTCGTATCCTGCTCGCCTTTAATCTGACTGATCACTAGGGCAGAATCTCAGAATACACTCAAAAACTTAATCCTCAGGTCAATAGTAGCTCGAAGACCCATGATACATGCTTCATACTCCGCCATATTGTTGGTGCAGTTAAAACATAATCGGGCGGTGAACGGAGTATGGCAGCCCTCAGGAGATATAATCACAGCACCAATTCCATTACCCAATGCGTTTGATGCTCCATCAAAATACATAGACCATCGGGATCCTTCCTCAGGTCCTTCATCAGGTCCAGGTTCTTCACAGTCGGTCACCAAAATGATGTTCACATTCGGGAACTCGAAATTCATGGACTGGTAGTCATCCACGGCCTGATGCGCCAAATGATCTGCCAATACACTCCCCTTGATTGCTTTTTGGGTTGTGTATTGGATGTCATACTCGGTTAAGATCATCTGCCATCTTATTATTCTTCCGGATAAGGAAGGCTTTTCAAAGATATACTTAATTGGATCCCTCTTTGATATCAATAAGGTGGTGTGAGTCAGCATATACTGTCTCAGCCGGCGAGCAGCCCATGCCAAAGCTCAATAAGTTTTCTCGAGCAATGAGTATCGGGTCTCACAGTCGGTAAACCTTTTGCTAAGGTAGTAAATAGCATGCTCTTTTTGACCGGACTCGTCATGCGGCCCCAGCATGCACCCCATTGAACTATCAAGTACTGTCAAGTATAAGATCAAAGGTCTTCCTTCAACTGGAGGCATCAAAATTGGCAGTTCTTGAAGATATTCCTTGATTCTTTCGAAAGCGACCTAACACTCGTCATTCCACTTTACCACCTGATCTTTCTTCAGCAGCTTGAAGATTGGCTCACAAGTAGCGGTCAGATGTGAAATGAACATGGAAATGTAATTCAGACGTCCCAAAAAGCCTCTAACTTCCTTTTCTGTGTGGGGAGATGGCATCTCTTGTATGGCTTTTACATTGGCAGGGTCCACCTGAATACCCTTATCATTGACGACGAAATCCAGCAGCTTACCAGACCTTACCCCGAAGGTGCACTTGTTCGGGTTTAACCTCAGCTTGTACGTCTTCAACCTGTCGAACAGTTTCTGGAGATGGTCAAGGTGCTCTTCCTCAGTCTGGGACCTTGCTATCATATCATCAACATAAACCTCGATTTCATGGTGAATCATATCGTGGAACAAAGCGACCATGGCACAATGATAAGTTGCCCCAGCATTCTTCAACCCAAAAGGCATTACCTTGTAACAGAAGGTTCCCCATTGTATAACGAAGGTTGTCTTCTCCATGTCCTCAGGAGCCATCTTGATCTGATTGTAACCAGAAAAACCGTCCATGAAGGAGAAGATCTTATGCTGCGCAGTGTTGTCGACCAGAACATCAATGTGAGGGAGTGGGAAGTCATCTTTGGGGATCGCCCTGTTCAGATCTCTATAGTCCACATACATCTGTACCTTACCATCTTTCTTAGGTACCGGAACAACGTTGGAAACCCACTGCGGATAAGAAGTGACAGCTAAAAATCCTGCGTCGAACTGTTTCATGACCTCAGCTTTGATTTTCTCAGACATCTCATGGCACATACGATGAACCTTCTACTTTACAATAGGACAGTCTTCTTTAGTTGGCAGGCGGTGTACCATAATATCCGTGTACAAACTAGGCATATCTTCATAAGACCAAGCGAAGATCTCAACATAGTCGCGCAACATCTCTATTAGTCGTTGTTTGACACTAGGCTACAGATTCGCACATATCTTAACCTCTTTCATGTCTTCCTCTGTACCCAAATTCACTGAATCAATTGGCTCTTCATGAGGCTGTATGGCCCTTTCTTCATGCAGTAGCAGTCTAGCAAGTTCTCCAGGAAACTCACAATCATCCTCACCTTCGTCCTCAGCTTGGTTGATTGGATTTTCGAAGTCATAACTGGCAGTAGTAGAGTTGTTATCAATGGGATCCAGAGTGGATATGGATATGCATTATGATATGTGAGTGTGTGTAAGAGAATAACTATTTTAATAGAGTGCGAGACAGAAAAGAAAAATAAGGAGCGCAAAATTTGTAATGCAAGAAACGTCCAATGCTTTATTAATGATATATGAAAATGACAAATAATAAGCCCTCACAAGCAAGGCCAAGGTGCCTCGGGCAAGGCACCGGGCCATAAAGTTTCAAACTGTTTATTACAAATCTTAAAACAAAAGTCAATTACTGTGGAATAAAAGGAACATGTATGAAGTCCCTCACCGTCCAGTTGTTCAATCCACCATTGGTTGTAGGGTAGATCCAGCTATCGATATCTAAATCCTCTTCATCATCTTTAATTGCAGTAACTCCCTGATTGCTGATGTACAGAGGAGGTCTTCCAATCCGCGCGCCTAACAGCCCTTTGAGCTCCTGTAGTAAAGCCCAAACCAAATTTATCAGTTTTGTGTGTGAAATCAGGGAGCTGACCCCAATTTGTACACCCACCTTCTTCAATTACATCCCTGGCATCCTTGAGAGAAGCCATCTTCATCGGAGGTTTTTCAGTAGCAACTTCAGTTGACGCCAAAGTCTGAGGGACCTCTTCAAAGTTCTGACAAGGGGTTTCGATGAACTCCCCATCCATCTCCACGTAGCGAAAGGAATTGAGATGATTCACCATGTACTCCTCTTCACCCCGTACTGTGACAATCTTCCCTTTTACTGGATATTTCAGCATTTGATGGAGCGTTGAAGTCACTGCCCCAGCCTTATGAATCCAAGGACGACCCAGCAAGCAAGAGTATGATGGTCTGATATCCATCACATAGAAGGTGGATCCAAAGGTCTGAGAACCCACTTTAACATGGATGTCCACCTCCCCGTGCACCATCCTTTTTGACCCGTCGAAAGCTCTGACCATAATATTGCTCCGTTTTAGAATCAAACCTTCACAGTTCAAACGGTCCAACACTTTCTTTGGCAGAACATTCAGCGAAGACCCGATGTCAACCAGCATATGAGCCATAGTGGTGCCCCTGCACTCAATTGAGACGTGCAGAGCATCCTTGTGATTTCTTCCTTTAGCAGTCAGATCTGCATCTGAGAAACCCAATCCATTGTCGGCAGTCAAACTAGCTACGCAATATTTGAATTGATCGGCTGAAGTTTCCTGTGGTACATGCGCAGTCTTGAGGAATGCAATTAGAGCCTTCACATGGGCTTCAGAACATAACAACAAGGACAACATGAATATTTTTGACGGGGTCTTCCCCAGCTGCTCGACTACGTTGTAGTCGCTCTTCTTGATAATCTTCAAAATTTCTTCCATCTCTTGTTTCGAGGTTTCTACAATGATCTTCTTAGGTGCCTCTGTCTGGGCAGGCTCACCTGTGATTTCTTTGCCCCGAGTCCCAGATGGCTCGGCGACAGGGGTGATAACTGGAATAGGAATTGGGATAGTATCTGATGTACTAGCAGATGGAATAACAACAAGTTTATGGACAACCAGAGGGGAAATCTTGGGAGAAAAGAGTCTTGCACTTCTGGTGACCTTGCTAGCCCCTACAATATTGCTGATATCAACATCAACTTCCTCACTTTTCAACTCTTGCTTAATACCATGGTAATACACATCAACACCATAGTTCCAAGGGACGACCTTATCTAAAGTGTATGGGATAGGACTAGGGACAGTAATTATTAACGGAGCAATTCTTGGGACGGGTGTAATCCTAACAGGCTTTCTCGAGGAAACCTTGGAAGGATTGGCGGAAATGGTTATGATGGCAACATCTTGAATTGGAACCAATAGAATCAAAGTATTTTCGAATAGGATCTCCTTATTATCCATCAGGCTCTGAACACCTGATTTCAATAAGGGGCAACTAGCAAGAAGAATTGAACGCATGTGGCAACCTTCACCACAACCTGGAAATAAACCGGCTAACAGCAAATTCTTCTTAACTGTCATCAAAGGGGTAAAGATTTCTTCCACGAAGGTCACAAATAAATCATCGTCCATAACATTTACTCCATGACCATTTTTGGGCATGGGAGCAGTTATGGCGTTGGGCTTCTCCGGAGTGTCAAACTCAATTTCTTTGGCTTTGATCAAGTCTTGCACCTTGTTTTTCAAGGCCCAACAATAGATTGTATCATGACCTGGACTTTCAGAGTGATAGGCTCAGCGAGCATTCGGGTTATAGTGGGGAGAAGTGATGTTGGGGTTCCTCGAGGCCTCCCTCAGAGTTACCAGATTGGTCTTCAATAATTGTGGTAGAATTTGGGACAAGGTCATATTTAGTCGAGTGTACTGCCTTTGTGGTCTTTCCACCCTTTGTTGATTGTTGCATTATGGAGCAACTGTGGGTCTTGATATCACTACTGCATTTACTGCTTGACGGTGTTTAGGTCTTCTTTGGCCCCTTGGGCCGTAGACTGCACTAGCTTCTTTCTTACCGGTGAAAGGCTTCTTCACTGCACTTGATGAAGTATCCTTCTGTATATTACCACTTTGGATACCAACTTCTACTCTTTCTCCAGTCAAAATTAACTCAGTAAACCCAGATGACGAACTGCATATCAGATGATTGAAAAATAGACCAGACAACGTTCCTAGAAACATGTCGACTAACTCCCTATCAGACAAAGGGGGTTGGACTCTTCCATCCAAGTCTCTCCACTTTTGAGCATAGTCCTTGAAATCTTCACTTGCACCCATTGACATACCCTGAAGCTGAGTACGAGTGGGAGCAAGGTCGGCGTTATACTGATACTGTCTGTAAAAGGCAGCAACAAGGTCTTCCCAGTTTCGGACATTGGCTCCTTCCAATTGATAAAACTATTCAAGCCGAGTCCCTGACAGACTATCTTGAAAGAAATGCACCCACAAATTTCTATCGGAAGTGTGGGGTTGGATTTTCCTGTCATACGAGCGGAGATGGAGTTTTGGACAGGATACTCCATCGTACTTGGCAAAAACTGGAGCTTTGAACTTATGAGGGATCACCACTCCCGATACCAATCCCAGCTCTCCGAAATCAAAACCAAGGATCTTATGAATCTCCATAGCACTCATCCGGTCTTCTAGTTGCTTGTACCTATCCTCGGCAGGAGGATATTGCTCATCATCAAAGTCAGTATCATTATCAGAAACTGCAGGACTGGAGCCCTTTTCTTCTTCTTGATTTTCCCCGTCCTTTGACGAGGAGATCAGATCAGCTTGTTGTTGCAGCCTATTCCCAAACCTTTTGCCCATACTCAGAAGAACGACCTTCTTCTTATTGTTCTTCTTCTTCTTCTTCTCCTTCAGAATGAGAGTCTTCAAATCCTCTTGCCCTTTAGCCAAGCTCAAGAACATCTCTTGGAATTGGGTGTTCTGTGCCTAAAGATCTTTGATGGCTTGATCGGAAGACATTTCTACTGAAATAAACAGCGAAAGAGATGAGAAACCTGTAATGGTACCTATAATGATGTGCATGATAATGGCATGCGTATGTAATGATTCCAAAGACTTTGGGAGATTTAAATTTGAAAACCAAAAATAAACAAACTTTATCAGATTGACTTATAAAAGGTTCAATAATTCCTTTGAGGCGTTACAAAGAAGTAAATGAAAAACAAATCTAAAACTAGAAAAGCAAAAATCAAAAATCCCATGGACGCTTCCTCTTTGTGCTGACGTAGTCATTGATCACTCTTTCTTCCTCGAGCTGCCTGGTGAGCTTCAAAATCTTCATTTCTTGCTCATGGTACTTCTCCCGGTACGTATCCCTTTCCTCTTTCAGCTGAATCCAAGACCTATGCAATTCCCCAGGATCAGTGGGCATATAAGGATAAAAAACCGTGTAAGGAACGCCTTCTTCATTAGTGGGCTCCACAATCACTGGCAATACGGATTCGTAAGGAATCCCAAACTTCTGGGCACGAGCTTGGACCCATTGGAGATAAGGCTGCATAGGAAGGGAAGTCCTTGGTCCCAGATCTTGGGGGTCAGATCTGTTCACCATGCCCCAAGCTCGTATAAACCTCTGGAGATGCTCCTTAATGTCTTCCTTGTAGTCAAAGGCAATATCCTCAAGAAGTAACTGATGTGGACCATCTCTCCGAGCACGACCAAATTGTCACAAAGCTAAACAAGGATTGTAGGTTATACCCCCTCTGATTCCAAGCAAAGGGACATTAGGGTATCCCCCACAATGATCAATGACAGCAGTGTCTTCCATATCCCGGGAACACCAAAGAATTTTTGTATGGGCAAGTGACATTATTCTGTAGGACCATCCCAAACCTTCTTCGTTCTTTAACACAGACTTAGGGAGGTGCGAAATAAACCACCTCGATAGCAACGATATGCAACACATAAGAGTCCCTCTTCTTCACACAGTATGAGTGTAGATGGCATTCAAGATATCACCCAGTAGAGTAGGCACAGGATTGTGAGAAAGGAAAATCATGACAACATTCACATCCACAAAGGAGTCCAGATTCGGGAAGAGAACCAAACCATAGATAAGGAGAGCCAAGACATATTCAAAAGCCTGAAAGTCCAAATTATCCCAGAATAGTTGAGCCCGATCTATCAGAAATTTAGCGAGAAACCCTTCGACCCCGCTTCATGTTTCCCAATTGGATACTACATCAGCCCGTTTCAGATGCAAAGCTGAGGCAATGTCTTCTGGTCTAGGAACCTCTTCCATACCTGTGAAGGGTACCTGCTCAAGGAAGTATGCCTAATAAACGAGAGAACTCTTCTAACGTGGGAACCAACTGATAATCCGGAAAGGTAAAGCAATGATGCACAGGATCAAAGAACTGGAAAAGCACACTCATCATCTGCTCATCAAACTTTGAGGTAACCAGGCTAAGAAGCTGACCATGTCTCTTAATGAACCTAGAAGTCTTAGAAACTCTTGAGGCTAACTCTTTAAGTTGAGCAGGTATTTGCACAAAGTTAACTCGAATGGTATTTCTGCACACATAAGCCATAATCTGCAAAATAGAACAAAGATAAATCCCCTCGGTCTTTGAAATGGTTAGTGTAATGAAGTATGCATGCTATGTTATGATGCATGATGTCATGGTAGAACAAAAAATAAGTATAATAGATAACAGGCATGGCAAAGTCAAACAAGTCACATAAAAGCCCTTAAGTTTAAGGCTTGCATGGGGTCAAAGGTATTATCCTCTTGAAGTTCAGTTGGTTTCAACCTGTCCTAGCAAAAGTAACCGGGTTCTAGAGGTTCTCAATATCACTAACCATCCTCCATCGATCATGGTTTCAGCTTACACAATCTTTTCTTGCAGCCGGAACTATCTAGAGAGTATGGTCTCAATGAGTGTAGCATCGAGTATCAACCAATTCTCAGCTTTATACTGAGGCCGGCTATCTCACTACTTTCTAATGGCCAAGTTGGTCGATTAAAGGTTCTAAGGTCAGTTGATGCTTAACGACACACATAATGGCCCCGTATTCTCCTCGTTTCTCCATAAAGGATACCAGTACCAACAAATGTGCCACATCAACATAGCTACTACTTCAACCGTATCGGTCTACGCCATAGAGTTCCCTCACAGTTTATTGCTACTTACCTAAAAGGTGTCCCCAGATCCAAGTTAGGATCTATAGTAACTCCCAAATAAAACCCTTAAAATTAAAGCAACGAAAACAAACAAGAGAAGCAATTTATGAATAACTAAATCCTAAGTTATACCCCACTTATTAAATCCCCAGCAGAGACGCCAGTTCTGTGATACGGTGGCAGAACCGACTGTTTTGGAAAATGTTGGTTTACGTTTTGCATTTTGTATTCGCAAAATGTCGCGGTAAGCAAGAGTCGCCACCGACTTTTATTTTATCCAACTGGAAAGGAAAAAAGCACAAAAAAATTCCTTTTTCAAGATTTTGAGTACGGGGGGTAGATTATAGAAAGGGAAGGTATTAGCACCCTTTCTATCCATGGTAATCCATGGGCTCTTAGGTACTTGCTCATCTTTTAAAATTGCTTGTGTGTGTTTGTTTTTAAAAGTTTTGTTTTGCTTCGTTTTAACCCTTGTTTCTGTCCTCAAGAGTGTTACGAAGTTGTTTTTTGAAAACTTTGTTTGGAAAGTGTAAGTGTGAAAAAGTTTGATTTTGAGCAAGTACCTACTAGCATCTACCTACTCGAAAAAGATTGTTTCTGTTCTTGTTTCCTTTAGACAGCTGTATCCTACTATTGAGAAATAGGTAGCACCGTCGTTGGAGTTGTAAGGGTCAATTCGTAAGGGATGTACGATCACTAAAGCAATGTTAGGACATCTTAATAATAACCCTAGAGTCTCAAGATCATATTCAAGGCAACATTTCCGAGGCAACATTTCTGAACAGGACTTTTGATCTTTGTTAGACAGGAGGGAAACCACTAAGACACCCTATACTTAATGACTGTTTACCGAAGGCAACCGAAGGCAACCGAAGTGAGAGTATACCCTAGGAGTGCGCATGTGCGAGTGATTTGATTTTAGTTATTATCATTGAACATTAGTGTTTGCTAGCCATTTTAAATTAACATGCAATCTTGTCATACAATCCTATTAACATACATCTAACAATTAATATTTGCGAGAATTAAAATGCAAGAAATAAAACCTACGCTATTACAAGGCTTCAGGGTAGGGATTAATTACATAGCTAAAAAACCCGTAAAATGATAAATAAAGAAAACCCTAATTAAACTATTACATACTGTGAGCAGTTACATTAATATTTGCAAAAAAATATAAACGCGCGCGATGAATAAAAAATGAGAGAATTAGGGTTTTGACACCGACTAAGCCTAATTAAAAGAAAAATCATTTTTTTGTTGTTTTAGTTATTTGAGAAAAATGGAGTTTTAATTGAATAAATAAATAAACCTAATTACTAATTTTTAAATTTAAGAAAAATAATTAAAATAACCTATTTTTGTATTTTTGAGAAAATAAATAAAAATTAAATCACAAGTTTAACCCTAATTTTTCTAATTGATTTTAATTATATACAAAAAGTTAGAATTACCCTAAATTAAATTTAAACTAATATTAAATTAAATTTGATAAAAAAAAACCTAATTCTAAATTTGTGAAATTTGATTTTATGATTTTTTTATGAAAAAGAAATTAATTTAGGTTAAAAAATAATTAAACTACTTAAATTAAATAAAAGAAAAAAAAAGAAAGAAATAAGAATGGGCCTGGTGTCTTTGTAAGAAGGGGGTGTTGATGGCAAATTCTGGGCCCAATAGCGCCTGGCTCTGTTTGACTTTCCAAATCTCATGCGCTTGCTTGACTTATGCCTATGGTGGACCCTCATGGATAGGCCTTGGATCTGGAGTGTGGATGGATGGAATGGTTGGATGCTGAGGACGTGCAATAGGCTCATTGGATGCTAGCGCGCCTGAATATGTAGGAAAAAATAACATGAAGCAAAGTTGGGACCTGGGGATCGAACTCAGGTCCTTGAACATTTGTCCACTACGCGCTTTCCAGCTGAGCTGGTTGTATTAGTTGTATAAAAAATAACAAATCAATATTATATGATAAATAAAAAGTTAAACTATGAAACACGGGCATATTCAAATGGACGATTAATGGAGCGCCACGTTATCCTTCTTCTTTCTTGCCTCTGTCGTTTTAGACAAAAACCTTTACCTATGGACATTGGGCGTAGGTACAACCCTTGTCCCCTCCAAAATCTTGTCCCTGCATGATAAATCACAACCAATGGTACCAATCAACTCGTTGCAACCTCACGAGCATCATGGTACCATTATCCATGGCCAATTGTCCCTGTATAGAAAAACCCTAAAAACAAGGAAGAAACCCTAGCTATGGAACTTTGTTGTACAGTTAATGAAAACGAAATTAAATATGACCATTAGCTTGCAAACATCGTAAGGTTTAAGAATATATCAATGAATCATGCTAAATGTGCCAGAATTGAAACATTCGAATTCAAGAAAAGGGATGAACCATCTGAAACTTACAACGCGATTCTGGATGTTAAGAAGCTTGCCAATGGTTGAATCTTGATCCTTGGATGTCCAGCAAACGATTGGTGTGACTGGAATGGCTTGAAAGGGCATGAAACCTGGAAATTGATTTACAACTTTTCTTGAATTTTTGCAATCTTGCTTTCTGTTTTGCACGCCTCCAACCTCCTTCTTTTTGTCTGCAAATGTTCCTTATGTACCCTAGAATGAATTAGGGTTGCAAACTTGTTTCAAATCTTCTCCAATTATGATCATTGATTTAAGATTTGATCCTTGTGCAAATCTTTCCAAATCAAGAAAAATGAAATTTTTGTGTGTCCAAATGAACCTTGCACGATTTGATCTCACTTCCAGCTGTATAATAGACCTAACCATGCACAAAATCTCAGGCTTTGATTAGTTTTTGATATTTTCATGATTTTATTTGATTTAATTGAAATAAAATCAAAATAAATGACAAAAATAAAAGAATGACAAATGGAAGGGATCATGGGTCGTGGGTCACATTACAAACTCAGTGCAAGCATACAAAGTTGGGCCCATTTAGCAAAAAATGCAATTTTGGCCAAATTTGACTTTTGGCAATTTTGCAAAAAGGGTCAACTTTTCCAATGTATATCTATTTCAATTTTTACCCTAGAGATGTGTCCTTTGACTTTTTAGAAAGATTAAGATGTCCTCTAAGCAACCCTTTTGGTCTCATCTCAATTGAGTCTTCCATGTTCATGTATGAAGCTTTGACCCAAAAGGTATTTTTGTTGACTTTCCAAAATGACCTATAGTGTCCAAATTTATATCTTCTTGTGAATACATATTTTGAACTTTGGATATGAATATTAATTGTAGGTAATTGCATCCTTTTCAAAATGAGCTTTGGATGGGTCATTTCTGATAAAGTATGAGAAAGTTATGCTTGGTCAAAGTTGAGTTGACTTTTCTTGCAAAACCCTAATTTAACAACTTTTGGGTTTTTATGAATTGTGAGCAATCCTTGAGGAATCATGATCAACCCTTGATAAAATGATGAATACTACTTCAAAATGAGGATGTTGACCAAAAATCTTGAAGTTTGACTGTATGTGGGCCACAATTGACTTTTTCCCTAGCACAGTCGATTTTCAGGCCTTTGAGCAATTGACTAAGAAATCTTCCTCTGCAAGGCTTGAAACTTGACATGGATGATCTTGAGAACATATTTAGGAAAATAGTGAGCATTTGGGATCCTTTGGACTAAAACATCTTGATGCAAACTGAAACCCTAATTTGAGGTAGACTTCCTTAGAAGAGAGGTTTTCTGGTCAACTCCTGGACTTCCTTGAGCAATTTGAGGACCTCGCTTGAAATGTTTTGCCAAATATGGCAGGGAAAATTTTGGGGTACAACAAGTCGCACGATCTTGTCCCCCATGTTACTGTTCAAGCTGCCAATGTTTTTGGAAATCCCAAGAGTACCCCTCAACAAATATATTATTTTATTGGCTATATAAATGCTTGAAGGTTAAGAGAGAAAGCTGCCAATTCAATGAATAATCACGCATAAACGTTTTTCATGGCTTTCATATTCTTTAGTCATTGTTCTTAAAATAGTTTACATATTCAACTTGTATAGAAGAAATACTCTTGTAAACAACTTGTATTCAAACGGTTGTTTGATTTTCCTTAAGGGATAAGGTAGGTCTGTATCCTTAAGAAGTCTAGGACTTGCGAGTTTAAGAGGTTGCTAGTCACTTGTCGGTAGATTGTGCATTGTAATAATCAGGTTGGTTATTGTTTGATATTCCTTAAGGGATTGGGTAGGTCTATATCCTTAAGAAGTCTTTGACTTGCGAGTCTTAGTGGTTGTTAGTCACTTGTGGTTAACTTGTGCAAATTGTAATCAGTTTGGTTATAGTGAATTAAGTCCTCAATTGAGTGAGGAAAAATCACCTTATAGTGAATTAAGTCCTCAATTAAGCCTTCGGTAAATGGTCATTAAGTATAGGATGCTTTAGTGGTCGTCCTTTTGTCCAAAGATCAAAGTTGCCTCGGAATGGTTGCCTCGGATATTGTTGCCTCGGATAATTGATCTAAGACTTTAGGGTTACTACTAAGACGTCCTAACATTGCTTTAGTGACCGTACGTCCCTTTTGAATTGACCCTCAAACTCCAACGACGGTGCTACCTACTCACTAATAGTGGGATAGCATTGTCTAAAGGAAACGAACATAGAATAATTCTTTTTTCGAGTAGGTAGATTATTTCTTAAGTACTTGCTCAATCCAAATAAAATTTTCACACTTACACTCCTTTACAAACAAAGTTTTAAAAAACATTTCATTACACTCTTGAAGACATAAGCAAGAGTTAAATCGAGTTCAAAAGAAAAACTTTTCGAAACACATAAACATAAAGAAAACAACTTTTAAAATGATGAGAAAGTACCTAAGAGCCCGTAGATAACTACGGATAGAAAGGGTTCTAATACCTTCCCTTTCTCTAATCTACCCCCCCGTACTCAGAAATATCTCGAATAAGGAATTTTTCTGTGCTTTTTTCCTTTGCTTGTTGGATAAAATAAAAAACGATGGCGATTCTTGCTTACCGCGAAATTTTGTGAACATAAACGCAAAACGCAAACCAACAATTCCTTAAAAAAGGGAAACACGTCCCAGTTCTGGCCACCGTATCACAGAACTGGAGACTCTGCTAGGGACTTATAAGTGGGGTGTACCTTAGGATTAGATCATCATATTGTTTTCAATTGTTTGATTTGATTGCTTTATCTTTGTGGGTTTGTATCGGAGTTACTATAGATCCTAACCCAGATCTTGGGGACACCCTTTAGGTAAGTAGCAATAGACTGTGAGGGAACTGTACAGCGTAGACCAGTACGGTTGAAGCAGTAGCTACGTTGGTGTGACACATTAGTTGGTACCGATATTCCTTGTGGAGGAACAGGGAGAGTATGGGGCTGCTAATGGGTCATTAAGCATCAACTGACCTTAGAACCTATAATTGACCAACTTGGCCATAGAAAGTAGCAGTATGCTACACTCATTGAGACCATACTCTCACGATGGTTCCGGACGCAAGAAAAGATTGCTAAGCTGAAAATATGACTGATCGAGGATGGTCAGTGATATTGAGAACCTCTAGAACCTGGTTACTATTATTAGGACAGGTTGAACCAACTAAACTGCAAGAGGATAGTACCTAAACTCCATCCCAGCCTGAAATTTAAGGGCTATTGTGTGACTTGTTTGCCCTTACCATGTTTGCTATCTGTGATACATGTGGTATGTTTTTATCATGACACCATGCATCATGACACCGCATGCATATTTCATTAGACTAACCATTTCAAAGACCGAGGGGACTCATCTTTATTCTGTTTTGAAGATCATGGCTTCTATGCGCATAAATACCATTCAAATCAGCTTCGTGTAGATACTTGCTAAGCTTAGAGACTTGGTTTCAAAGGTTCCTGATACTTCTTCCTTTGTTAGAAGACATGGTCATCTCCTTAGTTTGGTCACTTCTAAGTTGGATGAGCAAATGATGAGCGTGTTGTTCCATTTCTTTGACCCGTTGCATCACTGTTTCACCTTCTCGAACTATCAGCTAGTCCCTACTTTGGAGGAGTTTTCTGATTTACTTGGCATATCTATTCTAGAGCAGACACCCTTTACAAGTTTGGAGATAGCTCCTAGGCCATAGGATATTGCTTCAGCCCTACATCTAACAATGGCTGATGTAGTATCTAACTGGGAGATTCAGAGTGGGGTTAAAGGTTTCTTGGCTAAGTTTTTGGTTGATCAAGCTCAACAGTTCTGGGATAGTTTGGACTTTCAAGCATTTGAAGACATCCTGGCTCTCCTCAAATATGGCATGGTTCTGTTCCCAAATTTAGATTCTTTTGTTGATGTGAACACAGTCAGGATCTTCATGTCCCGTAACCCACTGCCTACACTCTTGGGTGATATTCTGCATGCTCATTATACCCGTACTGTTCGGAGAAGGGGAACTCTCATGTGCTGTACACCACTGCTGGCGAGGTGGTTTATTTCTCACCTCCCCAAATCTATATTGAAGAATGAGGAAGGTATGGGTTGGGCTTACAGAATCATGTCCCTTGCTCATACGGACATCCTTTGGAGTTCTAAAGATATGGAAAAAGTAGCTGTCATTGATCGGTGTGGGAAATACCCCAATGTTCCATTGTTGGGAATTAGAGGAGGAATAACCTATAATCCTTGTTTGGCCTTACGATAGTTTGGACGAGCTCGAAGGGACAATCCTCATGAGTTGCTGCTTCCAGACATTGTCTTTGACTTCAAGGGGGATGTTGAGGGACATCGCCGCAGATTTATAAGAGCATGGGATATGGTGAACAGGTCTGATCCACATGAGCTAGGAATGAAGACTTCTCTCCCAATGTAACCGTATCTCCAGTGGGTTCGAGCCCGTGCTTAAAAGCTGGGGATGCCATACGAAGCTGTTTTGCCGATGATTATGGAGCATACTGATGAAGAAGGGGTTCCTTATACAATCCTCCATCCTCATATGCCTACTGATCTGGGGGCATTGAATAGGTCTTGGATCCAGTTAAGGGAAGAACGAGATACCTACAGAGAGAAGTATCATGAGCAGGAACGGAAGAACCTGAAGCTTACAAGGCATCTAGAGACTGAGAGGATAATTAACGATTATGTCAGCACGAAAGGAAAATGACCATGGGAATTCTGATGTCTTTTATTGTTTCTAGTTTAGATTTTCTTTTCAGTATTTCTTTTGTAACTCCTTAAAGGCATTTGTTAAACATTGTTTCAAGTTTTAATCTAATAAAAGTGTGTTTTATTTTGGTTTACAAATTTGAATCTCCCTAAGTCTTTGAAATCATTTCATACACATTCCATTACCATGCACCTCATTACAGGTACCCTTATAGGTTTCTCATCTTCTTCGCTGTTTATTTCAGTGCAACATGTCTTCTGAAACATCTACTGATCAAGCTATTAAGGCTCTTCAAGCTCAGAACGCTCAATTCCAGGAGATGTTCTTGAACTTGGCCAAGAGTCAACAAGATATGAAGACTATCATCTTGAAGGACAAGAAGAAGAAGAAGAAGAAGAAGGTGGTCCTCCTGAATATGGGTCACAGGTTTGGGAACAGGTTGAGACAGGAAGTTGATTTATCTCATTCATCTAGAGGAGGAGAGAATCAAGAGGAAAGGAAGGGTCCCAGCCCTGTGGTTTCTGACAATGACACTGATTTTGATGAAGACCAGTATCCTCCTGTTGAGGATAGGTATAAGCAACTTGAAGACCAGTTAAGCGCAATGGAGATCCAGAAAGTCCCTGGTCTGGACTTCGGAGATTTGGGTTTGGCATCTGGGGTGGTGATCCCACATAAGTTTAAAGCTCCTGTCTTTGCTAAGTACGAAGGGGTATCCTGTCCGAAGTTACACCTCTGCTCATATGTCAGAAAGATTCAACCATATACTGCCGATAGGAACCTCTGGGTTCATTTCTTTCAAGATAGTCTGTCAGGGACTCAACTTGAATGGTTCTATCAACTGGAAGGAGCTAATGTCCACAACTGGGAGAACCTTGCTTATGCTTTTTACAAGCAATACCAGTATAATACCGACCTTGCTCCCACGTATACGCAACTTCAGGGTATGTCTATGGGTGCGGGCGAAGGTTTTAAGGACTACGCTCAGAAGTGGAGAGATCTGGCAGGAAGAGTACAACCCCCTCTGGCTG
Source organism: Vicia faba (assembly GCA_948472305.1). NCBI lineage: Eukaryota > Viridiplantae > Streptophyta > Magnoliopsida > Fabales > Fabaceae > Vicia > Vicia faba. The sequence continues at coordinate 854,242,998 of OX451736.1, read as the reverse complement.
ATAGGGAGTTGGTGGATATGTTTCATGGGACTTTGTCTGGTCCGTATTTCAATTATTTGATCGGTAGTTCATCATTTGGGTTCACTGAAGTGATTATGACCGGGGAGAGAGTTGAAGTCGATATCAAGAGCGGCAAGATACAGAAGGGTGCTTCGTCAAGTTCAGAGAAGAAGCCTTTCAAGAAGGAATCTAGTGCAGTTTATAGCTCGAAGAGCCAAAATTGACCTGAGAGCCTCCAAATAGTGAATGTGGTGGTAATATCAAGACCCTCTGTTGCCCCATAACGCAACACTCAGCAAAGAGTAGAGAGACCGCAAAGGCAGTATACTCGGCTCAATATGACCTTATCTCAAATTCTGCCGCAATTGTTGAAGACCAACTTGGTGACTCTGAAGGAGGCTCCAAAGAATCCCAGTACTACATCACCGCTGTATAATCCGAACGCCCGCTGTGCTTATCACTCAGATAGCCTAGGGCATGATACAAATAACTGTTGGGCTTTGAAGAATAAAGTGCAGGGTCTTATTGATGCTACGGAGATTGAGTTTGAAGCGCCAGAAAATCCAAATGTCATGACTGCTCCTATGCCCAAGCATGGAGTGAATGATGTGGATGATGACTCGTTTGAGACTTCCGTGCAAGACATTTCTACTCCGTTGATGACCGTAAAGAAGAACCTATTATTGGCCAGTTTATTTTCGGGTTGTCGCGAAGGTTGCCACCCGTGATCCATCCTACCTACTGGTTGCCATCTATTGAAGTCAGGTGTGCAACGCCTGATGGATAACAAAGAGATCTTGTTCGAGAAAACTTTGGTTCCATTGATTCCTGTTGAAGATGTTTCCATAATCACCATTTCCGCCAATCCTTCCAAGACTTCCTCGAGAAAGCCTGTTAGGATTACCTCTGTTCCGAGAGTTTCTCCATTGATCATTACTATTCCTGGTCCTATCCCTTACACTTCGGATAAGGCTGTCTCGTGGCACTATGGGGCCGATGTATATTATCATGGGATCAAACAAGATTTGAAGGTTGAAGAGGCTGATGTTGATGTTAGTAATATTGTCGGGTCTAACAAGTTCACCCGAAGTAGGAGACTTTTCTCTCCTGAAATCTCCCCACCAACTATTCGGAAACCTGTTGCTATTTCACCTGCCAGTACATCTACTACTGTCCCTGTTCATTTTCCAATCATTACCCCTGTCTCCGAGTCATCTGACGCTCGGGGAAAAGGGATCACCGGTGAGCCTACCCGGGCGGAGGCACTGAAGAAGATTATTGTTGAAACCTCTAGGCAGGAGATAGAGGAAATTTTGAAGATCATCAAGAAAAGAGACTATAACATAGTCGAATAGTTGGGGAAAACCCCGTCGAAGATCTCTTTGTTGTCTTTATTGTTGTGCTCAGAAGCCCATGCTAAGGCTCTGATTGCTTTCCTTAAAACTGCGCATGTTCCGCAGGAGACATCTGCTAACCAATTCAAAGATTGTGTGGCTAGTTTGACCACTGACAATGGGTTAGGTTTCTCCAACGCAGATTTGACTGCCAAAGGAAAGAATCACAATGACGCTCTGCATGTTTCAATAGAGTGCATGGGAACTACTTTGTCCCACGTGCTGGTGGATATTGAGTCCTTGTTAAATGTTTTACCCAAGAAAGCGTTAGACCGGTTGGATTGTCAAGGGTTGGCTTTGAAGTCAAGTAATATTGTGGTTAGGGCCTTTGATGGGTCCAAAAGGATGGTACATGGAGAGGTGGATGTTCCTATTAAGGTTGGTTCCCAGACTTTCGCGTCTACATTCTATGTGATAGACATTCGACCATCTTATTCTTGTTTATTGGGTCGCCCGTGGATTCATAAAGTTGGGGCAGTAACTTCTACGCTCCATCAGATGTTAAAATATCCAGTGAAGGGTAAAATTGTTACAGTACGAGGGGAAGAGGAGTACATGGTGAGCCACCTTAACTCTTTTCGGTATGTGGAGATGGACGGGGAGTTCATTGAAACCCCATGTCAAAACTTTGAAGAAGTCCCCCAGACTCTGGCATCAACTGAAACTGTTGCTGAAGATCCTCCAATGAAGATCGCTTCCCTCAAGGATGTCCGGGCTGTTATTGAAAAAGGTGGGTGCGCCAATTGGGGCCAACTCCCTGACTTTGCACACAAGACTAACAAGTTTGGTTTGGGTTTTACTACAGAAGCTCAGAGGCTAGTTCAGCATGCGCAGATTGGAAGACCTCCCCTGCGTATCACTAATCCGGAAGTGAATGCGATTGAAGATGATGACGAAGAGTCTGAGTTTGACAACAGGATTTACCCGACTACTGACGGTGGATTAAACAATTGGACGGCGAAGGACTTCGTGCCCATTTCTTTTATTACACAGTAATAAGACTTTTGTTTTGAGTTTGTAACAAACAGTTTAAAACTTTACAGCCCGGTGCCTTGCCCGAGACACCGTGGCTTTGTTTGTGAGGGCTTATTATGTGTCATTTCCATATATCATCAATAAAGAATTGGACATTTTTCTTGCATTACAAATGTTGCGCTCCTTGTTTTTCTTTTCTATCTTGCACTCTATCAAAACAGTTGTTTGTCTTACACACACACTCACATATCATAATACGGGTCCACATCCACTCTAGATCCCACTGATAACGACTCTGCTGCTGCCAGTTATGACTTCGAAAGTTCGATCAACCAAGTCGAGGACGAAGGTAAGGATGATTGCGAAGTGCCTGGGGAGCTTGCTAGACTGTTACTTCAAGAAGAGAGGGCCATACAACCTCCAAGAGCCACCAATTCTGATGCCTCCAGTTGAAGGAACACCGTTGATCTTACTTGACAGTACTTGACAACTCAATGGGGTGCGTGCTAGGGAAGCAAGATGAGTCTGGCTGAAAAGATCCTCAAGAAAGATTTGCCCTCCAATATTTCCCAAAACATTTCAAGAAAGATCCTCAAGTTGCTCAAGGTAGTCCAAGGGTTGGCCAAACAAGCTCTCTCCTAAAGCAGTCTACCTCAAATTAGGGTTTCATGTTGCATCAAGATGTTTTAGTCCAAAGGATCCCAAATGCTCACTATTTTCCTAAATATGTTATCAAGATCATCCATGTCAAGTTTCAAGCCTTGCAGAGGAAGTTTGCTCAGTCAATTGCTCAAAGGCCTGAAAATCGATTGTGCTAGGGCAAAAGTCAACTGTGGCCCACATACAGTCAAACTTAAAGATTTTTGATCAACATCTTCATTTTGAAGTATATTTCATCATTTTATCAAGGGTTGATCATGATTCATCAAGGATTTCTCATAATTCCTCAAGACTCAAAAGTTGCTAAATTAGGGTTTTGTAGGAAAAGTTAACTCAAATTTGACCAAGCATAACTTTCTCATAATTTATAAGAAATGACCCATCCAAAGCAAATTTTTAAGAGGATGAAATTCCCTACAATCCATCTTCATCTCCCAAGTTCAAAATATGCACTCACAAGAAGTTATGAATTTGGACATTATAGGTCATTTTGGAAAGTCAACAAAAACACCTTTTTTGTCAAAGCTTCATACATGAGCATGGAATATCTCATTGAGATGAAACCAAAAGGGCTGATTATAGGACATCTCAAGATTTCTAAAAATTCCAATAACACCTCCAAAGAGTCAAAATTGAGGAAGTTATGCATTGGTGAAGTTGACCTTTTTTGCAAAATTGCCAAAAGTCAACTATGCCTAAATCTTCAAATTTTGCCAAATGGGCCCAATCTTTTTCACTTGTTTTGAGTTGGCAAAATAGTCCACGAGCTCTAGCCCTTGCCACTTGTCATTATGATGTTTTTATTATTTATTTTGATTTTTATTTGATTTAAATCAATTTTAATCAAAATAAATCATATAAAATCCAAAATATTGAAAACAAAATATTTTGTGCTTGTTTCAGGTTTCAATTACAGCTAGCATCAAATCAAACTCGTGCAAGGAATTAGGGTGGACAAAAAGATTGATTGTAGGCCAATTTTGGAAAGATTTTTAAGGTGTATCAAATCAAGATCCAATTCAGTGATGGAGGAAGATTGAGATCAGTTATCAACCCTAATCCATTCCTTGATACATATAGAACGAAGGCAGACCAAAAACTAGGGGAGAAGGAGGCGCAACAAGGAGAACAGAACTTGAAAAAATCAAGAAAAAGTGCAAACACAATTTCATTGTTCCAGGCCAATTCAAGACTCTTTACCCATTCCAATCGATTCCTGGGAGTGTAGGCAAGCAGAAACAATCAAGAACAAAGCCTTTCCAGTACCCAAAAGCGCTGTAAGTCCATCATAATATCCATGAATTTTTGAATTCGGTTAGCATGATTTAGGCATTGTTAGCGTGAATTAACCATATATTGTTGATCCATAGAACCTTTGTAAGCTTTCTGCATCGTTTAATTTCATTTATATGTCATATACAAGATTTCACCATTGCTAGGGTTGCTTGTTTCGATTTGGGGTTTTCTTTTACAGGAAAAATTAGGCCATGAAAAGGCCACCAATGTGTTCAGCAAGACTAGACGAAGTTATCCATGGCCTTCGTTGTTATTTAACATGCTTGTGTTGAGTTTTGAGAATGTGCAGGCCTATAGCTACGGACATATGTCCGTAGGTAAAAGTGATCCACTTTTACCAATGGTGCAAGGTTGAAGACGCCTGTGTGTCATATTCCTATTGAGACATTCAAACCCTAGCACGCGTTTTTTTGACATCCTCCACTAATTCTTGTTTTTATATATTATTATTATTCATTATATGTACAAACAAATACAAGTGGTGCAGTGGTGAGTGTAGCGTTGGTAATTGCTTCAGGACCTGGGTTCGAATCCCAGGTCCCCCATTTTTCTCATATTATTTTCCTTCAGGCAATCACATGCGTATGCAAAGCCAAGATCCACCATACGTCCTCATAATCCAGGGTGCCAAGTGGCTTGAGATCCAGATCTGATGGCCAGCAATGGAGGAGCACCATGGAGCCTAGTCAACGCAGAAGCAAGTGATCTGGAAGGTCAAACGGACCTCCCTGTTTTTGGGCCCAGAAATGCTTCTTGCACCCCCCTATTTGCAGGCTCAATATTTCTTCTTTATCTTTTTTATTGTATGTTATTTCTTTTAATTTATTTATTTATTTACTAACCAATTAAATTATTTTCTTTTTTATCAAAAAAATCACAAAAATATTACTTTTCATAAATTAGGTCTAGATTTTATTTTTATTAAAAAATTAATTAATTTAGTTAGGTTTGTTAATTTAGATAACTTTAATTTCTTTTTTGCATATAATTAAAATTAATTAGAACAAATAGGTTTTATTTCTAATTTAATTATATTTTCTTTTTTCCTAAAATAATCAAAAACATAAAAAATAGGTCATGTAATTATTTTTATTTATTAATTAAATTAGCTAATTAATTTGTACATTTATTTTTAAAACCTAAATTCTTTTCTTTAAAAAATATTAAAAACAACAAAAACATTTTCTCTTTTAATTAGGATAGAAGGGTCAAAACCCTAGTTCACATTCGTTCTAATTTTCATCGTGCATTTTATTTTATTATTTTTACGCTATTATTGTAACTGCTCACAAGGTTGTAATAGTTTAAATCAGGACATTATTTTCATTTACCGCTTTACTTTTCAAGGGTTTGTTTTTGGCTATGTAAATACCAGAAGTCTTGTAATAGCGTAGTTTAATTTCCGCACTTTAAATTCCACACAATATTGAACTGTTAGATGTATGATATAGGGATGCATGACAATAATGTGTGACTAATTTTAAAACAGTTAGATAATCCTAAACATGTGCAAAGATAAATAATCTGAAATCGAATCACTCGCACATGTGCACTCCTAGGGTACCCTCACACTTGGTTGCCTTCGGTAAACGATCATTGAGTATAGGATGCTTTAATGGTCGTCCTTTTGTCCAAAGATCAAAGTTGTCCCGGAATGGTTGCCTCGGATATTGTTGCCTCGGATATTGTTGCCTCGAATAATTGATCTAAGACTTTAGGGTTACAACTAAGAGGTCCTAACATTGCTTTAGTGACCGTACGTCCCTTTCGAATTGACCCTCAAACTCCAACGAAGGTGCTACCTACTCACTAATAGTGGGATAGCATTGTCTAAAGGAAACGAATATAGAACAATTATTTTTTCGAGTAGGTAGATTAGTTCTTAAGTACTTGTTCAATCCAAATAAAATTTTCACACTTACACTCCTTTACAAACAAAGTTTTCAAAAACACTTCATTACACTCTTGAAGACAGAAGCAAGAGTTAAATTGAAGTCAAAACAAAAACTTTTTGAAACACATAAACACAAAGAAAACAATTTTGAAAATGATGAGCAAGTACCTAAGAGCCCGTAGATAACTATGGATAGAATGGGCGCTAATACCTTCCCTTTCTATAATCTACCCCCCGTACTCAGAAATATCTCGAAAAAGGAATTTTTCTGTGCTTTTTTCCTTTCCTTGTTGGATAAAATAAAATACGGTGGCGACTCTTGCTTACCTCGACATTTTGCAAACACAAACGCAAAACGCAAACCAGCAACTCCTTAAAAAAGGGAAACACGTTCCGGTTCTGGACACCGTATCACAAAACCCAAACCATTTTTTTCTGATTTGAAAGGGATGTCAGGGAGTTCCCCCCAAATGGTATAACCTCCATCTTCAATCACAACACGAGCGTCTTTGAGGGAAGCCATCCTAGGCACATATTTAACATCTTTTGGAACATTAGGAGTAGCTTTGACAACAGTAATCATGGGAGAGACCACTTCGAAGGCTTGGCAAGAAGTTTCTATGAACTCGCCGTCCATCTCAACATACTTAAACGAATTTAGGTGGGTAACCATAAACTCTTCTTCACCATAGAAAATAACGATCTTTCCTTTGACTGGATATTTCAATTTTTGATGAATTATAGAAGTCACTGCTCCTACCCCATGTATCCAGGGGCGTCCAAGTAGGCAAGAGTAGGTAGGATAGATGTCCATCACATAGTAAGTCGAGTTGAAAGTTTGGGAACTAGCTTAATTGGGAAGGTCAACCTCTCCATGTACCATCCTTTTTGATCCATCAAAAGCCCTTACCACTGTGTCACTTGGCTTCAACACTAAACCCTCGCAATCCAACCGATCTAGGACACTCTTGGGTAAGACATTTAAAGAGGACCCGATATCCACAAATACATGTGTTAGAGTGGTTCCTTTGCATTCAATAGAGACATGCAAAGCCTTGTTGAGATTTCTTATGGATGGAGTTAAATCAGTATCCGAGAATTTCAATCCATTATCGGCAGTCAAACTTGCCACCCAATTTTTAAACTGATCAGCTGTAGTCTCTTGAAGGACATGAGCTTTCATCAAAAATTTCATCAAGGCTTGAGCAGGCACATCAAAGAAAAGTAATAAAGATAGCATAGAAATCTTTGAGGGGGTTTTCTCTAATTGCTCTACTATCTTATAATCACTCTTCCTTATGATCTTCAAAATCTCCTCTATCTCTTGGGTGGAGGGTTCCTGAGTTGTAAAGTCTTTGGCAGGCGCCTCCAACCTGGCAGGCTCAATCATATTTTCTTTGCCCCTAGCATCAACACTAGGTTTGTCAATAGTAATTCGAACAGGTGTCGTTGTGGTGGTTGGAGGTGAAATGTTAGGAGAAAATATTCTCCCCATCCTTGTCACCTTTCTAGAGCTAGAAATGTTGGTAATATCAGTAATCTTGTCTTCATCAATCCAAGAGTCTTGTCTATTACCATGGTAATATACTTCAGCGCAATAATTCCAGGGTACCGCTTTATCGGAGGAATAAGGGACTGACCCAAGAGTAGTAATTATCAATGGAGCTATCTTCGGTTCATTGGAAATCCTAATAGGACCCTTTGAAGTGATCCTAATAGGCTTGTTGGATATAGTGATAATGGATATGTCTTTAATTTCTTGAGGTACAACTTTGGTCAAACTTTTTACCGATGGAGTTCTTTTGAATAGGATCTCATGGTTGTCCATTAGGTGTTGGACACCTCTTTTCAGCCATTCACAGCCATTGATTTGCACAACACAGTAACAACATTCTTCAAGACAACCAGGGAAAACCCCAACTTTCAACAAATTATTTTTGACAAACTTTAGTGGAGTGGTTAAGTCATTAACAGAGGAAACAAAAGCATATCTTCAATAACATTGACACCTTTGCCATGGTTTGGCATAGGTACGGTGATTACATTCGGAGTTGGAGAAGGATCAAATTCAATGGTCTTGTTGTCAATGAGGTCTTGGATCTTTCATTTTAATGCCCAACAATGATCAGTGTCATGTCCAGGACTATTGGAGTGGTAAACAAATTTAGCAGTCAGGTTATACTTTGGAAACGAAACATTGGGATTTGAAGGGGGGTCACACAATGTTACCAAATTAGCCTTCAACAGGTGATGTAGGGCTTGAGATAGTGACATGTTGATCCTTATAAATTATCTTCTTTGAACATCAGGTATTTGGTAGCCAGCTTGTTGTTGTGGTCTTTGAGTAAAGGTCGAATTGGAGATTAGAACCGCATTTACAGATTGACGATGGTCCTTTTTGATATGGCCCCTTGACCCATACACGACATTAGTTTCTTTTTTACCAATAAAAGGTTTCTTCATAGTATTTGATGTAGAGGCAGAGGCCATGGGAATCTTTCCACTTTTAATACCGCTCTCGACCCTTTCACCAGTCAATATTAACTCAGTGAAACCAGATGATGAGGTCCCAATTAACAAATTTAAAAATGGTTCAGTCAATGTTCCCATGAACATATCTACCAACTCCGTATCAGTCAATGGTGATTGCACTCTACCTTCCAGATCTCTCCATTTTTACGCATATTCTTTGAAACATTCATTGGAACCCATGGTCATCCCTTGTAACTGCACCCTTGTTGGCGCCAGATCAACATTATACTGATATTGTCGGTAGAAGGCAATGGCCAAGTCCTCCCAGGTATGGATGTTGGAACCTTCTAACTAATAAAACCACTCCAATTGAGTCCCAGACAGACTCTCTTGAAAGAAGTACACCCACAATTTCTTATCAGTGGTATGCGGTTGAATTTTCCGGACGTAAGATCTCAAGTGAAGCTTCGGGCACGAAACACCATCGTATTTGGCAAAAACTGGAATCTTGAATTTGTGGGGGATTTCCACCCGAGGAACCAAACCCAAATCACCAAAATCTAGGCTAGGCACAACATGAACTTCCATAGCCTTCAATTTGTCCTCAAGTTGCTTATACTTGTCTTCAGCTAGTGGATTTTATAGGTCCAAAAAGTCCTCATCCTCAGAGACTGTATTGTTACCACCCCCAACATGGGTGCTCCTTGCGTCTTCATCCCGATTCTCAACTTCCTTGGAGGAGTCTTCTACCACTTGAACTTGTCAAACAGGGCCTTTGAACCTCTTCCCCATGTTGATCAAATATTTCTTCTTAGTATTCTTTTTTGTAACCAAAAGTGTCATCAGCTCTTGCTTCCCTTTGGCCAAGTTGAGCAAGGTTTCTTGAAATTATGAATTTTGTGTCTACAAATCCTTCACAGTCTGCTCGAGATCCATTTTAATTAAATAAACAGTAGAAATATGAGGAAACCTATGTCGAAAAACCTGCTTATGTTATGATGCATGTAATGTGAATGAAAATGTTTTCAAGGACCTTTAGGATTTAAATTTGTTTAAACCAAGAAGGAACAAACATTAATTGTATTAATAAGTTCAAAATTGTTACAAAAAGTGCCTCTCGGGCTTACAATGCAAGAAGCAAAAATAATAATACAAAATAAACTCATAAAATAAAAAGGACTCAAGCTTCCCATGAGCGCATCCTCTTTGGTGCAATGTAGGCATTCAAACTTTACTCTTCATGATGTTGTCTCATGAGCTCTAAAACCTTCTTCTCGGTTACGTAGAATTAGGTTTCAAAGGTGTCTTGCTCCCCCTTTAGTTGAATCCACGACCTTTGCAACTCCTCGAGAGTAGTAGGCATGTCAGAATGAATAATAGTATAAGGTATATCTCCTTCGGCAATAGGTTCCATGATGATAGGTAGGATGGCTTCATATGGCATCATGAGGTTTTGAGCACGAGCTCGCACCCACTTGAGATAAGGCTCCAAAGGAATGGAGTTCTTATGCCCCAATTTCTTACTATCAATTTTGTTCACCATGCCCCAAGCTCGTACAAATATTTGAATATAACCTTAGACATTGTTCTCATAGTCAAATATAACTCTTTGGACAATCGCGTCATGAGGGCCATCCTTCCGAGCATACCCAAATTGTCTTAGAGCCAAGCAAGGATTATAGATGATACCTCCCCTAATGCCAAAGATAGGGACATTAGGGAATTCCCCACAATGATCAATGATGGTGGCATACTCCAAATATCGAGAACACCAATGAATATCCGAATGTGAGAGTGACATCAACCTACTAGACCATCTCATGCCTTGCTCATTCTTAAAAATATATTGAGGAAGGTGTGAAATAAACCACCTATCAAACAAAGGAGTGCAACACATAATAATTCCCCTTCTCTTCATGGTGCGAGTGTGAAAATAGTGCAAAATGTCTCCAAGTAAGATAAGCACCGGGTTACAAGATAGAAAAACTTTGACCGTATTCATATCTATGAGTTGGTCCAGGTTAGAAAATAGTACCATCCCATAGATTATAAGGGCCAAAAACTCTTCAAAAGCTTGCAAATCTAGAGCATCCCAAAAGAGTTGAGCTTTCTCAAATAGAAACTTGGCTAGAAATCCCTTAACACCGCTTGTTGTTTCCCAATTTGCCACAACGTCGGACCATTGCAAATGTAAAGCTCGAGCAATCTCCTCAGGTCTTTCACAATACCGGTGAAGGGTAGTTGATCAAGAATAAGAATTCCCAATAACTGAGAAAACTCTTCCATGGTAGGCATTAATTGGCAATCAGGAAATGCAAAGAAATGATGTTTAGGGTCAAAGAATTGGAACAACCCATGTACCATGTCCTCTTCAAAGTTTGAGGTAGCCAAGTTGATGAGACGACCATATTTCTTGGTGAATGGAGAATCATTTGGAACCCTTCACGCTAACTCCTTGAGTTGAGGAGGCACTTTCACAAGGTTGATTCGGATGGTATTTCTTCTCATGGAAGCCATGTACTATAAAATAGCACAAAGTTAAATCCCAAAAGTCCTTGAAATGGTTAGTGCAAAATGCCATGGTATGATGTTATGATGTTATGTACAAGTAAACATATACAAGCAAAACAAACAAGTCCTTAGGTTTAGGCTTTCATGAGGTTCATAGGTAAGTACCCTCATGAAGTTTGGTTGGTTCAACCAATCCTAGAAAGTAATCAGATTCTAGGGAATCTCAATATCATTGGGCATTGTTTCAGCGTAAACCTCTATTTTGGTGACCGAAATAACCCAAAATTCTGACTTCAATGAGCGTAGTATCGAGTATCAATCAACTTTGGACTGCACCAAAGCCGGCTACCTCACTACTTCCTAATGGCCAAGTTGTTCAATTAAATATTCTATGGTTAGTTAGTGCTTGATGAGATCACACAGCGGCCCTGTATTCTCCTTGATTCACCACAAGGGATACGGTACCAACAAATGTGTCAGACTAACGTAGCTATTGTCTCAACCATATCGGTCTATGCCGTATAGTCTCCATAATCTTTGATACTTAATATTCCCAGATTCGAGTAGAGGATCAATGCAAAACCCAAACAAGGACCCAAAACATAAAGCAAATAAGTCAAACAATGAAAGCATTTAAAGGTGATCTATTCTCTAAGGTAACCCCACTTTTAAGTAATCTCCCTAGTAGAGTCGCCAATTCTGTAATACGGTGGGAGAACTTACTTGGGTGTTTTGCGTTTTATTGCAATTGTTGCGGATAGCAAGAGTCACCATTGAATTTTATTTTATCCAATAAAGGAAAGGGTGAAAAGAACAGGAAAGACCTTTTGAGATATTTTCTTGAGTTCGGGAGGTAGGTTATAAAAAGGGAAGGTGTTAGAACCCTTTTAATCTATAGTTATCTATAGGCTCTTAGTTGCTAGCCCACTTTGAAATGCTTTGTTTGAAATGTGTTTGTGATCGGTTTTGAAAGTATTTTTTGAAAAGTGCCTTTGTTTAGGTTAACTTTGTAATGATTCTCATCTCTATAAGAATGCATACAAAGTGTTTGACTTTTGAAATTTTTTTATTGAAAGTGTTGATGTGTTTTGAAGGATGTTTTGAAAATGGTTGTGAGCAAACAACTATAAACATTCTACCTACTCAAAATGTCTTTGTTCATTTCCTCCTCCTTTAGATATTGCTATCTTACCATTGATTGGTAAGAAACCCTATCATTGGATGTGAAGGGATAGGCGTGGGTCATCATACTGTCATAGAAGGCAACGTTGTAGGATACCTTAGCAATTTTTGTAAGGGTATAAGATCATTTATGAAGGCAACATTTGAAGGGGTCATCGAGGGACTATGATCTTGTATTTGATTATTTTTGCTAAAGTATCCCACGTTCGAGGGACATGACTGTTTTATCTTTAGGCAACAAGTGAGGTTAACTCTCGAGGTGCAAGTGTGCAAAGTGTTTTGATTTCATACATTTGTTCTTAAATTAGGGTTTTCTACTTGTTGATTTTATCTTTCCATACAAACCTTAACTACTAGCATATATATTTAAAAGCGATAAATTGCGGAAATGTAAAACTCTATGCTATTACATCATTTGGGGATGGGGGTACAAATTTACAAATGGGGAGATGAAAACAAATAAACCCTAATTTACTATTACAACCATATTGAATATGAACAAATGATGTACAAAAATGTAAAGGTAATGTGAAAAGAAAATGAGGTTATTTTGTTTGAGTTTTTGTTATGAAAAAGTTTTTTTTAAACCTAATTGAGCTAAGAAGAGAATAGTAAATTTATTTGAATTAATTTGACAAAGCTAAGCCCTAATTATTTTGAACAAAGAAATTTAACTAAGAAAACAATTTTTTTAGGGTTTAAGGTTTTAAAGTATTTAAACCAATGTAAAGAAAGAAATTGATTAATTAATGTTCCTAATCTCTAGGTTAATTTTAATTAAAAAAACTAACATAAACCTAAGTCTAATATTAATTTAATTAAAAAAATAAGAAATTTGTTAAAGGAATATTTTTGGTCTTTTTTTGTCTAAAAGAAGTAAAATAAAAATATGCTACATACCTAAATAAATAAATAAAATATTTTTTGGTATTTTTGATTAGTAAAAATAATAATAAAAATAAAAATAAAGAAAAGAAAAGAAAAGAAAATTATAAAATTAAGTCAGGAGGTATGAAACTGAGAAAGGTGGTTTAAGAGTAAAAAACAGTTTTGTGTTCAAGTTAGGCCCAAATATGGTTTTTTTGTAATCAGAATAAAGAAAGAAAATAAAAAAACAAGTGATGGGCCTGTGTGCTAGTCAGCAAAAGAGAGGTATGAGGAAAAAAGAGATTGGGCTGCAGAGTTTAGGCATGACCCAATTGGATTGTTGTTTGGCTGTTACAGAAAAACAAATAAGGGTGTAAACAAAAGTGGGAGGAAGGGTGTGTGCGAAACTGGGCTTGGTGTTGTTTGGACTTTAGGCCTGTTTGTTTTGAAAACAAAACAGCAAGGTTGTGAGACAAAGTCTCATTTAACAGAAAAACTTTATCTCTTGTTTTTATCTCTCTGACATTATCTAAAATAACTCTTCGTCGGAGACGATGGCTTGGCCGCGCCGGAAATCTCCTTACGACGGTGACGGCGGGGGCGCGAGTCTAAACCATGATTTTTTTATACTAATATCTTACTTTCTTCCTTCTAATCACTAATATGGGGTTTGTTTTTGCAGATTCTATGCTAATAGGCCTAAATATGGAAAGGGGTGAACGAAACCCTAAGTTTCAGATTCAATAGAAAATGATCTTTGATGATGGATGCATCATGGTATGGTAAATATAAAGAGGAAAAGGAAGACGAAATGATCCCGACGAGCTTGAATCCTCGATTTGTACTAACCTTGGGTTCTCAGTGACATATTTTTATTTTTACTCCTTTCTCTTTAGATTTGTCACTTCTTAAGGGTTTATGGTATGAGGAAAATGATGAATTTAAAGTGTTAGGGTTTTGTTTTTTTCTGTGTTAGAGCTGTGATGATAGTGATGATTCTGTTTAGGGTTTGTGGTTCTGCTTTCTTGTGTTTGATTTTTATGAAGGGTTTATTTGGAAAATGATGAGATAAGGGCTTTTGATGATTGTTACAGTTCTATTTCTTGATGCTATATAAACTTTGTTGACAACGATTTTGAGGGTTTTTTCTGTGATGGAAAATGGAACAATGATTTTTGGTTTTTGATTCTTATAACACAATAAAGTTTTTTGTTGTTGAGTTATGGCTCTATATATTTTTGTGAACTGTTGGCCTTATTCCCTGATTTTGTCTCTTATATTGAAAACTTTTTATTTTTTTCATCTTGTGATCACATGCCTCGAGCACCCTTTCTGATTTTTTTGATAAGTCAGCTTTGTTGTACCGAATACTTGTTGGCTATGTTGCTTGTTTTGAAGTTGTACTTGTTCTTGGCTTTATCCTCATTTCTGACATGTCAATGTTGACTTTTGCTTGCTACTTTTGTACTTGTTATACTGGTTACTCGTGGCCTTGATAAACTCTGATTTTCTGTGATGCTTTTACAATGGTGATGATCATTTTTCTGAGGTTTTCCTCTTCACTTTACTGTGAACTAAACAAAATATTGTTTTGAGATTTTGCAGTAGGGTACCATAGGCATGTGATTAAATTATGACTTTTTTGTTGAAACAAGATAAACATGAGGCTTCTTTTTCTGATTTGTCTTTTGTCTTTTGTGAACCAAGTTTTGATTGTGAATTGCAAAAGATATTTTTAGGCCAATGATAGGATAATATTGGTTTAAGGCCTTTGTTGGGCTTGGATTCTTGATTTCTGATGCTGCTTGTTGGGCTTGATAGTGAATTCTGATTTCTTTGAACTTTGTCTTCCTGGGCCCTTGAACCCGCACCTGCTGTATTTGGGTTGCTTTTTATGATGAGCTTCTATTTTGAATCTCTGTTTGCATTTTTTTATTTTGAACCAAGTCAATTGTGATTTGCAATAGACCAAACCCTAATGATGAATTAAATAATCTTGCAATTCCTTGTTTTACTTTTAATTTCTTGCCAACTAATCTATTGTACCCCCAAAATTTGCCCTCTCATTTCTTAAGCCATTTCTTACAAGGATTTTCAAGATTCAAACTTGCACAAGTACAATTGGATTTTACAGTTACAAGTTAAAAATGAAACTGTTAAAAAAGGGGGGAAAACAGATAAAAATAATATTTTTAACAAAATTGGAGAACAACAAGTCTTTTTCGTTTCAGCTCCTTCGATTGGCCTTTTGGCCTCTTTCGATGCAAGCTTGGCTTGCATCCTTCGATCGGGCGTTGGCCTCTAGCACGCTGGCTTTATTTCATAAGGTAGGCGCTTCCTGCATGCAACCTTTGATTTCATATTTGGACTCACATGGTTCACAATACAATGGTTGCCTATGTGCCTGCTACGGTTGGATGTTTGATGCTTGTATGCTTGTGTTGACTGGACAAATATTCCCCTCCATGTTTACTTTGACTCACAAAGTGATGACTAGTTACATACAAGCCTTCGATTGAGCCACGGCTTCTTTCTTGCGCACAAGAGGCTCCCACCATGCTAGCATGCACAAGGCAAAAAGCCTCATGTAGCCTCCTTCGGTTCCAAGGCAAAAAAGCTCCTTTTGGAATCCTTCTATTGCATCCTTGCCTCCTGCGTGCACCCTTCATTTAGGCATATGGCCCCTTTGTTGCAAGCTTCATTTGGGCATTCAAACCTCCTGCATGTAGGCTTCGACGGGGCATTGACTATGTTTATACTAGCTTCAAATGGACAACATTTCCCTTTAGTATGTTGCAGTGCCACCATTGACAACCTTTAATACACATGGTTGGTGCCCCCCTTCAATGGACATGTATTGCTGGATTTGAAGGGCATACATAGGAGTCCTTGTCGAAGGATATATTACAATATCCCATTTGAAGAATAGTATAGTCTATTCGAAGGACACATTTGTCCCTTTTCAAAGAAACATGCATGACCCATTCAAGGGACATGTCTGGGCGTCCCATTCGAAGGACATGCTTGATGGCCCATTTGAAGGACTTACAAAGCCCCCATTAAGGCGTGCTTTGGTGACCCATCTAAGGGGCACATATTTTGCTCCTTCAAAGGATGCACAAAAGTGACCAATTCGAAGGAAACTTGTTGGAACCAAATAACATTGTGGGAAGAAGAATCTGGTCGAAGAAGGGTCAAAATGAAAGGATGAAATATTCAAATATGCTTGATGCCAAGTTCAAGCCTGGTACACTGGCCAAAACTGTTGCACAGCAGTCCTGAAACACTCCTCCATGCTTGCACCAAAATGGCTTACAAATACTGCCCCTCGAAAGCTACAAAAGCATTTTTCTCAAATTGTTCAAACTATTTTGTTTTCCCTCCAAAAACTCAGCCAAGCTTTGCCTATAAATAAAAGGCTCCACAACATGCATAAGGGGTTGGACAACACATCCAGAGACTCGTGGGTGGAACGAATCATTAAAAACTCAAACACTTACACATTTTTAAATAATAATCCAGAATCTAAACTTTTTCCCCTTCGAATCTGAAACATCCCCACACCTTGTTACCCTTCGAATCCAGTAGAAAGAATATCACAGTTGTTCTTCTCCTTCAAATCCAGCATTAGAAACGTCACCTTCGTTTCTTCCCTTCGAATCTAGAAGAACTTAGAGCATCCACTCAAGGTCCAGCCCATACGTCCCAACCTCAAGAAAGGTAAGTCACTCTTAACCTTGAACCTTTCGTTTCTAGCATGACCTGTGAATAAACTTCCTTTTCGTTTCAAACATGTACATAGTATTTGTTCTTCTTTTCGTTTCCACCCTTTTAATTTGTTTTCATGGCTAATCCTTTTGTTTTTGTTTCTTGAGTTATTAAATATGCTTTAAGAACTAACTTGGCCATAAGACCAATGCTAGCATGGCCTCAGGCCATGTTGCTATTTAAAGTCTCAAATGACAGAAACTGGGGGAAGGAAGCATGAAACAAAGCCTTAGGCTTCCACACTAACCTCCAGGTCCAAACGAAAGTGGCACCTAGAAGAACACCCAGACTGATTCTAGGCCCAGCCAAAAGAACGCCCACATTGATTCCAGGCCCAGTCAAAAGGCACACCCACACTGATTCCAGCCCCCTGTTGGAAGAGGCAGAAAGGAAGAATCAAAGGCTGCATCTCATGCCTCAGGTTAAGCCCAAATCAAAGGGCATGACCTCACTGATTCCAGGCCCAAATCGAAGGAAGCCAAGAAGTGCAAATCGAAGAGTGTGGCTACCTGAATCGAGAGAGTGCCTTTTTCCTTCTTTATTTTATTTTTGCCTTTATATTTTCTTGCTATTCAATATGGTTGTGATAGTATAGGATTTATTTTTCTGCATTTTTATTACTTTTGTGCAATTGCTAGTAAGATAGGGTATGTATGATAAGATAAAATCAACAAGTAGAAAACCCTTAATCAAAGACTAAATGGATGCAAATCAAACACCCTATTCGCACATGCACCCTTAAGGTAATCTCACTTGTTTCCTCGGAAAAATAGTCATGTCCTTCGGATATGGGTGTTTTAGCAAAGACCCTCGATAAAAGATCGTAGTCCCTCGATGACCCTCAATGTTTCCTTTGGTAAACGATCTAGTCCCTAAATGACATTGCTAAAACATACCATAGGTTGCCTTCTATGATTATACAAACGTCCCACGCCTGTCCCTTCACATCCAATGATGGGGCTTATTACCAACTCAATGGTAAGATAGCAACATCTAAAGGAGGAGGAAGAGAACAATTAGACCTTTTGAGTAGCTAGGATGCTCCTAGTTGCTCGCTTTCTCACAACAAAAACATTTTCTACACCAACACTTTCATCTTAAAACATTTTTAAGAGACAAAGCTCTTTGTACGCGTTCCTATAGAGACGAGAGCCATTACAAAGGCACTTTTCAAAATCACTTTCAAAAACACATTCCACAAATACCTCTTTGAACTATTTTCAAAAACAACACTTTGTACGCGTTCTTATAGAAACGAGAACCATTACAAAGACGTTTTCAAAACACTTTCAAAACCCATACCACAAGCACCTTTTCAAATAAAAAGCAGGTGATCTAGCAAGCAACCAAGAGCCCATAGATAACTATAGATGAAAAGGGTGCTAATACCTTCCCTTTTCATAACCTACACCCCGAACTCAAGAAATAATATCGAAAGTTCTTTCTTGTTCTTTTCAACCTTTCCTTATCTGATAAAAGAAAAGTCAGTGGCGACTCTTGCTATCCGCAACAATTGTGATCTAACGCAAAACAACCAAGTCAGTTCTCCCACCGTGTTACAGAACTTGTGACTCTGCTAGGGAAAACTTAAAAGTGGGGTTACCTTAGGGTTAGATCACCTTTGCTTGCTTTCATTGTTTGATTTGCTTGCTTTACATTTTTGGGTCCTTGTTTGTGTTATTGTTAAAGATCCTGCACCCGGATCTGTTGAACCTTTTTAGGTAAGTAGCAATAAATCATGGAGGTTGAACGGTGTAGACCGATATGGAAAGAGTGATAGCTATGTTAGCATGATACTCTGGCTTGTACTAATGTTCCTTGAGTTAGTCAAGGAAAACATTTGGCTTCCTTATAGTGTCATTAAGAGCTAATTGACCTTTAGAACCTTTAATTGACTTATCCTAAGCCATTAGAAGGTAGTGAGATGGCCGACTTTGGTTCCATCCAAAGATTGGTTGATACTCGAAGCTACACTCATTGAGATTAGACTTTTGGGATATTCTGGATGCAATACTTTGGTGCTTAGGCTAGAACAGTTCCTAAAGGAAAGATCAATGATATGAGACTCCTTAGAACCCGATCACTTTCTAGGACAAGTTAAGCCAACTAAACTTCAATAAGGTACTTACCTACGAACCCCGTGCAAGCCTAAACCTAAGGACTTGTCAGCTTTGTGTGTATATGACTATTTGTACATAATAACTTGCTTGCTTTTGCATACTTGTACATAAAATCACGACATCATACCATATCATTTTCAATAACCATTTCAAGGATCTCAAGGGCCTATGATGTAGGGTCATGTTGAACCAGATGCTTATCAAGGGGCAAGAGGATTCATTCTCTAATCAAACATCGTCAAAGACCAAAGTACTATAACTTGAGTCAAGGGCTATGACCCACTTGACACGGTGAGCTTAATTCTCCTGGAAGAACATCCACTGATACAAAGTTCTCCAATCAAAGTTGTTGATCATGATTCAGCTTCTAAAATCTTCTTGTGTTTACCCCGCGAGATCCTTGAAAACATGCATCCATATACCATGCATCATATCTTGACAGGTTTCTCCCACACAGGTCTCTCATCTGCTTATTGTTTATTTCAGTAGAGATGGCTCTAGAACATACTATCAAAGAAATTTAGACTCAAAGCGCTCAACTTCAAGAAATGTTCTTGAACCTATCTAGGGGGCAAGAAGAAGTGAAAGTACTCCTCACTAGGGGCATGACCATGAAGAATCCTGAGGACGACAAAGATGACCAGTTGGAATGACTAAAAACTGAAATGGAGACAATGAAAGTCCAAATGATGGAACAACTGGTGGGCCAGATGGCTCTTATCCAAAACTTAGCTTGGGGGAAAGAGGAGTTAATACCCTCGTCAACAAACTTCTTCAAGATAGATGCATCCATATGGGGCAAATAGCTAGAATTGGGAATCAAGTCATTAATCAGCCTCCGATGACACAAGAAGTCGGTTTGATGGAGAGTGGACCTTTCGAAATTGCTTCCACGTCACGGGACCAACAATGACCTCGTCAACATCAACGGGAAAATCAACAAAGGCAAAACAAGCCCGAGAGACAATTTACTAACATCAACATTCCACAGTCTCAAGCATTGTAACACATGTTGAGGATGAATCTAATTACGTTGATAGGACCCCATCCAAACCCTAAAACTTCTTCTCTTAACTACAATCCTGATGCCAGGTTTGCCTATCATTCCAATAGTCCTGAACAGGATACAAACGATTTTTGGGCACTGAAGTACAAGATTCAAAACTTGATCGACGGAGGAGCATTGGAGTTCACACAAGATGGTTAATTGGAACTCTTTTATCACCCCTCAAGGGAATCAACATGAAGCGACGGTATGGGCGAGGAAATTTTTTGTTGTAATTTCTTTGTTTTCTTAAACATTTATCTTTATGTCAGACTCTGTTTACTCTCATTAATGCATTGCATATGTTTGTCTTGAATTAATCCATTCGTTTTCATTATACTTAAAACTATGCTTTTTACTCGCTTTATAATATTCAACTCTTGGTTCAAAAAGTTGCAAGCCTTTAGAGGGAGGATGATGAAAACGATTCCATAATCTCATGCAGTATGCTTTTGGACAGACCTTGCTAACGATGTACAAGCGTTTCTTTCAATTCCTAAACACTGGAGTTATAAGGAGTATAATCCCTAGTCAACTCCTTTGAGCCAAAGAAGTAGGAGTTTTCTTTTTCACACAAATTGAAACCTTTAATCAAAACCTGGGGCTGGGTAGTCTCTCAGTTAATTCAAGTGCGCGTTCAGTCGCAAGTTTTCACTTTGTACCCAACGAATGATATCAAAATAATTCCTCTGGAATCAAAAGACGGTGATGGTTCCCTGTCAAATAGGAAGTCATTATCTCTCAAAAGAAAAGCCCACTAAGTCAAAACCTATGAAGGATACTTAATAAAAACAGGGGCATCCCACTGACTGTAATCTCAAAACAAGAACAGTCTGGCAAAAATCAGGGATAGTAAATAAAAAAAATAGGACGCTACAAATCCTCAACAACATGGAAAATATGGCAAAAATGACTGCCTTCCCACAAATAAGTATCCAAATTGATGAACCATCACAAAAACGTCATTCTAGACTCAACTGAAGTTCAAACGAATAATTGAATGAGCTTAGGAATAGAGAACATCACAATGAACGGTCGGATACAAATACACTTTGAGCCATATCCTTTGTTTCTTAAACTGTGAACCAGACCATGATACAACCTTTCAAAGTCCTAATTGAAGCATGGGTTACTCCGAAAGCATACTCTTACAAAAAGTATATTGACTCCTGCAAGGCTTACTCTAAATCCTGAGTTAAACATTCTTACAAATTTCTTTTATCTGCAAAAATGCATTTTCAAAACTTCAAGACAAGCATAAACTTTTCATTATTTGAATATCGTTGTTTGCATATGGCTAATTGTTTGACAACGGAGAAATTCACACGACAAATATCCAGTGAACAAAAAACTCTCTCAAAGAACAAAACCACTTCAAATAGGATGACACTTCCAATGAAAAATCTCCTATAGCAAGGGGGCATGGCATGATCATTGTTTAGAAAATCTGGGGCAGTGAAGTCAAGATTCCAATAAATCTCCCAAGAAATCCTGAATAACCAGGGGCAGGTCTGTATCTAAATTACTTGGGGAGTTACATGTGAATTCCTGTAAAGGGTTACGCACAGCCAGGCAAACATTTCCTGACAATGCTACAAACATTTGTTACTAGGGGCAGTGATAAGTCCCCCACGAAGTCCTTTTCATTAGGGTGATCCCCTGCCAGAGTTTCAATCTCTGAAAACTTCTCCCCAACTGCGTTGATCTCAAGAATCTTCGAGGAGTTCTGCAAAAATAATACACCTCTCTAGTAGATTGGAAACAGGGTTTATTTCCCCAACAAACTACAGATTCCCCAGCTTGAGTTTACTTCTCTGTTTACTACAAATCAAGGGATCATAACTCCTATTCCCCAGTAGACTTCTCTATAATCCCCAGTAAGTTGTTGCAAAACCTGGGAGATGACCATATAACAGTTAATTTCTTTGTCCCCAAAAAGTTGTTAACTCCCTTTCTCTTCCATCAAGAGATAGCTCCCCAGTAGAGCAACGGACAACTGAAACTCCTGAACTCTTTCCCCAAGCAGAAATCAATACTCTCCACAGAGCTTTTTTCTTAAGCAAAATCAACATTCCCCAGCGGAGTTCTCCTCAAAAAAACAAAACAAGAATCCACAGCGGAAACATTCTAAAAACAATGTCTGGGGAGGTGCATACTCTTCATCCTCAATAGCAGTCTAGGAATAAACTTCCCAAAGCTCCCCAACACTTGTTAAGGATTTATTTTCCAAGACAAAGATACATTCCAAAAACATTTCACATTTCATGCATCATATTACATACATGATAAATGCATACAGTACAATCTCATTTATTTTGAGAACATCATTATGCCATGCATTTCATACATCATGGTATTGCATAAAACTAACTCTTTACCTTTTCAGGAAAGACCCAATCAACAAAAAATTATCATCAATAAATTTCCGACAAGACAGGACAACTATCTATGAACAAATCAATTGTATATCAATTCCCGAAACAAGACGGGGTAACTATCTACATGACAAACACTTTTCAAGACTTCTGCTGGTTCAGTTTAGATCTATCAACAGTTTATCCTGTTTCCTCTCTGGTAGACATTTTCTCTGGTTTAGATAAATTGCTCCAAGATTTATTCTGATTCTTTTTAGTAAAAGATTATTCAAAATCTCTGCTGGTTCAGTTTAAATATATCAATGATTTATCCTGATTCTTTCCGGTAGACATTTTCTCTGGTTCAGATAAATCGCTCCAAGATTTATTCTGATTCATTCTAGTTAAAGAATATTCAAGACCTCTGTGGTTTTAGTTTAAATCTCTCAATGGTTTATTCTTATTCTTTCCTGTAGACCTTTTCTCTGGTTCAGATAAATCGCTCTAAGATTTATTTTGATTCTTTATAGTTAAAGAATATTCAAGACCTATGCTGGTTCAGTTTAAATCACTCAATGGTTTATCCTGATTCCTTTCCGGTAGACATTTTTCCTAGTTCAGATAAATTGCTCCAAGATTTATTCTGATTCTTTTCCAAACCTCAGCTGGTTCAGTTTAAATCTTTCAATGGTTTATCCTGATTCTTTCTCGTAGACATTTTATCTGGTTCAGATAAATCGCTCTAAAATTTATTCTGATTCTTTCCAGTTAAAGAATATTCAAGACCTCTGTTGGTTCAGTTTAAATACCCCAATGGTTTATCCTGATTCTTTCTCGTAGACAATTTTCTATGGTTTAGATAAATCACTCCATGATTTATTCTGATTCTTTCCAGCTAAAGGATATTCAAGACCTCTGCTCGTTCAGTTTAAAACTATCAATGATTTATCCTGATTCTCTCCGGTAGACGTTTTCTCTGGTTCAGATAAATCGCTCTAAGATTTGTTCTGATTCTTTCTAGTTAAAGAATATTCAAGACCTCTGTTGGTTTAGTTTAAATCTCTCAATGGTTTATCCTGATTCTTTCCCATAGACATTTTCTCTGGTTTAGATAAATCGCTCCAAGATTTGTTCTGATTCTTTCCAGTTAAAGAATATTCAAGACCTCTTCCGGATCACTTTAAATCTCTCAATGGTTTATCCTGATTCTTTCTCGTAGACATTTTCTCTGGTTCAGATAAATCTCTCCAAGATTTGTTCTGATTCTTTCCAATTAAAGAATATTCAAGACCTCTGCTGGTTCAGTTTAAATCTATCAATGGTTTATCCTGATTTTTTCTCGTAGACTTTTTCTCTGGTTCAGATAAATTGCTCCAAGATTTATTCTGATTCTTTCCAGTTAAAGAATATTCAAGACCTCTGCTGGTTCATTTTAAATCTATTAATGATTTATCCAGATTCTTTCTGGTAGACATTTTCTCTGGTTCAGATAAATCGCTCTAAGATTTATTCTGATTCATTCTAGTTAAAGAATATTCAAGACCTCTGTGGTTTTAGTTTAAATCTCTCAATGGTTTATCCTGATTCCTTCTCGGTAGACATTTTCTTTGGTTCATATAAATTGCTCCAAGATTTGTTCTGATTCTTTCCAGTTAGAGAATATTCAAGACCTATCATGGTTCAGTTTAAATCTCTCAATGGTTTATCCTGATTCTTTCTCGTAGATATTTTCTCTGGTTCAGATAAATCACTCCAAGATTTATTCTGATTCTTTCCAGTTAAAGAATATTCAAGACCTCTGCTGGTTCAGTTTTAAATCTCTCAATGGTTTATCCTGATTCTTTCCCGTGAACAATTTTCTCTGGTTCAGGTAAATCGCTCCAAGATTTATTCTGATTCTTTCCAGTTAAAGGATATTCAAGACCTCTATTGGTTTAGTTTAAATCTATCAATGATTTATCCTGATTATTTCCGGTAGACATTTTCTCTAGTTCAAATAAAACGCTCCAAGATTTATTCTGATTCTTTCCAGTTAAAGAATAATCAAGACCTCAGCTGGTTTAGTTTGAATATCTCAATAGTTTATCCTGATTCCTTCTCGATAGACATTTTCTCTGGTTCAGATAAATCGCTCCAAGATTTATTCTGATTCTTTCTAGTTAAATAATATTCAAGACCTCTGCGGGTTTAATTTAAATCTCACAATGGTTTATCCTGATTCCTTCCCGGTAGACATTTTCTCTTGTTCAGATAAATCGCTCCATTATTTTTTCTGATTCTTTTCCTGTTGAAGTCAAGTTTAGACTTAGTCTAATTTCTGTCAACAATCACCTTTGGATGGCATCTATAATCCCATCTTAGACAACTCTCTATCATCTTACCAAATGGCATCTTTAAGCCCATTCCCTACATAATCAACCACCACATCGTTAAGTGAAACTTTCGGGGCACTCTAGTGTTCAATCATCTTCCACCTTCAAGTCACGAATGGCAGATTCACCAATCTAACTCTTCAAGTTTAAGAAGATTGAACAGGGGCAGCCGTTGTACCCTAAAATTGCCCTCTCATTTCTCAAGCCATTTCTCACACGGATTTTAAAGATTCAAGCTTGCACAAGTACAATTGGATTTTCCAGTATCAAGTTAAAAAGGAAACTGTTAAAAAAGTGGAAAAACAGATAAAAATAATCTTTTTGACAAAATTGGTGAAGAATAAGTCTTTTTCGTTTCAGCTCCTTCGATTGGCCTTTTGGCCTCTTTTGATGGAAGCTTGGCTTGCATCCTTCGACTGGGCGCTGGCCTCTGGCACACTGGCTTTGATTCACAAGGCAGGCGCTTCCTGCATGCAACCTTCGATTGCATATTTGGCCTCACATGGTTCATAATACAATGGTTGCCTATGTGCCTGCTTCGATTGGAAGTTTGATGCTTGCATGCCTGTGTTATCTGAACAAATATTCTCCTTCATGTTTACTTTGACTCACAAAGTGATGACTAGTTACATACAAGCCTTCGATTAAGCCACAACTTCTTTCTTGCGTGCAAGAGGCTCCCACGATGCTAGCATGCACAAGGCAAAAAGCCTCTTGTAGCCTCCTTCGATTCCAAGGAAAAAAGCCTCCTTTTGCATCCTTCAATTGCATCCTTTCCTCCTGCGTGCACCCTTCGTTTAGGCATATGACCCCTTTGTTGCAAGCTTCGTTTGGGCGTTCAGACCTCCTGCATGTAGGCTTCAACAGGGCATTGGCTATGTTTATACTAGCTTCGAATGGACAACATTTCCCTTTAGTATGCTGCAGTGCCACCATTGACAACCTTTAACACACATGGTTTGTTCCCCCTTCAAAGGACATGTATTGCTGAATTTGAAGGGCATACATAGGAGTCCTTGTTGAAGTATATATATTATACTAGCCTATTCGAAGAATATTATAGTCCATTTGAAGGACACATTTGTCCCTTTTCAAAGAAACATACATGACCCATTCAAGGGACATGTTTGGGCGTCCCATCCGAAGGACATGCTTGATGACCCATTCGAAGGACTTACAAAGCCCCCTTTAAGGCATGCTTTGGTGATCCATCCAAGGGGAACACATTTGGCTCCTTCAAAGGATGCATAAAAATGACCCATTCGAAGGACACTTATTGGAATCAAATAACATTGTGGGAAGAAGAATCTGGTCGAAGAAGGGTCAAAATGAAAGGTTGAAATATTAAAAAATGCTTGCTGCCAAGTTCAGGCCTGGTACACTGGCCAAAACTACTGCACAGCAGTCCTGAAACACTGCCCCATGTTTGCACCAAAATGTCATACAAATACTGCTCCTCGAAAGCTATAAAATTAATTTACTCAAATTGTTCAAACTATTTTGTTTTCCCTCCAAAACCTCAGCCAAGATTTTCCTATAAATAAGAGGCTCCACAACAAAATCATCAAAAACTCAAACACTCTCAAACACTTACACATTCTTAAATACCAACCCATAATCTAAAAATTTGTCCCCTTCAATCTGAAACATCCCCACACCTTGTTAGCCTTCGAATTTAGTAGAAAGAACATCACACTTGTTCTTCTCCTTCGAATCCAGCATTAGAAACATCACCTTCGTTTCTTCCCTTCAAACCCAGAAGCACTCAGAGCAGCCACTCAAGGTCCAGCCCATACGTCCTAGCCTCAAGCAAGGTAAGTGACTCTTAACCTTGAACCCTTCATTTCTAGCATGACATATGAATAAACTTCCTTTTCGTTTCAAACATTTACATAGTATTTGTTCTTCTTTTCGTTTCCACCCTTTTAATTTGTTTTCATGGCTAATCCTTTTTTTTTGTTTCTTGAGTTATTAAATATGTTTTAAGAACTAACTTGGCCATAAGAACAATGCTAGCATGGCCTCAGACGATGTTTCTATTTAAAGTCTCACATGAAAGAAACAGGGGGAAGGAAGTATGAAACAAAGCCTTAGGCTTCTACACTAACCTCCGGGTCCAAACGAAAGAGGCACCTAGAAGAATACCCACACTAATTCTAGGCCCAGCCAGAAGAACGTCCATACTGATTCCAGGCCCAGTCGAAAGGCATGCCCATACTGATTCCAGTCCCCAGTTGAAGGAGGCAGAAAGGCAGAATCGAAGGTTGCATCTCATGCCTCAGGTTAAGCCCAAATCGAAGGGCATTACCTCACTGACTCCAGGCCCAAATCGAAGGAAACCAAGAAGTGCAAATCGATGGGTGTGGTTTCCTGAATCGAGAGAGCCCCTTTTTCCTTCTTTATTTTATTTTTGCCTTTATATTTTCTTACTATTCAATATGGTTGTAATAGTGTAGGATTTATTTTTCTTCATTTTTATTACTTTTGTACAATTGCTAGTAAGATAGGGTATGTATGATAAGATAAAATAAACAAGTAGACAACCCCTAATCAAAGACTAAATGCATGCAAATCAAACACTCTATTCACACATGCACCCTTAGGATAATATCACTTGTTGTCTCAGAAAAATAGTCATGTCCCTCGAATATGGGCATTTTAGCAAAGACCTTCGATAAAAGATCGTAGTCCGTCGATGACCCTCAATGTTGCCTTAGGTAAACGATCTAGTCCCTAAATGACATTGCTAAAACGTCCCATAGGTTGCCTTCTATGAATATACAAACGTCTCACGCCCGTCCCTTCACATCCAATGATGTGGCTTCTTACCAAATCAATGGTAAAATATAAACATCTAAAGGAGGAGGAAAAGAACAATTAGACCTTTTGAGTAGGTAGGATGCTCCTAATTGCTCGCCTGCTCACAACAAAAACATTTTATACACCAACACTTTCATCTTGAAACATTTTCAAAAGACAAAGCTCTTTGTACTAGTTCTTATAGATGTTAGAACATAGTTTGATTCTATAACCCTCAATTAGAGTTTTGATGATAATAAAATACAAGAATAAATAAATTTTAAGATTTATATATAAGACATATATGCTACTTAAAATTATGTTGTGTATTTACAGAAGTTCTGATGGAATCAGCATCAGAAGATCAGTATCAACATCAGCATCAGAAGATATGTCAGCATCAGAAGATCAATATCATGTGCTACACGCTGAAGTTACCAGATCATACGCTAAAGCCCGATGACCAGAATCTGCGCATAAAATACTCTGAATCTGATCAAGATCCTTACCAAGTCATCAGCACTCAGAAGCGTCATCATAATTTAAGGCAGAACATTCTGAAGCGCTATCATTAGCAGGACACTCTGAAGCGTTACTAAGCATTCAAGACAGATTAATTACCAACGGCTTTATCCAAGACAAGATCTTCTCAAAAAGGAAAGAACGTTATGGTCATTGAAAGTGATTTATGGACACCAATGTATCTTTGCCTTGGCTTTATAAATAAGTCTGTGTGAGAAAAGAAATGGCTAATAATCTACGCACGCATATACACACCTACGAAAAACGCACGCTCTCATACATTTTTGCTAAGCCTTAAAACCAAGCCTACTCAAAAGCATTAGCAATCCAGTTTTTTATTCCAAGCTTAATATTGTGTATTATCACAGTTGTGATATATAGTTTTGTTAGAAAACATTAACACACATTTTTGTTCAATTATCTGTAAGAGAATTTCCTTGAGATAAACCGGTCTGTGGTTAGACTCAAGAAGGCTTTAACAGTTGTTAAAGTAGACTGTTGTAATCCTATTGAATATAGTGGATTAAGACCTCGTTGGAGAGAGGTGAAATCACCTTGACGGGTGGACTGGAGTAGTTTGAGATCAAACGAACCAGGATAAAAATACAGTGTTGTCTGTATTTTATTTAAAGTTTTACAATTCAACCCCCCTTCTTGTGTTTTTCACATCTTCAATTGGCATCAGAGCACCTGGTTCTGAGCTTCTAACACTTAACTGTGTCAATACAAGATCCAACGTCAGAAAAACACAATGGCAGGACCACATCAAAACATCAACAATGACAACAATGAATAAAGAGACCGATTCAGTGGCAAACCTCCAGTCTTTGATGGAGAAAACTTTGACTACTGGAAAGACAGAATTGAAAGCTTCTTTCTTGCCCATGATGCTGATCTGTGGGACATGGTGACTGATGGATACACACACCCAGTGGATGGAAGTGGTCAGAATATTAACAGGAAAGCAATGTCTGATCAGCAAAAGCGTGACTTTAGAAATCATCACAAGGCCAGAACAATGCTTCTCAGCGCCATCTCTTATTCTGAATATGAAAAGATATCAAACAGAGACACTGCAAAGAATATGTTTGACTCTCTAAGAATGACGCATGAAGGCAACATTCAAGTCAAAGAAACCAAAGCTCTTGTGCTAATTCAGAAGTAAGAGGCATTCAAGATGGAAGAAAGTGAATCAATAGAAACGATGTTCTCAAGATTTCAAATTTTGGTTGCTGGTCTCAAAGTTCTAGACAAAGGGTATTCTATTACTGATCATGTTAAGAAGATCATCAGAAGCTTTCCAAAACAGTGGAGGCCAATGGTAACAGCGCTTAAGCTAGCCAAGGATCTCAACAAAATCTCTCTGGAGGAACTTGTCAGCTCCCTCAGAAGTCACGAGATAGAGCTAGAAGCAGATGAACCTCAAAAGCAAGGTAAGCCATTAGCTTTAAAATCTAATAGAAAATATGACTCCAAGGTTTTGCAGGCTGTAGAAGAAACCTCTGATGGGTCTTCATCAGAAGAAGATGAACTATCTCTCCTCTCCAGAAGGGTGAACCAATTATGGAAGCAGAGGCAAAGGAAGTTCAGGAATCCCAGAAGACCAGAGAATCAGAATGAATCTTTCTCCAGATACAGAAGGTCATAATCCTCCTCTGGACATAGAAGATCTGAAGTTTCTTCAGAAAGCAGAAATCCAAACAAAAAAGACATCATCTTCTATGAATGTAACGAGCAAGGGCACTACAAAAGTGATTGCCCAAAGCTTCAGAAGGAAAAGCCCAAAAATAAGTTTGGCAAGGAAAAGAAGAAAAGTCTCATGGCTACATGGGATGATTCTGACACATCTGAAGTTGACTCTGAATCAGATGATGAAAGAGCAAACATAGCTCTCATGGCCAACATAGCAGAAGACAGTGAAGCTTCTGAGTCAGACTCTGAATCAGATACAGAAGAGGTATTCCCTGACTTTGCTATAAACTTTACTAAGGCTGAACTAGCTGAAAGCCTTAATGAAATTCTGGAAAGATATCAGCAGATCAAAGTCAAATTCAGAAACCTGAAAAGGAATCTTGCTTCTGACTCTGATAAGACTGAGAGTCTCAAATTGGAGAATTCTGAGTTAAAAGATAAAATTTCAAAATTAGAAAATCTATTTCAAAACTCTCAAAAGGAAACAATCCCTGAAACTCCCAGCAGTGTTGATGAGATCATCAAGGAGTATGATCACAGCTTTCAGAAGTTTCTAGCTAAAAACATAGATAGAAGCAAAATGGCTTCAATGATCTATGGAGTTAGCAGAAATGGCAGAAAATGAATAAGATACCAAGGTAAGGTACCTACAACAAAGAATGCCATGGATTTTGTTATAAAACGCACTTCACTTGATTCACACTTTATATATGGACACACACATGACATCAAATATACAAGGAGTAATTGTTCTGTCAAACCAAAATTCAACCAGAGTTTTGGTAAAACTAACAAATCAGGACCCAAGAAAATATGGGTACCTAAGGATAAAATAATACATGTGGCAGATATCTTTAGCAGCAAAGCAGAAACACCAATCATGGTACCTGGACTTTGGCTGCTCACGACACATGATGGGAAGAAGGCATATGTTCCAAAGCCTGGAACTTAAGCCTGGAGGCCACGTAGGTTTTGGAGGCAATTAGAGAGGAAAGATCATTGGCTCTGGAACTGTAGGTAATGGAAATCTTCCCTCTATAAGTAATGTTTTATTAGTATATGGATTAATGCATAACCTGTTATCCATAAGTCAATTAAGTGATAATGGTTATGATATAATATTTAATCAAAATTCATGCAAAGTTGTTAGTCAGAAAGATGGGACTATCCTATTTAATGGTAAGAGGAGAAACAACATTTATAAAATAAAACTTTCTGAACTAAAAAGTCAGAATGTAAAGTGTCTTCTGTTTGTTAACAACGAGCAATAGATCTGGCACAGATGATTGGGACATGTAAGTATGAGAAGAATATCTCAGATTAACAAACTCAATCTGGTCAGAGGACTTCCTAACCTGAAGTTCAATTCAGATGCTCTGTGTGAAGCATGTCAGAAAGGCAAGTTTGCAAAACCAGCTTTCAAATCTAAAAACGTTGTTTCCACCTCTAAGCCATTAGAACTTCTGCACATTGACTTATTTGGACCAGTTAAAACTGCTTCAGTCAGTGGCAAGAAGTATGGGTTAGTAATCATAGATGACTATAGCAGATGGACATGGCTAAAGTTCTTAAGACACAAGGACGAGTCACACTCTGTGTTTGTCACCTTCTGCAACCAAGTTCAGAATGAAAAGGATCTTAGAATCGTCAAAGTCAGAAGTGATCATGGTGGAGAATTTGAAAACAAAGATTTTGAGTCATTCTTTAATGACAAAGGCATTCTGCATGATTTCTCTTGTCCTAGAACTCCCCAGCAAAATGGAGTTGTAGAACAAAAGAACATAACATTGTAAGAAATGGCCAGAACCATGATCAACGAGACTAACATTGCTTCTGGGCAGAGGCAATAAACACAACGTGTTACATTCAGAATAGAATCTCCATAAGACCTATTATGAAAAAGACTCCATATGAATTGTGGAAGAACATAAAGCCCAACATTTCATATTTTCATCCATTTGGATGTACATGCTTTATTTTGAATACAAAGAATTATTTGAACAAGTTTGACTCTAAAGCACAAAAGTGTATTATGTTAGGATACTTTGAACGCTCAAGAGGGTACAAAGTATACAATACAGAAACACAGATTGTGGAAGAATCAATCAGTGTTCGTTTTGATGATAAGCTTGACTCTCAAAAGTCAAAGCAGAATGAATTACTTGCAGGTATGGAAGTTGAATTCACAGGTACTGAAGACAAGTCATCAGAAGCTCTTAACAAAGACACTCCCTCAACATCAGAAAGAGGCACTGCAAGCAATTCAGCACCTTCTGTTGATCAAATTCAGAAAAGACCATCCAGAAGCAGCATGGATCACCCAGAAGAAACAATCTTAGGAAGAAAGGAAGATCCTATTAGAACAAGAGCTAGCTTCAGAAACTCTGAAGAATCCCTCATGGGACTTGTTTCTCTAATTGAACCATCAACAATTGATGAAGCACTTCTGGACAATGACTGGATTCTAGCAATGCAAGAGGAGCTAAATCAATTCACAAGAAATGATGTATGGGATCTAGTTCCTAAACCAAAAGGATTCAACGTCATTGGAACAAAATGGGTGTTTAGAAACAAACTGAATGAACAAGGTGAAGTCATCATAAACAAAGCATGATTGGTAGCACAAGGTTATAGTCAGCAAGAGGGGATAGACTATACAGAAACCTTTGCTCCAGTCTCCAGGTTAGAATCTATCAGACTCTTAATTTCATTTGTTGTTAATAAAGGCATCACTCTGTATCATATGGATGTTAAGAGTGCATTCTTAAATGGCTATATAGAAGAAGAGGTATATGTGCACCAACCCCCTGGTTTTGAAAGTTCAAAAAATCCAAAATATGTTTTCAAACTAAAGAAGTCACTCTATGGTCTGAAACTAGCTCCCAGAGCTTGGTATGAAAGACTAAGTAACTTCCTGTTAGAAAAGGAATTCACCAGAGGGAAAGTGGACACAACCTTATTCTGTAAGACAGTTAAGAATGACATTTTAGTTTGTCAGATTTATGTTGATGATATCATATTTGGATCTACTAAACCTTCTCTGGGAAGAAAGTTTGCTAAGTGTATGCAGGCAGAATTTGAGATGAGCCTAATGGGGGAACTGAAATTCTTTCTGGGCATTCAGATCAATCAAACCCCAGAAGGAACTTACATTCATCAGAGAAAATATGTCATAGAACTTCTGAAGAAATTTGATCTCTCAGAATGTAAGCCATCAAGGATTCCAATGCATCCCACGTGCATTCTAGAAAGAGAAGAGGTAAGTAAAAAGGTAGAACAAAAGGTCTACAGAGGTATGATTGGTTCTCTTCTTTATCTGACAGCTTCAAGGCCTGACATTTTATTCAGTGTATGCATTTGTGCTAGATTCCAATCAGATCCTAGAGAATCTCACTTAACAACAGTTAAGAGAATTTTCAAGTATCTAAAAGGTACTACTAACCTGGGTTTGTTTTATAGAAAATCAAGTGATTACAGCTTAGTAGGATATTGTGATGCTGATTTTGCTGGAGACAGAGTAGAGCGTAAAAGCACTTCTGGAAGCTGCCAGTTTCTGGGAGAAAATCTGATCTCGTGGTCCAGCAAAAGACAATCCACAATTGCTCTATCAACAGCAGAAGCTGAATACATAGCAGCAGCTGGATGCAACACACAAATGCTCTGGATGAAAAGTCAACTTGAGGACTTCCAGATATTTGAGAGTAACATTCCTATCCTCTGTGACAATACTTCTGCAATTTGTCTCAGCAAAAATCCAATTTTACATTCTAGGGCTAAGCATATAGAAATAAAACATCATTTTATTAGGGACTATATTCAGAAAGGGATTTTAAATTTTAAATTTATTAACACAGACCATCAATGGGCTGATATTTTTACAAAACCACTTTCTGAAGATAGGTTCAACTTCATTCTGAAACATCTTAGCATGAAGCTCTGCCCATAATGAAATTGTTTTGATTCTATATATTAACCTTCAGAACTTTGTTTATTTTTCTGTGAACTCATGATCAATCTTCTTTCAGAATTTTAGAAGTGCAGATTGTATCAGAATCTATCCATGAAGATCTGAGCGCTTCATTTCCCGGATAGAGATGTGTTGTTCACTCAAGCAAACAAGTGTCATCCAGTCATCAGTTATTTTTTGAGGCTGAACACGCGTTCACGTTTCTGAAAAGGCAAAAGCGCTGATTGGATGCATTGAGACACATGTCATGGGTAACCATTCCAAATATCTTTCTGAATCCCCTAAAATCAGCTATCATTAAATGCTAATAATCATTATTAATTTCTCTCTCTTAACGTTTATGTTTTCAAAACCTTTTTAGAAAACTATTTAAACACATTTCACACCATTCACACTCTTTTACCGTCACTCTCATTTTCTCTAAATATTTCTGATTTCAGTGTTCTTACTTTCTCAAAAACCCCTTCAATCTTTTTCACAAAAACCTCATGTGAACAATGGCTTCTTCCAGCATTCCTACTGCAGGTTCCCAGAAAACTGTTTCATCTAAACAATATGAAGTACTCTTCAGAACGCTTCTAACACCAGTCAAAAAACTAGAGGTTCTATCAGAATTAATCGTGGATTTCAACAGCCTTAAGGAGAATGGGTTTGATTTATCTGAAGAGGTTAAAGCTCAAGGCTGGGAAAGGTATTTTGACAGACTGGTGGGTCCAACATTTCCTATTCTGGTAAAGGAATTTTGGATTCACGCTTCTTCTTCCAATCATCAAGTCACGTCTTAAATCATGGGGAAGAAGATTGTTATTACTGAAGACCTGATTGCATGACTCATAGGGTACAATGGTGGTGGTATTCGTTGCATTGATATGGAAGAAAGGTGTGCAGATGCTGCCCTAATTGCAAGGGAAATCTTTACTCTGGGGCTTCCCTCCAGTAAGATAAGGGATTTGAAAGACAAACACATAATTTGGGTCAAGATCATTCTGGGCTACTTCAACCACAGGAAGCCTACCAGCTCTCCTGATTACATAAATATTGATCAACAGTTTCTGATCTATTTCATCTCTCAGAAGGTCAAGATAAATCTGGCTCATCTTCTGTTCAACCATCTCAGAACAAGTGTCAAAGAAACAAGAGAAGAGGAGCGAACAAAAAGGGATTGGATACTCTTGGGAAGACTGATATCAGATATTCTTACAGAGAATAGGCTGATTGATCATCTGACAGAGGCGCAAGAGATCAGCACTCTGGAAGCTTCTGTTGGCAAGCAGCTGAATGCCAAAAATCTAAAGAAAATGAAGTTGATAGAGAACATCAAGAAGGAGCCCAGCGTCACTCCCTTTGATGAAATCTCCAGCAGAAAAGTCCCTCTGGACAACTTCCCTCTGTTCTCAGAAATTGACTCTAAACCTGAAATCATTATGAGATATCTGGATGCTTGCAAGGCTGATGGTACAGCACCAAATCTGAATATTCAAAATCTTCAGTAGAAGGCTCCAGAGGTTGTTCTGAAGAAGACAAAGAAAAGAAAAGCTGTTGCAGAATGATCATCTCAGCAGACTCCTAAGAATAGAGGTAATCCTTCTTCTGTAACTGTTTTAGATTCAACTGTTGTATCAACATCTATCCCTATTCCAACTCCATCTGAAAACCCAACACCTCAAACTTTCGATGATTTTGACCCTTCTGAATCATTAACCCTCAGAAGATCTCGCTCCCAACCACAAAATCCATATACTGAAGCCATACCAGAACAAGAACTTGCACAAGTTCTATCTGATATAGACCAACACACTTCTGTTCCCACTCCAGAAAATCCAAATCCTCAAACTACCACAGAACCACAACCAGAAATTCCCATCTCACCAATACCAGAAATTCCACTCTCTCCAGAACCAGAAATTCCACTACCTTCATCTCCTCAACCAGAAATTAATCCACCCTCTCCATAACCTAAGACTCAAACCTCTGAGGCTCAACCCTCTGAATCCCCTGAAACACAACCTCTGGCCATTCAATTGCCCTGTGGCACCACTGTGAATATTCCACAACTTCCCTTTTCACCAGAATTAACTCCACCAAATTCCCCATCAAGTCCAATCATAATTCCTGACTCTCCCACTCCCTCACCAAAAGACAATTCAGACGACCACAGCAAGACTGTCATTGATTTAACAGTCCTTGAACGCCTTGCTGCAATAAACCATAAAACTGCTATCCCTAAACCAAAACATCCAGATGTTGGTTCCAGCATATTGAACTTTGAAACAGAAATATAGAAGTGGATCACTTCTCTGAAACAAGCAAGTCTGGAACTGGTTGACCCTGCTGCTTCTGACTACCTTTGGACAAAGTTCAGAAGATGAGTATGCTCTGAAACCTTTAAGCTGCAAGAACAGAGCTATGGACAAGCTCAACAGAACTTCAGCAATCTGCTGAAAGAAATTGAAGGTCCAGTTCTGAGCAAGCTGCTTAAGGAAGAAGTTCTCCATCTGGACATTGCCCCTTGGTCTGAACATCGTCCAGCTTCCAAAGATTAACCAGAGTCAGAAGAATAGATGATTCCAGCTGAAGAACAGGGTCAAGAAGAAGATATTGCTGAAAGCTCTGAGAAGCAACCTGTTTCTGAAGATCCTCAAGCTTCCTCCCTTGACAGGCAAACTCTTGAAGACTTGAAAAGATCTGATATGCTGATGAATGAAAGAATGGATAAGCAGGACACCAAAATTGATGCAATAGCGAACATGTTACATCAGCAACAGGAAACCAACACCCAAATCAAGAGCATGTTGGAGGCTTTGTTCACACGACTTCCTCCTCCTTCTTAAAAATTTCCTTGTTGTTTTTATAACCTGTTTATCTGTAATATTTTTACATGTTCTGAACTTATCATTGCTTCTGTCTTTATATAAATGCAATTTTAGCTCTGATTATTTTTGACCCTGATTATTTGTGCTTTTTGATTACTGACAAAAAGGGGGAGAAAGAATGATATTTTTCAATAACGGATTACTGAGACATAAGTCTCAAACATTTTGACATTCTGACCTATTTGAATTTATTTCTTCTGAAAAGCTTACAGGTACAAAACTCTGATGAATCTGATGAACTCTGATACAGTAAAGTTCTGATGCTCAAAGTCTCATGGAATTAAAGGGAAGTAATCAACTCAGGGGGAGTTTTTCTCTTCGTTGCTCTGATACCTTTTACTCCTTATCTTAGCTCTGATACCTTTTATTCTTTATTTTTAATCTCTGATACCTTTTATTCTTTAATTTTAATTGGAAAAAAAATCTGGTTTTTGTCATCATCAAAAAGGGGGAGATTGTTAGAACATAGTTTGATTCTACAACCCTCAATTAGAGTTTTGATGATAACAAAATACAAGAATAAATAAATTATAAGATTTATATATAAGACATATATGCTACTTAAAATTATGTTGTGTATTTACAGAAGTTTTGATGGAATCAGCATCAGAAGATCAGTATCAACATCAACATCAGAAGATATGTCAACATCAGAAGATCAATATCATGTGCTACACGCTGAAGTTACCAGATCATAAGCTAAAGCCTGATGACCAGAATCTACGCATAAAATACTCTGACTCTGATCAAGATCCTTACCAAGTCATCAACACTAAGAAGCGTCATCATAAGTTAAGGCAGAACATTCTGAAGCGCTATCATTAGCAGAACACTCTAAAGTGTTACTAAGCATTCAAGATAGATTAATTACAAACGGCTTTATCCAAGACAAGATCTTCTCAAAAAGGAAAGAATGTTATGGTCATTGAAAGTGATTTATGGACACCAACGTATCTTTGCCTTGGCTTTATAAATAAGTCTGTGTGAGAAAAGAAATGGCTAATAATCTATGCACGCATATACACGCCTACGAAAAACGCACGCCCTCATACATTTTTGCTAAGCTTTCAAACCAAGCCTACTCAAAAGCATCAGCAATCCAGTTTTTTATTCCAAGCTTAATATTATGTATTATCACAGTTGTGATATATAGTTTTGTTAGAAAACATTAACACACTTTTTTGTTCAATTATCTGTAAGAGAATTTTCTTGAGATAAACCGGTCTGTGGTTAGACTCAAGAAGGCTTTAACAGTTGTTAAAGTAGACTGTTGTAATCCTATTGAATATAGTGGATTAAGACCTCGTTGGAGAGAGGCGAAATCACCTTTACGGGTGGACTGGATTAGTTTGAGATCAAACGAACCAGGATAAAAATATAGTGTTGTCTGCATTTGATTTAAAGTTTTACAATTCAACCCCCCTTCTTGTGTTTTTCACATCTTCAATAGAGACGAGAACCATTACAAAGACACTTTTCAAAATCACTTTCAAAAACACATTCCATAAAAACCTCTTTGAACTATTTTCAAAAACAACACTTTTTACGCATTCTTATAGAAACGAGAACCATTACAAAGACGTTTTCAGAACACTTTCAAAAATCGTACCACAAGCACATTTTCCAACAAAAATCAAGTGATCTAGAAAGAAACTAAGAGCCCATAGATAACTATAGATGAAAAGGGTTCTAATACCTTCCCTTTTCATAACCTACCCCCCGAACTCAAGAAATAATCTTGAAAGGTCTTTCCTATTCTTTTTAACCTTTCCTAATCGGATAAAAGAAAAGTCGATGGTGACTCTTGCTATCTTTAACAATTGCGATCAAATGCAAAATAACCAAGTTAGTTCTCCCACAGTGTTACATAATCCTTTTCTTTTCTTTGTTTCATGTACTGGTTTATGATGGAAAGTTGACAAAGGTGGAAGAAAAATGTGGCTGGCCATAGAAAATCTTGGAGGAAATTTGAAGAACAAGACACTTTGAAGATGGAGCAAGGAAATTGAAGAATTTATTTTTTCTTTGTATAGGAAATTTATAGTTTGGATTCTAAATGCATGTATGACTTGAGGACTTGTAATTTAAGTTATGAAACTTATTCTCTTTGTAAATTGAATGAGATAGTTCTTGAGAATTTTTAGGCCATGGCCATTTTTGGATACTTTTTGTAAGATATTTAGAACTTAAATTCTAATTTGTAACTTTTGAATGTTGAATTGGTAATCACTTCAAAGAGAAATCCAAAAGCTCTAGTAATGATGTGATGACTTGAAAAAAAGAGAAACTTGGCACATTCTTGCATTTTTCATGATACAACTTGGAATGGAGACTTGAGTTATACTTGCATCTTAAAAACAAATCTTGAAACAACAAAACGCCTGAATCACGAAATTAAGTTCTAATTGAAGTCTCTAAGATTTGAACAATTTAACTCCTATATTCCCAAAAACCCAAACAATTCTTGCAAAATATACTTCAAAATTCATCCTCAAAAGACGAACCAACAAATAATCCAGAAATCACTTGGCCATAGAAACCTGAAAATGAAACTCACCAATTGAAATGGGTCAAAAACCCTAATTTTAAGTTTAACTTTGGTTAACTTTCTTCACAAGAAAACATTGTATCATCAAAAAGTCCTCACGCTCAACATCATGAATAAAAACCCTAGTTCAAGATAAACTCAAATATGGACCTTAATATTGCACAACCATTGAAACATGAACCTTGATCTCAACAGGTGTCACACGTTCAAAAGTCAAAACCCTAATACAAAACCGAAGGACAGGAGAAATTTTGAACACTTGCAGACTTAAACCCTTGATGAGTCAATTGATATGTCTTGAAGCCTGAGAAGCCTTGATCAATTGAAAAACCCTAGAAGAATATCTTAAAGAAAAGGGAGGGAAAATTTTGGGGTACAATAGCGATCCAGGAAAAAATTATGGATCTTATTCAAAAAAAGAAATAAAGAACAAAAAGACTACGATCTAAGAACTACGACTACGAACCACGAAGGAAGAGATATATCCAAATCATACGACTCAGAAGAAAAGGAGATAGGAGTTATATAAAGGACATTGGGGAACAACAGTAGCAAGTATCATTTTTATTTCCATTTACAGTTCTAAAACTCTCTGTAATTACATCTTTCAAGGAATTACATCATGTACTCTCGCCTATCCAGAGGCATATCAATAAAACATTTTCATCGTTCAAATAATGTTTTTCCTTTTTCAGCTTTGTTTGCAAAATACTATGCTTATTGCTTATGATTATTATGCTGAAATCATTTTGGGGGATAAGACGAATAAAAGCACTTGATAAAACATTAAAAAAAATTATTTTCATTAGAAAAACATCAAAAAAAAGAAAATACACGTCTACGTCCATGCACATATCTACACCTACGACTACAACACAAAAATCGAGATCTTAATGACACTTTTCACCATGTTCAGATCAATTCAAAAATACCCCAACAATGCAACGTACAACATCAGGGAGTTGGTAACTCGAAACCAATGGTTTAAAGGAGAGAATACCAGAAACATTTTTTATAACATTTTGGGGCATACACACATTTTGGATATATTTAGGGCATACACAGACACCCAATGCACATACACTATGGGTTCCATATCAATCTAAAGCATCATACACATGCATCTTGCATGACATTCCTCAAAACATACATCGGGCATAATCATTATCTCTTGGCCTCATCAACTTTTCACCTTAGTTGAAAACAAACAACCAGCAAATGACTAACCTCACCCTCGATTTAGCTATCTAAGGGTTTACCATCAAAACACACTTTCTTTACAAACTAAACCCATCACCTAAGACTCCATGCAGTGATGTGTTCTTTACAACTTAGCTCATTACCTAAGACTCCATGCAGTAGTGCGCGAAACTCAGTACATTGCCTAAAACTCCATGCAGTAATGTGCGAAACTTAAATCATTGCCTAAGACTCCATGCAGCAGTGTGATATGACCCATTGCCTAAGACTCCATGCAGCAATGTGTTTTCTTCTCTTCACCCATTAAATAAGACTCCATGCAGTAATCCACAACACTCCCAATATAACTCATTGCCTAAGACTCCATACAGCAGGGTGCTTCCCTATTTTGTTATATAGATCATTGCCTAAGACTCCATGCAGCGGTGTTCGAAATCCAAATTTAGCTCATCGCCTAAGACTTAACGCAATGATTAGCAAACATAACCCAGTGCCTCAGTCTCCAAGCAGCCATGCGTTATCAAGTGTCATTTTATTCATCCCCCATGTTGTGATGAATAAGAAAAATCACACCAAAACATACCATATTGTTCTCCCAAGATCTAAATCATCATCCTCGTTTTCAAATCTTGGTAAGCGATACATCAACAACTTCTCCTATTTCTCTCAAAACTTTTAAGGGCATGTTATATCAGCGTAACCTTAGGTTTGTCGGACAAATTTTGGGGTATTCCAAGTATTCAATAAACTCCCAATTAGAATGCACAAAACTTGTGTATTCTTGCACTATTCGATCATGAGATAATTGAATAGGGGAAACTGTCGTACCCCAAATTTGCCCTACCTTCATGATTATATTTATCACTATGTGATTTTCGAAGTTAAAAATAAAAGAAAAGTATTTCGACTGAAAATGGACCATTAACATCTGATGGATCATTTATAGGAATTCAAATCAATAGAGGGGTGTATCCTAATTTAAGGGAGTGGGGATTTCTAAATCAGAAATACTCATATGCCAGTAGGCCCATTTGCAAGGCATGTTGGCCAATGGCCCATGAGATTATGATATTAGAAGCTATTTCAAAATAAAGGCAAGATTTTAATTATATAAGAAGGCCCATTAAAGGTTTGCTGTTGTTAAGTAATAAAAGGGGGTACGATTTAAAATTACAAGCCCATTAGGTGTTTCAGTTGGCCCATTTCGTTTGGTTGTTGAATATTAGAAAGGGGGGTGCGCTTAATAATTCATTTTGAGGCCCGAACAATGGATGCAATCTAGGCCCATTTTTCATTTTTAGGAATTATTTTGTTGTTACTGTTTTATTTTAAGTATTATTATTAAAATACTTTTTATTACAACTATTTCATTAATTATTTTTATAAGTTACTTAGTAAGAGATTTTTTGTAAGTATGAATTTCATGTTTGAAAAAAGTAGTTGTTGGGCCAGAGGAGAGGGTCTGTTTAGGCCCATACTTTATCAAAGTTTAAAAAAGGATGTTGTTGCAAATAATAACATGTTGGGTAGTGATTTAAGGCCCAAAAAGTAATTAGGCACGTGTTGGTAAGAAAATAAATAATGTATTATGCAGACCCAAATTCAAGAATTGTTACTCTATCAATCAGAGCAAAGAAAACGCACATTTCAAGGAATTAACACATACTTTTTGAATCTAAAAGAGAACCAAATAAAATCTTGTGTTTTTCACGAACAGAATCAGTAAATCTCAGAAATATATAAAATAAATTTGTTATTACAATTAAGACTCAAAATCTCTATTTA
Organism: Vicia faba; assembly: GCA_948472305.1. Taxonomy (NCBI): domain Eukaryota; kingdom Viridiplantae; phylum Streptophyta; class Magnoliopsida; order Fabales; family Fabaceae; genus Vicia; species Vicia faba. The sequence continues at coordinate 854,200,702 of OX451736.1, read as the reverse complement.
CATTAAATCAAGATTACAAATTAACAACACAAATCGTATCAATTACATATATTACAGAACGTATAAAAAACAAATCAATTACAACTTCTTCAAATCCCTAATTTCTCGAAACATCCCTAATCTAAGCCCTAAACTAAACTTGTAACAACTTTCCTAAATTTATAAACCCTATCCCTATAAATAATAAACCAAAATATGAAGAGAGGAGGAAGAAAATTTCTGGACACAAAGAAGAATTAACGAACCCAAATTTGTTGAAGAGAAGAAGAAAACGATTAGGGTTTTAATATCTGAAACCCTAATTGCACCGCTGCTAACAGTTTCAACACTCCTCCACTATTACCCCGCCCTCAAAAGTCACTGAGACCTACGAACAAAAGAAAGAGAGGAAGGATTAGAAGCCAAATCTCCAAATTGCTCATGAACTCGAACGCAACACAAAAAATCACGAAGAGGTAACAAGCTTTAATCCTTAGCTTTGACTGTGTACGGGATTGCAATTTGTTATTTGTATTTGGGGTAGGGTTATCGCATCGCCGCATGGAGGCTTGGTTTTAGGGTTAGGTTTAGAAAGAAGAAGATGAAGGATTAAGGAAAGAGAGAGAGAGATGAGGATGGTTATGATTGAAAATGAAGTGAAAATGTACTAAAACCATGATATATTCTGTAATTATTTAATACACGCGCGCTTACAGTAATAAGTATATTCCCTTAGTTACATCCATCTGATTCGTATCGGACAGGCGTAAGGTCAAGTCCATTATAAGTTCCATGCACCCTCGCGTACAATGTCCAACTAGCCCCTTTCAAACATGTATTGGGCCTAGCCGATTTACTTTTACACCATCCTTTTTCTGTTTTTACTGAGCAAGCCTGCGTAGCACCCCGACCACTGGGCCCAATTCATTATTTGAACTTGGGCCCAGTTTCTCAGCAAACCCCCTATTTTACCCACTATTTAAAAAGTGAACCCCCAGGCCAACTGGGCCTGAATTCAATATCTGAATTAAGGCCCTCACTATCTACACCTCCACCTTTTTACTTCCTAGTTCAAATTACACCTTCTTTGAAAATTATTTTATTTCCTAAATTTTATTATTATTATTATTTTCTTATTTTATTTTCTTACTTCTTTATAAATTATTATTATTATTTTTATCTTCCAAATTTTAATATTATTATTATTACCATTAAATATTATTTTCTTTAAAAAACTCATGTATGTATTTTATTATATTGCATTACATTTTTAATCATGCATTAATTAGAGTTTTCGCAATTAATGTAATTAAAAAATACTCAACCAATATTAAATATTCTTTTCGCAATAAACTAATCTAACAAGCTATTTTGGCAAAAGGGTTCCAAATATATTTTGACTAATCGCGCGTTTAGTCAAAAATTATGCTATTTCTACACCCGGTCTAAATGCGAGGAAATTTAAAATATTTTTGAAATCCATAAAACACACAAACCCATACGAACTATGAATTGGGACTATGATTCCTCATAAAAGGATACGTAGGCATACGATTTAAATCGCGGTGAGTTCCCATATTAAATATTAAAACCCTTTTTTTCCCCATATTAAAAATTAAAACCCTTTTTTCCCTATTAAAAATAAAACTCCTTTGTACATGATTGTTAAACCTAAACCCCCTAAACCTAGTATCCTTACGAATAAGGTAGATGAAAGGTGCCTAACACCTTCCTTTCGTCTAAAGAAGTCCGAAACCTAAAATCTCTGTTTGTCAATTAGGGTTTTCTATTAGATTCCCTTAGGATAAAAACTAGTAGTGGCGACTCTGATTTTAAATCAATTGCAACAATCCAAAAATTTACAGATTCGCTAATACCCAATTGCTTTCTTGATATCAAAACGTAAGCCATTCTCAAACTTGACACACTTAGAAAATTCAACTGTCTCCCCCATGTAGTGAGGATAAAATTTTGCCAACTCCACGAATTTGGCCACATACTCAATTACTGTTAAATCCTTGGTTTAAGCTCCAGATATTCAATCTCCTTCTTACCATAGACCTCCTCTGGGTAATACTTCACCGGGAATTCCCTACGGAACAAAGCCCAAGTAATAGCCTCACTTGTGCCTTCCAATCTCTGGTGAGTAGCAACCCACCAGTCATTCGGCTCTCTTGTCAGCATATGCGTACCAAAATGCACTTTATGTACATCAAATTAGTCCATGACTCGAAAGATCCTTTCAATATACTTGATCCACTCATGCGCTCCTTCAGGATCACGCTTTCCTTTGAACGTAAGTGGATGGTTCCTCTAGAAAGTTTCCAAAGCATACGTCCCATCATTCCCACCAACATTAGGCTGATTCTGCATTGCCAGAGCCAAAGCCTGCAACACATTAGCAAGTGCACCGTTTCCTCTTCCAGCCATTACTCTTCTTCAAATTCTAACATTAAACAATTGTTAGATAGAATACATTGACAATATTCCATTATCACACTACTCTAGCGACTCAACAACCTAGCTGGATGAACCAACCTATTATGATACCAATTGTAACACCTCATTTTCCCATATGAATATTTATAATGAAATATATGACAAATGCATCAGAGTTCATAATGGGATGCCACATAAATCATAGAATCCATAAAGTTCTCAAAATACTTTATTACTTCGTGTATCCAATAATGGTTATTCGGTAGCACAAAATCAACATAAAAGTAGTTCACTGGCATTCTAGCCTTAACAAAAATTCAAATCCACAATATGTGGTCCATCATAAGTTTAAAATAAAATGTGCAACATTTGAATTCATGCAAAACATAAGGAAAATCAAAAATCTCGTATTACATATCAGAGCGACTCCTAAGACTCGATCTTGTAATATCACTTACAACACTACTCGCGTAACTGATTATCTATACTCCCGAAGAGTACAAACACAACAACACAAAAGGGGTGAGAATTTCATTCTATAATTATACGGTGAAATAAAACATGCTAAGGAGTAGTAAATCATAACATACAAAAAATTAATCACAAACAACCATCATCACATCATACAACATCAATTCAGTGTTTATGCAATGCAATAGTCCTACATCAACATTCATTTGGTAGCATCAAGGCATAAGCCTTCAACTAAATGCCAATTGGGCAACAACAGAGCATAAGCCGTCAACACAATTCCAGTCCAGGCCAACATCAGACATAAGCCCTCATCCATGAATGCATGCAACATGAACATGCAAAAACGTAGAATCATATAGCCATAAGGCATAATCCTTCAACACCATGACAATTTAAGCCATCCACATCATCCTCATCATAATCATCAACTTTGCCTCATAATGGCATCATAAGTAAAACAAAGCCGTAAGAAAACAACTCACTATTTCGGTGTAACAAAGGGAAACTATTCCTATCCTAAATTAGGTACTATAATTATCCTTCTTAATCCTCATTTTATTCTACCTACTTCAAGGAAACATAAACTAAAGAAAACAAATAAAACAATGAAAGCAATTAAATATGATCTAACTCTAAGGTAAACCCACTTTTAAGTAAAACTCCCCAGTAGAGTCGCCAGTTCTGTGATACAGTGGGAGAACTAACTTAGTTGTTTTGCGTTTGATCATAATTTTTGCGGATATTAAGAGTCGCTACCGACTTTTCTTTTATCCAATAAGGAAAGGGTGAAAAGAATAGGAAAGACCTTTGAGATTTTTTCTTGAGTTCAGGGGGTAGATTATGAAAAGGGAAGGTGTTAACACCCTTTTCATCCATAGTTATCTATGGGCTCTTAGTTGCTTGCTAGATCATGTGAAAATGCTTTGTTTGAAGATGTGTTTGTGGTGGTTTTTGAAAGTATTTTGAAAATGTCTTTGGTTTGGAAAACTTTGTAATGATTCTCGTCTCTATAAGAATGCATACAAAGTGTTGGTTTTGAAAATAGTTCAAAGAGATGTTTTGAAAAGTGCCTTTGCTAGGAGAAATTTGTAATGATTCTCGTCTCTATAAGAATGCATACAAAGTGTTGACTTTTGAAAATATTTCATGTTTTGGAAGTGTTTGGTGTGTTTGAAAAGATGTTTGTTTTGAGGATGGATCATGAGCAAGAAACTAAGAACGTTCTACCTACTCAAAAGTCATTTGTTCTTCTCCACCTCCTTTATATGTTGCTATCTTACCATTGATTGGTAAGAAGCCCCATCATTGAATGTGAAGGGACAGGCGTGGGTCATCGTATAGTCATGAACATAAATGTTGTGAGATATCTTAGCATTTCTTTTGGGGGATTAATATCATTTGTAATGCAACATTTTAAGCGTCATCGAGGTACTACAATCTTGTATTTTTTGATTGTGTTTTGCTAAGATGTCTCACATGCATATTATGACCATTTTTCATAAGACAACAAGTGGAATTAACCCTAGAGGTGCAACTATGCAAGTGTTTATTTTTCATGCTTGATTTATCTTGGATTAGTGTTTTCTAAGCATTAATTTTATATTTCCATACAAACCCTAAGTTATTAGCATTCATATGGAAGTGATAAATTGCGAAAAGTAAATTTACTATATTATTACATCATTTGGGGATGGGGTGTACAAATTTACAAATGGAGATTGCAAGAAATTAAATCCTAATTATCTATTACAACCATATTGAAACTTGAATAATGTATAAGGAATATAATGTACAAAACAAAATGGAAAAAGGAATAGATTTGTTTTGTTTTTGTTAAGGAAATTTAATTAAGTTAAAGAAAAGAAAATAAATAGGAAAATGTTTTTTTGGTCTTTTTCCTTGTAAGAAGTTAAATAAAATAAACTAAATAATTTAAAAATATTTTTGGTGTTTTTGTGTAGAAAATATTTTTTTGTGTTTTAAAACAGTTTTTGTGTAGAAAACAATTTTTGTGTTTTAAAACAGTTTTTGTGTTTAAAACAATTTTTGTGTTGAAAAACAGTTTTTATGGTTGAGCCTAGGTGTGCTTCCTGCAAACAAAACAAAGTGAGAAGATATGAAAAATATACAAAAGGTCTCGCTGGGGCTTGAACCCATGACCTTACACAGAAATGCCTTTCGCGCGCGTTGTTTGTACCACTAGGGGGGTCTGTTTCATCCGTTAGTTATACAGTTTGCACTCAATATAAAATGAATTAAGTTCCAAATGTTTAAAAATGACTTCATATTATTCCTTCGAGCACAAGAATACATAACTCTAATGTTAAGCTTCGAAAAGCTTCAATCCTCAGCCAATTGAAAGATGTAAAAACCTGCCTAAAATTTAAATACAAATCTAACCACATAATTTCAACAGTCATTGGTCGAAGGTTAGCATGAAATACCAAAACTAAGACTTAACTATTCAGAGATTAACTTTTTAATGTGCAAGCAATGACAATCGAAACTATGGACATGGTCAGATTCCTAGATATGATATCTACATTTTTCCTTCACAGTATATACAAATAATGTTTGAATGAAAAGTTCTAAGTTTTAGAAAACTTACCTCTTGAAGTGAGACTTAAGGAACTTCGACAGAACCTCCAGGAACAGTTTGATGATGGACTAAGCCTGCTTCGACCTCACTGTAGATATTTCAGTTGTTGCTTTATTTTGAAAGTCATTGAATCGAAGGTTGGTATATGGAAGTTATGAGTGAATCGAAGGGCTCACTAACTTCCTTGAGTGGTTTTTTGAAGGCTTTAGGAGTGTCCCAAGGCTGGTATATGGAAGCTAGGGGAGTGAATCGAAAGAATGATATATGGAGGCTAGGGAGTGAATCGAAAGGCTAGCTAACATATGAAGGGATTTGAGATTTTTGTTTGTATGAAGTCAAGATATGCCCAGTTTTATGCTTATGTGCAAGTTTACAATTTTTGAGAGTTTGAGAGTGTTTGGGGATTTTTCCACACAATAAATAATCTCCTCCGTGATTTGAAAAGGGTCTCTCTATTTATAGAGAAAAGTTTTGTAGTAACCAGAACCTTGAGATAACCTGTTATGGTGGAAAACAAAAAAAAAATCAAGTTTTATGAATTTTCATAGTTCCCAAGTTCAAGTACAAGTGGGGCCTTATGTTTGCAGGAGATTTGACTCATGCTTTTGATGTTGCTTGTGTTCAGATAAAATCAGGTTGGGAGCTCAAAAAACCAACTTTGTGATTAAAGTAATCTTTATGAAAAAAGATACGTAGCTTTTGCCATTTCATCTAAGAATGGTATAATCCAGTGGATAATGCTTAGAATCTTTGTGTAATGCATCACAAATTTGTTTAAGCCTCTGATTATGTAAATATTTAGAAGCAACATACCCTGAAAAGTGAGATTTGAGATTTGAATCAATGTTCTTCAAACAAGCTTGCTCGAAGGATTTAGAGTTGGATTCGAAGCATGTTGCTTCGAAGGAAACCAATGCCCCAATCGAAGCTTGTGAACCAAGCTTGCATCGAAGGATGCCAAATGTCTAATCGAAGCTTGTGTATTAAACCTACTCATAGGAGGCCAAGTGCCCAATCGAATCTTGTATGAAGATAACCATTGTCCAATCGAAGCTTGCATGAAGATAGCCATTGTCCAAACAAAGCTTGTATGAAGATAGCCATTGCTTTGTGAATCGAAGCAAGCATGCAGGAGGCCGCTTCTTTGTGAATCTAAGAAAGAATGTAGGAGGCCTTTGCTTTGTAAATCAAAGCAAGCATGTAGGAGGCCACTGGTTTTTGAATCGAAGCAAGCATGTAGAAGGCCACTTACCTTGTGGATCGAAGTAGGCACAAAGGAAGCATTTGCCTTGTGGATCGAAGAAGGTACAAAGGAAGCACTTGTCTTGTGAATCGAAGCAGGCACAAAAGAAGCACTTACCTTGTGGATCGAAGAAGGTTGCTTTGAAAGAAGCCATTTCCTAGTCGAAGCTTTCTCTACTCCCTTCGACCAGTCATCCAGTTTTACCTTGCTCTTTCGATTTGATGCTTGAAAAGCCCAATATGATCCATGGAAACTATATGAGCATTAAAAGTCCAATTGTACTTGTGCAAACTTAAGCTTTTGAAAATATTTGTGAGAAATGTCTTTGAGAAAAGAGAGGGGAAATTTTGGGGTACAACATCAGTGTTCGCATTGTGTCTTCTTTCATTGCTTGTCAACATAAATTCCTACACTTAGTCGTGTTAATAATTTCACTGACTATCATATGATATTCTATCAACGTTTCTTTGATCCTATGCATGGTCCTGATTTAAACACTCATCTATATCAAATCTCTCTTTGATACTCATCTGTATCTTATTTTGATACTATTTTAAACACTTCTTTGTGTCAAATATCTCTCTGATACTCATCTGTATCTTATTTCGATACTTATTTAAACACTCATCTGTGTCAAATCTCTCTTTGATACTCATATATATCTTATTTAGTTACTTATTTAAACACTCATTTGTGTCTAATATTTTTTTGATACTCGTTTGTATCTTATTTCAATACTGTTTTAAAAACTCGTTTGTGTCAAATCTTTCTTTGATACTCGTCTGTATCTTATTTTGATACTGATTTAAACACTCGTCAGTGTCAAGTCTTTCTTTGATACTTGTTTGTATCTTATTTTGATACGTATTTAAACACTCGTTTGTGTCAAATCTTTCTTTGATACTCGTCTGTATCTTATTTCGAAACTACTGCTCATCCCCAGTACTCATTTGTGTTGTTTTGCTATCTGAATGCCCAGTAGAGTCCTTGGTTCAAAACTCGTATGTGTTTGATTCCTTCCAACACTCGTCTATGTCAATCCTCAAACATTGTGTAGCTTGTCATTAACCAGGAAACAAGTTTCATTTCACCAGCAAAGATCAAACATGTCTTTTTCTCAGGACAAATTTTATGGTTCATTTAGTATTTAATCTCCTTATACCCTGAATTTTCAAAAGGCAAAAGCCAATCTCACCTTCAGGTCTTAGATGATTAAATAGGGGAAGTGGTTTCACCCCAAACTTTTCCCCATGAGTTTCAACCATATGTAACTTATGCTTCATATTCATTTGCATCTCCACATACATTTTCAACTGCATCACAACCGTTCATAACATGTATTCTTAGAGAATGAGATCACATTTCTCTCAAGATTAGGGTTATTGAAGAAAATAAGTTCCCTTCTCAAGAGATTGTATCATCATGATCATCATCTTCAAGGTATCTTCAAGTGTTTTTGAAGGAAATTAGGGTTTTTGGCATTCATCAGTGTAAATCAGGAATTAGGGCTTTATGGTTTAAGATTCAAGCGTGTTCACTTTTAAAAACCATCAACAACATCATCTCATGGCCTCAAGTTATTTCAATTTCCTTTACAATCACAAGATTCCACTGATTATAGGATATTTTGGGTTCATCTAAGAAAAGTCAACTACAAAGTCAAACTTTGACTTTTTGGGTTTTGTTTGGTCAACCATGAGGTTCTAAAGTCAAGGATCATGAAAATGAAGTCAAAGGAGTAATTTGATCAAAGGAATCAAGAGAAAGAATCAAAAGTCATAAATTTGGATTTGAAAATTTCACTAAGTATTGTGAAATTTCATGTTAAAATGCCATACTTTGCAAGACCAAAACTTCCTCATCAAGTCATCATTTTCATGCTCCAATGCTCAAATTGAAGAGAATAATGTATTATTTGTTATTGTGAGATCATCTCCAAAAAGTTCATAAATCAAAAGATATAAGTCTATAAAGTCATGGCTTAAAAATCCAACACTTAGAGAAATTTCTTAAGTGAATTTACCCTCAAAAGTGACTGGTTTTATGGCCATTTTTCACTAAGTTCCCATTTGATTCAACTAAAGTGGTCAACATGAAAGTTGAATAGCATGCTCTAAGCTTTACAAAATGTCCAAAAGCACAATTTTATCATGCTTGATCAAGGAGAATCAAAGAGATGGCGTTATGCATTTCAAGCTTGAATTTCAAGTCATTTTGTGAAGAACTCAAGACCAAATCTCATAACCATGATATACAATCTTACTTTTCCGGCCTCTAAACCCATAAATACTTTCATAATCAGATGATTTTACAAGCTTTTGAGCCATTATCTACGTGATTAAGACTTTATCCAAGATAACTTTCCATTTAAGGAAGAAAGGTTACATTTCCATTTTGGAATAGTGACTTTATACACAATGTCAACTCTTCTTGAGTCTCTAACTTGTTCCATATGCACACACACAATCCTAACTTTAGAAGATACCCATCTGAAGATATCAACCACCCTAGAGGAGTTGTACCATGCCTCAGAACCACGATTTTGCAAGAAACTTAAAAGTTCCATTTCAATCAAACCTTAATTCCAAAACTTGTAAACCAAACCTTCTCATTACTTAAAACTTTTCATATAAAAAGATGCCCTCCCTCACTACATAAATAACTAAATCATAGCTTAGAAACACTCTCAAATCCTTTCTAATTCAGAATTGGCACAAAAATCTCATTTTTTGAGCTTTGAAGTCATTATCTTCAAAACTCATAAACCTTGCAATTTCATTGCAAATAAGCCATAAATTCATCATCAACACACTCCATATGAACTTTTGTATGAATTATTTAATAATTAAAACCATCCAAATACCATGTCCAACCCGTATCCAGCCACACTTGCACTTGGACTTAAGTAGAATGATTGAGACCATCTCAGAGAAAAGTAGCTATATCATTAGCTTCGTCAAAGTCCCAGGAAGCTAATCAGATCATTTGTTTGCACTTGGATCTGCTGAAAGAAGCATTGGAATTTCTCCAACTTGGTAAAAAAACTTAAACTTTTAACTCCTCATTCACACATCATTAATGCATACTCCACGAATAAAAAATATAGATATCAATGTCCTGAAGCTAACCATGTAATGAGTTTTCATTGATTTTGTCATTAGGATGGAAATCGTGTCTTTGAAATTTTTAGGGTTTATTTGGTACGAGAAAAATTAGCATCTTTGATTTATAGCTTCTGAAACTTATACCATTGCATTCCTTGCGAAATTTCAAGCAACTTTGGTGTTTAATGTTTTCAAAATGGCTGAGAAATGAAACAGTTTAATGTTTAACAATGGATGTTGTTGTTGTTAATGACTCGGGGAAGAAGATGAAGATGGATGAGCCATATTCATTTGTATACTTCTTGCTTTTCCATTTTATTTAATGGGTGTGGTTTTATACTCTGATGTATCACCACCCCAGTAGTTAGAGCACACACTTGTTACCCTTAAGTCTGAGATTCGAATCGCAACTCGCCCCAGAACTTTTGATTTTATTTTTTTAACAGGTTTCATCCCTTATTTTTCAATATAATTTTGTGGTGGTGTTTGTTATCACCACTGAGCGTGTGGCCCAGTGGTTATTCTTTTAACTAGTGAACCAAAGGGCGTGGTTTCAACACCCTTGGGCTCCTTCCCCGTTTTTTTACTACTAGTTTATTTCTTTTTTTTAACAACTTTCAACTTGATTTTCACTTAGTAAAATGAATCCTTTTGGGCTGATTTTTTGTGAACATGATCATTAGCACATGTATTTTAATAATACTCCAAAAATCACAAAAATAGTAATTATTTCATCATTTTCAATTAAATCAAAAATAGTATTTTTTTAGGGTTTTCTTAAGGACTTTTTCATGATCTTTTGATTGATTTTCTAATTTTTCTCACAAAGTTTGATCTTACCATGATAGATCTTGATTCTAACTTGATATCTAGACTCTTGCGTAAGCATTTCATAATAGCTTGAGTTTATTTTAGGGTTTTCTCACTTAAATCCAAAAAAACCATAAAACATATTTTAAGAATCAAAGCTATGCTCCATTACTTTTATCTTGATTGTGATGCATACATTGTTTCAAACATTAAACTCATTCATGTTTTCACAAGCTTGTATCACTTTTAAAACATATTTCCTTCATAAACACCTTTAAAACATAAACCATAAAACATCAAAAACATGCTTTCAACTTTCACTCTTTTGGCACAAATCTTTTGCCAAATAAAACTCTTTAATTCTCATCCACTTGGATGCTCATTTCTTGAGTGAATAACATGTTCCCTTAAGCTTACTTGGTTAATCTTAAATCTTTGATGAAACTTGAATCAAGATAGACATTAGGATTTCAATCCAAGCATGACAACATTAGGATATATATTCCCCATAATCTAACCCCTAAGTCAAACATTGCATGATGACATTATGTTAGATTCCCTCATAATCTCAACTATAGGATAAATCCTTGAATGATAACATTAGGATCAATAAGTATCCCCATTAGACTTTATTTTATTTTCTTTTTGCATTGCATCATTAAGACTAAATATTTTCTCAATCAAAATCCAAAAACACTTAACAATATTCAAAACCCTTTCAAAACTAAAGGTGTGAAGGTGATGGGTGTCTCCTCGGATAAAGGTCCACTTGTTACCCTTGTTCATAACAAAAAAAACCAACCAAATCCAAATAATTTTTCCTTAGGGCTTTTTTCCCTTTAAAATATTTTCAAAAAGGATATGTTAACTCCATTATACACAAAACACCGATGTGTAGTCTCCAACGGTCGAGTGAAAACGTTAACTGTTAGAATGAGAATTTATCATCATCCATAAAAAACACACAACAAACAAAACATTTTTAAGAAGAACTACGATATTCAGATTCCCTTGTGGATACATAGGCATGGAGTTTCAATGCTCAGGTGAACACAATAATAAAAGCCTTTTCTTTTTCCCAATGAACTTAAGAATGCATTTCTCTTTAGAAAGTAAGTTTTAGATATACACACCCATTGATTAAGATAATAAGAGTGGATCCCATGGGGTATCACGGGCGTGATGGGTGCCAATACACTCCCCTTGCGTAATCGACTCCGTTACCGATATTTAGTTGCGAGACCATGTTCTTTTTCCAATATCAAAGGTTTTCTCTATATTTTCCTTTCTCTATATTTTTTGGGATAAATAAAGTTATGTGGAAACTCTTTTTGTTCGATCCAAAGTTATTTGTTTTCAAAATATACTTCTTGACATTAGTAGTATGATTAATATCATTCTTAACTACACCTAGAGTCTTAACCTCTTCTAATTCATGATCATAGTTGTTAACAACACCATTAGCTACTGCAATATCAATCTCAGCATCTTCACAACCATGATATTCATTCTCCTTTTGCACTTCATGCTTTGCTAACACATCGTACAGGATGTATGTCACATCCTTATCACCATCAGGGCTCCTCAAGTTTGTTTCATGGGATTTTCATCAGAAGTCATCTGAGTGACATGTAGATTTCTTATAGGCCCAAATCGGAGTGGAACAACACTCATACTTTCACTAGAAGCTAGATTAGACTTATCAACATTTGGAATGTTGAGATACTTATTTGATACATTTATCTTGTGGCTGGTCTTCAAAACACTATCTTATGCTTCACCAATCATCCTATCATGTCTTTGGTTAATCATATTTCAGACATATGAGAAGTTATTCTATTTGTATAAATTTTGTTATAACAATTCTTCTTCAATTTTTTCTTCCTAACAAAAGTAGGTTGTTAAATGTTGGGAAGACCTCCAGCTCGACCATCAACCTTCCCTACAATGATACCTTTTTACTTAAGTCTAAAATCATTCTTAAGAGATGATTCAGACTCTTGATACAAATGATGGGCCATCTATTCTGACATCTTGTTTTCCTTTTTCTTTTCATGCATATTATCTTTATCGATCCTTAGATCTTTAAAATCCCAAATGTATTCCTCAGGTACATACTTCTTCATATTAGCTTCTTAATTCTTGTTGATGGAATTCCCTTTGGACCTGTAGAAGTCCATATTCCTCCATTGATCACAATTAACCAATTTTCTGAAGGTTTTGATTCTTTCCTTTGATGTATTGTCAGGAATGAAATGAGCATTATTTCTTTATCCTTATGCAAGGTATCATCATCATTACAGTGACATTCTTTACTCGAGGAGCCACTGTGTATTGTATGAACTAATGAGCCACATGACTTAGTATTGCATTTCCTCTTCTTCTTGGTAAGGGCTTCCTTACATCTTCTCATCTTCAGAAGTTCATAATAGTAAGGCCTTGTATGTCCATATTTTCTACAATGCTGACATATCGTAGGCTATTTCTTATTATTATGGTGATGATATGCCACATGTTGAGCATTACACTGAGACATGTGGTCTGGCAGTATAAACTTAGCCTTCTTTTCAGGTATAACACCTTTCCCTAAGTAAATCTTCATATCTTCCATGCTCGTCCCAAGATCTATTATCTATATATCACTGAACATCATTCTAAACTCCATCGTTCCATCAAGTGAATTTAATCTAGTTTTCAATTTGCTTTCCAATTACATCAAATTATATATTCTAGAGTTTAGTGACGAAACCTCATTTTCTACACATGTGATTGTAAATCCAAGCATCTTTTATTCCTTTTGAAGCCAACCAATGGTTTTCTTCTGGATGTCTATTCTTAAGCATCCTTCATTCCACTTGGAACACAAGATCTTGAAGGATGTATCAAACTCTTCTTTAGACAGTTCTTCAATACTAGGTACAATTGCGGATTCACATCTTCCAGAATAACCCATCACATTATTTCCAGTTTATCCCTCCCATTCACTATCTAAATTAGAACAAGTGATGGTTAATCCCTTTTTCTGTCTCTTCAAAAAGGTGGGAAATTCTAGTTTAATATGTTCACAACTATCACATTCATAGCACTTAGTACCCTTTCCACCATTGGATTTGTCTTCACTGTAACACCCCTTCTAAATAACCCGTGAATATATTAATTAAATCAGAGTAACATGGAAAACAGGGATGTCACAATCCAAGATAAATATAAAAACCTCAAATCTACAGTTGTCATGCTTTACTGAAGGAATTATTAAGATAAATATTCAAATCAACATCATGTTCTACACAGCGGAAATGTCTCAAAACCGGAATAACTTCACTTCATAAGTATTCCCAACATAAATTAAACAATAGAGTATAAAATAAAACTCATCATTCAAACGTTTCCCCTAGTGTTACAACTTATCAGAGCACGACACTGACACGCGGACTTAAAGTAACATAACTCTAGAGCCATCCTCACCAACTCCTGAGCTGCTAACTTTAATCTAAAATGTTAAAGTAAGGGTGAGATTTCTCATAATTAACATGCATTATAAGCTTCTCAATCAACAGTATATCACAAGCATATTATTTCACCCATTTTAGCATAAATTCAGATTCAACACACAGTTCCAATCATACAAGTCATTATGCACAAATCAATAATCAACCAAAGAATTATAACACTGGAAGACATCCTAACATGTTACAATTCCATGCAAACACAAATGCAGACACAATGCATGTGGTACCAACACGTGACCAAGTCACCCAACACTGATCCATCATCAACCGGATACAGCAACCATCGATTCTTCCATAAACACCCGGAAATGAATCCAGCCTAACCACCCATCATCACCCGGGTATCGGTTAACGGCAATACAAGTCAAATTCCACACAATGGGAATTAACTTCACCAAAACAATGCATATGCATGCACATCACCAGCATGCAACATCAAATCAACGGAATATGATCACAACATAATTCCAAATAATGCCAAAACCAATATATCACATGATCACATCTCAATCATAATGGATAGCAGGCACAACACATAAGTATCAGTTCTCATTCACCAAATCAGAAAAATTTACAAACAATTCTACATCATTCTCAAAATACCAAAGTTTACAAAAATCGGGAATTCGACTCTTTTTAAAATAATTTTCATAAAATAATATTTTTCTTATTTTATAAGATAGTATCTTTAATTTGAGAAATATTGCCGAAAACGGCACTCAAATCGGACTTACGTTTGAAAGTTATGAATTTTCAAAGTTTAATATTTTTCAAAAAGTTACAGCAGAACTCGGTTCCTACATATGCAGGAACCGGTTCCTGCGAAGCTCAAAAATCACCATTCTGGAAAATGTATGGGAACCCGGTTCCTACCTATACAGGAACCGGTTCCTACGTTGAAAATGCCCAATTTTTGAAAATTTGAACTGGGAACTCGGTTCCTACCTATACAGTAACCGGTTCCTACGTGCAAATTTTCCAGTTTTTATAACTTCGCGCAGTGGAACCCGGTTCCTCCCCACTGGGAACTGGTTCCTGCGACTAGCAGAGTCAAAGACTGCTATTTTTGACAACATTATGTATTTCAATCCATTCCTTTTCATTCACATACGAATGACCACATCAATTAACACCAGAATTACCCAAGTAACATCAACATAATGTCAAATAACACAATTCAACCATTCCTAACAATCCTATATCATGCAATTGGTTCCATTCCACACAATTTGACAACGTTAGGGACAAATTCTACAAACCTAGAAAATCCTAAATTGAGATTTCTAACATGCTTAATCAATTCTATTGATCCCAAAATCTATAAGGCATAGTAATTAATCGAAATCACCCCTTACCTCGCGATGATCCTTCGAATTCACGGCATTTGGCTTTTTCCTCTCTTCTCTTCTCTTCTCCAATTTCACGTACAATGACTTTTTCCCAAATGACCTTCTTTTTCTTTTCCTTTTTATCCTTCTTTTTATATTCCTTTTATTATTTTCCAAATAATAGTAATAAATTAGTTATTATTTAGAGATTTTTACTTCCCACACCTCTAATTCAACCTTACACCCCCCCCCCCCGGTCTTCCTTTTTAATTTCATAATTAATTCATCCATTTAATCCAAAATATTATTAATTAAGCCTTTAATTAATTTAATAATTAAATTCCTAATTATTTAACACTTGAATAAATTTGGGGTGTCACAACTCTCCCCAACTAAAAGAGTTTTCATCCTCGAAAACATACTTTAGACGAACAGTTCGGGATACGAGTCCTTCATCTGACTCTCCAGCTCCCAAGTGACATTTCCATCTGCTGGTCCTCCCCAAGCCACTCTTACCAACGCGATCTCCTTGCCTCGCAACTGTTTCAACCTCCGATCCTCAATTCTCACAGGTACCGCTTCTACAGTCAAATTCTCTCGTACCTGTATATCGTCTACCCGAATCTCATGAGACGGATCAGCAATGTACTTCCTTAGCTGAGATACATGAAAAACATCATGAAAATTTGCAAGTGACGGCGGAAAAGCAATCTGATAAGCAAATTTCCCAACTCTCTTGGTAATCTGAAACGGACCAATAAAACATGGAGTCAACTTCTTTGACTTCAAAGCTCGACCAATACCAATCATCAGAGTAACTCGCATAAAAACATGTTCTCCTTCGCTAAACTCAAGATCTTTCCTCCTCTTATCGTGATAACTTTTCTGACGACTCTGAGAAGTCCTCATCTTCTCCTTAATCATCTTAATCTTTTCCGAAGTCTGTTGGACAATTTCTGGTCCAATCACAGCACTCTCTCCAGATTCATACCAACACAACGGTGTCCGACACCTCCTACCACACAATGCTTCAAACGGAGCCATACCAATGCTCAAATGAAAACTATTGTTGTAGGTAAACTCAATCAATGGTAGATAACTATCCCAAGCTCCACCTTTCTCCAACACACAAGCTCTTAACAAATCTTCCAACGACTGAATCGTTCTCTCCGTCTGACCATCTGTCTGTGGATGATAAGCGGAACTCAAACGCAACTTAGTACCCAAAGCTTCTTGCAATCCGGTCCATAATTTAGATGTAAACCTCGGATCTCGATCCGACACAATACTAGAAGGAATACCGTGCAAACTCACAATCTTCTCAACATACAATTCTGCCAACCTTTCCATCGGATAATCCATTCTTATCGGAATAAAGTGAGCAGATTTCGTCAACCGATCAACAATAACCCAGATAGAATCACAATTCTTCGATGTCCTTGGCAAACCAGACACAAAATCCATAGAGATTCCATCCCATTTCCATTTCGGAACAAACAAGGGTTCCATCAATCCTGACAGTTTCTGATGCTCAATCTTCGACTTCTGACAAACCAAACAAGCATACACAAACTCAGCAATTTCCTTTTTCATTCCCGGCCACCAAAACAACTTCTTCAAATCATGGTACATTTTAGTAGCACCAGGATGAATACTCAATCCACTATGATGTCCTTCTTCCAAAATACTCTTCCTAATCTCTGCAACATCCGGAACACACACCCTATTACCAAATCTCATAACACCATTCTCATCAATCCGTAACTCGCCTCCTTGACCTTAGTTGATCAATGTCAATTTATCAACTAACCCAACATCTGACTTCTGTCCATTCCGAATTTCTTCCAGAATACCACTAGTCAGTTTCAACATACCCAATTTCACACTATTCGGAGTAGTTTCACATACCAAACTTAAATCTCTGAACTGCTCAACCAAATCTAACTCACGGACCATTAACATCGACATATGCAAGGACTTCCTACTCAAGGCATCCGCAACAACGTTTGCCTTACCAGGATGGTAATTCAAACCGAAATCATAATCCTTTAGAAATTCTAACCATCTCCTCTGCCTCATATTCAACTCTTTCTGATCAAAGAGATACCTCAGACTTTTGTGATCACAGAACACCTCAAACCGAGAACCATATAAATAATGCCTCCGCAACTTCAAAACAAACACAACAACTGCCAACTCCAAATCATGAGTCTGATAATTCCTTTCATGTACTTTCAATTGTCTCGAAGCATAAGCCACCACCTGCTTATCTTGCATCAACACACCACCTAATCCCATTAATGATGCGTCACAATACACAACAAAAGACTTAGTCGTATTTGGCAAAATCAAGATCGGAGAACTTGTCAACCTCCTCTTCAGCTCTTGAAATCCTTTCTCACATTCAACATCCCAAACAAACATCTGACCCTTCCTGGTCAACTTAGTCAACGGTAACGCTAATTTGGAAAATCCTTCTATAAACTTCATGTAATAACCTGCAAGACCCAGAAAACTATAGATCTCAGAAGCATTCTTCGACGCTTCCCACTGAGATACTGCTTCTACTTTCGTAGGATCCACAGCAATTCCATTCTTGGAAATTACATGGCCAAGAAAACTTACTTCACTTAACCAGAATTCACACTTGGACAACTTCGCATAAAGCTTCTTCTCTTTCAACAATTCCAACACAACTCTGAGATGTTCTGCATGCTCTTCATCGCTCTTCGAATAAATTAGAATATCATCAATGAACACCACCACAAACTTATCAAGATACGGATGAAATATCCTGTTCATATACTCCATGAAAACACCAGGTGCATTAGTAACTCCAAACGGCATAACAGAATACTCGTAATGTCCATACCTCGTTCTAAATGCAGTTTTCTGAATATCTTCCGACTTCACACGAATCTGATGATATCCAGATCTCAGATCAATCTTACTAAATACACAAGCTCTAACTAGTTGATCCATCAAATCATCGATCCTCGGTAAAGGATACCGATTCTTGATTGTAACTTTATTCAGTTGTTTGTAATCAACACATAATCTCATTGAACCTTCTTTCTTCTTAACCAACAACATCGGAGCACCCCACGGCGAAACACTCGGACGAATAAACTTCTTCTCAAGCAAATCCTCAAGTTGACTCTTCAACTTTCTCAATCTAGAAGCAGACCTCTTATAAACATCCTCGAATTCGAACTAGTTCTAGTAACAAAACCCATTAAGACTTCACCTTGCACTCTCACACCGTTCCACTTACTTTATCACGGAACACTTCATAAAAAAAATTACATCCAATAGGTCACATGCCTTTATCTTGCTCTCGCCGAGATCTAAATCTCTCGTTATGCAAACCATAACGCTTCTCTTCTTGCTGACTCAACTAATTTCACACACTGTAAAGCTGGCACAATAAGTACATCCCATCCAACGCGATCCCGACTACTATCAACAAGAGATTAAGGGTGATCAGTTCCTCAATTTGTCAATAGATAGTCAACAATCATGAAGTGGCATCAACCATCGTTACCAAACCACAACAGCATCTTTAATCTTACCCTTCAAGCTACTTAAACATAACCATGTTTGAAGCATCAACTGCTCGGCAATACTTACATCTTACAATCAGCGGTATACTGTACCGACCTCTTGCACAAAACTTCAGAGAAGAAACTTCTCCCCCACTTATTTCACACGTACCTCTGCAGACAACAAAAAGGGAACAATCAAGTATCGACAGTGTTTCACACACATATCGCATACCAAAAGGGAGTAAACACATAAACAACCTGGCCGATAGACCGACCTGCCTTGATACCACTATTGTAACACCCCTTCTAAATAACCCGCGAATATATTAATTAAATCAGAGTAACATGGAAAACAGGGATGTCACAATCCAAGATAAATATAAAAACCTCAAATCTACCGTTGTCATGCTTTACTGAAGGAATTATTAAGATAAATATTCAAATCAACATCATGTTCTACACAGCGGAAATGTCTCAAAACCGGAATAACTTCACTTCATAAGTATTCCCAACATAAATTAAACAATAGAGTATAAAATAAAACTCATCATTCAAACGTTTTCCCCAGTGTTACAACCTATCAGAGCACGACACTGACACGCAGACTTAAAGTAACATAGCTCTAGAGCCATCCTCACCAACTCCTGAGCTGCTAACTTTAATCTGAAATGTTAAAGTAAGGGTGAGATTTCTCATAATTAACATGCATTATAAGCTTCTCAATCAACAGTATATCACAAGCATATTATTTCACCCATTTTAGCATAAATTCAGATTCAACACACAGTTCCAATCATACAAGTCATTATGCACAAATCAATAATCAACCAAAGAATTATAACACTGGAAGACATCCTAACATGTTACAATTCCATGCAAACACAAATGCAGACACAATGCATGTGGTACCAACACGTGACCAAGTCACCCAACACTGATCCATCATCAACCGGATACAGCAACCAACGATTCTACCATAAACACCCGGAAACGAATCCAGCCTAACCACCCATCATCACCCGGGTATCGGTTAACGACAATACAAGTCAAATTCCACACAATGGGAATTAACTTCACCAAAACAATGCATATGCATGCACATCACCAGCATGCAACATCAAATCAACGGAATATGATCACAACATAATTCCAAATAATGCCAAAACCAATATATCACATGATCACATCTCAATCATAATGGATAGCAGGCACAACACAAAAGTATCAGTTCTCATTCACCAAATCAGAACAATTTACAAACAATTCTACATCATTCTCAAAATACCAAAGTTTACAAAAATCGGGAATTCGACTCTTTTTAAAATAATTTTCATAAAATAATATTTTTCTTATTTTATAAGATAGTATCTTTAATTTAAGAAATACTACCGAAAACGGCACTCAAATCGGACTTACGTTTGAAAGTTATGAATTTTCAAAGTTTAATATTTTTCAAAAAGTGACAGCAGAACCCGGTTCCTACATATGCAGGAACCGGTTCCTGCGAAGCTCAAAAATCACCATTCTTGAAAATGTATGGGAACCCGGTTCCTACCTATACAGGAACCGGTTCCTACGTTGAAAATGCCCAATTTTTGAAAATTTGAATTGGGAACCCGGTTCCTACCTATACAGGAACCGGTTCCTATGTGCAAATTTTCCAGTTTTTATAACTTCGCGCAGTGGAACCCGGTTACTCCCCACTGGGAACCGGTTCCTGCGACTTGCAGAGTCAAAATATGCTGTTTTTGACAGAATTATGTATTTCAATCCATTCCTTTTCATTCCCATACGTATGACCACATCAATTAACACCAGAATCACCCAAGTAACATCAACATAATGTCAAAAAACACAATTCAACCATTCCTAACAATCCTATATCATGCAATTGGTTCCATTCCACAAATTTTGACAATATTAGGGACAAATTCTACAAACCTAGAAAATCCTAAATTGAGATTCCTAACATGCTTAATCAATTCTATTGATCCCAAAATCTATAAGGCATAATAATTAATCAAAATCACCCCTTACCTCGCGATGATCCTTGGAATTCACGGCGTTTGGCTTTTTCCTCTCTTCTCTTCTCTTCTCCAATTTCACGTACAATGAATTTTTCCCAAATGACCTTCTTTTTCTTTTCCTTTTTATCCTTCTTTTTATATTCCTTTTATTATTTTCCAAATAATAGTAATAAATTAGTTATTATTTAGTAGAGCTTTTTACTTCACACACCTCTAATTCAACCTTACACCCCCCCCGGTCTTCCTTTTTAATTTCATGATTAATTCATCCATTTAATCTAAAATATTATTAATTAAGCCTTTAATTAATTTAATAATTAAATTCCTAATTATTTAACACTTGAATAAATTTGGGGTGTCACAACTCTCCACAACTAAAAGAGTTTTCGTCCTAGAAAACATACCTTAGACGAACAGTTCGGGATACGAGTCCTTCATCTGACTCTCCAGCTCCCAAGTGACATTTCCATTTGTTGGTCCTCCCCAAACCACTCTTACCAACGAGATCTCCTTGCCTCGCAACTGTTTCAACTTCCGATCCTCAATTCTCGCAGGTACCGCTTCCACAGTCAAATTCTCTCGTACCTGTATATCGTCTACCCGAATCTCATGAGACGGATCAGCAATGTACTTCCTTCACTGAGATACATGAAAAACATCATGCAAATTTGCAAGTGACGGTGGCAAAGCAATCTGATAAGCAACTTTCCCAACTCTCTTGGTAATCTGAAACGGACCAATAAAACATGGAGTCAACTTCTTTGACTTCAAAGCTCGACCAATACCAGTCGTCGGAGTAACTCGCATAAAAACATGTTCTCCTTCGCTAAACTCAAGATCTTTCCTCCTCTTATCATGATAACTTTTCTGACGACTCTGAGAAGTCCTCATCTTCTCCTGAATCATCTTAATCTTTTCCGAAGTCTGTTGGACAATTTTCGGTCCAATCACAGCACTCTCTCCGGATTCATACCAACACAACGGTGTCTGACACGTCCTACCATACAATGCCTCAAACGGAGCCATACCAATGCTCGAATGAAAACTATTGTTGTAGGTAAACTCAATCAATGGTAGATAACTATCCCAAGCTCCACCTTTCTCCAACACACAAGCTCTTACCAAATCTTCCAACGACTGAATCGTTCTCTCCGTCTGACCATCTGTCTGTGGATGATAAGCGGAACTCAAACGCAACTTAGTACCCAAAGCTTCTTGCAATCCCGTCCAGAATTTAGATGTAAACCTCGGATCTCGATCCGACACAATACTAGAAGGAATACCGTGCAAACTCACAATCTTCTCAACATACAATTCTGCCAACCTTTCCATTGGATAATCCATTCTTATCGGAATAAAGTTAGCAGATTTCGTCAATCCATCAACAATAACCCAGATAGAATCACAATTCTTCGATGTCCTTGGCAAACAAGACACAAAATCCATAGAGATTCCATCCCATTTCCATTCCGGAACAAACAACGGTTCCATCAATCCTGACGGTTTCTGATGCTCAATCTTCGATTTCTGACAAACCAAACAAGCATACACAAACTCAGAAATTTCCTTTTTCATTCCCGGCCACCAAAACAACTTCTTCAAATCATGGTACATTTTAGTAGCACCAGGATGAATACTTAATCCACTATGATGTCCTTCTTCCAAAATACTCTTCCTAATCTCTGCAACATCCAGAACACACACCCTATTACCAAATCTCATAACACCATTCTCATCAATCCGGAACTCGCCTCCTTGACCTTGGTTGATCAATGTCAATTTATCAACTAACCCAACATTGGACTTCTTTCCATTCCGAATTTCTTCCAGAATACCACTAGTCAGTTTCAACATACCCAATTTCACACTATTCGGAGTAGTTTCACATACCAAACTTAAATCTCTGAACTGCTCAACCAAATCTAACTCACGGACCATTAACATCGACATATGCAAGGACTTCCTACTCAAGGCATCTGCAACAACGTTTTCCTTACCAGGATGGTAATTCAAACCGAAATCATAATCCTTTAGAAATTCTAACCATCTCCTCTGCCTCATATTCAACTCTTTCTGATCAAAGAGATACCTCAGACTTTTGTGATCACTGAACACCTCAAACCGAGAACCATATAAATAATTCCTCCACAACTTCAAAACAAACACAAAAACTGCCAACTCCAAATCATGAGTCGGATAATTCCTTTCATGTACTTTCAATTGTCTCGAAGCATAAGCCACCACCTGCTTATCTTGCATCAACACACCACTTAATCCCATTAATGATGCGTCACAATACACAACAAAAGACTTAGTCGGATTTGGAAAAATCAAGATCGGAGCACTTGCCAACCTCCTCTTCATCTCTTGAAATCCTTTCTCACATTAAACATCCCAAACAAACATCTGACCCTTCCTGGTCAACTTAGTCAACAATAAAGCTAATTTGGAAAATCCTTCTATAAACTTCCTATAATAACCTGCAAGACCCAGAAAACTACGGATCTCAAAAGCATTCTTCGGTGCTTCCCACTGAGATACTGCTTCTACTTTCGTAGGATCCACAACAATTTCATTCTTGGAAATTACATGGCCAAGAAAACTTACTTCACTTAACCAGAATTCACACTTGGACAACTTTGCATAAAGCTTCTTCTCTTTCAACAATTCCAACACAACTCTGAGATGTTATGCATGCTCTTCATCGCTCTTCGAATAAATTAGAATATCGTCAATGAACACCACCACAAACTTATCAAGTTACAGATGAAATATCCTGTTCATATACTCCATGAAAACACCAGGTGCATTAGTAACTCCAAACGGCATAACAGAATACTCGTAATGTCCATACCTCGTTCTAAATGCAGTTTTCTGAATATCTTCCGACTTCACACGAATCTGATGATATCCAGATCTTAGATCAATCTTACTAAATACACAAGCTCCAACTAGTTGATCCATCAAATCATCGATCCTCGGCAAAGGATACCGATTCTTGATTGCAAATTTATTCAGTTGTTTGTAATCAATACATAATCTCATTGAACCTTCTTTCTTCTTAACCAACAACATCAGAGCACCCCACGGCGAAACACTCGGTCGAATAAACTTCTTCTCAAGCAAATCCTCAAGTTGACTCTTCAACTTTCTCAATCTAGAAGCAGACCTCTTATAAACATCCTCGAATTCGAACTAGTTATAGTAACAAAACCCATTAAGATTTCACCTTACACTCTCACACCATTCCACTTACTTCATCACGGAACACTTCATAAAAAAAATTACATCCAATAGGTCACATGCCTTTATCTTGCTCTCGCCGAGATCTAAATCTCTCGTTACGCAAACCATAACGCTTCTCTTCTTGCCGACTCAACTAATTTCACACACTGTAAAGCTGGCACAATAAGTACATCCCATCCAACGCGATCCCGACTACTATCATCAAGAGATTAAGGGTGATCAGTTCCTCAATTTGTCAATAGATAGTCAACAATCATGAGGTGGCATCAAGCATCGTTACCAAACCAAAACAGCATCTTCAATCTTACCCTTCAAGCTACTTAAACATAACCATGCTTGAAACATCAACTGCTCGGTAATACTTACATCTTACAATCGGCGGTATACTGTACCGACCTCTTGCACAAAACTTTAGAGAAGAAACTTCTCCCCCACTTATTTCACACGTACCTCTGCAGACAACGAAAAGGGAACAATCAAGTACCGACAGTGTTTCACACACATATCGCATACCAAAAGGGAGTAAACACATAAACAACCTGGCCGATAGACCGACCTGCTCTGATACCACTATTGTAACACCCCTTCTAAATAACCTGCGAATATATTAATTAAATCAGAGTAACATGGAAAACAGGGATGTCACAATCCAAGATAAATATAAAAACCTCAAATCTACAGTTGTCATGCTTTACTGAAGGAATTATTAAGATAAATATTCAAATCAACATCATGTTCTACACAGCGGAAATGTCTCAAAACCGGAATAACTTCACTTCATAAGTATTCCCAACATAAATTAAACAATAGAGTATAAAATAAAACTCACCATTCAAACGATTCCCCTAGTGTTACAACCTATCAGAGCACGACACTGACATGCGGACTTAAAGTAACATAGCTCTAGAGCCATCCTCACCAACTCCTGAGCTGCTAACTTTAATCTGAAATGTTAAAGTAAGGGTGAGATTTCTCATAATTAACATGCATTATAAGCTTCTCAATCAACAGTATATCACAAGCATATTATTTCACCCATTTTAGCATAAATTCATATTCAACACACAGTTCCAATCATACAAGTCATTATGCACAAATCAATAATCAACCAAAGAATTATAACACTGGAAGACATCCTAACATGTTACAATTCCATGCAAACACAAATGCAGACATAATGTGTGTGGTACCAACACGTGACCAAGTCACCCAACACTGATCCATCATCAACCAAATACAACAACCATCAATTCGTCAATAAACACCCGGACACGAATCCAGCCTAACCACCCATCATCACCCGGGTATCGGTTAACGGCAATACAAGTCAAATTCCACAGAATGGGAATTAACTTCACCAAAACAATGCATATGCATGCACATCACCAGCATGCAACATCAAATCAACGGAATATGATCACAACATAATTCCAAATAATTCCGAAACCAATATATCACATGATCACATCTCAATCATAATGGATAGCAGGCACAACACATAAGTATCAGTTCTCATTCACCAAATCAGAACAATTTACAAACAATTCTACATCATTCTCAAAATACCAAAGTTTACAAAAATCGGGAATTGGACTCTTTTTAAAATAATTTTCATAAAATAATATTTTTCTTATTTTATAAGATAGTATCTTTAATTTAAGAAATACTGCCGAAAACGGCACTCAAATCGGACTTACGGTTTGAAAGTTATGAATTTTCAAAGTTTAATATTTTTCAAAAAGTTACAGTAGAACTCGGTTCCTACATATGCAGGAACCGGTTCCTGCGAAGCTCAAAAATCACCATTCTGGAAAATGTATGGGAACTCGGTTCCTACCTATACAGGAACCGGTTCCTACGTTGAAAATACCCAATTTTTGAAAATTTGAACTGGGAACCCGGTTCCTACCTATACAGGAATCGGTTCCTAGGTGCAAATTTTCCAGTTTTTATAACTTCGCGCAGTGGAACCCGGTTCCTCCCCACTGGGAACCGGTTCCTGCGACCTGTAGAGTCAAAAACTGCTATTTTTGACAGCATTATGTATCTCAATCCATTCCTTTTCATTCCCATACGAATGACCACATCAATTAACACCAGAATCACCCAAGTAACATCAACATAATGTCAAATAACACAATTCAACCATTCCTAACAATCCTATATCATGCAATTGGTTCCATTCCACACAATTTGACAACATTAGGGACAAATTCTACAAACCTAGAAAATCCTAAATTGAGATTCCTAACATGCTTAATCAATTCTATTGATCCCAAAATCTATAAGGCATAGTAATTAATCGAAATCACCCCTTACCTCGCGATGATCCTTCGAATTCACGGCGTTTGGCTTTTTCCTCTCTTCTCTTCTCTTCTCCAATTTCACGTACAATGACTTTTTCCCAAATGACCTTCTTTTTCTTTTCCTTTTTATCCTTCTTTTTATATTCCTTTTATTATTTTTCAAATAATAGTAATAAATTAGTTATTATTTAGTAGAGCTTTTTACTTCACACACCTTTAATTCAACCTTACACCCCCCCCCCCCCCCCCCCCCCCGGTCTTCCTTTTTAATTTCATAATTAATTCATTCATTTAATCCAAAATATTATTAATTAAGCCTTTAATTAATTTAATAATTAAATTCCTAATTATTTAACACTTGAAAAAATATGGGGTGTCACATTCACTACTGCCTTTGTTCTGGGGTCTGATGTTGGACCTCTTATCTTGGACATTTGTCCTCAATTTTCTATCCAGGTACTTCAAGGAATTGTTGAAATTTTTCCCAAGAAGAGAAATAGCATATGACATGCTCTCCTCTTTATCATCACAAGTTTCTGGTTTAATGTGTTCGTCGCCTTCACATTCACAACACTTAGTACCCTTACTACCATTGGATTCATCTTCACTACTGCCTTTGTTCTAGGGTCTGATGTTGGACCTCTTCTCTTGGACATTGGTCCTCCACTTTCTGTCCAGGTACTTCAAGGAATTGTTGAACTTTTCCCCAAGAAGAGAAATAAAATATGACATGCTCTCCTCTTTATCATCATAACTTTCCTCCTCTTGAGTGTTGGAAACAAAGGTTATACCTTTGTTCTTCTTTTCAGCCTTGTCATTAAAGGATATCTCAAAGGATTTTAAGGAACCTATGAGTTCATAAACCTTGATGTTTCTCAAGTCCCGAGCTACCTCAATAGTAGTCACTTTCATACCAAACCTCTAAGGAAATGATCTAATAATTTTTATGGCAAGATTTTCTTCAAACATCTTTTCTCTTAAGGCAAAGGAAGCCTTGGAAATATCACACTATCTAATGTGGAATTCACTAATATACTCATTTTCATTCATCCTCAAATTCTCAAACTTGGTGGTAAGTAGCTGCAATCTTGACAAACGGACTTTGGATGAGCCTTCACGTGCAATCTTGACAATCCACCATGCTTTTTTAGCCTGTAAACATATGTTGATCGGCCTGAACATGTTCTTGTTCACACCATTGAAAATAGCATTCAAAGCCTTGGAAATTTCAAGAGCTTCATCATATTCACCACCAGTCCAACCAGTTTCTGGTTTCAACCTAGTTGTACCATCTTCAGAAGTAATAACTGGATGTTTCCATCCATTTACCACAACTTTCCATGCTTTGTTTCCCATGGATTTGAGAAAGACAATAATCATTGACTCCAATAATCATAGTTGGTTCCATCCAAAACAAATGGTTTGTTGACTGATCCTCCATCTTTCTTTGTCTCCATTTTAGATGAATTTATCCTCCTCAAAGCTCACCCAACAGGCTTGGGTGCATGCTTAGATGTCAATTGAAATTTTGTTCCTCAGGAGACAGATGTCGTACGCGATTCTTCGACAATTAGTTCGACAAGATAAACAAGAACCAACACAGTTCCAACAGAATGAGCTGTACAAGTTGATGGAGCTGAAAAGAAATAAATAACAGAGAATTGATAGCGTAGTTCGGTGAAACCAATCCTACGTCTGGAGGGTTGAGTCCACAACCCAAAGAAAAAAAATTCACTATTAGTAGCTTACTACGTTCATAATTACAAGCAGCAACAAGCTCTTGTTGTTCAGTGCCTCTTCTTAACACTATCCAATGATATTCTATTTAGAGTCTCTCCCTATATATGAGAACCTGCTCACTTGCTTCTCTATCACATAACCTGTGATAGATGATTATAAACACTAAACCCTAGTGATCAACTTCAATCAACAACATGAATGATGTTGAATTTTACAACTCAACTAAAAATACCTTCTATGCCAAGTTACCGAAATATAGAGGGGTACATATAGATTCTACACTAATCCTATTAAGGCATTTGCGTGAAATACAAGACAACAAACCTAGAACTCTATGATATTCAATGTGAATGCTTGAATTCCAAAGTTGTCTGTGTGCTCCTTATATAGCATAATTCTTCTGGGAATTTCTTCATGGATTTGAGATTTGATTTTGTCCGGAAATAATACAGATTTTGTTGGATATTTGATCTGTTCCTTGATTATCTCCAACATAAAGATATGATTTAGTTTGTTACAAATTCTAATATAAATCACTTTAAATATGTGTCTCTTCTACACCTTCATACATCTTAAGCAAGTTAGACCAACTTGAACACTTTGAATACTTCTTCCATGTTGTTATTTTACAAAATGTAGTAAATCCAAAGGACCATTTCACAAAGAACTTCAGTTATCTAGATGATTGTAAGTCAACTTCAATTTCTTGCATTCTCTTTGGACCAAATCTTGTGGCACGGAGCTCTAAAAATCAATCCATAGTTGTTAAATCAAGCACAAAAACTGAGTATCAGACGTTAATTAGCTCATACTATGGTTAAAGTCTCTCTTATCTGAGTCAGGTGTTCTCTTCTATTCATCTACATTATTGTGCGATAGTCAGAGTATTGTTATGCTATCTCATAATCATATTCTCCATGCGTCCACCAAACATATAGAGCTTTATATCAACTTTGTCTGAGAAAGAGTAATTTCAAATAAACTTGTCATTCAACACGCTTTAGCCTCTACTCAACCTTCTGATTCGTTGACAAAACCTCTTGGCACTGCGGCTTTTCAAGACCTAAAGCCCAAACTCAAGGTCATCTTTTGCAAAGTCCCTTGATCATGTGGAGGAGTAGAGTTAAAGCAAAAAGACTAAGTCAAGCTTAATAGATGAACTAAAAGAGTTATTTATTGATTAATCAAGCTTTTTAAAGTTGGTTAAGTTTCTAATAATGTTAATTAAATTTCTGTTGAGCTTAGTTATAATTCTGTTAGTGGCAGTTAACCTTATGTTAAACTACTAATGCTAACCAGTTTGTATAAAAGTGCTAATTGTTATAAGTTGTAACTCAGTTTTGAATGCAATGGAGTTAATAAAAGATTCGAGTGTGTGTTGGGAACTGCATTAGAACATCAAATATCACATTTCAATGCAACGTGAAAATGCAACCTCCAAAACCAAATTTTTGCCATATATAAACATGATTCAATCAAATTTTTGTCCAATTTATTGTCTGTACATCTGGAAGTTAAACGTGAACTCAATTTGGTGCACGTTCATCGAACTCACCCACCGATTTTTCGAGTGGTCCGAGATAGTATACTTATATCCATACATTAGTGCAGCTTTATATCAATGACGGTTGATGTTTCTTTAAAATGGAGACATGCATTCAGTATAGACAAAAAAGAGGCATACATTCGAAGTTTCAATTCATAGGCATAGCTTTCACACGTTATAACTTATAACAATTTTAACCTTAGTGACCATTTTTGTACAGAGCCACACCATAAACTCTTGCAAAAGTTGGAAGTGTGAGTTGTAGTTGATTACACTAAATAAAATAAACTATAGGTGGAGTCTAAGTGGAGAAAGTGGTCCATGATAAATTATTGACATAAACAGGTGAGGACAATACACATTTTTAATATGCTCAAAAAAAAAAAAAAACCATGCTTTAATACACGATTCAATTAGGCGTTTAAGGTGTGTTTTTTTCAAAAATAGAAAATATATTTCTGGGAACGTGAATGAGAAATGCATTAATTTCTTGTTTGTTTTAAATTGTTATCAGATATTCTCTCAGTCCCATATTATTTAGAGTAATTAATCATTTCACACAAATTAAAAAATAATAATAAATAAAAAAGAGAATAATAATTTTACTAAATTATCTTGAATAATCATTAGTATATTCAAATTAACATTAATGATAAGTGGAAAAACAATAAATTAAGAGTATTTATTAGAGGATATAATTAAAAGATTAAATATAAAATTATATTAATAATCTAAAATAATAAGTATTTTAAGACAATTTTTTTTTCTAAATACGACATTTATTTTAAAAATGAAAGAGTACTTTTTATTTAAAGGGTGTGAATCTAACTTTCTCTTGGGAATAAAATTCAACTAGATATAATTATTCACTAGTACTCACATTTATATTTATTTTTATTTTTTTAATTATTTTTAAATTAAATAAAATGTCTATGAATAATTTTGAGAAATTATATTTTTAATCAAACACATAAATAAAAATATTATTCTTAAAAATAATAATTATGAAAATATAATTTCAGAAAATCTTAATTCATAATTTGAAATAAACTCACCTTTAATAAAAAAGAATGTTTCATAAATATCTTAATAGATTCATACACCCACCTTACAACTTTTACAATATAATTTTATATATTATTATAAAAATGTTTTTTATTTAATTTGCTTAGCAAAAAAAGTTTAAGGTAATTGAATATAAAAATAAAAAGAATAAGGACGGAAAACATAACACCTAAAATTTTTAGAAAAATCGATAGTTTAACATGTCCAATCTATTTCTTAAAAAATTTTCAATAGTATAATTAAATAGTGAATTTTATTAAGTATCATAATAATAAAAACACATTGAGTAATCTATTTGCACATGTATTTTTCTCTTTGAAAATGTAAGATATTTTGAATCTAAATGAGCGTATAATGTGTAATGTATTCTTCTATTTAATTAAAAGATGTCAGGGGACAATATTCACCTTAGAAAATGTGTAAATGGTCAGTATTGAGTCTGTTTTAAGTCAGATTTTTTTCAATTCTTCCGGTTAGCCTATTTGATATCAAGATGATTCCCATTTGAAAGAAAGTGCAAACTTCAATCTTAACTGGGAAATCTCTCATGAATGTTCCGAAATCATCTCTAAATATGTCACCATAAGTTGGTATTCTAGGATTTCCTCTCGAAGCATATTTGTTGCGTTTAATCCAATTATGACTAGAAAAACACCAATAAATTATAGGGTTCTAGGTGCAGGAGGAGGTTGACATTTGATGTTAAAATATTTAATAATTGTAGACTCATGAATTGAATAATACATATGCCAGTTGAAAGAATTAGATGCCATATAGATAGAATTGTTTAACATGAAGAATATCTCTGTCAATGTCAATTTTACTATTTTAAAACCTGATATCTTTTCTTGTGTTCCATGTTTTCCAAATAGTAATGATGATAGTTATGATTAGATTTTGAATTTGAGATCTCTAACTTCTTCCAAAAAGATTTAATAAGCTTTGGTAACTAGTTCTACTAATGTTAAAGCCAAATAATCGATCCTTCTAATGTTAGAAAAGTAAAGTGTACCCACATCTAAGAAATAAGTGGCCTGCAATTTCAACACCATGCTTATAGAGAGAGCACCTCAAAACCACATGCATTCCCCTTCGAATCAGGTTGTCTTATATTACAATAACATTATGTGTTCTAGACTAGCCCGACAACTTGATTGGGCCCAGTCTAAGAAATCTCATGAGTGCCAACTGCTTGCCGTTGTCTGGGCTGCTCGCACAGGTCGGGCAATGCCTCCCTTCTTACCCTTCTAGCCCAGCACCAACCAAAGATGCCCTTCAAGCATCTCCTCAGTCTTCCCGACATCAACATCGTGCGGGCCTCCAGGAACCGACCAGGGGGATGCCTGTAACCAGCCCTCCCATGGGACCAACGACTAGTTACGTGCACATCTGCCCGGTTTGACCAAGTCCTGAAAGTTACCTGATTTTTCAGACCCGTATATCTAGGCGGGAAATCAGGAACTAATGGCCATGTGCTAGGGGCATTATATAAACCCTCACACTTGTGAGGGCCAGGTATCACATACTTACTACCTGATATTTTGCTAGTACCTCCTTGCTCCCACTCTTACTTGATCGTTGGAGTATCTTGCAGGTACAACCCCCACTCTCCTTTGCCCGACTTAAGATCATCCTCCGACCACTCTCCAGGTTTTGATCAACCGCAAGATCAGTGGCGCCGTTTGTGTGAATCTGTTATCCCCATCTTTCTTCCCTCGGAACCTAAGATCAAAGCAACTCTTCTTTCAAGATCCATCTCTCATATCATGGCCGACTATAATGATCTCTACCTGTCCGGAA
Source organism: Vicia faba (assembly GCA_948472305.1). Lineage (NCBI taxonomy): Eukaryota > Viridiplantae > Streptophyta > Magnoliopsida > Fabales > Fabaceae > Vicia > Vicia faba. The sequence goes on along the minus strand of OX451736.1, from coordinate 854,167,942 downwards.
AGACCATTCTTTCCCCCGCTCGCAAGACTGATTGAGGCCAGGAACACCCTCGACTTGAGGACAACCTGGGCCCCCGTGACGGAAAAACTGTGTCCCTTGATTCTGTTGATGCCCAGCACGGTAACGATCAACTCTTGGACGAAGGGCGTTCCAAGAATCCAACTGAGGAACTCCCAGAAATCTTGCAATCGGTCCCTATCCCCGTCAACACAAATTCGGCCATAGCAGCACTGCTCGCTGCCCTAAATCAGACCAACGCCCTCATCCTCCAAAAAAATCAGAGGATAGGAGCGTTGGAAAATATGCGTTCAATATCTCCTTCCCGGAGGACCCGAAGACAAAGTTCTCCCAGCGCATCACCACCCAGGCGTGGTCCACCTCCCAAGAAGGAAAGGCGCAATGTTTCTTTCTTCAAGAAATGCAATTTCACACCTCATGCCCGGGATCAAGACTCCCCTTCGTTCAAGAAGAGGAAGGACAACAGGCAGATCAACCGCGCTCGATTGCCCTCTCCTGAGCCAAAGCAAAAGCGAAGGAGCCCCTCCCCTTGACGGGACCGCGACGACTGACAGGGGAGAAATTATCACTCTCCTTCTCCATCTCCTGTCAACAGTGAAGATGACGAGCCCCACGACCCACTATTTAGGGAGATCACTGAAGCTCCACTCCCCATCGGCCTAGAGAAGCCGCCCACTCTAGGGACCTACGACGGCATGATGGATCCTGACGAGCATATTGAGAACATCGATGTGCTCGTCGACTACAGAGGGTCAAGGGCGCCATCAAATAAAGACTCTTCCCGACTACTCTCAGGAAAGGGGCAATGCCATGGTACTAAAGTTTTCCCGACGAATCCATGACCTCGTGGAAATAGCTCGGGAAGATGTTTTCAAGACATTTCATTGCCTCCCGCCGACATCCTAAATCAGAAGCTTCGCTCAAGGTAACCATACAAGGCAGAGACGAAACTCTGCGAGCATACATTGAGCGCTTCAACAAAGAAGTGGTCCAGGTCCCGATAACAGACAACATGAAGAAATACCTGCTCGAGGGCGGGCTCCGTCCCCACAGCGACTTTACCAAGGTTGTGGGCATAAAAACACCAGCCACGCTCGATTCCCTTATCCTTAAGGCCAAGGCGTACATACAATACGAGGAGAAGGAGGCGGCTAATAGCGCACCGGAATCCAGGCACAGGGAGGGTGTCAGACCCTCAAAGAATGATGAGCCCTCGACATCTCGTCGGGGGGAGAAGAAACAGGAGGACAGGTCCCGTGATCCTAAAGACTACAAGGGGCCGGCCGGTCGTTTCCATGACTACACCCCCCTGACAACCTCAAGAGAGCATACTCTTTCCGAATACGCTAATTATGAGTTCAAGCAAGCCGGGGTGCGCTTCCCCCGACAAACACCGTTGAAGCCAGGAACCGACAAGAGCAAGTACTGCAGGTTCAACGAGAGTCACGACCACAACACAGAAGATTGCATCCATCTCAAGGATGCATTCGAAATATTAATCAGAGACGGTCACCTAAAGCAGTATAAGAAAAAAGAGGCCGCCCGTGACGAAGCACCAGAGACAAAGAATGTCAAAAAAGGGAAGAAATCCCCCGACCTCGACACTATTCCGGTCGCCTTGAGCATCTCACGGTCGAAAGACTTCTACTTTTCGGACATGGAGGAAGTCCCCCTATATTTTTCCACCCACAGCCCGTGGGAATCCTTCCCCGCGGCCATGGTCATTTTCGGCGGAGGGTTCAACAGACATACAGTTGGATCGGTGAAGAGAAGGTTCAACCAACTCATCGAGGACAACTCTAAGATGGACGCCACACTCGACAAGTTTCGAGGAGAATCTCACCCCCTCACATTCTACAGGGAAGAGTTATCGATTGACATTATGTACGCCCAACTATTCAACACTCTGCAGTTGAACGAGAGCCACCTAACCCCCTATGTGGGCTCTGATCTTCAAAGTTTTAATAGGGCCAGCATGAAGCCATGGGGGTACGTCGAGCTGATCGTCACCTTTGGAAGGGGGATAACGGCCAGAGCCATCAAGACCCAATTCTTGGTGGTGGACTGCCCATCCCTCTATCAATGCATCTTCGGGAGACCCATTCTCGCCGAGCTCATCGCGGTCCCCTCAATCATTCATCTCAAGATGAAATACTACACGACCGAAGATTTGGTCGCCACTCTCCACGGAGACATCCAAGCAGCCAGGAGATGCTTTGAAGCTTCTGCGAAAGGCCTCGGCTCCATCAACACCCAACCTCAAACAGCCACTCGAGCCACGCTGCCCTCCAGCTCCGAGGAATCCAGGCCACTACCAAGGGTCGACACCATTGACCTCGACAATCGCTTCTTCGTGGAGGACATGGTCAAGAAAAGGAAGAAGGGGAAGGAGCCTATGATCGATGACGAAGGGTAAACCTCCTCTGCTGGCCACAACCAGCTCTCAAGTCACGCACGACCTATCCCAGACGGAAACTTCTAGCTGATTCCTCTCGGAGAAGACCCCACTAGGGGAGTAAAGATCGGAGCGGACCTTCCTGGCCTGGCTAAAAGGAAACTCAAAGCTTGTCTGTGGGAGAATGCTGATTTATTTGCCTAGAGTGTGGCCGAGATTCCCGGTTTAGACCATAAGGTCGCATGCCATCACCTGACCATTGATCCCACTATCAAGGCGGTTGCACAACGTAGAAGAAAGTAGTCGACCAAGAAGTCACATGCTGCTGAATTAGCTGTAAAAGACCTCCTAGAGGCACATTTTGTTTCTGAAGCCCAGTACACAACCTGGCTCTCCAATGTAGTCCTCGTTAAAAAATCTAATGGAAAATGGAGAATATGCATTGACTATACTGATCTCAAATGGGCTTGCCCGAAAGATGCTTATCCCCTTCCAAATATTGAACTCTGGTCGAATATTTGGCCGGTTTCAAACTATTATCTTTCATGGATGCATACTCTGGTTACAACCAGATTCCCATGGAGAAAAAAGACAAAAAAATATACCACCTTCATGACCGAGTCGAGCATTTATTACTACAATGTAATGCCCTTCGGCCTGAAGAACACGAGCGTTACCTACCAGTGCATGAAGAACAAAGTCTTTTGCAACGAGATAGGCGACATGCTCGAAGTCTATATGGAGTATATGATCGTAAAGTACACCAAGAGCTCGACCATACCGCCCATTTGAAAAAGGTGTTCGAGAAAGCACGAAAGTGCCGGATGCGATTCAATCCAGAAAAATGCACCTTCGGCGTACGGGCAGGAAAGTTCCTCGGGTTCTATCTGACAAAACAAGACATCAAGGTGAACCGCGACAAATGTCGGGCCTTCTCCGAGTTTCCGACGCCCACCTAGAAGAAATCCATCCAAATCTTAACCGACATGCTCACTTCTCTTTCTGGATTCATAGCAAAATCCGCCCAGCACGCGCTCCCCTTGTTCAAACTCATGCGCATGGAAGTCGCTTTTGAGTGGATGCCCGAATGAAAGCAAGCCCTCTACCACTTGAAAAGAGCACTCTCACAGCCGCCCGTCTTATCCTGACCCGGGAAATACGAAGTCCTCTACCTTTATCTAGTTGTCGCCTCCGAGGCAGTAAGCGCGACACTAATAAGGGAAACCCCGGAGGGACAAAGGCCAATTTACTTCACGAGAAAAGAACTGCAAGGCCCGGAAGCAAGGTATTAGAAAATCGAGAAAGTAGACCTGGCCTTCGTTAACACCGCAAGGAGGTTAAGACACTACTTCCTGGCCCATACCATAGTTGTCGGAACGTATCAGTCAATAAAATAGCTGCTCAGAAGACCAGACATGGCCGGGAGAATGCTGAAATGGTCTCTGGAACTCTCTGAATTCGATATCCAATACGAAAGCAGGAAAGCCCTTAAGGCTCAAGCCTTGGACGACTTCATAGAGGAAATAACCTCGCCCGGGGATCCAGAAGGCTCGCTCCGCTGGATGATCTTCATCGACGGGGCCTTCAGTACGACCGGAAGCGGCTCGGGCATCATATTAGAAAACGAGGAAGGGACCCTGGTCAAAGTTTCCCTTTCCCTATCTTTCCCAACTTCCAATAATTAAGCCAAATACGAGGCATTCCTTGCAGGATTACGGCTAGCCGAAGATCTGGGAGCCAAGGAAGTAAAAATCTTCACCGACTCTGAGGAGAATATCAGGTCAAAAACGACCAACTCGCAGAATATTGGGTCCTGGTCCAAGAGGCGAAGAAGAAATTTAGGTTTGTGGATGTTTAACACGTTCCTCGCGAGCATAACACCCGCGCAAACATTTTATCCAAATTGGCGAGCACAAAGAAGAAGGGAGGAAATAAATCCGTAATACAAGAGGTACTCCCTCAACAAAGCACCCAGAAACCATCTTCCACCCTAGGAATATTTGGCATCGGGGACATCAATTGTTGGATGACCCCCATACACGATTACCTCACTAAAGGCAAACTCCCCAACGACCTAAAAGAGTCGATCATCGTCAGACAAAGGGCCTGCCCGTACGTATTGATCAAGGGAAAACTCTACAAAAGAGAATTTTCCATCCCACTCCTCAAGTGTGTCGACCGAAGCGCATCAAAATGCATACTACACGAAAGATCCCTCGTGAGGAAAGCCTTACGGGCAGGATACTACTGGCCCACCATGCAGCACGATGCAAGAGAACACATGAAGAAATGCGATAAATTCCAAAGACACGGGGACATGCATTTAGCTCCTCCTAGCAAGCTCAAATCCCTCTCCTCTCCCTGGCCCTTTTCCTGGTGGGGACTAGACCTCCTCGGCCCATTCGTGGTCAGAACCAATCAGAACAAATATTTGATTATAGCGGTCGACTACTTCACTAAGTGGATAGAGGCCGAAGCCCTGGCCAAAATCACTGCCCAAAATGTCATTTGCTTCTATAAGAGAAATATTCTGGCTCGTTTTGGCATCCCACAAGCGATAGTCACCGACAACGGGACCCAGTTCACGGATCACACCTTCCATGAATTCGTCGCAAAGCTTGGTACGACCCAACATTTTGCATCTGTCGAGAACCCCTAGACCAACTACCAGGCCTAGGCTTCCAACAGCGTGATACTCAGAGGCCTCAAGTGAAGGTTAGACGAAACCATGAAGCGATGGGTCGAGGAGCTGCACAACATGCTCTGAGCATATTAAACGACCACTCACTCATCTACCGAGGAATCTCTATTTCGACTAGCATACGGGACAAAGATCGTTATCCCCATGGAGATCAGGGAACCTTCCAGATGAACCGAGGCACCTCTCGATGTGGAGATTAACGATATCACCCTCAGAGAAGAGCTCGACCTGGTGGAAGAAATCAGAACAGGAGAGGCCATGCGAGAGGCCTCGCTCAAACAAAAAATAGCCATGCGCTATGATGCCAGGGTGATACTTCGAGAGTTAGAAGTCAGAAGCCTTGTCCTAAAGAGAAATCGTAAAGAATCTCGTGAGGGCAAGCTCACGGCAAACTGGGAAGCTACGCCAAAACGAGAACTAGAGCGTATTACCTAGAAAATTTACAAGGGGAACAACTCGTTCGATCATAGAACGCTGAAAAACTAAAAAAATAGTACAGTTGAAAACACTAAGGTGTCGGCAGGATCGATCGACAAGACTAACCCCCTTGAACCCAACCACGCGTGCGCGCCTAGGCACAGGTGTAGAACCCAAAAGTATTTAGAAGGGGCGAGGTTCCGCTCTATTGATGAGCGTACCCTCAGCTTGACGTGGATAACTCGACCGAGCTCCACGGTCTTTGTGCCATAATGGTAGAACACCCGACTCGCGATGGGAAGTTCACGCTGCCAAACCTGGGTCCCTCGAAAACGAGACTTGGATTCTGGACCTCTCCTGACATTCTCCCCGGCAGTTTGATCAGTTTCCCCGCACCGAAGAACATACAAAAATGAGCATATCCCCAATACAAACTCTACAAAGTATAAAAGTCCTAATCGGGCTAACTTGTCAACAATCATGCAAATAACACATTAAATATTCAAAGCAAAACGACCAATGGCCGGATAATAAATAGAACGGCCACTTGGGTCAAAATTGTGCGAATATTACATAAATGGGCAATATCCCGAGAAACAACAAATATTATAAAAAAAGACACGTAGGCCGAAACAAACAAATGATCATCCCTCCGCTTCTCCCTCGATGATAGGCGACAGTCAAACGGAATCCCCAAACGGTTGGTCGATGACATTCCTCAAGTAGTCAGGCACCAAAATCTGTCTGTCAGCCACATAGTAGTTGATCCCCATGTCTGAAGTATTGAGCTCAATGCTGGGATTCAACACACATATATGATTCACCGCGTTATCGAAGTTCCCCTCAGAAGCAGCCGGAGCGTCGTCCACTGCAAGCTGAAAATGGGCTAGTAGCTCAACCCAAGCCTCTAGGTCCTTGGTATCCTCCGGCTCATCTTCGGTGGGCGCTAGCTCGGCGGATAAGGCAGGCACCCTCCCTTCGAGACGCTCACTCTTGAGCATGAAGGCATTGCGCTCCTCGTCCAACTTCCCCGACTCTGTCTCGGCCGACTTTAGGACTTTGTCTTTATCGACCAAGGCCTTCTCGACCGCCGTCAACTTGGCTCGAAGGTTCTTGATTTTTATCTCCTGGGATGAACTCCCCTCAGTATATGCAACGACCATCTCTAAGATCCGCATCAAGCCACCCGCATCTTGAGCCAGTATCGCCCTCTTTTCTGGATGACTCGTCCCCTCGAGAAGGAGAGATTCGCCCTGGGAAGACGAAGTGCCGCACTCTCGAAAAAGGACCTCTCCATCCAGCAGGGAGGCAGATCATAAGCCCTTTTCCCGTCTCCCCAGTAAGGTCAATGCTCCCCTCAGATCGAGGCCTCTTCTCCTTTGAGGAAACAACAGACGGAGATAAAGTAGCGTTAGACTGGGTCGAGGACGACCCTCCTGACCCAGGAGAAAGAGCTGACCTCGCACTAGTCTGAGCATCCTTCTTGGCCTTTCTTGCCGGAGCAGCGAGTGTCTTAGCCAGACGTTCTTGAGCAGGATTCATATTTTCTGCAAAACAAAGAAGAAACAAGAGTCAGTAAAACAACCGGTAAAACAAACGATGATCACATACTGGAAAAATAAAATCTATACCCAAATATGTAATGGGATCCTCGCTTCCAAGGAGATCCCGAATGTTTATAAGACCCAGCTCGAACACGGGCTCCCCGTTTCTGTCCAACACTGGCCTACCCCCATGACCGACTCACTGGACCGGAGGGATTCGAGCAACAAACGAGGTCAAAGTATCAAAGCTTGACAGGTCCTTGCCCCCAAGCTCCCCCTATCTCCAGACATAAGAGCCCAACTCCTTCTCAAAATTTCTACTAGTACATTGGAATTGGAACTTGGTGACAAGCGTCGCGGTAGGCTCCCCCAACTCGTTAAGTCGAGGAGTCTTGTCCTTGTTGAGAGACGTCCGACTCCTGAAAATGTTCAGCAGTGCCTTCGATGACGTGGGCTGCATCAATATGTACTTGTCTTTGAAATGGCCCACAGACTCCAAATAGGCCTTGAACAACTTCCCGTTGCCCTGTTTGAGGGAGACCTGTCCTCACCACCCGTCAGTTCGGCTCCTCTGAATATGAAAACAGTAGAAGAATAATGGGATCGTGGCCCCGATCTTCAGATAGTCGCACACTATCTGGAATGCCCGCACAAATGCAATCCCATTCGGGTGCAACTGAGAGGGGGCCACATGCAAATGCTGGAAAACAGACACTTCAAAATCAGAGAAAGGAAGACGAAGACCCATCTCCCGGAAAACTATGTCGTACATAGGAATCCGCCTTTTGTAGGATCTTGTGCAAATCTTGTTATCCTTCCCGGGGATGTATAATGACCACTTCTCCTGGGCCCCCTCCTCGTGCACGTAAACATCGGTGAAAGCGTCTTCCCCGTCCTTGTAAAAGTATGACCGCCACTCCCAAGGGTCCTTAGCTACCCAATCTCGAGGGTCCTTGTCATCTTGAGGAGGAAATAGGCCTTCCCGAGCCAAAGAGGTCACCCCTATGTCGGGATCCCCTATCTGTTGATCCACCAGGTTTTGTTGTTCCTTGAGATTTCTAATATGCTCGACGAGCTGCCACTGGTCTCGCTCGAAGAGCTCCTCGAAGATTATGTAGATTCACTCGAAATAATAACATGCGCATCGTCAGCCATAGCACCTGAAATGCAGAGGAAAATAGTGAGCTCAACATCCATTCCAGAACCACCCTTCCACCGCTAAACATGTGAAAGGGTGCTGGGAGACGAGGATCCTATCCCTGACCAGAACCCTCACTGAGGCGCGCTGCCTGGCAAAAAACACAGAAATAATCCAGAACTCCACTAAGGTATTCTAACCGGCACAGGTTGCAGAAAATAATCAAACCCTAAACAAAATCACTTATAGCACGCCTCCAGGCCCCCGAGAGAGCTCCACGTAGGCTCTGCAGCCATGCGCCGCGAGAACGACGTCCTCCACCTAGGGTCTCTAACAATCTCCTCCCTAACGGAACCCTAACTCCTAACCGCATGGATATCTAAGAAGCAAAAAACAAAAGCGCTAAAACATGCAACAATGGAGAAACGGAAAATCACTAAAATAAGAAGAAGAGACGAATTTGGATAACCGCAAACGAAGAAATTAATGAAATGCTGGTGGTCGACCATCGAGCTAATACGAGCAGTTGAAGGAGAAAGCGAAAAATACTAATCACCATGTTCCTCTCGTATTTTTAGCTGAAACAGTCTTTGCGTACATAATGCGCACCTTGGGAACCCTAGGGTCATCATCATTACACTCTAGCCCTAGGCCATCATTGGCACCGCTCGACCGACACGTTTCCCAAAACACGCTACCTCTCCAAATTCAACAGCCCCGATGAAAAACGTTTTGCCTCCCCGACAAAGAAGTACAACGGGAAAAAACCCATTTCCCCGTCCCCCGGGCATACATCAAAGTCTTCTCTCTTGTTCCTAGAAGCAACGACTTGGGGGGTAACTGTTCTAGACTGGCCCGACAACTTGATTGGGCTCAGTCTAAGAAATCTCATGAGTGCCAACCGCTAGCCGTTTCCCGGGCTGCTCACACGTGTCGGGAAATGCCTCCCCTCTTGCCCTTCTGGCCCAGCACCAACCCAAGATGCCCTTGGAGCATCTCCTCAGTTTTACCGACATAAACGTCATGCGGGCCTCCAGGAACCGACCAGGGGGATGCCCATAACTAGCCCTCCCCCGGGACCAAGACCTAGTTACGTGCACATCTGCCCAGTTTAACCAAGTCCTGGCAGTTACCTAATTTTCCAGACCCACATATCTAGGCGGGAAATCAAGAACCAATGGCCATGCTCTAGGGGCACTATATAAACCCTCACACCTGTGAGGGCCAGGTATCACATACTCAATACTCACTACCTGATATTTTGCTAGTACCTCCTTGCTCCCACTCTTACTTGATCGTTGGAGTACCTTGCAGGTACAACCCCCTTTCTCCTCTGCCCGACTGAAGATCATCCTCTGGCCACTCTCCAGGTTCTGATCAACCGCAAGATCATTATGCATTAGATTTCAAGTCACTAATGACTTAGAAATTTGTATACAGAGATCCCAAATGAATTTTGTCCAAGAAGACTCAACACGATCATTCTTGATACAATCATATAGATCTTAAAATATAGATCACCATCAACAGTAGTATTATCAAATTACAAGTTAATCTTCAACAATTTGAGGAACTAAAATTGATAATTCATGGGTAATGTTCAAATCTATGTCTTGCATAATTGAAATGACCTTATCAGTTTCCATAAATTGAATATCCATTAAAAATACTAGGTATAATCTCTAATTTTTTATCCCAAAAAAATTGTCAATCCATAAATCAATGTTCTTCCCATTACTAACTTGTCATCTACAATGTTTCTTCATAAAGGAAAATGAATGCTTAATGTCATGACATATTGAAGAAGGAATATGATATGTGATTAGTTTTTATTTTGCTTGAAGTATATACTAATAAGAATATAAGACCATTGAGTATTGATAGTCAATAACTTCTAACAAAGAGATAAATAACCAACCTTATTTGTTGTCTTAATATCTCTCAGACCAATATCACATTTAGACAAAGATGGGCAAATTACCTTCCAATATGTAGTAATCATATTTCTACTGTCTATGCTACCTTTCCACACAGAAGTTCTAATGCAAGAATCTAGATTTATAAGAAGATTGATTTGTCACTCATAAATCCTAAGACGATACGAAAACATGCCTTGTATGACTGATTGAATCAATTGAACCATACCCATGATAGAAAGAAGGTGGCCTTTCTAAGTACATAGCTTTATCAATAGTCTATCTACTATGATTTTAAGATGATAAGTTTCGGGCTTGCCTTTGAATATAGTAACTCCAAGATAGTTCGATGTTGTATGTCCCACAGTGAACCCAAGCATATCTGTAGTGTACCTCAACCTAGATTCAGAATTACCTCAACCATGAAGGTTATGTTTAGTGGCATTAATGTGTTTACCAGAACTCTAACCATTTTCTTGAAGGAGATGGTTAATTGCTCGAGTATTTTTTTTCTTGAAGCTTTACGAAATATCATAAGGTCATATACAAAAAAGGTATGGATAATAATGGTTATCTTACCAACTGATATGCACATAAACTTACCTTGATCCACAAACATAAATAACTTCCTACTAAGTTCCTTTTCAGTAATGTAGAAGAGTAAGGGAGATAGAGGATCTCCTTGCCTCACTCTTCTAGAGCAATAAAAAACCCGTCAGCTTTTCCTTTTATCATGATTGATAGTTTGGCTTAGTGTAGAATAGTAAGGATCCAATTATAAATTTTTTGATCAAAACCAAATTTAACATGAACTTTAATAAGATATTTCGAATCATGATTGCACTTGTACAGAATTCCATTGCTCAAGAAGAATTTAGCTGAGAACCTCCGTAGGAATTTCTTGTCATTGATAGGTACCCCTTCAAAGTACTCTTGAGTCTCAAGATACCTCTTCACTTTATAAAACCAAGTTTTTTCTTCTACTTCATCAGTGTCAACTTCATACTAGTATGTTGATTCATCCATTATTTCAAAGCTAATTTTAGGAGCCTCATTGTCCCATCTGAACTTGAACATAGATGACATCATAGACAAAGCGTCTGCCAACTAATTCTCTTCTCGTGGGATGTGCTCAAAAGTGTTTTCTTCAAAGTACAGGATCAAAGTTAACCCATGCTCTTTATAAGGAATGAGATTCAGGTTCTTCGTATCCCATTCTCCCTTGATCTGACTGATCACCAGGGCTGAGTCCCCATATACATCCAAGAAATTGATTCTTAGGTCAATAGTAGCTTTAATGCCCATAATGTATGCTTTGTATTTGACCAAGTTGTTGGTACAATCAAAGCATAATCTGGTGGTGAATGGCGTATGGCAACCCTGAGGAGAGATAATTATAGCACCAATTCAGTTTCCAAGTGCATTGGAAGCTTCGTCGAAAACCATAGCCCATCGGGATCCTGGGTCAGGTCCTTCATACGGTTCAGGCTCTTAACAATCAGTGACTAGCATAATGTTCTCGTCCAGGAATTCAAAATTCATGGATTGATAGTCATCTACGGATTGATGCACCAAATGATCTTCCAGTACACTTCCCTTGATTGCCCTTTGAGTGGTGTACTAAATGTCGTATTCCTTCAAGACCATTTTCCATTGGCCTATTCTTCTAGAGAGAGATGGCTTCTTGAATATGTACTTGATGGGATCCATCTTAGAAATCAACAAAGTAGTATGAGTCAATATATATTGTCTTAGTCGGCGAGCAGCCCATGCCAAAGTACAACAAGTTTTCTCGAGCAGTGAATATTTTTTTTCTCAGTCAGTAAACATTTTGCTAAGGTAGTATATTACGTGCTCTTTTTGACCAAACTCGTCATGCTGCCCCAGTACACACCCCATTGAGTTCTCTAGCACTGTTAGGTCCATGATTAGAGGCCTTCAGTCAACTAGTAGAATCAGAATCAGAGGTTCTTATAGGTACTCCTTAATTTTATCAAAGTCTTTTTGGAAGTCATCATTCCACTTTACTACTTGATCTTTCTTCAACAACTTGAAGATTGATTCACATGTAGCAGTCAAATGAGAAATGAATCAGGAAATGTAATTCACTCGTCCTAAGAAACTTATGACTTCCTTCTCGGTACGAGGAGAAAACATTTCTTGAATGGCTTTGACTTTGGCGGGATCAACTTCAATACCTTTACCACTAACGATGAAGCCCAGGAGTTTACCGGATCTCATGCCAAATGTGCACTTGTTCGGGTTTAACCTTAGCTTATACTTCCTTAGTCTTTCAAATAGTTTACATAAATGATCAAGGTGATATTCTTCAGTATGCGATCTTTCTATCATGTTGTCGATATAGACCTCTATCTTGTGGTGAATCATGTCATGGAATAAAGCTACCATGACACGCTGATAAGTTGCACCGACGTTCTTCAGCCCAATAGGCATAACCTTGTAGCATAAAGTGCCCCACTGTGTGACGAAGGTAGTTTTCTCCATATCTTCAGGTGCTATCTTGATCTGATTATAACCTGAGAAACCATCCATGAAGGATAATACCTTATGTTGAGTGGTGTTTTTGACCAGAACATCAATATATGGAAGCGGGAAGTCATCTTTGGGGCTTGCCATGTTCAGATCCCTGTAGTCTACACACATGCGTACCTTACCGTATTTCTTTGGTACAAGAACAATATCAGAAACCCATTAAGTATATGATGTCACTGCTAAGAATCCCGTGTTGAGTTGCTTCATAACTCAGCTTTGATCTTCTATGACATCTCAGGACGCATGCGACAAACCTTCTGCTTAATCGGAGAACAACCCTCTTTCATTGGAAGATGATGAACCACAATATCAGTATCGAGCCCTGGCATATCTTTGTACGACTAGGAAAAGATCTCAACATAGTTATGCAACATCTGAATTAAACTATTCTTGACACTGCTCTCTAAATTAGCTCCTATCTTGACTTCTTTCTGGTCTGTCTTGGTACCCAAGTTTACAACTTCGATTGGTTCTTCATGTGGTTGGATAACCTTTTCTTCTTGTATTAAGAGTTTGGAAATCTCTCCACGTTGTTGTACCCCAAAATTTGCCCTCCCATCTCTTAATGATTTCTCATCACAAAGCCCTTGAAGCTCAAGATTCAGTTAGGGTTTCATCTGCTCAAGACTTCTCCTTGCAATGTTGACCCAAATTAGGGTTTGTGTTTGCACAAAGATGATTTGACCTAAAATGCCTAAGATGACTTTCATGCTTCATATTGGACCCCCAAGTTTATCCACATCAAGTTTCAAGTCTTGATTCCAAATTTTGCCCAGTCAATTGGACAGTTGACCTAGAAATCAACTGTATTGGGGAAAAAGTCAACTGTGGCTAATTGACAGTCAAACCTCATGAAAATTGACCCATATAAACATTATGAACTCACATGGACCATTTGATCAAGTTTGGATCACAACTCCATAAGAAATTTGATCAGATCACCAAAAGGGCAAAATGGTCATTTTTAGGGTTTTGACTGCACAAAGGTAATTTTTGACTGTTTGACCTAGACAATGGCAAACCAAGCTCACATATAGACTCAAGGACCCCATGGAATTGTCTTGACATGCTCAACAAGGTCAAAAGATCCCAAATACACAAGATTGACAGTTGAATTTCCCAGTCAATTGATCAATTTTGACTGTATACTGAAAAGTCAAACTTTGACTTTTTGGTCAAAATCAAGTGTCAAGATTCATTTTTCATCAAAACATGCCAAATCATGAAACTTGTTCATCAAGAAATCAAGAATTGCAAATTAGGGTTTGAAATGAAGATTTTTCATAACTTAGAATTTTTCTAAGTTATGAAAAAACCCTAATTTTTTCCTAACTTTGCCTCACTTTCTCACCAAGATTCATTTGGATTCAAGGAAAAGTCAAAACATTAAAGTTGTAGCCTATTGCAAAATCTACAACTTTGATTCACAAAGTTTTCCCAAAAGAAGCTTGTATCTCAAGTTACAATTTTTGGAACAAGGGTACCAAACCATTCTTAACTTAGAGAAAATTTGACCTATTTTAGGCAGGATTTTTGCTTAACTTCAAGACCAATTTTCACATACTTCCACTTGGAATTTCAATTTTCATTTCAAAGATGGATTGTAGTACACATTCCAAGCTTTCCAAAATGTCCAAGAACTCATCAAACAACCTCATGGTTAGAGAGAATCGAATTTGGCAATATGGGAAAAACTCACTTTTGTTATGGCCAATTTCCATGTTCATACACTTAGGCAATTTTCAAATAAGCATGCATTTCTTGATTACAGGCCCTAAATCCCTTTTACACTCATAAATTTAATGCAAACTCTTTGTGCCAAGACCATATTCTATGTGTTCAAGCGTTGCATAATGGTTTAATCCCAAAGTAGAAAAAGCATAATGGCCATTTTTGCAAAAGTGGAACTTTATGTCAATTGGTAATCCAAGCAAGTACAATGCATATCTTCTTGGCACAAGTTATTAGACTAATTACACTGATCAAGACTAAGTGTGCAGCACATTAGGAGGGACCTGCCTTGGCCTAAGAACCAACTTGACAACTTTTGCTTAAGTAAGAAGAAAGCTAGCATTTTGTACAAAAACTCTCATCTCAGAAAAGAACAACCTAAGCAAACTTTGTCCTCACATTTCACACTCCCTAACTGACCTAAAGCACGACCATACAACCCTTCATCCATCCATATACAGAAAATCACAGCTTTGTGGCAAAACAGGGCACATTCTGCAACTTGAATCCCACTACTCATTTTCATCGTGCATCTTGGCCAAAACCAGTTCAAACACTTTCCTTACCATCAATCCAAACTATCCAAAGCATTAGAAGTGGACTGTAACTCCTCTAATCAGTTTGGCCATTTTCATTTCTTCCTCTTGCGGGTTGACTTCTGCAGCTTGGTATAGAAGGTTTCAAAGCATACCAAGTATTGGAATAGCATCCTCACACTTCAAGGAAGCTGTACAAATCATCATCTTGCCCTGAAAGCTCCTCCATTGCCAGACACGATTCCAACTGAACAGGTATATTCTTGAACTTCTATCTCTCAATGTAGACATCATTATCTCTAAGTTTGTGAATAAGAAGTGTTCTACTCATGCCCCTGAAACTGTACATACCTTTACTTTCCATTTATTTTGCATATGTTGTGATAATTTAAGGTCTGAACATTGATAAAAAGTTAGGTTAAGATTTGGGAATGATGAAATTCTCTCTCATTTCTGAGAGTTAGGATGAGTTCTTTACATGTCCAGAATCGTGGCTTGATGATTAACATTTCTTATGTTGTAAGTTTGTGCTAAAAGTCCAAGAATCCAGGTGTTTGAATCAGTGTACAAGCGCGCATTTTTTGTCAAAGTTCTGGCCAGAGGTTGAAGAAGGTCCTATTGGGCTGGGCTTGTTCTGTTTTTCTTATTTGCGCCTTGCTTTTGCTTTTGAACCTCCCTGACCCATTTTGATTTTTACTTATCATTTTCCATTTTTTCCTTTTGATTTCATTTCTATATTTTTATTTAAGTATGAAAAAATATAAAAATCTTTTTTTCCACATTTTCCACATTTATTTTGATATTTATTAGTCTTATTTAGTTTTTGTGCATAAATAATATAAATACTATTATTTAGAATAACTAGAAAAAAATAATGCAAATATATTTTATTTCTGATTTTTATTTCATTTTCTCTTTTGAAAACATTTTATATCAAAAATACTTTTTTTTGTAAATATTAAATATTATATTTTTTATACATGTTTAATATATTTATCATATAATATAAATACATATATATATATATATATATATATATATATATATATATATATATATATATATATATATATATATATATATATATATATATATATATATATATATATATATATATTAATATATTTAGGTTAAAATACAAAATATACACATTTTTATTTTTATTAATATTTGACATTAAAAATACCTTTTTATAAATATACTTCATTTTTATTTTATTTTTGTACATAATTGATAAATATTTGTACATATTAAATAATTAATATATTTACTTAATAAAATTAGGGTTTTGCCCTAAACATAAAAAAAACTCCCCAAAGAAAAAATAATAATAATACTTTTTATTTTGTTCATTTGACATATAAAAATACTTTTTTTTCATACATATAAAAAGCCTTTTTGCATCTTGCATGTTTATTTTATTTCTACTTAATTTGTGAAATTAAATATCTTGTAAATTCCCAAATTGATGTAATAGTCTAGATTTAAATTCCTTGTCAAAATACCCCCCATTTGAACATTTGTACCCCCCTTTCCACATATTGTGTTGTAATAGTTTAGGACTTTAAATTTCGCACTTTAATGCTTTCTAAATATACCATGTTAGAATTAGGGTTTGTATGCGAATCAAAAACAACAAAAATAGTTTGACCTAATTGCAAGATAAACAAGCATGGAAATGGACAACACTAATCACACTTGCACCCCTAGGGTACTCCACTTGTTGCCTTCAATAATGGGCCATATTGCATGTTAGGTCTCTTTGGGCAAAATAAAATAAAACAATCAAATGATCATAGTCCCTCGATGACGCTTTCGAAAGTTGCCTAAAAAATGATCAAGTCCCTTAAAGGAAAAATTTCCCAAAGATACTTGGCACCATTGCAATCATGGTCTAAACGATGACCCGCGCCCGTCCCTTTCACATCCTAACACAAGATTGTCCACCAAATGCAATGGTGGAACAAAATTATTAAAAGGGTTAAAACATAGCAAAAATCTTTGAGAACTTTAGGGTAGATAGCTCTTAAGTACTTGTCAACTTGCAAAACAAAAAACACTTGCCTATTTTTCAAACCACACTTCACAAACACTTTCAAAACAAACTTTCAAAAAAACCTTGAAACATATTTTCAAAAAGACAAACACCTTTTGTAAAACATTCGAGTAAAGAATTGTTACAAGGGTTGCCTAGACAAGGCATCTTTTTCAAAACATTTTCAAAAAACCACGCACAAAGCACCATTTCAAACAATTGAAAATCAAGGCAAGTTGATCTAAGAAAGTAACTAAGAGCCCATGGATAACCATGGATAGAAAGGGTGCTAATACCTTCCCTTTCTATAATCTACTCCCCGAACCCAAGAAAATATCTCAACGGTTTTTGCTGTGCTTTTTAACCTTTCCTTAGGATAAAATAAAAAGTCGGTGGCGACTCTTGCTCAACCGAAACATTTGCGAAAAACAAACGCAAAACCCTAGTCAGTTCTCCCACCGTATCACAGAACTGGCGACTCTGCTGGGGAGAAACTTAAAAGTGGAGTAACCTTAGGGCTTAGATCACCCTCTTGCATGACTAATTGTTTGATTTGATTGCTTTATATTTTGGCTCTCTTGTTTGGGTTTGCAATCCTACACCCGGATTTTGGGGAACATTCATAGATAGCAATACGTTATGGAAACTGTGCGGGGTATACCGACACGGTCGAAGCAATAGCTATATTAGTGCGACATATTTGTGAGTACCGGTAACCCTTGAGTTCAATCAAGGAGAGTACAGGGCCGCTGAGCGATGTCACTAAGCACTAATGACCTAGAACCTTACTTGACCATCTTGGCCTTTTATTAGGGGTAGTGAGATGACCGGCTTTGGTGCAGTCCGAAGGTGGTAGATACTCGATACTACACTCATTGAGGGTTGTTTTCTTGGAATATTTTGGTCGCTAGTTAAGTGGCTAAACCAAAACAATGAACGATGAAAACAATCCAATGATATTGAGCTCCTTAGAACCCGATTACTATTTATAGGACAGGTTTTTAAGCCAACTACACTCAAGAGGGTACTTACCTATGAAACCTCATGCAAGCCTAAAACTAGGGTTTGGTGTGAATTGCTTGTACATATGTTTTGTGCATACATCATAAACATCATAAAGCATCATATGCATTCACTAACCATTTCAAGGGTTTAGATATTCATCTTTGTTCTTGTTTTGTAGGTCATGGAAATTCCTCGCAGAAAAACCGTTCAAATCAACCTTGTGAGAGTCTCTCCTCAACTCAAGGAGCTCACCTCAAGAATTCCGGAGAGCTCATCCTTCAGTGAAAGACATGGTAGACTGCTCAGCTTAGTCAACACCAACATTGAAGAAGACATGATGAAAGTGCTATTCCAGTTCTTTGACCCTCTTCACCACTGTTTCACTTTCCCTGATTACCAGTTGGTGCCCACTTTGGAGGAGTTTTCTCAACTCCTGAGAATTCCTATCCTTAATCAACTACCCTTCAACGGTACGGAAAAGGAACCGAAGCCGGAAGATGTTGCTCGAGCATTACATCTACAACCATCCGACATCAAGTGGCATTGGGAAACTAGATGTTGCTCGAGCATTACATCTACAACCATCCGACATCAGCTGCAATGTCTTTTTACCTTGAGAAGTTGTTTTTGTAATATTTGGCCCATGGGGCATTTATGTACTAACAAATTTCTTCTTATTAATATGACGTGCGTTCTTTTTTGTCTGCAACAAGTTTGAATAATCTAAATCCTTGAATGCATTACATACATAAGCATACCATTCATCATGTGCATAAGCAGGTCTCACGCCAGGCTTCCTTATCTGTCTGCTGTTTATTTCAGTAGGATGGATCTCGAGCAAACAGTCAAAGACCTGCAAGCTCAAAATGCACAGTTCCAGCAACTCCTGATGACCTTGGCTAAGGGTCAGGAGGATCTAAAGACCTTGCTGGGGAATAAAGACCCAGTGAAAAAGAAGAAAAAGAGACTTGGGGTGGCTACTTTAGGGAGAAGATTTGAAGGAGAAGCCCGAAGAGTGCTTGAATTTCCTCCTACTTCTGATGAAGGAACCAGTAAAGGAGGTGGGGCTGCGGTACCTTCCGAGTCCGAGGTGGAAGAAGAGGAGGTCGAAGAGGATGAAGACTACTCTGATCAACAATACACTCCGGCTGATGATAAATACAAAGGTTTAGAAGACAGGTTGGCCGCCAAGGAGCTACAGAGAGTACCGGGTTTGGATTTTGAAGACTTGGGTTTAGTTTCCGGGATTGTGATTCCCCCAAAGTTCAAAGTGCCAGTTTTTGTGAGGTATGACGGGCTGTCCTGTCCAAAAATGCATCTCAGGTCCTACGTAAGGAATATCCAACCTTATACGGCAGATAAGAACCTTTGGATCCATTTCTTTCAAGACAGCCTTTCTGGAGCTCAACTGGAGTGGTTTTATCAGCTAGAGGGAACCAGCGTCCGAAACTGGGAAGACTTGGCCACCGCCTTCTACAAACAATATCTGTATAATTTTGACCTTGCTCCCACACGTACCCAACTTCAGGGTATGTCATTGGGAACAGGCGAAGGATTCAAAGAATATGCACAAAAATGGAGGGATTTGGCTGGCAGGGTGCAGCCTCCTTTAACCGACCGTGAACTTGTTGATATGTTTCTAGGGACCCTATCTGGGCCATTTTTCAATCATCTGATTGGTAACTCTTCCGCGGGGTTTACCGATTTGATCTTAACAGGCGAAAGAATAGAAGCTGGCATCAAGTCACGGAAGATTCAGAAGGGTGTTGCTGCAAGTGTTGAGAAGAAACCTTTCAAGAAGGAAACGAATGTGGTATATTCTCAGAGAAGAGCAGGGAAGACTGAACGTCGGCCAACTGTGGGGGCCGTAATGATCCAAAACCATTCAAGTGAGCAGCCTCGCTATAACCAGTCCAGACCAAATCAACAACGGGTGGAACAGCCACAATGGCAGTTCACCCACATTAATATGACGCCATCGCAAGTGCTTCCCCATCTGTTGAAATTGAATCTCGCCACTATCAAAGAGGCACCAAAAAATGTGAATACGTCCTCTCCGCATTACCATCCTAATGCTAAATGCGCCTACCATTCTGACAGTGTCGAGCACGACACCAACGATTGTTATGCACTCAAGCATAAAATCTAAGATCTGATAGAGGCGAAGGAAGTGGAGTTCGACGCTCCGGAGAATCCTAATGTGATATCTGCTCCAATGCCGAAGCACGGCCGAAATGTCAATGCCATTGAAGAAGATTTGTATGTTGCTGATGTCAATGATCTGATAACTCCATTGCTAACCATCAAGTTGAATCTCTTAAGGGCCGGGATCTTCCCGGGATGTAAAGAAGACTGCTATTGTTGTTACTCTCTGCCGTTTGATTGTCCGTTACTGAAGAAAGGCATCCAAGGCCTAATGGACAGTCAACAAATTTTGTTTGAAAAAGTTTCTGCTATTCCAACCCATACTGAAGATATCTCAATCATAACCATTCACGCCAATCTTTCCAAGGCCGTCAGAAAGCCTGTTAAGATTACACCAGCTACGAAATATGTTCCTTTGAAGATAACAATGTCAGGGCCTGTCCCCTACATTTCTGAGAAGTCGATACCATGGAACTATGGCGGTGACGTCTACTACCATGGTATTAAACAAATCGAAATAACTAAAGAAAGTTCAGATGAGGAAGAAGCCAACATTGGTAACATTGCAGGCACGGGCAAAATCACCCGGAGCGGGAGAATATTTTCTCCAGAGATTGCCCCTCCAAGAGCAATCTTTGGACCCTCATCTGCTGACAAGGTCATCCCTGCACCAATAAAACTCTCCGCTAGAACCCCATTGATTGAAGATGTTGTTGTTCCTAGTATTGTCCCTCCTACCGCTGTTGATAAAGGTAAGGGAATCCAAGATGAGCTCGTCAGGACGAGGGCTCAACCCTTGGTCATCCCGGAAACCTCCAAGAAGGAAATGGATGAGATCTTGAAGATAATCAAAAGGAGTGATTACGATGTGGTAGAACAGCTGGGGCAAACCCCCTCAAAGATCTCCATGCTGGCACTACTACTTTGCTCAGAAGCGCATGCTAAAGCTCTGATAAAATTCCTGAAGGCAGCCCATGTGCCCCAGGAAACCTCTGCAGATCAATTTCAAAATTGCGTGGCCAGCCTTACTGCGGACAATGGATTAGGTTTCTCTGATGCCGACCTAACTCCTAAAGGTAGAAACCACAATGATGCTTTGCACATTTCAGTCGAGTGCCGAGGAACTACTCTCGCACATGTCTTGGTCGACACTGGTTCGTCGCTGAATGTACTGCCTAAGAAGGCCTTGGACCGACTAGATTGTGAAGGGTTGGAGTTGAAACCGAGTGATATTG
Organism: Vicia faba; assembly: GCA_948472305.1. Taxonomy (NCBI): domain Eukaryota; kingdom Viridiplantae; phylum Streptophyta; class Magnoliopsida; order Fabales; family Fabaceae; genus Vicia; species Vicia faba. The sequence goes on along the minus strand of OX451736.1, from coordinate 854,146,573 downwards.
TTGTCAGAGCTTTCGATGGTTCGAAGAGAATGGTCCATGGGGAGGTTGATATTCCCATCAAGGTGGGCACCGAGGTGTTTAAATCTACTTTCTATGTGATGGACATCCGTCCGTCATACTCTTGTTTGTTGGGTAGGCCTTGGATACACCATGTCGGGGCAGTCACCTCCTCCTTACATCAGATGTTGAAGTATCCTATCAAGGGAAAGATCATTACCGTCCATGGTGAAGAGGAGTACATGATCAGCCACTTAAACTCCTTCCGGTACGTGGAGGTAGAAGGCGAGTTCATTGAGACACCTTTCCAGCATTTCGAAGAAGTCCTTCCTGAAATAACAGTAGCAAAGTTGGCAGCTGAGGCACCGAGGCAGATGGCCAGGATGGCATCTCTGGAGGACGCAAGGGCCGCAATAAAGGAGGGGAAGAATTCAGCATGGGGGCAGTTGCCTGACATTCCACATAAAATAGACAAATTTGGATTAGGGTTCACTACCGCGGGCCAGAAAGATATGCGCCGTTCGAAGATTGAAAGAGCGCCAGTCAAAATTTCTCCCTACGGAATCAACGCTTTGGAGGACGAAGACAAAGAGAGCAGCATCGAAGAGTGGATTTACCCGACTGTCAAAGGAGGATTGTGCAACTGGGAGGCAAAAGACTTTGTCCCCATCACTTTTATTCATCAGTAATTTATCTGTCAAACATTTCCTATTGGTCTGTAATATTTATTTTCGAACAATCCGTACACTATCTTTTTACCTCATGCCTTGCCCGGGGCATGTAGGTCCATTTGTAAGGGTTTTGATTACTTTCATATCCATATGCCATGTTTAATGATTCATTGGACGTTTTTCATTTGATAAACTGCTGTGTTCATTTTCTTTCCTTTTGCATTTTCGTTTAAGGATGGCTATCCCTTACACACACCCACACTCACAAATGCAGGTACCCATCCACTCCGGATTCCATGGGTGACTATTCTGCTATATCCTTCAATAACTCTGAAGATCTGGTCAATCAAGCCGAGTATGAAGATGACGAAGGTTGTGAAGTACCAGGGGAACTAGCCAGACTTCTACAACAAGAGGAAAGGGCCATCTTACCTCACGAAGAGTCATTGGAAACTGTCAATTTGGGAACCGAGGAAGACCGGAAGGAGGTACAAGTGGGTGCCAATCTGGAACCAAGTGTCAAGGAGCGCCTGATACAATTGTTGAATGAGTATGTTGAAATCTTCGCTTGGTCTTATGAAGACATGCCGGGTTTAGACACAGACATCGTGGTTCACCGTCTCCCCACAAGAGAGAATTGTCCGCCGATCAAGCAAAAAGTCCGCCGAATGAGGCCTGACATGTCTGAAAAGATCAAAGCAGAAGTGATGAAGCAATTCGACGCTGGCTTTCTGGCTGTTACGTCCTATCCTCAATGGGTCGCTAACATCGTGCCAGTACCTAAAAAAGATGGCAAAGTTAGGATGTGTGTGGACTACTGGGATTTGAATAGGGCCAGCCCCAAAGATGATTTTCCGCTACCACACATTGACATTTTAATCGACAATACAGCTCAGCATAAAGTGTTTTCCTTCATGGATGGATTCTCGGGCTACAATCAAATCAAAATGGCCCCCGAAGATATGGAGAAAACAACTTTTGTCACACAATGGGGCACTTTCTGTTACAAGGTGATGCCGTTCGGACTGAAGAACGCAGGGGCAACTTATCAACGCGCCATGGTAGCTTTGTTTCATGATATGATACATCATGAGATTGAAGTTTACGTAGACGATATGATAGCTCGGTCACAAACAGAGGAGGAGCACCTTGAGCATCTAGAAAAGCTGTTTGCCAGATTGAAAGAATACAAACTCAGGCTGAATCCAAGTAAGTGCACTTTTGGAGTTAGGTCTGGTAAACTTCTAGGATTCATTGTAAGCACCAAAGGCATTGAAGTCGATCCAGCAAAAGTAAAAGCAATACAAGAGATGCCTGCTCCCCGTACTGAAAAGGAGGTTAGAGGGTTCTTGGGGCGCTTGAACTATATTGCCAGATTCATCTCTCATCTGACTTCTACCTGTGAGCCAATTTTCAAACTCTTGAAGAAAGATCAGGTAGTTGAATGGAACGACGATTGCCAAGCTGCTTTTGATAAGATCAAGGAGTATTTGCTAGAACCTCCTATTCTGATGCCACCCGTCGAAGGAAGACCATTGATCATGTATCTGACCGTCTTGGGTAACTCAATGGGGTGTGTTTTGGGCCAGCATGACGAGTCTGGTCGAAAAGAGCATGCTATTTATTACCTTAGCAAAAAGTTTACCGACTGTGAGACTCGCTACTCACTGCTCGAGAAAACTGGCTGCGCTTTGGTATGGGCTGCTCGCCGACTAAGGCAATATATGTTGACTCATACTACCTTGTTGATTTCCAAAATGGATCCTATCAAGTATATCTTCGAAAAGCCCGCTTTATCCGGAAGAATAGCTAGATGGAAAATGATCCTAACTGAGTATGACATCCAGTACACCACTCAAAAAGCTATAAAAGGGAGTGTACTAACTGACCATCTGGCTCATCAAGCTATCGAAGATTACCAACCCATGAGATTTGACTTCCCGGACGAGGACATCATGAATTTGGACAACATTGAAGGTAACGGACCGTATGACGGACCCAAAAAGGGATCCCGATGGACCCTCTACTTTGATGGTGCTTCAAATGCACTCATAAACGGTATCGGCGCGGTACTCATTTCCCCGGAAGGTTGTCATACACCTTTCACGGTCCGACTTTGCTTCAGCTGCACAAACAACATGGCTGAGTATGAAGCTTGCATCTTTGGTCTCAAGGCTGCTATAGACTTAGGGATCAAATCTTTGATCGTATTTGGGGACTCGGCTTTGGTTATCAGTCAAATCAAAGGAGAGTGGGATACCAAGCACCCTAATCTTATCCCATACAAAGAACATGTCTTGACATTGTTGCCTCATTTCGAGCAAATTACCTTCGAGCATTTCCCGCGAGAAGAGAATCAGCTAGCAGATGCTCTAGCTACAATGTCCTCCATGTTTAAAATCAAATGGGATAATGAGGCTCCCCAAATCACCATCGAGCGAATGGATGAACCTGCACATTGTCACGAGATTAATACCGAAGAAGTAGTGGAACAACCCTGGTTCCATGAAATCAAAAGGTATCTCCAGACTAGAGATTATCCCGAAGGAGCTTCCGTAAATGACAAGAAGTTCTTAAGGAAATTTGCTGCCAAATTCTTCCTGAGCAACGACATCCTTTACAAACGAAGCCATGATTGTGTATTACTCCGATGCGTAGACAAAGCTGAAGCAGAGTTGATCATGACTGAGATACACAGCGGCGCATTTGGCACTCACTTGAGTGGGCATACAATGGCTAAGAAGATCCTAAGGGCAGGCTATTACTGGTCTACCATGGAAGCTGACTGCCATCAACATTCCCGTACTTGCCACAAATGTCAAGTCTATGCTGACAAAGTTCATATCCCTCCGGTTCCTCTCAACGTTCTGACTGCTCCTTGGCCATTTGCAATGTGGGGCATTGACATGATTGGAGAGATCAAGCCCACGGCTTCCAACGGACATCGTTTCATCCTGGTTGCCATTGACTATTTCACCAAATGGGTCGAAGAAGCTTCCTTCGCCTCTGTTACTAAAAATGTGGTTTCCCGCTTCATCAAGCAAAATCTCATATGCCAGTATGGTGTTCCAGACAGGATCATCACAGACAACAGTACGAATCTGAATAACACGATGATCACCGCATTGTGCGAACAGTTCAAGATTTATCATCACAATTCATCTCCCTATCGGCCGAAGATGAACGGTGCTGTTGAAGCTGCGAACAAAAACATTAAGAAGATCATTCAGAAAATGACAGTCACTTACAAAGACTGGCATGAGATGTTACCGTTTGCTCTACATGGATACCGTACGACGGCACGTACTTCAACCGGGGCAACACCATTTTCCTTGGTATATGGAATGGAAGCTGTCCTGCCTATGGAAGTTCAAATCCCTTCTCTAAGGATTATGAAGGACACAGGTTTGAATGAAGATGATTGGATTCAGACCCGACGAGAAGCGACTCACTGCTATATGCCATGGTCAGACGTATCAAAAATGGATGATCAAGGCCTTCAATAAGAAAGTCAGACGTCAAGTGTATCAAGTCGGAGATCTCGTAATCAAGCGGATTATCTTGCCGCAAAGTGATCCCAGGGGCAAATGGACTCCTACATATGAAGGACCATTTGTGATCAAGAGCATATTTTCTGGTGGTGCAATGATTCTGACCACCATGGATGGCGGCGATTTGCCGCACCCTGCGAACGCAGACATAGTCAAAAGATACTACGCATAAAATAACCCGACAAGTCGAAAACCCGAAAGGGAGGCTTGGGCAAAAATGGGCATCCCGGTGAACCGAAAACCCGAAAGGGCGGTTCAGGAAAAAGTTAGGGATAAAAATGAAAAAATCTGTACACCCGGCAAGTTGAAAACCCGAAAGGGCGACTTAGGCAAAAAGGGGTTTCCCGGTGGATCGAAAACCCGAAAGGGCGATTCAGGAAAAAGTTAGGGAATTAAAGCGTATGACTATGTCTCGTCGGATCACTTCAAAGACAATCTCTTCATCAACCAGTTCCAGGCTTCTGATCAATCCAGTCATCGGTAGACGAAGCATTGAATAGACAGATATTCAGAGTTGTGAAGGCTATAGCGGAATGGAATCCCATGGAATTATTTCACATAGCCATCCTTCTTTTGTATAAATTTTTCATTACTTACGAAGAAATCCTCTTACTAGGGTGGTTGTCTCCTTTGTACAAATATACTCAGAGAAAGTTAATACAAATACTTTTCCCAGAAATTTGTGTCATTTCCTTTTTTGTTTTTCTCTTGCACTAATTGTTTTATTTTGAGAAACGTCCAATGTTTTGTTAAATAGGCATATGCATTTTGAACAGAATCATTTCCTTATGAATCAAGAAAGAGGATTACTGATAGGTTGAAGGTGCAGTTGGATATCTTGATACCCTTTCAAAGGAAACCCCCAGAAGATTTGGAATCCATATCCCCAACAAGTCTTGAAGCTTATCCCCAGTAGATTCTGGAAGCTTATCCCCTGCAGAGTACGGACGCCTCTCCCGAGCTTTATTCAAAGTTATTCTTCACAAGGGCTTATAACTGGGTTATCCTCAGCTAATTTCCACGAAAGATCGCACTCGGCAAAATTCTTCCTATCCCCAGTGGAGTTCATCAAAGTTCCCCAGCATAACTTATCAATACAATCCCCAGAGGAGTTTATCTTTGTTATCCCCAGCCAGAGAATCCTCCAGAACTCAATTCCCCTCAGAACTAAGTTTCAGTATCCCCAACAGAGCTAAAACTTCAGGCTATCGATCCCCAGCGGAGCCAAACTAGTGAACCTTCTCCCCACAGAAATGCTTCTCACTAGACTAGAGATTCTCAGTCTTACCTCCCCAGCTTAAGTCTACCAGGTTCTAAAATCCCCAATAGACATCATCAGAATTTCTCTTACCCTGCAAGTCATCAAGGAAATTCCAAGTCCCCGCAAGTGGTTCCAAGGCCCCTCAACGATTGAAGGTCTGGTATTCCCCAAGCAAATTTGAAGACTTTCAGTTTTCAGTTCCTCATTGTATATTCGAAGTTTCTCCAGTGAAGATCTCCTCAAGACAGGAATTACCCAGAAGGTTGGTATGCAACCCAAGCTCCTTATTCCCCAGCAACAACCAGGAATTATTCTTCCCGGAAGCAGTCAAGAGGCTTTTATCTTTAGCCATCTCGGGTTCATCTATCCTCTGCAAGACGGCTCTCCAGCTTACATGCACATTCATTCACATTCATATCATATAACATACATTGTATCATGCATCATGACATTGCATATAACTAACTCTTTACCTTTTCAGGTAAGATCAGTCGACAGACAAAAATCATTATCTTCCGAGATTCTTTCCAGGAATAGTTCAGATGTGATCAAGACATGGCAACATCCTGATGCTTATTCCAGATTCATCCAGATGCAGTTTTATACGAGCTCATCATCAGGAAACCCTACACCGGTTCTTCCTCCACCTTCAAGATTTCTGAAAACAGTTCACAGGTTCTCCAAGTAACGGATGTTAACCTATCACTTGTTCAGATTCTTCTCAAGACTTCTGAAAACAGTTTACGGATTCTTCCCAACAACGGATGTTAATCTACCAACTTGTTCATATGCAATTTTTGAAAACAGTTTACGGACGCTTCCCAACAACGGATGTTGCTCTATTGCTTATTCAACTTCAAGGTTTCTGAAAACAGTTCACGGGTTCTTCAAGTAACGGATGTTAACCTATCGCTTGTTCAGTTTCTTCTCAAAACTTCTGAAAACAGTTTATGGATTCTTCCCAACAACGGATGTTAATCTATCACTTGTTCAGATGCAACTTTTGAAAACGGTTTACGGACGCTTCCCAACAACGGATGTTGCTCTATTGCTTATTCAACTTCAAGATTTATGAAAACAGTTCACGGGTTCTCCAAGTAACGGATGTTAACCTATCGCTTGTTCAGATTCTTCTCAAGACTTCTGAAAACAGTTTATGGATTCTTCCCAACAACGGATGTTAATCTACCGCTTGTTCAGATGCAACTTTTGAAAACTGTTTACGGATGCCTCCAGATATGGATGTCAATCTATTGCTTATTCAGACCCCAGTTCAGAGATGGTCCTAAACATGGGCAACTTTCTGATACTCATTCCAGATGGCATCTTTAAGACCATCCCCGACAAGTTTCTGTCACTCCTCCCGATGGCATCGTTAAGCCCATCTCCAAATGGCATCTCTAAGCCCATTCCCGCATCCATTGCTTTGACGAGTGCAAATTTAAGGGCACTCTAGTGTCCAATCTCCTTTTACCCTCGAGTCGCGAAAGGCAAACTTGCCAATCTAACTCTTCGGATTCAAGAAGATTGAACAGGGGCAATTGTTGTACCCCAAAATTTGCCCTCCCATCTCTCAATGATTTCTCATCACAAAGCCCTTGAAGCTCAAGATTCAGTTAGGGTTTCATCTGCTCAAGACTTCTCCTTGCACTGTTGACCCAAATTAGGGTTTGTGTTTGCACAAAGATGATTTGACCTAAAATGCCTAAGATGACTTTCATGCTTCATATTGGACCCCCAAGTTTATCCACATCAAGTTTCAAGTCTTGATTCCAAATTTTGCCCAGTCAATTGGACAGTTGACCTAGAAATCAACTGTATTGGAGAAAAAGTCAACTGTGGCTAATTGACAGTCAAACCTCATGAAAATTTACCCACATCAACATTATGAACTCACATGGACCATTTGATCAAGTTTGGATCACAATTCCACAAGAAATTTGATCAGATCACCAAAAGGGCAAAATGGTCATTTTTAGGGTTTTGACTGCACAAAGGCAATTTTTGACTGTTTGACCTAGCCAATGGCATACCAAGCTCACATATGGACTCAAGGACCCCATGGAATTGTCTTGACATGCTCAACAAGTTCAAAAGATCCCAAATACACAAGATTGACAATTGAATTTCCCAGTCAATTGATCAATTTTGACTGTATACTGAAAAGTCAAACTTTGACTTTTTGGTCAAAATCAAGTGTCAAGATTCATTTTTCATCAAAACATGCCAAATCATGAAACTTGTTCATCAAGAAATCAAGAATTGCAAATTAGGGTTTGAAATGAAGATTTTTCATAACATAGAATTTTTCTAAGTTATGAAAAAACCCTAATTTTTTCCTAACTTTGCCCCACTTTCTCACCAAGATTCATTTGGATTCAAGGAAAAGTCAAAACATGAAAGTTGTAGCCCATTGCAAAATCTACAACTTTGATTCACAAAGTTTTTCCAAAAGAAGCTTCTATCTCAAGTTACAATTTTTGGAACAAGGGTACCAAACCATTCTTAACTTAGAGAAAATTTGACCTATTTTAGGCAGGATTTTTGCCTAACTTCAAGACCATTTTTCACATACTTCCACTTGGAATTTCAATTTTCATTTCAAAGATGGATTGTAGTACATATTCCAAGCTTTCCAAAATGTCAAAGAAATCATCAAACAACCTCATGGTTAGAGAGAATCGAATTTGGCAATATGGGAAAAACTCACTTTTGTTATGGCCATCATACACTTAGGCAATTTTCAAATCAGCATGCATTTCTTGATTACAGGCCCTAAATCCTTTTTACACTCATAAATTTAATGCAAACTCTTTGTGCCAAGACCATATTCTATGTGTTCAAGCATTGCATAATGGTTTAATCCCAAAGTAGAAAAAGCATAATGGCCATTTTTGCAAAAGTGGAACTTTATGTCAATTGGTAATCCAAGCAAGTACAATGCATATCTTCTTGGCACAAGTTATTAGACTAATTACACTGATCAAGACTAAGTGTGCAGCACATTAGGAGGGACCTGCCTTGGCCTAAGAACCAACTTGACAACTTTTGCTTAAGTAAGAAGAAAGTTAGCATTTTGTACAAAAACTCTCATCTCAGAAAAGAACAACCTAAGCAAACTTTGTCCTCACATTTCACACTCCTTAACTGACCTAAAGCACGACCATACAACCCTTCATCCATCCATATACAGAAAATCACAACTTTGTGGCAAAACAGGGCACATTCTGCAACTTGAATCCCACTACTCATTTCCATCGTGCATCTTGGCCAAAACCAGTTCAAACACTTTCCTTACCATCAATCCAAACTATCCAAAGCATTAGAAGTGGACTGTAACTCCTCTAATCAGTTTGGCCATTTTCATTTCTTCCTCTTGCAGGTTGACTTCTGCAGCTTGGTATAGAAGGTTTCAAAGCATACCAAGTATTGGAATAGCATCCTCACACTTCAAGGAAGTTGTACAAATCATCATCTTGCCCTGAAAGCTCCTCCATTGCCAGACATGATTCCAACTGAACAGGTATATTCTTGAACTTCTATCTCTCAATGTAGACATCATTAGCTCTAAGTTTGTGAATAAGAAGTGTTCTACTCATGCCCCTGAAACTGTACATACCTTTACTTTCCATTTATTTTGCATATGTTGTGAGAATTTAAGGTCTGAACATTGATAAAAAGTTAGGTTAAGATTTGGGAATGATGAAATTCTCTCTCATTTCTGAGAGTTAGGATGAGTTCTTTACATGTCCAGAATCGTGGCTTGATGATTAACATTTCTTATGTTGTAAGTTTGTGCTAAAAGTCCAAGAATCCAGGTGTTTGAATCAGTGTACAAGCGCGCGTTTTTTTTCAAAGTTCTGGCCAGAGGTTGAAGAAGGTCCTATTGGGCTGGGCTTGTTCTGTTTTTCTTATTTGCACCTTGCTTTTGCTTTTGAACCTCCCTGACCCATTTTGATTTTTACTTATCATTTTCCATTTTTTCCTTTTGATTTCATTTCTATATTTTTATTTAAGTATGAAAAAATATAAAAATCTTTTTTTCCACATTTTCCACATTTATTTTGATATTTATTAGTCTTATTTAGTTTTTGTGCATAAATAATATAAATACTATTATTTAGAATAACTAGAAAAAAATAATGCAAATATATTTTATTTCTGATTTTTATTTCATTTTCTCTTTTGAAAACATTTTATATCAAAAATACTTTTTTTTGTAAATATTAAATATTATATTTTTTATACATGTTTAATATATTTATCATATAATATAAATACATATATATATATATATATATATATATATATATATATATATATATATATATATATATATATATATATATATATATATATATATATATATATATATATATATATATATATATATATATATATATATATATATATATATATATATATATATATATATATATATATATATATATATATATATATATATATATATATATATATATATATATATATATATATATATATATATATATATATATATATATATATATATATATATATATATATATATATATATATATATATATATATATATATATATATATATATATATATATATATATATATATATTAATATATTTAGGTTAAAATACAAAATATACACATTTTTATTTTTATTAATATTTGACATTAAAAATACCTTTTTATAAATATACTTCATTTTTATTTTATTTTTGTACATAATTGATAAATATTTGTACATATTAAATAATTAATATATTTACTTAATAAAATTAGGGTTTTGCCCTAAACATAAAAAAACTCCCCAAAGAAAAAATAATAATAATACTTTTTATTTTGTTCATTTGACATATAAAAATACTTTTTTTTCATACATATAAAAAGCCTTTTTGCATCTTGCATATTTATTTTATTTCTATTTAATTTGTGAAATTAAATATCTTGTAAATTCCCAAATTGATGTAATAGTCTAGATTTAAATTCCTTGTCAAAATACCCCCCATTTGAACATTTGTACCCCCCTTCCCACATATTGTGTTGTAATAGTTTAGGACTTTAAATTTCGCACTTTAATGCTTTCTAAATATACCATGTTAGAATTAGGGTTTGTATGCGAATCAAAAACAACAAAAATAGTTTGACCTAATTGCAAGATAAACAAGCATGAAAATGGACAACACTAATCACACTTGCACCCCTAGGGTACTCCACTTGTTGCCTTCAATAATGGGCCATATTGCATGTTAGGTCTCTTTGGGCAAAACAAGATAAAACAATCAAATGATCATAGTCCCTCGATGACGCTTTCGAAAGTTGCCTAAAAAATGATCAAGTCCCTTAAAGGAAAAATTTCCCAAAGATACTTGGCACCATTGCAATCATGGTCTAAACGATGACCCGCGCCCGTCCCTTTCACATCCTAACACAAGATTGTCCACCAAATGCAATGGTGGAACAAAATTGTTAAAAGGGTTAAAACATAGCAAAAATCTTTGAGAACTTTAGGGTAGATAGCTCTTAAGTACTTGTCAACTTGCAAAACAAAAAACACTTGCCTATTTTTCAAACCACACTTCACAAACACTTTCAAAACAAACTTTCAAAAAAACCTTGAAACATATTTTCAAAAAGACAAACACCTTTTGTAAAACATTCGAGTAAAGAATTGTTACAAGGGTTGCCTAGACAAGGCATCTTTTTCAAAACATTTTCAAAAAACCACGCACAAAGCACCATTTCAAACAATTGAAAATCAAGGCAAGTTGATCTAAGCAAGTAACTAAGAGCCCATGGATAACCATGGATAGAAAGGGTGCTAATACCTTCCCTTTCTATAATCTACTCCCCGAACCCAAGAAAATATCTCAACGGTTTTTGCTGTGCTTTTTAACCTTTCCTTAGGATAAAATAAAAAGTCGGTGGCGACTCTTGCTCAACCGAAACATTTGCGAAAAATAAACGCAAAACCCTAGTCAGTTCTCCCACCGTATCACACACGTATTTCACAATCTTCTTCACCTTCGACCTCGACTTGATAGATCGGATTTTCAAAGTCATGAAAGGCAGTAGCAGAATCAATATCGACGAGATCTAGAGTGGATGTGGATCTGCAATGTAGTGTGTGGGTGTGTGTAAGAAACACATAGCTATATTTGAAGGCAATAAATGAAAAGACAGAGAGCGCAAAATTTGAATGTAAAAACGTCCAATGTTTTTATTAGACGAGCATATGCGGATGAAAGATAACAACCCTAAAAATGAACTGTTATGCCCCGAGTAAGGCACAAGGTTTAAAGTCATTATTTTAAAAAAAATTACATATCCCAAAAACTTGAAAACAAATAACAGGAAATATCATTTACTCCTGACTAAAGGAAATTGGTATGGAGTCTTTAGCCTTCCATTTGTTGACTCCACCGCCAATGGTAGGGAATATCCAATTGTCTAAATCACAGTCACTGTCAGTTTCTTCTATAGCAGAAAAAACATCAATAACATTCACACCTATGTCGTGCTTCAACATTGCTGCAGTGATTACATTCAGAGTCTTAGGTGGATCAAACTCAATCTCTTTGTTGTCAATGAGATCTTGGTTTTATTTCTTTAGAGCTCAGAAATTGTTGGTGTCGTGCCCATGACTATTAGAATGATAGGCACACTTCACATTCAAATTCTACTTAGGAGAGGAGGTGTTGGGATTAGTAGGAGGATCCCGCAGTGTTATCAATTATGCTTTCAACAGATGTTGTAATGCCTTAGACAATGGCATACTAATCTTGGTGAACTTCCTTCTTGGAGCATCTGACCTATGGTGATTGCCCCGTTATTATTGTTGAACAGGCGTCAGATTAGAGATCAACACTGCTCCCACAAACTGATGGCGGTCAGTTTTACTACGGGCCTTCTGGCCATAAACTGCATTAGTTTCTTTCTTATTGTTGAACGTCTTCTTTAAAACACTAGAATACGAAGCCACCAAAATCTTTCCGCTCCTAATACCGCTTTCAAATTGTTCCCCAATCAGAATCAGCTTAGTAAAACCAGATGACAAACTCCCAATCAGCAAATTAAAGAATGGACTTTTCAGAGTGCCCATGAACATATCAATAAGCTCCCGATCAGACAAGGGAGGTTTCACCCTTCCAGCTAAATCTCTCCATTTTTATGCATACTCCTTGAACCCTTCATTCGAGCCCATAAACATGTTTTGCAATTGCACTCGAGTCGGTGCAAGGTTAGCATTATATTGATACTGATTATAGAAAGAAGCAACCAAGTCTTCCTAAGTGTGAATGTTGGTTCCTTCCAGCTGATAGAACCATTCTAATTGCGTCCCCGACAAACTTTCTTGAAATTAATGCACCCATAATTTCGTATCAGTAGTATGGGGTTTTATTTTTCAGACATAAGAATGCAAATGAAGCTTAGGACAAGACACACCATCCTATTTGGCAAAGATGGGGGGCCTTGAACTTGTGGAGAATAACAACCCCTGAGATAAGACCCAACTCTTTAAAGTCCAACCTAAGAACTCTCTGGATCTCCATATCTTGAGACAATCCTCCAACGTCTTGTACTTGTCGTTGGCCAGAGGATATTGTTCATCTGAATAATTCAATTCTTCTTCGTCAGAACCCTGGTTGTCAGTCTTCATACTTTTGTCATCTTCTTCTAGGTCATAATTTTCTTCTTCAAACTCTAAAGCTCTCTTGAATAGACCTTTGAGCCTCCTACCCATGTTGAGGACGCGAGCTGGTTTGTTGATTTTCTCCTTCTTCTCTTTAGTGATGAGGGACTTGAGCTCTTTTTTCCCCTTGGCTAAGGCTAGGAACATTTGATGGAACTAGGCATTCTGTGTTTGGAGATCCTTAGCCGTTTGTTCAAGAGCCATTCTTTCTAATGAAATAAACAACAAAAAGATAAGAAACCTGTCTTGAAACACATGTCATGTAGTGATATGCATGATATGTATATGCAATGTTTTCAAGGACCTTATGAGATTTAAATTTTCCAACCAAAAGGAAACAAAAACAAAGACTTTTATTAATAAGTTTATGTGAATACAAAAGATTACAAAGAAATAAACTAAAAACAATCTAAAATTCTAAGTTTCCCATGGACGCTTTCTCTTTGTGTTGATATATGCATTAAGACTCTGCTCCTCATGAATTTTCTTGGTAAGATCCAACACTTTCTTCTCACTTGCATATAATTGAGTCAAAGGTGTCCCATTCTTCCTTGAGTTGAATCTAGGACATTTGCAATTCTTTAAGGTCAGTGGGCATGTCAAGATGGAGGATGGTGCAAGAAACATCTCCTTCGATAACAGGCTCCACGATTACCAGTAGGATAGCAGGATATGGATCATAAGATTTTAAGCACGAGTTCGTACCCATTTGAGATAGGGCTCCATAGGAATGGAGTTCTTCTGTCCTAAATCCTTGCTATCAATCTTGCTCACCATGCCCTAAGCATGTATAAACCTTTGACTATAACCTTGAGGATCGTTCTCGTAATCGAATATAATACCCTGAATAAGCGTGTCATGAGGATCGTTCTCGTAATCGAATATAATACCCTGAATAAGCGTGTCGTAAGGTTTGTAAGTAATACCTCACCTAATGCCAAGGAGTGGATAATTATGGAATTCCCAACAGTGGTTAATAATAGTGATATCTATTGTACCCCAATTTTTGCCCCTAAGATCCCTTCATCATACCATATTGTTTCAATCACAACAAGATCACATTAGGGCTTTTGGTTCTCTTCCCTATCTTTAACTTTTCTCTTTGAGGAATCACCAAGCACCTTGATTTGTTTTTATTTTTTGATCATGCATGTTTTGTTTTGACTTTCCTTTTAGTTAATGAAATGCAATGTTGGTTTGTCTTACTTGTTAATAATGTAGGTAAAGGCAACGTCGCTTAGCAAGTTGATCCATGGGTTCATAAGTTTTTTTCCATGCCCTAGTCAATAAAGCTTGAGAAATTCAAACTTTACCATTGAAGTTGTTTTGGAAGAAATTACATGGCAAGGTTTATTTTGGTTCACCACATTTCAAAGTTATCAAGATTGATTCAAAAGTACAAGGGGTTGATTGAAGAAGTTGTCATGGTGGGACAAGGCCTTGTTCCCATTGGTCACAAGTGCAGATTTCTCTCAATTATCAAGATATGGAAGTGGTTTTGGTTTATATGAGTTCTCATTATCATCCTCAACAACTCCTATCTACAAAGCAAAAGTGTTGGTACAAGAGCGTTGTTTAAAATTGTAAGAGTTCCTCAAAGCATTTTCTTGATCTAGGAGCTAGAGTTTTGAACTTCAAAGAAGTATATCATGATCATCTTTTAGTATTTTTGAGTGATTCCAAAAACATCCTTCTCTTCAAAGGGTTATTAACAAATCACTTCAAAAGTTTCTAGGAGTTTTCATGTGGAAGAAACTTGATGATGAAGAAAAATTACAAGTCCTCCAGATAAACCCCCCAACTTCCCATGTGTGACTTCAAATGATCATAACTTGATCAATTCTTATCACCTTGAGCCCACTATTTTTTCACAATGATCTTTATGAGGTGAAACTTATTCCTTCTTTTATATGCAAAGTGAGAAAATGGATAGAAGATGCCCTAAGGATACAAAAGATTATAGGTCATTTCATGATTTTTTTCCAACTTCAACAATTCATAACTCGCTCAATTTTTGGAGATTTTGAATGGTTCAAGTTTCAAAATGTCATTCAAGAGTTCTATTTCATGCCATATGTTTTGGTCTAGAGCAAATTCCAAGAGGAAGGCCATGTTTGGATGCAAAACATTATATGTCACTTTTGAAGAAAAACTTGAAATATTTCTAAGCATGGAAAGTCAACCTCTTTTTCCCAACTTTGACTCATTGCAACTTTCAGCTCAAGCATCCATTTGATTCCATTATTTTCCCATTGCAAAGCTTGTAATCTCATCTTTTTAAAGCATTAAGAACCATGCCTTAAGACCCTTTGAGCTGAGAATGCCATTGTTTCAAAAGTGGTAACTTGGAATTGAAGTTTCATCGCAAGTTAGAATTTAAATTTCATGTTACAACTTCTAACCCTCAAATTAGAAAGTGTTTTGGGTCTAAACATGATTAGCGAACTTTCCCAAGTGGATTAGTGCATTAAAAATCTGATTTTTAGAATCTGATTTTTATATTTAAATTGTTTTAAACTTCAAAAAGTCATAGAAAATTCATTTTAATTCCAAAAAATCTGAAAAAATTATGAAAAATATTTTTGATTTTTCTCTTTCTGATTTTTATTTTTTTTACAAATTTATTTTGTGTTTTGATATTTTTTTATAAATTTTCACTTTATTTGAATTTTTTTAAATGTTTAAAAATACTTTTATGCATTTTTAAATTCTAAATAAAATATAGAATGATCCAATGATATTATGACAAATATTGGTGACCTCATTTATTTTTTATTTCTGACTTTGTTATTTTTTTATCATTTTTGGTTTATTTTACTCATTTCTTTTATTTTTAAAAATTGTTTCTGACTTTAGAAAAATTACCAAAAATTTTAAAAAAATATTTGAGTCTATTTCTGATTTTTCTATGACCTTATTTCTTTTTTATAAATCAATTTAAATATAGTTGATTTTTTTTCCTTTATTTTCATTTTTATTCATTTTTAAACCCTTTTCAACATATATATTAAATGTAATATTATTTTGTGAATATTTTCTGGCTGATCTTGGGTTGAATTTTTTATCATGAACTTTGTTAACATCATTGGATCCATGGTGTTGAGTCTAACTCCATAAAAATGGATGAATGATTTTAATAATCGTTTGATTAAATTTTAATTCAAATGTGGTTTATATATTCTTTTCCAATCTTCTTCATCTTATCCCTTTCTTATTGCACTAAGTGTTATTGGAGCATGATCTATATATCATGTCTCAAAACAAATGGTGTATAGATTGCTATTGACCAGCCTCAAAATAGGTGCGACTTCTTTATAAGTCCACTTACGATTGCTTAACATAGCGCTATGTTTTATCCCGATTCGAGAAAATGATCATTCGTGGCCCAAACTTATGATTGCAAGCCCAAGATGTTAATTTGAACCCTTTGATCAATAACCTTGAGATTCATTGTGTAGTTGCTTTGGTTCTACCAATCTTCTGATGGATCTTCATTAATTTTGGTCAACGCGGATCACTTAAACATCATTGGTCATTATATGTTACATTGAGGATTCTTAAATGGATGATATACTTGACATAAAGCAAATGCAATTCATTGTGTAGAGGCTTTGGTTCTACCAATCCCCTAATGAGTTCCAAATGCAAGTTTCAAGATGGTCATCCAACTAACCACTAATTACTAATAATTGACTTTATTTTGTGTTTTTATTTTATGCACCATTTACATTAGCATTTACATTTGATGCTATTTTTCATCTTTGCTCACTTGAGAATTTACTTTCTTGTCATTTTTATTTTGCTCACTTGAGCTTTTATTTTTTTTAATACACCTAATAATCAACATGAACCATAAAACACTTTAATGATACTTGGACTATTTGGTTACTATCCTTGGCATTATGGAGTATTGGACTTCTTTGACTCAAGATTAGAGACCTTGGCCTATGTTGGAGACCTTGTGACCTTAATCGATATTTTGTCTGGAGCTCTTGAGGTTTACCTCAAGGCATTGCGTTGTTTGTTTGTTTTTTGTGTAGGTTATCGTAATTACATGCTTTGTTTGTAATATGGAATTCACCCATATACAGCCGTTACTCTGCCTAATTTTTACGAAGACCTAATACACTTGAAGTTTGGTTTCCTCAAGAGGTCTAGTATCTTTGCTTACTTGGTTTTAATCCAAAGAATGGGAATTCTATCTTGACTCATAATGTCAAGTATTGGCTTCTTGTTGGTTAGATGGTTCTTATCCCTAGCTTTTTCCTTATGCTTTAGGATAGTCTCTTCTTCTCCTCTTATCTTCTTTAATTTCAAAAATCTTCTCCCTCCTTTTGAAAACTCTTCTTGTTTTTTAAACTTGAACCACTTTCCTAACAAACTTGGACTTATGTCCATGCATTTTCAAAACATTTTTCATAAATAAACTTCAATCAACTTAATAATACCTTGACATTTTTTGTGAGAAGACTAAAAGTCAACCAATCTCATTTCAAACCATATTGCCACTTTGGCTTTTTATTTTAAAACATTTCTCAAAAGATTAGACTCTTGTCAATCCTTGTAGTGATGCAAACAACTATACTTCTACAATATGCAGTAAAGTGAGATATTTTCCACTTGGGGGTTGAGTGAGGCATTGTTGATTTTAAAATCCAAGCCATGTCCTCCACTTTGAGATGATGCAAATTCTCCTTCCTCATAATTATGGGTAGTAAGTATGTTTTCCACACGGACAATGACGATGATGTCTTATCTCATAAAATCAACCAACACACTTGTGTTTTAAATTTTTTTAAAGGTGAACTACGTGAACCCGGATCCCCTATTGGACGAGAGGTGGTACGTAGGCACTAAAGGTTCGCAACCGTGGCGGGTGCAAAAATAATAAAAAAAATACTTCTTTTCTCACCTCCACCATCTATTTTTTTTATACAACATTTTATAGCCAAAATATACATATTTTTTAAAGAGTTTCCTGCAGAGTACCGCAAATGTTTATGGTGCTAATACCTTCCCTTTGCATAACCAACCCCCTTACCTTGAATATTTCCCCCTCTTTTAGGTTATTCTCTCTTTTCCCATTCCTTTGGAAACAATAAAGCGCGATGGCGATTTTTATTTTGATCTGTATAAGTCTAGTCAATCTAATGGCTTAGTCTTAAAAATTTCTACCCCACAGAAAAAAATGGCGACTTCACTGGGGAAAGATTGACCTCTTGCTGGTCCATCCCTAAGTGGGTTAAACATATCTTTGTTTATATCCATATATGTGTTATTGTTTGTTATATATTACATGTTTAATATCTGTTTGTCTGGATTTTCCTAGTTTTCAGGGTGCTTGGTGATTACTTATAAGTCCTATACCCGACTTGGGAAAACTTTAAGATAGGACGGGCGGTATAGTCATGTTAACTTTGAGGGAATAATCCCAAAAAAGGAGGCATGAGATCCCCAACTCAGTGGAGGCCCCTTTGACTGTAGTTTCGTTTACCAAGTAATCGGGAAGACGTACTACTTTTGACCTGGGAGCCTTCTGAAGGTGAGGACTGTAGGATACCTAAACCTTCTTGGCCTTTTAGGTGTAGTGCGGAAGCTATGACGGAGTAATCCGAAAATAGTTGTCACACGATACTATGCTCGGACGAGTTTTTCTTGAGAATATTACTAATTACCGAGTTAATCAGGAAGTTGGTAATATCTGAAGGAAGGATGTAGACTATGGGAACCTCTAGAACCTTGTTCAGAAGGTGATAACTTTTAGACCATACCTTATGGGTAGTACCTTTGACCTCATGCTCGTGACGTTGAACCTATAAACCCTATGTTTGTGATCTTGTGTGTGATTGTTGCATCATGCATCCATGCACTCATAAGCATCTTTTGAAGAAATTTTATTTTAAGGGACTTGAAAGTTGACCATTTGTGAATATCTCAGGTACCTTTTGACCATGGATTCTGGAAAAAGAAATACTGGAAAATACAGTTTCAAAGATCCCAAGATAGATGAGTTGATCAGTCTAATTCCCGAGATTGAGTGTTCTGTAGATTTTTGGAAGAAGTATGGATCCATCATTCCTCTCATGAATCTTAGGATGAAGGAGGGTATTCTCTCGACCTTGGTACATTTCTATGATCCTATTTATCATTACTTTAGTTTCCCTGATTATCAGTTGATTCCTACACTAGAGGAGTATTCTTATCTATTGGATTTACCGATTACCGATCGTGTTCCTTTAACTGGTTTGAAGGATGAGCCAAAACCATACGAGATCGCTGCTTTGATCCATCTGGAGAAGTCTGAGGTTGAAGCCCATATGACTACTAAAGGACGGATTAAAGGATTACCAACTCAGTTCTTATTGGAGAAAGCTCGTTACTTTGCCAGGATGAAAAGTACAACCACTTTTGAGGCCATCTTTGCTCTAGTTGCTTACGGGTTATTTTTATTTCCTAATATGGATACATTTGTTGGCATTAATGCTATCAGGATCTTCATGATTGGAAACCCAGTTCCTACATTGTTGGGTGATGCTTATTACTCTATTCATCATCATAATTCTTATCATGGGGGGATGATTGTCTGTTGCACGCCTCTGTTGTACCTATGGTTTATTTCTCATATGCCTCAGTCTAATGCTTTCTGGGATGTCAGGAAGGAACCCCGCTGGGCTCCTAAGATCATGACATTTACTCACTCAGATATTGATTAGTATCATCAGGCTTACCATGATATAGAGATTGTCGACAGTTGTAGTAGTTTCCCCAATGTACCTCTTCTTGGTACAAAGGGAGGAATTAAATACAACCCTATTCTAGCACGATGACAGCTTAGTTATTCGATGAGGGATAAACCAAATAGTATTCATTTGAGTAGTTTCTTCCTGAAGGAGGGAGAAGACCATAAGGAATCTAGGGAGAAGATGGCGAAGGCCTGGCGTCACATTCATAGGAAGAGTAGGAAAGACTTGGGGACCTAGGGGGGTTGTTTCTTTGGAGCCTTATCTCCAATGGGTCCAAACGAGAGCTATTCAGTTGAAGATGCCATATTCCTGGGAAGAACCTATGTCTGATCTGTTTGTGAAGACCACACCTCCCTTATTGGAGATGTGGAAGAGCTACAACTTGCTTTAGTCAGGATGCAGCAAGAAAAGGATGCTTGGAAGAATAAGTGCCAAACTTTAGAGATTTCCTATAGAGCAGACTTGAAGGAGAAAGACGACTTGATTGATATTCTTGAGAGTCGGGCTGTATATACCATGGAGAGGCAAGGGGATTTATTTTCCACTAAGCCTCAGTCAGATGCTAGTTGCTCACTTCCCGATTCAAGTGATTGGAAGGAGGTTGCCACCAGATATGTGGAAGAAAACCAGAGGTTGAAGGCTCAGATTGCCATGCTTACAGGGAAGCGCCAGCGTATAGAGTGATCTCCATCAGCTTTACTTCTTAGGGTTTTAGACTTTATTTTCATCTTGTACTTGGGATTATTGAAACTTGTAATACATTTTGAAGTTATTATAATAAAAAATTTCAGTATTTCAAATGTGTTATTACTTTGATATTTGCAATGTGTCTATAAATCTTTAAGTCCCTTGAAATATTACTAAAATAAATCATGTGCATTGCATATCATGCATAATATTTCACATATTTCTTGCATTTATTATGCATATCCACGTGTCTTACCAAGCTTCCTTACTTCATTCAGCAAGCTGTCTCACCACTACAATACTCGAGCTAATTTTAGAAGGAAGATGGACAACTTAGAACAAGAGAATCGTGTGCTGCGCGAGGAAGTTTATGCTCTGAAGGCCAGCATGGCCAACCTCACTGCTCTGATGGAATCTCTGGTGGCTTCTCAGAATCAGCCACCGAGTGTTCAACCTCAACAAACAAGGGTTACTACTGAAGCTCCGACTGTTCTTTTATCTGCTACTCCAGCTGTTGTTCAGAATCGCATACCTCAAGGTTATCCATGGGGAATGCTAGAGAACTTTGTACCAAAAGGTTTCAATCTTGATCCTTAAGTTACTCCAGTTGTTCAGACTACTATTACTCATGAACCTCCTGTGGTGCATGCTACTCCTGCTGCACCTCCTTCGGTGAATATGGTCCCATTTGCTAATGATGATATGTATCGTCCTTTCCCTCCACCAAGTGAAGGCTTGGATCTCTATGATAGAATGGATGATTTTCAAGATCACTTTGACAAGATGCGGAGGGAGATGAAGGCCCTTAGGGGAAAGGAATTGTTCGGACATAATGTGAATGATTTATGCTTGGTCCCGAAAGTCAAGATACCTGCAAAGTTTAAAGTCCCGGAATTCGAAAAGTATAAGGGAAACACTTATCCTCGTGCTCATCTTGTGATGTATATAAGAATAATGTCTACCCACACTGATGATCAACGTCTGTTGATTCACTTTTTTCAGGATAGTTTGACTGGTGTTGCGTTAAAGTGGTATATGAGTTTGGACAGTGTCAATATCCATACTTTCAATGACTTGGGAGAAGAATTTATCAGACAATACAAATACAACATGGACATGGCTCCCGACCGTGATCAACTCATGGACATGGTCCAGAAGGATAGGGAATCATTCAAAGAATATGCATAGAGATGGAATGAGGTAGCCGCCCAAGTGATTCCTCCCATGGAAGAAAAGGAGATCACAAAGATTTTCCTGAAGACTCTAGCTTATTTCTACTATGAGAGGATGGTAGCGAGTGCGCCAAGTGACTTTACTAAAATAGCGAGCATGGGTATCCATTTGGAAGATGCTATAAGAGAGGGTCGTTTAACAAAAAGTGAAAATTCTGGAAATACGAAGAAGCCATCTTATAGGTTTTCCAAAAGGAAGTAAGTAGATACAAATGTTGTTATGCAAGAGAGGAGGGTTAATCCACCTAGAAGAAATTATCAGCGTCATCAATAGGTTGCCTCAGTGACTCAAATTGTTGGTGTATCTCCAACCACCGTTGCTTATCAGAGACCATCCCATCAGGGGAATCAAGGTTATAATAAGAGAAAGGAGAGTTATGACCCTATCCCTATGAGCTATATAGAATTACTCCCAATGTTAATTCAAAAGAATTTGGTTCAGACCAGACCACCTCCCGCTATACCATCACCATTGCCTTGGTATTACAAGGCAGACCAAACATGTGCTTTTCATCAGGGAGCACCAGGGCACAATGTTGAGAAATGATATCCTTTGAAAACTGAAGTACAAAAATTAGTGAAGTCTGGTATCTTGTCCTTCAAAGATGTTGGCCCTAATATGAAAGTTAATCCTTTGCCAAAGCATGGATAGAAAATGCTGCAAACATGGTTTCTGGTTGTCCAGGAGACTTCCAGATTTTTGATATTAAATTGGTTAGAGGGGATTTGGTAAAAATGCATGCAGACCTCTGTGAATTTATCTACTATACGCATGACCATGCTGGTTGTGCTATTTGCAGCATGGATATACAGGGTTGTGACAAGATAAAGGTTGATTTGCAGGAGATGATGGATGAGGGCCTCATCCACATAATCAGGCCTAGATAAGAGTATGAAGAGGAAGTAAACATGGTTTCTGGATGTCCTGGAGAGTTCAGAATCTTTGATGTGGAATATATGAATTAGGATCTTGTACAATTGCAAGCTACTTTCTGCTAGATGGCTGGTCAGGTAGAACATCAGTATAGATCTTACCGAATTTGCTGCCAGGACTCCCGAGGATGTTCAATTGTAAGGAACGGTATTCAATAGTTATTGGATAATGGAACTATCAAGGTTACAGGCCAAAGGGATTATTACCATGAAGTTGATGAGATTGAGGTTTGTTTGGCTGAAGAAGAGTCAGATGACGAGTATGCCTCTGCGGATGAGTTCTTCTCCATAGATGAAGATATGTTTTCCAGAGATGACTCTGTAATGACTGAATGTGTTGAAAAGGGAGTAAATGTTATTGTGCCTTGTTTTGGTGCACCTACCCCTTTTGAAGTTGAATATCATAACAAGCCATCTATTACTCCATTGGTGATTAGCTTACCGGGCCCTGTCCCCTACAAGTCAGACAAGGCTGTACCCTACAAATATAATGCTACAATTTTAGAGGATGGTGTGGAAGTTCCCATCCAGCCAATGCTTAATGTTGGAAATATTGCTGAGACTAGCAGAGTGACCTGCAATGGTCGTATATTCGCACCAGTTGTTCATGGGGATGTTAGTACTGGAAATAAA
Organism: Vicia faba; assembly: GCA_948472305.1. NCBI lineage: Eukaryota > Viridiplantae > Streptophyta > Magnoliopsida > Fabales > Fabaceae > Vicia > Vicia faba. The sequence goes on along the minus strand of OX451736.1, from coordinate 854,123,178 downwards.
ATTGTTGAAAATGTTGAACCCAAGAAGGCAATGGGTGAATCTAGTGGAGCTACACTAGAAAAGGAGGTGGATGATATTTTGAAGATAATTAAGATGAACGACTACAAAATTGTAGATCAGCTACTGCAAAATCCTTCAAAAATATCTATCTTGGCTTTATAGATGAACTCCTCTGCTCACAGAGAATCTTTGATGAGGGTATTGGACCAAGCTTTCATGGAAAGTGATATGCATGTAGACCAATTCAACATTGTGGTAGAGAATATTACATCATGTAATAACCTGAGTTTTTGAGATGATGAACTGCCCGATGAAGGAAGGAATCACAATTTGGCGCTCCACATCTCTATGAACTGCTAGAATGATTCATTATCCAATGTGCTGATTGATAATGGATCCGCATTGAAAGTTATAACAAGGAGCACACTTATGAAGTTGAAATATCAAGGAACGCCCACGCGCCCAAGTGGCATTATTGTGAAAGCGTTTGATGGATCAAGGAAATATGTTATTGGTGAAGTGGACTTGCCTATTCATATAGGCCCACATTTATTTCAGATTACTTTCCAGGTCATGGATATTATACCCGCTTACAACTGTTTGTTAGGACGACCGTGGATACATGAGGCAGGGGCTGTCACTTCAACTTTACATCAGAAGTTGAAGTTTGTGCGTGAAGGAAAAGTGGTAATTATAAATGGAGAACATGCATTATTGATATCTCATTTGTCCTCTTTCAGCATTGTGGAGGCGGATGAAACTTCTGTTGGAACCCAGTTCCAAGCTTTATTCATTGATAATATAAGAGGAAATGAGAATTCTATGGCTTCGTTTTAGGATGCTCAGCAGGTTGTGTGTAATGGCCATAGTGAAGTATGGGGAAAAATTATTGATCCACCTGTAAACAAGAATAGAGTTGGCTAGGGGTTATCTGTGAAGAATGATAAAGGCAAGAGCATGAAGCCGAAGTCTGCTGTAGGCAAGTATCAAGACATCTTTCGTAGCGGGGGTTATCTTCATCCAACTATTTCTGGGATTAATGTCAATGTGGAAGATGAAGCAGATCCAGAAATGCCAAATTATGTGACGCACAGAGTTAGGGTTCAGAACTGGATCACCATTGATGTTCCCTCTTGCATACATGTTTCTAAGTAATTTGTTTTTGTTAATCTTTTTGAAAAACTTTCACTCTACCCAAGGTGAAAGTATTGATATTGTATGGGCTTATCTGTTTGCTTTGATTTTTAAAATCAATAATAAAAGTTGTTTTGTTTCCCAAATTGTGTTTTTCTTTTTTCTTGGAAAATGATAATCAGAAAAAACCTTTCAAAATAAATAATAACTGGAATTAAATCTGCATGATCACTTGATATATGTGTCAGTTTCTAAAAGCAATCATAAATCATATGTGCAGATTAATTAAAAAAACCCGTTGAATACAATGACCCTGCACCCTCTCCCAACTTTGAATGTCCTGTGTATGAGGCTGAAGAAGAAGACTATGGTGAGATTCCGGAAGAGGTCTCACGGTTGCTTTAGCGTGAGGAGAGTGCCATTCAGCCATATAAAGAGCCATTGGAAGTAATCAATTTTGGTTCAGAAGAAGATCTGAAGGAAGACAAGATTGGAGCATTACTGCACCCTGATGTGAAGAGCGGGTTGATTGAGATGTTGAAAGAGTATGTGGATATTTTTGCTTGGTCTTACCAAGATATGCCTGGTCTAGATACATATATTGTAGAGCACCGTTTTCCGCTGAAGCCAGAGTACCCTCCAATTAAACAGAAGTTGTGAAGAACTCTCCCAAATATGGCAGTGAAGATAAAAGAAGAAGTTCTAAAGCAGATTAATTCCGGTTTTCTTGTCACATCAGTGTACCCTCAGTGGATTGCCAATATTTCCTAGTACTGAAGAAAGAAAGAAATTTTTTCATGTGCGTAGATTACAAAGATCTAAATAAAGCTAGTCCAAAAGATGATTTTCCATTGCCACACATTGATATGTTAGTGGATAGCATATCAAAATTCAAAGTTTTCTCGTTCATGGATGGATTTTCCGGGTATAATCAAATAAGGATGGCTCTTGAGGACATGGAAAAAACAAAGTTTATCACACCCTAGGGAACATTCTATTACAAAGTGATACCCTTCGGGTTGAAGAATGTTGGTGCAACATACCAGAGGGCTATGACAACCTTATTCCATGATCGGATGCATAAGGAAATCGAGGTATATATTGATGATATGATTGCTAAATCCCAGACTGAAGAAGGGCATGTAGAAGATTTTTTAAAGTTATTTCAGAGTTTGAGGAAGTATTGTCTCCGCTTGAATCCAAATAAATGTACCTTCAATGTTCGGTTAGGGAAATTGTTGGGTTTCATTGTTAGCCAGAGAGGGATTTAAGTTGACCCTGATAAAGTCAAAGCAATTCAAGAAATGCCTGCGCCAAGAACTAAAAAGCATTTCAGAGGGTTCCTTGAACTTTTGAATTATATTTCTAGATTCATTTCCCACATGACTGCAATGTGTGAACCGATCTTTAAGTTGTTAAAGAAAGATCAAGGTTGTGTGTAGACAGATGACTGCCAAAGGGTATTTGAAAGTATTAAAGAATATCTGCTTGAACCTCCTATCTTGCTCCCTACTGTTGAAGGAAGACCATTGATTATGTATCTGACACTGTTAGATAATTCCATGGGCTGTATTCTGGGACAACAAGATGAAACATGGAAGAAAGAGTACGCCATTTATCATCTCAGTAAAAGGTTTACTGATTGTGAGTCACGGTATTCCATGCTGGAAAAGACATGTTGTGCTCTGACCTGGGTGGCAAAATGTTTGCGGTAGTATATGTTGAATCACACTACTTGGTTGATCTCTAAAATGGATCCAATCAAGTACATTTTTGAAAAGCCTGCTCTTGCTGGGAGAATTGCTCGCTGGCAGATGCTGTTATCTGAATATGACATCGAATACTGCACCCAAAAAGCAATTCAAAGCAGCGTGTTGGCAGATTATCTTGCTCACCAACCAGTTGATGATTATTAGTCTGTGATGTATGATTTCCCCGATGAGGATGTGATGATTCTAAAAGTGGAAGATTGTGATGAACCATTACCTGAGGAACGTCTTGATCCTGAATCTCGTTGGAGCATGATATTTGATGGAGCTGTGAATTCTTATCATAAAGGAATTGGTGTTGTGATTGTCACTCCACATGGATCAGACATTCCTTTTGCTGCAAGGTTGTAATTTGATTGTACTAATAGTATGTCAGAATATGAAGCTTGTATCATGGGTCTCGAGGAAGCTATTGATCTCAGAATTAAAATTCTAGATATGTATGGCGATTCAGCTTTGGTAATAAATCAAATTAAAGGAGAGTGGGATACTCGTCACCCCGGCTTGATCCCTTACAAATATTATGCTAGAAGATTGTTACCCTTCTTTTATAAAGTTGAATTCCATCACATCCCCAGAGACGAAAATCAAATGGCGGATGCTCCGGAAACTATGGCTTCTATGTATCAAGTGAATACTTGGAATGATATACCTAGAATTATAGTTCTGCGACTGGATAGGCCCGCTCATGTGTTTACAACATAAGAGGTAGCAGATGAGAAAACTTGGTATTATGATATCAAACATTTTCTCCAGACTCAAGAAAACCCGATTGGTGCATCGAATAAAGATAGAAAGACATTGAGAAGATTGGTTGGCAACTTCTTCCTCAGTGAAAATGTGTTGTACAAGAAAAATTATGACATGGTCTTGCTTAGATGCGTGGATATACACGAATCATACATGTTGATGCATGAGATTCATGAAGGTTCATTTGGAACTCATGCCAAAGGACATTCGATGGCTATAAACATGCTAAGGACAGGTTACTATTGGCTGACAATGGAATCTGACTGTTACAGATCTGCAAAGAAGTTCCATAAATGCCAGATTTATGTGGATAAGATTCATGTGCCTCCGACACTTCTAAATGTTACTTCTTCCCCGTGGCCTTTATCTATGTGGGGTATTGACATGACTGGAATGATAGAACCCAAAGCCTCAAATGGACACCGTTTTATATTGGTAGCAATTGATTACTTCACCAAATGGGTGGAAGCTGCTTCATATGCTAATGTTACTAAGCAGGTGGTAGTGCGCTTCATTAATAATAATATCATATGTCGGTATGGTGTGCCGAGCAGAATTATCACCGACAATGGCTCGAATCTGAACAATAAGATGATGACAAAACTTTGTGAAGAATTCAAGATTGTCCATCATAATTCATCTTCGTACAGGCCAAAGATGAATGGGGATGTTGAAGCTGCTAATAATAATATCAAGAAGATCATCCAGAAGATGGTTGTTACTTATAAAGATTGGCATGAAATGATCCCTTTTTCTTTACATGGATATAGGACATTTGTCCGCACTTCAACAGGAGCAACCTCGTTCTCCCTTGTGTATGGAATTGAAGCAGTGCTCCCAATCAAGGTTGATATTCCCTCTTTGCGCGTCATAATGGAAACCAAGTTGTCAGAGGATGAATGGGTCCATAATAGGTTTGACCAATTAAATTTGATCGAAGAGAAGAGAATGACGACTTTGTGTCATGGGCAGTTATATCAGAAGAGAATGAAGAAAGCTTTTGATAAGAAGGTCAAACCTCGTGAATTCAGAGAAGGCGACCTTGTTCTCAGGAAGATCATGTCTTTTAACACTGATTCTAGGGGCAAGTGGACTCCCAATTTTGAAGGCCCATATGTTGTCAAGAAAGCCTTCTCTGGCGGTGCATTAATTCTTGAAACTATGGATGGCAAGGAGTTCCCACGTCCCATGAATGCTGATGCACTCAAGAAATACTTTTCCTAAAGAAATAAAAGAACACCTCGCTAAGTTGAAAACCCGAAAGGGAGGCTTAGGAAAAAAGGAGGGTCTCGGTAGGCTGAAAACCCGAAAGGGCTGTCTATGCAAAAATTAGAGACATAAACAGAATAAAATTTCCCGTTAAGTTGAAAACCCGCAAGGGCAGCTTAGGCAAAAGTTAGGGACTTTCTTGGCAAGTAACTATATCAAACAAGACTTGATCATTAAAGTAACAATCTTATTGGATCCTCACCATACTTCAACAGAAGCTGCTTCTCAGAATTTCAAAGTTGTTAGAGTGAATAGTGGTCATTGTATCTCAATGTATCTTTTCATTATATATTACCATTTTACAAACATTGTAATCATCTGTGGAGTCTCGCCATTTGCAGACTACCATTCTATCAATAAAATTTGAGCTTTTACCCAATTCTTTATAATTCTTATTTTATTCAGCTTACAAAGACTCCATTTATTATTGATAATAACTTTTAAAGAAAAAATATTAAATAACAAAATTGTTTTTCAAAAAGAATTTACAACTTACTTTTATTTTAGATTTTGTGATTCAAGAGGAAAACAAAAAGGGTGATCCTAGGAATGGACGAACTCCAATAATTTTGTGAAGTTTTGTTTCCCCCTAGGAAGGCTCTCTCTGGTCATTTTTGCTGGTATATGTATGATATTCTTGTGTTTCTCAGATAGTTAGAGACGATTCTAATTGGCGTAAGGTGTGGTATTGGGTTTGTGATCCCATTGTCCCCAATCAAGTCTTGGTTCATTTTTTATTATGGGTTTGCATGGTCTGAGGCCTTTGTCCCAGATTCCCCAGCAAAGTCTTTCCTCATATGACGAAATGTCTTGTTCCCTTGGTGCTGAGATGGAACCATTTGTAAAATGTCGCTCTTTCTGCAGTATTGGCATTATTGTTGGTATTTATTTCCTAGGCAACAAGACCAGGGCAGTATATTTTCTAAGAAGTGTTGAGACAGTTGTCAACCCTTTGGGTTTTCACCCGCCAAGTGCTGCGTTTGATTTAAAATCCCCATGAGTTTGACCTCTTTCTATAATGTTGACTTCTTGATTCCCCAGGAAGGTTATCCCAAGGCATCTTTTGTTGGAATAAGTTTGTATGATATGAAGACTCAATCCAAGATTCTCTAGTGAAGGTTTCACTTATTTGATAGAAGTCTTTTCTCCCCGTGCATGCTGAGTTGGACTCATTTGCGAAGTATCTTCCTTTCAGTAGTACTTGCATTCTGTTTTCTTGCCCGATAATCAAGAAAGGGAAATGTTTTATTTAAGAAGTGTTGAGGCATTTGCCAGTTTTTTGGGTTTTCACCCTCCAAGTGCTGGGTTTGATTTAAAATCCCCATAATTTTGACTTCTTGCTGTAATGTTTGACTTCTTAACTCCCCAAGTTGTTATCCCCATGAGGTTTCATACTTTTTCCCCAGAGAAGTTGGTGCAATACTTACTCTCAATATTGAAGAACATATCTTGGTTTCCCCTCTTCGATGTGGTATTGGCCTCCCTAATAAAGTCAGCACGAGGTCCCCAGTTGATGTCTCGATGATGAGGCATTATCTCCTCTAGTGAAGTCTGTATGATGTTCCTACAATGAAGTCAGCTCGAAATCCTCAGTTGATGTTTTGCCGATATGGTTTCCATCTTCCTTATTTGAAATCAGTATTGCAATCCCCAGTAGAAGTGCGGACCGTGAAAACATTTGTTTCCCCATTGAAGTCTGAGTGCTATTCCCGGGTGAAGCCTAAAGAAGGATGTTATATCCCAGTATCTGCACTATTTTTTCACTATGATTTGATTACTTTCAGATTATGTTCCTTCCCAGTTAAGTTAAGCCGCAAAATAGGATTATGTTTCCTCAATTGGTGCTTATTTTCTTATGGAATGTTCATCTTGGATGTGATTTAGCCGAGTGTTGATTGTGCCTGGGTTGGTTTTTCCTGGTTACTCCCAGTGTTATATGTCTGTTTTGTCAGCATATACATGATAAGACTCATACATTCATACATACATCAAGCATAGTTAAATTTAGCAAATCATTGCTCATTCACATTCGTTAATATTTTGTTGACATATTAACATGTTTTGCAGAGTTGTGTTTTCCTCTCTCCAATAGAGTGTCGGCCTTAAGCAGAAAGTGTAAATTCTTTCAATTTCCCCACTGAGTTATCCCTCGTGGAAGATTTTTGCTTTAGCCTTCCTGTACAACTCTTTGTCTAGATAGATTGGGTTTCCCTCTTGAGTTTATTTCTCAAAGGATGTATGTTGGTTGACTATTTTACTCGAGTTTATTTCTAGTTTAAATCTTTGTTTCCCAGCAATATTATTACTTTGGATTTCTACAATCTTCGAGCATTGGTTTGAGAATATGCATTTATTTTGGCACGAGAAAACTTTTATCTCCTCAGCAGGAATATATTGGCATTTCCCCAGGAAGCTGTATTTCATTCCCCAGGAAGTCATGATTCATTCCCCAAGAAGTCTTATTTCTTTCCCCAAGAAGCCATATTGGTTTCCCCAGAAAGTCATTTTTACAATCCTTCCTATAACAGCAAGTGGTAGTCTCTTTATTTGAGACAACTCATATATTACCCTTTCTAGGCGGAATGCCTTGGTTAAAGAAAAAGTTGAGACCCGTTCTAGGTGAAACGCAAGAATTTTGGAGAAACTTGTTATCTTCTTTCCACCTTCAGTGAATGTTGGTAGTTCACCGTTAGTGAACGTCGGTGCTATGATATTTCTTTTCTCTATACCTTCAGTGAAAGTTGGTAGTTCACCATCAGTGAACATTGGTGATTGTTATCTTTTTTCTACCTTCAGTGAACGTTGGTAGTTCACCGTTAGTGAATTTTGATGCTATGATATTTCTTTTCTCTCTACCTTCAATGAAAGTTGTTAGTTCACCATCAGCGAATGTTGGTGATTGTTATCTTTTTTCTACCTTCAGTGAATGTTGGTAGATCAATGTCAGTTAATGTCGGTGATATGATATTTATTTTCTCTCTACCTTCAGTGAAAGTTGGTAGTTCACCATCAGTGAACGTTGGTGATTGTTATCTTTTTGCTACCTTCAGTGAATGTTTTCAGTTCATCGTCAGTGAAAGTCGATGTTTGTCTCTCTACCTTCAATGAACGTTTGTAGCTCACCATCAGTGAACGTCAGTGTTGTTATTCTTTTCTCTTTCTACCTTCAGTGAACGTTGGTAGTTTCTCCTTCAGTAAAAGTTGGTGTATCCTTTTGATCTTCTACCTCCGACTATTGAGTTTGGTAATTCACAGTTGGTTGTCAATCACTTTTATCCTGTAATATCTCCTCTTTAGTTGAGTTGATGCTACCTTATCGCTTCTTTTGGTGTTACACCAATAGAGTCGCGTCATTTGATTCACCAGTGATTTATTTTCCTAGTTGGGTTTCTCTTTTGATCCTTATTTCCTTTGCTACATCCCCAGTGGTGTTTTGCGTCCCTTTGAAGTTATTCATATGCATTCATACTCATAACCATTGCATGAAATATTAGGGCCAAAAATAGGGTTTGTTTTATATTTAATCATCTTCGATCACGTCAACACGAAGATTTTTAACCTTCGTATCTTCGGATAGAAGAAACTTAAATAAGGGTAGCTGTTGTACACAAATTTTAGCCCCTAAGATCCCTTCATCATACCATATTAATTCAATCACAACAAGATCACATTAGGGCTTTTGGTTCTCCTCCTTATCTTTAGCTTTTCTCTTTGAGGAATCGCCAAGCACCTTGACTTGTTTTTCTTTTGTGATCATGCATGTTTTGTTTTGACTTTCCTATTAATTAAAGAAATGCAATGTTGGTTTGTCTGACTTGTTAATAATGTAGGTAAAGGCAATGTGGCTTAGCAAGTTGATCCATGGTTTCATGAGTTTATTTCCATTCCCAAGTCAATAAATATTTAGAAATTCAAACCTCACCATTGAAGTTTTTTTGGAAGAAATTGAATGGAAAGGTTTATTTTGGTTCATCATATTTCAAAGTTATCAAGATTAATTCAAAAGTACAAGGGGTTGATTGAAGAAGTTGTCATGGTGGGACAAGGCCTTGTTCCCATTGGTCACAAGTGCATATTTATCTCAATTATCAAGATATCTAAGTGGTTTTGGTTTCTATGAGTTATCACTATCATCCTAAACAACTCCTATCTACAAAGCAATCATGTTGGTACAAGAAGGTTGTTTAAAATTGTAAAATTTCCTCAAAGCATTTATTTGATCTATGAGCTATTGTTTTGAACTTCAAAGAAGTATATCTTGCTCATCTTTTGGTATTTTTGAGTGATTCCAAAAACATACTTCTCTTCAAAGGGTTATTAACAAATCACTTCAAAAGTTTCAAGGAGTTTTCATGTGGCAGAAACTTCATGATGAAGAAAGATTACAAGTCCTCCAAATAAACCCCCCAACATCCCATGTGTGACTTCAAATGATCATAACTTGATCAATTTTTATCACCTTGAGCCCACTATTTTTTCACAATGATCTTGATGAGGTGAAATTCATTCCTTCTTTTATTTTCAAAGTGAGAAAATGGATAGAAGATGCCCTGAGGATACAAAAGATTATAGGTCATTTCATGATTTTTTGCGAACTTCAACAATTCATAACTCTCTCAATTTTTGGATATTTTGAATGGTTCAAGTTTAAAAATATCATTCAAGAGGTCTATTTCATGCTTTATTTTTTGGTCTAGAGCAAATTCCAAGAGGAAGGCCATGTTTGGATGCAAAACATTATAGGTCACTTTTGAAGAAAAACTTGAAATATTTCTAAGCATGGAAAGTCAACCTCTTTTTCCCAACTTTGACTCATTGCAACTTGCAGCTCAAACATCCATTTGATTCCATTATTTTCCCATTGCAAAGCTTGTAATCTCATCTTTTTAAAGCATTAAGAACCATGCCTTAAGACCCTTTGAGCTAAGAATGCCATTGTTTCAAAAGTGGTAACTTGGAATTGAAGTTTCATCGCAAGTCAGAATTTGAATTTCATGTTAGAACTTCTAACCGTCAAATTAGCACGCGTTTTGGGCCTGAACATGATTAGCGAACTTTCCCAAGTGGATTAGTGCATTAAAACGCACGTTTTGGATGAGTTTTGACAAAAGAGAAGTCACACTTTCTTCATGAGGCAGACCCACACGAATTCTCTCCAAATTGCATCATTCACCCTTCCTTTTGATCCCATTTGCTTCTCCTATAAATACATGAGCTATCCCATTCATTTTCTCAAGATTGAACAACCAAAATCACCCTGCCAAGCTCGCGAATATGTGGTTGTCTTCATCTTGATGAGACGAAGCGAATGGTACCGGTCTCGTGCTCTAATTTTACAGTTTGAGAAAGCTCGATTTGAGACTGGCTGGTGGTTGAAGATTACCAACGTGTCATCCTTCAACCAATGAAACAACGCCATTTGGAATTTTTGAATATCTGATTTAATTAATGATCATGTGTGTTATTCATTAATGACCATCATATGCACATCACGTCTGATCCATTGGATCAACTTACTAACGCGTTTTGACTCTCATCCATTGCTCCACATTTTTTTGACTTTATTTTATTATCTGATTTTTATATTTAAATTGTTTTAAACCTCAAAAAATCATAGAAAATTCATTTTAAGTCCAAAAAATCTGAAAAAATTATGAAAAATATTTTTTTATTTTTTTTCTCTTTCTGATTTTTATTTTTTTACAAATTTATTTTGTGTTTTGATATTTTTTTATAAATTTTCACTTTATTTGAATTGTTTTAAATGTTTAAAAATACTTTTGTGCATTTTTAAATTCTAAAAAAAATATGGAATGATTCAATGATATTATGACAAATATTGGTGACCTCATTTATTTTTTATTTCTGACTTTGTTATTTTTTATCATTTTTTGTTTTTTTTCTCATTTCTTTTAATTTTAAAAATTGTTTCCGACTTAAAAAAAATTACCCAATATTTTATAAAAATATTTGAGTCTATTTCTGATTTTTCTATGATCTAATTTATTTTTTCTGAGTCAATGTGAATATAGTTGATAATTTTTTCCTTTATTTTCATTTTTATTCATTTTTAAATCCTTTTCAACATATATATTAAATGTAATATTTTTTTGTGATTATTTTCTGGCTGATCTTGGGTTGAATTTTTGATCATGAACTTTGTTAACATTATTAGATCCATGGTGTTGAGTCTAACTCCATAAAAATGGATGAATGATTTTAATAATAGTTTTATTAAATTTTAATTCAAATGTGGTTTATATATTCTTTCCCACCATTCTTCATGTTATCCCTTTCTTATTGAACTAAGTGTTATTGGAGCATGATCTCTATATCATGTCTCAAAATAAATGGTGCATAGATTGCTATTGACCGACCTCAAAATAGGTGCGACTTCTTTATAAGTCCACTCACAATTGCTTAACATAGCGCTAAATTTTGTCCCGATTCGAGAAAATGATCATTCGTGGCCCAAACTTATGATTGCAAGCGTAAGATGTTAATTTGAACCCTTTGATCAATAACCTTGAGATACATTGTGTAGTTGCTTTGGTTCTACCAATCTTCTGATGGATCTTAATTAATTTTGGTCAACACGGATCACTTAAACAACATTTATAATTATATGTTACATTGAGGATTCTTAAATGGATGATATACTTGACATAAAGAAAATGCAATTCATTGTGTAGAGGCTTTGGTTCTACCAATCCCCTAATGAGTTCCAAATGCAAGTTTCAAGATGGTCATCCAACTAACCACTAATTACTAATAAATGACTTTATTTTGTTTTTATTTTATTTTATGCTCTTTTATTTTATGCACCATTTACTTTAGCATTTACATTTCATGCTATTTTTTATATTTGTTCACTTGAGCATTTACTTTCTTGTCATTTTTATTTTTCTCACTTGAGCTTTTCTTTTTTTTAAGACACATAATAATCAACATGAACCATAAAACACTTTAATGATACTTGGACTATTTGGTTACTATCCTTGCCATTTTGGAGTATTGAACTTCTTAGATTCAGGATTAGAGACCTTGGCCTATGTTAGAAACCTTGTGACCTTAATTGATATTTTGTCTAGAGTTCTTAAGGTTTACCTCAAGACATTGGGTTGTTTGTTTGTTTTGTGTGCAGGTTATTGTGATTACATGCTTTGTTTGTAATCTGGAATTCACCCATATACAACTATTACTCTGCCCAATTTTTGCGAAGACTTAATACACTTGAAGTTTGGTTCCCTCAAGAGGTCTAGTATCTTTGCTTGCTTGCTTCCAATCCAAAGAATGAGAATTCTATCTTGAATCATAATGTCATGTATTGGCTTCTTGTTGGTTAGATGGTTCTTATCCCTAGCTTTTACCTTATGCTTTAGGATAGTCTCTTCTTCTCCTCCTATCTTCTTTAATTTCAAAAATCTTCTCCCTCCTTTTGAAAACTCTTCTTGTTTTTTAAACATTAACCACTTTCATAACAAACTTGGACTTATGTCCATACATTTTCAAAACATTTTTCATAAATACACTTCAATCTCCTTAATAATAACTTGACATTTTTTGTGAGAAAACTAAAAGTCAATCAATATAATTTCAAACCATTTTGCCACTTTGGCTTTTTATTTTAAAACCTTTCTCAAAAGATTAGACTCTTGTCAATCCTTGTAGTGATACAAACAACTATACTTCTATAATATGTAGTAAAGTGAGATATTTTCCACTTGGGTGTTGAGTGAGGCATTGTTGATTTTAAAATCCAAGCCATGTCCTCAACTTTGAGATGATTCAAATTCTCCTTCCTCATAATTGTGGATAGTAAGTATGTTTTCCACACGGACAATGACGATGATGTCTTATCTCATAAAATCAACCAACACACTTATGTTTTAAAATATTTTAAAGGTGAACTATGTGTACCCTGATCCCCTATTGCAAGAGAGGTGGTACGTAGGCACTAAAGGTACTCAACCGCGGCGGGTGCAAAAATCATTAAAAAAACTTCTTTTCTCACCTCCACCATCTATTTTTTATACAACATTTTATAGCCAAAATATACAGATTATTCAAAGAGGTTCCTGTGGAGTACCGTAGATGTTTAGGGTGATAATACCTTCCCTTTGCATAACCAACCCCCTTACCTTGAATCTTTCCCCCTATTTTTGGTTATTCACCCTTTTCCCATTCCTTTGGAAACAATAAAGCGCGGTGGCGATTTTTATTTTGATCTGTATAAGTCTAGTTAATCTATTGGCTTAGTCTTAAACATTTCTACCACCACAATATCCTTATGAGATCGGGAATACCAATAGATGTTTGTATGAGAGAGTGACATTATTATTTAAGACCACCTCAAACCTTGTTCATTCTTCATTATCGAACGGAGAAGCTGCGAAATAAACCACCTGGATAGAAGAGGTATACAACACATGAGAGTTCCTCGCCTCTTCTTAAAACGGGTGTGAAGAGAATACAAGACATCTCCCAGCAAGGTAGGCACATGATTTTGAGCAAGAAATATTTTTATGGTGCCCACATCTATGAGTTGGTATGGGTTAGGGAACAATACTAATCCATAGATTAGCAAAGCTAAGATCTCCTCGAAGGCCTGAAAACTCCTAGCATCCAAAAAAAATTGGGCCTTCTCTATCAAAAATTTAGCAAGAAAACCTTTGACTCCACTTATTGTATCCCAATTAGATACAATGTCATAGTTCTTCAGATGTAAGGCTACTACAATATCTTCTGGTTTCAGAGCTTTCTCTAAACCAGTGAATGGTGTCTGATCAAGAACAGGTACTCCCAATAGTTGAGATAACTCTTCCATTGTGGGTACCGATTGATAATCTAGAAAGGTGAAACAATGATGTTCAGGGTCAAAGAACTGGAATAGAACACTCATCATGTCTTCGTTAAAACCTGGGGTAACTAGACTGAGTAGTCGACCATGCCTTCTGATGAATTGAGAATTTTAGGTAACCCTTGAGACTAACTCCTTAAGTTGAGGAGGCACCCTTACAAAGTTGATCCGAATAGTTTTTCTGTGAGCAGAGGCCATAACCTACAACAAAGAACAAAGATAAATCCCTTGGTCCTTGAAATGGTTAGTGAAAATGATATGGTATGATGTCATGTTTGAACAATTTAATCATACACAAACAAAACACACAAGGACTTAGGTTTAAGCTTGCATGGAGTTTGTAGGTAAGTACCCTTTTGAAGTTTTAGTTGGCTTAACCTGTCCTAAGAAAAGTTATTGGGTTCTAGGAGTCTCAATATCACTTATCTTTCTCCCAGGAATTATTTCAGCACAAGCATCTGATTTGCGACCGAAATATCCTAAGAGTTTGATCTCAATGAGTGTAGCATCGAGTATCAACCAACTTCAATCTGAACCAAAGCCGACTATCTCACTACTTTCTAATGGTTAAGTTGTGTCAACTAAGGTTCTACGGTCAGTTAGTGCTTTATAACACCACACGGCAGCCCAACATTCTCCTTGACTTAACTTAAGGGACACCGACACCAACCAATAAAGGAAAGGGTGAAAAGAACAGGAAAGACCTTTGAGAATTTTTCTGAGTAAGGGGGGTAGGTTATGAAAAGGGAAGGTATTAACACCCTTTTCATCTGTATTTATCTACGGGATCTTAATGCCTAGCTGACTTTGAAAATTCTTTATGAATGTGTGTTTCAAAATACTTTGAAAATGCTTAAGTGCGGCAATTTTGTAATGATTCTCATATCGTTGAGAATGCATACAAAATGTTTATTTTCAAAATATTTGTTGAAAAAGTGTAATTGTGTGAAAAGAGATGTTTTTCTTAGCAAGCGATTAAAAGATATCTACCTACTAAAATGTATTTTGTTCTTTTCCTCTTCCTTTAGATAATTCTATCCTACCATTAGTTATTAGGAAGCCTTATCATTGGATGTTTGAGGGACATGCGTGGGTCATCATACAGTCATAAGGTCAACTTGTAGAATGCTTTAAAAAATTTATTGTAAGGGACAAAGATCGTTTACCGAGGCAGCATCGAAGGGTCATCGAGGGAGTAAGATCTTTTAATCGAGGGTCTTTGCTAAAGCGTCCCATGTTCGAGGGACATGACTGTTTTTTATCCGAAGGAATCAAGTGGAATCACCCTAGAGGTGCGTGTGTGAAAAGTTCTTTTGATTTCAGTTAATGCTTATCTTTTATTAGGGTTAGCTATTTGTTTTCTTTTAATCTTTCCATATAAGCCTATTAACATACATCTAGTAGGGTTTAACAGGAAAGTGGTAAAGATAAAAAATAACTTCTTACGCTATTACAACGCTTCGGGAAAGGGGATACAAAACCACAAAACGGGGAAAAAAAATAGTAAACCCTAGTTTAAGCTATTACAAACCATCAACAATTACATGATAATGAAAGGAAACGAATGCAAAAATAAAAGAGCGCGCGAAGATTGTGAGAAGACACAAGGAGTTTATTTGATAAAAAGTAAATGATGATTAATTGACTTTTTTATTTATTTTAAGTTGAGAAAAAGGAATTAAAACCTAAAAAACCTAAGTTATTTTTAATTGAAGAAAAGTTTAATGAATAAAACCTAAAAGAAACTAAGTTAATTTTTCATATTAAATTAAAAAAGTTAATTTAATAAAAAAAGGTTAAGTTAATTTGATTTTAATTAAAAAGATTAAATTGATTAAATAGGGGTAAAGTTAATTATGTAAAAAGAAAAATCAAAACAAAATAAATATTAAATAAAAAAGAAATGGGCCTGAAAGTAAATCTGGGGGGGGGGGGGGGGGGCGTATGAGAAATAATTCTCTTGGGCCCAAAACAATAGAAGCACAGATTGCTAGTGCTGGATCTGATGAGGTTGGCTCTTGGGGTTCATGGTGGACATGCAGATTTGGGACGCTGGACCTGGCACTGTAAATATCTGATGGTGATGAGTTAAGGGTGCAGGGTGAGCGCGTGGACCTGGCTTGCATTGGATCTGAAACAGAAAAGTGTGTAAAAATAATACCAGGGGAAGGGATCGAACCCATGCTCTGGTACACTAACACCCTAACATGCATGCTTCTATCGCTAGGGCGGCTTTACATTCGTTCATATAAATCAATCCATAAAAATAAATATAAAACATGATTATATTGGCCGGAGAAGTTCCGGATCCCTAGCTATGATCGTCTTATCCAGTGGACTTCTTTCATAACACCTGCAAAATATAAAGCATTAGTGATCTAAAATTCCCTATCCCCTTAAATCAAGGGTGGCAATTTCAATAATGGTGTTATTTTTGTTTGAATCATCCTATATTGTGATATTCGAAGCAAGGTGTTCTTGATGCCCTAACAATGGTGTTCATTCATCTTGATGTTAGAGCTTGCATCTAATGGTCCTAACCTGTCTAAAGCCTTATCTCAAACACATATGAACACACAGGATCAGTTATATATGCATAGATTAACATTTCAAGTTTCAAAATTATACCTACGACCGATGTGCTTGGACAAGTGAATTAGGACATGGATAGCTTCGTTTCTGGACCTGGTGAGACCTCTAAGAGTCTTAGGAACACGGTTGAAGGCTTAGTTTTGATTGGGAGCGGCTGGATCATGTGCTATAAGTTTGCACTCTTATTGAGATTTTTTTGAATTTTAGAGGTGTGTTTTAGGCAATGTTTTCGTGTCCTGTGCTTCTAATCATGTATGTATATATAGAGGAAGAAGTGAGTGTGAACCAATATGGAAGAAACATGCAATCAAGGCCATGCTTAGGCAAGAATAAAACATATTAAAAAACTTGCATTTTTTGGATAGTTCTTACCTTCTTGAGCTCACACGGTTTTGTTATGGCTATCATGGGTTGTCATGAGTTGTCTTAGGCCTCTATGATTGAAACATAAAGCCCACATGCCTTGGCCCAATGATTTTGTATTTCATTTGATTTAATTGCATTTTGATGAATAAAAATTCAAATAAAAGAAATAAAAATCATGAAAAATATGTGCATGGATTCAGAGGTCCTATAACACATTATGAACATGTTTGAACATCAAAAGTTAGGTCCACTAGTTCAAAAATTCAGGTTTGTTCACTTTGCATTTCATGCATTTCCTCAAAATTTCCCAACTTTTATTGGTCATAACTCTCTCTCAATTTTCATATTTTGAATGTGATTTTGGATTTTTTGGAAAGCTCAAGATGTCCTCTTCAATTTCTATTTTGATCATTTTTGCATTTTGAGACTTTATCCTTATGTAAGTTTCCTTGATAAAAAGTGTCTTTTTGTTGACTTTTAAAAAGACATGTAATGTATTGGCACATATCTCTCAAATGAAGCACTTTATGGACTTGAGATTATTTGAAAAGTTGTAGAGAATTGAATTTCCTTCATAATGGTATTTGGTTGGGGAAAAGTTGATGAATCATGTGAAAGTTATGCTTGGTCAAAGTTTAGTTGACTTCTTCTAAGGAAACCCTAATTTGGTAACTTTGGACTTTTGATGATTTGAGGGATTCTCTTGAGGAATCATGATCAACCCTTGATAAAATGATGAATATCACTTCAAAATGTTGATGTTGACCCAAAATATAGAAGTTTAACTGTATGTTGGCCATAGTTGACTTTTTACCCAATATAGTTGATTTTCAATCATCTGAGCCATTGACTGAGCAAACTTGTGATGCATGGCTTGAAACTTTAGATGTGAATTATTGAAGATATATAGAGAACCATGGAAACCAATTGAGACCTTTACAACCCAAACTTCCTTGAAAATATCAAAACCCTAGTTGTAGACCCATTGCTAAGGAGGAGGTTTGACTGGTCAACCCTTGAGTACTTGACAGCCTTAGAAGAATATTTTGAAGAAAATGGGAGGGAAAATTTTGAGGTACAACAAAGGGTAATCAACAAGCAGACGATGAACATTCACCATCACCCAAGCCAAAGCACCAACCGAGGAGCATATATCCCCGTCGGGACAACAACCCCTGACGAGGAAGAAACCATATCCTCCGCCCCCATATCCTATTCAAAGTGACGACGACGAGCCCCACGACCCATTATCTAGAGAGACCATGAAGACTCCACTCCTCGTCGGGCTAGAAACACCCTTAAACCTTGGGACATACGATGTGACTGTAGATCTAGATGGCACATCGAGAACATCGGTGCCTTGCTCGACTATAGAGGAGTCCAAGGAGAAATCAAGTGTAGACTCTTCCCTATCACACTTAGAAAGGAGGCCATGGCTTGGTCAAAAGCCTCCCTGATGAGTAGATCATGTCTTGGAAGAACATAAGGAAACAATTCTCCAGAAATTTTGTGACATCTCGACGACATCCCAAATCTAAAGTGTTGCTGGAGGCCATCATCTAGAGGAAGGATGAATCCATCAGAGCATATATTGAAAGGTTTAACAAGGAAGTCGTCCATGTGTCCACGATAAAAGGAATAAAGAAGTATCTCCTCGAACAAGGATTACGCCCTCACATCGATTTTTCTAAAGCAGTCGGCATAGAAACTCCTACGACACTGGATGCCCTCCTGCTTTAGGCATAAGTGTACATCCAATATGGAGAGAAAGAAGCTGCTAATATTGCACGAGACCCGCAACATCGAGAGAATGCAAAAACTCAAAGAATGATGAGCCCTCGATGTCCTGTCGGGGAGCAGAAAAGAAAAGGGAAGACAAGCCACGCAAGTCACGAGACTATAAAGGTCCAGCTAGTTGTTTCAATGACTATACTCATCTAAACGCTCCGCACGAATGGATCCTGAATAATTATGCAAATTCAGAGTTCAGTCAAGCCGGGGTCCACTTTCCTGGACAGACGATGTCCAAACTGGGGACATACAAGACTAAATACTGCCAGTTCCATAAAAGTCACGAGCATATGATGGAAGACTCCATCCACCTGAAGGATGCCATTGAAATCCTCATCCAGGATGGGCATATCAAGCAATATAAAAAGAAAGAAGGTCCCCGAGAAGACGCTCCCGAATCCAAGAGGGTCAAGGAAGAGAATCCTTCCCCCGACAAAAACACTAATGCCCTTCGCCTTGAGCATCACTAGGCTGGAAGATTTCTACATCCCCGACCTAGACGAGATCCCCTTATACCTTGCAACACACAGTCCATGGGAAACATTTCCATCCGCAATGGATATATCTAGCCGTGGTTTCAACAAATGTACAGTGAGCTTAGTGAAGAGAAGATTCGAGAAACTAATAGAGGCAAGCTTCGACAATATTGTGACCCTTGAAAAATTCAGAGGAGGCTTCATCCCTCTCACATTCTACTATGAAGAGATGCCTGGTGGGGCTCCTAATTCTAGCATTTCTTTGCTCGTACGAGCACAAATGGCGAATTTCGATGTCAGGCACATTTTGGTCGACCAAGGCAGCTCAGTCAATATAATGTACTCCCAGTTGTTCACCACTTTACTGCTTAACGAGACCCACCCGACCCCTTGTGTAGGCTCTGACCTCGCGGGATTTAACGGTTTTGTTACCAAACCTTATGGATACATGGAGCTGATCGTCACATTCAGGGTAGTAGAAACGACCAGGTCCGTAAAAACTCATTTCCTCTTGGTGGACTTCCCATCACTGTATTAGTGTATTTTTTGGGAGGCCTACAATGGCCGAACTAATAGCAGTGCCCTCCACCGTGCACCTGAAGATGAAATATTACACTATAGAGGAACATGTTGCCACCCTTCACAGAGACATAAAATCTATGAGGAGATGCTTTGAAGCAGCCCTTAAGGGTCTAAGCTCCATCAATACATAGCCCATAGCAGCCAACAGACCTGCTTTGCTCAGCAAGTCTGAGGAATCGAGGTCCCTGCCACACGTTGACACGATCAACCTCGATAATCACTTTACCAAAGAAGATATGCGAGAGTAGAAGAGGAAGGGAAAAGAGACCCAATTGACCACAAAGAGCTCTTCCTTGTCATCAAATAGCAAGGAGCCCGCACACCCTTTGAGGCTACTTCCAAACGAGGAGTTTGAAATCATCCCTCTCGGCAGCGATCCCTCTAAAGGAGTGAAAATCAATGTCGGTCTCCCCGACTTGGCGAGAAGACAACTGAAGGCTTGCCTAAGGGAGAATTGAGACTTCTTCACCAGGAGCACATTAGAGATGCACGACTGGGGTCCAGATATAGCATGTCACCAGCTGACAATAGATCCTTCCCTTAAGGAAGTTGCCCAACATAGGCGCAAGCAGTCTCCGGAGAAAACAGAGGCTGCCAAGGAGGCTATAAAAGACCTCCTAGAGGAAAAATTTATTTGTGAAGCCAAGCACACAACCTGGTTATCCAATGTTGTACTTGTAAATAAATCTAATGGAAAATGGCGCATGTGTGTTGATTATATCGATCTTAATAGGACTTGCCCCAAAGACCCTTATCCTTTGTCGAACATAGATAAATTAGTTGATAAATCTGCATGTTTTAAACAATTGTCTTTTATGGATGTGTATTCTGCGTACAACCAGATCCCCATGTCAAAGATAGACAAAAAGTACACGACCTTCATGACTTAGTGGGACAAATATTACTACAACGTAATGCCCTTGAGCCTGAAGAACGCCAATACTACATATTGTTGCACCCCAAAATTCCCCTCTTCATTTTAACCCTAATTGACTTATAATTGATCATCAAATGCATACATACATTTCATTGGGTCTATACTCAGGGAATCAAGGTTTTTTTCTTGGTGAAAAGAGCTGCAAAAAAATTGTTCCGTCAGGCAGTATAATAAAGTAGAAACTCAGGGTTTTTAGATTTTTAATGCACTCTGCACGTGTTCTGAGTTATTAAATCAATAAACAATCAAGTCATTATCATATCAAGCTCTTATGTGTCTTGTCATGCTTTGAATTGCATAGAAAGTCAAGCGTTTCAATTGATTTGAGATAGTGCAGACATAAATTCAATATCTTGCGGTGCGTGGTCAAAAATTCATAACTTGAGATCAGAAAATGATTTGGGAATGGTTATTTATTATTTGGAAACTTCTTGATATATTCTCCAATTAATCTATTTAGATCGAAGACTAATTTTGTGAGGAAGATTTTTAAAAGCGCCAAATACCTGAAATCACATTGTACAGTGGATTTTCTAGTTTGCTGGTTTTTAGATGCTTATAAATTCCCAACTTTTGACCAGAAAGTCATATTTGATTGGTTGTGGGAGCAATTGAACTGTCTTGTTATCTTCTTCAATCTTCGTGTTCGGCTCGGAAGCCAATTTATTGAGAAAGGTCTTTTAGTGTGCGGATATTATGAAGATATACAGTGAAAATAAAGTAAAAATAGTGTGTTGAACCGTTGTTTATCTGATGTTCAAAAATTTATAACTTTCACCTGGTTTGACATTTTTGGATGTTTCAAAAATTGCACCCCAAAATGGTTTACTAACAGACTGTTTCTTGATATTGAAAAATTCGTAACTTTCGTAATTTTTACCAGTTCTGGACAATTCACAAAGTTCGAGATCACAAATTTTATCAGTCACAACTTTTCTTCAGGTGCCGAGTTCGGATTGTGCTTCGAAGGCTTCGGTTCATGGGTCGTTCGTAAAGTGCACATGAAAATAAGCTAAAGATTTCAAGACAGCAAAATAATTCCTTGTTTTCTCTTCATTCGAAAATATAACTCTCTCAATTTTTATAGTATCAGGGTGATTCTTTCTCCACGATGTCACAAATTTAATCTACAATTTTGTTTCAGGATGCACGTCAGGATTTCACACTGAAAGATATGAGCTTGTGGTTTGTTCGCGAAGATACACAAAATAACCTAAAAAAATCTGCACTATGAATTTCTATATCGAGTTCTCGTGATTCAGAGCATCGTAACTTGCTCAATTTTTATCATATTGGAGCAATTCTTTCGGCGTCACATCAAAAATTTCGTTATTAACATTTTTGTTTCATGACGCGCGTTAGGATTATGCACCGTATGTCATGAGGTTATGGTTAGATCTTGCATTGTGCATGAAATAATCCAAAAATCAACATTTCCACTAGCCAAACAAGACTTAGAGCCAATTCTATAAATATTTGAAATTCAAATTTTAACAAAACTACACTCATTATCTAAAACTTCTCACAAAAACTCTCCAATTCTCTCTCAAGTCAAAATAAAACTCTCTCAACTTTCTCTAAAACCTCTAAAGAACATTCAAAGAAATGTTTCAAAAGGCTTCATCTTCTCCCTCAAAGAACTCAAGCGTGAGCTCCTCCATCAACCAATAGCCTCCCTTGCTTGCACCGCCACTTCTGGTCACCGGTACCACCGCGCCTTCGTGCATGAATCTCCAGCGAGATCCTTCCATCGCGCCTCTGATCACTATTCCTTCTCCCTCTATCGCCTTTAGTTTTCTGGCGATCTCTCTCTCTCTCTCTCTCTCTCTTTCGAGCGGTGCTTTCCGACGACCTCATCTTCTCTGCTTCTGATCCGAATTTCATTTTGATCTGCGGTAATTACTTGAACTCTTATTTGATTCCATCATTTTGTTGAGATTAATTGAAAAATACTTGCATTTTGTATGTTCATGAGTGGAACAATGTAATCTTGATGAATTCAATTCCTTATTATGTATGTTGATTAATGCATGTTGATGATGATGTTGAAATATGGTATTGGATGAATGATTGTTGATTTTGTTCGAATCTTGAGATTTCGATTGTTAATTAATAATGACTTTTGATGTCATATTATGTCGAATTGTGGAATTTTGATGAGAATTTATGTGGATTTCAAGAGTTAATGCAATTTTGAATCAATTTGTTGATGAATTCACTTCTTCGATGTTAAATACCTCAAATCCGATAAATTGCATTAACACTTGAACATTTATTGTCTTGTCTTGGAATCAAAACTTGATTTTTGCATTTAATCATTTGCAATTCATTTGTGATTTCCTAACAACGATACTTGAACTGATAAGCATTTTTTGCATCAGTTTACGATTATTGAAATCGATTTTGATCGATATTGTTTCAAGTACAAGTTGCATTCTGGAAAATGCAAAGGCATTGCAATTTTCTTTTCAAATGTTGTTTGAGGCTTACTTGAGCATGATTATTCATTTATGGACCGTTGATGTTGAGTTTTACCGTTTTCGACATGATTTTTCGAGCAATGTTGTGACACGGTAATTGTGCCCGGTTTTGGTAAGATGAGGTTAAGGCATGGTTTAATTAGTGGTTAATGCTCAAGCAAAATTGTTTTGGTACTTGGACGACATCTATGTAATGTTGTGACGATTTCAGATTGATATTTTGTATGGTTCATGTATTGACGACAATGCTGCCCGATTTTTAATGTTGATGTTCCAATGCTTGTTTGGATTGTGTTTCTTCGCATTTTAATTTTTGATACAGATACTTGATTCTGATTATGTTGCCTTGTTAATTGCTAACTTGTTTCGTAACTTGTGCAATTTTCTGAAGACTTGGTCGTATGACACACTACATTTGGATTATTGTTTTGTTGTATAGACTTGTCTTGTGTATGGACTTTGACTTTATGCGATGGATATTTTTCATGCAATTTATTTTCGCATTTGCGACATTGATTTTGATATTGTATGTTATTTCTAATTGTTTATCTGATTCTTGGTGAAGCTTGCACGAAGTTTTCTAGGCTTCTCTGCTTTGCTTGCTTGCTACAAACTCTTGTTCGTTTGGTATTATTCTGTTACTTGTTTAATTTTCCACATTTTCATGAGAAGTAGGAATAGATATGCATGACTGGGATTACCTACTTTAGGTGGGAAAATATGTTTTAAAGATCTTTAGAAGGAATTTTTGTGTGCGCATTTGGTTGTGTTTGTTTTTGTGCAAAATACCTCAATGAAGGCAAATCCCACTCCCCTCCTATTTCCCTTTTACTATTTGTGCTTTCTATCGAGTCAAATAAGTGGAACAAAGGGCCCGTAATCGGCCCCTATGCATTCTAGTTCATGTCATTCTTAGCTCGCGTTATACGTTGATTCTTTAAACCGTGCCTATTCTTGTCCATTGAGTCAAATAAAATGGAAAAAGGTTCATAACCAACCCCCTACTTTGTCATTCGTTTCAACGATGTTAACTCACATTTCTTTAAATGTCGATGCTTCGAGTTATTATTCAATGTCAGTCCTAGAGCAACTCAAGTGGAAAGAGTTCCTTACTCCCACTTTGAGATCCATTGGACTTATTTGTTTATTATTAGCTCGCACTTGATTTTGTTTTGGTTCGACTTTGTTTGATTGCACTTGTGATTGTGCGTTTTTCATACATATTTGTATGTTCCCTTAGGATTCACTTGTTTTGTTTTCAATGCAAGTTAGACATTAGGATCGTAATCCATGCATGGTAACATAGGTAGAGATTTCCCTTTGTTAATCAAAACCTTAGGACCATCATTGTATGATCCTATTAGGGATATATATAGATAGTTTCCCTTATATATTTTTCTTTCCCTTTTGCATTCTTAAGACTAAAAATCTTTTTCTTGGAAAATGCTAAAACACTTAATCATGGAAGATGCAAATCGTATGCAGTTGAGTATTGTGGGGTAGATCGAATCGGTTTAGACTGAATATTCCTCTATTTTAACTTTGGACTTTATTACGGTTCAAATCACAAATCCATTTTTAAGGTAAAAAAAAATCAACCAATCCAAGCGTTTTCTGCCTTCAGGCTTTTCTTCAAAACTCTTTAAAGGATATGTTAATTCTACTCTATGAAATACGATGCATAAATTCCCAAAGGTCTGGTGGAACTATGTCTACTTTCTAGAGCATGAATGTAGCATTATCCGCCTTCAGGAATTTTTCTTTTGAAAAAACCTTTTCAGGTAAGAACATGTTAATTCATTCCTATGCCAATGTGTATGTCTCCAAAGGTCGAGCTGCAGTAGGAAGCGAAATTAATATTTTTCAGAAAAAATACAAAAACAAAAGGAAACTTTGGAGCCAAACTAC
Organism: Vicia faba; assembly: GCA_948472305.1. Taxonomy (NCBI): domain Eukaryota; kingdom Viridiplantae; phylum Streptophyta; class Magnoliopsida; order Fabales; family Fabaceae; genus Vicia; species Vicia faba. The sequence goes on along the minus strand of OX451736.1, from coordinate 854,098,264 downwards.
GATGCTCTGATTCCTTAATGGGATACGTAGGCATTTGGTCGCGGGGCCTAATCAAGCAAAATTTTGTAAATATTCCTGCTTTTCCCCGTGTTTTCTTTTGCATGCATTCCCTATTTGTAGTTTTCCCTTTAGCTCATAAGCTTTATATTAGAACACACTATTTTATTTGAACAACAAGAGTGGATCCCGTGGAGTACCATAGACGTGAGGGGTTCTAATACCCTCCCCTTGCATAATCGACTCTCTTACCCGTATCTCTCGGTTGCGAGACCTTGATTTCACCCTTCTCAGGTTTACTCGATGTTTACCCTTCCCTTCCCATGGTATAAAAAATGTTCGATGATGACTTCATCGATTTTCTCTCGATGATTTTCATCCGGTTGTTTTAGCTGGAGACTTAGCTCGGGACAGATCGACTAAATGCTGGTCCATCCCGGTTCACTCCTAGCTTTTGTTGTTTTGTTTTTTCATTGGGTGTTTATCTTTATGCTATATAGCTTGCGCATTTGTACATGTTTATGTGAGCATATGCATGCATTACATCTTTATTATTTTCCATATACTGGTGTTGTGTTGGATTCTATGTTTCCTTGTTGGGTGGATATTACTATTGAGGTAAAAGGCCCAATAACCAAGACATAGTTATAAACTCTTAGGAACACATAGGAATAAAGTGGAACATGAAGACAAGTGAATGTAGTCTTTCTAGTGTGGTCATGTCATCCATTATTAGATGAGGTTTAAATGAGGTACTATCGTTATCACATAGGTTTAGGATGATGGTATTTTTAGGCGAACCCATGATTTTGAGTTACCCTTGACCTTAGAGGTACAATTGGTGTCTCTGGGGTTCTTGTGCTTCTGTTCTGGATTTCTGACGGTGATTATTTGTTCTGATGGTGATCAATGTTCTGTTGGTTACTTGGGTTTCTTTGGTTTATGTTCCAGACCTTTGATTTTAGTTTTCTTGGCATATTTAGAAATAACACAACAAATACCCAGTGTTATGGAAACCTTGATTCCATGTTTTTGCCCTCGCATCATGGCATATTTATTTTCACAAAAAAAGAAATGTAAAAAAATGTATATGAAAATGAGATAACTTGCATATGCATACCATTTCCAAGTTAATTCCAGATCTTTATTTTTATCATGAATGGATAACAACACATATATAGGCAAAAAGTTGCTTAGGAAGACATTTTGTTACCAGTTTCATGGCTTTACTCTAGCTCTGCTGAGGGAAGTGGGGGTTCTTGTGAACAATCTGAATGAGAAGAATTTCGGAGATAGTCATGGGAATTTGTTGTCACTACTGAATGATGAGTATGAGAAGTGGGCTATGGTGTCGCTTTTGCAGTTTTACGATCCGCAATTGCATTGGTTCAGCTTCCATAACTATTAGCTAGCACCAACACTTGAGGAATATGCTTTTCTTATGGATATTAAGATCACAAGTTGTGTGCCTTTCATTCGTGTGCCAGAGATCCCTGATTATGTGGTCATCGATAAGGCTCCTTATTTGAACCTTAGTGAGGTGAAAGGAAATTGGACAGATAAGAGCAACACATATGGTTTTCCTCTGAAGTTTCTAATAACCAAAGCTAAAGAGTTTTCAAAGAACAAAGACTGGGTTGCGTTCAATGCACTATTTTCCCCTATGATCTATGGCATTGTTATTTTTCCCAACATGGAGAATTTTGTAGACTTCTCAGCAATTTGTGTTTTCATGAATGGAAACCTGGTGCTGAAAATTCGTGCCAACACTTATTATGCTATTCATTCCCGACACAGAAAGAAGGGAAGTGTTATCTGTTGCATTCCTCTGTTGTACAAGTGGTTTATGTTGAACATGCCAACGAGAGGACAATTTGTAGACTCCACAGATTCGCTCCTTTGGTCCCAAAGGATCATGGATCTTACTTCTTATGACATTGTTTGGCATAACATAAGAGGTATAAGAGAAATTATTGCAAGCTGTAGAGAATTTCCCAATGTTCCACTTATGGGGGAGAAAGGCTGTATCAACTATAACCCTATCTTGGAGCGGCGTCAGCTAGGATATGTTTTGACCGATAAACCTACCGATTGTGAGGTGGAAGAGACCGTTTATTTCAGCAAAGGTGAAAACCCTATCTTGTTAGAAAGGATAAGAATAGGCCGGAGTCATCTCCACAAGAAGGGAACAAATTTCTTTGGTCAGAGAGGATGCATGGCTTTCGATTCGTATGTGCGGTGGGTCAAGAACCGAGCTAAAGTGATGTTGTTGCCTTTCAAAAGGAATGCGCCTTTATTTCCGCAACCTACCTTTGATCTTCCATCCAATGGTCGGTTAGCACCAGATGCAGCTGTCAACCGATCACTTCCTCATGAATCATCCAATCAACAGCCCGTTCTGGACGTGTCAAAGTTTGTGCCAATGGAGTACTACAAGCAGGCTAAAGCTGATAGTCTCAGGCTAGAATTGGAAAAACAGGATCAATGTATGGAGCTTTCTTTTGCTGTGCATAAGAAGAAGAATATGCTTCATGAACCCAAAATCAAAGACAAAGTGTTGGAAGAACATGGTTTGCTTGAAAGATTGAAGAGGCCAAGAATTGAAATTTCATGCACTACTCAGACAAGAGGTGCAAGAAAAGTCTCGGCCAATCTTTTGAAGAGTCAGCAGAAGTTTGAAAGTCTTCAATTGTCCAAAGAAAAGATGAAAGAAAATAATAGAGAAGAAGTCAAAGCTTTGAAGAAATAACTAAGAGGAGGAAGCCAAGACTAAAGAGGCCTGTAAACAACGAGAGGAGTTCCATATGAAAGTACAAAGTTAACAGGTTTTGATTGACAAGACAACTACTCTAGTGGATGAGCTCAAGATTCAGCTCAAAGAGAAAGATGATCAGAAGCTGGCAGTCGAAGCCAGGTTGAAGGGAAGAGGCGTCCAATTGGCTCAAGTGGTTGAATATTTGGAAAAGCTCAATGCTTAGCTTGGAATTTGACATCAGTTCTTAGCTTTGTTGATCTTTTTGTATTTTGTTAAGATCACTGCCATATTTGTTAGACATGATCCTTTTGATTTTATCTGTATGAACTCGTTTTGAGAAAGCTTTTGTATGGATGATTATTTTATGATATGAGCAGTGTCTTTCTTTAATGCTGATTTGTTTATATCTTGTTGCCTTTTGTTCTTGATGAAGAAATGTAGGATTTCCCTTGAAATGGTAAAACATTGCATGCATAATCATTCATCCATTCATATCATATCATAGCAGGTGGTTCTAGTAGGTCTTCTTACGTCTGATTTGGTTCCTTTCATAGATTTCTACTTCTAATTCTCATCGATACAACACCAGAGGTAATTCAAGAACACAACTAGAACAAATTCAAGCCGATGTTTATGGGTGTCAAGATGGACACTCGTGTAGAAAAATTCATAGAGATCATACAGAATATGGCTCGTCAGTAGGAAAAGTTGAGAGCCTTAATTTTTAGGCCTGATGCGACTATAGATAATGGGAACGAAACTCTGAATCCTCCTCCAGGAGATGCTGGTAATCCAGGTGGTCAGAATTTGAATGGTAATCCAGGTGGTCAGACTCTGAATGAAAATGATGGTGTTAGTATTCAGAATGGTCCTACTATTAACCTTGGTAATCTTGATGATAATAATCAAGGTATTCATGTGATTTAAGTTGTGGGAAATCTGCCTCCACCCACTCCTACTCGTCAGAACAATGAATAACCTTTTGTTCAACCAATACTTGTTCATATACCTGCTCGACAGCCTGAGGAGGATAACTATAAGGACTGGATTTCTAATGTCGGTGAACCTACCGAAGCCGATAAGAAGTTGTGTATGCGAGCTTTTGAGAATCAGTGTGCCATGGCCCTTGATATGTCTGATTTGGGACTAGTCCCCAGAGTGAAGATTCCTCCGAAATTTAAAGTGCCAGACTTTGTGAAGTACAAAGGCACCTCCTGTCCAAGAACACATGTTAAGTCTTGCTGCAAGAGGATGTCAGCGTACTCTGATGATGAAAAGATACTCATGCATTTCTTTCAGGACAGTCTAGATGGTGGGGTGTTAGAGTTGTACATGAAACTTGAGAGCAACTGTATCCGTACTTAGAGAGATCTAGCTAAAGCTTTCATTCAGTATTGTCGATACAACTATGACATGGCGCCTACAAGAACTTAGCTATAGAATCTATCACAGAAGCAAAATGAGTCATTTATGGAATATGCGCAAAGGTGGCGTAAAATGGTGACTAGGGTCCAACCGCCAATGATGGAAAGATAAATGGAAGACATGTTTACTAGCACCCTACAAGGGCACTACTATAATGCTTATAGTACTTCTGATAATTTTGCTGAATTGGTAACCTAGAAGGAAAGAATTGAAGTTGGAATTAAGATTGGAAAGATTCAGAAAGATGTTTATGGAACTAATATTGGTAATGCAAAGAAGTCTTTTAGTGGATACCTAAGAAGAAATAAGGCGAAGCCAGCACGCTCTAAACATGAAGGAGTAAAAGAAAGGCTTATCAAGAGTCTGATCATCAGGTTGGTGTTGTGACCATCCCAACTGCTGCACCTCAGCGACAAGCGTATGCGCCCAGGCAGGGAAATCAATAGAAGCTGAGACAATCACCAAAGAAGTTTGATGAACTTCCTATGTCTTATTCTGAATTAATACTTCAGTTACTCGAGTTGAAGTTAGTTGAGAAGCGTACCCTTCATATTTATCCTGAAAAGCTTCCACCTAACTTTGATGCTAATGCTCGGTGTGAGTTCTATTCTGGTGTGCAAGGGCATATAAATGAAAATTGCTATGATTTTAAGCACAAAGTTTAGGACTTATTGGATTCATAGGCTATCAACTTAGGGCCAGTGCCAATGCCCAATAATATGTAACAACCTTTGCCACCTCAAGGGGGTGCCACAGTCTGTGCCTTTGTTGAAGAAGAAAGTTTAAATCTAGTTATGGATGTAAATTAGCTGATTACACCTATATTGTTTATGAAAGAGATGTTTTAGGAGAAAGGTGTATTCCTGGGTTGTAGTATTGATTGTGAAGATTGTTTGATTCAGCTGGAGGGGCGTAAATGTATGAAAGATGAAATTCAGTGGTTGATCACTAAAGGAACTCTTCAGTTTGACCGTGTAGTTGTTGAGACTAAGGTTGAGGAGGATGAGGTTGACATGATTACCATTCACTGACCATCACTATACCTAGTCTAGTTGCGTATGACAGTGACAAGGAAGTTCCTTAGAACTAAGGCGGTGAATTTTATTATCAAGAGAAGAATATTGTTATTGAGAAGCCCGAGGAAAGTAATCCTGAAGAAGATAAGCATGAAGTTCATGACAATGTTAGTGAAATCAGGATTACCCGAAGTGTTCGAATTTTCTCTCCGCCTAATCGACCCGAAAGTAGCACTGACGCCTTAGGAAAGATTAAAGGCTAGCATATTATGGTTAATTATGGAAAACCAATGCAGAATACTCTGGTCCCAACTTTGGAAGTTGATTTAGACAAAGATGTGCCAGAGTTGATGAGATATATAAAGAAGAGTGATTACAAGATAATCGACCAATTTAGACATACGCCTGTGAAGATTTCAATTCTTGCTTTGGTCCAGGATTCTTAATCTCACATAAATGCACTGATGAAGCTATTGGGGACTTCTTTTGTTCCTCAAGAAATTTCAGTGAATCAATTTGAAGGAATCATGGCTAGTATCTCTGTGAGTAAGGGGCTAGGTTTCACAAATTTACATTTACCTTTTGAGGGGAGGAAGCATAAAAGGTGTTGCATATCTCAATGGAGATTGAAAAGACTACCTTGTCCCTTGTGGTGGTGGACACGAGGTCATCCCTCAATGTTCTACCAAAGTCTTATCTCATGAAGTTGGACTATGAAGGGGTTGTACTGAGGCCAAGTGATTTGGTGGTTAAGGCGTTTTACGCATTAAAAAGAACTGTTTTTGGTGAAGTTGATTTGCCTATAAAGATAGGTCCTCAGATCTTTAATGTGACATTCTTTATCATAGATATCAATCCTTGCTACTGTTGTTTTCTAGGGCGCCTGTGGATCCATGGGGCCGGCGATGTGACTTCTACCTTGCATCAGAAATTGAAATTCCTGATTAATGGGAAAGTGGTCACCATTTGTGGTGAAGGTGACTATATTGTCATCCATCAGATTACCTTATGGTATGTTGAAATTGAGTGTGAGGTACATGAGACTTCGTGCCAAGCATTTGAAACTATGCAATTTGGCAAAACTCCTTGTCAAGAGGTTAAAAAGTTGGAGGTCTCTATGTCATCTTACCCACAAGATCATGTAGTTGTAGAATTTGGACACCCTGAAGGCTGGGGTAGAGTGTTGGATCTCCCTACGTAGAAAGACAATAAAGGTTTAGGCTCCGTGGTTGAACAAAGCATGCAGACTACTGTTTTAAGGATTCAAGGTATTCCCCCTCTGATCAAATTCGTTAGTGGTGGTATCATCCATGAAGAAGCTCATGCTGTGAGCAATGAAGGCTATAGTGATTGTGAAATGGACAAATGGATTCGTCCTACTGTTCCAGGACAAGAGCCTACCAATTGCTTTACCAAAGACGTCATCACAGTTACCCGATATGAAGAGTAATTTTCTTTTATTCTTATCATGCAATAATTCCTACGTTTTAACCAAGATGTAGTGATCATGCTGTAGGGCCACAATGTTTTCCTTTTCAAAATTATCATCAATAAAGGACGTCTTTTTGTATTCAAATATTTCGCTCCTTGTCTTTTTGTTTGTTTCTCAAAAATAGGTAATGTGTTTTTCTTTTTCTTTTTAAATATTAAACTAAAATAAAAACAAAATCATAATCATGCAGATACAGTCCCCCATTAATCCTGGATTTTATCGAAAATGATTCTGCTATGGCTCACTATGACTTTGAAAATCCAATCTATCAAGCTGATGAAGAAGCTAAAAAAGATTGTGAACTTCCTGAAGAGCTAGCCAGATTGTTGAGGCAAGAGGAAAAGGTCATTCAGCCACACCAAGAGACTTTAAAAGTGATCAACTTGGGTACTGACGAGGTCAAGAAAATATTCAAGATTGGGGTAACTTTAGAAGACAGTGTCAAGCGAAGATTCATTGAAATGCTCCAAGAGTATGTTGATATATTTTCTTGGTCTTATGAAGACATGCCTGAGCTGGATACATATATTGTTATGCACAAGTGCCTCTCAAAAAAAATTGTCCTCCAATTAAACAAAAGCTTCGAAGAACTCATCTCAAGATGTCTAAGAAGATTAAAGAGGAGGTTCATAAACAATTTGATGAGGGTTTCTTGAATGTTATCTCTTATCCTTCGTGGATTGCAAATATTGTACCCGTGCCTAAGAAATATGGAAAAGTCAGAATGTGTGTGGATTATAGGGACTTGAATAGAGAAAGCCCTAAAGATGATTTTCCGCTCCCTCATATTGATATTTTGGTTGACAATACTGCTCAAGCCAAAGTGTTTTCTTTCATGGATTTTTTTTGGCTATAATCAAAATAAGATGGCGCTGGAAAACATGGAGAAGACAACTTTTATTACGCTATGGGGAACATTTTGTTACAAAGTGATGCCCTTCACTTTGAAGAATGCAGGGGAAACATATCAATACACTATGGTCACTCTCTTTCATGATATGATCCATAAAGAGATTGAAGTATATGTTGATGGTATGATCGCCAAATCACATACAGAAGATGAACATCTTATCCATTTGCTAAAGTTATGTGAAAGATTGAGGAAATTCAGGCTGGGGCTGAACCCTAACAAGTGCACCTTCGGTGTGGTATCAGGGAAGTTATTGGGCTTTGTTGTAAGTGAAAGAGGAAATGAGGTTGATCCCGCCAAAATAAAAGCAATTCAAGGAATGCCTGAGCCAAGAATAGAAAAAGAGGTTTGTGGTTTCCTAGGGAGATTGAACTACATTGCTAGATTCATCTCTCATCTTACAGCCACGTATGAACCAATATTCAAGCTATTGAAAAAAGATCAAGTGGTCAGATGGAATGACAGTTTCCGAGAAGAATTTTATAAAATAAAAGAGTATATGCAAGAACCTCCAATTCTTTTACCTCCTATGGAAGGCATGCATTTGATAATGTATCTTACAATGTTGGAAAATTTATGGCCTGCGTAGTCAGTCAACATGACGAGACGGGTAGGAAAGAACATGTTATTTAATACCTGAGCAAGAAAATTACCGATTGCGAGTCCAGGTACTCATTGCTAGAAAAGCCTTATTATGCACTCGTGTGGGAAGCAAAGCATCTCAGATAGTATAAGCTGACTCATACTACTCTCTTGATATCCAAGATGGATCTGATCAAGTATATTTTTGAAAAGCCAAATCTCACGGGAAGAGTAGCCAGTTGGCAAATGATTTTGACAGAATATGATATCCAATATACTACCTAGAAATCTATTAAAGGTAGTGTATTGACAGATTATCTTGCTCACCTGCCTATGGAAGATGACTATCAGTCGATGAAGTTTGAGTTTCTAGATGATGAAATTATGTACATACGAGATTATAATATTCCCAACCAAGTGGAAGGACCTGAACCAGGATCGCAATTGAGAATGGTGTTCGATGGTGCCTCAAATGCATTAGGCAATGGTATCGGTGTTGTTATTACTTCTCGTGAAGGTTTCCATACTCCTTTCACTTCCATAATCTTATTTGATTACACTAATAATATGGATGAGTATGAAGCTTGTATTTTCTGGCTAGAAGCTGCTATTGACTTTCGAATCAAGATCTTGGAAGTATTTGGGGATTCAGATCTAGTAATCATTCAGATCAATGGAGATTGGGAGACTCATCACCCTAATTTGATTTCGTATCGAGAGCATGTTATGAAGTTAATCATGTACTTCGATGAAATCACTTTTAAGCACATCCCGAGGGAGGAGAATAAATTGGCCAACACTTTGCCTACTCTGTCATCCATGTTTAAAGTCATATGGGAAAATGAGCCCCCCTCTATCACTATCTGGAGGTTGGATGAGCCAGCGTTCTGTAAATAGAACAAGAGGCTGATGAGAAACTTTAGTTTTATGATATCAAAATATATCTTGAAACGAAAGACTATCGAGAGGGTAATTCTATCACAGATAAGAAGATTTTATGGAAGTACTCAAACAAAATTTTCCTCATTAAAGGTAGTTTGTACAAGAGAAAATATGATCCTGTTTTTCTCAGATGCGTGGATATACACGAAGCAAATACGATCATAGAAGAAATCCATGAAGGTTCCTTCAGGATGTATTCCAGTGGGCATACCATGGCCACAAAAATCTTGAGAGCAGGTTATTATTGGTCTACCATGGAAAACGATTGTTACAATCACTCCAAAAATCTGCTACAAGTGCCAAGTATATGCTAAAAAAGTACATGTGTCGCACGTCCCCTTGAATGTCTTGACCTCTCCTTGGTCTTTTGCAATGTGTGGAATTGATATGATTGGAAAGATTGAGCCCAACGCTTCAAACGAACATCACTTTATTCTTGTTGCCATTGACTACTTCACCAAGTGGTACGAAGATACATCTTATGCCAATGTCACAAAGCAAGTGGTTACTCGCTTCATCAAGCAGAATATCATTTGTCGTTATAGGATTCCAGAAAAGATCATTACTCATAATTGATCAAATCTCAACAATAAGATGACGAAAGAACTGTTCGATAGTTTAAATATAAAACATCACAATTCTTCTCCATATCATCCAAAGATGAATGGCGCTATTGAGGCAGCAAATAAAAACATTAACAAGATTGTGAAAAAAATGGTTATGACCTACAAGGATTGGCATGAGATGTTATTGTTTGCATTGCATTATTTGTTAAACGATGAGACAGATCTAGAAGGGGGGGGGGGGGGTTGAATAGATCCTTTATTTAAAAAATTGTGCTTTTAAAATTTGTTTTGAAATGATGCAAAAGCTTCCCAAATCAAAAACGTCTAAAAGATTCGTTATTAAAAAGATCAGATATGCGAAACCGTATGGAGATATTATAATGAGAAATAAATCAATACGATTACTTACTAATCAATCACTTAAAGAATATCAATGAGTACTTACTAATTCCAATGAACTGTTTAAGATAAAACTTGAAAAAATCACAAATTTGTGTGTTAGTCAATTTATGAAACACTTGGTGTGCAAAAACACAACAAGTTTAATTTTACTTAATTGTAGTGATGAATTTTCCTCGATAACAATCAAATTGATTGCTATGATTATTGTATACTAAGTTGGAATCACTACAATCATGGTAAAATGAATTGAACAATCAATATCACACAAATTATAACAAACGAAAATAAAAGGACAGTGAAAGAGAAACAACACACGATTTGTTAAGGCAATTCCCCTTGTCCTCCTCGCGTAGGGTACGTCTTCCTCTAATTCTAAAATATAGAATTAAGATATATGATATTAATTTGCAATGTGTTACTAGAGAAGCAATAGTCTTCACTACATACAAAGCTACAGTTATCGCTACTTGATTGCATGAAATTCTCGTTCTGCAAATATTTCACTCGACTGATTTCGATTGTAAGAAATTTGACCCCAAATATTTCTTCATAATCATCCAGTTACCGCTACTTAATTAAGAAAACCCACCATTTCTCAACCCTTTCTCTTGGGTGAATTCAATGAACCAAAGACTTATGCAAAAAACCACGCACCAACCGAAATCTTGGAGGAAAAAACCCTAACAATTTTATTTAAGAAAAAGCCCCCTCAATTCTCAATCCAAATCTGAAATCAATATTCAATTTGAACATTAACACCACAACTCTGCACTTTAATGAACAAAAATTGTTATGTGTAATTGTTGGTGAATGCAATGAGAGGATGAAGATGAGGAGAAGTTAGTGTATATCTTTCACTTTTTCTTGTTAAACTACGATGATGAATGCCAATTGATATTTTTTTGTTACCAAATAGTCAAGATAAAAAATATAGAAGAAATTAGGTTGTAATCAGTGAGTGGTCGAGACATACATCCATGCTCATTAGACGCGAGCAAACCCGATAGTTGTAGGAAGACTTTGGAGAAAGCAATGCATCGACTGCAACAAGGCCTGAGTCGACACAAACATAGATAAATTCTTCCCATTGTGAGTCGACTAGAAGGGTCGATGCGAGAACACATGAGCTTGATGGATTGATATTCTTCATTTTATGAGTCGACCTATCTTTAACTTGAGTCGATGCAAACAGTGAAAAAATTTCTTCCCAGTGTGAGTCGACCTAAACGGTCGATGTGAGCACACACAATCTTGATGTGATGACCTTCTTGAATCTATGAGTCAACCTAATTTTTGCATGAGTCGACACAAACAATAAAAACACCCAAAAATTCTTGTTCTCAAAGATTTTCGTGCCAACCATTCCATTAGCAAGTTTATCCATAGAGCCCACCTAGATCAAGAGCATGTTAATGTTTTGACATCATTAAAACAAGGATAGAGGAACCTTGTCCTCACATGGTTATCGTACTTCGGTGCGTACTTACACTAGGGCAACCCCATTCTCCTTGGTATAAATTATGGATGAATTCATGCCTGTGGAAGTGGAAATTCCTTCTTTAAGGGTCACGACAGATGTACAGTTTCATGAATCCAAATGGGTTCAGAATATACTTAACAATTGAATCTCATTGACGAGAAGAGATTGACAACTATTTGTCATGGGCATTTATACTAGGAGAGGATGAAGAAAGCTTTTGACAAGAAATTACATCCTTAGAATTTCCAAGCTAGTGATCATGTGCTGAAGAGGATCTTGCCTCCTAATAATACAGATGCTCGGGGAAAGTGGGCTTCGAATTACGAAGGATCATATGTTGTAAAGAAAGTCTTCTTTGAAGGATCCATGATGCTTACAACTATGGACGAGGAGGATTTCCCTCACCTCGTTAAGGCGGGCGTAGTTAAAAAATACTTCGCATGAAAACCCGAAAAGGGTGATCCAGGAAAAAGTTAGGGATTTAAAGCGAATGACTACGGTCCGTGTTGCATCTATTCTATCATCCTTTTATTACAATTGGGTAGCTTAGAAGGATAATGAATTTGTCCAATCAACTTTTTCAGAAAGCAAAATACTAAGGAGCTTTGAGGTTATAAGAGTCATAGTAGAGTGGGTACCCGATAAATCCGCTTTCACATTGCCATATATGTATTCTTGTTTGTATGCTTTGCATGCGATTACCTTTTTTAGGGATTGCTTCTTGATGTAAATGCCTATTTACATGCCAATCAATCAATGAAATTATTTTTATCCAAATTGTGCCTCTTAGATTTTATTTCTATTGTTTTGTTTGCAAAAGACGTCCAGCTTCTTTGAGAAACTTTGCATTTAAAAACATTAAAGCTTTACAACACATGATATAAATATCTGAAATTTCTTAAAGTTTTGTGTATCTGGGATGACGGATAAGGTTTCCATTCCATACCTGGAACATGTTGTTATGGTTATGTTTGTTGTAGATATCTTTGTCCATTTATGACATGAGAATAAGGCAAGATTGATTTGTTACCTACATGAGGGTCTTAGAGGCTGAGGATTTCTGCATGCACAGTTCATTAACCCCAATGAAGCAGGATGTTGTGTAATCCATCTCCCAGTGTAGTCATCTCCTTTCAAGGATTTTTGGCAGAATTACTTTATTTACTAACTGGAGATTCTTGATATATCCGCGTGAAGTTGACATATACTTCCCTAGTGAGGTTGACACTCATCTTCTTCATGAAGTTTGAATTTTTCTCCCCTAGTGCGGCCTGCTACTGTCAAGGTTTCTTGAAGAGAATTCTTTTTATTTGTGGGAGATTCTGGGAAGAACAATCTCTTTTCTTAGTGAAATCCTGTGTTGACGTAATTTCTCAAAGGATGGCTTCCCCAGTGCGGTTTACACCGAAAAATTGTTGTTAAGAGATTTTCTATTCCCTAGTGGAAGGTGTGGCGTTCTACCCAGTTGGAGTCGAGTTTCAAGGATTTTTTGATCGATTTTCCTCTTATCCCAAGCGGATCCAGTTTTCTTTTCCCCAGTAGTTCTGGTGGTGATGAAAATCGCACAAAATCATGTTTCCACAGTGTGGTGTGTTCATGGAAGTGCTGGTTAGAAATCTTTTTATCCTAAGTGATATAAGATTGTTGAGATATTCCCTAACACAATTTTGGAACCTCGAGTTTCCGGTTCAAAGATTTTTTCCTCTTCCCCAAGTGAGGATTAATACCTCCAGTGGTAAAGTCCCCAGTATGGTATGACATTGGTTTTCTTTTGATTCAATAATTCTCATTATCCCTAGTAGAAGTTATCTTCGTCAAGAAACTCTACATGAGAGAAAGTTTCCATTCCCAACATATTCTCCTCATCCTAACAGGAGACGAGGGATATGTTCCCCAGGAAATTAAAGGTTTGATTAGAGTTCAAGATTTTCTTTGTGTTGCAATTTATTTTTGCAATATTCCTCCAAAGAGTTTACTTCCCCATGGATATTGATCCTTGGAAGTTGATGTTTCAGATTTGCAATTTTCTGATGAAGTTCAGATTAATTATTCTCTACAGAAGATCAGATGTGTGAGGATAATTGTTCCAAAGTCCCTGGTTTTCCTAGCAGTCGGTTATTGTTGGGTTTTCCCTAGTGAAACACTAAACATGCAATAGTGAACATGCATTATTACATTGCATGTACAAAACTCGTAGCATTTCCATTTTATGGAGCATTACGCTATAAAATTTCAAACATGCATTGAAGTATAAGCTGATTATAATATGCACCTGACATAACTGGATATTATGTGACTAAATCTGAATAATCCTCGTGATTTTATTCCCCGTGATTTTTCTCCAACTAACGAGTTCCCAGATTTCACTTCATATCAAGTCTCTTGTCTTTTGGGAGTCTTGTCCAGTTTCCCCTACTAAGTATGTTTTGGTTATCCACCAATCAGATCTTTGGTATTTTCCTTTTCCCTTGTGAATCATGAATTTCCCTTGCCCATGCAAGAGTTAGTGCATAACCTTTCTTGTTTCTCAAGTATTCGAGTATCCATACATAATGTGTGGTAATTCATATAATTATCACTTTTGAAGAATTACACTTCGCCATTCTCCTAAGGGATACTGTAATTCTCACGCATTCACAACCTCTCAAAGTGTAATGTGTGTTGGTAATCGTTGTATAGAGTCCTTTCAGTTGGTCTCTTTCCCATTTGTAAGTTCTCCTTTGATCGGCGTGCTATTCAGGTTCAATGTATCTATGATTCCCCGGTAAGTCTTCTTCTGATGAGCGTTCTTTCCTCAAGAGTCTATCTTCGGCTAGTCTCCTTGTCATTATAGTTTCGCCTTTGTTCAGGCATCCTGGGTTAGAGTTTGCTTTGGCTGATCTCTTTCTCATACGTGTCTAACTCTGACCAGACATGTATAACTTATCCCCAGTAAGTTCGCTTTCGATTGATGTTCTTTCTCCAGGAGTCTATCTTTGGTTATTATTCCTTGTTAGAGCCTTCATCGGTCAGTATCTTTCTAGTTTGTCTATGTCTAATTTTACCTGGCATATACCAGATGTCTCTTTCTTATATGTTTTCTATTGACTTCAAATATATATATATATATATATATATATATATATATATATATATATATATATATATATATATATATATATATATATATATATATATATATATATATATATATATATATATATATATATATATATATATATATATATATATATTCGATATCTCCGATAGAGTCCTTTCTTCCGGTCTCTTTCGTATATGTCCTTTCCTCCAGACATATACTTGTGATATTCGTTGTAAGAGTCCTTTCTTCCAGTCTCTTTCTTATATGTTCTCTACCGACTCTGAACATATATATATTTAATATTTCCAATAGAGTCCTTTCTTCTGATCTCTTTCGTATATGTCCTTTTCTCCGGACATATAATTGTGCTATTTGTTGTAAGAGTCCTTTCTACCTGTCTCTTTCTTATATGTTTGCTACAAACTCCAATCATATATTTTTGATATCTTCGATAGAGACGTTTCTTCTGGTCTCTTTTGTATATGTCCTTTCCTTAGGACATGTATTCATGATATCTCCATTAAGAGTCCTTTCCTCTAGTCTCTTTTGTATGTCCATTATCAACTTCAGACATGTTTATCCGACATCTACGATAGAGTTCTTTCCTCCAGTCTCTTTCTTGTTATGTGTCTGATACCAATCCCAAACATATATATTTGATGTCTTTGATAGGGTACTTTCCTCCGGTCTCTCCCATGTTATTTGTTCGCTACCATCTCCGGACATGTGTTCTTGATATCGTTGTTAGAGCCTACTTCGGTCCTCCTCTTTCTTATATGCGTCTCCTACTAACTCAGGGCATGTATTATTGATATCTTCGTTAGAGTCCTCTTCCGGTCACTTTCTCGTATTAGTCCAATATCCTTATTGGACATGTATATCTGATCTTTCTTTTGTGTGTTTAATCTTGACATGACATACGTCCCTCAAAGAATTCTATCCTCTAATAACCATTTTTCACCAAAAAAAATCAAATAAATAGAAATACAGAAAAACCAAAAAATGAATATTACCTGACTGTCTTCAGAGTGCATATTTTACGGTTCTATTGAGTATTCAATCCTCTTTTACCTTGATTGTTTGAAAGGCTACCACCATTCTCACCCTTAGGTTAAAGAAGATTTAATTGGGGCAACTATTGCACCCTAAGATTCACCGTATTCATTTTAACACTAATTGACTTATACTTAATCATCACATGCACACATACATGTTGTTGTACCCCAAAATTTTCCCTCCCATATTTCTCGAAAAAAAACATTTCAAGAATGATCCTCAAGTTGCTCAAGGTAGTCCAAGGGTTGGCCAGACAAGCTCTCTCCTAAGGCAGTCTACCTCAAATTAGGGTTTCATGTTGCACCAAGATACTTGAGTACAAGTGATCCCAAATTCTCACCAATGTCCTAATATGTTCTCAAGATCATCAATGTCAAGTTTCAAGCCCTACAGAGGAAGTTTGCTCAGTCAATTGCTCAAAGGCCTAAAAATCGACTATGCTAGGGCAAAAGTCAATAGTGGCCTACATACAGTCAAACTTCAAGATTTTTGGTCAACATACTAATTTTGAAGGATATTTCATCATTTGATCAAGGGTTCATCATGATTTATCAAGGATTGCTCATAATTCATCAAGACTCAAAAGTTGCTAAATTAGGGTTTTATAGGAAAAGTCAACTCAACTTTGACCAAGCATAACTTTCTCATAATTTATGAGAAATGACCCATCCAAATCTCATTTTAAAGAGGATGCAATTCCCTACAATCCATCTTCATCTCCCAAGTTCAAAATATTCACTCACAAGAAGTTATGAATTTGGACATTATAGTTCATTTTGGAAAGTCAACAAAAACACCTTTTTTGTCAAAGCTTCATACATTAGCATGGAATATCAAATTGAGATGAGACCAAAATTGTTGATTAGAGGACATCTCAAGCTTTCTAAAAAGTCCAAGAACACATCCAAAGAGTCAAAATTGAGGATGTTATGCATTGGTGAAGTTGACCTTTTTTACAAAATTACCAAAAGTCAACTATGCCTAAAACTTCAAATTTTGCCAAATGGGCCCAATCTTTTTCATTTGTTTTGAATTAGCAACATTGTCCACGAGCTCTAACCTTTTCCACTTGTCATTATCATGTTTTTATTATTTATTTTGATTTTTATTTGATTTAAATCAATTTTAATCAAAATAAATCATGAGAAAATTCAAAATATTGAAAACAAAAGATTTTATGCTTGTTCCAGGTTTTATTATACAGCTAGCAAATACTCAAATTCGTATCAAGGCATGGTGTGTACAAAAAGATTGAATTAAGCCATTTTTGGAAAGATTTTCAAGGTGTATCAAATCAAGATCCAATTCATTGATGGGGGGAGATTGAGATCAGCTATCAACCTTAATACATTCCTTGATACATATAGAAGTGAGGCAGACTCAAAACTAGGTTAGGAAGGAGGCGCAACAAGGAGAACAAAAACGGGAAAAATCAAGAAAAAGTGCAAGATCGATTTCAGTGTTCCAGGCATCCTCAAGGCCTTCCAGCTATCTCAATCAATTCCTGAGACTTCCAGCAAGCCAAAGCAATCAAGAACCAAGCCTTTCCAGTACCTAAAAGCGCTGTAAGTCCATCACGATATCCATTAAATTTTGAATTCAGTTAGCATGATTTAGGCATTGTTAGGATGAATTAATCATATATTGTTGATACATGAAACATTTGCAAGCTTCCTTGTATTAATTAATTGCATTTATATGGCCTGTGGTGGATTTTACCATTGTTAGGGTTTTGGATTTCATTTTAGGGTTTTTTCTTGTATGTGAAATTAGCCTTCATGAATGGTACCATCATGTTCAGGAGGATAAGACGATTCTAACCATAGCATTAGGTGTCATTTATATGGCCCATGGAAGATTTGGGAACGAACCCTGTTTATAGCAATGGACAAATGTCCGTAGGTAAAAGTCTGGGACTTTTACCCACAGAGAGAGGAAGAAGATGACCAGTTGGCACCCATCCATTGGCCCATTCAAACTCTGGCGCGCGTTTTTTTGACACCTTCCACTAATTCTTGTTTTTATATATTATTATTATTATTATTATTATTATTTATTTATACAACAAACAGCAAGTGGTGCAGTGGTGAGCGTAGTGTGGAAATTGCCTCAGGACCTGGGTTCGAATCCCAGGTCCCTCAAATATTTCATGTATTTTTTCCTTTCAGATTCAGATGTGCACCAAGAGCCAAGGTCCATAATGTGACCTCACAATCCAGCTTGCCAAGTGGCTTGAGATCCAGATCTGATGGTCAGCAATGGAGGAGCACCATGGAGCCTAGTCAATGCATGGCATGGAATTCTGAGGGTCAACGTGGACCTCTTTTGTTATGGGCCCAGGAAGTTGCTTCTCATACCCCCAGAATTGCTTTTATAGGCCCAAGTTTTCTATTCTTTTTCTTTTTATATTTCATTTAATTATTTTATTTATTTATTTACTAACCATTAATTATTTTCTTTTTTATCAAAAAAATCATACAAATATTTTTCACCAATTAGATTTAGGTATTTTTTATCAATAAATTTATTAATTTAATTAGATTTAATTTTAGGTAAAACTTTAATGATTTTGTAAATAACTTAAAATTAATTAGAAAATTACGATTTTAATTCTAACTTAATTATATTTTCTTTTTCCTAAAAATATCCAAAAAACCAAAAATTAGGCCATTTTATTATTTTCATTAATTAATTTAATCACTAATTATTTTTGTCATTTAATTTAAGAAACCTAATTCTTTTCTTTAAGAAATATTAAAAACAACAAAAACAATTTTTCTATTAATTAGGTTAGAAGGGTCAACACCCTAATTTCTCGTCGACCTAATTTTTCTCGCGCGCTTTATTTTTATTATTTATCATATTGATGTAACTGCCTACAATTTGTAATAGTCTAATTAGGACGTTTATTTCCATTTGTCGCTTTATTTTCAAAGGGTTTGTTTTTGGCTATGTAAATACCCGAAGCCTTATAATAGCGTAGTTTAATTTCCGCATTTTAAATTCCACGAAATATCAAACTGTTAGATGTATGAATAATTAGGGTTTGCATGACAAGAATGTATGATAAACTTTAAAACAGTTAGACAACCCTAAATGTGCAAAGATAAATAATCTGAAACTGAATCACACGCACATGCGCACTCCTAGGGTACACTCCCACTTGGTTGCCTTCAGTAAACGGTCATGGAGTATAGGATGCTTTAGTCGTCGTCCTTTTGTCTAAAGATCATAGTTGCCTCGGAAAGGTTGCCTCAGATATTGTTGCCTCGGATAACTGATCTAAGACTTTAGGGTTATTACTAAGACGTCCTAACATTGCTTTAGTGACCGTATGTCCCTTTCGAATTGACCCTCAAACTCCAACGACGGTGCTACCTACTCACTAATAGTGGGATAACATTGTCTAAAGGAAACGAACATAGAAATATTCTTTTTTCGAGTAGGTAGATTAGCTCTTAAGTACTTGCTCAATCAAAACAAACTTTTTCACACTTACACTCCTTTTCAAATAATGTTTTCAAAACACTTCATTACACTCTTGAAGACATAAGCAAGAGTTAAATCGAAGTCAAAACAAAAGCTTTTCAAATCACACAAACACAAAGAAAACAATTTTGAAAATGATGAGCAAGCACCTAAGAGCCCGTAGATAACTACGGATAGAAAGGGTGTTAATACCTTCCCTTTCTATAATCTACCCCCCGTACTCAGAAATATCTCGAAAAAGGAATTTTTCTGTGCTTTTTTCCTTTCCTTGTTGGATAAAATAAAAGTAGGTGGCGACTCTCGCTTACTGCGACATTTTGCGAACACAAACACAAAACTCAAACCAGTAATTCCTTAAAAAATAGGGAAACACGTTCCGGTTCTGGCCAATGTATCACAGAACTGGAGACTCTGCTGGGGAGTTTATAAGTGGGGTGTACCTTAGGATTAGTTCACCATATTGTTTTCAATTGTTTGATTTGTTTGCTTTATCTTTGTGAGCTTTGTATCAGAGTTACTATAGATCCTAACCCGGATCCGGGGACACCTTTTAGGTAAGTAGCAATAGACTGTGAGGGAACTGTACAGCGTAGACCGATACGGTTGAAGCAGTAGCTACGTTGGTGTGACACATTAGTTGGTACCGATATCCCTTGTGGAGGAACAAGGAGAGTATGGGGCTGATAATGGGTCATTAAGCATCAACTGACCTTAGAACCTATAATTGACCAACTTGGCCATGGAAAAGTAGCAGAATGCTACACTCATTAAGACCATACTCTCGCGATGGTTTCGGCCGCAAGAAAAGGTTGCTAAGTTGAAACTATGGCCGATCGAGGATGGTCAGTGATATTGAGAACCTATAGAACCCGGTTACTATTACTAGGACAGGTTGAACCAACTAAACTTCAAGAGGGTAATACCTAGACCTCATGCAAGCCTAAACCTAAGGTTGTTTGTATGACTTGTGTGCTTTCAACTTGAACTGCTTGCACATGTTTATTATCTGACAACATGAGTTCCTTGCAGGTTTTGTTTACAGTCCTTGTCCAATAACTTGGATTTCTTGTCGGATTTACTTGTTTACATCACCTCGCATTTTTGCTTAAACGCATATCATACACATCATAACATCATGCCTTAACAGGATCTCAAGGGTTTGTGATGCAGGTTATGGTAAATAAACGTCTAGCAAGAGGCAAAGGGGATTTATTGTCCTCTAGCCAACGTCGTATAGAGATCAAAACATGATAACTTGAGTCGGTGGCTATTACCCACTCGATATGGTGAGCTTGACTCTTGAAGAAGGACTCTTAACAACACAAAGTTTTTTCAATCAAGCTGCAATCAAATTCTAACAGTTTCTTGTTTACCCCGCAAGATCCTTGAAAACATTGCATACATATATCATACATATCATTGCATAACAGGTATCTCAGTACAGGTCTCTCATGTTCTCGCTGTTTATTTTAGCAATGGCTCTCCAACAAGACAACAGAGATCTTCAAGAAGCTCAGTTCAGAGACATATTCCTAAACCTATCCAAGGGGCAGGAAGAGTTGAAAACACTCCTCGTTAGGAATTTGGGCAAGAAAAGTCCTGAAGACAATAAGGACGAACGACTGGAATAACTGAAAGCTGAGGTAGATGCAATGAGAACCCAGATGCTGGGGCAGATGGCTCTTATCCAAGGCTTAGCCTGGGAACAAGAAGAGCTGAGAACCATTATCAACCAGCTTCATCAAAACAGATACAACAGTATGGAGCAAATAGTCAAGGCCGGAGACCAAGTCATTGATCAGCCTCCAAAAAGACAAGGGTTTGGTTTGGTAAAGAATGGACCTCTCCAAGTTGCCACTACATCACAAGCCCATCCACAACCTCTCCAACGACAGCAGGGAAATCGGCATAAGAAGAATACATCTGAAAGGCGCTTCACCGAAATCAACATGCCGCAGTCTCAAGCTTTACAACACCTGTTGAGATTGAATCTGGTGACGTTAAGGGACCCTCCTCAGAATCCCAACATAGCCTCCCCAAACTACAATCCTGATGCAAGGTGTGCATACCATTCCAACAGCCTGGGGCATGATACTGATGACTGTTGGGCATTGAAAAACAAAATTCAAGACCTGATCGACGAAGGAGCATTGGAATTCACACAAGATGGTCAACTGGAATGTTTCTATCAATCCTCCAGGGCTTACCATTTGAAGTGACAAGTACTAACAAGAGAGGCTTTTGTTCATTAGGATTTTCAATTTGTAATTTTCTTTTGATTGTTTGAATATTTATTCATGTCAAACTTCATTACTTTATCAATGCATTGCATATGTCTGTTTTGAGTCAATCCATTCGTATTAACTATATTTAAATTGCTTTCCTTTTTGTGATGTTCAACTCTCGATTAAAAAAATTAAAGCCTTTAGAGGGAGGATGACAAAAATGATACCAAAATCTCTACAATATGCTTTTGAACAGATCCCGCTGACGATGTACAGACGTTGTTTCAAATCCTAAACAGTGGAGTTATAAGGAAGATAATCCCTAGTCAACCCCTTTGAGAAAAAGAAGTGGGAGTTTTTCTTTTCACGCAAATTAAAACCCTTAATCACAACCTGGGGCAGGGTAGTTTTCTCGGTTAATTCAGGTGCACAATGAATGGCATCAAAGACATCCTTCCAAAACAGAAAACGGTGATGGTTCCGTATAATCATCAAGACAGGCAGTCATTATCTCTCGAAATAAAAGCCCACTAAGTTAAAACCTATGAAGGAGACTTAAGAAAAAAACTGGGGCATCCCGCTGACTATAATCACAAAAAGAAACAGTTCAGGCAAAAGACAGGGATAATAAAATCAAAAAAGACAGAGGTCCTACAAACTCTCAACAAAAATGACTGCATGTTCAAAATAATCTTGTCAGTATCCGAACCATCACTGGAATATCGGAGCAAAGACTCGAACAGGATTTAAATGCACAATTAGCTGAGTTTAGGATCGAAGAATATCACGAAGAACGGGTGGGTAAAAATAAAATTTGAGCCTTTATCTTTTGTTTCTTAAACCGTGAACCCGACCATGATATAACCCTTAAAAGTCCTAGCTGAAGCATGGGTTAGTTCGAAAACATACTTTTACAAAAGGTATCCTGAATCCTGCACGATTTGCTATAAATCCTGAGTTGACATCACATATTACAAAATTTTCCTGTTTTACTGAAAAATGCATTTTCAAAAAAAAAATTTCAAGACAGACATAAGCTTTGCATTCTTAAAATAACATTGTTTGAAGATGCCCATTTGTTCAGCAGCAGAGAAAGTCGCACGACGAATATCTAGTGAATAAAAAACCTTCTCAATAAAAAGGATCACATCAAGTGGAAAAACACTTCCAACCAAGGGGCACGACATGATCATTGTCCATCATCTGGGGCAGTCAAGTCAAGATTCAAGGAATCTCTCAAAGATGCCAAACAGCCAGGGGCAGATCTCCATCTGAATCACTTGGGGGTCTTGGGCATGAATTCCAGCAACGAATCCTGTACGGTCAAACAGACGTCTTCTAGTATCGTGGCAACACAACACTACTGACAGTGACAAATCCCTACACCCTGAGAGCGTGGACATAGTCAGAAAATACTGTGCATGAACAAAGACCCGCTAGGTTGACTGGCCTAGGCAAAAATAAGGGCATCCCGGCGAACCAAAAGGTTCGGGAAAAAATTAAGGATAAAAACAAAAAAAGGATATGTACACCCGGCAAGCCGAAAACCTGAAAAGGCGGCTTGGGCAAAAAAGGATATCCCGGTGGACTGAAAATCTGAAAAGACAGTCCAGGCAAAAGTTAGGGATTAAAGTGTACGACTATGTCCCGTTATCCCGTCATTTGCCTACCAGAAAGAGACTTATCATTTTGATCGAAAATTACCAAGCACCTCATAAGTTGGGATAACACTCAATCTACAAGGCCTCCGCAGGCACCCTCTCCCGCAGAAACAGGGGCAGAGAAGTCTCAATGCAGAGCCATCGTCATATCCTCAGCATGCGTCCCAGTAACATTCACTCCCCAAAGAGTAAGAAAAGGAAAGTGGTGTTAATTCTCCCCAGCTGAGGTCGCAACCGCGAATGAGTCGGTAAAATTCTCCCCAAGCGGAGTTTTTCTATTGCCTGCACTAGAAAATTATCCCCAGTGGAGTTTGGAGGATTTCCCCCAGTAGAGTCTAAAAGATTATCCCCAGTAAAGTCGCGACTAGAAAATCATCCTAGCGGAGTTCATTCCTTTCACAAACAAAAACTAAATCCCCAACAGGGTTCATTATCACCAGCAATGGTAATTCATCCCCAATTGAGTTTATTTCTTCCAAATCAACATATCCTCCGACAGAGTATCTCTTCCCCATAGAGTCATTTCCTCGTCAGTTTATTCCCCAACGGAGTTATCCTCTCCCACAGGTTTATTCTTACGATCATCTTCACTCACTATCCCCAGCGGAAACAAAGAATTCAACTCTTTTCTCCAGCAGCAATCCGGGATTTATTTTCCCCAGCTAAAAACATCACATTTCCATACATCATGACACACGCATACGCATCATACAACACAATCTCATTTATTTTGAGAACATCATCGCTTGATACATATCATGCATTACATACAACTAACCTTTACCTTTCAGGAAGGATACAATCAAATTCTCACAAAATTCAAGCTGTGAAGCCCGGGTACGACTAGATAATAATTTAATCCCCAGTTGAATAACAGACGACTGAAGCTCCTAAAATTCAACTTTCCTCTTCAATAGAGATGATTCCTCAGTAGAATACGGACGACCGAAGTTCCTAAAATTCAACAGAGATGGTTCCTCAGTAGAATACGGACAACCGAAGTTCCTAAAATTCAACAGAGATGATTCCTCAGTAGAATACGGACGACCGAAGTTCCTAATATTCAACAAATATGATTCCTCAGTAGAATACGGACGACCGAAGTTCCTAAAATTCAACAGAGATGATTCCTCAGTAGAATACAGACGACCGAAGTTCCTAAATTTCAACAAAGATGTTTCCTCAGTCGAGTACGGATGACCGAAGTTCTTAAAATTCAACAGAGATGATTTCTCAGTAGAATACGGACGACCGAAGGTCCTAAAATTCAACAGAGATGTTTCCTCGTTAGAATACGAATGACTGAAGTTCCTAAAATTCAACAGGGATGATTCCTCAGTAGAAAACGGACGACCGAAGTTCCTAAAATTCAACAGAGATGATTCCTCGGTAGAATACGGACGACCGAAGTTCCTAAAATTCAACAGAGATGTTTCCTCAGTATAATACAGACGACCGAAGTTCCTAAAATTCAACAGAGATGATTCCACAGTAGAATACAGACAATCGAAGTTCCTAACATTCAACAGAGATGATTCCTCAGTGTAATACGGACGACAGAAGTTCCTAAAATTCAAGAGATATGTTTCCTCAGTAGAATACAAACGACTGAATTTCCTAAAATTCAACAGTGATGTTTCTTTAGTAGAATACGGACGACCGATGTTCCTAAAATTCTACAGAGATGTTTCCTCGGTAGAATACGGACGATCGAAGTTCCTAAAATTCAAACAGAGACAACTCACCAGCAGAATAACGGATGACCGAAGCTCCTAAAATTCTACTTCTCCCAACAAAGATCAGCCTTCCCCAGTGGAATCTTCCTCAACGACAGGTATACAAGCTATCGCTAAGGAATCTCTTATGCGATCGACACTCCTTCAAATGGCATCTTTAAGCCCATCCCCTCGTCAGCAATTTCCAAATTCCATCTGTAAGCCCATTCCCGATATCGCAAGACGGATACCACTTCATGCGAGTGCAAATTTCTGGGCACTCTAGTGTTCAATCATCTTCAACCTCCGGATCACGAAAGACACCAAAGCCAATCTACATCCTCAGGTTTAAGAAGATTGAACAGGGGAAGCTTTTGTACCCCAAAATTTTCCCTTCCATATTTCTAAAAAAAAAACATTTCAAGAATGATCCTCAAGTTGCTCAAGGTAGTCCAAGGGTTGGCCAGACAAGCTCTCTCCTAAGGCAGTCTACCTCAAATTAGGGTTTCATGTTGCACCAAGATACTTGAGTCCAAGTGATCCCAAATGCTCACCAATGTCATAATATGTTCTCAAGATCATCCATGTCAAGTTTCAAGCCCTACAGAGGAAGTTTGTTCAGTCAATTGCTCAAAGGCCCAAAAATCGATTATGCTAGGGCAAAAGTCAATTGTGGCCTACATACAGTCAAACTTCAATATTTTTGGTCAACATCCTAATTTTGAAGGATATTTCATCATTTGATCAAGGGTTTATCATGATTCATCAAGGATTGCTCATAATTCATCAAGACTCAAAAGTTGCTAAATTAAGGTTTTGTAGGAAAAGTCAACTCAACTTTGACCAAGCATAACTTTCTTATACTTTATGATAAATGACCCATCCAAAGCTAATTTTGAATAGGATGCAATTACCTACAATCCATATTCATCTCCCAAGTTCAAAATATAGACTCACAAGAAGTTATGAATTTGGACATTACAGGTCATTTTGGAAAGTCAACAAAAACACCTTTTTTGTCAAAGTTTCATACATGAGCATGGAATATCAAATAGAGATAAAACCAAAAGGGTTGATTAGAGGACACCTCAAGCTTACTAAGAAGTCAAAGAACACCTCCAAAGAGTCAAAATTGAGGAAGTTATGCATTGGTGATGTTGACCTTTTTTGCAAAATTGCCAAAAGTCAACTATGCCTAAAACTTCAAATTTTGCCAAATGGGCCCAATCTTTTTCATTTGTTTTGAATTGGAAACATAGTCCACGAGCTCTAACCCTTGCCACTTGTCATTATCATGTTTTTATTATTTATTTTGATTTTGATTTGATTTAAATCAATTTTAATCAAAAAAAATCATGAGAAAATCCAAAATATTGAAAACAAAAGATTTTATGCTTGTTTCAAGTTTTATTATACAGCTAGCAAATATTCAAATTCGTATCAAGGCATGGTGTGTACAAAAAGATTGAATTAAGCCATTTTTGGAAAGATTTTCAAGGTGTATCAAATCAAGTTCCAATTCATTGATGGGGAAGATTGAGATCAGCTATCAACCATAATACATTCCTTGATACATATAGAAGCGAGGCAGACTCAACTAGGTTAGGAAGGAGGCACAGCAAGGAGAACAAAAACGGGAAAAATCAAGAAAAAGTGCAAGATCAAATTCAGTGTTCTAGGCATCCTCAAGGCCTTCCAGCTATCTCAATCGATTCCTGAGACTCCCAGCAAGCCAAAGAAATCAAGAACCAAGCCTTTCCAGTAACCAAAAGCGTTGTAAGTCCATCTCGATATCCATGAAATTTTGAATTCGGTTAGCATGATTTAGGCATTGTTAGGATGAATTAATCATATATTGTTGATCCATAAAAATTTGCAAGCTTCCTGTATTGATTAATTGCATTTATATGGCCTGTGGTGGATTTCACCATTGTTAGGGTTTTGGATTTTGTTTTAGGGTGTTTGCTTGCATGTGAAATTAGCCTTCATGAATGGTACCATCATGTTCAGTAGAATGAGACGAATCTAACCATAGCATTAGGTGTTATTTATATGGCCCATGGAAGATTTTGGAACGAAC
Organism: Vicia faba; assembly: GCA_948472305.1. NCBI lineage: Eukaryota > Viridiplantae > Streptophyta > Magnoliopsida > Fabales > Fabaceae > Vicia > Vicia faba. The sequence goes on along the minus strand of OX451736.1, from coordinate 854,071,389 downwards.
ACTGTTTATAGCAATGGACAAATGTCCGTAGGTAAAAGTCTGGGACTTTTACCCACGGAGAGAGGAAGAAGATGACCAGTTGGTGCCCATCCATTGGCCCATTCAAACTCTGGCGCGCGTTTTTTTTGATACCTTCCACTAATTCTTGTTTTTATATATTATTATTATTATTATTATTATTCATTATTTATACAACAAACAGCAAGTGGTGCAGTGCTGAGCGTAGTGTGGAAATTGCCTCAGGACCTGGGTTCGAATCCCAGGTCCCCCAAATATTTCATGTATTTTTTCCTTTCAGATTCAGATGTGCACCAAGAGCCAAGGTCCATCATGTGACCTCACAATCCAGCTTGCCAAGTGGCTTGAGATCCAGATCTGATGGCCAACAATGAAGGAGCACCACAGAGCCTAGTCAACGCATGGCATGGAATTCTAAGGGTCAACGTGGACCTCTTTTGTTATGGGCCCAGGAAGTTGCTTCTCATACCCCTAGAATTGCTTTTACAGGCCCAAGTTTTCTATTCTTTTTCTTTTTATATTTCATTAAATTATTTTATTTATTTATTTACTAACCATTAATTATTTTCTTTTTAATCAAAAAAATCATAAAAATATTTTTCACCAATTAGATTTAGGTATTTTTTTTATCAATAAATTTATTAATTTAATTAGATTTAATTTTAGCTAAAACTTTAACTATTTTGTAAATAACTTAAAATTAATTAGAAAATTAGGATTTTAATTCTAACTTAATTATATTTTCTTTTTCCTAAAAATAACCAAAAAACCAAAAATTAGGCCATTTTATTATTTTCATTAATTAATTTAATCACTAATTAATTTTGTCATTTAATTTAAGAAACCTAATTATTTTCTTTAAGAAATATTAAAAACAACAAAAACATTTTTTCTTTTAATTAGGTTAGAAGGGTCAAAACCCTAATTTCTCGTCGACCTAATTTTTCTTGCGCGCTTTATTTTTATTATTTAACATATTGATGTAACTGCCTACAGTTTGTAATAGTTTAATTAGGACGTTTATTTCCATTTATCGCTTTATTTTCAAAGGGTTTGTTTTTGGCTATGTAAATACCCGAAGCCTTGTAATAGGGTAGTTTAATTTCCGCATTTTAAATTCCGTGAAATATCAAACTGTTAGATGTATGAATAATTAAGGTTTGCATGACAAGAATGTATGATAAAATTTAAAACAGTTAGACAACCCTAAATGTGCAAAGATAAATAATCTGAAACTTAATCACACGCGCATGCGCACTCCTAGGGTACACTCCCACTTGGTTGCCTTCGGTAAATGATCATGGAGTATAGGATGCTTTAGTGGTCGTCCTTTTGTCTAAAGATCATAGTTGCCTCAGAAAGGTTGCCTTGGATATTGTTGCCTCGGATAACTGATCTAAGACTTTAGGGTTATTACTAAGACGTCCTAACATTGCTTTAGTGACCGTATGTCCATTTTGAATTGACCCTCAAACTCCAACGACGGTGCTACCTACTCACTAATAGTGGGATAACATTGTCTAAAGGAAACGAACATATAACGATTCTTTTTTCGAGTAGGTAGATTAGCTCTTAAGTACTTGCTCAATCAAAACAAACTTTTTCACACTTACACTCCTTTTCAAACAAAGTTTTCAAAACACTTCATCACACTCTTGAAGACAGAAGCAAGAGTTAAATCGAAGTCAAAACAAAAGCTTTTCAAATCACGCAAACACAAAGAAAACAATTTTGAAAATGATGAGCAAGTACCTAAGAGCCCGTAGATAACTAGGATAGAAAGGGTGCTAATACCTCCCCTTTCTATAATCTACCCCCCGTACTCAGAAATATATCGAAAAAGGAATTTTTCTGTGCTTTTTTCTTTTCCTTGTTGGATAAAATAAAAGTCGGCGGCGACTCTTGCTTACGGCGACATTTTGCGAACACAAATGCAAAACGCATACCAACAATTCCATAAAAAATAGGGAAACACGTCCCGGTTCTGGCCACCGTATCACACATGTAATTGGGTCTATAATCAGGGAACCAAGGTTTTTTTCTCTGTCAAAAGAGCTGCAAAAACAATTGTTCCATCAGGCAGTACATCAAAGGAGAAACTTAGGGTTTTCATATTTTTAATGCACTCCCCAAATGTTCTGAGTTATTCAATCAATAAACAATCAATTCATCATCATATCAAGCTCTTATGTGTCTTGTCATGCTGTGAATTGCACATAATGTCAAGCATTTCAATCGATTTGAGATAGTGTAGACAGAAATTCAATATCTTACGGTGCGAGGTCAAAAATTCATAACTTGAGATCAGAAAATGATTTGGAAATGGTTCTTCAGTCTTTGGGACCGCCTTGATTATTCTACAGTTCATCTGTTCAGAATGAAGGCTAATTTCTTAGGAAGATTTTTAAAAGTGCCAAATACCTGAAATCACATTATATATTGGATTTGTTGGTTCGCTGGTTTTCAGATGCTTAAAAATTCATAACTTTTGACCAGAAAGTTATATTTTATTGGTTCTTTAAGATTTTGAACCATCTTGTTATCTTATTCAATCTTCGTGTTCTGCTCAGAAGCCAATTCAATGAGGAAGGTCTCTGAATGTGCAAATATTTTGAAAATATACAATGAAAATTTAGTGAAAATAGTGTGCTGAACTGTTGTGTATTTGATGTACAAAAATTCATTACTTTCACCCGGTTCAACGTTTTTGGATGGTTCATTGGGTGAAAATTTTGTCTTGATTTTATCTTCAATTCGTATGTTCAGGTCATAAATTAATTTTTTGTAGAACAAATCTAAAAGTGTGAATTACCAGAGAAAATTACATCCCGAAATGGTTTTCTAACATGATGTTTCTCGATATTGAAAAATTCGTAACTTTCTCAATTTTACCGGTTCAGGACGATTCTTGAAGCGTGAGATCATAAATTTTAACAGTTACAACTTTGCTTCAGGTCCCGAGTTAGGATTATGCTTCGAAGGCTTCGGTTTATGGGTCGCTTCCTAAAGTGCAAATTCAAATAAGCTAAAGATTTCAAGATACCAAAATAAGTCCACTGTTTCTCGCCATTCGAAATATCATAACTCTGTCGATTTTTATCGTATCAGGGTGATTCTTTTGGCACGATGTCAAAAATTTCGTCATCTATGATTTTATTCAGGTTGCGCTTCAGGATTCCCCACCGAAATACATGAGATTTTGGCTTGTTTGGGAAAATGCATAAAATAAGCTGAAAAAATATGCACTGTGAATTTGTATACCTAGTTCACGCAGTTCAGAGCAATGTAAATTAATAAATTTTTATCGTATCAGAGCGATTCTTTCGGCGCCATATTACAAATTTTGTCATCAACATTTTTGTTTCATGTCACGCTTCAGGATTATGCACCGTATGTCATGAGGTTATGGTTTGATCTTGCATTATGCATGAAATAAGCCAAAAATCAACATTTGCACTATCCAAACAAAACTTAGAGCCAATTCTATAAATATTTGAAATTCAAATTTCAAAAAAACTACACTCACTATCTCAAACTTCTCACAAAAACACTTCAATTCTCTCTCAAATCAAAATAAAAATCTCTCAACTTTCTCTAAAACCTCTCAAGAACATTCAAAGAAAAGTTGCAAGAAGCTTCATCTTCTCCCTCCAAGAATTCAAGCGCGAGCTCCTACATCAACAACCGGCCTCCCTTTCTTTCACCTCCACTTCTGGTCACCGGCACCACCATACCTTCATGCACGAATCTCCGATGAGATCCTTCAATCGCGCCTCCGATCACGCTTCCTTCTCCCTCCGTCGCCTTGTGTTTTTCTGACGATCTCTCCCTCTCTCCCAAGCGGTGTTTTCCGACGACCTCCTCTTCTCTGATTCCGATCTGAATTTCATTTTGATATGCGGTAATTGCTTGAACTCATTATTGATTCCTTCATTTTGTTGAGATTAATTAAAAAATACTTGCATTTTGTTTGTATATGAGTGGAATTATGTAATATTCATGAATTGAATTCTTGATTATGTGAGTTGATTAAAGCATGTTGATGATGATGTTGAAATGTGGTATTGGATGAATGATTTTTAATTTTGTTCGAATCTTGAGATTTCAATTGTTAATTGATAATGACTTTTGATGTCAAATTATGTCGAATTATGGAACTAATACTTCAGTTACTCGAGTTGAAGTTAGTTGAGAAGCGCACCCTTCACATTAATCCTGAAAAGATTCCACCTAACTTTGATGCTAATGCTCGGTGTGAGTTCCATTCTGGTGTGCAAGGGCATATAGTTGAAAATTGCTATGATTTTAAGAACAAAGTTTAGCACTTATTGGATTCATAGGCTATCAACTTCGGGCCAGTGCCAACACCCAATATTCTCTAGCAACCTTTGCCACCTCAAGGGGGTGCCACAGTATGTGCCTTTGTTGAAGAAGAAAGTTTAAATCTGGTTATGGATGTAAATTAAATGATTACACCTTTATTGTTTATGAAAGATAAGTTTTAGGAGAAAGGCGTATTCCTGGGTTTTGGTATTGATTGTGAAGATTGTTTGATTCAGCTGGAGGGGTGTAAATGTCTGAAAGATGAAATTCAGAGGTTGATCACTAAAGGAACTCTTCAGTTTGACCGTTTAGTTGTTGAGACTACGGTTGAGGAGGATGATGTTGACATGATTACCATTCCCTTCAAGTCCAAAACAATTCTTGTTCCTGTCACAATTCTGATTCATGCCAAGCAGTCGCCACTGACCATCACTCTACCTAGTATGGTGCCGTATGACAGTGACAAGGAAGTTCCTTGGAACTACGGCGGTGAAATTTATTATCAAGGAAAGAATCTTGTTATTGAGAAGCCCAAGGAAAGTAATCCTGAAGAAGATAAGCATGAAGTTCATGACATTGTTAGTGAAAGCAGGATTACCCGAAGTGTTCGGATTTTCTCTCTGCCTAATCGATCCAAAAGTAGCACTGACGCCTTAGCCAAGATTAAAGGCTAGCATATTATGGTTAATTATGGAAAACCAATGTAGAATACTCTGGTCCCAACTTTGGAATCTGATTTAGCAAAAGATGTGGCAGAGTTGATGAGATATATATGAAGAGTGATAATAAGATAATTGACCAATTGAGACATATGCCTGTGAAGATTTCAATTCATGCTTTGGTCCATGATTCTCAATCTCACATAAATGCATTGATGAAGCTATTGGGGACTTCTTTTTTTCCTCAAGAAATTTCAGTGAATCAATTTGAAGGAATCGTGGCTAGTATATCTGCGAGTAAGGGGGTAGGTTTCACAAATTTCGATTTACCTTCTGAGGGGAGGAAGCATAAAAGGTGTTACATATCTCAATGGAGATTGAAAAGACTACCTTGTCCCTTGTGGTGGTGGACACGGGGTCATCCCTCAATGTTCTACCAAAGTCTTATCTCATGAAGTTGGACGATGAAGGGGTTGTACTAAGGCCCTGTGATTTGGTGGTAAAGGCGTTTGACGCATTAAAAAGAACTGTTTTTGGTGAAGTTGATTTGCCTATAAAGGTAGGTCCTCGGATATTTAATGTGACATTATTTATCATAGATATCAATCCTTCCTACTGTTGTTTTCTAGGGCACCTGTGGATCCATGGGGCCAGCGATGGGACTTCTACCTTGCATCAGAAATTGAAATTCCTGATTAATGGGAAAGTGGTCACCATTTGTGGTGAAGATGGCTATATTGTCATCCATCATATTACCTTATGGTATGTTGAAATTGAGTGTGACGTACATGAGACTTCATGCCAAGCATTTGAAACTATGCAATTTGGCAAAACTCCTCGTCAAGAGGTTAAAAAGTCGGAGGTCTCTATGTCATCTTACCCACAAGATCAGGTAGTTGTAGAATCTGGACACCCTGAAGGATGGGGTAGAGTGTTGGATCTCCCTACGCAGAAATACAATAAAGTTTTAGGCTTCGTGGCTGAACAAAGTGTACAGACTACTGTGATACGGTGGGAGAACTGACTTGAGGTTTTGCGTTTGTGTTCGCAAATGTTTCGGTTTAGCAAGAGTCGCCACCGACTTTTTATTTTATCCAAAGGAAAGGTCAAAAAGCACAGGAAAGACCTTTGAGATGTTTTCTTGGGTTCGGGGAGTAGATTATGAAAAGGGAAGGTGCAAGCACCCTTTTCATCCATGGTTTTCCATGGTCTCTTAGTTACTTGTTTAGATCACCTGCTTTTGCTTTTCAATTGTTTTAAATGGTGCTCTGTGTGTGGTTTTGAAAATGTTTTGAAAAGAGGCCTTTGTTGTGGAAACCTTTGTATTGATTCTTGTTTGAATTTATACAAAGGTGTTTGTCTTTTGAAAAGATGTTTCAATGTTTAAAAGTTTGAAGGTTTGAAAGTTTGTTTTGGTAAATGTTTTGAAATTGTGTTGTGATGTGTTTTTTTTGAAAATATCAAGGATGTTTGTAAGTTTTGTTCAAGTATCTAAGAGAATCTACCCTATCTACTCAAAGATCTTTCCTACACATTTTTAACCCTTTTGACAGTGTTGTTTTACCATTGCATTTGGTAAACAACCTTGTATTTGGATGTTAAACGGGACAGACGTGGGTCGTCGTATTGACCATGTTAGCAATAGTGCTAAATATCTTAGCAAGTTTTTTGTTTGAGGGACTAGATCATTTTGTATAGGCAACCAAGATAGCGTCATCGAGGGACTATGTTCTTTTGTTTTGTTTTTGTTTTCCCAAGATACTCAACATGCATACCATGGCCATTTTAAAGGCAACAAGTGGATGCAATCCTAGGGGTGCATGTGTGCATTGTGTTGTCAATTTACATGCTTTTATGTCTTGTATTAGGTCTATCTATTTGTTTTGATTTTGGATATTGCATACAAACGTTTGTATGCAATATTTGAAAGCAATAAATGCGTAAAAGTAATCTAAGCTATTACAACATTGATATGGGGAGGGGGATACAATTTTGAATAGGGGATTATTTGCAAGAAATTAAAACCCTAAGATTATTACAACCAAATTGAATTCTTTGTTCAAATAATAAATAAGCAAATATTTAAATGGACAATTAAACAAATATGCAATATATTATAAATATGCAAAAAAAAATTTTTGTATGTCAAAATAAAATATTTAATGTATCAAAAATAAGAAAAAATATTATTTTTATTAAGGGTGGAAACCGTAATTTGTTTTAAGAAAGTATATATATATTATGTATTATTTATTTATGTACAATAAAATAAAAATATATACAAATGTCAAAAAATAAAAATATGTTAGAAAAATATTATTTAAGTATATAAATAATAAAAAATAAAAATATAATATTTTTATTGTAGTATTTACAAGTTTTTTTATTAAGAAAATAAATGTATATATTATTTAATAATTATTTCTATGTCCAAAAAAAAAAAAGTGAAAATGTATGAAAATGTTTTTGGTATTTTTAATGTTCAGGAAAAATAAAATAAAGTCAGAAATAAAAAAGAAATAGAAAAGTATGCAAAAAATAAACAAATGGGCTAAGGGGTGAAAATAGCAAGTTAGGGGGTGTCAAAAGCAAGGAGAAACCAAGCCCAGTCCACTTGCTTCATCTTCAACCTCTAATCAAACAAAAAACGCGCATTCCTTGTTCAAATCTGGAAATCCTGCATACGTGCTCTAAAGCAAAAACCCACAACACAAAATTATAACATTTTTCAATACGATTCCAACCATGTAAAGAACTTAATCTAACTCTCAAAGACCAGAGAGAATTTTTCTGGCCCTAATTTCTAACCTAACTTTTTCAGAAAGTTCATCAATCAAATTCTCCCAACTCAGTTAACTTAAATAAAATCTATGCATATGTACAACTTAAGGGCAATGAGTACTACGTTTTTTATTCACAAACCTAAGCTTAATGATTCCTAAATAGAGAGATAGAAAGTTGGAAAATACCTTCTTCAGTTGAACACGAGTATGGCAATGTAGAGATTTTTAGTGAGGCCTGAGATGCTTGTGAGCTTGTCTGAACTTCCTCTGACCTTCCCCAATGCTTAGTTGGATTTGTACTTGCTTGAATAAGCTTGTAGAAGTCAATCTGCACAAACAGAATTCAGAAATGGTGAAGGGTGTAAATGGAGTTACAGTCACTGGCCAATGGTTGGGAGAGCTTAGGTTGGTTGTATGGAGTGTGTTGGAAGAGGTTTGGGGCAAAACGCACGATTGGTTTGTGAGATGGAGGTGAAACTGCAGAAGCTGCCCTGTTTTGCAAGAAGATGGTGTTTTGGTGTTTTGGAAGGCTTGAGAAGTGGTTAGCTCATGCTTCTGACTTAAGGCAATATGCAAAACTTGTTTTGAATGGTTACAACACTTGGTTTTATCAGATACAAGAGTTATGTGATTTTGGCTAGTTGACTTGTTTTTTAAGAAAAGTGTGAAGTGACCAAGGGCAGGCCTGTACAGGCTAGCTTCAAGAATGCAAAAAGTTGTTGTACCTTTGCCTTAGTTTATGGACTTTGTTTGCTTCCAAAGAAAGGGTGCAATGCTCAAGAGAAACAAATATGCATAAAGTAAACTTTATCAAAATGACATTGTTAACTTTTTGCCATTTTTGGATTAATCATTTTTGTAATCTTCCATTGATCGGAACAATGCATTAATCCATTGAGTTTGCATTCAATTTTTAAGTGTGAAAGGGTTTAGATACCTGTAAGTAAGTACAAACAAAGCTGGACAAGAATTGCAACTTGTAGCATAGTGAAAAATGCCATGGACCAAAGTGATTTTTTGCCAAATTCAAACCTTCAATTCTCCCTAACCACAAATGATTTTGGAGAGTTCTTCGAAATTTTGGAAAGCTTGTAAAATAATCTACAATCCATCTTTGAAATGCATTTTGAGATTCCAAGTGGAACTATGTGAAAAATTGCCATGAAGATAGGTCAAAATCCTGCCTAAACTAGGGCAAAATTTCACTAAGTTAGAAAGTATTTGGACCCTTGTTCATAAAATCATAACTTGAGATCCAAGCATATTTTGGGAAAACTATGTGAATCAAAGTTGTAGATTTTGTGGAGGAATACAACTTTCATGTTGGAAGTTATGTTTGAATCCAATTGCATCATGGTGAAAATGTTGGGCAAAGTTGGGAAAAAAAAGAAAATTTCATAACTTAGAAAAATTCTAAGTTATGAAATTTTTCAATCTTAAACCCTAATTTGAAAAAATAATTTCCTTGATGAACAAGTTTCATGTTTTGACACATCTTGATGAAAAATGACCCTTGGCACTTGATTTTGACCAAAAAGTCACAGTTTGACTTTTCAGTGTACACTTGATTTTTGATCAGTTGACTGGAAACTTCATATGTCAATCCAATGCTTTTGAGATATTTTGAACCTTGTGATTAGGTCAATATGATTCCATTGAGTCCTTAAATCCATGATTGAACCCAATTTTCCATTGGCTAGGTGAAAAATTAGAAATTGCCCTTCTGCAGTCAAAACCCTAAAAATGACCATTTTGCCCTTTTGATGATCTGATCAAATTTCTTGAGGAGTTGTTGTCCAAACTTTATTAAATGGTCCATATGAGTCTATAATGTTTATGTAGATAAAAAATTATGAGTTTTGATTGTAAATTGGTCACAGTTAACTTTTTCCCCAATACAACTGATGTCTAGGTCAACTGTCCAATTGACTGGGCAAAAATTTGATCTAAAGCTTGAAACTTGGTATGGGCAATCTTATAAGTCCAACATGAAGTATGAAAGTCACTTTGAGCATTAGAAGTCCAAAAATCCCTGTGAAAACTCAAACCATAATTTTAGGTCATCAATGCAAGGAGATATCTTGAGCAGAGCAAACCCTAGCTTGGTCTTGAGTTCAAAGAGTCTTGTGAGGGGAAATCTTGATAAAATAAGAGGGCAAATTTTGGGGTATAAAAACTACTATTTCGAGGATTCAAGGTATTCCCCCTCCGATCAAATTCGTTAGTGGTGGTATCATCCATGAAGAAGCTCATGATGCGAGCAATGAAGGCTATAATGATTGTGAAATGGACAAATGGATTTGTCCTACTGTTCCAGGACAAGAGTTTACCAATTGCTTTACCGAAGACGTCATCACAATTACCCGATGTGAAGAGTAATTTTCTTTTATTTTTGTCATGCAATAATTCCCACATTTTGCCCAAGATGTAGTGATCATGATGTAGGGCCACAAGGTTTTTCTTTTCAAAATTATCATCAATAAAGGACATCTTTTTGTATTCAAATATTTCGCTCCTAGTCTTTTTGTTTGTTTCTAAAAAATCAGCAATGTGTTTTTATTTTTCTTTTTAAATCTTAGACTAAAATAAAAACAAAATCATAATCATGTAGATACAATCCCCCATTAATCCTGGATTTTATCGAAAACGACTCTGCTATGGCTCAGTATGACTTTGAAAATCCAATCTATCAAGCTGATGAAGAAGCTGAAGAAGATTGTGAACTTCCTGAAGAGCTAGCCAAATTGTTGAGGCAAGAGGAAAAGGTCATTCAGCCTCACCAAGAGACTTTAAAAGTGATCAACTTCGGTACTGACGAGGTCAAGAAAATATTCAATATTGGGGTAACTTTAGAAGACAATGTCAAGCGAAGATTCACTGAAATTCTCTGAGATTATGTTGATATATTTGCTTGGTCTTATGAAGACATGCCTGAGCTGGATACAAATATTGTTATGCACAAGTGCTTCTCAAAGAATATTTTCCTCCGATTAAACAAAAGCTTCGAAGAACTCATCCCGAGATGTCTAAGAAGATTAAAGAGGAGGTTCATAAACAATTTGATGAGGGTTTCTTGAATGTTATCTCTTATCCTTCGTGGATTGCAAATATTGTACCAGTGCCTAAGAAATAAGGAAAAGTCAGAATGTATGTGAATTATAGGGACTTGAATAGAGAAAGCCCTAAAGATAATTTTCCGCTCCCTCATATTATTATTCTGGTTGACAATACTGCTCAAGCTAAAGTGTTTTCTTTCATGGATGTTTTTTTTGGCTATAATCAGAATAAGATGGCGCTGGAAGACATGGAGAAGACAACTTTTATTACGCTGTGGGGAACATTTTGTTACAAAGTGATGCCCTTCAGTTTGAAGAATGTAGGGGAAACATATCAATACGCTATGGTCACTCTCTTTCATGATATGATCCATAAAGAGACTGAAGTCTATGTTGATGGTATGATTGCCAAATCACAGACATAAGAGGAACATATTATCCATTTTCTAAAGTTATTTGAAAGATTGAGAAAATTCAGGCTGGGGCTGAACCCTAACAAGTGCACCTTCGAGGTGGTATTAGGGAAGTTATTGGGCTTTGTTGTAAGTGAAAGAGGAAATGAGGCTGATCCCGCCTAAATAAAAGCGATTCAAGGAATTCCTGAGCCAAGAACAGAAAAGGAGGGTTGTGGTTTCCTAGGGAGATTGAACTACATTGCTAGATTCATCTCTCATCTTACAGCCACGTGTGAACCAATATTCAAGCTATTAAAAAAAATCAAGTGGTCAGGTGGAATGACAATTTCCAAGCGGAATTTTATAAAATAAAAGAGTATATGCAAGAACCTATAATTCTTTTACCTCTTATGGAAGGCATGCATTTGATAATGTATCTTATAGTGTTGGAAAATTTATGGGCTGCGTACTCGGTCAACATGACGAGACGGGTAGGAAAGAACATGTTATTTACTACCTGAGCAAGAAAATTATCGATTGTGAGAAGAGTAGCCCGTTGGCAAATGATTTTGACAGAATATGATATCCAGTATACTACCTAGAAATCTATAAAAGGTAGTGTATTGACAGATTATCTTGCTCACCTGCCTATGGAAGATGACTATCAGTCGATGAAGTTTAAGTTTCTAGATGAGGAAATTATGTACATACGAGATTATAATATTCCCAACCAAGTGGAAGGACCTGAACCAGGATCGTGATTGACAATGGTGTTCGATGGTGCCTCGAATATATTAGGCAATGGTATCGGTGATGTTATTACTTCTCCTGAAGGTTTCCGTACTCCTTTCACTTCCATAATCTTATTTGATTATACTAATAATATGGATGAGTATGAAGCTTGTATTTTCGGGCTAGAAGCTGCTATTGATTTTCGAATCAAGATATTGGAAGTATTTGGGGATTCAGCTCTAGTAATCATTCAGATCAATGGAGATTGGGAGACTCATCACCCTAATTTGATTTCGTATCGAGATCATGTTATGAAGTTAATCCTGTACTTCGATGAAATCACTTTTAATCACATCCCGAGGGAGGAGAATAACTTGGCCAACGCTTTGGCTACTCTGTCATCCATGTTTAAAGTCATATGGGCAAATGAGCCCCCCTCTATCACTATCTGGAGGTTGGATGAGCTAGTGTTCTATAAATAGAAGAAGAGGCTGATGAGAAACCTTGGTTTTATGATATCAAAAGATATCTTGAAACGAAAGACTATCCAGAGGATAATTCTATCACAGATAAGAAAGACTTTATGGAAGTACTAAACCAAAATTTTCCTCAATAAAGGTAGTTTTTATAAGAGAAAATATGACCCTATTTTTCTCATATGCATGGATATACACGAACCAAATAAGATCATAGAAGAAATCCATGAAGGTTCCTTCAGGACGTATTCCAGTGGGCATACCATGGCCAAGAAAATCTTGAGAGCAGATTATTATTGGTCTACCATGGAAAACGATTGTTACAATCACTCTAAAATCTGCTACAAGTGCCAAGTATATGCTAAAAAAGTACATGTGTCGCACGTCCCCTTGAATGTCTTGACCTATCCTTGGTCTTTTGCAATGTGGGGAATTGATATGATTGGAAAGATTGAGCCCAACGATTCAAACAGACATCGCTTTATTCTTGTTGCCATTGACTACTTCACCAAGTGGTCTGAAGCTGCATCTTATACCAATGTCACAAAGCATGTGGTTACTCGCTTCATCAAGCAGAATATTGTAGCGATAAAAAATGTAGCGGGGTAAATCGGAGATCGAATTATTGATTAATTCGTCTCACAAAAGCAAGTGTCGCCACCGCGCTTTATTGTTTCCAAAGGAAAAGGGAAAAGAGCGAAATAAAACCCTAAATATGCAATGTAAATAATAATAAAATACAAAGCGTTTTTGAAAAGAGATCTTATGGTTCGGGGGTTGGTTATACAATGGGAAGGTATTAGCACCCAATGCATCTATAGTACTCTATAGGAACCTTTTGAAATATCTGTTTTATTTAAAAATCGATTGCTTGATTGAAAATAAATCGTTTTGGCCGAAAAGGGGTACGGACGGTTTTTTGAAGATACGACGACCTAATGTCGAAGTTTTTGCTTAAAAGGTATAAGTTTTGAAAAGGTTGAATACTTGAGGAAAAATTATCCTAAGTTTTAATGAAATGCGAAAGTTCACGCAGTTAGACTTGAGGACATGAAGTCAACAAATTTACTGTTTTCCTTTGGATTCAAACATAAACAGAATAAACAAATAAATACGGAATAAAATATGCGGATAACGATAATTTAAATGATAGACTAAATGATGCGAATAATGTATTTTTATGATTTTTGTTTAATATTAACAAAAGAAAGTATTTTTTACTTTTTACGCATTTTGATATGGATAAAAAGCAAGAGAATTATTTAACGAAGACAAAATGTTTTTTAGTTTTAAGTTTTTATTTTATATATTTTGATATTAATATTAATAAAGCAAGAAAATGAATTAATAAAAATATTTTTTAAGTTTTTCTATTTTTTATATGTTTTAGAGTTTTGTTTAATAACGATGTAAGAGGAGAATTAATTAGAAAAAAATAAAATGTCTACCTTCTTAAATTCTATATTTTTTATGCATATGAAAATAGAATACTTATTAAGAGATTTTAAATTAAATGGAAAGTTATTAATTTACCCTAATGAAATAAAATTAAAACTCTTAAATCAAATCCAAAGTTAAACTAAGAGGTCAAACTAATTAATAAAAAAAAACACCTAGTTAGACATATTTTTTTGTTTTTTATTATACTTACCAATTAATTAACATAATAATAATTCTAAAAAAAGATTAGAGAAAATAAAAAAAAGTGAAAAAGTGTATCAAACAAAAAACAAGCAAGTCAAATATATGGGCTAGATGGTTTGAAGGCCCACGCAGAATTCAAAATGGGGGGGGGGGTGCAGAAGCAAGTCGTGTGGGCTTAAGCAGGAGAAATGGGGTGAGGCCCATCAGTTTTACAAAATGTTTTAGGGTTAATTTGTTTAGCATAATTGTGATTAGGGTTATGGGGCAGAACGGCGCTCATCTCTCTTCTCTGTCATCTTCTTCGCGTCTTCTTCTCCATGCTTGCCTCTGAGTTTCGCTATCTAACTTCTTGCCATGGCCACCCACTTCAAACTCCTCTTCCCTCCGACGCAAGCCAAGGCACGATGGGTTCACGATATGAAAACGTTTCTGATTCGTTAAAGCTTAGCTCCATTTTTGCATGCATCGATTCGGATTTCATTGATTCTTACTGTTTTGATTTTTTGTTCTTATTATTTGGAGGTTCTTATGGAAGCAAGTAAAAAAAAGAAAAGGAATTGTTACCTAGGCGGAGACGGAGGAGGAGGTCGGGAGTGAAGGAGGCCAAGCGGCGAGGAGAGGAGGGTCGTGAGCTCGCTTCGGTGACTGGTATTTTATGTGATTTCCTTCTTCTTCTTGCTGGTACTGTATGCTTCGATCTTTCTCTTCTTCTTCTTGCTGGTACTGTGCTTTGATGTTTTTCTTCTTCTTCTTGCTGGTACTGTGCTTTGATGTTTCTCTTCTTCTTAACCGTGCTTCTGTACGATATTCAATGGCCTATGATAATGTTTTTGAGGCTTTGTGTTGCATGCTTCAAATGGCCAGTGATGGTAACTCTGAGGCCTTGCTCGTTGCCTTCGAAGTTGGTTTTGGCTTGGATCGTTTCAGGTTTGGCATAGCTTGGCTTCAACAAGTCTGTGATTGATGATGTTCAGGCTTGGGTAATAAGTTTGACAGGTTTATGAGTATGCTGGTTTTGTGTTGGTTGGACAGTGGAAAGGAAACAGGGGAATAGGTTTTTTGTTGCTAGGCCATATTGGTTGTATGGTTTGAATTGGTTTTTGTGTGAGATTGTTTTTTTGATATCTATTTGACAGTAATGGTGATGTTGGCTTAAGGGCTCAATCAGTTTGTGGGGTTTAGGCCATATGGTGAAATGGTTTTTTTGACAGTAGGATGGTTATGCAGGTTCTGCTGGTTTTTTTTGTGAGATTGTTGATAACTATTTTCTCTAAGTCTGAAGGCTTGGAGATTTTTTTTTCATAGATTTTTTGTTGTTATGTTATAACAGTCCTCCCCTCTCTTTTGTTTACGTTACAGGCTGGAGATTTTGAAATACTTTCACCCTCTTCCCTGGCATATCTGCACCATACTGCTACCTCTAATTTGTTTCTATTCTTCTTTTATGTTTTTACTTCTACTGGCTATATTACTGCAGTTTGTCTTGTATCTCTTTCCTGCCTATGCCAAACCTGTAAAACCACACTTCTCCCTCTCTTTTTCTCTCTCAGTACAGTTTTGACAATAAAATGATATGCTGTACTATTTTCTGAAATTGCAAATGGCCAGAAAATGATGAAAAAAAAGGAATGTTACATTGCTTGCATATTGGTTAAACTGCATATTTTGACTTCTAATGCAATAGTAGCTTATGTTTTGTTTTCTACTATGTGGGCATAGGTTTACGTTGGCATTTGCTTGCTTGCATATTTTGTTGAGATCATGCAGGGACTTTGTATGCTGTATGTTTTTTGAAATATGCATTTGGATTTTGAAAAAATGCAATTAGTTTGAAACATGCAATTTTTGACAAAAAAAATGAACTTATGCATTCATTTAAAAATTCCTCTCTTTTTTGTGAACCGGGAGAAATCCCGTGATTTGCAAAAAAGAGTAACTGATTCCGGCCATTGCTTTTAATGATGAACATTAAATAATTTCGCTTTTAATTATTTGTTCGAATTCTAATTTCTTTTAATTTTTGCAGGTAACATCAAGTGAGCAGACAAAAATGCATTGGATCAGAAGATTTAGAATTAGGAATATTAGATTAATTTTTTTATTTCATTTTAGCTTTGTAAACTTATTATTGTAATTTTGTTGTAATAGATACAATATTTACATAATAATTGTACAATTAGAAAAAATGAATAAAAATCCAATATTCACCAATTAATTTCTTCTTTCTCTCTAATTATTTATTTTATCGTTTACAATTCTGTAATCGTATAATAATTGAAAACGAATTTCAACTACCTACATTCAGAATAATAAACAGATAAATAAATAATTATCATTGATCAATTAATAGCCTCAATTATTTAATTCATCATCCATAACTTTCTAAATTATAATAATTAAAATAGAATTTCAATTATTTAACTTAGAATGACAAATGATTAAATAATCATTATTGACCAATAAACTTTTCCGAATATTTATTATATTATTCATAAACCTTTAAATTATGTAATAACTGAGAATGAATTCCAGTTATTTAAATTTAAGATAGTGAGTAATAAATAAATACTGTCTGCACAATTAATGCGCCTCTTCTCTAATGTTTATTTTATTATCTATACATCTTTAAACTACATAATAATCGAAAACAAATTTCAATTATTTAAATTTAAGATAATAGATAATTAATAAACATTATTTTAGCACGAATCGATTAAATGATTTAGTGTTCAACATAAATAGCTCTCGGCCTGAAAAAAGTTATGAATTTTAAAATCGATGGATCAAAACACTTGTAATGTAACGATGCAGGTAGGAGATGATATCTTAGGTCAAAATTTGGGGTACAACAGCTGCCCCTATTTAAGTTTCTTATATCCGGAGATATGAAGATTGAAATCTTCGTTTCGACGAGATTGAAGGTACTTAAATACATAACTACGCAAATTTTGTCCTAAGATGCCGTCGTCATGTTTGATATTAATGCAGCGATCGAACTCACAGAGAAAGCTATTGTGTGAAACAAGACAATGTTGGGGGAATCGAACACCAACAAAACACAGAGGCATGGATTATACATTACTGGGGAAACAAGCTATCGACTTCAAACGACAGACTCCTGACAGCGAATAAAATCGAGGGAATACGACCTCTAACCCTAACAAAGAGAGCATCTTGCATAGGCCATAACAGATCATTGATCCAAAACAGTGAGTTTGCAACTCAAGGTCAATGATAGACAGAGAGTATCAAATTGATGATAACTGATTACCGAATTCTGGAGGTACAGATTCGTAACAGACTTCTCTGCTAGATTTCCAGAGATATACTCATTAATGCTGAAGTAATAAGATTGTAGATACGCAGGTTGTTCGAATAAAGAAGCTGCCACTTGCTGTCGTCCAAAGAAAATACCGATAACATACAAGTTGCTCAAATAAAGAGGCTGCCACTTACTGTCGTCCAAAGAAAATACCGATAACATACAAGCTGCTCAAATAAAGAGGCTACCACTTGCTGTCGTCCAAAGAAAATACCGATAACATACAAGCTACTCAAATAAAGAGGCTACCACTTGCTGTCGTCCAAAGAAAATACCGATACATACAAGCTGCTCAAATAAAGAAGCTGCCGCTTGTTGTATTCCAGAAAAGTAATAACGTACTGGTAACTCGTGAAGAGTTTACTGCTTGTCGCTTTCAGAAAAATAAAATGACGCACTAGTAGCTCGTGAAGAACTACTGCTCGGCGCTTTCAGAAAAATAAAATGACGCACTAGTAGCTCGTGAAGAACTGCTGCTCGGCGCTTTCAGAAAAATAAATGACGCACTAGTAGCTCGTGAAGAACTGCTGCTCGGCGCTTTCAGAAAAATAAATGACGCACTAGTAGCTCGTGAAGAACTGCTGCTCGGCGCTTTCAGAAAAATAAATGACGCACTAGTAGCTCGTGAAGAACTGCTGCTCGGCGCTTTCAAAAAGTAACGTACAAGTTGCTCATGAAGAGCTGCCGCTTGTCGTTTTCCAACGGTGTCTATAACGTACAAGTTGCTCATGAAGAGTTGCCGCTTGTCGTCTTCCATAAAATAATAACGTACAAGTTGCTCATGAAGAGCTGCCACTTATCGTTTTCCAAAACCCAAACAGAAGGAAATTGCGATGATATTGGCAGAGAATAAAATCCTCGTCAAAGAGAACCATGAATCAATCCTTCCCGAGGAGATCATATACTTAAACATGCAAAATAAATGCACCATCCGTCTAGGTCGTGATTTCACTGGGGAAAATCAAAGAAATAGCCTACGCAAGGGGCAACAACTTCATCCAGGAATAACCTAGAGAGAAAACAGTCAAACAAGACTCCACCCAATGAGAAAGTAACTCGATTGGGGAATTCATCCTATCCTGAAATGGACAAGGTAGGCTAAACCAAAAAATCATCCACGAGGGTTAGCTCAGTTGGGGAATTTAGAAAGGAAGTACATTTTCTGCCTAAGCTAACCTTCTACCTGGAAAGACAAAAAATGTACGTTGTTCGAACAAGCAAAGTACGACCCAAAATCAACGGCAAATGTGGATATGCATGCTGATATAAGTGTAAATGAGTAAATGAATGTTATGCTGACAAAGACAGACAAATAGACTATCTTGAAGATAATATGCTATCACAGCAAAATAGATACTCGGCCAATCTTAGAAAGACGGAAGATAAACGGAATTGGAAACACAAAGCAACGTCGGAGAGTATCACGCTACAAGGCTCAAGTCTTCTGAGGAGAAAAGGCATCCAAATCCAATCTTCTAACACCAATAGACCGCGGTATGAGACAAAGCGTACCACACTTCAGAAATCGCCCAAATAAAGATAGCCAAAACAACACTTAACTGGAACAGCTGGGGAGTCACCAAACTTAGTACCCCGAGAAACACAAGTTTACACAACCAACACCTCATGACGATTTTGAAATAAAACATGTTCATCATGCAAGGATGAATTACTGTACTGTTTTGCATTTCATGGCTTGACCATCCTTGGAACAAACTGTTAATATTTCTTTCGTTATTCGCGACACATTTTTAAAAATAAGAACATTTTAAGTAAATTTGTTTCAAGTATTTCCATAAAAATTAAAATTTTGCCCACAAAAGGTAAATGCTCAAATTTCATTAATAAGATGATAGTTCGCTAACATTGCGACTCCGAGGGTTTACAAAAGCTTGGGGGAATAGTATATGAAATAAAAGGTCATACAAAAACAATGATCACTATTCTCCCTAACAACTTTGAATTCCAGAATGTGCTCAGATGCCAAGACTGATTTGACCAGAAGTTTGCCTAAGCGAAATAATTCTTGACTGCATCGGCGTTCATGGGACGCGGAAGATCTTCACCGTCCATATTGGTGAGAATCATGGCACCTCCAGAGAAAACTTTCTTAACGACATACGGTCCTTCGTAATTCGGAGCCCACTTGCCCCTAGAGTCAGGTTGGAAAGATAATATTTTCTTGAGTACAAGGTCACCTTCTTTGAACTCGCGCGGCCGAACCTTCTTATCAAAAGCCTTCTTCATCCTCTGCTGATACAATTGACCGTGACACAAAGCTGTCAATCTCTTCTCTTCGATTAGATTCAATTGATCATATCTACTTTGACACCATTCGACCTCAGAAAGTTTAGCTTCCATCAACACTCTCAGAGACGGAATCTCAACCTCCACGGGGAGTACTGTTTCCATACCATAAACTAGGGAAAATGGGGTTGCGCCCGTTGAAGTTCGAACTGAAGTACGGTATCCATGCAGGGCAAACGAAAGCATTTCATGCCAATCTTTGTAAGTTACCACCATCTTCTGGACAATCTTCTTGATATTCTTGTTCGCAGCTTCAACAGCCCCATTCATCTTCGGTCTGTAAGGAGAAGAATTATGATGTTCAATCTTGAACTCTTCACAAAGCTCTCTCATCATCTTGTTATTCAAATTCGAACCATTATCAGTGATGATCTTGCTCGGGATACCGTATCGACAAATGATCTGATTCTTGATAAATCTGACTACCACCTGTCTGGTTACATTAGCATAAGATGCTGCTTCCACCCACTTAGTAAAATAATCAATCGCTACCAAGATGAAACGATGACCATTTGAAGCTTTGGGTTCAATCATCCCAATCATATCAATGCCCCACATAGAGAAAGGCCAAGGTGAAGATACAACATTGAGGAGGGTCGGCGGCACGTGCATCTTGTCCGCATAAATCTGGCATTTATGACACTTCTTCACATACCTGCAGCAATCAGATTCCATGGTCATCCAATAGTAACCAGCTCTCAACATCTTTCTAGCCATTGCATGTCCATTGGCATGAGTGCCAAAGGATCCTTCATGCACTTCTTGCATCAGCATGTCTGCTTCACGTCTGTCTACACATCTGAGCAAGACCATGTCATAATTCCTCTTATACAAAACTTCTTCATTGAGGAAGAAACTGCTTGCTAATCTTCTCAACGTCTTCCTATCTTTATTGGATGCCCCAGGCGGGTACTCTTGAGTTTGAATAACACGTTTAATGTCATAGAACCACGGTTTGTCGTCGGTGACCTCTTCCACTGAAAACACATGAGCAGGTCTGTCGAGGCGCATAACTCGGATTGTAGGCACGTCGTTCCAATCATTCACTTGAAACATTAAAGACAAAGTAGCTAAAGCATCAGCCATTTGATTCTCGTCTCTAGGGATATGATGTAATTCCACTTTGTTAAAGAAAGTTAACAATCTTCTAGCATAGTCTCTGTAAGGGATCAAACCAGGATGACGAGTCTCCCATTCTCCTTTGATTTGATTAATCACCAGTGCCGAATCTCCATAAATATCAAGAATATTGATCCTTAGATCCACTGCTTCTTCGAGACCCATAATACATGCCTCATATTCAGCCATGTTGTTCGTACAGTCAAACTTCAATCTTGCCGTGAACGGGATATGAGTACCTCGGGGAGTGACGATGATTGCCCCAATTCCATTTCCATAGGAATTCACAGCTCTGTCAAATATCAAACCCCAACGGGATTCAGGATCAGGTCCTTCTTCAGGTAACGGCTCTTCACAATCTTTAGCTTTCAAGTACATAACATCTTCATCCGGGAAATCGAACTTGATGGATTGATAGTCTTCAATTGGTTGGTGAGCTAAATGATCGGCTAAAATACTTCCTTTGATCGCTTTCTGAGTGTGATACTCAATGTCATATTAAGATAACAACATCTGCCAACGGGCTATCCTTCCAGATAAGGCTTGCTTCTCAAAGATATACTTGATCGGATCCATTTTGGAGATCAACCAAGTAGTGTGATTAATCATATACTGGCACAGACGGCGAGCAACCCAAGCTAAAGCACAACAGGTTTTCTCAAGCAATGAGTATCGAGACTCACAGTCTGTGAATTTCTTACTCAAATAATATACGGCATGTTCTTTTCTTCCAGTCTCATCTTGTTGACCAAGCACACATCCCATAGAGTCTTCCAATATAGTCAAGTACATAATCAATGGTCTTCCTTCCACTGGAGGAATCAAAATGGGAGGTTCAAGCAAATATTCTTTGATGCTGTCAAAAGCTCTCTGACAATCTTCTGTCCACACACATCCTTGGTTCTTCCGGAGAAGCTTGAAAATCGGCCCACAGGTAGCAGTCATATGAGATATAAACCTAGAAATATAATTCAGTCTCCCAAGGAATCCTCTTACTTGTTTTTCCGTCTTGGGTGCGAGCATTTCCCTAATAGCTTTGACTTTATCAGGATCTACCTCAATACCTTTCTGACTGACAATGAAACCCAGAAGTCTTCCAGAACGAACGCCAAAAGTACACTTGTTGGGATTCAGACGGAGTTTATACTTCCTCAAACGCTGGAATAACTTCAACAAATGTTCCAAATGATCCTCCTCAGTCTGTGATTTGGCAATCATATCATCCACATACACTTCGATCTCCTTATGCATCATGTCATGGAACAAAGCAGTCATGGCCCTTTGGTATGTGGCGCCAGCATTCCTCAAACCAAACGGCATAACCCGATAGCAAAATGTTCCCCACGGTGTAATGAAAGCGGTCTTCTCCATATCCTCTGGCGCCATCTTGATTTGATTGTAACCAGAAAAACCATCCATGAAAGAAAAGACTTTGAACTTGGCGGTACTGTCGACCAATACGTCAATATGAGGTAATGGGAAGTCATCCTTTGGACTAGCTCTATTCAGATCTCTGTAGTCTACACACATCCGAACTTTGCCATCCTTCTTAGCAACAGGCACTATGTTGGCTAACCATTGAGGATAGACCGATGTAACAAGGAAACCTGCATTGATCTGTTTTTGAACTTCTTCTTTGATCTTGTCAGCCATGTCGGGACGAGTCCTTCTCAACTTCTGCTTGATCGGTGGACACTCAGGTCTCAACGGTAAGCGATGTTCCACAATTTCATTGTCCAACCCTGGCATATCTTGGTAAGACCAAGCAAACACGTCAACATACTCTTTGAGAAGCTCCAACATCTTCTCCTTAACTTCCGGGATAAGCAAAGCTCCGACTTTGACTTCCTTTCTATCTTCTTCATCACCCAAGTTGACCAACTCTACAGGTTCTTCAAATGGTTGAATGACCTTCTCATCATGCTCAAGCAAACGGGAAATCTCAACAGGAACCTCTTCATCATCCTCTTCTTCGGCTCTGAACACAGGGAATTCAAAGTTGGGAGAGGGCATAGGATCATTGTTTTCGATGGTTAAGTCATGGACTAATCTGCACATATGATTATTCTTTATTTTAGAAATCGATTTGTGCAAATAAAACAAAATGTTATTAATTAATTTTCATTGTTATTTCCCAGAAAGAGTGAAAAAATAAAACAGCAGTGGACAAAATAACTTTTTTATTCATTAAAGGGAAATACTTGAAACAAAAAGCCCAGACATTTCTCTTTTGCCTTGGGCAAAGCAAAAGGAATTATTTTTCATAGCCCGACACAAAATACGTTTCGCCTTGGGCAGAGCGAATTTTTCAAAGGAAAATAAACAAAACATTACTCGGAAATGTGCATAACCACAGGAACATCAACAACTATCCAGTTTTGGCAAGCCAACCCAGGCGTCTTAAACACGGGCAAATCCTCCTCGGAATCATCATCTATGATAGCATCAACCTCAGGATGTACAAACCCTGCACTTTGGAAAACCTCCTGAATCGAACGAACAACCACCTCTTTCTCGACCCTTGCAGATAATGGATGAAAACCCAGACCTTCCCCAGACTTGTTCTCGGGTAATGTCAACACCTGGCCCCATCCTTCGGCCGAACCACTTTCCACCACTCGCCGCGCATCCTCAAAAGAAGAGATGGATGCCCCTTGCTTCTTCACTGTATTCTTAGCAACAGATAGACCCTGGAACTGGGTCCCCACATCCTCGTCAGCATCAATAAAAGAAAATGATGATAAATGGCTTACCACCATAGCCTGCTCTCCCCCAATCATCACTAGCTTCCCATGTCTTACAAATTTTAGTCTCTGATGGAGCGTAGAGGTGACTGCCCCAGCGTCATGGATCCAAGGACGACCCAATAAACAACTGTAGGCAGCACGGATGTCCATCACTTGGAAAGTGATTTGAAAAGTGTGGGGACCAATCACTATGGGAAGATCCACTTCACCCATAACTGTCTTCCTGGAACCATCAAATGCTTTGACAATTACTCCACTAGGCCTCATAGGAGCACCTGGATATGAAATCCGAGACAACATAGTCTTGGGCATCACATTCAATGACGAGCTTGTATCCACCAACACGCTCGATAAGGTATCGTTTCCACAACCTACTGAAATGTGAAAAGCCATATTATGGTTTCTCCCCTCCTCCGGGAGTTCTTCATCACTGAAACCAAGATTGTTACACGAAGTTATATTTCCCACAATCCCATCAAACTGATCAACCGTCACATCATGGTCCACGAACGCCTGGTCCAAGACCTTCATCAAGGCTTCTCTATGTGCACCAGAATCTCTCAATAAGGCAAGCAAGGAAATCTTGGAAGGTGTTTGCAAAAGCTGGTCCACAATCTTATATTCACTTCTCTTGATAAGTTTCAAAATCTCATCATCCTCAGGATGTGGGATAGGTTCACTGGATCGGTTTATCTCAACCCCCGGTTCAACATTCCTTACTGGAATCTCCGCCGGTATGGGCCTCCTAACTTGAACTTCTGGTCTCTTCGAAGGCACTGCTGCAAAAACACGCCCACTTCTCGTAACTCTACTCACATCAGCAATGTTAACAAAAGACGGTCTGGTTGGTATGGGGACTTCTACCCCATTCTCAATCATTGTGGCGTTATACTTGTACGGCACAGCTTGGTCTGAGCTGTAAGGCACAGGGCCAGGTGGGTAAATAATCAAAGGATCAACAGGCGCAGCCTGACTGTTGTAAGCAATCTCTACTGATTCTGGCAAATTGAATTGTGGTGTGATAACATTCACCTCATCTTCCGGATTTCGGTCATAGGTAATAGTGATAACTCTCTGATCTAGCAACTTCTGAATATCCTCCTTCACAATAGGATAATCATCCTCTCTTGAGCAAAATTCACAAACATTATAATCGTGTTGGTGCCTAACAAAGGCAAGTCTTCTCAAACTCTGATGTAACCTGATCAATGATTCTCTTATATGTTCGACTTGAAAAACCCGAAACTTCCCCGGACAACCTTCCACCATATTCACTGAAGCTGCCCCATGTCGAGGCAAAGGATTATCTCTAACATTTGGATTAACATCCTTAAAAGACAAGATGCCATTCTTAATTAATCTATGTACGTCCGCCTTCAGAGAAAAGCAATTCTCAAGGTTGTGCCCCGGCGACCCTTGATGATATTCACAAAATTGATCCGCCTTGTACCACGGAGAAGCACTGTTTGGCGCGATAGGAGGAGGCTTTGTCGAGATGAGATTCTTTATGATGAGAGCAGGGAACAATTCAGTATAAGTCATAGGAATGGCACCGAACTGCGGTTTTCTGGGTGAATGGTTCTGATTGTTGAACGGATAAGCCTGTTGTCGAGGCTGCTGCTGAAAAGGCCATTGTTGAGTTGGTGGAGTTTGATGAGTTGGGGTCATCAAAGTTGGGCGGACAGCCGGAGTGACTGCCGCAACGTGAGAGTAACCTCTCCTAGGCCTACCTGGAAACAAAGCACTGACGTCCTGCTCTTTTCTTTTCGGAAAAACACTTCCGAACTTCTTCGTACTGCTAGACGGACTCCCTTCTTTGACCAAACGCCCTTCACGAATCCCTTCCTCTAATCTCATGCCCATGCTTACCATTTCGGTGAAGTCACTGGGTGCGCTGGCTATCATTCTTTCATAGTAAAAGGATCCTAAAGTCTTCAAAAATATCTTAGTCATCTCTTTCTCCTCAAGAGGTGGATAGATTTGAGCAGCAATTTCACGCCACCTCTGGGCGTATTCCTTAAAAGATTCTCGGTCTCTTTGCAACATCGCCCGGAGTTGATCCCTGTCCGGCGCCATGTCAACGTTGTACTTGTACTGATGGACAAAGGCTTCACTAAGATCGTTAAAGTTGCGGATTCGAATGCTGTCTAAACCCATATACCACTTTAGAGCAGCACCCATCAAACTGTCTTGAAAATAATGAATCAACAAATCATGATCATCGGAGTACGTAGACATCTTCCTCACGTACATTGTCAAATGACTTCTAGGACACGAATCACCCTTATATCTCTCAAAGTCTGGCACTTTGAATTTCGCTGGAATCTTGACATTCGGAACTAAACAAAGGTCATGCGTACTCTTCCCAAATAAATCCTTCCCTTTCAATGCTCTAAGCTCCTTCTGCATTTCCTGGAACTGATCCTGAAATTCTTCCATTCTATCAAAAAGACCCAAACTTTCAGCGGGCTCGGCAGGATAAATTGGTTCATTCAAGTATGGCACGGAGTGGACCACAGGAGCAACGGTCGTCATAATTGGTTGCGGAAAAGGTGTTACAGACGGAATTACTGGCGGCATGGAAGTTGTCTCTGGTTGAGGAAGAGACAATGCCGGTTGAAATAAAGGTTGTACGGCAGGCTGATACCCTTCTGGCACAAAGTTGTAAGGCATTCCCCACGGAAAACCTTTCGACATCTGATGTTGAAACGGAGAGTTGATTTGAGTTACAGAGGCAGGAACTGTGACAATCTCGGAAACCACTGGAGTTGAAGTCTGAATCTCGGCAGCCGTAGTCGATGGTTGATTCTGAACAGCCACCAAGCTCATGATTTTCCTGTTCCAAATCTTCCATTTTCCTCTGACGATTGGCCCGAGTGTCGTATCGGTGAGACAGCTTGACAACCTTCGGTGGAAAAGAACAAGGATGAGACTCTAGAAAACATGTGAGGTGGAATGTGAAATGATGCATGGTGGCGATGCAAATGATGACTCATTTTAAAAGTTTTTCAAGGAACTTTAATAATTTTGCATACATCAATGGTAAAGGAATTTGGAACGACAAAGACTCAATCCATTAATCGAAAGCGATAAATTACAACTTACAATTTGGAACAGTAAATTACAACCTTGGTATAACAAATCCAATAATGAAAGCAACAAATTACAACTTCGAAACATGAAAACCATAATAAAGTGATAAATTACAATTTTAAAACATGAAAGCGATAAATTACAACTTTGGAGCATGAAGCCCATAATAAAACAATAAATTACAAATTCGGAGCATGAAGCCCTTAATAAAACAATAAATTACAACTTCGGAGCATGAAGCTCTTTTACATAGTTTTACAAAATGACATCAATAAAATAAACTAAAAGCTAAAACTCACTCGGAATCCTCAGATGACGGACCAAACACCAGCTGTAATCGGAGCTTCTTGATCTTTTCTTCGTAAAAGTCTTCCATCTCCTTCTTCTCAGCCATCAGTCGATCGATGATTTCTTCCTGCGGATTAGGAACGAGAGCCACGCTTACCGAACCTTCCCTCTTTCTTTTCCTTTCACTCGCATACTTCTTCAGTAAGGCATCCTTCTGACGAAGTTTCTCATCGTGGTCAACGAAACGGCCGTCTTGAATAAGCAGCAACTCCTTCTTTTCTTTTACTGTCGAGTCAGGACTCGATTCTCATATTCAGACATATGGTACTTTTCCTTCCAAGCATCCCTCTCGGACTTCATCCTAGCCAGATTTCCTTGATATTCTCCTACATCCGCGATAGGGATAACAACAGATGATGGTGCGATGGCAGGGAATAAAGGTTTCTCAAGTTTATACGGCATCTTGAGAGCACAAGCCCTAGCACGGACCCACTGCAGGTAAGGCTCCAAAGAAACAACACCTCTATGTCCCAGCATATCTCTCCCTTTCTTGTGGATATGGCGCCAAGCTCCTTCGATCTCCTTCTTAGCAGCCTGATGATCCTGTCCTTCCTGAAGAAAGAAACCACTCACATGGATGTTGTTCGACTTATCTCTCATCGGGTACCCGAACTGACGGCGCGCTAGAACAGGGTTGTAGTTGATTCCACCCCTCGTACCGAGAAGAGGTACGTTAGGAAAAGCACCACATCTATCAATGATTTCCACGTCGTGGTAAACTCGATTGTACCAGTCAATGTCGAAATGAGTGAGAGCCATAATCTTTGGCGCCCAACGCGGTTCCTTCTCGAGATCCCAGAAAGCATCGGACCCAGGTAAATGCGAGACGTACCACTGATATAGCAACGGCACACAACAAATAATCATCCCTCCTTGATAAGAGTTTCGAAGATGGATAGAGTAGTAGGTGACCCCTAGCAGCGTAGGGACCGGATTTCCAATCAGGAAAATTCTGATGGCGTTGATATCCACAAATTTATCAACGTTAGGGAATAAGAAAAGACCATATGCGAGTAAAGAAAACACGTCTTCGAAGGCAACAGTATCCTTTGTATCAGCAAAGTGGCGAGCTTTCTTCAACAGAAACTGCGCCGGCAAACCCCGGATTCCCCCTTTCGTAGTCATATTCTCCTCTATCTCTGACTTCTTCAGGTGGGTGATAGCTGCTATCTCGTGAGATTTGGGCTCCTCTTCTAATCCAGAAAAAGGAACACGGTCGGCGATCGGCAAACCAAGAATATAGGAGTACTCCTCTAAAGTGGGCATCAACTGATAATCCGGAAAGGTGAAACATCGGTACAAGGGATCATAGAACTGAACCAACGTGTTGAGGATGCCTTTCTTCATCTTGCGCTTCATGAGCGGTACGATGGACCCATACTTCTTCTGAAAATCTGTCGGACTCTCTATCTTCGGAATCAAACTCTTCAATTCTTCAATCTCGGGCTCCTTGAAGCTAAAGCTTCGAGTATTTCTCCTTCCAAGTTCCATAATACCCTAAGACGTTTGCAAAAATCATTCCAAAGTTCCTTGAAAAACAAGCTTTTTACAAAGATGTTGATGAATGCATAAATGAATGATAATGCAACAGTCACACACAAGTTTGCAAACATGGGGTTCAAAGGTTCAACGTTCAGCATGGAGTCGAGGGTAAAGCCCACCCAAAGGTATGTACTAACGTTTCAATCACACCTGTAAGACAAGGTTCTAAGAGTTCCCAGAGTCTACATTCCTCCTTCGGATATTACCAACGTCTTGATTACTCAATAATTAGCAATATTCTCAAGAGAAACTCGTCCGAGCGTAGCATCGCGTAACAACTACTTCTGAATTACTCCGTTATAGTCTCCGCGCTACACCTAAAAAGGCCAAGATGGGTTGGGGTTCTACGGTCCTCAACTTCTCAGGCTCCTAGGTCGAAAATAATAATGTCTTCCCGATTACTCGGTAAACAAATATTAAGTTCAAGAGGGCCTTCCATTGAGTGGGGGATCTCATGCCTCCTTCTTCGGGATTACTCCCTCAAAGTTAACATGACTATACCGCCCGTCCTATTCCTTAAGTGTTACTTAATACGGGTATAGGATTCGTCCTTTGCAAAAAAACCCAAACACCCCAATTTAAACATATAATCAAGCAAATCAAATAATAGTAAACAGATAAGACAAATTAGGCTTAACCCACTTAGGGATGGACCAGCAAGAGGTCAATCTTTCCCCAGCAGAGTCGCCAATTCTGTAGCGATAAAAAATGTAGCGGGGTAAATCGGAGATCGAATTATTGATTAATTCGTCTCACAAAAGCAAGAGTCGCCACCGCGCTTTATTGTTTCCAAAGGAAAAGGGAAAAGAGCGAAATAAAACCCTAAATATGCAATGTAAATAATAATAAAATACAAAGCGTTTTTGAAAAGAGATCTTATGGTTCGGGGGTTGGTTATACAATGGGAAGGTATTAGCACCCAATGCATCTATAGTACTCTATAGGAACCTTTTGAAATATCTGTTTTATTTAAAAATCGATTGCTTGATTGAAAATAAATCGTTTTGGCCGAAAAGGGGTACGGACGGTTTTTTGAAGATACGACGACCTAACGTCGAAGTTTTTGCTTAAAAGGTATAAGTTTTGAAAAGGTTGAATACTTGAGGAAAAATTATCCTAAGTTTTAATGAAATGCGAAAGTTCGCGCAGTTAGACTTGAGGACATGAAGTCAACAAATTTACTGTTTTCCTTTGGATTCAAACATAAACAGAATAAACAAATAAATACAAAATAAAATATGCGGATAACGATTAAATAACGATAATTTAAATGATAGACTAAATGATGCGAATAATGTGTTTTTATGATTTTTGTTTAATATTAACAAAAGAAAGTATTTTTTACTTTTTACGCATTTTGATATGGATAAAAAGCAAGAGAATTATTTAACGAAGACAAAATGTTTTTTAGTTTTAAGTTTTTATTTTATATATTTTGATATTAATATTAATAAAGCAAGAAAATGAATTAATAAAAATATTTTTTAAGTTTTTCTATTTTTTATATGTTTTAGAGTTTTGTTTAATAACGATGTAAGAGGAGAATTAATTAGAAAAAAATAAAATGTCTACCTTCTTAAATTCTATATTTTTTATGCATATGAAAATATAATACTTATTAAGAGATTTTAAATTAAATGGAAAGTTATTAATTTACCCTAATGAAATAAAATTAAAACTCTTAAATTAAATCCAAAGTTAAACTAAGAGGTCAAACTAATTAATAAAAAAAAACACCTAGTTAGACATATTTTTTTGTTTTTTATTATACTTACCAATTAATTAACATAATAATAATTCTAAAAAAAGATTAGAGAAAATAAAAAAAAGTGAAAAAGTGTATCAAACAAAAAACAAGCAAGTCAAATATATGGGCTAGATGGTTTGAAGGCCCACGCAGAATTCAAAATGGGGGGGGGGTGCAGAAGCAAGTCGTGTGGGCTTAAGCAGGAGAAATGGGGTGAGGCCCATCAGTTTTACAAAATGTTTTAGGGTTAATTTGTTTAGCATAATTGGGATTAGGGTTATGGGGCAGAACGGCGCTCATCTCTCTTCTCTGTCATCTTTTCCGCGTCTTCTTCTCCATGCTTGCCTCTGAGTTTCGCTATCTAACTTCTTGCCATGGCCACCCACTTCAAACTCCTCTTCCCTCCGACGCAAGCCAAGGCACGATGGGTTCACGGTATGAAAACGTTTCTGATTCGTTAAAGCTTAGCTCCATTTTTGCATGCATCGATTCGGATTTCATTGATTCTTACTGTTTTGATTTTTTGTTCTTATTATTTGGAGGTACTTATGGAAGCAAGTAAAAAAAAAGAAAAGGAATTGTTACCTAGGTGGAGACGGAGGAGGAGGTCGGGAGTGAAGGAGGCCAAGCGGCGAGGAGAGGAGGGTCGTGAGCTCGCTTCGGTGACTGGTATTTTATGTGATTTCCTTCTTCTTCTTGCTGGTACTGTATGCTTCGATCTTTCTCTTCTTCTTCTTGCTGGTACTGTGCTTTGATGTTTTTCTTCTTCTTCTTGCTGGTACTGTGCTTTGATGTTTCTCTTCTTCTTAACCGTGCTTCTGTACGATATTCAATGGCCTATGATAATGTTTTTGAGGCTTTGTGTTGCATGCTTCAAATGGCCAGTGATGGTAACTCTGAGGCCTTGCTCGTTGCCTTCGAAGTTGGTTTTGGCTTGGATCGTTTCAGGTTTGGCATAGCTTGGCTTCAACAGGTCTGTGATTGATGATGTTCAGGCTTGGGTAATAAGTTTGACAGGTTTATGAGTATGCTGGTTTTGTGTTGGTTGGACAGTGGAAAGGAAACAGGGGAATAGGTTATTTGTTGCTAGGCCATATTGGTTGTATGGTTTGAATTGGTTTTTGTGTGAGATTGTTTTTTTGATATCTATTTGACAGTAATGGTGATGTTGGCTTAAGGGCTCAATCAGTTTGTGGGGTTTAGGCCATATGGTGAAATGGTTTTTTTTGACAGTAGGATGGTTATGCAGGTTCTGCTGGTTTTTTTTGTGAGATTGTTGATAACTATTTTCTCTAAGTCTGAAGGCTTGGAGATTTTTTTTTTCATATGTGATTTTTTGTTGTTATGTTATAACAGTCCTCCCCTCTCTTTTGTTTACGTTACAGGCTAGAGATTTTGAAATACTTTCACCCTCTTCCCTGGCATATCTGCACCATACTGCTACCTCTAATTTGTTTCTATTCTTCTTTTATGTTTTTACTTCTACTGGCTATATTACTGCAGTTTGTCTTGTATCTCTTTCCTGCCTATGCCAAACCTGTAAAACCACACTTCCCCCTCTCTTTTTCTCTCTCAGTACAGTTTTGACAATAAAATGATATGCTGTACTATTTTCTGAAATTGCAAATGGCCAGAAAATGATGAAAAAAAAGGAATGTTACATTGCTTGCATATTGGTTAAACTGCATATTTTGACTTCTAATGCAATAGTAGCTTATGTTTTGTTTTCTACTATGTGGGCATAGGTTTACGTTGGCATTTGCTTGCTTGCATATTTTGTTGAGATCATGCAGGGACTTTGTATGCTGTATGTTTTTTGAAATATGCATTTGGATTTTGAAAAAAATGCAATTAGTTTGCAACATGCAATTTTTGACAAAAAAATGAACTTATGCATTCATTTAAAAATTCCTCTCTTTTTTGTGAACCGGGAGAAATCCCGTGATTTGCAAAAAAGAGTAACTGATTCCGGCCATTGCTTTTAATGATGAACATTAAATAATTTCGCTTTTAATTATTTGTTCGAATTCTAATTTCTTTTAATTTTTGCAGGTAACATCAAGTGAGCAGACAAAAATGCATTGGATCAGAAGATTTAGAATTAGGAATATTAGATTAATTTTTTTATTTCATTTTAGCTTTGTAAACTTATTATTGTAATTTTGTTGTAATAGATACAATATTTACATAATAATTGTACAATTAGAAAAAATGAATAAAAATCCAATATTCACCAATTAATTTCTTCTTTCTCTCTAATTATTTATTTTATCGTTTACAATTCTTTAATCGTATAATAATTGAAAACGAATTTCAACTACCTACATTCAGAATAATAAACAGATAAATAAATAATTATCATTGATCAATTAATAGCCTCAATTATTTAATTCATCATCCATAACTTTCTAAATTATAATAATTAAAATAGAATTTCAATTATTTAACTTAGAATGACAAATGATTAAATAATCATTATTGACCAATAAATTTTTCCGAATATTTATTATATTATTCATAAACCTTTAAATTATGTAATAACTGAGAATGAATTCCAGTTATTTAAATTTAAGATAGTGAGTAATAAATAAATACTGTCTGCACAATTAATGCGCCTCTTCTCTAATGTTTATTTTATTATCTATACATCTTTAAACTACATAATAATCGAAAACAAATTTCAATTATTTAAATTTAAGATAATAGATAATTAATAAACATTATTTTAGCACGAATCGATTAAATGATTTAGTGTTCAACATAAATAGCTCTCGGCCTGAAAAAAGTTATGAATTTTAAAATCGATGGATCAAAACACTTGTAATGTAACGATGCAGGTAGGAGATGATATCTTAGGTCAAAATTTGGGGTACAACAAATATCAGTTGTCGTTATAGGATTCCCGAAAAGATCATTACTCATAATTAATCAAATCTCAACAATAAGATGATGAAAGAATTGTGTGATGGTTTAAAGATAAAGCATCACAATTCTTCTCCATATCATCCAAAGATGAATGGCGCTATTGAGGCAGCAAATAAAAACATTAACAAGATTGTGAAAAAAATGGTTATGACCTACAAGGATTGGCATAAGATGTTATTGTTCGCATTGCATTGTTTGTTAAACGATGAGACAAATCTAGAAGGGGAGGGTTTAATAGATCCTTTATTTAAAAAATTGTGCTTTTAAAATTTGTTTTGAAATGATGCAAAAGCTTCCCAAATCAAAAACGTCTAAAAGATTCGTTATTGAAAAGATCGGATATGCAAAACCGTATGGAGATCTTATAATGAGAAATGAATCAATACAATTTCTTACTAATTAATCACTTAAACAATATTAATGAGTACTTACTACTTCCAATGAACTGTTTAAGATAAAACTTGACAAAATCATAAATTTGTGTGTTAGTCAATTTATGAAACACTTGGTGTGCAAAAACACAACAAGTTCAATTTTACTTAATTGTAGTGATAAATTTTCCTTGATAACAATCAAAGTGATTGATATGATTATTGTATACTAAGTTGGAATCACTACAATCATGGTAAAATGAATTGAACAATCAATATCACACAAATTATAACAAACGAAAATAAAAGGATAGTGAAAGAGAAACAACACACGATTTGTTAAGGCAGTTCCCCTTGTCCTTCTCGCGTAGGGTACGTCTTCCTCCAATTCTAAAATATAGAATTAAGATATATGATATTAATTTGCAATGTGTTACTAGAGAAGCAATAGTCTTCACTACATACAAACCTACAATTATTGCTACTTGATTGCATGAAATTCTCATTCTACATATATTTCACTTGACTGATTTCGATTGCAAGAAATTTAACCCCAAATATTTCTTCATAATCATCCAGTTACCGCTACTTGATTAAGAAAACCCACCATTTCTCAACCCTTTCTCTTGGGTGAATTCAATGAACCAAAGACTTATGCAAAAAACCTCGCACCAAACGAAATCTTGGAGGAAAAAACCCTAACAATTTTATTCAAGAAAAAACCCACTCAATTCTCAACCCAAATCTAAAATAAATCTTCAATTTGAACATTAACACCACACCTTTGCACTTTAATCAACAAAAATTATTATGTGTAATTGTTGGTGAATGCAATGAGAGGATGAAGATGATGAGAAGTTAGTGTATATATTTCACTTTTTCTTGTTAAACCATGATGATGAATGCCAATTTATATTTTTTTGTTACAAAATAGTCAAGATAAAAAATATAGAAGAAATTAAGTTGTAATCAGTGAGCGGTCGAGACATACAGCCATGCCCATTCGACACGAGCAAGCCTGATAGTTATAGGAAGACTTTGGGGAAAGCAATGCATCGACCGCAATAAGGCATGAGTCAACGCAAACATAGATAAATTCTTCCCAGTGTGAGTCGACTAGAAGGGTCGATGCAAGAATACCTGAGCTTGATGGATTGATATTCTTCAGTTTATGAGTCGACCTATCTTTAGCTTGAGTCGACGCAAACAGTGAAAAATTTTCTTCCCAGTGTGAGTCGACCTAAAGGGTCGATGCAAGCACACACGAGCTTGATTTGATGACCTTCTTGAAATTATGAGTCGACCTAATTTTTGCATGAGTTAACACAGACAATAAAAACACCCAAAAATTCGTGTACTCAAAATTTCCGTGCCAACCTTTCCACTATCAATTTTGTCCATAGACCCAACCCAGATCAAGAGCATGTTCATGTTTTGACATCATTAAAACAAGGATAGAGGAACCTTGTCCTCACATGGTTATCGTACTTTGGTGCGTACTTACACTAAGGCAACCCCATTCTCCTTGGTATAAAGTATGGATGCAGTCATGCCTGTGGAAGTGGAAATTCCTTCTTTAAGGGTCATGATAGATGTACAGTTTCATGAAGCCAAATGGGTTCAAAATATACTTTATTAGTTGAATCTCATTGACGAGAAGAGATTGACAACTATTTGCCATGGGCAGTTATACTAGAAGAGGATGAAGAAAGCTTTTGACAAGAAAGTACATCCTTGGAATTTCCA
Organism: Vicia faba; assembly: GCA_948472305.1. Classification (NCBI taxonomy): domain Eukaryota; kingdom Viridiplantae; phylum Streptophyta; class Magnoliopsida; order Fabales; family Fabaceae; genus Vicia; species Vicia faba. Next base: position 854,036,036 of record OX451736.1, on the reverse strand, counting down.
AGCTGGTGATCTTGTGGTGAAGAGGATCTTGCCTCCTAATAATATAGATGCTCGGGGAAAATGGGCTTAGAATTATGAAGGACCATATGTTGTAAAGAAATTCTTCTTCGGAGGATCCATGATGCTTACAACTATGGACGAGGAGGATTTCCCTCACCTCGTTAAGGTGGGCGTAGTTAAAAAATACTTCGCAGGAAAACCCGAAAAGGGCGATCTAGGAAAATTTAGGGATTTAAAGTGAATGACTACATTCCATGTTGCATCTATGCTATCATCCTTTTATTACAATTGGGTAGCTTAGAAGGATAAGGAATTTGTCCAATCAACTTTTTCAGAAAGCAAGATACTAAGGAGCTTTGAGGTTATAAAAGTCATAGTAGAGTGGGTACCTGATAAATCCGCTTTCACATTGCCATATATGTATTCTTCTTTGTTTGCTTTGTATGCGATTACCTTTTTTAGGGATTTCTTCTTGATGTAAATGCCTATTTACATGCCAATCAATCAATTAAATTATTTTTATCCAAATTGTGCCTCTTGGATTTTATTTCTACCATTTTGTTTGCAAAAGATGTCCAACATATTTGATAAACTTTGCATTTAAAAACATTAAAGCTTTACAACACATGATATAAATATCTGAAATTGCTTAAAGTTTTGGGTATCTGGGATGACAGATAAGGTTTCCATTCCAAAACAGTAACATGTTGTTATGGTTATGTTTGTTGTAGGTACCTTTGTCCATTTATGGCATGAGAATAAGGCAAGATTTACTTGTTACCTACACGAGGGTCTTAGAGGCTGAGGATTTCTGCATGCACAGTTCATTATCCCCAATGAAGCAGGATGTTGTGTAATCCATCTCCCAGTGTAGTAATCTCCTTTCAAGGATTTTTGGAAGAATTACTTTATTTATTGACTGGAGATTCTTGATATATCCCCGTGAAGTTGACATATACTTCCCTAGTGAGGTTGACACTCATCTTCTTCATGAGGTTTTCATTTTTCTCCCCTAGTACGGCCTGCTACTGTCAAGGTTTCTTGAAGAGACTTCTATTTATTTGTGCGAGATTCTGGGCAGAACAATCTCTTTTCTTAGTGAAATCCTGTGTTGACGTAATTTCTCAAAGGATGGCTTCCCCAGTGTGGTTTACACCAGAAAATTGTTGTTAAGAGATTTTCTATTCCCTAGTGGAAGGTGTGGAATTCTCCCTAGTTGGAGTCAAGTTTCAAGGATTTTTGGATCGATTTTCCTCTTATCCCCAGCGGAGCCAGTTTTCTTTTCCCCAGTAATCCCGGTGGTGATGAAAATCGCATAAAATCATGTTTCCATAGTGTGGTTTGTACATAGAAGTGCTGGTCAGAAATCTTTTTATCCTAAGTGATAAAAGATTGTTGAGATATTCCCCAACAGAGTTTTGGAACCTCGAGTTTCTGGTTCAAAGATTATTTCCTCTTCCCCAAGTGAGGATTAATACCTCCAGCGGTAAAGTCCCCAGTATAGTCTGACATTGGTTTTATTTTGATTCAAGAATTCTCATTATCCCTAGTAGAAGTTATCTTCGTCAAGAAACTCTACACGAGAGAAAGTTTCCATTCCCAGCAAAGTTCTCCTCATCCTAATAGGAGACAAGGGATATGTTCCCCGGGAAATTATAGGTTTGATCAGAGTTCAAGGTTTTCTTTAGGTTGCAATTTATTTTTGCAATATTCCTCCAAAGAGTTTACTTCCCCATGGATATTGATCCTTGGAAGTTTATGTTTCAAATTTACAATTTTCTGATGAAGTTCAGATTGATTATTCTCTACAGAAGATCAAATGTGCGAGGATAATTGTTCAAAAGTCCCTGGTTTTCCTAGAAGTCGGTTATTGTTGTGTTTTCCTCAGTGAAACACTAAACATGCAATAGTGAACATGCATCATTACATTGCATGTACTAAACTCGTAGCATTTCCATTTTATGGAGCATTACGCTGTAAAATTTCAAACATGCATTGAAGTATAAGCTGATTATGCTATGCACCTGACATAACCAGATATTATGTGCCTAAAGCTGAATAATCCTCATGATTTTATTCCCCGTGATTTTTCTCCAACTAACGAGTTCTTAGATTTCACTTTATATCAAGTGTCTTGTCTTTTGGGACTCTTGGCCAGTTTCCCCTACTAAGTTTGTTTTGGTTATCCACCAATTAGATCTTTGGTATTTTCCTTTTCCCCTGTGAATCATGAATTTCCCTTGCCCATGCAAGAGTTGGTGCATAACCTTTCTTGTTTCTTAAGTATTCGAGTATCCATACTTAATATGTGGTAATTCATATAATTATCACTTTTGAAGAATTACACTTCACCTTTCGCCTAAGGGATACTGTAATTCTTACGCATTCATAACCTCTCAAAGTCTAACGTGTGTTGGCAATCCTTGTAGAGAGTCCTTTCAGTTGGTCTCTTTCCCATTTGTAAGTTCTCCTTTGATCGGCGTGGTATTCAGGTTCAATGTATCTATGATTCCCCGGTAAGTCTTCTTCTGATGGGCATTCTTTCCTCAAGAGTCTATCTTCGGCTAGTCTCCTTGTCATTATGTTTGGCCGTTGTTCGGGCATCCTGGGTTAGAGTCTGCTTTGGCTGATCTCTTTCTCATATGTGTCTAACTCTGACCAGACACGTATAACTTATCCCCAGTAAGTTCGCTTTTGATCAATATTCTTTCTCCAGGAGTCTATCTTTGGTTAGTATTCCTTGTTAGATCCTTCGTTGATCGGTATATTTCTAGTTTTTGTATGTCTAATCTTACCTGGCATATACCCGGTGTCTCTTTCTTATATGTTTTCTGTTGACTTCGAACATATATATTCGATATCTCCGATAGAGTCCTTTCTTCTGGTCTCTTTCGTATATGTCATTTCCTCCAGACATATACTTGTTATATTCATTGTAAGAGTCCTTTCTTATAGTCTCTTTCTTATATTTTCTCTACCGACTATGAACATATATATTTGATATCTCCAATAGAGTCCTTTCTTCTGGTCTCTTTTGTATATGTCCTTTTCTCCCGACATATAATTGTGCTATTTGTTGTAAGAGTCCTTTCTACCTGTCTCTTTCTTATATGTTCTCTACCAACTCCGAACATATATTTTTGATATCTTCGATAGAGTCTTTTCTTCTGGTCTCTTTTGTATATGTCCTTTCCTTAGGACATGTATTCGTGATATCTCCATTAAGAGTCCTTTCCTCTAGTCTCTTTTGTATGTCCACTACCAACTTCATACATGTTTATCCGACATCTACGATGGATTTCTTTCCTCCAGTCTCTTTCTTGTTATGTGTCTGATACCAGTCCCAAACATATATATTTGATTTATTTGATAGGGTACTTTCCTCCAGTCTCTCCCTTGTTATGTGTTCGCTACCATCTCCGGACATGTGTTCTTGATATCGTTGTTAGAGCCTACTTCGGTCAGCCTCTTTCTTATATGTGTCTGCTACTAACTCAGGGCTTTTATTATTGATATCTTCGTTAGAGTCCTCTTCCGGTCGCTTTCTCATATGTGTCCAATATCCTTATTGGACACGTATATCTGATCTCTCTTTTGTGTGTCTAATCTTGACCTGTCATACGTCCCTCAGAGAATTATATCCTCTAATAACCATTTTTCACCAAAAAAAAGCAAATAAATAGAAATACAGAAAAACCAAAAAATGAATATTACATGACTGTCTTCAGAGTGCATATTTTACGGTTCTATTGAGTATTCAATCCTCTTTTACCTTGACTGTTCGAAAGGCTACCACCATTCTCACCCTTAGGTTAAAGAAGATTGAATTGGGGAAGCTATTGCACCGTAAGATTCTCCCTATTCATATAAACCCTAATTGAATTATACTTAATTATCACATGCACACATACATGTCATTAGGTCTATAATCAGGGAATCGAGGTTTTTTTCTCTGTCAAAGAGCTGCAAAAACAATTGTTCCATCAAGCAGTACATCAATGAAGAAACTTAGGGTTTTCATATTTTTAATGCACTCCCCACATGTTCTGAGTTATTCAATCAACAAACAATCAATTCATCATCATAACAAGCTCTTATGTGTCTTGTCATGTTGTGAATTGCACAGAATGTCAAGCATTTCAATCTATTTGAGATAGTGCAGACAAAAATTCAATATCTTACGGTGCGAGGTCAAAAATTCATAACTTGAGATCAGAAAATGATCTGGGAATGGTTCTTCAGTCTTTGGGACCGCCTTGATATATTCTCCAGTTCATCTATTCAGATTGAAGGATAATTTCTTAGAAAGATTTTTAAAAGTGCCAAATACATGAAATCACATTATATAGGGGATTTGTTGGTTCGCTGGTTTTCAGATGCTTAAAAATTCGTAACTTTTGAACATAAAGTTATATTTGATTGGTTTTTTAAGAATTTGAACCATATTAGTATCTTATTCAAACTTTGTGTTCGGCTCGGAAGCCAATTCACTGAGGAAGGTCTCTGAATGTGCGAATATTTTGAAGATATACAATGAAAATTTAGTGAAAATAGTGTGCTGAACTGTTGTGTATTTGATGTACAAAAGTTCATAACTTTCACCCGGTTCTACATTTTTGGATGGTTCTTGGGTGAAAAGTTTTTCTTTATTTTATCTTCAATTCGTATGTTCGGGTCATAAATTAATTCTTTGTAGAACATATCTAAAAGTGTGAATTACCAGACAAAATTGCATGCCGAAATGGTTTTCTAACAGGTTGTTTCTCGATATTGAAAAATTTGTAACTTTCTCAATTTTACCGGTTCAGGACGATTCTTGAAGCGTGAGATCATAAATTTTAATAGTTACAACTTTGCTTAAGGTCCCGAGTTCGAATTATGCTTTGAAGTCTTCGGTTTATTAGTCGCTTCCTAAAGTGAAAATTAAAATAAGCTGAAGATTTCAAGATAGCAAAATAAGTCCGTTGTTTCTCGCAATTTGAAATATCATAACTCTGTTGTTTTTTATCGTATCGGGGTGATTCTTTTGGCACGATGTCAAAAATTTTGTCATCTATGATTTTATTTTGGTTGCACGTCAGGATTCCGCACCGAAATACATGAGATTGTGGCTTGTTTGGGAAAATGCACAAAATTAGCTGAAAAAATATGCACTGTGAATTTTTATACCTAGTTCTCGCAGTTCAGAGCATCGTAAATTAATAAATTTTTATCGTATCAGAGCGATACTTTCGGCGCCATATTACAAATTTCGTCATCAACATTTTTGTTTCATGTCACGCGTCAGGATTATGCACCGTATGTCATGAGGTTATGTTTCGATCTTGCATTATGCATGAAATAAGCCAAAAATCAACATTTGCACTAGCCAAACAAGACTTAGATCCAATTCTATACATATTTGAAATTCAAATTTCAAAAAATCTACACTCACTATCTCAAACTTCTCACAAAAACTCTTCAATTCTCTCTCAAATCAAAACAAAACTCTCTCAACTTTCTCTAAAACCTCTCAAGAACATTCAAATAAAAGTTGCAAGAAGCTTCATCTTCTCCCTCCAAGAATTCAACCGCGAGCTCCTCCATAAACCACCAGCCTCCCTTTCTTTCACCTCCACTTCTAGTCACCGGCACCACCATAACTTCATGCACGAATCTTCGGCGAGATCCTTCCATCGCGCCTCCGATCACGCTTCCTTCTCCCTCCGTCGCCTTGTGTTTTTCCGACGATCTCTCCCTCTCTCCCAAGCAGTGTTTTCCGACGACCTCTTCTTCTCTGCTTCTGATATGAATTTCATTTTGATATGCGCTAATTGCTTGAAGTCATAAATTATTCCATCATTTTGTTGAGATTAATTAAAAAATACTTGCATTTTGTTTGTATATGAGTGGAATTATGTAATATTCATGAATTGAATTCTTGATTATGTGAGTTGATTAAAGCATGTTGATGATGATGTTGAAATATGGTATTGGATGAATGATTGTTAATTTTGTTCGAATCTTGAGATTTCGATTGTTAATTGATGATGACTTTTGATGATGATTTATGTCAAATTAAGTCGAATTATGGAATTTTAATGAGAATTGATGTGGATTTCATGAGTTAATGCAATTTTGAATCGATTTTTTGATGAATTCACTTCTTAGAAATTAAAAACCTCAAATCCAATAAATTACATTACCACTTGATTGGAATTGACACTTTATTGTTGCATTTAATTATTTGCAATTCGTTTGTGATTTCCTAGCAACGATACTTGAACCGATAAGCGTTTTTTGCATCAGTTTGCAATTGTTGAAATTGATTTTGATCGATATTGATTCAAGTATAAATTGCTGCCTGGAAAATGAAAATGCATTGTAATTTTCTTTTCAAATGTTGTTTGAGGCTTACTTGAGCATGATTATGCGTTTATGGACTGTTAATGTTGAGTTTTACCATTTTCAACATGATTTTTCAAGCTATGTTGTGATACGACAATGCTGCCCGGTTTCGGTAAGTTGAGCTTAAGGCATGATTTAGTTAATGGTTAATGCTCAAGCGACTTTGTTTTGGTACTTGAACTACATCTATGTCAAGTTGTGATAATTCTGGATCAATATTTTGTGCGGTTCATGTATTGACAGCAATACTTTCTGGTTTTTAATGTTGATGCTCCAACACTTGTTTGGATTGTGTTACTTCCTATTTTAATCGTGATTTGATTTGTGATGTGGATACTTGATTTCGAAGACTTGGTTGTACGACACATGAAGTTAGGATTATTGTTTGGTTGTATAGACTTGTCTTGTGCAGGGACTTTGAATTGATGCGATGGATTTTTTGCATGTGATTTATTTTTGCATTTGTGAGATTGATTTTGATATTGGATGTTATTTATGATTGTTTCTCTGTTGCTTAGTGAAGCTTGCACGATGTTTTATGGGCTTCTCTGCTTTGCTTGCTTGCTACGAACTCTTATTCGTTTGGTATTGTTCCGCTTCTGGTTTAATTTTCTGCATTGTCTTTTCTTTTCCTTACCAAGAGAAGTAGGAGTAGAGATGCATGACTGGGAGTCCCTACTTTAGATGGGCAAATATGTTTTAAAGACCTTTAGAAGGAATTTTTGTGTGAATATTTGCTTGTGTTTGTTTGTGTGTAAAAGACCTCGATGAAGGCAAATCCCACTACCCTCCCATTTTCTTTTTACTATTTGTGCTTGCTATCGAGTCAAATACGTGGAAAAAAGGCCCGAAGTCGGCCCCCACGTATCAGGGTTATTCTTTCGGCACAACGTTAAAAATTTTGTCATCTACGATTTTTTTCAGGTTGCGCGTTAGGATTCTGCAACGAAATACATGAGCTTGTGGTTTGTTTGCGAAGAGTACACAAAATAAGCTGAAAAAATATGCACTGTGAATTTTTATACCGAGTTCTCACAATTCAGAGCATCGTAAATTACTCAATTTTTATCGTACAGAGCAATTCTTTCGGTGCCACATCACAGATTTCGTCATCAACATTTTTGTTTCATGTCGCGCGTCAGGATTATGCATCATATGTCATGAGGTTATGGTTCAATCTTGCATTGTGCATGAAATAAGCCAAAAATCAACATTTGCACTAGCCAAACAAGACTTAGAGCCAATTCTATAATTACTTGAAATTCAAATTTCAACAAAACTACAATCATTATCTCAAACTGCTCACAAAAACTCCAATTCTCTCTCAAATCAAAACAAAACTCTCTCAACTTTCTCTAAAACCTCTCAAGAACATTCAAAGAAAAGTTGCAAGAAGCTTCATCTTCTCCCTCTAAGAATTCAACCGTGAGCTCCTCCATTAACCACCAGGCTCCCTTTCTCACGCCGCCACATCCAGTCATTGGCACCATCGTGCCTTTGCACACGAATCTCTGGTGAAATCCTTCAGTCGCGCCTTTGATCACGCTTCCTTCTCCCTCCATTGCCTTGCGTTTTTCCGGCGATCTCTCCCGAGTGGTGTTTTCTGAAGAACTCCTCTTCTCTGCTTCCGATCCGAATTTCATTTTGATCTGTTGTAATTGCTTAAACTCATAATTGATTCCATCATTTTGTTGAGATTAATTGAAAAAAACTTGCATTTTGTTTGTATATGAGTGTAATTATGTAATATTCATGAATTGAATTTTTGATTATGTGAGTTAATTAAAGCATGTGGATGATGATTTTGAAATATGGTATTGGATGAATGATTGTTGATTTTGTTTGAATCTTGAGATTTATATTGTTAATTCATGATGACTTTTGATGTCGAATTATGTCAAATTAAGTCAAATTGTGGAATTTTAATGAGAATTGATGTGGATTTCATGAGTTAATGCAAATTTGAATCGATTTGTTGATGAATTCACTTCTTCGACGTTAAAAACCTTAAATCCGATAAATTGCATTAACACTTGAACATTGATTGTTTTAGATTGGAATTGAAATTTTATTGTTGCATTTAATTGTTTTCAATTTGTTTGTGATTTCCTAACAACGATACTTGAACCGATAAGCGTTTTTGTATCCGTTTGCAATTGTTGAAATCGAATTTGATCGATATTGATTCAAGTATAAGTTGATTTAAGTATATGTTGAAATCGATTTTCGACATGATTTTTCGAGCTATGTTGTGATACAACAATGCTTCCCGGTTTTGGTAAGTTGAGCTTAAGGCATGATTTAATTAATGGTTAATGCTCAAGAGAGTTTGTTTTGGTACTTGAACGACATCTATGTCAAGTTGTGAAGATTTTGGATCGATATTTTGTGTTGTTCATGTATTGACAGCAATGCTTCCTAGTTTTCAATATTTATGCTCCAACACTTGTTTGGAATGTGTTTCTTTGCATTTTAATCGTGATTTAATTTGTGATGCCGATACTTGATTCCGAAGACTTGGTCGTATGACACATGACGTTTGGATTATTGTTTGGTTTTATAGACTTGTCTTGTGCAGGGACTTTGACTTGATGCAATGGATTTTCTGCGTGTGATTTTATTTTGCATTTGTGACATTGATTTTGATATTGGGTGTTATTTCTAATTGTTTCTCTGTTGCTTGGTGAAGCTTGCACGAAGTTTTCCGGGATTCTCTGCTTCTGGTTTATTTTTCTGCATTGTCTTTTCTTTTCCTTACCAAGATAAGTAGGAATAGAGATGCATGATTGGAAGTCCCTACTTTAGGTGGGGAAACCTGTTTTAAAGACCTTTAGAAGGCATTTTCTTATGCGCATTTTCTTGTGTTTGTTTGTGTGCAAAAGACCTCGATGAAGGAAAATCCCACTACCCTTCCTTTTCCCTTTTACTATTTGTTATTGCTATAAAGTTAAATAAGTGGAACAAAAGGCCTGCAATTGGCCCCCATGCATTCTAGTATGTGTCGTTCTTAGCTCACGTTATACATTGATGCTTTGTACCATGCCTATTCTTGTCCGTTGAGCCAATAAAATGGAAAAGGGTTCGTAACCAACCCCCATACTTTGTCATTCGTTTCAGTGATGTTATCTCAAATTTCTTTAAACATTGATGCTCCGAGTTGTTACTCGATGTCGGTGGTCGAGAAAATCAAGTGGAAATAATTCCTTACTACCACATTGAGAACTATTGGACTCATTTGTTTATTATTAGCTTGCACTCGATTTTGTTTTGGTTTGAATTTGTTTGATTGAACTTGTGGTTGTGCGCTTTTCTTTACATCTTTGTATGTTCCCTTAGGATTCACTTATTTCATTTCCAATGCAAGTTAGACATTATAATCATAATCCATGCATGCTAACAAAGGTAAAGGTTTCCCTTTGTTAATCCAAACCTTAGGACCATCATTGTATGATAACATTAGGGATAGAGATAGATAGTTTCCTTTAGATGTTTTTCTTTCCCTTTTGCATTCGTAAGACCAAAACTTTTTTTCTTGGAAAATGCTAAAACACTAAATCATGGAAGATGCGAATTGTATGCACTTGAGTCTTGTGGGGTAGAGCGAATCGGTTTAGACTGAATATTGCTCTATTTTCACTTTGAACTTTATTACGGTTCAAATTGCAAGTCCTTTTTAAGGTAAAAAACATCGGCCAATCCAAACTTTTTCCTCCTTTGGGATTTTCTTCGAAACTCTCAAAAGGATGTGTTAATTATACTTTATGAAATACGGCGCGTAAATCCCCAAAGGTCGGGTGACACTATCTCTAAATTCTAGAGCACGAATGTAGCATTATCCGCCTTCGGGCATTTTGCTTTTGAAAATACCTTTTTAGTTAAGAACATGTTAATTCATTCCTATGCCAATGCGTGAGTCTCCAAAGGTCGAGCTGCAGTAGGAAGAAAATTAATTTTGGTAAAACAAAAACAAAAACAAATGGAAACTTTTGAGCCAAACTACGACCCTCTGATTCCTTAAAGGGATACATAGGCATTTGTTCGCAGGGCCTAAGAAAGAAATTTTTGGAAATATTCTTTCTTTTTCCTCGTGTTTTCTTTTGCATGCATTCCCTCTTTTCATTTTTCCATTTAGCTCATAAGCTTTAGATTAGAACACACCTTTTAATTAGAACAACAACAGTGGATCACGTGGATTACCACAGACTTGAGGGGTGATAATAGCTTCCCCTTTCATAATCGACCCCTTTACCTGTATCTCTCGGTCGCGAGACCTTGATTCCACCCTTCCTAGTTTTACTCAATGTTTACCTTTCCCTTCTCGTGGGATAAAAACATTCAATGGCGAATTACATGGATCATGAACAAGGTATTCCAAGGAGAAATCAGAGACATGCTCAAGATCTACATGGATGACATGATCATGAAATCCCAAGAGGAAACCAACCATGTGCTCCACCTAAAGAAAGTCTTCAACCAAGGAAGGAAATGAAGAATGTGATTCAACCCAGAAAATGCACCTTTGGCGCATGGGAAGGTATGTTCCTTTATTTCTACCTGACAGAAAGAGGAGTTGAAGCCAACCCTGACAAATGCTGAAAATTTTCTAAGTTTTCAATGCCGAACTCGAAGATATAAATTCAAACCTAAAATGGAATGCTCACTTCGTAATCCCACTTCGTGGAAAAATCTGCCCAACATGCACTTCCCCATTTCAAACTTCTTTGCAAAGAGACAACCTTTGAGTGGACCGAGGAGTGTGAATATGTGCTCCTCCACCTCAAACAGGAAGTATCACAGCCACCGGTCCTTTCACAACCAGATAAAGAAGAAACTCTCTACCTCTATCTGGTCATGGCATTCGAGGTCGTGAGCACATACCTCATTCGAGAAACCGCCGAGGGGTAGAAACCCATTTATTTCATGAGAAAGGCCTTGCAGGGTCTTGAAGTAAGATACCAACTGATCCAAAAATTAGCCCTATTGCTCATCAACGCGGCGAGGAGGCTGAGGCAATATTTTCTAGCATGCACAATATAGTTTGAACAATACAACTGATAAAGCAATTACTTGGTCGACCTAATATAGAAGGATGAATGCTAAAATGTTTATTATAAATCTGAGTTCGACATCAAATATGAGAGCAAAAAAGCCCTCAAAGCCCAAGTGTAGACTTACTTCGTGGTAGTGATGACCTTGCCAGCCTCCCCCCACGAGCGGATCACACAAATGGACCATATTCATTGATGGGGCTTCTAGCTAAATGGGAAGCGGGGAAAGAATTATATTGGTTCATAAGGAAGGAATCTTGATTGAAATCTCTTTCACGCTGTGATACGGTGGGAGAACTGACTTGAGGTTTTACGTTTGTGTTCGCAAATGTTTCGGTTTAGCAAGAGTCGCCACCGACTTTTTATTTTATCCTAAGGAAAGGTCAAAAAGCACATGAAACACCTTTGAGATGTTTTCTTGGGTTCGGGGAGTAGATTATGAAAAGGGAAGGTGCAAGCATCCTTTTCATCCATGGTTATCCATGGGCTCTTAGTTACTTGTTTAGATCACTTGCTTTTGCTTTTAAATTGTTTGAAATGGTGCTTTGTGTGTGGTTTTGAAAGATGTTTTGAAAAGAGGCCATCGTTGTGGAAACCTTTGTAATGATTCTTGTTTGAATGTATACAAAGGTGTTTTTGTCTTTTGAAAAGATTTCAATGTTTGAAAACTGATTTTGGGAAATATTTTGAAATTTTGTTGTGAGGTGTGTTTTGAAAATAGCAAGCATGTTTTGTAAGTTTTTGACCCTTTTGACAGTGTTGTTTTACCATTGCATTTGGTAAACAACCTTGTATTAGGATGTTTAAACGGGACAGGCACGGGTCATCGTATAGACCATGATAGCAATTGTGTTAAGTATCTTTAGCAAAATTTTGAGGGACTTGATCATTTTGTTTAGGCAACCAAGATAGCATCGTCGAGGGACTATGATCTTTCGTTTTGTTTATGTTTTGCCAAAGTACCCAACATGCATAACATGGCCCATTTTTTAAGGCAACAAGTGGATGTAACCCTAAGGGTGTAAGTGTGCATTGTGTATTGATTTTCATGCATTTTTATCTTTGTATTAGGTCAAGCTACTTGTTGATTTTAGAATTTTGCATACAAACCCTAATCTCTAATCATGGCATAATTGAAAGCGTAAATGCGTAAAATAAATCTACCACTATTACAACATGATTATGGGGAGGGGGATACAATTTTGAATGGGGAATATTTGACAAGAAATTAAAACCCTAGTTTTACTATTACATCCAAATTGAATCAAATGGCATAAATAATAAATGAACAATATTTAAATAAACAAATTAAATAAATATACAAAATAATATGAATATGCAAAAAAGGTTTTTGTTTATTTTTATTATGTAAAAATATTTAATGCAAAAAAGAAAGAAAGAAATGAAAAGATTATTATTTTTTTTGGTTAAGGGTAAAACCCTAATTTTCTTTTTAGAAAATAAATATATTAATTTATATTATCTATATACAATAATATAAAATAATGTATATACAAAAAATAAAATAAATTTAGAACAAAAATTATTATTTAAGTATAAATAATAACAAAAATAAAAGTATATTTTTTTCATGTTTTTATCCTCAAGTATTTATAAAATAAAGTATGTATATATGTATTAATTATATTAATTATGTACAATAAAGAAAATAAAATATATACAAGTATTTAGGAAAAACTGATAGTATATGAGAAAAATATTATTTTTATAGGTATAAATAATAAAAATAAAATATATAATATTTCTATAATATTTATAAGTTTTTATTAAATAAAATAAAAGTATATATTACCTAATAACTATTTTTATGTCTAAAAAAATAACAAAAATAATAAAAATAAATGTGAAAATTTTATGAAAATATTTTTGGATATTTTTATGTTTGGAAAATATAAAAAAAAATCAGAAAATTAAAATAAATATAAAAATATAAAAATGTAAAGAAATTGGGCCAGGGGGGTGCAAAAAGTAAAAGGGGGTGTCAATAGTGAGCCAGGACCAAGCCCAGCCCAAGCCTCTTCATCTTCAACCTTTGACTTCAAATTTCGTGCGCGCCCTGTACAATTGCTAGATCGTGCATACGAGCTCTATTGCAAAAACACATAACATCAAAGTTGTAGAGCTTTTCAAGACGAATCCAACCATATAAAAAAACTTGTCCTAACTCTCAAAGACTAGAGAGAATTTCTCTGGCCCTAAAATCTAACCTAATTTTTTCAGGATGTTCATGGACCAAATTCTCTTAGCATGCTTAATAAAAATGAAAACTGAGCATATGTACAACATCATGGCTATGGATACTGCATTTCTTATTCACAAACCTAAGTCTAAATGTTCCTAAATTGAGAGATAGGAAGTTGATAAAAACCTATTTTAGTTGACTCCGTGTATGGCAATGTGTAGCTTTTCAACAAGGCTTGAGATGTATGGGAGCTTACTTGAACTTCACTTGACCTTCTCCAATGTCTAGCTTGCCTTGAATGAACTTGAACAAGCCTACAGAACTCAACCTGCACAAGCTCAAATTGAAAATGGCAAACCCTGTAAATGGAATTACAGTCATTGTTTATGTTTTGGGATAGCTTGGATGGATTGTATGGAAGGTGTTTGAACAGGTTTGGGGCAAAACGCACGAGCAAATTGTGCTATGGAAGTCAACATGCAGATGCTGCCCTGTTTTGTCAAAGGAGGGTGATTTTGAGCTATGGGATGTTTAAGGGCTCAAAGGGTCGTGTTTCTGGTTCAAGGGGATGTGAGAAAGTTGTTTCAAAAGCTTCCAAAAGTTAGTTTTTGCTGAGACTCCTGTTCTTGTGTTTTGGACAAATTTCTTGGTTATGAAGCAAAATGTGTGAAGTGATGTGAAACAGGCCTGTAAAGGCTATTCATATGCTAGCACCCTCTGCTCTTGGCCCCTCTAATTTGTGGATTTTATTTGCTGCATAAGATATGGACCAATGCTCAAGAAATCAGTTTTGACATAAAGCAAGATTTAAGCAAAAATGGTAATTTTGCTTTTTCTATTTAAGGATTAATCTAATGTGTAATGTTCTAATGACCAAAATAATGCCTTAGACAAATGGTTTTGCACTTAATTATTGAGTGTGGAATGGTTTTGAGGCCTGTAATCTAGTGCAAAGCAAGCTGATTTGAATTTGCAACTTGTATCACAATGAACATGCCATGGATGAAAAGTGAGTTTTTGCCATCTTCAAGCCTTCGATTCTCCCTAACCACAAATGATTTTGGAGAGTTATTGGACATTTTGGAAAGCTTGCAACATGATATACAATCCATCTTTGAAATGCACATTTTTATTACAAGTGGAACTATGTGAAAAATGGCCATGAAGATAGGTCAAAATCCTGCCTAAACTAGGGCAAAATTTCACTAAGTTAAAAGTTTTAGGGACCCTTGTTCCAAAAATCATAACTTGAGATCCAAGCTTCTTTTGGGAAAACTTTGTGAATCAAAGTTGTAGATTTTGTGGAGGACTACAACTTTCATGTTAGAAGTTTTGTTTGAATCCAACTGCATCATGGTGAAAATGTTGGGCAAAGTTAGGAAAAATTAAGAAAATTTCATAACTTAGAAAAATTCTAAGCTATGAAATTTTCCAACTTTAAACCCTAATTTGCAAAAATTGGGTTTCTTGATGAATAATTTTCATGTTTTGACACATCTTGATGAAAAATGACCCTTGGCACTTGATTTTGACCAAAAAGTCAAAGTTTGACTTTTCAGTGTACAGTCAAAATTTGATTAGTTGATTGAAAAATTCATTTGTCAATCCAATGCAATTGAGATCTTTTGAACCTTGTGAATAGGTCAAGATGATGCCATTGAGTCCTTGAATCCATGCTTGAACCCAATTTTCCATTGGCTAGGTCAAAAATCAGAAATTGCCCTTGTGTAGTCAAAACCCTAAAAATGACCATTTTGTCCTTTTGGTGATCTGATCAAATTTCTTATGGAGTTTTGATCCAAACTTGATCAAATGGTTCATATGAGTCTATAATGTTGATGTGGGTCAAAATTTATGAGGTGTGACTGTAAATTGGCCACAATTGATTTTTTCCCCAATACAGTTGATTTCTAGGTCAATTGACTAATTGACTGGGCAAAAACTTGATTCAAGGCTTGAAACTTGGTAGAGGAAATCTTATAAGTGCAAGATGGTGTATGAAAGTCACATGAAGCATTGATGGTCCAAAAATCCTTGTGCAAACTCAAACCCTAATTTAGGTCAACAGTGCAAGGAGATGTCTTGAGTAGAGCAAACCCTAACTTGATCTTGAGTTCAAAGAGCCTTGTGATGAGAAATGTTTATAAAATGAGAGGGAAAATTTTGGGGTACAACATTTGCCCCTGTTCAATCTTCTTGAACTTGAAGAGTTAGATTGGTGAGTTTGCCTTTCGTGACTCGAAGGTGAAAGAGGATTGGACACTCAAAGTGCCCGTAAATTTGCACTCGTCAAAATATAACTGAGGGAATAGGCTTAAAGATGCCATTTGTAGATGGTAGAATCTTGCTGTAGATGGGCTTAAAAGATGCCATCCAAGACTTGTTTGTTGAAAATCAGGAGAATGATTATCATAATGGTATCCGTATATGGAACGTATCTGAGTTGTATCCGGAGATTGGATTCGTATGAGCAAAGGAATGGCGTCCGTGTCTGGAGCGTATCTGAGTTGTGCCTGTATTTGATTCTTGAATGAATATCAGAATGACTTCCGTGTCTGGAGTGTATCTGTATTGTATCTGAATTCTGAATGGGCGACAGAGAAACATCTGTGTATGGAGCATCTTCGGGCTAATAAATTCTGAATGAGTGACAGAATGGCGACCGTGTCTGGCGCATATCTGGACTGTATCTGAAGTTGAGACCTGTGTGAGCAGCAGAATGACTTTCGTGTCTGGAGTGTATATGTACTGTAATCGGGATCTGGACAAGTGACATAATGACTTTTGTGTCTGGAGTGTATCTGAACTTGAAGTTGATAGTTGAATCTAAATGAGAAACAGAATGGCTTCTATGTTTGGAGCGTATCTAGTCTGCATCTGATTTCTGGAGTCTGAATGAGTAGTAGAATGACTGTCGTATCTGGGGTGTATCCATACTGTATCTGAAATCTTTGAACATTTGTTAAAGGTAGCTTTTAATCTTATCCTGAAAAGGGTAAAATGTTAGCTAAAACACAAAGTTATGTTGCATGACATGTATGACGCAATAAAATATGTTCTATCAATGTTTATGATATATGGATGTAATGGATGCACATGTAAGCCGATTAGATGTCTTGCTGAGGAAAATAAATCCTTGACAGCTGGAGATAATGAAATCTTCGTCTGCTGCCTTGGAAAATAAATCCTTGACTGCTGCTGGAGATTCAAAACCTTTGATTTGTTGAGACTGAGGACATCCTTTGGACTACTGCCGAGGATTGAAAATCCTTGGTAACTTGTGGGGATTAACAATAGCCTTGACAACTTCTGTGGGGAATTGAGAATCCTTCATGACTTTCCTGGCGGATGAGGAAAATTTTGACGATCTCTACCGGGGAATTAAAACCTGGGAGGCTTCAACGGGAGAAATGAGGATAAGAATCTTCGTTCTGCTGGGAAATAACTATGTGGGGAGAATTCTTATCCTGCTGGGGGAATCAGGAGTTTGGGTTGTATGCCAATCTACTGGGGATTCCTGTTTTGTTGTTTGAAGAAAAACTCCACTGGGGATCAGGAGTTTAGAAACTTAGCTCTGATGGCGATTTTGAAACTTAACTCCACTGGGGATATGTATTTCAAGGTTTTAGCTTTGTTGAGGGTCTGAACGACATACTATAGGGGATTTCTTCTGGAATAGCCTAAAAGACGTTCTCCTATACTTTCAACCTATCAGTAATTTTCCTTTCTCATTTCATTTTATTTGTAGGCAGTGATTATATTCAAATGCATATTCTCATTTAATAAATCATTGGACGTTTTCAAATAAAACACAAGTGTAAAAAAGAAAGAAAAGGCAAACAAATTTATGTACTTTGAAGTATCTTTGTATTGATTTTGTGTAAGTATTTTGTACAAAGGAGACAGACATCCTAGTAAGAGAATGTTGTCATAAAAAATGAGAAAAATTTATACAAAGAAAGATGGTTATGTGTAACAATTCCATGGGGTTCCCATTCTGCTATAGCCTTCATAACTCTGAGTATCTTGTCCATTCGTTGCTTCGTTCGCAGATGATTGGATTGATCAGAAGCCTGGAGCTTGTCCGTGAAGAGATTGTCCTTAAAGTGATCCGACAAGACATAGTCATACGCTTTAATTCCCTAACTTTTGCCTGGACCGCCCTTCCGGGTTTTCGATCCACCGGGAAACCCTTTTTTGCCCAAGTCGCCCTTTCGGGTTTTCAACTTGTCGGGTCTACAGATTTTTTTATTTATCCCTAATTTTTGCCTGAACTGCCCTTTCGGGTTTTCGATTCACCGGGATGCCCATTTTTGCCCAAGTCGCCCTTTCGGGTTTTCAACTTATGCGTAGTATCTTTTAACTATGTCTGCGTTCGCAGGATGCGGCAGGTTATCGTCGTCCATGGTGGTCAGGATCAATGCCCCACCAGAAAAGATGTTTTTGATCACAAATGGTCCTTCGTAAGTAGGAGTCCATTTTCCCCTGGGATCACTTTGCGGCAAGATGATTCGATTGATTACAAGGTCCCCGACTTGATATACTTGTCTCTTTACTTTCTTGTTGAAGGCCTTGATCATACGTTTCTGATACGCTTTCCCATGGCAAACAGCAGTAAGTCGCTTTTCGTCAATTAAGTTAAGTTGATCAAGTCGGGTCTGAATCCAATCGTCTTCACTCAAACCAGCATCCTTCATGATTCTCAAGGAAGGAATCTGAACTTCCATAGGTAAAACAGCTTCCATGCCGTATACCAAAGAAAAGGGGGTTGCCCCAGTTGAAGTGCGTGTCGTGGTACGGTATCCGTGCAGAGCAAACGGTAACATCTCATGCCAGTCCTTGTAGGTGACTGTCATCTTTTGAATGATCTTTTTGATATTTTTGTTTGCAGCTTCGACAACACCGTTCATCTTAGGACGATAGGGAGATGAATTGTGACGTTGAATCTTGAACTGCTCGCATAGAGCGGTGATCATAGTGTTATTAAGGTTTGTACAGTTGTCCGTGATGATCCTGTCGGGGATACCATACCGGCATATGAGGTTCTTCTTGATGAAGCGGGCAACCACATTCTTTGTAACGGAGGCGAAGGAAGCTGCTTCGACCCATTTGGTAAAGTAATCAATAGCCACCAGGATGAAGCGATGTCCATTGGATGTCGTAGGCTTGATCTCTCCAATCATGTCGATTTCCCACATTGCTAATGGCCAAGAAGCTGTTAGGACATTGAGAGGAACTGGAGGAATATGTACCTTGTCAGCATAGACTTGACATTTGTGACAAGTACGTGAATATTGATGACAATCAGCTTCCATGGTAGACCAGTAGTAGCCTGCCCTTAGAATCTTCTTAGCCATCGTATGTCCGCTCAAATGGGTGCCAAATGTGCCACTATGCAATTCGGTCATGATCAACTCAGCTTCAACTTTGTCCACACAACGAAGTAGAACACAACCATGGTTGCGCTTATATAGGATATCATTTCTCAGGAAGAACTTGGAAGCAAATCTCCTTAAGAATTTTATGTCGTTGACCGAAGCTCCTTCAGGGTATTCTCGAGTCTTGAGATACCTTTTGATTTCATGAAACCAGGGTTGTTCCACTACTTCTTCGGTATTAATCTCATGACAGTGCGTAGGTTCGTCCCTTTGCTCAACTGTGATTTGGGGAGCCTCATTATCCCAATTGAGTTTAAACATGGAAGACATTGTAGCTAGAGCATCCGCTAGCTGATTTTGTTCTCGTGGGAAGTGCTCGAAGGTAATCTGCTCGAAATGAGGTAACAATGTCAGGACATGTTCTTTGTATGGGATAATATTAGGATGTTTAGTGTCCCACTCTCCTTTGATTTGACTGATAACAAAAGCTGAGTCCCCAAATACAACCAGAGATTTGATTCCCAAGTCAATAGCAACCTTGTGACCAAAGATACAAGCTTCATACTCGGCCATGTTGTTGGTGCAGCTGAAGCAGAGTCTAGCAGTGAAAGGTGTATGGCAACCTTCTAGAGAAATAAGTATCGCACCGATACCGTTGCCAAGTGCATTTGAAGCACCATCAAAGTATAGGGTCCATCGGGATCCTTGTTTAGGTCCGTCATACGGTTTGTTACCTTAAATGTTGTCCAATGTCATAATGTCCTCGTCAGGGAAGTCGAACCTCATAGATTGGTAATCTTCGACAGCTTGATGAGCTAGATGGTCAGCTAGTACACTCCCCTTTATAGCTTTTTGGGTTGTGTACTGGATATCATACTCAGTCAAGATCATCTGCCATCTAGCGATTCTTCTGGATAAAGCAGGCTTCTCGAAGATGTACTTGATCGGACCCATTTTGGAAATCAGCAAAGTGGTATATGTCAACATATACTGCCTTAGTCGGCGAGCAGCCCATACCAAAGCGCAACAAGTTTTCTCGAGCAGTGAGTAGCAAGTCTCACAGTCAGTAAACTTTTTGCTAAGGTAATAAATGGCGTGCTTTTTTCAACCAGACTCGTCATGTTGGCCCAGTACGCACCCTATAGAATTATCCAAAATAGTCAGATACATGATTAACAACCTTCCTTCGACGGGTGCCATCAAGATAGGAGGTTCCATCAAATACTCCTTGATCTTATCGAAAGCAACCTGACAGTCATCATTCCATTTAACCACCTGATCTTTCTTCAACAACTTGAAGATTGGTTCACAGGTAGATGTTAGGAGAGAGATGAACCTTGCAATATAATTTAGGCGTCCCAAGAAACCTCTGACCTCCTTTTCAGTGTGGGGGGTAGGCATTTCTTGTATAGCTTTGACTTTGGCAAGATCAACCTCAATGGCTTTGTTGCTGACGATGAATCCCAAGAGTTTACCGGACCTAACTCTGAAAGTGAACTTGCTAGGGTTCAGTCTGAGCTTGTATTCTTTCAATATGACAAATAGCTTTTACGGATGGTCGAGGTGTTCTTCTTCTGTTTGTGAACGGGATATCATATCGTCTACGTAGACTTCAATCTCATGATGTATCATGTCATGAAACAAACCTACCATGGCTCGCTGATAGGTTGCCCTGACATTCATCAGTCCGAATGGCATCACTTTATAGCAGAAGGTACCCCACTGCGTAACAAAAGTAGTCTTCTCCATGTCTTCGGGGGCCATTTTGATCTGGTTGTACCCTGAAAATCCATCCATGAAAGAAAACACCTTATGTTGAGCTGTATTGTCGACCAAAATGTCAATGTGTGGCAGTGGAAAGTCATATTTAGGGCTAGCCCTGTTTAAGTCTCTGTAGTCCACACACATTCTGACTTTGCCGTCCTTCTTAGGCACAGGCACAATGTTAGCAACCCATTATGGATAGGAAGTAACAGCCAGAAAGCCAGCATTGAACTGCTTCATCACCTCAGCTTTGATCTTTTCGGACATGTCGGGCCTCATTTGACAGACTTTCTGTTTGATTGGTGGACAATCTTCTCTTGTAGGCAGACGGTGAACCACAATATCTATATCCAGTCCCGGCATATCTTCATAGGACCAGGCGAAGATCTCAACAAACTCATTCAACAGCTGAACTAAGCGCTCCTTGACACTTGGCTCCAGGTTGGAACCCACTTTAACCTCTTTTCTGTCTTCGGCAGTACCCAAATTGATAGTCTCTAACAACTCTTCATGGGGCAGAATAGCCCTTTCTTCTTGTTGCAAAAGTCTAGCCAGCTCTCCAGGCACTTCACATTCTTCATCACCTTCGTACTCGGCATGATTGACCAGATCTTCAGAGTCACTGAAAGCCATAGCAGAATTGTTACCCATGGAATCCGGAGTGGATGGGTACCTGCATTTTGTGAGTGTGGGTGTGTGTAAGGGATAGCCATCCTTAAACAAAATAAAATGTAAAAGGAAAGAAAATGAACACAAAAGTTTATAGATGAAAACGTCCATGATTCATTAAAAATGGCATATGAAAATGAAGAATCAAAACCCTTACAAATGGACCTATATGCCCCGGGCAAGGCATAAGGCGAAAAGAATGTACAAATTGTTTAATAATTATTACAGACCAAACAGGAAATGTTCAAAAGATAAATTACTGATTGATGAAAGTAATGGGAACAAAGTCTTTCGCCTCCCAGTTGTTCAGTCCCCCTTCAATGGTTGGAAAGATCCAATCTTCAAAATTGCCTTCTTTATCATCATCTTTTAAAGCATGAACTCCATGATGAGTGATCTTTAAGGGTGGTCCTCCAGCCCGGGAGCGACGTACAGTCTTCTGGCTAGCAGCAGTGAAACCCAATCCGAACTTGTCTATCTTGTGAGGAAAATCTGGCAGTTGACCCCATATTGTGCTTCCTCCATCCTTGAATACATCCTTCGCATCTTTAAGGGATGACATCCGAGATACAGGCTTGGTAATGATGGGCACATCAGTCATTGTCTTGGCTACCGCAACTTCAGGAGAAACCTCTTAAAAGTGTTGGAAAGGTGTTTCTATGAATTCACCATCTAACTCCACGTAGCGGAAAGAGTTAAGGTGGCTTATCATATACTCCTCCTCACCATGAACTTTTATGATCTTACCCTGGACTGGGTATTTGAGCATTTGGTGTAGAGAAGAAGTGACTGCCCCAGCGTTGTGGATCCATGGCCTTCCCAACAAGCATGAATATGAAGGACGAATGTCCATCACATAAAAAGTAGAGTTGAAAATTTCTGTTCCCACCTTAATTCGAAGGTCCACTTCTCTGTGAACCATCCTCTTAGAACCGTCGAAGGCTCTAACAATGATATTACTGGGCTTTAATGTCAAACCTTCACAGTCTAATCTGTCTAATGCTTTCTTTGGTAGGACATTTAAAGATGAGCCGGTATCAACCAGAACATGAGCCAGTGTGGTCCCCCTGCACTCTACCAAAACATGCAGCGCATCATTATGCTTTCTTCCCTTGGATGTTAGATCGGCATCAGAAAATACAAGACCATTATCGGCTGTAAGGATAGCCACGCACTCTTGAAACTGGTCTGCAGAAGTTTCTTGAGGCACGTGCGCCGTCTTCAGGAATTTGATCAAGGATTTGGCATGAGCCTCGGAGCAGAGCAATAGAGCCAGCATAGATATTTTTGAAGGGGTTTGCCCCAGCTGCTCTACGACATCATAGTCGCTCTTCTTAATTATCTTTAAGATTTCCTCTATTTCCTTTTGGGTGGTCTCGGGGATAACCAAAGTCTGAGCCCTCGTCCTGACGGACGCTTCTTCGATTCCCTTACCTTTACCAACAGTAACAGCAGATGGTACAACTTCGGGAGTAACAATTTCTTTGATCACTGGACTTCGCACAGATATCTTGATAGGCACAGGAACACTTGAGGATCCGAAGACTTCCCTTGGAGGAGCAATCTACGGAGAGAAGATTCTTCCTCTACAGTTATCTTACTTGTCCCTGCAATATTTCCTACATCAAGAGTTTCTTCATCGGAATTCTCTTCGGCTGATTCAGTCTGCCTGACACCATGGTAGAAGATCTCTACTCCATAATTCCATGGTATCGTCTTGTTGGACTTATATGGGATAGGCCCCGGCATGGTAATCTTCAGCGGTACAAACCTTGGATCAGGTGTAATCTTAACAGGCCTTTTGCAGGTCTTGGAAAGATTGTCGAAAATGGTGATTATAGCAATGTCATTGATTGGAGTAACATGAGTAACAGGAGTAACATGAGTAATAGTATCCACATGAGTTTTCTGAAAGAGGATTTCTTGAGTATCCATCATGCGTTGGATACCTGATTTCAACAGCGGACAGTCGGATTGCAAGGTTGAACAAAAGTAACAATCTTTTTCACAGCCCGGGAAAATCCCAACTTTCAACAGATTCATCTTGATCATTGGCAATGGAGTCATTAAGTCATCAACAGCAGTAACATGAAGATTTTCTACAATGGCATGGACATTATGACCATGTTTTGGCATAGGAGCGGATATCACATTAGGTTTTTCGGGGGCATCAAACTCCACCTCCTTGGCATCTATCAAATCTTGGATCTTGTTTTTAAGGGCCCAATAGTTGGTGTCGTGCCCCACACTGTCCGAATGATATGCACATTTTGCATTTGAATGATAATAGGGAGAAGAGGTATTTGGGTTTTTCGGCGCTTCTTTCAAGTTTGTAAGGTTTAACTTTAACAGGTGAGGGAAGACCTGAGCCGGTGTCATATTGATCCGGGTGAATTGTCGTTGTGGCCTTTCTACCCTTGGTTGGTTGGCTCTGGGTTGACTGCTTCGAGGTTGATCGGCTGAGGAGTTCTGAATCATCACAGCCTCCTCCGTTGGTCGGCGCTCCGTTCTTCCTTGATTTCTCTAGGAGTAAATAGCAGAAGCTTCTTTCTTGGCTGAGAAGGTCTTCTTGACAATAGTGGAAGCAGCTGCATCCTTCTAAATTTTACCACTCTTAATGCCAGCTTCGACCCTTTCACCTGTCAGTATTAATTCGGTGAACCCTGCAAATGAGCTCCCGATCAAGTGATTAAAGAATGGACCTGACAGGGTCCCCAAAAACATGTCAACCAACTCTCTATCCGACAATGATGGTTGCACCCTTCCAGCCAAATCACGCTACTTCTGGGCGTACTCCTTAAAGCCCTCATTAGAAGCCATACCCATACTCTGTAATTGAGTACGAGTAGGCGCTAAATCTGCGTTATATTGGTATTGTCGGTAGAAAGCAAAAGCCAAATCTTCCCAGTTATGTACATCAGATCTTACAAGTTGATAGAACCAGTCTAATTGTGTACCCGAAAGACTATCTTGAAAAAAGTGGACCCACAGATCCTTATCAGAAGAGTGAGGTTGGATCTTTCTGACGTAGGACCGCAGATGCATCTTCGGACAGGATAAACCGTCGTATTTAGAAAATGTAGGTACTTTGAACTTGGGAGGAATGACGATCCCAGCAACCAACCCTAGTTCTTCAAAATCCAGTCCGGGAACCCTTTGTACTTCCATGGCCGCCAACCGTTTTTCCAGATTTTTATACTTATCGTTCGCAGGAGGATATTGCTGCTAAGAGTAATCTTCCTCCTCTTCTTCTTCTTCCTCTTCAGCTTCAGACTCGGAGGGAATTCCAACTCCCTTACCTTTACCAACCCCTTCGTCAGACGTCGAGGGGAACTCGAGGACCCTTCTAGCCTGGTTCTCAAATCTTCTTCTCATAGTGGCCACACCAACCCTTTTCTTCTTTTTCTCTTTGTCTTTATCTTTCTCTAACAGTGCTTTAAGGTCCTCTTAACCCTTTGCTAAGGTCACGAGGAGTTGTTGGAATTGCGAATTTTGTGCCTGCAGATCTTTGACCGTCTGCTCTATATCCATCTTGCTGAAATAAACAGCAGAAAGATAAGGAAACCTGGTGTGAAGACCTGTTTATGCATATGATGAATGATATGTTATTCATGTAATGCATTCAAGTATTCAGAAATTCAAATTTGTTGCAAACAAAACGAACACACGTCATATTAATAAGAAGAAATTTGTTAGTACATAAATGCCCCATGGGCAAAGTATTACAAAAATCTTAATGTAAAAAGACATTGCACATCCTTTTTGGCGCGATGTAAGTGTTAAGAGTCTCCTCTTCGTGAAGTCGGCGTGTAAGTTCCAAAACCTTCTTCTCACTGGCATAAAAGCTGGCTTCAAAAGTATTCCGCACTTCTTTGAGGTGTATCCAACTCTTTTGCAATTCTTCCAATGATGTTGGTATGTCAGGATGTAGGAGGTTGTATGGAACCTCTCCTTCCATGACAGGCTCTTTGATCACGGGGAGAATGTGGGGGTAACGCATCATAAGACTCTGGGCGTGGGTTCGTACCCATTTGAGATAAGGCTCAAGGGGGATGGAATTCTTGTGCCCCAGTGTCTTACTATCCACTTTGTTGGGCATCCTCCAAGCTCGGATAAACCTTTGTCGAAGTCCTCGAGCGTCGTTGTCGAAGTAAAAAACTAAGTCAGAAATCAACATATCATGAGGGCCATCCCTTCGGGCATACCCAAGTTGCCTCAGAGCTAAACAGGGGTTGTAGGTAATGCCTCCCCTAATGCCAAGTAGTGGGACATTAGGGAATTCTCCACAACGATCAATGATGATGACATTTTCTCAGGACCGAGAACACCAATGAACATCAGAATGTGTGAGGGTCATCAAACGTTGTGACCACCTTAAACCCTACTAATTCTTCAAAATTGATTGGGGAAGGTGAGACGTAAACCACCTTGCTAGGAGAGGAGTACATCACATGAGAACACCTCTTTCCCTCATTGTTCGTGTGTGAAATGAGTGTAGGATGTCCCCAAGAAATGTAGGCACAGGATTCCGAGATATGAAAATCTTGACAGCATTCACATCTATAAGCTGATCAGGGTTTAGGAACAAGACCAACCCATAGATGAGAAGTGCTACAATCTCCTCAAAAGCTTGCAGATCTAAAGAATTCCAGCAG
Organism: Vicia faba; assembly: GCA_948472305.1. Classification (NCBI taxonomy): domain Eukaryota; kingdom Viridiplantae; phylum Streptophyta; class Magnoliopsida; order Fabales; family Fabaceae; genus Vicia; species Vicia faba. Next base: position 854,009,932 of record OX451736.1, on the reverse strand, counting down.
TCTTGTGCCTTCTCAAATAGAAACTTTGCCAAGAAACCCTTGACACCACTTCTGGTTTCCCAATGACCTTTGATATCAGATGGTTGCAAGTGTAAGGCTTGAGCAACATCTTCAGGTTTTGGTTCTCTTTCCGTACCGTTGTAGGGTAGTTGATGAATAATAGGAATCCTCATGAGTTTAGAAAATTCCTCCAAAGTAGGTACTAGTTGGTAATCAGGGAATGTGAAACAGTGGTGTAGGGGGTCAAAGAACTGGAAGAGAACTTTCACCATGTCTTCTTCAATGTTGGAGTTGACCAAGTTGAGAAGTCTACCATGTCTTTCACTAAAGAGATAATTCTCTGGAATCTTGGAAGTAAGCTTCTTAAGTTGAGGAGGGATCCTTACAAGGTTGACTTGGATTGTTTTCCTGCGAAGAGATTCCATGACCTACAAAACAAGAACAAAGATGAAGATCCAAACCGTTGAAATGGTTAGTGGGTGCATATAATGCTTTATGATGTTCATGATGTATGCACAAGTATATGTACAAGCGAATCACACAAGATCCTAGTTTCAGGCTTGCATGAGGTTTCATAGGTAAGTACCCTCTTGAATTTAGTTGGCTTAACTTGTCCTATAAATAGTAATAGGGTTCTAAGGAGCTCAATATTACTGGATTATTTTATGTGTTCATTGTTTCAGTTTAGCTACTTAACTGGCGACCGAAATATTCCAACAAAACAACCCTCAATGAGTGTAGTATCGAGTATCTACCAACTTCGGACTGCACCAAAGCCGGTCATCTCACTACCCCTAAAAAGGCCAAGATGGTCAAGTAAAGGTTCTAAGAGTTCATTAGTGCTTCATGACATCACTCAGCGGCCCCGTATTCTCTTTGATTGACTCAAAGGCTACCGGTACCCACCAATATGTCGCACTAATATAGCTATTTCTTCAACCATGTCGGTATACCCCGCACAGTTTCCACAACGTATTGCTATTTACCTATGAATGTTTCCCAAATCCGGGTGGAGGATTTCAAACCCAAACAATAGAACCAAATGTAAAGCAATCAAGGCAAACAAGATAAACATGCAAAGGTGATCTAAAACCCTAAGGTTACTCCACTTTTCAATTGGCTCCCCAGCAGAGTCTCTAGTTTTGTGATACGGTGGGAGAACTGACTTAAGGTTTTGCGTTTGTGTTCGCAAATGTTTCGGTTTAGTAAGAGTCGCCACCGACTTTTTATTTTATCCTAAGGAAAGGTCAAAAAGCACAGGAAAGACCTTTGAGATGTTTTCTTGGGTTCGGGGAGTAGATTATGAAAAGGGAAGGTGCAAGCACCCTTTTCATCCATGGTTATCCATGGGCTCTTAGTTACTTGTTTAGATAACTTGCTTTTGCTTTTCAATTGTTTGAAATGGTGCTTTGTGTGTGGTTTTGAAAGATGTTTTGAAAAGAGGCCATCGTTGTGGCAACCTTTGTAATGATTCTTGTTTGAATGTATACAAAGGTGTTTTTGTCTTTTGAAAAGATTTCAATGTTTGAAAATTGATTTTGGGAAATATTTTGAAATTATGTTGTGAGGTGTGTTTTGAAAATAGCAAGGATGTTTTGTAAGTTTTTGATCAAGTAACTAAGAGTTATCTACCCTATTTTACTCAAAGATCTTTCCTATATGTTTTTAACCCTTTGAGAGTGTTGTTTTACCATTGCATTTGGTAAACAACCTTGTATTAGGATGTTTAAATGGGACAAGCGCGGGTCATCGTATAGACCATGATAGCAATTGTGTTAAGTATCTTTAGAAAATTTTTGAGGGACTTGATCATTTTGTTTAGGCAACCAAGATAGCGTCGTCGAGGGACTATGATCTTTCGTTTTGTTTATGTTTTGCCAAAGTACCCAACATGCATAACATGGCCCATTTTTTAAGGCAACAAGTGGATGTAACCCTAAGGGTGTAAGTGTGCATTGTGTATTGATTTTCATGCATTTTTATCTTTGTATTAGGTCAAGCTACTTGTTGTTTTTGGAATTTTGCATACAAACCCTAATCTCTAATCATGGAATAATTGAAAGCGTAAATACGTAAAATAAATCTACCACTATTACAACATGATTATGGGGAGGGGGATACAATTTTGAATGGGGAATATTTAAAAAGAAATTAAAACCCTAGTTTTACTATTACATCCAAATTGAATCAAATGGCATAAATAATAAATGAACAATATTTAAATAAACAAATTAAATAAATATACAAAATAATATGAATATGCAAAAAAGGTTTTTGTTTATTTTTATTATATAAAAATATTTAATGCAAAAAAGAAAGAAATAAATGAAAAGATTATTATTTTTTTTGGTTAAGGGTAAAACCCTAATTTTCTTTAAGAAAATAAATATATTAATTTATGTTATTTATATACAATAAGATAAAATAATGTATATACAAAAAATAAAATAAATTTAGAACAAAAAGTATTATTTAAGTATAAATAATAACAAAAATAAAAGTATATTTTTTCATGTTTTTATCCTCAAGTATTTATAAAATAAAGTATGTATATATGTATGAATTATATTAATTATGTACGATAAATAAAATAAAATATATACAAGTATTTAGGAAAAAATGATAGTTTATGAGAAAAATATTATTTTTATAGGTATAAATAATAAAAATAAAATATATAATATTTCTATAATATTTATAAGTTTTTATTAAATAAAATAAAAGTATATATTACCTAATAATTATTTTTATGTCTAAAAAAATAACAAAAATAATAAAAATAAATGTGAAAATTTTATGAAAATATTTTTGGATATTTTTATGTTTGGAAAATATAAAACAAAATCAAAAAATTAAAATAAATATAAAAATATAAAAATGTAAAGAAATTGGGCCAGGGGGGTGCAAAAAGTAAAAGGGGGTGTCAATAGTGAGTCAGGACCAAGCCCAGCCCAAGCCACTTCATCTTCAACCTCTGACTTCAAATTTCGCGCGCGCCCTGTACAATTGCTAGATCCTGCATACGAGCTCTATTGCAAAAACACATAACATCAAAGTTGTAGAGCTTTTCAAGATGAATCCAACCATATAAAAAAACTTGTCCTAACTCTCAAAGACCAGAGAGAATTTCTCTGGCCCTAAAATCGAACCTAATTTTTTCAGGATGTTCATGGACCAAATTCTCTTAGCATGCTTAATAAAAATGAAAACTGAGCATATGTACAGCTTCATGGCTATGGATACTGCATTTCTTATTCATAAACCTAAGTCTAAATGTTCCTAAATAGAGAGATAGGAAGTTGATAAAAACCTGTTTCAGCTGACTTCGTGTATGGAAATGTGGAGCTTTTCAACAAGGCCTGAGATGTCTGGGAGCTTGCTTGAACTTCACTTGACCTTCTCCAATGTCTAGCTTGCCTTGAATGCACTTGAACAAGCCTACAGAACTCAACCTGCACAAGCTCAAATTGAAAATGGAAAACCCTGTAAATGGAGTTACAATTAGTGTTTAAGGTTTGGGATAGCTTGGATGGATTGTATGGAAGGTGTTTGAACAGGTTTGGGGCAAAACACACGAGCAAATTGTGCTATAGAAGTCAAGATGCAGATGCTGCCCTGTTTTGTCAATGGAGGGTGATTTTGAGCTATGGGGTGTTTGAGGGCTCAAAGGTTCGTGTTTCTGGTTCAAGGGGATGTGAGAAAGTTTTTTCAAAAGCTTGCACAAGTTAGTTTTTGCTGAGACTCCTGTTCTTGTGTTTTGGACAAATTTCTTGGTTATGACGCAAAATGTGTGAAGTGATGTGAAACAGGCCTGTACAGGCTATCCATATGCTTTCACCCTCTGCTCTTGGCCCCTCTAATTTGTGGATTTGATTTGCTGCATAAGATATGGACCAATGCTTAAGAAATCAGTTTTGACATAAAGCAAGATTTAAGCAAAAATGGTAATGTTGCTTTTTCTATTTAAGGATTAATCTAATGTGCAATGTTCTAATGACCAAAACAATTCCTTAGACCAATGGTTTTTCAATTAATTATTGAGTTTGGAATGGTTTTGAGGCATGTAATTTAGTGCAAAGCAAACTTATTTGAATTTGCAACTTGTATCACAATGAACATGCCATGGATGAAAAGTGAGTTTTTGCCAACTTCAAGCCTTCGATTCTCCCTAACCACAAATGAGTTTGGAGAGTTCTTTGACATTTTGGAAATCTTGTAACATGATATACAATCCATATTTGAAATGCACATTGTTATTCCAAGTGGAACTATGTGAAAAATGGCCATGAAGATAGGTTAAAATCCTGCCTAAACTAGGGCAAAATTTCACTAAGTTAAAAGTTTTAGGGACCATTGTTCCAAAAATCATAACTTGAGAGCCAAGCTTATTTTGGTAAAACTTTGTGAATCAAAGTTGTATACTTTGTGGAGGGATACAACTTTAATGTTGGAAGTTTTGTTTGAATCCAAATGCATCATGGTGAAAATGTTGGGCAAAGTTAGGAAAAATTAAGAAAATTTCATAACTTAGAAAAATTCTAAGCTATGAAATTTTCCAACTTTAAACCCTAATTTGCAAAAATTGGGTTTCTTGATGAATAATTTTCATTTTTTGACACATCTTGATGAAAAATGACCCTTGGCACTTGATTTTGACCAAAAAGTCAAAGTTTGACTTTTTAGTGTACAGTCAAAATTTGATCAGTTGACTGAAAAATTCATCTGTCAATCCAATGCAATTGAGATCTTTTTAACCTTGTGAGTAGGTAAAGATGATGCCATTGAGTCCTTGAATCCATGCTTGAACCCAATTTGCCATTGGCTAGGTCAAAAATCAGAAATTGCCCTTGTGTAGTCAAAACCCTAAAAATGACCATTTTGCCCTTTTGGTGATCTGATCAAATTTCTTGTGGAGTTGTGGCCCAAACTTGATCAAATGGTTCATATGAGTCTATAATGTTGATGTGGATAAATATTTATGAGGTTTGACTGTAAATTGGCCACAATTGATTTTTTCCCCAATACAGTTGATTCTAGGTCAACTTACCAATTGACTGGGCAAAAACTTGATTCAAGGATTGAAACTTGGTAGAGGAAATCTTATAAGTCCAACATGGTGTATGAAAGTCACATGAAGCATTGATGGTCCAAAAATCCTTGTGCAAACTCAAACCCTAATTTAGGTCAACAGTTCAAGGAGATGTCTTGAGCAGAGCAAACCCTAGCTTGATCTTGAGTTCAAAGAGCCTTGTGATGAGAAATGTTGATAAAATGAGAGGGAAAATTTTGGGGTACAACACACGCTATCCTTCACGACCTGAAACAACTAAGCCGAGTACGAAGCATTTCTAGCAGGACTACGCCTGGCCAAAGATCTGGGGGCCAAAGAAATAAAGATCTTCCCGGATTTCCAAGTCATCGCCTCCCAGGCACGAGGAGAATATCAGGTCAAAAATTACCATCTCTCTGATTACTGGACTCTGGTTCGAGAAAGAATGAAGAAATTTGGTTGCATAGATGTACAACATTTTCCATGCAAACACAATACTCAGGCAGATATCCTGTCAAAACCGGCAAGCACAAAGAAGAAAGGAGGAAACAAATCAGTAATACAGGAAATACTTCCTCAACCAAGTATTGAAAAAACATCCTCGACTCTAGACGTGTGCGCCATCGGCAATGCTAACTATTGGATGACCCCGATATACAACTACCTCACAATGAGGGAGCTCCCATCTGACCAAAAAGAGGCAGGCGTGGTAAGGAGAAGATCCTACTCTTACGTTCTGGTCAAATACATATTGTACAGAAGGATATTCTCCACCCCCCTATTCAAATGTGTCAAGGAAAACAAAGTCGCCCATATTCTGCTTGAAATCCACGAAGGAATTAATGCCTAACACCTAGGTGGAAGATCCCTTTCCAGAAAAGCATTACGGGCATAATACTAATGGCCTACCATGTAGCACAACACCAAAGAGCATGTAAAGAAATGTGATAAATGCCAATGCTACAGGGACATGCACCTACAAGAAACCTCAATCCTCAGACCATTCCTATTGGGATCAAACCAAAACAAGTACCTAGAGGCAGAAGCGCTGGCCAAAATCATAATGAAAAACACTCTCCGTTTCTACAAGAGAAACATTCTTGCCTAGTCCGACATTCCCCCAAGAAATTGTCACCGATAATGGGACACAGTACACGGAAACAAATTTCCAGAAATTCGTCTCCAAATTAGGCACCATCTAACACTTCACATCCTTCAAGATGAGTATATGAACATGGTGATCCTACGAGGCCTCAAACAAAGGATAGAAAAAACCAAAAAGAGATGGGTCGAAGAGCTACACAACATGTTATGGGCCTACAAAACAACATCTCACTCGTCCACCAGGGAAAACCTTTCTGAATAGCATACAAAACTGAGGATGTTATCCCCATCAAAATCAGAGAGCCCTCCAAACGGACTGAAGCCCCTCTCGCAAGGAGATGAACGAAAAAGCATTGAGAGAAGAACTCGATCTCGTTGAAGAAGTCCGAATAGGAGCGGCCTCACTAGAAGCTTCTCTCAAATAAAAAATTGCCATACGATATGACGCCAAAATTATAAGGCGCAAATTCAAAGTCGGTAGTCTAGTCCTAAAGAGAAATCTCGAAGATTCTCGTAAGGGCAAGCTCACTGCAAACTGGGAACGCCCCTATCACGTTTAAGCAAAAACAGGAAGCAGGGCCTACTACTTAGAAAACTTATACGATGAACAACTTGCTCGACCTTGGAACACCGAAAAAATGAAACAATATTGCAGTTAAGGCACATAAGCAGTCAGTATGCTCTGTCAAGATGATAAACACAATAGTCCCGACCACATGTGTGTGCTCAGGTACAAGCATAATGTAACACCCCGAATTTTAGATTAATTATTTAATTAATTAATTTAGTATGATTATATGAGTCTATGTGAAGTAGATGGTGTTTTGATGTTTGATGTTAATTTATGATATTTTTGTGCCTTGTGGGAGTCCTTGTGACGGTATATGATGTGTATTCGTGACGCAATTGTGATGCAAATAGCAAAGATTTGATGAATAAGGTTTTTAAGATGATGAGTTGTGTGGTGTAGGATGAGTTAGTAAGAAGGTTTGGAATTTAAATAATTATTTTGGAATTATTTAGATTTAATAGTGATTAATTGGAATTATTTGGATTTAAGTAATTAGAATAATAGAATAATAGAAGTGTAGAGAAAAAAAGGACAATATGGTAATTAGTAGAAAGAGTGAGGGCATGATGGTAAATGGTCTAATGCTAAGTGAGGGCAATTGAGGAAGATATTAGATGTCCTTGTGATAACTAAGGGAAAAGATAATTGTACGATCATTTGGTACGATCAAGATATTGGTAGAAGAGCAAAGGATAAGCTAGGGTACAAGGAGACATGGAAGCTAAGAGGAATTTGTAGAACGAGAAGAGGAATCGAAAGTTAACAATAATCATAAGGTAAGGGGGTGAATGGATTCTCTAATTGGTGATCTTACATGAGAGGATAGTGTGGGTTCCTTTCCATCTTAGGTTTTTTTTATATGACTGATGCATAATTTGTAGGGTTTGATTGAAATGATGTGTTGTATATGATTATACATCGATCTGTGATGATATGTTGTGATTGTTGTTGTGATTGCATTGTTATGATGATTGTTGCATAAAACCCAAATCTAGAACCTATTAGTAATGAGAATTAGGATTTGAGGATTTGATGAAATATAAGATGAATAATAATTCCAAAATGATGTATAATTGATGTAGAAACAAAGGATTATAATGGATGATGAATCCCTATGATTAGATTATGTTTTAGGACCCAAAATTTAGTGAAATCGCAGAAAACGCATAATTTAACAGTTTGCATCGACTCAAATAGGGAAGCGGTCAACACAAACAGCAACAGTAGGGGTGGTCGACGCAAATGCCAGGAGCGGTCGATGCAAGGGTCGATGCATTTGACAGATTTTTAACGACCACAACTTTTGAAGTGTAACTCTGTTTGATACGCTATTCGAAGCGTTGGATAGATAAAACCATAAACTTGGAGTAGGTATAATAAAATAAGGATTAAGAAGGATAATTATAGTACCTAATTTAGGATAGGAATAGTTTCCCCTTGTTACACTGAAACAATGAGTTGTTTTCTTGCGACTTTGTTTTGCTTATGATGCCATTATGAGGAAAAGTTGATGATTATGATGAGGATGATGAGGATGGATTAACTTGTCATGGTGTTGAATGCTTATGCCTTGTGGATGTATGATTCTACATTGTTTCATGTTCATGTTGCATTCATTCATGGATAAGGGCTTATGCCTTGATGTTGGCATGTACTAGTGTTGTATTGAGGGCCTATGCTCTATTATTGCCCAATTGGAATTGAGTTGAAGGCTTATGCCTTGATGGTACCACATGCATGTTGATGTAGGACTATTGCATTGCATAAACACTGAATTGATGTTGTATGATGTGATGATGGTTGTTTGTGATAAATTTTCTGTATGTTGTGATTTACTACTCCTTAGCATGTTTATTTCACCGTGTAATTATTGAATGAAATTCTCATACCTTTTGTGTTGTTGTGTCTGTACTCTTCGGGAGTACATATAATCAGGTACTCAAGTAGTGCTTGAAGTGATGTTACCAGATCGAGTCTTAGGAGTCGCTCTCATATGTAACACAGGATTTGGGATTTTCATTACGTTTTGCATGATTTCAAATGTTGCACATTTTCTTTTAAACTTATGATGGACCACGTATTATGGATTTGAATTTTTGTTAAGGCTAGAATGTAAATGAACTACTTTTATGTTGATTTTTCGCTGCCGAATAACCATTTTTGGATATACAGAGTAATAAAGTATTTTGAGAACTTTATGGATTTTATGATTTATGTGGCATCCCATTGTGAACTCGAATTCATTTGTCATATATTCTATTATAAATATTCATATGGGAATATAGGGTGTTACAATTGGTAGCAAAGCAGGTCTTCATGTCCATCCAGGTTCTCTAATGTTATTTTCTCCTTAGTGTGCGACATGTGTGTGAAACACTGTTGGAACTTGCTTGTTTTTCTAACTATTTATCTGCAAGGGTTGGTTTGAAACAAGTGGGGGATAAGCTTTTACTTCTCTGAGATGTTTTAGGTATGGGAGTGGTGCAATACACTGCTGAGTTACAAAGAGCGCAAGTACTGTTGGAGTTATGTTGTTTCAAGAAACTGAAGAGAGTATGAATTCGTGATTTTGTCAGCAGGTTAAGTTGGGATGTATTCAGAGAAAATGATCAGGTATTTTTGATGTTTTATTATTGGAGAATAAAGAGAAATGTGACAGCTAGTTATATGCCAATGTTGTGTGATTCCTGGTCTTTTTCTTAAAGATATTTGCGACTTGCCTCCAGAGTGTGGATCTGAGTTCAGTGACAGTAGAGAACTGGTGTTTGTATCTGCTAAGCAAGTAGGATGAACCTTGGGATATGAGGCTTATAGGTTTGCATGTTTGTAACAACAATATAATGAGGTTGTGTGTGGATTACCGACAATTGAGTAAAGTAATGATTGATATTAAACATCCACTTCAAAAGGATTGACGATTTGATGGAGCAACTCTTAGGAAAGTATGTCTACAATATAATCGAATTAAGGAGGGTTGCCTTCAGAATTGGATGAAGGGTAAGGATAGTTATAGGACAAATTTTATAACTTGTGTAGGCATTACAAATATGTGGGTTAGTTTTTTGCGGTGTTTATTGAGCACATTATGAGTTAATCTAAGTAAGAATAAGGGAATGTCTAGCATTGTGATTTGAATTACAATCTTGAAAAGGAAGAGACTTTATGTTATGTTGTCAAGGTGTAGATCATGGTTTAAGGAGATATTAATTGGACCATGGTGCTTTAGGTAACTTTCAGCATAAGTTCTAAATAAACACTATTCCAGTTTAGTAACGATGGTTTATGCGCCATCATAATTGTCAGCTACCTATTGACAAATTGAGGAACTAATCACCCTTAATCTCTTGTTGATAGTATACAGGATCGTGTTGAAAGGGATAGGCTTGTATTATTATCTTGATGGTGTGTAAAGTGATTGATTTTCTATCAAAAGGTTAGTCATTCATAATTTTTAAGTATGGGATGTTACATGTGAAGAAAGTTTTGTAGAACTAAAGAAAATATTGACGACTGCTCCGGTATTGGTTTTTCTAATCCAAGTGAGTCATTTGTAGTGTATTATGAATGCATCTAAGATGGGACTTAGTGGTATGCTAAGTCTGAATGGATAAGTTGTTGCTTGTGCTTCTAGACAACTCATAGTTCATGAGAGGAATTATCCTACGCGTGACTTAGAGTTAGCAGCGGTGGTGTTTATGTTGAATATTTGGAGACGTTATCTTTTTGGTTCTAAGTTTGAGGTGTTTAGTGATCATAAGAGTTTGAAGTATTTGTTTGACGAGAAGGAATTAAACATGAGACATAGAAGGTGGCTTAAATTATTGAAGAATTATGACTTTGATTTGAGTTACCATCCTGATAAAGTAAATGTAGTTGTCGATGCATTGAGTAGGAAGTCGTTATATGTGTCAATGCTTATGGTTCGAGAATTGGAGATGATCGAACAATTCCGAGATATGAGCTTGGTGTGTGTAGAAGCTTTTGATAGTGTGAAGTTTGGTATGTTAAAGCTGACTAGTGGTATGATAGAGGAAATCCGAGAAGGTCAGAAGTTTGATTTGAAGTTGTTTGATCAATTGACTTTAATTAACCAAGGTAACGGATATAAGTTTAGAATTGATGAGAATGGTGCGATGAGGTTTTGGGATAGAGTGTATGTTCTAAATGTTCTAGAAATGAAGAAGAATATTCTTGAGGAAGGACATAGAAGTGGATTGAGTATTCATCCAAGTGCTACGAAAATGTATCAAGACTTGAAGAATTTATTTTGGTTGCCTGGTATGAAATAGGAAATTGTTAATTTTGTTTATGCTTGTTTGACTTGTCAAAAGTCAAAATATGAGCATCAGAAGCCGATGGGTGTTATGCAACCGGTGAGTATCCCTGAGTGGAAATGGGATATTGTTTCCATGGACTCTGTGACGGGATTTCCAAAGATTTTTAGAAGCAATGATTCAATTTGGGAAATGATTAACAGTTTTACTAAGTCAGTGCATTTTCTGCCGATGAAGATTAAGCATCCGATGGAGAAGCTAGTTGAGATGTATATTGAAGAAATTGTGAGATTGCATGGAATACCTTCGAGTATTGTGTCGGATAGAGATCCAAGGTTTACTTAGAAATTTTAGACGGGTTGCAGAATTCTTTTGGTACTAAGTTGCGGTTGAGTTCTGCATATCATCCTCAGACGAACGGTCAAACGGAGAGGACTATCCAATCTTTGGAAGATTTATTTAGGGCTTATGTGTTGGAACAAGGAGGTTCTTGGGACAACCACTTGTCGTTGATTGAGTTTACCTATAATAATAGTTTCCATTCTAGTATTGGGATGGAACCGTATGAAGCCTTGTATGGTAGTAGATGTAGAACTCTTTTGTGTTGGTATGAGTCAGGCGAGAGTGTTGTGCTCGGACCTAAGGTTGTGCAAGAAACAAATAAGAAGATAAATATGATCAAAGAGAAGATGAATGCTTCTTAAAGTCATCAGAAGAGTTACCATGATAAGAGGAGAAAGGACATTGAGTTCAAGAAAGATGATCGTGTATTTTTGAGAGTTACTCAAGTAACCGGTGTCAGTAGAGCATTAAAATCGAGGAAAATTACACCGCAATTTGTTGGACCATATCAGATATTAGAGAAGGTAGCTGAGGTGGATTACCGGGTTACTTAGCCACCGTAACTTGCAAATTTGCATGATGTGTTTCATGTGTTTCAATTGAGGAAGTATATTGCAGATTCTTCGCATGTGATTCAGATGGAAGATGTACAGGTGATAGATAACCTTACTATTGAGACGTTGCCAATGCTAATAGAAGGTCAAGAAGCGAAGCAATTACGAGGCAAGGAGATTTCCTTAGTGAAGGTGTTGTAGGGTAGATCAGATTGTGAGAGTTGGACTTGGGAACGCGAGGATCAAATGAGATAGTCTTATCCAATGTTGTGTCCGTCAGGTAATTTTCGAGGAAGCAATTTCTTTTAAGTGGGGAAGAGTTATAACACCCCGAATTTTAGATTAATTGTTTAATTAATTAATTTAGTATGATTATATGAGTCTATGTGAAGTAGATGGTGTTTTGATGTTTGATGCTTATTTATGATATTTTTGTGTCTTGAGTGAGTCCTTGTGACAGTACTTGATGTGCATTCGTGATGCAATTGTGATGCAAATAGCGATGATTTGATGAATAAGGTTTTTAAGATGATGAGTTGTGTGGTGTAGGATGAGTTAGTAAGAAGGTTTGGAATTTAAATAGTTATTTTGGAATTATTTAGATTTATTAGTGATGAATTGGAATTATTCAGATTGAAGTAATTAGAATAATAGAATAATAGAAGTGTGGAGAAAATAAGGACAAGATGGTAATTAGTAGAAAGAGTGATGGAATGATGGTAAATGGTATAGTTCTAAGTGAGGGAAATTGAGGAAGATATTAGGGATCTTTGTGATAACTAAGGGAAAAGATAATTGTACGATCATTTGGTATGATTGAGATATTGGGAGAAGAGAAATGGAGAATCTAGGGCACAAGGAGACATGGAGGCAAAGTGGAATTTGTAGAACGAGAAGAGAAATTGAGATCTAACAATAATCATAAGGTAAGGGGGTGAATGGATTCTCTAATTGGTGATCTTACATGAGAGGGTAGTGAGGGTTCCTTTCCCTCTTAGTTTGTTTTATATGATAGATGCATAATTTGTTTAGTTTGATTGAATTGGTGTGTTGTATATGATTATACATGGATCTGTGATGCTATGTTGTGATTGTTATTGCGATTGCGTTGTTATGATGATTGTTGCATAAAACCCTAATCTAGAACCTATGAGTAATGAGAATTTGGATTTGAGGATTTGATGAAATATAAGATGAATAATAATGCCCAAATGATGTATAATTGATTTAGAAATATATGATGATAATGGATGATTAATTCTTATGATTAGATGATGTTTTAGGACCCAAAATTTAGTGAAATCACAGAAAAATTACAGAAAAACTTAGAATTTAACAGTTTCCATCGATGCAAATACGGAAGTGGTCGACGCAAATAGCAACAACAGTGAGCGGAAAAAAGCAACAACATGGGCGGTTGATGCAAAAGTCAGGAGAGGTCGACGCAAGGGTTGGCACAACCTAACCCGAGGTAAGTCCAATTTTTGATAGATTTTTAACGACTATAACTTTTGAACCGTAACTCCGTTTGATGTTCCGTTTGAAGCGTTTGATAGATAAAACAATAAAATTGAAGCAGGTAGAATAAAATGAGGATTAAGAAGGATAATTATAGTACCTAATTTAGGATAGGAATAGTTTCCCCTTGTTACACCGAAATAGTGAGTTGTTTTCTTACGGCTTTGTTTTGCTTATGATGCCATTATGAGGAAAAGTTGATGATTATGATGAGGATGATGTGGATGGCTTAAATTGTTATGGTGTTTAAGGCTTATGCCTTGTGGTTGTATAATTCTATGTTGTTGCATGTTCATGTTGCATGTATTCATCGATGAGGGCTTATGCCGTGATGTTGGCCTTGACTGGCATTATGTTGAGGGCTTATGCTCTGTTATTGCCCTATTTGCATTTAGTTGAAGGCTTATGCCTTGACGGTACCTCGTGTATGTTGATGTAGGACGATTACATTTCATAGTAACTAAATTGATGTTGTATGATGTGATGATGGTTGTTTATGATGAATTTTCTGTATGTTGTGATTTACTACTCCTTAGCATGTTTTATTTTACTGTGTAATTATTGAATCAAATTATCACCACTTTTGTGTTGTTGTGTCGGTACTCTTCAGGAGTACAGATAACCAGCTACCCGAGTAGTGCTTGAAGTGATGTTACCAGATCTAGCCTAAGGAGTCACTCTGATATGTAACACGGGATTTGGGATTTTCATTATGTTTTGCATGATTTCAAATGTTGAACAGTTTCTTTTAAACTTATGATGGACCACATATTGTGGATTTAAATTGTTGTTAAGGATAGAATGCCAATGAACTAATTTTATGTTGATTTTCCATGGTTGAATAACCATTTTTGGATATACGAAGTAATAAAGTATTTTGAGTAATTTATGGATTTTATGATTTATGTGGCATCCCATTGTGAACTCTGATGCATTTGGCGTATATTTCATTATAAATATTCATATGGGAAAATAGGGTGTTACACATAACACCTTGAATTAAACAAATATGAAAGTTTCCACTATTTTAACGAGAATATTCTTAGCCCGATGAGGAAAACTCAAACAAGATCCACCGTTGTCGTACCACGATGGCATAACACTCAACTCGCGATGGGAAGTTCATGCCTCCGAGCCCAGGCCCCAAACGAGACATGAGTTTAGGCTCATGCCTAAAAATATGACTTGGTATTTTGACCAGTATTCCCTTACTAGAGAACTTCAATACTAATGAGCAAACCCCCTAAACTCTTAAGCAAAATAAATGTCTCAAGAAAATAAGCATATAGACATGCAAAACCTTATAAAAATAATAAAAGAAAATCATGCACGAGCATACACAAAAATACGTAAGTTAAATCAAAACGGTCAAGAGAGACTACTGTTGTCAAAGTGTTTCATAAAAAGGGACAAGACCCATCAAAGAAATAACCAAAATGACGACCACAAGGACCGAGGTTGTTCGGGTGTTACATAAAACAGGAAAAATCCACTAAAACAAATATCACAATTCATAACGCTTTCCAACCAAAGACAAATAAACAAGCTTAATTAGAAGTGTTTGGATGCTCTTTCTGAGATGGATGCATGACCCCTCCCTCTTCTTAGCCAAACTTGAGGAACTAGGGGACAACAATCTTCCCATCTACCACACTATAAAGAAATCAGATCCCTTCCATGTTGAACTCAACACCAACACTAACAACCTTCAATTGCTCTACTACATTGTTGAAGTTCTCCTCACTAATGTCCACAAGATCCTCCTCAGCTTGACGAACATGGGAAACCAATTCTGAACGGGTCCTCAATTACTTTACCTCTACAGGTTCCTTCTCGGCCAGAGCCACATCAGCCTCCAAGGCAGCGATCATGTCCACAAACTTCTTGTTTTACTTGACCAACTTTTGATTTTTCTCGGTCAACGTTGTTCTCTTTGTCCCACTCCTCCTTCTTGGACTTTAACTTGGTCACCTTCGTCTGAAGAGGCACTTTGACCGCGCGAAGGTCCCTCACCTCCTTGGTAGTGGGGGTCCCCTTCTCTATATGGACAACTGCAAGCTCTAATATCCTCATCATGCCTACCGCATCCTTGGCAAGAGTTTTCCTTTGGCTCAGTTAATTTGAGTCTTCCAGATGCAGAGATTCTACCTGTGGAACCTTCACAAAGCCCCCGCCCTCGAAGTATCTCCTTTGCAACCAACACGAAGGTAATTCATATTTATCCAGAGACCTTTCCAGGGTCAATTCCATGGTGTCCCCACCAACCCGGTGACGTTTCACGATCGAGGACACATGCTGAGGAGATGGATGCTCCCGATAAGAGTGAAGGAAGAGCTCCCCGAGCCCTTCGGAGGAGGACCCACAATGCCACCTATAACTCTCTTCAGAAAACTAACTTTCTTCATTTGCTTCAACTTGTTAGATGTTGCTGCCTTGACCATGCGCTCCTTGTCGTTCGGCCTTTTATCTACAACGAGCAACGAAGACAAGTAAGTAAAATAAAGAAAACAAACAAGGAGATAATAACAACAAGAAAGCTACCTAAAAGCGTAAAGGAATCCTTGTAGGTAGAACAATCGAGGAGCCTCTTCGTGTTAATAAGTTGAGCCGCGAGCAAAATCTCTAGGTCCTTTCTAAGAATGATTTCCCCGCGCTTGGTCACGCACTGAGTGGGGACAAAGCTGTCAATGAAAGCAACCAAACAAAATACTTGTTGGTCTGTCGGTAAATATGGTTACAACTCCAAACAAAATGGAACCTCCTTACTTGATGTCTCGTCTTCCTACCATCCTTGCTCAGTAAGGGTTTCCCATCGCCGTCCATCTTAACATGCCACCAGAGCAAGGAGTCGATGGCCCTCTAAGATACGTGCATAACCGTATAGTACATGTTCTTAAACTTTTGGATTGACTCTGACTATTCCTTAAATAATTTCCTCAATTGCTTCAAAAAACCCAATTGAACAGACCCTCTGAGGTCGTCTGGCGTTAAATATGGAAACAGACGTAGAACTGAGGGATTGTGGCCTTAATATTAAGGTATTTACAAACATTCTCGAATGCTCGGGTGAAGGCCAACACGTTCAGATTGAGCTGTGAAGGTGCCAAATCCAAGTGGGCAAGAATGGCAAACAGGGAATCGATCAGTCTCAAATGGCAAATAGATTTACTCGTTTTCCCCAAGGATCACGAATTTCCAATCCTGCTCAGCATTTTATTGTACCCTAATTTTTGCCCCCAACATTCCTCTATCATCTCATATCAACTCAATCATATCATGATCACACTAGGGTTTGGTTCTTCTCCCTATCTTTAGGGTTGCTCATGAGGAATCACCAAGCACCTTGATTTGTATATTGTGATCATATATGTTTTATATTGATTAACTTTTAACTAACAAATACAATAAAGGTTTTCTCTAAATGATGATACTATAAGTGAGGGCATAACATATTTCACCAGGTTGATTTATAGGTTCATGAGTTTATTTCCATGCCTTCTTCAACAAAAATTCATTGAGATTCAAGCTTCATCATTGAAATTCTTTAAAGTAATATCATGACAAGGTCTACTATGATTCATCATTCTTCAATTTATCAAACAAAGTCAAAATATACAAGGTTTGATTGAAGAAGTTTGACCTAATTGGATAAGTTCTTGATTCCTTGATCAGAAGTGTATAACTCCTTCAATTCTTAATATTTGGAAGTGGTTATTGTTTCTATGGTTTCTTATTATCATGCGCAACAACTTTTATTCACATAGAAAAAGTTATTGTGCAAGGAATATTGTCAAAATTGAGAGGGGTTTCCAAGTCATTTTGGTGCTTTAGGAGCTAGGGTTTTGAACTTCTAAGGGCTATATCTTGTTCATCTTTTGAGATTTTTGAGTGATTCCAAATACATGCTTCTCTTTAAAGGGTTATCAACAAATTACTTAAAAAGTTTCAAGCAAATTTTATGTGGAATATTCTTAATGATGGAGAAAGATTACAAGTACTCTAGATAGGCCATCAAATTCCCTCATGTGACTTCAAAAGATTATAACTTGGTAAATTTTTATCTCCTTGAGCCCATTCTTATTCCATATTAATCTTAAGGATGAGAGCTCCAACTTTTTTTTTGGGTGCAAATCTTGAAAATGGTTAGAAGATTCCCTTAGAACTCAAAAGATTATAGGTCACCTCATGGATTTTCACTAATATCACAGGCCATAACTTTTTCAATAATTGGTATTTTTGAGTGATTCAAGTTTCAAAATTCTCTTTGGGAAGTCTACTTCAAGCTAGAATCAATTATCAAAGCTCAATTTGGGGGGAGTGCTTATTTGAACTCAAAACATTATAGGTCACTTTTAAAGAAAAACTTATAATTTTTCTAAGTACAAAAAGTCAGCATCTTTTTCTCAACATTGACTCATCACAACTCTGAGCTCAAACATCCATTTGATCTCACTCTTGGCACATTTCAAAGATGGTGACATTATCTTTCAAATGCTTCAATAATTATGCCCTAAGACCACTTGAGTTGTGAATACCATAGATTCAAAGTGGGTACCTTGGAACTGAAGTTTCACTTCAAGTCAGATTGAAATTTTCATAATGTGGCTTCTAATCATCAAATAACCACACGTTTTCACTTAACCATGATCACCAAAGATGATTGGATTATTTAGAGTGACAAAACGTATCAATTAGATGAGTTTTGATGCACATGTGAACACACGTTGCTCGTGTACACAGGTGTGCACAAATCCATTTTTAAATTTGCATCATTCACCCCTCCTCTTGATCTGATTCACTTCTCCTATAAATACAGGCTCTATTCCACTCATTTTTGCAAGCTTGAACAGCCAAAATCACTTTGTCAAACTCCCTGCATAAATCACTTTTCTGAGATTTCGAATTCCTCTTTTCTCCACTTTTCAATCTAATTTCTTCATTGATCCTTTATCCTTGAACTTCATTGAAGCTAACAGAAGAAGAATCAAGCCTTAAGGTGCCCTAAATTGTGCTAGCCAAGTCCATTTACAGAGTAAGTTCATCTGAATTCGTTCAGGTAGTTTAAGGCATCAAATCTTCTAACTCAAATTACTGGAATGGTCTATGATATTCCCAGATGCTTGATATCAACTCAATTTTGGTAAAACAATATATTTGATGCTTCTGATTTTTTATTTTAACATCTTTAAACATCTCTGGTTATTTCCAAATCGACTATGATGTGCTTTATTTAAATTTTTCGCGAGTATATGGTTGTGATCGTCTCAAGTAGATGCATCTAATGGTACCACTATGAAGGCGTAAATTTACAGATTCAAGGATCTTGGTTTTTCCATATTTCCAGGAGGCTGGAGGTTGAAGACGACCTGCGTGTCTTTCTTCAACCAATGATGCTTAGCCAATTTTTTTATTTTGATTGGTTGGAATTTCTTGTGTTACATGCACGCGCCTTGACTTGGGTTCATGATACTCCCTCACCTCAGATCCATTAGATCTGCCAGCGTGTATAAGTGAATAAGATCCAATGCGTATGGGTTTTTGTGATTTTTTTTATTTTTACAAAATTATTTTTAAAATTCCTTTATCTTTAAAAAATTCATAATTCTTTTATTTTTTATCCAAAAATTATGAAAAAATATACAAAAATAATTTGAATTATTTCGGACTTTGTGAAAATTTTTCATATTTTTATTTTGATGTTTGATATTTTTCACAATTTTTGCATTGTTTGCCTTATTTTAATTATTTTAAAATACTTTCTGACCTTTTTAAATTCTTAAAAAGTTATGGAAGGATCCAATGCCCTCTTGACAAATATCTGTGACCTCAATTTAGTTTTGTTTCTGATTTTACTATTTTTCAGAAACTTTGGTGTATTTGGCTTATTTTCTTCAATTTTTAAAAATAGTTTCTAAACTTAAAAAAATTCTTTAGGATTTTCATTTGGCTCCAATCTTTAATAAATCATGTTTAACCTCTGACTATTTTTTAGGATTTTCATTTGGTGTTTCAATATACTTTGTGTGTTTTACCAATTATTCCCCTTTAATTAACCATTTTAATTTTGTTTTATTAAATATTATTTTATTATTTTTTTATTTGGTTCAGACTTGGACTTCAACCTCATTGGATCTTGGGGGTTGATAGGTTGAGAAACCAAATCCACCAAAATGGATGAATGATGTTGATGATATTTGAAACCCTAATCTCATACAATGCAACCCTTCCCTCTTCATCTCATCCCCTTCTCATTTGTGCTACATGTTGTTAGAGGATGATCTACATATCATCTCTATAAACATATGGCACATAGATTGCTATTGACCGACCTCAAAATAGGTGTGACTTCTATATAAGTCCACTTACGATTGCTTATCATAGTGCTAAAAAAATTTCTGATTCGAGAAATGATCATTCGTGGCCCAAACCTATGTTTCCAAGCCCAAGTATGTTTAATTTGAAACCTTTGATCCAATAACCTTGAGGTTCATTGTTAGGAGGCTTTGGTCTTATCAATCCTCTAATGAATCTTCATAAATTTTGGACTAAGTGAATCATTTAAACATCATTGACTATTTGTTGTTGCCTCGAGATTTTGAAATTAATGATATACTAGACAAAAAGCAAATGAAACTTGTTGTTGAGATGCTTTGATTTTATCAATCTTCTAATGAATTTTCAAATGCAAGATTCAAGATGGTCATTCAACTAACCTCTAATTTATAACTCATTAACAATTGACGTTTATTTTTATGCTTTTACTTTACGCATTTACTTTTACGCACCATTTATTTTAGCATTTACATTTCATGCTATTTTCATCTTTTCTCACTTGAGCATTTATATTTATGTCAATTTTATTTTTCTCACTTGAGCTTTTCATTTTCTTTTTGAATATAATTAATAACCAACTTGAACAATAAAAATCTTTAATGTCACTTGGACTATTTGGCTACTATCCTTGGAATTTTGGTGTTATGGACTTCTTGGACTTAGGAGTAGAGACATTTACCTACCTTGTGACCTTGTGACTTCTACTGTTATTTTGTCTAGAAATCTAGGGGTTTACCTCAAGACATTGGTTTGTTGGTTTTCTTTGTGTGCAAGTTATTCTGATTATATGCTTTTTTGTGATTGGGAATTCATCTATATACAGTCGTTACTCTACCTAATTTCTATGAATACTTAATGCATTCAAAGTTTGGTATTTTTAAGAGGTTTATTATCTTTGCTTATTTGGTTTAAATCCAAAGGATGGGAATTCTACGTTGACTCATTATGTCAAGTGTTGGCCTCTAATTGGTTAGACAGTTCTTTTCCCTAGCTTTTACCTTATGCTTTAGGATAGTACCTTCATCTCCTCTCATCTTATTTAATTTCAAAACTATTCTCCCTCCTTTTCAAAGCTCTTCTTGTTTTCTAACTTGAACCGCATTAATAAACTTGGACTTAGGTCCATGCATTTTCAAAAAAAAAATTCTTAATCAAACCTTAAACAAATTAATAATACCTTGACATTTTTGTGAGAAGACTAAAAGGCAATCAATCTCATTCAAACCATCTTTCCACTTTGGATTTTTATTTTAAACTTTTCTCAAAATATTAGACTCTTGTCAATCCTTGTAGTGATGCGAACTACTATACTTCTATGATATATAGTGAAGCCAGATATTTTCCACTTGGGTGTTGAGCGAGGCTTTGTTGATTTTAAAATCCAATGACGCAAATTCTCCTTTCCCATAATTATGGATAGTAAGGATGTTCTTCCACTAGGATACGAAGATGATGTCTTGTCTCTTAAAATAAACCAACACATTTGTGTTTTAAAATTTTAAAGGTGAACTATGAGTACCCTGATCCCATATTGCACGGAAGGTGGTATATAGGCACTAAAGGTTCACAACCGCGGCGGGTGCAAAAATTGTAAAAAAATATTTCTTTTCTTATCTCCACCATCTATTTTTGTATACAAGATTTATAGCCAAAATACACAAATTTTCAAAGAGGTTCCTACGGAGTACCAGAGATATTTAGGTTGCTAATACCTTCCCTTTGCACAACCAACCCCCGAACTTAGATTCTCTCCCCCTCTTTTTTGGGTTATTCGCTCTTTTCCAATTCCTTTGGAAACAATAAAGCACGTTGGAGATTTTAATTTGATTTATGCGAGTTAAGTTAATTCAATGAATTAGTCTCAAAATTTCTACGACTACAGAAAAAAAGGCGACTTCACTGGGGATTTGTCGACCAAATGGTGGTCCATCTCTAAGTGGGTTGAGCCTATCTTTGTTTATTTGTGTATGCGCTATTTTTTGTTGTATATCATGTGTTGTATATACGTTTGTCTGTATTTTTCTGGTTTTCAGGGTGCTTGGTGATTTCTCATAATTCCTATACCCGGACTTCGGAAAACTTAAGATAGCACGGGCGGTATAGTCATGTTAACTTTGAGGGAGTAATCCCAAAAAAGGAGGCATGAGATCCCCCACTCAGTGGAGGCCCCTTTGACTATAGTGTTGTTTACTGAGTAATCGAGAAGACGTGCTGCTTTCGACCTGGAAGCCTACTGAAATTAAGGACAATATAACCTTTAACCTATCTTGGCCTTTTAGGTGTAGTGCGAAAACTATGACTGAGTAATCCAGAAATGGTTGTCACGCGATACTACACTCATACGAGTTTTCCTGAGAATATTACTAATTACTGATTCAATCGAGACGTTGGTAATATCCGAAGATAGGATGTAGACTCTGGGAACCTCTTAGAACTTTGTTCGGTAGGTGATAAATGTTTAGTCCATACCTTATGGGTAGTACCTTTGACCTCATGCTCGTGACGTCGAACCTATGAACCCCCATGTTTGTGTTCTTACGTGTGATTGTTACATCATGCATTCATGCACACGTGAGCATCCTGTAAAACATTAGTTTCTAGGGACTTAAAGTTGAATTTTTCTGAATATCTCAGGTACTTTTGACCATGGATTCTGGAAAAAGAAAGACTCGGAAGTACAGTTTCAAGGATCCTAAGATAGATGAATTGATGATTCTGATTCCCGAGATCGAGAGTTCTACTGATTTTAGAAAGAAAGATGGATCCATCGTGTCTCTTATGAAGCTCGGGATGAAGGAGGGTATTCACTCGTCTTTGGTCCAATTCTATGACCCGATGTATCGATGTTTTACTTTCCCTGATTATCAGTTGATGCCTACTGTTGTACCCCAAAATTTGCCCTCCCATATTCTTCAAGAAATTGCCAAGTCAAGCTTCAAATCTCCCCAAGGGTTGCACAGTGCAAGGGCCTCCTAAGCAGGCAAAATTAGGGTTTTGGTTCTGATCAAGAAAATGAATTTTCAAAGGGCACAATCAAGTCTCACATGCCTACAAATATGGTCAAGCATCCTCATACCAAGTTTCAAGACTTTCAGCACAAAATTGCACAGTCAAAAACCCTAATTGCACTACAGTCAACTGTAGGGGCAAAATGGTCATTTGGCAGTCAAAAGTTCAAATTTTTGGTCAACATCTCATTTTGAAGCCACAAACATCATTTGATCAATGCTTGATCATGATTCTCAAAACTTGGCTCAAAAATCATCAAGATGCAAAAGTTTCCTTATTTGGACAGCTGAAAAAGTTAACTGAAATTGACCAGGGCATAACTTTCACATGGATTATCAGAAAAATTCCATCCAAATCTCATTTTGAAGAGAAAGACATTTCCTACAACTCATCTACATACTTCAAGTCCAAGAAATGCTCTCACAAAAAGTTATCAATTTCAACATTATAGGTCATTTTCAAAAGTCAACAAAAAGGGACTTTAAGTCCAAGGCCATAACTTGAGATTGGTAAATCAAAATGACATGGGACCAAAGGCAATGGTTAGAGGACTCAAACACCTTTCCAAAATGTCCAAGAACATGAGCAAATCTTAAAAATTGAGCAAGTTATGCATTGGAGAAGTTGGAAAAATTTTGTGAAATGGCCAAAATCATTTATCCTTGAAATCTCATTTTTGACAAAAGGGGCCCACTTTTTCCTCTTGAATTAACTTGGCCATGCCTCCCACGTGTCCCACCTTTTATTTCATATTTTTTAATTAATTTTTTCATTTTTTTTTATTTTTATTGGATTTAATTAAGTTTAAATCTTTTAAAATCAAGAAAAATCAAAAAAGTTTGATTAAATGAAATATTTGGCCTTAACTAGCCTTGAAACATCATTATGTTCCTACCAAATTCGTGCAAAGGAGTAAACAAGGCAAGAATTCAAAAATGGACTCAAAAATGGAAAGTTGGTTATGGAGTTTGATGGAGAATCTTGGAATTTAAGGCTATGCATTATGGAGCCATAATTTCTCTTCCTACACATTGCATAAGACCTATACAATTGATACAGAACAAGATTGGACAAGAAGCTGCGCATGAACCGGGATAGCAAACTTGCATTTTTGCCAAGAATTTTGAAAACTGAAAACTCACTTCCAAGGCGATTCAAGTCTCAAAACCTATTCCATTGGCTTCTTGGAGGATTATAGGACATAACTGAATCATTCCCCAAGCCCCATACTCAAGGAAACGCAAGGTTACCATTGAAGTTGGTAAAGGAAATTCCAAAACTGTTTTCCCTTATTCATGCATCTTTATCATATTTTGTTGTTATATTTATGTTTATTATGAAGTTTGCAAGCTAATCATATGATTCAATCGAAGTTTCACGCATTCTATGCCAAGATACCATGTTCGTGTTCTAGGGTTTACAGGATTGGAAATTGGGGGTTTTTGAATGGGGAAAAATTAGCCCTCAAGACCACCACCATTCAACTCAGCGCTTCTGGACGATCTCAAATATACTCTCGCGCCTAATTTATGATCGCCCTAGTGCTAATCGTTATTTTCTGTAAAGACACTTTCTGCAACGGTGTAAAAACCGTTGCTTATGTTGTTTATATTGCAGGAACATGAAGAAGATGATGTGCTGGCAAACGGTGGTAGGTTGATTCAAAAATTCGCGCGTTGGTGGCCCCTGATCATTATTTCTTTTATCATATTTATTTGCTATTATATATTAAATGTATTTGGGATGGCTCAGTGGTAGGTACACGCGCTTGCAATGTCCATGACCTGGGTTCGAGCCCCAGGTCTTCATGCTTTCAAATATCATTTTTCCACTAATATTCATATGCAGCGCTTATGTTGAAGATCATGATGCACTCTCAGAATCTAGCGTACACGCGTCCAGCTCCATCAGATCCAAGGCCATGGCTTGAGGTGCATGGTGAGTCCCCAGTCAACGCGCCACACGTTACTCAAAAAAGTCCACCAGGCCTTGCTAAATGGGCCAGATTGCTAAAGGGCCAACCTCCAAATTAGGGGCTTCACCCCCCTTAGGTTTTGCAATTTTCTTTCTTTTCTTTGTTCTTTTTATTATTTTTTATATTCTTTTAATTGTTGCTTTCTTTTAATTAATTAATATTTTCAAAATATAAAAAACACAAAAAAATCAGAAAAGATAAAAATAATAAATAATTTTATTTTTAGTATTAATTTTGTAAATAAATCCCTTAATTAATTTAGATTTAATTTTAGTTTGTAATTTAATTCCTTTTTCACAATAAACCAAAAAATAATAAAAATAGATCTTTAACACTTGTTCCCCTTTTCTTTTTTTATTAATTAAATATTTTATTATAAGTATCATCAACCATTAATTTTGTAAATAAAATTTATAATTAATTTAGTTTTAATTCTAGGTTTTAACTTTAATGCATTTTCTTTAATAAATTAAAAACAATTAGAATTAGAATTAATTATTTGACTTTTAATTAATTTAATGTCATAAATACAAAAACATAAAAAATAAGTTCTTCTTTTTTTATTTAATTTAATTATTTTAACTTAATTATTTTAATTCCTTCAAAGGGTTCAACGCCCTCGCATTCGATTACGTTTTTCGCGCGTTTTATTTATTTCTCTTGTGAATATAATGTACTTGTTCCAAAGCCCTGTAATAGCTATTAGACATTTATTTTCTGCACTCCATTTTAAATCGGGTCTGGATTAATTTGGCGTTGTAGACCCGCGCCTTTGTAATAGCGTAGGACCACTTATCTTTTCTGCACTTTAAATTCCCGCACCTTTAACTGTTAAACAAATGACATGAAAGAATGAATGCCCAAAAATAAAATCAAAGCGTAGATCACCAATGCATGACAAGATAAACAATAAACTGAAAATGACACACAATTCACACACCACCCCTAGGGTACGCTTCACTGTTGCCTTTGCCTCGAAAGGTGATCGTCGAGTAGAGGATGTCTTAGTAAGTCCTCATGATCCGGGAACCTGGCATGAGGGTAGCTTCTAAGGTGTCTTCCCATTGCTCTGGTGATCACCATGTCCCGAACCTCGAATTGACCCGAACACCTCCAACGGTGGTGCTACCTACCTCTCAATGGTGGGATGGCACTACTTTAAAGGACATTTACACAGACGAATTCCTTAGGGTAGGTAGACGACTCTAGATACTTGCTCTAATTTCAAAACAAATTCAAAAATACTTTTCACACCGACACCTTTTCAAAAAGCTTTCGAAAGCAAATTTTTCAAACACTCTTGAGGACCGATACAAGAGTCGAACTGGAATTTTCAAACGAAACTTTTTCAAAACCCACTCACCTTGAAAAGCAAACAAACATTTTGAAAACACAAATGAGCAAGTATCTAAGAGCCCATGGATAACCATGGATAGAAAGGGTGCTAACACCTTCCCTTTCTATAATCTACCTCCCGAACCGAGAGCAATCTCTATAAGGAATTTTTCTGTGCTTTTGTCCTTTCCATTTGGAGAAAATAAAAGACGATGGTGACTCTTGCTTACCGCGACATTTCGCGAACCAGCTTTTAAACAGTCAGTTCCAGATCCACCGATCACAGAACTGGCGACTCTGCTGGGGATAATCTTAAAGTGAGGTGTACCTTAGGACTAAGATCACTGTGTTTTCAATTGCTTTGACTTGTTTGCTTTAAATTGTGGGTTGCTTGGGAGTTCTATAGATCCTAACCCGGATCTGGGGATACCTTCTTAGAAAGTAGCAACAAGGCTGTGAGGGAACTGTGCGGGGTATACCGACATGGTTGAAGCAGTCTGCTACGTTGATGTGGCACTTTGGTGTGTACCGGTAACCCTTGAGTTCAGTCAAGGAGAGTACGGGGCCTCCGCGTGGTGTCGTGAAGCATCAACAGACCTTAGGAACATTAATTGAACTATCTTGGCCTCTTTAGGGTAGTGAGATAACTACTTTGGTGTACTCCGAAGTCGGTTGATACTCGATACTACACTCAATTGAGGGTTGTTTTCTTGGGATATTTTGATCGCCAGTCAGTGGCTAAATCGAAACGATGAACAATGAAAGCAATCCAATGATATTGGGATCCTCTAAGAACCCGGTTATTCTAATAGGACAGGTTGAGCCCACCAACTTCAAGAGGGTAATACCTAGACCTCATGCTGGCCTAAACTCTAAGGGCTCTTTTGTGTGACTTGTGTGCCTTCGTACTTGCCTACTTGCATGCTTGTTAAACTGACACATGAACTACTTGCAGGTTTGGTCCATAGTCCTTAATTAGGACTCATAACAGGGTTTACCGAATTTCTTGCAGGTTTTGTTTTAGTCCTTAACTGGGACCCATGACAGGGCTTACTAAGTTTCTTGCAATTTTTTGTCATAGTCCTTAATTAGGACTCATAACAAAGTTTACCAAGTTTCTTGCAGGTTTTGTTTATAGTCCTTAATTGGGACTCATGACAGGTTTTACTTGAATTTCTTGCAGGTTTTGGTTTGCAGTCCTTAACAAGGGCTCATAACAGGGTTTATCCATATTACCCCATGCATCATGACATCATACCATTGCATACATCCTAATCCATTTCAAGGATCTCAAGGGGCTTGTGATGCAGGTCATGGTGAATCAACTACCCCAGCAAGGGGCAAAGAGGATTTATTTTCCTCTAGCCAAAGTTGTCAGGGGCTATGACCCACTTGATATGGTGAGCTCTGACTCTTGAAGAAGGTTCCCTTAACCAAGGTTGTTTGGAAATCAAAATTAGACATGATGACTAAAGTCAGGGGCTATGACCCACTGGATATGGTGAGCCTTTTGACCCTTGAAGAAGGACTCTCAACAATATGAAGTTCCTTCAATCAAGCTACCGGTTTCAAATTCTAACAAATTTTCTTGCTTACCCCGCGAGATCCTTGAAAACATTGCATGCATACATACACATCATTGCATAACAGGTACCCTTGTTACTGGCCACTGTTGGCTCCTAAATTCGACACCTTTGTTTTGTTGATGTCAGCCATTAAAGCTGAAGGATGTCTTCGACTGGCTAAGTCTGTCGAAATGCCCGTCGAAAGATGGCAAAGTACTTAGAAGATTTCTTCCAAGGAAGAAGGCTGGTTGCCTTCGACGTCGAAGGAGTTTCTCGTCGAAGATGTCTCTTGATGGAAGTGTTCGATGGTTCAGAGTGGAGCAGTTTGAAATTCAAGCTTTTGGAGGGAAAACGGTTTCCAGCAGTTACCACGTGCAAACGTGCAAGGATCTGGAGCGTCGAACATGGAGAACGTGCCAAGTGGATTGATCTCGAGGCAGTGTAACTACCCGACGGTTACTTGGGATGTTTTAGTATAAATAGTAGTAGACATGTAGTTTCTCGTGTGTGTTCACAATTCTATACAAA
The DNA here is from genome assembly GCA_948472305.1 of Vicia faba. Classification (NCBI taxonomy): domain Eukaryota; kingdom Viridiplantae; phylum Streptophyta; class Magnoliopsida; order Fabales; family Fabaceae; genus Vicia; species Vicia faba. The sequence goes on along the minus strand of OX451736.1, from coordinate 853,981,774 downwards.
GTCACTCATATAGATTCGAGTACCCAGCGTGTGAGAAAGAATTGTTGAGAAATGTATGTGTGAAACACCAATTTTATTAATCAAAGTCATTTACTTTTCCAGAAATTTAATTGCTTTCCTCTTTACATTCCTGTCGAAACCCTTTACTTTAAGCCTTGTCTATTTTACCAAGTCTTTCCTTCATGCAATTTACTTGAAACCTTTTTATGTCTTTTAAAGCCTCTTTATTTAAAGCCTTATCCAATTTAATCAAACTTCAAAATCAACCTATGTCCTAGGATCAATCTGATCGATCCTGCGAGTAACCAAATAAGTAACCATTTGGAGGATCAGCGGTTGTTTACCAAAACCCAAGGTAAACAAATTGGCACACCTAGTGGGACTGTGTGTTGATTGTTGAAAATAATCTCATCTTTTCGAGTTGTATGTTATTGAGAAGTGGTAGAATATACACTAACGATAACAATACTGCCAGAAGAAGGGAAGAGATGGCGAATCCGCCAAACACTAACGAAATCCCTCAAACGAGTGTGGGAGCAACGGTTAGTACGACCGTAAGTGAAGCGACAAATGTTGGTTCGATACCAGCAGTGTCGGTCACAACCACGGGGCCAATAACTTCGTTAACAGGCCCCAGGATGCCTTTGGGAACTCCCCCACCAAGGGGAAATTTAGGCACAAGGCCTTTGGTTCCCCCAGGATTTATTCCATTCTATGGTATGCCAACTTCTGAAGTGGCAAGCCTGACGAATGCTGCGTCCACCGTTTCAGACCCTTTAGTGAGTGCCTCTTCGCCACTCCAAGGCTCTGGAGTAGGCATGGCAAATAGAAATAGGACCCAACTCTTAGGAGGGACGTCCCAAGTAGCCCATGGCCTTACAAATGCCTCGACAGCAGTCTTGAGGCAACAAATGGACGAAAGCAACCATGATATGGTGCAAATGTTGGCACAAACTTTGAGTACAGTGCTAAACCCTCTAATACAAAACACTACTCAATTGAATCAGCAAGTTACAGCGCAAATGACGCGTTTGGCTGACTTCTTTGGAGTACCCCCACCTATTCGACAGCCCCAAAGGGCGCAAATAAGGGGAAATCAGGGGATATTTTTAGAGGAAGAAACCACCATTAACCAGGCTCAACAGCCTGTCGAAGAAAACCTTAGGGCACGATTGGAACAACCTGTCGAGGAACCTAGGGTAATAACCCCAGAGGTAAGGTTAGTTAACAGAAACCAAAATGCTGACGAAGTGGTTCAGCATATCCAATACCAAAACATGGGTTTGGAAAACAATCTGGCAACCATGATTGAAAGGATCATGACTCAGAATGGGATGAACATGGGCTTTCGAAGGCCCAACTTTACATCTCCATTGTCAGAATATGTGTTACAAACGGACTTACCTCCTAGATGCAAAGTCCCCAAATTTACCAAGTTCTCTGGGGATACGACAGAATCTACTGTCGAGCATGTGGTGAGATACTTGATCGAAGCAGGAGACATTTCGAATAACGAAAACCTAAGGATCAAGTACTTCCCAAGTTCTTTAACCAAGAACGCTTTTACTTGGTTTACAACTCTCCCCCCCAATTCGATCCATCATTGGACCCAGTTGGAAAGATTGTTCCATGAACAATTCTACATGGGGAAAACCAAGATAAGCCTGAAAGAACTGGCCAGTGTGAAGAGACGTTTCACTGAACCTATAGACGAATATCTGAATAGGTTTAGGTTGCTCAAGGCGAGACGTTTTACACAAGTGCCAGAACATGAGTTGGTCGAAATAGCCGCAGGGGGTTTAGATTATTCCATTAGGAAGAAGCTAGACACCCAGTACCTAAGAGACATGGCCCAACTGGCCGATAGAGTTCGACAGGTCGAACGCCTCAAAGCTGAAAAAGCTAAGGCAACGAAAACTCACAAGAGAGAAAGGATAGCGTACGTTGAGATGGATGACGAAGATCTAGAATCCTTCGACGATACTTTAACTGTCGAAGAAGGAGAAGTCGATTTAGCAGAACTGAAACAAGGGCCACCATACTCTTGTAAACTGTTAGTCCCCTCAAATGGGAAAAATCCCATTGGTCCAGAAAGGACCAACGATAGGTTCCCAAAAAAGACTTATAGTTTTGACATCACAAAATGTGATGAAATATTCGACTTGCTAGTTAAAGATGGCCAAATGATAGTACCCCCAGGGGTAAAAGTGCCTCCTCTTGATCAAAGAAAGAAGAGAGGTTTTTGCAAATATCATAATTTTTTGGGCCATAAAACTTCTCAATGTTTTCTTTTCAGGAATCTTGTGCAAGACGCTATTGAAGAAGGGAGATAGAAGTTTGCTGACAAATCACCCATGGCTGTCGACTCCAATCCATTGAAGGCTGAAGCCCACTATGCTGAACCCTCTGAGGTGAACATGATAGAGGCAACCAGGATCCAGTCGAAGAAGCCAGGAATTACCATGGTCGAAGTCTCAAAGGACCACATCAACATGCCAATCTTTGGCAGTTTTTCTGGAAATTTATCCAGGAAGACAATTGACGCTGTCCAGAAAGCGGTCGAAAACCCGAAGTCGGAGACCGCTGTAGCACAAAAAACTGGATCAAAACCCAGTTCCCACTTGGCCACTGTTCAAGGCCAGACGGAGAATCTGGAGATACAAATGAAGCAGTTAACTCTTGCTAACAAAGATACAATGAATATCAACATGGTCGAACTTTCTGACCCAAAAGCATCAGAAGAGGCCATAAGGCAAGAACAAGCTAATAAGACCGCTTTCCCTCGGGAAAACGAAAACTCGGCAGATTTTCTACAAAGATGCCAGAAAAAGAAATCAGAGGTGATGTTGTGTCCAAGATGCAGTTCGATCTTTGATAAAAAAGCTGCTGAGCACATTCAAGGCGTAAGAGCAGCGAATAAGAGAAGGGAGAATGTTGACCTTCGACATGATCCCAGAAGGGGTTCTAACCAAGACAAGAGGCCATTGACTTTTAGGCCTCCAACAAATGTGCCAGTAGACACTTGGTACAAAACCTCTGGCCAGAAAAGGCCAAGTGAGGAGAAATGGCATTCTTTCGATGTGCCAAGAGGTTCCTCTTTGATTCAAAAGAAAGAGCCTCAAGTTGCTGCACCTAAGGTTGCACAAGTGTCCAGCAACTACAAAGGTAAAAATCCTATGTCTCGATCTCAATGGAGGAGATATACAAGGAGACGAAAAGCTAAAAGGGAGGCTGCCAACGAACCTAAGGCAGAGACTAGTTCGAATGTTCCTCAAAGGAAACAAAGGAAGCCTCTAGAGAGAGAGCCAATAACCAACAGGCTAGTTTGGCCTAACCAAAGTGAAGTCGAAGACGAAGACGATGCTGAGTCTGACGATACTTTGGACATTATGGTGAATATCGTTTCAGTGCTGGCCAGAGAATTCAATCGACAGGTAGAAGTCGAAGCAAGTGACTGGGAAGTGGAGCAAGAAATGGCCAAACATAGGCCAGTGTGCTATTTTGTCATGGACAATGGCACTACTGAGGAACAAAATGGCTTCTTCGAGCCACCTACAGAGGCGATGAAAAATCACCTCAAGCCTTTATTCATAAGGGCTAAACTCGAAGAAACTACTGTGAATAAAATATTGGTCGATTGTGGGGCAACCATCAATATTATCCCTCACTCTATGCTAAGGAAAATTGGCAAAAGGGATGAGGACATTAAGCCTCACAACATGGTCTTGTCGAACTATGAGGGCGGCATAGGGACCACTATGGGAGTGATCCAGCTAGACATCAAAGTAGGGTCGATCCTTCGACCAACGATGTTTATGGTTATATCGGCCAAACCTAACTACAATCTTTTGTTAGGCCGTGAATGGATTCATGGTGTTGGCGTTGTGCCTTCATCGATGCACCAAAGGCTGCTGCTATGGCGTCCAGATGGGATGGTCGAAAACATAGAGGCAGATCAAAGCTACTACCTTGGCGAAGTAAATCAGCTGGGTTTGGCAGATTTCGACAAGAACTTGGCTCACATAGGGCCATGTCCAACACCTAACTTCGACATGGCGCCAGCGCCAAACACCTTTTGTTCCCTATACCTGCATCCTGAGCATGGTTTCCAATGGGACAGAGAAGACTTGTCCCACATAGACTTCAGTGGGTTAACTGATATCCAACCAACTGGTTGGGGAAGTGAATTCAGTGATAATGACTGAGTCACAATCTTTGAAGCGAATTTCGGCTTATGTAGCCGAAACCAAGATGATAACGGCTCTCGAAGCAGAAGTAAAGTACATGGCCACACAGGCCAATGATCAACAACTATCTGCTGTAGGCCCAGGAAAGGATTTCGATCCAAAACCTCCTGATATCAGGCCAGAAGAAATGCAGGAACAGAGGCTCGACGCCATCTATGACGATGAGCCTTTGGGCTTCGAAAAGGATCCCTTGGCGAACAACATTAAAATGTTAGCACAAGACCCTTTAGAAGAAATCAACTTAGGCGAAGGATCAGAGAAAAGGCCAACTTACATCAGCGCCAAAATCGATCCAGAACTTAGGTTGGAAGTAATCCAATTGCTGAAAGAGTTTAAAGACGGTTTTGCATGGGATTATGACGAAATGCCTGGTCTCGACAGAGGATTGGTAGAACTTCAGTTGCCAATCAAACCTGGGAAGAAGCCAATCAAGCAAAATCCAAGGCGCTTCGCTCCAGAAATACTGTCGAAGATCAAAACGGAGGTCGAAAGACTTCTGAAATGCAAATTCATCCGTGTTACAAGGTATGTCGAATGGATTGCAAATATTGTGCCAGTAATTAAGAAAAATGGTACGTTAAGGGTGTGCATAGATTTCAGAGATTTGAATGCTGCCACCCCCAAAGATGAATATCCTATGCCTGTGGCGGAAATGTTAGTCGATTCTTCCGCTGGCTATGAATACCTGAGTATGCTCGATGGTTATTCAGGATATAATCAAATATTCATTGCTGAAGAGGATGTGTCGAAAACAGCTTTTCGATGCCCTGGGGCCTTAGGCACTTACGAATGGGTCGTGATGCCTTTTGGCCTGAAGAACGCTGGGGCAACATACCAGCGAGCAATGAATACTATCTTCCATGATTTTATTAACACTTTTATGCAAGTATATATTGATGATATTGTTATAAAATCTGTTTCCAGGAAGAATCATATTGACCACCTTCGACAATCATTCGAAAGAATGAGAGAACATGGTCTGAAGATGAACCCTTTGAAGTGTGCGTTCTGTGTGAAAGCGGGAGATTTCTTGGGCTTCGTTGTCCACAAGAAAGGAATCGAAATCAACCAGAACAAGACGAAGGCAATTCTGGAAGCGAAAGCGCCATCGAATAAGAAGGAATTGCAATCTCTCTTAGGCAAGATAAATTTCTTAAGGAGGTTTATATCTAATCTAAGTGGGAAAGCTCAGGCCTTTTCACCCTTACTTCGACTGAATAAAGAGGGGTTCGAATGGGGGCAGGAGCAACAAGAAGCCTTCGACAAAATCAAAGGGTACCTCACTAAGCCACCTATTTTGGTGCCTCCTTGTAGTAATAGGAGTATGAGATTGTACATAGCTGCATCCGACAAAACTCTGGGAAGCATGTTATCCCAAGAGGATGAGAATGGAGTCGAAAGACCCATTTATTATCTCAGTAGGGTTTTGAATGATGCAGAAACTAGATATAGCGAAGTTGAAAAATTATGTCTATGTCTGTATTTTTCTTGTACAAAACTCAAGCAATATATAAAACCAGTTGATGTTTATGTTTCGTCTCATTTTGATGTTTTCAAATATATGTTGTCGAAACCTATCTTGCATAGTCGAATTGGCAAGTGGGCATTAGCATTAACTGAATACTCCTTGACCTTTATGCCTCTTAAGGCAGTAAAAGGACAAGTGGTGGCAGACTTTATAGTCGACCACTCAATTCAAGTTGAGGATATTAATTATGTGGAGATAGAGCCTTGGAAATTCTACTTCGATGGTTCCAGCCATAAAGATGGAACAGGGGTAGGAGTCTTGATTATTTCTCCAGATAAAATTCCAACAACATTCAAGTACAAAATATCAGGTTCTTGTTCGAACAATGAGGCTGAGTATGAAGCTCTAATTACTGGCCTTGAGATATTGTTGGAATTGGGGGCAACTCGAGTCGAAATCATGGGAGACTCAGAGTTAGTCATTAAGCAAGTCACAAAGGAATATAAATGCATAAGAGAGAATCTCATTATGTACTTTGTGATAGCAAATCGTTTATTGAAAAAATTTGAAATGATTAATATTCGACACATACCCAGAGTCGAAAATCAAATAGCCAATGACTTGGCACAAATTGCATCTGGGTATAAGATTTCAAAAACGAGATTACAAAGAGCAATCGAAGTTCGAGAAAAGATAAAAGCAACTTGTCTATCACCATCAGACTTGGAATCGACGAGACTAGGATATGCTGATCACAGTAACTTCGAGATTTCGTTCATTGATAATTTGTCAGAGCAAGATTGGAGGAAATCCATTGTGGACTATCTTCAAAATCCAGGAGCTTCGGCAGAACGAAAGACAAAATACAGGGCGTTGAGTTATGTACTCATGGGTAATGAGTTATTCAAGAAGACGCCTGAAGGGGTGTTGCTGAAATGTTTAAGTGAAACTGAAGCATACATAGCCCTTTCGACTACGCATGCTGGGGCATGTGGGGCTCACCAAGCAGGCCATAAGATGAAATGGTTGTTGTTTCGACAAGGACTATATTGGCCCACTATGCTGAAAGATTGTGTTGAGTTCGCCAAGGGTTGTCAAGAATGTCAAGTTCATACAGGCATCCAACATGTACCAGCAAGCGAACTTCACTCAATAGTGAAGCCTTGGCCTTTTAGAGGATGGGCGTTGGATCTCATTGGAGAGATTCGACCAGCATCATCAAAGAGTCAGAAATACATATTGGTAGGCATTGATTATTTTACTAAGTGGATCGAAGCTATCCCTTTAGTCAATGTAGACCAAGAAAATGTCATTGAATTTATTCAAAAGAACATTATCTTTAGGTATGGAATCCCTGAGACGATAACAACTGATCAAGGGTCAGTTTTCACTGGTCGAAAGATGCAGGAATTTGCTCAGGAAACAGGTTTCAAACTCCTAACATCCACGCCTTATTATGCACAGGCGAATGGTCAAGTCGAAGCAGCTAACAAAGTGGTGATTGGCTTGATAAAGAAACATGTTGGGAAGAAACCAAAGAATTGGCATAAGACGTTAGACCAGATTTTATGGGCTTGTCGAACGTCCCCAAAAGAAGCCACTGGTACAACACCGTATATGCTAACTTTTGGCCATGATGCAGTGTTGCCAGCAGAAATTTGTCTTCAATCTGCAAGGGTTCAGAGGCATTATGATATTCCTTCTGAAGTCTATTGGAACATGATGTTAGACGAACTGGTGGATTTAGACGAAGAGAGATTACGCGCTCTCGACCTACTCAGGCTTCAGAAGAAAAGAGTAGAAGACTCTTATAATAAAAAGGTAAAACCTAAGGTATTTTTGCCTGAAGAATTAGTTTGGAAGGTAATTCTTCCCATGGATCGAAGGGATCGAAGCATGGGGAAATGGTCACCCAAATGGGAAGGACCCTTCAGAGTTATCCAAACTTTTTCTGGTGGAGCCTATGAAGTCGAAGAGTTAGGTGGAGATAAAAGGCTCTTGAGAGTAAATGGTAAATATTTGAAAAAATACAAACCTATACTTCAAGAGATAAAAATAAAATAATAAAAGAACAAGACTAAATTAGCCATAAAAATGCCAAAATGGAAATTTTATAAATTTCAGCCAAGATGGCAATTGTTGTCGAATATGGATTACAAAATATGGTTACAAAAGAGAATCAATCAAAAGGAAAGAGAGTTCTTGAGTCGAAGATACTTGGCTTGCTGCAGCTCCAACCTTTTCTTGCACCAGGCGTTCTCCTGCACTAGTTTGGCAATCTGAGCGTCGAGGCTTTGGGCCCTCTCAGCGAATTCCAGGCCTTGTTTGATTTCAGTTTGGCTCTCGGTGTCTGAGATGGTCGAAAGAAGTTCCTCCTTGCGTATAGTGTTGGCATTTATCTTCGCTTCTATCTCTGCGATTTGTGCCCGGAAGGAAGCATTCTCTCGATCAATGGCATCGACTTCTTCCTGCGTAGATGCTTTTTGTTTCGACAACTCCGCAATTCGAGAAGTCGAATCCGAGACAGCAGTCCACGCAGAGGAGCTTTTGCCATACAACACCTCAAGCTGACTGTTAAACCCCCTTTGGCGCCTGTAATCTGCTGAGACTTGATTAATCATAGAGTGTAACTCCATGATCAAGCTTGAAACTTCTGGGGCTACAGCTTCATAGTCGACAGCATTTAAGACATCCTTCAAGCATGATGGAGCAGTGGGGTCCCCCTCTAAAGTCTTCATGAAGTCCCTCTTGAAAAACTGGGCCTTAACCTTCGCCAAAGCATCATCAAGGGGAGAAGTTTCAGTAGACTTCCCCGACAGGGTAGGAACTTCCTGACTAGCGTCAGACGAACTCTTGCTCTCGATGATTGCGTTGAGGTAGCTAACAGGGTCAGTTTGTTTCAAGAGTTCCAAGTCCTCTTTAGACCTGTGCTTCGTTGAGGTAACCCTTGCAACAGCATTATCTTGGGTTTGAGGCTGTTGAATGTTAAGTGCCTCGACTGGTTGCTCTTCGACTCGGACTGGGGCAGTGCCAGCGTCGACTTGTGGTTCTTCGCTAGCATCACCCTGTTGCCCTTCGCCAGCGTCATCTTGGTGCTCTTCGCTAGCGTCACCCTGGTGCCCTTCGCCAGTGTCACCTTGGTTATCTTCGCCAGCAGCACCTTGATTTTCTTCGACAGCATTACCTTGGTCCCTTTCTTCATGAGTCTCTTCTGACAGATCCACCACCGGAACCGCTTCTGGCTGTTGTTCCTCCGTCTGAGGTTCCTCCGCTGGTTTTTCTACCGTTTCAGCATTGGCCTCATTCTCAGTATGGGCTTCGTCATTTCCCAAGCCTTTTTCCTGAGGCCTGCTAAGTTCAGCAGATTCCAGCGTTTCAGAGGTCCTTGGCGGAGAACTTTCAGTAGTGTCCTGGAAAAGGAAAGAAGAAAAATCTTCAGAGATCGAAAGAGACACAATCGAATATGGGTATCTATACCTAAATTATAAAAAGGTCTAAGGGATTACCTGTGGATTAGCTTCAGCCCCAGGGCTGGAATTGTCGCTTTCGACAGGCTTGTTAAGAAGAATGTTTAGTTCCTCCTCAGTTGGCTCCTCGATGATCACTGGAGGTGGCCTAGGCTTTCTCCCAGCAACCTTTATTCTGATGGTTCGACCTTCAGGAGCAGGAGCAGGAACAGGAGCATCATTCGTTAACTTTCGCCTTTTTAAGGGGGCAGGAGGAGAATCACTTTCTTCATCGCTCCCAGATTCGACCACCAGTGCTGGCCGTTTCTTGGGCGAAGGTGCCTAGAAAACCAATGGGAATTCGATTTAATAATTGCATCGAAAGTCAAAAATCGAAAGCCAGAGAAAAGTAATGAAAATCTGGTTACCGAAATAGAAGGCTTCCTCGAAGAGCCTTCCCCCTGTTGGTTGCTTGTGGTCTTCGCCGGCACTGTAGTCTTCGCCGGCGGTGGAGGTTTTGTTGAAGGGCCCCCTCCCTGTTGGCCTTCTGTAGCCTTTTTGGCTACAGGCTTTCGAACAACTGAAAGCAAACGAAGAGATTAACAGGCTAGCAGTCGAAGAGAGATAAAGTAATGTGAGAGAATGAACTTACATTTCTTTATTTTGTCTAACACAAGGACAAAAGACTTCTGCAGCTCATCCATGAAGTCCTTCTCGTCGAAGAAGTACTCAGCATAATAGCTTTTCCACCACTCCTCGAAGGATGGTGAGCAAAGGAAATTGAGCTGGTAGTCAAACAACGAGAGAATTGTTCGACAAGCATATCTTCCGATATGCTTAATGGCCGCTTCTTCGGTGTAATCATTGCAGAAGTACAGCATGGACTTCTCTCTTTGAAAAATCGGAGAAGGTAGGGTTTGGATAATACCAAACTGGTGAGATACCAGGTTTGGTTGGTAGGCAATCAGACTCAAATGAGTCTTAGAGCTCCTGAATCGAAGGGGCATGATCCTTGGTGTAAGGAACGCCTCCCACAGTATTGTATGTTCGTCGACGTTGGGACCACTCGACGCCTTTGGATGTGGCCTTGTGAACCATGCTGGGCCTACCTGCCGTCGAGCAAATGGAGCCATAGTTGAAACAAACTCCTTCCTTCGAGCAAACATTAGAACGAAGTTGGTGAAGGTTTGCTGAAACTCCAGTCCATCTTCCATAGGTGTCAACAGAGCCAGCCTGGTTCCTTCGACGCGTCTGTTAGCTATTGCTGGAGCCTGCTCATTTATCTGAACCTTCTTAGGCAAGAAAGATTCGAAAGTGGCGTTGAGCCACAGTTGGAGCAGCCAAAAAGGCCCAGCAAGTAGCAAACTGGCCCTGTCCTCGATATGTTTCAGAAGAGTTGCCCCATTGCTGATCGAATCATAGAGGCTAGCCAGAATCAGTTCTGCCAAACAGATGTTTTGGCGATGATGCAATTGAGTAGCAAGAGTGACCATCTTTTTGGTCACCTGTAAAGACTTCGAGCAAAATACAAAGCGAGTCAGCCATAAGGCTAGAAACGCTATGTGTTCGACATCCGACACAGCATCTGTCGACCTGTCATGATAATGGTTGATGAAAGTGGTGTATGTTGGTTTGGTCTCAGAGAAGCCAATTTGGTCCTCCGACATCTCCTCCGGATCGAAGTAATCCCCGGTGGGTCGAAGGCCAGTAATAGCGGCCACAACGAAGAGTGTGGGGGTTAGCATCCCACAGGGAAGATGGAAAGTAAAGTGGGAGTAGTCCCAGAACAGCAGAGAGGCTATCAGCATCTCCGGGGAATAGTTCAAACCTGTCTTCGACAGCATCACTAGGTCGAAGATCCCCATATCCTTCCAGATCGAAGTTTGGTGCTTCTCCATCTTTACTAGCCAAGCAACGTAATCTGGGGTAAGGTTAGGGCAAGACCTGAAGGCCCTAACACCTCTGTTGAAGAAGCGGAGGTCGATTTTTTCATGTGCAGGGTCTTCATTGTCTTCTGCGTCTTTCTTGGCGCATGCGACTGGTTTGAGTTTCTCGACTATCGGGAAATAGCTCTTGATCTTCAAAGCCTCAGAGATACTTGGGTACATGGGGCCAGACATTGCAAAGATCTGGTTGGAGTATCCAACCGGGATCATCAAGTGGCGTGAGTAGGCATCGCGAATGGAGATATCCGAGGGTTCAAGAACTCTTCGTTTGCCTGTAGAATTTACTACCGGAGCAGTGATGAAAACCTTGGGTTTAGCATTTTCAGATGGTACAGTAGCGCCAGGAGCATTGGAAGCAGATGCCATTGTTAGAGTTGAGGTTGAAGACGAAGTGAAAGAAGAAGAGTTTCTGCAAAGATAACAAGCTTGTATGAAAACAGAGAAGTTTGAAAGGCTAGATGGCGTAAAAAGTCCCACAATGGGGTACTTACTGCTATTTATAGTAGTGGGGAAAAATCCCCAATAACGAGGACATTAAATGCCATTTAATGCTGCAGGAGTTAGTGGGACGCGTGGCAGCCCCCTGTTGTTTTAGCCGTTTCTGCAGAAATAGAGGGACGCAGCGTGCGTCCTCGTTTTTGGGAATTGTCATAATGACAAATTCTGAAATGACATTTGGTACTGCACGCCGTACTGAAAGTGACGTCCTAGGTACGGAACAATGATGGTTTTCTTGGGATTGCCAATAGTTGGTAGAAAACCACAAAAAGTGCACAAGTTAATTTGTGACTAAGCGTGAGAAGACAAGTGTCGAATGGCGTTTCAAAGAATGCCTTTTTCTGTCAGAGTCGAAATAAGGCATTCTTGGGGGGCAATTTGTTGGCTCCTAAATTCGACACCTTTGTTTTGTAGATGTCAGCCATTAAAGCTGAAGGATGTCTTCGACTGGCTAAGTCTGTCGAAATGCCCGTCGAAAGATGGCAAAGTACTTAGAAGATTTCTTCCAAGGAAGAAGGCTGGTTGCCTTCGACGTCGAAGGAGTTTCTCGTCGAAGATGTCTCTTGACGGAAGTGTTCGATGGTTCAGAGTGGAGCAGTTTGAAATTCAAGCTTTTGGAGGGAAAACGGTTTCCAGCAGTTACCACGTGCAAACGTGCAAGGATCTGGAGCGTCGAACATGGAGAACGTGCCAAGTGGATTGATCTCGAGGCAGTGTAACTACCCGACGGTTACTTGGGATTTTTTAGTATAAATAGTAGTAGACATGTAGTTTCTCGTGTGTGTTCACAATTCTATACAAAGTCACTCATATAGATTCGAGTACCCAGCGCGTGAGAAAGAATTGTTGAGAAATGTATGTGTGAAACACCAATTTTATTAATCAAAGTCATTTACTTTTCCAGAAATTTAATTGCTTTCCTCTTTACATTCCTGTCGAAACCCTTTACTTTAAGCCTTGTCTATTTTACCAAGTCTTTCCTTCATGCAATTTACTTGAAACCTTTTTATGTCTTTTAAAGCCTCTTTATTTAAAGCCTTATCCAATTTAATCAAACTTCAAAATCAACCTATGTCCTAGGATCAATCTGATCGATCCTGCGAGTAACCAAATAAGTAACCATTTGGAGGATCTGCGGTTGTTTACCAAAACCCAAGGTAAACAGCCACTTACCCTCTTCGCTGTTTATTTCAGCAATGGCTTTCCAATCAAACACCCAGGAGTTCCCTACTCAAGAGACTCAGTTCAGGGAGATCTTCCTAAGCCTATCCAAGGGGCAGGAAGAGTTGAGAACGCTCCTCATGGGGAATTTGGTCAAGAACAGTCCAGAAGACGGTAAAGATGAACGGCTGAAACATATGCAAGCTGAGATAGACGTAATGAGGACTCAGATGCTGGGGCAAATGGCCCTTATCCAAGGCTTAGCTCGGGAACAAGAAGAGTTGAGAACTGTGATCAACCAGCTTCAGCAAGACAGTATGAAGCAAGTAGCCAAGGCTGGAGGCCAAACCGGTAATCAGCCTCCAAGAGGTCAAAGGCTTGGTTCAATGAATAGACCTCTCCAAGCTGCTACTACTTCACAGCTCCAACCACAACCTCGCCCAGAGCAACGGGTTGATCAGAGCAAGCCCAGAAGGAAATTCACCCAGCTCAACACGTCGCTGTCCCAAGCTTTGCAACACCTGTTGAAGTTGAATCTGGTGACGTTGATAGGACCTCACCCTAATCCTAAGACTTCTTCACCCAACTATAATCCTGGGGCCAGGTGCGCATACCATTCTAACAGCCCGGGGCATGATACTGATGACTGTTGGAAGTTGAGGTACAAAATCCAAAGCCTGATTGATGAAGGAGCTGTGGAATTCACCCCAGATGGTCAGGTCGAGTTCTTCTACTATCCCTGCGAGGTTCACCATTTGAAATGATAAGCCCTGAGACTAGAAGACTTTTGTTCATTCGAATGCTCAAGTTGTAATTTTCTTTTGATTGTTCAAACATTTGTTCATTGTTAAATGTTGTTATTTCATTAATGCATCGCATATGTCTGTTCTGAAGCAATATATTCGCATTTATTATGCTTAAAACTGTTTTCATATTTTTGTGATGTTCAATGCTCGGTTAACAATTCTAAGCCTCTTGAGGGAGGATGACGAAAACGATACCGCGATCATTACAGTATGCATTTGAACGGACCCCGCTGATGAGGTACAGGCATTGTTTCAATCCCTAAACACTGGAGTTATAAGGATGATAATCCCTCGTTAACCCATCTGAGCCAAAGAAGTAGGAGTTTTATTTTCAAAAATTTACAACCCTTAATCACAACCCGGGGCAGGGTAGCTCTCTCAGTTGATCCAAGTGCATAACGAATGGCACCAAAGAGATCCTTACGAAACGAAAAAAGACAGTGATGGTTCAGAACAATCATGAGGACGGGCAGTCATTATCAAAAAAAAATATATAAATGAAAAGCCCAATAAGTCAAAACCTATAAAAGGGGACTTACGAAACTGGGGCATCCCGCTGACTGTAATTCCAAAAAGGGAAACAGTTCAGGCAAAAAAAAAAGAAAGAGGTCTTACAAACCCTCAACAAAAACAAAAATGACTGCCTATTCAGAATAAATCATCAATATCTGAACCATCATTGGAACATCAGGACAAAAACTCAAATAAGGTCTAACGCACGATCAGCTGAGTTTAGGATTGAAGAACATCACGAAGAGCGGGTGGGTACAAATAATTTGAGCCTTTATCCTTTGTTTCTTAAACCGTGAACCAGGCCACGTTATAACCCTTAAAAGTCCTAGCTGAAGCATGGGTTAGTTCGAAAGCTTACTGTTACGAAAGGTATCCTGACTCCTTAAGGCTTACGGTAAGCACGGAGTTGACATCACGTTTTACAAACATTCACTTGTTTTATGAAAAAGAAATACATTTTCAAAATCTTTAAGACAGACATAAGCTTTGCATTTTTAACATAACTTTGTTTGCATATGACTTTTTGTTTGAACAGCAGAAAGATTCGCACGATGAATACCTAATGAACAGAAGTACTTCCAATCAAGGGGCATGGCATGACAATTAGCCATCATCTGGGGCAAGTCTCCGCCTGAGTCACTTGGGGCATTCCAACAACAAATCTTGCCCGATCAAATACCTTCTGGTGGCATGACAAAACACTGCAAACAAGGGCAACTCCCTACATTCTGAGAGCGTGGACATAGTCGAAAAGATACTACGCATAATCAAAGACCCGCTAGGTTGACACACCTAGGCAAAAATAAGTGCTTCCCGGCGAACCAAAAGGGTTCCGGCAAAATGAAGGGATGAAACGAAAAAATCTGTACACCCGGCAAGTCGAAAACCTGAAAAGGCGGCTTGGGCAGAAATGGGTATCCCAGTGGACTGAAAACCCGAAAGGGCGGTCCAGGCAAAAGTTAGGGATTAAAGCGTACGACTATGTTCTGTCATCTTGTCACCTGCCTACCAAAAGAAGGTTTGCCCGTCAACAACTATCAGCACCTCACAGGTCTTCATCTCCCACCTCAGAAACAGGGGCAATAAAGAGTGGTCTAAGCAATCTGATTGTTTCTGTCCTCCAAGATACCAAGGTAGGTTCAGCTAAAGAATATGACCAGTACATATTAATTCCTCAGAGAGTGAATCAGCAGCTAGTACATTCTTCCCCAAGCAGAGTTATCAAATCTTAAGGAAGTTGGGAATCCTCTAGCAGATAGCAACATTCCCCCAGCAGCATAAAACTTCCCCAAGAGAGTCCAATCTAATTCCCCAGGAAAGTTGGAATCCATCTCCCCAAGTAGTAAGCTTATCCCCAGTAGATTCTGGAAGCTTATCCTCCCGAAAGCACGAACGCGTCGTCCGGCTTTATTTAAAGAGTTATTTCCTTAATCGGATATAATTGGGTTATCCTCAGCCAAAAGCCATGAAAGGATCGTCGTCGATAGAGTCTTCTTATCCCCAGCGAAGTCTGTCAATACTTCCAATACAGCAAAGATATCATCCGCAAATTACTATCAACAACTCAGCAAGGCATCCCTCTTCCCACAGAGTATTGCTTCCCAGCATGGTCGCTAGAGTATCTTTTCTCCCCGCAGAATCTTCCATTTGCCAAGTTTATTCCGCAACGGAGTCATCTTCTCCTGTCGGTGTTCTTGCAGTTATCATCCCCAGCAGGAGTAAAAGCTTATTCTTCAATATCAGCCCAGGAGTGACTTCCCGGCATCCGTCAAGGATTTACTTTCCTAGACGAAAAACGCATTCATAAAACATCACATACATCATTATAGCATGCATAGACGCATCATATCATACAAATCTCATTTATGGTGAGAACATCATTGCTTGGTCCATATCATGCATTGCATATGACTGACCTTTACTTTTCAGGAAAAATTCAGTTAAGTTCTCAGCTATATTCAAGACCTTGACCGGTTCAGTTAAGTCGACCCTAAGATTTTTCTGTTTCTTATCCAGTCAAAGGCCTTCTCTAGTCCAGCTAAATCGACTCCCAACAGATTTTTCTGATAAAGACTCAGTAGAAGTTATCCCAGATTATAATTTCCTGATGGTTCTCTCCCGACGTTGTGGAGGTGATAATTCCTTTTCAGATGGTTCCCTCTCCGACGGTGAGTGAGGTGATAATTCCTTTTCCTATGGTTCCCTCTCCGACGGTGAGTGAGGTGATAATTCCTTTTCAGATGATTCCCTCTCCGACGGTGAGTGAGGTGATAATCTCCTATGGTTCCCTCTCTGGCGGTGAGTGAGGTGATAATTCCTTTTCAGATGATTCCCTCTCCGACGGTGAGTGAGGTGATAATCTCTTATGGTTCCCTCTCCGACGGTGAGTGAGGTGATAATTCCTTTTCAGATGATTCCCTCTCCGACGGTGAGTGAGGTGATAATCTCCTATGGTTCCCTCTCCGACGGTGAGTGAGGTGATAATTCCTTTTCAGATGGTTCCCTCTCCGACGGTGAGTGAGGTGATAATCTCCTATGGTTCCCTCTCCGACGGTGAGTGAGGTGATAATCTCCTATGGTTCCCTCTCCGACGGTGAGTGAGGTGGTAATCCCTTTTCAGATGGTTCCCTCTCCGACGGTGAGTGAGGTGATAATTCCTTTTCATATGGTTCCCTCTCCGACGGTGAGTGAGGTGATAATTCCTTTTTAGATGGTTCCCTCTCCGACGGTGAGTGAGGTGATAATTCCTTTTCCTATGGTTCCCTCTCCGACAGTGAGTGAGGTGATAATTCCTTTCAGATTATAATTTCCTATGGTTCCCTCTCCGACGGTGAGTGAGTTGATTCCCTTTCAGATTATAATGGCCTATGGTTCTCTTCCCGATCCTGCGAAGATGGTAATTCCCACCAAGATTTTCTCAGCGAGCGTTGTTAAAGTTAAAGTCACCCAAGGTTCTCTTACCGTTCATGCTAAGGTAGTAACCATCTCTGGCTCATTCATCATCTTGTGAAGCTCCAGACTCAGCTCCTGTAACCAGTCAGGACACATCTGTACCAAACATCTGAAAATCAGCTCCTGCAACATGTCAGGTACTCATTTTTCTTTTGCAGGTATACAGGTTCTCGCTAAGGAATCTCTTATGCGATCGACGTCCGGATGGCATCTATAATCCCATCATCCTACTCGTCAATCTCTAAATGGCATCTATAAGCCCATTCCCACCACATCACTGCTACTATGTGAGCGCAAATTTCTGGGCACTCTAGTGTTCAATCACCTTCTACCCTCGGATTACGAAAGGCACGTCAGCCAATCTGCATCCTCAGGTCTAAGGAGATTGAACAGGGGCAACTGTTGTACCCCAAAATTTGCCCTCCCATATTCTTCAAGAAATTGCCAAGTCAAGCTTCAAATCTCCCCAAGGGTTGCACAGTGCAAGGGCCTCCTAAGCAGGCAAAATTAGGGTTTTGGTTCTGATCAAGAAAATGAATTTTCAAAGGGCACAATCAAGTCTCACATGCCTACAAATATGGTCAAGCATCCTCATACCAAGTTTCAAGACTTTCAGCACAAAATTGCACAGTCAAAAACCCTAATTGCACTACAGTCAACTGTAGGGGCAAAATGGTCATTTGGCAGTCAAAAGTTCAAATTTTTGGTCAACATCTCATTTTGAAGCCACAAACATCATTTGATCAATTCTTGATCATGATTCTCAAAACTTGGCTCAAAAATCATCAAGATGCAAAAGTTTCCTTATTTAGACAGTTGAAAAAGTCAACTGAAATTGACCAGGGCATAACTTTCACATGGATTATCAGAAAAATTCCATCCAAAGCTCATTTTGAAGAGAAAGACATTTCCTACAACTCATCTTCATACTTCAAGTCCAAGAAATGCCCTCACAAAAAGTTATCAATTTCAACATTATAGGTCATTTTCAAAAGTCAACAAAAAGGGACTTTAAGTCAAAGGCCATAACTTGAGATTGGTAAATCAAAATGACATGGGACCAAAGGCATTGGTTAGAGGACTCAAAAAACTTTCTAAAATGTCAAAGAACATGAGCAAATCTTAAAAATTGAGCAAGTTATGCATTGGATAAGTTGGGAAATTTTTGTGAAATGGCCAAAATCATTTATCCTTGAAATCTCATTTTTAACAAAAGGGGCCCACTTTTTCCACTTGAATTAACTTGGCCATGCCTCCCACGTGTGCCACCTTTTATTTCATATTTTTTAATTAATTTTTTCATTTTTTTTGATTTTTATTGGATTTAATTAAGTTTAAATCTTTTAAAATCAAGAAAAATCAAAAAAGTTTGATTAAATGAAATATTTGGCCTTAACTAGCCTTGAAACATCATTATGTGCCTACCAAATTCGTGCAAAGGAGTAAACAAGGTGAGAATTCAAAAATGGACTCAAAAATGGAAAGTTGGTTATGGAGTTTGATGGAGAATCTTGGAATTTAAGGCTATGCATTATGGAGCCATAATTTCTCTTCCTACACATTGCATAAGACCTATACAATTGATACAGAACAAGATTGGACAAGAAGCTGCGCAGGAACCGGGATAGCAAACTTGCATTTTTGCCAAGAATTTTGAAAACTGAAAACTCACTTCCAAGGCGATTCAAGTCTCAAAACCTATTCCATTGGCTTCTTGGAGGATTATAGGACATAACTGAATCATTCCCCAAGCCCCATACTCAAGGAAACGCAAGGTTACCATTGAAGTTGGTAAAGGAAATTCCAAAACTGTTTTCCCTTATTCATGCATCTTTATCATATTTTGTTGTTATATTTATGTTTATTATGAAGTTTGCAAGCTAATCATATGATTCAATCGAAGTTTCACGCATTCTATGCCAAGATACCATGTTCGTGTTCTAGGGTTTACAGGATTGGAAATTGGGGGTTTTTGAATGGGGAAAAATTAGCCCTCAAGACCACCACCATTCAACTCAGCGCTTCTGGACGATCTCAAATATACTCTCGCGCCTAATTTATGATTGCCCTAGTGCTAATCGTTATTTTCTGTAAAGACACTTTCTGCAACGGTGTAAAAACCGTTGCTTATGTTGTTTATATTGCAGGAACATGAAGAAGATGATGTGCTGGCAAACGGTGGTAGGTTGATTCAAAAATTCGCGCGTTGGTGGCCCCTGATCATTATTTCTTTTATCATATTTATTTGCTATTATATATTAAATGTATTTGGGATGGCTCAGTGGTAGGTACACGCGCTTGCAATGTCCATGACCTGGGTTCGAGCCCCAGGTCTTCATGCTTTCAAATATCATTTTTCCACTAATATTCATATGCAGCGCTTATGTTGAAGATCATGATGCACTCTCAGAATCTAGCGTACACGCGTCCAGCTCCATCAGATCCAAGGCCATGGCTTGAGGTGCATGGTGAGTCCCCAGTCAACGCGCCACATGTTACTCAAAAAAGTCCACCAGGCCTTGCTAAATGGGCCAGATTGCTAAAGGGCCAACCTCCAAATTAGGGGCTTCACCCCCTTAGGTTTTGCAATTTTCTTTCTTTTCTTTGTTCTTTTTATTATTTTTTATATTCTTTTAATTGTTGCTTTCTTTTAATTAATTAATATTTTCAAAATATAAAAAACACAAAAAAATCAGAAAAGATAAAAATAATAAATAATTTTATTTTCAGTATTAATTTTGTAAATAAATCCCTTAATTAATTTAGATTTAATTTTAGTTTGTAATTTAATTCCTTTTTCACAATAAACCAAAAAATAATAAAAATAGATCTTTAACACTTGTTCCCCTTTTCTTTTTTTATTAATTAAATATTTTATTATAAGTATCATCAACCATTAATTTTGTAAATAAAATTTATAATTAATTTAGTTTTAATTCTAGGTTTTAACTTTAATGCATTTTCTTTAATAAATTAAAAACAATTAGAATTAGAATTAATTATTTGACTTTTAATTAATTTAATGTCATAAATACAAAAACATAAAAAATAAGTTCTTCTTTTTTTATTTAATTTAATTATTTTAACTTAATTATTTTAATTCCTTCAAAGGGTTCAACGCCCTCGCATTCGATTACGTTTTTCGCGCGTTTTATTTATTTCTCTTGTGAATATAATGTATTTGTTCCAAAGCCCTGTAATAGCTATTAGACATTTATTTTCTGCACTCTATTTTAAATCGGGTCTGGATTAATTTGGCGTTGTAGACCCGCGCCTTTGTAATAGCGTAGGACCACTTATCTTTTCCGCACTTTAAATTCCCGCACCTTTAACTGTTAAACAAATGACATGAAAGAATGAATGCCCAAAAATAAAATCAAAGCGTAGATCACCAATGCATGACAAGATAAACAATAAACTGAAAATGACACACAATTCACACACCACCCCTAGGGTACGCTTCACTGTTGCCTTTGCCTCGAAAGGTGATCGTCGAGTAGAGGATGTCTTAGTAAGTCCTCATGATCCGGGAACCTGGCATGAGGGTAGCTTCTAAGGTGTCTTCCCATTGCTCTGGTGATCACCATGTCCCGAACCTCGAATTGACCCGAACACCTCCAACGGTGGTGCTACCTACCTCTCAATGGTGGGATGGCACTACTTTAAAGGACATTTACACAGACGAATTCCTTAGGGTAGGTAGACGACTCTAGATACTTGCTCTAATTTCAAAACAAATTCAAAAATACTTTTCACACCGACACCTTTTCAAAAAGCTTTCGAAAGCAAATTTTTCAAACACTCTTGAGGACCGATACAAGAGTCGAACTGGAATTTTCAAACGAAACTTTTTCAAAACCCACTCACCTTGAAAAGCAAACAAACATTTTGAAAACACAAATGAGCAAGTATCTAAGAGCCCATGGATAACCATGGATAGAAAGGGTGCTAACACCTTCCCTTTCTATAATCTACCTCCCGAACCGAGAGCAATCTCTATAAGGAATTTTTTTGTGCTTTTGTCCTTTCCATTTGGAGAAAATAAAAGACGGTGGCGACTCTTGCTTACCGCGACATTTCGCGAACCAGCTTTTAAACAGTCAGTTCCAGATCCACCGATCACACCTACATTGGAGAAGTATTCTTACCTACTGGGTGTACTTATTACCGATCGTGTACCTTTCACCTGTTTAGAGGGAGAGCCCAAGTCTCATGAGATTGTTGCTATGTTTCATTTGGGGAAGTCTGAGATTGAGACCCACAAGACTACCAAAGTAAGAATCAGAGGCTTACCCGCTCAGTTTTTATTGGATAAAGCTCGCTACTTTGCTAGGATGAAAAGTACAGTTACTTTTGAGGCCATCTTTTCTCTACTTGCCTATGGGTTGTTCTTATTTCATAACATCGACAAATTTGTGGATATCAATTCCATCAGAATATTTTTTATTGGGAATCCAGTTCCTACGTTATTAGAAGATGCTTATTACACCATTCATCTTTGGGATTCTTATCATGGAGGGATGATCATTTGTGGCACGCCTTTGTTGTATCAGTGGTTTATTTCTCACTTACCTCGGTCCGATGCTTTTTGGGACGTCAAGAAGGAACCTCGTTGGGCTCCGAAGATTATGGCTCTCACTCATTTCGACATTGTTTGGTATCAGCCCTACTATGATGTGGAGCTTGTTGATAGTTGTGGTAGTTTCCCCAATGTACCTCTTCTTGGTACAAAGGGAGGAATTAACTACACTCTCATTCTTGCACGATGTCAACTTGGATATCTGATGAGAGACAAGCCAAATAGTATTCATATGATTGGTTTATTTCTTAAAGAAGGAGATAATTATAAGGAATCCAATGAGGAGATTGCAAAGGCTTGGCGCAATATTCACAGGAAGAGTAGAAAGGACTTGGGACCTAGAGGAGCCGTTTCTTTGGAGCCTTATCTCCAGTGGGTACAAGAATGGGAAATTCAGTTGAAGATGCCATATTACCGTGAAGAACCTATGCTTGATATGTTTGTGGAGACCACTTCTCCCCTTTTAGATGATGTGGAAGAGCTTCTGCTTGTCATAGTCAGGATGCAGCAGGAGAAGGAGGCCTGGAACAATAAGTGTCAGACTTTAGACATGTCCTATCGAGTAGACCTGAAAGAGAAAGATGACCTGATCGAGATTATTGAGAGTCTGTTATAGAGATGATGGAGAGGCCAGAGTATTTATTTTCCTCTAGAGCTCGATCAGGACTTAGTCATTCACTACATGATTCTGGTAATTGGAAAGCGGTTACCGACAGGTATGTAGAAGAAAACAAGAAGTTGAAGGCTCTGATTGTAAGACTCACGGGAAAACATCAGTGTGTGGAGTGATCTTCATTAGCTTTTCCTACTTATGATTCTAGATTCTATCTTCTCTTATACTTGGGATTGTTGAAACTTCTACTAAAAAGTTGTAATCCATTTTGAAGTTATTATAATGAGATTTTTAGTATATCAAAATTTGTTAGTACTTTAATATTTGGAAATCTTATATAAATTCTTTGAGTCTCTTGAAATATTATTAACGATAAATAAATCATGTGCATTGCATATCATGCATCATCTTGCACATATTTCTTTCATTTTCGTTCATATCCAATTGTCTTATTGTGTTTCTGTACTTCGTTCAGCAAGATGTGTCACCAGTATAATACTCATGCTAATTCCAGGAAGAAAATGGAGAATATTGAACAAGAGAATCGCGAGCTGCGTGAAGAGGTTACTTCTTTGAAGGCCGGTATTGTCAATCTGACTGCTTTGATGGAATAATTGGTGGTTGCTCGAATCAGCCACCACTTCTTCCTCCTTCTGCTCAACCACAACAAACAATGATTGCTTTTGATGGTTCATTAGTTCCCATTTTCGTTACTCTAGTTACTGCTCCACATAATCATATGCCTCAGGGTTACCCGTGGGTAATGCCTGAAAATTTCATACCATAAGGTTATAATCTTGATGCTCAAGTTGCTCAAGTCGTTCAAGCTGCTGCTACTCTCGCACCTCCTGTTGTGCATGTTACTCCTGTGGCTAGAAATGAGATCCATTATAATACACCTCCTTCGGTAAATTTTGTGTCGTTTGTTAATGTAGAAGTTTATCATCCTATTCCTCCACCGAGTGAAAATGTCGGTTTCTATGATTGGTTAGATGATTTTCAGGATCAGTTCAATGAGATGTAGAAGGAAATGAAGGCCCTTCGAGGAAAAGAATTATTTGGACTGAATGTTAGTGAACTCTTCCTAGTTCCCAATGTGAAAGTGCCAACAATGTTTAGAGTGCCGAAATTTGAGAGGTACAAGGGTAACTCTTGTCCTCGTGACCACCTCGTGATGTATATTAAGATAATTTCCACGCATACTGATGATCAGTGTTTTCTTATTCATTTCTTCCAAGATAGTTTAACTGGTGCTGCTCTGAAGTGGTATATGAGTTTGGACAGTAGCAGTATCCACACCTTCAACGATCTAGGGGAAGCCTTTATCAAGTAGTATAAGTATAATATGTTCATGGCGCCTGATCGTGACCAGTTTAGGGCAATGGCTCAGAGAGATAAGGAGTCGTTCAAAGATATGTGCAACGTTGGTGCGAGATAGCTTCCTAGGTGATGCCACCTATGGGAGAACAAGAAATGACCAAGGTATTCCTGAAAACCCTTAGATCATTTTATTATGAAAGGATGGTTACCAGTGCACCGAGTGATTTCACCGAAATGGTGAGCATAGGTGTTCGACTAAAAGAAGCTATCAGGGAAGGGCGCTTGACAAAAGATGAAGCGATAAAGAAGTCGTCGTACGGGTTCACTCGAAATAAAGAAAGTGAAATGAATTCTGTTATTGGGGAAAGGAAGATTAAACCACCTAAAAGATATCATCGATATCAACGGCAGGTTGCTTCTGTGACTCAAGTTGTCAATGTGGCTCCAACCATTGTCGCCTATTAGAGACCATCTCCTCAAGGTAATCAAGGGAAAAGTCAGAAGAAATAGGCCTTTGACTCTATTCCAATGAGCTATGCAGAGTTATTCTCGATGTTGATCCAGAAGAAGTTGGTTCGGACCAGGCCTCTCCTTGCTATACCTTTGCCTTTACACTGGTACTATAAGGCAGACCAGACATGCGCTTTTCATCAAGGAGCTCCAGGGCACAACATCAAGAACTGCTATCCTTTGAAATTTGAAGTGCAAAAGATGGTGAGATCTGGCCTCCTATCTATTAAAGATGTTGGCCCTAACGTGAAAGATAATCTTTTTCCTAAACATGGAGGATCAAATGCTGTAAATATGGTTGTTAGTTGTCTTGGTGACTTCTGAATTTTTGATATCAACCTGGTTAGAGAGGATCTGGTGAAGATGCATGCTAACCTCTATGAATTCATCTACTAGAAACACGACCGTTCTGGTTGTTGTATATGCAGTACAAATATCCAGGGATGTTATAAGATAAAAGTTGATCTTCAGGAAATGATGGATGAAGGCCTCATTCATATAATTAGGCATAAGGCAGAGTACGAAGAAGATGTGAATATGGTCTATAGATGTCCCGGTGAATTCTAGATTTTTGACGTGATTCATATGAATGGTGATTTGGTGTAGTTACACACTACCTTATGTCACATGGATGGTCAAGAAGAACACCATTGTAGTCCTTGTCAGATCTACTGCAGAGACTCCTGTGGTTGTTCCATTATGAAAAGTGATGTTCAGTTATTATTGGACAATGGTACTATCAATGTTTCGGGCAATAGAGATGATTACATTTGAATTAACATGATTGAAGACTGCTCGGCTGAGACTGTCAGATGATGAGTATGCTTCTGCATATGAGTTATTTTCTTCTAATGAAGATGTGTCCTCCAACAATGATTTTGTGATGTCTAAGTATTCTAAAGAAGGGGTGAATGTTATTGTGCCTTGTTTTGGTGTTCCTGCCCCTATAGAGATTGGGAAACATTACAAGCCAGTTATTGCTCCGGTAGTTATTTACCTGCCGGACCCTGTACCATATGAATCAGGAAAAGTCATGCCATATAAATACAATGCGACAATCTTGGAGGATGGTGTAGAAATTTCCATCCAACCTTTGTCTGATGTCAAGAATATTACTGAAGCCATCCGAGTGACCCGTAGTGGCCGTGTTTTCGCACCTGTCATTCAGAGATATGTTAATACTGATAAAAAATGTTGTTGAAAGTACTGAACCTAAGAAAGCGGTGGGGGAATCTAGTGGTACTACTCTGGAAAAATATGTGGACGACCTATTGAAGATTATCAAGATGAGTGACTACAAGATTGTAGATCAATTGTTGCAGACTCCATCTAAGATATCTATTCTAGCCTTGCTAATGAACTCTCCTGCCCACAGGGAATCTTTGATGAGAGTATTGGATCAAGCTTTTATGGAAAGTGATATGTCTCTAGACCAATTCAGTAGTGTTGTAGGGAATATTACATCCTGTAATAACCTGAGTTTCTGTGATGACGAATTGTCCGGTGAAGGAAGGAATCACAACTTGGCTCTCCATATCTCCATGAATTGTAAGAATGACTCGTTGTCTAACGTGATGATTGACAAAGGGTATGCTTTGAATGTCATACCGAGGAGCACACTCATGAAGCTGAAGTACCAGGGAACTCCCATGCACCCGAGTGGCATAATTGTGAAAGCTGTCATCGGAGAAATAGATTTTCCTATTCATATAGGCCCACACTTATTTCAGATTACTTTCTAGGCTATGGATATTGTTCCCGCCTATAGTTGTTTACTGGGACGATCGTGGATCCATGAGGCAGGGGCTATTACTTCAACTTTGCACCAAAAGCTGAATTTTGTTCGTGAAGGAAAGGTGGTCATCATAAATGGAGAGCAGGATTTGTTAATATCTCATTTATCCTCTTTTAGTGTTGTGGAAGAAGATGAAGCTACTATTGGAACTCAGTTCCAAGCTTTATCCATTGATAATGTGAGGAAAAATGAGGATTCTATAGCCTCGTTTAAGGATTCTCAACATGTAGTGCATAATGGCCCTAGCAAGACGTGGGGGAAAATTGTTGATCCACATGTGAATAAGAATAGAGCTTGTTTGGGATTCTTTGTGAAGAGTAATAAATGTGAGATTATGAATCTGAAGTTTGCTTTGGGTAAATATCAAGACATCTTCCACAGTAGAGGTTACCTTCATCTAACTATTCCTAGGATCAATGCTATTCTTGAAGGTGAATCAGAGCAAGAGATGTCGAATCACGTGATGCATGGAGTCAGAGTCCAAAACTGGATCACTATTGATGTTCCCTCTTGCATTCATATTTCAAAGTAATTTGTTTTTTGTTAATCTTTTCAAAAATATTTCACTCTACCTAAGGTGAAAATATTGATATTGTATGGGCATATCTGTTGTTTTGATCTTTAAAATCAATAATAAAAGTTATCTTTGATTCCCATATTGTGTCTTTTTCTCTGCATTTTCTTGGATAATGGTAATCAGAAAAATCCTTTTAAAAATAAATAATGATTCTAAATAAATTTTCATAATCACTTGCTATATGTGTCAGTTTCTAAAAGAGATCATAAATCATATATGCAGATTAATTAAAAAACCCGTTGAGTATAATGACCATGCACCCTCTGCCAACTTTGAATGTATCGTGTATGTGGCCGAAGAAGAAGAATATGATGAAATCCCATAATATAATTCACAGTTGCTTGAGCACGAGGAAAGTACCATTCAACCATATAAAGAGCCATTGAAGACGATTAATTTGGGTTCAGAGGAAGATCTAAAAGAGGTCAAGATTGGAGCATTGCTTCAACCCGATGTGAAGCACAGGTTGATAGAGTTATTGAAAGACTATGTGGATATCTTTGTTTGGTATTACCAAGACATCCTGGGGTTGGATACGGATATTGTGGAACATCATTTGCTGCTAAAGCCAGAGTGCCCGCCAATCAAGCAGAAGTTGTGAAGAACTCACTCAGATATGGCAGTGAAAATTAAAGAAGAAGTTTTAAAGCAGATTAATGCCAGTTTTCTTGTGACATCAATATGCCCTAAGTGGATTTCCAATATTGTCCCAGTACCAAAGAAAGATGGAAAAGTTCGCATGTGCGTTGATTATATAGATTTAATCAAAGCTAGTCCAAAAGATGACTTTCCATTGCCACATGCTGATATGTTGGTTGGCAGTACAACAAAATTCAAAATATTCTCGTTCATGGACAAATTTTTCGGATATAATCAAATCAGAATGGCTCCTGAGGACATGGAAAAAACAATGTTTATCACACACTGGGGAACATTCTGTTATAGAGTGATGCCCTTCAAGTTGAAGAACGCTGGTGCAACGTACCAGAGGGCTATGACAACCCTATTCCATGATCTAATGCACAAGGAAATTGAGTTATATGTTGGTGATATGATTTCCAAATCCCAGACTGAGGAAGGGCATAGAGGTTTTGTTGAAATTGTTTCAAATGTTTGATGAAGTATTGTCTCCGCTTGAATCCAAATAAATGCACCTTTGGTGTTTGATCAGGAAAACTGTTAGGTTTTATTGTCAACCAAAAAGGAATCGAAGTTGGTCCTGACAAATTTAAGGCAATTCAAGAAATGCTAGTGCCAAGAACTAAAAACAAAAGTTAGAGGCTTCCTCGGGCGTTTGAATGACATTTCCAGATTTATTTCCCATATAACTGCAACGTGTGAACCGATCTTTAAGCTGTTAAAAAAAGATCAAGGTTGTGTGTGGACAGATGATTTCCAAAAGGAATTTGAAAGTATTAAAGAGTATTTTCTTGAACCTCCTATCTTTCTCCCTCCTGTTGAAGGAAGACCATTGATTATGTATTTGACTGTGTTAGATAATTTTATGGCTGTATTTTGGGACAACGAGATGAAACAGGAAGAAAAGAATATGCCATTTATTATCTCAATAAGAAGTTTACTGACTGTGAATCACATTATTCTATGTTGAAAAAAACATTTTGTGCTTTGGCTTGGGCGGTAAAGCGGTTGCGGCAATATATGTTGAATCATACTACTTGGTTGATTTCCAAAATGGATCCAATTAAGTATATTTTTGAAAAGCCTTCTCTTACCGGAAAAAATTCCCATTGGCAGATGTTGTTGTCTAAATATGATATTAAATATCGTACTCAGAAGGCTATAAAAAGCAGTGTGTTGGTGGATTATCTTGCTCACCAACCAGTTGATGATTATCAGTCTGTTAAATATGATTTCCTAGATGAGGATGTGATGTTTTTGAAAATAAAAGATTGTGATAAACCTTTTCCTTGAGAAGGTTCTGATCCTGAATATCAGTGGGATATGGTGTTTGATGGAGCTATAAATGCTTATGGGAAAGGAATTGGTGTCGTAATTATCAGTCCTCATGGGCCGCATATCCCTTTTACTGCAAGTTTGGCATTTGATTGTACCAATAATATGGCATAATATGAAGCTTGTATCATGGGTCTCAAAGAGGCTATAGATCTCAGAATCAAAATTCTAGATGTATATGGCGATTCAAATTTGGTAATAAATCAGATTAAATGAGAATGGGATAGTCGTCACATTGGATTGATTCCCTATTATTGCACCCCAAAATTTGCCCTCTTTGTTTTAACTTTGACTAGCTTATACTTCGTTTGCATATACACATGCATGTATATCATTGTTTCCGTGTTCATGGGATCAACGTATTTGATTAACACAACATGACTCTCATAAATTTTCAACGCATGTTTGAGTTGTGGAAGATTTGGGTGTTTTCGTTGAATTTAAAACAGTGCGAATTGGAAACAGTGTTTTGACTGATCTGAGTTTGAAAATTCACATCTCCAGCTTGGAATGGTGTTTTGGGTTGATTCTTGAGGTTTTGAAACCGCCTCGACATTTTCTTTAATTTTCGTGTTTGGACCAAAAGCTAATTCTCAAAGGAAAGTCTCTGAATACGTGGTTCTTTTGGAAGTTATATGGTGAAAAATATAATGAAAAAGGTGCTGAAAGTGCAATTTTGGTGCACTAAAAAATTCATAACTCGAAGACCGTTTATTGTTTTGAACCTGTTTCGATGGCCAAAATTTTGTCTTGATGTCATCTATGTTTCGTATCTCACGGCCGGAAGCCAGTTCTATTCAGAGAGTCTTCGAATATATGAATTTATCAAATAGGTTCACACAAGAAAATTGTGACAAATGATCACCTGATTCATCTTCAGAAAATCATAACTTGGTCTGTTCTTATCGTATCGAGCTGGTTCTGGTGGAATTGGTTCACAAATTGAGTTGGATAAATATTTCTTTCATATTTCCAATTCGAACGGTATCCCGAAGGCCTTCATTTTTGGTCCAAAACATGCGCAACACATTTGAAAATCCTGAACCGAGAAATATTTTCATCTGAGACGAAACTTTAAAAAATTGTAACTAAATTACCGTTTATTCGATTGAGCCTATTTTCGGACAAGATTTTGTTCACAATGTCGGCTACATTTTTATTTCACATTTCAACTTCAAAACTTGCACCGAGATTCTTGCGAATTTTCCCGGAATATGTCGCACTCAAGTGAATTAAAATTATGCATTAGTATTTATGGATATTTGAGATCCATTAACCAAATCCACTCAGATAAGCCAATACTATATATTATTTTTACTCCAATTTCTCTTATAACTCACAAATCTCCAAAAATAATTAAAACTTTTCTCTCAATTCTATCAAAGATCAAATCAAGGTTCTACACCTTTTTCATCCAAAAGTCTAGATCAAGAGCAATTATTCTCGGATTGTTGATCCGTTCGTTGCGATTTCTATACCTAAGCCTCCTCTTCACTTCTATCGGTGAGTTTTCTTGAATTAAGCACTTTTTGAAATAAGTGATTTTTTGGAATAAGTGTTTTTTCTTGGTTTTCTGTTGATTGAGGTTTTAATTGTATAATTGAGGCTTAATTGTTGAGAATTGTAAAATAACTGATTAATTGAACTTGAGAAGTTGATTTTGGTTATAACTTGAAATTGACATAGTATTGTTGTGTTGATTTTTAGCCCTAGGTGTAGTTACACTAGTGTTTAGATTGAATTAGCTATAGAAAACTAGTTAGCACTAACAGTAGTTTGAGATTTTGAACTATTGATTAGATTAAAACTAATTCCTAATTCTTGAGGTAGAATTTGTTAATAGTTTAGGTTAGATAGATTCTAACACTAACTTTAATTTAGGTGTTGTAACATAAACTAACAATTAGTTTAGTTTAGGCCTAATCTTTGGATTTCAAGGTTTACTACATGTTTCCAATTATTTTGGGTTGATGATCATTGATATTTTTGTGTATTTGAAATATATTTTTGCATATGATCTCAAGTTACTAATTCTTGACATAAACTAATCTTTGACCAATTTTTGGTTGATTACTTGTTGTTGCCATTTCAATGAATTGAGGTAATTTCTAATAGACTCAAATGCCATTGCTGAACATTTTTGAAGTAAGTTTGGTTGAGTTTGATAGAAAATATCTCAATACTTGGTAAATAGAAAAATTTGACATAATTGGTGTTTTTGCTCTAACTTTTGATCCGTATTAAGTTTTTCCGACTTTTTTTTTATGAAAACCGATTTTCTTGAGCCATCCAGAATCTCTCGCGTGGGTATTTTTTAATTTGGACAAATTCCGTTTTGTGTTTCTGCTACTGTAGCAGTTTCGAAAATCACATTTCGGAACGAAATTGGCTGAACCGGGTTTATTTTTTAAAATGTTGGCATGTTTCTATGTCGCCTTAATTTTTACGGTTGATTTCAAATGATTTTCGATTAATTTTCTAACTTTCCGATTCAACTTTTTTGCACATTATCTTGTGCTTCATTGTTGAATTGTGATACTTTTTGTGTGTTAACTCATACTTTGATATCAAGTGATATCATTGGGTTTTAACTAATTACTTGAAAACTTTGTGAATTTAGCGTATCGGAGTACATTTTGATTCACAACTTTTGAGTTTTACAAATTGTGAGTTTATTCCTATTTATCACACTTTTGGCATAAATACATAAACTCGTGAATTGGAGTTAATTTGCAATTTGTTGATTAAATTTCGATATATTAAATTCATGTGGTTTTAAGACTTTAGTTCTTGATTTTTAGATCAATCTTGAGGTTACATGTTCATGTGCAAGTTCCGGATAACCATGTTATGCTAATATTCAAGATTAATGCACTAAAACTTTGATTTCCAAATCGATTCATGATGAATTTCAAAATGCGCGTAATGTGTCTGAACTTGTATTTCGCATGTGCATTTAGTTTTAGTTTTGGAATAATGAATTGTTGTACTTTTTTGAGCATTTCTTCGATATCGATAGCAAGTTTGGATGTTTCTAAACCGGTTTTCGCACCTATTTTCATGAGTACGAGGTTGTTGTCTTGAATGCTATGTTATGCTCCCTTTAATTGTTTGCTTTGTCTTGTACATATTCATACTTCACTTTTGTGCATATTGCTAATTTCCATTATCGCATTTGATTTTGTTGTTATCTACTAACAAATTTTGTGAGATGTGCATACTTTGAGAAGCAATTTGGATACCATTCGCTTTGGTGACGGATAATCTTTGCTTTCATATGTTATTCACGCTTTTGACGCTATTTAGTGTTGATGCTAGTTTGTGATGCCCTCCGAGCTTTTGCCATGCATTGATTTGGTTTTTGCGGATTTCTATTATCCGTTTAGTATGGTTTCAGGCTATTTGTTGTAATATTACATTTACCACTTTCTAGAGATCATGTATAGTAGGAGCATTTATAACTTTCTAGAAATCATGTGAAGTAGGAAGCGGGAAATAAAGAGCATGCGCTCGAAGTATCTGTTTAAAATCCTGTAGCAGGCACCGCTTTATGTATGCTAATTGTGTTTGTTTAAAATCCTACCTTTGAAGTAGGTATTCTGTACATGTGTTTACATTTGTACCCGCATTATATTATAGATGATAACTCCTCAAAAGGAGGCAAGCGGGGAGGGTCTGTAATCGATCCTCGCACATTCTAGTATGTGTCATCCTTAGCTCATGTTGTGCGTCGATGCTTCAGAGTTGTGCATATCTTGTGTATCGAGTCCGTCAAGCGGGGAAGGGTTTTGAAATCAAACCCTCATGCCTTGTCAAGAGTTTTCATTGGAAGATGCTGACACTCTTTGATCGTTCATATTATCCACTGTCTCCTACCTCAATCTTCTATATCTTAGTTAGGTGTTTAGTCGCTTTGGACATCACATTTTTGTTTTACATCTGTCTCCCGCTTGATTGCTTCTGGTGATACGTTCCCCTTAGCTAAAGCATTTCTCTTGTTTCCCCCGTCCCTTTGATTCAATATATGCTACTCATGGTTGTGTGCTTTTTCCAAAGCACTTTTTTGCTTATTTATCTGCTATACCATGTTCCCTTAGAATAGGAATTTGTATGCATCCCCTAGGATCACTCGATTAGAGTAGTTTCTATCTAGACATTAGGATATATATGCATGCATGCTAACATAGGATAGATATTTCCCTTTTATCCTCGACCTTAGGATCAATCATTGTATGATAACAATAGGGATAGATCTAGGTTAGTTTCCCTTATATGTTTGTTCTTTCTTTTGCATCCTTCCATTAAGACTAAAACTAATTTTGTTGGCAAAGCATAAAACATCTAACAAATTCCAAATCCTTCTTTAAGGTAAAAGATATCAACCAATACAAACTCCTTTGCGCCTTTGGGATTTTCTTTCAAACTTTTCAAAAAGAACATGTTAATTCACTTCTGTGCTGACGTGTGAGTCTCCAAAGGTCGAGCTGCGGCAGAAGGCAAAATTAATATTTTTCATTTAAAAATGCAAACCAACAAAAATATTTTGAAGCCGAACTAAGGCTGCTCTGATTCCTTAAAAGGGATACGTTGGCATCGGGGTAGGGCTCGAACGAGCACACATTTTATTTTCCCTACATTATTTTCTATTTTCTTTTGCATGCATTCCCTGTACAACTTAGATATAGATTCTTATGCACCCTTTGATTAGAACAACAAGAGTGGATACTGTAGAGTACTACGGGCGTGTGGGGTGCTAATACCTTCCCCTCGCGTAACATGCTCCCTTACCCGATCTCTCAGTCGCAAGACCGTGACTTCTCCCTTCTCAGGTTTTCTCGATGTTTACCTTTTCCTTCCTATGGGGTAAAAAACGTTTGATGGCGACTTCATTGATTTCATTATTAGTTGATTGTTCAGTCGGTTGTTTCACCTACAAAGTTGAATTCCATCATATTCCCAGAGACGAGAATCAGATGGAAGATGCTTTAGCCACTTTAGCTTCTATGTATCAAGTAAATACTTGGAACGACGTGCCTCGTATCACTATTTGACGTTTCGATAGACCAGCTCATGTGTTTGCAGCAGAGGAGATATCAGACGAAAAATCTTGGTATTATGATATTAAGCATTTTCTCCATATTCAGGAATACCCGGATGGCGTGACAAATAAAGATAGAAAGATATTGAGAAGGTTGGTAGGAAGCTTTTTCCTCAATGAAGATGTGTTATACAAAATAAATTATGACATGGTCTTGCTCAGATGCATGGATAGACACGAAGCAGACATGTTGATGCATGAAATCCATGAAGGTTCCTTTGGTACTCATATAAATGGGCATTCAATGGCAAAGAAGATGCTTAGGGAAGGTTACTATTGGTTGACAATGGAATCTGTCTGTTACAAATTTGCAAATAAATGCCATAAGTGCCAGATTTATACTAACAAAATTCATGTGCCTTCGATGCTTCTTAATTTTATTTCTTCCCCATGGCCTTTTTCTAAGTGGGGTATTAACATGATTGGAATTATTTAACCTAAGGCGTCGAATGGACATTGTTTCATCTTAGTGGCAATTGACTACTTCACCAAATGGGTGGAAGCGAATTCATATGCTAATGTCACTAAACAAGTGGTAGTACGCTTGTGATACGGTGGGAGAACTGACTAGAGGTTTTGTGTTTCGTTCGCACTTGTAAGGTTAGCAAAAGTCGCCACCGACTTTTCTTTTATCTAAAAGGAAAGGTAAAAAAGCACAGGAAAGACCTTTCGAGAATTTTCTCGGGTTCGGGGGGTAGATTATGAAAAGGGAAGGTGCTAGCACCCTTTTCATCCATGGTTTTCCATGGGCTCTTAGTTACTCATTTTAGATCACTTGCTTTTGTTTGATTGTGTGCTTGTGGTGTGGGTTTTGAAAGTATTTTGGAAAGTTTCTTTGTAATGGTTCTCGTCTCTATAAGAACATATACAAAGTTTTGTTTCAAAAAAATAGTTCAAAGAGGTGTTTGTGAATCATGTTTCGAAAAGTGTTTTGAAAAGAGGTTTTTCCATGGTTCTCGTCTCTATAAGAACGTATGCAAAACGTTTCGTCTTTTGAAAATGTTTTGAAATGGAGGTGTAAGTGTACATGTTTTTGTCGTGAGTAAGCGAGTAACTAAGAGCGAATCTATCTACTCGAAATGTCTTAAGTTGTTCTTTTCTTCTTCCTTTTAATGGTGTTATCTTACCATTGAATAGGTAAGAAGCCCCATCCTTGGATGTGAAGGGACAGGCGCGGGTCAATTTTACAATCATTGAAAGCAACTTGTGAGACGCTCTAGCAATTTTGTAAGGGACGAGATCGTTTTATCGAAGGCAACATCGAGGGTCATCAAGGGACTACGATCTTTGTTTATCGAAGGGTCATTTGCTAGAGTGCCGCATATTCGAGGGACATGATTGTATTTCCGAGGCAACAAGCGAGGTTACCCTAGAGGTGCGCGTGTGAGAAGTGTGTTGGTTTCAAGTTATTTATTATTGGATTAGGTCATCTAGCGATTGATTTTTTGAATCTTGCCATACATGCCTAATTACTACACAATATATAGAAAGCAATAAATTGCAGAAATTGAAATTCTAAACTATTACAGAATGTTCGGGAATGGGGATACAATTGTTACAAATGGGGATGACTCAAATAAAAATAGAAATGTACAAATATCAAATAATACAACCAAATCGAATTGATGTGCGATTTACTACAAAGCTATGACAATTTATGAAAATAAAATCAACAAAGTATGAAATATATGTATTTACTCGAAAAGAGAGAAATAAAATTTATTCTACAAAAGAAAAATTAAAAATTTATTATTATTCTTTTTTGTACTTTTATTAAATAATTTAAAAAAAGAAAGCAAACTAACTAAATTAATGCTTTTTGGTGTTTTCATTAAAAATTAATAAAAATGAGTTTTTTATAAAAAGAGATAATGGTAAAAGAAAATTAATCACTTAAAAAAAAACTAAATCAATTTAATGAAATGAAGTTTTAAAAACATTAGTATATTATTAACAAAAGAAATAAAAACAACAAATTAAATTAAAACGAAAGAAAATGGGCTTAAAGAATTTAAAGGGGGTTAGGCCCAAAGGTATATTATCATTGCTGAAACAAAAAAAAAAAAAACAAGGCCAGAATGGGGGGGGGGGGGGGGTGAGCTAGCGTGTGCTTGGGCTTGAGAAGATGTAAACAGAGGCAGCCCAATTCAATTTCCTAATTGTTGGATTAGGGTAAATAGAGAAATTAGGGTTTGTTGTTTGCGTTTCTCACAGTGGAGCCGCTTCTGATCGTCTCTCTCACTTCTTTCTCTCGTTCACCTTTCTCACTTAAATGTCCCTATTCATCCCTAGTTCATGAGTGAAACGACCCCCATGACCTCTTGTTCTCACTCTGGTTTGCCCTTCTTATCAGGAAACCCTAAGTTTCGATTCATGCCTAAGATGTTCAATTAGCTCAATCTGATATTTCTCTCCCTAATTCCCATCACCAGAGCACTCTCTCTCTCTCACACACTAAGCACTGACATTTTTCGCTTCTTTGAAAGGTACGATTCTGTGGATTTTGAAGTTTGAACGATTTCTGTTATTGTTAATCTATTGTGCTATGCTTTGAGATGCAAGAAACAGTTTGAAAAGAGACATACCTTTGGGACTTTTGCGAAATGGAAAAGGATGTGAGGCTGAGCTGATGGTGCTCCTTGGAGGCCGGAAACGGGGAGGGAAGAAATGACGGTGTGCGTGAGCTCTTTTTGGTAACCTTTTCTTTTTCTATCCTCTATGTTGAATGATGATGATGATGCTTCTGAGTCTCTTTCTGTCCCTTGAACTTTGAATGATGATGGTATTGTGCCTTTGTTTGTTTGGATACTGATTTTTGAGAGTTTTGTTTTGACTGTTTGATAGTTTGATGATTTAAATGTCTTTGATGGTTTATTGGTTTTTGAATTGTTGAAGATTGTTGGACAGTTTTGGAACTTTTCTGTTTCTTTGATTTGAACTTGTTTGAATTTGGTTTTGATAGGTTTAATGATGGGATGATTTTGTGGTTTGTTGTCACAGTTTGTAGGCTTTGGTTGTGGTTGGTTTGGCCCTGTTTCTGAGTTTTTGGTTGTTTGGTGATTTGAAAATGGTTGGCAGGTTGAAGGATTACAGGTTTGGATCTTTTGTGTTTGATGGAAGATGGCAGTTTTTGATACTTTTCTGATAATGGTTTGATGAATGAGGCTTGATGATATCAGTTTTGAGTTGGTTTGGCCCTGTTTGAGTTTTGTTGTTGTTACAGTTGCAGGTTTTGTGAGTTTAGGATATTGGGAGTTTTTGCTGTCTGTTGTTGTACAGTTTTGGTTATGCAGGTTTTGGTTATTTGTTATTGGTTTACAGGTTTGGAGGTTTGAGAGTTGGTTTACAGGTTTGGAAACTGGCTTGGGATTTTGACAGTGCAGGTTTGCTTGTTTGAACTTGTTAGGCAGGTGATTTTGTTGATGGTTTACAGGTTGAAGGATTCTTGAAATGAGTTACAAGTTTCTGTTGGTGTTGAACTGAGTTACAGGTTTTTGAGCTTTTTGAGAACTAGTTGTGCAGTTTTGAGCTTTTTGAATGTTTTTTTTGTTATCTCTGATTTTGTTGACTGTTGAGGTTTGAGAATTGGTTTGACAACATGTTCTCCTTCTCTCTTTCAGTTTTTCCTTCTGTTATATCCTGGTTGCTTTTGTTTTACAACTTACTTTATGTAACTTATGATAGTTTGTGGGCAGAGTAGCAAAGTTGTACCTTTTTTGTGCAATTCCAACAAGTTATGTGATTTCTTTCCGCTCTCTCCTCTCTCAATGATAAAAGCAAAATGCTTTTTTCACCTTTTTTTTGAAAAGTATGCCAAAATCTTGGAAAAATGATGAAAAGGCTATTGAAATAAGCCCCTTGCTTGTTGTTTGGTTTACCATACTGTTGTACTTATTGCTATGCTGCTACATTCTTACTGCTATGCTAGTTTGTCCAATTTTCTGCATTGTACTTTGTCCTGTTTAGTTTGGCTCTGTTTGGATTGCCTTGTTGCATTTGGACAAATTTTTTGCATTAGATTTTGTCCAGCTTCTTGCATTCAGTTTGGACTATTTGTTTAAATTTCCTATTTGGACAACTTTGCTTGCATTTTTTATTTTTCTTTTTGTGAACCAAGAAGAATAATCTTCTTGTGATTTGCAAATAGAAAAATAAAAACATGATGAATTAAAAAAAATAGCCTTCTGATTCCAAATTGCAAACTTTAATGATGAACATTTTTCTTTCTTTTGAAAATTCTTGCTTATGCCTAATTAACTGTACTAATTGTTTTTCTATCTTTCTTTCATGTGAGCGCAAACTGGATGGTGGTAAAGCAGGGGAAGCAATAGATTCTTTGGCAAGCATGGAAGCAATGGAGGCTTAGATTTTTCTTTGTAATTTAGAGAGAAATACTCAAACAATTATACTATTTATTTTTCAAATACAATAAGTTGTAAAACTTAAAGCATTTAAATAATAAATTGTATTGTAACCATTTTTGAAATAAATGAAAAAGTTTTATGAGGTATTCTGATGTCCATTAGAATCCTTTACTGTCAATAACTTTCAATTTTCTCTTTGCATCTTCACTAATTCTTAAAGATTCCCTGATCAAGATAATTGAACTTGCATTCCAATAATTCCAATCAAGACAACTTAAACTCCAAGTAATCCAATAACTATGTAATCTTGCAACTGTATTCCAATCAAAACACACACTGTGTAATCCATAAACAAGCAAATGTTTATTCCATAAACAAGTGAATGTTTTAAAAGACGCAAATTATTTGGTTAACCTGGATCAAACAAACACTGCCTTTTCAGTAAATTTGAGAGAGCATGAAAACATGTGACAGCCCATTGAATTTCTGAGAATTCAATTCTTTTTGGAAATGCAAGAAAAAAAAACCCTAACTGCTGGTTTACTGCCAAAGGGGAAAATCTATCTGATCGTTTCCTGAGCCAATCTTGAATATTTGAAGAAAAACCTAGGGTTGTGTTTTCTATGAAAAATGGGAGGGAAAATTTTGGGGTACAACAGCTGCCCCTGTTCAATCTTCTTGATCCTGAAGAGTTAGATCGGCGAGTTTTGTCGTTCGTGACTCGAAGGTAAAAGATGATTGGACACTAGAGTGCCCATAAATTTGCGCTCGACAAAAGTGTAATTCATGGAATGGGCTTAAAGATGCCATTTGGAAAGGCGACAGAATCTTGTCGGAGGTGGGCTTGTAGATGCCATCCAAGAATGTTTGTTGAATTATATGTTGTAAGTCAAAGGAATGAGTATCAGAATGGTATCCGTGTCTGGAACGTATCTGAGTTGTATCTGGAGATTGGATCTGTATGAGCAAGGGAATAGCATCCGTGTCTGGAGCGTATCCGAGCTGTAACTGTATTTGAATCTGAATTCTGAATAGGCGACAAAAGGGCATCCGTGTCTGGAACACCTCTGGGCTGGGGAAAAAGTCAGAATAAGTGACATCTTGGCTACCGTTTCTGGAGCGTATCTGGACTTTATCTGAATCTTGTATTTGAATAAGCGACAGAATACCATCCATGTCTGGAGCATCTCTGAGTTGTATCTGAATAAGCAATAGAATAGCATCCGTGTCTGGAGCATCTCTAAGTTGTTTTCTGAGCTTTGAATTTGAATAAGCAATAGAATAGCATCCGTGTCTGGAGCATCTCTAAGTTGTTTTCTGAGCTTTGAATTTAAATAAGCAATAGAATAACATCCGTGTCTGGAGCATCTCTAAGCTGTTTTCTGATTGTATATTGGTAGCTTGTTAATCTTATCCTAAAAAGGGTAAAATGTTAGCTGAAACATAAAGTTATGTTGCATGAAATGTATGATGCAATAAAAATGTGTTTTATCAATGTTTATGATATATGAATGTAATGTATGTGCATGTAAGCTGATTTGCTGTCTTGCTTGAGGAAAATAAATCCTTGATGGCTGGAGATAATAAAATCCTTGACTGCTTCCGGGAAAAATAAATCCTTGACCACTGTTGGGGATAGAAAATCCTTGGCAACCCGCGGGGATTATCAAAAACTTTGACAACTTCTGTGGATTTGTGAGAATCCTTCATGACTTTTCTGGGGATACAGGGATCCTTCAAGTCTTTGGAGTTAGAGTAATGACAAAATATGTTGTGAGAGTAATGTCAAACTGTTGTTTGAGAAACCTGCTTGGGGAATATGAGAACTTTGATGACTATGGCTGGAGATTACACAAAGGGAATCCTTACTCGGCTGGGGAATAGGGAAAACTCTAGCGATCTACTGGGGATCAGACAAAGGAAAACCTTGATCTGCTGGAGATAAAGGAAGACTCTGATGGCTTCCGCGGGGAGTTAAGAATGAGAATCTTCAATCTGCTAGGG
This sequence comes from Vicia faba, assembly GCA_948472305.1. Classification (NCBI taxonomy): domain Eukaryota; kingdom Viridiplantae; phylum Streptophyta; class Magnoliopsida; order Fabales; family Fabaceae; genus Vicia; species Vicia faba. Next base: position 853,941,903 of record OX451736.1, on the reverse strand, counting down.
TAATTTGAATCCTTGAAGACTTCATGCTTGGAAGTCAAGAATGAGAATCTTCGATCTGCTGGGGATTAAAAATTCTAACAAATTCATGCTGAGAGTAAAGAAGGCTCTGGCAACTTCATTGGGGAATCAAGAATGATAATCTTCATTCTGTTGGGGAGTAAAAACTCTGTGGGGAATACCTATACTGCTGGAGAGTAAGCTCAGGACTCTGGGGAAAAGCTTATTCCTGTTTGGAAAAAGTTCAGGAGTTTGGGTTGTATGCCACTTTAAGAATGAGAATCTTCATTCTGTTGGAGATATCAGGAGCTTGGATTGTATGCCACTTTAAGAATGAGAATCTTCATTCTGTTGGAGATATCAGGAGCTTGAGTTGTATGCCACTTTAAGAATGAGAATCTTCATTTTGTTCGAGATATCAGGAGCTTGGATTGTATGCCACTTTAAGAATGAGAATCTTCATTCTGTTGGAGATATCAGGAGCTTGGATTGTATGCAACTTTAAGAATGAGAATCTTCATTCTGTTGGAGATATCAGGAGCTTGAGTTGTATGCCACTTTAAGAATGATAATCTTCATTCTCTTGGAGATATCAGGAGCTTGGGTTGTATGCCAATTTAAGAATGAGAATCTTCATTCTGTTGGAGATATCAGGAGCTTGAGTTGTATGCCACTTTAAGAATGAGAATCTTCATTCTGTTGGAGATATCAGTAGCTTGAGTTGTATGCCACTTTAAGAATGAGAATCTTCATTCTGTTGGAGATATTAGGAGTTTGGGTCTATGCCAATCTACTGGTGAATTATCCTAGGTTGGGGATAAAATTTAACTGTTATCTGGTTTATTTCCAGGCTTTAAGATAACTTGCTGGTGGATTTGGAGAAAATGGATGATTTCCACTGTGGTTGTTAATTTGAGCTCCGTTGGGGATTGGTAGTTGGTAGTCTCGTCTCCGCTGGGGATCTTAATGACGTGCTGATTTGATCGCGTATGGAAATGGGCTTAAAGATGCCATTTGGAGAAATAGAGGAGAATCGTCGGAGATTGGATTATGGATGCCATCCAAAGGTGATTGTTGACGAAAAGTTTGAACTGGATCTGAAAAGAGAGAGAATCAGAATAAATCGTTGAGAGATTTTATCTGAATTAGCAAAAATATGGAGACGAATCAGAATAAACCGTTGGGAGATTTATCTGAAACAGCAAAATCTGGAAGTGAATTAGAATTAACCGTTGAGAGATTGATCTGAAACAGTAAAAAATCTGGAACATCTTCAACTGGAATAAGAATCAGGGAGATCTTAGTGTCGATCTGACTAAACTAGAGAAGGTCTTGAGTTAACTTTTACTGGATAAGAATCAGAAAAATCTTAGAATCGATTTAACTGAGCCAGAAGAAAGTATTGAATTAACTTTGACTGGATAAGAATCAGAAAAATCTTAGAATCGACTTAACCGAGCCAGACGAAAGTCTTTGGGAAATCTTCAACAGATGCCTGGGAAAATAAATCATGGACTGCTGTTGAAGAGCATATGTGTCTTTTAAACTTTTCTTAGAATGTTTTCGCTTGGAATTCCTGTGTCGTTGTTTGAGGAGGACTCCGCTGGGAAATGTTGATTTTTGTCTTGAGAGAAATAGAATTTTAGGAGCTTCAATTGTACGTTATTCTACCGAGGAATCATCTATGTTGAATTTTGGGAACTTCGGTCGTCGGTTATTTTGTTGAGGAATCATCTCTGTTGAAGAGGGAAGTTGGATGAACTACTATCTGGTCGTGGTCCAGGCTTCATAGCTTGAGTTTTGTGAGAATTCGATTACATCTTTCCTGAAAGGTAAAGGTTAGTTGCATGACATATATCAAGCAATGATGTTCTCAAAATAAATGAGATTGTGTTGTATGATATCCTGATGTACGGATATGTAATGCTTTCAAGACGACCTCTCGCTGGGGAAAATAAATCCCGAATTGGTGCTGGAGAAAAGAGTTGAATTCTTCGTTTCCGATGGTGAAAATTCTGACGACTTCAATAGGGAAAAATCCTCAGAGATTCTTGAGGTCGACTTAGCTGGGAAGAGGTCATCAAAGATTGAAACTCTGGATGGGAGTCCTCTTATGAGAAGGATTTTGGAGAGATTTGTCACTGCCCCAAGTAGCGAGTGTTTATGGCTTTGCCAGGAAATGTTTGACTGTATGTAACCCTTTGTTGGTATTGACGTTCAATGCCCCAAGTGACGGTGACAGAGACTTGACCCTGGTTACTCTGCACTTTGAGAGATTTCTTGAAATCTTGACTGGACGGCCCCAGGTGTACTGGACAATGACATGTCATGTCCCTTTGTTGATAGGAGATTTTTGCAACGGAAGTGTCATCCCACTTGAAGTGATTTTGTTCACTGATAGAGCTTTTGTTCATCGGATATTCACTGTGTGAATTTCTTCGTTGTCAAACAAATAGCCATATGCAAACAATGATATTCAAATAATGCAAAGTTTATGCTTGTCTTAAAATTTTGAAAATGCGTTTTTTAGCAGAAAACTTTTGTAAGAAAAATTCAACTCAGTATTTAGAGCAAAGCCTTACAGGAGTCAGGATACCTTTTGTAACAGTATGCTTTCGAACTAACCCATGCTTCAATTAGGACTTTTGAAGGGTTGTAATGTGGCTTGGTAAACGGTTTTAAGAAACAAAGGATAAAGGCTCAAAGTATATTTGTACCCACCCACTCTTCGTGATGTTCTTCAGTCCTAAACTCAGTTAATTGTGCATTTGAAATCCAAATGAGTTTGGAACGACATTTTGGTGATGGTTCACACAAGTTGAATTTGTTGGAAGGCAGTCATTTTTGCAACATTATTTTTGTTGAGGATTTGTAGTGACCTCTTTCTTTTTTATTTGTTATCCCTAATTTTTGCCTGACTGTTCCTGTTTTTGAGATTACAGTCAGCGGGATGCCCCAGTTTTCTTAAGTCTCCTTTGTAGGTTTCGACTCAGTGGGCTTTTCTTTTTTCAGAGATAACGAATGCCTATGTGATAGGGAACCATCACTGTCTTTTGATTCCAAAGGAATGTTTTTGATGTCATTCATTGTATTACAAGATGAGAGTTTGTGACTTTATCGCGCATTTGAATTAACTGAGAGACTACCCTGCCCCAGGTTTTGATTAAAGGTTTTAATTTGTGTTAAAACAGAAAACTTCTACTTCTTTAGGATTTGAAAGAAACGCCTGTACATCATCAGCAAGGTCTGTCCAAAAGCATATTGTTTGAGATTATGGCATTGTTTTCGTCATCCTCCCTCTAAAGGTTTGTGTCTTAAGAAGAACAAAAGCATAGTTTAAAAATAGTGAAAACGAAAAGATGAATTCAAGACAAACATATGCAATGCATTAATGAAATAAAGTTTGACATTAATAGATAATTTTTTGAATAACAAAAGAAATTACAAATGGAAATTCAAAATGAACAGAATCCTCTTTGTTCGAACTTGTCATTTCAGGTGGAGAGCCCTCAGCGGAAGATTTGCATCTGGCCATCTTGTGTGAATTCCAGCGTTGTTTCTTTAATCAGATCTTGAATTTTGTTTCTCAATGCCCAACAGCTATCGGTGTCATGTCCAGGACTATTGGAATGAAATGCACATCTTGCATTTGGATTGTACTCTGGAGCGGCTGTGTTGGGATTCTGAGGGGGGTCCCTTAATACAACCAACTTGACTTCCAACAAGCGTTGCAACACTTGAGATAATGACATGTTAATCTCAGTGAAGCGCTTTTCAGATGTATTTTTCTTACCCTGATTACTCTGCTGACGTTGGTGAGGTTGTTGTTGGGCTTGTGACCCTGAAGCAAACTGGGGAGGCTTTCTCTCGGCTTCTTGTCTCAACGGAGGCTGAATGATGACTTGATCTTCAATCTTAGTTATTTGCCCCATTTGGTCACGTTCGCCTAGATGAAGCTTGTTGATGAGGACCCTTAGCTCCTCATGTCCTTGTGCTATGTTTTGGATGAGAGCCATCTGGCCCACCAGTTGTCCCATCATCTGGATTTTCATTGTTGCCATCTCAATCTGTAGCCCTTCCAATTGATCATTCCTGATGCCCCCCGGATTCCCTATGACCATACCCCTTGTTAGGAGAGCTTTCACCTCTTCTTGTCCCTTGGACATGTTCAAGAACATCTCATGATGTTGAGTGTTTTGAGCCTGGATGTCTTTGATAGTCTTCTCTAGAGCCATCCCTACTGAAATAAACAGTATGAAGATAAAGAGACTTGAAGGGGAGAAACCTGTATGATATGTATGATTTGTGGATGCTTGTGTTCAAGGATCTCGCGGGGTAAACACAAGAAAATGTTAGAAATTGAACATCCTTGATTGGAGAACTTTGTATTGGTGGATGTCTTTCCATGAGAATTAAGCTCACCATATCAAGTGGGTCATAGCCCCTTGACTCAAGTTGTTGTACTTGATCTTTGACGGCGTTTGTTTAGAGTAAAATGAATCCTCTTTCCCTTTGGTAGACGTCTGGTTCAACGTGACCCTGCATCAAAGACCCTCGTGATCCTTGAAATGGTTATTGAAAATGCTTATGGTATGATGTTATAATGTTATGTACAGATATGCGAAGTAAGCAAGTTTATATACAAATAATCATATTCACACAAAGAAGACAAGTCCTTAGGTTTAGGCTTGCATGGAGTTTGTAGGTAGGTACCCTCTTGAAGTCTAGTTGGCTCAACCTGTCCTAGAAATAGTAACCGGGTTCACATGGAGCTCAATATCACTGGATTGTTTCCTTGTTCATTGTTTCAATTCAGCCTCTTACCGGTGACCGAAATATTCCAAGGAACCAACCATCAATGAGTGTAGTATGGAGTATTAACCAATTTTCAGCTCTACACCGAAACCGGTCATCTCACTACGTCCTAAAAAGGCCAAGATGGTCAAGTAAGGTTCTAAGGTCAGTTGATGTTTCATTACACCACGCGGCGGCCCCGTACCAAAGTGCCACATCAACGTAGGTACTGCTTCAACCATGTCGGTATACCCCGCACAGTTCCCTTATAGTTTATTGCTACTTACCTAAAAGGTGTCCCCAAATCCGGGTGTAGGATTCAAAACAAACCCAAACAAGGAACCAAAAATGTAAAGCATACAAATCAAACAAGATAAGCATGTAAAGGTGATCTAAAACCCTAAGGTAACCCCACTTTTATAAAATATTCCCCAACAAAGTCGCCAGTTCTGTGATACGGTGGGAGAACTGACTAGAAGTTTTGTGTTTCGTTCGCACTTGGGCGGTTAGCAAGAGTCTCCACCGACTTTTCTTTTATCTAAAAGGAAAGGTAAAAAAGCACAGGAAAGACCTTTCGAGAATTTTCTCGGGTTCGGGGTGTAGATTATGAAAAGGGAAGGTGCTAGCACCCTTTTCATCCATGGTTTTCCATGGGCTCTTAGTTACTCATTTTAGATCACTTGCTTTTGTTTGATTGTGTGCTTGTGGTGTGGGTTTTGAAAGTATTTTGGAAAGTTTCTTTGTAATGGTTCTCGTCTCTATAAGAACATATACAAAGTTTTGTTTCGAAAAAATAGTTCAAAGAGGTGTTTGTGAATCGTGTTTCGAAAAGTGTTTTGAAAAGAGGTTTTGCCATGGTTCTCGTCTATATAAGAACATATGCAAAATGTTTTGTCTTTTGAAAATGTTTTGAAATGGAGGTGTAAGTGTACAAGTTTTTGTCGTGAGTAAGCGAGTAACTAAGTGTGAATCTATCTCCTCGAAAGGTCTTAAGTTGTTCTTTTCTTCTTCCTTTTAATGGTGCTATCTTACCATTGATTTGGTAAGAAGCCCTATCCTTGGATGTGAAGGGACAGGTGCGGGTCAATTTTACAATCATTGAAAGCAACTTGTGAGACGCTCTAGCAATTTTGTAAGGGACGAGATTGTTTTATCGATGGCAACATTGAGGGTCATCGAGGGACTACGATCTTTGTTTATCGAAGGGTCATTTGCTAGAGTGTTGCATATTCGAGGGACATGATTGTATTTCCGAGGCAACAAGCGAGGTTACCCTAGAGGTACGCGTGTGAGAAGTGTGTTGGTTTCAAGTTATTTATTATTGGGTTAGGTCATCTAGCGATTGATTTTTTGAATCTTGCCATACATGCCTAATTACTACACAGTATATAGAAAGCAATAAATTGCAGAAATTGAAATTCTAAACTATTACAGAATGTTCGGGAATGGGGATACAATTGTTAAAAATGGGGATGAATCAAACAAAAATAGCAATGTACAAATATCAAGTAATATAACCAAATCGAATTGTTGTGCGATTTACTACAAAGCTGTGACAATTTACGAAAATAAAATCAACAAAGTATGAAATGTATGTATTTACTCGAAAAGAGATAAATAAAATTTATTCTACCAAAAAAAATTAAAAATTTATTATTATTCTTTTTTGTACTTTTATTAAATAATTTAAAAAAAAAAAGAAAAGAAAGCAAACTAACTAAATTAATGCTTTTTGGTGTTTTCATTAAAAATTAATAAAAATGAGTTTTTTATAAAAAGAGAAAATGGTAAAAGAAAATTAATCACTTAAAAAAAACTAAATCAATTTAATGAAATGAAGTTTTAAAAACATTAGTATATTATTAACAAAAGAAATAAAAACAACAAATTAAATTAAAATGAAAGAAAATGGGCTTAAAGAATTTAAAGTGGGTTAGGCCCAAAGGTATATTATCATTGCTGAAACAAAAAAAAGAAACAAGGCCAGAATGGGGGGGGGGGGTGTGAGCTAGTGTGCGCATGGGCTTGAGAAGATGTAAACATAGGTGGCCCAATTCAATTGCCTAATTGTTGGATTAGGGTAAACAGAGAAATTAGGGTTTGTTGTTTGCGTTTCTCACAGCGGCGCCGCTTCTGATCGTCTCTCTCACTTATTTCTCTCGTTCATCTTTCTCACTCTAGTTTACCCTTCTTTTCTGGAAACCCTAAGTTTCGATTCATGCCTAAGATGTTCAATTAGCTCAATCTGATTTTTGTCTCCCCAATTCCCATCACCGGAGCACTCTCTCTCTCACACACTAAGCGCTAACATTTTTCGCTTCTTTGAAAGGTACGATTCTGTGGATTTTGAAGTTTGAACGATTTATGTTATTGTTAATCTATTGTGCTATGCTTTGATATGCAGGAAACGGTTTGAAAAGAGACATACCTTTGGGACTTTTGCGAAATGGAAAAGGATCTAAGGCTGAGCTGATGGTGCTCCTTAGAGGCCGGAAACGGGGAGGGAAGAAATGATGGCGTGCATGAGCTCTTTCTGGTAACCTTTTCTTTTTCTATCCTCTTTGTTGAATGATGATGATGATGATGATGCTTTTGAGTCTCTATCTGTCCCTTGAACTTTGAATGATGATGGTATTGTGCCTTTGTTGGTTTGGATACTGATTTTTGACAGTTTTGTTTAGACTGTTTAATAGTTTGAAGATTTGATTGTCTTTGATGGTTTACTGGTTTTTAAACTGTTGAAGATTGTTGGACAGTTTTGGTACTTTTCTGTTTCTTTGATTTGAACTTGTTGGAATTTGGTTTTGATAGGTTTAATGCTGGGATGATTTTGTGGTTTGTTGTCACAGTTTGCAGGCTTTGGTTGTGTTTGGTTTGGCCCTGTTTCTGAGTTTTTGGTTGTATTGTGATTTGAAAATGGTTGGCAGGTTGAAGGATTACAGGTTTGGATCTTTTGTGTTTGATGGAAGATGGGATTTTTTGATACTTTTCTGATAATGGTTTAATGAATGAGGCTTGATAATTTCAGTTTTGAGTTGGTTTGGCCCTGTTTCTGAGTTTTGTTGTTGTTACAGTTGCAGGTTTTGTGAGTTTGGGATATTGGGAGTTTTTGTTGTCTGTTGTTGTACAGTTTTGGTTATGCAGGTTTTGGATGTTTGTTGTTGGTTTACAGGTTTGGAGGTTTGAGAGTTGGTTTACAGGTTTGGAAACTGGCTTGGGATTTTGACAGTGCAGGTTTGGTTGTTTGAACTTGTTAGGCAGGTGATTTTGTTGATGGTTTACAGGTTGAAGGATTCTTGAAATGAGTTACAAGTTTTTGTTGGTGTTGAAGTGAGTTACAGGTTTCTGAGCTTTTTGAGAACTGGTTGTGCAGTTTTAAGCTTTTTGAATGTTTTTTTGTTATCTCTGATTATGTTGATTGTTGAGGTTTGAGAATTGGTTTGACAAAATGTTCTCCTTCTCTCTTGCAGTTTTTCCTACTGTTATATCCTGGTTGCTTTTGTTTTATAACTTACTTTATGTAACTTGTGACAGTTTGTGGGCAGAGTAGCAAAGTTGTACCTTTTTTGTGCAATTCCAACAAATTAGGTGATTTCTTTCCTCTCTCTCCTCTCTCAATGATAAAAGCAAAATGCGTTTTTCACCTTTTTTCTGAAAAGTTTGCCAAAATCTTGGAAAATGATGAAAAGGCTATTGAAACAAGCCCCTTGCTTGTTGTTTGGTTTACCATACTGTTGTACTTATTGCTATGCTGCTGCGTTCTTACTGCTATGCTACTTTGTCCAATTTGTTGCATTGTACTTTGTCTTGTTTAGTTTGGCTCTATTTAGTTTGGCTCTGTTTGGATTGCCTTGTTGCATTTGGACAAATTTTCTTGCATTAGATTTTGTCCAGCTTGTTGCATTCAGTTTGGACTATTTGTTTACATTTCCTATTTGGACAGCTTTGCTTGCATTTTTTATTTTTCTTTTTGTGAACCAAGAAGAATAATCTTCTTGTGATTTGCAAATAGAAAAATAAAAACACGATGAATTAAAAAAAATATCCTTCTGATTCCAAATTGCAAACTTTAATGATGAACATTTTTCTTTCTTTTGAAAATTCTTGCTTATGCCTAATTAACTATACTAATTGTTTTTCTGTCTTTCTTTCATGTGAGCGCAAACTGGATGGTGGAAAAGTAGAGGAAGCAATAGATTCTTTGGCAAGCATGGAAGCAATGGAGGCTTAGATTTTTCTTTGTAATTTAGAGAGAAATACTAAAACAATTGTACTATTTATTTTTCAAATACAATAAGTTGTAAAACTTAAGGCATTTAAATAATACATTGTATTGTAACCATTTTTGAAATAAATGAAAAAGTTTTATGAGGTATTCTGATGTCCATTAGAATTCTTTACTGTCAATAACTCGAATTTTTCTCTTCGCATCTTCACTAATTCTTAAAGATTCTCTGATCAAGATAATTGGACTTGCATTCCAATAATTCCAATCAAGACAACTTAAACTCCAAGTAATCCAATAACTCTTTAATCTTGCAACTGTATTCCAATCAAAACACGCACTGTGTATTCCATAAACAAGCAAATGTTTATTCCATAAACAAGTGAATGTTTTAAAAGACGCAAATTATCTGGTTAACCTGGATCAAACAAACACTGTCTTTTCAGTAAATTTGAGAGAGCATGAAAACATGTGACAGCCCATTGAATTTCTGAGAATTCAATTCTTTTGAGAAATGCAAGAAAAAAACCCTAATTGCTGGTTTACTTCCAAAGGGGAAAATATGTCTGATCCTTTCCTGAGCCAATCTTGAATATTTGAAGAAACCCTAGGGTTGTGTTTTCTATGAAAAATGGGAGGGCAAATTTTGGGGTACAACAACGCTTTATCAAGAACAATCTTATATGTCAATATGGTGTGCCAAGCAAGATTATCACCGACAATGGCTCGAATCTGAATAACAAGATGATGACAGAACTTTGTGAAGAATTCAAGATTGTCCATCACAATTCATCTCTTTATAGGTCATATATGAATGGGGATGTTCAAGCTGCTAATAAAAACATTAAGAAGATCATCCAGAAAACGGTTGTTACCTATAAATATTGGCATGAGATGCTCCCTTTTTCTTTGCATGGGTATCTTACATCCGTCTGCACTTCAACAAGGGAAATCCCATTCTCTCTTGTGTATGGTATGGAATCAGTTCTCTCCGTTGAGGTTGAGATTCCCTCTTTACGTGTGGTAATGGAAACCAAGTTGTCAAAGGCTGAATGGGTCCAAAACAAGTTTTACCAATTGAATTTGATTGAATAAAAGAGAATGGCGACCTTTATGTCATGGTCTATTATACCAGAAGAGAATGAAGAATTTTTTTGATAAGAAGGTCAAACCTCATGAATTTAGAGAAGGTGACGTCGTGCTCAGAAAGATCAAGTCTTTTAACGTTGATTCTAGGGGAAAGTGGACTCCCAATTTTGAAGGCCCGTATGTTGACAAGAAAGCCTTCTTTGGAAGTGCATTGATTCTTGAAACTATAGATGGTGAGGAGTTCCCACGTCCTATGAATGCTGATGCAGTCAAGAAATACTACGCTTAAAGAAATAAAAGAACAGCACACTAAGTCAAAAACCCGAAAGGGCGACTTAGGAAAAAAAGAGTGTCTCGGTAGGCTGAAAACCCGAAAGGGCGGTCTAGGAAAAAGTAAGAGATAGAAATAGAATAAATTATTCTCGCTAGGTTGAAAACCCACAAGGGAAACCTATGCAAAAGTTAGGGATTTCTTGGAAAGTAACTACGTCATACAAGACTTGATCATTGAAGCATCAATCTTTTTGGATTCTCACCATACTTCAACAGAAGTCGCTGCTCAGGAATTCAAAGTTGTTAGACAGAATAATGATCATTTTATTTCAATGTATCTTGTCCATTATATTACCATTTTCTAAACATTGTAATCATCTACGGGGTCTCGCATTTTTCAAACTACCATTCTATTAATAAAGATTGAGCTTTTATCCAATTCTTTGTAATTCTTATTTTTTCTGTTTGCAAAGATTCCATTTATTATTGATAGTAATTTTCAAAACAAAAAGATTAAACAACAAAATTGTTTTTGTAAATAATTTACAAATTAATTTTTACTTTAGACTTTTGTGATTCAAGAAAAACAAAATTAGTTATTCCAAGGATGGACGAACTCAAAAGTATATGCGCATGATCCTCTAGTGTTTCTTACTTCGGGTAGTTGGAGTTTATACCAATTGACATATGGTGCAGTGTTGGGTTTGTGATCCCATTTTCCCCAGTCAAGTCTTGGTTCATTTGTTTTCCTCCAGGATGATTATTTTGATTTTGGGTTTTTCATGGTTTGAAGTCTCTATCCCATATTCCCCAGTAAGTCTTTGGTCATATGACGAAATTCTCTTCTCCCTATGTGTGCTGAGGTGGAATCATTTGTAAAATACCGCCCTTTTGCAGTGATGTCATTATTATTGTTGTTTGTTTCCCAGGAAACTAGACAAGGGAAATATCTTTTCTAAGAAGTGTTAAAACAATTGTCAACTTTTTGGGTTTTCTCTTGCCAAGTGCTGCGTTTAATTTAGAACCCCCATAGTTTTGATTTCTTGCTGTATTGTTTGACTTCTTGAATCCCCAAGTAAAGCTGAGACAATGTTTCTCTCTGAAAGTTGTTATCCCCGTGTGGTTTCATAATTTATCCCAGGGAAGTTTGTGTAATCTTCACTCTTGGTATTGAAGAATATATTTTAGGCTTCTCTCGAAGATGTGGTATTGTCTTACCCAATAAAGTCATCACGAAAACCCCAATTGATATCTCGACGATGTGGTTTTCATCTGCCCTAGTGAAGTCAGTATTATTATATCCATTGGAAATCTAGACTTTGAAACTTTGTTTTCCCCATTTGAAGTATGTGTGATGTTCCCCGGTGAAGCCTAAAGAAAGTTGTTATACCCTTGTGTCTGTTTTGGTTCACTGTTTTGACTTTCTTATCTTTAGGATTGTGTTTCTTCCAGAGTATTTAAGCTGTGAAATAGGAATTTGTTTCCTCAGTTGGTGCCTACCTTCTTATGAAATCTTAATCCTAGATGTGATTTAGCCGTGTGTTGACTTTACCCAAGTTAGCTTTGTCCGGTTATTCACAGTGTTGTATGTCTGTTTTGTCAGTATATACATCATAACATTCATACATTCATACATATATCATGCATAGTAGAATTAAAACACATTACTCATTTGCATATATTGATGTTTTTGTTAGCATATTACCCTAAGAAGAAAATGTATATTCCTTCAATTTCCCCACTGAGTTATCCCTCGTGGAAGGATTTTTCTTTAGCCTTCTTGTTCGGTTCATTATCGTGTTAGATTAATTTTTCCCTTTTATGTTTATTTCTCATCAGGTGCTATCTTGGTTGACTTTTTAACTCTGGTTTATTTCTTGTTTGAATCAGTGGTATCCAGCAACATTATCATCATGATTTCTACAGGCTTTAAGCCCGAATTTGAGAATGTGCATTTATTTTGACAGGAGAAGACTTTATCTCCCCAGCAGGACTGTATTGGCAATTCCCTAGAGAAGTCATATTTCTTTGCCCAGAGGATTTCTTATAACAGAAGATGGATGGTCTATTTATTTGAGCAACTTGCACTTCCCCAATAAATTTGTTAGTCCCCAAAGAAGATTCATTTTGTTAATCCAATGGATGGTAGTCTCGTCATTATGGGAGATAGTTCTTTGTTGAGATTTGTTACTCCAATGAATTGTAGTCTCGTCATTATGGGAGATGGTTTGCTGTTGAGATTTGTTACTCCAATGGATGGTAGTCTCATCATTATGGGAGATAGTTCGTTGTTGAGATTTATTTGTCTGATGAATGGTAGTATCGTCATTATGGGAGATAGTTTGTTGTTGAGAGTTGTTACTCTGATGAATGGTAGTCTCGACATTATGGGAGATAGTTTGTTGTTGAGATTTATTAATCTAATGGATGGTAGTCTCGTCATTATAGGAGATAGTTCATTGTTGAGATTTGTTACTCCAATGGATGGTAGTCTCGTTGTTATGGGAGATAGTTTGTTGTTGGGATTTGTTACTTCAACATATGGTAGTCTCATCATTATGGGAGATAGTTCGTTGTTGAGATTTGTTACTCCAATGGATGGAAGTCTCGTCATTATGGGAGATAGTTTGTTGTTGAGATTTGTTACTCCGATGAATGGTAGTCTCAACATTATGGGAGATAGTTTGTTGTTGAGATTTATTACTCTAATGGATGCTAGTCTCATAATTATAGGAGATAGTTCATTGTTGAGATTTATTACTCTAATGGATCGTAGTCTCTTTGTTAAGGGAGATAGTTTGTTGTTGAGATTTGTTACTCCTATGAATGGTAGTCTCGTCATTATGGGAGATAGTTCGTTGTTGATATTTGTTACTCCTATGGATGGTAGTCTCATCATTATCAGAGATAGTTCATTATTGAGATTTGTTACTCCAATGGATGGTAGTCACGTCATTATGGGAGATAGTTCATTGTTGATTTGTTACTCCGATGAGTGGTAGTCTTGTCATTATGGGAGAAATTTTGTCTTTGAGACTCACTTTGCTTTGAAGAATTCATTTGTTTTCAGTCATAAGTACTGATGCTGGTCATTTGTGACCTACCCTAATATTGGTATTTGCTGGTATTATCCTACTAGTTCTTCCCCCTTGTGGGTCGGTGTTACCTTTTTTGTTATCTTCTCAATGAGTGGATAGTTTACAGTTTTCTGTAGATCATTGTTATACTTTACGTTCTCTACTCAATATTTGAGTTGATGTTGATTTATCTCCTCCTTGGGCTTTACCCCAATGGAGTCGAGTCTTTTGTTCACCAGGGATTTATTTTCCTGGTTGAATTTTCTTTCGATCCTTTATTCTCTGTTTCCCCAGCGGCGTCCCGTGTCACCTTTGGATCTGTTTGTTTGCATACACAATCATAAGCATTGCATGGCCTCTTAGGGCCAAAAATAGGACTCATTTTATATTTAAGTATCTTCAATCGCGTCGAAACGAAGATTTCAACCTTCGTATCTCCAGTTAGAAGACACTTAAATAATGGCACCTGTTGTACCCCAATTTTTGCCCTTAAGATTCCTATATCATCTCATATCAACTCAATCATATCAAGATCACACTAGGGTTTGGTGAGTTTATTTCCATGCCCTAGTCAATAAAGCTTGAGAAATTCAAACCTCACCATTGAAGTTATTTTGGAAGAAATGGAATGGCAAGGTTTATTTAGTTTCACTACATTTCAAAGTTATCAAGATTTATTCAAAGATACAAGGGGTTGATTGAAAAAGTTGTCATGGTTGGACAAGGTCTTGTTCCCATTGGTCACAAGTACATATTTCTCTCAATTATAAAGATATGGAAGTGGTTTTTATGGCTATGAGTTCTCATTATAATCATAAATAACTTCTATTTACAAAGCAAAAGTGTTGGTACAAGAAGGTTGTTCAAAATTGTCAAAGTTCCTCAAAGCATTTTCTTGATCTAGGAGCTAGGGTTTTAAACTTCAACGAAGTATATCTTGCTCATATTTTGGCATTTTTGAGCGATTCCAAAGACATCCTTCTCTTTAAAGGGTTATTAACAAATAACTTCAAAAGATGCAAGGATTTTTCATGTGGAAGAACCTTCATGATGAAGAAAGATTATAAGTCCTCCAGATGAACCCCTAATTTTTCATATGTGACTTCAAATGATCATAACTTGGTTAATTTTTATCACCTTGAGCCCACCCTTTTCGCATAATGATCTTGAGGATGTGAATTTTATTCCTTCTTTTATGTGCAAAGTGAGACAATGGAGGGAAGATTCCCTAAGGATACAAAATATTATAGGTCACTTAATGATTTTTTTCCAACTTCAACAATTCATAACTCTTTCAATTTTTGGAGATTTTGAATGGTTCAAGTTTGAGAATGTCATTCCGGAGGTCTGTTTCATGCCATCTTTTTTGGTCAAGGGAAAATTCCAAGTGGAAGGCCATGTTTGTATTTAAAACATTATAAGTTACTTTTGAAGAAAATTTTTGAAATATTTCTAAGTATGGAAAGTCAACATTTTCCCCCCAACTTTGACTCAATGAAACTTTCAGCTCAAGCATCCATTTGATTCCACTCTTTTTCCATTGCAGAGCTTGTAACCTCATCTTTATAAAGCATCAAGAATCATGCCCTAAGACCCCTTGAGCTGAGAATGCCATTGATTTGAACTTGGTAACTTGGAACCGAAGTTTCTTCAAAAGTCAGAATTTGAAATCATTGATTTAGCTTCTAAACACTTTGTTTCTGCGCGTTTTTGCTTCTAAACATGTTTAGTGAACTTCCAGAAGTGATTAGCATAGCAAAACGCGCCTTTTGGATGATTTTTGATCAAAGTAGAGGTCACACTTTTCTTGTTTGCAACTTCACATGATTTCCCTCCAAACATCATCATTTCACACGCTTGAACATTCCATTTGATTACCTATAAATAGAGGGTCATCCCTCATTCATTTTCTCATGCTTGAATAGCCATAATCACCCTGCCAAACTTTCTCCATAACTCAAATTTCTTTAAATTCGAAGTCAGTGTTCAAGCCTTTTTCAATCTAATTTTTCAATCAATTCACCTTCCTTGATCTTCCCTGAAGCTAACCATACAATTACCTTCAAGGATCGTGCACTATATTGCTCCATAGAAGTCTAGTTTCAGAGCTCTGCAACTCAACTTCAATAGGTAGATTTCTCCTTTAATTCTTCAAAACTTTGATATCATTATGAAGCTCTCATTGCCCTAGTTCTAGTCGCAACACTTTTATTTATCTAGAAACAAGTTTTGACCATGAAATTTCAAATCCCTTTTCAAAACTTTCCTTCTAAATTGCTTGAGCTAAAGTTTATATAAATTTGTCACGAGGGTGTGGTTGTCTTCGTCTTGAAGAGACGAAGCGAATGGCATAGGTCCGAGCTTCTGATTTTATAGTTTGAGAGACCTGAAATTCACGTTGGCTGGAGCTTGAAGATGCCCAACGTGTCATCTTCCAACCAATGATGGAGCGCCACTTTTTTTTTTGAAATCTGATTTAATTAATGATTCAGTACGTTATTCACTAAAGTCCATAACATGCACAACGCGCTAGGTCCACTTGATCTGTTTACTAACGCGTTTTGATATTGATCAGATGACCCATATTTTTTTGGTTTTTCTTTTCTTTTCCGATTTTTTATATTTAATTGTTTTAAATTTCAAAAAATCATAGAAAATTCATTTTTAGTCCAAAAAATCTGAAAAAATTCTGAAAAATATTTTTGATTTTTCTCTTTCTGATTTTTATTTTTTCACAATTTTATTTTTTGTTTTGACATTTTTTATAAATTTTCACTTTATTTGATTTATCTTAAATGTTTAAAAATACTTGTATGCATTTTTAAATTCTGAAAAAAAATATGGAATGATCCAATGATATTGTGAAAAATATTGGTGACCTCGTTTATTTTTTATTTCTGACTTTGGTATTTTTTATCATTTTTGGTTTATTTTACTCATTTCTTTAAATTTTAAAAATAGTTTCTGACTTAAAAAAATTACCAAGAATTTTATAAAAATATTTGAGTCCTTTTCTGATTTTTCTATGGTATTACTTTTTATTTCTTGATTAATTTGAACATAGTTGATATTTTTCTCTTTTATTTCTATTCTAAAACATTTTTAAAACCTTTTTTGATGTATATATTAAATGCAATATTATTTTGTGATTATTTTCTGGATGATCTTTGGTTGAATTTTTGATTGTGAACTTTATTAACGTCATTGGATCCATGATATTGAGTTTAACTCCATAAAAATGGATGAATGATTTTAATAATAGTTTGATTAAAAATTAATTCAAATGTGGTTTGTATATTCTTCCCCACCCCTCTTCATCTTATCCCTTTCTTATTGCACTTACTGTCATTGGAGCATGATCTCTATATCATGTTTCAAAAAAAATGGTGCATAGATTGCTATTGACCGGCTTCAAAATAGGTGCGACTTCTATATAAGTCCACTTACGATTGCTTAACATAGCGCTAAATTTTATCCCGATTCGAATAAATAATCATTCATGGCGCAAACTTATGTTTGCAAGCCCAAGTATGTTAGTTGAATCTCTTTGATCCAATAACTTTAGGATTCATTGTGTGAAGGCTTTAGTTCTACCAATCCCCTAATGGATCTACAATACTTTTGGTCAACGCGGATCACTTAAACATTGTTGATCATTAAATAGTATTTGTGAAAATTCCAAATGGATGATATACTCGACAAAAAGAAAATGCAACTTATCGTGTGAAGGCTTTGGTTCTACCAATCCTCTAATGAGTTCCAAATGAAAGTTTCAAGATGGTCATCCAACTAACTACTAATTATTAAATTGTTGTTACTTTATGCATTTATTTTATGCTTTATGTACCATTTACTTTAAGCATTACATTTTATGTCATTTTTATTTTGCTCACTTGAGCATTTATATTCTTGTCATTTTGATTTTTTGCTCACTTGAGCCTTTCTTTTCTTTTTCAAGACACCTAATAATTAACATGAACCATAAAAACCCATTTAATGATACTTGGACTATTTGGTTACTATCCTTGGCATTGTGGAGTATTGGACTTTTTGGACTTAGGATTAGAAACCCTAACCTATGTTGGAAACCTTATGACCTTAATTGATATTTTGTCTGGAGTTCTTGAGGTTTACCTCAAGACATTGGGTTGTTTGTTTGTTTTGTGTGCAGGTTATTGTGATTACATTCTTTGTTTGTAATCTAGAATTCCCCCGTATACAGCCGTTACTCTGCCTATTTTTTGTGAAGACTTAATACACTTGAAGTTTGGTTCTCTCAAGAGATCTAGTATCTTTGCTTGCTTGGTTTCAATCCAAATACTGAGAATTAAATCTTGACTCATAATGTCAAGTATTGGCTTCTTGTTGGTTAGATGGTTCTTATCCTTATCTTTTACCTTATGCTTTAGGATAGTCCATTCTTCTCCATCCATCTTTAATTTCAAAAATCTTCTTCCTCCTTTTGAAAACTCTTCTTGTTTTGAAACTTGAACCACTTTCATAATAAACTTGGACTTAGGTCCATGCATTTTCAAAACCTTTTCCATAAATAAACTTCAATAAACTTAATAGTACCTTGACATTTTTTGTGAGAAGACTAAAAGTCAACCAATCTCATTTCAAACCACTTTTCCACTTTGGCTTTTATTTTAAAAACCTTTCTCTAAAGATTAGACTCTTGTCAATCCTTGTAGTGATGCAAACAATTATACTTCTACAATATGTAGTGAAGTGAGATATTTTCCACTTGGGTGTTGAATGAGGCATTGTTTATTTTAAAATCCAAGCCATATCCTCCACTTTGAGATGATGAAAATTCTCTTTTCTCATGATTGTGGGTAGTAAGTATGTTTCCACACGGACAATGACGATAATGTCTTATCTCATAAAATTAACCAACACACTTGTTTTAAAGTTTTTAAAAGGTGAACTATGTGTACCCGGATCCCCGATTGCATGAAAGGTGGTACATAGGCACTAAATATTCACAACCGCGGCGGGTGAAAAAATCATAAAAATATATTTCTTTTCTCTCCTCCACCATTTATTTTTTATACAGCATTTTGTAGCCAAAATATACAGATTTTACAAAGAGGTCCTACGGAGTACCATAGATGTTTAGGGTGCTAATACTTTCCCTTTGCATAGCCAAAATATCTTTCTTGGCTTTAATAATGAACTCTTCTACTCACAGAATCTTTGATGAGGGTATTGGACCAAGCTTTTGTAGAAAGTGATACATCGGTAGACCAATTCAGCAGCGTAGTGGGGAACATTACATCATGTAATAACCTGAGTTTCTGCAACGATGAACTGCCTGATGAAGGGAGGAATCACAATTTGGCCCTCCACATCTCTATGAACTGCAAGAAGGATTCACTATCCAATGTACTGATTGATAATGGATTGGCATTTAACATTATATCGAGGAGCACACTTATGAAGTTGAAATATCAAGGAATGCCCATACGCCCAAGTGGCATTATTGTGAAAGAGTTCGATGGATCAAGTAAATCTCTTATTGGTGAAGTGGATTTGCCTATTCATATAGGCCCACATTTGTTTCAGATTACTTTCCAAGTTATGGATATTGTACCCACTTATAGTTGCTTGCTGGGACGACCATGGATACATGAGGCAGGGGCTATCACTTCGACTTTACACTAGAAGTTGAAGTTTGTATGTGAGGGGAAAGTGGTAATTATAAATGGAGAACATGCATTATTGATATCTCATTTATCCTCTTTCAACATTGTAGAGGCAGATGAAGTTGTTGTTGGAACCCAAATCCAAGCTTTATCCATTGACAACATAAGAGGAAATGAGAACTCCATAGCTTCGTTTAAGGTTGCGCAGCAGGTCGTGCATAGTGGCAATAGCGACGTTTGGGGACAGATTATTAACCCACCTGTGAACAAGAACAGAGCTATCTTGGGGTTCTCTATGAAGAATGATAAAGGTAATGGCATGAAGTCGGAGACTGCTGCAGTCAAGTATCAAGACATCTTTTATAGCGGGGGTTATCTCCATCCAACTATTTTCGGGATTAATGCCATTATAGAAGATGAAGCAGAACCAGAAATGCCAAATTATGTGATGCACGGAGTTAGAGTTTAGAACTGGATCACCATTGATGTTCCCTCTTGCATACATGTTTCAAAGTAATTTGTTTTGTTAATCTTTTTGAAAAGCTTTCACTCTGTCCAAGGTGAAGGTATTAATATTGTATGGGCTTATCTATTTACTGTGACTTTTAAAATCAATAATAAAAGTTTCTTTGTTTCCCAAATTGTGTTTTTATTTTTTGTTTTTTTCTTGGAAAATGGTAATCAGAAAAAACATTTCAAAATAAATAATAACTGAAATTCAATCTTCATGATCACTTGTTATATGTGTCAGTTTCTAAAAGCAATCATAAATCATATATGCAAATTAATTAAAAAAACCCATTGAATATAATGACCTTGCACGCTCTCCCAACTTTGAATGTCCTGTGTATGAGGCCGAAGAAGAAGACTATAATAATATTCCAGAAGAGGTCTCACGGTTGCTTGAGCGCGAGGAAAATGCCATTCAGCCATATAAGGAGCCATTGGAAGTAATCAATTTGGGTTTAGAAGAAGATCTGATAGATCTCAAGATTGGAGCATTGTTGCATGCTGATGTGAAGAGCAGGTTGATTGAGATGTTGAAAGAGTATGTGGATATTTTTGCTTCGTCTTACCAAGATATGCCTGGTCTAGATATAAATATTATAGAGAACCGTTTACCGCTGAAGCCAGAGTGTCCGCCAATCAAACAAAAGTTATGAAGAACTCACCCAGATATGGCAGTGAAGATCAAAGAAGAAGTTCTGAAGCAGATTAATGTCAGTTTTCTTGTGACATCAGTGTACCCTCAGTGGATTTCCAATATTGTCCCAGTACCAAAGAAAGACGGAAAAGTTTGCATGTGCGTAGATTATAGATATCTAAATAAAGCTAGTCCAAAATATGATTTTCCATTGCCACACATTGATATGTTAGTGGATAGCACAACACAATTTAAAGTTTTCTCGTTCAAGGATGGAGTTTCCGGGTATAATCAAATAAGGGTGGCCCCTAAGGACATGGAAAAAATAATGTTTATCACACCTTGGGAAACATTTTGTTATAGAGTGATGCCCTTTGGGTTGAAGATCGCTGGTGCAACGTACCAGAGGGCTATGACAACCTTATTCCATGATTTAATGCACAAGGAAATTGAGGTATATGTTGATGATATGATTGCTAAATCCCAGACTGAAGAAGGGCGAGTAGAGGATTTAATGAAGTTGTTTCAGCATTTGAGGAAGTATCGTCTCCGCTTGAATCTAAATAAATGTACCTTCGGTGTTTGATCAGGGAAGTTGTCGGGTTTCATTGTTAGCCAGAAAGGGATTGAAGTTTACCATGATAAATTCAAAGAAATTCAAGAAATGTTAGCGCCGAGAACTAAAGAGCAAGTCAGAGGGTTCCTCGGGCGTTTGAATTATATTTCCAGATTCATTTCCCACATGACTGCAACGTGTGAACCGATCTTTAAGTTGTTAAATAAAGGTCAAGGTTGTGTGTGGACAGATGACTGCCAAAGGGCATTTGAAAGTATTAAATAATATCTAGTTGAACCTCCTATGTTGCTCCCTCCTGTTGAAGGAAGACCATTAATTATGTATCTGACAGTGTTAGATAATTCCATGGGCTGTATTCTGGGACAACAAGATAAAATAGGGAAGAAAGAGTATGCCATTTATTATCTCAGTAAAAAGTTTACTGATTGTGAGTCGCGGTATTCCATGCTAGAAAAGACATGTTATGCTCTGGCCTGGGCGGCAAAACGTTTTCGGTAGTATATGTTGAATTACACTACTTGGTTGATCTCCAAAATGGATCCAATCAAGTGCATTTTTGAAAAGCCTGCTCTTACTGCGAGAATTGCCCGCTTGAAGATGTTGTTATGTGAATATGATACCGAATACCGCACTCAAAAAGTTATTAAAAGCAGCGTGTTGGCAGACTATCTTGCTCACCAACCAATTGATGATTATCAGTCTGTGAAGTATGATTTCCCTGATGAGGATGTGATGCTTCTGAAAGTGAAAGATTGTGATGAACCATTGCCTAAGGAAGGTCCTGATCTGGAATTTTGTTGGAGTATGATATTTGATGGGGCTGTCAATGCTTATGGTAAAGGATTTGGTGTTGTGATTGTCAGTCCACACGCATCGCACATTCCTTTCACTGCAAGGTTGACATTTGATTGTACTAATAATATGGCAGAATATGAGGCTTGCATCATGGGTCTCGAGGAAGCTATTGATCTCAGAATTAAAATTCTAGATGTGTATGGCGATTCAGCTTTGGTAATAAATCAGATTAAAGGAGATTGGGATACTCGTCACCCTGACTTGATCCCATACAAAGATTATGCTAGAAGATTGATACCCTTCTTTAATAAAGTTGAATTCCATTACATCCCTAGAGATGAAAATCAAATGGCAGATGCTCTGGTAACTCTGGCTTCTATGTATCAAGTTAATACTTGGAATGATATACCTCGAATTATAGTTCGGAAATTGGATAGGCCCGCTCATGTGTTTAAAATAGAAGAGGTAGCAGATGAGAAACCTTGGTATTATGATATCAAGCATTTTCTCCAGATTCAGGAATACCCGATTGGTGCTTCAAATAAAGATAGAAAGACATTGAGAAGATTGGCTGGCAGCTTCTTCCTCGGTGAAAATGTGCTATACAAGAGAAATTATGACATGGTCTTTCTCAGATGCGTGGATAGACATGAAGCAGGCATGTTGATGCATGAGATTCGTGACGGTTTATTTGGCACTGATGCCAATGGACATTTGATGGCTAAAAAGATGCTAAGGGCAGGTTACTATTGGCTGACAATGGAATTTGACTGTTACAAATTTGCAAAGAAGTGCCATAAATGCCAGATTTATGCACACAAGATTCATGTTCCTCCGACACTTCTCAATGTTATTTCTTCCCCGTGGACATTCTCTATGTGGGGTATTGATATGATCGGGATGATAGAACCCAAAGCTTTAAGTGGACACCGTTTTTTCTTGGTAGCAATTGATTACTTCACCAAATGGGTGGAAGCTGCTTCATATGCCAATGTTACTAAGCAAGTGGTTGTGCGCTTCATTAAGAATAATCTTATATGTTGGTATGGTGTGCCGAGCAGAATCATCACTGACAATGGCTCGAATCTGAACAACAAAATGATGACAAAACTTTGTGAAGAATTCAAGATCGTCCATCACAACTCATCTCCATACAGGCCAAAGATGAATGGGACTGTTGAAGCTACTAATAAGAATATCAAGAAGATCATCCAGAAGATGGTTGTTACTTATAAAGATTGCCATGAAATGCTACCTTTTTCTTTACATGGATATCAGACATCTGTCCGCACTTCAACCAGAGCAACCCCGTTCTCCCTTGTGTATGGAATGGAAGCGGTACTTTAAATCAAGGTGGACATTCCCTCTTTGCAAGTGATAATGGAAACCAAGTTGTCATAGGCAGAAAGGGTCCAAAACAGGTTTGACCAATTAAATTTGATTAAAGAGAAGAGAATGACGACTTTGTGTCATGGGCAGTTATATCAGAAGAGAATGAAGATAGCTTTTGATAAGAAGGTCAAACCTCGTGAATTCAGAGAAGGCGATTTCGTTCTCAGGAAGATCATGTCTTTTAACGCTGATTCTAGGGGCAAGTGGACTCGCGATTTTGAAGGCCCATATGTTGTCAAGAAAGCCTTCTCTGGCGGTGCATTAATTCTTGAAACTATGGATGGCGAGGAGTTCCCACGTTCCATGAATGTTGATGCAGTCAAGAAATACTTTGCCTAACGAAATAAAAGAATAGCTCGCTAAGTTGAAAACCCGAAAGTGCGGCTTAGGCAAAAAAGAGAGTCTCGGTAGGACGAAAACCCGAAAGGGTGGTCTAGGCAAAAATTAGAGACAAAAATATAACAAAATATCCTGCTAAGTTGAAAACCCGCAAGGGCAGCTTAGGCAAAAGTTAGGGACTTTCTAGTCAAGTAACTAAATCAGACAAGACTTGATCATGGAAGAAACAAATTTCTTGGATCCTCACCATACTTCAATAGAAGTTGCTACTCAGAATTTCAAAGTTGTTAGAGGGAATAGTGGTCATTGTATTTCAATGTATCTTTTCCATTATATATTACCATTTTCCAAACTTTGTAAATATCAATGGAGTCTCTCCATTCGCGGACTACCATTCTATCAATAAAATTTGAGCTTTTATCCAATTCTTTGTAGTTCCTATTTTTATTCATCTTACAAAGACTGCACTTATTATTGATAATAATTTTCAAAGCAAAAACGATTAAATAACAGAATTGTTTTGTTCAAAAAAGAATTCACAACTTACTTTTACTTTAGATTTTGTGATTCAAGATAAAAAAAACAAAAGTCGTGATCCCAGGAATGGACGAACTCTAGTAATTTTGGGAAGTTTTGTTTCTCCCGGGAAGGTTTTCTCATGTCATTTTTCGCTGGTATGTGTATGTTTTTTGTATATTAAAGACGATACTAATTGCGTAAGATGCAGTATTGGGTTTGTGATCCTAACGTCCCCAGTCAAGTCTTGGTTCATTTTTCATTTTGAGTTTGCATGACATGAAGACTCAATCCAATATTCTCCAGTGAAGGTCTCGCTTATTTTATAGAAATCCTTTCTCCCCAGAGAAGTTGTTGCAATAATTAGTCTCGAAGAAGAACGTATCTCTGGTTTCCCCAGTGAGGAACGTATCTTGATTTCCCCTTGATGATATGGTGTTGACCTCCCCAATGAAGTCAGCACGAAGTCCCTAGTTGATGTTGCGATAATGAAGCATTATCTCCCTTAGTCAAGCCTGTTTGATATTTCTCCATTGAAGTGAGCTTGAATTTCTCAATGGATGTTTTGACAACTTGGTTTCTGTCTGCCTTATTTTAAATCTGTTTTGTAATCCCCAGTAGAAGTGTTACACATGAAAACATTTATTTCCCCGTTGAAGTCCGGGTGCTATTCCATGGTGAGGCCTAGAGAAGGATGTTATATCCCTATATCTGTACTGTTTTGTCGCTCCCCAGTAAAGTTAAGCCATGCAGTAGGACTTTGTTTCCTCAGTTGGTGCTTATTTTCTTATGGAATGTTCATATTGGATGTAATTTAGCCGAGTGTTGTGTGCGCCCGAGTTGGTTTTGTTTGTTTATCCCCAATTTTATATGTCTGTTTTGTCAGCATATGTATAATAACACTCATACATTCATACATACATCATGCATATTTAAACATAGAAAATTATTTCTCATTCGTGTCCATTAATATCTTGTTGACATATTACCCAGTTTTATAGAGTTGTGTTATCCTCTTCCACAATAGAGTTCCAGTCATAAGCAGAAAGTGTATATTCTTTCAATTTCCTCACTGAGTTATCCCTTGTGGAAGATTTTTTCTTCAGCCTTCTTACACAGCTCTTTGTCTGGATGTTTTGGGTTTCCCTCTTGAGTTAATTTCTCAAAGGATTTATTTTGGAAGACCGTTTCTTTGTTTCCCAACAATATTATTACTTTGGATTTCTACAAGCTTCGAGCCTTGGTTTGAGAATGTTCATTTATTTTAGCACGAAAAGACTTTTATCTCCTCAGCAGGAATGTATTGGCATATCCCCAGGAAGTCATGATTCATCCCCCAGGAAGTCATATTTCTTTCCCCAGAAAGTTTTTTTTTAGAATCCTTCCCATAATAGAAAATATCAGGTGTTGTACCCAAAAATTTACCCTCTCATTTCTCAAGGAATCACCCTGGATTCTCAAGCTTTCTCTCATACAATTCCAAGCCTTGAATTATCAATTTTTCCAAGCAAACCATTCACAAGGGCAAAATGGTCATTTGCATGCTGAGAAGTCTAACTTTGACTTTTGGACCAAAACCAAGTTTCAAGAGTCGTATTTCATCAAGACATATTGGAATATGAAGTTTGTATCATCAAAAAGTTCAAAAGTAAAATTTACTATGGAAAAGCTAAATTTCTAAATACTTGGGATTTTTTCTAAGTATTTAAGAAAAAATGACGCTTCAGAACTTTTTAGCCAGCCTCCAGGTAGGTGCAGTCAGAAGTTGTAAACATGGTTCAGCACATAGTCTTCAGTCAGAGCATGGCCCTTCAACATCTACGCAAGTTCAGTCAGAGTTTGTTAGGATAATGCAAAGAAGGTAATAAAGCGTAATATGAAGCCTGAAAGCTCCTTTAGAACATGCTGGAGCCAGAAGGTAGGAGGATCAGAAGTTTGGATGCAACGCTGAAGCAGAACTGCTAATCTAGAGTTTTCAAAGGTAAAAGCATATTGCAAGCTTACTGGAAAATCTGGGGAATCCTTCAGAACGTGCTAAGGCAACAAGGTACAAAGATCAGAAGCTGGATGTTTGTCCTAGATAGAACTTTTGATCCAGAATTAAGCAATGATGCAAAATCTCAAATTATAGGATTTTTTATGTTGACAAATCTCATCATCATTTAATGCCCATTTAATGCTCACAACCACTTTTGAGTCTTTATCCAAAGGATCTCCCCACGTGTGGCATAGAAATACCCTTGTTATCCTTAAAAGCAACTTTTATACAGAAGTATGGGAGGGTCCATGCGTTACTTTTCGCTTGTGGGTTTACTTTTCCTTAATCCCTGCTTGCTAATCCAGTCTAGGCTAAAAAACTATTAACTTTCTCCCCCTTTTTTTGAACTTGCTTCAAGAACAAGTTAGCATCTAGCGTATGATGTTGGCGCTACTTGACCTCTCCAAAACTACAAAATCTTTGCCTATGAATAGAACACCTTTGGCCATTGAAAAGAGGTCGAAAATTTGAGAAAGAAAACCCTTGAACCCCTGCCAAAATCCCAATATTTCCAAGAACTGTAAACATAACACACAAGACCTGCTAACTTTTGATTCCTTGCATTTAAACTCCATTTGTTCTCAAATATTTCTTGACTAAAACAATCCACACAGTTTCTGATTCACATATTAGAAACTGCCCTAACTCCTGTATTCATACTACCTTACATTCTCTATCCATCTACTCAAAGAAATCAGAACATCACTTCTTTGCTGTACCAGAAGTTGAGAACCTCTATCCTGCTGAGTACGTGAAGAAGTTGCTCATAACCTCACCAGAATTCAGGATCAACCTTTGTCCCATAGAATCTTTTCAGCTGCAAGGTAAGCTTCCGCTGACTCTTATCACGTTACTTAAAGCATTACCAGATTTACATGCTCAAAAATACAATGTAGATATCACGGTTCTGATGATGTACATATTCTGAGATTTCATACATCTGTGTGCCTAAGTACGGAATAAACTAGTTCATAACTTCTTGAAGAAATTAGAACACGGAATTAGGATTAGCAGACACATGCTTGCCTCTGACTTATAGTTCAGATATTTCTTATTTTCTGAAACACCATGACACCTGCTATAATTGTTCTATGCATGTCTTCTATTTTTTGGGGAAATAACCAAATTACAGATGTTCTGACTAGCATAAGAGAGAGAGACCAAGTTATGTCAATGGCGCCAGCATTTTTGGAGTTTGTTTTGTTACCAGTAATATCAGAACTTATGAAAACTATTGTGTTCCCAGTGGGTTCAGAACTTCTGACCTTATACATTTTCACTAACAGTTTTCTGTTTTGCAGCGTTCCAGGTTCAGAACCTCTGACTTCATTTTTATCAGCAACACGTTGATTACTTTTTTCCTTTTTTATTATTATTTATTATTTTTCTATCACTTTCCTTTCCATTAATCAACAAACATCAAAAGTATTTCCTTCACACTTTATTTTGGTTTCTTAAAACAAAAGACAAAAAATATTTTCTTTAAAACAAAACAAGTTCGTTTTCACATTTTCTCGTACATTCTTATACATTTCAATATGGTTGTAATAGTAATTTAGGGCTTATTTTTACTTGAAATCCCCATTCGTACATATGTACCCCCCATCCCCTAGATATTGTAATAGCGTAGAATTTCATTTTTCGCAATTTACTGTTTTTCCTTATATTGTACAGTAATTAAGGTGTGTATGGCAAGAAATAAAATCAACAAGTAGATAACCATAATCAAAGATTAAATGCATGCAAATCAAGCATACTATTCACACATCACCCCTAGGGTAATTCCACTTGTTGCCTTACAAAAATGACCATGTTATGCATGTGGGATGTCTTAGCACAAACAAATCAAAAAAGATCATAATCCCTCGATGACGCTATCAAAGTTGCCTTTCAAAATGATCTTAGTCCCTAAAGAAAAGTTCTAAGTCATCTCATAACATTGCTATCATGGTCATACGATGACCCAATGCCCGTCCCTTCACATCCAATGATGGTGCTTCTTACCAAAACAATGGTAAGGTAGAAACATCTAAAGGAGGAGGAAAAGCACATATAAGACCTTTTTGAGTAGGTAGATTACTTTTAGTTACTTGCTCAATTTCGAAAAAAATATCCTTGCTATTTTCAAAACAATCACATACACTTTCCAAAAATCTTCCAAAATTGAAACATTTTCAAAAGCCCAACATTTTGCATACATTCTTACGAACGGGAATCATTGCAAAGTTTGCCTAAACGATGGAACCTTTTAAAAATACTTTCAAAAACACACCACAAAGCACATTTTTCAAACAAGAAGCAAGTGATCTAGCGAGTAACTAAGAGCCCATGGAAAACCATGGATGGAAACAGTGCTAATACCTTCCCTTTTCATAATCTACCCCCCGAACGCAAGAAAATATCTCTAAAGGTCTTTCTTGTGATTTTTCACCTTTCCTTATTGGATAAAAGAAAAGTCGGTGGCGACTCTTGCTAAACCGTAACATTTGCGAACACAAACGCAAAACACCTCAAGTCAGTTCTCCCACCGTATCACAGAACATGCGACTCTGCTGGGGAGATATTCTAAAAGTGGGGTTACCTTAGGGATAGATCATATTTACTTGCTTACATTGTTTAATTTGTTTGCTTTACATTTTTGGTTCCTTGTTTGGGTATGTTTTAAAATCCTACACCAGGATTTGGGGACACCTTTTAGGTAAGTATCAATAAGCTGTGAGGGAACTGTGCGGGGTATACCGACACGGTTGAAGCAGTAGCTACGTTGATGTGGCACTTTGGTTGGTATCGGTAACCCTTGAGTAGTCAAGGAGAGTACGGGGCCTCCGCGTGGTGTCTTGAAGCATCAACTGACCTTAGAACCTTACTTGACAAACTTGGCCATTAGGAATTAGCGAGATAACTGGCTTTGGTGCAGTCTGAAGTTGGTTGATACTCGATGCTACACTCATTGAGGGTTGACTCTTGATTTTTGTTTGGTCGCGAGTCAATCGCCTATTGAACGAAGCTTGGGGGAATGTTAGTGATATTGAGACCCCTTAGAACCTGGTTACTCTTAACTAGGACAGGTTGAGCCAACTAAACTTCAAGAGGGTATTTACCTACAAACTCCATGCAAGCCTAAACCTAAGGACTTGTCTGCTTTGTGTGAATATAATTATTTGTATATACACTTGCTGACCTCGCATATTTGTACATAACATCATAACATCATACCATAACATTTTCAATAACCATTTCAAGGATGTCGAGGGTCCTTCGATGCAGGTTACGATGAACCAAACGTCTAGCAAGGGGCAGGGGGATTTATTTTCCTCTGACCAAACGCCGTCAAAGATCAAGTACAACAACTTGAGTCAAGGGCTATGACCCACTTGACATGGTGAACTTAATTCTCGTGGAAAGACATCCACTGATACAAAGTTCTCCAATCAAAGATGTTGATCAAAGTTCAACTTCTAACTGTTTCTTGTGTTTACCCCACGAGATCCTTGAAAACATGCATCCACATATCATGCATCATATCATGACAAGTTTCTCCCATACAAGTCTCCTTATCTTCCTACTTTTTATTCCAATAGAGATAACCCTAGAATAAACTATCAAGAGTATTCCGAATCAAAACGCTTAACTACAAGAGATGTTCTTGAACCTGTCCAAGGGGAAAGAAGAGGTGAAAGCTCTCCTCACCAAGGGCATGGTCATAGGGAATCCGGAGGGCACCAAGGATGATTAGTTGGAAAGGCTACAAACTGAAATAGCCATAATGAGGGTCCAAATGATGGGACAGCTGGTGGGCCAGATGGCTCTTATCCAAAATCTGGCTCAAGGACAAGAAGAGTTGAAAGTTCTTGTCAACCAACTTCGTCAAGACGGTTGTAACCGTATGGGGCAAACAACCAGAATTGGAAATCAAGTCACTGCTCAGCCTCCCATGAGACAAGAAGATGAAATACCTTCCCATTTTGCTGCCACATCACGAGACCAAAAACGACTTCGTCAACATCAACCGGAAAATCAGCCAAGGGTGGAAAGACCTCAAAGGAAGTTCACCCAAATCAACATGCCATTGTCATAAGAATTGCAACACATGTTTAAGATGAATCTGATTACGGTGATAAACCCTCATCCGAACCCTAAGACTTATTCTCCTAACTACAACCCGAGTGCAAGGTGTGCTTATCATTCTGGTAGCCCAGGGCACGATACAAACGATTGTTGGGCGTTGAAGTACAAGATTCAAAACCTGATCGACGAAGGAATCCTGGAGTTCACTCAAGATGGCCAGACTGAGTTCTTCTGTCGTCCATCAAAGGCTCGCCACCTAAAGTGACAAGTTCAGACAAAGAGGCTTCTGTTTATTTTAATTTTCAATTGTAATCTCTTTTGTTATTCAAACAATTATCTATTAATGTCAAACTATGTTTCATTAATGCATTGCATATGTTTGTCTTGAATTCATCCATTCGTTTTATCTATATTTAAACTATGCTTTTTACTCTCAACTCTTGCTAAAAGTTACAAGCCTTTAGAGGGAGGATGATGAAAACAATGCCATAATCTCATACAGTATGCTTTTGAACAAACCTTACTGACGATGTACAATCATTTTTTCAAATCCTAAACACTTGAGTTATAAGGAAGATAATCCCTAGTCAACCCCTTCGAGCCAAAGAAGTAGAAGTTTTTTGTTTCAACACAAATTGAAACCTTTAAATCAAAATCGGGGGCAGGGTAGTCTCTCAGTTAATTCAAAAGCACGTTAATCCGCAAACTCTTATCTCGTAATACAATGAATGACGTCAAGAAACATTCCTCTAGAATCAAAAGATGCTGATGGTTCCCTATCACGCAGGCAGTCATTATCTCTCAAAAAGAAAAACCCACTAAATCAAAACCTACAAAGGAGACTTGAGAAAAACTGGGGCATCCCACTGACTGTAATCTCAAAACAAGAACAGTTAGGCAAAAATCAGGAATAACAAATCAAAAAGAGGTCACTACTAATCCTCAACAACATGAAAAAGGTTGCAAAAAAAATGATTACCTTCCGATAAACTTATCTTTTCTGAACCATCACCAAAACGTCATTCCAGACTCAATTGGAGTCCAAATGCACAATTAACTGAGTTTAGGACTGAAGAACATCACGAAGAACGGGTGGGTACAAATACACTTTTAGACTTTATCCTTGGTTTCTTAAACCGTGAACCAAGCCACATTACGACCCTTGAAAAGTCCTAATTGAAGCATGTCTTAGTTCGAAAGCATACTTTTACAAAAGGTGTCCTGACTCCTACAAGGATTTACTCAAAATCCAGTGTTGAATTACAAACTTCTTTACTTGCTAAAAACGCATTTTTCAAAACTTCAAGACAAGCATAAACTTTGCATTACTTGAATATCACTGTTTGAATATGGATTTTTGTTCGACAGTGGAGAAATTCACACAACGAATATCCAGTGAACGAAAGCTCTCTCAGTGAACAAAATCAAGTCAAGGAGGATGACACTTCCATTGACAGATCTCCTATCAACAAGGGGACATGTCATGTCACTATCCAGCACACCTGGGGAAGTACAATCAAGATTCCAAGAAATCTCTCAAGAATTATAGAGTAACCAGGGGAAAGTCTCCATCTCCGTCACTTGGGGAATCGAACGTCAATCTCAGTGAAGGGTTATGTACAATCAAACATTTTCTGGCAATGCCACAAACACTTTCTACTAGGGGAAATGACAAATCTCCCCAAAATCCTTCTCATAGGATGACTCTCAGCAAGGGTTTAATCTCTGAAAACCTTCCCCCAGCTGAGACAACCTCAAGAGTCCTCGAAGACTTTCCCCAACAAAGTCGTCACCTCTCTAGCAGACCGGCAACAGGGTTTATTTCCCCAACAAACTAAAAATTCCCCAGTTTGAATTTCCCTTTCAAATTAATGCAAATCACAGGGCCACAACCCCTAATCTCCAAGTAAAGCCTTCAACTAAGCCTTGTTATCTTTTTGCTACCTTCAGTGAATGTTGGTAGTTCATCGTTAGTGAACGACGGTGCTATGATATATTTTCTTTCTACCTTCAGTGAAAGTTGGTAGGTCACCATTAGTGAAAGTTGGTGATTGTTATCTTTTTGCTACCTTCAGTGAACGTTGGTAGTTCATCGTCAGTGAACGGCGATGCTATGATATATTTTCTTTCTACCTTCAGTGAATGTTGGTAGGTCACCATCAGTGAAAGTTGGTAATTGTTATCTTTTTGCTACCTTCATCTAAAGTTCATAGTTCATCGTCAGTGAATGGCGATGCTATGATATATTTTCTCTCTACCTTCAGTGAAAGTTGGTAGGTCACCGCCAGTGAAAGTTGGTGGTTGTTATCTTTTTGCTACCTTCAGTGAACGTTGGTAGTTCATCGTCAATGAACCGCGATTCTATGATATATTTTCTGTCTACCTTTAGTGAAAGTTGTAGGTCACCATCAGTGAAAGTTGGTGATTGTTATCTTTTTGCTACCTTCAGTGAAAGTTCGTAGTTCACCGTCAGTGAACTACAGTGCTATAATATATTTTCTCTTTACCTTCAGTGAAAGTTGGTAGGTCACCATCAGTTAAAGTTTGTGATTGATATCTTTTTGCTACCTTCAGTGAACGTTGGTAGTTCATCGTCAGTGAACGGCGGTGCTATAATATATTTTTTCTCTACCTTCAGTGAAAGTTGGTAGTTCATTGTCAATGAACATCGATGATTCTTCCTCTCTACCTTTAGTAAATGTTGGTAGCTCACCGTCAATAAATGTTGGTGTTGATATTTCTTTTTTTTACCTTCGGTGAACGTTGGTAGTTTTTCCTTCAGTAGAAGTTGATGTATCATTTGACCTTTTATCATCCTCTATGGGTCGGGTATTTTAATCTACCAGTGATTAATTTTCCTGGTTGGGTTTCTTTTTTGTTTCTTTATTTCCTTTGTTACACCCGTAGTGGTTTTGCGTCTCTTTGATTTTGTTCATATGCATTCATGCTTATAAGCATTGCATGGCATCTTAGGGCCAAAAATAGGGTTTGTTTTATATTTAAGTATCTTCGATCGCATCGACACGAAGATTTTTAACCTTCGTATCTCCGGATAGAAGAAACTTAAATAAGGGCATCTGTTGTACCCCAATTTTTGCCCCTAAGATACCTTCACCATACCATGTTGATTCAATCACAACAAGATCACATTAGGGCTTTTGGTTCTCTTCCCTATCTTTAGCTTTGCTCTTTGAGGAATCACAAAGCTCCTTGACTGGTTCTCTTTTATGATCATAAATATTTTGTCTTTATTTTCTTCTTAACTAATAAAATGCAATGTTGGTTTCTCTTACTTGTTAATAATGTAGGTAAAGGCAATGTGGCTTAGCAAGTTGATCCATGGGTTCATGAGTTTATTTCCATGCCCTAGTCAATATAGCTTGAGAAATTCAAACCTCACCATTGAAGTTGTTTTGGAAGAAATGGCATGGGAAGGTTTATTTTGGTTCACTACATTTCAAAGTTATCAAGATTGATTCAATGATACAAGGGGTTGATTGAAAAAGTTGTCATGGTTGGACAAGGTCTTGTTTCCATTGGTCACAAGTGCATATTTATCTCAATTCTCAAGATATGAAAGTGGTTTTGGTGGCTATGAGTTCTCATTATCATCCTAAATAACTTCTATTTATAAAGCAAAAGTGTTAGTACAAGAAGGTTGTTCAAAATTATCAAAGTTCCTCATAGCATTTTCTTGATCTAGGAGCTAGGGTTTCGAACTTCAAAGAAGTATATCTTGCTCATATTTTTGTATTTTTGAGTGATTCCAAAGACATCCTTATCTTAAAATGGTTATTAACAAATCACTTCAAAAGTTTCAAGGAGTTTTCATGTGGAAGAAACTTGATGATGAAGAAATATTACATGTCCTCCAGATGAACCGCCAATTTCTCATTTGTGACTTCAAATGATCATAACTTGGTAAATTTTTATCACCATGATCCCACCATTTTTCCATAATGATCTTTAGGATGTGAAATTTATTCCTTCTTTTATGTTCAAAGTGATAAAATAGAGGGAAGATGCGCTAAGGATTCAAAAGATTATAGGTCACTTCATGATTCTTTTCCAACTTCAACAATTCATAACTCTCTCAATTTTTAGATATTTTGAGTGGTTCAAGTTTCAAAATGTAATTCAAGAGGTCTTTTTCATGCCATATTTTTTGGTCAAGATCAAATTCCAAGTGGAAGGTCATGTTTGGATGAAAAACATTATAGGTCACTTTTGAAGAAAAATTTGAAATATTTCTAAGTATGGAAAGTCAACATTTTCCCCCAACTTTGACTCAATGCAACTTTCAGCTCAAGCATCCATTTTATTCCATTCTTTTTCTATTCCAAAGCTTGTAACCTCATCTTTATAAAGCATCAAGAATCATTCCCTAAGACCCCTTGAGCTGAGAATGCCATTGATTTGAACTTGGTAACTTAGAACTGAAGTTTCTTCAAAAGTCAGAATTTGAAATCATTGATTTAGCTTTTAAACACTTTGTTTCTGCGTGTTTTTTCTTCTAAACATGTTTAGTGAACTTCAAGAAGTGATTAGCATAGCAAAACGCGCGTTTTGTATGAGTTTTTATCAAAGTAGAGGTCACACTTTTCTTGTTTGCAACTTCACACGATTTCCCTCCAAACTTCATCATTTCACACGCTTGAACATTCCATTTGATTCCCTATAAATAGAGGGTCATCCCTCATTCATTTTCTCAAGCTTGAATAGCCAGAATCATTCTTCCAAACTTGCTCCATAACTCATATTTCTGTAACTTCGAAATCAGTGTTCAAGCCTTTTTCAATCCAATTTTTCAATCAATTCACCTTCCTTGATCTTCCTTGAAGCTAACCATATAATTACCTTCAAGGATCGTGCCCTATATTGCTCTATAGAAGTCTAGTTTCAGAGCTATGCAACTCAACTTCAATAGGTAGATTTCTCCTTTAATTCTTCAAAACTTTGATATAATTGTGAAGCTCTCATTGCCCTAGTTCTAGTCGCAACACTTGCTTTTATCTGGAAACAAGTTTTGACCATGAAATTTCAAATCCCTTTTCAAAAATTTCCTTCTAAATTGCTTGAGCTACAATTTATATAAATTTGTCACGAGGGTATGGTTGTCTTTGTCTTGAAGAGACGAAGAGAATGGCATAGGTATGAGATTCTGATTTTACAGTTTGGTAGACCTGAAATTCACGTTGGTTGGAGGTTGAAGATGCCCAACGTGCCATCTTCCAACCAATGATGGCGCATCATTTTTTTTGAAATCTTATTTAATTAATGATTCAGTACGTTATTCACTAAAGTCCATAACATGCACTTCACGCCAGGTCCACTTGATTTGTTTACTAACGCGTTTTGATATTGATCAGATGGCCCATACTTTTTTGGTTTTTATTTCTTTTCCGATTTTTTATATTTAATTGTTTTAAATTTCAAAAAATCATAGAAAATTCATTTTTATATTCTGAAAAATATTTTTCATTTTTCTCTTTCTGATTTTTAATTTTTCACAATTTTATTTTGTGTTTTTACATTGTTTATAAATTTTCACTTTATTTGATTTGTTTTAAATGTTTAAAAATACTTTTATGCATTTTTAAATTCTGAAAAAAAAAAATATGGAATGATCCAAAGATATTGTGACAAATATCGGTGACCTCATTTATTTTTTATTTCTGACTTTGGTATTTTTTTTATCATTTATGGTTTATTTTACTCATTTCTTTAAATTTTAAAAATAGTTTCTGACTTTAAAAAATTATCAAGAATTTTATAAAAATATTTGAGTCCTTTTCTGATTTTCTATGGTCTTACTTTTTATTTCTTGATTAATTTGAACATAGTTGATATTTTTCTCTTTTATTTCTATTCTAAAACATTTTTAAAACCTTTTTTAAGGTATATATTAAATGCAATATTATTTTGTGATTATTTTCTGGATGATCTTGGGTTGAATTTTTGATTGTGAACTTTATTAACATCATTGGTTCCATGATGTTGAGTCTAACTCCATAAAAATGGATGAATGATTTTAATAATAGTTTGATTAAAATTTAATTCAAATGTGGTTTGTATATTCTTCCCCACCCCTCTTCATCTTATTCCTTTCTTATTGCACTTACTGTTATTGGAGCATGATCTCTATATCATGTCTCAAAACAAATGGTGCATAGATTGTTATTGACCGGCCTCAAAATAGGTGCGACTTCTATATAAGTCCACTTACGATTGCTTAACATAGCGCTAAATTTTGTCCCGGTTCGAATAGGTGATCATTTGTGGCCCAAACTTAAGTTTGCAAGCCCAAGTATGTTAATTTGATCTCTTTAATCCAATAACTTTGAGATTCATTATGTGGAGGTTTTGGTTCTACCAATCCTCTAATGGATCTACAACACTTTTGGCCAACGCGGATCACTTAAACATTGTTGATCATTAAATAGTATTTGTCAGAATTCTAAATGGATGATATACTTGACAAAAAGCAAATGCAACTTATTGTGTGGAGGTTTTGGTTCTACCAATCCTCTAATGAGTTCCAAATGCAAGTTTCAAGATGGTCATCCATCTAACCACTAATTATTAAATTGTTGTTACTTTATGCTTTTATTTTTATGCTTTATGTACCATTTACTTTAAGCATTACATTTTATACCATTTTTATTTTGCTCACTTGAGCATTTATATTCTTGTCATTTTTAGTTTTTGCTCACTTGAGCCTTTCTTTTCTTTTTCAAGACACCTAATAATCAACATGAACCCTAAAAAACCCTTTAATGATACTTGGACTATTTGGTTACTATCCTTGGCATTATGGAGTATTGAATTTTTTGGACTTAGGATTAGAAACCTTGACCTATGTTGGAAACCTTATGACCTTAATTGATATTTTGTCTGGAGTTCTTGAGGTTTATCTCAAGACATTGGGTTGTTTGTTTGTTTTGTGTGCAGGTTATTATGATTATATTCTTTGTATGTAATCTGGAATTCACCCGTATACAGCCATTACTCTGCCCAATTTTTGTGAAGACTTAATACACATGAAGTTTGGTTCTCTAAAGAGATCTAGTATCTTTTCTTGCTTGGTTTCAATCCAAATAATGATAATTTTATCTTGACTCATAATGTAAAGTATTGGCTTCTTGTTGGTTAGATGGTTCTTATCCTTATCTTTTACCTTATGCCTTAGGATAGTCCATTCTTCTCCTTCCATCTACTTTAATTTCAAAAATCTTCTTCCTCCTTTTGAAAACTCTTCTTGTTTTGAAACTTGAACCACTTTCATAATAAACTTGGACTTAGGTCCATGCATTTTCAATACCTTTTCCATAAATAAACTTCAATAAACTTAATAATATCTTGACATTTTTTGTGAGAATACTAAAAGTCAATCAATCTCATTTCAAACCGTTTTGCCACTTTGGATTTTTTTTAAAAACCTTTCTCTAAAGATTGGACTCTTGTTAATCCTTGTGGTGATGCAAAAAACTATACTTCTACAATATGTAGTGAAGTGAGATATTTTCCACTTGGGTGTTGAGTGAGGCATTGTTGATTTTAAAATCCAAGCCATATCCTCCACTTTGAGATGATGCAAATTCTTCTTTCTCATGATTGTGGGTAGTAAGTATGTTTTCCACACGGACAATGACGATGATGTCTTATCTCATAAAATTAACCAACACAGTTGTTTAAAAATTTTTAAAAGGTGAACTACGTGTACCCTGATCCCCTATTGCACGAAAGGTGGTACGTAGGCACTAAAGGTTCGCAACCGCGGCAGGTGAAAAAATCATAAAAAATATATTTCTTTTCTCACCTCCACCATCTACTTTTTATACAATATTTTATATCCAAAATATACAGATTTTACAAAGATGTTCCTGCGGAGTACCGTAGATGTTTAGGGTGCTAATACCTTCCCTTTGCATAACCAACCCCCTTACCTTGAATCTCCCCCCCCCCCCCCCCTCTTTTTGGGTTACTCGCTCTTTTCCATTCCTTTGAAAACAATAAAGCACGGTGGCGATTTTTATTTTGATCTATATAAAGTCTAGTCAATCCAATGGCTTAGTCTTAAACATTTCTACCGCTACAGCTACAACTTAACCTTTATGCATAAACACACCACCTAACCTCAATTTAGATGCATAACAAAATACCACAAAAGAATCAATTGGCCTTGGTAGGATCAAGGCTGGTGCAAATGTCAATCTCTTCTTAAGCTCTGGGAACTCTTCGCATTAAAGGTCCCACACATAAGCTTGTCCTTTCTGGTCAACTTATTCAAAGGCAAGGCCAACTTTGGTAAACCTTATTAGAACTATCTACAATAACTAGTCAAACCTGAAAAAATTATATCTTTGTTACTGACTTAGTCGTCTCTCATCGCAATAATGCATCTACTTTAGATGATCCACTTCTATTCCACCACTAGAAATCACATATCCAAGGAAACTAAATTGTTTCAACCAAAATCCACACTTTAACAACTTACCATACAACTTATTATCCTTTAAGTTTTTCAACATTATCCTTAGATGATTTACCCTTTTATTTGATTTCTGAAAATAGATGTTTATATGACCCTGCTAACCACAGTCACAACATGTCGAGGTTGTATTTTTGCACTCAAAAGTACGATAAGCCAATTTTCCACATTTTCCACGCCTCAAAGGAGTCGAAGTACCTCCCCACTACCATTACCTTGGCCACTTCCAGCTGCATACTTCTGATTGCCTTGGGCATTTGGAATTGTAACTGCATTTCGTGATTCTTATCATCAAATTTCTTATTCTTCTTAGAAACCAAACTCTTGTAATAAGTGCACCTTAGTCTACTATCCTTATCATAAATCTTACATTTGTTCACCCGCATTGAAAAATGGTGAATCTCATAATAACTAAACATATGTTTGGTTTCAATACACAACCACTTTCAAACTTCACAAACTCGTAATCCTTAATGCTAACACCATCGTAGTGATGACAAAACCTAGACAACTATTCAAGATTGGTGGTATAGTCTGTCACACTCATATTAACCTACATTATTTCCAAGAACTCAATTTCTTTACAGCCACAAACATCTGCCAGAAAATAATTTTCCAAGAACTCTCTCTTAAAAATCTCCCAAGTAATAGAAGTATCAGTGGCCTTTAATCTCTGGTGAGCATTTTCCCACCAGTACTTAACATCTTCAAGTAATACATGGGGTTCGAGTAGTACCTTATGTGCATCCATGCATGCCATTAGTCTAAAAAAATTCTCGATCTCTTTAAGTCAAGTTTTAGCACCTTCAAGAACATATTTTCCCTTGAACCCGGGTAGGTTAGTCTTTTGGAATTTTTCCAGTTCATGGAACTCATCAGCTCCTTCATTCTGATTACCTTGCAAACTTTACTATCTTGAGCTACAATATGATCCATTATCTCTAGGGAGTCAGCTATCGCTCAACCATTACTTCCAACAACCATTTCTTCCTACACAACCAAACATAAAAACTAGTTGTAAACAATAAAGAAAATAGAACTTAAGGGAAAACAATATCGAACATGTTAACACACATGTCATGCACAAGGGTATAATAGACTCATAACGTACAAGGTTGTATAGACCGACCATCTCTGATACCAACTATGTAACACCTTAAATCCATGATAGTTTTTTCTTTCATTATAAAAACATTGTGGAATATAAGAATATAAGACAAGGGTATCACACCAAAAAAAATGCTCAACTTTTTAATTTAAAGTAGAAAAAAATCCAAAACATAACAATAAGGTACGATTATTCAGTTTAAGATAAAGTAGAGAATATAGCAAAAAAAATCCCAACCCCGATGTTACAATATGAGAGCTATTATTCTAAAATAAACTAATAGTCGACTTAAGGTCCGAAAAAACATAAATCAAGCAAGAAGTCGGAGTGGCCATCTACACCATCTTCTATAAACAATTAGTAACAATCACTCATCGCTCTCAATCTAAGAATCATCTGCACATGGGTTCATATAGAGGAACATAGAAACAAAATGGGTGAGAATACATTCTATAAATTAACAATGGTATACATATATTAGGGTTAGAATAAATAAGATATGAACATTTCTCTTGCCATTTTATACGGTCACATAACATTCACGTTATATTTATAACATCACATAATCCTTCAACATAAACATACGACATTATTTGGAATTTCAAAATAATCAAATAACTTCAATTCAAATTTCACATCTAACATATAGCATTATTTAACCTTTATAATAAGCATATAACATCATGTCACATTTTATATATACATACGTATAATATCGATTCACATTTCACACATATACATATACGATCAATCACAATCACATAATATTTTGGACATTACTAGAATAATATGTAATGCTCATCTCCTCTTCTCTTATACATGCGGTATCATCACCAAATTTAGAGTTATTTTTACTGAAATCCTAAAACACTAGATCGAAGTCCTAAAAATTGGGCCGAAGTCCTAATCTAACTCCAAAATATTTGATGCATGATGCTTCAAACAATGTAGTCTCCCATTCAAACCTCCAACACAAAAATTTGACACCCTCAGTTAAGGCTAACACCAATTCTTGAAAACCTAATAATACCACCAATTAGGCTAAAAAATTGGATCTTTCAAACCTAAACATAATCAACATGAATATTTAACACCATCAGTAAAGGCTAACACGGTTCTTGTGAAACAGGATAAACATTGGGTTTTTATCAAACCTAAGGGTATTAACACATTTAGCCTCAGTATTGAAGCTACTCGAAAAGAATAAGAAGGAATAACTTCATATGGAACAAACAGAGTCGCCACCTAACTTTATTTATCCCAAAGAATAGGGAAAGAAAAATATAGAGAAAACCTTCGGTATCAGGAATGAACGTGGTCTCACAATAAAATCTTCGGTGAGGGAGTCGATTACGCAAAGGGAAGGTAATAGAACCCCTCGCATCCATACAAGATCCACTCTTATCTACTCTATTCAATGGGTCTGTTTATCTAAAGTTTATCTTACTAAAGAGAAATGTATGCATAAATTCATTATAAAATAGAAAAAGCTTTTTATTAGTGTATTAGCGTGAGCATTGAAACTTCGTGCCTACATATCATCAAGAGAATCAGAACACCATAGTTCTTCTTAAATTTTTTTGTTTGTTGGGTTTTTTATGGATGATGTTAAATTCACATTTTAACAGTTAACATTGACACTCGATCGTTGAAGACTATGCATCATTGTTTTGTGTAGAATGGAGTTAATATATCTATTTTGAAAATGTTTTAAAAAGAAAAATATCTAAGGAAAAAATGATTTGGATTTGGTTTATGCTTTTGTTAGGAAGAATGTGTTAAGTGGACCCTCATCCAAGGAGACACCCATCACATTCATACCTTTAAGTTTTGAAAGGGTTTTGACTATTGTTAAATGTTTTAGGATTTAATTGAGAAAATATTTTAGCCTTAATGATGAAATGCCAAAAAAAATAAGTCTAATGGGGAACTTGATATTAATGGTATCATGCAAAGATTGATCCTATAGTTGAGATTGTGGGAGACTTTAACCTAGTGTTATCATGCAATGATGGACTTAGTGTTTGGATTGAAGGGAAAATTATATCCTAAAATTGTCATGCTTGGATTGAAATCCTAATATATACCTTGGTTCAATTTCATCAAGGATTTAAGATGAACCAAGTAATCCTAACGGCACATGTTCATCAATAAGAAATGATCACACACGTGGATGAGAATCCATGGGTTTATCTGGTAAAAGTTGTGACAAAAGAGTGGAGGTTTAAAGCATGTTTTTTTAATGTTTTTATGGTTTATGATTTAAAAGATTTTATGAAGGAAATATGTTTAAAAATAAGACAAGCTTATGAAAACATGGATGAATTGGGTGTTTGAAACAAATGTATGCATCACAATCAAGATTGAAAGTCATGGAGCATAGCTTTTGATTTTGAACAAGATTCATGTTTTAATATGAACTTTTAATTGGAAGAAGTTCTAAAAAAGGGCTCAAGCTACCATGAAAAAGCTTACTCAAGTTTCAATATATCTTATGAGAATCAAGACCTATCATGGTAAACAAGCTTTTTGAGGAAGGTTGAGATATTGAACAAAGGATCATCAAAAGTCCCTTTAAAACCACTAAAAGTGATTTTGATTTAATTAAAAAATAATTAAATAAAAAAAATTGAGATATTTTTTATATATTCCTAAAATATGAGTGTTAAACTAATAGTATGCAAAAAAATCAGCTTAAAAAATTTAAATTTGAGTGAAAAAAGAATTGAATGAAAATGATGAAAATAAGTGAAAAAATGAAGTTAAAAGTAAGGAAAATATGAAAAAGGGTACCACTGGGGCTCGAACCCAGGTCCCTATAGAAATAAGCACACATTGCTTACCTCTGGGGTTTTGAAAATTTGAAATTGTCCTCTTCTTCTTCCTCGCGCAAACAGACCAACAAACCACCATGGATGATTTTTGAAAACTCTCATTTCTCATCCATTTCAAAAATTTCAAACACCAAACTTTCTTGATTTTTAACAAGGAATCCAACCATGTAATTTTTGAAAGCTATAAATCAAAGATTAAAGCTAATTTTGTTCATACCAAATAAACCCTAAGAAATTTCAATTTCAAAATTCTCATCACACAGTCAATTAAAATGAAATTTAAGGACATGGTTAGCTTTATGGATATGATATCTACATTTTCTCTTCAGAAAGTATATGTAAATGATGCTTAAATAGAGAGTTAAAAGTTTGAAAGTTGTACCAAGTTAGAGAAAGTCCAACACTTCTTTATGCACTTCTAGAAGCAAAGTGATGATCATTTTAGCTTGTTGGGACCTTGAGGAGTGTATTGCATCCTTACTTTGCTTTCAGAGTGGCTAGAACGATCTGCCCAAGTCAAGATGAAAGGATGGAAATTGAAAATGGTGGACGATGATAATGGAGTTACAATGATGAAACAGGTGCTTGGATCTCTTATACAAGGTGTATTAATGATGATTTAGTGGTTAGTTTGCAAAGAGATTGCAACAACTATGAGTTTCAAAATTTTGGACTTTGAAGCTCAAGAATGAAGGTTTTGTAGCCAATTCTAAGTTCTGAGAGTATGAGAGGTTTTGAACGCTTATGAATTGTTGTCTTGGCTTAAAAATGATCTAACTATTTATTGGCAAGAGGTTTGGAAGGATGAAGCAACCAAATTTGAAATATATCAAGTTATGGTTTGGTTGGAAGTGAAAAATCAAGTTGGATGAGTTCCTATGGTTTCAATGCTCAAGTACAAGCATGTTATGAAGTTGTTGGGTGAAAAGTGTTTGCTCCATGCTTTTAAGCTTGCTTGTGATCAGAGGGAAACATTACAAAGCTCAAAGCATTGACATTTTGCAAAAAGCATGCTTTATCAAAATAGAAGTCTTTCCTTTCTTCTCAAAATAACAAAATGTTTTGGTTAAAGCTTGAACCACTTGGATAATAGCTATAAAGAATGTGTAATATTCTGATTATGAGGTTATTTGCAAGCTAATAGACCTGCAAAGTGGGATTGTGTAGCAAGGTTATGAGATTTGGCTATATGTTCATTAAAGAAGTGACTTCTAATACAACTTTGTCTCTTCAAAAATCTTAGCTCAAGCATGATATTTTTAAGATCTTAGACATTTTAGAAAGCTTAGAAATTTATCTTCAATTTTCATGTTCACCACTTTGGCTAAATCAAAAGGAAACTTGGTTAAAATTGGCCAAGAGGTTGAGATGAAAATCATATCAAAAATAATTCTAACTGTTCGATAAAAAGTATCAAAACTTCATGGGCTTATATCTCTTAACCTAAGAACTTTTTAAGGATCATCCCAGAATGACAAAGTTGTAGAATTCCTCATTCCCTACAACTTTCATGTTGAAAGTTTTCCTTGAATTAACTTGCATCTTGAGAAAACTTGCTTGTGAAGTTAGGTTTTTTATAGGCACAAAACACTTGAATTTTCTATAAGTACTTGAAAATCTTCCAACTTTGACTTTTGTTGACTTTCGTATCTTGTTGGTTCTTGATGATCAAGTTTGATGATTTTTAGTATGTTAATTATACTTTGACTTTGAACTTCAAAGTTGACCAAAAAAGGTCAAAGTTTAACTTTTGTCACAGTTGACTTTCTTTAGATGAAATCAACTCCTCTATAACCAATGAGATCTTATGAGCATGATGCAAACTGAGATGATGTAATGACTATGATATGATGTTGTTGATGATACTTTACCGCAATCAACCTTGAACTTTAAATCATAACAACCCTAATTTCTAACTTTTCACGGATAAGGGTCAAAACCCTAATTTTCCAAATCCATAATGATGAGACAAAATAAATGATGATGCTTTAAGAATGATGATCATGATGATACCAACTCTTA
This sequence comes from Vicia faba, assembly GCA_948472305.1. Taxonomy (NCBI): domain Eukaryota; kingdom Viridiplantae; phylum Streptophyta; class Magnoliopsida; order Fabales; family Fabaceae; genus Vicia; species Vicia faba. Next base: position 853,897,476 of record OX451736.1, on the reverse strand, counting down.
AGAGATGAGTCTTTCTTCTTCAAAACCCTAATCTTGAGGAAGAATGTGATCCCATGCTTTGAGAACACATGATGTGAATGATTGTGATGCAGATAAGGATGTATGTAGAGAGGAATGAATGTTAGATTTGGATTAACTGTGATTGAGAGTCAAAAGCAAATTTCGGGGTGCAACAGTTTCCCCTATTTAATCATCTTAGACTTGGAGGTGAGATTGGATTTTGCCTTTCGAGAATTCAAGGTATAAGGAGATTAAATACTTAATGAGCCAAAAATTTGTCCTGGGTAAGGGATAAGTTTGACCTTTGTTGGGGAAAGAAAACTTGTTTTGTTGGTTAAGATTAGACACAAACGAGTGTTGGAAGGAATCAAACACAGACGAGTTTTGAACCAATGGCTTTACTGGGGATTCAGCGAGTAGAAACAATTCAGACGAGTATTGGAGGTGACCAATAATCATACACGGACGAGTATCAAAGAAATATTTGACACATGGGAGTGTTTAAATCAGACACAAATGAATATCAAGGAAACATTTGATACAGGCAGGTATTAAAATCAGTCTCAGACGAGTGTTTTAAATCAGACACAGACGAGTATCAAAGAAGGATTTGATACAGACGAGTATTTAAATCATACACACATGACTATTTAAAATCAGACCCAGACGAGTATCAAAGAAGGATTTGATACATACAAGTATTTAAATCAGACACAAACGAGTGTTTAGGAAACGATCAGTATGACTAAGCATTGGAATCTACATGGACGAGTATCAACAAAATATACAAGGAAAGTAATGATAAAATCTTGAAGGGATGAGTAGTGACTCGATACTTTTTTACTAGGGAATATTGATGATGATGAGTAAGTCTTTCAGATTGCTTTCTGCGGGAAAAATCAAGCTAACTCATGTTTCTGATGCATGTTTGATTTTTATGATGTAATGATCCTTTTTATAGGATAGGCTACAAAGTTTGGATGCCATGATACAATTTTGTTATGAAATTTTGTTTGTAAAAGGAGGCCTTGTTGGGGAAGAGCATTGTCGGTCTGATCTTTGTGAGGAGCGGATTTTACTGTATGGTCAGCTCTGAGGAGGTAGTACGTATCTGTTTTATGAGTGGGCGACGACCTTTGTGAATATCTAAATCATCACTTAATCCCCGACAACGTGTACATGACTGTATACATTCCTCTAACATTTCTAAGTAATTTTCAATGTTTAATATTTTTTTCAAAAGATTTTTGTGACTCTCAATGTGATAGTCTTTTCAGAAAAATATCATACGTTTTAATATTCAAAGCAGTAAAAGAAAAACAAAAATAAATTTTTTTTAGATGAAGAGAAATTTTATTGAATTTAGTCTATAAATAGGCGTTTTTACATGAGGAAACAATTACTAAAAAGAGGTGATCGTACGAATAAAAGTCTAAATTGGCAACAAAAAAGTCTTATATCCATTGCGTTCTGATTCTGCTATAACTACTATATTCTTAAAGCTCTTGTCACCTTTTCTTTTAGAAGAAGATGACTTGATTAATTTCTTCCCCTTAGGTTTGTCAATTCTTATTCATAGAGAAGAGTCACAGATCATAGTCATTCGCTTTTAAATCCCTAAAGTTTCCCTGGACCACCCTTTTGGGGGTTTTCAGCCCACCGGGATACCCTTTATTGCCTAAGTTGCCCTTGCAGGTTTTTAACTTAGCGGGTGTACTTCTCTTTTTTGTACTTCTATCCCTAATTTTTACCCAGATCTTTTCCTTTTATGATATGTCGGGATACCAATTTTTTTCCTAAGCCGTCGACTTAGCGGGTCTATTTATGCGTAGTATTTTTTAACTGCGTCTGCATTCATTGTGAGTGGGAAATCTTCTCCATCCATAGTAGTGAGCAGCAAAGATCCTCCGGATAAAACATTATCACAACATACGACCCTTTGTAATTTAGTTCTCATTTTCCCCTAGTATCTGTAATGTTGAGAGGTAGGATTTCCTTCAACCCGAGGTCTTCGATTTAAAAGTTTTAAGGCCGTAATTTCCTGTCGAAAGCTTTTTTTATTCTCTTATATATATCTCACCATGGCAAATGCCTGCCAATCCTTTCTCATCAATAAGGTTCAAATGATCGAATCTTGTGCCGACCCATTCTACTTCTTTCAACTTGACATCCATTATAATCCTCGGGGAAGATATCTCTACTTCTACTGGTAAAATAACCTCCATCCCATAGACAAGCGAAAAAGAGGTTTCTCCGGTCGAGGTGCAGACTAAAGTACAGTAGCCATGAAGATAAAAAGGCAACATCTCGTGCCAATATTTGCATGTCACAACCATCTTCTACACTATTTTCTTGATATTTTGTTGGCGGCTTCAACGACGCCACATTTTTGGTAGATATGGTGAAGAGTTGTGATGCTGGATTTTGAAACTTTGGCAGAACTATTTTATCATCTTATTGTTGAGGTTGGATCCATTATTAGTAACGATCCTTTTGGGAATTCCTTAGCGACAAATGATTTGTTTTTTGATGAAGCGAGTAACCAATTGTCTGGTGATATTGGCGTATGAAGCAGCTTCTACCCACTTAGTAAAGTAGTCAATGGCAACTAGGATGAACGGTGACCATTGGAAGTAGTTGGCTCGATTCATACCATCATGTCAATGCCCCCATATAGAAAAGGGCTAAGGAGATGTCATGACATTCAGAGGCATTGGTGGCACGTCCATTTTATCTGCATAGATCTAATATTTGTGGCAAGCTCTAGCTTGATGAAAGCAATCAGCTTCCATAGTGGTCCAATAATATCCTTCCCTCAGGATTTCTTAGCCATGGTGTGGCCATTGAAATATGTTCCAAAGGAACCCTTGTGTACCTCTTCTATGATCTTAGCTTCTTCGTGTATATCCATGCATCTAAGTAGCACTAAATTATAATTTCTTTTGTATAGAATTTTCCGCTGAGGAGGAATTTGGATGATAGTTTCCATAAAATCTTTTTATCAGTTGTGGAAACCCCTTCTGGATATTCTTGTGTTTCAAGGTACCTTTGAATATTGTGGTACCAAGTTTTGTCTTTTTCAGACCTTTCCAACTCAAGGCAGTAAGCTAGTTCATCCAAACATTTAATTCTGATGTTAGGTGCTTCACTGACCCATTTAACATTGAACATGGAAGACCAGGTGGCCAAGGCATCGGCCAGTTGATTCTCCTTTCTCGGGATATGGCTTAAGGTGATTTCATCAAAGTAGGGAATTAGTTGCATGACAAGCTCTCTGTATTTGATCAAATTTGGGTGATGGGTCTCCAAATCTACGTTGATTTGGCAAATTAGAAAGGTTGAATCTCCATTACTGCAAGAGTCTTGATATTTAAGTCAATGGATGCTTCCAAACCGAAGATGCAAGCTTCATATTCTGCAACATTATTGGTGGTGTCAAAACAAATTCTTACGGTGAATAAAAGGTGAAAACTTATAGGGGAAGTAATGACTGCTCCAATGTTGTGTCCCAAAGCATTTGAGGCACCATCAAACACGAGCATCCATCACGCTTCTGGTTCAGGTCCTTCTTCTACATTTGATACTCCCATAATATCTTCATCTAGAAAGTCAAATTTCATGGGTTGATAATCATCCATTGGCTGGTGGGCAAGATAATCTGATAATACACTACCCTTTTTTCTTTCTGGGTAACATATTGGATGTCATATTCTGTTAACACCATTTTCCAGCAAGCAACTCTTCTTGTCAAACATGGCTTTTCAAATATGTACTTAACCGGGTCCATCTTGGATATCAAGAATGTTGTATATGTCAACATGTATTGCCTCAAGCGCTTGGAAGCCCACACAAGTGCACAACACGTCTTCTCGAGCAGTGAATATCTTAACTCGCAGTCAGTGAACTTCTTACTCAGACAGTAAATTGCATGCTCTTTTCTTCCTGTTTCGTCATGCTGACCGAGTATACAACCCATAGAATTGTCAAGGAATGTCAGGTACATAATCAAAGCCCTTCCTAGTACTGGAAGTATGATAAATAGTGGTTCTTGCAAATATTTATTGATCCTATCAAAGTCTTTTTGGTAATTTTCATTCCATTCCACGTCTTGGTCCTTCCGTAACAACTTGAAGATTGGCTCACAAGTAGCTGTTAAGTGAGAAATGAATCTAGAGATGTAGTTTAATCTTCCTAGGAACCCATTTACCTCTTTCTCTATTCTTGGCTCGGGAATCTCTTGTATTGCTTTTAGTTTTGCAGGATTGACCTCAATGCCTTATTAACTTACTATGAAACCCAAAAGTTTTCCAGATCATACCCCAAAGGGGCATTTATTTGGGTTCAACCTCAACTGAAACTTTCTTAACCTTTCAAACAATTTTTGTAGGTGTATCAGATGTTCCTCCTCAGTTTAGGACTTTGCAATCATTTCATCGACATAAACCTCGATCTCTTTGTGAATCATGTCATGGAAAAGAGTCACCATGGCATGTTGATATGTTGCGCTAGCATTTTCAGACCAAATGGCATCACTTTGTAGGAAAAGGTGCCCCGAGGTGTAATAAAAGTAGTTTTCTCCATATCTTTCGGGGCCATTTTGATTTGTTTATACCTAGAGAAGCCATCCATGAAGGAGAATATTTGTGAATGAGCGTTGTGTTCAACCAGAATGTCAATGTGAGGAAGCAAAAAATCATCTTTGGGACTTATTCTGTTCAAATCTCTATGATCAACACACATTCGTACCTTTCCGTCCTTTTTTGGCACATGCAAAATGTTTTCAACCCGCAGGGATATTGGATTTCCTTTAGGAACCCTACATTGAATTGCTTCTAAACTTCTTCTTTAATTTTAGGGACATGTCTGGATGCGTTCTTCAGAGCTTTTGCTTAACTGGTGGACAGTCTTCCTAGAGAGGAAAATGGTGCATAACAAAATTCGTACCAATCCCAGGAATATCTTCATAAGAACAAGAAAAGACGCCGACATTCTCTTGTAGTAGACCAATCATACCTTGTTTTACCAATCCTTATAAAGTATCCCCTGTTCGGACTTCTTTTTTTACGTCTTTGGTACCCAAGTTGATAACTTCCAGGGATTTCTCGTGTTGATGGATAGCACTTCCTTCCTTCCTTAGTAGCCTAGCCAACTCTTTGGGGAGTTCATAATCTTCTTCAAAATCTTCTTCAGCTTGGAAAATCGGATTATTGAAGTCATATAGAGTCATATCAGTATCATCATCAGTGGGAACCAGGGTGAATCTGTACAAAAGGGATTTATGCTTTTTAGAATGAGAGCAATTTTTTTAAAGAAAACCATTTCCAATTTTATTAAAAAGTGTAAGCGAAAGGCAGGGAACTCAAATTTGAATTAAAATGTCCTTTACTTAATGATAAAACATGCAAAGACATAGGGGACCTACAAAATTTCACTGTGCCTTGGGCAGAGCACATAAATTTTTATAAATACAAAGGAAATTACTTATGAAGAAAAGTGACAGGAATGATATCTTCAGCAGTCCAGTTGTGGAGCTCTTTCCCGAGAACACAAGGATGAATCCAATTGTCGATGTCGTTGTTGATATCAACCTGTTCATCTAATACTTGCATCTTACCTTCAATGATGGTACCATCTTTGACAAATTTGATGAAAGATAGAGAACCACGACCTCTTTAACCAAAACTTTCCCTGCCTCTAGGAGATAACTTGCCTCGTTCCTGTGATCCCGGATAACAGCCTAATCCCAACTTACAAAATTTTGCAGGTAGGTCCAAGACTCGACCCCATCCTTCAGGGTGTCCAGATTCTACTACAGCTCTAGCTTCTTTCAACGATGTTATTGAACGTTTTGTCTTCTTAAACTCTATGGAGAGAATTTTCTCAGTGGGAACAACCTCAAAAGCTTTATACAGAGTTTCTTGAATCTCTCCCTCTACTTCAAAATGACGTAATGACGCCAAATGACTGACCAAGATATCTTCCTCCCCACAAACAATTATGATTTGACCTCCTGCAACAAATTTTAATTTTTGATGGAGGGTCAAAGTTATTGCCCTTGCATTATGGATCCAGGGACGCCCCAGTAGACAACTATAAGAAGGGTGAATATCTATAACAAAAAAGGTTATATCAAACACCTGAGGGCCAATTTTGATAGACAGCACTGTTGCACTCCAAAATTTACCCTCTTGATTTAGGCTTATGTTTCATCATGAATATCATATTGCATTGCATTCATACATTATGATGGGATCCAAGTACTTTGGTTATCAAGTCTTCCTCAAGCTTGGAAGGATGATTGTATTGACAAGTTGCTCAAGAAGAACCTTATCATCTAAACCTCTGGATCTTTCAAGCTCAAAAGTTGTTGCATATCTCAAGATGTTTTATCCATCCCTTTGGATCATCAGAGGATTGAAGTTTGTGTTTGATTATAAGAAGAATCACTCTTTTGATTCACCAGTCAAAATTAGGGTTTTGTTTGATTAAGGCTAATGATTCATGTTCAAGTCTTGACTTGCAAGCTACAACAACTCATTGGTATTTGAAAAGTTTTTACACAAGTAATTGGTCAAGATGCTCAGAGGATTTGAAGTTTTGACGAAGATTCATCAGTCTCTTAATGTGTTGAACAAAACTAGGGTTTGGGATTTCATCAAGATTTCTTGATAATTTTGAAGTGGAGCTTTGCACATGGCCTCTATATATTCCGAAGATCATATGCTTGAAGTCTTGATCATCAATTTTGAAGGGAAGTGGATAAATTAATTCAAAGGGGAAAAATGGTCATCTTGGTCAAAATCAGTCAAAGTCAACGTTGACCAAGGGAACTTTTGGTCAACCATCAATTCAAGGGTGTACTTTTCATACTTAAAGTCCATTTTGATCATTGGATCAAAGAGATTGAGGTTTGGGTGGAAACTTGTTCATAAAGAAAACTTAAAGTTTCTAATTTTGGAAAATGAGGACTTAATTTGAAAAATTCATATTTTATTCATCTTTGATCAAAAAATGAAAATGAAGTATGCTTGGAAAGATAAGAGGATGATCTTTCATCTCCTTTTGGTTTCATGTCCAAATTGGAAAAGAGTCAAGAGTTATCAAGCTTGGAAGTCACAACATTATAAGTCATTTTCCAAAATTAGTGAATTTCAAGCTCAATTTTGAGAAACTTAATGGATTCAATTTAGAAAACGCAAAACTAATGGATTGTAGATCTTTTCAATACCTTTCCAAATTGTACTCATTTGTGTCCAAATTCAAAAATATGAGCAAGTTATGGACTTTGGAATTTTGAGGCATTTTATTGAATTTTGACAAATATGCAAAATGGCCATTTCTTGCAAACTCAAGTTTTAGCCATTCCTTTTGCTTCTAATCAAGCCCATGAGAAATTTGTGACATGTTGAGGCCCATCACACTCATCATTTCGTGCCACATTTGGTTTTGCACTTGTTGGATTGAAAAAATCACAAATTTGCCAAATTTGCAAAAACACTAGCATGAGCTCATCACAAGGAATCAAGGGCCAAGATCTGGTGGATCAAAATCTGAGTAAGAAAGTCCTCAAAGGCAATTGTAATAAGGAAAAATGCACGAGGCATTGGCATGTTCAGAATCTCACTTTTCAACATAGCAAAATTTCCAATTGGGCAATGCACTCATTTTGAAGCCCGTTTCTCTTGAAAAACCTATTTTACATGTCATATATAATGAGAAGCAAGCACTGAAGGCGGAGGGGAGAGCTTATAACTTCCAAATTCCATATCTGAATTCAGAATTTCCATAGCTGCATTTTTTTTCAAATCTCAAGTTTCATTGGTGCATTTGGAGTTTTTTTTTTTCATCTCCAAGTGCTAAGGAAGCTAAAGTAAGCTTTGAATCGCATCTGGAGCAAGAGAATTGAGCTTTCAAATTTTGAATTGAGGTAGGATCATTCAACTTCGATTTTTGAAATGTAGTCGTTTATTGTTGAAATTAAGCATGAATATCTGTTTGTGGATGTTATATGAATGATTCTGAAGCAATTTGAGGTTTCATTTGGTATATAATGCGTGTTTGAAGTCTCTGCAACTCTGGATTTTCAGTGGGTTTTTGACAACTTCATGCTAAGATTTCTAGATCCATGGCTGTCTATTTGATGTGATTTGAATTGTGTTTAATTCCTTGCCATGTTAACTTCAATTTTCACTTGATTTGATGAAAAATGTTTGAGAAACGAGTTTGTTTGGAAGAACTGAAGTTGAGGTGCAAGCTGATAGGCGCGCACGTTTTCTGGTTTGGATGGAGGTTAGGGATGATTAGGTGTCATCATCTGAACGGTCCATTTGAATTTTTGAATATTTAGTTTATATTTTATTTTCAATTGATTTTCTGATTTTTGTTTCTTGATCAAAACAATTTGAAAATTTCTGAAACAATTATCACAAGTTCAAAATAATTTCTATTATCTTGTGTAATTTTAATGGAATTTTTAAAAATGTTTTGATTGGTTTAAAAATTAATGAGTTTAATTAATTGTTTGTTTAAAGTTTATTTTTATTTTAATAGTTTATTTTATCTAAAAATTCCACAAAAAGTATTTTAGACTCATAAAATAATGTGTAATTTGATTCTGAAATTTGTTTAGCATTTTTTCTATTTTTGATTAGGAATTTAATTTGAGAAGTTTGTTTTGAATTTTTGCTTTATAATTTTTATTTTAATACTTCCATTAATTCAAGAACCCTCAAAAAAATCATGCAAGTTTGTTTTCAATCATAGAATCTGAATATATTTTTATTTTGACCTTTTTGTGACTTTTGGATATGGTTTGCCTTGTTGCCTTTAAATAATAGTTTAATTGTTAATTGTTTGTTTGATTTTTATTTTAATATTTCCTTTAATTAAAAAATTCCAAAAAATGAGTGATGTGTGTTTTTAATTCTAATATTAATTTTGGTTGGATAATTTTCTGATTTTTTATTAGATTTTTATTTTGAGATGTGAATTTTTGTTTAATTGATTAGTTGTTTGAATTTGATTTTTATTTTTGACTTTTCCTTAATTCAAAAAATGTGAAAAAATATGTATTCTAACATTTAGGGTTTTCTTGTGTTTTTCATGATCTTGGTTTGAATTGTTTGAATTTTGATCTTATTTAATCAATATTTAAGATTAAAAGTAAAAAATTAGGGTTTTGTTGCTTATTGTGCAAGCTTCTTTTTCAAAACCATTATGCCCTGGATTTTCAATGGAACTTAGGTCTTGATTATGGTTCATGAATGTATTGAGGATCTGAAAACCATTTTTCTTGAACTATTTGACTTGGTTTGATATTTTTCCATGAATTATTTTGAAAACTTGTCTAGTTTTGATAGTTTGGCCAACTAGTTTTGAACTTTGGGCCTCATTTGATCCCCTCCTCAACTATTCATGAACTATAGGCTTGCTTTCTGACTTCAACACACTTCGAAGATGTTAAGAAACTTTTGGTTTGAATTATTGAAATCTTTTTCTATTTTTGATGTATTTTTTAAGTGAAGGTACTCAATTGATGTTGCATATCTTGTTGCATATTGTTTGATGGCCAATGAACTTGAGTGAAGCCTATAATTGGGCACCTAATGATCATGTTTGATATTTTCATCCAAATAAACTCAAGTCATTTCACTTAATGCTCCATGTTTGAATGATTGAACCTTTTGATGCATTGTGTGGGATTTCTCTCCTATTATGCTTGTAAGTTGTGATGAATTAATTGAGCATGATTGAATTGTGGTTGCTACCGACCTTCATGGTCTTTGATTGTATTCTTCTCAAGCTCCCATGATCCTTGATTGATAGAAAGGAGCAACATTCCTCTGATTCTTTTGACCAAATTGTGCATATGCATGTTTCCTTTTGTCTATCATGATTAATGTTTGATAGTTTCTGTCATGTTTTCTCATTTCATCATGGTGGCATCATCCATCCCTTATGTGAATCATCATTCTATTTATGGGAATACTAACTTGGTTGTTGAATGTGCGAGGTACTTTGAGAAAGTTTCCATTTTTTGGCTTGAGGCTACTGTGTTTCACTTTATTTATGGAACACAATTTATTATATTGGCATTATTCTTGTGCTTGGCATGTTTGATGGTTTATGTAGGATATATATACATGTGATTATGAATGCTATACATTTCCCATGGGATCTGTTCATATCTGAAAATCTCAATACTTACATCCTTATGGCGTAATTTTTGACTTGATTTATCTGCTGATATCAACTTGCTTAAAGTTCTCTGGGTTTCTTTTATTCTTGCTCAGTTGCTACGGATAGTTATCCGTTTGGTATTGCACTATTTCCTTTCTTATATTTTCATAGTTCTATGTTGCATGATGGGACCTTTGTTGCTGATATATGTCAGGAGGCCCTCTGGTTTTTGTCTGATACATGTGTTGTGTTTGTTTCTTTAACTTTTGATCGATGAGTGACTTAATTTAGAAATTGAGATCACGACTTCGCTCTCAGTGCATGTTCCCTATAGGATGTTTATTGTTTTTCTTCTTTAATTATTGATCGATGAGTCACTCAATTTATAAATTGAGATCACGACTTCGCTCTAAGTGCATGTTCCCTATAGGATGTTTCTTGTATTTCTTCTTTAATTGTTGATTGATGAATCACCTAATTTATAAATTGAGATCACGACTTCGCTCTCATTGCATGTTCCCTATAGGATACTTTTGTTAAGCTTCCTTTGACATGTTGACTAAGATAGGAATCCATGTATGCTAACATAGGATAGGAATTTCCTTTATCCTCAACCTTAGGATCAATCATTATATGATAACATTAGGGCTAGAGATTAAGATAGTCTCCCTTAGTTGTTTTCTTTTCCTTTGCATTTTGCATCTTAAAACAAAAATTTGTTTTCTTGGAAAATCATAAAACACCTCCAATGAACTCAAACCCTTCTTCAAGGTAAAAGATACAAACCAATCCTATTTTTTTATGCGCCTCTTGGCTTTGTTTTTTAAACCTGATTTACCGATGTTTCGCCATCACACATTTGTTTGAAGCCGATGTTTTGCCATCGCACATGTTTGTTATCCTACTTTGATTCTCATTATCATTGATAGGTGTGATGTTTCGTCATCTGTTTTATTGATGTGTTGTCATCTTTGCCATGATATCTTGTTATCTTTTAGCCGATGTTTCGCCATCGCACATTTGTTTGAAGCCGATGTTTCGCCATCGCACATGTTTGTTATCTTGCTTTGATTCTCAATGTAGGTGTTTAGTTATTGGCATGTATTTTTGGTAAAACCAGGTGTGTGAATGTCATGATTGATGTCATAACATTCTGGTTTATTAGGTACTGGTTTATTAGGTACCTTTGCAGAAAAATAATGGCATACAGTAGCTACTGTGTATGAGTGTGTATCTGAGCATTTTGCAAAAGATCACATTTTTTGTCTTCTACCAAAATCAGTAAACAGGAATTCTGATGTCATAACAAATGTTAAGACATCCTGTACTGATCTAACAGTAGTGCAGTTTGGTTAATTCTGAGATTTTTCAGGAAGTTGGCTCATTCCTTCCAGAAAAGAATCTCCCGTTGTCTGTGGGTTAACCTAGCTCAACCCTAACTTGGTTGATAAAGTCTTGTGACCAAGTCTTATGGTTAAACCTAATTAACCCTAGCTTTTTATGGAAACCCTAACTGAAGAAACAACTGCTATATATTCAACAGGACTGCTGTTTGGAAAACATCTTTTTGGACTGAAGATCAATCAGAAACTGTATAGTTTTAACTGCTGTAATCCAAGCAATTATCATTGTGATAAGTGACTTGGAATAGGTTTTGTTTGTAAGGGTTTTTGTACCACTCAAAGCTTTGAAGCAAGAGTGTTTTGTGTCTCTTGACTAAAGCTTTGAAGCAAAGTCAAGTTAGGTTTATGTATCACTCAAAGCTGTGAAGCAAGAGTGTTTGTGTTACTTGATTAAAAAGTTGTGAAGCATAATCAAGTGTATGTTTTGAAGAGTGTCTTCATTAATTCATTAGTCAATTGTTTTAAGTATCACTGCTGTGATTGAGGGGGAGTGAGTAGGAACTCAGGTTTAAGTAGAACATAGATTGAAGTTGCATTGGGTAGGTCTTAAGTGAAGGAGATAAACTGGTTGGTTTATTCCTGAATTAATATCTCTTATAGTGGATTTCCTCTTTGGCTTGGTAGCCCCCAGAGCAGGTGTTGTTTCACACTGAACTGGGTAAACAATTGACTGTGTTCTTTATTGTTTTTGTATTTACTGTCTTATAGAAAGTCAGATACGGTGTCATAACATTGACTGTGACATTGAGTATCTGCAGCCAGAATTTCAATTGGCATCAGAGCAGGCACCCTGCCTGTATTACTGGGTGAGATCTAGGGATATCACTTTCTGGCACTATGGACAAAGAAGGAGTTTTTAAAAACAGACCACCCATTCTGGATGGATCAAATTATGACTACTGGAAACCTCGTATGGTTGCCTTCTTAAAATCTCTGGACAAAAAGGCCTGGAGAGCTACTGACAAAGGATGGAACCATCCCACCATAACTGAGAAAGATGGGACAATCAGTCTGAAGCCTGAGGAAGAATGGAGTAAAGAAGAAGATGAGTTAGCCCTGGGTAATTCCAAAGCTTTAAATGCCTTATTCAATGGAATTTATAGAAACATATTCAGACTAGTACATCAATATGAACTGGCCAAGGAAGTTTGGGACACTCTCAAAACTACCCATGAGGGCACTTCCAAAGTAAAAATGTCAAGGCTTCAGATGCTGACTACCAAGTTTGAGAATCTAAAAATGATGGAAGATGAAACCATTCATGAGTTTCACATGAACATCTTGGAGATTTCCAACACCTCAGGAGCATTGGGAGAAAAGATGTCAGAAGAAAAACTGGTGATAAAAATTCTCAGATCCTTGCCTAAAAGATTTGCAATGAAGGTAACTGCTATAGAGGAAGCCCAGGATATCAGCAAGTTGAAAGTGGATGAACTCATTGGGTCTCTTCAGACTTTTGAGATGGGGATCACTGAAAATGTTGACAAGAAGAACAAGAGCATAGCACTTGTATCCAACACTGAAGATGAAAACAAGGAGGATGAAGAAGAAAATATTTCAGAAGCTATAGCCATGCTTGGAAGACAATTCAACAAACTCATCAAAAGAATAGATCCAAAGTCAAGGTCTAATGTTCATAACATCCCCTCTGACATTGACAGTTCCAGCAGAAGACCAAGGTCAGAAGAGAAGGGAAATCAAGGCAGAGGAATTCAATGCCATGGTTGTGAAGGATATGGGCATATTCGAGCTGAATGTCCTACCTTTCTTAAGAAACAAAAGAAAGGAATGACTGTTACCTGGTCTGACTGTGATTCAGAAAGTAATTCTGAAGAAGAATCTGCCAAACTAGTTACTGCACTAACTGGTGTTTGTACCTCTGAAAGTGACACTAGTGATGAGGAAGTGACATTTGAAGAACTGGCTGATACTTACAAGAAATTGTGTATCAGAAATGCTGAAGTCTGTGTGCAGAATGAGAAACAAACAAAACTCATCATAAAGTTGGAGGCTGAAAAAAGGGCAGACCTTGAAACTATAAGTCATCTAGAAGGGGAAGTTCAATTGCTGAACTCACAACTGAACCAGATGACCAAATCTGTCAAGATGCTGACAAATGGAACTGACAAATTGGAAGAAATCCTTCAGGTTGGACAAAATGTGGGAAACAAGTCTGGACTAGGATTTGTGGAAGCAAAGAAATCTGGTGCAGACAAGAAGATCAGGTCTGATAAACAAATGTCAAAGCAGATGTCACAACATAACACTCAACATCGGGAACAGAGAAATATGAAGAAAAAGTACCAAAGATGGAGATGTCACCACTGTGGGAGGTTTGGTCACATAAAGCCTTTTTGTTTCAGATTGTATGGATACCCTAATCAGAACCCATGTGTCAAACCTAAGTCTAACAGGGTACCACATACTCCTCAATGGAAGAAAAAGGCTACTGCCCTGATAGCCCACACTTCCCTGAGAGTCTCTGCAAAGGAAGACTGGTACTTTGACAGTGGATGTTCTAAGCACATGACTGGAATCAAGAACATTCTCAATCATGTTAAACCTCACACCACTAGTTATGTGACCTTTGGAGATGGTGCTAAAGGTGAAATCAAAGGAGTTGGTAACTTGGACTGCCCTGGAGTTCCAAATCTGAATGAAGTACTATTGGTAAAAGGCCTGACTGCTAATCTCATTAGTATCAGTCAATTATGTGATCTAGGATTCAAGGTCAACTTCTCAAAATATGAATGTCTTGTAATTAATGAAAAACAAGAAGTTGTAATGAAAGGAATCAGATCTAAAGACAAATGTTACTTGTGGCAGCCTGAGAACACTAATAACTCCACTGTGGGTTCTATTTCCAAAGAAGAAAAAGAGGTGAAACTGTGGCACCAAAAACTTGGCCATCTTCATCTAAGAAGAATGAAAAGGACTATCTCCATGGAAGCAGTCAGAGGGATTCCAAGACTGCAAATTGATAAAGGGAGAGTTTGTGGTGAATATCAGGTGGAAAGGCTTGGTGAAAAGAGATATGTCTATGATGTGGTGAATAACTTTGAAGTTTTTAAAGAACTGTGCAAAAGAACTCAAAAAGAAGGGTGTATTGTCAGAATCAGAAGTGATCATGACAAGGAATTTGGAAACAGCAAGTTTAATAAGTTCTGTTTCTCAGAAGGAATTAGTCATGAATTCTCTTCTCCTATAACTCCTCAACAAAATGGAGTTGACAGAAGGAAAAATAGGATCATACAAGAATCTGCCAGAGCTATGATTCATGTCAAAAGAATTCCTTTTCAACTTTGTGCTGAAATAGTTGCAGCTGGTAGTAGCTGTTCTCAAATTATCTGGACAAAACAGATGCTCACTGAGTATAATGTCTCACAAGATGTTGTGACATTGTATTGTGACAATCTGAATACAATCAATATTTCCAAGAACCCTATTCAGCATAGCAGGACCAAGCACATTGACCTTAAAAATTACTTTATCAGAGACCTTGTAGAGGAGAAGACAATTAAACTGGAACATGGTGTCATTAAGCTACAGCTGGTTGACATTTTTACCAAGGCTCTTGATGCAAATCAATTTGAAAACTTGAGGGGCAAGATGGGTATTTGCCAACATGAGAAATTATAGCAATTAATTTTGCTCAAAATAAGGGTTGAAGGAGTTATTTTTGTTAAGTCTATTTTAAGTGGGTTAATCATATATTTCCCAAATTCTTTCAAAATTACTAAGAAGTTGAATAGACACACATTTGCCTCCTTCCACTCTCGACTTTGCAACATCTCTTTTTCTCTCAATCAAAGTTTTCTCCCTAGTTGCTACTGGTTTTCCAAGTCAATCAAAATGTCTCAAACTTCATCCTCATCCAAGACAACCGTTTCATCTTCATCATCTGATCAAGATTCTCGAGCAATCACCTCATGCATGGATTCTGAAGTCCTGGAGATTACTCCTCTCAGAGAAATAGCAACTAACCCTTCCAAGGTCAAAAAGCTGAGAACAAGGCATGCAGGAAGGTCTCAGGCGACGTCTTCCAGTAATCCCTCTCAACCTTCATCTTCTGTACCTAATAGGGAAGGATCAGCTTATGTACATCAAGCAATAGCTAGGCTTGTTACAAGAATCCTGAGTGAGAACCACTCTGTACCGGGGATTTCTGTTCCATTAAATCAAGAATCAGCAAGCCCAAATGTTGAAGCAAATCCAGATGTCTCTGAGAATGTTGAGACACCAAATGACAACATTCAAAAACCATCTGAAAACCTGGATGACATTCAGAACCCTTCAGAGAAGAATGTTGAACCACCTGTTATTGATGTGGATGAGGAATACTCAGACAATGACCTGATTGCAAATATCAACCCTAGCATAGCTAGGAGAATGATGAACAGGAAGGGTAATCAAGATGCTGCAAAAGGCCTGAACAAAGAGAAACTTGCTGATAAGAAAACCAGGTCTGAAGGGAAGACTGGTACTGTGAAGACTGGAATGTCCAAAGGGAAGGTGAAAGCCCAAGTGCATATTGGGAGTCTCTCAAAACCTGCTAGATAACCAATTACAAAGAAGAGAAAAGAACTTGAGTCTTCTGATTCTGATGAGGAATCAGAGTTTGAAATTAATGTTGAAGACATTCCTATCAGAAGGAAACTCCCTTCCAGCAAAATGGCTAGAGTTCCTGAAGTCCCAACAGACAACATCTCTTTTCACCACCCTGACAATGCCAACAGATGGAAGTATGTTTGCTTGAAGAGAATAGCTTTAGAAAGAGAACTAAACAATGGTGCCATGGATTGCAAGGAAATCATGGACCTGATCAAAGCTGCTGGACTAATGAAGACTGTGGTAAAATTTACCAAGTGCTATGAAAATCTGGTCAAGGAAATTATAATGAACTTGTCTGATGAATATGCTGATGGAAGGTCAGCTGACTTTGAATGTATCTATGTTAGAGGAAGAAGGGTTAATTTCTCTCCATCAGAAATTAACAAATTTCTTGGAAGATCAAATGAGGATTGCCCTGAACTAGAAGTCACTGACAATAAAGTATGCCAAACCATCACAGCAAGACAAGTCAAGTGCTGGCCCTTGAAAGGCAAGCTGAATGCCAGCAAACTAAGCATGAAATTTTCCATCCTGTACAAGATTGGTGCAGCCAACTGGGTCCCTACCAACCACAAATCAACTATCTCCACAGGATTGGGGAGATTCATTTATGTTGTGGGAACCAAGACTGAATTTGACTATGGCAGGTATATTTTTGAACAAACTTTAAAACATGCTGGTAGTTATGCTGTCAAAGGCCCTATTGCCTTTCCCTCCCTCCTTTGTCGAATTATCCTTGCACAGTACCCTGATATCCTGGTGGCAAGAGATACTGCTTGCAAAAGAGCTCCTGCTCTTGGGTTACACTACAAGCTTTTTCAGGGATCTCATGTTCCTGATATTGTCATAACATCAGCTGAGACATCATCTGTAAAAACTCAGTCCAAAACATCTGATGTTATAGCTGTATTGAAAGAGACCTGCAAAGAGCTGGAGACTAGGAAAAAGACTCTAGAAAACCTAATTGCCAGGTTAGAACAGGAGGAGGCTGAAGGAAACAGAAGGGAAGAGGGTGCTGTTGAAGATCAACTCAATACTGAAGAAAGTAGCTCCTCTGAAGGTGACAATGCTTAAAGGTTGGTGGAGTTGATGCTGGTTCCTGGTGGAGTTTGCAAGTGTGTTCAGATTTTAGTTGTTGTTTTTATTACTTTTTCTGGATGACTGTATAACATTTAAGTACATGTATCTTTGGCCCATTTGTAGCTAAAGAGGGGGAGATATTCTGTGGTTAATTACTTGATAGACACTATATTTTTCTGCAGTCACATTTATTCTGCTGCTATCTATTCTCTGATTGCTTAGGGGCTTTAGCCAAAAATCTGCCAAAGGGGGAGTTTGTAGGTGTTTAGTTATTGGCATGTATTTTTGGTAAAACAAGGTGTGTGAATGTCATGACTGATGTCATAACATTCTGGTTTATTAGGTACTGGTTTATTAGGTACCTTTGCAGAAAAATAATGGCATACAGTAGCTACTGTGTATGAGTGTGTATCTGAGCATTTTGCAAAAGATCACATTTATTGCCTTCTACCAAAATCAGTAAACAGGAATTCTGATGTCATAACAAATGTTAAGACATCCTGTACTGATCTAACAGTAGTGCAGTTTGGTTAATTCTGAGATTTTTCAGGAAGTTGGCTCATTCCTTCCTGAACAGAATCTCCCGTTGTCTTTGGGTTAACCTAGCTCAACCCTAAACTGGTTGATAAAGTCTTGTGACCAAGTCTTATGGTTAAACCTAATTAACCCTAGCTTTTTGTGGAAACCCTAACTGAAGAAACAGCTGCTATATATTCAACAGGACTGCTGTTTGGAAAATATCTTTTTGGACTGAAGATCAATCAGAAACTGTATAGTTTTAACTGCTGTAATCCAAGCAATTATCATTGTGATAAGTGACTTGGAATAGGTTTTGTTTGTAAGTGTTTTTGTACCACTCAAAGCTTTGAAGCAAGAGTGTTTTGTGTCTCTTGACTAAAGCTTTGAAGCAAAGTCAAGTTAGGTTTATGTATCACTCAAAGCTGTGAAGCAAGAGTGTTTGTGTTACTTGATTAAAAATCTGTGAAGCATAATCAAGTGTATGTTTTGAAGAGTGTCTTCATTAATTCATTAGTCAATTGTTTTAAGTATCACTGCTGTGATTGAGGGGGAGTGAGTAGGAACTCAGGTTTAAGTAGAACTTAGATTGAAGTTGCATTGGGTAGGTCTTAAGTGAAGGAGATAAACTGGTTGGTTTATTCCTGAATTAATATCTCTTATAATGGATTTCCTCCCTGGCTTGGTAGCCCCCAGAGTAGGTGTTGTTTCACACTGAACTGGGTAAACAATTGACTGTGTTCTTTACTGTTTTTGTATTTACTGTCTTATAGAAAGTCAGATACGGTGTCATAACATTGACTGTGACATTGAGTATCTGCAGCCAGAATTTCACTCAATATCATTGTTAGGTGTGATGTTTTGTCATCCGTTTTATAATTTGATGTTTCACCATCAGTGACATGTTACTATGTTATTATTTATTCGATGTTTGACCATCTCATTTGTTTGGTGTTTCATTCAATGTTTTTCCATCTTGACTGTTTTTTTTAAACTAAAAAACACAAACCAACCAAAATACATAAGTCGAACTACGGCTGCTCTGATTCCTTAAAAGGGATACGTAGGAAAAGGGGTAAGGGCCAACCGAGCATAACTTTTATTTTCCCTACATTGTTTTCTTCTTTTCTTTCGCATGCATTCCCTTCTTAGTTTTAAGCCATAGACATATGATTTGACCACACCCATTAGATTAGACAACAAGAGTGGATACCATAGAGTACTACGGGCGTGTGGGGCGCTAATACCTTCCCCTCGCGTAACAGAATCCCTTACCCGATCTCTTAGTCGAAAGACTGTGATTTCTCCCTTTTCATGTTTTCTCGATGTTTACCTTTCCCCTTCGGCGGGATAAAAGACAATCGGTGGCGACTTCATTGATGTTTCATTACATCCAGATGACAGGTTTTGGCCGGGTGGTTTCAGCTGGAGACTTCACTAGGGACAGATTGACCTTTTGCTGGTCCATCCTAGAGTCGATCCTAGATCTTGTTTGTTTTCTTTTCGGGTGTTTATTTTACCGCTTTTCATATTTATCTGTTTGCATTGCATCCTATGTGCGCTTTACTTTCTGCATACTGGATTTGGCTGGACTGTTTGGATTCTGGATTTTCTTGGTGGGTGGGTTGTTCCATGAGGTAAAAGGCCTCATACCCAGGCTACGAGTGAATTCCATAGGAACTAGGAATAGAGTGGCCATGGCAGCTATGAGGCGGATGCTTTATAGACCTTACCATGATACCCATGACTTCAGAGGTAGTTCGGATAGGTGTTTTCGTATGATAATACCGACATTCGAACTCTTGTACTCTGATTTGGCTTTTAACCCTACCTCGACCTAGACTACACCCGTGAGAGGGGCGGGAAAACTTTTCTTATAGGTACAGGTACTGTTGGTGACTTTGTGTTGTAAAGGTGACTCAGGTTCCCATGATAGTTTTGAAGCTTTGGGATTTTCTTTTGATCTTGAGTAGTGTTGTTCTGTAATGGTCCAGCCATTATCCAGTGTGAAACTTTGATCCTGTCATATTACATCATAGCATATTTATTTCTAAAAAAATGATGTATAAAAAATAACTAGCATGCGCATGTCATCTTCCAGGGACATTCAAGAGTCTTCTTTCCATCAAGAAATGGCTAGCCTCCCGTCAGTTGAATTTGATTCAGTTCGTGTTAAAGAGTCCACCAGGCATACTTTCGCTTATCAGATTCCTACTATTGATGTGTCCGAATTGAAGAGGTTGAGTTCTTATCTTAAGAGTGATGTTCTGAATAATTTCAACAAAAATTATGGCAATTTGTTGCTAATCCTTAACACTTCAGTTGACCCAATGGCTTTGATCACCCTATTCCAGTTCTGTGACAAGTAATTACGGTGTTTTACTTTTCAAGATTATCAACTTGTTCTCACACTAGAAGAGTACGCGTACCTACTTAATATCAAGTTGTCCGATGAAGTTCCTTTTGTCCAAGTGCCGGAGAAGCTGAAGTTCGAAGTTATTGTTAAAATTCTTCATTTGAGTTGGAAAGAGGTGAAAGACAATTGGAAATCAAGTGAGGATACTACAGGGTTTTATTTGGATTTCTTAGTGAAGAAAGCTGAAGACTAGGCAAAGAAAGGGAATTGGAGTGACTTCAGCTCTCTGTTTGCTCTCATGATATACGGGATCGTCCTCTTCCCTCACAAGAGAAATTTTATGGATTTGACAGCTATTTGTGTTTTTAGAAATAAGAACCCGGTACCGACACTCTTGGCAGATACTCTTTACACCATTCATTTCAGGCACGGAAAAGGAGGTAATGTAAGCTTATGTCATTCGATGTTGTATCAATGGTTTAAGTTTCACCTACCAGTAAGTGGCCCTTTCATGGATACCAGGCATTCTCTCTGATGGTAATCAAGACTTGTCAACCTTACTTCATTTGACATCCGGTGGAATTATGACATGGGGGAAGTACGAAGTATTATCACTAGCTGCGGAGATTTCCCTAATGTTCCCCTCATAGGAACTAAGGGGTGTATAAACTATAATCATGTGCTTTCTTATCGTCAATTGGGATATGCAATGGATGGAACGCCAAAGGTTGAGAAGGTGTCTGAATCAGTGTATTTCGTTAGAGGAAGTGATCATGTGATGTTGAAAAGAGTAACAAGTGCTTGGAAGGGAATTCACAAGAAGGATAAAACTACTTTGGGCAAGAAGGTTCTTATTGCTAGAGTTCCTTACTTGGAATGGATTAGAGCCAGGGTTAAGATTTTACGATTACCATTTGCAAGGTCGGCTCTTATATGTGAGCAACCTCCTACCATTCTGAGTAACACGGTGCCTACCGAGGTGTTCACCCAGGTTCATGTTGAGAACATTCAACTTTGGGCAAAAGACCGTGAGGCAGGGATGAAACTTTATTGGGTAGATCAGGAAAGGGCCGACTTAGCTCGCAAACTCAAAGAAGCTCAAGGGGAAACTTCTGATGCAACCAGTTTTAGGAAGAGATCTCATGCTGAAATGGAAGAAGGGTTGAGTAAGACCCAGCAAGAGTGCCAGAAGCTTCAGGCATCTGAGAATAGCTACAGGAAGAAGATTTAAAACTTAGAGAAACAGCTCAAAGATAAAGATGCCCAGCTTAAGAAGGAAATAGCCCAGAGGTGTGTTGTAGGGGATCGGTTTCAAGAAAGTAAAGTAGTCGCATCACAACTTTTGAAAGAGAAAGCCAGGCTTGAAGATTATTGTCAACATCTTGAAGCGTGTCTCGTTCCGTAGATTTAGTTTTCTTACATACCTTTGGTGTATTTGGTCACCCCCAGGATTTGTTGGAAGGGACCATTTGTTTGTTTTTATTATTTCAGTTTTTTGTTAAGTTTACTTTGAAACACGTATGTTGTTGTTTATCGTTATACTCTTAAATGTCTGAAGTCACTTGAACATCGTTTCTTTTGTTTGTAAGTAATTGAAGTGTTTGTCTTATTTGTCCTTTTTTCCCCTTGATTGTATGTTTGATCATTGGCTGCACGCCGTGATTGATGAATAAAAGGACTCTTGAATACCGGGAAATGACAAACATATCATGCACATCATGCATTTCATAACATTACAGGTTATCTCAAGACGGTATTCTTATTCTTTTGCTTTTATTATTCAGAATTCAAGACAACTACTCATCGGTATTCCACCAGAAACAATTTGCCAAGACAGATGGAACAAGTTCAAGCTGAACTCGCTAAAATAAGGGCCTAGATGGCTACTCAGATGACCCAGTTCATGGAGGTTATCAACAACGTGAATCGCCGATAGGAGGAATTGTCTTCCATTGTCAATAACCAGCACCGCTATCCAGGGGATGGTGGAAATCAAGGGATCTATCAGGACATTTCTGTAGGATTAGGGGATGTGTAAGATCAGTCTGTTGGAAATTTTCACGGGATGCCCGGAAACCCTTTTGTGCCCAATGTAGGGCAGTTTCTCCCATCTCCGGGACCTCGTCTTGTGGGGAACAGAAGAGATAATCAGGGCAGTGTAAGGGGCTATCAGGAGCAGGATTATGACTTTGACCAGGATGAAGATCAGTTTTCTGTTTGGCGTTCAGAGTCGGAAGTTCAGGTTAAGGATAGGAAGTATCGGTTGTTGGAAGAACGTTTGAAGGCTGTGGAAGGGCAAGGAGTCCTTGGTATGGATGCTAACGATCTCGAGTTGGTGTCTGGAGTGAAGGTTCCTCCAAATTTCAAGCCTCGTGTATTTGAAAAGTACAACGGAACATCATCTCATGTTACTCATGCAACTGCTTATTTCTGAAAGATGTCGGTACATACTGAGGATCAGGGGATTTTGATTCACTTTTTCCATGATAGCCTATCTAGGGCATCCATGGAGTGGTACATGAAGTTGGAGAAAACCCATATTCGTTGCTGGAATGATCTTGCTCGGGCTTTTGTCAAACATTATCAGTACAATGTGGATATGGCGCCGAATCGCACTCAGTTACAGAATTTGTCAAAGGGACCAAGAGAATCTTTCAAGGAATACGCTCAGAAGTGGCGTGAGCTGGCTACGAGGGTTCAACCTCCACTCATGGAGAGACAACTCATTGATATGTTTATGAGTACCCTGCAAGGGCCGTTCTATGAGCACATGATAGGAAGTACTTTGGTAGGATTTGCAGACTTGGTTATGGCTAGTGAAAGAATTGAAGTAGGTTTGAAATTGGGGAAAATTCAGATTGGAGGTTCTAGCGGCTCACCAGGGGGCAGTAAGAAACCATTCAACAGTTACCCTAAGAAAAAGGAAGGTGACGCAAGTGCAGTTTACTCTCATAGAGGAAGAAGAGAGGATCGTCAGCACCAACAAATCAATGTTATTTTTATTCCTGTTAATGCTCCTCCGCAGTAGAAACCAAATATAGTGCCTCAACAACAAAGACAGCAAGAGGCTCCCCGTCAGTATAACAATCAACAGCAGAGATAGCCGAGAAAATTCGATCCCTTGCCGGTATCTCTCACTAAAGCACTCCACCATTTGCTCGATTTGAATTTGATCGGTTTGAGAAATATGCCACCACCACCCGCAAGACTTCCTCCTAACTATGATGCTAACGCAAGATGTGAATTCCATTCAGGAAGAGTTGGTCATTCTACTGAAAATTGCTTTGTGTTGAAGTGCAAAATACAAGACTTGTTGGATGCTAAGGCAATTTAGTTTACTCCAGTGACTGGTCCGAATGTTACTCAGAACCCAATGCCTAGGCATGGAGGGGGTGTTGTTAATATGATTGATGATAACGGTGAAATGTTGAATTTAATCATGAATGTGGAACAAGTAACTACTCTGTTGTGGTATGTTAAGAGGTATTTGCTTGACAATTCTATTTTCCCAGGTTATACTTCAGAGTGTGCCAAGTGTAGAGGGCAACCGAAGGGCTGTGATGATTTAAAAGCCGGTATCCAGTTGATGATAAAGGAGGGTTCCCTGCAGTTTGATAGAAAACCGAGCTACCGTAAGGTTACCGAAGAAGATGTTGTTGTGGTATCTATTCCTTACACCCCTGTGCGCATTCCTACCCCATCTAGGGCGCCTCCTTTGATGATTAAGGTACCTGGTCACATGCCGTATACCAGTGAGAAGGCCATCCCATGGCATTATGGTGCCGATGTTTATTATCATGGGGTGAAGCAGGAAGTAAGTACTCGTTTTTCTGAGGAAGAACGTGCTGAAGGTAATAAAGGGGAAGTTCATAATTTTTCTGGTGTGGGTCGAATGACTAGAAGCGGGAGAGTATTTGGTCCTTCCAATGTGCAAGATGTGGAAGATGCTTCTGCAAGAGAAAAAGGAAAACAGCAGGCAATGATTGGTAATCTAAGGGTTACGTCAGCCAATGTGACTCAACCAATTCTGATACCAGAAGCTTCTTCAGTTCCCGATGAGGTTGAAGAGTTAATGTGAATTATCAGAAAGAGTGATTATAGCATAATTGATCATCTGAACCATACTCCTTCTAAGATGTTTATCTTGTCTCTGTTGATTTATTCAGAACCTCACATAAATTCTTTGATGAAGTTGTTAAAGAATGCGTTTGTGCCACATGAGATAATAGTCAATTAGTTTGAGAATGTTTGTGCAAACATATCTGCAAGGAATGGTCTGGGCTTCACAAATTTTGATCTTCCTCCGAAGGGGCCAGACCATAACAAAGGGTTGCATATTTCGATGAAGTGCAGGGGCACTACTTTATCCTGGGTTTTGGTGGACACAGGGTCGTCCTTGAATGTACTACCGAAGTCAGCATTGGTGAAAATTGATTATTCTAGACTGGAGTTATGCCCTAGTGATTTGATGGTGAAGGCATTTGATGGGTCTCGAAGGTCGGTGTTTGGGGGGGTGGAGTTACCAATCAAGGTTGGTTCGCGCACCTTCACGGCTACATTCTTTGTGAAGGATATACAGCCAGCATATTGTTGTTTGTTGGGGCGACCGTGGATTCATAGAGCAGGGGCAGTCACTTCTACTCTTCATTAGAAACTCAAGTATCATGCAGAGGGAAATGTGATAACTGTGTGAGGCGAGGAAGAGTACATCGTGAGTCATTTGACATCATTCCGCTATGTCGAAGTTGAAGGAGAGATTCATGAAACTCCGTTTCAGGCATTTGAGACAGTTCATGCTGTCAACTTTCCTCCTCCAGAACAGAAAAGGAAGCCCGAAATTGTTATGTCTTCTCTCAAGGATGCGAGAGCTGTGGTGGAAAATGGTAACCCTGAAGGTTGGGTTCAGGTGCTGGACGTTACCCCAAAATTTGATAAATTTGGTCTTGGTTTTAGCCCAGGTCAGTAGAGTACAACTCCCAGAGCATCTAGTTTATCTACTCCTGTGAAGTTTTCCCGTCCTTGTGCTACTCAAGAAGGACACGTCAATGCAGTTGGTGACGATAGGGTTGATGGCTACAATATTGAAGATTAGATTCGTTCGAGTATTCCAGGCCAGACACTCAACAATTGGACTTTTGTGGATGTTATCCAAGTTTCAAGCGCTGAGGAGTAATTTTCTTGTTTTCTTATATTATCATAGCATAATTCCTACGCTCTGCCCAAGGCGTAGTGGATCATTTGTGTAGGGCCACCGTGTTTATTTTCAAGTTTATCATAAAATAAAGGACGTTTTTGCATTCAAAATTTTGCTCCATTTCTTTTTTATTTCTTTTCATTTGAATGGCAATGTTTCTCTTTTCACACACTGTCACTAAAAAACGCCAAAATGTCACTCATGCAGATGCACTTCCACCACCGATCACATTGATAACGACTCTGTTATGGCTCATTATGACTTTGATACTCCTATTTATCAAGCTGAAGAAGAAGCGTATGAGGATTGTGATCTTCCTGAGGAATTAGCAAGATTGTTAAAACAAGAGGAGAAGGTTATCCAGCCGAATCAGGATTCGATTGAGGTGGTGAATATTGGCACATAAGAGGTAAGAAGAGAAGTCAAGATAGGGGCAGATCTCGAAGAAAGTATAAAGGTAAGATTGATTAAGCTACTCCGTGAGTATTCTGATATCTTCGCTTGGTCTTATGAGGATATGCCTGGGTTTGATACAGACATAGTGGTGCATCGACTACCTCTCAAAGAAGGTTGTTCCCCTCTCAAGAAAAAGCTACGAAGAACTCATCCTGAGATGTCCAAGAAGATCAAAGAGGAAGTCCAGAAGCAGTTGGACGCGAATTTCTTAAAAGTCATCAATTATCCGCCATGGATTGAAATATTGTGCTTGTGCCCAAGAAGGATGGTAAGGTCAGGATGTGTGTGGATTATAGGGATTTGAACAGGGCCATCCCTAAAGATGATTTCCCTCTTCCGCATATTGATGTATTGGTCGACAATACTGCTCATTCCAAAGTGTTTTCGTTCATGGATGGTTTTTCGGATTACAATCAAATTAAGATGGCTCCGGAGGATATGGAAAAGACAACATTTATCACGCCTTAGGGAACTTTTTGCTATAAAGTGATGCCGTTTGGTTTGAAAAATGCCGGGGCAACATATCAGCGCGCCATGGTCACTCTCTTTCATGATTTGATTCACAAAGAGATTGAGGTTTATGTGGATGATATGATTGCTAAATATGACACGGAAGAGGAACATCTTGTTCATCTGGAAAAATTGTTCGGGAGACTGAGGCAGTTCTTGCTGAGGTTGAATCCGAATAAGTGCACCTTCGGGGTGAGATCCACAAGCTGTTAGGTTTTGTGGTAAGTGAAAAAGGTATTGAGGTGGACCCGACCAAGGTAAAAGAGATACAGGAAATGCCTGAACCAAGGATAGAGAAGGAAGTATGTGGTTTCTTGGGAAGGTTAAATTACATTTCTAGATTTATTTCTCATCTCACAGCCACCTGTAAACCTTTGCTCAAGTTGTTGAAGAAAAGTCAGACAGTGAAATGGAATGAGGATTGTCAGAAGGCCTTTGACAAAATAAAGGATTATTTGCATGAACCTCCGATACTCATGCCGCCAGTGGAAGGAAGGCCACTAATCATGTATCTAACTGTGTTGGAGAGCTCAATGGGTTGTGTCCTTGGTAAGCACGATGAGACAGGGAAGAAAGAGCAGGCTATTTACTACTTGAGTAAGAAGTTTACGGAATATGAGTCGAGGTACTCATTGCTGGAAAAGACTTGTTGTGCGCTTGCCTGGGCCGCCAAACGTTTGAGGCAGTACATGTTAACTCATACCACATACTTGATATCCAAAATGGATCCAATCAAGTATATTTTTGAGAAGCCAGCTCTTACAGGTAGGGTAGCCCGTTGGCAGATGATACTCACCGAATATGATATCCAATACACTACTCAAAAAGCAATTAAGGGTAGTGTACTGGCCGACCATCTTGCTCATCAGCCCGTGAACGATTATGAACCAATGAAGTTTGATTTTCCAGCTGAGGAAATTGTGTATATTCGGGATTGTAATATGCCAGACCCAGACGAAGGACCCTAGCCGGGATCACGTTGGACGCATGTTTTTGATGGTGCCTCCAATGCCATGGGCAACGGTGTCGGAGCTATTATCACTTCCCCTGAGGGATACCACATTCCTTTCACGGCTCATATTTGTTTCGATTGCACTAACAACATAGCCGAGTATGAGGCTTGCATTTATGGCATTGAAGCGGCGATTGACCTGCGCATCAAATTTCTGAAAGTTTACGGGGATTCCAATCTTGTTATCAGCCAGATTAATGGAGATTGGGAGACTCGCCATCAGAACCTAATTCCATATCGTGAGAATATTATGAAGTTGATTCCGTACTTCGAAGAGATCACGTTTAAACACATTCCCAGTGAAGAAAACAATCTAGCTGATGCACTGGCAACTTTGTCCTCCATGTTCAAGGTTAAGTGGGCTAATGAGGCACTTTCCATTACCATCAGAAGTTTGAGTGAGCCAACTTTCTGTTTTGAGGCTAGTTTGGAATCAGATGGTAATCCTTGGTTTTATGATGTTAAATGATATCTTGAAACACAAGAGTACCCTGAAGAGGCATCCGTCACAGGTAAGAAGTTCTTGAGAAGATTTTCAGCCAAGTTCTTTCTCAGTGGTGGCGTGTTGTATAGAAGGCATCATGACGGTTTACTGCTCAGATGTGTTGATAAGAAAGAAGCAGCTAGAATCATTGAAGAGATACATGAAGGTGATTTCGGGACCCATTCCAACAGGCATACCACGGCCAAAAAGATTTTGCGAGCAGGTTATTATTGGTCCACCATGGAGACCGATTGTTACAATCATGCGCGGGTTTGCCATAAATGTCAAGTCTATGCTGATAAAGTGCTTGTGCCGCCTGTACCTTTGAATGTCTTGACTTCCCCTTGGTCGTTTGCAATGTGGGGAATGTATATGATTGGCAAAATTGAACCGACTGCATCCAAAGAGCACCGTTTCATTCTGGTTGCCATCGATTATTTTACAAAATGGTTTGAAGCTGCATCCTATGCCAATGTCACCAAGCAGGTGGTAACTCGGTTCATTAAGCACAATATTATCTGTCGCTACGGAGTGCCTAAGAAGATCATTACTGATAATGGGTCTAATTTGAACAAAAAAATGATGAAGGAGCTTTGTGAGTCCTTCAAAATCAAGCATCATAATTCCTCCCCATATCGACCAAATATGAACGGCGCTGTCAAAGCGGCCAATAACAACATTAAGAAGATCGTGCAGAAGATGGTGGTAACCTATAAAGATTGGCATGAGATGCTTCCTTTCGCTTTGCATGGTTATCGCACCACTGTGCGTACTTCGACTGGGGCAACCCCATTTTCATTGGTTTACAGAATGGAAGCGGTATTGCCGGTAGAAGTCGAGATTCCTTCTCTTAGGATCATGAGGGATGTTGAGCTGGATGAAAGTGAATGGGTACAAAATCGGCTGGATCAGTTGGAACATATTGATGAGAAGAGGTTTACGACTATATGCCATGGTCAGGTATATCAGCAAAGGATGAGGAAAGCTTTTGATAAGAGGGTACGGCCTCAGTGTTACAAGCCAGGTGACCTTGTGCTAAAAAGGATAGTTCTTCCCCAGGGAGATCCCAGGGGCAAGTGGATTCCGACTTATGAAGGTCCTTTCGTGGTCAGAAAAGTTTTCTCTAGAGGAGCGATGATGCTCACGACTATGGATGCAGAGTACTTCCCTCTCCCTGTGAATGTTGACGTAGTTAAAAAATACTTTGCATAAAAAAAAAAGAACCCGCTAAACTGAAAACTCGAAAGGGCGGTTTAGGAAAAAAGAGGGTGTCCTAGTGAATCGAAAACCCGAAAGGGCGATTCAGGAAAAAGTTAGGGACTTAAAGCAAATGACTACGCTCAGTATGAGATCCTTTATTTATTTCCTTCATTCCGTCACCTGTCATAAGCTCGAGGCTAATCCAAGAATGATATATCTGAAAGAAAGAAGATGAAAGCATGAGAGTCATAAGAATCATGGCAGAGTCGGGACTCGATGGATATTCACATTCACATTGCCATTTGTAAACACTTGTTTGCTTTGATTTTGTAATTACTTGCTTCCAAATGTAAATGCCTTTTTCACAGGCTGATTTCTCAAAATTAATAGAATATCTTCTTTCAAGTATACGTATACGTTTATTTTCTCCCTTTTTACTAATTTGTTTGCAAAAACGTCCAATATTTTTGATAAGCATGTGCGTATAAACTTCGCGGGCCTTACACGGAAATGGTAATACAAGTCATGGTTAGTTGATCGCTTGAAATACGGATAACAAACACAACTACTACTGTGCAAGGGGCATGTTTGTTTCTATGTTGGATAAGATTCTCATTCACTTTACTGGTGGACGCCTTGCCTTTTGTTTCACCGCTTCGTGCTGTTGGTAGAAGTCATGGTTCAGGGTAATATCAAGATTATGGCAGGTCAGCAAGATCAGCGAACATGATTAGAGAATATTTCTTCCCCATAATGGCTTTTATTGCGTTTCTTTGCCGCACTTTCATGTGTCATCTTGATTGATTGTTTTAAGCATAATCTGCATATAGGATTTTGTTTATAGCCGAATGTCAATCTTGATGCCTTAAATATTTTCGCCTTGAAAAAAAAATTTCTGTTTCATTTTACTTAATCCATCCAGTATCACTCTTTAATCAATTTTTCGGGCATTTTGATACCAACTGTGCCAATTCTTTTTCTTAGCCAAGAGTTTGGAGGAAGGAGTTTAGCTAAAAACGATGACTATAGTGGTATACTTTTGAGTAAAACCCCGTTGACGATGTACAGGCATTGTTTCAACCCAAACACCAGAGATATAAGGGAGTTAGACCCTTGTTAACCCCTCTGAGCCTTCGAAGTAGGAGTTTCTTTTTCGTTCAAAGAAAAAACTTTTTTTAACCAAGGGCAGCGTAGATGTTCAGTTGATTCGACCAAGCATTCAAAATTCAGAAGGAATGTCCCATCTGAGGATCACCACATTTTATCTCTCGCATCATGAGATCAGGAAAAGTGTCTAAACCACAATGTTCATTTCCACACAAAGTCCTGAGGTCGAGATCGAATCGATACAATAATGGCTATCCCTCACCGACCAAGGAATGAGGCATTTGTTTTCTTCAAAAAAAAAGAGAGAAAAAAAAAAGAAAAAGTTCAAAGACTTAAAGTCATATTGACTTGTTCGAAGTGGAAAGTATGAATAAGAAAGAAACAAAAATCCCCGCTAAGTCGAAATTTGAAAACAAGTCGCTTAGGCAAAAGTTAGGGCATCCCGCTGGACTTCCAAAATTAAAATTTAAAAGATTTTGTCCAGGCAAAAGTTAGGGAAAAGAGAGCCTAAAAGGCCACAAAAAAAAAGAAAAAGATTATTCAATAAAATTTTCATCAAAAGAAGAGGAACAATAATATCAAAAACAAAAGCAGCAAAAGTTAAGTGACAATTATGTTGGAGAATTCATCGTGATCACTCAACCATTACAAATCCATTTGAAAGATGAATGCTTGTGATAAGTCAGCTGAACTTAGGATAGGAGAACATCACGAAGGGGGTGGGCACCAAATAACTTGAGCCTTGAAAAACTTTTTTCTAAAAAAAAACCCTCGAACCAGGCCACGTTACAACCTTTAAAAGTCCTAACTGAAACAAGGGTTTAACTCGAAAGTATACTACAACAGGGTAACGTTTCCTAAACTCCCAAATATGTGTTGCTTATCCATGTTAGTATCTTATCACCCGCATCTTGACTTGTTTTCTTTTTTTAAAAAAGGGGGAACAAAAGTTTTAAGTTTTTGCACTCTAGCCAGTGACTCATTCACAACAGAGATGCGATACTTTGTTAAGATTTTTAACTTCAAAGCTTAAATAATCGTCGCATCAGGTCTGTCATTCCCAAAACAAACATCTTTCTACATGCAAAACATTTGTTTGACATAAAAAAAGAGTTTACACTTTGAACACCTGTAAAGAGCTTAATGATTGTCAGGAAGGGAAATTTGGTTTTCTTCTGCTAGACAGAACCCGTGTATGAATGAGACTTTACCTATCCCCAGTGAAGTTTTGTTTCCACAGCGAAGTTTTGTTACCCCAGGAATCTTCTTTTAAAGGATTCATTCTAAGACTTCAAGTTTGGATATGTCGCATATCCCCAACGGAGTTGCCAACAGAGATCCCTCACCATGGCCTCTCATTTCCCAGCTTGTCTGCTGACTGGGGAATCCTTATGTTAAGATCTTTCCTTATCCCCAATGAGGTCGATACTGTGTGACTACCTGCATGATCCATCCATTGGTTGCATTCCAAAAGAAATCTCTCTCCAACAAAAATCTTCAACAGAGTTCTGTCTCCTCGGTGAAGTCCTGTCTCCTCAGCAGAATTTTGTTCCCTAGAAAAGGTTTTCACCTCTCACGTCAGGTTTGTTGTCCTGGTACCATCCTCAACACGGCCACGTGCTGTCTTTTCAAGAGATTACAGTTTTTCCCTGATCTTCTCCCTCAATGTCTAATCTTCTCCAGAAGTTACAGTGTCGATCTGATCTTCCCTCGAAGTTTGCAATTTACTTTTGCAGCTCCCCTCAGTGTTTATGGACCGTTTCTACTAGTTGCTCGGTTGTTATTCCCCGCAAAGCTTTGTCTCTTTGAGGTTCCCTCTCTAGAGGTTCCCCGTATTCTTACCTCTCCTTTGGATTTTGCAATTTATTTTTGCCAGTCATGTCAGATCCTGA
The DNA here is from genome assembly GCA_948472305.1 of Vicia faba. Taxonomy (NCBI): domain Eukaryota; kingdom Viridiplantae; phylum Streptophyta; class Magnoliopsida; order Fabales; family Fabaceae; genus Vicia; species Vicia faba. The sequence continues at coordinate 853,865,476 of OX451736.1, read as the reverse complement.
CTTCTTGGTTTTTGGTTTCTCAATTGTCCATTTCCCCAGTGAAACTTTTAAACATGCATCATTACATTTCATCTACCAAAACGCGTAGCATTTCCATTATATGGAGCATTACGCTATATAAAAAGAATTCAAACATGCATCGGAACATAAGCCATTACTGTTTCTGTTGTCCCCAGTGAAGTTGCTAATACTTCGGGTTAAATCCCCAGCGAGGTTTTCGTCCTCATTATCTCAGTCTCCTCCCCATACCAATATCTTTTTGACGTTAATCAATTGTTTGTTTGAGTGTCCACTCTTGACTGTAGTTCAGTTTCGCCCTGGCGTGGTCTTCTCAGTTTTAGTCTTCACTACCCTCTTCGGTTCATTCCAATGTCTATTGATGCACCTTTCGAATACCATTTTCGTCCTGATATTCACTTTCAGTAGGTTTTTAGGTGTACGCCCTAATCTCCTTGCTTTTGGTTGAGCTCAGAGTTTCATCTCCTCACCTTGCGCGTGAAATCCAGTTTCGTCCTGGTACTCATCTAGTTTAGTTTCGCCTAACTAGTTGTTGAGTCGAGTTTTGTCTCGTTTTTGCTTTCATACCTTGGACCCTTTGGTAGTGTTCGTTTACCGAGTGCAGTGTTCGTATTGCGTTCCTGGTTTAAGATCAGTCTCTTTTTTCCTTGGATTCTGCTATCAGTTTTCGTTACTGTTTATCCATTGATCTGAGACTAGCAGGTGCTCTGAGAAACATGCACTCTCATCACTCTCGCTTTGGGTCGAGTTTCACCTCGTCGCCTGTGCATGAAATCCAGTTCCGTCCTGGTACTCATCTAGTTTAGTTTTGCCTAACTAGTTGTTGAGTCGAATTTCGCCTCGTTTTTGCTTTCATACCTTGGACCCATTGACGGTGTTCGTTTACCGAGTGTACTGTTTGTACTGCATCCCTGGTTTGAAATCAGTCTCTTTTGTTGCTTAGATTCTTATATCAGTTTTCATCACTGTTTATCCATTGATCTGAGACCGACAGGTGCTCTGAGAAACATGCACTCTCATCATTTTGCTTTGGGTCGAGTTTCGCCTCGTTACCCGTGCATGAAATCCATTTTCGTCCTGGTACTCATCTAGTCTAGTTTCATCTAACTGGTTTTTGAGTCGAGTTTCTTCTCGCTTTTTGTTCCTCTTTTCTGGGATTATTTCAGTTCCTTCATATTGTCTATCCTAGTTGAGATTAGTAAGTTCTCCTAGAATCACGCACTCTAGCCAATTTGCTTTGGGTCGAGCTCAGAGTTTTGTCTCCTCACCCGCGAACGTTTTCTTTTCCAGAGTTTAGTTTCGGCTATACTCTATAGTCTGAGTTTTATCTCACCCTTCTTTGAAGCCCAGTTTTTCCGTGGCACATTTATCCGGAAGTTTAGTTGCGTCTACTCTTCTATTGTTTTTATTCTGTTTCAACCTGCGCTACAGTTTCATTCTGACGCATGTCTTGGGGGTTTAATGCTTCTGTTTCTTTCTGCTTCAAGAGTGTAAATTTTCAGGTTCTTTTGTATTCAATCATCTTCAACTCTGAACACTCGAAAGTTGTTACTTTTCTCACTTATCATGTTGAAGATATTTGAATAGGGGCAGCTGTTGCACCCAAAAATTTACCCTCTTGATTTAGGCTTATATTTCATCATGAATATCATATTGCATTACATTCATACATTGTGATGGGATCAAAGTACTTTGGTTATCAAGTCTTCCTCAAGCTTTGAAGGATGATTGTATTGACAAGTTGCTCAAGAAGAACCTTATCATCTAAACCTCTGGATCTTTCAAGCTCAAAAGTTGTTGCATATCTCAAGATGTTTTATCCATCCCTTTGGATCATTAGAGGATTAAAGTTTGTGTTTGATTATAAGAAGAATCACTCTTTTAATTCACCAATCAAAATTAGGGTTTTGTTTGATCAAGGCTATTGATGCATGTTCAAGTCTTGACTTGGAAGCTACAACATCTCATTCGTATTTGAAAAGTTTTTGCACAAGGAATTGGTCAAGATGCCTAGAGGATTTAAAGTTTTGAAGAAGATTCACCAGTCTCCTAATGTGTTGAACAAAAATAGGGTTTGGGATTTCATCAAGATTTCTTGAGAATTTTGAAGTGGAACTTTGCACATGGCCTCTATATATTTGGAAGATCATATGCTTGAAGTCTTGATCATCAATTTAGAAGGGAAGTGGATCAATTGATTCAAAGGGGCAAAATGGTCATTTTGGTCAAAATCAGTCAAAGTCAAGGTTGACCAAGGGAACTTTTGGTCAACCATCAATTCAATGGTTTACTTTTCATATTTCAAGTCCATTTTAATCATTGGATCAAAGAGATTGAGGTTTGGGTGGAAACTTGTTCATGAAGAAAACTTAAAAGTTTCTAATATGGAAAATGAGGACTTAATTTCAAAAATTCATATTTTATTCACCTTTGATCAAAAATATGCAAATGAAGTATGCTTGGAATGATAAGAGGATGATATTTCATCTCCTTTTGGTTTCATTTCCAAATTGGCAAAGAGTCAAGAGTTATCAAGCTTGGAAGTCACAACATTATAGGTCATTTTCCAAAATTAGTGAATTTCAAGCTCAATTTTGAGAAACTTAATGGATTCAATTGCAAAAAATAAAAACTAAGGGCTTGTAGATCTTTTCAATACCTTTCCAAATTGTACTCATTTGTGTCCAAATTCAAAAATATGAGCAAGTTATGGACTTTGAAATTTTGAGGCATTTTATTGAATTTTGACAAATATGCAAAATGGCCATTTCTTGCAAACTCAAGTTTTAGCCATTCCTTTTGCTTCTAATCAAGCCCATGAGAAATTTGTGACATGCTGAGGCCTATCACACTTATCATTTCGTGCCACATTTGGTTTTGCACTTGTTGGATTGAAAAAATCACAAATTTGTCAAATTTGCAAAAACACTAGCATGAGCTCATCATAAGGAATCAAGGGCCAAGATTTGGTGGATCAAAATCTGAGTAAGAAAGGCCTCAAAGGCAATTGAAATAAGGAAAAACGCACTAGGCATTGGCATGTTCCGAATCTCACTTTTCAACATAGCAAAATTTCCAATTGGGCAATGCACTCATTTGAAGCCCATTTCTCTTGAAAAACCTATTCTACATGTCATATATAATGAGAAGCAAGCACTGAAGGCGGAGGGGAGAGCTCATAACTTCCAAATTCTAGATCTGAATTCAGAATTTCCATAGCTGCATTTTTTTTCGGAATCTCAAGTTTCAGTGGTGCATTTGGAGTTTTTCTTCTTGCTTCTTCATCCTCAAGTGCTAAGGAAGCTAAAGCAAGCTTTGAATCGCATCTGGAGCAAGAGAATTGAGCTTTCAAATTTTGAATTGAGGTAGGATCATTCAACTTCGATTTTTGAAATGTAGTTGTTTATTGTTGAAATTAAGCATGAATATCTGTTTGTGGATGTTATATGAATGATTCTGAAGCAATTTAAGGTTTCATTTGGTATATAATACGTGTTTCAAATCTCTGCAACTCTGGATTTTCAGTGAGTTTTTGACAACTTCATGCTAAGATTTATAGATCCATGGCTATCTATTTGATGTGATTTGAATTGTGTTTAATTCCTTGCCGTGTTAACTTTAATTTGCACTTGATTTGATGAAAAATGGTTGAGAAACGAGTTTGTTTGGAAGGACTGAAGTCGAGGTGCAAGCTGATAGGCGCGCGTGTTTTCTGGTTTGGCTGGAGGTTAGGGATGATGAGGTGTCATCATCTGAATGGTCCATTTAAATTTTTGAATATTTAGTTTATATTTTGTTTTCAATTGATTTTCTGATTTTTGTTACTTGATCAAAATAATTTGAAAAATTCTGAAAACATTATCACAAGTTCAAAATTATTTCTACTATCTTGTGTAATTTTATTGGAATTTTTAAAAATGTTTTGTTTGTTTAATAGTTTCTTTGATCTAAAAATTCCACAAAAAGTATTTTAGACTCATAAAATAATGTAGAATTTGATTCTGAAATTTGTTTAGCATTTTTTCTATTTTTGATTAGGAATTTAATTTGAGAAGTTTGTTTTGAATTTTTTCTTTATAATTTTTATTTTAATACTTCCATTAATTCAAAAATCCTCAAAAAAATCACGCAAGCTTTTTTTAATCATAGAATCTGAATATATTTTAATTTTGACCTTTTTGTGACTTTTGGCTAGGGTTTGCATTTTTGCCTTTAAATAATAGTTTAATTGTTAATTGTTTGTTTTATTTTTATTTTAATATTTCCTTTAATTCAAAAATTCCACAAAAAATCAGGGATGTGTGATTTTAATTATAATATTTGAATATAATTTTGGTTGGATAATTTTCTTATTTTTTATTAGAGTTTTATTTTGAGATGTGAATTTTTGTTTAATTGATTAATTGTTTGAATTTGATTTTTATTTTTGACTTTACCTTAATTCAAAAAATGTGAAAAAAATATGTATTCTGACAGTTAGGGTTTTCTTGTGTTTTTCATGATCTTGGTTTGAATTGTTTGAATTTTGATCTTATTTAATCCATATTTAAGATTAAAAGTCAAAAATTAGGGTTTTGTTGCTTATTGTGCAAGCTTCTTTTTCAAAACCATTATGCCCTGGATTTTCAATGGAACTTAGGTCTTGATTATGGTTCATGAATGTATTGAGGATCTGAAAACCGTTTTTCTTGAACTATTTGACTTGGTTTGTTATTTTTTCATGAATTATTTTGAAAACTTGTCTAGTTTTGATAGTTTGGCCAACTAGTTTTGAACTTTGGGCCTCATTTGATCCCCTCCTCAACTATTCATGAACTTAAGGCTTGCTTTCTGACTTCTACACACTTCAAAGATATTAAGAAATTTTTGGTTTGAATTATTGAAATCCTTTTCTATTTTTGATGTATTTTTGAATTGAAGGTACCCAATTGATGTTGCATATCTTGTTGCATATTGTTTGATGGCCAATGAACTTGAGTGAGGCCTATAATTGGGCACCTAATGATCATGTTGGATATGTTCATCCAAATAAACTCAAGTCATTTCACTTAATGCTCCATGTTTGAATGATTGAACCTTTTGATGCTTTTTGTGAGATTTCTCTCCTATTATGCTTGTAAGTTGTGATGAATTAATTGAGCATGATTGAATTGTGGTTGCTACTGACCTTCATGGTATTTGATTGTATTCTTCTCAAGCTCCCATGATCCTTGATTGATATTAAATTGTCAATTCAATATGGTGATAGAAAGGAGCAACATTCCTCTGATTCTTTTGACCAAATTATGCATATGCATGTTTCCTTTTGTCTATCATGACTAATGTTTGATAGTTGCTATCATGTTTTCTCATTTCATCATGGTGGCATCATCCATCCCTTATGTGAATCATCATTCTATTTATGGGAATACTAACTTGGTTGTTGAATGTGCGAGGTACTTTGAGAAAGTTTCCATTTTTTGGCTTGAGGCTATTGTGTTTCACTTTATTTATGGAACACGATTTATTATATTGCCACTATTCTTGTGCTTGGCATGTTTGATGGTTTATGCAGGATATATATACATGTGATTATGAATGCTATACATTGCCCATGGGATCTGTTCATATCTGAAAATCTAAATACTTACATCCTGATGGCGTAATTTCTGACTTGATTTATCTGCTGATGCCAGCTTGCTTGAAGTTCTCTGGGGTTCTTTTATTCTTGCTCAGTTGCTATAGATAGTTATCCGTTTGGTATTTCACTATTTCCTTTCTTCTATTTTCATAGTTCTATGTTGCATGATGGGACCTTTGTTGCTGATATATGTCAGGAGGCCCTCTGGTTTTTGTCTGATACATGTGTTGTGTTTGTTTCTTTAACCTTTGATCGATGAGTCACTTAATTTAGAAATTGAGATCACGACTTCTCTCTCAGTGCATGTTCCCTATAGGATGTTTATTGTTTTTCTTCTTTAATTATTGATCGATGAGTCAGTCAATTTAGAGATTGAGATCACGACTTCAATCTCAGTGCATGTTCCCTATAGGATGTTTCATGTATTTCTTCTTTAATTGTTGATCGATGAGTCACTCAATTTAGAAATTGAGGTCGGGACTTCGCTCTCATTGCATGTTCCCTATAGGATAGTTTTGTTAAGCTTCCTTTGACATGTTGACTAAGATAGGAATCCATGTATGCTAACATAGGATAGGAATTTCCTTTATCCTCAACCTTAGGATCAATCATTGTATGATAACATTGGGGCTAGAGATTAAGATAGTCTCCCTTAGTTGTTTTCTTTTCCTTTGCATTTTGCATCTTAAAACAAAAATTTGTTTTCTTGGCAAATCATAAAACACCTCTAATGAACTCAAACCCTTCTTCAAGGTAAAATATACAAACCAATCCTATTTGTTTATGCGCCTCTTGGCTTTGTTTTTTAAACCTGATTTGCCGATATTTTGCCATCCCACATTAGTTTGAAGCTGACGTTTCGCCATTGCACATGTTTGTGATCCTACTTTGATTCTCAATATCATTGATAGGTGTGATGTTTCGTCATCTGTTTTATTGATGTGTTGCCATCTTTTCCATGATATCTTGTTATCTTTTAGCCGATGTTTCGCCATCGCACATTTGTTTGAAGCCGATGTTTCGCCATCGCACATGTTTGTTATCTTGCTTTGATTCTCAATATCATTGTTAGGTGTGATGTTTTGTCATCCGTTTTATCATTTGATGTTTCGCCATCAGTGACATGTTACTATGTTATTATTTATTCGATGTTTGACCATCTCATTTGTTTGGTGTTTCATTCAATGTTTTGCCATCTTGACTGTTTTTTTTAACTAAAAAACACAAACCAACCAAAATACATAAGTCGAACTACGGCTGCTCAGATTCCTTAAAAGGGATACGTAGGAAAAGGGGTAGGGGCCAACCGAGCATAACTTTTATTTTCCCTACATTGTTTTCTTCTTTTCTTTCGCATGCATTCCCTTCTTAGTTTTAAGCCATAGACATAGGATTTGACCATACCCATTAGATTAGACAACATGAGTGGATACCATAGAGTACTACAGGCATGTGGGGTGCTAATACCTTCCCCTTGCGTAACAGACTCCCTTACCCAATCTCTCAGTCGAAAGACCGTGATTTCTCCCTTTTCAGGTTTTATCTATGTTTACCTTTCCCCTTCGGTGGGATAAAAGACGTTCGGTGGCGACTTCATTGATGTTTCATTATATCCAGATGACAGGTTCCGGCCGGGTGGTTTCAAGCACAAATTCTCCAAACACAAATCTCTTTGCTCCATCAAAAGCACGAACAATCACATCACTGGGTGTTAATTCTACACCTTCAACATTAAGCTTGTTCAAAACAACTTTGGGTAAGTCATTCAAGGAAGATTCAGTGTCTACCAATACACGAGCCAGAGTTGTATCGGGGCATTCCAGAGAAATATGCAGTACCTTATTGTGATTCTTTCCTTCTGGAGGTAGATCCTGGTCTGTAAATCCTAACCTGTTTCCTGCAGTTATGCCAAAAATAACTCCTTCTAGTTGATTTACAGAAATCTCCTTAAGAACATAGGCAGTTCCCAAGAATTTCAATAATGTGTTACAGTGGGTATCGGGATAGAGTAGTAATGAAAAAATGGATATCTTAGACGACGTCTGATTAAGCTGATCAATTATCTTGAAATCCTCTTTTTTATAATCTTCATCAATTCCTCTATCTCTCTTGCTTCTAGGGGAGTAGACGATCCTGGGTCTTGCCCCTGATTATCTGTAATTAATCTTTTTCCTTGGTAGTGGTATCATCAGGTTTGCTAAGAGGAGCAAAAACTCTACCACTGCGAGTAATCCCACCAGTCCCCACAATAGTATCTACCAAAGGATGTTTCTTTTCTCCATGATAACACACATCTCCCCCATAGTGCCAGGGTATTGCCTTGGTGCTTTCGAATAGAGCATCCTTGGGAATCTTTACAACAAGTTCGGCATGAATCATAATTATGTTGTCATGTCTGGAAAAAATTAGCATGTGTTTATACTCAGTCTCCTCCCATTAAATTCACATTATAAGCTTGGCCAATAACAACCTCATGATTATCATAATCCAATCCTAACTTCATGAGTTTGGTATGAATGACAAGTTTATCCCATCCAATACGATCCCGTCTACTATCAACAAGATATTAAGGGTGATCAATTCCTCAATTTGTCAATAGGTAGCCAAGAATCATAATGGTGGCATAAATCATTGTTGCCCAACTACAATAATATCCTTTATCTTGTTCTCAAGATTACCTAAGCATAATGGTTAACAACCTCTCTAAGGCTTACTAACGTTTCCTTAATTTTCTTCTTTCCAACCTCGTCAATAAAACATAAACGCCCAAAATCCATTACATATTCTCCTATACATGCTCGTAGCACAACATCATTTTTAAGTATTCTCCAATATAGGAATTGCTACTACACCAAGTACAACCCAAATTGATTCGCTCCAAATGCATTATTTATTCATCCAAGTAGAGGACTTTAATAAAATCAATAAATCCTTAGTCCTTCGTTTAATCTCATAGCCTTAATGATCCGTATAATTTCTCATTTGAATCTCATTCCCTCAACTCATTCATTGAAAACACATCACACTTGACATCATCTCAAACAAACTGCAATAATAACTAGTTATGTCCAAAAAGATTTTAGTCTCCATAACCGACTTCAGAGCTTCCTAATGTAGAACTACATCTACTTGGAATGGATCCATAATTACCACCACCCGAAATAGAATACTCTAGAAATTCACCTCCTCAAACTATAATTTAAACCTTAATAACTTACCATAAAGCTTCCTCCCTTTCGAAACTACAATACAAATCGCAACGTTCAACATGTGCATATTCTAACTTGGATAAAATCATAATGGCCCCAATAAATATTGTAATAAACTTATCCAAATATTTGTAATGCCTATACCAAGTTCTAAAAGCTCTCCTCTAATTATCCTTATCCTTCACCTGAATCTGAAGGTAACTTAACCTCAATTCGATTATACTAAAGGCATTCTCGCCTACCTGTTGATCCATCGAATCATCAATCATTTGAAGTGGATGTTTAATTTCAATCATTATCTTAATTAACCATCTATAGTCAACACATGACCTCGTACTACCATCCTTCTTCGTTACTAACAACGTCTGAGATTCCAAGTGAAACACGTTGTCTTAAAAATATATTATCCACACATCTCTTAATAGATTCTTAATTCTCCCAACTTCGAAGCTGACATCTTGTATGGTTCCATAGGAACAAGTCTGGTACCAAGAACGCGATCAATAACAAACTCTACCTCTCATCTAACATGACCACGTGACAATAAAATTATTTCCAGTTGTTGGAACCATTTTTAAAACAAAGTTAATTATGTTAGCTTTCTAACGTTTTGAATGGAACTCGAATCGGATGTTCGGAACTCAAGTTATGAATTTTTGATGTTTTCAGAAAACTCAGTTCAACATAGTGGTAATCGGTTCCCTCCAGGATGGTAACCAGTTACATCCATGTAACCCCAAAATACTGCGCTATTGTCTGATGGTGTACCCGGGTACCCGTATATTGGTAATCGGTTATTTGTAGTGCAGAAGCACTTTTATGCTGCTTCTCGACACGGAGATCACTTTTCTTATCAACCCAAAACATCATTACTCTTATAACTCAAATGGCACATTAATTTACCAAAACTCCAGCTTTCAAAACATCAAAATTCCAATTCTTTTCACAAGACTACTAATATCTTTAAGTTCTGACTCTGAATCACGATTCACAAATACCCAACAACATCAATAACATTCAAAAACCACTTTTATGATTCCAACAACAAAATTCATGGCAATTTATAACTCCAACATTACTTTGAACAGCGACAACACACACAATGGTAACTCAACACTGACAACTTCACTATCAATATGCAGTGCTAAAAACATTGCAACCATATAAGCTTCACCTTCTAAGAGTTATCTTACTTGCTTAACATATATCTTTGGCATAAGAATATGCATCGACTTATCAAAATAATTTGTAATCACTTGGTTTAACTCTAAACAGTTCACTCCAAGGCTAACATTAAGTCAATCAAACATCTCTCTCTAAAGAGAAGTTACAATTGTTCCCGGGAAAACATCATGGCCCCTACACAACTGGCACATCATTAGCCATAACATCGTCCTCCACCCCTAGAGATGTGAACAACACAAGTACCTAATCATTCCCTCTCAAGGACACTTCGACCTAACCGTTAGATATAGCTCCTGAATTCGTACTTCCTTCGAAATCATAAAACAATACAACTTCACCAACATTTGCACTTATGCAAATCACGACACACTGAACAAACTTTTCTCACTTGAACCATCTCAGAGGAGCACAAGCTTCTCCCCCTCTTGTTTCAATCCTGCTCCTTCAAACAAATGATTAGAAAATCCAGTATCAATAGTGTTTCACACACATGTTGCATATTAAGGAACAAAACAACGATAATATTCAACTGTCACACTACAGACTCAACAACTTGGCCGGAAGGACCAACCATCTTTGATACCAATTATAACACCCTAAATTCCCCGACGACTAATAATATAAAAATCAGAGTAATATTTTTTTTCTTCAAAGACATTTAGTATGCTACATCATCTCAAGACAATCACAATTTGGTCAAAGTAATTAAATGGATACATAACACCTTTCAGATAAACATCAAATACCTTAGTCTTAAAAAAACTCAACTATATTAAGCAGCAGCAAATAATTTGGGTTCATCATCAAAACCACATCAATCCAACATGAATCATAAATCAATTATCCAGAAGTTTCAAATACTCCACAACAAATCACCAAAACAAAGAAAGATAAAATAAGTGTTTATCCCCTAACCAAGTGTTACGTACCAGAGCACAACACCGACTCTAAAATAAGACTGAAGAGCAACCTCTTCAAACTCCACAGCAATGAACTACTCCTGACTATCTGCATGTTATCTGCATAGATGAAACATTCAAACAGAAGGGATGAGATATCACAACCATATAAAGAAAAGTATAATGATAAGTATACATAAATATATCATGCATAGTTTTATTATATCCATATCTCATGCCTTCACATCATCAACAAAATTAACAGGCATAAACAACCACACACAACATCATTATGCTAACAACAAGGCATACAATGAGATACAACACTGACTCTATCCATGTGGTACCAATATCGCTCTCGAATCCGCGCCATCTAGGACAGAAGTCACCATCATTGTGAACAATTTGGTTCAATTTGCTTTCGATCCACTCCATATAGGATCTAATCCAACAATAAGATGAATATTTATATTCACCTCACTCCCTATCCATGCCATCTAAGATTAGAGCCAACAACAAAAGGACTAAAGTCCTCAACATGAAATGCATGCGACCTGACCATGCAACACAATACCACATTGATATCACCATCCATCGATGCAACTTACCATTTCAAGCCACTGCTGGAAGCAGTAAAACGGCAAGCAAAAAGTAAAGTATTACTTTTACCAGGTGATCTTTAGGTTATATCATATCATTTACACAAAGATTGGTGTATTTAAATGTCGTTCGAAAAATCTCTTGTTAATGAATTTGGGGTTTGAACAGGTTGAAAGTAAATGCGGGAATTAAAAGTTATCAATAGGAAAAGACTTCATTCTAAGGAGAAAATACTTATCAAGCATGCATAACAATCCACTATTCACAAACTTAAACCTATCGACCAATTATACTCAACATACAATACTTATCGATGTCATCACGTAGAAAACACAACACCCACTATATCATCTCAGCAGCGATCTCTCAACTAACCTTAACAACACAGAGGATAATCGTGCTACTCGTGTTAACGATCTCTCAGTCAACACAACCAACACAGAGTCATTAATCACAGACACCCAAGTGAATAACAGCGCTAAATCTATCTCTAGAATTCAGACACTATTAGATAATCAACCTAGATAAGAATTCGAGCATTATATGTCTATAACAACCCAAACCCCTAAGTACAGAGCAAAAATACAGGACAACAATTGAAAAAGATTTGTAAAGCAAGCTTTATACAACGGCAAGGGCGACAAATATACACGATTTTAGAGAAAATACATATACAAACCCAACCAATAGAGAATACACAAAGAAAAAGAGAAATGAACTGCAAATCTACCGGTTTGTCAGTGTCGATCAAAGAGAAATCCACCCCAGATAATCCATATGTAAGCTCCATAGTTGTTATTTAAGCTAATCTACCCAAAAGTGAGGTTGACGGAATTTGGGAACAAAAAACACCCCAAAGACCATAACAAAAAATGAACTGAAAATGAAGTTATAAAACAAGTCTCAGCAGACCGCGCTTAGCGGGCTCATTGCGCTAAGCAGGTTGTATGATATGTACACATTAAACCGACCTAAACCTTGCTATCCAAGCTAAGTGGTCTCCAAAACTAAGCTTCTGCCAAAATTTCAAAATGCAAGAAGCGCGCTACAAAATACGCTGAGCGCACTCGCACTTAGCGACCTTTTTTGTGCTAAGCGGGCTCTCCTAGGCAAAACTTCTCAAAACTGTTCTTTTATTCTGAAAACATGAATTTAGAGTCGTGCCTTCAACACCTTATTCCTCTATGCTCCAAAATGCAACAAATACCTACAAAATGAATGAAAAAACATCAAACAATATACTATATACACAAAAACACAAATAAACACAAACTAAACGTATTTACACAAAAGTCGGGTTTATTCAACGATTATTAACAACAAAGAGTCGATAAGTCCAATAAAAATAGGTACAAAAATAACTACAATTTGCACTTATCAAACTCTCCCCAACTTGAACTTGTTTGTCCTCATACAAGGCCAAATAACTCAAAGAACCAAAAGTAATCAACCAAAGAATCGTGAATCAACAAGTTTTTTAAAATGGAAAACAAATGTATGGTTCAAAGAAAAAAACACGCAAGGTATACTTACCACAATCCTACAACGCCAACATGTAAATGAAACGAATCCTAAGTACAAAAATCATACTAAACATTATAAAACAAACAAGCTCAATCATGAATTTCACCTAGTAAAAATTCATCGATAGATGAAGAACACACAAAGGTGAGGGACAAAAAACACTCATCCATAATCTTTCAAACAATAGACTAAATTATTCATTCATCCAAAAACTCATATTGAAAATACAAAGGCAAGAATCACAAATGCTTTTCAAGGTTGTAATGTGGCTTGGTTAACAAACAAGAGATAAGTCCCAAAGCTAACCGAAACAAAAACTTTCCTTAACCTAAGGGAGTAATCAACTCACAAAGACTCAATCAAAATAATTTCAATCAAACTTCTTCTTCATTCCAAATTTCAAACCAACACGCATCACTTATTATCACAACATTATTCAAACTCTTTTTGTTTTTGTTTTTCAAAACTTTTCTCTTTTTTATTTCTTTTTCTTTTCTTTCTTTTTCACTTTTTTTATTTCTTTTTATTTCTTTTTCTCTTTCTTTCTCAACCTCATAGTAACACACACAAGAGCAAGCAAACAATTCTCTCCCCAACTTGAATTCAACCAACATCATAATATGAACACTCCCTACTTTCTAAGGCAAGGAAAAAGTCCAAACTACAAATCATTGTTAAGGGTTCAAGAAAATAAATAATAAATTTCCATACAAAAATATAAACTAAACACTCGTAGACAAGAATTTACCAAAAACAACATGGACATCGACAAAAAAGTCAAAAGGGGATACTAACGATCATACACTCACAAGGTAAATTGACTATTTGGACAAGGTAGCGCTCAAAATGAAATAAAAATGCCTTGATCATGTTCATGCTTTCATACAATAAACACACACAAAAGATTAAACATAACAATATCCAGTTAAAACAAGAATTGTGGCCTCTAGCATATGTGAATAATGGAAAGCTTCCTCACATTTATGGGTAAAAAGGGAACCAAAGTGATTCAAGTCATGACCAAGTAATGCAAAAAGAATGAATTATATGGTAATTATACAAATGATAAATTTCCTAAACATGTTATGTTATAGAAAGCAATAGTACCTGGTGAGTACCAACTTCAAAAACTATCATTACCATACATCTGCTAGTTGACACACTCAAAATCGGAAAATCACCAAATGCGACTTCAAATTATCTAACCAAAATTTGAGTCCAAACAACAAAAGAAATAAATAAAAAATATTACTATTAGTTACTATACTATAAAGCCTTGGGTGAAGTAAGAAAAAAGTGAGCCAAGAAAAAAATTAAAAAGAATTTACTGGCTCTGCACAACAGGGCACGCTAAGCGCGCTATACCATAGCAACAAAAACCAGTCCAACAGGAAGCAGTGCAACCTCCATATTCACCTACACAATCTAAACTAAACATGTACACTATTTACAACCGACAACAGACCTGAAGCTAAAGACGACAATCTGACAGAAAAACAAAAATTGACATAACAAAACAAACAGGTGAAAGTGAATTAAACAAGTTGAAAAGTGAAAATTTGAAAATTTAAAACAGGTTCAATTTCAAATTGTTTAAACAAAATTCACCACACAACATAAACAAACATAAACATGCTTATTTTACATTGAAAGCTCGACGCCTTTATTGTGCGATCTAGTAACTGCCTCTCGTCATTCCATGGTATTGTCACACCGTGCAAACATAAAGGAAGTGTCCTAACAAGAACACAACAAACATGATGAAAATGAGATGATTCACAACAATATGTGAAAACAAAGAAAAACACATATATGCACAAGTATGGAAAGTAAACACAAAACATGTACAAGTAAAAATAGACAAGTTTATTAACATATTTTATACAACATATACATTAATTACAAAACTCAAAAACAAAGAAACTATCGCAATTCAAAACAATAAACACCAATCCCTGGCAACAGTACCATTTTGCTGGATGTGGTAATGTGGCATGCAAAAAGTAAAGTATTATTTTTACCGGGTGATATTTAATTTATATCGTATCGTGTCCACAAAGATTGGTGTATTGAAATTTCGTTCGACAAATCTCTTGTTAATGAGTTTGGGGTATGAATGGGTTGAAAGAAATACGGGAATTAAAAGTTATCAACAGGAAAAGAATTCATTCTCAGGAGAAAAGACTTATCAAGCATGCATAACAACCCATTCTTCACAAACTTAAACCTATCGACCAATTATACTCAATCTACAAGACTCATCGATGACATCACGTATCAAACATAACACCCACTATATTATCTCACAACGATCTCTCAACCAACCTTAGCAACACAGAGGCCAGTCGTGCTACTCGCGTTAACGATCTCTCAGTCAACATAACCAACACATAGGAATTAATCATAAACACCCAAGTGAATAACAACACTAAATATATCTCTAGAATTCATACACTATTAGATAATCATCCTAGATAAGAATTCGAGCAATATATGCCTATAACAACCAAAACCCCTAAGCATAGAGCAAACATTCAGAACAACAATCGACAAAGATTTGTAAAGCAAGCTTTATACAATGCCAAGGGAGAAAAATATACATGAGTTCAAAGAAAATACATATACAAACCCAACTAATAGAGAATACACAAAGAAAAAGAGAAATGAACCGCAAATTTATCGGTTTGTCAGCACCGATCAAAGAGAAATCTATCCCGGATCATCGGTAAGAAAGCTCCATAGTTGTTATCTAAGCGAATCTACCCAAAAATGAGGTTGATGGAATTTGGGAGCAAAAACACCCCAAAGACCATAACAAAAAATAAACTGAAAATGAAGTTATCAAAATAAATCTCAGCAGACCGCGCTTAGCGGGATCACCGTGCTTAGCGGGCTCACCGCACTAAGCGGGTTGCGCGATATTTACACATTAAACTGACCTAAATCGCGCTAAGCACGCTCTCTGCACTAAGCGGGCTCCAAAACTAAGATTTTGCCAAAATTTCAAAACACAAGTTGTGCACTACAAATGTGATGAGCGCACTCGCGCTTAGAGGGCTTTTCCACGCTAAGCGGGCTCTCATGGGAAAAACTTCTCAAAACTGGTCTTTTATTCCAAAAAAAGCGCATCAGGTTCTGTGCCTTCGACACCTTATTCGTTGATGCTCCAAATGCAATAAATACTTACAAAATGAATGGAAAAACACCAAACGGTACACTATGTACACAAATAAACACAAACTAAACATATTTACACAAAAGTCGAGTTTATTCAACGATTATTAACAATAAAGAGTCGATAAGTGAAAATATATATATACAAAAATAACTACAATTTGCACTTATCAGCCACCTGTTGTCCTTTACATACAACAACACACCACATCACAGACAACAAATTTGCATAATCGTATTAACATATTTAATGAGAAATTCACACACAAAGGCATAAATTCATCAAATAATTACTCACTTTCTTTTAAATTAGTTTTAAAGGAAAGAAAATGTTTTCAGCTTCCCGTATGTTCAAACAATATGTCAAATAGACACCCGAGTCAAAAGTTATGAATTTTTCAAGTTTTTAAAAATTTCAGTCAGCTTTAGTGGTAATCAGTTACTGCATATGGGGAATCTGATTACACCCGTGAAACTCGCAAAATACAAGCTATTGTCTAGTTGGGTAACCGATTACCACATATGCAGTAACTGATTACACCCTCACGTTTTGTCTAGTTTTTCCCAAAATTACACAAGTAACTAGTTACCCCATATGTTGTACCCGGCTACACTGCGTATAGAGTAAAAAATTATGCTATTTTTCCTGTTATGAAAATCATAGTTTTAAAATCCGAATTCCCATTAATTCAATAAAAAAGTCTTTCAAGCATACCAATTACTCACAAATAATTCCTATCAATCCAACTCAATTTACATCATCAAATTCACCAATTATACACACAATTGCATCAAAATTTCATCAATAGGCAAACATCCCATGAACAAAATATGGAGAACTCAAGAATCAATTTTATGAACAAAACAATACACCAAACAACCATAATAATCAATATCCCCACATACCCATCATTATACTATCCCTTAGAAAGTTGGAACTCCACCCTTACCTTAATTTGAAGGTTCCTCAAGCTTTAACAATGGCTTGTCTCTTTTCGTATCTTATTTTCCCAAAAACGATCTTTCTATGTTCTCTCACTTCTACGATCGATGAACCGAAAGCTTTTTTCTTTTCCTTTGTTTTGACTTATCTAACCCTTGGACCCTTAATACCATTATTCTCATTATGCCCATCCTTCCTCTTACTACTAAAATAATTATTAATTATATAAACTATAATATTGATTCTAATATTATTATTTAAATAATACTAATAAAATATCCCTCTCTTTCCATCCTTGGTTTGTGTTTTTGTTAGGAAGAAGGTGTTAAGTGGACCCTCATCCAAGGAGACACACATCACCTTCATACCTTTAAGTTTTGAAAGGGTTTTGGTTATTGTTAAATGTTTTGAAATTTAATTGAGGAAATATTTTAGTCTTAATGATGCAATGCAAAAAGAAAAGAAAAGTCTAATGGGGGACTTGATCTTTATGATATCATGCAAATATTGATCCTACAGTTGAGATTGTGGGGGACTTTAACCTAATGTTATCATGCAACGATGGACTTAGGATTTAGATTGAGGGGAAAATAAGTGTTTATGAAGGAAATATGTTCAAAAATAAGACAGGCTTGTGAAAACATGGATGAATTTGGTTTTTGAAACAAGTTTATGCATCATAATCAAGATTGAAAGTCATGGAGCGTAGATTTTAATTTTGAACACGTTTCATGTTTTAATATGAATTTTAAATGAGAAGAAGTTCTTAAAAGGGCTCAAGCTATAATGAAAATGCTTACTCAACTGTCAATATATCTTATGAGAATAAAGAGCTATCATGGTAAAATCAAGCTTTATGAGCAAGGTTGAGAAATTGATCAAAGGATCATCAAAAGTCCCTATAAAAAAAATAAAAAGTGATGACTTTGATTTAATTGAAAAATAATGAAATAAAAAATATTTTTGAGATATTATTTTTATATTCATAAAATTGGAGTGGTAAACTAATAATATGCAAAATACCAACTTAAAAAGGTTAAATTTGAGTGCAAAAAGAGTTGAATGAAAATGATGAAAATAAGTGAAAAAATGAAGTTAAAAATAAGGAAAATATGCAAAAGGGTACCACTGGAGCTCAAACCCAGGTCCTTATAGTAACAGGCGCGCATTGTTTATCTCTAGGGTGGTTATTTCATTCGATTATGAAACGCCCCCATTCAATATAATATGAAACAAATTTTGAAAATTTGAAATTGCCTTCTTCTTCTTTCTCGCGCGAACATACTTACAAACCACCATGGATGATTTTCGAAAACTCTCATTTCTCATCCATATCAAAAAGTTCAAACACCAAACTTGCTTGATTTTTAACAAGGAATCCAACCATGTAATTTTTGAAAGCTATAAATCAAAGATTAAAGATAATTGTGTTCGTACCAAATAAACTCTTGGAAATTTCAATTTCAAAATTATCATCACACAGTCAATTAAAATTAAATTTAAGAACATAGTTAGCTTTATGGATATGATATCTACATTTTCTCTTCAGAAAGTATATGCAAATGATGCTTAAATAGATAGTTAAAAGTTTGAAAATTGTACCAAGTTGTAGAAAGTACAATGCTTCTTTAAGAACTTCCAAAAGCAAAGTGATGATCGTTTTAGCTTGCTGGGACCTTGAGGAGTGTATTGGAATCCTTACTTTCCTTTCAGAGTGGCTGGAATGATCTGCCCAAGTCAAGTTGCAAGGATGGAAATTGAAAACGGTGGACGATGATAATGGAGTTACAGTGATGAAATAGGTGCTTGGATCACTTATACATGGTGTATTAATGATGACTTCATGGTTGGTATGTAAAGAGATTTCAATAAATATGAGTTTCAAAGTTTTGGACTTTGAAGCTCAAGAACGGAGGTTTTGTAGCCAATTCTGACTTTTGAGAGTATGAGAGGTTTTGAGGGCTTGTGAGTTGGTGTCTTGGATTGCAAATGATCTCACTATTTATAGGCAAGAGGTTTGGAAGGCTGAAGCAACCAAATTTTCATGATAGAAATTTATGGTTTGGTTGAAAGTGAAAAATCAAGTTGGATGAGTTCCCATGGTTTCAATGCTCAAGTACAAGCATGTTCTGAAATTGTTGGGTGCAGGGGGTTTGCTTCATGCTTTTGATCTTTCTTGTGATCAGAGAGAAACATTACAAACCTCAATGCATTGAAATTTTTTAAAAAGCATGCTTTATCAAAATGGAAGTCTTGCCTTTCTTCTCAAAATAGGAAAATGTTTTGGTTAAAGCTTGAACCACTTGGATAATAGCTATAAAGAATGTGTAATCTTCTGATTATGAAGAGATTTGCAAGCTAATAGACCTGAAAAGTGGGATTGTGTAGCAAGCTTACGAGATTTAGCTATATGTTCATCAAAGAAATGACCTTTAATCCAAGCAAAAATGGTAAACTTTGTCTCTTCAAAACACTCAGCTCAAGCATAATCTTTTTATGCTCTTGAACATTTTGGAAAGCTTAGAACATGATCTTCCAACTTTGACTTTTGTTGAGTTTCTTGATATTCTTGGTTCTTGATGATCAAGTTTTATGATTTTGAGTATGTTGATGATACTTGGACTTTGACCTTCAAAGTTGACCAATGTTGGAGCGGTAAAGCGGCAAGCAACAAAAGCTTTGAAAATATTTATCCGGGAATGTATCGTCTCCAGAGAGATAAGTGCTATTGAACTGCCATTCAACAGTTACTACAATTAAGAATTTGGATTGAATTGGTAAAATATAAAAACATGAAAGTAAATATGAATAGGAAATGAATTCATTCTCTAGAGAGAAGAAACATATCAAGCATGCATATAATCTACTTCTCACAAACTTAAATTTATCGACTAGTTACACTCAACCTACAATACTCCTATGAGTCATATAGCATCTCTCACTCCTTAAGTTATTTCTAACCCAATGTAGAGAGAACTACTATATCATCTCGGCAACGATCTCTCATCCAACCTCAACAACACAACAGACATCCATATTACTCGTATCGACGATCTCTCAACCAACACAACCAACACGGAAGCATTAAACTTCAACACCCATAAATATTGTTAGCTCTAAATCTATCTCTAGAATCCAGAAACTAACAGATAATCATCCTAGATAAGGATTTGAGCAGTATATTTCTATAACAACCCAAACCCCGAGCACATGGCAAAAATATAAGATAACAATCGACACAGATTTGTAAAGAAAATTAAATATAACGCCATGGGAAACAAATATACATGAGTTCAAAGCACAATCATATACAAAAACCAACCAAAGTGAAATACACAAAGAGGTAGAGAAATGAACCAAAAATCTCTTGGTTTGTCAGCACCGATTGATGATCAATTCACCCAGGATCATCCGTATGCAAGCTCCGAAGTTGTTTTCTAATCTCTCTCTATTAAAAAATGATGTTTTGATTAGTTGGTAACAAATACCCTAAAACATAACCTAAAAAATGTGTATTTTGGCCCTTCTAACGTGTTTCTATCCAGGGGACCGCACTAAGCAACGCTATCCCGCTAAGCTCACTTTGTTGTCATGAGAAAAAAACATGCTCTTTGTTTTCTTCATAACTTGTGAGCAGTAACTCTGATTTACACCTGGTTCAAAATGTTGGAAAGCTTATTCAATTATCTATCTAACAATGCCTAAATATCAACCAAATTTATGATTTCTTATTCTTTGATTTTGAGCCTTATTCGTTGATGTTTTTCTCAAAATCGCACGTTTGAAATTGTATCTTCAGCACTTTATTGCTCATGCTCTAAATACGTATCAATATCTACAAAATGAATGGAAAACATCAAACGGTATCCTATGTACACAAAAAACAAATAAAAACAAATAAACACAAACTAAACTTATTTACACATAAGTCGGGTTTATTCAACAATATTAACAACAAAAAGTCAATAAGTGCAATAAAAATTATATACAAAAATAGCTATAATTTGCACTTATCAATAAAAAAGGTCAAAGTTTGACTTTTTGTGATAGTTGAATTTCTTCAGGTGAAATCAACTCCTCTATAATCAATGAGATCTTGTGAGCATCATGAAAACTGAGATGATGTAATGACTATGAAATGATATTATTGATGATACTTTGCAGCAGTCAACCTTGAACTTCAAACCATAACAACCCTAATTCCTGACTTTTCACTAGTAAGGGTCAAAACTCTAATTTTACCAATCCATAGTGATGAGACCAAATAAATGATGATGCTTTGAGAATGATGATAATTATGATACCAACTCTTGAGATATGAGCCCATCTTCTTAAAAACCATAATCTTGAGGAAGAATGTGATCCCATGCTTTGAGAATACATGGTGTGAATGATTGTGATGTAGATGAAGATGTATGTTAAGATGAATGCATGTTAGATTTGTGTTAACTGTGATTAAGAGTCAATGACAAATTTTGGGTTGCAACAAGTACATTGTTATATCACATCAACGCCACACTTGCATGCTAATTTAACAATTTAATATACATATTATCAAGACATTTGACTAAAGTCGTAAATATTGACGAGTTGATTCACATAAAAATTGCATTAATACATTGGACTCATGTCCTTAGATGTTCAACATTTTATTCACATAACAATGATCAACCATTAGAATAATGTCCTCAATATCCATATTTTATTTCACACATTGATTTCGTTAGTGTTGGACCACTATCCTAAAATATTCACACAATTCATTCATAGTTTACAAGTTTCATATTATCTGAACTTTAGACTTGTGCCCTAAAACATTAACAACTTAATTCATATAAACATCTTATCCAAACACTTGACTAATGTCCTATAACATATAGAACTTCATGTCATCAACATGTCATAACATCATGCAACAATAACAACAACATAGTCTTAACACATATTCACATAACATCAACACAACAACAATTTCACATAACATACATTTGGTCATTCAATATGTGCAACAATATTCCTATCAAAACAGTCTCAAATCATATTTTCTAGTAATGGTAACTCACCTTCAAATTATTTATTTAAAATATCAAACAAAGCTAGAATTGAGTAAATGAGCATGTTTTGGATAACTTATAATGTATATTTTAATACAATGATTTTTATTTTGAGATTTAAGGTCCTAGTTGGTACAATTTAATCGAATAATATGATTTGGTTCAGACACCAGGCATAATGTTTTGTCCCACTTATAAATAGTATTTATCCTATTGTACTTAATGAAATGGGATATATATTAAGTCTAATATTTATGAAATTTTTTCTACTTTCTTATGATATAAGGTTTACTCTTAAAGGACTCGTGTAGAGTTAGTTGTACCAAAAACGCTAACAATATGTCAACTAATTGTGCTGCAGAATTTGAAAATGTTAGTTGGACTTAAATATTAGTTTCCTCGTCCTTGCCACAATGAAAATGATGCAATTCAAATTCTATCACATGATAAATCTTATCTACTTTCGAACAGTTTTAGTTTCACTTACAAAAGATATATGTAACTAAAGTTATAAGCAAAAGACTAGCACGGTAAACTAATTGTGAGTTAAAGAATTTTAATATTAGCTAGTTCTTGCTAATTTCATATAATTTCTACTCATTAGGATTCCATATAACTCCTTAACTTATCCCTAACCATCAATAAACCTATAAAAATCCTAATCACTTCCATTACCAACATCAATCACTCACCACTCATAAAGTATTATCAAAACAAAGTATTATCAAAACATTGGACGTATGTCCTAAAACATCATATAACCTTATACAATGAGTCCTTATTATAAGCTTTTTCACATAAATAAATATCATTGAATAATTATTATAAGATAGGTATATGTGTTAGCTTTCTAACGCATCCGACCGCGCTTCGATACGAGTTTCCTAATTCAAGTTATGAATTTTTTTACTAATTTGTTCGGTATTTCTGAGACAACCCAGGGGTTTGAACAAAAATAATTTTTTTTACACATTTTAGTATCATTCAAACATCAACCAAACAACATAATTTCATCACTAAGATTCATCAATTCATCAATAAACAATCTCAACATTAATTCATCAAACACGTAAGAGTGCAAATCTAATTATGCAACTAAATCCAATCATAAGCAACAAGAGGGATATCCATGGCCTAGGGCTCATGAAATCCTCATCCCCTAGGAAAATAACATAAAACTTCATATAAAATTAGGACTTCAAGTAAAATTTCACTACCCTAGACATAAGATACCAATTTATAGAATAATTTCCCCCTTACGTTATTAGTGCAGAAAACTCACAAAGCTCTCAACAAAGATGAAGTTCCTTCCTTGCTCCACTCCTATTTCTATCCTCTTGATGGGATGAGAATTTTCTTCTATATTTTTGGAGAATAAAGGTGGTGTTTTTGTGTGTGTTAGGGTTTCTTACTTCTTTCTTTGTTTTCACAAGAGATGTGTGTTTTTCTCTCTTCCTCCACCTCTCTAATTCCTTCTTATATTTCTTTTTTCTTTCTCATTTTCCTAAGTTCTTATTTAATTCCATTTTATTAAAAATTCAAATCTTTAGTATCATTTGATTCCCTACAAAATCCCTCAAATTTCTGTTTTCCTAAATATTTGAAATAAACCCAATAAAATATAAATTCTAATTACTCGTCTTAATATTAATAATAATAATAATAATAATAATAATAACAATAACAATAATAATAATAATAATAATAATAATAATAATAATAATAATAATAATAATAATAATAATAATAATAATAAGTATAAGTATAATAATAATAATATTTAAAACAAACAAAAATCACATTATCAAATAAATTAAATTTCAAACGAAATTTGTGGTGTTACAAGAGTAGTAGTGATCGGTGAAAGGTACTATCTAGTTTTGACATCAAGCAGAAATGATGGTTGTCTTTAATGTGTACATTGGATTTTTTTACACTATACCATGATCAAACCTACAAATCTAAGTACATGTTTTTGTGGATAATCAATGATTTCCCAAATCTTATTCATATTACCCTCGATATAATAACTTACTTTCCCTTAAAAAGTGTACTAAATAAGTTATGTAGTATATTAGGTGGTAGAGGAGGTATAACTATTAGAAGTCATGTTATAGAGAAGGAATTCCATCTATATCTAGGCCTTGGGTGGTTAAAATGGATCTTTTAAAACGAATGTGCTACTCAACTCATCCTAATTCATATGTCTTCCCAACTTCACATATATTAGATGTTATACGATCATAGTCCCAGTTTCCTTAAGCAAATTGCACATCGAATGGACCAAATTTTCTTGGGTTAGACACATAGTTATATTCTATATAAGTATGAAAGGCTTCTTTGTCAATACACATGTTGTTTCAACACAAATGATAAGACTCTATGTCTAGCATGTCCTTTACTATGTAGGGTATGCAATAGTTTCAATTCATAGTCAATTTTAAAGAGACATTGTCTAATAAATCCTAGAAGTTTACATTACACAAAACCCTATTGTACATCCTAGTGTTATCACTCCAAATATTCATGCATGTCTTAATCCGCAACATCAAAGTAACACACTAGAGCAATTATATTATCCCCAATTCATTTCTAAACTAGATAAATAATAATATTGTTCAACTTAGATCAAAGTGTATAAACATTGAAATATAATGCAGAGATAGTAAAATGACATGCTTGAGCAATTCTGAACTAAATCATAGAGAGTGAATTTTTGTTTTTCTTCCTTGAAGCATTTCTCTTACGATTTTATAAGGTTTTTCGCATGAGTGTGTAGTGGAAATAATGTAAGAGAATGTTTGAAGTGATTAATTTTAATTTTGAGTCTATTTCTAAATGTTCTTTAATAGGTCTCTCAAAAAGAGAGCTCTAGATGGCTAAGCGAAAAATTGTGAATTTTAAAAAAATTTAAATTTTGTTCTTTGCTAGCCGAGAAGATTTTGGTTAAGCAAGAAGCAAATTAAAGATTTTGAATTGGGTGCGCTAAGTGAGCATTGGTATGTGCCAAGGTGAGATGCCCTTCATTCTTTCTTACATTATTCTTCAAAAACAGTGATTTTTGATAAAATTTAAAAGACTAACAAGAAAAAAATTGTAAAAATGGGTTGGGTTTCCTCCCATAAGTTCTTGTTTAACGTTAGTAGCTTGATGGTTTTCAGTATTACATGATTCTAGTTATCTTCAAATATTTCTCATGGTATATAAGTCGTACATTCACTTGACCTATATCAATGTCCATATGTATCCTTGTTGTTGTCATGAATGGTCTTCCTAGAATTAAAGGTATTTTTGAGTCTCCTCGATATCCAGCACCATAAAATCTACAAGAAATGATAACTTGTCAATTTTTATCAAAACATATTTTATTGTTACCACTAGTTTCCTAGATGTTTTGTCTACCATCTACAAGGTTGTTATAGTTGGCTCTATTTGCAGGTCACCAATTTTATTTACCATCGATAATATTATTATATTCACTCTTGCACACAAGTCAGTGAGTGAATCTCCAACTTCTATATTACCTATAGGGCAGAGTTAGTTGGATAATCTTGCATTTTGCCTCCTATGACTTCTTTTCCTCTAGGCTTTTTGTTTCTTTTTCTCTGGCTTTAACAATAGTGATTTTATTAGTAATAACAACACTACAATTCACTTTTGGATTAGTTTATGTATTGTCATGGAATGCATCTTTTTTCGGCCAACCAATTGTTTTTCTAATTGGAGACTAGTGTCTCAAGTTTCCTTATGGAGACTTCATTATTTTTATGGTTAGCAATAAACATATGCATAAACTAATTTAGCATATTCTCCAACTTTTTTTGCTTTGTCTTGTGTTGGAGGTGCTTGTGTGTAATGGTGATAAGATTGTCTATTTGATGGACCAACTTCAAATCTACATCATTGATTAAAGTTGTTGTTCCTTGGGAAGTTATTGTTTTGATATTGATCAAGCCTTTGTTGATTACCTACATAATTGATCTCTTCATCAGTTGGGGGGAAAATCCAATTGGATGATCACTGTCATACTCTAAATTTGTCCGCTTCGATGCTACGGTCAAAATTATTTTCAAAATTAGGTTTTAAAATTCTTTTGGTTCGTTTACACTAACATTCTTTAGTTTTTATAAATATTCATTTTTAAATTATTTTTCTTATTTATAAATATACATATATTTGTATTTTTAAAATAACAAATACTTGTTCATCTTCATATACTTTCAATTGGATGTTTATTTCAAATAAGCAACATAGCACAATTGGTAAGAAATAAAACATGCAAACATTAGGTCATGGGTTTGAATCTCACTTGGTGCATTTGGAATATTTTTATGTCTATATGTTACTAATATTTTTCATTTATATTAAAAAAATCGCAAAAAAGCATTTTTTATTATTTAAATATTATTTTTGTACTTTTAATTAATGCATTTTAAAAAAAAATTATTTATTTCATTTTATTTACTTTTTACCAAAATTGAGTGCAAAAATTATAATAAATACCAAAAATATTTTCTTTAATGTTTAATTGTTTTTTATTAGTCAATCTGTGTCAATTTGTGTCATACTCATCTTATGATTGATTAATTTGGTGACCAAGAAAATTTTGATTTGTCAATTAACTTTATTTCCTAATTCGTTGACATAATTATTACTATAAATAAGTCACTCTTTCACACTATATTTCTACACAATTTCACAATCTCAAACTTTCTCTTATTTTTGGTTTATTCCAGGATTTCTGAACAGAAACTCTGAGAAACAGATCCAAAAATTTCCAACAATTCTTCGGCCCTTCTGATCCAACACCCTCAACCGCCATCTCGTCATCGTTCACACCTCCCTCTACGTAAAGGTTTGTTTTTTCATTTTTTTTTATATTATTATTATTATTATTATTATTATTATTATTATTATTATTATTATTATTATTATTATTATTATTACTAACAAGTATTTTAAGATAAAATATATTTTTTCTTGGGGGCCTTAAGACCTAATTCTATTTAATGCATGTATACAATTCTATCCATTTCTAATCACACTCCTTGTTTACTTCATTAACTATAATTCATACCCCTTAGTTATTTGGACCTAAATCTAATATCTGGATTTATGGCCCTGTTAAATGCACCCCCAGCCTTGTACTTATAAACTGAAAATACACCCCCTGCATAATTAATAAAAATTATATTTTTTTTAAATTTTCTTTTGTCTATCTATTTATTTATTTATTTTCTTATACTTTCATAATTAATATTTACTTTTATAATAAATTATAAATCTATTTATTTATTTATTTAAATATTTATTTGTACTAACCCATTTAAATATTTCTTTAATTCCATTAAAATATTTTTTTCTCATGCATTATAAAAGATTTTCTTCATATATTAATATATTTTAAAAAACATCTAACCAATCAAATATTAACCTCTTTTTTTACTAACTTAATAAATTCAAGATTATTTTCAAAATGGATTATGGAAATACCTATAATCGACTGCGAACTTCATCTACAAATTCTGCTATTCACACACCCAGACTTGGTTCAAGGAGAATTCAAGATATTTTTATAGTCCATAAAAAACACTAACCAAACAACTACGAATTACGAATTGGGACTCTGATTCCTCATAAGAGGATACATAGGCATACGACTAAAATCGCAGCGAGTTCCCCTAATAAAAATTAAAATCATATTCCTAAAATGTAAACCTAAACCATAGTATCCTTGTGAATAAGGGAGATGCGGGGTGCCTAACACCTTTTCTTCGTCTAAAACGAATCAACAATTTAGAATCTCTGATCAAATTAGGGTTATCCTTTAAATTCCCTTCCTAAAGATAAAAATTAAGGGTGGCAAATCTCATTTTAAAACCGATTATTACAGCTGACGAATCTGTTGGGGATTTTGCCTTAGGGTTTAGAAACCTTTTCTTTTGATTTAGGGTTTTTTAGGTTTTTTTTTTATTATTCTTATATTTTCCCTTTATTTATTTATTTTTGTTTATTATTATATTTTTATCTTTTATCATTTGTTGGTGGGATTTTATTTCAAAAAAAAAATTATTTTCAAAAAACCTTAGAAATAAGGTTCGTCTATTGACCAAGGGGATACATCATCCCTATGAGTTTTTGTGATGACTTCTCCTAAACAATGGTGTGGAATAAACGATTGACAAATGAAATTTTCAGGTGGTGGTCTTATCCTCACAATAATGGATGGGGAAGAACTGCCACATCCGGCAAATTCAGACGCAATAATAAATACTATGTATAAAAAGCTCGCTAAGTTCGAAGCCTAAACGGGCGACTTAGGAAAAAAGGAGCGTTTTGGTGGGTTGAATACACTAAAGGGAGATCCAGGAAAAAAATTAGGGACATACACAAAAAGAATTATCCTGGTGGATTGAAAACTCGAAAGGGTGGTCCAGGAAAAAGTTAGGGATCTTACTTAGAAATAAAGAACAAAAAGACTGGGATCTAAGAACCACCACTACGACCACGAAAGAGAGAGATTGATCTAAATCATTCGACTCATAAAAGAAGGAGATTGGAGCTATCAAAAGGACATTGGAGAAACATCAGTAGCAATTATCATTTTCATTACCATTTCCAGTTTTAAATTTTGTTGTAATTACATCTTGTACTCTCGCTTATTCAGAGGTGTATTTATCAATAAACATTTACTTTCTCAAACTTTCAATTGTGTTTTTTCCTCTTTGGCTGGTTTGAAAAATATTACGATTATTTCTTGTGAATATGGCACTGAAATCACTTTAAGGATTTGAAAAATGAATAAAAGCATTGGATAAAACATTGAAAAACACTTTGGTTTCCGAACACATCTTTGGTTAAAACTACGAACTTTCTTGGGGCTCATCATTGGATTATTTGATCCACAAGACAAACAAATACCTTAGTTGAGAACAGACACAACTGGTAAACTCCGATCTTATATTTGTTATAGTTATCTAAGATTTTATTACCAAAACACTCTTCAAATATCTATCCTCTAGGTTGTGGTAGATATGTGAATTCTCAGGATTATGTTGTTCATCCTCTAGGTCGTGATGAATACGTAAGAGTACCCTCGTGTCATTTATCCTCTAGGACGTGATAAACACACAAAACTTTTCATTCATCTATCATCTAGGTTGTGGTATATGTGTGAATTGTCAGGTGTATGTTATTCATTCTCTAGGTCGTATTGAATATATAAGTCTATCTTTGTGTCGTTTATCCACTAGGTCGTGATAAATGCACAAAATTTTTCAAATATTTATCCCCTAGCTTGTGATAGGTATGTGAATTTTTAGGGTTATACTATTTATCCTCTAGGTCGTGATGAAAACATAAGCCTATCCATATGTCGTTTATCCTCTAGGTCGTGATAAATGCACAGGCCCACCCTCGTATTGTTTACTCTCTAGGTTGTAGTAAACATAACGAAATCTATGATATGATTCATTGTGTTAGTCTCTATGGGGCAATGTATTATCAATCTCTGTTTTATTCATCTCCTAGTTTGTGATGGATATACAAAATCTGCGTTAAGCTTAATATGTTAGTCTCGAATCGTTAGTAAGTCGATTTTAAAACTTATTTTATTTATCTCCTAGGTTACAGTAAATATAAAAAGTATACGATCTATTTTCTAGGTATTGGCGAGTTATCCGCGTCTTCATATCAAGGTCAATCTTACTGTTCAATCACACTCTCTGTCCAAACTCTGGTAGGATGATGCATCATCATCTTTGCATATTTTTCTGCACGGTCAGGAATGTTGTACAGTGTATCCTTATATTGTTTGTCCAAATTTTGGGGTCTTCCATTATTGAATAACCCTCCGATCTGAATGTGAAAAACTTCTTATACTCACACGCTTCAATCACAAAGAAATTAAATAGGGGCAACTGTCATACACCAAATTTTCCCACCTCGGTGCTACAATAAAATTATTTTCAAAATTAGGTTTAAAAATTCTTTTGATTCGTTTACACTAACATTATTTAGTTTTTATAAATATTCATTTTAAAATTATTTTTCTTATTTAAAAATATACATAATAATTTATTTAAATTTTTTAAAATAACAAATACTTGCTCGTCTTCATATACTTTCAATTGGGTGTTTATTTCAAATAAACAACATA
This sequence comes from Vicia faba, assembly GCA_948472305.1. NCBI lineage: Eukaryota > Viridiplantae > Streptophyta > Magnoliopsida > Fabales > Fabaceae > Vicia > Vicia faba. The sequence goes on along the minus strand of OX451736.1, from coordinate 853,835,092 downwards.
GCACAATTGATAAGAAATAAAACTTGCAAACATAAGGTCATAGGTTTGAATCTCCCTTGGTGCATTTTGAATATTTTCTATCTATATGTTACTAATTTTATTTCCATTTATATTAAAAAAATCACAAAAAAACCATTTTTTATTATTTAAATATTACTTTCGTACTTTTAATTAATGTATTTTTTCAAAAAATATTTATTTGATTTTATGCATTTTTTTACCAAAATTGAGTGAAAAAGTTATAATAAATACCAAAAATATTTTATTTTATGTTTAATTATTTTTTATTGGTCAATCAGTGTCAATTTGTGTCATACTCAACTTATGATTGGTTAGCTTGGTGACCAAGGAAAATTTGATTTATCAATTAACTTTATTTCCTAATTCATTGACCTAATTATCACTATAAATAGGTCACTCTTTCACACTATTTTTCATCCACAATTTCACAATCTCAATCTTTCTCTTATTTTTGGTTTGTTTCAGGATTTTTGAACAGAAACTCTGAGAAACAGATTCAAAAATTTCCAACAACCCTTCGACCCTTCTGATCCAACACCCTCAATTGTCGTCTCGCCGCCGTTAACGCCTCCCTCTTCGTACATATTTGTTTTTTATTTCTTTTTTTATATATGTTAATATTATTATTACTAACAAGTATTTTAAGAAAAAATAATTTTTTTTCTTGGGGCGTTAAGACCTATTTATATTTAGTGCATATATACAATTCTATCCATTTATAATCACACCACTTGTTTACTTCATCAACTATAATTCACATCCCTTTGTGATTTTGGCATAAATCCAATATCTGGATTTATGGCCCTGTTAATTACACCCCATCATTTTATTTATAAACATGAAATACACCCCCTGCATAATTAATAAATATTATATTTTTTTAAATTTTCTTTTATCTATCTATTTATTTATTTTCTTATATTTTCATAATTAATATTTAATTTTATAATTAATTATAAATATATTTATTTATTAATTCAAATCTTTATTTTTACTAGCTCGTTTCAAATATTTCTTTCATTGCATTAGAATTATTTTTTCTCATGCATTATAAAAGATTTTCTTCATATATTAATATATTTTTAAAAACATCTAACCAATCAAATATTAACCACTTTTTTTACTAACTTAATAAACTCAAGATCATTTTCAAAAAGGATTATGGAAATATTCTTAATCGACTGCGAACTTCGTCTACAAATTTCATTATTCACACACCCAGACTTGGTCCAAGGAGAATTCAAGATATTTTCGTAATCCATAAAAACACTAATCAAACAAATACGAATTACGATTTGGGACTTTGATTCCTCATAAGAGCATATGTAGGCATACGACTAAAATCGTGGCGAGTTCCCCTAATAAAAATTAAAACCTTATTCCTAAACCGTAAATCTAAACCCTAGTATCCTTGTGAACAAGGTAGATGAGGGGTGCCTAACACCTTCCCTTCGTCTAAAACGAGTCAACAACTTAGAATCTCTTATCAAATTAAGGTTATCCTTTAAATTCCCTTCCTGAAGATGAAAACTAAGGGTGGCGAGTCTCATTTTAAAACCGGTTATTACAATCACCACTACATAATTCTTGGAATATGAAATTCTGGCCCTTGCAATACATATGTCAAGACCGATGTCCTAACACCAACACAATGCCAAGACATATGTTATGACATCATTTTCTGACAAAAAAGACTTGCTAAAACTGGAGATTATGTAGAAAATAAATTGTAGAAAATTAAACAAAACAGTCTATTGTTAACCCAGTTCGGTGCAACGTCACCTACTCTGAGGACAACCAAGCCACAAAGGAAATTCACTATGATAGTGTTAGTTCAAAGCTTAAACAACCCTAGTTTATAACTTTTCTCTTACTCACTACCTTGTGCAACTTCTACATAGACACCTCTAGATATGAGATCCCCAACTCACTTTCAATCACCTCAGTGATACCTACAGTCACAAACCCAAGACTAGAATAAAAGAACCAAATAGAAGATTACACTACAAATAAATAATAATTAGTTTTTCTTAAAAGCTTATGAATGAGAATAATCATTATACCTCAATGCATCAAAAGATACACGAGCGACATACAAACAAAACACAAAGATCTTAAAAGATTCCCAAAACCCAAAACCCTTATGTTGCACCCACGGTTTCTTCAATATGAATGCTTGTTATTTTAGGTTTAGAAAGTCCTTATTTATAGACTCTTGTAGAATTGGCTTGGACTTTTCAATCAAATCAAATCTTCTATTTTAAATCAGCTTCAAGATCTTCACACAAAAATAGGAACAAATCTTCAAAGTTTCCTAAAAAGTCTCCAAGATCCTTTTTATGAAATCAAATTAAATTTTCACTTGTTCCTAATAAAATATCCTTGACCTCCGCAAAATAATGAGATATATCCAATAGTATCTCACAAAATAAAATTTATCAAGAGATATAATAGGAGCACCTGCTATACAATAGGCCAAAATGTCAAGACATTTGGCTCAACATCTCTGGTATACATGACAATAGAACCTGTCAAGGCAGTTGGTCAAGATGTTGTGATATCTTGCTCAACATTAGTTAAAAACCATGTTTTAGCAAAGTTTATACCAATCATAAAATTATGGATACAACAATCTCCCCCTTTGACAAATTTTGGCTAAAACAACCTTAGCACAATAATTTTGGAGAGAGGAATAAAACTAAATCCACCAATTTGATATCCAACTTCCGAGCTTCTTTAATATCATTCATGAATTCATTATTGATATTTAACATTCCCAACATCACACTCTGCGGTGTCACTTTACATACTAAGCTCATGTCTCTAAATTGTTCAATCAACTCTAATTCTCTAACCATCATGGCAGACATATGCAATGACTTCCCACTTAAAGCATCAGCCACAACATTAGCTTTACCAGGGTGATAATTTAAACCAAAGTCATAATCTTTCAACATTTCTAACCACATGCGTTGTCTCATATTCAATTCCTTTTGATCAAAAAAATATTTTAAGCTTTTATGATCACTAAACACTCCAAATTGAGAACCATAAAGATTGTGCCTCCAAATATTTAGTACAAATACTACTGCAACTAATTCCAAATCGTGAGTAGGATAATTCCTTTCATGAATCCTCAATTGTCTTGACGCGTATGCCACTACTTTATCATTCTGCATGAGTACACCACCTAAACCCAATTTATAAGCATCACAATATACAACAAACGATTCTTCAGGATTAGGTAATATCAAAATCAGAGTTGTCGTCAATCCCTTCTTCAACTCAACAAAATTTTCTTCGCATTGGATGTCGCATATAAATGCCTTGCCTTTACAAGTCAACTGAGTTAGTGGAAGTGCTAACTTAGAAAAAACTTCGACAAACCTCCTATAATAGCCAGCCAATCCCAAAAAGCTTCTGATATTTGTACCTGAATTTGGAGTCTCCCATTGTAATACGTCTACCTTGGACGGGTTTACCGCGATTCCACCACCTGAAATAACATGACCAAGGAAACTAACTTTCTTTAACCAAAACTCACACTTAGATAACTTTGCATATTACTTCTTTTCCTTTAACACTTGCAGCATAATTCGCAAATGCTCAGCATGTTCTTCTTCTGAATTGGAATATATTAAGATATTGTCGATGAATACTACCACAAACTGATCCAAATAAGTATGAAAGATACGGTTCATATACTCCATAAACACACCTGGTGCGTTAGTGACACCAAAAGTCATCATTGAATATTCATAGTGTCCATATCGAGTTCTGAAAGATGTCTACTGAATATCCTCACCCTTTACTCGAATTTTGTGATATCCTGACCTCAAGTCAATCTTGCTAAACACGCATGCATCTACCAATTGATCCATCAAATCATCTATTCTCAAAAGTGGATACTTGATTTTGATCTCCACTTTGTTCAATTTCTGGTAGTCCACACAGAGTCTCATACTACCATCCTTCTTTTTCACCAGCAACACCGGACCTCCCCAAAGTGATACACTTGGTCTAATAAATTTCTTTTCAAGCAATTCTTCCAATTGTTTCTTCAATTTTGCTAATTCAAATGCCGACATTCGATAGGGTTCCATAAAAATAGGTTTGGTACCCTGAACAAGATCAATAGAAAATTCTACTTCTCTTTTTGGCGGCACATTTGTAATGTCATCTGGGAAAACTTCTGGAAATTCACGCACAACTTGCAACTTATCTAAAGCAGCCTGATTCTCAACGGACAAGGACGCCATTAATGAAAATACCAGAACTTCATCTTGCATTAATTCCTTCAACTATCTAGTAGATAAGAATCTTGATTCCTCTTCCTCATCAGGAGTAGAAAACCGCACATGTTTGTTGTAATAGTTAATATGAACATAATTATATTCCAACCGGTTCATACCCAAAATTACATCCAGACCACTCAGGGTAAACAAACTAGATCAACAAAGAATTCTCTTTCATAGATGGACAAAGGAAACTTCAAGCATACTAGAGAAGTAGTCACTGATCCCTTAGCTGGAGCTTCGATAACCATTTCTCCATTCATAGAGGATAACTCGAGACCCAACTTTTTAGCATAATCAGTAGTAATAAAACAATGCGTAGCACCGGTATTAATAATAGTAATTAAAGGAGTACTACTAATGAAGCAAATAACTTTAATCAAATGGTCTCCACTGGATGTCTGAGTTTCATCCAAAGTAAAAACTTTCCCACCATTTTGAGCTTTCTTCGGTTTCTGGAACTGAGTACTGATGTTTCCTTCCTCACCAAAGTTGAGAATATCACTGCCTTGTGTCTACAGTCAGCTACCTCATTCCCAACCTTACCACAATGAAAACACCTCTTCACTTTTCTAGTACATGCATTACTTCAGTGACCTGGCTTCCCCCATCTGCAACACACAATGTTAGCAGGAGCACCTCCCCCACTGGTTCTTCTGCCATCAGTAACCCTTTGTCTACCTTTTTCATTTGGAGCATTGTAAGGCTTCCCATTTCCTACCTCTTTTCTCAGTTACAGCTTCGTAGTGAGCCTTACTGCCCTCCTTATAAATTATGTTGTAATTCACCAAATCCAAAAATTTACAGATTCACTGATACCCAATTGCTTTCTTGATCTCAGAACGTAAGCCATTCTCAAACTTGACACACTTAAAAAATTCAGTTTTCTCCTCCGTGTAGTGAGGATAAAAATTTGGCAACTTCACGAATTTGGAAGCATACTCAGTTACCATTAAATCCCTTTGTTTCAGTTCCAAATATTCAATCTCCTTCTTCCCACAGACATTCTCTGGGTAATACTTCACCAGGAATTACCTATGAAACAAAGCCCAAGTAATAGCCTCACTTGTGCATTCCAGTCTCTAGCGAGTAGTAACCCACCAGTCATCAGCTTATCTTGCCATCGTATGCGTACCAAAACACACTTTATGTGCATCAGAACAACCCATGACTCGAAAGATCCTTACAATATCCTTGAGCCACTCATACGCTCCTTCAGGATCATGCTTCCCTTTCAACATAGGTGGATGGTTCTTCTGGAAAGTTTCCAAAGCACGAGTCCCATCGTTCACACCAGCATTAGGCTGATTCTACATTGCATGAGCCAAAGCCTGCAACGTATTAGCAAGTGCACCATTACCTATTCCAGCTATTACTTTGCTTCACATCACTACATTAAACAATGGTTAGATAGAAAAACATCGACATTATTCCATTGTCACACTAGACTAACGACTCAACAACCTGACCAGATAGGCCGATCTTCTATGTTACCAATTGTAACGCCCTACTTTCCCACAATAGAAATTACATTAATATATATCAGAGTACATAATCAGGATGTCACATACTTCAAATATTCATAAAGTTTAAAGTCACTTTAGTACTCCTTTTATTCAAACATAACCAATTTGGCAGTGGAATAATAAAATTAGTTCAATTCCATGTCATTACAACTTCAACAACAAATAAAACTCCACATTGTATGGTCCAACATAAGTCAAATGGAAGATACGTAACAAATGAAATAAAACATAACATAACAAAGATTCCAAGTTCCCGTGTTACGTATCAGAGCGACTCCTAGGACTCGATCAGGTAACACTCACTCCAAGCACTACTCAGGTACCTGATTATCTGTACTTTCAGGGAAGCACATACATAACAACGTAAAATAGGGGAGAATTTCATTCAATAAATTTACGGTGCATATCACATGCTAAGGAGTAATAATCACACAATCCACAAATCACACAGTACTTCGCAACATAACACATTGTTCACATAATGCAACATCAACTCAAATCAATGTAATACAATAAGACCGACATCAACTCAATGCATGTGGTACCATCAGGGCATAAGCCCTCATCTCGTATGCCAATTTGGGAAATAATAAGGCATAAGCCGTCATCACAATGCCATTACAGGCCAATAACAGGGCATAAGCCCTCATCACTATGCAACATGCGACATCATATGCAACAACATAATTATGCAACCACAAGGCATAAGCCTTCAACATTCGTCAATATAGACCATCTTCATCATCATCATACACCATAAATTCCATATAAAATACCATGTTTTAAACTTAATTTATTATTACTAGCCTTATTATGTCCACCTAAGCCTTAATAGTCATTATGGATCGAGAGAATACACTCCACACGCGAAAACGGGAAAGAAATCACAAAAACGGGAATTTTTACACCGTCACCTGCCCATACACGTATTGCTTCCTATGATACGCGTATTGCGTTGTTGTCTGCCTTGCCTTATGCATAATGCCTGCTATATTGTCTTCCATACGCGTAATGCTTCCTAAAATACGCGTAATGCCCTCTGTCACCTGCCATACACGTAATGATGCCTATAATAGGCGTAATGCCTTTTGTCTTGCCATGTCTTACGCGTAACGCTCGTGTCCTACGCATAATGATGCATGCATTACGCGTAACGCTTCCTGCCTTACCGTAACGACAGTCTGTGACCAAAAGAACTTTGTTTCGCATGATAATGATTTCCACTCGTTTTGAGCACTTTCTACCTCCAAAATTGGGTCAAAAACACCATTCTTTCACATATTAACTTAGATATTTCATTCTACTTCGTTATTCTACAATCATACACCAATTTCTATATCAATTCTTCCAATTTTCGTCACACCCCTAGATCTACAATTTTTCAAATTTGGGATTTTTATGAACAACAAAAAAATAGCAGATCCACAATAGAAACATATTAATAACATCATTGGGTTCACGAATTTCTCATAACAATCATATAAAACAACAGAACTCAGACCAAGAAAACATTCATCAAATCATTCATATTACCAATTTAGAGAACCCATTCACCCCCCTTACCTTACTTTACAGCTTTGATGCTTCAACAATGGAGAATTTCCTTTGCCCTAGTTCTCTCTTCTCTTCTCTGTTTCTATGAAACAACAGTTCTTCTCCCAAATGGTCTAACCCTCTCCTATTGTATTTTATTATTACTAACACTGCATTAATAATAATAATAATAATAATAATAATAATATTAATAATAACATTAATAAAAATATTAATAATCTTAGTAATAACTATAATATTATTAATAATAGTATTATCCCTCAAAACTAAGTTTCACCACAAAATGCCAAATCAAATTCAAAATCAACAAACATTGACTAAGTATTTAAACGGGGTGTTACATCCCTGATTTGCAAATGTAATGGTTTGGAATTCTTGGTATTGATACAATAGTTACTTTTCAATTTAATTGTTCAATGTTCTTATGCCTTTCCTATCAGACAAATAGGGATTGATCCACAGTTAACAATTAGGGTTGGACCGCCATTGTTAAGGTTTTTGAACAGTTATACTATAGTAGATATCACCTAGGATTATAGGTCACCAATGAAATCTTAATAACATAACTGCTTGGTTTCATCATAATTCACTAAGGACTTAGGTATTAGGATGAAGGACCAAATGTTTTCTCACTAAGGACTTAGGGGAAAACAAACTAAAGATTCGATAGTTGAAAGTAATGAACTTGTTGAAGAGATCAAGAATGAAGGTTAATACAAGGTCAAACTACACACTTACTCAACATGCTCCTCATATTTGTTAAAAAACCATTTTATCTTTCTGTTGATTAAGTGACAATTTCAAAACCTTATCCCAAAGTAAAGCTTTTGTTTCATTTAACTACGCATTATCCTCAGTACTACACGCAGTCCTCAAGATCGATATCCGGGGGAAAATTCTCTATTATTATTGCAAGGTATAATAGTATACTTGTTATTTCCCCTATCAAGTTTTCGGCACCGTTGTTGGGGACTGCCGAGTTATTGAGTGTAATTTTAGTTCAATTAAAATTTTGTTGCTTTGATACTAAAATTTCTTTTTTGTAATTTTTATATTTTTGTTATTCCTGAGTTTTCCTAACCTTTGCATGCGAGGAAAGCCCGCAGCTGAATTTCCTTTTGACGTAGAAATCGAAATAAATTTTTGCGTAAGGCGCAAACAAGCTCGGTTAGTTAGACAGGAATCAGAAAGTACATCAGATCATTCAAGTTGAGAGTCTGAAAAGAAAGAAACAATGGCTGAAGACCCACCACCACCAGAGAGACTTCTTGGGGATTACGAAAGAGAAAATTCTCCAACAATGTTGCAAATTTTCAACTGCATCCTTCAACCATCTGCCAGCTTGAGAACGGATCTTTCACCAGAAAGATCAATGGAGATGTCAATAAGCATTTGCAGAGATTCCTCACCATGAGTACTACTTTGAAGATTGATGGGCACTCTAAAGAAGACAAGAAGATAAGGATGTCCCCATTCACGTTGTCTGGAGATACCGAAGAGTGGTTTTACTCATTACCCGTTGGAAGTATCACCACTTGGGAACAGATGGGGAAGACTTTTCTTGATGAGTACTTTCCTACTTCTGTTTATATTCGAAAAAGATATGATATTGTGAATTTTAAGCAAAAGGAAAGAGAGTCGCTAGGTGATGCTTATAAGAGGTTCAAGAGGTTATTAGTAGCTTGTCCCACTCACAACACGGGTCAAACTGAGTAAATGCAAAGGTTTGTAAATGGCCTTCAAATGAAGACAAAGCAGTTAATTGATACAACAACTGGTGGCTCATCTAACTTTACAACAACCACTGGTGTGAAGAAGATTATTGAAGTCATTGCTGCAAACGAGCATCTGGAGCTATATGACAGAGTTATAAGAAAACCAGATGGAATGATTGATTTGAAGTTGGAAGTGAATAAGCAACTAAAAATTGAAGACGATATTGCTGCAGAAGTGGAGAAAAAACTGAAAGCAATGAACATGAGTACTCAACATGTAGCTCAAGTTCGACAGGCACATAAGGTTGCTTGTGACTTTGTAGTGGACCACACCTTACTGTACAATGTCTTGCAAATCTATAACAAATTGAGGAGATAAAATTCTTGAGGAAAAATAACCCATATTCTAACACCTATAATCCTGTGTGTAAGAATCATCCTAACTTCTCTTGGAAAGATCAGTAGCAACAAGCTCCTCAGAACGAAGACTGGGAGGTAGCTAATGAAAAGGTGGTTGTCCACACCTCTCAATTTCAAGAATATAAAAGTAGTAATCACAGGAATACCACAACTTCAATAAAAAATTTGGAAGTTCAAATAGGACAGATTGCATAACAAGTAGCGATGCGAGCACAAGAAAATAAGAAAATCATGAGAATGTTAATGTTGTCACAATAAGGAATGAGAAAGTTTCTAAAGAGAAGAAAGATGAGGTAAAATTTGATTATAATATCATATAAGTAGAGTTGGAAGTGAGAGAGAATAAGAAAAAAATAGGAAGAAGTGGTCTTATCTGTGAAGCCAGTTGAAGAGAAGACTAAACCAGTGATTAACTTACCGTATCCATCTCAAGTGGCAAAGAAAGACACAAAAGAGAAAGAGTTTGATAAATTTGCCTAGTTGTTCAAAAAACTAGAGATCAATATACCATTCTTTGAAGCACTCGAGAAAATGCCTTTGTATCAGAAATTCATGAAGAATGCATTATCAAAGAAGAGATCAACAAGAGAGGTATCGGTACCCTGTGATGAGAAATTGTGTGTAATTTCACCCGAGAGGAAAATACCTGTCAAGCAGAAGGATTCAGGGTCAGTTGCAATACTATACACCATAAAAGACAGAACTTTCAAGAGGGTTCTAGTTGATTCTAGCTCTAGTGTGAATTTAATGCCATTATCGATTTTCAAAAAGCTTGATATTGGGAAGATAAGCGGGATCGCAACAAAATTGAAATGTGTTGATCAAACCATCAAGCAGTCATATGGGATAGCTGAAGATGTATTAGTGGAAATTGAAAATTTTGTTTTCCTAGTTGATTTTCATATCATGGACATGCCTGAAGATGAAGAGACTCGTATCATTCTTGGTCGACTATTTATACTGACTAGTCGATGCAATTTTGATATCGAGACAGGTAATCTAACACTGAAATCATTTGATGAGGAGATAACCTTGAAGGTGTTGGAAATCAAGAAGCAAGGTGAAGGTGGAAAGAATAAATCTTCAGTCGAAATGATCAAGGTTGAAGGAGAAAGCAACAATTCAAAATCAATCCCAAAAGAAGTCTTAGGAAAAATCTCTCAAGTGACATCAATAAAAATTCCTAAGCCCAGTCAAGAAGGAAAGAAGAGAAAGAAGAAGGAACAATGAGCTAAGAAGATGGAAGTTGGAATTTAGAAGTGGCTGGAAGAACAAATTGGTTGATACTTTTGATCTGAATTAGTTCAGGATTGCGGAAGAGATAAGCAACAAGGTGTGGAAGAGGAAATACCCCTTATAAGGGGATTAATCGTCGAGCCATATGATGTTAAATGGAGTGCTTAGTGTGAGGCAACCCATGCTTTTAACTTAGTTTTTGTTTAATTTTGTCTGCATGTAATAAAAAGGGAGTCTTACGGGTGAAAGCTAGGAGGCAGCAACATGTGTTGAATTCCCCTCTGTGAGTCACCTTCCTTGAGCTTGCTCTGAAACATTGGGGTCAATGTTTAGTGGAAGTTTGTGGGGGATTTTATTTCTTTTCTTTTTACTGCTCTATTGTTCGATCTGTTTGTTGGTTTTATGCTAAGTATTGTGTAAATCCACGAGATGAAGTCTTTCCCAAATTGTGCCGAAAATTTTTGTTTTGTTCAAGAACTTGTTTCTCATAGAGTTCGGGAATAGTAAATAGAGACAAAGGGATGGTTGTTGGGAGGTAGGAATTTTTAAATAATATGATAGTGATACAAGTCTAAAATGTAGATTTGTACCCTATTTCTTAAATCATGAGAAGTATTCCTGAAGTAGTTTATCCTCACAGTCTGGCATAACATAGATTCACATGCATGTATGACTGATGTAGAGATAAATAAATTTGGCACCAAATGATGAAAAGGCGGTAAAAGACAACTGGATTGCTAAGTTGGGTAGCCCTCATCCAGTTTTTCAGCCCAAAAGGGGTTGATCCCCAAACGTCGTCCAAAAGGATAATATATAACTGCAAAGTTTGAAAATTTCATCGATAATTAAAAGTAGCCAATGTTGCTATTTGGTTCCTAAAAAAAAGTATTTATTATTCTTGTGCATGTGATTATCATCATAATTCTCATGGCCTTAATTTGATGGTCAGAATGAAAAGGGAGGAAAATTGGAAAGAGACTTAAGTAGAAAACATAGTTAGAGAGATATCTGAAGAGGAAGCTCTAGATATAAATATTCCTAAACAAACTCTTCGTGTCATGTGAACATCAGATGAACTGAGTTTTGCTCAATTTGAATAGATGTCTCACGTATGAGTATTGTGTTGCTGTGATTTTCATGAGTTCTTGTAATGGTCACTTGAGGTCAAGCAACAATTTAAGTTTAGGGGAATTTGATCAGTGGTTTTTACACAAATATTTTGAATTTAATTTTGTCATTGTTTCTTTATTTTGTCAAGTGTTGTATGTCATTCTTCTATGTTTTATGTGTTGGTTGTGTATTTTTTTGTTTTCAGGGCCAGAGGAATAAAACTAGGAAAATCGATGCAAAAAGTGCAAATTTGGAGTTTCATAGGAAGTCTTAAAAACCAAGGTACAGGGTGCCTAACACGGTCACCTGTGTCACCTGACACGAGCCATGTCAAGATAATCACTATTGTCAAAGTGGAAAATTAGGGGGCTGACACGGGTGCCCGTGTCTCCTGACACGACCCGCGTCGCCTGACACTGCATGTGTCAGGGTGCCTAAACTAAAAGTCAGAAAATCATTTATCATAAGGCCAATACGGGCGACCGTGTCGCCTAACACGGGCCGTGTTAGCCATTGACATTGATTTTGAGTGTTTTAATGATTTTTCACTATTTGGGACCCAAAGGGGTGTTTTGGGCATTTCGGAGCGAGACAAATGGATTATTCACTATTTAGCCAAGTTTCAACAATGAAAACAAGGACTTTTTGACGGGAGAAGATTATGAACGATAAAGAGTGGGGCTTCCAAGAGATTTGGAAATGAAGATTCCTTCATGAACGATTGCAATTGAAGATCGAATAATCCTCACCTTTTGTATTGTCCAATTTTATTATTGTTTTTCTTTTTAATACTATGAGAGGTTAAACCCCCAAATGTTAGGGGGTGTCCCTGATTTGAAAATGTATTGATTTTTAATTCTTGGTATTAATACAATAGTTACTTTTCAATTTAATTGTTCAATGTTCTTATGCATTTCCTATCAGACAAATAGGTATTGATCCACAGTTAACAATTAGGGCTGAACTGCCATTGTTAAGGTTTTTGAACAATTACACTATAGTAGATATCACCTAGGACTAGGGATACTCTATAGGTCACTGGTAAAATCTTGATAACATAACTGCTTGGTTTCATCATAATTCACTAAGGACTTAGGTATTAGGTTGAAGGACCAAAGGTTTTCTTACTAAGGACTTAGAAGAAAACAAACTAAAGATTCGGTAGTTGAAATTAATGAACTTGTTGAAGAGATCAAGAATGAAGGTTAATACAAGGTCAAATCACACACTTACCCTAGCATTCTCCTTATATTTGTTAAAAATCCATTTTTATCTTTTTGTTGATTAACTGACAATTTCAAAACCTTATCCCAAAGTAAAGCTTTTGTATTATTGAACTAGACATTATCCTCGGTACTACACCCAGACCTCGAGATCAACATCCGAGGAAAAATTCCCTATTATTATTGTAAGGAAAAATAGTACACTTTCTGTTTTCCCTATCAATCATCATCTTGATACTCTAGAAGATAGATGTTCAGACATGTGGTCTGGCATCACCTAACACAACTCCAATCCAATCCAATTTGACCTTTTTCATATCTCTCAATAACTCTTTTTAATTGGACAATTTGGAAAGAGAGTGATTCACAATTTTTGCATACAAAATTCTGCTTTTGTTCAGTAAATTTTTCTTTTTCATCTTTGAGATATTTTTCCATAGATTCACATTTTTCTTCTAGAGATGAAATTTGTTTCTTTTAAGATGAAATAGTTTTGTATAGAATTTTTCATTCATTCAATAGTTCATCTATAGAACCTTATGCATCATTATCAAAAAGAGAAAATTCATTACTAAACTCGTCATCTTCATCATCGGAATGATATGAGGCCATCAATACTAGATTTGCACATTATCCTCCCATGCAACATAGGCCTTTTTGTTCTTAAATTCCTTTTTTCCTTTGTAGACACCTTTCTTGGAGAGTTTCGGATAATCTGGCTTTATATGACCTTGCTTATTGCATTCATAACACGTGACTTCTTGTGTTGATGTGGAAGCTTCCTTTTTCTTGAATTGTTTCTTTCTTTTTGCATGAGAAAAGGATTTGTCATTTCTACCAAAGAACTTACCAAGCCTTTTAACAAGAAGCATGAAATTTTCATCTTCTTCCGGATTATCTTTCTTTTCAACTTCCTTGGAATCGATCTTCAAAGCAATATTCTTGGATTTCTTCTCTTGATTCTCATGCTTTTCAAGTCTTCCGAGTTCCGTTTCATATTCTTGAAGTTTTCCAAACAACGTTGCAGACGTCATTGTAGAAAGACTTTTCTTTTTAGAAATTGCCGTTAATTTTGGTTTCCATTCCCTAGTTAAATATTTAAGCACTTTCAGATTTATTTCATCATTAGTTAAAGTCTTACCAAGAGTAATTAGATCATTTGTCAAGTGCACGAATCTTTTCTACAAGTCAAGGATGGACTCTGGGCTGCATTCGAAATAACTCGTACTCTTGACTTAAAGTATTTAATCTTGATCGTTTAACTTCAATGGTTCCTTCATGAGTTTGTACCAAGGTATCCCATATTTCTTTCGTTGTTTTGCATGCTGAGACACATAAGAATTCATCCATGCTAAGTGCATCTTGAAGAAGATTTATTGCCTTTTTTATCATAGAGGACCTTTTTCTTATCATCTTCATCCCATGCAGTTTTAGGCTTTGATGAACCCGCACCGTTGATCACCGTTATAGGAATAAATGGAAAATTTTCGACGGCATCCCATATTTCTTCTCCTTGTGCTTCTAGATGTGACTTCATGCGTATTTTCCATAAGTCAAAATATTCATCACAGAATAGAGGAGGCTTGTTGTTACTACCACCATCTCTGAAAACAGGATTTTGATTTGGAGAAGCCATTTTGGATCTTTAGGAACAGGTTACCTATAACCTCCTCTGATACCAATTGTAAGTACGAAGTGCACCTAAGAGGGGGTGAATTAGGTACTTTAAAATTTTTGTGGTTTTAGTGATGATGGATCTTATTTTTCTGGTTTATGGTGAGTTTATGAAAGAGTAAAATGCAGAAAAATAAAGAGACACAAGCGATATATCCTGGTTCCCCTCACATTCCGAGAGTACTTCAGTCTCCTTCCAACATAAAAGAGATTTCCTTATAGTTGGCAAACTTAAACAAGAACTACCAAAACCAAGAACAATCCTCTTGGACCAAGAATAATCCTCTTGGATTTTCACTATGTCAACAATGAGAACAATCCTCTCAAGGTGACCTTACTTGTTTTCAATAATCCTTGAAAAAACAAGAGTACAAAAATCACTAATCTTATTTCCAACAATCCTGAAAAAATAAAAAAGTGTACAACAATATTTTGATTGAGTGAGTTTGTAGAGCAATAATCACTTTGAGTGATTTTATCAATAACTTGATTTTCTCTTCCAATAACAATGATATACAATGACTCAAGACTTAGATTTCTCAAAGTTTTCTATTATACAAGATATGAAAATATGCAGAAAACTTTTTGAATGAAAGTGAAAAAAGCTTGAGTTGAATATTTGAAAATTAAGAAAAATACTGATTGGAAGAGATTGTTTTTTATTTTGAAATATCAGTATTTATATGTTCATAGCACCTCTTTGAAATAAAATAAGTTTATGTAAATTAATCATGAACAATGGCCAAGATTAAGTGAAAAGATTCCATGAAATGGTGTTATGAAAAGGTATGTTCAAAGCTGCTGATTTTCAAAAACATTAAGCGAGCAATCGATTGCACCCTTGATGTAAATCAATTGCACGGGTTCTAACAATAAGAAATTTCAAATATTTTCAGTGAGCAATTGATTGCACTAACATGCAAATCGATTGAACTTTAAAACAATAACATTTTTAACCAGAGAGCAATCGATTGCACTAAGAAACGTAAGCAAAACAATTAAAAATGTAAGTCATGCACTCGATTGCATCAATATGTAAATCGATTGCACAAATGTAAAAATGGATTTTTTGCTTAGAAAACTTGAGAACAAAATTTGACAAGTTTAAAAACTTCTTTTGATCATTGAGCATCTAAGACTTAAGTTCATAGCAAGAATTGTTATTATACCATATGGAATTTACCAAGAGCTTGAACCAAATACTTTTATCCATTGATGCTTTAACTTGATCAACATCTTTTCCTTCTTGCCATTATGGTTTGTCTTCATCAAAACAAAGTTCATTGAGAGGCCTTCATATTACATCTCCCTCTCCCTCTCTCTCCCTCTCCCTCCCCCGCCCCTTCCCCCCCCTCCACTCCCCTCCCCTCCCTCTCTCTCTCTCTCTCTCTCTCTCTCTCTCTCTCTCTCTCTATCTCTCTCTCTCTCTCTCTCTCTCTCTCTCTCTCTCTCTCTCTCTCTCTCTCTCTCCTCTCCCTCTCTCTCCTCTCCTCTCTCTCTCTCCCCATCCCCTCCCCCTCCCCTCTCTCTCTCTCTCTCTCTCTCTCTTCTCTCTCTCCTCTCTCTCTCTCTCTCTCTCTCTCCTCTCCTCTCTCTCTCTCTCTCTCTCTCTCTCTCCCTCCCTCTCCCTCTCCCTCTCTCTCCCTCTCCCCTCCCCTTCCCCCTCCTCCTCTCCCCCTCTCTCTCTCTCTCTCTCTCTCTCTCTCTCTCTCTCTCTC